>CM031240.1:487914316-493070629 GCA_018340775.1 Taxus wallichiana var. yunnanensis
GGTCCAACTAAAGACTTGATTTTTATTATTATTGGTTGTTATACACATACATTAAATTATTATCAATATACCTCTTTTGATTTTATGTGTTTGTGTCTTCATCTTTTGTGCTTTTCAAATTTGTAATTTTCCAAAAAGATTGAAATATTAAACAAAATTAAAATTATTTCTCTTACAGACTTTGAAGATTGGTTTTTAATTATTTAATTGTACATGTGTCTACACAACCTCACAAATCTTGTCTAGAAAACCTCACAACTACTATATATGTTTACAATTTAATATATTCTCTTGGGGATTATGTGTTTACGTGGTTTTGGAGAGATGGTGGAGGAGGGATTGGAGCTTATGGGGGCTTTTAATTAGGCTAACCATCTCCCTGGCTTCACCTATTGGAACTCATTAAAATCCATTCTCTTTTTATGTGCCTCACGCCACAAATGAGAGTCTTGTTCGAAACACAATCAAATGCTCAAATTATCGAGCCTTTCAATATTGAATTTGTTATCACTTGATGTCATTTTTTGTTAGAAGGAATAATGGTAGTGTATAGGATTTGATCATTGATCTCAAGGTCAACAACTTTTGGCATATGTTCTTCACTGTAAATGCAATATGTGCATTTCCCATTTTTCATTTTCCCATGTGCATAATCTCTATGCAATTGCAACATAAATGTAAGAAATAAAAGCAGCATGAAATCAAAGAATCTTGTAAATCTAAATCCTCTTATAATTTTGTATCACATGAAAAACCATCCATTGGTGATGGTTTTAGTTCACGAAAAATACTCACCAAGGTAATTAAACAAGGGTGTGAGTTATACATAGGAATGATAAAATAATAATAATGATGTCTAGTTAACTATTCAAACCTTCACAATAACAACACTATCAATGAAAAAGTTGGTGAAAGTGTGGACATTGTGAAAAAGCTCACAAGATTTAGGTAATCCATAGGTGTTCATCCCCATGTCTATCATTAGTTGAACATCCTTTTCAAAAATATATTCAATTCATAATCTTATAATAGTCATCTTCATATCGGTCTCTTCATGGGATTTGTTATGAGAACTTCAAGTACACTTTACTAAATCTTCTTTGTAGGCACTCATGACTCCTAATTACTTTTTCTCACTTTAATAGGTGTTATTACTTTCAACATCTCCACATCCACCATACATGCATGCCTTCGACCTCGTGGAGAAGCTTTCTTGTTATATGCATTGTTAGGAAATAATTAATTTAGTGCTCACATTATGGATTCATATTAATTTGTGAGTGATTTATAATAATAAATCACGTAGGTGTATTGTTGAGTGAGTTATAACAACTCACATATATAGGAAAATAGTGGGATATTTAGTTGAGGAAGTTTCCTAAATTCTAGGGATGTAAAAGCCTATATATGCGGGCTTCTATATGTTGTGTAATAATTTTGTGTTTTGTATGGGATGTAAAATCCTATGTTGTGTATTCCAATTTTATTGGAACACACATTTCATACAGAGGATTTGTGTTTTTATGTGCTTTGTTGTTGTGGATTATTTCTCACATTCGATCCACAATCAGATTTGGATCTGTCATGCATTATTATCGGCGGGCGCTAATGAAGGAAAACATGCATTCTCAAGATCCATGAGCTTTTAACGTTAAATTATAGGTGTTCCCTTCGAATTGGTTCCTACGCATCACATGTTTAACAATCTCGGCTTAAAATTCTATGTCATGCAAAGATAGCTAGATCGACGGTATGCTTTTAGAAGTTTATTATTATTTTGTTGAGTCAAAAAAATTCTTGTCTCGGCCAATAACATTGTTTGGGTCGGTTATGATTCATACGTCCAAAGGATCAAAATAGTCAAAACTTCTACGGTCAAAGGATAAAATCGTGTCCTTATTAATGTATTTATCTTTGTTAATTGTTTTAATTTGTTGTAAATTGGGTCATTTAAACCATTGACACGGTGGAGTCATTTTATGTCCATCATCAAAAGTGTAAACTTATGTGAGTCAAAAATAGTTTAGGTATCATTTACTATAAACTATTTATCAAAATTTAATCTTAGATTTAATGATTAGTTTTGAGTATTATGTGTTATGTTTAAAGTTATATTATTTTGTTTTGAATATAGTTCATTATCAAGTTAGTCAAAAATTATAGGTCATTGTCGAGTTAAGTGAGTTTTGTTGTTATCAAGTCTAATTAATGAGTCAAAGTCAAAATATTGTAAAAAAAATTGCCTCACTTTTAACTTAGGACACATTTTCAAAGTGTAACCCAACATCCGAGTTGAGGGAGAATTGTCTGATGAGTGTCATGATCAAATACAACTGAGTTACAAACAAATAAATCGGAGAGGACGAAGGAAAATGAAGGTTGGACTTCAATCGGTGACCTCTCTTGATCGCTAATAACGGGTTCGCATTTTGTTATGGTGACATTATTATGGTGTGAGTATTTAATTTCAGTTTTCACGGTGTGTTTCTTTTATGAGTTCTTGTTTTGTTTGGTTATAGATGATGGAAAAATATTTGTGTTAGAGCGCAAATGACTATCAATGATCGACAACATTGGTTGCGATTAAGAACATTATGATTCTTATAGGAAGAAATGTGAAATCTCTTTCATGTATGTGTTTTATTTTTCAGTTTGTAATGTGTGAACAAATTTTCCTGTGTTATTCCCTATAGTGAGACATGATGAGAGCTGATAATAGTACTTGGAACATCATGATGTGGTTGTAGGTAAACCACTTGAAAACCTTCATTTGTGGTTTGTGGTAAACCAATTACAAAACCACCATTCTTGGTTGTTGGTAAACCATTTACAAAACCATCACCTTGTGGTTTGTGGTACTCCAAATGTAAAACCACCATTCTCGGTTTGTGGTCAACCATTTGTAAAACCATCCTTGAGGTTTGTGATCATCCTATGAAAATTACAAAGATAGGTTTTCCCCATGTTCGCACTAGGGGTAAATGTTATGAAATAATTAATTTAGTGCTCACATTGTGGATTCATATTAATTTGTGAGTGATTTATAATAATAAATCACGTAGGTTTATTGTTGAGTGAGTTATAAAAACCAGCATATATAGGAAAATAGTTAGATATTTAGTTGAGGAAGTTTCCTAAATTATGGGGATGTAAAAGCCTATATATGTGGGCTGGTATATGTTGTGTTATAATCTACATGAAGGAAGTTTTTATTGTGTGTTTAATTATTTAGATCTTTGACCAAATTTATATGCACCTTGTTTATAATCTTTCTTCAACAAGGAAGAGGCGCAACACAGGTATATTTCTTGTAACATTTACTCATCATATGAAACATAGAGATTGATTTCAATGATTAGAAGATCCTCATATCTCAAACAAACTATTTTCTTTCAAAAGACAAAATCATGCATTTTCACCGCTCCTTGCATTTTTAGCAAAAACAAATTGTTGGACCACTAAAAGAAGGAATGTTTTGTGTTTTTACGGGCACTAACTCCATGGTCAACATGCGGCATCTCTATTTCATACTATTCCACCTCATAAGAGTGTCACCCATAGATTCATTAGCGTTATTTTTATTGATTGTGCATTAAGAAACAATATTCCCTAAGTTTTGATGTATCTAATGTATATTTTACTAATAATATTTAAAGTTATTAAACTTAATATAACCCTTAAAATATGTGTGATTTTATTCCAAAATAACATATTTTTCGGTTGTGTTTCCCATTTTTATTAATTCAATGATTTTATTAATAGTACTATTGTTGGCTAGTACTATTGGTTTCAAATTTTCTTAGTCAATTATTATTAGCTTTGATTTTTAACCAATCAAAGAATCAATTTTTTTACAACTATGTATTCAATTTTTTTAAATGTGAAGGTGCTCAATTTTAAAGAAATAACATTAATAAATTATCTATAATTTGATTGGTTCAAATCAATGACCCTTTATTTGCAAGCCTTACCAATTTTAAGAAAGTTGATGACATCAACTCAATCATGCAATTAATAAAGTTGACAAATGTCATACTAATAAATACCAAGGCAATTTTAAAATTTAATTTACCACAATAATCCTTACACGTCAAGGGGGAGGACTTCATACATTTATCATAGCCTTTATTATTAGAGAGGATAATGATTTCAGTCGCCGCCAAAATATATCTCCAGCTAACACATTACCATAACCATGAATACACCATTGATGTACTGTGAGAAATGAATAAGTCTCTAATAATATTCAACACACAAATGAACAATTTCTAGATTAATTAGAAATGGAAAGAGTCTATTAAATAGGCTATGAGTGGTTGTTCAAAACAACTTAAATATGGGGAAGGTTGATTTCTTGTATACTTTTAAAACAAATATGTTGTGTAAATAGGGAATAACAATATAACAACTCATGCAGTTAAAAGCAACTCCCAATCTAATCTCAACTTCAAGAGTGAGTGTGAACACAACTAGGATCATGTTGGTTAGGAAAATATACGTAATATCCCCTTTCTGCGTGAAAGGCCTAAGGGCCAATCGAGTAAAATCATTGGTCATACCCAAGGATTTGTGGACATTGGGAGCTAGTGGGTATGAATATCTAGTCCGTTTTGTTATAATTCTTCATTAACATATGCAAAAAGGTGTGTTGGAGGGACTAGATGTTACGTTTTGTCGTTAGGAAGGGGCCACATGGTACTAATATTCTAATTTTGTGTTTGGGGGTCACTTTGGGACCATGGCGTCTTAAAAAGGGGAAAAGCAACTTAAGTTACTTTTATTTTACCGGCCCTTCTAAGGGAAAAATGTGACTAGGGTTTATTGGGGTTGTTTTGCCTTAGAGAAGTTATATAAGGAGCTGGGGGGGAAAGAAAAATGGACTTTTTTGCATACATAATTTTTTTCCTTCACGTGCAACTATTGTTTGCAAATCTCAGATTTTGAAGTGAAATCCCACAGGAACCCTAGCTTCGGTGGTGAGAGATCCATCCCTAGCTAGCATGAGGCATTCTTCGGTAGTGAGAGATCTACCCTAGATTGTCATTTTGGAGTTGTTTTGGGGTTGTTTTACAAAGATATTTTCGAGAGGTAAAGGGTTTTGAGGGTTTTGGGGCATTTGGGGAAGATAATCAAAGGGTTTTCAAATCAGATTTACAGTGACCTTTTTGGCATAGCTTAGCATCACTTTGAAGGCATCTTCATTAATTTCCAACTCTTTTCCAAGCTAGGTGACTGTTTGGAATATTGCAGCATTTATTTAGAGGGTTTCCATGCATTCCACACAACTCAAGGTAGCGAGGTGATGCAAAAGGCTTCATAAAGATGTCACGAACTGTTCTTTAAGTTGGAAGATACTCCAAGCAAAGAACTTCATCTTGAATGTCTTTCTTTGAATGAACTGGATGTGTATCTCGATATGCTTGGTCCGCTGGTGCTCAACTAGGTTGCGAGAAATGTGAATTGCACTTTGGTTGTCACACCAAAGTACAGTTGGTGAATCTGTGGGAATCCAAACTCTATCAATAAGCTGGTGAAGCCAAAGAATCTATTGACTCATCAGAATAGCTGTTGCCTGTACTCTACCTCACGAAGATGAAAGCGCGATAGCCTATTGCTTTTTGCATGCCCAAGCAATTGGAGAAGAACCAAGACATAAAAGATAGCCATAAGTGGAACGCATGTCATCAATAGAACCTACCCAATTGAATCTGTATACCCAACCAACCGAGTAGAACCCCACAGTGTAGTGTAGGCCAAAGTGGGAAGTGCCTGTAAATAAGCACAAAATCCTTTTAGAACCTACCAATGACTCTTTGTGAGGAGAATGTGCAAACCGAGATACAAGCCCTACTATAAATGAAATATCAGGGTGAGTATGGGTCAAGTACATGAGACTCCCAACCAACTACCTATACAATGTAGGATCACAAAGTGGTGTGGTACATGTGGATGTAAGACTAACCCTAGGCGAAAAGGAGATGGACTTGGCTTGCAATCGGCCATATCAAAGTGCCTAAGAAGATCATGGGTGTACTTTTGCTGACTCAAATGAATCCCTGAATCTATCTGAGAAATCTGCAAACCAAGGAAATAATGCAATAGCCCAAGATTTGTCATGTCAAACTATGTAGAAAGAGCCCTCTGAATACTCTGAATGTGGGAAGAAAAGCTGCCCATGGTAAGTAAGAGATCATCAACATATAAGACAAGTATCATAATATCCTCACCGACATGCTAGAGATACTACACTTTGTATAATCGGAATGGAAATGAACAAAACCAGTAGATAAAAGAAAATAATCCATCTTCTCATACCAAGCTTGAGGGGCTTGTTTGAGACCGTAGAGAGACCTTTAGAGCTGACAAACAAGAGAAGAATCCTGAACAAATCTAGTCGGCTGCTCCATATATATTTCCTCTTGTAGATCTCCATGTAAGAATGCACTCTTCACATCCATCTCGGTATATGGGCCACCCCTGTGATGCAGCAATATAGCAAGTCAAGGCATGAGAATCCATCTTGGCAACAAGTGCAAAAGTCTCAGAGTAATCAATACCTTCGACTTGTGAAAAACCCTTTGCAACAAAAGCGAGCCTTATACTTGTCAATGGACCCAGCAGCTGTGTATTTGGTTTGGTATACCCACTTACACCTAACCATATTTCTTCCTTCAGGAAGAGATACCAAATCCCAAGTATGATTCTTCATCAAAGAAGAATACTCAGCTGCCATCGCATCATCCCACTGTATCCCATGAGCCTTTGAAAAGAGGCTGTGGATCTCGAAAGCGCACGACACAAAAGTCCAAAACCTGTAGAATGTGTGTGATGATGCCTAGTGGGTGGAAGATCCTCTATGAAAGGTGTTGCCTCAGAAATTGTAGTACGAGCCCACTTAGGCATAGTGACAACATCAATGGGAATAGGATCCTCAACAACATATATATCCTCCTCATCAATCTCCTCAAAGAAAGGATCCTCAAGATGAGATGAAGAAGAAGAAGGAATGGAAGAAGAAGAAGATTCATGAGGAGTGAAGTGCTCATCAAACTGAACATGTGTTCGAAAAAGAACATCATGTGTATCAGGATCTAAAAGACAATAAGCTCTCATGTCCTCACAATACCCTAAAAAGATCAAGGGTTTACACTTCTTATCCAAAGCTTTCCTTTTCTTCTTTGGCACAAAGGCCCAAGCATGGCTTCTAAAGACTCGAAAAAATGAGACATCTGGCTTAGTGTTGGACCAAGCTTCCTCTGGAGTCAAATGCTCAAGTGTTATGTGTGGTGTGTGATTTTGAATATAGTTAGCACAATTAACTACTTCTGCCCAATAGATAGGAGGTAAATCTCTAGATTGCATCATACAGTTAGCCATTTCCTTCAAAGTTCTATTCTTCCTTTCTACTACGCCATTCTGTTGTGGAGTATGAGGAGCAGAATCTTTAGTGAATAATGCCTTGATTTGCCAAAAATTCAAAAAACTTGTCGCTGAAGTACTCCCCCCCATTATTAGTACGAAGGTTCTTTATGCAACTAGAATATTGTTTCTCGAACATACCCTTGAAGAATTTGAAGTGTGAAAAAACATCACTTTTGTACTTGTGAAAATAAACCGAAGTACGCCTCGAGAAATTATCAATAAACATAAGTGCATACTTAGCTCCATTGAAAGAGGGGGTAGGAAAAACCATCAAGTCATTATGCAAAAGCTCGAGTGGTGAAGAAACTCTCTTAGACAAATTCTTAGGAAATGGATATTGGTGTTTTTCCTAATGCACAGCCAGAGAAAACTCCCTCAAGACTAGAAACTCTAGGAAGACCATCTACCATACCATGAGTGCTCAACTCCTTCAAATATCTATAATTAAGAACTAGTTACATATTTACGGAAGCCTTTAGGACCTCCTTTTGAAAGGAACGATAACCAAATCGTACCAAGCCAAGAACACGAGATGCTAATCAAACACCGCGATCTATAAGATGAAAGCAATTCGCTAGAATAACTTTACATAAAACCTTTGCAATTAAATGAAAAGCAATATCATATATTATTATGGAACTCAAAGCAATACATTGAGAATGGGCCTTGCTAAATAGGTAAGGAATAACAATCTAAGAACCAGTCAAGGTCATAGATCAAGCCATAAATCAAGGAGATAACTAGTCATCAAAGAACTAGTCAAGACCATAGATTTAGGAGAGAACTAGACATCAATGATCTAGTCAATACCATAAATCAAGGAAAGAACTAGTCAATACCATAGATCAAGGAAAGAACTATACCTAACAACTAGATAATATCTCCTAATATCTAAATAAGATAAAAGAAATATCCACACACATAAGTGGGTGAGGATAAATACAATAAATGTAAATAAAATACCTAGGTGAACATGAGCTAAGGTAAATACCTACTCTAATGAGGCATTCTTCGGTAGTGAGAGATCTACCTAACTTGTCATTTTGGAGTTATTTTCGGGGTTGTTTTATAGAGATATTTTCAAAGGTGAAGGGTTTTGAGGGTTTTGGGGGCATTTGGGGAACATAATCAGAGGGTTTTTAGATCATATTTATGGCAGCCATTTGGGCATGGCTTAGCATCACTTTGAAGGCATCTTCATTAATTCCCAACTCTTTTTCCAAGTTAGGCAACTTGTTTGGAATATTGTAGCATTTATTTGGAGGGTTTCTAGTTGGCCATTTTCAGATCTGAAGGTTGAAATATCATCTCCTATATTTGTAAATGTTATTTCCAAAGTCTCATAATTTTTGCACTTGTATTTGGAGAGTTACGAATTTTAGAAGTTTTCCAGTTGTCTAGGGCACGCTGTAATTTTCTGGCAGCATTTTATTATCTGAAAATTTCCAAAAATAGTTTTCTTATGTTCTTTATAATATTAGCAAGCTCTCTTTAAATTTTCAAGTAATTCGGGTGGATATTTTGGGAGATATTAATTTTCTTTAGTTCGTTGCCCTAACTGTAAAAATCTACAAAAATTAGTATTTTATTTGGCTACAAATTTTCAATATTTTGTGCATTTTTAAGTGGTATCCCACAAGGGATATTTCAGTGGTATCAGAGCAGTTGTTTCTCCGGCTGTTGGGATTGAAAGATGGGAGACAAAGATAGTGAGGATATAGGTGTAGATCTGATGAAACAATTGTTCACCAACATGGTAAAGTAGCAGGAGACTACCAATCTCTATTTGAGCCAGCTCACTAAGAGATTAGCACAGGATAGGATTGATGCTCATGCAGAAAGAGGAGAAAATAACAATAGGGGACAACATGGTCAAAGAGGTGAGGGTGGACATTCAGGGCAGCGGTCTCCCCATTCTTCTACTAGGCCTTTGGGGTTTCACGAACCTTCTTTCTTGAAGGATCCGGAAGTTTCACAGGTACGACAACCAATGGATATTGTAGATGAGGAGTCTTGTTGGGAAAGGTACCAGACCTTAAGTGATGGATTTCATGACAACATGCCATTCTAGGAATATTACAAAATGAAGATTGGTAGCAGGCCTAGGAGAGATCATCAGGTACAAGTACCAGAGATGCAAAGGAGGTTGGGACAGATTTCTATTCCACACTTTGATGGTTCTAAGAAGTGTATTGCACAGTCTTAGGTTTAGAAGTTAAAGACATACTTCGAATTGAATCCTATGCATGAGGAAGATGCAATTAAGTTTGCAATCTTACATCTTGAGGGAGACACTCATGATTAGTGGCATCATGGGTTGATTACATAGGGACACATATACATCATGACTTATGCAGAGTTCACAAAGAGGCTAGTGAGCAGATTTGATAGGAGGGACCCCAACAGGTATTTTAGAGAGTTGACTCATTTGAGGAGACCAGTTCTTTGGATCAGTATATCACTGATTTTTAGAGACTATCGGTCATGGTACCTGATGTTATAGAGATGAGGTTGATTTCCCTATTCACAGTAGGTTTGACAGACGCTCTTGCTAGATTTGTGAAGGCATTTGAGCCTTCTTCTTTGCATGAGGCTATTAAGAGAGCTCGTGACTTAGAGTTATCCACTCCTAAGTCGAGGTTTCCACCTTGAGTGCAGTCGAAGGGTTTCCCTTCTAGAGGCGATGATTTGCGGCCAAGAAGGTACCTCCACCTAGGAAAGATATAGCTTGGAGACCATTCGGATCTAGAGAGGACAGAGAGGAATTGAGGTGAAAGAAACTATGTTTCGATTTCCACACACCTTGGGTTCCAGGACATGATTGCAAGGGTAGAGGGAGGGCCCAATTCATAAAGGTCTTTGAGGAGAGTGATGGTGACGAGGATTTGGACACTGCTTGGGAGTAGAGGAAGATGATGATGAGGCATTAAATAGTGCGGGAGTTGAGCAAGATAGCGAGACCATTCCCTAGGAGACTATGGCCACTTTGTCTAGTACCCCGAGGTATAAGGCATTCAGAGTTAGGGGAGTTTTGCGTAGGGACAGTGAGTAGTGGTACTCATTGATAGTGGGGAAACCCACAACTTTATTGATGCCTCATTGGTTGAGAGGTGAGGGTTACAGACAGAGGAGTTTGAGGGCTTCAACGTGGTTATAGCCAATGGAGATTCTATGAGATGCACACGACGGGTTCCCAATTGAGCATCACGATGGGTAACTATATAGTTACCGATGATTTCTATATTGTTGGTATTGGAGAGACCAACATAGTGCTTGGAGTATAGTGGCTCCATTCCCTTGGTGAGTTTCGGACTAACTTCCAGATGATGGAGCTGAAGTTTAAGTCTGAAGGGAGGAATGTGATCTTGAGGGGCTTATCTTTAGAGGCACCTCGAGTTGTTATGGCCAAGAGGATTAAGAGGATTTATAGGCATAATGGGGTGGATTGGGCAGTACATTGTTTGGTTTCAACCAAGAAATCTAGAGGATGGACAACAAGAGTATCATGTGGATATACAAGGCTTATTGGACAGACATAGTGTAGTTTTTGGTGACATACCTCCAGGCATACCTCCAAATAGGGGATTTGAGCATGTGATTGAGCTCGAGGATGTTAGACCAGTGGTTACTTCTCCTTACCGTCACCCCAAACGGTTTAAGGATGAGATCGAGAAGACTATACATGAGCTCATTGATATGGGGCATATTAGACCAAGTTCCAGCCCTTTTGCTTCTTTGGTGGTATTGGTGAAGAAGAAGGATGGGACCATGTGGATGTGTATGGATTATCATGCCTTGAATAAGAAGACAATAAAGAACAAGTATCTTGTACCACACATTGATGAGTTGTTTGACGAGCTACATGGTGCAATCTATTTTTGAAAATAGATTTACGATCTGGATATCATCGTATCAAAGCCAGGGAGCATGATATGCATAAGACAACTTTTAGATATTGTTATGGTCACTTTGAGTTATTGGTGATGCCCTTTGGATTTTCTAATGCTCCAACTACATTCCAATCTTGCATGAATCATGTGTTCAACCGCCACTTGCGGAATTTTGTATTGGTTTTCTTTGATGATATTTTATTCTACAACAGGACTTAGGAGGACCATATCAGGCACCTTGGTGAGATATTGGGGATATTAGAATCTAATTTGTTATATGCGAAAGCTTCTAAGTGTGAGTTTGGCATGACCGAACTTCTATACTTGGGATATGTGATTGGTGGGGGTACAGTGAAGGTGGATAGAGAGAAGATACGTGCAATTCTAGATTGGCCACCACCTAGGACATTGACACATTTGAGAGGATTTGTGGGGTTGTGCACATACTACCGAGGTTCGTGAATAATTTCTCTTGGTTGACTGCTCCATTGACCGATTTGACCAAGAAGGGGGCTTTTTCTTGGTCAGAGGCAACACAACAGGTTTTTGATCACCTCAAGGAGGTAATGAGTTCGTGTCCCATTCTCGCATTACCATATTTCTCCCTGCCCATTCATTCTAGAGTGTGATGCATTAGGAGAGGGTGTTGGGGTAGTTCTCATGTAGGATAGGCATCCCATTGCCTATGAGAGTCAGAAATTGAAACCTGTGGAGAGAGGGTATTTAATTTATGACAAGGAGATGTTGGCCATTATGCATGCTTTGGCCAAATTCAAAGACGATTACTTGTGGGCAAAAAATTCATGGTTTATCTGAGATCACAATAGTTTGAGGTTCTTCTTGTGACAAAAGGAGCTCAATGATCGCCAACACAGATGGGTGTTCACAAGGTACAAACATATGACTTCAAAATAGAGTACACTAGAGGTAAGAATAATGTTGTTGCTGACACTTTATCTAGGAGGCCTTACCTCACTTCTATGCTTAGTTCTATGTCTGAGATTTCAATGGATTGGAAGGCTCATATACTTGTTGAGTATTCCAAAAATTAGTTTGCATGTGAGATCATGGATGGTATTATACAGGATGACCGATACAGAGTAGTGGATGATCTCATTTTCTACAAGGATAGGATTTTCCTTGTACTAGGATCCAAAATGAAGGAGAAGATCCTTCAAGCAGTACATGATACACCACTAGCTGGGAATCCTAGGTATTTCAAAACATACAGGTTTAGAGGAGAGATTTGCATCGAAGGGGATGAAGGACGATGTCCTTAATCATGTCAGAGAGTGTATGGTTTTCCAGCAAACCAAATCCGAGCAGTCTTTTCTAGCAGGATTACTTCAGCCTCTCCCTATTCCCGAATAGAAATGGGAAAGCATATCTATGGACTTTATCACAGGGCTTCCCTTGGTGCATGGGCATAGTTGCATTTATGTTGTAGTTGATCGGTTAACTAAGTATGCTCATTTCTTTTCCCTACCCAAGGGGCACGAGGCAATGGATGTGGCCCAGATCTTCTATACAGGTATTTTTAGGCTACATGGATTACGTAAAAATATTACCCAGTGACATGGAAAAGATCTTCATGAGCACATTTTGGCAAAATATCTTGACTGGCAAGAGTGCAAAGTTGACTCCTAGCACTAGCTACCACCCACAAACAGATGGGCAGATGGAGATAGTTAATAAGTGGATAAAGGGCTACTTGCAGAGTTATGTGACAGGACATCAATGGGCATGGATTAGATGGTTACACATGGGTGAGTATTGCTACAATACCACCTACCAGATGAGCATAGTTATGACTCCTTTCCGAGCCTTGTATGGGTACCACGCTATGACATTTGTGGATTTGGTATTACCAGATAGCCGAGCTCCCAAATATCGAGATTGGTTACAGGAGAACCAAGATATTCTGAAGGCTCTCAGAGAGAACCTTCAGAAGGCACAAAATCAATAGAAGGTATATGCAGATCGGCATAGGATAGAGAGGTCTTTTGAGGTTGGGGATCTAGGTAGTCCTCATTGAAGCAGAAGGGTGAAGAGAAATTGAAACCATGGTTTTATGGTCCGTATCCTGAGTAGTTCGTCGAGTTAGGGCAGTTGCATATGAGCTAGAGCTACCGGAGCACAATAAGATACATAATGTCTTCCATGTTTCATGCCTTAAGAAGGCACTCAGACAACATATTGTACCATCTACAGAGTTGCCACCACTAGATGAGGAGGGGAAGTTGGTGTTAGAACTAGAATCCATTATTGAAGAGAGACAGAGGGGGCTTAGGAGCAGAGTGATCACCGAGTATTTGGTGCGATGGAAGGGATTGCCACTTGAGGATGCTACTTGGGAGGGAGAGCAGATTTTGCAGCATCCTAATTTGCATTTGCTTGAGGACAAGAAAAATTTGGGAAGGGAGGACTGTAATGTCCCCTTTCCTATGCCAAAGGCCTGAGGGCTAATCCGAGTCCAAGCCTTGGTCATACCTAATTTGTGGATCTTTGGGAGCTAGTGGGTATGAATATCTAGTCCATTTTATTATAATTCTTCATTGACATATGTAAAAAGGTGTGTTGGAAGGACTAAATGTTATGTTTTGTCATTAGGAAGGGGACACACGGTACTAATATTCTAATTTTGTGTTTGGGAGTCACTTTGGGACCATGAAATCTTGAAAAAGGGAAAAGTAACTAAAGTTACTTTAATTTTATCGGCCCTTCCAAGGGAAAAATGCGACTATGGTTTATTGGGGTTCTTTTGCCTTAGAGAAGTTATATAAGGAGCTGGGGGAGAAAGAAAAAGGGACTTTTTAGCATACATAATTATTTTCCTTCATGTACAACTACTACTTGCAAATCTATAGCTTGTGGAGTGAAATCCCATAGGAACCCTAGCTTCGATGGTGAGAGATTCATCCCTAGCTAGCAGGGCATTCTTCGGTAGTGAGAGATCTACCCTAGCTTGTCATTTTAGAGTTGTTTTCAGGGCTGTTTTACAAAGATATTTTTAGAGGTTTCAGAGGAAGGGTTTTGAGGGTTTTGGGGGCATTTGGGGAAGATAATCAGAGGGTTTTCAGATCAGATTTATGGCAGCCATTTGGGCAGGGCTTAGCATCACTTTGAAGGCATCTTCATCAATTTCCAACCCTTTTCCAAGCTAGGCGACTTGTTTGGAATATTGCAGCCTTTATTTGGAGGGTTTCAGTTGGCCATTTTCAGATCTGAAGGTTGAAATATCATCTCCTATATTTTTAAATGTTATTTCCAAAGTCTCATAATTTTTGCACTTGTATTTGGAGAGTTACGAATTTTAGAAGTTTTCCAGCTGTCTAGGGCATGTAATTTTCTGGCAGCATTTTATTATCTAAAAAATTCCAAAAATAGTTTTCTTATGTTCTTTATAATATTAGCAAGCTCTCTTTAAATTTTCAAGTAATTCGGGTGGATATTTTGGGAGATATTAATTTTCTTTAGTTCGCTGCCCTAACTGTAAAAATCTGCAAAAATCAATATTTTATTTGGCTTTAAATTTTCAATATTTTGTCCATTTTAAAGTGGTATCCCACAAGGGATATTTCAATATCTTGGACCTCAAGTCAATGTGAACATGACCATTCCAACATTTATGACTTTGAGGATGTCCCACATACATTTATTTTGCTACATTAATAGGATGTGTGTTATTTATGGCCTCCTCTACGAGTGTAATGGAAACACTAATAGGCACAAAATAAGTAATCATTTCATGTAATATGCTTGTAAAAATCACTTCTTTTGATAGGATTAAAATCATTTCTTTTAACAGGCTCATAATTTCCACCATCCTCCCAAAAAATAAAAACACATAGGTACAATAATTGAAGAAATTAATACAATCAAATCCAAAAATACCAAGGTTTAGTTTACTTCACTCTATGGGAGCATAAAATTAGAAAACATAAAGGTACAAGAGTTTAAAAACTCTCTAGCTAATATATCTTTCTGAGTATGATTTGATGAAACTCCATGATGAAGAAAGAGAACAACAATAACTTGTAAAGGAATTTGCAATAGTTTAGGTGCGGAGTGAGATGATGAGTCCCAAAATAGACTACTTTATACTCTTTCTTACCTTCAAGTATGTTCCCAATATTTTGTATAAAATTTGACATTATACTTATTAGTAAATTCAAATTAAAATATAAAGTAATATAATGGTTTCGTAGAAGCATAAAAGTTAACCTTTTGTTTTTAGATGTTCCAACCTAATAAATGGGCCAAACAACAAGTTTTGTATGCAAAATGAGGAACTGAAAGGGTTAAAGTGTGCATAAATACATTCGAGCGTCGAATTTCATATGAGGAGCGTTGAAGTTTATCTTTCAAGCATCAAAGTTCATCTGAGGAGCATTGGAGTCTACCAGCCAAGCGTTGGAGTTCATATGAGGAGCACCAAATTCTATCATCCAAGCACCAAAGTTCATCTGAGGATTGCTAAAGTCCATTACATTAATATTCATCCTAAAATATCCAGATATATATATCAATGTTCAATCATAATATTAATACACTAATCAATGTCATTTCACTTATAAATTGGTAAGAAACAAAAATGGTTTGAAACAAAAGCCAATAAATATTTCTATAGTATGCAAGGTTTTAGGACTAAATCTCAATCTTGTTGGGTTGTGTCACAATAAATTTACCAAATTAAAATTAAAATTGTAGAATGAGAAAATTATGTTTATCCAAGTCTACTCCTTTTACTTTCAATTTCTTCATAACTTCTATAAAATTACTCCCCCAATTGTTGATGTAGTATTTGGATGAATTGTCTCAAAATGCAACTTAGGTGACTATAAATCACTTCATTTAATAGGCTCATACAAATATGTTAAATTGGTAAGAAACAAACATAGTTTGAAACAAAATCCAATAAACATTTCTACAAAGTATGCATGGTTTTAGGACTAAATCTCGGTCTTGTTGGGTTGTTGTTAACCAAAATAAGCTCCCTCTTATTTTGGGTTAACTAGCTTTTTTTTGTGCCTCAGTCAAAATTTTACACATTTTAGGCACTCAAAATTTTATGGGTATTGTTTAATCAGATAGAGAATTTTTTCCCCTTTCCAGAAAGGTAAGGAAGTCCTCCTAACTCCTTGTATTTTGTAAGTTATGGCTTGGTGAAGTTTGGAGGGAAAATTTTCCCTGGGTGGGCCCGGAGGTAAATTGGAAAATTTGCCAAGGAAATTGGCGGGTCGATGGAGCTAGGGAGGATTTACGACATTTAGCCCTTTTGGGAAAAAAATCAAAGGAAAGTTTCGGCCCGAAGACCCATGCAAAGGAAAAGAAATTGATTAAGGCCCGCACCAATAGGATGGCGCCACGTGTCAAGTCTACGTCGGTAGCACCAAGGCGGGGTCGGAGGAAAGTTGAAGTTTTTGCCTTTTTGGTCAAAAAGGTTGAAGGCAAGAAATGAGCCTGCGATCCCATCAATGAATTAGGAAGTGCCACGTGTCCATTCAATGGCGGGGATCAGGGTATTGGGTGGATTTTGGAATTTTTTCCAAAGTGGTGAAAAGCGCAAAAGTGAAAAATGGAGTGCATCCCCGCCCAAAGCAATCAAGTGATGCCACGTGTCTTGAAGCGGTGGGGCCGCAGAGAATTTTGGGAAAATTTCCCAATTTTGTGAAAAGGGGCAGAATGTTATTTTGAAGGCCGCATCTCCTTAGCTAACTAGGATGTGCCACGTGTTTTGGATCAAGTGGGCTGCGGAGATTTTTGGGAAATTTTTCAAAAAGGGAAAAATTTAAAGTTTGACCCCGCCGACCCCAATTTTGACTCTGTTTTTTACCAGTTTTTCCCTAAATGTTTAAAGTGCCATATCTTTCGAACCAGGAGCTCGGTTTTTGTGATTTTGGTGTCATTAGAAAGTTGTTGAAATTCTCTACACAATGGACCCCTCAATTTTGAATTTTGACAGAGTTTGGTGGGAAATAATGGGAAAATGTCTCTAAGCATGGAAAAAATGCAAAACCGACCCCCAACCACCAAAATTGATGAAGTATGGCATCTATTTCTTCTCCAGCATGGCCGAATGCATCGAAAAATGGATTTGTGAGGGTGCCCTTGCTGTTTTAATGAATCTTGTCGGTGGTTGGAGTTTTAAAATCAATTTAGCCTCATTTTTCACCTTCATTCTGTTCGAGCGATAAAATCTAGTTTTGGCTCATTTGTAAAGGTTGTTTATCATTCTTCTCGCCTCTCCCTTCTTTTCTTCCCTGTGGTCAAAAATGGAGTTTGAACCTCCTCCCCGCTCTGTAATGGCATTTTTGCCTCTTACCCGTGAAATGATGATTGCTGCAACTTCTCTGAGCAATAAAAACGTGTTTTGTGATGCATTTGTCCATCCTTACTCATTTTTTTGGTTGTTTACTTCTTGCTCTCTTCATTGCAGTATGTGTTCATGTTTGGATGTTCATCACTGCAGTTTAGAGAGCTGTGTTCATGGAGTTTTGGAACATTTTTGTGTGAAATCCATCTTTGTCCGTGATGCACTTGTCCAAACCTTCCATTGCTCACCTCTCTTTGTTTGCATGGTAGTTTTGATAGATGTTCAACATTTTCCTTCTCTCGGTGTATCATTGTTTTAGTGTAGGCTCTATTTTTTCTAGTTTTTTTCTCTCCTTGTCTCCTTAGAAGTTAGATTAGGATTATATTAGCTTCGCTCGCACTTGAATAGCTTATGGCGGGTAGTTTAGGAAGAGGAACCAACCTTCTCTCGGAGAGCTTTCCCCATTTGCAAAGGTCCCACACTTTGGGAAAGCTCAATGTTGTGCATTCACACCAAATGACACTACATTAGAAAAGTAGATCCATAACTCATTTAGAGGTCTTTGTGAATTTGCACTAACAATTGTGTCACAATAAATTTACCAAAATAAAACTAAACTTGTAGAATGAGAAAATGATTGTTGTCCAAGTTTACTCCTTTCACTCTCAATTGTATCAAAATGTAACTCAAGTGACTAAAAATCACTTCCTTTAATAGGCTCATAATTTTCACCATCCTCCAAAAAAATAAAAGCACATAGGTACAATAATTGAAGAAATTAATACAATAAAATCCACATATACAAGAATGGAGATCGGTGGTTAAGGTAGGGAAAATGTGACAAACTAGCGAATCCCATGAAAATTTAAATTTTTCACTGGTGAAGGATACCGTTACTGGGAAGAAATCCGCGAATGAGGGGCCTTGTCCAAGGGAGCTCGCTTCTGGTGCAAACAGATTCCGCTTGGTCTAGGTAGTGGAGTAGAATGGGTCAAGATAGGTGCGGAGGTTTTGGTGAAGGAAGAGGTGTCTTCTCTGGTGAAGAAATTTAGCTCTAACACAGTCATAAAGTCTCGACCTCATTGTTAGGGAGCTCGGTGGTTAAAAATTTGTTTGAGGAAGTTGATCCTGGTAAAAGGAATGAGCGGTCTTCTCGAGTGTCAAGTAAGGAGGTCCCTTCTAATCTAATGGAGCGTGAGGTCAATGGGTAGCTTGATCTGGAGGAAATCAAGGTTGGGGGATCGGTTTCAAAATCTCCACAGACTCGGTGCATGTTGATCTTCCATTGGGGGCAAGTCAGGATTTCATGGATGTCTCGAGTCAAATGGGAAATTTGTTGTAAATTTGTGGGGGCTAAGTTTTCTAGGAGGAAGATTCGAATTGGGTCTTCTGGTTTTGGGGTAAGGAGAGTAAACCCAGGGTTTTCTTTCTTCTGAATGGTTTCTTCCAAGTGTTGTTTCATTCAGAGGCCTCTTTGGAGAAAGTTTTTAAGGGGGGTCCCTGGTTCCTCAACTCTTCTAGTTTATAAGTTTTCTAGGAGGAAGATTCTGAATTGGGTCTTCTAGTTTTGGGGTAAGGAGAGTAAACCCAGGGTTTTCTTTCTTCTGAATGGTTTCTTCCAAGTGTTGTTCCATTCAGAGGCCTCTTTGGAGAAATTTTTAAGGGGGACCCTGGTTCCTCAACTCCTCTAGTTTATATATGAGACCTTGGTCCCCCGACTTCAATCCGCGCTCGGAAGAAATTAATCGGGCCCCGCTTTGGTTAAGCTTTCCTAATTTTCCCTCGAAGTTCAGAATCTAGTTTCTCTGAAAGCTTTAGCCAATTCCCTTGGAAGGTGGGTGCCTATTTTCAACCTGTCTCTCTTAGCTTGGAGAAATTCTTCAGCTTGAATTTGTGTAGAGATGGATTTGTCCTCCCCTTTGCCTAGCTTTAGCTTTGTTGTCCTCTGATAAGGGTTCCAGGACGCAGTTTATTGAATATGAAGGATTGAATGTTAAGTGATTTTCTTGTGGAATTTTGGGTCACTTGAGGAAGGCTTGCCCAAAGATTAGAAAATTGGCGGTCAATTTTCCTTCATCCTGGTCAATTGATATGCAGTTGGTTTCAACTTGGCCCTTCGTTCCTTCCCCCCCTTTGTCCAAAGCTTTGAAAGGAGTTCCGAAGGGCAGGTCATTTCTTTCTTGGCCTTCGCTGGCTCTTTGATGAATTTGACCCCTCGCTCACTCTTGAAGGAAACTGAGGAGGTGCATAGGGATTCAGGGGCTCTTGCCACCTTGATTAAGGAAGGAATGGTGCAGGGGCAAGCCTCTTTGTTAGAAACCCTTAATGGATGGATTTTGAATAATGAGATCTTGGCTTTGGATATGCCCATCCCCTCAGCTGGGGCTTTGGAAGATGGAGAGATTATTCCAGAAGGCTTGGCTTCAAACTTGGCTCCCTCCAAAATTGCTTCCAATCAAGAAGGCCTGGAAGTTGCCTTGTGTGGCTCCACTGGTAAAAGGGAGAAAGTCTAAGCAAGAGGTTGCTCAATTGGAAGTGGAGTCAGGAATTCAAAGTACCCTAAAATTTGATATAGTTGAGTCCAGGAAGGTGAAAATCCTTCCCTATTTTCAATGAAGTTGCTTTCCTGGAATGTCAGAGGCCTCAATTCCTCTGACAAGCAACACTTTCTTAAGCATTATATCCTCTCCTCGGAGGCTAGTCTGGTTCTTTTGTAGGAAACAAAATTGTCCATTGTTGAAGTTGAATGTTTTTGGAGTAGATCCAGAAGAGGCTAGAAAGGGGTCTTCTCAGGCTCGTCTGGTGCTTCAGGGGGGCTTGGTATTCTTTGGAAGGATGGCTTTGTCAATGTGGAACTGCTTGCTCAGTCCCCCAACTAGAAACTTGTAAGTGTTAGCTTTCGTCGCTCACAGTTAAGGTTCTTTCTTTTTAATGTGTATGCCCCTAATAGTATCATTGGAAAGAAAAATCTTTGGGTGGATCTACTTCAATCTGCCTCTACCCTAGGGGATCAGTTGTTCATTATGGGAGGGGATTTTAATGCCATCTCCGGTAGTAAGGACAAGAAAGGGGGGATTATTCGAAATCTTCAGTCTCAATTAGACTTCTCTTCCTTTATTAGGGATGGTTCCCTTTTAGATCTTGAGCCTAAGCAGGGTTGGTTTACCTAGAGCAATAGAAGAAAGGGTTTTAGCAACATCGTTGAAAGGCTTGATAGATTTTTGGTTTGCTCTATTTGGTCTCTTAAAGATATAGTTCTAGAAAGCTTTGTTCTACCTTGGTCTGGGTCGGATCACTTTCTGGTGTCCCTTGTGATTAATTTTGATGAAGCCCCTCTTAGATCACCATTTAAATTCAAGCTAATGTGGCTCAGGGATGCTTCCCTCGAAGGGTGGATTGATCTTTGGTGGAATTATTACAAAGTAGAGGGCTCCAAGATGTTTGGGCTGGCTCAAAAGTTGAAAAGATTAAAAAAGGATTTGCAAGATTGGAATGTCAAGAGCTTCAAAAATATCTTTCAAGAAAAAGCTAGGTTGAATCTAATCTGAAAGCTCTTAATTTGAAAGTGTTCAAAGATGGGATGAATCAGGAGGATTTTGCTTTAGAAAAAATCTCTTGGGTGAGTTGGGTGAGCTTCTCCTTAGAGAGGAAATTTATTGGAAACAAAAATCTAGGGAGCTTTGGCTAAAGGACGGTGATAGAAATACAAAAATTTCCATGCTTCCATAAAATCGAAAAGGAATTCGAGCTTCATTTCGGAAATTAAGAACAATGAGGGGGTGCTTCTGGTGGATCAAAAGATATTGTCAATGAGGGTATCAATTACTTCTCCTCCCTGCTGGTAGGGGATCTGGCCTCCTTTGATGAAGCTCAGTCTTCCCTCCTAGATTGCATCCCTTCTCTTATCTCTGAGAATCAGAATGTTGCTCTTCTGAATCCTTTCACCTTCACTGAGGTTGAGAAATTTGTCTTCTCCATGGAGAAGAATAAAGCTCCTGGCCCAGATGGCTTCCCTGCTAATTTTTATCAGAAGTTTTGGAAGGTTGTGGGTTATGATGTTTGGGCGGCAGTGGAGGCTTCAAGGAGATCTCGTTCGGTGCTCAAAATGCTGAATAGTACCTTCATTTGCCTCTTTCCCAAATTGAATCAACCCTCCTCTTTTGCGGATTTCAGGCATGTTTCCCTCTGTAATACGTCTTACAAAATAATCTCCAAGGCCATTTCCCTTCGCTTGAAATCAGTTTTGGATCCTCTGATATCCCATGAGCAAACCATATTTATGTCGGGTAGATCCATCCTTGATGGTGTTATTTTATCGCATGAGTTGACTCACTCCCTTTCTTCTTCGAATTCTCCTGGTATGCTCCTGAAATTAGATATCAAAGCAAAGCATATGATAAGGTTAATTAGAGATTTCTCATCAGGATTCTTCAAAATTTTGGCTTCTCCAAGAGATTATGTGATTGGATTTTCAGTTGTGTTTCAGGCCCTTCCTTCTCTGTCTTAATAAATGGGAGTGTTGAGGGTTTCTTTGTTAGCAATCGGGGAATTAGGCAGGGGGACCCCTTGTCCTCCTTTCTTTATATCTTGGTTGCGGAAGCTCTTGGTAGGTCTATTAGAAAAAAGATGGTGGAAGGTAAGCTTAGAGGTTTGAAGATTACGAGGGAATTCCTTCTCTCTCCCATCAGCAATTCACGGATGACACCTTCTTGTTTGGTAGGGCCAACATTCGGGAAGCTAAGGAGTTAAAAGAATCTTTGGATGGATACTCGAAAGCGGTTGGGCAAGAAGTTAGTCTGGTTAAATCTTGCATCTTCTTCTTCAATGCGTCTCCCCGCAACTTGAAGCTCAAATTCGAATATTTTCAATTTCAAAAAGGGACACTTGCCCATCAAATATCTTGGTATCCCCTTGTTTAAAGGTTCAGGTAAGGTTTCTTTGTGGAAGGATCTACTCTTCTCTTTGGAAGCCAAATTTATTTCTTGGAAGGGTAAATGGCTCTCCCTTATTGGTAGACTATTGTTTATCAAATCAGTTCTTTGTGATTCTCCTTTGTATATGCTCTCAGCTCTTAAAATTCCAAAGGGAGTGTTGGAAAAATTGAAAGGCATGTTTAGAAAGTTTCTGTGGCAAGGTCTCTCGGAGAAAATAAAATTCCACTGATCAAATGGAATCTCGGCCTTGAAGAAAAGAAGGTTGATGCTCATTGGCTTTGCCCCACCTTCTGTGGGAATCTGGCCTCAGAGGTTGTCAACTTCAACTTGGTATATTGGCTTGTGAAGGAGGGAGCTTGTGTTCTTTAGTCGGTGGTGTCTCGGCCTTTTCTGATCTGGAGAATAACTTTAAGGTCCTGTTAGAATTTGTAGAATCCCTAGTGGTCTTTGAGGGATAAAAATTTGGGTCGAGCTCGAATCAAATTGCCAAATGTTAAAGCACTCGGCTTACCTCTGGAGTCGGTCCCGAGTTGGTGGTCAAAGTTACATTCTAATGCAAGGGGTGCCTTTGAATATCTGTAGCGCGGCTGGCTCAAAAGAAACTCTGTGGATGGTGAATCGGATGGGGAGCTCAGTGGAACATGACCAGACTGTTCAGGCCTCAATGTTTCAGTAGTTTTGTCTTTTAGGCTTAATCAAGGACTAGATATAGTATATAGCATAAATTGTGGTTTTTGTTAGTAAGCCACTTATCTAGTTGTGGATGTTTTTGGTTTCACTTGAGGTATAGCCTCCTTTTTGTATATAGGGAACGGGTCCCTTCAACCCGCCTTATCTATAAAAAAAAATCCACATATACAAAGAGAATGCATAACATTGAAACTAAAAAGCATGGAATAGATTCTTTTCAGAATATCAAAAAGAAATTAATATATGTACAAAATTACTTTCACTAGAAATTTTTATAAAACCACTAGATGCAAATAAGTTTTGTTAAGAATAGAACATTGTCAGTTTATTACATACAAAGAAGTTAAACATGAGAAATTTTTGAGTCCCCGACTCAATGTCATGAGCTATTTTTTAGAAGTATTGTATAAAATACTTTCACAATAACTCTATCAACCATTTCAAAAAGGAACATTGTTTTTTAGATAAACTGGTGCAATCATCTAGCTTGTCCTCGTAAGGAAGAGGAACATCTATCAACACTTTTAGTACATGAACATTGATATCGTTTGGACCAAGCCTCTCTCCATGACATGTCTCAAGTGAATGTATCCTTCCATGTCCTATAATTTTTATGTGATTGAATCTATCATTTCCACTTTATCACCCACTAGAAATTGATTTTTCTTCAAAACTAGCACAAAAAAGTAATATTAGTATATTTTAAGTAAATAATAAGTGAAAAACAAAAACTCATATACATGAGATTAAGTCCAATATACTTACCATGCCATATTTTTCTACAAAATTATTTTTCTCACCATTAACATGGTTGATATAGGTCTCATCACGAGCATTACCTTTTCTTCCACCTATATCTTCAAAGCTTTTCATTATTTCCTTATATCACAAATGAGATAAAATGAGTCAAATGAGAAGAGTCGTATATAATCTAGTTCCTATATATAAAAATATATGTATAATGGTGACAACTATTCAATTTTACCTCTAAAGGATTAGGCTCTTTATCTTTTTGATTCCATGCACTTGATAATTAGTACAATCGTGGAAAGTGCGTCCATTTTTCAATCATCTTATATGAGAATACCTCCATTTTTTAAAAAATGTTTCCATAACTCTCATCGATCAAAATTACTAGATATTGCAACATGTGATTGTAGTTCTTGGATTTTAGCATATGAATCTATTGAAGGTGGAGATTGTGACCTCCCTTTCATCATCTCATTTTGCATAACATTTTCTTTTGTTAGATGGCATAACACATAAGTTGTAGGTGATCTATTATGTTGTTTCTTCTAGAAAACAAATGATGCAATAGAATTTAAGAGTCTCAAGGGTCTTTAATGATCCAAAATAATACCATACAAAAATGTTTCCAAAGTGAACTACTCACTATCATGTCCTATACAGTCAGTCCATACCTTATTTTGGGAACAATTTACATAGATGATGTTGGGAGTTTGTAATATTCATTAGAGTGTGTGATGGAGTCGAAGAGTGGTTGTATTTATCTTAATGAAGAAGGAACAAAGTCTTAAGAGCATGAGGATGGATCATTTGGAGTTAAGTCAAGAAGGAACAGGGTATTTGTAAGCCAAGAAGCATAACTATCAAGAATCAGATGTGAAGACAAAAGAAAATAAAATAAAATAGTGAGGTTGCATCAACAAAGTCAAAATAAAATAAAATGTCTCATAAATTGAACAAAACAAAGCACATGTTGCTACAAAACTAATTAACAAATCAATAGAAAAAGGATGTTTAGAGACTCCAACATAACAACATTACTTCATGGATTTTGATTGATGAAATTGTTGGAGGAAGAAATTTTCTCCTGTCTTGCATCATTTGAGTCTTCATAACATCTTCTTTTGTCAATAGATGTATCTCATCAATTATAGGTGCTATATCATGTTGCTCCTCCTATAAAAAAGGTCAAAGTTGGTCAAAAATCATGTCATTTTAGCACCAATTAAACTCAAACCATGATCAGGTCTATCAGGTAGAAGAAGGTAAAAAATAAGTATATAATTAAAAAAACTTACAAATATTTATCTTCTTACTCTCACCCCTGCTCTTCCAAAAGCACATTGAGATGTCATGGAATTTCTTTCTTTTTGTTGGTAAAAATCATGTCATTTTAGCACCAATTAAACTCAAACCATGATCGAGTCTATCGGGTAGAAGAAGGTAACAAATAAGTCTAGAATTAAAAAATACAAATATTTCTCTTCTTACTCTCACCCCTGCTCTTCCAAAAGCACATTGAGATGTCATGGAATTTCTTTCTTTTTTTCCCCTGCTACTTCTTTCCAAAAAATCCATATAACACATACCCTCTTTTAATGCATTCCAAATCTTTGGATCCAAGGCTGAATTTTCTTCCTTTCCTTCAAGAATCATGTTTATGCACTTACACCTGTAATTATTTATGATTTTTCATATTTTGTATCTATAGCATTTGCATGATACCACCCCACCAATACTCTCAAACATGTTTTCCATTTTTTGAATAACAAGATCTACATGTATTTGGTTTTGTTGTGATAATGTTTCAATGCTAACATCCAAATGTGACCTCACTTGTACCCCCAATATTGTGGCCCACCTTGCAACATGTCTTCCTACAATAACCCCATCTCTCACCTCAATCACATAGGAACCTTCCCTTCCTTTTCTCTTTGATTACATTCTTTCAATGTGGCCCTATACAACTCTTGATAAATTCTACATTTTTATAGATCTAAACCATGACTTGATGTTGAATCATGAACATGTAGCTCATTTGACTTCAGCTACATTGAAACTTTCAGATGTTATGGTTACAAACCTACCTGAAGAATCCACAGAAGGAATCTAATTAACCATTGAAGGTGTTGTGGACAAGTTATTTTTATTACATTACATCTCTTCTTATGTTATAGGTGGAGATGGTACTCGATTTTTTGCAAAGAGGTGTCATGAGAACATCATGATAATTTTCCACTCCTACGTATAATTTGCTTCAATTGTTCATATAATGCTCACAAATTGGAGTCAACAAATTGATTTAGAAGGCATCCATGTTTAACATTTAAATTAACATTTTCATTGGCGTCATTCCCTTCTTGAATTGTTTATTTTAAACATATGTTTTTCGAGAAGGTGTAATTTCCTCAAGATCTTTTTTATTTTTACCCTTTTTTGTAGACACTTTTTTGGCTTGAAAATTAGATTACATAAAAAAGTATTATATAAAAAGAAGAGTTATATTGTGTGTGTGTGTGTGTGTGTGTGTGTGTGTGTGTGTGTGTGTGTGAACATGCACTAATGATTTGGAGTTATTAATTGGTATACCAAGTGACATTAAATATTCATTATTTTTCTTCACATTCTCACTACGAAGATGCTCATAATCAGTCAGTTGTTCTTGTGCATCATCACAATCATGTTTCAAGCCCTCATTGATTTGAACAACACCTTACACATGAACATAAAATTAGAAACATAATCATTCATTTCATGCATTCTTTTTCTGAAATTGGTGAAAATGATAACATAATTGAGTAATAAGGTAATTGAGGTGTTTTATCTTAGTGATAAACTACATTGAATAATATATAAGCAAGTTGAAATTTAAATATTTGTATTTAATCATCAACACGAATTTTACATGTAATATATTTAGGAATTAAGATCTAATTCATGATATGACTTTAATAAACATCCATATGAATATTATAGCAATGGCACCAAAAACAGAAACATTGAGATGAGCATAATTGATTGTTATTGCACCACACAATAAATTTCCCTAGGCCAAAATAACTCCCTTATTTTCAAGAGTTTGCATGTACATTGATACTTATTCAAGTATGCATGAACTGATGAGATAAAAGCATTAAAAAAACATTTCAATTTAGAGAGGAAGGTCATCATCATCTTTTATGTCATTTGAATGGAACTCTTCATCACTCATATATGTATCTGCTTTAGTGTCATCCTCATCACCATTTATTTCATTACCCTCCCCAACATTAATTTCAAGATCTCCATTAGTCTCTAAAGTCACTTCTTCAAATCCTCTAATCTCATCTTCACCATCATCAACTTCCAATGTATCTTTTGTAATGTATCAACATATTGTCCATTGTGCATTGCATCAAAATCCATTAAATGACATTTTGATCGAGAATCTATTTGAATGACATAAGACCATCCATGATTCATGAAATCATTAATAAAAAAATGTTTGTTTTACTTGAGAAGGGAACACATATGGTTCATGTATCTATGACAAAAACTAGCGAGTATTAGCAAGTATAAATCCATACTCATTATGGTGTGTTACAGATGATTTGACCCATTTACATTTCAATAGTATAGGGATGTTTTCCCCATAATCAACTTGAATGATATCATTTATGATACCAACATAAATTTTCTTATGAGAACCATGTTGAAATTCAACACTCACAACACAATCACAATTTACCTTCCCTTGGTCTTTATCTTCCACTCTAAAATGATTTCCATATGCCCACATTCCACTGAATTTGGAAGCCATAATTGATGGAGGATTTGAAAGCTCATATTCCCCCATAGGTATATCTTGACCATGTTCTTGTGCTTGATTCATTACATCAATAATCCATTCATCAAAGGATGGAAATGAAGATTCTTGAATTGGTACATCTTGTCTATGCTTTCAAGAAAGAGGCATTCCTATTGATATATCTCGACTATATTGCCTACAAACATAATCATTGTACAAGATTTCCAAAATTTTAATAGAAAAGAGTGAAAATAATTGAATAAAAAATTAAATAATAAAAACATCACTAATATATAATATATTCACTTGTACCACTTCTCCATTATAGATGTGTTTTGAAGAATATAAGAATGCATCACATTTCTTTCATTATATGAGAGCTCAAAATGAGTCATCTTTCCTTTTAACAAATCACTTGCAACTCTTTCCTTTTCTTCATGATCCCATACACATCGAGTTACAATTCTAAAGTCCTTCATATACTTTGTGCAAAAGTTGATGGCCTCTTGCATTGTATAGCCACGGACATACGCAACCTTCACGTCTTGCCAAGTTATGAACATTTATCAAAACCTTCATATATCGTTATATAGGATACATCCATCTTGTTCTCATTATCCCTAAATAATAAAGTTCCTTATATACATAATAAGATACATATAAATATTAAAAATTGTTGGTGGAAACTCACATTCCAACAAACAAAGGACTTCAATAATCTCTTGCCTCAAATAATCAAAATTTGAAGGATCTAACACATGTAAACTCATACTTTTTAATAGCAAGCATAGCCTTATGATTATTATTTTGGGACCTTTTTCTAAACTTGATATGACTATAATAGGTAAAATATCCTCAATAAAAACATGATAGTCATGGGTCTTCAAACCTCTTAAACTTTTAATATCAAATTGACATCTCAATGAATTGCTTGTGTATCCAGGTGGGAAACCGTGTTTGATACAACAATCTTGTGAATTTTGGAGTTGTTCCTCTATCAACACATAAGAAACATGCGGATTTTTGAATTTTCCATTATTAAGACTTTCAACCCAGAAATTTTGATGAATATTTAGTTTTGTCAAGTCTTATCACACTAAAATTGTATCATACCCACCAAAAGAGTTTCCAAAATAACCCAAGAAACATTTTTCTCACAATGCATGAAGTCAAAAGTGTGTCTAATTGGCAATTCTGCAAAGTATGACAACTTGTAGAATATGCACAATCATTTTACACCTGTATCATTTATTGGATCATATTTACCATCACAAATACCACCAATTTCCATAAATTACTTTCTTATTGTAGACTTCTCAATAACGTATTCACTTGTTATTACCAATGGGGATTTATGAAAATCTTCATTACCATCAAAATGTGATTTTTGTTGACGATATGGATGATCTATTAGAAGGTAAGCATGATTTCCACAATAAATGCACTTATTCAAATCACTTGAGTGTCACACAAATGGATTGATAATGCAAGCATGACATTCATTGTATCCATGAATAGTGAGCCCAGATAAGGTTCCATATACAAGAAGGTCATGTATTGTAAAAATTAATGTTTCCCTTAATGTGAACCTCAAATAAGAACCATCCCTTAAAGATTGAAATGCATCAACCCCTTCCCACAATTCTTTTAACTCATCATATAATGGCTCCAAATAAACATCTATTATATTTGAAGTTACACTTTTCTTCCCTAGTATAATCAATGAAAGAATTAAGAAATATGGCTTGGTTGCTAACCAAAGAGGAAAATTATAATTTATCAAAAATATTGGCCAAGTTGACCAAGTAGTGCTCATATATAAAAATGGGTTCACACCATCTAAAGCCAACCCGATCCTTATATTGTGTTGTTCTTATGCAAAATTAGGCCATTTATTATCAAATTCCATCCACATTTGGGAATCAATAAGATGACATTGTTTTCCATCATGGATCTTATTTTGGGCATACCATTGCATATGTTCAGTAATTTCTGGACACCTATACATTCAAAGTAACCTTTTTAAGAGGAAAGTGACGAAGAACCTTTCTTGGAGAATTTGATTTCAAACTTGTTCTATATTGTGCTTCTCCACATATTAGACAATGGATCTCATTTGCAAGTGTTTTGTGAAATAGAACACAACCCTTCACACATGCATCAATGTTTTCATAACCTAATCCTAGCTTAGAAATCAAATCTTTACATTTATAGCATGTGTTTGGCAATGAAGATCCATCTGGTAATAAATCATGTAGAAAATACTAGCAAGTTATCCACACTATCATTTTTCCATCCATGAACCACTTGTAAATTTATAATGTTTAGGATTGTTGATAAAATACTTAGTTTACAAGATGGATACAAAGTTTTGAAGCTTGATCCATTAAACTTTCCCACAATCTTGTATCCTTATCCTTGAAATTTATGTCACCCTCAAAATGAGCTACACTTTTTTTGTCAGGTTATTGCAAATCATCATTTCACGATCTATTCATTTATATCCCTTCATTTGTGTGTGTTTTTTTACCTCATCATGACCTCTCATACAATACAAATCAAATTCATCAAGATAATCAGATTGAGGCCAAGGGCTAACTCTAGAGTTCCCATAATTGATTATATGCCCACAGATGATATTGAGTAACATTTTTCCTAAAAGCCTCAACCTCATCAAACTCATGATATTGTCCATTTGTCAATCTTTGAGCTTGACTCATCTTTTAAGTTCTACAATAAATGACATATAAACATTCAAATATGAACTTATTACAACCAACTTAAATCCACTTCAGCCAAGTATAGGTTAGAAAACTGAAATTTTGAAAGGTGATGGTGCAGACCTTAATCCAATCTTATATGTATTCTTATCCAAGATTGTATGCCAAACTTTTGGGACATTGATTATGTGTATACAAGTTATTTCACACAACATGTGAAAATTAATATATACCCAAATGAACAACAATCATAGTATAAATAAAATTTCATAACTAAATAATCATTGCAAGTAGACATGTATCAGATTCTAAGCTAGAAACATTTTTAGTGTTTGGGCTTTATTTCCTCTATTAGTAAGATTTCAATTCAAGGTAGTTGTTATTACTAGCAATTGCACTAGTTGTAACCCATCAAATTGTCTCCCAAAAAATGTCCAAGTCCGCTAGATAAGAGCTAGAGTCTCTTATTAAAGTTTCATGGTCTCTTAGAAAAGCATCAAAGTCTCATTATGTGAATATTGTTCATATCTTGGATAATATTCAGAATCTTTTATCAAATTTGTTGATGAAATTAGGATTGTTGAGCCACAATTTTTCAAACTAGAGTTGAGTGCTTCTTTTTACATCATAAGAATATTGTTGGCAAAAGAATATTGTTGTTAATAGTTCTACACTTGATCAAATAAATAAAGACATTAGAAGAGAACTCATTTGTACGTTACCAATTCTAATGTTGTCTACATATTGCCCCTTTTTCCTTCAAGTAGACTAGTACATGTGGTAGATATGAGATCTCAGGGTCGGATCATATTCTTGTACACTTGGATGAGTTTTGGAGTTGACTTTGTCTAGCTTGACCTCTAAATTTCCTTTTAAATGTAATGTCTCTCTTCTCAAACCCAAGGATTATGTCCATGCAATCACCAAGATATGGAAATTGGTTCCTAACTCTTTTAGTGTTTGATCTCATGGTGGGAGATTTGCATACCTTGAAATTTTTGAAAGGATGGGGTAGAATGGTAACTAGGGCCAAAAGTAGTAAATGGAGAATTATGGAGGCGACTAAGTCAACGTTGAAGAAATCTTGAGTTCAACCTCTTTAATTTTGAAAAATAAAAAAGAGTTAGTGAACTAGAGAGCCATATCAATGGAAGAAGAATTAATGAGACATGTTTAAATTTACTTGTACGTCACTTGAATTGAGTTATTTGCAGGTATAATGATCTCTTAGTTCCTGACTCTACCCTATAATGTATGATTCAATCCAATTACTTAATAATCATTCATTGGTTGTAATTTTTATGTGTTAGGTATAAGAAAAATTCTCATTTTTTCCATTCTTTACGTATAAGTTGCCATGAAGGCTTCATTCAAATTTTCATGTAGGCAATGTAAAATTTGATTTAAATTATTTCATTATGGCATGAGTTGTACGTATATAATAAGCTCAAGGAAAATTTATGTATTGCAAATGAGATGGTTTATTTGCATGGGCATTTGATTTATCATTTCAATCATTTTCCACTTACAAGGTCTTAAGGATTCAAATGGTAACAATGATATATGCCTATAATACTTATAAGAACTAGAAACTTGATGCTAGAATTCACTATTACAAGCAAGCATACATTATGTCAGTTTAAAGTTAAGGTACGTCTTCCAACACACATTCAAGAGGTCTAGTGGGATCCATACGAGTTCACTTAAACAAAACTGAATACCTATGCTTCAATTTTGGGATCCCATATTTGCATCATCTTGTCTGTTGATTTGTTTATTCTTTTATCTTCTTCTGATTCATTATTGTTTATTGTTCATACAACCATTAGAAGGGTATAAGTTATATTTTGAATTACCATCATAGATACCCATGACATGGAGTGAAGGGAAGATGGATGGAGCTCTGAGATTCCTTTTTGGGAAGGTGTTAAGACCCTAAGAAGTCAGTGATATGATTTTCAAGGCTAGTCACATGAGAAAAAGGATTGACTATGAATGTTTGAACACCAAGAATCCTGAATTTGTCAAACAACTAAGTTGATCTCCTAGTGAGGTTGCATAAAAATTTCATAGAAAATTTCCACCCATTGCAAAGATGTGCATTAAGAAGTAACAATATCATACATGCTAAATTCTCTATCTAAAATCTAATCAAGGAGACCCTACAATACTAGACAAAGTACTCATGAGTCATTGGTTGAATGTAGCTCCCTCAATAAAGAGGCAAGTGTAAAAAAACTAAAACCGAATATAGGATAATAAATAAAACATTGATAGGGCATCAAGAGGCAATCCACACAAGGTTGAGGTTGGTTATTTGCAAAGATATTGTTATTGCGAAAAAGTAACACCCTTGGATTTGTTTGTTACTGAGATCCCTAATTTTTGCTAACATGGGATAATCTTAATGATAAACTACTCCTAAGAAGGGAAATGCATTTATCTAGCTCTACTCTATAATTCCAAGGGACCAGGGTGAGAAGGAGATGCATAAAATGAAATCCTACACTAAGGGGAGGTGATAACACCAAGAGAAGGGTGAAGACACTCTAATGAGGGAAAAGGGAGAAGGAAAATGGAGAAGGGAGAGGTCAAATAAGAGTGACATAGACCCAAAACAACATTTACCATCTATTCTCCAAGAAACACAACAAAATGAACTGCAAATGAGAAAAGCATGCACAACACACTACAACAAATAAAAGAGAGGAAAAGTTGTAGATAACATGAGTTAGGGTTGAGAAAACACCACAAAACAAGTTTTATTGCAATAGAAACATGCATAGACCATTACAATTGTAGAAGAAGGCATAAAACGCATTATAGATGCCCAAAATGAAGGTTTGTAACTCATAACTGCTTAGGGATAATTTTTACAAAGTTCCCTTTACATTTTAGAATATCCTCCCTCAAAATGAGAGGTTTTTACATTATATACTAGAATGAAAGAGAGAGATGAGGAAGACGGAATTCGTATTTTTTTTTCTTTCAACCACCAAAAAAGTGCATTGTATGCTGAAAACAATCATGGGCACCCTACCAAACCCATTTCCCCATGTCACTTTGCTTGTTGGAGAATCCAAGGTGCCATACCTCATCATTTTGGCAGTTGAGAAATATGAATCTATCCTTTCAATGTGGCGACCGTATTTCCAATTTTTCACCAACTTAACCTCATTAACTAAGACCTTTCCAAAAAGTCCAATTTTGTGAAAATCAAAACTTCTGGGAGAAAGTTATGGTCATTTGAAGTTTTGGGTGCCATACTTCAATACATGTAAGTGGTTGAACTATTAAATCACGCCTCCATTGGAAATTCAACCCTATAAAACACCTTTGAAAACCCGACACAAAGGACCTAGACCATCGGAATTTTGACCTTGCTTTGTATATTGGAAAACTGAAATACATGTCAAGAAACTACACTTGTAGAGTAACCCAAGAAACCCAACAAAAAGAGGAGTTTATTTTGAGAATCGAGGTCATCAACACAAAACATGTTTGACCTAAGTACAAATTTCATTGACCCCGAAAACCGACACAAATGGAATCGGGTTTTGGGATCGGAAAAAGGTTACAATTTTCATGTGTTTGAGCCGTGATGTTCCAATGTCGAGGAACCCGAAAACACGAAACATTGTAGACCGTTGAGTTTTAGAAGCAAAGAACACATTACACGGAACATACATTTAGCTCACAATGTTATGATACAAGCAAGTCCCAAAACTCAAACAAAGGGCGGAACTTTGACCTTGTTTTACATGTTAGAAAACCCAAAACAAAGGAAAGTCGGGATTCAGGGACAGAAAATAAATGACATGGAACATGTTAATGGATCAACATGTTCCGATGCATGAAGAACTCAAAAACCCGACACAAAGGAAACTTCTAACACTTAGCCAAATTTTTAAGGATTTTTGTAGAAAATAATTTTTTTGGCTAAGTATGGGCCTGGATGGATTTTCAAAGAGAAGAATAAATCCCTTGGACCATTGCAACCTTTCCAAAATGTGAATTCACCCATTTCTGATCAATTTATATTGCCCTAAGTCCAAGATGGAATTACCAGTTATCAAAATAACCTAAGGGGTATTTTGGATAACAAATATCCTATTAGAGGCTTCATCAATACTAATATCTAAGGGAAGTGGTAATGATACATGTAATTGCTCTTGTATAAGGGCCTTAAGTTAATTGTTTCTCAAGAGAATAAATAAAGCATAATAATATACTCCCAACTAGTTATAAATTCAAATTGTGAAAGGGGTTAGGCCCAACTCAACACTCAAAGGCATCTAGAGAGAAGGTCTTGATATAACACCCTTGTTCAAAATCATGAGTTCTACCCATTTTATCAATTTGGACCTTCTCCTACCATCGTTGTTGATGGATGGAGAGTGTAGAGCCACACATAGAACCTCCACAACAGTGTGTGTGTGTGTGTGTGTGTGTGTGTGTGTGTGTGTGTGTGTGTGTGTGTGTGTGTGTGTGTGTGTGTGTGTGTGTGTGTGTGTGCGCAAGTTGAGCACAACCAATTGTGAGGAGGAGATAAATAGAACCCATGGAGGAGAAGAAGTTGAAAATAAATTTTAATAATATTAAATAGAGACATAATTTAGCTAGTTTTGTTTATCCACAAGGATCCAATGTCTGCAACCTAATACTACTTCTAACCTCCATATTGGTTGAATTTCTTTTCAACAAATTATGCCCTTACAAAGTCTAAGTTCTATAAATAGTTATGGCCCATGTATCAAATATCATTCCCTATTTTTTCCTAAATGCCTCCAATATGCAATATTTCCTCCATGCCAAAACAATATGCCTCTCAATGCCAAAACAATATTATGCCCCCAAATTTATCTTCGCATCAAATGTCATTCGTTATTTTTTCCCTAAATGCCTCCAATGTGTAATGTTTCCTTCCAACGCCAAACAATCTCCCTCTAAAACTCAAAACAGTATTAAGCCCCAAATTTGACTTCCCTCCAAATCCTAGTCGGGCACATAATATGCCTCAAAATTAAATTTTTGTGGATACTATTACATTTGATTTTATATAAATGAAAAAACTACCATTTTTATATAACCTAAAAATCATAAAAATACTAAGAACTTTATGTGCATCAACAAATTTGTGTGGAACACTTATAAACAAAGGTGTGGTAAATAGGCACAAAACAACAACAAAAATATGTTTGCTAATATCCTATACAAAACATTAAAAGCGACTCTATAATTTGAGTATATATAATACCTTGACTCAGGGGTTAAATTTGATGGTCGTTTAGACTTTTTATGATTTTAGCCATAAAATACTTGCAAATATTTGAAATAACCATCACATGCAACTTGTATATATAAAATATGACCATTATTTTTATACAAATTTATATGTAAACTATATATTAAATATAGTTGAATATATAAAATAATTCAATTAATTCACAACAAGAATTTCACACATTTAACACCAGATGAATAACTAATTAAAAATTCCTTATCAGCCTTTCACAAGCACATTTGGATGATAATAATGATTACCTTATAACTATTATTAATGTATATTAAAATTAGTATAGATATCTTAAATACATCTATATAAAATACGTCGAGGGATATCAATCTTGAGGCACCTATCTAGTTATGATAGATATTACTATTTTTTTATTGACTTCTATTTTTTTTTTTTAGTGACAATCCAACAAAAGTAAAATTTATGAATGAACTATCACATGACGATCAAATGAATGTCAAATTTAATGTTGAGAAGAAAATTCAACAATGCACTCCATTATAGCCTTGCTTGCCATTGTAGAATGCCTGTCAAAGTAATTATTATTTTCTCTCATTGTAGAAAAACACTACCATATATTAGTGTTAATGTTAGGATACTACAAATTCAGTGTTAAATTATAAGAAGAAAAATTGACCACCAAAATATAACACCAATTTTGTATCATCTTACAAATAAACACTATTATATTAGTGTTAAATTATAGGATGATACCAAATTGGTGTTATATTACAAAAAATATATACGAACACCGTTTTTTAGGTGTCATGGTTTTAAATGTGTGGAATTCTTGTTGTGATTGCCTACAAATGGGAAGCTTGCATATGTTTGAGTATGCCATGCTTTTGTCGTTACCCACCATTTCATCTAGCTCATCTTTGTCATCTATCTTATTCACTTCGTTAAGAGTCAACATAGTGATAAAAAAATCAATTAACATTATCGTTTGAGTTGTGGATGTCCAGGTCCTTAATTTGATGCTCCCAATATATCATATTTTTAAATTTATTTTTAGCCTCCTTGTTTGTTTGATTGTTTGTAGGTACATAAAATGTTTCAAATAATGATTTAAAGGATGATAATGATGAAGGTCGATAATTGTTGTTTTACTCAAGTGACACATGGATTTTGGTGGAATCGTGTGTTTATTAATGGATGAATAATCTTAAATTGCGATTTTCTTAATTAAAAATAATACCCAAACCAAAAAAATGTATTTTCTTTAAGAGTCTTTGGTTATGTACCTCAACAACAATTATAATGCACTATAGTTTGTCTATTCATTGCAATATTTTCGGATGATGAGTAGAAAAAGGTAGGAATTATATACTTGCATGTTCCTGAGGGTGATAAATGATTATTCCTACCAAAATAATATCTATGATCTCTGCTCCACTTTATTAGTTTGGCTCACATTATTCACTTTATGGCGTGGTCGTTTCTAGTTAAGTCATACGTCAATGCACCTGCCCATCGTCATCGACCACTGTGCGAAGAAACCTTCATCGAAAAGAAGCACACCTATTAATGTAAAAATAGATGTGTGTTGTTTATGGCCTCGCTCACATTTCCTTTTATATAAGTCTACATAAATGCACGATCGATTGCGATTCAACAAAATTTGAAATTCCATACGTATATAACAAAACCTTATAATATACTTAAAATTTGTAAAGGTTACAATATGTATAATTATTTATATTTTTACATAAAGGAGTAAACATTAATACCCCACTATAGATGGACACTTGTCCACACAAAACTTTTAGCTATACAATGCAACAATATTAAACAACATTGATGCTCTTGTTAAAACACATAATAATGTCATTGTAATAGTCCCAAAAGGATACAAAACCATTAATAAACAAGAATTCTCAAGTTGAAGGCTATTAAGACATATCTATTACTCAACAAACATTGCATTTAATAGATGATGCAATGAAAATAACAATTAAGTCACTTTTTACTAAATTTATTATCTATAAATTTGATGTAAAACCACCTAGCTTGTCATGTTTTGTAGTTATCAACTTCAACAACTACATATACATGACATGGGATGTTAAGTACCCCGTGTCTCTATTTCTAGAGTTCCCAACAACAGGACAACCAAATTCCCCTATTTATGACATGGATTGTAACTATCCACAAAACATAAAGAGATGCCATTATAAAAATAATTGTTAACTTCAGAATATTGAACAACAAGGGTTTAGTTTCAAAGCTATCTCGATTTGCGTTGCCTCAAGTATCTTCAAATCACACTCCCTTTCTCCTTTGAGCAGTTCATAAAAATGACATGTGGTCCATATGTAACTTGTTTGATGGAAGAAAAGGATCACATATGTTCCCTCCAATAGATTCCCCACCCAAGGCAAAATTTTTCCCCTTTCCCCTTCTTCATCACCCCATTTTTCTCCCAATGTTTCACCTTTAATCCTTAACTTTGACTTCTTCATGTTCCCTATTGACATCTTTATGCCGAAGGCATTTCAGATGGATCATAGCTTCCCCTGTCAGCAGTCATTAGAAAATCAATGGTCACAAAGTGTTGAGAGTGTGCGTTACGCATGTGCCTCCATAAATTGTTTGATTCAAAGATATTAAATTTGAAAAAATATTAATTTCCATAATATAATATAATCGTGTGGTTGAGTTCGACTTGGGAGGATTTTTACTTTCGCATGACAAACAATTTTCAATGTAATCCTCAAGCATCCTAATTCATAATCAATGTCTATCTCCGACTTTAAAAACCATATCGCCTTATATGCGATTTGTCGGGTTGGCACTTGCTTGCCAAAAAGCATAGATATAATGCTCTCCTTTTAATGTGAAAGTAAATCGTGTGTGTGTGTGTGTGTGTGTGTGTGCGCGCGCGTGTGTGTTAAAATAAAATAATATATTTTTAAATAAATAAAAATGTGTTTCAATATTTTTATGTTTGTTATTATATAATTGAATTGGTAATATTTTTTTAGTAATAATATAATGAAGATTTATATTATGACAAACATATACTTTTATTTGGATATTATAAGTCATAATTTTGGATAGATGGGTATGTGTGTGTTTGTTTCTATGTGTGTATTTAGTTTCTAGATCAGTCACTTCTTACTTAAATATAGATGAAAACTAAGATAAATGAGTACTTGTCACTTTGGGAGAATGACTATGCACATGTAATGCAACCGACAGTCATATATTTGTTGGCGATTTGAGGAATGTGATCGCTGAAACATTGTGAACTGATTTTGTATGGTTTGATTGGATTTCGAACATAAAACTGTTGGATTTTATGTCCTTTTTATTTTGGTCAAGACATGAATAATGAGAGCAATATCAACATACATCGATGTGCAATTAATATTTTAATTTCATTTGATTGAACGACTTTGTTGTTAACCATTCCATGAATTTTTCATTGAATATATTTCACATTGTTATACACGCACCAACCAGTTAAATTTTTCCGATGATAATAGCTAAGACACTTGTGTATCGCAAGTTTAGATAGCAAATGTTCGTGCAGGCTGCAAACAAACAATTCACCAGTCAAATTCAATGTAAAACATCACATGGAAGAAAGACTAATTGCCACCAAATCATTAAGATTATTATGTTGCAGGGACGGGTGAAATTTGATGGCCACCTATGTCTATAAAACAATTTTTGGTGACGTTATAGACACCGAAATTCTGTTTTGCAATCTTATTGCCAAAATACACACAAATCACTCTTAGTCTTCCCAATTTCATTATAATTAGTAATCTTTACTTGATTAACTAACATTTCTTGCCACTTTGGTCGATTAACAAGAACTTCGTTGATCACCAAAACATCTTTTGCATTCGAGGATACCACTTTACGATGAATTGTAAGTCAAAATCCTTTTCAAAATAGGCAATTAGCGTTTATTAGCTAATTAAGCCTATTTTGCCCTTGATTTGGTCAATATACCTAGTATTGACTCAAACCCCTCTTAACCACTCAAAATCACCTCATTCACCACCACAACATCTCAACAAGCTTCAAAATTTTATCCTAGCCTCTTAGTTGACCCTAAGCGGTTGATTAGGGCTTCACACCTCTTAATCACTTAGTAATTCACTAATTGTGATTAGCAAGGCCTAATCATGATTAATAATTATAATCTAATTTGGGGCTTTTAGTCCCACATGCACCAAAATACAAGTTTATCCCAAAAGGAAAACTATAAAAAGGGTGCACCTCATTCCTTTATACTTTACACCATGCTTTGATTTGCATCTCATATAATAAATATGATATATAGCCAAGTTCAATCCTTGCTTAAAGCCTTCAATGGGGTTAGTAGATGGATATCCAAAATGACCAAGTATTCATTGGGAGAGGCCAATTCACCTTGTTTGGAGTATGACCATAACTATTTGATTGCCCTCTTAGTTCTATTTAGGCCCATGTTAGGTAATTCAAGCATATTAATAGGCATGTTTAGTTAGATTTTGTATTGTTTTCATACTAGTTAAGCATTCTTTTATCTTAATGTCACATTCCTAGACTTAGAACATTGGCTAGATGGATGGAAATGGTGTTAGCTTTCCTTGTTTAGTCATGTGATTTGCTTTATAAAGTTTAGGGTGCTTTCAAATGTTAATTTTCTAATATTGCCTTTTAAAAATACAAAATAATGTTATTTAAACACTATTAATTGGAAATATGCAAGTCACATGCGACGTTTAATTTAAATACTTGCATGTATTTTAAGGATAAAATTATAAAATATGTCTAAATGGATAGTGAATATAACCCTTGATTACAGGTAAGCCCTAACTTTATTCAACGTTACTACCTCTGACATTCGTACTTTAACAACATTGTTAACATTTTAATTTCATAGATTATATCAACTTTGACAACACAAATCTAGATTCCCTCTTTGTTAAAATTATTATTGTTTCAATGATTTTTTCTTTGGTGTAGGTGTGGACGTGGGCATGGACGTGGACATGGGCATGGGTTAGAGTTTGGGAGGGGATCGACCCTCAACTTCAACAACTGAAAACCATTTTTTTAAAAATTGACTAATACATGTCAAGCCTCGCACAAAATTTTGTATCCTTTAAATTATATTTATTTCCAAAGATATGTTGGCATTCGATATATAGTTCTAATACCCCGAGTAAAAAATTAAAAATACACACTTAGTACCATTACAAGTAACATAAGCGTCTAAAATTTAGAATATGCCATGAAATTTAGAATACATGAATGTTCGCTTGGTTTGAGAGATTTGTTTTTATTATCCAGACCAATATTTTAATAATCATATGAATTTCACATAATTAGAAGTGAAAATGATAAATTATTATTATTTTTATCTTACTGTTGACATTGACTAATTTCTTCTAACTATCACATGGATTTTGCAGATTTCCAATGCAAAAATTTTAAATTACTCAATTTTTTACACCAAAGGCATATCCCCTATTGGATTCGGAGATATTTGGTATAACACTGATTAAAGAGTGGGATGGTTGGCATCCAGTTTGTAGGGACATTGACAATCCAAATCAATTTTCACCATCCACATATGTCGTCAAGATAAAATCCACTTAATCAAAATCACTTTTTTCGATGTGTCTTTAATCTAGTTCACTTGGTTGAGGCAATTGAAATGACTCAAATGGTGTTTATTCTCTCCCGGGGTTACATCCACTCAATCACTACCATCCAATAATGAAACACCATTTTGATGGCTAGGATAATTCTACAAACTATTTTCAAAAAAGGTAAGAAATTTGGTTGTCATCAAATTGTGGGAAAATATTGGAAGGTCGAAATTTTTGACATATAACCTCGTGCTTATTGTAGTTTATATTTTGTAGGGAGCCTTTGTATAAGTGTTTTGTATCATCATATTGTCGTCATCTTGATTAAATGGATTGTCATTAGAGAAACATAAGTTTCGTAAGGATAATGTTTATTGGATAACTCGACCGACATGTGTAGAGGACATGTCATGTCATGACCGAGAACGTGTCCCATGGTCCACTTATGGATATTTGCATTTTCAAGGTCTTTAGGTAGCCATTATGAGATGTCATCAAGATACTAAGAATATTCTGGGGCCCCATTTAAGAATAACTTAAAGTCACATAAAACCTATTAGATTTCCCCCTTTTTTATTTTGACTTATTTAAGTGTGAATCACAATCACATGAATAATGAAATTGGCATTAAATCGATACATTAGAGCACATATAATATATATGTTTTGGGCAAGGTAAATTTTAATCATGGAAGAGTGATTATACTAAAATGTAATATAATAATAGCCTAATTTAATGCAAGTTTATAGTAAACAAATGCATATGAAGTAATACCCAAGCAAGCTAAGCAATAAATAATGAAATCCTAATGTGTAAAAAGGGTTAGAAGAGCCTTGGTTGATTCACATAGGTTCTTTAGACCGTGTCGTAGTGGAGACCGACCAAACAAAATGGAGGACCGTCACACAGAAGCTCTAAAACTTGCAGATCTCGTAGATTTGACTGGATTGGGGTGCCTGGAGAGGGATAGGAGTGCCCGTGGGTACCCTAGTCTGAGTTATGGGTCTGCAAAAATGGTCAGAACTTGGTTTCGATATGGTCGTTAGGTGTTTGCACTTCTTTGCTTCTTGTCATGTGTATGTCACTAAAATTCCTTGGATGTCACTGTAAACCTGCAATGGATAAATCACTTGCAAAACCCCAAGAAAAACATCAAACCCTAAAAAAGAAAGATGCATATGAAGGGGTTAGACCATCCATAGCTATCAAATTGATGGAATTATCACTAAGCATTGCACTACATCTCAGACCTAATGTAGTTCTAGGCATGTGTGTGTGGAATTGTGCCCTAGGTTGCTCTTGTGCAGTCACACTTTGTGAGTAGCAAAGCAAGTAACTAGATGTAGAATGTAAATAATGTGTGCATAGAAATAATAAACTCCCCTCCTATGAAGTGTGATGCAGATGAACCAACCTTTTGTCCCTTTTGATGGAGCTAGATGGATGCAAATGGAGCTATAAATGCCTTTGATGGATGTAACCTTAGGTGGAGATAGTAGATGCTTAGTGCTTGGTCCCTTATTATGATCACATAAATTTATATTTATATGATTCCTTCGCTTGAATTTCGTAATCAACCCCGAAAAGTCCGACTACCAAAAAGATAAGATTCTCAAATGGCTAGAAAGGACCTAGAAAGTGTGACCAAAGTGCAAAGAGGAAAAGGGCACCCATAGGGGATAGGGGTGCCCAACGATGGCGTCCGACTAGGCACTAGTGTCCGAGGAATGACAAATGTCGAAAGGTGAAAAGATAGACTGAGAAAATACAAGTGCAAGACTGAAAAAGAAGCATAAAGCAAAGAAAGGTGGCCAAAGACATGGGTTAATTAGTACCGTTCTTACTTAGGAATCATGTAAATAGTAGTATGTGATCGAGACTAAATAATGACTCAAAGTGCATGATTTTGTGTCTACAAAGAGGTGTGGGACATGCATGTATTTAATCCCCACCTTTTTCATTCCAACTTTTTCCATGCATGTCTTCGTATAAGATTCTAATGAATAGAATGTCATACAAATGAAAGTCTCAATACCATAAAAATAATAAATCCAATTTACCCCTTTTTGTAAACAAATTGGATGTCTTTTAGTTGAATTTAAACCAGTGTTGATGTCGTAGAACTAATGGAAAATATAACACCACCGACTTAAATAACTAAAAATGTGTTTCAATATTTTTCTATTTGTTATTATATAATTGAATTGGTAATATTTTTTTAGTAATAATATAACGGAGATTTATATTATGACAAACATATAATTTGATTTGGATATTATAAGTCATAAATTTGGATAGATGGGTATGTTTATATTTGTATTTCCACACACACACACACAAAAGTGTATTTAGTTTACGGATCAGTCACTTCTACTTAGATATAGACACAAAGTGAGATAAATTAGTACTTGTCATTGGGAGAATGACCATGCACATGCAATGCAACCAACAATCATATATTTGTTGGCAATTTGAGGAATGTGATCATTAAAACATTGTGAACTACTTTTGTTTGGTTTGATTGGATTTCGACCATGAAACTGTTGGATTTTATGTCCTTTTATTTTGGTCAAGACATCAATAATGAGAGCAATATCCACGTACATTGGTCTGCACAATTAATATTTTAATTTCATTTGATTGAACGACTTTGTTGTTAACCATTCCATGCATTTTTCATTGAATATTTTCATATTGTTATACACATGCCAACCAATTAAAGTTTTCAGGTGATAATAGTTAGCACACTTGTGTATGCAAGTTAGATAACAAACATTCGTGCTTCGCAAAACAAACAATTCACTAGTCAAATTCAATGTAAAACATAAAATGGAGGAAAGACTAATTGATGCCAAAGCATTCAAATTATTATGTTGTATAGGACGTGTGAAATTTGATGACCACCTATTGTAATGTCAAGTTAAACAACCCACTTGAGAACCATGGACAACCTAGGTTTAGTAAGAAAATTATGGATTTTTTTTTAAGGTGTTAGGAGTTAACAACCAAAGTCTCAAGGACAATTAAATTCAACAGATAACTTTTCCCATTATAATAATTACTAATTTCACATTATAGAGCAACAAGTGCAATAAGTCCACACCTAGCTCAAATCTCTCTAGGGATTAATTTGTTTACTGATTACATTGACATTTAGCTGAATATTCCTTGATTAAAAATTTTAGGGTTAAGGGACCCAAAACAATTAAATACCCTAGGTATTTAATTCCACAAGGTCAAGACTAGAGCAGGGTTTAATTGCAGAGAGAAAGGAAAACATATTTAAAATCAACAGAGCAAGGTCTCACTTACCCACTCCCAGAACTTGATTAAGAGTGTCTACAACCAGGTTGCTAGGCAACATCTACCACTAACGAGTTCAGAACAACTCAAATCCACAAGAACAAACTTCTCTTTTATTAATGATTCTCAGAGGTTACAAGGTCCAAAATTTAGGGCTAGAAGTTTCAGTTAGGTTTAGGGAGCAATTTGCCCCCATACCCAACTCTCTAATAGGCTCAGAGTTTCAACTAGATTTTTCCCTTCTTAACACTTCCAAAATTTTCCTAAACCATTCCCAATGGATAGGAAATTTTCTCACCTTTCCGGTGATATAAAGAAGTCCTCCTAACTCCTCTAGAAACTCAAGATATGAGCAAGCGGAGTCTAGGGGTCAAATTTTCCCTAAGGGGACACATGTCAAGAGGAGGGGAAATCCCCTTTGGTGGGTTGGCGGGTCACGGGGTGGCTTTAATAAATTTTCCATTGCGCGGGCGCAAAGTCAATAAAAATCCCGCGCTTCCACGGGTCCTCAGGGACACGTGGCGGCCCAGCGACGCCTTAGGGAAAAAGGGAAGGAAGGGTGGGGCGGTAGGAGAGTTTGGGGAATTTCACTGATGGGAGAAAAGCCAATTTGGCTTTTGCATGCCCGCGGGTCCGCCAGGGACACGTGGTGTGCCACAAATCGCCGTGGGGAGAAGAGAGAAGGAAGATGTGGATCGGCGGGGTGATTCAAAGCAATTTTCGCCAAAGACAAATTTTCCAAAGGTGACAGAGTTCTCCCTCCTCCGCTGATGCCCCCAAGGTGCCACGTGGTGCCCTCTAGTTGGTTGCGGGCGGCGGGGATGATTGGAAAAATTTTCCAAAATTTTAAAAAGATCAAAGGGCAAAAATATGTTGCACCTCCGCCGCTGCCCTGTGAGGACACGTGGTAACCTCTGATTGGCCGTGGGCAGAGGAAAAAGGAAAAATTTTCCCGAACCAAAATTTTTCCAAAAAACTTTTCTAAGGCCAAAATGACGGAAATTTTTGGGTTGCGGGCCCGCCAGGGAAAATTTTCCCAAATTTTCCCGCCAAGGCACAAAAACTTCAAAGTGCCATAACTTTTGCTAGGGAACTCAATTTTGGGAAAACAAGGACTTTTTGGAAAGCTCTCAATGCCCTCTTTACACAGGAAACATCAATTTTACTTTTTGATAAGTTTTAAAGGGTCAATTTTACAAAAAGGATCTACATGATTTTAATTAGTGAACTGACAATTTCCAACTTTCAATTTTGATTAAATTAGATCTCCTCCTTCACTCAACATGTCAAACAAACATGGAGGATTGGTCTAGGGAGAGTTTAGAGTGTTTTAGGAAAGTCAATTTTGTTCAATTGATTCCAATTTGGAATTTTGTCCAACAAATGACAAAAAAACAGTTGAGGAAGAGATTGAGCTCGAATTTGCAATGGTTCGAGTTACTCTCTTAAATCTTCTTGTCAATTTGAGTTCATTACTAGTATATCATGCTAGATTTTAAGGTTTCCAAGTTGATTGTTAAATGCTGGTCCAAACTGTGCATTTTATTTAGATTTACTAGTTTTAAAAGTCACAATGCCAGTGATCAAATTTTTAAAGGATCTATTTGTCAATTTTATCATTTAAGTGTGGCATATAGTTTCTAAACTAATCCAATGCATTTATTTGTTTACAACAAACCATTCTGAATCAAAAGAAATTACTAACTTTCATTTTTACACAACTCCAAAAATACAAAATACAACATTGTTTCCATGTGCATTTCTTCCTTTTCCATTTTCTAAACAAGATTCCAATCCCAATTTGATATTTCCATTTTTTTTTTTACACAATGCAAAGGAGAACTAAACTTGCAATTCTTATTGACTTCAATTAAACAACATTACATATTTCAATGTTGGAAACCAATAACAACATATAATTCATTTCTTTCCAATGTACAAAGCTAGAATGTAAGTGTCTTTCACATTTCAAAAATATAACTTCATAATCAATTTACATACATCTTTCTTCACAAAATGCATATTACAATTTCATCCACATCATGTGGGAAAGGATTACAAATGAATGTGTTTCCACAAAGGACTTTCAAATTGTATTTTCCATTGCTCCAGGACAACAACATGCACATTTTCTCTTTCTCCAAGTTGATCACAACAAAAGAGGGGAAAGGCAACGCTCTCCACCCAACCAAGACATCTAATGAAAGGAGAAGCCTTCCTTCATCATTGGCCCCGAGCCCCAACCAAGATGCAATAAAAGGTGTAATTCAACCATGGCAACAACTGGATTCCACACACAACATTCTTTCACATACACATTTCCTTTTTAAAACACAATGCAACACCAAAAGCAAACAACGTTCACTGTTTGCATTTAAAAACGTCCAAATCACAACTCATGCTTGATCATGCAAGCCAAAGGAGCAAGGACTATGGGGGAAGCTACTTATGCCTCCCAATTGGGAATTGGGCATCCACCAAATAATCATACCGCCAATATAACATATCATAACCCATAAACCTTATGCCTCCTAACCCCTCCTTATGCCCCCCCACAAATTTTCCCTTATGCCCCCATAAGTAAGAAATGCAAGCTATTTCTTTTCCATGGTGGATCCCAAACCCAAAACTCCCTCCACAAAATTATGATGCCCATGGCATTTCCCTTATGCCCCCACAAGAATTCCCCATAGCCTTCTCCTATACCATTCCTACGGCAATCTACCCAACCAACCAACAATAAAACAATACATGCACCATACACACAACACAATAAGAAAATAACAACAATAAGGAAGAAATAAACTCCTACCTCTCCATGGAAGGATTTTCTCCACACAACAAGCTTTGAATGTCAAAAACACAGTCCCAAAACAACAGTGCCAAAGTATCAAATGCTCTCCAATTTCCTCCAAATCAACAAGAGCTCTAATCACAGAAAAATGCACCCAAGGATGCATGCAAAACACAGTCCAAAACAGAAAGCTCCCAAGCATGCAAAGCTATCTCCAAAACTTCCTTCAAAAACTAGAGCTCCCACAAGAAAATGCGCCCCAAGGAAGAATGCAAAAAGGTTCAACAACCCAAAACAAGAAGAGAGTTTGAATTAAATAGAAGAGGGAGAGAAGAGGATGATGTGGATCCATGTAGGATGCCACATCACACATCCTCCAATTCAAACACAAAAGACAAAATTCCATTCTCCCAAGCACAATAAATGAAATGACAAATTAACTTACACACTCCAAAAGAGCCCACACCTCAAGGGACAACTATTTAATAAAATGTAAGAGAGTGCAATCCAAAACAAGCAACATGATGAATAAAATGCATTTAAAAGTCACAAATCACATCTCCATCCATAAGTATGGTTGGTATATTAAATTTAGAGGCATGGGACAAGTTTTACTTGTCCCACAAGTCTCCAAAAATAGCCCCCAAGGTCAAATTCGAATTTCCATGGAGGTGGAGTATTTCATACTCCAAATCTGACTTACACAAGCTCTTACAAAATTAAATACAACAACCATCAACTCTTATAATTACTTTCCCATATCCCAATTTAGTTTATTTAAATTTTAATCAAATGATTCTCACATAAATCTAACACAATTTTAATTAAATAAGAGAAGGAACACATTACTAATAAAATACATACAACAATAAATAAAAGAAACACATTAATAAAATACATAAACCCATGGTCACATGTAAAGATGATTTCCCCCCCATGGGAATCCCTAACAAAATACAACACACACACAAAACAAGTTGCCATGGTGACCGAGTTGAATTCACCCAGAATTCCATTTTGGTTGGTTTCGATCCCCTGATGTTTTGTTGTGATATTTTTAAACTGTAAAACACAAATACCTCCTTCGGCCTCGTGGCCATATCAGAACATCCAAAATGAATATATAATATAATCACGAAATCATCTATACATATGAATCACAATAGTCATCAAGGCAATCAACGAAATCATTTACAATTTATATCGACAACTATGTCATCATCAAATAATTTTCCTTTTCTAGGTTTATTCATAATCTCCAAAATCACATGTCCGAATAACTTCCATTAAACATCCATGCTAATAGTATATCATCATCCACATATGAGTGTCTCTAATAATCACCATGCATTATATATAATTAGATTCAACAATAATCCAGGATCTGACATCTAACACCATACTAAATCAAACTATTAAAATATCTGTCATAGTCTACAGTATTATGATCAGTAATAAAAGATGCCAAAGGAAAGTGGGCACTACACCTATGTTTATAGAACAATTTTTTGGTGGCGTTAATGTTCTAATATTGCCTTTTACAAATATAAAATAATATTATTTAAACACTATTAATTGGAAATATGCAGCGACATGCGATGTTTAATTTAAATAATTGTAAGTATTTTACGAATAAAATTACTAAAAATGTCTAAATGGTTGTTGAATATAACCTTGATTGCGGTGTAAGCCCCAATTTTGTTGAATGTTATTACCTCGACATTTTACACATTAACAACATTGTTAACATTTTAATTTCATAAATTATATCAACTCTACGATAAGTACAAAGCTAGATTCCCTCTTTGTTAAAATTGTTATTGTTTCAATGATATTTTTCTTTGATGTCGGTGTGGGCGTGGACATGGACTAGGGTTTAGGAGGGATCAACCTCAACTTCGACAATTGAAAACCATTTTAAAAAAATTACTAGTACATGTCAAGCCTCACATGGAAAAATTTGTATCCTTTAAATTATATTTATTTCCAAAGATATGTCGGCGGTCGATATATAGTTCTCATACCCTAATTAAAAATAAAAATACTCAACTAGTACCATTACACGGGTAGCATAATCGTCTAAAATTTAGAATATGCCATGAAATTTAGAATACATGAATGTTCGCTTGGTTTGAGAGATTTGTTTTTATTATCTGGACCAATATTTTAATAATCATATGAATTTCACACAATTCCAAAGTGAAAATTATAAATTATTATTATTTTTATCTTACTATCGACATTGACCAATTTCTTCTAATTGTCACATGGATTTTACACATTTCCAATGCGAAAATTATAAATTATTCAATTTTTTTACACCAAAGGCATTGCCCCTATTGGATTTAGAGATGTTTGGTCTAACACCAATTAAAGAGTGGGATGGTTGACATACAACTTGTAGGGACATTGAGAATCCGACTCTATCTTCACCATCCACGTATGTCTTCCATAGACAAGTCGCTTAATCAAAATCAATTTTTTCAATGTATCTTTAATCTGTTTCATTTGGTTGAGGCAACTAAAATCACTCAAATGGTATTTATTCCTTCTTAGGGTTCCCAACACTCAATCACTACCATCCAATAATAGAGCACCATCTCTGATGGCTAGGATAATTACAAACTATTTTCGGAAAAGGTGAGAAATTGAGTTGTCATTAGATTGTGGGAAAATATTGGAAGGTCGAAATTTTTCGACATACAACCTCATGCTTATTGTAGTTTATATTTTGTAGGGAGCCTTTGCATAAGTATTTTATATCATCGATTGTCGTCGATTGATCGACTGGATTGGCATTAGAGAAACATAAGTTCCGTAAGTATAATGTTTGTTGGATAACTCAACAAACATGTGTAGAGGATAGGTCATGTCACGATCGAGAACATGTCCCGTGGTCCACTTATGGATACTTACATTTTCAACATCTATAAGTAGCCATTCGAGATGTCATCAAGATACTAAGATTATTCTGGGGCCCCATTTAAGAACAACTTAAAGTCATGTAGAACCTATTAGATTTCCCCTTTTTAATTTTGGCTTATTTAAGTGCAAATTGTAGTCACAGGAATAATGAAATTGACATTGAACCGCACTGTAAAGCACATATAATATATATTATTTGGGCGAGTTAAATTTGAATTATGGAAAAGGTGTGGGACATGCATGTATTTAATCCCCACCTTTTTCATTCCAACTTTCCATTCATGTATTTGTATTATATAATAAATAGAATGCCATACAAATGAAAGTCTCAATGCCGTAAAAAATAACAAATCCAATTTGCCCCATTTTTTCTAAATTTTTTTGATATCTTTTAGTTGAATAACATTCAGGTGTTGATGTCATAGAACTAATGGAAAATATAACACCACTGACATAACAAGCCCACCGTATGCATTTATCAATAGATGTAGTGCAATGTTATTGTTAATCTTGTTACTATTTTTGATTTAGTTAACTCATATTACATTTTGTAGATGTACTTGTCGGCGTTGGGGTGGAAAGACCCCAAGTGCGAATCTTTTGATCCACAACCTACTACCTACTACGGAATAATATAAACAAACCCAAAAATAAAGAATTATCCATTGCGTCAAAAAAACACATACTAAAAAAGCAAACACAATCACTTATATACACAAAAAAATGCCTACTACAAATTATTTACAAAAAAACTAGATGATACCGGTTGTTGGATTTGTAATGTTAACATGCAATTACCTCGATATCCTCTTTTCCAAACTAAATAGTTTCACAATGATTCTGATGACTTTAGGTTGTTTTTTCCTTCCCTTATGAATATATATATGTGATGTAAAACAATTTTAAGTGTTTGTTACTTAGGAGAGGAGGTCCCGTGAAAGGGTCCCCCATTCCTCATTCCACCTTGGAAAACACCTTTTGTTATTTGTCCTCACTTGTTCTCCTCTCTGAGACCCATGCAAATTGATTTAATCGTCTCCTCCTGCGTTTTAATTGGGATCATGCTAGCGTTGAAGATTACACTTTCACTTAGTTCGACTAGATCTACTAAATTCTATTCGTATTGGATTTGCATTAATTTTTGGAATCAATAGGCACCGGTCTTTGCATTGTTGGTCCTCCAACGAGATCAAAATCGTATTGCATTATGGAACATGTATTGAGTATTGCGATCCATTCTTGCTCCCATTTAGCATATCCGCACACCATTGATGAGATTGCTAGAGTTTGCATCTTCCTTCATCTCTACCACTATTTTGCATCACATGTGGTGGTTAAATATTACATTAGTCGACTTTCCAAACAAGTAGATGATGTTGGATACTCATGTCCCATGCCTCAACATACAAATTGTCATCTCCTCCAATTATCCTCCATTGAAATCCATGCATTCAACGTATTACATGCATTTAGATTTGTTATCTCATCAATAGATTATAATCTTCACATCAAACCACCAAATAATAATTTTCTGACCGATCCTCGAATTATAATCTTCAAATTCAAATGTTCCCTTTTTGTAACCTTGGATGACCTAGATGATCAAAGGAGGAAACAATGTGCATGAAATTTGTTTCCCTATTTTTCCAATGCCTCAACCATTAATTACGCTAAAAAACATTTCCAAATGCAGGTCTAAGTAACTATCCCTATCAAGTATTTGAAAAATAAGAGGTCAAGATTTTGAGTCAATGATCATTGCAAACACGTGTTTCATACATACTTGGTCGTAAGAAAGAGGATTTTTGCATAGGTTTCCCCAACATTTATCACAATCGAGGACTTGTCCCTCAATCTCCTTATTTGTTACCCTTCTCCTCCCTTGTTTACTTCCCTCATCTTTAATTTGTTTCAAGTGGGATCTACATGGCACATTTCAGGTGTGATTGCTGGTCATTATATATATATATATGTTTTCCAATTTAAAATTGCTGGAGTGCATAGATTTTCCAAAAAGAAAAAAAGATAGAAGACTCGGTTTTCTGCAAAAGTGACCCTATTGCTTTCCGAGGGAGCCATCATTATTAATCTTTCTCTTCAGAGCCCTGAAATCGCCATGATCGACGCACTTGCAGAACAACATTCCTCAAGCTATTGTAGTCAGATAAATTTCGCTGGCGGCAAGTGCCTTCATAGAAAAGGCTTAAAAAGAAACTTTACGAAAACAGGAATTATCTAAGACAGTCGACGATTTTAACGGCCGAATTCAATTCTTTCGTTGACGCACTCAAGATCTACGGCTCCTATTGTTACCGGACACAGTGGCAGTTTCGGTTCGCACATAGCATGAGACGCTATCGGCATAAATATTAATCAAACCGCTCACAGAGGTCTCTCAATTTGAGAACCTCAATTTGTAGATCGTTGCTGCTTCACTGCAGCTGGTGGTTATTGAGAGCTGAAAAAGATAGCTGGAATGGCGTCAGGTCAGGACCCGGGGGAATGACGCTGATGGACCTCATTACATCAGATCCTGTTCCCTCTGCACAATCACACTCACAATCACAATCACAATCAGGAGGAGCTTCGCCTTCGCCCTCGCCCTCGCCACCTCCTCCTTCTGCTCTGGGAAAAGATAAGAAGACGAAGAAGCCTGGTCTCATCATGCAGATCCAGAGCGATACTATGTCTGTAGCTAAGGTCTTAACTCCTGTCAAAACTAACATCGTTCCTGCCAAACATAAAAAGAAGGTACGTATATATGGATGCTCTTAACTTTGCTGTACCCAATTTAAAAAAATGTTATATAATCGAGTACTGCCGGCGTGTTAAAGATATCTCGAACGAATTTGGATCGCAATTTCAGAGGTGGTCTTGGCAGTTTTTTTTTTTGGCACTCAGCATGCTGTAAAAGTTAGATGGATCTTCGTTCAAACCTCACAGGGACAGGCTGAGAGCCTTCATGTACTTTTGCTTCAAATTGAAAATCCAGAAATGGCTAGTGTTTAATGCTCAAATTACATTTTGTAACAAATAAGAACTTTAGTCTTTTGCTGAATTGTTGCCTTCCGAGTACTAGGTGGTTTCATATGCTATAAGCTACTGTGTAGACCCAAAACAGGGTGCCGGAATCATGGTCCTTAAAAGGACTTTTCCTGTCATTTCCTTTTCTCGAAGTAATTTCTGGTACACTTTACAATGCCTCTTGAAACATTTAGTATGATTGAAGGTCATGGAGCCTTTGAATGGCTATGAACCACTATTCTGATGGTAAGAGTAGGGACTTAATGATTGAATTGATTTTTTTTTGATTGAATACTGAAGCATTACAATGGGCATTGACTTACATAGATTGTCGGCATCTCTGCCCATGTTTCGGAGGAAACATATAGTGAAATTATAATATTGAGTAAACGTACAAACTAAATCAGTGAGCACCTTCAGTTATGCAGCTACGGATAAAGGGCATCCATGCCGTCAAAATCACCCCAGGCACGATCCTGGCCTCAACCGCTTGACTCTCTGTGTTGGGGCACTTTGGGGCCTTTGCATTCAACAAGAATTGATCCCTGGTGGGCTCTATGTGAGCCAAACAACTTCACCAATGGACCACACAAACATTGACATTAAATTGATTTTGATTTTGAGCTTGTCAGGCTATGTACTTTAATGCTAATGCATGCCTATCACTATCAGAGTGCCCAAATTCAAGTGTAACTATAGAGTTCTCCAATTGGGGATGTGCATTGCTTGTCTTAAGGAGGGAATTTAAGTGATCGTTGGATTATAACTAATCACAGCAAGAACCATCACAGTCCTGTGAATGATAAGAGTCCAGTAGCCTCACCTCTGCATGCCGGACGAGAGGGTTTGCCCTACCCAACTGGGTGTTGCGGTTCTATTTCAAATTTTCAATTCTGAGCTGTTAGAGATCCAGATTATTTCCCACATGTTGCTGCCTTGTATCCTTTATATGTAGGGTGAACACCTTTACTATTGGAATCCAGTTCTGCTTGTTAGCAATATGAGTCCGCAGGATAATTTTGAGAATTGTTTTACAATTTATACAATCCTTTTCAGATTGAGAGAAAGAAAATTATTTCAATTCAGTTAACAAAGGTGTTACAAAAATAGACTTCCGATATTGCAAATTTCTGGAATGGCAGCGGTTAAAATTCTCAGTATGAGAGTGAGAAAAAGAAAATCATTGGTCAAGCTATGCCACGATATAGCAAATTTCTGGAATGGTGGTGGTTTCAATTCTCATACAAAGAGAGCAAGAAATATAAAATTGTTGGACGAGCAATGCCACGGCATTGATTAATTAGAACCAGTGATTCCATTAAGTAGGAGAAGTTACCAATAGTATGGAAAACATGTCATATGATGGCTCACCGTTATTTCTTTTTTTCTGTGAAACCTCTTCATGGAGGAAAATGAAGCCATGGTACAAATGGGTTTAAAATGAAATAGGCCAACATTGTATCATATTTCACACTGTTGGAATAATGCTGATTTATGCTTTCATCCAGAAAGAATGATTTCAGAACAAAAGCTTAAATGACATAAGATGTAGTGGTCAGAGGTTCTACTGAACCAGCTCCATCCAAGTACGGTAGCTCACCATTAATTTTTTTGCCTGTGAAACCTCCTCATGGAGGAAACCATTGTATGAATGGGTATGAAGCAGGCCTACATTGTATCATAGTACACACTGTTGGAATAATGCCGATTTACTTTTTCACCTAAAAGAATTATTTCAGAACAAAAGCTTAAATGGCCTAAGATGTAGCGGCTAAAGTATCTGCTGAACCAGCTCCATCCAAGCAGCTTCTCTCCAGTCTGCAACTGAGATGTGTACAGGGTCTGATTCATCTACTTTGTCAATCATAATTCACATATGAAAAGGCAGAGAAGAACATCAGGGATTAAATTATTATTTAATTTTGAAACTGTTTGAGTTTCATTAAACCACAGTCATCTAGGACTACTTTGGTTGCATCGCCTTCAAGCAGTTTAAATTGGCACCTTAGAATTCATGTTTATGTGGATTTCAATGAATAACTAAATGGCTAAGCAGAAGTTAAAAATGATATGTAATCAAGTGCTTGCTGTATGTACTGGTTTTGTTTGAACAGAAGCATGCGAGGAAGACAGTGCCTCACCTGCAAACTTCATATCAGGTTTGGATACCCTATAATGGTTGTGAGAAGAGTGGACCGTTTCAAGTTTAAACCAACTCTCATTTGAGTTTATTGTCGGCAGGGTTCTTCATCCGATCAATCAGAATATGTTGACCGTGGAAGCTGTGTAGTATGTCACGGGGTGGAGGAAGCTGTGCAACACAGAAATAAGGCTTCACGGATTGAACAAAGATGCTGCATGTACAATAGACACGAGGAACAGTTGCGACAGTGTGTAACGGACATAATTTGTAAAAATACAAGAGAATAGAGTAGACATAGAGTATGTAGAGAGTGAAGTGTGTGTATGTGCGAGAGTGTGTAGAATAGAGTGTATGGCAGAGTAGAGACAAAGTATTGAGGTGGAATTGAGAGGATATGTATTTGGCGGTCTTATAATGTGAACTATGAATATATATATATATATATATATATATATATATATATATATATATATATATAAGTGGAGTTTAAGTAGAGAAATCTGTGTCGTGTGTTTTTCTGCCTTAATTACTGTTTTTTGTATCTGCTGAAATACTAGGCCTACTTCAAAATTCGTTGTGCATTTGTATTAATTGTGTGTGTTTAATAAATTGTATCCACCTCTGCACATGTTAACTCTAACCAGGTTAAAAGAACACTATAAATTAACTGCATATAGTTTATGCCAACAATTGGTGTCTGAGCCCAAGTCTGGTTAAGTAATGTCCAGGGGCAGATGCCATTTATTATTCTATAAGTCTACAATTACCGCATTAGAGAATTGGTGGGAAGAGAAGTTGAAAATCTTACTACAACGAGAAGTTAAAAGAACATGACACTCTTACACATGTTACAAATGATTTCTTTTAATTTCGAAATTGTTTGATTTTTCATTAAACCATAGTCATCTAGGACTACTTTGGTTGCAGCGCCTTCAAGCAGTTTAAATTGGCACCTTAAAATTCACTGTTATGTCGATTTGGATGAATGATTAAATGACTAAGTAGAAGTTAAAGATGATATGTAATCAAGTGCATGCTGTATGTACTGGTTTTGTTTGAATAGAAGCATGTGAGGAAGACAATGCCTCACCTAGCAAACTTCTATCTCAGGTTTGGATACCCTATAATCGTCGTGAGAAGAGTGGACTGTTTCAAGTATAAATCAACTCTCATTTGAGTTTATTGCTGGCAGGGTTCTTCATCCGATTATTATTGCCATGGATTCTGAGGATAACTAAAGCAACTGTGTGGTCTAGACTTTGATTGCAAGAACCTATTCAGTGGACAAAGAAAAGCTTTAAAAACTTGAAGAACTCAATAAGCCTTGGACCCATGCCATTGACTGTTGGTTCGAAATCACACTCGACTCTTTAATATTACGTGCGCGATCCATGGTTGGATGAGCTTTGACCCTAAGAAAGCCAAATTCCTTGAAGGCAAAAGAGGGCAGTTTGTGGAGAGGGTCTTGTTCTTTATTAGAATTCTTTTAATTGAAAAAGGATTGATCACAGGTGGTAGCCAGTTTATTTAGGGGAAAGACACGTAGGGGATGAAAGGTGAAAAGAGATGTGACGCTTAAGGAAGACTTGGACTGACAGTCGGGGGAAATAAATGGGGAAAAACAAATAAAAATTAGAGAGATTAGTGTTGAATTTGTGATTAAAAGAGAAGAAAGAATTAGAAAGAGGAAAAATTAGTTAGAGAAAAGAGGGTAAAAAGAAAAGAAGAGATTCACAGTATACTGTGGGCCAGAGAAAGAAGGAAAATTAGTAGGGTAGGAAAATCGGTAGACAAAATGGGAGTTAACGAGGAGAGGAATAGATTAATCGAGGAGAAAGAGAAATTGAAGGAAAGAATGAAGAAACACAAAATAGAAAGGGAAGAAAGAATGAGACAACTTAGCTTAAAAAGAGAAAATTGGGGGTCGACAAGCTGCATCCCATGGACCTGGAAATAGGGCTTGCAGGTCCCACAGGCCTAGAAGCAGGAGAACCACGACATCTTGAGCAAATCTAACAAATCAACTATTCACTTGGATGATACTTGACAGCTGGTTTTGACCTCTCCAAAAACAATTAAGAGTAATCTAGAATTAGGAAACATAGTCGTAGATAGGAAATGGATGCAGGAAGCTGGCTTTGACCTCTCCAAAAACAATTAAGAGTAATCTAGAATTAGGAAACATAGTCGTAGATAGGAAATGGATGCAGAAAGCATATTTTGCTCATAGAAATCCATTGAGTAATATGTGTGGAATATTAGATAAAATAGAGGATTAGTTGTCCTTCGATAGACTTAGCATAATAGAGGAGGGAGAGATTGATAAAGAAGAGAAAGAGAGTAGAAGAACAAAGAGGAAGTAATGAAGGAGAAGAAAGTAGGATTAGTTAGGTAGATGACTGAGAGAAATCAATAGAAAAGGTAGTGGCCCGCAAGGCGAAGAAGACACAATATGAAATTGAGATAATAGCAGTGAATGAGAAAGGTTGGATAGGATAGTATAGGAACTCATAGAAAATGAAAGGAAAAGAAGAAGTGAGGTAAGAGGAGAAGTAGAGGATGAAGAGGATAATTATTATATAGGAAGTAAAACAAATTAAGATACATTAAGGGTAGTAAGTTATTTGATGAAGAAGAAGAGAATAGTAGTGAAAGTAGTGAGGAAATACGAAACGACACTTCCCCTGTCACATCCCTCAATTTCAGTCTGTTTCGTGGAAAGGAATAAGTCGTAAATGAAGAGTGTGTTACGAGAGCTGAAAAATAAGCTTTGTTGCATAACTGCATATGCAGCCACACGTGTGTATGCATATCTTGAAAAGGATATACATACTTACGCGTAGTTGCATGTACAACCACGCAACAACGCTTGTCGTTCAGTGCTCGTAATGCACTTAGCATTTACGACATATTCTTGTTTTGCTTTGATGTTTGTTTGAACTTACCGTGCTGTGTGCAATGTTTTTGGTACATGATGTACTGTTTGATTGCTGTATCGGTAATGAATAAAGTAGTGCACCTTACTATACTGTGAGATAGGAGTTAGCAACTTGGCTGAAAGTAATGATTCAGTATATTTGTGGACTGTTGATTGCTGTAACTATTATTGACACTGGTACATCTCACTTTCTGGAAATCATGATTTGCAATTATGATGAACTTATACCTTGCTGAATGTGATCAAGGCAATTGGATACTTGCACGGTTACGGTACCTGTCATTGATATTATTATTTAACCTGGCTTGCTGAAAGTAATGACTTGCAGAGATGGGATGAATTTATAAATGGCTGCAATATATTATTCATTAATGACTGTATAATATGAGGAATCTTTACATGGTTGTAAAAGTATAATTTCAGTATGGAAACATAGATTGATTTCATAATACTAACCTCCTTTTGTAAGCATGATGGTAAAAGACCGTGAAGCACAATGGTGGTCCTCAGCAAGGGGTAGGTTAAAAGTTAAAAGTTGGTCTATTGATCAACAAGTAAGTTGCAACCCTTGAATGGCAAGAAATTAATGATTCGGTTTATTTTATCTTGATTACTGTTTCTGATTAAGTCTACAATATTGATAAAACAACTATATGGTTGTGCCTTGCATGTGATGTTGCTAGGAAATATTGGTTGTTATCCTTATGTTGGACTAATCATTTTGTTGATAGAACATGGGTTCAACTGTAAGGCATTGTAAAGATTTCTTTGCTGCTAGTAAAGGAGTTTTGAAGTATGGTTAAGGTAAGTCACGGTAAGTGGTCGTGATTGTCATTTACTACTCATAGATCATAAGATATGGGTCTAAGAACCTGGAGCATTATATTGTTTGAGGCATGTATCGATGCAAGACAAATATTTATCTATGTCGATATAAAACAACCTTGACCTTGCATGGATATGAAGCCATTGTTATGGCAAAACAAGTGATGGTATATGCATAAAAATAAAAAAGGCCCAAGACCATGGTGAGGGTAACCGGTATTAAGCTAAGTGCGAGCAATTATGTGAAAGGATCAATACCATAGGAAAATGGTAATTTGCAAGGTAACTATATACAGCTATTGATAAAGTTCTATTGCAAAGGGGGATAACCGACCCTAACATGCACAATGGATTAATACTAAATTGTTTAGATAAGGTCTTTGACGAACGGCAACACCCAGTTGATCTGATAAAGTTGATGATTTAACTTAGATAACTCTGCCATGCAAGTTTTTAGATTATAGTTTGAAGGATGAATAAGTTTATACCACCCGCCAAACTTAGAGAGAGAACTGGAGGGCGGCAGCGGTTGTTAAGCCACAACGTGGCACTGAGGAAAATAAATTCCATTTATTGCATGAGCAATTTTGAAATTCGTGAAGCTTCCTTGAGAAGCTACCAATGCATGCAAACTCAATAGTTCATTTTTGATTTGTGGTTCTCAACTCGAGCTCTACATGGGGGTTTGGATGGATCTTTGCGGCCAAGACTGTTAATGGCCTCCCTGCCATATTTAGCTTTGCTATTTGAGGAGCATGGGCATTTTCAAGTTCGTATTTAACCGAATGAAAGGAAGTTTATTGGGGATTCGAACTGGGGAACTGCTGATTTGAATTCGGGAGTCTTGCTGGAATGAACTTACAAGGGACTTTGTGAAGGTTTACCAATAATATCAGGCATGGAATCTCTTTTTCCTCTTGCTATTTTATTTCGAATAGGATGAATAATGTATGGGTTACTGCTCTGTTTTGTTGGGTAAATTCTACCAATTTATTGATGAAGTCGTTCCTTATTGAGGTGCTTATTTAAACTTAGCAAGGAATTGGGTAAGTTAGTTGCATCTAGGTCGACTCTCCTTGTCTGATAAGAACTGAGATATTCCATTTTGGGACCGAGATCTTACTCTTTAAGTTCTGTTGAAAACGGTAATGTCGACTTAAGTCCTGGGGTTGCGCGAGGGATATACTGATCTAACCCAAAATCAGACTTTCAGTCTGAATCTGTATGGATGAATTTGGGGATTGTTTCGTATGACTGAGCATAGGCAAACCCTTTTCCCTTATGGTTGAGAGGATGAAATCATTTCTCGACAAGTCACTAGGATGAATGGTTGAAGGGTGTGGAAATGAGTATTCCTCTGTTCTATTATTAGCTGTGAATAATGTGTATTAACTCAATATGAGTTATTTGATAATGTGTTAAAGGATAGAGTTAACACGTGATCTTCCTTCTGGAGGAAATCGTGTGTGTTAAGACTATTATAATAATACAAAAAAAATAAGTAACTGTGTTATATTTCCGCAGGCTTAAGATGTATAGTCGTGCATTTCTTTTGGTTTATGAACTCTTATACCTATAGATGATTGTCTTGAATTGTTATTAGACTGATATGAATCAATGTGGTTTTATGAATAACCTAAGTAAATTCTGGATAGTCAAAATAATATATATTAAGTTATTCTGTCCTGGGCATTTGATTTGATTGAGGGTCTAACTGTACCAAGTAATGACTGGATAATGAGCAATGAATCTTCAGTGGATTTTCAAATAATCATCTTGTTTGGTGAAAGGAAGTACTAGAAATGGTATGGTTATAAGTAAAGTGAAGAGCTTAATCATTATGGAAATAGTCTAGTTATCCTGTGTTGGCTGTGATGACACTTTTATCAAGACATATTGGGAAGTCATGAATATTTATTGGAATGATTTGTTATGGTGTTTGTGGAAACATTGATTACATCCTTAGATTCATTTCAACTATTTGATTATTATGACTTATTTTAGCATTGGATTATATGAATGAGTTATGAGATAATCCTTATTTTTGTTCATTCTTTTCGGAATACAACTACGTGATTAGAATTGACATTCCATGCCAGCTCCATTTGACTGACCATGAATACATTATTATCAGTTGCAGGGATGAGTGGAATATCGAGTTGACTAAAGTGGGAAAATCGTGATATATGATGATACTTGTACCAATTTGCATGAATGCTATGAATGTATTGGACTGTGGCTTTAAGTTAAAGGCTTCTTTTGTAAATGACAAAAGGTCATTGGGCACAAAATTCATTGACTCTCTTGTTAGACTCTTTGGGCCATGTATAAAGTATTGATTCGAAGTTATCAAATGAAAGATGATTTTCTGTAAGACGGTGTCTATGGCCTAATCCTGGTATTGCTGTTTTATCAGTGTTACGCGGGGACGCGTCCTGGCCATTTTCCTCACGTGGACGGGGACGAGACGTTTCCCTCGCGTCCCTAATTTCCAGAAAAAAGGGGGACATCCCCCACAAATCAGGAACGCATCCGGGATGTCCCGGGTGCAAAAGGCCTTTGGGAACTTTGTTGGGGACTTCGTGATGTCCCCGGGACGTCCTTGGGACTTCATGACTTCCCCTGTTCGTCACCAACGAAATCTGCACTTTTCCAACATTAAAACATGTCGAATTTCAGTTTTATAATACTTTTTTAAATATTTTTTAAAACTTTTAATACATTCTAATAAAAAACAACATGCGAGCTCTCATAATTGCCATAAACTGCAGTTCATTATTTTGGTTTGCCTGAAAGCAAAGTAAGCGATTATCTGTCACAATAATGACGAAGTAAATGGAAAATGGTCGAGAAAGATGAAGGCCTGTAGTAAGTACCATCCTTGTGAATGATGAAAATTCCCAATATATCTCATTGTTTAACTCAAGTAAGCACCGCCACCGCTTTATCTTTGGAATAATATTCGAGGCGACCATTTTCGACATGTCACTGCACAAATTCGAACTTCATTAGGGAAAGACAAGCAAACAACATTTATTCTGCCTTGCCAAGATCTTGTTTTATGTTTCGTGGCTCTCCATATGTCTAAGCAATACTCTCAATAATTGCCATTCTTGTTTTCACTTTGAATTGCCATATGCAAACTGCAAACCATAACACCTATAAAACAAAGGTTACCTTTTGAATTAAAAATCCTAGCAGCCCATGAAAGAAAGAAAAATGGATATAAATATTTTCAAAACATATAGATCTACTTAAATGGGAAACAAAAAAAGTAAAAAGTAAAACGAAAAACCTCAAATAAAGACTCTTACCTCTTAAATCCCCGTCGAAATCTTTTGAAGCTGATGCAGATGAATAATTGGATTAATCATTAATGGTTTCAATCTTCAAACTTTCAATTTTAAGTCTTAGTTTATTGAATTATTCATGTTATATTTGTAAAATTAATAAATTATATATATTTTTATATATTTTTACTAACCGTCCCCGCCGTCCCCCTGCCGTCCCCAAATTTTTCAAAAAAATTGCCGTCCCGGAAACCCCGTCCCTACGTCCCGCCGTCTCGGAGTCTTAGGTAACTATGTGTTTTATATTAAGATTTTTTTTTATATTTAAGTAGTAATATTTCGTAAGATATGTCTTTATGGGAATATAAATGTTTAAACTATAATGTTATAAAATACATGGTACAAAAAGGAAGACAAGTATGTCTAACAAGTTGAACTCCTCTTTTGAGTACATAATAATGTGGATCATATTGGTGGCTTATGACCTCAACCTTCAAAAGGATGATTAAGTATAATTGAGGAAAAATAAATATAATATAACTAGTAATGAAGCAAGAACACAAGGATGTATACTAATGAAGTAATTATAAATAATGAACTTATATCTGCTCATCTAGATGATTAGGATGATATAGTTCAATCTATTGATTAAACCATGAAAGTCATACAGCCGCTTCTTGTTGGCAGCAAACTTACACCCCAAAGGATTAAGTTGTGTTGTCATAGGAAGAAAAGCAACAACATTGTTAAGGTATATTTGCAAGTTATTTAATAAGACAACACATTTAATGATGCTTAAAAAGATGAGCGAATATTGATTAATCATATGTTTCATGATTAATCATATGAAGCGTTGACATCAATCTAATGTCACATTAGTACAAAAGAGATGGTCATAACATATGATATCTCGCTGCTGCAATTTGATCATTAATAAATGACGGGTAATAAATTAAGTGTTCCTCGTCATGAACATCTAACTCGAAAAAATTAATGTAACTATGAGTCGTAAAGCAACGCAATCGCATCCCGACCGAGCCAACTTGGAATGGCTACGGGAAGGGTGACGGTGTGCAATGACGCAAGTCATCACACATTCACAACCTTTCCCATAGGTATTCCAAGATGGTTTAGTCGATATCGCCATAGGGCTTTATGTGTCATAATTGCTACAAGTTATTAAACTGAAATATTAAACTGTTTAAACAACGGAAAAGATCCCGATATTGTGAATGAGACGATTGTGCGGTGAATGTAGGGACAAGTTTCATGTGGCTTATGTGTAGTCACGAAACCAAAGCTAGCTAGCACGCGATGCCATAAACTATGGCCATAGTATTGCAAATGACTGATTGCATTGTCCGATCACCATTTCTTCTTTTAAACCGTGTCGTGAGATACATGTGTCTTTGTACCTTTAAAAAGGTTTAACCAAATGATATATTGGGTATATTGGCTCGTAATGAGTGTTTGAAGGGGATTGGGTAGATCTGTAAACCCTTGCAATTGCACATGGTTATCATAGATTGTCTGGTTGGATTCTAAACATTAATTAATGCTGGATTAATTTGCTGTAAGCTATTAATTATTGAAGGCATCAAGATAATTAAATGGGTAAATTAAAAAACAAATTTCCCTAGTTGAGAAGCGTAATAAGAGGTGTTACATTTTGGTATCAGAGCTAAAGGTTGCATGTCTTGGGCTTAATGGGTCCTTACGCTAACTAATTAATCTTACTTTGTTAATTGAATAAAATGGTTATGTGAAGGATGAAGTGCGGACGAGAAACCATAGTGCGAACAAAGTTAGAAAAAGCTCAACAAAAATTGGCCTAGTTGAGAATGTGGCAAGAGATTCAAATGAAAACAAAGGTAAGAACTAATTTACCCTTGAGAAATATGAATATACTAAGATATGGTGTACGGTAAGTTGCGATGAAAGAAAAAGCGGGACGAAGTGTACATACATAAAAGGGGCAAGAAGAGCGACCACAATAAGAGCACAACCTGACCTCTTTGGGATGGTGCCACCACATCAACCATCGATTATAAAAAACGCTTATGGTGCAGCATTTGCAGATTACAGGATCAACATAGCCAATATATGTGTTCACTAATGGAGTTAGCTCCGCCCACGATCCAAATGATGTATTGTATCACATACGGATCATACAATCATTATCAACACATTTGCTTTGAGTATTGATGCCTTGGAAGAATTGAACAGTGCCCCAACCACAACCACAAGCCACCTCACAAATGCCGCCCACCCCATTACCACAAACTAACCTAACTTTTCAAAACACCACCGGTCATACCACAAAACATGCTACCCCATACATCCACTTCAACAATTTCCCAATTACCATGTCGATTACCAATAAAACATAGGCAAAGATTATCAACAAGGAGGATTTAATAATATGGGCAGGTATCAAGGATATTACAATGGCTAATATCCCAGAGGCTATAAGGGTAAAAAATTATAATAGAGGAGGATATAGAGGTAGTTAGAAAAGAGGATACCAAGGAGGTAGAGGGTAGAAATATCGGGGAGGAAGAAATTAGAACAATAAATGTGGTGAGTACCAAAATAACCAAGGAGGAAATAATGGATACTAAGGGAACCAAGAGAGGCAACCCATAATATGTTATAAGTGTGGAAAGGATGGTCATTTGCCTAGGCAATGTATAGAGCCTAAGCCAAACTCATGTGTATTCTACCACGAGAGAGGCTCACATGATTCATTTAGTTGTCTCAAGGCGACACAATTTTACAAATACGGGGGTACAAAAATAAAAGCCTTACAGAATGAAGCAAATTGGATTGCCCAACATTTGACAAGAACTCCATGAGATGACCTGTCGCCCGATAGACATGAAAGACCCATTAGAATGGAACAAGGTGGAAGTTCAAGAGATAAAAACAATGTTTACATATTTAAAGGAGAAGGAAGAAGTTAAGGAGGATAAAGGCAAAAAGAAAACAATACAAAAAAATTATAGGAGGATGAAGGGAGTAAACATAGAGTTGTAGTGCCCACGAGAAGTGTCGGGATAAAGTATAAAGATACAATTAAGGGGGAGGACCGTGGGAGGACATCTCAATTATAGTGATGGCGAACCGACATGCACATTTCCCAATCCAAAACACATGATATAATTGTTAAGAAAACATAGGAGACATTGTAAAAATTTAAGGAGGAAGAAGCGGAGAAACTCACATATTTTGAGGAAGAAGAGATGATTGCACCAAAAAAATTGGTTAAATTAGTAAGCGAACAAGGTCTTGCAGAAAATTAAAACAATTTTGTAAATATTGGAATAAGCAAGAGAGAACAAAGCATGTTATCTTTGCGTCAACGAGTAGAAATTGGAAAGAATAAGAAGAAAAATGCATTTTGCACACAATGCAATTGGAGGAAATCCGCTGTATACCTAGATGTTAAAATTGTGAGACAAGAGTTTTCCAAAGCATTGTTGGATCTAGGAGTTGATGTTAATGTAATGTCCCACAGGACATGAGAAGCACTAGGAAAGCCAAGATTACACTTGGTGAAATACGATATAGCATTGGCGGGTGGCTCCCTTAAGGCACCATTTGGTGTGTTAAAAGGAATAGAAATTTAGTTTATGGACATAACTTGTTGACTTGACTTTGAAGTTATGGAGAATCTTTCTAAGAAATTAACATACTAAATTGTTACTAGCACTAGAATGGTTCGCGGATTGCTACGAAATTTTCGATTCAAAATATGAGGAAATCACATTCGATGGTGATGGGATAAAAGCACAAGTGTCGTTAGAAATTGGGATGGGTGCGGCATGGATTAAGTTTGGCACAATGCCAATGAGGATAAAAAATATGACACATTGCAAGGAATTTATGCAATAGAGAAGACACGATATTCAATCGGGATTTCAAACCAAACGAAGGAGAAATAGGAGTAGAGAGTGAAGAAATTTAATTAGATAGAGATGAAGATATTGAAGCATGGTTATATGGAACACCTAAAACCGTGTGAGGAAATCACTTTGCATATGCGGAGAGTACTTAAAAACATTTTGGTATGATGTCGCAGATGGCATAGATGAGGACTTTGATGAACAATACTTCTCAGCAGAGGAACCGGAAGCATTTATTATGACTCTACGGAAGAAATAAACATAATTGAGGCCGTGGTACAAAGAGATATAACTGCAGATAAAAGAAAAATAGAGGAAACTGTAGAACATGTAACCTCGGAAGAGATAAAACCACAAAGGGAGTACGACAAGTATTTCGGCTAGGACACGGAGCGTCCCGTAAGACACTTCCAAAATTTTCAAAGACTTGGAGATGTTGAGGATTATATTCGTTAGATGGAACATGTATTCCCAGCGAGCGAATGAGGCTCGAAGCTTTGGATGACACACTAATTATCAATGTTGTGAAATGGTGGGCTATGTACAAAAGGGATATTAAAACACCGTATGTTTTTACCATTTTATTTAAAACTAGATACATACAATAAGAAGGAGTTTTCAAGGTATCCAAGAGTACATGGGAACAATGGATCCGTAGATGCATTTAAAACCCTATGAATAACATTGGACAAGTATTGGGGGAGGTAGCTACTGCATTTGTAGGTTGTGGGTGCAATAATTTTATTAGACTTTATAATCTCTTCCGCGTGCAGGATCTTCAACAATAAATACACAAAGAAACTAGAGATTGGGAACAAGTGACAAAATACTTTTATCGAACATTTAACTTGTGGGATCTAGATAAACGAATTTTCCGTGCTTTGAGGAAAATAAAAACATTTCTCCTAACGGCGGATGCTGATGTCATTGAACAATTTGTGAAGTATGGTACTAAAGAAGATCCAATTGATACAACTAAATGGGAAGTAATAGGGTGTTTCCATAGGGAACAAGAGCTCACATACTGCTGTAATATAGAAAAGAAACCATATGATCCAGAGGAGGACATGCATCCACAAAATATCAAACTAATGTTGAAGGGGAGAGATATCTGGTCGAGACTAATACGGATAAAATAAAATACTTTTATTAGCTGCTTAAAACTAGAGAAGAAAATATTGGAAAAGAAGGGGAACAAAAATTGCAAAAATTGGAGACTATTGGGATGAGGAAGAAGTTTTGAAAATTGTAGAACTATCAAATGAGTACGAAGATTCGTTCCCGAAGAGTTTACGTGACCTCTACGGGTTAAAAGAGAAGTTATGAACAATCAAAATACAAATAAAGGAATAAAGCCGGTTAAGAAATGACCATATAGGCCTTATCCTTATGTCAAGGTAAAAGTAAAGGCGGTATTAGACAAGATGATAGCGGGAGGCATAATTCAACTAGTAGAAGATTTAGAGTGGAGTGGCCCGATAGTGATCCAAAATAAGCAAACAGGGAGATACAAATATGTGTGGATTACGGTGAGTTGAACAAAGCATGTACCAACGACTCGTTACTTATCCCATGTATAGAAGTTTTAGAAAATATATTTGGACAAGAGGTATTCTCATTCACAAATGGATTTTTTGGGTATCACCAAGTGTGAATCGCTTCAGAGGACCAACCAAAAATGACATTTGCATCTCGAATGGGGTCCTTTATGTATACAAAGTGATGTTGTTTGGACTTGAAAATGCACCAACAATTTTTAGTGGATTATGGTAAATGCATTCAAGGACTTTATCCATGACTTCTTAGGAATATATCTTGATGATTTGTGGACTATGGATTCTTTGAAGGATCATATGCAGGTGTTGTGGTTGGTGTTTGAAAGATGTTGTGTATTATAAATTGCCTTAAATCTTAATAAATGTTTATTTCTTGCTTTATTTGACTCGCTACTAGGCCACATTATTTGTCTGAGGTTATTGGTATAAGCTGTTGAGGACTTCCCATCATTGTAACACTACCCCCTAAAACACAAAAAGACATAAGGACCATATTGGGATACACATGATATCTCGTTGGAAGTTCATTAAAAATTATGCTGCCATTAGTGCGCCCATAGGAGAGTCGTTGAAGAAGAAGACGAATAAGGGCATAGAGTGGATTGCGGAGTGTCGGTGGCACTTGGAATTAAAAACAAAATTATTGAATGCACCTATCTTTGTGTTTCCAGTTGGAAGGTGCCCTTTCACATTCATGCTAATTCTTCAGGGATAGTGAATGGAGCGGTCTTAACACGGCTACTGAGGAACAATGGATCACCCAATTTCTTTTGGTAGCTGCAAACTAGCCGAGGTAAAACAAAATTTCTCTACGACAAAACAAGAAGCATTGGCGATGATCTCGCCTTACAAATAGTATCAACATTACCGTTAGCTACTTTGTTTACATATTTTGTACTGAGACCATGAACTTTTGAAGTACTAAATAAATCAACGATTCTGAGGAAGGATATGCCGTTGGCTTATGTTATTTCAAGAATTTGAGTTTACAAGTTTAGTAAAATTAGGAAATTGAATAATGGATTGGAGTACTTGTCACGAATTGAGAATTGAAAAGATAAAGGTCCTATTGAAGATGACTTTCTCGGAGCCCATCTATTCAGGTTGAGGTGGTTCCATAGGAGATGTAGACATTAGCACAATTTTTAGCCATAGGGAATCCCCATAATGGTATTCGAAAAACGATAAAAAGATTGTTAATTCAAGTGTTTCCATTTATGCTAATCGAAGTAGCATTTTGTAAGAAAGCGATGAACTATTAAGGATAATAGCGCTGTACAACACGAAAGAAATAACATTTTGAGAGAAGCCCATGAAGGTATCATTGTGGGACATAATGGAAGAGATGGAATTGCAAGGAAAGTACTAATGGTAGGCTTATGGTGGCCCACTTTTTTCTAAGATGCACCGATCCAGTAAACTCTTCAACTTTGGAATTATCCACAGAATCACAAAATAAATGCTGCTGTTCTACTTTCTATTAGAAAATGACAGAGATAGCTAGTGAATGAATTATGCTTATGCTTAGAATCCACAATTGCAGGAAAGGAAAAAATTTAAGCTCATAAACACCAACAAATTTTATCACGAAACCTCCAGAGGAGGAAAAACCAGTTGGGAAGGGCAATTGCTCTTTCTTCCCACTTTTATTGGCCAATTCAAAATAACAAGTACATAACTTACAATAAGTATGAAAGAGAAGTAGATAATATCTCACACTTCCTCCCAAATACTTGCTTGCTCTGTCTCAACACTCCTTTCTTCTACAAAACACAATTCCAAAGCACTAAGAACTTCTTGCTCACTTGCTTTCATGCTTCGATGATCCTATTCTCTTCTACAAACATGTATTTATAGCCTTTCTCATGTCCTCCGTGCACTAGAGAATGGGAAAGGTCATGGAGGAGAAGAGACACGGACAACCTTCCAAATTCTGGGTTGTTCGTTTCATATTTTTGTTTTCTGTCCGAAAGAGCCGGGGCGCCGCCCTAGTTGGCGCGATTCAAATCGCTGCTCTGCACTGGGCGGCGGTCCATTACTAAAAAGACAGAACCTCTGTGTATTATTTTTCCTTATTTGTGCTGATTGATTTGATGAAGTAGAGTCATTTTGGATCCCTATGGATCATGCACACAAGTATGTTTGGAGTTGTGATCTTTGTTAGCAGTAGGAAAACTAAATGCGAGAGATGAGATGTCACTGAGGCCGGTATTAGCATTGGCTCTGTTTGAGAAATGGGTGGTTGGTTTTATTGGGCCTATAAAGCATGTGGCCCGCCAATCACATGCAAGATTCATTATAACCGAAATAGAGTATTTAACGAGATGTGCGTGAAGCCATCTGACGAAGGACCGTATTGTGAAAACTGCAACGGAATTTATATGTGAAAACATAATAATGTGGTTTGAATGTTTGCTTAGCTTAATCAAAGTGACCAAAGTGGAAACACTTTTCAACGAAACCATTGAGGAATTACTTAGATATTTCCTTGTTAGTCACAACAAGAGTGCGCCTTATCATCCACAAGATAACAGGATGGTAGAGGCATTTAATAAAGTCTTGGAGAATTTTTAACAAAGATATGTAATTTGGATAAGGTGGATTGGGACCTTAAACTTCTTGCGGCGTTGGTGTACCACACAACATATAAACGACTAACAAAATATTGCCCATTTCAACTAGTGTATGGTTTAGAAGCCACAGTCTCTATGGAATTCATCATTTTGAGTTTGAGAATGGTGGTGGCATTTCGGATAAACGAAGACAAGTTAGTACACAAGAGATTGATTGAACTAGAAAAATTGGATGAAAACGGGTTTATAACCGCATATAATCAGTGCACGAGAAGAGAAGGCATAAAACATGGCATTTTGGATAAGCGAAGACAAGTCGGTACACAAGAGATTGATTGAACTAGAAAAATTGGATGAAAACGGGTTTATAGCTGCATATAATCAGATGCATGAGAAGAGAAGGCATAAGACGTGGCATGAACGTCATTGTAAGCATAAAGTGTTTGAAAAAGGAGACAAAGAAATCTTGTTGTATGATGGTAAACACAAAAATCCGAGTAAACTGAAAATTCGATGGTTGGGGGCATACATAATTGGTGATATTTTTTCATTTGGAGCAATCGAGCTAAGAACGCTATCGGGATTGGAGAGAAAAGGGCGTGTGAATGGCGCTAGGCTTAAGGTCCATGTAGCCGCGGATTGAAGAAGATTGTTAGAAAAACTAGAAAAACACAAAAATAAAAATAAAAATCAGAAAAAATATAAAAAAGAAACAGATTCTGACAAGAAAAAAATCAAAAACTATAATTTTGTTTTTGAAAAAAATTAGAAAAACATCTAAAATAATTTTGAAAAAAAAAAAAGAAAAATAGAAAACATTTCAAAATATAAAAATAGAAAACAATATTGGAAAAACAATGAGAAAAACAGAAACAATTGGAAATTCGGGAAAAAGGAAAAACAATAAAAGGATAAAATTGAGTGCCACCAAATTGAAAACCGGTAATATTCGAAACTTGTGAGAGTACTTTCCTGAATAAATGATGAAATAATTCGCATAATGCTAAATCATAGTAAGTAGGTATAGGTGGCAAAGAAAATAATAGTTTATTGGGATAAGCAAGAAAAAGTGCAAGTCAATGGAGGAGAAATTAACAAAAAGGGGCCCTAGTGGGCCAAAGTTATCATGTCAATTCATTTTGCAAAAGTAGAGGCATAAACCATCAAGAAGATCGGATTTCCCACTACTTGTAAATACATATCATGCCATTAAGAAAAATCACATTGCGATTGGAAATTAGAAAATTTTCAAGAACACAAAGTTGAGGAGGAATTATAGTGAGCTGCGGTTTAAAGAAACAAGGTGTGTTAAAAAAGAATTCTTAGCAATGGCGACATCAAGAGTTGTACAAGAACATGAAATGAATGGACTAGTGGTAAGGAAACAAATCCTAAAATCGTTTCTAGTGGATCCTACGAGGGGTTTTTCTCATATTCCATTCAAGGTAGCATATGTATGGGTTAGATAAATGAATGGGATGAAATAATTAACAAATTATAGATCCACAATACATTGCTGAAGATTATAGATTATGATGTGCAATTAAATTAACCATAGATTTAGCTGATTATATATTACAGATTACAAAATGTAATAACAAGAGCTGAAAGCAAATAACAATAAAGAAAAGAGACGAGAACACCAGATTTATAGTGGGGAAACTCAAGGAAAAAACCCCACTAAAATAAAGCACTGCATGTATTAAGAATTTCATAAATACTTTAACCCAACACTTCCACTTCACTCCGGCTCTTCACGGATCAATTGCAGTAACGATTTCTTGCAATTTACACCGCTTATACAAAGATCATAATGATCATAGCAGTCATAATAATAAACAACTCTCGTTATTTGATAAGTCTTAGTCTTGGTCTAAGTAACAATACCGTGAGGGATCATCCTATATATATAGGATGGGTGAAGCGGTCATACCGTTTCACTCTTAAAGCTATGGAAAACCGACATAATAAAGTTTATTAAATAAAATTTAAAATAACATGGGGCGGGAAGTGGTGGTCCACCTAAACGGTATCCCCACTTGACATTATCACCCCAACAATATGTGATGCACATAAATATATCCACTTGAAAATTGTAGAAATTGATCATACAAGGTCATAAGTAGACTGCAACTATCTCGGGTAAATATAGACCCAACTACACAAAAAGAAGAGTGGAAAGATCTTGCCAAAGCTATTCTCATGGATGAAGTTGGACGCCTAGTATAAATTTTTATTCTTTATGTTGGTGGAGAAGCCAATAAGAATCCTATTGAGTAGGTTACACAACAATATGTTGCATTTATACATTGGAGAGAGTGACAAGGTTGATTTGGTAAGGCTGCAATGTACACCAACTAGATAAGGAGTCACGAATGGAAAAACAATTGCGGATTACCAAGAACCACAATGAACTAGAGGGGCATATCCATTCGTAAGCATTCACGGTGCTATCATGAGGAATGCGGTGAAAATAAAGTGGCTTGGAACGTGTATCACACAAACAAGGAGGATGCAGCCCATGCTCAGAGCGCCATAAAGTAGTATACGAAATTGAAGCAGCGACATTCAAATACAATTCAAACCGTGCGAGATCCCGCTGTAAGTATTCAACAAGGATATTCGACGGATGAAGGTTGGTAAGCAAGATTTTTGCTATGGATTTTGCTTATTTGTTTGTGCAATGTACTTTGCCTATACTTTGTTAGGAATTCAAGAAAAGTCAGTAATCGGATGATAAGGAGTCAATAGGCCCAAGTGAAACCACACATGGATACAATGATTGGTGTACGGCGTGACTTATTTGCTCCAATGGGGAGAGCGCATAAAAGCTATGGTTGTAGGAAAGAGCCGCATTTCAGAACACATGTTTGCTTCTATGAGAACGGGGTAGCTTTCATCGTTGATATAGACAATCTTTACGTCCGCCCTTTCATTCCGCGGACCACAACAATAGTGTCCTTGCCCTATGAGGTGACTGATTAGCAGATTGATAACACAGTGGCAGCTTTAGGACCTTTCCCATTGATCTAAGTGGAGGCCGCCTAATATTAACTAGATCATTGAGGAGACATGGCAAGAATTCAGAGGTCGTCTCTCAATGGCTAGACCCTCGGAAGAAAGAGAAGAGACCGAAGAAATAAGATCTAGACCATCAAGTCGAACAAAACTTGACAGCCCCGTACACCAAACTTCAGTTGGGGATGGTACAAGGCAAGAGAATTTAAGTTGCGGGATCACTCGTGATGCACAAGAAACACAATTTGAAGTGCGATCTTTCGTAATAGGAGAAAAATTGGAGGAAGAGCAAATGAAAGAGATTGAAACACCTCGGCCTTATCATAAGGGTAAAGCACTAATGACCGCGGTTGGAAGTTCAAGTCCACGATAAACCGAAAGCACAAAGGGCTATTCTCGAGGACATGCCCAAAGGAGCCACAAAGAAGAGGATGTAGAGAGCTAAGAAATCATTACAACTATCGAGAACAAACATGAAGCTATGAATGAAGAGGAAGAAAGTTTTGAGGACGAGGGAGTAGTAGGGGGTAAATGCGGACCAGAGGATGATGAGGACGATTCAAGCGCCACTAGACAAACAAGCACTCTAATAGAAGATTGTAGACATCCAGCGGATTGTAGCTTAAGATATGATAAAATCTCCTCCTTGGAGAAATTGGAGATAATCGAGGCGATCTTAGAATATATAAAAAGCCCCCTTATGTTGTGGACAATATAAAGACATCTCTACCATCCTCAATTGAAAAGAGGATAGGGAGATCCAAAGAGAAGCTGCTTTAAGGTAGCCCAATTACAACAAGATGTGAACTAACAAAGTTAATGGCTAAAATAGATTTTACACTTGAGGAGGTCGAAGGTCAAGGTCGCAGATACAAGCAGGTGAGCTATGAATCAAACATCACCTCAAGCGGTGACAAAGCAACTCGATCAACAACAAGCCTCGAAATGGGAAAACTAAAACAAGCTAAACAGAATGCCAAGAAACAAAGGAGTTATTAGAAAAATACCTTAAAAAGCGCAAGAAGAGAAAACTAAGATGGATATCATGACGGCTACATCATGAGCCCAACAACAAATTGAAAAGGATAGAAAATTAAAAGAGGAAGAGAACAAATAGAGAGTCGTAGAGGCTCAAAAGAAAATTAAGGAGGCCAAGGAATAGGAGGTCGAGAAGAAGAAAGAAAAAAATAAAACAAGAAGAGGAGAAGTAAAAATAACCGCGGAGGCCCAAAATAAGGCCATAGAAGAAAATAAGAAAAAATGGAGAAGGCTGATAGAGAAAGCCGCCGAAGACGTGGCTAAGAAAAATAGACAAAATTAGATACAATCAGAATAAATAACTACGGAAGGCTAAGGAAGCCGCAACACAAATAGGAGGCGGGTACACGCACAAATCCTCAACACCCAAGGGGGTTCATAACCCAAACTCTTACTGCATCAGCGAGACCACTTGGATACAATTAAGAATATCTTACCCCATAAAACAAGTTACGTCAATTCCCCTTGCCAAAGATGTAGTGGAACAAACAAAAAAGGTTTGACTGTACATCTCTCAAAATTGTCACCCATGCAAAAGACAACTTATAGGTATTTTATAGGATGCGTGCAACAAGACTAGATGAAAAGTTGTGCCATGTTGTAAGGTGCCATGGAAAAAGGGATTGTAGATATCAATTGAGGCAACAATATGATGTAGATGAAACGTGATGAGTGAAAAAGATTGTAAGAAACAATGGCTAACTTGTTACGCCACTTGACTCCCACAAAAGCACATGGCCAACAAATTTGCCAAAGAGCCATTGAAAATTATAAAACATCTCAAATGATGCCGGTAGCAAAACAAAACGCAGAACGAAGGAAAAAGTACAAGCACGAGTAAAAGAACTTAGATCCACTTTTGGTGATGCAAAGACCTATTTTGTTTACTCGTGGATTGGCCGACCGTGACCCAATAGGAGAAACAAGAGCTTGATGCTATAGAGTAGAACTCACAAAAGCATCCTCAACATATGACATCAAGGTTGACACAATTGAGGTTTAGTTAAAAAGATTGGTTGATTTTGAAGAACAATATAGGAGGAAACAATTTGCGCAAGGGCACAAACAATTGATGACATGGATGAGTATGGTAATATGGTGCATGAAGATATGAAAAACTAGAGAAGGTAGTAACAAAATTGGAAAAAGAGATCATTCCCATTTCTACAACTCCAATACCTTCGAAATACCACTAGTGGCGGTCCAAAATGCACACTTGCAACAAGTAGAGCAGAGGTCTACCGTGCAAATAACGGCTTGCAAAGATTTTGAATAGTGACTTACCAATTGATTTGCAAAGTACATTTAGAAAGCGGCGAGTTAAGTTTTGTATGTATAAGTATAGTTGATTTTGTTTGGCGCGACTCCACCATCCCTTCCTTACTGGGCAAGTCAAGCGAAAGAGGTACTTTGCTTCCTTACAATGAGATGTATAGGTTCAGGCGGTTGATGGCGGGACGTTCCTCTTGAATCGGTGCAATAAAGAGAAACTCAAGTGCAAGGATAACAATACAATTTTCAAAGACTTGGTGGGTTCTTCATCCGATGGTTGTCTTGAGGATGAGACGATCGCTTAAGTATAGGGATGATGTTGGCAAGGTTCTTCATGGATCAATCATAATATGTTGACCTCGAAAAATGTGTGTAGTATATCGTGGGTCGGAGGAAGCCACGCAACACGGGAACAAGGCTTCACAACTTGAATGAAGACGCTGCATGTACAATAGACATGTGGAACAATCATGACCATCTGTAATGGACATAATCTGCATAAATACAAGAGATTAGAGTAGATGTAGAGTATGTATAGAGTGAAGTGTGTGTATGTGTGAGAGTGTCTAGAATAGAGTGTATGGCGGAGTAGAGATAAGGTATTTAGGTGGAATCGAGAGGATATGTATTCAATGAGTCTTATAATCGAACTATGAATCTTGATTATCTATGTATTTATGGAAGCAAAGTTAAGAATAGGGAATTCTGTCTTGTGTTATTTTGTTTTAATTATCGTTATTTGTTATCCTGTCGACATCCTAGGCCTACTTCAAAATTTGTTATGAATCAGTGTTAATTCTGTGTGTTTAATAACTTGTATCCACCTCTGTGCTAGTCAGCTCAAATTAGGTTAAAAAAACACTATAATCTAACAACCACGTATAGTAACACACGCTTATACTAAGAGGGGGTGAATCAATATAAGATAAAATTTTAATAATTCAAAACTTTAATAGTCAAAACAACAACAATCTCACAAGATCTAAAAATTATGCAACACAAGAGGAACACAATATTTACTTGGAAATCCTTTTCGAAAAAACCATGGCAAAATATTTGCTTATATATATATAAAACTCTTTTACAATTTGTGTAGGCACCAACCTACTGGAGACACCGATCCCCAATGCCAAGCACCAACTTAGCAATTTAGACACCAATCTTTTCTGCCAAGCACCAACTCAACAAGAGACACCAATCTCTTCGTTTTATGAGGCACCAACCTCCAAACCGATGATGATACCACCTTTGTAGTGTTGTTGTTTCAATGAATGATGGAGACTTTTATTTCCTCTTCACAAATCTGCTTGTCTTCTCAAGATATAACTCTTATTTCACACTTATAAAATTTTGCTCTTCTTCCGAATGATATTCGCTCAAAATCTGCCCTTCCTCCATCCAACAAATCTTCCTTTTATAGCCCAAAAATGCCCTTTTGAATGGTCATGACTCTTCACCCAATAGGGTCGGCCTTCTTCAAGGGAGGTCAACCACATAAAAACAAATCATTTAATCTTAATGGAGGTCGGCTGGCCCATTAAATAAATGCTATCCCTTCATGAATAAATGCTGCACATTTTGGTATACAATTATTACATTCACTATTATTAAATCTGATCACTATAACACATCAATCTGATCATTGTTATTTTTCTTTTGATCGCTCAGTGCATTCTCCGTTGACATCGATGACTCCAATTTTCCAACAATCTCCCCCTTTGTCATTGATGGCAACCCTACAAAGAAATAATCATCTTCAAAACAGAATACTCTCCCTTTCTGTACTTCTTCCTCTTGCTGTACTACTCCCCCTTTCTTTTACTCCCCCTTTGACATCAATGGCAAAGGGTTGTCCACGGTGCTCCCCCTGAACCGATGTTTCTCCTTGAGACTTTAGTGACTTGATGAGAAGGGTATCACACCCAACTTGTGTCTAAGGTACTCAAAAGTCCCTTTTGAGAGGGGCTTTGTGAAAATGTCTGCTATCTGCTCCTCTGTGGCAATGTATTCCAACTTAACATTCTTTTCAGCTACTTGCTCTCTCAAGTAATGATATTTGATCGGAATATGCTTAGTTCTGGAGTGCATAACCAGATTCTTCAAAATGTTAATTGCACTAGTATTATCACAAAATATAGAAATGGGATCATCATTTTCTACCTTAATATCTTGTAGAGTCTGCTTCATCCATAGAACCTGTGTGCAACACGATATTGCTGCTATGTATTCTGCCTCCATTGTGGACAAGGAAACAAAAGGCTGTTTTTTGCTCAACCAAGACACTAAATTTCCACCAAGGAAAAATGCTCCTCCACTTGTGCTTTTCCTATCATCCATGTCACCTGCCCAATCTGCATCTGTATATGTTGTTAAGGTGAAATTTGCACCTCTTGGGTACCACAAACCATAATCTAAAGTGCCTTTTAGATATCTGAATATTCTCTTAACCGCTTGCACATGTGTTTCTTTTGGGGCTGCTTGGAAACGTGCAACTAAACCAACTGCTTGCATGATATCTGGCCTAGAGGTTGTTGTGTACAATAAGCTTGCCAATCATTGACTGTATAGAGTCTGATTTGCTTCGGGAGACTCATCATCCTTACTCAACTTGCATCCTGTAACCATAGGTGTGTTGACTGGTTTGCAATCTTCCATTTCAAACTTCTTTAACATCTCCTTTACATACTTAGTTTGAGAGATAAATATTCCCTTTTCAGATTGAGAAATTTGTAAACCAAGGAAAAATGACAATTCTCCTAGCATTGACATCTCAAACTCATTTTGCATATCTTTAGCAAACTCTTGGTACATTTTTCTATCATCTCCTCCAAAAATAATATCATCTACATACACAAAACAATCAATTGATGATTACCTTCTGTCTTAATGTAGAGATTACTATCTATACTCCTCTTTTGAACCCTTGTTGAAGAAGATATGTGTCAAGTCTTGAGTACCATGCTTGGGGGCTTGTTTTAGCCCATATAGTGCCTTCTTCAATTTGCACACAAAATCCTTGTTTTTGACAATAGAAAACCTTCCAGCTGCTCAATGTAAACTTCTTCCTCTAATTTTCCATTTAGAAACGCAGATTTGACATCCATTTGAAAAACCTTAAAATTCTTACAACTAGCATATGCCAAAAACATTCTAATGGCTTCTAATCGAGCAACAAGAGCAAAGGTTTCTTCAAAATCAATACCTTCTACTTGAGCATACCCTTTGCATACTAACCTTGCCTTGTTTTTGGTTACATCCCCATCTTCATTCAACTTATTTCTAAAGACCCAATCACATTTTTGTCCTTTGGTCTTGGAACAAGTTCCCAAGTTTCATTCTTTTCTATTTGATTCTTCCTCCATGACATTGACCCAATGTTCATCTTTACTAGCTTCTACAACATTTTTAGGCTCTATTTTTGATAACAAAGAGAAATTGACTCGCTCAGATGTACTTACTATCCTCCGTCGAGTTTGCACCCCAACATCTTTATCACCGAGAATCAAATTTTCTCCATGATTCTTTTGAACAAATCTCGATGGTGCCTTAGTATCTTCGTTCCTCTTCTTCAATTTCTTCTTCGACTTCATTTTGGTTTGATTCTTCTGAGTGATCACTTACTTGTGTGGTCACCTTATGTTTTCTGAACTCATCCACTCTTACATCGACACTTTCCACAATCTTTTGAAGTCTTTTATTATAGCATCTGTAAGCTTTACTCCTTGAGGAGTATCCAAGAAAAATACCTTCATCAGATCTAGAGTCAAACTTTCCCAAATCTTCATCATTTCTTTTAATATAACATTTTCTTCCAAACACCCTAAAGTATTTAACGGTAGCTGGTCTACCCTTCCATAGTTTGTAAGGTGTTTTGGTATTGTTTACTCTGATTTGTCCTCTATTAAGGATGTAAACCGTTGTCTTAATTGCTTCTCCCCAATACCTATCTGACAATTTGGACTCATTCAACATAGTCCTTGCCATCTCCTAAACTATTCGGTTCTTTCTTTCAATAACTCCATTTTGTTGCGGAGTTTGTGCAGTTATGAGTTGTCTTCTTATTCCATGTTCCTCACAAAATTCTCCGAATTGGTCTGAAAGAAATTCTCCTCTATCTAATCTCAAGCACTTAATTTTCAACCCAATTTCATTTTCTACTAATGCTTTAAAATTTTTAAAGTTCTCAAATGCCTCAGATTTATCCTTTAGAAGAGCAACCCATGTCATTCTAGAATAGTCATCAATTAACAACATAAAGTAACTCTCACCTTTTAAACTTTGAGTTCTTGTGGGCCCACACAAGTCTGTATGAATCAATTCCAAAGGCTTCGTTGTTGAATATTCCTTTGATTTGAATTTGCCTCTAGTTTGTTTTCCATGCTAACATTGCTTGCAAATGGTGTTTGAAGGCTTCATGATTTTTGGCATGTCTCTCACACACTGCTTATTGCTGATTTTCACCAAATTGTCAAAATTCATATGGCCCATTCTTCGTGCCATAACCAACTCTCATCTGATTGTGTCATATAGCATCTTTCTTTCTTAACTTCATTGAGCACATACAAGTTATTTGTGGTTCTGTTTGCATCTGCAACTAATCTTCCTGAATCAACTTTCCTTACTTCACAACCTTGAGGATGGAAAGTGAGGATGTGTCCTTGATCACACATTTGACTAACACTTAGGAGGTTATGCTTTAGCCCTTCAACGTACAACACATTCTCAATTTTTGTCTTTCCATCATTGAGACTGAGATTACCTTTTCCTACTATCCTTGTTGTAGCGTTGTCTCCAAATTTTATTGTTCCTCCGCTTACTTTCTTCAAGGAATGGAACTTGCTCTTATCTCCTGTCATATGGCTTGAGCATCCACTATCAATGTACCAATGTTGCTCTTCATTTTGCACATGAAAAGCAGTTTGAACAAGCATAGCTTTTTCTTTCTCTTCCTTTTGTTTCTTCTTCCAAGCTTTTGTAGATTTTTTTTTCTTGGCCAAGGTATCCACTTTCCTGGTTTGCTTTGGATTCTCTACAAAAACACTTCTACAATATCGTGCTATATGACCAACTTTGTTGCACTTATAACACACAATATCATATTCATTGTAATCCGATAGTGCAACAAATGAGTTATGATTTCTACTTGAATAACCATAAGCACTTTTATTCCAACCATTATTCCTTGCCTGAACCTTACAATCTATTGCCTTATGACCAAAATTGTTGCACGAGAAACAATAGCCATAAAAGGAGTTTTGATACCTGATCATGTAAGGTTGCCTTGGATAGAAGGATCTTTTGAAGTTTCTTGTGGGAACCTTATGCCACTTGTTCTCATCTTTGTTATCCTTTTGAGGAATATTGTTCTTATGAGGAGTCTTATCTTCTTTCTTCGGAGGTTCAACAATTTTTGAATTCAAATCCTTCTTAGTAACCTCTTGTTTTTCTTCATAGCCAAGACCCGTCTTGATGCATGGTGACCTTTGGCTATTAAGAATGTTATCCAAGACCTTGGTGCTCTTTTCAAATTTTAAGCTATTTTTTAGCTTATCACTAGACTTCTCCAATTCCTTTCTTAAATCAACAATTTCAGATTCAAGCTTAGCACAATTTTCTTCTTTTGATTTCAGCTGATCTCTTACTACCTCCTCAATTCTTTTAGCCTCTTCTAATTGAGTTTTCAGACTGATAATAATCTTTTTAGACTCTTCGAAGCTTTGAGATATGTTCGATTGCGAATTTCCTCCTTCATATTTCTGAAGCTGTAATTTTTGCTTCAAGTTCTTTTTCTTAAGCCTCTTTATTTCACCCAAGGCACAAACATGTTCTTCCAGATCCACTTCTCCTTCATCCTCAAAATTTTCTTCCTCTTCCAAAACATTTGGTCTTCATTGTTATTTGTTTCTATTGCCATGAAAAGAGTTTCTTCTCTATCACTCTCTTCTTTTGAGCTACTCTCCTTCTTGGTGTAGAGGCTTTTCTTATGCCTGTCAGAGCTTTTCTTCTTTTCATATTTGCCCGGCTTATAGTTCTTTTTGTATGGATGTTTGCTCTTTCCTACCTTAGCATGTTCTTCTTCATCACTACTATCATCTTTTGCATGAGGACACTTAGCAACGAAATGCCCTATCTCACCACAATTGAAACATTTGAAAGGAAGCTTACCTTTATACTTGTCAGATCCCTTTTTAAGATTTCTCACAAAAGAGCTTCTTCTTCTGATTCATCACGTGACAAAGGTTTTGCATTTTTGACCCTTTTTGAAACTTTGAAGGTAGCTTCTTGTTTTGACGACTTTTTTGTTTCTGTCCTCATTTCATATGTTGTGAGGATTCCATTCAACTCATCCATCCTTAGATCTTTATTTTCTCAATTGTAGAAACCTTCGGATCAAATCTTAAGGGGAGAGACCTTAGCACCTTTTGTACTATTATTGGTTCTTCTATCTTTTCACCGAGCCCTCTGATGGTATTCACAATTTCATCCACACAAAGAAGATAGGCTGCAACATTCTCTTCTTCTTTCATTTTAGACTCTCAATCGCTTTTCGTGGGTTTGGAGCTTAGCCTGCTTTACTTTGGTGTCTCCCTCATAGATATTCTGCAGTTTGTCCCATGTCTCCTTTTTCGTGTCACAATGCATAACTTTGACAAACTCAGATTCGTGCAAGCCACAAAATATTGCGTTCAAGGCTTTGATGTTGTTTTCACTAGCTCTCTTTCCAACTTGATTTGTTGGTGGAGTCCGAGGAGTGATATATCCTGTTACAATTGATTGCCAAATATCGAACCCTAGAGCCATTAGATAGGTTTTCATTTGTATGCTCCAGAAAGCATAATTTGTTCCGTCGAATAATGGAGCCTTGTTTGTGGAGAAACCCTCTTGGTACTTGATTACTGGCCATGTGTGTTGCCGAGATCTACCTTTCGTCGATTAGACTGTTCTTGAAGGAATCGGATCTGATACCAATTGTTAAACACACACTTATACTGAGAGGGGGTGAATCAAGTATAAGATAAACTTTTAATAATTCAAAACTTTAATAGTCAAAACAACAACAATCTCACAAGATCTAAAAATTATGCAACACAAGAGGAACACAATATTTACGTGGAAACCCTTTTCGGGAAAAAACCACGGCAAAATATTTATATATATATATATATATATATATAAACTTTTACAATTTGTGTAGGCACCAACCTACTGGAGACACCGATCCCCAATGCCAAGCACCAACTTAGCAATTCAGACACCAATCTTTTCTGCCGAGCACCAACTCAGCAAGAGACACCAATCTCTTCGTTTTATGAGGCACCAACCTCCAAACCGATGACGATACCACCTTCGTAGTGTTGCTGTTTCAACGAATGATGGAGACTTTTATTTCCTCTTCACAAATCTGCTTGTCTTCTCAAGATATAACTCTTATTTCACACTTATAAAATTCTGCTCTTCTTCCGAATGATATTCACTCAAAATCTGCCCTTCCTCCATCCAACAAATCTTCCTTTTATAGCCCAAAAATGCCCTTTCGAATGGTCATGACTCTTCACCCAATAGGGTCGGCCTTCTTCAAGGGAGGTCGACCACATAAAAACAAATCATTTAATCTTAATGGAGGTCGGTTGCCCATTAAATAAATGTTATCCCTTCATGAATAAATGCTGCACATTTTGGTATACAATTATTACATTCACTGTTATTAAATCTGATCACTGTAACACATCAATCTGATCACTGTTATTTTTCTTTTGATTGCTGTGCATTCTCCATTGACATCAATGACTCCTTTGACATCAATGACAATATTTCCAACAGGAAAGAGATTATATATTATAAATACTACAAAGGATGAACTCCAAGGGATATGTGAGAAGGACTTTTGTAATAGGTCTACAAGTTGGGACATTCAGGCAAGGTCAACATAGGAAATTATTTTTTTACATTGTTACACAATATTACCTTCATTAATATTGGAGGTCTAGTAAAGAGACCCAAAACATCGGAACCTATACTACTCGTGCAGTTGATTCCTGAAAACTCAGATCACAATATAGCACACTGAGAATTATCTCTCTCATGTTTGTAATAGCTTCAAGTACATGCAGAATACATTATCACCAATGTTGGCAATAAATTATGAGAACATCTCTTAATTCAATTATGAAAACATCTCTTAATTCCATGTATTTGTCATGAGCATTCTATAAGTTGGGGACTGCACCAAGGGCTATGTCTCCGATGACTTGTCAGTTAGACTTATTCAATGCCATGATTTGCAGCCTCTATCTTACTCGCAACTTGCAAGGAGTATCCATGAACTTGCTGCAGCGGCTGATCAGGTTAGTGGTTGCTCCTTCCTTTCTATTTTGTATTTTTCACTGGTAATTCTGGGTTAGGCTTGTTGTTTCTTCATCATTATTTAATGGTCTTGCTATCTTCCCACAGAAAAGCTCACAAAAGCAGCTAGTACATCATGTTTTTCCCAAACTTGCTGTGTATAATTCGGTTGACCCTTCATTGGCTCCTTCTCTAGTCATGGTATGTCACTGTCAACCAGTTATCTGATTCTGCGTCTTTTGGTAATTTTTCTGTTGTAATATTTAAACGCTACAAGCTGTTTCAAAATAAAGAACTCTCTTTGATTTGTTTGGGATCATATGACTCAGAAAGTTGAATGCGTTTCTCCAAAATTTGTTATCATATCAGTATTTTCAATAGCAGATATGATATTGGAACTATATTGAAGTAGTTTGAAAGCTTGAATTATTATTAATAAACCCCGTCACACCGGATTTTCATGCTGCATTGGTAAAAACTCTATCTGTGCTTCTCATTTATAATGTGTGATTCTAAATATGCAGCTTCATCAACAATGTGAAGACAGGAGTGTTTTGCGCTATATATACTACTACTTGGCCAGAATTTTATCAGATACTGGTGCACAGGGTTTAAGTGCTGGTGGTGGAATACCTACTCCTAATTGGGATGCCCTTGCTGATCTGGATGCGGTGGGAGGGGTGACAAGGGCAGATGTAGTTCCTCGAATTATTGAACAGCTTACTGCTGAAGCATCAAATTCTGATGTTGAAGGTATGTTTGCCCTTGCATGTAGTAGCAGATCTTTAATAGCAAGACTTCAACTTGTTTCTCTGTGTATTTGGTACCTTGAAGATAAGTGCAATTTAGCTGGAAGAACTCTAGGGAGGAAGGCAGGTATAATAATAAAGAATGCTTGGTCAACCATAAGGTTTGTATTAGTTTTCTTATCTGTTTACCCTAAGGTTGTTTCTCTGGGTAAGGGTTTAATGTAATAGCTGGTGATTTTGCTCCAATACAATTGTTGGAAAGCTTTCTGCAATCTGTGATTGTCAGATGACATTCAAAGGTGTAAAACAGTTCTGTTTTTCAGTATGTCCTTATAATTCTTAGAATTGCTGCTATCGTAAGGTAGATTTCAATGCTTACAGAAGAAACATACTCTACAATTTAATTTCTTTATTGTGACAGTTGTATTTTTAATATATTTGTGGTGGAAGAATCTTTTCTCATATATTTCTTCATTTTTTTTTCAGATTGTAGAAGGCTAGGACTTTAGTATGCCAATTTTTTTCTCAATTTAGGTAGGTCAAGATGGTGGTACGCAACTTTTGTTTTCAGTTGAGTCAAGTCTTATTGGTGGAGTCATGTGGATATTATCCTTGCAACACTGGCAGATGAATAAAAACTTCTCTGGATTATTGTGTCTTGGATTATATGAAACAACAGTATCAGAAATGACTTAAAAGTCAACTGTGTAGAGGGAGAATGGAAATGAAAAGTTAGCATCGTGACAATGGTTTTTGGGTTTGTGTCAAGGGTTTGCCTCTAGTTCACCATTGGCTTGCTTTAGCTTTATTTTTCAGAGTGATCACTTTAGTCTCAGGAGTTAGAAGTGTTACTTTTTGCAAAGTGTATCGATTGCAAAAGTACAAATTTCTTTGAAGAAAGAACTATAGTGAGATATTGCATGTTAACAGCTGGCAATAAAGAACAGCTATTACATGCAAGCAAAAAGCCAAGGAAATAAATTGAACTGTCTGGAAGGTGCTAGTATCAATGCTTGAAACATCAGGAAGCATTTATGTCCCCTGAAAAGCACTGAATTGTATTCCATAATTGTTTCTGCTTTCTGCATTTTTTTATATCGTGTATCTGCATTTTTTTATATTGTGTATCTGCATCTTTGCCTCAGCTTCATGTTTCTTTTGGCTGTGGAAACTGACACTCTGGTAGGAAAAATTGCTCTGAATTCTCTATACTGATGCCACTTTGGAATAGATGAAGCTTCCTACATGGCAGGTTATGTATCATGAGCTACACCATAAAGCATGCAGGTTTTTAATAATTACTAGGCATGTGGGTGAGACATAGGTATGGCTGTAGTTAAAACTATTGGTGTGCCATTTTCAAACTTTAGGTATAACAGGTCGCACTGATGCATCTATATGTATGTGTGTGTGGTGCGAGTGCTAGTACTGGCACTTGATTCTCAACATTCAGGTACGCGGGTTTGGAGATTTGCATATAAACATATGTATTTAGATATTCCATGGTAGAAAAATTCATACACATAACCAGGTCAATACATGCCATTTCCTGCTAGCTGTGTCCATCTTAACAACAAGGACCAGCAATAATCATGGCGAGACATTATCTCATTTACATACATCATCTTAGGGTATGGTTTACTTTAGTTTATGACAAAAATATGCTTTCATATAAAAAACAATTACATGTTATATATGTTTAAGAACAAAATTTACCACTCCGTCATCACAATTATTGCCATAAATTTGTATGGTAAGTGTTGTAGAATGGAACATTAATTATCATGGTTGGATCTTAGAGTCTCAGTCCTCCGAGGAGACTCATAAATTTCAGCCTTATGGCTCAGGAAATGTTCACTCTCATTTCTGTTTAAAATTGTTTTGCCAGATCTATTTGCCATGAGAGAAAGGTATGCCCCACCCCAGGGAAAAAGTGTGGCTTTGTATCGTATGCCACCTTGCACTACCCAAGATGAAGTACTGTCAGGTCTCTCAGTTTTCCCTTTCCTATGTATATCAGGTCATACATTTTTACTTGTCAGATTTGTGAGTGGTTGATCAATCAATTCTTCAGGAGGTTTCTTCCTTTAGTAATGTTGGCTGTTCTCTTTTCTAGTGTACTTCCAAATTATATTGTTATCAATTGATCTTGTTTTTATTCTTATCTTTCTTGTAAAGTGGTGCAAGTAAGCCATGATATGTCACTCCCCATGTCATGTCATCTGCCTAATCAGCTGCTATGGAAGCTCTGTACTACCAACGGGCCAATTGAGAAACCAATCTCCGCTGTTAGCAATAACCATCTTGTCATATTCCGTTGGAATTTTCTTGATTAGAATAAGCCAGTCCTGATGTTCTTTTACTCTGAGTTCACACAGTTTTAAGCTGCGTTTCCTTCTCTTCTGATTGACTCATTCAACCCCAAGTACACAACTGAACCTGGGATCTTAGTTGACAATGACACGAACACCTTTATCATACACAAAACTGAAATGCAAAGCATTCCCATCCACATATAAATTGAAGTAACATTAAATACTTATTCAAATATAAATGTCTTGATTATACATCCTATCTGTAATCAAAATATAGTTTGCTTTTTAACTTAATCGAGTCACACATCATTATACTTCTAAATATCTATGGCAGAGTCCAACAAAATAACTACTAAGGTGGCACTATAGCCTGGAAGCTATATGTAATGTACTCGGAGAGATATTGGTGGGTGGAGATGCCAACATGTGGCACAGATGCTATTAGTGGGTATATTATATGGAGTCATATGGGTAACTTGTGGTTATTATTGTATTAGGCAATGAATCGTCTATATTAGGATTAGTAATATAACTATTTGTTGTTGTAAGAGGGTCTATAAAAAACACAAAGATAAATATTGTAATTGGAGTGTATTCTCTATTAAGGAGGCTGTCCCTTCGAAGAGGCTTGCTAGTGGAGTAATTCTTTTTCCATAAAGAATATTGTTTGGTGTTTTCTTACCTCAAGGATATTTCTGAATATAATTCATATGAAGGCATTTGACCCACATATTTCTTGTGTTGTGCAATCTACATTTTTTATGCACACTGTCCTTTGTATAACTTTTATTATATGTGAGGCTCTTAACATCTGGTATTAGAGCTCTTTCCAAGGAAAACGGGGAATTGTTTTCAGAGTTATTGTAGATTTTATTTTTCAGGAAAAATGTTTAACTTGCGAAAGTCTTTTTTTCACACACAAGCATCTGTTCTAGACAATTTTTTCATGGTTAGAAAGAGGACTTGAAGGGGCTTTTTGAAAACTGGCTATAGTAATTTATTGAGCAACATTGAGGGAGATATAGTGATATGAGGTTGACCTTGCAAACCTGATTTTACAAATTTTCTTGGTCGTGGCCCTGAAAAAATTCATGTCTTTTGTTTTGGGTGAGCAAATCAAGTGCCTTTTTGCATTTAGAAGGAAATACACAGATTTACTTGTTTACATCATGTTCTTTTTCAGATCCGTGAAAGGGTTAAAAACTTTGAAATCCTAGTTTTCATGGCATTTGATCAGTTTGTTTTAGATAAATTGGAGGCAATCAATAAGGGCCTTGAGAGTTCTTTTCATAACGTACATGATGCTCTTTATAATGTTTCTTGTCATTTACATATGGAAGAAGAATATGGAAATAAAATAGATTAATGGATTGATTTGGAGGATAACTGGAGAGAATGGATTGAGAATTTCTTTTACTTGGATGAGACTGATTTATTTGGGATTCTATTCAAAGATTTGCCCATTTATGATGAAGGAAATTATTTTCAGCCTAATTTGAATTATTCACAATTAGCGGAAGAGTTTCTTTCATATTTTGTCGATAATTTTCCACAATTTTTCATCATTGGACAATTTCGATCACTTGTTTACAATTGATGATATTTTATTGGTTGATCCATATGTTTCCTTGAGTATCCACCTCAGATTATAGTGACCGAGTTTATAATTTTAACACAATGTTGTTGTGCATGATCATATCCAAGAAGAAGAAGAAGAAGATGGTCCTCCATTTGGTCCTCAAGCTTTGAGGAAAGCATATTTTGCTATGTAATGTAAATAAGCCATTTAAATTTAAAAAAACAGCTCATATTTTGTCACACGATATGTAGTTCTTCTCATGTTTTGAGGGCAAAACATGTTAAGGGGGTGGAATGTAATGTACCTAGAGAGATGATATTATGATGTATATTGATGCGTGGAGATGATCACATGTGGCACACATTCTCGTAGTGTGTATATTATATGTAGTCAAATGGGTAACTTGTGATATTTATTATACCGCAATGAGTTGGCCTACATTGGAATTCCTGGTATACCCATCAATTATTGTCAGAAGAGGTCTATATAAGGAGAGGAATATTATTGAGGAAGACATCAAGAAGAAATATTCTAATTGGAGTGCATTCTCTAATAAGGAGGCTAGCCCTGAAGTGTCCTCGCGATAATAGAGTGAATCCTTCCACAATTAAGAACAATGTATGGTGTTTCATTGATTGCATGCAAACATCCATTTAGATCCAAGGAAGATCATATTGATCCAAGATTGACCAACTCCAAGCAACGCCACAAAACTCGAAATTTTTCTTGGACTTGATATCTTCTACCGTTGGATTGTCCTTGTATTCTTGTACATATCTTGGTGTAATGTCCCTTTTCCCTCGCCCATGGCCTAAGGGCCAATGCGTGCCCTAACCCTAGTCATGCCCAAGGGGTTACGGACACTATTTTGCTATTGGGTATGGGCATCTAGTCCAGTTATTATTTTTTATTGACTGGGTCATAAAGTACTTTTAAAAAGGGACTAGATGTTATGTTTCATCATTGGGGCCACTTAAAGTACCTTTTTGGCGACTTGAGAGGACATGCATGGCATTAAATGTTATATTTCTTCATTGAGGTTACTTTATGGGCCTAGGTGCCTAGGAAGGGAAAAGCAACTTCAAGTTATTTTTAATAAGGCCCTCTTTTTGGGAAAGTGCGCCTTGAGTGTTTTAGGGTTTCTTTGACATGAAAAGGTTATAAAAGGAGGTGAGGGGTGAAAGGATAATCATTCATACATACACTTATATTTTCTTTTCATGGTGCAACTGCTGTTTGCAACTTTTAGCTTGTGGAGTAAGATCCCACGGGAACCCTAGCTTCGGTGGTGAGAGATCCATCCCTAGCTAGCAGGGCATTCTTCGGTAGTGAAAGATCTACCCTAGCTTGTCATTTGGAGCAGATTTCAGGGCTGGTTTTACAGAGGTATTTTCAGAATTTTCAGAATTAGGGTTTGAGGATTTTTGAGAGTTTGGTGGAGATTTTTCAGCTGGTTTTCGGATCAGACCTACGGCAGCCATAGAAGAAGGATTCGGCATCATCTACAGAGGGTTTCACAAGGGTTTTGGCTATTTTCCAAAGGGGGCGACTTGTTTGGGAATTTGCAGCCCTAATTTCTAGGGTTTCCAGCAGTCCTTTTTCAGATCTGAAGGTTGGAAAGTCATCTACTATTTTTATATATATTATTTCCAAAGTTTCATCATTATTGCATTTGTATTCGGAAAGATATTAATTTTCGAAGTTTTTCGGCTATTTTAGGCACGCTGTAATTTTCTGGCAGCGTTATATTGACTGAAAAATTCCAAAAATATTTCCCTTGTGTTCTTCATATTATTATCTTGTTCCAGTTAAAATTTCAAGTATTTTGGACGGGTATTTTGAGAGTTATTCACATTTTTCTGTTCGCTGCCCTAGCTGTACTTTTTCTGCATAAAATCTGCAAAAATCAGATTTAGTATTTTGCTGCAAATTTCTGTGTTTTGTCATTTTTGTGGTAAGATCCCAACTAGGGATATTTCAGTGGTATCAGAGCGGTTGTTCCTCCAGCCTGTTAGGGTTGAAAGATGGGAGACAGAGACAGTGAAGAGATGGGAGTAGATCTGATGAGACAACTGTTCACCAACATGGTGAAGCAGCAGGAGACTACCAACCTCTATTTGAGCCAGCTTACTGAGAGGTTAGCACAGGGTAGGATCGAGACTCATGCGGAGAAAGGAGAGGCCAGCAATATGGGTCAACATGGTAATAGAAGTGAGAGTCGACATTCGGGACAAGGGTCCCCTCATGCATCTACCAGGCCATTGGGACTCCACGAGCCTTCATTCTTAAAGGATCCGGAAGTTTCGCAGAGACACGATGCCCGCTTGATATCATTGTGGATGAAGAATCTTCTTGGGAGAAGTACCGGACTTTGAGCGAGGGTTTCGAGACAACATGCCATTTCAGGAGTATTGCAAAATGAAGATCGCAAAGCACAGCCTGGAGAGATTACCACCACAGTACTTGAGTTTTAAGAGGTTAGGGCAGATCTCTATTCCACACTTCGATGGCTCTAGGAAGTGTACCGCCCAATCTTGGATTCAGAAGTTGAAGACTTACTTTGACTTGAATCCCATGTGCGAAGAAGATGCAATTAAGTTTGCTATCCTACACCTCGAGGGAGATGCCCATGACTGGTGGCATCATGGATTGATCACACAAGGGCACATGCATATCACTACATATGCAGATTTTACACGAGATTGATGAGCACGTTTCGGTGAGAGGGACCCAGATAGCACTTCAGTGAATTGACCCACTGAGGGTATGTGTTCTCTGGATCAATACATGCAGATTTTCGAGGTTGTCGGTGATGGTATCTCGATGTTTGAGAGATGAGTTGACTTCACTCTTCATGGGAGTTTGTGACGCTTTAGCAGGATTTGTGAAGGCATTTGAGCCTTCCTCCCTACATGAGGCGATTAGGCGAGCACGAGATTTGGAGTTGTCCACTCCAAAAGGTTTCCCTCGAAATCAGCCTAAGGGTTTTCCTTCAAAACCGAGGGTTCACACGCCCAAAGGGGCCCCACCAGCAGGGATACCACAAGGAGACCATTTGATCGAGAGAGGACCGGAGGAGTTGAGGCAAAAGAAACTTTGTTTCGATGCCGCACACCATGGGTTCCAGGACATGATCAGAGAGGGAAAGGAAGGGCCTAATTCATAGAGGTCTTTGAGGAGAGTGAGAACGAGGAGCGATACCATCAAGAGTTAGAAGATGAAGATGAGGAGGCATTGGATAGTGCGGGGATGAACAGAGGAGGAGACTATCACACTTTGTCGAGTACCCCGAGGTACAAGGCATTCGAGTTAGGGGAACATTACAAGGCCGCAGAGTCAGAGTGCTCATTGATAGTGGGGCCACCCACAATTTCATTGATGCATCTTTGGTAGAGAAGCATTGCGATCGCAGCGTAAGACTTTGAGGGTTTCAATGTAGTGGTAGCCAATGGTGAGTCCATGAGATGCACGCAATGAGTTCGCAGATTGAGTATCACCATGGGTAACCATACAATCCACCGATGACTATGTGGTTGGTATCGAGAGACCAACCTTGTGCTCGGTACAGCAAGTGGCTCCATTCTCTCGAGAATTTCGGACTAACTTTCAGACCATGGAACTCAAGTTCAAGTCCGAGGGAAAGAATGTAACCTTAAGAGGTTTATCTTCAGAAGCACCCAGAGTTGTTTCAGCAAAGAGGATCGAGAGGATTCACAGACACAATGGGGTTGATTGGGCAGTACAGTGCTTGGTTTCTACCAAGAACTCAGAGGATGGACAGCCAGAGTATCATGTAGATATACAGGGGCTATTGGACAAGCACAGTACAGTTTTTAGCGACATACCACCTGGTGTACCGCCAGAGAGGGGATTTGAGCATGTGATTGAGCTCGAGGACACTAGACCAGTGGTTACTACTCCTTACCGTCACCCCAAACGGTTTAAGGATGAGATTGAGAGGACCATCCATGAGCTTATTGACATGGGACACATTAGGCCGAGTTCTAGTCCTTTCGCTTCTTCAGTAGTGTTGGTGAAGAAGAAGGATGGGACCATGCGGATGTGCATTGATTATCGGGCATTGAATAAGAAGACAATCAAGAACAAATATCCAGTGCCGCGTATTGATGAGCTACTAGATGAGCTACAGGGAGCAATCTATTTTTCTAAAATAGATTTGCGATCGGGATATCACCAGATCAAGGTTAGGGAGCAGGATGTGCATAAGACCGCTTTCAGATGTCATTATGGACATTTTGAGTTTTTGGTGATGCCTTTCGGTTTGTCTAATGCACCAGCCACATTCCAGTCTTGCATGAACCACGTGTTCAACCGCCACTTGCGGAAGTTTGTTTTAGTCTTCTTTGATGATATATTGGTTTACAGCAGGACTTGGGAGAGTCATATCCGCCACCTTGACGAGATATTGGGAATACTAGGAGCTAATTTGCTATATGCAAAGGCTTCTAAATGTGAGTTTGGCATGACAGAGTTGTTGTACTTGGGATATGTGATTGGCGGAGGGGGAGTCAAGGTGGACAGAGTGAAGATACAGGCAATTTTGGATTGGCCTCCACCCAGGACGTTGACACATTTGAGGGGATTCTTAGGACTATGCACCTATTACAGGAGGTTCGTGAAGAATTTCTCACGATTGACTGCCCCACTGACTGACTTGACCAAGAAGGGAGCCTTCGCTTGGTCAGAAGCGGCACAACAGACTTTTGATCATCTCAAGGAGGTGATGAGCTCATGCCCCGTCTTGGCATTACCAGATTTTGCTCGTCCATTTGTTCTAGAGTGTGATGCATCAGGTGAGGGGATTGGAGCAGTGCTTATGCAGGATAGGCACCCCATTGCTTACGAGAGTCGGAAATTGAGCCCCGTGGAGAGGGGGTATTCAATCTACGACAAGGAGATGTTGGCCATCATGCATGCTTTGGCCAAATTCAGACAGTACCTTGTGGGCAGCAGGTTCGTGGTACGTACAGATCACAATAGTTTGAGGTTCTTTTTGGGACAGAAGGATCTCAACGACCGCCAGCAGAGATGGGTGAACAAGGTACAAACGTATGACTTTGATATAGAGTACACTAGAGGTAAGAATAATGTTGTTGCTGATGCTTTATCTAGGAAGCCTTACCTTACTACTATGTTGAGTTCTATGTCCGAGATTTCAGCAGATTGGAAGGCTCACATACTGGTTGAGTACTCCAAGAATCAGTTTGCATGCGAGATCATGGATGGTATTATCAAGGATGACCGATACAGGGTGGTAGATGATCTCATTTTTTATAAGGATCGGATTTTCCTTGTACAGGGGTCTAAGATGAAGGACAAGATCCTTCGTGCAGTACATGACACACCACTAGCTGGACACCCCGGATATTTCAAAACATACAGGTATATCAGGGAGAGATTCGCTTGGAAGGGGATGAAGGATGATGTCCTTAATCATGTCAGAGAGTGTATGGTTTGCCAGCAAACCAAATCAGAGCATTCTTTTCCTGCAGGTTTACTTCAGCCTCTTCCCATCCCTGAGCAAAAGTGGGAGAGCATATCGATGGACTTCATCACAGGACTCCCTCTGGTGCATGGGCACAATTGCATTTATGTGGTAGTTGATCGATTGACCAAGTATGCGCACTTCTTTTCTCTACCCAAGAAGCATGAGGCAGCTGATGTGGCTCAGGTATTTTATACAGGGATTTTTAGGCTACATGGGTTGCCTAAAAATATTATCAGCGACAGGGACAAGATCTTCATGAGCACTTTTTGGCAGGAGATTTTCAGACTTGCATTGTACCGAGTCGACTCTAAAGACGAGCTACCACCCTCGAGAGGGAGATTGTCAACAAATGGATAGAGGGCTATTTCATGGAGTTATGTGACCGGACATCAAACAGCATGGATTAGATGGTCGCATATGGGTGAGTATCACACAATACCACATATCAGATGAGTATTGGCATGACGCCTTTCAGAGCTTTGTATGGATACGATGCCATGTCATTTGCTGATTTAGTATTATCAAATAGTCGAGCTCCCAAAGCTCGGGATTGGTTACAGGAGAACCAAGATATCCTGCGAGCTCTTAAGGAGAATCTCCAGAAGGCGCAGAATCAGCAGAAGGTTTATGCGGATTGACACAGGGTAGAGAGGTCCGAGGTAGGAGACTTGGTGTTCTTGCGCCTCACACCGCATGCATACCATCACTCAAACAAGGGGGCGGAAAAGCTGAAACCCGGTTTTATGGTCCATACAGATAGTCAAAGCGCGTGGGTGCGGTTGATATGAGTTGAATCTTCCAGAGCACAGCAAGATACATAATGTTTTCCATGTATCATGCCTTAAGAAGGCCTTAGGACAACACATTGTACCTTCTACAGAGTTGCCACCACTGGATGAGGAGGGGAAGCTGGTTTTAGAACCGGATTCTATTATCGAGGTCGACAGCAGGAAGCTCGGGAACGAGATATCCTGCGGAATATTTGGTGCGATGGAAGGGTTTGCCTCTTGAGGATGCTACTTGGGAAGGAGAACAGATTCTACGGCATCCTAGTTTGCATTTGCTTGGGGACAAGCAAATTTTGGGAAGGGAGGACTGTAATGCCCCTTTTCCCTCGCCCATGGCCTAAGGGCCAATGCGTGCCCTAACCCTAGTCATGCCCAAGGGGTTACGGACACTATTTTGCTATTGGGTATGGGCATCTAGTCCAGTTGTTATTATTTTTTATTGACTGGGTCATAAAGTACTTTTAAAAAGGGACTAGATGTTATGTTTCATCATTGGGGCCACTTAAAGTACCTTTTTGGTGACTTGAGAGGACATGCATGGCATTAAATGTTATATTTCTTCATTGAGGTTACTTTATGGGCCTAGGCGCCTAGGAAGGGAAAAGCAACTTAAAGTTATTTTTAATAAGGCCCTCTTTTTGGGAAAGTGCGCCTTGAGTGGTTTTAGGGTTTCTTTGACATGAAAAGGTTATAAAAGGAGGTGAGGGGTGAAAGGATAATCATTCATACATACACTTATATTTCTTTTCATGGTGCAACTGCTGTTTGCAACTTTTAGCTTGTGGAGTAAGATCCCACGGGAACCCTAGCTTCGGTGGTGAGAGATCCATCCCTAGCTAGCAGGGCATTCTTCGGTAGTGAAAGATCTACCCTAGCTTGTCATTTGGAGCAGATTTCAGGGCTGGTTTTACAGAGGTATTTTCAGAATTTTCAGAATTAGGGTTTGAAGGGTTTTGAGAGTTTTTGTGGAGATTTTCAGCCGGTTTTCGGATCAGACCTACGGCAGCCATAGAAGAAGGATTCGGCATCATCTACAGAGGGTTTCACAAGGGTTTTGGCTGTTTTCCAAAGGGGGCGACTTGTTTGGGAATTTGCAGCCCTAATTTCTAGGGTTTCCAGCAGTCCTTTTTCAGATCTGAAGGTTGGAGAGTTATCTACTATTTTTATATATATTATTTCCAAAGTTTCATCTTTATTGCATTTGTATTCGAAAAGATATTAATTTTCGAAGTTTTCCGGCTATTCTAGGCACGCTGTAAATTTCTGGCAGCATTCTGTTATCTGAAAAATTCCAAAAATATTTCCCTTGTGTTCTACATATTATTATCTTGTTCCAGTTAAAATTTCAAGTATTTTGGACGGGTATTTTAAGAGTTATTCACATTTTTCTGTTCGCTGCCCTAGCTGTACTTTTCTGTATAAAATCTGCAAAAATCAGATTTAGTATATTGCTGCAAATTTCTGTGTTTTGTCATTTTTTGTGGTAAGATCCCAACAAGGGATATTTCACTTGGTCTCTCAACTAGATCATGTGTGCCAAAGCTACATTCCACTAAACATTTGTGCAACAATGTGCGTTTGAGGAGCTCAAACAATGCTCGAGTCCCATGCCACTCCTAGCAGTGCCTGACATTATTTAACTATTTGATGCACTCAATGTCGTACTCACTCAACATGAACATCCAGTTGACATTCAACAACACGGCTCAACGCTACACCACCTACGCAAACGAATTGTATGTCATTACTAAAGTAGTCAAACAATGACACCACTACATGTTAGGATTGGAGACCATCATTCACTCATATCACAAGCTGTTTTATTTCCTACATACTCTAAGAAAGTTGGAAAACAAGCACCATATGAAGTGGATGACATACTTGCAGCAGCTCCATCCAGTGATCATGTACAAGAAGGGAAAAGACAACAAGACAGCACATTTCCTTTTTTTCTGCTCTCCAGTCCATCTGCCCATCCAAAGCTTGATAAGCACGGCCACAACTTCTTTGACGGGGTTTACCTCTACGCAGAAGACCAAGATGTCTCATAGGCCTATACCACCCTTGTGCAAGGTGAACAGATCGCTGGTTTTTACTTGTCCGACTAGCTTTTCTTCAAGCTTGGGTGGCATATTGTGTCCTTGTCAGCACACCTTGCTAAAGACTACTCTAAGACAACATGTCACTTTGACATTACCAAGACACTAACAGAGCTTCAACGACACTTTTTTTGGCCTCATATGTGCACAAACATAGAGTGCCACATCAAGTCCTGCATTTCTTGTTGCATTACCAAACCCATGATTAGGAAGCTAGGGCTTTACACACCTCTGTCGGTTCCATCCAAGCCTTGGGAACCTATCAACATGGATTACTTGTTTGGACTGCCTATGATGAAGCACCAGAATGCCTTTGTGTTAGTTGTAGTGGATAGGTTTTCAAAGGTGATCATCATGGTTGCACACAAGTAGAGCATTACATTGCAAGGCTTTGTGTGTCACTTCTTTAATCATGTTTGGGTTCACTTTGAACTACCTTCATCCATTGTGTCTGACCGCAACTGGATGTTCGTCAGTCACTTTTGGCATGCCTTGTGGGCAATGTTGGATGCACAATTGAGCCGGTGTACAATATTTCATTCCCAAGTAGATGGGTAAATAGATTTTGTCAACTATATGCTTGTTCATTTCTTGTGCATGTCCAACAATGCACATCCACACACCTGTGATGATAATTTGCCCTTCATTCGGCATGCCTACAACAGAGCTCTTCACAGTTCTATGAGAGATAGTCCATTTCAGACATGTTTTTGGTTCCAGGCGGCTGAACCTCTAGACATATCCTATTGCACGTCATCTGGCATAGATTCACGCATACGTGAAAAGAAAGTGGACAAGGCACAAAAGTTTCTGCAACACATCCAACATGTTCATTTGTAAGTTCAACAAATAATCTTGCGGCAACAACAAAATTACAAAGAGTAAAATGATGCACATCGCACGCTGCATGAATTCAAGGTGGGTGATTAAGTCTGGTTGCATCTTCAGAAGGAATGCTTCAAGGGTCCTCATAAGAAGATCAAGCCTCTGTGCTATGGTCCTTACACCATACTGTGCGCGGCTGAAGAGAACACATTTGTCATTGATATGCCAGAATACTTGGGTCTTCATCCAGTATTTAACGTTGAGTTCCTTAAACTATACTTTTTACCTTTGTTTAAGCCTGCAACAACTCAACATCATTCAGACTTAGATCCTAAACACTCACAGACATCACAATTAACAAAATTAATAATTTTGCAAATTCTGAAGTCCCTGGTTTGGCGAACAATATTGTTGTTGATGCATATGTTGTGCATAGCTCAAATCAAACTTTTGGGATTTTATACCTATTAACGGTGGCTTGAAAATTTGAATTGCATCATTTACTGAACTAGTTCAAATTGCATCAGAAATTATGGGCACATTTCATTGACGCTACTGAATGATAAAAATCATATAAGAGTGGATAGGACAAATTTGATATACTGGAATTATTTAACTTGATATTGTTCATTTTCATTAGGAATCAACTCAACTCAACTATGCATGCGGCACTGTTGGCTGATGAATGTAGGATATTAAATTATCAAAGATGAGAAAAAAATAAAATCCAAATGATTTATTATTTAAAAAATGTTTCAAAAAGTGGTCACGGACTATTTGTTTTAGACAAAATTTATAGAAGCTTGCAGAACACTGGAAAATGCCCATTCAAATACTATCATTTTGCTGGCAATTTATTGATTTATTACCCCTTTTATGTTCATTGCAATGAGATATCACTAATTATAATGTTCCTTTATTGATGTCTTTCTGCTGATCCTTGCAGTTCATGCCCGCCGTGTTGCAGCATTAAAGGCGCTGACATGTGGCCCAATAAGCAACACTGAGTTTTTGGGGAAGTTGTACGAAATTATATTTGGGATTCTGGATAAGGTTGGCATAGCATGAAAAGAAATTAAGATTTGCATTGTATATGTTCTTGTCACCATCATAGATTATTTTAATTTTCTGATCACTAGTAATTTTGTATCAAAGAATTTATGTTCTTTTGTACTCTTCTTTTGCCAGCAATTAAATATTATTGGCTTAGCCTTTTTCTGCTATCTCCTTCATAGAAGAAGAGCTGATTTGTAAAAGACTTAATATTCTTGCTGATAGGTTGCTGATGCTGGTAAAGTAAGGCGAAAAAGGAATGTTTGGAAGGCAGACATTAGATAAGGAGGTATGCTAACTTTCTGAAAATGGTACTTCTACCTATCATCCTGTCAGAATGTCAGGTTTTACATTAAGTCTTTGGTGGAGTTTCTCAACTTGTACACATGTGGAATGTTTATAGGCCTGGTGGATGGTTAAGTTCTTTTTGAAATGGAGACATCATCTTTGAGTAGAAAGTCAATGGGCAACTTCACCTGCTTCCTTGTTTTGCATTTTGATTGATGAACAAACTGAATAAACGGGTATTGTCATCGTCTTTCGATGCGGTACAGAGCCAGGCAAAAAAATATTCTTTGAATTTTGTGTCGCTCATTAATATGAATAGGTTTCTTAAAACAGGTGTTCATAACTAAATACTGCTATGCCTTTTTCCGCAAGGAAAGAGAAGCATTATTTGCATGCCTTATTATATTCATTCAATGCAATATATCTGCTGTCAATGATTGCTATGAAAATTTCACTGCTTCCCCACACTAAAAGTGCACAATAATAAAGGGAAAATATTCATATAAAAAGATAAATCCAAGGCTTCACTACAACGAAAATGGATTTCCGAAGACAAAAACCAGGCCAGCCAACCGGCCACAATGCCATATCGAGCAGAAGTTGACACATTGAAGACAAACAAGCTACCCTGCACCCGAGCATAAAGTAGGAGGAGAATGCTACCTTCAAACACAATAACAGTTGAAGAAAGTATCTCAAGTGAGAAAATCGAATTTAGAAGCTTTCAGAATATAACTTAGCCATGTCTATTGACACAAATTCAGTAAAGGGCAGAAAAGAAACTACAGTTTATTAATGTACTGCAGTCCCATTGACCTTGTATGGCCATTTTAGAACATTATTCTACTTTCATGTAAACTGCGAGAGCTTTTCTGAAGTGGTCAATATGACTGCAGAAAGATACAAGTCAAAACTGAGCACCTATTGTATCTCCTGTACAAATAGCAATTATCAAAGTGATACAAAAATAGAAATAAGACAAAATGACAGAAACTATATTAATATCCATGAATGATCAAAGTATGGCAAGTTACAATAGCAGGTAAAAGAACTCAAGAGCTGAAAAAGCGACCAACACTAAAACAGTGAAAAAGGCTAACTAAAGGCATGACCCCAAACTGGGTAAATCCTAGATATAACGGAAAAGATGAAGCCATATGATACAAATATAAATAACTACGTGAAAAGAAGGCTCCTCAGTAAAACCATGTGAGGGGAGATGACTAAGACCGAAGTTGGAGACTGAAGCTGGAGATCAAAGCTATTCCTAATATGTACCAAGGTCCATGGTAGAAGGAGGATTAACAAATTCATCTTCAATCACTATGGAAGAGACAATATCGGATCTGGTGATGTCCAAAAGAGAATTACCTAGACTAAGAGGGTTCGCATGGATATCACTAGGATGAAGAAGGGTTCTTGCACTAGAACCTCTCTGTGCTTGTCCTAGTAGCCAAAGAGTAGCCGGCTTTACAGGCCAGGCACGAGAATAAGAGCAACGGTGTAGTCTGCCAGCAGCTTATGAAGCGGGTACTCCATGTCAATAATCTATCTTCCCTGGCACATTAAATTGCAGCATCTAATTGACCTATCTCTCTAGCCGTTGCGCTGATTCTCACCTGTATTTTGGCAATCTACAGACTAGGACAAAACGTTCTCTTGTTGTGCCTATCTACTTGGAAATTGACACTGACATACTTGAGACTCTTGCAGACTCATTCCGGCGACGTCTCCTTGCTTCTAGAATTTGGGCACATCAAGGTGCCCTTGGGACTTCCTAGAGTGCAGGTGGATGTTATAAAGTCCTTGGGACATCCCCCAACAGTCTGGATGTCCCTTGAGTGTCTCGGAGATGCCTAGACGTACCCAATGACCTGCTGTAATTTGGTTACCAAAAAAGAAAAGCAAAAGAAAAAACCAACATAAAAATATAAAACATCAAGAAATCTATGTTTGTATTTTTGATGCTGCTCTTTAGAATGTTTAATTATGTAAAATCAAAAGAAAAAGAAAAAACTAACATAAAAATATAAAACATCAAAAAATCTATGTTTATATTTTTGATACTGCTCTTTAGAATTTTTAACTATGTAAATCAAAATTCAAAAGCTATAAAGGTTGCATATGTATTTTGAAAATTTGTAATGAAGTGTGGGAAAACCGTACTATCATTTTTGTAGTGTCCAGCTCGCACAATGAGAAGCGAAATTGTGTGAAATGGAGTAGTAAGGGTTGGTGAACCTGTGAGGCTCACTGCGGTGAAGGTGTGAAGAACGATGATGATGGTAGGGAAGGGAGTATCGACTAGACCTTTTGTTTGACAGTTTTGATCAGGGATGGCGGTGTTGCCAAATTGATTCATCTTGAGGATCCAACGACTGATCGAATTCGACTTGGACTGCTGGAAGAATCTCTTTCGGGCAAGAAGGATGTTTGTGAAGTGACAACCGACTTTGGTGGGTCAATTGATATTGAAGTAGCCACCTTGCGAAGGCACACCCTAATTGACAAATTTGCAGGTAAATGGCTGGCAATTGCTGCTTTGGAGCAGTGGCGTGCTTTGTCACGGGCGATGACATTTCACCCAAATTCCTCTCATGGGGCTTCTTTGTGGCGATCTTTCCCAGCAATGAGCAAAGGAATAACATTCTTCTTTATCAAACCTAGTTTCTTGATAACGCTGGTTTATATCTTCAGCCATGGGTACCAAATTTTGATCCCCGAGAGGCAAGTATGGGAGAAGCCCCAGTTTGGATCCGTTTCCCTGTCCTACCAATTGAATATTGGCATGAGGACTCACTAAGCTAGGTAGTTGCTTTGGTAAAGTCATTCACATTGATAGCAAAATCGCTCGGTGGCTCCTTGGCTTCATATGCCAAAATTTGTGTCTTCATGGACCTGTCTAAACCCATTTTAAAATATATCAACATCAATTCTACTTCCGGTGTTTGGGGGCAGTCGATTGATGTGGAGAAGGTTCAATTCAAATGTTTCCACTGCCGTTTTCCTGGGCACATCAAATCTTCCTGTCCCTCCAAAAATGCTAAAGCTTGGAAAAATTGGAACCCAAGGCACGCTCCGCCCAAGCCTCCTCAGCTTCAGCTATAACTTGGGGGCAGACATCTAACGGTGCTTTCCATGGCGGATCTTCCTCATCCTCTCAAGATGTGGGGATGGATCGATTTGGAGATGTTCATCCCTCAAACGCCATTCCCACAGACACCTGTACTCTTTGAAATGATGTGGCTCCTAACATTCATGATCAACCTTCGTTTGCTCCTTGGCCTCAAGTCAAGTTGGGTACTGAGATGGTTCCAGCGTTGGCTCTTGCCAAGGAAAATACTGAAACTAATGCTGAACTCACTCCTCTTTCCCTTCTTCTGAAAAGGGAAGATCTTGCTATGAAATCCACATACCTGGCATCAAAATAAAGCTAGAAATTGAGCTTGGTAAGGGTAATTCCTTCAGGAGCTGGAAGATTGGGTGGAACAGCAATTAGAGGGTGGTTCAGATTAGGAATTCAACATGGATATTCATGGTCAGTGCTCTTTGGGCCCTTCGGTATCACTTCTTGCTAATGCCAATAGCAGATGGGGAGGGAATAAGGGCCGTAAAACTAAGTAGGACAAAGCTAAAGCAGAAGGCACACACGAAGTAATTCAGTCTTTCTTCAGTCCTAAAAAGTGGGAGGTGAAAGTCTTCCCATTGCCACAATGAAGATTGTATTGTGGATTGTTAGGGGTATGAATGCCCCTAACAAGCAGTACTTGATCAAGTGTTGTGTTTATGAGCAAATGGATGACAACTTAATGTTTCAAGAAACTAAGCTTATGGCAGATGAAGATTGAAGTTTGTGGAACAAAAAGTGGTCTGGCTAGAACGATTTCTTCATGGATTCAAATGGTGCCTTTGGTGGTTGTGGGTTAATTTGGAATTGCAACAAGGTGGTGCTCTCCATTCTGGCTATCATGGTCATCGGGTTATTTGCAAAGTCCATTCGTTGTGATCTGACACGGAATTCATTTTGTTCAACGTCTATGGGCCTAACCCGGTGGCAAAAGGATTATCTGGGATAGTATCTCCGCAAAATTGGATGAATATGTGGATCACAAATGTGTCCACGAGGGAGACTTCAATCCTATACTATCATCCAAAGATAAGGCTGGAGGCCTAGGCTATGATACTCAGTCACATCAAGATTTCAAGGACTTTGTTAACAACAACTACTTGGTGGATATTGAGCTGAAGCATGGATGGTTCACCTGGACCAACCGATGGCTTGGCTTCAATAGCATTTAGGAAAGGTTTGATAGATTTTTGGTCAATCCAGGGTGGCCAAGAGATGATTGGATCTCAGAATGTGTTGTACTGCCTATCTCGGGGTTGGATCACTAGCCTGTTCTCTTATCCATTTTTGAGGATTCTGCTCCTCTTAAATGCCCTTTCAAATTCAAGCTTATGTGGTTGCGTGATCCAAGCTTACATGAGCTTATACCTGTTCGATGGGACTCCTTCAGGGTCAGAGGATCCAAAATGTTCATCTTATCAAACAAACTCAGTAGGCTCGAGACTCTTCTAAAACAATGGATTCAAACGTATTTCAAGATCATTTTCAAGGAAAAAGAAAGAGTGGAGATGGCACTGGGGACCTGAATAAACTGGTTTCAAAACATGGTATGGATCAGGCCTCTTATGCACAGGAGAAGGCACTATTGGCTGAATTAGGTGAGCTTCTTATTAAAGAAGAAATTCACTGGAAGCAAAAATCTTGGGAGTGTTGGCTAAAGAAGGGGATCAGAACACAATTCTTTCATAATTCTGTTTGTGATCACTGAAACTCTTACAGAATCTCAGACATCCAGGCTTCTTTTGGGGAGAGTTTGACTAGTGAGGAGGCCATCAGCTCGGAGGCTGTCTCTTTCTTCGAAAAGCTATTAGCTTCACATGAGGCTTCCCACCTCTTGGCGCAACATGAACTTCTAAATCACATTCCTCGGATTATTACCCCGACAAAGAACGAGCGGCTTTGGCCTCCCTTCACAACTGAGGAGGTTCGTGGGGTCCTTTTCTTCATAGCCAGAGACAAAGCACTGGGCCTGGATGGCTTTCCCGCTGCCTTCTTCCAAGACTTTTGGCACGTGGTTGGAAAGGATGCATTTGCTGCCATAGAGGAATCAAGGAAATCATGGACTGTCTTGTGGAACCTTAATTGCACTTTCATTTCTCTCATTCCCAAAATGGAGTAGTCGGATTCATTTGCTAATTTTTGACCAATTTCCCTTTGCAATACTGTGTACAAGATCATTTTGAAGGCGATTGCTATGAGTTTAAAACCTCTGATGGATCTGATCATCTCTCCTGAGCGAGGAGCCTTCGTGCTGGGACACGTGATATCTGAGGGCATAATCATAGCCATTGAAATTTTACTCTCTTGGTCAACTGCACACCTATAATTCTCATTAAACTGGACATAAACAAGGCATATGACAGGTCAATTAGAGATTTTTGATGAAAATAATGAAGCGTTTTGGTTTGTCTCCGGATTTATGTCAATGGATTTTCAGCTGTATCTCGAGTCCCAAATTCTCCATTTTGGTCAATGGTAGCCCAAAGGGAATTTTCGCTCCCACCAGGGGAATTTGACAAGGCGACCCATTATCTTCATTTTTATTCATAATGATGGCTGAAGCCCTTGGAAGATCTGTGGATATGGCATGCAGGAACGTGCTTATTGAAGGCATTAGGGCGACTGATTACCTTTATCCATTCATTCATCAACAATTCATGCATGACACAACGCTCTTTGGGGTTGCAATTGTCAAGAAGCTTGGGTTTGTCGAGACATTCTTATTCTGTACTCATTTGCCTCTAGGCAATTTATAAACGATGCTAAGTCTGATCTCTTCTTCCTTGACACATCAGCAAGGAGGCAAGCCCAAATAAGTGAAACTTTGGGATTTCGCATAGGAAAACTTCCTCAGAAGTATCTTGGTATTCCGCTCTTTATTGGTGCTTTGCATTAGAACAACCTTATTCTTGCCTTCTAGAATTGTTCGAGCTCATGGCGTGGAAGGTGGCTATCTTTCACGGGTAAGATCCTATTAATCAAATCAGTTCTGAGCGCCCTCCCCACATACATGATGTCTGTGCTTCGCACTCTTGTAGTGGTTCAAAAAAGATCACTGGCATCCTGCAAAATTTTTTGTGGCAGGGCTCGGGGGATGATAAGAAATCCCTTTCATAAAATGGGATAGGGTATGTTTGCCTAAAGAAAATGGGGGTGCTGGGGTACGAAACATTGACATCCAGAATCGTGCTCTGGTTGCTAAACTAGCGTGGCACATGGTTAAAAATCCACAGGCCAAATGGTGTCAATTATTACAATATCTGGGAACAAATCAGGCTGAACAAATTTTGGCAGTTGTGGTTCCTCCCTGCGGCTTTCATCTTTGGAATTTCATACTCTACTGCTGCCCCATTCTGTGCTCCTTTTCATTTTGGCAAACCAAGGATAGGTGTCTTGCAAACTTTTGGATTGACTCTTGGAATGGACATCCTCGACTTTGTGGTATCCCCGAGCTAGACATTGCAAGGGAATTCTTCTGTAACTCTTGGGGATCCCGGGTGGCAGATTATTGGGATTACCAAGTAATTAATGGAAGGAATACGAACACTGTGATTTGGACTGCTGCGAAATCTGGAGATTACTTGGTTCAATTTGGATATAATCCCATCCTACGATTCAAAACAGTTCTTGAGGATGCTCGACATGTCTGTTGGGCCAAGGAATGCCTCCCAAAGTTGTGGCCTTCTCATGGATTGTGATTTTTGGGAAAGTGCTTACCCAAAAGCAAAGGCAAAGGCTTTGCATTTGCGGTCCTGTGATATATTTTTATGCCTTTTTCAGGATGAAAATCTTGATCACTTGCTGCTGCACTATCCCTTTGCGGTTGGATGTTCTAATTGGCTCTGCACAAAGTTGAATTTTAGCTAGGTTTTTCCTTCCACAGTGCCCTCAGTGCTGAAGTCTTGGCCTGTTCTTTATTCCAGTTACCGATTTGCATCTATCTAGGTGTGCAGCCCCTCGCTCCTACTTTGGCATATTTGGTGGGAGTGCAATAAAAGAAACTTCAGAAATGAAACCTCTTCTTTATGCACAGTCCTGAATCGGTTAGAAGCAGCAATCTCTGAAATGGTACTGACTAACGCTGCTCACGCATCTGTTCCTTTTTCTACCTATAACACTGAGCTCATAAACCGCTGGCCTCTTCTTCATTCTCTCCCCATTAATGGGTCAAGAGTATCCATTCTAGACAAGAATGAAAATTGGAAACATAATCGAAATGGCTCCCCCACTTCCCAATTCATTCAAGCTTAATTTTGATGGTGCTTCTTGTGGCAGGCAACACTGGGGTGTTGGGAGCGGGCTGTGTTATTCTAGACCATGCTGGGTCTTTAATAAGAGCTGGTTCTTTTCATCTCTCTAATGGTTCGTGTAATGCGATGGAGGTTTCTGCCTTAGTGCATGGGCTCAGCATGGCCAAAATTTGTGGAATCAAAAGTTCATTATTGATGGGGGTTCTAAGGTAATTGTTCAAGCCATTTCTTTAGGCAGGTCCAAGAATATTGATAATATTTTGCGTTAAGCCAGACACCTTCTCTCTGAGTTTGATTTCTGGGAAATCAAACTTTGCTTTCAGGAAGCCAATTCGGTAGTGGATCTGTTGGCTAATTACGGGCATACCAATTAGGGGACGAAGTGGTTGATGATGATTATTTTGCATGGCATGGGTTGTGGGCCCTTCTTTCCAAAGATCTGCCCAACACACCATCCACATTGGCAACCCACCTCATGTGCTGAATTCCAAATCATTACTCTCACTCATGGCACTCATACGCATGGGATTGATTTCCTGATATACAAGTTAGGATATCATTGTAATGCTTGGGCACTTTTGAGATCGTAGGGTGGCAGTCACTTTTCCCCTTGGGACACTCCGCGCTCGTGTGACTTCCACTATTTCTATTTGAGGGATGGTTTGTATAATGCATAAGTTGGGCATTCACAAGTTTCACTTCTTTTTAACAGTGACGGATCCCATGCTCCCATGGGCCATGAATTTGCCTGATGGGTCTCCCACCCCAAATGGCTTTCCGTACTCCCCTGTCCACTCGACATCTGCACCGCATCTTTAATATCAAGTCAGATTCGGTTATGGAGGCCATTTAATCGCTGCTGGGTGAGGATTTCATTTCCATGATCTCCCATTACAGGGTCATTTCAGAGCCGGCCTCAGTATTTGTGGATAATCTGTTATTTTGGAGCCCAACAAGAACATAGCTCATGCCATTGCGGTCCTTTACATTAAAGCCCCTCATCATAGGGGGCTGGATAGAGAATTACAAAATGTACTTCTGGCAGCCTCTCTCCCTCCTGCGGGCATGTCTGAGTTGAGCTTGGTTCCTGTGTAGGCCTACATTGAATTGGAAAGGAGGTTCGCAATTTGGTCTCGTTTGCTGAGCGGATTATTCTCTACACCAAGAGCAAAGCCACAAAAGTGCTAACACTGCCCATGGTGGATTTGGATCTCATACGCCGGCCTATCCTCCCACTGGAGTCTCGAACCATGTCCCTGCTACGCAGAGCGGCACATGCTTATTTCTTCTTGGCATGACGGGATGGAGTCTGCAGGGGCATCAAGAGTGTGACTGGGGCGTGCCGGAAACAAAGAAGGCAGTGGCGGCAGAGGCGGTGCTACTATGGTGGATGACGGCTCTGTGGCAATGAAGGAAGACAAAGGGGCTGACATTGAGCCCTAGAATGCCTGGCATCTGTATAAGGAATATGTAAATAACTATATATGTATTTTGGGCATTCAGTATTCACTTTGGTGGCTGATTTGCAAATTAGGTTTATTTTTGCTGTTCTCTTAGGTAGATGACAGGATGAGTTGTAGCTCCTGGCTCATGACCAATACGGTCTGATATGTATATGAAATGTAATATTTTGTTAGATTAATATGTATGGGAAAGGGACTTGCCAACCCTTAGTTACGTATCAAAAAAGGTTGTATATGTTTTTGTTTGTGTGTGTGTGTGTCTATATATATATATATATATATATATAAGTTGCCATTCACTGCTGTTGTGAAAAATTGCCAGATTTTTTTCATACTGGAAACACATCCCCACATCCTCATAGGGCGCTTTAGACATCCAATGTGTTGATTCTATTTTTCTTGTGCAAGATGATCCATAAGACACTTATAAATTGATATACTGAACAATCTAGTCTTGAAACAAAAAGGAGGTAATCATCTTGGTAATTTAGGAGTCTCCTGTGCCGGATGTCTGAAAGTGACAACCTCCCGAAGGTAAAGGTCAAGGAAGTAGGGATAATTTTAGGGGCTAATATTCATCAATTGGCTGTTTTTACATTTTTGCCCCCATCTCTATTATATAATTTTAAAAACCGAAGAATTGCTTCTATAAAACAATATATTTTCTTTGATGGTCACCAAATTTGAACATGGCTCCTATGTTGCAAGGTTTTCCGATTTTAAATGTAAAAAAATTGAGATTCAATATTTTTAAAGAGGTTCAAATGAAGCATGATTGATCTGGTGATATATATATTTGCCTGTTTTTAATGGTGTGTTGCTTTTCATGTTCTCTCTCATCAGTGACGTCCATGATTTCTTCTCTGTAGGTGCCTCTATTTTGCAAGCATGTTTCACAAATGTAGAATTCAAGTCTCTAAAGAACTTGATTGAAGCCACATCAAGCAGAAAATGGAGATTGATAGAAAGTTGTTTGTTATGATTACTACCAAATTTAAAAATTCTAAAGAATATTTTCTGGAAAAAGAGTCTCTCCCTTATGGCTTACCTAAGCAAGTAGTCTTAATGAAAACAGCAGATTGAAAACACGTTCTGCAAGGTGAAAATAAGACTTAAAATTTGGATTACGCTTATACTAGGATTAGAGGTCAATTGAATTTTTACAAGGTCACAAATTAATGAGCATCTAATCAGCTCAAATTTACCGCCTAATTTTTTTAGTACCTGTACATATACGCATTGTTTGTCACAATGTATGCTTAATATTTAGATAATATAATCCCAGTGTCCATGTAATATTTAATTGATAGACTCTACTTATACATCGTATTGATCTACTTATACATCGTATTGATAAACTCTAACATGCGTGTGCGGGTGCGGGTGGGTGCGGGGGGTGTGTGTGTGTGTGTGTGTGTGTGTGTGTGTGTGTGTGTGTGTGTGTGTGTGTGTGTGTGTGTGTTCGTGCGCGAGGTGTGCGTGTGTGCGCGGGAGGTGTGCGTGCGTGTGTGAGGTGTGCGCATAAAGTTGTTTTTCATAAACACCTGAAATCAATTAGTAATAAATTCCAATTAGTTATATAAAATATATATTGGAAGTTTTATAATATATTAATAATTTATAAAAGATATAGTTTTTTTATCTTATAGGTGACAACAATAATGAAAGGACAACAGTGCCCCAATTATAGATAGAAAGGAGTCAGTCAGAGGCCATGAATTACCAAGTGGCAATCAGCACAACAGTCGAAAACCATAGATATGTATACAAACAAGGTCTAAAAATCAGTATTTGAAACTGAATCTCTACTTGAATGAAAAATATTGAATCTATTTCATTTTGCAGATTTACAAAATATTCATGGATATTAGCATCACTTATCTAACATATTTACAGTACTCGCCATTTTCTTAATCAGTTCAAAGCCAATCATTGGCTAGCAAGGGGCCAGCTGTATGGAGAAATTTGGTAGAAACTCGATCTCCCATCAACCTGGATACACTCAACTGATAATAGACTCTGGGACGGTGGTGGGATGGCCATTAAAGTAATATATAAAATTATAAATATTAAAATATGCAAATAATTTTTTTGAAATTTATGGAAACCAATCTGTGACAGTCCATGTGCATTTGTGCTCATTTTTTTATATATTCATATATCAAGTTCTTGATTCTTATTATGTCTTTGTAATACAATATAGTCGGGTTATCTGTTATGGTTAACTAGTAAACGTTTTGATGTCTTATTGCTTTTTATCATCTACACAACCTTTCTCTTCACATAGAAATATACATATAGGCTTTGTGAGTTTGATAAGTGATTGGAGCTTCCAAAGTGAATTTTAAATTTGTAATTAGATAATTTAGATTATATACATAATTTTTTTTTCCTAATGGAGATGAGTGGCTTCCAAAAACAATCTTATGCTACAAGAGCACAATTAAAAATGTCAGTTTTTAAAGAGAAATCAACTAACAATTTTTTTTTTTTTAAATTAAAAAAATCCAGACGTCCCCTGGGACGTCCAACCATTCCCAGCATCCTCAAAACGTGTTGGATACCCCTTGGATGCCCCGGATATGTCCCCAACTTTTTTGTACTTCTGGAAACGTGGGGTGGGGACATTTCCCCATCCCGCTGTCCCCAAGACGTCTTGGACACCTGATTTTTGGGGGTGGGCGCGTCCCCGCATAACCACTGAAATTGGCAGGCCCACAAATGAATCTACAAGCATATATGGGACATGTACAATACACTACTGTACCCCCAGTCCATTGACTCAGATTGATCCTTCCCTGTTCTATATAACTATCACAAAAACATGTCAGGTTCATTGTCCAAATAGTCCTTCACTAGTGTTTGAACTTCAGATGAACTAGCTTTGTTAGTTATCTTGTCACATTCTTGTCTCCCCCACACTTTATGCACTAATTACGAGAATCTCTGGAACTTTGAATCACACCCAAATTAATGCGCCAATGCATGATGACACTAGGCTACAATAGAATTTGCATCGTTGAATTTAGTGGTACCAGGAATTTTCATGTCCTCTTTAGCTAGGGGTATTTTAACACACGCACCTACTCTTGCAGGCTCCCTCTTCCATGTCTGGCTTAACAAAAACTCTAGATATGAGGCACATTGTATCCTTCATGCACCCTACTCAATTAATAGAAAATACAAGAATTCTTGAACTTTCATTTATAATTATTTGACCAAATCAAATGTTGATGCATTGTATTGTCTCTTTCTTTCAAAAAATCATAGAACTTGTTGAAACTAGGTAGCCAATATGTTTAGTGTACAGGTACGAATATGAAGAACTAATTTGTGGATGCAATTTTTGTTTTTCCCTAGAGACAGCAATACAAAATTTAAAAAAATTATATGCTGATAAATAATAATAAACTACATAGTATGTTTATAAAAAACAATATAACCACAAAACACTATTTGATAATTTATATAATACCAATCGAATGCTAAATCACAAGTCATAGTTGTCATGATAAATATTAAATTAATTGTTACATCAAAATTAGTATTCAATATTCATCATATTCATCCTCTTCATAGAGGGAATGAACCTCAACATCATGATGTGGTTCGTTAGAACCACATGGATTGAGCACTGCCAAAGTAGTATCCAGTAATGACAGGTGGTAAATGGAAACATCCAAGTCTAACATTCTCTGCATCTAAGTCCCGATGCTTCGTCATCCCTTGTACTTCAGCTGCTCGTGGAATAGAAGGCTCAAGATGAAATGTATATACACCAAATCCTTGGCCTTTTCTCACTAGTTTGTGGCGCTCTTGTGAGTGGATGAAGCTGTATGTAATCTAGTTACATGTTAGAAATATCTTGTTAGTGTTCACATGTTGTGTGTTACTATTTTGTATGTGGTGTGATGAGTTGTAACAATAACTCATTGTTTTAACTTTTAATAGTTAGCTGGTCAAGTAATGAGGTGTGAGAGAGGTTCGTGGGTAAGTTACATTCTACAGTTAGAATGTAATTGCTCATGATATTATTATGAGTGGTTGAGTTGATAAGTGTTGACTCCTACTTTGTAGGAGTTCATTACATTATGTATGTAGCTTCTCTCACTGTGAATAAGTGAATCCAACATCTCAATTTTTTATTATGTGCAATGTGAGCATTCGTGTATTTTGCTTTTAGAAGCTCTACCAAACTTATCATTTGGTATCAAAGCCATAATCGTTCTAATGAAAGTTGAAAAATTCTTTCAATTCTAGACGAGTCTCCAAAAGTGGTGAAACATATAGTATTAGTAGCACGTCAATGTGTCTAGGATAGAGTTCTTGATGCTTTTTCATCCACGCATGTATGTGTATTGACTCTTCCTGGTCTAGTATGATCCAAGTTTTTGATGCCTCTTCCATTGTTGTAATCGCGCTACTACGTGGTTGCTTTAAATCTTGTTTGTTCAAAGTTATCTACATAACGACATCAACTTTGGTTCGCATTTGTATTGGTTCATCATAAGCATATGCAAACTACCAACCCCGAGTGGTAATATGGCACAAACAAGTCAAAAGTTGCAAAATTCTCTCTTGGAGCTTAGTAATCATGCTTCATGTATCCTCACATCCGGATTTGCATCCATACCCGTGTGCCGTTATTTCTCCTTTCACCGCTGGTCGATCACATGCATGTTGGCATTTTGACAAAAGCACAATAGAGATTTCCAGCTATTATTTAGAAATCTCCTCACATTTTTTTACGTAGAATCCGTACACGGTTCTTGTTGTCCAAAACAACCACCCTGGTTATTTAGACAACTTACAGATCCATTCCGGCTCTGGGTTCAAGTTTGTAGGTTCTTTGCACTTTTGCATGGCTGAAGTTCTTCGCGCGCACCCTCGCGCGCTCTTTTTGTTTCTTCCTTGTGCTTTCCCCTCTTGCTTCCCTCCACGCGCTTCCGCCTTTCTTCCTATTCTTTTATCTCCTTCCACGTCCCTTTCGCGCACACTCCTTGCAACTCCACTTTTATTCCAACGGTTCCGCACAAATAACCACCCGGTTATTTAGACAACTCTGATTCCATTGTGGCTTTGGGTTAAAGTTTTGAGTTCTTTGCACTTTTGCATGGCTGCAATTCTTTGCGCGAGCCCTCGCGCGCTCTTCCTGTTTTTACGCCTTGTAATTTCCCCTCTTCCCGCTTCCCTCGTGCGCTTCGCCTTTCTTCCTTATTCTTCTATCTCCTTCCACTTCCCTTTTGCGCACACTCCTTGCTGACTCTCCTTTCATTCCAACGGTTCTGCATGCAACCTTCTTGCGCGCCCCTGCCGACTTGCACCTTGCTCCCTTGGCATGTTCCTATTTGCGCATGCTTTCTTTCTTGAGTCCCGCACACTCCCCTTGCACGCACTCATTTTCCTTCGCGTCCTTCCTGCGCAACACCTTCCGTGCATCCTTGCATGCGCTTCTCCTTCTTCCCCTGCATACTTGTATACCTTTGCGAGATGTGCACCTTTTCCACCATTGTGCACCCTCTTGCAAGGCTCGCGAGATCTCTGTACTTTCTTCCTTCTCGTGCCTTTTGCTTCTGCGCTTGCGCCAAGTATGCTATCTTCCACGCCAGTCGTTAAGTGCCACGTGTAACTTGTCAGATGAAGTGTGCAACACACAACCTATCAGAACATGACAGTTGCGCACCAAATCTTCACATCAAATGAATGATTGACACTTGGCAGAAAATACAAAATAGATAGATTGTGAGCCAATCCTTGGATCAACCAACGCGCGCCACGTGTTCGGTTGCACAATAGAACTTGAATCGCAATAATTTCTGCTGCAGAGCTCAGATCTCGTGCGCTTTTGGTCTTGTTGGAAAGCTGCGACATGGGCTACACGTTGGACCATTCAAATTCATATTTTTGCGGGATTTGGTAGGTGGAAAACAAGGAAACACGTCTCAAGCCATTAATGCACAACTTCAATCAGCACAACCACCCATATTTGATTTGATTTTTGCCTCCTTCCTTCCTCCACAAGAAAATCATACACGGGAGGCGGATCGTGATGCCTTACAGGTGGATTTGCAGGCATTTATGGCTTGCCGTTGGTGGTTGGATGTTTGAATCTGAGTTTCCCTCCTTTTCCTTCCTCTTGTCTCCTTCTATAAATAGTAGAGCATTGCTCATTGTAAAAGGTTGGACCCCCTTAGTTTGCTAAGGACATTGTTCATAGCTCTGCTCTTTAGCATTTTGAGTTGTAGGCCTCAAATATGAGCCATTTGCATGTAGATCCTTGCTTCTTTCATTGTGTAATCGATTGTGCATCACTTGGAAGCAATAAAAGTTGTGTTTTGTGGCTATTCTCTGCCTTAGCTCAAATTTTACTGCATCTTCTTGCCTTCGTTTGCATTATTGATCTGTTGTGCATATTTTATATCTCTTGCAGGGCTCTTGTTTGTTGTGCTCCATGAAAACGGACGTGTGAATGCGCTTCAAACTGTGGCACGGTTTCCGCCCTCTTTGCGTGCATTTTCCTTTATTTTCACTCAAGCCGAGTGCGTTCATTCCCCTCTTTTGATGTTATCACCTCCCCTTAGCTTAGGTTTCCCTTTCATGCATCTCCTTCTAACCTTGGTCCCTTGTAATTGTAGAGTAGTTATAGGTAGCTGCATTTCCCTTCATAGGAGTAGTTTTAGCAGTAGAAACAAGTAGAGGAAGCCGACCTTCTCTGGAGGTTTGTCTCAAAGCGCAAGTCTCACAACTTGAAGAGCACGGTCCCATGCCGCCTCAAAGCCTCGGTTCATCTTGATCTGGGACGGGTGCAATTTTGAGCTCCAACAGTCTAATGGAGTACATGTCTATATTTAACTTGGGCATCGATGTTGTTTGATGACCTCATGTGGATCCCGCATTTTATAGCCTTTGATTTAACCAAATTCGTTGTGGCTTTATTCTAGTGGAGATATCCATGTAAGAATTTGGCCACATTGACTGTTGAGTAAATTGTAGAATGAGAAGCAACGTTAAATAGAAACAAAATTTGTGTTGAAGCACCATTCTACAAGGCAAATTGGTTCCATTCTACTTGGCCACCATCTCAATATGGTTTCTTCTTCAATACTCGCTCCTCCATGCATTTTTATGCGGCACCATCCATTTTTGCATATGTTAGTCGGGTTATAAAGCTCAAATCTTCTTTAAGCTTGGTTTTATATATTTTTAGTATTGTTAATTTAGTTCGTTCATTGAAGGTCAATGTCTTATAATACCTTTAGTTCATAGGATTTCATTTTAGTGTGTCGATAATTAGTAAGTGTTGTTTTTTAAATCATATGTGGTAAGTGTCAATGTTAAAGAGGCCATAGTAAAGTTTATTAATTTTTTGACCCCTATCTCTAGTCTAAGTGTTATTAAATATTACATAGATTTGTAATTGTCTTCACATATAAAATGTTTATAAAATCTAGAATCATTTAAGTTGATTGTTATCTTGTTAGCTTAAAGTTGACTTAAACTATTGTATTGTTGTCAAGATAAAAAGTCATTGGTGTCCAATTCAAAGTTGTTAAAAGTTATCAAAATAGTCTTATTGTTGTCAAGGTCTTCGTATTTTATGTTTAGATTTTGTTGTGTTTGTGTCGTGTTATCAAAAGTATGTCTGTCAAAGTCCAAAAGTGTCAGAAAATTTAAGTACAAATTGCCTCCCTGTAAATGAATGCATTTTCGGGAAAACCCGACATCTCGATGTGTATGCCACAATTTAGGGGGAGATTTTTCCATAAAAAAATGACATGCGATTGAGTGTCATGCAAATTTTAGTTAAGTAGCCAAGTCAATGGAAGATGGAGGCAATGGAGGTTGGAGGACAATCAATACACTTTCGTTAACCGTTAATGTGAGCCACATATTTGATATAGTGGCATGTTTGTTTTTTTCGGTGTTTTTATGTGTTGTGTGGAATAAACTCCTATTATAAATAGATGAATATGAGAGCAAGCTCGACTACAATGATCTTGTCCTTTGTACTTCTGCAACGGTTGGGCGATGAGAAGTCCAACTCTCACTAGAAGTGAAAGCGAGAATTGTTGAGTTCTCATATGTAGGTGATCATTGAAAGTGTGGCCAATTGGTGAAAATCCCAAGTATTCACTTTGGAAGTGAAAGCTAGAACTATTGAGTTCTCGTATGTAGGTGATCATGTGCAATAGATATCTAGAATAACAAAATTGCAAACCTAAAGCATGCATCGTATGGACATGCGTTTCTGTTTCTAGTTTTTGTTGTGTGATTACTTCCCATGTTCACACTAAGGGGGGGATGTTAAAAAAATCTTGATAGTGATCACATTTGTATTAGTATTTTTTATTTTGTATGTAGTGTTATGAGGTGTAATAAGTCATAGATGTTACGTGTTGTAATAGCTGGTCAAATAATGAGGTGTGAGAGATTTTTGGGTAAGTTGTATTCTATAGTTAGAATGCAATTGCTCATGATATGCTTATGAATGGTTGAGTTGATAAGTGTTGACTCTTACCTTGTAGGATATCATTACATATATTTGTAGTTAGAATGTAACTACTCATGATATTCTTATGAGTGGTTGAGTTGATAAGTGTTGACTCCTACTTTGTAGGAGAACATTACACTATATATGTAACTTTCCTCATTGTGAATAATTCGATCCAATATCTCAAGTTTATTGTGTGTGCAATCCGAGTATTCTTGTTTTTTTATTTTACAAGCTCTACCAAACTTATCATTATTTCAAGAAGATGAACTCACAAACTATTAAAGCAAAGTCGATGCAAAATCAAAATTTATAAAAAAACTCAAATTTTAATTTTTAAAAAGTTAAAACAAAAAGAAAGAGAGTTAAGGGATACAAATCTTACTTGTGACAATATTTTGATCGCAAGAGGCAGCATACACATGGATCCTTGGCCATATGGTGTCACCACATGTGAACATCCTTCTTGTATTTGTCTTGAAGAGTGCTAATGCTATGACCTGTGTAGGCTATGAAATTTCCAAATTCGGTCGTGGATTGTCTCTTCTATCTTTGGATTGGGAAGAGCCTAGAGAACGCCAACTGCCTTTCACCGACATCAACATCCCTATATGGTTCCACCCTCCTCGGCAAAAAGATCTCCTTGCTATAGAACCTAGGAAATGCAAAGGCAAGGAGTCAAGAAGGGTGGTCATTTTGTTCCGCTGATCGATGAGGATTGATTGTCGAGGATCTTACTCTTTTCCATTTATAATGACCTTTATCTTCCCAATCATCGAGTGGATGCCATCATATCTCTCTCCCAAACATGGTGAACCATATGAGTATAGCGGATCATACTATGAATGGGCTCGATGAAACTCAACAAGTATTCTACACAAGCCCACTAGTCGTCATCTTTACTTTTGGGCCTGTTCATTATTGGGCTGCCCATATAGACCAAAGCTTATTGATGACTATGGTGTTAAGTGCCTCTCGCACCATCACAAGTTCTCTCAAGGTGAGTGTGTGTGAGGCAAATCGGGTCTCAACAACCTAGTAGGAAATTAAAAAACGCTTAACAACAAAAATTACAAGTACTATATTAAAATCAAAAATTATATAATGAATAAAAGAAAGATCATTTCTCTTACCTTCAATAACTCCAAATGCAAGAACGATATAAAGATGGCTTGCGATGATACGTGATGGTTCACCACAACCATCTAGATCTCTTTGGCTTACCCACTTATTCCATTCAAACTTTACGCCCAACATTTGCAACTTTAAGTTGAGTGAGTGGACAACACAAATTGTCGAAAAAATGTATCGATACCTCGCCCTCAACAACATCCCCACGGCTTTGGAATTTTTAGCTTTGTCGTTTATGACTTGGACAACATTATGAGACCCCACCACCTCAATGGCTTCAAAATGGATGTTGACGATGAGTTGGGCATCCTTCACATGCCTCTAGCAGTTGACAATATTAAAAAACATTGCCCCTTAAGGGGATACCGCAATCACATTGATTAAAGGTTGGTTTCTTGCATCTTTCTATCCATCGAGACGATGGACACCCCCATTTCGCCATGAATGCCTAATTGGTCGCAATTGCTCCTCTACAAGTTTTTTTCATTTGCTAATACGGTAGTGCATAAGTTTTTGTAATTTATCCCTTAGTAGCTATTTGGGGCCTCGGTGATTGCTCTTACCATAACTTGCCAAAATGGTGACCTAACAACATTAAAGAACATGACAACATTAAAGGAAAAACCATTTGTGAACACACATCACTCTATGTGCTCATCCAAGATATCCCTATTCTCATTTTGAAATGACCTTTCAATTGGTCAAGGACTTGTCCTCTTGCGTGAAATAGGGGAATCCTCGTCTTGTGTGGCTACAAAGGGTGTCCAAATAAACAAATGTCTCATGGTCACAACTGGGGAACCGCTACGAGATGGGGTGATTGGTGGCTTCTCGGATGACAATCATTCCTTTGCCAAAGGATGACCTGATTTCAAGGCATGGGTTGTATTTGCTTCTTCTTGCTCCTTGATGTACTCCATGTTTTTTGTTGTCAGCAGCTGTATACCATTTCTCCCTCTTGTAAGCTTTAATACCCTGATTAGGTATAACACACAAGTGGGATTTCCCTTGATTGTATGCGATTTTGAATTTGCCATTGCAATCATGGCATTGCCAAAAAACACACCCACCACTTGGAATTCGTTGTAGCATTGTGACATGCCTCCAAAGTTGTGAATGCAGATCGATTTTGAATTGGGGTTGGTCAGTGGAGGAAGAACTTGTTGCCATTGTATTTGTAGTCCCTTTACCTTTAGGTTCGACTACAAGTTAAAAAACCAACACCATAAGGGAAGAATACAAAAAATCCTAGGGCACAAAATGTATGTAGTTGACAACCTTCTAAATAAGTGATAAAATTTTCTAAAATGAAAACAAGCTGAAGAAAGTGTGTAAAAAATTGAATAGAAAATGAAGAAAACAACAACAAAAGTTAAATCTTACATTCAAACCAAGAATCACCCTCCCTTTCAAGCTTCTCAATCAGCTTGGCAGCGAATGGGTACTCCTAGCATAAGAAGTTGATAAGAATGTTTCTCAATGAATTATCCAACCTAAATGAGAAAAAGAGAGGTAAGTGTGCAATGAGAGGAATGAGAGGTAAGTTTTTTTATTTTGGTGTTTTTGTTTTGTATTTTATGTTGTCTTTTTGACTTTTAGGGTTTGTATGGTGTTTTTAATTTTTTTGTCACTTTATGTTTTAATATTGAAAAAATTAACAAAATCATTTTTTGGGCCTGGATATGCCCAAGATACGTCTTAGACAAACCGGATATGCTCAGACTCACTGGCTGTATCCAGACAGTATAGGATGTATCCTGAACATATCCGGAGGTGTACCCATGCCGGATATGTACCCGATCCATATTTTTGTCTATATTCTGACGTATCAACATCATAGTGTTGAAACAATGCTAGAAAAACTATGAAGAATATGACTTGTTGTCGGTCATGTAGAAATGATAATCCACGTAATCTTTTTTTCTCGTTTGCACTGTTAGGTGTCTGCTTGAATCTACTGTGGACATAAATGGCAATTTGGATGAAATTATAGTATTGTACTTGAACTTCATTTTACAACTGCAGTGTATAATTTTCTGCAAATTCAACAATTGATAATATTATAGTAATAGGAAATGTGTTGCTACATATGAACTGTTCGCCTTGCCAGTGAGCCTCGTGGGCGTGTCTTGCATATCTATACACTATGTTTTCCTTGAAATTTGTTAAATAATCAACTACATTGATTTCTATACATCTATATGATTTTGAGATGTTGAGGCTAAGGGCTCAAACTTTTATCTCACGCTTAATAAGATGCTCGAGTTTAAATCTCATATACATTGAAGGTAGAGCCTCTGGCAGACACGAGGATGGGATGGGGTTACTTTGTGCACATATTTCCTTAAGCAAAATGTACCTCTAGGCACTCCTTGAATATGTTAGGGTTTGTCAAGCCCATGGAAATGGATCCTTTGATTTCATTGCGAAATTGGTAGTTCCTTACCCTAACAGTTCATCTATAGCCTATCATGAAGGGGAGTTGCCCGCTTATTATTTGTTAATCCTTAATGTGATCTTTTCAAGATTGATTTCAAGTTATGGTCCTATATTTCTGTTGTTTAGGCCTCTTGTCCACTAGATTTCACAATGGTGGATTAGCAAACAGCCAGGAGTCTTTTATCGGCAACACGGGATGTGAAACAATCATTTATTGGCCACAAGTAAAATAGGTATCCCATATCGAGCCACATGGGATGTCCAATGAAATTATCTTGGACAAGAAATGTGTCCTTGATGGTTCTCAACAAAATGCGATGACTTGGGAATATTTTCATTCTACCCCCTCCGTGCACCCTTAGGAAATTAGTAAATGAGGTCCTTACACTTGTAGATGTGTCCCCGCCTAAATAATGATTAGATATGTCTGAGGATTCTTTTCTTATGATAAGAGTTCCAGAGATGATAGGTGAAATTATTTCTGACGCTCTTATTGCCTGACGATTAAGCAACCGGGATCTTCCTTACAACTTGCAGTGTAGATGGAATTTAAAGATAAATTATTGTTGTCATTTTGGACTCAAGCTACATAGTCTAGAAGTCTAGAACTCTCTTGACATATAGTGATGTCTTTATAGGAACTTGAGGAGGGAAAAATCGAAGTCGTACAAGAGAAAATCACATTGGATTAGAGAGTACATGCAAAGGCAATAAAGGAAGCAGCTAATGATCTGGATAATTTTTTGGTTTGATGGGATCCTTTGGCTTTGTCCAAGTCACTCTCCAATAATGTGTATAGATTTCTTTGCAAATGCTGGTTTTATTCCTCTGTTCCTGGGGTGGGATTGCCGGTAAAAACTTCAGAGTTGGATGCCTCTCCAAACCAAGGGTAAGGTTTTGAGTCTGGAGGTGGATGCCTCTCCAAACCAACATAAGTCAGAACCAAAATACAAGCAATGGATATCTCCATAGCCTCTGTAGGAGATCAAGCCATCCATATGATCCTTGAAGGATAATAGCTATATAAAATAATGTGTGAATAGTTAATAACATACATCCAGCCTAGTTTGTTCTTACAACATAGAAAGTATGGAAAGCAATTTTATAGCAATACCATTTAACAAAATATAACGACATATAGCTATGTATGCAAATAATATCAGTACATAGCAATAATTTGGTATAACTTGATCTAGTTTGGTGACTTCCTAACTTGGAATGAGTTCACCTACATATAAGGTTATTATCAAAGGCACAACCTCTAATGATATATTTTTAATACTAACTGAACTTAATTTGAATAATTTTACGCTCTATAAAAAATAAACAGATTCTTGATCGTTGACTCTTGGAGTCGCAGTGCTAGCTAGTGCTACTATTGTGTGGTATTAAGCATCACCAAGGTTACATGGATGTGCATGTGCGGGGCACACATCACCTAGTGTGAACTCCCAAATTTTGGGTACATAGGTGTGATGGTGTGGGGGATGCATGACAAAACCCTCTAAAAAGTTTGGGTACCCTATGACAACAAAACTCATACATCAAACTTATAAATTGAAACTTGGAAGTTGCATATAAGATTCTCACGAAACTTACCAAATTGGATATATTATACATCAGATAAAAATTATATCATAGTATCATTTAGTTATACTATTTATATTATATTGTCATTGATTCATATCATATATCACATTATATTGATTTATATGATGTTAATCATATTATATAAACCCATGCATCAATATGCGTCGTGAGCCAATCATAAAACAGTATCCAAAATTTTCAGAAACTGTTTGTTACTACATATAGATCAAAATTCTTAGTAAATAGTTTTCTATTAGTACAATAAAATCTTAACAATATGATTAAAAATGATATCTAAATGTACGTGCAATGTGCATTGAAGTTTTTAAAAAAATGTTTTGAATTTTTCGTTTGACCATTTCATTTTTGTTCCTTGGAGTGCGTATGAAACTAAGGGAAGCCTCCTGGTGTGCCCAGGGTGCTTTAGGATGCCTTGGGTGAGTCTCGAGTGCGGTGTGTGTAACTAGTGTAGGTGCATCTCTGGTGCGGCCCTAATACTGTGGGGTACATTTATTCAAACATCACTAACCACCACCAATGCAACTGATTTGTCCTTTTCCAACCAACTCAACACCTTGTTTATTTCTGTATCAAGACTTTCATGCACCACAAGTGTTTTCTTTAATGCCCATTGTTGTCGTAAGCTTGAAAATGTGATTCAACTCTTCACTCTTTCTTTTTTTTTTTTGATTTTTATTAATCCTGGCAGGTGACACCTTTTTCATTTGACAATTCATGGTCAATCAGCTGTTGCCGGACATGCACTGCATCAATTGCTTATTGATTATCCATTACAATTCTTTGTTTAATCATTTTGTTACTTTTCCGACCATTTTTTTAATTGACACTTCGCTTGACAAGTGGTATCTATTCGTAGGCACGTGTAGTTGTGAGCGAACTTCAACTTCATCTCACCGGTGGTTGTCCTTGTTTGGTGATTGGTGTTCCTTTTATCATTTCTGTTTTCTTCTTAGCTTTTATGGGGCAGTGGTTGTTGACAAGATACCTCTACTAGCCGCTGGGAAGACATAATATCTTGCCATGTGGTAGCCAAAGGCATATTTCTGAAGATTTTCCAAGACTTTTCCACTATTTCTGATCAGTGGTTGCCAAATAGCGCTTTAAAGTGACAGGCGCCGATGTTTCAGACTGTTGATTTCTTGTTTTAAGATTGACTCATTCTCAATTAAATTGACCAAGTATGCAGGTTTTATTGTTTCATATTCTCCCATTTGCCAATGTTGTAGGTCTATATCCATATACCTGCTATTTTCTGAGCATTCATCTGGTTGCAATGAACTCTCAAGTTCATTGCTGGAATCTCCACTAGAACTAGATTGTTCTTTACCAATTACTTGATCTCTTGGAGGAACCGATCAATCGGGCTCTATCTTAAGTGCAATTGTCTTGTGTTCAAGCCTGGATAGCCTTAGCTTGTTCCAACCATGGGTATCTCATCATCTGTAATGTCCCCAATTGGACAATTTAAACCCTCAAACGGAACAACAGAGAATCTGATAAAAAAATATCAAATAATGGAATATATACTTGATAGAAAATTGCAGATCTGAATTATTTATGTAAATGGCGACTTGCACAAGTAGTTGGAAAAACCACTAATTGAAGTAAAACTACTATTTTATTACCCAAAACAGATCAGCTGATTTTATTATTGTAAAAACACTTGAAAAATACCAGATGTGGTCCAAATAGAAGACCAGAATTTTATTAATAAATCTGCATGTGCACAGCTCACAGACAGCTAAAAATATAATTTCCTTAGCCCAAAAAATATGCAAAGACGTTGATCTTGGCTCAAAATAATCTGATTATGGAACAACAAATCAGACCTGATCAGAACAAGTCCTAGATCACTTAGAACTTCACACAATATGTGTGGCTCCAATGTAGAAATGTAGGAAATCAAAAGTAGAACTCAACAACAATGCTCTTCCTCCAACCCTAGCTAGAATCAATACCAAATTTGCAAATCAAGCCTTCAACATTGTTGTAAAACAAAAGAGGAAGAGTTTTCGTTCTTCTTCTAAGGCTAAAGAGGGTTTTCGTCCTCTCAAGAAAAACTACAAAGGGTTTTCGTCCTTTGGAGTTGAATTGGAAAGCATGCAAGCTTAGACCAAAATTTTGAATTGATAAGATGTAAAAAGATGATCTCTCCTATGCATGGCGACTTGCTTTTATAATATCCCTTGGCCTCTTTGCCACAAAAAAGGGCCAATCAACTTTCTTTCCTCTCATTTAATATTTTCCTTTATTTAATATTTCTTTATCCCCTTGCATATGTCCCTATATGGGTCGCATTTTTCCTTTAGGGAAGAAATAAAATAAAGTGACATTTCTTTTTCTAATTTTATTTTGTCACTAATAAATTAATTAAAGTGCTTATAATAAAGTTTTATTTTGCACTTTTAAAATTAATTTATTATGACTTAGTTTCCCTTTTTTCTCATCCCTTAGCCATCAGGAAACAATGAATGGGCTAAGGGTCTTCGACCAATTGTTTCAAGAAGGGGATATTACAATCCTCCCTTCCCCAAATTGCTTGCCCTCAAGCAATTGTAACTCATAGGCCCAAGTGCCATGTGCAAGAGATAAAACATATTGTAGTGCTCCAAGAGTCTAGATCTGTACTGTTAAATGAGAGAGCTCTTGCCAAAATACATAGCTCTCATGATGCTCATAAACATGAATTTGGATCAAGGATTCCACATACTCCATTTTGCAAACTTGATCCTCTAACTTATCATGCTTCTCATGAGGAAAATAAATCTGAATATGCAGCAATAAATATGACATATGATCATTCCTTTCATACCTTGGTGTATCCTTGAGATCTTCATTTCCTTTTTCCTTCATGACATCTTGGCTTTGCCGGAATGCATAGTATCTAGGTGCTCCACATAAAGTAGCTAGTGTTCCATCCATGGGAACCTTTTCCTCTTCCTTTGTTTTCTCTTCAACTTCTTCCGGATCAGCATTCTCTTCTTCTTCTTCTTCTTCATCTGGAACTACCTCAATATAATGGGCTGCCCCTTGCTGCCCAAAATTTGGTGCTTTTGCTCACTATTTGAAGTAGTTTTTGGCTGTCCAAAAGACCCCTTTGGCTGCCCCAAAGGTGCTGACCTTTGCTGTCCATAAGGTGCAGTCCTAATACCTTCTCCGGATGCATCATATTTAACCACAAGAGGAATTGAAAAATCTGGGACAGCAAGTACCGAGCATGAACTCATTACCTTTTTGTCAATTGCTTGTTGTATGTCTCTTCTTGGTTGCTCCCGTTGAACTCTTCTATTCCTTCTGTGCCTTTGCTATTCTTCAACTTGCAGAAATCTCTGAAAGACAACATCTCTCTCACCTTGAAACTGAGGGCTGCATATTCTTCACCCCATGCCTCTGTCTTCAACATCACTAGGAGTATCTACCTCAATTGGTTGTTCCTCTCTTTGAAGAAACTTGGCTCTGAATATTTGAGGTGGAGGCTTGATGGATGTCTTTGCCGGTCCAGATGAGCTTCCTTCACCATGATTACCTTGGAGATTCGGTATGGTAGTGTTTAGCCCTTGTATAGATCGATTCAAATCAACAATAACTCCTACAAAGGAGTCTCTTAGATCCCTCTAAGCATCCAACAAACAGTTTTGCAATTCTCTGTTACCTCTAGTGAACATTTCATTCAAATAGCTCATTTTCTCTGTTGGTGGAGGCCTCTCTCTATCACCCATACCTTCCTTTCTTGGAGTTATTCTTGAGTAGTGATATCTAAAACCCTCTTCACCTGTGTTCATGCAAAATTGTTTTTTATTTTTTATTTTTTTAAATTTCTCCCACAGGCTGGCAAGGATCACTGCTCTGATACCACAATAATGTCCCCAATTGGACTATTTAAACCCTCAAATGGAACAACAAAGAATCTGATCAAAAATATCAAATAATGGAACATATACTTGATAGAAAATTGCAGATCTGAATTATTTATGTAAATGGCAACTTGCACAAGTAGTTGGAAAAACCACTAATTGAAGTAAAACCACTATTTTACTACACAAAACAGATCAGCTGATTTTATTATTGTATAAACACTTTAAAAATACTAGATTTGGTCCAAATAGAAGGCTGGAATTTTATTAATAAATCTGCAGATGCACAACTCACAAACACAGCTGAAAATATAATTTCCTTAGCCCAAAAATATGCAAAGAAGTTGATCTTGGCTCTAAAAAATCTGATTATGGAATATCCAATCATAACAAGCCCTAGATCACTCAGAACTTCACACAATATGGGTCGCTCCAATATAGAAATGTAGGAAATCAAAGGTAGAACTCAACAACAATGTTCTCCCTCCAAACCCTAGCTGAAATCAATACCAAATCTGCAAATCAAGCCTTCAACACTGCTGGAAAACACAAGAGAAGAAGAGTTTTTGTTCTTCTTCTATGGCTAAAGAGGGTTTTCGTCCTCTCAAGCAAAACTACAAAGGGTTTTCGTCCTTTGGAGTTGAATTGGAAAGCATGCAAGCTTAGACCAAAATTTTGAATTGATAAGATGTAAAAAAATGATCTCTCCTATGCATGGCGACTTGCTTTTATAATATCCCTTGGCCTCTTTGCCACAAAAAGGGCCAATCAACTTTCTTTCCTCTCATTTAATATTTTCCTTTATTTAATATTTCTTTATCCCCTTGCAGATACCCCTATATAGGTCACATTTTTCCTTTAGGGGAAGAAATAAAATAATGTGACATGTCTTTTTCTGATTTCATTTTGACATTAATAAATTAATTAAAGTGCTTATAATAAAGTTTTATTTTACACTTTTAAAATTAATTTATTATGACTTAGTTTCCTTTTTCTCATCCCTTAGCCGTCGGGAAACAATGAATGGGCTAAGGGTCTTCGACCAACTGCTTTCGAGAAGGGGATATTACATCATCCCATCATAATCTCTTAATATGGTTTATATTCTCATGATTACAAAAACTACATTTATTCCGTTTCCCGATATCTTTATTTCTTAGCCTAGTAAGATACCCGGTGGAGCGATTTCTTCTCTTGATTTGCTAACGTAATTCTAAACTTGGCAATTATTAGCGGCTATTTTCCTATCTTTTTCCATATTCTCTGGTTAAATATTTATCCCTGATCTTCCATCAATTGAAGGCATTAGGCAGTACTATTTCACCTGTTTATATAGTTATATTGGGAACACCATCTTTTCCTAATATTTATACATCCCTTTCCTCAGTTTATTGCTAAAGTTTGTATGGTGGTTTGATAGGTACCATGACCACGATTCCACCGATCAATGATACTAACTGTTGTATTGGACTACTTTCTTCTTTTACTTCATGATTTTCTTCTTTTCTAGTGCATGTTTGTTCAATACTTCTTTCCGGTGGTGGTGCGGTTTCATAAATCCACCCCACTTTATTTGATTGATTATTTTTGTCTTTTACAGCTTGTGTTGCATTTTGCATATGTTGTGTTTCTACTTGCATTTCTACTTCTTTTTTTTCGTGGCTCTATTAACTGCCAATAGTTATCTTCTTCCTATCTTTCATTTTCAACAATGTTGGCTGATTTCAATCTAGGACAGTCCTCATCGTTATGGTTACTTGGACTGCATTTAATGCATAATTTCAAGACTTGCGCTGGTATATTTGGGCATCAATCATCTATTACATATTCAGCACCGTGTAACAGGTCCATGATTTTTAATTGGGGTTCTTGTGCCTTGACTCCCACTATTGCGTGCTGATCTTGAATTAAGTTGATTTCTGCAGCGTCCGCTAGATGGTGTTAGCTGAACCATCATGCATTGTTTGTCAGTTTTATTACATTATGAATTAATCTGATACTCATTTATATCGTGGATTCTTAAGTTATAAATTACAAAAAAATTGATAAGACATTATTCCTCTCTATGTCCTTTTGTTCGCATTTTAAACACTAGACTCCCACTTTCCTGATTTTTGTAGGAATAAATGAATAAGACTTCCCCTTTTATAATTGTTTTGTATGGTTATGCGGTTGTAACCGCTAACTAATTTTGTAACCGTCTTTGCATAATAAATACCCGGACACACAACCCATTTGAACAGTGTGTATTCCGGTTTTCTCTTCAATCATTCTTTACACATTTATTTGGTTTATTCTCTCTCTCCGCAAATTCTAACAGTGGTATCAGAGCGTGGGGCAAGCAAAGAGAGGGAGGAAGAAAGATATTTTCGTGAGTCCCATTAGGGCACGCTGCAGTCGGAAATCAAGGGCACGCCATTAGGGCACGAAAAATCACGTTGTGCAGATCGTGAATCAGAAGAATACACTCACGTTTTTCGGAAAAAAAGTCACGAAAATACAGTCGCGAATGGCACGTTTTTTAGGAAATTAACAGTATTTTCGAGCACGAAAATACAGTCGCGAATGACATGTTTTTCAGGAAAATAACAGCATTTTCGAGCGCAAATAATCAGATTTTAATAGCCACAAAAATCGTGATTTTAGACATTTTACTGATCGCGATTTGCGCTAATATGGTGCATTATTACAGTCACGAATTGCTAGGGCACAAACATTTTTCACAGACATAAGGCTAGAAAGACGCAGAAGCAAAAAGACTACCTGCGCTAGGGCACGAAATTGTGCAACTGGTATTTTATTTTATTTTATTTATTCATTGCCAAAATACGCAGTTGTATTTATTCTATTTTATTAAAATGGAAATGCCCATAGAAAAATATTCTGGTCTAAATTTTCATACATGGAGAGTGAAAATACAAATGCAACTTATGAATAAAAATTTGTGGGGCATTGTAAACGGGAAAGAGACAACACCTACTGATGCATCAAAATTGTTAGAATGGCAAAGCTAGAGATGATAGAGTGAAAGCTATTATTGGCCTTGCTCTCTTTGACTCTGAACTTCATCATGTAGACCTAGACAAATCATCGAAGGAAATTTGGGATACTCTAAATAAATTATTTGGAGCGAAAGCAGTCAATGCCAAATTTTCCCTGAAACTTCAGTTATATAGGTTCAAAATGGATGACGGAGTCTCTATGTCAAGCCACATCAATAATCTAAGGTCCTTGATCAGACAACTAGCAGAAGTGAAAGCTGCAATTGAGGACGAAGATGCCAAAGCTATCCTATTAAATAGTCTGTCTTCAAAATATAGCAATGTAGTTTTTACCCTCAGTCAAATTCAATCTCAATCTCTGGATGATATGATAGCAGCTCTTCTAGCTGAGGAAAAACGAACTACAGAGGATGCAGAAGGTCATTCCCAGCAAGAAAGTGCATTCTATTCTAGAACCAGAAAATATCATAGAAGATCAGATAAGTCGGAGATTGAATGTCATTATTGTAAGAAAAGAGGTCACACAACATGGGATTGTCGTGTTCGAGCCAATGATGTGCTCAAGGGTAAAGTCATATCAAATACAACCAATATAGCCATGGTTGAAGACCCACCAGATGTAGAAGGTAGTGAGGACAGTGACGAATACACACTATAAAGATGCTCTAAACTTTGAAGGCAAGAAAGGATACAGGGTAGATGAAGCTCGGTATGGATGGTTGCTCAGATAGTTTGGGAAACTGTGGATCTTGGGAATTATACCCTCACGAGGGTCATGAGACAACTTGATGGAGCTTGTGGATGGCTTAGTATGGATGGTTGTCCAATAATTCGGGAGATTTGTGATTCGGGAGTTCGGGAGGTGGAATCCGGGAACTCGGGAATTCAGCTCGGGAGCTACACCTTTACGAAGGTCATGAAGCAACTTGATGGAGCCCTATCCTATCATAGCATTGCTTTCAAAGTGAAAGTGTTTGAAGATAGCATAGTTCTATTTTGTTAGATTGTTTTTTTTTGAGTTATGTAGGGTAAGTCTTAAGAGGGGGTGTAGGAATAAATGAATAAGACTTCCCCTTTTATAATTGTTTTGTATGGTTATGCGGTTGTAACCGCTAACTAATTTTGTAACCGTCTTTGCATAATAAATACCCGGACACACAACCCATTTGAACAATGTGTATTCCGGTTTTCTCTTCAATCATTCTTTACACATTTATTCGGTTTATTCTCTCTCTCCGCAAATTCTAACAATTTTTACTTTTTTAAATCATCATTCTTAAATAATCTTATAATTTTCTGTACCTTATACTCATTTCCATCTTCATCATTCTTTTGTAAAAATTTCTTGTTAAATAATTTTACAATTTCCTCTACATTAGATTCATTTACATCTTCATCTTTCTTTTGTAAAAAGTTTCTCTGCTTGAAATATAAGATTTGTTGCTATGTATTTTGGTATTTTTGTAAAAAGTTATATTGTTCGAAATCTAACATTTGTTTATATGTATTTTGGTATTTCAAGGCTGGTTCTAAACCTAGACTTTCCCCTAACACTTTTCTTACCTTATTCACAGAATGCTGTTGTTTCAAGTCATGACCAATGGGGGTGTCTAACAGCTGTACTAAGTTAAACATTTTTCTGTTATAATCCTTGATGGATTTGTTCTTCCCTTGCTTGATACTGACTAGTTCATTAAAAATTTGGACGCCTGTATGCAGCTTTTTGAATTCTTTTGCAAATACTGATTTTACTTTCTGCCTTGTATGTTTCTCATTTTCTTTGAATTGATCAACTATTTTATGTTTTTAATCTTGTAGTGTTCCTAGAAAATACTCTAGTCTTTCCTCATCTTCTGTAATCCCATTAGCTTTCTACCAATATTTTCAATTCAGACAATAGTCATTGGGTCTTGAATTCTTCACTAGCAAACCTTCCTGGTTTGGAAATTAGCAAAGGGTTTTGAGTCCATTAATTTTCTTTTTAGCGGTCTTTTGTTAAACTCTACAGTTTTCTTTCTCTGAGGGCAATATACTTGTCCCAAGTGACTGCTCTTTCTTATTGTTGAGGGTATAGACAATCAGATACAAACCTTTCTTTGTTATCGATGCAACTGTTTTCCGTACGTTTGGCTAAGCTTGCGATACTTCAAGTTGGCCAATCTGTGCTGAAAATGAATTGTTTATGTCTACAAAACAGGAATTTGATCGACATCGGTATCAGTTGAGTTTTTTTCTCCACAACATTATTGATTGCTTGACATCCCTTAATTTCTGCATGGTGGTTTGCTTATTCTTTGGTGTGTCATTGCTTCCTTGGCATTTAAAATTGCTGTTTACAAACAGTGACAAAACTTTCTTCATGTTGTTATGTGGTGTTCACCAATGACAACATATATTCAGCCTAATTTGTTCTTACAGCAAAATATAGCAGCAGATAAACTCAAGCATCAGCAATAGACTTGTATAGCTTGATCTAGCTTAATGATTTTGTAGCTTGGAATTATCTCATCTATCTATAAGGTTAACATCAAAGGTGCAGCCTTTGAGGATATGTTTTCAAAATACTTACTGAATTTTACTAAAATTTGCAGCATAATCAGACTTAGTGTACTTGCTACTCACCTTAATAGTAGATTCACCCAAGTACCCCTTATCCTGCCTGCTATAGTGGATGTATTTTAAACTTAGTCAAGATGATTTTAACTTGGACAGTCTTCTTATGTTTAATATTATTTGAAAGCATGTTGAACGTGGCTACTTTTTGGGTGTAGTGGATGCTCTTATTTTCACCTGTTATCTTCATTTTCTCATGATTTACCTATAAGTGCTTAATTATTACAAAATGAGCTTGGAACACCAGACTATCTTGAAAGCCTTCTGTTATGTTGGTTTGCAAGATGATGTCATCAATGAAGAACAGTATAGCGATGATAACAGTGAAAAAAATATGAATATGGGCACTTGAAAAACCCTAGGGTCCACATCATCAGGTTTTCTGATATATCATTCATATCAAATTGTTTGTTTGATTTCTGAGGGTGTTGACACTTAAGCAACTTTAACTTATTTGAAAAAATTATGAATGCTTACGAACTGTGTATCTATGTTTGTACGAGTAAGAGCGTAAGTAATTGAATGGTATGCCAAATCTTTATGTTGCTCTTAATTTGCAATCTTTACACTGCATCTTCTTGTATGTTGTTAATGGACAATTTTCTTGTTCTGAAGACATTGAGATGGCATTTTCTCTTTCTAGGTTTTGTCTACTTGACCAAAATTCAAGATTCCTTTGTTAGAATATTGTATTGACTGCTCCTGACTGTTGCATCCTCTTTTCAATTTTATTTCATCATATTGTACTTTAGCCATTTGATGACAATGCTATTATTTATTCTTTTTGTTTTGTTAATGCAGTCTGCCATCCAAAGTAATCTGCAATACGCTGCTCTTAGTTCTCTTAGGCGATTGCCTTTAGATCCTGGGAATCCAGTGTTTCTGCACCGAGCTGTACAAGGGTATGGTTTTATTTCTTTCTAAGCTTAACGAATTTCTAAGGAGTGTGCACCATTGTTTTTGAATACATTTACACTTACAGTAGTTGCAGGATGTTTCATGCTACTAGTGTACATGATATGGTGGAAGAAAGTGGTAATTTGTATAGCTGTCACGTAAGAGCTCTAAAGTGAGTGACGCTTGAAGGTAACTTAAATAATGATGTCTGAAGATCGATCAGGGTCCCCAAACAGACAACAATATCTAAGATTTATCTTATAATAAATTAAGCATCTGAAGATAACACACTCAATCTATGTCATAATAGCACAAAACATTTGAGACTGTGACACGACCTGATCAATTTTAATTGTTTTTCATTTACATGGGTTTAGAGCAGGGAAGAATCGTCAATTTTAAAAAATAGCCAAATGATAGTGCCCATGGGTCGTAGCAGGGATGTGTGTTGTGGCATGCTCTGGGTACCTTGTAGGATGTTATCTCCTCAAGTGAACTTATCTTTCTCATTGAGACACATGAGAGCCTTGAACAAGCATTCCTTGATGATATTGGTTATCATTGTGTCTTGACCTCTAGACATGAGACATGAAGATTTGGTAGTTTTTGTGGATTTAATGTTGTGGCAGGGTTGATTCGTAACAGTTTTCAGTCTACAACTTCATTGATGGATTCTAACCAGGACTCTAAATACATTTGGCTTTGGTTCTAGTGGTGCCAATTCCCCCTTTGAGATATCTTTATTGCAATTTGCTACTTCCCTCTAGCTTCTCTATATATTGTTACTTATGCTAGCAGTTACTTGTATCTTGATCTTTGTTTGGGGTTTCTCTTTACTCCTTGGCTGATATATTCTTCTAGTAGATTGTAATGGCCACATTGGGATTTGCTAGATGCCTATTCATAATGCAGCTGAGGATGAGCATTTGTCTTCATGCGTTAGATCTAGAGGATTTTGGAATGCAGAAGCTCCCAATCAATTAGAAGAATCCAATTACTGTATATCGTAGACACTTTCTGCAATTGGCTGCCCCCTGGTCTTCGTATCCGTAATTGACTTCCTTGCATTCCAAGCTTTGAGGATTTAATTACCACCCCTCATAGTGCAGGTGTCAATGTGGGTCCGGGTCAGGTCAGCCCAGGTCTCTCACTACCGTTTTGGGACCCTATATATGATCTGTGGGCGGCTCCTCTCTCTATATGGGCTATATAGAGTCGGGGTCAGGTTGGCACCATCCATCATGTCATGAATGGGAAGAAAGTCCATAATAGATACTCAAGAGGGTGAGCGAGATGGACCACTATTCTAGTTTCTAGTTGCCGCATTTCCTGACGATTATGTCCTTGTTAATAGGGCTATAATCCTCCACTATTAGGACTTTCATATCTCCCACTAACCCCCTTATTGCCCATCATATCATGATTCATTTTGATACTTGGCATGTTGATGCTAATGATGTTAATATTTTAAAGCGTATGTCTGACTATTATTCTCTGTAGACAGTCACATCAACATTGTTATGGTTATCAACGTATTTACATCTTTTAGTAGCTCATGTGTTATATGGTTAATGATTGTATTACTGGACTTAGGCAGTTTAGTAATGACTCTCTTTAGTATCTTTGGTTGACAGTTGTGTTAACCGACAACCCATTATGTCCTCTAGTCATATAAATAGAAAGATGTACATTGGGGAAAGGGCATTGAGTATCATGTCCTTGCACCTAACAACTCCTATTGAGCACTACCTATGAATGAAACATTGACTAATATCAAATTTTTTTATGCTGTAATCTGGTATGTTTTTACTAGCCTGCGATTGATGTTCTTGGAAGTGTAGTAAAGTCTAAAGTCTAAAGTCAAGTCAAGTCAAAAGTCAAAAGTCAAGTCAAGTCAATCTGGATAGAATGTCAAGTCAAGTCAATCCTAAAGTCGATACAAAGATAACGTCAAGTCAAGTCAAGTCTGGATACCTATAAACAATCTGGATAGAATGTCAAGTCAAGTCTAAAGTCGATACAAAGATAACGTCGATCAACAATACTTATTGTTGAAGAGGCCCTACATTATCTTATAAGATCGTTGTGCCAATGTAATTGTGAAACAAACCGACAAAAGAAATAACAGTGGCAAGAAATAATTAATTGATTCCGAACAAAGGTGGGAGAAGAAGACAACACAGTCAAGGAGGATACCAAGAAATGACAAGGCCTACTCGATTGGTGATGCAACATGAAAGACAACAAGGTTGTGCCAGGAAACCAACTGTAAAAATCCATCAAATGAAGTACAAAGTAGAAACAGAAGCTGAAGCAAAAGCAAAGGTTGAAGCATAAGTAGAAGTCAGAGGCAGAGCTAGAGCCGAAACTAAGAAAGGGTTTTGTCAGGACCCGTGGACCCTACTCTACTCAAGAGTAAGGTGGGGATGGAAATTTCCATATCCCCTTGCGAGGAACTGTGGACTTTGTCGCCTTGGTTGGGTTGGAGGGAGCTGCAAGAATATCAAGGGAAGAGTCTGAGGCAACCCGAATGACAAAATGGATGAACGAAAAGGGAACTTGAGGGTGAGCAAGATAGTGTACAAATTCCTGCCAAAAAGAGCGTCGAACATAGTAATGTGTTTGTGCCAAGAGAGAAAGGGAACACCCTTTGTCGACCTTCTTAAGGAGGAGACCCTTATCCAAAGAGCCATTTTAGAAGTGACCTGTAACCAGAGCCTTGTTTTCCTCATCAACTGCTTCTGAAGAAATCAAAAATTGCTAAAGTTCAACATTGACGAATTGGAGGATCCTGTACAAAATTTCAGGACACGTATTACAATCTGTACAACCAATGGGCATACAGATGAATGCCTTTGGTTATGATGCTTCCCTGTCAGACTTTAGGGGTGGCAATTAATTGCTTATAAGCTCCTAGTGCTGATAAAATAACATGGGAGAAACTCAAGAAAGATTTTGTTGAGGAGGTTATACTCCCGAGAAATGATAATGAGATTGTAGCGAAATCTACAATACCTATTAGGGTAAGCATGCAATTGTTTGAGCCTATGATAGGAGGCTCAAAGAATTACTGGGAAAACTTGAAAAAGAATGGATTGACGAAGTGATGGTTCATTGAAGGGTTGGCACACCCTCATTATTAAGGAAGATGAAGGTGGACCCACCGTCATCTTATGTAAACACATACAACTGAGCCATGGACATTGAAAGCAAGAATAAGACATTCTAACGCTTGAGAATAAGTGAAGAAGACAACCTTGATTCCAACAATGATAGTAAACCTAGATTGATGCGAGCCTTTGTTAGGCCAATAAAAATGAACTGTGCAAAAGAGAATGAAAATGAAATAGAATGTGCAAACCAAACTTAGTATTATTATTCAACATAAACAAATGACAAGATTTACAAATATAAAGCCATTGGAATGGCTGTTACACTTCATATTCTCCATGACTCTTCAACTACCTATGGGAACTCTTCAAGTTCCAACTACAAGACAAAAGCTTTCCTAAATAACACCTAGGATTATCTAATATTATGTACAATAATATTACATTCCCCCTTAATCCACAGGGGTTATGGTGAGACCAAGCATGCCTCTAAACTTTTCAACTTTTTTCTTTTCCAAGTGCTTTTGTCAAGATGTTTGTTGGTTGCTCTGCAGTAGGACAATGGAGCAATTTGACACTGCCTTCTTTCACATGATGCTGAATCAAGTGGAATTTTGTATTGATGTGTTTGATCAGTCATGAAAGATTGGATTCTTTGCCATTTGAATTGCAGATGTGTTGTCAACCATCAATGGTGTTGATGAAACTTGTTGTTCTTGCAAGTTTGAAAGAACCCTTTTGAAGCCACAAAATCTCTCTCATTGCCTCTGAAGCGGCCATGTATTTTGCTTCTGCTAAAGAAATTGCTGACATTGATTGCTTCTTTGATTTCCAACTGATAACAATTGTTCCCAAATTCATTAGAAACCCTGATGTAGATTTTCCATCTTCAAAATCACCAACATAGTCAGAATTTGAATAGCCAACTAGTTTGAAGTCTCTTGCCCTGGAGTATTTGAGCCCAAAATTGTGTGTTCCTTTGAGATATTGAAGGACTCTTTTTGCTGCTACCTAGTGACTTTCTCTGGGTTGTTGCATGAATCTAGACAAAACACCAACAAAAAGAAATATCTGGTCTAGTTGTGGTCACATAGATCAAACTTCCAATGAGCTGTCTGTATTTGGTTGCATCGACCAAATTAGTGGTATCTTCTGATGTCAATTTCAGATTCTGTTCCATGGGCGTATTGAGAGGCTTACAATCTGTCATTTGTAAGTTGTTGAGTTATGAAGATGTACTTTGATTTTGAAGCACTTCAATACCCAAATAGTAATGAAGATAGCCCAAATTTGTCATTTCAAACCCTTTCATCAACTTTGCTTTGATTTTTGCAGTATATTTCTCATTATTCCTTGTTATGAGCAAATCATCCACATACACCACCAAAAATACAACAATTTTGACAAAAGAGTTACATCTTCAAACTCAAATTGCTTGAAATTCATGTTCAGGAGGTCCTCAGCAAGCTTTTCATACCATGCATGTGGGGCTTATTTCAAACCATATAGCGATTTTTTGAGTTTGCATACTTTATACTCTTGGGTGTTCATTGCAAGCCCTTCTGGCTAAGTCATGTACACTGTTTTTTTAGATCACCATTGAAAATGCAGTCTTCACGTCCATTTGATGAACTTTCCATCCATTATGTGCTGCCAAAGTCAACAAAGTTTGGATAGTAGTCCAATTTGCTGTAGGTTCAAAATGTCTCATTGTAGTCTATTCCTTCCTTTTGAGCATAACACTTTTGCAACAAGCCTTGCTTTATGTTGTCAAGCGAGCCATTAACCTTGTATTTGTTGTGGAAGACCCATTTGCAACCGGATGGCTTGCAGCCGAGTGGAGGATCAACCAACTTCCAAGTCCCATTTTTCACCAATGCATCATACTCATCTCTCATGGCTTTTCTCCAGGACTCATCCTTTTCAGCTTGTTTGAAAGAGGTTGGTTTTGAATTGAACACAACATTGAGTTCTTCTTTTGGAGAATCATTCAAGGTGAGCTTTTCAATCTTGTTTTGAATTTCTTCTAGGACATTTTTTGTTGGTTGTGTAGCTGCATGTGCACTTTGTGTGCCAGTTTTTCCAACTTCATCAGGACAAACATCTTTCAATGTTTGTGTTGCCCATTTAGGCATCTTCTTCTATGGTTTTGGTGCCTCAATCTCATGATTTGAAGCTCCTTCACTTTCTATCCTTTTCTTGTGCCATTTGTTCATTTTCTCTTTAGGAGGAGTTTCAATCTCTGTTATATTAATAATACGGAATCAAATGACTCCCACCTGCACACCCCCTCAATGATTGGAATTTCCAAATTACTCTCCTTGTAGACATCAAAATTTGCATATTTGTCAAGTTGACTCAATTGCCGATCAATGTTGGCTTTGTCCTTTGCAGTTTCACAAAAGACCACATCTCTTGTGACAAGAAACTTCGTTTTTCTCATTGTTTGTATGCCTTGGAGGATTTATGCCTTGGAGCATCACAAGTGAATGCATTTGTGACTCCTGTGGTCCAATTATTCCTTTTCTCCTTAGGAATCAATGCGTAACAAGTGGAAACCTTAAGATGATGCATTGAAGGAAGATGACCACACCACATTTCATGCAAAGTCTTCACTTAAAGGGCTGTTGATGGCGATCTGTTTCAGAAGTATATTTAATGTTTGTGCTGCTTCTACCCGAAGTGTAGATTTACCCCCTAAAATATAACATTGTATGAACCATATTCATCATGGTTCTCTTAATCCTCTCAACTACTTCATTTTGTTTAAAAGTGCGAAGAATTGTGAGATGGTGTTTGATCTCATTTTTCTTGAGATAGGATTCAAATGCCTTTGAAGTGTACTCACCACCATTGTTAGTCTTGTTTGAGCTTCATTTTCTACCATAGCTTGAAACTTTTGAAATGTTTCAAAGGCTTTTGAAATTTGTTTGAGGATATAGATTCATGTCATTTGGCTATAGTGATCGATGAACAACATGAAATACTTATGACCACCAACAAAGAGAATTAGAAGAGAACACAAGTCATAGTGGACCAATTGCAGCATGTCGCTTTTCCATTCTAACTTACGAAAAGGCCCTCTTGAGTGCTTAGCCAAAATGCAGGCTTCACACTTGTCAAATTTTGCGGGCGAGTGGGCAATCCTACTACTCCATTTTTTTGCAACACACGAATGTAGTCATGATTGGAGAGCCCGGATCTTGCATACCACAACATACTTGGAAACATTTCATCTTCAACGAGATGACCAAAATTCCATGAAAATAATGGCTCATAGTTCTATTTAATTTCCCTTCCTCACATCTCGGTGACTTCCCCATTGTCCAGTGAAATGGAATTTAGATGAAATTTGGTAGCCCCGAACACTTGAGTCGGATTGTACCCTTATTTTTTGGTTGACGATTTTGTCTATCTGCTAGATATACCAGGCCAGAATGTTCGTCATGAAAATCCTCAAAGAAGTCCTTTTAGAAAGTCATATGTATAGCGGCACCGATGTCAAGGATCCAAACATCAAACCATGTTGAATTCATTGACACATTGTTTACTTCCTCATTTGTACTTGAGAGCACATATTCACTTGTGAATTGAGTGGAGTTTGGTTCTTTGGTGGGCTTCTTTTCTTCTTTTGTTTGTGATAAGCTTCAATCTTCTCCCATGAAGTCTTGCATTCATGAGCCTCATGACTCCCTTTTTGCCACACCATTTGCAAAACAAACGATGCTTGTCATTTTGCTTCTGCTCACTGTTATTGTTACTTTTACTTCCTTGACCCTTATTCCTCCCTTTGTTCTTTTGGCTTCATTTTTGGAAAATAAGGCTTTGGAGGAAGCAAGGTTTTAAAAACCGGTTGAATTGGAACCGGAACCGGCTGGTTCACTATTTTTTTGCATGGACCGGTCAAAGAACCGGATCGTTTGACCGGTTTTAGGCCAAACCAGCCGGTTCCGTATGGAAGCAGCCGGTTTGGCCTAAAACTGGTCAAACCGGTCCGGTTTCGTCATAAATCGGCCGGTTTAGCTCATACGTAGCCGTATACGACGATTTCTTTAAAAAAATGTTTTTTATTTTTTATTTTCTCTAAACCCTAACTTAGTTTTATAAATACACCCTCCCCTCTATTCACTTCACACCTTTCCCATTGAGCATTTGTGAGTATTTGTGAGCAAAAGCATTTGTGAGCATAAGATTAAAGAGTTTAGTTTTTGTAGTGAGCTTGGAAGTTGGAGGCTTGGAGTTTATTTGGCATTGCTTGTGGGCTATTTGTGGTGATATTGACATCCATTTGTGGGCACCTCACCTCTATTTGTGAGCACCTCTCTTATTTGGAAGGATTTGGAGGATTGGGGCAGCATTGAAGAGTGTTCATTTGGAGTGAGTTTGGGGGTTGTTTGGCATCAAGTGTGGGCTCTTTGTGGTGGTCTTCACATCTACATTTGGAGGGTGCAACCCATATACAAGCTTGGAGTGTTTCTTCACCTCATTTGTGTGCACATTGAAAGGTATGTTACATTTTAAACTTGCCCCTTATTTGTAAATTTTATTAAATAAGAAATCTGAAATTTATTTTGTTTTTATTTGCATTTTCAGATTTTTTTGCATTTGCAATGGCCCCCAAAACAAAAGACCCTACATGGACCCATGCAGACGTAATTGATAATCAAGTTTTTTGTAAATATTGTAAGAAACACATCAAGGGGGGATTCATAGGTTGAAACAACACTTGGCTGGTCAAAGAGGCCAAGTTACCCCATGTGATGCACCTGATATTGATGCCATTAGGTTGGAAATGAAAAACTTGCTTGAAAAACATAGAGAAGAGAAGGCTAGGCAAAAAGAGATGGAAGCTGAAATAGGGAGGAGGGAACATGCCTCGAGTGTTGAAGGATCTTGCTCGACCCTTCTGTCCATGTTAGAGACCCCTTTCGGTATATGCCTCCCCCATCCACTCATAGTCAAGAAAACCGACCTCAAAAAAGAAAGACCATTCAAAGCTTTTTTCCATCTTCCACACCTGCTAGTGCCTCCATGCCAACAGAAAATCAGCCCACCTTGGATAACCATTGGAAGAAGCAATACAAAGAAGCAACTTTTGAGTACATTGCTAGATGGTGGTATGATGTAGATATCCCTTTCAATGCTGTCCGCTCACCTTATTACCAGCCTATGTTTGATTCCATTGTTGTTGCTGGTAAGGGCTTCAAAGGCCCTAGTATGCATGACTTGAGAGGATCACTTTTGAAGAAAGAAGTTGCATCCATAGATGAATATTTGAAGAGTTGTAAAAGAAAGCCAAAACTGGATCCACTATTATGTCAAATGGGTGGAGTGATGGCAAGAACCACACCATAATAAATTTTCTTGCCTCTTAACCATAAGGTACTATGTTTTTGAAATCGGTAGATGCATCGATAGGTGAAAGATGCAAATTTGTTGTTTGAGCTTTTGGATGAGATTGTTGTAGAGAGGGGGTGGAAAATGTTGTACAAATTATAACGGATAATGCCTCTATGTTCTTGCTGGTAAGATGTTAGAGGCTAAACACAAAACAATATTTTGGACTCCATGTGCTGCACATTGCATAGACCTCATGCTTGAGGATATAGGAAAAAAAGATCGGATCAAGAACACTGTAGAGCATGGTAAAAGCATCACCAAATACATCTCTGATCACTCATGGGTATTGAACCTAATGAGGAAAAACAACGAGGCGAGAGAACTTGTTAGGCTGACCATCACGAGATTTGCAACAAACTTCCTCACGTTGCGATCTCTTCTTTCCCAACAATGAGAATTTGAAAAAGATGTTTTCAAGTGATGAATGGAATGCATCAAAGTGGAGCGGGAAACAAGATGGGAAAGACACAAAGAAGAAACTTTTTGGTAATTTATTTTGGAAAAAAACAACGAGAGATTGTGAAAGTTTCCGAACCTCTTGTTAAGGTGTTGTGCGGTTGGTGGATGGGGAAAAATTAGCCATGGGCTACATTTGTGAGGCTATGGATCAAGAAAAGGAGCAGATAAGGGTAACATACAAAGACGGGGTAACTAAGTTTTGGCCTATATGGGAGGTTATAGATAATAGATGGAACAATCAACTCCATCGGCCTATGCATGCAACTGGGTATTTCTTGAATCCAAAATATCATTACAGAGCTCAGCTTGGAGAAGATCAAACAAGAGAAGTAAAAGATGGTTTGTACGAGTGCCTAAAGCGCATGGTCCCTGATGAGATGCAACAACTTGAGGTTCATTGACAGATCAACTTCTTTAGCATAACCACATGTACCTTTGGGAAAAACCTTGCAAAGATTGCAAGGGATGTGGACCAACCAGGTAAGCAATTCTAAGTTTTTTGAAGTTCATTTGATTAAACTTTTTAATGAATAATCATGAATTTTTAGCATAAGACAATCTAATTTGTTGAATTACGCTTTAGCCTTTAAGTTATAAGTTTTACTTTTAATTTTTAACTTTGTGTTTTTATCGTCATTGTTTACTAATTAAACATTTACATTTTTTATCGCAGCACATTGGTGGGATTCATTTGGTAGTCAGTGTCCTCAATTGCAAAAGTTTGCAATTAGGATCTGAGCCAAACTTGCAGTGCTTCTGGGTGCGAGCGCAACTGGTCCGTCTTTGAGCGGATTCACACGAAGAAGAGAAACCGTTTGGAACAACGACGGTTGAATGATCTTGTCTTTGTGCAGTACAACCTTCGGCTAAGGTGCAACCAGTTGTTGAACCGAAGACTTGATATTGATCCCATTGTCTTGGATGATATAGATCCAACCTTAGAATGGGTAGAGGAGATTCAACCAACAGAGTTTGATCTTGATGACTTGGGGTGGATGGGTTTGGATCAGGATGATGAGCCATTAGCAGCACTGCCGCCACCGTCACGAGACATAGCAGGCACTAGTCGCACTCGTGCTACTCCCCGTGCCAATACAGTTGTTGCAGATGTACCTGAGGATTTGGATGGGTTGAGTCGAGTCAGAGCGGAGGCCGGTGATGATATTGATGAGGATGACCTTGAGGATCCCATTTCCAGCATCGATGCAAAGTTTGATGATTGATCATTGATGTCATGATATCTAGTTTATTCTAGAGTTTTGTAACTTGTAGTATTTGTAATGTATCAATGATCATATCATAGCATGTTGTTTTTTTGGAGTCTCGGACTATGGAGGCCATTTAGAGCCTCATTGTTTATGTATTTTGTTTTGGAATCTCATATATGATATATGTATTGTGTATTGGACTTGGAGTTCGTGCCATTTTGCTATAAACACCTTTCTTACATATATATAAGAGCAAACTTTGCATATTTTGTGTGTAATTGTTAGAATCATGGTTTTTAACCTTTCAAATATATTGTTTTCATTAAAAATATAAAATTTTATGTATTTTTTAGTAAATCGGCTCATAAAGTTTTAACCGGTCCAACCCTTGGCTGGTTCCGATTTTTAAAACATTGGGAGGAAGAACCCTCAAAAGAATTGCCTTTTTGATTGGCATAACAAATGCTTTCATCTGAGGAATCAATTTTTCTCCCAAAGGCCTTCTCTTTCGGCCATCGCTTCAACGATTGATCAAAGTTTAGAGTAAATCAACTAATTTCTTGCTCGTAAGGACTCAAGAAGTTTGAGTAAGTTGAAAGAAAGATTGTTATGAAAACAATCATATATATGTCAATTATTACACCAAACTCATGACATCACCATTCTTCAACTCAAGATTGAAAATTTTTAACTACAATTGTATGAACTCCAACTTTGAGTGAGAATCATACAAGTCCTTCAACTTATTGAATGCTTCCCATGCAATATCATACCCCGAATGTGACAAAAACTTCTGCATCAACTAAGGCCCTTATTAAGGCCAATGCTTTCAAATTCTTTTGCTTCCAAATATTGGCTTCTTTTGCATCTGTAGGCAGTGTTGGCTGTGTTTCCATTGCAAATGTTAAACCATAGATCATTGAAGATAAGTATGTTCTCCACTTGTTGAAACCCACTTGAACCAAGTATCTTCACTAGTCAAAGTTGTGCCAACAATTGATTTTATTGAAGTCATTTTGTACTAGGGAGATGGAGGGTTCCTTATCACTATGCAATAGGTTCCCTTTTTGATATACCACCGATTGATATACTAGACCTCTTGATATACCCGCCCTTCCTATATACTCGTCGGTACATGGAAGAAGCTTGCCCTTTCGATATATTCGTTAGTACATGAAAGAGGAGTTAAGTTATGCGAGGGTAGAGTGGTACGTGGTACCTAGGTGGTACATGAAAATGATTCTCTCTCAATGACACTCACTTAACAAGAAAACCTCGTATGTGGGCGTAACTTTCCTATATACTCGGTTTTCCTGTTTTTGGATTTATGTCGAACGACATATGTGAATGGGTAATTGAGGGAATGGAAGTGAAAAATAAGTGTTTCCTTATTTCTTCTAGGCAATTTATAGGGACGATGCCACAAATACCGTTGTTGGAGTTATATTAGGCTACAAATGCAGCTTTAGTTCGATTGCGATGATATTACTTGTAAGCATGAATTTGATTAATCTTGAACTTTGCTATTTGTTTGGTTTTGCACAATTTGATTATTTTTCAAAATTTGCATGATTTTGAAAAATAACATTCACTATTGAATTGATTTGAACAATAAAAATAGATTTATTTAGAAGTAGAAAATAATAATAATTTCCTTTGATAGGAAATATCATCCAAATAAAATAAATATCCTCCAAATAAAATATTCCTTGAAATATTAAATATTTAAATTTGATTCTTCTCCTAAACAAAGCTCAAAAAAATGAAAATGGCTTATTTGTTTCTCCAACGCTTCAATGTTTATGGAAAAGATGCAAGCCCGTGGAAGGGTAGCGCATGTGATCCATAGGGATCCAAAATGAATCTACTTCATCAAAACAATCAACACGAAGAAGGAAAAATGAAACACAGAGGTTTTGTCTTTTTAGTAACAGGACCGCCGCTCTGTGCAGAGTGGTGGTTACAAAACCGCTGCCCAACTAGGGCGGCGGTCTTGGGACCGCAAAGTGCGTTAGGCGACGGTCTTGGGTCTTTGATTGATAGTAAAACGAAAATATGAAACGAACAACCCAAAATTTGGACGGTTATTCGTATCTCTTCTCCTCCATGACCTTTCCCATTCTCCAGTGCATGGGAGGACATGGGAGAGGCTATAAATACATGTTTGTAGAAGAGAATAGGATCATCGAAGCATGAAAGCAAGTGAGCAAGAAGTTCTTAGTGCTAGAATTGTGTTTTGTAGAAGAAAGGAGTGTTGAGACAGAGCAAGCAAGTATTTGGGAGGAAGTGTGAGATATTATCTACTTCTCTTTCATACTTATTGTAAATTATGTACTTGTTATTTTGAATTGGCCAATAAAAGTGGGAAGAAAGAGCAATTGCCCTTCTGATTTGGTTTTCCTCCTCTGGAGGTTTCCAGGATAAAATTGGTTGGTGTTTATGAGCTTAAATTCTTTCCTTTCCTACAATTGTGGATTCTAAGCATAAGCATAATTCATTCACTAGCTATCTCTGTCATTTTCTAATAGAAAGTAGAACAACAACGTTTATTTGTGTTTCTGTGGATAATTCCAAAGTTGAAGAGTTTACAGATCATTTTGGTATCAGAGCTAACAAGTATCTAGGATTGTGGTATTCGTTCTTGGATTTGTATGACAGTGATGAGATCTAAAGGCGAAGAGGCTTTACCTTGCGATCCAGAAATTTCTACAAAGAAGTGGAAACAGAGAATTCGGGGACAAATGGAGGAAGAGAACTTGGTCCGTAGAATCGAGATGTTGGAGACTATGATGTAGGATGTTTAGAAGGCAAGATAAGATAATGTTATTAATGTCCAACACATGACCACAAAAGTAGGTCAATGGGACTGCAGAGTACAAAGCAAACAAACCCAGCGAGAGGACCCAAACGGGTCACCCGAAATACAATGAGAGAAGGAGAGGAGAAGGAAACAACAGATGCCGAGAGACCAAGAGCAAAGAAGAGAGAGATGACAGTGTGGGGAGGGAGCGGAAGAAGGAGCAACATCCCCGACAACATCACCTAACACTCAAGGCCAAATGGGAGTAACTCGCAGTGCGTTGACGACAAGAAGCGGAGACTGTGGAATGCTTGGGAGCCGGTGTCCGGGAGGAAGGTGGTGCCTCAGAGTAGGCCCGATGGATCGCTGTCTATGTGGAGGTGCCCTGGGACATGCCTGAGATATGGAGCCTCGGGAGGAAGGAACGAAGTCATGAGACCTGACGGACCTAGACTGGGGGTCCAGACACGTAACCAAACGCCGCTTAGCCCCTCTCACCGGGGAGAGCAACGGGAAGAAGGAAGTGATCAGTCTAGTAGCCATCCGTAGGGGGGGTGGAGGAGCCTGTCCCGGAACCTGATGGTCTCCTGAAGGTAGAGAGCAAGACATCTCTGATCATAGTATTTGAAGAAAGTTGTGAAGGAAGGAAGCTCACGGAACAGGCAATGGAATCGCCCACGAATCTCATAGTAAACAAGACATCTGAAAATGAAGTGTTCTTCGGTTTCAACCTCTTGGAGAGAGCAAAGTAGGCAAGTCCGCTCCGAGTGGTCTAAGTGGTGGTCAGTCTCAATACGGAGTCGATGTGAGCCCACTCGAAACTGACCCAAAGAGATACGAAGGACCTGCAACCAATGTCGGGAAATGTACATGGGTCTGAGGATGACCCCATCACGGATCTCGAGAAAGTGTGCCGCATAGAATGACATATTCAGACGCAACTCCTTTGGGGGGTTGGTCCATGTGTGCTGGATGAACTGTTTGTAGATATCATCTCGGATAATCCTCTGAAGATCATGCGTTGGTTGGGTAGCAGGTGGGCATGGGCATCCAGAGAATAGCTGAAGGGTGGGAGACGGTCCATCTGGATGCCAATGGACTCGAAGAGGCGTGAAATGCAGGCATACCAACAACGAGAACGTCTACTGTGATCTCGAGGAAGCAATAGCTTCAGAGGAGCAGTAGGCAAGATAAGTGTACCTGTCCTTGTCAACAGAAGAACTAGAATACCCCGAATATGGTGCAACAACAACACAAGGCTGAAGATGGTCTCCAACCGAAAAGGGCGAGCCCCAAACTCAACGAGGATAATGTTGTGAGGAACAGATTCTTTGCACCTGATAATACGTCTGAGCATGAGGATCTGAACGCGCTCAATAGTGGCCCAATCTGAGTCCAAAAGAGAGGGACCCCAAACTTCCAAACCATACAAAACCGTGGGCCTAATCAAGGAATCGGAGAGGGACATCTTGGAGGGAATGTCCTGAAAGTGGTGGCAGAAACACTGTCTCTCAAGAATCGCCAAAGAACCATAGCCCTTATTAACCCGGGGTTGGAGAGCAGGACGAAGGCTAAAACGAGGCCCAGAGAAAAGAATCCCCAGGTAGGTATAAGAGCAAGTGATCTCAATCTCCACACCCTTAAAGAAGAAGTGGAGGTCTGAAGTCTTCAGACAATTGAAAACCATAACTTTGGTTTTCCCAAGATTCACAGTCAGCTGTCGATGATCACAGAAAAGGGCTAAGGCATCAAGCTGCCTCTGGAGACCCTCAACAGAAGAAGCAAGGAGAACTACGTCATCTGCAAAGAGGAGGATGTAAATCAAAACCTGGTGCAGAAGGCACCCATCACCTTCCTGTATGTGATCCTTGAGAAAGTCCTCAAGCTCATCGATATAGATCCCAAATAAGGTAGGAGAAAGGGGGCAGCCCTGTTTGACACCAATGGTACTCCTGATGAAGTCGGACATGCCAGCAGAAGTGTGAAGGCGGCCAAGGACCTCCTCATAAAGGCGCGTGATGGCTGTAAGAAGAGTCTCGGAAATGCCTATATCTCTGAGCCTGTGGAAAAGGGCTTCCCGTGGCACAGAATCAAAGGCTTTCCGAAAATCCACGAAAAACAAGAAAACTCTGGAAGAGTGGTGGCGAGCCTCTTCGATGATAGCCCGAAGAGTAAGGATGTGGTTGGTAGTTTGGTAAGTTGGTCGGAAGCCCGCCTGCCCCTTAGCTCTACAATGGTACTGATCGAGGAACTCAGAAAGCTGCAAGTGAAGAACAGTAGCATAGAGCTTGGAGAATGTGTGACCCACCATGATAGTCCTGTAATTGTTGGGGTCGGAAGTGGGCCCTGACTTGTGAATGGGGTGGATGATGTGGTGGGACCAAGAGACTAGAAAACTTGTACGAACAACCTGATTGAAGAGCTTGTTGATTTACTGAGAAAACTTCGTCAAACAAGACTCCATGGACTAGGTTGTTCGGGGCTTAGCTGAAAAGTTTGGCATAGGAAGGAGCCACCATGAGGAAAGTTATGGGGAAGAGCATGAAGAAGAGACTTCTAACACAAGAGAAAAGGTAAAATCTGATCATACTCCTTTTAAAGTTGAGACAAAAGTTGATATTAAAAGCTTTGAAGGACAAGTAGATGCGGAGTTGCTTGATAAATGGTTAAAACAATTCAAGGTCTACTTTAGCGTCCATAATGTCCATAATGTCACTGAGGCACAAAGGATCACCTTTGCATGTCTCAAAATGGAGGGACACGCTCTGGTTTGGTGGGTAACCCATCTAACCACTTGTGAAAAGAAGCGTCCTATTGTGAAATCTTGGCAAGAATTTAAAGAATTACTTAGAGCTAACTTCTATCCTATTGGCCACAAGATTGACCAAATGATTAAATGGCAATATTTTAGACAAGGCAGTGGTCAAAGTGTGCAGGACTATACTACTGAGTTTCGGAGGCAGGTCATGTTGCTAAACATGTACTTGGAGGATGAGGATATTCTGACTAAGTACTTGGGAGGACTTCACACTCACCTTCGAAGAAAAGTCATCTCCACGAAGCCCAAAGATCTCAACGAGGCGTGTGTGCAAGCATACTACATAGATGATGAAAAGAAGCAAGGGGAAGCAGAGCCGAGGGCAAAGCAGTTGACAAATCAGCAGAAAAAGAGTATGGGAAAACAAGTAACTAGGGTAAGTGGAAAGGAAAAGGTAAACAAGCTGCCACTACTTTAAATACTTGTAAAGATCCCAAGAATTTTTGCAAGAACTGTGATATTAATGGTCATACTGACACTACATGTTGGAAGTTGCATCCGGAGTTGCATCCGAAGAACCGAACCAAGGACTTGAAGAAGTCCATGACAGCTGTAAGAACAGCAGGGGATCTTGTTGAAGAAGAAAGTCTATGATGCACTATTGGGTTCGGGATGTGATAAAGCAACCAAATCGGCGATAATTGGATAGCCGGAAAATAAATTTGATGTCCATTAAAATCAAGGATGGAAGTATGTCATAGGTTTGTAGAATCAGGCAGTCAATGAGGAGGCAATGTCATAAGACTCGTTGGATTGAGTTGGAAGAAGAATGCTCAGTTGATATGAACCTAGGCTTGATGGAGCTGAATGATTAAGAGGTCTTAAGAGTTACTGATCATGTGAGATGAACCATCTCAATGATTTTTCCTTAGCAAAGGGGATACTATGAAGTGTTCGAATCTGATTGCAATAGCATGAAGATTATGGAGATTGATGATGGCCAAGGCTTGCAACGAGATGAATGGAAGCAAATGTCGGTGATGCCATGCCTTTTCGAATTGTGGGCATCACAATCACCTTAGACATTGGAGTTCAAAGAATACAACGTCAAGGGTGCAAAGTTCGATGAAAATTTGGCTCGCCAATTAGATCAAGTAGCTGACATGAAGTCTAAAGAGCTGACTTTAATGAGCATGTATGAGGGATCTAAGAAGAAAACTTTAATAGAAGGTGAGGTCCGACCTCTCTACGATACAACCTATTTTTGAAGTATTGGTGGATATGATGGATATGCTCAAATTGGTTGAACGTTGGGTGATGACATAGTGGGCAATAAAGTCATATAGAATAGAAGGAAGTATTGGTACGATAAACACTGTGACGGATGAACTTCAAAGCCGAGCTCGGTTACGAGATATAATAGGAGGTACAAAATTAAACTAGCTAACTTCCAAGTTTGTGGCTCAAACTGCTGAAAGTTGTGGAGATTCTTGATAACGGTGCGTCAGTAAGAACATGTGGATGGGAAGCCGATCAAAGACACATTAAATAGTTCTAAATTAAAACTTTATGAAGGACCAAAAATGTTTATATGATCGATTCAAAATTCATTATACAAAAACATGACTTGCCAATGAAGAAATAAGAGCCAGGAAAATCGAAGAAATAAGAAATAATAAGCGATTGGACTTGTACAACCAACACAAAGTCAAAGGGGTCAATGATTTAAAGTATTGCGACCAAATGATTAAGTCAAAATTATATGACCTCCACTCACAATTCGAGCTCCAATCTCCGATTGACCACTTCTTTTCACCGAATGCCCTCTACCATATGATTCCCCACTTATGTAACTACTGCTTGTATTGCCGTTAACCGAACCCGAATAGTGCATTGTCCCCGCCGTGCCCAATTGATTTGTTGCTGCCCTCGAGCCCGTATGATCTCTGCGCCTAAATTATATGACCCTCTTCTCTGTCGTAAACCATTGTACGACCCATTCCTATAACATTCATACAATCCGTGATCAGTACGTCATTGGTACACATTGTATGGTCAAAACAAAATAATTTTCCGGATGCCGCGAATGTACGACTTTATATGACCCCAAGCAACCGTCGGTGTACGCCCCCAACAAATGTTTGACCTTACGCATCATCCTTGTTCGTTTATGACGACCTAAAAGGAAACATTGTCCCCCATTCCGCATGTACAATCTATACAAATGTAAATCTGAAAAGCATAAATCATGCAAATTATTCCACATATCCAATGGTTCCAATAACAATCTCTACATCAAGAACAACTCCACCCTAAATGTCTTCTATGTTCCTTTTCCATTCTAATTGTTATCATGTTATCTATGAATTTTAGAAGGGATTTTGGCTTGGTTAAAGGCCGGGATAATGTAGATGTCACATTAGTATTGTTATGGTTATCATTGTAGTTACATCTTTTAGTAGCTGATGTGTTATATGGTTAATGATTGCATTTTCGAACATAGGTAGTTTAGTATTGACTCTTGTTAGTTTGTTCGATTGTTGATGGTTGTCTTAATCAACAATCCATTGGGTCCTCTAGTCATATAAATAAAATGATATATGTCGGGAAAGGGCGCTGAGTACTAAGTCATCCCTATACATAATAATTTGTATTAAAACGCGATGAATGAAGCTTTGCCTCTCTGTGATATTCGTCTATGCTGTAATTTGGTGTGTATTTATTAGTTTGCGATTGATGTTCTTAGTAGTTGTTGGCTAGATTTTCTCGCATAGCTGAAAACCTAGACGATCATGAGATAAATCTCCCTCATTTACGGTGAGGCTCCGTGTAAGATTTGTCGATAAAATATGTTAGTATCTATTTAGGGGTTTTACTTTAACTATGCGGCTCATGAACCATAATCTGTATAGTTTTGTAAAGTAAGCAAGCTGTTAAAGAAAAGAAATATTTAAAGAAGAAGAAAATAATAAAACACAGGGAAGAAATAGGGAAGATGTGCAACCCAATCAATAGATAACAGAGTTGATTGCATGCACATAGACGGAACCAATAGATATCAACACACAAAATTATAAGCAAAGGCAACTTCAGATCTAGATTGAAAATAACCCAACGTTTATAAGTAGATTTGAGATAAAAAAGTCGGAAACAAAATTCACGTGACACGAGTTCTCCGAAATCTGCTTCTTTCTATTCCTTTCGCTTCAAATAGCTATTAGGATTTCAAAGACAAAGTCCTGGAATACAAGAATGCTGCTTACAAATTCTGATCATTAACCCGAAGGTTCTTCTACTTATAGAATGTAGAAGGGAAAATACAAATGGGAAACTCAACTGAACTGGAACATAAACAAAAAGTAAAGATAACATCTGGCAATCATCCCCCTCTAATTCCTCTTCAAGTGACATGCATCCGGGTCCATATTCAAACTTATACACATCTGTCACTTAACTAATAGAATCGTTCCACATAACTTAAAGTAATGGTTTCAAAACCAATAACTTTAAAGTTTTACAATTATATCTCGGGAACGTGAAAAATAGAAGAAGAAAGAGTAGAAGAAGAAAGACACGCCACTGTAACATCTACATCTTTTTGTTTTGATACTGAATATACTTGTCGAACATGTAATTCAACATCTTCCCATCTGTCTTAGCCACAACTTCTTTTTCTGTCCTGAATTGCAGCAAGTCTTCGTTCAATACCCTGATACACGCTTCCACATCCTCCAAGCTAGGCCCGAACTTCTCAATATCTGACTTCAGTGCCACGAATTTGCTAATGGAATTCATTGTGAAAGGCCTAACAGCTCCATCAATTCTCCCTTTCACCATCAGAAGAGATCCTTCCAGGGAATTAGGCATTTTGCTAGGAATGGTCCTTGTGTATGAAGTAACGTTCCCGACCACTTCCTCATTAGTGAAAGCAATGACATTGTTTGGTAAAGATGACGCCATACTCTCAAGTGCCTGCATCCTCTTCAGCATAATTCTGCAGATCTCCAAACAGAAAGATACTGCAAACTCAAGCTTCTTCCCCTTCTCATCTGATCTGTCGGGCACAATCCGTTTTGCAATCAACACCTCTCTCGGCACTTATTTATTTTGGCCAAAGTACTGTGGTACTCTCAAGAATCGTGTTCATATCTATTGTGCTTGTTACCTATTGATTTAGCTGATCTGATGCATCTTTCATAACCTTTAGGCAGGCTGGCACCTCTCCGAGTTGTATAGAATCTTGATGAATGATCATACCTTTTGATTCGTTGATAGCTTTAACCTGGTTACTTGCATCTTCCACTTCCTACATCAGACGATCACTCACTGCTTTTGTGCTTTGAAATTGGCGGAGTTGAAGATTTAGCAACCTTGACAATGATCTCGCACAACCGAGATACACTTTTCGAAGTTCAACTTTCTCCGCCTTTTCTTTGTCAAGCCTAAGGAATAGAGCATCTATCAATGTCTGCGTGTCCGCTTCAAACCTTACTCGTGGTGGCTTGACCTTATGGGTACTTTAGTTCTTGTTATATCATCTCGCCGTGAGCTCATCCTCCTTCCGTTTTGTTAGAACCGACATCTCGGCCGAACTTCTGCCCCGACTCCTCAATGATCAACCTTGAAGTTACCTTAGCAACTTTAGGTTTTTCTGTCTTTTCCGCCTAGATTCAGGAGCAGTTGCAAGTCGTGTTCCTCCAAGTTGATTTCCTCTCTAGCCTCTGGAACCAACTACGAAGCCAACCATTCTGAGAAATTACTTCTCGGAGAATGAGAAGTTGCTGAGTGTACCACTATCTCGTGCTCTGATTCCTCTCCATCTGAAACCGCTACAGTGTTGTGGCTGCCATCCTTTGAATCATCCAAAGACAAAGCTCTTTCAAATTCTGCCATCTGCAGCTTCAACGTTTCTTCAGGAAGAGGCGCTGAATGGAGTGGCTGAGGAGAAAAGATGAATGTTGCCGGATTCAATGGAGGAATGGCAATATCTTGCTGAGGTGCAACAGTCGGTGAAGTACTTGATGCTGGAGAAGCCGAAACTAACACCATAGCCGTAGAAGTGATCTTCTCCTTCGAATGAGACCTTCTGTGCACTTTAATCTTCTCAAGCCTTTTGCTGCTTTCTCCTTCGTGCTTCCTCTTGAGGGAATCTCCTGTGCCGAAGTTGCCGTGATTTGATTCATCAATGCTTCATCAAGGCAATATCCCTTAAATCAACAACCGGTTTGAAGTATTAACGAACGGCAAGAGACCTTTCCTCGATCGTATGGCAGCCCCCTACGCTCTCCTGAAGTACAACTCTATCTCCTCCCATCCGATGGTATGTGTCAAGTAACACAGGCCCATCATCTTTAAGATCCGCAGGTATCCGTGCTAATCCAAAGTCAAACACTTGTGCGGCAACGATAACTGTTGAAATCTTTCTTTCTAACTTCGTACTCGCTTCTGCACTTCATCTAGAAATCTTCCAATGAAGGCACATGCGTGTACTCCTGGGAGATTGTCTTCCTTGCCACTCCAAATGGATCGAAGTTCAGCCGTGTTGGGAAGAACTCTTGCTCGTACTCAGAGAACATCTCCGCTTCAATTCCTCGGGCCTTATGAATGCTCTGGCAGCTATAATGGCCCACAGTGATCGGGAAGAAGCCTGTAGACTTGTGTTGTTTTGATGTAGGTCATGCATCTCCACGAGTTGTCTGCTCAACTCCATGATGACCAATCTATCACTCGGGTATCTGGGCAACTTAACTGGTTCTCCTGAAAAGCCGGTGACCCTGAGGTATGTAAAATCCGCAAACTGGATGAAGATACTGCCAATCCTGGACACAACTTCCCACGCTTCCTTGCTCACCCTGTTGGCCTTTAGATCGCCGTCCCACTGCAAATGAATCCGTAGAAGAATCCATCGTTGACCACTTTGTAATCTTTATTGCATGCGGGTACAGTAAGTTGTGGGTAGCACTCGAAAATAGGGTCCTTGGAAAGAACACCACATCTATCTAGCTTGGAGAAGACACCCTGTGAAGCTGCTGCATAAACCAAATATGAAGTCATTTTGAAGCTGTAAGTACGCCTCACATTCCGGAGCTGCTCACCAATGTTGTCACTAATGATTTCCGACCAATTGATTATTGAATCTGCTTTGTTGATTTCAATGGTCCTGATGAAAGCATACATCCATGCGCAGAAGTTGTGAGCGTTCGCTTCGCCATTTATCCTGCATAACAATTTGGCAATATCATCCACCTCTTGTGTGCATTAGATTGTGGAAGAGTTCTCGGGAACTTGGAAGGAGATCTGGGATTCTTCATGTATCTGCTGTTCATTATGCCCACACAGTCAACTTTATGCTTTTCCCATCTATTGTCGGCATCTTGTATGCTAATAGTAGTCACGACCTTTCGTGTTGGAATGTTCAAACAATAATTGATGAACTATGCGTCCAACCGAATTATTGTCTTCCCGCAGCATCTCAGACTGATCTGGATAATGAATGGTAAGACCTAGCACACTCCATGACGAATTCTGGCAACTGGGCTGTGAATGGAAATGCTGCAGCTCGAATGATTCCACTGCTTTTAACTGGACTCATGAGGGAAATCTTTCCAGCTCTGGATCTGTCAATCAATTCAGAAAGAGGTTCTGGACCTAGATCTGTGTCTCCAATGTCGGCAAACTTAGAAGTGATGCATGACTCTACTGTGCTTTCTTTTTCATCCCACTTTGCCACGGCCGAACTGTGTTTGTTTGAGCAATTCTTTTTCTCTTTATTCGACCGGAATTCTTTACAACGGGTGCAGATCTGGAGATTTCTTCAGATTCGGAGGATATGTTCAATGTATTGGACATTGATTTAACCTCCCTTTCTCTTATAAAAGTACCTGTAATGAATTCCTGCAATTAATTCAGACAAAGATGGCAACCGAAACATGAACACTTGATTTTACTTATAAAAATCTACATATATCAAGCCTGTTGCCCCAAAATTTGATGTTTTGTTTGCATGCAAAGCAAGCATGAATTTTACCAACTTCACCTGAGCACCTGTACCGCTATGCAGACAATTAATCAGACAATTCAAGTTCCTTCAAACCTAGGCACCAAACTTTGAAGCTTTCTGCAGTAGTGAAAACACCTTATGTGCAAAATTCCTCCTGAAATGGGCGCCAAATTTGCAAGGGCCGCACTTCCTTGTTAAAGAATTAATTAACTCATCCTTATGGCAGCCCATTCTTATATAACATTCACCATTCTATAATTAATAATTGCCTCTCCAATTTCGACAATTAATTAATTAATTAACATGCTTTTCTCTTCAATTTGGGGCTACTGTTTTGTGCATGCTCATGGCTGCCATTAAATAAATTAAGTTTATTTAATTTTAGCTCTCTATTTCGAGTCGAGTTCACTTAAACTTCACAGTGTGCTTTGACCTCATCCACTAAAAATAGGAATTAATTATATCAATTAATACTTTAAAAAACATTATTCCTCAATATGGGTCACACTTTTTGACATGAAGGGGCTGCATTAAATAAATTATATTTATTTAATTTTAGAATTCTATTTCTAAATCCCTTTATCTTCTTCTTCTTTGTTGACTTTTCCCTCATGCTTGGGCGCCAAATTTAGAAATAGAATTAATTAATTAATGCCATTAAAGTTGTCCCTCTATTCCAAAAGCTAATTTTCAATGGGATTATTCACCCTACACCACACTCCAAAAATCCCATGATCCACTTAAGTTGTTTGACTTTCATAATGAGATTATTTACCTTGCAGGAGTAAGAAAATCCCATGAATGCCTTAAGTGATTTTATTTTATTTCACAATGGGTATTTTTACCCTGCAAGGTAGGTAAGAAATTCCCGCCCGCGTGTTGCCTCTAATTTTCCCATTGTGACTTAAGTGGCGTTGCTTCCATGGGAAAAAGTACCCTGCCAGCAGGACAAAATTCCCACCGCCTATTCTACCAAAAATTCCATTGTAGCTTAAAATCTTCTTTTCCCAAAAATGCGACCTGCTCAAAAGAAGCTTTTTCGTGCATGACTTTGTCTTTTCAGAGAGAACCACACATCCTGAGACAAATTCCTTCTGGCATAACGTCCATGGGTGATCTCCAGATACTCCAGGCAAGAAATCAGATTAAACCAACAAATGAATTGACCTAGAGAAATTTCACAGAAAACAAAACGGGAAAACACCAAAAATGCAAAACGTTGCCAAAAGTCACAAATAAAGCCCATGATTCATTCCTGGTTAAAACCCTACTGGTATATGGGAATATTGACATGTAAGATCACAATAGGGTTAAACCGGAGCACAATTTGCCTCAAATGGGGCTCAGAATAATTAAATACAAATTTTCCCGCAGCAAACCCCAGCGACAAAATATAACAATTTTGGGCATCTGGGTATTTGGCGAAATTGGCTAATATGACTCCATGGGAATATCTCGACACAATACAGACACTTTTTGGCAATAAAAACACAAAACGACCCATTATTTTAAAAGTATGATTTTTTTACATAGGGTAGTCCCATTTTGGTGAAATCGGGGACAACAAAGAGTGTAGTCTCCTATAAATGTTCTCATTCTACAACCACAATTAAAATAGTGTTTATTCCATACTTTTGGGAAGTTTCCCTTGACTCCTTAGCGTGCATACTTCACCAATTATAGTTGAATTTCCCCATGTTATTTGTCCCATGAATAATTTGTATCGGATGTATGTAAAAATGTGTATAGGAGAGTTGAGACCTTGTTTTTTCCTAGCCCTCGGCCCTTCTTTCTTCTCCCCATGCAGAAAGACTCTACAGTCTCCTTGGATGTAAGAAATGTGAGTTTCTTGTCTCTTTTGTGCTCTCCTAAGGAAAGCATGCTTTACACAAATTGAATTCTAAACTTATGTCTCCCATGCCAAATCTCTTTATGATATTGTTGATTGGCTTGTTTAAGTTTTCCTGCCCTTCAACTTCCTGCCTTTTATTTTTTTAAGAGACATTTGGCGAGCTATTCAAAATTTATTTTATAGCGAAACAAGAATTTTGAGGCCTTCAAGGCGTGCTTTCAAATATGGCAATAAATTCCTTTGTTTTCCCATTGCCGACTTATTTAATGTGATTGTTTGCTCAGGATTTCTTCATTGGTTGAAGTATTTTATTCACCCAATTCATGAATTTGAAGATAGCTCAAACCCAAGAAACTGCAAAACTTCTATGTTTAAACATGAACCGTGGTGAATTCAGATGAATGCTAAAAAGTTTAAACAGAAATTTCCAATCTATTGGATCACATTTTTATTATTCAAACTACTATTTAGGAGGCGTATTAACTATTTTCCTATGTTCCATGGAGTCTTGGGGACGGGGGACCAAGGGCCTAGATTTGGGGATGGTTGTACAAATATAATTAGTACTTAAATAATTAGTTATAAAAAAATGTATAAAAGGAAAAAGAAATGAAACTTTGAAATACTAAACACATTGCATTGAACAATGAAAATGCTAAATATCAATATATTAATATTTATATCATAATTTATATTCAAAATGATGATTACATCCAAATTTCAAATACAATTGGCCAATGGCCCAATGCCTCTAATCATCTCCAAAGTCTGCGCCAAACTTGAAGTAATGCTTGATGAATGTGTTGAAACTTGAATGGTTGATCAATGAAGACTTGGCACTTGCTCTTCAAACTTTTGTTGTTGCTCTCCCTCTTGCTAATGCTCTCAACCTCACTCTTGCAGCCTTGCTTGCTCTCACTCTTGCACTTGCAGCCTTGCTCAATGTTTTGTGATTTGGAGTGAGGGTGTGAGGTTCATTTATAGTTTTTTGGAGTGCTTAAAGCATTGTTGGGGCCCCATAAACTATTAGGGTTAGGGTTGGGGGCATGAACATCTAATTAAATATGTTTTTATTTTAAAAAACATCTTTTTCCCGTGTTTGTAGCAGGGCATGCTGGAGGTGTCCAAGATTGTTGCAAGTCTCCAAGATGGTTGAAGGACTTCGACAAGTCTCTCGTGAGGTTTTGGGGATGTTCAAGTCTCCCAAACGTCCCCTTTCAGATGGAAATGTCTCCATTTTAAGGGGATGCCCCCAAGTCTCCCGAATATCCCCTTTGGGATGGGAATGTCTCCATTTTAGGGGACTCCCCTGATTGGTGGTGGTGGTGGGATGGTGGGGGTATGCTTCCCAAAAGTCCCCAAGTCCTCGTCCGGGAGACACCATTTTTTTTTTTTTTGGGGGTGATGGATCCGTGTGGAACTCTACTTTATTCCAAACACTTGTTTTGGAGGCTTTACAAAGGTCTTTGACTTCATACATAGACACTTGTTCTAAAGATTACGTGCTACTGATATGTCTGAGCTCTTTATTCCTGCAATCTTAAGGTTCTATGAGATAGTTGCTGGCTAGTTCAAAGTACTTACAAATTCTGACTTTGTCATAAGTACAATTGGAATTAGATGAATGCCCACTCTTATAGACTGTCTTTGATATCCACGCAAATGAGTTTGAGGACTTTCTTATATGGTGCACTCATGTTGAGGATTGTTGTAACCTAAAATGCCTTGATCTCTATATAATTTTTTACCTTGTTATGATCCTTGTGCATTTCCCTTAGAGTTTGCAAATACTGTTAGATGCTCATGCTTGCTTTTGTAAACTTCACTAGCTAGTGGTTAATCTTAGTAAAACTAAGGTTATGATTTTAAATACCTTGAAAAGTGCCCTCTTCGAGTAGGTGAGCCAACGAAGATCAGTTGTAAGGTTCATCTCTAAGTCTTAAACTTGTTTTTCAGAAGTACCTTTGTAAGGTATATGCCCCCTCTTTGTTTTGGAGCTTTAATGTTTTCAATTGCATTTCAAGGATAGTGCTTGAAGATGCGTCTGCTTGACATAAACATTTAGTTTAGTATTCTCTGTAATTTTGAGGGTTGGGGCCCTAATTTAGGTTTTTCTTGTGGGTTTATGTTGAGGGTACAAACTATCTTGCTCTAGAGCATGTTTCATTGTTAACATACAGCTGCTTATTCTATTTTCAAAGGTGAATTTGCTACCCAACGTCTTACTCTTGAGAATACCATTGGGCTGCTTGTTATCTTCACAAACTTTGGTCACCAAGTGATTTAGCCTCAAGCCGAGAGAAATCCTATTTATCCTTTTGTTTTATCACTAGCTTTCTTTCTTGGGCCTGCTTGGATGACACCCGTGTTGGTCTTTTAGACCCATCTGCTTCTTTAGTCCATCAGTATCTCCACAACCAAGATTTTTCTATGTATACACTCTTTAGATTCCCCTTCTCGTGTTCTTCCTACAAGGGGGTGATTAACAAAGCTACCAAAGAGGACACCTATCAACAATCTATTTGGGTCACTTAGATCCCTCCCCACAACCTCTCAACCCTAAGATGACTGTTTATGTCATACATTTCTTGCTTATTACTGATCGCACTATAGCTCGTTCCAACTATTTTAACATCGTTGCTCTTATGGCCATAAGGATTTCCCTTCAATAGCTTAGGGTATGTTCTCACTAGTTATGGGTTAGGACATACCATCATATTTTTAGGTGATACGATCTTACATCTTTGTGCTCTCAAGTATTTTGCCCACAATAAGATATATGGACATGTCATCGTTTGTACATAGATTGATGACACTTTGTAGCTACCTCTTTTCAATCCAGTTTAGAGGTGGCTTCGTATCTATCTCTTTTGAATCCAAACTAGAGTTGCTTGGCACTTTATCTTTAGGAAGAAATCAATTTCATATGTTTGACTTTACTAGGGATTCTCATTAATACCAAATTGAGTATCTCCTTTTAGTGCATTCTAGTCCTCAGGGGTAGTAATTTCCCTTTGGGTATTGCGATTACTTACATAGATCCTCATAGACCAATGAATGAACAAAGGAGTATTTTTTAGAGTTGTAGAAGCAATTCCAAGATGCACTGAAGAGGCATATCCAACTTGGGGTGGTAAAGCATGTATTTAGAGGCAATTTTCACGATTTGTTTTTGGATTTTGAAGCCACAAAGGAGGAGAGGGGAAGGTTGAGCAAGCAAACATACTCATCCCACAACCAATCAACCATTATATTAGTAAGAGGGCCACTTCCATTGTGGTGTTACCCCTATTGGCATAAGGATCATGATATATTGGAGTCTATGTGCTGTTGTAGATTTGAGATGATAACCCAATATGGGATTAATTTTTATATTGAATGAAGATTTTTAGAGTTGTAGAAGCAATTCCAAGATTCATTGAAGAGGCATATCGACTTGGGGTAGTAAGGCATGTATTTAGAGGCAATTTTCACAGATTGTATTTGGATTTTAAATCCATAGAAGAAGAGAGGGGAAGGCCTAACAAACAACCATACTTGTCTCGCACCAATCAACCAATATGTATTCGCAAACGGCCTCTCGATTACCCATATCTTCATATTCTTGCACTTGGTGGGATGACCTAGTTACTCATCAACATATGGGTTCCTATACCCACCTTGGGGACAATCCACCTACAATTCAAGATGCCTACACAAACACACATTACTAGTTTTATTTATACGTTAGAGTGATCGTTTACCATGGATATGAGGAGAGATTATGGAGGCGCACCCTACTTTTTTCAAGGATTGTCCAACTAGGGCCGCTTAGTGTAGACAATTTTTGTATGGACATCATCTTGTATCGACCTTTTCACTTTGTGGTTGACAATGATGTCGGACCTCCTGTTACACATTTTGGCACACATAAAAGCCAACATTGGTCTCCATTGCCCGTCCTTGATGAGGGATTATCCTTCCCCATGGCTATTTGCCTTTGTATGATTTTTTTCAATTTGTGCCGGGTTTACTTGTTTTGGCTTCATCCCATAGTTAGAATCTTAATTTGTCCTAGTTTGGTTACTTTTTGGTTTGTGGAGTTCCTTTTAGCACTCCTACTTGCTAGTGTAACATGAAATTCAAAGTTCCATTTACTTATTTTGGTCATTTTGAACACCGCATGATTTCTTCCGTTCTTTCTTTTTGGAAACAAATGCATCTTTCCATCTATCAACTTAAATTTTATTTGGCAAAAAAATAAAAGCTCGGGTATCTGAGGAGGGTCACAGGATCTCTCGTAGGATTTTGACAACTTCAAAGATTGGAAGGTGGAAAACTTGGCTTTTAAAATTGCAATTGGGAGATCGTCTTAAGATAACCTGCATCATTATATATGTTTTGTTATCTTGAAACATATCTAGGTAGTTCACTTATTCTTATGCATTTATTAATGGCAATGTTGTAAAACTCTTTTGTCTATCGTATTACTAAAATTAATTGTCCCTTCACCACGATCTACTTGAGTTCTTGTTTATAGGGGACAAGGTAACCAGACGATGTGTTAAGGGATGGTTATTTAATCTAAAAAACACAAATAATATAAATACAATAATTACAAATTCATTTAATTATAGCTTTTTTGAACTAATCATTGATTTTTTGAGTAACACTCATTAGAATATGTGCTAGGTTGGTTTTTCCAATCCCAAAGCACTAGATTTTTGTTTTATATTTCGCATTATTATTTTTTGTTTAAAATGTTTTGTTTAGTATTTTTGAGTCCCATGTAGGCCTCATATGGGGGAACACCAAAGTGTTTCTTAATGGATGTTTGGGCATCCCAAACATCTTCCCATGGGGATGGAAAAAGGGGATTGCAGTGGGGACGTCTTAGGACATTTGCTCTACATCACGCTTTCCCCATCTCCATGGGGACATGTTTTGTAGGGAATTGAGTGTGGGCGATGCTTCTCCGTAGAACACATGTTAATTTGATATATCTTTTGCACAACATGCATACTTCCCTAGGAATTGTGTGTGGGTATCACATCCGTGTGGAACACATCCCTCCTTTCCCCATCCCCATGGGATGTGTTCCTTAAGGAATTGAGTGTTGGTGACACATCTCGATAGAACATATGTGAATTTGATATATATTTTGCACAATATGCATACTACCCTAGAGAATTACTTGTGGGTGACACATTCTTGTGGAACACATGGATTTGATATATCTTTTGCACAACATGCATATCCCGCATTTTTGATAAACTTAAGAAGTATCTACATGGAATTATTCCATCCAAATCATTTTTGGTATACGGTGCTGTTGCATGCACTTTCTTTTTCCTATTGATGTAGCATCTAAGGGTCTTAATTTGTTGAATGTAAAAGAGGATACATTATTTGATACATTGATGTCAATTGAAGTTTTCTTTTACATATCCCCGTTATATGAAGGCAAAACATAAAGGAGTTATGGTTATTGATAGTATTGATGGAAATTTAGTTTTGCTTTTTATATAATGTCGGGGATATTTTGGTTTCGTTGTTTCACGACCTTTCTTTCCCAATAGTCATATCATCTTAAAGATCTGGTTTGTGAAACAAATGAAGAAATAAGCAAATAACAAACAAATGCAAACCTTCCTTCAAGTTCTCTTGCAACCTCGGATGAGATAGCTGAAGTGTGGAATGGAGTACCACACTTGTTGGATCTCTTTGGATGATTTGGTTGTGGATGCTCCAAACGTGATTCTAAATGGAAGAAGAATGATACGAGCAATGGATGATCAAATGGACAGCCTTTCGGTATGCAAATTCTAGTGGCAATTTAGTAGAGTATTGTTGCAAATGCTTAAAGCTTCAAAGGATGAATTGTGAGAGATTGAGCCTCATATTTATAGCTGAAGGAGAGGCCATGGATTATGGATCAAGGTTTGAATGAGTTACAAGTGAAAATGAATGCATTTTCCTGAATTAACAAGTTGATTTGGTCTATGTAGTTGGATGGTTTTTATTTTAAGGGGCAATGAATATTTAGTTGGCTTTTAATTTTATTCGAGAAGGTGGTTGTACGTGAATATTTTGCTTCCACCTTTGTAAGGTTCTAGTTTTTGAGTGGAGTGAGCTAGTTCAACTTGAGTGAGTTGGATGGTGAAGTGGAGATGAGTGGATAATTAACTATTTATTTATTTAAATAGCTAATTAAATTAGCCAAGGGGTGTGAGTGTATGCTTTAAGCATGATAGAATTAATTAAATTAATTTTAAAGGGATGTGGGTAAATTCTAATGGAATGTGAGAGGGTAGTGATCTAGAATGCATTTTAGAATTGATTTGGCATATTATGCAAAGGATAGGGATAATTAGGAATGACTAGAAATAGGTATGTATTTTTAGGGTGTCTACATTTGCCCCTCTTTAAAGTGTTATTACGAAGTAATAATATTTTTAAGATAGACACATGTAGGTCAATGAGCGGATGGTAGGGAAGTGCCTCGGTGAAGCATTTAGATGCCCCAACGAGTATGGATGCTAAGGGATTGCCCCTTTAAGCGGATGGGTGATGCAACAAAGCGGTGGACAGCCGCTTGATAGGAGGAAAGAAAAGGCGGATGATTAAAGAGTGTTAGGAAATAAGGGATAAAATATGCGGAATAATCCTCACATGAGTAATCGCAATAATAGAAACTAATATGCAGAAATTATTACAGATCTCAAATAAAAATGCAAAATAAAATAACACAACACAAAAAGATAGTATTTAACGTGGTTCACCCAATTTGGGCTACGTCCACAAAGAATCACTTGCTCGATTTTATTACAAACCACCGCTCTCTCAATACAATGCCCAGATCCGTTTGGAGCTTTGCTCAACAAACTCTGCTGAATTCACACCCAATTCAAAACCCATCTGCAATGTTTACATTATATCTCTATCATATGCATAAAACCATATAAATAGACAACTGCTTAAGCAATTTTACAAAACCGTGGGTATCAAAACCATGGACAAAAACCGTCCCATAAACTTATGGGTCAAAATCCCACCCATATGAGAAAATCATGTTTCCCGATATATCGGGCACGTTTTAAGGCCCAATTTTTTTTTTCGGGGGCTACGCCTCGAACTCCTGCTGCACGGGGCTGCACCCCCGGATCCTCGCCGGCCCGGCCCGCCCCGAACCGCGGCGAGGATACATGAAAAGTGTACAGTCTTCAACACTTTCACACATGAAAACAGGCTCCACAACCTAACAATCTCCCACTGAGACTAGTTTTCTTCTCGAGCAAACTTCTCAACACTTCATAGTTTCGTGAAGACCAACCAAACCCGAACACAACTTTAGTTTTTCCTTGTGACCACCTTGGTCATCATGTCTCGCAGGATTCTCGACCGGTATGAATCTTCTCCAGCCTTCAACTTCTCTTCCTCCAAAGCTGTCCCGATGAAATGATACCTTAATCAGTATATGCTTTGTCCAGAGTGGAAAGCAGAGTTCTTAGCTAGGTGTATAGCACTCGACTATCACTATGCAACTTTCCTTCCTCCCGCTTATGTCCCAACTCCTCAAGTAATTGTTGTAACCAAATCATTTCCTTGCTTGCCTCGTGGCAACAATATACTTAGCTTCCGTGGTTGACATAGCCACCAACTTCGTAGTCGTGAAATCCAACTTACATGCATTGTTCCACCTACGGTGTAAACATAACTCGGTGTGCTCCTTCGCTGTCTACATCTCCACCATATCGAATCTACATAACCACACAAAGTGGTGTTTGATCCATCAGTAGTACGTAACTGTCCCCATGGTCCCTCTCAAATACCGAAGGATCCACTTTATCGCCGCCGCTGATCTCTACTTGGATCACTCATAAATCTACTCACCGCTCCCATTGCATGGGCAATATCAAGCCTAGTGCACACCATGGCATACATCAAATTACCAACCGCTAATGAGTAAGGTACCTTGGACATCTGGTTTCTCTCCCGCTCTCGTCTTAGGACACTGTTCCTTTGATAACTTGAAATGCCCTGCCAAAGGAGTCCCAACCGGTTTAGCATCCTTCATATTAAACCTCTCCAAGACCTTCTTAATGTACTCTTCCTGAGATAAAGTCAACTCCTATTCCTTCCTATCCCGAGATATCCGCATACCAAGGATTTGTTTGGTTGCCCCCAAATTCTTCATCAAGAAAGGATTCACTTAGCTACTTCTTGAGTACTTTTATTTCTTGCATATTTTTACTTCGCAACCAACATGTCATCCACATACGTACAAAGGATAATATAACTGTCATCCTCAAATTTCTTCAGTATACACGCAATGGTCGAATAACATCTAATATAAGATTTCTCCATCATGAAGTTGTCAAATTTCTTATACCATTGACGTGGAGCTTGTTTCAAGCCATACAAACTCTTCTTCAATCTCGCACACCATCTCCTCTTTACCTTTTACCTCATAGCCCTCTCGGTCTTTGCGCATATATAGTTTTTCTTCCAAATCACCATGGAAAATGCGGTCTTTATATCAAAGCTGTTTCTAAGTGCAAGTCTTCTTCGCTGCAACTATTCCTAAAACAGTTCTAATAGAAGTCATTTTTACTATAGGAGAAAAAAATCTCATCAAAATCTATACCTTTTTTTTCTCGTGCAAACCCCTGACCACCAACCTGGGCCTTGTATCTTTTTTTTTTTGCCTCCTTTCACTCGAACACCCATTTGTTCTCGTAATGCTCTTTTTTCTTTGGGTAGCTTTACCAAATTCCATGTCCGGTTCTCCATGAGAGCCTCTGTTGCTCCTCATCCATGGCTTGCTCCCACTTCTTCCTAGTATCTACCGCATTGCTTCATCAAAGCTCTCGGCTCTCCGCTATCAATGAGTAATAAATAATAAAGAGAAGGAGAAAAACGTTCGTGTTCTCTTTTTACCCTAGAAGACCTTCTCAAAATAGGAGTTTGGAGTTCCCTGTTGAGGGGGTTCCTGAACTAATTCATGTGTCACTTTCCCATTCGGAAGATCCTCTATTGCTGCATATTCTTTCTTGGATTCTTCCCTATTTTCCTACAACTGCTGCTTATACATGACTTTCTCATTAAAGACCACATCCCTAGATCGAATGATTTTCTTGTCCTTAATATTCCAACATTTATATCCAAAGTCATCACCACCATAACCAATGAAGGTACATTTTTCTGATTTAGCCTCTAGCTTGGTCCTATCATCCTTGTCTATATGAACAAACACCTCACATCCAAAGACTCTAAGAAATGAATAATCAACTTTCTTACCATACCAAGCCTCCTTAGGTATGCCTCCATCCAAGGCACTTGAGGGTCCTTTGTTTATCAAGTACACAGCTGTGCTCACCGCTTCTGCCCAAAAAGAAAGAGGCGAGTCCCGCATGTATCCTCATGCTCTAAGACGTTTATTATTGTTCTGTTTCATCCTTTCTAATACCCCATTCTCTTTGCCGTGGAGTTCCTGAACTGTCTTTTGCCTCATGGATTCCATTCTTAGAACAAGAATCATCAAATTCATTCATTGCTGCAATACTCCCCTCCATTATATGACCCGAGACATTTTAGTTTAAGACTGTTACATTCTCTACAGCAAGGCTTTCCATTTAACAAAAGTGTCAAATACATCGATTTGTTTCTAATACAATAAACCCAAACTTTCCTTGTTGCATCATCATTAAAAGTAACATAATAACTTGAACCCCAAGAGATGATACCGAGCGGACCCCCACACATCGAATGCACCAGTTCTAACTTACTCTCTTTCTTTGTAAGTCCAACCTTGAGAAACCTTACTCGCTTTTGTTTCCCATATATGCAGTCATCACGTAACTCCAAACCTGTTTCTGTATATCCAGGCAAATCCTTCTTTATGATCTCCATGCCGTTATGGCTCATATGACCGAGCCTATAGTGCCACAAGGTTGTATTTACTTTTGAAGCCACAAGATTACAAACATTAGTGCTATAAGTGGTTAAATACAAGGTTCTAACCTTCTTACTTCTTGTTACCACAAGAGCACCCTTGATAACCTTCCAAGAGTCCGCTGTAAATATCACAAGACAACCATCACTTCCCAACCGCCCCCGCCGATATCAAATTTCGTCTTAATGTATGCACATGTCTGACATCCTTCAATAGCCAAGTATTCCCATTCTCGCATCTTAACCTCGAAATGTAACCCTTTCCAACTATGCTTTGCAAGGCTCATTATCACCAAGAAAAACATGCCCAAAATCCTTGAATATAATCAACAAAATAATGCCTATGTGGAGAAGCATGGAAAGAAGCCTCCGAATCTAAAACCCAAGATTCAGTAATATTGTGCAAAGAAAGAATCAAAACATCCTGACATACATTACCTTTTGCCACATTTGCCACCTTGTTTTCTTCTTGTTGTTTCTTCTGTTGTTTCTTCTTGTCCCGAAGTTCCCAACAGTCCTTTTTTGCATGCCCAGACTTTCCACAGTGCCAGCATACTATCTTGCTTTTGGATTTTGACCTTGCTCGATCCTTTGATTTTCCACGGCTTCCTCTATTCTTCTGTCTCCCTCTAGTTTCCACTGTCAAAGCATTCCCTGAAGTAGAAGATTCACTCAGAGCTTTTTCTTCGCATTTCCTCGCTTAGAATCACCCCTACAACATCCTCAAACTTCAACTTTGAGTTAGCTGGAACCGAGTTGCTTACCGCCATTACCAAGCTATTCCAACTCTCAGGTAAAGAGCACAGAACTAATAAAGCCCTAACTTCTTCATCAAATTCTATTATAACCGAAGCTAGCATATTTACAACCGTATTAAAATCATTTAGATGATCTGCTACTGAACCATTCTCAGACATCTTCATATTAAACAACTTTTTCATTAAAAATATCTTATTAGAGGCAGAGGGTTTTTCATACAACTTTCCTAATGCATCCATCAGTTCTTTTGTAGCCTTTTCCTTTCAAACATTAAATAATACCGAAGATGCAAGACACAAAGTTAGATTGTCCCAAGTGCCTTCCTATCCAAAGAAATCCCATTCCACATCTGTTATGCTCGAGGGTTTTTTCACCTTCTCAAACAACGGAGTATAAAGATCCTTCGATAAAGGCAATCTTCCATCTCGCATCTTTCAAAGATCAAATTCTGCCCGTTGAATTTATCAACCCTAGATCTTCCATCATCTCGCCATAGCTCCCACTCAAGATAAAACTTTCCTTGTGATTCAACACTTCAACAAACCAAAACCAGCTCGATACCAATTGTTAGGAAATAAGAGATAAAATATGCGAATAATCCCTCACGTAATCGCAAAAAAGAGAAACTAATATGCAAAAATTATTACAGATCTCAAATAAAAGTGCGTAATAAAATAACACAACACAAAAAAGACAAGATTTAACGTGGTTCACCCAATTTGGGTTGCATCCACAAAGAATCACTTTTTGATTTTATTACAAGCCACCGCTCTCTCAATACAATACCTAGATCCGTTTGGAGCTATGCTCAACAAACTCTCACAGAATTCACGGGCGAATTCAAAACCCATCTACAATGTTTACATTATATCTCTATCATATGCATAAAACCATATAAATAGGCAATTGCTTAAGCAATTTTACAAAACCGTTGGTATCAAAACTATGGGTAAAAACGCCCCATAAACTTATGGGTCAAAATCCCACCCATATGAGAAAATCACGTTTCCCGATATATCGGGCACGTTTTAAGGCCCAATTTTTTTTTTTTTTCAGGGGCTGCACCCCCGAACCCCTGCTACCGGGGGCTACCACCCTCGGACCCCCGCTCGGGGCCCAGCCGGGCCCCAAACCCCGGCGAGGATACATGAAAAGTGTACAATACTCTTAGTGTAAAGTCTTCAACACTTTCACACATGAAAACAGACTTCACAACCTAACAAAGAGGGAGTAGAAGGATGATGGGAGGGATTTTGCTTGTTGCATGAGTTTCCATTCACATAGTGAAAGTTGGAGAAACTTTATTTTGTTATTGCAAAATAGAGAATTGGCACCATGATTATGAAAGAATCGTGATGTTTAACCCATTATGTGCGTAAACAAACACACATACAACAAACAAAAGATAAAAAATAAAACAAACCCAATATACACAGTAAATGTATGCACCATGGCTATAAATGAACCAAGATGTTAACATAATACTTGTAATTGGTCAAAAGAAAACAAAAGATAAAAAGTAAAGCAAGCCCAATATATACAAAAATTATGCACCATGGCTATAAATGAACCAAGATAACGAAATACTTGTAATTGGTCAAGAAATAACGATAACAATGCAACACAACTGTAAATAAAGACAATTAACTATGCCCCTAATGTGTTCTATAGTGATGATTAAGCAAATTTGGATGCCCCCAAGCAATGATTCATGCAAGGGGATTGGATGACACTTTTTGTTGGATCCACTGATGAAGGTTAATAAGATATTGAATGGGTCACTGCCCCTAAGCAATGATGCTTGCAAGGGAGGGAATGAGAGCTGAGATTGCCCCAAGCGAGGATACACGCAAGGGATATGATTGATTTGACTTGCCCCCAAGCAAGGATACATGCGAGGGGTAAGATGATTTGTTTTTGATAGTTGTTAGATGGTTGGAATGATCACTAGGATAGAAGTTAAAAGTTTGATTTTGTTGAATTGTGTTGATTTTTGTGGGATTTTTGTTGTTTTTGTATATTTTTAGGATTTTGTGATTATTTGAATGTTTTTGGATTTTGATTATTTGATTATTTAAGTTTTTTGAATGTTTTTAATTTTTTTGATTTTTACCTTGGTAAAGTGTGCATTGTCTGAACTCATGTTGAAACAATTTTAAAGACGTCATTCCATTGGTAGAATAGATTGTAGATGAGAGAGTGATGAGATATCAACTCCATTCTTGACTCCACGCAACTAGTAAGATGTGAGGGCTCAACATCGAGAGCCAAGAAGGATAAGAGACATGAGATAGTGATATGAAAATGAAGATGATGGATGCAAAGACACAAGGTGTAACAATGGTCCATTTGGGAAAATGTGACTCATCTCCAGTCAAGATTATTTGACTGATTCCAAGATGATTTCACTTTATAGGTTTTGACTAGACTTAGATCCATTGATGGCCTATTGATTGACAAGATCTGGTTGAAGGACTTGTTGTCTCTCTTAACATGAACAACTAAATTATTTCTTTGGATTGATATGATTAAGCATTGGTGATTTAAATTGTCTTAAGGCTTTCTTTTGTTTGATTTTTTTGAAACGACTCCCTACATCTTGCCCTATGCCACCAGTAAGAGGCAAGGGTTCAACACCGAAGACAAAACATAGGCAAGTAAGGATACCTTCCTCCTTTCCCAATCTCACACTACTAGTAAGAAGTGTGGGCTCAACACCAAAGACTGTGAAGGACGAAAGGTGTAATAATTTACTTTTTTGTATTTTTGATTGATTTTGCCTTGTTTTTTAATAATGCTTTTTTGGGAAGGAACGTTTGCCCCCAAATCTCAGCCTCATGCGACCAGTAGGATGCAAGGGTTTAACACCGTAGATTGAGATGGGCAGACAAATGACCCAAGTAAAGAAGTTTAGTGCTTTTTGTTAAAGAGAGAGCTTGTTTGGAAAAAGATTTGCCATTAGTAAGCTTCTAGACAAGACCATAGGTAAAAATATCCGAAATGGTAGAAACCATAATAGGGATGAGGTACACAATGCCTAATAGGAACAAGATTAACTTGTGTCTTATAGGTGAAGAGTGTGAAGATATGATGATGTTATGATTGAGATATCTGCCAATGGATGAAAAAGGTTAAAACTATTTTTTAGATGAGTTGGACAGTGGCAAGCGGCCTCCCCTAGTGTGGAGAGTACCTGTGGATAAGTAGTTTTGCTTCTACATTTTTGATTTTCATATAACACTTGGATGAAGTGTTGGCTATGGTAGATTTTTCGCCTCTTTTTAGTATTTTTGATTTTTTTGATTTTTTGCGGATTAGGGTTGGCGATGGACTCATCATTTTGGAAGAGGTCCATGGTTATGTGAGTTGAATGGTCTTGATTTACGAGACTTGGGTGGATGAGGTCCAAGTCAATGGTGTGGATCGAAATATTTTCAATGAATAGGTGATTTGAGTGGTCCTAATTTACGAGACTTGGGCAGACAAGGTCCAGTGAATGAAGTAGATTGAAATATTTCAATAAACTATGATTTGATTGGTCATAATTTACGAGACTTGGGCGGACGAGGTCCAAGTCAACAGAGTAGATAGAAAGATTTTCAATAAATCTATGATTTGATTGGTCTTGATTTACGAGACTTGGGCGACGTCCATGTCAATGTAGTAGATATAAAGATTTCCAATAAATCTATGATTTGATTGATCCTGATTTACGAGACTCGAGCGAATGAGATCCAAATCAATGGAGTAGATAGAAACATTCTTAATGAATCGTGATTTGATTGGTCCTGATTTACGAGACTTGGGTAGACGAGGTCCAAGTCAACGGAGTAGATAGAAGGATTTTCAATAAATTGATGATTTGATTGGTCTTGATTTACGAGGACTTGGGTGGAAGAGATCCAAGTCAACGATTTGAGGTGGAAGTCAACGTGAAAAAATAGAAAGATTTTCAATAAGGATTTATTATTCATGATGGTTGGTTTCAAAAGGTCATGAGGACCAAATGAGAGGATTGGATTGTTTGATGAAAGATTTGCGATTAAAGCTTGAAATTGGTTTATGTTGATACCCTTAGGCACACGCACATCGTGGAATGCATGAGTACAAATATCTTGAAACATAGGTGATGTTGTGGTAAAATCCATGAGAGGGATTTGTGGAGATGTCTTCTCTAATTGTTTGATAATGTCATTGGCATTAGATGAATATTTTGCATTTGATGACTATTGTGGAACAACAATAAAGTTAGAGTTGGAGGTTTGAAGTGTTGCGGACAATGTCCAAACATGTTTTTGTAGCGTGGTTATAACATGAATATGGGTGTCGGTTTTGATGGTAGTCATAGTGTGAGGCGTAGGATCTAGTGATGAAATTATAGGATCAAGCTCAATCTTGTTCAATGATTGGCCCTTATCGTTAGATTTTCATTTGTACCATGAGTTGAAAAGGAGTCTTGAATCACTTCTAATTCCTCATTTGGCGTGGTTGTAGAAGTGTCTTCGACTTCAATGTCTCCATTGTCAAGTAAATCTTGGATGTAATTTTGAACAACGTTCCATAGGATGGCCGCTGATGTGGTGGTATTCACAATATTTTGATTCGTTATACCACATAGGTTTTGGTTGCCCTTTTTTGAAGGGTATTGTTAGTGGATAGGTGACCATGTTAACGTCTTCTAATTGATGGAGGACGGTAGAGAGACTTTCTCCAAGAGGTGTGAATTTTCTTCGTTTGACTTCACATGGAGTAGTTTGTTGACTAGGAAGGATGATTATGTGATTTTGGTGATTATTGTTGTTGGGAGATTGATCATTCGAAAGAAGTGTGATGAGGCCTTTTGTAATAAGGGCTTTTTCGATTTTAGTTCTTTTGTTGATTACTTCTTGAAGTTGTTTAAGCAATGCATTTGCATTTGGAAATATATTTCGAATTAAGATTTGGTATGAAAATGCTGATCAATTGTTTTTCGGGTATTAAGCAATGAAACTGGTTTGCGATTCCCTCGCCATCATTTGAGGAAGGAGGGGAAGTTTAATTGTTCCGTTGTTTTGTTTGTGAAGGTTTGTCATGGTGAGTTTTGTTAACATCTCACGAAGTTTGTCTAGAAAAACTTCATTTGATGCATTGTGAGTGGTCGCCATTTTTAGTGAAACTAGTATTTGATTTGATCAAAGGTTAAACGTGTTTCGGATCGAATCGATGGATATTATGATTTTGATTCGATGTGGGATTGATTTTAAAGTCTGTTAGGACTAATTGAATGAAAGATTTGCTTAAATTTGGATAAAGTGAATACCCAAATGATAAGATTCTTTGTTTGATTTAGATTTGCAATTTGCTTAAGCTTGGATAAAGTAAATATCCAAAGTATAAGACTTAATGTGATTTGATTTACTGAATATGTGAATAAAGTGAATATCCAACGCATAAGGTTTTGATTTGGTTTTTGGCTTATGAATTGCTTAAACTTGAATAAAGTGAATATTCAATGTATAAGACTCTTGATTTAGTTCAATTTGATGTAGTTTAATACGTGAATAAAGTGAATATTCAACGTATAAGGGTTTGATTGGATCGGATGTGCTTAAACAATGGATAAAGTGAATATCCAATGAAAAAGGATTAAATCGTGAGATGATTTGATTTTGCTTAAGTTTAGGATTTTTGGTGAAATCAAAGACTAAGGCTAAGAAAATGGTTTGATTTGATTTTGATAAATTTGTGGAACAAGATGGAATTAGTTGGCCCCAGTTTGTTAAGCTTCCTAGGGTTAGGGAGAATTTTCACTCACCAAAGTGCCTGAACGAGTACTCGTGCTAGGAAATTACTTTCCTAGCTACGGACTATACCCCACAATCAATTAAGAACGAGGCCGTCACCACGGGCTACTTATGGTTTCCTCACATGGGTATCACTAGTCAAGTGGGTGGGGGTATCTGCTCATTTCGTTGGCGGTTCCCTCAAAGTGCCAACTATTTTGGAGTTTTGTGGAACTCCTCATTACGAGTTTTAGGACTATGTCCAAGCACTTCCCACAATTAAAGCGGATGGGAATAAACCCTTATCCGAACCTACAATACAAATTTTTATAAAGTTTATTAAGATAAAGTTTGTTTTGTTTTGTAGTCTTCGACCAAGGCAACTGCATACGATGTTAAGAGTTTGATTGAACTTCAATTTTTTTTTATACAATGCAGTCTTGCACACAATAAATTAGTAGTTTCCCTACGAGAGAAAACACAATGTAAAACAAGGAAACAAACTTCACCGTTTCTGATTCTCAAGATCACCCAAGAGGGTGCGAGAGAAGAGCATACGTGGTTGGTTTGATTAGATAGATTAGATAAAGATTAAAAGCAAAACAAGTGTTAGATTTTTTTGAAATCTACAAAAAATAAGCTGAAAAACAATGCTTAAACAATAATAAGAAATAAATTAGTACGCTGGAAAAGTATAAAAATAACAAAAAGAAAGACAGAATACTAGCGCATGAAATTAGGTACGCTAATGTTAAGGGCTACGATAGCACACTCAAGTAGGTGCACTAGCATGAAGGGTTCTGATAACTCACTCAAGTAGGTATGCTAGCGTGAAGGATTACGATAGTGTACTCAAAGTGCGTGTTAGCGTGACAAAGAGCTCTTCAAGTTGGGGTGGTTATGGTAGCACGTGCGAGATAGACAAAGCAAACAGCAGGTTCAATGCTAGTGCGTGCATAAGGACACGAGTAAATAGGCTGTGCGAAGCTAGCACTTCTAGTGCTACGCTAGAGTGTGCACCGGGACTGAGTAGATAGACAGTTGAACGATAGTGCGTGTAGTGCTACGCTAGAGCGTGCACAAGGACAGAGTAGATAAATAGTTGAACGCTAGTGTGTGTAGTGCTACGCTAACACACTTTCTTGGTAATGTTAGCGCGTGTAGTTATACGCTAGCATAGGGATCCTGCAGATGCACCAAAAAATGAAAAATACGGTAGAACGGCTTTGTTTTGAGATTATCTCTTAGTTCACTCCAAACACACTGAAACTTTGACGGTAAGTCGAAACAAAACAAGTAACACAAAAACCAAGTTAATTTAGCAAGAAACAAGCTAAAAATGATAAAGAATTATGTGGGAGTCCCACCAAGTGCGTGCGAGATGTATACAAGGAAAACTGAAACAAATGAAGAAATAAGCAAATAATAAACAAATGCAAACAGTCCTTCAAGTTACCTTGCAACCTCAAATGAGATAGCTGAAGTGTGGAATGGAGTACCACACTTGTTGGATCTCTTTGGATGATTTGGTTGTGGATGCTCCAAATGTGGTTCCAAATGGAAGAAGAATGCTACGAGCAATGGATGATCAAATGGACAACTTTTCGGTATGCAAATTCTAGCGGCAATTTAGCGAGTATTGTTGCAAATGCTTAAAGCTTCCAAGGATGAATTGTGAAGTATTTAGCCTCATATTTATAGCTAAAAGAGAGGCCATGGATTGTGGATCAAGGTTTTTAATGAGTTGCAGACAAATGAATGCATTTTCTGAAATAGCAAGTTTATTTGGTCTATGCAGTTGGATGGTTTGAATATTCATTTAAGGGGCAATGAATATTTAGTTGGCTTTTGATTTTATTCGAGAAGGTGGTTGTACATGAATATTTTACTTCCACCTTTGTAGGGTTCTAGAACTTGAGTGGAGTGAGCTAGTTCAACTTGAGTGAGTTGGATGGTGAAGTGGAGATGAGTGGATAATTAGCTATTTATTTATTTAAATAGCTAATTAAATTAGCCAAGGGGTGTGAGTGTATGCTTTAAGCATGATAGAATTAATTAAATTAATTCTAAAGGGATGTGGGTAAATTCTAATGGAATGTGAGAGGGTAGTGATCTAGAATGCATTCTAGAACTGATTTAGCATATTATGCAAAGGATAGGGATAATTAGGAATGACTAGAAATAGGTATGTATTTTTAGGGTGTCTGCAGGAAACTATATACAAATCTCATTTTGGAGTTGATAAATATTAAGTAAATGTAGAAGTATTCAGCTAATGGACATTGTTTCAAATGGATGACATCTTGCCACAAACATGGATTTGATTGTTTCTTTGAGGATAGTTTGATGTACAAATTTTCTTGCCAAAAATCTAGTGCATGTTTCACTACTTTCTTTTACGGTGCATGGAAAATATGTGGCAGTAACTCCAATGAAGATACCTTGGATGTCTTTTTAAGGACCTAAGAAAGAGCATGAAACACCGAGAGAGCATGGAAATTTGTACACTGGTTCTGATCTGTTCAAACCATTTACTAGCAATCACTCCCGAGTCCCATAGGTTCATATTTCATTATTCTTCTTTAGAGGCCTATCATAAAGGAGTTATTGTTATTGAAACTATTGTTGATTGTTGAATCATATACCTGGAAAAGCCATTCTGCCATCTGAATATTTTTTTGTTACTTCTGGTGCTGTTGTGTACCCTTTCTTTTTCCTATTGATGTGGCATCGAAGGGCCTTGATTTGTTATATTGAAGGCAAAACATAAAGGAGTTATGGTTATTAACAGTATTGATGGAAATTTAGTTTTGCTTTTTATATATTTTCAGGGATATTTTGGCAGCCGCTGTTTCATGACCTTTCTTTCCCAATAGTCATATCATCTTAGAGATCCTGGTTTGTTGGATGTGAATGATGATACAATTATTTACATCTATGAAGTTCATTGAAGGTTTCATTAACACATCCCTATTATATTGCAATTGTTTTCTTTTGCCAAAAAAGGTTATTTTGATTTTTGTCTTAGGATTTCATTTGCTGATCCTGTTGCGGTAAGGCACGCATTGGCAATGGCTTCTGATATAGCCACCAGAGATCCATATGCTGTGGCAATGACAGTAGGTCAGTTATCTTCTTAGACCATGTCTTTTTCTGCTTGGGATCAATAGTTTTGATTCATCTAGGTGGCATGGTTTGATTTGTTTTTAAATTTCAGATACAAACCCAAAGGAACTCTTATCTTGTCCCAAGTTTGTTCGGTGCATTTCATTCTCATGTGTAAATTTTCTTGTGAGATATGTTAGCATGTGTCAAATTTCATATTTTCTTAAAGCTGACAATCTATAACAAATAGCGTTAATCTTTATCATGCTATTACTTTTGGATGTTTCTATTCAAACTATTTGACATGATTTTTTCCTTGTTTTTCTGTAATTGCAGCAAAGCTTGCTCTTCCTGGAGGTGTGTTTTATAAGCCATACATTTTAAGAATTCTTGTACAATTTTCCATTTCTACTGTTGATTTCTCTTTCCATTTGCCATTCTGTTTTCTTGCAATTCTTTCTTTTACTCATAGTGTTGAGTATAAGCTCTAAAGATTTTGGAAATAAACTCTTGTAATGTAATTCATATCAACTAAAGTTGTTTGGATTATAAGGGGAAGAACATTGTAATCTTGACAGAGTATTATAAGTTACACGGCAACTGATATTTTTCTATCATATCCTAATATTCTTGACAGAATATTTTAAATTACAATGCAACTGATGCTTTCCTATTGTAAGCTATTGGAATGCTTTGTTTGCAAATTTGATGTTCCTACAAGTGCTTCCCTGTGTACACCTCTTACAGGATTTGATTTCATCTAAGACCTCGTGAAGATTCTGGACAGAATATTGTAAATCATAAGGCAACTGATATTTTCCCATTGTATGCTACTGGAATACATGCTCTGCAAATTTGATGCTGCTAAAATTGCTTCCATATGTGCACCTGTTACAAGATTTGATTATCTCTATGGTGTAATGAAATTTGTTGGTCTGGAGTTAGTGATGAATGATAATTAATCACTGTCGAAGATATACGAATGCTGCAATGAAAAGATCTACTGTTTTTCTGATTGAAAAATATTTCAAGTATATCCTGCCAAAGCAGTCGAAATTTATCTCCTGTTTTTCAACATACAGGTGTAGGTGCCCGAAATACACTGTATGAAGAATTTCAAGGAAATAAGAACTTCTGTAGAGTCACCTACTACTGCTTATGATGAAAGAAGAAATAAAATTAAACTGAAAACTGCCAATACATGCAAAGAAATGCTTGGGGATGATACCACACTTGAAAAGCCACTTAAAAACACTGTATTATTGACAGTAAACGAACTATTAAAAACCTGCAAATATACATAATGCACATGTTTGAAGTGTTGCAACTGTTAGCAATTTGTAAAATTGTCGAGCACTATTGGCGTGAAGATATGAAGAACTTTTTCATCTTGTTCAATATAAAGATCCCGGCAAAGGTCAGGTACTGGTTTGAATTTTACAATATTGAAGACTATTTAATTTTCATTGTGAATTTATTGATGGAGTTTGAGACAGGAGTTCAGGTAATATCAAGCTCCATGTACATGGAGATCCTTGCTCAATAATATTAAGGAGTTTCCTAATCAAGGAATAAGTTCGTAAAGGATAACAAATTACTGATCCTTGTGATCTTTTGGTACATATGCCGAGGACATTATATGTTCAATTCCTATTTCTAGTATTATGTTATTATTATAGATGAGAAGTAGATTGCTTTCCTTTCAATGAAGAAGCACTGAAAATTTGAGTGTCTAAATTATTCAAAAGTTAGGATGGTAACTAGATGACAATTCTGCTATTGAGTGCAGGGGTAAATGGTAATTCTATGTCTCCCGGAGTCCCCTTTTTGTGGGGACGAGGGAATGAGATCTGGGGATGGCTAGAACTCCCGTTCAACTCCTAGGAAAGAAGGGGCAGAATAGGGGATAAGTATACAAAAGATTAAAAATACTGAAAATATAAAACACTAAAAATTTATAAATTAAACTATATTTAGTAATGGATAAATATGAAGCAATCATTGATTTTATCATTTAAAGTGGCAGATAAAATGTTTTTAACTATTTTTTGAGGTTCAAGTCATAGAAAAAATGTTTTAATTTTTTTCCTTTGAAGTGTTTTGCCTAATTTTTTTCTGCTACAAGTGGGCCCTTGCAGGAATGCCTGGGATTTCCCAGCGCATGCCCACGGGGTTGGGGAATCGGGGATGGAGCAGGGACATCCCTTTGCTGTCATTGTCATAGAAGACAGCTTGCAGATGTCCCTATTTCTTAATTCCATTAGATATATAAAACAAAGCTGTGGAGGAAAGTGTAGAAATATCCATATCTTCGCGATGTTACTGCTCAACAATTTTTATGCACTATAACTAAAATAATTTTCTTGTAGTTGAATTGTTGCCCGTAAACTATCATATGATAACATATATGCATAGAGCTAGGTTGCCAGGTACAAATACTGGTGCCGGTATAGATACACAAATTGTCAGGGCCCTAGGATACATTTGTCAAAAATAAAAAACTGATAGCTGTACATATGCCTTGGACATGCATAACATTATAAGCATATCGGGTCTCTTATGGACATTCAAATTGAAAATCTTTATGGAATTATAATGCCATGTAAAGTATGCTCCAAATGCAGCTTTAGAAGGATAAATTAGTTTTGAAGCAGCAATTTCAGTATTCCGATGGAGAGCTTGTGAAGATCAAGACAACATATACTTATTTAAGAGTTCAATATACTGGTCTATTTTTCAATCTAAAGCATTCTTCTCAGCTTCTTCTTTCCAAATGATATGCCTTACTTTCTGAGGAGTGCCTAGTGCTTTTAGATCTCTTTGAAATCGTGCCTTTTAGGATTTTAATGTTGTCATTAAAACTATGATTCTTTATGGATTGGATATTTTGGTGTCTAGTTCAAGTTCTCTAGAATAGGCACATTTTGAAAGTTGATGTAATGTCCCCTTTTTTGGCGCAAGAGCCTAATTATGGACTTCTTGCCATTCCCGTGGCAATGAAGTTGAATGAGCTAGGGAAGGAATTGCATTCCCATTTCGTTTTTCTTTTGCTAATTTTTAATGTTTTCTTTATTTAGGCAGGTCGGCTGGGTTGGAGGAGTTTAAAAGCAAATTAAAAGCAAATTAAAAGCCCTAATGAAGCTTTATGAGGTCGGTCCTTCTATTTTGGCTTTTGGTGTCAAAGGAGGGATATAAAAGGGGATCAATGACTTCATTTTCATCATCAATCTTGGCGCATTTACTCTACACTTGATCTTTGGGCTGATTGCTCATTGTCATTCCACTTTTGGGTGAAAATCCAATTGTGTGGCTTTTTCCAAGGAAGACAAAAACCTTCCTTGTGGCTGGTTGGAGGACGAAAACCCTCCATTTTTGGGTGAAGTGAAGATAACTTGAAGACCTCTTGCAAATTTGAACATTAGAAGATCAAAGAAGACATCTACAAGGGTTTGCATGTATTGTCGAGCTCTTCTAGTTGGAGCGACTAGGGTTTGATAGGATTTGGGTTCCTTCTAGGGTGCAAATTGCAAATCTAATTTCATATTCTGATTTGGCATAATTTCTAAAGCCATAATCTATATTTTTTTTGTGGTTTTTGAGGTTTGGAAATGATTTAACAAAAATAGAATTTTTATTAAACCCTATTGCAGAGTAACTGATGTAAACTATGATATACAACTGCGAAGTACAATATGACGCAAGCAAATAAGCAAGTGTGAAACCCTAAGCAAGATATATGGAAAGAACAACTTAGTTGATTTACGCTTGATTCGAAGTGCTATGGTCGGGAAAAGCTGTTGAACAGGGAAGTGAATAGTGTCGTAAATGCTTAGAATAAATCTTGGGACTGTAGGAATAAGGCCGGACACGGGCACCCACGACAGGATAGGGGCGCTGGCGCTGCTAGAGACCTCTTACAGGCTCCCTGTGATCTGCGAAAATGCTCGGGAACCCGATCTTTATTGTGTCACACAAGTGTCGTAAGTATTCACTGTGTTAATTGCACTGTGTGTCACAATATGATCGTTGAGGTACTTGTAACTTGCAAAACAAATATTCACCTGCAAAACCCACAATACCACATCAAATCCAAAAAAGAAAGATGCAATATGGGGAGTCTGACTGACCCTGACAGTCACCCCGAAAGTGAACTTACGACCAAAGCACTGCACTACATCTCAGACTCCATGTAGTTCTTGTGAGTGTGTGTAAGAATTGTGCCCTAGGATGCCCTTGTGTAAGTTGCACTTGATAGCGGGATGTAGCTAGATGTAGCAATGTAATAGAATGTGTGGATGGAAAAATGAACTTCCCCTTCCTATGCTGTGTATGTAGAGTTGATGCAGCCCTTGTCCCTTGAATGGATGCTAGATGGATGCTTTAGAGTGCTTTAGGTGCCTTTTGGATGCAAGCTTAGGTGATGCTAGTAATGCTTAGTGCTTGGTCCTTTGATTTTGAACACAACTATTTTTTTATATGATTCCATTGTTTGAATTTCGTAATTGACAACTGAAAGGTCGACCCATAAGTGAAAAAAAATCCAAAAGATAAAAGAGACCCAAAAGAAGCAAGGTGGAAAAGGGTCAGGGGTGCCCAGAGGGGATAGCGATGCTTTTGCGCTCTGTCTGGTTGGGCGTTGTTGTCTGGAGCCATAAAAGATAAATATGTAAAATACCGACTGGGCTGTAGAGTGTAAAAGACAATAGAAGACAAGAAACAAAGGAAAAAGGCCAAAGATAGTCGTCAATTGCTAGTTTTCTTGCTTAAGAATTATATGAATGCTAGTATGTGTTTAGGACCTAGAAATGTACCCAAGTGCATGATTTTGTGTCTACATTTTCCCCAACTTTATGTTGTTGAGTGAATACTCGATAACATAAAGTAGATAGAAAAGATGTGTACTTAATAACCATGTAAAGCTTGCGGCGAAAGCAGCGTCTTGAGTGGACAAGTGAAGCGTGGAATAAGTCTGAAAAAAATGAAGAGTGGAACTAGGAAGAGAAAGTGATCCTAGGGGTGAAGCCTATGCATTGTACCATGTTGTACCAACTATTGTGCTTGATGTTGTTGCTTCTTGTAAGGACGAACCTGCAAAAAGAAGAGCAAGAATGTAGTCAAAATTATGTATATGATAAAGCGAGAGAAAAGACGTGCATAAGTATATGTAAAAGTGTGAAATTGTGTAAAAAGGAAAGTGTGCACCTGATGTAGAAGAGTGTAAAATAATAGAAAAATGTCTGAAATGTTGTGAAAAGAGAGTTTTTTGGGTGATCTCACGCCAATAACGAGTTTTTTGGGCGATCTCACGCCAAATGCGAGTTTTTTGGGCGATCTCATGCTAAAGAGCAAGTATTGGAGAGAGAGGTCTAGTGTTACTCTCCTTCCACGACTCTTCCCAATAAACACCACCTGCAGATGGTGTCTCTGTTTTGTTCCTACAATTCCTGATTTGTTCCGAATTGTACCAATCGAACCGAGTGTAGGAGATAAATTGTTTTGCATTCTTTGGAGGATCATGTGCTCGATACTATAAAAATGCTCTGAAGGCTTTTGTAGACTGTGTCTTTGATCGAGAAAGTGATTTTATCTCGCCCCCTAGGACATTAACACCAGGAGGACACGGGTGCCGGGCGCTCCGTCTAAGCACAGGTGTTGGTGTCTGCTATTTATGATTCGACCCAAGTTTGATTATGAGCCGGTCTTTTGTAATTGTAATTTGTGTCGATTCTATATGTCAGTATTGTCTTTGTAGCTACGAGTTGCTTTATGGGGTGATTTGTTCACCTAATGTATGCCCCCTCGTTTGGGGTGCATACGACGTCGATAGGAGAATGCGGCCCAAATGAGTGGACGATGCAGATTGTATTGTATCCTGCATAGGGGAGGGGATGTGCATGGTAGAAACCAAGGCACATGCAAACAAAGTGGCTAGATACATGTGTTAGTAAAATAAGCAAGCATGTCATAGAAAAACAATGTAACAAGCAAATGTGCATACAAGATAGATTGTGAAAAGCGGGTTTCAAACATGGGACATCGCTCACAATGTCACAAGACAATCAGGGCTAAAGCGGCCAAAAGCATACAAGCAATGATCAAACAAGACATAGGGCATAAACTCGCAAAACAATGGCATACAATAGAAACAATGAGAAACAAAGTGTAATAGATGACCATGGTGATAAATAGTCTGCAAGGCAAATGTTGCACATGAAGCACCCATTAGCATGGTAGAAAGATAAAATGTATGTCAAGGCATATATGTATCAATGGAAAGTAGTGTGCTAGTAAGAATGGAAAGTAGTGTGCTAGTAAGAATAGAAAGTAGTAACTAATGAAACAATAACACTGGAATGTGTGAGAAAGAATATGCCCCAGGGAGCCTTGGTGGGGATTTGGTAAGAGGTATAATGCCAAACATCATTGCAATGTGTAAGAACCTTTAATAGATCTGCATTCGCTCCAAAAGACCAAGTGAACACGCATGTGTATATAGAAAAGATATTGACATACTAAGTATCCGTCTAGCATGGGAAACAAAGTGTACATGTAAGTATAAGCAAGCAAGAATAAGTGCAACCAAGATATGCAATATGCAATGTATGAGTGAGATGGAATGGTATGCAATGTGAATGTGATAGGAGTAGTGTGCCCCCAGCGGATGTGGATGAGTATGAGATGAGGTTCATTTATAAAAACCCTCAACAATCAAGAATGAACCATAGAACAAGAGTGCGTCATCGGGAAATGGTTTGAAAGCGTGTGTCGGATAGAATAAAACATGAAGTATAGAGTGTTTAAGAGTGAAAGTGGCGAGGTTCATTTTAGATTTAGACACTCAAAGCAATAGAGTATGAACCGTGGAACTAGAGTGCGTCATAGGGTGATGACGATAGAAGGTGTGTATCAAGATGTGTATGAGTTGTAAGACAGAGACTAGATGCGAATCATGGAGCATAAAGCGTAAGTGTAGAGATTAGTAACAATTGATACAAATTGAAGGGGAGAGAAAGCACAATGCCCCCAAGTATGTGAGTGATGGAGATCTATGCAGTGATGTGAGAAGGATCATTGCATGGCGGAGTTTGAAATGTGTCTTGGCCATCAATGTAAGGATTAACTTGTTTGACAAAGAGAATTGGACGCGGGAGTGGAATAGGGTGGGGAGGGATCTTGAATGGTGGTAGCTTATTTTAAATCGGTAATGTTGTAGAGGACTTGAGAGGAGGAGCTGGATTGATTTTGAGATGAAGTTGCTTAGGAGTTGGTGACGTGATAGAAGATTTGAGAGGAGGAGGGTTGGACTGATTTTGAGAGGAATTTGCAGAGTCGGAATGGGTTGAACACGTTTGCTCTTTTCTTACTTGGAGTAAGGAACATTAGTAACGATGGCATGATGCTCATTAGACATAGATGAATCAGATTTAGGAACCTAGTGGGATTTAGCAATTAGAGATGAACATGTAGCAACATTTTGTGTAGCAAATGAAATGAGACCATAATGCTTAAGGTGGCCAATTTGTCGTTTTAGAGCATAGCAATCATTGTCATTATGTCCATTAATTCGATGATAATTGCAATATGGGTGACCTTGGTATTTTGCAAGCCGATAAGGAGGATAGTAATGAGTAGATGACAAGTTGATCAATTGGTGATTGAGGAGTTGAGGAAGAATATCATGTTCTTTGAGCATTGAAATCAAACTTGAGAGGTGTGGGTAGTGGCAAGACTTGGGGTTCACTGATATGAGCACATGTGGAAGTCATAGAAGTAGAATGAGATGTAGAAGGAGAACTAGCATGGGCTTGAGAAGCATCCTTGAGATGTTGGATTTCAGATTTAAGAGATGTAATCGTTGTTTCCATAGCTTGAATTTTGTCTTGAAATAAAGAATGCAAAGTTGAATTGACTCTAAGATGGGTTGATTAGATGGAGGATTAGGAGTAATAGAGTCATCAGATAGACGATCGAAAATGACACTTACTTGAGCGGGTGGCATACTGTGGGGTAGATACATAGTGTCTAGGGCTTTTTAAATAACATCTTTTTGCAATGTGGGTGCATTTGAAGCAAGTCATGCAATGAGATTAGAGGATTTTTAGGAGCCATGAGAGAAGAAAAAGAAGGATCCAAGTGTATTCGAACATCGGGTTCATCAAATAATTTAACAAAAAATAGAACTTTAATTAAACCCTACTATAGAGTAACCTATGTAAACTATGATATACAACTGTTAAGTACAATAGAATGCAAGCAAATAAGCAAGTATGAAATCCTAAGCAAAAGATATGGAAAAAATGATTTAGCTGATTTATGCTTTGATTCGAAGTGCTTTGGGTGGGAAAATTGCTGAACAGGAAGTGAAGAATGTCCTAAATGCTCAGGATAAATCTGGAATGCGGGAATAAGGCCAAACATGGCGCCACGGCGGAGACAAGGGTGCACAGGCGATGAAGACCTCTTTTGGGTGCCTATGATTGCGGAAATGGTTAGAACCTGATCTTTACGTGTGTCGCACAAGTGTCACAAATATTCCCTGTGTTAATTGCACGTGTGTCGCAATATGATCACCAAGGTACCTGTAACTGCAAAACAATGATTCACCTGCAAAACCCACAATACCACATCAAATACAAAAAGAAAGATGCAACATGGGGAGTCGGACTGACCCGACGGTCACCCCGAGAGTGAACTTACGACCGAGAACGCTACACTACATCTTAGACTCCATGTAGTTATTGTGAGTGTGTGTAAGAATCGTGCCCTAGGGTGCCCTTGTGCAAGTTGCACTTGATAGCGGGCTGTAGTAGATGTAGCAATGTAAATAGAATGTGTGGATGGAAAAATGAACTTCCCCTTCCTATGTTGTGTATGTAGAGTTGATGCATCCCATGTACCTTGAATGGATGCTTTAGAGTGCTTTAGGTGCCCTTTTGGATGCAAGCTTAGGTGATGCTAGTAATGCTTAGTGCTTGGTCCCTTTATATGATTCCCTTGTTTGAATTTCATAATTGACAACTAGAAGGCTGACCCATAAGTGAAAAAGATTCCCAAAAGATAAAAGAGACCCAAAAGAAGCAAGTAAGGTGGAAAAGGGTTAGGGGCCCGGAGGGGACGGGCGCCTTGGCGCTCTGCCCCTCGGCCAGGCATTGGTGTCTGGAGCCATAAAATATAAATAAGTAAAATACCAACTGGGCTGTAGGGTGTAAAAGACAAAATAGAAAACAAGAAACAAAGGAAAAAGGCCAAAGACAGTCATTAATTGCTAGTTTTCTTGCTTAGGAATCATATGAATGCTAGTATGTGTTTAGGACCTAGAAATGTACCCAAGTGCGTGATTTTGTGTCTACAGAAACCCTTCATTTCATATTTTCTTTGAGTTGTACTTCTGCTGCAATTAATTAATTTTCCAGCTGTGTTTTCAATCAAGTTTCATGTTGGAAAGTGGCGTAAATACTTCCTAAAATACTTATTTATATTTTGGTTGGATTATTCAATGAGTTTCAAGTGAATTTTCTGTCTTTTTGGACTGCTGTTATAATAATCAGACTGCTGATTTCCAGTTGTCATAAAATTGAGTTTGCTGGTCTAAAATCAAAATTTCATAATCTTGGGGTTTGTGTGATTTCCTCCTTTTTCAGTTGAAGTCCCAATAAGGGACATTACAGTTAAATAGTTAACTTTTTCTTGGACCATATTATGCTCCCAAATGCTTGCCAATTCTACTCAATAAATCCGTGTTTCAGATATTCACCTTCTGCACCACTTCGTACATGCAATAGCATATAATCCGATCCCCACTGCACCACCAATGTTTGACTAGTATGTCGATATCTGGACACTTGAAATGTATATTTTCGAACTTAAATGGATAATAAAGTTACAAAAGTCAAGGCATCGGAAAGCATTTCTACCTACTCTCCATCCAGTAATCAGTAACCAAAGCTATTTCTAGTCTTTACGCTATCAGCTCTCAGTTCATGTGTTCTACTGCACCATTGCATCATGGTCATATATAAATTAGTGTCAATGAGAGCATTATCTAGAGGGTTTGAGAAAAAAATTCAGCTACTTCATCAGTGAAAGCAAGGCCTCCCTTTCTCTCTGGTCTATATAAGACTGTGCTAAAGTCTTCTTCAAAATAAATTAGGGGGAAGATTCTCTACTCTGTTAGATAATTTCACATGGAGGAAAAGGCATGTAATAGAAGAAACATTTATTTCCTTATCAAATTCAAAGGAAATAAAGACTTGGCTGTAGTTCCCCAAATTATTTGTAGGACCATAGTTTTGTCATATGCTAAAGAGCAACAGTCCCTCCCAATCATCCATTTGATCTCCACTGCAATGATCTGGGCTACTGGCCAAATATGTTTAGATGAATAAACCATTTAATAAAGAGACTAGAGCTTTGTTTCTCATGGAGGAATCATTTCTTATTGAGTTTTTCGACAATGTGCTTTAAGAGCTCGCTGTTTGAATTTGAGATCCTCACCTTGAATATTCTGTGAAATTATCTTTATGGGGAAATATATAATTGTTTAAAGCTTTTTAAGGCTTGATGTTATATTGGGTCTCTGCTGACTTTGTTGGATGTTCTATGAGTTTGTTTGAATAGGAGCCACCTTCTGTGCTTACATTTGAAGGGAGTATTCTCACACTCAACTGGATTTTCTAAAGCAACATCCTCAAGTCTTTCTCAATCTTTTCTGGAAGGGGTTTATCCAGATCAATATTCAGTGTTCACACAGTTTTTTGCATAAGTGAGTACAATGGTGCAAAGTGATTTCAAACACAAATTCACCTAATGCATTCCCATTCTTATGGAAGGATAGCCTTCTGTGGAGCTGGACGGTTAGCAGGCAATGCCCGTATACATGACAATGCTTACATTTGACGGGAGTATTCTCACAGTCAACTGGATTTTCTAAAGTTTTTTCCTCTTTAGTCTTTCTCAATTTTTTCTGGAAGGGTTTTGTCCAGATCAGTATTCATTGTTCACACAGTTTTTGCATAAGTGAATACAATGGTGCAAATATTAGGAAGCTGGTGGTGCAGTGCTTCATATATAATCCTACCCTGTTAGAAAACTTGGGAAACATCTGAAAAATAATTTCTAAGTCTGTCTTGGACCTTGGTAACAAAGACAACTGTGATGTATCCATGAGTTTGGGAATAACTTCAACACGACATGAAAAGATGGAGTTCCATTTGTTTAATGAGATGACAACTTCCAGATCATGCTCCATTTTTTTGTGGCAAGCATTGTGGAGCTGAGGGTTCCACATCTCATTGATCATGACGGGCCTTGAGATTTTACTGCCACCGCCTTGAAATTTCAAAATCTTATCATAATCATCTCTGCTAGCAGATCTCATCTTTGGATATGAAGCCTTAAAATGGGATGTCATTTCATGTTATGTTCAGCTGTTTTTTCCCTTTGGCTATCAGATAGGACAATTGCCTTTTCTAATGGTTTTATTTGTAAAATAAAGATTAATCTCTATGATGAGTCATTCTTTGTGTCTCCAAAGAACAAACAATGGAGGACAAGGATAATTGCTATTAGTCAATTTTATTATGCATTACATTCTAGTTCCCTCTGCTGTAAAATGCGAATTGTTCTTGACTAAGCCTGTGAGTAAAATGCTTTGTCAGTAGTTATTTTTTTCCCTCATCTTTGCTAAAGATACCTAGAGAATGGGCCCTAACCCAGCACAAATTAGTGTGACCAAATATGAATGGATAAATAGAGCCTCAATATTCCATGGATAAAAAGAGTTTGTCTAAACCCATATTGTGATTAGCATTTGTGGCTGCAGAATGCATTACTTTTAATACTGGATAACATGCTCCATAAAGGCATCCAACTCTGATAGCATAAAGATCATCAGGACCATAAGTTTAAAATGCACATTAGAATGCATTAATAAAAAGTAAACTGATCAGAAGATCCCAAAGAACTCCCATGGAGGGTAATGAGATGTTACCACCCATTAGGACCATTGCATGTCCCATTCTTCAAACTGCCTTCAAGCTTCTGAACAACCGTAGGATCCTTTTAGATCTTTGCTTCTTTTTTCTCCGAGGATCTACTGATTAGACCCAAAAAGTCTACTGACTCAACCCTTAGAAATACCTTTTTCTATGATCAGGATCTAACTTACTGTATAGATCAGGAATATATTGAGCTCTTTCAACTTTCAAAAGGAAGTGAAAGTATGCAATTCTCCTTTTATAAGAGAGCTCCTAAAGAAAGTTTTTCTGAATTTTTACATTCCTATTTCTAACCTAAGTAGCTGGTTCGAGTGCGATTCAGGTACGGATACGTCGATTTTTTTTTACCTTGGGTACATCCCTACAAAAATTATATAAAAAATAAAAAATATAGAAATTATAGCCTAATAAATCAGAAATTAGAGACAATAACCATATAGTATGCATATAAAAAACAAAATAACCACAAAAATGAAAATATTATCCGAATGCCAAATGTCATAATAATCAAATATCTCAAATGTTATGTGCTGATCATAATTAATTACATCAAAATTAATATTGAGCCATCTTGCCCTTCATCAAGAGCATCAATATCAATATCAATGATCACGTGGTGCATAGATTTTTTCTAGGATACCGTCTGATACAATACCCCTAGGCCCCTTGGAGCGGGTACAGAGCATTTTGGCGACAGTGCAGTGGGGCGGGGCGGGCGGAGTGCGTTGTGTACCTGCGGATACGGCGGGTACGACCAGCTGTACCCGACCCTATCCGCATGGTACATGACTTGCGATCGTACCCGGCCGTATCCACAGGGTACACGACGCACCCTGCCCGCTCCCCAACTGTATCCACCCCCTTACACATCTTTTTTTTTTTTTGTTTTTTTAACATGTTTTTAAAGCCTCATAACATTAAAAAATAAAATATTCTTCTAATCTAAACCCTAAAAGCTAACTCTAAACAATAAAACAAAAGAACAACACAAAAACAAAACATAAAGCAAAGAAACTTACCTTTGGCTCTCCAAAATTGCATTGTGCTTGTCTAGGGTTTGAGGAGCTATTGCTAAGCTTGTAGGAGTGTGAGGAGCTACAAAGGAGGAAGATTTGTGAAGGATTTGTGGTTTACTAAGTGAAGGTAAGGTTTTTTTAATTTCTAAGTTTGTTTCTCTCTTTTTGTTTTGTTTTGTTTTGTTATTTAATCTTTCACATATTTCATTTTTTTTTTGCTTATGTTCATCATTTTTTTGCTCTTTCTATTTAATTTTCTAATTTTCAATACATGCCATTATTTTCTTTGCTTATTTTGTTTGTTTTGAACCTTGTAGGTTCTTCTACAATGACAACAAGTTACGCTTTTTTGGGCAATCTTTGGTCAAGGAATTTGACCAAAATTCGCCATTATGGAGGCATGTAACAATACTTGAACAACTTCCAGGTGGTGGTTGCTTTGTTTGGAAATGCAATGATTGTCATGGAGCATTCAAAGGCTCTTACAGTTGGGTGAAAAGCCACTTGTGTGCAATAAAAGGTAACAATATAAGAGTATGCAAGGGGAGGAATAATGTTGGGGTGCCAAAAGCAAAAGTTTTGGCATATATCAAAGAGCAAGAAGATGCAGAGGCAAATGTGGCTATGAGAGCGGGTCATCCATTGGCCAAAAGAGGAAGTTCATCTCGATCAACGAGGCCTCCTGTTGCCCCATCACCTAGTGGATCCCCATTGTGGCCATGCCACATCCATTTGTGGCTCCTACCTCCACGGATGATGAGGATGCTTCCCTTGCACGAAAGAAAAGTAGGACAAAAGGGCCATTGGAAAAGGCCTTTCAAAATGAGAGTAGAGAAATTGCAGATGAACACATTGTATGGTGTGCATATGCTAATGGGCTCTCATTTAATGTTGTCAGAATCACCTTATTGGCATGAGATGGTGACAACCATCAATGAGGCACCAAAAGGGTATAAATCACCAGGCTATGAGAAGATCCGCACCACCTTATTGGATAAACAAAGAAAATATGTGGAAACCTCCTTCTGACCAATCGGGGACTCATGGGCCAAAACAAGTGTGTCTATCGTTTCGATGGATGGAAAGATGCAAGAAACAACCCTTTAATCAATGTGATTGCGGTATGTCCTCAAGGGACAATGTTTTTGAAAGCGGTTGATTGTGAAGGGTAGGTGAAGGATGCCCAGTTCATTGCCAACATCCTTTTCGAATCCATTGAGGCGGTGGGGCCTCAAAATGTTGTCCAAGTCATAATAGACAACGCCAAAAATTGCAAAGCTGCAGGGATGTTAGTTGAGGCAAGGTATGGGCATATTTTTTGGACACCATGTGCCATGCATTCACTAAATTTAATGCTAAAGAAGATGGCCAACAAAATAGAGTGGATCCAACAAGTGTATGCAGAGGCTGAAGAGATCCAAATGTTTGTCACCAACCATCACCAGTCACAGGGCATTTTTAGATCATTCTCGTAGTTGGAGTTGTTGAAGGTAAGGAAAGCTACCTTTTTTTTCTTTAATTTAAAATTTAAATATAAGTTTTTTTATTTTTAAAATATAGTATAATTAGTATTCAAAAGTTTTCAATTTTTGTTTTTGATCTTATTATATTATATTAGGTTGTTGAGACTCGGTTTGCATCACACAATTGTCTTGAGGCGACTTGTGAAGGTGCGAGAGGCACTCATGAGGATGGTAACTTGCGATCTTTGGCGTATGGAGGTAATCAAACACCGAAGCGAGCTCAAAAAGTGAAGAGCATGATCTTAGAGGACATTTGGTGGGATCCAAGTGGACTATCTGTTGGGTTTTATTGAGCCCATTATGAGCATGATCCGCTTTTCGACATGGATCAACCATGTTGAGGAGAGATATATGATGGTATCGACTCAATGATCGAGATGATAAAAACCGTCATAAATGCAAAAGAACAAGATCTTGAGGAAACATTTTTCAAACAAGTGCAATCAATCGTCATTGAGCAGTGGAACAAAATGACCACCCCGCTACATCTACTTGCTTTTGCATTAAATCCAAGATTCTACCACACGGAGATCCTTTCTTTGCAGGAGGGAGCACCATACAAGGATGTGGAAGTCAGTGAGAGATATATGGCGGCATTGGCTAGGATCTTGCTTGATCCTGAGGCCCAAGACATTGTTATAGAGTTTGGCAATTTCATAGCAGAAACAAGTCATAACCTTCTCGCTCTTCGGAACAAATACAAGATGGATGCTCATATGTGGTGGTACCTCCATGGTCATGCATCGGTTTACTTGCTGACCTCTTACTGATCAAGGTCTTGCACGGGTAAGTTTTTAATTCTCTTTCCTTTTTGGTTTTAAATTTTAGTTTTTTAAAATTTAAGTTTGAGTGTTTAAGTTTGAATTTTGCATTGACTTTGCATTGCCTCAATAGGTTGCAAGTTCATCTTCCTTTGAGCGCAATTGGAGTACATATAGCTTCATCCACTCATAGAAGCGCAACAAGTTGGGGGCTAAAAAGGCTGAAGATTTGGTATACATACATTCTAACTTGCGCCTTTTATCCCACAAGCAACAAGAGTACAAGGAAGGGACAACAAAACATTGGGATATTGATCCAGAGATAGTTGACTTGGATGCTTCCATTTCCCACCATGGAGCATTAGATGATGAGGAGAGTTCTGTGGCACCGCGAGACCTATATGCACAAGGGGGTGCAACTGGTAGTGGTTCGAGTCCATGTGGTTCTAATGAACCACGTAATGATGATGATGCAACTGATGTTGATCCTCTTGATGAAGAGGAATATGATGAATATTGAAAGATAGTTTGTCATTTGAACTTTGATCATGACTAATTTGGTGTAAATTTTAATAGATTGAATTTAATATATCATGACATTCACATTGTGTTCGATTTAAGTATTTTAATTTAACTTTTAAGCTTTTAAGTTTCTAAGTTTTATCGGTATCCTAGCTTGTTTGTTGTGGTTATTCACTTATTTAGCTTATAACTTGTCTTTTATCTTGTCTTTCATATGCATAATATGTGGTTAATAACTTAATTCCTATTTAGAAGGTTGAAATTTATATATTTTTTAATTTTTATATATTTTTGTACTGCTGTATCCTATGCCGTATTTGGGCCCAATTTTTTTTTTTTTGCCGTTTCTGCGTATTGAATACTCCATACCCGCTCCCGTATCCAAAACTTATCGGCTACTTACGATTTTTTAATATTACCACTGCCGAGTACAAATTCCCTTGCACCTGATATCATTACAACTTTGTAATCAGGAAAAGCTGCAGAAAGGACATCAAAGGCTTCCTTATCCCTTTACTCATCTACAAATACAGGAGCAACAATTCCTTTGTTTGCAATGTAGATGTTTATATATGATGCTGCAAGTCTGGCTCCAACAATTCTAGTTTACACATGCCATTGATATGTTTAGAAGGACCAATCTTTCCTCAAAGTTCTCGCTTGCAGAAACAGAACTATCAATATTAACCCCTAATGCAATTTCTTCTTCCCTTACAGAACGGAACCATCTCTGTAGATCCATGGCTTGTCCATTGAGGAAGGACTGCAATGATATTTTGCCTGTGAGAAGCTCCAGTAACAATACTCCAAAGTTTTTACTATATTTTTTTGTTTTTAATGTTGATTTTTCAATGAAAAATCAAAAAAGTAATCTAAAAACATGTTTTAGACTGTGGGTACCCCTTGGATATATCCAGGGCGCATCTTGGATGTACGGCTAGGTTTGCAGGCGTACCAGGGCATACCAAGGGTACCATACCCATACCACATTCTGGGGATGTACCCAGGCTGGGTTCGAGGCTTGGGTGGTTTGGGGAGGGCGTGTACCGGCTACTTGGTTTCTAACAATTCATCTAGATATAGTGAGAAGCATAATCGGTCAACTTCATGCTGAACCTGCATTGTGTGCTCTCCCTGCATTGCATGATGGGAAAAATCTTTGATCAAAGTTTGATGCATTTCACTAAGAATAGATGGATGCTTTTATCCCTTTTTTCATTAAATGTCTCAATGGGATGTGGATGGATCTGTTCTTTGTCAGTACTTGTTGCAGTGCATCAACTTTATCTATTACTAGTTGATATTGCTAGTTATTTTCTTTGTAAGGATACCTTGAGTAACATTCATCTGAAATAAAATTATACAAGAGTCATTCGTCTTACTATATATTAAATTTTGATCGACTGTTTTACATGTAACTTCAAATAATAATCATGATATAAGATCATCTTAATTTTTGTATGCTTTTAATCGACGAACTTCAGGATTGTATTTATACTTGGGTATTGTATAAACATTAGCAAATGAAACATGTTGTTGTGCTCAGAACTCTATTTTTGCATGTAGGTGCCTTACAAGAGGTTCTTCACTTGCATGATGTTTTGGCTAGGGTGTATCTTGCCAGGTTGTGCTTTACTTTGTCCAGGGCTCGTGTGCTGGATGGTCAGTGCATGTCTTAACATTTCATTCGAATTGGAAATTTCTATGTTCCTGTCTGTACAATAATTTAGTTACTTTTACCAGATTGGGTTTTTGGTTTTGAAGTACTCAAATGAAGCTAACATTGTTTGCAGAAAGGCCTGATATAAAATCTCAATTTACAACTGTTCTCTATCAGTTGCTTTTGGATCCAAGTGAGAGGGTCTGTTTTGAGGCCATCACATGCATTCTCGGGAAATTTGATAATACCGAAAGGTATTTTTATCTCCTTCAAAATGGAATAGTGGACATCATTGCTAACAGAGTCCTGAAACATATTGTCAATTAAATTTGGTTCAATAGCCATGCATTGGGATTTCTAACCTGTGACTTTTTAATATCATCTGCATGCTATGTTTTCTCATGCAGCCTTTGTTTTCTGTTATTCTCATACATGCTTTGGATAGGCCTGAAGAGCGGGCTGCAGGTTGGGCCAGGGTGACTAGTGAAATTCTTAAATTACCGGAAGCGCCTTCTCTAGCATCTAAAAAAGATAATGAATTGCAAGCAAAGGATGGAACCACTCAGTCTAAAGATGGACTTCCTCCAAAAGCTCAAAATGAGCGACCTGCTCCAAGACCAAGACGGCCACAGGCTCTAATCAAATTAGTCATGAGAAGGTAATCCTTTATTAATGCCTTTTTTTAATGCCTCAGAGCAATATTCTAAAAATGTCAACTCTTAATAATGCAGGTTAGAATCAGCATTCGAAGCTTCTCCAGGCCGGTGCTACATGCTGCAGCAAGGGTGGTTCAAGAGATGGGAAAAGCCGAGCTGCAGCATTTTCTTTGGGTGTTTATGCACTTGATGAAGACAGTCACCCTGAAGCATTTTTGGAAAATGAAAGTATGGGATTATCCGAATCAACAGATGTTGAGGACAGAGACAATTCTCTTTCTGAAGGTGCTATTTGCATTCATCACAGTATGCATGATTTGTCTAAACAAAAGAAAACATGATGAAGGAATATTTTATGCAACAAAATTTACAGTTCATTATCCACTTGCATTTGCAAAATGATCCTAGATGACACAGGCTATGGAACTTGTACCAAACCAACCCCCGACACACTTGATAGTGATAAAATGACCACATACTTTCCTGTGGTTTCTATCCTTAGAATCTGGATTCACATGATAAACCTTATGATCTTTATGAGACATTAGTTAGAAGCATACAAATTTCCAGCAGAAAACTCAAGGCTTCATTTATCACCTAACCTCCTGCTTTGTAAGTGAAAATGATGTAACCACTTGATTGCCAATGAATGATTATCAAAAGAGGGCAATACATTTCCTGAAATAGCCAGGCAATGCCTACTAGCAGCTCTTTTAAGGACATGCTAATTGATAAAGATAAAGATAATTGCAGAACTCCGCATCTAAGCAATTTCAGTGAGTGCTTTCATCATCACTTTGATATAGGTGTAAACAAACATCCCTATTTGTTTGTGTTTGTTCATTTATTAAGTCACCACCTACTTGGTAAATGAAAATGGATTTACCACCTGATTATGTGATGAATGATTATCAAAAGAGTGCAATAAAAGTTCCTGAAATAGCTTGGCAACGTCTGCCTAGCATCTCTTTTAGGACATGCTAATCGATTAAGATAACCGCATGACTCTGCACTTGAGCATTACCCATGAACGCTTTCATTATCACTTTGATAGAGGTTTAAGAAACATCCCTATTTGTTTGTGTCGGTTCTTGTAAAAGCAGCCAAAAATCAATATCATTTTTGCCTGGAACTAGCAAACTAGTAGCACTTAACAAGGCATCCTATTAGCATCTGAAAAATATCTAAGTTGAAATTCAGAGCCAAGTGGGTAATTACTTTCTTGGTTCATACTCTATCGTAACTAAATGATATTACTTCATGCCGATAGTCAAGTTTGCACATTCGTGGGCATTAAGTGCATGTGCCTACTCCAGGAAAACACACCTATAGTTATTTCTTTCAATCTCCACCTTTTTGAGATTTGGATGGAGTTGATGTGGCCATTAGATCCACTTAATTCTGATCACTACTTGGAGGATATGCTTTTTGAATTTATATACCATTTAGTAGTCTAAATGTATATTCTTTAAAATGCACATATCTTGAATGATGGAATGGAAAATAATGGGAGAAATGACAATAGTGGGAAAGCTGGCATAGGTATTTAAGTGAGCTCCACTTCTATATGTGCATACAATGATGGTTATGTTCGTAACCTAAATTTCTGCTATATGAATGTGTGAAGGCTTATATCTGAAAAACATTTTCAGTTACCTTGTTCCTGTAACATCCTGTTTCATGGAATCTGGAGTCATGATTTTCAAAAAAGTGTGTTGTATGATTGCATAATATGTGGCCGAATTGTGTTATGGAATTGAATATGTAAACTAAATTTAGAAAAGCAAAATTGGGCTTGTTAATGGTATTGGACCACCGGGAGTAACATTCTTGCGAGGTCACCTGATGTGCATTCAAGTTTGAGTTTATGGAAAGAAGTAAAATTATACATTCTGTGTCTTTTGTTTTCTTTAACACTGTTTTCAAGCATGCATGGACTTCTTTGCTCTTTCAATCCCAGTAAATTATGTGCGTATGTCTAGATTGTACCAACACAACTGATGTTTTAACTTTTCTTTGACTTTCACTGCAGTTACCCGGACAAAAGTTGCTCCATTACTCTCATCTACTGCTATAGGAAGTAAAGAGACCATTGCAAGTATGTTAGCATCACTTATGGAGGCATTGCGCACCACTGTGGCATGTGAATGCGTTTATGTGCGAGCTGCAGTGATAAAAGCTTTAATATGGATGCAAAGTGCAAATGAGTCCTTTGATGAACTTGAAGCCATTATTGCTTGTGAGCTTTCAGATCCGGTCTGGTCATCATCATTATTAAATGATATTTTGCTTACCCTGCATGCCCGCTTCAAGGTCAGTTTTGATGCTATGGTGCCATGGATGGATGATTTTTCTCCTGTTCAATGACATGGCTATGCTCGGTTGGGCAATAAAATGTTTCATGTCCACAAATACTTGCAAGGTTTATTATGGCAATGAATAAAAATATATGATATATCATAGCTTGTTTGCGAATCTCATATCCTCCAGAGAGTGAAAATATCTATTTCTAGATTCTTCTCATTGCATTGTACACATTTGTTTCATTTAAGATTTCCATCGCCCAATATCTAAGAGTTGATTGGAGTCTTACATCAAGGCCATACTCCACATAATTTTTTATTTAATTATTTATCATATTATCTTGGAGTATAGTGCATGAGATGGTTTATCCACATTCTTGTGTACACCTGTTTTTCCTTTCATTTTCCACTGTGGCTTCTTCGCAGTGAGATTCCACATTTCCTGCACCCATATTAGTTTATTATGTCAACTTTGTAAACATGGTTTAATTTTCTCACATGATAATTCTGTAAAGTCTACTCTGGTTATTGGGTAATTGGTTAATGTTCTACTCATCTTTGGAATTACTGTCATGCCTTTGAAGTGCTCATATATTATCATTGTATACTTAGTGTCTGTCCACCAAATGTTTTTCGCCTTGTCATAGATTCATCTTGTGGCAACATGAAAATTGTTAGGGAATCATCTGATTTGAAGCAAACTTACCTCTTTTACAACTTGAAAAGTGGCAGTTCCAAATATTTCCTTGTCCTGAGATGTAGCTGAAGACACTTATGCTCACAAAGTTTATTGTCTGTAGATTCCTTATGAATAGGATGTATAGAATGAGAGCTATACTAATTTCTGTCAATAATGTAAGCTAACAATTGGAAATATTCAAAGACAATAAATGGTACTGAATTGAGACGGAGTGGGTAAATCATTTTGTTAAAATTTTATGTCTGCCAAGGAAAAAGAGATAAAATAAGAAGCAAGGCTAATAGTCAAGGCTATAGAATATATATAAATGCTACGGACAAGTCTCAATATAAAAATATAGCCCATTAAGGTACCATATAGGCCAAAGGTCTATGTAGTAGGGTCATGTTAATCCATCCTCATCATCTCTTTACTTTTAATCCCCTACAGACTGATGACTGAGAGTAAAGGGTGGATATCTTCGGAGGTGCTTGCATTCAGTTGCCCCAAGGCTTAGTAAAGCCGACTCAGCTTTAGGCTAGCCAAACAATGGGACTTAAAATCTGAACTTAAAGCACTTGCATAAAGCTTTTTCCATTCCACCACCGAGGAGTCAACAAGAGGAGATGGGAATCAAATAATCAAAGATGGAACTAAGAGAATCAAAATTTCTATATCGAGCTGCGGAGCAGATGTAACAGATTATCTGTCATTTTCTTTTTCAAAGAATTCGTTGAAGTGGAAAATTGAAATGGAGCCGCTAAAATTAATTTCCTCATCACATCCATCTTCAAGATGTTTATTATGGATGCCAAAAATCATGAAGCAAGCTCAGAAAAGAGCAAGAGATACAGAAAAATAAAGCAGTTGATAGGTTCCGAGTTTAATATTGAGCTTTTAACAGGAGTTTTCTCTGGATTCAAGTATCATGTTTGCCTGATGTAGTGTTTGTTTCTCCAAGCAGTCTAAAGGAGGGGACAAGTTACACAGGCTCTCCTATCTTTCGAATATATATATTATATCAAACTACTTCCACTTCACTCAACAACTACCACGTTCTCATTCTGGGTATCAGCTGGCTTATCATCTTCTTCCTCTAAGGGCTTGCAGCAGTGGGGAAGAGTTATGGCTGCTTTTGGCGGGAGCTCAGCCTTCACAATGAATTTTTACCCAATGATGCATCTCAGTTTCTCTATCAATTTTCTCTTCTGCACCAAAAAAATTATTTAATGTGTATCTAGTTGGTTTTGACCAAATCTACCTACGGTATATAATGCTGAGCATCAATTAATTATTTAATGTAATACTAAGACACTTTTTTTTTGGTTTTGTTTGTTATAAGAAGAGTTCAAGTTTATTAAAATCTTAAATTTTTTTCACCAATCTTGTGATTAGATTTTTAGCATATTGTTAATGAGCATGGCACAATCAAGTACTATGAAAATCGCAGTGAGATATAGACAACAAATTGTAAAAAAATGTAAGAAGATCTATGGACAACATAGGAAAGTAAGAAAGAAAGCGGACCACATTAAAACAAGCATTGAGGCTATGCAAACGAATACTAGTAGGTTTGAATCTATTACAAAAGACTCGAGAGGAACTAAAATTGCAGTATCTAAGATATATACTCATACAATAAAACATCGATTATTTGTCACAACAACTAACCTATTAAGAGAGAAACTGTTCACATCAAGCTCCAGACTATAATGCTTTCCAAGAACCAAAGCGGTAAGACTTTCAAAAGCATTGGTGTTATCACCATAGTGAAACAATCACAAATAGATATATGCTCGACCTTACAAGATACAACTCTCAAATTGACAATTAAGATGCAAGGATATGGATATATTTAATGGAGAACTATATTGTACTTTTTGGCTTGATAAAAGAGGTTTTTATAATGCCCCTCAGCTGTGAAAAATATGTGTAGAGGCCAAATTACAAGGTCTGTTTATGCAAACAATGCGAGTTTTTATTCATTACCAAAATGAAACTAGTAATTTACCAGTTTGAGCCGAAAAACAGAAATTATCCCTAATTGATTTCCAATTTAACGGAGAAATATATTGTACTTTTTTGGCTTGATAAAAGAAATTACAAGGTCTGTTTATGCAAACAATGCGAGTTTCTATTCATTACCAAAAAATACGAGTAATTTACGGTTTGAGCAGAAAAACAGAAATTATCCCTTTGCACCCTTCATTTTTCAGCTCCTACATGCTACAGAATATGAAAAAGGAGCAACTTGATACAGCTATGCAACCAACTCCCATGCTATCAAAAAAATGAAAGTCAGTAAAGGCCTATCGGGCCTTCAACAAAACACCCATGGGCTGGGTCAAACCATAGTTACCAAATACAGTGGATGTGGAGAGATTTTCCCATTTTTGCTTTTTTCCCATCCACCGTATCAAACACCGAATATTTTAAGCTTTAATAATTTAAAAATCAGAAAAAACAAAAAAACCAAAACATGTGTTGGGAAAAATAAAAAATCTACCAAAACAGATTTTAAACTCATGTTATAATTATTGCAACAGCTGTTTATTATTGATTGAAGCCAAATGTATGCATTTTATTATTTAATAATACACTACAATAATTTTATAATTCCTTTGTCACTTCAATAATTTTGAATCTGTTGTATAGTTATGTGTTTAATTATGAAAAGTATCATATTTTCTATATATTCAACTTTTTCCAGTTACCAGGGTGAATTTATTGAACAAATTGAGGATTGTTGCAGGCCATTTTATGGAACATTTTGAAGAGAAGGTCTTCAATACTTTCCTATTAAAACTGAAATGGTGGAAGAGATATGTCGATGATACAAATTTGAATGGAGAGCCATGAATTATTCAAGGGTAATCTACACAATTTTTGTGAAAGCATCAAGTTCACCAAGGAGGTTGAGTAGGAGGCATAAAAGTAGAAATTCGGAAACTAAGGATACTCGTGAGTAATTGGTCACTGCCCTTGCCAATGTGCCAAACATAATTGTTGTGTCGTGTTTTCCCAAAACCACAGTCAATAGTGAAAAACCGCAAGGTTCTGAAAAAAGCCCAAAAGTTTTTGAATAATTCATTATTAATCGTGACTTATTGGAAAACTCAGTTTTTGGCAGTTTTTCAAAAAGCTGCCTTTTTGGGCAATGTGGATTTTGGTTATGCAAATAATTAAATGTTACAACAATGGTGGGATAACTTTTGGCAAGGAAGCTAAATCACTTTAGTGGATGGAAATGCAGATTTTGAGCCAACCCTGCAATTCTTTGGCTTGCGAGCGTTCTTGGAGTGTGTTTGTAACATCTACAATCCAAGAAACACAACAGTTTAAGCCAAAAGCGGATGAATGATTTGGTGTTCATGCACCACAATCTTTGGCTTCTCCTTAAAATAATCGCGGACTTGCTAAGCTATAACTTAGTTACTTATTTTAAATGTTATTGCCTTGCAATCGATTTGAATTTCATGCATATGTATTACAAACTTGTGGCTGTATAATATCAGGTAGTGTCAAAGGTGATCAGCCAATTGATCTTGATGAGATTGAACCTAAATTGGAATGCGTCACAGCCTTGGAGGAGCCACCATTTTCAGGGGAGGACGCGACCTTCTTGGGTGAGGCATTGAATGATCACGATCATATGCGGGAGAACCAAAATATGGGAGCTTTAACTAAGCATTCTATAGCCTTGTAGCTTCATAGTATTTTTTTTTGTATTGTCATAAGTAACTTGTGATCGAATGGCTAGGTTCGAGTTGATGTTTACAAAATTGTGGTTGCAAACAATCCACATGGTGCTGCCCAAGACCAATTGTGTAGTGGACAATGGCACACTTGGAGACCAATAAGGTATTGTAGAATGTGTAGAGGAGATTAAGGAAATTATCAACACATCCGAATGTGAAAGACTTATATGTAGAAATGTAACTTCTATCAATATATAAAAAGGGAAAGTACAAATGTGTACAATAGGTTAGTAAGCGCTAAGTGTGCAAGCTCATGTGATCGAAAGGCGAATACATTCTTTCCAATTTTCCTAGACTAGTGTGAGAATCTAGAACTACATATGTGTTTGATGTTAGATACTCATGGCACCCTATCTTCTTTCGGCATGTGGGTGTATCTTTCGGCTTTATGGACGCATAGATGTTTGGAGTGTGTGGCTAGAATACACACACACACATAAAATGTATGATTATAGGATGTTGCACGCTGGAAATGGTTAAAGACACTTCATCTTTCTTGGTTGAGTAACGGTTGTGATTGGACGTGTCAATGCAATGTCTTGCGACGGAATGCTACGATATGGCATGACCATGGAGTGTGCTACTTTGTGTGTCATGTGGTAATGAAGTGCTAATTGATTGTGAATGTTGAGTGTGGAAGTTTTGTGTATTTGCACAACATTACTTGGCATCTGCAAAAAGCAACATGTAAGTATGTTGGCGTACCACAAAGATGGGAGGTGTGGTGAAATCTTGCGAGTCTTGTGCGAGTTGTGCAACATGGTAGGCTTTGTAAATAGTCTTGTGCGAGTTGTGCAACATGGGAGGTGAGGAGTTTTATGTGGATTGCGAGATAGGGTGTGATGCTACATATGAGTCATTCGTCCTTTCTTGAGAACCAATGACCCTTGTGTCTTTAGTTAGCTATAGAAATTGAACACTGAAGTTGTTGGTCAGTTGTACCACTTAACATACTTTGCCTAGCCTTGACCACTTGGAACAATTGATGTGTGCCATGACGGGTGCATGTGTTTGTCACTTCTATTTTTGATCCATGATAGTGGGATGCAAGTGTTTGAGATCCAAGCAAGAAAGATGTTTAGTCATTGTTGGCTCAAGAAGTGGAGGGAACTAAGGCTTAAAGAGCTACACATTGAATACCGGGTGTAAACCCAAGTACAAGGTAAGATCAAGAAAAATACATTCTCACTAGTTATGCGGAGAATGGTGTAAGGACCATAAGGTAGAGGCTTAATCTTTAGGTGTGGACCTATGAAGCGTTCCTCATGAAGATGCAACTAGACATTATCGCCAACTTGGAATGCATGAGGTGTGCGATGTGCGTTGTGGTGCTCTTTGTACTTTTGTTGTGAGCATGAGAGAATCTGTTGAACTGGTTGATGAACAAATTGTTCCATCTAGACCATGAAAATCCTCTCTTGGTTCCATCTAGACCATGGGAATTCAAGAAGTGTAAGGCGTTGAGCCATGTTTTGCAAAATGATGTTTTTTGAGTCAAACTATGAATGATATGATGGAGAGGTTGTCCTTTGACCCAAAACTTTGCAAGGAATAGACGCTTGTATTCCTCCGAAGCTTTGGTGGCAATAACATTGGGGCTTACACAAGAACTATCTAGATCAATGTCCTCCATGGATGTGGGACTAGTTGTAGATTGTGCAACCAAGGATTTACGTGCGTAGCATTCAAAATCGTTGTGGGTGTACAAGTGATGTCAGTGGCACCACTTGTCATTTGATTGCTTCCTTTGTCCAAGTTAGAAGGCGCAATAGTCTTTTGATGTTGTGTGGTCTTCTTATGCTATCTCCCCGTGATTTACGTTTTGCTTCTATGAAGGGGGCTGAGATGGTGCATGGTGCATGGGCTGGCTCTTGTGCATGAGGTTGGATAAAGAGCACGAATGCTGCTTCATCTTTGCCTTTGCTTCTATCTTGGTGGTGTTGGGATAAGCTTGCACCAAAGAGTTAGAAGTCAAGAACTCCATCTTCACACGAATATAAGGTCGGAGTCCACTAACGTACTTCAGCACCTTGTGTTACTTCAGGAGGTCCTCACACAAGCGCACAATGTAGTCACATAACTTGTTGGTGTAGTTTTCCACCAACTGCTCCTTATGTTGTTGTAGCCATTGGAACTTCATATAATCATCCTCATAGTGTTTGAGGGGGTAGAATTCCTTTTGTAGAGCACTAACAAAGCCCTCCCAAGTTCGGATGGGCTCGAAGGCTTTATTGAGCTGCGCGCTGAATGTTTCCCTCTAGTGGGACACTGCAATGGACATCTTCAGCATTGTGAAGATGATCTTCTCTTCGTCATCGAAGCGGTTAGTGGAGAAGTAGGCCTCAAGTTGGCGAATCCACTTATCCAATGTTGCGAGTGTCAATATTGCGTTCAAACGCTAGGATGTCAAGATTCATTTTGACCTTGAAAGGGGTCTAATATTGAAATTGCTGGTTGGATAGTTGCGAGAGAGAGAGAGAGAGAGAGAGAGAGAGTGCTCGTCAAGCTGAGCTGAGACATAAACCCAAAAATTGGCCAAAGAGCTTGGTGCGTTGTGCTTCCAAGGTGTCCTTAATGAGCTTTTGGATGTTTGGGGCTGCCTCATGTTGCTTCTAGGTGTTAACCATCTTGCTCTTGTTACGATGCTCTTTTGGGTAGTGTTTAATGAAGCCAACTGGTTGTCCTTCCTTCTCACATTTTGTTCATGTGTTTACATGCATAAGAAAGAGCTATGCTCTGATATCAATGATCCACCCAATTATGTGGTGGAAAATGTCACACTTGAAGACAAGTAATGCATTGTAGAATGTGTAGAGGAGATTAAGCAAACCAATCTATCAACACATTCAAATTTGGAAGACTTATATGTAGAAATGCAACTTCTATTCAATATACATAATAGGAAAGTAAAAATATGTACAATAGGCTAGTCAGGCTAAGAGTGCAAGCTCTTGCAATCAAAAGGGAATTTGTCTTAACAGATTTGCCTAGGTTAGTGTCATAGTATCTAGAGCTACAAATGTGTTTGATGTTAGATACTCAAGGCATGCTAGCTATCTCCTTTCTAGTCTATGAGTGTGTTCTCTTGGCTCTATGGATGCATAGATTTTCGGAGTGTGGCTACAATACATATATATACAATTTATTATTATGGGATGACAGTTACAATTGACAACAGTTGTAGGAGAAATGGTCGCAGGACCCTTCACCTTCTTTGGTTGAGTAATGATTGTGATCCGACGTGTGGCATGCCTGATAAGATGCTTAGACATGACGTGAGTGTGGAGTATGCCACAAGGCGTGCTGCGTTGCATGGAAGTGCTAATGGGCGAATGTTGAGTGTGGAAGTCCTGCGCAGCTGCGCGACAACATTTGGCATGCAAAGAATCAAAGCACAAGTGTGTTGGTGTACCGCAAACTGCAAGGTGTGGGACAATGCCATGAGAAGATGCAAGTACTTGCACAAAGGTGTGCGGCATTGCAAGAGCTACAAATGCTGTGAAGGGAACTGGCATAAGACTGCATGTGCTGCGAGTGATACTGTGTGAAGGACGCAAGACAGTGGGAACAAGTGTGTTGCAATATGCTAGTGCAAGGATGGAGAATTTGTGAGGGCTGCAAAGCAGTTGTGCAATATGCTTGAGACTGCATGGAGCAATAAACCAGGTACTGCAACACTTAGCGAATGGCACTAAGTGTTGGGCAAGTTGCAAGATAAGTGGTATTTGTCTGGTATGCAACAAAGGGTTACGCCAATGTTCCGCAATGCCCAAGTTCTGCAAAAGAAGCGAGGAGGTCTTGTGTGGCTGTGAGATGCTGCGAGACTATGCACATATCAGGCAACATTGAACGAACTCATTTTTTATTTATTATGTTTGTTCTCATCTGTAGGAAGTATATTTGGCATGAAATGACAACAATTGGTTTTTCACTATTTTTACAAATATTTCAGTGTCTTTTAGTTTGCTGAGTGTTTCCAGAATTACTCCCAAGTAATCAAATTCCATTCACAGTTTTAGTTTACAATGCCATTTCTGTGTGAATGGAATGCCACAATGGTTGGAGGGTCTTTCATTTTTGGATGGTTTGCTGAAGTGAAAAGTTGATGGTTCTATTTTTTGATTGGTATACAAAAGAAAAACTCATACAAATTATTATTTGCATGCTTCTTCACACCACCACTGGTCTCGAAAGGTAGGTGTTGTTAGAACCTTGTCACTAGGGTTGTGAGGCTCTCATATTAAGCGAATTATCATTAGGTGGAGGAACTGTGAGAATATTTAGATAGGTCTCCTTAGGAACAAAAAGACTAAGCTTTAGACAAGACAAATAAATATTGCAGAAAGAAGATCACATGCAATGGAGCCCACATGGATTACTTTATAATGACTGAATTAGCAATGTGATTGGATGTGTATATATACACATTTGATACATTGGATTTGCAGACAATGGGGCTGACCTGCCTTAACCAATACATTCGAATTTGGAAATAAGGGTGGTTCTATCTCAAACAATAGAAGGCACACAGCCTATTTACAAAGAGGGGCACGAGAGGACAGGAAAATAGAAATCAAGAGAGAGAACCACTAGAAGGTCCAAGTCAAGATTACACAAGTTCCAATGGGAAATCCTTGCCAAAGCCTTTAGGAGGAATGACAACAACGAAAGAGTGATCAACAATGCATTACGGGTTTCAATGAATGGTCCAGATCATCAAGAAAGGGCTACAGACACTAAATCCAAGATTTTAAATAGTAACGTTGGCTTGGGTTTTCTTACTCAGAACATTTTAAAGAAGACACTCAAATCGGCTAATTATCTTGTTGGCTACCTCATCCATGTTCATGCAGCCGACCATCCATAAGGTAATCAGGCAGGTCCATTCAATCAAGGATTCTGCTGGAGATTTTGCAACAGGTTGAAATGTCATAGCAGAGAAATATCCTACCGCTAAACTGTGTGTGTGTGTGTGTGTAAACACTAAGATGACAATGAAGCAAATGACTGTAACAGACTTAGCATATGTAATGAATGGCTAGAACCTTTGAAGCAGTTCTTCAAACATGTGTTAACCGAACAAAACAATAAATGTTTAAACATAAATACAAACCATTGAATCTATAAGACACCAAAGACTCACCATAAAACACACAATTATTGTAGACATAACAATACCAAATGAAAATTCACCATAAAATTTAAACCACAATTATTGTAGACATAACGATACCAAATGAAAATTCACGATGATCAACTCAATAAGAACCAGAATCAAAAAAAGATGCAAGCAAGAAATCAAAAGAATAATAATTTAAGTGTGAAGGTAATGGAGAATGTTGTGAAGACATATAATTGAATCACAGATCGCAGAAATGGCCTAAATCCTGACGACAGTCCATCACCATCAGAACTTGCAAAAGTGTCATTATTTACGGTGATAGGAATTTCAGCCAGAAATATCAAAATTAAGAATGCAGAATTTTATGTACCAAAATGTAGCAAGTTGATTAAACCTTTTCTTCCTACTCTGAATGTAATTGTCGCTAATTGGCAAAAAGATGTACGTAATAAAAAATAGTGCAAATTTTAAACTTACTGTAAGTGATTAATCACTCACATTAGATATATATTCTCTTCCTTTAGGGGGCAGGGAGGGTGCAGGTCATGGAATAGTGAGGGAGAGGGCACTAGATATTGTACTAGGGATCCAATGGATGCTAACATTAGACTACGATACATTTTACTTTAAAGTAACACTCACTCTGAATGTGACAGAGTTTTCCATAAACTTGAAGAAATCTACTGCCCATCCACTCAAGTAACATCAGCCCATAAAATCGAAAAATGAGTTCACTCCGTGTTTTTCCTTAGAAGCACAATCTAAACAGTCCCAACACAATCAATATACAAGAAATTCTATAAGTAAATGCTCAATAATATCCCAAGCACATAAAACTCTTTCTCCAACCTAAAAAATAAAGCATGTAATTAAGTTAGAACCAAAAATTAAACCTTCTAATATTTCACATGGTGTCGAAATGGAAATGAAAGGATTGCTATATAAATTATGTAAAAATAATGTCACCACACCATACCAAAATCCTTCCACAACTTTTTATTTTGTTCATAAGAAGAATTGGTCATAAAAAGGGAAACAAATTATCAATGAAAAACTTTATCTACTAAATAAATGAATGCCCAATAATATTCCAATCACGAGAGATTTTCCTCCAACGTAACGAATAAACCATGTAATTAATTCAAAACCAAAAATAAACCTTCTAATATTCCGCTTGATGTCAAAACGGAATGAAAAGGTTGCTAGATAAGTTATTTAAAAATGAAGTTACCATACCATACAAAGAATCTTCTATAAATGACTTTTCATATAGTTCATAAGAAAAATTGGTCATAGAAATGGAAACAAATTATCAATGAAAAGTTTATCTACTAAGAATATATCATAAAAATGTGAATAATCATTTTCTGCTTGGAGGACAAAGTAATAAACAAATAACATTAACGGTAACAATAACAATAATGATAAATTGGCCTACGCTTTTAGTAATTGCAATATTAATTAATTTCTATGTTACCAGGGTTCGTCCCCCACCCTCTCGTACCCCCTCGGATATGTACCCGATATGGATATGTCCCGAGTACGTTTTGATGTACCCGAGACATACCTCGACTTACCCTGGATGTACTGGCAGAGTTGGGCGGTTGGGGGCTCTAAAAATGTTTTTTTAAAAATTTTTTTAATTCAAACAAACTTCAGTTTTATTGAGGACTAGACTAGGAGGGCATGGCAACCACAAGGAAACCTGGAGATTGTTTAAAATCCCTCTAGTTTATTGAAGAGAAAATATTCGAAGGATATCAAGAATGTTTGAGGTAATTATTTGGGATCATCGCAATTGGCCAAGGAAAGAAGCCATTCATAGAAATTTGGACATATATCTGAGTCTCCGTACAAGTTATTTATGAGATCAAATCTCAGGTGATCTTCAATACTAATAGAAAAATTTGGAACCGCAAATTGCATAGCTTAAAGTTTCAAAGAGCATCCTTTCCTAGAAACTACCAAGGCACAACATTGACTCCTTCCTGCATCCTTAAGGAGGATAAGAATCGTGATTTTGGATAATATGAATGCAAGAACCAACCATTGGACTGACCGCTTTAGTTATCATTGGTAGGTTAGAGTCAATCTCATTAAATAGGTCCTTTAGGAGCTCCCTATATACATCTTTTATGGCCACCATCACAACACAAAAATTAATCTCAAAGGAAATGGATGTAACACAAAGTAATACAATATTAGTATATCATAGAAAATGTAAAATCTTAAGTATATTGAATGTTTTGAACATTGATCATACTATATTTTTCAAGTTTTGTATTTCTTATGGACTAAAAATGAGTAAAATGAGTATATGTATAAAATATATATACACTAGTTCTAGATCTTCACTCTAGTTCTCTCTCTAAACTCTGTATCTCTCTCTAGTTCTATATCTATATTTTTTAATATATATGTATGGATATATCCAAGACGTATCGTACCCAAGGGTTTTAAAAAATCGACACATCCGCGTATCAAACCCGTACCCGTACCCGTATCCTGGCAACATAGATTAATTTATTAACCTTTTATGTCTCTAGAGAGATTCATTATTCATCATTTTGTCATTCATGTTCATTGTTCTTAATTCATCTAAAATTCTTGTCATTAGACTTTAAGTGATCTTGGCATCCCAGTAATCTCAAGCTTCCAGTTACACTCTAAAGCTCTTATTTACTTTCTGGGCATTAGTCTTTATCTTGTTTTCTGACTTAGATATATGTTCTTGTCTCATTAATTAGGCTATTATAGTCTGTGTACTAACCCTAGAACCTCTCCTAAGTAATATCCAAGGTCGATGAATCAGAGGTAGAGCATTTAAGAAATAAGATCTATTCATTGAAACAGTTATAAACTGAATCCATTGCGTCTCTTGGATAACAGCATATTCTGGTTCCTTTGTTGAGTTTATAGATAAATTAAATTCTTTTGAGAAACAGTTATCATAGGATTTGAGTGTTATGCATGAAAGTTTTTATAATATCAAATGGTAAATGAACTTTTATATGCAGTTAACAGTGAAGAAGAGGTTTTACCAAAAGTATGCATTTCTTCTTGCCCTTAGCTATATGATCTTTGGGCTCACATCTGCTCTTGGAGAACTATCTATTGCTATCCATTGTAGTTTTGCTCTACTAGCGAAGGACTGTAAAATTTAACATTGATTTTATTATTGACCCGGACTCTGTTCATAGGCTACTCCAGAAATGGCAGTGACATTACTAGAAATTGCAAGGCTTTTTGCGACTAAAGTGCCGGGAAGATAGATTCGGATGTCCTTCAACTTCTGTGGAAAGTAAGTACCTTCCTGTTTTAGTGGTTTTTCCTTGAACACAGATGTACATCTTATATTTGTTATTCATGTCTGTTTTAGATCATCTATTTTTAGTTCTGATCCCTTTGATGCTTGTTTGGAGAAAATTTGTTCCTGCTCAAAAGGTTTTGGAAACATTTGAATGCTTAATGCATGAGTCCTGAAAATTTAAGGAGGTAAGATCAATGGCACAAGAAGTTTTTAAAGAAGAGCTACTTCAAAGCTGATACTGCCTTCTTGCAAAATTGCAACTTCAAATCCGTGTAGTGACAATGTTAAAGAGAATGCAAAACATGTGCCCTTAGCTGTCATAATTTGATCTTAAGCAATCACTGAATAAGTATCTTGTAGAATGTCTCTTTTCTATAAACGTGTTTCAGAAGCACACGTGTACATAGAAACTGCGCATGCATACAAGCTCCTCTAAAGTTAGTATATAATTTGATAAGCCATTTAAACATCATGCTTGTTATTAGTTACTGTCATGGTTTTATCTTGAATAATCACATTAAAACTATCCTCCACAAATGTGTTTCAGAAGCAAGTCCACATAGATAACTATGCATGCATAAAAGTCCCTCTAGAAGTTAGTTTATAAATTGTTAAGGCAATTTAAACATTATGCTTGCTATCAGGTACAGATCATTTCAGATTCTTATTTGAGTTGTAGCTTTTCCAGATCTGTACTTGGAGAAATGATTCCGTAAGGATGATTTCTATGCGCTTTGTAACAAACCTATATATAAATGTGTTTCAGAGGCAAGTCTACATAGATAACTATGCATGCATAGAAGTCCCTTTAAAGTTAGTCTATAAATTGGTAAGGCCATTTAAACATTATGCTTGTTATCAGCTATAGATCTTTTCAGGTTCTTATTTGAGTTGTAGCTTTTCTAGATTTGTACATAGACAAGTGATTTGGTAAGGATGGTTTCTATGTGCAACAAGCTTATAATTTGTGGGAGGTATCTCTCATTATGTATTTACTAAATTAAAGAATCCATTCAGAAATCAAAACTGAACGTTATATGTTGCCTTCAAAAAGCTACATGTGTATAATTTAGTTGCCAACATGTTGGGGCATTGTCCTACCTGTCCAGTCATTAAGGAAATTCCCCAAATTTCAGACAACAGTATCACAGTTTCAAGATTAGAATGAAGCTGTATTCCAGTGGCTGTCATTGGAAGATTCAGTATATCTGGAGGCAGTTCAATTGCTTCCATGTGTCACCGCCATAGAGACTGCTCTACAAGACTACAAGTCTGTAATTCATTTCGATTATTAAATTTATAGTGCTCTAGGTTGCTGCTGTTAGCTGGTTTACAAACATTGGAATGCATAAGAAAAATAGTCATCAGTAAACACAACATGCATTTTTTTATTGCGTCTGTTTCAGTAAATGTTTCTGGGAAATGTCCTTTCATATGGTATAAGTATTACCTTTTACAAAGAAAACAAAAGACAGCTTTGTATATGGTGGGGCTTTTATATTCTTGAATGTTTGGTATCAATGTTATATAAAAAGTGGTTCTTGGTTGATGTGAGTCTTATACTATCCTCTAGTCTTATTGTGTATGAAGAATATATGCTTCAGTAACAAGCCTTTTTCACTAAAAGATTATGCTTCCTCGTTCTTACCATATTATGACTATTATCGATATTGATGTATGACATGTATACTTGCATGAATGCTATAAATTACTTGAGAGGGGTTTGTGTATCCATAGGTTTATTTTCAAGTTAAGTTTTCATCAGTTGCATCTGACCAACAACTGCATCAATTTCTTGTTCATGAATTTATCTTTTGATGTTTTCTATGCCAGACATGTCTTGTTGGAGCTGGTCCGGGTGGTAAGCACACAGCTTTGGAGGCAGTTACTGTAGTCCTTGATTTACCACCACCACAACCTGGATCTATTGATGGATTTACATCCATTGATCGAGTTTCTGCATCAGATCCAAAGTCTGCACTGGCATTGCAACGATTAGTACAGGCCGCTGTAAGTGCCGAAGCATAATCTCAAAGAATTTCATCACTGTACAAATTAATATAAGGAAGAAAATTAATAAATCAAGAAGGAATATTGTTTTGCTCCGCTTATCTTAGAAACCTGAATTTCATTTACTGTCGAGTTATTCTGAGTAGGAATGGTTTTTGCTTGTAGGTCTGGTTTTGGGAGAGAATGCAAATTATGCTGCATCTGAGTATGCGTGGGAGTCTGCTACACCACCTGGCACAGCTTTGATGATGTTAGATGCAGATAAAATGGTAGCTGCTGCCAGTTCCAGAAATCCAACGCTCGCTGGAGCCTTGACACGTCTTCAAAGATGGGCATTTAGTGGGAGTTGGGAGGTGTGCAATATAAATTATTTGTCATTTCCTTAGACTAACTCTTTTCAATGTTAATAATTACCTTATCTGCAATAAGATCTTTATTTGCCAGATAAGTTTTGTTGTTAATGGTTCTCATTACTAGGTGTATTGATTGTTTTCTGTTTATTCATGGACGCCAATGTGATTTATTTCATTTAACTTTCACAGCTTATCCTACGTTTATAGTGTTTTTCTTACCAATAGTATATTTATATGGTGTCAACTCATTGCCTGCCATGTTCACAGGTAAGAATTATTGCAGCCCAAGCTCTTATTACAATAGCAATCAGGTCGGGCGAGCCTTTCAGATTGCAAATATACGAATTCCTTCATGTGCTGGCTCAAGGTGGAATGCAAACAACATTTACAGATATGCAACTTAGTAATGGTGAAGACCAAGGAGCAAGTGGCACCGGCCTTAGTTCTATAATTGCACCAATGCTTAGGGTCCTAGATGAGATGTACAAAGCACAAGATGATTTGATTAAGTAAGCTCTTCAGTGTCCTAATATGCTTCAATCATGAAAATGTTCCAAGTGCTTAGGCTATGTTTGGTTTTATACTTTATACTTTATTAGTTTAAAAGTATTCGGGTGTTGGATGTATCAGAGAGATGAGGAATCATGACAACAACAAACAGGAGTGGACAGATGACGAGCTTGAAAACTTTATGAGACCCATGAGCGTCTTCTTGATGTTGTCTCTTTATTTTGTTATGTTCCTCGCTCCAAGTATTTGCCTCTAGGGCCAACAAGGTATTGCTTCTTTGGAGCATCGAAACATTTTTCTTTCCATTTATTACACAACATGACATTTGATTGAAGTGTAAGGAATTATTTACAATGTGTAAATGGACGGTTGATGTAAGTAATAAAGTATGCTTTTATGCTTTCCTATTGTGGAGAGAGGTGTTATGTAGTGTAAAAACTAAAGCTCTTTTTATGAAAGCATTATCCTATTTTGAATCTATGCTACTTATTATCATATTTAGTGAATTTGCATGCTTTATGACATAAATAACCTTGATGCAGAGCTTAGATTTTCTTTTTTATTTCAGTTGATTTTCTAGAACTGAGCTTGATATGGTGAAACTAGGCTTGAGGCTATTACAAAAGGGATAGAGGTATTCAGTGGGGTAATCGCTCAAGTTTGAATCGATTATTGGAAAATATTTATCTTGTGGATTCAATTTGTACTCTGTAAAAATGAAATATTGCTTCATTGGCCCACAACTAAAGTTTGTGACAATTATATTTGGTATAAGTATTTGCTCGTCCTCTTATGTATAGTTTCATTGCCAACGTTTCTACTTCTAGTTTTAAACTGCCAATATTTAAGCAGATTATATATTAACTAGATATGTAAGCTGATATAAGATTTACAGTGAATCTTATCACAGGCTTGAGGTTTGGAACTCTTAGGTTAGAACTCATAGACATGTATCACATGCTTTATGACATAAATAACCTTGATGCAGAGCTTGGAATTTCTTCTTATTCCAGTTAATTTTCTGGAACTGAACTTGATATGTTGAGACGGGGTTTGATGCTATTACATTAGGTATAGAGGAATTCAGAGGGGTAATTGCTCAAGTTTGAATTGATGAATCATAAAAAATTATCTTGTGGATTCAATTTGTCCTTTATAAAATGAAATATTACTTCATTGGCCCACAACTGAAGTCTGTGACAATTATATTTGGTATATGTATTTCCTTATCCTCATTTGTAAAGTTTAATTGCCGATGCTTCTACTTCTAGTTTCAAATTATCAATAGTTAAATAGATTATGTCTCAACTAGATATGTAAGTTGAGATAAGATTTACAGTAAAACTTATCACAGTTTTGAGGTTCAGAACTCTTTCGTTAGCCGTTAGAATTCACACACACACACACACAACATTATGGTATTACACCTATGATATCAGTAATTTCAATTCAACATACCCCAATTGTGTTAATATCGTTGTTAATCTAGACTGCCCGGAAACACCAAGTACCCCCTGTACCAGGCCTGATACGTACCGGGTATGGGTACGCTGTGGGTACGTACCCACAGGCCCTGGGTACGGAAATCCGTACCTGGGATGTACCCAGGGCCTGTGGGTACGTACCCACAGCGTACCCACATCGTTTTTTTTTAAAGTGCAAAAAAAAAATAAAACTTGAGGGCTTTGACTGGAATTGAACCTTGGAAAGTTCGTGTGAGATTCAATATTGCCAATAGGCTCTGAAGGGTCAAGAGAGATGAAAAGGACTTCATTTGGTTGACTTACTATTTGGGTGCTTTCTTGTTGCTCCTCATGGGTCCTTTATTCTTCAGTCAATTTGGAAGGCACGGGAACAAGTGAAGCACTTGGTGGTTGAGCAGTCTATCTTCTCTTCCTTTGACACTAGGTGTCAAGCCTACAAATTGATTTTGTCGAATCTGAAATATAATGACAAGATCCTTGCCTTGACAAGAGGCTGCTCTGCCCTCCTTTGGTTTGAGAAAGGAATTAAAATATTTAATGACTTGTACAGATTTCGGAAGTGGATGGAATGGACAGACCTTAAAGCTTTCTATAAGCTTCCTCAATCTCAGTTCAGAATGTATACAATGCTTAGAAATGCTTTCACAGCTTCCTCTACTGGACTAATTATGGAGGATGAGAATGAATTTTGGGATACTATGAGGTGGCTCAAAGGGCCCCTTCTCCAAGAGGCTACCTCCAAACAACTCTATGAAAAGATTGCCTTCTCCCCAAACCTTTCCCTGGGCCTTAACAATAAGTGGAATGTTTGTGAGCCCATTAGTAGATGGACTCATAGATTTAATGTTTTGTGGTCTTCTTGTATTCAGTCAAAGAAATCTTGCTTTAGATGGCTTCTGATTCATAATAAGCTTCTTGTTGGCTTCTAATATTTTATAGGTTGCTGAGACTATAAGCTTGTTGTTTTCTTTAAAATTTTATATATATTTATATTTTTTACTTTTTAAAAATATATTGTACGAACGTACCCACAGTGTACCGTACCCAAGTTTTTTTTTTTAGATTTTCTGTTTCAGTGTACCATACCCGTACCTGTACCGAAACAGTCTAGCTGTTAATAAATTTATAGCCTTATTGTTTTCATCCCATAAGCTGAACCATATAAATCTCATTTTCTTCGGTTCTTTCAAAAGACCAAGTCAACAGAATCAGAAGAAAAGCCTACAAAATTTGTATTCATTTGAGGCCATTTTGGTGCTTAGGGATTCATAAAAAACAGAGTCTGAAGATACAAAATTAAAATTTTCATACCACAGTGCATTCTGACTGCATCATTGTGAAAGATGCTGCCCTGAAGCTGCAAGAGACAAGCACCATAAACCAGGTTTCTCTCTGCTTGAGCTCCAAGGGAAATTGGTATCTCTGCGAAGGTTCCCTCATGAGAGAACGGAGTTAGATAACATGCATAAAAGGGATAGAAGTACCTTAGAACAGCAAAAATTCCAAGACTTAAGTTGTTATCCTTTCTATGCAAGTAGCTGGGGTTTAGACCTTTTCCTAAAAGTTGCTGGAGTTTAGATCTCTTCTTATGCAAGTTGCTCTTTCCTTGGCCAATTTTCATACCTTTAAACAGGGAAATTTTAACCTGCCCTCACTGCATACAAAGGCTAAAACAACGATGCAATGAATAATGGACGAGCAAAAATGCTTTCCTTGTCAGTTTTAGACCTCCCACTTATCCAATCTTGCCAGTTACATACATCTTTCCAAATGGGCAGGAGAGGATCCTCTCCATAGGCTTCTTCCTCAAATTTGAATGATGGAAACTTCATCATAATGGTGTTCTTCGTTTGGAGGTTGGCAGCTTGCATGGCAATTTGAGTCTGTGCTGTCATGATTTTTTTAAACGCCAAATCTGGGTTATATGTGGGCATTGCTAATTTATGGCTGTAAGAATCATTTAGTGTGAAGTTTCAATTTTATGAGATGGTGATTTCAATGTAGCCACATTGAGTAAGCATGTATGATACTAGTATAATTTTGACTCTGCAATTTAAAAAAGCAACTAATATGCTACATGATTTTTAATGCAAGAAGACAAAACATAAAGCAAATTGATATATCCTATTCAGTGAGGGCCAGAACACTACTCATATTCCAGATTAATTCTCCTTGGAGATGCGCATGTAGCTGGTAAATTGCAAATGAAAAACATCAGGATATTCTTCACAAATAGTTTCTTCTCTTCGGAAGAGTCCTACTTGTAACTTGTGGTATGACATCATAAATTTCTTTCAATCAACCAAAACATCCATTTTAAACCTCTCTCAATGGGGATTTAGTTGATATTACAAAACATGAGCAGTCAACATTTTAAACCTCTAAAATTAGGAAATGATACCCCTGGAATAGCTCACTGCTTAAGCAAAGTGAAGGGTAGAATGAAATTAAGTTTTGAGTATTTTCTTAACTTGAAGCTTTTAGGACAGAATTTGAGTATGGCAATGCAGTTTAGCCTGTCCCTAAAATTAGGAAATGATACCCCTGGAAGTAAAAATCTTTCTTGGCATAAAGCAAACTCCACCAATTCATAAAATGTTGGAGAAGTGTTTTTTGTATATTAGATTTGAATACAAATATAAATACAAAATCGCATCAAAAATCATGACCCCAAAAAAAAAAACTCGCTAAAAACGATATTCGGCCAATACTGGGAATATTCGATAAAAATATGAATTTAAAAATGATGATTGACATTGAAAAATATCATGAGCCCATAAATTTGGATATCTATCTATTAGATTTGAATACAATATACAATACAAAATCGCATCATCATGCTCTTCCCGGTGATAAGTAATATGAATCTATGATGATTGAATTGAAAAATATCATCATAAATTTCATATCTATGCAAGTTACAATATACAATAAATTACATTTTCCTCTTCCCCAATCTAGGCTAGTGCACTAGTCCACTAGTCCCCACACTCGGCTGCGTCTCCACGCTCCTCCTAGAAGGCTGCGAATCTGGCTCGATCCTGGAACTAGATGGTGGTGCTGGTGGCTCCTCTGCTGCATGTTGGAGATCACCTCCAAAGATGTCATCCACTCCAATATCTCCTCGGAGTCCTGCTAGTGCTTCTCCCTCCATAGCCTCCCTCTCAAAAGAAGCAATCTCGTCCGCTGTGAATGCAGGGTTTTCCTCTTCTTGCCCAGTCCACTCACTGTATGGATCTATCTCATCCAAATCAATGAGCTCCTCTGATGTCGCCTCAACTTTTTTTGTGCGAAGCCGGAGATTGTATTGCACAAAAACCAAGTCGTTGAGTCTTTTTTGAGTCAACTTGTTGCGCTTCTTCGTGTGAATGGCCTCAAACAAACTCCAGTTGCGTTCACATCCAGAAGCGCTACAAGGTTGAGATAGAATTCTGAGGGCTAACTTTTGAAGATTTGGGGTATTCCCTCCCCAATCCTCCCACCAAGAACCTACAAACATTTAACAAGATAATCAAAAATTTATAATTAATTAATAAAATCAAATATGTAACTAATAAGTAACTTGGTAAACATTCTAAGTAACTTGGTATTACCTGGTGACTGTGTGGTTCTCCCTCGAATAGCTAGCGCTGATGAAAAGAGTCTCCCCCTACCATGTTTGTAACTCTGCAGCTCTAAAATAACGAGGTCCCTCGTCTCAACATCCGGTATCATCCTCTCAATACATGTCGAAAGGCCCTCCATAACCTCTCCATTCACATCTGTGAAGCTGTCAGAGTAGAAATACTTGGGGTTGAGGTAGTACCCCGCTGCATGAATAGGTTGGTGGAGTTGATTGTTCCACCTCCGATCAATAATCTCCCAAAAGGGACCATATCTGACGATATCCCCCCTGTAATAGTTTTGGATAGACTCTTTGGTCCTATCCATGGCCTCATATACAAACCCCATGGGGTTTTGCTCCCCATCAACCAAACGCAAAACTCTCACCAACGGCTCTGACACCTACACACAAATTAAAATGTAAGATTGCAAACTTACAAGTTACAATACATATTAGAAATGAAATAAAAAAGTGAAAAGTAGAACAATGTATTTAATATTTATAATTTAACAAATTAAAATAAAGGAATGAAATATAAATCGAAGTTTGAAATTACCTTGATGATCTCTATAGCTCTCTTTGCAAAGATATCATCAAAAACTATCTTTGCAACCCTCTCTCCATCAGCTTTCTTTGAATATTGTGAGTCTAGCCATGCTTGACTCACAAACATTTGTTTCAAAGATGTCGACAAACTAGAAATACTTTGCAACGTCAAGAAGTTAGTTGCAAACCTTGTGACACCGGCTCGAACAAGTTCTTTCCCCTTTGTGTGTACTCTCATCAAGCTCAGAACCCAAGGGTGATTGTATATGTACTTCGTTATAGATCTTGCATCTTCTACAACCGGCCTCACCCAATCAATTTTGCCTATGTCCTCCAAAAGAAGGTCAATGCGAATGAGCTGCACTGAGGAGTCCAAAAGAGTGATGGATGTCTCTCCTATGATAGTCTCAGTGCCACATATCTTTCGCTTTGCATTTATGTAATAACAACTTGCACAACATTACGTACACCAACCTCTAATACTTTGTCTCTAACATAACACTCAAATTTTTTGCATTTTTATTATGTTAGAGGCATCAATAGATTTTAAAAACACCATCTCACCGTTTGAAGCTGCTAAAAAATTAACAAGGGTGCGGTTCCTTCCATCCGTCCACCCATCTGAAAGAATGGTGCATCCGAATTTTTTCCATTGTTTCTTGTGCTCTTCTAGCATGGTAGTGGCATCTGCAATTGCACCCTCAAGTAATTTTCCGCTCAAATCTTTTGGAGAGGGTGCCTTGTACCCTTTCCCTACAACTGTCAACGCTGTCACCAAGTACTCCCAGTATGGGCTCTTTGCCACATTGAATGGCAGGTTGTTGTAGTACCAAAAATTTGCACAAGCTTTATCCACTTCCTCGTGCATATCTTTGTTCCAGAATGCACCATCCAATGAAGGTTGTGCTCCAGGTGTGTTCCTTGCCACAAAATAACTCGGTATGCCTTTGCTCGAACTCGATGAAGATGAGCCTCTTCCGGCTCTTCCTGATCGTATGCGTGGACCACGAGTAGAGCCCACAATTGTTGCTGCATCATCGTCTAAATTCTCTTCCATTGCAGCCCCAGGTCTAATAGCTTGTGCTATGGCTGCCTTCAACCTTGCGTTCTCTAGTTTTTTCTCCTCTAACTCTGCCAGCTCTGCTTTAATCTCTCGCGTTGCCTCTTCTGACACGTTGGGGCAAACTGTAACATCTCGGCAAGGAATAGTTGAAAGGTGATATTTCAAACGATTGATGCCTCCATTCATTTTCTTGTTACAGAAAGTGCAAAGAATTTCGCCCGCACAACTTCCACGTACAGCATACTTCCATGCTATGGAACGGGCATTCGGAGGAACGGTCCCTGCTAGTGATCCAGATGCCGAACCTGATGCCGAGCCTGATGCCATTGTTAAACTCTAATCTGTAACACAATGCACATTTAAAAAATTAGAAAACGTAAACTTAATTTAATTTTAAAAACAAAACATGCCTGAATAACAAATTTGCGTAAGTAAAAAAAATACATTACAAGCATTCAATTTTACATTACATGTATTTAGAATTACACAACGAATCGATTCTGATACACATACATAAAATTTAACTAATTTCTAATGAATTTGCGTTAATTAAAAAAAAAATACGTACCTCTAGCTGCAAATGAGTATTAAAAATTTACAAGTATTCAATTTTACATTACATGTATTTAGAATTACACAACGAATCGATTACAATACACATACATAAAATTTAACTAATTTACAATGAATTTGCGTTAAAATAAAATAAAATTACATACCTCTGGCTGCAAATGAGTATAAAAAAAGTACAAGCATTCGATTTTACATTGCATTGATTTAGAATCACAATAGGAATCTATAAAACCTAAATAATATATTCAAAATTTGGAAAAACTTCAAAGAATTAAAAAAAAAAAAAAAAAACCTACCTCCAAATGCAAATCTCCAAATTCTCTCCTCGAATTCGCTCCAAAATCCACTCAACACAAGCAATGCAAGCTCAAATGGTTGTGTGAGTGACAATGAGGGAGTTGAGGGCCTTAAAAAGAGCCAAAACCGTGTAAAAAGAATGTTTTTTGCGTGTGAAAAGCGTGTATCCGTGTACAGGCCGCGTCTGGCGAGTATTTAGCACGGGCTCGCCGAGTTTTGGCGAGTACTCGCGAGTTAACTCGGCGAGTACTCGCAAAACTCGCGAGCCTATTTGGCGAGTTTTATGGCGATTTAACCGGGTTTAGGTTTTTTTGGCGAGTTTTGCAAAAACCAAGAGTTTTCGAGTTTTCCATCTATGCTATAAACGATTCTCCTCTCACATGATTGTCATGTTGTTCCTTGGGCCTTGTCCACAAATAGGTTTAAAATGTTTTTTTCTTCTGAAATTTGGATCTTGATTGAACTTTAACAGATTATGGGATATTGAATGAATGAAGTAATTCATTTGTCTCATAGTGTAAAAGAGCACAAGGAAGGTTGTTGTCTTCTTCTATGAAGTAGAATATGATTTTCTTATGAATTGTCTGAATATGAATTATATAAGTATTTCTTCCTGTAGATTGTAAAGAGCACAAGGAAGTTGCTAGAATATGATTTTCTTATGAATTGTCTGAATGCCCTGGCAGTGCTAAGCTCATTAATATTTATCGAAATCGTCACCATATAGATGCGGCAATTGGTTTTAATGATCCGGCTGTTGCCCAAGGGATTTCTGATCTTGTTCTTGACACAAAAGTGGGACAATCTCAATATCCGCCTGTCAGTATGGAAACTGCAAATGCATGGGCTGCACATCTCAGTGATGGTTTATTGGGTAACGATGCTCCAGGTGTTAATTTGGTGAGGAACTGCATAACCGTTTACTCTTTAATTCTTATTTTGTTCCTTCATTTTGTTTTTTGCCTCAGCTTTTAAGTTGATTTGAGAGCTTTAAAAATAGAATACACGCATTGTTTCTTGAAGTCTAAATACTATATGTGAAATGAAAGCATCAAATTACAGTGAACCACAATGTCTAAATGATGCACCCATATTTTTACAAATTCTTGATAGTTTTCAGTTTATTCCTGTCAAATGTGACTGGATGTCAAAGTTGCACATTGTATCTTAGACTGAGTAATGTTTGTCTTCCGTTATAGTACTCTGAATTATATCCGACTTCAACCAAGTTCTATGGTTAAAATCCCAGAACTGAGGAACATAGTATGCGATTCGAATATCATTTTTAATTGTTGCATGCTGGTCTACAATTTTATGTGAAAGGGATTTGGGCCTTCCTTTTGTAAAACTTAATCGTTTGCCAAAAACCTTGAATTTTGGCACTGATAGTAGCAATTACCCATGGGTTTCCGACATAAAATTGTACAAAGCTACTTTTCTTGGTCTGTCTTTCTTTTCACACAAATGCAAACATTCTGCAGGTAAATGAATATCTTGCCGGAGCAGGTACTGATGCTCCTGAAGTAGAAGAGGAAAACTTAACCTCTCGAGCATCTGTCAGTTATGATGATATGTGGGCAAAAACTCTTCTGGAAGCATCAGATGGGGAGGTATTGTAGCTAGTATAATCTTGCTTCTATGTTTTTCACACTTTACAATCTGTAACAGAAATAATTTGTTACATGTGCACATCTTGCATATTCTTTCTCTAGTTTTTAAGTCTCTCTCTCTTCTTTCCATAGGAAGATGATGTACGATCATCTGGGACATCCTCTCCAGAATCAACTGCATCATTTGAAACTTCAGTTTCATCTCAGTTTGGTACTATGCATTATCCTTCTCTGTTCAGCTCAGGACCATCATCTTATGGCACAGCTTCACGTTCGGTATGCTCTAACCTTCATCGTTTGTAGATTTATTTACTTGTATGAGAATAATATGTGTCTGTTCAGTCTTAAAATACAGCATCAAGTTGAGCTAATATGACTTGGGTAGGAAATACTGATGCTACTACGATCTCGTATCTCTTTTAGAAGTTTTCATGTATAAATGTTCATGAATCCCTATAGATTCTTTAGATGCATTAAGAATTTTGATTTATGGGAGGGATTTTCTTCCAAGTTTTCTATATTGGGTTTTTCTTTGCAAACATGAGATGAATGCTTTATTACACCTCTCAAGAGACAACTTCTTGAAACATTGGGTACCATTTCCATTCATGACAACTAAAGCAGTCTTATTTCATTCATGAAAATATGTGGAGCTTATAAATGTCATCCTTGTGGTGGCTTTATCTCCCTATATTTTCCAATCAGGTTTATATAATTCCGAGAATCTTATCATAAGTTAATGTTTCCCAGAATTGGAATGTCATTAATAATTTGGGGAGATCTTTTTGAAGATTGCAAGTAATTTGAAACATGGTAAATACTAAAAGGGCTTAGCGAATAAAATTGGTGAGAGAGAAGTGATTTTAAACACCATTTTGAGCAAAATTAATGAGAGTTTTATAGTTTATTGTCAGTTTTGAATCTGTAACAAGTACCTTTATTGAAAAGCTTTCTTTTGATTTCCAAGTGCTTGTTTAGACATTGGGGTTATGCCAAGGGTCATAGTAATGCATTCTTAGGAGTGATATGCTTGGACCGTTCAAACACTTATACTTTATTAACAATGGGCTCTACATATGCTAGGTTGCTTCTACATGGTTGTCTTCCCCAGAAAGACACTAGTCATTTATGAATTAATGGGGTTTTCTTTACTTGGTCTTAGAAAACTATGAAGCACAAAAACCAAAATTATGGCAAGTTGTGTACATTTCCTTGATTGATTTCTTAGTGTTTTGATATGAAAGCAACTTGAGAAGACTAATGCTTAATGATCGGTGAAATTCTTGGAGATCAATAGTGTTACCAGGAGATGCGTCTATGTGAACTTGAGACGTGTCTCTGGTCCCGGAGACGAAAACTGAGATGTCTCTTGATGCCTGGAGACTTCATTCCAAGTCTCCCCGTGTCTCCTATGCAGTCTCCTAACTTGAGCTGCAATATCCTATCACAAATGGAAAAGAAAATGAAAAAAATGATTATAAATAGCCTAATAGGCAAAAGTGCTTTAAATTTCCCCATTTCCCTAATCTCATTTAAGTGCTTTAAATTTTTTTAATTCTTTTATTCATTCTATGGTTTTTAAAAGTTGTTCATGCATGGTATACTAATTATTTGTTTCCAATAAATATTTATAAATATTTTATTTATGGCATCTCCCAGCATCTGTCTGCTATTTTTCTGAAAAATGGCATGCCGGTAGCCATCCCTGTCTCCTATACCAATACCAATACCAATACCAGTACCTGTCCCTGTATCCTAGTAACTATAGAGATCACATGAAGTGACATTGCCTACTATCATATCATAAAGCATGTTCCTCTGTTAAAATTTGTCCATAAATCCATTTTCTTTATGGTCTGTTAGACCATGACCAGCATATGCTGTATTTTGATGCATCCGCCTAGGTGCAACCCAGCACACCTGCCTCCAGTGAGCACATGTTCCTGGACCGAATAATTGCCTTCCAATGGGCCACTTTTGAAATTAGCGAACCAGTGCCTTCCAATGGGTCACATCCAAGTCTAACTGCTAGATTGTTTCCTTTGCAGGGAAATAGGGTGTTGTTTGTTGCTTCACATAAGCATGTAAAGCTATATGAAATTTCTCCATGTATTTATTGTTGTCCCATATTTCCTGGTTACTAAATGCAACTTCTATTATGGCTAGCTCACTATGCACTTTGTATGGTTTCTTTCATAGAACTCAAGATTACTGTCCAATTGGTTTACGCTGTGCCTCTCAACTGTCCAATTGGTTTACACTATGCCTCTCAAGTTGAGAAACTAGAAATGCCCTCTGAATAAATAGTCCTCACAAGGACATTTTTGTTCAATATGATATTCTTGCAATCGTAAACATTTTAAACATAACAGATAAATTTTAAGAACATTGGCCATTTAAAGGAATATTTATGGATGACCACGACACTTGAACAGGAGGATAAGCCTGGGCCTGGACAAAGTAGACTAAGGAACCTTTCGACAGTTTCAGCATCCCAAGATCACCAGCTAGACTATCGTGTGAGTATCTTTGTTTGTTTTTAAAGATTTGATAATGTGTTATGAATTCCTATCTTACAGTTTATCCATACCAGGTGTCAAGGAGTGAACCCCAAGCTACGAGTCAACTATAATGCAGAGATCTGAATCATTTGAAAATCCATTGGCTGGCACTATCAATCAAAATTTTCATTCACGTGATTTCGATGAAGATGAGGAGCATATAGAAAATCCACAGTTTGGCAAGGCATTATATGATTTTACAGCAGGTGGCGATGATGAGGTAAACAATAAAATCCATGAGTGGACATGGCTGAAGTAATTTTGGAAGGAAACATGTAATGAAGGACTGTTAACACTTTGTGGGTTGATGTTGCAGCTGAACTTAACGGCTGGGGAGGAAGTTGAAATAAAATATGAAGTAGATGGTTGGTTCTATGTGAGTATAGTATACATCTTTAATATATAAAAAGTCTTGTATTACATCTCTTGGCCATCGTATTTCACTGGCTTTTACTTGACTTCCTTTTACTCATGACTTGAATGGAAGGATGGTGAAATATATTACTCTTATCATTATGTGAGATTATGCTAACTTTGTAATGTATGCGTCATTATGGGTACAGGTACAGAAAAAGCGGCCTGGAAGAGATGGTAAAATGGTTGGATTGGTCCCGTGCTTTACGTGAGCCCTTCCTAGAGCAGTTTTTACATAGATAACAATAGATATGCAGCCTTTCTGTCCCGTTCTTTTCTGAATTTTAGTCATGATCTATCCTTGTTCTTTATGTATTACGGCCTGAGTTTTGCTCCTGTTTGAGAATTGAGTGTACATTTGAAGATAATGCCTTTCTGTAGATCCATTGATTCCTAATTCTTTCAGATTGTCCTCAAGTCATCTATCTTCATATTGCTTTCCACATGCTGATGTGCTATCATGCTGGCATGAAATAATAGTTGTTTCTAGTAAGGTATACCCTCTTCCGATATATTCATTTTTGTGGCCTTATTGAAGTATGCCAATTTAATTGTGGATACAATCCTGTTTTTCATTGTAATATATTAATTATTTTTTCCATCTCAACATTTCTGTGCACACGTGTGTCTAAAAGTTATTGCGCCAAAAAAAGTGACGCTATCGCATGATTGTCATTCTGTGTTTGCAGTGTGGCATGTAATTGCACTCTATGTCTGCTCACTTTAGTTGTAACACTTAAGTTTCACATGCCTCCTAGCTCAGTGGTGTTCTCAAGATTGTATGATATCAAAATTATGCATCCTGGTATTGACTTATTGGCCTGATGGATTTCTAGACATACTAGAGTGAGGCTGGTTTGATCCACTTACTGTGAAAGGCACTATTTACCAAATATTTGCAATCCGATGAAATAAGAATAAATAGCTTTCTTGTTTGTATGTTTTTTTTTTAACTGTCCATCTTCAAAGGAATGCTGTGGCAGAGAGATGAAATTAATCAGATTAGAATAATGTCACTTATTGTTGCCTCCACCATAGTTATCTAAGGAGTTTTTACATGCATGGAGAGCTGATTTTGTGCTGGGCCTCAAATATGATGAAATATATCAAAAAAGCATGCAACAGTAGCAAACGTAAGTATTATAAATACAATGGAAACATATTTTTTTTTTGTCAAATCTCATTTTTTGTTGGAAGAAGCTTTAAGTTTTGTTTTTGAAGATTGAAGATTAAGTACAAAACCGACATTAAAGTCCAGAATGGCAACAAGGATTGTGTGATGAGAATGTTATATATAGCATTATATTTTTCCAAGCTAGTCAGCGATGGCCACTCAAAGGTCTGCAGGACTCATAAAGGGTTTCTTAGGGAAAGTCAATGTGATCATATACATAATTCTAGAATTATGTCACAGGGTTCTCAAATAGTAGTTTGATTTGAATGCTAGCAGATATTCAGTTGATTCATCCTTCACGCAAGAAGCAAATCAATATTTTTGTAAAGATGTCATGCCTCTATACCTGGTGGATGGCACACATATTGGGTATAGATACATGTCTCCAGTATTGGAGATAGATATGGATAACTATCAAGTCACATGTTAGGAAAATAATAATAGTGCTCACATGTTTGGGTTAGTTAGTGAATGATATATTTAGTACACGTATATTGGATTGTTAGTAAGTTGTTATAACAACTCACTTTACTAGTAGTTGTAGAGTTTTGTGGGGTGAGTTAACTTGTACTCCTTGATAATAGGGGTTTCCTCACATATATATGCAAGCACTCAATATTGAATATATGATCACATGACTATAGTAATTCTATTATGACATTTTCGTGTAAATCTAATACCAACTCCTCATTTGGTATCGAGCCATGTACAACTCGACAGTCCTAGGGAGTTATATTCCATTGTAATGTAGCATTGTGTTGTTTTCCATTCTTATATTCATCCGTAGTCTTGTCAAAGTTGTAACAACATTTATTTGAATATTGTTTGTAAAATGAGACGTTCCTTCCCATGTCACTCCTATGCATTCATTTGTGTTAGGCCTATGTATTGACAATCTGTTAAACCAACTTTGCATTGGTGGCGCAGTCCATGTCGGATCGACATTGGCTATTAAGGAATGCCAATCACATCGGTTGTGTGGAGACGGATTTCGTAGTCTTACGCATGGGATCTCGACTATGTTACCAACAAACAGAAACGGAAACGGAAACGACAATTTTCAAATAACCTTGGATATATATATATATATATATATATAAAATAGTACTCATTTTATAATTGTAGACCATAAGAGATAATTGATAAAGCACTCAAAATATTTTATATTCATTGAAATTTGAACTTCTAAAGAGTTATCATTCAACATGGTTACAATTTCAATGATTCACATATACATGATAATAATCTAGATTATAGAATATATCATTCACATTTTCCTCATAATCATCTCCATGAATACCATTGGTAGCTCCACTCTCACTAGCTCCACTTTTCATCCCTTGTGCAAAAGATCCCAATTCTTCATCAATACCAAGCAGTGAAAGTTGGATAAGAGTAGCAACAGAAGCATTAAAGTCACTACTCTCAGGGTCAATATCCCAAAGTTTGTTGGGACCTTTAATATAGCCTTCAATCTTGTGTGAGAGGATGCACAAATTGGAATGTACATACACTAAATCCTCGTCTTCTTGGATCCCGATTTCGTCGAGGGGATGAAGTTATATGTACTCCAATTCAGCGATTTGAAGAATTGCTACTGTTACAAAAAAGAAGTTAGAAATTTTCAATTAGTAATAAAATTAATTTACTAGGAAGTAAGAACATACATTTTAAATTTCAAATTGTGAACGCAATAAACTTTTTAAGCAAATCAATTAGAACCTAAAATTAACACCAAGTAGTTTTAGAACTAAGCTACTAAATTCATAAATGAACCATCAAAATCAAAGCTTAATGGAATGCAAAAAGAAATTTAAATGAATTTAACCATTTAAACTACAAACATTCTTACTATGTTATTTGATTGCTAAATAAATTGAACCTATGAAGATTAAAAGCAATAAAAATGTGTGTTGTTGCTATTTCATTGAAGGTGAAATGACTTCTCTAACAATAACTACAAGGCCATATTAGGTATTGCTTTATCAACCAACTTGAAGAAATGGATGCAAATGTAGATGCAAGCTATTCCAACAATGGAGTAAGGTTCATATGTTTTATCCGATTAATGCTATTCAAAACATGGTGTAAATTTGAGAGGATGAAATTTAGCCCTTTATATAGCTTTCTATTTGGAGAAAGTTTACATTTTGGTGCATGTGGGACTAATGATAGGATAACTCATGGTTAATTAACCATAGCTAGGTGAGTTAACATTTTATGGGAGTTGAGGCTGTTTTAATTAATCAATTAGGATTAATTAATAGGCTAAAATAAACTTTTAGACTAATTGGAGATGTTTGAAGAGGAATTTGATAAGATTAGAAACATTTGAAAGCATTTAAAAGCGAGATTTAACCAATAAAAGAGTTTATTGATTAAATGCTTGTTAAAAAAAAGCTTAATTAGCTAATATTATTAATTCGAAGAGGATTATAACTAATGAAGTGTTGTTAATTGGCATCCAGAATGTGATAGAAGCTAGTTAATTAACGAAGTGTCATTAATTGACCAAAATGGAGAGAAGCGTTCGTTAATTAATAGAAAACACTAATTATAATGGAAATGGTGAGATAAAGGATAATGAGTACCACTTTAACATTAAAACTGTGAAAACGGATATTAGGTGTCTACATTTGCCCCTCTTTGGGGTGGCATAAGTGATGTCACTGCAAAGAAAGTAGACAAACATAAACAAACAATTTTTGAAGAAAAATTAGTGGAAAACACTTCTTCACATATATGGTTACATCGTCAAATAACACTGGAAAACAAAAATATGCCCCATGCAGAAGAAAGGGTCGCCGGGAAGCAAAAACATACCCCAACGTAGCAAAAGCGAGCGAAAAATGATTATTTGTTTAAAAATAACCATCATGACGAGTGCTAGAAGAAATTGGAAGAAAATTTGATTTTCTAGTGCATTGAATGCACTTTTAGCTCGGGTGTGTAGGCGCCGAGGGGGACGCGCATACGTGAAGGGCGTGCAAGCGCTAATACTGAGGCACATATGTGTGAAGATAGGCGTGCAAGCGTTGAGATGGGCGTGTATGCGCGAGGAGGGGCACGTAGGGTGCAACACTAAACCTTAGTGCGATGTTTTTGAAACATATTTGAATGTTTTGATTTTTTTCAACTAACATATTTGAATGTTTTGGGAGTTTTGAAACATATTTGAATGTTTTTGCAATTTTCTAGAAGTTTTCTGAAACTATGTACATGAAACGAAGAACCTTGGATGCCCTCATCGACATATGAGATGTACAAGGGCATAATGCCACACATATGTACAAGAAGGTGAAGATGCAAAGTTGTCCCAACGTGAGATGGGAATATACAAAGGCAAACTCTTCACACAAAAGAAGATAAGATCAAGGCCAAGACAGATAGGTTCAACGTGATGATGAACGTGAGTCAATGAAGAGCTAAGAAGGAGCAAGGATGCCCCTAGTGTGAGATGGCCAAGAAACACTTGATAGAAAGAAGCAAAAGATTGCTTTTGTGAAAGGGGACAAAGGTGCCCACAAACATGGCAAAAAGACAATCTTATACACATGGATGTTCTGAATGAAGTAGAAGAACAATGACTTGTTATGGATGTAGCTTAGAAGTCTCGTGACGGAAAAACAATTAGCCAAAGGCACAAATCGTGAGACAAGATACAAACTAAAGTAAAAGTCTAAACAAGGTAAAAAAACACTTGGTAACACACTAATCCAGTTTGCTTATCGAGATCCAATGTGTGCATGTGGAAATTTATTACCTCTTTGAGGGAAGTTTTGATAGACAACAAGTGAATACACTTTAGCCAATGTGTATGAATGATTTATTTTCAATGTTGGTTTTGTGAATGGATTGTTGAAGGAGAGTCGTAGATTTCTCCATCTTGCTTGTGACGTCTATAGCCCCAACAAAGATGCATTTGATTCTAATCACAACATTTCACTCCGTCGTTAGGCGTCCATAGCCCCGATAGAGATATTGGAAATACCCTAAGAGAGATTTTTTTTTAAAAGAGAAATAGTTTTTGAAAGGGACTATACCCTTGTACAGGAAGACTCAAAAGCCAGATGTTACAATAGTTCCAAAACAAAGAAGTGATCAAAATCATGATTTTACAATAAAGCCCAAAAGCAGAAAAACAATCTGCCAAGAAAAGTACCAGATTCACCAACAAACAACAACAAAACATTAGACAAACAATAATAATACAAAGTAACTTAGCAATTGGTTTCTGTGCGGACAATTTTCTTCTTGTTATGAATTGTAATCCAATCATCAGAGGCTTTCTGTAAAGGAATAAAAACTTCAAGATCTGCGATCGGCTGATATGTATTGTTTGAACACGTAGATGGAGGAGCAACATTCTCCTTAGCCGCTACAGAAGCTTTTGGTTCAATGTTTTTTTTCCTCTGAGCTTCACCCCCTGGATGACTCCTTTTTGTATGATCTGTGATCTCGCTTAAAGGGGTTTCGGGGACCGTTTCAATCATGTCTTCCTCCTCAGCATCAGAAACAAAGATATCCTTAGGTTCAAATACCAGATGTTCTAGAGGCGTTTTTCCACTAGTTAGCATTCTCATTTTTATGTTTTACTATCTCGCAATTAATAGCAGAATGTCCCAAAGAGAAACATCTCCTGCATCTAAAAGGCAAGACCCTCATAGTCCACAAGGCTAAGTCCAAGTTCGATTTTGCACCTTTAGCTCAATTTGAGTTGGAAGATCCTTTGAAGTATCAACCTCCACAAGGATCCTTGCATAGGTTGTATGTGTGAAATCAATGGTTTGGGAGTCAATGTTAATGATATTGCCCAAGGTATTGCCTATGGTTATCAGACATTTTTATCCCAAAATTACAAAGGTAGTTGAGGTAATCGAACTAGATTAGTTTACGGGAGAAGGATTCAGTGAGAGGGTTGAATGATGGGAACCAGGGTTTCAAAATAAGGTATTTTTGTTGACAGGCCCAAAGTTGTCTAGCAATGATATCCTTATCCGCTATGGATTCAAAAGCGACAATAAAAATTCCCTTAGCACAGGGGTAGAGATCTAACCTTCCTTGAAGAAGCGGAATCCAATGCTTGGAGATCCATTCGTGTAGGACAGGTAGGCTAGGCCGAGTCCAACAAATCTACAAATCAAGGCATGATCTTGATAAAATGAATCTGTTTCAAGGACCTCATCTCCAAAGGTTACACATGGGTTCCTCTTTGCAGGCCTCATGGTTTTGAACTTTGACTTCTTTTGCAGAACCTCCTTGAATGAGTGATGGGTCAGAGCTTCCACTATTATAGGATCTTTCAAAGTGAGGTTGTTAGAACCCCAACAATGAAACTTGTCCTGCCTCCCTGTGACTTGATAACATTGTTGGTGCTAGTGTCAGATTTAACTCCAACTCCGAAGCCAGCAGTAGTCTTGCATCTAACATTCACATGTATTTCTGGGAACAACTCCAGTGAGGTCTCCGTTTGCAAACACGAGGATTTGTGTTTTTCCTGATCCATCTTGTGATTTCTCGATCCCGTAAACAAAGGTTTATGGCCGTTGCGAGTAGCTTTACATGTAAGGTTTTCTATATCTAAAGAACCTCCACCGCCTCGTGATTTTCATGGCCACCGCCTCTATTGAGCCCTCACGAAGAGAAATATTAGGCGAGGAGAGTCGATTAGGGTTCGCAGCAGAGGAGCATTGAGTCGGTTCGCATGCCCCAAGAGAGAGTTATATATTGCTTTTCTTTTGATTTTTGATGTTTTGGTTGATTTTGTTTGCTTTTTGAAAACTTATTTTCGCTCTCTCGCTTGTTTTGACGAGGGGTTAAGAACCACTGATGGCTTGATGGAAGGATGTGGAAGTGATTGTGATAATGACATTGACTAGTGTCAACAAATACGTCCAAAAGTTCTTCACAACAAGTTTATTAGATGTAGATAGTGATAAGATCTCTATGAGGTTAGTCGTTCTTTAATTTACCAAGGTGATGAAAGACCAAGGTCAAACGAATACCATAGAGATAAATGTCGCAAAATACGTGTGAATAAACTAACCAAAATATCATCGAAGGGATGAAAATGGTGGATTCCTTGTAGAGGAATGAAAAGAAGGGGAAGAAAGAACATCCATGTGTACGCAATACTTGATTGCAATGTTTGATCTTTGTACCTTTGATTTTTTTTTTTTTTTTTGTATTTTGTCTTTTGAAAAGGGACCGACAAGGTCACTCGGCGTGATAAGATCCAACAACAATGTTAACAATTTCCTTGATAAGGAAGACTAGGCGTGTTTTCTTATCAAGAGTCATATTATCTCCGATCTTGATGATCGTGGTGAGCTCATACTCAACAAATAACTGTGTCTTATCTTGAGACGTGGATTTTGTGTGCGGGGACTTGAGTTCCTCATCCAGAGGTTTATGCACTTTAAGCCATACTTGATGGTTACGTTGGTGTGCATTTTTGAACCGCGTTTGATTTTGAACTTTATGATCATTTGAGTTTTTGGGAGCTTTGGAGCTCTTAGAATTTTTGATCTTAGCTTGATAAAGAAATTGTTTGGGTTTCTATAAGCTAATACGTGACTTGTCTGATCTTGAGAAATGGAAGAAGAAAGTGGACGAATAGGATTGATGTGAGAAGTGATGGTGGGCTTGTCACAATTATTAATAGAAGAACAATGTGATGGACACAAAGGATACAATCCAAGAATTAAAGAAGATGGGCTACCAGAAGGTGTCCCATAGACTGAAGATGCAGGGCTACTAGGATGTGGCCCAAGTATAGAAGATGGACTACCAGGAGGTGTCCCATAAATTGAAGATGATGAAGGGATAATAGGATGTGGCCCAAGAATTGAATACAAGGGGCTAGTAGGAATATAGAGGATGAGGGGTTACTAGGATGTGGCCCCAAGATATAAGAAAATGGGCTACCGGGAGATGAGCCGCACATAGATGATAATGGACTACCTAGTGGTGGCCCACATTTAGAAGATGACGATGGGCTACCAAGCGGTGAACCAAGGTGTGATTGCGATTGAGGAATTGTGATAGATAAAGAATGGTTGGGTGATGAGAAGATAGGCCCAAGCTTAATGATAGACCTAGGCTAGTTCATCATGCAATGAAGAATGAGAAGATGGGAGAATAAGAGGAGGATCAATTTTGATGATCCTAGGGTCTTCCTCTGTTTCCTGATGAAAGGAATCAACCTTTTTCGAGGAATGTCATCATGTGACCCCATGAATTATGTGATCGCTTCTTCATTCTGAAAGAAATCGATTGACATGGGGTGTTGTTCTTCGACCATAGTAGGTTGATTAGAAGAAATAGGTCCAACTGGTGTGGAAGATTGATTGATGGAAGATGACTCGAGAGACGAAGTAGATTTGGATCCAGTTGTCTCGCGAGTGGAAGAAGATGTAGATTGGGAACTGATTGGTAGTGGCTTTCCTAGAAGACGACATATTACCGTCAAAACAAAGAGGATTGCATAGAAAATCAACATATGATTGCGACATAGGAGTCGACTTAGATGATTGCGACGTATATGTCGAATTAGACGATCGCGACGTAGGAGTTGATCGAGATGATTGCAACATGGGAGTCGACTTAGATGATTGCGAGATGGGAGTCGTCTTAGATGATTGTGACGTTTGCGTCATCTTAGATGATTGCGACATGGAAGTTGGACTGATATGATTGTGATTAATGCGTCGTCTTAGATGATTGCGACATATGAGTTGTCTTAGATGTTTCCCCAGATCTTCAACGGAGGAAGAGGTCGTTGAGGCGGCAGATAAAGTAGGTCCAATGAAGAAAGGGAGGACCGCAACTCAAGAGTCGAATAAGATGATTGCGACATATGAGTCGAATTAGAGGAATAGTTCAAATGAGAATCTTCAGAAGACCGAGGGGAATAAGAAGAATCAGAAGAACAATTTGGATTGGAATCCTTAGAAGACCGAGGGGAACCCGAATAATAATTTGGATTAGAAGCATCCAAACCATACCACCAACTTTGAGATGAAGGTGGGGAACAGGGTAACTGAAAGGGTTCTCTAGTGCGAAGAACCAAATGGGGCTTAGCCATGATGAACATCCTTTGAGAGGAATGCCAAAATTTGATTCCTTATTGTCGTATGTATAAGGAACCGTGTGATAATCATTCATTTTTGGTGTGTTTGTTACAGATGCCTAGACCTAGATAGTGTGATGGAACTCCTTCATGATGAAGAAAGTTCTATGTCAATTTGAGCAGCACAATGACAACCAACTAGACATGTAGCAACACAAAGGATACAAAGGAAACTTTTCCAATGTTCAATTTGATTCAAGAGTTGCTTGATAACAAATGTTTTTGCTAAGGTTTGACAAATGTGTACAAGTACTACAATGAGCCTAGACAAAAACAAAGGGATTGGACCCTAATTTCGATGCCCCATCCTTGTGATAGGAGGCATAAAAGAATAGGTTTTCTCTAAGGTTGGTTTAAAAGGGACCCTAAGACAAAACGAAGCAGCATAATGACATCAAATCATTACAAAGAATGTCAATCAAAGAATAAGAATACGTCCAAAGGAAATATGCACTAAGGACTCCAATGAATAAGAATGACACACTAACAAAAGACATGCGAAGTAACAAGTAACTAAGACTCAACAATCAAGACTATGATCTAACCACAAGAAAAGTTACTCCCTACGTTTCTCCAAGTATAGTTTTGGTTCAAATAGTGACAACACAATATCACTACTTAGGTCAAGTTTTAAATAAACAAGACCTAAATACTAAGAAAGTGTTGACGTAATCTCCCAACAAGGTATACTAAAACAAGTTTTAGAAACAAACAAAGTCCAAGTTGTGAAAAAGGAGGCTACAAATGCGAGCAACACAACAACACTATTTGGATACGTAAATCAAGCTTTGTAGACAAAGACAAGACCACAATGCGAGCAACGTAATGACGCTTTCCAAAACTTAAGATAATGTTGGGATCAAAAGCAAGTCTAAGTATAACAAGAAGTTGCTAGTTATGCGAGCAACATAACAATACAACTTCGAGACTTAGATCAAGTTTCTCAAAGGAAACGAGACGTAAGTATCACAAATTGTATCACTAAGATGCGAGCAATCATAACAACTCAAAGGAAGTCAATGACGAGACAACCTAACTACAATGAAAATATTGACATGGGTATCAAGATCAAATGGCTATCAAGATAAGAAGACGTACCAACACACTTTCAACGTTTACATCCAGGTCTCAAGCAAGGACGAATGTAAACGGGTGCAAAAGTGGTGGACACAATCAATCAATAACACACGCAAGTATGTTTTCTTTTGTCCCAAATGGGCAACAAGAAAACAAAGGAGTAGACCAAGTGGTGATGAAACAAACTAAGCATAACTTTGGCAAAGTTTCACCTTGTCTTAAGATAAGTGAAAAACTAGGACAAAGTAACATGTTGCAAGTTTCGTGATGAAATAACACGCAATTTCAACTTAAATAGACTCTCCCCTTGTTCAAATAACAAGGTTTTGACTCCAAACAAGTTGTCACTTTGTGAGATCTCTATGAAACACGATGGCTTTGAGTCGGTCAAGTTGGCTCTAAGACGAAATGGCTTCCTAATTTTTTCTCTTAGCTAGGTGTCACAAATTACCTCTACGAGCGCGGTTTGCCAAGGAAGTCACACCAACCAAAACTTGGAGTATCTTGACTTTACTTTACCCCCTTCGATAAAATGAGCAATAAATACGTTCAGTTATATCTCACAGGGGTCGCATGAAGATAATTTTGACGCTAAAAATCACAAGTGTACACTAGATAAGTAGGTAAGTAGAGCGCTTCCCATTTCATCCACAAGGTTCCCTCTTGCATAGACTGTTTTGGGGTTCTTGGGAGCTTCCTCATGGGTATTACGGATTATGCTAAGGCACTTCTCCTAGTTTAAAGCGAACGAGCCGCGACTCTTAACCGAAACCTGCAAGTACAGTGTGTTGAATAATGTGGTGTGTTTTTTATCTTTTGGATTAAGAAATGATGTTTAAAACACCATTGACAACCTGCAACACACATGTATTTAAAATTTGTTTAGATCCTAAAAGCATATATGTTCTTACAACTCAAACGTTATTAGTTCTCCGAGTAAATCACATTATTTGAAAAAGGATTAAGTGTTGTTTTTGATTATCTAGATTGTCCAATGACGTAAGAGAAGAGCATACACAACAAATAATCCAATTAAAAAGTAAAGGAAAACTTTGCAATTAATGAACCATACAATTTTTTTGATAAATGTTCATTCCCTTAAACCAAAAATGAAAATGAAGTTTCCAATTAACCAAGTGTTAGAAAATGTAAACTAAAAGCTTCTTTTGATTCTCAAGATCACCCTAAGGTGCAAGAGAATAACATACACAAACTTTTAGCCTGACTTGTATAAAGTATGGAATAAAAACATTCATTAACACTTAAGCAAAATGTTAGAAAATGACTATTTTTATAATAACGGAAAACCCTAAATTTTTGGTAACTCTAAACCCCAAATTTATGTTTCCATTGCATAGTTCGCTTCAATACCTTTCCAACTTAAAAAAGAACTTGTTTCGAGGTCGAGAAAAAAATTATGGCCTTCGGAAGATCGGTTATGCACACAATTTGACACTAACGCACCCCTTTTAACACCATCATGCCCCTTTCAACACCAACATACCCATTTTAACACCAACGTGCCCATTTTAACACTAGTGCACCCCTTTTAACACCAAAGACACCCCGTAAAAAAGACAAACATCTTAATGGCAATGCGTCAGAAAGACACCGCATGCCCCTTTGTAACACCAAAGGCATGGAATAGTAACACCAATGCGAGTCTTCTTATAAATGATCAAAACATGAGAATTTTTGGCAAAAATTCTCAAAAATCTCAAAACTTTGTCAATTTGGTTCAATTTTGATAAAGCACCTCACCTCCTTTGATCTTGCAAAGAGCAAAAAAACAAAGTAATCCTAACAAAACTAGTTAAGAAACTTCATATTTATCTAACAATGAAAAAGAGGATTAGTAATTCAAAAACTTTAAACTAATCTAAAAAGCTTGAGAATGAATGCAAAGGACAATGGAGTATGTCCCATCGGGCGTGCCAAATGTGAACTCAATAAAATTTTTAAGCAAAGCAATTAGAACCTAAAACTAACACCAAGTAGTTTTAGAACTAAGCTAATAAATTCATCAATGAACCATCAAGATCAAAGCTTAATGGAATGCAAAAGGAAATCTAAATGAATTTAACCATTTAAACTACAAGCATTCCTACTATGTTAATTGATTGCTAAATAAATTGAACCTATGAAGATTAAAAGCAATCAAAATGTGTGTTGTTGCTACTTCATTGAAGGTGGAAGGACCTCTGTAAGAATGGCTACAAGGTCATATTAGATATTCCTTTATTAACCAGCTCGAAGAAATGGATGCAAATGGGGATGCAAACTATTATAATAATGGAGTAAGGCTCATATGTTTTATATGATTAATGCTATTCAAAACATGGTGTAAATTTGAGAGGAAGGAGCTTAACCCTTTTTATAGCTTTCTATTTGGAGAAAGTTTGCATCTTGGTGCATGTGGGACTAATGATAAAGTAACTCTAGGTTAATTAACCATAGCTAGGTGAGTTAACAAGTGAGTTAGCACTTTATGGGAGTTGAGGGTGCTTTAATTAATCAATTAGGATTAATTAATAGGCTAGAATAAGCTTTTAGGCTAATTGGAGGTGTTTGAAGAAGAATTTGATAAGATTAGAAGCATTTGAAAGAATTTAAAAGTGAGATTTAACCAATAAAAGAGTTTATTGATTAAATGCTTTTTAAAAAGGCTTAATTAGCTAATTAATAACTAATTATTAATTCGAAGAGGATTATAACTAACGAAGTGTCGTTAATTGGCATCCAGAATGTGATAGAAGCTAGTTAATTAACAAAGTGTCGTTAATTGACCGAAATGGAGGGGAACACTAGTTAATTAGCGAAAAACACTAATTATAATGGAAATGGTGAGATAGAGGATAATGAGTATCACTTTAGCATTAAAACCGCATAAGCGGATTTTAGGTGTCTACACTAATTAATAAACAAACTTTTGATTTAATTTTAATATTTTATACCTATGAGAGGACTTTAATGGCAACATGTCATAGGTACTTGGCATCATGGCCATGTACATACCACCACATGAATGGCTTCAGGTTGTACTTGTCACTTAATGCATCTAATTCACTCATGCTACCATTAGATGAAGAGACAAAGCATGCCATTTCATAGCGGACTATAATAACTATAGCTGGATCAGGAAAAAGCCTCCAGAATGTTGTCTTAGTTCCAGTTGCAACTTCATGGTCATTGTATGGTGCTTGCCTACCAGGTAGCCCAAGTATTTCACTGCTATAATATTTGGGATTCAGGGCATAGGCAAGGAGATGTAATGGGGTGGTCATTTTATTCCACCTTCTCATGATCACAGTCTTAACTTCATTGTAGAAGTTTTCTTTATGATCCTGCTCTTTTTTTTGTATGATGTCTTTAATCTTTTCAAGCATAGAGTCAATGCTACCATCGATCTCCCCTATGCAATCATCATCTGTGTCTGCATATCTAATCATACATAAAATAAGCTTAGTGAAATTGAGAAAGTATGCAACCTTTTCCCACCAGTCATCATCAAGTATCAATGATTTTATTTTGATGGCTCGTTTTGTGTTTTTTTGTCTCCACACGGACCAAACATCATCAATCACCATAATACATAAGACTTGTTTTACCTTCACAAGTTGTCTCAAGACGAGCATGTGAGAGGCAAATCTTGTTTCAACAACCTATTAAAATAAATTAAAACAAGTTAATAAAATATAAAATTAAATTTAAAAGAAATTCAAATGATAATTTGATATTTCATAGAAAGTTAGCAAATAAAAATTAGAAACTAGTAATTTTTTTGTTACCTTCAGCAACTCCAACTTTGAGAACCTCCTAAAGATAGCCGGGACATATGATGATTTGTGACAAACATTTGAATCTCATTTGCCTCTGTATACATTTCCTCTATCCATGGTATTTTGCCAATCTTTTGTAACATCAAATTCAAGGAGTGTACTGCACAAGGTGTCCAAAAAATGTGCTCATATCTCCCTTCAACAATCAGCCCTGCCGCTCTACAATTTTTGGCATTGTCCATGATGACTTGGAAAATGCTTTGTGTAACAAACCGTTACACCAAAAGCTCAAGGTGTTAGCGAAATCCACACATGAGGATCATAACATCCCACCACACATCCGTAGAGCTTGACTTGGGTGGGTTTTCGCCGCACTCCCATCTGCGTGAGCCCCGCTTTAATGGTGTTTAGGCGCCCCATGGGCCCCAAATACAATGCTAACCAACCGAGTGGGATTCAAACACGGGTGGTCGCTCTGATACCAAATGTAATGAACTGTTACACCAAAAACTCGAGGCGTCAATGAAATCTGCACATGAGGATCATAACATTTTGAGGGCCCACTGACTCAATAGCCTCAGTCAAAATATTAACAATAAATTGAGCATATTTCACTTCACCCTCACAATAAAAAATCCTTAAGAACATTGCTCCTTTAGGGCACACTGCAACAATGTTGATTAGGGGTCTATTTCATGAATCTTTCCATCCATTGAAAATGATAAATACCCCGATTCCTTCTATGAATCCCTAATTAGATGCAAAGAAGGATGTACATGGGCCACTTATTTCACCAACAATGATGTTCTCACCTTCTCATAACTATGGATTTTATACCCTTGTGGTGCATCATTAATTACTTTCACCATTTGTTGCCAATATGGTGACCACAACACATTGAAAGAAAGCCCACATGCATAAACACATCGAGAAACCAAATCATCAACTATATCCCTCTTCTCATTTGTAAATGCTTTCTCTAATGGACATTTGGAGGTTCTCTTTTGTGACAAGCTCTCTTCCTCTATGGGAGTTTCAACTTCAATTTGAATAAAAGGATGGTTTGATGGGGTGGGTGGTTTTTGTGAACCCCTATTTTGCAAAGGAGTAGTTTTAAATCTAGCTTTTGAAGCTTGCAAATCAACCTCCTCTTGCTCTTTCATATATGCCAAAATATGTTTCCTTTCAACCTTGGCACATTTTCTAATCCCCGTTCTTGATTGCCCCATTAAATGAGCTTTGAGTCGGGTATATGAGGCTTTGAATTCAATATTGCAATGATTGCATATCCAAACTCGAGAGCCACCGCCAACAAGGTTCTCCAACACTTGCACATGTCTCCAAAGAGGAGCTTTAGGATCCACAGATTGCACACCCCCACCTTGGCTTGCTTCCCCATGCCCTCCCACTGAAGCTGAACTGGATGCCATTTATGTTTTTAAACTTAGATAACAATAACTATAACTACACCCTACATATCCTATTACGCTTTTGATCGCCAAGATCACCTTTTAGGCGCAAGGTGAGAGCATACACAAATTTCAGCTTTTTAAATTTTAATTATAAAAAGTGAAATAAATGTTTAGTTTTAAAAAATAGGAAAAAGAATTAAATTATTAAACCATATGTATCATATTTTTCTTTTGATCACCAAGTTCACTGTATAGGTGCGAGGTGAGAGCATACATAGAGTTTGAATTTTTAAATTAAAAAATAAAAAACTCTTAAAATAGCAAAAAAGAACCCTATTGGTGCTCAAAATAGTCTCGCCCGATTTGTGCCTTTGAAAATTTACTAATTTACGGCCTTTGTCATTCCCCCTTCCCCATGTTGTGCCTGGTTGATCCTTGTGGCCATTTTTAATTGGTTCTGGGTTGTAAATCTCTTAAGAGTTTTTATTTTGAGTCTCCTATGCTCTGTTCCATCAAAAACTTGGTTTTCCCCATGATTTATGTCCTCCACAGTTAGGATTCGTCTTCCCTATCTTTTCTTCTCTAAGTACATGAAGAAAATGAATGGAAGTACCTCTAAGGAACGTATTTGAGCCTTGTAACATTCCTAAACTTTCTGTCCTCGAATAAAATTTCATTCCCTGGCTCAAATAATCATTTTTCTATTTTTTACGGTTTGACGGGCGTTTCTCCCGGTCAAATTTGCATCCTAGCATCGGTAGGGGACGTGGCACCTTTTGTTGGACATTGCTCAATTGAGTACTTAATTTTTTTATAAAAAGCCTCAACTCAAAATGTGTCCATACTGAGGCACGATGCTCATTTGAAGATCTACTTTTGGGTTTTGCCTTAGAGTAGTGTCGGGAGGACATGTGGAAGCTTCGCCGCCACTTGGCTCGGACTTAGAAAAATTTCATGCAGTGGAAGAAGTTTGGCGGAGTAAGACATGTGGTGAGCTTTCTCTCATTCAGGGTCTCTACTTTGGGCACCATCTTGAATTTGTGCCATGGAGACACATGGAGGAGTCGTGCATGTTCGGGGACCGGCCCTTGAGTTTTATTCTAAAGAAGTGCCACGCTGACACGTGGAGGCCTCCGCTCACTTTGAATTTTTCTTAGAATTTTAAACATCCAAAAGGAGATTGCCTCAGAGCATGACACGTGGTGCCTTCCGCTGAGCTTTAAGCATTCAGTTAGACTTTGCCGGAATAAGACACATGATGAGCCCGCACTCGTTCAAGGTATCAAATTTTTGGGACCGCCTCAAGGTGTGCCATGGTAACACGTGGCAGTTTGAAAAGTCAAAAGGGCGGGAGGAAGGCCATTGGAGGCAACTTGGATTTTTTTCCCCTTAAGGATTAAAATTTCAAAATGGCTTGCGGGCACGATGAAGGAAACAAGTCAATGTTTTGCCTTGGTCGGCGGTGAGGCGAGCTCTTGGGGAAATTTAGAAAAATTTCCTTTTGAGAAAAAGAGTCAAAAGTAAAAAGGAAGCACGACCGCGCTCCAATCACAATTGAACATGTGTCGATCGGTTCCCAAGGGCGGAGCTGCAGGAAAAATTTGGAAAATTTTCCTTTTCCAAAAAGAGAGTAAAATGGTAGAATTTGAGCGCGGTTCTGTTCCAATCATATTTGGACACATGTCAGGCTCGTATTCCAAGGGCGGAGGTGTGGAGAAAAATGGATTTTTTTCCATTTTTCCAAAAAGGATTGTAAAAAGTCAAGGGAAGCCCCTGGGTTTGTTCTAAAGTTCGAATCTGCCACGTGGACGACTCAAATTCAAAGTGAAGATCAACGACAACTATGAGTGTAAATCGATTTTCCTCTCATTTCTCCTCGAAACACATCTGGGAGTGCGAATCTCTAAGATTTATTGGTATTTTCTACATGCCAAGCGAGAGAAGGAAGTTAATATTGGTATCTCGAAGTTTGGTAGGAAGATCCGGAGGACATCTTTTGCCATTAAAATGGTTTGACTTTCGTGCCTGATCAAATTTTCCATTTTTCTTCTCTCGAGCATGCAAGGGGCCAAATTTGATAGATTAGGGGTGGAAGTGGTTGGAAAATTGAAGGAAGAATGATCTACTAGAGGAAAGAGTTGAATGCGGGAGATATTCGAAGAGATTTTCCCCCTCGAGCACTGACAATTTTTACGAGATCGATCCCGGAAATCGTGATTTCGATCATGATGAGCATTGGTGCATTAAATGTTTTTGTCTTTTGGGGAGAAGAGGCTCTGCTGTAAATGCTATAAATGGCACAATTTTTTTGTGAAAATGGTTGGGAGTTTTTGGAAAGGTCAGAGACTAATTTTTCTAGTAGAAAAAGATTGACAGAGCCCATCCCTTTTGAGAAGCCATCTAAGAAGCATGTATATCTCTCTTTGTGTCAAATTCAATTGTGTCAAGGTGGTTGCAAGTGTACAACCATTCACAAACTTTGAGATTGTTCTGGAAACTTTCCCTTGCTGATACATTTGATGAAAATTGAGTTATTCTGTGTTAATCTTGAGTAAAGTGTATTTATTTCATCTATGAGTGCATCCAAGTAGTTTTTCTTGTTTTTGTTGCAATCTTGTACCAAAATCTAGTCCAATCACACAAGTCTCAATCCTTGTGATAGTTTAGTGGCATCTGTAATTTCATTTCTCAGAAGAGCCTTCATCTGGGAGTGAGATAAACGGTTTAAAATCACTTTTCTTTCATTTTGTTGACAGAGATTATTTGTAAGCCTCTGGGTGTACCTCAGGCGTGGTTTGGTTTGAATCTTGGTGCTTTATTGGGTTCTCGACTCGAGCCTTTATGACAGAATCCCATAGGCTGTATGAAAAAGTGCCAATCTGGGCCTCCATTGAAGCACATATTCTAGTTGAAGAAACATTTTAACTTTTGTGGTATTTGTTGTTTGAATCTTTCCATTTTGCATGAGCTCTCAAGGATTTGGTGAGTCAAGTGCATCCTATCTCCCCTCCCACCAAATTTTTTATTTAAAACAACTAATCCTACCCATACTACCCTTGTTTGTCATGTGTGTATGCCAATGCACAATCCACATCACTTAAACATGCGAAGCAAACATGGCCTCAAATGTCTTTAGTAACCTTTACCTTGTTGTGAAGATATCTCCATGATCTGGAAGTGACAACTTGTGAGAGTCAGATTTGGTGTGTTGATCATATTTTCCCCAAGGTCTTCTCTATAAAATTTATGCAAAAGAAAGGTACTGTATCTCCTTTCAAATAATAGAGGTTACAAAATAGGTTCTCTTACCTTGGTTGAAAGGCACAACCTAAAATAGTTAGGATAAGATCATATCCTTTTAAGGTGCTACCCATCTCTCCACAAATCCAAGTAACAAAGGGACAATCAGATCTCCTCCCGGCTACAAAACGACATATATTTATGATCTAGTTGCCTCTAAGCTCCATGTTGAATCAATGTTGCTACTTGGCTTGAAAAGGAGAACAAATTTGGGTACCAACAAACCCTATGCATCCTATTTTGCTTTTGATCACCAAGTTCACCATATAGGTGTGAGGTGAGAGCATACACAAAGCTTGAATGATATTTATAATTCTAAATGAACAACATATGCTTTTTATTTAAAAATTGAAAACAAATGTTACATTTTTAATTTTTCATAGAATTTAAAAATTACTAATTTAAAACTACATATTGATATCATGATCAATGATCATGAACGATGAGTGCTTAATGCACACATCATTCATGATCATTGATCACATTAACATTTAAAAAAACTTGAAAAATACATGGGTTTTCCTCCGATGTTGATCCCTCCTTCCAAATCTGCTTTGAAATTCCTCCTTGATGCTCTTAGCTCTAAGAAAAACCTCCTAAACTCTTCCTTCAAGCTTCTCCTTGATGTCTCTTTTCCTTTCACACTACTAAATGTTAGTTTAGTGAAAATGAATTTAATAAGAGAAAAATGAGAGTGTGATTTAGAATGGACTTAAGATGTCATTATATAGCTTTTAAGAAGTGTATTTAACAAGTATAGGTAGGTAGATTAGGTTTAGGTTCATTAAATGAAGTTATTTTCTATTTTTAAAAAATTTATAATGCTTTAAATTTTGAAAATTTGGCAAAACGTGCTAGAAATTTTTGAAAATGTCTATGACTTTTTGGAAATATCTCGACACGTTTCAAAGTGGTGTTTTCCACATGTAAATTACTTTGATTTTCTTTGCTTTGTTTATGTGGATATGACACGTGACATGCATGTAAATTGGTTTTCTTTGGTTGTGTTCATAATGGCACCAATCCTATATAGGTACAATGCACATTATAGTCAACACAAATATTCATACGATTGTAGATATACCATATGACTGTCGGCATGTAAGGGAAAAGAGCCAATCATCATGAATCATAATGTGGGAGGTTGTTAGAGCCACTTAACAATCATAATTTAAAAAAAAAAAAAAACCCTTTTGGAGAGCATGATTTTTTTAATATACAGATTTTCTTTCAAAAATTTTGAGTATGTGGAGAATATATTTTTAAGGGATTTAAAATAAGTACTTTTGAATACAAAGGAATTTAAGGCAACCCATTAGTTGAGAATAAAATCACCTTTTATGGGTTGTTTATGTGTCATCATTTCATTGGTTCATTTATTGATGTGACTTACTTTATTGGCTAGTTTTTATTTCATTTTTAACTTTAATTCAAACAACTATTGGCACTTTGTTTCACATAACTACTCACGGTCATTGGGCCATTCGCGGTCATTGGCTCCTTTCCCCTAGTGTGATATAAAGTTTCTCTTAATCAAGTTTATACTCGGTGGCACATCAAAACATGGAATGTTTGTTGAAATCTGTGAAACAATCCATAAAATCTGTTTTGTTAGATATTAAAAAGAGGTATTTTTCATTACACATTTGATCAAAAGTTGTGTTGTAAGTTTTTGTGTCACTTATTCGTTATAGGTTTGTACTTAGGGACTTGATTTTTATATAGGGTTAGTATCATGTTTAATTGTTTATTGTAAGAGTATCTTATCATTATTGATATTTGAGAGTTTATTAAGAGGGGTCTTGTTATAGTCAACAATATGTTCAAATATCCTATTACGTTTCTAATTATGAATTTGATCTATATTAGAAACCATGTTGTCTAGTCATTAAAAAAGTATATTCTATGTTTGTAGCATTACATAATATTGACAAACCGATGTCGCTTTTTTGTTTTTGAGTTGAAGTTGTGAAAATGGAGAAATTAAGTCTCATTGAGAAATTCGAAGGGCAAGATTTCCATACATTTACACCTAATAGAAAAATATCTTTGGGATGTCGTCAAACCAAATGTAGTCATACCAACAGATGTAAACAAACTCGCCAAATGGAGAATCAAAGATAAAAAATCTTTGGGTACCATTGGTCTCTGTTTGCCAAAAGCATACCTGTGTCACGTAGATTTCACAAAGTTTGCTAAGGAGATTTGAGAGTCATTACACAAGTTATTTAGATATGAAGCAAAGAGTGCCAAGACAACATTGAAGTAGAGACTATATGGTTTGAATATGGAAGAAGGTGTCAAAATGACATATCATATTAGTAAGTTTCATTCTCTACTAAATCAATTATCACTTAGTTGGTATTAATGAGAAAGTAAAAGATGATGATGCTAAAGAAATACTTCTAAATAACATGCCCAAATAGTTTTTCTAGTATGGTTTTTACTTTAAGCAAAGTGAAAATCAACTTGGAAGGGGTGATTTCCACCTTACTTGATGAGGGAAATCTGAATGAAATTGTTGAATCTGAAGAGGTAATGTATGTACAAAACAAGACAAGTACATCTTTAAAGAAAAACAAGTATAAGTCAAAGCCTTATCCTCCAAAATGAAAAATCAAATGTTACTATTGTAAAGAACCAGGACATGTAATTTTGAATTGTAAGAAGAGGGCACAAGATCTCCTAGATGATAAATTAGATCAAAAGGATTACCTAGTGGAAAAAAACTAGGAAGATTTTTCAAATGATGAAGATATTTCTTGTCCTAGTGATGAAATTTTTTTATACTATATAACTTATATATTCATTGGAGGATGGAGGAAATGGATAAAGGAGGCCATTCAAAAATATCTCATTAACTGCTAGTGACGGGGCTGCACATTTGCGGTAGTGACACATTTTAATTTTCAGTTGTATATGTGAATAAGAACAAAAGATCAAACATGTTTACATGTTTATAATTCTAGTATTTTCTCTTGAATGCGATGTGATATGGCATGGAAGGTGTCTAGATAGATTCTTATTTTTCTTACAACCATTTTTAAGCACTCTAAGTTGTGTGTTTATCTCCAAAAGCAAGTGTGTTTATTTCCATTTTGTAGAGTGTGTTTCCTTCCAACAAAGCTTTCAGTGTGTTTCCTTTCAGAAAAGTTTTCATAGTATGATTTAAATAAGGTTTTTACCAATAAGTCCTTAAGACATTGAAAAGATCCCCCAAAAAATACAAAAATAACTACAGTCAACTACTAGATCGATAGGATTATTATTGTTGCATATAGCTTTAGACACACCCCTGGTTTGAATATGACATCAACAGGAAGTTGATTAAATGAAGGGAATAACGACACCCATCAATGTACAATAAGATACAAATGATAAACAATTTTAAGAGATGTAACTATTAAAGAAAATGAGAAGGATAGGGCACATACCTTGATTTTGCTTACCCCGAAGTGTGTCTAGACTAGAAGAACTGTTGAAACAACAACTCAAGATGTCATAACCATACCCAAAAAAATGCATAAGTTTCGGGACTATTGGGACATGGGTAGGGGTGAGGGCATGTACGGGTTCCCTAGACCTCTGTGAGGCATTGGAGTCTATCAAAAATGTCGAACTTGATTTCATCACGGTTGCTATGGTTTCACACTTGTTTGCCAATAATGTCATGTATGTGTTGCACTTGGATCACCGAAGTACTTGTAAATATGCAACACAAGTAATCTCCTATAAAACCCTTAAACTACATCAAATCCTAAAAAATAAAGATGTAAAATGAGGGGTTAGACTATCCTTGGCTGTCAAACAAGTGAACTTACGACTGAGTGCTACACTACATCTCAGACCCAATGTAGTTCTATGTGCTTGTGTGTGCAATAGTGCTCCTAGGTTTCCCTTATGCCGATGATGCTAAGATATGGGGTAGTAGCTAGATAGAATACAAATGTGTGGATGAAAAAATGAACTTCCCCTTCCTATGTAGTGTGTATACAAAGTAATAAGCCCAAAATATAGTCCTTTTGATATGTAGATAGATATGCCTTGATAATAATTTCCCACCATTATAATGGTATGTTTATATAGGGATCTCTTGCTTGAATTTTGATACGAATGACCCGACATGCCAACTAGGACCTCGGAATATGAGTAATAAAACTTAAAATGCCGACCAAAAATGTTAAAAACATAATTAAAAAAAGAGAGGACAAGAGCACATAGGTTAGATTGGAGCTCCTGGGTGCTAGTGTCTAGTCCTGGGTGTTGGTGTTCAAAGACAATTGATGAAAAATGTGAAAAAAATGATATACATGGATCCCTGTGACCTGAACAAAAATTAGGTGTATGAGTGAAAAATGTGAGAGGTAAAGAAAATATAAACAATCAAAACAAACAGATGGACTAGGAAGTGTGCCATTAGTGAATACTTTTCTTACTCAAGATCCATATATAAAACAACATACTTTGCGGTATAGTAAATAGTAGTATGTGTGTGATTTTGTGTCTACATTTCCCCTTATGTTATTTGAATGAAATTCAAGTAGTGTAAAGGAAGTAAGGAACATAAGCTGAAAGAAGTATGGAGAATCCTTGTTGCATAAAGATGTGCGAGAATAAGAACATATTACGTGGCAAACCATAGACCGACGTGTCAATCCATGTGGCATAAAGAGAGATGACTAACCATTTTGAGGAGCACTTGGAAAAGTTGATGATTTGATTTCAAGTTGATTTAGAGATTTTGAATTGTCGCTTGATGGATATTTGATGGGGTAGGGAGTGATCAGTTCCCAACCCAATTTTTTATGTGTGAAAAATTGAAGGATTTGGGCATCCTTCCACCAAAGGAAGAGTGTAGGGAGAGAGGTCTAGTTTTACCCTCAAAATTTAAATACATCCTCCAAAATGTCTAGCCACTGCAGATGGAAAAAGAATATATTTTTTCATTTCAATTTATTTCAATCCAACAAGAATAACCCATATAGGAAAGGAAATGATGTATCATTTGCCCCACTCCAAGGGTGTCGCTATAATGTGTATGATGTTTGATGGCTTTTATGTTAGGTAATATGGGAAAGTAGTGAAAGATGCTATGTTATATAGATTGATTGGCTTGATTCAAGTGGTAGAAAATCATGTTGAGATTAAACATATTCGATAGATTACTCATGCTGATATTTTTACTTATTGAACCCATTAGGTCATTAGGGGAGTTGATAGTCGGTGATATAAAATGTCACATGTTGTATTATATGTATAAGAGATGTGTAATGATCGCATAATATCCCGAGAGGGATCATAGGGTGATCTCAATTGTATGCCCCCATTTCAAAAAAAAAGTGGGAGTGATAGTAGGAGCGACATTGAGCCGAAAGTAGATGTGTAATGATGTAAGAGAGAGTGAAATGAGGCATAGTAGGTGTAAAAAAGTTTGTGTATATCGGGGTGGTAAATGTTTCGGATGAGAATATAGTGTTGCAGAATGCAAACAATATGGTAGTATGAGAAATTATGAATCGAGTGGCACAAATGTGGGATAAAACAAAGTAACAAATCTCAAGATGTGAGAAAAACCATGTAGCGTGTATTAGTTGGGAGAAAATGCACAAATAGTAATTAGAGTTGAGTGGAAACTATGCAAGTTTCTATAAATAACAATAATAAAAGGTGAATAGTAACTTCATTTAAACTTTGAGCGAGTGTGATTTTGAGCTCTAAGACGGTGACGATGCCATAAGCTAGAGAAGTGTGATCAAGCCGATTCGAGATGGTGGTGGCAACCATGGCATTACACATGACAGTGATTGAGATGGTACATATGATTTTTTTGAACAATTTTTAGAAATGAGCTCGTATTTGTGAATTTCATGTTTTTGATTTTTGGGATTTTTTTGACCTTGACAAGAACGGCCAGAGTGCTAATGTTCCTTGGGGACGCCAATGCCTAGATCTAGGTTGGTGACTGCTCCTAGGTGCCCACATTCTCATTGATGGGTCTTTGGTGACCCGGGAGGTTGTTTCAAGCCCAAAATGTGATAAATTTAAAAATTGATGCTTTTTTTTTTGTTAGTATTAATTTATTTTGCATATATATGAGGTACCGATGTTGTGTTATAATTTTTTTGTACAAAGGGATATCCATTTGAGTAAGTTATATAGTGGTCAAAACTTGGGTATGTTAATGGGATTAGGGTTATCAGATGATGAGTTGGATATACTAGACCGCGCCTTGACCCTACGAAACATATGCCGTTGATTATTGCATTATGTGAGCGATGGTGCATAAACACATATACTTTTTGATTTCCTACTAGGGAGATGACTGTGACCACTGGAGGATGGATATCACATATCGAAGTACTAGTTATGGGGAGAGAGTCCAAGTGATGGCCATAGAGGATGCACAAAGACAAATGAGAGAAGCTAGGAGGTATTTTACAGGGACATGGGTAAAAACTGAGACCCATATTAGATTGGATGCCATATGAGATCGGGGGTTATGTGGTTGCGGAAGTTTATTGTAATTGTTATTGCTTCATCGGTGGTAGTGGAGGGTGGTGGTGTAGGCATCTTGTATAAGATGCATGATATCTGTTGGCATATAGAGGAGGATGGTATGAGATATGCTGGGCATGATGCGTATTTTCATATTTGTACATGGACCTATATAGGTTCACATAGGAGGAGCATGGGGGTGGAATAGGAGCCACCACATTGCTACATGTATGGGCTTATGAGAACATTGTGATATTGAGGCCACTTGGTGGGCCATGTGCGGAGTGGGTGAGACTAGATATATTTACTATGAGATGGGTATGTTTTAAGAACATGATGATGGACACCAATATATATAGATCGATGCTCGATCAAATGGGGCCAGGGCCATTATATAGAGGCCATATCAAGCCTATGGAGGATGGAAAAAGAATGGAGTAGAAATATGATGTATTTAACGTATGATGTGGTTAAAGGATCGATTTCCTAGAGTGACTGATTTATTCAGTGTAGAGTCTATATCATGAAAGTTTTGTATCACTCTGGATGTTCCCCAGAGCCGTATGTATGAGTACGAGCTACTAGAGCACCGAGGAGAGAAGGGACTAGACTAAGACCTATGGGAGAAAAACTAGTGCCCCCGATGAGGGTGAGGTAGATGGATCCATAAAGCCGATGCAAGTGGAAAACGTGGGATGTAGTGATGCCTATAACACATGGTGGGCAATGCACTGATGGGTGGTATTATTTCCAGTTGTTGTAGATGAGGTAGTTGCACCACTAGTTGGAGGGGTAGAGGGGTAGGTACCTACCCATGATGGTGATGGTGTAGTAAAAAAAATAGGCGAGAGTAAGTATTCACATGTTGATAGTTGTGGTTTTTACTTCATATATATGACCATTAAGAGGATGTAAAGAATAAATTCTCACTTCTCTCAGTATAAGAGGATCAATTCACTAACTATAATGTTTAAAATATTGTTAGAATTGATCAAACCTTGATTTTACTGACATAATAACACTTTGCATGGTTTTAGATTCACTATACCCTAATCGAATATTACTCACAACATCATCCCAAATAGGAAATAGTTTAATCGTCATTCAAAATGTCTTTACACTCTCTTTACATAACTCCTTATACTTCAATTTTTGCAATTTGGCTTATATACCCTTATTAGGTCTCGCCTTTTGACTACCTTTGTCGGGATGATATTAGTTTTTAGGAGGTTTCAATGCAAAATAAGGAGCTTTTTGAGCACCCGTTAAGCTCTTCATCATTCCCTAGAAATTTCACTAGTCAACTCTTAGACCAAAGTGTGGTTCCTTTATAAAAATACCCTCCAAACCAAGCTTATGACCTGTGTTCAATCACCCAAGGCCAAATCGTCAATAAAACATCCAAAACTAACCCACCAAAAGCCAAAATTATTTCAAAATATCCAAGGATTGATCCTTTCTACAATATCTTGAAAGTTTTATAGAAAATTATGGTGTTTAAGGGCCTCAACCACTCAACCCTAGCTCTGTTCCAATCAAACCCTCCTCGTAAACCCGAGAGAGGTTATTTAACCATAAATTTGTGAAAAAATTGATTCAAAACCTAGAAATTTCCTTAGTGGTCTATCTTATTATCATGAAGAGTATAATCTTACCAGTTATTCCTAGGAACAAGTTTAAAGCTCCCATTCTGATTGAAATCACACTCTCTTGCTCATTAGAGTTCAGGGTATGGTAATCCTTTAGCCCACTATGAAGTGTTTGTTCTCATTAAAGGTTATTGATCTATCCCTTAGTTCTATAAGGCCTATCCAACATGTTGGCATAGTTACAGATTCCTATAGTTTCACACACACTTTATCCTCCTTCTAAGTGCATGAACATGCAAATAAATAGTCACTATGAGAATCCCTTTACCAACAACATGATCATAATTCTTAACAATCAAAAGACAAGCCACTCGGTCCTTCAAATGTAATAAAATTTAAACCAAAACATAGTCACAGGATATGTAAGACTTATAAGAACATGAACAGTTCCTTCTCACATACTGAAGTTAGTTTTTAAACACATTACCATTGTAATAAAGAGAAGTAAAACATAAAACCCACAACATAAAAGAGAACATCCATTAAGAAGTCATTTCCTTACTCAAAATAGAGTTGTTATTAATATTCACCGTGTCACCTTACAAAATGAGGAGTATTTCTCTCTCCTAACATTATCTTCTTCCTCTCCACCGAGGAATCCCTTTCCAAAATCCTCTAACTCTCTTATATTTGATCTCATCCACATGAATGTACCTAACTAAAACCATTTTAACTACCCTTAAGACTCATTATGACTTCCTTCTCTCTGGGACTCTTAAACTTCCACTATGAGGCTTATAACTATAGTCACTAAATCATGCACTTTGAGTCATTATTTAGTCCCAGTCTCATATTACTATTCATATGGTTCTTGAGTGAAAATAGTAATAATTAACCCATGTCTTTGGCCATTTTACTTTTCTTTCTGTCATTACTTTTGGTCTTTCACCCACACTTTCCCATTCTGTATTGTCATTTTGCATTCTTCTTGTTTCGATTGGGGTGCCTAGCCTGGGACTAGGGCACCCCAGACACCTGGTCCCCTCGGGGCACCCTAATCCTCTATGAAATTTACTCTCACATTTTTGGGCACTTTCTAGCTGTTTGAGCTTTCTATGTTTTTGATGGTTGAAATTTTCGGGGTTAATTACAAAATTAGAGTAAGAGAATTATATAAATATAAAGTTATGTGACCATAATGAGGGACCAAGAACTAAGAAACAACTATCACCATCTAGAGTTGCATCCATCAAAGGCATATAAAGCTACATTCACATCCATATAGCTCCATCACAAGGCACAAAAGGCTAGTTCATCTACATCACACTTCATAGTAGGGGGTCTATTGTTTCCATGCACACATTTATACAATTCTACATTTAGTTATTTTCTCGTTACTTCACAAAGTGTGACTAACACAAGAGAAACCAAGGGAATGATTTTCACACACACACACACACACACACACCTAAAACTACATTAGGTTTGAGATGTAGTACACCACTTAGTTAGTAATTCCACCTTTTTAGAAAATGAGGATAATTTGAATCCTTCATATGCATCTTTATTTTTAGTGTTTTGAAGCTTTTTCTTGGGTTTTGTAGGCGATTCCTTATTGTAGGTATTACAACAACATTGGTGATCATACAATGACATTAGTGCGACAAGGATAAAATAAAGGAAAACATCCAACGACACGTCATAGGAGGTTTTGGGCCATTTCTATAGATTAGTGCACCCATAGATCAGACTAGGGAACCCACGTGCACCTCTATCCCCTTTCAAGCACCCCGGTTCGAGTTAGATAGTTCGGACCTATGATTTCTAAGGCTCCCTGTGTGGTCATTTTCATCCTCATGTTTGCCTGGTTTTCACGTGACACAGTCCCTCACCTTCAACAAATTAGCTAAGAACTTCTTAACCCTCTCTTGCATATTAGGGTTTCAAATTTATATTTACTTAGTTACTTGGGTCATTTCCTTTATTTATTTAGGTGTTATTTACTGCTTTTAATAACATCAAATTAGTCTAGGATATTACATTTTATCATAATAATTTTGTGAAGCTGATGTGATCCAACATTTTTTTCCGATTATGACTTCTCCTTATCACATCATGGCTCAATCATCTTACCCTAATTTTACACCTACTAAGATTTATGGTATAATCACTATTACTAATGACTTTATGCAAGTGTACACTCAACATACCACTCACTTTGTCATACCTCTAGTTGATCCTTCCATCAATGTAGTTACTACTCACCGCAATCATCCTCCTATGGCTCCACCTATTTCAATTCCGCCACCTATCACTTCGTCAGATCCTCCTATCACCTGCAAGGGTTATGAAATCATTAGACAACTTAAAAATACACCCGCTAAAATACCTCTTTATGACTTATTGCGTAATGCACCTGACATCCATAATACACTAGAAACAACCCTTCGTGTTATCCATATAGAAAGTCATAACTTTACGGTAGCATTTACACATCTCATATAATATTTCAGAAATATGGCACATGCTATATATTTCATTGATGAGGATCTATCACCTTTGGCTAAAAGTAATCCATGTATACCCTTTCTCATTACCGCTGTCATTAACACCACTTGCATCAAGTAAGTACTTATTGATAATGGGTCAACGGTCAATCTATGTGCTCATTCTCTTTTAAAACAATTGGGTATTAATGATAATCTGATTTCTAAGAATTCTACTCTCATTCAAGGTTATGATTCTACCACTCGCACATGTCTAGGGACTATCTCATTACATATTCGGGTTGGGCCTAAGACCATTCTCACTGAATTATATGTTATAGATGCTTCATTTCAATTTAATATATTATTAGGAAGACCTTGGATTCACACATGCAAGCGGTCCCATCTACTCGCACTAATGTGTCAAGTTCTTACATGATGGCTATGAACACACTATTACTTTGTAGATCCTGAGCCATTCAAATACTATAAAATAGAACCCAACATTTGCTATGCCTATTTCACCTTCACAACATATCCCATATAGTATCCTTGACACATATGACATTGATTAGTATAGTGCTTCACAACTTTCTTCATCCGCTTCAAGTGCTCCACTATTTCTACTCACACTACAACAATTATCTCACCTACCATACCCACTCAAGTAAGCACTTCTTCCCCACCTATCAAGACACCTTCCATTCCTCCACCTAGTGTAACTCCTAACAATATACTTGACAAATCCATACAACATACTAATGCTCACACAAATGATTTTGAGGACTCGATGAAAAAGTAAATCTTTGTCGAACTCATTGATAAAGCATTAGGCCAAATGAAATTCATACCTATTGACATAAATGACTCTTACTTGAAGAAATAGTTGTGGTGATGACCCGAGTGAATATTATTTCAAGACCCCTTCTTCTACTAATGCTATGATAGTTTATCCGGATCTGTCAAACTGTAAAGGTTGTTCCATCTTCTACCATGCATTCTGCATCTCCACCACCTCCTTTCACATGCACACTACTCATAAAAAAATCCTTTTAGCATAACATTTCAATCGATCGTACTTTCTTAGATACTATTTACACACTTAAAGGTCTAACTAGACTTGGTTTGAAACTTAATGATATCTTACCACCGATTTACTTGCCTCAATTTTATCATGGTTATTGTCACATTATAACCACTTATGGCCTTCGTGTGTTTCATTTAAATATATTTTTGCACGAGCCCCTCACACTTCTCCACTCACACTTGGGAAATCTTGGCTTACCTATATTGGTGGTACTGTAGATATCAACCACACTTCTCTTACATTGCCTATGCCATTAGGAAATATATCCATTGCTAATGATTCATCTCCCACTTATGGTCTGAATCTATCTTGTTGGTATGCATAAAATTGTTCACCAACCCCTTTACACTGACAAAGAATATGCAATGAGCATCTACACACTATGTCACAATGGATCTTTGTATGATCTACCTCATTTTATTACTTATCATGTCTCTAATGCTGCTCTAGTAGGTTTCGATCATGACAATGATGATATTTTAGATAGTGTCACATGATCATATTTACTTGCTACACACTTGGTGGGCATAACATATATACATTCCCCCTTATTTTTAAAAACATCTTCATTGTATTACAAACTAACAAAATTTCAATCCTCGCATACACATACTCATATACACGTTAGCATTGATCACTACTCAATGACACACTCTTGTGATTTGGTTCACACTTGATTGTTGAAGGCATTCTATATACATGGAGTCCACACACTTCATAGTAGTGACTAAAGTTAGGCACCATATATCATCACACATCATCTACACATTGTACACTACATAATAGGTCAAACATTGTGCGTCTTCATACATTCTAGCTTTTGCATTCTACATATTGACTCATAGCTAATGCATAGTGCATGCTTTTACACCTCATATAGGTCATCTTAAATTGTTTCTTATATCTAATATGCTACACATATTAGGTCATCTACACATACTCCATTACACGTTACCACATATAGTACACATTTTGTATATTATTCTTTATGCGATACCCTCACTACCCAATGACGCACTCTAGTCTCACGGTCCATACTAGATTGTTGAGGGTTTATACCAAAAATGAACCAAATCCCACTTGTGCATCCACTCACATCCTAAGTTTCTCATGTGACATCCCTAGAATTAGTGATATATGCCTTAGTATATAGGGTCACTTATTTTAGCATTATCTTGTGATAGGTTATAACATCACTTTTTCTTACATCATTTAGTGGTATATGCTTTAGAATAAATCACCACCCCCTTTCTATTCATCTTATCATGATATACGATTAGGCTATAGAGTCAATAACACTTCATCACTATATCACATATAATCACCCTACACTCATCACAACACGCTACACACAACACATAGTTTGACCATTTCCTGATGACACACTCTCGTTTATGGTTCATTATTGAATATTGATGGGGCATAATAAATGAACCTCACTACATACAATTCCATTCACTCGAGGGGCATGAGGATCCTATCATTCACTTTGCATTCCATTCCATCCATCCACATCATACTACATTTTATGGTTGTATTTACTCTTGCTTACACTTGTTTTTACATGTTAACTTTACTACACATGTTAGATAAATCTATTGTATGTCATTATCTTTACCATACACACATACGCGTTCACATCCTTTTTCTAGTTATGATTGTAGATACATAAATTCTACATACAGCACCGATGCTTGACACACTACCTATTGGGGGCATCCACATTCATACACTACATGTGCTATTATTTCATTTTGTACTTAGCACTTTCTATTATCAGGTTATACATGCTTTGACATACTTGTTATTTTTATAACATGCTAATGGGTGCTTCATGTGCAACATTTGTTATGTAGGGATATTTTCTTCCATACTTGTTTGTTTGTTTGCTATTGCTTGTTATTGTTTGTGGGATTTTCCCTTGTCTTGTGTGCACACTTATTTGTTTGTAGCCATTGCAGCCTTGAGTTTATTGTGACACCGTGAGTGGTGTCCCATGTTTGCAACCCACTTTTTATGGTCTATGATTGTCTTCTTGGGTGTTTACATTGTCTGCTCATGTTCTAGCTTATACATTGTTTGTTTGGATTATACTTGTTCTCTACATGCATGCTTGTTCGTACTAACACTTGTTTCCTAACCAATTTTTTGTGTGTGCCTTAGTATTTACCAAACACATTCCCTTCCCCCTACAGGGTATATTTTTAGTTACATGGTCGATCCTCTTTTGGGGCCACATTCTCCTATCCATGACGTCGCATGTGCCCCCAAAGAGGGGGCATTATTTGAGTTTACAAACTACACAACATAGTACCAGTACAATTAGTCTACAATTTAATATAAAATTCAGTTTACAGTGAGTGGGTTTAGACCAGTCTACAAACCCCATACACAACATATTTTATAGGGTAGATTGTCCTTAGCATTCTGGGGAGTAGTTATAGGTTGGAGGATACAATGGAATTTCCTCCCTACACACTACTTGGGCCAGTGGTGTCAAATCATAAAACAACCAGATAGTATAAAGATATCTTCACCAATCTTAAGGGATGCAGTTACATGTTAAAGAATAACACAACTTTCTCCCTACAATTCTTCGGCCACAATGGCATGAGATTTCCCAAAAAAATCACACTTCACCGACAGTTACAGGATATCCTTTTCTACACCCTTTTGTCTCATCACGGATCAGGTGCACATGTTCCTTTTCATACTTTCATTTACAATATTTTTACTATATAAATATATATTTTACTACTTGATCATCTTCTCTTTTGCGTAAGTCCACTTGTATGGGAATAAAGCAGTCAAAAACAACACACACATGGAAGGTACATCACACATGCAAGTACTAACAATGTAGGTACACTACACACATTAGCATATACATAGGAACTTCCACCCCAGGTTCACTCTCATCACTTTTTTACAAGTTTTCATATTTAGTCTCCACACTCCATATTTTCATCACTCCATGCTTTGTCTAGTCCTTCGACACATTTGCTACACCACTCTACATGGATTATTAGGTACACATCTCTATCTAATTTATGCTACCAAGATTTGCAATCACCAACATAAACTGGGGAAAATTTAGTCACTAAATGACACACTTTGAGTCATTATTTAGTCCCGAGTCTCAAACTACTATTCACATGATTTTTGAGTGAAAATAGTAATAATTAACCCATGTATTTGGCATTTTTATTTTGCTTTCTATTGTTAATTTTACTATTTCATTCATACTTTCCCTGTCTATATTTTCATTTTGCATTATTCCTATTTCTAACCTGGGCACCTGATCGGGACTAGGGTGCCCAGTGCCTTGGTCCCCTATGAGGTACCCCGATCCTCTATGCACTTTACTCTCACCTTTTTGGGCACTTTCTAATAGTTTTATCTTTCTATATTTTTGGTGGTCAGCCTTTTCGGGGTTAATTAAGAAATTAAAACAAGATAACCATATAAATATAGAGCTATGTGAACATAATGAGGGACCAAACACTAAACATCTACTATCACTATCTAGAGTTGCATCCATCAAAGACATATAAAGCTACATTTGCATCCATCTAGCTCCATCACAAGGCACACAAGGTTGGTTCATCTACATCACACTTCATAAGAGGGGATTCTATTGTTTCTATGCACACATTTATTACATTCTACATCTAGTTATTTACTCGCTACTTCACAAAGTGCGACTAGAACAAGAGAAACCTAGGGCACAATTTGCACACACACACACACACACCTAGAACTACATTGGGTCTGAGATGTAGTGTAATGCTTAGTTAGTAAGTCCACCATTGTGGAAAATGAGGATAGTTTGACCCCTTCATATACATATTTATTTTTAGGGTTTTGATGCTTTGTCTGGGGTTTCACATGTGATTGCTTATTGTAGGTATTGTAGCGACATTGGAGATCATACATTGACATTAGTATAATAGGGAATAACTGACGAACACCTAGTGACACCTCATAGGAGGTTTTTTAGGCTATTTATGTAGACCAGTGGCACCAATGGGTGCCCTAGTCCGATCGAGATAGTTTAGATATATGCTTTCTCGTGCCCTGTGGGGTCATTTCCTCTTCATGTTTACCTGGTTTTCACTTTGTGACACAATCCCACACCTTTGAAAAATCAGCTAAGGAATTCTTAACCCTCTCTTTCATATTATGGTTTCACATTTATTTTTACTTAGTTACTTGGGTCATTTCCTTTATTTATTTAAGTTGTTATTTATTGCTTTGCATAACATCATATTAGGCTAGGATATTACATTCTAACATAATCTATAACCGCCACTTACACATTATTCCAAGCATCCTAATGATGCAAAAACATACAAACACTCAACACACAACCTAGAACTTAATGAGGCACTCATAAAAACTCAATAACTCCTAACACACTCAAGAAACCTTTACAAGTCCATATGCCTCACTACATACTTTTTAGTTTTCAAATATCCCTTATGGAGGGAAAATGTAAATGTAGGAAATTTGAATTTCTCAACTCCACTACTAACTTGAAATGCCTCAAATGACTATTGAGAACTCCTACATCTCACTCATAGCTCACACTGACTCAAAGAAGCATGAAATGTGTCATTGTAGGTCTCCTCTTGGATGCTCTTGCATCATACTCTTATGGTGGAGAAAAATCCTACATACTCTTTATTTTCTTACACATGTCTTCACCCTCATAGCTTGTCTTTAATCTTCCTTCCTTGCTTTCACTATCCTTTCATGCTTCATAACCACCGGGTCCCATGTAGTTGTTTTTGGTCTTCCATTTTCCTTTACTCTTCTCTATTTCTCTTTGATATTCATCTTTGATCCTATCACCTTCAATTTTCCATGCTTTATACCCGCACATACCAACAAAACAACAAAAACATGTTGTTCCTCATATGTTATGATATTCCTCACCCATGCATAGTCTATACACTTCATGTTATAAACATTTTTATTATCAAAATATGTACTTTATTGACTTGTCACTTGCATATCCTCACCCATATTCATATTATGTTGCATTACACTGTATTTTCTTCACCTTTTCTTACTGATTTTTTCATCTTATGCCCAAGAATCCACCGTATTCTCATCCATACCTGCATTTTCCCTTTTTCCATCCAACTCATCTAATAAATTTTACAAAACATTATCAATTTCATACAAAAAAGCTTCATTCCATGCTTGGTCATCATCATGATCGTCAATTTCAAATTCACAACTAAAATTATTTTGTAAAATTTCAAGGAATTAACTCACTTCATCCTCAATACCAAACAACATTTCATTAACTTTACTTACCTTGCATTCACCTTTGGCTTTCCTGTCTTCTTTTTCCTCTTAAAATTGTTTCTTCCTCATGATTTCACCCTCTTGCTATTTCATTTAACCTCCATTCTTCTTCTTTTCAAACTTTTCTTCCTTATTTTCCTCTTTTCTCAACTACTTTTCTTCAATTGACAACTCGATTTCTCTTTACAATCTGCATCGAGGCCATTGCACCTTCTTTTTCATGAAAAATTTAAGAATGTATCTTCGTTCCCCTCTCATCAACTCTATCAACTTCTCCACATCTTCTCTCAACTTCTTCATCTCTAATTCCATCCACTCTTCATGTTTTCTCTACTTCTCTTTCTTCTTTTGTTATCTCTTTTTCTTATCCAATTATTCTTTTTCCTCTTGTAGCTAATTAGTTTCTAAAACTCCACTATTGCTTCCTCTTGATCCATCTTCTCACTAAAAATTTGTTTCAACTTACCTATTCCACACCTCACCTTGGCCTCACCAGGTCTTTTGGTGTCTCCACTATATCTTTTCAAAATTTCTCACTTCTCTTCACTTCACTTCACTTCACATGTCACCTTCTTCACTACACACACTTTCTCAACATACTATTAGCCACAAATTAAATATATTCAAAAATAAATTCAAATAACCACACAAATCCATGCGTTGATACTAAATGATGTAGAGAAAAAATATCAAGCATATATATGACCATTAAGAGGTTACAAATAAGAACTTCTCACTGTCTTTACATAAGAGGATAAATTCACTAACTATAATTTATAAAATCTTACTATAATTGCTCAAAATTTTATTTTACTAACATAATAACACCTTGCAAAGTATCGATTCACTATACCCCGATCTAAATATTACTCACAACATCATCCCAATTAGGAAATAACTTAATCATCATTCGAAATTCCTTTACACTCTCTTACCTTAACTTGTTCTTCCTCTTCACTCACTAGCTCTTGCAACATTAAGTGATTGTAGCTTCATTAATCTACTAAGGATTTCCCATCATGTTCCCAATTCATTACCATTCACAACACTTTGTTAGATTCAATGAACAAATGCATTCAAAACTTCAAAACTCCACACTAATCTTCCTTTTACAAAACTACCCTTATAAGCCCATTGAGTAAAGGTTTTTGCTCCACTGATGAAAACAAGGTTCTAAGGATACCCATCAAGTAATAGCACCTCTTATAGTTATCTTTATATACCTCGAGACATGCATATAAAATTTCAGGGTCTAACTCTTTACATAAGTCCTTATACTTCACTTTTTACAATTTAGCTTCTATACCCTTATTAGGTTTGCCTTAGACTATTGTTAGGATAATATTATTTTATATTTGGTTTAAATGCACAATAAGGATATTCTTGGGAACCCATTAAGGTCTTCATCATTCCCTAGAAGTTTCACTAGTCAAATCTTATAAAAAGGTGTGGTTCCTTTGAGAAACTAAGCTTTAAACCGGGCTTATGATTTGTGTTCAATCATCCACGGCCACACTATCAAGAAAATATCCAAAACTAACCCACCATAAGCCAAAATTCCCTTAAAATATCCAAGAATGGATCGTTTCTAAAATATATTGAAAGTTATAGAGAAAATTATGGTGTTTAAGGGCCTCAACCACTCAACCCTAGCTCTTTCCTAATAAAACCATCCTCGTAAACTTGAAAGAGGTTATTTAACCATAAATTTGTTAAAAATTTGATTAAAAACCTAGAAATTTTCTTAGTGGTCTGTCTTATAGTCATGAAGAGTATAATCTTACCGGTGATTCCTAGGAACAAGTTTAAACCTCCCGTTCGAAAGTGAAATCTAACTCTCTTTCTCATTAGAGTTCGGGGTATTGTAATCCTCTAGCCCATTGTGAAGTGTTTGTTATTTTTCAAGGTTAGTGATGTATCCCCTAGTTCCTAGTTTGAATCAACACATAATTTTTTATGGTGTTCACTATTTATAGATTGCCAACACATGGGGACTAGGGCCTATCCAATAGGTTAGTTAACATAGTTACAATTCCCACCATTGCAAACACAATTTTTCCTTCCAAGTGCATGAACATGCAAATAAATAGTCACAACGAGAATCCCTTTACCAACCACATGAACAAAATTATTAACAATCAAAAGACAATCCACTAAATATTTCAAATGGAATAAACTTTAAACCAAAACACATTCACAAGATATATAAGAATTACAAGCACAAAGCATAGTTCCTTCTCACACAATGAAGTTAGTTTCTAAACACATTACCATTACAAGAAAGACTAGTAAAACATCAACACCACAACACAAAAGAGATCATCCATCAAGAAGTCATTTCCTTACACAAAACCAGAGTTGTTCTTACTATTCACTGTGTCACCTTACAAAATAAGGAGTATTTATCTCTCCTAACATTCTCTTATTCCTATCCTTTGAGGAATCTCTTTCCAAAATCCTTTAACTCTCATATATTCAAGCTCCTCCACATGTATGTACCTAAATACCACCATTGTAACTACCCTTAAGACTCATTATGACTGAATTCTCTCTAGTGACTCTTGAAATTCCACTACGAGGCTTATAACTACCCCCTTGCACATTATTCCAAACATCCTAATGATGAAAAAACATACTGAAACACTTGAACACACAACCTAAAAATTAATGAGACACTAATAAAACCTTAATAACTCCTAACACACTCAAGACACCTTTACAAGTCCATATTCATCACTACATACTTTTGAATTTTCAAATATCCCTTTTATAGGGAAAATGAAAAAAGAGGACAATTTGAATTTCTTAACTCCACTACTAACTTGAAATTCATGATATGACCATTTAAAACTCCTAAATCTCTCTCAAAACTCATAGTGACTCAAAGAAGAATGAATTGTGTAATTATAGGTCTTCTCTTGGATGATCTTGCACGAGTTTTTCAACTTACCTCCAATCACACATCCAAGCCCCAATGAAATTATATTATGTGAATATTCCTTCAATTTTTAAATTTTTTATAAAGTCAAAGTTAATGTGGATGTGAAACTTGCAATTTCATCCCTAGGCCATGACAAATGAATATTTAAAGAATATCAATGATATACTATAAAAAAAAAAACTATGCGATTTACAACTTCATAGTTATTGCAAGATTGCAAGTTACACCTTCACCTCGAAAGCATGACAAGGGGGAAATGTGGCATGATTTGGTAGGAGTTGGAAACATGGGTGCCTTCACAATTTTGCTATGGGCGTTTCACATTTTTCAAGTACTATTGACTATGTTTCCATATTAAAGGCCCAATGAGAGGGACACATCGTGTCATATGGTAGAATCATAAATTGGAGGTAACATTTTATCCTTGTAGTTGGAAATTTCATATTTTTTCAATACTGCAAACTCCTCTCCTACCCACACTAACTCGAATGCAAGAACACATACCAACACCTCATGGATCATAAAAGTAAATTTTCAAGCCGCTTATGAAGGTCTTGAGGATTGTACCAATGAATGAATAGGATATCATTTAAGTAATTTTGATGTGGCCAATATATCCACATTTAAGGCTTGTATTCGAGCACAAATCATGAAATCAACGATCAGATTTGAAAATAGTTACTTTGTTATGACCACCATTAATGGGAGCATGTGAATGACTATATAGTTGAAATCCTAGATTAGTCTTGCACTTTTCATTCGAATTTTAGATTTTGTGAGTGTTTTGTAGACCTACAATTAGAAGAATCCCTAATTTCGTGATTGATTAGACAAAAGATCATTTTCAAATCTCTAACAATGATTGGGTGATTTTACCTTGGTTTGGAGGAAAACTCTTAGAATTTGAGGATTCTAATAAATACAGATTTAATCAACTTACATATTACATAATGTTGCAATAAATATTTAAATAAAGATTACATAGTAACATAAGTAAATAAAGAAATACTTACAGGAAAAAAATAACACAGGTGAAATATTTATAGTGGAAAACTCCAATAGGGTAAAAACCACTTTGAAAATAACCTTTTACTTCAGAGAACTTATTTTACATTTAGTAAGATCACCTCCTCCTTTGAAACCCTATTTACTAAGGGTAAAACAAAATCACTTGATTTGCACACCTTTGATATATTTCTGAATATATCAAATGAGGACCTAAAGTCCTTTTTATATAAGGTGATCGGGTATGTCTCGACCCACATTTTCAACCTAAAATGGTTGACACATACACCTAGGTTTATAATATTTAATATTAGAAATATAATCATTTCATGATATTAAATATTTAACCTAAAGTATATACCTAGGTTAACATATTTAATAATAGAAATATAAATATTTCATATTATTAAATATTAACCTATATATTAGTGATGGACCCATATACATTAAGGGTTGACCAGACCACTTAATCATTATGTTCCAACACTCCCCCTTAATGTTAAGTGGGATAACATAACATATGCCAATAGATTACCTTCTGTGGTACACTACAGGATTTACAATCCTTAAACCATAAAGGTTTTAGGCTATCATATCGGTTGAAAGAATTATAACACCTTCATCATACTCAATTTACCTTTTGGTACAAAATGATTTAGAATCCCAAAGATCATCCCATGATCAGTGGCTAAGTATGATTTGTGAGTTTTACATGTTCTCATGTTCTCATAAAAGGTTATTGAACCCAAACATATAGGATCCTTTTACAATCAAGGACCTCCTTAACAATATGCTTGTATTGGATGTTTACCAGTAAACTCAATAGCACTAAATAGTTTATTGAAGACCACCTTTAAGATCTTTCTACACTTCTTTCTAAAAAAGAAGCCGATGAGGTATACATGCCCGAAGGTCTTTTTACACTTTCCCGAAGGTATTTTTACACTTTCTTGAAGGTCTTTTACAAATGCCCGAAGGTATTTTTACAAAAACTAAGTTCCATTAGGAGGTGACATTGTCATGCACACTCCCCCTCAATGGAAACTAACATCCAAGATTTTCACGAAAGTGACAAAACTTTGTAGCACTTAGGGACTTTGTGAAGATGTCAAGCAACATGCTCTTCAATCAACATGAACTTGAGATTTATCTCATCACTTTGCACTTCTCACGGGTGAAGTGTATATGTATCTCAATTTTCTTCATCCTTTGATGTTGAACTATATTCTTAATCAAGAGTAATACAACTATGACCACCACATAGAAGATAAATACTTCCTTTATCTTCCATGTGTATCTCTACCAATAGTCGTTGCAGCCACATGGCTTCTTTACTTCTTCCATTATACTTCTCTGCCTCAGTAGAAGAAATGGAGACTATTGATTGTATTTGTTGTTCCAAGTAATGGTTCCTACACCAAAAAACTTGAACACATATCAATATATTTTATAACACAACATCAAGTATGGTTAGAATCACAAAATCCATATAAGATAGCATTTTCATTCTTAGTATAATGCAACCATAATTGATTGTTCCTTTCAAATATCTAAAAATTATTTTTTTGCAAGATTCCAATGATCTCTAAAAAAGTTCTTGCATAAACCTTGAAGTAATTCCTTTGTATAGGAAATATCTGATCTAGTTATAGTTAGATAAATCAAACTATCAACTAACAACATATATAAAATAGGATCAACCTTTTTCATATGCAGATTTATGATCAATATTTATTCCAACTTCCATTGAAGTAGAAAATGGTTTACAATCAATCATAAGAAATTTTTTCAATACAATGGTTGCATATTATGTTTTGAAAAATAACAATAGAATGAAATACAATCATACAAATAACATGATGTGAGAGACCTAACTCATTCATTTCAAAGTATTGCTTCAATTTCTCTTTAATCCTATGAATTAAATCAGAATTATCACTAGACATAAGAAAATCATCAACATATATACATATAATGATAATATGTGAGCCTTATTGCTTAATGAATATATCATTGTTAGAAGAACAATTAACAAAACCTAACAGTTTAAAGAAGGAAACAATTTTTCGCATACCAAGCTCTAAGAGCTTGTTTTAAACCATACAAGGATTTCTCAACTTACAAACATAGTTTTCTTTACCAGTTTCTTCAAATCCTTTAGGTTGAAACATGTAAAGTTCTTCTTTTAAATCGCAATTCAAAAAAGTATTTTTCTTATCCATTTGGTGGATTTTCCACCCAAATTGAGTGGCAATTGCAAATAAGGCCCTAACAGTACTCATTTTAGCTACAAGAAATGTCTCAACATAATCAATACTAGGTTTCTAAGTGAAACCTCTAGCAATAAGTCTAGCTTTATGTTTGTTAATACTACCATCACCATTATATTTTACTTTGTATATCCACCTAGACCCTATAATACTTCATGGCTTAGGTTCATATAAGGTAATTAATGCATGGTACATATGATGGCTTCTAGTCATTTTCCTAAGGTTAATAGGATTTAAAAGTTTTCTAACATAGATTGAGCCCAATTTAATTTCTTATCTAGGAAGATAAGAGTTTCAGAAACATCTATAGCATCAAAACATCATCATGACCATTTATTAAATCAGAATCAAAACCATCATTTAGAAGCATTTAATGAAGTAACTTCAAGAGAAGAAGATAACACATGTAAACCTTTCACTAGATTATATCTATACATTTCATATAAGTTTCGATAATTAACATGTCCTAACCTTTCATGCCATAGTTTTGAATTATTCAAACTCTGAGATATAAAACAAGATGCAGAAGAGAAATCATCAAAAATATATAGATCATTTCTTTGAATTCCTTCAGCTATTATACTCTCATTACTATCCTTGATATACCAAGTATCCTTCATGCATGGATTCTAGTTGTGTCCATACCTCTTTCGGATGTTTGATATTACCAATGTGTAGAAGGTACTCATCGTTCACATTACATAGAAAGAGCATCTTACATTCATTGCAAGAATGCATTCATGTTATCTACAGTTGCTTGATGACCGGTGGGAGAAACCTCAGATCTAGAAACAATTGTCTAGAGTTTCCTTGCCATAAATTCTATTTTGACCCAAATGTTGTAGTTGGTTTCATTCAGGATTTAGGTTTTGTCAAGATAGAAATAGTTAGACGTCATTATTTTCCTAAACTGTAAAACACACCCCATTATAATATACAATGTACCACAAAGTTAGATACATATTTATCGATAAAAACAACACTTTTAATAGAATCAGATCTAAATTTTATAGATCTAAAGAAACTATTTGATCATAACTAATTATGTCATTACAATGCATACTAATTAACCTCCATGATCAAAATAATAACCCGCATTATAAAGGGCTTTGCATTATACCCCATATTTATATAAAAATATTTCTAACCATATAGAAGTGAAGAAGAGACCCCTAAGAATGCATAACAACTTCAAATTTATGAAAAAAATTAATGTAGACAAAAATTCGCCAACTTAAATTTGATGTCTAAATGACCATCATAATGGTTTATTTTTTGGTCTATCGTGATGGTCATTTGACCATCAATTTTAACACAATTAAAGTTTTCTGGAACTACGAGCTTAAATTTGATGTCTAAATGACATGTCATATTGTCTTATGTTTGGTCTATCATGACGGTCATTTGACTGTCAAATTTAATGAAGCCAAAACTTTTGTGTATTTCTAGAATGTGAAATTCTAGAATTTCTTCTTTTGTATAATATTAGGGAGGTTATATTTTAACACATTATAATAACCTATTATAATTTATAATGTAAAAATATATACACTTTTTATATAAAAAATGTATATAATTTATAGAATGAAAATAAAAAACAACATATAGTTCATAAAAATTATAAACTATAGTATATTGTTTTTATATTAAAAACACATAACCCTTATTAAAGGGGTTTAAAGGACATAGACCAGGTTAAAATAATTTTACCAGGTGCAAGTAGATTTATGAGAGTATAGATTAACCTGCATATTTTATAGAGGGGACAAGTAATTTCACCCGACCAATGAAATAAATTGAAATCTCTATTTTCATGAACCTTGTCTCCTCCCTTCATTTACTCTTAATTTTACCCCGCACACATTTAAAAGTATGGAAATATTATAAAATATTTTATATAATTCTTGTAAGCTAAAAATTTTAAAACTTTTATGTGGCTATAACTACCAATATTTTAATAAATATTTACCACACTTCACATGGGCCACCAATAAACTAGCCCCTTTTTTTTAATTCTCCATTTATACTTGAGAGTTCCACATTTATACTTGAGATATTATCTCATTTTATTCTCCACTCCCACTCTTATATAAAAGAAAACCTTTAAATAAATTTATTTATATAGTTTTTATAAACTATAAGATCTAAATGAATGGGGCCGCCCCCTTACATGGATAATATAAATGGTTAGGGACACATGTTAGGTTTTATTTAATAAGTATTAAGATTTTAAAAGTAATCCATTTATGGCCAAAAATAAACATGGGCCCCTTACTAAAAAAGTAAGCACTTTGGTTTTTTTAAAACATATATAAACCAAATCTAATAAAATTTATATTTTAAGCGGTTTAAAATAACCATATATATAAAATATGATTCAAACTTAGTTTGTTTTTTTTTAAAAAAACTATATATGCCTAGATTTATAAGTTAAGTTTAAATATGATTTAAACTTAGGCTTAGAATATGGTCTATTGACTCTTCCCTCAATCCCATGTAATTTTAATATGGTTTAAGGCTTTTAATATATAGTTTTTTTCAAAATATATAAATTTTAATATGATGTTTATATAAATTATTATATAAACCTTATTCTATATTATATATATTTTTATTTAAAAATAATAATATAGTTTTCAAATTATATAGGATATAGTTATAGATTAACTATAAACTATAGTTTTTCAAATCAAATCCTTTTAGAGGGGACCAAAGAACACGGGTATGAATTTACCTTCCGAAATATTTAACCTACAAACATTTGAAATTATAGAAAACATGAAAATTATTTCATATAGTAATAAATCATTTCTTTTACGTATGTGACTTTCACACAGGTAAATATTTGAAGCCCCTTTCACTTGTGCACACATCAATCTCCAAACAAACATTAATTTCATATAATTTACAAAATGTAAATGAAATTAAGAATCATATCATATTACATCTCCCCAAAAAAATTAGGGATTTAAAATTGAAAAACCTAAAAATTTTTTGAGAGTTTAATTGCACAAATGTAATGCCAAAATAAATTGGGAAAAAAAAGGGGACCAGATACTTTTAAATACCCTTTCGGGTTGGTTGAAAAAACCCATACAAATTAAATAAATAAAATACAAAACATTTGATCTTAATTTATTTAATTTACCTTGCTCTGTTACCATGTTAGAATTTGAGGATTCTAATAAATACGGATTTAATCAACTTATATATTACATAATGTTACGATAAATATTTAAATAAAGATTACATCATAACATAAGTAAATAAAGAAATACTTATAGGAAATAAATAACACATGAAGTATTTATAGTGGAAAACCCCAATAGGGTAAAAACACTTTGAAAATAACCTTTTACTTTAGAGAACTTATTTTACATCCAGTAAGATCACCTCCTCCTTTAAAACCCTATTTACTATGGGTAAAACCAAATCACTTGATTTATACACTTTTGATATATTTCTCGAATATATCAAATGAGGACCTAACGTCCTTTTTATATAAGGTGATCGGGTATGTCTCCTGACCCACCTTTTCAACCTAAAATGGTTGACACATACACCTAGGTTTATAATATTTAATAGTAGAAATATAATCATTTTATGATATTAAATATTTAACCTAAAGTATATACCTATGTTAGCATATTTAATAATAGAAATATAAATATTTCATATTATTAAATATTAACCTATATATTAGTGATGGACCCATATACATTAAGGGTTGGCGGACCACTTAATCATTATGTTCCAACAAAAGCTGTGATTACATTTTACATGTGTGAGTTATTATATGAGGTGTGTTTTCAAGTATTATGAGGTTCCTCTAAGTATTAGATGAATATTTCATACCTCTCGAGTTTCTATAAATCCAATCCTCAAAGAAAAATTTCTTCCCTATTTCCCTAGAACAACGAAGTTCCATTGGTGATGTCTCAACCTCGTCCCACCTAATTTTTACATGATTAAGATAATAAAAAAATTTATGTTGGTTGTGGAGCTTGATAGTGACGAAGGTTTCAAAGGGTGCTTCGCCCCCTTGCGGGGTCTAGGGGGAATGGCCCCTCGGTGGAGGGTTTGGGGGTAGTGCCCCTGTAAGCCACATTTTATATGTATTTATGCATTGTGAAATCTAGATCGTTCCTTATTAGGTCACAAATCTAACGGGTGGTTTTCTATGTTTCCCGAAATGATAAAAACCCTAATATATTTAAAGGGTCATTATGTATGAGTCTCATTGTATCGAGTGGAAGAAGCGAGAGAGAGAGTTTCCTGGATTGAATAAAAGGATTGGTTGTTTCTAGTGGACATATCCCATTTTGGGTGAACCACGTTAAATCTGTGTCTCTAGTTTATTGCATTCTTTTTTGTTTTACGTTTTCTACATTATTCATTGCATGCTTGTTTATCTGTATAACTGGTATAATCCTAACAAATGGTATCATAAAGCACGTTTGAGATTTATTTGTTGGTAGTATACTCATAGAAGGATTTCTATTTGAGTGGGAGAAACAACAATGGCAAAGGAAAATAAGTCCGAGTTGAGAAGTTTGACAACCGAAATTACCAGCTATGGAAAATGTAGGTGGAAGATTACCTGTATTAAAAGGATATATACCTACCATTGGGAGGTGAATAAGTGAAACCCTCAATCATGTTTAATGAGGAGTTGAAATTTCTGGAAAGGAAGGCTCTCGGTGCGATTTGATTGAGTTTGGCATCATCCATAGCTTTGAATATCTCACAGACGAAGAGTACGGTAGAGTTGATGAAAAACCTAGCTAATTTATATGAAACACCTAGTGCATCCAATAAAGTTTATTTAATGAAAATATTGTTTAATCTATAAATGCAAGAAGGTGGATTTGTATCTAGCCATCTTAATGATTTCCACACTATTGTAAATCAACTAGATTCAGTTAATATCCCATTTGATGAGGAGGTTAGAGCATTATTATTCCTGTGTTCTTTGCTAGAAATTTGGGACAACTTAGTAATGACAGTTAGTAATACATCATCTACTTCTCTTAAATTTGAAGATGTAGTCAGTGTCATTTTAAATGAGGAAATGCGCAGGAAAAGTATAGGGGAAAATTATTCTTCTGGAAATGCATTGAATATGGAGAGTAGAGGGAGGAGCAAGGAGAAATCAAAGAGTAAGGCTCGTGGGAGATCTAAATCGAAGATGGGAAGATCCAAATCTAGGAGTAGAGGCATTACTTGCTGTAACTATGGAAAGAGAGGACACACTAAAAATGATTTTTGGTTCAAAGAAAATAAAGAAAACCAGCTTGAAGGTATTAAAGAAGAAAATTTGACAGGTAATATTGTTCAGGATGCTCTTATACTTTCTCTTGATACTAGAGTAGAATCTTGGGTAATAGATTCAGGTGCCTCTTTCCATATAACCCATGATAAGGGCTATTTTAAAGAGTATGTTTAGGGAAATATTGGACAAGTTTATTTAGGTGATGATGAGGTGTGCAACATTTTCAGAAAGGGCAATGTACACCTGAAATTACAAAACGGAAATACATGGATATTGAGAGATGTGAGGCATGTACCTAGCCTAAGGAGAAATCTCATCTCTCTGTAGGGACAGGTTGGGTGGTGAAGGTTGCATAGTCACATTCACTTTAGATTCTCGGAAGGTTTTCAAGGGTGCCCACAGTAGTGGCATGAGGTAAGAAATTAGGAACTCTTTATTTGTCTACTTGTATATCTAATCCTTTTACCATATTGTCTACTTTAGATGTGGATGTCAAAGCATGTGGCACAAAGAGATTGGGACATATGAGTGAGAAGGGCATAAAAATTCTATAGGAAAAGGTAAGCTTCCTAGTTTGAAGCAATTGGACTTAGAGTTTTCTCGAGCATTGCATTTTTGAGAAACAGAAAAGAGTTAGATTTCTCAAGGTAGGGAATACCAAGAAAGAGAAAAAGTTGGAGCTAGTTCATACAGAGACGTGTGGGGACCGACCCATGTTGCATCTCATGGTGGTTATCTGTACTATGTCACATTCATAGATGATTCCACAAGGAAGGTATCGATATAGTCCATTAAGCGCAAGTTTGATGTCTTTGATACATTTAAGAAATGAGAAACACTTGTTGAGAATCAATGTGGTTTTAAATTGAAATGTTTGAGATCTGATAATAGTGGTGAGTATTGCAGTAATAAATTTGATGATTATTGTTCCTTGAACGGGATTCACAGAGAGAAAATAGTTCCCAGGACTCTGCAACAAAATGGTGTTAGTGAGAGGATGAATGGAACAATCATGGAGCGTGCACAGTCAAAGAGATTGCACGTGGGGCTACCTCTTCAATTTTGGGTAGAGGCCGTAGATATTTCTTGTGTACTTAATCAACCGTGGGCCTTTGAGTGCACTAGATGGAGGAATTCCCGAAGAATCCTAGACCAGGAAAGAGGTAGACCTTTCATTTTTAAGAGTATTTGGTTCAGAGGCATTTGTGCATGTTAATAAAGAAAATAGGAAGAAATTGGATTCAAAATCCAAACGTTGTACATTCATAGGCTATGGCTCCAATGGTGATTATGGATTTCAGTTTTGGGATCTAGATGAATCTAATATAATTAGGAGTCGTGATATTGTTTGGCGTGAAAATAGAATGTACAGGGATCATGTACAAGATGACAAAAATCCTAAGGAAGAATTGGTTGAGGATATAGCTCTTACAAATGAACTCTCGGTTGGAAAATATCCACCTACAGATACCGAGGTTGACTGTTCTATAGGTCAAGCACAAAATCCAGTGTCGGCATTGACACCTTTGCCAAAAATTCAAGAATATGTGCAACAAAAAAATAATGATCTTGTGACACCCTCATCTTTGATAAGAAGGTCACACCTTTGTATTAGTAGACCTACGGGAAGATTTTCCCCGCTTTGTATTATTTGTTACTAACAGATAATGGTGAGCCAGAGAGATTTGATGAGGCAATGCAGGTGGAGTCCACTAAGGAGTGGGAGCGTGGCATGGATGAGTAGATGGACTCCTGGAGGAGAGAAAACATGGGATTTAGTCAAATTGCTGTATGGGAAGACAGTACTACAAAAAAATGGGTCTACTATGTGAAAGAAGAAGAAGGTGGATGGAAAAGGTACAAAGCAAGGCTTGTAGTGAAGGGGTATGAACAAAATAAAGGTATCAATTTTGATGAAATTTTCTCCCCTGTTGTAAAGATGTCTTCCATTCGTATTGTATTAAGTTTAGTTGTTGAATATTTACACTTAGAGAAACTTGATGTCAAGAAATTTTTTCTCCATGGTGACTTGGGGGAGGAGATTTATATGCAGCAACCACTTGGATATGAGGTGAAGGGTAAGGAGAAATTGGTTTCAGGTTGAAGAAGAGCCTATACGGGCTCAAGCAATCTCCCCAACAATGGTATCTAAGGTTTGATAGTTTTATGCATGAACATGGTTTTACTAGATGTTAATCAGATCATTGTGTGTACTTTAAACGGTTAGATAGTGGGAGCTACATTATTCTTCTGTTATATGTAGACGATATGCTTGTAGCAGGGTCTAATATGCAAGAAATTGCAAAGCTTAAGGAAAATCTTGCACAAACATTTGCAATGAAGGATTTGGGTGCAACAAAGAAAATCCTCGGTATGTAAATCAAAAGGGACAGAAAAATAAGAAATTGGTGTTGTCTTAGGAGGACTATGTAGAAAAGGTGTTAGAGAGGTTTCAGATGCAGAATGTGAAACCAATTAGTACACCATTGGTTGGGCATTTTAGATTAAGTAAAGAGCAATGCCCAACAACACAAGAGGAAAAATATTATATGGCACGGGTTCCTTATTCTTCAGTAGTTGGGAGCCTCATGTATGCCATGGTTTGTACTAGGCCAGACATTACCCAAGTAGTGGGAGTTGTTAGCAGGTATATGGAAAATCCGGGTAAAGCACATTGGAAGGTAGTCCAGTGGATTCTCAGGTACTTGAGAGGGACCAGTAGTAGGAACTTGTGCTTCGGAGGGTCAGATTATAATTTACATGGATTTTTGGATTTATATATGGCAGGAGATGTGGATAGTATGAGGAGCACTAATGGATACGTATTTATAGTCGGTGGTGTGGTAGTGAGTTGGATCTAAAAGATGCAGAAGGTAGTTGCCCTATCTACTACAGAGGAAAAATATGTTGCAGTGACTAAGGCAAGTAAGGAAATGTTATGGATGAGCAGGTTCATGGAGGAGTTGGGTAAGGAACAAGGGGATTGTAAGTTACATAGTGATAGTCAAAGTGCAATTCACCTAGCAAAGAATGTGAACTTCCATTCCGAACCAAACACATTTAGCTAAGATGTCACTTCATACAACAGGTGTTGGAGGATGGGAAAATTGAGTTGGTGAAGATTCATACAAATGATAATCCTGCTAATATGTTTACTAAGACAATGCAAAAGGAGAACAAACGAGACAAGAAGAAAATTCCAAGCAAGAGCTGTAGTGGTGGAGTTACAACAATCAGTCTCCAAGTGGGAGATTGTTGGTTATGGAGCCTAATAGCGATGGGGGTTACAAGGGGGATTCGCCATCCTTGCGAGGTCTAGGGGATGGACCCCAATGGGGTTTAGGGGTAGCACTCTGTAAGCCACATTTTATATGTATTTATGCATTTTGAAATATGGACCGTTCCTTATTAGGTCACAGATCTAACAGGTGGTTTTCTATGTTTCCCGAAATGATAAAAACCCTAATATCTTTAAAGGGTCGTTATGTATGAGGCTCATTGTATCAGTGGCATCATTGAGAGAGAGAGAGAGTTTGGTGGACTGAATAAAAGGATTTGTTGTTTTTCTGTGGACGTAGCCCATTTTGGGTGAACCACGTTAAATTTGTGTCTCTGTTTTATTGCATTCTTTTTTGTTTTACGTTTTCTGCATTATTTATTGCATGCTTGTTTATCTGTACAATTGGTATAATCCTAACAATTTATTCAATGAAGACTTAGATGATTTCCTCGAGAGGTTGCATACAACTTAGAAGAAGGAAATAATGGAGAAAATTAAAATAAGTTCCATTTCCATAGCATTTGTATTTCCTTGTCGGTATAATATCCAAAATTAGTATGGACTTGTGCTAAAAATATGATCATGAGAGGAGAGAAGTTAAAGATGGGAGTGGTGCTTTATTTTTTTTCTTTAACACCAAATCATTTTGATGAGATTTTAGGGCTTCCAAAAGTTGACCAAGTGGCATAAATTTCAATTAAAAAAGAAAAAAATATGAGATTCCAATAATGTTAAGTACTCCAAGGTATTAAATAACCAATGGATTGAGAAACCAAGGATCTCTGCTACTAGAATCCCTAAGATGTAGAGTAGGGATAACTTCATTAAAGAAATTGGGAACCTTATCACCTTATTGAATAGGATTGTTGGGAATCTACTTATCATTACCATGATTGGATGTTTAGGTACATCCAAATCATTTTGAGTGGAAAGAAACCTATCTACTAGGGATATCTTATTAGTGAATCCATCCATCGACAACTAATCAAGATGGTAATGCATATTGATGAAGAGTGTAAAACAAAATATGAACTGTACATCACTTAATATCTATTATACAACATTACATGCCATAGATCATTCCTAGGATTGGTAAAGGCAAAGGAGTTTACTCAGTTAAGGGTATACCATGTATACCCACATCTCAACTTAAAAACCAAAAGTATAACTTCATATTGGGTCATAATGCATTCCTTACCCCTATTATTTGTGTGTTTGATCATGAATGGTAACAATATAGAATGAAAAAAAGAGAGGAAATTAATTACTAAATACATATGTTATTTCATTCGATTCAAATTCATTACTTACATTAAAGTGAGTGAATTTCAAGGCACACCTTACATGTTTAACACATACCTAGATTATAAATGGGTACAACTAGAATTATCAAGATAAATCTCATAGCGGGGAAAGAATAAAACCAATTTCAGGTTCAAAATTACTATTGGGGGATATACATGCCCCATTGTGGTTAAGCAAAGACTCCTAGAAGTTGAGATGAATAGGGTCATCATGCATAAATTTTAGACCAAACATAATTATGACATCAAGTGGATAGTGCAGGGAGCCCTTGGAAATACATATAAGCATGAGCCTCATTATGAGGACTAATGGATGGACTACGGTGACAAGGAAAAGGTTAGACTTAGAGACTTCTCCATAAATACATTCACCCAAGTCATTGGTTACAAAATTTTTGTTGTTCCTAAGGGCCTTGTAGATGAAGGAGATAGAGTGAATATTGCATAGTTAATAACATTGCAACAAAGCCAATGTCACCTCTTGATTGGACTACTCAAAATACTATCTACTTACAGGAAATAACCACTCATATCATTAAAAAGATGCTATCTTGGTGATAGGAAAAGGAATTGATCCATCCTTGTAGAATATTACAGTTTTAAGGGAGTATATGGACATAGGTACAATCAAGGATGTAATTCCACCTTTTTGAAAGGGTCCATAGGATTAGATACTTTGAAGGGAAAATATTCACATATTTCCATCAGGGGACCTATTATAGAAGCGATGAAAGAAATAATTGCATCTACCAGAAGACATGGACCTTCGTGTCGATTCAACCCATATGAATTAGGAAATCATCAAGAAAACAATAAAAGATGACCTTTTTGTTGAGGCTACTCTAATATGGACTATTTCCTATCCCACTCAAAAGACCAAAGTTTATGATACTTAAGGAAAACCCAAATAGGTACATCATCTTCTTCTTCACAAGGATCACCCAACAAATGAAATATTATAAGAGGAAGTGTTTTAAAGAAGAAAACCCAAGAATAGTCCATTATTAGAGCCCATCCTTGAGGGGGTGGAGGAGGAACCCATTACCAAACACATTTTAAGTAATAAAAGGGTGAGGGTAGCAACGCCTACAATAAAAGTGGCTACTAGTACACTAATACAAGGATTTTACCCATGTCTCAAGATAATTTCCAAATTATCACAAACCGCAAAGGTAGTTGATACCACCCCAACTCATATGTTACAAGAAGTCCTTGACTTATTCCCAATTAGGGAAGAACAAGTGCAAAATTTTCTTGAAGTGGGATAAGAAGAGAAAGGTACATCTCAAGAATAGGTCTTCACTTACTTGTTGTGTTTCTTAAGTAAAGATGTTGGCGCTAACCTTCACATAAGAAATTTATACATTGCATTTTATCAAGTTGCATCAATTGAACAGAAGGGAGGAAACTAAAAATTTTAGGAAAAATCCACCACAAAAAGGTTACAATAAAAATATGAAGCAACCAAGCATTGAAGAAGTTATATTGGTAGAAAGTGAATAACCAAAAGCCACGAACACTCTTCAATCATCACTAGAAATAGTAGAGGAAGTAATTTCAACTCATGAAGTTGCGAGATGAAGTTATAGAAACAAAGGCTTAGGATCAAGTAAAAGTGTAAAACGAGCCAATCAAGGAGCCTTCCCATCCATGAAAGAAGGGGTTAACGTTGAGGTTATTAAACCTACAAGTGTAGGAGCTCCACATACTTTAACCGATATGGTAGAAGAAGTAAAATAAAAGGGAAAATAAGGATTAAATCTAGGTATAATCAACTGAAAATGTGGAAACACCATAAGTACAAGTTGATGATTCTAGCATCACAATCTTTGAGTCAAAATATATTTTGATTATACCAAGTTCCTTTGAGTAGAAAAAAATGGTAAGGTATCACTACGAGAAAAGGATGGTTGGAATTTGCACTCTGATAGAAGAAAAAAATAAGATTGCAAATAGAGGAAGCAAACCTTGAGAGCATCATCTCTTTGAGTCCATCCAAAGAACTAAAGAGATCCATGATTTTTTCAAGAAAAATGGTGGGACCTCAAGGAGAAATTTTTGTGTAAGCTTCCACCCCATAAAATGATGTCTCAATGGATTAAGATTCCCCTTTAAAGTACTAGATAACCAAAGTAACATTGGGGAAACCGATCACATAGGGTCTCAAACATGAAGTTAATATGGCAATGGGCGTTATTTTCTATAAAATAGATAAGGATAAAGAGACCAAGAAACAAAAGAAGGAAAAGGTTTTCATCTTATCCACCTACATATAAAGGTGTATATATCCTCCTTTGAAGATCCAAGAAGTTGTTGCAAATATCACCCCAGAAGCATTAAAGAATGTTGATTATTTGAAATATAAGAGGGAAGCCACCAAGGAGTGGGAGAAGGAATTGATAAGAAAAGGTAGAAAAGTTGTCAAAGATATAATTGAATGGTACAACCATTTTTACGAGAAGATAGAGGAAACTAAAGTGGTAATTGAAAATTATCATGTAGAGGATGAATATTGGGATGGAATTTTTCCTATGCATGAGGGAATCATAAGTATGGATGATGATGTAGTGTAAAAGAATGATATATACACTTTGGTATTTATAGGGAGAAAAAATGAGTACACGGGGGATATCAAATTGAGAGTGGACACCTTGGGTGCTTGCATAATAAATTCCAAGATATGAGGGAGAAATTAGGGGAGTAAGTAGATGAAATTGATTCCACAATCGAAAAAATGCTTCCCCTCAAAGATACTTACACTCCTAGATCCGTAAATGCAATAAAGTTTATAGAAATTATCTAGTAGAATATTATAGAGAATTTATAATATCCAAATGAATTTAATTATTCTTTTATTTATAAGTTTATTCATTTAGAGTCTTACAATAATAATTTGGCCAAGAGAGTAAAAAAATAAAGTTATTTTCATTAAATTTGAAAATGCTTTATCTAAATAGGAAAAAGTATTTCTCTACTATATGCGTCCATATGAAGACAATGTTTTAGGGATTTTTTACATTCCTTGAAACATAAAGGATTAATCTATGAGATAAGGAAAAAAGTGAACAAATCAATCTTGACCCTCCTTAGGCATATTTTTTATTCCCCTCACCATTATTTATTCCTTTCCATTATTTATTCTTTCAAATGAAAGAACCAAGTAAAATGATTTCATTGAGTAAAAATTCTTCTTGGGAACACACGTATGGTGGTGATAAAGTAGAAAAAGACAAAAAGGAGTTTGTTTGCAAAAGGAATATACTCCACTCCTCTATGGAATTCAATCATGGTTTCAATTTGTATCTTTTGGGCCCATCAAAATGGGATATTTTTAGTTATAACAACTCATCCATTCACTTGATTGATCAATGATAAAAATCCCTGTAGTTTTTCTGTTCTTAATTATCATGGGGGTATCTAGGTATATTCCCTTAGGGGAGAATTTTGTATAATAATGAAGGTATATCTTCATTCCAGGGGTTCTAATTTTTGTTTTTGCTAAGGTGATTACATTGTATAGTCATTAATAGGAATTGAGAGCATTTTCATGTCTCCCTTGTCAAATTGAAGTACATATAACCATTTTCCATGCTTTAGTCAGGCATTTTGGAATGTACATGAGAGAAAAATTGAGGAGCATAGATTTTAATGTAATCTTATGTTTGTTAGATTAACTAAATATAGAGGAGTTTTGTTTGCTTATTCCATAAGATTAGTCACTGAGTAAATTTTTGTTGTAGTGTTACTTCACAATATTTGGTTGGTTTTAACATCCTTTCTGTAATATTACTTTGGAGGTGATTGCTTATAGCTCTTGAGTGTATTTTAGGTGTTATGGAATTGATGTAATAAATGTTTTGTTGGGGATTTATGAATAAGTGTTTGTGTTAATATTTTAAAGATTATGTGGTAGTGTTTACATGAATTTGGTATCAATGAATGTAAATTCAATTTGGAAGGTTATGTTTTTTGGATCCTTTTCCTCCTACATTTTGGAAGAAATGACATGAAATGGCAATTAGTGGTACTTCTCCCCATTAAATCCACTACCCGCACTTCATTTAAGCAAGTACAATCCTATCCTACCCACACACAAATCACATCACCCTTTCCTATTTTACATGTGTTTTCCTATAAATCACACCCATCCCGCATATTTCAAGTGTATTTGCCATGATTTGTGAAGTTTAGCATCCCAACATCATCATATCCCAAGTTGTTAACAATTTCTTTAGAGATGATGTTTGTGATAACATTTTATCTTTCTTCAATGGATTTTTTCTATGTATAAAATGTTTTCAATTATTTTTTGACCATTATTTTAAATGAGTATTGCATTTTGTGGTTTCATTTGATCTCATATTGAGGTTATGAAAAGTGTGAGGGTTTGAAATATAAAATTTCCCTCTCTCTTTCAAGCCACCCATTTCATTATCTCACATTGGTTCACGTAGAGTCATAAAGTAGCAGAATACAACCACCTCATTAGTAATGTGTCTCCCTATCATTCCCATAAGGCATGCTCAAGATAGACATATAGATCCATCCCTAGATATACAATGACATATCAAGAGGTCTATATTTTATTCTTGTTATCTTTGCATCATTAATTTATTTAGGGTGTTAGATTGGGAATCAAAAATCACAATTGGATAAGAAGGCCTCCCTTTTTGTACCATTCTCTCACATGTTATTTTAGGCAAAAGACATCTATAGAATTTTGAGTTGTGACATGATAAAAGTTATCAAGTATTTCTAGGTTTATAAAAATGGTTCCTAATTATTTAATTTCAAAACCCAACACATGGCTAAGATTTTCCTCAGTAATGGACAACATTTATTGTTCGATACCTTTTGCAAAAAAATGTTTTTTCCATCGTAATTCTGGGCTGAGCATGAAAAATTTAGGTCGACAAAGACCTCATAAAGCATCATTAATCTGAATCCAACCCCCCATATTTTCCAACATAATGGATTCGTAGGATTATTTTACTTATTCTCAGATGTGTATCTAAGTTGTGAGGTTCTTTTGTAAATTACAAGATCATAAATATGATGAAATACATCCATAAAAAGAGGGTTTTTGAGCAGTTTGGTATATGGGATTCGGATTGTATTTTTGGCTTGTGTGGAAGTAGAGTTAGACATGCTTTGAATTTTGGATTTTGGAAAACCTCAACCCTAAACCCCAATATTGAAATATTTTAAAGTTGAGGCTTATATACTTCTACTTATAAAAAGAATCAAGATGCAGGATGAAACTTACTTGAAAAAATAAAGATTTTGAGTCTTTCACGACCCAAAAATTCTATGATTCTATTAAGCCTTCAGTTGCAATATGCCTTCTAGAATGCAATGGATCTTAAACATCACATTGTAGACAGTAACACATCATGACCATGTACTTCATTGTAAACATAAAATTTAGCCACTTTTCAAATTTCATTTAGTGCATGACAATTGTCATTTCATTAGGCATATTATGAGAAATTCTATTTGAAATGTGGGTGTGTCATACCTTCATCCTGAAATAGATCCTATGTTGTCGATCCTAATATATTAAACAATGCAGAATATTTACAAATAATTTATTAAAATATACTTCACATCACACATCCACACACACGAGATATATATATGTATATATGTACACACACACACACACACACACACACACACACACACACACACACACACACACACACACACACACATAAACATCATGAAATCACAAAGCATGCTTCAAAGACACATATATTAAGACATGTAACTTACATGGATTCATCACATTTGTTTGACTACCAATACATCAATATACATCAATGTAAAAAGATAAGATACATGAGAAGGTGACATGAGGGCACATGACGAAGGGATTAGGATCCGTAGGAATGTGAATGCTTAACCCTCACATTCATATTTAGTACATCAGTGCAACATTAAAGGGACACAACACATGGTGCATATCCAAGGTCATCCTAGCAACATGTTGTATTGGAACTCCCCATCTATGATGTAGAAGAGATATGTAAGAGTTTTAATGCCAAATTTAAGAGGTAAAATAATGTGGCATGATGATCGATGATTGGGAGATGACGGTATTTGGTAATCTAGGTTGGTTAAAGGAAATGGATGATATGATATTGATCACTATGATGCCATCAATCATGACCACTTTGATGAGGAAATCATTGGTTTTAGTAGTGATGAAGAGAGGCCAGTCATGATCCTCTGGCCAAATTGATGGTATTTCGGAGGATTCAAAGGAGATGGCAAGTGGATGTTTTGAGAGCACCTAAAAAGTTTGTAAAATATGAGGGGCTATATGTAGGTATTGATATAGACTAAAGGGATTCAATCATGGCTTGTTTGTGTGAAGGTGACATCTAAGCCAACTCATAAAATGTTGTTTTGATAGAAGCTTGGTGTAAGTGTTTAATGACTATTTTCTATCTTTGCTTAACCTAAGCCTTTTGGGTCACCATTGCCTAGGGGTAGAATCGGGGTGCCCATGCCTGGGAGCTAGTGTACCAAAGGTCAGTAGTGCCTTCACTACTTTTTTCCAGGTAAAAAATGTAGAGAAACTCATTTTTTTTGTAAAATTCATCAAAAATGACTAATTTTAACACAATTTTAAAAACAATCACACTTACTATCTCAGAGTTGTCATACATGATGTCACAAATGCTACCACCATCTCAAATCAACTCAATCATGGTGCTCTCACTTGAGTCATCTTCACACACCTAGATCTCTGAATCATACTCATATAATAATAAAATTAAGTTCCTATTCACCTTTTCATATTACTATTTATAGTAATATTCAATTACTTACCACACTATAGTCATTATTTACATATATCCTCCGAAATAATGCACATTGCATGATTTTACTCATATCTTGCGCATCCTTACTCGATTCTTATCTCGTCCACATCATTATTTTAAAAATTCTACCTAATATCATTTCATACACATTCCATAAACATTATATTCATCCTCCACATCGTTTCAACTAGATATACAAACAATTTTGTGATATCTATCATACGTTCACTATTTCATCATTGCATGATTACTTTTGGCTCAACGTTCCTTATCATCATCACTTCCTCTTTCACTTAAAGGGAGGGCATACAATCGAGGCATACCATAATCCCCCTCACACCATTGCGCGATCATTCTACATTTCTAATTAGATATTATCAAAAATTTCTCATACATCACAAGACATTTCACACCACTTTCTATAAATACCCCTAATGACCTAATATGGGGGTAGTAAGCGTAAAATCTCTCCATGAGTAAACAATAAATAAATCACACGCATTCAATTATTGATAACAAAAATATTATACTATTAAAAATCACATCAATGAATTGACACAACACAACATATTTATCCCCCTAGATGACCTAACTTGGGAGTTACATCACCACTTTCTCAGATGACCTAACATGGGAAGTTATTATACATTTTCTACCACTTCTAGATGACCTAACATGGAAGCCATCTCACATACATTTTGGTGACACCCTTAGAGTGGGGGAAATGAGACTTCATTTCCTTTCCTATACTACTCCTATATGGGTTATTCATATTTGATCGAAATACAATGAAATGGATCCAAATAAATGAAATCTAGTCTTTTTCCATTTGTAGCAGCTAGACCTTTTGAGGATGTAGTAAAATTTGGATAGTAAAACTAAACTTCTCTCCCTACAATCTTCCTTTGGTGAATGGACACCTAAATCCTTATATTTTCACACATGAGAAATTAGGTTGGGAAGCTGAGCAGTCCTTACCCCAACACATATCCATTAGCGACAACATCAAAATATCTAATCAATCAATATAAAAATCATCAATCTTTCTTAGTGCTCCTCATAGTGTTCCATGTATCTCATTATGCCACATGGATTGAAATGCCGATCCATAGTTCACCATGCTATATGTTCTCATTACGTATGTACTTCTACAATATCTACACGTGATTACGCAACATGGGATTCTCAGGACTTCTCTCAAGTATGCATCTCTATCTCTTTTATGTTATCGAGATTTCTCTCAACAACATAAAGTGGGGGAACATGTAGAAATAAAATCACAAACTTACTACTATTTCTTTGTGCCGTCAAGTATGTTGTTTAATATATGGATCTTCCGTAAGAAGAGTGTTCACGAGTGACCCATTCCTTAGTCCATCCATTTGTCTTTTTGGTTTCTATTTCTTTTATATTTCACATTTTTACTCATACACCCAACACTTTGGTTAGGTCACGGGGATCCTTATCGGTCAAGTATTCACTCATTTATCATCATTTATCTCTGGAAACTAGTGCCTAGGTCCGGAAACTAGCACCTAGGTTCTCTTATCCATCCTAAGCACCCATGCCATCTTTATGTTTCATCTTATTTTTGACATTTGAGGTTGATAATTTTTGGTTTTCCTACTCATATCCCAAGGTACTAGTTGACATGTCAGGTCATTAGTGTCAAAATTCAAGAAAGATATCTTATCAAGGGATGTCTATCTACATATCTCAAGGGACAACATTTAGGTGCATTAGTTTGCATACACTACATAAGAAGGGGATTTCATTCTATTCCAGCCACACATTTGCATTTTATCTATCTACCACTTGTTATCTTGGTGTCATGGGCGCCGGGGAAACCTAGGAGCATTATTACACACACAAGCACATAAAACTACATTGGGTCTGAGATGTAGTGCATTGCTCAGTTGTAAGTTCACCACTATGATAGATGAGGACAATCTAACCCCTCATTTTACATCTTTATTTTTTAGGATTTGATGTCTTTCTGAGGGTTTTACAGGAGTATATTTGTACTTAGTTTTACAGGTACCTTGGTGATCCGAAAGTGCGAAATAAAGGTGACTAAACATGAATAAGTGAAAAACCCTAGTGACACTATCAGAACCAGGTTTCAACCATTTCTGAAGACTCCAGCACCCCCATAGAGGTCTTGGGTGCCCGTGGGTGCCCTTGTCCTTTCCGAGGTTTCCCTGTCTAGGCATTGTGAGAATATCTCGCATTTTCCGAGCGATTATGACGATAAGCATAATTAAGGTGAGTTCCCTATCTCTTGCATTTTCTTTCATATAAAGATCAAATAAATTTCCAAGTACTTGTATTTCATTGTATATCAGTTATAACAGATATTTGCATTCATATTTTAATAAAATGTTTAGATTTTATTAAATGATTTTTTTAATCCTCTACTACTCCTTTGAGGTCATAAAACTCCATCTATTTTACCATACCTTTTAGTACAATGATTTGTGGGAATATAAAGTCTGTTTGAGTAATTTGATTAGTGGTTTTCACAGACTTTGTTATTTCCTTATCCCTTTGTAAGATTGCAATTTTGGTGGTCAATTGTTTAGTTTTGGCCTAAATTAATTAAATCCTTTATCCCTTCTCTTTTAAAGTGTGATGAAGTTTTTGGATGACCCCATATTCCTACTCAAAATATTGTTGGAGGTGTTGAATGCTTTGGTCCTTTTATGCCTCAAAATGAGAAACGTTTTCTACTTTTATTTGTAAGATGAGTTGCGGTTGGTAAATTATTTATTGAGCTTGTTGCATCTCATAATGAACTTGATAAAGGGATAATACTTGGGGAATAATGGTCTCAAAATCACTAGGTGAGCTAGGCTCACCTTTAAGCGAGATTTATTTTCCTTTTTCATGAATGGGTGATTCTTCAATGAATTTATATTTCATAAATGTCCAATTTAGGAACAGGAGATGGAGGGGATACAAAGTTAGGTGGAGAAGAAGTGTAGTATTTCTTTTGCGCACACATGCTATGCGTTATGAAAATTCATTAATATAGATCCTAATGCTCACCCAAAGCACATGCGCCACCGAGGTCCCTCCTTTATGTTCCTTAAGAAAAAGTTAACATGCATATTCATCACCATAATTAACCAAGAAACCATTCATGCATACATAACCATTAAATCCATGTCACTTTGGAAACACATATAATAGGGAAAAAATTAATCTAAATAATCCATAGTCAATATCAATTGTACTATTAAATCACCATACTTAGATCCATACACAATCAATATCTAGCCACAATTATCCATCATTAATTAGAATTCATTACATAAAAAGGAAGTGAATATAATATCATTCAATACAATGATGCACTGGCCCATGTGCACAAGTATCAAAAAATAGATATAAACATAACAACATGACTTCGCTAGAAGATATGAAGAATTTTAGAGCAATGACCTATATCAGATATATATATAGGGGTGGGGAATTTCCCTTCACTTCCCACGCACTCTCCTAATAATAGGCATGCTCATAAAAATAGAGTGCATGTTTCTTTCCTAAAAAATACCCATACGTACAAATCTTGCATGATTTTACAACTTCTTCTAATAATAGAATAATCCTAAATATAACACTTTATTTAATCCTAGTATTATCTTTCTCCATCATGTTACGAATGTGCTTTCATCACTTTCTTTCTTGGAAATCCAAGTCTATTTTTAGCCCAATCTGGAAAATTGGCGAAGTCCCTACTTTATTTCCTGTGTGTGCATAGTCCCACGCACTACCCTATTCAACATATACATGCACCCTTCCATATGAAAACCTTATTCCTCCACATGCACATGCATTCCTTTACATAATCATCTATAATTTTCTAATACTTAGTCCATTTATCTAACCATAATTACCCCATACTAGGTATGTTGTCCATCATCAGAAATACTAAACAAAAAAATCCAATGAAAGAATAAATAATGTATGAGCTTAGAGAATAATAGAATATACCAAAAGAATGGAAGAATATCCTTTGGCAAAATGATACCTTCTTCTCGGTTAGCTTGTAGCATCTCAAGGAATTCCATATTAAGGAATGCACTCTAGCTCATCCCACTCTATCAACCCCTTAGTAGGTTTATGTGGAACCAAGCGAGATACCTCCATCATCTTCTCGGGGTCATATCTTCTCCCTTCGATTTATCTCCTTACAAATCCAAGTAAGGCCCAATATCTATCCTTCCATGCCATCCATCCTTTGTGAAATAAGGGATCCTAAATCCTTAAGTCTTGTCTCATATGCATCCCTAACCATTTCTAAGGCATCTTAATTCTATGCAATATTCACCAATATCTTCTCACATATGAGATTTAATTCATTCTTTGTGGCCTATGCGTGTGCCAAATCTACTTCTTCTTGAGTAGTATATGCCTTAAGGACGAGGTCAAGTTTTTGGAAGTTATCAAAATCCCATCCTACCTTCTTAAACACATCCTTCATAGTCTGGTACAATGGCTCATACTCCACAATTTTACTCATTATCAACTTATTATTATTTTCCTTCTCAATGGCCAAGTCTTCTTGTGATGTCCCCTACACACTAGGCTTCTCTTCCAAAATCATATGGAAAAAATCTTGCAAATAATGTAGTGTTGAGGGGTGTTATTCCTTTTTTCTGTCATCGAACTCAAGGAAAGTTATTGTGATCTCATCCGTAATATGGATGACCATGTCTAGGACGTAATTGGCAAAATTTTCTAACTTTTTGGTCACCTTTGTAAGATATTGAATCTCATGTGCCTTATCCCTTTTATCTTCAAACAATTTACATATGGTTTCCCCCTTATGAAAGTTTCTCGAGATACTTCTACCTCCATCTTGTTTAAGGAATTAATAGATTACTCATTAGTTAGTTATATTGGATTTATACTCAGAAGATCCTTTGATTCCTTCTTCGGTTTGTGCATAAAAATGCTTCTTTAGCGATCTCAAAGTCAAGCTCGTCTATATGAGTTTACATACTCCATGACAACATCTTCGCCGTGTGCATGGACACACCCTTGAGTTGATCACTTCCCATCCATAATGCTTCTCCTCCTCTCTTGAACTTTGAAATCACACACAAAACACCTTGAATGGATCATCAATGTAACTTAATTGAGGTGTGCACATGACCTCATCATTCTTCCTCCTTCCATTAGTGCACCTTATTTTTAGTATATGTTGCTTGTCTGGGTACATTTAATAGTTCCATTATTGCCTAAAAATTCATCTCTTTTCAGTTCTTCATCTCCCTTACCTTTATGTTCTTCCTCGGGACCTCCTTCATGTGCCTCATACACCTTTACATCAGGTTGTATACTATCATCCTTAAATTATTCTTCTTCCACATCATGGATGATTGGAGTATTTGTGTTGCATGTATCCTCTTCGATATTATATCCTCATCACTTTGTCACCCTAACGCACCAGCCTTTGCCTCTTCTTACTTTTTTATTTTTGGGCTTGGTTTAGGTGGAGTGACTTCTAGTGACTTATTCATAGATTTTGAGGTCCCCTGCACCACTATCCTATTCATCACGCATTCTCTTCAAATTTTTATGAGGCTTTGGTCAAGCATGATGCTGCCCTTTTTCTTCCTCCTCCTCTTTATTCTCACTCTTTTCTTCCTATTCATTCCTTCAAGGAGTGGCCTCCTTCTCTTTCCTTGTTCCAACCATCTGTCTACCTTTGGGTGGTTCTAGGACCTTGAGTTCATCCTTGATATACTTTCCATTAATCGAATTTGAATTTAAGTGTATATATATATATATATTGGTGGTTTCCTCATTACCTATTACCAAGGTCATTGAATTGATATTGATATCATTTGATATCATGGTTTCTATGTATGCTGCCTTTCTAGGATATACATATGTCTTGTGCAATGTATGGTAGTCACAATCTACCTTATCAATATAAAACCTTATCTTACACGAGTTCGAGAACTGTTCATAGATGGTTGAAAGTACCATGCTATAAAAACATAGGGAAACTTACACCATATAATCTTCTCACAAAGTATTCAAGTAATATGTTTCGAGGAAGAAATGTTGATAGAATGTAAACTATTATTTCCCCTCCAAAACTATGGGAAACTTACTTGGGATGTGCCACTAATGCTCGAATGCATCACGCATTCACCTATACCACATGTCAACCCATAACTTATGGGCATTAGATATTGTGTCGCGGGTATACTCTGTAAATATATTCATAAGGGATTTATTCTTAGGAGGGTACTTCCAAATCTTGTCACTTGGGCCATCTGAAAATCCAATTTTTGAGAAAACAATTGAAAAGAGGACTTTTCCTAAGTTATCTGTCACATGCTTACACTTCCTCTATAATATCCTCGTAATAAAGGCAACAATATTGTACATGGTCCCTTGCCATTTTCTTCACAATGTGGAATCTTAATTACCTATGTCCATCTATCATGTGCTCCCAACTTTGTAACCATATACTTGATGAATCTCAAGGTAGGTCAAGAATCTTGACTATATCCATTTCACGGCTACCCCTTTGATGCTTCATATCAATAGTAGTGGCCTCTGTTAGGTTGTTGGAGCCTATTTTATGTGTGAAAGTGTTGAAGAATATACACTAAGAGTACTGTACACTTTTCATGTATCCTCGTCGAGGTTCGGGGCCGAGCTAGGCCTCGGCGGGGTCTGGGGCGGTAGCCCCGTGTGAGGGTTCGGGGTGCCATCCCCAATGTTTTTTTGGGCCTTAAAATGTGCCCGATATATTGGGAAACATGATTTTCTCATATGGGTGAGATTTTGACCCATAGGTTTATGGGACGGTTTTTTCCCATGGTTTTGATACCCACGGTTTTGTAAAATTGCTTAAGCAGTTGTCTATTTATATGTTTTTATGCATATGATATAAGTATGAAAAACATTGCAGATGTGTTTTGAATTTGGATGTGAATTATGTAGAGTTTGTTGAGCATATCTCCAAATGGATCTGGGTATTTTATTAAGAGAATGGTGGCTTGTAATAAAATCGAGCAAGTGATTCTTTTTGGACATAGCCCAAATTGGGTGAACCAAGTTAAATACTGTCTCTTTGTGTTGTGTTATTTTATTTTGCACTTTTATTTGAGATCTGTAATAATTTCTACATATTAGTTTCTCTTGTTGTGATTTACGTGAGAGATTATTTTTCATATTTTATCCCTTATTTCCTAATAGCCTCTAGTCCCACATTATCATCCCCAAGCTACAGAATCTAGTATCACTTCCAATCATCTATATAGTAATGCACATCCTCCTACTGTAAAATAAAAAATTCCTCATATACCCATGACATCATCCATTGATAGAGTTGCTCAAGATTTGCAAAGTATGGTAACTCTTAAATTTTAAGACTCCCACGCCCTCCAATATGTGGTACCCCTTATCATCAAAGATCATATTTCCATCCATCATCCTTTAATTTTTATTTTGTATGAATTCATTTTCTATCACACGCTCGTTTTAGTATGAGTGATGGATATACTCACCCAATTTACACTTTCTAATGTGGGAATCCTAGATATGTCCCATGATAACACTCTTTAGATACTACATTTCTTAGTATCATTCTTTTTAGCACTTAGTCAACCTCAACCTCTATTTATTTATTCTTTCCTGTACCCTTTGTCATAGCCATAGATCATATTGTTATCCAAAAGGTTATAACTTATCCTATAAAACTCCCATACCATGGGTGCCTGAAATACTTCTCCTCAACCACCCACATCTAATATACTACTATGTTCTCCTTACCTTCTCTCACTCCTTAGTCTTCTTCAATAAAATTCATGCCCTAATTCTAATTCTATGTACTTACATTCAAGAACCCTAAAAACACTACTTCACAACCCTCCACACCTTTTCCAAACTTCAAACTTCCTTCGAAGGATCTCCATAACCAGGTTGTGTGATTACTCGATCTGGGTTACTTGATTCTTAAATTTCTCATGAAAATTCACAAAAGTTTGCACTAATTCGCTCAAATTCGTACTCTTCGAATTCACAAGATAAGGTGAAAATAAACTCGTTTGGTGCCCCTTTTATACATTTCCAAATTTTTATCACATTAATTTATCCTCACCTACCACCATATTATAGCTTTAACTATGTTTTTGTTTTTCCACATTTTTATATGCTTTCTTCCATGTGATGAATTTGTAACCTTCTAACACACTTACTACTTCCAAGTCACAAACATCCTCGTACATGATTACCTACATCACAACACATCATTCCTCTGTACTTTATACCGGGTATTCCATCCTACTTTTGCTTACCTTACGTTACACCGTGTTGCCACCCTCATGTGGTCTCTAATTTGAACAATTATTCCATCACTCTTTGCACCTATGATACCTTTTCCTTTTCTTGCACACACCTAAACAACATCCCACCTTTCCATCGTTGTGCCTACACATATACCAAAGTTATTACAAGTCCTAGTATGAAGCAATTCTCTATTTCACGTACATGCAGTTAGCTCACCCCACACTAAAATCATGTGCGGTCGTCTATGCATGAAAATAATAGGTAGTAATCAAATTCCTACACGTAAGCATGCTTATTACAATAAAACAAGAAAACAAAAAACAAAAAATGAAAGTGAAACATAATATATTCCTACACGTAAGCGTACTTATTACAATAAAACAAGAAAACAAAAAATGAAAGTGAAATATAATCTAAGTGGTAATACTACCTTATTACAAACACCAAGAAGGTTATTTATAATAGGAATTCAACCTATTCCAATTCAAGTAACTAGGAAACATGGTGCCATCCAACGCCTGTAATTGACATGCACCGATTCGAGTATCTTGGTTACTATAAAGGTCCCAACCAATGCACCTTCAACTTCCCTGGGTGGCATGCAAACTTGGAGTCATAGAGAAGGACCATATTTCCAACTTCAAATGAATTACACATGATGTTCATATCATGCCAAGCCTTATTTCATTCATTCTTAGTCTTAAGCTCCAATGCACAATTGTGTGTTGTTCATCTAATTTCATTAGCTTATCAATTCATTTTTAATAGACTTTTCATTTGACAATCCACTTGTATGCGTAATATACGGGGATGGTAAAAATAATTCTACTAGTAGTACTGCCTCTGTGTCAAACACCAACTGAAATGGTGTGACCTTGTTCAACCTTTTATATGTGGTCCTATAAGCCCAAAGTATAACTGATACTTTATCATCCCAATCCTTCCTTCTAACATCACAAATATTTGTAAGAGTCTATCCCAAAATCTTGTTGAAATATTTTGCAATGCCATTAGCTTGAGGGTGATAAGGGGTGGTTTTATGGTGTTCCACCATGAACTATGCCAATAGAGTTATGATTTTCTCATTTAAGAAATGATTTTCTCTATCATTGGTCAAACTTAATGGGAAGCCATACCTACTAATAATATTTTTCCATAGGAACCTTGTTGTTGTGGCTGTAGTGTAATCCTTCATAGGCACACCCTCGCCCAATTGTTCAAATAATCTATGCATGTAATTATGTAATGTTCTCCAATTCTATGCACGAGTGGTGTAATAGGTCCTACAAAGTTAGTGGACCATTTCTCAAAAGGTTACACGCTCGCTATGGTTCAAATCGACATTTCATCCTTATTTCTTGGCTTTCTAACTCACTAAAAATGATCACATTCTTTAATGAACGCCTTAGTATCCTTGTACAAAGTCTCCCACCAAAGTCCTACCATAAGGATCTTATGTGTAGTGGCATATCTTGCATAGTGTCCTTCTATAATACCTCTATGAGCTTCCTCCTAAATGGGTTCATGATCATGTTCAAACACAAACCGACGTAAGACTTCATCTCTACCCATATTGTACAAGTCTCCACCAATTAGTTGGTAAGGCACACCGCAAATAGAAATATGCTTCTTTTCTAGTGTCTTCATCCCCTATGGTGTCGATTCAAGTACACAAAAAATGACAATGTCCTCCAAATCTGTTGGTGCGTAGTTCAACCTAAAAAACTAGGCATGAGGCATTATATCCTCAATAATCTACAAATCCTCACCAAATTGATCCTTGATAAGTGATTAGGCCTTGAATTTCTCTTTCCTAGATTTACAACAACCGTGAAGTCAAAATCTTGAAAAATAAGTATCCACCGTAGATGTGCCCTTGTAAAACATGATTTTTGACCAAATATTTCAATTCCATATGATATGTATAGAAAATAAATGGTGTAGCCAACAAGTATTATCAAAACTTTTGAAGTGCATAGATCATAGACAATGCTTCACACTCTTTTGTTATATAATTATGCTCTGCAGGTGTCAACTTCTTACTTGAAAATAAGATGGGATGATCCAAATTAACTTCCCTAGTTGCGCCAAGGCTATGCCAATCGCCATGCTATAAGCATCAACATGTACATGAAAGGGTTTGTTCCATGAAGGAAAGTGAAATATCGGTGTAGTGGTAAGCTTCTCCTTTAATGTCTCAAACGCTTTCTTGTTGTGCATTACCCTAATGAAATTTTCCTTTAGCCTTGAGAAAGTCTTCTAGGGTACAACAATCTTTGCATATCCCTTGATAAATTTTCTATAGTAGCTAGTATGCCCCAAAATCCACGCACTTCACTTTGGTTGGTAAGTTCTTCTAATCCCAAAATTACTACTATCTTAACTCGGGTCTACCAATAATCCTTCCTTGCATATGATGTGCCCAAGAAAAGTGCTAAAGGGTGTAAAAAAATACACTTCTTAATGTTAAGAGAGATACTTAACTACCGCATCACTCAAACATGAGCATCAAATTATCACGGTGATATTTGACTATCCCATGTATAGTCCAATCATCCAATTATGAATAAAATCATGGAAGGCCTGCACAACTATGCGCAAGTATACTAATGATGTATTCTTCAATCCAAAAGGCACAATTGTATATGGTAAACTTCCTCACTCGGTGGTAAAAGTGGTCTTTTCTCGATCTTCTAGTGCAATGCACACCTAATGGTAACTAGTAAACCCTTAAGAGAAAGAATATATTTCCCATCCTGTAAATCCCTCTAGGATTTCCTTAGTGAATGGTGTAGGAAAATGATCAATGACACAACATTCAATTCTCTCGTAGTCCTCCTAGATCCCGATTCTCCCATCCTTATTGATGCTTTGATAACCATAGGGATAACCCACTCAAACTCCTCAATTGGTTCAATAATTCCAGATTTAAGCATCTTATCAATTTCCTCCTTCATTTTCACATGCAGGTTCAGATTCATCCTATACGACATCTTCTGAACTAGACACGCACCTTCCTTCAACTTAATCTTCATCTCTCCCAATGAAAAGTGCACTCCCTTAAAATCATGATATCCCCATGGAAATAAGTCTTGAAATTCGTTCAATATATCAATGATCTTTGTTACCTCTTGTTCTAACTAGTAGTCCCTAATGATGGCTTCCTTAGGTGCATCCTTAGTTCCAATATTAACATTATTAGTATCCATTAGATCATGGTACATGTGTGGATTATTATCTTCCATATCCATTACTTCATGTATACCTTCGTATGGATAATCTTCATTTTTTCCACCTCTTAATCATCAATGCGATACACCATTTTACCCTTCTCTTTCTCCTCCCTATAAGCGTGACCCATTTGCATATCCTCTATTTCCTCAAAGTATCTAGGCATGCCTCAGAACATGTTCTCCAAGGAAATCAAATGTGATCTTCTCTACTTTCATGCTATCCCCCAATGTGATGCACTTCATTAGCTAAAATGCCTCATGGAATGAAGGTTTATTAGAAAAATAATCAAATGTATGTTTTTATACCTGCAGTCATATATCCCTAGCTTGTAGTCTCTTGCTTGATCTTGGAATGAACATAACACATGTGTGTGCATCTATGTAAGGTGGAATATAACTTATAAACCATATAGATGGTGGTAAAACATCTGAGCCTTGCATCTATTGTCTCTCATAGTTATGAATGTGTACCAAAGAAGGAGTCTTCCCATCATACTCATAGATAAGTGTAGGCTCATTACTTATAGTAAACCTTGTTTAAAAGGTAATTCTCACTTTTTCCAACCCAACAAGTTGTATCTATGTGTCACCCACTAGCATGATACTATTCTGCACAAAGTATAAACCAACATGTTCCTTCAATCACCTTCATTCTTCTAGTGTTCCTCCATGTTGCGCAAGAAATATTTATGCTTTGCTTCACTAGTGTATATAGGTAACTTAGTTCTTCGATGTGCCTAACCATACGTGTCTTGATCATATTGGTTACTCACCCCTTCATATCATGTCCGATCATCTCATACATGCCATGGGCCCATTTATCACAAAAACACTAGTAGTGTCATTTGATCGAGTACACACCTTCCCACTAAAGCACACATTCCTTAGAGGGTTCCACAGTCTCAAGGGTCTCACACCATGCACACATAAATTATATTAAACTCTTCTTAACTTAAGGGTTCGACGTATGGTGCAACTTTTTCTTCTTTCAAAGGTATGATTACATGCTCTTATTTATTCTCGAAGTTGATATATCCCTTATTGAAGTGCAAATCAACATTGTTCACATAACACCAGGGACACCTAAGTAGTGTTGGAAATTTTTCTACTTCAACAAGCTCCAATACCTCAAATTATCTAGTAAACTTGGATCCCTAAATTATAATGGAAGCATCCTTTAACACCCCAATAGGCATATCCCTCATTTTTTCCCATATACAACACATTTGAAGATGGCTATAATGTTGGTCTCCCCATCTGATTCCATGCATCCAGAGTCAACACATTCACCTCAACGCATGTATCTATCAGAATATTACTTACCAACCACCCATCAATCACCACATCCAAAGTAATCTCCTTATCATACTCATGGTTATGTGGTGGTAAGTTTTCATGTAGTATCTGTCACTCGCTCTCAACTCCTATGCATGGTACCTTCTCATGTAGCCATTCCACCAACAATGGAATGCTATTCTCTCACCTCAAGATATTTTAGACCTCATTTACATCATCTACATCTCTCTACGGGAGCTCAACATTCTTAGCATGTTCCCTATACATGCCTCCTCCTTCAAGCACTCTATCTCACCTTTCACTTCTTTGATGACTCCCATAGTATCTTGACAAAATTCCTTTTGATGTTCATCATTTAGATACTTGGTATGCATGAATTATTCTCTCCTAATGAGTGGCTTGGCCTTAAGAGGTTCACATGCACATGCTTCTTTGGTGTGATTAGTGACCATCAAAGGTTATAAATCAGTACCAATCATATTATTTAGTATCCATTGATCACCCTTCACGTGCTGCACCTTGATCATCCCCACACCCTTATCATTTTTATTTTTCTTGCACATATGCTCATAAAGGTCAGGAAAATCCTCAACCTTATGTTATTTTCCACAATAGGAACATACTATATTTTGTGGACAATCACACTGGTAATGATTAGGGGATCCACAAGTATAACAAGTCTTGTGAAAAATATATTTCTACCTTTGTGACCACTACTCCTATATCCTCCACAAAATCCACATTATCTATTGTTATGTTCTTCATAAAAGGCTGGGTTTCTGTACCTAAGAGCTACTTGCCACTATGGTCTATCGTAATCTAGTATCACATGCCTCATAAATATAATCTATTAGCAAATAATCCTTTATATCCGAGTGTGCGCATCACGAGATCTTGTAGTACATGGATATGTTCTTCATTGTCATGTTATGTAAGAGAGGGTAGTTATGGAAATCATGATTCATGTGACAAATTTCATAGGACTGTAACATTTTAGGCATCGTCCTATGCAAGAAGCTATCCTTAGTATATCCTTCAACCTCACAATCATTGCACCATATACCAAAGTATGTCTCGTGTGCTAAATTGGCAGAGATATTATGCAATTTATTAGCCATAAAATATACTATGTACACCTCCAAAAATAGGCTTACACCAGTATCAACACTCCTAACTTCTTAGATGTAGAGTTGCTTCCAAGGCCTTATGTGGATCCACATATGTCTTATGAGATAGAGCTATGTAAAATGGAGTCAACAATCCTCCAATGAACCATTGTGCATGCTAATTTAGATGAATATCATAAGAAAAATTAGATAATAGAATCTTAAAATGCACGTCATACTCTCTTGTGCTTACTAATAAACCCTAATTGATATCCTTGAGCGCGTTACTACTTAGCTTTTCAAACTCTAGAATGTGGAACTCAACCTAAAACATAATGAAAAAATCATCATAATCCACCATATTCTGATGTGGGTCATAATTTATATTTCAAATATGTGCGTGCCCTTAAAGCATGGTGGAAAATTGACTTGTTTTTATATCTTGGGTTGTAATTCCTTTAGCACACCATAATAATTCACATTTGTGCACATGCTCTACTACATCCTCCACACCTCTATACTATGGTAAGTGAAGTGACATCTCAAAATAGACTTGATATGTCTATTGTGGTTTTTGAGGTGGTATTTGATGAGGTTGGTTTGGTGGTGGATGTTATGGTGGTGCACCTTGCCCTGGATTAGGACTAGACCCAAATCCTCCACCAATATTTCCTCCAGGTGGTTGTTGACCTGACCTACCCGAGCCTCCTACACCCCCTACTATGGGATACAACGTATTTGATGAAACTCCCTATGTCCCGGTTGTAGTAATAAAATGGATACCCACTATTTGGGCTATTATGGAACCTATAACTACTTTAGGTAATCTCGCACACCAATATTCTATAGTGTCGATGCATGCCTGTAATTAATATTGTAAGATTACTTCTAAACATTAACACCTCTGTGTTACCATGTGTGTGTTCCTGTATGCTTCTATGAAGATGAATTAACCTTACTTATCTCTCCTTCTCTATTCGTATATACTTCCTCCCTACCTTTGCTACTCTTATCTTCAAATACCTAAGGAATTGGAACACTAAGCGCAAGGGATAGGTAGCCATGTTGAGTTAGATGCTTGCCCATGGTTCTCATTCTCTCCTCTAACTCTCTCTCATATGAAGCTAATGAGGTCCCTCTACCGAACTTTCCCAATGTCATGAGGACATGATTCTATGGCTCCTCATCTTCTACAAGAGATTTAAAACCTTTGTGAGCCATCATTCTTATCGACAGTAGTGCCGCTTAAATTTACCTCTCTCACGCTTCATTAAAATTAAGCCTTATTTCCTCTTTCTACATATATTCTTCCAGCCCGCTGCCATCCTTCTCTACACCTACTCCTACCCTTGTGCATGGTGGGGATTTAGCTAGCTATAGGTAATCTCTCTACTCCCAATTCTATTATCAAGATCTTAATAGCTAAGGGCATCGCACGCAAGTAATAGCCTCTAGGATCATACAAGAACTTAAAATCTTCTTCCTCGGGAAAGAATAAATCAAAATTACGTACTCTAATGTATAATTGCATAACATGCCGGACCACTAGTAATCTACAACTCTAGTCCACTCCTCATCTGCATCAAAGAGAGTCTAGTAATCTTGATACATATAAATACTCGGTCTAGGAAAATAATTTTTTTATGAAATCTATCAGCCACTGGTACAACTCTACTAGAAAGAAATTGAAGAATGTCTCATACAGGTAGTCATAATTATCTTCCACCCACTTTTGTGCATTGAAATTAGGTCCATTGCTATACCTCTATGAAAAATTATCTTTTCCATCTTCTACCCAACTCTCAATTCTCTCCAAAGATAATCAATACACCATCTGCATACAACATCCTAGTAGAAAAAATGAAAAGATGTCCTAGAAATGGATCCAAAATGTAGTCTTTTATTTTCACACACATGCTCGCACACTAGAAATTCATTCATATAGATCTGAACCCTCACCTTAAGTGCACCTAGCTACTAGGTCCCTCATTTGTGTTTCTTAACATAAATTTAGCATGCATATTCACCACCATAATTAACCAAGAAACCATTCATGCATACATAACCATCACATCTATATCACTTTGGAAACACATATAATGGTGAAAACACTTAATCTAAATAAACCATAATCAATATCAATTGTAATATTAAATCACCATACTCAGATCCATGCACAATCAATATCCAACCAAAATTATCCACCATTAATTATAATTCATTACATAAAAGGAAGCTAAATATAAAATCACCAATACGGTGATGCATTGGCCCAAGCGCGCAAGTATCGGACCTTAGATCTGAACATAACAACATGAATTCACTAGAACATATGATAAATTTTTAGAACAATGACCTACATCAGATATATATAGGGGTGGGGAGTTTCCCTTCACTTCCCATATACTCTCCTAATAATGGACATGCTCATAAAATAGGCTGAATGCTTTCTTTCCTAAAAATAGCCATGTGTACAAATCTTACATGCTTTTACAACTTCTGCTAATAATAGATTAATCCTAAATATAAGAATTTCTTTAATCCTATTATTAACCTCCTCCATGCATGTTTTGTATGTGCTTTTACCGCTTGCTTTATCAAGTACTTCAAGTCCATTTTTAGCCCGATTTGGAAAATCGGCTAAGTCCCTACTTTATTTCCTATGTGTGTGCAGTCTCACACACTACCCTATTCAACATCTATGCATGCCCTTCCACATGCTACCCTTATTCCTCCATGCGCATGCATTCCTACACGTAAGCCTATGTACTTTTCGATACTTAATCCATTTATCCAATCAATAAGAAGGAGGTGTTTGTTGTTAGGATTACATGATAACTGTTTCCTCTTGTTCCTCCTGCAAGGGAACATTTACAATTTGATGCTCATCTAGATTATGGTTGGCCTGATGACCTAAGACATTTATTTGGTATCTTTGAGGTAGAGGCCCCTCTTTCTAGAACTAAAGTAGGTTCAAGGGCATATTTATTTTGTAATTTGACCCAAATTTTAAGCCCATGATGCTTCTTAATGAAATGATGCTTACAAATGAGGTGAATGATACCTTGGAACTTGAGATAAGAGGAACCCCATTGGAATTTATCAATGGTAGAGGAAACAAATTCAAATAAAAACTGAGGAAGATTAAATTTTTGTGGCCTTTTGCTTTTTCATGGTGTAGGTGGATAAGAATTTTCAAGACAAGGTCTAAAATAACCTCATATTGACCATCACATGTAGAATATGTGATAACCCATTTTGCCACATTTTCCCATGGCTCGGGAAAAGTAATCCTTGTGATGCCCTTGGCCTTTCCTTTATTATCCATAGCCAATTCTAATTTTTATTTATTTCTAACATAAAAATGTTTAATAGTTTTAGAGTAAGGAGTCCTGAAATTAACCAGTTTCCCTTCCTCTAGAATACTAAAAATGTGACTAATTATGGAGGGGATAAACAAGATTTTGTTACCTTTCAAATTTGAGTGTCCTTCCATAATATTTTCTATGAATTATTCTGTCATCCTAGGGTTGAATTCTTCATATGCAAGCATGAAATCCAACCATCCTACTTTCTCAAATATTTCCATTGATTTTCTATAAGATATAAATTCAACCAAACTTGTCGGTTCATGTAAAATCCTAATCCCCATGGTTGGTATTTGGAACAGAGAGAAAGTATTGACGTAGGAATGAAAGGAGATAGAGTAAAGGAACATAGAGAGTGATAACGCATGAATGGAAATTATGATAGCATATGAATGACAAGTTTGATAGTACAAGAATGGAAATGATGATAATGATGAAGTGAAAATGGGGAAACGAAGAGGGATGAAACAATTTTATATACAAACAACACAAATTGGGTAAAATTTACCCAATTTTGATGTAACAACAATAGTATGAATAATAAATTGGTACCTAAGAACAATTAATTAGGGATGTGTGAAATATTTATTAGGATCCATGGTGCGTGTAAAAAAATTAGAAATTATAGACAAAAAAATCATGCACTTTGGGTATCTATCTAGTCATGATCACATACTACTATTCATATGATTCCTAAGTAAGAAAATTACTAATTAACCCATGTCCTTGGGCCATCTTTGCTTTCTTTATGTTTCCACTTTTTGTGTTACACTCTCTCTAGCTCAAGTATGTCTTTTCACACCTCATAATTTCTCATCATGGACACTAGTTCCCATCCAGGTGCCAATCCTGGCACCCCCATCACCTCTAGGTTCCCCCGATCTCTTTATAATTTACTCACATATTTTGGGTCCTTTCTAGCTGTTTGAACATCTTATATTTTTGGTAGTCATCCTTTTTGAGGTTAATTGATAAATTCAAGAAAGGAAATCATATAAATAGAAAGCTATGTGATCATAATAAGGGACCAAGCAATAAACATTATCTATCACCACCTAAGGTTGTATCCAAAGGCTATTCAAGAGAATTCAAGCATCCATTCAAGGGAAAGGGATTTCATTATTTTTCATACAATTAATAAGAGGGGACACTCATTCTATTCCATACACACATCTACTTACACCTTCTACATCTAGCTATTACTCTCTATCAAGTGCGAAATGCACAAGAGCCATCGAGGGCACAATTCACACACACACACACACACACACCTAGAAATACACTGGGCCTGAAATTTAGTACAAAGCTCAGTCATAAGTTCACTTGTTTGACAGTTGAGGAAATTTCAACCTCTCATTTACATTATTTTATTTTTGGTATTTGATGCACTCTTAAGGGTTTTACAGGTCATTCTTTCATTGGAGGTTATCAACGACATCGAATATCATTGTGGGACCTACTATCAACAAGAAGTGAAGGGAAGAAAACATCTCATGACCCTACACAGGAGGTTTCTTGAGGGTTTGAGTAGTCATATGCATTGAGCAAGTTTGTGGCACCCGTAGGCACCCCCGACCCATTCAAGGCACCCCAATTAGGTCGATGTTCTAGTCACACATTTTATGAGGTTCTATATGGCAATATTCACTTTTTGCTCATCATCTCATCACTCTAACATAGTCCAGATTCAATTGTAAATTAGCTAAGTCTTCTTATCTCCTCTTCAAAAATAAGGTTTCATACTTTGTAACTTAATTTACTTGGGTATATTCTGTACTTATTTGTATATTCATTTGTTGCTACATTGCATTAGATTGTGCATCTATAAATTTAATATTTGCTTAATCATTTTGGTGAACTCGATCATTCCAAAACCTTAATTTTGAATATGTATTCACCTTATCAAGTCATGGATCAATCATCTTATCCTTATTTTTCTCCCACTAGGGTTTCCAACATTCTTACCATTGCTATTGATTTCATGCAAGTTCATACTCAATATCCTCCTCACTTTATTATGCCTATGACTGATCCTTATATCAATGTAGTAACCACTCACTGCACTCATCCTCCTATGGCTCCACCCATAATTATCCCACCACCTATCACTTCTATGGATCCTCCGCCACTTCTTGTAGCTATGATATCATTAAGAAAGTTAAGAATACGCTTACCAAAATATCTCTCTATGAATTACTACGGAATGAACTGATTGTGGTCATACATTAGAAACCACCCTTTGTTTTTTTCACATTGAAAGTTATAATTCCTCGGTGGCTTTCAAAAATATCATTCATCCCTCAAAATCTTACCACATTCTATATCATTTACTAACGAGGATATATCACCATCTACCATTGACAATCCATGTGCACCTTTGCTTATCACTGCAATCATTGGCACCATTTTTTTAATCAAGAGTGTACTCATTAATAATAGATATATTGTTAATTTATGTGCTCATTCCATTTTATAACAAATTAGCATAGTAAACAATCTAATTTATAAGAATGCCACTCTTATTTGTGGCTATGATTCAACCACTTGCACATGTTTGTGAACTATTACATTACATATCAAGGTTGTACCTAAGACAATCCCTACCAAATTCTTTGTTATAAATACCTCGTTTCAATCCAATCTGTTGCTGTGTAGACCCTAGATTCATGAAATGCATGTTGTCCCATCCAATGTTCATAAATGTGTTAAATTATTATATGATGGTTATGAACATGCTATTATTGCAGACCCTAAACTGTTTAAATTTTGTTGGATAGATCTAGTTCTTGTTATACATATTCCTCCATCACAACATATTCCATATAGCAATATTAAGACATATGATATAATCCAATCTAGTGCATCACATTCTTCTTCTTCCACTCCAAGCACTTTGGCTATTTCCAATCATACTTTTTTTATCATTTCACCTACAATGTCTACTCCTATCAATGCTACCTCTCCAATTGTTGAGGCTCCTCTCACCTCTTTGTCTAGTGCACCTCCTATAAATATTCTTTCTAATGTTATCCATCATGACAACAATGATGAATTTGATGAGGATGTCGATACCATTGAGCTTACTAATGACAACTTGGGAAATCTTAACTTTACTCCTCTTAGGGTAGATGATTCATATTTCAATGAAACTTTCATCATTGTCGGCCTTGGTGAATACCAATTCAAAACACCCATCCTTATACTAATACTATGGTACTTTATTGGGGGTCTGTCCATACTTTGGACATTATTTCAACTTCTCATAGAAATTCTACACCCACACCGATTTATTTTACATGCATGATTTTAGTGAAAAATTCATATTGGAATCATATTCCATTGGATCTTACTTGCTCTAAAATTATTTGCACCTATCTTTGGCTTGAATCAGCTTGGCTTAATGCTTAATGATATATCACCGTTGCCTCAATCACCACATCTCTATCATGGATGTGTTCATTTTATGTCTACCTATGGTCTTCATGTCTTCTATCTAATAATCATTATTGCATGTGTACCTCGTGTTTCTCCATTAACACTCGGGAAATCTTTGCTTGATTATCTTGGGGAACTTTAAACTCTAGTCATACTTATATTACTTTTCCTATGCCATTTGACCATGTTTCTATCGGTAATGATTCATCTCTCAACTATTCACAAAATCTCACTTGTTGGTATGCACATGGGTGTCACCAACACCTTTCACTGATGAAGAGTACGCCATGACCATGTACACCTTACGTCATAATGGATATTTATATGATCCACCTCATACTATTGCTTATCAAGTCTCCAATGCATCTCCAGTTGGCTTCAATCAGGACAATGATGATATTTTAGACAATGTCACTTGATCACTCTCATCATCACACACTTGGGGGGCATCGCACTTATTCCCCTAGCATTGAAACCCACCTTACTCTCTCATCATGTCACATATAGTCTCTCACATACAAAATACACCACTTGATACATTATTATCTTCATTACCTAATGATGCACTCTTGTGCTATGGTTCAAACTTGAATTTTTAGGGCATACTATATACATGAAACTCACACACCTGCACTTGCACTTGCACACTACAAATTGCACACCGCACACTGCACACCGCACACTACACACTTTACAAAAACTTGACATCCTCTTATCGCAATATCTACCACACACTACACACATTATTTATTTTACACAATCATGCTATATATACGTTTATGCACTTGTGCTCATTATCCTATGATGAACTCTAGTTCCACGGTCCATACTCAATTTTTGAGGGTCTACATCTTAAATTGACCTTACCAAACTCACACATTCACTCACGCACTCTTTACACTCTACGCTTTGATGATAACATATTTTCTAGTGCACACCATTCAAACCATTTCCCGATGATGCACTCATTTTCTACGGTTCTTTCTTAACTAATGAGGGGGAATATATAAATTAACCTCATATCATGGATAACACATAAAATCGAGGGGCATGTGACTCCTATCATTCACTCTGTATTCTATTCCATCTCAAACTCATCCACAACATATTCCATATCTTAGTCAAATTTACTCTTTCTTACTTGTGCTTTTACATATACACTTTTAATACATGCTAGAAAATATCTTGTATGTTAGTATCTTTATCATATACACATACACATTCACTTGATTTCTAGTTATGATCACAGATTCTCTGATTCACCCACGTAACATATATGCTTGGAATAATACCTATTATCGGTCCCACAATGGCTCCTGGGGTGTCACATCCCACATTTTTCATCCTATGTTGTCGTAAAATAAATTGAAGCATTAAACAATTTTCAAGTAATGTGGCAGCCGATACCGCTATGTTGTTCTGTATACCAATGTTCACATCTCCGCATAGCCAAAAGGTTATACATACTTGTGCAAAACTATATGTGTGAAATCGAAATGACTCTGTTGTGACATAGTCGTAAAGTGATTAATGTTGTAATTAATTTTGTGTACTTGTAGTTATGGATGTACATTACCTTGTTTTCTATTAATGTTGGTTTTTATAACCATCTTGGATGACTATGTTGCTATGTTGTGTGTTACAAAATACTTACTTTGCTATAGGAGATGATTTTCATTATTGGATACTTAGATGGTTAACTATACATGTATTTGATATAATTATTTTTCACGTCTTGTTGTTGATAATGACTATATAATAATGTTGAACTTTATATATGATTATGATGTTTTGGATGAATGTATCTATCTTTTGAGCACTACTTGATTAGTTATTATATAGTTAGTCTAAAATGGATTACAATGCTTTGATAATCTGTATAATATTTGTTGACGATAAATTGTGTCGTCATTAATGTAAGTTTGTGTTATCACCAGATTGTGGGGAAAAGGTTGTAGGCCTAATAAGCATCTAAGTCTTTGTTATGTACCAATAAGCCATCTATAAGCCAAAATAGGTAATAAGAATGGTATGAATGGATGTTATGTCCTTTGAGTCATGCTAGGTAAGGTAATTACCACGACTATAATTTCTAAGAGAGTTGGAAACTTTATCTATTAGACCAATCAATCAAACCATCACCATGGTCTTCGACCATGTGGATAAACCAATGTTATAAAGATTGATAAAAGGTTGATTACTGACCCCAAGCTATTTAGATATTATTGGAAATATATTGTGATTTTTACTACACCATTGGTCGAACCATACATTATTTGGTTATTTTTTTATCAAATGGCTGGTTGGTAATCGACCCATACTAAGTTTAGGGTAACATTTTTTTTCTTGGAAAAATTTAAATTGTTTAAAAAAAGGGAAAACCCACCAAATATGGAGGGCAGAGGTGGTGGTAAATGAATGCCACTACATGAACCTGTAGGATGAGATGGAGCATTTAATTTCCCCTTGATATTTGTGAAGCTTATTCTTGAAGCTATCCTTTTACATGGAATGTCGAGTTCATTTTTGTTGTTTTGGTTTTAGAAGATCTGGTTTTGGTAAATCCATGCGGGGATATGAACTTTGTGAATTTTGAGATCTTTATTATGGAGCAAGTACATGATGAGTTCTAAGTGAAGTATTGTTGAACCATTCATAGGTCTGTTGACCATAAAATAAGGTTTGTATATTATTTTTATGGGTGAGGAAATTGTATATATCTGTAAATCTTTGTGAAATGATGTTGTTGAGTTATGTTTGATTGAGGAAGTTTGAAAAGTTATTAATAAATTCTTTATTATTTTTAGACATGACATCATGGGTGCATGGTGAATATAGTTTTCCCTACTTCGATATTGTGGTGACTTATTTTTAAAAACTATCATTATCTTTGGAGAAGGGGTGGGAGTTTTATCCCGATCAAATGCTTGAGTTTGTTGGAGTGATTTGTGAAGTTGTCTTAAGAGTGTTTGTTGGGTATTTGCAAGGAACTACGAAATATATAGGAATGGATTTTCACTCCCTTTTTATGGATTTTTCATCTAGATTATTTCTATGGCTAATGAATTATTTCTTTGACGAATGTTAGTAGTTTCCTCTTGAACATATCTAAATATGTGATTTAGTTACTCTCTGGTTGGGTGTTTGATTTAATGTATTTTAAAGATATTTGGGGTGAAATTTTAATCCAAATCTTGTTAATGTACTATTAGTTAGGGAATGCATGTTTTCTAGTTATTTTAATTGAAATATACCCTTAGAAATTGGGTATTGTTCAATAAGAGGAAAATATACTCTAGATTTCAGATCCAGAAAATAGAGTTGTCACCACCTTGCTAAGTCTTTCTGGTGACTGTGTATGTGTTTTGTAAATCATCTTTAATTGTTTAAATGGCCTATCTCAGCCGTACGGTGTTGTATCCATATAAGGGTAAAGACCCTGATTTTTTGTTAAACCAAGAAGATCTTGTTGAGCTTGATTTTGTAACGTTAGTTAGAGGGTATTAACTAGCTGAGTACATGCAAACTCAAGTTGTTGAACATATTTAATCTGTTATAATCTTGTGTGTTTTAAATATAGGAAATTCAATTATTTAGGTAATATATGTTATTAAAACTTAGCGATGGATGTACTAATAAGTCGTGGGCCTATTCAAGGTAAATACGAAGATGAGTCAAGATTTTCTTATTATTAAAGAAATCACCGGGAATTTGGTTGAATAAAACCAATTGATTCGGATTTTGGATGTGGGATTTTTTGGTATTATTTCAATTCCTTTAATCTAGTTGACTAACTATGGCCATGCAAGAGTGTGTAGCAATATAAATGGGGATTTAACTTGTGAGCCTTGATCTTGATATAAATCCCATAGAGCTCAATCCTTAGTGAGTTATGGAGCTCAAAATCCTACTACGAGTCAATATTATTTCATTCTTATGGTTTTGTTTTGTAGAGTATTAAGGAATATTTATGATGGATATATTGGCTATGAATGATAATATACTAAGAATGAATGAATTTGGTATCATCAAAGGGGATATGTGGAAGAACTATCCTTAGGTAGAATATGTGTTTGGGTCTTTTATCCTAATCTAAAATAATTGGTTGTTATTGAAATTGCATTATAAGGAAATGTAAGGTTAATGTAAGTTGAATATTATAAATGTTATTTCATATCCTTTTTGGATTATAACGAGGCATTTATTTTGGATAAGGTGTAATTCATTATCGATTGAGCAGCTTGTGAGAATTGAAGTTTGTATTGATTATGTGATTCGAGTTTCATGATTCATTAACTTGATTATGACATAGAGCTCTTGGTATTCTTTCGATTAGCATGAAAATTGACAATGTGTTTTCATTTACTCTTTAATGTTTTGGAATTCATAAAATGTAATATGTCATTGAATCATGCATTAGGTGTCCAATTATTTCATATGAAATAATTAGAGAAAGGATGCAAGCCCATGCCGGTTTGTATAGAGATGACCATTTATAATTATTATTTCGATTACGGGTTTTATGGGATTTTATGAGTTGATTAAGGAAAAGAATGACTTTTCTAACATTGATTATCTTGCATCAAATTTGATGAAATAAAGGAATGTACTAGAAATGGTTAGAATAAGAATGGATTATCAGTTATTGTAAGGTAACTAAGCCTATTGTTTTAAATGACCGTCTTTAATGGTCACTTATGACTTGTATTACAAATTATTGATTGTTATGAGATAAATCAGATCATTATAAATGTAACTCAAGAATATTTGTATTACTATTCAAAACAATGAAGTATTTTATATGGTTTGTTATTAATGTGAAAAGCTTCATTGTTACAAGATGTCCCATGTACTACAAATGTTTAACAAACAATAAAGTTATAGTATTATAGGGTACATAATAAAGACAAGTATGTTTATTGAAAATACTCTTCCTTTTAAAGATGAAATAGTGTGATTCCTTTGTAGTCTTTATAATCTCAAATACTACGAGTTTAATTAAAACTAATGGAGGTAATCAAATAAAACAAAATCATTACATAAGTGAGATCTTATGGAAGTAACTAAAGAATAATTATATGAGACAAAATTATAACTTTTGTTTTGACATTTGATAGTTCGAGTTATCATAGTCCAAATTATATGATTTATGCTCATAAAGTATAAGCGATGCCTTTGTTGGCATGAAACCTACACTTATAAGGATTAAGTTGTGTTCTCATGTAAACCAACCCATCAACACTCATAGGTTACATTGAAATTTATGTAATACTGACGACACATTAAACTAAGTTTAAAAGATATTATGTAAGTAAAAATTGATTAATATAATGCTCAATGATTAATCATATTAATGATGTCAACAACCTGATGTTGCAATATCATGTAGGAGATAGTCATAAAAAATTATATTTGGCTATTGTATTATGATAATTAACAAATGACATGTAATAAATTAAATGTACCTTTCATAACATGAATGTGTAAGTATGAATTCATTCAAGATGCAATTAAGTTTCATGATGCATTGCGACAATTTCTGACCGAGCCGAGTTTGGAATGGATATGGGAAGGGTGATGGAGTGCGATGATGAAAGTCATCAAGTATCCTTAATCTTTTCCATAGGTATTCCAAGATAGTTCGGTTTGAGTACTTTCGTTGGACTTAGGGGGTCGTAATTGCTAGATGAAGTAAATCAGGCGAGTTGATATAATGAATAATACATGAAGGAAAGTAACATGGCGCAACCTTAGATTCTTTCTAGACATACCAACACCAGTTCGGGTTGGCTATAGGTAAATGTGTAGACACGTAGTTACCTAGGTCATTACGAGGACACATATTTTCCTATAGAGTTCTTGAAGTGGTATCGACATGGGCCGCACGACTTGGAAGCCGAGATGTGGTAACTATGGCTTTAGTGTGTGAACTTAAAAATAAAATACTTGATTACCTAAGAGGTTTAAAAACTTAATAACCTAAACGGTGAAAAAAATCCTAATGACTATGATTGGAATGGTTGTGAGGTGAAGGGAAGACATGTTCCATAGGCTTATGTGCAGTCTTGGAATTTAGATTGCTAGTGCATGTAACTAGATGCATCGTATGTTCATTCACCAAGTCTTCTTATTCTGAGTGTCGAGATTTGGATGATAGTTACAAAAGTGACTTTTCGAAGGATGCTAAGAAGACATCACAAGTTCTCTCAGCCTGTAATAAGGCTTAACCAAATGATACATTGGGTGTATTGGCTCATAAAGAGTGTTTGAGGGGGATCGAGTAGGATCTATAAACCCTTGCAGTTGCACATAGTTATCATAGATTGTCTCCGATTCAATTTTGAACATTAACTAATCTTTGGTTTAATTCAGATGTTATTGTAAATGATGTTTTCATTTCGGCGTAAGAGGAATTAAGAGATGGTAATATATTGTATGTTGTTTTTAAACTACTGCATGTTTAATTTAGTAAATCATAAACTATATTAATTGAGTTAGTGTAAAATTTTTCCCTTAGTTTTTTTATGAAGTAAATAGAGGTGTTACAAGGGGCATCCAATTTCGTAAACTACATGTGTTATTGTCACATTTTTCATAGAACATTACTATATATAATTACACATGCTTTGACATACATATATATATCTAACATGTTAACAAGTGCTTCATTTGCATCATTTATCTTGTAGGTATATTTCCTTCCATGGGTGTCATTACATTGTTTGTCTTTGTCTTTTATTACTTGTCATTATTTTCCACTATTTGCAGGATTTTTCCTTTATATTATGTACACACTTATATTATTTTGGACCTAGTCGACCTTGATTATATTACGACATCATGAGTGAAGTCCCATGTTTAAAACCCACTTTTAATGGTCTAAATTATCTTCTTACGTATTTTAATCTTGTGTCTTCACTTACACATTGTATTCTTGTCCGCTAGATTACATTTTACATACGTGTTTGTCTTTCTTATTATAACACTTGTCTCCTAGCCACTTTCTTTACGCATGCCTTGGTTTCTTCCAAGTACACTCCCCCGCATGACATAGTTTCAAAGATAGCGGTCGGTCCTCCTTTGGGCCACATAATCCTCAATGAAGTCATATCCACCAAAAATGAAGGGGCATCATTTGGGTGAATCAGTCACCCTATATAATAGTCTACAATAATAACACAACACAATTCAAGTATAAGTGTAACTTAATTTTTCGGTCTCGAAAGGGCTCGAGAATCGACTTGGGTCCTCAAAGACAACACAAACATCTTGGCGCCAAGATCCAGAAACACTGGGTGCCTGACCCTTCTGGACTCTTGTGAATTGGGGGTAGTTACACATCACTTTTTGATTAGAATAGTCTACAACATTTCACACAAGTGGATTTTATAGGGAATAAAGTCCTTAGTACTCGAGAATACATCCACTACATAAATTTTTCTACTTTCGCATTGGATTAGAATTGGTCGAACTAGATTGGATTTTTACACACCATCTGCAGTGGTGTTCCATACTTCAGGAAGCAACTAAATGTTGGAGAATGACACTAGAATTTTCTCCCTACAATTCTTCTAGTTCTTGACATGAGATTGCCAAAAAAACTAACACACAACACAACTGGTGTGAGATCTCCCAAAAACTTGTTCTTTTACATCATCATCAAGATCCTTTCTACACTCTTTTACTCATCATGGATCAGGTGCACATGTTATTTTTGCACATTTTTCACATTTTACATACTTTTTTACATACTTTTTACTCTTATACATGTGTATTTGACTACTCATTCGTTCTTCTCTTTTGCAGGCCCATCCTTATGGGAAGAGGTACACAAATCATCATACATAAAAAAATCAACAACATCAATCATATAAAGATTGACATCAACAACAAGTACATCGTGACATCTACACATGTATTTCCACCCTAGGGTCATCATCATAATTTTTTTCACTTTCTCCTGTCTAGTTTCCATGCTCCACATTTTTATCACTCCACGCTTTTCCTTTTCTCTTGGCACACTTTCACCATCAATCTACATGGTTATCTAGACACACATATCTTATCTACTTTATGTTATCAAGCATTCTCTCAACAACATAAAGGGGGAAAATCTAGACATAAAATCACTCACTTTGGGTATCTATATGGTCCTGATCACATACTAATATTCATATGATTCCTAAGTAAGAAAATTACTAATTAACCCATGTCCTTGACCATATTTGATTTCTTTATGTTGCCACTTTTGGTTTTACATTCTCTCTCACTCATTCTATCTTTTCACACCTTGGAATTTCTCATTTTGGACATCAGCGATTAGCCAAGATGCCAACGCTAAACACGACCATCCCCTTTGGGTGCCCCTGACCTCTTTGTACTTTACTCACATCTTTTGGGTCCTTTTTATTCATTTGAGCATCTTATCTTTTTATAGTCATCCTTTTCGAGGTTAATTACAAAATTCATGTAAGGAAATCATATAAATATAAAATTATGTGATCATAATAAGTGACGAAGCACTAAATAATAGCTATCACCACCTAAGGTTGGATCCAAAAGCTATTCAAGAGCATTCAAGTATCCATTCTAGCATCTAATCAAGGGAAGGGGACTACATTCTTCTATATACACTTCATAGGAGGGGAAGTCCATTCTAATCCATGGACACATCTACTTACATCTTATACATCTATATATTACTCGATATTAAGTACGAAATGCACAAGAGCCACCTAGGGCACATTTTTGCATACATACACACCTAGAACTATATTGGGTCTGAAATGTAGTGCAATGCTCAGTCGTAAGTTCACTTGTTTAACATATAAATAAAGTATGACCCTCATTTGTATTATTTTATTTTTTGGTATTTGATGTAATCTTGATAGTTTTGCAGGTCATTCTTTCATTGAAAGTTACTATCGATATTGGTGATCATTGTGTGACCTACTAGCGATAAGAAGCGAAGGGCATCAAATATCTCATGACCGAGAAGGAGGTTTCCTGAGGGTTTGAGAAGTGACATGCATACAGATTAGGTATATGGTGCCCACAGGTACCCTTGACCCATTCCAGGTGCCGCAGTCTAGGTAGATCTTCTAGTCACACATATTTCTAAGGTTTGGTTCAAAACTCTTCCATTTCTACGATTCATCTCATCATTTCGGCATAGTCCATATTTAAATGCAAATAAACTAAGTCTTCTTATCTCCTCTTCATAACTTGGGTTTCATACTTTCTAGATTAATTTCCTTGGGTCTATTCTATACTTTTTTATATTCATTTTCTACTACATTGCATTAGATTAAGAATCTATAAAGTCAATATTTGCTTAATAAGAAATGGGGAGTCATCATTTCACACAAGAGTAATAATTAACACCTCGAATTATACTTTTAATATTTAGAAGGACAGTAATAACATATACCTTGTTAATAATCACTTGTTAAATCTGATAACAACACTAGATTCTCATTTTTCTTTCTCCGCATATTGTTTCAACATATTTATTAATGGCATGATTCAAGAGGTAACCACTATTTCTAGTTTTCAGCCTCCTACATTTTATTTTTCAAATAATTTTTGTTTGTTTTTAGAATTGATGGACACCATTTCTATTTTTTAACCATTAATTCTAATGATGATGGCCATCATTGTTGGTTTTCAACCATCCCATAGTTATTTTTCACTAAGGATTAATTTAGGTTTGAGTTGTCTTGGATAGGAAACCTTATCCATGCAATTTAGAGATGCATTCTCTTGTTGCATATTTTTAAACTCTTCCTTTGATGTTTGATTTTAGTACAACCTCAATCTATGGCCATTAACCAACATTAATTTTCTTTCACCATTAATTGGAATTAGATGTGCGGTCCCATCATTGAAGACTTGATCAATTTGGTATGGACTCATCCATCTTGTTTACAATTTCCCTTTGATGTCCTTGTATTTTGAATCAAATATAATATCCCAATCCTCTTTTTGAAAATTATTTTTCTTAATATGATTTTCATGCGACAATTTCCTTTGAGGTTGGATGATTTCTGTTTGTTCAAGTTCTTGTAACCTCATCTCATATAATTCATTCACTCAAAGAATTCTTTCTTGTTGTACTTTTGATAGTTCAATTCCTACTGCAACAACTATTCTTAAGGTTTGAATTTCAAATTATATGGTAAAGATAGGTATATTTACATAGACAAACTCATAAGGAGTGAATCATGTGGTTGTATTCTAAGTGGTGTTATAATCCCATACTTCTTTAGGTAGCTTTTGAACCCAATTATTATTTGAGAGGTCTATTGTCTTGGTTAGAATGTTCTCCAATTCTCTGTTGGTGACCTCCACTTGGCCATTTGATTGAGGGTGGTATGGGGATGATTTCTTATGCCTTAATTGATATGTTTCCACAAAGGAACTGATTACACTTGACATAAATTGTGGTCCTTTATATGAAACAATGGATCTTGGTGCTCCAAAACATTGGAAGATGTTTTCATATAAGAATCATGTAAATTTTTCATCCCTTACATATTGGAGAGATTAAACCTCAACCCACTTTGTAAAATAGTCTGTAAATAATAAGATGTACTCCTTTTCTTAAGAAAATGGGTGAATTGGTCTTATGAAATCCAATCACCACTTCTCAAATGGCTATATAATTACTTGAGGTTGGATTGACATCTTAGTTGTAAGTGTTGTATTTCCCATCATTTGACATTGATCACATTTTCATACATAATTTTTGAAATATTTATGAAAATAAGGCCAATAGTAGTACGCTCCTAAGACTTTGTGGATACTTCTCTAAACTTAATAGTTTCTGCTGATGGTTCATCATGACATGCTCGAGAATATGTCAAAGATCTCATCTTCAGCTACACACCTACATAATACATGGTTAGGTCCACATTTGAAAATCATTCCATTAAACCATGTATACATCACACTTTGTTTAATTAATTTATTTCTTTGTTTATGTGTGAGGAAATATGGAAACTTCCATGTAGCTAAGTAGTTAGCCATGTATGTAAACCAAGGAGAGACAATTGAAATTGCAAATAGATGTTCATCCGGAAAATCATCATTAACCTACTCCTTTATACCTGAAATGGTTAGCCTTGAGAGAAATTTAACCACCACATTTGATTTTCTTGGTTTATCCTAAATTTATGTTAAATTATTGCAATAACAAAACCCACCTTATAATTATACCATGCACCAAATGGTTATTCATTAGATACTTGATAGCAGAATGATCACTATGAAAAATTACTTCATATCCTCTAATATAATGGAATAACTTTTTAATTACATAAAAAAGTGAAAGAAACTCATTATCTATGATAGTGTAATTACTTTTAGCAAGGGAGAGGTTTTTACTAATATAGTAGATGTCATGAGTTGCTTCTCCTTCATCTTGTTTTCCAAGTATAACTCCTATAACTTCATTGGAAGCATCTATTTGTATGTGAAAGGAAGCTTCCAATTTGGGCCTCTTAAGACTGGGGTATTTGTCAATTTATCCTTGATGATGTCAAAAGATTTTTGACATGCTTATGTCCATTCAAATTCAGTCTTTTGTTAGAAGGGAAAACAATGGAGAAGCTAGCTTATTGAAATCTGAAATGAATCTTCTATAATAACCAGCATGTCCAAGAAAGCTTCTTACTTCTATTTGATTTGTGGGGATGGAAGTTTTACAATGATGTTGACCTTATCAGGATCTACCTTGATTCCCTTAGTTAAAACATGGTGGCCTAAGACTATACCTTGCTCCATCATGAATAGAAATTTCTCATGGTTTAAAGATAACTGATGTTTCTCACACCTAGAGAGTACTTTTTCTAAATTATCAATTTCCTCTTGGAATGTTTCCCCATAAACTATGAATTCATCCATGTAAATATCAACAGAATCATGAGTGAGATCAACAAATATTGCTAACATGGATCTTTGGAAAGTAGCAAGAGCATTACATAATCCAAAAGGTAAGACCTTGTAGGAAAATGCCCTCCATGAGCGGGTAAAGGTAGTTTTATCTTGATCCTTTAGTGCCACCATGATTTGATTGTACCCACTGAACCCATCAAGGAATGAGAAATACCTTTTTCTAGATAAATTATCAGGACTTGGTCAATAAAAGGTAAGGAAAATAATCTCGATGTGTTTCCTTATTCAACTCCCTATAATCCACACAAACCCTCCATTTCCCATTATTTTTAAGCACTAATGGGGAAACCCACTAGCTATCTGAAATTAGATAGATGAATCCTACCCTAAGAAGTTTATCAATCTCAATTTTTAAAATATCCATTAAGGACAGTTTATCCTTCTTTGTGGTTTCTTGAATAGTCCAGAATCAGTTATGTAAATTTGGTGTGTACAAATACTGGGATGAATATCCTTCATGTCACTATATTCCCAAGAAAAGGCTTGAGGATGAGAGCATAAAATTTTGAATAGGGTATTATCCTCTTGACTAGTCAACCAACTATTGATCCAATATTTTACCCAAGAAACTATGTAGTTGTATGGTGTCTTGGTAGAGAGAATTGATGACAGGATATTCTCTTAGTAATAAATTCAAGGGGAACCTATGGGGAATAAATATATGGATTATAGTAATGTTGTGAAAGATACACTCAGTCAGATCTATGTTGCGTGAGAAAGGACAGATTATAGGTTGATTTTTCTCATCTATCATGTCATCCTTTATCTTAATTAGTTGTGATTGTAATTCAAAAGGATCCATATTTTGGATATGTTCTAAATTTTCTTAAATTATAACCATGAATAAGGTGTTGGAAAAGTGTGTCACTTGTGTTTTCATTGATGATAAGATCATTGATGTCAAATTGGTATAGATGATCTAGGTATGTTGGCTATGTGATCTACGTATGTTGGCTAGGTGATCTAGGTATGTTGTCTAGGTGATTTAGGGATCTAAGTGATGCAAAGTGAATTTGTGAACTGTTTCAAGTTGTTTATCTCGGATATTATTTATTATAAATGAGGTTGGTAAGATATCCATAGGAAAAAATATGGATAACCAACACTTGGAATATGTATAGGGATGTATTACAATACTCCATGTCAAATTTCATCAGATTTTGTAGTGGGGATTTTGAGTTATTCAAGTTTTTCCAAAACAACCTCTTGGAAAGTGCATTCTGAGCTACCTGGCTTCTTAGGTCCTAAGAAAATTTATGAGGGATTCTTCAGATAAATAAAATAAGAAATTTTTGAAGTAGACCCTAATACTTAAGTAATGCAAAATGTTTCAGGTCAATTAGACGTGTTTTGAGAAAGTTGTGAACAATCTTCTCAAGCAAGTTCTTTTAGTGTCTAAGAAGTGTTCTAAATGGATAAAAGCAAAAAGGTAATATTTGGTCTCCAATGTCATGTTTGAGCCATGCTATCTTGTTTAAGAGATACTCAATGTTGATATCATTATTCTAAGTCATTCAAGGCTCCTCAAGGGTGACTTTCTTCTTCTAGCCCTTCTTAAGACACAAGTTGCATCTTCTAGGTGCAATGAATAAGTGTAGTCAAAAGAAGGGTTCTTCATCAACGTTGGAAGACTAGTTTGAATTTGGCTTCCTTCTCAAGTACATGCTCAGTGTTCTAAGTCATTCTCTTATGGTAAAGTGTCTTGTCACAAAATTTTTCATCTAGGAGCATCTTCCATGGTTGATTGGTGCTTGTACAAACTGTCGTCATTTACTATGAATTTTCATCTACCCTGCATCAGATTCTTTGTGGAAATTTTGATTGACCTGATGCCATTTATCATGTTTCCAAGCTACATGAATAGGTCTAAGATACTAGTGGTGTTGGAAAAAGCTCCTAAGTAGACTAAGAATGGTTTGTATGTCTCTAACAACTAGAAAATGAAGACAGTGAGCCAACTTGTGGTTGTTGTAAGAAGGAAAATGGTCTTGAAGAGCTTGAGAAACCTTTAAAATACCCCATGAAGTTGAAATTGATAATCCTTCGTCAATTTATGAGAATGATGTCTCTGTCTTGACTATGACACTATTAGTAAAGCATTGTGAAATATTCTTACCGTTTCTAGAAGCATTCGAAATGTGGCAAGGTGTTTCAAGGTTTGAAATAGGTGGAAATTAGTTCCTTAACTCTCCTATAAGTCTAATCATTAAATTTCATGGTGTAGTGGGATACATATTCAATCTATTATATCCTTGGGTCATGACAGTCTTCATACCTTGAACTAGGGTTTATATAGAATTTTTTTGCTCGAATCTTCATTTTTAGCCAACCAAATCTATTTTATTTTTGACAGTTGCTCTATGGAGGGAATACCAAACCATTGAAAAGGAATTTTCATAGTTGATTATTTTGGAAAGAGAAGTTTGTTGCAAAAATATATTAAACCGTGTTTAGTAGGAAAACAAGGTTTTTGTTTTTAATCTTACAAATTCTTTCTCTCCTCAATATTTCTCATGGGTTTCATGATCTAAAATGGTTTCACAGATGTTGTATGCATCTCCAAGTCTTGTTCATGATGTATATGTTAGAATTCAATTGTGTAAAGATCTATATCTTTGGAACTTCAAGACATATAAGTAAGTAAAGGTTCCTTTTTTCCTGTGTAAGCTTATTGATCAAATAAAAAGGGTCTAAGACCTTGAAGGATTCTGCGAGGAGATATAAGATGCCATGTAAATTCAAATATCAGACAAACTAGATGCACAATGTTCAAGAGAGTGTTGAATTGTTGTCTAGCTTCAAGAAGTGATATAAGGATAAGTCAAAATGTGATGAACCTTGAAGAGTTGAACTCAAATTCCTTGAAGAACAAGTTCTTTGCGGGATGATTGAAATCTTTGATATGTTTAATCTCTTAAGAATAAGTGGAAATAATGTTGTTATGATAAGTGAAATTTTTTTGATATCAATTTGTTTCAATTCTCTTAAGACCAAATGAGTGCAAACTTGGAAAATTTGAAGAGTTGATTTATGAGCTCAAAAACCGACCAATTCATTCTTGGCTTGAGGTGGAAGATGAAGATTCCATTTTTTTCTTGATGCTAAAATATTATCTCTTTAAGTTCCTAGGAAAGTTGAAGAGTATCCAAATAATTTGAAAAGTAAATTGAATGGTGTATAAAAGGGAGAGTATTTAGTCTTGTAAAATGTAGATGAAAACCCCCTTTTCTCTTTTGTTGAAGAAAACTTTTCTGCAAAGCAAAACCCCTTGGGCATAGCCCAAAACCCCTAGAAGTTTCTTCTAGGTTTGTAGCTAGTTGCTGTGGATTGTAGAAAATGAAGTCTCTATAATGACAAATTGATGAAGGAGAATAGTTTTACTGTTTTGTAGCTGAATGCTATTGAGCTCTTATTTTTCGAATATCAATAAAGAAAATCTCTGAGTTTGTCATGTATGCATGTCATAATAGACTATATCAAATGATGATCAAGCTCTTGTATATGTGATTCATATATTGTATGTTCATTTTTGAAGAAAAGAAAAGTTTTATTACAAGATTGATTCACCCCCTCTCAGTCTTTGTCAATTCTAACAATTGGTATCAGAGTAGGCCCTTGGGAGAAGCTTTAACAAGCTAGAGGGAGATATTTGGTGATAAGGATGGGAGATATTTATTACATAAGGAGGGGAGTAGATATCTATGAAGAAAAATTGGAGAAATTTTATATATCTCATGAGGAAGTTATCAAGTGTGTACAAATTTGACTCAAGGAAGCTCTAGTTGAGAAAAAATAATTGAAGAAAGAGAAATAAGAACTGAAGAAATAGAATGAAGAATTGAATAATGAGCTAAGAATCATGACAAGTAAGGTATAATATTTTAAGAGAGCTCAACAAATTTGAATAAAATGTTTGGAAAAAAATGCATATGGTGATAGAACAAGACTAGGTTTCACATAATATTCATACAGTTTAGAGAAAAATGAAGGTGAATCAAATCATGGATAAAATAGAAAAAGTTAGTCAAGAAAGTGTGATAGTACAAGGCCTTCATCTCATGGAAAATATTATCTTAGGAAACCTAATGCATAAAAGTATATTGATTTTCATGGTAATTTCTACAAGGGTGGTGCTTATGGATACATGGATAGTATGTGTAGACTTGAGGTTGAAAAGATAGAATATTACAAAGAAAAGATTCAAGAACATCAATCTAGGAGATAGAAGTAAGTGAAAAATTTAGACAAAGATATGGAGCTGAGTGTTATCACTGTCATGAGAAGGGACATCTAGCAAAGTACTACAAAAATGAGCCATCAAACACAAGAAGGTATGTAAGAAAATTCAATGGATATTGCTATGCTTGTAATGAATTTAGACACAAGGATTTTGAGTGTAAAGGAAGGCAGGTTGAATGATTTAAGTGGCACAAGGCTGGGAATATTGAAAGGTTCTGCGATGGAGGTCAGCTGAAGAAATATTTTCAAAAACTCAAGCATCAAACTCAAACATATAAGAAGAAGGGAGAATCTAGTCAAGGTGCTAAAGAGGATTCCAAGAGTGTGACTGATCAAAATAAGAAATCTTTTGTGAAAAATAAAGAATAAGAAAAAAGAAAAATCAGTCAAGAACCAAAAAGAGACCTTGAGACCTTGTTAGGTCTCTTATCAAGCTCCTCCATTATATTTAGGTACAAAAGAAGCAATGGAGTGAGGGGGAGCTATCATGATCAGTGTATGTGTGTCTTATTCATAATGTTGAGGTATGATTAGTATGTCTCTTAGTCCATTTTAGTTGTTCTTGAAAGTTAGTTGTCATGATCCTTTTGGTGACATAATTAGATGCATGTATTTGAGCACCTTAGGTCTGTATGGTGGTGTTCTTGGTTTGAGGTTCTATGCAACTTGGTCAGATGCCTCTTGTTCATATCACTGGGAAGGTGTTTGTATTTATGAGTTCTTGATGTATGTTCATGAATTTCATCATCATGTCACAAGAATAAAATAAGTGTTCTTGAATTATAAAGGTAACTTAGAGGTCATGCGGTCTTGTCAAGTGCATTATGCGGTGTTATCTTAAAATGTCTAAAGAAGTACTCCATCCTCTTGAAGTGTTAAAAAATAATCCATTTGGTTAAATGATATAAATGCATTATCTATTCTATGGTGCCTATATGAAGGTATTTTCTTCTATTCATGAAGTTTTTGTGGCTGAATAATGTCAAAATATTGTAAAAATCCTTGAAAAAGCTATAAGTTTGGTTAACTACTTTGTGTATGGTCTGTATTATGTCAAGTCTAAGAGATAGTGTATAATGGGTACCCAATTGTAATTTTTGAAGAAGATCTCGTGGGTTGATTGTTAAAATAAAGGTTACTTCTATATGACAAGTCAATAGGTATGTGAAAAGGAAGTATGTCCTTCAAGAGTCCGAGTGTCCTATAAATCTATCTCAAAGTCTAATAGGGTATGCTCCCATGGGGAGTAAGATGGGTTTAAGAAGGTTTGACTAGAAAATGAGAAGACATGATGTCTCTTCTCTTGTGAGTCTGAATTGTGCAAGATCAAAGAGATGTGGAGTCTCAAGTGTTGTTATATCTTTGGAAAATGAGTGTCTTACATTTATATCGGTCATGACACTTTTCCTTAGATGTATGGGCATGGTATTAAGGTTGTTAAGATATTTTGTGCTTCTATTATGGTGCTCCTTAGGTAACTACAATAGGTTAATATGTTCTAATGATGGTTATGAAGATGATCAAGTATCAACTTGATCAATGAGGATGAAAAGAAGGGATCTAAATGAACAAAATTGCTAAGAATCAAGTTTTTACAAGCCAAATACAATGCTACAGGTGAGTGGAGAATATAATCCCGATGTTTCATTATTGAAAAAGGTGTTCTACATATATAATGAGGATATTCCTAGATGTTGTTGCATGTTTGGAGGTATGAAGAGCTAATTTTTTTCAAAATCACTACTTCCCTACCCCTTGATTGTGTTTTGAGTATTAGTGAGAAGTAAGAAAGGAAACTCACTTTTGGAGGTCAAGATGAAAGAGTTATAATCTAAATTTTTTTGTGGATCATCTAGATTCATGAGGATAGAGGATGAAAGTATTTTGGAGATCAAGGAATGTATATTTTTATTTTTATGTATTAATGTGTTGAGATAATGTTCATGGTGCACACTTGTGATGAGGTTTTGTGATCTAAACCCTACTTCCTTTTTACCTCATGTTTTGTCAAGTATTTCAAAAAGTTTTATCAATCTGAGGAGTGATCTAAATATGTGTGGTGAAGTCCTTTATGTCTTTGTATATTTGAGAAGAATATTTGGTTGAAGAGCATCATGTTTCATGATTAAAGTTGGATCTAAAGTACAATAAGGTCAATATACATAAATAATGGCATGTCTCAAACATATGTGAACATTTTATTAAAGCTCATGAGCTCACTCCAAAGGTTGTGATAGGTATTGGTCTCAAAAAATTTCAAGAGTTAGTATACCAATTTGGAGGCAGAGAATCTTTAAAGGCATATCAGTAGATTAAAAACCTAATGTTGTAGGTCATTGTTTATCTTGGATAATTGCAAATCTTAGAAACAAGGTAATACACATATCCTTTAAGGTCTCAGTATCGGACAAGGATCTCAAATCAAGAACTAATTGAGAACCTATAGGTCAAAAAGGTAGAAAGTATAATGAAAAATGTATGATTATTGCTCCAATACTTACCCTCATGTTAAAAGGTATAATTGGTTCATCTCTTTATGTTTTTCAATAAGATAGTACAAGATAGAGGTCTGTATTCTTTATGGGAACTTGAAATTTTATTAATTTCTTCATATTAACAACCTACAGTCATAAAGGTGCTAAGAATTTTGTATTGATAATACCATAAGGATTTAAATATATTTCAAATTCAATCAAGTAAGGAAAAGTATGTTTAAGTGCACTTTGTTCAAGTTCATGCCTATAAGGTATATGTTGATCTCTAAGGTGAATTATGAGACTATTTGCAGGGGTCCTGGGACAATGTTTTGAGTTTAAGAAAAGGTATTGTGAGCATAAGATATGAATCTTATAACAAGGTATATTCAATTATCATATGGCCTAAATGACAGAGTTTGTGAGGTATTGTGCAAGTTGCAAAGTTAGGAAAGAAGGATAGAAAAACATGACTTTCAAGCTAGAGAAGCTTTGTAGAAGTCTTGTGTTCGTGGGGAGTCCATGAGTGACCTTAGTAAGAGTAGCATATGGTACGATGAGGACCTAAGAGATATTGAAGGACCTTAATAATCATTATTCCTATAAGTAAGTAGTGATTCATTGGATTATTTTCCTGTTATGAGAATCTAGATATGTCCGAGTATGAGAGATAGCCTTCTTAGCTAGGTTCAAGCTTGTTAAAATTGAACATAGATAAATCATGATGAATAAAACATTGAAATACATAGAAAAGAGAAATGGAGTTGTCTTGAGATTTTTTTTGTGATGAAATAAGATGGGATGACTTGAGTTATAGAAAGATCATTCAAAAGGTGCTAAATTTTTTGGCTTGAAGGTTGAAAACACCGTAGGGTACTTTAGGACATATATTGAAGGTTTTTCATCTTTCTAAATCAAATAAGAAAGGTAAGAGTTATTTTTTTGCATTCTCAATCAGAAATGGAGGTGTATCAACTGAGGGGGAGCCTTGTTGAGATTCTCTCTAGGTCTAGATCATGTTATACTCCTGAAGGAATCAAAGTGAAGACAACTTAGTCTAGTGGGGAGCTCATTGTGTAAGTATGTCATGTTTGTGCATTTTATTCATTGTTGTCTTTGTGTTGTTATTTCTCATGTCTAAGAGTTATAGTAATATTTTTCATAGATTTTAAAGGGGGAGAAGTGTGACAAGAAACATGCAAATGAGGGAATGAGAGTGTTGGGTTACATCAATGTTTATATGTTATTTCCATCAATGAAAAAGGAGGAGTTTGTTAGAAAAGTGGGACACTTGTGTTGTGATTGATGTCAAGATCATTGATGTCACATTGGTCTAGGATACCTAGGTGTGTTAGATAGGTGATCTAGGTATGTTGTCTAGGTGATCTAGACATGTTGACTAGGTGATCTAGGTATGTTGGCTAGGTGATCTAGGGGTCTATATGATGCAAAGTGAAGCGGTGAAATGCTTGAAGCTATATATCTTAGCTATTATTTATTAAAAATGAGGTTGGAAAAATATCTATAGAAAAACCTATGGCTAACCAACACTTGGAACAGGTAGAGGGATGTCTTCCAATGCTCCATGTCAAATTTCTTTAGATTCTGTAATGGGGATTTTGAGTTATTTAAGTTTTTCCAAAATGACCTCTTTGAAAGTGCATTCTGAGATGCCTAGCTTCTTAGGTCCCAAGATGTAATGCCCATTTAATAAACCCCACTTGAGACCCAAGAACAACCTAGGATTAGTTAAGAAAATTATAGAATATTTTTTTTATTAAAAGAATCTACAATCATGTAACAAGGCAACAGTTGTCACTAATGAGTTCCGAAATAATTCAAATCTACTAGAGTATAATTTTATTTTATTAATAATTATTAGAGGTTATAAGGTCTAAAATTTAGGGTTAGAATTTTCAATCGGGTTCAGAGGGAAAATTCCTCACCATACCCACTCTCTAACAGATTAAAGTTTTAACTTAGCTTTTATCACACTTAATGCATTAAATTTTTCTTAAAATAATTCTATTGGATAAGAAATTTCCTCACCTTTCCATTGATATAAAGAAGTCCTCCTAACTCCTCATATTTTTCAAGTTATGGGCCGGTGGGCCTTGGGGTGAAATTTTTCCCCAAGAGCAGCCTACGGGCCCAGGGGTGAAAATTTGCCCAAAGGGTGGGTTGGCGGGCCATAGGGAGACCTTGGAAAAATATTTTTACCACATGGGGCAAGAATCACATTTGGGCCCATGCTCCGCTTGTCGAAAAGTCAATACGGGACACGTGGTGCTCCCCTAAGGCAATGCGGGAAGGCGAGGAAAGGCGGGACGACGGAGACATTTTCAAATTCTCCCACATGGGGAGAAAAGTTGACTTTGCTCCCACACTCCCATAAGACCGCAAAGGAAATGTGGCATCTCCTAAGCCAACGTGGGGAAGGAAGGGTGGTGGGGATAAAATTGACTTAACGCCCGAAGGGCTAAGAGGGTATAGAGACCCGCGCCTCTGCCGACACCTCGTGATGCCACGTGGTAGCCCCTGATTGGCTACGGGCCGGTAGAACAATGGAGAAAACTTGGAAAATTTTCCAAAAATTTTCTAAGACATGAAGGACAAAAAGGAACCCATTCCTCCACCAATGCCTCGTGATGCCATGTGGCATCACCTGATTGGCAGGCTGGCGGGGAAAATTTGGAAAAATTTCCCAAATTTTTCCAAAAGCGCTAAGTTAAAAAGGAATTCTCCCTTCCAATGATACCTCATGGTGCCAAATGGCAGCCTTTGATTGGCTGTGGGATGGCAGAGAAAATTTTGAAAATTTTCGCAAAATTTTTCCTAAGCCCCAAGGTAAAAATTCGAGCAGCGGGCCCGCCAAGGAAATTTTTCCCAAAATTTTAATGCCAAGTGAAGAAAACTTCAGAAGGCCATAAATTTTTATAGATAGCTTGATTTTGGACAAACGAGGACTTTCGGAAATCTCTTCACGTTATCTTTGCATAGACATCATTAATTTTTGATTTAGATATAGTTTAAAAGGTCAATTTTAAGAAAACTGTTTGTGAGGCTTATATAGTGCAAGCTGGTAAATTTTAACTTGTTAGATGTATTCAATTTGATCTTCTCCTTCACTCAACATGCCAAACCAACATGGATAATTATTCTAAGAAGAATTTAGGATGCATTTGGAAGTTAATTTTGCTTGATTGATTTCCAATTCGAATTTTTACAACTTCCGACAACAAAATAATTGTGAAAGGTTTGGGCCCGATTTTGCAATGTTTGAAGGATTTTTCCCTAAGTGTTTTATCCCAATTAAGTACATTTATGACATAGCATGCTAGATTTTAATGTTTCGATGTTGATTATTATTCGTAGGTTTGAACTGTACATTTTAGAGAAGTATTTACTAGTTTTAAAATTTGAAACAGAGATCAGATTTAAAAGGGATATTTATTATTTTTTAGATTCCAAATATGGAGATTCATTTCCATTCTAGCCTAAGACATTTAGTTGATACAAACAAACCATTTAACAAATAAAATGCAAGGTCTGATTTCTAATTTTAACATATTTGAAAGAACAGAGTTCCATATATTTCCTTCATACGTATTCCTCTTTCAATTTTCCAAACAGAGGTTTCAAATCACAAATTGATGATCAATTTCAGTGCTACAATGAAAATTAAAGAAAATTATTACTAGCCTTTATTGATTAAAAAAACAATACAACTTTACATCTTTCAATTCCTTGAATGTAAATAACATATTTCCAATTTCTTTCTTTCAGATGATCAGAACAAAGTATATCTCTTTCAGAACTTAGAATACATAACTTTCATAGCTTAATACAAAGTATCTTTCCATTAAAAATAATATACAGATCATCCACTTCAAAGTGGGAAAGGTTACAATAAGATTTCATTTCTCATGGAACTATTAAAACTGTCTTTCTACTATGCTTCGAACAACAACATAAATTTCTCCTTTTGGATCACAACAAAGGCAAGGGAAAGGCAACGCTCTCCACCCAACCAAGACATCCAATGAAGAGGAGAATCCATCCTTCTTCATTGGCCCCCGAGCCCCAACCATAATGCAATAAAAGATGTGATTCAACCCATGGCAACAAGGCTTCCACAACACACATGCAACATTTTCACATTTTAAAAAAAGTTCAAAATAGAATGTAGTTTACAACTACATTAAAACATACAAACAATACTAAGGCTTTATCAAGCAAGAAAAAGGAGCAAGGAACTATGGGATAAGCTTCTTATGCCTCCCAATGGGAATTGGGTATCCACCTATAACAAACCGCCAATATAAAACATCTCCCATATATCCTTATGCCCCCACAATCCCTCCTTATGCTCCCCACAAATTTCCTTATCCCCCACAAAGTAAGAAATGCAATGCCATTTCTTTTCCAAGGTAGAAACCCAATCCCAAATTCGTCCACAATAATTCTAATGCCACTGGCATTCCCTTATTCCCCCACATGGATTCCCCATAGCCTTCTCCTACACCATTCCTAGGCAGTCTACCCAAACAACCCACAAACATGCTAAAACATTCACACAATAACATGTACATTCATGAAGGAAAGGAGTATTTCAAGAGCCAATCTCTTACCTCTCCATGATGGAGTTTTCTAAGTTCCAAAATAGAAAGCTTTCCAATGCAAAAATACAGTCCAAAATCAACAACCAACAAGCATGCAAGGGTCTCCAATCTCCTTCCAAAAGCAAGAGCTCCACACAGCAAAATTTTGCCCAAAAGGAAGTATTCAAAATATTTAACAACCCAAAACAAAGCAAGGAGTTCCAATTTTATAGAAGAGGGAAGAGAAGAGGATGAGGTGGATACATGTAAGATGCCACATCACACATCCTCAACTCCAACACAAAAGTCAAATTCATTCTCCAATGCAAAATAAAGAGGTGGGTGAATAATATGACAATAAACTTATACACTCCAAAATTCCCACACCCCATAAGGACCGAATTTAATAAAATGTAAGAAGAGTGCAATTAAAACTTATAATTAGTCATATAAAAATGCATAAATAAGGTCTAAATTCAACCCTCCAACCATAGGTATGGTTGGTAAATAAAATTAAGAGGTATGGGACAAGTTTTACTTGTCCCACAAGCCTCCAAAATCAGCCTCCAAGGAAAAATTCGAATTTCCAAGAAGGTGGAGTGTTTCACACTCAGAAGTAAACTTACACATCACTTACAAGGTCACTTATACATACTTAAAACATTTAATACAAAAGCCAACCATTTCACTAATTACTTTCTTATGACATATTTATTTGTTTATCTGTAACAACATGATTATTCACAACATTAACACAACATTTAATAACTAATGAAAAAGGGTAAAAGCACCACAAAATAAACACATGCAAAAATTAATAAAAGAAACCACATTAATAAATACATAAAGCCCCTTGGTCACATTCACAGTAATCCCCCATGGGTATTCCTAACAAAACCAACACACACACACATACACACACAAAACATGTTGCCATGGTGACCTTGTTGAATTCATCTAGAATTCCAATGTGGTTGGTCTCTAATCCCTTGATATTTGTTATGATAGTTGTTGATGTAAAATCACAAAGCACCCGGATGTTGATTAGATTTCTAGGTTGATCATACTAGCATCCAGTGTGATTGCATAACATTGAATCATTTCTCCAAGTGTGGGACTTGTAAAGATGAGAAAGGATTCTCCCAGAGAATGCTGGTTCCTATTCCTCTGTTCAAATGCACACAAAAAACACAGAGGTTTTACTCAAAATGTAATCTAATCTGCCAAGGAGACAGGGTAAGAAGATGCATAAAAATAAACCTAAGCTAACAGAGGTGATGCACTAAGGAATGAAGAACATCTATCTTGCCAATAAACACAGACCATTCAAATGTGATGCAAGATCATGCACAGATAACAAAATTTGCAGTGAAAGACTAGGAGGATGCAAATGAACACAGAGAGGGTTGAGAATCATCCACAGACATGCATTACTTGCTCCAAAGATTGATACAATACACTACAAAATTCCAAGAGGTAGAGTCACATTACAGTTTCAAATGGGAGGTTCAAACTCCACAAATTCACCTGATAAAGAGAAGAAGGGAGGAGCAAAACAGAAATGTTCGACCTTTAGAAAGAAGCCCCTCCTTACAATATATAGGAAGAAGGAGAGAGGGAAGAGAGAAGAAAGTTAGATCTACCCCAACCACTTCTAGGTCACATTTAGCTCATCTTATTATGGCAGAAGTGAAAAATCCTGGCAAAACAATGGACTGTCTAGTAGAAACGGCGAACTGTCTGTTGTATTAAAGCTAGTTGTTGAAAGCATTAAACGCCGCTTCGCCTATTATTACGTGCTAGAGACGTTTCCTGATTTTCTCTCTCCAAACTAAACCAAAATTCAAGATTGACCCTGGAATCGTGTAGAGAATTTTTCCAGCTTTCCATTGATATAAAGAACGTGAAAATTTGAGCTCTGGATCGAAAGATATGGCGATCTGAAGATTTAGGGCAAAAAACAAGCCAAAATAGATATTTGAATTTTTCCCGCGCTCTGCCACTGGATGACACGTGTCGGGAGCTGATTGGATGAGAAATTCTCTCTCCTCCACCTTTCCTGGGTTTCCCTTGAAAATTTTGACTTTTCTATAACTTTGGAAAATTTTCCATTTTTTCCCCGTGCCCCCGCCACTTGGGACACGTGGCATGATCTGGTTGGAGGACAGGGGCCGCGGGGTCATCCTTTACCTTTTATTTTTTTGGCCAAAATTTTGCCAAATTTTTCTAAGTCTTTCCCTGGCTCCGAGCTCCCTGCCTTAGGACACGTGTCCTATTCTGATTCGTTGGCGGCTCTCCCGGCTTTTCGCGTCCTTTACGTCCCTATGTCCCAACTTGTCCCCATCAAGTTCCTGTTTGGCTGATCGGGTGGTTTGCGTCCTCCGCGTACCTTTGTTCCAACTGTCCCTGGACTATCTGGGACAAATTCTTCCGAACCGCCCAAAATGGACCGCCTTTGCTCTCGGCCGCTTCACCTTTTTGCGTCCTTTGCGTCCTTCGCGTCCTCATGGCCCTGATGTCCCAGCCTTATCTGCACAACAGTTAGTCAATTTTTTCACCTTCGGCTGGTTCGCCCTTTCACGTCCCGCGCATCCTCACGGCCCAGATGTCCCTTTGCTGCGCGGACCGCCTGGCGGCCTTTCGGCCGATTCGTGCTTTTACGTCCCAACTGTCCCAAGGACCGCCTGGACTAGGACTTAGCCAATTTTCTACATTTTTTCGGCCCCAAGCCTGCAAACCCAAAATGCCTTAGAACAATCTTACAACCATATTTTTTGCATCTCTTCCATTTTATCAACCTGTTGAGATTCCTTCTTGGACAGGAGAGTTAGAAGGAAACCGAGGGGACCCCAGAAAACATGATTTTAGGCCTTGAATCATTCTACTTGCTCGGGACTGAAAATTTGATGCATGTTATCAAAATTACCTTGGGGGAATTTTGACAACAGTTTTGGTGACTCAACGGGGTCACCTGCCTGCTAGGTAGAAGATCAGTGGCCTTTTAACAATCCATTGGGCATGGAGTAATAACCTGAAACCAACTTGATTTCTGATCCCAATCCTGATACCGCAACTCATTCTTCGAGAGCACTCTGAACTGTAGAAATTCAACCTGAGAGTGACAAAACCTGTGCCAAAGCACTTAGGGAAAAAGAAACCTAACTACAACAAGACAATGTGCATACGCACTTAGAGGAACTGAAATCTAGGCTAATATTTACAAGGGTAAACCTTTTCCTTTTTAGTAGCAATGTTTAAGATAGATTCCGTTAACTAGAATTGGGAGTTCTTCTCCATCCAATGTAGACAATTGGAAGGCATTACCACTTTTACATCTCGTGACCATGTAGGGGCCGCTCCAAATGGCATCAAACTTGGAATGCCTTCCAGGTTTCACCCGATCTACATCCCATTTTAGAATTAGGTCCCCCTCCTAGAAGGTCTTTGCTCCTGCCTTCTTGTCAAACCATCTTTTACTAAGGTCTGATCCTTTTCAATCATCAGAGCTACATGTTCTCTTATTTCTTCCAATTCCATCAACTCTGCGTACCTGGCCTCCATTGGTTTGAACTTAGACAACTCCAACTGCTTCATGAGCTCCAATGCTGGAAATTCTAATGATATAGGCAATACTGCCTCTTTCCCATAGACCAATTTGTAGGGAGAACTACCTGTAGACCTCTTTGGTGTTATCCTGTCAGCCCATAATGCTGATTTTAGCTTGGTATGCCATGTCCTTTGGTTTTCATCCAGAGTTCTTCTGATGATCCTTAGCAACTTTTTGTTTGTGGACTCTACCTGTCCATTACCCTGTGGGTAATAATTTGAAGAGGTGCTCAAATAGATTCCATTCTTGACATGCCCCCATCTCGTAATCTTGGAACCTATGAATGCTAATGCATTATTTGATATGATAGTGGCTGGCACACCGAACCTGGTCACTATTTCTTCATAAAAGTCTAGTATGTTAGACTCACTTGCCTCTTTGAGTGCTACTGCTTCGGTCCACTTGGTGAAATAGTCTGTTGCTGTGAGTATCCACTTGTGACCTTGACTCGAATTGGGATTGATGACTCCAATGAAGTCCAGTCCCCATTGCATGAATGGCTGATCTACTGAAATTGGATGAAGGGGCAGCGCTGCTAACCTTCCTTTCCCTGTGAAGAATGCACATTTCTTGCATTTCTTAACCCATGAGTAGCAATCATTGAATACAGTAGGCCAATAGTAACCAGCTTTCATGATTTTGAGAGCTGTTACTCGTGGGGAAAAGTGGCCTCCTGCCTCCCCATCATGGAACTCGTGTAAGATCCTCTCAACTTGACCTGTCCCAATGCACCTCAGTAGAACTCCATTGATGTCTTTCTTAAACAAAACACCATCAACAAACACATATGGGATGGCTTGTAATATGAAGTATCTCCTCTTTGCTTTGCTCATTTCTGGAGGGCATAGGCCTGTCTGTAGGAAGTGTATCATATTCTGAGTCCAATAGGGAGTGGGCACATCATCATTTTCCTGTTCTTGACCATCCTGTAGTACCAAGATAGCCTCTCTTCCATTACCTGCTTCAACTTGCTGACTCAAGGCTAGTTGTTCGCATAGTCCCTTCCCACGTACTAGTTTGGTGACCTTAATCTCGATGTCATATTCCATGACACGGGTTATCCATCCTACACGTTTCTCATTCAGATCCTTGTTTAGAAGGAAGTCCTTGACTCCCGCATGAGAGACCAATAATTGGATCTTGTTGTTTGAGACTAGGTGCTTGAATTTCTTTAAACTCCTGATCACTACAAGTACATGCTTTTCAATGAAAGAGTACCTAGTTTCGTATTCCTCCAAGCCTTGACTGAAGAAAGAAACTGGTTTTTCTAATCCTTCTTTGTTTTGTTGTGCCAAGATTGCAGAAATTGTGTCTCCACCACCAAAGGCGTACAACATGAAATCCTTGGAGAAGTTTGGATTGACGAGAGTGGGAGCTTGAGATATAGCCTCTTTTATTGCCTCAAAACTTGCCTTGCCTTCAGATGTCCACTTAAATGCCATGCTCTTTTTTAACATCAGTGTTATTGGCTTTACAAGAGCTGCAAAGTTTGGAACAAACCTACGGAAAAAATTGATCCTTCCCAAGAAGCTTTGAAGAGCCTTCTTGTGACTTGGCAATGGCAACGCTCGAATTGCTTCAACTCTTTCTGGGTCAATCGTCAATCCCTCTTTTGAAACAATATGGCCTAGAAGTTTCCCCTCATGAGCCAGGAATATGCATTTTTTGGGATTCAATGATACCCCAAATCTTCTACACCTCTGAAATACCTGCCTCAGATGAAAGAGGTGATCCACTGCATTTTTGGAGAATACAGTGATGTCATCAAGATATATCAGAACTATTTTATTGATCAACCCCTTGAATGCCATATCCATTGCCCTTTGGAAAGTGGCTCCAACATTTGATAGGCCAAATGGCATCTTCTTGTAGGCATATGTGCCCCATTTGGTGGTGAAAGCCGTCTTGAATTGATCTTCTTCCTTCACCATTATCTGATTATAGCCTGAATATCCATCTAGCAATGAGAACCTTTCTGAACCAGCTACAACTTGCAATATTTTCTCCATGGAAGGGAGTGGGTAATGGTGCTTGGGAGAGGCTCTATTCAAGTCTCTGAAGTCAACACATAATCTGATCTCCCCACTCTTCTTCTCGATTTGGAACCAAGTTGGCAACCCAACTAGAATGCTTGATTGGGAATATGATTCTTGACTCAATCAGCTTGACCAATTCTTTTCTCATGAGAGGCTCCATGTGTGGGTTGACTGGTCTTTGTTTTTGCCTGACAGGCTTAGTATTTGGATCCAATTCGATGGTATGCTGAGCTAAGTTGGGATTGAAACCTTTCAAGTCTTCATAGCTCCAAGAAAACACGTCAGGGAACTCTTGACACAGTTGTATGAACTCATACCTTTCTTGTTCAGTTGTCATCCTTCCAATTTGCAATGGTTTGTTCTCTTCTACCAAGATGGATACTGAATCCTCTCTCTTGACCTGAATGTTTGCTTTCTCCTTTCTAAACTGATCATTGGGATTAAAAATGGACTCCAAAGTGATAAGTCCCTTGGGCAGCTTATTAGTTCTCAGCTGTACCACTTGGTCACCATACTGCTGTTCCAATTTTTCTTGATTCTTGGCTGAGAACTCAGCTTCTTCTTGTAAGAAATGGATGATTTTCTAGTCATTCTCAAACACTTGCCAACTGACATTGTTATCCGGCACTGAAGGCCTCACAATTACATGGATGTTTGGCTGTACCTTGTCTTGTTGAATACTTTCCACAATGTCAAAGGCTGCCCCTACTGCTGCAAGCTTGTCAGCAGCTTGATTCTCTTTCCTAGGAATGGATTTGATGCCAAAACCTTCAAAATATTCCATGAGGTCCCACACCCTGTTCTTGTAGCATTTGAGTAGATCATTCTTGGCAGCATGCTGTCCCTTGACCTAATTTACAACCAATTCACTGTCCCCAAAGACTTGAAAGTTCTTTATTTTCTTCTTGATTTCCCAATGCATCCCTTGCACCAAGGCTTCATATTCAGCAGTGTTATTGGAGCATGCAAACTGAAATCTAAAAGTTGAATAGTACTTTACTCCTTGAGGTGAAACAAGAATGGCTCCACCTCCGTGCCTTATCTACTCCTTGTTCCATAAAAAAAAAGCTACCATACCTCATTGTCATCCTTGTGGTTTGGCTTGGTGATGCTAGGAATAGGTTGATTTTCTTCGTGTATACAATAGACCCCTAGTTCGATTCTTCTACTTCTTGATAAGGATCAAAAGAATGTATCTTGTTTGCCCATTCATCAAGAGTTAGATTTGGGATGCTTCCAACCTTAGTGTGAGCTTCATCAGAGCTTGGGTGATCTTCTTGATCAAATGCTGAGCAATTGGCATTAATCTGACTTAGAGTGTAAGGCTCAATATGGAAGTTTGCAATAGTTTCGACACGATAGTGGCTTTGGTTCCATACCTCATTCTGAACAACATGTGTGACTAATTAGCAGACAAATATCCCCCAATCTTGGCTGTGAAGTCTCTTGACAAGCATAGGGCAAAGAGTGGTGGAAGGTCTATGACTGATACATCTTGTAAAACAACAACATTTGAACATGCATGCAAGTTAAGACTCAAGTTTTTAATTACTCCAATTGTTGCTTCTTTGTCCCATCTAGCTGCACTACCCCTTTGGATATTGTTTCATATTGGAGCCCTAGTTGATCTACTATTTGTTTAGGCATTATTGAGCTACTTGCCCCGGAGTCTATCATGCAATTGTGCACTAGCTGATTTCCAATGATAAATGAAACATAGAAAGAAGGGGGCTTCAACATTTTACCTTGCTTATCCTCCATGATTCCCCTCGGTGAGAAGCATTTGTGAGCACTTTGTCTTGCATCCGAACTTGTTGATTGAAGTTGGCGGTCATTCATGGCAGCTTGCAGCAAATCTCTTTGGCCTAGGATAGATAGGTATTCCCACATTGATATATTGACATTTGTCTTCTTCATCTGATCAATGATATTGAATGGTGATGAAGGATCCCTTTGCTGTCCCTTGGTTTGTACATTCACTCCTTGCATGTGGGCAGCAACAACTGGTATTTGAGTTGGCCTAGGGGCTGTTCTTGGCTGCCCTTGTGCATTTGAAATTGGACCTTGCTTGCCAACCACTTGTGGAACCATGGAAGGTTGTGGATTGGTTGGGGCTAATGGCTGTTCTTCACCCAAATTCCTCCTTTTTGACCTTGTGTTGGCTGCAACACCTTGAGAAACTACCTGGTTCATGCCACAAAAATCCTCTGCTTGCCAATTTACCAATGTGGTGTCATTTGGGGCTGATTGCTGTTGGAATGTTTCTTGTTGTTGGTTGTTTCCTTGACTACCCTCACCCTCCACACCAGTAGTTGTCACCATTAATGCTTGATTCAAAGCACCATTGAAGCACATGGATTGGTTATGAGGCTCATTGCATGGAAAACACCAATCATACTCCTGGGCAATGTTGTTTTGTGTTGGCACCAATGCCTTAGAGGCAGATATGGCATTTGGATTGTAGGGCTGAAATGGTCTATTGGCAGGAGGCCTTGTTTGATTTATATTTGCAGCTGGATTAGGAGGCCTTTGTGGTTGGTATGGCTGCCTATTAGGCTGAGCTTGGGGTTGATAAGAAGGTCTAAAACCTTGGGCTTGTTGCCTCTTGAGAGTAACCAGCTCATTGCCTAGGTTTTACAATTGCTTCATGACTTTTTGAAGCTCATTTGGGGCACTTGGAGATGAAGTGGAAGCTTCATTTGAACTCTGATTTCTAGGAGTGGGAGAAGGAGCCAAATTAGGTGCTTGATTGGTGTTAGGACTCTCTAAACTTGGAAACAATGGCATGGGAGGTCTAGGGGCAAGTTTTCCAGCTTGGATCAAACAATTTTCAGCCCTAATGGCAATGCTATAAGCCATAGGGATACTTATGCCTCCCATGGACTAAATCAACATAGAAATATCAGAATTTAGAGCTTTGAGATAGTAGAGAAAAGCACCTTCTGTTGTTGGCCTGACTGCCACTGGAATTCTCTCCCAAGTCTTTTGAAATCTGAATTTGAAATCGGTCAGCTGCTCATTAGGAGCTCTCTTGATGGTTGTCAGCTGCTCTAAAAGAGACAAGTTGTCTCCCTTTTCTCCAAATTGATCGTGAAGTGCTATACACAGTTGATTCCAATTTGTGATAGAACCAGCTCCAAGGCTTCTAAACCATTGCAATGCTTTCCCCTTGAATGAAGATGCCAAGAACTTGATACCACTTGCATTTCATTGATTTCATGGATTGCACAAATGTTAGCAATATCTTTAACATGATCCTGGAGTAGCCTAATTTTATCCGGTGAAGTATGGAATGTTCTTCAAGGCTGCGATAGGAATTGGATGTTGTGCATTGAGGGCAAGTGGGCTGTTTCTGTGAAGTTGACATAGGGGTTGTTTTGTGCCATTCTAATTGGTCTTAAAACCCTTGTTGACTGAATGAAAGGCCTACCAGGTGGAGGAGTTGAGAGAGTTCTGTTTGGTGGAGATGGAGACCTTTGAATCCTTCTTCCTCTTTGCCTTCTTCTTGGAGATAATTGCAGGTATTCAAACAACACCTCTTCTTCTCCAACTCTTGACCTTGTGGTGACTCTTCTCATGAGTTTTCAGGCCTGCACTACTGAAACCAGTTGATTCTTCCCCTTGGAGTCACCAGATATGTAAATAATAACTCTTTTTCAAGAAATAAAATTGCAGCAGATGCACATCAACTTTGCTACAATAAAAATGAGACCTCTGGTCCCACCGGGTGTGCCAAAACTATTGATGTAAAATCACAGCACCCCTGGATGTTGATCAGATTTCTAGGTTGATCATACTAGCATCCAGTGTGATTGCATAACATTGAATCCTTTCTCCAAGTGTGGGACTTGTAAAGATGAGAAAGGATTCTCCAGAGAAGGCTGGTTCCTATTCCTCTGTTCAGATGCACACAAAAACGTAGAGGTTTTACTCAAAACCTAATCTAATCTTGCCAAGGAGACAGGGTAAGAAGATGCATAAAAATAAACCTAAGCTAACAGAGGTGATGCACCAAGGAATGAAGAACATCTATCTTTCCAATAAACATAGACCATTCAAATGTGATGCAAGATCATGCACAGATAACAAAATTTACTGGTGAAAGACCGGGGAGGATGCAAATGAACACAGAGAGGGTTGAGAATCATCCACAGACATGCATTACTTGCTCCAAAGATTGATACAATACACTAAAAATGCCAAGAGGCAGAGTCACATTACAGTTTCAAATGGGAGGTTCGAACTCCACAAATTCACCTGATAAAGAGAAGAAGGGAGGAGCAAAATAGGAAATGTTCGACCTTTAGAAAGAAGCCCCTCCTTACAATATATAGGAAGAATGAGAGAGGGAAGAGAGAAGAAAGTCAGATCTACCCCAACCACTTCTAGGTTGCATTTAGCTTAACTTTTATGGCAGAAGCGGTGAATCCTGGAAAAACGCACACTGTCTAGCGAGTAAAGCGGCGAATGCATTGTATTAAAGCTGGTTGTTGAAACATCACTTCGCCTATTATTACGCGCAGACGTTTCTGATTTTATCTCTCCAAAATGAACCAAAATTCAATATTGACCCAGGAATCGTGTAGAGAATTTTTCTAGCTTTCCATTGATATAAAGAATGTGAAAATCTGAGCTCTGGATCGAAAGATATGGCGATCTGAAGATTTAGGGCAAAAAAAAGGCCAAAGCGGATATTTGAATTTTTCCTGCGCTCTGCCACTTGGATGACACGTGTCAGTGCTGATTGGATGAGAAATTCTCTCTCCTCCACCTTTCCACAGTTTCCTTGAAAATTTTGACTTTTCTATAACTTTGGAAATTTTTCCATTTTTTCCCTGTGCCCCCGCCACTTGGGACACGTGGCATGATCTGGTTGGAGGACGGGGCGCGGGGTCATCCTTTACCTTTTAGTTTTTTGGCCAAACTTTTGCCAAATTTTTCTAAGTCTTTCCCTGGCTTTGAGCTCCCCCACCTTAGGACACGTGTCCTCGTTTACGATTCGTTGGCGGCTCTCTCGGCTTTTCGCGTGCCTATGTCCCAACCTGCCCTGCATCAAGTTCCCGTTTCGCCCATCATCGAGCGGTTCACGTCCTCCGCATACCTTTGTTCCAACTGTCTCGGATTGTCTGGGACAAATTCTTCTGAACCGCCCGAAATGGACTTCCTTTGCTCTCGGCCGCTTCACCTTTTCGCGTCCTTCACGTCCTTCGCGTCCTCACGGCCCAGATGTCCCAGCCTTATCTGCACAACAGTTAGTCAATTTTTTCACCTTCGGCCGGTTCGCCCTTTCACGTCCCGCGCATCCCCACGGCCGGATGTCCCTTTGCTATGTGGACCACCTGGCAGCCTTTCGGCCGATTCATGCTTTTACGTCCCAACTGTCCCAAGGACCGCCTAGACCAGGACTTAGCTGATTTTCTTCATTTTTTCGGCCCCAAGCCTGCAAACCCGAAATGCCTTAGAACAATCCTGCAACCATATTTTTTGCATCTCTTCCATTTTATCAACTGTTGAGATTCCTTCTTGGACGGGGAGAGTTAGAAGGAAACCGACGGGACCCGAGAAAACATGTTTTCGGGCCTTGAATCATTCTACTTGCTCGGGACTAAAAATATAATGCATGTTATCAAAATTACCTTAGGGGGAATTTTGACAACAATAGTTTAATCTAAAAACACAAATACCTTCTTTGGCCTTGTGGTCATATCAGAACATCCAACATGATATAAATATAATCACAAAATCATCTATACATATGAATCACAACAACATCAAGGCAATCAACAATATCACTTACAATTTATATCAACAACTATATCATCATCATATAATGTCCATTTTCTAGGTCTACTCACAATATACAAACATCACATGTTTGAACAACATTCATAATATATCCATGTTAAATAGTATATCATCATCCACATATGAAGTGTCTCTAATAATCATCATGCATCATAACTAAATCAGATCAACAATAATCCATGGTCCAACATCTAACATCGTACTAAATCAAAACCATAATAATGTCCATAATGTAATCAACAATATCAAGATCAATATCAAAAGGTGTCAAAGGGAAGTGGGAACTACATATCCCTCCCCTTAGACTTGACTTCCTCTTAGAATTCATTGGAAAAAATGTGGAAACTAAACCCACAATAATGTAGCATCCTCCCATGTAGCCAGCAGTCTCGTCATATTTGTCCCAATACACTGGACCGATCAATCTCTACCTCGAAGGCTCGTGGTCCTGCGATCTATAATGCAAACAGCTCCATTGTCACCTGCCTCCCGATCCCGTACCTACAATGATGTCCAATCTAACACATGAGAAGGATCTGCAACATATCTCCTAAGAACTGAAACATGAAACACATCATGTATGTGAGACAAGCTAGGTGGCAATGCTAGACGGTAGGCCAAAGGGCCAATATGCTCCAAGATCTCAAAAGGACCCACAAATATAGGAGATAACTTAGAAACTTTTCCATAATGGATAGGGCTCTTATGTGGCATGACACGAAAGAACACTTCATGCCCACATCAAAACTATGGTCGAGTCCTATGCTGATCTACATACTTCTTTTGTCCATCCTGTGCATCTTGTAGTCTCTATCTAATCAATACCACTTGCTGCTCCATGTCCTGCAACAAATATGGTCTAAGAGAAGCCCTATCCTCTAGCCTATCCTAGCTAAGAGGTGTCCTGAAATCTCTACCATACAAAGCCTGAAAAGGATCCATACCTATAGAACTCTGAAAACTATTATTGTAGGAAAACTCCACCAAGTACATGTACTCCTCCCATCTAGACTACTGATCCATCACATACATCTTGAGCATGTCCTCTAAAATCTGATTCACCCACTCAGTTTGTCCATTTATCTCAGGGTGATATGTTGTACTGAAATTGATCTTCGTCCTGAGGGCATGCTGCATGGTAGTCCAAAAATGGGAAGTGTACAAATGATCGCGGTCACTAATGATCTTGTGATGAATCCCGTGTGACTTGATAATCTCATCCAAATATACCCTTGCCATTACTCTAGCTATATAAGTGGTCTTCACCAGAGAAAAGTGAGCCACTTTTGTCAGTTTATCAACCATGACCATGATGGCATTGTGGTGATATTTTGACATCGGTAGCCCAATAATGAAATCCATGGAAATGGTGTCCCACTTACATTCCAGTATAGCATGAGGAAAGAGAAGGCCACTGGATGTTAATTCTCAAACTTAACTCTCTCGAAACTCTAAACATTGTAACACTAATGGGCCACGTCTCTCTAATGATATAATTTTCTCAAAGTGGCATGCATCTTCTTCACCCCGAGATGGGCTGAATAGGGTGCACAATGTAACTATGCCAAGATGTCTTGCCTCAAGCCTCCATCTCTGGGAACATAAATCTAGCTTTTGTGCTTGATAAGACCATCTCGCCTTTAAAGAAAAACCATCATACTTCCCCTTGAGGGGTCTCGAGATTTGATCTCTACTCGAATTGCAATGTAGAAGTTGTCAAGAGGAAGCTGCTAAAGAATCTTGCTCCACAAATCTATGCTCACTAAGGTGGTTATAGCCACATGTCTCCATTTGTTGAGAGCATCTGCCTCCACATTCTCCTTCCCTTTTACATACTCTATCTCCATATCATACTCACAAAGTAACTCCATCCAATGCCGCTGATGAGCATTGAGATTGGGATGCATGAAGAGGTGGTGAAGAATCAAGTGATTTGTCCTGAGTGTGAATCTCTGACTAAGAAGAAAGTGCCTCCATCGAATCAAAGTGTGCACAACTGATACAAGCTCAAGATCATGAGTCATATAATTAAGATCATAATCCTTAAGTTTGGGAGACTCAAAATCCACTACTCTACCCTCCTGCATCAACACACCTCCAATTCCTACTAAGGAAGCATCTGTGCAAATGAAAAACTCACCCTAAGGATCTCGGCACGCAATAATAGGTGCTTTGTAGTGAGACACTCCTTCAGTGTACTGAATTCCTGCTCGCATCTATCTAACCAAACAAATTTCTTCCCTTTCCTCTGTAGGGAAGTGATGGGGTGTGTAATATGAGAGAAGTCTGAATGAATCTCTAGTAGTAACCTACTAATCCCATGAAACGCACTACCACCGATCAGCGGTGGGTGATAGCCAATCCATAATATCTCTAATCTTGGAAGGATCGATGGCAATACGTTCCCTAGAAATGATATGACCCAAAAACTACACCTCTGTTTGAAAGAATGCACACTTCTCCAAGTTCTTGAAAAGTTGCTGCTCTCGAAGACACCGAATAACTTTGGCAAAGGTGCCCTCGTGCTCCTCACATTTACGTGAGTAAATCAAAATGTCATCAAGGAAGATGAGCATGAAGTGATATACGAAGGTCATGAATTCATCAAACTCATAAACACTGCGGGGCATTAGTCAAACCAAAAGGCACCACTATGAACTCATAGTGGCCATATCTCGTACGGAAGGTAGTCTTATGAATGTCCACCTCTGAAATCCTTAGCTGATGGTAACATAACTTAAGATTAATCTTAGAAAAAACTGTGGCTCCCTTCATCTGATCAAACAAATCATCAATGCATGGAAGGGGATAATGATTCTTGATCGTTACTTTGTTCAGCTGATGGTAATCAATACAAAACCACAAGGATCCATCCTTCTTCTTTACAAAGATCACCGTGCACCCCAAGGGGATACACTAGGATGGATAAATCCTTTCTCCAAAAGGACTTCAAGCTACAACTTGAGCTCATAGAGCTCTGTTGTGGTCATCCGATAAGGTGCTCGTGAGATAGGCTCTGCTCCCGGAACAAGGTCTATATGAAAATACATTTTACGTGGGGGTGGTAACCTGGTAGCTCCCAAATACATCTGCAAAATCTCTCAAAATGAGGTGATCATCTAGCGATGGTCCACTAGAACCATCCTCCGATCTATCACTGACTGTAACAACATACATCTAGTAACCCCATTGTACACACCGCTTAAGATGCATAATAGAGATGGTGTGAATAGAAACGGGTCTCCTGACCCCTGAAATCACTGACTCAACTCCCAAATCATTAGCAAAAGATATAATCTTGTGGTAAAAATCCATTCTAGCCCTATGTGTAGACAACCAATCCATACCCAAGATGAATCCATATGAGCCCAAAGGAAGGATACAAAGATCCATGGTAGTGGAAAAATGTCCCAAATCCACCACACACTCCTTAACTAAGGAGTGTACAGAGATCTTGGCTCTAGAAGCCATCTCAACATCACAACTATGACCCTACCTAACTACCACTAGCCTACATCACTCTACTAAAGATGGTGCAATGAAAGAATCAAAAGAACCAGAATCAAACAAGATGGAGGTAGGAATACCACCAATGCTACATGCAGTCTCAATGACTATACTCTGATGCTTGGCTTAGTGCTTCTCAACCACTGCATAAATCCTATGGCTACATCCCATGTCACCAACAGTCGGCTCTAAGATCTGTGTCTTACCCTTGTTAGGGTTATGAGGGAAGTCTCTCCAAAAATGTCTCGCAACTCCACAACCAAAACAACCACCTGATCCTCTCCAATGAGTAGCACCTCCAGTAGGTTCTCTAAAAGTATGTGCTATGGATGATGATGATCCAATGGTGCTCACAGGCCTCTACTGGAGATCTCCCGCTGATTGAGCTCTAGGTCCACCCTGTGTCCTAATAGGACCCCTAGGAGGAGGCCCCATACTTTGAGATCTCTGTGCATCAACTCTCAGTGGAGGTCTATAATGTGGGAGGGACTACTGCTACTACTACTGGGGTCTAAATGATGACTGTGAAGAACTATCATCACCTCGAGGAGGAGGATTTAACCCCCTATATCTATTGTCCTGCATCTACTGTATGCGGCTCCAGACTCGGTCTCTAGCCTGCTGGGTCTTCCCCGAGTCTCCTCTACTATGTAGGCCTTCTTAATGGCCTCTAGTAAATTTTGTGGGAATTGGATCCAAACCATACCTCCGATGTCTAGGTTCAGGCCTTGGATGAACCTATGGATCCACACCTACTCATCCTGCATGTACTCAACATACTGGAGTAGATCCAAAAACCTACTCTCATACTTTGCTACTGAAAGAGATGCCTGTTGAAGGTCATGGAACTCATCGATCCTCTACTGTATGAACCTTCATGATAAATATCTTCTCCTGAACCTCTCCTTAAATAGCTCCCAAGTCACTGTCTCAGAATCTACATGGAGCTTCTGCTCCTCTATCCTCCACCATACTCCTACTCCATCCCTCAGTAGATGGATCACAACACGAGATTTTGTGTTGCTAGAACAAGGATAGAGCTTGAAGCATCCGCTCAAGCTCACCAACTAGGCCTCTACTTTAAATTCACCTATGTCAAGAGAATAATGTGATGGTTAAAGCTTCATGATCTCCTAATGTAATATGTAGCTATGGTCCGGCAGCCTCTAGGTCTCTCTCGCATGCTCATCCCTAAGCCTAGGGCTCCCATACCTCTCTCTATGCTCTGAAACTCGGTCACCCTGTCCCTCTATGGTGACTCTTCCTGGATGACTTTGTATGGGAGTTATCTCCTCCATGATCCTCACCGGGTCGAGGAGATACATAATCCTCAATGGAAGGGACTCTGTCATGTCCGGCTACATGTCCTCCTACTCGATCCTCGCGTAGAGCGGTATTAGCATCCTAAAGAGTCTACAAAATCTAGGGTAGATACGGTTACTACAGTATGATCTCGGTGGTGGTAATTCTAGGTCTATGTGAAAATTCCCCTCGTCCCGTCTACACCTCCCGCACATACCAAGTCAAGAGTTAGTTCATTTTTCTAAGTTTTATTCAATTTCCATGTTTACTAGAATATGCAATTTCTAAACTAAGTTGTTTTCTATATTTAAAAGTGTGCTAGGATTAAGCTTCATGTCTCCAATTTTCTAGTGTGATTAATGATCCAAGATTTTTAACCACCGCTCCGATACCAAGTGTAACGCCCATTGAAACAACCCACTTGAGACCCAAGAACAACCTAGGATTAGTTAGGAAAATTATGGGATAATTTTTATTATTAAAAAAATCTACAATCATGTTACAAGGAAAACAATTGTCACTAACGAGTTCGAATAATTCAAATCTACTAGAGTATAATTTTATTTTATTAATAATTATTATAGGTTATAAGGTCCAAAATTTAGGGTTAGAAGTTTCAATCAGGTTCGAGGGAAAATTCCTCACCATACCCACTCTCTAACAGATTAAAGTTTCAAATTAGTTTTTCACACAATTAACACATTCAAAATTTTCCTAAACTACTCCCATTAGATAGGAATTTTCCTCACCTTTCCATTGATATAAATAAGTTCTCCTAACTCCTCATAATTTTCAAGTTATGGCCCGGCAGCCTGGGGTGGAAAATTTTCCCCAAGAGTGGGCTTGCGGGCCCAGGGGTGAAAATTTGCCTAAAGGGCGGGTTGGCGGGCCATGGGGAGACCTTGGGAAAAAATATTTTTACCATGCGTGGAAAGAATCACATTTTTTCCCACGCTCCCGTGGGTCCATAAGTCAACATGGGACATGTGGCACTCCCTAAGGCAACGTGGGGAAGGTGGGGAAAGATGGGGCAGTAGGAGACATTTTCAAATTCTCCCGCGCGGGGAGAAAATTTGACTTTTTTCCCATGCTCCCATAAGACTACAAAGGACACATGGAAACTTCTAAGCCAACGCAGGGAAGGTGGGGTGGTGGGGAGAAAATTGACTTAATGCCCCAAAGGGCTAAGAGAGTACAAAGACCTACGCCTCCGCCGACACCTCACGATGCCACGTGATAGCCCCTGATTGGCTGTAGGCCAACGGAACAACGGAGAAAACTTGGAAATTTTCCAAAAAAATTCTGAGATGTGAAGGGTAAAAAGGAACCCATTCCTCCGCCAATGCCTCATGACACCATGTGGCATCACTTGATTGGTTGCGGGTTGTCGGGAAAATTTGGAAAATTTTCCCAAAATTTTCTGAAAGCACTAAGTTAAAAGGGAATTCACCCCTCCCCGAAACCTCATGGTGCCACATGGTAGCCTCTAATTGGATGCAGGCAAGTGGATAAATTTTTTAAAATTTTCTGAAATTTTTCCTAAGCCCCAAGGGAAAAATTTGGGTCATGCGGGCCCCTAAGGAAAATTTTCCCAAAATTTTAACGCCAAGTGAATAAAACTTTAGAAAGCCATAAATTTTGATAGAGAGTTCAGTTTTGGACAAACGAGGACTTTTTAGAAAGATCTCAATGTTCTATTTGCATAGAGATAATTAATTTTTGATTTAGATATAGTATAAAGGGTAAATTTTAAGAAAACGTCCTGCAGGCTTATATAGTACGAGTTGGTAAATTTTAACTTGTTAGATATGTTCAATTTGATCTTCTCCTTCACTCAAAATGCCAAACAGACATGGAAAATTATTATAAGAAAAAATTAGGATTCATTTGGTAGGTAATTTCTCTGGATTGATTTCCAATTCGAATTTTTACAACTTCAGACAAAAAAATAATTGTGAAAGGTTTGGGCCTGATTTTGCAATGTTTGAAGGATTTTTCCTTAAGTGTTTTAGCCCAATTAAGTACATTGATAACATAGCATGCTAGATTTTAATGTTTCAATGTTGATTATTGTTTGTAGGTTCAAACTGTGCATTTTAGAGAAGTATTTTCCAGTTTTAAAATTTAAAACAGAGATCAGATTTAAAAGGGCTATTTATCATTTTTCATCTTCCAAATATGGAGATTCATTTCCATTCCAGCCTAAGACATTTATTTGATACAAACAAACCATTTAATAGATAAAATGCAAGGTCTGATTTCCAATTTTAACATATTTCAAAAGAACAAAGTTCCATATATTTCCTTCATACGTATTCCTCTTTCAATTTTCCAAACAAAGGTTTCAAATCACAAATTGATGATCAATTTCAATGCAACAATGCAAATTTAAGAAAAGTATTGCAATCCTTTATTGATTTCAAAAAAACAATACAACTTTACATCTTTCAATTCCTTGAATGCAAATAATAGATTTCTAATTTCTTTCTTTTAGATGATCAGAACAAAGTATATCTCTTTCACAACTTGGAATACATAACTTTCATAGCTTAATACAAAGTATCTTTCCATTACAAATAATATACAGATCATCCACTTCAAAGTGGGAAAGGTTACAATGAGATTTCATTTCACATGGAACTGTCAAACTGTCTTTCTCCTCTGCTCTAGAACAACAACATAAATTTCTCCTTTTGGATCACAACAAAGGTAGGGGAAAGGCAATGCTCTCCACCCAACCAAGACATCCAATGAAGAGGAGAATCCATCCTTCTTCATTGGCCCTTGAGCCCCAACCATAATGCAATAAAAGATGTGATTCAACCCATGGAAACAAGGCTTCCACAACACACATGCAACATTTTCACATTTTAAAAACAGTTCAAAATAAAATGTAGTTTACAACTACATTAAAACATACAAACAATACTAAGGCTTCATCAAGAAAGACAAATGAGCAAGGAACTATGGGGGAAGCTGATTATGCCTCCTAATGGGAATTGGGTATCCACATATAACCAAACTGTCAATATAAAACATCTCCCATATATCCTTATGCCTCCCCAAAATTTCCTTATGCCCCCCACAAAGTAAGAAATGCAATGCCATTTCTTTTCCAAGGTAGAAACCCAATCCCAACTCCCTCCACAAGAATTTTGATGCCACTGGCATTCCCTTATGCCCCCACATGGATTCCCCATAGCCTTCTCCTACACCATTCCTAGGTAGTCTACCCAAACAACCCACAAACATGCTAAAACATTCACACAATAACATGTACATTCATGAAGGAAAGGAGTATTTCAAGAGCCAAGCTCTTACCTCTCCATGATGGAGTTGTCTAAGTTCCAAAATAACAAGCTTTCCAATGCCAAAATACAGTCCAAAATCAACAACCAACAAGCATGCAAGGGTCTCCAATCTCCTTCCAAAAGTAAGAGCTCCACACAGCAAAATTTCACCCAAAAGGAAGTATGCAAAATGTTCAACAACCCAAAATAAAACAAGGAGTTCCAATTTTATAGAAGAGGGAAGAGAAGAGGATGAGGTGGATCCATGTAGGATGCCACATCACACATCCTCAACTCCAACAAAAAATTCAAATTCATTCTCCAATGCACAATAAAGAGGTGGGTGAATAATATGACAATAAACTTACACACTCCAAAAAGCCCACACCCCAAAAGGACTGAATTTAATAAAATGTAAGAAGAGTGCAATTAAAACTTACAATTAGTCATATCAAAATGCATAAATAAGGTCTAAATTCAACCCTCCAACCATAGGTATGGTTGGTAAATAAAATTAAGAGGTATGGGACAAGTTTTACTTGTCCCACAAGCCTCCAAAATCAGCCTCCAAGGAAAAATTCGAATTTCCAATAAGGTGGAGTGTTTCACACTCAAATTAAACTTACTCATCACTTATAAGGTCACTTACACATATTTACAACATTTAATACAAAATCCAACCACTTCACTAATTAATTTCTTATGACATATTGATTTGTTTACTTTAACAACATGATTATTCAAAACATTAACACAACATTTAATAACTAATGAAAAAGGGTAAAAGCACCAAAAATAAACACATGCAAACATTAATAAAAGAAACCACATTAATAAATATATAAAGCCCCTTGGTCACATTCAATGGTAATCCCCCATGGAATCCCTAACAAAAATAACACACACACAAAACATGTTGCCATGGTGACCTTATTGAATTCATCTAGAATTCCAATGTGGTTGGTCTCCAATCCCCCAATGTTTGTTGTGATAGTTTAACTTGCAAAACAAAAATACCTCCTTTGGCCTTGTGGCCATATAAAAACATCCAACATGATATACATATAATCATAAAATCATCTATACATATGAATCACAACAACATCAAGGCAATCAATAATATCACTTACAATTTATATCAACAACTATATCATCATCATATAATTTCCATTTTCTAGGTCAAATCACAATATCTAAACATCACATGTCCGAAAAACATTCATAATATATCCATGTAAAATAGTATATCATCGTACACATATGAAGTGTCTCTAATAATCATCATGCATCATAGCTAAATCAGATAAAAAATAATCCTTGGTCTAATATCTAACATCGTATCAATCAAAACCATAATAATGTCCATAATGTAATCAACAATATCAAGATCAGTATCAAAAGATGTCAAAGGGAAGTGGGCACTACACAAGAAAAATTATGAGGGATTTTTTTGATAAATCATAGATTTTTTTTTAAGTATACTCCAAGCCTAAAGTAATGCAAAATGTTTCAGGTCAATTGGACATGTTTTGAGAAAGTTATGAACAATCTTCTGAGTAGGTTCTTTTGGTTTCCAAGCAATGTTCTAAATGGATAGAAACACAAAGGTAATATTTGGTGTCCAATGTCTTGTTTGATCCATTTTATATTGTTTAAGAGATACTCAAATCTCATATCATTGTTCTAAGTCATTCAAGGCTCCTCAAGGGTGACTTTCTCCTTCTAGCCCTTCTCAAGACACAAATTGCATCTTCTAGGCACAATGAGTAAGTGCGAGTCAAAAGAAGGGTTATTCATCAATGTTGTAAGACTAGTTTGAATTTGGCTTCATTATCAAGTACATGCTCAATGTTCTAAGTCATTCTCTTGTGGTAAAGTGTCATGTCATGAACTCTTCCCTCTAGGAGTATCTTCTATGGTTGATTGGTGTTTGTACAAATTGTCTTCAATGACTATGAATTTTCATCTACGCTACATTAAATTATTTGTGGACATTGTGATTGAATTCCTGCCCTTTATCATGTTTCAAAGCTACATGAATAGGTCTAAGCTACTGGTGGTGTTGGCAAAAGCTCCTAAGTAGACTAAGAATGGTCGTATGTATTTGAAAATTAGAAAATGAATATGGTGAGCCAACTTGTTGCTGTTGCAAGAAGGAAAAAGGTATTTGAGAGCTTGAGAAACCTTTAAGATCCCATGAAGTTGTAATTGATCATCCTTCGTCAAGTTATAAGAATGAGGTCTATGTCTCAACTATGGCATTATTTGTAAAAACACTTTGTGAATGTTTCTTACCATTCTTTGGAAGCATTTTGAAATGTGGCAAGGTGTTTAAAGGTTTGGAATAGGTGGAAAGTAGTTCTTTAAATATCCTAGAAGTAGCATAATTTAATTTCATGGTGTAGTGGGCCAAATATTAAATCTATTTTTTCCTCGGGTCATGACAGTCTTCATACCCCGAACTAGGGTTTACTTAGAAAGTTTTTCTCGAATATTCATTTTTAGCCAACCAAATATCATGCATTTTTTATAGTATCTCTGTGGAGAGAATACAAAACCATTGCAAAAGGAATTTCTATAGTTGATTATCCATGGAAAGAGAAGTTTTGCAGAAATATGAAAAACTATGTTTAGCATGAAAAACAAGCTTTTTTGTTTTCTCTCTTACAAATTCTTGCTCTACTCAATATTTCTAATGGGTTTCATGATCTAAAATGGTTTCACATATTTTGTATGAATATACAAGGCTTGTTCATGATGTATAGTCCATAATTCAGCTTGTGTAGAGACCTATATCTCTAAATCTTCAAGACAAAGAAGTAAGTAAAGGTTCCTTTTTGCATGTGTAAGGTTATTGATCAAATAAAAAGGTTCTAAGATCTTGAAGGATTACTGTGAGGAGATATGAGATGTCATGCAAATGAAAATATTAGGAAAATTAGTTACATAGTGTTCAAGAGAGTGTTGAATTGTAGTCTAGCTTCAATAAGTGATATAAGGAGAAGTCAAAATGTGATGAACCTTGAAGAGTTGAACTCAAATGCCTTGAAGAACAAGTTGCTACAAGATGGTTGAAATATTTAAAATGTTTGATATCTTGATAATAAGTGGAAAGGATGTTTTTATGACAAGTGAAAATGTTTGGAGACCAATTTTTTCAAGTCTCTTGAGACCAAATGAGCGCAAACTTAGAAAAGTTGAATAGTTTATTTGTGAGCTCGAAACATGATGAATCCATTATTGGCTTGAGGTGGAAAATTAAGAGTTTCTTTTTTGTCTTGATTCTAAAAGGTTGTCTCTTGAAGTTCCAAGGAAAGTTGAAGAGTCTCTAAAGAATTTGAAAAGTAAATTGAATGGTGTACAAAAGGGAGATGATTTAGTCTTGCAAAATGTAGATGAAAACCCTTTTTCTCTTATGTTGAAGAAAAAATTGTTGCAAAGAAAAAACCCTTGGGAATATCCCAAAACCCTTGGAAGTTTCTTCTAGGTTTGTAGCTGGTTGTTGTGGATTGTAGAAAATGAAGTCTCTATAATGAAAATTTGATGAAGGATATTAGTTTTACTATTTTATAGCTAAATGCTATTGAGCTCTTATTTGTTTGAAAATCAATAAATAAAATATTTAAGTTTATCATGTATGTATGTCATAATAGACTATATCAAATTATGATCAAGCACTGTATATGTGATTCATAGATTTCATGTTCATTTTTGAAGAAGAAAATAATTTTTTTACTCTTGGACTCGATTCACCCCCTCTCGTCTTTTTCAATTATAGCATAAGGAAGAAAAAAATCTTAAAATTCCTTTGTATCATGCTTCCACGATTGTTTATCCTCAGTGGCAAAGGATTTTACAGCTAGATAAATGGATAATTTATTTGAATCATGCCCATTTGTAATTACCATGTTTCCTATCCTATAATCAATAAGATCCGCGAGAAATGGTTACCTAAGGGCATCCTAGGATCAAGTGATATCTAATTTTATTATTATTTGTTTTAATAACCATAAAATATACTAAATAATCCATTGCTTAAATAGTTATGGTCACATCCTGTATGACCCCTTTGGGCTTTGTTAAAAATTGGTCAACCATTTATAACAATATTGAAGTTGATTATGTTCAAGAAGAGCCAATGTGGACAAGGCGTCAGTGGTCATCACATTAATTGCAGCCCTAAGTCAATTAGAACATTTGGGATCATCACATCTCTAATACAAATAGTAAGAATTGGAATCCCAAGGTCACCATATTTTGGAGGGGTCATATTCCCTTCCAATATGCTAGCCAATTTTCCATCAACATGGATTGTTTTAGGCTAATTTTTCCTTCTACCTGGAGTTTTAACACAAAGATCTTTGATGGTTTTATTCAACTCTGGGATATCTCTAAGAGCATGTAACAAAGGGATTATGATAATTAGTTATTTAATCCTTGAATCATCTCTGAATTTGGTTTCTCATGGGTTACAATGTTTTGTTTTCCAAAAGTCTAGATGGAAATGGAATATATAAGTTTGGTTTTGATGTTTCTTCAATAATAGGTTTAAACTATGTTTATTCTAATTTTTCTTTGTCTTTAGGGACTTAATCTATGATTGGAGATGATGGTTTTGAAGTAACCTTCTTGAATGTAACATGATATTTCTAAAATCCACAAATTTCACCGTGGGGTTCTTGCCAGATTCGACGGTGAATTTTGGGTTACCTTGCCTCAAATTATTTATATTTGCTATAGTTTGAGCTAGAATTTTTGGTTGGGAAAGTTGTTCAGATGGGGCATTAGTTGTAGGCCAATTCAACAATTATTGTTTTCCTTGGGGTCTTCTTGGATTATAATATTTTTGACCTAATCCTTGGGGTGCATTCTAATGTTGTTGAAATTAAGGGTTAAATTATTGGAATGGTGGAATGTTTTAGTTTGGAGTCCATGGTTTTGGATAATAATTTTATCATGCATTCCAATGAGGACTCCAATCCTTTGGGACTTGTTTTACCAAAGGTTGGGGTATGACCATGGTTTATTCCATTGGTTTGGAACCCATTGAGTTTTTAGTGCATAAGATTGGTTTTGATTTGTCCGAAAATTCCCTCCTTGCCTCTGAGCCACATAATTCAAATCAACTTCAGTTCGTGTGTTTTAAGTGATTCTTTATCAAGGGAAATAATCTACATTTATCAAAGTGTAATGATTCCTATTATAGACAAGTTATATGTCCTGTTTTATCCGAGGGAAATTCCTTAAGCCCATGTTTGTTTCTACATCTTGAACAATATATGAACAATGACTATGTATTCTAAGCTTTTTTCCTATCTACAAATGTGTTAAGTTAGAATGAGAGATCCGTTCTTAGATTTGAAATCTCCTCTCTTATTTTGGATGTCACCATTGGTAATTTTTCTTTTTGATTTCAAAGGTTTGAGTGATTCCAAGAGTAGTTCCTACAGAGGTCAATGATATTAGTGAATTCCAATTTGTTCATATCTCCTTTTCCCATTATATTAAAGGCTTCTTGTGTGTCCTCATCCAATCCCTTAAGGAATAGATTTTTAAGAAGAGTAATATCAAGACCAGTACCACACCTCTTATGAAGGAAGAGGAATCAATCAAGATAGTCCTCAACACTCTCATCCTCCTTTTGTTATATCCTAAAGATTTATTCCTTTCTGTCCCTAACCCTACAATAATCTTGGTATTTATCTAAGAAGATTGTTTCCATCTCCTCCCAACTGTGGATGGAGTTGGGGTTTAGGCCCATAAACCACCTCATGGCTATATCCTTTAGAGTTGAAGGAAATAAATTTAATTTTTGAGTGTCTGAGGTGTAGTCATAGGTTTGGCACAAGAATTTGAACTCAAATAGGAATTGGTCAGGATATTCATAAAATAGTCCCCTAAATGTTGGTAGAATTGAAGGAGATATGTTCTTCATGGGGGCTTGGTCATTAGGGTCTAGTTATGTACATATGTGAATGTCCTTCCTTATGGGGGTTTCGATTATTTACACCATTGGGGTTTTCCACTCCATCAACCATCTCTTCTGTAGATCAAGTTGTTCCATAGGTTGATTTTAAGGGGGTTTTGTAAATTGATTCTAATAAATCTACCTCTATGGTCTCTAGGTATAAACATAAATCCTACCATGCTTAAAAATAGTTTCCTAACTATAAGTGCTTAACTGATTGATTATGTTCCACATACTCCAAAGAACAAAAATAATCTTGATGTCACTACAAGGTATTTTATTTTGAAATAAAGAGTTATGGAAAATATATTTCTAAATGGAAACTTACTAGGATATTAGGAAGTACTCAAGTTAGTACCTTGATATTTGATAACACCTTAAGAATATCCCTGACAATGATGCCAAAAAGTGACAAGCATCATTGATACTCACACTTTAATTATCTCATGATTGTCAGTCCATGGTGGTGTCCATGACTATTTGCAACAAAAATAATGATTGAAACCATGCTCAACATGTATTCACTATTGAATTCAATCAAATACTACTTCTAAATGCAATTAAGGAATTCCTTCTATTAATAAAACAAAATATTACTAAATTCAGAATTAAAATGCTAAAAGCGATGGAATTCTGGTAATTAAAAAAATTTTGAATAACAAAGATTAAATAAACAAGAAATTCTCCTTCACATTGGGGAGGAGTCATCCTTGCTCCTTCCCTATTATCCTATTTAGTATAGAAAATCACACAAGTCAATCTATCCTAGAATCATGTACTTTATTAAATAGAATAATTTCTTCAATAACAACCAACTAACTAACTCTATAATTCAGCTATAAAATCTCTTTTATATCAAGAGTAGTACTTGTCATTCTATAAGAGGACTAAATATTTTAAATAATTAACTAATACTTAACTTATAGATATCTATGACAAGAACTAATTGTTAAAGAGTTAAAAATTTGAAAGAATAAGTACATGCCACACTTAGATTAGATTTCATCTTGTTAACTCCAAGTAGAGTCCTTGATTAAATCTCATTTGATTTTATTTATTAATTACCATGAATGTCAAAGATCATTGATTGAATCCCTTAAATTGTGGTGAATTCCAGTTGTTTTGTCCATTTTCCCCACATTTTCAGCCAAAATGGATGTTAAGTGGGACTTGAATAATCCTCATGATTCGTATTATTTCTAGATGATAGTCTATATTCAATTTAATTTTCACCATGTTAACTTGTGTGTTTACTAAATCAACTCACATCCTTATTATCTCGAATCCTTTACCTCCTTCATATGAATCCTACGCTATCGTAGTGCAAGTTGTGCGCTCCAAAGTGAGTCATGCGCCAATGTTTAAGTGTGTCTTGTGCTAATGTTTGGGTGAATCATGTGCCAATGCTTAAGTGATTCCTATGCTCTAAAGTGAGTCTTACGCCGGTGCATGAGTGAGTCCTTGTCCAATGCATGAATGAGTCCTACACTATGGCCATATATGAATCTTATGTTGGCTTAAGATATGTTCTTTAACCACATTTTTAACACATATAAATATTCATTTAAAATCATTTGAAGAAGCATAGATAAGATGAAAATAAACAAGGTTTATGCACAAAACTTCCTTTTAAATATATTAAATTATTAATTACAAAATGCTAATATCAGTCTTAGTATAAAATGATGACATAAAAATGGGGGTTTACAAGGATTTAACAATGCTCACCAAATCTAGACTATGCAATATTTTTCTATGAAAATGGAGTGTGGATATTCTTCGGAGAAAACCACCCAAAGTGGGAAAAAAATCCCTAACACTAGTGTTGGATACGTGCACTAGTGTTTTAACAAGTGATTTACTTTCATTATTTTAAGGGTTTAAACTTAGCTTCTTCCTTTCGTTGTTTATTGCATCCAATTTTTGTAGGGTTCATGTGTTGCACATATTCCTAAAAAATCCCTAGATACCTACACAAGGCTCATGTAAACATTAGATGAGATAAATAATGCATATTCTTGATTCGAGATATCCTTGATGACCACCTCAATGTGATTGTCACCAAATGTTAGATACATTTGCACAACCACCTCAATGTGATTTTCACCAAATGTTAGATACATTTCAGACTCTATGTAGTTTGTGTGTGTGTGTGTGTGTGTCCCTTGAAGCTAGGTTTACCTTGTGATAGTTACACAAAGATAACAAGATATAACTACATTTCCACCAAGATGAATGTGTTATATGGAATTAAAAATAGATCCCCTCTTATGTAGTGAATGATGCATCCCAAAATTTATTCCTTGAGTGTTGATCTTATAAATTGTATATAGAAAGTGATATCCCAATTAGCTATCCCCTAACAAGAGTGAGTAATTATTATATATATACAATTACTTTATTTTAATTTTATCATTAAAAACCAAAAATTCCAACCCAAAGTGACAAGTAGTAATTTATAAAAGATAACAAATGATGTGGTATTTCACATTTAAAAAAGAGAGGGAAAAAAGAACAAAAGTTCGCAAAGGGGAGAGGAGCACCTGAGTGCTCTTGTCCCTAATGGGAAGTAGTGTTCGGGATGATCAGAGGATAAAAAAGAAATGTGAGCTAGGTCATGTGTTGTTCAATGTACAAAATTAATGTGGTCAATCCAGAAAGGCAAATAAGAAAAGTGTGTAATAGATAAAACAATGTAAGAGTAAAACAAGTGTTATTGATGTCTAGTTTTCTTACTTAGGAATCATACATATAATGACCTTCCTAGAGGCGTGATATACGTAGTAAGTGTGTGATTTCATGACTATAAATACCACTTGAGGTGAAGCGATTTAACTAACTCACGAAACTCCTCCCCTTCAAGAATATAGAGGTGAAAGGAATAATTAGTGAAATCCTCTCGTGACCAAATAAGGCCCCAACCAGTTTAGTCAAAACTTGCATCTTTCACCAATATTTTTATCTTTCTAACTATCTTGATAAAACATAAGATCACCAACCTGAATAGGAGTTTTGAATATTCTTATTATACGTTAGTTCCATATAGATGATGTAAAATTTGTGATGTTGCAAAACTTTGAGATAATTCTCATATAAACATTCTAAAGTAGATAAGTGTGCTTGCCTATACTTGTCCTCATAAAAATTCTCTTGGAGTGAGATTCATAAGCTAGGAAGCTATAACTTCGGTGGAAGAAAAATTCAGACCTAAAAGCAAATGAATAAGGTGTAAAACCTATAGATGTATATATGCTAGTTTGATAAGCCATAGTGCAAGATATAAATATAAATGTTAACCCCTCTTATTTATCTTAACCATATTAAAAAAATAGACTTAAATGTCTTATTTGTTTGCTTCAACCTATCCATTAGATTGAGGATACTAGAGAGAAGTGGTATAGTGTGAAATCGAAAACTTATTACATATTTCTCACCTCTTAGATTTCTTAAAGTATCTCCCATTGTTAGAAATAATAACTTTCAGGACTCCAAACCTACAAATAATTTGGTTTAGGATAAATTTTCATATGACTGAAACAAAGATAGTGGTGAGAGGCATAACATTTTCTAATTTTGTGAAGTACTTGGTTGTGGTTATGATAAAATTATTTCCATATGTAGAAGAAGGGGTAATTTTTAAAATTAAATAAATACCCCAATTAGAAAAGGGCCATGGAATAAGAATAGGCCAAATTTCTTGTGTCAGCATGTGTATAATGTGTGCAAAATCTTGACATTTAGGAAATTTTTAAACATACTCAATAGCACCATTTTCGATGGTGGGCCATAAATAACACATCCTATGAATATTATGGGTCATTACATAGATGCCAAAGTGACCACCACAAACCCCACTATGACACTAGAATAAAATGTATTTAAAATATTCTTTGTCAATGCATTGAAGGAGTATTCCATCAAATGCTCTCAATACAAGAATGTATATAAAATCATGTAATTTTTATCTAATTAATGGAGGCCTTTGTTGGTAATTGAAACCCGTAGATAAGTGAGCTTAATGAGGTTGATAGTAAATGCATACTAGGGACACAATATATTATCTTTTCAAGGAATTCAATGTCTACTAGGTCTTCTAATTCCAATGTATTTTTTCCATCCAATCAATGATGATTTACACCTTAACCCTTTTTATTAACATAGGTCAACTCAAACTCACCAAGGAGTGTGATTAAGTGACAAAATTTCTTGGAGAGGTCTGGTTTCATTAAAAGGTGTGCATTCCTTGAGATTTAAAAATTACCCTAATCTCTCGATTTATCATTTAATGCATCAAGCATTTAATAGAAAATAATATATTGAGGAATCATTTTTCAGCTTAAGAACAATGCATTTCATAGTCGAATAGGATTTGGATAATGAAATAAATAGATTGTTTTTGTTGTCTCTATCTTATTGAGAAATAACACAATCCATTGAAACATTAGTTACAGAAGAAAAGGATATGTGGTTTGTCATATCGTGGATCCTTGAGAGTAAGAGGGGATAATAGGAAGAGTTTGACAAATTCAAAGGATTCCTTAAATTTTTTGGTCTATTTGATGGAATTCTATTTCTATAAAAATTGTTGATCAGATTAACTGCATAGGTATGATCTGGATTAAATCTCCATATAGATCCTAACTTCCCAAGGAAATATCAGATCCAAAAATAATTGGTTGGAGGAAGCATTTCTCGGATTAAAAAAATATTAGTAGGATCACCATCTATACCTCATTGAGATATGATGTATCCTAATATATTTCCACATGTTACTTTGAACACAAAATTCTTGGGGTTTGAGGTAACACCATACTCAATGAGACACATGAGAATTATTCTAAGAACTCCTACATGGTCTTCTCTCTTTCTATATTTAAAGAGGAGATAATTAATGTAAGACTCAACATTCTTATGAATTAGATCATGAAATATGTGGGTCATTTATCATAAGTAGGTTTCCCTGCATTATTGAGACCAAATCACATGTTCCCCATGGGGTGGTGAATTAATATTTGTTTTGATCTTCCTCTAAAATATGAAATTGAATATATCTAGAGAGCATGTCCATAAGTGATAGGATTTCATACCTAGTGGTTTTGTAAACAATCACATCGATAGAGGGAAACTTGAATTTATCTTTGGGAAACTATTTGTTAATACTCCAGAAGTTGATATAAATTTAAATTTTCCCATTCAATTCATCAACAAAAGCTGAATCCTTAACAAAAGCTTCAATTCATAATCAATATGATGACTCAAGTTGGAGAATGGATTAAGAAGAGAGAATCTTACTAGTGTAATGTTAGTCAAACTGTCAGCGGGAGGTCCTTGAATTACCACCTTATAAACCTCTTCCCATGTCTCCATCCATGTAATTTCAAATTGAGTCCCATAGTCCTAACATCCTCGCTGCAAACCCTATGGTGGAATTCAGTTCTTCGTCTCCATTTTTCATCCCATCATGAATCTTCTGTTCCTTGTTCTTCTAAAGTTCCTTCTTTTCTATAAAGGCCATCAAGACAAGAAGATAAATCTCTTCCACTTCCTCAAATAGTGAGGAAATTAGTTGAATCCTAATTTGTCCCTCATCTTATAGTCCCAAATCCATTTTTGGAGGAGCGTGATCAAGAAATGAGAAAAAGGGAGGAGTATATAGTTGAGGAGAGTATTAAGGAAGAGCTTGAATTTTTTTGAAGGAGTGGACTACGGGACTCAAAATATGGAAAATTCCTCTCCTAATGAATCCTCTATCCAAGGTTGAATCTTAAAGTTAGATGGAGAGAACTGAAGGTACACAAGAGCAAGTATAAGGGGATGATGATCAATAACCTATTTAGCCAAAATACAATATCCATATTGATGCCATATCATCGAGAGGAGGTTAACTCACCAAAAGTGGAAAAATCATTTGTAGAAGAACATGTGCAAGTTGAAGAAGAAAGATTCTCAAGTGTACAAGGTGATTCTAATGAGTGCAATGATCCTAATTTTCATGCATGTCAAGAACTTGCAGCACTTCTGGAAGGTTGTATCAACTTTCCAAGGTCATCATTAGATGTTACAATCAACCACAAAGAGTTTCATGAGACCAAGGTAGATTTAGAGGTCGTGAATGCAAATGAGGCCATGCAAAAGGTTTCAAATCCTTTTCCCTCTCCACCTTCAAAATTCTAATTGTTTTGATGAATTCTATATTTCTAATTTCATGTTTTAGGATGAGGACAATCGGGGTGAAAAAAATCCAATCGAAGAATACCATGGTGGAAGAATTTAAATATTTGCCACAACCAGAGAATGAAGAATCAAGCTATTTTTTTGATGTGGAGAAGTTGAATCTTCCATAAGGCTCAATGAATGAAGGTAAAGAGGAGCACAAGGGAAATAATGAGTCAGATTCAGAAATCTTGTGAGGAGATGACATCATTGAAAGTTTCTTGCTCTCAATTGGTAAATCTAACTTAGTTGATGAACCAATGATGACAAAAGGTTTTATGTTGAATAAGGAGATTCATAGTGTGGGTCAATCTAAGGAGAAAGAATTATTAGACAAGAAACACATTTTAAATATTTACATTAGTTCAACATCGAAACTACAAACAATCTAAAGGAACTCAATGTTGTGGAAGAATTTCTTGTTGTCAAAGAAGGAAAAGGGTACAAAGAGGACATCACTTCAACACCGTTTATCCAGGAATGTCTGCAGGAATTCATTATCAAAGTTGAATTTTGAAGAGATGGGAAAATTTAACGGGTTAGACCATGTCCCATAAGGAATTTGGATTAATTGAAGCTACAATAGAAGCCATCACCGGTCACATTCACTTCAGAATGTGAGGATGAGTTTCGAGTCCCAAGGGATCGGTTGCAATTCCTCTACAAAACAAATGTATAACAACTAAAAGAGGCATAATTTCTCTTTCAAGCTGATGCCTTGGTTAACCAGGTGGATAATTGGGATTGTTTTAGTTTTCCACTCTCAATCTTAGTCATATTCATTATAAAATCAATTGCATGGTTGTCCATTGTGAGGAAAGGGAGCTATTTTGCACAACTAGTTTCGGGGTTCATTTGGCTCACCTATGCTTCTAGTTAGTGTAGAGTAGGGATAGGTTTTATTTCAAAATAATAAGTGCATTGCACACTCTGCATGTTTCATTTGAAGCATGAATCATTTTCATTTTTGTGTCTGTTGTGTTTTTTCGTTACTCTTGGACACTATGTTAGAAGCAAAATTTTTAGAAGAAAGAGAGAATTCAAGTTTAATAGAGTTCCATGATGTCCAAAACTTGTCAAATATTTACTCAAATATCTGTAATATACCTTACATTCTAGGAATTCATGGGTTCCAATGTGCTTCATGTTTGACACCATCAGATTCTAGGACAAGGTCAAACGGTCTACTTCAAGTTTGGGATCAGTTTTAAGAATATCAAGTGACTTCATGCCCAATTGATATACAAGGCTACTAGAATCATGCTTAGTAGGAAATCATTGCCAGAGGTCACCAAAAATGTTATCTAATTTTTCAAACTTGAAAAAATTGGACAACAGAGGCTTGTTATGCTCTAGGACTGAAAAGGGACTTCACGAATAAATTATGAGACATTACAGGTCTTGGAGGTTAAAGGTTTACCTTAAGTACAAAAATAGCTCCAACGGGCCCACTCCTTGTTAATACGAGGAAAATATGGTCAAAATCGATAAATCATGTTTGAGAGATCTTATTGTGTTTTCTATTAACATCCGGTTTTGTGAGAAAGCCTAATATAATTGAAATCCGAGATCAAAGTTAGGTTTAGAAGGTTAAGTGAACATTAGCTGAAAATATATCACCTGAGCATCTTGGTGAGCTACTCTCCGAGCTAATGTGAAGAGAGGGTAAAGCTGAGCTCTATTGTAGCTCATACAAGCTTATTTAAAAGTGTTGAGTCAAACTAACAAACAACTCGATGCACCAAGTTAAATTTCTCACAGGCCTTAATGAAGATTGTGGGCTGAAAGAGATAAGAGTGTTAGAAAATGGCTTGATGAATGTTGGAAAAAAATTAGAATAGCTCAAAATTCCAAGCTAAGACCGATGGTGAGTCACTATGAAATGATAAATGAGTTCCTTGTTTAGTGAGTCAATAAAGAGCCCGTAATAAAGAGGCTCGGGGTTGGCATCTTACGAGTTCAATCATTGAAGGAAGCTAGATGGCTGTAAATGAAGATCATCTCAGCATAAGATCTCACAAATCCGAGAGATACTCATTCAAGCTTGGCATGAGAAAGAAGAACCAAGTTGACATTTCACACCACGAGGTAATAAAAATTTGAGTTTAGGACAATTGAAAAGGGTGCTCAGTGTATGTATAAAAAGATTCAATTTTAGGGTCAACTTGATAGAAACATAGCCGGGAAAAGTGACAAGATCATGTGAAGATAACTTGTTAAGAGTTGATAGATCATGAGGGAACTCTGTTCGGGAGTTTCAAAGTTTGTGAGAGTTTGAGCTCCTAATGGTGAGATATGAATAGGCACACAAAAGGAGCTCTCATCAAACGAGGGAATCAACTTAGTACTAGGATGAGAAGAGGTAGATTGTCTAATTAAGGATCATCAACATTATTTATAGAGTTGGCTTGAAAATTATTTCAAATAAGATGTGAAAAAATGAAGGATCTCGATGTAGGAAGAAAATTATTATGAAGATCTTGGGGATTGCTTGGGGTAGGCTTGGTTGGCCAAACTTATTTCCTAGTAAATCATAGATATGAGTGTCTGGAAAAGCCCAAAGGCATGAGCCCACAGTGTAAGTTTCCCACAATGATATGATGCAAATGAAGTAGAGACAATGGAACTCATTATTGATTTGAGTGGCTCAAGGGAGTAATATAGTCCATGCCGAGAGTCTTTGAGACAATCACAACCTAGTAAGATGTTTTGAGTTGAACAAAAAGGATTTGACTTGTCATGGGAATAACATGTGAGTTCACATGGTAACGAGAAGGATTCAAATCAATGCAAATTTGAATAGGCTCGCATAAAAGATCATGGTAATAAGTGTTCAATTAAAAAAATGAGTTAATTCTTTGAGCACAAAGTTTGAGTCACCTTAAAAGGAATTAGAGCTCGACAGGTCTAGCATGAAGGTTACAATGAAGAGGCCAAGCCAAATTTTAGGGAACCTCATTTTGTTTTGAAGCTATGAGCTTGTGTAAGTATGAGAATCAACTTGGTGACCAGTGCATGAACATACCGAGATAATAAAATTCATGATGCATTGGGAGTGTAGTGCCCGTTTAAACAACCACTTGAGACCAAAAAAATTACCTAGGGTTACCTAGAAAAATTATGGAATATTTTTTTTTTGATTTAAAGTGTCTACAACAGTTACAAGACATCAATTTTCACTAACAGGTTTTAGAACAAATTCAATGTACTACAACATATGTTTTCCTTCATTAACTAATATCAAGCTCACAAGGCTCAAATTTTAGGGTTAAATGCTCTAGTTAGGTTCAGGGAGGAAATTTAGCCCCATTCTGCTCTCTAACAGCTTAGATTTTAAAATAGATTTTCTCTTACTTAATGCTTCCAAAATTTCCCTAAACTATTCCCAATGGATAGCAAATTTTCTCACCTTTCCGGTGATATAAGGAAGTCCTCCTAACTCCTTGTAGAACTCAAGTTATGAGTGGGCAGAGTCCCTAGGGCCAATTTTTCCCTAGGGGGACATGTGTCAAGAGGAGGGGAAATGCGCTTTGGATGGATTGGTGGGTCACGGGCGGCATAGGGAAATTTTCCCATCACATAGCTCAAATGCACAAAACATTTCATGCCCCCCGCAGGTCCCCGAGTGGACACATGTTGAGTCTTGGTGCCAAGCGGGAAAGGAGAAGGGAAGGGTGGAGCGGTGGGTGGATTTAGTGCCTTGCACCCAACGAAGGAGGAAAGGAAGAAAAAGGTGCATGGGTCCGCGCACCCGTGGAAGAACAAAGTCCGAGGGGAAGGCGGAGATGCGAGGCCACGGGAGAAATTTAGAACATTTTCCCAAGGCCAAAACAAACAAACAAAGGAAGAAGAAGGGTCTACCCTCCTACCACCCCAAAGTGCCACGTGGCATGCTCTCATTGGCCGTGGGCTAGCGGGGCCAAAATGAGAATTTTCCCAAATTTTTTTCAAAGGGTTAAGTCCAAAGGGAAAAAACGCGCCTCCACCATAGCCACAAGAGGACACATGGCACCCTATGATTGGCTGCGGGTTGGTGGAGGGAAAAGGAAATTTTTCCAAAGTCAAAATTTAAAAGGATAAGTTTAAATTTGAAAAGTGTCCGCCCATTCACCATGCCACATGGCAACATGTGATTGGTTGCGAGCCGATGGGGTAAAATGGAAAAATTTTCCCAAGGAATTTTTTTCGAAAGGGCTAAGTTTAAAAATTGGTTTACCCCTCCTAGGGTGCCATGTGGCAGGCCCCGATTGGTTGCGAGGATGGTGGGGGCCACAGACCTTTTTGGGAATTTTTCCAAAGTAAAATTTAAATTTTTCTATAGTTAGATTAAATCTTATTATTATTATTATTTTTGAATGCCAAATTGAAGTAAAACTTCAAATGGCCATAACTTGAGCTAGAAAGCTCAGTTTTGGGAAAACGAGGACTTTTCGGAAATCCCTCGATGCCCTCTTTGCATAGGGATCATCAATTTTGGAAATTGATGAATTTTGAGAGGTCAATTTAATGAAAACAATCTGCAGGGTTCTAATTAGTGAACTAACAGTTTTCAAATTCTCAATTTGGTTAAATTAGAACTCCTCCTTCACTCAACATGTCGAACAGACATGGAGGATTAGTCTAGGGAGGGTTTAGAGTGTTTTAGGAAGATTAATTTTTCAATTGATTTCAATTTTTATTTCTCGACAATAGACAGAAAAATGACCCAAGGGGGAATTGCATTCAAATTTAGCAATGGTTGGATTATTTCTTAAGTTTTCTTTGTCAGGTTGGGTTCAATAATGTATTAGCATAATAACTTATAATATTTTTAAGTTGATTACTAAGTGCATGTCTAAACTGTTCATTTTATTAAAATGTGAATTGTTAGAATGAAGTGTATGGTAGTGAGCTATTTCTTTGAATTGGAATATCAATTTTGGTCATTTGAATGTGCATATGTTTACTAAATTTATTCAAATACATTTAATTTAATTCCATCAACCATTCAATAACAATTTTTCAAGTCTTATTTCTATATTCAACTCCTTCAAGAGAATAAAATATTGTCTTTTGTTTCATACGCATGCTTCTTTTCCAAACAGCAATTTCCAATCTTTAACAACAATTTCAACTTCAATAATAATTCAAATCTAATACACAATACACTTTTGAGAAAGGAATGCAATCCTTCATTGATCATAAAATAAAATTTTACAACTTTCTTTTTCATTTGGTTTTTCAAAATATAGTTTACAAGATACATAATACAATGCATGTAACTTAATTTACATTTCTTTTCCAAAATAGAGGACAATTATGAATCTCCTTTGCATTTCTAAATTCAAATTCAATATTCCATCTATAATACAATAACTTCACATTGTAATTACTATACAACTAATCCACTTAGAAGTGGGAAAGATTACAAAAAACTTGCTCAAAGGATGGGATTTGTCAACTATATTATTCTTGCTCCAAACAACAACATGCTAGTTTCTCCATCTTTTCATCTTTGATCACAACAAGGAAGGGGGAAAGGAAACGCTCTCCATCCAACTAAGACATCCAATGAGAAAGGAGAAGCCATCCTTCCTCATTAGCCCCTAAGCCCCAACCATATTGAAATAGAGAATGAAAATAAACTCATGGAAACAATGGCTTCCACAAATATACAAGAAACATTTTCACATGCACAGATCAATAAGATACACATTCCAAACAAGGACAGCAGTTCACAACTGCATTTGAAACCATTCACACAAAACATAGGCTTGATCAAGCAAGCCAACAAGAGAAAGAACTATGGGGAACTACTTATGCCTCCCTATTTGGAATCAGGCATCCACCTAAATCATACCACCAATAAACATATCAAATCCCATAAACCTTATATCTTCCAACCCCTCCTTATGCCCAACCCAAATTTTCTCCCTTATGCCCCCAAGAGTAAGAAATGCAAGCAGTTTCTTTTCCAAGGTGGATCCCAATCCAAAACTCCCTCCATAATAGAATTGGTGCCATTGAAAATCCCTTATGTCCCCCCATTGGAAATCCCCATAGAATTCTCCTAAACCATGTCTTAAGCGAGTCTACTTAACCAGCCAAGAAAAAAAATACATTCACCATTTCAAACATGCATGTAAGAGAAAGAAAGAAAATATTTAAAACAAGCTCAAGATCCTACCTCTCCATACTAGAGTTTGTTCCAAGCTCACAAGATTTCCAACTGTCAAAGTGTAGTCCAAAACTAGAAATGTTCAAGCATGCAAAAGACTCCAAACTTCCTCCACAACAAGCTCCAAAAACACAAAAAAATGCACCCCCAAGAGGAATGGACAAAGTTTCAACAACCAAAAATAAGAAAGGAGTTTCACTTTTAAAGGAGAGGGAAGAGAAGAGGATGATGTGGATCCATGTAGGATGCCACATGTTTCTTCCTCAACCCTAAGAGGAAATCAACATCATCCACCAAATCATAATAAATAAGAATGACAAAATAACTTACAAACTCCAAAATGACCCATACTAAAAAAGGACTGAATTAAAAATATGTAAGAGAAGTGCAATTAAAACTTACAAATTGTCATTCCAAAATGCAATAAAAATGCCTAAATTTAACCTCCAAACCATAGGTATGGTTGGTGAATCATTTTAAGAGGTGTGGGACAAGTTTAACTTGTCCCACAAGCCTCCAAATTTGGCCTCCAAGGACAAATTCGAATTCTTAAGGAGATGAAGTGTTTAACCTTCCAAAATATTTCTTACATGACTCTTACATATCCCTTACACCTTCTTACACATTTCTTACACACTCTTCCAACATTAACATTTAAAATCAACAACTTCATTAATTACATTCCATGTCCCCAATTTAATTTAATTAAAGTTTAACTATATGATCTCTCACATTAATCTACCACATTTAAATTAATTACAAGAAGGAACACATAATAAAATACATAACCCATGGTCACATATACTTGAAATCCCCCCATGGGAATCCCTAATACAACACAGATATGCACACAACACAATTGCCATGGTGACCTTGTTGATTTCACCTAGAATTCTAATATGGTTAGTATCTAGTCCCCCCGACATTGTTGTAATTTTTACCTTGTAAAAATGTAAATACCTCCTTGACCTCATGGCCATATCGAACATCCAAAATGATATAAACAACATTTCAAGATCAGCTAAACACATGAATCACAACATTATAAAGAATTCAACATTATCATTTTTAATTCATAAATCAACTACATCATCATCTATACTATTCCATATTAGGCCTACTCAAATATCAAATGTCACAAGTGCAAATCAACATATATAATATGTCCATGTCAACAGATATATCATCATCCACATATCAAAATGTCTTTAGTAACCATCATGCATACTAAGCGTATCTAGAGAAATAATAATCCATGATCTAACATCGACCATCATACTAAAACAAAACATAATTGTGTCCATAATAAGATCATCGATATCAAGATCAGTATCTAAATGTGTCAAAGGGAAGTAGGCACTACATCCCCCTCCACTTAGACTCAACTTCCTCCGGAAGTCGGTGGAACAAATGTGGAAACTACACTCGTAATCTTTGTGGCATCCTCACGAAGTGGCTACGGTCTCATCGTATCTGTCCCACTTTGCACCCGTACCTAGTCAATCTCCTTCCCTCGAAGGCCCAAGGTCCTATCAAAATTAAAATTTTCCTCCGTAATTTCTATTTTATTAATGTATGTATCAGGAATAGGATGTTGTTAAGTATAATTAGTAGTGGCATCCAATAAAAGATAGTGACGTCGTCAGTACGGTGCCGCCAATAAAGTAGAGTACGGTAATAGTCAAAGTACAATAGGAATGTTGTGGTAAAAAGTAAATATTTGTCGTAAGTGGTCCGATAATGTTAAAATTTCAAAGTTGGGGTAAGTAGAGAAGTAGGGTCTACATGATTAGGAATTAGAAATATTATATTTATAATAAGGACAAAGAGTGATGTCATAAATATTTTGTGTACTTTATTTGTGGAAAAGTCTCGAAAGGTGGAACCCATGTGCGATGATAAGGTTTATCTTATCTCGAGAAGATAAGCCTACATGTAAAGGCAAGAGTTTAGGCATGGAATATGATTGGCCGGAAGAAATTTCATATCCTATCTTAGAGATAGGGTGGATAAACCCAATTCCTATAAATAAAGAGGCCACCCCCTCGTTTAGCATAGAGGGAAGTAGTGAGAAATATTATATGAGTAAGTGTATAAAGGAAGCCATCATTTAGAAGGTGTGTTAAATAATCCATTGTGAAGTTTCTCCCATAGTTATTGTTGGAAGGAAAGTGAAGTCAGTAACACTTGAAGTACCTCATGGGTGAGATTGTAACAATTTCATGTTGATATTATAATTTACACTTATATTTTAGATTTGTCATCATTCCTTCGTATCATAGTCTATGGTATTCTTGTGTTATGTTTGTTGTTGTGTTTCCATATTACATCCACCAAACTAAAGGCTATGCATTAGTAAATAATCATAGCACAAGGAGTTCCTGGTGGAGAATTATCATAGTGCCAAATTGGTGATGACATTTTGGTTCCATTGTCAGGACCATTCCTCATTGGTGGATTTTCTGGAGAAATATTCCCACTTAGTCAGAAATCATTTGGAGGGTAACCTTGTTTTTACTATGCATAGTAGTTACCATGGTAAAGTCACTTTTACCGTGAATAGTATTTACCACAGTAACTTTACTTTTTACCGTGAATAGTATTTACCACAGTAACTTCACTTTTTACCATGAATAGTGTTTACCACAGTAAAGTCAATTTTTACCACAGTAAGTCAACTTTAACCTTGGTCATTCCTATTTTACTGTAGAAAGGTGTAAATTCACTTTCTATTGTAGTGATTCTAATTATTTATGCACAAAAGTCTTACTGATTGTACTTGTGAATTGGTATTTCTTTGTGGTTACTTTTAAAAATGGGGAAGATTCCTATTTTTTCAGCCCAATCGATGAAGATGCTTCCTCTTTCATTCAAGAGTTTAAACGATCTTGCATTTGTAATGTCCTCATAAGAAGGAACAATGGACTTAATTTTTCCTACCTTTTTGGATGGTTCAACTCTTAGGTGGTTTGAAACACTAGGTGATAATGTGAAAAATTCATGGGATTTATTAACTGAAAGTTTTCTTGAAGAATTTGATGAACAAAAAAAATATGTAGATCTCATGATCGATATCACAAAGCTATCCCAAGGAGAGAAGGAGAAGATAAGGGATTATCATGCTCATGTTCTAGAGCTAAGGAGGAAGCTCGATGCCCAAATCTGGAAGGAAGGATTAGCGGATGGGTTGATGAATGGCATGGATAATATCCTATATAAGCACTTCATTCTTGGGATGAAGCCAGAGATCAGAAAATGAGTGAAGTATGACCACCTAGCAACCCTCAAACAAGCAAAGGATATTGCAAGAAGGAAAGAAGAAAGCATGGAAGAAGAGCCCAAAGAAATTGTTGCTAAGGTAGAGCCTACACCAACACCTTTGGTCCAAAATCCACAACCACTCTCGGTGAGCACAAATCTTTTCCTAGTACATCTACTGAGTATGAAGATCTGCTCAAGAAGATGGGTTAGTTAACTATTAATCTTCTTCAAGGAAAGGAATTTAGTTCTCAGGGAGGAGATAGAGGTATAAAAAAAATATAACTGAAGTTATATGTTATGGTTGTCATAAAAGGGTCGTTATAAGTATAATTGTCGAGATAGAGCTTCTACATCGGTACAAGAGATAATGATAAAGGAAAAGCACTGTGAACTCTTTTGATGTAGTAGATAGGAGCATAGATAATGAAGTAGATGTGTTTGTAACAAAAAGAAAGAAAGAAAAAGATAACCAAGATGGAAATGATCCTAAGAAGATGAAAGAAGAGACTGGTAAGAAACATTGGAGGAGAAAGTTGGGTGTGCAAGATTTTTTGATTTCACAGGGGCAAGGACCATACTCCATCTTAGAAAATCTGTCCAAAAGGCCTGCAAATATTACATATGGTAAAATTCTGGCTATGTCTTCTGAGAAGAGGTGGGAGCTGCGAAGTGGACTCAATGCTCGATGAAGTAAGGAGGTTGAGGTACCTATTTTGGAGGCAAAGGTGGATCCCTACGCTCCACAAGCTAAGATATTATGTAATGGTATTTCAATTCATGATGTCTTAGTTGATGGAGGTGTAGTTAATGTAATGACCAAGTCTGTAATGAATATGTTGGGTTTAAAAATTGATTTCCCCTCAACACTTATGTTAAGGTCATTAAATAAGGGAAAAACTAAACCAGAAGGTGTTGTATCAAATCTGGCAATATCTCTTATGGGTGTTGTATGTGTGGTAGAATTTGAGGTGATGAAAAATGGTACTGTTGCGTACCCAATGTTGTTGGGAAAGCCATGGCTAAGGAGAGTTCATGCAAGAAACTACCTGGAATGAAGGCTTCATGACACTTGGACGTGGTAGAGAGAGGGTGAAGATAAATGTGATCCTTGGCATCATAAGGTAGAACATGTGGATTCAAGTGATGAAATTGATGGTTGGACATCCTCACGATTACTCTAGTATTAGTGAAGTGGACACAAAAGATGAAGAAAGTGAGGTTGATGTTTCGGTCATGGATATCCTTCCGGTCACACCAAATCATGAACCCATAAGATTATCTCGAAGAAGAAATTGTTGTTCATCTCCAACAAATAAAGATTGGTGATCTTTGTGATGGAGAGTGAGAATGAATCCTACCTCCAGCTCTTTCAAAGGTACATACACCTATTCACTTTTGATTACAAGGAACTCTGTCAAGTAAGTTGGGTAGAACATTCTATTGAGGCTGGTAGATGGTGCGAAGCCCATAAAGAAAATGCCATATAGAATGAATCCTAATTTTTGCAAAGGCTGTAAAAGAAGAAATAGATAAGTTACTTGATGTAGGATTCATATTTGTTATGGAGAATTCAGAATGGGTTTCTCCCATTGCAATCTCAATAAAAAAGAATGGGAAACTACGCATTTGTGTTGATTATAGGAAGCTCAACAAGGAAACAAAGAAGGATCATTACCCTCTTCCATTCTCAGATCAGATCTTGGATGAAGTAGCTGGCAAGGAGTGCTATAGTTTTACTAATGGATATAAAGGATACAACCAAATTTGAATAGTAGAGAAAGATCAGCTGAAGACCATGTTCACCACTCCTTGGGGAACATTTTCTTATAGAGTTATTCCTTTTGGGTTGTGTAATGCTCCAACAACATTCCAACGCTTGATGAATAAGGTGTTTGAACCCTACATTAGAAAATTTATCGAGTATTTCTGGATGATTTTTACATATATGGGAGTAAGATGGACCACTGCACCAAATGGAGACAACATTTCAAATTTAAGATGAAGCACAAGCCTCACTAAAACCTACAAAGTGTGTCTTTAGATGTTTTAAAGGTGTTTTGTTAGGGCATGTTGTATCCAAAGATGGTATTGGTGCGATCGATAAAGTTTCAAAAATCAAAGAGTTACCATTTCCTATTAATAGAAGTAAGTTGAAATCATTTTTAGGCCATTTGAGTTTACTATAGAAGGTTCATCAAGAATTTCTCAAAGATTGCACAACCACTAACCTAGTTCTTGAAGAAGGATGTTACTTATGAACTAGGAAATAAGGCGCATGAATCTTTTAAACAACTGAAGGAAGCTTTGGTGTCTTCACCTATTTTAAAGAATCCAGATTGGAGCAAGCCATTCATTGTGTATACCGATGCCTTAGATGCAGCACTAGGAAGTACTCTGAGCCAAAAGGATGAAAATGGGAATGATCATCCACTTTACTTTGGGAGCAGAAAAATGAGCAGTGCTAAGGTAAATTATACTGTAATTGAAAAAGAGGCTCTATATATCATTTTTGTTGTAAATAATTTTAAAAATTACTTGCTAGGGTAGAAATTTAAATTTGTAACAAATCATTAGGCTCTAAAATATATTGTAAATAAGCCTAACCCATCGGGGAGGATAGCAAGATGGATAATTTTGTTATAAGAATTTGAATTTGATATTATAGATAGGCTAGGAAAGAAGCATGTCAATGCAGATGTACTCTCTTGAGCCTATGATGGTTTAGGTTCATCTTGTGATGATGATGATTTCCCGGATGAAACATTGTTATCCCTTGACATGATCCCTAATGAATACATAGATATTTGGAGTTATCGAATGAATTCAAGTTTCGATGGTGCCAATGCAAATAATAAGAGGAAGATTACTCAAGCTAGTCATCCATATTCTATTCTACATGGATTATTGTTTTGAATAGGACACGATGGATAGTATAAGAGGGTAGTTGGATGTGATCAAGGGAAGGATCTGATAGAAGAACTCCAAAATGGTACATGTGGAGGACACTTCTCTGGACAACTTCTGCAAGAAGGATCTTAGATGCGGGTTATCACCACTCACTCTTTTTAGAGATTGTTATAATTATTGTAAGACATGTGATATTTGTCAAACATGTGGTAACCATAAGACTTCATCAACACCATTATGCCCTATTATTTCACTTGGTCCCTTTGAAAAGTGGGAATAGATATTGTAGGTCCACTTCTAACTACTCCATGCCAAAATAAGTATATTGTAGTTGCCATAGATTATTTAACCAAGTGGGTTGAAGCTAGGCCATTGAAAAAACTTCCATGGATGAAGTGGCAAGGTTCATCTATGAACACATTGTCAACAAATTTAGTTGCCCATTAGAAATTGTAATGAGATCAAGGAAGCCACTTAATTAATGAGGTGGTAGAATCCCTAGTCAACAAGTTTTCTATTAAGCATAGGAAGGCAAAAAATACAAGCCAAGCACAAATGGATAGGTGGAATGAATTTTTTTGTGTTGTGTCAAATTCTAGAAAAAGGTACAGCCTTTCAGGTACATAAGTGGGATAAAAGGATTCATGCAGCATTGTGGGCATATAGGGAAACATCAAAGTCAGCAATAGGATACTCCCCATTTCAGTTGGCTTATGGCATTGATCCAATTCTTCCTATTGAGTTTGATATTCTCACTTTGTGAGAGTTATGAAAAATGAAAGGATGGATAAAAGTGATTCGAGTAAAAAGAAAGGTTGGTGCATCTTCATTTGCTAGAGGAAATGAGGGAAATAGCAAAGGATACAAGCTATAAGAAGAAAATGAAGCAGAAGGAATACTTTGATCAAAAGATCCATTAGTCTCCATTTCATGTGAATGACTTGGTTCTAGTATATGATTCCAGAGAAAAAAAAAAAAAAGGTAGAGAAAATTTATTCCCAAATGGATGGGGCCCTACAAAATAGCAGTTGTGCATGAAAATGGTACATATCGACTAGAGGAATTGGATGGTACTCCCATTACAAAATGGGTCAACCATGACAAGTTAAAGATTTTCCAGGAACCAGCTTCAGAATGTCCATAAGAGTCTACTTCAAGGATGGAGTAGAAGCTAGGAAGGGGGAAAATGTCGACATTAAAATTTTCCTCCATAATTTCTATTTTATTAATGTATGTATTCGGAATAGGATGTTGTTAAGTATAATTAGTAGTGGCGTCCAATAGAAGATAACGGTGCCATCAATACGGTGCTGCCAATAAAGTAGAGTACGGTAATAATTAAAGTACAATAGGAATGTTGTTGTAAAAAGTAAATATTTGTCGTAAGTGGTCCGATAATGTTAAAATGTCAAAGTTGGGGTAAGTAGAGAAGTAGGGTCTACATGATTAGGAATTAGAAATATTATATTTGTAATAAGGACAAAGAGTGATGTCATAAATATTTTGTGTATTTTATATGTGGAAAAGTCTAAAAGGTGGAACCCATGTGAGATGATAAGGTTTATCTTATCTTAGAAGATAAGCCTACATGTAAAGACAAGAGTTTAGGCATGGAATATGATTGGCGGAAGAGATTTCATATCCTATCTTAGAGATAGGGTGGATAAGCCCAAATTCCTATAAATAAAGAGGCCACCCCCTCATTTAGTATAAAGGGAAGTAGTGAGAAATATTGTATGAGTAAGTGTGTAAAGGAAGCCATCATTTAGAAGGCATGTTAAAGAATCCTTGTGAAGTTTATCCCATAGTTATTGTTGGAAGGTAAGTGAAGTCAGTAACACTTGAAGTACCTCATGGGTGAGATTGTAACAATTTTATGTTGATATTATAATTTACACTTTAATTTCATATTTTTCATCATTCCTTCATATCATAGTCTATGGTATTCTTGTGTTATGTTTGTTGTTGTGTTTTCATTACATCCACCAAACTAAAGGTTGTGCATTAGTAAATAACCATAGCACAAGGAGTTCCTAGTGGAGAATTATCACAGTCTTTGGATTGGTGATGACAGTCTTGCGATCTATGATACATATGGGCTCCACCGTCACTGGCCCCGATCCTACACCTACAATGATGTCCGATCTAACACATGAGAAGGATCTATAATGTACCTCATAAGGACGAAACATGAAACACATCATGTATTCGAGACAAGCTAGGTGGTAATGCTATATGGTAGGCCAAAGGGCGATATGCTCCAAGATCTCAAAAGGGCCAATGAATCAAGGATCTAACTTAGAACCTTTTCCATAACAGATAGGGCTCTTGTGTGGTCGACACAAAGGAACACCCTCATGCCCACATCAAACCTACGGTCAATCCTATGTTGATCCGCATACTTCTTCTACCTGTCCTATGCCTCCTACAATCTTTACCTGATCAACACTACCTGCTACTCCATGTCCTGAAAAAGAGCTGGCCCAAGAGATACTCTGTCCTCAAACCTATCCTAGCTAAGGGGTGTCCTACACTCTCTACCATATAACACATGAAAAGGAGCCATGCCTATAGAACTCTGAAAACTATTATTATAGGCAAACTCCACTAAGTACAGGTACTCCTCCCACTTAGAGTATTGATCCATCACATACATCCTGAGCATATCCTCAAAAATATGATTCACTCACTCGAGTCTATCCATTTGTCTCAGGGTGGTATGTTGTGCTGAAGTTAATCCTCATCCCGAGGACATACTACATGGTAGTCCAAAAGTGTGAAGTGTACAAAGGATCGCGGTCATAAATGATCTTCCACGGAATCCCGTGTAACCTGACAATCTCATCTAAATAAACTCATGCCACTACTCTAGCTATATAAGTGGTCTTCACTGGAGAAAAGTGAGCCACTTTTGTCAATTTATCAACCGTGACCATAATGGCATCGTGGTGATATCTTGACATAGGTAACCCAACAATGAAATCCATGGAAATGGTGTCCCACTTCCATTCGGTATGGCATGAGGATAAAGAAGAATTGTTGGATGCTGATGCTTGGAATTAACCCTCTGGCACTCTAAAAACCATGACACAAACTGAGCCACGTCTTGAAAAAGTCCTCTCCAATGGTATAATTGTCGCAAGGTAGTCTGCATCTTCTTCACCCTGGGATGGGCTGAATAGGGTGCACGTTGTGTCTCTACCAAGATGTCCTACCTCAAGCCTCCATCTCTGGGAACATGTATCCTACCTCTATGCCCAAGAAGACCATCTACCTCTAAGGAAAAACCATCAAACTTCCCTCAAGGGTCTCATGATTCGATCTCTACTCATACTACCATGTAGAAGGCTGTCAAGAGGAAGTTCTTTGAAGAATCCTACTCCACAAATTTGTGCTCACTAAGGTGGCCATAGCTACGTGTCTCCATATATTGAGAGCATCTATAACCACGTTATCTTTCCATTTCAAATGCTCTATCTCCATGTCATACTCAAAAATCAACTCCATCCAACACCACTGACAAGCATTTAGATTGGGCTACATGAAGAGGTGGCAAAGACTCAAATGATCTATCCTAAGTGTGAATCTCCATCCAAGAAGGAAATGTCTCCATCTAACCAAGGCATGTACCACTACTGCAAGCTCAATATCATGGGTAGGATAATTAAGCTTGTGATCCTTGAGTTTGTGAGACTCAAAAGCTACAACCCTACCATCCTACATTAACACACCTCCAAGCCCTGCTAAAGAAGCATATGTGCAAACAAAGAACTCACCCTATGGATCCGGCACTACAAGAATGGGTGTTGTAGTGAGGCACTCCTTCAGTGTCCTGAAGGCCTACTCACATATGTCCATCTAAACAAACTTCTTCCCTTTCCTCTGAAGGGAAGTGATAGGGTGCACAATTTGAGAGAAGTCTTGAAAAAATCTCCAGTAATATCCTACTAATACCATGAAGTTGTACACCTCTGTCACTGTAGTGGGTGCTGGCCAATCCATAATGGCTCTAATATTGGAAGGATCAACTATGAGACCTTCCCAGAAATAATATGACCTAAAATGCACCTCTCGACTAAAAGAAAGCACACTTCTCTAAGTTCTTGTAAAGTTGTTGCTCACAAAGACACTAGAGAACATGTCGAAGGTGCCCCTCGTGCTCCTCACGTGTACGTGAGTATATAAAAATGTCATCTAGGAAGATGAGCATGAAGTGATCTAAGAAGGTCCTGAATACCCCATTCATCAAACTCATAAACACTATAGGGGCATTCGTCAAACCAAAAGGCACCACTGTGAACTCATAGTGCCCATATCTCATGCGGAAGGCAGTCTTATGAATGTCCGCCTCGAAATCCTCAACTGATGGTAGCTTGACTTGAGATCAATCTTAGAGAACACCGTGGCTCCCTTCATTTGATCAAATAAGTCGTTAATATGAGGAAGAGGATAACGATTCTTGATCGTTACCTTGTTCAACTGGTGGTAATCAATACACAACTGCAATGATCCATCCTTCTTCTTCATGAAGATCACTAGTGCACCCCAAGGGGATACACTAGGATAGATAAGGCCCTTCTCCAAAAGGCCCTCAAGCTACAACTTGAGCTCACAGAGCTCCGGGGTGGTCATCCGATAAGGTGCCCATGAGATAGGCTCTACTCTAGGAACTAGATCTATATGGAAATCAATCTCACGTGGGGTGACATCCCTGGTAGCTCCCCTAGAAATACATTGGAAAACTGTCTCAAGATGGGATGATCATCTAGTGATGGTCCACTAGACCCATCCTGTGATCTGTCACTGAATGTAACATCATACATCTAACAACCTCTTTGCACACACTGCTTAAGCTGCATAGCAGAAATGGTGTGAATAGAAACGGGTCTCCTAACCCCCGAGATCACTAACTCAACTCCAAAATCATCTACACAAGCTAGTCTTATGATAATAATCCATCCTATCCTGTGTGTAGATAACCAGTCCATACCTAAGATGACTCCATATGATCCCAAAGGAAGAATATGGAGATCTGAGGTGGTGGTGAAAGGTCCCAAATCCACTACATAATCCTTAACTAAGGATTCCATAGAGATATTGGATCTAGAAGCCATATTGAAATCCCAACTAAGACCCTACCTAACTACCACCAGCCTGCATCGCTCTACTAAAGATGGTGCAATGAAAGAATCAAAAGAACCAAAATCAAACAATACAGAGGTAGGAATACCACCAATGCTACCTGTGGTCTCAATAACTATGCTCTCATGCTATACGGTAGTTCTTAACCACTACATAAATCCTACACCTACGTCCCATTTCACCAACTATTGGCTCAGAAATTGGTGTCTTACCCTTGTTAGGGTTTTGAGGGCAATCTCTCAAAAAAATTTCATCTACTCCACATCCAAAGTAACCACCTGATCCTCTCTAAGGAGAATCACCTCTAATAGGTTCCCTAGAAGTATGTGGCATGGATCCTAATGATTCAGCTATGGCTTGCTATGGCCCTCTGCTGTGAGCTCCCACTGACTAAGCTCTAGGTCCACCCTATGTCCTAATGGAACCCTTAGGAGGAGGCCCCATGCTCTGACCTCTCTATGTATTAGCTCTCTGTGGAGGTCTATAAGGTGGGTGGGACTATTGTTGCTATGGATTAAAGGATGACTATGAGGAATGTTGACCAGCATGAGGAGGAGGAGCTGACCCCCTCGATCTACTATCCTACATTTGCTGAATGTGGCTCTTGACTCAGTATCTAGCCTGCTAGGTTTTACCCGAGTCTCCTCCGTAATATAGGCTTTCTCAATGGCCTCTGCTAAAGTCTGTGGATAGTGAATTCACACTGCACCTCCAATATCCAAATTTAGGCCCTGGATGAACCTGTGAATCCATACCTGATCATTGTGCATATACTCTACATACTGAAGTAGATCTAGAAATCTACTCTCATACTCAGCTACAAAAAGAGAAGCTTTTCGGAGGTCATGGAACTTGTCAATCCTCTGCTAGATGAACCTCCGTGATAGATATCTACTCCTAAATCTCTCCTCAAATAGATCCTAGGTCACTGTCTCTAAATCTACATGGAGCTTCTACTCCTCTATCCTCCACCACACTCTTACTCCATCCCTCAGTAGATGGATCACAACATGAGCTTTCGTGTTGTTAGAACAAGGAAAAATCTTGAAGCAACCGCTCAAGCTCACTAACCAAGCCTCTGCCTGAAATCCACCTATATCACCTGAGTAATGTGAGGGCCTAAGCTGCGAGGATCTCACGATGTGATCCGCTCACGCAGTCTGTCGGCCTCTAGGTCTCTATGCATGCTCATCCCTAAGCCTAGGGCTCTGAGACCTCTCTATGCTCTAGAACTCTGTCACTCTATCTCCTAGGTGGTGAATCTACTCTAGCTAAGTCCACATGGGATTTCTCTCCTCTATTCCCTTGCTAATTCGAGGAGATACCTAACCTTCAATCGAAGGAGTTCTATCATGACTAGCTTCATGTCCTCCACCTAATCCTCCACGTAGAGTGGCATTAACATCCGAAAGGTGCAGCAGAATACGAGGTAGAATGGCTACTACACCCTAATCGGTGGTGGTGGTGGTGAGTCTGAGTCTTTGTGAAGGTTCCTCCCACTCCATCTGAGCCTCCTAGAAAGACCAAAGTGAGAGTTAGTTTATTTTCTAAGTTATACACTGACTTCCATGTTTACTAAAAATATTCAAATTCTTGCTAAGTTGTTTTCTAGATTTAAGTGTGCTAGGTTTAAGTTTTCATGTCTCAAGTTTTCTAGTGTGCCCAAGGGTCCAAGCCTTTGAACCACTACTCTGATACCAAACTGTAGTGCCCATTTAAACAACCACTTGAGACCCAAGAAATTACCTAGGGTTAGCTAGAAAAATTATGGAATAATTTTTTTGTAATTTAAAGTGTCTACAACCATGTTACAAGACAACAGATTTTCACTAATAGGTTATGGAACAAATTCAATGTACTACAAAATATTTTTCCTTCATTAACTAATATTAAGCTCACAAGGCTCAAATTTTAGGGTTAAATGCTCTAGTTAGTTTCGGGGGAAATTTACCCCTATGCCCGCTCTCTAACAGGATCGAGTTTTAACTAGATTTTGTCTTACTTAATGCTTCCAAAATTTCCCTAAACCATTCCCAATGGATAGGAAATTTTCTCACCTTTCTGGTGATATAAGTTAGTCCTCCTAACTCCTTGTAGAACTCAAGTTATGAGTGGGTGGAGTTCCTAGGGCCAATTTCCCCTAGGGGACACATGTCAAGAGGAGGAGAAATGCACTTTGGATGGATTGGCCAGTCGCGGGTGGCATAGGGAAATTTTCACATTGCATAGCTCAGATGAAAAAAACATTCCGTACCCCTGTAGGTCCTCAGGTGGACACATGTCGAGTCCTAGCGCCAAGCAAGAAAGGAGAAGGAAAGGCCAGAGTGGTGGGTGGATTTAGTGCCTTGCACCCAACGAAGGAGGAAAGGAAGAAAAAGGTGCGCGGAGTCTGCGTGCCACGAGAAGAACAAAGTACGAGGGGAAGGCGGAGATGTGGGCCATGAGAGAAATTTAGAACATTTTCCCAAGGCTAAAAAAACAAAAAAGGAAAAAGAAGGGTCGCCCTCACACCTCCACCCCAAAGTGCCACATGGCATTTGGCTCTCATTGGCCATGGGTCAGTGGGGCCAAAATGAGAATTTTCCCAAATTTTTTCAAAGGGAAAAAATGTGCCTCCATCGTAGCCTTAAAAGGACATGTGGTGCCCTACGATTGGCTACGAGCCAATGGAGGGAAAAGGAAAATTTTTCCAAAGTAAAAATTTTAAAGGATAAGTTTAAGTTTGAAAAGACCATGTGATTGGGCTGAGGCCGGTGGGGTTCTTGGGGTAAAATGGGAAAAATTTCCCAAGGCAAATTTTTTGAAAGGGCTAAGTTTAAAAATTGGTCCGCCCCTCCTAGGGTGCCATGTGGTAGGCCCCGATTGGTTATGGGATTGCGGGGGCTGCGGACCTTTTTGGGAAAATTTTTCAAAGTAAAATTTAAATTTTTCTATAGTTAGATTATATCTTATTATTATTATTTTTGAATGCCAAATTGAAGTAAAACTTCAAATGGCCATAACTTGAACTAGAAAGCTCAGGTTTGGGAAAATGAGGACTTTTCGAAAATCCCTCAGTGCCCTCTTTACATAGGGATCATCAATTTTGGAAATTGATGAAGTTTGAGAGGATAATTTAATAAAAACAATATGTAGGGTTCTAATTAGTGAACTGATAGTTTTAAAATTCTCAATTTGGTTAAATTAGAACTCCTCCTTCGCTCAACATGCCAAAAAACATGGAGGATTAGTCTAGGGAGGGTTTAGAGTGTTTTAGGATGATTAATTGATTTCAATTTTTATTTCTCCAACAATAGACAGAAAAATGACCCAAGGGGGAATTGCATTCAAATTTAGCAATGGTTGGATTATTTCTTAAGTTTTCTTTGTCAAGTTGGGTTCAATAATGTCTTAGCATGATAACTTATAACATTTTTAAGTTGATTACTAAGTGCAGGTTTGAACTATTCATTTTATTAAAATGTGAATTGCCAGAATGAAGTGTATGACAGTGAGCTATTTCTTTGAATTGGAATATCAATTTTGGTCATTTGAATGTGCATATGTTTCCTAAACTTAGTCAAATACATTTAATTGAATTCCATCAACCATTCAATAAATTTTTTCAAGTATTATTTCTATATTCAACTCCTTCAAGAGAATAAAATACCATCTTTTGTTTCATACGCATGCTTCTTTTCCAAACAGCAATTTCCAATCTTTAATAGCAATTTCAACTTTAACAATAATTCAAATCTAATACACAATACACTTTTGAGAAAGGAATGCAATCCTTCATTTATCATCAAATAAAATTTTATAACTTTCCTTTTTCATTTGGTTTCTGAAATAAAGTTTACAAGATACATAATACAATGCATGTAACTTCATTTACATTTCTTTTCCAAAATAGAGGACAATTATGAATCTCCTTTGCATTTCTCAATTCAAATTCAATCTTCCATCTACAATAAAACAACTTCACATTGCAATTAATATACAACTCATCCACTTTAAAGTGGGAAAGATTACAACAAACTTGCTCAAAGGATGGGACTATCAAACTGTATTCTTCTTGTGCCAAACAGTAGCATGCTAGTTTCTCCATCTTTTAATCTTTGAGCACAATAAGGAAGGGGGAAAGGTAACACTCTCCACCCAACCAAGACATCCAATGAGAAAGGAGAAGCCATCCTTCCTCATTGGCCCCTGAGCCCCAACCATATTGAAATAGAGAATGAAAATCAACTCATGGCAACAATGGCTTCCACAAACATACAAGCAACATTTTCACATGCACAGATCAATAAGATACACATTCCAAACAAGGACAACAATTCACAACTACATTTGAAACCATTCACACAAAACATAGGCTTGATCAAGCAAGCCAACAAGAGCAAGGAACTATGGGGAACTACTTATGCCTCCCTATTTGGAATTGGGCATCCACCTAAATCATACCACCAATAAACATATCAAATCCCATAAACCTTATATCTCCCAACCCCTCCTTATCCCCCCAAAGTTTCTCCCTTATGCCCCCAAGAGTAAGAAATGCAAGAAGTTTCTTTTCCAAGGTGGATCCCAATCTAAAAATCCCTCCACAATAGAACTGGTGCCATTGGAAATCCCTTATGCCCCCATTGGAAATCCCCATAGCCTTCTGCTACACCATGTCCTAAGAAATCTACTCAACCAGCCAAGAACACAAAACATGCATGCAAGAGAAAGAAATAAAATATTTAAAATAAGCTCAAGATCCTACCTCTCCATACTGGAGTTTGATCCAAGATCAAAAGCTTTCCAACTATCAAAGTGTAGTCCAAAAAAGAAATGTTCAAGCGGGCAAAATACTCCAAACTTCCTCCACAACAAGCTCTAAAAACAAAACAAAAATGCGCCCCCAAGAGGAATGGACAAAGTTTCAACAACCAAAAATAAGAAAGGAGTTTCACTTTTAAAGGAGAGGGAAGAGAAGAGGATGATGTGGATCCATGTGGGATGCCACATCATTCTTCCTCAACCCCAAGAGGAAATCAACATCATCCACCAAATCATAATAAATAAGAATAAAAAAATAACTTACACACTCCAAAATGACCCATACTCAAAAAGGACTGAATTAAAAATATGTAAGAGAAGTGCAATTAAAACTTACAAATTGTCATTCCAAAATGCAATAAAAATACCTAAATTTAACCTCCAAACCATAGGTATGGTTGGTGAATCATTTCAAGAGGTGTGGGACAAGCTTAACTTGTCCCAGAAGCCTCCAAATTTGGCCTCCAAGGACAAATTCGAATTCTTAAGGAGATGAAGTGTTTAACCTTCCAAAATATTTCTTACATGAATGTTACATATCTCTTTCACCTTCTTACACATTTCTTACACACTCTTCCAACATTAACATTTAAAATCAACAACTTCATTAATTACATTCCTTGTCCCCAATTTAATTTAATTAAAGTTTAACTATATGATCTCTCACATTAATCTACCACATTTAAATTAATTACAAGAAGGAACGCATAATAAAATACATAACCCATGGTCACATATAATGGAAATTCCCCCATGGGAATCCCTAACACAACACACAAATACAAACAACATAGTTTACATGGTGACCTTGTTGAATTCATTTAGAATTCTAATATGGTTAGTATCCAGTCCCTCGACATTGTTGTGATTTTTAACCTGCAAAAATGTAAATACCTCCTTGACCTCGTGGCCATATCAGAACATCCAAAATGATATAAACAACATTTCAAGATCATCTAAACACATGAAACACAACAATATCAAGAATTCAACATTATTGTTTTTAATTCATAAATCAACTATATCATCATCTATACTATTCCATACTAGGCCTACTCAAATATAAAATGTCACAAGTCCAAATCAACATCTATAATATGTCCATGTCAACAGTCTATCATCATCCACATATCAAAATGTCTCTAGTAACCATCATGCATACTAACTGAATCCAGATTGATAATAATCCATAATCTAACATCTAACCATCATACTAAAACAAAACATAATAGTGTCTATAATATGATCATCAGTATCAAGATCAAGTATCTAAAAGTGTCAAAGCAAAGAGGGCACTATAGGGAGATTGGAAAAAATTGTAGAAAATACGGATGAGTGGGAAAAATGGTGCTTGGATCCTGTCCCTCCATCATCGAAATGGTGAGTTACTCGAGGAGATGTTGATGGAAACCAATTTCATGAATGTGGAGGAAAGACTTCCATTGTTGACTAGCTCGGGTGGCATGAAAATGGCGTAACCCGCTCGGCCAAGTAATAGGTGAGTTGTTCGATGGCTCACTCAACAAAGCAAGGTGAAGATAATATAGTAGATTCGGCATGGTGAAGACTTGTAAATGGATCAACCGAGTTGGTGTTCAATAAGGTTGAGCTCGTGAAGATGTGTCCATGTGCTCGATTCACTCGATGTTGAAGTGAATTCACAAAAAAAAATCAAGTCAAATCCAAGTTCGGGTATTCAAGTTCAAGCCTTTGTGGAAAAGTGGGCATCAAGAGCCATCGATCAAGTTGATGAGTGGGAAAAATGGCCTTAAAGACCTGATTCCCCATTTTGGACTTGCATGGTTTGAAATCTATGTCGTGCATGTAAAAATGGTGGTTGGGATCCAAGAGAAAAAGAGCCAACTCAAGGAGGTTGTGAGCCCGAGTGACCCGAGTCATTCGCCAAGATCTTCTCAATTCATTGGACTTTGATAGATGTTGATGGAAACCAATTTCATGAATGTGGAGGAAAGACTTCCATTGTTGACTAGCTCGGGCGGCATGAAAATGATGCAACTGCTCACCAAGTAATAGCTGAGTTGTTTGATGGCTCACTCAACAAAGCAAGGTGAAGATAATATAGCAGATTTGGCATGGTGAAGAATTGTAAATGGATCAACCGAGTTGGTGTTCAATAAGGTTGTGCTCGTGAAGATGTGTCCATGTGCTCGATTCACTCGATGTTGAAGTGACTTCACAAAAAAAAATCAATTCAAATCCAAGTTCGGGTATTCAAGTTCAAGCCTTTGTGGAAAAGTGGGCATCAAGAGCCATCGATCAAGTTGATGAGTGGGAAAAATGGCCTTAAAGACTGGATTCCCCATTTTGGACTTGCATGGTGTGAAAGCTATGTCGTGCATGTAAAAATGGTGGTTGGGATCCAAGAGAAAAAGAGCCAACTCAAGGAGGTTGTGAGCCCGAGTGACCCGAGTCATTCGCCAAGATCTTCTCAATTCATTGGACTTTGATAGAAACCTAGTCAACATATAACGTGGATGTTTGTTTCGTATATGCTTCCTTCAATGAGATACATGGTGGGTGTGATAACAATGGTTGGGCATTTAAAATGTGATTCACTGAGCTATATGTTGAAGTGGCACATCACACATGGAAGTCAAGGGTGATGCATGGGGGAAAACCACCCACCAAGCTAACAAGATGGAACATTTTCATAGCCAGATATGTTGGGTTGTGGACATCGAGAAGAGCTTGTTCAAGCTATATCATGAGGACTGACCAATGTGAAATTCAAGGTGAGGCATTTGGAGATGATACATGTAGCTCGATCAAAGATTACTATGTGTATCTCACCTATGAACAACAGAGTGGGTGTCGTTGGGTATTTGAGAGACGTGTCAAAACATGTATGTAGAGGGTGTGGGTTTCAAAAGACCTAAGGTGAGTCATCATAAGACAAGGAAAGTGGTGACCATTAGGGTATAAGGCATTATGTGATTGGGTGGTTGTGGCATGTCTAATTTTCTTGGTGGGAACATTGGAGGTTGGCACATAATATACAAATAATCTCATAGACCATGACACGTAGGAGCTCGCTAAATAATGCAAACTTACCCAGTCAACTCAAGAAGCTCAAGCTATGAGTCATTTTCAAGACAAGAGCCAAAAAAATCTTGAAGCAGCACAAAGGCACATATTATTTTTATTAAAAACACTAATAATGGAGGATTATTTAAATGGAGGATTAAATTATTTTTTTTGAATTTATGGGGCATGATGGGTGATGTAATTAATAATGTAATTAAATATAGGCCATGTCGAACTACAATTGGGCCCAAAATTTAGGATTTCTTCATCCTTTCTCTGCAGGTGGATTTTCTATAAAGGTAAAAGAGGAATTCATTCCAAAGGGTTAGACAGTTTTCAGTATTTCCCCTCTCTCTTCTGTAAGCTAGTCTATTGTGGATTATGGAGAATTTCAAGCCTCTTTTCCAATATTGTAATGGAAATTTTTTCCTCTTCATCATGTAATGATGCATTGTGCACATGATCAAAGTTATAAAATTGTGTTCTATGACTAATTATTAGTCCTTTCATCATTCTAGCTACTTCTTTGTGCCTTTCTTGTGTATGTAGGTATATTGTGCAACTTCAAGTTTTCATTGCAAGTTTTGGAAGTTTTTTTCTTATCTAAGAGTGAAGATTTGTATGTGGTTGAGTTGTGGTGCTTGTTCATCCTTTTCATTTTCATCTTCCTTCATTGGAAAACTAAATTTTTTTCTATCAACACCCTTTCTTGGCACATCACCACTTATAGTATAGGTTTTACTTCTTACAAATCTCTCTCCCTAAATCCCATGAAAATGTTAGTATAGGTCTAGTTAGTTGTTTTATTGCACTAGAAGTAGGGTTTTGTTGAGTTTATGAAGAGGAATGCGACCTTCTATGGAGGTTCATCTCAATCCATAAGTCCCAAATCTTGCGAGGTGGTTCCATGTTACCCAATCATGCCAAATTCCCTATCCATCACTTGGCCATTCAGAGGGTGTAATGATTTGGTGATAATAATTTTTGGCACGCCCAATGGGATAGTAAGTTAAATCTCTACATTTCACATGTATCCCATTGTAATATCTTAGCCACCATGCTACCAACACTAAGAGTTTTTGGCACACCCATTTGGATGACAAGAGTCATATCTTTCACAGGTGTGTGTATTGTGTTCACTACATTTCATTAATTTGTTGTTCTCTCAATGAAAATTTAGCCTAAGGAGGTATACCCAAGCACAAATGAAGACTCTATTGGTGTAAGTAAACCACTCTCTAAGTGCATACTTTCCTTTATTCACCCATTTCCATCTAGTTTTCCTTCACATATTTACATTTTCTCCCATTCATGAAGTATTGCAATCATGGCTTCATTACCACAAAGTGGAATTATCACTTGCAATAGTGGTGGTTCTTTCCATTTTTAGGCTATTATAATCCACTTACAGACCAGATTCATGATGAATATAAGTTTTAGAATGCATGTCCACATGAGAAATATGAAAATCAAGTCATTCATCCAACCAACTAGGGGGCTACTAAAGAACAATTTCATGCAGATTCTCGAATCCATCCTACACCTGAAGAAGATCACTTGCAGAAGAAGGTTTGGGAGTTGGAATATAATATGGTACAAATAAGGATCAATGAAATGAAAAAAGAATCCTAGATTGGTTTTAACATTCCATACCCCTGGAATGGCCCTATACCATGTGAGCTTAATCCTCAACAAAATTTTCAACTCACAATCAAGACGATGATTCAAGTTAGAGAATGGATTAAGAAGAGAGAAGATTACAAGTGTAATGTTAGTCAACCATGTCAATGGGATGTCCCTACATTACCACCTTACAGCCATCTTCCCATGTATCCATCCATGTAATTTAAACTTGAGTCCCATAGTCCTAACCTCCTAGCTACAACCCTTATGGTGGAATCTAGTTCTTCATCTCCCGTTTTTTCATCGCATTATGAATTTTTTGTTCCTCGTTCTTCTAACGTTTCTTCTTTTCAAAAAAGGCCATCAAGAAAAGAAGATGAATCTCTTCCACTTCCTCAAATAGTGAGGAAATCAGTTGAATCCCAATTCATCCCTCATCTTATAGTCCCAAATATATTTTGGGAGGAGTGTGATCAAGACATAAGCAAAATAGAGGAGTATATAGTTGAGGAGAGTATTAAGAAAGATCTTGCAAATAATTTGAAGGAGTGAGCTGCAAGACTCAACATTAGTAAAATTAATCTCTGATGAATCCTATTTCTAAGGTTGAAGCTTAAAGTCAGGTGGTGAAAATTTAAGGTACACAAGAGCAAGTATCGGGAGATCTTGATCAACAACCTATTTGTCCAGAATCCAATATTCATATTGGTGCCATTTCATCAGAGGAGGTTAACTCACCACAAGTGGAAAAACCAATTGTAGAAGAACATGTGCAAGTTGAAGAAGAAAGATTCTCAATTGTACAAGGTGATTCTAATAAGTGTAATGATCCTAATTGTCATGTATGTCAAGAACTTGCAACACTTCTCGAAGGTTGTAATAGATTTTAAAGGCCATCATTATATGTTACAATCAACCACAAAGAGTTTCATGAGACCAAGGTAGATCCAAAGGTTGCGAATGCAAATGATGACATGCGAAGGTTTTAAATCTGTTTCTATCTCCAATTTCTCAAAATTATGATTGTTTTGATGAATTTTCTCTTTGTAATTTCATGTTTGAGGATGAGGACAATCAGGGTGAACAAAATTCCAATCTGAAGAATACTATGGAAAAATAAGTTAAATCTTTTCCACAACGGGAATGAAGAAGCAAGCTATTTGTCGGATGTGGAGGAATTGAATCTTCCATACGGCTTGATGAATGAAGGAAAAGAAGAACACATAGAAAATATTGAGTCGATTCATAAATATTTTGCTGAGAGATGACATCATTGAAAGTTTATTTCTCTCAATTAGGGAATCTAACTTAGTTGATGAACTAGTGATGATGGAAGGTTTTATGTTGAATAAGGAGATTCATGGTGTATGTAAATCAAAGGAGGAAAACTTCTTAGATGAGAACCACATTTTAAATATTTACAATAGTTCAACATTGGAAACTACAAACAATCAAAGGCTGTATGCTTTGGAAGAATTTCTTGTTGTCAAAGAAGGAAAAGGGTACAAAGAGGACATCACTTAAACACCTTTTATCGAGGAATTTATGTAGGAATTTATCATCAAATTTGAATTTCAGAGAGATGGGAAAATTAAACGGGTTAGAACATGTACCATAAGGTATTTAGATTCATTTAAGCCGGAGGATAAGCCACAATGAGTCACATTCACTTCAAAATTTGAGGATAAGTTTCACGAGTCCCAAGGATTAGTTGCAATGTCTCTAAAAAAATGTAGAGAAACTAAAAGAGGTATAATTTCTCTTTCTAGCTGATGTCTTGGTGAACCAAGTGGATAACTAGGCATGTTTCGATTTTCCACTCTCGGTCTCAGCCATGTTAATTATCAAATCATTTGCATGGTTGTCCATTGTGAGTAGAGGGATCTATTTTGCAAGACCAAATTTAGGGTTCATTTAGCTCACATGTGATTCGAGTTAGTGTAGAGTAGGGATAGGTTTTTTTAGTAGAATAAGTGCATTACATAATTTACATGTTTCATTTGAAGCGTGTAGGTTTTTAGTGTTGTGTTTTTCGTTGCTTTTACACAATGTGTCGAAGTAAGAGTTTCATAAGAAAGAGAGAATTAAATTTTAATAAAGTTCCATGATGTACCAAACTTGTAAAATGTTTACTCAAAGCTTTGTAGAATGCCATGCATTCTAAGCGAGTCATGGGTTTCCGATGTGCTTCATGTATGACAACTTTAAATTTTGGGACAAGGTCAAACAATATTCTTCACGTTTGGGATCAGTTTTGGGAATATAAAGTGAATCCATGCCCAACGGATATAGAAGGCTACTGGAATCATGCTTAGTAGGAAAGCATCCCTGAGAGGTTGCCCAAAATGTTATCCAATTTTGTACACTTGGAAAAATTGGACAATGGAGGCTTGTTATGCTCTAGGACTGAAAAGGGACTTCATGAATAAATTTTGAGACATTACAGGTCTTGGAGGTTCACGGTTTTCGAGAGTGTAGAAAATGGCCACTGGACGTGCCCACTCCTAGTCAACATAGGCAAAAATGGTCAAAATTGATAAATCATGTTTCAAGGATCTTATTATGTTTCTATTAACATATGGTTTTGTGAGAAATCCTAATACACTTAAAATCTAGATCAAAGTTATGTTTAGAAGGTTAAGTGAACATTATCTAAAAAACAGCTCTTTGAGCGAGCAACTCAATGAACTTCTCGGCAAGATAATGTGAAGAGAGGTTAGATCAAGCTCTATTGTAGATCATATAAGCTTATTTAAAAGTGATGAGTCAAAATAACACACAAATCGATTCATAGAGTTAAATTTATCACGAGGGGGTGAATGAAGATGTTTGAATAAAAGAGATAGGATTGTTAGCAAATGGCTTGATGAATGTTGGCAAGACAATGAGAAGAGCTTGGAATTCCAAGCTAAGACTGATGGTGAACCGGTGTGAAATGATAAACAAGCTCCTTATTTATTGAGTCAACAAAGAGAGCTTTGTAAGAGAGAGGCTCGGGGTTGGAATCTTGAGAGTTTGATCATTGAAGGAAGTGAGATGGCAAATGAAGCTCAATTCAGCCTAAGATCTTAGGACCCCAAGATATACTCATTCGAGATTGGCATGAGAAAGAAGAGCTGAGTTGGCATTTTACACCATGAGGTAATCAGAATTCAAGTTCAAGACAATTGAAAAGGGTGCATAGTGTGCCTGAGAAAAGGTTCAAGTTCGGGGTCATCTTGATAGAAACATAGCTAGGAAAAGTGATGAGCTCATGTGAAGATAAATCGTTAAAGTCAATAGATCACGAGGGAACTCTATTGGGAGTGTTGAAAGTTGTGAGTTTAAGATCTCTCTAGCGGTGATCTATGAACAAGAACAAAAAGGATCACACATCGAGACATGAATCAAATCGGTGGTAGGATGAGAGGAGGTATATTGTCAATTGAGGATCATCAACATTATTTATATAGGTGGCTCAACCTTATTTCAAATAAGATGCAAAAAAATGAAGGAGCTCAATGTAGGAAACAAATTCTTATGAAGAGCTTGGGGATAACTTGGGGTAGGCTTGGTTGGCCAAGAGTGTCCTGGAAAATCCAAAAGACATGAGCCCATAGGTGCGAGTTGGCCATGATGATAGGATTCAAATGAAGAAAATATGGTGGAACTCATTGTTGAGCCAAATGACTTGAGGGAGGCGTAGTCCATGCATGCGAGGGTGGTGAGCCCATCACCAAATAGTAAGGAGTTTTGAGTTAAATGGAAAGGACGACTTGCCATGGGAATAACGTGTGAGTTAATAAGGTAACTAGAAGGAATCAACTTGATGTACGGTCGAATAGGATCACATCAAATATCATGGGAATAAGTGTTCAAGAAGAAAAAAGTGAGTTAATTTTCGAGCACAAAGGAGGAGTTGGCTTGAAGGGAGTTGGAGCTCGGTAGGTTGAGTATGAAGGTTGCAATGAAGATGCCTAGCCAAATTTCATGGAGCTTCATATTTTTTTGAAGTTGTGAGCTTGGGTAAGTCTAAAAATCAACTTGATGATCTATGTGTGAGCGTCTTGATGAGCTAATCCAATTCATGAAGTATTAGGAGATTGGAAAAAATTGGTAGGAAATATGAACGAGTGGGAAAATTGGCACTGGATCCGTGCCTCGTCATCAAAATGGTGAGTTTCTTGTTTAGGAGATTTTAACAGGCACTAAGTTCATGAATGTGGAAGAAAGACCATTGGTGTTGACTAGCTTAGGTGACATGAAAAATGAGGCAACTCACTCGACCGAGTGAGATATGAGTTGCTCAATGGCTCACTCAACATGGCAAGATGAAGATCATCTGGAAGATTTGACATGGTGAAGACTTATGAATGGATAGGATGAGTTTCTATTTGATTAGGGTGAGCTCATTAAGATGTGTTAATGTGGTGGATTCACTTAACGTTGAAGTGACTTTGCAAAAAAAATTCAAGTCGAATCCGAGTTTGGGTAGTCAAGTTAAAGCTGTTGTGGAGAAGTGGGCATCAAGATCCATCTAGCCAAGTTGATGAGTGGGAAAAATGGCCTCAAAGACCCCAGATTCCCCATTTTGGACTTACGTGGTGTGAAAGCCATACCGTGCATGGAAAAATGGTGCTTGGGATCTGAAATGGGAAGATACAACTTAGGAGGTCATGAGCTTAGGTGACCCTAGTCATTCACCAATTACTTCTCGATTCATCGGACTTCGATAGAAACCCATTGAACATACAATGTGGATGTTTGTTTGAGAGATGCTTCCTTAAATGTGATATGTGGCGGGTGTGATAAAAGTGGTCGGGTATTTAAAATGTGACTTGCCAAGATATATGTGGAGTGACACATCACACATGGAAGTCGGGGGTGACAAATGGGGGCTAACCACTCACCAAGCTAACAAGATGGAACATTCACATAACTAGATATGTTAGGTTGTGGACATCTAGAAGAGATTGTTTGAGCTATATGATGAGGGCTAACCAATATGAAGGGGGTGAGGCGTTTGGACATAATGCATGTATCTCGGTCAAATATTACCATGCGTGTCTCGCCTATGAAAGAAAAAGTAGGTGTTGTTGGGTATTCCAAGAACGTGTCAAAAGATGTATGTAGAGGGCATGGGTTTCAAAGGACTGAGCCGAGTCAGCTGCGAGAAAAGGAAGGAGGTGAACATTAGGGTATAAGGCGCTATGTGATTGGGTGGTGGTCGCATGTCGATTTTCTCAATAGGAATCTTTGGAGTTCGGCATGTAATATATGAATAGGCTCATAGCCCATGCCACGTAGGGAGCTCGCCAAACAATGAAAACTTGCTAGTCATCTTGGTCAACTGATTGATGAGTCATTTTCCAAGAGAGGAACCATAAAACTCACCGAAGTAACAATAAAGGCACATATTATTTTTATTAAAATATTTTATTAAAAATACTATTTTATTTAAATGGAGGATTAAATTGAATTTTTTAAATTTATGGGGAATGATGGGTGATGTAATTAATAATGTTATTAAATATAGGCCATCATGTGCTACAATTGGGCCTAGAATTTAGGATTTCTCCCTCCTTTCTCTGCAGGTGGATTTTCTATGAAGGTAAAAGAGGAATTCATTCCAAAGGGTTGGAATATTTTTAGTATTTCCCCTCTCTCTTCTGTAAGCTAGTTTATTGTGGATTGTGGGGACTTTCAAGCCTCTTTTCCAATATTGTAATGGAAAATTTTTCCTCTTCCTCATGTAATGATGCATTGTGCACATGATTGAAGTAATAAAATTGTGTTTTGTGACTAATTATTAGTCCTTTCATCATTCTAGCTACTTCTTTGTGTGTTTCTTGTGTATATAGGTATATTTTGCAACTTCAAGTTTCCATTGCAGGTTTTGGGAGTTTTGTGCTTATCTGAGAGTGAAGATTTGTATGTGGTTGAGTTTTGGTGCTTGTTCATCCTTCTCATTTTCATCTTCCTTCACTGGAAAACTGAAAACTTGTCTAGCAACACCCTTTCTTGGTGCATCACCTCTTAGAGTATAGGTTTTAGCACTTGCAAATATCTCTCCCTAAATCCCATGAAAATGTTAGTATAGGTCTAGTTAGTTATTTTATTGCATTAGAAGTAGTGTTGTGTCTAGTTTTGGAATAGGAATCCGACCTTCTTTGGAGGTTCATCTCAAACCTGTAATTCCCATAGCTTGCGAGGTGATCCCATGTTACCCAATCAAGTTTAATTCCCTATCTATCACTTGGCCATTTGGAGGGTGCATTTATTTGGTGATAATAGTTTTGGCACGCTCGATGGGATAGTAGGTGAAATCTCCACATTTCACAAGTATCTCATTGTAATATCTTAGGAAATTTTCTACCAACACTAACAATTTTGGCACACCTGGTGTGACCACAAGAGCCATATCTTTCACGAGGTGTGTGTATTGTGTTCACTTCATTTTATTAAGTTGGTGTGCTCATAGTGAAATTTCAGCCTTAGGAGGTATATGCAAGCATAGCTGGTGATTCCATTGGTCTAAGTAACCCAATCTTTGAGTGAAGAGTTTCCTTTTTCACCCTTTTACATCTAGTTTTCCTTCACATCTTTCCATTTTTCTCCCATTCATGAAGCTGTGCAATCATGGCTTCATTCCCACAGTGGAATTCCCACTTGCAATAGTGGTGGTTCTTTGCATTTTCGGGCTATTATAATCCATCTCTAGACCAGTTTCATGACAATTATTAGTTTAAGCATGCATTTCCACATGAGAAAGATGTAGATCAAGTTGGTCATCCACCTAATTTGGGGGCTACTAAAGAACAATGACATGCATATTCAAGGAATCCATCCTACACCCGAAGAAGACCACTTGTAGAATAAGGTTCGAGATTTGGAATATAATATGGTACAAATAAGGATCAATGAAATAAAAAAGGCATCCTATATTTGTTTTAGCATTCCATACCCTTGGACTATCCCTATACCATGTGAGCTTAATCCTCAACAAAAGCTTCAATTCATAATCAATATGATGAATCAAGTTGGAGACTGGATCAAGAAGAGAGAAGCTTATGAGTGTAATTTTAGTCATCCCTATTAGTGGGAGGTTACTGCATTACCACCTTATAAACCTCTTCCCATGTCTCCATTCATGCAATTTCAAATTGAGTCCCATAGTCCTAACCTCCTAGCTCTGACCCCTATGGTGGAATTTAGTTCTTCGTCTCCTAGTTTTTCTTCCAATCATGAATCTTTGTTCCTTATTCTTATAAAGCTCTTTCTTTTCTACAAAGGCCATTAAGAAAAGAAGTTAAATCTCTTCAAATGCCTCAAAGAGTGAGGAAATCAGTTGAATCCTAACTTTTCCCTCGTCTTATAGTCCTAAATCCATTTTGGGAGGAGCGTGATCAAGAAATGAGCAAAAGGAGGAGTATATAGTTGAGGAGAGTATTAAGGAAGAGCTTGCAAATAATTTTAAGGAGTGGGATGTAGGACCTAGCATTAAGAAAATTCCTCTCTGATGAAGCCTCTTTCTAAGGTTGAAGCTCAAATTCAGGTGGTGAAAACTAAAGGTACACAAGAGAAAGTATCGGGGGATGGTGATTAATAACCTATTTGGCTAGAATGTAATATTCATATTGGTTCCATATCATTAGAGGAGGTTAACTCACCACAAGTGGTAAAACCAATTGTAGAAGAACATGTGCAACTTTAAGAAGAAATTTTCTGAAAGTGTACAAGGTGATTCTAATGAGTGTAAATATCCTAATTATCATGCACGTCAAGAACTTACAACACTTATGGAAGGTTGTAACAGATTTTCAAGGCCATCATTGGATGTTACAATCAACCACAAATATTTTTATGAGACCAAGGAAGATTCAAAGGTTGTGAATACAAAGGAGGTCATGCATAAGGTTTCAAATCCTTTTCTCTCTCCACCTTCTCAAAATTGTGATTGTGGTGATGAATTTGATCTTTCTAATTTCATGTTTGAGGATGAGGACAATCAGGATGAAAAAAATTCCAATTCGAAGAATACCATGGTGGAAGAAGTTAAATCTTTGCCACAACCGAGGAATGAAGAAGCAATATATTTGTCAAATGTGGAGGAGTTGAATCTTCCATACGGATCGATGAATGATGGCAAAGAGGAAAACATGGGAAATCTTGAGTCATCTTGAGAAATATTGTGCGAGGATGACATCATTGAAATTTTCTTGCTCTCTATTGGGGAATCTAATTTAGTTGATGAACTAGTGATGACTGGAGGTTTTATGTTAATAATGATATTCATAGCGTAGGTCAATCAAAGAAGGAATAATTATTAGATGAACAACACATTTTAAATATTTGTAGTAGTTCAACATTGGAAAGCTGTAGACAATCTAAAGGAATTGTATGTTGTGGAAGAATTTCTTGTTGTCAAATAAGGAAAAGGGTACAAAGAGGACATCACTTCAACACCGTTTATCTAGGAATGTATGTAGGAATTCATTATCAAAGTTAAATTTAAGAGATATGGGAAAATTCAACAGAGTTAGACCATGTCCCATAAGGTATTTGGCTTCATTGAAGCTAGAGGAGAAGCCACAACTAGTCAAATTCACTTCAGAATGTGAGGATGAGTTTCTTTGTCCTAAGGATCAGTTGTAACACCTCTACAAAACAAATGCAAAACAACTAAAAGAGGCATAATTTCTCTTTCCAAGGATTCCTTGGTGAACCAAGTGGAGAATTGGGCTTGTTTTAGTTTTCCACTCGTATCAACCATGTTTATTGCCAAATCATCTACATGGCTATCCATTGTGAGGAAAGGGAGCTATTTTTCACAACATGTTTCAGGGTTCAATTAGATAACATGTGCTTCCAATTAGTGTAAAGTAGGGATAGGTTTTATTTCAATAGAATAAGTGCATTGCACACTGTGCATGTTTCATTTGAAGCATGTATGGTTTTTAGTTTTGTGTGTGTTGTGTTTTTTCGTTTCTCTTACATAGTGTGTCGAAAGCAAATTTTTTAGAAGAAAGAGAGAATTCAAGTTTAATAGAGTTCTATGATGTCTCAAACTTGTAAAATGTTTACACAAATGTTTGCGGTATGCCATGCATTCTAGGTAATCATGGGCTCCAAATTGCTTCATGTTTGACAACATATGATTTGGGACAAGGTCTAGTGGTTTACTTCAAGTTTGGGATTAGTTTTAAGAATATCGGTGACTCCATGCCCAATGGATATACAAGGCTACTAGAATAATTCTTAATAGGCAAACATCCCGAGATGTCGCTTAAAAATGTTATCCAATTTTACACGCTTGACAAAATTAGACAACGAAGGCCTATTATGCTCTAGGACTGAAAAGGGAATTCATGAATAAATTTCAAGACATTACGAGGTTTTGGAGGTTCAAGGTTTACCCAGTTGCGTAAAACGTCCCTAGTGGGCCCACTCCTAGTCAACATGGGTAAAAATAGTCAAAATCGATAAATCATGTTTTAGGGATCTTATTGTGTTTTTATGAACATCCTGGTTTTGGGAGAAATCATAATAGAATTAAAATCTAGATCAAAGTCGAGTTTAGAAGGCTAAGTGAACATGAGCTGAAAATAGCTCGTTGAGCCACTCAACAAGCTAATGTGAAGAAAGGGTAGACCAAACTCTATTGTTGCTCATACAAGCTTATTTTAAATTTTTGAGTCAAACTAACAAACAACTCGATGCACCAAGTTAAATTTCTCACGAGGGTGAATGAGGATGCTTGGTTGAAAGAGATAGGAGTGTTAGTAAATGGTTTGATGAATCTTGGAAAGACAATGAGAAGATCTCATATTTCAAGCCAAGATTGATGGTGAGCTGATGTAAAATGAAAAATGAGCTCCTTGTTTAGTGAGTCAACAAAGAGCCCATAAGAGAGAGGCTTGGTGTTGGCATTGTGTGAGTTTGACCATTGAGGGAAGTGAGATGGCCTGTAAATGAAGTTCATCTTGACATAAGAGCTTGGGAACTGAGAAATACTCATTCGAGTTTGGCATGAGAAAGAAGAGTTGAGTTGGAATTTTACACCATGAGGTAATAAAAATTTGAGTTTGGGATAATTGAAAAGGGTGCTCGGTGTATGTATAAAAAGGTTCAAGTTTAGGGTCTCCATGATAGAAACATAGCCAAGAAAAGTGAAGAGCTCATGTGAAGATAAATCATTAAGATTTGATAGATCATGAGGAAATATTTTGGGAGTGTCGAAAGTTATGAGAGTTTCATATCCCCAGAAAGTGATCTATGAATAGGCATACAAAAGGAGATCGAATCAAACTAAGAATTAAATTAGTGCCAAGATGAGAGGAGGTATATTATTGAATTGAGGATCATCAACTTTTTTGCATAGGTGGCTCGGCCTTATTTTAAATAGGATGCGAAAAAATGAAGGAGCTCGATGTAGGAAATAAATTCTTATGAAGAGCTCGAGGATTGCTCGAGTTAGGATTGGTTGGCCAAGCTTATTTCCTAGTAAATCATAGAGATGAGTGTTAGGAAAATCCCAAAGGCATGAGCCCATAGGTGCGAGTTGGCCACGATGATATGATGCAAATGAAGCAAAGATGGTGGAACTCTTTGATGAGCCAAGAGGCGTGAGGGAGGAATGTAGTACGTGTCGAGGGTGGCGAGCCCATCACCAACTAGTAAGGAGTTTTGAGTTGAATGGAAAGGATCTAACTCTCCATGTGAATAATGTATGAGTTAATAAGGTAATGAGAAGGACTCAAATCAATGCAAAGTCGAATAGGCTCGCATCAAATCTTGTGGGAATAAGTGTTCAAGTGAGTTAATTTTAGTGAACAAAGGTTGAGTTGGCTTGAAGGGAATTAGAGCTCGGTAGCTTGAGCATGAAGGTTGCATTGATGAGGCCAAGATAAATTTCATGGAGCTTCATATTGTTTTAAAGTTGTGTTTCACCTTTTTCTTAGATTGTTTCTTTGAAGTGTTGGCCAAGCAGATAGGGTAACGGGTGTAGCAGAATACTGTTCGAATGTCATTTGATGGGTTGTTGCACACGTATGACTTCGAATCTACAGCTGATCATGAGAGCTTCCTTTTGGCTACGAGGAACTACCTGTAATGAAAACAAGACCACCAGAAGGAATTAAACAATATGGGTAGTGAACTACCTAGCGTATGCTAGATTCGGGAAGTATGATACTTCCTAGATGGCTATCATTCCACTGTTTTAAACAATTTAATGTTGTAAACAAAGTAAATCCTATTGTTATTTAAAATGATTTAGGTATCTCACTTAAAAAACAATAAGAAATAGATCTAATCTAACAGGCTAAGCTAGAATAGAATCCAAAGGTCAAATGATTGGTTCTAGGTCTCTGCAGGTTTGATAAAGGTCTTGGGTAGATCACAGGTGAATGGGGGTGAGATGAAATTAGGTGGGTAGGTCTCTGTTCTAGGCTATGTGGGAAAATACAGAGACTGGTGTCGGTCAGGGGTGACTGACGGTGGTTAGGTGTAACCGGTGCCAGTTACTGTGAGATCTGGAAATGTCACAGAACAAGCTTTAGGTCTCCTTTGTGATTGCACAAAGAACTTTGGTTGGTTAGGACAAGGTATTGGGTGACTGGAGTAGGCTTTGGTGAGGATTTAATGGGAATATGGAGGTGAAAATGTTGGAGAAGGTCAATAGGGGGAAAAATAAACAATGGATGATAAAATGAAATAAACCAAGAAAGTATGATGTTATACTTACTTGGATTACATTCTGAATACTGTGTGTGAGGGATGGAGGTGTTGATGAGGGGTTTGAAGGTTACAAGTGATCACCAATTGAAAGAAAGCTTATACATGGGTTGTATGTACACTCCTCTTGCTTGGATAGATCAGATCACGAGTGGGATGGATGTGCGGGAGAAGATGCTCAATCTCCTTCCTTATTTGTGGGTTTTCACTGGAATTTGATCTCTGAAGCTGCGTTATCTCTCTGAGATGTGTTCTTGATTGTAAAATTTCTCCCAATGTTTGCCAAATTTTTTCCATTCTTTGAGAATAAGGTAGTTTAGGGGTTAAAAAGGGTAACAGGATGGCGGTCCGCATTAATTGGCGATGGTTAGGGGTAACTCGCGGCGTCGGTTAAGGCATGATTTCCTAGGTTTACTAAACTAGGGATATCCTCCTGATTTCCTTGGATCTCGTGTCATTATCACACAGATTAGACTGAGAGCCTCTTGTGAGCATGTGGGAATTTGGTTAGAGGGAATGTAGGCATTGATTTTTAGGGTTTGGGTAAGTCTTAGTTAGTTATGACAACTTGCTAAGAATAGGTCTTAGGTTGAGTTGGCTTGGTGAGGTGTCTAGGTAAACTATATGTGTGGATATTATTTAAATAAAATATTCAAATAATAAATGTAGTGAGGATAATGCATTAATTTAATTAAAATAATTAAATTAATATATTAGTGGGGTAAAGGGGGTCATGGCTAGGTAAATGTAATAAATGGTGATTTTGGTCGAGGTACGAAAGGGAGTGTGACCTAATTTTAGTGTCTACATTTTCCCCCTTTTTGTTGTGTAGCTTGTAATTGTAAGTGACACTAACAAAAATAAGATGTGGTTTCCCCATGTGTGGGTGAAGGTGATCCCCCTCAAACCAGGAAGTGACAAGGCAGCAGGCTAAAGCGGTAAGTGGTTTGATAAAAGGTAAATGTGAGGAAAAGGCAAGTGGGTACAGGGGAAAAGGGTGAAAGGTCTATTTGGGAAATCTAGGTAATGGGTTAGGGTCAAAGGTAGAAATAACCAAACGCACACACACGTATAAACTATAACACGCTACCGAGGTTGAAGAGTAGGAAAATTCTAAATTGTATAAGGTCGATAGGTTTATCTGAACAAGGTTGAAGTGAATCCGGTATCCAAGGTATAGGATATGGTTAGGAAACACAATGTAGGTTAGGTGCAGGAACATTTAGGTATGTTCGGTACACCAAAGGTAGGGTCAGGATAAATAGTCACGACAATAGGCTAGGTAAGGTCATTAGGTCAATCAACACACGTAACAATGCCGCAAGGTATAACGAACACATGAGGTCAAAGGTCACTAGCGATGGTCCAGGTCCAAATATTTAGGTCACGACACATGTAAGGCCAAGGTAGGGGTAAAAGAATAAGAAGTCCCCAAAGGAGGAAAAATGGAGGTAGGAAGTGACGAGGTTAGGAAAGGTAAGGTAATGGGTTGGGTAAAGGTTGGATGGGGTAAAGGAGCAAGGTAAAGGGTGGGGTAAAATGGCAAAGTAAGGGCAATGTGTAGGTGAGGGTGACCGATGGCGGTCATGGATAACCGACATTGGTATAGGAAAACCGATGATGGTTAGGTAGGGCATGTGACCGATGCCGGTCAATGGTAACCAATGTCGGTTAGGTCGGGTGGGTTATAAAAACAAAAAATCCATGTTTTATTATTCATTTGTTATTTGTAAAGTGAAGAAATGAAAAAAGAGAGAGGGAAAAGAGAGAAAAGTGTCCAGAGGAAATGGGATAGTGAGTTGGCAGGCTGATTTGATGAGGATTGGGTGGGTGAGTAGAGGGTCTATGGGATCAGGGTGAGAGAGTTGATTGGTCGGAGGTTGCGAGTAGATATTTGGTGATGGAAGAGGCTAGAGAGGGATCGGGATGATTGTTGGCACAATGACCGGACATGCCACCGAGACGGCGGCAACACGACGAGGTAAGCACCCAACGCTACATTGTTGATTAAATAGATTAGAAGATTTGGTATTTGTTATTTGTAGGGTTTTGTGGGTTTTGGGTTTTTGTGGGTGGGAAAAAGTTAAATTTGGGTATGGGGGGAATAATGGGGAAAAAAAGAGGGGGAGGGTAGTAAATTGTATAGGTGGGGTGGGTAGAGGTCCAGGGGTATTTTAGGTCATTGTAGGGAGGGTAAAAGGGACAGTGCGAGAGTTATAAAAAGGGGGTTGAAAGTCACGAGAATTTTACTGCGGCAGTGGATAGCATTAGTCAAGCTCGGCCGGCGTCGGTTGGGTAGAACCAGTATTGGTCACAAAACAGGTGACCAATGCTGGTTTAAAGGTGACTGAAGTCGGTTAGAATAAACCAAGATCCGGTCAAGATTTTAGGCATAAGGGTGCAAAAGTGATGTAGGTTAGGTGGTTGAGATGGGTAGGGTAAAAATAGGGTGGAGAGTGATGATAATTGGTGAATATGGTCATGATTAATGTTGTGTTTGGATTGGATGTAGGGGAGAGCGTAGTTACACATGTGGGACAAGGTTCTGCCGCTGCTGGTGACATTGTGTGGCGTAGTGACCCCTTTGGAGCTGTAGCACATGGAGGCAGTGGGCTTGAGTGAGGTTGGTGCTACCGACATACGGTTCAAGCATCCCAACTTGATGGTCATGCTCATCAAAAGATGGGACTCCACGACCAACATGTTCCACCTTCCAACGGGTGAGATGACTATCACCTTAGAGGATCTATTCCAGATTTTGTGGTTACCCATATTAGGGGCCTTGGTTTACTCTATCTCCTCCGAGGCCTCAAAGGAGCTGATCGGGATAGTTTTGGTGAGGGGGTGGTGGAGCTGAGATTCCATAGTGCCAGTTTGAGCTATGGAAAGATGTACCTAGCCCATCCAAATGAGACGAGGCTAGTGGTTTTATTGATAGAGGAAGTGTGTTGCTATGCACTGCTAGATGCAGAGGGTGGGCGCTTTCCCGATCAATGATAGGGTGCTCCACGATATGATGGTGCATGAGACATGCTTTGCTTGGGAACCAACATTCTTGGTGCAGCTATACAGAGAGTTCTAGGCATATGGGCGGTTGTGTAGGTTTAGCTTGTGATGTACATTTATATTGCACTACTAGGCCTATGAGCACATAGTCTGTGTTTGACCTATAGGGATTTCTCAAGTAGATGCATTTCCTGCGAGATGTGTGTGGGTGGGATACATGAGATGGGTGGTGGTTGTAGGAGAGCAGAGATCAGATAGGCCGACATATGATGTGGCCCATTTTCAGCAGTTGTTGGAGGGGTTTTTTAGAGTGGACATTATTTGGAGGCCATATGTGAGATTCCCCTCATATATGGACATGCACGAGGAGCTAGCTAAGCTCCGGCTAGAGAGGTGGATACTGAGGTCACCATCTTTAGGGAGGATGATATGATCCCGGTAGATAGGTTCTGACGGTAGTTCAGGATTGTTTAGGATATTCCTTCGTCCTTCCCATAGTATCAGAGAGATGACGTGGAGAGGTCTCTACCTCTACCATAGCCTACAGTTCTTACAAGGGAGGAGGAGGAGCCAGTGGATTGGTGAATTAATGACATCGGATGTACAGATAGGTATAGCGGTGGTGAGTGGCTTGAAGTTGAGCCCATACCACCTAGACCAGGGCACCCTAACTTAGCTACCATTACAGTGCAGAGAGATGCCCTACAGGGGTAGGTAGTGACATTGATCACCCAGATAGGTATACTGCAGACACAGCTAGAGGGGTTAGAGGTAGAGGTAGCAGAGCTACGAGTATAGGTGGCTAGTCTGGAGGCCCAGATGGTAGAGGCAGAGGGTGGAGGAGATGGAGATAGAGATGGTCAGGTGGCACCCTTGCTGGCTCAGGTGGCAAGTTTACAGGGCTAGTTGGCCACAACCCAAGCACAGATTGGGGCCTTACAGGCCCATATATAGGCACGAGGATAGGGGAACCACCACGGTATAGGGAGATGGTCCCATTACATAGGCTTGTGTCAAGCGAGGTTCACAGGGTAGGTACGGGCCGAGACCTATGGGACCACCACAAACCATGCCTGTATCTAGGTTACGGGATGCCCTAGGTGAGGTGAGATATTATCAAGATCAGCTCATGGCGGCTGAGATAGACTTCCTATCCTATGGAGAGTATAGAGCACAACAGTGTCCAGTGAGAGGACGAGATCCCACACATAGTGTGGAGAGCACAAGAGGTCAGTGAGCTCCGAGACTTGATCGAGGGAGAGGCCATCAATGCACGATAATGAGAGCAAGGTGATGCACCAACAGGGACACGGGAGGTGAGGGTACATGTGTGAGAAAGATGGAGGACATCCGGTGAGATGCCTGAGATGCGGTCACCTAATTTTTGATGTATACTAGTGATTTTTGGATATATATGCTAGCCTGCATGCCGAAGGTAGTTGTATTTTTATCACATATTGGCCTACGTGCTGAAGACAATGAGGATGTACGAGTGATTTTTGTATATTTTGAGCATATACTAGCCTACGTGCCAAAGATATTTTGTATTGATTCATTCATTCTTTTGTATATATGAGACCAGCCTGTGTGTTGATGACATTTTGTACTATATATACATATTGTCCTGCATGACGACATTTTGAGATGATGGATAGGATGAGATAGACATGTATATTGAGATACATATTTATTGATTTGTATGATGAGATTCATGGTATTTTATGATTTGTTGATGTGTGTATGAGACATTGGTTTATGGCTTGTGTTAGATGAGATATGGATTTGTTACTTTAATGTGGTTTGAAATTAGGTGAGTTAGGCATGATGGAGTTAGGTTGGTTTAGGCATGGATCGAGTCAAGTTTGGTTAGGCATGGATCGAGTCAAGTTTTGGTTAGGCATGGATCAAGTCAGGTTATAGGCATGGATTGAGTCAGGTTATAGGCATGGATCAAGTCAAGTTTGGTTAGGCATGGATCGAGTCAGGTTATAGGCATGGATCGAGTTAGGTTATAGGCATGGATCGAGTCAGGTTTTGGTTAGGCATGGATCGAGTCAGGTTATAGGCATGGATTGAGTCAGGTTATAGGCATGGATCGAGTCAGGTTTTAGGCATGGTTGAGTTGAAAGTAGGTTTAGTTTTGATTCATGATTTTGGCAATGAATGATACTATGGGTCATATTTGAAATGTTGTATAATCTATGCATAGTGATGATATAGGGATGGTAGGTGTAATAAATGTGCATTTGTGATAAGCAACTTGTTATGTATGTGGCTTCATTTTCAATTTTGTTATAAAAGGGAACTAAGTGAATGTGATCTAAATGGTGAGTTAGGCGGGGTTGATGAATTGTTTTAGGATAGAGAATGGCCAAGCTAACCTCTAAGGTCCCCATGCCCTTAGAGTGCTACCTACATAGTCCCGAGAAAAAATGGACCTCGGCCGATGTAGTTCTCCCTTGAGCTAGGGAAGAATATGAAAATGAGTTGGTAGGTTTTGGGTATGTTCAGGTTGAGGTGTAATAGGTGTGGGTAGATTATAGGTAAAAAGGATGCGAGGTAGAGGTAATTATGGTGAAAGGGAGGATAACCTCAAAGGTAAGCATCGAGGACCAAGTCTGTATAAGGTAATCAAAATGTAAACAAATATGGTTAAAAGATAATAGGGGGCAATAAAGCCACACCTGATTGGGTAGGATCATACCAAGTAGAGCATACCTTGGAGGAGGTGAGGAACATAAGACCCTAAATGAATTGCACGATCGACATGTTCTATGATGAGGGTAGTCATAGGATCACCAAATGTTTGAATTCCAAGATGTCCCTTGAGGCAATTGAGACAATGAGAGTGGAAGTTGTAAGGTGGGTGAAAGGTAGTTATTTTATATGTTTTGAGTGACAGGACCCTTATGCAAGGGGTCCTAGGTCACGATGGGCAAGTCCATGACTAAAAAGTTTTTTGTTTTTGATAGAATGATCGATGTGGGAAGCTTCGGTTTCTGTCATTTTTTTGAAAGCTTCACATAAGCTGTCCTTCGAGGAGCGGTCTACTTATAAGTAGTAATTTTGTCGAGTGGAAGATGTCCTTTTAAGGGAGTCATCTTTTATTAGAAGTTTGACTTAAGGAGTTTGGTCCCATGTGAGGTCTTTTAAATCAAGGACAAGACCAAAGTGGAGGATAGGAATCTTGTTCAAAAGGTAAGGTGGAATGACCATGGTATCTCATCTAATGGTAGATGAAATGTATCCATGAGAATCATGCTATGTGCAAAGTGCTATGGTACACATATTTAATAGAAGATAACAAGGACGGGTACTCACATGATTATTATTTAATCATTAGGGAGGTGTATGGAGTGGATGGCGCTTAAGGGACAAGCTTGTAAAGAGACAAAGGGTGAGGTAGGAAAATGAGTCAACAATAGAATGGTCAAAGATGTAATGCGTTAAGGGGCTCAGGTTCGGGTTTACCATCAAGTGAGGATAAACGATAGGCACTGATCTATAGGTATGAGTTACGATGTATGGTCCAAGCCAATTAGGAGTAAATTTTCCCCATTTACTTTTTCTACTTTGGTTATGTGTTGATTTTCTTTCAAGACAAGGTCACCAACTTGGAAGGTTCATTCATGAACACGTTTGTCATAAGCACATTTGATACATTGTTGGTAAACTTGAAGGTGATCTAGAGCGTTAAGACAATGTTCGTCTAATAACTCTAGTTGTGCTAAGTGGTCCTGACAAAATTCATCATTAGTAAGCATGTCATGGAGAGAAATGTAGAGTGAGGGGATCTAGAATTTGAGAGGCAGAACAACCTCTATACCGTAGACTAGCGAAAAGGGTGTGGCCGTAGTGGAAGTGTGAATACTAGTGTGGTATGCCCATAGGGCAAAAGGAATGTGTGTATGCCAATCCTTTCCAGTATCGTCAACCACTTTCATGAGAATTTTTTTGAGGGTTTTGTTAGTGGATTCAGCTTGGCCATTGGTTTGTGGGTAATAAGGTGATGAGAAACTAAGCTAAATGCCAAAGGCGTCGTAAAGTTTTTGCAATGTTTTGTTTTTGAATTGTTTTCCATTATCAGTGATGAGGCGGTGAGGAAATCCAAAGCAACAAATGATGTGATGGTTAATGAACTCACATATCTTCTTGGATTTCCTGGAGATGAGTGGTATGGATTCCACCCATTTTTTGTAGTATTTGGTAGTAGTTATGATCCATTGATGGCGTTGGGAAGAATGAGGATTGATTTTGCTGACAAGATCCAAACCCCATTGAGAGAAAGGCCAAAGGTCACAAGTTTCTTGTAAGGCATGACTGGGTGTATGATGAAGGTTGGAATGTTGTTTACATTTCACACAACGTTTGACATAGTTACAACAATCATGGTTAAGGGTCGGCCAGTAATAGCCTAGGCGAAGAATACGCTTAGCAACAGGAAGGCCACTAAAGTGACCTCCACATATGCCATCATGAACCTCCTTAATGGTATAAGGAATTTCAAAACTTGTGAGGCATCGTAAGAGAATTCCATCAAAGTTGTGCTTATAGAGGAGTCACCCCAGAATGATGAAATAAGAGACCTTTTTAAGGAAGAAACGTTTTCCATTACAGGTGAGATCAGGAGGTAAGATGGAGAGAAAAAGGTAGTCAGAGTATTGTTTATACCAAAGGTCACTTGGGTCAGGGGTGTTAGTTCCGATTGAGTAAATTTTTTGAGGTAAATAAGAATGTGAATGGAGGCATTGTACGGTGACAAAGATTTTGGAATCGGCAGGGGAAGTGGGTATTTGGGAAGCTAAGCAAGCCATGGTATCAACAAATTTGTTGGTTGAACGTGGGATGGTTTGAAGGGTGTAATGATCAAAGGTGGTCAAAAGTATGTCTACATGATGTTTATACTTTTGAAGTATCTCGTTATGACATTGACACATACCATTGACTTGGTTGATGACCAATTTTGAATCACCAAAGATGTGGATTGATTTGACATCTAGGGCATATGCGGCTTTGAGACCTAGTATGAGTGATTTTTACTCGGTAATATTATTGGTGCATTCAAATTCTAGTTTGAAAGATAAGGGCATGGGTTCTCCATCTAGAGGAATGAGGATAATACTAGTCCCACCCCCACATTGACACATGGAACTCATCAAAGAAAAATGTCATTTGGTAAGGGGCTTCGTCTAGGGAAAGAGTAGCAATTGACTCATCAAGAAAGTAAAAATTAGAGGGTTAATCCCTAGAAATAGGTGCATCAGCTAGTTGGTCAGCGATAGCTTAGCCCTTGATGGACTTTTGATGAATGAATTCGAGGTCAAGATCAGCTAAAATCATAAGTCATCATCATGCAACACGCTGATTTTGATAAGGTTTGGCGTACATGAAGTGTAAGGGGTCGATGTTGTTCATGACATAGGTTTTGTGGTTGAGTAGGTAATGACGGAGTTTGGTGGCAACGAAAACTAAGGCTAAGAAATTTTTTTCTAGATGGTTGTATCAAGTTTCATAGTCTAAAAGAGTACAGCTTATGTAATAAACCACGTGCTCCCTATGTTGTTCATCACGATGAGTGAGCATGGCTTCCAAGGAGTGATTGGTAGCTGATATGTATAGGTAAAAATGTTGATCGTCTTTAGGTGGAATGAGTACGAGTGGTTGGAGAAGGTATTGTTTTAGGGCCTCAAAAGCTCTATAGAAGTCATCATCCGATTAAAGGAGACATCCTTCCTAAGAAGATGATAAAATTGTTAACACCGATAAGATAATTTTGAAATGAAATGGTGAATGGACTGTAATTTACCTTGTATGCTATAGACCTAGTGAAGGTTAGTAGGTGGAGGCATTTCAGAATGGCCTTGACTTTAGCAAGGTCAAATTCTATACCATGGAGGGAAACAATAAATCACAGGAGCTTTCCTGAGAGAACCATGAAGATGCACTTTTTAGGCTGAAGGCGGACACAATATTTAATGAGGCGGTCAAAGATGGTTTTGAGGATGGTGAGGTTCTTAGAGAAACATTTAGATTTGGCCAAGAGATCATCCACATAATATTCCAATATGTGATGCATGATATCATGGAAGATGTAAGTCATAGCATGCCGATATGTAGCACCAGTGTTTTTAAGGCCAAAAGGCATGACTCGATAGAAAAAGGTTCCCCAAGGGGTGATGAATGCGGTCTTGTGTTGATCTTCTGGGGCAAGCAAAATTTGGTTATAACCCGAGAAACCATCCATGAGTGAGAGCATCTCATGACCAGCGGTGAGGTCAACTAGTTGATCAATACCGAGCAAGGGAAAGTCATCTTTCGGGTAGGCTAGGTTGAGGTCATGGAATTTCATGTGCAAATACGAGTCCCCTATTGCTTTGGTAACGGGGACAATGTTAGAAATCCAATGAGGATAATCAATGGGTAAGATGAAGGAAATGGAAAGAAGGCCTTGGAGTTCTACTTTAACGAGAAGATAAATGTGTGAGGTGCATTTTCCTCAGCTTTTGTTTGATAGGTTTGGCATTGGGAATGGTTATGATATTGTGGACCACTATGGTGGGGTCAATACTGGGCATGTATGCATAAGACCAAGTGAAAGCATGGTTATGATCTCATAGAAAAGAAGTGATGGCTTCCTGTTTAGTAGCATCTAAAGATTGTCTGATCTTTAGGATGTGAGGGTTGTCCTAAGTATGAATGTTGATCTCGATAGTCAATTCATTCAACATGGTTTACATCTCAGAGGGTAATGACTAATGAATATATAATTCTTCTGCACCAAGGTAGGTGAGTATGGATTCATTATCCTGACATTAAACGATGTTAATTGTAGGTGTGTTGTCATCTATCATTTTAGGAAATAGGAATGGAAGAGTGGAAGGGGTCTCACCTTCATGTTGATAAGTTAAAGGCCCCAAGGAAATGGTGTTTATGAAAAAAAACGTTAGGGGATAGATTCGGGATCCATCAACTCCATCGGTGAGGGTGGTGATGAAGGTAGAGTGAATGAAGGTGGTGATGAAGATGAAGGTTGAGAAGGGCTAGGGTCCTCAATGAGTTCAATGTGGGCCTGTTGGTAGGAGGTTAGGGGAAGCCAATACCACTACAATCATTATGTTTATGAGTGGTACATGGAATAATAGTATGGCGGACCTGCTCAGTAAAAGCCAAAACCAAAACCCTTCCACGCACAACGATGTAGGAAGGTGTGGGTGAAATGATGATTGGTAAGTGATTGGAAGTCAATAGAAAATGGGCGGGTTTGTGATGGTGGTTCAGGTGTGTAAGTGGTAGTATCAAGTCCCCCATAGGTGATACTAGTACGAAGATGAGGAGGACCATAAAGGAGGTGTTCTCTATACGGTGATCATAGCAAGGGTGTTGGTGAAGGCTTCCATACTTGTGCGGAGTAAGGAATGTGTTGACACTATATAGGTGGTACTCCCCTAGAGTGAGGCGTTGAAAAACACCTTCTAAGGGGTCAGTGGTTGGTATGTAGGTAGCTGGAATGGATGATGTGTCGGAGGTCGATGTGGAGGTGGAGTTAACAGATTGGGAAGCTAATGGGTCAGCCATGGAGGTTATAGTAGTGGTAGGAATGGAGGAGGTATGTGCAGTGAAAGCAATGGTTGTACTAGTAGGTGGAGGTGTAGGTGAAGTGGTATTGGTTGTGGAGGTAGATGGCTTGATAGGTATGAGCACATCATTAGGTTGGTAAAGCATGTTACATGTTTTGAAAGGTGATGGGTCAGTTGGAATGGTATAAGTGTGTCCTTCATGTTCAAACTTTACACAACGATGCAAAGTGGAAGGAACACAACCCATGACACGGATCCAGGGTCTACCAAGCAACAAGTTATATTGGAATTCCCCCTCCAAAATGTAAAACAATTTTGGAATAGTGCGGGGCCCACACGAACATGAAGGATGACAGTGCCTAGTGTGGAGGTGATAGCATCATTGAATGAACGTAACATGACCGATGTTTATGCATGCAATTGTCAAGTATGTGCATTTGAGAAAATGCATGGGATGAAATGATGTTAATGCTAGCACCTCCATCAATCATCACACGATGTACCCGTATGTCATCAATGTGGATGGAGATGAAGAGGGCTGGGTCTGGGTCATCATTTTGGTGTGGCACAATCTCTTCCTCTGAGAAGCTAAGGGATGCCACTTGTTGAAAAAGGAGGGGTGAAGATGAAGGTGGTAATTTGGTGAGAGAGGATACATGATGGGGTGTGATAATGGAGGCTACGGGTGTAGGGTGATTGCGTAAAACCTCAATAGATTGAAGAACCTCCATGAGGGCTTGATGATGGGATTATGAGGTTTGGATGAGGTCATATAAGGAAATTTTGAGGGGAGATTTGTGTAATTGTTTGAGCATGGTGCGATGTGTGATGCCATTAGAAATGGGGTACATGGGGCGCATGAGATAGTTATTTTAGGTATGGGTGCGAGAAGGTATGTTAGGTATAGGATTAGTTGGTGGTTTAGCTACCTTTTCTTTTCCTTTCTGTGCACATGTAGTGACGTGTATCATGTTGATTTGAGGGGGTTGGAAAATGGGGAAGGTGCAGGGTGAGTGGTGTAACGACATGAAGGGAGACAACCTACTAGAGGATAAAGCCTTGTGAGTTGAGCTGGGCGTAACGACATCAGGATGGTGGTGTGGCAAGTTCTCTGATGTGAACCATGTTAATTTCAAATCTTGAGGGTCGCTCTAGGAGCTGTGAGGGTAGAAGTTGTGGTTGTTGAGTGGGAAATGTGGGAATGGGTGTCGGTGAAATAGGATCCTTATCAAGAAGGTTGTCATCATCAAATTTGGTTTGGTGGACATAATTGGATAAGGATGGTTTTCAAGGCCTTGTAGTTCTCCACATCATGCCCTAGCACATGATGGTATGTGTAATTTTTGTATCATCAAACCCTTTTGGCTTGGGTTTGAGGGCGTAAGGTCGTCGAGTGGCGATAATGTGATAACGAAGTCTCATGGAGGTTGTTTAAAATTTTGGCATAGGAACCTACTAATGGATCACAATGGGAAGTGAACGTGGGTTTGGGTGTAGGTGTAGTTGATTGTCGAGGAATTGTTTTTGGAAGAGTAGGAATGGGTCGAGTTACAATTTTAGGTGCCGGTGTGGTTTTAGGTATCATTCAGTTTGTTTGGGTAGGGTACAATAGATGGACGGGTAGGAGGGTGTGTGTTTTTTTGAGTACCTTATTATGGGGTAGTGGGGTTTTATTTTTGGGTTATAACTTCTTGGGTAAAGGTGATATGGTTGTACGAGGTCTAGAAGGAAAATTAGATGGAGGAAGAGGGTGAGTTACCCATGAGGATAACGTGGAAGTCTTTGTGAAGCTAGATGACGTGGGTCGTAGTTGGGGTGTGAGGGAAAATGAATGAAGTGTAGTGGGTAGTGAAGCAATAGCTAAGGGTATTGGAGGTATTGGTGGTAAAGAGATTGCAGGTGCGGGTGTAAGTCATGTTGTGTGCTTGGGTAGGTTAGAGGTTTGTGAGGAAGGAATGGGTTGTTGTGTTATTGGTTTATGGATGGGTGAAGATCACTTGACCATGTTGGGTAGCTAAGGTCTTAAGACAGATGGGACAAGTGTAGGTGTGATTGGTGCGGTCGGGGTATGAGGTTGATGAGTTTGTTTCTTTGGTTTAGGTGTTAGAGTAGGTGTGGTATTGACGTTGGAGGATGTAGCTAAATCTAGTTTAATAGGTGGATGAGTAAGGTTGGTGGTCGGGTGACCCCTAAAGTGGTAATAGGTTTAGTTGAGGCAAATGTTGTAGGTGTGGGTTTGGGTTTAGATGTAGGTCAAAGTTATAGGTAAGGGTGTGGTTTGAGTGCTAATAGGTATCATGGAAGGGGTTTCGACGTAGTGGTTATATTTGGTTTGATTTGTAGAAATGTGTTTGGGTAGATAGTAGAGGTATCATTGAGGGATATTTGCATGTGTGTCAAGATGCGGGGTAAGAGGCGCCCCCATAGTAAAGCCCTATACACAATCTAAGTGATCGGCCAAACATGAGAACGTCACGTCTCGTGGATGGAGTTGGTGAGGACCTAATGGGAATTCCCGTAAAACATGTCTTAGAGATGGGGAATTGGCTAGCTTCATCCTCCATGGGTAAGAGAGCCAAAAGTAGGTCGGTGGGATTCTAGGTAGCTGATGGATAATGCTCGCCAAGAGGCAAAGGTATCTCAAATGAGTCTATGATGGGTGAAGGAGATGATGGGATATCCTCTATAAGTGGAGGAATGGATAGGTGCTCCTCTGTGGGTGGAGGAGGTAATGGGTGTTCCTCTGTGGGTGGAGGAGGTAATGGGTGCTCCCTCATGGGTGGAGGAGGTACTATGGGTATAGGTTCTCTAAGTGGTGAAGCTAGGGGTGAGATAGTCTCGATGTTAGCGGAAGACTCCTCGTAGGTGATGAAGTAGACGAAAGATGTTCCTCAATGGGTGAAGGAATAGGGGAGGTTGGTTGTGATAGGGAAGGAGGATTTCGGGCTAGGATTTCCTCTATGGAAGGGATGTGAGGTAATTGAGAGGTGACAGTACTTCGTTAAAGATAGCGTGAACCTCACGGGTATGGGTATCATGAGTTGATGTCTCACCAATTTGATTGGATGAAGGGGCATGGTTGGGAAATGGTTTTTTGAAGATTTGTAGATTTTGGTTGGGGTGGCATTGGGATTATCCATAGTTAACTCACCTTTCTTGAGCATTTCTTGGACAATATTTTTGAAAGTGATGTAATTTTCGTCACTATGACCCTTTACTTGATGATAGTTACAGAAATCATGTTCTTTATACCATGCGGGCATGGGGTGAGTAGGGTCAAAACCAATGTGTGGTTTTATAGGTGGAAGGGTGATGGCTCCAACTTTGATAAGCTTTTCTAAGATAGAAGAGTAAGGTTCCCCAATTGGGGTATATTTTCGCTGCTCTTGTCTAAAGTGAAAAGTCTAGACAGGTGAGAGATTAGATGATGGGGTAGTCGATTTGACGGATGAGCTAGGCCAGCCTTGAGTACCATTGTGTTAGCGGTGCCCTTAGCTTTTGAATAATTGGTTTGTGGTTTGGAATAAGAAGAGGTATCATTCAACTTGATTGTCGAATTCTTATTGCATAATTGGATTTTCTTCTCTTCGATGGCCCGAATCTCTAATTTTCATGCAATAGTGATTGCCTCATCAAATGTTCGGAAGGTTTGGACTGTAAGTTCGAGGAGATATGTCTAGCGCAAGCCCTTGTGAAGATCTCAATGAGTTGATTTTGTGGCAGTTGGAAGGTAATTTGATTGATCAGGCTACACCAACAAGCGACAAAATTTGCGATAGATTCATCCTCATATTGACGTGTGGAATATATATTGATCATGGTAACCTTCTTAACGATATTGATAGAGAAATGATCCAAGAAGGCTTGGGCCACATGATTGAATGAGAATATAGAGTGTTTAGGTAACCCACTATACCAATCTAATGCAGGTCCAATGAGGGACATGGGAAAGATTTTCAAAATCAAGGCATCATCATGAGTGATCAGATAACACCCATGTTTGAATGACCGCAAATGCTGCTATGGGTCTTCTTTGCTATTGAAACGATTGAATTTAGGCATTTCCCAATGCACAGGGTATGAACGGATAGGAATGGATGGGTGAATAGGCTTGTTGCAAATCTCGTCATAGGTTAGAGTGTTACAAGAGCCGGAAACCAATACCTCCAATGTCTACATCTTGTCCAACATAAATTTTATTAGGTCATTGGTGGGTTTTGATAATTGGATGCCTCTGTAGCATGAGGAGGCTAGTTTTGGGCATATAAAGGGGTGGTACTCGGTGTATGGGGCTGCCATGTAGGGTGGTGGGGAAGAAGGTAGTGATATAGGGTATACATACCCGGAATGTATAATGGATGAAATAGGAGGTTGTTGGTAGTATGTATATGGGGGTGGAAGGGTCGTGGTAACCCTAGTGGCAATAGGGGCTAATGATTGTGGAATGGAAAGAACCACATTCTGAAATGGGGTAGGGGTCACCGACACTGGAGGCGGGAATGTAGCTACAGGAATGTGTGAGACATTAGAGGTGGATGAGATTGTGTTTGGGGTATTCGTCGAGGGTACGGTGGATGTAATGGGTGCTACAGAGGTAGAGACACGAAGGTCATAGTAGGTATATGACCTAACTGTGAAATGATTGGGGTTAAGGTGGATGTGGGTAGTATGGAGCCAGATGGGGCTGATGTGGTAGTGGGTGCGAGATTTGGGGGCATAGATACAGGCATGCCTTATATCAACTGACCTGAGGCATCTTGAGTGGATGAGTGGGAAAGGTAAAAATGCAAGGCGGCAGGGTTCCAGTCAAGGAGTCATGCAAACTCCTCATATCTAGTAGTGATAGTAGTAGTAGTGGATGGGATCGATGACTAGTGATAAAATATAAGGTGGTGAAGTACTAGGTGGGAGTGTTTGACAACTAGTGTGAAATATGAGGGTGATTGCTTGTCTTGTGTCAGCACCATATGAACCAAGACTAATCGGGTAGGTCAGCTGCTTCTCTGTAAATGACATAGATAATAGTAGGAATAGGTGAATCTAGTGACAAAAAGTGGATTAAGTACCAAATGGTGGCTAGAATGTGAAACAGGCTAACCTATTTTAGTTAGGAAAAGCGACACGGCTAGAGGTAACCACCTTTGCCGGTCACGTAGAAAATGGACAATGAGTGAAAAAAAGGTAGAAGGTGAAATCATGGTATGCCAAATCGATGATGTTTACAACATCAATAAGTATGATGGTAGTGACAGGGGACCTGTGAATAGTGGAAGAAAATGAATAAAAACATCCTTTTGAGTAGGTTAGAAAAAGGACCGAATCGACGTCGGTTGGGTATAATCGATGGCGGATCGAGGGAACCAATGACAGTTACTGTGAAATTGAAATAGTGGTGAAAGAAAGTGGTTATGAATTAAAATTTGATGTAGAATCAGACCAAGAATTCTGAGAATGATGATGATATGGCGAGCACACTCAAGTGAAGCCAGAATACATTAGTTGTGATGAGGAGCGTGCAAGGATGAACAGAAGTGATGAACATGATCTCTCACCTCAAAATGCAATCCAAGCAAAAAATCTAAGAAAATGTGATCCTAGGAGTGCCTTTTCTATTTTTTTGTTTAGCTTATATTATTTAGGGACCTGACACATGAATTGTGAAATAGATTTTTTGGTGAGGATGGCTTCCTACAAAGAAGGAGATCTAAAAGGTGAGGTTTCAGGTATGTTATGGTGGGGGCGGGCTTCACTCTGAAGTATGGCTCAACAGAGCAACGAGTTGGGTGACCACTATGCCATGATCATGTGATCACCTACAACTTCTTCTAGGTAGGATGTTGTTTAAGAATGTGTGTATTTTGAATTTTTGTGTGGTTTGGTAAGACTCGGAGAAAGAGAAAAGGATAAAAGTTCTTTTCTACAATTTGTTTGTCAACCATCAGCTGGTCATGACTTCCAGCATATAGGTTGCCCTCAACTAATGTGAGATAATGCAATAAATTAGAATGGAATGCACTTACTTTTAAACAAAAATCAAAAATGTCAAATTGGATGACACAATAAGATGAAGAGGAAGAGGGATGCTCTTTCACTACAATGTAGAAAACATGAAGAAATGGTTCTTTTTTATTACACCAAAAGAAAGTTTTCCTTTTAGAGAAAATAGAAAGAGGAGGTGGATTACCAGGGAAGAAAATTAGTGTGTACATTTTTCAGAAGGGAAACAAACACACAATTTTTCCTAGGAATGAATGAAATGCAAGGAACCCCGGATGGGTCCCACCGGGTGTGCCAAAATGTTTCACCTTTTTCTTAGATTGTTTCTTTGAAGTGTTGATGAAACAGATAGGGTAATGGGCATATGAGGAATACTTGTTCAAATGTCGATTGATGGGTTGCTACGCACATATGACTTCCGAATCCATAGCTGATCATGAGAGCTTCCTTTTGGCTAGGAGGAACTACCTGTAATGAAAACAAGACCACTAGAAGGAATTAAACAATATGGGTAGTGAACTGCCTAGCGTATGCTAGATCTGGGAAGTATGATACTTCCTAGATGGTTGTCAATCCACTATTTTAAACAATTTAATGTTGTAAACAAAGTAAATCCTATTGTTATTTAAAATGATTTAGGTATCTCACTTAAAAACACAATAAAAAATAGATCTAATCTAATAGGCTAAGCTAGAATAGAATCCAAAGGTCAAATGATTGGTTCTAGGTCTCTACAGGTTTGATAAAGGTCTCGGGTAGATCACAGGTGAATGGGGGTGAGATGAAATTAGGTGGGTAGGTCTGTTCTAGGTTGTGTGGGTAAATACAAAGACCGGTGTTGGTCAGGGGTGACCGATGACGGTTAGGTGTAACCGGTGCCGGTTACTGTGAGATCTGGAAATGTCACAGAACAAGCTTTAGGTCTCCTTTGTGATTTCACAAAGGACTTTGGTTGGTTAGGACGAGGTATTGGGTGATTGGAGTAGGATTTGGAGAGGCTTTAATGGGCATATGGAGGTGAAAATTTTAGAGAAGGTCAATAGGGGGAAAAATAAACAATGGATGATAAAATGAAATAAACCAAGAAAGTATGGTGTTATAATTACTTGGATTCCATTCCTGAATACCTATGTGTGAGGGATGGAGGTGTTGATGAGGGGTTTGAAAGCTGTAAGTGATCAACAACTAAAAGAAATATTTTGCATGGGTTGCATGTACACTTCTCTTTGTTTGGATAGATTAGATCATGGATGGGATGGCTGTGTAGGAGAAGATGCTCAATCTCCTTCCTTGCATGTGGGGTTTCATTTGGAATTTACTCTCTGAAGATGCGTTATCTCTCTGAGATGTGTTCTTGCTCGTCAAATTTCTCCCAATGTTTGCCAACTTTTTCCAACCTTTGAGAATAAGGTAGTTTAGGGGTTAAAAGGGGTAACCGACAACAGTTCATATTAATCGGTGATGGTTAGGGGTAACCGACGTCGGTCAAGGTGGGATTTCCTAGGTTTACTAAACTAGGGAGATCCTCCTGATTTCCTTAGATCTCATGTCATTATCCCATGGATTAGACTGAGAGCCTCTTGTGAGCATGCAGGAATGTGGTTAGAGGGAATGTAGGCATTGATTTTTAGGGTTTGGGTAAGTCTTAGTTAGTTATGACAACTTGCTAAGAATAGGTCTTAGGTTGAGTTAGCTTGGTGAGGTGTCTAGGTGAACTATATGTGTGGATATTATTTAAATAAAATATTCAAATAATAAATATAGTGAGGATAATGCATTAATTTAATTTAATTAATTAAATTAATATTAGTGGGGTGAAGGGGGGTCATGGCTAGGTAAATGTAATAAAGGGTGCTTTTTGGTTGAGGTACGAAAGGGGAGTGTGACCTGATTTTAGTGTCTACATATGAGCTAGAGTAAGTCTTAGAATCAACTTGATGGCTCGTGTGTGAATGTTTTGAGCTAATCCAAGTCATAAAGCATTGGAAGATTGGAAAAAATTGGTAGGAAAATTGAATGAGTGGGAAAATTGGCGTCTGGACCCTACACCTCTACCATGGAAATGGTGATTTTATCGTTGAAGAGATGTTGACGGTCAAAAAGTTCATGAATATGGAGGAAAGACCTCCAATATCAACTATCTTAGGCTGCATGAAAATGAGGTAACCCGCTCGATCGACTTATATCCGACCTTCTTGGTGGCTCACTCAACACGGTGAGGTGAAGATCATCTAGTAGAGTTGGAATGGTGAGGACTTGCGAATGTCTTGGCCGAGTTGGTGTTCGATCGGGATGAGCTCATGAATACATCTCAATGTGTTAGATCCGCTCAACATTAAAGTGACTTCGTGGAAAAATTCAAGTCGAATCCAAGTTTGGGTAGTTAGGTTCTAGCTATTGTGGAAAAACGGGCATTAAGAGCCATCGACCAAGTTGATGAGTAGAAAAAATGGCCTCAAAGACCTAGATTACCCATTTTAGACTTTCTTGGTGTGAAATTCATGTCATGCATGGAAAAATGGTAGTTGGGATCCAAATTAGGAAGATCCAACTCGGGGATATCATGAGCCAGGTAACCCGATTTATTCATCAAGCTTTTCTCGATTCATTGGACTCAATAGAAACCCAATCAACATACAATGTGGACATTTGTTTTAGAGATGCTTTCTTCAATGCAATATGTGGTGAGTGTGATAACAATGGTTTGAAATTTAAAAAGTGACTCTCAAGCTATATGTGGAAGCGGTATGTCACACATGGAAGTTGGGGGTGATGCGTGGGGCTAACCGCCCACTAAGATAATAATATGGAACATTCACATAACCACATATATCAGGTTGTGGACATATAGAAGAGCTTGTTTGAGATATATCATGAGGGTCGACCAATGCAAAAGTCGGGTGAGGCATTTAGAGATGATGCATGTAGCCCAATCAAATATTACCACATGTATCTCACCTATGCAAGACAAAGCGGGTGTTGTTGGGTTTTCTAAGGACATGTCAAAAGATGTATGTAGAGGTTGTGGGTTTCAAAGGACCCAATCCGAGTCACTATAAGACAAGGAAGGAGGTGACTGTTAGGGTATAAGGTGCTATGTGATTGGGTGGTGGTAGCATGTCTAATTTTCTCGATGGGAACATTGGAGGTTGGTATGTATTATATGAATAACATAACATGACATGTAGGATCTCACCAAACAATGCAAACTCGCTTGATCGGCTCGATGAGTTGGATGGTGAGTCATTTTCTAAGACAAGATCCATAAAACACATTTTAAGTAGCACTAAAGGCACATATTATTTTTATTAAAAATACTATTTTGATTTAAATGGAGGATTAAATTATTATTTTTTAATTTATGAGGCATGATGGGTGATGTAATTAATAATGTAATTAAATATAGGCTAACATGTGCTATAATTGGGCCCGAGAATTTAGGCTTTATCCCTCCTTTCTCTGCAGGTGGATTTTCTATACAGGTAAAAGAAGAATTCATTCCAGAGGGTTGGATATTTTCAGTATTTCCCCTCTCCCCTCTGCAAGCTAGTCTATTATGGATTTTGGAGACTTTCAAGCCTCTTTTCCAATATTGTAATGGAAATATTTTCCTCTTCCTCATGTAATGATGCATTGTGCATGTGATTGAAGTAATAAAATTGTGTTCTGTGACTAATTATTGGTCCTTTCATCATTCTAGCTACTTCTTTGTTCCTTTCTCATGTATGCAGGTATATTGTGCAACTTCAAGTTTCCATTGCAGATTTTGGGAGTTTTGTGCTTATCTGAGAGTGAATATTTGTATGTGGTTGAGTTGTGGTGCTTGTTCATCCTTCTCATTTTCATCTTCCTTCACTGGAAAACCAAAAACTTTTCTAGCAACACCCTTTCTTGGTGCATCACCACTTCTAGTATAGGTTTTACTTCTTGCAAATATCTCTCCCTAAATCCCATGAAAATGTTAGTATAGGTCTAGTTAGTTGTTTTATTGCATTAGAAGTAGTGTTGTGTTTAGTTTAGGAAGAGGAATCGACCTTCTCTAGAGGTTCACCTCAAGATGCAAGTCCCACAACTTGCGAGGTGATCCCATGTTACCCAATCACATCGAATGCCCTATCCATCACTTGGCCATTCAAAGGGTGCAATGATTTGGTGATAACAAGTCACAAAGGATTTGTATCCTATGAATACCAAGTATTTAGGTTAGGATAAAGTTTTTCAACATGGATTCATACTCGGGAATATTATTGGTACATTCAAAGTCTAGAAGAAATCCAAAAGGAAAACTTCTCCTTCTATGGTATATTAGGACTACACCATCCCTTTCCCCTACAACACACTTGGCTCCATCATAGTACATGGGCCATAGGTTTCCTTCGAGGATAGGGTCACAAGATAGACCAAATGGTAGAACTTGAATATCATTGATTCAACCATATTTGTGTCTAAAACCATGAATAAAGAAGGTTGATATTTTTCATTCTCGAGGTAAGAAAAACATTACATGGAAGGTATTTTTGGGTCAAATGGGAACACAAGAGGTGAATACTTTTCTAGGATGTTAATAATTTTCATGGTGGTTATCAAGGAAATAGTATCAATTTAGGGTTTAGAAAAATCACTTAATAGGGAGGCTTATTTTCTTTTCTTTCCTATGAATCATCTTCCACACCTTTCTTAGAAGGAATTGTTAAGAGCTAGGATAGTAGTTTTGGGTTCAACATCAACCTTTGTAACTTGTTTCTTACCATTTTCTATGGACATGGGTTTTCATAGATCATTTTACGTAAGTCATGGTGAACAAATATGCTTGTAAATTTAGTGGCGTTGAATTATATTATGTCAAATGGGTTAGGATATCCTTTGAAAATAAAAACCTTCCCTAAATGTAAAAATATGCATTTCCCAGAATAGTGTTTAAGGGATTTCTTGTATTTGGTGGATCCACAACCATTCCAAGGTCATGTTGTAGTTTATTTATTATTCTAATATGTAGAATTTAGTGATAATGGTTAATGGACCAAGAGTTATATTAAGAACAATGGTACCAATTGAAGTGTCTCTAAGGATATCATACCTATAGGTACTAGTTTTTGACACTCTTAGGTGATCTACACACATATCCCATGTTCACATATAAATCATTCTACCTAAGTCCCATTATTACCTAAACCATGTTCTACCCCCATAATATCTATTTACTTCTATAAATATTCACTTACCCCCTCCTAAACCTCCTAAACCCATTTTATCCTAGTAAGGCCAAACCTTCATAACCTCCCAACATCCTCAAAACATTATTTCTCATTTATTTTCATGCCCTACCCAAAACTCACCCATTTGGAGGTGGTTTCAACCACTTTCAAGAGATTTTCCCCACATTTCTGGATCACGAATGACTCCCAAAATCATCGACGATTCTATATAAACCCACCAACTTCCTTTGAAGGGGACCCTTGTATACTCTATCAACACTCTACCATTCTAGAGACTTAAGAAACATCATTAATGATAACACCAAGCCTTTGAAGAGTCCACACCATCGTAAGGCCTTTCTACAATATTCTACATCGTATTTTGCATCAAAGGCAAGGCAATATTTTCTCTTTACAACCCTTTTATATTTACACATCATTTTTAGCCATAATACGATCATTCAATCACTCATTCAAAACTAAATTTATAATCTATCCAAATTATTAAATTATATAGCAATTGCTAGTGACTACTCTAAATAGCTAGTGATTCCCACTATTCATCCCCTTTAATCACATATTGCATGTTTTTAATCCATTTTATAATATGTTTTTGTTAATTTCTTTCAAGCATCCCTCTATATAGATGAACTATCCAAGTGAAGGGTATGAACCAAACACCAACTTACCGATCATGTGTCAACCATTTGTGTGCAAGAAATCAGATATGACTATGAGTTAAGTATACGTGCCATCACTTTCACACATAATATGAATGATTTCACCAAGAAATTGGAAGTCTTCTTTAAGCGAGTGATAAGGCCAACCATTAATAGGAGAACATTTTCAACCCTCCCCATCCTATCCTTGAGGACATTGATTGAGTTCCTCTATCTAGATCCTCTAATATTATTTGTATTTTCATCATTATCTCTAGCTTAATTGTCTAAAAATGAGTTAACACCTATAAATGGGAACCCTTTGGTTCATGGGATTAGAATTTTCAAGTAACTCATCATATTATTATCCAAAATATCTCTTTTCAAGCTATTTATTTGTACACAAGTTTCCTCATTATCCGTAAGAAGGAGTCTCTCGCGCTCATTTGGATCTATACATCTAAACATTGTCGGCGTAGGTATCATTAAACCTTGTTATTTTTTGGGGTTTGGTGGTTTATTTCATACAATAAGAATGAATCTAAAATATACCTAAACATTCGGCATACTCGGTGGGATCTTAGTCCCTATTTCGATTAAATTTTACATTTCCATAGTAAAATATATTTCTTGTTTCATTTCTTGTCACAACCACTAACTTTTAGTGTGGAGTCCTATGGTGTTTGTAACACCCTCGACAATTGTTATATTCCTCCTTTGCATTTCAAGTGTTGACATGTGATTTTATTTTAAAGATGTGTTCTTTTGATTGTTGGAGATCATGCTTGATATGGATAAATATTTTTGTTCTTAAGATCATTAGATGGAATGGAATGGCTTCCTTGAATCCATTTTTCACTTCTAGTAGGTGAGTTATAATCTAGTTTAAGAGTTGCAAACTTGACCTCTTTATTTGAGTCATCCCTGGATCCATTTAAGTGATCCAAGGAATGTTTTAAACCTTCTCGATTGAATGAATGGTAAATTTACATTCCATAATTGAGGTACATGGTGGAATAAAATTTGTTATTAAAATTTTTTAATCTTGTGTGAACGTATTTATATTCGGTTGTATGTTGTGCTTAGGTCCTCGAGAGATTGATCTTGGTAGTACATTGCTAACATAAATGAAATACAACTTGTTCATGACATAGGGAGGATTTTGAATCCTAAAACTAAAGGATTATCCTACGGAATCCTAAGCTGGGTAAGAATATTTACTACCTAGCTATGTTACTTAATTGAATTTTTTTTTCTAACCTAAGCCTTGTGCTAAGGGAACATGGAAAGGTTACTAGGCTATCTAAATTAACCTAAAACCTAATGTTATAAGGTTATGAGATGACCTAACCTAATGTTGGAATTACCTAAGGTAATGTGTTAAGGCCTAAGGTAATTATTCCTAAACTAACCTAAGTGTTAAGGGATCTATCTTAAGATATTAAATGGGAACCTAAATGGGTCGCATACCTCTAAGGCGATGGTTCCAATGGAATTTAATTGTTGATAAGGTTCTTAAAGCCATTAAGTATTGCCAGTTTTGGTAGGGGCTAATTTATTTAGTGGAGGATTATGTGGAAGTTCCACTAAAAATGGAGTTGCATGTTAAATGGGAATTGGCATTGGCTAGATTTGGGAGGTGGTGGAAAGGAGAGTTGAGTGGTAAAATTGGAATTAATGAAATTAATTAGCCTTGGTTTTGTTCACAAACCTGTCTAGGAAACTTGGAAGGCGGGTTTGTGGAAGGTTGTTGGTTTTTGCATGTTTTTTTCAGATTTTCTCTGCATGAAGCAAACTAGTTCTTTAAACCAGCAGATTCGACTTGCACTTCATTATTATTTTTAACTCACCTGGTCTATTTTCGATCATGGGAGGGTATATGAGGCATGCTAAGGAAAGTTTTTGGTTGGTTGATCTTTCATGGAGGAGAAAAGGAGTTGGAAGCTCGTATGGAATTCTCCTTCGATTTGGTAGAAATGCTATCGGGCACGATAGGCTACAACTATTAAGATCTCTTGATTTCTTCTAAATGTTTCATTAGAATGACTATGCTCTTATGAGATTCTTGGCTTACATGTTTTATCTGGTTATTTGCTTTTTGGGTTTTGTAATATTTGGAAATTTGGGTATGAATCCATGGAAAATTGATGATAAGTGTTTGAAACTTTCTTGGTATGTGCTAAATAGTGATGCATGCATGAGAAACTTGTTACTGTAACTCTGCTTGTCATTTCTTGAACCAGTATATGAAGAAGTTGTGTTTTAACTGACCTTCATCACTTTGTTTATTTGGTTTTGAGTTTTGAGAACTTGAATCCTATCTGATCTTTCTGTGGAGAAAGTATTTGTTTGAGCTAAAGATTATAGTTAAGCTCATCTTTGTTTGAGTGAGAGCCTGTATTCGGGTTCATGTTTTGTTTGAGCTAAAGCTTGTAGTTGAGCTCGTATTTGTTTAAACTAGAGCCTATATTCAGGTTTGTGTTTTGTTTGAGCTAAAGCTTGCGGTGGAGCTCGTGTTTTTTTGAGATTGAGCTTGCATTGAGCTGGTGTTTCATTTGAGCATGTATTAAATTTTTTCAGTAGTAAGCTTGGTTCAGGGTTAGTGTTTTGTTAAGGATTTGGGTTGGAGGTTCTTGTCACTCTGAAATAGTGTTTGGATTCTCGAGTAATCTTGGACTGTTGTTTTAAGTCCATATATACCTCTGTACTCATGTATATTTTTGTGTTATTCTGGACTATTAATGGAAGTTCATAATTTACATAGTAATAGTATTTTTTGATTAGTTCTGAACTTTGGTAGGAGCTTGTGTTTCAAGTTGGTATGAGCTTTCTTATTTGATATACAAACTGGAATGAGAATTTTGGTTTCCCTGAACCTGTGAATATCTACTTGATTAGTTCTGAACTCCTATGTGAGAAACTTGTGTTTCATTTTGAGTTGGAAATAGGGTTTATTGTTTATGCTATAAATTGGTTAAGGTTGTCGTGTTATATTTTGACTTGTATCATAATATTTGTATATATATCTATGCTCACGTTTGAGACTTTGTGATTCGGCACTGCACATGTAATTTGATACATAGTGTTTGAATGTTTAGTTGAATGACATATTAGCTCTATTCTAGTATATGTGAGTTGTTTTTAAATTGTAGTCTAGTTGGAAGCTTATAGCTTCTTTAATGCAAACCGTTTACTCCAGGTAATTCTAGGTAAGTAGTATGACTAAGCTATTTGAGTATCTCTTGGAGATTTAATTGGAAATGTTTTCGTTTGATAGTAGGATTTGGAATTATTTTAAAATGAGTTTCTACCTGTGCTTAGAAATAGTAGTGGAGGTAGAATACTTAAATCTGTTTATCCTGATTTTGTTTTATAGTTCTAAAAGAATTATGAATCACCTACGTTTAAGTACAATGTTGTGGAGGCATGTAAAGGAACTTCAGATTTTAGTTCGATGATACTTCGAGCATTTGGTTATTTTAAGGTTTTGGGTTTTCTAATCTTGTTGGGATCAATAAGTTAATGCTTGAGTCTTTTAAAAGAAGAAGGAAATTGGGAACCCTTAGGGACAAGGTGCTGTTTTAGAACTTTACTGAGTGTTGTTCTAAACTAAAATTGGAACTCATGCTTGTAATGATAAGGATTGTAAGGGGGACTTGCAGTACGTTTCTTGCAATGAGTTGGTTTTGTTCTCTCTTCTGGGAACTAGTGTATGAGCTTATTGTTTGGATTAGAGACATGAATTTGTTGTTAAGTTTAGAGAATAAATTAAAGATTGAGTCAAATTATGATAAGATTCCCTTTCTAACCTATAGGGATTAGTTCATTTGATTGAACCATCAAAGTTATTAGTTCTCTTGAAAAATAGAGATTTATTATACTTGTTTAGCCTTCATGGTTGATATCATTTGTTAAAGTGATGGAGGAAGAGATTTGATGTTTTAATTTTGTTGAATAGAAAATACAATCTTGTTGTCAAATTGTTAAAATTATATATTCCTTATTAGATTGATATGGGATTCTGTTCTATTTAAAATCTAAAATGTTGTATTTAAAGGTAGTTGTCCTTTAAATGAAACAGTTAAATTCATGTTATGAACTTGTATCTATTTTCTGATATTTTTGTGTTGAGCATAGTTTGGAATGGATATCCTTCTTCCTTGCTTAGGAGCTAGATGAATCATCCCAATGAGAACTATGTTGTAAACCCTTTCTTTGTTGTTTAAAGGTAATTGTTAGGATCAATTAAACTTTAAATTTTGTAAGGCAAATGTTGTGGATTATATTTTGTTCTTCTCTTAGAAGTGAATTCAGATTGGTTAATGTACTTCTTTTCTTTTGCTATTACTTATACGATATTTATGATGTATTAATTGTCTCATTAAAACAGATTCATTTTAATGGAAAAATTATTGGAATGCACTTCATTTTAAGGCTTAGTGCTTATCATGCTCAGTTCATTGAACTGAACCATGCTAACAATTTTTATAGATAGACTTCGTAAGTGATAAAAGAAGGCAAAACTTATATGATGCATTGGCTGATTTAAGTCTGATTCCTTGTGAAGAATTCTAATTCCTTCTTGATATTTTATTGAAAAAGAAAATTAGTATTCTTTTAGAATGAAGGTGGTTGTTATGCAATATTCCTAAAATTCATAAGGCTTTTAAATGTATAAGTTATAAAGATGAATTGAAAGCTGAGAATTTACTTGTATGGGTGTGTAAATTATCTTATATTTGTATGAAAGAGCTGTATTTCTATCTTGTTGATATTCTTCATATTATTTATATGCTTAATTGGTTATCCTTTGATAAGTTGGATAAAGGGATTTAGTTCAATTTCCCTAATTAAGATGCAGCTTGTTAAGTTGTAGAATATGATGTTCTTTATCTAAACTATATAATATAGTAATGTAATGTGTGTTGAACATACATTAAGAAATATGGATATTGGGTAGGATATACCCTAACACTTAAACATGTAGATAAAGACTCTTTCTATTTTGAATATAAACCAAAAAGGTATGGAAATATGATTACAATTTATTAGACTTCATTTTGTATGAAGTCTACTTTAAATTGGATATATTCAGACGTTGAACCTGTCTAAAAGTTATTGTACTTTTTAAATGAAACTTGATAACGTTGTTCGGTTGAGGTTAATTGGTAGTGTAACTGAGAGATCTAACATTAAAAACAACCATAAGTATAACAAAGTTCTTCATGGACTAAATGAAGCAAATTTAGGAAAGAACTTATTGAGCGTTGGATTAAGGTTTGGCAGGGTTGTTATAATCAAGAAATAATTCAAACTAATAATGTATTAACAATCTTCTCTGGGGTATGTACATCTCGATGAGGTAGTTTCTTTAGGATGTCGGCACACACCAATTACAGGGCTTTACTTTTGGGAAGGCTTGGGTCTTCTCAAGAATACAACGTTGTAGTTGACATGTGGGATCACCCTTCCACATTGATCATCTAGATCTACACACAATAGGAACTTGGACTTGAGCTTAGTTTCTCTCTAGGTTTGGATAGGATCATATTTAGGAAATGAATTAGCTTCCTATGGTTGGAGTAAAATTGTAGCGTACGTTGGCACATCCAGTTGACTTAGGTTAACTAAGTATGTCCATTTACCCTAAGCCATTGTGAGCGTCTTCCTATAATAAGTTATGTTCATATCTAGGGCTAGGGTTAAACCTGGAACAAGTGGACTGACGGTAGTCAGTAAAGACCAATCATGATAAATGAGGAGTGAGGTGAAGGACGTATTCCAATATGACGAGTATGTCATCTAGGAATAGTGACATACATAGTATGTTATAAATATTTGGCCAAAGTATCGCAAGCTTCTGGTTGCGTTGTCCTATGTCACCAAGTTTAAAATAATGTGATATCAAATGAATATTGGTAGCAGATATTCAGATATGTTCTTTAAACAGATCACTTAGTACCCATTGCGTAGGGTAGGAAGACAAAGTATACAATATGCATTTAATACATAAGATAACATAAATAGATCAAGAGCTTACCGAGTTATGGAATGAATATATTGGTGAATCACCTAATCGTTATAGCTGCATATGTTTATCCATTGAATTTGATTGGCATGGAATGTTTATTCTAAATAATGCTTTATTTGGAGCAGTGAACACTATTTTAAATTTTTTTTTTTCCCCTTGTATCTAAAGTCTTAAAATGGGAATGTTACATCTTAGTATCAGAGCTAAAGGTTACAGCTCTTGGACCTATTGTGTCCATAATCGATGAAACTTAAATTTTATTGTAATAGAAAATGGTGAGAACAAGAGGAATCCAAGCTTGCAAATAACCCTCCACCGAGGAAGGAGTAGAATCGCCCTTAAACTCGATGAGATCCTTGCTGCCTGTTGGACACAAGAGATTATTTGGCTGTGCTTGAACAACAAGTAATGGGTAATGAGGAGGAGGAAGAAGCCGATAAGAATAATATTAAAATAGGAATGTTACATCTTGGTATCAGAGCTGAAGGTTGCAGCTCTTAGACCTATTGTGTTCATAATCTGATGAAACTTAAATTTTCTTGTAATAGAAAATGGTGAGAACAAGAGGAAACGTTGCAAATAACCCTCTACCTGAGGAAGGAGTAGTAACTTCCCATAAACTTGATGAGATCCTTGCTACCTTGTTGGACACAAGAGATCATTTGGATGTGCTTGAACAAAAAGTAATGGGTAATGAGGAGGAAGAAGAAGTTGATAAAAATAATCATCCACCTCCAAGGGACAACGCCAATTTGGGTGTTGATAATAACAATGTTAACATACCTATTCAACCTGAGAACAAAAAGGCTAGGCTAGCAGCAGAACTCACTAATGACATAAAAAGGATAAGTCCACCCAAGTTTGACAACACCACATTAGGAGATGGGGTTGAGAATTGGCTCAGAGAAATTGAGAAATACTTTGCAATAAGAAATTTATCAGAAGAAACAAAAGTGATATGGGGAGAATATCAAATTTCTCACGAAGCATCTTCATGGTGGGACAGCCACAAGGTTGAGTTAAACATTGATGAATCTAATATCACATGGGACCAATTTAAAGGTTACTTTAGGAAATGATGGCTGCCACAACTCTACTATGATCAGAAAATGACTGAATTTCAGAACTTAGCTCAAGGAAAGCTAATTGTAACTGAGTATTGGGAGTGATTTACAAAACTCCTTAAATATGTGCCTTAGTACCAAACTAATGAGAAGTTTAGGATACATAAATTCATCATGGGATTGAATCCTATTATAGGAGGAGAGGTGGATGTTCATAGCCCAACCATGATGGAAGGGGTTGTTGAAAAATCCATAAGGTAGGAACAGAAATTAAAGGCAATTTTTGCTCACAAGGAGGAAGTAAGGAAGAAGAATCCCAACTCCTCTTCATCATCTCTTACACCCAAGAAAGGACCATGGAATAAATTTGGAATGAAAATTAAGTTTTCATTTGATACAAATAAGAAAGCAATAACAAACAAGTTTGTTGGTAATGCATAGAACAACTTTGCCAAGAACAATAATAATGGACATAAGTCCTATGGGGGTCTGAACGATAACTCTAAGGCTGGAAATAAACCTAAGCCTAGGAAGGGACTTGTAGGAGGTTTTTATAACTATGGAAAAGATCATTACGTAAATCAATGTCTTTTGAAGAAGTATGATCGTAATCGCAGCACAAGATACACGTTGCAAAGAGCGAGCAAGTAGGACACACCCATAGAAGTTTCGGGTAAGTTATTTGGCTTACCAATAACTGTTATTTTTGATACCGGAGCTACTGAATGTTTTATTTCTAGTAAATTAGCATCAAAATTAAAAAGAAAAGATGGAAACATGGATAAGACATGGACTGTATAGTATGGGAATAATGTTGTTCATACAGTTAGTATGTGTCTTTTTGGAGCAATCCTTGATTTACCTAACTTTTCCACTGAGGTTGATCTTTATGTTACACCCTTGGGGTCTTATGATGCAATCATATGTGTTAATTGGTTAGTAGAACATAAGGCTAAATTGGACTATTTTGAAAAACACATTAGTTGTTTAGACGACCTGTAAAAAAAAACAAAGATTTAGGGTGTGAAACATGAGATTTCTGTTAGAAAATTGTCAGCTATGCAACTTAAAAAGGCCAAAAATAAAGGATGTACCTTATATGCAGTAAAAATTACTAAATCAACAGAAGAGAGCAATGATATTATGGAACGATATCCACTATTACGAGACTTCAGTGATGTATTTCTGGAAGAATTGCCAGGTCTTCCACCCAAAAGGGAATTTGATTTCATGATTGAGATCAAGCCTAGAACTGAACCTATTTCTAAGGCACCGTATTTAATGACTACTACATAATTAGCAGAGCTTAAGGCTCGGTTGTATGAAATTTTGTCTCAAGGTTTTATTAGACCAAGTGTTTCACCTTGGGAGCACCTGTAATTTTTGTGAAAAGAAAGATGGAACACTTAGATTATGCATTGATTACATAATGTTAAATAAGTCAACAATCAAGAATAGATATCCACTCCTAGGATTGATGATTTATTTTATTAGATGTGTGGAGCATCGGTATATTCTAAGATAGATCTTTAATTTTGATATCATCAATTACAAATTAAGGATGAGGATATTCATAAAATAGCTTTCAAAACAAGGTATGGACATTATGAGTTTATGGTTTTACCTTTTGGATTAACTAATGCACCTGCAACATTTATGAATTTAATGAATAATATATTTCAAGAATACTTGGAAAAAAATTTCGTATTCTTGGACGACATTCTCATATATTCTAAAAGCATTGAGGAGCATCATGAGCATTTGAAAATAGTTTTGGAAATTCTGAGAAAGAGATGATTGTTTGGTAAGTTTTCCAAATGTTCTTTCTATCTTGGTCATGTTATAACTAAATATGAGATTTCTATAGATCCTTCAAAAATTATAGCTATAACAGAATGGCTTGCACCAAAGAATGTACATGAAGTTAGAAGCTTCATGGGACTTGTTGGCTACTATAGGAAATTTGTAAAATATTTTTCTAAGATAGCTGCACCAATAACTTCCTTACAGAAGAAAGATAAAAAGTTTGTTTGGAGTGAGAAATGTGAAATTGCATTTAAAACCTTGAAGGAATAGTTAACTTCAGCACCTATTCTTACAGAGATCCTAATGGAGATTTTATGGTGGTAACTGATGCATCCGATGAAGGTCTAGGAGGTATTTTGTTACAAAGTGGTCATGTTATAGCATATGAAAGTAGGAAACTTAAGTTACATGAGTTGAATTATGCTCCACATGATTTAGAGCTTGCTGCCATTGTTCATGCACTACAATTTTGGAGGCATTACCTTCTTGGTAAGCCTTTTGAATTGAAAACCGATCTCCTTGGATTGAAGTATATCTTCACTTAGCCAAATCTTAATGTAAGACAATGAAGGTGGTTAGATTTTTTATCTTAATATGATTTTGACATCATTTATATAAAGGGTAAAGTAAATAGAGTGGTTGATGCTCTAAGTCATAGGAAGCACATTTTTTCTCTTATAACATTAAGAACTCAGTTTAAGGATGAATTAAAAAGCGTTATGGAATTTGATTCTTACTCTCAGCAAGTAAAAGCAGCACTTGCTGTAGATTTGAATGATTCGAGGTATAAAGGTTTTCACTTTGATAAAGAAGGAATCTTACGATTTGAAAACAGAGTCTATGTACTTTCGCTAAATAATTTGAGAAAGAAATTGTTAGCAGAATTTCATAATTTACCTTTTTCTTGACACCCTGGCATTATTAAAATGCTTGCTGATATAAAACAACAATATTTCTAGAAAGGAATGAAAATGGATGTTCTAAACTTTGTGACACATTGTCTTGAGTGCTAATGTGTTAAGGTGAAACATATGTACCCATCCGGTTTGTTGTATCCTCATAGCATACCACAAAGACAAATGACAAGTAATAAGCATGGATTTTGTATAAGGGTTACCTATGTTAAGAAACAAGAATGATGTTATATTAGTCATTATGGATAAACTAACAAAGGTAGCACATTTTATTGCTGGAAATTTGAAGGATGATTCTCCTATTTTGGCAAGAAGATTTGTACACAAAATTTTCAGATTACATGGAGTACCTGAGTTAATCATTTTGGATAGAGATCCTAGAATGACGTCAATATTTTGGAAAATGCTTAATGCAGCTCTAGGAACTAAGCTAAATTTCAGTTCTGTGTACCATCCGGAAACAGATGGGCATACTGAAAGAGTAAATCAGGTTTTGGAAGATATGTTACGAATCTATTGCATGGATCAACAATATAAGTGGGAAGAGTATCTTCCATTAGTTGAATTCACATACAATAATACATATCATGCTTCTCTTAAGATGGCACCTTTTAAGGCATTATACAAAAGAAAATATAGAACCCCTGTTAGTTGGGATAGCATAGAGGATAGAGAGGTAATTGGACTTGAAATTCTTACTGAAATGGAACAACAAGTTATATTGATTCGTGAATGATTGAAAGAAGCAACATATAGGTAAAAGAGTTACACTCACTTAAATATGGTTGATAGGAAATTTAAACTTGGTGAGAAAGTCTTTCTTTCAAAGTTAAACTGAAAAATAGTTCTATAACCTTTGGCAAGGTTGCCTAGTTATCACCTCGTTATGTGGGACCTTTTGAGATAATTGAAGTAATCAACCCTATAGCTTATCATTTAGCATTACCTCCTACTTTGTCACGAATGCATGATGTTTTCCATATTTCTTTTCTTAAGAAATACATTTGATTTATCACACGTGTTAAATTGGAATTCCTTGTAGGTCCATGACCCATGAATAATTGTGGTTAAACCCATACAAGTGCTTAAAACTCACCAGTTGAATTTGAGAAATTGAGAAATAAGTCAATGTAAAGTATCAGTGAGACCAGTTTAACGAAGATAGTGAAACTTGGGAAAACCTAGAGGATATGAAAACTTCTTTTCCATATCTATTTGAACAAAATTGAATTTGTAGACTCTAAAAAAATAAAATTTCTTTCGTATATGACTATAAGTATGCCAGTTTTGGAAAAATATTTATATGAATTGATTGTCATTGATATAAATTGTTAAAATGAGGTAATCATCGGGAGGATGATTTTTTAGAGGAAGCATGTAACACCCTCGACAATTTTTATATTGATCCTTTGCATTTCAAGTGTTGACATGTGATTTTCTTCTAAAGATGTGTTCTTTTGATTGTTGGAGATCATGCTTGATATGGATAAATCTTTTCTATTCTTAAGATCATTAGAATGGAATGGAATGGCTTCCTTGAATCCATTTTTCACTTCTTGTAGGTGAGTTGTAATCTGGTTTAAGAGTTGCAAACTTACCTCTTTATCTGACTCATCCCTGGATCAATTTCAGTGATCCAAGGAATGTTTTAAACCTTCTCAGTTGAATGAATGGTAAATTGACATTCCATAATTGAGGGACATGGTGGACTGAAATTTGTTATTACAAGTTCTTTAATCTTGTGTGAACGTATTTCTATTCAGTTGTATGTTGTGCTTAGGTCCTTGGAGATTGATCTTGGCAGTACATTGCTGATGTAAATGAAATACAACATGTTCATGACATAGGAAGGATTTGGAATCCTAAGTTGGGTAAGAATATTTACTACCTAGCTATGTTACTTAATTGAATTTTTTTTTCTAACCTAAGCCTTGTGCTAAGGGAACATGGAAAGGTTGCTAGGCTATCTAAATTAACCTAAAACCTAATGTTATAAGGTTATGAGATGACCTAACCTAATGTTGGAATTACCTAAGGTAATGTGTTAAGGCCTAAGGTAATTATTCCTAAACTAACCTAAGTTTTAAGGGATCTATCTTAAGCTATTAAATGGGAACCTAAATGGGTCACATACCTCTAAGGCACTTGATTCCAATGGCATTTAATTGTTGATAAGGTTCTTAAAGGCATTAAGTACTACCAGTTTTGGCAGGGGCTAGTTGATTTGGTGGAGGCTTATGTGGAAGCTCCACTAAAAATGGAATTGCATGTTAAATGGGAATTGGCATTTGCCAGATTTGGGAGGTGGTGGCAAGGAGAGTTGAGTAGGAAAATTAGAATTAATGAAATTAATTGGCCTCAGTTTTTGTTCACAAACCATCTAGGAAACTTGGAAGGTGGGTTTATGGGAGGTTGTTGGTTTTTTCATGTTTTTCAGATTTTTCTTTGCATGAAGCAAACTGGTTCTTCGAACCAACAGTTCAACTTGCACTTCATTGCTATTTTTAACTCACCTGATCTATTTTTTATCATGGGAAGGTATATGAAGCATGCTAAGGAAATTTGTTGGTTGGTTGATCTTTCATGGAGGAGAAAAGGATTTGGAAGCTCATCTAGAACTCTCCTTTGATTTGGCAGAAGCACTATCAGGCATGATAGGCTCTAACCATTAAGATATCTTTCTTTCTTTTAAATGTTTCATTAAAATGACTCTGCTCTTATGAGATTCTTGGCTTGCATGTTTTATCTAGTTATTTTCTTGCTAGGTTTTGTAATCTTTGGAAATTTGGGTATGAATCCATGGAAAATTGATGATAAGTGTTTGAAACTTTCTTGGTATGTGCTAATTAGTGAGACATGCATGAGAAACTTGTTACTATAACTCTGCTTGTCATTTCTTGAACCAAGTATACAAAGAAGTTGTGTTTTCAATTGACCTTCGTCGCTGTTTATTTGGTTCTGAGTTTTGGGAACTTGAATCCCATCTGATCTTTCTATGGAGCTCGTCTTTGTTTGAGCTAAAGCTTGTAGTTGAGCTCGTCTTTTTTTAAGCTAGAGCCTATATTCGGATTTGTGTTTTGTTTGAGCTAAAGCTTGTAGTTGAGCTCGTCTTTGTTTGAGCTAAAACTTGCAGTGGAGCTCATGTTTTGTTTGAGCTTGAGCTTATATTGAGTTGGTGTTTCATTTGAGCCTGTATTCAAGTTCGTGTGTAGTTAAGCTTGATTTAGGGTTAGTGTTTTGTTAAGGATTTAGGTTGGAGGTTCTTGTCACTCTGAAACAGTGTTTAGATTCTCGAGTAATCTTGGACTATTGTTTTAAGTCCATATGTACCTCTATACTCGTGTTTATTCTTGTGTTATTCTAGAATGTTAATGGAAGTTCATAATTTACATAGTAATAGTATTTTTTATTAGTTTTGAACTCTGGTAGGAGCTCGTGTTTCGAGATGGTATGAGCTTTCTTGTTTGATATACAAACTGGAATGGGAATTGTGGTTGCCTTGAACCTATGAATATCTACTTGAATAGTTCTGAACTCCTCTGTGAGAAACTTGTGTTTCATTTTGAGTTGGAAATAGGGTTTCTTGTTTACGCTATAAACTGGTTAAGGTTGTCGTGTTATATTCTGACTTGTATCATAATATTTGTATATATCTATGCTCACGTTTGAGACTTTGTGATTCGGCATTGTACATGTAATTTGATACATAGTGTTTGAATTTTTAGTTGAATGACATGTTAGCTCTGTTCTAGTATTTGTGAGTTGGTTTTAAATTGTATTCTAGTTGGAAGCTTATAACTCCTTTAATGCAAACCACTTACTCCAGGTAATTCTGGGTAAGTAGTATGACTAAGTCTGTTTGAGTATCTCTTGGAGATTTAACTGGAAATGTTTTTGTTTGATAGTAGGATTTGGAATTCTTTTAAAATGAGTTTGTACCTGTGCTTAGAAATAGTAGTGGAGCAGGATACTTAAATCTATTTAGCTTTGATTTATTTTTATAGTTTTAAAACAATTAAAAATCACCTATGTTTAAGTACAATGTTGTGGAGGCATGTAAAGGAACTTCAGTTTCAAGTTCGAGGATACTCCTGAACTGGTTAGTTTAAGTTTTTGGGTTTTCTAATCTTGTTGGGATCAATAAGTTAATGCTTGAGTCTTTTAAAAGAAGAAGGAAATTGGGAACCCTTAGGGACAGGGTGTTGTTTTAGAACTTTACTGAGTGTTGTTCTGAACTGAAATTGGAACTCATGCTTGTAATGATAAGGATTGTAAGGGGGACTTGCAAGTACGTTTCTTGCAATGAGTTGGTTTTGTTCTCTCTTCTAGGAACTAGTGTATGAGCTTATTGTTTGGATTAGAGACGGGAATTTGTTGTTAAGTTTAGAGAATAAATTAAAGATTGAGTCAAATTCTAATAAGATTCCCTTTCTAACCTGTAGGGATTAGTTCATTTGATTGAACCCTCCTGTTATTAGTTCTCTTGCAAAATGGAGATTTATTATACCTGTTTAGCCTTCCTTGTTCATATCATTTGTTAAAGTGATGGAGGAAGAGATTTGATGTTTCAGTTTTGTTGAATAGAAAATACAATCTTGTTGTCAAACTGTTAAAATTCTATATTCCTTCTTAGATTGATATGGGATTCTGTTCTGTTTAAAATCTGAAATGTTGTATTTAAAGGTAGTTGTCCTTTAAATGAAACAGTTAAATTCATGTTATGAACTTGTATCTGTTTTCTGATATTTTTGTGTTGAGCATAGTTTGGAATAGATATCGTTCTTCCTTGCTTGGGAGATAAATGAATCATCCCAATGAGAACTATGTTGTAACCCTTTCTTTGTTGTTTAAAGGTAATTTTTAGGATCAATTAAACCTTAAATTTTGTAAGGCGGATGTTGTGGATTATATTTTGTTCTTCTCTTAGAAGTGAATTCAAATTGGTTAATATATTTCTTTTCGTTTGCTATTACTTATACCGATATTTATGATGTATTAAGCTGTCTCATTAAAGCGATTCATTTTAATGGAACAATTAATGGAATGCACTTCATTTTAAGGCTTAGTGCTTCTCATGCTCGAGTTCATTGAATCTGACTTTGTGCTAGAAATTTTTGAAGATGGACTTCGTAAGTGATAAAAGAAGGCAAAAATTATATGATGCATTGGCTGATTTAAGTCTAATTCTTTGTGAAGAATTCTGATTCGTTCTTGAGATTTTATTGAAATAGAAAAGTAGTATTCTTTTAGAATAAAGGTGGTTATTATAAGTATGCCTAAAATGCATAAGGCTTGTAAATGTATAAGTTATGAAAATGAATTGAAAGTGAGAATTTACTTGTATTGGGTGTGTAAATTATCTTATATTTGTATGAAAGAGATGGATTTCTATGTAATTGATATTCTTCATATTATTTTTATGCTTAATTGGTTATCCTTTGATAAGTTGGATAAAGGGATTTAATTCAATTTCCCTAATTAAGATGCAGCTTGATAAGTTCCAGAATATGATGTTCTTTATCTAAACTATATAATATAGTAATGTAATGTGTGTTGAACATACATTAAGAAATATGGATATTGGGTAGTATATACCCTAACACTTAAACATGTAGATAAAGACTCTTTCTATTTTGAATATAAACCAAAAAGGTATGGAAATATGATTACAATTTATTAGACTTTATTTTGTATGAAGTCTACTTTAAATTGGATATATTCAGATGTTGAACCTGTCTAAAAGTTATTATACTTTTTAAATGAAACTTGATAACATTGTTCGGTTGAGGTTAATTGGTAGTGTATGGCGAGAGATCTAACATTAAAAAAACCATAAATATAATGAAGTTTTTCATCGACTAAATGAATATAATTTATTATACAAATTATTGAGTGTTGGATTAAGGTTTGGCATGGTTGTTTTAATGAAGAAATAATTCAGACTAATAATGTATTAACAATCTCCTCGGGGTATGTACATCTCGATGAGGCAATTTCTACAGGTTGTTGGCACACGCCAACTGTAGGGGTGTAATTTTGGGAAGGCTTGGGTCTTCTCGAGAATACAACGTTGTAGTTGACATGTGGCATCACCCTTCCACATTGATCATCTAGATCGGGAACTCGAGACTTGAACTTAGTTTCTCTCTAGGTCTAGATAGGAGCATATTTAGGATATGAATTAACTTCCTATGGTTCAGAAGTACGTTGGCACATCCGGTCGACTTAGTTCAACCGTGTATTCCCATTTACCCTAAGCCATTGTGAGCGTCTTCCTATAATAAGTTATGTTCCTATCTAGGGCTAGGGTTAAACCTGGAACAAGTGGATTGATGGTAGTCAGTAAAGACCAATCATGATAATTGAGGAGTGAGGTGAAGGATGTATTCCAATATGATGAGTATGCCATCTAGGAATAGTGACATACATAGTATGTTATAAATATTTGGCCAAAGTATCGCAAGCTGTTGGTTGTGTTGTCCTATGTCACCAAGTTTAAAACAACGTGATATCAGATGAATATTGGTAACAAATATTTAGATATGTTCTTTAAACAGATCACTCAATACCTAGTGTAGGGTAGGAAGACAAATTATATGAAGTATACAATATGTATTCAATACATAAGATAACATAAATAGATCGGTAGCTTACCAAGTTATGAAATGAATAGATCAGTGAATCACTTGATTCATTAAAGATGCATATTCTTATGCATTGAATTTGATTGGCATGGAATGTTTGTTCTAAATAATGCTTTAATTAGAAAAGTGAACACTATTTAAAATAATAGTAATTTTTTTCCCCTTGTTTCTAAAGTCTTAAAATGGGAATGTTACATTGGCTTTCTAAAAATGCATAAAATTATTTAAAAAACAAAGGTATGCATTTCTTTTTCCTTTTATTCTCCTTTTAACATCATATCTTTTGTGATTTGTAATCATTGAAATCAATGTCACTTTTTGGTCTTAAAAAGAATCTTAATTCTTGCTTGCTCATCTATCTCAAATAGGGGTTAAAATACTACATTTCTTTGCTTCCATTCACAAGTTTCCTAATCACATTAGAAATAAAATTTGATCTAAACAATTCCTTTCAGTCTACCTACTTGGATTTCATCACCAAGGGGAAGCCAACTTGGTGTTCTGGCCAAGTATAAATTTTTATGATCGGTATATTGACTAAGCACATGACACCCTTATCGATGTGGCACAATGAAGTGAGGGGGTAGACCCCAATATCACGCATCATGATGGTACCCAAATTTGTTCTCCTTTTTAGTTTGAGAAGCATAAAATATATGGCATGAAGCTTGAAGACATATAGATCATGATGTATGTCATTTTGTAGCCGAGGATGTGATCTAACTAGCACTCATATTTGTGGAGAGATGGATAGCACTCAAATAGGACTTGATCTTGTCCTAACTGTTTTAGGTTGTGCCTTTCAACCAAGGTAAGAGGACCTATTTTTAACCCTCAAATGGTGAAGGAGATAAATATATCCCTCAATTTATGTAAATAGTATGAAGGGGCATTGGGAAAATATGATCAACACTCCAAATCTGACTTTCACAAGTTGTCACTTCCAGATTATGGAGATACTTTCAATGCAAGGCAAGGGTTACTGAAGACATTTTGAAATCCTGATATGTTCTACATACTTTAGCAAATGGATTTTGATCTTCTATGGGTATACAAGTAAAAACAGGGGTAGTATGGGGTAGGATTAGTTGTTTATAATGATTTTTGTGGGATATTGACAAGACAAACTTGACTATGCCAGATCTTTGACAACCTCTACAACATTTGAAAAAATATCAGATAAAATGCTTCAAAATAGTCAGGATGTTCTTTCAACTAGAAGAGATACACAAATGGAGGCCCAGGTTTGCACTCTTCACACAATATTTGAGACCTCAACACAAAATATTGAGTTAAAGGACTCAATTAAACATCAAAATCTTTGATCAAATCATGCCTAACGTACCCCCTAAGGCTTACAAGCAATATCTATCAAAAAATGAAGGTGGGGTGATTTTAAAGCTGCTTATTTTCAATGCCGGATGAAAATTCTTCTGAAAAATGAAATTACAAATGCTAGTAAACTATCAATAAGGATGAGATCTGTGTGATTCCTAAAGATTTCAATGCAAGCTTGCAACAAGAACAAGGAAAACTATTTGCAGACATTTAAACATGATAACAAACATCATATTGCCCAAAATAACATAGATTAATTCAAGAGCTTGTTAGATTCATGCGAGGAGAGTTTCAGGAACAATATCAGTGTTGTGTTGTGGCTATACACTTGTAACCAACTCAACATGAATGAAGATCTAACACAGAAGACATTAACCAGGTTTTTTGGAGGGTTTTTCAAAAGATGAGCTTCTCTCAAAATTTTCTCGTGATTTTAAATTTCCCAACCTTTTGCATGTCAAAAACATGGATATATAACATTTTTTTACATCAAGCCTTCTTTCCCAAGAAAATAATATGCCAAGTATCAAGTTTGTTACAAAATTCCATCATGATTCACAAATAGAGGCGTTTAATATATTTGCAACCAAAGTTACCGGTTGTCTCAAAAAAGATGAATGATAACAAAATTTGAATAATTATCCATTTCGAGGCACATTTTTCATCTTCAAAGCATGCAGACCCCCTCCTTTCATTATTTCATCCATTTCCCTCCAAAATTTGACTCTGCTGACTTTTGGATCACGGTATTTTACGTTTAACGCTCGAGCCCAAACAAAATTTCATTTCAAAAGTACCTCAGATCTACAAATTGAATTTTCAAATCGATTCCATTGATCCTTGAAGGCAAAAACAACATGAATTCGCTAAAAAATTGTGAAAATTGATGCAAAATTTGCATCTCTAAGCTTCCTAGAGCTCAAATGGAGGCCAAACTGAAAAATGCACAGTTACCGTTGATATTCCTTTATCCTTTAATCTGAGCCCTCCATGTGTCTCAATGTGATTATAAATGGGATTGGGATCAATTTTTGACATTTTAACACTTTTGGAAAAATGTAAAAATTTGACATTTTTCTCCTCCCCTCCGCCCTTTGAAAATGAGCTTAACATGTGTCCCAATGTGGGTCCCAGCGGAATCGTAGCTCGATTACGCACATTTCAACTTTTTTTGGTAAAGGAAAATTTTCAAAATTATCACTTTGTGGACCCGCATCTCGATTCTATCCCTAACATGTGGCGCAATATGATTGCATACGGAGTCACAACTCAATTTTAAACATTTTACCTATTTTGGGGAAAAAGGAAAACTTTTCATTTTTCCTCCATGACTAAACCCTCCTACAAGACACATGTCCTCACATTATTGGTGAGGGGAAGCACTCACGATTTCATACTTTAACTACTTTTCAACAAAGGAAAATTTTCAACATTTCCTCCGCACTCCCGCACCTCCGATTCTGTCCCTTCCATGTGTCTCCCTCTAATTTGTTGCGGAACCACACTTCAAATTACCACTTTAACTCATTTTTCCAAAAAGGCAACATTTCCTTTTTTCCTCTGGTGGCCTACCAACCCACACAAGCCTTTAATTTTCTTCTTTTTGGGGTCGTGCCTTCTTTTAAGAATTTAACCCTTTTTAGGAAAAAGGTTAAAATCTTAAACTCTCCTAGATATCTACCACTCCACTCTGTGCTTTGATGTTTCCATGTGTCCTCTCTGATTGACTGAAAGACCCGTGGCCTTTTTGACAACTTTGGTTCCCTTTTGCCAAAAAGCAAAAATTTCTAAGTCCTTTGCCGACCTACATTCCACCTTTGATGCAAACGTGACACGTGTCCACCTATGATTCCTTGAGGTCATGCACTTTCATTTCCTACTTTAACTCCTTTTTACCAAATAAAATTTTCCCCCTTTGTGCCTCCATAGCTCCACCCTCCTCCATTGTTTTGACTTTTCTAACTACCATGTGTCACCCTCTAATTGGATGAGGGCCTGCGGACTTGCGGGGACAATTTAGACTTTTTCCAAAAAAATGCTAAGTTGCTTGAGTAAACCCACCGAATATTTTCCAATCATAAATGGCCCCATAGGAGAATATTTTTGAGCTAAAATTGATGAGCAAAGGACACCTATATGACCGTAAAAAAATGCAGAATTTGCTAGCGATGCCTAAAATCAATTTTTTCTTCGTGGGTGAAGAAATTTTTGATCAAAGGAAAAATGGAAAGTGATTCAAAGCAATTTACGACCATGGAAAGGGATTTTTGAGGGAAAATAAGTACAAATCAAATGATTTCAAGCTCCAAAGGCTAGGAAAACACGGGAAAAATGACAGAGGCGTTTGAACAGGAAAAATTAGGGCAAGGTAATGAGTTTGTAAACAATCCAATGCACAAGAATGGAGCTATAACTTCACATCATCAATTTCAAGAGGAAAAAATGTTTGAGCACAAAGAGTAAAGGGGAAACATGGAAAAATGGTAGAGGATCAAATTGGGCACAAACATCGACTCCTTCTCGGGGATGGGCACTCATAGTGAGTGCCAAAAGAACAAAAGTAGACCAAGTGCCAAAATAATCCATTGTGTAAATGGAGTCATGAGCCAAAGCCACCAAAAACTAGGCGATAAAGCTGACAAAAATGGCTACCACACACCAAGGCAAACCACGAACCAACAAAACACCAAAAACAGAGCAAAAGCCAAACACTATACACTATACAAGTTGGTAAGTAAACCTTGATCCAAAGAAAACAAATCAAGGGAATCTCAATTTTCCTCCATGATGGATATGACCATGCCAAGAGGTTACGATATATTTTCAATAACTAGAAATATGCCTCTTTTTCTTCTTTGTTTAATTTGTAAATCATCTAGTTTCTTTGGAGCTCCTCCATTGTGTTCAAGTCAAACTTTTTAAATATTTTTCAAGGCTGAATCAAGGACCAAATCTCTAGAAAAATAACATACCTAGGAGATATGTTTTCGACAACTTCATACTCCCGAAATCCACAAATTTCACAAAGTGATCGTACTAGCATCTTCTGTAAAACTTCATAAGATGCATTTTTAGGTCTTAATAAGGTACAACATCTTTTTCTCTCCACATAACTTGACTAGGATGCCTTGATGGGAATAGTTGCAAAATACATGTCCATTTGAATAGTCCCACTAACACTTGCATGACCCACTTTCTTAACAATAACATACCCCATTTGGTAGGGTAATCAACAATCACAATATCCAATTTCAAATTCCTCCCAGGATAAGATGCAAGTTGCACCACCGGATCTTTCACACAACTAACTACCGTTACTTCTCTAGAATCCATAACAAGTATACTTGCCATATGCTACTCTGTCACTTTGATTCCCAATTCATTCATGACCTTAAGAGGCATGACATTGCATGAGGCTCCTGAATCAAACATACGGTTATGTAACATCTTGTCTTTGATAACCAAGGTAGTGAAAAACGGATCCACGTTCAGTTGAGATTTAACCAAAGAAGTTCCTAAGTAAACCTCAGGTGGTTCTCCCAACTCTTCCAACACTTGTGGCTATTCCAATTCTACAATGGAAATAGGAATCCCAACCTTGTTTCCAACTCTAACTTAGGTACTCTCTTCCTCTCTGAATCCTAAATATTCAAAATCCCTCTTCTTGTGCTTAGGAATCCTAAGAAACTTAGAAATTGGGACAAAAATCTTGATCTGACTCAATACTTGGGCAATATCATATGGAACATTCTTGGCTAAAACATTAGCAGGGGAAAGATTGGAAAATTCATTAGATGGTATGGAAGTCTTTTCAGTTTGGGCATGGGGAGGATCACAAGTTTTTCTTGGGGGAATAGGGCCTTTACCAGATGTATTTTTCTTTAGAGTTTCTTTAGTAAGAAATGGAAATTTTGACTTGGCTTGTTTCCCCTTGCAACCTTTACGGTATTGTGCTCCTTCTCTTGGCAACTATAACATTCGTTAGTAACTACCTATCCTCTTACGAGAGGATGCCACCATCATACTTTTTAATCATCAAAGATCTCAAGTATTCAAAATCATTATTGGGCAGCTCAAAGTCTTATACATTATCAATTTCTAAAAGATGAGGAGGAAGAAAATGTACTGTTGGATACAATCCTAAAAAATAGTAGTAGTCCTAGCACTTATGACATCCATTGAAGTTTCTCCCCTTGGTGAACTTGCAAGGATCTCCATCATGCAGGCATCATCATCAATTTCATCATCAACTTCCTCTTCAATTTACTGATCTATTCCACATGGAGGATGGGATAGAAAAAAATTATTACACCAATCAATATCGAGTAACTTCCTCAACAAAAACCCTAGGAGTTAGGGGATTAGGTAACACTCTTCCTTCATGTGCTTGAGGATGTCTATTTCTGAGACCCCATGGGTCCTTTCCCACTATCATCAGATCTCTAATCACCCCTAAGATGATTGTCAAATCTATCATGGTTTTGTGATTTTTCGACCTTGTGAAGTCTGCCTAATTCCCTTCTCTACCCAAGCTAACTTGTATGATATTTCTTTGTCAGCCCCTGCCAAAGTTTTCACAACCTCCTCCAAATCAGCACCCTTGCTAGTTTGAGGTTTTTCAGGGTTTATCAACTTTACACAATCCATCTTGAGAGGTTTCCCAACGGACTTAATGTTATTTTCAATCTACGAGTGCCATGGTAAAGGCTGCCTTAAATTGGTAGGGTTCTTGTCTCTTAGGTAATAAGCTAATTTCTTGTCAAATGCATTTGCATATTTGATCAAGCATGACTCATCACATGGCCTCAAATTCACTAGCAATCTTCTCAAACTTTTTTTAAACCTTGTTTTGAAGTCATGAACTAATTCATTGGGGTTCTTCTTGATATTTTCAAACTCAGACAAGATAAACCTAGGATCAGTCTTGTCACCATATTGTAACCTAAATGCATTCTTCATTTCAGTCCAAGAATCAATAGAATTATTAGGTAGAGTCTTGTACCAATCCCTTGCATCCTCTTCTAGTGTATGCATGAACAATTTAATGTACACATCTTCATGCTCAATCTCAAAGTCCTCCATCATGTTAACAAAAAATTTTAGGTGTTGATCACCAGTTATTGCATTGTTACCTTGGAACTTTGGCAACCTATTCCTTACATCTTGTGGGACAACATTTGGGTAACCATCCATTCCTCTAAATTTTATTAGGCCAAAGGTATTGACCACAAATGGAGGCCTAGGTGGAGGCTAAGCCATGTTGTCCAGTGGAGGTGATCTTGGGGTTGACACAAGCTAATGAGGAGTGCAAGGTCTTTGGGGCTCAAGAATGTGGTTCACAAGATTGGTATTCTCTAGGTGTTGATTTTCTTGGAAATTTTTATTTGAATTGAAGCACACAAGTGTAGATTGAGAAAATAACTTACAGGTACAATAGAAGGACCTTCACTAGTTGAAGTAAACAAATTTGTGAGAATATTGCTTGAATCGAGAATCGCTTGAAGAAGACCGATAATCCTCTACTAAATGCTGATCTCTCTCACCAATGGATATGCCTTTTCCTAATGTCTTACCTTTAACAACCTTATAAACCTTTCTTTCCTCTAAAACCATCTTTCCCAATTCTTGAAATAACTTTCTACTAGGGTCCCTCATGAAGAGAGTTCTTCTTCCTTCCAATTTTGCGAGAGATTAGCAACATAAAAATAAATGACAGAAAGCTAAGACAACGGTATTCATCAAGATCAAATTAGCATGGATTTTCAACTAAGTACTTTCACCCTAGTTGTGTAAATCCACTAAAATACTCTCTCAAATACCTTTTAGCACTAAAAATCTTGCCAAAATTTATAGATCGAGACCTTCCTTTTTCTTGAATTTATCAATCACAAATGAAAATGAAGTGCAACAATAGCTGAAAGCGATAAAATTGCAAACAAAAATTGAAACCTTTACATACACCTTGCAAATCTAAGTATAGAATGATGTTTTAACAATACATTTGCGAGATAGAACTTGTAAGAGACATTACTGGGGTTTGATATGTATTCAAATATTTCAAATATGTATGTAAATGGATCATATTGAATTAAGAGTCTCCCGGTAGTGGTGCCACCTAATGGTGTTGTTAACGGGCTAAATAGATATGGATTGGCGGTGAATCGGTAAATCAATCTCTCAATGAAACTCTAGATTAACAAATCCTCATAAATGATGCCACTTTGGTGTTGGTACCCAAATTTGATCTCCTTTTCGGTCTGAGTAGCATCAAAGATATGGCATGAATCTTGAAGATAGATAGATCATGGCGTAGGTCATTTTGTAGCCGGGGATGTGATATAAGCGGCACTTTCAGTTTGTGGAGAGATGGATAACACTTAAATGGGAATTGATCTTGTCCTAGCTGTTCTAGGTTGTGCCTTTCAACCAAGGTAAGAGGACCTATTTTGTAACCCTCAAATGGTGAAGGAGATAAAGATATCCCTCAATTTGTGTAAATAGTATGAAGGGGCCTTAGGAAAATATGATCAACACTCCAAATCGACTTTCACAAGTTGCCACTTCAGTTATGGAGATACTTTCAATGTAAGGCAAGGGTTATTGAAGACATTTTGAAATCCGATCTATTATGCTTACTTTAGAAAATGAATTTTGATCTTCTCTTGGTATACGAGTCAAAACATGGGTATTATAGGGTAGGATTAGTTGTTTAGAATGATTTTTAGTGGGATATTGACAAGACAAACTTGACTATGCTAGATCTTTGACAACCTCTAAAAAATTTGAACAAATATCAGATAAAATGATTCAAAATAGTCAGGATGTTCTTTCAACGAGAAGAGATACACAAATGGAGGCCTAGGTTTACACTTTTCACACAATCTTTGAGACCTCAACACAAAATATTGAGTTAAAGGACTCAATTAAGCATCAAAATATTTGATCAAATCACACCTAAGGTACCCCCAAAGGCTTACAAGAAATATCTATCAAAAAATGAAGGTGAATTGATTTTAAACTACTTATTTTCAATCTTTGAATGAAAGCTCTTGACAAATGAAATTACAAATTCCACTAAACTATCAATAAGGATGAGATCTTTGTGATTCCTAAATATTTCAATGCAAGCTTGTAACAAGAACAAGGAAAACTATTTACGAGGCATCATATTGCCCAAAATAACATAGATTAATTCAAAAGCTTGTTAGATTCATCAGCAAGGGAGAGTTTTAGGAACAATCTCAGAGTTGTGTGATGGCTATACACTTGTAACCAACTCAACATGAATGAAGATCTAACACAGAAGACATTAACCAAGTTTTTTGGAGGGTTTCTCAAAAGATGAGCTTCTCTCAAAATTTTCTCGTGATTTTTAGTTTCTCGACCTTTTGCATGTCAAAAAACATGCATTATTTAACATTTGTTTACATCTAAGCCTTCTTTCCCAAGAAAATAATATGCCAAGTATCAAGTTTGTTACAAAATTCCATCATGATTCGTAGACAGGGATGTTTAACATATTTGCAACAAAAGTTTCTAGTTCTCTCAAAAAGAGATGAATCATTACAAAATTCACTTTATTATCCATTGTGGAGAAATTTTTTTCATCTTAAAAGCATGCAGAACCCCCTCCTTTCATCATTTCATCTATTTCCCTCCAAAATTTGACTCTGTAACTTTTGGATCTGGTATTTTACGTTTCTGCTCAAGCCCAAACAAAATTTCATTTCAAAAGTACCTCAGATCTGCAAATTGAATTTTCAAATTGATTCCATTGATCCTTGAAGGCAAAAACGACATGAATTCACTAAAAATTTGGTGAAAATTGATGCAAAAATCGCATCTCCAAGCTTCTTGGAGCTCAAATGGCGGCCAAACTAAAAAATACACAGTTCCCGTTGATCTTCCTTTATCCTTTAATCTGAGCCCTCCACGTGTCACAATGTGATTAGAAATGGGCTTGGGATCACTTTTTGACATTTTAACACTTTTGGAAAAATGTAAAAATTTGACATTTTCTCCACCCCTCCACCCTTTGAAAATGAGCTTGACACGTGTCCCAATGTGGGTCCCAGCGGAATCGTGGCTTAATTCTACACATTTCCACCTTTTTTGGAAAAAGGAAAATTTTCAAAATTATCCTGCAAACCTGTACCTCTGATTCTATCCCTAACATGTGGTGCAATATGACTGCATACAGAGTCGCGGCTCAATTTTAAACATTTTGCCTCTTTTTGGGAAAAAGGAAAATTTTCTTTTTTCCTCCGTGGCTCTGTCCTCCCGCAGGACATGTGTCCTCATATGATTGGTTGAGGGGAAGTGCTCTGATTTCATACTTTAACTCCTTTTCACCAAAGGAAATTTTTTAACATTTCCTCCACACTCCCACACCTCCGATTATGTCCCTACCATTTGTCTCCCTCTGATTCATTGTGGAGCCACGCTTCAAATTACCACTTTAACTCATTTTACCAAAAAAGGAAACATTTCCTTTTTTCTCGTGATCCACTAACCGGAAATCATTTAATTTTCTTCTTTGTTAGGGCCGCACCTTCTTTTAAGACTTTAACCCTTTTTAGGAAAAAGCTTAAAATATCAAACTCTCAGAGATATTCACCACTCCACTCTATGCTCGATGTTGCCTCGTGTCCTCTCTGATTGACTGTGGACCGCGGCCTTTTCACAACTTTTGTTCCCTTTTGCCAAAAATATAATTTTTTCTAAGTCCTTTGCTAGCCTACATTCCACCTTTGATGCAAACGTGACACGTGTCCACCTGTGATTCGCTTAGGGCCTACACTTTCATTTCATACTTTAACTCCTTTTCACCAAAGAAAATTTTTCCACCATGCCTCCACAGCTCCACCCCTCCACTATTTTGACTTTTCTAACTGCCACGTGTCACCCTCTAATTGGCTAAGGGCCTACGGACTTGCGGGGAAAATTTAGAATTTTTGCCAAAAAAAAATTCTAAGTTGCTTGAGTAGACTGCTTGAATCTTGTCCAATCATAAATGGCCACGTAGGAGAATATTTTTGAGCTAAAATTGATGGGAAAAGGACACCCGTATGACCGTCAAAAAACGTAGAAATTGCCAGTGACGCCCAAAATCAATTTTTTCTTTGTGGGTGAAGAAATTTTTGATCAAAGGACAAATGGAAAGTGATTCAAAGAAATTTACGACCATGGCAAGGGATTTTTGAGGGAAAATAAGTATAAATTGAATAATTTCGAGCTCCAAAGGCCAGGAAAACACGGGAAAAATGGTAGAGGCATTTGAATGAGAAAAATTAGGGAAAGTTAATGAGTTTGCAAATAATCCAATGCACAAGAATGGAGCTATAACTTCACATCATCGATTTCATGAGGAAAAACATTTCAAAGCACAAAGAGCAAATGGGAAACATGACAAAATGGAAGACTATCAAAATGGGCACCGACACATTGTACTAAAACTAACACCAATTTGGGTGTCTCATGCTCTTAAGTTTATTGAGGACTCAAGCCTTAAACACACGAAACCAACCTTAGATAGCCTAATTTTTAGCACATGTTATTAACCATATTTTTATTTTCACATGTTTCAACTTAAATAAAGATAATTAAAATATTTTCTGATTGCATGACTTGTGTCTTAGTTAAACATATTTATATCAATATTCATTTTTCATTTTATGGTTTTGACTAAAAACATCTTATTTAGAATACCACAAACATGTCAAACCCATTGCAACAACCCCTTGAATTAGAGCGGGAGCCTCCACATTCCCTAGTGTAAAATTAGATACATCCTAAATTCCCTATGAATCCCTTCCACAAAATTTTCACAGTGGATATCTAATGTTCAAATAACTTTAGCACACCAATCTGATTTTCGTTAACAATTATCTTGCTTCACGATATATTTTCCTTCCCCATTATAGTCCATAGCCTCCACCACCTATCACCCTTTGTCACATCCTCTCACTCTCGAATTATCAACCCCTCTTTTCATTTGGTTATAAATATAATTTATCCTTATACTAATACTAGTAATCTTTGGAACATCAACACCCCTCTCATTCAATCCCATAGTTACCCTTAAACTCAATGTTATCTCATTAAAAATAAGGATAGTAAAAGGGCCCGTGCCACCTACGTCCTTAGCTACCATGAGATTTCCCAAAATACCATGGTTCTTGCATCACCCATAGTTAGTCAACAAGGGATCATGGAATTTGCACCCTCAAATAACCCTTAAGGTTCCCGAGAATCCCACTATTACTTCATCTCCCATGGTTAGTCACATCCCTTCCACTTCTCTTCCTCCTGACAAGATCTATTGGTATGCATAGTTCAAAAAGTCCCATGGCCACACCACAACATGTCATATCACAAAAATATACATTCGTAGTCCATAATTTAGTAGTATCTATTCCTACGTCCTTACCACCCATTAATACAAGCGTCATAAGTAGTGCTCATCCCCTTTCACAACCTATTTCTATGATGATCATACCATGATATGAATACATTCCAGCTCAACAATATCCATAAGCATTGCATGACCCCTTGTTTACACTTATATCCCTCACCTATATTAGTATATCCACTCTTCTTCACAACCATTAGTTTCACAACATACAAGGGATCTTTTCTCCTTTTTGAAATCCCCTCCTACCATATCACCCATATCAACAATCAAACCCCCTTATTTATAATCAAGCTAATACCTCAAACATCCAACATCCTCAAAATGATCCCATACAAACATTAATAAGTAGAATCACGAGTCTTAAAGCTGCCACCATGGGACCTAAAAACACCTTTTCTTATAAATAGATGTGTAATGATCCTATCAATCCATCTGTGCCCTTTAAACCCTATCCTTCTCACTAGGAACTTCGAAATTTTATAAAATTCTATAGTAAGAAAGATCCAAAATAACACATTCGGAATTTCGTCATGCTTGTTATCTTATATCTCATGATAAATATATTTTTCTAAGGATATTCCCAATGTTGTGAGTTGGACTTACTCTCATTGGTATAAACAAATTCCTCAAAATTACCTTTATTCATTCACACAACTAGCATAATTGTTCTTGGAACATTTCTCTATCAATATTACACATAAGATGTCTATCCTCACCTTGTATGCTATCAAACAATTCAAGGATGAATCTATTGATGATTTCATCATGAGATGGTGGGAATAATTAATTACTTATCCTTTTATTTATCCTAAATGGAATTGATTATTTTTTCGTTCAATCTTGCGCAAAACTTTTATCATCCACCAATCACACCCAATCATTTCAAATGTTTAATGAGGCCTTTACTATGGATCAAAATTTTTAACTCGAGCCCTTGAAGATGGTAGGGTTAAATTATGATCTTAAAAACCTAAACACGAATCTTCCTTTAAAACCTCTTCTGTAGTGATGTAACACCCATGTTATTATTGATCCAAGTTAAATGATTTTTTAAAACAAACCCCTTAAGTAAAATTAATGCTTTCAATTATCTTCACTTGTAGCCAATTAATTTAGCATAATTCAATGTTTACAATCCATTTGATAAATAAATGATAACCATGTGCAACTGTAATTACCAAATACATTTTTCGACACCCCTTGATTTACTCTAACCAAGTGTGTATAATATTTATATTTTTGGTTAAACCTTAAGTAGGTAATGAGAACTATGTGCATCTCCTAAGTTTTTACATATAAAACATACAAGCCATATTCCATCTGGTACATGACACAACAAGATATAGGAATGGTGAAAATACCATGTAATCAACTAATTATACTACTTTGGGAAAATATTCAAGAATTACGATGCAATATTAGTTTCATAACTGCACGCTAGTAAAAAAACTTGTCTCTGTCATTGCATAACCATCTCTACATAATTATCTGGATCTCATTTTGGTTTTTAATAAATTAAGTTTTAGTTTTAAATAAGTAGAAACCATGATTCACCTTTTTAATCAAAAGGATCCTATCAATCCCATCTTAGGATCCCTATGGGAAAGATAGTGACCACATAATGAATTTCATCATTACGTCCTCACTACCCTTCCTATAGCCATCCTAAGATAGCACTAGTAGGATTCTATCAAAAGGAATGATGTGATATAATACTTACACTTTGTTTACACTTTTAGTTATCTATGAAAGATAAGTAAATAAGTTCATCTTTACGATAGGTTATAATGTATCGTTACATGATATCTATTTCTCGATAGAGGGTTATAGTAACTCAATGAGTTACTATATTTCATGAGTACCTCTTATCAAACTATTAAAACATAGTGTTGGTCATTAAATATAGGTTTACTTAACCATGTCTCGTATAGAGTTAATCCATTCATTACTTGTTAAGAAAATTCCTTAATCTCATATGATCATCATTTAATATGAATAGTTAATTTTATTTAATAAGGTACAATAATAATTTAATGATGTTTTCATTGAATTGTTTTCCTTATCATGTTGTGTCAACATTCACATATTTGTTCATTTAAAATGAATCAATAAAATCAATTATAATTGCATATCATAATATCAATTAAATTTATTTATACTCTGTTATAAAACAACATATAAATACTTTCATATCCAAAAAAATATGATACAAAACAACAAATTATTTTATTAAAAACTTAATAAGGATAATACCTTATTTTCATAAACGAGGATATATAATTAATCATGATAGTACATTAGGAAAAATTCCATTTTTCAACTTGTAAAGACAATACTTTCATGTTAACAACTAAATACAACAATCCTTATCATACTTTAAATAAATAATAAATGATGTAATCATGTGTAAATAATCCAATTAGTCACTTCATGAATGTCATTCCTTCCTACAAACCGTAAGATAGAAAATGTATATATGGGCGATTCAAAGAACTAACATGAGTAAACTAAATCATATTCTTGTTGTATTTAAATGAAATAAAACAATAAGTTAAGGTTAAATAAAATGAACTAAATAAACTTCCTAGTTTATTTATAATTTATGTCTATCAAGAACAAATGAAATATTGCTTCATAATGAATGCTATGTTTTCAAACCAAACAATAATTCAACTAAAAAATAAACCTATTAATTTGTAAAAGTATCATACTGCTATCAATATTTATTAAAATAAATATAAAATAGTATTTATAACATCATATATTAAATTACCTTAGAATATTCCAAAAATAATAATGTCAACATTGAAATCTTCCTTAATGTATATCTATTATGATTAAATGAATATTCATAATGAGACTCATCACCCATTTACCATATTTTCTTATGACTAACAAACTAATTCATTCACTATTCTTATCAATAATAACACCAATGTATGCATTTCAATTCGCTACTCTATAAATTACATTCCTATAATGAATGCATATTTAAGAAGTAACATCCAAGTTATATAAGAAAACCATACAATACTAAATACCTTCCTAGTTTTAATTATTTTAAGAAAGAAGTCAACAATCATCCTCATAAGAGTCAAAACATGATTAAAAAAATTCAAAGTAGCTTAATTTCTCAAAACTTATAGAAATATAATAAACCAAATATTATTTATGTTCCATGATTTTCTCTACCAATAGGTGTACAAGAGAGGGAGAGTTTGGTTGTTCGTATTTTAAGGATTCATATTAACAACAAAACATCAAGCTCATAAGAACCTGAATGATAATCAAAAATCATGTCCACTATTATCAAAGTGAGGTTAGTACTAGTAAAATAAAATGGGACAAAAGTATCATACTAAAACACCCAAATTTTTTTAATGAAACCCAAATCAATACACTTAAGATGAAAAGAAATCATTTAACACATGCTAGAATTTATCTCTCAAAGTTGACCAACAACCACAAAATGAATTCATACACTCAACGGGAACCCAAATAGAGTTCATTCACAAAAGGAAAGAGGAGAGGTTTTGGAATAGGTTTATATCAACCCTTCCCCACATAAATTCAAATATGATGATAACAACGAGCTCAAAATAAGCTAGTCTTACAAAATTGACGGGCTTATTAAGATCGAAATGAAGCTGCAACAATAAATCATACCCATTATTACAACTAGACCATAACTTAAATATTGAACACATTTCATGTAACTCATAGTAACCCATATTATGTTAAAATATCAAGATAACAAAATTTTATTCATCATTAACTTGCTAAATTTATAACAAGAATCAATAGACCCGAGAAGGAAAAATCAAATGCAGAGAAAATATGTCATCAACAAAAAACTCCCATTACATTTCCAACTTTTTCCTCTTAGTTTTTGTTTCAATTTATCATAATAAAAATAAATAAAAATTTCTGTTTTAAAACAAAAAGACTCACGCATTTATCTCATTCTTGAAACGACTAACAATAAGTTGTACGGGCTATATTACCATATTAAAATATCATACACATATTTCCATTAAAACCAAATAAGAAGAAGAAGAATTTCCAAATAATATATTTACTCATTTCTAAATTTAAAACTAGATTGCAAACCCATAACACATTCTCAAATTTCATATTAAAAATAATAAGAATGGGAGAGAAAATCCATGCCTATTTTTCCTTGCTTTCTTCTTTCAAATTTCCCTTGCAATTTCTAATTTCAAATACCTACAAAAAATCCCAATCATTTGCAAACGAAAAAACATTAAAAATATACTCCATTGCATGTGAATTCGAAAAAAAAACTTCCATGATAATCTCACCAAAAATATCATACATAGCTCATACCCAAACCAATGGTAAAACCAAAAATACGAATGGGGAAAGCCTTGTATGTTTTGCTTACAAAGAAAAGCTACCGAGTTCCCAAGGAACCGTGCACATTAACTCTAATTTAAGAATTTTTGTACCATATCGTGGCCATCAGATAAACCTAAAACCCCTTTACAACCAATATGGTCTATGACCACTAAACAATAAATAATAATCAATCAACTATTATATGCCATGTGGTGCGTGACCAACATTAAACAATAACCAATTACCTTTCCAATGGTCTATGACCAATGTTCAAAATGATTATGAGGGGTTCATTAACCTCTAGTTTGAAAAATTAAACAATAACAACATGTAGTCAAAAAATCATGCACTTACTACTATTATTATATCACCAAGTATGTTGTTTTATGTATGGATCTTCCGTAAAAAAAGTATTCATTGATGACCCATCCTATTTTCTAGTTTTCGGTGTTGTTGGTCCTTGTTGTTTTTTTTTCTTACACATTCTTCACTCATTCACATAATACCAATCAGGTTTTAGGGGCTCTTATCAGTCATAGATCACTCATTTTTCATCTCTACTCATTGACTAGGGTGTCTAGATAGGGATTAGGGAGCACAGGGTGCCACGGTCCCGATTTCTAGGCACCTTGGTCCTCGTTACACTTGGTTTTGATTTAAACATTTGAGGTTGGTATTTATGGTTTTCCCTCCCATATCCCTAGGTTCTATTTGGAATGTCGGGTTATTATTGTTGAAATTTGAGTAAGAGATCCTTATATAAACACAACATACACACTATATTAAACAAAAAAAAATCTACTAAGGGCTACCTATCTACATAGAGAAAGGGACTACATTTGGGCACTATTCTACATCACACATTGTATAGGAAGGGGATGTTATTCTATTCCATCCACTATTTTGCATTTTATTTAGCTATTGTCTGCTACTTTGGCTTCATTGGTGCTATGGAACCCTAGGTACATTATTACACATAGAAATATATCGGGTCGGAGATGTAGTGTGCAACACTTAGTCATAAGTCCATCCTTTTTTCACTGAGGATAGTCGACCCATTCATTTACATCTTTTTTTTAGGGTTTTGATGCTTTTGTATGGGGTCTTATAGGTGATTATTCATTGGAGATCTACGGTTACACCAATGAACAAAGTGTGACACTAACTTGAGCAAAGGATAAGTATTACGAAGGCTTTGCGACCATACTAGACTCAAATTCCAAGCTAATCCATAGACTAGGGCATCCATATTCTAGACCGGAGCACCCTAGGTGCCATTTTCCTCCTCGGATGCCCCGGTTTGGTTAGATTTGTCTCCACTACCATCTTCTAAGGTTTTTGTGACATCTTGTTACACCATTTCATCACTCTACTCAATCCCATATCTCGTGAGGTAAATCCAAATCAGGTAAGTACCTTTCGCCTTTCATTGTATTTCGTATTTTTATTTAGCATTTACATTTTAGTATATCTCAATTATTACATTTTTGTACTTCTTATATTCTTAATAAAATTCATATTTTATACAATCACCAACATTAAACATCAACATTAACCAAATTTCCACATTATTTTCCATGGTCGAGATCAAGTTATTGTAAACATTTAAACTTTAACTCTTATGTGGTCTAAGACAATCAAACCATTATCAATTTACTTTTAGAGTGGTCAACTTCAATAATGTAATGCGGTTTAAGACCAATTCAATTCAATGATGTTGAGCCTTGAATATTGGCTAAGTACCAAAATGCACGTGTGGGTGTGGGACCAATAAAGAGAAGGGCACATGGGGAGAAGCACACATGACAGAGGTTTAAGAAGGGTTTTGGAGAAACCAAGGTGCGTGTGGAAGGAAAAACATGGGGTTCATAGGACTTAGCCATATTCGGCATTCTGAAGGCACTTGAGGAAAAACGTGACCCAACTAGGCGTGCTGAGTGGATAAGGTGCCATCCTGGAACCTTGGAGGTCAAGAAAAGGATATTCCACGTAGGGAATATTCCCAAAAGACATCATTACAAAGAGTGGAGGGTTCACAAGGGGATAAACATTCACCATTGGAGGACCACATTGACACTTGGAATGTGACTTGTTTAGGAGAGAAGGCATGGTGTTGGATGATGAACCTATAAAGAGAGATGCTTGAAAGTAAAGAAATACATCAAGTGATAGACAAGAGAGCGACGCAGAGGATGAATATAGAGTAAGATGTGGAGTGGATGAATGTTGTAGTAGTGCTAGGGTTTAAAGTATTTAGTGCTAAGGGTTCTGAAGGATGTGATAAGCCCCTATATGGAATTAGAGGCGTAATAAGGGATGAACTAGTAATGCATAGTTAAAATATCATACTAGGGAAGATTTGTGAGAGACGAGTCCTAGTATTTTGATATGTATGGTCTGTAATGACCTATTTTGATTGTAATGTGGCTACCAAAATCACTCTAAATGAATATATATATATATATATATATATATATATATATATAAGGGTTTATTCTGTACATCATGTTTAAGAGTGTAAACCCTCTTGTTGTGTGACTGTCATGACTCAGATTTGATTCATCATGCTTATTACAAATGATGCTTAGCTCATTTAATATGTTAATATGTGGATCTGTAAGCTGCCCTTCCACTTTTATTTTAACTAAGTAAATGTATTCTCATTCTGTAAACCATCCTCCATCAATGGCAGAACCTTCTCACAATGCTCACATAAAGGAGGGGATCGATGCACGCGCATACCTTGGGTAAGCACCTAGTGCCCGCTGGGTGATAGGTTGATGCGTATGGGGTTGGATTGTTGTACTAAGGGTACATAAAAATGACTACATCAATGTTAACCAAAATTCCACATTATTTTCCATGGTCGAGACCAAGTTATTATAAAAATTTAAAATTTAACTCTTATGTGGTCTAATACCATCGAACCATTATCAATTTCCTTGTGGAGTGGTCAACTTCAATAATGTAATTTGGTTTAAGACCGAATCACTTCACAATCAACGTTAAACAATTTCAATGCCTTAACCAAAACATCATAATTACCTTAAATAATGCTAAATAACCTCAACAAACACAAAAATTCCTCAACCAATGCCTTATAACCTTAAACATTGGTAACATTCTTAAGTACTAAAAATGGTGGTGGAGTTGAACCATATCAACATCATACAATGATGTAAACTAGAAGGTGGTCGTCAACAACAATTCCTTCAATCGTAACAATTATATGTATATGCTTATGTATACATCTATATAGTATGTTAATGTATATGTTTTCATATATATATATATATATATATATATGTATGTATATGTATATGTATGTATATATTTGTATATATAATTATATATTTATATTTATTAAATTAATTTTTAAATTAATTAAGTCATCATCCATCAAATACTATGACAAAAACACATTGAGTTTGGGGTTTGATATAATTCCCCCTTAAAAGAATCATCGATGATTTAAAATTAATCTTTATCAAACATATCAATAAAGCAATCCAAATGTCAATTTAAAATAAAAGCAATCCATATTTTCATAAAAAAATAAAATTATTCATAATTTCGAGTCAATCGTAATTCGTAGCACTTAGCTATAAAAACCTCAAATCATAAAATATTTTTAAACACTCAAGACTATAGTGAAAATTACCTTTGTAGTCCATTATAAATATAAATTAATGTAAAATAAAACCATAGAAGATAGTCAAATAGATTTTTTAATCACTAAAACAGAAAAGGGAATGTCATTTTCATTTCATCCAAATTATCCCATGTTTCTTTATCTTAAGAATATTGGTCCAATTGGACCTTGCATTGTGAAAGATAAAATTTTCAAAGTTGTAACCTATGATTTTACATTACTCGGATTGGTTCATCCACACTTATTCTAGAGTCACGAACTTGTAATAAGTTATAATTTATGACATGTGTTATAATTTATAAGTTATAATTTACTTGGATTGATTCATCCACACCAATTTTCTCAAAAGTGAAAAATTTCATGTAAACAGTGAAGCAAACCCCAAATCCTTTCAAAAATTCTTAATTACTCCTAAACAACTTTCCCATACTCTTCACAAAGTTTCATACAACCATTCTCACATACCTACCTTATAAACCTAGCACAATCCTTGAAGCCCTAAAAAATATTTTTATGACATAAATCAAGGAATATACCTCATCAATATTAACATATAACACTACTAGATACCCATTTTATCCTTTTATCTTCCTATAGAGTTTCAAACCATAACTCTTAACCCACCAAAAGCTATTATTCTTTTAGTGTTTTTCTAGATTTTGGCTACTAGCCCTCATGTTGTACAAAGCTATGTGTTGGGAAAGATCTACAAAAATTCAAAAAAATAATTAGCATTTCAAATATCCATTAGGGCCTCCATACTTTATACCAAATTTTATCAACCAACTCCTTCTTTATCACCCCAACTAAATTTTACCCCTTTTGGTTTGTTTACTAGGCCTAATTAGGGTTTCTTGTCAAATTACTAGGGTTTGATTCTTCCCACTTCTTTCCACCTTCTAACCTAGTTTTTTCACATATTTCACTCTTTCTCAAAGCTGTCTCTCATATCGTAACACTCGTCATTCAACTTTCATGCTATGAGTTCATGGTTTTGAGATTCTTGTTCAAATCTTGGTCTTAATCACTTATTAGTCCTTCTTAACTCTCTTTTAATTCACCCTTGTATTCATTCAGTTCTATTAGCACCATCCTATACACCTTATCCTCTTATTCAACCCATTATCCTCCATCATTGCTTCCCATTACTAGCTTCACCTCTTCCTTTTAGCTTTCTAGTTTTGGCCTTCTCTAAGCTTCTTGTTATAGACACTCATAGTAACCATTGTACTCACTGAAAATTTAATTCCCGTATTCACATTAATACTCTCTCTATAAGCTTTATCTTACTATCATCCCAACCTTTTCACCCTAATAAAGTCAATCATTCACTCTAACACCATATACTTCTCACCAACTTCTTCCCTACCCTTCACAAGTTGCTCATAATAGTATAGTACATGACAATTAGCTTTAAATGATTGAATATTACTGGTAAAGGATATATACACCTTAATCAAGTCTTTAACTCCTCCCCACTTCTCTCCATAAAACTATATTATTCTCAATGGTTTCCTTTCTTTAGATAAGGACTAAATTGACTCAATTAGGACATCTTGACTGTATTCTAAGAATATGGTAGGAAATAATTTGTTTGATGAAGGTTTTAAAAAAAATTATGTAGCTCTTAAGGAATTCCAAACACATTATCATTACCATACCTCTCACTTGAAAATTTTCCCCTTATGAATCCCTCCTTAAGATAACTAAAACTCTCTTTAAATCTTGGTGTGAAAATGTCTAGTTCCAGGACATGTGCATGCACTTATTTCTAAAAATATTCCTTGACTTGGCTTATTCTTAGTGACTATTATCCTTTGACCCCCTTTTTATGTTCCCAAAACATCAATTTCTTCACAACTATTACCAGTAAGCTCTAGATTGGTACACACCTATCATTCCATTTTCTTATCCTTAAACCGTGTATACACAGTTTAGATTGGGTTTTCAATTTTTAATACATCAGACCCCCTTGAATCTCTTGGAAACTTCTTCAACACTTTTAATACACTCAAGTATTATTATATACATATTTTAAGTAATTTTTCATGGTGGGAAGGAAATTACATTAAAATTAGCACTCTAAGCCCTAGACTAGCAATGAACACCTAATTTTGTGTTTATTTTTGTAGACAAACTCAACGTTTTTTTAAATATCCTGATTACTTTCATTGGTTTCTCACATCATATATTATAACCCTACGAGTATTATGTATGTATATTGTAAACATGTACTATCCTTTATGATTAATAAATGACAGTCTAAGAGAATTTGTATTTTCCAAATATTATTCTAAAGATTAACACTCTACCTAGGGTTTTTAGCAAACTCCATGATTTCATACACCATTTTCCCACACTCCATAAAAAAATTATTTCTAGGATTTGTATCATTAAACTATCAAGTTTCAAGCACAACCTCAATGAAGAAATACCTTTACAAAATGCCTACCTTCATTTATTTGACTAAATCCAGTTTTCCCCAAATTTTACTTGCTTGAATTTAATCTCCTTTGTCTTCAAGAATGTAAAATCTTCCTTCTACCGAGATAAAAATTTAAACAAAATTATCAAATGGATTCATTCTTAAAACATTCAATCATAAGGACATAATATTCATCCATTAGACTTTTTGGCCAAGAAGCCTTTATTTGATTAAATAATAAACTTTACAAGACATAATGAACATGGAGGATCTATTACAAAGATAATCTTACTTCAAAACCTCTCTACCAACCTCAACAACAACCTTCATTTGAATTCATCATGCTCATTAGGAAGGAGGAGAAGGTAGTTAGGTTTCCAACACCTAATCCATAGATGACTAAACAAACTCTAGTAAGTTTACATCTTGGAAGGTCAAGTAAGAGAGAGTACATGATATGACCAACTCATTTATTAACATTCGATCTATACTAACCCATAAATAAATAACATTATAACACTAAGGTCTAGATTACATTTATGAATAATTTAAATATTTGAATGTGGATTTTGGAGGGAAACATCCAAAATTCCACTTATTACATCATTAAGGGTCCAAGAGAACTAGACATGGCCCAAAATCTCCCAAATGGACCCCACATCACCTAATAGGATACAGAAACCAAAATTTGATATTTACATTGATGTTCCTGCATCATAATGCTAATCTATATGCCACCAGACTTATAAATTCTAGAATTTTGAAAGGTCCCACATATTTAGGTAACAATTTGGTAGGCTTGCCAAACAAAATAGAGCTATTTTTGGGATTTATCTTCAAAAATATTATCTCCATGCTCAAATTTTCCATCAAATATTTTTAAAATTAGTGTATATTTTCTACATATCGATTTATTCTTTCAACTTCTCATGAATGAGCTTTACTTGCTTTTCTATTTCTGTCAACATTTCCCAACTTATAAAAGTTCTACACTTTCTTTTATACAACACTTAAAATGGAGAAATTTTTAGCGAATAATGGTAAGTGTTATTATAGGTAAATTCAGTCAATGATAGATATTCCTCTCATTTATATTTCTGATCCATGTAATACATTTTGAGAATATCCTCCATAAATTAGTTAAATATTTCTGTTTGAATATCTATTTCACAATGGTAAGTTAGACTAAAGTTCAATTTTGTTCCCAAATCCAACTGTAATGTTTGCCAAAAATTAGAAGTCATCTAGGATCCTGTTAGAAATAACCAGGTTTGAACTTTGTGCAATTTGAAGATTTCATACACAAATTTTTTTGCATGTACTAGGAATAATCCTTTAGATTACCTGATATGAAGTGAGATACTTTGTTTAGTTTGTCAACTAATACTAAAATCATGTCTTTTTGTTCTTGGATAATGACAGTCCTTGTAGAAAAATCATGCTAATTACTTTCCATTTATAACGTGCAATGCTATGAGGATACAACAGACCAACAATATGCATGTTCTCTACCTTACCACATTGAATACACTATTTCTACTTATTATTATCTAGAGGTTGTTGAGTTTGAGATTCTAAAGGAGCTTAGAGGATCGTTTTGCGTGTTATCCCTTTAGCGATAAAGATCTTGATAATTACACTAAGTTTGGAAATATTTCCTATGGCTGACTAAGATTCTTCTAAGCATTGGGAGAGGAATCTAGGGTGGAGGAAGATGGCATACATTGTGGATTGAAAGGAGAGGGAAGAGAGAATACTCAAGTATAGTGAAGCATGGGAAAGGGAGTTAACTAGACAACACAAGGTTGTAGGAGTGATGGATCTATGGAGGTAGACATTACGGGAAGGAATTGAGGTTCAAGTAGAGGATGTGGAGCCTGAGTAGTATGTGCTACCACATCTTAGAAAATGTGGGAGAGAGACCCCTTCAGATTTTGATGAGATTTCATCACTTGGAGAAAGGAAAGCTGTCGATGTGCATCTGAATCTGCCTGGTGACCAACCCCTGGCACTTAGTTTTCCAAATCTAGAGATAAGTATTTCTAACCCAGTTGGTAATGGTCGAAGTGTGATAAACACCAAGGAGTTATAACCTTTAATTTGGAACATCCATGGCTGCACAATCATTTCTTGTAATTGGAGGAATATTGTCTGGAATGAAATTTGGGAAACGTATGGGTACAAATAGCTTAACTATTACGTATGAAATTAGTGTAGGACACACATAGGGTAGTGGTGCAATATCACAAACTATTAGCATGCATTTAAGTGGGATGTTAGGAAAACTAGGCGTGACCACTTCAATCCTGGTACCAGGACACATGAGGTGGATTTGGTGGTATAGGAGCTGGAGGACCTAGCGAATCTCGGGGATCTATTGGGTCAAGAGGGAAAACACCTAGTGGATCTAGTGGTGGAGGTAACACTAGAGGAAATCAAGGTTCTGGATTAGGTGGGAAAGGGCCTCAACCACCTCAGCAAGTGTTTTTGAAATGTATTTGCATCTACTAAACTACAAAGGTGTTGAGGATGCTGCAAAGCATGTACACAAGTGTGATATTTTATGGCACACAAAGGGGATCACTACCTTGGAGTGGAAGGAAAGTCAGTTTGTAATGACGTTGCAAGGATGCACACATAGTTTGTACCAAAAGTATGACCCCCATTAAATAGTGGTAGATTACACGCGTTGCATGGAATGCCTTCTGGTTGAATTTCATATCACGAGTTTGAACGGAAGAGCATTAGACACTTTTGAAGGAGATTCAAGAACATATGGCTGAAAGTGTGTGGGAGTTTGATGAGCATTTCAAGACTCTCTTATAAAAAATTTCTTATGATATTCATCCTTCTCAAAGCATGCTCGTGTAGTTTTTGGAGGGTTGATATAAAATTTTAGGAGAGTGCTTGTGCACAAGACTTTCACAAACCCGCACGACGCCTTGGAGGCTTCCTTGCACACTGAGGCTATTGGAAGCATGGATACCAGTGTTAGCCATTTTCTTGAAGCTTAGCTTACTATAATGGAGAAGAAACTAGAGAAGATTTTTGTGAACTTAGCACATGACACTCGCAAAGTGGCCTATGGTGCACAAATTATGAGGTATAGGGGCATATAAAGGAAATTTTCCCATAGAGATTGGTATGCACCATGATGATGGACTATGAGATTTTCCATGGAGATCATGATGCAAGTAGGTGCCCACTATTGCAGTCCGCGATCCATAAAAATGTGTGTTAATATTGTAAGATTTACACTTCTACTACTCACGACACTAAATATTGGAGATTGTTTGACTAGATACATGATGTCATTAATATTGGTGTGTGCTAGACTAGTCTCACAAACAATTCCAAGGATGATGGTCATCACTTTGAATGGCACGTGGATGGAGGGGCATGTGGAAGAGGTTTTGAGGAGGATTTCGTGGTCATGGTAACCATGTAGGAGGAAGAAGTGAGCTCCCATGTGGAACCTGTTACAATTGTGGGTCTATGGAGCACTATAAACGTGAATGCCCAGATTTGTTACAATGCTCTTGGTATGGAAAGAAGAAAAAGTATGAGGAGTGCCCAGAGCTATTTGAACATATGAGCCAACAACACCAAAAGGAAAAAGGCACCAAAATGGTAAGCATAAAGAAGGATAAATCGCAATTGATGTTAAGGTTGGTGCAAGAGTCGGATCTAGAGCCAGTATTGGTGATAATGTGAGCTGAAACTACATGTGTAAGGGAAATATCAATGTAGAAACAATGGTTATAAGAGAAGAGGTGATGCAGGGGAAGTATCTAGACCATACTCATTAGAAATAGGTGTATCGAAGACCATGGATGTAATTCATAGCCTTCAAGGAGATATCCAATGCCTAAAGAAACAGTTAAGGTGGTTAGAGAAAATGAAGAGTGTTGAGGCTCGTAGAAGGATCTAGATGAGGTTAGGGAAGTATGCAAGATGTTAAGGCAAGAGAATATCATTCCTTTTCTAGGGAATGGTAATGGGAAAAGGTACCATGTACCGAGAGAAGAGCATAAAAGGTAGGTTATGTATTATAACCTTCATCCCCACAACCTTGATTATGATAAGGAGATTAACTTGAATGTTGTTGTGGATGGGTGGCTTATGAGAAATATTCGATTGACACAGTGTAGAGGTCAATTTCATTACTCTAGATGCATGGCATAAAATGGGAAGGCCCCCATTACAGCCATCCTTGAATGTGTTGTATATGGATAACAAGACAAAGGAAATGCCCATTAGTGTCTTGAAGGATCTTTGTTATCACTATCCAAGGGGAAAAGTTAACTAGGGATTTGAAGTCTTGGTGCTAGCCGACGAGACAACTTTCCAAAGATTACCTAGTGCCCTTGGTGCTATAAGAACAATTCGACCTACGGTTCAACAAGGGATACATAAGCTTTGAAAACAAGGAATAATGGGTTATAATTCCCTTGACCAATGGAAAGTCAACACCCTATATTGAGCCCTTGGGTGAAGAATTTCTTGACAGGATCTATGTGTGTTCTATCGAGACCCTGAGGTGTTTCACCCTATAGAAGTATTTATTTAGTTTGAAGATGCTTAGTCAATGTGTGATACAACTAGCATGGCATGTGACAATTGGGTGACAGTTAAGAGGCTCCATTACAAGAGTGACAAAGGCACGCTCAATCAAGCACATAGGAGGAAAGAATTTTCCAAGTTACTCTAGAGGGGCCAACCTAATGTTTTCTTACAAGAGATGGAGACCTAGTGGAAAAATGAGATCAAAAGAAGAGGGATGCTCAGCTATAAATTTCTTGGGACTCAGTAGCGCTTTGGTGGGAAACACATTGCAATAGCCTTCTAGAGTGGTGCAAAGTGAGAATCACATTCTTTGTTATGTTTTCTGAAGTAATGCACCCAATATCATACAAGACTATCATGGGAAGGAACATGCCTCATTCCACGTCCAAGCATGTGAGAAAGTGTGGATGGAAGGCACATTATCCTTTCCACCTTCTTTATGGGTGCATAAGTTGTACTCTAGTTGACAAGGTTGTGCACACACATGGTATATTCACTCCGAGATGCACTGTCAGACAAGAAATTGGTAGGAGTTGACGACTAACCTCCTTTAAGATTTTGAATATCGGAGTACTATAACATCGGTGGATAAGGTATTTTAGGTTGTTAAGTACCTAACGATGGGATATAGTGCCATGATAGAAGATAGAATATTTGATTTATTGGGTGAACATGGTTTGTAACCACACTTTGATGAGGAAGAGTCAGAAGAGGTGCAACTTGAGGTCACATACATGGAGAAAGAGAAGGGAAATATGGTCTATGTGATAGATGGTGAAGAGATGGAAATTTTGAATGTTAACCATACTAAAGGTACACACAAAGTTAGGGATAGTGATAATGAGAAATAAAATGCCTACATGAACCCCTCAAAATAAAAAATGTTACCATTGGTTCGGAGACGGAACTTAAGGAGGCTACTATTAAAGAATATTGGTCATAGAAGGAGGTTTGAAGATCATTGATCTATTTTGAGAGTTTTAGGACTTATTTCCATGTGGATACCATGAGATTAAAGGCATCCACCTCTCCTTAGGGTAAATGAAAATCAAGTTAAAGGAAGGTGCATGCCCTATTGACAAGAGGCCTTATCGAATGAATCCAAATCTTTGCGTCAAAGTCAAGGAGGAGATAGAAAAAATGATCGCTTAGGCATCATTAAAGTTGTGGAGGAATTATAATGGGTAATCCCCATGGTCATAAACATTAAAAATTATGGAAGTATAAGGATCTATGTTGACTACAGGTACTTAAATGTGGTATGTGTAATTGATCCTTTTCCAACCCCTTTACTGAGGAGATCTTGGAAAGAGTGACTGGGCACGAAATCTATTCCTTCACAGATGGATTCTCAGGGTATGATCAAGTTAGAATTGCAAAAGAATACCAATAAAAGAAAAATTTCACCACTGAATGGGGAAGGTTTTCCTATACGCTCATGCCTTTTGCACTGAATAATGAGTCTTCTATGTTTTCCCACATAGTGGTCCAGGCATTTTAGGATTTTATCCATAAGTTCCTTTAGGTCTACCTTGATGACTGGATAATGTATGGACTGGATAATGTTGGAAGTTGTGGATATCCATCAACATCAAGAAGTGTCTCTTTCTTTACTCCATTTGGAACCCTGTTAGCGCACATCATATGTAAGGAAGGCTTCATTGGTGGATCCCACAAAAGTTATTGTTATTATGGGATTGGGGGATCCTACCATCAAGAGTGTAGTGCGCAAATTATTTGGGCATAAAGGGTACTACCAGAAATTTATTAAGGGGTATTCCAAGATCACCATGCCATTGGAGAAGTTACTAAAAAACAAATGTGCATTTCAATATGGAGAGGTACAACAGAAGTGTTTGATACATTAAAGAGTAGTCTTATCTTTGCACTCATTTTATGATTTTCCTCTTTGGATAAGCCATTCCATGTACATGTTTATGCTTCGAGAGATGGTGATTGGGGTAGTCTTATCACAACTGGACAAGGGATTGTTAAAATCCCCTTGTGTTTTACTACGAGGAAGTTAAGACCAACAGAACAAAAATACACTACTACTAAGCGCGAAGCACTATCAATGATCTACACACTATAAAAAATTAGGTAATATATTTTTGTAACACCCTTCATATTCTATATAGACCACATGGTATTGAAGTACCTGGTGAACAAGCCCATTTTGCAAGGGCGCATATTTTGGTGGGTCTTTTTGTTTCAAGAGTTTGAGTTTACAGTTGTTGTGAAACCAAGAAAGAGTAACTCGGGGCACGATCATTTGTAAAGGATTGAATTAGGGGTGGACATGCGAGCATTGAGGATTATATGAAAGATGCACAACTATTTAGGTTGCGGCATGCACTCTATGACTTAGAAGATATTGTTTTGTTTCTCAAAATGGGTGTGGCATCGGAAGGAATCTGAATACTCTAGAAAGAAAGAAAACGGTTCGCCATATGCACCATGCCCTACATGATAATTAATGGAGAATTATAAAAATAGGCCACGCTAAGGTTTTTTACTGTGTGTGTTAGAGCATGAGCACATTGCAATCATGGAGGAAGCATACAATGGGATTGCAGGAGGACTCTATGCGCAGGAATGCCACTACGTGAAAAATCCTACGTGCAAGGATTTGGTGGGAAATCATCTACCAAGATTGCATTAAGTATTTGCAAGGCCTGTGACCATTTCTAGTACCTTGATAAGCCAAAAAGAAGGCATGAGATTCCATTGAGGATGATAGCTAGCGCAAAACCATTTGAAAAGTGGGCCATTGATTTTGTAGGACCAATTTCACCTATCACGCAAAGGACTAGTTCGCACTATATCATCACTTGCACTAACTACTTAACAAGATGGGTAGAGGCAATACCTATAAAGGACTCGCACATCGTAACATCAGCTAGGTTGTTGTGGTAAAATATAATCAACAAATATGGATGTCCACTAACCTTAACGAGTGATAGGGGCAATCATTTCTTAAATGAGACAGTTAGGATATTATTGAAAGAATTCATGGTATCCCACCATTAGAATACCCCATATCACCCATAAGATAATGGAACTATTGAGGCATTTTACAAAATTGTGAGTTACACATCGACAAAAAATTATGATGTGGGAAGACAGATTGGGATGAAAAAGTTTCGGTTGTACTTATGGGCTTATAGGACTACCTAAAATAAATTAAACAAGGCTACACCATTCCAATTGGTGTTTGCACGGAAGCTATGTTACTTGTAGAATTCATGCTACCATCCCTGTATATTGCTCACATAAGAGGATTAACTAATGAACAAGCACTTCGCATGAGTGTATAGAGAAATTAATGCGGTTGGACGAGAGGTGATCACTTTCTAGGTGGAATAAGAAGGCTGAAAAGGTGTGACAAAAAGCATGGCATGATCGCCATATTAAAAACAAATAATTTGAGGTTGGGCAAATGGTTTTGCTTTATGATTCCAAATTTTTGTGCCATCCTGGGAAGCTGAAAATCCATTGGTGAGGGTTGTATATAATTTCATACATGCTTGATTTAGGCAAATGCCGATTCAAGCACTAGATGGGACGAGATTACCGAGTTGTTTCAATGGGAGTAGGATGAAGTCCTACTATAAATAAGGCTTATGTGTAATCATAAATAAATTAGTGTTACCATTTAGCATAGGGTTTCCTTTAATGCGTTTTATTTTACGTGTGTTTCCCCTTCTCGTTGATTTTTCCCTTTCTTTTTTTGTGTGTGCATTGTGTCTTTGGTAGCCACTTATTATTTTCAAAAGTATAATATGCCTGAGGAGAACGCATCCATTTTAGTGTGGGGTGGAGTAGTGTGAAAAATAATAGAAGATGGTAGTGGAAGCTATGTTTTGATGGCCTAGATTGAAGAATCAAAAGCACAAAGTTTGGAAGAATGCACATGGAAAAGGTGGACATAAGGAGTTTGGTGTCAGGAGAGCTTTACAAAGACCACGTACAAGGATGAGAAGCACAGGAACAACATGACAAGGGAAAAAATTAGGGTAAGGACAAAAGAAGTGCCTTTAGCGCTGTATGCATGCGCGTAAGGATCTTCGGTCAGTTAAGGATTTTTTTCTTTCTAGAAGGTTGTAAGGGTTTTTTGCACAAGGTTGGGCACAAGGGTAAAAGTGCTTAAGGCTAGATTTAGTGGAAAAATCCACCTTTATTGCAAAGGTACGATGGTAGGTGGCATTGCATTTATTGTGGGAAAATAAGCAAAAGATATAAGTAGAAGGTCGGGATACATTGTTATTACCTTGCATTTGTGATATTGAAGATATCTTGCGAACTAGGGAATCCTTGAGAAAAATTATGTGAAAGGAGGTTGCAAAGATTTGAGTGCATAACTAATTTGAGAAGCAAACCAAGTATGGAAAAAAATACACAACGTGAAAGGAGAGGGGTGTTGAAGTTTTGAAATCAGAATTGAATACACCATCTTGTGGAAGGGTTTTCTAGGTAAGGGTTCTAGAGCTAGGAAAATGATTGAAGGGATCTTTGCCTAAGAGTAGAGCCATAGAGTTGAGCAGATTCATGATCAAAAGGAAGAAAATAATTTTTAAACAACTGACAAGGAAAATGGCAACAAGGAAAGTAACCACCATTTCACCGAAGAAGGGAAAAGGAAAAGGAAAACAAGCTGTTTCCACCAACTTCAATGAGGAATGGTACATGGAGATGTAATACCCAAATGGCATATTGCTAGGAAAAGAGTGGGTGTCCCATGTAAGAAAAATGGATGTAAGTGACTATAACCATCGAACAAGCACCACAAAGAAAGAGATGGCATTAGAAATGGTTTGACCTATAAAGAAGTAAACACCAAACGGAATGCCCATCTATAACGATGAGGTGAAGGTAAAGATGGAGAAGTTTGGATTGTTGTAACTATATGATTTTCCCTATTTGGTAAACCTGAGTGGTTGTACCAATGGTTGATGTTGCATCTACATGAATACCATTTTTACTCTGCAAGGTGAAGGATGAGGATATCTCCCCAACTAATTTCAAAATTTACTAGTCTTTCCTGTGAGGGAGATTCTTTTGATGATGACTTCGATGAAAAGGAGGCCATATAGAAAACTATGGAGACCTATGACTACAAGAAGGGGTCTTGGTACTTCAAAATATCTATGATTTCAGACCTTGTAATGAGGATGGTCATGCCATTAGTCATAAAACTAAATGGACATGAAAGATGGACCCAGATCAACAAGGAATGGTTGAACGTTTACCAGAAGATCTCAGAGGGGACCATCTACAACCTCTCAGCATTCATAATAGAGGAGATCATAAGTGCCAAACGTGAAGGGGAAAGGATAATGTTTGGTAATGTCCTCATTACAATCATGTTTTTAGAAATTGGAGTATACGGTGGGTTAGAAAAATTTGTATGGGAGTACCCGGATGAGAACCCCTCCTGTCCAAGAGATTTGATAAATATACTTGTGACACCATGACGGCCACCCACAAGGTGCACCCGGAGAAGTGGTACAAGTGAATGCATGATGCGTTTAAGGCCGAGTGGAGAATACCTAAGAAATTTCCATCTCTAGTGCAACGAGAAGCCAAGTTTATAGTGTACCAACATTTATGTATTGGTAGGTTCACTTTGGAATACAACACCAAGATCCCATGATGTAAATTACCATTCTTCTTCATTGCATAATACATCTAAGCTAGGGTCAACTGATTCAAGGAGGCAAAGAGGCTAGCGTTTGATCTTAGTGCGATGGAACAAGATTAATGTGAGATGTGAAGGACTACGATATAACAAAAATTCATGCCTATGTGGAGAAGTATGTCTCCCATGACATGCATATGATAAAACCAGTAACATTTCCTGTTGTTGGAATAACTGTAACAAGAGTATATCTGTGCATAAGGCCAAAATATGATAAGGGAGCCTATGTGGAAAATGATGTCTCTATCTCTTATGAACTTAAAACAAGGAAGAAGGCCACACCAAGGAAAAGGGGGAGAGAGGAGGAACTTGAGAAAAAGGCACCAAGTGCACAAACAATGTAATCTATAGGCATGCAAGAGTCAAGCGTGAGGCCAAGCACATTTGCACGGAGGAAGAAATCCTCTGTAGAAGAAAACTAGAAGACACCTGAAGTGGAGGTTCCAGGGAAAGAGGTGCCCCCTATGAAAGAAGATTCACCAGCAAGGAAGGAATCACTTTCGGAAAAAGAGAAAGAAGAATCTCCTAGACTTGAATCACTAGTTAGGAAGAATCAGAAGGTAGTAGAAAAGGTGAAATCAGAAGAAACAGAGAGCCTAGAGGCTTACAAGGGCAATAGGGAAAAATACAAGTGTGAAGAGGCTTAGGACCATCCCGTGTATGATGTACATGACTCAGAGGAAGAAGGGAATGAGGAGAAGCATGAGGAATAAGAAGGCTCTCAAGGCAAGGGGGATTGAGGAGGTAAACACCAAGGATCAAAGGACCCAAAGCCTCACCAAGGAGAATATAGAGGATTCCACAGAAAGAGAGGTAGCAAGCATAATAATGGACTTGGTGGAGAAGGAGGTAGAGTATAGCTATAACATTCTCATTTTAAGACTTTAGAAACAAGGGAATTTTTTTACATAATGTGCTCTGTTCTAAATAAACATAATTTAGAACACACATTCCATGCCAATCAATCTCATAACAGAAAACCATATGCAACTATAATTGACTCGGTGAACTACCAATCTGTCATTTCATGACTCGGTGAACTACCAATCTGTCATGTTAACTTGAAGTATTGAATACTTAATGTATACCAAGTATACTTGGTTCTCTTACCCTGTTTTGGGTACTGAGTGTTCTGTTTAAGAAACATATTTGAATATTTATTACCAATATTCATCTGAAATCACATTCCTTAAACTAGGTGACATAGGACAACGTCAACTAGTAGCTTGCGATACTTTGGCAAAAGATTTCCAACATACTATTCATGTTACTATTCCTAGATGACATACTCATCTAATTGGAATACATCCTTCACCCCACTCATTTATTATCTAGAATGGTCTTCACTAACTTGATCAGAACCCAATTGTCCAAGGTTTTAACCTAATGCGGAGTTAGTGACATAATTTACTGAGAGGAATCACTCGTGATGACCTAGGGTATATAGACATACCCAATCGACCTAAGTCAATTGGATGTGCCTAGTTACCCTAAGTCATTGTGAGTCACTTCCTATGCTAAATCATAACTCTAATCTGACCTAGAGAGAAACTAAGTTCAAGTCCAAATTTGGGTAGGTCTAGATGAACCAATGAAGGGTGTTGCAACATGTCAACTACAACCCTGTATCCTCATGAAGACCCAAGTCTTCACAAAGGTACAATTCTATAGTTGGCGTGTGCCAACATCCGACAGAACTACTTCATCATGATGTACACACCTCAAAGAGGTCATTTCCACTTAATTAGTTTAGGATTAAGATTCAGATTACAACAACCTTACATAACCCTAATTCCAACAACCTTTAAGGTTTCCATCCTTATTTGAGTTGGTTAAATAATATGGAACTTCATAGACTAATGATTTCTTTATGTTCAATTAAATTTTTACTTACCGTTTTTATTCAAAAATAGAACCAACATCCATCATAAGATTTTCTTAAGTAACTCAACCATTCATAGGAGGTGTAAGAACCAAAACAAGTTCGGTAAGAGTGGAATTCATAGAGATGAAGTCTAAATGATTTACGAACACAAACACCATTCATTTGTTTTACATCCTTTTGAAAGGAGAAGAACCTTCCTCTTTATGGTTAAGTATTAGGGTTTATTACACCCTTTTACCTTTCACACTTCCTTATAGTTTAATTGTATGTTCATTTAACATCCCTTAATAAACCATACTAGTTTAGGTAAAAGAAAATCAATACATGCAACTTAGCAAGTTGCATTCAAGTAAGGAAAATTGTACTATTTCCCATTCATCCAATTCATTAAATGAAAACAGAAATAAGGATCCAATCAGATATGAATAATAACAACAAGATAAGATTAAAATTTTTCTTCATATAATGAAAAAGAGAATTTAAACAACAAGTTAAAGTAACTTCCATAATTTTTCAATTCATTATGATAAAATACACATTTTACAAGACTATGCATTTCAGACATATTGCATGTCAAACAACATCAAGATCATTAAAGATTACAACTTTCCTTCTTTCAATACATCTCAATAATGAATTAGAATTCTCTATAAAAGATCTAGACTTTAAATCAACCAATACATCATATAATTTATTGCATTTATTTTTCACTTACGTAGTCCATCTGTAAAATTTTCTAGCACGGGTTAGTTCATTGGCGAGCATGATAAACACTAAGCATTAAAACAAAGTACCTTTAACTAAGCTGTTTCATAAAACCAACTCTACTTTTATGAAACAGAAAGGCTGAGTAGAAATTAAATCATAACTTATAACAACCATAAAATAAGAACAATTCATCAACTTGAATTAACATTTAAGAAAAAAACATGATATAATTAGTAATCTACAACATAATATCATATAAGTAATGTTCCAACAAATTACTTATTTATATCAAATAAAAGTAACTAATAATTATTTCCTTCATAATTCAATCTGAATTTGAAATATTGAAACTAACTTTACTATTTATCCAAATAGAGTTACTTTCAGAAGCAAGGGCCTTCTTTCTCTACTTTACAAATTTTCATAAAGAGACATGCATAGTCAAGCTCATTCCATAATCGTAAGGATTTTAGGATGAATCATTTAACAACTGATATAAATAAGATTTTCACATTTTAGATGTGACATCCTAATTCCAAAACCAAGACATAGCCTAAGTTCTCAAGTTAGGCCTCACATTAACATTAGAAAAGTATTCATTTAATAAACAACATCTCACACCAATCACTATAATCAGATATTAAACACCCTTAATACAATTTAAGTGAATAAGTAAGTAGTAATAACATCTACATAATTGCATTCATAAAAGTAATGCAACTTATCCAAATAAATCCACTACAAGATTTACACAAAAGAAGGATGAACGACTGAAAATAAACAGTTTAAAACTTCCTTTCCCATTCGGTTAAACCAAATTCCCATTCACAACTCAGAAAAGGGAATTCAACACTTAACTCTTACAGTTTCCAAAAAGGGTAGTGGAGAAAATTACCTCAGAGATTGAAAGAGAAAAGAGTAATCCAAAGTATTCGAAGTGGATTCTATCACAAGTAAAGAAATTCGAAAGAGGACTGGTACCGACCCATTCAAAACATCCCTTAAATATTAGAAACGTAAAAATCATGCTCAGAGTTATTACACTACTCATGTAACTACAAATTCAAGTCGAGATTGAAAATTATGGCTCACCCATCACCAAACAAAAGTAGTTCAATATCATTTTCCACATCAAGAGATGCAACAAAAAAGTAGCTAACATCATACAGGAAAAATAACAGCCTTCAACAATCATCCAAAAATGTCTAAGTTTCAATCAAGAGATCATAACCTATCCATTCCTACAAGATGATAACACAACAATAGATAAGGAGGACTTACAGTCACATCCTCACAGAGGTGAGTGAACACATCTTTTGAATGGATAGAGAAGGATTCATCAAGAATCAATTCCAGAAGATGTAAATGAAAGGACTACATGACTTAGCTAAAGGTTCCTAGTCAACTTAAAAGATGATTAAGTTTTCCTTTCATTTTTACCATAAGCGGGCTCAACTGAACACTCCTACAAAATTGACGAGACATTCAATTTCTTCCAACTTACACAGGAATCAAATAAATCTAACAACTACACCAATTTGGTTAGCTCCAAATAACATAATCCCAATTCAAAAGTTGAATATCCATTCAACATATCTTCATGAAGTTACAATAGTCAGACTTTCACAAGTTACTCTAACAAGTTTAACAAGTGGTCTACCTAGATCAGGAATGGGTAGGTTCAAATCAACAACATCTAAGTCCAAAAGAAAAATGGACAGGAATATTTGACCTCAAGTAAGCTCAATCGAGCTATGGAATTATAATCAAAATATTGACTCGGATAAAGCCAGTTCCCAAAATATCTTCAAATGAAAAGAAATTCAACTATTTACCTATAGCTCAATCTCCCAAAATCTTAAAGGAAGACTCAAACATAATTATTCAGAAGAGAATACTTCATCCACTGTTGTATTCAACAAATAATTCCAAAACCAAATAAACCCAGAAGCCATTTCACAGAGTTTTAGAAGAGAGAGAACCAAATCCAAACAACAAGGTTTTTGAGTCAATACCTCCTTTTTCCACACGGACTAGAACCATAAAACAGTAAATCCAAACACCATTACATACTCAGCTTCCATCGAATAAAAGGTTCGAAGCAATGAAGGTTTACACATGTAGTGCCATCAATTTTTTTAAAAGTAAGCACACTAAATATTTTAGATATTTAGACAAGACGGATATCAAGAAGGAATAAAACTAGTTTTCTTTCAATGCTAGTAACCACACTTTATTTCCTTTTGTAATACAATGGTTCCAATAAACAAATTTCATTCCATAATAGAGTTGCAAAAATTCTTATGAAGATATTTCCATATATATTTCACAAACTTTCTTTTCCAAGGCATAGGTTCACATTTGTAAAAATATGCTATATTACATAGCTATTCAAGACAACCTTTTTACAAGATCCTTGCAATATTGAAGGAAAAATTTTCAAGCAACATGAATGAAGTTTACAAGTATCAACACATACAAAATAGGTGTTTTACAAGAACAAGAAGGCTTCACATAGTCACATACATAAAGATACAATGAGAATAATGTCCTCAAAAGAATGAAGATGCCAAGGAGAGGCCAAGTTGAAAGAGACTCCAAATTTCCACCACATGATCTCCAACTTCAAAAGCTTCCAAGAATCCAACACAAGGAGAAAAATCTTATTTACCACCCAACCAATAGGCATCATCACATGCCTTTCCATGGTTGGAAGTCATGCTAGCCTCCCCCAAGCCCATGGGAGAGAGGAACTAACTTCCACAATGTGCACAAGTATAAGGGGATAAACACAACAAGAATACATAGAAACATTTAAACACTTGGACATAATACACATGATGAGACAACACTATGAGGAGAAACAAGATCACCCTCACAAAAATGGGGAAGAGAAGAAATAGGATGACGAAAACAAGAGTGTCCAACCATAAGATACACTAAATACATATTTTATAACCTCCTTATTTCTCCCAACATTCATCCTCCTTATTTCTCCTTTATGTCAATGAAATCCTTCTTGGGAGGATTTTCAAACCCAATGGGTTTCCTCCCAAGAATGGGGAAAGGTTCAAGCCATATGAACCTTTCTCCCACCTCAAACCATATGAAGGGATGAGAAGGAACCTTCATGGCTTGAACAACAACCAATGAGGTTTGAGAGGGAAATCCCTCTCTCTTCCCCTACATTCTCCAAAAACCACCAAGCCATATTATGGTGGAGAGTAAAACAAAACAACAAAAAAACAACAAACAAGAACAACCAAGACTACATAGCTATCAAAGCAACACCAAGGAAAGAGGGATTAAGAATCCTACCTCTACAAGCTTCCAAAACTCTAAGCTTTTCCCACTTTGTCTAAGAAATCCTCAAGCTCCCCAAAATTTCTCCAAGTCCAAAAAAATGAGGAAAAATTCCCTTCCTTCACCATGAGGAAGAATATCAAGAGGAACCCAAAAGTTTCCTCACCAATAGGAAAGTGACATGTGTCACCCCTCTCCTCCCACAAGTCAAAGATTCTCAAAAACCAAATAAGTAAAAGTAAACTCACCTTTTAGCCCTTATCACCCAAAATACTAAAAATGAAAATAAAACAAAGTGGAGCAACTTTTAACAAATACACACAAACCAACCACCTTACATGGATGTGACCAAAGGAAGGAAAAATGGGAGGGAAACTCCCTCCAAACCTTGGAAATAAGCCCCCCTACCTATTAGGTAGGGTCCAAGGGCCCATTTTCATGCTAAGTGAACTCCCAAACTAAAAAGGGGTCACTAAAAATGCCCAAAATAGCCCAATTTCGGGTTTGGCACACTTGGGCACAAGGGTAGAGGGTGTGGGGTCCACCCAAGGTTCACATGTGGCCCCAATCCCTTCTACCAACACACACACACTTACCCAAAACCATCACTTAAATTAAAATGAGATCATTAAACCCCTAAACTAGTTTACTTAAATAAAACACACCCTAAACATAATTAATTTTACGAGACATAAATATATTACAATTGAGGGTTCACTCATGGTGCCCAATTAATATGCCTATTCTAAGGCCTAAAAAATTTAGCATGGTTAGGAATTATCCCATGGGCCACTTGTGCACAATTTCGTAGCCCACCGAAACCCACGTTCTCCTATAACCTGTCACCTGCACACTCATTTCACACATTAATCGCATCTTTCCAATATGATAACATCATCTACTCATCACAAAATTAATCAAATCTACAGTATCCTAAGATCATTATACAATTGATAGTGCAATGCATACAATTATACACATAGTCCACCATGAATCATCCACAGATATATTTACAATGACATACAACAATGCTAGCATGAGATTACCATTATTAAATCCAGAAAACTATATCATTGATCCAATCGACTACAAGAAATCAACATCTAACCAATAAATCTCATTATCATGTAACTCTGTTAGTGTTATCAACATCATAAGAAATATATCAATATACTAATCTAGTCCAATTGGCGCTACACACCCAAAATACCATAATGTCTATGAGGATAAATAACATAGCATAATGTCCAAAATATATCAGAGTCTCAGTCAAAACATGTCTATGCATAAAGGAACCAACAGATAACTGGAGCTATAAAAATGTGGGCACTACATCCCCCTCTCCTAGAATTAGACTTCCTCCTGGAATTCATTGGAAGAGATAGGGATATCTAGCCCTCAATGGTGTAGCATCCTCCTAGGTAGCTGATGTCTCATCATATTTGTCCCACTGCACTCTAACCTGGTCCAAATCTTGACCCCGAAGGGCCAACCTCCGGTGCTCCAAAGTATACATTTCGGCTCTAGTCTCCACTGCCCTTCATCCTCTACCTATAATTCGACCAATCCAAAACATGAGAAACATCTGGTACATATCTACAAAGTACAAAAACATGAAATACATCATGGGACCCTACAAGGCATGGTGGCTAAGCTAGGTGATATGCAACTGGATTGATGACCTCAATGATATCAAAAGGCCCCACAAAATGAGGTGATAACTTAGAACCATTTCCATAATAGATCGAGACTCTTATGTGGATGAACTCTCAAGAAGACTTTGTCACCCACTAAGAAGTGATGGTAAATCCTCTTGGTATCCGCATATGCCTTCTCGGCATGCTCTAGCACTCGCTCAATACGTTGTCGAATCGAACAACCCGCTTTGCTCTAAATCCTAAAGGTAAGTTGGTCCTGAATAATTGTGTCATCGAGTCTGTCCCAACTCAAGGGTGTCCTACAAGGTTGACCATACAAAGCCTGATAGGGAGCCATGCCAATGGAGCTATGATAATTTTTGTTGTAAGCAAACTCAACTAGATGAAGATAGTCTTCCCACTTTTTCTATTGTTCCATCACATACATCCTCAAAGCATGTCCTCAAGAACTTGATTAACTCTCTCTATCTCCCCATTGGTCTCTGGATGATATGCTGAACTGAAATTAATTTGTGTACCCAAGGCATCCTGAAAAGAAGTCCAGAAAACTTAAGTGTAGATGGTATCTCTATCATTGATGATCATCTTCGGGATCCCATGCAATCTAACAATGTCCTCCATAAACACTTTGGCGATGGCCTATGCATTATAGGTGACCTTTGTTGGCGAGAAATGTGCAACCTTGGTCAAGTTATCCGTAGTGACCATAATGGCATCATGACGATAAGAGGACATAGGAAGTCCTACTATGAATTCCATGGAGATCACATCCCATTTCTACTCAGGAATATCATGAGGGTATTGGAGTCCTGCGGGATGATAATGCTCTACCTTGACCCTTTGACACTCAAGGTAATGTGCAACAAAATCTGCTATCCTGATGAAGACCCGACCAATAAAATAACTCTCTCAAATCGGCATGCATCTTCTTCTCTCCTGGATGTGCTGTGTATGGGGCTCGATGAGCCTCAGTAAGGATGAAACTACATAGATCACCTGCCTTAGGCACATAAATGCACCTATGGAACCAAAGTAAACCATCTAACTCTAACATGAATCATAAATATCTTCCCTTAAAGGAACCCTGAGAATCCAACATCTGTCTAACACCCTCATAAAAACTATCCTTAGGAAGATATCAAGAATTATGCCCCTTAGATCTCGATGCAGTGTCAAAGAAGTAAGAACATGTCATCACCTACTAAGAGCATTTGCGATGACATTTTCCTTTCCTTTGATGTACTACAAGTCCATGTCATACTCACATAAGAACTCCATCCAACACCTGACGTGCATTGAGGTTCGGCTGTGAGAAGATATGCTACAAGCTATGATGATCTGTCCTCAAAATGAAGGGTCTACCCAAAAGGAAATGTCACCAACGCACTAGAGCATGAACCACTACTGTAAGCTCTAAGTCATGAGTAGGATAGTTAAGCTCGTAATATTTGAGCTTACATGACTCAAAGTAAATAACTCAATGCTCCTGTATAAGAACTACTCCCAAACCCTCTAGTGATGCATCGGTGCAAACAACAAAATCCTCTATCGTGTCTATAACTAATAAGATAGGTTCCATGGTTAACCTTTCCTTAAGCAACTAGAAGGCCTGATCACACTTTCTCGACAAGAAACTTCTTCCCTTTCCTCTGAAGGGAAGTAGTAGGGTGAGCAATCCTAGAAAAGTCCTGCACAAACATGTGGTAATACCCTGCTAAACCCATTAAACTCCTCACCTCGACCACCGATGTGGGTGCTGGCCAATTCATGATGGCTTGAATATTAGAGGGATCTACCGAGATACCTCCTCCTAAAATAATATGTCCCAAGTACTTAATCTCTGTCTGAAAGAAGCTACACTTTTCCAAGTTCCCAAACAACTTCTAATCTCTCAAAACTTGAAGTACCTGTCTCAAATGCTCCTCGTGTTCCTCCTTGGAATGAGAATATATCAAAATATCATCAAGGGACACTATGACAAAGTAATCTAGGAAGGTCCTGAATACCCCATTCATGAGGCTCATGAAGACAATTGGGCCATTGGTCAAACCAAAGGGGACAATAGTGAACTCATAATGCCCATATAACATGTGTATAAAGCTGTCTTATGAATATCTGCATCTGATATGCGCAACTGATGGTATCTTGACTTGAGGTTGATTTTGGAGAACACTCTCACTCTCCACATCTGATCAAAAAAGTCATCAATCCTAGGGAGTGGATAACGGTTCTTTATTGTGACTTTGTTGAGCTGTCTAAAGTTTACACAAAGCCTGAGAGAACCATGCGTCTTCTTCACAAATATGACTGGTGCTCCCCAAGGAGATACACTAGGAAAATAAGACCCTTCTCTAACAACTCCTTTAGCTGAATCTTGAGCTCATGAAGCTCTAAATTTGTCATCCGATAGGGTGCCCTAGAAACCAGTGCAGAGCGGACACTAAATCGATGGTGAAATCCACCTCCCTACTAGGTGGTAAACCTAGAAGCTCTCCTGGAAACACATCTACGTACTCCCTCAAAACTACGTGATCATCAAGGGGTGAATGCTCTAGAGTACTATCTAAATGATCACTGATGGTGATAACAAACATCTGACAACCCTTACGCATGATCCTCTTGAGTTGCTTAGCCAAGATCATATGCAAGGAAATAGGTCTCGCATACTTGAAATCACAACTGCACTCCCAAGATCATCCTGACACTCAATGACCTTATTTATGCAATCTACCTTAGCCCGATGGGCCTCGAGCCAATCACTACCCAACACCACTTGATAGGATCCTAAAGGAATAACTAGGAGGTCAAGTGTAGTGGAGAAGACTCCCAAATCAAGTACACAATTCTCCACATATGAGTCCACAATGAGTTTATCCCCAGAGGCCAACTCAACCTGCCAGCTATCTGGTTACCTAGCCACCACTAGCCCACACTGGTCCACTAAATAAGGAGATACAAAAGAATCAAGCACTTAAATCAAAAAGTACCGAGATTTAAATACCCCCGATAGTACTTGTCATCTTAATGACTATTGCACGATGCTCACCTAACGATTGTCAATCTGCTGCATATACACGATGGGCACATCCCACGTCACCCATCATATACTCAGATCTAGGTTCTCTCTTCATATCCATAGTAGTGGGCTTGTGTGGACATATATGCACATAATGGTCTAGAGCCCCAAAAATAAAACATCCTCCCGTGTCCCCTCCGAGATGGGGTCCCTATTGTACTCTAGCAAAATGAACCTCGCTGGACCAACCCTAGTAGAATGCTATGAGCATGGTGGTTGTGAGTGATGAGTACCCATCCTCCTATCCCTAGATCCACCAAAACGATCTCTAGATCTGCCTCGTTGAAAGCTCTGAGTCTGTTTACCCTATGAGGTTGGTGTCGTTGATGCTGTGTCTATTGTGGTGGGTACGGTGGAGATCTTAGTATTGTTGAAGGAGACCAGAATCCTCCTATAGGGGGTGGTACTGTACCTCATGTCCTCTGACTCTAAAAATCCTGAATCCTATCCTGGAACTTGCTCTTGTTCCTATCTCGGTGTTCCTGTACCTTGGTCCTATTATCCTTCACTAAGTAGGCCTTCTCAATGGCCTTCTCAAGTGTGGGAGGACATAACATCCTAACTTCTCCTGCTATATCTACATTCAGGCCCCGAATGAACCTATTTACATGTAATTTCTCATCTTGCAAGTAGTCTACATATTGTAAGAAATCTAAGAACCTGCTCTCATACTATGTCACCGTGTCGAGCCCCGTCGTAAGTCACGATACTCATCAATCCTCTTCTGTATGAAATTATTTGACATATAGTGAGCCCTGAATCACTCCTCAAACATCTCCTAGGTCACTGTCTCTTGAGTCAAATGGAGCTTCCACTCCTCATTCCTCCACCAAATACCTGCTGCATCTCGAGGAGGTGTATGGCGAACCTAGCTTTGACATTGCTCTTGTGAGAGTGCAAGCCAAAGTAGCTATCCAGGCTAAGGAGCCAGGACTCTACCCTAAAGCCATCTATCGAACCAGTATAAGTAGGTGGCTGAAGGTGAAGAAGGTCTGAATCACACTGCCTATGTCTTGATCCTGGTAATGTGGTCTAACAGGTGAAAGGGGTCACCTATCTCCAAATGGTCCCTTGAAGCTATGTGATTGGCTGCGATGGAATGAAGCCATCCTCTCAGCAAGGATGGAAGGGATACATGACCTCTCTCATCTTAGGGTATCGTGCTCAGGTGGCTCTGAATGTGTGTCCTCACCAATCAACTCCTTGTATCCCAACTGAATGTCCTCCTCTCTCGGCGCCTGCGGTGGTGGAAGGCGTTGCTGCATGACGCCTATCAACCACCGTAGGGCCTCTAATATCCGAGGCCTAAATTAAGGTGTTGGTGGCTCCCACGTAGGTACACTACGTCCCAAGCCTCTATCCAATCATCCCGTCTTGGTACCATCCTATGCCCAAGGTAAAAAAAAAAATGGTTTATGTATATATTATTATTATTGTTATTAATATATGTATATATATATATATATATATATATATTTTAAAAGGTTATTATTAAAATATATAGTCCTAACTAATTTAATGCTTCTCCCTTTCCGTTAATAATTAATTTACTCGAAATCAAATAAACACTAGCCCAATAATAATTTAATTATTTTACTCTATTAAGCTCCCTAGGGTCATAAATAAAATTTTACACCCTTGTAAATAATTAGTCTTTCCCCTTTTAATAAAATTTCCTACACACCACTTTTAATTTAATTTGATTTCCCCCTTTTTAATTTATTGTACCCACACACCCCTCTTAATTTTTTTCCAATCCCTTTAAAATGTCATGTCTTAAAGAAAATTAGGATTGAAGGAGAGCCCTAGGATCAAATCCAATCTTGGCCCTTGATTTCAAATCCACCCTAAAGTTGCCCTAAATTTCTCCATGTTTTCTTTTCTATCTTTTAGCTTTCATTTTATTTCTTCTTGCAGGTGGAGGAGCTATGGAGGAGGAGTTACGAAACTTGTTTTAATTCTTATTTATAATATTTTTTGTGAGATCCATACCTCCAAACGCCTTTTTTTTATACATGTATTTTTTTTTGGTAAGGTGTGGCTGCGGTTTTTAAGGAGTGGCCTCCATGGAAGGGAAAATTTGGTGGGGAAAGGACTGCAGAAAGGAATGTGTGAAGGGATCCGAGGTGGGAGGGCGGTGGATGCAGCATGGAGGAAGGGTGCGTGAGGGGAATGTTGGGGTTTGGTGGTAGGGGTGCGGTAGGGGGACAACGTGGAGGGAGGACGGGGGTAGTGTAGGAGGAGGGGCCGGTGGAGGTTGGCTACTACGCAGAGATGGAGGTTGGTGGTGGAGCCTGTTGGGGGCTTCGTGTGTGTGTGGGGTGTAGGGAGTTGGGGAGGGGGTTCGGCCCTCCCCAACCTATTTTTTTGTTTTGTTTTAACTTAGTACGTTTAAAGCTAAAATTTTATATTATTTATTATTTATTTTTTTATATATATATATATATATATATATTCAAATCTATATATCATATAGTATAAAACATATATACTATATAATATATATAACATTTGTTTGTTTAACACTAAAACCGAATCAATATTATAGACTATACCTTAAAGGATAATATATATATATATATATATATATATATATATATATATATATTTGTTATTTTTTTATAATATTCTAGGAAAAGATATTGTCATAAGTTAAAAAAATAATAATCTAATTTCATATCTTTGTTTAATACTACCAAACTTTTAAGACAAAAAATAGTATAAGAATGATAATATAACCATTTAAAATAAATCCTAAAACTTCATGAACACTAACTTTCCTTCAAATAAACTAACTAAGTGGTATTTAAAATTTCTGCAACATATATTACTTTTCTCCCCTTTTTTTTAAACAAAACAATAAAAATAAAAATAAAATAAAAAAAAAATTACCCAAAGAGTCCATGTGTTTGAACCACAACTCGATAACAAATGTAGTGCCATCAATTTTTTTTTCTTAAAAGTAAGAACACTAAATATTTCAGATTTTTAGACAAGAAGGATATCCAACAAGCACTAAAACAAGTTTTTTCTTTCAAAGTTAGTAACTACACTTTATTTCCTTTTATAATACAATGGTTCCAATAAACAATTTTCATTCCATAATAGAGTTGCAAAATTCTTATGAAGAGATTTCCATATCGATTTCACAAAATTTCTTTTCCAATGCCTAGGTTCACATTTGAAAAAATATACTAGATTACATAGCTATTCAAGACAACCTTTTTACAAGATCCTTGTAGTATTGAAGGAAAATTTCTCAAGAAATATGACTTAAGTTTACAAGTATCAACACATACAAAATATGTGTTTTACAAGAACAAGAATGCTTCACATAGTCACATACATAAAGATACAATGAGAATAATTTCCTCAAAATAATTAAGATGCCAAGGAGAGGCCAAGTTGAAAGAGACTCCGAATTTCCACCACATGATCTCCAACTTCAAAAGCTTCCAAGAATCCAAAAAAGGAGAAAAATCTTGTTTACCACCCAACCAATAGGCTTCATCACATGCCTTTCCATGGTTGTAAGTCATGCTAGCCTCCCCCAAGCCCATGGGAAAGAGGAGCTAACTTCAACAATGTGCACAAGTATGAGAGGATAAACACAACAAGAACATAGAAAAATTTAAACACTTAGACATAATACACATGATGAGACAACACTATGAGGAGAAACAAGATCACCCTCACAAAAAGGGGGAAGAGAAGAAATAGGATGCCCAAAACAAGAGTGTCCAACCATAGGATACACCAAATACATATTTTATAACCTCCTTATTTCTCCCAACATTCATCCTCCTTATTTCTCCTTTATGTCAATGAAATCCTTCTTGGGAGGATTTTCAAACCCAATGGGTTTCCTCCCAAGAATGGGGAAAGGTTCAAGCCATATGAACCTTTCTCCCACCTCAAACCATATGAGGGGATGAGAAGGAACCTTCATGGCTTGACCAACAAACCATGAGGTTTGAGAGGGAAATCCCTCTCTCTTCCCCTACATTCTCCAAAAACCATCAAGCCATATGATGGTGGAGAGTAAAACAAAACAACAACAAAAACAAAAAAGAAGAACCAAGACTACATTCTTCATACAAGCTTAACAATATAAAATTTCACACACTTTATTTTATTGACAAATGCATAGCTATCAAAGCAACAACAAGGAAAGAGGGATTAAGAATCCTACCTCTACAAGCTTCCAAAACTCTAAGCTTTTCCCACTTTGTCCAAGCAATCCTCAAGCTCCCCAAAATTTCTCCAAGTCCAAAAAAGAGAGGAAAAGTCCCCTTCCTTCACCATGAGGAAGAATATCAAGAGGAACCCAAAATTTTCCTCACCAATAGGAAAGTGACATGTGTCACCCCCTCTCCTCCCACAAGTCAAAGATTCCCAAAACCAAATAAGTAAAAGTAAACTCACCTTTTAGCCCTTATCACCCAAAATACTAAAAATGAAAATACAACAAATTGGATCAACTTTTAACAAATACACACTAACCAACCACCTTACATGGATGTGACCAAAGGAAGGAAAAATGGGAGGGAAAATCCCTCCAAATCTTGGGAATAAGCCACCCTACCTATTAGGTAGGGTCCAAGGGCCCATTTTCATGCTAAAAATGCCCAAATTAGCCCAATTTCGGGTTCGGTACACTTGGGCACAAGGATAGAGGGTGTGGGGTCCACCCAAGGTTCACATGTGGCCCCAATCCCTTCTACCAACACACACACACTTACCCAAAACCATCACTAAAATTAAAATGAGATCATTAAACCCCTAAAATAGTTTACTTAAATAAAACACACCCTAAACATAATTAATTTTACAAGACATAAATACATTACAATTGAGGGTTCACTCATGGTGCCCAATTAATACGCCTAATCTAAGGCCCCAAAAATTTAGCATGGTTAGGACTTAGCCCGTGGGCTGCTTGTGCACAATTACGTAGCCACCCTGACACCCATGTTCTCCTATAACTTGTCACCTACACACTCATTGCACACATTAACCGCATTTGTCCAATATGATAACATCTCCTACTAATTACAAAATTAATCTAACCTACAATATCCTAACATCATTATACAATTGATAGTGCAACACATACAATTTTACACATAGTCCACCATGAATCATCCACATATATAATTACAACGACATACACCTATGCTAGCATGAGATTACCATTATTAAATCCAGAAAACTATATCATTGATCAAATCGACTACAAGAAATCAACATCTAACCAATAAATCTCACTATCTTGTAACTTTTTTAGTGTCATCAACATCATAAGAAATATATCAATATACTAATCTAGTCCAATTGGCGCTATGCACCCAAAATACCATAATGTCTATGAGGATAAATCACATAATGTCCAAAATATATCGTAGTCTCGGTAAGAAAAACATGTCTATGCATAAAGAAACAACAAATAACTGGAGCTATTAAAATGTGGGCACTACAACACAATACAAGTATAAGACAAATTACCCATTCACTATTTTCCACACAAGTTCGAGATCACACAATTATGAATCAAAGTATATTGATACAGTCTCAGAAGGTGTATTAAAACTTCAACAAAACAAGATGCGATAGAGAAGGGTAACCTTTTACCTTCTATTAACAATCAGAGACAAAGTTTGAAGCTCAAAGCAACAACAAATTTCCTTAAACCCTTTTCGAGAAGGTAAGCAAGAATACAAACTTTATCAACATTACTCAAGTCATGACTAGTTCTAAAGTGTGAATCACCATTAACTCACTCAGGGAAACAACCCAATGACAATATTATCATGCAAAAGTTCCTCAATCAAAGAACACAGAGATTCTTTCAAGAAAGAAATCAAGTAACCATAACAAAATAAAAACCAACTTGTTTTACAAGAGTAGAGTTGTTTCTATGAAGACATTTAGAGAAAAGCAGAACAACTTAATGGATAGAGCCTATCATGCCTGATAGTGCTTCTGTCGATTCAAAGAAGATTTCCAGCCGAGCCTCCAAAACTCTTTCTTCTCCAAACAAAGTCAACAACCAAAAAATTCCTTCTCAAATGCCTCTTATACTTCCATTGGATTGAAAATAGACTAAGGGAGTTAAAAATAGTAACAAACTAAAAATAGAACTGCTGGTTTGAAGAACCAGATAGCTCCATGTAGAGCAAAAATCAAAATGCTTGAAAGACCAAACAACCCCCAACAAATCCACTCACATGGTTTCCAAGGTGGTTTGTTCACCAAAACCAATGACCATAAATGTCATTAATTTCTAATCTCCTACCTATTTCTCCACACCACCGCTAGTTAAAGTTGGCGAGTCCAATTTCAACTTCTGCATGCATCACTTATCTCTAGTGATGATTCCACATAGGATTCTGCCAGATTTTCCTGACTCTACCTAAACTGGCAGTACTTTGTCCATTGAATTAAAAATCAAATCAAATAAATGACTTAGGAACCATCGCCATGCCTTCAACTTTCCATATGACCCCTTAGGTCCCCTTCTATCCTCGCATTAGTTTAGGATAGATATCATTAGCTTAGGGTATGACCTTAGGTTAGTTTAGAAAATATTTACCTTAGGTTATCTTAATATTGCCTTAGGTAAATTTTCCACCTTAGGATAGGCCATTCTTCATACCAATATAGTATTAGGTAATAGGTTAGAAATATACCTATCATCACCTTAGGTTATTTCCAAATCCCTAACTTAGAAAACATACAACTTAGGTTAGGATGAACAAGATTAGAGTAGGCATAAATATATGGTAGATCTAATTTACCTTAGGTTAGAATCCTGTTAGGATAGATCTTATAGATATAGGACTTAGGATTTACCCTTAATAGTCCTAAAGTAGACCTCTTTCCAACTTACGCCATTCAGTGTTCTGGAGAATTTGACAAGAAGATATGAGCATACAACTTACAACAGAATGCATAGCATGAATTTCCAAGAAGATCAATGAAATTTTAAACCTACAAAGGTCTATTATTTTATTTCCTTCAACCTCTGAATGTCAATTTTCCATATAGATCAGGTAAGAAGAATTAAAACATACCTTGGATCAATGGAATTGATCCAAGGTTTCATTATTATATAGAGATAAATTTACAAACAAATTTACTAGTTTACAACCTCAATCATCTCAAACAAAATGGATTCCTTGTAAAGCAACAACATTTTAGCAATTGAATCCAAGAAAAGAAATAATTTATCCATGGAAAGCATGATTTCAACAGTCAAAATAATACACCTTCTTAGGACAAATCACATGTCAATGCTTGCATTGCAAAGAGGAGAAGTTAACATTTTATCAAAGGTGTTACATACTTCCCTCCTAAAAGAATCATTTTCCGATGATTAACTTATTTAAACAAATTTACATCAAGGAAAATCCATTTATTAACTTTCTTTTCACATGTTCATAACATTTCTGGATTTAAAATTTCCAAAATCAGCATTTACGTAGCTATTTATTTTAAACAATGAAATATCTGTCCAAAATGGCAGATTTATTGTCATAAAAGAATAAAATCACAAATTTTATCAGTCAACAGAATCAATTCTGTTCAAATAAATATGGAAAATTAGTTTTCATATCTTCCATATTTTCCTAGGTTGCACTTTCCTCATTAAAATGGTCCCATTGGACCTTACATTGACTTATTTCATGATTTCTTAAAGTGTAATTGGAGAGTTTCCACCATGGTTATTCCTAGGTCTTAGACCTGCAACGAATTCCAATTTAACATGTGATAAATCTGAAATGTATTTCTTAAGAAAAGAAATATGGAAAACATCATGCATTCATGACAAAGTAGGGGGTAATGCTAAATGATAAGCTACATGGTTGATTACTTCAAAATTTTCAAAAGTCCCACTTAACGAGGTGATAATTTGACAACCTTGCCAAAATTTATAGAACTCTTTTTGGTTTTACTCAAGAAATACCTTCTCACCAAGTTCAAATTTTCTATCAACCTGCTTCAAGTCAGCATAACTCTTTTTCCTATCTAATATTTCTTTCAAGCATTCATGAATTATTTTAACTTTTGTTCCATTTCCGTAAGGATTTCAGGTCCAATTACCTCTCTATCCTCAATGTTGTCCCAACTAACAGGGGTTCTGCATTTCCTTCCATATAATGCTTTGAAAGGTTCCATCTTTAGAGAGGTATGAGATGTGTTTTTGTATGCACACTCAACTAATGGAAGGTACTCTTCCCACTTATACTACTGATCCATGCAATACATTCGTAACATATCCTCTAAAACTTGATTAACTCTTTCAGTTTGTCCATCTGTTTCTGGATGATACATAGAACTGAAATTCAACTTAGTTCCTAGAGCTACGTTAAGTGTTTGCCAAAACCTTGAAGTCATTCTTGGATCTCTATTAGATATGATTAATTCAGGTACTCCATGTAATCTGAAAATCTCATGTACAAACATTTTTGCTAAAACAGTGAATCATCCTTAAGATTACCAACAATAAAATGTGCTACTTTTGTTAGTTTATCAACAACAACCAAAATAACATCATGTTTATTTCTTGACATAGGTAGCCCTTGTACAAAATCCATGCTTATCACTTGCCATTTGTACTGTGGTATGCGTTGTGAGGATACAATAAACCAACTGGATGCATATGTTCAGCTTTAACACGTTGACATTCTAAGAAATGTGTCACAAATTCAATAACGTCCTTTTTCATCCCTTTCCAAAAATATTGTTGTTTTATATCAGTAAACATCTTTGTAATACCAGGGTGTCTAGAAAAGGTGAATTGTGAAATTCAACTAATAATTTCTTTCTTAAATCATTTAGCAAAGGTATGTATACCCTGTTTTCAAATTGTAAGATCCCTTCATTATCAAAATGAAAACCTTTATATCTCACATCATTTGGATATGAAACAAGTGTTGTTTTTACTTACTTGCTGAAAATAAGAATTAGATTCCATAACACTTTTTACCTCATCCTTAAACTGATTTACGAAGTTTAGAAGAGCAGAAATGTGCTTCCTACGACTTAGAGCATCCGCTACCCTATTTTACTTACCTTTAATGTAACTTATGTCAAAATCATATTGAGACAAAAACTCTAACCATCTTCGTTGTCTTACATTCGATTCAAATTTGAGTGAAAATATACTTCAGCCCAAGATGATTAGTATTTTAGTTCAAAAGGTTTACCAAGCAGATAATAGCTCCAAACTTGAAGTGCATGAATAATGGAAACAATCTCTAGATCATGTGGATCATAATTCAGCTCATGTAACTTAAGTTTTCTACTTTCGTAAGCTATGACATGATCATTTTGTAATAGAATACCTCCAAGACCTTCCCCGGATACATCCATCATGACAATAAAGTATCCATTAGGGTCAGGTACAACCAAAATAGGTGTTGAAGTTAACTGATCCTTCAAATTTTTAAATGTAGATTCACATTTCTCATTCCACACAAATTTCTTATCCTTTTTCTATAATGAAGTTATTGGTGCAGCAACTTTGGAAAAATCTTTAACAAATTTCCTATAGTAACCAGTAAGACCCATGAAACTTCTAACTTCATGTACATTCTTTAGTGCAGGCCACTCAATTATAGCTACAATTTTAGAAGGATCTATAACTATTCCATTCTTGCTTATAACATGACCCAAATAGTGCACTTCCGTGTCATAGAATGAACATTTAGATAACTTACCAAATAACCGTCTTTTTCTCAAGATTTCTAAAACTATCTTCAAATGCTCATGGTGTTCCTCAATAATTTTAGAGTATATGAGAATATCATCCAAGAATACAAGCACAAATTTGTCCAAGTATTCTTGAAAAATATTGTTCATTAAATTCATAAAAGCTGCAGGTGCATTTGTTAATCCAAAAGGTAAAACTGTGAACTCATAATGTCCATACCTTATTCTAAAAGTTATTTTATGAATTTCCTCATCCTTAATTCATAACTGATGATATCCCGATCAAAGATCTATCTTAGAATATACCGATGCTCCATGCATCTGATCAAATAGATCATCAATTCTAGGAAGTGGATATCTGTTCTTAATTGTTTCCTTGTTTAACATTCTGTAATCAATACAAAATCTAAGTGTTTCATCTTTATTTTTCAAAAAAATATCTAAGTGCTCCCAAGGTGAAACACTCAGTCTAATCAAACCTTTAGAAAAAAATTCTTGCAACTATGCCTTAAGCTCTACCAATTCAATAGTATTCATTTGATAAGGTGCCTTAGAAATAGGCTCAGTTCCAGGTTTGATTTCAATTGTGAAGTCAAATTCCCTTTTGGGTGGAAGACCTAGTAATTCCTCTGGAAACACATCACTGTAATTTCATAACAATGGGTAATGTTCTAAGAAATCACTATTTTCTTTAGTAGATTCTAAAATTTTTACTGCATATAAGGTACAACCCTTATTTTTGGCCTTTTTAAGTTACATAGTTGACAATTTCCTAACTGAAATTTCACGTTTCACACCCTGAATCTCTACTATTTTCTACAGGTCATCTAAACAACTAATATGTTTTTCAAAATAGTCCACTTTTGCTTTATGCTCAGCTAGCCAATTAACACCTATGATTACATCATAAGACCCCAAAGGAGCAACATAAAGATCAAATTCTGTGGAAAAACTAGGTAAGTCAAGGACTGCTCCAAAAAGACACATACTAACTATATGAACAACATTATTCCCATAATGTACAGTCCATGATTTATCCATTTTTCTAGCTTTTCTTTTTAATATCGATGATAATTCACTAGAAATAAAACATTCAGTAGCTCTTGTATCAAAAAGAATAGTTATAGGTATACCAAATAACTTACCCAAAACTTCTATGGGTGTGACTTACTTTTCATCTTGTTTGTCAGCTACTGCAAAGCATGTATCTTGTGCTGCTAATTATGGTCATCCTTTTTCAAAGGACATTGGTTTGTGTAATGATCTTTTCCATAATTGTAATAGCCTCATATAGGTCCCTTTTTAGGCTCAAATTTATTTCCATCCTTAAATTTATCATTCTGACCTCCATAGGACTTCTTTCCATTATTATTATTCTTGACAAAGTTATTGCATACATTAGCAACAGGCTTATTTGTTATTGTTTTCTTATTATTATCAGCTGAAAACTTACTTTTCATACCAAACTACTTCCATGGTCCTTTCTTAGGTGCAAGAGATGATGAAGATGAGTTTGGAACTTTCTTTCTTACTTCCTCCTTATGAGAAAAAAATTGTCTTTAATTTACTGCTTCTCGCCTTATAGATTTTTCAACAACCCCTTCCATAGTGGTTGGGCTATGAACATCCACCTCTCCTCCTATAATGAGATTCAATCCCATGATAAACTTCTATATCCTAAACTTCTTGCCATTTTGATACTTAGGTACATACTTAAGGAGTTTAGTAAACCATTCACGATGTCTCACTACGCTTAATTTTCCTTGGGCTAAGTTCGGAATTCGGTCATTTTCTCGATCATAGTAAAGTTTTGGTAGCCAACGTTTCCTAAAATAACTTTTAAATTGATCCCAAGTAATATTGGTTTCATCAATGTTCAACTTAGCCTTACAGATATCCCACCATGAATATGCTTCATGGGAAAGATGTTATGCTCCCCATATTTCCTTTGTTTCCTCTGAGAATTTCCTTATTACAAATTACTTCTCCATTTTGCTGAGCTAATTCTCAGCTCCATCAAACTTAGGTGGACTTATCCTTTTTATGTCATTAGTAAGTGCAGCTATCAGTCTTTCCTTTTTATTTTCCAGCTAATCGACATGTTTACATTGTTATTATCAACACCCAAATTTCCCAAATTGGCATTGTCCACAGGAGGTGGCTGATTGTTATTACCAACATCTTCTTCCTCCTCATTTCCCATTACTTGTTGTTCAAGTACAACCAAATGATCTCTTATGTCCAATAGGGCAACAAGGATCTCATCAATTTTTTGGGTAGTTGCTACTTCTCCACCGGTGGTGGGTTGTTTGCAACATTTCCTCTTGTTCTAACCATTTTTTGTTAATAAGAAAATTTAAGTTTTATCAGATTATGGACACAATAGGTCCAAGAGTTGCAACCTTCAGCTCTGATACCAAGATGTAACATTCCCATTTTAAGACTTTAGAAAAAGGGATTTTTTTACATAATGTGCTTTGTTCTAAATAAACATAATTTAGAACACATATTCCTTGCCAATCAATCTCATAACAGAAAACCATATGAAACTATAATTTACTCGGTGAACTATAGATCTATCATGTTAACTTAAAGTATTGAATACTTAATGTATACCAAGTATACTTGGTTCTCTTACCCTATTCTGGGTACTGAGTGTTCTGTTTAAGAAACCTATCTGAATATTTGTTACCAATATTCATCTGAAATCACATTCCTTAAACTAGGTGACATAGGACAACATAACCAACAACTTGTGATACTTTGGCCAAAGATTTCCAACATACTATTCATGTTACTATTCCTAGATGACATACTCGTCTAATCGGAATATGTCCTTCACCCCACTCATCTGTTATCTAGAATGGTCTTCACCGACTTCAGTCAGTCCACTTGTCCAAGGTTTGACCCTAATATAGGTTAGTGACATAATTTAGAATAGGGAATCACTCGCGATGACCTAGGGTATATAGACATACCCAATCGACCTAAGTCGATTGGATGTGCCTAGTTACCCTAAGTCATTGTGAGTCACTTCCTATGCTAAATCATAACTCTAATATGACCTAGAGAGAAACTAAGTTCAAGTCCAAATTTGGGTAGGTCTAGATGAACCAATGTTGAAGGGTGTTGCAACATGTCAACTACAACCTCTGTATCCTTGTGAAGACCCAAGTCTTCACAAAGGTATAGTTATGCAGTTGGCGTGTGCCAACATCCGACATAACTACTTCATCATGATGTACACACCTCAAATAGGTCATTTCCACTTAATTAGTTTAGGATTAAGACTCGATTACAACACCTTACATAAGCCTAATTTCAATAACCTTTAAGGGTTTCCATCCTTATTTGAGTTTGTTAAATAATATGGAACTTCATAGACTAATGATTTCTTTATGTTCAATTAACTTTTTACTTAACGTTTTGTTATTCGAAAATAGAACCAGCATCCATCATAATATTTGCTTAAGTAACTCAACCATTCATAGGAGGTGTAAGAACCAAAATAGGTTCGGTAAGAGTGGACTTCATAGAGATGAAGTCTAAATGATTTACGAACACAAACACCATTCATTTTTTTACATCCTTTTGAGAGGAGAAGAACCTTCCTCTTTATGGTTAAGTGTTAGGGTTTATTATACCCTTTTACCTTTCACACTTCCTTATAGTTTAATTGTATGTTCATTTAACATCCCTTAATAAACCATACTAGTTTAGGTAAAATAACATCAATACATGTAGCTTAGCAAGTTGCATTCAAGTAAGGGAAATTGTACTATTTCCCATTCATCCAATTCATTAAATGAAAATAGAAATAAGGATCCAATCAGATATGAATGATAACAACAAGATAGGATTACAAATTTCCTTCATATAATGCACAAGAGAATTTACACAAGTTAAAGTAACTTAGACTTTTTCCATTCATTATGATAAAATACACATTTTACAAGACTATGCATTTTAGACATATTGAATGTCAAACAACATCAATATCATTAAAGATTACGAGTTTCCTTCCTTCAATACATCTCAATAATTAATTAGAATTCTCTATAAAATATCTAGACTTTAAATCAACCAATACACCATATAATTTATTGCCTTCCTTTTTCACTCACGAAGTCCATGTGTAAAATTTTCTAAAGACGGTCGGTTCATTGAACTGAGCATGATAAGCACTAAGAATTAAATGAAGTGCCTTCAACTAACTGTTTCATAAAACCAACTTTGCTTTCATGAAACAGAAAGGCTGAGCAAACAATAAATCATAAGTTATAACAACCATAAAATAAGAACAATTAATCAACCTGAATTAACATTTAAGAAAAGATCATGATATAATTAGTAATCTACAACATAATATCAGATAAGTAATGTTCCAACCAATTACTTATCTATATCAAATAAAAGTAACTAATAATTATTTCCTTCATAATTCAATTTGAATTTGAAATATAGAAACTAACTTTACTATTTATCCAAATAGAGTTACTTTCAGAAGCAAGGGCCTTCTTGCTCAGCTTTACAAAGTTTCATAAAGAGACATGTATAGTCAAGCTCATTCCAACATCGTAAGGATTTTAGGATGAATCATCTAACAACTGAAATAAATAAGAGTTTCACATTTCAGATGTGACATCCTAATTCCAAAACCAAGACATAGCCTAAGTTCTCAAGTTAGGCCTCACATTAACATTAGAAAAGTATTCATTCAATAAACAACATCTCACACCAATCACTATAACAGATATTAAACACCCTTAATACAAGTTAAGTGAATAAGCAAGTAGTAACAACAACTACATAATTGCATTCATAAAAGTAATGCAACTTAGCCAAATAAATCCACTACAAGATTTACACAAAAGAAGGATGAATGACTGAAAATAAATAGTTTAAAACTTCCTTTCCCATTCGGTTAAACCGAATTCCCATTCACAACTCATAAAAGGGAATTCAACACTTAACTCTTACAGTTTCCAAAAAGGGTAGTGGAGAAACTTACCTCAAATATTGAAAGAGAAAAGAGTCATTCAAAGTACTCAGAAGTGGATTCTTTCACAAGTAAAGAAATTCGAAAGAGGACTGGTACCAACCCAGTCATAACATCCCTTAAATCTTAAAAACATAGACATCATGCTCAAAGCTGTTACACTACTCATGCAACTACAAATTCAAGTCGAGATTGAAAATTAAGGCTCACCCATCACCAAACAAAAGTAGTTCAGTATCGTTTTCCACATCAAGAGATGCAACAACAAAGTAGCAAAACATCATATAGGAAAAATAATAGCCTTCATAAATCATCCAAAATCCTATCATTCCTTTGAGAAAGAGATAAGGGTTAGGGCTAGGAGGAATACTGTTGAATGTTGAGATGGTGTGCACATACCGTAAAGAAAGATCGGATCGATTGCGAAGAACTCCTTTTTGTCTTGGAAGGACTACTGCAGTAAGAATACGGGACCACCAGATTTTAATTAGACAATAAATGAGGAGCTGCCTTAGGCCCGGGAAATATAAAACTTCCTTTCGAAGGTGGTCGGTTCCCCTTTTAATACGAATTAACACAAATGATAACAAAGAAAGCTATTGCAAAATCACGATTTAGGTATCTCGTTACAAAGCAATAGAAGCTAAATTATCAATAATAAAGCGTCACGTTGTTTGTTCGATTCTTTGGTCATTGATACGTTGAGTTGAGTTATAGGGATAAACCGGAGACAGATCACGAGGTTGTTAGGTGGAAAATAGGTGAGAAAAAGGTTTGGGGTATAGTCACGGTGGCCGAGCGCGGTCTTTGGGTAAGCGATCAGCGGTTAGAGAACCACTTCCGGTAGGGGATAAACAATACCGGTAGGGTCAGAAATCTAAGTGCTTTTGGATAGAGGTTGGTTGCAAGGTGATTGTGGGGTTATTAAGATTGGGGATGGTGAGGGAATGATGGGAGGATAGGGAAGACTCGAGTGTGGTAAAATGGCCTTCTGGGCAATATCAGGATGTATGGGTGAAGGTTAAGTGCAGTATGTTGCTGGTAGTAGATCTAGGAATAAACTTATGATTACTATTAATCAACAGGCTCAAGAAAATGGTGCTTAGAAACATATAAAACACTACTTACTCATCACGATGCGAGATGCGAGTTTAGGACTGTAATGATGAAGACAGGACCCAAGTTGGATGATCTAACAATCCAAGATGAGTTATCTCCTCTTCTGATGCTCGGATGAGTGTTACTGGGCTCTGGTTATTCAGTTGCAATCTTGGGCTTGATGTCCTTCTCTGCAAACTCTTCCTGTTTCTTCACTTGTCCCTGCTCGGCCAAGTAAAATCTGGATCCTTTCAATGATTTCTCCTCCTTTTTTTTCGATCAAATGAAAATCGATCCTTTGTTTTTGGTTGGAAGTGGTCATTTACGGGGAACCGATGGCGGTTCTGCATGGCAAGCGGATGCGGCGGTCGAGTAGGAACCGGTATCGGTCAGGTCAAAGCGGGCTATTTTTGGTGAAATAGCCAGCTTTCCCTCCTTTTCTTCCGAGGGATTGGTTGCGGGCTTGGTCAAGTCATTATGAAGTTGGTTTTAGGTGCGGATGAGGAGTAATTAGTCATAGGTGTGGAATTGGACCAAGTTATAGGTCTTAATTAGGTTAGTTTAGGGTTAAGACTAGGTCATGATGAGGTGGCGACATGAGGTGGCAGGTATGGCGATGTGGATTTATTAATTATAAGGTAATTAATAAATAATTGTGTAAGGTTTAGGTGATGAGGTTAGGTTGCGAAATGGGATGCGGGGTACAGGGTGTCGTAAGACACAAATTTGGTGTCTACATTAGCCCCTTATTGTCGTGTAGTTTGTTTTGTAAAGCTGCACGGACAATAATAAGAAGTGGTTACCCCTGTTAAGGGTATAGGTAATCCCCCTCAAATCTATCACAGATTGAGGTAGCGTGAAAGCAGGGATAGGGTTGATAAAGGGTAAATGGTGTTGAGATAACGGTAAGAGGGTGGGGTAGGTCAAGGAAGCCAGACGCATGTTGAAATGCAGTAGTGCGACCAGGGTACATGATTTGAAGAGCAAACAAGCAATTCATAGGCAAAGGTCGATAGTTTATCCAAACAAGGGTGATATAATCACTGGTATCAAGGCATAGGAAGTAGCTCGGGGTATATAACGGGTAAGGTCATGAACGTTTGGGCATGTTCGGCAAAGTACAAATGGTTGGTTTGGTTGAGATAAACGTCACGGTCTAAGTCTAGGTAAAGTTGGTCGGCCCTGATCAAGTCAAGGACCACGATCATGCTAAAACACGAATAGGTGAGCTTGATTGAACAAAAAGGTACATGATGGATGGATAAAATAAAACGTTGATTGTGGGTATGGTATTTAATTGGTGCGGCCTTAGGTCGGGCCAAATGGTTGGGTGCGGCCTTGGGTCGGGCCAAATGGGTTGGTTGCGGCCGTGGGTCGGGCCAAATGGTAGGTTACGGCCTTGGGTCGGGCCAAATGGAGGTTCGGGTCGGGCCAAATGGGTAGGTTACGGCCTTGGGTCGGGCCAAATAGGTTGGTTGCGGCCGTGGGTTGGGCCAAATGGTAGGTTACGGCCTTGGGTCGGGCCAAATAGTTAGTGCGGCAAATAGGTGGGTCGGGCCAAATAGGTTGGTGGCCGTGGGTCGGGCCAAATGGTAGGTTACGGCCTTGGGTCGGGCCAAATGGGTTGGTTGCGGCCTTGGGTCGGGCCAAATGGTAGGTTACGGCCTTGGGTCGGGCCAATGAAGTTAACAAAGGGTTGTCAACGAAGGTGGATATAGGCGATGTTGGTAGAAAGGGCTATTAGGAAATAAGGGCCGAAATTGGGGTAGAGGTGAGATAAAACCGATATCGATTGTGTATGACCGATATCGGTTAGATGACCGATACCGGTTCCTTAGGGCACAATAAAACCGATATCGGTTATAGGTCAAAAACCTATAAAAAGAAAAATACGGCCGGTCATTGTCACATTGTCAATTTGAAAACCAATTGGAGTTGTCTGAGGTGGATTGTTGAGATTGGAGCATTTGTTGGTTGAGGTGGCACTATTTGAGTGGAGAATTGAGTGTTTAGTGGACCCTAGTGAGTAGGAGGCAGCAGTTGATTGGTGGAGGACCCAGCAGAGGAGAGTTTATAGCCATGGCACAGCCAGGAGGAGCAGGAGGTGCTGGACCAGCTGGACCACCACCACCCATCCCACCACGACGACGTGTCGTCGTACCGGTAGGTTCGAAACCCCTCGTTGTGTGGATTTGAGTATATTATGTTGTATTTGGGTTTTGGGTAGGAATGTTAGATTTTGATAAAATAATTAATAAATGGAAATGATTTAAAAAAGGAGAGGGTAGATAGGTTAAATAGGCCAAGGCGGCTGGGTGGGTAGGTTTTTAGGGTGTTTGGGTGGGTATAGAGGGAGAAATAGGAAAAAATGGATTTGGGGGGCGCGCGGGTTCGGCTCCGGAATTTTACAGTGACCGATGTCGGTCGCTAAGCGACCGGCATCGGTCATGAATTTTTGGTGGACGGAGTTTTGTGAGTGACCGGTGTCGGTCGTATAGCGACCGGCGTCGGTGAAGAGGACCGGTGTCGGTCATAAGTGACCGGTACCGGTCCTTAGTTATTTTTATTTTTGTTGGTTTGGGTTTTGTTGTTGGTTTGAATTTTTGGTTGTTGTTTGGGTGTTTTGGTATTATTTGGGTTGTTTGTTTGGGTGTTGTGGTATTGTTTGGGTGTGTTGGTATGGTTTGGGTTGTGGTGGGGGTGTTTTGGTATTGTTTGAGTGTTTTGGTATTGTTTAGGTGTTTTGGTATTGTTTGGGTGTGTTGATATGGTTTGGGTTGTGGTGGAGGTGTTTTGGTATTGTTTGAGTGTTTTGGTATGGTTTAGGTTGTTGTTTGGGTGTGAAGAGGGAGGGGGATATCGTAGAGGTTTTTAGGGTAAGATAGGTGGGTGTAGAGGGTATAAGTAGATGTTGTGATAAAGAGTAGGGCTAATGTAGTGAGTTGGTTTTGCAGGCACGTCAGCAGCTGACGATGCGGGACAGGATGCCCCCGCTGTTGAGACGGATGCGGCCACACGTGTCCGCAGCGCAGTGGGGTATCATGCGCGAGGTGGGACTCGGCGGAGTCCAGCGATACAGAGCGATTGACAGGGATCACAGTTTGATGGTCGCCCTCATCGAGAGATGGGATCCGGTGACCAATGTGTTCCATCTCCCGACTGGAGAGATGACCATCACATTGGAGGATGTGTATCGCATCCTTCGATTACCGATTGATGGAGAGGCAGTCTTTCAGGTTGACGCTGAGACAGCCATGGACAACATCCTACACGTATTCGGGGATGCAGCTGCGCTACTGACATATCACAGCGTGAGTATCACGTATGGGGATACCTGAGCCCACCGCCATGAGACACGGCTTGCCGTGCTGATGATGATCGGGATCACCTGCTTCGCCCTCCCAGACTCAGAGGGAGGCCGCTTTCCATGGGCGCTTATGGGTGTGCTACATGAGATGGTGGAGGAGCACACATGTTATGCTTGGGCACCAGTATACCTGGTGCAGTTATACCGAGAGCTGTGGGGCTATCACCGGATGAGGCGATTCGGGATTTGCTCGACGTTTTTACTACACTGTTGGGCATATGAGCATATCATATGCATTAGACCAGTAGGGCTGCCCCAGCAGCCAGGGCCACAGGTCATCTATAGATACGGCTTTCAGAGGTGGTTGGGGGTCGTGGGCCAGCCACGAGCAGTGCTTGCAGGGTGAGACGTCACTTATTACAGACATATGTTAGAGGGCTTGACAGCGTTAGATATTGTATGGAGACCTTATAGAGGTCATCACCCACATGGAGGAGCCCGAGCACAGTTGCAGTGGATCCAGTATATACATTACGGAATGGGGGACGGAGGCGGGAGAGTACGAGCGGATACCCCTGGAGAGGGTACGACGACAGCTTGGGCTACGACAGGATGAGCCACCTCCCTTCCCTCAGTATCGGAGGGATGATGTAGAGGCTCCATTGCCTGCACCACATCCTATGGACCCAGATTGGGTTGCTGAGAGGCCGGCAGATGATACCGTAGATGATGCTGGCTGCACAGGAGCATTTTTGGTTTGGTGGGCCGGAGAGAGAGCTGCGAGGAGAGCACAGCCCGCACAGCCAGACTTGGCGGCTGTTAGAGCAGAGAGGGATCAGCTCAGGGGCCAGGTACAGTTATTACAGGGGCAGCTTGCTGCTGCACAGGCACAGATAGGTGTCTTACAGGGGCAGCTAGCCCAGGCTCAGTACAGTAAAGAAAGACAGTACCACCAATGCAGACAGTACCAAGCTGCATCACAGCACCACCGCCACAGCACAGCAGCAGGTACCAGCACCACCACCGGTGTAGCCACAGGCACCACCAGCGGCACCAGCACAGGCACAGGGGGCACTGGTATTAGGTGTCAGGGGACCAGCCCCAGCACCTACGGTGGCTCGAGATCGTTATATGGAGGCTAGAGCGGAGGCCCGGTACTATCAGGATATTCTTGATGGTACCGGGGCTGATTATCAGCCTTATGCGGCACATAGAGCAGAGACCTCTCGGGCCGAGATCTCGGGAGGTGCGGCCCACGGTGGGTCTGTGATGGCGAGAGGAGGCGAGAGGCAGCACAGGGACCAAGCGGTAGCGAGACGAGGCAGAGGCGGTGGAGAGAGCTGAGGGGTCCCTGCATATTTTTGTATTGGTTCATTGGATATGGGCACCGGTCTGCGAACCGGCTATGTTTATAGAGGCCTGCGTGCCTAGATATTATGTATTCATTTATTCATTCATTCATTTATTGTATATACCGGCCTGCATGAGCACAGGGTATATGGTTGATACCGGCTGCGAGCGAGTAGTATTTTTGATATGAGAGCCGGCTGCGAGCGAGTCGAGATTATTGACAATTATTGCGGCTGCGTGCCGGCTTTGTTGTATTATGAGATCACAGAGGCCCCGATGCAGGGCACATTGTATATTTGAAACTTTGTATATATATAGATATGATGATTTGACCCACATGTTGTGCGTAAAAATGTGTTAAGTGTTTTGAAAATGGTTTGTGATATTTAATGTATGATGAGTTTGATTTACATGGTGTTATATATTATGATGTTGATGTCTTTTGTTGATGGGATGTATGTATGTATATAGATGATGAGTTTAATTGACATGTTGTGTTATGAAATGTTGTATGTTTTGTCGCTGGTTTGTGAATATTGAATGTTTGTAGCTGTTGATTTGGATTCAAATGGTGTATAGATTGATGGTTTTTGATATCGTTTGTTGATGGCTTGGTTGTTTTTGTAAGATAGATAGATGATGTTGATGAAATTGTGATGAGATATGGATTTAATGAAAAATATGGATAATGGTGTTGTTCATGCAGGAAAAAGGGGCGGGCGCCACAAAAATTTGCAAAAATGAAAAAAAAGGCTTAGGTTTAAGCAACAGTGGGGACATGACCGATATCGGTTATGTAACCGATGTCGGTAGCTATATGACCGATATCGGTCATGTAACCGATATCGGTTATGAAAGAATTATTTTCCTAAAAATAGAACTGCTGGGTTGGCAACTTAAGTTCTTATTTTTAGCATTCTTATTTTTAGAGTCATGCAACAAGTTAAATATGCGAATGCGACGCTATTTGACAACTGCTATGTAATTGCATGAAAGAATTTGAGTGATAAGGAGGAAAGAGACAGGTGAAGTGAGCGTGGGATGAGATTCAAAAGGAAAGACAAGTTATATTTGAAGAGGGTGGTGAACATGGCTGAACGAGGAGAAGCATCCAGCAGGCAGGGACGAGGGGGAAGACATGTTCCGCCCCAAGCTGCTGCATCCCGAGAGGTAAACTGTTTGGTTGTAATTTGATTCTTGCATGTGTTGTAAATAGGATGAAAGAAGTGTAAGTGGGTAAAGATGAGAAAAAAAGGTGATAGGCAAGGGTTGGGGATGGTATGAGTGCTATGGGGTAGGTAAACAGGGTGGGCATGTATGTTTTTAGGTATAAATAGGAGTAAACGGGCAAAATAATTATCGTAGGTGTATGCTTTAAGCAGGGTAGGTATATTTTTGACAGTGACCGGTATCATTTGGAAGTAACCGGTATCGGTTTCAAACCGGTATCGGTTATTTATAACCGATATCGGTCACTGTATGAGTTTCCAGAATTTGAGAAAAAACCCGTGGAGATTTGTTCTTTTGAATAATTACGTGTCGTTTTGATGTATGCAGGCAGAAGCAGGGTTAAGGATGAATGATATTGTGCCAGCGTTGTTGTCATGAATCCGAGCGGATGTAACACCAGCTGAATGGGCATTGATAAATCGGTTGGGGTTAAGTGGAATCGCTATTATTCAAGAATCACGCGTAACCATGCTATGTTGCAGGCGTTGATTGAGAGATGGAATCCAGAAAAGAATACCTTCTATCTACCAACAGGGGAGATGATAGTGACTTTGGAAGATGTGTTCTGTATTTTGAGACTCCCAATGATAGGAAAAATAGTGTATCAGGCGTTGCCCAGGGGCGGGCAGCGATAACAGCAGTATTTGGGTCAGCTGCACGAGATTTGACACAGTGAGGTTTATCATTTACGTATGGTACAATGTATGCAACACACCCTGAGGAAACAAGGTTGGCCGTGCTATTAATGATAGCGGTGGGGTATTATGCATTGCCGAGGGCGGAAGGTGGAAGATTTCCCAAAGCATTGATGAGTGTTATTTGGGAAATGATAGAAATGAGCGTGACATTCGCATGGGCACCCGCATATCTGGCAGAGTTATATAGGGGTTTATGGGCATGCAAGCGAAAACACAGGACGACACTGGATTGTTTGTACTTATTACATTGTTGGGCCTATGAGCATATTGTTTGTGTGCGTCCAATAGGCCGACCCATTGAGTCGGGAGAGGTAGGAGTGCAAAGGTTGGGATTCAGACGATGGGTCCAGACAGAACAAGAAGCGAGATCCCAGGCCGTGATAGATGACATCGAGTATTATAGATAGGTATGGGAGATGGTGACGATTGCGGATATTTGTTGGAGGCCGTACGGTAACTATATGGTGACAGAGCACATAGCTGAGGAGTTGAGGGGTGTAGAGCGATTGAGGTGGATTGCAGGGCATAGGCCGGGTGAGTACGAGAGGATTCCTCTAGATCGCGTGCGGTGACAATTTGGGTTCGTTCAGGATATACCTATGACATATAGACCATACATGAGGATCGACGCCGAGGTAGCATTCTCACCTCCCGGCCTACACCTCCAGAAGGGCCAGAAGAGATAGCAGCCGATCGTAGGGTTATGGATGTGGGAACGACAGAGGCCTATAGGGTATGGTGGGTAGTAGAGCTGTGAGGTGCACGTGAGTGCCCTGACATAGCTGTGATTACAGCGGAGAGAGATCGTCTGCAGGATTTGGCTCGCCAGCTTCAAACACAGGTGAATGAGACAATGGGATTGTTAGAGGCTTCACAATTACGAGTGGAGAGACTGGAGGCAAGATTCCTCCACGTGAGAGGACGTATTCGTATGTTACAGGAGATGTTGGCGGATCAATGGGAGGAACCAATGGTAGTGGCACCTTTGAGGATGGAGAGGCCCACTGAGGGGCATCGACGATCACGATCACCACCTGATTCGGGAGGAGGTGTAAGGGTCTGAGTGAACTTCATAGGAATATAAGAATAAATAAGGATGCCGACTGCGAGTCGATGATAGAGAAGATGTATTTGTTTAACATCTAAAATAAAACTAAATATGTATGTTCTTTTGAGTGATGATAATAATAAGAATGGTTGTGTTTTAAATGTTGTTTTTGTTTGTTTTGAAAAAGGATAAAGATGAACGTTGGCGAATAGAAATACACGAAAAATATTTATATTGACAACACATGATAGGGTATGGTAGGGGATGGTCGAGCTAACCTTGGGAGACTCCATGTCTCCTAAGTGCTGCCTACATAGCCCATTGCACAAAGCAAGGAAGGGCCTCAGACCGATGTAGTTCTCCCTTAAGACCAGGGAGAGGTGAATTCAGGCAATTTAGGTATGGTTAGGCAATTTGTTGGTTGGTAAAAATATTGATATTGATATTGGTAGGGTAATGTTGTTGGTGTTGGTAATGAATTGGTGATTTTGGAATAGGTAGAAGTGAAGCGAAAGTTAGCCTACCCAAGTGGTAGGGAACCATATCCTGATTAAGATCAACACATAATCCTAGATTCGAGTCAAAGAGGAAAAAGTTACTCCGTAGTTGAAAAGAGCTAAACAAACCACATATTAATGTAGGATGAGCTTGAACCCCTAGGTACCGTGCATAGACGAGAAGTCAATAGGTGAAAAGAGTTGTATGATCACAATATATCGGATATACGTCACGTCCCTTGAGTTTAAACAAATGGTGAGGTGAGGTGGTTGTATGTGGGCGAGGTACGGAGAACTTATTATAAGATGATTATTCACGAAAAGAGAACAAACCTAAATAGACAAGTCCATGACTCAAAAGTGTTTTGAATGTTTATTTTTATTTTATTTTCTTGAATATAGGTGATCGATGTGGGAAGTCTACATGGGATATGTATTTTGATTATTCTTGAGGTCTTCACGAAGTGATCAATGCGAGAAGCTTCGATAAATTTGATTTGTGTATAGCTGTCCTTGAGGAGCGATCTATTTTATAGTAGCGAGATGTGATTTTAGTGCATAGATTTGTCCTTCGGGGGGAGCAGTCTATATATAATAGTAGCAATAGTTTGGCATATATTTGTCCTTGAGGGAGTAGTCTATTGTATAATTTAGAGTCTAGATGTCCTTTTGGGCATAAAGCATCTAGTTTTGTAGAAGTTTGACTCAAGAAAATCCCATAAGTGTTTTAATTAAGAATGTGTCATTTTGATACTTTGAAGTCATGGACTAGACTAAAAGGGAAGGCATCTTTTAAGGGAGGTGATAATCAAACCATGTGAGCTTGATTTGATTTTGAGATGTAAGAAACAAAGTGTATGCGGTGGTAAATGAGCTCAAGGGACGAGCGTAAGGTAGATAAGAAGTGATATAACACTAATTTCAATAGTAGAATGGTCGAAGATGCAAGGCATTAAGGGGCTCAGGCTCAGGTTTACCATTAAGTGAAGCTAAACGATAAGTGCCTGATCCATAAGTGTGAGTGATAATGTAAGGCCCAATCCAATTAGGAGCAAATTTTCCACGTTTGCTCTTTTCTAGTTTGGTTACATGTTGATTCTCTTTGAGGACAAGATCACCAACCTTAAAAGTACGCTCATGAAGTCGTTTATCATAAGCACGCTTGATGCATTTTTGGTAGATTTGAAGGTGATCAAGAGCCGTAAGACGACGCTCGTCAAGAAGCTCTAATTGGGCTAAACGCTCTTGGTGGAAATCATCGTTGGTGAGAATATCCTGAGAGAGATATTACGAGGAGGGTATTTGTATTTCGAGAGGCAAGACAACCTCGGTACCATATACAAAGAAAATGGTGTGGCATTAGTGGAGTACGAATGCTAGTACGATAAGCCCAAAGGGCAAAGGGAATGTGATCATGCCAATTTCTTCCGGACTCATTGACAACTTTCATGAGGATTTTGGTTAGGGTTTTATTAGAAGATTCAGCTTGACCATTGGCCTGCGGATAGTAAGGTGATGAGAAACTAAGTTTGATACCAAAGTTGTCACAAAGGTCTTGTAACAACTTATTTTTAAAATATTTACCATTATCTGTTATTAGGCGATGAGGAATACCAAAACGACAGATAATGTGATGGTTAACGAATTCGACAATTTTTTCTTTTTTGATTGAAATGAGTGGAATGGCCTCCACCCATTTTGTGTAATATTCGGTTGCTGTGATTATCCAACGGTGACGTTGTGAAGAAGGCGGGTGAATCTCACCAATAAGGTCTAAACCCCATTGTGAGAAAGGCCAAAGATCTCGTGCGACCTGTAGCGGATGGCTAGGAGTATGTTGAAGGTTGGCATGTTGTTGACACATAACACAACGCTTAACATATTCGTAGCAGTCGTTATTAAGAGTAGGCCAATAATAACCTAGGCGAAGGATTCGTTTGGCCATGGCAAGGCCACTAAAATGTCCACCACAAATGCCGTCATGGACTTGTTGGATGGTATAGGTGACCTCCGTGCCGGTTAGACATCGAAGGAGGATGCCATCAAAGCCACGTTTATAGAGGAGTCCCCCCATGACGACATAACGAGAAACACTTTTAAGAAAAGCACGTTTGCCGTTACTAGTAAGGTCAGGTGGGAGAACAGAGGTTGTAAGGTAGTCGTGAAATTGGTGGTACCAGGTATCCTGAATTAGCAGACACATTATTTATCATACAAACAACAATTGGGGGGTTGAGTAGGATGGGGCAAAAAGTTGTTGGACCAAGACGAATATGTCGAGTCGGTTGGTGAGGAGGTAGGAATTTGCGAGGCTAAGCAAGCCATAGTATCTGCAAATTTGTTAGTGGAGCGGGGAATGGTTTGGATAGAATAACGAGTAAATGAGGTCAAAAGTGAATCCACGTAATGTTTGTACTTTTGAAGTTCCTCATTCTTACATTGGTAGATGCCCATAACTTGATTGACTACCAATTGAGAGTCACCAAAAATATTAATAGATTTGACACCTAAGTGTAACGCAACCTGGAGACCCAAAACAAGGGCCTCGTATTCCGTTGTATTATTAGTGCAGGGGAAATCAAGCCGGAATGAAAGAGGCATAGGTTCAGCGTCAAGAGGGATGAGAACAACGCCGGCTCCTCCACCGCGCTGGCATTTGGATCCATCGAAGAAGAGGGTCATTTGATATGACTCTTCCCTGAGTGAAAGAGTGGCGATGAGTTCGTCGGGGAAATTAAAATTGGTGAATTGTTCCCCAGGTAAAGGGGCCTCCGCAAGTTGGTCTGCAATAGTTTGTCCTTTGATTGACTTCTATTGTACAAACTCAAGGTCGAGGTCAGCGAGGAGCATAAGCCATCGGGCGATGCGTTGGTTTAGATGTGGTTTGGCATACATATAATGAATGGGGTCCGTGTTGGTGATGACAAAAGTTTTGTGATTCAGGAGGTAATGTCGGAGTTTGGTGGCTACGAATGATAGGGCTAGGCACAATTTTTCTACATGTGTATACCTAGTCTCGTAATCCACGAGAGTACGACTTATATAATAAACGGCTTGTTCTCGACGTGTCGAGTCCCGATGTGTGAGCATGGCTCCTATAGCATGGTCAGTGGCAGAAAGGTAAAGGTAGAAAGGGCGATCATCCTGAGGTGGAATAAGCACGGGTGGCTGCAAGAGATAGGATTTGAGAGCTTCAAAGGCTTGGTGACACTCTTCACTCCATTGAAAGGCAATGTCCTTTTTAAGAAGGTGATGGAAAGGTTGACATCGATCCGAGAGTTGGGAGATGAAAGCCCGGATGGATTGAAGTTTACCCTGCAAACTACACAATTGTTTGAGGTTTTTGGGTGGGGGCATTTCTAGGATAGCTTTTACTTTAGATGGATCGACCTCAATGCCACGCAAAAAGACGATAAAGCCAAGAAGTTTTCCCGAAAGAACACCAAAGACACATTTCTTTGGTTGAAGCCGGACTGAATATTGTAACAGGCGATCGAAAATAATGGTTAAAACATCGAGATGTTCACTGCGATGTTTAGATTTGCCAAGAAGATCATCGACATAATCCTCAAGGATAGTGTGCATAATGTCATGAAAAATGTAAGTCATAGCCAGTGATAGGTCGCACCAAGCATTCTTAAGGCCAAATGGCATGACACGATAATAGAAGGTTCCCGAGGAGTTATGAGGGTAGTTTTATGTTGATCGGCGGGGCTACAAAATTTGATTGTATCCCGAAAAGCCATCCATGAGAGAAAGCATTTCATGGCCGCGGTGAGATCAACAAGTTGATCAATACTTGGGAGGGGGAAGTCATCCTTGGGGCAAGCGAGGTTAAGGTCTCGGAAATCCGTGCATATCGAAGTCCCCCGTCGCTTTAGTAGCAATGTACGATGTTAGAAATCCATTGAGGATAGTCAATAGGCAAGATGAAGGAAACAGAAAGAAGTCGTTGAAGCTCTTCTTTGACCAAGAGGGCAATGCGTGGATGCATTTTTCTCAGTTTTTGTTTGACTGGTTTGGAATCGGGGTTTAGGGTGATGTTATGGATGGCAATGGTAGGATCAATTCCTGGCATGTCAGCGTAGGACCAAGCGAAAGCTTGGTTGCGGGTACGGAGAAAGGTAGTAAAGGCGGCTTGTTCTGATGTGTTAAGGGATTGTCGATCTTCACAATGTGAGGATCCTCCTCTGTGTGGATGTTGATTTCTATAGTCGACTCATTCAACATGGTTTGAGTTTCAGACGGTAAGGCGCGTTGAATATAGGAGTCATCGCCCCAAGGTAAGTGAGGATGGAGTCGTCATCCTGGCACTCAACAACATTAATCGAAGGTGAATCCTCTTCGATCATGTCTGGATATAGAAGGGGAAGAGAAGATGGGTCCTCATTATCGCGTTGATAAGTGAGAGGACCTATGAAGATAGCATTTATGAAAAAAAAAAGTTAGGAGGGATAGATTCAGGGTCTATCGACTCTGTGGGTGATGATGGCAAAGTGGGTGATGATGGTTTGGTAGGGGTGACGTCGTCATCTTCCAGGATACAACTGACACGAGGTTTCTCGGTGTAGGTGTTTCAGGAAAACCGAGACCACTGCGATCATTGTGTTTGCGTGTAGTCACGGGAATGAGTGTATGTCGGCCTTGTTCATAAAGACCAAAACCAAAGCCTTTCCAAGCACAATGAGTCAAGAAGGTGAGGGCGAAACGACGATTTGTCAAGTATTGAAAATCAGATTGGAAGGGAACCACACCAAGAGGAGGTTCAGGGGTAACGGAGGATGCGTCAACACCCCCATACGTTAGGTTGGTGCGGCAATGGGGTGGTCCGTAAGAGATTACCTCCCCCACGACGGTCGTAGGTGGGATGTGCATGTAATTGTCCGTACTCCTGCGGGGTATGGAAAGAGCTAACGTTATATAGGCGGTACTCCCCCAGCGTAAGGTGTTGAAAAACATCTACTAAGGGGTCGGAGGTTGGGATGTTATCTGCGGGAAAGGAAGTAATATTTGTAATGGCGGTTTCATTGGTTGAAGGTGTAGGTGCGTTGGAAGTGGATGGCTGGGTTGGATGAACGGGTGTCTTGACTAGTACAAGCACATCATTAGGGCGATACAACATATTGCAAGTTTTGAAGGGGGGAGGATCAGCTTTTACGGTGTAGGACTTCCCCTCGTACTCAAATTTTATGCATCTATGTAAAGTGGAGGGAACGCATCCCATAGCCCGGATCCAAGGGCGGCCTAACAACATATTGTATTGGAACTCTCCCTCAAGGACGTAGAAGAGTTCGGGTAGAGTACGTGGTCCTACACGAATGTTAAGGATCACGGTGCCTAAAGTAGAAGTAATAGCATCATTGAATGATCGCAACATGATGGGGTTGGCACACATGCAACTAGAAGGGATATTCATTTGTTGGAAGGCTTTTGAAGAGATGATGTTTAGGCTAGCGCCCCGTCAATCATAACACGACGTACCCGAATATCCCGAGCGTACGTTGAGATGAAAAGAGCAGGGTCAGGATCTTTGGCACCAAAGTCGATAATTTCATCTTCGGAGAAACTGACAGCAGCGGCTTGCTGTACAGAGACAGAAGTGGTTGGGGAGATAGATTGTTTGGTGAGTGAAGCAACGTGATTGGGTGTTAGAATAGAGGTAACAGGAAAGGTTTCATTAGGTAAAACCTCTATCCCTTGAAGGATTTCAATGAGAGCTTGTCGATGAGATTCAGAAGTCTGAATGAGATCATACAATGTCATTTTTACAGGTGATTGGTGAAGTTGTTTGATCATAGTTCGGTGGGCAATGCCATTAGAGACGGGATAGGCGGGTCCGCGAATAACCACTTTAGGTGGTGGTGCAATCGGGATGGTGGACGGAGAAAGAGATGCCGTAGGTGTGTTTTCTTTCGCTTTCCCATTGTTTTTCTGCCCTCGAGTAGCAACACTAATCATATTGATCTCGTGAATACGAGAGGAGGAAGATGGTAGGGATAGGTCATGGTTTTTGAGAGGTGGGGCTGTAATAATGATAGATCTTGGTGAGGCGGGGACAGGTGGTATAGGAGAGGGAATTGAAGCTAAAGGTCTCTCTCTTCGTAAGTTGTCTTTCTTAACTTTTCTATCTGAGAGAGGTGACTGACGAAATATGGCTTTCAACGCTTTGCATCCCTCTACGTCATGTCCTGGTGTGCGGTGGTAAGCGCAGATTTTAGACTCATCGTAACCTATTGGTCGAGGTTTAGATGGATCATAAGGTCTAAGTGGGGGTAGGGAAATGGTCGCATTCTCTACCAACATAGCAAGGATTTTGGCGTAAGACCCTTTGAGTGGGTCAAAGTCAGAGGAAGAGGAGGTTATTGACTGGGTCGATTCTGGTGATGACGTGGTATGGTTGGTTTGTATGGGTGGTGGTTTAGCCAAGGAGTTTTGATAATGGGTTTTAACTAAACGTGGCTTCTTTGGCGTAGAAGCTAGCTAGGTTGGATGATGAGAGGCCACGAGATGATGTGATATCGAGAAAACAACCACGGAGAAATAGGAGTGATAGAAAACAAATCTTTTGATGATGGAATTTGTTTAGGGTTGATAGGTGGGACGAGATACGCGGGGTGACGGTGTTCTTTATACCCTTGGATTTTGTATGGGTGCAGAAGGCGTAGGTCACTTTAAAGAAAACGCAGGAGGTATGATATATTGATGTAAGGTAGAGGGATGGGGTCCCAATATGGAAGGTAGGTGTGACGATGAGGGTTTTAGTTGTGTTAGCGGCATAGATTGAGGAGATTGAGTCTGTCTCCTAATGGGATGGACGGCTTTATTTTTAGATAAATCAAGCCGCTTAGGTGGGTGTGTTAGACTAGGTATGGGTGAGGTCCCAAGCGTAGGGGAAGATTTGGTTAGGTTAATAGAAGTGGATGAGGTATTTGGTAGAGATGAGGGGGGTGAAGATGAGGACATAGGCATTTTAAGCTTATGTAAACACTTCGGGTATATGGTAGAGGCATCAGGATCGGTCATTTGCATTTGAGTAGAATATGGCGTACTCAAACGTTCCCATAGGACCTGTCTATCTTCTGGGGAATGACAGTCCTCACGTGTGAATAGGAACTTTTGTATGGAAGAAAGGTGGGTTGTGATTCCGGTCCTTTGTGGGTGTGATCTGAGGGTATATGAGGCCTTTGTATCAATGGGCGTTAAGAGGTCAACCGGTTCTTTGAAAAGATTTAGGTGATGAAGGACTAATAGGTAGGAGGGCGTGTTTGAGAGGATCTGTCATGTTTAAAGAATGTGGTGATGTTGGTTCAAGAGGTTTCTCGTCTAAGGATGACAAAAGAAGTGGCGAGCCTTCCTCTTATACACAAGAATGGTAGAAGGAGGCGTTTGGGAAATAGATAAATTAGATAACATCCGCTCACGAGTCTTGCGAGGATGTGGTGTAAGAAGGCTCATTTGTGAGAAGGGAACTCTGGGTAGTTAATTCCTTGATGGGTAAAGGAACGGCAAGGATTTCAGTTTGTCTTGATGGCGAGGAAGGGGGTTCAGTTTCCTGCGTTAGTGAAGAGGTTTGATTCAAGAATTTGTTCGATGGAGGTCTTTGGTGGGAATCGAAAGCTGCTGCATGGATCTCATGAACACTCTCCTCGGCTAAGATATCTTGGTTTAGATTCTTGTTAGAAGAATGATTCGGGAATGGTTTGTTGAATATTTTCAAATTTCGGTTTAGGGCGTTAGGATTATCGAGGGCTATATCCCCGCATCAACCATTTCTGCACTATGTTTTTCAACATCTTGCAGTTCTCATATTTGTGTCCCTTCACGCGGTGGAAATTACTGAAGTCATTTTCTTTGTACCAAGAAGGTATGGCGCGAGTGGAATCAAACCGGAATGAGGTTTAACGGGAGGTAAGGTAATGGCTCTGCTTTGAGCAATTTTCCAATATCACACCATATGTTTCTCCCGAGGAGTGTAGTTGATGGGCTCTGCTTTATACTTATAGGTGGTTTTGGCGGGGTATTAGATGGTGGTTGGGATTTGACCATCACGCGTGCGTGCATGCACGGCCCTTTTGATTTGAAGCAGTCGATGGGTGAGGATTGGTGGTGTTAGGTTTGTTGGTGGAATCTTGGGTTGGAAAGTGGGGTTTTTGTTGCGCAACCGCAATTTCTCTTCCTCTAAGGCTCGAATCTCTAGTTTTTGAGCCATAGTAAAGGCCTCGTCAAATGTACGGAAAGTTTGAATTTGGAGGGTAGGAGAGATGTGCTTAGCGCAGGCCCGCGTAAATAGTTTGATAAGTTCGGTCTGAGGCAAGGCATACGTAAGTTGGTTGATAAGGCCCCGCCATCGTCCAACGAAATCTGCGATAGATTCGTCTTCAAATTGTCGGATGGCATAGAGGTCGGTGATAGATACTTTCTTGGCAATGTTAATGGAGAAATGATCCAAGAAAGATTGGGCTAGTTGGTTAAAAGAGAAGATTGAGTCTTTGGGTTAAAGCCTTTGTACCACTCAAGGCGGGTCTGATAAGGACATGGGAAAGGTGCGGAGTAGTAAAGCATCATCGTGAGCAATCGGATAGCAAGCATGTCTAAATGATCGCATGAAGTGTTGTTGAGGGTCCTCTTACTTATTAAAAGCGGGTAAACTTTGGTAATTCCCATTGAGGAGGATATGAATGAAGGGGGGATGAAGGGTGGATAGGCTCCGACAAACTTGCTCGTATGTCAAGCGCTACGACTTCTGAAGCAGAAGCCTCAGATTTTGCATTTTGTCCATCATTTGTTTAATTAAATCTGTAGTTGGATGAGATGATGGTGTGGTTGTGGTAAACGGAGGCAAATTGGGCCAAGGGCCACCGCTAGACAATGGTGGGGTTAAATGTTGATAAGGTATGGAGGACGAATGTGTTGAGGCAACCGAATAGGGATGTCCTATATAAGTTGTTGAGGTTACGGATATGTGTGTGGAAATGAAAAGGTGGGCGGAGCTTGAGAAGGAAAGCTCGTGTGGATAGGTGGCAGAGAGCAAGTCATGAACGGAGCAGTCTGCAAGAGAGACGAGGTAGGAGCAGTTGGCGGTAATGACATGTTGGGCCCAAGATTAACCAAAGGAAAGCCAATCTGTGCCGTATGGACCCCTGAAGCTGCTGAGGTAGGCGACGGGACTAAGGATGCGGAAGGCAAAGCGGAGTTATCAGGCGGAGAAGGGGCTAAATGAGCAGCTATACTGATAGGCATGCCAACAAGGAGTTGACCGTCGGGTGTACGGTCAAGGGCATGAGACAAATAGTATTGTACAGCGCTAGGATTAGCATCCAGAAATTTGGCAAATTCTTTATCTCCTACAGGAATTTTAGGGATCTCACTGGTGTCCGTAGGGTTCCCTATAGAATGTGAAGGGGGTGATTCAGGAAAAGGCACAGAGCAAGCATGTGAAACCATGGCGGTGGCTTGCTTTGAGTGATAACAACCATGGACAGGAGTACACAGTAGGGTTTCAATCTATCAGGAACAGAAACAGACTCAGAATGGTGAAATTGGTAGGTTCTTTGGTTTGTCGAAAGCTGTAAAAAAAGCGAACGATATCGGTCGATAACCGATGTCGGTTAGACTATAGCCGACGTCGGTCAGTTAACCGATGTCGGTGTAATAAGACTAGTATAAGAAAATATAAGAAGCTGCTGATTTGATTGTTAACAACGCTCAGTACATTTATCAAATTGTTCTAAGGTGATCACAGAAGATAGTGTATAACAGAGAAAACAGAACTGAAAACAAGCAAGATGCACACGCAAATCCAGAGACTAACCCTAGGGTTAATTTTAATTATTGTGGGCTTATGCCTTTATACGCGGAATGCTGTCAATCCTAAACAAAAGACTTAGGGGAAATGTCAAGTTTGTTTTGGCTTATAAGGCTACCTCAATCGGGCGGAGGAATACCGCGGAAAAGGGGGGATGTTTTGAGCTGTTGTGTTAATTATGAAGTGATTCGGTATGTGTTGTGCAGTGAAAGTAAGATTAATTTCCTGTCAATACCGTGGAAATCACCCCCACGTGTACGACCTGTTACTTAGTCTATGTTCACTAGAATTGAAAACAACAAGCAAGAATGTAATGCACGTGTTTTAAACCCAAATCGAAAATGATATTCGATGAAGCAAATAAGATGACTTTCACTAATGCGAAACTAGGAAAGCAAGACAAATTCTTTACTAAATATAACAAAAACAGCAACAGCAAGTATGCTTCCTAAAACGAAAACAAGCAAGAGAAACAGAAACCCGAAATGGGTCCCACCGGGCGTGCCAAAATGTTTCGCACGGAATGGTTTCGGCTCTGCAGAATAGACTTGCTTCTATCCTATCATTCCTTTGAGAAACAGATAAGGGTTAGGGCTAGGAGGAATACCTGTTGAATGTTGAGATGGTGTGTGCGCGTACCGTAGAGAAAGATCGGATCATTGCGAAGAACTCCTTTTTGTCTTGGAAGGACTACTGCAGTAAGAATACAGGACCACCAGATTTTAATTAGACAATAAATGAGGGAGCTGCCTTAGGCCCAGGAAATATAAAACTTCCTTTCGAAGGTGGTCAGTTCCCCTTTTAATATGAATTAACACAAATGATAACAAAGAAAGCTATTGCAAAATCACGATTTAGGTATCTCGTTACAAAGCAATAGAAGCTAAATTATCAATAATAAAGCGTCACGTTGTTTGTTCGGTTACTGGTCGTTGATACGTTCAGGTTGAGTTATAGGGATAAACCAGACTGGATCTGAGGTTGTTAGGTGGCAAATAGGTGAGAAAAAGGTTTTGGGGTATAAGTCACAGTGACCGACGCCGGTCACTGGGTAACCGACCGCGGTTAGAGAACCGCTGCCGGTAGGGGATAAACGATACCGGTAGGGTCAGCAATCTAAGTGCTTCTGGATAGAGGTTGGTTGCAAGGTGATTGTGGGGTTATTAAGATTGGGGATGGCTGAGGGGAATGATGGGAGGATAGGGAAGACTCAGAGTGTGGTAAAATGGCCTTCTAGGCAATATCAGGATGTATGGGTGAAGGTTAAGTGTAGTATGTTGCTGGTAGTAGATCTAGGAATAAACTTATGATTACTATTAATCAACAGGCTCAAGAAAATGGTGCTTAGAAACATATAAAACACTACTTACTCGTCCCTGATGCAGATGCAGGTTTCAGGACTGTAATGATGAAGACAGGACCCAAGTTGGATGATCTGACAATCCAAGATGAGTTATCTCCTCTTCTGATGCTCGGATGAGTGTTACTGGGCTCTGGTTATTCAGTTGCAGTCTTGGGCTTGATGTCCTTCTCTGCAAACTCTTCCTGTTTCTTCACTTGTGTCCCTGCTCGGCCAAGCAAAATCTGGATCCTTTCGATGATTTCTCCTCCTTTTTTCGATCAAATGAAAATCGATCCTTTGTTTTTGGTTGGAAGTGGTCATTTACGGGGAACCGATGGCGGTTACGCAACCGACGGCGGTCGAGTAGGAACCGGTATCGGTCAGGTCAAAGCGGGCTATTTTTGGTAAAATAGCCAGCTTTCCCTCCTTTTCTTCGAGGGATTGGTTGCGGGCTTGGTCAAGTCATTATGAAGTTGGTTTTAGGTGCGGATGAGGAGTAATTAGTCATAGGTGTGGAATTGGACCAAGTTATAGGTCTTAATTAGGTTAGTTTAGGGTTAAGACTAGGTCATGATGAGGTGGCGACATGAGGTGGCAGGTATGGCGATGTGGATTTACTTTATCAACATTACTCAAGTCACGACCAATTCTAAAGTGTGAATGACCATTAAATAACTTAGGAAACAACCCAATGACAATATTATCATGCCAAAGTTCCTCAATCAAAGAACACAGATTATTTCAAGCAAGAAATCAAGTCACCATAACAAAATAAATACCAACTTGTTTTACAAGAGCAGAGTTGTTTCTATGAAGATGTTTAGAGAAAATTAGAACAACTTAATGGATAGAACCTATCATGCCTGATAGTGATTTTATCAATTTGAAGAATATTTCCAGTCGAGCATCCAAAACTCTTTCTTCTCCAAATGAAATCAATAACCAAAAAATTCCTTCTCAAATTCCTCTTATACTTCCATTGGATTGCAAATAGACCAAGGGAGTTTAAAATAGTAAAAACTAAAAATAGAACTGCTGGTTTGAAGAACCAGATAGCTCCATGCAGAGAAAAAATTGAAATGCTTGAAAGACCAAAAACCCCAACAAATCCGCTTGCATGGTTTCCAAGGCGGTTTGTTCACCAAAACCGATGACCATAAATGTCATTAATTTCCAATCTCCCACCTATTTCTCCATGCCACCGATTAAAGTTGGTGAGTCCAATTTCAACTTCTACATGCATCACTTATCTCTAGTGATGATTCCACATAGGATTCTACCAAATTTTCCTACCTCTGCCTAAACTGGCAGTACTTTGTCCATTGAATTCAAAAATCAAATCAAATAAATGACTTAGGAACCATCGCCATGCCTTCAACTTGCCATATGACCCCTTAGGTCCCCTTCTATCCTCGCATTAGTTTAGGATAAATATCATTAGCTTAGGGTATGACCTTAGGTTAGTTTAGAAAATAATTACCTGACGTTATCTTAATATTACCTTAGGTAAATTTGCCACCTTAGGATAGGCCATTCTTCATACCAATATAGTATTAGGTAATAGGTTAGAAATATACCTATCATCACCTTAGGTTATTTCCAAATCCCTAACTTAGAAAACATGCAACTTAGGTTAGGATGAACAATATTAGAGTAGGCATAGATATATGGTAGATCTAGTTTACCTTAGGTTAGAATCCCATTAGGATAGATCTTATAGATCTAGGACTTAGGATTTACCCTCAATAGTCCTAAAGTAGACCTCTTTCCAACTTATGTCATTCAGCGTTTTGGAGAAGTTGACAAGAATATCTGAGCACACAACTTACAGTAGAATGCACAGCATGAACTTCCAAGAAGATCAATAAAATGTTAAACCTACAAAGATCTAGTATTTTATTTCCTTCAACCTCTGAATGTCAATTTTCCATATAGATCAGGTAAGAAGAATTAAAACATACCTTAGATCAATGGAATTGATCCAAGGTTTCATTATTATATAGAGATAAATTTGCAAACAACTTTACTAGTTTACAACCTTACTTATCTCAAACAAAATGGATTCCTTGCAAGCAACAACATTTCAGCAATTGAATCCAAGAAAAGAAATAATTTATCCATGGCAAGCATGATTTCAAATAGTCAAAAGAATACACCTTCTTAGGACAAATCACATGTCAATGCTTGCATTGCAAAGAGGAGAAGTTAATAGTTTATCAAAGGTGTTACAGTAACACCGATGAAGTGATCAAGGAAATGAAGATCGAAAGCATCAAGAAGGAATATGGAAGCATGGGTGGAGATCCTAGCCTAGAGGTAAGATTTCCTAATGTGAGGTGTATGTGAGGAAAGGGTATGGTAACAATGTCAAAGCAAGGAATGAGTTATATTAATGATCCTACTAAGGTACTGTGCACATGTTTCCAAAGTATTGTTATCCAAATAGCTCTCCTAGTGATTTGGATAACTTACATACACATTCTGGCCCCAAGTTATTCATTGAAGAATTGTGTGTGCTCAAAATCACTTGGCACATTCCTTTGGTCATAGTTTACCTGCATGCCCACCTTTCCTTTTCTCCTTCCACTTCTCTCACACATGCTCCTTCCGCACGTTCACCTTCTTCGAGTCGAGTTTCTTTCCATCCCGCATTCCTAAAACCTTCGCCCTTCACACGCCATACCCAATACTTTGTAATAGTTACGCCTTAACCATATGTTCTCTGTTCACAATTTTTATTCATCTCACCACATGCATCATGCGCACTCCCTCCATGCCTTCCTCTATTTTCTCCATGTGCCCTTCCCTCGTATACTTCTATGCTAGATCATTTTTTAACGTGCACTTAAGTGAGCCGCATGCAGGGCATTCCAATAAGGTGCAAAATCCTTGCAATAAATGAATGATTGACACATGGTGGAAATGAAAAATGGTTGTACATTTGGCCACCATCTCAGCCAATCGGTGTGTGCCATGGGTTTTGCGTATGCTGACAACTCTGACATCTTTTGATAGCCATATCATCAGCTACATATATTATATCAAAGCATACTTGGACTTTTTCGAGAGCTTCGACATTAGCTACAAAGTGCTTAAATTCAAAATTCAAAATATGGTGGATTTGGTAGGTGAGAAATGGAAAAATTCTATGTGAACATTGATGAGCAGATTTGATTGCTCCAACCACCCAATTCGGTATAATCCACCCTCTTTTTCTACAACACATAAAACGGGCATGTGGAAGTGTATTTCATAGATTTTCAAGTGGATTTACAAACATTGAATGCTTCTTGTTGGTGGTTGTGTTTCAAATTCAGGTTTTTCCTCCTTTTCCCTTCTTCCTCCATGGATTCATCTAGACGTAAGATCAAGGCTCATTTTTTTGTTGGAAACTCGGATCCTTACGCATGTTTCTAAGGACTCCATATTTTCTATATTTTTAGTTACATACCTCTATATTTGGCTCTTGCATGTGGATATCAACCTCCCTATCATTGAATGATTATGTGCATTTACGTATGTAATATAAGCATCATTTTGTGACTATTCTCTATCCTAACGTGTTTGCATTCCTTCTTCTTGACTCTTTTATTGCATTGTGTATTATTGTTCTATTTCAAATCCCGTAGTTCCATTCTTAGTTGTGTTCCATGAAGAGCGATATGGTGAATGCGTATTTCGATGTGCTTTACTCATGCCTAGCCTGCTTTCATGCATTCCTTATTATTATTGCTTAGAACAGATAGTGTTCACCCCTATTTTTTGGTGCTATTACCTTTTAGCGTAGTTTCCATTCATGTTATCCTTCTATTCATGGTCCCTTAGCATTATTAGCTTAGTCTTCCCTTTCAGCACTATGAGTAGTAGTAACACTAGAATTAGATAGAGGAACTAGCCTTTTCAGGAGATCTTTCCTAGTCTTGCAAGGTCCCACAACTTGGGGATGGTTCCATTGTGGTCTCAAACACCTCATCCCTTTCAAATATCCGAGACGTGGGTGCATGTTTGAGCAACGAACAATTTTGGCACACCCGGTGGGACCAACATTGAAATCTTAAATTTCATCTCTAAGTTCTAATTTCTAAAATTAATGTTTTATCCTTTGAAGAGTCTTATTTCAAACACATCTAGCAAATCCCAATATCTAAGATCTCTATTTTGGCAGTACTAAATGCCTTTCATGAGAAGAGTACACACAAGAAGAAGTGAAGTAGCTAAAGATTATTTTGAATACCTCCAGCTATCTCTAAGAAGAGTTCATTCTAGAAATCCCGTGCGTGCATCTCTATCTCTAGCACACCGTGCCCACTCAACTCCTGAAAATAGACAACCTATGTGCCCTACAGTAGCGCATCAGCCACCTCCTCCATCAAGAAGCTTTGCAAGCTGTTATCCCGTAAAATTGACAAGGGCAATTTTACTGATAACCATACCGAAAAATTTTGTTTCGATCCCTCGTTAGGGATCCTTCGCATTCGAAACGTCGTAAAATCCCTTCCCGGGAAATTTAGTTTTCGAACTTAGTCTTTTTGAGCCTTTTTTTGGCTGGGCGCATGGATTTTCCTTGTAACACCAAGTTTCAGTGCGCCCCCTTAAAAAGCCTTTGGCGCATGGTTTTCCATGTTAACACGCTTTTCGGTGCACCAAAGGGCGCACATAATCTATATGCAACACCAAGTTTTGGTGCACCAAAGGGCGCACATAACTTCGTGTCGACAATGCATATGGTGCGCCAAAGGCGCGCTCATTCTTTGTTGTCAATTCCTTCCATGCGCCAAACGCGCACGCTTTCCCCAATCGACAAAGCAGCAGTTTCCATGCGCCATTTCAAAAGGTTGGTGGCGCATTAATGACAGGTTTTTCCTATAAATATCCATGCGCGCCCATGTCATTTTCATTCCTTTTTATCAAAGCACGTGATCGCTCTGGATTTGTCAGCTCTGCTCTGTCGTTGTCACCCTGTGGACCCGCTTTTTCGATTTTTCATATATATTTGAGGTAAGAGGTTCTCCTCATTTTCATTGAGTGCTTTCATGTGTTTGATCTGCTTTCATTGGTATGCATGGTCGTGTTTGGTCTGCTAGTCTCGTGTTTAAATGAAATGTGTTTAAGCCTTTTCCCTGTGCTTTGTCCTGATCGTTTTTTCTGCTTCTCTTCCTCTCCCTCCCTTTCCGGATCTGCTGGAAAAGGAGTCGTTTTGTAACTGGCTTGGTCTATTAAAGTTTTTTTGTAAAACCTTACTTGTCCAAGTAATTTTTGAAGTGGAAGAGAGGAATAAAGAAGAGATTTGAAGTAGTTTATTTCCATAGGCGCACTGGCGCGCCTTGTAACAATAAAAACAGTCGCGCCCCTCGGCGCACCTACCCGCCATGCAACATGCTCAAGATCCGCACCAATGGCACACCCTGCCATCCTGCTGCAAGTTTGAATCCCGCGCCTCCTTAAAAGCCTTTGGCGCACCCTTTATCCATGCTGCATAATGTTTCCATGCGCCAAAGGGCACACCCAGTTTCGATGCAACACAAGCCTTATTCGCGCAAATATAAAGATTACATAGGCGCGGGCGCACCCTCCATGCAGTAACATGATGTTGTGTAAACCCTCCATGCGCCGCGCCATATTCCTTTGGCGCATCATTTGTCCATGTTACACAATCTTCCCATGCGCCATAGGGCGCACCGAACCCCAATGTAACACGCACTTCCCGTGCGCCCTTCTATAAAATGCAACCTGTTTCCTCCATGCGCCATGCGCCTTTGGGCACCGATTTAACCTCTCGCGACATTCCTTTTTTCGTGCGCCTTATCTATTTGGCCTGTAACATACATTTTCATGCGCCCGAGCCTTATAATCTCTAACTCTTTCTCTCGCTTGCATTCCAATGGAAGATCAAATTTCTAATTCAACCTTTTTGGATTGGGTCTCTCTTCTTCTTCATGCAGATCAGCAACTGAGTTCGAAAGAACACATGTCTACGTCAAGCAAGAAACCCACCAAAACAAGAGGAAAGGCTAAACTGACAGAAGAAGAGATGAAATACAAATATCAAAGGGTCAGAATGCCCGAATCACAGGCTGAGTGCAGTATGGATGTCAGGGACTCAGAGTTGGGTCACATTGACATGGATGAGTTCTGGGTTAGAACTCAGAAGGTTACAAGAAGTCCATGGATGGACAAGCTAATAGGCAGTGCCCTGCACTTTGCCGGAGGAATCCCTGTCAGCGCTGTGAACAATGAGTTCATGATGGTAGTTGCGCAATCTTTCAACAAGGACACAAGATGTGTCGAGAACAACAAGGGCGAGGTAGTCATAAACCTCACTGCCCGTCATTTTGAGTTGATGCTTGGCATCCTCACCACGGAACTACGTGGTGTTAGCCAACAGAATGCATCAAGGCCTGGGAAGACAACGAGGGCCGGTGCATGCGCAAGTTGATGAAAGAGGTCTACCTAAAGAATAAGAAGGTAGTGACCCGGTGGCCTCGGACTATCCACCGAAGTGATTTCTCGAAGAACTCGGTGATTCTATCACCTTCCGAGCGAGTCTTCGGGCTTTGAGATGCCCACTATTTCCATAAGTGGATTTGCGGTACCTAGAGACAATGAATAAGAATTTTCCCGATCAGCGCTTTTGTTGGGGTGAAATAATCAGCAGCACCATCTCTGAGCAGCTACAACAGTTCGCCACAACGGGAGTGTTCCATATGAACTCCTATGTAGTCTATGCTGCAGCGTCGCAAGGGATTACCCAGGGCTCAACCGAAGTGGAGTATGGCCTTAGGCCAAGATATTTGATTACTATCTAGAACTGAGGCTGGAGAATAGCATCCAACATTTCGCAAAAGTTAACGATGCATTCTTCTATCATGTCATCTACCTACTGAGGCCGAACATGACTCATAGCTGGACAACCAAGAACATAGTGGCAGTCACAGAGAAATGGGGGGCCCTGTTCACCCAATTTCCCACGTTCACCTATCTAAGGGCTGTCAACTTTTTGGGAGAGCCAACCAGGCTACCGAGGTATGCTGGACCAAGGCTGATTCTACTGGAGTTATCAAGGCAGCTGGTCACATACCATGAGAAGTGCCTTAAAAGGAAGAAGGGCGGAACTCCTTTCCCCCTCACAGTGGGCCGGTACACATGCTCCTCCTATCACAAGGCGAAGGAAATGTTCGCAGAGCTGGAGTTGCTAAACTTGAAACATGACTTCCCAGCCAGGCCTACCTTCGATCCTAGGAGCTGCCTGCCAAGGGCTAAGCTTGATCCGATCCACGTCCCTCAAATTGAGGATATTTACATTGACGTTCTCCATGAGGTGGAACTCAGAAGAAAGGATCACTCTCGCTTGGCATTAACGGAAATCATCCAATACGGAGTGGCCATTGTCCCCAAAGGCTTCCAAACCACGGAAGACGAAGTAGACAAAGTGTATAATGACACAGAAGGGGATGATTGGCCCTTCCGGACATTGACTGAAGCAAGGCTCCTCAAACAATTGAGGAGAGGGTCAAGGAGACTATGCGGAGAAGAGCATTGGTGCCGCATGAACGGACTAATCTACCTCGGGGTAGATTTCACAACTTCCCCTTTGGGCAACGCACCTCCAAGGTCAAGAAGAAGTCACTTTGAAAGGCAAAGGTGCCGAAGGTGAACCTAGCACCATTCGGGAGGAAGCCCCCGAAAGTCCTCTTCCTTGAGCCTCGAACAAGTAATAACTCTGGATTCGCCAGAGAAAGAATTTGACAGAGGATAGTCCTATACGCCCATCCACCTGGATGTCGCGTCGCTACAACTTCAGAGGTCCCTTCTATCCCTTCTTCTTCTCTTCCTTCCTCCTCGAGTGACTCAAGCGACCACTCCTTTGGTTGTGTCCTCTCGCCCCTTCTTCTACTCTTTCCCCGCCTCTTCATCTATCTTCTCCTCCTCGCTGATTTGTCTTCTTCCATTTCTTCCCTCATCTCCGAGCTCCCTTCCCTTCCTATGTCTTCTGCGGTTGCGGTTTCCCTTCCTCCCGTGGGCACTTCCTCGGCTATTCTTTCGATGCCGCCGCCGCGTGTCTCCACGTTTTTCCCCTCTTCTACCGTTGCTGCCTCCCCCTCTGTCTCTGGTCCTTCTTCTATAGGACCAGCTTGGATCTCTCAGCAGCTGAGCCAACAAAAGAGGAAAGTCCCCATCGCTCCGATGGACTTTTCGGTCATTCCGGCTAAAGGAGTAAAGAAGCACAAGCCGGTTACACGCTTCTCGAAGAGCGCTGCAGGTGAGAGAGTCATGGAAATAACATACCCCAACCCCCTCAAAGAGAAAGAAGATCTGTCTCCGACAGATTTCACCATGACCCAAGTCACAATGGGGACATCCTCAGAAAGTCTCCAGGGGGAAGCTCTTTCCGCAGTGGATGCACTCTGCAAGAAGCTTCAGGAAACGAAAGAGGAAAAAAGGCTACTGAAGGAGCAGAACAAGTATCTGCTTCAAGCCTTACAGAAGATGGGAAGTGCACCTCCCACAACTGCCGCCGAAACTCCTGAGCTGCTCAGTCAGGAGAAGATCAATGAATATTCAAAGATTGGTGAGCAGGGCATGGCCGTTTCTGCTTGGAGGAGCCAAATCCTCAAGGATAGTGAAAGAGTAATCGCCGAGTATATCAGTTTATACCTAAACATCGAGAAGGCGAATAAGGAACTCCAAGCATTAGCGGGTCCGATATCAGAAGAGTTAGAACATGCTAGACTCCAGCACGAGACATTCCAACAAATGTTTGACTGTTCAGTCGAAGATCTGGTCAAGTTCGGAGTCTTCGGCCATCCAAGGGCCCTCAACAAAACTATGTCCACTTTGGACTATCAGATAGATCAGCTGGAATTTGTTTTAGAAAAGATAGACAAGGTAAAGGAAGAGGCCCTGGATGCAATGCATCAAATGGAGAAAATTGTCCTCACCATGACTCCAGGGTTGCTCACTCCTTCCCTTACCTTGAGATCAGCTGATGACACTATCCGGATCTTCAAAGAGATAGCTTCTCAAGGGACAGGGCCAGAGGTCACGTTCGACATCGAATCTATCAACAACCTACTGGCCTGTAGGGACTTCATTGGGTTCCTTATCGAGGCGGAGAAAGATTATTCCAAACTCCCGGAAAAGCTCATAGACGAGCGGGAGACTTGCGAAGCAATCAGTGAACGGCACAAGGATCCATCACAGGATCAATTTGGGCCAATGATCAGCAAGTTTTTGGAATACCGCGCTCAGTTCCACATATCATCACCGAGCAAAGATCGAAAGCAGCAACCCCTTTTCGGCCACAGGATGATGATGATGAGTAGCTTCTTCTTCTTCTTCTTCTTCTTCTTCTTCTTCTCTCTATTCTCCGACTTTCTTTTCGAAATGTCTAAAAAGTGTTGGCACAAATGATGACATCATCCATGTTGCATCATGGGATGATGTCATCCACCAAGTTGTCAAAGTCAACATGACTTTTAGATATTTTGTAAATATCTTTGTAAATAAGTGGTTGGCTCCTTTTTGCCTTCTCTCTCCCTCATCTTCTATAAATATGAGAATACTTGTTGTATTCGGGGTGAACATTTTTCAGATAGAAATAGAAGTGAGGAGAGAAAGACTTTGAGCTTTCTTGAATGTAAAAGAACAAGAATACAATTATTCAGACTTTGTGCTCAATAGCTGTGTTATACATTAGATCTTTCTTACGTTAGATCTGTATGTGTTTAATCTGTTGGATTCATATCTACTTTTCCGTCATTTGTTTATCAGTATTGCTTTGTTTATTTATGCAAGTAGGTTTGGCTCTGTTTACTACCAAACTAAAAACATAAATCTTCTGACCCTTCTGCTTTGGAATTCATTTCTTTTCTCCCTTCGGATCTGTTCTTTCTCTTCTCCTTCTTTCATTCCTTTCTTTTCGCAGCCTAGAATACTTTACTGGGATGAGATCCCAACCCCGAAGGCAGAATCTGTGAGACTTGCATAGGTTCCTGCTAGTAGAAATAGCAATAAACCAGTTTCGCTTTGTTGTCTCAAAGAGGGGCTAAGCCCTGCAACACTGTTGGCTCGTCTATCCATAGATCTGTCCGCGCGACAGATTTTCGGACCAACAGCTTGATTTTTTTGGCGACTCATTGGGATCGGATAGAGATCAATCGGATCTATGGTGGTGGTATAATATAAAATCAAAAAATATAAGAAAATCACTGCCTGTTTGCAAAATCGCACTTTTTGTTGAAAATCCAAAAATTTGCAAAAGTGCCTAAAACTGAAAATTTTCTTCTGAGATCCGTAGATCGGGCATAGTTACAGATCTTTAGTTCGCTGAGTTTTTATCAAAGTTAACATTTTTCCGTAGATCTGAGTTTTTGACTGTTTTCTAAAAAGTTCAAAAACCCTCTGAAAAATTAAAAATCAGATCTGAAAATCAGCTATTCTTCCCCGCCATCTTATCCTCGCAAAATAAATTTTAAATAACCGCAATCGGTTTTTCAAGAGGATAGTTTTTAAATATTGAAAAGTGATCTGGTTTTTGAAGGAAAACCAGAAAATCAGCAAGTGAACCAAAAATAAAGTTTAAATCGCGCCATAATATCGCAGATCCGTGGAGAAGGTGATCGGACTTTTACGCGCAGCAGAGAGCCCGTGGAGAAGTTGATCCTACTTTCGATCTCGCTCAAAGGCACAATTTCAGCGTGACACCGCAGCACGTTTTTCAGCGCTAAGCTCGGCTAATGGTCATCCAGAGTGTCTCACCTTCACGAAGAAAAAGTCTTTTACAAGGAACATCTACATCCCTTTGTAGTGCCTTGCTGCTCAGTGGAACCACCCTCCCAGCTCGTGTGCTTTTTCCAGCCTTTCAAATGGCGGTACCATGGGGAAATGCTATGGGTCCTCTCGCACTGCCACATCCAGTTCACGCGCTCCCTCACGGAAATCGAAAGAATTTTCCTAAATTTGACGGGAGTGGAAATCAAAGCACGGATTCCCACATATCTGATTTCATTATGTCATGCAGTATTTTGGACGTGACTCACGAAGATGTGTCGGTTCGCCTTTTTCTGGAAACCCTACAAGGGCCCGCAGCCGAATGGTTTCAGCATTTGCCAGCCGGATCTATCACCAGTTGGGCCACCTTGCGGGATGCTTTCGAAGACAGATACAAGCCTTCAGAGGATGCATTTGCATTGTTATCATGAATCACTCACCTGAAGAAGGAGGCAAATGAGACCATGCGCGATTTTATCACCGGTTCAATGCATTAATCAACCGTGTCCCTACTGCCATGCTTCCAACACCGGAGAATCAGAAGTGTTTCTTCGTGAACGCCATGAGCTCAAAAGTTAGCTTCTTGCTCCTTCAAGAGCGAGTAGCTACTCTACCTCTCGCTCAGGCTGCCGCCATCCGGATAGAAGACAATTTGATAATATCTGGCGAGTTGAGAAAGGAATCATCAAAGTCCAAATCTTCGGATCCCTCGCCTACTACTTTGTCTGATCCAGCATTCCAAAAGATGGCGAATGATCTGCTCGCATTGAAAAAGCAGTTGGCCCAGGCTCCTAGTTCCTCATACCGAGACGTTCCACGAAGGAGTTTTGTTCCCAACAATGTTTCACAAAGACCGCGTCTACCTGCAACTGCTCCACGGTTGGCGCTTGAAGCTCCTCCGGTCAATGCTTTGGCCGAAATTGAAGAGGAAGAGCAGTACTATGAAGAATCTTCGCCTCAAGACGAAGATGATCAAGATGTCGGTGAGCCGACTGGCGACTCCACTATTGGATACATGGAATTTGATGAGGATGAATCTGATGAAGAAGAGAGTACTCAAGGCTATGCAAGCGGACAATCATATGCTGTTTTCACCCGCTCGCAAGGAAAAGAAGCAGAAGTTGCTGCCCATGTGCAGAAGGAGAAGGTCGTGTCAAACGTGCCTCCAACCATTGTTAGAAGAGGTAATCCTCTTCCTACTCAATTCCCTGTTAAGTCTTTTGCAAAGAAGTCTTTTCCGCCCATCTCTCCTCCGAATCAGCCCCCTCATGTTCCTATCAAGATCAGTAACCCTGTTCCACCATCGCGAAGTGAAGGACTCATTCCCTCACCAACGCAACCCTTGGCCGCATTCGATATAATAGATCATGCAAAAAAGACCAAGATCCAAATGTCTGAAGCTGAGTACCTTCAGTCAAATCCCGAACAGCTTGTAAGATTAACTAAATATATTCAGAGTCAAGCTGTTACGTCTAAACAGGTTTCCCCAAAAGGAATCCTTTCCACTCCCCCTGAATCCCACATAAATGTTGCTTCAACATCTGCATCAGGCAAGATAGAACCTTTCTATCTCTCTCTCCTAATCAACGGCCATAAGTTGAGCAACTGTATAATTGATTCCGGAGCTTCTGACAACGTTATGCCGGCGAAAGTCGCCCATGCTTTGGGCCTTACTCTTACCAAGCCTTTCGGTAGGTGTTATTCATTGGAGACCAAGCAAGTGCCATTGATTGGCCAAATCAAAGACGCGCAATTTGCATTCGCAGCATTCCCTGAAAAGAGGGTAAAGATGACCGTTCTCGTCGCTGACATTCCAGCAGCCTATGGAATTTTGCTGGGAAGGAGCTTTTGCAGCGAAGTTGGCGGAGAAATTCACATGGACTGGTCTAAAGCTAGAATTCCAGTCAAAGGCGTAATGCAAACTTTAGAGCCGGAATCCCAAAAGAAGTACTTGGTCACTAGCTCTGAAGATCCCAAAGCTCAAATCCTTTTTGAATCATCAGGGTTGGGAAACTACTTCTTATCTACCGAGACAGGTACAAAGGGTGTTTTTATTCAAGAAAAGGACCTTAATGAGATCTGGACCTTGCAATTTGATGGCAGTTGCATGACTAGTGGATGTGGCGCTGGAGTTGTGCTGATATCTCCCGAAGAGGAGGTGATTCCTCTCTCTTTCAAATTGCAGTTTTTCAACACTAACAATACTGCTGAGTATGAATCTCTCTTGCTCGGTATGCAAGCCGCAAAGGAAAGAGGAATTAAAAATCTAAAGGCACAAGGTGATGCTGAGCTAGTTGTAAATCAGGTCAAAAGGATTTACCAAGTGAAAAATGAAAGGCTCAGGCACTACCGTAACGCAGTATGGGACAGCATCGAAGAATTTGATGCTTTTTCAATAGGGGCAATTCCAAGAGCTCAAAATGACATGGCTGATTCGTTGGTTGTTTCAAAGATCTCTCATGCTCCCACACCCGGGTTTGAAAACGAACAAATACACCATTGAGGTAGTTTTCCACCAAGCGTGCTGCAGATAACTCTCAGCATTGGCAGGTATTCAACGATGATAATCACCTCATTGCCTTTCTAGAAAAATCAGAAAATTTTGATGAGTTGTATTTTGAAGGATCCACTTCTACATGCCGTGAATCAATCAACAGTCAAAACCATGAATCAGAGGAGAAAGACGGCATATGTCAGCTCAAAGGAAATAAAATTCCGAAGGGCCTGGTTTCTCTGGAGCGCTTGTTTGACAGGCACGACCGTTTTATGAAAAAGAAGAAGCAAGATGTTCCTGACTCGTCCCCAGAAACAGAACCAGTCAATATAGGTTCTGAGGCACATCCGCAATTTGTAAACATCGGGAAATGTTGCACACCTGAAGAGAAGCGGAAATTTGTCAAGTTGCTGAAGAAATATATAGATGTGTTGGCATGGTCCTATGCCGATCTAAAGTCCTTCAAGCCAAAGGACGTTCAGCATGACATACCGCTGAAAGAAGATGTCAAAGCCTTTCGCCAGAAGCAAAGGCACTATAATCCCAAGATTTCGGGCACCATTCAGGCCGAAATTCAGAAGATGCTAGACGCAAGAATCATCTTCCCTATTCATCACAGCACTTGGGTGGCGAACATTGTGCCAGTGCGCAAGAAAAACGGTGAGATACGCATATGCGTAGACTTCCGAAACTTGAATCAAGCTTCACTGAAAGATAACTACCCTCTTCCGATAATGGATCAAGTTCTGCAAGCAGTAACTGGATCAGAAATGTTGTCTATGCTTGATGGTTTTTCAGGCTACAATCAGATTGAAGTCTCGCCTGAAGATCAATTCAAAACAGCATTCACTACTCCCTGGGGTACATTTGCCTATAGCAGAATGCCTTTTGGCCTAACTAATGCAGGTGCTACTTTTCAACGGGCCATGGACTTCGCATTTAAAGGTATGATGGGAAAAGTCATTGTAGTTTATCTAGATGACTTAACCGTGTTCTCTAAACAACGAAGTGATCATTGTGATCACTTGGAGCAAGTATTGGCCAGGTGCCGAGAACATGGAATTTCCCTAAATCCCAAAAAGTCCGTTTTTGGAGTTATGGAAGGGAATTTGTTAGGGCATGTGGTTAGCAAAGAAGGAACGAGGATAGATATTGAAAGGGTTAAGGCTATTCAGAACCTTACTCTGCCTACAAGCAAGACTGGTATTCATTCTTTCTTCGGAAAGGTGAACTTTCTCAGGCATTTTGTTCCTGATTTTGCTGAGAAGACCCGCCACATACTGAACATGATGAAGGGGTCACCAACTTTCAGATGGAGTGAAGAAGGGAAAAGGTCATTTGAAGAAATAAAACTCGTTGCCCATGCACCGCCTCCTGGTATGCCCGATTTCTCCAAGGACTTCATCATGTATAGTTACGCCTCCGAACATACGTGTCTCGCAATCCTAATGCAAAAGAACTCGGAGGATATTGAATCTCCAATCGCGTTCATGAGTTCTCCTCTCAAGCCTCACGAACTGAAGATGACTCAATTGGAAAAGCATGCCTTTGCCGTTGTCAAAGCGGTGAAGAATTTCAGGTATTACATTCGAACTCACATACGGTGGTCTTGGTTCCCGACACCGCAGTTGAAATCAATTCTAACTCAGCAGAGTTAGGAAGCTTGAGAGGGAATTGGATCGCAAAGGTCCCGGGAATATGACTTGGATATTAAACCAACCAAGTGGTAAGGGGTAAGGGCCTGTGTGTCACTAATGGCTGAAAATGAAAATTTAGAAGACCCTAAAGGAAAAGAGGATCATGATCGACGAAGAGCAAAGCCCTCTAGAGGAGCCCGATTCTCGCCTCTAGTTCATTTGTTGTTGCAACTAGCGACGAGTGGTACTCCGACATTGCTTTCTTCCTTACCTACGGCGAATGCCCAATGCACCTAACTACGAAGGAGAAGCGTACTATAAAGCTCAGAGCGGCCAGATATGTCATCTGGGATGATGGTTTATATAAGCGCGGGATAGATGGTGTCTTTCTGCGATGTGTTGACAAGCCCCAGCAAGTAAAACTGCTGGAAAGTTTTCACAATTCAGCCTGTGGAGGTCATTTTTCTTCTTCCGTGACAGCACACAAGATCATCCGAGCCAGGTACTATTGGCCAACGCTTTTTCAAGATGCGGCTACCTGGGTGGCAAAGTGTGAACCCTGTCAGCAATTCGTCGGCAAGCCCAAGTTGGCTGCCCTTCCCCTAAGGCCAGTCATCATCAATGAACCATTCAGGCAATGGGGAATCGATTTTATTGGCGCACTCAATCCTCAATCGAGTGCCGGACATAGCTATGTCCTTACAGCAACGGATTACTTCACCAAGTGGGTGGAAGCCATACCTGTCAAGCATGCCACTTCTGAGGCGGTGTGCAGTTTTATCAAAGAAAATATCATTGTCAGGTTCGGCGTTCCAAACAAAATCGTTGCTGATAATGCTTCTAACTTCTCCTCCCGAGAAGTTATTAGTTTTTGCTATGAATATGGAATAACTTTAGCACATGCCTCGGATTATTACCCTCAGGGAAATGGTCAGGCGGAATCCAGTAATAAGAACTTGGTGACCATCATACGGAAATTAGTAGATGAAAATCAGCGGATGTGGCACAAGTCTTTGTACGACGCTTTGTGGGCGGACCGCATTACTCCCAAGAGATCTCTCGGCATGTCACCTTTTCAAGTGTTATATGGCACTGATGCCGAACTTCCCATTTCTACTGAACTTCCTGCTCTACGCTTGGCACAAGTAATCGAAGATGAAACTTTTCAGAATTCTCTAGAAAAGAGAATCATGTATCTTGCAGAACTTGAAGAAAAGAGAGTAAGGGTGGTCGACAGGATCACTGAACATCAGAATCAAGTAAAGAGGCTTTTTGATAAGAAAGCCAAGCAGAGAAGTTTTCAAGTGGGAGATCTCGTCCTTCTTTGGGACAAGCGAAGAGAGCCAAAGGGCATGCACGGAAAGTTTGATTCCCTATGGAGAGGGCCCTTTAAAATCAAGCAACTCAATGGAGAGAATAGTTTCTATCTCTCGTATCTGGATGGAGCTGAACTCCCGCTTCCCTATAGCGGGCAACATCTCAAGATTTTCAGGAAGTAGAGCTTGCTCTCTTCTTTGTACAGTTTATTTTTGTCGTGTGTTTGCTTTCGTCGTGTGTTTGCTTTCGTTTGGTTGGTGTTGTGTTTCCTTTGTTCTCCCTCCGGTCCCCCTTGTTTTTGACTCCATACCCAATGGATAGGCACATGTGATCTGGGATTCTCTACCCCCGAGTTTGCTCAGGGATAGTCCCCAGAAAGAGCCAGCTGTTATCCCGTAAAATTGACAAGGGCAATTTTACCGATAACCATACCGAAAATTTTGTTTCGATCCCTCGTTAGGGATCCTTCGCGTTCGAAATGTCGTAAAATCCCTTCCCGGGAAATTTAGTTTTCGAACTTAGTCTTTTTGAGCCTTTTTTGGCTGGGCGCATGGATTTTCCTTGTAACACCAAGTTTGATGCGCCCTTAAAAGCCTTTGGCGCATGGTTTTCCATGTTAACACGCTTTTCGGTGCGCCAAAGGGCGCACATAATCTATGTGCAACACCAAGTTTTGGTGCGCCAAAGGGCGCACATAACTTCGTGTCGACAATGCATATGGTGCGCCAAAGGCGCGCTCATTCTTCTGTTGTCAATTCCTTCCATGCGCCAAACGGCGCACGCTTTCCCTTGTCGACAGCAGTTTCCATGCGCCATTTCAAAAGGTTGGTGGCGCATTAATGACAGGTTTTTCCTATAAATATCCGTGCGCGCCCATGTCATTTTCATTCCTTTTTATCAAAGCACGTGATCGCTCTGGATTTGTCAGCTCTGCTCTGTCGTTGTCGCCCTGTGGACCCGCTTTCCGATTTTTCATATATATTTGAGGTAAGAGGTTCTCCTCGTTTTCATTGAGTGCTTTCATGTGTTTGATCTGCTTTCTGTTGGTATGCATGGTCTGTGTTTGGTCTGCTAGTCTGTGTTTAAATGAAATGTGTTTAAGCCTTTTCCCTGTCTTTGTCGCCCCGATCGTTTTCTTGCTCCTCTTCCTCTCCCTCCTCTCTTCCGGATCTCTTGGAAAAGGAGTCGTTTTGTAACTGGCTTGGTCTATTAAAGTTTTTTTGTAAAACCTTACTTGTCCAAGTAATTTTTGAAGTGGAAGAGAGGAATAAAGAAGAGATTTGAAGTAGTTTATTTCCATAGGCGCACTGGCGTGCCTTGTAACAATAAAAACAGTCGCGCCCCTCGGCGCACCTACCCGCCATGCAACATGCTCAAGATCCGCGCCAATGGCGCACCCTGCCATCCTGCTGCAAGTTTGAATCCCGCGCCTCCTTAAAAGCCTTTGGCGCACCCTTTATCCATGCTGCATAATGTTTCCATGCGCCAAAGGGCGCACCCAGTTTCGATGCAACACAAGCCTTATTCGCGCAAATATAAAGATTACATAGGCACGGGCACACCCTCCATTGCAGTAACATGATGTTGTGTAAACCCTCCATGCGCCGCGCCATATTCCTTTGGCGCATCATTTGTCCATGTTACACAATCTTCCCATGCGCCATAGGGCGCACCGAACCCCAATGTAACACGCACTTCCCGTGCGCCCTTCTATAAAATGCAACCTGTTTCCTCCATGCGCCATGCGCCTTTGGCGCCATTTAACCTCTCGCGTGACATTCCTTTTCTGTGCGCCTTATCTATTTGGCCTGTAACATACATTTTTCATGCGCCCTGAGCCTTATAATCTCTAACTCTTTCCTCTGCTTGCATTCCAATGGAAGATCAAATTTCTAATTCAACCTTTTTGGATTGGGTCTCTCTTCTTCTTCATGCAGATCAGCAATCGAGTTCGAAAGAACACATGTCTACGCTCAAGCAAGAAACCCACCAAAACAAGAGGAAAGGCTAAACCGATGTAAGAAGAGATGAAATACAAATATCAAAGGGTCGAATGCCCGAATCACAGCCGAGTGCAAGATGGATGTCGAGACTCGACTGGGTCACATTGACATGGATGAGTTTTGGGTTAGAACTCGAGAAGGTTACAAGAAGTCCATGGATGGACAAGCTAATAGGCAAAGTGCCCCGCACTTTGCGGGGAGGAATCCTGTCGCCGCACTGTGTGAACAATGAGTTCATGATGGTAGTTACACGTAATCTTTCAACAAGGACACAAGATGTGTCGAGAATAAAGCAAGGGCGAGGTAGTCATAAACCTCACCGCCGTCATTTTGAGTTGATGCTTGGCATCCTCACCACCGAACTACGTGGTGTTAGCCAACAGAATGCATCAAGGCCACGGGAAGACAACGAGGCCAGCAGCATGCATGCAGCTGTTGATGAATGAGGTCTACCTAAAGAATAAGAAAGGTAGTGACCGGTGGCCTCGACTATCCACCGAAGTGATTTCTCAGAGGAACTCAGTGATACTATCACCTTCCTGAGCAGAGTCTTCGGGCTTTCAGATGCCCACTATTTCCATAAGTGGATGCTGCGGTACCTGGAGACAATGAATAAGAATTTTCCCGATCAGCACTTTTGCTGGGGTGAAATAATCAAGCAGCACCATCTCTGAGCAGCTACAACAGTTCGCCACAACAGGAGTGTTCCATATGAACTCCTATGTAGTCTATGCTGCAGCAGTCACAAGCAAGGGATTACCTGGGCTCAACCGGTGGAGTATGGCCTCGTGCCAAGATATTTGATTACTATCCGTGAAGCCGAGGTGGAGAATAGCATCCAACATTTCGCAAAAGTTAACGATGCATTCTTCTATCATGTCATCTCGCCTACCGAGGCCGAACATGACTCATAAATGACAACCAAAAATATGGTGGCAGCCACAGAGAAATGGGGGCCCTGTTCACCCAATTTCCCACGTTCACCTATCTAAGGGCTGTCAACTTTTTGGGAGAGCCAACCAGGCTACCGAGGTATGCTGGACCAAGGCTGATTCTACTAGAGTTATCAAGGCGGCCTGGTCACATACCATGAGAAGTGCCTTAAAAGGAAGAAGGGCGGAACTCCTTTCCCCCTCACAAAGGTGGGCGGTACACATGCTCCTCCTATCACAAGGCGAAGGAAATGTTCGCAGAGCTGGAGTTGCTAAACTTGAAACATGACTTCCCAGCCAGGCCTACCTTCGATCCTAGGAGCTGCCTGCCAAGGGCTAAGCTTGATCCGATCCACGTCCCTCAAATTGAGGATATTTACATTGACGTTCTCCATGAGGTGGAACTCAGAAGAAAGGATCACTCTCGCTTGGCATTAACGGAAATCATCCAATACGGAGTGGCCATTGTCCCCAAAGGCTTCCAAACCACGGAAGACGAAGTAGACAAAGTGTATAATGACACAGAAGGGGATGATTGGCCCTTCCCGGACATTGACAGAAGCAAGGCTCCTCAAACAATTGAGGAGAGGGTCAAGGAGACTATGCGGAGAACAGAGCATTGGTGCCGCATGAACGGACTAATCTACCTCGGGGTAGATTTCACAACTTCCCCTTTGGGCAACGCACCTCCAAGGTCAAAGAAGCTGCTGAAAGGCAAAGGTGCCGAAGGTGAACCTAGCACCATTCAGGAGGAAGCCCCTGAAAGTCCTCTTCCTTCAGAGCCTGAACAAGTAATAACTCTGGATTCGCCAGAGAAAGAATTGACAGAGGATAGTCCTATACGCCCATCCACCCAGGATGTCGGCGTCGCTACAACTTCAGAGGTCCCTTCTATCCCTTCTTCTTCTCTTCCTTCCCCTCCTCGAGTGACTCAAGCGACCACTCCTTTGGTTGTGTCCTCTGCCCCTTCTTCTACTCTTTCCCCCGCCTCTTCATCTATCTTCTCCTCCCTCGCTGATTTGTCTTCTTCCATTTCTTCCCTCATCTCCGAGCTCCCTTCCCTTCCTATGTCTTCTCGCGGTTGCGGTTTCCCTTCCTCCCGTGGGCACTTCCTCGGCTATTCTTTCGATGCCGCCGCCGCGTGTCTTCACGTTTTCCCCTCTTCTACCGTTGCGCTCCCCTCTGTCTCGGTCCTTCTTCTATAGGACCAGCTTGGATCTCTCAAGAACTGAGCCAACAAAAGAGGAAAGTCCCCATCGCTCCGATGGACTTTTTTGGTCATTCCAGGCTAAAGGAGTAAAGAAGCACAAGCCGGTTACACGCTTCTCGAAGAGCGCTGCAGTGAGAGAGTCATGGAAATAGCATACCCCAACCCCTCAAAGAGAAAGAAGATCTGTCTCTCGACAGATTTCACCGTGACCCAAGTCATAATGGGGACATCCTCGTAAAGTCTCCTGTGGGGAAGCTCTTTCCGCAAAGTGGATGCACTCTGCAAGAAGCTTCAGGAAACGAAAGAGGAGAAAAGGCTACTGAAGGAGCAGAACAAGTATCTGCTTCAAGCCTTACAGAAGATGGGAAGTGCACCTCCCACAACTGCCGCCGAAACTCCTGAGCTACTCGGTCAGAGAAGATCAATGAATATTCAAAGATTGGTTAGCAGGGCATGGCCGTTTCTGCTTGGAGGAGCCAAATCCTCAAGGATAGTGAAAGAGTAATCGCCGAGTATATCAGTTTATACCTAAACATCGAGAAGGCGAATAAGGAACTCCAAGCATTAGCGGGTCCGATATCAGAAGAGTTAGAACATGCTAGACTCCAGCACGAGACATTCCAACAAATGTTCGACTGTTCAGTCGAAGATCTGGTCAAGTTCGGAGTCTTCGGCCATCCAAGGGCCCTCAACAAAACTATGTCCACTTTGGACTATCAGATAGATCAGCTGGAATTTGTTTTAGAAAAGATAGACAAGGTAAAGGAAGAGGCCCTGGATGCAATGCACCAAATGGAGAAAATTGTCCTCACCATGACTCCAGGGTTGCTCACTCCTTCCCTTACCTTGAGATCAGCTGATGACACTATCCGGATCTTCAAAGAGATAGCTTCTCAAGGGACAGGGCCAGAGGTCACGTTCGACACTGAATCTATCAACAACCTACTGGCCTGTAGGGACTTCATTGGGTTCCTTATCGAGGCGGAGAAAGATTATTCCAAACTCCCGGAAAAGCTCATGACGAGCGGGAGACTTAAGCAATCGGTGAACGGCACAAGGATCCATCAGGATCAATTTGGGCCAATGATCAGCAAGTTTTTGGAATACCGCGCTCAGTTCCACATATCATCACCTGAGCAGCATCAGAAATAGGCAACCCCTTTTCGGCCGCAGGATGATGATGATGAGTAGCTTCTTCTTCTTCTTCTTCTTCTTCTCTCTATTCTCCGACTTTCTTTTCGAAATGTCTAAAATGTGTTGGCACAAATGATGACATCATCCATGTTGCATCATGGGATGATGTCATCCACCAAGTTGTCAAAGTCAACATGACTTTTAGATATTTTGTAAATATCTTTGTAAATAAGTGGTTGGCTCCTTTTTGCCTTCTCTCTCCCTCATCTTCTATAAATATGAGAATACTTGTTGTATTCGGGGTGAACATTTTTTAGATAGAAATAGAAGTGAGGAGAGAAAGACTTTGAGCTTTCTTGTAACAGAAAAGAACAAGTAATACAATTATTCAGACTTTGTGCTCAATAGCTGTGTTATACATTAGATCTTTCTTACGTTAGATCTGTATGTGTTTAATCTGTTGGATTCATATCTACTTTTCCGTCATTTGTTTATCAGTATTGCTTTGTTTATTTATGCAAGTAGGTTTGGCTCTGTTTACTACCAAACTAAAAACATAAATCTTCTGACCCTTCTGCTTTGGAATTCATTTCTTTTCTCCCTTCGGATCTGTTCTTTCTCTTCTCCTTCTTTCATTCCTTTCTTTTCGCACTGAATACTTTACTTTGGGATGAGATCCCAACCCCGAAGGTAGAATGCGTGAGACTTGCATAGGTTCTGCTAGTAGAAATAGCAATAAACCGGTTTCGCTTTCTTTGTCTCAAAGAGGGCTAAGCCCCGCAACACCTGTTGTTGGCTCATCTATCCATAGATCTGTCTGCGCGCGCATGATTTTCGTACCAACACAAACATTGATGGAGGGAGTCCCTTACTCCTGGCTATGAAGCATGATAGACCAAATGACACGCTCAAAATTATTCCTTACTTTACTTGTGAGAATCAATTCAGCCCTTGGAAGCATATCCAAGATGTAGCAAATGTGTGTTCATTCTATCTCGATCACACATAATGATGTAACTTGATCGGGATACTTGCAGCTTCTTTCAAAGGTAAAGCACTTCAATGGTAGAGGCTTGAGACCTAGATCTATCATCACCTAGGTTGATCACGGGAACAAATCTATGTAGGTATTTTGAAGACAAGTCATATCACCTATCTTTTGTGGAGAAAGTGAAAACAACAAGGGAACCCAATGAGAAAATGACTGATTTCAACATTAGATTTCAGAAGACTTGGGATAGAATCCCTCTTGTGGTAAGACCTACAGCCCAACATGCTTTCCTTTATTATCTGAAGGCACTCAACAATGACATTTCAGTTATGATCTAATCTATGGGGGTAGGACCTTACCAATTGCTTATAGCATTACGATTAGGGTAGAAAACAGTCTTATTCAGGTAGGAAAATTAGCTCCTAGACCACCTATGGCCTTGTTCCCAGAAATTTCACAAGTACCCCAACCTTTTGTGGCCCCTATTCCTACTCTTGAGTAGAGTGCACAACCAGTTGCCTCAACATCCTATTCTCCATCATAGCAAAAGGAAGATGAAGAATTGAAGTCCTTGATAAGAAATTGTTATCACCAAATCACTGCACCCTTATGTTTATACAAGTGTATTTACTTGAACTCACGGTGTGATTGGATAACATGGGTACTATCTCCAAGTTATGGGACTTGCTACTTGAGATAGACCTCTAGAGAAAGATGGTTCTTGCTCGTAAACTACCCGCCACAATCTACTCTAATGCAGGGAAACTAAGCTGCTCCAATCTAAATTTCCAAGGGACCAGGGGAGAGAGAATGCATAAAATGAAATCCTACACTAAAGTGGTGATACACTGGAAAAGGAGGGTGTGAGAGTAGTCTCCAAATGCATGAAATACAGAGGCAAAGTGCACACTAGAAGACGTGATGACAATTCTCCATAATCTAGCAAAAATGCATTCACAACGATATTCCAAGCATACACAATGATAATGGATCCCTGAAAGAACATAATAATAGACACAATATTCTTGTAGAAAGATTAAAAGGGAAAGAAGAATGCAAGAAAACACAAAGCAGGGGGAAGATATATCCACAACATGATATTTTATTGCTTCATGATATGCATGATTCAATCTATTATAGGATAAGGGCCTGGATCACCATGCAAGGAGTCCACTACAAGGGCATGCAGCACATTGGCTTCACAAAGCAATTTTGATAGAGCTTTGCCATCTGAAAACTCTCCCCTTTACAATGAGCCCAACACTCCAATTTATAAGAAAATGAGAAGAGAGAGAGAAGGGAAAATGGAAATCCTTAAATCTGTCCTTCAACCACCTATAAGAGGCATTAAATGGAGTAAAATGATTATATATTACTTGAAAAAGGCTCCCCATACTGTCCTAGGTGCTGCAGCAGAGAAAGAATGATGACCATGCCTCTTAATTGCACTCCCAACCACCAAATAAAACACTGTTATGAACCCGGACACGTTTTGTGAAAAATCCCCACCAATTTCTCATCAAATCTGGAATTTCTTGATTACTATGTCGGGATTGAAGCCACGATTCCAACGGTACCAATTTTGTGTGATTTCGTTGAGAAATGCAAAAGTTATGGCCTTTTGAGTGCGGGCAGCTATTTTGGGTCTGGTAGGCGTTTTTTGTCATTTGACAGGAATGAGCATTAACTGACTGGAGCTGAATATGTTTCTCTTAATTAAATATGTTTTTGTGGTGTAGAGGACATTGTGCTCGTTCTAGAAAGTCCAATTTTGTGAAAATCGGAGCTCGGAGTCAAAAGTTATGGCCATTTGAAGTTTCACGGGTCAAACATTGACTTTTCTTCTTTTCCTTGGTGCTTTGCCTTTTCGCATCCCTCATGTAATTTTATCCCAAGCTGTCTTGGATGAAAAACTCTGCTTTGGCGAATCGGGCTTCCCTGTCCCTCTTTTGCTGCCTTTTCACCTTTTCGGCTGGTTCGCATCCCGCGCGTACCTTTGTCCTAACTGACCCGGACTGCTTGGGACAAATATCTCCGAACCGCCTGATTTTCGGCGGCGGTTCGCGTCCCACGCGTACCTATGGCCCAGATGTCCCAAACCGCGTGATAACAAAACTTGGAAATTTTTTTCCACTTTCGGCCGATTCGCCATTTCGCGTCCGCATGTCCCGACGTCGCATTCTGCTGCACGGACCGCTGACGGCTTTTCGGTCGATTCGCGCCCGATATCCCAGTATCTGCATGACCGCTGGACTAGGACTTAGCCAATTTTCTTCATTTTTCAGCCCCAAGCTTGGTTTTTTGCAATTTTTTCACCTTTTCTAACTCGTTGGGTTTTCTTCTTGGATGGGAGAGTTAGAAGGAAGCCGAGGGGGCCCCAAAAACATGATTTCGGGCCTTAAATCAATCTATTTTCTTGGGACTAAAGAATTTGATGCATGTTATCAAAATTACCTTGAGGGGTGAATTTTGGATAACAGAAAATTTTCAAACAAGGCTATATCATTAGAAAAGTAGCAAGCGCAAGCGTATAGAGGCATTTCTAATCAGGCGCATGGCCAAGGAATCAGCCTTGGTGGAATCAATATAGAAATCAAAGATACGTGCTTAACCCGGTAGAATGATAGGGTGACAACCTAATGCACATCTTCCTTATAAATTGTCCCTCCCCTGCCTTCTCTCCCAAAACCCAACGCGAGATGAGTGCTCATTCCAATTCAGAACAACTTAGCACAAGAGTCAGAATGGTGCTTCCCTTGAAAAATACCTCATAGTCAATATCATTGTGCTAATGCTATGCATGCGTCAAGCCTTCATGATCCATAATGCTTCATCCTATGAGCCCTCAACAAGTGCCCATGAAGCAGATAATCCAGAAGGACTAGAAGTTCCTCCAAAAACCAATTTGATGTTCTTTGGTATGGAGGAATTTTGTGTAATCAACCAAGCTGCAGAAGATACAAACAGACTACATGCCCAAGTTGCAGACAACACAAGATATAAGAAAAGAATATTAGAGTCAGACGCATACAAGTCACAGTCCCAGCAATACAAGTAGATCTTTAAAATAAAAAAGAATCAGACAAGACCTCTTACAACAAAAGCATTCAAATCCCTATGCAGGAGGTCCCATGTAAATATCCTTCTGAAGTAAGTACGCGCCCATCTATTGCTAGGCCAGGCCTCTGCTCCAGCTAAAATTCAAGATTCCACACCTGAACAGTCAAGAAGGGATGTTGTTCCCCAAATGCACAAGGTGGGGGCTTCTGTTCAGCATTGTTGACCAGATGAAGAAAACAAACATAAACGTCACAATGTGGGATGCCCTAACCATTCCATCTCAATGGGATCTGTTGCATGAAGCTCTAACGTAACTTCCACATGCTTGAACCGGTTATGCGAAGCCACATGCTTATATCAAAATATGCCAAGAAGAGGAGAAAAAGTAAGTAAAGTTTCTAAAACCCCACCCTTCTATATGTCCTTGATTATAGGCAAACACCTAGTGCATAACTACTTGATTGACTCAGGCACTAGTACTTGTTATGCCTAAGAAGATAGCTGATGTCTTAGGTCTGAAATATAGCCCTTTGTCTAAAGGAGTCCTATAACTTGATGGCTCAATTGTAACCACCTTAGGAGTCATCAAGGATCTTGAGTTAACCCTCCATGCATGTCCAAGCCTGAAAATTACTCAAGATGTGTCAATTATTGACTTGCCTCCTTTGTTTTCCCTATGTCTATCAAGAGAATTTACTACTAAAGTGGTGGCTACTTGTATTCGATTGGTCTCATATGTTACTCAAGACAAGGTATGGTACCCAGTTTACCATACAAGCTGAGCCTATATTTTCTTATCATGTAGATCCATATGTCCCATCCCCTCTCCAAGCCAATTGTCTTATCCAGGAAGAACAAGTTTTAGTTCCTGAAGAGCAGTCTCTTCCACCCTCTGTTCTAGACCTAGTGCTTGACAAATGGGCAGAAAGGCATCAAAAATTGATCCCTATGCTAAAGAACTAGAATCCTATGAAACAGGGCTTGGTACTTATTACATTAGAGAAGAAGACGCTACGCTTCCACGCACGCTCATAGGAGAAAAAGTTCAAACTGGTCTATGGAAGTTATACTTTGATGGATCCAGAAGTAGAAATGGTGCAGGAGTAGGAGTGGTTCTCATTTACCCTAAGGATGAGAAATTATTCTTTGCACATAGGCTATATTTTACATGTTCTAATAATGTAGCAGAATATGAAGCATTGGTGCATGGCTTGCTTATTATTGAAAAGAAGAAAATTAAAGCACTACAGATCTTTGGGGACACAGAATTGGTCATCCACCAAGTCACCAAAAATTCCAGAAAAAGAATAAGCTTCTTAAATATTATAAACATAGAGTTTGGGACCTACTTGAGAGCTTTGATGCCCTTAATCTATAGGTAGTCCCTGTAGAATGAACAAAGAAGATGACCAAATGGTCACACTCGGTTCACAATTTTCTCCTGTTGAGGACTTTGTCAAAGGAAACACTCAGCACATTAAGATGGTGATCAGACCATCCATCCCAGACAATAACACCACCGGAAAGTGTTTGACAGTGATGCGAAGATCGTCTAGTTTATCCAGAATGAAGCTGAATTTTCATCAAGTATGCAAGCTGACTTGCATGACAACTATGGTGACCAAGTAATACAACTAAAGACAAATAAGTTGCCTAAAGGGATGGTCACCTTAGAGAAAATTTTCAACCCTGATGATGAGTTCAAGGGTGAAGAAAGATACATGCGTGCCACACAAGAGGATTGCTCCTCCATTACTATTACACATGGAAAGGAGTTGCTACTCAACAGGACTTGTGTGCATGAAGAAAAATAGGCCTTCATCTCTCTCTCTGTCAAAAATACAGTGACATTTTCTCATGGGAGTATGAAGAACTCAAAGGTTTTGATCCAAGTGTTTCTCAACACTACATTGATGTTGATCCAGGTATCAATCCCATCAGACAAAAGCAGTGGCCACTCAATCCAAAAATAGAGCCCTTCATGAGAAAGAAACTATTAAAAATCATTGAGGAAAATATTATCTTTCCCATCAAATACTCTATCTGGGTTGTAAATATGGTTCTAGTGTGCAAGAAAAATGGTGAAATCAGACTTTGTGTTGATTTCTAGATATTTGAATAAGGAATCTCTAAAGGATCATTATCCTTTACCTTCAATGGAGTAGATTCTGTAGACTGTGGCTGGTATGCAAAGGTTCTCCATGCTAGATGGGCATTCGGGTTTCAACCAAATATTGGTTAAGGAAGAGGATCAATTCAAAATAGTAATTTAAAACCAAGTGGGGAACATATGCATATCAGAAAATTCCCTTTGGTCTATCAAATGCGGGCACAACGTTTTAACGTGCCATGTATATTGCCTTTAAAGGTTACATCAATGAGTTCATCTTGGTTTACCTTGATATAATTGTCTTCTCAAAGCAAGGTGCAGATCACATGGTGCACCTGGAAAAGGTATTTGAGAGACGTAGAGAATTTGGGGTATCTCTTAACCCCATGAAGTGCAATTTTACGGTGGCTCAGGGCAAGCTCTTGGGCCATGTGGCTTCGAAGGATTGCATCACAATTGGTCTTGAGCACATTTCAGCCATCCTAGCCCTTTCCCTATCGGTGCAAAAAAAGGCCTTATAGTCCTTCCTTGGCAAGATTAAATTTGTTAGGTGTTTTATCCCTAACTTTGTGGGACTAGTTCAGCCCATCACCCTCATGCTCAAAAATGACATAGTGTTTAGATGAATAGCGAAGGAAGAAGAAAGCTTCAACAGGGTCAAGAAAGAGATTTCTTGTGTGCCAACACTCATCAATCTAGATTACTCAAAGGATTTCATCCTTTATGCTTATGGTGCTGATGTAAGAATTGTTGTTGTCTTAACATAGAAAAATGAGCAAGGGCCAGAACAACCGGTGGCCTTCTTGGTCATACGGCTGAAGGATTATGATTTGAAATATAATCACATAGAGAAGCATGTCTTCGCCATCATGTGCATGGTCAAGAAATTCAGAATTATTCTCGCCACAAATCATATCAAGGTGTTAGTCTCCCACTCATATGTTAGAGACTTCATCATGGGAGCAGAAATTAGTGAGAAAAGAGCATGATGGGTGACAAAAATCATGGAATATGATGTGACTATTAAGGCCACAAAGATAGTAAGAGGTAGTGCACTCTGTAAGAAGATTGTTGAGGATGTGCAGAGTGAACCTGAGGCTTCATTATTTCTAGATGAAGACCTCCCGCGTGTAGAACATGAATAGAATATAGACCCTAGTGCACGTGACTGGATGAAGGACATGATCACATTCCTTTTGAGGGTGCATACCCTCCCGATTTGAACAAATAAAAGAGAAGGCATCTGAGTTTGTAATCTATCCCTTATGTTTTGATTAATGTACTTCTCTTCAAAAGAAATCTAGATGACGTGTTGTTAAGGTGTATCAACGGCGCGCAAATTGAGCAAGTGTTAACAAAATTTCACAATGGATTCTCTGGTGGACACTTCTCTGCCAAAACTACAATAATGAAGATCATAATGGCAGGTATCTTTTGGCCTACCCTATTTGCAGATACACATAGGTGGGTCATAAAATGAAAATAATGCACTTTCTTTGTAGGAAAGAAAATACGCGGCAGCACTTCCCCTCTGACCAATCCAAGTGGTTCAGCCTTTTGCACAATGGGATATTGAATTTATATGCATGATCAATCCACCTTCAAGTGCTAGACATAAATGGGTGCTTGATAGCTATAGATTATGTCACTAGATGGACGAGAAGATGTCATGATTAAGGAATCGGTGAGGCAGTCATCCTTGAATTTCTCAAAGGTTTAGTCACAAGGTTTGGCATTCCTAAAACCATTATCTTTGATAATGCAAAGGCCTTCATTGGTGCTAAACTCACTGATTGGGCTCTAAGTATGGGAATTTACCTGAAAACCTCTTCTAACTATTACCCTTGGGAAACAGGTTTGGCATAATCAACAAACAAGAACATGATCCGAATCATGAAGCGCACAATGATGATCATCCAAAGAAAGTGGCATATGAATGTCTTTTGCGTGCTCTGGGAAAATAGAATCACAGTAAAAAAGGAAATAGGAACTTTGCCTTACAAGCTTGTCTATGGTAAGGAGGATGCCCTTCTTTTGACACTATAATTAAATTCATTGGCACTTGCCCGAAGCTGGAATTTGAGGGCACAAAATAGAGAGAAATCAAGATGGTATAACTATTTCATCTTGAAGAGCTCAGAAACTCTACCATGATCAAGCTAGAACAACATCAACAAGAAAAAAATAAATGGTTTGATAGAAAGGCTAGACCTCAAGCTTTCAAATTTGGGGACTTGGTTCTAAAATGGGATGCTGACAAAGCTAAACTAGGGCACCATTCAAAGTTTGATGAAATTTGGAGTGGCCCATACATCATCAATTCCTGTAAGGAAGCTAACTCTTTCAAGTTAACTCATCTCGGATGGAAGCATGCTACAAATCCCAGTGAACGAGATCTATCTCAAACCCTTCCATTAGGTTTGTTGCATCATGACTTATATATTAGAGTAGTTTCATTCCTCCAAGTGTGCTCCGCACACATTATTTGTTTGTACATAGCTATTTCCACTCGTGTGCATTCTTCATGTGCTCTTTTTTACTTCCAAAATATAGATCTTCTCTCGAAGTTGTGAGATTCTAGAACAAAGTGTATAAATGATTCTCAAAGTGACCATAGGGGAATTTTCATGATTGAACAAGTAGAATCCATGCCCAATGGATGCTTCAAGCTACTGATCTCTTGCATCTAGCAGGTAGATGGCCCTGAAAGTCACCAAAACTATTATCCAAATAGCTCTCCTAGCGATTTGGATAACTTACATACACATTCTAGCCCCAGGTTATTCATTGAAGAATTGCACGCACTCAAAATCACTTGGCACATTCCTTTGGTCATAGTTTACCTACGCACCCCTTTCCTTTTCTCCTTCCACTTCTCTTGCACGTTCTCCTTTTGCGTGTTCACCTTCTTACGAGTCAATTTATTTCCATCCCACGTGCCTAAGTCCTTGGCCCTTCGCACACCACACCCATTACTTTGTAATAGTTGCACCTTAACCATACATTCTCTACTCACCGGTTTGATTCATCTCCCCATGTGCATCACGTGTACTCCCTCCGCGCCTTCCTCTATTTTCTTCATGCACCCTTCCCTTGTATTATTTTGTGCTAGATCATCTTTTGACATGCTTAAGTGAGCCATGTGAAACCAAATCGAGGTGTGTGCAAATGGGCACCAAATCCTTGCAACAAATGAATGATTGACACATGGCGTAGAAATGAAAAATGGTTATACATTTGGCCACCATCTCAGCCAATCGGCATGTGCCACGTGTTTTACATACGCCGATGACTCTGACATCTTCTGATATCCATATCATCAGCTACTGAGCTCAGATTGGCACGCGCTGGACTTGTTAGAGCTGTTGACATCAGCTATAGTGCTAGAAATTCAAAATTCAAAAATGGTAGATATTGTAGGTGAGAAATGGAAAATGTATCTTTGAACATTGATGAGAAGATTTGATTGCTCCAACCACCCAATTTGGTATGATCCACCCTCTTTTGTCTTCAACACATAAAATAGGCATGGGGAAGTGTATTTCATAGATTTCCAAGTGGATTTACAAACATTGAATGCTTCTTGTTGGTGGTTGTGTTTCAAATTCAGGTTTTCCCTCCTTTTCCCTTCTTCCTCCATGGATTCATCTATAAATGTAAGAGCAAGGCTCATTTTTTATGTTGGACACTCTGGATCCTTACGCATGTTTCTAAGGACTCCATATTTTCTATATTTTTAGTTACAGACCTCTATATTTGGCTCTTGCATGTGGATATCAACCTCCTTATCATTGTAACAGTTCTGTGCATTTCTGGAAGTAATAGAAGCATCGTTTTGTGACTATTCTCTATCCTAACATGTTTGCATTCCTTCTTCTTGCCTCTTCTATTGCATTGTGTATTATTGTTCTATTTCAAGTCCCCTATAGTTCCATACTTAGTTGTGTTCCATGAGAGTGATATGGTGAATGTGTATTTTGATGTGCTACTCATGCCTAGCCTACTTTCACACATTCCTTATCAATCTTGCTTAGAACAGATAGTGTTCACCCCTATTTTCTGGTGCTATCACATTTTAGTGTAGTTTACTTCATGTTATCCTTCTTTCCTGGTCCCTTAGCATTATTAGCTTAGTTTCCCCTTTCAGCACTAGGAGTAGCAGTAGCAGTAGAATTAGATAGAGGAACCAACCTTCTCTAGAGATCCATCCCAAGCTCGCAAGGTCCCACAACTTGGGGATGGTTCCATTATGGTATTAAACACCTCGACCCTTTTGAAGATCTGAGACGCGGGTGCACATTTGAGCAACAAAAAAGTACCATGCCATCTAACCAAATCCTTTTATGGTCTTCATTTGAATAAGGTTTATACTTGCATACGAGAAATATGATATCTTGGGTTTTTGAGTCCCATGTTGATGAGTCGAATTCGAGGTCAACAAAGGGGCATTGATTATAATACCATATTCCAAGGGAGTAAACCCTCTAGTGATTTCTCAATAGCTATCGGATGAGAAAGTTTGCAATGCAATCAACAAGGTGTCAGTAGAGGAATGATAGAGTAAGGGTTTTGGGGGAGGAAGTGGAGAAGAAAAATGAAGAAATCATTGATAAGAATAAGAATCTGAAGTAGGAGGATCTAATCAGCACACAACTAAGGCATGAACTAAGGGAGGAGAAGACAAGGTGTGTGAGGTGTATAAGAAGATAGAGATGATTATAGATGCCATCATCTTGAAACACCCAGACCTGGCCCCACCTGAGTAGAAATATGAGTCAACCTTGCAATGCTTGAATACTTAACCTACATCCTTACCATGGAGAGATGACTTCTCACATTGGAATCAACAAAAGAGGCATTGAAACACTAGGAGGAAGGGAACTAGAAGAATAGGGAGATAGTTGTATGGTATTCCAAACTCCTTACCACTTTGTGTAGACCACCGCATGAATGGATGAGGCCATGTATGATATCTGCGCTTAAAAAGACATGGTAGCAAGCATACTAGTTGCTACACATGAGGCGGATCTGAAATAATTCCAAGAAAATAATAAGGGAAACAAGGCAAAGTGCGGGATAAAATCCTAGCCAAGGTTGAGAAGAAGATGGAAGCAATCGAATCCTTGTAAGGTTTGATCAAGAACCAACTTAAGGAGTTGTATCCCTAGATCACCCACATGATGGATGCATTGGATGACCTTAGCAAGTAGTTAGAAGGAATTGTAGATATGCTAAATGTTAAGGGTGATGAATTGAGCTTTGAGGAGGTAAGCACTCTAGTGGGTGACCTTCTTTAGTAGGTAAAAGGTAAAGTGGATTCCTGGGAGAAGATTGAGGCAACAGTAAGGAAGGAATTCCCACTCCTCTTACAGTAGTAGAAAATTATTCTATTCTTCATTCTTCCATTCTTCCATTATTTCATTCTTTATTTAATTTTTAAGGTCACACCATTATTTATTCTTTGAAGAAACACGATGTTTATGAGGATAGAGAACAAGATTAGTATGGGATGATGTTGGGCCTTGAATATTGGTGAAATCTTCAAAGGCGTGTGCACGCGGGGATCGATAAAGAGAAGGACGCATAGGAAAAAATGCGCAAGATAGAGGTTTAAGAATGGTTTTGGTGAAAGCGGGGCATGTGTGGAAGGTAGAACATGGGGTTCATAGGACTTAGCCATATTTGGCATTCTGAAGGAACTTGAGGAAAAATATGACCTGAATAGGTGTGCTTGAGTGGATAAGGTGCCAGCCTGGAACCTTGGAAGTCAAGAAAAGGATATTCCATGTAGGGATTATTCCCGAGAAGACATCATTATAGAGAGTGGAGGGTTCACAAGGGGATAAACATTCACCATTGGAGGACCACATTGACACTTGGCATGTGATATGTTCAGGAGAGAAGGCATGGTAGTGGATGATGAACCTATAAAGAGAGATGCTCAGAAGCAAAGAAAGACATCGAGTGATAGACGAGAGTAGAACAAAGGATGCATAGAGAGTAAGATGTAGAGTAGCCGAATGTTGCAGTAGTGCTAGGGTTTAGAGCACTTAGTGCTAAGGGTTCTAAAGGATGTAATAAGCCTCTATATGGCATTAGAGTCTATAATAAGGGATGAACTAGGAAGGCATAGTTAGAATATCATACCAGGGAAGATATGTGAGAGATGAGTCCTAGTATTTTGATATGTATGGTCTATGATGACCTATTTTGATTGTAATGTGGCTACCAAAATCACTCTAAATGAATATATATCTAAGGGTTTGTTCGTATATCATTTTTAGGAGTGTAAACCCTCTTATTGTGTGACTTTCATGACTCAGATCTGATTCATCATGCTTATTACAAATGACGGTTAGCTCATTTAATACGTTAATATGTGGATCTGTAAGCTACACTTCCACTTTTATTTTAACTAATTAAATGTATTCTCATTCTGCAAACCATCCTCCATCAATGGCAGAACCTTCTCACAAATCTCCCACAAAGGAAGGGCTCGGTGCCCATGCGTACCTCGGGTGAGTGCCTAAGCACCCGATGGGTGATAGGATGGCGCGTATGGGGTTAGAAAGTTTTACTAAGGGTATATAAAAATGAATACATCAACATTAACCAAACTTCCACATTATTTTCCATGGTCAGAGACCAATTTATTTTAAACATTTAAACTTTAACTCTTATTTGATGTAAGACCATCAAACGATTATCAATTTCCTTTATTGAGTGGTCAACTTCAATAATGTAATGCGATTTAAAAGCTGATTCACTTCACAATCAACGTTAAAAAATTTCAACACCTTAACCAAAACATTTTAATTACCTTAAACAATGATAAGTAACCTTAAACATTGGTAACATTCTTAAGTATTGAAAATGGTGGAAAAGTTGAACCATATCAACATCATACAACGATGCAAACTACAAGGTGGTCATCAACAACAATTCCTTCAATCGTAAAAATTATATGTATATGCTTATGTATACATCCATATAATACGTATATGTATATGTTTTCACATATATATATATATATATATTTGTATATATAATTATATATGTATATTTATTAAATTAATTTTATAATTAATTAAGTCATCATCCATCAAATATTGTGACAAAAAGCACATTAAGTTTGGGGTTTGATATCATTCCCCCTTAAAAGAATCATCGATGATTTAAAATTGATCGTTGTCAAACATATCAATAGAAAGCAATCCAAACATCAATTTAAAATAAAATCAATCCATATTTTCATAAAAATTTGAAAATTTTCATAATTTGATAATCATAATTTGTAGCACTTAGCTGTAAAAAACCTCAAATCATAAAATATTTTCAAACACTCAAGACTATAGTGAAAATTACCTTTGTAGTCCATCATAAATCTAAATTAATGTCTAATAAATCCTTAGAAGATAGTCAAATAGTTTTTTTAATCATTGAAATAGAAAAGGGAATGCCATTTTCATTTCATCCAAATTCTCCCATGTTGCTTTATCCTAAGAATATTGCTCCAATTGAACCTTGCATTGTGCACTATCAAATTTTCAAAGTTGTAACCTATGAGTTTATATTACTCAGATTGGTTCATCCATGACGATTCTAGGGTCATGAACTTGTAATAAGTTATAATTTATGACATGTGTTATATCTAAAACATATTTAAATAAAGAAATACAAAAAAATCGTGCATTCTCGACAATGCGGGAGGCAACGTGATGTAGATCCCTACCTATAATCTATGTACCACATTCAAAAATGAATTAGAAGCCAAATTTCAACTTATAAAATCACCTTTATTAAAGAACCAACTCCTTTCTTAAGTAGACCAATTTTCTCAAAAGTGAAAACTTTCATGTAAACAGTGAAACAAACCCCAAATCCTTTCAAAAATGCTTAATTACTCCTAAACAACTTTCCCATACTCTTCACAAAGTTTCATACAACCATTCTCACCTACTTGCCTTATAAACCTAGCACAATCCTTGAAGCCCTAAAAACTATTTTTATGACATAAATATAGGAATATACCTCATCAAGTTTAACTTATAACACCGATAGATACCCATTTTATTCTTTTATCTCGCCTATGGAGCTTGAGACCATAACTCTTAACCCACCAAAAGCTATTCTTCTTTTAGTGTTTTTCTAGATTTTGGCAACTAGCCCTCATGTTGTACAAAGCTTTGTGTTGGGAAATATCTACAAACATTAAAAAAAATATAATTAGCATTTCATATACCCATTAGGGCCTCCATACTTTGTACTAAATTTTATCAACCAACTCCTTCTCTATCACCCCAACTCAATTTTACCCCTTTTGGTTTGTTTACTAGGCCTAATTAGGGTTTCTTGTCAAATTACTAGGATTTGATTCTTCCCACTGCTTTCCACCTTCTAATATAATTTTTTCACCTATTTCACTCTTTCTCAAACTATCTCTCATGTCGTAAAAATCATCATTCAACTTTCATTCTATGAGTCCATGGTTTTGGGATTCTTGTTCAAGTCTTGATCTTAGTCACTTGTTAGTTTTAATTAACTCTCTTTTACTTCACCCTTTTATTTATTCAATGCTATTAGCACCATCCTATACACCTTATCCTCCTATTGAACCCATTATCCCCCATCATTTCTTCCCATTACTAGCTTCACCTCTTCCTTTTAGATTTCTAGTCTTGGCCTTCTCCAAACTTTTTTGTTCTAGACACCCACAGTCACCATTGTACTCTACTCAAAATTTTGTTCTTATATTTCCCTTAATACTCTCTCTGTTAACTTTATCTTACTGTCCTCCCAACCTTTTCACCCTAATAAAGTCAATCATTCACTCTAACACCATATACTTCTCACCAACTTCTTCCCTACCCTTCACAAGTTACTTAGAATAGTATAGTACATGACAATTAGCTTTAAATGATTGAATATTACTGGTAAAGGATATATACACCTTACTCAAGTCTCTAATACCTCCCCACTACTCTCCACAACACTATATTATTCTCAATGGTTTCCTTTCTTCGAGAGAAGGAATAAATTGACTCAATTAGGCCATGTTGACTTTTCTAAGAATATGGTAGTCAATAATTTGTTTGATGAAGGTTTTAACACAAATTAATGTATCTCTCGAAGGCATTCCACACACATTATCATTACCATGCCTCTCACCTGAAAATTTTCTCCTTATGAATCCCTCCTTAAGACAACTAAAACTCTCTTTAAATCTTGACGGTGACAATGTCTAGTTCCTGTGCCCGTGCATGCACTTATTTCTAAAATTCTTATTTGACTTTGCTTATTATTAGTGACTATTATCCTTTGACCCCCTTTTTATGTTCCCAAAACATCAATGTGTTCATAATCATTACGAGTAAGCTCTAGATTGGCACACACCTATCATTCCATTTTCATATCTTTAAACCATGTATACACACAGTTTAGATCGTGTTTTCAATTTTTAATACATCAGACCCCCTTGAATCTCTTTGAAACTTATTCAACACTTTTAATACACTCAAGGATTATTATATACATATTTTAAGGAATTTTGCATGGCGGGAAAGAAAATTACATTAAAATTAGCACTCTAAACCCTAGACTGGTAGTGAACTCCCGATTTTGTGTTTATTTTTGTAGACAAACTCAAGGGATTTTTAAAGATCTTGATCACTTTTATAGGTTTCTCACATCATATATTATAACTTACGAGTACTATTTTTGTATAATGCAAACACGTAATATCCTTTATGATCAAGAAATGACATTATAAGAGGATTGTATTTGCCAAATATTATTCTAAAGATTAACCCTCTACCTAGGGTTTTTACCAAACTCCATGATTTCATTTACCATTTTTCCACACTCCGTACAAAATATTATTTCTAGGAGTTATATCATTAAACTATAAAGTTTCAAGTACAAACTCAATGAAGAAATACCTTAACAAAATGCTTACCTTCCTTTATATGACTAAATCCAGGTTTTTACCAAATTTTCCTTGCTTGAATTTAATATCCTTTTGTCTTCAAGAATGTAACCTCTTCCTTGTACCTAGATAAAAATTTAAACACAATTATCAAATGGTTTAATTCTTAAAACATTCAATCATAAGGACATAATATTCATCCATCACATTTTTGAGCCAATAAGCCTTTATTTGATTAAATAATAAACTTTACAAGACATAATGAGCATGAATGCTCTATTACAGAGACACTCTTACTTAAAAACTCTCCACCAACCTCAACAACAACCTTCATTTGAATTCATCATTCTCATTATGAAGGAGGAGAAGGTTGTTAGTTTTCCAACACCTAATCCATACATGACTAAGAAAACTCTAGTAAGTTTACATCCCTGGTAGGTAAACTACGAGAGAGTACATGATATGACCAACTCATTTATTAACATTAGACCTATACTAACCCATAAATAAATAACATTCTAAAACTAAGGTCTAGATTACATTTATGAATAATTTAAATATTTGAATGTGGATTTTGGAGGAAACATCCAAAATGCTACTTATTACAACATTAAGGGTCCAAATGAACTAGACATGTCCCAAAAGCTCTCAAATGGACCCCAAATCACCTAAAAAGCTAAAAATACCAAAATTTGATATTTACATTGATGATCCTGCATCATAATTCTAATTTGTATGCCACCGGACTTATAGATTCTAAAATTTTGAAAGGTCCCACATATCTAGGTGACAATTTGGTAGGCTTTACAAATGAAATAGAGATATTTTTTTGTTTTAACCTCAAAAATGCTATCTCTATGCTCAAATTTTCTATCAAATATTTTTAAATTAGTGTAGCTTTCCCACCTATCGATTGCTTTTTTCAGCTTCTCATGAATGAGCTTTATTTACTTTTCTATTTCTATCAACATTTCCAAGCCCACTACCTCGTTGTCCTCCATGCTATCCCAACTAATAGGCGTTCTACACTTTCTTTCATACAACACTTCAAATGGAGAAATTTTTAGTGAATAATGGTAAGTGTTATTATAGGTAAATTCGATCAAAGATAAATCTTCATTTCATTTTTTTTTACGATCCATGTTATACATTTTGATTATATCCTCCATAAACTCCTTAAATATTTTTGTTTAACTATTTATTTCATGATGGTAAGATGAAATGAAGTTCAATTTTCTTCCCAAAGCCAAGTTTACTATTTTTTGAACTTAGAAGTCATCTAGGATCCTGTTAGAAATAACCAGTTCTAGAACTCGTGCAATCTAAATATTTCATGCATAAATTTTTTTACATGTACTTAGGAATAATCCTTTAGATTACCCGATACGAAGTGAGATACTTTGGTTAGTTTTTCAAGCACTACTAAAATCATGTCCTGTTTGTTCTTGGATGATGACAATCCTTGTATAAAAATCATCTTAATTACTTGCCATTTATAACGTGCAATGTTATGAGGATACAAAATACCAAAAATATGCATGTTCTTTACCTTAACACATTGAAAATCAAGATAATTTACGACATAATTCATCATATCTTTCTTCATTCCTTTCAAAAATCACCACTCTTTTACATCATCCAAAAATTTAGTTACTCCGAGATTCCTGTAATAGGAGAATCATGAAATTACTTCATGACTTTTGTTCTAAGATCATATCCCAAGGTACATAAAATTTGTTTCATATCACAAAATTCCTTCATTATCAAACTTAAATCTGTGTATCTCCCATCATTCAAATTTTTCGCTAAAACAATTTTAACATGCTTGATAATACAAATATGTTTGGAGTTATTTCTTTACTTATTTAAATTGTGTTTTGAGGGTTACAATAGCAGAAATATGCTTTCCGTGACTCATCACATCATCCACATGGTTTGATTTTCCTTTAATGTAACTAATTTCAAAATCATATTCGACAAAAAATCTAGGCACCTATGCTTTTTGCATTCAAATTAGGTTGTGTAAAGATATATTTCAACCCTAAGTGGTTTGTTTTTAATTCAAATGGCTTCCCTAGTAGGTAATGCCTCCAAATTTTTAAGGCAAAAATATGACAACAAGTTCTAAGCCATGGGAGCATAGTTATAATCATTTACTTTCAGTTTTCTGCTCTCATAAGAAATTACATGATTGTTTTGCAGAAACATTCCACCAAAAACTTCACTTAAGGTGTCGAGTTACCACGGTGAATATTTCATTGGGATTTTAAATCTCCAAAACAAGTGTTATTGTAAGTTTTTCCTTGATAAAATTAAATTCATTTTCACATTTTTTTGTCCATAAATTTTTTTCCTTTTTCGCAAAGAAGTTATTGGTCCAACCACTCTTGAGAAAATTTTCATGATTTTTTTGTATTAACTAGCCAATGCCATAAATATTCTTACTTTATGTAAATTCTTGGGTTGTGGTCACTTAATAAAGGATTTTATTTTTATGGATCAATTGATATCCGATCTTCTTTTATGATGTTCCCAATGTACCGCACTTTTTATGATAAAAATAGCATTTCAAAATATTTCCATATAGTTTCCTTCTTTTAAGCACATCTAACATGATTCTCAAGTGTTCATTGTGTTCCTCTATATTATTAGAATAAAACAAGATATAGTCAAGAAAAATCAGTGCAAATTTATCTAAAAATTCCTAAAAAATATTGTTCATAAGATTTGTTGTCACACGAGATCGTGCACCCGTTGAATCTATGAGTGATCCCATGCAACGTTGGAACATCCCCAAGGTGTGGAACCTTTTCTCCTTAGGATGAACCTCCAGAGAAGGAAATATTCCTTTAAGACTTGGAGCACTTGATTTAAGATCAATATGCAAGGCTAAAACATTTGAAAGCAACTCTAATCTACTTGATTTATAGGGCTTAAAGTTAGAGATAAAAAATAAAAATGAAGTGATGCACCAAGTATACTTGAAATATAGACCTACCTAAATGCATAATCAACTCGTCACAACAATATATGATATGTACATGTCTTGGAATCTTCCTCCATCTATGATTGCAAATAATAATGCAAATTTATAATAGAAAGGAGATAACTTTTCCATAACTGATATTCAGAGTAACTATATCATTTTTTCACATAGATTGGAATAAGATAATTGAGATAAAGATATATTAACCAATCACATCAATCAATTACACATTCACAAGCTATGAATTGATCAATGATTAAGACAATAAACTAGATATTTCATGGAAAAATATTATTTTGAATATAACTGGAAGACTCAAAGTATATTAAGAACTCTTCCAAGCTTGAAGAATAACTCTGAAAATGATCTAAAAGTATCCTTAAAACTTAATGCATCTAATTATTTATAAGTTCAAGAGGTTAAGCAACTACAACTAAAGTTTTAACTAACTAGTTACTAAAAATAGACTGTAATTAAGTTCAAGGGAACATGCTCCCATAAAAATAGAAAATTTGTTGCATGGGTTTGACCAGGTCATCTACAATTTTAATTGACTTGGAGCTTTGGAATCATTCCAACAATGGCCACTAGGCTTAGCTAGGACTTGCAACATTTGTTTCTTGTTCAAATTTCTCCTGATCCGTTTCCCACATAGCCAAATGATGCTTGTAATAAATGACATGTTTGATGACTCCTTGTATCTATTCTTCCTCTATCCCACACACAATGATTTATGACATATGCTGTGTCAACCTCTCTCAAAAACTTTCATGGAAGACTTTTCAATTTGTTCACCACCTTCTTCAGATGGCTTATAAATTCTGACATGAAACTAATCTGTAAATTAAATTAATATTGAAAGTTTTATTTACCTCATCATCCTCCTTAACCAAAAATTTTAATCTTACTTTAATATTATCAATTAGAAGAACATCAATATTCTCATTGAAAAATTTAAAGTTGATGTTATCAAATTCTTCTGAAATGTCATTTATTCCATCCACTATTTCAACATGTTTATCCTCCAATTTCTTGATCAAATCCTCGTAACACTTGAGATCTTAATTCCATGGCCTTTTGATACTCAAACAACTTAGAGACATTATCAATTACATGTTGGGGTTAGCACACTAGTTGTATAGATAATATATTAGATCTAAGCATACATGCAAATAAAAGTGGATATTCTACCAGAAGAAATATACAAAACAAGAGATATAAATCAACACCAGATTTATCATGGTTCACCCAGTGTGGGCTATGTCCACTATGAAACAAACCAATCTATTATCCAAAGCTTTGAAAAGGTATATAATGAATATTTACAATCTTCCACACCTCTTAGATGTGCAATAATTTATTTTCCTCAAGCTTTTTCTTCTCCAAGAATTCTCTCTCTCACAATTATTCTCACAATAATCATCAACTTTTGCAATTTATTCTTAATTATTACTTCTAAAACCTATATTTCATGCTTATATAGGCGTATACAAACTTAGGGAACTTAGCCATGCAATTACAATCAATAGATCTTCTTTAATACTAAAAATATATCTAATTCCCAAGAGTTAAATAAAACACTCTGCATAGGTAACCGATGTCGATTAGCCTTAACCAATGATGGTTCCTTCTTTCTCGACCGATGTCGGTAATAGGTGACTGATGATGCCGGTCCCTCCATAACCGATGATGGTTACTGTGTTTTCCAGAAAGTCTCATATTGCATGTTAATCCGAAGTAATTGAGCTCCATAACTCAACAATCTCTCACTTGGAGATTAATTACTACACCATACCTATACATCATCATTCTTGGATCCTTCCTTATCTTTATTTCTTCCTCTTCAAGTATCAAAATCGAAGACCAACATAAGTGGAGTGTAAATCCAACTTCTCCTTTGATAATCAATTTGTTAGCATATCCATAGGGTTCTCACTCATATGAATATTTTTCAGATTCAACTGCCCATCCTCCAATACTTGTCGTATGAAGTAATACCTCAATTGAATGTGTTTTGTTCTCAAATGAAACATTGAATTATTTTCTAAATGAATTGTGCTTTGATTGTCACCAAACAATTTGCAATCATCTTGTTCCTTTCCCAACTCTTCCATAAACCTACTCATCCCTATCATCTCCTTTATATCCTCTATAGCTGTAACATATTATGCCTCTCTCTAGAGTAGACAAAGCCACAACTTTTTGTAATCATGATATCTAACTAAATGTTGTCTCACCTACTATGAAAATATAACTAGTAGTGCTCCTCCTACCATCAAGATCTCCAGCCATATCCGAATCAACATAGTCACATAATGAAATATCTCGAACCTTCATAGCATAACCGCATGCTATATGTCCCTCTCAAATAACCGAGTATCCATTAGACTACTTTCCAATGCTCTTTACCTAGATTGACCATATATCTACTCAAAACTCCCACTACCGTGCAATGCAGTGCAGTACAAACCATAGCTTACATGAGACTCCCAATTCTTTGAAGCATATAGAACTCGTGTCATGTATTTGAACTCCTCATGTGATGAAAGGAACTGATCTTTTCTCAATTTGAAGTTTCCAGCCATAGGTGTATTAACAAGTTTTGCATTTTGTATCTTGAACCTTTCTAACACCCTATAGATATAATCCTCCTAAGACAAATAAAATTTCTTGTTCTTCCTGTTTCTTTGTATTTACATGCCAAGGATTATTTTTTCAGCTCCTAAATCCTTCATAGAAAATGTGTGAGCTAGCTTTCCCTTAAGCTCACTAATATCCTGCATACTAGATCCTACAATAAGCATATCATCCACATACAATAACAAAATAATATAGCTCCCATTTTCAAGCTTCTTGAAATAAACACAATTGTTAGATTCACATCTTAAGTAACCATTCTCATGCATAAAATTATCAAACCTTATGTACCATTGCCTTGGAGCTTTCTTGAGCCCATATAAGCTCTTTTTTAACTTGCACACTAATTTCTCCTTACCCTTGACTTCATACCCAAAAACTCTTGCATATAAATCTCTTCATCCAAATCACCATGAATAAAATCCATCTTCACATCTAGTTGATCTAAATGAAAATCCTCTACTACAAATAAACTAAATACAATACGAATAGAAGTCATCTTTACAATAGGAGAGAGTATTTCACCAAAGTCAATACCTTATTTTTGTGCAAATCCCTTTACTACAAGCCTTTCCTTGTACCTTTTCTGTCTACCCTCTTCTTCTTTGATCTTGTAAACCCACTTGTTCTACAATTTCCTCTTACCTATTGGAAACTTAACCAAATCTCAATGTCTGGTTATGTTCCAAGGAATCCATCTCCTCATCCATTTCATGCTCTCACTCAACGTGGGTCTTATCATGCATTGCTTCTTTAAAAATTTCTAGTTCACCATTATCAGTTAATAATAAATAAAATAGAGGTGTAAATATTTCTAGAGGTTTACTTACCCTTTGTGACCTTCTCATAGGAGTTTGGGGTACTAGAGGCTCATTCTGAACCTCTTGGACATTTGTATCCAAATCTATCAGTGACCGATGCCACTCCGATGTCATTTCTACTAACCAATGTCGGTTTTACTCTTCGTAATTGATATCTGGTTCTACTAACCAATGTTGGTCACGGGTCAACCGACACTAGTTATTGTGTAACCTTGTCGGTATTACTTTTAAATCCGAGAGTTCATTTTCATTCACAAACTTCTCAATCAGTTCATCCTTGGGTACCAAAATTTGATCCCTGTATATTCTCTTTTCATTCCATTCAATATCATGACTTTTAATAATTTTAGAATTCTCTAAATCCCAAAAATGGAATCTGAAATCACCAGATTCATAACCAATGAAAGTGCATCTCTTGGATTTTGCATCCAATTTTTTCCTATTTTCCTTATCAATATGCACAAAAGATTCTGAACTAAAAACTTTAAGAAAATAAATATCTAACTCTTTTTCATTCCAATATTCCTCTGGTATTCCTCCATATAGTGAACTTTAAGGCCCACGGTTAATCAAATAAACCATTGTATCAACTTCTTCTGCCCAAAACTATAAGGGAAATCTAGAATGCACCCTCATACTTCTAGCATGTTCCATGATTTTCCTATTCATTATTTATGTAACACCATTCTCTTGTGGTGTTCTTGGAACCGTTCTTTCTCTACGTATCCCATTCACTGAACAATAATCATTGAAATCCTTACTACAGTATTCACCACCATTATCAGATCTAAGGCACTTTAACTTTGAATTTTATTCATTCTCAATAAGGGATTTCCATATTTTAAAAGTCTCAAAAACATGATATTTATGTTTAATACGATAAACCCATACCTTTCTTGTAGCATCATCGATGAAAGTAACATAATCTTTGGGATCCTCCATGAGAAGCTACCCGAGTTGATCCCCACACGTCTGAGTGTATAAGCTCAAATTTCTGCTCCTTAGTTACTCCAAATTTGAGAAATATTATTCTCTTTTGCTTTCCAAAGACACAATTCTCACAAAAATCAAGATCTAAATCTTTAAAATATGATAACTTACCCTTAGCCTTTAAGATCTGCATTCCTTTTTGACTCATATGGCCCAACTGATTATGCCACATGCATGCATCTAAATCTGAAGTAGATAATGTAGAAAATGAATCAAGTAACATAGGTAGATAAATATAAAGTTCCTACCTTCTTACCTTTTGCCACAACAAAATCACCCTTGGTGACTTTCCAAGAGTCTCCTGTAAAAGTAACCATGTAACCAGATTCACCTAGTTTCCCGTAGAAATAAGATTCCTCCTGAGGCTTGGCACATGCCTCACATCTTTCAATACCCATGTATTTCCATTCTGCAATTTTAGATAACTTCCCTTTTACCAAGTAATATTTCAAGCTTCATCATCACCCGGATAAACATGCCCAAAAGCTGTCTTGGACATAATTTTTGAAATAACCCTTATTAGGGGTTGCATGGAAAGAATCTCCGAATCTAAAACCCATGATTTAATTTTATCATCTAAATAAATAATAAGAGCATCTTGCATTACCTCTGCTACAACAAGATTTTCTTCTTTACCTTTTGTCAGTTTTTGGTTCTCTTTATCCTTTGACCAAAAATATTTCTTTGCATGTCATTTCTTTCCACATTTCCAACAAGTAATTTCCTTACCTTTGGATTTAGATCTATTATCCCTTAAATTTTATTTCCCATTACTCTTACTCTTTGATCTCCTTCTACTCCCCCGCTTTCTACATTCAAATCATTCCCGGATGATGATTCCTCTCGTAATCTTCCCGTGAATTTATTCATTCAAGATTATACTAATCACATCATCAAAATTCAAAATATTATTATCAAATGTTGTATTACTAACAAGAATTACCAAGTTATCCCAACTTTTAAGAAAATAACATAAGAATAAAAGTGCTTTCACTTCATCATCAAATGGTATATCAACCAATTTTAACTAATTTACAATAGATCATAAATAATTAAAATGACTAGATGTAGATCCACCTTCATTCATCTTAGAACTAAATAGTTTCTTCATCAAATAAAATTTATTTGAAGCACTAGGTTTTTCATATAATTAGCAATATATTTCACTAACCCTACCATAGAAGTCACTTCTGTAATATTGGAAGCCATGGATGCTTTGTAAGGCTCAATCTTATAGACCCAAAATATTTTTGTCAAGAATCTTCCATTCTTCATCAGTCATCTTTCAGTAGGTCTAGACTTCTCATCCAATGGTAAATGTAAATCTCTTTGATACAAATAATCTTCAATCTGCATCTTCCATAATTGATAATTTTGGTGTTAAACTTCTCTACCTTGTATTTGTTTTCTTTGTTCCATTGTTGTAGCTCCAACTCAATCACAAAACCCTCTATGAGTAAATTTTTCAACACAAAAACCCTCAAAAAAAGATCGATACTAGTTGTTAGGGTTATCACTCGATTTTACAGATAATATATCAGATCTAAGCATACATCAAATAAAAGTGGATATTATACCAGAAGAAATATATAAAATAAGAGATATAAATCAACACCAAATTTAACATGGTTCACCTAGTTTAGGCTACATCCACCAAGAAACAAGCTAATCTATTATCCAAAGCTTTGAAAAGATATACAATAAAGATTTACAATATTCCACATCTCTTAGATGTACAAGTAATTTCTTTCCCTCAATATTTTTTTTTCTTCTCAAGGAATTCTCTCTCTCACAATTATTCTCACAATAATCATCAATTTTTGCAAGTTCTTTCGAACCCTATTTTTCATGCTTATATAGGTGTATACAAACTTAGGTCACTTAGCCATGAAATTAAAATCAATAGATCTTCTTTAATAATAACAATAGATCTAATTCCCAAGAGTTAAATAAAACACTCCGCATAGGTAACTAATATGCGAGCTTAGCCTTAACCGATGATGGTTCCTCCTTGCTGTCTCGATTCGGTCATAGGTGACCGATGTCATTCCTTACATAACCGATGATAGTTACAATGTTTTACATCAAGTTTAATATTGCATAACAATACAAAGTAATTGAGTTCCACAATTCAACATTACACCCTCCAGGATAAGTAGATTGGGATTCATATCTCTAATTTCCTCCCAAGTAGTCAAATTCAGGTTCAAATTATTAATATCTTTAGAGAAGATTTCATCTAGCTTCGAATAGAAAACTTCTCCATCTCAGTAAATAATTGTATAGTTCTATAGACGATTTGATTAAAGGTTTGGTCTCTTGCAAAGCATACACTCAATCCACCCGTCAATCGATCATCCCTTCTGACCTATCTTCTCAATTTCATGATATGAGATATCATCAAGATGGGAAGAGATAGTCAGAGTAATCGTAGTTGAAGGATCCATGGTTGGAGTAGGTTGTGTGACTTTCTTCAAAAGAGTAGTTATTTGCTCAACCTTTGATTTCAATTCATCCTTAGAATCCTTATCTTTGTCATAATTTTCTAAAAAATTCCCAAGGGCCACTTGAACATCCTGTTTTGCACCCTCATGTGTTTCCTTTCCTAATGAAAACCTAGATATTTGATAATTTACTGCAGTAATGGTTTCTTTGGTTTTTCCTTTAGTGGGGGTGGCTATCTCTATGAACCTTTCTCCTTATTGGCTTACTGATAAGTTAGAAATAATATTTTTCTATTTGTTATTCCTTTTTGGAGTAGGTTCCAACATGCTCGATCAATCACATCTATGAGGGGCACCTTCTTATTTTTCTTGGGGGTCTAGTGATATAGCCATTTAGGTATAGCAGACATAGATGAAAGTGGCATGTTCATAGATGAACTTAGAGCACTGGATAAAATAATAGCACTGGGTACGATAGTTGAAATGGAAGTTGTAATGACGGATGATGTGAGAGTTAGAATAGCTTCGGAGTAGATGAACGTGGATGTTTGGAAAAGGGAATGGAAGGAAATGGAAGTTGCTAATAAAATGATTTGGAAAGTGGAGACCCAATAATTTCTTCAACTAAGAGAACAGGAAGGGATGAGAAAACTTGGGCCATAGAAAAAGATGGAAAATTCGAGATGAGCAAAGGAGTGGTAGACAATGATGGAGGCAATGAATCTAAGGATGGTGATGATGGTAGTGAAATAGAAAGTGGAAAACCTTGTGATACAACTAGAGAAGCACTAACATCAATAACTTCAGATACTTTCACTGTAGAAGAAGCAACCTTGGTAGTAGGGAGTTTTTCAAGAGAAGAACCACCAACAACAAATGAGATCTTTATTGGAGCTATAGTGGCCTTCTGAGTAGACCTATTACCTTTTATAGGTGTAGGAAATCTTAGGGTTGGCTAGGATTCTATTATTATAGGATGGTCTAACCCTTTGGGTGAGATTCCCAAGGTATATAACCAATCATATGTTCTTTTCAAGATCGGACCCACCCTTTCTTTTATATTAAAACATTCTTCTTGATACCAATCAATCCATGGTAATGGCTGATTAGAAATGTTATAACTCCTATAAATTGGGTCTAGCACATCATCATCATCATCTTTGATTTGATTAGGAACATCTGCAATACCATATTGTTTAACTTCGTTAAGAGTTAATATTTCAAACTCTCGTTGTCTAATGAAAACCTCATCTCTACAGTGGATCCAAATATCTTATAATTAAGGAACATGGGAAATGGCCAACCTTGTATTGCCAAATTTTCCCTAATAATAAAATTTATTTCTAGGATGGAAAGTTCATGAGGTAACTTCATACATTTCTCCATCGACACTCTTTGTCTTGTAAATGCTAGCATGATGTAGCCTAGAATCTTCTATAAATAACCCATTCACACTGGAACATCACTCAACCTGAGATGAGTGCTCACCCAAAGCATGCAAAGGTACCAGGCCCCTCTTTAGAGTTGCTTGTGTAAGATGTTAGTGTGATGATGATAATACATATTCAGATCCATAATTAAACATAAACATTCCACAATGCATAATCCAAATCTAGATCTTAGAGAATCATAAACTAAACAATAACCATAATAAGATTAACCATACATAAACCATATTTAGTTATTTTTAACACCATTATCCAAAAATATTATCCATTACATTAAAAATCTGTAAAACATAGAAGCTTCTTACATTATAAAGTATATCCATAAGTCTCACATGCATCAAATCCAACAACATAACTCTATAATAACTTAGTCTCTCTAAAATACACGGTTCAATACATATTTATAGAGGTGAAGAATTTCCCTTCACCGCTTATGCACTTCTCAAAATAGGTCACATGCTTTGATAATAGCCATGGACCTTTATAATAAGCATGCATTCAAGTAAGTGTTCTAATAATCGATGTGTTATAGTTAAGCTGGAAGAATTAATACTATTATTAGCTCAAACCATGGATGGCACTTATCAACTACTTGTTCCCAAAATACCATTGCATGTTGTGTAAGTCTTCATCTCCATGTGTGCTCCACACGCTATCTCCAAAAATAGCCCTTATCCATAAAACGACTAAGTCTTGAGCCAAATTGTTCTTGCATGCATTTCCTTTCCTATCTTTCTGTACCTTCAAATGCACCTTGTTCCCACATGCATATCTTTTATGTGCCTTCTCCTTAGAACAATATTCTTTCTACTCAACATTACCCCACACTAAAGTACATTTTCATCCCGGAAATGGGAATTCTTTCTGATGTTCCCAAATAATAAAGAATAAGTAATGAAAGAATTAAAAATCAATATACAAAAGAATGAACCTTCACTCTTCACTCGCAAAGATCGTCTTCATTAAGCGGGAGGATCAACTCGGATATTCATTTTTATCTCAGCCTCCAATTTCTATCATTCTTTCAAAGCATGGTTCTTATTTTCTCTAGAATGTCTATGGCTATGGCATCTAGTTCGTCCTGAGTGATCTTCTCCTTATCATTTTGTTGTACCCAGACAAATTTGGCTATACATGACATCATTCCTTCCATGAGGTCCATATTCTATGTTATGAGCTTCCCAATCTCATCAATCCTCTCCTTATGTGGATCTTGGAATACTGTGAGGGCTTCACACTTTTGTTTCACCAAAGTGCCAATAATTTTCTGCATCCTAATGTCTCATCTTTCATTATTGCTATAACTTCATTATATTCAACTAGAGATCTGATCCTTATTATTGCTTCTAGTGTTGCACATAAATTAAGAGCTTGGTCTTCTTTATTCAGCTCATCCTTTAAAGTTTGGAGCAATGTCTTGTAAGTTGAAAAATTTCTATTCATATAGGCCCTTTTTCTTTCTGCTTCTTGTTCAACATATTTTGGTGTGGGCATTTGAATTGGTCCATCTTCTAACACCAAATCGACCAAGTGCGCACATAATGCATAGCGAAGGAAATGTTAATGCAAAATCACAGCACCCCCGGATGCGGTCGGGTTTCTAGGTTGACCATACTGTCATCCAGTGTGATTGCATAACATTGAATCCTTTCTCCAAGTGTGGGACTTGAAAAAGTGAGAAAGGATTCTCTAGAGAAGGCTAGTTCCTATTCCTCTATTCAGATGCACATGAAATATGCAGAGGGTTTGCTTGAAACCTAATCTAATCTGCCAAGGAGACAGGGGTAAGAAGATGCATAAAAATAAATATAAGCTAATAGAGGTGATGCATCGAGGAATGAAGAACACCTATCTTTCCAAAGTAAACACAGGCCATTCAAATGTGATATAAGATCATGGATGAGATAACAAAAACTTGGTGAAAGACCAGGAGGATGCAAAATGAACACAGAGAGGGTTGAGAATCATCCACAGACATGTATTACTTGCTCCAAAGATTGATACAATACACTACAGAATGCCAAGAGGTAGAGTCATATTACAGTTTCAAATGGGAGGTTCGAACTCCACAAATTCGCCTGATAGGAGAAGAAGGGAGGAGCAAAACAGAAAATGTTCGACCTTTTTTAAGAAGCTCCTCTTTACAATATATAGGAAGAATGAGAGAGGGAAAAGACAGGAAATTCAAAATCTACCCCAACCACTTCTAGGTCGTATTTTAAATCATCTCATTATGGCAGAAGCGGCGGATCCTGGCAAAACGGCGGGCTGTCTAACAGAAGCGGCGAACTGTCTGCTGCATTAAAGTTGGTTGTTGAAGCATTACTTCTGTCCATTATTTCGTGCCAGAGGCATTTCTCAATTTTCTCTCTCCAAACTAAACCAAAATGCCAGATTGACCCTGGAATCGTGCAGATAATTTCACCAGCTTTCCATTGATATAAAAACCATGAAAATCCGAGCTCTGGATCAAAAGTTATGGCAATCTGAAGATTTAGGGCAAAAAAAGGCAAAACAGGTCGGCGGGAAAAATATTTGAACTTTCCCCGCGCTCTGCCACTTGGATGACACGTGGTAGGCTCTGATTCACTGAGCAATTCTCTCTCCTCCACCTTTCCATGGGCTTTCCTTTGAAATTTCCTTGTGGGCCCTTAAACTTGGACACGTGGCACTATTTCATTAGTTCGGGTCAGTGCTTGAAACCTCACCCTTTGACTTTTGAACTTTCTCCCTTGTGACACGTGTCGTGATTTGATTGGTCCGCGGGTCTACCAGCTTTTCGTGCCCTTCACGTCTTTATGTCCCTGGATGTCCCAAACTATTTGGGACAAAAACTCCCGATCCGCCCGAAATGGGCTTCCTTGTCCCTCATTCGGCCGATGACACGTGGCGTTGCTTGATTGGCTTTTGGCTCCTTCGGCTATCCGCGTCCTGTGCGTCCCTTTGTCCCAACTGTCCTAGTGTTGAAGTTCCTGTTTCAACCAAATCGGATGGTTCACGTCCTTCACGTACATTTGTTCCAACTGTCCCGGACTATCTAGCACAAATTCTTCCGAACCGCCCGAAATGGGCTTCCTTTGCTCTTGGCCGCTTCGCCTTTTCACGTCCTTCGCGTCCCTCGCAGCCCAGATGTCCCAACTACTTGTCGATTTTCTTCTCCTTCGGCCGAACCGGCTTTCCACGTCCCACACGTCCCGACGGCCCAGATGTTCCTTTGTGAAAGTTCTCCTTTTGGCCGAATCGCCGCGATTTGCGTCCCACTCGTACATTTGTTCCAACTGCCCCTTTGCTCTGCAGACTGCCTAGCGGTCTTTCGGCCGATTCACGCCCAGATGTCCCAACTGTCCCAAAGGCTGCCTGGAGCAGGACTTAGCCAATTTTCACGATTTTCTCCTGAATCAATCTACTTGCTTGGAACTGAAAAATCTGATGCATGTTATCGAAATTTACCCTGGGGGGGTGAATTTTGGATAACAATTTGGTGACTTTTCGGGGTCACCTGCCTGCTAGGTAGAAGATCAGTGGCCTTTTAGCGATCCATTGGGCATGGAGTCATAAGCAATAACCTGAAACGAGCTTGATACTGCAACTCCCTCTACGAGAGCACGCTGAACTGTAAAAACTCAACCTAGGAGCAACAAAACCTGTGCCAAAGCACTTAGGGAAACTGAAACCTAACTACAACAAGACAATGTGCAAAGCACTTGGAGGAAAGAAAATCTAATCTAATATTTACAGAGGTAGTGAACTTCCCTCTAGAAGCAACACTTGAGATAGATTCCATTGACTGGAATCTGTAGTTCTTCACCATCCAATGAGGCCAATTAGAAAGCATTGTTGTTCTTGCACTTTGTGACCATGTATGGGCCACTCCAAATGGCATCAAATTTTGAATGCCTTCCCGGTTTTGCTCTATCCACATCCCATTTCAACACTAGATCTCCAACCTGAAACGGTCTATCCTTGGCCTTCCTATCAAAGGTCCTTTTGATCAAAGCTTGATCCTTTTCCATTGCTTGGGATGCCTAATTTCTGATCTCTTATAGCTCCATCAACTCTGCATACCTTACCTTCATGGGCTCAAACTCTAGCAACTCCAGCTGCTTCATGAGTTCTAATGTTGGCAACTTAAGTGACATGGGCAAGATTGCTTCTCTTCCATAGATAAGCCTGAATGGAGAGTTACCTGTGGATCTCTTGGGAGTTATCCTATCAGCCCATAAGGCTGATTTCAGTTTGGTATGCCAAGCCCTCTGATTCTCATCAAGAGTCCTCCTAATGATCCTCAACAAGTTCTTGTTTGTAGACTCGGCCTGGCCATTACCTTGAGGGTAATAGTTTGATGAAGTGCTTAGGTAGATCCCGTTCTTGACAGCCCACTCAGTCACCTTAGATCCAATGAATGCCAATGCATTATCAGAGATTATTGTAGTAGGTACGCCAAATCTGGTAGTTATCCCCTCATAAAAGTCTAAGATGCTAGACTCATTTGCCTCTTTGAGTGCTACTGCTTCTGTCCATCTGGTGAAGTAGTCTCGTGGCTTTCAAAATCCATTTTTGCCCTTGGCTTGAATTGGGATTAATGACTCCAATGAATTCCAAACCCCATTGCATGAATGGCTGGTCAACTGAGATTGGATGTAATGGAAGGGCAGCAAGTCTTTCTTTTTCTGTGAAGAATGCACAATTCTTACACCTCTTGATCCATGCATAACAATCACCGAAGATTTTAGGCCAATAGTAACCAGCTTCATGATTTTTAGAGCTGTCACTCTTGGTGCAAAATGACCACCAACTGGTCCACCATGAAACTCTTCTAACACCCTTTGAATCTGATTTGTGCTAATGCATCTCAGTAGCACTCCATTCACATCTTTCTTGAACAAAACTCCATCAACAATGGCATATGGAACAGCCTGCAACCTGAAGTATCTCCTCTTCACTTTGCTCATTTCTGGAGGGCATAGGCCTGTCTGTAGGAAGTGTATCATACTCTGAGTCCAATAGGGAGTGGGCACATTATCATTTTCCTGTTCTTGACCATCCTGTAGTACCAAGACAACATCTTCTTCATTACCTGCTTCAACTTGTCGACTCAAGGCTAGTTGTTCACATAGTCCCTTCCCACGTACTAGTTTGGTGACCTTGATCTCGATGTCATATTCCATGAAACGAGTTATCCATCCTGCACGTTTCTCATTCAGATCCTTGTTTAGAAGGAAGTCCCTAACTCCTGCATGAGAGACCAATAATTGGATTTTGTTGTTTGAGACTAGGTGCTTGAATTTCTTTAAACTCTTGATCACTACAAGTACATGCTTTTTAATGAAAGAGTACCTAGTTTCATATTCCTCCAAGCCTTGACTGAAGAAAGCAACTGGTTGTTCTAATCCTTCTTTGTTTTGTTGTGCCAAGATTGCAGAAATTGTATCTCCACCACCAAAGGCGTATAACATGAAATCCTTGGAGAAGTTTGGATTGACAAGAGTTGGAGCTTGAGATATAGCCTCCTTTATTGCCTCAAAACTTGCCTTGCCTTCAGATGTCCACTTAAATGCCATGCTCTTCTTCAACATCAGTGTTATTGGCTTTACGAGAGCTGCAAAGTTTGGAACAAACCTGCGGACAAAATTGATCCTTCCTAAGAAGCTTTGAAGAGCCTTCTTATGACTTGGCAATGGCAATGCTCGAATTGCTTCAACTCTTTCTGGGTCAATCATCAATCCCTCCTTTGAAACAATATGGCCAAGAAGTTTTCCCTCATGAGCCAAGAATATGCATTTTTTGGGATTCAATGATACCCCAAATCTTCTACACCTCTGAAATACCTGCCTCAGATGAAAGAGGTGATCCACTACATTTTTGGAGAATACAGTGATGTCATCAAGGTATATCAAAACTATTTTATTGATCAACCCCTTGAATGCCATATCCATTTCCCTTTGGAAAGTGGCTCTAGCATTTGATAGCCCAAATGGCATCTTCTTATAGGCATAGGTCCCCCATTTGGTGGTGAAAGCCATCTTGAACTGGTCATCTTCCTTCACCATTACCTGATTATACCCTGAGTAGCCATCTAGGAGAGAGAATCTCTCTCGAACCGGATACTACATGCAATATTTGTTCCATTGAAGGAAGTGGGTAATGGTCTTTGAGAGATGCCCTGTTTAGGTCTTAGAAATCTACACACAACCTGATTTCTCCGCTCTTCTTCCTGACCGGAACCAAGTTTGCGACCCAGCTTGAGTGCTTGATCGGGAATATAATGCTTGCCTCTATTAGCTTATTTAGCTCTTTCTTCATTAGAGACTTAATGTGAGGGTTGCTGGTCTCTGCTTCCGCCTGATGGGCTTAGCATCTAGATCCAATTCTATGGTATGCTGAGCTAGGTTGGGATTGAAACCTTTCAAGTCTTCATAGCTCCAAGCGAAGACATCTGGAAATTCTTGGCAAAGTTGTATGAAATCTGATTTCTCCTGTTCAGTGGCTACCTTGCCAATTTGAAGTGTTTTGTTTTCCCCAACCGGAATTGGCTCTGAATCTTCTCTTTTGACCTGTATGTTAGCCTTTTCCTTACAGCTGGTCATTAGGGTTGAAGATAGACTCCAATGTTACTAAACCCCTAGGAAGCTTGTTTGTCCGCAGCTGCACTACTTGATCCCCATACTGCTGCTCTAATCTATCTTGATTCCTAGCTGAGAATTCAGCCTCTTCTTGTAAGAAATTGACAATCTGTTGATCGTTCTCAAACACCTGCCAGCTGGTGTTATTATCTGGAACTGCTGGCCTCACAATCACATGGACATGTGGCTGTGTTTTTTCCCTTTTGATGTTGTCAACCACATCAAACATTGCTCCAACAATCTGCGAGCCTATCTGCGGCTTCATTTTTCTTCCTAGGTATGGACGCGATATTGAAAGCTTTGAAATCCTCAACGAGGTCCCATACCCTATTCTTGTAGTTCTTTAGCAGTTCATTCTTTGTAGCATGTTGTCCCCTGACTTGATTGACGATTAGTTCACTGTCACCAAAGACTTGCAAGTTCTTTATTTTCTTCTTGATTGCCCAATGTATCCCTTGCACCAAGGCTTCATATTCAGTAGTGTTATTTGAACAGGAAAACTAGAAACGGAAGGCTGAGTAATATCTTATACCTTGTGGTGAAACGAGCATAGCTCCTCCTCCTGCACCTTGTCTACTCCTTGATCCATCAAAGAACAGCTGCCATACTTCATTCTCGTCTTTATGATCTGGCTTGGTGATGCTGGGGAGAGGTTGATCCTCTTCATGTAAACAATAAACCCCTAGCTCAGATTCTTCTACTTCTTGATAAGGATCAAAAGCATGCACCTTGCTTGCCCATTCATCAAGAGTCAAATCTAGGATACTTCCAACCTTGGTGTCAGCCTCATCAGTGCTAGGGTGATCTTCTTGATCAAATGCTGAGCAATTGGCATTAATCTGACTTGGAGTGTAAGGCTCAATATGGAAGTTTGCAATAGGTTCAGACCTAATTGTAGCCTTAGTTCCATACCTTGTTCTAAATAGCATGTGAGACCAATCCGCCGAAAGATAGCCTCCAATTTTAGCAGTGAAGTCTCTTGACAAGCACAATGCAAAGAGCGGTGGAAGGTCTATGACTGATACATCTTGTAAAACAACAACATTTGGACATGCATGCAAGGTAAGACTCAAATTTCTAATCACTCCAACTATTGCTATTGCTGTCCCATCTAGCTGCACTACCCCTTTAGATGTTATTTCATACTGGAGCCCTAGCTGATCAGCTATCTGTTTAGGAATTACTGAGCTACTTGCCCCGGAGTCTATCATGCAATTATGTACTAGCTGATTTCCAATGATTAACGAAACATAGAAAGGGGGCTTCAACATTTTACCTTGTTGTGCTCCATGACTTCCTTCAGGCTGGGCAGCATTTGTAAGCACTTTTTCTTGCATCTGAACCTGCTGATTCGAAGTTGGCCAATCCTTCATGGCAGCTTGCAGCAGATCTCTTTGGCCTGGGATGGATAGGGATTCCCACATAGATATATTGACATTTGTCTTCTTCATCTGATCAATGATACTGAATGGTGATGAAGGATCTCTCTGCTGTCCCTTGGTTTGCACATTTACTCCTTGTATGTGGGCAGCAACAGTTGGCATTTGAGTTGGCCTGGGGGCTGTTCTTGGCTGCCCTTGTGCATTTGAAACTGGAATTTTCTTGCCAATCATTTGTGGAGCCATGGAAGGTTGTGGATTGGCTGGGGCTAATGGTTGTTCTTCACCCAAATTCCTCCTTTTTGACCTTGTTTTAGCTGCAACACCTTGAGAAACCACCTGATTCATGCCACAGAAATCCTCTGCTTGCCAGTTCACCAATGTGGTGTCATTTGGGGCTGATTGCTGTTGGAATGTTTCTTGTTGTTGGCTATTTCCTTGACTGCCCTCGCCCTCCACTCCAGTAGTTGTCACCATCAATGCTTGATTGAGAGCACCATTGAAACACATGGATTGGTTATGAGGCTCATTGCATGGAAAGCACCAATCATATTCTTGAGCAATGTTGTTCTATGTTGGCACTAATGCTTTGGAGGCAGATACGACATTTGGATTATAGGGCTGGAATGGTCTATTGGCAGGAGGCCTTGTTTGATTCATATTTGTAGTTGGATTAGGTGGTCTTTGTGGTTGGTATGGCTGCTTATTAGGTTGAGCTTGGGCTTGTTGCCTCTTGAGAGTAACTAGCTCATTGCCTAGGTTTTGCAATTGCTTCATGACCTCTTGAAGCTCATTTGGGGAACTTGGAGATGAAGTGGAAGCTTCATTTGAAATCTGATTTCTAGGAGTGGGAGAAGGATTCAAATTAGGTGCTTGACTAGTGTTTGGACTCTCTAAACTTGGAAACAATGGCATGGGAGGCCTAGGGGAAAGTTTTCCAGCTTGGATTAAACAATTTTCAGCCCTAATGGCAATGCTATAAGCCATAGGGATAGTTATGCCTCCCATGGACTGAATCGACATAGAAATATCAGAATTTAAAGCTTTGAGATAGTAAAGAAAAGCACCTTCTTGCATTGACCGCCCTTTGGAATCCTATCCCAAGACCTTTGAAATCTGAAGTTGAATTTAGTCAGCTACTCATTGGGAGCTCTCTTGATGGTTGTCAGCTGCTCCAAAAGAGACAAGTTGTCTCCCTTCTCTCCAAATTTCTCGTGAAGTGCTATACACAGCTGATTCCAATTTGCGATAGAACCAGCTCCAAGGCTCCTAAACCATTGTAATGCTTTACCCTTGAATGAAGATGCTAGTAACTTGACAGCCACTTACATTTCATTGATTTCATGAATTGCACAAAGATTAGCAATATCTTTAACATGATCACCTGGAGTAGTCTAATTTTCTCCAGTGAAGTAGGGAATGTTCTTCAAGGCTGCAATAGGAACTGGATGTTGTGCATTGAGAGTAAGTGGGCTGCTGCCTATGAAGTTGACGTAGGGATTGTTTTGAGCCATTCTAATTGGTCTTAAAACCCTTGTTGACTAAATGAAAGGTCTACCAGGTGGAGGAGTTGAGAGAGTTCTATTTGGTGGAGATGGAGACCTCTGAATCCTTCTTCCTCTTTGCCTTCTTCTTGGAGATAATTGCAGGTATTCAAACAACACTTCTTCTTCTCCGACTCTTGACCTTGTGATTCTTCTCATAAGTTTTCAGGCTTGCACTGCTGAAACCAGTTGATTTTTCCCCTTAGAGTCGCCAGATATGTAAATGATAGCTCCTTTAAGCACGAAAATTGCAGTAGATGCACATCAAATTTGCTGCAAAATAAGAAATGAGACCTCTAAGTCCCACCGGGCGTGCCAAAACTGTTAGTGCAAAATCATAGCACCCCTAGATGCTAGTCAGGTTTCTAGGTTGACCATACTGTCATCCAGTGTGATTGCATAACATTGAATCCTTTCTCCAAGTGTGGGACTTGAAAAAGTGAGAAAGGATTCTCCAGAGAAGGTTGGTTCCTATTCCTCTGTTCAGATGCACACGAAATATGCAGAGGGTTTGCTCAAAACCTAATCTAATCTACCAAGGAGACAGGGTAAGAAGATGCATAAAAATAAATCTAAGCTAATAGAGGTGATGCACCGAGGAATGAAGAACACCTATCTTGCCAGTAAACACAGACCATTCAAATGTGATATAAGATCATGCACAGATAACAAAACTTGCAGTGAAAGACCAGGAGGATGCAAAATGAACACAGAGAGGGTTGAGAATCATCCACAGACATGTATTACTTGCTCCAAAGATTGATACAATACACTATAGAATGCCAAGAGGCAGAGTCATATTACGTTTCAAATGGGAGGTTCGAACTCCACAAATTCGCCTGATAGGAGAAGAAGGGAGGAGCAAAACAGAAAATGTTCGACCTTTTTTAAGAAGCCCCTCTTTACAATATATAGAAAGAATGAGAGAGGGAAAAGAGAGGAAATCCAGAATCTACCCCAACCACTTCTAGGTCACATTTAAAATCATCTCATTATGGCAGAAGTGGTGGATCTGGCAAAATGGCGGAATTTGTCTAATGAGCGAATCAGATATCTTGCATTAAAGTTGGTTGTTGAAGCATTACTTCTGTCCATTATTTCGTGCCAGAGGCATTTCTCAATTTTCTCTCTCCAAACTAAACCAAAATGCCAGATTGACCCCGAGAATCGTGCAGAGAATTTCACCAGCTTTCCATTGATATAAAAAACGTGAAAATCTGAGCTCTGGATCGAAAGTTATGGCGATCTGAAGATTTAGGGCAAAAACAGGTCGGCGGGAAAAATATTTGAACTTTCCCCACGCTCTGCCACTTGGATGACACGTGGCAGGCTCTGATTCACTGAGTAATTCTCTCTCCTCCACCTTTCCGTGGGATTTCCTTTGAAATTTCCTTATGGGCCCTTAAACTTGGACACGTGGCACTATTTCATTGGTTTGGGTCAGTGCTTGAAACCTCACCCTTTGACTTTTGGACTTTCTCCCTTGTGACACGTGTCGTGATTTGATTGGTCCGTGGGTCTGCCAGCTTTTCGCGCCCTTCACATCTTTATGTCCCGGATGTCCCAAACTGTTTGGGACAAAAACTCCCGATCCGCCCGAAATGGGCTTCCTTGTCCCTCATTCGGCCGATGACACGTGGCGTTGCTTGATTGGCTTTTGACTCCTTCGGCTATCCGCGTCCCTTTGTCCCAACCTGCCCCGAGGCTTTGAAGTTCCCTGTTTCAGCCGAACCAGCTGGTTCACGTCCTTCACGTACATTTGTTCCAACTGTCCCGGAATGTCTAGGACAAATTCTTCCGAACCGCCTGAAATGGGCTTCCTTTGCTCTCAGGCACTTCACCTTTTCGCATCCTTTATGTCCCTCATGGCCCAGATGTCCCAACTACTTGTCGATTTTCTTCTCCTTGAGCCCAAACCGGCTTTCCACGTCCCGACGGCCTGGATGTTCCTTTGCAAAAGTTCTCCTTTTCGGCCGAACCGGCCGGTTCACATCCACATGTACATTTGTTCCAACTGTCCCTATGCTCTGCAATTTGCTGGTGGTCTTTCGGCCGATTCGCGCCCAGATGTCCCGAATGTCCCAAAGGCGGCCTGAAGCGGGACTTAGCCAATTTTCACGATTTTCTCTTGAATCAATCTACTTGCTTAGAACTGAAAAACTCTGATGCATGTTATCGAAATTTACCCTGGGGGGTGAATTTTGGATAACAGGAAACTTTTTCAGTACCTTAGGTTCTAGATGAGGCCTTTCTTTTAGAATGTGATCATCAATCTCCTCAGCCATGCCAATGAAAGCCTCATTATTTTTCCATTCTCATTCCTTCTCTTCCTTTAGGCACGCTATCTCTGTAGTTTTATCCTTGTTATCCTCCATTAGTTCTTGAATGGTGGCATCCTTATCAACATTTCTCCATGCCACCTTAGTAGATACCTTGACCAAGGCATTTCTGACCTTCTTATCATACATTAGACTAGGCTTTATCATCATGCGCTTTGCTTTTGGGTGCCTTCTTCACTCTTAGAGAGACACATGATACTTCACACATGTAAAAATATTGTTAGTCCATATGGTTCTACATGGACCAAGATAAATTCTTCCTTGTGCATGTAATGGACATATCTGGATCCATCATCTCCCACCCATATAACTCCTTAAGGCCCACAATACTCTAAAACTAGGCACAAATGATTTTCTTGTATCCTCAACATAACCCATACTAGGGACAACATAATCTTCACTTGTTATTTATCTTTTTGTTCTTGGACCATTAGAAACCTAGGTGCCAAGGTGCAAGTTTTCCTTCTCCTACCCGAGTCGTAAAGGCGTCTTTGGGATGCTCGTGAATAGTTTCTCCTACTTCTTTCACTCCTTCATCTTTGATTTCTTTGTCCCTGGGTTCCTCCACATCTTCGAGTTGGATTGGGGTTCTAGCACACTCTCTTTATATTCCTCTTCCTCATTAATTTGCATCTTTCTTCTTATCTTTTTATCTAGTGCTTCTTTTCGAGGGAGAGTCTACGTGACTTTTGTAAAGGTTGTGATTTTCTTGTGACTTGGGTACTAGTTCTTCTAAATACCTTCTTAAACTAGCACTCCTCCTAGAATGTATCCACATCCAATTCTTCCTCTCCTCCTTGCTCTTATGGGGGAGTATTTACGTGCTCACTCTCCACTCTGTCTATGGGTATCCTCCAACCTCTATGATCCAAGCCTCCACTATCCTCATGTTCTTCTTCTTCATTTATCTCTATGGTCGAGGCAATATTTAGAGCTGCCACATTTTGAGTGTGTGTTTTCCTTAGGCGGCCCTAAGAGAACAAATTCATTGTCCACATACTTTTTATTCTCCAACCTAGGATTAAGATGAATATATAAGAGCATGGCTACACTTTCCCCAATATCCAAGCTGACTGGCTTCATGTTTATAACATTAGAAATAAGCCTCTCAATGTAGGTAGACCAACCTAGATAAATATAAGTTTTTGAGAGTATGGTAGTCACAATCTACCTTGTATGCATTAAAGGTCAATGGAATGCATTATTAAACATGTGTACTGAGGCTTGTAAATAGTGCGTTGTGAAGGCATATGGTAGTTTTCACCATGGAATCCATGTCTCATCCTTCATTGCAAACCACGTGATGCAAAAATGTTGGTACACTACAAATTGTACTGCCTTACCTACTACTGAAGGTAAATCCTCAAATTAAAAATCGCTTGCAGTCAATCATACCATAGTTCTACCCTTTTTTTGAATGGGCCACTCATTATTCCTTCACAAAAATACTTCCCAAATACCTCCATGATGGACTTATTCTCTATAGGGTATTCCCAAATTTTGTTTTTTGGCCCATCGGGCACTTCAATTTCTACAAAAATCAAATATAAGAGGACACCACCAAAACTTATCTTTTCACCTATGTGTGCCTCAGTAATTTTTCCTACTATGTAGCTAACTAGATTATAGAATTCTCCTTGTGAAATATTCTTCACGATATGTAGCCACATTGTGTTTACTTGTGACCACCTTTCTTGATCATTCAACTTAATGAGCAGATACACGACTGCCTGCACCATAAGGTACTTCCTTAATCTATAGATTTCTATTATGAGAAGGCCCTTGGAGTATCCTAACTCCTTTATTATGGCTATAAAAGTTGTGTTATCAGTCATATCAATAATAATATTTGTCTTTATGCCCTTCAATCTAATCAATGTAGTAATTAGGGCCATTATGATTCTTACCCTCCATCCAACAAAATAGAAGAAGTCCTCATGGAATCTTCTCATAAGCCATTAGTATAAACCTTATGGTTTTCCAAAATATGGGAGTTTATACAACTAATAAACCCCTACCTTCTTGAGAAAATTCTCTCAAGCGTCGTCGTACACTGGCATGTCATCCACCATGCGCTTGTTGGTATTTTTATTCAACAAAGTGTCTAACTCTCCCTTATTGTCGGTGGTGCGATAGTTGTAATCACTTACTTTGCATCTATGGATATGGGAATCCCAATCCCACTTGACTATAACTCCTTATGGATATTGCATCTCTGAAAAATTGATCTTAGGAGTACCTTCAACCTTAACTTCTACCTTTTTCTTCCCCTTTGTACCTTTTGCAGGTGATTTCTTCGGTGCCATGGTAAAAATCTCACCTTTTCTTCTCTGTAGAGTAATCCCTCATGCCCTAGGTCACAAATGCATGACCTAGATTGAAACCCAATTCCCTAGTTTGAAAACATGAGCCATAACTCCTCAATGTTTCTACTTCACTCAAACCCTTTTCCAATGGGGAATAAAGCCATACGTGCACAAATCCATTCTCCACGTCTAGTTTCATAGCTCTCTGCACCTCAATATGTTTCACTTGGCTTGGTCACAACAAGATCGCTTGAATAATTGAGATTGCAAAATTAAAAATGAACACTGCTTCATGACCTTATATAGATTTTTGAAAATTCGTTGCCTTAATTGCTCCTTTACCTACCACTAATCCTCTCATTAATTGACCATTTTCCCAAATTCCGTGTGGTACACCTTTACACCCTAGCTATAAACTTCTAGCATGCCTTCCTACCTTACGGATGCATACCTCCTTCTGTGTATGTCCATGCGCTGAAGTACCTCGCCACTACACCTTTCCCTAGTATTTTCCATGGCCACAACTTACCTTGCGTTATCTTGTTCATTCATTTATTTCCAACTATGGTCTTCTCTAGGATTAATATTCTTTCTAGTAGCTCCTTTCCATTCTTGAATAGCAGACTGTAACAATATGTTCTCATGTGTTCCTTTTTTGAATAACAATTAACAACCACCCTACACCAATGGTATGTATAATCCTCTCGTGTATAAAAATACTTGATTGTAATTAGCTTCGAGGCACAAACATGCTTATTACACAAAAACCAAACTATATTGACAAAGCATAGTGATGAAGAAGGAAATACATTAAAATAAATACAGAAAGAGAAATATATATTAAATGGAAATACTACCTTATTACAAACACCAAGAAGACTTATTTATAGTAGGGATTCAACCTACTCCCATTGAAGTAACTGGGTAACTATATTCCATTAAATTCCTCTAATCGACTGCACCTAATTCAAGGATGTGAGTGATAATGTACCATCCCAAACAATGCACCTTAATTTTTCCTAGATGGCACCGAAACTTGGAATCATAAAGAAGTACCATCTAACCAACCTTAAGCTTCTTATCCCTGATGTGTCTGTCATGTCATACCTTTTGTCTTTCCTTTTGTTACTTCCGAATCTAACCTACTATGGCATGCCTCTCATCCAACTGTATTAACTTGTCAATTCTCTCTTCTAATTCTTTCTCATCAGCTATACCTCAAAGACACCAATAATACATAAAGAAGGTAACATGAATTCCATAGGAAAAATACTTACGTGTCAATCACCAACTAAAATAGTGTGCCTTATTCAACCTCTTGTAGGTTCTTTTATACGCCCAAAGTAAAACAAAAATTTATCATCCCAATATTTCCTTCCAACATCACAATTTTTTTTCAAGGTCTAGCTCAATATCTTATTGAAATCCTCAATAGTCCCATTTTCTTGAGGGTGGTAAGGTTTAGTATTATGGTACATGACCATAAAATTATCCAACAATATCCTAATCATCTCATTTAAAAGTGTGTGCATATAACTTGTCAAACTCAATAGACACCCATACCTAGTAACAATATTCTCCCATAAGAACCTTGTTGTCGTAGCCATTGTACAATCCTTTGTAGGTGTTGCTTCTACCCACCTTGTAAGATAATATGTACAAGTGATGATGTAGCACGATCTAGTTCTACACGTGGCTAGGGAAAAAGGACACACAAAGTCTATGGCCGAGTTTTTAAAAAGGCGTTGCACTAGGAATAGGCCTCAATGGAATTTCATCTCTTTTCGAGGTTTTCCAAGGTGCTGAAAGTGATCACACTCTTTATAATACTCTTTACAATCCTTGTGTAGGGTTTCCCACCATAATCCAATGAGTAGAATATTGAGCGTAATGGTGTCACCTACTGAGTGCCCACTGCAATACCACCATTATCCTCTTCCATGATATCCATGCACTTATTTTCCAAGTACACACTAGTGAAATAGTTCATCTCGTCCTAGTTTTTATAAGTCACCATTGATCAACATGAAGGGTGCAACATGAATTGTAAGCTCCTTCTTCTTTAAGGATTTCATTGCTTCTAGCACCATACTTGTGCGTAAAAAGACAACAATATCCTAAACTTCTTAAGGTGCGTGATATAACATGTATAACTGTGCATCTGGCATTGTATCTTTAATTAACTTTGCATCCTCCTCTAATTGAATTATTGATAAGTGGTACAAGCTAGAATTAATTTTACCTTGTTTTACCATGACTATAAAGTCAAATTCTTAGATTAGGAACACCCATCGACATATGATCCCCTGTAAAATGGGCTTATTTACTAAGTATTTTCATGTCATGTGATCTACATAAACTACAAAAGGTGTTGCTAATAAGTACTATCTGAGTTTATACAACACATAGATCATCGACAAGGCCTCACACTCTATAGTTGTATAATTTTGTTATGTAGGAGTCAAATTTCTACTAGAAAAATAGATAGGATGATCTATAATACCTTCTCCAGGCTAAGATAACATTACACCAATGGTCATGCGAGAGGTTTCCACTTATACGTGAAATAGTTGGTTCCATGAGGGAAAATGCAGAATAAGAGCTATAGTAAGTCTCTCCTTTAATTCCTCAAATGCATATTGCTGTAGTTCTCCCTAATAGAATGTCCCTTTTCCTTTGAGTAACTCTTCCAAGGGTGTGAAAATATTTACATATCCTTTGATAAATTTTCTATAATACCCTATGTGGCCCAAGAATCCGTGCACCTCACTTTGACTAGTAGGCTCCTCCAAGCCTACAATAACTGCAACCTTAGCTAGATCTACTAATAAACCTTCCTTGTAGATGATGTGCCCCAACAGAGTTCTAAAAGGTGTAGAAAACACACACTTCTTGATGTTTAAAGAGATGCTTAATTATCTACATATTTCAAACATTAAGTGCAAGTTGTCACAATGATCCTTAACAATCCCATATACCATCCAATCATCCAAGTAAACCTGTAAGAATTTGTGAATAAAATCCTAGAATGCTTGAAAAAATATGTACAAAAATATAGTAGTTGAGTTCTTCAATCAAATGGCATCATAATATATGAAAAAATTCCCCATTCAGTGGTGAAAGTAATTTTCTCTTGAGCCTCCTATATAATTCTAACCTGGTGATACCCTAAGAATCCATCCATGAAAGAGTAAACTTCAAGCCCTACAATGCCTTCTAATATTTCCTTAGTGAAAGGAGTAGGAAAGGGATCAATCAAACATGCAACATTCAGCTCCTTGTAATGCACACAAATCCTAATATGACCATCTTTCTTTATACTTATAACCATGGGGCTAACGCACTCGGATTCCTCTAGAGGCTTAATGATACCATATTTCAACATTTTTCCAATTTCTTCTTTAACTTTTATGTGTAGGTTAGGGTTCATCCTATAAGGTCTCTTCCTAACTAGGTGTGCTCCTTCCTTTAGCTTAATCTTCATCTCACCTAATGACTCATGTACCCCCTTTAACTCATGGTAGCCCCTAGGGAATAAGTCCTGGAAATCATGTAGTAACTCAATTATCTTTGCTACTTCAGAATCAGACCAATAATCTCCAATTATGGCCTCCTTGGGTTCAACATCCATGCCAATGTTCACTTTCTTATTATTCATAGGTTCATGATAGACATACTTGTTTTTATACGCTTTGTATAAAACCTCGCATGTACCTCTTGAATGGGATATGTCCAAATATTTTACTTCTTCTTCATCCACTATGTAAACCATATTTATCTTCTCCTTCTCAAATCAAGCCCGCATAAATAGTTCGGCATTTGTATTATCTACTTCATCAAAACGCTCTCCTTTTACTTCCTCCCCAAATAACTTTTGAATGAGTTATTCATCCTTTACAATGTCTCCCATAGTGAAGCACTCCATAAATAGTAATGTCTCTCTCGGTGGAGGTTTAGTAGAGAAGTACTAAAAGTATGGGTCATTCCTACAATCAAGTCTTTCTAATTTCTAGTCTCCCTGTGCAATTCCGCATAAACATACCAAGTGCATGCATGCAACCTTGCAAAGTGGAATAAAGTTTATGCACCCCAAGTGAAGGTGCTAAACCTTCTGCCTTGTTGTCTAGAGTCTCTCAAACTATTGAAAGTGGTTCGAATAGGTTAATTACCTTGATATATGCTTATTTGAGTAGGCGGATTACTCTTGAGCAACGGGTTGTCGAGAGAAATTATTACTTCATTCCATTCTATGAGATTATCCATGTGAACCATCCACCGGTGCGCTGCCATCCCGCATAGGGTATACACTAACATATTTATCATCTCCGCTTGACCGTCCACTTCTCCTCCATGGCGCACATGAATACCATAGGATATCCTTCTCCAATATACCGGGGTACATAGTTGTTACCTATCCTCCCAATATAATGAGGTTTGTTCCTCCATGCAAATGTACTTCTTACTTCATGCCCAACCATCTCATAGGTGCCATGCACCCAATTGTCACAATAAACACTTGTAGTATCACTAATAGACTATGTATCTTCCCAATATAGGATTCCTTATGTGGATCAAGTACTTCTAGATCTCGAATGGCGAACACATAAATTTTGTTTAGGTCTTCCTCACTCAAAGGCTCAACATAAGGTGTAGGTTTCCCATCCGGAAAAGGGATTATAATTCTTTCTTCCTTATTCTCAAGACATATCTACCCCTTGTTGAACTATAGATCAACATTATTTTCATAACACCAAGGGCGTGCAAGTAGATGGGAAGTTTTTTCTTATGTAATTACTAAGACCTCAAATTCCCAGTGAACTTGGCCCCTTGTATAGTAATGGATGCATCCTTTAAAAATTCGATTAGAGTGGCCTTAGTCGATTATCCATAAATAATACATTATAACATGGATGTAACGAGGGTATTCCCATCTGCACCCATGCATCTAAAGTAAGCACATTAACTTTTACACCTATGTCAATCAATATATTACTCAAAATTCATCCATCCACAACAAAATTGAGTGATTTCCTTGTCATAATCCAAGCTATGAGGGGAAGATTAACATGCAGGATTTTTCATATATTCTCAATACCTATGCACAAAGTGTTCCCCTTTAACCAATTCCCTAGTAATGGAATAATATTCTCCTAGTGCAACATCTTGCATACCTCTTTCAAATCATCAATATCTGACTAGACCATTTGTTGCCTTCTTTTTCTCCAACTTCCGTGACTGTTCCTTTAAACATTGTATTTCACCCTGAAGATTTATGAGCACCTCCATGGTTTCTTGATAAACCTCCTTCTAGTGTGTATGATCTAAGTACCTTGCATGTAAAACATCCTCTTTAGTGATGGTAGGCTTCTGTTGTAACGTATATTTGGCACACACAACTTCACCGCATGTAGTAATATTCACAGGTACTACCTCAGGTTCCGGTGCCAACTTTGGCATCCACTTATTTTCTATGGTGTGTTTTATCCTAATCATACCTATGCCCTTTATTTCCTATTTATGTTGCTTTGCTAAGATGTTCATATAAGTCTGGGCATTCCTTATAGTTATGATTTTTCCCACAAAAATAGCGAGGTAATATTCTAAGGGCATTCATGCTTGTAGTGGTTAGGATATCCGCAAGTACATGATAAAAATATCCTCACCCACCACCATGGCCTCGGCCCACTGAATCCCCCACTATATCATCGATCTCTACCACGAATTCCTTCAAAGTGTCCCTTGTTCCAATCATAGCACCCTTGGTCATGATCATGATCATGGTTCTCATTTCTACTTTTAGAATTATCTGATGCTCCTATCTATCGTACACTAATATCAATGGCATCATGGATCTAACCAATCAACCTACAGTATTTTGTATTGTGATTCATGGACCAAAAATCTTATAATAGTAAGATACATTATTTCTTATCGCACGTTGTAATAATGGGTAGTGTCTTACATCATGGTCTAAATGACATATCTCTCAGTCTAGAAACAATGAACATAATGACCTGTAGGGACAACTATCCTTAGTGTGCCCTTCCACTTCACAATTTATACACCAAATCCTAGTGTGCATTTTAGGTGCTGAATTTGCCAATAATTTCTCCAATTGTTTTACCATAGATGCAATCTCTACTTCCGGGAATGGGCTGAATCTAGTGTCTATACTTCCAATTACCTCAATGTGTAACGCTACTTCAAGTGCTTCACATGGGTTTGTATATGTCTTATGTGACAATGTCATCCTAAACAGCAGTGTGATAAAACCCCCAACTAACCACTATGCATGCTAACTTGCATGGATATCATATGAAATATTAGACAAAAGTGTTTTTAAATGAGCATCATATTACCAAAAACTCTCGGTAGTGCCTTTGCTTAATATCCTTGAGTGCGCTTAAAATCTTCTACTTGAATTTAGGAATATTAATCTCCTTAAGGAAAAACATCCTTTAATGCTTTGCATAATCTATATAAGTTTGATTAGGGTCAAAATTCCTATACCAAGTATGAGGGCATCCTGCAACGTAGTTGCAAACTAACTTGCCTTTTGCTTAGAAGCCATGATTCCTTTCACGTGCCATAGTATCTCACACATATGCACATGCTCAACAATATCTTATATTCCCCTATACTCTAGAAGATGAAGTAACATATCCATGTAAATATTTTGGGGTTGGTGAAGACCATGCACACCTAATCCAGAACCTCTTATATTACCAAACCCACCAGATCAACTAGAACTAGGGCCACCTATGACCCTAGATCCTCTTCTTGTAGCCAAAAGTGGACCAATGGATGTACTTCCCTGTGTCCCAATAGTGGTACTAAACTGAACTCCTACAGTATGTGAGGTGGTACTACCCCACGAAGTGAGTCTAAAATTATGCGCGCTTGAGTTCTATGTCATAGGTACACCTAAAAGGTACCTCCAAATAACAAAGAATATGTTTTCCCAGCCATAGATAAAATTTCAACTTGATTTACTTCTTTTGTGCTACAACCCAAACTAGCTTGTTGACTATTGGTTGTACTAGATATTGGAAAACAAAGTGCAAGGGCTAGGTTTCTAGGTAGATTTAGATGTGCACCTTTGACCCATGTCATATTTATTGGTGAACTCCCATATGAGGTTGAGGATGGTTCCTTGTCATAATTTCCCAAATGGGGAGTTCAGATGCTCTGGATCCACACCTTCTATGTGAGCTCTAAATCCTTCATGAGCCATCTCTCTCCTCAATTCCATCTATTCTGCAATATCATGTTACTTCTCTATCTCCCTCTCACATTCCTCATTGTACTTAAGCCACCTATCTTCTCATTACTTCTCTACCGTTAGGTCTGCCATCCTTCACCAAACCTGTTCCTAACCTCACATGTGGTAGGGTTTAACTAGCCATCAACATTTCTTCCAAGTTCAGGGTTACCATCGAGATTTTTATTGCCAGTGGAATTCCTTGAAGATAAGTTCCCCTGGGATAACATAAAAATGGTAACTCAGCTACCTCCAGGCATGAGTAAGTGGAAATTGATTATTGTAAAATATAGGTACTCTAAACACCATGGAACTAAGTTTTACGGTGCACATCAAAATCATATCAGCATCATAGAGGGCTTGAAATTATTCTTGTGTCACGAAAAGTGTGTGATACCTCCAATTCCTTTTAGATGCATAAGCAACTAGTGACTCATATAACTCTATCAGAAAGATAACAAAGAATCTCTTGTATAAATAGTCATATAAATTCTACTCTACCCACGTGTGTGTGTCAAAATCAGATCTAGCACTAAACCTCGAGCGTACTCTTCTTCCAGATCCTTTATCCACTCCTTAACACTTTCTAGGTTCAACCAAGTACATCTTCATCATGAAACATCTTCAAAATAACTAAAAAGAGGTCTCGAAAATGGAACCACTAACGTATCCTAGAATCTAATATAAATAACCCGATCACACAAGCACATCATTGAGCCTAAGATGAGCGATCACCCAAAGCATGCAAAGGTACCATGCCAATATTTAGAGTTACTTGTGCATGATGTTAGTGTGATGGTGATAATCCATATTTAGATCCATAATTAAACATAAACATTTCACATCGCATAATCCATATTTAGATCTTAGAGAATCATGAACTAAATAATAGCCATAATAAGATTAACCATACATGAACCATATTCAATTATGTTTAACACCATTATCCATCAATATTATCCATTGCATTAAACATTGTAAAACACAAAAGCTTCTTACATTATAAAATATATCCATAAGTCATGCACGCATCATATTTAGCAAAGCATAACTCTGCTGATAACTCATTCTCTCTAAAATACACGATTCAATACATATTTATAGAGGTGGGAAATTTCTCTTCACCTCCCATGCATGTCTAAAAATAAGTTGCATGCTAATAATAGCCATGCGCCTTTACAATAACATGCATACATGCATATGTTCTAATAATATATGTCTTATAGTTAACTAGAACAAGTAATCCTATTATTATCTCAAACCATGCATGATGCTTATCAACTGCTCATTCCCAAAATACCATTGCATGTCACATAATTATCCATCTCCATGTGTGCTTTGCACGCTATCTCCAAAAATAGCCGTTATTTATAAAATGGCTAAGTCCTAAGCCAACTTGTTACGCACGTGTTTCCTTTCCTATCTTTCCATGCCTTCAAATGTGCCTTGTTCATACATGTGTATCTTTTGCGTGTCTTCTCCTTAGAATAATATTCATTCTTCTCAACATAGCACAAGTGTATCTTCCAATTGAAATAGGAAACTGGACTCCTACCTTATGTCATTTATTTTGAATCTTATGATAATCCAACAACTAACGAACCAATTCTAACAAGACCCATTTATCATTCGGGAATCTTGGTAATTTACTTGGATCACCTAGGAAACTTGGAACCTTAATGTATGTAAATGTTTTGAATTAGAGATATATGGCTCCTCATTCCCTTACCTCCTTGAAATATTCATTAGAAATTATGTGATCGTATAAAAATTCTTATGAAAATGATAAAGGAAGACAACAAAAAAGGCATCATTAACTCTGTGGAAATGTTTATTTCCTTCTTCCATTGTGAGTTGAGGATAAAAATCATAAATATGTGAAATTCTCCTAACACCCTTTGTATTCAACCCATTAAATTCTCCCATGGTAGTTGCCGCATAGACGAGGAAAGAAGTCATGAAGAAGTTTTTTGAAGTCAAGACATTTCCCAACTGAAAAAAAAATTGAACTACTAATATGTTCTCCCCATCTTATAAACTCCTTATGTTTCTTAATGGTAGCAATGTAAAGAAACATCCACTCTTGAAATTCTCTTGCTGAAGTGAGACCTGAAACTCTACTCAAAAGCAAAATAAGGTTATTAACTTCTTGGATGAAGTCTAAGGTGAACAATTTTTTGGGGATCTTAGTAACATTATTGGCCAAATAATTCTTCATCATGATATTTGTGCATAGTTCAAATTCCTTATCCCAGTATTCAATTTCAGCCTCTGGGGAAATTGTTGCATATTCCTTAGCATCCTAAAGTTTAATAAGTCTTTAAAAAAATTTGTGTCCAACCTAATCACAACTTTACCATCATCATCCTTTACTGATTTAGAGGCCTTATCAAAGTGAGTTGCTACACCCAAGACAAACTTAGGGAAATGCATGGATGAAGGAAAACTAGTAGTGAGAGCAAGCCCATTGTTGAATATGGATTGCATCCAATATTTTTTATTAGGGGATTTTAGTCTTTCCCATAATTTTGGCATATCCAAATATCCCAATTCAATGTCTCAAATGTTTCCCAAATCGAGGACATGCATGTATGAGGGGAAACTCCTAAGAAGGTATACTTCATATTTTCCTTTCCTTTTGAAGAAGAATTTGACATCAGTTCGGGGTTCAAAACCTGATCGAACCTTGAAATTTTTATAGAAACAATTTTGAAGACTCCGAAACACCAAATTCCAAAGGTCCAAAAACAAAACCTCTAAAAACAATCTAATTCTGAAAAGATGGAGCTCAAAAATCTGAAAATTCAAACTATGCTCGAGTTCAGAAACTTGAAAATCATACCTTGGAATGTCGAAAAGAAATAAGTGCCAAAAGTCTAAAATGATGCTAACTCTAAAAATGAACTCCAAAATCAAACCCCTCATGATTCGAAAAGAACAGTTTTGAAATGTTGAAATACATACCTCGAAATGTAAATCTCCAAAAATTAAACCTCGAAAAGGTAGACCTCTGAAAAGCTAAAGGTTCGAAGATCTGAAATGAGGTTTTTCAAAATCCTTGGGTTGATAAGACTCAATTCCTGCATGATTTAAAGCTTGTAAGATTGAATGAAAGATAAAACAACATGTTTGAAATGAACAAAAACAAATTACGAATTGACAACGAATTCCATGTTTAAAAAAGAAGAAGAACAGAAAGAAATAACAACCACAACCATGGCAATCTAAACAAAAATATTAAATAAAACCTAAAAATTACCTTGAAAGAGATTCCTAAAAGTACGATATGGTGTGGTAAAAATTGAGGTGTCAGAGTGAAAGTTAGGTGAGAATGACAAGTGAAAATCCAAGTTTATATAGGTAAACCTGAAATTAAATTATGAAAGGTGACATTTGTGGGGTGGTTGGGAATTAAATGTTATGTAAAGATTCTGAAATATGAAATTCAAATGTGAAACCTTAAGTTTGAAACCCGAAAGGCGAAAGTTCTAAAATTTTGGAACTTTGGGATTTCAAACTTTTGAACTTGGGAACAAAAAATAGTCCCAAGTTTAAAGTGAGACTCCAAAACCGGAATCCTGAAGTTATGAAATTTCGGAACTTCGAGATTTCAGATTTTGGAACTAAAACATGAAAACGATCGAAAATGTCAAAGAGAACTCTGAAACCCAAAATCCCAAAGTTTTGAAATTTCAGAACTTCAAAATTAAAACAAAAATTTTTACTTGCAAATGACATGAAACCTGAAGTAAAAGAACCTCCATATTCCGATATCTAAAACTTTGGACTTTGGAAAACTCCTAATTCCCCAAAAACTTAGGCAAAAAATTTCAGAGAATGGTAATTTAAAAAAAAAAACCCTCCCATTAAAGGTAACTTAAAAGGTTAACATTTTTGGTGACATCCAGGGAATGCCTTCCTGCTAAGAATTAGGCTAGTAGCCTTATACAATCCATTGGGAAAAAGAGTCTTAAAAATATATTCAGAGCACACACCAACAAAAACAAAAATAAAAAAGAAAACAAAATAATGTGCAAAGCACTTGGAGGAAATGAACAAAACAAACATTGTACACACGTAAAATTCTCAAAAGAAAGATTTGAGATGAATCCCATTCACATGAATGGGAAATTATTCTCCATTGAGTCTGGATAAGAAAAAAAAATTGATTCCTTGTAACTTGTGATGATATATGGTCTACTCTAAAGGGAATCAAATTTAGAATGCATACCCAGCTTGGCCCTATCAACATCCCATTTGAGAACCAAATATCCTTCATGGAACTCCTTGTTGGATTCCCTTTTGTCAAAAGATATTTTAACTTGATATTGGTGTTGTTCTAGAGTCTTCATTTCCTTGTTCCTTGTTTCTTCTAGCTCCATCACTTTCTGATTACTTATTTGTCATTGAATCATTTTCCATGACTTCTAGATGATGTGATGATTCTAAAGAAGGAAGCTCTAGAGATAGTGGGAGTTTTTATTCCCTCCCATATACCAACATAAAAGGTGAATTACTAATATCCCTTTTGGGTGTGATCGATCTACCCACATGGTGGTTTTGAGCTGAGTGTGCCAAGTTCTTCTATTGGTTTCCATTGTATGCTTGATGATCCATATGAGATTATTATTATTGGACTTGGCTAATCCATTCCCATGTGGGTAATAATTGGATGAAGTTTTGAGATAAACTCCATTCTTGATGACCCATTTGGTTAATTTCAAAAAGAATTTTCATTTCATTGTCTGAAATTACTATAAATGGGACACTAAAACGTGTCATTATCCCCTCCAGAAAATTAAGGACAACCTTTTCATTTCCCTCTTTAAGTGCCACAACTTCTGTCCAATGAGTGAAGTAATCCATCACGGTGAGGACCCATTTGTGTCCATCACTTGATGGAGGATTAATCATCCCAATGAAATCCAACCCCCATTGGATAAAGGGTTGGTTGACCTGAATTGGGTGAAGAGGAAGGGCTATCAATCTCTACTTTCCTGTGAAGAAAGCACATTCCTTGCATTTCCTTACCCAAAAATGGGTATCTTTGAATAAATTTGGCTAGTAGTAACCGAAACTCATTATCTTCATAGCAGTTATGCGTGCAGATTAATTCCCTCTTGATAGACCATTGTGAAATTATTCTAGTACCTTATTTACCTATTCTGGTCCTATGCACTGAAGAAGAACACCATTCAAATCCCTTTGAAAGAGAACATTATCCACCATAATGTAAGGAATAGACTAAAGATGGAAGCTTCATCTTTGAAATTTTTCCATGCTTGCAGGGTATTCTCCGAAAGGAGAAAAACTTTCATCTTTGACAGCCAATCAATTTGGTTATCACCTTTATGTTGGTTATCATCTTGAGGTTCATTAAGGAGCATTGTGTCTTCTTCTACCTTTGACTCCAAATTTGCAACTAACTGTTGACACATTCCTTAATGTGTACGTCGTATTCCATCACTTTAGTGACCCATCTAACATGTTTCTCATTCACATCTTTATTTAGCAAAAAATATTTAACTTTGGGATGAGACACCATCAAATGTATCTTGTTATTGGACAACATGTGTCTGAATTTCTTCAAATCCCGAATAACAGAAAAAACATGTTTCTCAACAAATGAATGAGGATCCCAAAAATACTTTCTTGACCAGAAAAGGCATAGAGAATGAAATACCTATCAAAAATTGGATTCAGCAGTGTAGGTGTGGGAGAAATGGCCGATTTAATGGATTCAAAACTCTCCTTCCCTTCCTTTGTCCATAAGCAAGGTATATTTTTCTTCAACATGGTTGTTAATGGTTTAGCTAGGGCTGTAAAGTGAGGGATGATTCTTCACACAAAATTTATTGTTCTAAGAAAACTATGAACTCCTTATGAATTGGAAGAGATAGGCACAATATTGAGCGTATTCTATCCAAATCAATGGACAATCCATTGGTGGATACCATGTGACCTAAAAAATTACCTTTTTGTATGACAAAAATACATTTACTATGATTTAAAGAAACTCGAACTCCCTGCACTTCTTAATTACTTTCCTGAAATGACCCATGTGATCCTCTACATGATTGGAATACATTGTTATATCATCTAAGTACACCAAGATAATATCATTGATTAGTCCCTGGAAATCCATGTCTATAGCCCTTTGGAAGGTAGTGCCAGCATTAGATAAATCAAACGGTATCTTATTATAGGTGTATGTGCCCCACTTGGTAGTGAAATCCATTTTGAATTGATCAGATTATTTGACTAGAATCTGATTATAACCTGAATATCCATCGAGAAAGGAGAACCTTTGTGCTCTGGCCACCATTTAAAGAATCTTCTCCATTGATGGAAGAGGATAATGGTCTTTTAAAGAAGTGTGATTCAAATCCCTGAAGTCTACACACAACTGAATTTCTCCATTCTTCTTTCTTACGGGAACTAGATTTTCTACCCAAGAGGAATTCTTGATTGGGAAAATGATGCTAACCTTAAAAACTTAGTCATCTCCTTTCTCATCAGTGGCTCAATTTTGGGATTAACCGGCCTTTGTTTTTGATGGACTAGTTTGGAACTAGGATCAAGTTCAATGGTATGTTGTGACAAACCCAGATAAAAACCATGAAAATCTCTATAACTCCATGTAAAAATATCATTATATTCTTGAAAAAGTTTGACTAAAGATTATATCTCCTCTAGGGTACACACTTTTCCGATCTTCAGAACTTTTTCATTTGCTACCTCAACTTCTTCAAAATCATCCTCTTTGATTACCATATTAGAATTATTCCTTCTAACTTGATCATCTAAATTAAAAATGGACTCAAGAGTGACCAGAACCTTTGGTAATTTGTTACTTTTTAATTGAATGATTTGGTCACCATATGCTTATTTTAACTTAGCTTGATTTTTGCAAAGCAAACTCTGCTTCTTCTTGTAAGAAAAGAATGATATGCTCATTCTTTGTTGAAGACCTTTAAAATTCTGTATTATTAGGAGTTTCTAGATGAACAACCATCTTAATGGAATGTAATCCTTCCTTCATTACATCAATAGGAATTTCATCTTTTGTGAGCCGATTGTTGCAAGTCATGCATGCATGTATTGGTTATGATTCCTAGGAACCATGTGAATCCTAAAATTTGAAATATTCAATCAAACTCCATACTCTGTTTTTATAAGATCTCAATAGATAATTTTTTGATGCACTGTGAGCTCTTACCTAATGCACTATCAACTTGCTATCTCCAAAAATAGTCAAGGATTTGATACCCCTTTTTAGGGCTAGTTGAATTCCTTATACCAAAGCCTCATACTCAACAACATTATTAGTGCAACTAAATTGTAATCGAAAGGATGAAAAATATTTACTTCCTTCTAGAGAAATCATCATGACACCAACACCTACTCCATTTTTACTCCTTGAGCCATCAAAAAATAGTTGCCAAAGTCCTTCAAAGTTGTTTTGGGGCTTGACGAGTTATGGTATGATCACATCCTCTTTGTGAATACAATATGTACCTAATCCCATCTCTTCTAAAAACAATAGGCTAAATTATTCTTCCACTAATGCTTCAGCATATGGGTCATATTGATGATTTATACTTACCTCATCCAGAATAGTGTCTGGGACTTCTTCCACAAGAGTGGTTAGTTCATGATCAACATCTTCTTCTTCTGGATCATGAATGGTGTAATTCCCATTTATTAGAATAGAAGTATGGGGCTTCGCATGATTATGAAAAATTGGTTTTTCCTTATAGTCACCTTGGTTCCATACCTGAGTCTTTAGAATCATATGTGACCAATCAGCTGATAGGTAACTACCCATTTTGGCAGTGAAATCTCGTGATAGGAAAATGGCAAAAAGAGGAGGAAGATTGATGACCGATATGTCTTGTGTAAATGAAAAAATGGGGCATACATGAATAATAAGTTGAATTCATTTAATTATTCCAATGGTTTGTACCACCATTCCATCCAAATGAAAAAATCCTCTAGAGACTGGCGTGTATTGGATTCTAGCACATCCACAATTCTCTTAGGAATGGTGAGATCACGGCACGAGAATCAATCCGAAATTATGTACCAAATGATCACCAATGATCAAAGAAATATAGAATGGTGGCGGTTTGTTTGTCTTAACAATACTTTTCCCTTCCAATTGACACAAACTTGTAGCAGTTACTACTCCATGACCTGATGATTTTTGGTTGTACCAAAACTTTCAGAGCCTCTTGTAACAAGTTTCTTTGAGAAGGAATTGAGAGTGCATCCCACATGGTAACACTCAAGTTGGTATTCTTCATTTGTTCTACAATACTGAAGGGAATTTATCCTACTTTGTTGATATTTCTTTGGGCATTAGAATCCTCTTTTGGAAAGTGCTTGTTGGGTACTGTGATTTCGAAGAACCTTCTTTCCTCATAACCTAGCTAGGATGTGACTCTAGAAATTTCTTTCCCACATTTGTATCAACTACCGCTTGTAGCCGAGGTTGTGAAGTAGATGTTTGATTAGCTTTGGAAACTTGGGATTCTATTTCCCTCTTTTTGGAGAGGGTATTTGCTGTGACTGATGAAGAATCAATATTCAAACCACAAAAATCATCCTCTTACCAATTTAGCAAAGTGGTTTCCTTAGGATCCTGTGCTTGATTGGATACTTCCTGTGTGGATGAATTTTTGTTTCCTTTGGTGGAGCAGATACACTTTGAACCATAATTTCCTAGCTAAGAACTCCATTTGGGAAAAGATTTTGATTGTGAGGTTGAGAACAAGGATATCACCATTCATAGTCTTGAACTAGATTATTTTGGACTAGTGCAATAGCTCTAGAAGAACTAGTAGTAAGGGGATTCTTGAAATTTAGGGGCTTGATGTTTGCGGATTGACTTGCAGCTTGATTTTGTGCCTAATTATTCCCTTGAAATGGTGGAAACTTTGAATGGTATTGTTTATTATGTGATTGGTAAGAATGAGCATATTGAGACTGTTGTCTCTTAAGTGCTACAAGTTCATTCCCAAAAAAACTAGTAGGGACTTGACCTCAATTAGATTGTTTGAAGGAAAGGTGTTTTCATAGCTGGTTGGATAGAAGTTGATGGAACATGGGAAATGGTTGGATGATTACTTAAAATTTTAGAAAATAAAGGCATGGGAGGTCTGGGTGTAATTTTTCCTACTTGGATCAAATATTTCTCATCCCTTATTGCAACTTCATAGGCATCAAGAAGTGTGGTCCCTCCCATGGACTAAATCATAACTGCTACATCACTATTCAAGGCTCATAAATAATACAAGAATTCATTATTGGGAGAATTTTTTATGAGTTCTAGAATTCTATTCCAAGTTTTGTGGAATTAGAAGTTGAAATCACTCATATATTCTTGAGGATATCTCTTTATGGTAGTGATTTATTCCATGAGTGATAGGTGGTCACTCTTGTATTTGAATTGTTTGCAAAGATTCTCTTCCAACATGTCCCAAGTGGTTATAGTACCAACTTATAACCAACAAAACCATTGAAGTGATTTTCCCTTGAAGGAAGTGGCAAGGAGTTTGACCGCAACATTATCTTCCGTAATATTATGTATTATGCAAAGGCTCAATACATCAAGGATATGTTCCACCATAGTAATATGAGATTCCCCTATGTAAAAGGGAAAAAAATTTAGTGGCACACTAGATAAGATCACATTAAGACAACTAAAGAGGGTGCTTGCATTGAAAGGAGGAAAAAATTGGTTCCTTGCAAAGGCTGTCATACCACCGAGAAGTTGATTATTCTTGGTTTGAGGAACCCCTCCATAAGGAGGATTTAAATGAACCATACGTGGTGATGCTACAACTGGTGATGTTAAAATACCTCTTCTCCTTCTTCTTGTAGGTGACAAGGAATACTCGATATGTTGATAATTTTTCTCTCATCTCACAAAAGCTCTTGTCTAAATTATTCACATTTATTAATACATTGAGATACTAAATCATAGATATGGAGTCGCTAGGTACTTTTATTCATGAAAGTATAAAGAGAAGTACTAACTCTGTCCCCTTTGGGCATGCCAAAAAATTTTGTCACGCAGATCGCACACCCGGTGAATCTCTGAGAGACCCCATGCAACATTGGAACATCCCAAAGGTGTTGAACCTTATCACCTTGGGATGAACCTCCGAAGAAGGCCGAATTCTTTTGAGACTTGGTGAACTTGATTTTAAGATCAATATACAAGGCTAAAACATTTGAAAGAAACTCTAGTACACTTGATTTATGGGGCTTAAAGTTAGAGATAAACAAAATAAACATGAAGTGATGCACAAAGTATACTTAACAAATATACCTACTTAAATGCACAATAAACTCCTCCCAACAATAGATGATATGCACATGTATTACAATCTTCCTCCATCTATGATTGTAAATAATAATGTAACTTCATAACAAAAGGAGATAACTTTTCCACAAATGATATTCAAAGTAACTATATCATTTTTTCACATAGATTGAAATAAGATAATTGATATAAAGGTAGATTAACCAATCACATCAAGGAATTAAACATTCAAAAGCTATAAATTGATCAATGATTAACACAATAAACCATATATTTCATGGAAAAATATTGTTCTGAATATAACTGAAAGGCTCAAAGTATCTAAAGCACTCTTCCAAGCTTGAAGAGTAACTCCCCAAATGATCTAAAAGTATCCTTAAAACTTAATGCATCTAACTATTTATAAGTTTAAGAGGTTAAGCCATTACAACTGAACCTTTAACTAACTAGTTACTAAAAATAGAGTGCAATTAAGTTCAAGGGAACATGCTCCCATAAAAATAGCAAAGTTTTTGCATGGGTTTGACCAAGTCAACTCTACAAATTTGACTGACTCAGAGCTTTAGAGCTGTTCCAACAATGGCCGCTAGGCTTAGCTAGGACATGCAACATCTGTTTCTTGTTCAAGTTTCTCCTAATCCTTTTCCCACATAGCCAAATGGTGCTTGTAATCAATGAAACATTTGATAATTCCTTGTATCTCTTCTTCCTCTGGCCCACACGCATAATGATTTATGACACATCCTACATCAAACTCTCTTGCTGACCTTGAATGATTGCATTTTCAATTTTTTTCACCACCTTCTTCAGCTGGTTTATGAAATTATGTAATGAAACTAATCTGTAAATTGAATTAATATTAAAAGTTTTAGTTACCTCATCATCCTCCTTAACTAAACCTTTGAAACTTGCTTTAATCTGATCAATCAAAAGAGCATCAATATTCTCATTGAAGAATTTATAGTTGATGTTATCAAATTCTTCTGAAATGTCACTTAGTCCATCCATTATTTCAACATGTTTATCCTCCAATTTATTGATTAAATCTTGCAACACTTGAGATCTGAATTCCATGTCCTTTTGATACTCAAACAACTTAGAGACATTATCAATTACACCCTCTTAGAGAATTAGATCTGGATTCATATCTCTAATTTCCTCCCAAGTAGTCAAATTCAGGTTCAAATTATTAATATCTTCATAGAGGATTTCATCTAGCTTCTAAATAGAAAATTTCTCCATCTACAAATCATTGTATAGTTCCATAAATATTTTGATTAAAGGGTTGGTCTCCTGGAGCATACACTCAATCCACCCATCAACTGATTATCCCTTTTGACCTATCTTCTCAATTTCATGATATGAGATATCATCAAGATGGGAAGAGATAGTTAGAGTAGTCATAGTTGAAGGATCTCGTGGTTGGACTAGGTTATGTGAATTTCTTCAAAAGAGAAGTGAGTTGCTCAACCTTTGATTTCAATTCATCCTTATAAGCCTTATCTTTTTCATAATTTTCTAAAAAATTCCCAAGGGCCATTTGAACATCCTATTTTGCACCCTCATGTGTTTCCTTTCCTAATGAAAACCTAGAGATTTGATAATCTGCTACAGTAATGGTTTCTTTGGTTTTTTCTTCAGTGGGGGTGGTTATCTCTATGAACCTTTCTCCTGACTGGCTTACTTGATAAGTTAGAAAAAATATTTGGTCGTTTGGCCTACCTTTTTGGAGTGGGTTCCAACACACTTAGATCAATCACATCTACGAGGGGCACCTTATTATTTTTCTTGGGGGTCTAGCAATATATCCATTCAGGTATAGCAGATGTAGACGAAAGTGGCATGGTCATAGATAAACTTGGAGCACTAGGTAAAATAATAGCACTAGGTACAATAGTTGAAATGGAAGTGGTAATGATAGATGGTGTGAGAGTTAGAATAGATTTGGGAGTAGATGAAATAGGAATAGAAATGGAAATGGAAGGAAATGGAAGTTTTGAGAAAATGGAGTGGAAAGTGGAGACCTAATCATCTCTCCAATTGAGAGAACAAGGGATGAGAAAACTTGGGCCATAGATGGAGATGGAAAAGTAGAGACGAGCAGAGGAGTGGTAGACAATGATGGAGGTGGTGGAGCTGAGGATGGTGATAATGGTAGTGAAAGAGAAATTGGAAAACCTTGTGATACAACCAAAGAAGCACTAACATCAATAAATTCAGATAATTGCACTATAGAAGACACAACCACCATGGCGCGGGGATTTTTTCAAGATAATACCCACCAACAACAAATGAGATCTTTCTTGGAGCTATAGTGGCCTTCTGAGTAGACCTCTTACCTTTTGTAGGTGTAGGAAAACTTAGGGTTGGCTGGGATTCTATTATTATAGGTTGGTCTAACCCTTTGGGTGATATTCCCAAGGTAGCTAACCAATCATATGTTATTTTTAAGATGGGACCCACCCTTTCCTTTGTATTAGAACATTCTTCTTGATACCAATTAATCCATGGTAATGGTTGATTAGCAATGTTATCACTCCTATAAACTAGGTCTAGCACATCATCATCATCTTCAATTCCATCAGAACATCTGCAATACCATATTTTTTAACTTCATCAAGAGTTAACCTTTCAAACTCTCACTGTCTAATGATGACCTCATCTTGACAGTGGATCTAGATATCTTCTAATTGAGGAACATGGGAACTGGCCAACCTTGTTTTGCTAAATTTTCCCCAATAATAAAAGTTAGTTCTAGGGTGGAAAGTTCATAAGGTAACTTCAAACATTTCTCCATCAACATTCTTTTCCTTGTAAATGCTAGCAAAAGTGTATCTTTCAATTGAAATGGGAAACTAGACTCCTTCCTTATGTCGTTTATTTTGAATCTTATGATAATCCAACAACTGACAAACCAGTTCTAACAAGACCCATTTATCGTCGAGAATCTTGGTAATTTACTAGGAGCACCTAGGAAACTTGGAACCCTAATGTATGTAAATGTTGGGAATTGGAGATATATGGCTCCCCATTCCCTTACCTCCTTGAAAGATTCATTAGAAATTATGCGATTATACAAATTCTTATCAAAATGATAAAGGAAGACAACAAAAAGGCATCATTTACTCTATGAAAATGTTTATTTCCTTCTTCCATTGTGAGTTGAGGATAAAAATCATAAATATGTGAAATGCTCCTAACACCCTTTGTATTCAACCCATTAAATTCTCCCATGGTAGTTGTCGCATAGACAAGGAAAGAAGTCATGAATAAGTTTTTGAAGTCAAGACATTTCCCAACTGAAAAAAAATTGAACTACTAATATGTTCTCCCCATATTATAAAATCCTTATGTTTCTTAATGGTAGCAATGTAAAGAAACATCCACTCTTGAAATTCTATTGCTTAAGTGAGACCGAAACTCTACTCAAAATAAAAATAAGGTCATTAACTTCCTGGATGAAGTTTAAGGGGAAAAATGTTTTGGGGATCTTAGTTACATTCCTGGCCAAATAATTCTTCATCATGATATTTGTGCATGGTTTAAATTCCTTATCCCAGTATTTAGTTTCAGCCTCTAGGGAAATTGTTGCATATTCCTTGACATCCTGAAGTTTGAATGAGTCTTTAAAAGCATCGGTGTCTAGCCTAATCACAACTTTACCATTACCATCCTTTACTTATTTAGAGACCTTATCGAAGTGAGTTGTTGTAGCCAAGACAAACTTAGGGAAATGCATGGATGAAGGAAAACCAGCAGTAGTGGCAAGCCCACTGTTGAATATGGCTTACATCCAAGATTTTTTATTAGGGGCTTTTATTATTTCTCATAATTTTGGCATATCCAACTCTCCCAATTGAGTGTCTCCAATGTTTCCAAAATCTAAGGATATACATGTATGAGGGGAAACTCCTAAGAAGGCATAATTCATATTTTACTTTCCTTTTAAAGAAGAAGTTGATACTAGTTTGGGGTTTGGAACCTAATCGAACCTTGAAAATTTTATAGAATTTTTTTAAGACTCTTAAACATCAAAGTCTAAAGGTCGACAAAAACCTCTCGAAAATAATCTAATACAAAAATATGAAGCCCAAAAATCCAAACTATGCTCACTTCCAAACCCAAAAGCATACCTTAGAAATTGAAAAGCAACAAGTTCTTAAGGTCCGAAATGATGCTAACTCTGAAAATGAACTCCGAAATCGAACCCCTCATAGTTCCAAAATCACAGGCCCAAAATGACGAAAGGCATACCTTGAAATGTAGACATTTGAAAAAGTAGACCTCCGAAAAGCGAGACCTCTGAAAAGCTAAAGGTTCCGAAGATTTGAAATGAGGTTTTTTCAAAATCCTTGGGTTCGATGAGACTTGATGCCTGCATGATTTGAAGCTCGCAAGATTGAATGAAATACCAAACAAAAAATTGGCAATGGATTCTATGTTTAAGAAAGAAGAAGAATGGAAAGAAATAACAAAAAAAACCATGGCAATCTAAACCAAAAAGATTAAATAAAACCCAAAAAATACCTTGAAAGTGATGCCTAAAAGTATGATATGGTGCGGTAAAAATTGAGGTGTCAGAGTGAAATTCAAGTGAAAATGATGGGTGAAAATCCAAGTTTATATAGGTAAACCTGAAATTAATGCGAAAGATGACATGTGTGGGATGGTTGGGAATTAAATGTTATGCAAAGAGGCTGAAATCTGAAATGTAAGTGTGACTGTTCTAATGTGAAACCTGATGTCCAAAACCCGAAGGACTGAAGTTTTGAAATTTTAGAACTTTTGGATTTCAAATTTCAAAACTCAGGAATGAAAATATTCCCAGGTGTAAAGAGAGACTCAGAAACCTGAAATCTTGAAGTTCTAAAATTTTGGAACTTTGGGATTTCAGAGTTTAGAACTAAAACATGAAAACAATCAAAAATTTCAAAGAGAACTCGAAACCCGAAAGCCCGAAGTTCCAAATTTTTAGAAATTTGGGATTTGAATTGTAATATTTTTTTTTACTTGCAAATGAAAAAAAACCCAAATTAAAATAACCTCCGCATTTCGAAGTCCAAAATTTTGGACTTTAGAAAACTCTCGATTCCCCAAAAACTTAGGCAAGAAATTTCACGAGAATGGTAGAAAATTTTAAAACTACCCTCCCGTTAAAGGTAACTTAAAAGGTTAACAAGATTCATGAATGTAGTTGGTGCATTAGTGAGTCCAAAAGGTAACATTGTAAAATCATAATGCCCATATCTTGTTCTAAATGTTTTCTTATGAATGTATTCATCCTTTATCCTTATCTTATGATAACCAGATCAGAATCAATCTTTTAATAAAAAGATGCATCTCTCATCTAATCAAAAAGGTTATCAATCCTTGTAAAAGGATACCTATTACTTATTGTTTCCTTGTTAAGCATGTGATAATCAATGCAGTCTTAATGTTCAATCTTTCTTCTTATTGAAAATGATCGGTGCTCCCCAAGGAGACGACTCGATTGAATATGTCATTTATACAAAATTTCATGAAGTTGTGATTTTATCTCAACGAAATCTATTGTTGTCATTCTTTATGGTGTTTTTGATATCATTTCAGTTCCAAGTTTGATGTCAATGGTAAATTCAAACTCACGTTTAGGAGGAAGTCTAGGTAATTCCTTTGGATAGACATCCATGCATTCTTGTGATGGATAATCCTCCAAGTAATTCTTACCTTCCTCATGAAAATTAGAAATTTTATTGCATACAACATGTAACCTTTGTTTTTAGCTTTCTTAAGTTGCATTGTAGAAATCTGTCTAATTTTGAAACCTCTTTTTATGCCTTGAATTCTAGTTGTTTTTTTCATGTCATATAGGCATTACATTCATTTTTCAAAATAGTCTAATGTTGCTTTTTGTTTGGACAACTATTTTGCTCCTATAATGATGTCATAAGACCCTAAAAGAGATACTTATATGTCATGTTCAATGGTAAAACTAGGTAATTCTAATGCTACTTCAAACAAACATTAGTCTATTGTTTTAACATCATTCCCATATGTATTTTTCATATATCCATATTTCTTATATATTTTTTCAGCTAACTTACTACTAATAAAGCAATCAATTGCACTGGTGTCAAATAAAATAGTAATAGGAAGTCCATACAGCTTACCTATCACTTCAATAGGAGTCACTTGTTTCTCAACTTGGCGAGTTAGCCACTGCAACATGAATCCTTTGTTGTTTATTTTTCCTTGATTATTTTATAGACAATTATTAGCATATTGTTCACCACCACATTTGAAACACCGAGAAAGAGGTCATTAATTTTAAAATTTATTATCATTTACCGTAGCACTTTATTCGGCCCATTTCTCCTTGTATTTGCAGAAAGTTTAGTTGTATCATTTATGTTAGTCTTCATTTTTTTACTTCCTTTTATATCATGTTTTTCTAGGAGCTAATGATGCAGTTGACCCAACGCTCTTCTTACGTTATATTTTCTATGAGCATAAATTTCTTACAACTTCTGCTCTTGCCTAATGGATTTTTTGAACACTACTTCCATAGTAGATAGCCCATGCACATATAATTCTATTCTTATATTTCGGTTCAAACCCATAATAAACTTACGAATTCTAAATTTTTCATCTTTTTGGTATTGTGGTACATATTTTAGTAACTTAGTGAAACATTCCCAGTATTTAACCACACTCATTTTATCTTATGTTAGGTTCTAAAACTCAGACATTTTCTAAGTAAGTACAAGTGAGGTAACTAACCTCGATAAAATTAAAATTTTAATTGTTCCCATGTGATGTTAGAAGTATCAACTCCTAACTCTACCTTTCGTTTATCCCACCAAGAGGATTCTTCATTAGAGAGATGAAATGCACCCCTAATTGTTGTGGTTTCTTCTAAAATTTCTCTTATCTCGAAATATATTTCCATTTCACTCAGCCAATTCTTGGATCCATCCCCTAATGTTGTTCCATCAAACTTAGGTGGGTTGATCCACTTAATATCCCTTGATAGTTCATCTACTAGCTAAGCTCTTTTGATTTTAGTTGATTTCCAACATTAGGATTTTTAGCATTATGATGAATAGATTGTTCTACCTTAAATTTTTCCTCTTCCTCCTCACCCATCACCTTCTACTTTAGGGAAGCTATCCATTTTTGGGCATCTTAAAGGACTGTTATAATTTACTCTAATTTCTAGGTTGTTGCACCTTTAGCCACATTTTTTATCTTTTCCTAACCATTGTATTATGTTAAAAAAGGATAACATGTTTTGTTAGAGATATAAACCTATTAAGTCTAATAGCTTATAAGACTTCATATCGATACCAAAATGTAACACCCATGTTATTATTAATCCAAATTAAGGGAATTTTTTATAAACCCTTAAGTACAATTAATGCGTTAAATTATTTTCATCTTACAACTAATTAATCCAACATAATTAAATGTTTATAATCCATATGATAAAAATGATAACCATGTACAAAAATAAGGGTCAAATAGATATTTTTGACCCCCTTGATTATTTAGACATAAAATCACGCACTTTGAGTCATTATTTAGTCTCGATCACATACTACTATTTTCATGTTTCCTAAGTAATAAGATTAATAATTAACCCGTGTCTTTGGCCATATTGTGTTGATTTCTATTACTACTTTCGATCTTGCATGACTTCATTGGCCTAGTTTGTCTTTTCATACTTTAGTTTTAACTTTTCTAGACTAGATTGCCTAACCAAGATGCCAATGTCAGGTGCCCTCATCCCTTCTAGGTGACCTTGTCCTATTTACACTTTACTCTCACTTTTTGGGTCCTTTCTATATGTTTGAGCACATTATATTTTGGGTATTTGGACTTTTCGTGGTTAATTAAAAAATTATAGCGAAGGAACTGTTGATTGAATAATACTCGTCTAAAATAAGGAGTCCGCATAGGATAGAAGGCCAAGAATAAAGGTATGGAAGGATAGGAGGGACCCACGTGCTGAAGGAATTATCCAATTTTGAGCATGAAGATCTATTTTTAAAAGATGGCGTGCAGAACACATCAATGATGTAGAGATGTACGTGCCATGCATTGTCTATATTTGGAGAATTGGTTTAAAGCATCTATGCATGAAGATGAGCTAAGAATAGACCTTGAAACTTTAGTTAAACTACAAGAGAAATATAGATAGCACACTTTCATATGTGGCTATCAATAGCATGTGACCTATTTCTAGAGTAGTTAAGTGGTGAAGGGAAAGTCCCCACCCTATATATATGATGTTAGGTGCATAATAGAGAGAGATCATAGAGAGTGGTGTATGTATGATTCTAGACGTATGAATGTGTGTATCAGATCCATATGCACCTTGATATAAATTGACAATATTGTAAGGAGCTTCTATATTTATTAATAGATGGAAGATATTGGCTGAATCTAAGTGTCATTCTGTGTAACTGAGTGGTGCATGTTATTAATTCAATAATGATTACTGTTTAAGCTTGTTCTTTCATAAATCTATGGGTAGCTTGCACTGTAGAATGATGGATTAGTTATGAATCTATATGTTTCTGTCTTCATCATGTTAACATCCTATTATAGCAACCCTAAAGAGGGACCTAGTACCTTTGTGTGCTTCGGGTGAGCACTCAGTCTAGGTTGAGTGATGTGTCAACACGACTAGGGTGTTATCTTGTAAATTATAGGCTGCATCATTGGTTCCATTTCCAAGACCTCTTTTTTAGTTGTTTTCAGGATGGTTCACGATGAAGACGTACTAGTTAACTCTAGCAAGTATTGAGGAATGGATACATGATCTAGAAGAATAATATGCACGATGGTTCAACAGTGGATATGAGTTTAACACACGCACTTGGGAATAACAAGACCTGTATAACAACTTATATGAGATATTTTTCACTATCTTTCCAGTAGAACTATACGAGTGGCTTACTACTTATGCATCTCAGTGGAATTGGAGGTATCGCGCACTTGTTTGGACACAGGAATAATTTTAGGCCCTTTATGATGTTGATCTGATCTAGACTCGCATGGTGGATACATGGTTTCGTGGTGTTCTAAATAGTTATATTCTAGAATATTCAATTTCAATGTAATTTTTTCCAGAGGTAGCTAAGTTTAAGTTTTTGTAGTATCAAGAGGAACATATTTACACAATATTCCACTAACGATCAAAATCTTAATGGTAAATCGAACCTAGAGAGTAAACCAATGGCTAGCTAAAATTCACCATGCACAAAGGTAGGAACAGGTTTGGTATTAAGATTACAGACTTAGCGGAAGAAAATTAGAGAGAAGAAAGATGACTTAAGTGTAATGAGGCACGTGAGAGGGAAATAGAGAAGTAATGTTCCGATGTAGAAAGTATGGCATTGAGGAGAGATCGCTCGTGAAGGATTTATGGCTCACGTAGAAGATGTGGAGCTAGAGCATCAGGAACTCCCCCATCTTGGAAAGCATGACAAATATCCCTTCTCATCCTCACATGGAAGTGTTTCAGCAAAGACTACTTGGGCCACTAGGCATGCATCTTAATCCACCTGGTGACCTAGCCTTTGTGCTTGGTTTTTCAGTATCTAGTATGAAAAGTAACCAACAAACTAACTTGGGAAGTAGGAAAGCGGGAGTAAGTCAGGGGTCAAGTACATCAATGGTAGGATATATAGCTTTAATGTCATTTAGAGGAGCATTCTTAGGCACATCATCCACACAAAATGTAAGCACACGAATACTAAACTCACCTCGGAAGTGGAACTGCTTGATAGACTATTGGGGTTCTATACAATACTATTATCAGAACATAAGGGAGTACATCTACATGCCCTATTCCAACTATAGGTGGCGGATCAGGAGGTATAGGTGGTTCTAGTTCTAGTGTATCGGGTGGTTACGGAGGTAGAGGGAATCTAGGAGGTTTTGGATCGGTGGTCAAGGTCTACAGCAACCATAGAATATCTATATGGATATGTCTCTTTGTCTCCCATAGTATAGAGGTATAGAGGATCTTTGTCAAGCATGTGCATATGTGGGAAATATTGTGGTGCACTAAAGGGATTATAGAACGAGAGAAAAGGAAATTCAATTCACTACTACATTACGGGGCACACCCACAGTTGGTATAGGAATTTTGACCCCGATCAAACTTGCGTGGATTATATAGACTTGAGGGATGCTTTCTTGAAATATTTCCATATCCCGAGTTTGAGAAAAGAGTATAAGTGTGCTCAAATATATTAGTAAGGCACTACCGAGAGTTTACATGAGTATGATGCTCATTTTAAGACACTTCTATCTAAGTTGTCCTATGATATCCATGTTATCCAGCATGCACAAAGGTTCATTGGAGGATTGATTACACCTTTTAGGAGGGCACTTTCACATAAGATATACACAGATCTGTGAGAAGAAATGGAAGCATATTTATGTGCTAAGGAAGTTAGGAGCATTGACACTGGAATTATCCCACTTATAGAGGCATAGATCATAGTTATGGCTAAGTAGTTAGAGAAGCTATCAGCAAATTCAACCCATGAAACATGCTCAGGAATTTGGTGTATAGATTGTGAAGTGGAAGGTCACACCAAGGATAGTTTCCCTCGCATATCTGTACATTCATTATTACTAGACTATGATATTTTTCATTTGAACCATGATGTGAGTCACTGTCCTTTGCTACAACGCATAATAAGGAAGAATGTATCTTGATTTTACAAAATTTGTAGGTCCACGACCCATGATATTGAGTATTTTTCGGTTGATTGCTCAGATCCAGGATGCAATAGACATTGGAATATGATAGAAAAGTATAACAGATAGTTCTAAGGGTAAGAATGAGCACTAGGATCAGGATCATAATAAAATGTGCTATGATAGGAATGAGGGGCGTTTTGAAGGAGGTCATGGAAGGGGACATGGATATCATGGTGGATATGGAGGATGAGGCCAAGGTAGAGGAAGAGGATGATTCCCTCATGGAATGTATTATACAAGTGGATCTCCTAACCACTACTAACATGAATGTCTTGAGAATAATGCATGTTCTTTCTACGGGAAGAACCATAGCTATGAAGAGTTCTGGACTTATATGAGCATCTGAGTAAGCAACATAAACAAGAAAACAAAGGCGTTAGGATGGTTAGAATCCAATGCATGGTAGGAGATCAATGGATGCCCAAAATAATAGAAGGACATGAGGCATTGATAGTGAATATTACGACACGCGTAGAAGCTGCGTGGGCGTGAGAGGCATTGCACTAGAATCCTATGATTACTAAAGATGAGGTTTTGCATGCAAGGTACCTAGATCCTTCTCATCAGAAGGACGTTTACCAGGATACCATGGAAGTGCTAAGGAATCTTCAGGGTGAGATATAGTACCTAAAGGATAAGAAGAAATCCTTGGAGACAATTCAAACTGATATTGATGATCTATGGGAGGTGTGTAAGATGTTGCGCCAGGAGAACATTATTCCACTGTTAGGAAGTTGGTTGAAAGGGAACACTCTACACGTAAGTCTTAAGACTAGATGGCAGATTCTACATGAAAATATTCCCCTGATAACATTGACTATGACAAAGAAATTACTCTGAATGTTGTTGTGGATGGGTGGCTTTTGAGCAACATATTGATAGATATAGGTGTGGAAGTCAATGTGCTGACATTAGATGCATGGGTACAAATGGGGAGACCTCCATTGCAGCCATCATCTAATGTGTTATTCATGGAAAACCAGACTAAGGCCACTCCCATAGGAGTATTGAAAGATGCATCTATCACTATACAAGGGGCCAAGTTCACTGGGGATTTTGAGGTATTAGCACTTGTAGAAGAAGACAATTTTCCAGTCTTTCTGGGATGCCCTTGGTGTTATGCAAATAATATTGACTTGAGATTCAATAAAGGATATATCAGTTTTGAAAACAAGGAGGAAAGGGTTGTGATACCCTTAACAGATGGGAAGTATATGCCATATGTTGAGCCTCTAAGTGAGGAGGACTTAAATAGAGTATATGTATGCGCTATTCAAGACTTGGAGGTCAATGAGCCATCAAAGGAAGGTATCCTCCACCGGGAGGATTCCCATTCTATTATTGATACTATGAGTATTGCTTGTGATAATTAGGCTCATGGTACATATGAATTTGTAGGGCACGAGGTGAAAAGCATGATTGTGTGAAAGAGTAGATTGCACTCAATTTGATGGATAAGCAGCAGTACCTTGGTATACAAGGAAAAAGATCTTCCTACCTTTTTTAAGGCCATGGAAATGCGGTGGGTAGATCAGATTACAATAAGGGATATGTTATTATCTACACGGGACAACAACATGCTGGTGGATAGTCCAAAGAGATAATCTTATAAACTAGGAAGATATTGGAATAACTTTGTCCGCTGAGGTTTATAAGAAACAATGTACCTACACAAATCTACATTTATCATGGTGATCAACCTGTTCAGCATCACATTTAGCAGTGTGAGAGACTCTAGACAGTAGGACAAGAAGCATTACCACCTTCACTCTAGGTTCATAGATTGTATTCCATGCTCTAAGGATGCGCATGCGCGTGGTATGTATATGTAGAACTACATAGAGAAACTAGGAACTGACAAGAGTTGGCTACATGCATGATCTAGACATTTGATTACTTCTTGACTAAACCTCTTATAAAAGAGGCATTAAAATTTGTCAAGTGCTTAACTATGGGAGATAGTGCAAAGGTAGAAGAGCATATTTAGGAATTATTTGGTGAGACAGATTTTAGAGCATGTTTTGAAAGGGATGAGGAAATAGACTCCAAACTAATTGAGCGCACTTGCCTTGAGAAAGAGAAAGGAAAGATGGTCTACATCATGGACGATGAGGAAGTTGATAACCTAGATGTTGGACATTCACACGGGGTGCGCGAGGTCTTGGACAATGCAAAAAAGGATGCATGTTCCTACCATGAACCCATGAAGACAAAGAAGGTGAATATAGGTTTAGAGGTGAGCCCGAGGAGGCCATAATTGGAGAATCTTGAGTCGAGACTCGAAGTAGCAAAGATAATTGAGTTACTCAGGATTATCGGGACTTATTCCCTCGAGGATATCATGAAATGAAAGGTGTGCATGAATCACTTGGGGAAATGAAGATCAAACTTAAGGATGGTGCATGACTAGTTAGGAAGAGACCTTATAGAATGAATCCTAATTTGCATGAAAAGGTGAAAGAAGAAATTGATAAAATGCTGAAATATGGAATTATCAAGCCCCTTGATGAGTCGAGTGGGTTATCCCAATGATAATCAGTATTAAAATGGATAGAAGGATTAGGATATGTGTGGACTACAAAGAGCTGAATGTTGCATGTGTGATGATCCATTCCCTACGCCTTTCACTGAGGAAATACTAGAAGGATTTGCAGGGCACGAAATATATTCTTTCCTGAGATGGATTTTTGGCTATCATCGGTTAGGATCTCTCAAGAGAATCAAGAAAAGACAAAATTCACTATTGAATGGGGTAGTTTTACTTATCTTTGTGATGCCCTTTGGATTGAAAAATGTGCCTGTTGTATTCTTGCACATAGTTATTTAAGCATTCAAATATTTTATTGAAAACTTCTTACAGGTTTATCTAGATGATTGGATAGTATATGGGCTTGTGAAAGATCATTGTGACAACTTGCGCTTGATGTTTGAATGATGCAGACAATTGAGTATCTCTTTGAACATCAAGAAATGCATATTTTCTATGCCATTTGGGATACTGTTAGGACATATAATCTACAAGGAAGGTTTTTAGTTGATCCAGCCAAGGTTGCAGTCATTTTAGTCTGAAAGTGCCTACCAATCAAAGTGGGGTGTGTGGATTTTTAGGTCATATGGGATATTATAGAAAATTCATAAAAGGGTATGCCAAAATTTTTGCACCCTTAGAAGAATTATTGAAGGGGAAAGGTACATTTTATTGGGGAGAACCGTAGCAGCGCACGTTTGAGGTATTAAAAGAGAAACTTACTACCACACCCATTTTTGCTTTCCCTCATGGGATAGAACATTTCATGTGCATGTGGATGCTTCTAGTATGGCCATTGATGTTGTGTTAGCTCAACCTAGTGAAGGTATTATTGATCATCCAATTTGTTTTGCTAGTAGGAAGCTGACTAATGCTGAAAGGAATTATACAACTACAAATTGCAAAGCTTATTCAATGATCTACACCTTGTACAAGTTTCAAAAGTACTTGTTAGCCACAACCTTTGTGTTTAATATAGATCATATGAAATTGAAGTACTTGGTAAACAAGCTCGTCTTATAGGGGCACATATACGAGATGGGTGATCCTATTTCAAGAATTTGACTTCATAGTTATAGTGAAGCCAGGGAAGAGTAATTCTGGACCAGACCATTTATCTAGAATTGATTCAGGAGAGGATGCACAGATAATTGAAGAGACAATTCTAGATGTAAAATTATATAGGTTACAATGCGTGCTCAAGGAATTAGAACACATTGTTATATTTCTATGAAAGTGTATGACACCAGAAGGAATGAAAGCATTAGAAAATAAGCATCTTGTTATACACGTGGCACCATTTATGTTAATTAGTGGTTACCTCTACAAGCTAGGCGGAGATGAAGTGTTACGTCGTTGTATGTTAGAGCGTGAGTGCAAGGATATCATCTAAGAGGCTCATGGTGGTATTGTAGGAGGTCATTATACAAGTGATGAGACTGCTCAAAAGATCTTAATTTATAGATTATTGTGGGAGACACTTTATAAAGACTGTAAAGATTATTGTAAGGCATGTGATCATTTTCAGCACCGAGGAAAACTAGGGCAAAGAGATGACATTCCTTTGAGACTGATTACTAGTGCCGAGACATTTGAAAAATGGGCTATTAACTTTGTAGGGCCTATTTAAAGTCGCCCACGTGCAGGAATAGATCATGCTATATCATTACTTATAGAAATTATCTCACACGATGGGCAAAAGAAACTCATGTGAAAGACTCATACAACAACTACAATGGCTAGGTTTTTATAAAAGAATGTTCTTACATGATATGGATGTCCTTTATGCTTGATAAGTGATAGAGGTACACACTTTTTGAATGACACAATCAGGATCTTATTAGATGAGTTTATGGTTGCACACCATAAAACTACACCTTACCATCCTCAGGAAAATGGAACTACTGAGGCTTTCAACAAAATTTTGGGCTAGACTTTGACAAAAATATGTGATGTTGGAAGAAAGGATTGGGATGAAAAAGTGTCAGTTGTGCTTTGGGCATATAGAACAACTTACAAGAGATTAAACAAGGCCACACCATTTCAGTTGGTGTTTGGTGTGGAAGTTGTTCTTCCTATAGAATTTATGTTACCTTCTTTGCGCATTGCGCACGCTGGAGGTCTAGCTGATGAACATGCTTTAGAAGAACGTATTGCAAAGATGATTCAGCTGGATGAGTGTCGAGCCATAACATGATGGAGTAAGAGGTAGGAAAAGGCCAGGCAGAAGGTATGGCATGATAGAAACATAAGGGATAAGAAGTTTGAGATTAGATAAATGGTGCTTCTTTATGACTTAAAGTTCTTGCGCCATCCAGGTAAGCTCAAAGTACATTTTTTGGGACTGTATATTATCACTTCTATACTTGAATCAGGTGCATTCTAGTTAGAAGCACTTGATGGAACATGACTACCTAGTTACTTTAACAAGAGTAGGTTGAAGCCCTACTATAAATAAGTCTTCTTGGTGTTTGTAATAAGACAATATTGTCATTCAGTTTAGGTTTTCAATTTTGTATTTCCTTAATGTATTTACTTCATTGTCGCTATGCTTTATAAATTTAGTTGTTATTTGTGTAATAAGCATGCTTACATGCATAAAGCTAATTACTGTATGAATCATGTTTATGCTTAGAGGACTGCACATACTTTTAGTATGGGGTGGTTTTGTTACCCAAGAAAAATACTATGGGATTTAAAAGGTGAAAGGAATATTTGTTATGGGTGTGCTTTAAGTCAAAAGAAGATTTCTTCTCAAAAGGTGACCAAGAATGGAGATGGATGAAGGAACAATATAATATGAGGTAAGCAGAAGCCATGTTAGCTACCAGGAGAAGGTGTAAAGATGAGGTACTCGTGCACAAGAACAAGCGCGAAGAGAAGTCTCGTGACTAGAGGGTAGGAAGGTGCACTAGAAGGTTATAGCTAGGCGTGAATGTGTACCATGTGGAATGAATGGATTTGATCAATGAATGAAGGACTATTTGGTAGGTGAGGAGTAATAAATGCATCAAAATTTGAAAAAGTTATATAAGGATGGGATACGGATTCATTTTTATCGTTGAAACTAAGAGTATTTATGAGAAGAGCCAAGTGTAAAGATTTGAGTGATAAAGTTGAGGTGCGAAGGGTGTGAAACCAAGAGTGACAACTAGATATTTTCTATAAGAAGCTTGCATCCCTAGTGGTGAAGGGTTTGAATGAAGCAGAGAGACAGGAAAGAGTTAGGTTATGAATATTCAACCTAGGGCATAATTGCATTGAGCTAGGGTTTGATTCGTAGAGTTACAAGGTTGAAGAAGAAACATTTGCATAGTAGAAATGGCACCAAAGAAGGAAACTACAGTAGCAGTAAAAGGAAAGAATAAATTAGTTGTTGAGGAAGAAGAGATGGCACCCAAAAGCCATTTTTCAGAGATGCAATACCCAGAAGGAGTCATTATCGGCCAAGAATGGGATTCACCCATTATAAAAATCAAATTGAGTGAATATAATCACAGGATGTCAGAAAACAAGAAGGAGCTCGATTCGTTGCTTATGGCTAGAATAAACAAACGTACGACAGATGACATGCTAGTATATGATGATGTGGGTGAATTTTTTTTGAAAATAATTGGGGTATATTAGTTGTATGAGATGTCATATTTTAGGAAGGATGATCCCTTTTACCTGTGGCTCATGAGTAGGGTACATGAAGAATTCTTCTACTTTGCAGGACACAAAGTTAGAATTTTGTCTACACTTGTCTCATCAGTGACAGGTCTGAAGGCCACAAGGGGAAGACATAAGAGGTGATCTTGTAGATAAAGTTGCAATCTTAAAGACCAAACAGGAGTTGGGATACCTAAAGGGTCCACATAGAATGGACATAGATAAGTTAAAGAACTATCCAATTGTACAAGCTACAACACACCTGGTTACTAAGTTAAATGATCAGGAGCGGTGGTTGCAGGTAAACACTATGTGGTTACATGTGGCACGTAAGATGTCGGAAGGGACAATCTACAACATTGCAGGCTATATTACAGAGAAAATAGTCAAAGAAGTGCACACTGGGGAAATATCAGCTTTGGGGTTGTTCTACTATCATTGGTCTTCATGGAGATTGGAGTACCAGATGGACCAAAGGAGAAAATATGGGAATACCCCATGGAGAAAAATTCCCCAACTGAAATATTTAGAAAATACCTATGCAAGGGGACCATGACAAATGAAGTAAAGAAAAGGGTGGAGAAGTGGTATGACAGGATCCATGCGGCATTTGGGGAAGAATGGCACATTCCAAAGGACCTGCCAACAGTAGTGGTAGGAAAACAAGTTCATTTTGTTGTATACCAACATTTTTACATCATGCGTTTACAATGAAAGATGAAGCCTAGAGACCTTGGTATAGGTTACCTTACGCATTCACCTTAAGGTATTTTCAAGAATCTATGTATAGATTTACAGACACACAAAGACTGATCTTCAATGCAGACAAGGTAGACTGTGATTACCATACATTGAGGAAGAAGTATGTATATCCTAGCAGAAGCACCTATACGGAGAGAATCATTTCAGAGGTTCTGAACATCAAACCGATAAGCTTGGTTGTAGTAGATGTGGGGATAGCATTGGTATATCTCCAATTGAAGCCAAAAATGGAGAATAAAAATATGTGGAAGGTGAGTTCGTACTTCTAGCACCACCAAAAGGGAAACATACAATGGAGAATATCCCAACGCCTAAGCCTATAGAGAAAATTGAAGTGCAAGATGAGGAGGAAGAGTGTGAAGATAGTGGTGGTTTGGAACATAGGGGTAGGAGACATCCTACAAGTTAGAGTGAAGCTGAGTGTGCTATTACACCACCTCAGCCACAAGAAGGGGATGAAGAGGACTTGAATGTGGTCTAAGGGGAGAACATGTTTAAAAGAGTATTCAGGAGAACAAGGACCCAAGGTGCTACCCCAACCACTGTGCACAAATCACCCCGAATCTCCCCACAAAAGGAAGCTGCGTAGAGAAGGAGGAAGCTGAATTTGAACAAGGAGGTGGAAGAGTCAGAGGAGAGCATGCCTAACTCTCCTACACTTCTAGAGCACACAAAAGGAAAGGATGAGGTGTCAAAGGAGAAGGAAGAAGAGAAAGGACCAAAGGAAATAGTTGCAGAAGATATTTAGGACATGGAGACGTAAGTCCCAAATTTGGAGGCTAGAGTTCCTAAGTAGCAAAGGTCTAGGAGGACAAGTGGGGAGCACATTCCACTAGCCATGGGGTATGTAGAGGACATAAGAAAGATTATCCGCACCCACTTCTAGATTACAATAGCATGAAGGATCTATTTAGCTGGGAGTTTATGGATGAGGATATGGTGATTGTGCGCACACGAAAGTAACTATCATGGTCAATGCACACCCACATGGATGAGCTTGACTTTGATGTATGTGAAGAGTCATGCATTTTGAGGAAACTAAAGAAAGCACCTCAAAGCTAGACACATGACCGTAAAGCCTCTTTTGTCATGTCGGATGAGCAGTCAAGTAATGCACTAGTGAAAGTTTTTATAGAAGTGGCTAGAAGAAACATTGATAAGGCCACCACGATCAGAGAATTGCATGAAGAGGTGAAGACAAAGGAAAAAGAGATAGCGCACTTGACATAAGAGAAGGATTTTGCACGAAATAAGAATGACGTATTCATAAGCATCACAGAGGAGATTAAGGACACTGTAATCAAAGCAAGGCCATACTTAGAACCCAAGGTACCATAGACATTTCCTTCAGTGATACACTATGTGGGGAATTTTGTGGAATTGGTGCTCAAAGATGAAACTCTACGTATGCAAGTGCCAAAATGATCGAGAGAAAGATGTCGAATGAGAGTAGGAATCTGTGATGAGAAAAATTTCATCTTATGAAGGGATGTTACAGGCATTACAAGAAGTCTTGAAGAAAGTGGATCAAGCTTTAAATATATGCACAGCTCTAGAGGCACTCATCAACATCAAGACCTCTCAAGAGAACAATGAGGTCTAGAAAGTTATGAAAGATGCGATATTGGGTCGTAGAAAGGTTGTCAATGGTAAAATAGAAGTGTAAGGCCCTGGCAGCAACACAAGATCTGCACAAGACTTGGATAGAAGAGCTCGAGAAAGATGATTGCGTAGAAGATGGACCTTTTGGAAGGTCGAATGACAACCTTGTCCAATGTTGTGTTGGTTTTACAAAATGAGAAAGGAGAAATTGTGTAGGATGAGTTGAAATCCATTGTAGTGGACATCCTAGGAAAAGTAGGGTAGGAACTCACCTGAATGGTAGGATTTAGAGGCAGCAATAAAAGAGGAATATCAAGAGTGATGCTACAAACCGGTAACATTCCCAATTTAAGACTTTAGAAACAAGGGAATAATAATAATTATTTTTATAGTGTTCATTGTTCTAAATAAAGCATTATTTAGAACAAACATTCCATGCCAATCAAATTCAATGGATAAACATATGTAGCTGTAATGACTCGGTGATTCACCGATCTATTCATTCCATAACTCGGTAAGCTACCGATCTATTTATGTTATCTTATGTATTGAATACATATTGTATACTTCATATACTTGGTCTTCCTACCCTACACTAGGTATTGAGTGATCTATTTAAAGAACATATCTAAATATCTGCTACCAATATTCATTTGATATCACGTTGTTTTAAACTTGGTGACATAGGACAATGTAACTAGCAGCTTGTGATACTTTGGCCAAAGATTTATAACATATTATGTATGTCACTATTCCTAGATGGCATACTCATCATATTGGAATATGTCCTTCACCTCACTCCTCTATTATCATGATTGGTCTTTACTGACTACCATCAGTCCACTTGTTCAGGTTTAACCCTAGCCCTAGATAGAAACATAACCTATTATAGGAAGATGCTCACAATGGCTTAGGGTAAATGGGCATACTCGGTTGACCTAAGTCGACCGGATGTGCCAACGTACCCTAAGCCATTGGAAGCTAATTCCTATCCTAAATATGCTCCTATCCAGACCTAGAGAGAAACTAAGTTCAAGTTTGAGTTCTATTGTGTGTAGATCTAGATGATCAATGCGGAAGGGTGATGCCACATGTCAACTACAACGTTGTATTCTCGAGAAGACCCAAGCCTTCTCAAAAGTACAGCCCTGTAGTTGGCATGTGCCAACATCCTACAGAAACTACCTCATCAAGATGTACATACCCCAAGGAGATTGTTAATACTTTGTTAGTTTGGATTATTTCTTGATTACAACAACCCTTCCAAACCCTAATCCAACACTCAATAAGTTCTTTCCTAAATTTTCTTCATTTAGTCCATGAAGAACTTTTTATACTTATGGTTTCTTTTAATGTTTGATTTCTCAGTTAAACTACCAATTAACCACAAAAGAACAACAACGTTATCATAAGTTTCATTTAAAAAGTACCATAACTTTTAGAAAGGTTCAACGTCCGAATATATCCAATTAAAGTAGACTTCATACAAAATGAAGTCTAATAAATTGTAATCATATTTCCAAACCTTTTTGGTTTATATTCAATTAAGAAAGAGAAAGAGTCTTTCTCTACATGTTTAAGTGTTAGGGTATATCCTACCCAATATCCATATTTCTTAATGTATGTTCATCACACATTACATTACTATGTTAAATAGTTTAGATAAAGAACATCATATTCTGCAACTTAACAAGCTATGCATCTTAATTAGGGAAATTGAACTAAATCCCTTTATCCAACTTATCAAAGGATAACCAATTAAGCATATAAATAATATGAAGAATATCAAAAAGATAGAAATCCATCTCTTTCATATAAGTACAAGATAATTTACACAACCAATACAAGTAAATTCTCAACTTTCAATTCATCTTTATAACTTATACATTTACAAGACTTATGCATTTTAGGCATACTGCATAACAACCACCTTCATTCTAAAAAGAATACAAATTTTCTTTTTCAATACAATCTCAAGAACAAATAAAATTCTTCACAAAGAATCAAACTTAAATCAGCCAATGCATCATATAAGTTTTGCCTTCTTTTATCACTTACGAAGTCCATCTGCAAAAATTGCTAGCACGGGTCAATTCCATGAACTGAGCATGATAAGCACTAAGCCTTAAAATGAAGTGCATTCCACTAATTGTTCCATTAAAACAACTATGCTTTAATGAAACAATTAATATATCATACATATCAGTAAGTAATAACAATCAGAAAATAAGTACATTAACCCATCTGAATTCACTTCTAAGAGAAGAACAAAATATAATCCACAACATCTACCTCACAAAATTAAAGTTTAATTGATCCTATCAATTACCTTTAAACAAACAATAGATCATAACATCCTATTGTTCCCAATTCTATCATAATGGAAAACAACATTTAACTTTACTATAAGACAAAGAAAGGGTTTACAACATAGTTCTCATTAGGATGATTCATCTAGCTCCTAAGCATGGAAGAAGAATATTCATTCCAAACTATGCTCAACACAAAACATCTGAAAACAGAAATAGGTTCATAACATGAATTTAATTGTTTCGTTTAAAGGACAACTACCTTTAAATACAACATTTAAGATTTTAAACAGAACATAATCCCATATCAATCTAAGAAGGAATATAGAATTTAAATAGTCTTCCAATAAGATTATATTTTTTGTTCAACAAAACCGAAACATCAAATCTCTTCCTACATCACTTCAACAAATGATATGAACAAGGAAGACTAAACAATTATAATAAATCTCCATTTCGCAAGAGAACTAATAACAGAAGGGTTCAATCAAATGAACTAATCCCTATAGGTTAGAAAAGGAATCTTATTAGAATTTGATTCAATCCTTAATTTATTTCTCTAAACTTAACAAAAAATTCCCATTTCTAATCCAAACAATAAGCTCATACACTAGTTCCCAAAAGAGAGAACAAAACCAACTCATTGCAAAGAAAACATACTACAAGTCCCCCTTACAATCCTTATCATTAAAAGCATGAGTTCCAATTTCAGTTCAGGACAACATAACAAGTAAAGTTCTAAAATAGCACACTATCCCTAAGGGTTCTCAATTTCCTTTTTCTTTTAAAAGACTCAAGTATTCACTTATTGATCCCAACAAGATTAGAAAACCTGAAACCTTAAACTAAACCAGTTCAGGAGTATCCTCGAACTCAAAACTAAAGTTCCTTTAAAATGCCTCCACAACATTGTACTTAAGCGTAGGTGGTTCATAATTCTTTTAGAACTATAAAACAAAATCAAACTGAACAGATTTAAGTATTCCTTCCACTACAATTTCTAAGCACTAGTACAAACTCGTTTTAAAAGAAATTCCAAATCCTACTATCAAACGAAAGTGTTTCCAGTTAAATCTCCAAGAGATATTCAAACAGCTCAGTCATACTACTTCCCCATATTTTCTTTGAGTAAGTAGTTTGAATTAAAAGAGTTATAAGCTTTCAACTTGAATGCAATATAAAACCAACTCACAACTACCAGAACAGAACCAACACATCATTCAGGCTATAAATTCCAAACACTAAGTACCAAATTACATGTACAGTGTCGAATCAAAAAATCTCAAACATGAGCACAGATATATACAAATATCATGATACAAGACAGAATATAATACGAACAACCTTAACCATTTTATAGCATAACCAAGAAACCCTATTTCCAACTCAAAATGAAACACAAGTTTCTCACAGAAGAGTTCAAATCCATTCAAGTGGATATTTCCAGGTTAAGGTAACCATAAGTTCCCATTCCAGTTTGTATTTCAACAAAGAAAACTCATACCAGCTCAAAATGAAACATGAGCTTCTAACCAGAGTTCAGAACTATTCACGTAATAAAATATGAGTGTTGTGTACATTATGAACTCCATTAACAGTCCAGAATAACACAAGAATAAACACGAGTACAGAGGTACATACGGACTTCAAACAATAGTCAGGATTACTCGAGAATCCAAACATGGTTTCAAAGTAACAAGAACCTCCAACACAAATTCTTATCAAAACACTAACCCCAATCAAGCTTTAAACTAAACACAAACTCAAATATAGGCTCAAATGAAACACGAGCTCAAATACAAGTTCAAGCTCAAACAAAACATGAACCCGAATACAGGCTCCAATAAAATATGAGTTCAAATACAAGCTCAAGCTCAAACAAACATGAGCTAAAATATAAGCTCAAGCTCAACAAAACATGAGCTCCAATGAAAGATTAGATGGGACTCAAGGTTCCCAAAAACTCAGAACCAAGTAAACAATGATGAAGGTTAGTCATAAACACAACTCTTGAATACCGGTTCAAGAAATGACAAGCAGAGCCATAGAAACAAGTTTCTCATGCATGCTTCGTTATTTAACCCATACAAAGAAAGTTTCCAAGACATACACTAATTTTTCCATGGATTCATACCCAAATTTACCTAGAGATTACAAAACCCAGCAAGCAAATAACCAGATAAAACATGCAAGCCAAGAATCTCATAAGAGCAGAGTCATTTTAATGAAACATTTAGAAGAAAGCAAGAGATCTTAATGGTTAGAGCCTATCATGCCTGATAGCACTTCTGCCAAATCAAAGGAGACTTCCAGACAAGCTTCCAACTCCTTTTCTCCTCCATGAAAGATCAACCAACCAACAAATTTCCTCATAATGCCTCATATACCTTCCCATGATTGAAAATAGACCAGGTGAGTTAAAAATAACAATGAAGTGAAATTCAAACTATTGGTTCAAAGAACCAGTTTGCTCCATGTAGAGAAAAATCCAAAAATCATGCAAAAACCAACAACCTCCCACAAACCCACCTTCCAAGTTTCCAAGATGGTTTGTGAACAAAACCCGAGGCCAATTAATTTCATTAATTCTAATTTTCCTCTCTTATCTCTCCTTTCCACCACCTCCCAAATATGGAAAATGCCAATTCCCATTTAACATGCAATTCCATCTTTAGTGGAGCTTCCACATAAGCCTCCACCAAGTCAACTAGCCCCTACCAAATTGGTAGTACTTAATGCCTTTAAGAACCTTATCAACAAATTCAATTCCATTGGAACCATTCACCATAGAGGCATGCGACCCTTTTAGGTTCCCATTAAAATAGCTTAGGATAGATCCCTTAAAACTTAGGTTAGTTTAGGAATAATTACCTTAGGCCTTAACACATTACCTTAGGTAATTCCAACATTAGGTTAGATTAATTCATAGCCTTTTAGTTTTAGGAAATAGGTTAGATTATCTCATAACCTTATAGCATTAGGTTTTAGGTTAATTTAGATAGCCTAGCAACCTTTCCATATTCCCTTAGCACAAGGCTTAGGTTTGGATGCCAACCCAACAAAGTAGAATAGGAAGCTTAGGTTAGAATAAAAATTCAATTAAGTAACATAGCTAGGTAGTAAATATTCTTACCCTGACTTAGGATTCCATAGGATAATCCTTTAGTTTTAGGATTCGAATCCTTCCTATGTCATGAGTAGGTTGTATTTCATTTACGTCAGCAATGTACTGCCAAGATCGATCTTCAAGGACCTAAGCACAACATACAACTGAATGGAAACACGTTCACACAAGATTAAAGAACTTGTAATAAAAAATTTCAGTCCACCATGTCCCTCAATTATGGAATGTCAATTTACCATTCATTCAATTGAGAAGGTTTAAAACATTCCTTGGATCACTAAAATTGATCCAAGGATGAGTCAGATAAAGAGATAAGTTTGCAACTCTTAAACCAGATTGCAACTCACCTACAAGAAGTGAAAAATGGATTCAAGGAAGCCATTCCATTCCAGTCTAATGATCTTAAGAATAGAAAATATTTATCCATATCAACATGATCTCCAACAATCAAAAGAACACATCTTTAGAAGAAAATCACATGTCAACACTTGAAATGCAAAAGAGGAATATAACAATTGTCGAGGGTGTTACATGCTTCCCTCCTAAAAAGTATCATCGTCCGATGATTACCTCATTTTAACAATTTACATCAAGGACAATCAATTCATTCACTTCTCTTACCATAAGTCAAATATATCAAAACCTTATAGTTCTAGAAATCAGCATTAAATAGTTATTTATTCAATTCATATAAATATCTACCCAAAACTGGCATACTTATTGTCATATAAAGAAAATCAAAATTTTTTTTAATAGTCTACAGAATCAATTCTATTCAAATAGATATGGAAAATAAGTTTTCATATCCTCTAGGTTTTCCCAAGTTGCACTATCTTCATTAAACTAGTCCCACTAGACTTTACATTGACTTATTTCTCAATTTCTCAAATGCAACTGGTGAGTTTCAAGCACTCGTATGGGTTTAACCATGATTATTCCTGGGTCCTGGACCTGTAAGGAATTCCAATTTAACACGTGTGATAAATCTGAAACATATTTCTTAAGCAAAGAAATATGGAAAACATCATGCATTCGTGACAAAGCAGGAGGTAATGCTAAACGATAAGCTACAAGGTTGATTACTTCAACTATCTCAAAAGGTCCCACATAACGAGGTGATAACTTGGAAGCCTTTCCAAAATTTATAGAACTCTTTTTCGATTTAACCCGAAGAAAGACTTTCTCACCAAGTTCAAATTTCCTATCAACCCTCTTTAAGTCAGCGTAACTCTTTTTCCTATCTATCTGCTTCTTTCAAGTGTTCACGAATCAATTTAACTTGTTGTTCCATTTCGGTAAGAATTTAAGGTCCAATTACCTCTCTATCCTCTATGTTATCCCAACTAACAGGGGTTCTACATTTTCTTCCGTATAATTCCTCAAAAGGTGCCATCTTAAGAGAAGCATGATATGTATTATTGTATGCAAATTCAACTAATGGAAGATACTCTTCCCACTTATACTATTGATCCATGAAATACATTCATAACATATCTTCAAAACTTGATTTACTCTTTCAGTCTGCCCATCTATTTTCGGATGATACGCAGAACTGAAATTCAGCTTAGTTCCTAGAGTTGCATTAAGCATTTGCCAAAATCTTGATGTCATTCTAGGATCTCTATCTGAAATGATTAACTCAGGTACTCCATGTAATCTGAAAATTTCATGTACAAATCTTCTTTCCAAAATAGGAGAATCATCCTTAAGATTTCTAGCAATAAAATGTGCTACCTTTGTTAGTTTATCCACAATTTCAAATATAACATCATGCTTATTTCTTGACATAGGTAACCCTTGTAAAAAATCCATGCTTATTACCTACCATTTGTACTACGGTATGCTATGAGGATACAACAAACCGGTTGGTGCATATGTTCGCCTTAACATGTTGGCACTCAAGACAATGTGTCACAAAGTTTAGAACATCCTTTTTCATTCCTTTCTAGAAATATTGTTGTTTTATATCAGCAAGCATTTTTGTAATGCTAGGGTGTCTAGAAAAAGGTGAATTATGAAATTCTACTAACAATTTATTTCTCAAATCATTTAGCAAAGGTACATAGACTCTGTTTTCAAATCGTAAGATTCCTTCTTTATCAAAGTGAAAACCTTTATACCTCGAATCATTTGAATCTGCAACAAGTGCTACTTTTACTTGCTGAAAGTAAGAATCAGATTCCATAACGCTTTTTACTTCATCCTTAAACTGAGTTCTTAACGTTATAAGAGAAAAATGTGCTTCCTATGACTTAGAGCATCAACCACTCTATTTTCTTTACCCTTTATATAACTGATGTCAAAATCATATTGAGACAAAAACTCCAACCACCTTCATTGTCTTGCATTAAGATTTGGTTGAGTGAAGATATACTTCAGTCCAAGGTGATCGGTTTTCAATTCAAAAGGCTTACCGAGAAGGTAATGCCTCCAAACTTGTAGTGCATGAACAATGGCAGCAAGATCTAAATCATGTGGAGCATAATTTAACTCATGTAACTTAAGTTTCCTTCTTTCATATGCTATGACATAACCACTTTGTAAAAAATAACCTCCTAGACCTTCACTAGATGCATTAGTTACCACCATAAAATCTCCATTAGGATCAGTATTACAAGAATAGGTGCTGAAGTTAACTATTCCTTCAAGGTTTTAAATGTAATTTCACATTTCTCACTATAAACAAACATTTTATTTTCTTCGTAAGGAAGTTATTGGTAAACTATCTTAGAAAAGTATTTTACAAATTTCCTATAATATCTAGCAAGTCCATGAAGCTTGTAACTTCATGTACATTCTTTAGTGCGAGCCATTCTGTTATAGCTATAATTTTTGAATGATCTACAATAATTCAATCTTTACTTAGAACATGATCTAAATAATGGACTTATGTCATAGAAAGAACATTTGGATAGCTTACTAAATAACCATCTCTTTCTTAGAATTTCCAAAACTATTTTTAAATTCTCATGATGCCCTCAATGCTTTTAGAATATATGAGAATGTCATTCAAGAATACAAGCACAAAATTGTCCAAGTATTCTTGAAAGATATTATTCATTAATTTCATAAAAGTTTCAGGTGCATTCGTTAATCCATAAGGTAAAACCATGAACTCATAATGTCCATACCTTGTTTAAAAGTTGTTTTATGAATATCCTCATCCTTAATTCACAGATTGATGATATCCAGATGAAAGATCTATCTTGGAATATACCAATGCTTCATGCATCTAATCAAATAAATCATCAATCCTAGGAGTTGATATATATTCTTGATTGTTGCCTTGTTTAACATTACGTAATAAATACACAATCTAAGTGTTCCATCTTTCTTTTTCACAAAAATTATGGGTGCTCCCAAGGTGAAACACTTGGTCTAATAAAACATTGAGACAAAATTTCATGCAAATGAGCCTTAATATCTACTAATTATGTAGTAGTCATTCGATATAGTGCTTTAGAAATAGGTTTGGTTCAGGCTTGATTTTAATCGTGAAATCAAAGTCCCTTTTGGGTGGAAGACCTAGAAATTCTTACGGAAATACATCATTGAAGTCTTGTAATAGCGGATATCATTCCATAATATCACTGCTCTCTTATTAGATTTAGTAATTTTTACTGCATATAAGGTGCATCCTTTATTTTTGACCTTTTAAGTTGCATAGCTGATAGTTTTCTAACAAAAATATCACGTTTCACACCCTGAATCTCTGTTATTTTCTGTAGGTCGTCTAAAAAACTAATGTATTTTTCAAAATATTCCACTTTAGCCTTGTGTTCTACTAACCAATTAACACCTATGATTACATCATAAGACCCCAAGGGTGCAACATAAAGATCAAACTCAATGGAAAAGTTAGGTAAGTCAAGGATTTCTCCAAAAAGACACATATTAACCGTATGAACAACATTATTCCCATACTATACAATCCATGTTTTATCCATGTTTCTAACTTTTCTTTTTAATTTTGATGCTAATTTACTAGAAATAAAACATTCAGTAGCTCGGTATAAAAAATAATAGTCATTGGTAAGCCAAATAACTTACCTAGAACTTGTATGGGTGTGGCCTATTTTTTAGCTACTGTAGCATGTATCATGTGCTTCGATTATGATTATCCTTCTTTAAAGGACATTGATTTGCATAATGATCTTTGCCACAGTTATAACAGCCTCCTATAGGTCCCTTCCTAGGATCAGGTTTATTTCTAGCCTTAGAGTTATCGTTTTGACCCCCATAGGACTTTTGTTGTTATTATTATTCTTGGCAAAGTTGTTCCATGCATTACCAACAAACTTGTTTGTTGCTGCTTTCTTATTTATAGATGAAAACTTACTTTTCATTCTAAATTTCTTCCATGGTCCTTTCTTGGGTGCAAGAGATGATGAAGAGGAGTTGGGATTCTTCTTCCTTACTTCCTCCTTATTAGTAGATTTTTTTTTTAAATTTTTGTTTGTGCCTTATGGATTTTTCAACAACCCCTTCCATCGTGGTTAGGTTGTGAACATCCACCTCTCCCCATATAATGGGATTCAATCTCATGATGAATTTCCTTATCCTAAACTTCTTGTCAGTTTGGTACTGAGGCACATAATTAAGGAGTTTTGTAAATCACTCCCAATACTCAGTTATAGTTAGCTTTCCTTGAGCTAAGTTCTGAAATTCAATCATTTTCTAATCATAGTAGAGTTGTGGTAGCCATCATTGCCTAAAGTAACCTTTAAATTGGTCCCATGTGATATTAGATTCATCAATGTTCAACTCAGCCTCGTGGTTGTCCAACCATGAAGATGCTTCGTGATAAAGTTGATATGATCCCCATATCACCTTTGTTTCTTCGATAAATTTCTTATTGTAAAGTATTTCTCCATTTATTTGAGCCGAGTTCTCAGCCCCATCTCCTAATGTGGTTCCATCAAACATGGGTATACTTAACCTTTTTATGTCATTAGTGAGTTCTACTACTAGCCTAGCCTTTTTGTTCTCGGGATGAACATGTATATTAACATTGTTATTATCAAAACCCACATTGGCATTTTCCCTAGAGGTGCACGATTATTGTTATCAGCTTTTCTTCCTCCTCATTACCCATTACTTGTTCAAGAATAATGAAACAATCTCTTGTATCCAACTAGGTAGCAAGGATATCATCAAGTTTCTGGAAGTTGCTACCCCTTCCTCATGCGGAGGGTTATTTGCAATATTTCCTCTTATTCTCACCATTTTTGTTACAAGAAAATTTAGGTTTCATCGGATTATGGACACAATAGGTCCAAGAGCTGCAACCTTGCTCTAATACCAATATGTAAAATTCCCAATTTAAGACTTAAGAAACAAGGGAATTTTTTTATAGTGTTCACTATTCTAAATAAAGCATTATTTAGAACAAAAATTCCATGCCAATCGAATTCAATGGATAAACATATGCATCTGTAATGATGTTGTGATTCACCTATCTATTCATTCCATAACTTGGTAAGCTACCGATCCATTTATGTTATCTTATGTATTGAATACATATTGTATACTTCGTATACTTGGTCTTCCTACCCTACACAGGTATTGAGTGATCTGTTTAAAGAACATATCTGAATATCTACTACCAATATTCATCTGATATCATGTTGTTTTAAACTTGGTGACATAGGACAACACAACTAATAGCTTGCGATACTTTGGCCAAAGATTTATAACATACTATGTATGTCACTATTCCTAGACAACATACTCATCATATTGGAATACGTCCTTCACCTCACTCCTCTATTATCATGATTGGTCTTTATTGACTACCGTTAGTCCACTTGTTCTAGGTTTAACCCTAGCCCTAGATAGAAACATAACCTATTATAGGAAGATGCTCACAATGGCTTAGGGTAAATGGGCATACTTGGTTGACCTAAGTCGATTTGGATGTGTAAACGTACCCGAGCCATTGGAAGCTAATTCCTATCCTAAATATGCTCCTATCTAGACCTAGAGAGAAACTAAGTTCAAGTCCGAGTTCCTATTGGGTGTAGATCTAGATGATCAATGCGGAAGGGTGATGCCACATGTCAACTACAATGTTATATTCTTGAGAAGACCAAGCCTTCTTGAAAGTATAGCCTTGCAGTTGGCATGTGCCAACATCCTACAGAAACTACCTCATCAAGATGTACATAGCCCCAAGGAGATTGTTAATACTTTGTTAGTTTGGATTATTTCTTGATTACAGTAACCTTTCCAAAACCTAATCCAACACTCAATAAGTTCTTTCCTAAATTTGCTTCATCTAGTCCATGAATAACTTCATTATAATTATGGTTATTTTTAATGTTTCATTTCTCGGTTAAACTACCAATTAACCACAATAGAATAACGTTATCATAAGTTTCATTTAAAAAGTACAATAACTTTTAGAAAGGTTCAATGTCGAATATATCCAATTAAAGTAGACTTCATACAAAATGAAGTCTAATAAATTGTAATCATATTTCTAAACCTTTTTGGTTTATATTCAATTAAGAAAGAGAAAGAGTCTTTCTCTACATGTTTAAGTGTTAAGGTATATCCTACCCAATATCCATATTTCTTAATGTATTTTCATCACACATTACATGCTATGTTAAATAGTTTAGATAGAGAACATCATATTACGAAACTTAACAAGTTGCATATTAATTAGGAAATTGAACTAAATCCATTTATCCAACTTATCAAAGCATAACCAATTAAGCATATAAATAATATGAAGAATAGCAAAAAGATATAAATCCATCTCTTTCATACAAGTACAAGATAATTTACAACACCAATACAAGTAAATTCTCAACTTTCAATTCATCTTTATAACTTATACATTTATAAGACTTATGAATTTTAGGCATACTTTGCATAACAACCACATTCATTCTAAAAAGAATACAACTTTTATTTTTCAATACAATCTGAAGAATGAATCAGAATTATTCACAAAGAATAAGAATTAAATCAGCCAATGCATCATATAAGTTTTGCCTTCTTTTATCACTTACGAAGTCCATCGCAAAAATGCTAGCACAAATCAGTTCTATGAATTGATCATGATAAGCACTAAGCCTTAAAATGAAGTGCATTCCACTAATTGTTCCATTAAAACCACTCTTCTTTAATGAAACAATTAATATATCATACATATCAGTAAGTAATAATAATCATAAAAGAAGTACATTAACCCATCTGAATTCACTTCTAAGAGAAGAACATAATATAATCCACAACATCTGCCTCACAAAATTAAATTTTAATTGATCCTATCAATTACCTTTAAACAAACAACAGATCATAACATCCTATTGTTCCCAATTCTATCATAATGGAATACAACATTTAACTTTACTATAAGACAAAGAAAGGGTTTACAACATAGTTCTCATTAGGATGATTCATCTAGCTCCTAAGCATGGAAGAAGAATATTCATTCCAAACTATGCTCAACACAAAAACATCTGAAAACAGAAACAGGTTCATAACATGAATTTAACTATTTTGTTTAAAGGACAACTACCTTTAAATACAACATTTAAGATTTTAAACAAAACAGAATCCCATATCAATCTAAGAAGGAATATAGAATTTAAACAGTCTACCAAAAAGATTATATTTTATATTCAACAAAACTGAAACATGAAATCTCTTCCTACATCACTTCAAAAAATGATATGAACAAGGAAGACTAAACAATTCTAATAAATCTTCATTTCGCAAGAGAACTAATAATAGAATGGTTTTATCAAATGAACTAATCCTACGTAGGTTAGAAAAGGAATCTTATCGAGAATTTGATTCAATCCTTAATTTATTTCTCTAAACTTAACAAAAAAATATCATTTATAATCTAAACAATAAGCTCATACACTAGTTCCAAAAAGAGAGAACAAAACCAACTCATTGCAAAGAAAACATACCGTAAGTCCCCTTACAATCCTTATCATTAAAAGCATGAGTTCCAATTTTAGTTTAGGACAACATAACGATAAATTTCTAAAAAAGCATTACATTGTCTATAAGGGTTCTCAATTTCCTTTTTCCTTTTAAAATACTCAAGTATTCACTTATTGATCCCAACAAGATTAGAAAACCCGAAAGCTTAAACTAAACCAGTTCATGAGTATCCTTGAACTCAAAACTAAATTTCCTTTAAAATGCCTCCACAACATTGTACTTAAGCGTGGGTGGTTCATAATTCTTTTAGAACTATAAAACAAAATCAAACTGAAAAATTTAAGTATTCCTTCCACTAAAATTTCTAAGCCTTTGGTACAACATAGTTTTAAAAGAAATTCCAAATCCTACTATCAAACGAAAGCGTTTCCAATTAAATCATCAAGAGATATTCAAATATCTCGGTCATACTACTTCCCATATTTTCTTTGAGTAAGTAGTTTGAATTAAAAGAGTTATAAGCTTTCAACTTGAATGCAATATAAAACCAACTCACAACTACCATAACAGAACCAACACATCATTCAGGCTATAAATTCCAAACACTGAGTACCAAATTACATGTACAGTGTCGAATAAAAAAATCTCAAACATGAGCATAGATATATATAAATATCATGGTACAAGACATAATATAATATGAACAACATTAACCATTTTTTTATAGCATAACCAAGAAACACAAGTTTCTCACAGGAAGAGTTCAAATCCATTCAAGTGGATATTCCCGGAGTTTAGGGTAGCCATAAGTTCCCATTCTAGTTTGTATTTCAAACAAATAAAAATCATACCAGCTCAAAACGAAACACAAGCTTCTAACTAAAGTTGGAACTATTCATGTAATAAAATACGAGTGTTGTGTACATTATGAACTCCCATTAACATTCCAAAATAACACAAGAATAAACACAAGTACATAGTTACATACGAAATTCAAACAACACTCCAGGATTACTTGAGAATCCAAACATGGTTTCAAAGTAACAAGAACCTCCAACACAAATTCTTATAAAAAAACTAAACCTGTATCAAGCTTTAACTAAACATGAACTTGAATACATGCTCAAACAAAACACAAGGTCAAATACAAGTTAAAGCTCAAACAAAACACAAACCCGAATACAGGATCCAATGAAATACAAATTCAAATACAAGCTGATAAAATATAAGCTCAAGCTTAAAAAAACACGAGCTCTAATGAAAGATCAGATGGGACTCAAGGTTCCCAAAAACTCATAACCAAGTAAACAACAATGAAGTTAAGTCATAAACATAACTCTTGAATACTAGTTCAAGAAATCACAAGCAGAGCCACAGAAACAAGTTTCTCATGCATTCTTCATTATTTAACCCATACAAAGAAAGTTTCCAAGACATACACTAATTTTTCCATGGATTCATACCCAAATTTACCAAAGATTACAAAACCCAACAAGCAAATAACCAGATAAAACATGCAAGCCAAGAATCTCATAAGAGCGAGTCATTTTAATGAAACATTTAGAAGAAAGTAAGATATCTTAATGGTTAGAGCCTATCATGCTTGATAGCACTTCTTGAAATTGAAGGAGACTTCAGACGAGCTTCCAACTCTTTTTCTCCTCCACGAAAGATCAACCAACTAACAACTTTCCTCATAATGCCTCAAATATCTTCCCATGATCGAAAATAGACCAGGTGAGTTAAAAATAGCAATGAAGTGAAAGTTGAACTGTTGGTTCGAAAAACCAATTTTCTCCATGCAAAGAAAAATCTGAAAAGCATGCAAAAACCAATAACCTCCCACAAACTTGCCTTCCAAGTTTCCAAGACGGTTTTTGAATAAAACCCAAGGCTAATTAATTTCATTAATTCTAATTTTCCCACTTATCTCTCCTTGCCACCACCTCCCAAATCTGGTGAATGCCAATTCCCATTTAACATGCCATTCCATATTTAATGGAGCTTCCACATAAGCCTCCGCCAAGTCAACTAGCCCCTGCCAAAGTGGTAGTACTTAATTCCTTTAAGAACCTTATAAAAAAACTCAATTGCATTGGAACCATCACCAGAGAGGCATGCAAACCTTTTAGGTTCCCATTAAAATAGCTTAGGATAGATCCCTTAAAACTTAGGTTAGTTTAGTAATAATTACCTTAGGCCTTAACACATTACCTTAGGTAATTCCAACATTAGTTTGGATTAATTCATAGCCTTTTAGTTTTAGGAAATAGGTTAGTGTTATCAAAATTCACCCCTAGGGTAAATTTTGATAACATGCATTAAATTCTCAAGTCCCAGGAAAATAGATTGATTCAGGGCAAAAATCATGTTTCTAGGGTCCCCTCAGATTTTTTCTAACTCCCCTGTCCAAGAAGAAAAGAGCAAGTTCTAAAAAGGGGTGAAAAAGTTGCAAAAAACAAGCTTGGGCCAAGAAAAATCATGAAAAATGGCTAAGTCCTAGTCCTCGCAGTAGTAGGAGACAGTTGGGACGTCGGGGCGCGAATCGGATGAAAGGCCGCCAGGCGAGCCACGAAGGAGGCCTGGGACAGCTGGGACATTGGGCCGCGTGGGACGCGGAAAGCCGGTTCGGCCGAAGGAGAAAAGAAAATTGACTAACTGTTGCACAGATAAGGTTGGGACATCTGGGCTGAAAAGACGCGAAGGACGCGAAAAGGCGAAGCGGACGCAAAGAGGGACAAGGAAGCCCATTTCGGGTGGTTCGGAAGAATCTGTCCCAGACAGCACTGGGACAGTTGGAACAAAAGTACACGGCGGACGCGGAGGGCCGAAGGAGCCGAGAGCCAATCAAATTATGCCACGTGTCATCAGCCGAAAGAGGGACAGGGAAGCCCGAATCGGGTGGATCAAAGTTTTGTCCCAAAAATTTTGGGACATCCGGGCCTAAAAGGCGTGAAGGGCGCGAAAAGCCGGCTGGCCATGACGAATCAGGAAACGCCACATGTCACAAGGGAAAACATCCAAAATTTCCAAGGGAAACGTTTGAAGCGTTGGCTCGAGCCAATAAGAAGAGGACACATGTCTAAAGGAGTAGGGGAGTGCAGAGATCGGGGAGGAATTAGAGAATTTGGCAAGAGTTTTGGCAAAAAACTAAAAAGTAAAGGATGACCCGCGCCCTGTCCTCCAATCAGATCATGCCACGTGTCCCAGTGGCGGGGGCGTGGGGGAAAAGTGGAAAATGTTCCAAAATCACAAAAAGGCAAAATTTCAAGGAAAACCCATGGGATAGGGAAGGAGAGAGAATTATGCATCCAATCAGCGCTTGACACGTGTCATCCAGGTGGCAGAGCGCGGGAAAAAATTTTAAAATCCATTTTTGCCTGTTTTGTGCCCTAAATCTTCAGATCGCCATATCTTTCGATCCAGAGCTTGGATTTGCATGTTCTTTATATCAACGGAAATCTTATGAAATTCTCTACATGATTCTAGGGTTAATCTTGAATTTTGGTGCAGTCTGGAGAGAGAAAGTTAAGAAATGGATCTGACGCGTGTTCATGGCCAGAAGTGACATTTCAGCGACCAAATTTAACGCAGAATGGGTCGCATTCTCCTGCAATTCAGTCAAAAATGATAGGGTATGGGTTTGTAAGGTCCCCCATGCCATTTTAATGCATCTGTAGTCAAGGAGGAATGGGCTCTCACATTTTTGTACGTTTTTGTCTCCTGGGCTCGACCCATGCAATGTAAAAGCCAGATTTGGCTCATTTCTAAAGGGGGAACATCTTTTGGCATAGCAATCTTCTTCTTTCACCTCCAGCAAGTGATTGTTGAGAAGAATCAGACCTCTTCAAAGATTGTAATGGTTTTTACCTCTCTGAGGTTGTAATGTAGTGGTTTTTACATTGGAAATGATAATGCAAGTGTTGTGAATGGTTTGATCCTTTGTTTGTATTATTTGCTTCATTTCAAACCCTAAATTATATCTTATCACTTTGTGTGTGTTTTATGCTGCAATCTTTGGTGTGTCTATTTGCATGAAAAAATATTCACCACTCCTTTTGGTGCATCAGCATCCTTAGTTAGTTTCAATTTTTGCACTTCTATCCTGTCTCCTTGCGATTTAGAGTAGGATTAGGATTTGAACCTCTGTAGTTGTGCAAATATAGATCTAAATCGAGAGGAGTTTGAGGAACTAGCCTCTAATCTGGAGTTTCCTCTCTCGGTTTCACAAGTCCCACACTTGGAGAGAGGTTTCCATGTTATTGTGTAATCTGCTTGGATGCGAAACATCAACTTAGAAGCGATGTGTGTCTAGGGGTCTTTGTGAGCTTGCAACAAACAACAGATTTTGGCATGCCGGTGGGACACTAGAGGTCTCATTTTATTGTAGTAAGGTTGATGTGCATCTCTGTAGTTTTCTTTCTTGAAAAGAGCTATTATTTGCATATCGGCAACTTCAAGGGAAGAATCAAGCTGGTTTCAGCGGTGCGGAGCTGTAAACTCATGAGAAGAATCACCACAAGGTCAAGAGTTGGAGAAGAAGAAGTGTTGTTTGAATACCTGTAGTTATCTCCAAGAAGAAGGCAAAGAGGAAGGACTCAAAGGTCTCCATCTCCACCAAGCAGAAGCTGTCTCAACTCCTCCTCACAGTAGGCCTTTCATTGATCAACAAGGGTTTTAAGACCGATTAGAATGGCACAAAACAACCCCTACATCAACTTCACAAGCAGCAGCCCACTTGCCCTCAATGCACAACATCCGGTTCCTATTGTGCAGCCTTGAAGAACATTCCCTACTTCACCTTTGGAGAAAATCGGACTACTCCAGGTGATCATGTTAAAGATATTGCTAACCTTTGTGCAATCCATGAAATCAATGAGATGCAAGTGGTACATCAAGTTCTTGGCATCTTCATTCAAGGGTAAAGCATTACAATGGTTTAGAATCCTTGGAGCTGGTTCTATCACAAAGCTGGAATCATTTGTGTATAGCACTTCATGAGAAATTTGGAGAGAAAGGAGACAACTTGTCTCTTTTGGAGCAGTGACAACCATCAAGAGAGCTCCCAATGAGCGGTGACCGATTTCAACTTCAGATTTCAAAAGACTTGGGAGAGAATTCTAGTAGTAGTCGGGCCAACGGCGAAGGTGCTTTTCTCTACTATCTCAAAGCTCTAAACTCGATATTTCTATGTTGATTCAGTCCATAGGAGGCATAGCTATCCCTATGGCTTATAACATTGCCATTAGGGCTGAAAATTGTTTGATCAAGTGGAAAACTTGCCCCTAGACCTCCCATGCCACTTGTTTCCAAGTTTAGAGATTCCAAACACCGAGTCAAGCACCTAATTTGGCTCCTTCTCCCACTCCTAGAAATCGAGTTCAAATGAAGCTTCCACTTCATCTCCAAGTGCCCCAAATGAGCTTCAAGAAGTCATGAAACAATTGTAAAACCTAGGCAATGAGCTGGTTACTCTTAAGAGGCAACAAGCCCAAGGTTTTAGACCTTCTTATCAACCCCAAGCTCAGCCTAACAAGCAACCATACCAACCACAAAGGCCACCTAATCCGGTTGCAAATATGAATCAAACAAGGCCTCCTACCCGATAGACCATTTCAGCCCTATAACCCAAATGCCACATCGCCTCTAAGGCATTGGTGCCAACACAAAATAACATTGCTCGGGAGTATGAATGGTGTTTTCCATGTAATGAGCCTCATAACCAATCCATGTGCTTCAATGGTGCTTTGAATCAAGCACTAATGGTGACAACTACCGGTGTGGAGGGTGAGAGCAAAGTCGAGGAAATAGTCAACAACAAGAAACATTCCAACAACAATCAGCCCCAAATGACACCACATTGGTAAATTGGCAAGCACAGGATTTTGTGGCATGAATCAAGCGAGTTTCTCAAGGTGTTGCAGCCGACACAAGGTCAAAAGGAGGAATTTGGGTGAAGAACAGCCATTAGCCCCAACCAATCCACAACCTTCTATGGCTCCACAAATGATTGGCAAGCAAAATCCAATTTCAAATGCATAAGGGCAGCCAAGAACAGCCCCTAGGCCAACTCAAATACCAGTTGTTGCTGCCCACGTGCAAGGAGTGAATGTGCAAACCAAGGGATAACAAAGAGATCCTTCATCACCATTCAGTATCATTGATCAGATGAAGAAGACAAACATCAATATATCAATGTGGGAATCCCTATCCATCCTAGGCCAAAGAGATCTGCTGCAAGCTGCCATGAAGGACTGGCCAACTTTGAATCAGCAAGTTCAGATGCAAGACAAAGTGCTTACAAATGCTGCTAGCCTGAGGGAAATCATGGAGGATAGCAAGGTAAAATGTTGAAGCCCCCTCCTTTCTATGTTTCATTGATCATTGGAAATCAATTAGTGCACAATTGCATGATAGACTCCGGGGCAAGTAGCTCAGTAATGCCTAAATAGATAGTTGATCAGCTAGGGCTTCAATATGAAACAACATCCAAAGGGGTAGTTCAGCTGGATGGGACAGCAGTAGCAACTTGAGTTGGAGTGATTAGAAACTTGAGTCTCACCTTGCATGCATGTCAAATGTTGTTGTTTTACAAGATGTATCGAGTCATAGACCTTCCACCACTCTTTTCCCTGTGCTTGTCAAGGGACTTCATAGCCAAGATTGGGGATATTTGTCTGTGATTGGTCACACATGTTGTTCAAAAGCGAGGTATGGAACTAAGGCTACAATCAGGTCGAGAACCTATTGCAAACTTCCACATTGAGCCTTATACTCCAAGTCGATTAATGCCAATTTCTCGGCATTTTATCAAGAAGATCACCCAAGCTTGATGAGGTGACACCAAGGTTGGAAGCATCCGGATCTAACTCTTGATGAATGGGAAAACAAGATACATGCATTTGATCCTTATCAAGAAGTGGAAGAATCTAAGCTAGGGGTCTATTGCATACATGAATAAAATCATCCTATTCCTAGCATTGCCAAGCCAAACCACAAAGATGACAATGAGGTATGGCAGCTGTTTTTTGATGGATCAAGGAGTAGGCAAGGTGTAGGAGGTGGAGCCATGCTTGTTTCACCTCAAGGAATAAAGTACTATTCAGCTTTTAGATTTCAGTTTGCATGCTCCAAAAAAACTGCTGAATATGAAGCCTTGAAGTGCAAAGGGATGCATTGGGAAATTAAGAAGAAAATAAAGAACTTGCAAGTCTTTGGTGATAGTGAATTGATTGTAAATCAGGTCAAGGGATAGCATGCTACCAAGAATGATCTACTCAGGTGCTACAAGAACAGGGTGTGGGACCTCATGGAAGATTTTGAGGGTTTTGGCATCAAATCCATTCCTAGGGAAGAGAATCAAGCTGCTGATAGGCTTACAGTAGTAGGGGCAGCCTTTGACATTGTGGAAAGCATTCAACAAGACAAGGTATAGCCGAACATCCACGTGATTGTGAGGCCTTTAGTGCCAGATAACAACGTCAGTTGGAAAGTGTTTGAAAATGACCAGAAAATCATCCATTTCTTGCAAGAAGAAGCTGAGTTCTCAGCCAAGAATCAAGAAAAATTGGAACAACAGTATGGTGACCAAGTGGTATAGCTGAGAACTAACAAGCTGCCCAAGGGACTTATCACCTTGGAGTCCATTTTTAACCCTAATGATCAGTTTAGAAAGGAAAAAGCAAACATTCAGGTCAAGAGAGAGGATTCAGTATCCATCTTGGTAGAAGAGAAAAAACCGTTGCAAATTGGAAGGATGACAACTGAACAAGAAAGGTATGAGTTCATACAACTATGTCAAGAGTTCCCTGACGTGTTTTCTTGGAGCTATGAAGACTTGAAAGGTTTCAATCCCAACTTAGCTCAGCATACCATCGAATTGGATCCAAATACTAAGCCTGTCAGGTAGAAACAAAGACCATTCAATCCACACATGGAGCCTCTCATGAGGAAAGAATTGGACAAGATGATTGAATCAAAGATCATATTCCCAATCAAGCATTCTAGTTGGGTTGCCAACTTAGTTCGATAAAAAAGAAAAGTGGAGAGATCAGGTGTGTGTTGACTTGAGAGACTTGAATAGAGCCTCTCTCAAGGACCATTACCCACTCCCTTCCATGGAGCAAATATTGCAAGTTGTAGTTGGTTCGAGAGAGGTTATCATTGCTTGATGGCTACTCATGCTACAATCAGATTATGGTGAAGGAAGAAGACCGAGTTCAAGACATCCTTCACAACCAAATGGGAACTTTTTCATACAAGAAAATGCCATTTGGGTTGTCCAACGTTAGTCTTTACCTTCCAAAGGGAAATGGACATGGAATTCAAAGGTTTGATTAACAATGTGGTGCTGATCTACCTTGATGATATCTTTGTTTTCTCCGAAATGCAACGAGACCACCTCTCTCATTTGAGACAAGTCTTCATGAGGTGCGGGAGATTTGGAGTGTCTTTGAATCCTAAGAAGTGCATCTTTCTTGCACATGAAGGAAATATCCTTGGCCATATTGTCTCGAGGAAGGATTAGCAATTGATCGAGAGAGGGTTGAAGCCATAAGAGCACTACCATTTCCCAAACCACAAGAAAGCCCTTGAGTTTCTTGGGAAGGATAAAATTTGTTTGGAGGTTTGTCCCATATTTTCTGACCCTTGTCAAGCCCATCACCAAAATGTTAAAGAATAGCATGGCTTTCAAGTGGACAACGGAAGGCAAGGAAAGTTTTGAAGCAATCAAAGAAGCTATCTCCCAAGCACCAACTCTCACCAACCTGGACTTCTCCAAGGATTCCATCGTCTATGCATTTGGAGGTAATGACACTATTTACGCCATTTTGGTACAAGCAGAACAAGGATAATGATGAGCAGCCAATTGCCTTCTTCAACCCAGTAGGAGCCTAGATGACTATGAGGTGAGGTACACTTTTATCGAGAAGCATGTACTTGCGGTAATTAGGAGCTTGAAGAAATTCAAGCATTTAGTCTCAAACAACAAGGTCCAGTTGCTGGTCTCACATCTTTGGGGTCAAGGACTTCCTCCTCAATAAGTATTTGAATGAGAAAAGGGCAGGTTGGATCACCCGTGTCATGGAGTATGACATTAAGATCAAGATCACCAAACTAGTAAGAGGAAAGGATTGTGTGAGCAGCTGGTTTTGGGGAAGCAAAAGAAGTATGCAATGAAGAAGAGGCTGTTTTGACAGTCGGGGACAGCCATGACCAAGTGGCAATCAAGAAGAAGATAATGCTACCCCCACTCCTTGCTGGACCCAAGATATAATACACTTCATAGGAGCAGGCCTATGCCCTCCGAGAGATGAACAAGACCCAAAGGAGACACTTCAAAGCTGCAGGATGTCCCTTATGCCATTATTGACGGAGTTTTGTACAAGAAAGATGTGAATGGAGTGTTCTTTGAGGTGCATTAGAACAAATCAATTTCAAAGAGTGTTGGAAGAGTTCCATGGTGGACCAATTTGGTGGTCATTTTGCACCAAGAGTGACAGCTCTAAAAATCATGAAGGCTGGTTATTATTGGCCTAAGATCTTGATGATTGCTATGCATGGATCAAGAGGTGTAAGAATTGTACATTCTTCATAGGAAAAGAGAAGCTTGTTGCCCTTCCATTACATCCAATCTCGGTTGGCTAGCCATTCATGCAATGGGGTTTGGACTTCATTGGAGTCATTAATCCCAATTCAAGCCAAGGGCACAAATGGATTTTGACAGCCACGGACTACTTCACCAAATGGACAGAAGCAGTAGCACTCAAAGAGGTAAATGAGTCTAGCATCTTAGACTTTTATGAGGGGATAACAACCAGATTTGGTGTACCTACTACAATAATCTACGATAATGCATTGACATTCGTTGGATCTAAGGTATTTGAGTGGGCTGTCAAAAATGGTATTTACCTAAGCACTTCATCAAACTATTACCCTCAAGGTAATGGCCAGGCCGAGTCTACAAACAAGAACTTGTTGAGGATCATTAGGAGGACTCTTGACGAGAATCAGAGGTCTTGGCATACCAAACTGAAATCAGCCTTATGGGCTGATAGGATAACTCCCAAAAGATCCACGAGCAACTCTCCATTCAGACTTGTCATGGAAGAGAGGCAATCTTGCCCATGTCACTTTGGAGTTGCCAACATTGGAACTCATGAAGCAGCTAGAGTTGCTTGAATTTGAGCCCATGGAGGTGAGGTATGTAGAGTTGATGGAACTACAAGAGATTAGAAATCAGGCATCCCAAGTAATGGAAAAGGATCAAGCTTTGATCAAGAAGACCTTTGATAGGAAGGAAAAGGATAGATCTTTTCGGGTTGGAGATCTAGTGTTGAAATGGGATGTGGATAGAGCAAAACCGGGAAGGCATTCGAAATTTGATGCCATTTGGAGTGGCCCATACATGGTCACAAAGTGCAAGAACAACAATGCTTTCCAATTGCCCTCATTGGATGGTGAAGAACTGCAGATTCCAGTAAATGGAATCTATCTCAAGCATTGCTTCTAGAGGGAAATTCACTACCTTGTAAATATTAGATTAGATTTTCATTCCTCCAAGTGCTCGTGCACATTGTTTTGTTGTAGGTTAGTTTTGTTTTCCCTAAGTGCTTTGGCATAGCTTGTTGTCCATGGAGATGTTTTGCAATCCTTGCTTCCATCAGGTGATATTCCATCTTCCTCCTTACACATTTTGAGTCAGTTAGGGGTTCTATACTGAGAATATTTGATGACTCCATGCCCAATGGGTCGCTTGAGCAAGCTGGTATCTTCTACTAGCAGGCGGAGTAACCTGGTGAGTCACCAAATTATTATCCAAAATTCACCCCAGGGTAAATTTTGACAACATGCATTAAATTCTCAAGTCCCAGGAAAATAGATTGATTCAGGGCAAAAAATCATGTTTCTAGGGTCCCCTCGATTTTTCTAACTCCCTGTCCGAAGAGGAAAAGAGCAAGTTCTAAAAAGGGGTGAAAAAGTTACAAAAACAAGCTTGGGCCAAGAAAAATCATGAAAAATGGCTAAGTCCTAGTCCTTGCAGTAGTAGGGATAGTTGGGACATCGGGGCGCGAATCGGTGAAAGGCCGCGGGTAGGCCGTAGAGCACTAGGACAGGCCAGGACATTGGGACGTGGCGGGGGCTGGAAAGCGGTTCGTAGAAGGAGAAAAGAAAATCAACTAACTGTTGCATATATAAGGTTGGGACATCTGGGCCAAAAAGACGTGAAGGACATGAAAAGGCGAAGCGGCCGCAAAGAGGGACAAGGAAGCCCATTTCGGGTGGTTCGGAAGAAATCATCCCGAGGCAAGCCTTGGGACAGTTGGAACAAAAGTACGCGGCAGACGCGAAGGGCCGAAGGAGCCAAGTGCCAATCAAAGTACGCCCACTGTCATCGGCCGAAAGAGGACGGGAATCCCCGAAGTGGGGCGCATCGGAAGTTTTGTCCCAGGATGAGGTTTGGGACATCAGGAAGAAAAGATGCGAAGGGTGAGAAAAGCTTTGGTGGCTCGTGGACGAATCAGGAAACGCCACGTGTCATAAGGGAAACGTCCAAAATTTCAAAGGGCAAGGTTTGAAGCGTTAGCCCAAGCCAATAAGAAGGCGACATGTGTCCAAAGGAGTAGGGAGTGCGGAGCTTGGGGAGGAATTAGAGAATTTGGCAAGAATTTTGGCAAAAACTAAAAAAGTAAAGGATGACCCCGCGCCCCTGTCCTCCAATCAGATCATGCCACGTGTCCCCAATGGCGGGGATGCGGGGAAAAAGTGGAAAATGTTCCAAAATCACAAAAACGCAAAAATTTCAAGGAAAACCCATAGGACAAGGAAGGAGAGATAATTACGCATCCAATCAGTGCTTGACACATGTCATCCAGGTGGCAGAGCGAGGGAAAAAATTTTAAAATCCATTTTTTCCTGTTTTGTGACCTAAATCTTCAGATCGCCATATCTTTCCATCCAGAGCTCGGATTTGCATGTTATTTATATCAACAGAAAGCTTATGAAATTATCTACATGATTCCAGGGTTAATCTTGAATTTTGGTGTAGTATGGAGAGAGAAAGTTAAGAAACAGATCTGACACGTGTTCATGGCCAGAAGTGACATTTCAACGACCAAATTTAACGCAGAATGGGTCGCATTCTCCTGCAATTCGGTCAAAAATGATAGGGTATGGGTTTGTAAGGTCCCCATGCCGTTTTAATGCATCTGTAGTCAAGGAGGAATGGGCTCTCACGTTTTTGTACGTTTCTGTCTCCTAGGCTCGACCCATGCAATGTAAAAGCCAGATTTGGCTCATTTCTAAAGGGGGGAACATCTTTTGGCATAGCAATCTTCTTCTTTCACCTCCAGTAGTGATTTTTGAGAAGAATCAAACCTCTTCAAAAGCTCTGTAACGGTTTTTACCTCTCGAGGTTGTAATGCAGTGGTTTTCACATTGGAAATGATAATGCAAGCTTTGTGAATGGTTTGAGTCCTTTGTTTGTATTATTTGCTTCATTTCAAACCCTAAATTATATCTTATTAACTAGTGTATGTTTTATGCTGCAATCTTTGGTCTCGTGTCTATTTGCATGAAAATAATTCAACACTCCTTTTGGTGCATCACCATCCTTAGTTAGTTTGATTTTGCACTTCTATCCTGTCTCCTTGTAATTTAGAGTAGGATTAGGATCGAACCTCTGTAGTTGTGCAAATATAGATCTAAATCAAAGGAGTTTGAGGAACCGACCTCTAATCTGGAGATTCCTCTCTCGGTTTTACAAGTCCCACACTTGGAGAGAGGTTTCCATGTTGTGAAATCACACTGCTGGATGCAGAAACATCAACCCGAAGCTTTGATGTGCGTCCGGGGGTGCGTGAGCTGCAACAACAGATTATATTATCTCATAACCTTATAGCATTAGGTTTTAGGTTAATTTAGATAGCCTAGCAACCTTTCCATATTCCCTTAGCACAAGGCTTAGTTTTGGGCACCAACCCAACAAAGTAGAATAGGAAGCTTAGGTTAGAATAAAAATTCAATTAAGTAACATAGCTAGGTAGTAAATATTATTACCCTGACTTAGGATTTCATAGGATAATACTTTAGTTTTATGATTCTAGATCCTTCCTTTGTCATGAGCAGGTTGCATTTCATTTATGTCAGCAATGTACTACCAAGATAGATCTTGAGGAGCTACACACAACATACAACTAAATGGAAACACGTTCACATAAGATTAAAGAACTTGTAATAACAAATTTCAGTCCAACATGTCCTCAATTATGGAATGTTAATTTACCATTCATTAAAGTGAGAAGGTTTAAAACATTTCTTGGATCACTAAAATTGATCCAAGGATGAGTCGAATAAAGAAATAAGTTTGCACGACTCTTAAACTAGATTGCAACTCCCCTACAATAAGTGAAAAATGGATTCAAGGAAACCATTCCATTCAATTCTAATGATCTTAAGAATAGAAAATATTTATTCATATCAACATGATCTCCAACAATCAAATGAACACATCTTTAGAAGAAAATCACATGTCAACACTTGAAATGGAAAAGAGGAATATAACAATTGTCAATGGTGTTACATGCTTCCCTCCTAAAAATTATCATCGTCCTGATGATTACCTCATTTAACAATTTACATCAAGGACAATCAATTCATTCACTTCTCTTACAATAATTCAAATATATCAAAACCTTATAGTTCAAGAAATTAACATTAAATAGTTGTTTATTCAATTCATTCAAATATCTACCCAAAATTGGCATACTTATTGTCATATAAAGAAGAAAATCATAAAAAAAAATTAATAGTCTATAGAATCAATTATATTCAAATAGATATAGAAAAGAAGTTTCCATATCCTCTAGGTTTTCCCAAGTTTCACTATCTTCGTTAAACTAGTCCCCTTTGGACTTTACATTGACTTATTTCTCAAATTCTCAAATACGATTGGCAATTTTCAAGCACTCGTATGGGTTTAACCACAATTATTCCTGGGTCTGGACTGCAAGGAATTCAATTTAATGTGTGTGATAAATTTGAAATGTAACTCTTAAGCAAAGAAATATAGAAAACATCATCCATTCGTGACAAAGTAGGAGGTAATGCAAAATGATAAGCTCTGAGGTTGTTTACTTCAACTATCTCAAAAGGTCCCACATAACGAGGTGATAACTTGGCAGCCTTGCCAAAAGTTATAGAACTCTTTTCAGTTTAACCGAAGAAAGACTCTCACCAAGTTCAAATTTCCTATCAACCCTCTTTAAGTTAGCATAACTCTTTTGCGTATCTACTACTTCTTTCAAGCATTCACAAATCAATTTAACTTGTTATTCCATTTCGGTAAAATTTCAGGTCCAATTACCTCTCTATCCTCTATGTTATCGCATAACTGTGCGGGGGTTACGCATTTTCTTCCGTATATTGTCTCAAAAGGTGCAATCTTAAGAGAAGCATGGTATGTATTATTGTATGCGAATTCAACTAATGGAAGATACTCTTTCCAATTATGTTATTGATCCATGCAATACATTCGTAACATATCTTCCAAAACTTTATTTACTCTTTCAGTCTACCCATTTGTTTCTAGATGATACGCAGAACTGAAATTCACCTTAGTTCCTAGAGCTGCATTAAGCGTTTGCTAAAATCTTGATGTCATTCTAGGATCTCTATCCAAAATGATTAAATCAGGTACTCCATGTAATCTGAAAATTTCATGTACAAATCTTCTTTCCAAAATAGGAGAATCATCCTTCAGATTTCCAGCAATAAAATGTGCTACCTTTGTTATTTTATCAACAATTACTAATATAACATCATCATGCTTATTTCTCGACATAGGTAACCCTTGTACGAAATCCTTTCTTATTACTGCCATTTGTATTGTAGTATCTTATGAGGATCTGACAAACCGGTTGGGTGCATATGTTCTTCCTTAACACGTTGGCACTCAAGACAATATGTCACAAATTTTAGAACATCCATTTTCATTACTTTCCAAAAATATTATTGTTTTATATCAGCAAGCATTTTTGTAATGCCGGGGTGTCGAGAAAAGGTGAATTATGAAATTCTACTAACAATTTCTTTTTATAATCATTTAGTGAAGGTACATACACTTTGTTTTCAAACCGTAAGATTCCTTCTTTATCAAAGCAAAAACCTTTATACCTTGAATCATTTGAATATGCAACAAGTGCTGCTTTTACTTTTGAAAGTAAGAATCAAATTCCATAACACTTTTACTTCATCCTTAAGCGAGTTCTTAACATTATAAGAGCGAGAAATGTGCTTCCTACTGACTTAGAGCATTAGCCACTCTATTTTCTTTACCCTTTATATAACTGATGTCAAAATCATATTGAGACAAAAAATCTAACCACCTTTATTGTCTTGCATTAAGATTTGGTGAGTGAAGATATTATTTAGTCTAAGGTGATCATTTTCAATACAAAAGGCTTACTTGAGAAGGTAATGCCTCCAAACTTGTAATGCATGAACAATGGCAACAAGCTCTAAATCATGTGGAGCATAATTCAACCAATGTAACTTAAGCTTTATACTTTCATATGCTATGACGTGACAACTTTGTAACAAAATACCTCCTAGACCTTCACCAAATGCATTAGTTACCACCGAGAAAATATCCATTAGGATCTGGTACTAACAAGAATAGGTGCTGAAGTTAACTATTCCTTCAAGGTTTTAAATTCAATTTCACATTTCTCACTCCAAACAAACTTTTTATCTTTCTTACGTAAGGAAGTTATTTGTGCTGACTATCTTAGAAAAATCTTTTACAAATTTCCTATAGTATCAAAGCAAGTCCCATGAAGCTTCTAACTTCATGTACATTATTTGGTACAAGCCATTCTATTATAGCTGTAATTTTTAAGGATCTACAACAATTCCATCTTTAGTTATAACATGACCCAAATAATTGACTTTTGTGTCATATAACGAACATTTGGACAACTTACCATACAACCATCTCTTTCTCGGAATTTCTAAAACTATTTTCAAATGCTCATGATGCTCCTCAATGATTTTATAATATATGAGAATGTCATCCAAGAATATAAGCACAAACTTGTCCAAGTATTCTTTAAAGATATTATTCATTAAGTTCATAAAATTTGTAGGTGCATTCTTTAATCCAAAAGGTAAAACCGTGAACTCATAATGTCCATACCTTGTTCTGAAAGCTATTTTAAGAATATCCTCATCCTTAATTCACAGTTGATGATATCCAGATTGAATATCTATCTTGGAATATATCGATGCTCCACGTATCTAATCAAATAAATCATCAATCCTAGGGAGTGGATATCTATTATTGATTGTTGCCTTGCTTAACACTCTGTAATCAATGCAACATCTAAGTGTTCCATATTTCTTTTTCACAAAAATTACGAGTGCTCCCCAAGGTGAAACACTTGGTCTAATAAAACCTTGAGACAAAAGTTCATGCAACTGAGCCTTAAGCTCTACTAATTTTGTAATAGTCATTCGATACAGTGCTTTAGAAATAGGTTCAGTTCTAGGTTTGATCTCAATCATGAAGTCAAATTCCCTTTTGGGTGGAAGACCTAGAAATTCTTCGAAATACATCACGAAGTCTTGTAAGAGTGGCTATCATTCCATAATATCGTTGCTCTCTTGTTGATTCAATAATTTTCTGCATATAAGGTACATCCTTTATTTTTGACATTTTTAAGTTACATAGTTGACAGTTTTCTAACAGAAATCTCACGTTTCACACCCTGAATCTATGTTATTTTCTATAGGTCGTCTAAATAACTAATGTGTTTTTAAAAATAGTCCACTTTAGCCTTATGTTCTACTAACCAATTAACACCTATGATTACATCATAAGACCCCAAAGGTGCAACATAAAGATCAAACTCAGTGGAAAAGTTAGGTAAGTCAAGTATTTCTCCAAAAAGACACATACTAACCGTATGAACAACATTATTCCCATCTTGTATAGTCTATGTTTTATCCATGTTTCCAAATTTTTTTTTAATTTTGATGCTAATTTACTAGAAATAAAACATTCGGTAGCTCGTATAAAAATAATAGTTATTGGTAAGCCAAGTAAATTACCTAGAACTTATATGGGTGTGTCCTTTCTCATCCTATTTTTCAGCTACTGACAACGTGTATCTTGTCTTTGCTGATTATGATCATCCTTCCTCAAAGGACATTGATTTGTGTAATGATCTTTTCCATAGTTATAACAACATCCTATAGGTCCCTTCCTAGGCTTAGGTTTATTTCTAGCCTTAGAGTTATCATTCGACCCCTATAGGAGTTTTGTCCGTTATTCTTTGTTCTTGGAAAATTTGTTCCATGCATTACCAGTAAAATTGTTTGTTGCTACTTTCTTATTTGTATCAGATGAAAAATTAATTTTCATTCTGAATTTCTTCCATGGTCCTTTCTTGGGTGTAAGAGATGAAGAAGAGGAGTTGGGATTCTTCTTCCTTATTTCTTCCTTGTGAGCAGAAATTGCCTTTAATTTTTGTTCATGCCTTATGGATTTTTCAACAACCCCTTCCATCGTGGTTGGGGTGTGAACATCCACCTCTCCCCTATAATGGGATTCAATCCCATGATGAGTTTACGTATCCTACAATTATTGTCGGTTTGGTACTAAGGAACATACTTAAGGAGTTTTGTAAATCACTCCCAATACTCGATTCTGATTAGCTTTCCTTAAGCTAAGTTCTGAAATTCAGTCATTTTTCGATCAAAGTAGAGTTGTGGCAGCCATCATTACCTAAAGTAACCTTTTAATTGGTCTCATGTGATATTAGATTCATTAATTTTTAACTCAGCCTTGTGGTTGTCCCACCATGAAGATGCTTTATGAGAAAGTTGATATGCTCCCCATATCGCCTTTGTTTCTTACGAGAAATTTCTTATTGCAAAGTATTTCTCCATTTGGCTAAGCCAGTTCTCAAGCATCATCTCCTAATGTGGTGCTATCAAACTTTGGTTGACTTATCCCTTTTATGTCATTAGTGATTTTTTTGCTAGCCTAGCCTTTTTTTTTTCTCGGGGTTGAATAGGCATTCGAACATTATTATTATCAACACCCACATTGGAGTTGTCCCTAGAGGTGGATGATTATTGTTATCAGCTTCTTCTTCCTCCTCATTACCCATTAGTTGTTGTTTAAGCACAACCAAATGATCTCTTGTGCTCAACAGGGTAACAAGGATCTCATCGAGTTTTTGTGCAGTTGTTATTCCTTCCTTAGGCGGAGGGTTATTTGCAATGTTTCCTCTTGTTCTCACCATTTTCTATTACAATAAAATTTAAGTTTCATTAGATTATGGACACAATAGGTCCAAGAGCTGCAACCTTCAACTTTGATACCAAGATGTAACATTCCCAATTTAAGACTTAAGAAACAAGGGATTTTTGTTAGTGTTCATTATTCTAAATAAAGCATTATTTAAAACAAACATTCCATGTCAATTGAATTCAATGGATAAACATATGCATCTGTAATGACTCGGTGATTCACCGATCTATTCATTACATAACTCGGTAAGCTACCTATCTATTTATGTTATCTTATGTAATGAATACATATTGTATACTTTGTATACTTTGTCTTCCTACCCTACACCAGTCTTGAGTGATCTATTTAAAGAACATATCCGAATATATGCTATCAATATTCATCTCATATCACATTGTTTTATACTTGGTGATATAAGAGCTTGTGATACTTTGGCCAAATATTTATAACATACTATGTATGTCACTATTCCTATACAACATACTCGTCATATTGGAATACATCCTTCACCACACTCCTCTATTATCATGATGGTCTTTCTGACTACCGTCAGTCCACTTGTTCGAGTTTAACCCTATCCCTTGATAGAAACATAACCTATTATAGGAATATGCTCACAATGGCTTAGGGTAAATGGGCATACTCGATTGACCTAAGTCAACTAGATGTGTAAACATACCCTTAGCCATTGGAAGCTAATTCCTATCCTAAATATTCTCCTATCCAGGACCTAGAGAGAAACTAAGTTCAAGTCGAGTTCTATTAGGTGTAGATCTAGATGATCCATGCGGAAGGGTGATGCCACATGTCAACTACAATGTTGTATTCTCAAGAATACCCAAGCCTTCTTGAAAGTACAACCCTATAGTTGGCATGTGTCAACATCCTACAGAAAATACCTCATCAAGATGTACATACCCCTAAGGAGATTGTTAATGCTTTGTTAGTTTGGATTATTTCTTGGTTACAACAACCCTGCCAAACCCTAATTCAACACTCAATAAGTACTTTCCTAATTTTTCTTCATTTAGTCCGGGAATAACTTCGTTATACTTATGGTTGTTTTTACTATTTCATTTCTCATTTAAAATACCAATTAAGCTATATGTGATACAACGTTATCATAAGTTTCATTTAAAAGTACAATAAATTTGAAAGGTTCAACACTCGAATATATCCAATTAAAGTAGACTTCATACAAAATGAAGTCTAATAAATTGTAATCATATTTCCAAACCTTTTTGGTTTATATTCAATTAAGAAAGAGAAAGAGTCTTTCTCTACATGTTTAAGTGTTAGGGTATATCCTACCCAATATCCATATTTCTTAATGTATGTTCATCACAGATTACATTACTATACTAAATAGTTAAGATAAAGAACATTTTATTACGCAACTTAACAAGCTGCATCTTAATTAGGAAATTGAACTAAATCCCTTTATCCAACTTATCAAAGGATAACCAATTAAGCATATAAATAATATGAAGAATATCAACAAGATATAAATCCATCTCTTTCATACAAGTACAAGATAATTTACACAACCAATACAAGTAAATTCTCAACTTTCAATTCATCTTTATAACTTATACATTTACAAGACTTATGCATTTTAGGCATACTACATAACAACCGCCTTCATTCTAAAAATAATACAACTTTTATTTTTCAATACAATCTCAAGAATGAATCAAAATTCTTCACAAAGAATCAGACTTAAATCAACCGATGCATCATGTAAGTTTTCCTTCTTTTATCACTTACAATGTCCATCTGCAAAAAATTGCTAGTACGGAGTCGGTTCCATGAAGGCGAGCATGATAATCTTGAGCCTTAAAATGAAATGCATTCCACTAATTGTTCCATTAAAATAACTCTGCTTTAATGAAACAATTAATATATCATACATATCAGTAAGTAATAATAATGATAAAAGAAGTACATTAACCCATCTAAATTCACTTCTAATAGAATAATATATTATAATCCACAACCTTTACCTCAAAAAATTAAATTTTAATTGATCCTATAAATTACCCTTAAACAAACATCAGATCTTAACATCCTATTGTTCCCAATTCTATCATAATGGAAAACAACATTTAACTTTACTATAAGACAAAGAAAGTGTTTACAACATAGTTCTCATTAGGATGATTCATCTAGCTCCCAAGCATGGAAGAATAATATTCATTCCAAAGTATGCTTAACACAAAAACATCGAAAACATAAACGGGTTCATAACATGAATTTAAATATTTCATTTAAAGGACTAATACCTTTAAATACAACATTTAAGATTTTAAACATATGAGAATCCCATATCAATCTAAGAAGGAATATAGAATTTAAATAGTCTACCAACAAGATTATATTTTTGTTCAACAAAACCGAAACATCAAACCTCTTCCTACATCACTTCAAAAAATGATATGAACAAGGAAGACTAAACAATTCTAACCCAAGAGAACTAATAACATAAGGGTTTTATCAAATGAACTAATCCCTACATGTTAGAAAAGGAATATTATCGAATTTGATTCAATCCTTACTTTATTTCTCTAAACTTAACAAAAATTCTTGTTTATAATCCAAACAATAAGCTCATACACTAGTTCCCAAGAGACATAAAAACCAACTCATTACAAAGAAAACATACGCAGTAAGTCCCCTTACAATCCTTATCATTAAAAGCATGAGTTCCAATTTCAGTTTAGGACAACATAATACTAAAGTTGTAAAATATCACACTTGTCCCTAAGAATCATAAATTTCCTTTCTCTTTTAAAAGACTCAAGTATTCACTTATTGATCCCAACAAGATTAGAAAACTCGAAACCTTAAACTAAACGAGTTGGGAGTATCCTTGAACTCGAAACTGAAGTTCCTTTAAAATTCCTCCACAACATTTTACTTAAGTGTAGGTGGTTCATAATTCTTTTAGAACTATAAAACAAAATCAAACTGAACAGACTTAAGTATTCCTTCCACTAAAATTTCTAGGAACTGGTACAACATCGTTTTAAAAGAAATTCCAAATCCTAATATCAAATGAAAGCATTTCCAATTAAATCTCCAAGAGATATTCAAACAACTCAGTCATACTACTTCCCCATATTTTCTTTGAGTATGTAGTTTGAATTAGAAGAGTTATAAGCTTTCAACTTGAATGCAATATAAAACAAACTCACAACTATTAGAACAAAACCAACACATCATTCAAAGCTATAAATTCCAAACACTAAGTACCAAATTACATATATAGTGTCGAATCACAAAATATCAAACATGAGAACAAATATATACAAATATCATGGTACAAGACATAATATAATATGAACAACCTTAACCATTTTATAACATAACCAAGAAACCCTATTTCCAACTCAAAATGAAACACAAGTTTCTCACAGAAGAGTTCAAATCCATTCAAGTGGATATTCCTAGGTTTAGGGTAACCATAAGTTCCCATTCCAGTTTTTATTTCAAACAAAGAAAACTTATACCAGCCAAAAAGAAACAGGAGCTTCTAACCAGAGTTCAGAACTATTCACGTAATAAAATATGAGTGTTTTGTACATTATGAAATCCCATTAACAGTCCAAAATAACACAAGAATAAACACGAGTATAGAGGTACATATGGACTTCAAACAACAATCTAGGATTACTCAAGAATCCAAACATGGTTTCAAAGTAACAAGAACCTCCAACACAAATTCTTATCAAAACACTAACCCCAAATCAAGCTTTAACTAAACATGAACTCAAATATAGGCTCAAACAAAACATGAGCTCAAATACAAGTTCAAGCTCAAACAAAACATGAACCTGAATACAGGCTCCAACAAAATACGATTTCAAAGACGAGCTCAAGCTCAAACAAACATGAGTTAAAATATAAGATCAAGCTCAACAAAACACGAGCTCCAATGAAATATTAGATAGGACTCAAGGTTCCCAAAAACTTAGAACCAAGTAAACAATGACGAAGGTTAGTCATAAACACAACTCTTCGAATACCGGTTCAAGAAATGACAAGTAGAGCCATAGAAACAAGTTTCTCATGCATGCTTCGTTATTTAACCCATACAAAGAAAGTCTCTAAGACATACACTTATTTTGCCATGGATTCATACCCAAATTTACCAGAGATTATAAAACCCAACAAGCAAATAACCAGATAAAACATGCAAGCCAAGAATCTCATAAGAGCAGAGTCATTTTAATGAAACATTTAGAAGAAAGAAAGAGATCTTAATGGTTAGAGCCTATCATGCCTAATAGCACTTCTGCCAAATCGAAGGAGACTTCTAGACGAGCTTCCAACTCCTTTTCTCCTCCACAAAAGATCAACCAACCAACAACTTTCCTCAGAATGCCTCATATACCTTCCCATGATCGAAAATAGACCAGGTGAGTTAAAAATAGCAATGAAGTGAAAGTTGAACTATTGGTTCGAAGAACCAATTTGCTTCATGCAGAGCAAAATATGAAAATCATGCAAAATACAAAAAACTCCCACAAACCTGCCTTCCAAGTTTCCAAAATGGTTTGTGAACAAAACCTGAGGCCAATTAATTTCATTAATTCCAATTTTTTCACTTATCTCTCCTTGCCACCGCCTCCCAAATATGGCGAATGCCAATTCCCATATACCATGCAATTCCATCTTTAGTGGAGCTTCCACATAAGCCTCCTTGGTCAACTAGCCCCTGCCAAACTAGCGATTACTTAATTCCTTTAAATACCTTATCAACAATTCAATGCCGGTGGAACCATCGCCACAGAGGCATGCAACCCTTTTAAGTTCCCATTAAAATAGCTTAGGATATATCCCTTGAAACTTAGGTTATTTTAGGAATAATTACCTTAGGCCTTAACACATTACCTTAGGTAATTCCAACATTAGGTTAGATTAATTCATAGCCTTTTAATTTTAGGCAATAGGCTAGATTATCTCATAACCTTATAGCATTAGGTTTTAGGTTAGTTTAGATAGCCTAGCAACCTTTCCATATTCCCTTAGCACAAGGCTTAGGTTTGGATGCCAACCCAACAAAGTAGAATAGGAAGCTTAGGTTAGAATAAAAGTTCAATTAAGTAACATAGCTAGGTAGTAAATATTATTACCCAACTTAAGATTCCACATGATAATCCTTTAGTTTTAGGATTCTAAATCATTCCTATGTCATGAGAAGATTGTATTTCATTTACGTCAGCAATGTACTTCCAAGATCGATCTTCAAGGACCTAAGCACAACATACAACTGAATGGAAACACGTTGACACAAGATTAAAGAACTTGTAATAACAAAATTAAGTCCACCATTTCCCTCAATTATGGAATGTTAATTTACCATTCATTCAATTGGGAAGGTTTAAAACATTCCTTGGATCACTGAAATTGATCCAAGGATGAGTCAGATAAAGAGATAAGTTTACAACTCTTAAACCAGATTGCAACTCACCTACAAGAAGTGAAAAATGGATTCAAGGAAGCCATTCCATTCTAGTCTAATGATCTTAAGAATAGAAAATATTTATCCATATCCAACATGATCTCCAACAATCAAAAGAACACATCTTTAGAAGAAAATCACATGTCAACACTTGAAATACAAAAGAGGAATATAACAATTGTCAAGGGTGTTACATGAAAGGGACAGGAGGGACCCGCACGTGGAAGGCAAGTTTAGATTTCGGGACTTAGCCGATTTGGAGCATGAAAATATATTTTTAGAAGATGGCATGTGGAACACATCAACGATGCAAAGATGTGCGCACCATGCATTGTCTATATTTGGAGAAGTGTTTTAAAGAGTCTATGTATAAAGATGAGCTAAGAATAGACATTGACACTTCAGTTAAAATATAAGAGAACTATAGATAGTGCACTTGAATGTGTGGCTATCAATAGCATGTTACCTATTTCTTTAGTAGTTAAATGGTGAGGGGAAATTCCCAAGCTATATATATGATGTTAGGTGCATAATAGATAGAGATCACAGAGAGTGGTGTATGTATGATTCTAGACATATGAATGTGTGTATCAGATCCATACGTGCCTTGATATAAATTGACAGTACTGTAAGGAGCTTCTATATTTATTAATAGATGGAAGATATTGGCTTAATATAAGTGTCATCTTGTGTAACTAAGTGGTGCATGTTATTAATTCAATAATGATTAATGTTTAAGCTTTTTCTTTCATAAATATATGGGTAACTTGCACTTTGGAATGATGGATTAGTTATGAATCTATATTTTTATGTCTTCATCATGTTAACATCCTATTACAACAACCCTAAAGAGGTACCTGGTACCTTTGTGCACTTTGGGTGAGCACTCAGTCTAGGTTGAGTGATGTGCCATTGTGACTAGGGTGTTATCTTACAAATTCTAGGTTGCATCAAGAACCATATAAATATAAAGTTATGTGGTCATAATAAGGGACCAATCATTAAGCACTAGCTATCACCACCTAATGTTACATCCATCAAAGGTATATATAGCTACATTTTCATCCATCTAGCTCCATCACAAGGCACAAAGGTTGGTTTATCTACATCACACTCCATAGGAGGAGATTCTATTGTTTCCATGCACACATTTATTACATTCCACATCTAGTTACTTGTTTGCTACTTTATAAAGTGTGATTGGTACAAGAGAAACCTAGGGCACAATTTCCACACGCATGCCTAGAAATACATTGGTTACGAGATGTAGTGCAATGCTTAATGATAATTATATCAATTTGGCAATTGAGGACAATCCGAAGCCTTCATATGCATATTTCTTTTTTAGGTTTTTGATACTTTGTCTGGGGTTTTATAGGTGATTCCTTTATTGCAGGTTTACGGTGACATCAATGAGTTAAGTGTGACATACACATGACAAGTAACGAAGGCTTCACATCATTTAGAAAATTTTTAAATTTGGTTTATAAATATTTTTCACATACTAGGGAACCGATATTGTAGACTAGGGTGCCCCAGACACCCTATCCTTTTCTAGGTTACCCAATCTATCAAGACATCTTGGATATGTATTTTATCAAGGACATGTGTGGTAGTTTCCTCCTCATATTAAGTGGGTATCCACTATGACACAATCCCATGATATATTCAAATAATCTAAGTATCTACCAACCCTCTTTTCATATTAGGGCTTCATGTTTTTCTTGCTTAGTTTTCTTGGGTGTATTTCAGTTATTTCATTTCTTATTTGTTTAGTATAAACTTTCATTATATTAGGCTATTGTATTTCCATTTTAGTTTAATCATTTTGGTGAGCTTGATATGAATAGAACATGCAACCTTTGAATCAACTAAGGATCTTCCAACCCTTTTTACACATCAGGGTTTCATATTTTTATTGCTTAGTTTTATTGGGTGTATTTAAGTTATTTCATTTCTTATTTGTTTACTAAAAACTTTCATTAGATTAGGGTATTGTATTTACATTTTAGCTTAATCATTTCAAGGAACCCAATATTCAAATCCACTTTCTCTCTTGAGATTTCTATGTCCTTTTCCCATCAACCGTAGAGGGTGGTTTGGGTCTTTTCAATATTGTGAGATTACTTTACTGTCCATAGAAATTTCAAATCAATGGCTGAAATATCCACATCAATGCCTATCATTGACAATCCATTGGATAACTCTCGTAATTTCCCTTTAGGGAAATTGAATCCTCTGACAGTGATAAATTGCATGATTAAGATACCAATGTTGACCAAGATAAATTAGACACATTAAGCGATTTTCGACATACTTGGAATAGTAATCTAGTTCCTCTTCTACATATTTTACATTCTTTGATTGCTCCTAGAAACATGTCGATGCTTGGTACCTCTTATTGCCTAATATTTGGATCCCATGGTATCTAATCCACCCCTTTATACCTCGGCTTCCATACCTACCACCACTTCTCCCATCATCAACCCTAGCACTCCTAATGCCTTTGCCTAACTCTTCTTCCAATACTCCTAATTTAACCTCTTTATATCAGGATCTACAAACACAAATTTTCTAGCTCCAACTTGCTACCTCTCATGCATCACCATCTTTGGACTCCACTTCACTTCTACATACTCCTTTTGCACCTGCCATTTCCACCTATCCATTACCACCTAACTTCAAATCCCCAAAATTACCCATCTTTAAAGGCCATGGTGACCCATAAGAGCACCTTTGTGCTTTTCATGTGGCATGTCTAGACTATGTGGATGACCATACCATACTAGCTAAGCTATTTCCCCATAGTTTACAATACTATGCGATGTGTTGGTTTTATGACCTACCTGTCCATTCACTAACATATTTCACACATTTAGCTAATGCTTTTCTAACTCACTTTTCTATCAACATCAGCTCTAATATATTTTACGCCCAACTTGCACAACTTAAACATGGATCTAACAAGCACTTAGAATATTACGTCTTGCGATACAAAAAAACTTAGCCAAGATGTCAAATGTGCTTCAAGACTTTGAGCTTCAGGATTTATTCATACAAATTCTATTACAACCTTTCCAGGAAAGTGTTCTCTTTGAGACCTCTACTTCATTCGATCAAATTTTTCATACCCTTAAACTTTATGAAACAAATCTATTATCTATAAGAAATTGTAACTATCAAGAGAAAACATCATCTTATACATGTTTTCAAAGTAAGTCAACATTCAAACCATCTACAACTAAACTAGCTAACACCAAAATTATTGTTAATGTGGTATCAACTACCAAAGAGCTTCAGTCACAACCGCCTCAATGTACATTCACTAAGTTCATTGTTCTTCCACATATTCTACTACCACAACTTTTTGATAGTAACCTCATTATGCTTCCTCCTCCACTTCAATTAGATCCATCTCAACCAAAAGGGCATCATTACAATGAAAAATTTCATTATGATTACCATCGGTGCATATGAATGATCCATAGGGATCTAGAAAAACACACCACTTCATCATTTCCATTAGCACCAAGAAGGAGAACTAAAGAAAATGAAGAGAAATGAGGTAAACGAAGGTTCTAGATAAAACCCCCACTATGTGCAGAGTGATAGTTATAGAACCACCACCCAACCAAGGTGGACGTCCTAAAAATATCATTTTTCTCGGGCGAGTGGTCTGACACATACGAATAGAAAATAGAAATGGAGTACGAATGGATGCGAATTTGAAGCACCTGATTGTTTCTCTTCCCTCCCTGACCTTTCCCATTCTACAGTGCACAGGAGGACATGGGAGAAGGCTATAAATATAAGGAGGATAAATAGAATTGATCATTTAGAGATCTAAAGAGATCAAAGAGCAAAGGTTTAAGCTTAATGAGAGCAAGTGAGAAAGATATTCGGTCTTTAGAGTGGAATTGTAGGAGCGGGGTGTAGAAACAGAGAAAACAAGCATAAGAAAGTATAGGTTTACATTTTTGTCTCCATTTTATAATTCGATAATCTTTAATCATCTATAACTGACCAATAAAAGTGGGAAGAAAGAGAAATTTCCCTTCTCGACTAGTTTTCCTCCATTGGAGAAATCCAGGGTAAAAATTGTTGGTGTTTAGCATTTGAATTCTTCCATATTCTCTACAATTTCCTCTCTATAGCACTAGATAATTAGTCACTAAAGATATAATTTTCATCTAAAGCTATCATTTTCCTAATTTGAAAGTATAACATCATAATTTTGTGATTCATAGAGTTCCAAAGTAGAAGTTTACAGATCATTTTGGTATCATAGATGATAATATATCCAGGAATGTGGTATTTGATTATTTCTTGTGATTTGTATGATAGTGACAAGGTAAAAAGGTGAAATTGTTTTACCTTTCCAACAATATATTTCTATGAAGAATTTGAAATAGATAATTTGATCTCAAATAGATGAAGATAATCTGGTCCGTAGAGTAAAAATGCTAGAGACCATGATGGATAGATTGCATAGAAAACATGAAGAGATTTTAGATGTGAAAAATATGGCTTCGGTTAAGAAAGATTCCATGGAGTCATTAGTTCAAGAACTTTCCAAGAAATTTGGTATCGAAAGAGCCACGAAGAGGAAGAATGGGAAGATCATGAAGAAGAGACTCCAATTGTAAATGAAAAGGTAAAATATGCTCTTACACCTTTTAAAGTCGAAATGAAAGTTGAAATAAAGAATTTTGAAGTAAAAGTAGATTCAAAATTACTGGATAAATAGATAAAATAGTTAGAATTATATTTTAGTGTGCATAATATTACTAAGGCACAAAGGATTACCTTTTCATCTCAAAATGGAAGGTCATGCTCTAGTTTGATGGGAAACCGATGTATCCACTTGTGAAAGAAAGAAACATCATATTTTCAGTACTTGGAAGGGTTTTAAAGAATTACTTAGAGATAACTTATATCCTATTGGACATAAGACTGATATGATGATTAAGTGTCAGTACTTTAGACATGGAAATGGTCAAAGCATGCAAGACTACACTATGAAATTTTTGAGACAAGCCATGTTGCTTAATATGGACTTGGAGGATGAGGACATTCTGACCAAATATTTGGGAGGACTTCACACTCACTTTAGGAGGAAGGTAATCTCCATGAAGCCCAAGGATATCAACAAATATTTTATACATGCATACTACAATTATGACGAGAAGAAGCAAGGAGAAAGCAGAGCTAAAGGAAGACCAGTCAATAAATCAATAGGAAAAATAATAAGGGAAGACAAATAGCATTGGTAAATGGAAAAGTAAACATGCCGCTAATGCTTTACATAATTGTAAATATCCTAATAATATTTGTAACAATTGTGATATAAATGGACATCTTGATGCCACATGTTGGAATTTTCATCACGGAATTGCACCTAAAGCACCGAACCAAGGATTCCAAAAAAACCATGGTCCCCTGTGAAGATAGAAGAAGAGGTGGATATTGAGGATGATTCGGATGTGAAGAAAGTCCTGGGATGCATGGCCACTAACATGTATGGGGGAGCATAAGAAGAAGAGTTTAGTAAGCTATTTCAAATCAAATTCCAAATCAAGAAGACTAAGATAAACACTTTAGTAGATTCTAGTTCTTAGTCAAATCTGATTTCTGATGTGGTTGTAGAACAACTTAGTCTCAAAACCTACGCGAATCCACATCCATACCCATTGGGGTGGGTGAATAACTATGTAGAAATACATGTTACAAGAAAGTGTAAGTTTTATTTTGTGATAAATACCCAATATATTGATGTATTAGAGGCTGATATCATTCCACTTGATGCATTTTATGTTGTCTTCAGAAGTCCTTACTTGTATGCCGGGAGGTTGTGTTCATAAGGGAGGAGAACCAGTACATATGGGTGAAGGAAAGAGTCACTTTCAACATCCGAGAACACTAGAGAAAATAAAAGAACCCTATGGTAAGTGTTAACCAAGCACCAAGACTTATTCAGGAAAATCATCATTTTTGTTTACTTTCATTAGAAGAAAAGATAAATGGACTTGAGAGCATGGATATTTTGGATAGCACTTGTAAGTTTTTGCAGAAGACACCACCACAGGAACTAATCATTTAAGGAACAAAAAAAACTTCCGATATGCAGTCATTGTATCTACGTAAGGATTCACTGGACTTGACCGTGGGGCAGCAAGGAGAAGAGGAGATACAAGGAACAATGGTGACTATAACAATAGCATACATGGAGAGGATTCAACTAATCCATATCAAAATATAAAGACAAGCAAGAAGGACTAAACCACTAAAGTATGGGACCTTCACCATACTTGAGCAGGTTGGAAAAGAAGCCTCCAGCCCATACTTCATGCAGATGCACATGATAGCAAGTTGTAAGAGCTCATACCTACTAAATCCATCTATGCATGAAAAATAAGGAAACATACAAAATCTACCTTCTAAATAGGATTGTACTCAAGGAAACTCGAGGAGGATGTAGCACTGGAGTAGAAAACTAGAGACCCTCAAGAGCCTTGGAAGATTGGATGAGAGAAGACACCAAGGAAGACCCAGTGGTACTCCAAGGAGTAAGAGAGGGAGTTGATTCCTATACCACTCACCCACTAAGATTTTGTGGGATAAAAATAATCCTAAGCATGTGAGGTATGATCCATAGGGATCCGAAAAACACACCACTTCATCATTTCCATTAATACCAAGAAGGAGGCTGAAGAAAATTAAGAAAAATGAGGTAAAAAAAGGTTCTAGATAGAATCTCCACTCTATACAGAGTGGCGGTTGTAGAACCACTACCCTGTAAGGTGATGGTCTTATAATGGCCACCCAGCCAGGGCGGCTGTCCTTAAAATTCCAGTCTTCTTAGTGTAGCGGTCATGACACTTTTGAGCAGAAAAGAGAAATGGAGCATGAATGGACATGAATTTTAAGTGCCCAACTATGTCTCTTCCCTCCACGATCTTTCCCATTCTCCAGTACACAGGAGGACATGGGAGAAGGCTATAAATACAATGAGGAATAAGAGAAATGATCATTCAAAGATCTAAAGAAATCAAAGAGCAAATTTTTAAGCTGAATGAGAGTAAGTGAGAAAGATTTTCAGTTTTGGAGTGGAATTATAGGAGAAAGGTGTACAAAAAGAGAAAACAAGCATAGGAAAGGAGAGGTACATTGTTGTCTCTATTTTCTACTTCTTGTAATCTATAATTGTCTATAATTGACCAATAAAAGTGGGAAGAAAGAGATTTTTTACCTTCCCAATTGGTTTTCCTTCATTGGAGGTTTCCAAGATAAAAATTGTTGGTGTTTAGAGTTTGAATTATTTCCTATTCTTTGTAATTTCCTCTCTATAGCACTATATAATCAGTCACTAAAGCTCTAATCTTCATCTAAAGCTATCATTTTCCAAAGTTGAAAGTAGAACACCATAATTGTGTGATTCGTAGAGTTCTAAAGTAGAAGTTTACGGGTCAATGGAATTCCACCAATTGTTGTTTCAAGCTCCGCATTCTCATTCAGGACCTAATTGACAATGGTAAAATTGAGCTTCCAAAACCTCTAGTCTTTGCACCTGTAATTGAAAATCATAAGCTCAAAATATTTAGCAATCCCCTACCAAAACATGACACAAAAGAAGTTGAATCCTTAGCTAATTATGTATATTAGACAGTATATCCTCATGCATCTAGAGCTCTCGACTTTTTAGTTGCACATACCGACCATTCTCCACCGAGCGTTTATTTATTTGACCACAATTTTCACATGGAATTTTATGCTAATCGATTACACATCGGTGCCTCCATCAGATCTATTCCTATAAATAACACCAAGGTTGATCTGTCTTGGCCCATCAACACATGTTCTATTCCATTTCTCATCACCATTTGCTATCCCTTATCAAAAATTTTATATCCAATGAATAATACATACGGAGTTTTAAAAATCCATGTTATGGTTGGTACTCTCACTATGCTTGTACCCTTAATTGTGGGACAAGTTGTAATTGGTTGTGACATGATTCTAGGCCTTAATTGGATTTATAGGTATAAGTATATAATCTCCATGAATAATTTGTGACTAAATTTTATTAATGATAATCAAGTAATTTCTATCGATGGTCTTCCTCCCTCTACTCCATGGTCACACCCTTCTATTATAATGACTAATGTATCATATGCTACATCTAGCATGCCATGAACCATAGAACCTAAAGAACAATATAATCTTATCTCACTTACATGTGATATTTTTACATGGCCTCATTATTTGGTTAGTCCAACACACCAAGTATAGGCACATCCCTATGATAGTTCTTGTATCTCATCGTAAATCACCACCTCATTTTATTCCACATAGGTGTCCATCACCGTCACATTTTTCTTTGCATAGATCTCCATCACCTACACATTTTATTATACCAACATGCCCATCATATACTCATACATCACATGCATATAGACTTCACTCAACTGCACAATGTCTATCTACTATACCACCACTACTAGATCATGGTCACACGTTTTCGTCACCACAATCATCAGGAGGAGGACCTTCATCATTTACTTTAATCGGATAGCTCACTCATCAACACACACTTGGGGGGCATTACACTTATCCCCCATGGATGACACACATCTTCTACCATACACAAGCTAGTATCACCATTTACGATGACACACTCTTGTGCTTTGGTTCACATATGACTGATAAGGGCATCCTCAACACATGAACCTCACACACTACACACTATACATTTCACACGTACACATTACACATCCTCACACATCCTACATCTATGTCTATACACATCATCTTACATCCTACATCCTACATCTTCAATCTATCATGTGTCATTCACACTTTGTGTTTCATACATCATACACATTCTACACCTATATCACCTACACATCTTGCATTACATCTTATACATCACACATTACACACTTTACATATCACACTACATTTCCTACACATATTAGACATTTTACATATCTTCTTATACACACTACACTCACTAACCGATGATGCACTTTAGTCACATAGTTTATACTAGACTGTTGAGGGTATACAAATCAAATGGACCTCCCCACTCTCATATATTTAGCCATTCAATATTTTCTCATGCGACATTCCTAGGTTAGTGATATATGTTGTAGGATACATCATCACTTCCTCTAGCATCATTTAGTGATATATGATTTAGGTTACATCATCACTTACCCTACTAATCTTGTAGTGATATACATTTAGGATAAATCATCTCAAATTCTCATACTTCATCTCTATGTCATACATCATAACTACATACTCATCACATCACGTTACATATAACCCATAGTTCAGCCATTTTTAGATGAAAAAATCTCATTTATGGTTCATTCTTTACTTCTTTGAGGGTCATAAATAATGAACTTCATTGCATACAATTCCATTCCATTCCATCCATCCATAACATACTACATATCTTGGTTACATTTACTCTTGCTTACATTTACTCATATATGTTCACTTTATTACACATGCTAGATAGATATCTTGTATGTCATTATATTTATCATACACACATGTATGTTCAATTGATTTCTAGTTGTGATTACAAAATCTACATGTCTATTACACGTAACACAAATGTTTGGTACCAGTCCCACAATGTTTCTTGGGAGAATTGACATTCGTACAATACAGGTGTTATTGTTTCATTTTTTCATAGCACACTACTTTATTGGTTTACACATGCTTTGACATATGTTTTATCTTTCTAACATGCTAACGGGTGTTTCATGTGCAACATTTTCTATGCATGGATATTTACTTCCATACTTGTTTGTTATATTGTTTGCTATTTTTTGTTTGTGTTTGTAGGCTTTTCCCTTTGTATTATATGCCACGTGTATGCTTTTGGCTTCGTCGGCCTTGATTGTCTTGTGACATCGTTAGTGATGTCCCATATATGCAACCCCACTTCACGGTCTATATTGTCTTCTTGGGTGTTTACATTATCTACTTACACATTGTCTTCATAGTTCACACTTGTTTTTTACATGCATGCTTATTCGTACTAACACTTGTTGTTTAGCCACTTTTTTTGCACGTGCTTTGGTTTCTACCAAGAACATCCCCTCATCCCCCTTGAGTCACTATTTTAGTTATAGTGGTTGGTCCTTTTTGGGGTTGCATCCTCCTACAATGACGTCACATGCACCCCCAAAGAGGGGGCATCATTTGGGTTTATACACAATACTAATACATTTTAGTTTTCATTTTTTGTCCATAAAACAATGTGTTACATAACGAGTGGGTTCTACATAGTCTACATAACTCCATACACAACATATTTTATATGGAATATTGTCCTTAGCACATGCGTGGGTACACACTAGCTACAAGTGGTTTTAAATACTACGTGGGAAGAAATTAAATCTTGGAGGACAACACTTTGAAAAGTTTATCCCTACACTTATTCCATTACATTGGCATCATATCACCCAAAAACTAGGCAATACAGATATCTCTATAGTTTCGGGAAGTAGTTATAGGTTGGAGGATAAATCAGACTTTCCTCCCTACACTTCTTCGGCTAGTGGTGTGAGATCGCCCAAAAAAATCACATTTCATCGACATGATCCTTTCTACACCCTTTTTCTCATCACGAATTAGGTGCACATGTTCCTTTTTCATTTTCATACTTTCATTACATACTTTTTACATATATACATGCATCTTTACACACATTTTTACACATATACATGTGTATTTGACTACTTGACTATCTTATATTTTGCGGGTATGTACATATGGGAAGAAAATAGTCACCATCACATATAACGGGTACATAACACACATCGATACTAACATACATGTACATCACAAACATTTTCATCCTAGGTTCATGTTCATCACCTTTTTATGTGTTGGCATCTTTAGTCTCCACACTCTATCTTTTTATCACTCCATGCTCTTGTCTAGTCCCTAAGCATGCTTTCTACACTAATCTACATGGATATTAGGTACGCATATCTATCTACTTTATGTTACCGAGCATTCTGCTCACCAACATAAAGTGGGGGAAAATATAGACACAAAATCATGCACTTTGAGTCATTATTTAGTCTCGATCACATACTACTATTTACATGGTTCCTAAGCAAGAAGATTACTAATTAACCCATGTCTTTGGCCATATTTTGTTGCTTTCTATTGCTACTTTCGGTCTTGCACCTTTATTGGCCCATTCTTTCTTTTCATACTTTAGTTTCACTTTTTTTACGGACTAGAGCACCTAGCTAGGATGCTAGCATTAGGTGCCTTAGTCCCTTCTCGACACCCCTATCCTATTTACACTTTAATCTCTTTGTTTGGGTCCTTTCTAGCATTTGTTTGAGCATCTTATATTTTTGGTAGTCATCATTTTCGGGGTTAATAATGAAATTCAAGTGAAGGAACTATATAATATAAATTTATGTGATCATAATAAGGGACCAAGTAGTAAGAACTAGATATATACACCTAAGGTTACATCCATCAAAGGAATCTATAGCTACATTTGCATCCATCTAGCTCCATCACAAGGAAAATAGGTTGGTTCATCTGCATCACACTTCATAGGAGTGGATTTTATTGTTTCCATGCACACATTTATTACATTATACATATAGTTACTTGCCCGATACTTCACAAAGTGAAATTGGCACAAGAGAAACCTAGGGCACAATTTTCACACACACAACTAGAACTACATTGGGTCTGAGATGTAGTGCAGTGCTCAGTGATAAGTCCATCAATTTGGTAGCTGAGGACACTCAGAACCATTCCTATGCATCTTTATTTTTAGGGTTTTGATGCTTTTTTGGGGTTTTACATGTGATTATTGAAATCATAGACACATATTTGCACAAAAACTAAAGTATATTCTATTTAGCATAACATGAAATCATACGAGATACAATATATACACTTATGAAGATCCTATAAAATAGGAAGAAGGTTTAACTATCCAACACTATTCTAAGGTAATTGTTACTTACGTAACAATACATACCAAGAATATCTGAATAACTCATAATTATAATATCCCATCATGGAGCACTAAATAATATATTTTCCTAACATTCCCCCTTATTATGAACACGAGGAAAAATTTCCTTTGTACTTGCACCTACTTTCATGATTACGTTATTTTTACTGCAGGATGATCAAAAACCCATTGTATGGTTTTCAAATGGTTAACCATGAACTGAAAATGGTGGTTTTCAATTGGAGTACCACAAACCAAAAAATAAAGGTTTTCAAGTGGTTTACCTACAACCACATCATGATGTGCCAAGTACTATTATCAGCCCTCATCACATTTCACCACAGGGAATAACATAGGAAAATATTCTCACACATATTGGAAATGAAAAATTGGATCATGTTCCCCCCCTAATGTGAAATTTCCACTTATTCAAATAGGAACAATGCAAATTGAAGCACATTGAAACTCTAAAAAACAAAACAAAAATTACATTGTAAAAACTAAAAGAAAATAATCACACCACAACAATGTCACCACAAATTATATGTGGCCCCGTCATTAGTGAGTGATGAGGAGTCATTGATTGACAAAAACCTTTGTTTGCCTCCATCCTCTAGTGTAACATACCTAGCTCAATGGAATTTTAATTAAGGCTCAATGGTTTTTAGGACGTCAGTAACACCAAAAATGCATCCGTAAGGATTTTTTTAGTTTTACAATATTTTGACTACTTTTTATTTTTACAACTTTTACAATGATACTTACACCAATGACTCAAAATTTAGACTCGATGACATAACTAAAAATGACGACTTTAATTTTTGACTCTATGACAAAAATATAATGAATCGAATTTGACTTAACAACACTTGACTTTGACACTTTAGACTATAGAGTTTAACATTTACCCACATAAAATAATAACAATTATTGACTCTTTCAACACAAGGATTTGACTTGACTAAATGTTAAAACATACAAATTATATCTAAACAAATTTATCAAAAGAATAGTCCTAAACTTAAAACCGTCTACCAATTTAACTTTTAAGGAAATACCATAAACTTAAAAAACACAACTATAAAATAAAAGAGATAATGATGCAAGATGAACCTAACACACCTTTTTTTTGAAACCATAAGCCAAATAATAAAGTCGGTTTGGATAAAACAATAATAGAAGAGACACATGTTGAAGGGTAGATGTAAAGAGAAATAATTAGGAATGAGACAACCGATGCACATTCAAGGATGTGCGGGGCAAGAGGATGAGCTTGACACGATCAACTTAAGATAAAAAATATAATGAATATTGACACCAGTGAAATACATCACAATCCTTGTAGATGATTCTCCCGAGCATGAATCGAGATGCATTTTACATTGATATGATAAATTATAAGAGATTCACTACAATGTTGGGTGCTTTGTCAATTAAAACCATGTAACCCTGTAATTAATGTATTGAATATTGAAATGCTCAACTAAAATCAGATGATATTATGATATTTATTTCCCATATTCTATAGTTGCGCTTTTATTATCATGTGTGAAAAGAAAATCATAAATCTAAAATCCCCTTCATTGCTTATATCAAAGAATGAATTCTCCAATTTTCTTGGGAAGAATAATGAAAATGAACAAAATATAAATGCAAATGAATTTATAATTACCCATTCAAACGTAGATGGCCACAACCAATCAATGATATAGTCACCAAATGTGACACAGAAGAGAAGATTCTCCTTGACATAAATACTATGAAGAATAAAAGTGACAGATCTATTAGTATTATGCAAAAAAATCAAAACTAATGAATGATACCATCCTTAGGGGAAAAGGAAAAAATGATTTCCCTACCAATCTAATAAGCTTTCATTAAATAGGTATCCTACTCGATACAGATGAAATCATAGGAACAAATTTGCACCAACAAATAAAGGATTTTATATTCATCATAACATGAAATCGTACGAGATGCAATACATACACTTATGAATATATAATAAAATATGAAGCATGTTTAACTATCCAACACTATTCTAAGGTAATTGTTACGTGCATAACAATACATAAAAATAATATCCTAAACAACTCATAACTATAATATCATATCATTGTGCACTAAATTCTATATTTTCATAACATTCCCCCATTAGTGCGAACATGGGGAAAATTTGCCTTTGTAATTGCACATGCTTTCATGATTAGGCTATTTTTAGTGCATGATGATCACAAAACCATTGTATGGTTTTCAAATGGTTAACCACGAACCGAAAATTGTGGTTTTTAATTGGAGTACCACAAACCAAAAATGAAGGTTTTAAAGTGGTTTACCTACAACTAAATTATGATGTGTCATGTACTATCATCATCCCTCATCACATTTCACCACGGGGAATTAATGAGGCTAGATTATGTCTGATTAATGTATAATATATGATCTCATCTTACTCTCCTTTTTATTAAGTTTGATTGCATTGTGTGACTTTTAGTTGATCTGATATGAGTTAGGATGTAATTGTCTATCTTTTGATTGATTGTGATTCTAATGTTAAAATCTCTAGAATTCCTAACGAAGTGTGTGTTTGAATTTAGTTTTGTAATAAAGCAGGTCTAGTCAGTCGAGGAAATGAAGTAGGAAGCATTCAGTATGTTTTTAGCAACATCTGTTCCCACACAAATTAGTTCTGGAACTTCCAAGCTAGTTCTAGAACTCCATCACATAATCATCATCTACTTCTGGAAATTTTAGACTTAGTTCTAGAATTTTCAGACTTAGCTCCAGAACTCCTGGGGATAGCTCTAGAAATCTCACAGTTTTGGTCCTTAACAATTTCCTATGGTTCTAAAACTTCTCCGAAGTTCCAGAACCGATGAAAGTTATCTATTCTAACCACATCTGAATATTTTTCATCTATGACCCTTTCAATTAGGAAAGGATGAGAAGAATACTGAACACAGATCTAGGGAGAGTTATCCTACAACTATCTGATCAACCGCAATCTAACTCAACATCTATTCTGGGCATGATTTGATTTCATCAGAATCGTTGAGACAGTTGTGATTGTAAAATGTATATAAAAGAAGACCTGCAGTAGATAGATAGATATATAGAATATGATATGAGATAGATATAGAACAGAGAAGAGAAATATACTAAGTACTTAGATCCAATACGTTTGTAATACCAAATGTTTTATCAATAAAATATCCATTCTTATTTGAGAGAATTTTGAGTTGTTAAATCCTGATTCGAGGAGGAGCAAGGGCCTACTCCCCCAAGGACCAAAATATTCATTTATTTGGTATTTATATTTCTTCAGCAAATAGCTTAGATTTATTAATTCTGTATTGTTTTAATTCTTTCAGTTCACTCTGTTGTATACTTGTTCCTACAGGTGTTTAGATAGATTCTTATATTTCTTGCAATTGTTTTCAAGCATTCTAAATTGAGTGTGTTTATTTCCAACAACAAGTGTGTTTACTTTCAGAAGCAAGTGTGTTTCCATTCTGCACAGTGTGTTTCCTTTCAGTAAAGCTTTCAGTGTGTTTACTTTCAACAAGTTTTCATAGTTTGATTTAAATAAGGTTTTATTAAGAATTCCTTAAGACATTCAAGCGATCCCCAGGAAAAAAAAATAACTACAAGTCAGCTACTAGATAGATAAAATTACTCTTGTTGCATATAGCTTTAGACACACCCCTCGTTTGATATGAAATCAACAAGAAGTTGATTAAATGAAGGGAATAATGAAACCCATCGGGAATAACATAGAAAAATCTGCTCACACATAATGGAAATGGAACATTGGATTATGTTCCTCCCCTCAATGTGAAATTTCCATTTATTCAAATAGGAATAATGCAAAATCAAGCACATTAAAACTCTAAAAAACATAGTGGAGAGCATATTGTAAAAATTGAAAGAAAATAATTACACGAACAATTTCACCACGGTGAAGAGCATATTGTAAAAGCTGAAAGAAAATAATCACACCACAACAATGTCACCACAACTGATATGTGGCCCCATCGTTGGCCAGCGACGAGAGGTCACCGACTAACCTCCAACATTTGTTTGCCTCCATCCTCCAAAGTGTGATCTTTGCTAGCTTAGTGGAATTTTAATTGAGGCTCAATGGTTGCCACGACATTGGGTAACACCAAAAATACATCCATAAGGATTTTTTTTTAGTTTTACAATATTTGACTACTTTTACAATGACACTTACACCAATGAATCAAAATTTAGACTCAATGACATAACTCAAAATGACAACTTTAATTTTTGACTCTACGATAAAAGGACAATGACTCGAATTTGACTTAACAACACTTGACTTTGACACTTTAAACTATAGAGTTTAACATTTACCCATAAACCAATAACAATCATTGACTCTTTGAACACAAGGAGTTGAGTTAACTAAATGCTAAAAATACAAATTATATTTTAACAAGTTTATTAAAAGAATAGTCCTAAACTTAAAACCGTCTACCAATTTAACTTTTAAGGTAATACCATAAAATTAACAAACACAACAATAAAATAAAATATATAATGATGAAAAGCTAAACCTAAAACACCTTTTTTTGAAACCATGTAACAAGTAATAGATTCGGTTTGGAGAAAACAATAACAAAAGAGACACTGTTGAAGGGAAGATGTAAAGAGAAACAATGACGATTCCACAAGCCAATAGATGCACATTATTAGACATGACAGAGTGACAGGATGAGATTGGCATGCTCAACTTAAGATAAAAAGTATAGTGAATATTGACACCTAGTGAAATACGTCACAAGCTCTTATAGATGCTTCTCTTGAGCATGAATATGAGATGCGTTTTGCATGGATATGATAAATTCTAAGAGATTCACTACAATTTTGGGTGTCTTGTCAATTAAAACCATGTAACCCTGTGATTAATGTATTGAATATTGAAATGCCTAGTCAAACTCATATGATATTATGATATTTCTTTCCCATATTCTATAGTTGTAGTTTCTTATCATGCATGAAGAGAAAATCTAAAACCTAAAATCCATGTTTGTCGCCTCTATCAAAGAATGAAGTCTCCAATTTTATTGGGAAGAATAATGGAAATGAACAAAATAGAAATGCAAATGTATTTAGAAAGACCCATCTAGACATAGATGGCCATAGCCAATCAATGATATAGTCATCAAACAATCACCAAACGTGACACAAAATAGAAGATTCTCCTTGAAATAAATAATATGAAGAGTGAAATCCATATATCTATTAGTATTATGAAAACAAATTCAAAACTAATGAATGCTACCATCCTCAGGAATAAAGGACAAAATGATTTGCCCTTACCAATATATTAGGATTCCATTAAATATGTATCCTTCTTTGATACTAGATGAAAGCACATGCACAAATTTGCACCAAAAATAAAGGATCTTCTATTCAAAGCATAACATGAAATCATACGAGATACAATATATACACTTATGAATCTCCCATAAAATAGGAAGTAATTTTAACTATCAACACTATTTTAAGGAAATTATTACTCACATAAAAATACATAATAAGAATATCCTGAATAACTCATAATTATAATATCCTATCATAGAAGCGATAAATAATATATTTTCCTAACAATTCCTTTAGTGTAGGTTTAAGGTGACATCAGCTAGCTCGGTGCGATATACACACAAAAACATTGAAGGATTCACATCATCGACGAATCTTGTGAATTTGGTTTATAGAGATTTTTCAATTACTAGGATACCCAAATTACGGACTAGGGTGCCCCAAATGCCCTTATCCCTTTTCCGGTGCCCGTTTTAGAAAGACAACTCGGACTTATATTGTTTCAAGCTCTTATGCAACAAATTCCTCCTATTCGGCTAGTCTCTATTGCAACATAGTCTGTGACATCTTCAAATCAGCTAAGGCTCTTCCAACCCTCTTTACACATTAGGGTTTCATATTTTTATTGCTTAGTTTTCTTGGGTGTATTTCAGTTATTTCATTTCTTATTTATTTACTACAAACTTGCATTAGATTAGGATAGTGTATTTATATTTTAATTTAATTAGATTCAATCTAACCTAATGCATATAACTTGTATACTTTTGGTTAAACCTTTAGCAGGTCATGAGAACTATGTGAATCTCCTAAGTGCCTACTTGGAAAAAAATGTAAGCTACATTCTATTTAAGACTCGACACAAGTTAGGAGAATGGTGAAAAGATAATGTAATCAACTAGTTACATTAATTTGGAAAAATATTCAAGTGTTGTATTGCAAGCTTAGTTTCATGACCACACACTAGTCAACAAAACTTGTCTTTGTCACCGCACAACCATCTCTACATAGTTATATAGATCTTATTTCATTGTTTAAGAAATTAAGTTTCAATTTTGAAGAAGTAGAAACCATAACTCACCCTTATAATCGAAAGGATCCTATCAATCCCATCTTAGGATCCCTATGGGAAAGATAGTGACCACATAATTACTTTTTCATTACATCCTCACTACCATCCCAATATCCATTGTAATCTAGAACGTGTAGTATTATATCAAAAGGAATGATGGGACATAATACCTACACTTAGTTTACACTTTCAATTATATATGAAGATAAGTAAGTGAGTTCATATTTCCGACTGGGTTTGTTGCAAGAAAATTTGTCGAGAGACAAATTTTTGGTTTTCTTTCTAATGTCTCTAGGACTCTAGGTCCCTCTGCTTGGGTGGTGCAACTCCACTTATTATGTGTGCATGAAATCAAAATTGTTGTTGGCCTGACACCCAGGGATCCAAAAAGGGAACTCCATTGACTCTGAAAAAAAATCTTGTGGATACTTGCAAGAGAGGAATTTTCTAGGAGAGAGAGAAATAGGATGAGAAAAAGAGAGGGGGATTAAAGTTTCAGGTAGAAAATCATATTCCTACAACTGTTAACTAGAAAATTCCAACACACATATACTTAGAAGAAAACAATTTCACAAGTGGCAACAAGATGAGTTAAGATTGAGAACTCAAATTTTCAAAAACCTCCTCATCAAAGAAAGGCATGAAACTGCTTTTTCATTGATGCTTTGAAAAAAATGTGCATAGTTAGAAGTAGAAGAACATAGGGAAAGGAATTAGAAGAAATAGTTATCTCCTTTATTTCTTCACAAGTAGTGATCTCTCATTTAACTCTTTGTCTCATTTAAATCATGACTTTTTACCTTTTTAGGATCTAGGAAATTAAGTTCCCTTTTTATAAATGAAAGTGACCTTTACATTTCAACTATATAAAGTCACTTTAATGAATAAGACAAAATATCATGATTATGCACAATGAAGAATTAGAAAGGGGGTAGACAAGAAGAGAAAGGGAAGAATGATCTAAAGCATGAGTGGGGGGAACTCTGAATTTGATGAAGATCATGTCGATGATGATCACAACCTCCATCTTTAATAGGATGCACATATACCTCAGACTGCCACATAAGTGTTTAGAAACATTGTTGAAAGATTCCTTGATGTGAGCTTATGGTGACCATATGAATTGCTCATGATGACCCTATTTGATACTTGGTTGACCAACTTATTTAGCTCATTGAGATTACTCCAACTAAATAATTTCAAATTTCCTAACTATCGGCTCACCCATCTCATCACTCACCCCAACTGAGATTAAAAATATGCTTTCAAGACTTGGATGGAAGTTTAACTTCTCTAAATGAGTTCTAGGATCATCCTATGACCTTGTTTTCATGATATGATGCTTATTTCATGTCTAGAGAACCATTAATGTCATAAATTCATGTCATTCAACTAGTTAATATTTTTACCTATGCCTCATATGATATTTTTACTAAGTGCATTGCGGATTTCGGATTGCAACGAAACATGTCTTAAAATTTTGGGTTGTATCCATGGGTTTCACGCTCTAAATTTAGGGTAATTCCTTCTTTGAAATATTGGGAAAATGAGATTTTCATCGATGGAGGAAGAATATTGATAAAAAAACAACCCTCCATATCCCTAAAAATAGGGACTTCATGGCACGAATACTAGTTTATGTGAATCTAGTTTTTTCAATGATCATTCCCTCCAATTTCCATGTAATTTCACCCACTAGAACCTTGAGAAGTGAAGAGGTAGCTTGTTTCCTCTTTCACTACTATTATTCATTTGTGAGGCAGAATTATGATGAAAAATTAGTCATCAATATCCCTAAAAATAGGGACTTCATGACGTGAAAACTAGTTCATGCGAAACTAGACTTTTCAAGAATCATTTCCACCAATTTTTGCACAATTTCGCCCACGGATTTTGGAGAAGTGCAAAGGTATCTTACTACATTTTTTTCTATTGTGTCATGGTATACGTTAATGGATTCTTCAAGATTTAGATATCACAGAGGCAATGATGGAGGAGAATGACATTATTTGTAGTTGAAAATGAGAGGGGGCTTGGAAAAAGCATTTACAACACCCACCTAGCTCGCATGGGTGACTGAAGGCTTAAGGGGTAAGGGGAACATTTTCTTGCACCATCTGCACCAAGGATTAGTGAAATTGGTGTGAAAAAGTGTTCCCCATCCCATCCCGATAGTGCCACTCAAGCGAGAATGTGGTTGGATGAAACAGAGGTTAGGAAATGGAGCACAAGGGCTTACATTTCAAAAAGGGGCTTAAAGGAGGTCACATTGGGTTATAGGGGATTAAATGGAAGGGTGGAACATTTTATTGCACCACTCTCCCATTGGTCAAATTTTCACCAAAAAATGGCTAACTCCTTCACCCTTTGAAGCAACTTGTCGGGCACATAACTTGAGCTCCTGGCCATATTTTTGCACACTTATTTATATGAAATTACATGTAAAATGACTTTTTATACATTGGTGATGGTATCATAACTTTATGATTCCTAAAACTTCCTTAAGTTACCCCATTTTGATCGGGATCACCAATTGTCCTTCCAAAGGTGAGCTTCCTTGAAAAGAGCCAACGGTTTTTAAAATTATGATCATTCCACCTTGTATAGGATTATCTTAGATTTCAATTGAATATTTATTTCCCTCATAACTCCTTAAAGATCTCCCACAATCTTCCCCTAAAGATTAGTTACTTGTTTTGACTACCTTTTCCTGGGCCGAGACTGGGTCATATGGGTGACCAAGGGACTAAATTGGAGGGATGGGGAGTTTTTGTCTAAACTATCCCAAATATTTTTACACATGGGACACAAACATATGCCCTCACCTGGCTTTACAAGTGGCGATTCTGATTGCATGGAGCGAGGGTTGGGAAATGGAACTTGACGGGCTTAACATGCGAGAAAAGGTTAAACGGTGGTCATGTGGAGGGTCCACGGGTCCAAATGAGGTAGGGAAAAATTTTATTTCCCTCTTACACAAAATATTTGGTGTCCTTGGTGCAAAAAAATTGTGCCACTCTATCATTGGTTTGATTTGCAACCCAAAAAAATGGCTAATTCTTTGGATATTTACCTTGGGGGCATCTTGTCGGGATCATATCTGGAACTTCAGGTGGAGTTTTTGATGAAATTTTATATGTTATTGACTGGAAATGTACTTATGAATCCAATGGTGTGGTTTTAAATATTTATTCCACCATTTACCCCATAAAATCTAGGATTATTTTTTTGTCTCCAATGTTGTGGATGAGGAAAAATGGATGGGGACATAGTCACGTCAAGGTGTTGTGAAGTATATGATTCCAAAATCTTGTAGGGATTTGAATTAAATTTATGATTGTATATTATTTGAATATTAACTCCTTTTAGATCTAATGGAATCACCTCCTGAAGCTTGGGGGCTATTTTTGCATTTTGCGCTTCCTAGACCTCTAAGACTCACCTTTGCTGAACTTTCTCCAAAACTTGAAAACCTTCGCAGAACCTTCAAAAGCTGATTGAAAAATATTCTTGGATATATGATACACCTTCTTGATGGTTTTTTCCTCTCTATTCTATTATGAGTGGTGTACACCGGCCTTGAGAAGTCTTGAGAACAAACCTTCCCAAGCTTGTCTTAGTAGATCTGACTTGGGAAGAACATGGAATGACTAGATACCCCTAGATCACCTAAGAAAAACTGACACAACACTTTGGACCACTTTAGAGAGAAGGGATATGACTAACTAAGGGTTTAAGTTGATAGGAATGAGGGCTCATAATGATCTTTGGATACAAAATTTTACATATGGTACGGTTTTCATGCTCAAAAATTGAGAAATTAATTATTTGTACATTTGCATGAAAAAAATGGCTCTAGATTGGGGATATGTAATGGATTGAGCACAGTGAGGACATCACATGATAACTCTAGAATCTCAATACAACCCATAACGTTGACCCTTTCCTTATCCATTGGGCCTTGTAGAAACACACACAACTTGTAAGAAATAGCTAGAAAAATAAAACACACACACAAACACACAAATGAAAGGAAACATACCACACAATAAAGGGAAAAACGTACACAAACAGGAAAGGGGAAACAAAAATAGATCACCTATAGTACAAGGTGGGAGAAAACACACTTTCACTATAACACTCTTCTATTCTTAGAGGTTATCCCTGAGTGGGAAACACTGAGCGATGATGTTTTGTGAAGCCATTGATCAGTTCAACAAAGTACTCTCCTATCCTTAACTATTTATGAAAGCTAAGAGATTTCATGATTTCTATGCACTTGGTAGGAGTGAGTGTACATGAGCTTCTTGATGCTCAAGCCTTCATTTAGAAATTTAATTGCCTTCATTCCCTTTGCAATTAGTTTCATAGTGTCAATTGCATTCCGTGTTTATCCACATAGTTGATTCTTCATTGAGCATACCATCACTTCCCCATGGCTGATTTTCATTCAAATTTATTGAATATTCTAAGTCATTTTATTTCCCAGATCTATGCTCATTGACCTACTTTTTCATTAGAAACTTTATACCTATCTTTTATCTCTACTCACTATGAGGTGCTTGAATATTGACTAGAGTATCAGAATTAACCTCATACTTGTCTTGTGGGGCCATAACATGACCTGAGAGATCAATAATTAGCTCAATATTTTCCACACCTTCTCATGTATCCAATATTTCTTACACATATTTCTCCTTTGTTACTTCATGTGACTCATCTTTGTACGCCTTTGAAGGATCTTATTTTTAAAGACCAAGGAAAGTATTTGGAGGGATTACTTCATCGTCTCAGGACTCACTGCATTTTATCATTCCTTTCTTAAGGGAAGCTTGGCTTCAAGGGCCTCAAAAATCCTTCCTTCAATTTCTTCATCATAGAAAGAGTCTTCCTCTTCAAATGGGAAATAAAATACCTCCATTTCATTGTTGTATTCATGAACTATTGGCTCGAGAGAGACATTGGATTTATAATCTTTCTTTATTTCGACATGGCCAATCTTCACACTGGTTGAGGCTTCCAAATCAGATTCACGCTTGTCTTTTAGCTTCATGGCTTGCATTAAGAGTTTTATACAGAGCTCAAGGTATTTTGTTTCTTCCGCAGATCTTAGTAGTTCTTATACAGACCGTTATTTCAAACCTTTTAAGGGATCATCACAGGCTGAATTTGTCTCTCCATAGATGGCATGATCAAGATCATATTCATCCCTAAATGGGAATGAGAATATATCCTCCCCTTGGGTAATCATACAAGTTGGTTTCTCCATTTAAGATTCGCCAAGAACCATTTCCTCTTCTTCATGGTTTACATTATCTCGGAAATTTAGGTCTATCCTCTTGCAACTCAAACTTCCTCAATGCTTCTTCAAGTTCCACACCCCTCTGAGAAGGAATGCTTGGTCCTATCAATATAGGAATATCCTTTTCCTTCTCTTTAGATGTTACAAAAATATTTATCCTCTTGTTTTTTTGGTACAAAATATTAGCTCCTGGATTTCCTTCTTTTTGCATCGTGTACCTCATCTTCTTTTTTGGAAGAAAAGTTTGCATGTACCCTTAACTGAGATGGTTGTAGCTGACCATTTAATATAGAACTTACACCCCAACTACTAACAAAAAATCCTACTTAAGAAAATTCCAAATGAGATCGAAACGTTTGCTACCAAGATCATCATTGAAAACTTATTATTTGGAAATTTGGCAAGGGCCACTTGTGCATCTTTGACCTTATCGACGAGTGGGACTTATTTGGAATCCATGGAGTAACAAGATCCATCAGGTGGAGTCATGGTGATTTTGAGAGACTTGGTGACCTTTACAGGCATTACATTGTCGAGAGGTGCCATAATCTATGATGCAATTGTTCAATACATATTCTCCAACGAGAAGGGAGACATAGAAAGGATTAACCTTATCGGTCTTGGATGCACTCAAAGTAAGCATGTTATATGATGGAGGTGCAGGTGGGTTTGGTAGTATTCCTTTAGAACTAGGAGTTACAACATTGGGTGTTAAACTACCACTCCGATATATTGGACAAATCTATTGAATTGTTCGGGGGTGAGTCCAGTAAATATTTGGTTTGATAATATGTACCTTGGCTTTGTTCGCATATTCTACAAAGTCAAAAGGAGAAGATGTAGACAAGGGGCATGAAGGCGTAGACACCCAAATTTGGGACACATCCCTTTAACCCCTTTCGATTCATTAATTTGACACATATACCTAGCTATGGTCCCCTTCACCACATTGGTATTAATTTAATCACCTATAATTAAATTAATCCTCATCCTCATACTATTATTAATTTAATTACTTTAATTAGATTAATATCCACCTCATTAATATCCACATCATCCCTCCACCTCATCCCAAGACCTATTCCTAGCCTATTGATTAACTAAGACTAAGTCCCTACTTATCCCAGCCAACTAAGACTTATTCTATCTCGTTGTCGTGCAAATGTGCAACAAGGAAATTGATAATTTCTGAGCACAAAAACTATACCCCTATGCCAAATTTTTCATGTTTTATCATTCCTAGGCACCCCAGTCAAATCCCTTAGTTTGGTCACCCCCTATTTGATGTAAAATTTATCCCTAGGTGATTTAGGAAATTCTATCCATTCCCCCTAGGTGATTTTAGGAATTCTATGAAAAGATGTTATCTTTTGGTAGCATTGGGAAGGGCTATCACTCGCCTTCCCAGGGCTGGACCAACCATCTTGGAGCCGAACACAAGCATAATATTCAACATGGAGGTGAATTAAGGACCTTATAACATCATGGAAATGATATTGGAAGGTTTGGGGAAGTTTTCAAGACTTGGAGTAGTCGAGTTAAAAACAGGTTCATAAGTCTAGGCGGTACACATGCCTAAAACAACTATTGAGCTTCAGGAGAAGATTTTGGGAGCTCCAGATGGAGTTAGAAGAAAAACAAAATATCTATAGAAATATTATTCCAATACCTAAATTATGGTGAAATAATGTTTTTCACAACACTTTGGTGCAATAGGTTTGCAGGTAGTTTTTCTCACGCACAGGTGGAGTACAAAATCAAAAATCTAATTTTCAGAGGATAAAATGGAATAATAAATACATGATAACCAAACCATTAGATTCAAAAGGCCATTTACATTCAGGATCATATAATTTTTTTCCAAAAAAGTCCATCGGGAGCTCAAGTTATCACTGTTACAAGTTCAGGACTTAGCCAAATTTTTGGGAGGACACGTGTCAGCACCAGGAGCCTGGCGGGATTTTGTGTCCCTCACGTCCCCCAAGGTTAGGGACATCAAGGTTGGAAAAGTGTGCCTATCCCCCTTGAAGACCTCTCAGCCCCCATATGACCTCTTGGACCCTCATGTGACCTCCAGACTTGATAGTTCAGCCCCCAGGTGCATTTTTGGAGCATCCATTCCCTACTATCGGATCGAGCGCCACATGTCACCTCCAGGACCACTGTGGAAACTAATGTCCCTTATTTCCTTGAGTTGGGGGACATAAGACATGAAAAAATTTCCAAAACCCTATGGGGAGTCATTTGGACACCCATGTGATAGAATTTTAGCCCCTAGGTGCTTATTTGGAACATTCACTCCTGTCGTCGGATCGGATGCCACATGTTAGCTCTAGGACCATTATGGAATTTGATGTCCCTTATTTTCCTAAGGTGGGGGACATTAGACATGGAAAAATGTGCCCAAAACCTATGAGGAATTATTTGGACACCCACGTGAGTGACTTTCAACCCCTTGGTGCATTTTTCAAGAAAATCCCCTGTCGTCGGATCGAGGACACATGACATCACCTTGACCCCTTTGTGGAAATTGATGTCCCTCACATCCCTGAGGTAAAGGACAACAGGGACATACAAATTCTCCCAGCCCCTCCATGTGCTTTTTTGAAATTTTAAATCTAGCACTTAGTCGTTTTGTTCCTCTCATTTCTCCTCCATAACTCCTCACCTTGCCATGGCTATGTGCATGATTGTCCAGACACCCGGTCCACCATTGTTGCTCTGAAATAGCTCTGCCATGGGCACATAAACTATTCAAACCATGAATACATAGAAATATGTAGGTCTCAGAGAAAAATGGAGTGAAATGATGAAGAATGGGGAGAAAATGAAGGTTTTTGCTAGATAACCATGAAGTCACTCGATCAAAAAATCTTCATATCTCACAAGATACAAGTCGGACCATGATGTCATATTTTTCAGATTTCCTCATTTTTCAAGGTGATCAAGATGATGAAAAAAAATAGGGCAAATGGTGCCCATAATCATTTATTCTAGAAAAACCCTGTCTTCGTGCACGGCTCACATTTGTTGGATTTCCCATCATTCTGGCAATGGAAATGAGCTAAAAACTTACACACAAGATCCAAATAAAAAATATATTGCAATGGATTTGTTTTCATTACAAACAAAGAAAAAAACCAGACCTACAAATTTTGAGCTTCATTAATGGCCGCCATGATAGCTTCATGCCTGAAGCCATTTGCCAGTCAAAATTTCACAATTTATTTCCAGGAATTATAGTGGGAAAAACTATGTGAAATTTGGAGGTGCAATCATAATGACAAGAAGAGTCTAGAAAATTATGTTCCATCACAAATCAAGCGCTAGAAACACCCTTTCTAAAAATAGTAATTTTTCCTATACAAACTTGCTATGTTTGGAAATTCATCATTAAAAGTAGCTAAGACAAAGGTAACAGGACATTGAAGATTATGAGAGAGTCTGAATGAGTGTTCGAGCAAAAAATAGTGGAAATGACCACTTACCAAAAATAGTAAGTTCCCTAAATGGGTGTTTACCAAAAATAGTAAGTCACCCCAAGAAGTGGTCGAAGCAAAGGAAATGTTCGTAGGATTGAATGAATATTTTCATCACATCAAGATGATCAAGAAGAAGCAAGGATCACCTCTTACTAAAAATAGTAAATCTCCCATCTGGGCATTCACTAAAAATAGTAAGTCACACTCAAAGAGAAATTTTGGCACAATGGGACATTCAGAACTTCATCGCGTCAGAGATTTCCATCAACAAGGATCAACGGACTTCATTGGGAATGACATCTCCTCTTCTTCTTCTCCCTCTCTTTCTCTCTCCTCTTCCCCCCAACTTTCTCTCACTTTCCAATATTCTAATTTTACGTTGGGGTTTGCACTTTTTAATATGACTTAAGTGACTTTAGAAATATAATGTAACTTTAAGTCACCTTTATGTTATAAAAGGGACTAAAATGTTTCCTACAAAGTTGAAAAATTTTAAGTTGTGCAAGGACATATGAAAAGGCATTGGGGGTAGATGAAGAGTCATATTCTATTCTATAAATTGTAAATCCATTCCCATTTCAAAGGGTTGGCAATTGATTTTGTGAATTCAAGAGTGTATTGAGAGAACAAAGGAGATAGCCAAATTCTTCCATTCCCCTCATTCTCAAATTTCCTCTATTTCTCCACTATGTACAACTTTGGTTTGATAGATCGATACAAGAAGAAGGAGTTTCTAGTTTTCTTTGACTAAGGGGTTTCTTGATACTTTGTGGTCAATAAATTCTATTTGGTCTTGTTTCTATTTGTAGGGTTGTTTCTTCTCATGAATGCATGTGATGAGGTTTCTAACTAGTGTGTGTACAGGAATCTAATTTTATACCTACAACATTAATTCTCCTACCTCTTTTCTCACTCACCTTTCCCGCTCTTCAGACAAAGTCTTCTCTAGTAAGAGATCGCTAGCTTTTTCGCAGGTCGGTGGAGTGCCCCTATTAGATCCCCAGTCAAAAGACCACCACAGAAATACACCTTTTCATGTGCATGCACATACAACAACCTACCTTTGGTTAAGTAGAGGGACTTAGATTCCCTAAGAATTGGCAATAAATCCACAAGTTTTTCCACATGACAAATTTTCTTGCCAACATATCCCTAAAATTAATTACCTATTTCTTCTCTAACAACACTCCTACTTATCCAAGCTTCATTCTCCACTTGAGACCCGAAATGAGGATTCAAATCACGCCAAAAATAACAAAGATGAGAATTTTTTTGGAAACTTGGAATTATTCACCTTAACCGATGCCGGTTATCCCTCGGTCGGTACCGGTCACCTAACCACCATTGGTTAGGTTAAATAAGAGTTTCTAACTCTTTGTTTAGGTTATGAATTTGAATTCTTTGGCTTACACTTCTTGCATTCACACGTTCAAGAACTCCTACAATGTTGTGACCTTCCAAAGCTTATCACAATATTAATACATCATCTGGTTCATCCACATGTTCTTTCATAGTTCCAACACACGCAATGACAGAAAGCACCATGTCACTTTGTTATATTCACTCCAGATCACCACCTTCTACAACCACCACCACCATCCACCTCTAGGCTACATTCAACAAGTAAGTGTTGTCTCTCCTTTGTCATTTCTAGTTTCTTAATTTATTTTATTAAGTTATCTACCATTCATTTTATTTCTTCCTTACCCAGATCTAATCCCCAGTGCCTCTGGCCAACCTTTTGTCCATTTAACCTCCCACACCTTGCCTAAACCTTCGTATCAACATCTTTGAGTCTTAACAAAAATCCCACAAACCTATCCAAAGCCCCATCACTCTCTATGTAATCACAAAGAGTGCCCAATTATCTTTTTGACATTACCACCCAATTGCCCCTACCGATCTTGGTCACCCAACCGACATCAATATATCCCCATAATCGGCATCATTCACTTAAGTGACATTGGTCTCTGAGACCAGCAATTTTCCCTAAACCAAAAAGCTCACAACTTTCCCAAAAAAATACAAAGCCTTTCCTAATTTCACCCATACTTCACCTATAGTCCCTACCACACCTACTGAGATCCAAACCACCTTTCTCTTTACGTTAAATTTATTTATTAATTTTAATAAGAGACACCTAAATCTTGTTAATTACAATGGGAATCATTTCTTTTTCATTTATTCTTGCATTAAGTTGTATTAAACAATGGATTGAAAACCATCTAGGAAGTACCATACTTCCTGAAACTAGCATTCGTTAGGTAGTCCAATGCCATATATTATTTAATATTATCATGTGGTCTCATTGTGATTTATTGTTAGTTCTTCCTAGCCAAAATGGAGCTCTCGCATTCAGTTTGATCGAAATTCTACAACGCCTTATTCCATTTGCATAACACATGCATGCCTCTTACGCATATTACCTTCTTATTTGTTTTATCGCATTACTTTGAGGTGAAACGTTTTGGCACACTCAGTGGGACCCTATCATTTGAGTTATTTTGCATTGTTAATTCTTAGGGAATCTTATTTGTGTGTCTATTTCCTTTCGAAAGAGTGCTCATTAAACTTTCTCCCTGGGAACATTCTTCTTCTTTTATTTTTCTAAGTGAAATTCGTATTTTGGGTTAAAAAGAACACTTTTTTTTTAATTCTGTCTTGCATTTAGGAAGGGTCATCCTCTTGACCTATTCTATATTTTTCTCCATCCAATTTCACTTTTAATTTGGGCTTAAAAATATTTGTATTTCATCATATTATTGTTACATTTAGCTCACTTAAATTTATTTGCAATCTATAAACTAGAGGTCATGACCAGTTGATGATTGATGAGAATCAAGCATAGCTCACTTCTTGCACACACACCCCAAACCAAATCACTTGAAAAATTTATACACTTGTTAAACATATTCCTTCCTAAAAATTACCATTAATGACTAATAATCGGATTACTGGTGGATCTAGTTGGTGTTATGGACAATCACCATATTAGAGTTGTACCACACATACCAAAAGGTATATCAGGTCCCTTTATCCAAAAAAACATGAAACCAGCCATAGACTACTTATAGGGCACCCTCGTTGACCAAAAACTCTATTTTACTCATAGTCAGTTCTAAAGGGCATAAGCCACATAACATTAAAATATGAAGCATAGGATTTTACGTGTTTGTTAGTTTTTTCCTGAATTTTGTTTTGAGGTGTGAGGTCATTTCCTCTTGTTTTTCTTATCCTTCACATCCCACCATCATAACTGGTGTATTCTAGTTCATTATGGGTGTGTTAGGACTCATCACTATCCTTCTCAATTTCTGGGTTGGTGTTTTCATTTGACTTAATCACTTAAAATTAAAAATTTCATCATCTTCTCAAATTTCATAAGAATGGCATTGGTCCACCGATCGAGATCGAGTTACCTTTTCATACCGGTATTGGTTGGTAGTGGTTTCGGTTCCCTATTTTTTTGGTTATTTTACCCAAAATAGTATTCAATTCACATTTAGATATTTTTGTAGCTTGGTTTTGTCATTGATCACCTTCCTGAGTCTTTTCTTCCATTAGCAGAGCTCAAATCCACTGGATTTATGTTGTTCATCTCTATTTTTCAAATTTTCCATTTATTCATCGAAATCGGTCCATCAACATCGTTCCATCAACCAGGCATTGGTTCCCCTACGCGTCGGTCTCTATGTTTTGATTTTTCTGTCAAAACAATGACCAATTCTTATTTTCTATATTTAATCTATGATATGTTTGTGTTTTTATACCATCATAGTAGATCTTAGATCATCACTGTCTTACCACTATTCACATGGTTTTGACTCGCAGACAAGTCAACACCCTAGTATTTCATGCCAACCATCAATCGTTACCCCCTAGCCCATCACCACCTTCTATTTCTTTTCCTATGGACCCCAACGTACCTCTCGTTGTACCTACAGGTGACGAGGAATTCATGAAATTCCTCGATCATAATACCGTCACCCTGTAGTATTACTTAGCCCATTCTTCCACTTGTGACTCATTAGGTCAACCTTTGTTTGGGATGCCTACCTCCATGTCTCCCACTCTTGCCCCCACTTTTGTATCAACTAGTACCAGTGTAGTGTTACCCGCTCCAACCTCATCACCCATCATTTCTCAGATTGACCCTATATCATCGATATCTATTGCACCTACGACATCTATCACAAATTTTACATTTGTCACCCCTATGACATCTACCCCACCATCATCTGTGGATCTTAGTGTAGGGATCCCACTTTGCGTAACCTCCAATTACATCAACCCCTTTCCAAATTTTAGTCAGGTTTATCCCTTACTTTTTCACCTATCACTATGAGGGTCTTGACGTACATTCCTCCCACATATACCCTATCTCAGCCATAACTTATCTCCTACACATCTCATTTAGGGTATATGCCATGATCATTATCTGTCGCCACCTATATGCCCCCTTCTCAGTTCACTTACTCGGCACCTCCATATACTGGTATGCCACCTACATCCTACTCATCATATCCACCTCCTTATACCACTGGAGGTGTACCTCAATCAAATCTGACCACAGATTTGATCAAGATGATGATGGACAAGATGTAGACCCTAGAAGCATTTGTTTCCAATTCCCACAATTCTCTGACTTACAATTAGATTTTTAATGAGCCTATTCACCCTTATATTCCAATTCATCCATACCCGCACATTGGGAAATTCCAAAGTTTAACCAATTTAATAGCAAGGAGGATCCGCAACAAAATTTGTGATCTTTTAAACACGTATGTTATCTAATTTCCCATGATGATGCCCTACTTCTTGAACTTTCCCAATGTCCTTAACATGACCTGCCTTAGATTGGTATAGTGCCTTACCTAGGAACTCTATCTTTTCATTCAACCAACTAACCTAGGCCTTTCTTGATCATTTCTCCATCAACATTGTCAAGAAGGTTACCATGACCGACTTGTATTTGATATGCCAATATGAAGACAAGTCTATTGCAGATTTTGTCACGCGTTGGCAGAGCCTTATTAATCAACTTGCTTTCAATTGCCTCAAACTGAACTAATAGAGTTGTTTATTAGGGCTTGTGCACAGACATATCTCCCAAAATATCCAAGTCCAAACCTTTGAAATTTTGATGAGGCATTCAAAATTCTTGAAAACTTAAAACCTATGTTATTAAAGAGAAGAAATTGTAATTTCACAACAAGAGCACTCCCTTCAAACCAAAATTACTCTTCTTCTTCTTCTAAACCAAAAACCAATCATTCAAATCCCAAAGGGATTTGCCAACGTGATGGTCCTGAAATCTGGTCCATCTCATCCATCCAACCAACCAAAATTGCCTTCTACTCTTTCTCCTATTCAGAACTTTCAATATAAGTATGAACAATGATAATATATGCCCATAGGGGAACCTTACTCCTCTATGCTAGAGAAATTTTTGAAATAAGGGGTTATCATCCTTCTGTCAATCAAAGAACATATTGGTTTTGATCCTTCCCATCCTTTACCCACATGGTATAAAGAAAATGAATATTGCAAATACCATCGCATTAGGGGTCATAGTGATGTCAACTATAAAACATTCAAGAATATTGTCCAAGAGATGTTAGATAATGGAGATCTTGTCCTCGACAATCCTAATGCTTAGGCAAACAAAAACTTGTAAATCTTTAAAAATCCTTTCCCAAACCACAATCAGTCATCAAACCAAATGGGTGAGACTTATAATGCCAATGTTCATGAGGTCCACACCATCTTTGACACTGTACCTATCTCTTCTACTCAGTTTCCTCTCATCCCTTCTATTGAGGAAATCCTTACGCGAGCTCCCCTACCCACGAAGATCCTAATCCTTCTACTCCTCTACCCATGGAGGAACTCCTCACATATATCCCTTCATCTATAGAATAACTTTACCTCTTCTATGTCCCAAATTAGTGTATATATTATCACACATGTTCCTCTACCCATGGAGGAAATAACTACATCTAAATTTTTCCTATCGTTAAAATTATCTTGCCAATGACTCTACCCAAGGAGGAACCCATTTCACTTGCTCCTCAATCTAACAGGAGGCTGACCCTATCAACCTTTCTACCCAAAGAAGAGTCTATATCACATGTTTTTTCAAGTATCCTTGCCCCATTGAGGAGATCATATCTCTTCTTCCTATAAGTGATGCTTCACCAAGGGTCTCTAGGATCTGTTGGATCTTCTAAGCATCACTCTTACTGACTAAATTTAAGGAACAAGCCTTCCCATTGTCACTTAACTCAAGTTTTAAATAGGTGTCACAACTCATTAATCACTTTCTAAACTAAATAAATTCTCACATTTGGTAGACAATTGGATTATGTCAATCACATCATGCTCTGGGGGCATCTACGACTCCCAGTATCTACTCAAATGCAAATTTTCCCATAGATACCTCCACCATTTATCGATGGTATTCCAGTCAACCAAGACCGCAAAACCTAAACCAGTCATATCCATTCCTTCTTCATCAGCTTCACCTTCACCCCAACCTTCACCTACACCTAAATCCTCATCAACATCCAAATATTCAACTAAACTCACCGCTACACTGGGGGTCCACCCTACGCCTAGTCTAGTGCATCCCACCATCAAATTAGACCTGAATATTACACAATCATCTGTCATGAAGTCAACTTCCATACCTAAGAAGAAGCCATATTCTCCTAAGCCTTATTTTCCCTCATCTCTTTATTGATCTTAGGTCCACATCCATAAACCTTGGTTAAACAACCTCTTCATCAAGGAAATTCTAAGGTACGACAACCTACATCCATACCTTCACTAGCCCATTTTCCCATGCCCTTACCTCTTCTCCAAAAAAACCCCATGTGAAAGCGTAGCCACACCCACACCTTTACCATCATCACACCCTCAACTTGAACCTACACTTATACCTTTATCACCACTTCATCCCACATCCATACCTTTACCTATAATACATTTTTCAGCCCACCTACACCCTCATCTTCATTTCCTTTTTGCATACATCATCTACGTTACCTACTGCCATGCCACTACAAACACGAGTCACTTTCACCATGGATCTCAAATTTCCTTCATCTTCACGCATCCCCTTCTACCTCACATGCCCCACCTACACCTTTACCCAAGAAGGTGCAACCTAAATCAAAACCAAAAACAAAATCTTCATTACCTACCAAAAAGGTAACTCCACCTACACCACCTCAATCAACACCTATTTCATAGCCATCACCTGTGCCTTCACCCAAACCCACTCTGACTTTGCATTGTAATCCATTGGTAGGATCCTATGTTAATGTCCTTTCTAGGTTGTTAGAAACCTTGGCTATCACATTGCCTCCCATAAAACCTTATGACCCACTCAAACCTAAACCCAGAAGGGTTTGATGATACTAAGATTTGTGCATATCATCGTTCTCTCAGGACATGATATCAAGGATTTTAAGGCACTTATAAACATTCTCCTTCATCTTTGTAATGCAAAAATCCCCTTGGAAGAAGATGACCAATTAGAGGATGTCATTCCCCTTCTCCTGTCGCCATACGACCTAAACCCATAACTATTCAGAAACCTTCACCTCCACCTCCACAGTCATCTTTTCCTTCTCTAACCTTTGAAATTAAACATGGTCCAGATTAGAGAGCTAGCGCAATGCCCTCCAAAATACTAATGCGCCATACTCATTTCACAAGGTTCTTATCTCACACTAGGTTTTTTTCCATCCTATTGTTATACCTTTCACGACTCATCTCCCTCTCTTCCTTAGATCAATATGGTTCAAGTTTCCACTCGAGCACAAAAAATAAAGGGAAAGAGATGATAAAAAACCCATCCACTACACCTTTACCCAATATCCCATTATACACCTACACCTAAGGTAACCATCCATGGGTCGGTCTATCGATTTTGATGGCATTACACATCGTACCATGATCAAACAACTACATCAATCACCTTTAAAAATGTCTTTGTATGACCTCATCCAAACCTCTAAATCTCACCGACAGGCCCTTCTTGAAATCTTGCAAACCATTGAGGTGCTACCAAATGACCCTTCACCTGTTTCCACCATTTTCACCCCTCATCACATGGCTAATTCTCTTTGCATTCCCACTACCACCACTACCACTTTCCAATGTTAGTTTCAATTTATGACTTGAAATTACTCCTTTCCATTCGAGATGATCCTTACCCCACCCTATTCATCTATGTCTACACATCGATGATACTCACATCGATGCGTTATGACCGATGGAAATTGTGAGCATCAATATTATTTCTTCCCCTGCTTATGAAAAAATGTGCATACCTTCCCATTACATGCATAATAACCCAATTATGTTGCACTCATTCAATGATGCAATAACAACTATCCTTGACAATGTCATTCTCCACATCCACATGGGCCCTTGCACCATTCCTAAGTTATTCTATGTTATCGAGGGGGAATTCTAATACAACTCGATGTTGGGCCAACATTGGATTTGTGCCATGGAGATTGTACCTTTGAATTTACATCGTTACATCAAGTTCAAATATGAAGGACACCCTTATACTATTCAAGAAGACCCTTCACCTTTCAAAACCTATAACATGTTGTATCGACCTAATGATGTCCTTATTCTAATTAAGGAATCTACCACTGCCACTACCTCACCTACTTCCATTGTTGCTTCATCTTCTACTACCATTGTCACCTTGTCTACTACCATGCAACCCACCTCATCTTCTACCATGATTGCTTCATCTTCTATCACTTTGCTTCCTCTACCACTTCTACTATTGTGCCTTCATCAACTAGCACACCTCTCCCCACTTGATGCCACAAATTCCAAATTTAACCCTTATTCTTCTTCTTCTTCTTCCATTCCCACCACCCAAGTACCTACTTTTGACCCTTTGGAAGTGTTTTTATTCATCACCTTACATTGGGGGAGTATCCATACAATATTGATACCTTCCAAACTCCTCAAGAGTATGGAAACCTTCATCAACACCCACATTATGACCATCGTGTAGGAGAAACCTTTCCATATGGTCCCCCTCACCTGTGCACCAACCTAACATTTGGGGGACTTGATAGTTCTTCCTATTCACCTGAACCACCTACTCAAGCACAACCTTTTCCTCTAATTTTTTTACCTCACCAACCACCTTTTTTCGGCACCTTTCTCTCTATGTTATGCTTGGAAAGGCTTCATCTTTGGTCTTTACGAACAAGTTCATCACAATAATTCCTTATACTACCTACAAACATAAGGACCATCATGGTATTGGATTTGTTGAACCACCTAATCCTAAGAAGGCAAGAGTCGACCTTGTAGAGGAAGATCAACCTTCTTCACCTTCTTCACCTTATTCACCTTCTTTACCATCTTCACCTATCACACTGCCATCACCTATAGAGTCAATGGATCCAAAATCCATACCTCCTAACTTTTTTTTCATGAAAACCATTTATTTGGTACCTCGACCTATCATCATGATGGTGAGGAATCCTCTTCCCTTCCACTTCTTTATCCTGACATGTTGGAAGAAGATACACATTCTATCAACTTTGTTCAATGTCAGGATGATGATTTCATTCTCACCTATATAGGTGCGGAAGATTCTTAAATTCATCAGTCATTACCTTGTGATACACAAACCATGTTTAATGAATTGACCATAGAGATCAACATTCACACTCAAGATGACCCTCACATGTTGAAGATAGGCCAATCTCTATATTCCGCTAAACATGAAGTCTTCACCTCTTTCCTCCAAGATCATAGTAATGCTTTTGCTTAGTCTTATGCCGATATGCCCAGTATTGACCCAACTATCATGTAGTGCACAATATCATTACTATCCCGATGCTAAATCTATGAAAAAAAAGCTGAAAAAATCATCCACGCATCAATCTTCTTGTGAAATAAGAAATATAGTGCCTCCTTTTTGTTTCTTTCATTCTACCCATTTACTATCCACAATGGATGTCTAACATTGTACATGTCACCAAGTGACAGGGGAACTTTGAATCTGCATGAAATTCCATCTCCTTAACCTCACTTTACCTAAGGATTACTTTCCTTTACCTAGAATAGACCAATGTATTGATTTGGCGATCGGCCATGAGATGTTATCTCCATGGGATGGGTTCTCAAGTTATAACCAAATATTACTCGCACTAGAATATCAACATAAAACCACCTTCATCACCCCTTGAGGGAATTTTTGTTATCGTGTTATGCCCTTTGGCTTGAAAAATTCTAGTGCCACTTATCATCGCACTATGACCTATATATTCCTTGATATCATGCATGACATATTGGAATATTATGTCGATGATCTTCTTGGTAAGTCTAAAAGTCATGCCGAACACCTCCTTGTTCTCAAAATCATCTTCGACCACCTTATCAAATATTGTGTTCACCTTGACCAAATAAGCACCTCTTTGCATTCCTCTTCAAAAATATCCTTGGTTTCATCATATCTTTTGCGGTGCATGAAAGTTGATCCCACCAAAATTAAGGCTATTCTAGAGATGCCTCAACCCACTAACCTCTCGTGACTTCATAGTTTGCAAGGAAAATTACAATCCATTTGATGTTTTATTTCCAAATTTTCTTACCAATGTCAACCTTTTCATTAGATTCTTAAAAATGATGTCTCATTAAATTGAAATGATGAGTGCCATAAAGCCTTTGAAGTGTTGAAGAAATAACTTCTTTAAAAACATGTACTCATTCCACCTAAAGATGAAAAACCTTTATACCTATACATTTCTACCACTAACAATTCCTTGGGTTCCATGCTCACTCATTGTGATGAGAAACACAGGGAGAAAGGATTTTATTACATAATTTGTACACTTTTAGACTATGAGACTAGATATACCCATGTTGAAAAGATTTTTCTAGCCTTAGTCTTCATCACGACCAAATTTTTACTACCTACTTAACCATAAAACCTTCATCGTCACTAACACTGACCCTTTGCATTACATGTATGCCAAACCTTACCAACATCAATGCACCTCATGTTGGCTCATGCTCCTTGTAGACTTAGACCTGGAGTTCATTCATCAAAAGTTTTCAAGGGACATACCATTGCAGATCAACTTGCTAGATGCTCCGCTTCCCGGACACCAATCTTCTAACTTTGATTTCCTAGATGAATCTATCGCTACCCTTTCCATCGATGATTTTCTGTTGACCCTATCATTTACCAAATGAACTTATTCTTTGATGGTTCTAAATGTCAATGTGGGGGTGGTGCAGGAGTCATCCTCATTCCTCTCGATGGTGAGCCTATGCCTTTATCATTCAAATTAGACTTTGAATGCACCAATAACATCACCGAGTATGAAAATTTTTCTTCGATCTTTGAATACAAAGGTATTAAAAATGGCATAAAATCCCTTTCATACCATTAAAGAATTCCATGACTTAAAAAATCTAGTTTTATCCCTTTTAGTTTTAGTCATTTTCAACCTTTTTGGGTTGGGCACATTTTTCTTTCACGTTACATCAACCAAAACTGTGCCCCCTCTATTCCTTTCACTTTGGCATTTGGCAAGTGTCAACACTATTAAGTGTCAACACTCCAAATGTTGCCTCTTAATGTTGTGCCTGTCAAAGGTGTGCCAAGGCGCATGTGCCAACTTGTCAACATTCAAAATGTTGCGCCCTCAATGGTGTGCCAAGGTGCTGAAAACGTAGTGTCGACACTTCCAAAGTTGCGCCATGGTGCAAATATTTTTGTGTCGACATCTCCCTAAGTGTGCCATAGAAAAGTTGGTGGCACATTTATTACACCTTTTTGCTATATATATATAGGCGCGTCGACTGTCATTTTCACAATTCAAAAATGTGAAAAAGTTATTCCTCTGTACTTGTCAGCATTCCTGTCAGCCCTGTGTGTTGCCATTTGTCACGTTCGTGGATCCCACATCATCTCCTTTATCATTATATATTCTGGTAAGTGGTCCTTGCTTTTCTTGTGGCTTTGTTGTGGTTTTTTTGTTGGTCTAGGTGGTTAGTGTTATTAAAAATAACAATGAACCTAAGAAGATAATGTAATCCCAACCCATTTTGCAAATCCAAAATACTCAACTCCAAAACCGTTTCTCATCCTCCTTTAGATCTACAAATCTGGAAGACCTCTACCACAAAACTACTCAAACTCATTTGTCCCTTATTCCCTGCTTTGCTAAAGTTTTTCCCCCTTGCCATCAAAATCCAAGCCAAAAGAGTGAAAAATCATATATTTTTGCAAAACAACCCACTATTTTTCCTTTAGGCGCAAGTTTCATTGTTGTTACATCAAACACGGTTTGCCATGGCAGTGCATTATCCCCACATGCAACATTAGCCTTCTCCATGCCTTGTAAAAAACTCCAAAAATTCCTAAAAAGTGCAAGTGCACAGTGCATGCACATACAATAACAACAACAATGAATGTTGTGCAAGTCCCTTCCTTCATGCATGCAAAGCTAAACCCTTGGCGCACCTCACCTTAATGTTGCATTTGCATCATCTGCACCTATGGCGCCATATGCACATATACCACATCCATGCGATGGTGCCACCGAGACCTTACACCAAATAAATCTATGCCCAGTTAAAACCCTTCATATGGTGCAAGCGCACATCCATTGACACCAACATCTGAATGTTGTGTGTAGTTTTTTGCCCTTGTGCCCCTTTTGGTGTTGTTTTCTCCCATGCAACACTTTCCCAAAGTGTGCCTTGCTTTTTGAGACCCTGCTACTAGTAAAGCTGTGCCTTGCTGCCCAGAGACTCATAAATTGCTAACTTTTCATTCTGTAAGCTTTGATGGATGACTTAACAGCTAACATGGCTCTTCTGTGATGGACTTCCCTGATTCTTCTTGCAGATCAACAAGCTGAACTCAGATTCACACATGTCTTCATCGAGTAAGAAGCCAACCAAGTCCAAGGGTAAAGCCAAGCTAATAGAAGAAGAAATGAAATATAAATACCAAAGGGTCAGGATGCCTGAATCCCTTGCAGAGTGTGATCTGGATATCAGAGATTCAGAACTTGGCCACATTGACATGGAGGACTTCTGGGCTAGAACCAAGAAGGTCACAGGAAGCCCATGGATGGATAAATTGGTTGGCAGTGGTCTGCACTTTTCTGCAGGGATTCCCGTGAGTGCAATCAACAATGAGTTCATGATGTTGGTGGGCCGTTGTTACAATAAAGACACAAGATGTGTCGAAAATGAGAAGGGCGAGGTAATAATCAACCTCACTGCCCCAACATTTTGAGATCATGTTGGGTATCCCTCACCACCAACATTTTGTAGTAGTAAGCCAAGAGGACTGCATGAAGACATGGAATGAAAATGAAGACAAATGCATGCAGCTGATGAATGAGGTGTACCTCAAAAACAAGAAGGTGGTAAGTAGGTGGCCACAAGTCATTCATCGCAGTGACTTTTTAGAGGAGCTGAGTGACACCATCACCTTCCTGAGTAGGGTGTTTGGGCTTCCTGATGCCCATTACTTTCATAAGTGGATGCTCAGATATTTAGAAACAATGAGCAAAAATGTTCTGATCAACGTTTTGAATGGGGGAGATTATCAGCAACACAATCTCAGAAGCTTCAACAACTTTCAACAACTGGGAAGTTCTATATGAACTCCTATGTGGTATATGTTGTTGCCTCAGAGAGGGACTACCCAACATTGAGTCGGTATGGGGTATGGCCCCAGGTCAGAATATATGAGTATTATCTAGAGTTAAAACTGGAAAATAGCATAGCACAATTCAGCAAAATCAATGATGCCTTCTTCTATGGTGTCATCTGCCTCTTGAGGCCTAATATGACTCACGGTCGGATGACCAAAAGTGGTATCCACCACAGAGAAGTGGGGAGCGTTATTCACGCAATTCCCCACTTTCACCTATCTCAGAGCCGCCAACTTCTTGGGAGAGCCCACCAAATTGCCGAGGTATGCGGGACCCAAGCTGATCCTATTGGAGCTGTCTAGATAGCTTATCACATACCATGAGAAGTGTTTGAAAAGAAAGAAGGGTGGAACTCCATTCCCCCTCACAGTGGGTAGGTACACCTACACTTCACAGAGAAAAGCCCGGGAAATGTTTGTAGAGCTTGAATTGCTCAACTTAAAGCATAATTTCCTGGTGAGGCCAACCTTTGATCCTCGTGATTTCCTTCCAAGGGAAAAGCTCGATCCAATTCACGTCCCTCAGATCGAAGATATCTACATCGATCTATATCATGAAGTCGAGCTTAGATGAAAGGATCACTCCCGATTGGCCTGGCAGAGATCATTCAATATGGTGTGGCCATTGTCCCAAAGGGTTTCAAGCAACTGATCAAGAAGTTGATCAGGTTTATCTAGACATGGATGGGGACAATTGGCCATTTTGCTGAAATTGATAGAAACAAGGCACCTCAGACTATTGAGGAAAGGGTCAAAGGCACTCTGCAGTGCAGCTTGAGCATTGGTGCAAGAAAAATAGTCTCATCTACCTTGGAGTAGACTTTACCACGTCTCCCTTGGGTAATGCACCCACCAAGCCAAAGCACTTGCCTAAAGGAAAAGGAAAAGATAAAGAGGGAGAGACAAGCACTACTCAGGAGGAAATTCTTGAGAGCCCTCCTTCCCGCCACGAGGAGTAGGTAGTAAGCCTGATATCCCCAGAAGAAGAAGAAGTGGTAAGTGCTCCAATGGGCACATCCACTCAGGATGTTGCCACTACTACAACTGGTGAGGTTCCCACCATCCCATCTCCCGCTCCTCCTTCCCCTCCTCATGTCACTCAACCAACCACTCCTTTGGTTGTGTCTTCTCCCCATCTTCTACCATTCCCCCTCCCTCTTCCTCCATCTTCTCTTCCCTCATGGATCTGTCCCCAACATTTCTTCCCTCATCTCACAGATCCCTTCCACCCCCATGGTTTCCTCTCTCTAGTGACTCCTACCCCGTGAGCATTGGAGGGTTGGCTTCTTTCTCAATGCCACCACCAAGTGTCTCGACACATTTCCCCGTGTCCACTGTAGTTGCTCCTTCTTCCACCCCTTGTTTCCTCTTCTTCCTCTGGTCCCACTCCCCTAAGTCTAGAATGGATCTCGAACACCTAAGCCAAGCACAAGAGGAAAGTCCCTATTGCACCTATGGACTTCTCTGTTATTCCAACTAAAGGGGCTAAGAAGCAAAAGGCTATAACCCGCTTCTCTAAAAGTGCTTCAGGTGAAAGAGTTATGGAGATCGCATACCCTGATCCCACAAAGGAGAAAAAAGATCTGTCTCTAGATTTTATAGTGACTCGGGTCACGATGGGAACATCATCAGAGAGCTGCAAGGAGAGGCCTTATCCGTAGTGGATGCCCTTTGCAAAAAGCTTCAAGAAGCAAAGGAAGAGAAGAGAATATTAAAAAACAAAACAAGCATCTTCTCCAAGCCCTGCAAAAGATGGGCAATGCACCTCCTGTATTTGCCACCCACTCCTCCTGAAGCCCTTAGTCGGAGAAGATAAATGAGTATGCCAAGATTGGTGAGCAAGGGTGTAGCGTGTGTCCTCCTGAGAGAGCAGATCCTCAAAGATAGTGAGGAAGTGATTACAAAGTTCACAGAGTTGTATCAAAATATAGATCAAGCTAACAAGGAACTCCAGGCAATAGCAGGACCTATCTCGAAGAGTTGGACCATGCGAGTTGCTGAACATGAGACATTCAGAAGATGCTCGACTACCCGAGTCAATGACTTAATGAAATTTGGCATCTTGATCACCCGAGAGCACCCAACAAAGTCCTTGCTGCTTCTAGACTATCGGGTTGACCAAATGGAGTTTGTCTTGGAGAAAATAGACAAAATCAAGGAGGAAGCCCTGGATGCAATGCATCAAATGGAGTAGATCATCTTAAGGATGTCTCTAGGTTTTCTCACCCCATCATGCCTTGAGGAAGGTAGATGATACTATTTGACTTTTCAAGGAGATCGTCGAGGGTTTAGCTTCAGAAGCCACTTTTGATATAGAATCTATCAACAACCTTCTGGCCTGCTGCGTGACTTTGTTGGATACCTGATGGAGGTAGGTAATGAATACTTCAAACTCCGGAAAGACTCAGAGATGAATGGGAGACTTGCGAAGTCATCGGGGATCACACCAAGGGTCCCGCTCAGGATCAACTTCAAGCGATGGTCAGCAAGTTCATGGAGTATCGAGCTCAATTTCACATTTCCTCTCCTGAGCAGAAGTAGGACACTCCTTTCCAGCCAAGGGATGATGATGAATAGGCTCCTTCCTCCTGGGATTTATCCCATTTTTGTAAAATATTTAAAAGAATGTTGGCACAAATGATGACATCATCCATGTTGCATCATGGGATGTTGTTATCCACAAAATTGCCCCAAAGTCAACTTTTGACTTTTAAATATTTTGTAGATATTTTGTAAATAGTTGTTGGCTCCTTTTTGTCTTCTTTCTCCTTCTCCTTCTATAAATACTTGGAATGCTTGTTGTATTAGTGTGAGAAAATTTGTATGAAAAATAGAGTGAGAGAGAAAGACTTTGAGCTTTCTTGTAATCAGAACATTATTAATACAAAATTGAGACTTTGTGTTGAATTCCTGTGTTACGTGTTAGATCTTTCTTAAGTTAGATCTGTATGCTTATTCTATTGGATTCACTATATATTTTGTCATTTGTTTATCAGTATTGCTTTGTTTGTTTATGTGAGTAAGTTTGGCTCTGTTTACTACCAACCTAAAACATAAACCCTCTGACCTTTCTACTTTGGAATTCATTTCTTTTCTCCCTTGGATCCACCTTTCTTCATTCCTTCCTTCATTCCTTTCTATTCTTCATTGGAACTAACTCTACTGGGATGAGATCCTAAAACCCCCCTGAAGGTAGAATATTGTAAGACTTGCACAGATTCCTGCTGGTAGAATAGCAATAAACCAGTTTCACTTTCTTTGTCTCAAAGAGGGGCTATGCCCTACACACTGTTGGCCTATCTATCCATAGATCTACCCACCCGACATAGATTTTCGGACCAATAGTTTTTGGTGACTCCATTGGGGAAAGAACCAGATCTATGTGAGTGTTATGTCAGCTAAAAGACACCAACAATTTTTAAAGTTGCTGGGAGACTAAGAAAATAGATAAAACTATAAAAATCACTACCTGTTTGCAAATCTTAACTCTTTGTTTAAAATCCAAATTTTTTGCAAAAGTGATCCAAACTGAAAATTTTCTTCAAGAGATCCATAGATCTGGACCAGTTAGAAACCTTTAGTTCGTTGAGTTTTTATAAAAACCCGTATATTTCCGTAGATCTGAGATCTTGATATTTTTACAAATATTTTCAAACCCTTGCAAAAAGTCAAATCTAAGATCAAAAATCAGCTTACTAAGTTAACCATCATTTTATCCTCGCTAATCTTTGTCATTAAACCATGCAATCGGTTTTCAAAAGAGGGATAAAATTAAATATTTAGAAAAGTACATGCTGCTGATTTTTGTCAGAAAAATCAGAAAATCAGCAAGTACAAACAAAAAGAGTTTTTTTAAATCTGCTCTAAAATCATTGCAGATCTGAAAAGATACATTGGCGGGTGAGCCATTTACCCATAGTAGGAGAGCTCATGGAGAAGTTGATCCTATTTTTGATCTACTTCAAAGGCACAACTTCAGTATTACACCAACATGCTTCTCATCACTGAGTTCAGCTGATCGGTCAGCCAGAAGTGCCTCGCCTCCATGAAAGAACCATTTTTTCACAAGGAGCCTCCACATCCTTTGCGTGCTGCTCTGTTACTAAGTGGAACCTGCACTCCGGCTCACGTCCTCTTTCTAGCTTTTCAAATGGTAGTACCATGGGGAAATGCTATGGGCCCTCTTGCATTGCCGCATCCAGTTCACGCACTCCCTCATGGAAACCACAAGAATTTCCCAAGATTTGATGGGAGTGGAAATCAAAGCGGATTCACATATATCTGCATTCATTATGTCATGCAGCATCCTAGATGTGACCCATGAAGATGTGTCGGTACGCCTCTTTCTAGAGACCTTGCAAGGACCTGCAGCAAAGTGGTTCCAACATTTTTCAGTTGGATCTATCACCAGTTGGGCCACATTACGAACTGCGTTTGAAGATAGGTATAAGCCTTTAGAAGATGCATTTGCATTACTATCAAAGATCACTCACTTGAAGAAGGAGGCCAATGAAACCATGCGTGATTTTATCACCCGTTTCAATTCACTGATTAACCGTGTGCCACCTGCCATGTTGCCAACACTAGAAAATCAAAAGTGTTTCTTTGTGAATGCCATGAGCTCAAGAGTAAGTTTCTTACTCTTACAAGAACAAATCACCACCTTGGTCCTCGCTCAAGCTGGCCATTCGGATAGAAGACAACCTACTTATATCTGGTGAGTTAAAATGAGAGCCATCCAAACCTAAGGCTTCAACTCCTTCTCAAGCCACTTCATCAGATCGGCATTCCAGAAGATGGAAAATGACTTGCTCGCATTAAAAAAGCAATTAGCTCAAGCTTTCGTCCTCCACTCCATACCGGGATATCCCATGGAGGAACTTCACTCCCAACAATGCCCCACAAAGGCCACGTTTTCCACACTAGCTGCTCCAAGGTTAGCACTTGAGGCCCCTCCGGTCAATGCCCTGGTTGAGATCGAAGAAGAGGAGAAAATTTATGAAGAACCTTCATCGCAAGGTGAAGATGATCAAGATGTCGGTGAACCGACTGGATGACTCTACAATCGGGTATATGGAATTTGAAGATGAAGAATCTGATGAAGAAGAGGGTACCCAAGGGTATGCAAGTGGATAGTCATATGTTGTTTTCACCCGCTCACAAGGAAAAGAAGTAGAAGTTGCTGCCAGGATACAAAAAGAGAAGGTTGTGTCAAACACGCCTCCAACCATTGCTAAAAGAGGTAATCCTCTTCCTGCTCAACCTCCTATTAAGCCTTTTACGAAGAAATATTTTCCTCCCATCTCTCCTCCAAATCAGCCTTCTTTGTTTCCATAAAGACCAGTAACCCTACCCTACCATCGTGAAATGAAGGACTCATTCCTTCATCAACGCAACCCTTGGTCGCATTCGACATAGTCGATCATGCTAAAAAGACCAAGATTCAAATGTCTAAAGTTGAATATCTTCAGTCTAACCCTAAGTAGCTTGTAAGATTGACCGAATATATCCAAAGCCAAGCTGCCATCCCCCTCTCTGTCTCCCGAAAGGAATCCTTTCCACTCCTCCTGCATCTCGCATAAATGTTGCCTCGACTTCCGCATCAAGGAAAAATTGAACCTTTTTATCTCTCCCTCCTAATCAATGGTCACAAACTAAGCAACTGCATAATTGATTCTGGGGCTTCGATAATGTCATGCCGGTGAAGGTCACCCATGCTTTGGGCCTCACTCTTACTAAGCCTTTCGGTAGATGTTACTCCATGGAAACCAAACAGGTTCCATTAATTGGTCAAATCAAAGATGCACAGTTCGCATTTGCAGCGTTCCCAGAGAAAAGGGTAAAGATGACCATCCTCGTTGCGTTGATATCCCAAGCAAGCATATGGAATTCTACTAGGGAGAAGCTTTTGCAGAGAAGTTGGTGGAGAGATTCATATGGACTGGTCCAAAGCCAGAATCCCGTCAAGGGTGTAATGCAGACATTGGAGCTGAATCACAAAAGAAGTACCTAGTCACCAATTCTGATGACCCCAAAGCCCAAATTCTCTTCGAATCATCAGGGATGGGGAACTACTTCTTATCCATTGAGTCTGATAAAATGGACGTTCTCATCTAGGAGGAGGACCTTAACAAGATATGGACACTGTAGTTTGATGGCAGTTGTGCAACGAGTGGATGTGGCGTTGGAGCTGTCCTGATATCTCTGAAGAGGAGATTTTTCCTCTTTCTTTCAAATTGTAGTTTTTCAATACAAACAATACTGCTGAGTATGAATCTTTGTTACTCGGTATGCAAGCTACAAAAGAAAGAGGAATCAAGAACCTAAAAGTACAAGGTGATGCTGAACTGATCATCAACCAGGTAAAAGGGGTGTACCAAGTGAAAAATGATAGACTCAGGCACTACCGCAATGGTATGGGACAACATTGAGGAATTTGATGCTTTCTCAATAAAATCCATTCCAAGAGCTCAAAATGACATGGCCGATTCATTGGCCATCTCAGCATCTCTTATGCTCCCTCACCCAGGGTTGAAAATAGACACATATACCATTGAGGTAGTCTTTTCGCCCAAGTGTGCCAGACAATTCTCAAGCACTGGTAGGTATTCAACGATGACAATCAACTTATTGCCTTTCTAGAGAAAGTAGAAAATTTCAATGAGCTTCATTTTGAAGGATCTACTTCTGCATGCCGTGAATCTGTCACTAGTCAAGCAAACGAATCAAAAGAAGGTGATGGCATATGTCAGCTCAAGGGAAATAAAATTCCAAAGGGTTTAGTCTCTCTGGAATGATTGTTTGACAAACATGATCGTTTTTGTCAAGAAGAAGTGACAAGATGACCCTAACTCCTCTCCGGAGACCGAATCGGTCAACTTGGGTACTGTAGAAGATCCGTAGTTTGTGAACATTGGGAAATGTTGTACACCGAAGAAAAGTGGAAGTTTGTCAAATTCTTTGAAGAAATATATGGATGTATTGGCATGGTCTTATGCCGATCTAAAGTCTTTCAAGCCGAAGGACGTTAACATGACATCCCGTTAAAGGATGATGTCAAACCCTTTTCACCGAAATAGAGACATTATAATCCCAAGATCTCGGGTACCATCCAGGTGGAAATATAGAAAATGTTGGATGTGAGAATCATCTTTCCTATCCATCATAGTACTTGGGTCACAAACATTGTACCAGTATGAAAGAAGAATGGTGAGATACACATATGCGTAGATTTTCACAATCTGAATCAGGTGTCCTTGAAGGACAATTACCGCTTCCCATAATGGATCAGGTTCTACAGGTAGTAACTCGGTTCAGAGATGTTGTCCATGCTTGATGGTTTTTGGGCTATAATCAGATTGAAGTCTCACCTGAAGACCGATTCAAAATAGCATTCACTACTCCCTGGGGCACATTCACCTACAACAGGATGCCTTTTGGCTTGACCAATGTTGGTGCCACCTTTCAGTGAGTGATGGACTTTGCATTCAAAGGTATGATGGGAAAGGTCATCATAGTTTATTTGGATGACTTAACTGTGTTCTCAAAAAAGTGAAGTGATCATTGTGATCATTTGGAGCAAGTATTGATTAGATGCCGAGAACACGGGATTTCCCTAAATCCAAAAAAAAAGTCTATTTTGGGGTCCTTTGAAGGAAAGTTGTTGGGACACACGTTGTCGCAAGGAAGGAACAAAGATAGATGTCGAAAGGGTTAAGGCTATTCAGAGCCTTACCTTACCCACAAGCAAGACCGGTGTTCACTCCTTCTTGGAAAGGTGAATTTTTCTCGATGCTTTGTTCCTGACTTCGTTGAAAAGACTCATCACATATCAAATATGATGAAAGGGTCACAAAATTTTTGGTGGAGTGAAGAAGGAAAGGCATCATTGAGGATATAAAAGCCTCCATTGCCCATGCACCCATCCTGGTATGTCCCGACTTCTCCAAGGATTTTATCATGTATAGTTATGCATCTGTGCATATTGTATCAGCCATCTTAATGCAAAAGAACTTTGAGGATGTTGAATCCCAATCACTTTCATGAGCTCCCCTCTCAAGCCTCATGAATTGAAGATGTCTCAGTTAGAAAAACATGCCTTCGTAGTGGTCAAAGTAGTCAAGAACTTCGGTACTACATCCTAAACTCTCATACGGTAGTGTTGGTTCCTGACACGGAGTTAAGTCTATCCTAACTCAACAGGAGTTAGGAAGCTTACGAGGGAATTGGATCACAAAGGTCCAGGAGTATGATCTAGACATAAAACCAACCAAGCTGGTAAGAGGCAAGGGCCTATGTCAGCTTATGGCTGAAAACAAAGATTCAGAGGTCCCTAAAGAGGAAGTTGATTGCATCGACGGAGCGCAAGGCCAGCTGGAGAAAGTTGATTCTCTACCTATGGTTCTATTTGTTGTGACTAGTGATGAATGGTATTCAGACATTGCTTTCTTTCTCACTTATGGTGAGTGCCCAGCTCATCTAACTTCAAAGGAAAAGTGGACTGTAAAGCTCAGGGTAGCTAGATATGTCATATGGGATGACGGTTTATACAAGTGCGGTATTGATGGCATCTTCTTGTGATGCGTTGACAAACCACAACAGATCAAATTGCTTGAAAGTTTTCATGACTCGGCCTGTGGCGGTCATTTCTCCTCATCCATAACAACACATAAGATCATCTGGGCTAGGTATTACTGGCCAACACTATTTCAGGATACAGACCACTGGGTAGCAAAATGTGAGCTCTGCCAACAGTTTGTTGGCAAACCAAAATTGGCTGCTTTTCCCCTCAGGCCCGTCATTATTGATGAACCATTCAAGAAATGGGGAATTGATTTATCGGAGCACTACATCCCCAATCAAGTGCCAGACATAGTTATGTCCTAACAACAACAGATTACTTCACCAAATGGGTGGAGGCCATACCTATTAAGAATGCCACCTCTGAAGTTGTTTACAACTTCATCAAAGAAAATATCATCGTGAGGTTTGGCATCCCACACAAGATCAGTTGTTGATAATGCTTCCAACTTCTCCTCATGGGAAGTTATCAGTTTTTTCTATGAATATGGGATAACCTTGGCCCATGCCTGGATTATTACCCCAGGGAAATGGTCAGGTAGAATCCAGTAATAAGAACCTAGTAACCATCATACGGAAGCTAGTCGATGAGAATCAGTGGTCATGGCACAAGTCATTATATGATGCTTTGTGGGTAGACCGTATTACTCGAAGAGGTCTCTCGGTATGTCACCTTTTCAAGTGTTATATGGAATCGACGTTGAGCTCCCCATTTCTGTGGAACTCCCTGCTCTACGCTTGGCACGAGCGATCGAGATGAGACTTTCCAGAATTCTCTTGAAAAGAGGATCATGTATCTAATAGAACTTGAAGAAAAGAGAGTAAGGGTGGTCGACAGGATCACCGAACATCAGAATCAAGTCAAGAGACTATTCGATAAAAAGGCTAAGTAGAGGATTTCAGGTGGGAGATCTCATCCTTTTATGGGACAAGCGAAGAGAGCCAAAGGGCATGCATGGGAAATTTGACTCTCTTTGGAGAGGGCCTTTCAAGATCAAGTAGCTCAATGAGAGAGAATAGCTTCTATCTCTCATATCTGGATGGAACTGAGCTCCCGCTTCCCTATAGTGGGCAACATCTCAAAATATTTAGGAAGTAGAGCTTGCTCTCTTCTTTGTATAGTTTTCTTTAGTTGTGTGTTTGTTTTTGTCATGTGTTTTTTTTTTTTGGTTGTGTGTTTTCCTTCTTTTTCATCGCCCTTGTTTTTGACTCCAACCCAATGGATAGGCACATGTTGATCGGGATTCTCTACCCTTAAGCTTTGCTCAAAGTTAGTCCCAGAAAAAGAGCCATTGTTATCTGTAAAATTGACAAGGGCAATTTTGTAGGTAACCATACCAAAATTTCCATTTTGGTCCCCCGTTGAGGTCTCTTAACATTTGGAATGGCATAAAATCCCTTTCGGAAAATCTAGTTTTTAGAACTTGGTCATTTTCAACCTTTTTGGGTTGGGCGTAGTTTTCTTTCACGTTACATCAACCAAAACTGCCCCCCTCTATTCCTTTGGCGCATGATTTGGGAGTGTCAACACTCCAAATGTTGCACCTCTTAATGTTGCACCTGTCAAAAGTGTGCCAAGGTGCATGCGCCAACTTATCAACATTCAAAAATGTGCCCCTCAATGGTGTGCAAGGTGCTAAAAAACGTAGTGTCGACACTTCAAAAGTTGTGCCTATGGCACAAATATTTTCATGTCGACATCTCCCTAAGTGCGCCATAGAAAAGTTGGTGGCACATTTATTACACCTTTTGCTATATATATGCGTCGACTGTCATTTTCACAATTCAAAAAAATGTGAAAAAGTTATTCCTCTGTACTTGTCAGCATTCTATCAGCCCCTGCGTGTGTTGCCATTTGTCACATTCGTGGATCCCACATCATCTCCTTTATCGTTATATATTCCTGGTAAGTGGCCCTTGCTTTTCTTGTGGCTTTGTTGTGGTTTTTTCTGTTGGTTTAGGTGATTAGGATTGTTAAAAATAACAATGAACCTAAGAAGATAATGCAATCCCAACCCATTTTGCAAATCAAAATACTCAACTCCAAAACCATTCTCCTCCTCCTTCCAGATCTGCAAATCTAGAGGACCTCTGCCATGAAACTACTCAAACTTTTTCCCTTCTTTGCTAGATTTTTCCCCCTTGCCATCAAAACCTAAGCAAAGAGTGAAAAATCATATATTTTTGCAAAACAGCCCATTGTTTTTCCTTGGCAAGCAAATCATTCATTGTTGTTACACAAACATATGTCATGCCATGGGTGCACTACTTGTCCCCGCATGCAACATTAGCCTTCTCCGTGCCCTTATAAAAACTACAAAAATTCCTAAAGCGCAAGTGTAAGTGCATAACATATACAACAACAACAACATTTGAATGTTGTAAAGTCCTTCCCATGCCGTGCAAAGCTAAACCCTTGGTGCACCTCACCTTAATGTTGCATCTACCACATATTTTGCAACATATATGGCACACCCGAGACCTGAGACCTACACCAAATAAATCTACACCCAATTAAAACCCTTCATATGGCGCAAGCGCACATCCATTGACACCAACATCTGAATGTTGTGTGTAGTCTTTCCATGCCTGCACCCCTTTTGGTGTTTTTCTCCCATGCAACACTTTCCCAAAGTGTGCCTTGCCTTGCTTTTTTCTAAGACCTGCTGCTGACCTAGTAGTAGAGCTGCTGTGCCTTGTGCCTAGAGACTCATAAATTGCTAACTTTTCATTCTGTAAGCTTTGATGGATGACTTAATAGCTAACATGGCTCTTCTGTGATGGACTTCCCTGATTCTTCTTGCATATCAATCAACAACTGAACAGATTCACACATGTCTTCATCGAGTAAGAAGCCAACCAAGTCAAGGGTAAAGCCAAGCTAACAGAAGAAGAAATGAAATATAAATACCAAAGGGTCAGGATGCCTGAATCCCTTGTAGAGTGTGACCTGGATATCAGAGATTCAGAACTCGGCCACATTGACATGGAGGACTTTTGGGCTAGAACCAAGAAGGTCACGGGTAGCCCATGGATGGATAAATTGGTTGGCAGTGGTCTGCACTTTGCTGCAGGGATTCCCGTGAGTGCAATCAACAACGAGTTCATGATGTTGGTGGGCCGTTGTTATAATAAAGACACAAGATGTGTCGAAAATGAGAAGGGTGAGGTAATAATCAACCTCACTGCCCAGCATTTTGAGATCATGTTGGGTATCCCTCACCACCGACATTTTGTAGTGGTAAGCCAAGAAGACTGCATGAAGACATGGAATGAAAATGAAGACAAATGCATGCAGCTGATGAATGAGGTGTACCTCAAAAACAAGAAGGTGGTAAGCAGGTGGCCACAAGTCATTCATCGCAGTGACTTTTCAGAGGATTTGAGTGACACCATCACCTTCTGAGTAGGGTGTTTGGGCTTCTGATGCCCATTACTTTCATAAGTGGATGCTCAGATATTTAGAAACAATGAGCAAAAATGTTCTGATCAACGTTTTGAATGGGGGAGATTATCAACAGCACAATCTCCAAGCAAGCTTCAACAACTTTCAACAACTGGGAAGTTCTATATGAACTCCTACGTGGTATATGTTCTGCCTCAGAGAGGGACTACCCAACATTGAGTCGATGTATGGGGTATGGCCCCAGAGTCGGGATATATGAGTACTATCAGAGTTAAAACTAGAAAATAGCATAGCACAATTCAGCAAAATCAATGATGCCTTCTTCTATGGTGTCATCTACCTCTTGAGGCCTAATATGACTCACGGTCAGATGACCAAAAGTGTGGTATCCACCACAGAGAAGTGGGGAGTGTTATTCATGCAATTCCCCACTTTCACCTATCTCAAAGCCAACTTCTTGGGAGAGCCCACCAAATTACCGAGGTATGCGGGACCCAAGCTGATCCTATTGGAGTTATCTAGACAACTTATCACATACCATGAGAAGTGTTTGAAAAGAAAGAAGGGTGGAACTCCATTCCCCCTCACAGTGGGTAGGTACACCTACACTTCATGAGCAAAGCCCGGGAAATGTTTACAGAGCTTGAATTGCTCAACTTAAAGCATAATTTCCCAGTGAGGCCAACCTTTGATCCTCGTGATTTCCTTCCAAGGGAAAAGCTCGATCCAATTCACATCCCTTAGATCGAAGATATCTACATCGATCTATATCATGAAGTTGAGCTCAGATGAAAGGATCACTCCCGATTGGCCCTGGTAGAGATCATTCAATATGGTGTGGCCATTGTCCCAAAGGGCTTCCAAGCAACTGATCAAGAGGTTGATCAGGTTTATCTAGACACGGATGGGGACAATTGGCCATTTTCTGAAATTGATAGAAACAAGGCACCTCAGACTATTGAGGAAAGGGTCAAAGGCACTCTATAGTGCACTGAGCATTGGTGCAAGAAAAATGGTCTCATCTACCTTGGAGTAGACTTTACCATGTCTCCCTTGGGTAATGCACCCACCAAGCCAAAGCACTTGCCTAAAGGAAAAGGAAAAGATAAAGAGGGAGAGACAAGCACTGCTCAGGAGGAAATTCTGAGAGCCCTCCTCCTTCCCCGCCGAGGAGTAGGTAGTAAGCCTGATATCCCTAGAAGAAGAAGAAGTGGTAAGTGCTCCAATGGCACATCCACTTAGGATGTTGCCACTACTACAACTGGTGAGGTTCCCACCATCCCATCTCCACTCCTCCTTCCCCTCCTCATGTCGCTCAACCAACCACTCCTTTGGTTGTGTCTTCTCCCCATCTTCTACCATTCCCCCTCCCTCTTCCTCCATCTTCTCTTCCCTCATGGATCTGTCCCCCAACATTTCTTCCCTCATCTCACAGATCCCTTCCACCCCCATGGTTTCCTCTCCTGAGTGACTCCTACCCCGTGAGCATTGGAGGGTTGGCTTCTTTCTCAATGCCACCACCCAAGTGTCTCGACACATTTCCCCGTGTCCATTGTAGTTGCTCCTTCTTCCACCCCCATTTCCTCTTCTTCCTCTAGTCCCACTCCCCTAAGTCTAGAATGGATCTCCGAACACCTAAGCCAACACAAGAGGAAAGTCCCTATTGCACCTATGGACTTCTCCATTATTCCAACTAAAGGGGCTAAGAAGAAAAAGGCTATAACCCGCTTCTCTAAAAGAGCTTCAGGTGAAAGAGTTATGGAGATCACATACCCTGATCCCACAAAGGAGAAAAAGATCTATCTCCTACAGATTTTACAGTGACTCAAGTCATGATGGGAACATCATCAGAGAGCCTACAAGGAGAGGCCTTATCCGCATAGTGGATGCCCTTTGCAAAAAGCTTCAAGAAGCAAAGGAAGAGAAGAGAATATTAAAAGAACAAAACAAGCATCTTCTCCAAGCCCTGCAAAAGATGGGCAATGCACCTCCTGTAGCTGCCACCGAAACTCCTGAAGCCCTTAGTCAAGAGAAGATAAATGAGTATGCCAAGATTGGTGAGCAAGGTGTAGTAGTGTCCACTGGAGAGAGTAGATCCTCAAAGATAGTGAGGAAGTGATTACAAAGTTCACAGAGCTGTATCAAAATATAGATCAAGCTAACAAGGAACTCCAGGCAATAGCAGGACCTATCTCCAAAGAGTTGGACCATGCCAGGTTGCAACATGAGACATTCCAGAAGATGCTCGACTACCCAGTCGATGACTTAATGAAATTGGCATCTTGATCACCCGAGAGCACCCAACAAAGTCCTTGCTGCTCTAGACTATCGGGTTGACCAAATGGAGTTTGTCTTGGAGAAAATAGACAAAATCAAGGAGGAAGCCTGGATGCAATGCATCAAATGGAGTAGATCATCTTAAGGATGTCTCTAGGTTTTCTCACCCCATCATACGCCTTGAGGAAGGTAGATGATACTATTCAACTTTTCAAGGAGATCGCGTCGCAGGGTTTAGTCAGAAGCCACTTTTGATATAGAATCTATCAACAACCTTCTGGCCTACCGTGACTTTGTTGGATACCTGATGGAGGTAGGTAATGAATACTTCAAACTCTGGAAAGACTCAGAGATGAATGGGAGACTTGCGAAGTCATCGGGGATCACACCAAGGGTCCCGCTCAGGATCAACTTCAAATGATGGTCAGCAAGTTCATGGAGTATCGAGCTCAATTTCACATTTCCTCTCCTGAGCAAAAGTAGGACACTCCTTTCAGCCAAGGGATGATGATGAATAGGCTCCTTCCTCCTAGGATTTATCCCATTTTTGTAAAATATTTAAAAGAATGTTGGCACAAATGATGACATCATCCATGTTGCATCATGGGATGTTGTTATCCACAAAATTGCCCCAAAGTCAACTTTTGACTTTTAAATATTTTGTAGATATTTTGTAAATAGTTGTTGGCTCCTTTTTTTCTTCTTTCTCCTTCTCCTTCTATAAATACTGGAATGCTTGTTGTATTCCGGTGTGAGAAAATTTGTATGAAAAATAGAGTGAGGAGAGAAAGACTTTGAGCTTTCTTGTAACAGAACATTATTAATACAAAATTGAGACTTTGTGCTGAATTTCTGTGTTACGTGTTAGATCTTTCTTAAGTTAGATCTGTATGCTTATTCTATTGGATTCACGTATATTTTGTCATTTTTTTATCAGTATTGCTTTGTTTGTTTATGTGATTAAGTTTGGCTTTTTTACTACCAACCTAAAACATAAACCCTCTGACCTTTCTACTTTGGAATTCATTTCTTTTCTCCCTTTGGATCTACCTTTCTTCCTTTCCTTCCTTCATTCCTTTCTGTTCTTCGTCAGAACTAACTCTCTTTGGGATGAGATCTAAAACCCCTTGAAGGTAGAAAACTATAAGACTTGCATGATTCTTACTTGGTAGAATAGCAATAAACTAATTTCGCTTTGTTGTCTCAAAGACAACCGAATATTATACTAAATGGGTAGAATCCATCCCTCTCATTTTAACTAAAGCCGAGAAAATATGTGAATTCATCAATCACTACACCTTTTTTTTGGTGTTCCTCATCACCTTATTTGAAAATGGAAAATAATTCAAAAAAAAAACCCTACGCAAAATATGTGATAACTTTGGCATTCAACTAAGTTTTTCATCACCCTATTACCCACAAACCAATGGCCAAGCTGAATCTTCCAACAAAACCCTAAAAAAAATTCTTATGAAAGTCATCAATGATACTGGAAAGGATTGGCACACACACATTCCTTTCGCCTTATGGGCTTACCATACTAGCATTCGTACCTCTACCAATGCTACACCTTTTTATTTTATTTATGGCACAGAGGTTGTCTTGCCTCTCGAAGTCCAAATTCCATCCCTTTATATCTCACTAAAAGATATGTTATCTGACGATAAATTTCTCTAAGAACATTTGGTACAAATTGAACTATTAGATTAATGTTGTTTAAATGTTCTTGACAATATTCAAATCTACCAAAAATGTATCAAACATGCCTAGGAAAAATGTGTTTGTGAGCACACTTTCAAGGTTGGAAATCTTGTTCTAAAGGAAAATCAACATAGAACCAGAGAGCAGGAGAAAAGAAATGGGGAAAATTTTCTCCTAATTGGCTTGGACCCTATATTGTTACCCATGCCTATGGATCAGGTGCTTATCATTTATCTTCTCTTGAAGGTAAACTTGAACCTAATCCCCTTAATGCCTTACATATTTGACCATTATACTATTTAATAAATTACTACATCACTTTATGTCACCTATATGCTTGTCCCTTGAGTAAACCTTTCCTCCATTTACCTATTTTAAGGACCAACGACTAAACTAGAATTGTGTGATTATCCATTACCATTTAGCCTTTTCTTCAACATGAGTACCACTGATCTACTCATGGTATGATTATCATGGATAATTTTTTTCCTTTTCAAGATGGAATCCCATGGTTGTTCGTCACTTGAAACTCCTCTTTCATAGCTAACCTCTTTGTGTTATGGTCTTTCCTTCACAAAAGAGGCTTATACTCCTTTATAGTCTTGTCCATGACTTCAAGTTCAAAATAAAAAGAAAAAATATACATGGGATAACCAAAACTCAACTCCTTGAGTCAAACTTCTCACAAATAGATGAATCCCTCAAAAGGACATCTATTTCTCTTTCTTTCTACTATAAGTAGACTACTCCCTCGAAGGACAACTATAAAAATACAACCTCATATTGTATTTAGTCTATCCAAAAATAAGACTAATTTGTACTTCTCAAATAAAATAATTTTGAAGCTTCCCACATTGATTAGCTTCAAGAAGACCTCAAGGAGAACTTATTTATCCCATTATAGACTTCCCACATTAATCAGTCTATATATACAAAAAGAGAAAAAAATAGTCAAGAAAAATACAAAATTTTGGTCATGGACTTGCCTATTCTAGTTTTGGGTATCTTGGCAGTAAAGGGGCATGTTGCCCCCACAACAATGTTATGCAATAAATAAACCCTTCCACCTTACCTATTTTTATTATCTTCTAAACTAACTCAAGGGATGAAGCATGTACTTTACACATTGTGATCAAGTCACTTCTTTCACCTTTAGACCTACCAATCATGCAGTGTATCAAGGGAATTAAGTTCAATGAGTATAAGGATATGACATTTAGAGTCTTTTCCAACTTGGGGAATTTCACTTATGTTCAGTTCACTCATTTGTTTACTTATTTATTCTTCTACATAGGACAAGACCCTCAACACTTAGTTTCTAGGATTTATTCTCCTTTCACCTACATTTACATCCATCATCTACTTCAATCAACTCATCTTACACATCCTACAACCTATAAAAAACCATGCATAATCAACCAAGACACAATCATGCCTAATCAACCTAGAAACAACCATTATTAATCAACCTAGACATAACCATGCCTAACTTACCTTACCTCACCCACCTACTCACATACGTCATCTTATTCTTCCCTATCCTATGGGAGAACTACATCGACCTGAGGCCCCTTTCACAAGGGATGTGTAGGTATCACTCTTAGGGAATAGGGTTATTTGAGGTTAGCTCAAGTAACTCTTTTACACGTCATCATTTTCCCCATCAAATAGCTAGTTCCCATGAAAACAATAATTTGGAAGTTAACTCACAAACAAAACCAAACACTACATAAGTACATTATCATTTATTTTCCATAGTACCCATAACTTGGAAATTAAATTGAAACACATCAAATTTAACCATGCCTAACATATCATTTCCATACAATCAATATAATGAAAATTAAACCATTCAATCATATTTTCACCATGCCTAACATCTAATTTTCATGACATCAATACAGTGAAAATAAAATCACTCAATCACATAACCAAATCACGCCTACTCATCTAGTTTCCATAAACACTAGAACAACAGAAATTAAACCATTTCAACCATTCATTCACAAACTATATAGACTCAACCATGCATAATCACCTAATTTCCATGACATTAATATAATGGAAATACAATTCAAACATATATCACTCACACAACCCATGTCTAAAATATTTATATTTCCATCACAACAACACTTACAAATTTTTGACTCAATCATGCCTACATCTGACTCAACCATGCCTAAATCACCTAGTTTCCATAACAACATTAACTTGGAAATGGAACCAAACCATGCCTACATCTACTTTCCATGATAATAATACAATGGAAATAAAATAACATCATATATAAATATAATCATCAATCTATACATCAAAGTTTTGTATATCAATACATTGAATATATAGGTATAAACATAAGTATCTCAAAACTCTCATATATAATGTCACCTCTTCAACATGTAGGCTGGTATATATGTAAAATATCAAAATATAATATCATCTCTATCTCACCCTTTGAGGCACCAACACCTCTGCACTCATGTCACTAGTACCCTCATTTTACTTCGTCTCTCGTGAACTTGTCACCTCCTCTCGGCCATGCCCATGAGATTGGTGACTACCTATCATACTGGTACTATGAGTCCTCTGGCTGGCTATTTGTTCGGCCGTATGCTCCGCGTATTTCGTCACTTGAAGAATAACATCCAATAACTTATCCCGATAGTACCTATCCTTGACCACAACATCTCTATACATGTCCATCACTATTACTTGGGAGAATCCATCACTTACGCCCCCGCCTATGGACCATGTTGCTATACTAGTGATTTTTTCCTTACTATCTCTAAAAAGGGACCCTTTCTCGGCCTATATTTTCCTAATAGGACCCTGTCCCATTACAGTGCCCGTGCATCTACCTATGCCTATAATGCAGTCACTTATGCCCATGATATGGATAATTTCCCCATTAGGGTGACTATCTCGGGAATGTAACATTGTTACATGTGCCTACAACATTACTACCTATCCCCCATTTCTTGTTGGTGCCTACGTGGGAGCTTGAGCTCGTAACTCGCCTACCTACCCCTAGAGGGTGGCCACTTGTGTCTATGCCTGTGTGATATGTAACTATAGTGCAACGACATGTCCATATAGTGTGTCCCTCTTCACTATGATAGTGGCCAAGTATGGTTAGCCTGGCCTCGGTGGTGCTACCTATAGCTGAGCTATCCACCAACGCTTGTGTACATCAGTAACACCTACATCATCAACATTCCTATCCACAACATGCTCCTCCTTCACTATAGAATCTGTTGGATGTGGTGGAGATAATGGTCTCTCCATATCATCCATGTGGTACTGGAAAAGGTGGAGGCACATCCTGTTGTAGCCCAAATTTTCGTCTAACCTAGTCCACTAGTATCATCTCGTAATCCTAGGCCTTTTTCCTTGTATCCACCTAACTAAATGCAACCCCGCCAACTCCTTTGCCACACCTCCATAAGATAGAAAATAAACATATGACCACCATATAATATCCAGTCTTGTCAGGCCCTAAAATACATGCTTGTAGTATTAAACATCTCGTGTAGCCTCATCGGCTCTCGGATGTGCTCCTAACAACACCTATCTCATGAAAAATGACCTATATACTCCTTCTTACCATTCCTATTAGGGAAGGACTATTGGACGTAGACACACTATGTGCTCATAATCACAACAAAGCCATAGATAGGTGCAACATACATTGAATCTCCAAATCCTACGATATGATCATAAATCCTTCTATAACCTGAACTAAAAAGATGGTACACAAGAAAATAAAACTCAGTCCTCAATCATATCCTACAAAACCCCCATTAATTCCCAGGATATCTCCCACCCTCTCGAATCGGGAAGTGCATAGCACCACTGTCTCCATCATAAATATTGCTAATCTTGTCTCCGGAGGATATGCTACACACATATCCCCATAACTAATGCTAGCCTTTGTGATCTCTTAACTCACCCATTACCTCTCCAAACACCACAACTAAGGGCTCGACTGACGCATATGATGAAATATGATATACTGGCTCCCCTAAAATCAGCAACCACAAACTCCTGTAGATATCCTATAGCATAATCGTCATCTTGTTGGTAGGAAAATGAAATCTATTGGTCATTGAATCTCATTTATCGATGAGAGCAACCATCAAGTTGTGATCTTAGACAATCCATCATTATCACCTCATGGAACCGAACCCAACATCCTACATATGCCTCCACTCCTCATCGTACTAATAGAGGTGCTACCCTATCTTGCATCATAAGTTGCTACTACTTCACTGTATTATCACCAATCAACCATGTTAATCAATTGAATCTTTTGATTTTCTACCTGATCTAACCCAACCCAATACATACTTATTCCCTTATTAATCTACCCATTTTCATCAACTTGTTATTTTTCATTAAGTCTACCTAGCCTACACCTATACACTTTATCTGTTTCTTCTATTTTCACCTCATCACCTATTTTCCTTAAATTATTTCACCCACCTTACACCTATTTTCAACTATTGACCTATATTCTTGATCATTCGACCCACTATCCCATACCTCACCCACCCCATAATTTATCACATAGCCCTACTATACCCTATTTTACCTACCTTAGTCCCAACCCACCCCTTCCTTACTTTTTTGCCTTCCCCAACCCCATTTTCCTATACTTGGTCACATTTCACAAAGTTGACTAGAATCGGTTCCCTAACCAAGTACAAGTCACCCTGTCACCCACTAAAATTTGCTAAGTCTACCAACATCGACCTAGAACCTAGACCATCATCGAGTCCTTTGGTTCAACCCTAAAGCCAAACCCTGACGTCCCATTTTTACAAAAATAAATAAAAATACCCTAAAACCTACCCCACACTACCCACATCTCACCCACATTCATTCACCAACCTATTTAACCTACATTTGGCCCTCCCCATGCCCAATTTCATCATTTTTACCTAAATTTTCAATTTCATTTTTTTAATCCCAAATTTGATATTTTTCTACCTCAGTTTGATAAAAAAATAATAAATGGATTTCAATCCTACCTCTACTTGCCTATGTCGTCATGGTAGGATCTCCGATCTCTACACAAGAGTCCTCCTGCAACCTCTCGTGCCTCATTCATGCCGGACTTCTCATGCTCTAGACCAATCGAATCACACCAATCGTTCACTGGGCCCATTAATCGCAATCCAATCACCCACTACTACGATCAGCAACTCAACCCAAGGAATTTATTTTGTTGTTTCTCTCATCAAACAACTCTTTTCCATTTTTTTCTACCAAAAGTAGAAACACACAAATGAATCCATCAAACATGGATTTCACTATTATTACCCCTAATACAACTTGACTCGATGCCGTCTCATGCCCTAATTTACCGACATCATTTACCCTTACCAAAGTGTCGTTTCACCTGTAATTGGTGTCACACCTTACCACCATCTTATGCCTCATTTACCCTTAATTTTTCAACATGAAACCATATTCTTACAACCATTACCTCACCGTAACCTTATACACTTACCTAATGGCCTTATTACCTACATACCCAATCACACTATTAGGTGGAACATATTTTTCCTCTACCTTGGCCTTACCTATCAACCCAACCCAAACTTTCCCATTTTACACTCGAATTTTCTTTCTCGTTATATCTTGTGAGGAAGCTACTCATGGTTTTTAGCCTATTGACCTTGCCTTGCCTAAATTCATTTCGTTTATATAGACAAAACCTTTTTGGTACTCTGGAACATACCTATTTCCCGTTCTTGTACCTATCCTTGCTGTGTTTCCAAGACTGTATCTTATACCTTGGATATATGGACCACATCAACCTTTTTGGACAAACTTATCAAACTTTGATGATGTAGAGTTCGTGAGCTCTTTTCCTAGTGCCTTGTCACATTGTAAATGTGTGTGTGCATTTGAACTCCCTCACCTATTACCTACACCCAAAATAACCATTTCCTGCACTCGTACCCTACCTTATTTTTCACCACCTACCATTTTATCAAATCCCTTACCAATTTATCCTACTACTTCATCAATTCTAGGTTTGAGGGGGATCATCTCCACCCATATCTAGGGTAACTTGATTTCAACCCATACTTGGGGCAACCAATCCTATTTTTTTTTAGTGATGCTCATCAATACAATCTATGCACGATAAAATGGGAAAAACGTAGACACCCAAATTTAGGACACATCCCTTTAACTCCTTTGAATTCATTAATTTAATACATATACCTAGCTATGGTCCCCTTCACCACATTGGTATTAATTTAATCACCTATAGTTAAATTAATCCTCATCCTCATACTATTATTAATTTAATTATTTTAATTAGATTAATATCCACCTCATTAATATCCACATCAGCCCTCCACCTCATCCCAAGACCTATTCCTAGCCTATTGATTAACTAAGACTAAGTCCCTACTTATCCCAACCAACTGGGACTTAGTCTAGCCCTAACATTAATTCCCTATTTCTTCTCCAACAACACTCCTACTTATCTAAGCATCATTCTCCACTTGAGACCCAGAATGAGGATTCAAATCATGCCAAAAATAGCAAAGATTAGGCTATTTTTGGCAACTTGGACTTATTCACCTTAAACGAAACAGGTTATCCATCGGTCGGCGTTGGTCACCTAACTGCCATCGGTTAGGTTAAATAAGAGTTTCTAACTCTTTGTTTAGGTTCTAAATATGACTTATTTGGCTTACGCTTCCTACATTCGCATGTTCCATAACTCTTGTGACCTTGCGACATTCTAGTGCCTATCACAACAATTTGACATCATCCAGTTCATCCATAGGTTATTTCAAAGTTCCAACACATGCGAAAAAGGTATTGTGTTGCTTTGTTGCTATATTCACTCGAATCACCACCTTATGCAACTACCACCACCATTCACCTCCAAGCTACATTCAAAAAAATAATTTTTGTCTCTCCTTTTTCATTTCTAGTTGCTTAATTTGTTTTATTAAGTTATCTACCATTCCTTTTATTCATGCCTTACCCAGATCTAATCCCAAAGTGCCTCCAAACAACCTTATGTCTATTTAACCTCCCACACATTTCCTAAAAATTTGTATAAGCAATCTGTGAGTCTTAACAAAAATACCACAAACCTATACAAATCCCCATCACTCTCTGCGCAATCACAAAGAGTTCCTAATTCTCATTTTTAACATTACCACCCAATTGCCCCTACCGATACTTGTCACCCAACCAAATTGTCGGTCTATCCCCATAGTTATAATTGGTCACCTAACCGACGTCATTATATGAGGACTGAAATTTTCCCTAAACCAACAAGCTCACAACTTTCCCAAAACAACCCAAAACCTTGCCTAACTTCACCCAGACTTCACCTATAGTCCCTACCACACCTACAAATCCAAACCAGCCCATCAACCCTCTAGACCAAGCCTAACCTTTCCTTTTAAGTTAAATTTGTTTATTGTTTTTAATAAGAGACACCTAAATCTTGTTAATTATAGTAGGAATCATTGCTTTGTCATTTCTTCTTGCATTAAGTTGTATTAAATAGTGGATTGATAACCATCTAGGAAGTACCATACTTCCTAGAACTAGCATTTACTAGGTAGTCCACTACCATATATTATTTAATATTCTCTTGTGGTCTTGTTGTGATTTATAGGTAGTTCCTCCTAACCAAAAGGGAGCTCTCACATTCATTTTGATCGAAAGTTACAACACGCGCAATGCCTTCTTCCATGTACATAACAAAGGTATTCCTCCTACACTCATTACATTCTTATTGTTTTTATCTCATTACTTTGAGGTGAAACAAAAGGGACTAATTTTGGAGATGGGATATATGTGGAAGAAGGAGTATATGTTTGGGGAATAAAGGCTATTTTAAAAGGTACATTAGGAACCTTTGAAGCACTATATTTTACAGGAGTAGATTTAGATTTATAACTAGAAGAAACATTGGGATACTTACTTGGAATAGTGGGTGACCTCGTGCTTTCTACGAGGATCAGATTTATCCAATGCTGAACTTTTATAAGGTGGGAGTGGAGATCCTCGAACTGATTATTTTGTTTTGTAGAGTCATCACGGGAGGATATTCATCCTTCATTTTCTTTGTAGTAGTCAAGGGAGATGCTCCTTTATCGACCGAGAATGAGTGAATACCACACATGAGAAACTAGGTTATTCTTCTTAGTCATGTTCATCACTTCCATAATACTCACAGAACTTTATTTGTGTATCATTCTCGAGTTCTTCAACCTCTAGGAACCTACCACCTTCATTTTCTTGTTCAAGTTCCTCTTCATTTTTGACTCCTACAAATTGCATTGATAGGTAGGGTCTCTAAGGAAAGCCTTTGGGGTGCTCCTACAATTTGATTTCTATTACTTCTTTTAGAAGACACTCATTCAAAAATTCCCCTCTTCAATGACCATTTAGTTTTCCAACTTCGCAAGACTAGATATGTTATCTCATCCTTAGGATTATGGGCTTCACCCTTTGAGGGATTCTTGATCTTTCCAGAGAGGATAATATTTTCATAAACTTCAATGGCCATCCTTTGCACTTCCGCAATGTTCCTTGGTTAAATTATTTGTAGGAAAAATCCTACCTCCTGTGATTGAGAATTTATAAAGAACCTCTTGATGTTGTTTTCAGACGGTGAATCTTCTTCTGGTATCCTATAGAGAAACCAGTCAAAATGAGCCACGAAATCTCTCATAGTTTTTGTGCCTTTCTTCATTTATGCTAATTAAATAAGGAGATATTGATAATCCTCAAGCAAACTTGAATCTTTCCTCAAACTTGGTCTTGATATCATTCCAATGAGTTGTTGATCTTGTGGGTAAGAGATAGAACCATTCTGCTACTTTTTCTTTGAGATATTCCATGAAAAATCTTACGAAACGTCTTCATGTGTGACTCCAAGAATCCCACATGATATGGTGAAAGCGTGCAATGTATTATTTAGGATGTTGTGTTCCGTCACCTTTGAACTTTGGAAATTTCTTGTGGGAACCTATTGGTAGATTGTGAAGAGGTGGTTTAAGAGTGAAAAAGATTGTATTTATTCCCATGGAACAATGGGTTGAGGTCTTTCTACTTCATCCGCCATTGTTGTTTCTATTTTTGATTCGGCTCTTGCTTCTACAAATTCTTCTTTTAGTATTTCTTCTTGATCTGAGAACTCAATTCTCAACAATGGTTGAAAAATGGGAAAATTTGAAGGGGGTATCAACAAGAGTTTGGATGGGATTTCCAGGTGAACTACTTGAAGACCCGGATGGGGATGAGGCTTGAGAAAAATAGTAGGGATTATCTCTGATTCATTCTTGCTGATTTTGAAAAGCCTTGAAATTGGAATCAACAACACCTCTCGACTTGCTCAACCTAGTATATCTTCCTTTAGCCAGCTTTGAGAAAATTTTCAATGGGAATATGAAAGGACATTACGGAATGTGAAAATTCACATGAAGGAATTGTGATGTGTCTTTCAATAATGGATTTCCATGGACTCTTTTTTTTGTTTTTTCAATATTTGATTTTTTTTATATCTTTGGATATTTTATTTTTATATTATCTTGATCCTGTGATCATATTTTGGGTGTAGATTATTTCTAAGTTTTATGGGTTTCTAGCTAATGTCTACGGGACTCTATGTCCCTCTCCGTGGTAGTGCAAATCCACTTATTATTCATGTGTGAAATCAAGATCATTCGTGGCACGATGGTCGGGGTCTAACAGTGGTCACTCCACCGACCTGCGAGAAAAATCTTGTAGATACTTCCAAGAGAGGAATTTTCTAAAACCTCCTCATCAAACAAGGCATGAAAATACTTCTTTATTCATTGATGCTTTGAAAAAATTGTGCATAGTTAGAAGTAGAAGAACATAGGGAAAGAAATTAGAATAAATAGCTATATCCTTTGTTTCTTCACAAGTAGTGATCTTTCATGAGTATACAAAATTGACAACCCTTAAGCAAGAGTATGTCATTACATTATATAGACCAAGAAGTGAATCTTCATCTACCCACCACATGACCTTTTTTGTCTCATTTAACTTGTGAATTTTAACCTTCCTAGGATATAGGAAACTAAGTTCCCTTTTTATAAATCAAAGGTAATTTTACTATTCAAATATATAAATTCACTTTAACGAATAAGACAACATATCATGATTACGCAAAGCTAAGAATTAGAAAAGGGGTAGACAAGAAGAGGAAGATTGAGAGAAGAGAAAGGGAAAAATGATCTAAAACATGAGTAGGGGTACCTCTGAATTAGATGAAGATCTTGTTGATAATGATCAAAACCTCCATCTTTAGTAGGATGCACATATACCTCGGACTACCACATAAGTGTTTAGAAACACTGTTGAAATATTCCTTGATGTGAGCTTATAGTGACCAAATGAATTGTTCACGATGACCTTCTTTGATACTTAGTTGAGAAAATTATTTAGCTCATTAATATTACTCCAACTAACTCATTTCAAATTTCCTAACTATCTGAATCACCCATCTCATTGTCCACCCCAACCCGAGATTCATAATATGCTTTCAAGACTCGGATGGAAGTTTAACTTCTCTGATTGAGTTCTAGGATCATCCCACGACCTTTTTTCATGATCTAATGATTATTTCATGTCAGGGGGCCATGAATGTCATGAATTCAACCAATTTATATTTTTATCCATGCCTTGTATTCTATTTTTAGTAAGTGCACTGTGGGTGTCGGATTGCATCAAAACAAGTCTTGTAATTCTACGTTTATTTCGGGGTTCCACACTCCAAATTTTGGGTAATTCCTTTATCTGAAATAGTGGGAAAATGAGATTTCCATCAGTGGGGGAAGAATACTAATAGAAAACACAGCCCTCCATATCCCTAAAAAATAGGGACTCCATGGTGTGAAAACTAGTTTATGTGAATCTAGATCTTTTAATGATCATTCCCTCCAATTTTTGTGCAATATTACCAACTGGAACCTTGAGAAGTGAAGAGTTAGCACAATTCATTTTTCACCATTGATATTTAGGTGTCAAGGTAGAATAATGATGAAAAATCAGTCCTCGTTATCCCTAAAAATAGGGACTTCATCACGCAAAAACTAGTTCACGAAAAACTAGATTTTCCAAGGATCATTTCCACCAATTTTTGCACGATTTCACCCACTGGAACTTGGAGAAGTGGAAAGGTAGTTCACTTAATTTTTTTATTTTATTTCATGGCAGAAATTAATGGATTTTTCATGCTTTAGATATCACAAAGGTGGTGATGGAGGAGAATGAAGTTATTTGCAGTTGAGAATGAGAGGGGGCTAGGAAAAAGCATTTACAACACCCGCTTGGGTTGCATGTGTGACTGAAGGATTAAGAGGGAGGGGATAATTTTATTGCACCATCTACACTAGGGATTGTTTCACTTTGTGCACAAAATTTTCCCCATCTTGATTGGGCCACTTGGCAGAATTTGGTTGGAAAAAGTAGGGGCTAGAAAATGGAGCACAAGGGCTTAGATTACAAAGGGGCTTAGTGGAGGTAACATTGGGATCCGGGGCTTAAATGAAAGGGTGGCACAATTTATTTCACCATTTTCACCAAGGCCTTGGTGCACTTGGTGCAAAAAAGTGCATTACTCTCCCATTGGTCCTAATTTTCACTAAAAATGGCTAACTCCTTCACCCTTTGAAGCAACTAGTCGGGCACATAACTTGAGCTCCAGGACATCATTTCACACACTTATTTATATGAAACTACATGTAAAATTCCTTTTTAACACAGTGGTGATGGTATAATAACTTGATTTTTCCTGAAAATTCCGGAATTATCCCATTTTGATTAGAATCACTAGTTGTCCTTATAAAGTGAGATCCTTGAAAAGATACAAGGGTTTGTTAAAATTATGATGATTTCACCTTGTAGAGGATTATCTTATATTTCCAATGAGTGTTTTTTTCCTCCTAATTCTTTACATAGCTCCAAAATCTTCCACTTGAAGATCATGTACTTGTTTTGACCGCCTTCTCCACTGGGAAGTGAGGCTGGGTCACATGGGGGACCAATGGACTAAATGGGAGGGATGGGAGTTTTTTTTCAAATATTAAATATATTTTTTACACATGGGACACAAAAAGGTTCCTTTTGGCTTGAAAAGTGGCAGCGTGTGATTGCACAACCGAGGGTTGGGAAATGGAGCATGGGGGATTTCGAGAGAAAAGGCTGTGGTCATGTGTTTTGTCCACGGTTGTCCCAAGGTAAAATTTCAAAATTTTGAGTCTAAGTGTCTTTTCTACCAAGCTGGTGGTGTAAAAAAAAAAAAAGTCTTGGAAGTCTAAAAAATCTAAGTTTTGGGTCATTTTAGTAAGTATTTGGCTGTCTCGATATTTCCCAAGTACAAAAGTGCAAGTTGTTCCCACCGTGGAAATCCCAGAAATTGTCCTAAGTTTCGGGTCCGTCGGAAGTTTTTGTTCTAAGTGTCCCAAAGCTTTTGTGCTAAAAGTCATTCCAATTTCGGCCGAACCATCCGAACCGCGTATCTTCGCACTTTTCTTTTGTCCCGAAATCCCGAAATGTCCCAAAGTTTTTGTTCAAGTGTCCAAAAGCTTTTGTGCGAAGTCATTCAATTTCGGCCGAACCATCCCATTGCACTTCGCTTTTCCCCAAATGTCCCAAATCAAAAAGTGCACTGAAATTGAAACCCGAAATTGTCCCATTTCGGGCTCGTCGGAAGTTTTTGTCCCAAGTGTCCCGAAAGCTTTTGTGCACGTTGCTCCATTTTCGGCCGAAATTCCCGAATCGCGTACTTCGCACTTTTCTGTCCCAAATGTCCCAAATCAAAAAAGTGCGCTCTGTTCCAATTTCACCCGAACCGGCCGAGTCGCGTACTTCGGAACTTTTTGTCCCGAATGTCCCAAAGTTAAAAAAAGTGCAATCTGTCCCATTTTCGGCCGAAACTCCCGAGTCGCGCACTTCGCTCTTTTTCGTCCCAATTGTCCCAAAATGCTTTTATGCGTCCTCTCCCTGTTTCACCCGAATCGGCCGAGCCGCGTGTTTCGCGCATTCGCGTCTCACATGTCCCAAGTGAACCTAATGCAATTCATACTTAGTTTTTCCCGCTCGACCCGGATGTGCTAAATTTGAATTTAAGTTGCGAGGATCAAATTCAAGAAGCAGTTACGAAGGACGAATTTCAAGACGCCAGTTACATCAGTTTTCAAAGATATCCATTGTCATCTTCAAGATGAAACGTCTGGTGTGTCCCTCGTGGCAAAGGCATGGCTCAGACATGGAAGAAATTCAAGAAGCGGTTTCTGAAGACGGTGGGTCCCTCTCAAAGCCCGGCCACTCCTTCTTCCCCTTCTTTCTCTCTTCTCGCCATTCCTTTCGTATTCCATGTAATTGGTTAAGGTATTGCGTTTGGCATCCCTTAACTATTCTTTATTTAAAAGAAACGGTTACAAGACGTAACTGAAATTTGTAATCTATATAATGGTCTTTACACGCCATTTCAAAAAGGAGGAAGAACTTGGCATACTCTCGAAATTGTAAATAGATCTTGAACGTATCAATACAAAAGGGCTTTCTATTCATTCTCTATCTGAATCTCTGTACCTCTGTGTTTTCCTTTAGTATTGTGAAGATTATTTTGTACTTAATTTGTTAGTCTCGCTGATTGCTTTTGCAAATACAGTGATCTTGCACAACCAAGAAAGAACTTTGTGTCTTTGATTAATGAATCTGAAGAAGGTCGTTTGAAGAACTTTGTGTCTTTAATCATATTCAGCTAATACAAATAATCTTGTTCCAAATTCCCTGCAACTTCGCACTCGTAAAGAATTATTCTGTTATCTATAATTCCAAACGTTTGCTATTCTGCTTATCTTCGTACCCTCTTTCCTCAGTCCATTTGTAACTGATGATCTTTGTGGAAAACATTTTCGTGGTATCCAAGTTCAACCATAAAATGACATTCTGTATATTTGTAAATAAGTTCGTGTCTCAATAAGGGAACCTCTCCCATTAAAGAGGAGGGACTTCTTGTCCCCTGACTGTTGCTCTTCTAAAAAGTCCTATTTGAAAACCAACAGTTTTTGGCGACTCCGCTGGGGAGGAAATTTGCATTCCAGCTCCGCTGGGGAAAATCGCATTCCAGTACTATAATTTTTCGATCATCCTTTGATCTGGCGACTCCGCGTTTCACTCGAGGGAGAAGGGCCCTTGGTATCGAAGATTCTCAGTTTCAGCTTTTGGAGCAACAGGGTTTTCCTTTCCCTTCAAATAGAAGAACTCGTTCAACGAGCACTCCACCTGTTCGAGAAAGAAGTCCTTCAGAGCCTGCTAGTCCTAATCTGCAAGCTTTAATCCTTGCTGGTGTTACAGTTCCCCTCCGAACCGTATTTCCAAGAAGAATGGCACAAGTACCATGGGGTCAACGTGTCGGGCCCCTGGCCCTCACTCAGCCTTTGCATGAGTTACCTAGAGGTAACCGAAAGAACTTCCCCAAATTCAAAGGCGACGGCAAAGTGCACCCTGATGAGCATATTGCAGCCTTCATAGTTGCGTGTGGGGTCTTGGGGGTTGAACATGAAGACGTCTCAGTAAGGCATTCGTCGAGGCGTTATAGGATAATCTTTGCTTTGCCCGGATTCTATCACCTTGGTGGTGCCATCATCGACTGGAATACCATGAGAACTCAGTTCGAAAGTCGTTTCAAGCCGGCAGAAGATGTGCATGCACTGCTTGCCCAGATTTCTCAAATAAAGAAAGATCCATCGGAACCTATGAGAGAATTTGTGGCTCGATTCAACAGACTGATCAACAAAATTCCTGTGAATACTCGGCCGGTTGATCAAATCCAAAAATGTTTCTTTTTGAATGCCCAAACGCCTAAAGTCAGTTATGCTCTAAGAAGGGCTAATCTTGGAACGTTAATTCTGGATCAAGAACTGGCTGTTAGTGTCGAGGATGACCTAATCATGTCAGGGAAGTTGAAGAGAGATCCTCCCAAATCCAAATCTGCTGCTTCTTCCTCTTCCACCTCTGGACTCAATACTGATCCATTAGTCCAGAAACTTGCAAACGATCTAGTAGCTATAAAGAAACAATTAGCTCAGCATGCACCGTATGCAGATGTTCCGAGAAGAAATTTTCAACCCAGAAACCGTTTGCCAGCTCCCCACACAAGATTGGCACTTGAAGGACCTCCCGTCAAAGTACTGTGAATGCAACTTGCGAGGTCGAAGAACCAGAAGATGATAATGAAGCTTGTGAGGAGTTCCTGGAGGAATTCGATGATGAGGCAGAAGAACCCGAGAGATCTCGAGTCAATTTCTTTACCACTGAAGGCATTGATGATGCGAGATGACTATGATGAAGTGGTAGCGAGGATATGAGCAGCGAATCCTTTTTGTCATGATCGGGAGCAGAGACACATCGAGAGGAAAAGGTGACACAACCCCGAAGAAGTCCAAAGAGCAGCCTGCAACTATTCCTGTAATTGCCAGAAGAGGATCTCCTATTCCTACCTCATCTGCACCAAAGGTAAGTACTGCCAACCCTGCCCCTAAAGTGACTTCTTCTTCTTTTTCTCCTAGGGTTGATAAGCCTAATGATGATGGACCATCCACCTCTGGATCCTTTGACATTGTAGATCATCTAAAAAGGACCAAAGTTCAAATTTCAGAGGCTGAATATTACCAAACCCATCCAAAAGCTTTTGCCAAGATGATCCAATTTGTAAATTCCCATTCCAAGACCACCTCCAAAGGCCTTTTGCCCACACCTCCTTCTGCACCACAGCCCAGTCTAGTAGCTGCTGTCACCTCACCTGGTGACAAGATCAAGCCTTTCTATGTAACACTCCTTATAGCTGGCCACAGGCTCAGTAACTGTGTCATAGATTCCGGAGCCTCAGATAATGTGATGCCCGCCAAAGTAGCTCATGCTCTAGGCTTGACCCTTACTCGTACTTATGGATCTTGCTACTCCATGGAAAGTAAGGAAGTACCTTTGGTGGGAAGGATTAAAGATGCACAAGTGGCTTTTGCTGCTTTACCTGAAAAGAAGGTCTTGGCTACCATACTAGTAGCAGACATTCCTCCTTCCTATGGAATGTTGCTAAGCAGAAACTTCTGTAAAGATGTGGGTGGAGAGATTCAAATGGATTGGTCACACGCTCTCATACCTGTCAATGGACAAATGAAGAAGCTACTACCTGAGAAGCAGTCCGAGTACATTGTGCAGAAGACAGATGATCCTAAAGCACAAATACTCTATGAGGACAGGGGCCATGGTAATTACATGATTTTGTCCCCTGATGAAATCCGACCCTGCAAAATATCACCTAAGGATCCCAATGGTGTCTGGATCTTAGAATTTGATGGCAGTTGTTCCTCGGCTGGTTCTGGAGCTGGTGTTCTGTTAATATCACCTGAGGGCTGCCTGTACCCCTTTTCATTTAAATTGCAGTTCGAGAACACTAACAATACGGCAGAGTATGAGGCTCTCATCCTTGGACTGCAAGTGGCCAAAGAACGAGGTGTAAAAAATCTTTTGGCTCGTGGTGATGCAGAGCTGATTGTGAAGCAAGTCAGAAGCCTGTTTCAGGTAAAAAATGGGAGGCTGAAGCACTATCGGAACCAGGTTTGGGATTCAATTGAATTCCTTGATGCCTTCTCCATTGAAGCAATTCCCAGAGAAAAGAACAGCAGAGCTGATTCCTTGGCTGTCTCGGGGTCACTATTGATTCCTCATCCTGAATTCTCTCAGGATAAGTTCACTATTGAGATGGTCCACCGACCTAGTGTCCCTGACAATACTAATAACTGGCAAGTCTTCAACGACGACCAGCATTTGCTTTCCTTCCTGGAGCTCAAGGGCAATTTTGAGCAACTGTATTTCGAAGGAAGTGGCAACCTGCCTCGTGAGAGCGTGTCTTCGGACCAAGCCGTCACCCAAGGAGAAGAAACTGATCAGGAAGGGTGCATTAAGCTCAAAGGAAACAAGATCCCCAAAGGTTTGGTGAGTTTGGAGGAGTTGTTTGATAAACATGACAGGTACGTGAGATCTAAAGCTTCCATTGGACCTCGGCAATCAGCTGAGTATGATAAAATTGATATTGGGAGTTCTGATGACCCGAAGCTGGTAAATATCGGGAAGTGTTGCACATCAGATGAAAGGAGAAGAGCAATTGACCTTCTAAGGAAATATAAGGATGTGCTTGCTTATTCTTATGAAGATCTAAAAGCCTTCAAGCCAAAAGAAATGCAGCACTCTATCCCTCTCAAGCCAGGAATCAAGCCTTTCAAGCAGAAGCAGAGGCAGTACAACCCAAAGATAGCTGACACCATATTTCAGGAGATTCAGAAACTGCTAAAGGCTAAAATCATCTTTCCCATTCACCATTCGACTTGGATTGCAAACATTGTACCTGTTAGGAAGAAGAATGGTGAGATCCGCATCTGTGTTGATTTCAGGAACCTGAATCAGGCCTCTCTGAAAGATAACTACCCTCTGCCTATGATGGATCAGATTTTGCAAGCGGTAACAGGCTCTGAGATGTTATCTATGCTTGATGGCTTTTTTACGGATACAATCGGGTAGAGGGTTGATCTGGCTTGATCAACATAAGGCAGCCTTCACAACTCCTTGGGGTACCTTGGCGTACAAGAGAATGCCTTTTGGGCTGATTAATGCGGTGCCACTTTCCGAGAGAGCTATGGATCTAGCTTTTGGGAGCTTGAAAGGAAATGTATTGTCATATACCTTGATGACTGACAGTGTTTTCAAAGATAAGAGCGAGATCATTTCGATCCACTGGAAAGCTTCTGAGAGATGTAGAGAGCATGGAATCTCCTGAATCCTAAAAATCTGTCTTACGTGTTACGGAGGGAAAGCTATTAGGACACATTGTCTCAAAGGATGGCATCAAGATTGATCTGAGCGAGTTCAAGCCATCCAATGATTCCTCTCCCTACTTAGTAAAAAGGGCGTACATTCCTTTTCGGTAAGATCAATTTTCTAAGAAGATTCATCCTGATTTTGCTGAATTAACTTTGAATATTTCTCAGATGATGAAAGGAAAGCAAGCATTTGGTTGGTCTTCTGAAGGAAAGGAATCCTTTGAGGGTATCAAGAAAGCTATTGCTAAAACTCCAGTTTTGGCACCTTACACGATTTCAAGAAGGATTTCATTATCTACTGCTACGCTACAGATAGTACTCTGGCTGTTGTCTTAACCCAGGAGGATCCTGATAAACATGAGCTACCAATTGCCTTCATGAGCTATATCACGAAGAACCATGAGCTAAAGTACACCATGATGGAGAAGCATGCCTTTGCGGTAGTCAAAGCATCAGCGATTCCGTTTCTATATCCTCAACTCTCACTCTACGGTCTTTGGTCCCGGATACATTGTAAAGTCAATTCTCACGCAACAAGAATTTGGATCAAGAGGGGCGGGTGGCTAAGGTCCGGGAGTATGACCTTGATATCAAGCCAACCAAGCTGGTTCGGGGAAAAGGTCTTTGCGAGCTCATTCTTTGAAGGAGCCCAACATGAGTTATTGGAGAAGAAAGCGACCTTCCTCTTTGTTCTATTCCGAGTTCGGTTGATGAATGGTATCTTTGACATCGCCCATTTTCTCACCTACGGGAATGCCCCTCTCATTTAAGCTCGCTAAAGAAAAGAGGCATTAAATTGAGATCAGCACAATATGTATTGTGGGAAAATGCCTTGTTCAAGCGTGGTTTGGACGGGAGATTTCGAAGTGTGTAGACAAGGAACAATAGAGAAAGTTGCTCTCGGCTTTTCATGATCGAGGCATGTGGAGGCACTATTCATCTACTGATCCACGGCTCATAAGATACTCCGTGGAGAGGTATTCTTGGCCTTCCTTGTTCAAAGATGCATCCAAGTGGGTGGATAAATGTGAGGCCTGTCAGACTTTTGTGGGAAGACCCAAACTGGCCGCTTTGCCTCTCAAGCCAGTTATGATCGAGGAACCATTTCAACAGTGGGGTCTAGACTTCATTGGTACACTCAACCCTGTTTCTAGTGCGGGACACACTCATGTGCTAACTGCCACTGACTACTTCACCAAATGGGTGGAAGCTATTCCAGTCAAGAGCACCACTTCTGAAGTAGTATGCAACTTCATCAAAGAAAACATCTTGGTTAGGTATGGTGTACCTAACAAGATTGTAACAGATAATGCCTCAAACTTCTCCTCAACTGAGATAATGGATTTCTGCTACGGGTATGGCATCTCTCTGGCTCATTCTTCAGATTATTATCCCCAGGGAAATGGACAAGCAGAATCTACCAACAAGAATCTGGTGACTATCATAAGGAAGTTGGTCAACGAATCTCAGCGAAACTGGCATAAGAAGCTTTATGATGCTCTTTGGGCAGACAGGATCACACCTAAAAGAGCCATTGGAATGTCCCCCTTTCAAATAATGTATGGAGTAGAGGCTCAATTGCCAGTGACAGTGGAACTACCAGCCTTGCACCTGATGAAGGCCATTGAAGACACTAGTTTCAGTGATGCTCTTGACAAAAGGATCATGTACCTGCACAAACTGAACGAGGATAGATTGGAGGTTGCTGACAGAATAGCTGCCCACCAGCAGAAGGTGAAGATTCATTTGATAAGAAAGCTAGGAGCGAGAGAGTTCCAAGTTGGTGATCCGTCTTTGTTGTGGGACAAAAGACACGAACCTCGTGGTAGCCATGGAAAATTTGATTCTCTCGTGGCTTGGACCTTTCAAGATAAGACACTTTCTTTGGTAAGGACTCTTTCTATCTTGATTACATGGATGGTTCCCCTCCCACTTCCTTATAGTGGGCGTATTTGAAGTTGTTCAAGTCTAGGTGACTAGGAGTCCCTTTGTATATTATGTACCGTGTTTTTGCTTTTTCGCTTTTGGTGTGTTTCCCTTCTGTTGTTGTGTGTGTTGCCCTTGTATTGGTTTGTCCTTGACTCCGTTGCCCAATGGATAAGGCACTGGTCTGCTTCACCAAGTTGTCTAAGTTCTTGCCTTGTCTCATTCCATGAATTTACACCAAGTCATCCCCAGAAGGAGCCAGCTGTTGTCCACTAAAAATTCCCTGCTCTGTCAAAGGTAAAATTTCAAAATTTTGAGTCTAAGTGTCTTTTCTGTCAAGCTGGTGGTGTAAAAAAAGTCTTGGAAGTCTAAAAAATCTAAGTTTTGGGTCATTTTGTAAGTATTTCGGGCCTGTCGGATATTTTTGTCCCGGTTGTCCCAAGTACAAAAGTGCAAGTTGTTCTCCGACCGGCCGAAATCCCCGAAATTGTCCTATCTTCGGGCCCGTCGGAAGTTTTTGTTCCAAGTGTCCCGAAAGCTTTTGTGCAAGTCATTCCAATTTCGGCCGAACCATCCGAACCGCGTACTTCGCACTTTTCTGTCCCAAATGTCCCAAATCAAAAAGTGCAATCTGTCCCATTTTCGGCCGAAACCTCCGAAATTGTCCCATTTCGGGCTCGTCGGAAGTTTTTGTCCCAAGTTGTCCGAAAGCTTTTGTGCACGTTGCTCCATTTTCGGCCGAAATTCCCGAATCGCGCACTTCGCACTTTTCTGTCCCAAATGTCCCAAATCAAAAAGTGCGCTCTGTTCCAATTTCGCCCGAACCGGCCGAGTCGCGTACTTCGGAACTTTTTGTCCCGAATGTCCCAAAGTTAAAAAGTGCAATCTGTCCCATTTTCGGCCGAAACTCCCGAGTCGCGCACTTCGCTCTTTTTCGTCCCAATTGTCCCAAAATGCTTTTATGCGTCCTCTCCCTGTTTCACCCGAATCGGCCGAGCCGCGTGTTTCGCGCATTCGCGTCTCACATGTCCCAAGTGAACCTAATGCAATTCATACTTAGTTTTTCCCGCTCGACCCGGATGTGCTAAATTTGAATTTAAGTTGCAAGGATCAAATTCAAGAAGCAGTTACGAAGGACGAATTTCAAGACGCCAGTTACATCAGTTTTCAAAGATATCCATTGTCATCTTCAAGATGAAACGTCTGGTGTGTCCCTCGTGGCAAAGGCATGGCTCAGACATGGAAGAAATTCAAGAAGCGGTTTCTGAAGACAGTGTGTCCCTCTCAAAACTGGCCACCTGCCTCCTTCCCCTTCTTTCTCTCTTCTCGCCATTCCTTTCGTATTCCATGTAATTGGTTAAGGTATTGCGTTTGGCATCCCTTAACTATTCTTTATTAAAAAAAGCAGTTCTGAGCGTAACTGAAATTTGTAATCTATATAATGGTCTTTACACGCCATTTTGAAAAAGGAGGAAGAACTTGGCATACTCTCGAAATTGTGAATAGATCTTGAACGTATCAATACAAAAGGGCTTTCTATTCATTCTCTATCTGAATCTCTGTACCTCTGTGTTTTCCTTTAGTATTGTGAAGATTATTTTGTACTTAATTTGTTAGTCTCGCTGATTGCTTTTGCAAATACAGTGATCTTGCACAACCAAGAAAGAACTTTGTGTCTTTGATTAATGAATCTGAAGAAGGTCGTTTGAAGAACTTTGTGTCTTTAATCATATTCAGCTAATACAAATAATCTTGTTCCAAATTCCCTGCAACTTCGCACTCGTAAAGAATTATTCTGTTATCTATAATTCCAAACGTTTGCTTTTCTGCTTATCTTCGTACCCTCTTTCCTCAGTCCATTTGTAACTGATGATCTTTGTGGAAAACATTTTCGTGGTATCCAAGTTCAACCATAAAATGACATTCTGTATATTTGTAAATAAGTTCGTGTCTCAATAAGGGAACCTCTCCCATTAAAGAGGAGGGACTTCTTGTCCCCTGACTGTTGCTCTTCTAAAAAGTCCTATTTGAAAACCAACAATGTGGAGGGTCCATGGGTTCAAATGAGGTAGGGGTGAATTTTATTTCACTTCTTGTACCAAATTTTTGTGCACTTGGTGTAAAACAATTTCACCACTCTCCCATTAGTTGGATTTCTAACCCAAAAATGGCTAAGCTATGGAGATTTACCTTGGGGGCATCTTGTTGGGATCATATTTGTAGCTTAGGTGGAGTTGTTTGATAAAATTTTATATTACATTGAATATAAATTTCCTTTTGAATCCAATTTTTGTGTTTTAACATCTTTATTCCATCATTTACCCCCTAAAATTTAGGATTTTTGTCTAGATCTAAAGCTTCACATAAGGAAAATTGAATGGGGACATAGTGCACCAAGGTGTTGTGAAGAATCGATCCCACCATATTGTATAGATTTTAATTAAATTTATGATAATATCTCATTTTAATATTAACTCCTTCCAGAGATCATGGAATCACCTCCCGAAGCTTGGGGGTAATTTTTGCACTATGGGTGCATAGGCCTCCAAGACTCACCTTTCTTGAATTTGCGACAAAAATTGAAAAACTTACCAAAACCTTCCAAAACTGATTGAAAAATGTTATTGGATCTCCACTACATATTCTTGATGGGTTTTGGCTCTTTGTTCAATTTAGGGGTGTACAGTGAACTTGAAAAGTCTTGAGAACAACCCTTCCCAAGCTTGTTGAGAAGCTTGTCTTAGTATATTTGAGTTTGGAAGAACATGGAATAATTGGATACCCATATATCACCTAAGAAAAAATTTACATGACACTTGCAGACCGCTTGGACAGAGAGAAGGGATAAGATTGACTTGGGGATTAGGGTGATATGAAGGAGGTCTCAAAATGATCTTTGGATAATTTTTTTAAGTATGGTATGGTTGTCATGCTCGAAAATACAAAATTTTCTTGTTCACACATTTTCATGACAAAAAGGTTATAATTTATCATCACCTCATATATGTTTCTTGATAGAGGGTTATAATAACTCAATGAGTTACTATATTTTATGAGTACCTTTTATCAAACTATCACAGTATAGTGTGGGTCATTAAATATAGGTTTACTTAAAACCATGTCTTGTATAGAGTTAATCTATTCATTAATTTTTAAGAACAATCCTTAATATCATATGATCATCACTTAATATGAATATTCCATTTTATTTCATAAGGTATGATAACAATTTATGATGTTTTTGCTATATTGTTTTCCTTATCATACTATGTTTGACATTCACATATTTGTTCATTTAAATTAAATCAATAAGATTAGCTATAATTTCATATCATAATATTAATTACATTTATTTATACGCATTGTAAACAACATATAAACACTTTCATATCGATAAAAATGTGATATAAAAAACAAATTATTTTATTTAAACTTAATGAGGATAATCCCTTATTTTCAAAATGGCATTTTCAACTTGTGAAGATAATACTTTCTTGTTAACAAATAAATAAAACAATTGTTATCAAATTTTAAATAAATAATACATGATGTAATCACGAGGAAACAATCCAATCAAGTATTTTCATAAATGCCTTTCCTCCCGCAAACTATAGGAGATATAAAATATATATATGGGCGATTCAAAAAACTGGAATGCGTTAACTAACTCATATTATTTTTGTATGGGTCGATTCAAAGAAGCGGCATGAAATACAAGGATAAGTAAAGGTTAACTAAACGGAACTAAATAAACTTCCTTGTTTATTTATAATTCATGTTTATCAAACATAAATGAAATATTACTTCGTAATGAATGCTATGATTTCAAACTATAGAAGAATTCAACTAAAAACATAAATTTTAATTTATAAAAGTATCATACTAGTGTGGATATTTATTATGATAAACAAAAATAGTATTTGTAACAACATCTATCAAATTCCCTTAGAATATTCCACAAGGAATAATTTCAACATTGAAATATTCATTAATGTATATTTTTATGATCAAATGAATATTCATATCTAACTCATCACCTATTTCTTGTATTTTTGTATGGTGAAAAACTGATTCAGTCATTATTCCTAGAAATAATAACACCAATGTATGTATTTCAATTCCTTACTCTATAAATTAAATTCCCATAATGAATGTATAGTTACATGAAGTAACATCCAATTTATATAATAAAAATGTGTAATACTAGATACCTACTGATTTAACAAAAAATAGATTTATTATTAAACCCTATTAGAGAGAAACTACTATAATAAATTATGTGTAAATACTAACATATAATATGAAACAAACATGTAAAGTATGAAATCCTAAGAAAGAGATAGAGAAAAGATGACTTACTCGATATCTGCACAATCTGGAATTGATTTGGTAAGGGAGAATTGATGAATATGATGAATTTTTTTGTAATTGATCTCTTTAAATTCTAAAACTCACAAAAAATGAAATACAAGGCACCCACAAGATGGCGGGGGTTCTTGGGCACGATGACTAGATCTTGCTTTTGTACAAAAGCTATGGATATGATTTATGTTATTTTGTTAAGGTGTCACAATTATTCCATGTTAATCTCTTTGTATTCATTCCTGGATTGCTGAAGATACCTATAACCTACAAAATATAAGTTCACCAAGTACAAGCCCGAAAAAATCAAACCCAAAATAAAAATACATAATAGGAGTCGAGATGACCCCAAAGCAGTCCACACCGAGAGTGAAATTATGACTAAGTTTTCACTACATCTTATAATCTATGTATTTTTTGTGTGTGTGTGTAGGAATGATGCCCTAGGATTGCCCTTGTCCAAGTAGCACTTGATATCAAGGTGTAACTAGAATGTAGCAATGTAGTAGTATGTGTGGATGAAATAGAATGAACTTCCCCTTCCTATACATTGTATGCATATTTTATGTATTCATTGTACCTTGAATGGATACTAGATGAATTCCTTAGAGTGATTTATGTTTATCTTGAATGCAAGCTTAGGTGATGATATTAATGCTTAGTGATTGGTCCTTGATTTTGAAAACATAACTATGTATTTATATGATTCCCTTATTTGAATTTTGTAATTGATAACTGGAAGGCTGACCCATAAGTGAAAAATATTCCCAAAAGATAAAATAGACCCAAAAAGAGAGAGTAAGGTAGAAAAAGGTCAAGGGCACCCAAAGGGGATAGGACCACATGGACGTTGTTAACTGGATGGGAGATGATGTACGAAGCCATGAAATTTAAACAAGTAAAGGTCCAACTGGGCTGTAGGGTATGTAAGACCAAATAGAAAACAAGAGACAAATAAAAGAGGCCAAAGATAGTTTTCAATTACTAATTTTCTTATTTAGGAATCATGTAAATGCTAGCATGCTTTTAGGACCTAGAAATGTACCCAAGTGCATGATTTTGTGTCTACATTTTCTCCCACTTTATTTTGTTGAGTGAATAATTGATAACATAAAGTAGATAAGAGATGTGTACCTTATGATCATGTAGAGCATGTGGCGAATAGCGTGCGAAGTGGACAAGTGAAGTATGGAATGATGCAAAGTGAAGCGTGGATACTAGGAAAGGAAAGTGACCCTAGGGGTGAAGCATATGCATTATGTTGTACCTATTTTTGTATTTGTACTTGTTTTTGTAGGCATCTTATTGTTGCGTATTAAGGAAAAACATGTGAAAGATTAGTCAAAGATATATGATAAATATGAGAAAAATGTGTATAAGTATGTAAAATTAATAGTAAAGGAAAGTGTGCACTGATGTAGAAGAGTGTAAAGGATAGAAAAATTCTGAAAATGCTATGAAGAGATATTTTACGGGTGATCTCATGTCAAAAATAATTTTTTGGGGAGAGATATTTATTGTTACTCTCCTTCCATGACTCTCCCCATTGAACACCATTGTATATTGTATATCTCAATTTAGTTCTTGTTATTACAATTATTTTGAATTAGTTACGCATTATACCATTTGAAGGAGATAAAATGATTTTTATGACTAGAGGAATATTTTTGTAACTGTAGAAATTATCTAAAGACTTATGTGAACTGTGATTATATGAGAAGATAAGCGTATATGACCCTAGCTTATTAGCACCCAAGAGAGATCACGAGTGCCCATGTACTTAGTGTCTAAGTCTAGGCAACTTGGTGTCTATACTATGTGTTGGACCCAAGTTAGATTCTAGGTCATTCCGTGGCCATGTGCCTATGTCGATTATTTACTATTTAGTCCTATGTTATAGCTCTAAGCCAATGTATGGGTGATTTTCTCACCCAATTTATTCCCCCTCCTTTGAGGTGCATTCGATGATGGTAGGAGGATGCGACCTAAAGGATAGGACCTGATGTTGATATAAAGCGTATAATTTTAGGGGGAGGGGATGTGCATGGTAGAAACCAAGGCACATGCAAAAACAATGGTGAGTAACATGTGTCAAGTAGAAAAAGAAGCAAGCATGCAACAAAAGACACTATAATAAACAAGTGTTAAAACAAATTGGACCACAAAAAGTGGGTTTCAAACATAGGACATCACTCACAATGTCACAAGACAATCACAAATGAAGGAGCCATAATAAATTAAATAGTGATCATACATTACATATGGCATATCCCAAAAATAATGGAAAAAAATATCAAGTAATATGACAGATAACCATGGTGGCATATCACGGGTAAAGAAAATTCTACACATGAAGCACATGTTACCATGTTCGAAAGATAAATAATATGTTAAGGAATGTATGTATCAATAGAGTAATATGATAAAAATTTGTAGTAAATGATGACATAATAACACTTGTAATGTGTGAGAGTAGTAAAGGTAGATGCCCCTAGGATCCTCGATGGGACTAGTAAAGGTACAGTGCCAAGCATCATTGCAACATTTGAGAGAGATAGATTCACCACAAAATACCAAGTGAATATGCATGTGTGTATATAGAAATATAATGACATACTGAGTATTTGACTTACATAGTATGAAAAGTGCATCATGTAAGTGGTATAAGAAAGAAAGCATAAGTGAAACCAATATATGCAAATGTAATAAATGAGTACGATGGAATGGTATGAAAAGTTTGAAAATGATAGGATTAGTGTTCCCCCAGAGGACGTGTATGAGATGAGGTTAAGTTATAAGAACCGTCAATAGTCAAGAATGAACCATAGAACAAGAGTGTGTCATCTAGTAATGTGTGGTGTGAAAATAGATTCTAGAAATATGTATCATGAAACACTAAGTATTAAACATGTAGTGGATGTGAGGTTCATTTCATAATTATACCCTCAGTAGTCGAGTATGAACCATAGAACTAGAGTGCGTCATAGGGTAATGATGATACAATGCGTGTATCAAAGGGTATGAAAGTGTGTAAAAGGATTAGTTTTTATTCTTGGAGCACAAAGTGTGGTAGTAGAGATTAGAGTCAAGCGATAAAAATGGAGGGGGAAAGAAAGTGTGATGCCCCACAAGTGTTATCATAAAAATATCTATATGAGGATTATATATAGATATTTTGTTGGTGATGGAGTTTGAAATGTATCATAAGAAATAATATGGTCATCAAAATGGTAGGTAGGAGAAAGAGTAGGACCAAGGCTATATTTCAGGTTGATGGTAGTTTAAAGAGGTTATCTAGATTTTTTTGGTCTTTCTTAGAGAGTGGTTGTTGATTTGGAATAGGTAACACCATAGAATACTTGATAGGAGGAGGGGAAAACGAAAATTTTGAGAGGGCGTTGCTTATTGGAATAGGTAATTTCATAAAAGACTTGATAGGAGGAGGGGTGGAATGATTTTTAGAGGAGGTTTCTTAGTTGGAATGGGTTGGATAGGCATCTCTTGATTGGTGAATAAGGAAAATTAGTAACTATGGAATGATTATCATTAGACATAGAGGGATTAGATTTGGGAGCCCATTGGGATTTAATAATTGGAGATGAACATATAGTATAATATTGTGGAGAAAATGAAATAAAACCTAATGCTCAAGGAGTTTAATTCCTCGAGTTTAAAGCATAGCAATCATTTTTATTATGTTCATTAATTCTACGATAAGTGCAAAATTGGTGACCTTGGTGTTTGACAAGCCGATAAAGAGGGTAAAAATGATTATTTTGCAAGTTGATCAACTGGTGAGTGAGGATTTGAGAAAGAATATCATGTTTTTAGTATTGAGATCAAACTTGAGAGACACTTTGGTAACGATAAGACTTGAGGTTTACTGATATAAGCATGTGTAGAAGACATAGGATTGGGATGAGGTGTAGAAGAAGAACTAGTGTGGGATTTAAGATATGTAATCGTGGTTTCCATACCTTGAATTTTGTCTTGAAAAGTATGGTGTAAAGCTTAAATTGACACTAAGATGCATTGATTAGATGGGGTATTAGGACCGATAGGGTTATTAGATAGACAATTGAAAGTGGAACTTACTTTTGAAGGCGGCGTATTGTGGGGGAGGTACATAGTGTGTATGGATTTTTGAAGAGCCTCTTTGCAAGGTGGGTACATTTGAAGTAATTGATACTAGGAGATGCAAGGAGCCTTATTAGCCATGAAAGAGAAATTGATATAATAGGGATCGAATGACCAATCATGAGTGGGTTTCACTAAATTATTTAATAAAAATAGATTTATTATTAAACCCTATTACAAAGTAACTAGTGTAATAAATGATGTATAAATGCTAACATAAAATATGACACAAGAAAAAAATCATGTAAATTATGAAAACCTAAGTAAGAGATAGAGAAAAGATGATTTCGTTGATATCCAAACAACTGGAACTAATGCGGGAAGGGGAAAGTGATGAACAAGATGAAAAAAACATTGTAATTGATTTCTGTGAATTCTGAAACTCACAAACAACGTCTCAAAAGGGAACCTACTATAGGGTAGGGGTGCACTGGTCACCGATGACTAGATCTATGTGCCCATGAATGTGTAAAATCTATAGATCTAGTTTCTATTGGTTCCCAAGGGTGTTGCAATTATTCCTTGTTCATCACTAAGTGGTCGCTCTTGGATCGGAGATGATACCTATAACTTGAAAAAAATAAGTTCACCTATACAAGACCACAAATCACATCAAACCTAAAAGAAAAATGTATAATGGGGAGATAGATTGACCATGATGGAAACCCCAAGAGTGAACTTACGATTGAGCACTACACTACATCTCATAATCCATGTAGTTATTTTTTGTTTGTAGGAATGATGCCCTAGGATTTCCCTTGTGTAAGTTTCACTTAATAGTGGGTTGTATCTAGATTTTAATAATGTAGTAGTATGTGTGGATGAAATAGAATGAACTTCCCCTTCCTATGCAGTGTATGTAGATTTGATGGAACCCTTATCCCTTGAATGGATGCTAGATGAATGTTTTTGAGTTCTTTAGGTTCCTTTTGAATGCAATCTTAGGTGATGATAGTAATTTTTATTGTTTGGTCCTTGATTTTAAACACATAACTATGTATTTAAATGATTCCCTTGTTTGAATTTCATAATTGAAAACTAGAATACTGACCCATAAGTGAAAAATATTCCCAAACTATAAAACATACCCAAAAAGAGTGAGTAAGGTAGAAAGGGTCGGAGGTCCCCGGAGGGGACATGAGTGCTTAGGCACTACTATCCTGGCCGGACGCCGTTGTTATGCGAAGCCATGAAAGATAAACAAGTAAAGTTTTGATTTGGTTTTAGGGTGTGTAAGACTAAATATAAAAGAAGAGACAAATAAAAATTTCCAAATATAGTTGTCAATCACTAGTTTTTTTCTTAGGAATCATGTAAATGATAGCTTATGGTTTTAGGACCTAGAAATGTACCCAAGTGAGTGATTTTTGTCTACATTTACATAACATGTAACCAAGGATGGCCTAGAAGGATATTATAAGGAGCATCATGAGGCATAACATGACATGGAACATTAAGAGTACAAGATCCCATAATAAGGGGAAAATATATTGTGCCCAACACTTGCTTAGGTATATTATCAAGGCCACATATACAAAGAGTAAATGGATTGAGATGAGTAGTAGAAATTCCTATTTGATGAAGAAAGGAAAAAGTACATATGTTATAAATAGAGTTAGGATCAACTAGGAAACACTTAATAAGGAGGTTATGAAGCTAAACATGGATATACAAAGGAGAATCCATGAAAGATCAAAAATAGGCATGTGAGGAACATGTTCACGGATCATCATCCTTATAAGAAATAAATTGAGATTCATTCTTATAAGAATCAAAACATTATTAAAACAAATTCAAAGGAGCTTAATTATTCAATACTTCTAGAAATATAATAAACCTAATATTATTTAGGTAACATTATTTTCTCCACCAATAGGTGTACGAGAGAGGGATAATTGGGAAGTGTTCATATTTTAAGGATTCTTATTAACAAAAAACATTGAGATCATAAGAAATAAATGATACTCAAATACTCATGTCCAATGTTATAAAAGTGAGGTTAGTACTGGCAACATCAAAAGTTAGAAAAGTATTATAATAAAACACCCAAAATATAATAATGAAACCCATATCAATAAACTTGAGATGAAAAGAAACCCTTTAATAAATGCTACAAGATCTCTTTCAAATCCAACCAGGAACAAAAATGACTTCATGCTCTCAACAAGAACCCGAGATACAATTCATTCACAAAAATAAAGAGGGAGAGGTCATGATAGAGGTTCATATTGAACCTACCCCACATAACTTCAAACATCATGATAAAAATGAGCTCAAGATGAGCTAGTCGACAAAATTGATAGGATTACTAAGATAAAAATGAATGGCGCAACAATAAATCATACCCATTATTCCAACCAGACCATAACTTAAATATTAAACCCAGTTCATGAAACTCATAACAACCCCTCATAACAACCCATGTTATGTTAAGATATCAAAATAACCAAGGCGTAGTAACCATTAACTTTTTAAATTTACAATAATAATTAATGAGACCCGAGAAGGCCAAACCAAAAGTAGAGAAATTATTTTGACAACAAAACAAATTACATTTCCAAAAATTTCCTCTTTTCTTCATTTAAATTTATCATAATAAAAATAAATAAGAGTTTCCATTTTAAGAAACAAAGACTCACACATTTATCTCATATTCAAAACCATTAACAATAAGTTCTACGAGCTATATTACCCTCTTAAAATATCATGCTTAAATTTCCATTAAAACCCAGTAGGTAGAATAATTTCCAACTAATAATTTATATTCATTTCCAAATTTAAAATCAGATTTAAAACCCATAACACATTCTCATACTTCATATTAAAAACAACAAGAAAAATAGAGAAAAACCATGCATGTTTTCCCATTCTTTTTCTTTCAAAATTCCTGCAATCTACAACTTTGAATGCCCAACAAAAACTCCCAAAAAATTCCAAATAAAAATAGTAAATGCAAACTTTCCATTAAAAATAAATTCTCCATTGCATGCGAATGCCAAAAAAACTTCGGGGTAATCTCCCAAAAACCTCATGTAGAGTTCATGCCCAAACCAATAGAAAATTCAAAATATGAATGGGGAAGCCTTGCATCTTTTTCTTGCGAAGAAAGCTATCAGTTCCCAAAGAATCATGCACATTAACTCCAATTTAAGAGTATCAACGCCATGTCATATCCATCACATAAAACCAAAACCACTTTACACACAATATATTCTATGACTCACACTTAGACTCCAAGTACATAAACCCAAAACACCTTAAACACCCCTTACATTAATCATAATTTTTTAAATCTTAATTTCATCATGAACCTTCACTTTGAGATGTTAATTTTGATTAATTGGATGATAAATCATTGTAATTATCACAATTTTTCATGGAATACCTCTCACACACTTGGAGATTTGTTCAATATTTCTTGTCATAAGTTAGTCATTTACGGGTTCCCAACTGATTATCTAGTCGAGAAATATTTCTCATTGTCTACAGTGTAACATGTAAATTTTCACAGTGGAAAAAGGGATATGGGGGTGAAGTGAAACAAATCAATCCTCATTCATTTCGTAAGATAAATTAGGAAAAATGTATCTAGAACATTCTTATCACGGGAAAATTCAATTCATTCCTTGAATGGGTCAAGGGCCACAACCTACATATAACCACTCAATTTGTGGAGGAGTGGAAGGATAGATATGTTATGTTTAGAGGAGAGATACTCCCTATCTCAAAGGAATTAATCTTAAACGGTAATGGAATGAGCATACATAGCTCTAAATTTTTCAAAAATAGGACTACGAAATTGGCTGAACAAGAAAATATTTTTCTAGATGAAGGAGAGACTCTGGAGTAAGTTCCATGAGTCATTCAAAGAACTTCATTTCCCAGCCCATATGAGGAAGTTACAAAATTTATCATCAGCTACTTGACATTGGAGGGCAGGCACCAGATGATAAACACATACCATTTAGTCTTCCTCAACAAATTTTAGAGAAATTCCTGGTGAGTCTTCCTTTCTTAATACTTTTATCTCTTAAAATATCTATAAAGGAGGTTCAGTGTGGTAGAAGAGAATTCCCCCTGTATCAAGTCATTATCCTACTTATTTATCTGCATTTAAAATATAAATTCAAATCCCCAAGAAATAACCCTCCTTTAGTTCACCCTCTCCCCACTAAACTCGACACTCTTGTGCTTAGGAGTAGCAAAAGAGAAAATTTTACTGAGGGGACTGCTACTAAGTAGGAGAGTATGGAAGGAGAGGTTAATAAATTTTGGAAAGGGGCCAAACAAGGAAAATTTAGACCTGAGACTCCTAGTTTGGAAAGGCAATAGAAGGAAATTTTTGAGATAAAAAAGGATATCAATAATATGAAAGGAAATATGTAGTCTTTGTTTACCTCTTTCTTCACTAATCAAATCCCAAATGCACCGGTACATCATCTAGACCACTCTGAAGCTCGCCCGAGGCACGCATAGGTACCGAGCCCTTCTTTTATGTGAGCTTCATGAGAATGTTCTCCCTTAATAAGGGGATGTTTACACAAATAGATAATGAACACACCCATTCTTGGAATCAATATTAAGAACTAAATCCTAGTCTAATGCACCAAAACATGGAATAACATGATCATACTATAATAGAAGTAGAACTAAATCATGATTAACATTAAGAACATTGATATTATGCCTATGAACATAAAATAAAATGCACAGATCAAGATCCATCACATAGATGTTTAGAACCATTCCATTATATTCATTCATCAAATTATAGTAGCCAATAGTACATCAAAAGAGTTCCATGGATGGAGATATTACATCAACAAAGATTTAACATGCTCTCTATTATTGCTTCATTACAAAGCTTACAATCACATATTACACATCTTCACTAACTCTCTCTCTCTCTCTCTCTCTCTCTCTCTCTCTCTCTCTCTCTCTCTCTTGCACTCTCTTCTTAATGTCATGCAAGACCATCCATAAAGAGGAACTCGAAGGAATCTCTTCTAACTGCTCATCATTACAAGAGAAGGCCTGAAGGAATATTTCATGATTTCCCTACCACTACCCAAGAACATGCCAAATGTCATCATGTGTTTCCTCAATCGAGTATCCCTTAGCATGCAAGTGCCATCTAATCCATAACAAACTCAACTCCTTATCCTTTCATGATAATTGTATTGATGCCTTGGAATATCCTTTTCTTGAGCTACAAGTCTTCATAGCTTATCCATAACTATATCTAGTCACTTTTCCATTTGTTCCCTAAACACATCTTTACCCATTTTCCAAAACCCATTAAATCTCAAATCCATCATGCCTAGATGGTAGCCCTCACACATCCCCAAAAGATACTTCTATGTGTGCCTTTGTGCCCTCCTTCCATACACCAAAAACTTTGTGCCTTACATACTTAGCTAATATAGGGTCCAACATCACCTCACACTAATCGATTGTTGACCCATAAATCCTTCGCATTTCTTGAATCAAAATCAAAATTACCAAAAACTTTCTAAGGAAACAAATATTGCTCCAAACAAAAAAAGAATAGTGGAATTGAAATAATAGGAACATATCTTTGGAATAATGGGAGAATATGTTGTGTGGTCAACCCGCTACGTGACCAATTGGAGGAGTTCAGGGAACTCCATGTCTATTTCATCCTTCAACTTCTCCCAAGCCTTTAATTCTGTTAAAGCCTTCCTTGGTGCTTCTCCTACGATGTTGGGCACTTGGTCTGGGGTGAATTCCTCCACCTTCCCCTTGAGCGCATTAATGGCTACCACCAATAGATACCTTCAAAATCATCCATCTCTTCTTCGATGGAATCACGAAGTTCACTAGTCCTTAAATCTAGATTCTCAAAATTTGTTTTTATCTTATCTTTCTGAGTTGTGGTGTTAACAACAACTTGTGCATGCTCAACCTTTTTGGTGGGGATCTCGTTATCTGCAAAATTGTCAAGGGCAATTTGCAGATAACCATACCCAAAAAATTTGTTTTGGCCCCAAGGAAGTTTGACAACGTTCGAAAGAAGCCCAAAATTCTCCTCCGAAAATCAAGTTTTAAGGACTTAGCCATTTTTCAGTCTTTTCGAAAAGGGCGCTGATAAGTTCCTTTCAAAATGCTGAAGAGTATGCCAAGGGCGCAAGGAAGTCCGTGTTGACATGACAAAAGGTGCGCCAAAGGGCGCTGATAAGTTCCTATCGACATGATGAAAGGTGCGCTAAAGGGTGCTAATAAGTTCCTGTCGACATGCTGAAAGGTGCGCCAAAGGGAGCTGATAATTTCTGTCGACATCTTTGAAGAGTGCGCCAAAGGGTGCTGATAAGTTCCTGTCAACATGCTGAAGAGTGCGCCAAGCACAAGGAAGTCCATGTTGACACGACAAAAGGTGTGCCAAAGGGCGCTGATAAGTTCATGTTGACATGCTGAATGGTGCGCCAAAGGGCGCTGATAAGTTCATGTTGACATGCTGAAAGGTGCACCAAAGGGCACTGATAATTTCCTATCGACATCTTTGAAGAGTGTGCCAAAAGGCTTTGATAAGTTCATGTTGACATCTTTGAAGAGTGCGCCAAGGTGCAAGGAAGTTCATGCTGACACGATGAAAAGTGCGCCCTTTTACACTAAAGAGTGGTTTCTTCTTGGGATCCGTTGATCATTTTTGTAAGATATTTAAAAAGCATGTTGGCATACATGATGACTTCATCCATGTTGCACCATGGGATGTTGCCATCCAAAAACTTTCCCAAGTCAACTGTTGACTTTTTAGATATTTTCTAGATATTTTGTAAGTGGTTGGTTTGTTTTTGCCTTCTTTTCTTCTCTTCTTCTATAAATACTTGAATACTTGTTGTATTCATAGTGAATATCTTTCAGATGAAAAATAGAAGTGAGGAGAAAAGACTTTGAGCTTTTTGTAATGTGAAGGAATTATTAATACAATATTTAGACTTTGTCTTTGAATATTGTGTTATGTGCATTAGATCTTTCTTATGTCAAATCTGTGTGTTTATTTTGTTGGATCTCATACATGTTTTATTGTCATTTATTCATCAGTATTGCTTTGTTCGTTTATGCAAGTAGGTTTGGCTCTGTTTACTACCAATCCCAAAACATAAACCCTCTGACCTTTCTGCTTTGGAATTCATTTCTTTTCTTCCTTCGGACCTGCTCTTTCTTCACCTTCTCTCTCATTCCTTTCTTTTTGCAATCAGAAACACCCCTACTGGGATGAGATCCCAAACCCCCGAAGGTAGAATTTGTGAGACTTGCATAGATTCTTGCTGGTAGAATAGAAATAAACCAGTTTTGCTTTGCTGACTCAAAGAGGGGCTATGCCCTGCACACTGTTGGCTCGTTTATCCATAGATCTGCCCAAGCGACAGATTTTCGGACCAACAGTTTTTGGCGACTCCGCTGGGGAACGAATAGATCTATCAGATCTATGATGGTGGTAGGATAGAAAATCAGAAAAATAAGAAAATTGCTGCCTGTTTGCAAATCTGCATATTTTGTCAAAAATCCAAAATTTTGCAAAAGTGACTCAAATTAAAAAAATTCTTCTGAGATCCATAGATCTGGCCTAGTTGGAGACCTTTAGTTCACTGAGTTTTTATAAAAATCAGTTTCTTGCCATAGATCTGAGTTTTTGACTGTTTGCCAAAAGTTTGAAACCCTTTGAAAAAAGTCAAAATTAGATCCGAAAATCAGCTTACTAATCTTCTCTGCCGTTTTATCCTCGTTGTTATTTGTCATTAACCACAATCGGTTTTCTGAAGAGGATAGTTTTTAAATATTTAGAAAAGTACATGCTGCTGGTTTTTGCCAGAAAAGCCAGAAAATCAGCAAGTACAGCCAAAAAGAAAGTTTGAATCCGTGCTACAAAATCGCAGATCGGAAAGACACACTGGCAGGTGAACCCTTTACGCGTAGCAGGAGAGCTCGTGGAGAAACTGATCCTATTTTTGATTTGCTTCAGAGGCACAATTTCAGTGTAACACCGGCATGTTTTTCAATGCTAAGCTCGGCCAATCGGTCATCCAGGAGTGTCTCACCTCCACGAAGGAAACATCTTCTCGCAAGGGGCATCCACATCCCTTTGTAGCACCTTACTACTTAGTGGAACCGTGCTTCCAGCCCGTGTTCTTTTTCCGGCCTTTCAAATGGCGGTACCATGGGGAAATGCTATGGGTCGCTTAGCTTTACCACATCCAGTTCACGCGCTCCCTCACGGAAACCGAAATAATTTTCCCAAATTCGACGGGAGTAGAAATCAAAGCATGGATTCCCACATATCTGCATTCATTATGTCATGCAGTATCCTGGATGTAACTCACGAGGACGTGTCGGTTCACCTTTTTCTGGAAACTCTATAAGGGCCTGAAGCTGAATGGTTTCAGCATTTACCGGCTGGATCTATTACGAGTTGGGCCACCTTGCGGGATGCTTTTGAAGACAGGTACAAACCTTCAGAAGATGCATTTGCATTATTATCATGGATCACTCACCTAAAGAAGGAGGCAAATGAAACCATGCGCGATTTTATCGCTAGGTTCAATGCATTAATCAATCGTGTCCCTGTTGCCATGCTTCCAACACGGAAAATCAAAAGTGTTTCTTCGTAAATGCTATGAGCTCGAAAGTTAGTTTCTTGCTCCTTCAAGAATGAGTGGCCACCTTGATTCTCACCCAAGCCAGCTGCCATTCGAATAGAAGATAATTTGATAATATCTGGCGAATTGAAAAAGGAATCATCCAAGCCTAAATCTTTGGGCCCTTCGCCCACTACTTCGTCTGATCCGGCCTTTCAAAAGATGGCGAATGACTTGCTTGCATTAAAGAAGTAGTTGGCCCAGGCCTCCCCCAGTTCCTCATACCGGGATATTCCGTGGAGGAATTTCATTCCTAACAATGTTTCACAAAGGCCGCGCTTACCCGCAACTACTCCGCGGTTGGCGCTTGAGGCTCCTCCGGTCAACGCTCTGGCTGAAATTGAAGAAGAAGAGCAGTATTATGAAGAACCTTCGTCTCAAGGCGAAGATGATCAAGATGTCGGTGAACCGACTGGCGACTCTACTATCGGGTATATGGAATTTGATGAGGAAGAATCTGATGAAGAAGAGGGTACCCAGGGATATGCAAGCAGACAGTCATACGTTGTTTTTACCCACTCACAAGGAAAAGAAGCAAAAGTTGTTGCCCATGTCCAGCAGGAGAAGGCCGTGTCAAACGCGCCTCCGATCATTGCTAAAAGAGGTAATCCTCTTCCTACTCAACTCCCTGGCAAATCTTTTACAAGGAAATCCTTTCCCCCCATCTCTCCTCCAAATCAGTCCTCTCATGTTCCTACCAAGACCAGTAATCCTATTACACCATCGTGAAGTGAGGGACTCATTCCTTCACCAACACAACCCTTGGCCACATTTGATATCATAGATCATGCAAAAAAGACCAAGATCCAAATGTCTGAAGCTGAGTATCTTCAGTCAAATCCTGAATAGCTTGTAAGATTGACCAAGTATATTCAAAGTCAAGCTGTTGTATCTAAGCAGGTTTCCCCAAAAGGAATCCTTTCCACTCCCCCTGAATCCCACATAAATGTTGCCTCAACATCTGCATCAGGAAAGATAGAGCCTTTCTATCTCTCCCTCCTAATCAATGGTCACAAGTTGAGTAACTGCATAATTGATTCCGGAGCTTCTGATAACATCATGCCAAAAAAGTTGCCCATGCTTTGGGCCTCACTCTTACCAAGCCTTTTAGCAGATGTTATTCCTTGGAAACCAAGTAGGTTTCGTTGATTGGCCAAATCAAAGACGCACAATTTGCATTTGCGGCATTCCCAGAGAAGAGAGTAAAGATGACAGTCCTCGTTGCTGACATTCCAGCAGCCTACGGAATTTTGCTGGGAAGAAGCTTTTGCAGCGAAGTTGGTGGAGAGATTCATATGGACTGGTCTAAAGCTAGAATTCCGTCAAAGGTGTAATGCAGACTTTGGAGCCGGAATCACAAAAGAAGTACTTGGTTACTAGCTCTGAGGACCCCAAAGCTCAAATCCTTTTTGAATCATCAGGGATGGGGAACTATTTCTTGTCTACCGAGTCTGACAAAATGGTTGTTCTCGTTCAAGAAGGAGATCTTAATAAGATCTGGACCTTGCAGTTCGATGGCAGCTGTGCAACCAGCGGATGTGGCGCCGGAGCCGTGCTAATATCTCCCGAGGAAGAAGTCATTCCTCTCTCTTTCAAGTTGCAGTTTTTTAACACAAATAATACTGCTGAGTATGAATCTTTGTTACTTGGCATGCAAGCCGCAAAAGAAAGAGGGATTAAGAATCTGAAAGTGCAAGGTGATGCGGAGCTAGTTGTGAATCAAGTTAAAAGGATTTACCAAGTGAAGAATGAAAGGCTCAGGCATTACCGTAATGCGGTGTGGGACAGCATTGAAGAGTTTGATGCTTTTTCAATTGAATCCATTCCAAGAGCCCAAAATGACATGGCCGATTCATTGGCTGTTTCAGCATCCCTCATGCTTCCTCACCCAGGTTTGAAAACAAACAAATACACCATTGAGGTGGTTTTCCGCCCGAGCGTGCCAGACAATTCTCAGCATTGGCAAGTATTCAACGATGATAATCAACTCATTGCCTTTCTAGAGAAGGCGGAAAATTTTAAAGAATTGCACTTTGAAGGATCTACTTCCACTTGCCATGAATCAGTCACCGATCAAGACGATGAATCTGAAGGGAACGATGGCATATGTCAGCTCAAAGGAAATAAAATTCCAAAGGGCCTGGTTTCTCTGGAACCAGTTGTTTGATAGGCATGACCATTTTGTGAAAAAGAAGAGGCGAGATGACCCTGACTCATCCCCAGAAACCGAACCGGTCAATATAGGTTCGGTAGAGCACCCGCAATTTGTGAACATTGGAAAATGTTGCACGCCTGAGGAGAAGCGGAAATTTGTCAAGTTGCTGAAGAAATATATGGATGTATTGGCATGGTCCTATGCCGATCTAAAGTCTTTTAAGCCAAAGGACATTCAGCATGACATCCCATTGAAAGAAGATGTCAAAGCCTTTCGCCAGAAGCAGAGGCACTATAATCCTAAGATCTCGGGTACTATCCAGGCCGAAATTCAGAAGATGTTGGATGTGAGAATCATCTTTCCTATCCATCATAGTACTTGGGTAGCAAATATTGTGCCAGTGCGCAAGAAAAATGGCGAGATACGCATATGCGTAGACTTTCACAATTTGAATCAGGCTTCCTTGAAAGACAACTACCCACTTCGATAATGGATCAAGTTCTGCAAGTAGTAACTAGATCAGAGATGCTGTCCATGTTTAATGGTTTTTCGTGCTACACAACCAGATTGATTGAGGTTTTTCCTGAAGATCAATTTAAAACAGCATTCACTACTCCCTGGGGTACATTTGCCTACAGCAGGATGCCTTTTGGCCTAACTAATACTGGCGCCACTTTTCAGTGGGCCATGGACTTTGCATTCAAAGGTATGATGGGGAAATTCATTGTGGTTTATCTAGATGACTTAACCGTGTTCTCTAAACAATGAAATGATCATTGTGATCATTTAGAGCAAGTATTGGCCAGGTGCCGAGAACATGGGATTTCCCTAAACCCAAAAAATTCTATTTTTGGAGTCACGGAAGGAAAGTTGCTAGGGCATGTGGTTAGCAAAGAAGGAACAAAGATAGATACCGAAAGAGTTAAGGCTATTCAAATCCTTACTCTGCCTACAAGCAAGACTGGTGTTCATTCTTTCTTCGGAAAGGTGAACTTTCTCAGGCGTTTTGTTCCTGACTTTGCTGAGAAGACTCGTCACATATTGAACATGATGAAGGGGTCACCAACTTTCAGATGGAGCGAGGAAGGGAAAAGGTCATTTGAAGAAATAAAAGCTTCCATTGCTCACGCACCAGTCTTGGTGTGTCCCGATTTCTCCAAGGACTTCATCATGTATAGTTACGCATCTGAGCATACTGTGTCCGCAATCTTGATGCAAAAGAATTCGGAGGATGTTGAATCTCCAATTGCGTTCATGAGCTCTCCCCTCAAGCCTCACGAACTAAAAATGTCTCAACTGGAAAAGCATGCCTTTGCCATTGTCAAAGCAGTGAAGAATTTCAGGTATTACATTCTAAACTCTCATATGGTGGTGTTGGTCCCTGACACGGCGGTAAAATCAATTCTAACTCAACAGGAGTTAGGAAGCTTGCAAGGAAATTGGATCACAAAGGTCCAGGAGTATGACCTGGATATTAAACCAACCAAGCTGGTAAGCGGCAAGGGCATATGTCGACTTATGGCTGAAAACAAAGATTCAGAAAACCTTGATGAAAGGGGTGACTACACCGATGAAGCACAGAACCGGCTGGAAAAACCCGATTCACTACCTCTGGTCCTATTTGTTGCGACTAGCGATGAATGGTATTCCGATATCACTTTCTTCCTCACCTATGGCGAATGCCCAATGCACCTAACTGCAAAGGAGAAATGCACTATAAAGCTCAGAGTAGCTAAATATGTCATCTGGGATGACGGTTTATATAAACGTGGGATAGATGGCATCTTTTTGCGATGTGTTGATAAACCACAACAGGTAAAGTTACTCGAAATTTTTCATAATTCACCCTGTGGGGGTCATTTCTCTTCCTCTGTGACAGCACATAAGATCATCCGAGCCAGGTACTATTGGCCGACGCTCTTCCAAGATACAGCCACCTGGGTGGCAAAGTGTGAACCTTGCCAGCAATTCGTCGGCAAGCCGAAGTTGGCTGCTTTTCCCCTTAGGCCTGTCATTGTCAACGAACCATTCAGGCAATGGGGAATTGATTTTATTGGTGCACTCAATCCTCAATCGAGTGCCGGACATAACTATGTCCTTACAGCAACGGATTACTTCACCAAGTGGGTGGAAGCCATACCTGTCAAGCATGCCACTTCTGAGGTGGTTTGCAATTTCATTAAAGAAAATATCATTGTCAGGTTTGGCGTTCCAAACAAGATTATTGCTGATAATGCTTCTAACTTCTCCTCGTGAGAAGTTATTAGTTTTTGCTATGAATATGGGATAACTTTGGCTCATGCCTCAGATTATTACCCTCAGGGAAATGGTCAGGCGGAATCCAGTAACAAGAACTTGGTGACCATCATACGAAAGTTAGTGGATGAGAATCAGCGAATGTGGCACAAGTCTTTGTACGACACTTTGTGGGCCGATCGTATTACTCCCAAGAGGTCTCTTGGCATGTCACCTTTTCAAGTGTTATATGGCACTGATGCCGAGCTTCCCATTTCTATGAACTTCCTGCTCTGCGCTTGGCATGAGCTATTGAAGATGAAACTTTCAGAATTCTCTTGAAAAGAGGATCATGTATCTGACAGAGCTCGAAAAAAAGAGAGTAAGAGTGGTTGACAAGATCACCGAGCATCGGGATAAAGTCAAGATACTTTTTGATAAAAAAGCCAAGCAAAGAAATTTTCAAGTGAGAGATCTCGTCCTTTTGTGGGACAAGCGAAGAGAGCTGAAGGGCATGCATGGAAAATTTGATTCTCTTTGGAGAGGACCTTTTAAGATCAAGCAGCTCAACGGAGAGAATAGTTTCTATCTCTCATATCTGGATGGAACCGAACTCCCGCTTCCCTATAGCGGGCAACATCTAAAAATCTTCAGGAAGTAGAGCTTTCTCTCTTCTTTGTACAGTTTTCTTTAGTTGTGTGTTTGTTTTTGTCGTGTGTTTTCTTTCTGTTTGTTGTGTGTTCCCTTTTGTTCACCCTCCGGTCAGCCCTTGTTTTTGACTCTCCAACCCAATGGATAGGCACATGAAAATCTGGGATTCTCTACCCTTAAGTTTCACTCAAAGATAGTCCCCAGAAAGAGCTAGCTGTTATCCTACAAAATTGTCAAGGGAAATTTACAGATAACCATACCCAAAACATTTGTTTTGGCCCCAAGGAAGTTTGACAACGTTTGAAAGAATCCCAAAATTCTCTTCCAAAAATCAAGTTTTAAGGACTTAGCCATTTTTCAGTCTTTTCGAAAAGGGCGCGATAAGTTCCTTTCAACATGACATTTGAAGAGTGCGCCAAGGGCACAAGGAAGTCCGTGTTAACACGACAAAAGGTGCGCCAAAGGGCGCTGATAAGTTCCTGTCGACATGCTGAAAGGTGCACCAAAGGGTGCTGATAAGTTCCTGTCGACATGCTAAAAGGTGCGCCAAAGGGCGCTGATAATTTCTGTTGACATCTTTGAAGAGTGCGCCAAAGGGCGATAAGTTCTTGTCAACATTTGAAGAGAGTGCGCCAAGGTGTAAGGAAGTCCGTGTTGACATGGCAAAAAGGTGCGCCAAAGGCGCTGATAAGTTCATGTTGACATGCTGAACGGTGTGCAAAGGGTGCTGATAAGTTCATGTTGACATGCTGAAAGGTGTGCCAAAGGGCGCTGATAAGTTCCTGTCGACATGCTGAAGAGTGCGCCAAAGGGCACTGATAAGTTCATGTTGACATGCTGAAGAGTGCGCCAAGGCGCAAGGAAGTTCATGTTGACATGATGAAAAGTGCGCCCTTTTACACTAAAGAGTGGTTTCTTCTTGGGATCCATTGATCATTTTTGTAAGATATTTAAAAAGCATGTTGGCATACACGATGACTTCATCCATGTTGCACCATGGGATGTTGCCATCCAAAAACTTGCCCAAGTCAACTATTGACTTTTTAGATATTTTGTAAGTGGTTGGTTTGTTTTTGCCTTCTTTTCTTCTCTTCTTCTATAAATACTTGAATACTTGTTGTATTCATAGTGAATATCTTTCAGATTGAAAATAGAAGTGAGGAGAAAAGACTTTGAGATTTTTGTAACAGAAGGAATTATTAATACAAATATTTAGACTTTGTGCTGAATACCTGTGTTATGTGCATTAGATCTTTCTTATGTCAGATCTGTGTGTTTATTCTGTTGGATCTACTTCTGTTTTATTGTCATTTATTCATCAGTATTGCTTTGTTCGTTTATGCAAGTAGGTTTGGCTCTGTTTACTACCAATCCCAAAACATAAACCCTCTGACCTTTCTGCTTTGGAATTCATTTCTTTTCTTCCTTCGGACCTGCTCTTTCTTCATCTTCTCTTTCATTCCTTTCTTTTCGTAGTCGGAAACACCCTACTGGGATGAGATCCCAAACCCCCGAAGGCAGAATTTGTGAGACTTGCACAGATTCCTGCTGGTAGAATAGCAATAAACCAGTTTTGCTTTGCTGACTCAAAGAGGGGCTATGCCCTGCTGCTGTTGGCTCGTTTATCCATAGATACGCCCAAGCGTGATTTTCGGACCAACAAGATCGTCTCCTATAAATCCTTGAGGGTGGCCTCCTCTTTTGTCACCCACACATCAATGATGGGCTCACACTTTCTACAGTTTGTTAAATCCTCTATCTACTCGTATGTTCACCTCTTTGATATGGGTGAGAAATTCCTCCAATTCGGTGATACGGGATTCAACTTCGACTTAATTTTATTCTTTCTCCTTGGAAATCTCTACAACTTTGGGCCCCGCATCATCCTTGATGTTTGTGAGAAAAATCCCTACAAGGTCCTCAAGATTCTCCATCTTGTCCCCATAATCTATCTTGTCTGCTTACTAGGGTCAAACATTTTCCCAAAATTCCTTTAACGAGTGTGCCATCTCGATCATAGGCCTCCTCGGTGATAGGAAATTAATATTAGTAGAACAACTTCCTACACTAATCTTGAGGAGATATATTATACAAAACTTTAAACTTAATAAAACAATTACATAAATTCTAGCAACACATTCATAACAAGAACAAAAACACCAGATATACGTAGGGAAAATCCTTTCGGATAAAAAACCCAACACTCCAAAAGCCCACTCAATGTATTTCAAATCTAATAACAAGATTACATACACTTGTAGAGAAAGTTTATTACAGGAGTATCACTAGAAAAAATTAGAGGAATCCAACTTTACAATACTTGCAAAGCTCACCACACCAATTGCTTCTCTAGCCTTCAATTTATAGACCTCCGAGTTATACAAGAAACCATATATGGTTTACAAAACCATGTGCCAAACCTCTCATGAGGTGGATAGCATTAAAGAGCAAGATTTTGGTCTAAAATTAGGCTCCCACGTCCACAATATTCTCCCCTATTTTTGACCCTTATAGATGTCATAAAATCTATCATAATATCTCTAAAAATATCCCTTCCATGATATACTATATTATGGGAATATTTTGACAACTCTTATTTCTATTTTTAGAGCACTAACAATGTGAAACGACTGTAAGAAAATCTTGATTGAATAAACCAAACAAGGTTGAGACACCTTATTTCAAACAATCTCACACATGTCAAATAACTTGTAAGGGCCAAGGGAAAGATACCATCATGGATCAAATTCTAGGGGCCGAGAGGCCCATAGAATTGAAACACCACCTAAATTTTGTTGTGCTCACGGGCTTAGTTAATGCATCTGCAACATTCACAACTATCTCTACCTTTTCTAGCTTCACCTTGCCATCCTCGACCATATATCTCATGAAGTGATACTGAACATCAAATTTTTTGGTCCTAGCATGAAAATCCAGGTTCTTCGTAAGGAAGATTGCGCTTTGACTGTCACAATACATTATAACTACACCCTATTTCAATTAAATATCTGAACACAAATGCTTCATCCAAATGGATTCTTTACAGGCATGAGTGGTTTCCATGTACTCTTCCTCAGTAGTGGAAAAAGTGACCACAACTTGTCGTTTTCTCATCCAACTGATTGCACCACCATTAAGAGTAAACAAATATACCGGTGGATCATGTGCTATCGACATCGTTGACCCAATCTAAATCAAAAAAAAACATGAATACCTAGGGAATTTTTATCTCCTATGCCATGAAAACATATAGATTACTCGATGTACCCCAAAAATATCTCGAAGACCCTCTTAACTACATCCCAATGCACTCTTAAAGGGTTAGACATAAAATGAAAAATAACTCCCACCGCTTGGGTAAAGTCTAGTCTTGTATATACCATAACATTCATTAAATTTCCAAGTGCTCTCTGGTAAGACACTCTGCTCATGTCTTCCATATCCGATGGGGATGAAGGACATTGTGAAATGGAGAGATTCATTCCCAAAGTAACAAGAACATAAAGTGGTTTACAATCCTGCATGTTGAACCTTTGCAAAATAGAATAAAAATACTTACTCTGCGCCAAGCCACGACTTTGTTCATTCTCATGATCTCTTCTAATCTCCATCCCAAGTATGTGTTTTACTGCACCAAGATCTTTCATTTCAAATTTTACAGAGAGCTGAGATTTCAATTCTGCAATCAAACCTTTGCCTTTCCCAATAAACAACATGTCATCAACATATAAAGTAATTACCAAGAAACAATCACCATCAGATTTAAAATATACATAGTGATCAGATTTAGACTGCACAAACCCCAAACTCAACACATATGAATCAAACTTCTGGTACCACATCCTAGGACTTTGTTTAAGGCCATACAGGGATTTATTTAACTTACAAACCATCTTGATTTTACCTTTCACCATGTAGTGCTCTAGTTGTGTCATATAGATTTCTTCCTCCAAATCACCATGAAGGAAAGCAATTTTCACATCCATTTGTTCAACCTCTAGGTCATAAGTTTCTAATAGATAATAAAAACTAAATGGATGTCATTTTAGCAACATGAGAGAATATCTCACCATAATCAATACCCTCAACTTGAGAGTAACCCTTCACAACCAACTGTGCCTTATACTTTTCAACATTTCCATCTGAACCAATCTTTTTCTTAAACACCCATTTACATCCAATAGGTTTCCGACCTTCAGGAAATGGTACAAGGTCCCATGTATCTTTCTTTTAAGGGCTTCCATCTCTTCATCCATGGCTATTTTCCAGGACTTTGCATCATTCATACCCAAAGCCTCTTGTACAGATCTCGGTTCATCAATGTTAGTACTCAAAGAAAATATACACTTCCAATCATCAGGAGAATACCCATACCTTTCAGGTGGTTGCCTTTGCCTTGTAGACTTTTGAACAAGCTGAGGTGGAGATTCTTCCACTTCTTCCTCCTTTTCTTCCTCTTCTGAAGATTCAAATCTTGGTGAGTTCTCTTTAACTTCTTGTCTATTTTGGGGTCTCGCTTCAACTTTCTCAGGTGTAGAAGGAAGTTAAACCACATCCTTTTTTGTTCATTTTATTTATGTTGTTCTAGCTGAAAATTAACAGGGAAAGATTTAATCTCTCTAAAAATAACACTTCTGGAGTATATTACCTTTTGTGGAACAAGATCCCAAAGCTTGTATCCTTTCACACCATAGCCATATCTAATGAAGATACATTTGATATCCTTAGAATCCAAATTTATTCTCTTCTCCTTAGGCACATGTGCATATGCCTCAAAGTAAAAACTCTCAGATGTCTAATTGAAGGTTTTTTCCCTAACCATGCCTCCATTGGAATTTTATCAACAAGCATTGATGTAGAATATCTATTTGTCAAATAACAAGCAGTGGTAACAACTTAAACCCAAAACCTCTTTTCTAGACCAACTCTAATCAACATGCTCCAAACCTTATCTATCAACATTATATTCATTCTTTCGCAACTCCATTCTACTCAGGATAATATGAAGTATTATTTTGTCTTTTAATCCCACAATCTATAAAAATCTATCAAAGTCTGTGAAAGCAGTACTCACTGCCATTATCAAATCTCAAACACTTAATTTTCTTCCCAATTTGAGTTTCAACCATAGCCTTAAATTCCTTGAAATGACTAAAAACTTCAGATTTACTCTTTAAAAAATATACCCATGTTCTCCTACTAAAATCATCAATGAAAGTAACATAATAAAATGATTTAGCAATAGAAGCAACCTAACTAGGACCAAATACATCCGAATGGATTAGATCCAAGATACATGAAAACTTATGAGTAGACGAGTAAAATTGAATGCGGTTCTATTTTCCATAAATACAATGCTCATAGAAATCAAACTCTAGATTGCAATCACTCAACCCCTCAATGAGGTTCTTATTTTCGGGATTTTAAACCCTTCTCTCCAATGTGGTGATGAGGCTATAAATTGGCCATAAATTACCATTATTTTTTCCTTCCAAGTTACCTTTGAAAGTGGATTTAAATGTAATCTAGGAACTTATAGTTTGATTAAGATAGAATATAGGATATATATCTTGTTCATTCTTTAGAAATATTTTTTATCTATTTTTTTGACTAATCCTATTGATTATTTGGGAAAAGATGCAAAGTCTTATGTATGCAGGCCATAAAGGAAAGATAATGCTAGTATTGGGAAAATTGGAATTGATCATGAACAATACATTTAAAATCAGATCTGATTTCATATTCAGATTCCTCTCAAAAAATTATGCAAGTTCAAAAATAATCATCACAATCTAAGGTCACATGTAAAAGTTATAGTTGTTTTAAGTTAGCTACGAAACTCATAGAGTTATTTCCAGAACTCACATAGTTAGTTCTAGAACTTGCAGGTTTAGTTCTGGAACTCACAGATTTAGTTATAGAACTTGTATTAATTGAATGAAAGTTAGTTCTTCAACTTTCAATTCTTGGACAAATCAGAGTTAGTTCCGGAACTTGCATTAACAGAATGACAGTTTTTTAGGGATTGTGAAAACTTAGAGATTCCAATAGGAAATATGAGAGATTTTTTTTCATAGCAATGTGTTTAACAAAAACCTCATTCATATTTTCTACAGGTTTTACCAATGAAGAGAGATCTAACTTTTAGTGAGCTGCAGTCGAGGAAAAGTGTATCATACAAGCACTAAAAGTTCCATAAACAAAAATAGAAAAGTCAAATGGAAAATATGAGAGAGGTTTTTTTCATATAAATGTTTTTAACAAAAAAATCATTCATATTTGTTACAAGTTTTACCAATGAAGATATATCTAACTTTTAGTAAGTTGTAGTCGAGGAAAAGTGTATCAGATGAGCACTAAAAGTTCCATAAACAGAAATAGAAAAGTCAAATGGAAAATATGAGAGAGATTTTTGTTCATAGAAATGTGTTTAACAAAAACCTCATTCATATTTTCTACAGATTTTACCAATCAAGAGAAATATAACTTTTAGTGAACTGTAGTCTGAGGAAAAGTGTATTTGACAAGTGTCAAAAGTTCCACAATCAAAAACAACAAAGTCAAATGGAAAATCTGAGAAAGGTATTTGGTCAAAATCATATTTTGAGGAAAATCCTTCTTCTAATAATGTAGAGGAATAAAATCATTATGATTCTTGTTACCGAAAAGTAAGGAGAAGATTTGGGAGCAAATATTCCTAAAATAAGTGAGATAAGATTTGACTTCAATAATATATCTCTCTCCATATTTGGTGGAGATGAAGATCTTAGTTGTTAGGATTGGAATAAAGATAAGATCAGATTGTATTTCCTAAAATAAGGAGTTGGTTGGATGCATAAATTATAAATACAACCTTCCACACTTAGATATGTAATGCTTTTCTCCCAAGAAATAAATATTTGTTCTTTCCTCTCAAATATTCTATAGTTTTAAGATCTCAGAAGTATGATTTAAATCATCTTCCAAGGAATGAGTTGGCCACTCATTCCAAGGAAGATGGATCTTTGTATTTATGTTTATGTTTGTTTATTTGTCTTTGACTCATTTTGTTGTATTATTTTTATCTTCGTATTGTGAAAATTTAGTCTGTTGTAAACCTGTAGGTGTTTCATTTAATTTTGCTTATTTCCCATTCAACAATTTCAATTTATGCAAGTGTGTTTACATTTCTACAAGTGTGATTTCCTTTATGCAAGTGTGTTTACATTTCTGCAAGTGTGCATTTAAATTTCCGCATGTGTGCTTTTATTTTATGCAAGTTTGGTTTGTGTTTAAAGGAGTTGTTTTCCAAGATCTTATTCTCTTAATGCATACAACCTTCAGAAACCAACCTGAATTGACATTATTAATGGTGAGGATTGATGAACCTCATCAATGGCCAAGCCTTTGGTGCCATAACATTATCTTGTCTGCAGTAATTTTGATTTGGTAGACAGAGCACCCTTGGGTACCCAAAAGCCACGACCATCCACAGAGGAGGAAACCCTCTCTTTTTTCATTCAAATAGTTACTGGCTTAGTTTTATCTGAAGTGCAATTACACTCAACTGTGCATGCATCAAGTTGGTAAAATGTACCCAATCTACTTCCTCTTGCTATCATCATATAACCTCTCACCATTTTCACACTTGTTTCAAAAATTGTAGATGCACACCTACAACTATTACCTTGCTAACAGATAATAAATTTCATTCTAATCCTAGGATATGAAAGACACCATCAAATCTTCTAATTCTACCATCAAAAAATTTCACCTAATTACTACCATGAAAAACAATTTCAAGGAAACAATTATCACCCAAATACACCTTACCACCATCATAGTTTTCATACTTACTAAACCAGTTTTTGTTAGGATTCATGTGGAAATATGCACCTGAGTCTATCAACCATGCATTATCACCTGAATGAGTGGCCAAATCTGTAGTAAAGGAATCTCCATCTTCCTTTTTGGACTCAAAATCAGAATCATGCTTCTTATTTTTCTTTTCTTTTCTTCTTTGCATTCCCTTTGGAAGTGTCCATATTTTCCACAGTTCCAGCATATCACCTTGGACTTACCAGGGGATTTTTATCTCCCCTTATTCTTGGAATGGCCACACTTCTTCTCATATTTTCCTCATTCTTTTGTTCTTCCTTGAACACTCAAAGCCTCTTTGGCATTCAGAGAGACCTTCCTTCTCATCTCTTTAGAGAGTAGAGAACCAACAACATCCTCCATCTTCAAAGTGACTGAAGTGCTCCCAATGGCCATGAATAGGTTGTCCCATGAGTCTAGCAATGAAACCAACATAGTTTGGCACCTTTCTTCTTCGTCCATCTTAACCCCAACCGAGCTCAACTGAGTCACCAATGTATTGAATGTTTCTAGATGCTCAGATATTTGTCCACCTTCCATTCTCAAGGAATACAACTTCTTCCTCAAGAAAATATTATTTACTAGAGACTTAACTTGGTATATCTCACCCAAATTTTTCCAAAGTTTCTTCGAAGTGGATTCTTCATAGAAATTTATCAGGATCAAATCTGCAAGACATAATCTAATAAGACCTTTAGCTTTTCTATCCATTACATCATATGTTGCAGCCAAAACTGGATTCGTAGGCCTATGAACTTTCTCATCCGCCTTATCCCATAGATCTCAATCAACCAATAGATCTTCCATCTTCAACTTCCACATTTCAAATTTTGTGCCAAAAAAATTCTCTACGTCAATCCTCTTAGATGTGCTTGCCATTTGAAAAATATCTGCAACCAAATAACAAAGTATCCTCTGCACAAGCTCCCACTCAAACCTTGATTAGCAAAAAAAACCCAACAACCCACAACTGAAACCAAAGGTGATCAAGATCTAATACCACTTGATAGGAAATTAAGAGTAGCAAAACAACTTCCTACACTAATCTTGAGGAGAGACATTATGTAAAAATTTAAACTTAATAAAACAATTACATAAATTATAGCAACACATTCATAACAAGAACACAAACACCGAGATATACATGGGGAAAATCCTTTTGGATAAAAAACCCTACACTCCCAAAGTGCACTCAATGTATTTCAAATCTAATAACAAGATTACATACAATTGCGCAGAGCAATTTTCTCACAGGAGTATCACGAGAAACAATATATAGGAGGACTCAACTTTACAAGTACTTGGAAATCTCAAGTACACCAAATTATTCTCCAAGCCTTCAATTTATAGACCTCGGTTATACAAGAAACAATCTATGGTTTACAAAACCATGTGCCAAACCTCTCATGAGGTGGATAATATTAAAGAGTAATATTTCGGTCTAAAATTAGGATCCGATGTCCACAATATTCTCCCCTATTTTTTACCCTTATAGATGTCATAATATCTCTAAAAATATCCCTTCAATGATATACTATCATATGGGAATATTTTGACAACTCCTATTTCTATTTTTAGAGCATCGACAATGTGAAAACAGGTTGTAAGAAAATATTGATGAATAAACCAAACAAGGTTGAGACACATTATTTCCAACACTTGGTTCACACACACTCGCCCTTTATTCCTTGGTGTAATCTTTCTACTTCTTTTTCTTTTTCCTTCTTCACCTTGAATAAGGTATTAACAGTGGCCCCTACATCTAAGCTGCACCGAATCACCACCGAAGACATATTTTGAATCTGTTACATGCCCGCTCATTTTTAGGTGGATAGGATCCACCACCTTATACGCCTCTCCTCCCTTATTCTTCAAGTGAATGGTCTTGATTGTGTGATCGTTGACCTCAAATTCAGGCTCTTGAGTGGCAATGCATGTTCCATCTTAGCATTTTTCTAGTCCTAGGCATGCCCCCTTCTTGATCCATCAGATCCCAACCATGTAGTTTTTTTGGTGGGAGGGTGGCCTGGAACCTTGCGTGTAATAACTTCATGGGGTCATCCATGAAGTCCATATGTGGGGACATGGGTGTCTACTTATTACTTATTTCCTTGCTCTTTATCCACTACTTCTTTGATCCTAGGGTGAATCCTTTATCCTCCTTTATAGTAAAGGAGTCCCCTTTATCTCTTTCCCTTGGGCTGGCGGTTTGTGTTGGGGAGGCCTCACGTGTTGGACTCTTCTCAGGTCCTATAGAATGCTCCTCTTTTTCATGTGCCTTGCCCACATCCATGGCTTCAACTTCAAATCTCTCTTGATCTTTAAGATATTCTTCCAATTCCTTGAAGGTGGTGGGGTCCTCCTCCTCTCCTTCTTGAAGCCTGTCGTAGAGCTTGATGCATCATGTGTCTTATGCTTCTTCACTTCGGTTATTCCTCTTTGCTTCTCCTCCTCATGCTCTAGTAGTGAATCCTTGGTGCCACCTTGTTGTGAAGCGTTGGTGCCCTTGCTACCATTGCGGCGCATGTAATACTTCCTCTTCTAGGAAGTGTCTAACTTTCCTTCACTTTTTCTTCTTTTTCATCATCTCCTTCAACCTGTACAACTTTCACGTGTGGGATTGGCACCTCCCGTGGCTTTGGAAAGGGGGAGTATGTAACCTCGACTTCAATCCAACCTTGTATTTTGGGGCATAGTTGTACAAACACCCGATGGATGTAACCCTTGATGGTGACATTGACTTATGGGTGCAAGTCTAGAAAATTTGGCTCCAAAACCTTGATATAGGTCGGTGAAGTGCCATACTTGTATGTCATGCGCAATGTATGGACATCAGTGTCCACTTTGTCTACATCAAAAACTAGGTTTTGTGCATCTCTTATTTGTTTGATGGCACACTTCATATATTTAGCAGTAAATGTGAAGGGGAGCTTGCACCATGGCCCCATCTCTCCCTTGGCCATCATAAAATTTTCCAAGCAAAAGTGTTGTGTAACTACGAACTTAACTTGATTCCTAAAAACTTGTGGTAGTTCATGAGGGGTGATCCACTTGTTCTCAAATTCCTTGTGCAACCTTTGATACCACATGTTAATCTGAGCCTTGTAGGCACTCAAGATGGTGCCATCACAAGTGAAATTTGTAAATTTTATTGTAGGGGATGAGTGTCTTTGGTGGAGAGACCCATATGTTCCCATCTAGCCCATATAGGACACCAATCTCCTACAATACAATCAATAGAAGTATGCAATCCCATGTAATGTTCACTTCTACCTCATTCTACATTTGTGCTTCTTCAACAATGCCATTTGCAATAAACTGTGCAAAATTATAATGTTCAAAAATCTCCAATTGATGTCTTTCTACCTCTCTGATATGCCTAATTTATAGCTAATGAGTCGGGAGGTGACTCTCAATGATGGGTCTAGGAGATCTGCAATCACCTAAGCCCTTCATCCTTTCTCATAATTCAATTTCTTTGATTGTTCCTCAATATTTGTAGTGGCACACAAGTCAAGTGTCATCTCTTCACCAATGTTCCATGGTCCTGTAACTATAATAATTAAGTGGCATATAATCCTCACCCTCCTTCCCGTAAAGTAGAAAAATTCCTTGTGTACCCATGACATCAACCACCTAAACAAAGTGGGGCGGGTTTCACAAAGAATGATAGCTCCCATAGCTACAAGACTCTAGTATTCTGTAATTATTTTTGTACTAAATCATCAACCTTAGGGTTTCTTATATCGTCTACCATTGGAGTGTTTAAAACTATATCCGCTAGTATCATCTTCTCGTTGTCACTTGTTTTATGGTTATACTTGTTGATTTTGCACTTGTACAACTTTGAACTCCACTTCTCAGCCTTAATGACCCTTGGGGGTACTGCATTTCTGAGTAAATCTCCACAGGTTTTTCCTTTTCTACCACCAGTCTCTTTGTTTGAGCTTTCTTGGGTGCCATCTCCTTTCTTCTTCTTTCTTTTGTGCCCTAGGTGCTTTGAACTTCTCCTTCATCTGCTTGAACTTCGATGACTTTCACGCTTCTCCCTCACATAACCCCTTCCTGCTTTGTTGTCTCCTTTCCCCTCTTGTTATGCCACAATATTATGCCACAACTTACACAATTTCACTGGTTCATGACAAGTACCTCACTCTTCTTTGTAAAACCCTCATCGCACTTCAATTCGGGAGCACAAATTTGTTAAGGAAAAGTAGTCGAAATGGCTACCTTTACCCTTCTATTTATACTTTTTCAATGCCTTAGAGTTCCTACGACCACGTGTCTTAACGTATCTTTTTAATAAAGAAATTTATTTCACTTAACTCAACTTTCACTACTATCCCTTCGTGTGTCACAATTATAACCTTATAACACTCCAAAACTACTTCATTGCCACAGACCTCCTTTGGGCATGTTATTGTGTTGAATTACATAACCTCTGTGTTGTCCACCAAGTAGTTCCCAAGGTGTTGCCTACCTTATGTTATACTATGTGATCTTTCTCTTCTACATGGTCTTTAAACTTTTCTCAAAACACCTTTATAACCACACAAATTCAAACACCTTAACCACCATACCACCCATTCTTCTACCATTGTGCTAATCATTCCCAACAGCCCATTGTCAAAAGAATTTGTCAAACATATCCAAACATATATGCCAATCCACCCCACACAAAATGTATGCGCGGTCCTCTATGCATAGAATCACTTATAATGTAATTAGCTACTGGTGCACCAATGTGTAACACAACCTTTGAAAAATGACGATAAAGGAAACAAATGAAAGGGAAAAGCATTAAAGGAAACCTAATCTAATTGGAAATATTGCCTTATTTATAGACACATAGAAGCCTTATTTATAGTAGGGATTTAGCCTACTCCCATTGAAATAACCTGAAAACCTTGTCCCATCTAGCACTTGCAACTAGCATGTGCCTAAATCAAGGATGTAAGATATAATATACGGCCCTAACCAATGGAATTTGAGTTTCCCAGGATGGTGCAGAAACTTAGAATCATAAAGTAAAACCATATGCCCAACCTCAAATTGTTTATTCTTAATGTGACGATTGTGTCATGATTTTTGTCTCACCTTCTTAGTATTCTAACTCCATCTAGCAAGCAACTACCTTTTGTCTAACTGCATTAACTTATCCATGTTCTCTTGTAATGTTTTTTTATTGAACAATCCTCCTACAAGCGTAATATGTAGAGAGGGTAGCATAAATTCTATTGGAAAATAGCTTTTGCGCCAAACACCAATTGAAATGGTGTGGATTTGTTCAATCTCTTATAGGTTTTTCTATATGCCCATAATATGGATGAGACTTTTTCATCCCAATCTTATCTCCCAACATCACAAATCTTGTTCAATGTGTGACTTAGTATCTTGTTGAATGCCTCAGCTGTCCCATTAGCCTAAGGGTGGTAAGGAGTAGTCTTGTGATGAGCCACCATGAACTCAACCAACAAAATCCTAACTGTCTCATTCAAAAAATGTGTACCCTTATCACTAGTTAAAATCAAATTACACCCATACCTGCTGATTATATTTTCCCAAGGGAATCTTGTTGTTGTGGTTACCGTATAATATTTTTTAGGCACTTCCTCCACCCACCTTGTTAATTAATCAGTACATTAAATTATATAGAGGGAACTATTCCTTCACATGGAAGGTGAAATAGGGCCTAAAAATTCAACTACCCACTTCTCAAATAGTTCAGCACTAGCTATTGGTCTCAAAGGAATTTCATCTCTTCTTCCTGGCTTGCCAAGGCACCGATAATGATCACGAGCCTTGTAAAACTTGATATAATCCTATAAAAAAATTTCCCACCAAAGACTTGTTAGTATAATCTTCCATGCAAAGTGGAATTTCCCGCATAGTGTTCTCCTACAATTCCACCATGTTCTTCCTCCATGATTGTTGTGTGCTCATGCTCAAGCACGCACTAGAAAAAACCTCATCATGGCATAACTTGGATAAGTCTCCACCAATTAACATGTAGGGCCTAACATGTATGGCTAACTACTTTCTTTCTAAATTCTTTATTCCCTTGGTCTGCTACACCTATTTTGAGAAACAAAGAAATATCCTCTAAGTCGGAGGAACATGCTATAATCTAAATAGTTGTACATATGTAATTGTATCCTCAATGCTCTATGCATCCTCTCTTGATTCAATCCTTGATAAATGGTTAGGTCCCAAATTACTCTTACTCGGTTTCACAATAACCATAAACTCAAACTCTTGAAACAATAGGACCCACCAGCATATGCACCCTTATAAAAGGGGCTTTTTCACCAATTACTTCAATGTCATGTGGTCCGTGTAGAATATAAAGGGTGTTTCTAGTAGATCGCCTGAATTTGTGTAGCATGTAGATCATCAACAATGCCTCACACTCGGTGTAGTATAGTTCAACTCTCTTTGAGTCAACTTCCTACTTGTAAAACAAATAGGGTGATCAATAGTCCCCTTATCAGGCTATGCTAATACTACTCCAATTTTCATCCCTAAAGCATATAAATGTACATGGAATGGCTTGTCCTAAGATGGAAAGTGTAATATGGGCGCAGTGATAAGACTATTCTTCAATGTATCAAATTCCATCTGTTGTACCTCTCCGCAATGAAACCTACTTACGTGCTTTAGCAATCCCTCCAATGACATGGTGATCTTGGCATACCCCATAATAAATTTCTAGTAATACCTTGTATGCACAAGGAATCCACATACTATGCTCTAGTTGGTAGGTTCCACCAATCCCATAATAACGGCAACTTTTTTAGGATCCACCAACAAACCTTCCTTACATATGATATGCCCAAACAGGGTTCCAAAAGGAGTAGCAAAAACACATTTCTTAATGTTGAGAGATATACTCAATTATCGACATATTTCAAACATCAACCTCATATTTTCACAATGGTTCCTCACCAATCCATATATTGTCTAGTCATCCAGGTAGACTTGTAGAAATTTATGGATGAAGTCCTGAAACACCTAAACCACAATGCATGAAAACACAACAGGCGTGTTTTTCAGCCCAAAAGGCATGAGTGTATAGGAAAAACTTCCCCATTCAGTGGAAAAGGTTATATTTTCTTGGTCCTCCTTTAAAATTGCAACTTGATGATATCCTAAGAATCCATATGTGAAAGAATAGATCTCACGCTCGATACTCCTTCTAGGATCTCTTCGGTGAAGGGGGTTAGAAAAGGATCAATGACACACACCACATTCAAATCCCTATAATCAACAAAAAAATTATCCTCCCATCCTTATTAATGATGATGACCATTGGACTTATCCATTCTAATTCCTCAACATCCTCAATGATTCTGATGTGATCATCTTATCAATCTCCTCCTTGAACCTGACACACAGATTCAGATTCATTCTGTATGGTCTCTTCTAAATTGGGTGCATGCCCTCCTTAATTTTTATCCACATCTCTCCTAAAGAGTGGTGAACTCCCTTAAGCTCATGGTACCCATGCAGAAAAAAATCTTGAAATTCATGCAATAGATCAAAAATCTTTAAAACCTCCCTTTTTGTCCAATAATCTCTAATAGTAGCTTCCTTAGGTTCTGCATCTGAGCCAATGTTAACCTTCTTAGTTTTTCAGGGGTTCATGGTAGGCATGTGATTTCTCATTATCACTATCCATTACCTTGTGTGTATGCACAATATGGTTAACATCCAATTTCTCAACTTCACCATCCATCACGTAGACCAATTTCCTTTCTCCTTTTCCATGCATGTGTGCTCAAGTTGTACCTCCTCTCGATTCCTCCTCATCAAAGTGTGCCTCCCATCCACATTCTCCCAACAACTCCAGTATTCTACCCTCCACCATAACACTATCCCCCCACAGTTAGGCACTTAACAACCTGCAGTGCCTCATACACCAATGGCTATATAATTTGACACTCAAAGGTTTGAATAGAGTCATCGGTAACTCCTGCTAGTTTCCTCTCTAATGGCATAGTTCCAAAATGAATGTACCATGTGTGCGTGTAGCCTTGTAAGGTGGTGTAAATATTATGCACCCATAAATATGGAGGCAATGCTTCCATACCTTCCATCCAAGCCTTCTCACATGCCTAGATGTGAAACGAGGTAGGTTCCTTCCCATGATAGTATTATATAGAAGTAGGTGCATTTATTTAGAGAAACCTAACAAAGAACACGATTCTCACCTCGCACCACTCTAGAAGGTTATCACGATGGGTCACCCACCAATGTGTTGTGGTCCCGAGAAAATTATAGCTAAGCATACTTCTCCTTTCGATCTCACATCTCCACTGGGTCTCCATTTCTCATAGGAAAACATCAAGGTTGGTTCCCCAGTGTAACTTGGAAATTTTTTTCCTCCTAGGTGCCTGACTGAGCATGCCTTTGTTACTCTCATCACAGATCCTCTTAACTTCCTTCCAACTAACTCATATGTCCCATGCACCTAGTTATCACATGCCACACTAGTGATATCACTTACAGATTGAGTTTCTTCCCACTGAATAACTCCTTCTACTAGATGCACAACCTCAAAGTCTCTGATAGTGCACACATAGATTCCATCTAGGTCTCCTTCTCCCAAGGTTTTATTATAGGGTACTAACTTTCCATATATTAAAGGGATGATAACATGTTCATCCTTATTCTCAAAACTTTTATATCCCTTATTGAAACATAATTCAAAATTGTTCTTAGAGCACCAGGGGCACCCAAGTAATGCTAGAAATTTGTCTACCTCAACAAGCACCAAGACTTTGAAGTCTCTAGTGAATTTATCTCCTTGGATAGTAATAGAAGCATCCTTTAAAACACCAATGGGCATTTCTTTTTCTTGTTAGCCATATACAACACATTTGAAGATGGTTGTAATGGGGGCCTTCCCATTTGATTCTATACATCCAAGGTGAGAATATTAACTTCTACACCCATGTAAATTAGAATATTACTTAGGTGTCATTCATCAACAATGTCATTCAAGATAATCTCCTTATCATAGTTAATGTTATGTGGGGGAAGGTTAGCATGTAATAATTTCCACTTGTGCTCTCCTCCAACATGCACTACGTTCTCTTGTAGACATTATCCTAGTAGAGGGATGCTATTTTCTTGCCTCGGCTTCTTTCATACGTCCATAATGTCATCCAAATCCTTATGTGGAGCCTCGGTGATCGTATTTTTCTCTAACTACCATGACTTCTCCTTTAGGAATTGGATATCTCCTTGTAGGCTTTGAATCACATCCATGGTCTCGTGATAAACTTCCTTCAAATGAGAATGGTACATATACTTCACATTCACCACCTCTTCTCTTGTGACAAGTGGAATATAACTTGTTACTTACCCGGTGTGCATAGCCTCGGCTCGCATTATCACCAATATAGGTTCTAACTCTGACTCATGTGCCACCCTTGGCATACATTGCAAGTCAAATTTCTTCATGATTACTATCCCAAAACCTCTATTCTTCCTTTGTTGTTGGAACATGTGTTAAAAAATTCCAGGAAATCTTCATACTTTTTCTTCTTCCCACACCAAGAGCATTGTATCAAGTCAAGACATTCACACTTATAGTACTCCATAGACCCACAATTGTAATAGGTTCCACACAGGTAATTTTTCTTCCACCTCCATGATTTCCATGACATCTAAATCCTATATGAAATCCTCTTCTACAACTCTCTCCATTTGCATGCCCTTCATAGCAATGACCCTCATCCTTATAACTACTTTCAATATTAATCTAGCACACACTAGTATCAATGGCATCATGTATTTTTTTAATCAATCTACAATCCTTGGTGTCATGAGTAGTAGTGGTCATATATTGTAATAACAAGACTCACTCTTATGATTCACGTGTTGTAGTAGTGGACACCTACTTGCATCATAATCTCCATGGAAAATCTTAGTCTCTTGTCATGGTGCATACCGATCTCTTAGGACAACTATCTTTCGTATGCCTTTCTACCTCACAATCATGCACCATGGGCACTACGAGCCTCATGTGATGAGTTCATAGATAAATTTTCTAACTACTTTTCCATAGCAACAATGTGAGCTTCTAGAAAAGGACTAACACCAGTATCCATGTTTTCCATGACCTCGGTGCCAAGGTAATACTCAAGGCCTCATTTGGATCGTGAACATTTTATGGGAAAGTGCTCTTCTGAAAGGTGTTATTAATCCTCCAACAAACCATTGAGCATGCTAAGAAGGATGAATATCATAAGAAAATTTTGACAAGAGGGTTTTAAAGCGCGCATCATACTCCCACACACTCTCAACCATACCTTTTTGTATCTCCTTTAATGCATTAAAGATCTCTTTTTTATCAAACTCATGAATGTGAAATTCTACCAAGGAAGCATCGGGAAGTGTAGTATAATCCACCACTCTTTAATGTGGGTCATACTTCTAGTACCAGCTATACGCGTGCCCCTACAATGTTTTTGAAAATTGAATTACCTTCTTCTCTAGGAACTGATCCCATTCATGTGGTATAGCAATGCACACTTGTGTATATGCTCTGTAGCATCTTCAATGCCCTTATAATCAGGTAAGTGGAGTGACATCTCATAAAATACCTCTTGATGGTGTTGTGGACCTTGTCCGGATCCAAGACCTTAATTCCCTCTAGTATTGCCTCCACCACCAAACCCACTAGATACAATATTTCTAATTCATCCATATCCACTAGATCCTCCTCCTATCGTTAGTAAGGGGCCTAACGCAATTGCACCCTACGAACCCACCACCGTACTAAGCTGTGTGCTGAAAATTTGTGACACCGAACCACTCCTAGATGTGTTTCCCATGAAAATTATAGATGTGATACTCAAACCTTGTGTACCCACACATTGCCCAAATTTTTTTCTAGATAAAATACCCCCAAACATAGGAAATTGTTGTGGAGTAATAGATGTACCAAATGAAAAATTATACCTCCTAGTTGTCGCTCAACTACCAATAATGATATCAATTAGATTACCAAAACTTATCTCGGGAACTAGAAATCAAGGCACAAGGATCTGGTCACCATTTGGCTTAAGATGCACACATATGAATCTCCTTCTTTCTTCATATGACGAGCTCTCTCCGAGAATCCAAGAGGGTTTCTCTTCCACACTTTCCAAGATGGGGTAACTCAGTTGTGCGGGTTCCATATCCTTTGCGTGAATCTCAAATCCTTCCTACAACGTCTACCTCCATAAATCCATAACTCCTATAGCTTCATGTTGTATTACCAAATCCCTCTCCAAGGCTTTACTATACTTGAGTTGCCTCTCCTCTCTCTCCATTTCTTTCGCAATGTCCGTCATCCTCTACCATGCTAGCTTTTGCACCCTGCACCTAACAGGAGTTTAGCCAACTATGGGAAAGGATTCCAAACTCAAATTAATGACCATGATCTTTATAGCCAATGGAATAACATGTAAGAATGATCCTCTAGGATCCCTCAATAATTCAAACTCAACAATCTCTAGGAAAGAATACATAGAAATAGTTTATTCCAAGGTATAACTAATCAACACTTTACTCAACCAGTGATCAAAACATGGGTCCAAGTCAAATCGACATCATGCAACCACTGATATTCCTCTTGGGTCAAAACCCAAGGTCTATAGGACCAACTTTTCCTTGATGCATATGTTGAGATCCATTCATACAACTCTACTAGGAAATAACATAATAATGTCTCATAGAGTTTGTGATACAGGTTCTCCTCCACCCATTTTTGTGCATCAAACTCAGATCCAGTACTGAACCTCTGAGAAAACTCATCCTCCATGATTTCAATCAAGGATTCAACATTTTCAAGGTCATACGCTTCATCATCACACATCATTCTCAAAACATCTTCGAAAAGAGGACACTGACAATGGAACCAAAATGTAGTGTATGTTTGCCTCTTGCTTCACCAATCAAACCCCAAACACATTGGTACATCATCCAGATCTGGTGCAGAAGCTCACCCAAGGTGCGTGCGAGCATCTTGAGCCCCTCTTTCATGTGATAATTTTGAGAATGTTCTCCCTTAATAAGGGTATGTTTGCACAAAAAAAGAGAATGAACACACCCATTTTTGGAATCAAGATTAAGAACTAAATCCTAGTCTAATGCACTGAACATGGAATAACATGATCATACTACAATAGAAGTAGAACTAAATCATGATTAGCATTAAGAACACTAGTATTACGCCCATGAACATAAAAGAAAATGCATAGATCAATATCCATCACATAGATGTTCAGAACCATTCCATTATATTCATTCATCAAATTACAGTAGCCAATAGTACATCAAAAGAGTTCCATGGATGGAGATATTACATCAGAAGAGCTTTAACATGCTCTCTATATTGCTTCATTATAGAGCTTATAATCACATATTACACATCTTCACTAGTTGTATCTCTCTCTCTCTCTCTCTCTCTCTCTCTCTCTCTCTTCTTAATGTCATGCAAGACCATCCATAAAGAGTAGCTGTAAGGAATATATTCTAACCTCTCATCCTTAAAAGAGAAGTGCTCGAGGAATATTTCATGATTTCCCTACTACCACCAAGAACATGCCAAATGTCATCATGTGTTTCCTCAATTGATTATTCATTAGCATTTAAGTTCGGCTAATCCATAACAAACTCGTCTCCTTATCCTTTCATGGTGATTGTATTGATGCCTGGAATATCCATTTCTTGAGCTATAAGTCTTCATAGCTTACCCATAATTGTTTCGGTAGCTTTTCGATCTATTTCTTAAATGTTTCTTTACCCACTATCTAAATTACACTAAGTCCCTAATCGATTCTTCCAGGCACAAGCCCTCACACATCCCTAAATGCCACTTTTTGCATGTGCCTTCGTGCACTTCTTCCATGCACCACAAACCTTCACACCTTAGGTACTTATCTAATATAGGGGTCCAACAAAAACTCAGTAAAATCAAAGATGAAAAAACAAATAATCATTTTTGGAATGGATTAAATGACCACATCACGCAAGTTGAATACAAATGTAACCATATTGGGGACATTTTAGTCATTCAAATTGGGATGTTGAAATCCATTTTCAAGGAGCTTAAAAAATTAGGAAATAAGAGGAAAGGGAAGGAGACTCATAGGAATAAGGAGTTGGAAGAACATGATAATCATATCAAGGAGCTCATCAAAATATCCACCCAAATCCTAAAATTTTAATACTTTCTTGGTTTTGGGATCTTTACTTTTTTACTTGTTGTTAGGATATTTTAGTACTTTTGCTATGTTTATGCTAGTTTTTAGTTGGTAATATGTTTGTTTCACTGTCCTTTGTAGTTATTTTTTAATATTGGGTTCTTTTTTTTTCCTTGAAATGTTAATTGATATATTTGGATTTTAGATCCATGTTGTAACAGGAAGGGTTCTTGCCAAATCCCTCTTTTACACTAATATAAAAAAATATGGTCTATGAACATTAAACAATAAATATTAATCAACCAATGATTATATTCCCATGGTATGTAACCAACATTTAATAATAACCAATTAAATTTCCAATGGTTTATGATCAAAGTTCACGGTGCTAAGGAGGGTGTTGAATTTTTTTAGTTTAAAACATTAAACAATAACCAACATCAAACATCAACATTAACCAAACTTCCACATTATTTGCCAAGTGGTCCAAGACCAAGTTATTATAAACATTTAAAATTTAATTGCTATGTGGTCTAAGACCATCAAACCATTATCAATTTCCTTGCGGAGTGGTCAAATTCAACAATGTAATGCGGTTTAAGACCAATTCACTCTGCAATCAATGTTAAACAATTTCAATGCCTTAACAAAAACATTGTAATTACCTTACACAATGCTAAATAACCTTAAAAAATGCAAAAATTCCTCAACCAATGCCTTATAATCTTAAACATTACTAACATTCTTAAATAGTGCAAACAATGATGGAGTCCAACCATATCAACATCATACACCGATGCAAGCCAAAATTTGGTCGTCAACAACAATTGCTTCAATCATAACACTTATATTTATGTATATATATCCTTATGTATACATCTATATACATATATGTATATGTTTGTACATATATTTTTAATATATAATTAAATTTTATAATTAATAAAGTCATCATCCATCAAATATTGTGACAAAAAGTACATTAAATTTGGGAGTGTGACAAGTGAAAAATCTAAGGATTTAGCGAATGCATTCATTTTGAAAATTACATCTAAGGGGTGCTTAGATTCGAATGGTCTGACCTAAACTTAAATACACACCTCTAGGGGAGGATTATAGATCTATTGTTGATAAACTCATGGAAAATTGCATGATAAAATGCCCTCCCATCCAACCCATTGCTTGATTGGACCCTAAACCATCATGGTATAGAGGTGATGACTATTGAAAATATCACCAGGTATGAGGACATGATATTGAGATATGTCACTCTTTTAGAAATATCCTCTAAAACCTCATTTATTGAGGTGAAATAAAAATTGACAATATAAATACACCCCTCAATAAAACCATATATGTATTCAAACAACCTTTTCCAAACCATCCCCTAGCTAATAATAAAACTAATTCTATAGGAGTGCAAAACTCTACCACTCATATCATTAATATCGTCAACCGGATCTCACCTACGCCTACCATACCATGTATTTCTATGAGTGGGAATATATATATATATATACAATTATACTCTTCATATCTCCTTACCACCGAGACCTCGAACTTGCCTACGTCATTTTCTTGACACTATATCTTCAAGGTTATAAGAAAAACAATCTATTACTGAAATAAAAACAACTCTTCTAAAGACAATATATTTCAGCATAGAATAAACAACCTTAGTAGTCCTATACAAAAACTAACAAGTCATTTTTCAAAAGGATATAAATCTCACAAGATCATATAAACATATAGAAGGATACAAAATCCCTACCCTTTAATCTAGGATCATGTTCCTCCTCAAAAATCACAGTCACCATCTTAGAATCTAAAACTTCCCTTAATCCCACACCTAAATGTGCCACACAAGACACATTTCAACTTTCTCATCCTTCTAAACCATAAAAATACACTCAAAGGCCTATATCCTCATTATCATCTCAGTAATACCTGTCGGGGATATTACACCCAAATCCTTGAAAAAATATTATAAAAATCAACCATAGTATTACCACCATTCAATCCCTATGATCCTAGGGGGTGGAAACCTTCCTGTTATAACCACAAGGTAGTTTGCACTTATCATCGAGTACAAATAAATTAGGCAGAGGATTATAAAGCACTCCATTATGTAATCTAAAATATTTTTAGCGGAGGACTCATCTAGGAAAATAAAAAATATTGTCATCCCCCTATCAAATCCAAAATGACATAAATCAAACCTATCATTAAACCTAACTTCATCAAAGTATCCTCTTATAATTTAACCAAAACAGACATAAATTCTTCTAGTTAGTCCCCATTCTTCCAAATTGATGCCATACGTATAGCCATGAGATCCTTAACCCAATATTTGAAAACCTAAAATGAAAATAGGCCGAAAATATCCATCTCTTATGCTCCTCCTGAATAATCCAATCCTTCATCCCCTAAAGCTAAGGTCTCTATCCATGCAATACCATACACTCAAACTATGAAATCTATATAAAATTATGCTCTCAAATAATTCATCAAGAACCTTTCAAGATGTCCCTTTATGAACTTACCCTAAACAACCCAGAACACTGATAAGCCATGATAAAAGCCCCTCAAGTCATCTTGGTACTATCAGATGAGTCATAGCCATTTTCTATCTATTTGGTGCCCTTAAAATTTATGAAATCATGGAATTAAATGATTCTAATATTCCTTCACTACAACATAAATATCACGACATCCCCCTCTTCATCACCACCCATGTCAATGATGCTTTGGTCAAAAGAGTTATGATTTATAATGGCACTAACATCAATATAATCCCATCCCATGTCTTAAAACAACTTCAATTACGATACCATTCTCGCCCAATCCCCATGGTATTACATGAGTTTCATGAGACCGTAACTCCCACCTTGGGCATAATTATCTTTCCTATCAAAATAGGTGTCAAAATCCTTCATGAACTCTTCTATCTTGTAGAAGGAGAATTCCAATACAACATATTATTAGTTCGTCCCTATATCTCGTGCTATGTGTTGTGTCCCATATACCTTGCATTGGTGTCTGAAGTATGAACATGAAGGTAAGACCTTTATGGTTCCCACCAATCCCAATCCATTCAAAGCATATCATATGACGTATAGGCCCAATGATTTGTTTCTTCCCTTGTATGACTCCACATCTACGAACCAATCCTCTACGAGTTCCTCTATCCCAACATATGAATTATAATATTATCGATTCTTTGAGGATGTCATACAATGTATATCATTGGGTAGTATCAAATCCTAACCCTAAATTGACTAACTACACCTAAAACTTACGAGATACCTTACAAATGACCTCTCTACAGACCTAATGTGGTAAAAATTATTTCTTATGACACCCTATTCCGTCATACACAACTTTTTACGGAGGCATCAATCACCCCTCCTCTCTCATTGAAAATCAACCACATAATAAATTGTTTTCCTCGGACTTTAATTCTTAGAAAAACCTTATTTTTCTTAAAATTACCTTCAATTATGTGCACGGAAATTTTTAGTCTTAGTATATATAAACAAGTTCTACATGATTTACCATTTTAATACTTAAGGAAGCCTCGAGAAAAACATGGCCCCAATTTCAAAGCATAATCTTAAATTCCATAAAAAATAAAATTAGAACCCCAACCATATCCATTATGATAATTATACCTATCCTCTAACAATGACAATACCATACCCATCCCATGTGATTTTTAAATCAATACCATCACATTAGAATTTGTTGAGTTGCCAAGCTAATGGAAAGACTGAATCTCTTTATTGGAATGTGACTATTGAGTTGTCATTGATGAAAAAGGATCATTAATGAAAAATAAGGATGAAGGAGAGTAAAAACAATCTTGGAGTGAGAGTGAAAAGGCAGGTACATGAGGAAAATAGGGTAGGTTCATGGATTATGAGGTGAAACAAGCTAAACTAGACCTATTTAGAGACCTAGTGCAAGCATAGTATGGATGATGGAGCTAATCAAGCCATAAAAGGAAGAGAAAGCATGGAGAAGGTATGGTGATGATGTAGAAAGAATTTAAATGTTCCATAGGTCAAGTTTATTTATTAGAGGTAGGCTTGAGGTCTTTTTGGAAGGTTATTCTTTAGAACAAGATAGATATTCATGCATAAACCATGACGGTGGATGGATTTTAAGAAAGTGAAGAATGAGAAAAGTCTTGGGACATGTAATGGAATTTTCCTAGTTCTATGGAAAAAATTTCAAGTCACAATGCCAAGGGACAAGCAAGAAAATGAACTTTTGGTGAAAACTATCTCTTGAAATGACTATTTCTAGCTAGGGTTTTTTTTTTTTTAGTTTATCGTTGGAATGTTAAACTTATGCATGGTGGTCTAAGATGTTCATCAGTGTTGGGGCATTGAGTCTAGATAATTTTAAAATAATAATGAGTTGGAATGATGGCCTATACTTTATGAACAAAGTTTAACAAGCTAAGTAGCTTAAAACCCTCCTAAAACCATCCCTTGACAATGATGGAGAAAAAATGAATATTTGAATCCTAAAATATCTTGGTAAATATGATGTGATTATTTTGGAATGTATAATTATCAATCTAATTCAATTTGATGGTGGTCTCATTTTCCAAGTCAAATGGTAAGGTTCTCAAATACCTTTGTTTTGAAGAAAATTGATGGTAGAACCATGAATATCAAAGTTTAAGATGAAAATTATGATGTGTAAGAAATATCAATATGTTCCTTATATTCTCATGAATATATTAAGGTATTTTCTATGCAAAATATTGATGACATTGGTCAAACAAGGTGACTTACTTCTTAAGGACTAAAAAAGCCAAAACTAGCCAAGTTGAAATGAAGGGATGATGATGAAAATGCAAGTTGTTGAAGAAATTTTTGAGCATGGATGGTTGATATAGGTATAATAAAACATGTTTAAGATTTTTATTTGATTTGGTGAAGTGATTTTGTGTTCAAACATCAAAGTCCAAAATTTCCCTTTTAGACCTATCAAGTAGGTTTAAGAAATGGAGGTGTAAATGAAATTTTCTCCTCATAACCCCTACATATGAGTGGTGTTAAATTTAATTACATGAATCCTATAAAGCATTTCAATAATTGAATTGGTATAAAATATTATTTCAGTATGTTGGAAGTCTTCTTGAAGAAGTGGTATTTGTGGTCTAAAACATAGTTAGAGTTGTTTCAGAACTACAAGCTTTATCATGCTAAAATACTTAAATTAAGCTTACTGGTAATATTAAAGGATGAAAAATGTAAATATATTTATATAAATTTATGGTATGAGACATATTTAGGTGTTTAAATAAATTTATATCTTATTTTGTGAGGACTGATTTTTTGGGTCTGCAACTCCTTTGAGACCTTGTCAAAATCATTGTGTCTTGATGAAAATGGAGTTGTTTCAAATTTTCCAAATTTTTTAAGGTGAATTAAAGGATCCAAAAATCATTTTCAAATAATTTATAAGTCTTTAATTATCATTCATTGATGTTGGCAAAGTAATCTCTAGAAAAGTTTTGAAGATGACATGTTTATGCACACATGTTTGAGCATATGAGTGCTAATGGAGTCTTGAGGAAGAAATGGAGATTTGAAGAGGTTTTCAAGGCTTAATAATAATATTAGAGGTCACTTTAAAGTTAACAAAATTAAAAAATACTTGGCATGATTTAAATTTTCTAAAATACAAAGGAATCTACATTGGCAAGAAGAAGACAAAACTGAAAAATGGCAATTACAAAGTCATGTGTTAGTCTAAAAATGACATATTTTCATTTACTTCTAAGGGGTGGTGATTTTATTATAGTTTAATAACTCATCTTAGGATTAACATGTGTCATGAAAACCTTATGGAAGGTCATAACTTATAACTTACAAGTTATAGATGTAATGATTACACATATGGACATTTTTATGATGTCATCAAGAGACTTGCATTTGAATTAAATATATAATTATGTGAAGGATCATAAAAGGAATAATAAGTGTATTTCATATTCATGTATTTTTAGTCTAGTTGTGCATGAAAATTATTTTTGAAGGACTATGTTTTGATGTTGAAAATTGACATGTAAAACTAGGTGAATTAAGGAGTATGATGAAGCTTTGATGAATACATTTTTGCAGCAAGATATATGTTTAGAAGAGGAGGTTTTTGAATGTGTCATCCAAGGAGAGAGACATGAAAAAATGTGTATGTTAAAGATGGAATTAATGTCTATTCTTGTAGCTGCATGAAGTGAAGGAAAGAGAGGTGAATCAAGAGGTACAAAGAAAATATGGAAGAGCTGATTTGGAGAGCACAATTTGTTGTGTAATACAACTATATGAGAGTGATTAAAAACAATTTAGAATTCTAAGTTGTTGCTTATAAAATAGGGAGTTTAAGATTCCTTATAATTTGTATCTTACAAAAGGTTAGTTAGTGCTTGAATGAATTTGTGAGTTGGAGCTTCCATGCAAGTAGGAGCTTGTTAAATATCAAGTGGGTGCTTGGTTAAATTTTTGAGTTGTAGCTTCAAGTTGAGTGGATGCTCAACATATGAAATATTTGTAATATTGATAGGAAATAATTCCAAGTTAATACATTTATTTTATTGGGTTTTTCTCCCTTTAATGGTTTCCCACATTAAATATTGTCTCCATGTGTGCTTGTAAATTATTTTATTGTGTTTGAATGTATCTATTTTCTCATGAAAAAATTTGATTAAGGTTGAGTAGCTTACTAATTTTTTTAAATTTTCTCAAAGTTTTTAGAATAATTGATTCACCCTTCCCCTCTTAGTGCTTGTGATTTCCAACAATTGGTATCAAAGCAAGGTCCTCTTGGAATATGTTTGGAAGCTTAGAGGAGATCCTTTTGTTTCACTAATAATTTTTATGCTTTCTAGGATGAAACATATATAAGTAAATAATTAAGGAGGAATACATGTGATATGTAGGTCAAAGGTTGAATGTGCATGTTAATTAATTTTTGATCCAGTCTGATCATGAAGATCTTCCCTTTGGCTAGGAGGAACGACTGTATCGAAACACAACAAGACCACCAAATAGTATTAATAATATAGGTTAGTGGACTACCTATAAAATGCTAGATCTAGGAAGCATGATGCTTCCTAAATGTTGTCAATACACTTTCAAATATAAATTAATATTACAAATATTCATAAAGTAAGGAAATTCTACTGTAGTTATACAATTTAGGTATCTCATGAAAATACAATAAGTAAATCTAATCTAACAGGAAAGGTTATGATTAGATCTCAAGTTTTAGTAGGTTATTCTAGGTTTTATAGGTCGACAGGGGGATGGGATTGGTTAGATGAGGTCTAGGTTAATTTTGATTAACTTAGAGGCTTACTTGTAAAAGGATGTTAAATGCAACAGAGATCAACATTGGTGGGTTGATCAATGTCGATTAGGAAGATTACTTGATGTGGTTAGGTAACCAACATCGGTAGGGGAAATATGGTCCAAATCCCAAAAAATGAGGTTTTGGGTCTCTCTGTGATTGCACAGAGAGTGTAAGGGAGTTGAGAAGGGTGGTAAGATTTATGTGGAGGTTTAGGAAGGTTGGTGGAGGTGTTAGGCTAAGGAAATGATCTGGTTGATAATATATCAGATAGCTGGGTGAGCGGTGGTTATATGACGAGAGTTTGGTAGAAGAAAGGAGTAAATAAGGAATCTAACTATCGAATAAGAGCTTAATACAAAGAAATAATACACTTATCGAGTTTAAAGCTGCAGGTGTTAGCAAAGGTGGTAGTAGTTTGATGACAATGAGAAGAAGCATGATCATGTCCAGTGTTGGGACAATAGATCCTGTGTGCTTTGTTGTGTGATCCAAGACTATGGATGAGGAAGGTGAGTGTTGATGGAGGCTTGGAATGCTCTGGTTTTTGTCTATTTACTTGTATGCCTCAAAATAATAATGAAAAATTCCTATGTATGAAATCAATCCCAGAACCAACCCAAGTGAAGAGTTAGGAAAATGTATTTAACCTAACCGATGGTGGTTAGGTGACTGACATCGGTTGAGGAATAATTGATGTCAGTTAAGGTGGATAAGTCTAGGTTTTCCAAAAAAGGCATAATATTTGCTATTATTGGCATGATTGATATCCTTAATATGGGTCTCAAGTGATAGATTTTGCCAAGATAAGTATGATTTCTTCTAGGAGAGGTAATGGGAGTTAATGTTAGGTTTAGACTAATTCTTAGTTCATTAGGATTGGTATAGAATTATTCTTAATTAATTAATAGAATGCAAATGGGTCTTTGAGTGAGGTGGATAGGTGAGTTGGTTTTAGGTGAGGTGGATGGGTGAGGTAATTAATTAATGTGATTATTACAATTAAATTAATTAACATGTGTGCACTAGGGACATGAGTGGGTATAGTATGAATTTATTTAATTGATGGGTTTCAAGGAATTTGTCCTAATTTTCAATGTCTACACATTGAAACACATGCATGGGTAAATTAGTTGAAGTAGTTCTTAAAAGAAAATTCAATATTTGAGTCCTTGATTGATGGATTGAAAAAGGAAATCAAGCATATGGAAGCTGATCATGGCCAAGCCCTCAAAGAGATGGAAGCTATAAATGAAATTATGTCAAAACCCTGAAGGATAAAGAAAATGATTGTATTAGACATGAAGAAGAGTTGAGAACCTTGAAGGATGAATTAGAAGATGCAAACAATAGACTAATGATGTATAGAAGGCTTGAAAATATCTCTAAAGTTTTTGGTGGAATTTTGGAGAGATAGAAAGTAGAATATGAAAAGGTTGGTCCTATTAGTCAAGAAAACATGAAGAATGACATGAAGATAAACTCAAGAAGGTACAACTCATCTAGGTAGCCAAATGCATCCATATATGAGAGAAATTTCAATGGTTAATACTGTAACTATCATAACTTTAGACATAGAGCCAAGGATGATAGGAATAATGTTATAGATGACCATTCATGGAGAGATAATAGAGATGAGAAAACAATGAATAAATTATGCTTCAATTTTCAAGAGAAATGTCACACTACTCAAGTCTTGCCTATATGAAGCATCTAATCAGTTTTGGATAAAATAAGGTAGAAGAAGTATTAATAAGTTAGTATGAACTATATAATCATGGTTGGAATCTCAATTCACATCAATCTAGAAGTAATAATTATGTTACATGATACAATTTTCATGAACCTAGACATTTTGCGAGTATTGTCATCTAACTAGACATCCTAGATACAACAACAAGATCCATGCATTCAAAGGTAAATATAAAAAATTATTAAAAATGAAGACATGTCCTAGAAGTTAGACTAAGTTAGTAAGAGATGAGATAACCACTAGAAAGAAGGATGTTGAGTACAAATACAAGGTTCCTACAATTTTGATACTCGCAATCTACCAAGGGTAACCAAAAAAATTTCTTAGAGTGAGTAATTAGATGAAATGGAATGTTGAAGAGAAATATCATTTATTGAGAACTCATGTGAAACCTATCAATAAGATGAAGTAAATTCTCTTAGGTGATCATCAAGAAAAGAGGTATCTTAGGTATTATGTAGAAGTGAAAGTTTTTCAAGTATTTTGTGCAACCATAAAGGATAAAGAGGTCATGGAATCAATAAAGATGTCTTAATCTCAGTACAATCTATATAAGATATGTGAAATAGTTCTAAGGATAATAATACATACACAAATTCTTGAAGGGCATCAAGGAGTGTACAAGATATGAATATTTAATAAACTAAATACATGTAAGGAACTGTGACATTTTTTTGTAGAGGTAAGAAAACTAGTTCATGGTATGTGAAATATATTTCATGATTGAATAGGGATTATCAATGACTTTGAAAGGTTCCTCAGTGATTTTTGTGGTTTAAAATATCTCCCAACAATTTAGCTAAATAAAGGTGTGGTGAGTTATCTAGAATAAAGCGTGATCTACGGTCTTCATAGGATTGGGTTATATACAATATTGGAACTATTAATGGAGATCTTTAGTAGTACCAAGAGTAAATTTGAGGAACAAATTCCTTAATTTCTTTAACAACATATCAAGGGTTATCAGGTGGTGAAAGGTAAGAATTGTGGTTGATATGTTAAAGGTCTTCTAATACTATTTTGGGAAAGTGTCAAGGGCTAAGAGAAGTTTGATAGAGTTTTATGAATCTTTGGAAGTTTTGAGTACTATTTTGAAGGTTATCAAATTTAAATAAGTGAATTGAAACATTGAAAACCCTTACTATGAGAGGGTACTCTATTCTAGAGGTATTAGAAAAATAAGTAACACTTTGTCCAAAGGAAAGGTCAATATAACTCATGTAAACTATTAGGGAGAGGATAAACATGAATAATAAATGTGTAAGAATTTCTATTGCATGAATTAGAAGGATATTTTTTTAAGTTTTGATGATTTAGGTCCAAAACTATATATACATAGTTCTTGAAAGCATAGGAGAAGGTTAAATGTGAAACCCTTACATGAATGGAATAAGAGACTCAATATACAACTTGTGAAGATGAGTTAATGGATATTAGGGTTAATGAAAGACTCAAACAAAGGCTTGAAGAGTTAAGTAAGGTTTTAAATGTTAAGTCATTATTTTTACTATATATGTGGGTACAAATTTGGATTAATTTCATAATTGAAGGAGATGAGAACCATTTATTGGTTGAGAAATATTGTTCAATGATTTGAAGTCATTAAAACCCTTACTCAAAGGAGAAAATAGAGTACTTGTAACAAAGGATGAACATATAGTCCTAGATAGAAAAAATAATTCAGTCATGATGGAAGAGAATCAAGTTTTCCTTAAGAGAGAATAATGAGGGAATTTATGGTTGAAATTTTATAGTCATTTCCATTAATGAATAGTCTTGGTCCTTGGAGATTTGTGAAAAGAAATGTGTATGTATAGTCCTAATAAACGGTGACATTCATCTTCATGTATTGTAAAAGAGATATTTATAAGAAAGTGAGAAGGATTCCTAAACCTAAAGTAAGGGTTAAGATATTTTTAAGAAATTGATTAGGCATGTAACAAACTCAAAGGTAAAAATTTCCAAGAAACGTTGAGGAAACCAAAGGAACTAAGTAGTTTAGAAGAAAGATGCATTTTCGAGTCTACTAGTATAGTCTTGTCCAAGTTTGAGAACTAAATGAATGATTGATGATATATTTGATGCCAAGAAGAGTTTGGAATATGTATCAAAGATAAATAAGAAAATTGATAATGTGATTAATAAAATCATGGGAATAGGAGTCATGAAAAACCTAAAACACAATATGAGAAGGACATCATGTCTATATTTAACAAGAAAACTAAAGAGGATAACCATGGAATGTGGAATGATTTAAGTGGGAAGAGTAATTGGAAAATGATGGAAGATTGAAATATGATGGAAATAGGTGGTATACGGTGGTTGAGGAGTTGAAACTAGGTTAAGTGGAGTGAAAATCATATATGGAGGATTGTTGAGAGAACAAGAACAACCAATAGAGGCCTAAAACATAAAGGTTGGTAAAACAAGAAGAGGAGAGTTATTAGAAGGGATAAATTACCCTTATCAAGTCTAAATAATGTGCATCAATGTGTGCGAGAGGTTGTAATAGTGAAAGAAAACCAAACCCTAGCATTTGTGACTAAACCCTAGCTAGGTCTAGAAAACAAGCTAAAAGGAGGGTTTTTGTGTTGGGAAGAATGTAGGAGTTGAGAGAAGAAAATTGGAAAAAGAAAGAAATCAATAATGGTATCCAAAAATGTAAAAATATTCTCATGGAAGTTTGTGCATAGTTTGCAATTAAAAAATTTGTGCTTTAGGAGGGCTAATTGCAAGGATTAGGAAAATTGTATTTTTACAATAACTTTTGATGTAAATGGAGTTAATTCTTGAAATTTGAGATGATTTTTATGAGACAAATGAGTATCTAGAAATTTTACCAGTTAATCTTGATTAGGCATATTTCATGATTTATGTCAGAAAAATAGGTTTCTAGGGCTACAAGGACATATGGAGGCCTATAAATAAAAGTACTAAAAATGAGTTGATGAAACTTCTTAAGTGGATCTTTCATGTTTTTTGGATGGATTTTACCATGTGAAAAGTGAATTTGATCTTTTATTCAGTTTCTTCATGCATTTTAGTGGTTTGAGAAAGATATGGCTACTTAAGCAAGGTTGTGAATCTTGAATAAAGGGATTTTACAAAGTTGAAATTGTGACTTCTAATGCTTTATTGGTATTACATGATGGTTGTATGCAAGTTATAACAAGTGATATGAAAAATTAATAATATAATCAAGTATGTTGATAGGGAGAGCAAAGCTCATAATCAAGAAAGTCACTATATCACCAAATGAAGACTATAAACACTGAAAAAGTGACTCAGGGTAGAGGTGAAAATATTTTCTCATCTACATGACATGAGATCAAGGTATGAAGTTCAATTATTGCATTAAAAATTAGATAATGGCTATATGTTAGTAGGGGAGATATAAGTAAGAGCTTCAAGTGATATGTGAACCTCTATGGCTTGAAATGTTTTTCAAAAATGTACTAAAAGTATGCTTCAGGGACCTAAGACCTAAATGAGCTAGCAACTTGTAAATGATAGAATTAAACCATTTTTTTAGCATGATCAGCTGATATAGATGTAAAAGGAGGTAGGTATGATGTTTTTGTAATAAAAATGATTGTTAAATGTGGATAGGCATCTGTCAAGGGGGAGATACAATGTTAAAATGTTGCCATAAGGAAAAAAATAGAGCCGAGGAAAGAGAGATGTGTGTGAGCTTGAAATGATGAGTTTTCATTATTTTTCCAACTAAGAAGAAGTCCTAAAATTCTGAAAGAATATGAATAAGATCTTATCATGTATGTTATTTTTCACTAATGCAAAAAGGGGGAGAAGAACAAGGAGGTTTCCCATTAATGACAAAAGGGGGGTTTGTTGGCATATGAATATTATGTTGTCATTTATGAAAAAGATAATTAATGAAAAGGTACGATGAAGTAGAGAAAGAGGAATCTTGGAGTGAATGGAACAAGGCATGTACATGAAGGAAACATGGCAGGCTCATGGATTATGAGGTGAAATAGGCTAAACTAGGCCTATTTCAGAGACCTAGTGCAAGCATAGTATGGAGAATGGATCTAATAAATCAATAGAAAAGTAGAGAAAGCATGGAATATGTATGGTAATGATGTATAAAACATGTGGAAGGTTCCATAGGTCAAGATTTATCTATTAGAGGCATGTTTGAGGTCTTTTGGAAGCTTATTCTTGAGAACAAGCTAGATATGTATGCAAAAACCATGGTGGTGGATGAATTTAAAGAAATTTCAGACTAAAAAAGTCTTGGGACATGTGAAGGAGGTTTTTATAGTGCTATTGACAAAGTTTTAGGTCATAATGCCAAGGGAAAAACAAGAAAATGAAGTTTTGGTGAAAACTAGCTCTTGAAATGACTATTTCTAGCTAGAGGGTTGAGTTTGAGTTGCTCATTGGAATGTTAAAATTATGCATGGTGGTCCAATATCCTCATTAGTGTTGGGGAATTTAGTCTATAGAATATTTCAATAATAATGAGTTGGAATGAAGACCTATACTTTATAAACGAAGTTTAACAATCTAAGAAGCTTAAAACCCTCCTAAAACCCTCCATTGACACCAATAAATAATAAATGAAGAGTTAAATTATGAAATATATTTGGAAAGATGATGTGATTATTTTTTCATATATTATATTCCTTCAACTTCACTTTTTTGTGGTCTCATTCTCTAAGTCAATTGGTAAGGTGCTAAAATTCTTCTTATTTGAAGAAAATTGATGGAACAACCATGAATATCGAGGTTCAAGATGAAAAGTATGATGTGGAAGAAATATTAGGATTTACCATATATACTTATGAATATATTCAATTTGGTTAGATGCAAAATATTGATGATACAGGTCAAACAAGGTGACTTACTTCTTAAGGACTAGAAAAGCCAAAACTAACCAAGTTGAATTGAAGGGATGATGATGCAAATGGAAGTTTTTAAAGAAATTTGTGACCATTTATGGTTGATATAGGTATAATACAACATTTTTAATCTCATTAATTGATTTTTTAAAGTGATTTGGTGTTCAAAATTCAAAGGCCAAAAGCACCCTTTTAGCCTATCAAATAGGTCTAAGAAATGGTTTAAATGAAATTTTCTACTCATAACCCTTACATGTGAGTGTTTGAAATTAAATTAGAGGAATCCTATGAAGTATTCAAAGAATTGGTTTGGTCTAAAATTGTGTTCTAGAATGTTAGAAGTCTTCTTGAATAATACTTTTTTTGTGGTTTGAAACACAATCAGAGGTGTCTTAGAAATGCAAAAATTATCATGCCAAAATACTTGAAATGAAGCTTGTTGGTAATATTAAAGGATGAAAAATATCAAGATATTTTGAGAAAGGTATGGTATGATACATGATCCATGATCCATGATCCATGATCCATGATCCATGAGAAGGTGTTTAAATAAATTTATACCTCATTTTGTGAGGACTAATTTTTGGGTCTACAACTCCTTTGAGACCTTGTCAAAATCAATGTGTATTGATGAAAATGGAGGTTTTTAAGCTGATACAAATTTTTGAAGGTGAATTAGAGGTCCCCAAAATAATTCTTCAAGCATTTAAAAGTCTTTAATGATCATACATTGTTGTTGGTGAAGAAATCTCTTGACTAGTTTTTGAAGATGCCATGTTTGTGCACACCTACTTGAGCATATGAGCTCTAATGGAGTCTTGAGGAAGAAATGATGAGTTGAATAGGGTTTAGAGGCTTCATAATAATATTATAGGTCAATTTAAACGTTCACAAAATTTATAAACACTTGGAATGATTTACTTTTTCTAAAATACAAAGTAATCTACTTTAGGAAGAAGAAGATAAAACTTAAAATGGAAGTTACAAAGTTAGATGTCAGTATGAAAATTCCATCTTTTTAGTTACTTGAGAGGGGTGGCGAGTTGAGGAAAATTTTATAAATCATCTTAGGAATAATATGTGTCATGAAAATATTATGGAAGGTTACAACTTGTAACTTACAAGTTGCACATGAAATTGTTGCACATATGGATAGTTTTAATGATGTCATCAAGAAACTTGCATTCGAATTGAATAGACACATATGTGAAGGGTCAGAATGAGAAGAATAATAGGATGTCATACCCATGTATTTGTGAGTCTAATTTTTCATGAAAATTAGTTTTGAAGTACTATGTTTTTATGTAGAAAAATGACATGCAAAACTAGGTGAATTAAGGAGTATGATGAAGCTTTCATGACTGAAATTTTTGTAGCAAGATATATGATTGGAAGAGTAGGTGTTTGAATGTGTCATCCAAGGAGAGATATATGAAAAATTTATATGTGAAAGAGGGAATTGAATTATATTCTTACAGCAACATGAAATGAAGGAAAGAGAGGTGGATATGGAGGTAAAAGGGAAGATGGAAGAGCTGATTTAGAGATCACAATTTGTTGTGTAAGAAAACTATATGAAAACCTTGTTAGAAGTCTAATTCATTGCTTAGAATATATGGAGTTGAAGATTTATTATAATTTATAGATTACGAAGGACAAGTGGGTTCTTGACTGAATTTTTGAGCTGGAACTTCCATGTAAGTAGGAGATTGTTAAAGATCAAGTGGGTGCTTGGATAAAATTTTGAGTTGTAGCTTCAAGTTGAGTGGATTCTCAACATATGAAATATATTTTCTATTTATAGGAAATTTTTTCAACGTTAGTGCATTTATTTTAGTGGTTTTTTATCCCTTTAAGGGTTTCCCACATTAAACTTTGTCTCCATGTGTGATTGCAATTTATTTAGTTATGTTTGAATGTCTTTGTTATCTCATGACAAAATTTTATAAGATTGAGTATCTTACTAAGTTTTGAAATGTTCTAAAAGTGTTGAGAAGAACTTATTCACTCCTCCATTCTCGGTGCTTTTGATTTCCAAAACTCTTCCCTTAACACTACCTCAAATGATAGAGGAGGATTAACCCATTATCAATGTCCTCCATTATCATGATGATGATGCTCTCTTAACCTATATGGGTGTTGAAGAAAACTATCTTGTGAACAAATTACCCTTTGAAAAATCTATTGTTCTCATCGAATCTACCATCAACGCTAATATTAGTACATCAAAAGAACCACATATTATCAAAATTGGTCAATATTTTGACATGCATGAAATCTAGGAGTTCACCATGTTCTTATCCAACTATAGTCAAGTTTTCACATGGTATTATAGTGATATGCTTGGTATAGACCCTAACATCATTATCCACAATATCATCACCATCCTAGATGTTAAGTGGTGAAATAAAATATTTGTAGGATGAATCCTTGCATTTCTTTGTTAGTAAAATAATAAATCCAACATCTTCTTTCATCTAATTTGATACTACCTACTGATTATCCTCAATTGGTTTCTAATATCGTACCCGTGACTAAATCCACTAGGAAATTACACATCTCGCACAAAATTTTGGGACCTTAACCTCATTTATCCAAAAGATGATCTCCCTACCTAGCATCGATCATCACATCCATCTAACAACAGGCCACGAAATACTATCTCATATGGATGGTTTCTCTAATTATAATCAAACCATCATCATACCAGAAGATCAACATAAAATTCCCTTTATCACCCCGTGGGGAACATTCTACTATAGAGTAATGCCCTTTGGCTTGAAAAATGTAGGAGCTACTTATTAGTGCACTATGCCATACATATTTCATGACCTCATCCACAAAACCATAGAAGACTATTTAGATGATTTCTTAGGAAAATATATACACTAAAAATACCATATTGTTGTCCTCGGCATGATCTTTTCACGTATACTACAACTATTTCTTCATCTCAATAAAAATAAATTAGTATTTAGTGTTCTCACAAGAAAAATTCCTGGGATTTATAGTATCTTTTATGTGAATTGAAGTTGACCCTTCCAAGTTAAAATCCATCATCAAAATTCCTCCACAATCTGATATTAAAAAAATATGCAACCTTATGGGAAAAATTCAATTTATTCACCGCTTCATTTCTCAACTATCAAATCACTTTGTCACCCTTTTCATTTTCTTCTAAACAAGTACATCCATTTTAAGTTGGAAAAGGAATATCAATATGCCTTAGATGCCCTCAAACAATATCTCTTATCACTACTAGTGCTTACACCTCTATGTGAGGGGATCCCTTCTATCTATATATCTCCGCTACTGATCATGCCTTGGTAGCCATGATAGCACATCAAGATAAACAAAGAAAGGATAGGAAGTTTATTACATAAGCCACACCCTTCAAGATTATGAAACCCATTATTTTGAAGTAGAAAAATTACGTTGTACCTTGTACTTTGCAACTTCCAAACTCTGTCATTATCTTCTCAATCAAAAAACCTATGTGGTCATCAATTATAATCCATGAAATCTAAACCATATAAAAATGACCATATAGCTAGATGGATCATGCTCATGACAAATTTTTCCTTTAATTTATCTGTAAAAATTTCATCAAGGGGAAGGCCATCACCGATCAGCTCATTAAAGCTCCCCTTTCCACTAATCATTTACCTTGCTAACATTTTCTTTGAATCTATCAACATTGTCGATCACGATAACTCCCTCTCAAAATGACCTTGATTTTTTTTTAGTCTAAGTTCAAAAAAGGTGGATTAGTGGGATATTTATAATACCCCATTGGGTTACCCTATTCCACTAGCTTTCAAACTAAACTTTAATTACATAAACAACATTGTAGAATAGGAAGCCCTCATCATGGGACTTCAAACTGCCACATTTTCTAGGTGTATAAATCCTTGAAATTTATGGGGATTATCATCTCATCATCAATAAAATAAAAGGGACCTATCAATGTTAAAATGATATCTTGCAAAAATGTAAAGCCATTTTCGAAGACCGGAATTTTTATCATTACAAAATCCAAACTATCCCTCCCTCATATAATAATTTTTGGATACCATGGCTTCCCTCATATATCTTATTCCTTTATCACCAAATGATTCTAAAATCTTTGTTGTCATACACAAACTTGATCAACCATCTTACACTAAAATTTATCTTTCGACTATCAATCATATAAAAGATATCCAATCTAACACTTGGTATAATCAGAAATATGACTATCTTTCCATAAGAAAAATACCTTCGATCTATCCAGAAATGGTAAAATATATTTTCAACAATGTGGATCTTGTTATGTCATACTAGGGGTATCTTTTACAAAAGATGGTTTGATGACATTCTCCTATTATGTCTTAAATATCTAGAGGATCATCTAGTTATCCAAGAAATCCATGATGGGATATGTGGTGGGCACTTTTAATGGTTCGATTGTTGCTAAACATCTCATATGAATGGGTTATTACTCTCTTATGCTTAATCAATATTGTTGTGATTATATCAAGAAATGTATCAAATGTCAACAACACTCCCACCTTACACATGTTCCCAGTCATGTTGTCTAACCAACTCAGGTCCTAAGACATTTTTCATAATGGGGACTCAACCTCATTAGACTTATCAATCCTAAATAATCATAAAGACATAATTCCATCATCATAGAAATTAAATACATTAATAAATGGGTGGAATTTATCCCTCTTATCTCCACTAAATAATATAAAATCATCTATTTATTCATCATCATATCATTTTTTGCTTTGACATTCCTCATAAAATCATCACATACAATGGTAAATCATTAAAAAATTAGAGAGTTCAAAATATTTGTGACACTTATAATATCAAACTTATCTTTTCTACACCTTAGTTTCCACAAGCTAATGGTCAATCTGAAGCATCTAATAAAACCCTCAATAAAATCCTTACCAAAACTCTCAATAAAATTAGTAGAGATTGGAACTTGTAAATCCTATTTATATTATGGGCCTATCGGACTAGAACTCGAATGCCTATGGGTGTTATGCATTTCTCCTTAGTATACAATACTCAATTTTTTATTCCACTTGAATTCTATATTCCATCCTTATGCATTTCTCTTAAATATTTCATCCTCGAAGAAGAATATCATTAAGAAACCTATAAACACCAACTAACTACCCTTAAACATATAAACATATATCAAGGAAAAATAAAAAAGAATCTAAAAACACACTGAAATAACATTATTTTAATGTTAGTGATCTTGCACTAAAATAAAATCAACATGTCACTAACATAGAGAAGAGAAAATGCAAGAATTTTTCTCAGAAATGGCTTGGACCATATATCATAACTCATAAATTTGGGTCTAGATCTTATAGTTTAGCTTCTCTTGATGGTAAACTTGAAAAGGAACCTCTTAATTTCTTGCACTTACAGTCATTTTATTGGTAACATATCAAATCACATGACCAAAATATCCCTCCATCGACTTATTTATCTTTTAGGATTGCAATGATTTGGAATTATGTAGTTTCCCATCAACATACCAATTATGACCTTAAATATGGGCACCACATATCTGCTCATAGCATATTCCACATGGTCAAAAACCCTACTCACAACTAGGGAACCTTGCAATCGTTACTCTACCTAACTGATGACATAATAAGGATATGCATGTAGCTTGCACATTTTCAAATTTTAAATGTTCACCTAGGCTCAACCGTAGCTCAAACAAATTTGAAGTATCTATGGATGTATATGATCAAAATATAGGTTGATTCCTTAAAGGACAACTATCAATAAAAATATTTACATCAGCCAATGTGTAGGCCACTCCCTATATGGATGGTTATCAAGTATACATACGGAAATGAAAAAATGGCTTCTTGCATTGATAAACCCTCATATTTTAAAAAAGAAAAAAACAACCATACTAGGAAAGCTTCCGCATCAATCAACTTTCCCATAAAATGAAATATTCTTGCATTGATTAGCTTACATAGTATACAATAAAACTAAGGAATGTTAGAACCATCAAGAAAAACCTTTTTCCCCATACACGCTACACACAAACCTTCCCCATGTCAGAAAAGGCTAAACACAAATATCCCATATGCATCCATGATCCTAATATGAATAACCATCATAGGTTATATGACAACATTCATTACAAAGCTACATGTGTGATGTCATATACATAATAATATTACCATCATAGATTATATGTAATAATAATGTTAAGGAGAAATTATTAAACAACATGTTCTTGACCATCGCAAAGTGCATGAAAATAAAATAATATCATCGGTTGTCAAACCCATATATAAAAGAATCAAAACCATGTATAACAACTAATAAAACATACATCTCTAATCTAAAACATACATTTTAAATCTCCATAACACATCACATCAAATCATAATGAAACTAAAACATAAAAAAATGAAATCATATATATATATAGACATCAAATGTTTGTAAGTATTTAATGGCTCCAAAATCCTCATACATTAAAATATCATACATTAAAATCTCTCAAAATAGATCCTAAACACTAAGTAGTAAAGCTGTAATCCTAACAAGCGAATTCCCCCTCCAACATTGTTCCCTAATAGCCATTAAGGTCCCTATGCGGTCCCTCGTTAGAACCCTATACACCTAAAAATCAACATGTCATTTCAGATGCACTCGACTTCCTGAGGTCATTCCTGACAACCGACGTGTGTAATATTGAAAGGATGTTGATGGGAAACTAAAGGAAAATCAGGGGCTAAGAATGGGTAGCGTGAATTCCTAATAGATGAGTTGGAAAAAGGGGGAAATAGAGGCTATGAACGGGTAACATAAATTCCTGATGGTTTGATTGTCTTCTTGGATTTGATTTCTAAACTATGTTGAAACTTAGTTTTAAATAAATAAGGGAAACAAACTTAGTTTAAATAAAATATAAATGGGTTTTAATAGTTTAGTCAACTTAATGCATTCCCGATTAATTAAATAAACAAGTTAAACCATCTACTCTATTTGTTTGAGAAAGAAATGAATTGAAATAAACTAACTAAACAATTATTGATTTTGTGTTTTCTAAAATTAATTAAAATAAAGTAAAATCTACATCTACGAGACATGAGAAAAATATTAAAATAAAATACTACTACTTCTAATGAAATAAACTAAAACAAGGAATAACTAGATGTAGTTATTCCTCTGTTGCAAGATTGTAAGATAAAATCTACTCTAAACATGAGATGTATCGTAAACTTATTTTTTTGGAAATGAAAATTCTTCTAGCTATTTTGTTGCCTCAAGTTCACGAGAAATGAAAAGAAAATCTTCTCAAAAGCAATTTCTTATTTACTCAAAAGCTTTCGATGGAAAAGTGGAAATAAATTATACGGTTGATTATAATGAAGAAATAATTAAGGATTACAAACATAAAATCTTCCTCCAACTTCTTTCCCTTGCATATCCGTATGGATAAGAAGGAATAAGATATCAATGGAAAACTTGTGCAAATAATGCACTGAGACAATGTTGGAGATAAATAATTAGTTAATTCTACTATTTTAAAAATATACATTTCTTCTAATTTAATGACTACAATTAATTAAAATCAAATAATTTAAAACATCCCCAACATGTAACTATTGATCTAAGATAGAATTCCAGGTGTGGTGCTATGTTTGTGTCTCCTCATATTTATTTTCTCTTCTAGAGATAATTTCCAATTGATCCAAGGTGTGGAGATTGATGCTTGGTAGCAAGAAAAACCAAGAAAATGGTTGTAGCTAGTTGGTTGCGAGAAACTAGTTTAAAATTGAATGCAGAGAAAGAACAAAGCAATGAAAAAGTTTTCTGTGTGATTCCTAGCAATATTTTGGTAGCATAACTTTGATAATAAAATATGAAAGCTGCAACCCAAATTCAAAAGAAAAGTGAGCTTTTAAAAAATTATGGGAAAGAAAGAGTCCATAACACATGTCCAACAGAAGTGATAACACATCCACATAAGGGGCATTCAACCTTCTAAACATAATAAAATTATAAGAGAATTCTAATATGAATCGAATGAGCAAAGGTTAGGTGAAACGGTCAAGAAACAAGTATGAAAATCACTCCTGAATTAAAGAAACACGTTGTAAAACATGCATTTTAAAATCACGAGCTTTAACTACTGAGAACCACCGGTCTTGATAGCCTAAAAGTTACACAACCAATGCGACGGATGCATAACTAAAGCTGCAAATAAGGAACGAAGGGGGAAAATATGGATCGTAAACATATAATTAATCTCTTAACATGGAAAACATGGAAAAACAAGTCATAAAAAACATACAAAAGTGAAGGAATAGGATCTAGATCTCTTCGTTACTTTGAAAAATAATCCTCATTAGAGAATTATCGTGTCCTTTAATGTGGAACCATGTAATTTTGGGTCAATACTTAGTGCCCCCTCGGAGGAGCGTTGCGTCATGAATGGGTGTAAAACATGATTTTCGAGTATAAGCACTCCTAAATGGGAGAGATAGAAATTTTACCTTACTTAACCATGTGTTGAAATTACACCAGCCAAGCCTTCCCACTACATATAAAAGAAAAATAGGAATCAAGTGCATCTATAAGGAAAATTAGCTAAATAATTTGAAATGAAAAGAGAAGATTACTTACAATACCCGTGGGGATGAGAAGTACACTTGCTCCATGCATGCAAACCCTATATACACTCACTCAAAGAAACACTATAAAACTAAATATGAGCAATATATATATTTTTATACTAGTTTTAGAAATAATTTGTGCATACCTACTTATCTAGATTTGGAGGTCTAGATTTTTGGTGACCATTTTTCTTGCGAGTACATTTAAAATGAAGAGAATTCATTCGTGATGGAAACAAACCCAGTGGAAAAAACAAAGGGCCAAGAACACGTAAGTTATAAGTATATTTTTTTTTTATCCTAAAATTTCATTTTTATTCAAAACTAGTTGTAGGAGTTGAGATTTTACATAAATTTATAGTCAAAATGTTCATAGGGCAGCCCTTGTATGTTTTATAATTTATTTGGAATGTTTTGGTTGTTTTTAAATTTTTTTGGGTTTTTGATTTTAAGGGAAATGCCATGTTTAGGACTAACATGACCATCATGGCAGTTGCACAACTTCCACTCTTCATATAGTGGTTGTTGTGCAAACACCGTGGTGGTTACTGAAACTACCACTCTATGGAGAGTGTCAATTGCACAACTACCACTTTCTAAGATTGGTAGTATTGTAACCACCACAGAGTTTTGCAACTTAAGATCTAAGTAAGAAATTTTAATTATTTTTCTTGTATTTATATATTTTTATGAGCCTATCATGCATTTATCATGTTCTAATATGCTCTTTTTCCTTTTTTTTTTTGGCTGCATGGGACATATGTTAAATGGAGTAGAGACCGACAATATGAGTGGTTATCCAAAGTTCTATAGCTATTTTAACTAGAAAAGAGATGCATGTTATAGAGGGAAGGGATATGGCGGTTATCTTAGACATGATGAAATGCCCCAAGGATTCACATTCTTTGTGACTTTTTGACTTACTGGGATGTGGATCAGAACACCTTCTAATTTCTTGGTGTTCAGGGAGAGTGGACCATTAATTTGGAGGATTTTTATATGGTCTTGTGGTTCCTGTTACATGTAGGAATTTGGTGCTGAAGAGTGCCAATTCACCGGATGAGGTTCATAGATGGGCGAACTACCTAGGAGATGCACATGCACCTGACACGAGTGCCAAACAAAGTGTTACATTGCTGACTATTGAGGGTTCCCTATTCCCACGCTACGCAAGGTTGTCATGGGTATCTTGGCCTTGCATTTGATTGGGGATAAGGGTAGGGAAAAGTTATTATTCTATTGGGAACTTATTTTGGATAGAATTGAGCTCTATGGGAGAGTATTCACCTAGGGGTAGACATACTTGGAATTACTTATCGTGACATGTACATGATTTTTAGATGTGAGGCTACATCTTTCAACCACCCCACACTAGTTATGTCATGGGTTTTGAATGATTTATCCCCTACCCAAGGAGAATTGGGATAAAATAACCCAAAGATATGAGGGATGCTAGATGGGTCAACATGGTTATGCTCTCAAGGATAATGCACAACTAGCAATGACAATGAATACAATAGATATGGTGGCTCATCCATATCGGGATATATTAGGTTGGTGGGGGAGGAGATAGTTACTTTTACTACATGTAGCACTACTTCTCGTTAGTTGATCACATGAATCAGATAAAGACTCATCCAATGATTTGGGTTCTACAACATTTTAGGTTACCATTATTAGATACCCTTCTAATGGTTTCCACCGTGTAAAAAGGATTCCATGAGGTGAGATATAGATATAAAGGTGACTCTAGTGGATAGTTATAGTTCTTGGTGTTATGATCTAGACACCATGAGCTAAACAAGACCTAGATGTTGGTGCTACATTCAAGTCATGTCAGCTTTTTCAAATTACTGCGAGGGTCTAATAGGGAGTGAGGAGGAGGAGGTTTCGAAAGACTCGGAGTTCAAAGGAGGGGTTAGGTTAAGACTAGTGGGGTATGAGAGAGGTATCAACTACCTGCAAGATCCGAGGAGGAGTCTCGTCCATCTAGAGAAGATGGAGGGGGAGGCAAGGAGGAGGAAGCCATAATGGCTCCTATAAGAGGCATAACACTAGTTGTAGAACCAAGATGGGTTTCAGAGACCCAATTGAGTACTTATACTATCCTCCATCCTTCTACTTCCTAGATTAGATGTTAGTGAAATTTGTTTTTTTTTTAATATTTTGTAACTTGTCATTATATGTTTGTATTTTTGCATCCAAAAATGATGGACGGTGGAATATGATTAGGCATACAAACCTGGAATTATTAATGATCACTACTATGATTCCTCGAGATACTCTACTAACAAACCGAGGATCCCTAACATATGTTGTATGTCACACAATTTTTGTAAGATTATATGGTGGGAGAGATCTCTCGGTTGAAGACTGATATTGTGATCTTTGCATGTAAGAGAGATGTGATGATGATCTTCATATAGTGGGGCTACTACCATCGTAAAATCTCATGGAAAGCCTCATCGTTTGATGCATGGAATCTCCCATGGTGCACCTAACTAGTTTCATTGTAGGAAGCTGTAGTAGGAATCCTCTCCCTACTCCTTCATAGGGATCTCATAGAGAGGGATAGGCTGGGGGCCTTTATTTCTTTGGGATAATTTTTGTGTATATATCAATTTTTTAATATATTTTTGGCTCATCATTGAGAATTTTGACCACACTTTCCCTTTATTGTGATGGAATTTTACTTGAGACATTTGACACACAAACACTTGAAGTTTTCCTTTTTGTAATATTTTTGAAGTTTGAACACAGCTACTTGGCCATTTTTTTGGTTGCAAGATATCCTAGTTTTATTTATTTCTAGAACTCGAATCTTATGGTTTTGAAGCCACTGGCTAAATTTTATCAAGAATGTAATGTGGATTTTCTTGCTTGTTTGTTGAGCTGGTTATATCTTGTTCATGTTGTGTTTTCTTTATGGGGTACTCCCAAGATGTCATGTTTTCATTCTTGGTGCCACAGTAACATGCCCTTGGTTTTGAGGTGATATATCTACAATACAAGAATAGATCTACATAGATCTATAATACAAGATCTCACCAACATGTGGATCTATAAGAAGAAACTCTATGTGCTTTGCATACTATGCAAGCCATTACAATGAGACAATAACTATACAAAGGAAATACAGTAGAAGATGTTACCCTCTTCTCACCATTCATATGTACCTATTATTTTCTTCTATTCAACTCCTCTCCATGGAGACTCTTTCTTCATATAACCTTCTCTTTCTTTCTCTTCTTCTTCTTCATCCACTCAATATAGGAGAATCAAGGATCTAATTCAATCTTTCTCTTAATTCACCTTCTAACCATAACTTTCATGCTTATATAGGCATATACAAACTTAGGGCACAATAGCCATGCATTTACAATCAATAGATCTGTTTTAATGCTAAAAGTAGATCTAATTCTTGAGAGTTAAATAAAACACTCCCACACAGGTAACCAATTTTTATTTCTCCTTTCCTAAGCGATGTCGGTACTAGGTGACCAATGATGGTCCTTCCTAACCAATGATGGTTAATGTGTTTTCCACAAGAAGTGTAAAACAAGCTATCTGTGAAACAATTCAGCTCCAAAACCTAAAAATCTCCCACTTGGAGATAAACTACGAATCTCTATACCTGTACCTATACATCATCATCATCTACACATCGTGAAGACCATATATTATTTCCTTCAACAATTATCTCAAAAATAAAACCTAGAAGATCAAACCATCTTCTAAAATGAAGATAACAAATTTGTGACTTACCATAGACCTACACGAAGCTATTAATGATCCGTGATAATTGAGATAGCCATACATCAAGCTCCAATGAATCATAACACCAAGCCTCTCATGCAACCAAGCCATCACGAATTACACACTTGAAAGATCTCTCACTCAAACTAAAGTCGAGCTTCAATTGTAACCATAGCCATACTTGTAAAACCAATCATGTTCTCCATCCATCTATCTATGTCTCCATGCAACCACCAATGCAACTGTCCAAAGACAATTAAAACTGGAATATGTGAAAGAAAAATAAGATTCTAGGTAAAAACATCCCTGAATGAGTTCTACATGCAACAATGGGTGATCAATCCACAAACACCTGCATAACTCAAATCCAAACAACCGAAATAAATCCAACCCTGCATAAACAACTAACATGTCCAAGACATTCATCTGTAGATAACATACCTATCAAGGAGTAACATAGTAATCAAGAGGAAATACAAACATCCCCTACTCATGCTCAAGGCATATAAACCGTGCTCATAGACATCCACGTGTAAATCAAACATTTGCATCATCATAGACTCACAAAACTAAATCTATCCACATGTATAAACTCACCTATACATCCATCCATATCACCATCTCTCCAAAAGCTCCAAGTTTTCCACAAACAAACTCCAAAATATTAATATAAATCTTATGCTCATTAATTTCAATAACAAAAATCCATGTTAAATCTTGTGCTCATCAACATACTCGCACAATCAACTAAGATGAAAGTAAAACAAGGGCACCGTCTAAAAATGGTAAATAAAAACTATTGTCAAACACGTGACCAAACTAACCATGGTTTCCTAACCGAATCCGATCACTTCCGATTGACCATGATTACTAGATGACCAACCACGGTTAATCCTAACCAAAACCGATCTTTGTAACTAGTAGATTTTATCCTTTAACCCTTAAAACTCAAACAATTCTCTATCATCTTCACCAACTAAATCTAACTATCAATTGTAATCCCATAGGGATATCTAGGCACCATAAAAAATAAAACAAGAAGTGACATCACAAACCAATAAACTCAATATATCGCACATATGTGACTCCCCTCCAAAACCAAGTAGTTCATCTACCACTCTAAATAGTAACAATCTCCTCTCACTCTGCATGTGCATCATGTATCTAACCTTGTAATGCCAACAACCATGGCTTGCTCCCACTGAACACAAAATTCCCTACACTGCCTCTAACCCAAGCTCAAAAGCTAATATGTTAGTGAGAAATAAAACCAAATGAAAGAAAATATTAAATGATTCCATTCTTATCAAAGAATACTTCTACATCACATAAGATTGTCTTGTTTTTGAAGTAGATGAATCAACTTCTTTTCGTCCTATGTACTCAACATATTTTGTTACCTACAACCGTGTGTCTAACCATGAATTTTTATTGAGGATCTCATCCTTAGAATAAATATCCTTGTTGATGTAGCCTAGAATTTGTAATAACACCCTAGTCGCACTTTGGCACATCATTGACCTAGGCGAGCACTCACCCAAAGCATGCAAAGGTACCAGGTCCCTCTTTAGGGTTCTTTGTAATAGGATGTTAACATGATGAAGGAAGAAACATATAGATTCATAACTAATCCATCATTCTATTATGCATTCTATCCTCATATCTATGAAGAATAATAATCATGATTTTACCATTAACATGCACTACTCAATTACGTAGAATGACACTTAGATTCAACCAATATCTTCCATCTATTAGTAAATACAGAATCTCCTTATAGTATTGTCAATCTATATCAATGTGCATATGGATCGATACATAGATTCAAACATACAAAGTCATACATACACTGCTCTCTATGATACATACATCTACTATGCACCTAACATAATATATAGGGTGGGGACTTGCCCTTCACCACTTAACTATTCTAGAAATAGGTTGCATGCTATTGATAGCCACATGTCATTTACAATCATATCCACACATGCAAGTGTGCTATCTATAGTCCTCTTGTAGTTAACTAAAGTGTTAATTATATTCTTTTCTTGTCTCCATGTATAGAAGATTTGAATCGCTTCTCCAAAGGTAAACAATGCATGGCATGCGTGTCTCTGAATCATTGATGTGGTCCACACGCCATCTTCCAAAAATATATCCTCATGCTCAAAATTGGCTGAGTCCTAAAATCTATACTTTCGTTCCATGTGCGGGTCCTTCCTATCCTTCCGTGCCCTTGGTTCTAGGCCTTCTATCCTACATGGAATCCTCATGTGATTTTAGACAAGTATTCTTTGATCAACATTACCCCACACTAATCTCATTGTCATCCCGACAATGGGTATCTCCAAAAAATTTGAAGGAAAGAATAAAAATGAAAGAATAAGAATGAAAGAATAAGAATGAAATAATGTGGATAAATAAAGATTTTTATGAGGTTATTTAGGAAACCTCCTCTATATCAGTTTGTAGTATCAGCTCTAGATACTCCTCTTTTATTATGGCCTCTAAAACCTACCATTCAAGTGAGTGCCTATTCTACTTTCTCTGGGATGTCCACAATAATGGATTCCAACTCATCCCTCACAATTTATCCTTTCTCATTTTGCAGAACCAACACAACATTGGACATGGATGTCATTATTCCTTCCAAAAGGCCCATCTTCTGTGCAATCAACTTTCTAAGCTCTTCCAGCCAAGTCTTATGCAACTCTTGTGTTCTTTGTCAGGGCCTCACACTTCTGTTTAACCATTGACAACCTTTCTGCATAGCCCAATGTCTCATCTTTCATTGCTTTCTAGACCTCATTATTCTCTTCCAAGGTCTTAATGTTGATGAGCACCTCTAGAGCTATGCATATATTTAAATCCTGGTCCGCTTTCTTCAATACTTCTTGTAATTCCTGCAACAACCCTTCATAAGATGTGATTTTTCTCATCATAGATGATTTCTCTCATTTGACATCTTGTTCTAATATTTTGGTGCTTGCATATGTAGAGTTTCATCTTCGAGCACCAATTCCACCAACTTTCCCACATATTGTATCACTAAAGGAAATGTCTGTGGTACCTTGGGTTCCAAGTGTGGCCTTTCTTTGATTACATTATCCCCAATCTCCTTTGTGATGCTTATGAACACTTCATTCTTCTTCTACATGAAGTCCCTTTCTTGTGTTATGTGTGCTATCTCTACGTCCTTCACCTTCAACTCTACGAATCAAACCTTAGCTTGATTCAATTATGCCCTAGGTGGAAACTTCATAACCTAACTCTTTTCTATCTCCCTACTTTACTCAAACTCCTCACCTCCTGGGATGCAAGTTTCTTATCATAATGATCTGGTTGTCACTCTTGGTTTCACACCCTTCACACCTTAACTTGATCACTCGGCTCTTCACACTTGGCTCTTCTCTCAAATACTCTTAGTCGCAATGGTAAAAATGAATCTGCATCCCATCCTTATATAAATTTTTCAAATTTTGATGCATTTATTACTCCTCACCTACCAAATATCCCTTCATTCATTGACTAAATGCCTTCATTTCATGCGGTACATCTTTGCACCCAAATATAACCTTCTAACATGCCTTCCTACCCTCTAGTCATAGACTTCTCTTCAGTGCGTACTCCTGCGCCTGAGTACCTCATCATTGTACCTTCTCCGAGTAGCTATCATGGCCTCCAATTACCTTGCATTATACTATCATTTCATTCATCTCCATCCTTGGTCACTTTTGAGAAACAATCTTCTTTTGACTTAAAGCACACCCGTAGTAGCTTATTCCTTTCATCTTTAAAATCCCACCATCTTTTTCTTGGACAACTACAACCACCCCGCATGAAAATTATGTGCATTCCTCGCACATAAAAATTATTCATACAATAATTAGCTTTAGGTGTGTAAGCATGCTTATTGCACAAAAACAAAAACTAAATTGACAAAGCATAGTGAAAATTAAGGAAATACTTTAAGGAAATACATGATTGAAAATATAAACTAAATGGCAATACTTCCTTATTACAAACACCAAGAAGACTTATTTATAGTAGTGCTTTAGCCTACTCCTATTAAAGTAACTGGGTATCTGTGTTCCATTAAGTGCTTCTAACTATCAAACACCTGACTCAAGTATAGAAGTGATAACATACGGCCCCAACCAATGTACTTTGAGCTTTCTTAGATGGTGCAAGAACTTTGAGTCATAAAGAAGTACCATTTGTCCAATCTCAAACTTCTTATCCCTTATGTTTTTATCATGCCATGCCTTCTTCCTAGCCTTTTCTTGCTTCTAACTCCATCATGCTATGGCTCAACACTCATCCAGTTGAATCATATTTTCAATACGTTCTTCTAAATCCTATGCATCAGCTAGACCTCCAAAGATGTGCAATGCGCAAAGAAGGTAACATAAATTCTATAGGAAGAATAACTTCCATGCCAAACACCAACTGAAATGGTGTGGCCTTGTTCAATCTCTTGTAAGTTGTTCTATATGCCCAAAGCATAGCTAAAACTTTTTCATCCCAATCCTTTCTTCCAACATCACATATTTTTGTCAAATTCTGGCCCAAAATTTTGTTGAAAGCCTCAGCAGTTCCATTTTCCTGAGGATGGTAAGGTGTAGTTTTATGGTGTGCAACCATAAACTCATCTAATAGGATCCTGATTGTCTCATTCAGAAAGTGTGTACCTCTATCAATTTTCAAGCTTAATGGACACCCATATCATGTAAGAAAATTCTCCCATAGAAACCTAACTACTGTAGCTGTCATAAAGTCTTTGGTAGGTGTTGCTTCTACCCACTGTGTGAGATAATCTGTGCAAGTAATGATATAGCATGATCTACTCTACGTGCATGTACCAAAATAGGGCCTACTAAATCAATGGCCCATTTCTCAAATGGTTCAACACTAGTAATCTGTCTCAAAGGCATCTCATCTCTCTACCCTAGTTTTCCTAGGCATTGATAATGATCACACACCTTACAATAATCTTTATAGTCTTTATATAGTGTCTCCCACCATAATCCAGAATTAGGATCTTCTAGGTAGTTACATCCCCTACATAATGGCCTCATGCAATACCACCATGAGCTTCCTCCATGATATCCTTGCGCTCATGATCCAACACATAATGAAATAATAATTCATCTCTTCCTAGCTTGTAAAGGTCACCACCGACTAACATAAATGGTGCCGCATGTATAGCAAGTTGATTCTTTTCCAATGATTTCATTCCTTCGGTGCCATACCTATTTTTAGAAAGACAACAATGTCTTCGATTCCATGGGTGCATGTTGTAACTCAGTAAATCTGTGCATCGACATTGTTTCTTCAATTGTCTGTGCATCCTCTCCTGAATTGATTTCGGATAAATGGTCCGGTCCGAGAATTGTTTTTATTGGCTTCACCACAACTTTGAAGTAAAACTCTTGAAATAGGATCACCCATCTACATATGTGCCCTGTAATATGGGATTGTTTACCAAGTACTTCAATTCCATATGATCTATATAAAACACAAATGGTGTTGCTAACAAGTACTGTCAAAACTTGTACAATGCATAGATCATTGACAAAGCTTGTGCTTTGTAGTTATACAATTCCTTTAGCAGGATTCAACTTCCTACTAGCAAAATAGATTGGATGATCTATAATACCTTTCCAGGTTGAGCTAACATATCACCAATGGCCATACTAGAAGCATCCATATGTACATGAAATGGTTTATCCCATGAGGGAAAGCGCAGAATGGGCATAATAGTAAGTTTCTCTTTTAATATCTCAAACGTGCACTATTGCGGTTCTCCCCAATAAAATGTACCTTTCCCCTTCAGTAATTCTTCCAAGGGTGCAACAATTCTAGCATACCCTTTGATGAATTTTCTATAATATCCTATATGACCTAAAACCTCACGCACCTCACTTTGACTGGTAGGTGTTTCTAGGCCTAAAATGACTATAACCTTGGTTGGATCAACTAGCAAACCTTCCTTATAGATTATATGTCCTAACAGTATCCCAAATGGTGTAGCAAATATGCACTTCTTGATATTCAAAGAGATACTCAATTATCTACATCATTCAAACATTAATCACATATTGTCACAATGATCTTTCACAAGCCCATATACTGTCCAATCATCTAGGTAGACCTGTAAGAATTTGTGAATAAAATCCTTGAATGCTTGAACAACTATGCATGAGAATACATCAGAACATTTTTCAATCCAAAGGGCATCACAATATAGGAAAAACTACCCCATTCAATAGTAAATGTTGTCTTTTCTTGATCCTCCTGAGTGATCCTAACCTGATGATACCTAGAAAATCTATCTGTGAAAGAATATATTTTACATCCTGGAACTCCTAGTATTTCCTCGATGTGAATGACATAGGGAATGGATTTTGACACATGCATCATTTAGTTCCTTGTAGTCCACACATATCCTAATCCGTCTATCCTTATTGATACTGATCACCATTGGGCTAACCCATTATGACTCATCAAGGGGCTTGCTAATTCTAGATTTCAACATTTTATCAATTTTTTCTTTCATATTTTCACGTAAATTAGAATTCATTCGTAAGGTCTCTTTTATACTTGCTTTGTGCACCATCCTTAAGTTTGATCTTCATTTCCCAAGTGATTCATGCATGCCTTTAAGTTCATGATATCCATGAGGGAATAAGTCCTGATAATCCCTAAGTAACTCGATGATCATTGCTACCTCCAAGTCTGACCAGTAATCTCCAATGATGGCCTCCTTAGGCTCAGCCTCTAAACCTATATTCACCTTTGTTGTCTTCATGGGTTCATGGTAGGTGCACGAATCCTTGTCCTGCACTATCAAGACCTTGAACACCACATGTGAATGTTCAATATCTAGGTTCTCAACTTCCTCGTCGTCCACGATGTAAACCATCTTTCCTTTCTCTATCTTAAGGCAAGTGTGTTCAAGTAGTATGGAGTCCATTTCTTCTTCCTTTTCAAAACATGCTCGAACTCTATCTCACTGAATAATTCTTGAATATGCTCTTCTTCTTTTGCACTATCTCCCATAGTTAAGCACTTGACAAATTTTAATGTCGCAGCTATAAGAGGTTTAGTTGAAAAGTAGTCAAACATATGGATCATACCTGCATTCAAATCTTGCCAGTTCCCAGTTTCTCTATGTATTTCTACATATATATACCAAGTGCATGCACATCCTTGGAGCGTGGAATACAATCTGGCTAAGTAAAAAAGGTAAGTAGGTGCATGTGTGTAGGTCCTAGTTGAAGAGAGGCACGAGGACAAAGTGCGTAGGTAGGGTTTAAGAAAAGGGTTTAAGGAAGCTCCGTGGCATGCACATGTGTGCATGTGGACAAAACCAAGGGTTTGGGACTTAGCCAAATTGGTGTTTGGGATAGAACATGTGAAAAGCATGACCGACTACATGCATGTTGTGTGGATAAGGTGCTAGCACTGGTGTGTGAGTTGGCCCAGGAAGGAGCATGCTGCGGTAGAAGCTTCTAGAAGCACATCATGGTGAAAAGTGGAAAGCTAGGCCCTGGAGAGAGCATGCTCGCATGGAGGACCACATTAGACACTTGGCATCGGATCTGAGGGCGTTGGAGGATGAGTTGGCAGCCCAGAAAGGCTATAAATACAAGCACTGTAGAGTAAAATAGAGAGAGAGAAAAAAGAGGGGAGCTCTGTAGAAATACAAGAACTCTGTTAGTGGATAATGGTATTTGGGAAAGAATGTATAATGGGTATGGGGATTGAAATTTTTCTTTTGATAGCCTAGCTACATTAGTACATTGAAAAGCATGACTTGTGGTATGTTTCTCTGTGACATTTTGTAATGGCTCCATGGATGTAATGAGGTTACCAGTTATATGAATATGAATATCAATGATTCTGATGCATACGTCTTTCTCATAGGTTCTCTTTCATTTATGTTTATGCTAAGTATGGATGCTTGTATACTTCTTTCTGTTATGGTACAAGTTATATAATCTGTTAAGTACTTTCTATCTGTAATGACTGCAAGGATCTAGAGCCATTGAGCTCTATGGTTCTTGAATGTCTTAACTCCATTTAAATCTCTTAAGCACAAATCATAGATGATGATATTTCCCACTAAACTCACATAAAAGAGAGACTCGGCACCTGTGCGTGCCTCGGGTGAGCACCCAACATCCATTGGGTGATAGGTGATGTGCATGGGGTACCTTTCTTTTGTGATAAGGGTAAAAATGACTACATCTTGGTTCCGTTTTGGGACCTCTTTTCAAAGTTGTAGTGGGAAATAACATACAACATGATCTGTGTAGTGAGTAATGATAGAATGGTTAACTTTGGAAAGTGTTGAATCATGGTTCAAGAGCATGGAGGATGAATTTTCTTAGAGATTCAGCATTGGACCTGAGTTTGATGCACGTAAATGGGTAGAAGAGAACCTCTACCATGATTTATATGAAACATTTTTTGTTGTTTCCCAGTAGAGCTGTATGAATGGCTCTCAGCGTATGCATCTAGATCAAGTTGGCATTATGGATCATGATCACACGTGTGGACCCAAGAAGATTACCAGAGGCTGTAGGATGTAGATCTGATGTGGACCCATGTTGTGGATCATTGGTGGAAAGGAGTATTGGCTAGCTACACTCTGGAGTATGCCATTTCCACATATTCTTGTCTGGAGGTTGTTGAGTTTGAGTTTCTATGGGAGCCTAGAGGATCATTTCTACATGTTATCCCTCTATGGAAATGAAGATCTGGTTGTTACTTTGGGTTTAGAGGCATTTCCAATGGCTGGCTAGACCATTCGAGTGTTGGGTGAGGGAGCTAGGGTGGAGGAAGATGGCAAGATATTACGATGGAGAAGGAAAGGGAGGAGAGATGGCTCAAGTATAGTGAAGCATGTGAAAGGGAGATTGCTAGATGACATGAGGCTACAAGTGTGATGGATCTATGGAGGAGACATTGTGGGAAGGAGTCGAGGTTCACGTGGAGGATGTGGAACTAAGAGCGATCTGTCTTTACCCCATCTTGGAAAGTGCGTAAGAGAGACCCCTTTGGCTTCTGGTGAGAGTTCATCATGTGGAGAAAGAAGAGTCATTGGCATGTATCTGAACCCACCCAGTGACCAAACCCTAGTGCTTGGTTTTCTAGAACCAGGAAGGAGTATCATTGACCTAGTTGATATCAGTGGAAGTGACAGATCTATGCCTAGGAGGTATAATTTTTAGTTCCCACTTCTATGGCTACACATATTCTAGTATTCAGAGGAGTCTTTGGACAAGGAGCTAGTATACAAGCCTTTGGTCTCACATCTGGGAGTGGCGCGAGGGTACAATAGTGGTAGTGGGGCACTATCACAGACCATTGGTGCATAGTTCAGTGGAACCATGGGGACACTTGGCATGACTACTATAGGACCTGGTGGGTCAGGGGGCATAGGACCTAGTGGACCTAGTGGTTCTAGTGGATCTGGTGGCTCAGGAGGCATAGGACTTGGTGGACTGGTGGATCGGTGGTGGAGGAAACACGGAGAGGAACCAAGGCTCTAGCTCAGGAGGACAAGGGCCCTAACCACCCCCTCAAGTCTTCTTTGAGATGTCGTTACACTTTCCAGATTATAGAGGTATTGAGGATGTTGCGGAACATGTTCACAAGTGTGAACTGCTATGGTGCATGCAAAGGGTATCACAACCCTAGAGTGGAAGGCTAGTTAGTTTGCAACCACGTTGCAAGGGTGTGCACATAGTGGTATAGGAAATATGACCCTCATCAAATAGTGGTGGATTATACTTACTTTAAAGAATGCATTCTTGGTAGAATTCCACATCCCTGAGTTTGAATAGAAGAGCATCAGTGCTTTGAAGGAGATTCAACAAGGAATGGAGAGAGTGTGTGAGAGTATGATGCGCACTTTAAAACTCTCTTGTCTAAATTATCATATGATATTCACCCTTCACAACATGCTCAGTGGTTTGTTGGAGGATTGATCACACCTTTTAGAAGGGATTTATCTCATAAAACTTTCACAGACCCGTGAAGCATTGGAAAGCTCTGCATGCGTGCGAGGTTGTTGGTAGTAGTATTGATATTGGTGTTAGCCCATTCTGGAGGCTCAAATTATTGCTATGGCTAAGCAGCTAGAAAATTTGTCTGCAAACTCAGCCCATGAGACTCGCAGTGGTTTATGGTGCATAGATTGTGAAGTAGAGGGCATGTCAAGGATAATTTCCCCGGAGGATGGTACGTGCCATGATAGTAGATTGTGAAATTTTCATGGGGACCATGATGCAAGTAGATGCCCCTTATTACAACGTGCAATCCGAAGAAGAATGTGTCTTGCTACTATAAGATCTACACCTCTACAACCCATGATACTAAGGATTGTAGGCTCATTGATCAGATCCATGAGGCCATTGATCATGGGGTGTGCGCTAGACCAACATTTCCAGTAGTTCCAAGGGTGATGATCGTTATGAGAGAGCGTGCGAGATGGAGGTGCATGGAAGGGGTTTTGAGGAGGATTTTGTGGTCATGGTAACCATGGGGAGGAAGGATTGAGTTCCCATGTGGAACTGTTCAATTGTGGGTCTATAGAGCATTACAAATGAGAGTGCCTGGACCTGTTGTAGTGCTCATGGTGTGGAAAGAAGCACAAGTATGAGGAGTGCCTAGAGTTGTTTGAGCACATGAATCAACAAGCACGGAAAGACAAGGGCGCTGTAATGGTCAGCATTAAAAAGGAAGACACACAGTGGATGCCATGGGTAACATGGGATGTAGGTTTGGAGCCAATTTTGGTAACAAAAAGTAGAAGCCACGCGTAAAAGAGATACCAAGGAAGAAGAACCTAGTTTTGAGGGAGGAAGTAGTTCATGGAAAGTACCCAAACCCTGTGCGTCAAAAGGAGGTATATCAAGACACCATGGATGTCATTTGGAGTTTACAAGGGGAGATCCAGTGTCTAAAGGAGTAGTCAGGAGGGAGGAACAAGGAAGGAGAGTCGAGGTGCAAGGGATGACCTGGATGAGGTCAAGGAAGTATGTAAAATGCTAAGGCAAGAGAATATTATTCCCTTGCTAGGATCATGGTTGAGAGAGAAGGTACCACCATGTGCCGGAGGAGAGTGCGAGAGGTAGGTCTTGCATGTAAACCTTCCCCCTCACAGCCTTGACTATGATAAGGAGATCACATTGAATGCAGTTGTAGATGGATGGCTCCTTAGTAATATCCTCATTGACATAGGTGCGGAGGTCAATGTTCTAACTCTGGATGCATGGCATAGATGGGAAGACCTACATTACTGACCATCTTTGAATGTGTTGTATATGGAAAACAAGACTAAGGCAATGCCCATCGGTGTCTTAAAGGATGCAACTATCACTATCAGGGAGCTAAGTTTATTGGGGACTTGAAGTCTTGGCGCTCACTGAGGTAGACAATTTTCTAGCACTACTTGGGTGCCCATGGTGTTACAAGAACAATGCGGACCTTTGGTTCAACAAAGGGTACATCAGCTTTGAAAATAAGGAGGAGTGGGTCATTATACCCCTGGATGATGGGAAGTCGATGCCCTATACTGAACCCTTGGGAGAAGAAGTTCTAGATAGGATATATGTGTGCTCAATCAGGGACCCAGAGATAATCCATCCTACCGATGGAGTTATCTAGTTTGAGGATGCTCAGTCTAGTAAGTGACACCACTAGCCTAGCATGTGATAATTGGGTGCATGGGACTTATGAATTGATCAGATGGTAGTTGAGAGGATCGGTAAAAAAAGTAACAAAGGTGCACATGGTCGGTGCCTAGGAAAAAAATTACCTAAGTATTCAGGAGGGGCCTTCCCTGAGATCTTTTTATAGGAGATGGAAGCTCAGTGGAAGGAGGAGAAGGAATGGAGAGGGATGCTAAGTTATGTCCTACTCAACACAGTGGCATGGTGGTGGGCTACACATCAGGAGAGCCTTTTGGAATGGCGTGAGGTGAGAATTTCTCTCTCTGTCAGATTTTCTAGAAGTAACATGCCCACCATCATCAAGGACTACCATGGTAAGGAGCCCACCTCTTTCCATATCTAGGAGTGTGAGAGGATCTGAGAGAGAAGGTGTGGAAGCTTTTGCCACCATCCCTTTGGGTACACAAGTTGTATTCTACACTACAGGGTTTGCATGCGTACATGGTACATACATTCTGAGACATGCCGCCAAATAGGAAATTGGCAAGAGCTAGCAGCTGACCTCATTCAAACATTTGAATATCGAAGTACCAAGCCATCAGTTGATAAGGCATTGCAAGTTGTTAAGCACCTTACCATGGGGGATAGTGCCATGGCTAGAAGATAGGTTATTGGAACTGCTAGGTGAACTAGGTTTGGAGGTGCACTTTGAAGAAGAAGTAGAAGAAACAGAAGAGTTACAACTTGAGTGCGTGTTTGGAAAAGGAGAAAGGGAAGTTGGTGTATGTGATTGATGGGGAGGAAGTAGAAAGCTTGGATGTTAGCCATTCTGTAGGGATGCGTGAGGTAGTGGATAGTGTTGATACTACTCGTGTGCGTGCCTACCATGAGCCCTTAAAGACAAAAGAAGGTTAACATCGGCTCAGAAGAGGAACCTAAGGAGGCTATCATTGGAGATTACTGGTTGGAGAAGGAAGTCTCTAAGGTCATAGATCTATTGTGTGAATTTGAGGATTTATTCCCGTGCGTGGGTACCATGAGCTCAAAGGCATCCACCATTCCTTGGGGGAGATGAGGATAAAGTTGAAGGATGGTGTGCCAGTGGAGGAAGAGACCCTACCGAATGAATCCCAATTTTGCGTAAAGGTTAAGGAGGAGATAGACAAAATGATAGCTTCTGGGATCATTGAAGTAGTGGAAGAATCAGAATGGATAAGTCGATGGTAATCAACATCAAGAAGGATGGGTGGATTAGGATCTGCGTGGATTATAGGGAGTTGAAACGTAGTTTGTGTCATCGATCCTTTTCCAACCCCCTTCATTGAAGATATTTTGGAAGGAGTCGTTGGGTGTGAAATCTATTCCTTTACGGATGGATTTTGGGGTACCACCAAGTCGGATTGCAAAGGAAGACCAGGAGAAGACAACTTTGCCATTGAGTGGGGAAGTTTTGCATACACAGTCATGCCCTTTGGTTTGAAGAATGCACCTACTATTTTTTCATGCATAGTGGTGCAAGCATTCCAGGACTTCATCCATAAGTTTCTTCAGGTCTATTTGGATGATTGGATAGTGTATGGGCTAGTAAAAGACCATTGTGACAATTTGAGGTTAATGTTTGAGAGGTGTAGGTAGTTGAGGATATCCCTCAACATTAAGAAGTGTGTATTTGCTACACCCTTTGGGACTTTATTGGGGCACATCATATGTAAGGAGGGCTTGCTAGTGGATCCTGCCAAGGTTGTAGTTATTGTGGGATTGGGGGAACCTACTAGCCAAAGCGTAGTGTGTGGATTTCTTGGGCATACGGGTTATTATAGAAAATTCATCAAGGGGTATGCCAAGATAGCCGCGCCTCTAGAAGAATTTCTCAGACATAAAAGTGCCTTCCATTGGGGAGAGGCGCAACAGAAGGCATTTGACACATTAAAGGATAGGCTTGTCACCATGCCTATATTACATTTTCCCTCTTGGGACAAGCCCTTCCATGTCCATGTAGATGCCTCAGGAACCGCCATTGGAGTAGTGCTTGCACAGCTAGGTGAAGGAATTGTTGATCACCCTCTATGTTTTTTGCAAGTAGGAAGTTGACACCAATAGAGTAGAATTACACCATGACTGAGTGTGAAGCATTGTCAATGATCTATGCACTTTTCAAATTTAGGTAGTATCTGCTGGAAACACCCTTTGTATTTTACACGACCACATGGCATTAAAGTATTTGGTGAACAAGCCCATTCTACAAGGGTGCATATGTCGGTGGGTATTGTTGTTTCAAGAGTTTGAGTTCATGGTAGTAGTGAAACTTGGGAAGAGTAATTGTGGGCCTGATCATCTATCAAGAATTGATTCAGGGGAGGACACGTAGAGTATTGAGGAGACAATGCCAGATGCAACTGTTTAGGTTGCAGCATGTGCCCTGGATTTGGAGGAGATTGTAGTATTTTTAAAGGAAGGTGTGGTGCGGAAGGAATGAAGGCATTAGAGAAGAAGCAGCTCGCCATATGCATCGCGCCCTACATGTTGATCAGTGGAGACTTATACAAGTTGGGACGTGATGAAGTTTTGTGTAGGTGTGTATTAGAGCATGAGTGCCTCGCCATCATGGAGGAAGCACATGGAGGAAGTGTGGGTGGGCATTATGCAGGTGACATGCCACCGTGCGTAAGATATTAATGGTAGGATTGTGGTGGGAAACCTGTATACAAGGATTGTAAAGACTATTGTAAAGTGTGTGACCATTGTCAGTGCATTGGCAAGCCAGGAAAGAGAGATGAAATGCCTTTGTGCCCTATACCTAGTGCGTGAAACCTTTTGAGAAGTGGGAAATAGACTTTGTAGGCCCTATTGCACTAGTGGCACGTAGGACTAGGTCATGCTATGTCATCACTTGCACAGACTATTTGACAAGGTGGGTAGAGGCAGCTCCAACTAAAGATTACACAACAGCCACAATGGAAAGATTTTTGTGGGAGAACATTATCACAAGGTATGGATGCCCTTTAAGTTTAACTAGCGATAGGGGTACACATTTCTTAAATGAGACCATGAGGATCTATTAGTAGAATTCATGGTAGCTCATCACAAGACTACCCCTTATCACCCACAAGAAAATGGGACCATGAGAAGCATTTAACAAAATATTGAGTCATACCCTGACCAAAATTTGTGATGTCGGAAGACAAGATTGGGATGACAAGGTATCAGCCATATTATGGGCTTATAGGACAACTTATAAAAGGTTGAACAAAGCCACACCATTTCAATTGGTGTTTGGCATGGAAGTCATTCTTCCAGTTGAATTCATGTTACCTTCTCTGTGAATAGTGCGCAGCAGGAGGGTTGGCTGATGAGCAAGTCGTTGGAAGAGAGAATTGATGAGTTAATGAAGTTGGATGAGAGACGATCACACTCCTTAGGTGGAGTCAAACAATAGAGAAAAAAAAAAAAAGCATGGCATGATCGCCACATCAGAAACAAGAAGTTTGAGGTTGGGAAGATGGTCTTACTATATGATTCTAAGTTTTGTGCCATCTGGGAAGTTGAAAGTCCATTGGTTAGGTCCCTACACAATCTCATACATCCTTGATTTGGGCATGTGCGATTAAAGTGTTGGATGGAATGAAATTTCTGGACACTTCAATGGGAGTAGGTTGAAGCCCTACTATAAATAAGTCTTCTTGGTGTTTGTAAATAAGGTAGTTTTTTCCAGTTAGTTTAGAATTTTCCTTTATGCATTTCTTTTCTTGTGTTTCCCTTTCGCGTTGTTGTTTTTTGTTTTGCGCCTTGGGTGCTTGGTAACCTTATTACTTTTTGAGAATTTTTGAGTGCGCAGAGGACCACGCATCATTTTAGTGTGGGGTGGAGTAATGTGAAGGAGAGCATGGTTAAAATGCCAAGGAAGTTTTGTGTTGAAAAACCCAGTTGAATGGCCCTGTTGAAAGAGGTGCTTGGAAAGAAAAGATGGAAAAAGGATGGTTGGTGCCAAGATAAAAGCTACTTTTAGATCCCACGTACAAAGAAGGGAAAAGTGCATAAGCAACATGAGGTAGGTGAGAGAAAAAATCAGGATAGAAGAAGTGCCTTCGGTGCTTTGGTTACATGCATGCAAGAGTCTCCTGTCATGTTGGATTGGTTGTTGCATGAGAAGGTTGGAGGATTTTCCACGCAGGTTTGGGTGCGTGAGGGAAAGCGTTGAAGTCGGGATTTGTTTGAAAAATCCACATTAAATGTTAAAAGTATGGTGGTAGGTGAAGGAGCACTTAATGCTTAAAAAGGAAAAACTATAAATAAAGGGGTGGGGCACTTCATTATTCACTTTGCGTATAAAGAGAAAGAAGCACTTTTTGCACCTTTGCAAACTAGGGCTTCCAAAAAACTGATCCGTGTGAAGAAACATTTGGAGAAATTGAAGCGTGAGTAACTAGTTTGGATTTGTGAACCAGGAGGAAAGGATTTCATGGGTGTAGGAAAAGTGGGAGAAGGCATCATCTTGTGAAAGGAGTATCCTAGTTAGGGTTTGAAGAACTAGGGCATGGGGTTAAGGAACTTTCTTCACAAGTTGAGATCTAAGGTTGGAGAGAGTGGAAGAACAGAGTAACACGAGTGATTGAAGTAGACCTAGAGAATGGCACCCAAGAAACTAGTTAGCACACCCAAGAAGGGAAAGGGAAAGGGAAAGGGTAAGCAACAAGAAATGCACACATGCACAAATGAGGAGTGGTATGTAGAAATGTAGTACCCAGATGGAGTGTTGTTGGGGAAGGAGTGGGAGTCCCATCTGAGGAACATGTCTGTGAATGACTACAATCATGGACAAGCACAATCGAGAAGGAGATGGTGTTGGAGTTAGTGCACCCAACAAACAAAAGGACACCAGAGGGTTTTCCCATTTATAATGATGATGTGAAGGTTAAGTTGGAGAAGGTAGGGTTATTACAACTCTTTGAGTTTCCCTACTTGAGAAACTTGAGCGCTTATATCAATGGCTGATGTCGCGTGTGCATGAGGACTACTTCCACTTCGTAGGGTGCAAGATGTGCATAACCCCTCAGCTCATTTCACATTTCACAGGCCTCATCTATGAAGGAGATGGTTTGGAGGATGACTTGACCGAAAAAGAAGTGATTAAGGAAACTATCACCGCTTATGCATACAAGAAGAAGGGTCAAGGTATTATGATGTCATAGACATTAAGGATCAGTAATGAAGATGGCCACACACTTGGTGTCAAAGTTAAATGGCAGGAGAGATGGACCCAAGTTAATAAGCCATGGTTGAATGTTTGTAGGAAAATTTAGAGGGCACCATCTACAACTTGTCTGCATTCATCGTGGATGAGATTATCAGCTACGTGAAGGAAGGTGATAGGATCCTTTTTGGCAATGTCCTATTAACCATCATGTTTTTGAGAGATCGGGGTACGGATGCATCAGACAAGTTCATGTGGGAGTACCTGTTGAAGACCCCTCACCCATAAAGAGGTTTGAAAAATATGCTTGTGACACCATGACAACTATGCACAAGGCATGCTTGGAAAAATGGTATACGTGCCTAAGGAATGCGTTCGGGGTGGAATGGAGAATTCCTAAACAACTACCAGCCAGTGACCACTAGGGGAGAAAAAATTTTTGTGTACCAACATTTCTACCTAGGTAGATTCAAACTATCAGATGAGACATGGAGCCCATGGTGCAAGCTCCCCTTTTCCTTCATAACTCAATACTTCCAAGTGGGAGTAAATAGGTTCAAGGAGTCCAAGAAGTTTAAGTTGGACCTTGGTAATCTGGACCAGGACCACAGGGAAATGTGCAAAGGGTTGGTCTACCCCAAAAAGTGTGTGTACGTGGAGTGGTATGTGTCGCATGAAGTTCAAATGACAAGGCCCATGACTCTCCCATTGTAGATGGATCCACGGTGTGTGTGTACATCCACATAAGACCCAAGTCTGAGAAGGGCACATATCTAGAGAATGAGGTATCTATACCTTAGGATCAACTAGTAGGAAGAGACCCATGCCCAAATGGGGGAAAAAGAGCCAGAAAAGAAAATACCAAGTGTGGTGGAGACACAGGCAATAGGTTCCCCTGGGACAAGTGCCAGAACTAGTATGTATGCATGCATAAGAAGAAGCCCATAGTAAAAGAGAAGACTCAGAGCTAGAAAATCCATCAGATAAGGAGTCATCAGGAGAGGAAGAAATGGAGTCACCTACACTAGAATCTCGGTTAGGAAGAAGAAGAGGGTAGAAGAAGAGACCATCTCGGAAGAAGAACTGAGAGTTTGGACAAGTACATAAGAGAAAAAGATGAGAGTGAAGAGGATGAGAGTGGAGAAGAAGTAAGTGGGGAAGAGGACCCCGGGAAGGATCGAGGACCACCCATCTTCAATATACATGATTCAGAGGAGGAAGGAGAGAAGAAGAACAGGGTTCCTTTTCATATGGTGTGAGGATAGCCAGTAGGAGAAGGCACCCAGGACATGGGAAAAGGTGAGGAAGCTAGCAGCGCAGAAGCAAGAGTCTCAAGTTTTGCGTAGAAAAGACAACCAAGGTGGTAGAAGGAGAAGAGACCAAGAACATTGAGACCATGGTGGAGGACAAATTGGAACACAAGTGTTGAGCCAGTGTTGAACAAGGAGAAGAAGAGAGCGTAGAAGAGGAACATGGCAGCACTAGAGGCCCCATTTTGATTGTAAGTATACCTAAGGGTATGCATGGGAGGAAGGTGCGTAGAGGGGGAGAGGCGGAGATGGGTTATATTGATGACCCCAAGAAAGTGTTCCATGTGTGGTTCCAAAGTACCATTCTAGTAGAGGAGCTTGTAGCAATGTCATCTTTTGACAAGGAGGCTGCATATCCATGGACAAGGAAGATGCTCTCATGGGCTATAGAGTCCCACCTTGATGAGCTAGAGTTTGAGGTAAGCCACGGGGAAATAATAACATTGCCAGGACCAAGAGAAGACAACCCAGTGGTGGATACCCAACAGCTCTCGGATGAACAACTATGCAACGTGCTCAACAAAGTCTCCATTGAGATCGAGGCTAGACTCTTTGGGTGGAATGATAGGGTCAGAGATCTGGAAGGGGAGCTAAAGAAGAAAGAGGAAGAGCTAGCTGCAATGACAAAGGAGCTAAGCTAGGAGAAGTTGATCAGCACCTCAGTGGTAGCGTGAATTGAAGGATGAAAAGGCTAAGGTATGCGTTGTGTACAAGAAGGTGGAATCCATCAATGAGGCTATAGTATTGAAGCATCGGACCTAGCATCACCCCGCGTAGAAGTATGGATCTAGCCTTGGGATGCTGGAGGATTTAACAAGGATCCTCACCATGGAAAGATAGCCGCTAGCCTTGGAGTCTACAGAAGAAGTTACCGCATGCCTAGAGAAAGAGGATAAGTTGAAGATCGTAGCACTCATCATGGAATACAACAAGGTTCTTGCTGATGTAAGGGCTGCTTCCCAGGACTACTGAGGCACGTATGAAAATTGTGTGGATAGAGACAAAGTGGCAAGTGCACCTTGGTCACCACTCATGAAGTAGAACTCAAGGAGTTCTAGGAGAAGAACAAGGGAAATAGGGTGGAAAGGGATAAAATCCTTGCCCGAGGTGAGAGGAAATATGAAGCCATTGAAACCTTAAGGGGTTCAATCAAAAACTAGTTGAAGGAACTATATCCATGCGTATTACATGAAGAATGGATGCATTGGAGGATATAGGAAAGGAGTTGGAGAAAATCACTGATACCATGAGTGCATGTAAGGAGATGGACTAAATTTTGGGGAGGTGAGCGCCTGGTGGTGACCTCTGTCAGAGAGCGCAGGAAGAAGTCGATGCTGGAACAAGTTGGAGGCTGACTTGCAAAAGGATTTTCCTAGCTTGTTGTAGTGATTCCTTCACTCTCCCATTCTTTCTTCTTCCCCATTCTTTCATCCCCTTATTCTTGTTCAAGGCGTAAGCCTATTGTTGTATTCTTTCTTTCACTAGAGAAGTGTTCCCAGATGGAGAACAGGCATAGTGTGGGGTGATGTTGGGCCCCTAGAATGTTGGCTAAGTACAAAAGGTGTATGTGCGTAGGTCCTAGTTGAAGAGAGGTGCAAGGACAAAGTGCGTAGGGAAGGGTTTAAGAAAAGGGTTTAAGGAAGCTCGTGGTGCATGTGTGCATGTGTGGATAGAACCAAGGGTTGGGACTTAGCCAAATTGGGTGTTTGGGATAGAACATGTGAAAAGCATGACCCGACTATGCATGTTGTGTGGATAAGGTGCCAGCTTGGTGACAGGTTGGCCCTAGGAAGGAGCATGCCTATGGTAGAAGCTTCTAGAAGCACATCATGGTGAAAAGTGGAAAGCTCGGGCCTAGGAGAGCATGCTCGCATGGAGGACCACATTCAGACACTTGGCATCGGATCTGAGGGCGTTGGAGGATGAGTTGGCAGCCCAGAAAGGCTATAAATACAAGCACCTGTAGAGTAAAAAGAGAGAGAGAAAAAAGAGGGTGGAGCTCTATAGAAATACTGCAAGAACTCTGTTAGTGGATAATGGTATTTGGGAAAGAATGTATAATGGGTATGGGGATTGCAATTTTTCTTTTGATAGCCTAGCTACATTAGTCAGTTGAAAAGCATGACTTGTGGTCTATTTCTCTGTGACATTTGTAATGGCTCCATGGATGTAATGAGGTTACCAGTTATATGAATATGAATATCAATGATTCTGATGCATACGTCTTTCTCATAGGTTCTCTTTCATTTATGTTTATGCTAAGTATGGATGCTTGTATACTTCTTTCTGTTATGGTACAAGTTATATAATCTGTTAAGTACTTTTTGTCTGTAATGACTGTAAGGATCTAGAGGCCATTCTGAGCTCTATGGTTCTTGAATGTCTTAACTCCATTTAAATATCTTAAGCACAAATCATAGATGATGATATTTCCCACTAAACTCACATAGGCCTTAATATAGTTTGTCATAAATAACACATTAGATGATGGCTGCAATGGAGTCCTCCCTATTTACACCCATGCATCTAATGTCGGTACATTTACTTCCGCTTTGTAGACGATCAATATGTTGCTCAACAACCATCCATCCACAACAACATTCAAAGTAATTTCTTTGTCATAGTCAATGCTATCGGGGAAGGTTTATATGTAGAATATTTCTTCCGGTCTCAAGACTTGCATGTGGAGTGTTCCCTTTCAACCAACTTCCCAATAGTGGAATAATGTTCTCCTAGCACAACATCTTACACACCTCCCGCAGATCATCGATATCAGTTTGGACTATCTCCGATGATTTCTTCTACTCCTTTAGGTATTGTATCTCACCTTGAAGATTCCTTAGCACTTCCATGGTATCCTAGTAAACTTCCTTTTGATGAGCAGGATCTAGGTACCTCACATGCAAAACCTCCTCCTTGGTGATCGTAGGCTTCTGGTGTAATGCCTCTCTCACGTGTGCTACTTTAGTGTGTGTAGTAATCTTCACTATCAATTCCTCGGGGCCTTTTGTTATCTTGAGAATCCATTGGTCTTCCATCTTTGGATTATAACCATCCTGGCACCTTTATTTTCTTGCTTATGTTGCTTACTCAGATGCTCATATAAGTCTAGGCACTCTTCATAGCTATGGATCTTTCCACAAAAAGAACATGTAATATTCTCGAGGTCATTCACTCTTGTAGTGGTTGGGAGATCCACACGTATAACATGTTCCATGAGGGAACTCTCCTCTTCCTCCACCTCGGCCTCATCCTCCATATCCACCATGATATACACGTCCCCTTCCACAACCTCCTTCAAAATGAACCTCATTCTTGTCATAGCACGTTTGATTAAAATCCTAATCCTATTGCTCATTCTTACCCTTAGAATTATCTGTTATACTTGTCTGTTGTATTCCAATGTCTATAGCATCTTGGATCTGACCAATCAACTGACGATCCTCAGTATCATGGGTTGTGGACATGTAAATCTTACAAAAGCAAGATACATTCTTCCTTATCACACGTTGTAACAAGGGACAATAACTAGCATCATGATTCAAATGAAAAATTTCACAGTCCAACAGTAACGAGTGTACAGATCTGCGAGGGAAACTATCCTTGGTGTGACCTTCCACTTCACAATCTGTACACCAAATTCCTGAGCACATTTCATGGGCTGAATTTTCTAATAGCTTCTCTAACTACTTTTCCATAGCTACAATTTGTGCCTCTAGAAATGGGCTAACACTAGTGTCAATGCTCCCAATTACCTCAAAGCATGCAAAGCTACTTCTAGTATGTCTAGTGCTTAACACTAGTGCTTCACATGGATCCATGTATGTCTTATGTGACAACACCCTTCTAAAAGGTGTAATCAATCCTCCAACAAACCATTTTGCATGTTAGATAGCATGAATATCATAAGACAACTTAGATATAAGTGTCTTAAAACAAGCATCATACTCGGGTACACCTGTCAAGTAGTGGCTTTCTTTATATCTTTGAGTGCACTTATACTCTTCTGCTCAAACTCAGGAATATGGAACTCTTTCAAGAAAGCATCCCTTAGTGCTACATAATCCATGCAAGTTTGATTAGGGTCAAACTTCCTATACCAAATATGTGCGCACCCCTATAATGTAGTGGCGAATTGACTTGCCTTTCACTCAGCAGCTGTAATCCCTTTAGCACACCATGATATTTTACACATATAGATATTATATACCTATATACTCTAGGAGATGAAGAGACATCTCCATATAGATATTATGTGGTTGCTACAGACCTTGACCACCTGACCCAGAACCTCCTATGTTCCCTCTACCTATAGAACCACTTGATCCACTAGAGATAGAACACCAATACCTCTTGATCTACCACCTGTATTTGGAATAGGGCCTATAGATGTACTCCCCGATGCTCCGGCAGTAGTACTATACATAACCCGTATAGTCTGTGAGGTAGTTCCACTTCCAGAGTTGAATCTAACATTCTGCATGCATCACATTCTGTACGGATGATGCACCTAAGAATTCTCCTCTAAATGAAAGTGAAGCCATTTGTCCTACCATTGATGTACTTGATCCTTGACTTACTCCTTCTTTCCTACTTCCCAAGTTAGTTTTACGGTTACTTTATCGTACTAGATACTGAAAAACCAATCGCAAAGGCTAGGTCACCAGGTGGATTAAGATGTGCGACTACGGCCCAAGTAGTAACCTAGATTGAGTGCTCACCCGAAGCGCACAAAGGTACTAGGTCCCTCTTTAGGGTTGCTGTAATAGGATGTTAACATGATGAAGGAAGAAACATATAGATTCATAACTAATCCATCATTCTATAATGCATGCTATCCTCAGATCTATGAAAGAATAGTAATCATGATTTTACCATTAACATGCACTACTCAATTACGTAGAATGACACTTAGATTCAACCAATATCTTCCATCTATTAGTAAATACAGAAGCTCCTTACAGTATTGTCAATCTATATCAATGCGCGTATGGATCTGATACACACATTCATACATCCAGAATCATACATACACCACTCTCTGTGATACATACATCTACTATGCACCTAACATCATATATATAGGGTGGGGACTTTCCCTTCACCACTTAACTATTCCAAAAATAGGTCACATGCTATTGATAGCCACACGCCATTTACAATCATAGCCACACATGCAAGTGCACTATCTATAGTCCTCTTGCAGTTAACTGAAGTGTCAATTCTATTCTTAGCTTGTCTCCATGCATAGATGCTTTGAACTGCTTCTCCAAATATAGACAATGCATGGTGCGTGTGTCTCTGCATTGTTGATGTGGTCTGCATGCCATCTTCCAAAAATAGATCCTCATGCTCAAAATCGGCTAAGTCCTGAAATCTGAACTTTCCTTCCATGTGTAGGTCCTTCCTATCCTTCCACGCCCTTGGTTTTGGGCCTTCTATCCCGCGCAGACTCCTCATGTGATTTTAGACAAGTATTATTTGATCAACACTTATCCTCAAGATTCCACACAACCTAGAAATAAAAGTCAAACAACACCAAAAACATGGTGTAAATATGTGTACACTATCCAATCATAATATCAGTTTCTCCAAAAATATGAATCATATAGAGATACCAGAATCAAAGTCTCACTAGACTAACCAAGCCAACTTCATCCTCTTTACGATCCAAAATTGAAGTGATCAACGTTGTTTCTTCTGTACACACCGCATACAAGAAACTTGATCCTCATAAATAGGAAACTAAACCATCCATGCCCTATTCTACGTAAGAAACCATGTGTAAATTCATTTTCACAGAGACAAACCATGGTTCACCGACTATCTTGGTTACCATTTGTGACCAATGTCGGTGCTCTTTGGAACTAACACAACAACAAAAATTGGAAAAGGTCACCAAACTAGGTGCCTAATCTGACCAAATTTGATAGTTGTGTTGAGCTAATCATTTCAAGAAGCACCCAAATCTTGCACAAAAATTTAACAACAATAATACATGTAATAAAAACTGCACCAAGATGAAACACATCACCTTACCAACACCAAGATACTTAACTACATCTTCAATCAAGTACTTTACTCTATGATAGAAGCCTCATCTTCATTGTGTGCTACTATATTCAGCTTCTCTAATTAATCCCATGCATCTAACTACACCAAAGAATTCATAACTGGTCCTCTATCGCATTCTCAAATCTAGATCTACAATCCCAAACATGCATGTGCATCCAAAATATACAAGAACTGCAATACTGAGATAAAACCATACCTCAATAATGGATCTACAATTTTACCAATATGCTTGTGCCTCTACGAACTAGGGACACCTTAGCAACCAATATACATTCAATGCATCTTCTTAATTCATCAAATTTTTGATTTTCTATTTAAAACTAGGTTTCCCAAGAACCAACGATGGTCACTATACGTACCCAAAATTGTAGGGTATTGCATCACCGGAAAGATGTTACACATGACCAAATGATGATACAGGTCTCCTCGTAAGGTGTTTGGGATCCAAAAATCTTGCTAAGTATACATTTGTATCCCATGTTCCTCACCCGGCCTCCAAGTGCTTCGTATTACCCTCTTCCCCCTTTTTCGTGTATTTTGGTCTTTAGTGACGAGATCTCGCCCCTGCCTGGGTGGCGGTCCCATGACCCACCCCCAAGACAAGGTGGCAGTCCTATAATTGCCACTCTGCACAAGGCGACGATCCTGTATGCATTTTCCGAGAAAGTTCCAACGATCACGTCAAACGTAAAATTTCAATTTCTATCCACATTTTTTAGCTACTTTGCTTTCCATTTATGTTTTGGCCACCGTATGAATAATATTTTTTCTTTGTTTAATGGTGAGAGAGTTCAATTTGAAATTTCCTTCTGGTGATTACAAATGCTATAAATATGCAACTTGTTTACAAGTAAATGGTCTTGGTTCTATGGTCTGGAGTCTTCATCCTTGAGCTTCAGTCTTCAATATTCATTCCTAGATTTTGTTTATGATTCATTTTATCTTTAACATGGACTAGAATTTTGAATATTTAGTTATGCCTCACTGTACATCGATAATGATCCTGCTAGGAATCACATAGGCCAAGCTTTGTTCTCTTGTGCCATCCCTCTCCTACTTGTACTTCGTTGTATTTCTCTGAAGCTGTTATTGCTCATTGTTTGAGTACCTGTTGTTTATCATTTTGTTTCATCATTGCTGCAATGACCCTGCTAGGAATCACATAGGCCAAGCCAGTTCACTTGTGCCATCCCTCTCCTACTTGTGCTTCGTGCCATTTTTACTTCAAAGCAACTATCGTCCCAGTGCCTTCTCTTTTCGATGTTGTTATACTCCTACTCTTTCTAGATTCACGTGAACATGCAAGAATGAAAAGATCACATTGAGGGGATAAGCTACAACACAATTGGATTTTCCTCTGCTCAGTAAACTCTAGGTTTAAATCATCAAAGTTATTATCAAATAGAGTAGTGAATCATTTTATTTTAGTTAAGCTCACTTTCAATATTCCTAGGAAGTTGTGGGGAATGATAGTTTCTAAGAAGCTATGATTTGTTCCTCACTTCTGAGGTAAGATTGAAGGTTTTCAATTAAGTTAATTAGTTGTCTTTCATCTAGATTCACACATTTACATAGGTGAATAACCACACCGGGTTATCTGTTTGTTTAGTTTTAGTATAAGAGTATTTTAATTGTTGTTTGTAATTATAATGTTTCAATCATGTATTTTGTTTAGATTAGTTTCCCTTTCAGCAGTAGTATAAATTGTTATTTTCAGTTTAAGTTAATTTAGAGACTTCATTTTAGATTAATACTTAGATCCTAATTAGGAAGATAAACCATAGGGAATTTACGCTACCCATTCATAGCCTCTAAATCTCCCCTTTTTCATTCCAGCTACCAGGAGATCACACTACCAAATCTTAGTCACTGATCCTCCCATAGTTAGCTTTAGGAAAGTTTCTTGCCGATTCTCATCCTCACATATAGATTTTCTATCATAGAAAACTAGCCATAATCTCGGCTGTGACTTCATCTAAGTCACCCACATTTCAAACCACTGCTGTTGTCCAACGACCTCTGGGAGGTCGCATGACTTGGGAGGTCACTTGTCAATTATCGGGAAGGTCACTTTTCCGCATAAAATTATCATGAATCTCAAATTTGTCACTTTTTCACCTCATTAGCCTTCACATCAAAACAAAATTGGTGAACCCAACGTGAAACAAACAAATATTCCCCTTTTATTTTCATTTCTTTCATCCACCTTCGCTCTTTCCATTATTTTGTGGGTATTCATATACACCTCGAATATTTCAAGATATGACACATATGTAGACCTCTCTCAGGTCTTGAAGCAAGTTATAGTCAAACAAATAGACAACCATCACCCTCGCTTTCCACATGGGCTGATAACTATTCAAGTAATTACTTGTCATCTCAAACTCCCCCTCAAAGAACTAGCTCTAGTTCTTCGTTCTGAATTGAGGAGTTGGATCAGCTTACACAAACACAACAACCAGAGCCCTCAGGCTCTAATAATATGATGTTTACTGGAGAATCCACTTAATCTCCTTGGGTCTTGTTCAGACCACAAATTAGTAGATAATCGGATCCACTCCCATTTTTTGATGAGGAGTACTTAACACGCTATGCTAGAAGTGAACAATCACTTCCAAAACATGTATCCACCTATAGGAATTTACAAATACAATCGATACCCTATTCCAAGAAAAACACCCCCATTCCTCCACTATGTGGAAATGCCCTGGTGAAGCTTGCGGGGATAATGATCAATTCATAGTGGGTATCATACCCCTTTACAACCTCAAGGTATACAAAAATTCCATTAAGGCAAAACAATGTGTCTTCACCAATAGAGGTCATTTCAGCCTTAGTTGAGAAAGTTAGAGGTCTGGGACTTGCTAAAGTAAACCAAAATTCATATTTTGGGCAATAGAATCCCCTACCCTCCACATCACCCCGGTCGAGTTGACCTCCTTACGAGAACAGGCATGTTAGGCATGCCTCCTCAAATCCGTATAGTTATCCACAACACCAACTAGGGAAACATTTTCAAACACCGCTCCAGTTGAAAACATGATACCTCTAGGCTTGCACCAAACAACCCATACCAGAACAATGCTCCTCCTACTTAAACATTTATTCAAAATCACCACAAGGAGACATGTTCTCTTCTCCCAAAATGTTTGTTCAACCACAGGGATTCCCTTATGTCCCTACAAATACATATGTTATGCCATATCAATAACCCATTCCACCTCCACCCCCTTAGCAAGCACCATCGATGGTCAAGGCCTATGCGGTAGGGACTTATTCAAAATATTTAAAAGAGCCCCTAGAATTCACCATATGAAGTGTTATGCTTCCAAGACATCTCCCGATTTACCCAAATATAAAGGGGAAGGGGATCCAAATGCACACATTAAGGCCTATACCACAGCCATACGGAATTACTCCCTTGGGATGGGGTTGTTGCTAAGATATTCCATAAAACCCTAGAGGATATTGCCCTTGATTGGTATTACAAAATACCTGAAGCCTTGATACACTCATTTAAACAACTCGTGTTAGATTTCATCAAAGATTTTGATATGAACAAATTGTTAAGAACAAGAATCAGGGAATTCTTACATATTAAACAAGAACATAATGAATCCATTGCTCATTTTATTCAAAGATGGTGTATGGTTCTCTACTCATCAGCAAGTGCTCCAAACATGGATCAAATGGAACTATGCGATTTATTCCTTAATTCTCTCAATAGAGAGATAAAGGAAGAAGTCTAGAAGTTCCCACTAAGAACTTATGATGAAGTACTCAAGAGTGCTCTCCGAATTGACCAAGCAACAATAGATAGTGGTCGTAAGACATATGGAACAAATGGGAAATTAATCACTCCCAATCAAAACACCGCATCCTATCCTAATGCCAGAATGCTAATCAAGGACCTAAGATCCTTAATAAGAACCACGGAGTTACAACAAATGGAGTAACCTACCAAACTAAAAGAGCAAACATTGTAAACATTTCACCACTTGTTAATAATCAATGAAATAACAATTTTACTCCAAAAATCAATGCGGTGGATTTTATTCATCCACCACGACAACAACAACAACAATGATAATGAGAAATCCAAACACAAGGTCCAAATCGAAACCCAATTGGAATATCAGAGTCAAAACCAAAGGCAACAACCTCAAAATTTTAACTCTAACAACTAGCAACCTTATCAAAATTTTGGGCCACAACAGGGTTTAAATCAACACCCTCGAAATTATAATCCCAATTTGTATTATGGTTTCCACAAGATTCAAGGCCACGATACTAGGACTTTTCGTGACTATAATAAATTCATGCAGCATTTGCTAGAAGATCAAAAACAACTCTTTATAGATATGTTTTTAGCAAATTCTATAGTACCCACGTCAAACTCTTATACAGGGGAAATTTCCCCTCAAAATACGCCCCTTAAGATCTTTAATGATCCACTCCCAAACCATTCTAACAATAACATGCTAGATCCTAATGGAACAAACAAGGGTGTTATAATAGGAAACAATGATCATGAAGCCTCAACTTCATTAAATCCACCAGTCACCCCAACTAGGAACTCGACCCCAAACCAAGATAGTTGGTTTGGTGGAGTTAGACACCGAGCTACCCATAGAAACCATAACAAGAACACAGGATTATTCTTCTCAACCAACTCCAAGTTATCCATTAAAACTAGACAACATTAAACAAACATTGGTAAAACCTCATAGGTACCTATGATTTAATTAATGACTTAACTAAAACCTTCTCTCACATCTCCTTTTGGATTTGTTAAAAACTCTCCCACCCACGGGGCTGCCCTCTTCAAAGCATTAGGCCTTGGTCATTTAATCAACATCACTACTCCTCCAGAAACGCAAGTAAACCATGTAGAATTTGATGTTTATCCTCTAGGGCAGCCAGATAGGGATACTAAGTTTATATTTGATATAAGAAAAATGCCAACAGATGCCGAGATTACACATGAAGAGGTGACCTAGCTTTACATTTACAAGTATGGGTTTATAATAATTATGATAAACGTAATGATTGACGATGGGGCAGCAGTTAACATAGTCCCCTTTGATTTTCTTCAAAAGTTAGGATATGGAGAGACAAATTGTTCCACAACATGAAATACGCTAAGAGGTTATGATAGCCTCAAAGCCACTTCAATTGGAACCATAGTTTTACAAGTCACTTTAGGACCCAAGATGGTCCTCACTAAATTTTATATTATAGATCAGGAAACCAACTATAATATGATCCTCGGTCACCATGGATACACCGCATGAAGGAAATCCCTTCCACATTATTCCAAGAAATAAGATTTCTACACTTAGGAAAAATATTTGTGGCACAAGGTGACCCAAAGCCCTTCGATATACACCTAGCTGATTTGAAGAAAAGACCAGTGTTCACTCTGAGTTTGAACTCCCAACAAATCAACTCATCAAACCAATTAATTCAAAACCAAAAGAGAAGTTGATACCCACCATAGAATTGGAAATTACAAATCTAGCCGAAGACATTCCAACACTCAAAAATGAGACCAACGTCATAGAAACAGTGTCGCTAGGGACTACCACAAAAATTGTTGAGTTGCTAGAGAAAGACCTACCTATTTTCCTACCATTTGATTCTATGGGTATGGGATGCACCCTGGGAATTTCTTCCCTTCCATCAGATGAATTTTTTATGGTAGAAGTAATCGAAGAAAAAGAAATAGATATAACAAATACCCCAACATCCATTTTTCCAAGAAAATATTGGACTCTCCACTTTGATGGAGCTAGATGTCACTTTGGAGCTAGGGAAGGAGTGATCTTTACTTCACCTGAGGGAAAGATCTACCTTTCACCTTTAAATTAAACTTTGAATGTAAAAACAATGGGGCTGAGTACGAAGCTCTCCTCCTTGGCCTCATCCTAGCCAAAAGAATGGGTGTTGATAACATTAGAGTGCTAGGAGACTCGCAACTAGTTACAAACCAAGTCTCTGAGGTATATGAAACTAGGGCTGAACATTTACAACTCTACAAAATAGCGGTGTTAGATCTAAGCAAGGGATTTAACTTCATATCAATTGAAGCAATCCCACGAGAGAAGAACCTTCTCGCAGACTCAATAGTAACCTCAGCTTCCCATTTCACCCCAAACAGTGAGTTGGAAGATACAAATTTCACAGTATCACTTCGTACCAAACCATTAGTGCGTAAAATACCAACAAAAACTCATGGAGAAGATGAGGATGATTTTTCTATCATGGATCACTTTGACAATGATAGAGTCACTCTCGAATATCTAAATGCCTATGCAGAACTACACCTTGCTTACCACATAGTAGATCTTTCCCTAATACCACATTCCTCTTCCTATTTTGGAAATCCCATGGTAGAGTCTCCTCCACAAAAGGATCTTGATATCTATGAGATAGAAGATGGAGAAATATTGGAACTACCTCTAGCCCCACCTAAATTTGAAGAAGGTAACACTTCTTTAATAGAAGAAACCATTGACATAAACATTGGAACAAAGGAAGAACCAAAATTTTTGAAGTTGGGATCCTCGTTAACTCCAGAGGAGATAGAAATACACACCCAAATCCTCAAAGAACATCAAAAGGATTTTGCATTTAACTATAAAGAAATGACGGGCATTGCACCATATATCATGGTACATAATCTTGTCACTAAACCAGAACAAAACCAATTAAACAAAAATCAAGACTGATGAAGCCAAAAGTGGCTCTCATGGTAAAAGAGGAAGTGATAAAACTTCTCTAAGTGGGATTCATCAAACCCGTTGACTATTCACAATGGGTATTTAATATCTTCCCTATTCTCAAAAAGAATGGGAAGATACGCATTTGCATAGATTTTTGGGATATTAACAAAGCTTGTTCCAAGGATGACTTCCCGGTACCATCCATTGACGTTATTGTTAATGCAATAGCTAGATTTGAACTATTATCCCTCATGGATGGGTTCTCAAGGTATAATCAGATTAAAATATCTGAGCAAGATCAAGCCAAAACTACATTCATAACTCCTTAGGGAACTTATTACTACGCTGTCATGCCATTTGGTCTTAAAACACTCGGTGCTACGTATCAGTGGGCAATGACATACATATTCCATGATCTTATCCATAAAATTGTGGAATCCTATGTGGATGACTTATTGGCCAAGGCCAAGAAGCTGTGATCATCTAGAAGTACTCCATATCATCCTCTCATGATTAATTGAATATGGTGTCACATTAAACCTAGAGAAGTGCGTGTTTGGTGTGATAGGAGGTAAACTTCTAGGGCTACATTATATCTTCATGAGGGATTGATGTCGATCCAGCCAAAATCCAGGTTGTTCTTGAAATGATCCCACCATTGGACAAGTCTGGAATAGGTCATTTCTTGGGAAACTCAATGCAATCGAAGGTTCATCCTAGACTTAAGTTTTCCATTTATCCAATCAACAATATATTAAAAAAATATTCTAGCATTGATTGGACTGAAGAATGCAATGAGGCCTTTGAAGTAGTTAAATGATTCTTATTGTCTCCACCCATGCTAATGCCTCCCAAACCAAACCACCCCTTAATCCCATACTCACGAGCCACTCATGTCTCGCTAGCCTGCATGTTGGCTCAAGAAGACAATGATAAATGAGAACTTGAGGTCTATTTCATTAGTCGAACATTGCTTAATTATGAAACATGTTACACACATGCAGAGAGAGAATTCCTTGCCATAGTCTTTACAACAAAACATTTAAGACATTACATGTTAAACCAAGAAACAAGGGTCATTGTAAAGATAGATCATTTACGAACATTCCTCACACAAGGATCTTTATCTAAAAAAGGCTTGGCATTTCATAACCTTAATGGGTGAATTTGAGTTAACATTTGTAAACCAAAAATAAGGGAAAAATCATTACAGACTAGTTAGCTGACAATCCACTAGATGGAGGCGATCTGGTAAATCTAGACTTTCCTGATGAGTGTATATACTTTGTCGAAACTAGGCCCCCATCTCTACATGTCCTAGTACACTGATATCATCAATTTTATCATAGATCACACATACCCGAAAGTGCCACATCACAACAAAGAAGGTGGTTACGCATTATCACCACTAAATATGTTGTTTTAGAATAGGTACTCTATCGTAAATCCTTTGATGACATGCTTCTAAGATGTATCGACACATAAGAATCTAAGAAGATTATTTATGAATCCCATAGTGGGATATGTGGAGGCCACTTTGGTGGTCATGCCACCACTCATAAAATACATCGGATGGGCTATTTTTGGCCCACTCTCAAACATGATGTAGTAGAGTTTGTATGTAAGTGCCACAAATGCCAAGAATTCTCTCACGAGATTCACATGCCAGCACAATCCCTGCAACCAATAGCAACCCCATGGCCCTTCTCCACATGGGGTCTAGACTTGATAGGGAAATTCTCTCCCTCATCAACCGATGGCCATAATTTTATAATTATGACCATGGAATATTTTACCAAATGGGTAGAGGCCATGCCCTCACCACCGTACCAGGTTTGGTAATTGCCAAATTCATTCTAAACCAAATCATTTATAGGTATGGTGTCCCACAAGTCATTATCTCAGATAATGGCACATCCTTTAAAAATGATGAGGTCCATGAGTTATGTAGAAAATTCAAAATAAACCATCACATGACCTCTCTTTACTACCCTCAAGCCAATGGGAAAGCCGAAGTGACAAACAAAACATTAAAGGCTATTCTCCTCAAAACAGTCAAGGAGAACAAGTGAGATTGGCATTTAAAACTATATCCGACCTTGTGGGCCCATCGAACCTCAATAAGAACACCAACAGGAGCAACCCCTTTCTCGCTAGTATTCAGGGTAGAAGCAATTCTCCCACTTGAGGTTGAAATACCCAGTCTCGCATCTCATTACAAGGGATTTTGGATGAAGAAGCTTATAGGGAGGCACACCTCTCTCAATTGGAAAGCCTTGACGAGGCCAGGCTAAACGCCAAACAATGGCATAGAGCCTATGCTGACCGGATGTGCCGGAAGTATAAAAAAAGGTCTATGAGTGAGAAATATATGAGGGAGATCTAGTTCTAAGACTAGACAGCTGGATCGATAAGAAAACCGGCGAAGGAAGTTCCAGCCCAAGTGGTTGGGCCCATATTGAGTCATGAAAGACTACGAAAAATGGTGCATATCTCTTATGCACACTAGAAGGTGAGGAATTCAATGAAACTGTCAATTCCTTACATCTTAAACGGTTTTACGCATGAGACATAAAAATCACCACTTGTACATTATAATTACCTACATTGCATTAGTCATCTTATTGTTTCATTTTGTCCACTCATTTTATAAAAATTGTAGTCAAGGAACTTACTCTTAAGTAATCTATTACAAGTTTCTGAAAGTATTGGCAAAAGCATTCAAATCACATCTCCTCAAACATCATCAAGTAATTTCAAATCTTCTCATCAAGATTGACAGACAAGTATTGACGAAAACCATACCAAGGCTGCATACTTGGTTTTGCTCTTTCTTTCTACTAGGTGAAGTTGTCCTTACCTACGGTATGTTCTAGAAGCTTCTTGGTGTCACATCTATCCCTCTTAAATCTCTTTGAAAGAAAGGATATCCCAAAGTTCATATCATAAATGTCAAAATCAAATGGAATCAAAAGTGCCAAGCAAACAAAATATTTTATTTTACACACTTCTTTACCCCACCAACCTTTGGTGATAAGCCCGCATCTCTTACTGGTGGTGTGAGGTTGGGAAAGGAAAGAAGTGCCCTTACTCACCTATATCCCGCCTTTGGTGACAAACCCATGCTTCTTACTAGTGGCATGAGGCAGGGTGTGGGGGGTCCATTCACACAAATTAACAAATCTTGGTATGCTAGAAGTACAAATCAAATTATATTAAGAGAAAACAAATGTCCAAATTCCAAAGAGATCAAATCCTCAAAACCAGATTTTGTCAACTGGGTTGCCATTTATGAATCTAAGTCTAGATAAACTGGAAAATAAGTGACCTGTTGAGCTTGGTGGTAGTTTTGAGTAGGGTAAGTGTGTAGGTCTAAGTTTGGTTTTGATCATTAGTTTTCTCTATCTCTTATTCCATTAAGTCAAACTCATATAATTTGTGCCCTTCCCAACTCTTGGTGTAGAGCCCTTGCATCTTACTGGTTGCGTGGAGTTAGGAATGGGGAAAGTTCATCTCTTTATCACTATACATTCATCACATTTTGCCAACATAAGAAGAAATCACGAACATTGCCCAAAGAAGCCAAAAGTTTAAGTACTACAATATGTTTACATCATCTCATATCAGCATTACAAAAACATAAAAGTAAAACATGTTTGTTTACTATCATTTGTCATCCATAGTGCATACATTCTGAAAAGCATGAAAAAAAAACTCTAAAAATCTAGTATACACATGAATCAAATCATCAATAAAGCCAACTAGGCAATAAGTCTAGAACTAAAAAGAGATATATGTACATATCACGGTGTGTCATAGTTTTGTATGATGTCATCACACACTAGGTGTAGTCAAAACACTTGCAATAAGCACAAAATACCAAAACATCATACTTGCCTCACAAAATGGAGACTAAGCAATAAAGGAACTCTACCTATCCACCCTTTCAAGTCACATTGTGACCACTCTAGTTATGAATTTCTTAGGAGTTCTTCTCAAAAGCATTCAAAAACAACAAAAAGCTAAGCCTAACGCAAAATACCATTCCCAAGCTCATTCCAATTCAATCATACTCAAAAATGAAAAGAGTGATCACTGTGGACCCAAAGCTCAAAAATTACCAAATTGATATACGCAAATGAATAGTAAAATGAGCTCGTTATATATATATATATATATATATATATATATATATATATATATATATATATATATATATATATATATATATATCTAGTATTCTAATCTTGTTTTGAGTGTTTTTACGTAGAGTTGGAGTGCCGATAGAGGTAAGTTCTTATCCCCCATGCAAATGGTGAGTCCTCATTTCATTTTAATTTAGTATTTATTTTCGATTTATTTTATCTATCTACACTTGAGTCCCCTTTTCATTTTACAGATAGTGGGAATTTGGATGGCAACATTGCGACACATGGGCATGTTAGGTATAGCTTCTAACTCCCCATTTCGGGACCACCATACTCAGACCCACCATTTTATGCCTTTGCATGGCTAAAACACTTCTCCGAGGGGAAAATATGTATGTACCCAAAATTGTAAGGTAATGAAATCAAAAAGATGTTACACATACCCCAATGATGATACAGGTCTCCTTGCAAGGTGTTCGAATCCAAAAATCTCACAAGTATACATTTGTATCCCATGCCTCACCCGGACTCGCATGCTTTGTTTTCCCTCTGCCCACTTTTTCATGAATTTTTTTCTTTAGTGATGAGACCGCCACCCTACCTTGGTGGCGGTCCGTGACCACCACCCAGGATAGGGTGGCGGTCCAGAATCGCGCGCTCTGCACAGGACGGTGGTCCTATATCGCATTTTCAAGAAATTTCTAATGATCATGTCAAATGTAAAATTTCAATTTATATCCACATTTTTAGCTACTTTACTTTGCATTTATGTTTTGGCTACCCTGATGAATAGTGTTTTCTCTTTGTTTAATGGTGAGAGTTCAATTTGAACTTGCCTTCTGGTGATTGCAAATGCTATAAATATGCAACTTGTTTACAAGTAAATGGTCTTGGTTCTTTGGTCTAGAGTCTTCATTCTTGAGCTTCAGTCTTCAATACTCAGTCCTAGATTTTGTTTATGAATCATTTTATCTTTAGCATGGATTAGAATTTTGAATATTTAGTTATGCCTCATTGTACACCGACAACGATCCTGCTAGGAATCGCATAGGCCAAGCTCTGTTCTCTTGCACCATCCCTCTCCTACTTGTACTTCATTGTATTTCTCTGAGGCTGCTATTGCTCATTGTTTGAGTACCTGTTGTTTATCATTTTGTTTCATCATTGCTACAATGACCTTGTTAGGAATCACATAGGCCAAGCCAGTTCACTTGCGCCATCCCTCTCCTACTTGTGCTTCATGCCATTTTTACTTCAAAGAAACTATCGTCCCAGTGCCTTCTCTTGTCGATGCTGTTATACTCCTACTCTTTCTAGATTCACGTGAACATGCAAGAATGAAAGATCACACTGAGGGGACAAGATACAACACAATTAGATTTTCCTCTACTCAAGTAAACTCTAGGTTTAAATCATCAAAGTTATTATCAAATAGAGTAGTGAATCATTTTATTTCAGTTAAGCTCACTTTCAATATTGCTAGGGAAGTTGTGGGGAATGATAGTTTCTGAGAAGCTATGATTTGTTCCTCACTTCTGAGGTAAGATTGAAGGTTTTCAATTAAGTTAATTAGTTGTCTTTCATCTAGATTCACACATTTACACAGGTGAATAACCACACCGGGTTATCTCACTTGTTTAGTTTTAGTATAAGAGTATTTTAATTATTGTTTGTAATTATAATGTTTCAATCATGTATTTTGTTTAGATTAGTTTCCCTTTCAGCAGTAGTATAAATTGTTATTTTTAGTTTAAGTTAATTCAAAGACTTCATTTTAGATTAATACTTAGATCCTAATTAGGAAGATAAACCATAGGGAATTTACGCTACCCATTCATAGCCTCTAAATCTCCCCTTTGTCATTCCAACTACTAGGAGATCACACTACCAGATCTTAGTCACTGATCCTCCCATAGTTAGCTTTAGGAAAGTTGCTTGCCGATTCTCATCCTCGCTTGTAGCTTTTCTATCATAGAAAACTAACCATAATCTTTGTTGTGACTTTATCTAAGTCACTCAATTTCAAACCATCGATGTTGTCTTGCACGACCTCGGGAGGTCGGGTATGGGGAAGGTCACTTGTTGATTATCATCCTCGCATGTCACTTTTATATCGTACAGTCACCCTATAACTGACCACGGTCACCCTACCGACGCTGGTTTCCACTTAACCAATTTCGGTCACTTTGTAATTTCTGGTAACCTTACTCTTCCACCTCCCACTTGAGATTGAATCTCTTCCTATGATATTCACATAAGGTAAAACAAACCCTACTCTCATACACCTATTAGTAAACCACTAATAATATACTGAAGCAAAACCTTTCTCTAAAATAACCAAGCTATGATAATAGTTGTTGGGAATTCATGATTATGAGAATAGTACTATGATTCAATAACAAACAAAATCATGCACATGGGATCTAAAAAATTCCTCAAAATCTATAGTAGCTGAAGTATAAACTAGAATAATCCAAATCAAAACAAAGCACACACAAATAACATATCATGTATCTTGTGGTTCACCAAATGTGGGCTATGTCCACCAAAGATGGAGATCTCATATATATATAATACAATAAGAGTACAAACCAACTATTCAATATAAGAGTACAATTCATCTCTCCAAGAGTATCTCCTCTCCGCCATATCTCTAAACGGATATCCGTGAGTGCACTACAATTGTGCCTCTAAACACAACCAATAGATCTCACATAACCTAGAACTAATGTATCTCTAAACTACTACCAAGTTCTCTATGGATCTACAACAAGACCTCTTTCATGGGTCTACTAATTTACAACCACGATTGTACACCAAGAAGCAATTATGTCTCTTCATCAATGCATAACCTGTAGAAACATGAAGACAACCTCCTCTACAATATCTAGATATACATGGATCAACAATACAATATAATCTCATGGATCTATAATACAAGACTAGGTCTACATAGATCTATAATACAAGATCTCACCAACATATGGATCTACAAGAAGAACCTCTATGTGCTTTGCATACTATCTAAGCCATTACAATGAGATAATAACTATACAAAGGAAATATAGTAGGAGATGTTACCCTCTTCTCACCATTCATATGTACCTATTATTTCCTTTTGTTCATCTCCTCTCTATGTAGACTTTGTCTTCATGTAACCTATTCTTTCTCTCTTCTTCTTCTTCATCCTCTCAATCTAGGAGAATTAAGGATCTAATTCAATATTTATCTTATTTCACCTTCTTACCCTTTCTTTCATGATTCTATAGGCATATACAAATTTAGGGCACAATAGCCATGCATTTACAATCAATAAATCTGCTTTAATGCTAAAAATATATTTAATTCCCGAGAGTTAAATAAAACAATCCCATACACAGTAACCAATGTTGGTTTGCCCAAACCAATTCAGATTCTCCTTTCCGACCGATTTCGGTCCTAGGTGACTGATCTTGGTCCCTCCTAGTTGATGACGGTTACTATGTTTTCTAATAAGGTGTAAAACAAGCTATCTCGTGAAGCAATTCAGCTCCACAACCTAATAGGGTACTCCAAGATGTCATGTTTGCATTCATGGTGCTACAGTAACATGTCCTATGTTTTGAGGTGATGGGTTTTGATGTGTCCACGATGATGGAGTGACATAGCCTCATTTGGATACTAGATTCTTATTCCTCCTATGGTGGAGTGACACTTATGATATTCAATCCTCCTATGGTGGAGAGACATATGATACTTAGTCCTCTATGGTTGAGATAATTTTATGGTACTCAATCCTCCTATGGTGGAGTGAAACTTATGATATTCAGTCCTCTTATGGTAGAGAGACATATGATAACAAATCCTCTATGGTTGAGAGAATTTTATGGTACTAAGTTCTTCTTGGTGGGATTGCTTATATGACATGAAGTATAGTTGGCGGATTTGACAAAGATTTGTGTTTCTCCTTAAATCATAGTGTGATGTTATTCACCATTGAGATCGATACATCGACAAACATACATGTGGGATATTTTGAGGAGAGGCTGTGAGATTAGATTATAATTTTTTTCATAAATATTATTATACATGGATTCATTCGGTATTGTACATAGTGATATTTGTTACCTTGGGTTTTGGGAACCCCACTTTGTAGACACAAAAATTGGGTCACACTCCCCTTGACCCCTTGTTAAATAATTAACTTGAACACACTAACCTAACAATGGCCCCTTTTAACCAACTCTAATGTTAATTTAATTAAATTAATCCATGTCCTCACAATATTTATTATTTAATTATCCTTATTAAGATAATTCCCACCCCACCACCTCACCTATACACCCCACCTAACCACCTAAACCTAAATCTATAGTTAGTATGTTGCCATAACTAAATAAGACCTAACTAAACCCTAAATATCAATACCCACATCCCCTTTAACCACATTCCCATAGAAGAAAAGGTAACTACCACTCTTGCCTAGATTAATAGAGAGATCTCACGGAAATCATTGCCATGATCTCCTATTTTTATTAAACCTAGGGAATCCAACCTTAACCAACACCAGTCACCCCTAAACCGACACCGGTCAACCTAGAACCATCATTGGTTACCTTTTATTCCCTTTGGTAACCTTATTTTTAGGTTGGCACATTCTAAGAGCAAGGAAAGAGATCAGATCTACATGTAAGAAAAATAAGCATCCTTTTATGCATCCAGACATCTAGAGCCATTACCAATTTCAATCATAGAGTCATTGCATTCACGGGAGAACTCAGTAATTCACCGCTATAGGAACATACACATATTTTCTGATCAACCACCTCCACCACTAAGCCATTAGATCCTTAATACAATGAATATGACCCTAACCTATAAGGTTTATTGCGAGTTAGTAATCTTTATTACTCCCTGTTATTAATTTGTTCTTTATATGCTTATCACTTCATCACCCACTTTCCCGTGAACTCAAAAATCCCTTCACCCATATCACCAAATCACCCATATTTACTTGTTGTATACTTCTAAGCATACCTAAGACCTCTACAGACCTCCCCATTCACTCACCCAAACTTTATTTGACCTCAGATCACCCTTGTTGTTTAATCTATTTGATTTTTTTTAATTCGACCATACGACACCGGTTATCCAAAACCACCATCAGTTATACCTAAACTAACATCGGTCACATTTGGCCGACGTCGGTCTTTGTGTTTTACACCTTGACCAAGAATAGACCCAATAATCACCCTACCAGTTGACCTAAATAACCCAAAATTTGACCCCGACTAGTCCTAGTACCTTGACAGACACCTCACCTCTCAGATCAAACTATAGCCTAACCTGTTGTGATTAGATTTTCTTATCATATTTGAATGAGATACCTAAATCATATCAACTACAGTAGGACTTCTTTAATTTGTCACATTAACTTGTTTTAAATAGTAGATTGACACCCATCTAGAAGTCTCACACTTCTCGGAACTAGCATATGCTAGGTATTCCACTTGTTATATATCATTTAACTATATTTTTGTGGTCTTTTTTTTTTTTATTACAGGTAGTTCCTCCCAGAAAAGGAATCTCTCACATTTATCTCGTGGATCAAGAAGTCAGAATGTGTGCAACAACCATCAACCGACCAACATTTAACATGTATTCCTCCTTGGCCCTTACCCTTATATGTTTCATCATTTCGGAAAGGTAAAGAAAACGGTGAAACATTTTGGCATGCCTAGTGGGACCCATCAAGGGTTATTTTGCATTAATTCATTCCTATGTGAAATTTTTGTGTTTTTTTCACTTTGAGAAACATCAACATTAATTTTCTTCTTTGGAATCATTCCCCTTCTTTCTATCGTAAAAAAACAATCATGTTTTTGGTGCTTTAAAAAGAACACATCTTCCTTTCTTTTGCATTGCATTAGTGAAAGAGCATCCATCTTCCTATTCATCTCTTGCTACATCGAATATCACACTTTGATTTGGGTTTAAAAACTTGCATTCCATTCAAATTTGTTGCATTATTAGTTCACATTAAAATTGAGGGCAACCTTTATGTTAGAAGTCATGCCCAACTTATGGTTGACACAAAGAATTGTAGAAAATGTAATACCCCACAAGTGTAGTCAATAATTTAACAAGATTGTCATCTTCGATTGATCATGACATCAAGAGAAAAAGAAACAAGTGTTTCAATTAAGGTTGAGAAAACAAGACACATGAAATGATATGGTTATTAAGAACTGATGTTGATCTTGTGATTATCTAAACTAAGGGTGTTGTTGATAATTAATGCCTGAGAATAGTATTATTGTTACTAGCTTAAGCTTGTAAGCACTAAGCCAATAAGTCTTCCGACGTATAGTGAATGAGTTAAGGAAAAAAAATATTTTCTCCACGATCTACATTTCTGCAAATTAATCTTGGGCCATTATATCACATTAGGCCTGGTCTATATATACATTTCTTAAAATAACATACATATTGTACAATAATGTGTTTTAAACATTGTATTCGAAGGGAGAGATTCACTTAATCCATACTAACGATTAATCATTTTCTGATTAGCTGACTTGGGATTGTAAATTCTTGGTTGAGGTGTTGATTTTGGGACCTTTGAATTATTGAAAACATGTATGATTGGTTATGATTAAAATATGTGTAATAAGCCATTGACGACATGGCTTAATGTTAGAATGGAAATGGCATGAAATCCAAAGGAAATATTAAGATGTTAGACTCTAACAATCGGTTTCAAAGGATCGATGACTTAACATGTCATACATGCAACATTGGGTCATGATATTGTAATGGGCTAGGTTAAAGTCTTCTAAGGTTAATATAATACTTGTGAAATAGTATATTTCATTTTTCCTTTTGTATAAGGTAATATGTTTTAAATAGGGGAGCACAATTTATAGATTTATCTAACGATCCTATTAACAATCAACCACTATGATCAGTGGAATTCGGCTTATGAATCCTAGGCCATGATACTTATATTGGATTATGAAATTATCATGTCTCGATTTCACATTTTAATATGTATCTCTATGGGAGTATGGGACATTTAAATAATATCATTAAATTTATGCATGTGCTATAGCATTGGTCTTATACTATATTATAATATATGCTCTCCAAAGGTTATCCAACCTATGTTATTGAAATCAATTGAGTGAATGATATATTGATTAAATTTGTGGAAAAAGTTAGGTTTAAACTACGGATAGCTTTGCCAATTTTGGAGGATAGTGGAGGGTGGCGGTAGTTGAAAGACCACTAGCGTGGTACTCCTGCTTTGAATGCCATTAATAGAACATTAAAAAAAACTTACAGAACTCCATAAAGCTCCCTAAGGAAGTGAACCACATGTAAACTACTCCATTTTAGTTTTATTGTTGAAATCTGGGGTAAACTTCTGTGTCTCTGTGCATGGTGAGAAAACTATGAGTTCATGTTGTTGTTTTATGTAGAGGAATCTCATTTAAATCCTCAACTTTATAAGATGAGGGGGACGTCTTTATGATGCTGGTTCGAGGTTGTAATTCTTGGTTGGTTCGAGGTGGAAAATATTGAAGTCATAAGATCTTTGTTGTTGCAACACTTGCTAGGAAAGATCCTAAAGTATGTAGGAAGTAAATTGTAGGAAAGAAACATTCTTATCTCCTTTATCTTTTTATTTTATCAGATGTTAGAAAGAATACATATTTGTAATTTTTTCGAACTAAGAATAAGTGGGGTTGAGACGGTTGGAGGTTGTTTCTTTTATACTCTATTGTCCTACGAAAATAAATGGTAAAACAATATGAATAATGAACCTGGGTTTTAATATTTTAACTTCACTACTGCTCAAATCCTGTTTACTTATTGAGACCCTAAATGAACAAATTTGTTTACGTTTTTTCGAAGGTTTTAACCTAGAGGATAATGAGTTTCTATTCAAATATTATAATATTGTGCAGATCAATTGTGTGTACATATTTTTCTTGTCTTCTATATCGCTCAAATTTTTGTTGCCAATTATGATGTAGAAGGGGCACTCCTGGGAGAGGTTTTGGAACCAATGTAATTTGTTTGCATTTTTTGGGTAGGTTGACCTAGATAGTGGTGGGTTATTGTGTAAATAATTAAATATTATGCAAAATTGAATTTGAATTCTTGGGTTTTCTTTTACTGCTCGAATCCCGATATTTAGATCTAGTAATAGACCGATTCTTGATAATGGTGTTTATTATTTTTCTTCTGGTTTGTGTTTAATGTCCGTTGAAAACGGAGAGGTAATTAGGTTTATGCCAAGGATAAGTTGGTGATATATAGATGTTGTTTCTATCTCATGCATAGGATATATATAAAGTCTACTTTTATCCCCATCGAGTTGACTATTAGTGAGTCAGGATTCCGCTAGGTTTGAGGACTTGTTAGTTTTCTAATGTAATCTTTTACCCTTGATGGGTGCGTAAGAGAATTTTATTCCTCACCCCATCTTTCCATAAAGTAAACATATGTATTATCCTTTATGACATGGCTCAGTTTGAATGGTGTTTTGTGAGCTAATAACACTTCATGTTATTCTAGTATGATATGTTGAACAATGTAGCTCTTAGAGAGGTTAATGGGAAGTAGTAGGGATTACTCATGGTTTCATTTTAAATGAGCAAGAATAAAGTGACTAAGTTGTAGAATATATGTATCGTAATCTGTCACCATCCAACCTTGATTAGGTTGTAAGCTCATCTTGAATATTCCTTTTCTTAAGATATTGAAAGTGCCTTCGACCAATGTAAATAATTGCTGAGTTGTTGAGCCTTCAGATCACTCCATTATAAGGAGTTTAATTAATTACTAGCTTCCTTAAAAGTTTTCTAAACTAGTTTTGATTTGATACTTGAGAACAACAGATGAATTTGGGGATTGGGTTTTGAAGGGTTGAGCCTAAGCGATCTTATACCGAGAGTACGTAAAACCATTCTTCTCCCTTCGAGTAGTTATTCGATTTCAGATGTTATATATATATGTGTGTCTATATATATATATATATATATATATATATAATGATTCACTAACTTGAGGAAAGCTCGATTGGAGCTTGGGATTTGATAGATAATGATTAAAAGAGTTTGATTGTTTTTGTTTACTAGAAATACTAAAAGTCTTATTGAAACCAAGAGGTCTTGGTTGGTCGATGACTGGTTATGTTTGTAAATTTATTCTTGCTCCATTTATAAGGTGCAACAATGGAATCGAAACTTAGTTTGTTTCAATTCTTTAAATCAATTTTTAAAAGAAGATCCTATTAATTGTAATATATGGTTCTTATGCAACGAAATGAATCTTTTTGTTTGATAAAAATCAATTGCATTAATTCTCAATTTAAAAGATTAGTATGAGCTAGTCATTATGATGGACACATGAAGTTTAGATTGTTATACATAAGCATAAATAAGCTTTGGAATGGTGAGTCTTCGGATTCTTATTGCAGTTGATTATAGTAAGACATAATTTGAGATGATGTGTTTAATTAAAGAAGGTGAAATATGGTATAAATAGGAAACAAAGTCTATATTTCCTTAACACCTTTAAGTTGACATATAAATGGATAATACATGATGTGTTGTTTTCGTGTAGTTATAACATATAAATGTCATTTGTATTAACCAGATCTATTTTGATGGATATGTTGGTATTGCTGAAATTGGTTGGTTTCGTTTGTGTAGCATTTATTACCTTGAGTGTGCCCAAGGTTAATGCTTGTTGTAAGTTTCATGAGAAAAAACAATAGTTGCAGTAACTTCTAGTTATGAATGGGATGATATAGTTACATACCATAATTTATAGGATTTTGATATTTCTAATTAATTTCGGTGAGTATTGGTCGTAATTATAACAACATATGTTGTCGATTATTTGATGGTCATTATCGGGTATGTATATACTTATCTAGCTTTACCTTTACTTATGTGAAGTGCTTGTAAGACTCGTCATGGAAGAATACTTAAGAAGATAAATAGGAGTTGTACTAAAAGTGTAGATCATATCCATCTCCCTAGATAACTTGAATTATTATATGAATGTTGTCTCAACGCCCTAAACCATCTCCAAATCTATCAAAAACGTATCAAACGTGCCTATGAAAAATGTGTTCACGAACAAACCTTTCAAGTCGGTGACCTCATCCTGAAGGAAAATCAACATGTAACCAAAGAAGAGAAAAGTAAACGGGAAAATTTTCTCCTAATTGGCTTGGACCTTATATCATCACCCATGCCTATGGATCAGGTGCTTATCGTTTGTCTTCACTCGAAGGTAAACCCGAACTTGAGCCCCTTAATGCCTTGCATCTTCAACCATTTTATTTTTATATCAATTCCTATATCACTTTCTATCAATTGATCGCTCATCCCTTGAGTGTTGTTCACCTTCCATTATTACCCATTTTGAGGATCCATGACTAAACAAGAATCATGTGATTACCCATCACCTTTTAGCCTTGTCTTCAATATGAGTACCACGACTCTGCTCATAGCATGATTCTCATGGATACTTTTTGTCTTCTTCAAGATGGAATCCCATGGTTGTTCATCACTTGAAACCACCTCTTTCACAGTTAATCTTTGTGCACTACGATCTTGTCTTCTAAAACAAGAACCTAATTGTCCTCTATAATCTTGTCCATGACTTAAATGTCTATAAACAAAAAGGGATACAACTCCTTGAGTCAAACTTCTAGCAAAGATGACTCCCTCAAAAGGTACATCTCTTCTCCATATTTTATCACTATCAATAGACTGCTCCCTCGAAGGACAGCTATATACGGTCATTACAAAAATATAATAAATATTTAGAAGCTTCCCACATCGATCAACTTCATGAAGACCTCAAGGAGATAATATATTCATCCCATATAGAGTTCCCGCATTGATCAGTCTATTAAAAAAATCAAGAAAAAGATGGAATTTTTGTCATGGACTTTCCTATTTTGGATTCTGGGTTTCTTGTTCGAAATACACGTCGTCATACACTAAGTTATGCTAAACCTCTCATTCTCACCTCCTTGTCTTTTTCACCTAAATTCCTCGTTACTCAAGGGACTTGCCACAAATATGACATTTCGTGATCATGTGAATTTTCTTCACCCTTAAAATAGTCCATTATGCAAGGCATGTAGGGTCTTACATTCATAAGCCCATCTAGGGTATGGTAGACTCATTAGGGTTCTTATCAATTAAGCAGCTCTTTTACCACCTCTTACCATTCACCTTCCTCATTACCTATTGATTATCCTATACATGACCAGATCCTCAACACATGTATTTAAAAATCAATCAACCATACCTACAACCTAAAATCAATCATGCCTATGACCTACATCACCCATGCCTAACACCTATCAAACCATTTCGCTATTTCACCCTAATCTTCCCTAGCTTATGGGAGAACTACATCGGCCTGAGGTCCCTTTTCGCTAGGACTATGTAGGTAGCACTCTGAGGGCATGGGGCCCTTGGAGGTTAGCTTGACCACTCTCTACCCTAACCAATTCCCTCTCCCCTTTCCTATTCACATTCTACCCTAGTTAGTTTCCTTTTATATCAATAATTGGAAATTAAACCAAACAAACAACAATTGCTTCACATCTTTACCATCATCACTCCTACATTAATTATGTCTACCATTTATTTACCATTATCATGTATTTTACTACAACACATCTTAACATGATCCAAATCATCATTAATTGCACAAATTAATGAATTAAAAAATCAAACATACCTAAGTCAACCCGACTCAATCCGTGCCTATGACCCGACTCAATCCATGTCTATGACCTAACTCTATCATTCCCGATCCAACCTGAATCCACCATGCCTACATGACCCTGAATCCATCATACTTAATTCCCATAGTTTCCATCCCATACACAAATAATAATGGAAATTAAAACAAGTAAACCATCCATAGTATAAATACCATCATTTATAAATCATGACGTCTGTGTATACATACATATGTATAAAGATAAATATGAATACAAAAATATACAAAAACCCTCATGTACATCCTCACCATTTTTAGTACATAGGCCGGTATATGATCAAAATCAATCAACCCTTGTATACATCCTCACTCTCTTCAGCACGCAGGCTAGTGTATATCAAAAATAAAACAAATACATCAAAATGGAGGTCCACATGGCTATCGAGACATTATCACACCAAACATCCTCCATTTATGTCTCCCGGTGAACCGGTGGCCTCACCCTAACCATGTCTTGGGACTCATTAGCCCTCTGTGCTCTCCACAGTGTGGGTATGTGACCTAGTCCTCTCACTCAAGGCTTGTTATGCCCTGTACTCTCCATAGGATAGAAAATCTATCCCTTCCGCCATCAAAATATCTTGATAATACCTGGCCTCACCTAGGGCATCCCACAATCTAGCTATGGGTATTGTTTGTGGTGGCCCCATTAGCCTTGTATCCTGTCCCTGTGCTTGTTCCTATCCTGAGGGACCGTGTCCCACTCTTACCTATATTTGGGTCTGAAGAGTCATAAATTGTGCATGTGTAGTGGCCAATTGGCCCTGTAAACTTGTTAGGGTGGCCACCTATATCCCATCACCATCACCACCCTGTGCGGGTGCCTATCCTGTGCTATCTGGGCCTGTAAACTAGCCACCTGTTCCGTAAAGTGGCCACCTGTGCCTCTACACCTATCAACTGCCCATGCACCATCCCCAACTATGTAATCAAGGTAGCCACCTACCCTTGTAGGGCATCCCTCTGAATAGTGATGGTGGCTAAATTTGGCTGCCCTAGCCTCACTTGTACTACTCATAGGTGTACAACCCACCACTATCTATATCTGTTAGTCACCCCGACATCATCAATCTGCCGGTCTCTCACCTACTCTTCCTACCCTGTAGGCACTTTTGGCTGGGGCGAGGCACCAACTTCTCCACATCATGCCTCCTATACTGTGCAAACGGTGGAGGTATATCCTACGGTAGCTTGAACTATTTTCTAACCTTGTCTATGGGTATCATCTTGTGCTCTCTGGCATGTCACCCCTCTATCCATCTGAGTAGCTACAATCCATCTAGCTTCATGACCATCTGCCAATATGATGGATAACCCACATATGGCCTCCAAATGATGTCTACGCTGGATAACCCCTCTAGTAAACACATGTAGTAGGATACATCATGTGTCGCCCTTCTCGCTCGACACTCTCCAATAATAGGAACCCATCACCTTTAGCCCACTCGACCAAAACATGACTCAAATACATCATCCTAGGGCATACCAACTGGGTGTACACACAAAATGTGCTCATATGCAAAATAATGAAGTAGGAAAGTGCAACATAAGCTGAACCTTCATAGCCACCCATACACCCATAACTCCCTATATAGCTACACTAGGAATGTTGGCGCCCATGCAAAATGGGTCTAGTCTATCACCATATCATGCAAGACCCCCATAAATGATCATGGGAATCTCCCACCCTCTACATTTGGCAGTGCAAAGTAGCAAACTACCTCCATCAACAACACAACTAGCCTAGTCTCCTCTAGATGAGCCAAGTACATCTCCCCATAGCTCATGCTAGCACTGTGAAACCTCATCTCCACTAACCCCTCACCAAATAATGTCAGCATCAACTCCTTAGACACCTCTGAGGAGATCAAATATACCTGCACCCCCACTATCGGTAACCGCAAGATCCTATACACATCCTCTAGGGTGACCGTGATCTCACCCATCGGTAGATGGAATGTGTTGGTCACCAAATCCCATCTGTTGATGAGGGCGACCATAAAACTCGGGCCGTTAAACTACATTTCGGTAGTATATCGACCCCAATCAAGCCAACCTCTACAACATTCCACCAATCCTTAGCAGCCACGCCTCTTTGAACCATCACAAGCATGGGAGGCACCCTATCTCACATATGTAGCTGGTCTCTTTCCCGCATCCAATAAAACATCACATTAATAAACCTTGATCATAACAACAATCACTCTTGACACTTCACCTACACATATTACCTCCCTCTTATTCTCGCTCATAATTTACCTTCTTATCACATATTCTATCTACCCACCCTAGCCCTCACCCACTATCGATCATACCATACCTCTTCCAACCTCTTACCCATGCTGTTTTTCATCACCAAAATAATTTTTTTGTCCACTATCTCTCTCACCCAACCACCCTAGGGCTCTTTTGGCCCCTTTTTCTTCACATGATGACCGGTACTAGTTACTCCTAACCAACCATGGTCTATCGCAAACTAGCATTGGTCACCTTATCTATGACCGGTATCATCTCGACACAACCGATGTCGCCACCCCTTGACCAACACCGGTCACCGCCGCACGTAAATCCATGACACCCAAAACCCCTTTTTTTCTTAAAACACTCCTTTCTACCTACCCATTCCTATCTACCCTCAACTCCTCCCCACCCCTTGTTCACCTAACCACACCTCTCCCCATTTCTATTTTACCTAATTTTCCTTCCCAAATTAAAATATCCTTTCCCACCCAAACACCCGTATTCCTTCCTTAACCTATATACCTAATCTACCTCCCAAACCAATGCAAGTGATTGAATCTTATCTCATTGCATTACCGCCTCCGTGGTGGCATGTCGGGCCACCGCACTAGTGGTCCACCTGATCCCTCTCCCACCTCCGCCACATCCAATCACCAAATCCAATACTCTTGACCTCCACCTAATCACAATTGATTCACCTATACTCATGAACCCATCTACCTGGATCCTCTAACCAACCGGATCCCTCCACCTCAACAGGATATCACCCCTCATCTTTTCCCTTTCGACAAAGCACAACTCGCTCAACAACTGCTGCGTTTTCAAAAAATTCAAACTGTACAAATGAATCTGTATTATATGGATTTTTTTCTTTTTATATACCTGTGTTTTCTTGACCAATGGTGGTTATACGTAAACCGACATCATCATGTGCCCTAAGCACACCATGGTCGGTTATATCTAACCCAACATCAGTCCTCTACCATAATACATAGTGATCGGCATATCTATACCATCACCAATTTTGTATGACTGGCATCGACTGTCATACTCTAAACCATGCTCTTTCCCCATTTTTAACCAACACTTAACCAACCCAACCACCGCTTGACCTTACCCACCCTTATTGCAACCAACCCCCATGCCTACCTTACCTATACTTGTCCTTAATTACATTTTGGGACTTGTTATTTTACCCATACCTCGGCCCTACCCATGTTGTGACCTAGCTACTTAGACCCGAAACATTGTTAGTGACCTATGAAATCATGTGCTCACTATACCTTGTAACACTGTTACCCATGTTGTTTGACCTAATGACCTTACTTTGCCTCTTTCCATGACTATTTTTCCGACCCAACATTTGTTTTATGGAACATACCTAAACGTTCCTACACCTAACTCCGTAAAGGGATTCCAAACCATATCATATACCTTGGATACCGGAATTACCTCAACCTTGTTTTGATAATCCTATCAACCTTAGACAATGTAGATTTTGCATGGTCTTCAACTTGGTATCATGCTGCAGGTTTATACGTGTGCGTACATTTTACTATTACTACCTTTGACCTTGGCCAATTACCTATATTACTTGATTGGACCTTTCCTCCCTTACCCCCATTTTCCACCTTCCTCTTCATCACATTCACCTTTTATCAAACCACTCACCAATTTTGTCTTCTACCACAAAGTAGTTCCTAGTTTAAGGGGATCACCTTCACCCACACATGGGAAAACCACATCTTATTTTTGTCGGCGCCACGTACTAATACAAGCTACACAACAAAAAGGGGAAAAATGTAGACACAAAAATTGGGTCACACTCCCTTGACCCTCGTTAAATAATCAACTTGAACACACTAACCTAGCCATGACCCCTTGCACCCTGCACTAATGTTAATTTAATTAATCCATTTCCTCACAATATTTATTATTTAATTATCCTAATTAAGATAATTCCCACCCCACCACCTCACCTAGACACCTCACCTATATACCTCACCTAGTCACCTCACCCTAAATCTATTCTTAATATGTTGTCATAACTAACTAAGACCTAACTAAACCTTAAAAATCAATGCTCACATCCCCTCTAGCCACATTCCCACATAAGAAAAGGTAACTCCCACTCTTTCCCAAATTAATAGAGAGATCTCGACATAAATCATTACCATGATCACCTATTTTTAGTAAACCTAGGAATCCTACCTTAATCGATGCGGTCCACCCCTAAACCGATGCTATCAACTTGGAACCATCATCGGTTACCTTTTATTCCCTTTGGTAACCTTATTTCAAGGTTGGCACATTCTAAGAGCAAGGAAAGAGACCAGAGCTACATGCAAGCAAAACAAGCATCCTTTTATGCATCTAGACATCTAGAGCCATTACTAGGATCAATCATAAAGCCATTGCATTCACGGTAGCACTCCAAGAAATCACTGCATTACGGGACCATACACGTATTCTTTGATCAACCACCTCCATTACTCAACCATAAAATCCTTAATACAATAAGTATGGCCCTAACCTATAGGGTTTACTGTAGTAAGCAATCTTTATTACTTTTGTTATTAACTTGTTCTTTGCATGTTTATTGCTTCATCACCCACTTGCCTTGTGAACTCAAAATTCCCTTCACCCATATCACCAAATCACCCATATTCACCTGTTGTATACTTCTGAGCATACCTAAGACCTCTATAGACCTCCCCATTCACTCACCCAAACTTTATTTGACCTCAGATCACCCCTTCCATTTAATCTATTTGAGTTTATTTTAATTCGACCATACCGACACCGGTTATCCACAACCGCCGTCGCTATACCTAAACCGGCATCAATCACATTTGACCGACATTGGTCTCTTTGTTTTACACCTTGACCAAGAACAAACCCAACAATCACCCTACCAGTTGACCTAAATAACCCATAATCTAACCATGACTAGTCCCAGACCTTGACAAACACCTCACTTCTCATATCGAACTATAACCTACCTGTTGTGATTGGATTTTCTTATCGTATTTGAATGAGATACCTAAATCATATCAACTATAGTAGGACTTTTTTATTTCTCACATTAAATTGTTTTAAACAGTGGATTAATAGCCATCTACGAAGTATCACACTTCCCTTAACTAGCATCCGCTAGCGGTCCCACTTGTCATATATCATTTAACTATCTTTTGTGGTCTTGTTTTCTATTACAAGTAGTTCCTCCTAGCCAAAAGGAAGCTCTCACATTCATTTGTGGATCAAGAAGTCAGAATGCACACAACAACCATCAACTAACCAACATTTAATAGGTATTCCTCCTTGGCCCTTACCCTTATCTATTTTGTCATTTTGAAAAGGTAAAGAAAATGGTGAAACATATTGAACCATAAGAATTGGGAAACTCATACCAAATCTAATTAAGCATCATGTGTTATTTCAAATGGTTCATTTTTTCATAACTACAAAAGGGGTATAAATAAGTCCTCGATGAATGAGATTTATTTCATTTTGACCTATGTAAATAACTCATTATAAAGGTTCTTGAGCATTGGCTCAAGGGAACACTATAAATTAATAAATTGAGTTATCAAAAATTATTGTGGATTCAACTAGTAAGATTAAAATACTCATGATATGTGGAATAAGAGATCACTCAATCTACTTCCCCTAGTTTAATGAGAAATTATGAGATAAATGTGAACTAAATAAGTAGTAGGCTTTTTCCAGAGGTTCTTTCTTTAATAAGTCGATTCTTTCTTTACTACCTTTAATTTAGTAGTTTTAATGAATAGGATATGTTTATTTCTTGTGTTATTAAACCATAAGAGGTCAAAAGTATTTGGATTTTTCCATTTATTTGATCTTAAAAGCTTCATTCGTGCATATCATAATGCACGAGATTATAGGGACACATTCCTCTTGGATAATAATAAACTCTAAAATTAGAATTAGAATTAGGAATGTAGAATAACCAATTTTCTTAGTAAGCTCATTAAAATTGTTAATATATATGGTTGTCCCTAGCTTAGGGATCATTATTATTGATTTTTATTTGATAAAAATTGTATCTTAGTTGAACTATATCTACTCTATCATATAAGTATAATTTATGAGAATCTAATTTTTATGTTGAGGAACAAAGGAGCATAAGAATTTTTCATATCCTTGTGGTTGTTATCTCCTTAAATTTTTAATACTTCCATTATATAATCTAATTTCATTAATGAAATCTAAATTATGAAGTTAATTTTTTAGTAAATATACTCTTTGGTGTAAAACTAGGTCTTGATTTTGATCTTTCACATCTTACTTTTAAGTTGAAAAATTTCAATAATCTATAGGGTTATAATTTTGTCTTGAATATTATGGAAGAAACAAATGATTGTTCATGGATAAAATTCCTTGATTTATCTATTACGTATTGAATTGAAATTATTTTAAAACACCGCAGTACACAAATTCATACACACATTTGTGCCTACATATATCTCCTGCATGGGAGCTAAGCTTTATTGATTTATTAATATTAACTATCCTTGGAGATAAAAATGAGATCAAGAGGATTTTCTCTATCCCTATTAGGGCCATCCTCCTCTCCTCATCTATTGATAGGTAGAGTGTCATGATATGGAAATGTGAGAAATTATACATGTCTTATTATGTTTGTGTAAATGTTGAGATGTCGTACTACCCATGTAGTTTGACATGCTTTGGCAAAAGTAGTGAGAAATTTGTTATCAATGTCTATTCATGATTTCCTAGAGATGTATTTTTATTTCAAAAACCAATATGATTGTGGAGTACCTAGTTCATTTGGTTGGGTGCATGTAGTAGAGGTAGCATTTATTTATATACATATGGGATGAATGCCCATCTATACTCCATTCATTAAAGGGAAGGGTTACTTTTCATTTTAGAAGGTGATGGGAGATCCTTCATTGTCTATAGTTAGAGGTAAAATGATTTGATGATATTATCCCTTAGTTTCACCGATATTTCGAGACACAAAGTACTAATGAGTATATTTATTACAAAGTGACCATGTTCAATTTTTCGCAATTTGATGTCCTTATTGATTTAATCATAGAAATTGTAATTTCTTTATTATTTAAATTAAAGAGAATTAAATATAATGTTGTAAAAATTATTTTTAAACAATTATGATAAGATCAACCAATTGGTTAATTTTGTATATATATGAAAGGATGCATTTTTTAATTTTACGTAATTCATAAATATTTGAAATCATATCTAGACATAAATATAAATATTAGGAGAGATAAGATATGTAACAATTTGCTATCATGATATGTGATTACGTGAGAGATGATATGAAATCCTATCACTATACACACACACATTTTTATTATGTTAATGGTAATTAAAATATGATGAAACAAAGATGGACAAAGAGAAAAAAAAATCATTAAAATGATTAGACAACATATAACTTGAAAAATTATGCAAACATGGATAAAATTTAATCCATGAAGAAATAAGGTGTAATTGAAACTAATATCATTATTATCATTTTAAATAATTAATTTTCTATTCTGAAATAATTCATGATAATCCCACATTATGTGTATTGATCATTTTTATTTTGGTATCGAGTTAGGGTTAAACACTCGAGTATAATATGGTTATAAAAATTCTAACACAATTGATAACTTTTAGTAGATATTATGGTGTGTACCCATGCTAGTGATGTGAAACCTAACCAAGAGAACCCAAATGTTATTGCTGAGTAAGAAACTAAGATAGATCAAAATCTTACAATCCTCGAATGATACATGAGATGACATGGATTCCCTTGAGAATGAGGTATACGTTCCTATAGAATATGTGAGAATAACCAGGTGGATTAGGACCAAGTTTAGGAAAGAGATAATAAATAAGGTTTTGACCATGAAGAGGAACAACAAGAGCTAGAAAGAGATAAGAAGTATCATTTGGCTAGTAAAATTTACAATGATATTAAAAATATCACCCCAATAAAGATTAATGGTATTGTTCTCACATATGGTACTAAAGGATGATTGAGTGAGGTGTAAAAATATTTTGAAATTTGCGGTTTTTCAGAAGAGACAAAGGTAGTCTAAGGAAACTATCACTTTATGGAGAGGATTTGAGATGATGGAAAATGATAGATTTAAAATGGGGTTCATAGCTAACAATATTACTTGGGATCAATTTATGATTATTTTTAAGAAACAATGGTATCCATAATTATATTTTGACTATAATATGAGTGATTTCTAGAATCTTTAACAAGGGAACCTTACTATGTTCGAATATTGGGATGAGTTCACATGAATTCTCAAGTATGTTCCATGGTATTATAATAATGAAGGGTTCCAAATATTGAATTTTATCATGGGTTTGAGACCATATATTGGTGGTGAGGTGGTTATAAACAAGACATGTGTTTGAGAAATTTAACAAACAAGAATATAAACTACAAGTAATGTATGATATGAAATATGAGAAAACAAGGATAGTACGAACTTCACATAATACTTCAAATTGTAAGAAGAATTGGTGGAAGAATGAAAATAGAAAAGAGATACCCTTCCAAATAAAAATTAAGATTGATATTTTAGGAAATAAGTAAAATTTTAACAAATGGAACAATACTCCTAAGAAAGACAAGCAAGGGAATAATCTAGTAGGGTAGAAGGGACCACTTGGGGGATGTTTTTAATACAAATATGACTATTATGAAAATAGTTATCCACATAGTAGTTATAATAATTACTTAAATAACTCACTCCTAAACAACATGAATATTTTCAACAGAGGATTCATGTGGTGGTTGAAAATTGTCAAGTAGAGCACAATGATGCACCTATAAAGACTATGAGTATGTTATTCAATTTATTGATTACCATTTTAATTGATAGTATATCCATTGAATGTTTCATTTCACTTGATTTATTATCAAAATTTCCTAACAAATATAGATACATAAAAAATTATCATATTGTACAATATGGAAACTAAGGAAAACACATGGTAGAACAATGTTTCTTTTTAAAAACTAAGGTTTATAGAATTTACTATTAAGATCAACCTATCTCGTAGCTCCATTGACCTCATATGACATCATTTTAGGAGTAAAATATTCAATCCAACATCATGTTAATCTTTACCATTACATCAAAAGGGTAGAGTGTCTTGATGATTTTAGACACCCATTTGTAATCCATGGGATAATACATGAGATAAATATTAGACATATTATTGCTATGTAGCCAAATAAATCTCACAAAAAGGGTTGTATACTTTATGAAATTCATGTAGATGAAGATAGTGAAAAAGGACCAAAACTAAAAGAATACCCATTATTTAATAGTATTAAGATGATTTTGAAGAATAATTACCTGGAATTCCCCAAAAGTGGAATTTGACTTCTTGATTGATTTAGTTCTAGGAGAAAAATTGAACTATAAGGATCCTTAAAGGATGATTGTGACAAAATTGGATGAGTTTAAGATTCAAATTTATGAATTGTTATCCAAAGGTTTAATCCACCTTAGTATGTCACCATGGGGAGTGCTTATGATATTTGTTAAGAAAAATGATGGATCACTTCACTTTTACATAGATACTAACATGATAAATATGGAAACCATAAAAATAGGAATCCTTTTCCTTACATTGATGATATATTTGATAAAATGTGTGGGGAAATCATATTATCTAAGATAGATAGGAGATTAAGGTATCATCAAATGAGGATCAAGAATGGGGAAATTCTTAAGAAAATATTCAAATCTAGGTATAGACTTTATGAATTCACGCTTTTTCATTTGCTCCCTTAAAATTCATGAACATAATGAGAAATGTATTCAAAGAATCTCTGATAAGTTCATGTTTGTGTTTTTGGATGATATTTTGGTCTACTCTAATAATAAAAAGGAGAAAATGCACCACTTAAGGCTAAAAATGGAAATTATAAGGTAATCAAATTTGTATTTTTTTTTCAAAATTCACATTCTTTATAAAGAAGGTAAAATACATTTATCCCATTATTTTAGTGGATGATATTGTGGTAGATTTAACAAAAACAAAGGCTATGATGTAGTGTCCATATCATAAGTTTCTAAAAGGTTCATATTTTCATGGGGTTAGAAGGTTACTATAGGAAGTTTGTTTCGACATTTTTAAAAATGCTAGTCCTATCACCTCTTTACAAAATAAAACAAAATAGTATGAGTGAACATAAAAACGTGAGCAAGAATTTATTATCCTTAAGGTGAAATTGATGAAAATACCTATACTTTTTATACATGACCCCAATGGACCTTTTTAATTGAAATAGATGTTTGAGGTGAAGGTTATGATGGGGTATAAATGTAGGATGGGAAATTCATTTCTTATGAATCCAAGAAGCTTAAGCATTACGAGATGAATTATACTATGCATGATTCAAAGATAGTAAAAATCAAATATGACTTATAATTTTGGAGTCATTTCTTGGTGGGTAAGCCTTATGAGTTGAAAACATATCACCTAGGGATGAAGTAAATTTTCACAAACCCAAATTTGAATGTACTAGACATTGAAGATGATTAGGTTTTATTTGAATATTATTTGGAAATCAATTTCATAAACAAAAATGAAAATAAATGTGTATTTTCATTAGTTATAGGAAGTATATTGTTGTGATGTTGACTCTAAGGTCAAAATTCAAATATGAAGTGATAATTTATTTGCATTGAGACAAGTTCTACCAAGTATTTCAAGGAAGCACTTGAGTAAAATCCATAGGATCATCGATATTATGGGTAAAAATTTGACCAAGATGTTATTATTAGGTTCAATTATAGGATTTATGTTCATAAAGAGGAATATTTGTGAACCAAAGTGATGAAAAAAATTCAACAATACACCTTATTTGGGTCACTCAAAGGTGACTACTATGTGAATGGATATGAAACGTATGCATTTTTGGAATGGAAAAATATAGGTGTAATATAATTTTTTGCTCAATGTATAAAATGTTAAATTTAAGGAAAAACATGTCCATGTGATATGAATTATCTACATATACAAGATATCCATGTGGATGTGTCAAGTTATTAGTATCTCCTTTGTAAAGGGATTTCCCATAATGAAGAAATAAAAATTATATTATTTTAATTATGGTGGAAAAGACAATAAAGGCTACACATTTAATACCTAAGAACCTCAAGGATGATGTGTCAAGTACTTACAAGAATATTTTTCATGAAATCTTAAAATTACATGGTGTACCTAAAAGAATTATCTGAGATAGAGATATTTTTATGACATCATTTTTTATGGAAGTTGGTTCTTACAACCTTAGGATTGAATTAACACTTCAATTTCTCATTCCACATAAAGAATGAATGTGTAAATCAAGTTTTAGAGGATATTTTAAGGATGTAATACACAAATTATTAGTGAAAATGGGAAAAATATCTTCCTTAGGTTGAGTTTTCTAACAATAATTCATACCATTCCATTATGAAAATGGATCCTTTTGAAGGCTTGTGCGGATAGAAATGTTGGGACAACATGGAGGATAGAGAGATAATTGGATGATAAACTATTTTTGAAATGAAAGAGAAAGTAAAACTCATAAGAAAACATATAAAGGAGGATACATATTATAATAAGAGATAGAAAGATAAAAAGAGAACCAATATGAAGTTTTTGGTAGGGGATAATGTGTTATTACACATTAAGCTAAAGAAAATTTCAATTAAAATTAGATTATCAAAAAATTTGGCACCTCTCTATGTGGAATATTTTGATATTTTGGAGATAATCATCCCATTTGTTTATAAAATGGATTTTATTCCTTCCTTGTCATGGTTACATGATGTTTTTCACATCTCTTTTATTAAAAATATAATGCAAATGCATCTTATATTCTTGTTTGTGTTGACCTTAAACCTCAAAAGCAAAGTGTGAGGCTTAAGAAGTTCTACCTTTTGCTAAAAATGTGCACAAGAAAAGTGAACTAGTATAATTTGTGAATAGAAATAATGTAAAATCATGTAACATGATTTTTCTCCAAACATTAATCTTCATTCGTATCTCAATAATGATTACAATAATCTCATTTACCTTTACAAATCTTCTCTATTCAAGTACCCACTTCTTTATCATATATATCTATCTCTCAAGACCTCATAGTCATATATATTGCATATGGAACTCACCTAGTATATATATATATATATATATTTTTTTGATGCCCCTATAATAAATATGTTTCATAAAAATGTCCCAAAAGTCACTTCTTCTAATCATGCGTATGTCATATTTTGTTTTGTTCTATCTTGGTTTGTCTTTGTCTTGCGGCTTTATGTTAGATCACGTGGCTTTCTCCAATGTATACCAAATTTATCTAGTGTACCACATATTTCCTTCTTTACCCATGGGTTCCTCTAGTATTTAGTGTCTTATTCCATTTACCTATGGCTTCATTCTTTTATCCATGTCTTTATATGATCCTCTATGGATTCCTCTATACTTTTGTGGCTTTCTTCTTATATCCGCTACTTTCCCAAACCTTGATGAATAACCATGTCAACATCATCCCCCAAATTCAAACCTTATATCATCCTCAAGAAAAGGTTTGAATTTGGGGGATGATGTTGATAGGGTCCTTCATCAAGTTTTATGACACAACAAAATGATGAAGAACCCTGTCTTCCAAAATTTGAGAAAAAAATTCTTTCCTTTTCTTTTAGCCAAATATGGGCATCACCTCCTAGAAACTTAGAATTCTTATGTAGGAAGAGTTCTCTCACTCGAATCTCCCAACGGGACTTACGATATGCCACCTTGAGAGAACCTAGGCATAAACCTCTATAAAATTAGGCATCTAGCATAAATAAGAGTTCCCTCGCTCAACTCACCTAACTAGACTTATAGGATGCAATGGTTCCCTGAAAACTACTTCTTTTTCTTATTTATGGTGGTGCTTGGTGGATGTACTTTGTGATCTACGGGGTAATGTTCTTCTTAAAAATGTACCTTTACACACCCAAATTTACACGTGCTACATTTTCAGAAAATGGTTCAAATTCCCCAATGATGATTCATGTCTTTTCCAAAGGTGTTCGAGCTCCTTAACCTCTTTACAACTTATATTTGTAGCCTAGTTTACCTTACTTAGCCATTTCATGATTCTCTACAGCTCCCTGTAGAATGTTTCCTTAGTTTTTGGCCTCTAGTTACAGAACCATCACCCTACCTTGGTGGTGGTTACACAACCATCGCCCTAATCGGGTAGCGATTGTGTAATTGCTGCCCTACCCAGGCGGCGGCATGTGAAGTTTATAGAACTCTTCGTGCGTGAATTAGATGAATGTTACTCCACTCCAGTTTACTTTTAGCACACGTTTGTGAATCTATTCACTCAATTTATGGCTTGACTGATTTGTATCAACCTCATCTTCCACTTGTGATTTATAATTGATTGTTTAAATGCTCCTTCATGTGTTGATGTGGCACCCCATGGCTACCAAGTGTGATAGTACACGACTTTTCCAACCTTCTATAAAACTATAGCTTCTTCTAAAGCAAATGGTTGGAGAATTTTGTCATGTATTTCTATGTTATGCTTCTATAATCCTACTAGAGATTACATAATCAAGCTTTGTTCACTTGCACTATTCTTTCTATGTTTGTATTGCCACCAAATTACCCAAAGAAGCCATTACTTGCTCTAGCACATTCTTCTAGCTTCCTCTGCATTCCCAGCTCCCTAGAATCACATGGACACCGAAGGTTAGAAAAGAATACTAAGGGGACACAAAATCATACCACAACTGGATTTCCATAACACTACAATTACTAGGTTGGGGTTGTAATTAGATTTCATAATTTCTTTAATTATTTTTTTGATAAATACTTATGCACATTATTTACTACAGTAGAAAAGGAATTTCCATTTTCATTTTTGTAATCATTGAATAGTTACAATAGATCATTTCCTTCAACAAATATTTCTTAGGATAGATAGCTTCCTTTTCCTATCTCTGTAGATTTGCAAAGAGGTGATTCTGGAAGAAATATTCTGTGTTAATTTAGAAATCAACCGAAGCATCATCTCATATAGAAAATTGTCCATTAAAAACTTATTTACTTTGTTGGAGAAATTGCAGGAGAAGAAAATATTATGAGAATCTCTAATTTCTTCTCGTTACTTTGAGGTAAAATAGAGGATTTAATTAACATCCATAGTTTAGAGAGCCTTAATTGTTTAAAATAGGTTAGAATTCTTCTACAGAGATAGACAACTACATCCAGTTTTTAATTTTTTTGGGGATTTTTAATTAGATTAGAAGATTTCATTTCTTTATTTCTTCATTTAATTCAAAAAGTTCTAGAAAATAACAAAAATATTTCTTTTAATTAGATTAGTTATTTTGTATTGTTTCACTTCCTTTATATTACAAAATACAAAACCATAGTGCAGTATTTGTTTATCTATATTAGATCATTATTTTATTTGATTAGAAAAAATCCACACAAATGCACACATGACCATCACCAAATCGTAACCAGAAAGATTTTACGCTTTGATCCTGTGGTTCAACAACCAAATGGTCCGAAAGACCAAATAGAATTAGATATCGAATTATGTGCACACGTATTTAGATCATCCCCACATGTACCAGACATTTTCAGAAAACTAAACATCTTGAACCAAGACACTTATAGAGCTTTCACATTCTAGACTGAACCAACTAACCACCCATAGAGCCAAGTGGAACCACACCTCTCTCATTTATTCCATGACCTTGTCTGGAAATTATTACTGAGCGACCCATTGGTTTTCCATGTATCCCATAACCATTATAAATTATTTGCGTAGAGATTGACATTGATTGGAGTCTTCATGTGGCTATTATTTCGATCCATTCAGATTAACATGGTCTTCCTTGGACTTGACAATCAAAAGTTGATATTGCATGTTGAGGACATTATTGGTCCTTGATAACTTGATCATCCTTTTTCAACACATTTCCATTCACATATCACATTTTTCTATGCATAGTCATCCACACATTCCACATTAGCTGTCTCGGCATGACCTCGGGAGGTCAAGTGCAATCGAAGGTCACATGTCAATTTTCATTCGTATAAATTGATGAACCCGACGTGAAGAGCTAGTCTCTTTTCATTTCCATTTCTTTCATCCATCTTCTCCCTCTCCCATTATTTTGTGGGTATTCATATACCCCCCAAATATGTCAGGACAGGAACAAGACCGACCCATTTTGGGTCTCAAGGTGTACTAGTACCAAATGGGTAGGCAACAATTTCCCTCACTATCTACATGGGAGAACAAATACTCAACTAATATCCTTGCATCTCAAAACTCTCCTCCTCAAGGGACCAATAATGGATCCTCAGTAGGATTAATAGAGATTGATCAACTTACGCATTCGCCACAACCTAAATTCTCTAATTCTAAAATATGAAATTCACTAGAGATTCAAGGTCCTTTCCTCAAGTTTTGTTCGAATGTAAATTAGTATGTAGTCTGATCAACTCCCATTACTGGATTAGGAATACTTAGCACATTATGTCCAAGCAAGAAAAAATTTAAAAATATGGACCAATCTCTAGATAGGATGCAAGGATATGTTGATGTTTTACTTCATAATAACACTTCTACCCCTCCCGCAATAGAAAACATTAATAAGGAAGGGTGGCCAAACAATGAACAGTTCATAGCAAGATATCACACTCCTTTGCAACCTAACAAGGTTCAACAATGCATGATAAAATATAACACCATACCATCATCAGAAGTGGTCATCTTGACATTGGTGGATAGGGTTAGATAATTGGAGCTTTCCTAGGCTACTCATGTCTCATGTTTTGATGGGAAAGGAAGGATTATTCATCATCTGCAGAACTTTGGCCAAGTGCCTACTACACCAAATTCTTCTCCGGTTGACACGGGAATTCCTTGCCCTAGAGATCTCCTCACGGGAATGGGAACCTTAGGTATGCCCCTTCACACCATGTATGGATGCCCTCAACCTGGAACCATCTAGAATATTTTTCTCAAACTCCTTCCTAATTGGTAATGCAATGTTCCCTAGTTTTGTGCCTCCCACTCCATACTAGAGTAACACCCCTCATATTTGCACATGTATTCCAAATCACCACAAGGGGACATGTTCTCTTTTCTTGGCTCATATGCTTAGCCGCAGGGGATTCCTTATGCCTCTATAAATATTTATGTAGTGCCATATCAACCCCCATGACTACTCCAACTCCCCATCGGGGTCATATATGGTAAATTCCTACGTTGTGGGCATGTATGGAAAATATCTTAAATATCCCTTAGAATTTACCATACAAAGCATAATGATTCTCGTGACCTCTCCCTGAATTTCCAAAGTTTAAAGGGGAGGGAGATTTAAATGTGCATATCAAAGCATATGCAACTAACATTCGAGAGCTTCTCCCACAAGATGTATTTGTAGAAAAATATTCTTTAAGAATCTTAAAGGAAACATTCTTAATTGGTATTATAGGATACCTAAAGCCTCAATACATTCCTTTAAACAACTTGTGTCTGAATTCATCAAATATTTTGACATGAACAAGTTACTAATAACATGAATCAGGAGTTCCTACATATAAAACAAGAGCATAATGAATTGGCTGCGCATTTCATCTAGAGATGGAAAAAATTCCTCTACTCTTCGACAAGTAATCCTAACATGAAGAAGATGGACCTTTACGATCTATTCCTTCACTCTCTTAATCGGGAAATGAAGGAAGAAGTCCATAAGTTCCCCATAAGGAGTTATGAAGAGGTATGGGAGGGTGCTCTCCACATTGATCAAGTGGAAATAAATAGTGGTTGAAATACCTATGGTTTAAAAGGGAGATTGATCATGTTTAACTGGGGTAATTCAAGTTATCTCAATAATGCAAACAACAACTAAGGACCTAAGGTCCTCAACAAAAACCATGGTGTTATAACCGACGGTGTTATAGACCAAGCAAAGAAACAAAATGTTGTTAACACCTCATGTAAAAAATAATTTCGAAAACAATACAAATGGTAAAAATAAGAGAAGTAACAAATTTGTTGTTGAAATCAATGTAATGGATTTCAATTGTCCTCCACCCCAACAAAAACAATAAGTTCAAGCTCAATGATCTAACCAATACCTAAATGGGTTCCAAAACCAATATCAAAATCAAGGGAAATGGCCTCCGAACTTCAATTATAATAACCAACAGTTGAATAATAGTCAAAACTTTAGACCATAGAAAAACACAAATCAAAGACCTTGGGATTATGATCCTGACTTGTATTGCGGCTTCCATAGGGTCCGAGGGCATGATGCTAGAACATGCTATGACTATAATAAATTCATTCAATGTCTACTAGAGGACCAAAGATAACTCTTTGTTGAGATGTTTTTGTGAATCCTACAACACCAACTCAAAATGCTAGCATGGGGCCTATATAACCTCAAAAACACACTGCTCGGGATCTTTGACAATCCTCTTCCAAAACATCCTACTAACGGTAAGTTGGACCTCAATGACACAAATAAGGGTATCCCATTGGGAAAAAATGATCATGAAGCTTCAATTCAAACCCATTGGTGGCACCTCCATTGGATGGTCGCCAATAAACTAATATTGTGGGTCTAGTAGAGTTAGAAACCAAACTCCAAATAAACACTAATACAAGAACTCGAGACTACTCATCACATACCATCCCCATTTACTCATCTATTTCAGATAATGTTCCAATAATTTTTACTTAGTGGGGTCTTATGACTTGATCACTAATTTAGCAAATACCTTTTCTCACATCTCCTTTTGGATCTCGGTGTTGAAGAACTCCCGTGATTATAGAGCTACTTTATTGGAAGCATTTGATCTTGGACATTTGATAAATGTCACCCTCTTCTAGAGGCATAAATAAATCACATAGAATTCAACACACATCCTCTTAGACATCCCAAAAGAGATGTCATTTTTATATTCGACATTAGTAAGATGCCCACAGATGCTGAGTTGGCACGTAGAGGTGATCTAACTTTGTATCTACATATTTGGATTTATAACAACTACGTAAAGCATGCAATGATCGATTATGGGGTGGTAGTCAAAATTGTCTCCTTTTTATTTATCCAGAAGTTAGGCTATGAAGAAACCAATTTATCTTGAACAAGAAACTTTCGAGAAAGGGTATGGTAGCTTAAAATCAACATCGATTGGAACCATAGTGCTACTAGTTACCCGGTGCCCAAGATATTTCTTACAGAGCTTTATATTATAGACTAGGAAACAAACTATAATATGATTATCGGTCATCCTTGGATACATTACATGAAGGAGATTACTTCCAAATTGTTCCAGAAGTCGATTCCTACATTTGGTGAAATTCTTCATTACACAAGGTGATCTGAAGCCCTTTGAAATTCACCTAGCTAACCTAAAGAAGAAACCTCGTGTACATACCGTGTTTTAAATCCATAGAAACCAATTAAAAAAACCCATGAGTTTAACTCAGGAGATAAAACTAATTCCCACAACGGAATTAGACACTACCGGTTTGATCGAAGGGATTCCTGCGGTCAAAGAAGAAATTGTTTTTGTTGAGACAATATCAATAGAAATCACGATGAATATTTTTGAGTTGTTGGAGAATGATTTATCCATTCTTCTTCTATTTGATTCTATGGGCATAGGACATGTTTTAGGACTCAAATATCTTCCAACCAATGAATTTTGCATGGTTGAAGTCTCAGAGGAAAGGGGAGAAGATACAAAAACTGATTTAACATTAATCTTCCTAGACAACCGTTGAACTCTTAATTTCGATAGAGAAAAATTTCACTTTGGCGATGGGGTAGGTGTGATCGTAACTTCTCCTAAGGGGAAGGTAATGCATTTTTCATTCAAGCTAGATTTCAACGTACAAAAATGGTGAAAAATATTAGGCTCTCCTTCTTGGTCTCATAGTAGCCAAAAGAATGGGTGCTTGTAACATTAGAGTGTTAGGTGATTTGCATCTAGTTGATAATCAAGTTTCAGAGATATATGAGACTAGGTTGGAACACTTGTAGCTTTATAAAACTGTTGTACTCAACTTGAGTAAAGGTTTTGACTTCATTTCAATCGAATCCATCCCACGTGAACAAAACCTTCTCAATAATTTGATGATTAATTATGCTTCCTACTTCTTTCCCAACAGATAATTAGAAGATATTGACTTCACAGTTTTAATTCATGCTAAACCCTTGATACCCTATATTATGTGGAAAATGATGAGGCTATCGTAGGATACCTTAACACTTATTCATATTTACATATCGTGCATTATAAAATAGGATTTTCTCTCATTCCTCACTCTTCCTCCTATTTCAGAGATCACACAATGGATCCTTCCTCCTCAAAATGCCTTGATATTTGTGAGATAGAAGAGGAAGGGTAATTAGAAATACCTCTTCCCCCACCTGATTTTGAAAAGGTTAATGCCTCTTTAATTTACAGGATGATTTACATCAACCTCGGGATGGAGGAAGAACCAAAACTTTTGAAGTTAGGTTCTTCACTGACTCCGAGGAGGTGGAAACACACATGAAGATTCTAAAAGAACATTTAAAAGTGTTCGTGTTTAGTTATAAAGAAATGATAGGAATTTCTCCTCATGTTGCAGTTCACAACCTTGTGACCAAATTTGATGCCAAGCCCATCAAACAAAAATCTAGACCTATGAAACCAAAGGTGACACTAATGGTTAAAGAGGAAGTTATGAAACTCCTACAGGTGGGGTTCATCAAACATGTCAATTAATCAATGTGGGTATCTAACATCATCCCTGTTCTTAAAAAGAACAAAAAAATTTGAATCTGCATTGACTTTTGGGATATAAACAAAGCATGTCCCAAAGATGACTTCCCACTACCATCAATCGATGTTATTATAGATGCAACAACTAGCTATGAGCTATTTTTGCTTATGGATGGTTTCTCTTGATAAAATAACATTATGACCTCTTAGGAAGATAAAAAAGAATACCTTTATTAATCCTTGGTGAACCTATTGCTACGCAGTCATGTCGTTTTGTCTCAAGAATGATGGTGCCACTTACCAACAGAAATGACCTACATATTCCATGATATTATTCACAAGATTGTGGAATCATATATTGATGACCTTCTAGCTATATCCAAGAAGTTATGCGATCACCCTGATGTGCTTCATATCATCCTCTCTCACCTCATTAAATACGATGTTACATTGAATCCATAAGAATGCGTGTTTGGTGTGTGTTATCCAATTTCACCCCTAGGGTTGAATTGATAACATACATCAGGATTCTCAAATCCCAGGTAAATTGATTGATCAGGGTAAAAATCATGTTTGTAGGGTCCCTTCAGAAAATTTTCTAACTCCCCTGTCCAGGTTGAAAAGAACAAGCTCTGAGAAAATGCGAGAAAGTTGCGAGAAAATAAGCTGGGCTAGAAAAAAATTGTGAAAATCGGCTAAGTCCTAGTCCCTAGGACGGTGGGACATTTGGGAGGTCAAGGCGTGGATTGGCCGAAATGACTATAGGTGGCCTAGAAAGCAAAGGGACATCTGGGACAAAAGGATGCGAAATGCCCGAATCGGACGAAAGAAAGAAAATTTGTCCAAGTCCTTTATCGGGAGCAAGCGAGACAAGAGTACGCAAAGGACGCGAACCGGCCGGTTCGGCCGAAACAGGAAACTTCAGCACAAGGACAAGTGGGACAAAGGGACGCGTGGGACGTGGATAGCCGAAGGAGCCGAAAGCCAATCAGATCACGCCATGTGTCACCGGTAGAAAAGGGACGAGGAAGCCCATTTCGGGCGGATCGGAGGATTCTGTCCCGCGAAGCACTAGGACATCCGGGACAAAAAGACGCGATGGACGTGAAAATCTAGTAGGCCCATGGACAAATCACAGCATGACGTGTGTTGCCAAGGAAAAAGGTCCAAAAAGTCAAAGGGGCGAGTTTTCGAGCACTGATCCGAACCAATGAAATAGTGCCACGTGTCCAAGTTTAAGGGGTCCACAAGAAAATCCCATAAAAAGGTGGAGAGAGGGAATTTCTCAGTGAACCAGAGCCTGCCACGTGTCGTCCAGATGGCAGAGCGTGGGAAAAGAAATTTAAAAATCTATTTTTGCCTGTTTTGTGCCCTAAATATTCAGATCATCATATCTTTCAATCCAGAGCTTGGATTTGCACATTCTTTATATCAACAGAAAGCTGTTGAAATTATCTACATGATTCTGGGGTCAATCTTACATTTTGGTGTAGTTTGGAGGGAGAAAATTAATAAAATGTCTCTGACGCGTGGTGATAGACAGAAGTAATGCTTCAACTACCAACTTTAATGCAGCAGACAGCTCGCCGCTCCTGTTAGACAGCCTGCCGTTTTTCCAGAATCCACCGCTTCTACCATAATGAGATGATTTTAAATGCTACCAAGAAGTGGTTGGGGTAGATTCTAGATTTCCTCTCTCTCCCCTCTCATTTCTTCATATATATTGTAAAGAGGAGCTCCTTTAACAGGTCAGACATTCTTGTTTTGCATCCTCCCTTCTTCCCTCACTTGCAAGAGAAATTGTGGAGCTTTCAAACCTCCCATATGGGTTATAATGTCAATATTTTTTGCCTCTTGGCCACTGCAATGTACTGTATCGACTCTTGAGCAATAATATATATGTTGTGATTGACTCTCAACCCTCTCATGTATTCATTGCTGTCATTTTGATCTCTTATTGTAGTTTGGTTACCTGTGCATGGTGTTTGTATTGCATCTATGTGGTCTATGTTAAATTTTCAAAATGAGTTTCTAACATTCTCGGTGCATCACCTTTGTAGTTTAGGTTTTTATTTTATGCATTTTCTTACCCTGTCTCCTTGGCAAGTTAGATTAGGTTTTAGCAAACCCTCTACATTTTTTGTGTGCATCTAAATAGAGGAATAGGAACTAGCCTTCTCTGGAGAATATTTTCTCATCTTTACAAGTCCCACACTTGGAGAAAGGATTCCATGTTGTGCAATCACACTGGATGCCTAAACATCAACCTAGAAGCCTGATCTGCATCCAGGGGTGCTGTGAGTCTGCAACAACAGTGTGATGGGAAGGAAATTAATTTGATAAATCATCTCGTCATGAGGGATTAATTTATATCGATCAAAAAGTTGAGCCATTCTAGAAATGATCCCACCATCAGATGAGTCAGGCTTTAGGTCATTTCTTGGAAAGCTAGGTGCAATCTAAAGGTTTATTCTGATTTAACCTTTTCTATTCATCAAATAAATAATTCGTTAAAGAAGTTTTGCTGAAACATCTGGATGGATGAGTGTCATGAGGCATTTAAATCAATCAAACAATTCCTTTTGTCACCTCCCACACTCATGCCTCCAAAATTAGATCACCCTCTCATTCTATATTCATGGGCTATAGACGTCTCATTAGCTTGCATGCTAGTAAAAAGGATGATGACAAGCGTGAATTTGAAATTTACTTCTTCATTTGTACGTTACTAAACTATATGACATGTTATACATTGGCGGAAAAATAATTCCTCGCTATAGTATTTGTAACAAAATGGTTAAGGCATTACATGCTTAACCAAGAAATATGGGTTATTGTTAAAACAAATTATCTTCAAACATTCCTAACACAAGGTTCTTTTTCCAAGAAATTTGGATGCTTTATAACCTTAATGGGAGAATTTGAGTTATTTTACATCAATCAAAAGTTCACAAAGGATAAATAATTTCGATTGGTTTTCCGATAACCCATTAGATGGTGGAGAGTTAGTAGACCTGAGTTTCCCTAACAAATATTTATACTACATGGAATTTAGACCTCCCATTGATGTGTGTCCATGGTATTTAGATATTTTCAATTTTATTATGGACCAAATATACCCCGAGGAGAAACTTGAAGTAGAGAATATGGATATGCATCATAGCCACCAATTTACTTAGTTATAAAACAAGTTCTCTATTATAGATCTTTTGATAGAATGTTGCTAAGGTGTGTCGATGAGGAAGAGTCTGAAAATATCCTCTATGGAGCTTAAAATGGATTCTCGTGGAGGTCATTTTGGAGGAAATTCAACCACTATAGAGATACACTAGATGGGCTATTTTTGGCCCACCCTAGAACATGATGTAGTAGAATACATATGCAAGTTCCATAAATAATAGGAATTCTCTCACGAGATTGACATTCTTGCCCAAGCTCTACAAATGATTACAACACATTGGCCCTTTTCCACAGGGGGTTTAGATTTCATAGGGAAATTTTTCGCTCATCGATGGATGGCCACAATTTCATAATTATGGCCACAAAGTACTTCATGAAGTGGGATGATGCCATGCCTCTTACAACCATGCCGGGGTTTATAATTGTAAAGGTCATCTTGAACCAAATCATATGTAGGTACGGGGTCCCATAGGTCATTATCTCTTATAATGGCATGTTGTTTAAAATGAAGATGTGCATTTGTTGTGTGGAAAATTCAAGATAAATCACCACACTACCTCTCTATCCTACCCTCGAGCCAATGGAAAATTTGAGGCAAGTAATAAAATGTTAAAGTCCATCCTCCTAAAAATTGTTAAGGAGAAGAAGAACGATTGACATTTAAATATTTTTTCAACCTTATGGGCCTATAGAATGTCAATAATAACACCAATAGGGAAACCCCATATTCCTTCGTATTTGGTTCAAGTAGTTTTACGCTTGAAGTTGAGATACCCAATCTATGGATATCATTACAAGGAATCTTAGGAGAAGAAATATATCATGAGGCATAAATCATTGAGATAGAGACCCTCGTTGAATCTCTTCTTAGAGTTGAGGCACACCATAGATCTTATGTTGACTGGATGTGTCAGAAATATAGTAAGAAAATATATGAATGTGATACATTTGTTGGAAATATGGTATTAAGACTTGACAGTTGGATAGACAAGAAAACTAGTGAAGGAAGGAAATTCAGGCCCAAGTGGTTGGGCCCATATCGAGTCATGGAGGACTAAAAGAATGGGAAATATCGCCTGTGTACTCTAGAGGGTGAAGAATTTGGAGAGTCTTTCTATTCGCTTCACTTAAAAAATTACTATACATGATCCATATACATTTCCACATGTACACTATTTCATATGTATTTCATTTCATCTGTAAGATCACTTTGTAAATTTTTAATGAAGGAACTCATCTTTCAAGAAAATTTCAAAAACTTATGAAAATATTAGCAAAACATTCAATCACACTTCTACCAAGATATCCATACTATTATCAACAACATTTCCCATCATTTCATAAATTCAACAAGATAAGATATAATTTTGACACTAGTCTCGCCAAGGCCTCGCACACTTGGTTCAACCCATAGTTTTTTTTTCCTAGCATACGTGTCTTTTCCCATATTTTTTCTTGAACCTTCTTGGATTTATATATTTCCTAGAAAAGCATCTTTGGTAGCAAAATCATTATAATTTTTCTTACCCGGATTACTTATTCGTCCATCTCAACCTTCGTTGTTGAGCCCTTGCATCTTACTTTGGTTGCATGGGGTTGAGGCTAGGGGAAATATCTCCTCCCAAAATCACAACTCAAAGTTTATATTATATATATATATATATATATATATATATATATATATATATATTTCTCAAGTCAAAATCAATACAAAATTTTTATTTACACACTTTCATGCCCCACTCGACCTTTGGTGTTGAGTCCAAGCCTCCTACTAGTGGTGTGGAATTGGGAAAGGAAGGAAGTGCCCTTACTTGCCTATGTCTTGTACTTGGTGATGAGCCCATGATTCCTACTAGTAGTATGGGGAAAATTGTAGGGGTTCTCTGCAAATAAATTAGTAATTTAAAAGCAATATTCATTCAATAAAAAGTGCTTTGAAATCATAAATCCCAAGAAGAATGAATTATATGCATATGTTCTTGAAGATTTAAAGCCTTTAAACTAGATTTTTTCAATTAGGAGGACATCTATGGGTCTAAGTCTAGATAAAATTACAATCAAATCACATTCTAGATTGTCTAGTAAACTGTGTTTAGAGTTAGGTTATAGGTTTCTAATTGTATATATGTCAAAATCTTGTCTTTCTCTCATCATTTCCATCTATCAAAATCATACAACTCACGTTCCTTCCGACTATCGGTGTTGAGCCCTCAAATCTCACTAGTTGTGTGGGGTTAGAAGTTGAGTGGGTTTATTTTCTTATCATAATACATTCATCACATTTTTCTAACAAAACAAGAAATACTAAATATTTCTTGAAAAACCAAAGTTTTGACATTACATTGTGTTTGCATCGACATCTTCAAAAACCAAAACAACAAAAAGAAAATCATTCTATTAGCATTTATCATCCACGCATACATTCTTAAAATCATATGAAATTTTATATTTTAAAACATTTAAATGAAGTCAACTTTGGTGCAAAGGATATACGAACCAAAAAAACATTTTTATTATTATCACCAAATCACTACACCCTCTGAATGACCAAGTGAAGAGTATTGCTTTTGGTGTGATTGGGTAACATGGTATCACCTCTCAAGCTATAGGACTTGGGATTGAGGTGAACCTTGGGAGAAGGCCAACTTTCTCTTCCAAAACTAAACAAAACGTTACTTCTAATGAAATAAAACAAATAACTAGACCTATGTCAACATTTTCATGGGGTTAAGGGAGAGAGATTTGTAAGAAATAAAACCTATAATAGAAGTGGTGAAGGAACAAGAAAGGGTGTTGATAGACAAGAATTCGGTCTTCCAGGTGAAGAAGGATAAACCGAGAAGGGTGAACAAGCACTACAACCCATCCGCATATAAATCTTCACTCCTAGATAAGCACAAAGTCCCAAAATCTACAATGGAAACTTAAAATTACACAATATACTTTCATACATGAGAAAGGCACAATTAAGTATCTAGAATGGTGAAAGGACCAATAATTAGTCACAGAACATAATTTTATTACTTTAATCACATGCACAATGCATCATTACATGAGGAAGAGGCAATATTTTCCATTACAATCTTGGAAAAGAGGCTTGAAAGTTCCCACAATCCACAACTAAGCTTGTGAAAAGAGAGAGGAATTGGAAAATGCCTATCTGTCTAACCCTTGGAATGAGCTTCTCATTTACATTTATAGAAAATCTAACTAAAGAGAAAGGAGGGAGAAATCCTAAATTTTGGGTAGATGGTCTCCATACTTGATTACATTATTAATTACATCACCGAAGACATTTACCCATCATGCCCTCATAAATTTAATTTTTTTAATTCGTACATATTTAAATAAAAATATTTTTTAAAAATAATAATATTTATAAAAAAATTTAATGAAAATATCAATTGCATTTGGTGGGATCCCCTAAGGTTCATTTTGTGCTTGGAAAGGGTTTTAAGGCTATCTTGGCATACCAACTCACCAACTAGCTCAAAGAGATGGTTAGTGAGTTCCTTGTATTGATCATAGTAGTGGTTTCCTATATCCTCCGTCGAGTCGGGTTTTATCCTCCATGCCACATTTGGCATTGACAGTCCCATGTTTTGCATGGCACATTTGCAATTTGTATTGACCAAGATTTTAATCAAACCACCCTCACTTTACATTTGTCAGCTCCTTCATCAACCATTATTGTTATCTCTGGATTTGGTTTGATGAACTCCATGTGTCCACTAAAATATAAACTTCCATGTAGCTTAGAAAATGACTCACCTCATTGACATGTCCTTCACCTTCAATTTTTGAAGTTCTCACTCGGTGTTAAATGCATTGATTCGTCACTCCGCTTAACTCGAAAACCATCCTATTGGCTTGAAACCAACTCGAAAACCCATCTTCTCTATGAGCTCATCATTTGACTTGAAACCTGAGCCAATGACTTCCCTGAGTTGGCTTTTCCGGCCGAGTGCAACCAATATTTTTCCATACCAAGCTTGGCATGGATTCCATACCAAGAAAGTCCTGTAAGTCCTCGGTGACGGAATCTAGAAACTTAACACCATATTTCTCACACACCAACTCAGCCGAGATGGCCCCAAATCTCTACATTTCCACAAGTGTGCGTAATCACCATGATTATTTTCCTTGTCAAGTGATCTCACCCTTTACGAGTTTGATCTCCTTTCATGTCCAAATCATGTCATGTGCTACCTCCATGCTATGAATTCTAGGCTTCTTGTCATTAGTAGAGCCAACTTGAACCAGACACCTCCCGAATTTAACTTCTTCTACACTAAATCGAGCTTGCATTATTATACCAACCATTTTCCAAACAAGTTCACCCCGGCTCGCTAACCTCTAATCTTCAATTATTTGAAACGAATAGGAACTACCAATAAAAAATCCATGTCTGCATTACATTGTCTCATGAGCTCGAGATCTTCTTTCCTTATACTAAACAAGCCATGTGAAACTCTATTATATTTTGAATATATTAGGTCACACGACCCTACCAAACATACGGGGTCATAAAGCGCACATGGTTCCTTTTAGTGTTCTATGAACATCTCACCCGTTCCACATCCAATTTGTTCCGATTGTGCTAGTTATGGACTATGCACTCCTTTTACAGAATTTTAACATTCATTAACTTGTTTGACCCTACCACAAAACTATGCCCATTCGGTTTGAAATTCGTTCACTATGGAACCGATCCATATACACCAACTCGTACTTTCTTTCGGTGATCTATTTTCTACGTTATGAGATCGACTCACCTTACCCATGGACTCCCACTTTGGTGACATTCCTTGAGCTCGCTCATGCCCCGAGCATGTCTAAAATTTTCCCTACCAAGCTCATTGTTTCTTCACTCCAACTACTCGGCTTTTCAATGTTCCAAATGCTAAGCTCCTTTCATCTTTACTTTCAACTATAATCTCACCGGAAATGGCTTGACTTAAATCAATCTCTCGGAGAGTGTTGTGATGAGAGATCATCAAGCTCTACCCTTTGATAACTCACTTGATCCATGATCTGGCACTCCCTGTTTTGTAGACCCCATCCTTGAGCCATTTGATGTTCTATGCCAAGTTAGTCCTTTAACTTGATTGAGATCATTTGGATGATGTTTGAACCAACTAGATCTTTGAGATTGAGGTTGAGCTCACCCATAACCACTTCTCCTCATAATGGTAGAAAACCGAGCTACTTCATCATCGAGCTTGTTCTCCATATCTGCATAGTTCAAGACACTCACATTATTTGAGCTTATCTTGAGTCAAGCTAGACTACCGAGCTTTATGTTGAGCTAATCATGAACCTATTCATTGGATTCAATCCAACTAACTTAAATTTTTACCAAAACTCGATTCACCGAAATTATTATGTAACTCACCGAAACCATCGAGCTCTCATGTGCAATACACAAGTAACCCATTTGAAAAATCTCACCTACTCGGTTCCATCATGGCATTAATATGTAAAGGCACTCACTCTATTGGAGCACTTGAGCTACCTATAAATTAGCCCATGAGATGGCATATGCGATGTATTCAATCGTTTATGATCCACCGAGCCAAGTCAAGTACCGACACACCTTCATGAGTAATTCTCACACCTTGAATTATCGAGATTCACATCTCCATCAACCAATAGGGTGTTCAGGAATTACAAATCCAACCAATCCCCTAACATGGCATTGTATAGAAACATTCACATATACATTTTAACAATTCATACATTGTATTTCATGGAAATATATTTCTAAGTTCTTTCATTTACATGATCTCATTATATCTCAAGCCATCTTTCTCCATCAAACATCTCAATTTAGTTCCCTATGAGAAAATTCACTCATTCGTAATTGAGTCCCTCAACTTAAAACTGATCTCATCACCATGCTGACTTGGCTTAGGTTAGAACTCACTTTGAGTCCATCTTTTGTCATGAACTTATTAAAAATATCCAACCCGATGTTGTGTTGACATCCACCTTAGTTCCCATTGAACTCTTCCATGAGCTCACCAACTTGTGTAATATTTTTGTGAACACCTTCTAGCTCAATGGTGCTTTAACTTTACTTGAGCTATCCTACCTAAACTCTAAACTCTAAATACATTCCATGGCTTGATAAGATGAGATATTTCCACTTCTATGATTTGTAAACTTCATGATTCTTTATTAAAACTGAAGAGGTAATGGGAACATAATAGGACCTTTTAAACCTAATTTATCAATTCTGATCATTTTTTCTCATGTTAGATGAATGTGTTCCCCACACATGGAATTTTTCCTGTAGGCCCCAAATCCTCTCATGAAGACCTTCCTTAATCCTAGAGTTCAACATAACCTCATTGTATTATTTTTCCTGAAGTGGAAAAATCGGATAACATGTACATATCATAATAAGTCAAGTTTGTATACAATGCCATCACACACTAGGTGTGGTCAAAATGTTTGCAATGAGCACAAAAATCTGAAAAAACATCATATATATGCCTCACAAAATTAAATCAAAACAATAAAATCCTATCACCTATTCCTCTCTATGAGAACCCTAGGAAGCTGCATGCATGGTGTGATTTGGGACTAATGTTGCAGCTCCAATGTCATGAATGAACAGAGAAATGATAGTGTTCATGAGATAAACCACTAGTTATGGCCTTGCTACATGAGTGGCTCAAACCCACCATCCTCTCCACCATCTCGTATGTGATAATATATTTTCTTTGAGAATTCAAAATCTTTGTGGCCATCCAAAGCGGTAAAAACACATCAGTGTGTCATCTAGCCTGCAATGGCTGTCCCAAATCCTCTAGTAGCTCCGCACGGGTCTTCCCCATAGGGATAAACAAAGTATCAACAAAGATCCTATGAATAAGATCTTGTCACCGTTAGAAGTATGGCTACAAACAAAGAAAACAACAACAAGTTAGAAAATATTTAAAAACCAAAAAGAAACACAATACATAGTTTACTAACAAATTATACCTAATAATTTCAATAAAAGAGTATATACAAACTTGGATTTACGAGCATCCACATAGGATCATCCGGTGTAATTTGTGGTGGTGAATCTACTATGAGAACCTACTATGCCTCTCCCTCTCTTGAGGTAACATTCTATCCCATCACAAACTTCTCATCACTGCCTCCCTCAGGAGATAAGGAATCCTCTAAGATGAGGTTCTCCTTCTCTACCTCCTCCTCCACTCTAAAAAATCACCTATGACTCTCCACTGCAAGTCGCTATCCTTATCCCTCCCCTCTTCTCCAACCTCCTCTCCTCCCTCCTCGTCAAGTATAGCCTTCATTCTCTTCATATGTATGGGGATCATCCTCCTCCTCCTCCTCCTCCCTCTGTGAGCATGTGTGGCCTCGATCTAGAGGAAAGTTTTTGGTGCTCTAGGAGCTAGGACCTTGTCCACACTGATAGGTACCCTAAGTGTAACAAAAATCCAGCCATTCTCCCTAGAGACTCTCTACAAGCCTCTCTAATGCCACGATAAATAATAGGAACAACTAGAAGTGCATCATCATATGGCTTCCAAAAGCTCGTTGAGGAACTCTTTCAATCGGGTGGGACTCCACCCTAGTTGTCTTGTCTACTAACTATCTTACACTGCTAAAAGCAAGTAGTATAGTCCTGTCATCACCCCATCTCCCAATCAGGTCTTGGTAGTGTCTCGGAAACAAAATCATCTACGGTCAATGAAGTAAAAGTTGATATACCCCTCTCGGAATAGACATACATGTCCATCTTGTAGTCCTAATGGCCCCTGGATCTTGTATATCAACTCCTCTCTAGTAGGGGATGATCCGTTCATAAACCTAACACATCACCAAGAAATGGTGGCTTAGGGATTTCCCTTATATCCTCACGACATGGTATAGATCATGGTATGTAGTCCAAATAATGTCCACACCCCAAGAAAAAATATTTGCATGCTATCTTGAATAGTCATAATAATAGAGCCCAATAGTACAATATCTTATCCCCACCCTTGTCTCTAACCAAATGTGAGGCCAATATACCAATGATAGCCTTACAGAGAACGGGGATATGTGCGGAGGCAAGCTGATAATAGTGACATACCCTACTTGTTACCCACATTGGGCACCCCATCATCTCATATATAAGATATACACTATCTATAAAAATCTAGAGAAACTTTATCCGATTTCAATTGCCTCCCAGTCATAGGTACATTGAGAATATTTTGGAAATCCTTGAGAGTGATGGTCCACTCTACCTTAACACCAGGAAATTAGAAAATGTTCAGCTTAGCATCCCAATAAGATAATAGGTCACAAAAAATCTTGCTGATTGGTAATATGTGTGGCACCTAAAAGATCCTCCACAACCCATCCCGAGTGTAATAAATCCATCTCAACCTATGTCAGATGATAAATAATGTCTGGGATCAAATCACACTCTCTCTCCTGGCTCCAAAAATGTATAAATCCTTTTTTGTTCACTAAATCAATAAGAAGATCAAGTTAGTAACATGTTTCAAGGCATAATCTTGTCAAAACAATATAACAAAACTAAAAGGTAAAAAATCATCCAGCTTAGTCAAAATAAGGTTCTACTCATTAATTATGAAACACCGCCTTGTGTAGGACGAAATTTACATAGTTGCCATGGAGGTTACATAATCACCCCCATTGCGGGGTGATGGTTTGTAACCACCACCCCATGTAGGGGTGGTGGTCACGTCCAAAACAGAAAACCATCCTCTTTGACCAAAAATTCTAAAAATGACCAAAATTGACCATTTTGGACAAAACAAAAAATATACCCACTTAGGCGTCCCCATAGGGAACATTTTAACTCAAGAAATTTTGAAAATAAACCCCTTAGGTGTAGATTTATCAAATTTTCACATTTTATGTTTTAAATGAACAAACACGAAATACTAACCTTTGTCCTCGCTCTTTGTGTCTCTCACTCATGTGGCCATGATCACGTCGCGCTCTTGTCGTTTCGACTATACTCTTGCTCAAAGCGGTGAATGTTGGTCTAGAGCTCCAAAATCGTAATGAGGATATGTTCAAATGAATTTGAAAGTGCGTTTACGGTTATATATATTCTTTACAAGGATGGAGCATTAGCACATGTATACTTATACCCCACATGATGGTAAGTCCTCTTGTCATTTTGTTTTAGTGTTTATTTTTTGATATCATATCTATCTACACTTGAGTCTTTCTTTCATCTTACATGTAGTGGGAGCTTGGATGGAGAAATTTTGGCACATGGGTGTGTAAGGTATAGTTGCTAAATCCCCATTTTGGGAATTCCATACTTAGATTCTCTGTTTTACGCCTCTTCTTGGCTATAATGCTTCTCCAAGGGGGAAATATGTACACACCCAAATTTATACATGCTACATTGTAAGAAAATGGTTCAAAGTCCCCAATGATGATTCATGTCTTTTCCAAATGTGTTCAAGCTCCTTAACCTATTTGTAACTTATATTTTTAGCCTAGTTTACCTTACCTAGCCATTTCTTACTTTTCTGCAGCTCCCCACAACATTTTTCCTTAGTTTTTGGCCTCTATTTATGGAACCACCACCCTACTCGGGAGGCAACTGTGTAACTGCCACCCTAACTGGGTAGTGGTTGTGTAACCTGCACCCTACACAGGGTGGTGGTTTCATGTAAATTTTCCATAACTCTTCGTGCATGAATTAGATGTGTGTTACTCCACTCCATTTTACTTTTAGCACATGTTTGTGAATCAATTTAGCTAATTTCAGGCTTGACTGATTCGTATCAACCTCCTCTTCCACTTGTGATTTGTAATTGATTATTTAACTACCCCTTCATGTGTTGATGTGGTACCCCATGATTGCCAAGTGTGATAGTGCACAACCCAACCAACCTTCTATAAAACTATCACTTCTTGAAGCAAATGGATGGATAATTTTGTTGTGTATTGCTATGATATGCTGCTATAATTATACTAGATATTACATAATTAATCTCAGTTTACTTGCATTGTTCTTCCTCTACTTGTATTACCATCAAATTGCTCAATAAGTCATTACTTTCTCTTATACCTCCTTTTAGCTTCCTTTGCATTCCCAGCTCCATGGAATCACATGGACATCGAAGGTTGGAAAAGAATACTAAGGGGACAAAAAATCACATCACAATTGGATTGCCACAACACTGCAATTACTAGGTTGGGGTTGTAATTGGTCTTCATCATTTATTTAATTATTTGTTTAAGAAATTTGTATGCACATTATTCACTAAAGTAGAAAATTCATTTCCATTTTCATTTTTGTAATCATTAAATAGTTATAATAGATCATTTAATTCTATAAATCTTTCTTAGGATAAATGACATCCTTTTCCTATCTTTGTATATTTACAAAGAGTTGATTCTAGAAGAAAGCTTATGTGTTAATTTAGAAATCAACTAAAGCATCATTTCATATAGAAAATCCTCCATAAAAAAATTCTTTACTTTGTCGGGAAGTTGTAGGGGAAGAAAATCTTTTGAGAAGCTATGATTTCTTCCCATGCCTCTAAGGAAAAATAGAGGATTTAATTAACATCCATAGTTTAGAGAAGATTTAATTGTTTAGAATAGATTAGAATTCTTTTGCACATATAGACAACTACATCCGGTTGTTTTATTTGTTTTGGGATTTTCGATTATATAAGAAAAGTTTTGTGATTTCTTTATTTCTTCATTTAATTTAGAAATCTCTAGAAAAACACAAAATATTTATTTCAACTATATTAGTTGCTTTGTATTGTATCACTTCTTGTATATTACAAAATAAAAAAACATTGTGTAGTCTTTGTTTATTTAGATTATATTTTTATTTGATTTGATTAGAATAAATACAAAAAAATGCATACATGACTATCATCATACCACAATCGAAAAGAGTTTACATTTCGATCCCAAGGTTCTATAACCAAATGGAATCAAAGACCAAAGAGACTTAGATATCGAATTATGCACACAAGTGCTTAGATCATCCCCATGCATACTAGACATTTTAAAGAAACTAAATGTCCTAATCGAGATGATCATAGAGCTCTCGCATTCTGGACTAAACTAGATAACCACCCATAGAGCCAGTGGAACCACACCTCTCTCTCATTTATTCCATGACCTTGTCTGGAAATAGTTACGAGGCACCCATTGGTTTTCCACATATCCCACAACCATTGGAAAGTATTTTTGTGGAGCTTGACATTGATTGGAGTCTTTGTGTGGCTATTATTTCCAACCCATCCATTAGACCCATTCAGGTTAGAAGGGCCTTCCTTTCTCTTGACGAGAAGATCCTAATATTGCTGCGTTAAAGACGTTGATTTTCTTTCATAATTATTTCATCCCATTTCAACATATTTCCCTTCACATATCACATTTCTCTACCCTTAGCCATCCACACATTCCACATCATTCATCCCGGAATGACCTCGGGAGGTCGAGTGTGATTGAATTTTGCATTTCAATTTTCATTCATACAATACCATAGCTCTAAATGTGTCTCAATCTTCTTGATCCATTATTGAAGATGTGAATTTTATTGGATCAATGTAAGAATCTTAGCTAGTGCTGATTTCGCTTGTACTTGACCCAATCTATTTTGATCAATCTGTAAGATCTTGCTGCATTCTTATGAGGGATTTTTCCATGGTGGTACTACATTTTTACATATGAATCATTTTCTCATTCCATGCCCTTTTCTTGGTTTAATATTTCTCTATGAGATCAACAAGTTTGTGTCTCGATCTCCATCTTTGTCTTTTCTCGATATCATATTCTATAGATGCAACATGTATTTTTGTTTTCCAACTTATCGAGCTCTACTTTTTTCTTGTTGAGTTATGTTGGGCCACCCTATGGTATGTGTGTAGTATGCCATGGCATTATTTAGTTTTTCTCTAACTTATTGACTACGGATTGCATTTCCTTTCTTCATTTTTGTTTCTCTAAAGTTTGTGGTTGTAGAATTTTTTTACTTATATTACTTCACATCTTCTTCACAAATTTTCTTCTTCTCCACTTCTAGGCTGATTTTATCTTCTTTCAGTATTACTTTCACAACATTTTATGTTTCCACCTCTATCTGAAGATTGGAGTCTATACTTATATGAAACATTGCTACTTGAATGGATGCTACTATTTTCTTCATTGTTTCCTCTGTATTAATGCACCGTTGCATCCAATCCTCTTTGGAAATTTGATCCAACACCTAACTACAAGTAGTTTTCTAAATGGGAAGAGTTTGTTCAAATGTACCTTAAAACCTTTTGTAGTTTGTTCTACCACCCCTTGTTGTAGCTATATAGATTGATCTTTTTCCTTTTTATAGTTCATGTTTAATCTTTGCTAATGAATCTCGAGGTTCCTACACAGGTACCATACTCGTAGAATTTTCCATTGATGATGTTGATGGTAACATTTGTATGGGATTTTTCCCATTCTGTTCCATACTTCTATTCATTCTCCTATTTTTCCTTATTTCTCTTCTTCTTCTTTATTTATTTCTTCAACTTTCTTCTTCTCTTGTTCTGTCTTTCTTTCTCATTCTTATCCTCCTCTTATTTTTATTTTTTTTTCATTCTTCTTCTTGGTGTTCCTTATCCTTTGTTTTATTTTCTTCTTCTTCCTTTTCTTTCTTTTCTCTCTATTCCTTCTTCTCTTTTCTTTCTTTTTCTTCTTCTTCCTTCTCTTTCTTTTCTTTTCCTTCCTTCTGTTTCTTTTCTTTTGCCTCTTGTTCTTCTTCTTCTCTTTCTATTTTCTTAATTCTTCTACCTTCTCCTACCTTCTTCTATTTCTCTTGTTCTTCTTATTATTTATTTTGTTTTTTACCTCTACTTGTTGTTTATTTTCTTCTTTGTATGTTTCTTCTTTCATCTCTCTCTCTCTCTCTCTCTCTCTCTCTCTCTCTCTCTCTCTCTTCTTCTTTCCTTTTTCTTCTTGTTTCTTTTTCTCCTCTTCCTTCTACTCATTTTCTATATCTTCCATCTCCTTTTTCCTTTATTCTTCTTGAGCTATTATTTTTTCTTCCTCGACCTCCTCCTTCCTTTCTTATTATTTCATTTTTTTCCCTTATTTTATTTACTTATTTTTTTATCCACTTTGCATGACTTCCTTCTATTGCTCTTCTTTTCTTTTTTATTTTATTTTCTTCAAATTCCTCCTTTGTGCCCTATAGATTGTGTAGTGTAGATTTCTTATATTCTTCTCCTCTCTCTTTCCTTGTTTTTATGAGAAGCCCAATTAACTCTTACATCCTCTTGATGTGGTTTTGATCTTGTGTTCTTATTCTTCTTTTATTTTAACTTTGTCCTTTCTTGTTGAAGGGATTGTAGGAGGTTTGTTTCTTCCACCTCTATTTGTTCTTGAATTTCCTTCACCAATTCTAGTGGAAGTAATTAAATAATTTCCCCTATGACCAACATAAATTTATCCATGTAGTACATTATGGCTTCTATTATAGCCATTTGTTCCCTTCCTGTACTAGTTGTATATGCTTAGGCTACCTAGGAAATATCGCCTAGAGATGAACATTTCTTATAATACCTACCAACTTGGTCACTTTTGTTTCCAACCAAGGTTCGATTCTTTCCAAAAGCGAGGTCCTAGTTGTTATTGTGGTGATAGTGAGGCATATGGGATTTGTTCCTCTTGAGAATTAGAAATCTTCTCTATCCCTTGTGATGACTCTTCTTCTTCTCCACTAATCGCAGATTCTTTTAGTTTGTCTTTCGATCTCATGGATTTCTAGCATTTTGTAGCAGGATATAAGGCATAAGGCCTTTGGCTGTCCTTATCTTGAATGTTTTTGGTCCTGATTTACTTGGTTCGGATTTTCCATATTGTGTTGGGTATTTATTTTTGTACTCTTCCTAAGTTTCTTCAATTACCTTATCAAAATTTGGTGGTATTGGCTTTCTATGGTCCATAGGAATATTTCTTATAGCCTCAAGGGAAGTAACCACTAATTCATATGAAGCATCATATGGAAAAGGAGGTATGTGTTATGTTTGTGGAATTAGTGGTTGAATGAAGGTATAATTTATGCCTGCAATAAAAATTACATCTTTGCTCATATTTCTCCATAATAAGTTGCATACACTCGGACCCCATTTGTAACTATATCTGTCTTATTCTATTCATCAATCCTAATAGAGATGTAATTTGGGTAACCTCATCCAATGTGTTCATGTGTTCCCAAATTTGTTCATCCACATGTGTATCTGACCACCATTCAACCAATTCTAGTTTTTGGGGAGGTTTTTTGTAAAATACATAGCTAAACATAACAATACTGACCCATAGCAAAAGGTATGTTTCCCTTTATTTTTCTAGTATTTTCATGAAATTCAGAAGCTAATAACTCATAAATATTATACTATGAATGTGAATTCACCATATCTAGGGCAATCTAGGCACTAAGCCCATGAGTTCCATCTTCTGATTGGTATGATAAATTTTTAAGCATATGGCCTTGGTGGCGTACCCGAGGGTATGATTTGATATATCCATGATGCGTACTCCTCTCTTTGTCTTTGTGACCCCAATATCCTATGATGTATCTTTAATTTTCATCTTATTCTTTTTGATCACCGATCGTACTCCCACCCATAACCCTATAACCCTAGCCATGACTTTTGTAGTGATTGGGTATGGTTGATCCAAGTACAACATTTGGTTATATAAGTGGCTCATAAGAACCCTACCTACGTGATCAACCCTAAAAAAGTACAAAATTTGGCTCCAGAACTTATCTTCAATTCTATGATCTCTTGTGTATTCTTTTTTTCTCCATCTCTTTGGTATTGGGGTTTTTTCTAGGAGTAGCTATTTATTCACTTTGAGAAGTGTATGATCATATTTTACAATCGGAGGATGAATATATTTTTTTAAATTGCATGTATTGGACACCTTGAAGGGAATGTGTGAAAAGTCTCCCGCTAGATCATGCTTATGGAATTATGGCTTTGGGAGCTCATATTATGTGAGAACAATAAGAGTATCCATCTTTCATAATTCTCCTTAGCGTGCCCTATCTCGTTTCTTTGGTGAAAGTTTTCTTTTACTTTTTCTTTACTTTTTATGGCTAAAAACAATTATGAGTCGATGTCCTTTATATTGTTTCAATATTCACCTACCATATTTATTGTATTTCTAGCAAGATATGTGTCGGCTTTTTCTTATCTTTTTTCCTTTTTCGGAAGCTATTGTCTTTTTATTCCATGGTTTTTTCGCCTCCATGATTTTCCCTTGTTCCATGTATTTTTCTTCATTTCACGGATTTTTTCCTTGTTCCTCATCTTTTTCTTCATTATGTGGCTTTTTTCCTTCGTGTCGTGTCTTTTTCTTCATTATGTACCTTTTTATTTTGTTTCACATCTTTTTCTTCATCCCATGACTTTTTCCTTTGTTTCGCGGGTATCCTACCTCCATGGCTTTTTGTTTCCTTTGGTCCATGGGTATCCTACCTCTATGACTTCTTTTTCTTCATTTCGTGGGTATCCTTCCTCCATGGATTGTTTTTTTATTCTTTTGTTTTGACTAGAGTAAGGATTCCTTTGGAGGTTTTCATTTTACTCCTCATCCTATCCATGAATTCTTGGTTTTAAAATAGGCTATATATATATATATATATTTTAAAATTAATATCTCTCTCTTTTTTAATTATGATATATTTTTAGCCTTGCTCCATTTACATAACCTGGTAGTTATTTGAGTCATAAGGTTTGAAGTTTCATTGCTCCTAAAGGCAATATCTCCTTGACAATATAGGGTCCTAGTCATCTAACTTTAAATTTTCTGGATGTTTCCATTTACTATTATATACGAGTACATGACCACTAATGTCAAATTCATTCCTTTTGATGTGGTAGTCATGCCAATATTTCTTTCTCCTTTTTCCCGAGTTTAATTATATATTGTTAAGAATATTTTTTCATATAATTTCTCTAATTCACTTAGTCTCTCATGTAGGGAAGAGTCTTCATTCATTCAGAATGTTACTTCCACTCTTGATCTTGGAAGTACAAATTCTATGGGGACCACGTCTTCAATTCCATATACTAATTGAAATGAAGAATTCTTAGTCATCCTTTTGTATGTAGTGTGGTAAGCCCATAAGGCTGTAATTATCTTTAGGTCCCAGTCTACTTGTTTTAATGAACATATTTTTGTAAGTACATTATCTTAGAAATTATTAAAATATTGTGTTGTCCATTTTTGTTCGGGTGATAATGCATACTATGGTTATGGTTTATCATAAATTTGTTTAGTAATTCCTTAACAGTGGCATTCATAAAGTGTTTCCCTTGATCACTTGTAATACTTAAGGGACATTCAAATTGAGTGATTATATGTTCATAAATGAATCTTGTTGTGGTATTAGCAGTACAATATTTAGTTGGGATAGATTCTTCCCATCTTGTTAGATAATATGTCCTTGTAATGATGAATCTTACGAGAGTGTCTTACGGCTAGTTTAATAGGTCCAAAATGGAGCTAATAATAAGACCGTTTTTAAAGGAATATCATCTAGGGAATTTGGTTTTCTCATCCACTGATAAATTTCACAAGATCTTGCATGTTTATGTCTATATTTAAATAGTGTAGGCCACCACAATCCGGCCATTATCACTTTTCTAGTAGTTTTGTCCCCTCCATTGTGTCCTCTAGCTATACCATTGTGATATTATGTTAATATAATTTTTCTTTCAATTTTTAGGGAAACCCTTATAAGGAGATCATCTTTTCCTTTTTGTATAAACATGCTTGGATCAAACTAAAGCTAAACACCCTTCTTAGAAAGTTCCTCTTCTGTTGTTTTGTATATTCAATGGGGAATTCTCATGTGGCTAGTAACTTTACTATATCATCAAATTATTTTGGAATGGCCTCAATTCTAAATAGATGTGCACCAGGGAAATCATCATCAATTAGTCCTTCATCTTCTCCTATTTCTATTCTCGACAAATAGTTTGTTCCATTATTCAATTTTCCTAGTTTGACTGCAATGGTAAAGTAAAATTCTTGGAATAACATTAATCAACGAAATATCCTACCTTGTAGCACTAGTCTATTTAATACATATTTTAATGGCTCATGATCTGTATAGAAAACAGATGATGTATCCAAGTAGTTATTTTTGTACTTTTGTAGGGAATAGACCATGCTCAATTCCTCTCATTTTTAGTTGAATAATTCCTCTCAGCCTTGGCTAACTTTTGACTTGCAAAGGCTACTGGATGATCCATTTTTCTCTTGGTTATGTTGATATTATTCCATTGCCAATTGTAGATGCATCTACATGGACATGGAAAGGAACTTTCCAATCTAGAAATATTAAAATAGGTGCATGTAAGATTTTATCCTTCAAAACTTCAAAAACATTCACACATTGTGTCGTCCATGTTATTCTTTTATTTGTTTGCTTCTTGTAGATATTAGAAGGTGCACTAACCTACCCATAATTTCATGTGAATTTTTCTCACCTATTTTTGTGTTTTGGGGGGAGGTAGATTGACAATGACCAAATTTTATATTGGGTCATTTAATAACCCCTCTTTGTAAATTATATGCCCCAAAAATGTGCCAAATGGAGTAAAAAGTATACATATCTTCAAGTTTATGGATATCTCGTAATGATCTACATCTATGGAAAATGAGTCTCAATACTTGGATATGGTTTTTAAGTAGGTTGTATAATGTCTAGACATCTAGATATGCCTCAAAAGTCATAGATGAATTCCTTGAATCCATTGATCATTATTATGATAAATATTGTTGTTTCATTCTGTAGGAAAAATGGCATAACAATGTACATGAATGATCCTAATTTTGTATCAAATGTGGTTTTGGTTGATCCTATGGGGAAATCCTCGACTAGAGAACCCATCGGTGAAAGAATAAACCTCTCTTCTTGCTAAATTTTCTAATAACTCTTTTGTAAATGGAGTATGGAATGATTGATGTACACATGATTTGTTAAGCTCTCTATAGTCCAAAAATATGCATATCTCCCTTTCCTTCTTGTTTTGAATAACCATTGGACTTACCCAATCTAAATCTTCTACTTGTTTGATGATTCTTGCATTTAAAATTTATCTATCTCTATCTTCACTTTAACTTTGAGGTTAGGATTTAATCTATAAGGCCTCTTCTTTAATGGTTTAAATCCTTCCTTGATTTGAATCTTCATAGTCCCCACTTCTTATTTTATACCTCACAACTCCTTGAAATATTTGGGGAATATATCTTGGAATTCCTGAAGGATCTCTACTAATTTTTTCACCTCTTCTTTTGACCAACAATCTCCTACCTTAGTAAATTTTTCCTCTCCATTGATGTTAAAGTTTTCGGTCCTTATCTTATGAGGCTCTTTAGTAGTATTTGTCTTCCTATGTTTTTGTCTCCACTACTTCCCTTTCTCCTTTTATTGTCTTATATCTCAAATTTTTAGGTTTTTTCATCTCTTTCTTATTTCTCAACTATAAAGAAATGTGCCATCTCCAGTATTTTATTTAGATTTTTCTCTCATTAGGTTTTATTTAGTTTCGTGTTCCTTTGTGAGTATTATTATATGGCTTCTTCTAGAGTTAGGAATAGAAAGGTCCTAATCTTATGTAATGCCCAAAGGATATTAAGATCTGCATCCTAGAAATTGAATGTATGACAAAAAAAAAAATACAATATGGTTCCAACTTCTTGTCTCCCATCTGATTTCTTGATGCATGTACCATGACCATGGTATGGGTCCTAGTGTCCATATGAATAATTGTGTCCATACCAAAGGAGAATGTTCTCGACATATCTTCCAATGTCTCTCACAAATTTGGATGTGCTTTTGTGGATCACTTTCATTGGTGTACTCAGGTATAGCCACGTAGTAACCTTCACTCTCCAAATACCTTGTTTTAAGCAATGTGGTTAAAGAATTCTAATGAGTGATGTTAGTGTTGTCTTCAAATCAAAGACACCCTCCGAATGGCCAAAATGTTAACATGACATTCGGTGTGATTAGGACACATGGGATCACCTCTCAAGTTATAAGACATGAGCTTGAGGTGAACCTCCGAAGAAGGCGATTCCTCTTCCTAAACTAAGTTTTCTACAAGTCCTAGTGAGACAAAATGGTTATCTAGACCTATGCTAACATTTTCATGGGTTTTAGGAAATAGGTTTGCAGAAAATGAAACTATACTAGGGATGGTGATGCACCAAATAAAGGGTGTTTCGGACTCGAAAGGGTTAATTTGAAGAGGGTTTGTGCACCACAATTTGACTTCACCTCACCTTGTAACTTAGAGAGGGTACAAAATACAACAAAATAGGAAGCATGTGTTCCCTTTGTTAAACTCAGCGAGACACAACAATGTATCAATCTTCCGGTGAAGGTGAAGGGTGATCTTGAGAAGGTTGAACATGCACCACAACTTAACTACATGCAATACTCCACCATTTGATAAGCACAAAACTCTAATAACCTACAATAGAAATATGGACTTACACAGTGTACCTAGAAGCATGAGAAAAGGCACAAAGAAGTATAGAAGGATGAAAGGACTGATATTACTCACAAAACACACACTTTTATTACTTCAACAATGTGTACAATGCACCATACATTTAGAAGAGGCAATGGTTTCCATTACAATCTTAGAAAATATGCTTGAAATTTCCCTCAACATATAAGGGACAACTTGTAGAAGAGAGAGGACTCTTGAAAAATTATACTTGCTTAAGGTGTCTAACTTTCCAAAATATATGACCTATTGGAACCCTTTGGAATGAGCTTCTAACTTACATTTATAGAAAAAGTTTGAGAGAGAGGAGAGAAGGAGTCATAAGTTCCCTTCCTAAATTAAAGGCACATTATGTAATTATTACAGTTGGTTGAACCACTTTGAGAAGCTTCCATCATGTGCCTTTAATGCCTAGTTGACCTAATCTTCTCAATTAATTAAAATAATATTTAAATAATAATTATAAATATTATTATTAAAATATTTAAAATTAAAATATTAATTTAATTAAAAATAATGGTGGGAGCCCCATTGTGGCTTGACTTGAGGAGGGGGTCAATGAGAAATGGTCAAAACATAACCCAACTCGGTGGTTGGCTCACCGAGACAACTAATTGAGTTGGGCTCGTACTACTCCACCCTTCACCACAAATGAGATCACTTTGGATCGAGCTCTCCATCTACTCTACATGAGCTCACTTGGTGTTAATCACCCTTACATGTATCAAAGTCGAGCTCCATGTTCAATGACTCTCCGCATTAGCTCTTCCCCATTTATGGAGTATTTTCTCCACCTTCGCGACCAGAGATATGACTCCCAATCAATGTGATGAGGTCTTAAGATGTGATCTCCTCATATATCGACAAGCTCCTCTATTTTCTCCTTGACCGAGATATGACCCGATCGAATCATACCTGAATCTTTGACCAATCTTTCTTGAGCTCATCTTTTATCACATTGAGCTAGGTATTGCTTGACCGGGCCTTGACTCACCCAAAGTTACCGAGCTCCAAACCAAGCTCCATCCACCAAGATCTATGTTGAGCTCCACCTATCAAATTGAGCTGCCATCAACTAGCTACTTCATCTTTACACCGAGCTCCAACCAAGAGTTCAAGACCTTGCCGAACATATTCCTCCACATCACCACAACTCACCCATATCCACCATGATTGAGATAATTAAACCAAGCTCGATACATTCGATCGAGAAACTCATTCATGATGTAGGGAAACCCAAAGATTTGATGAAGAGATTGAATCTAATGATTTCAATGTTCTCCGCCACTAAGTTCATTTCCTTTGTATGATTATCGGGCCAACATCGAGTTGGTTACCACTCAGATCAATCCAAATCCAATTATGAAAAAGCTTGTGCTCGATGAGCCTAAAAACCAGCTCGGTCAAGTGACCGATGTTTCTTCTGGCACATGCAAACCTTTCAACAAGGCCTAGCAAGCTCGGTTCAAGATACTCACCAACTCAATTCTTCCTCACGCATTTTCTGAATTGTCCTCCATGTAATCTCTCTTTGACCTCTCCTCGATGAATGGCTCAACTTGGTTAGTCAAATATTTCGTGTGATCTCTATGACACGATCTCTCCTCGACTCATGTGATGGTGTCCAAGTTCTTATGTGTTCCACCAAGCCATTATGAACATCTCGGCTCTTCACTCAAATCTCGATGTTGAATTCTCAACTTGTTGTGAGCTCTTTTTACCTTTTTCACTGTGAGTTTGACCTAGAATAGACCACCCCGTGCCATGCTCACTGATGAGCTCTCCATCAATCAATGATCTGATTTCCTCACATCTTGAAAAACACGTCTCAGCTGTCTAAACTTTCTTACGAGCTCATCACTCCAAACGAGTCGAGATTTCACCATTTCTTTCTCACACAAGCACATGATAAGCCTGAAATGTCTCATTCCTATCTTCTCTAATGACAGGTGATGAATTCTCCATAAGACAAATTTTACTCAAATCCGACTCGAAGGTAATCATCACCCAATAAACATGGTGATCAACTCGGTCATTCATCATGTTAGCTACCTTAATTCCACCATACCTCCTATTCTATCGCTGATCATGTTGGGATTTCTCATGACTCACTTAAATGTGATCTGTCTCACCTAGCTACTCACCCGATAACTGTCGCCATTGACTCGGACATCCTCTCTATGGAAATCTTTTTAATTTTGACATCACCGCATGGAAATTCTCTTCTAAATTTCCATGGTGCATATGGGAGTTTGGGATTTTAACACCATTTTACGGACTCAACCGGGCTATGGACCAAAATTTTCCTAAATTTCCCATGCCATGTCTAAGTGCGGGATTAGCCATCACCCTTTCCCACCTGACGATCAGGATAAAATTTTCCCATGCAAAATTATTAACTTGTCCTGCCAAGGTATTATCTTTGTCATGGCCATAAAGGCTTAAAACCTCCCCACCAAGTTATTCACTATCTCCTGCAAGAATGCACCTAAAACATTTGAGAAACTCCATCACCCTTGTTTCTAACTCAATGACTCGCTCAATCATGAATGTAATAGACTATGAGCTCATTGATTTGGCAGAATAGCTTAACCACCTTGGCTAGGAACATATCTTACTTTCAAAAAAATAACGAATGATTAAAAACTTGTACACTATGGTCTAACATCAATCAACTCAATCATTTTCGAAGATTTATGCACTTACCCATGTTGAGCCTTAGTTGTGTTGTCATTTTCGACTCGCTCAATGACTCACCTTCATGACTCTGTGCCCTCAATTTTATGATTCATTCCTTTCTTTCCTCCTATGAGCCCATAGAAGATTTGAGGTCATTTTCACCTTTGTGTTTTAACAATGAACCCATTACCATTTATTGAATCACCCTGAACCACTCACCACCATGTTAAGCCTAAACTTGGTTTCCCAAGTTGCTTAAGTGAGCAGAGATCTTTGAGCTCAAGGTCAATTTTACCAATAACAATCGAGCCATCCATACAATCTATGTGAGCTTCATTCACTTGGCCTCACTAGCTCACCATGATAAGCTTCTCTCCACATCATTATCTATGTCCATCTCTTCATATTCATGAGCTCGTATTACGAGTCCCTGCTCTTGGGTCGATTTGGTTAATTCAAATATACTCTAGATTTGCTTTTAAATACCTCAGCTCTATTGACAAGTCATTCACTTGCGACATGACCCATCCGAGTTATAATCAATTAATATCTCTCAAAATCTCTCCTCCGAGTTGTGCCATATTCCCGTCACTATTTCCTCTTGGCTTCCAATGAACATTCCAACCTTCCTCTTCATGTGTAACTTGCTCGAGCTAAATTAGCTCATTTCTCACATTTTCTCCAACTCGATGCATGGAATTGTTTGTTGGCTTGGCCTTTCATCTTCAACTTAGCTCAAACCTTTCAAAAACACCTCGATCTCCTATTCACCAAAGATGCATAGTGGTTTATTAATCCAAGCCTGAGCTCCATTGGTTTCATTGCAAGCAACATCCTATCGACCTCTTTAGACTTGACACTGAGCTCCCGATAATGAGTTCCTTCTACACCAAGTCGAGCTCATGATATGAGCTCTCCCCCAAACCGACTCGATGCATAACCCTTAGAAAAATCACCATAGCATGTTAATCAACTTTCCAAGCAACTCGTTGAGCTACTCGGTGAGCCATTTGGGTTCAAAACCCTATTAGATATTTTCACATTTGTCTCCATAAAATTTTGAATATCACTGGATGTGCTTGAACCATGAAGATCATGAAATGACAAAAAGACCCCTTTAAATGTGATTAGTTAATTTTGACCACATATGCCCTCATTAGCTAGAAGTGGGTCTGGTACAGACAATTCTTCATATCATGCAAAACTTTAGTTTTCAAAACCCCAAAAAGGGAAAAACTAACCCATGATGATCCTGAATACTCCCAGAACACTGTGAATGTTCTTAAAACGCAAAATTTTGGTTTGTAGGCCTCCAAGTTCTTCCATGAATCCCTCTTTGGTTCCAAGGTACAATTGTTCCCATTGTTCAATTTTACTCCAAGGGAAAATTTGGATAACATTTTTGGTGACCTCTCGGAGATGATTGCCTACTAAGCATAATTCCAGTAGCCTTAAGTCATCCATTGGGTATGGAGTCAATATTGGAATCCTAAAAGTGATTTGATCTTTTGTGATACATCTTGGAATCCCCTTGAGCATAGCCGATCTTGGACCTCCCTAGAATGATTAACATGAAGTATATCTTGAATCTATTGAATGCTTGGAATCTATGGAACACTAATGAATTTTGAATGAAGCAGCCAAGGAATTGGGGATATATTGAAACTTTCTTTGAAACTTTGAACTTTTCTCTTCCTTGAAAAACATCCAATGATGAAACAGTGTGCAGAACAACACAAGAGCAACAACAAAAATAAAACACACTGAAACTGAAAACCATACATGCCCCAATTGAAACATGCAGGGTGTGTAATGCACTTATTGTTGAAAGAAAACCTATTCCTACTCTACACTAATTGGAGGAACATGCGAGTTAAACAAACCCTGTAAATGGTTGTGCAAAATAGATCCTTTTCCTCACAATGGATTTCCATGTAGATGATTTGAAAATGGACATGGCTGAAAATGAGAGTGAAAAACTGAAACAAGCCCAATTCTCCACTTGGTCCACCGAGGTATCAACTGGAAAGAGAAATAATTCCTCTTTTAGTTTCTTTGCATTTGTCTTGTAGAGGCATTGCAGTTGATCCTCGAAATTGTGAAACTCATCCTCACATTCTGGAATGAATGTGACTGGTTCTGGATTCTATTCTAGCTTCAATAAAGCCATGTACATGATGGTACATGGTCACAACCGTTGAATATTCCTATTACTCTGAACTTCAAATTTAACAAGAAAGTCTTGTTGAAGACATCCTTGAAAAATGCGGTTATTCATGACTTGATTTTCCTCTAGTTTCCCATTTACAAATAGCTTATCTTTCAATTGGATAGATGGTATTACAGTGACATCTCCCTCATTTGACATGGAATTTGAAAATTCAAATCCCCTAATTTGCATCTTTTGAAGATTGTTAGGGGAAGAAAAATATTAAAGAGTACTTTCCTCCATCATAGACTCATTAACTAAAATAGGTTTCATAACTGAAAACAAAAACCTCTCCATGACATAATCCTCATTCAATGCTTCTAGATCAGTCCTAACTTCTCATGTGTATTCCTCCTTTACGTGTTATGAGGGATATAGAAGACTCAATTCCTCCAATTCTGATTTCAAGGGACAATTATTAGTAATGAGATATTCTTGAGCTTGTCCCTCCTCAGACTCGACACTTTGTGTTGGAAAAGAAGTGATGGAATAGAAAATTTGTCAAGTTCCATAGGCTCTTGTCCATCAAAACATTCTTCCAGATCTGATAGATAATTTTCTTCTTCATTCTCTAACTGTATCAAAGGTTCCTCTTCAATCTAAGTATCCTCCAAACTAGGACCTCCTTCACCTTGATATTCTTCATTCTCAAACATGAAATTAGAAATATCAAATTCATCTAAAAAATCATATTTTTGAGAAGGTAGAGAAGGAAAAGGATTTGAAATCCTCTACATGGTCTCATCCACATTCTCGATCTCTGAATCTTCCTTGGTCTCATGAAACTTTGTCTGGTTGATGGTAACATCTAATGATGACCTTGGAAATATGCTACCACCTTCCGTAATTGTTTTCAAATATTGACATGTATGACAATTAGGATCATTACATTTATTAGAACTATCCTGTACACTTGAGAGTCTCTCTTCTTTGACTTGCACATGCTCCTCTCCTGGCATATTTGGAGTTGACTCTTTATTTTATACAATTGGTTTTTCCATTTATGGTGATTCAACCTCCTCTAAAGATATGGATCCAATATGAATACTGCATTCTTAATAGATAGATTTTTGGTCTTCATCCTTTAGTTTTGTACTTGTTTCTGGTACAAAACTAGTTTGTCCCAATTGTTCTTGAGATTCAACTTCAGAAGAAGGTTTGGTCAGAAGTGGAGTTTTCTTGATGTGAAGTTTTGTAGCCCACTCCTTCAAATTATCTGCATGCTCTCCTTTTTATTCTCCTTAACCATATACTCCTCCCTTTTTCTCATTTCTCAATGATGCTCCTCCCAAAATGGGTTTGGGACTACCAAACGAGGGACGAATTGGGATTCAACTGATTTACTCACCATTTGAGGAAGTGGAAGAGATTTAGCTTCTTGTCTTGGTGGCCTTCGTAGAAAAGAAGGAAATTTATAAGAATGAGGCATGGAAGATTCATGATGGAATGGAGGAATAGAAGATGAAGTAGTGAATTCCACTACAGGGGTAGCAATCTGGAAGGTTAGGTTAATGTGCTTCAAGTTGAAACTGTATGGATGGAGACATGGAAAGAGGGTTATAAGGTGGTAATGTAGGGACCTCCCATTGATAGGATTGACTAACATTATATTCATGAGCATCCCTCTTCTTGATCCATTCTCCAACTTGAGTCATTGTATTGATTATGAATTGAAGCTTTTGTTGAGGATTAAGCTCACATGGTATAGGTCCAGTCCAAGGATATGGAATGTTGAATCCAACTAGGGTTACCTTTACCATTTCATTGGTCCTTATTTGCACCATGTTATACTCCAACTCTCGAACCTTCTTTTGCAAGTGGTATTCTTCAGGTGTATGATAGATTTTGGAATCTACATGCCATTTTTCTTCAATATCCCCTAGTCTGGTGGGTGACCAAAATGACCTGCATCTTGCTCATGTGGGCATGCATGCTCAAACTGATATTTGTCATGAAATTGGTTTGGAGGTGGATTGTAATAGCCTGAAGATGGAAATAACTACCACTGTTGCAAGTGGGAATCCCACTGTGGAAATGAAGTCATGATGGCACTGCCTCATGAATGGAAAGATGTCGAAGAAAACTAGATGGAAATGGGTAAAACTAAAAATATACAACACAAAGAGTGGGTCACTTTGACCAATGGAGTCACCAATTGTGCTTGGGTATACCTCGTAAGGATGAAATTTCACTAAGAGCACAACAACTTAATGAAATGAAGTAATGCTACAATAGGTGATGTTGAGATGCCTCTTTGCCTTCTCCTTGGAGGAGATAAGGAAAGTTCAATATTTTGATGATTTCCTTTCTTTGAAGAATCTCTTGTCTGAATTCTTTGCATAAATAACACAATGATATTTGAAGTCCATAGATATAGAGTCACCAGGTACTTTGACTTGTGCAAGAAAGAATAGAAGTACAAACTCTTTGTCCCACCAGGTGTGCCAAAAACTATTGTCACCAAATCACTACATCCTCTGAATGGCCAAAATGTGAACATGATGTTACGTGTGATTGGGACACATGGGATCAACTATCAAGCTATGGGACTTGGACTTGACGTGAACCTCCAGAGAATTCCAACCTCCTCTTCCTAAACTAAGTGTTGTACTACTCCTAGTGAAATAAAATGGTTATCTAGACCTATGCTAACATTTTCATGGGTTTTAGGAAGGAGATTTACAAAAATGAAACTATACTAGGGATGGTGATGCACCAAATAAGGGGTGTTTCCATACTTAGTAAGGTTTAATTTGAAGAAGGTGTGTGCACCACAAGTAAACTTCACCTACTACAACTTAGAGAGGTTACAACATACCAAAGACTAGGAAGCATGTGTTCCCTTTGTTAAAATCAAGAAGACACAACAATCTACCAGTCTTCCAATGAAGAAGGATCAACTTGAGAAGGGTAAACAGGCACCAAAAATCAACTACATGAAATACTCCACCACTTGATAAGGATAGAACTCCATGAACTCTGTAATAGAAAGGTGGAACTTCACGGTGTACCTACAAGCATGAGAAAAGGCACAAAGACGTATAGAAGGATGAAAGGACTGAGATTAGTCACAAAACCCACACTTTTATTACTTTAACAACATGAAAAATGCATCGTAAATTTAGAAGAGGAAATGGTTTCCATTATAGTCTTGGAAAAGATTCTTGAAATTTCCTCAAAGCATATAAGGACAACTTGCAGAAGAGAGAGGACTCTTGAAAAATTACACTTTCCTAACATGTCTAACTTTCCAACCTATTTGACTTGTTAGAACCCCTTGGAATGAGCTTCCAACTTACATTTATAGAATAAGTTTGAGAGAGATGGAAGGAGTCATAAATTCCTTCCTAATTTGAAGGCACGTGATGTATTTATTATAGTTGATTGAATCACTTTGAGATACTTCCATCATGTGCCATTAATGCTTTGAGTTGACCTAATGTTCTCAATTAATTAAAATAATATTTAAATAATAGTAATAAATATTATTATTAAAATATTTAAAATAAAAATATTAATTTAATTAAAAAATAATGGTGGGACCCCCTGTTGACTAGTTTGACTTGAGGAGGGGGTCAATGAGAAATGGTCAAAAATAACCCAACTCAATGGTTGGCTCACGAGACAACTCACCGAGTTGGGCTCGTGCTACTCCACCATTCACCATAAATGAGCTCACTTTGGATCGATCTCTCCATTGAATTTTCATGATATTACTTGGTATTGAGCACCCTCATGTGTATTGAAATTCAAGCTACATGTTTAATGACTCACTAAAGTGGATCTTCCCCATTCACCAAGCTAGTTCTCCACCATCGTGACCAAGCTATGACTCCCAATGAATGTGTCACATTTTTAATATGTGATATCTTCGCATATACCAACGAGATCCTCTATTTGACTCCTCGATTGAGCTATGATCTGATCAAATCATCCTTGAATCTTTTATCAATATTGCTCGAGCTCATCTTTTATCACATTGAGATAGGTATTTCTTGACCGGTCCTTGACTCACCTAAATTTACCGAGATCCAAACCAAAATCCATCCACAAGGATCGTGTCAAGCTCCACCTATCGAATCTGGGCCACCATCAACTAGCTTCTTTGTCTTTACATCAAGCTCCAACCAAGACTTCATGACCTTGTTGACCAAATTCCTTCACATTTCCGTAACTCTCCCATATCCACCATGATTGATCTCATCAAACCGAGCTCGAGACATTCAATTTGAGAAACTCATTCATGATGTAGGGAAACCTAAAGAGTTGATGAAGAGATCAAATATAATTATTTCAACGTTATTTTCCACCAAGTTCATATCCTCGTATGACCATCAAGCCAATATAGATTTGGTTAGCACTCAGATCGATCCAAATCTCATTATGCAACAATCTTGTGCTCGGTGAGCCTAATAACTAGCTCGGTCAAATGACCCTAATTTTTCTTCTGGCACTGCGAACCTATCAACGAGGCCTAGTAAGCTTGGTTTGATATACTCACCAACTTGATTCTTCCTCATGAGTCTTTTGGCTTGTCCTCTATGCAAGCTCTCTCCAACCTCTCCTCAATGAATGGCTCAACTTGGCTAGTGGAATCTTTCATGCGAGCTCTATGACATGACCTATACTCAACTCATGTTATGGTGTCCAAGTTCTTATGTGTTCCACCAATCCATTACAAACATCTCATATCTTCACTCAGATCTTGATGTTGAATTCTCGGCTTCTTGTGAGCTCTTTTTGCCTTTTTCAATGTGTGTTTGACCTGGAATAGACCACCCCATGCCATGCTCTCTTCGACAAGATATTTGTCAATCAATGATATAATTTCATCACAACTTGAAAAACATGTCTCACTGTCTAAACTTTCTTATGAGCTCATCACTCCAAATGAGTTGAGATTTCACCATTTCTTTCTCACACAAGCACACAATAAGCCTAAAACATCTCATTCCTATCTTCTCTAATGACGGTGATGAATTCTCCATAAGCCAAATTTTACTCGCATCTGAATCGGAAGGTAACCATTACACTATCAAATTGGAAACCAACTTGGTCATTCATTGTGATACCTACCTTGATTTCACCATACCTCCTCTTCTATCACCAATCATATTGGGCTCTCTCATGACTCACTCCAATACCTGTGACTCACCTAATAACTCTTTCACTAACTTGGACTCCTCCTCTATGTGGAAATCTATTGTCATTTTGACATCACCACATGGCAATGCTCTTCTAAATTTCCACAGTGCAGATGGGAGTGTAGGAGTTTGGCACCATTTTACCGAATTAACTGTGCAATAAACCCAAAGTTTCCTCAATTTCCCATGTCATGTCTTAGTATGGGATTAGCCATCACCATTTCCCACGACGATCGGGATGAACTTTACCCAAGTGGAATTGTTGGATTTTCCTACGAAGGCATTATCCTTGCCATGGCCACAAAGGCTCGAAACTCTCCCACCGAGTTATTTACTATCTCATACAAGCACTCACTCGAATCATCCGAGAAACCCCATAACGCTTGTTTCCAAATCAATGACTCACTCAATCATGAATGTAATAGACTCCGAGCTCATTGATTTGGCAGAATAGCTCAACCACCTCGGTTAGGACCATATCTTACTTTTGAAATACTAACGAATGATTCAAAACAACTTCACAGTGGTCGACATCGAGTAACTCGATCGGTTTCTAATGTTTACGCACTCGCCCATATCAATCCTTAATTGTGTCGTCGTATTTCAGACTTGTTCCATGACTCGCCTTAATGAATTTGTGCCTTTGATTTTCTAAGTCATTCCTTTCTTTTCTCCGGTGAGCCCATGACAGATTTGAGGTCATTTTAACCTTTGCGTTTGAACAAAAAACCCATTACCACCGAGTGACTCAACTGAAATGAACACCACCATGTTGAGCCTAAACTCGGTTTCTCGAGTTGCTTAAGCAAAAATGTCCTTGAGCTCAAGGTCAATTTCACTGTAATAACTGAGCCATCCATATAATCTTTGTGAGCTTCAATTTCTTGACCTCAATAGCTTACCCTAATAAGCTACTCTCCCCTGTCACCGTATGTTTCCATCTCTTCATATTTGTGAGCTTGTATTATGAGTCCTTGCTCCGGGTTGAGTTGGTTAATTCGGCTACACTTTGTATTTGATTTTAAATACCTCAGGTCTATTAGTGAGCCATTCCTCGAGACATGACCCATACGAGTTATAATCATTGAGATCTCTTAGGAGATCTCCTTCGAGTTGTGCCATATGTCCAGTCACTATTTCCTCTTCATGTGTAACTTGCTTGAGCTGAATTAGTCATTTCTTACATTTTATCCAAGTCAATGCAAGGAATTATTTTTTTGGCTCAAACTTTCATATTCAACTTATCTCAAACCTTTCACAAACACCTCGAGATCCTATTCACCGATGCATAGTGTTTTATTAATCCAATCTTGAGCTTTATTGGTTTCATTGTGAGTAACATCCTATCAACCTATTTAGACTTGAAATTGAGCACCCGGTAATGATTTCCTTCTACACCAAGCTGATATCATGATACAAGCTCCCCGTGAAGAAAATTGACGCATAACCCTTAAAAACTCACCGCAACATGTTAATTAAATTTTCGAGCAGCTCACCGAAATTTGCTCGGTGAGCCATTTGGGTTCAAAACACTATTAGATATTTTCACAAATTTCTCCATAAAATTTTGAATCTCACTAGATGTGCTTGAACCATGAAGATCATGAAATGAAAAAAATACCCCTTTAAATTTGGTTAGTTAATTTTGTACCACCTATGCCCTTGTTAGCTAGAGGTGGGTTCGTCTGTAAAATTAACCATATCATGCAAAAATTCAATTTTCAAAACCCCAAAATGGGAAAAACTAACCCATGATGATCCTAAATACTCCAAGAACACTGTGAATGTTCTTAAAAAACAAAATTTTTGTTTGTATTCGTCCAAGTTATTTCGTGAATCCCTCTTCGGTTCCAAGGTACAATTGTTCCTATTATTCAATTTTGCTCCAAGGGGAAAAATTAGATAATAGTTAGGTTTGTGAGTTACCCATAATCCCATGGCATTAATTGTTAGGGTGTCATCTAAAGATTCCATTTTGGATTTTTCATTTGGAAATACTCACTCCATTTAATTTAGATAACCCTCTAAGTATCCAAACCTTGAATATTTTAGTAAATTTAGGTGGGATTCTATGTGGCTTAATCTATATACTCTTTTGATTGAAATGTCTTCTATCTCTTCTTTTATGGAGTAATATCCATCTCCTTTCTCAAATTTTTCTCGACCAGGCCAAAAAATGTCATCCGCATGAGATCAAATTCATCATCGCCTAAGGTAATTATGCGACATAGTATTCTTCTTGCGTAATGTAATTTCCTTATTCTAGATTTTGTGAAACCATGTATACATGCTTAAACAACATTATATGAGATTTCATTTGTAGATTCAATTCGACTAAAATTTCTCCATCTAAATTTGGTTCAAAATATTTTCGATATTGGAAAATTTATTCAAAGCATATACTCCTTGTATATCATCAAAATCTTCTTCTTTAGTATCATGTAAAACTTATTTAGACCATGCAACACTCATCCTTGCATGTAGTGGTATGTGGACACAAATTCCATCTAATTGTAATGTTACTTCCTCCTCTTTTGAATTTAATGTACCGTTACAATCAACAAACCATTCTAAATATATAATGGCATTGTATGATGGTTTTAGAGATACATTTTCAACAACCTCAAAGTTAACTAACTTCTTGATTCCTATAAAATTAACTTCAAAATTCTTTAGTGATCCTAAAGGTTATTTCAATGAACCATATGTTAATCCAATAAATTTTTGGTAGGCTCTAAGGAGGCCTTCGTATTATCTCCCAAGTAGTTTTTGACATCATATTCACATTCGTGCCAATTTAAAAAGCACTTTGGTAATTGGTGTCAAATATGTCTACATCCAAGTACATGGACAGTTTACACCATGTTCTTTTGTAAAGGAATATATTTATTTTTTTCTTGTGATGTCCTTCTTCAATTCTTTGAACATGAAAGTTTTTACGCTCCTTATTTTAATACTTACTAAATTATTTCAACTTATGTGTAATCCTATGTTTGATTGTTATTCTAGATATCTCCTTAAGAGTAGTGATCTCATCTTCCATAAAATAGTTCTTTTCTATTTCTTCTTGGGATTGCACCTTCTTTAATACTAATCTACTTTTATCCACGTCTTTCTCATGAAGGTCCATACTAATCTCCTTAAAATCCCATTCTTCATTACTAGAGGAATCTTCCTCATGAGATAGCCTGATTATCTTCTTCTAGTTGTAACTGTAACTCTATATTTTGGTTCTTCAAGGCCCTTTCTTGATTTAGATGATTTTCTTTTGAGATAGATTTCCTTAGCTTCTTCATTCTTTTTCTCTTTGTCTGGTTTTATTTTTGAGCTAGATGTTTTCTCTTTATCTTATGTTTCTTCATCACTCCATGGGATCTTGGTGATATGTTAGAAATTATTTTGAGTGTCTCTTCCTAAATCTTTTGCTTTTGTGCTTCTATTTCTATAAAAATGAGCAGCTTTGGGGTAGATAAAAGAGTCATGTCCTCATTCATGGTAGAAACCGCAAGGGTCATGATCTCACAATTTCTAGCTAAATGTCCATCTTGTCCACATTTGTAGCAGAGTCACAGTGTCTTCTATCTTGATAGCCACCTTCGTAGTTATCTATTCCTTGGTATTAATGATATCCTTGGTATCCTCTCCTCCTTGATATTTATTATATCCACCACTATATCCTCCTATATAACCTCCATTGTATCCTTAGTAGTTAGGATTGTATTTATTACTACGATAGCCACCTCCAAAATGGGGTTTCCCACCTTGTTGATTTAGATATTGAAGGGAAATAATTGTTGGTGTGAAGGCGATGGATTAATTGTAGGAATTTGTTGTGAATATGGGGAGGAGTAGGTGTTTTTTTCTACTATCACTCTACTGATATTGTATTCCTTTGTGTTTTCAAGTGCTTCTACAGAGAGGAATGTATGGTGATAATGATTATAGGACCCACAAGCTATGCAATACATTAACTACTTAGTATGTGGATCTCGCCTCTAGTAAAGGACATGTATCTTGAGTGTGTTGGTCCCATAATCTACAAATTCCACACCATGTTCTTTTTCTAGAGTATAGTACTAGAAGAGGATTTCTATGATGAGTGTCGTTTAATGGCCACAACTCTCTTTTTCTTTTCTAAGTAAGGGTATTTGGTATTACTATGAATTTATGCATAGCACACCTTTGTGAAACAAATATTATGCCTTACGTTACTTTCGGTGGTGAACCGTGTTTGAAATATTTGTTTCTCTAAATTTCTTGTTGGAGTTTTAGTTTGGCTAGCTCCAATTTTACTCTCTCTAATTCTATTTTTAGTGAAGTATCTCCTTCTCTACACCAAGGTTGGGCCTCCAAATTAGTGGCCATCTCTATCATCTCGAGATATTTTTGGAAAATTTTCCATCCAAAGTGTTGCTTTATGATATAAGGGAAGATCCCTGAAGTGAACCATTCAATACATTGCTTGTATGTAAGAGGTTCTTCCAACTTCCTAGTTACATTTTTGAATCTATGATTGAATTCCTTGACCATTTCATTTTCTCTCCGAACAATTCCTCTCATTTTACTGACTCCTTTTGATGGTTCCTCAAGAAAATGAAAATACATCCTAAAATCCTTCTCAATACTATGCCAATCCTAAGATCCCTATGCATTTGTCTTCATATACCAAAGATAGTGCATCCTCTCTCGAGTGTCTATGACATCATATGAATTCGTGGTGTTTTATTTGATGTTGTTACTCTTCCAAAGTATGAATCTAATAAAAATTGTTCTTCAAAGCATCATTGGTATCTTTTCCCAACACTGGTAACTTAATCTTCGGGTCATCTTTCTAATTAGTTTAGAAGGTACTGGGCTAACTAATTGGTTGTTACTTCACTTTGGTTTTATGTTCTTCAATTGATTATGAATTTTTTTCAAGTTACTCTTTCTTCCTTTGTCTCTGGCTAATTCAATGTCAAAATATAACTCTCCCAACAATTCTCTAAATTCTCTTACAACTTCCTCTCGCTTCTTAATTTCTTCTTACAATTCACGATATCTTTCTATCAAACTTTCTCCCTTTTATATTTTTGAGTAGATGTTTGAAGTAGCACTTGGAATGGTTACCAATCTGGGGTTCATCCCATTTGGGCTCTTGTGGTGCTTGGGGACACATCCTTGGTTGGTGACTCTCCATAACTATTTTTTTCCATAAATAACTTCATACATTTATGATTTCTTAACCTATAGCTATCTTCTAATCCTTTGTCACTCCTTTTATTATTTTGTTTTTCCTTCTCTTCCTCTTGTTTATTGGCATTATCTTTTTCTTCATCTTCCTCACCTACTATTTTTATTTTCTCTCCAAATTATTCAATCAATTATTTCATGCCAGTAACTTATTCTTCCTCTTCACCTTTTTCTTTGATTAATAATGGAGTTTATTTCCTCATCTCCTCCCATCTTGTTGTGTCTACTATTTCTCTAATTTTGGGTCTTAATCCTCCTACTAATTGTTGTAAATATCTTACTAGTATAGCTTTCCTTGATAATGCTTGTTGTATTGGACTATTTAAAACATTTTTTGCCATGGGGAATCACGGTGTAACCAAAACTTGGTTGACTCCACTTCGTGTGGGAATTATAAAAACAATTTATGTGTCTTCCTCCATTTCAGGGTTAGCCAATTGTTTTCCTCCACTTGAAGTGGGTATTTCTTTCCTTCCTACTTTATGATCTTTATTCATTTTTTCTTTTCTTGTATTTAATTTATTTTCTCTTTCCTCCCTTTTTTAACCTTTGTTTCTCTATCTTCCTCTCTAACTCATTATCTACACTTATCCTCACTCTCTCTTCCATCCTCCTCATTTTAGTTATTCTTTTAAAATTCTAACTCTCCTTAATCCTCTTAATACCATCTTTGCAAACTATTTAATTTTTCTAATTTTTCTTTTCTTCATGTTGTCATATTTCTTCTATCCTAGACATCACACCATTAATTCTAATTATTTATATCTCTTCGATCACCCCCTTCACGTCTCGCCATCCCATGCTTTTGTCCCCTAAAGGAAATTTTATGCGCTTCTGATTAAACCTTTTTCTACCATCAAAAATTTAATTAAAAATGGAATTAATTTAATAAATCGACCTCTTGCTCCACTTAAAACTTCACCTTTCTTATATTCAAAACTGGTCCAACCTTGTATGGCCCAAGTGATTATATAGGAGTCCAATGTAGTTTCGAACCAATAATCAATTGCTCTAGTCCCGTCTTTTCAAGATTTATGAGAATATTTAAATTTTCTTGAGTCCACTCAAATGGTTTCCTTAAGTGTAATCGTGACCACTCTATTCTCTTAGCATGTGCTAATATGTAGGGCCACAACAAATGTGGAAACTAAGACAAAAATTCTTCTCTGTATTCTCCAAAGACTTCTTCTTATGTTTATTTATATGACAATTTCAGTCTTTTTGCTTCTCCTTTAACAAATATATGAATTTGATTTTCCCACCAATCCTCAATTTCTGTTAGTGCTAGTTTCTAATATCCTAGTGGTGACATTTTTCCTAACATCTGATTAACAAAAAGAAACCGGACTCAGACACTAAATTTTGACTTTAAACCTCAATAACAGTGTGAAGGTTAAGAAGCTTGACCTTTTGTTAAATATGTTCATGAGAAATGTGAACTAATCTAATTTGTGAACATAAAATAATAGAATGAAATTTTCTTGAACATTAATATTGATTCATTTCTCAATAAAAATCACATTAAGCTCATTTACCTTTATACATCTTCTCTATTCAAGATCCCACATCTTTATCATATATATCTATCTATCAAGACCTCAAAATCATATATATCTCATATGGAACTCACTTAGTATATATATATATATATATCGTGATGCCCCTATATACAATAGATTAACTAAAATAAATATGTTTCATACAAAATATCCCGAAAGTCACTTCTTTTGATCATGCCTCTATCGGATTTTATTTTGTTCTATCTTGGTTTGTGTTTATTCCACGAATTTATGTCATCTCCCACACAATGTATCATGGCTATATCCATTGTACCATAGATTTCCTTATTTACACGTAGCTTTTTTATTTTACTGTGGCTTCATTCCTTTACCCACCGATTTCTTTGATCCTCTGCGGCTTCCTTTAGAATTTGGTGGCTTTTTTCTTATAGCCATGGCTTTCCCAAAACTTATTGAAGAACCCTATCAACAGCTTGGAAATCATCATAGCTAAAATACATGAGTGACATAACAATATAACTCATCAAATTATTGGATGTTTGAAAAAATCACTTCCAAAATCATGAATTGTCCAAATGTAAGATCTAATAGAACTAATATTCCAAATAAATTAACATTGAGAGTATTAGGAAGACATGATTTTTGATTTTCCAAATTTGTTTAGAGAATGGTAAGATTGTTACGATAGAATTATCATTGTTGGAAAATTTTATTAGATAGTTAGATATTGAACTAGTTACTAATATTGTTATATATTTATCATTATGTTATCTGATTATGAAATATTTTATTATTATGGATGAACTTCATTTAGCCATCATGATGATGAATCTTCCTAGATGGAAGGGATGTAACGATGATGTAGGACCATCCTCCCTAACATGTAAATATGCCTTATATTAATTAAATTTTGGTTTGTTATGGTTTTAGTAGGTTTAATAAGTTATTCTAAGTCATTAGGTGTTATTAGTTGGTGTCTTGGCTTTTCAAAATTTGAAATTTTCCTTTTTCCTTTCAAAAGACAAGTTTGAGTTATTGAACGTCAATTTTGGGTTGTTTAGTTGTTTTAGGACTGATTATTGGAGCATAATTATATTATAAACTTGTAAAGGTCCTATTAAGGACTAAAATTATTTAATAAGTGCCTTCCTCTTGAGGTCTTATGTACCTTATTAGGATGGTCATTCAATGTAAGAAAATTATGGTCTTAAAAGGACCCTTATGATTCTCAAACTTGGTTAAGAGGCTTGTCGAGACTATTTAATCCATATTGTAACTGATTTTCATGGAATGCATTTGAAGGATAAGGGTGTAAGGAGATCCAAAAATTTTAATGAAGGAAAATCCCTTGTTTGAAAATAAGAGTGTTGTTGATAATCAAAATTGTGTGTGTGTGTATTGGTATTGTGTTTATTTTTGTATTAATTTGTTAATGTATCTAGCTTTGAGATAATTTTTCATGATTGGTAAGAATTTGAATTCATTATATTTTTCTTGGTGAATTACTTATTGTTTGAGAAAGTTTAATTTTAATAGTGAAAGAAATATTGTAATAACTCTATGACATTGTAAGATACAAGAAAGATTGGAATTCAAAGAATAATCAAGTTAGAAAAGATGATATTTGAAATTGAGAAGAGAGTAATTAAGTATTTAAATTCAATTGGAAAGGAGATTATGCTCTGAAAATTCATTTTGGAGGTGATTTATATCATTTTTGCTGCCAGGGGTTTAATAATACTCTATTTCTAGCTTGAGAGAAACCACCGTTGAAAGAAAATTGTGAAAAGGTTAAGGAGGAAGCACTATGATTTGGATATTCCTATAAGGTATGTACAAACCTCAATGAAATGAATAAGACCCCTAAAAATAATATTTAAGTGTTCTTGTAAGAAATACTTTTACAAACTTGATGATCCCTATTTCGAGAGATGTCTATAATAGTTTTTAAAATCATTATTCATCTTTAAGGATTAAAAACCAAACTATCAATGAAAATGGATTAATACCCCTTTTACAAGACTAAGGGAAGTTATTTGATCCTTTAAAAGTGGAATGAAACATTTTGGTGAAGCATTAAGTGTTTTTGGGTTTACTCGAAACATTCACTAGGGTTTTGTGGAGAAAAGTGATTTGAGGGAGTTAAGGTTTAAGTTAAGATTTACAATATTTAGGAAATTTGTGAGAGGTATTTATTGATGATAATAAGTAATTATAAGTTCTTTAAACCTACTCAGTTATGTGAAAACCATGAAAGTTGTGAAAGAAACTTGTAGGACACCGTGTGGATCCAAGAATGAAGTGGTCAAGAACATAAAAAGATCTTACTATGGAAATAAGATTTGAAAAGCATAGGGAGTGCCTAAAATTACTTAGAAAATTTTCTTTGAATTCCTTAAGGGGTAAAGAAATTAATTTTTTGAGTTATTGATAACAATGATTATTCTATGAGGAGTGAGATAGCAAAGAAGTTACGAGGAAAGGTCTAACTAGTGACTTAGATATGTACAGGTGGAATTAATGGATGATATTTGGAAATTTTGATCTTGAAACCTCCTCACTAAGATTTTTTGAATCAATGGATGATATTTGGAAATTTTTATCTTGATATAAGGTTAAATGATCTCAATTTTTTCATGGTTCTTGGAAGTTGTGCTTCTAACAATGGCATAGTCCTAAAGACCTAGTTTGGTAGCTAGAAAGTTTGGTTGAGGGAAAATTCACAAAGTAAGTCCTATTGAAAGTTTGCACATAATAACTAGAGCATAAAGGGTATCCTTAATGATGATTTTATTGAAAATTGAGTCATTGTAACAGGAATTAGGGTTGAAAAACTATATTTAGAGGTCTAAAAAAAGTGTTAAGAAGGGAAAGAAGGAGCCATGCATGTAACATGTGACATGTGACTCAAGAAGCCTAAACAACAATTTTGACAGTTGGTGATAAAATTGAAAAATTTGATGAATTTGGTTCATTCTGATGATTGAAATGAATTGAACCAAGGTCTAGTAACATGGTGAACTATTTGATAAAGTGCAATAAGGTTGTGAACTTCAATTTTTGTATGAATAAGAGGTTTCTTGGCTTGGAAAAATTACTTGTTTTTTAGGACTAAGATGTTGTCTTGAGTAACTTGATTAATCTAATATTGTAAGTTGTTTTAAGGGTATTAGGCTCGCATCAAAGCACCCAAATTTACTAGCACATTTATCATGGATGGAAAACCCTCTTAAAAATAATAATTAGATGATACATTGATTTCATAGATGAATTATGAGTTATATAATTATTATGAATGAGATTACATGTTAAACTTGACAGATACAATTTATGAATAACATGAAATAATTTTATCATAATTAATGTATGTAGAGTTTTTAATTATTTATTTAACATTCAATTATGAATTTTATGGTATTATGTGAATAATGCGGTCTAATCACTTGTTTTCATGTAACATTCCCATTTTAAGACTTTACAAACAAGGGATTTTTTTAATAATATAATGTTCTCTCTGCATTCAATAAAGCTTTGTTTAGAACAAAATTCCATGCCAATCTGTTAGGAAATATAATATTTACATTGGGTAAATTAATTGAGTTGTAATAACAACTCATATTACGAGTTGTTTATGATATTATTGTTTAGAGTGTGTATTGTTACGTGAGTAACAATAACACTAATCTAGGAGTATGTTGAGAGTTGTATTAACAACTCATCAATAATAGCTGGAGAAGTTATAGGAGGTTTCCTAGATAATAGGAAAATGTACTCCTATATATATTTGTAATATCCCGGATGATTAATAATGCAGTGTGGTTTTAATATATGTATAGAGAAGAATATTATATTATATTTGTGTTGAACTCCATTAATTAAGTATTATTCCTTGTAAATTTGTTGTGCTTTTCATTTGGCATCAGAGTGGAATAGTCATATGCCTGTAATGGTTTATTGAGAGTAGTCTAGGGGAAATTAGCATTCCATATTGTCCCATATTATGTGTTCATATCGATGATGTTGTTGTTCTTAGTGATATTTTTGTGAAATATAGAGGCAGTCTCCATTTGTGACGGTGTATTTGTCAGCATGTACGCATTCCTGTGTATTGTTATTATTGTATAAGTTAACACAGTGCATCAGTTAGCATTATTATTGTTATATTTTGCTGCTATCAGTTCTCTGCATCAAGAGTGATTACAGGCCTGCACAAGTATCAGACCAATTTTTGGCTGCATCTATTCACTGTGGAAAAATATTGGAATCTTCGATACACTCCGTTCAATCCAATATCTACTTTCCACGGTTCGACTCAGACTTTCATGTGTATGCAAAAGAATGGTTAGATAGATCATTGGAGATCTTGTTCATCTTTGTATTGGTGTTTCAACGATGCCTACTACTTGCTAATCGCTGCATACCAAGGAGATGCGAATGTATGGTTTTGAAATAAATATTTTTGAGTTCTCTTCCATTACACAATATAACGCAAGGCAGATCAGATCATCTTCACCTCAGAGAGAACAAATCGGCTTTGACTCCCAAAGTTCCATTCCAACTGCCTCGATCTCTAGCTTTGACCACTCCAATCGAGTCATTCACATTTATCTCTGGAAATCTGAGTTTCCCTAAGATCTCACCCCTGCATAGCTGCTCGATCAGTTCAAATGGCCATTCATTCTTATTTGCAGACCAATTGTGCATTCAAATCATTCAACTATACAATTGTCAGCATTTTAGATCTACGTATGTGTTCATAGCTCAATCCACGTATTCATATTTATGAAAGTGGACATGCTTTTCATATTTTATTGCAAGCCAACTTTGATCTGCAATGACTCTGAGTATTGATTCGTGTTTGGCACTTCATCATTTTAAATGGTGAGATTCTCTTCATAGGAATGTGTCCACATGGCTCATTCTTCAAACATTTTTCCATAATTCGCATGATCCATTGTTGAGTCCAAAACCGTGCCGATCAAATAATGATTTGAAAAGTTAAGGTAAAGTCAAGTTTAGTTTGTCCGTAAGTGCCATATTAGAAGTCAATTTTTTTATATTTTAAAAAATTCATTGTTAGTCTTCCTCAAGTCACAACCATTTACAATTTTGTTTAGAGTCATTGTAAATGTGTTTACACTCATGTGCATGTCATTCATTAGTGTAGTTGATTCAAGAGTCACTCTAAACAAAGTATGAGTTGTTGTCAGTCTCTTAAAATAAATGATTTTTTTTTCTCGTTCAAAGTCTTAGTAAAATTATTTTTAGTCATGTTATACAAAATTATTTTTTCTGTATCAAATCCATGCCATTAAAGTATTATTTTAAAAGCCATTCATCATTGTAAGTCATTTAGTATTGTCTAGGTATCAACATTGTTAAAATTGTGTTTAGGTGAATATAGGTAGTCAATGTTAAATAGGTGATTTTAGGATTATTGTCTTGTCAAGTGTTAAAGTCGTGTCATTGTAAAAAGTTTGAAAAAAAAAAAAATGCCTCACGGATGCATTTTTGGTGTTACTTGATGTCCGGAAAAATAACATGTTTCACATTGTGCGAGGGAAGAAAATAATAAACAATGTGGAAATAGTTGAGCTTCATATCCAAATCTGGCTGAGTTGGCAAGATGGAGGCATAGGAGGTTAATCAGTGACCTCTCGTCAGCCACCAACGATGGTGCCGCATGAAGTTGTGGTGATAGTGTGTGTGTGAGTTTTCTTTCATTTGTAATTGCAGTTTGTTGTGTGTAGTATGATTTCAGAGTTCCTATTTTAGATTGAATAAGTGAAATGTTCCCATTGAGGGGGGGAACATGGACTCATTGTTCCATTTCCATTATGTTTTATTGTTCGATTTTGAAAGCGAGATTTCTACATGATTCCTGTTATAGAGACATTGTATAATATTGATCAAAAAGTATTGTAGCAATCATGATGTGAAGGTTTTTGGTAAACCAGAAAACCAATTGAAAGGTTTTTGGTAAACCTGTAAAACCAATTGTGTAAGGTTTTTTGGTGAACCTGTAAAAACCAATTGTGTAAGGTTTTTGGTGAACCTGCAAAACCAATTGTGAAAGGTTTTTGGTAAACCTATAAAACCAATTGTGAAAGGTTATTGGTACACCTGCAAAACCAATTTGGTAAGGTTGTTGGTAGAAGCTAGAGAAAACCATCAGTGGAAGAAATGTGCGTTGGCACATGTGCGAGTTTTGTGCAAGCCCAATGCTGCACAATTGTGAAGATTGATCATGAGCACACAGAGGTGGCACGCTACAATCAGCGAATGAGATATGTTGTACCATGTAAACATTAAGGGGGGGAATGTTAGGAAATATAATATTTACATTGGGTAAATTAATTGAGTTGTAATAACAACTCATATTATGAGTTGTTTATGATATTATTGTTTAGAGTGTGTATTGTTACATGAGTAACAATAACACTAATCTAGGAGTATGTTGAGAGTTGTATTACAAACTCAGAAATAATAGCTAGAGAAGTTAGAGGAGGTTTCTAGATAATAGGAAAATGTACTCCTATATATATTTGTAATATCTCGGATGATTGATAATGCAGTGTGGTTTTAATATATGTATAGAGAAGAATATTATATTATATTTGTGTTGAACTCCATTAATTAAGTATTATTCCTTGTAAATCATTGATGTGCTTTTTCACAATCGATTTCAAATAGATAACCATATGTATTTTGTAAATGACCTGGATGATCCACCGATCTATTCATTTCATAACTCAGTAATCTACCGATCTATTTATGTTATCTTTAAGTATTGAATACATATCTCATACTTTGTATACTAGGTTTTCCTACCCTACACTAGGTACTGAGTGATCTATTTAAAGAACATATCTAAATATTTGTTACCACTATTCATCTAATATCACGTTGTTTTAAACTTTGTTACATAGGACAATGCAACCAGTAGCTTGCAATACTTTGGCCAAATATTTACAACATACTATGTATGTCACTATTCCTAGACGACATACTCATCATATTGGAATATGTCCTTCACCTCACTCCTCTATTATCATGATTGGTCTTTACTAACTACCGTCAGTCCACTTGTCCTAGGTTTAACCCTAGCCCTAGTTAGAAACATAAATTATTATAGGAAGATGCTCACAATGACTTAGGGTAAATGGGAATACTCGGATGACCTTAAGTCAACCGGGTGTGCCAAGGTACCCTGAGCCATTGGAAGCTACTTCCTATCCTAACTATGCCACTAACTTGACCTAGAGAGAAACTAAGTTCAAGTCCAAGTTTGTGTGTAGATATAGATGATCAATCCGGAGGGTGTTGCCACATGTCAACTATAACTTTGTATTCTTGAGAAGACGCAAGTCTTCTCGAAAGTACAACCTTGTAGTTGGTGTGTGCTAACATCCTATAAAAATGGCCTCATCGAGATGTACATACCCCAAGGAGATCATTAATACATTGTTAATTTGGATTAATTCTTTATTATAACAACCCCCTAAACCCCGATCCAACTCTCCTTAAGTTCTTTCCTAAATTTGATTCAAGGAGTAAAAGGTGCATCAACCGATGTTGGGTTGACCCATACTCTCGCATAAGTTTAAATGTCAATTTGTGATGTAAAATTTGAATTTGATGTGATATTATTGGTATCATAACTATTTTTTAACCATGTTTATGATGGGAAATTTATTTGAACTTGTGTTTAGAATCCCATTGTTGTTATGAGACCTAAATTTTGGAAAATTTCAAATTTTTATAGATTTGGCTAAGTGTCTTACTTTTTCTAGTTACACTTGACTTATGCTAGTTTAGTTTGAAGATGAAGAAATTTGAAGTTAGCCAAAAAAAATATTTATGGGATATTGATAGGATAAATTAGACCTTTGATGAATAAGAGGATTATTCCCTACTTTGCCTCTTTTACCTCTTCCATAAGATCTATCGGGCATATTGGCATTATCGGGCATTTCTAGAACTTCCATCCCTATTACTTGCTTCCCTCCGTTCCATTCTTCTCTTCTTGCCTCACTAGATCAGACATTTCGGTGAAATTGGGCACCAGGGGAACCTTTTCCCTTGTTCCTCTCAGTCTTCAGCTCCCTTATTCCTAATCCTCTTGATACCTGCTACATTGTCAGATGATGTGGCCATTATGATCATTTTTGGAACCAAGATAAGTGTTCCCAAGTTCCATCAGTTCCCTAAATGACCAATTCACTGTCATAATGTGAAAAAACACATGGGGAATGGAGTTTTGTTTCATCAGGAATCCTTTCATGCAAATTACCATTTTAACAAACTTTGGAAAAGTTTTGTAGTATAAGGTAGATGACATGGGTAGTATAAACTCTCCCACTACTTTTATTTCCCACATTTCTAAAGTCACCCCTCCTCTGTCATTCGGTGTCCTTATCCTTCTCCCACATCCAAAGGTACTTTTTTTCATTTATTCCTCCTCCATTAACCAAATTTAAAAATATGAGTTACACTATGAATATTAGGAGGTATCCTTCATCTTCATCCATTAAGTGAGTAATATCATCCATGTTTCACCCAATTTTGTAGTTGTGTTATTTATGGTGCCCTTCACTTCAAATCCTTTCAAAGACCTTTTATAAAACAAATTTTTCCTTGATTTATATCCAATTATCCAAGATGAAATTCCAATATGTTGGACATGAACACATTTCCTCACTTAATAATTATGTTCCTAAAATAGGGATAATGATATCAAACACATGAACTTAGATGATTTCGGGCCAAAATGAATAATAATAGCCCAAACATTTTATCCAAAAGTTTATGAATATTAGTTTAGCTTATGTAGGGGTATTTCCTACATCTTTCAAATGTGACTACATAGTATCGGCTTGAGCTTCTTGTTTTGATCCCGAAACCAAAAATTAAAGGACCCACAAGGACAAATTATTACATAGTTGAATGCCAACCACATCAATTTGCATCTTGGGATTCCTACTTTTAAATTTTTTAAAGTATTAACTAAATATGATGAAAAAAAGGAATATGATCTCACTCCCACTAAGTACCAGTCCATGATTTCTAAGTATTGTCTTAAAGTCAAAAGGAAAGGGCCATCAAAACTACCTAAAATTCTATATATGATTGAGTTTTCTAAGGAATTATAAAAATAATAAATTTATTTACAAGAGTAATGGGATTAAATCCACTCAAGAGTTCCATATGTGGATGTGCATCATCATCAACTTGATTTGTGAAGGCACACAACCTTTGAATTGGGGAAAGATCATCTATTAGAATCTGACTCAATAACTCACCCAAGTGTACTAAGAAAAATCATTCTACATGACCTCCTATTTGATGTACACCATAGTTGGGTACAAGATATGTATTAGTTTTTCAAGCCAATAGAGTAGACAAAATTTGGCCATCTATAATACAATTGACCTATGAGAAGAATAAGAGCCACTATAGGAGAGTGAATGATGCTTTCAATATGTTCTTAGTAAGGCTATTGGAGGGGAATGTAACAAGTAGAGTTTCTCAAGAGGATAGAAAATTTATCTCATTCTATGGAAGCTTGTTCATGTATTTCAATAAGTTTTATTGCTTTCAAAAATTTGGGTTTGAGGGATCCCTTACAAGCTCCTAATATATTATAGTGATAAAATTATTATTTGTTGATGTTTGTAAGTAATTAGACCTCCTTCACAGAACTTCCAATGATAAGAATATCTCTTAGTTCTCTATTTATTTGGGAAACTACACATGTAGATCAATGTTATATTCTCAAAATGTTTAGAGAACTATCTCTCATTTCAACCTACACCCATATAAGAAAAGAGATTCTTTTTACATAAATAAATTTACTTGCAACAACCTCCGAATCTCATATTAACATGTACCATATTTTGAGGACTACTTTGGGAATTTTTTGAATGATTATGAGGTAAGAAAGAGAACCTATGGTTGATTAATTCTACAAGAAATACATGATTTCAAATTGTATGTAGTACTAAAGGGAATTATTGATGATGGTTCAGATCTCTTCTCTTAGAATTCAAAATCTCCATTCAGTACACTCCTCTTCCCACTATTGAATGGTCATAGAAGGAAAATTATAATCCAGATGACCATAACACTCTTGTTATTTTGAGGATAAGGAATTGGTTAAACAAGAAGGTCAAAGAATTTCATGATTATAAAAATAATATTCTTCTCAAGAGGCATATTCCTCACAAAAAGCTACTCCTACCCAACAAGCTCCTTCTCCCTCTCCTCTAGACTCTAGAATCGGTGTCTATGCCAAGAAAGATAAATCTAAAGAGGGAGAAAAGAAGGCAAAGACATCAAGACATGTATATTATGATAAAGATGAAAAAAATTAATTTGGAGGTGAATTATTCCTTGAAAATACAAAGTAGGTTGAGGAAGATATTAGTGAAAAGAAACAAGATGACGAAGAAGAAGAAGAAGAAGATAGTGAAGAAAGTGATGATGAGGAAGAGGATGCGGTTGAAGCATCAACTCCTAATTTGGGAAAAAAGTGATTTGGTGGTACAAATTAACTCGCAATAATTAATATGTTGTTCACTAATCCACATTCATTTATTCATCAGACCTATGGACGTAAAATTTCAACTCTACCAAAGTGATGTATACATAGTTATAGGTGCTTTAGAGGTATAAATAAAGTATTGATGTCACAACAATTAGAAATACAATGCTAGAAATAAACTACATTACAGATGAAAGTAAATTCTATAGCTAAGTAATAATTAGATAAAATCATAACATAAGTGAAGGAATGAACTGTTGCATTTCTAATCTATGCATGCAAGGAACTAAAAAATAAGTAAAAGGAAAGGGGTTTAGCAAACCACAAATGGGCCCTGCCTTGGGTGTTAACCCTTCCTAAGGCTTGTGTCTACAGAAAAATGATAGAAATTATATTTTTTTCATCAGCATGAAGATTTAAAATGAAACTTACAACAATTCCTTAACTATGGATCGATATCTAATGTAGTCTCACCATTCTCTTTATATTCGAAAAGATGTGAAGAGACTCATTCAAACTAACAATTACATTTTGATTAAGTAAAAGATCATTACCAATAAATCCGTATATTCTTATGCATGCAATCATAAATGAGAAAAGGTGTTCTAATAAAACAACATAACTAACTATTCATTCTAATAATCAGTTATCAAGTTAAATCAACTAGTTCCATAGTTGTAGTTGCATAGAGCATAATCAGGTATTGGTGTGAGATATACTTCTTGTTGTCATAACTACTTATTTATTGATATGTGTAAACATAGGTAAAGTTTCCACATTGATAAATCTTGCCAAATTTATGGTATTTGTTTATGTGTGTGATCTCCTTTGGATGTAGGTGCTTTGCTTATGGAAAGTCCCATTGTTGCATGTCAGTTACTACGGACGAGTCCCTTTACATTGTGATAGAGTTTATTCAGCTGCATGTTAGTGGTAACATATAAAAACTTCATGAAAACAAGTATGGAATTCATCATTTCATTTTATTAAAGAGATTAACATGCACAGTCAAAATCCATGAAATAGAGTAACTTAGTAATAGCTATATTAATTAATATAAGTGTCATAAGTTTAAGTTTAAGTGGAAATTTCTGACAGGATAACATGTATAAACAATGTAAGGGTATACAAAATATACAACAGATGAGACAATTAAAAAATAATTAAAGGGTCTCATCACACCCCTAGACTTAGAATCATGAATGTCCCCATTCAAGTTCTCATTGCCTATTTTTTGCTTTCTTTGAATCCACTTATATGATACCGCACATTCACATGAAGTCAGTGGGCATGGATGTTCCTTCTAGTTCATTAAAGAAATAACCTGCATTCTTTCTGAATTTTTCCATTACCCTTTCCTGTAGTTCCTCATTCAGTTCTTTGTCCCCAGACCAGTGAGGTATTGGGTAGTGGAAAATTAGTGGATAGTATCCAATAGGGAACCAATTTTTTCCACATCCCCTTACTACCTCAATATATGGATTGATTCTCTAGAGAGTTGGGATAATGTTTGGATATGAATGCATTTATTTTCTCCTTAGCTCTGGTGATATTTATTCCCATATTCTTCTACATGCCTACACTATTTCCACACCATTGAACCTAATGTGATCTCTTACCTCATCATGGAATTATTCTCTCATCATGTATACCCTCTATTTTATTTTCTCGCTCTTTCATAAACTTACCATACTCTTCAATCATTGCCTTGGTATTACCTACCTCTGCTATGATAATCAATGGCCATTATTTGTACAATTTCCTATACTCGACCTTTTTCCATGTATATCTCATTGTGGAAGTAAGAACATAGTGCCCAAACTTTTACATCCCTAATGTAGAGAATAGGGATCTAATCTCTGTCATATTCTAAAGCATAATTATACATATACAATTCACAAAGAAGTAACTGGATCTCATGGGGCATTTTCAGATATATTCTAAAGAAAGGCCTGGCTCCACTGATATCAAATGGTATATCATTGTTGATACAAGTTTATTTCAATTACAACATTTTTTCCTTTAAAAATAAAACATAAATATTTGATGGTGGTATACATTTGAATATTTCATTTGTCACCTCTATTGTAGCTTCTTGTTTCTTCTTTAGCCTTGCAATCTCATTGTCTTTGGCCCTTAGTTGTCTATATTTTTCCTCCAGATCCTATTGGTGTTGGAAGATTAAATCTTCCTTTTCCATTTCCCACCTTCTTTGTAGCTTGTTACAATAATTCTCAAAATTTTGAACCCAATATTCTGAATTGGTTTGGGTTTCCATATTTCTACATTTTGGCCTAGGAGGCTCTCTAAAAACTTCTTGTATGAAAACCTATGACTATAGGTTGGGTGGTGGCATTGGTGGAGACATAGATTCTGAGATTACATGAGCTATATCTAGGGAAACTGGAGGGTTTTCTATGTGCATTAGCTCAATATATTCATCAACATGTTCTGATTCAAATGTTTGGACAATGTGTTCAATTGTATCTTCTATATGAAGTGGAAAACTTTATTTTGTATCCATGGCATTGGTTTTGTTTCATGTAATCTTCTTTGTTGTCACTTCCTTAGGATGTTATTCATTATCTGTAGCCACATTGGTTACTTCCTCAATTTATTTAGTTACTACATCCTCTTCATGTTGTGCATGAACAACCTCTGTTTCATTTGAGCTATTATGAACATTGGTTACATTTCAAATTTATTTAACTAAAACTTCTTCTTCATGCTTCATGTGGGTTTTCCTAGCATTAATGGCCTCTATTTGAACATCAATTAGGTCAGTAGAGAACTCATTAGAATATTGTTCACCAAATTCTTCCTTCTTTTTCTTTTCTACTTCCTTGTTTTGTTATTCCATGACTATGTTTTCATCCATGTTTATATGGACTTCTTACTCAACTTCCATTGGAATAGCTTCCTCATTCTTTCCTAGTCCTTCATGATCTGCCCGAGAAAACTTTGAATGTTTATACTAGGCCTTAAGGTTTTGGTATTTTTAGTATTAAGTATGTTTGACCTCCTGGATGGCTCAAAGACTTTAGTTGAGGCTTTCCATTTACCTTTGGAGAAAGAGGAATATGGTGTTGATATATTTAGTAATGCTTGAAGAACTTCGAACCTTGTCGGGGAGAGATTGGTCTATGACCTTATTTTGGATATGGAAGTTTTTCATGGATGGGTGTTTCTTGAAGTATGGGTTTTTGACTGAATGGAGGCTGAAGCTAAGGGTTCAGGAGGAGGTATTAAAGAACTAGGTGAGACTCTTCTATTTTTATTACCCTTTCCTAACATATCATTAATATTCTTTGCTCTAAAAAAGTTTCCTTAGTTTATTGTAGGATGTTTAGTTGCCAATGCATGTTTGACAATTATAATGACAAGGTAATGATGAAATATTTCAAACCTTCCCTTTGTGATTCCCTACTCATCTTTTTAAAACTCTCATGCAATAAATTTGGTACATTCACATTTATTCCATTCTTTAAATGATTTAGCAATTTAAAATGGAAAGTGTTTAATTGTGAATAATGACCCTCATAAGTAAAATATTTTATGATATAGTTTGACACATATTCCCAAAAGGGTTTTAAATAATTTCATAGAGTACCTTGTCTTTCTGTCACAAAGTTTTCATCCTCATCTACAAACTCTATGTGAGATTCCTTTAGATTTTCTTTTGTAGGAAAAATTTCTCCTTCTACCGGTAGTCCAGTGATTGTAGTCAATATTTCATCATCAACCTTAACTTGCAAACCCTTTATTGTTTCCTTCCCATTCCTGAACTTGGTGGTGAATTCTATGACCATAGACTCATTAAAACCTTGGAATTTATTGATGTAATCCATCCAACCACTATCATGAAAGTACTGTATAATTTTTGGTTGATTTGAAAAAGCATGTGAATGGTCTGTAGGTTCGTTTCTTATCAATTATCCCCTCATTGTTAAGTTCTAAAACTTCCAAAAGATCTGTGAAGAAAGATTTCTTTCACTTGGAATTGATTATGAAAAATTCAAATAAATAGAAGAAATCAAGTGTTCTCCTTTTCAAAAATTGTGACCATTTTACACAGCTTGAAAAGTGGGCATTAATTTGAATTGAAAGATATCCGCGTGTGAAGTGAGGTTTTGTGATATCATGGGGTGACATGGGAGATAGGTCACATTATAGGAGGTAGTGGAACATTATGGTTGATAAATTTTATTGACAACTTGGCACATATATTAATTAAATATAATTATTCTAGCGCTACTTTATTAAAGGAAATCGAGTGCACTTAACTCGAGATATACGCTAAATGATTGTGACATGTGCCTTGTTGGATTTTGCACCCTTGGATGCATGCATGAGGTTGTATGTTGAGGTACTATGTGGCTACAAGTAGTGTTATTGCAGGCCCTATTGTTGTAGGTGTTGTTGTATAGAATAAGCTCCATAATGAATTCAATTAATTCCCAGAGAGGGAAGATTGATTTTTTTGGTGCTAACTATATTCATCTCTTTGTGCTCACTCAGTTGGGATCTTGATTCTTCATACAATTAGGTTCTATCAAAAATGAAAGAAAACCAAGGATTTGGCTACATGTTATTGCAAGTGGATGTTCTAGTCTTTGCACCACCTCCTTTCATAAGATATTATGCACTCCTTGCTATAAATACTCCAAATCCTACAAAATAGAAATGTTAATAAAATAAAACATGTTAGTGAGTGGTGTTGATCACCATGAAGGATGATCATGTCACTTTTTTACTCCCAGGGTATCCAAAATTTTGATATACCAAGGCGATGAAGATCTCATTCCTCTAAAATTTTAGAAGATGAACCAACAAGTTCAACTTCTGTCCTCAATTTTGATGTTCTCATTTCCATCCTACTTTGGCCTCCTCTAAACTATTGGATGAAGGTGTTCTTATTAGTTGGATTTTTGTACAACCTCAATCTATGACCATTCACTAGTAGTTTGAATCTCATAGGATTAATGGTGGTGAGTTTCACAGACTCCATTGGGAAAGATATTCTCAACCTCATATGGACCTAGCCACCTTGTCCTGAGTTTTCCCATGTGGTCCTTGTATTTGGATTCAAAGAGAAGTACCCAATAACCTTCTTGAAATTTCCTTATTTTGATGAACCTGTCATGCCACTTGATCCTTTGTTTTTGTACCACCTTTGTATTATGAACAACATGCCTTCTCATTTCATCCAACTCATTGAATTGAATAATCCTTTTCCTCTGAGATTTAGACAAATCTATGCCCAATTCTAATGCATTTCTTAATGTCTTGTGCTCAAAATCAATAGGGAGAATAACACTCTTACTGTATAGTAGATCAAAAGGTGTGAATCTAGTTGTTGTTTTCCATGTGGTATTGAATTCCCAAACTACCTCTGGAATTATTTATGACCAATCCCTTCTATGTAGTGCAATAGTCTTTGTCAAGATGGCCTTAATTTCTCTGTTTGTTACTTCAACTTGGCCATTGGATTGTGGATGATAAGGTGTGGAATTCCTATACCTGATTTCATATTCTGTAGCTAAATCAGAAATAAATTCAGTAGTGAAGTGGGTACCTTGATCTGTGAAAATCTCTCTTGGCACTCCATATCTTGTAAAGATATGGTCATATAGGAATTTTGCAACTTTTTCACTCTTTTGATTTGGTAATTCTTTTACTTCTATCCATTTGGTGAGGTAGTCTGTGCATACCAGAATGTACTCTTTTTGTTGAGACTTAGGATCTATGGGACCAATAAATTCCAATCCCCATTTTTCAAATGGTTGTAATACTAGCTAAGGTTGCAATGGCATTTCATCGATTTGGTAGGATTTCCCATTATTTGGAACTTATCACATCTTCTTGCATATAATGTTGCATCCTTGTGTAGTGTAGGCCAATAATACCCTGTTGTTAATAATTTTTGTGTTGTTCTTTTGCAGAAACGTATCCTCCACATGGCTCACTATGACAGATTTGAGGACATCATAAATTTCCTCATCATCTATACATCTTCTCATAACATTATCCTTCCTTATGTGGAATAGGAAACTAGATATCCAAGAAAAATTCACACTTTTCTCAATAATATATTTCTTTTTAGAATATAGATAGTGTGGAGGTGTCTTACTTGAAACCAAATAGTTGGTTATATTAGCATACTAGGGTGTCTTGGTGGAAATGGAAAATAAGTGTTCATCTAGAAAAGAGTCATCCACTACTACTTCCTCATTATTATTCTCCATTCTTGAGAGAAATTCTGCTACAACATTGTCTTTCCTAGGCTTATCCACAATTGTTACATCAAACTCTTGTAAGAGCAGCAACCATCTGATTATCCTGCTACTTACAATTGGTTTGTTGATCAAATATTTAATGGCATCATGGTTTGTGTGGATAAATAACATATATCCCGTGATATAGGGAATAAACTTGTTGATGGCATATACAATAACCAAAAACCTTCTCATTGACTATATAGTTAATCTCAACATGCTACAGGTTCTTATTGACATAATAGATTGCATAATTAAGTATCCCATCTTTCTTTCCTAAAACAACTCCAATGGAATGATTTGAGGCATCAGTGTGTATATGAAATGGAAAAATCCAATATAGTCCTCTTAGAATATGTGCAGAAGTTAGCATTTGCTTCAAATTTTGGAATGCAGCTTCACATTTCTCTATCCATACAAATGCAACATCCTTTCCCAATAAAACAAATAATGGTGCTATAATTCTACTGAAATCTTGAATGAATCTTTGGTAATACCCAACATGGCCCAAGAATATCCTTACATCCTTCTACTTTTTAGGTGTTGGCAGGTTTATAATCACTGATATTTTTGTTAGATCTACCTAGGATTCTAGTAGATGATAGGTAATGACCTAACACTATCCCCTCAGACATCATCATATAACATTTTTCATTGCTTAAAGACAAGTTATGCTCCTTGCATCTCTTGAGAACTTTGTCTAAGTTCTTCATTGCTTCATCAAAATTACTGCCATGGACTGTAAAATCATCCATGTATACCTCCATGTAATCATTGGTTAGATCTGAGAAGATGCTAAGAATTGCTCTCTGAAATGTAGCAGGTGCATTGCACATGAAGGGAAGAAAAAGTATACAAAATTTCTCCATGGGTATGTGAATTTGGTCTTGTCCTAATCCTATGGTGCAATCTAAATTTGGTTTTAGCCACTGTAACTATCCAGAAAAGAAAAATAATTTTCTCCAAGAAGAGTGTTTAGTACTTGATCAATAAAAGGGAGTGAAAAATGATCCTTTTCTGTTGTTGTATTCAACTCTTTATAGTCTATGCAGATTCTCCATTTGCCATTTTTAGGTACAATAACAAGTGGTGACACCCATTGACTATCAAAAATTGGATATGTAAATCCGAATCCAATAATTTCTCCTTCATTATATCCCTTGCTACCGGGTTCATTATCCTTTGTGGTTGTCTTAGTGGCTTGTACTTGTCCTTGATGTATATCTTATGAGTACATATTTTAGGATGGATTCCATGCATGTCTCCATAGTCCCATGCAAATGTTGTCATGTGCTTTTTGAGAAGATTAATTAATAGTTTTTCTTGTTGCATGCTCAATGATTTTTCACATTGAGTGGATTTATGTGTAATTTCAACTTACTTAGACATATCAGTAATAGAGTATATGTTACTTATAGAATTCAAGATATAATCATGTGGAAGAAGTTTGTGTAGGATGCAGTTCTTACTTGGAATATTCTTAGTACTCTGCTGCTGGAAAGATTTGATTTTTAAGACTTATTATGCATTTAAATTTTCCATATTATTATTCATTCTTACCATAATTATTCTATAGAACATTTGAAAGAACAACATCCTCCTCTTTTCCTTCTATTATGTATGACTTCTCTAACATCATGAGTTGCTAAACTAAGCTTTGGTCTTCTTCTAGTTATTCCACCCAAATGAATTGATCTTCTTCATTGAATGGCTATGTAGGGGGTAGAACATAATATTTTTGGTGCCACTTCCATTAGAGATGATCATATTTATATATTTGCATCCAATGAATGCATCAACAATTTGCTAACCACGATCTTCCAAGGATGATAACATATCTTCCTAAGCTTGCTTTTGGCTAGAGAATAATGAAGTTAGAAGGGTACTCTCAGGATTCTTCCACTACTACCGCATCCTCAAAAAATACTTCAGGATTAACATTTAATTTGTCTGCAAGTTACAATACTATGGTTTTTATTTTAATCCTTCCCATTTCAAATCATCTATGATTTGTTTTTCATTACATTTATTTCTTCCCCCAAGTCAATCAAAGTGTGTTTTTATCATTGTATCATTGATTGTGACATTTAATAAAGGGATTCCTAAATCAATATACTTGGGAAGAATTGAGTTCCCAAGCATAATATCAGCTAATTTTCCAATGACCTATACAATAGATGGGTCTTTCCTCTTCCTTCCTAGATTCTTAATGCATAGGTCCTTAACTATCTTATTGTAGATGTGCATATCCTTCGTAGCTTGTATCAATGTTGTGAAATTTCTTTAAGCTTATTGAAAAAGTTAAAATCAGATTTTGATATGAGGTCAATATTATTTTCTTGTAACCTTTAGGGAAATGGTGGCTTATTAACCTCTATTTTACACTTATTAGAATTTTGTGCGGGTTATTGCGGATCATCCTGTAGTATCTTTTTCCTTATTGCGGAGTCATTATGTAACAACCGTGGTGCCTCCACAATTTCAAAGTAATGGTGGGTCTAGCTGGTGAAGGAAGTTCTCTTCCCGAGAGAAGATGGATATTGTTGATATCAACATAATAGGTAGTTTATTGATCTTATTTAGTGGAATAGGATGGATAAGTAGATTTATTATTAGAATTAGTGTTGGTTGGGTAGGTAGTTATGTAGCCTTTGATTGGGATCTTGATTGGGGATTAAGCATCGAGTTTGATGTTGTTGCTGATAAGGAGGCTATTGATAGGCTTGTTGGTACTTAGGACGTGGATTACTCCACTGCTGTCCTCTAGAGTTGTTGCCATGATTGGGGAGGTTGCTGCCATTATTTTTTGGTTGGCCTTGATATTGAGGTTACCACTATTATTGGTATAATTTAGGATATGGGGCCCATACTTTAGGGTTATCCCAAGGTGGGAGATGTATATATGAATTATTAGACCAATTTTGAAATGAATGCATAGGGTCTTGTGTCATACCTCCTTTTCTTGAAGGCCATGATTTTCTTTAAGAAACATCAAGCACTTTTCCATATTTTTTATCCAACATTTTAAAATCAAGTGAAACCTATATTTCTTGAGAAATTCTCACCAATTCTCCACATCTACAGTCTTATTTATTCCTTCTACATGCATGACATTAGTTTGTGAGTGTTGCTTATGCATCTTCATTCTTCTTTTCGGTGTGTAGAGAATCCAATTGATTAGCCATATCATTAACAATCTCATGACTTCATGTTTTTGAACATGCTAATAATCTCTACTTAGAGATGTCCCCCATTATTTTGGTAGAAAGTCCACATCTTGATCTTACATTCCTTACTTTTTTCATAGTAGCTTTTGAATAGTTTTTAGTGGCATCATAGATCTCTTCAAAAATAGACTTTGAAATATCTCCTGCTCCTATCAGATCCAGAGGATCCATGTCTTCATCACTGAGTCCCTTCAAAAAGAGTAATTTGAGGGAGTCAGGTGGTATTTCAGTGGTGTGTCTTGACTTCTGAATGTATAATAGGAACCATTCCAAATAGTCCTCTAATGGTTCATCCTCTTTTTGTTTTCATTATGTATATTTCATCACCTCCTCTGTTGTTTGGTCTACAATAGTATTGGTACTTATTGAGGAAATTCTCCTTCATTTTTTCCCATGTAGTAACAACATTCCTTCCCAATCCCATGAACCACCTTAAAGTTGCATATTTGAGTGTTGTAGGAAATAATTTCAATTTATGTGCATCAGTGGTATAATCATAGCTCTTGCACAAAACATCAAACTCAAAGAGAAAGGTGTCTGGATATTTTGACATAGCTCCATGGAAATTTGGAAAGGCTGATGGAGAAATATTCTTCATTCCAGCAACTTCATTGTTATTTTTGATGGGTAATTCGAAGGTGGTTTCCCCATTTCGAGAATTCTAATCTACCTCTTATGCCATCCCTCTTGCTCAAGCAAAGTAGCTACAAAACTATCACTTGGAGGATTGTCTTCAAAAATAAAACCAAGTACAAAGGTTTCTTCTTTAGAATCTTCAGAGGTAAATGAATATATTTTTGCTACTTTTGGATTAGGTAAAAATATACCATGGGCATCCCTTGGACGGTGAATGCATCAACTACTTAACTCATTCAATGGTAATTAGTTGGGGGTTTAATTTGAGGTAAATTCATGTGTACGTTTATTTTTCTTAAGCTAAGTTAGATGAATAAGAACTACCACCTAAATAGTTCTATAACAAAGCTAAGTAAAAATCTAGGCACCATCAAGATGAGAGCTAAACAATATCAACACTAAGCATAATGTATTAACTTTGAACCAAGATCAAACTAACATGCTAAAGTATTCAAAACCTCTACTTCTCTAGATTACCAACAAAAGCAAATGGACCTATGTAGACTCCATGGCAATCAAATTGATTGTTTTGATCTTCAAGAACCTAGGAATGGGAGCTCATCAAAGCTTGGCTACAAGACCCTTTGACTATTCCCATATGACCCAAGCACTTGGCTAGAAAATGCAAGAAATGAGGCTTAGCTCTTCAAATGGTGAATTTCTCAAGAATAACAAAGAATTGCTATGTGCTTTACTTTTGTCTTCTCAAGGAATTTAGGTGTAAGTGTAAAGGTAGGAGGAGGGCTCTTTATATAGCCCAATGGATAAAGGAACCACAACATCCCTTTACATGTGGGATAATAGATATGTTGAGTTAGTTGTGGATAAGGGGGGTTTAGATAGGGTTGAGTTAACTTTAGGAGGGTTTAGCTTGTCCTTTAATGACTCATGTGGATAAAGAGGGTTTATTAATTAATCAAGATGATTAATTAATAGATGTGTAAGCTTATAGAAGCTTTTAGAGGAATATTAGCATGATTTAGACTATAGAAGGGGATTAAATCAATTAAATATTGATTTATTGGTTAAATGAAAGGGGAAGCTAATTAATTAGTCTAGATAGAAGGGAGGATTAATGAATGAAAATTTGTTAACTATGGTACTTGGTAGATAGGTGACTTAATTAATTAGCGTAGTGTAATTAATTAATGATGATATGAGAGAAGATGAGCTCTTTTGACAATATGTCACCAATTTGCAGGAAAGGAGATAATTAGCACAATTTAAGTATTTAAATTTCTCAGATATAATTATGGGTGTCTACATTTGCCCCTCTTTGGGGTTGGGTAAGTGAAACCACTTCAAAGATAGTAGACACATAAAATTTTGAAGGGGTAGAAGAAAAATTAGTAGAAGTGAGAGATGCCCCTTGAGTGTCGATGGGGTGATGAAGGAATACAATCGACGATCGAAAAAGGTGAGAAATAGATAGAAGAATGGGTAGGGGCAAAATTTCTGGAGAAACGAGAAGATTATGGGTGAGAGGAAAGTGATATAGAAGAAATATGGAGAAGTGAAGAGAAAAAATTAGCCTCTAGCCTTTGTTATTGAAACAACTTCAGTGTCATCATATTACCAAAAGATCTACATCATCAGTACTTATGAAAAATATAAGCATATGAGAAAATTAGAATGACATGAAAAGCCATACTACAAACAATTGTCTATTGCTGAAAACACCAACTCCATGCAACATACAAAATGCAATGCAATATGAGAAGGAAACAAGCTCATTTAACAGGGAAAACAAGTACGAACGCACATATCTAACCCAACAATGGTCAAGATAGTTGTAAAAATGTTTTTATTAAGCTGAAGAGGTCCACATGTTTGTGATTGATGAAAAGGGTTAAAAATGATGCCTGAGCAAGGATACATGCAAGGGGAAATGATGATGGACACGGGTCCAAGTAGAAAGATTTTTGTGCAATGAAACAACACCAGGCAATAAGACGTGCCCCAGAGTATAGATGAAGCAAGCAACTAGCTTTGAAAATGGTTGTGAATCGGTGATCCACGAGTCATGTTGATCGGGGAAGATGTGAAACAAACTAGTAGGATATGGAAAGAATACCATGCGCAAGACACAAGTTTCAACCGTAATAAGCAAGTTACCTATTTTTGTAGGTTTTTTACTTTTTTAGGATTTTGTGGAGAATTTTGCCTTGTTTTTGGATTTTGAAGTGATATATATATATATATATTATGTTTTCTAAAATACGGTGGACAATAGAAGAAAATAGAAGAAATAGAATGAAGTGCCTAGATGCAAAAGAAAATGCCCTGGGGGAAGAAAGAAGAAACAAGCGACAAATAATGTCCCTGTATAGTGGAAAAATTAATAAAATAATTATTTTTAAAATAATTATTCAAGAGAGTGTGGATAAGAAGAAAAATCACCTAGGAGAAATAAAAATTGTCCTAGTGAGAAGAAAGGGGTACTAGATAGCAAAAAATGCCCCAACATGGTGAAAAATGAAAGAAAAATAATTATTTAATTAAAATAATTATTCTATAGTGAATAGAGGAGAAAACGGCGGTCAAAATGAGCCTCTAGGCATCACGGTTAGTGAAAAATAGCTTGATATACCCCACAGGGGGTAAATCACCGTGACCAATTCATTTGTTACCGACCACTACCGAGTTTTTACCACAAGGATCTAGCAGCGATGAGGACGATGGTGAGAGCACAAGACCGATTGAGATAAGAAGACATAGTCCGAGGGTATGAGCGACACGTAGATGATGGCATATTTGTGAGTATCCTAACCCTCTTTGTCAATTTTGCAATTAATTCCCCTAGAAGTAGGAAACTACATTAGGTGTTATGTCGATGCGCATACATGTGGGCACGGGTGCAAAGGCGGCGCGGGAATCTGATGCATGTGTGTGCATGTGCAAACACACAAAACATGCCTACATGCATGTGCATAAGCCACTCATGTGTGCACACTCGCACACACTACATGCTTAGCACACACATAAAGGGTCCATGCACACACGCACACGCAGTACCCGAATGATGGCGCAAGTGCCCATAAGCGGTTGCGTGCCCACGTATGTGCCGAAAGGATAGAGCACATGCACATGCCCCAAAAGGAATGTAGGCACACTAAGCAGAGGGATGATAAATAGAAAAATACCAAAAATGATGGCACTTAGAAGAAAATTTAGGATTTTTGGGTTAACCCTAAAAATGATAGGTAGAATTTAGAAGAAATGTTAGTAACTGACACATGGAATGATTTTACAGAGACACTTTCCCATGCTTCAGAAATGTGAGCATCATTCACACATTATAGAGATGGAGGGGAGCATGTGCCGACAAGACCGGTGTGTGGTGGCGATACTCCTAGAGGCGGTGGGCCTAGGCCCCATATCTCGAGATGCCTTCTATTACTTTGGATCATGGTCTTCTTACTACATTAGCTAAGTGGTGGCACAATGAGAGCCAGTGCTTTAGGATTCCTATTAGAGAGATGATAATGACCTTGGAGGACATGTGTAGATTCTCCGCATGCCTATCTTAGGCTCACTGATTGAGTATACTAGCAACCTTGGGCAGATTAAGGCGGCTGTGAGTGACCTATTTGATAGAGATGATATACCACATGATTGACGAATGATAGTTGCACTTCACAAGTGCATAATGGATTGACACGCATTGGGGGCCTTTATACATGATGTCACTTATCAGTGGGTTTTTCTCACTGATAAGACTGGGACATCCTTCCCTAGAGGTCTGATGACCTTAGTACACAAGATCTTTAGTGGTGAGCACTATTGCTGGGGCAGTACATACTGGCACATCTATATTGGGATCTACATCTTATTACCTACCACCGTCAGAAGATGGTGGGGCCTGCCTCTCTACTACATATTTGGTCATGGGACCACATAGCTATCGAATGCCCCATAGGCACACTACATGTCCGAGCCCCAGAGGAGCCATCCTATATGGCATGGGTTTTAGTAGGTGATGACATATGAGGTCACCTAGGTAGTTTGTACAGATATCGATGAGAGTTTGATGAGTTGCTAGACAGGGATATCATATGGAGACCCTACAAAGTGCAGATATCTGATAGCCGAGAGGATCTTTGTCATGTACTAGCGTTTGTACAAAGTGGAGCACTTCCTTCTCGGTAGTCACAACTATATCATTGAGTTATACAGGGTAGAAATATGTCAGCGACAATTGGGCATGGTGCGGGGGTTCCATAGTTAGACTTGTGGTATGCCCATCAAGATTCTGAGAGGCCGACTATGGGGCCACACATACAGTGACCCGAGATAGGGCCAACTTTTTTACAGGTGGTTCCATAGGTATGGGATCCTGCTCGAAAGGTTAGAGATCCAGACACCACCACAGATTACATGGCTTGGTATATTGCAATTTTACCATAGTACTTGACTATCCCGAGATGAGGCACGGGCGGTAGGTACTTAGCCATCACGAGGTCTTCGTCACTGCGGTGACAAGAGGGAGGATGCGCAGTGGCACGTGACCCAACTGATCCATTTGATGGGCTATCACATGATGAATAGGGTACAACACGGGTATAGGGATAGAGGCTGCAGGGACAAGATACGAGCACTGCATAGTTTCCCCAACTTAGATTACGAGAGCGGGGAAAATTTTCTAGAGTGGCATAGGGATAGGCCCCGGTGGTGCAGCCAATGGCACAGACAACCACCTTACAGCAACATCTTCAACAGCCCTAGCAGAGAGAGACCAGGCCATAAAAGAGAGAGATTAGGCTTGAGCTCAAACTTTAGTAGTGGTATTAGAGTGGGATCAGGCTCGGGCTCAGGTTGGCCAAGGAGATGATAGTGTTGTTCACTTTTAACAAATACAGAAAATGGCCTCACAAATGACTCAGGTGATGATCCTATAATAGTAGACACAGGCCCAGCTATAGCCTGTGATACTAGAGCGAGACAGGTTAAGAGTAGAGTGTGTAGTGGGCCAGGCCAAGCTTTCCCGAGCATCAACAAAGATAACGTCCTTCCGACGCATAGAAGACACAGTAGTGACAGCCCAGATGCATAGAGATTTAGCTATAGCAAAGGGTAGAACATCTTACTATAGATCGTTATATTTTGAGGTAGTTCTAGCTGAGTGATGGGAACCTTCCTATAGCCAGTAGTCGAGTAGAGGGACTAGGTTAGAGAGGCCTCAGGCCTCAGTGGAGCAGCCACGGGGACAGTCAGTGAGACCGAGCGATGCTCATGCTATGCCTCCACCATGGGATAGACCAGCCACCCCATCTAAGGGCTCGAGTCAGCCTTGATGATTGTATTGATACATATGCCTCTTGATGAAGGCTATGAGTAGTTTGTGCTTGATGTACATCATTCTTTATTGTATAGAAGTTTTTACACATGCCTTTGATGAAGGCCTTTTTGATGTATATCAACAATGTATATCCATTTTTGATACAGATATACCACACACATGTATATAGCATGGAAATTTTTGACATGACACGTGTGTTATGAGATGGACATTGTTTGTTATTTTTGATGGAGGATATAGATATATAGATGTGTTTATGATGTTAGCTGATTTGATTTCACATGTATATGTATCCTAATTTGTTGATGTATCACATGTGTTTTGATTTCTAGATGATAGATCTTGTAGAGTATATCAAATGTATTTTCTCATGTGATGTGCTAGACTTAGTGGATGGGATGATATGATGATATGGGCATGGGGGATATATTTTTATATTTGTGATCCCTCTTGCCCCCATTTGATGATATGATATGCGATGATTAGCTTAGCATTCATGTATGATGTATACTTAGATTTTTCTTGATATATGATGTATAGATGATGTTATATGTGATGATATTGATGGAAATATGATGATGTGATAACAAAATGATGCACATGCAATAATAAAACACAATCAAATGCTAACAAAGAACATAATGAACCAATACAACAATGTATCATGACTCACTAGCATGCAAAAACACACTTCAATATGCACAAGTAAGAATAAATCTAATCTAATCAAGAAAATATGAATCCTAACAAAGCATGCCCAAGAAACAAACAATAAAAATGTACAAACATGAAGCAACTATACAAGCAATCAAGAAAAGCAAGAAACAAGACAATGCAAGTAAACTAAAGTAAATATTTTTGCAAGATTTTTTTGTGAAACAATTTTCTATTGTTTAGAGTTTTTGACATCTTTGAATGTTTTTGCATTTTTCTAACATTTTTGAATGTTTTGCGAAATAATTTTCTATTGTTTTTGTGTTTTGTGAAACAATTTTCTATTGTTTTTGTGTTTTCTAACAGTTTTCTAGAGCTATGCATAGGTAACCAAGAAAGCGTGGATGCCCCCAGCATTAGATGGGGAATATACAAGGGCAAATGCCACACACTTATAAACAAGAAGGTGAAGTCACAAAAGTGCCCCTAGCGTAAGATGGGGAATAGAAAAATACCATGCCCTTCACAGATGAACAAAAGGAGACAAAGCCGGATCAAGGCTTGACAAGATTGGGCTCACAAGGAATCTCGAGAGGCAAAACTAGCCCTAGGCTAAGTAAAAGTACCCTCCAGATGTAAGATGCTTGTGAACAACGAATCCTCCCAAGGTGCTAGAAATTGGTTTTCACCCAAGGACTTATCCAAAGTGCCATAATTGTGTGGTTTTCACTTATGGATGACCTGTTTTCTCTTTTTATTTTTTTATTTTTTTATTTTTTTATATTTTTATTATTTTAACATGTTTTTTATTTAGTCACTGTTTTGATATTTGCACCATGTTTAAGCATAGAACTGCTTAAGGTGCATGGCATTCATTGGATCATAGAGCTCATCACCATTGGGGTGAGAAATTTTGTATGCTCTTGTTCCATACTTGGCCATGATAACATAAGGTCCGAACCAATGTGGTTCAAACTTTCCTTTCTTTTCTCATTCTTCCCTTGTGTTGAATTGATTTTCCTTCATGGGCGAGTGCACCAAGTTGGGGGTCTTAAGTGGACGCATTTTTTGGAAAAAACTTCAACTTGTACAATTTTGTAGAAATAGTTACACTCAAAATTGGAAGATGTAGAAATATGAATCGTAGAATTTTGAGTCTAGTTTCTAAGATACTAAATTTTATTAAAAATGGATAATTTTAAGTGGGTCAAACAACTAAAATACTAATAGATGCTCCTGTTTTTGTTAAAAAACATAATAGAGTGACTTTTGTGCCCCCACTATTTTTAAGCACCATTTAGTATTTTTGAAAACCCTTTGGTAGAAATATAGCTAGGAGCATCTAGTTTGGGCTCCATTTTTTAAAGATTTTTTTAGCGAATATTTTTTTATTTATGATTTTTATAGTACAAAAATTTTATGTTTTGAAAAATAATGAAGCTCGACTATGGCCCCCTAACTATCACAAAAATATCAAAAATAAGATTTTTTTTTGAATATGTGTAGAATTATGCCTAGTTTGGGCTAGTATATATATATTTTAATTTTGATCACCCAAAAAAATATACACCATGAAAGAAGATAGACATATTTACACTTCAAAAAATAGCTATAAAAAGGCATAGTTATAAAATAAATAATGTGGAAACCTTATATTAGTCGAAAAAATTGGAAAATTATATTTTTAGAAAGAAGAGACTGCTCTACGTCATGGTATAATTTTTAAAAATGTATCAATTGTTTTTTTTTATTTATCATAGAGGAAGTGTCGGTTTTATATTTTCTTGTAAAAACTTGTCTTTTTGTGTTTTTGAAGGTCCATGCCTCATGCTTGGTGATCAACCGGATCCCAAGCCTTGAGGCATGGCTTGGGAAAAGAGAAAACAAAAAAATGTGTATGCATTATGTAACACATACGGGTTACATAACGTGTACTTGTTTTGCTTTATTTTATATTGTATGGATGGCCAACGTCCCTTTCATCTCTTTCATGGGAATTCTGCAAACATTCTATTTTGTCTGCAATATTCTCTACATTCTTGCATGATTTTTTAGTATTTCATTTTGTCCCCTACCCCACTGGTTGAATTTTTTATAATCATATGGGTGATAAACATCAAGCTAAGGATAAGAGGAAAGTCAATAATAATACACCAAAGCAATTGGAAGAGAAGAGAATAAAGAAATTGAAGAGAATGCAAAAAAATTGAGCAGGGCAAGGTACATCTGCTATATCAAATGTAGCTAATGTATTAGAAAATTGGGATGAAATACATAATGAAAATGTAGAGAATAATTATTTTGTAATGAATAATGATATTGAATTAAATGATAATGTTGGTATGGATGAAGAAATTGATATGAATCCAATTGTTGAACCCTTACTTGAATCTTCACCTCTAAGAACACCTCCTTCCATTTCGTGAAGAAAACCAATTCACTTAATTGAAATTGATGAAAAAATATAAAACCAATGCCTAACAAAATGTCTGAAAGAAATGCAAGAAGAAAAGCTAGTGGAATTTGGGATAATTACTTTGAGAATTTAAATGACACACAAAGATGTCAATTATTTGTTTCATTGATGAAATTAATTAAGATGAGACCTATAATGAAGACCCTGGGGTTAAGAAAATATAATGTTGTTGATCAAAATGTGTCAATTGTTGAAAACATACATAAAGCATACCAAACTGTAGGTGGCAAAAGACACACCAAAGATAGTAATGCTACACAACGTGCACTAACTAATTATATAGTAAGTGATAAAATAGTTAATAAATGCTTGATTATAAAAACAAGCAGTGCTTTGAAGATAAACAGAAAAAAACTAATGAAAGAAATAGAGAGACGTAAACATCTTGAGTTAGTCAATAACACTAACTATTGGGATTTCTCTAGCAGACTTCCATGAAAAGACAAGAATACATCTGATATTCTAAAAGAATTAATTGTAAAATTTTGGAATGAGAACACAAGGGTGTCACCAAATAGAAGAGATATAGTAAAAAGAATAATAGGTTCTTGTAATCATGAATTATGTGAAAAACATTTCTTAGATATGACTCAAACAGAATTGTTCTCTAAGTTTAAAAATGAAAATCCACAAATTAACATTAGCAAAATATTATTTGAAATGAGCAAACCCTTTTATGTGAAAATCAATCACTCATGTACCACTTGTTGTTGCAGGCATCATGTTGAATTTTCAATGCATTATAATGTTTTTGTCAAATACATAGTGTTTTGCATATTGACATCATGTTGCATGAGTGTGGAATAAATGTCCCACAAAAATATTCAAGGGAATTTATTCCAACAATATTTTGTGAAAAATTAATAAGACAAATTTTTATAACAAAGCATGTTTGGATGGAACGTGCAATGTATGTGGTGGCTTGCCAAATCTGAAAAGTTGTATCCATGAGGAGAGTACATATTCAATAGGAAAATAATTGGTTGATTTCACCAAATATAAATTGGTGGCATATCAATTAAAATATGGAAAATAATCTAAGAGGTGTGAGCTTGTTACAAAACAATTACTTGTATCAGAATATATGGTCAAATTTAGAGAGAAATTTTTTTATGAGTATGCAAGGCACACACATAGAGCTCGATGGTTGGATGAAAAATTAAAGTTAAGAAAGGAAACATTCTCACTTGGTACTATTATTTCAGTAGTTGAATTCGTAGATAATTACACACTGCAGCCACAAATGGTGGTTCAGTATCAATATTATAACTCAGTGCAAGTTTCTATTTTTGTGCATATAACATTCATGCACTCTTCTGAAAGCACTAAGCAAGGTCAAAAAATATTAAGAGAGTATAATTTCTACATCAGTGATGATCGGACACATTCTACAGAATATGTACAAGGGTGTTTCCAAGTGTTTTATGCAAACTTGAATGAGAGGAACATTAGTTTTGATCAACATTACATTTGGTCGGAAAACTACACATCACAATTCAAGAATGCACGGATGTTTTATTGGCTAAAAAGTATGAACAAAGAAACACATGTACAACATATCTAGAGTTTTACTAAGGTAGGGCATGGAAAAGGAGAGCATGATGGTGCAGGAGCATTTGTGAAAAGAGCACTTGCAAGAGAAGAGTTAAAGTTCAAGGATGGTACTGAATTTACAGATGTAAAAAGCATTGTTGATTGGTGTGTCAAGAATATGGGCCATGAATCTCAAGAGAGATCAATGGTTCATAGATATTTTTAGTTGATAGAACAACATCGAAAACTCAAGATTGTATGATAGTTATAGGATCAAGTGATATGCACTCATTTCGTAGTTCGATGCAAATGCTTGGACTATTAACTAGGTGCATGACATGTTTATGACAGTTATAGGATCAAGTGATATGCACTCATTTCGTAGTTCGGATGCAAATGATTGGACTATTTATACTAGGTGCATGACATGTTTTTGTCTATCATGCATTGATTTTGAGTGGAATGAATGTGAGTCACGAAGTGGGTGGTTGAGTGGACTTTTAGATCTCTAATTCCACTTGACACACATCATGTTACATGAGCATTACAACTTACGAGGTCTTTAGATCAAAGGTAACATCACACGACTTTGACCAAGTCTTTGATTTAGTGTAGCAAGGTAAATATATATATGTACATGCCATGTTTTAGATTTATAAATTAGTAAATGGTCAACTCTTAATGTATTTATAAATTGACTGAACAATTTTACTTTGTGATACATAGGGCACATTTTTGTAGTTATTGCGAAGGAATTTAACGAAGAGGGCACATACTAATTCTTATCTCTTTGTGTGTAGGGAAAAAAATTAACTTCCTCGGTCATTGATGGTGAAGACCTTGAGTATACCACTAGATCAATGGTAGTCACTAAAACCTAGCTTGACAATATACTATCAAAAAATCAAACATTTGGTTGTTTGAAGACTATGAAGTACATTAGAAGATACTTCACTATTCACATTTGGTCCTTATAACAAATATTAAATTGATCAAATATCGATGTCGTTCATCAAACAAAAATATGTGGAAGGTTTGTGAATCAAATCATGAAGTAATTCTTGCTCATCATCAAGAATAGATTTGATCCTTGTGGTTCATTGGATTAAATTTGCAAAGGTATGTTCTTCATGAATATAATTTGAATATTTACGTAAATGATTTTGTTTAAATTTTGTATGAATTAAAATTCTATTTAATTGCTTGCTAACATGTTTATATAGGTTGGTGGTGCCAAAAATGCTTCCACCTTCATGTGGTTGGCATTTTCAGCAGAGAATTTATTATTCTCGAAGCCAAGTAAAGCTAAGAAAAATTAAATATTAGAAAGGAACAATAAAAAAAAATTCTCATTTCACCATCTATATTGTATGAACCACCTATATTATTTAGGTGATTGGCAATGGGAAACCTTACACCAACTCAGTCTGAATGGAGATAGAGAAAATAGTGAGAGGATTTCATAGAGGGCCCGGGTGTGGAGGTCTCGGATCTGACACGATGTATCTAGGTGCCACGGAGTCCGAGAAATCACCCATTGAAGATATGGCGTGTTTGGCCCTCAGGGCTCTGTTATCCAAAATTCATCCCTCGAGGTAATTTTGATAACATGCATCAAATTATTTAGTCATGAGCAAGTAGATTGATTCAAGGCTTGAAATCATGTTTTTTTGGGCCCCCTCGGCTTCTCTCTAACTCTCCCATCCAAGAAGAAATCCCAACGAGTTAGAAAAAATGCAAAAAATGCAAAAAATAAGGTTGCAGGATTTTTTTAAAGCATTTTGGGTCTAAAGGGTTCAGGTCATACCAGTGCGGGTCGTATTGAGGTTCGTCATACCAATTTTGGGGCCAAAATACAAAGAAAATTGGCTAAGTCGGACATTTTTGTCCCAGGCGAGTCCACGGGATAGTTGGGATGTCGGGACGCGAAGTACGTGAAAAGCCGAAATAGCCGAAGGTAATAAAAATCATCTAAGTCTTTTGTTTCGCGTGGTTTGGGACAGCCGGGACAAAAGTACATGTGGGACGCGAATCAGCCGATTTTCTAAAAGACGGTCCATTTTAGGCGATTCGAAGGATTTTCGTCCAGAAAGCCGGGACAAAAGTACGCGAGGGACGCGCGGGACGCGAAAAGGTGAAAAGGCCGCAAAAGAGACAAGGAAGCCCGAATCAGCTGATGCATGAGAATTTTTCGGGACAGCGAGGACAAAACTACGTGCGGGGCCGAAAAGCAAAGCGGTGAAGGCAAAGAAGAAAAGTCAACGTTTGACCCGTGAACTTCAAATGGCCATATCTTTTGACTCCGAGCTCCGATTTTCACAAAATTGGACTTTCTGGAATGAGCACGACGTCTCAATGAGGGTAGATATATTTAATTAAAAGAAACATATTTTTCTCTAGTTAATTAATTCTCATTCCCGTCAAATGATAGAAAATGTCTGTTAGACCCAAAATAGTTGCCCGCACTCAGAAGGCCATAATTTTTGCATTTCTCAACGAAATCACACAAAATTGATACCGTTGGAATCATGGCTTTGATACCAATGCATAGAAATCAATAAATTCTAGATTTGATGAGATATTGATCAATATTTTTATAAAACGTGGTTGGGTTCATAACAGTGTTTTATTTGGTAGTTGGGAGTGCAATTAAGAGGCATGGTCACCATTCTTTCTCTGCTGCAGCACCTGGGACAGTATGGGGAGCCTTTTGCAAGTAATATACAATAATTTTACTCCATTTAATGCCTCTTACAAGTGGTTGAAGGATAGATTTCGGGATTTCCATTTTCCCTTCTCTCTCTCTTCTCATTTTTCTATAAATTGGAGTGTTGGGCTCATTGTAAAGAGAGGTAGTTTTTGTAGCAAAGCTCTACCAAAATTTATTTGTGAAGCCAATGTGTTGTAGGCCCTTGTTATGGACTCCTTGCATGGTGATCCAGGCCCTTACCTTGTAACCGATTGAACTGTGCATATCAGGAAGCAATAAAATACAAGTTTGTGGATGTATCTTCCCCTGCTGTGTTTTCTTGCATTCTTCTTGCCCCTTTAACCTTGATTACAAGAATATTGTGTCTATTATTATGTTATTGTAGGGATCCATTATCATTGTGTATGTTTGAAATATTGTTGTAAAATGCATTTTGCTAGATTATAGAGAACTGTCATCACCCCTTCTAGCGTGCGCTTTGCTTCTGTATCTCACACATTTGAAGACTACTCTCACACCCTCCTTTTCTGGTGTATCACCGCTGTAGTGTAGGCTTTCATTTTATGCATTCTCTCTCCTGGTCCCTTGGAAATTTAGATTAGAATAGTTAGTTTCCCCTGCATTAGAGTAGATTGTGGCAGGTAGTTTAGGAGCAAGAACCAACTTTCTCTCGGAGGTCTATCTCAAGTAGCAAGTCCCATGACTTGGAGATAGTACCCATGTTATCCAATCACACTTGTGAGTAGCATATATGGGCTTGTATAAACATAAGGGTGCTATGATTCGGTGATAATAGGCTCTTAAGCGACTACACCCAAATGAGGTAGTCGAAATCATGGGAGCGTACGGAACAAAAATGAAGCCTCCAATGGCATTCACAAGGCCACCCCGATGTGTTATCATAGTTAGTTTGGTCCCACAAGATTCGGTTTGTAAACTACTGAGCTCACAGCAACCATACACTGACTCATCGCACTATTTCATGCATTTACAAACAATAGGACATCGAGAGAACCGAATGGAGACGGTGAAAACCGTGAGAGGATTTCATAGAGTACTTGTTGTTGCAAATTATCAGCACCCCTGGATGTTGATCGGGCTTCTAGTTTGATACTTTAGGCATCTAGTGTGATTGCACAACATTAAATCCTCTCTCCTAAGTGTGGGACTTGAAAATGGGAAAGGAATCTCCGGTTTAGAGGATAGTTCCTCAACTCCTCGATCAGATATATCACTTACAAATTATACGAGCTTTCAAACTCAAAATTCCTACTCTAAATTCCAAAGGGGACGAGAGATAGAGAGTGCAAAAACTGAAACTAGTGATAATAAGGTGATGCACCAAAGGAGTGGTGAGTATTTTTACTTCTAGCGGATTGACACAAATCATGGAAATGCAACAAAACTTCATGCACAAACTGATAACTGTAATGAAAGGTCAGAGATGGATCAAACAACACAAACAGAGGATTAAAATTCATTCACAAAGCCTGCATTGTCATTTCCATTACCCAAAACACATGCATTACAACACCTGAGAGGAAAAATAGGCTCTGAGTCTTGGAAAAGGCCTGACATTCCACAAAATCACTTCAAGGTGAAAGAGGTAGCTGCAATGCACAAAAATGTTCAACACTTCAAAAATGAGCCAAATCGGCTTTTACAATACTGAGGACAAGCCGGGAGAGAGAAACATGGGAAAACATGGGAGAGATTCAACCATTGACCAAAACACAATTAAAACAACATGGGCATCCTTACAGCCCCATCCCCTAAAATTTTCCACCATCTTTGGGAGAGAATGTGAGCCATTCTTCATTAAAAGCGGTAGTTGAAACGTCATTTCTACCCATGACAACGTGCTGGGAGGTAGTTTTTAATTTTTCTATCAAAAATCCATCTAAATGTAAAAATTACCTTAGAATCTTGTAGGGAAATTCACCAGCTTTCCATTGATATATAAATAATGCGAAAAACCGAGCTCGGATCGAAAGATATGGCCGTTTGAAGTTTTAGGGCAAAATAGGGCCAAATCGGATTGGCGGGTGAAAATTTGAATTTTTTACCCCTTTTTTGCGTTTGGAAAAATTTCCCAAAAAAGCCCCGTGCCTTGCCCTTCTAGGACACATGGCATGTTCTGATTGGACGTGGGCCCTCTGTGCTTCGTTTTCCATCGCTTTGCCCTTTGGAAAATTTTCCAAAAAAAAACCCACCAGGCCGATGAGTTGAGGACACGTAGCATTCACTGATTGGCCATGGGCCTTTCCTCCCCAAATTTTCCCATCACTATTTTGACCATTTTTGACCTGGACATTTGGCAAAACCCCATTGGATGTGGGCTTTACCCTCCCAATTTTCCTTGCGGGCCTTTCCTCTATTTTTCCGCCACCTAGACACGTGGCACAATTCCATTGGCTCGCATTTTGGGGGCGGGCTTTTCCCTTAGAAATTTCCTTTGTTTTCTCTTGGGAAAATTTCCTAAATTCTCCCGTGCCCCACCCTTCTAGGACAAGTGGCCTGATTTCATTCACCGTGGGCCATCCGCAAACTTTTTTTACTTTTGCACCATTCCTTTGGAAAAAATCAAAATTTCCTCCCATGCTCCGCCCTTCAGGCTCTGGTGACATGTGGCATGACATGATTAGTCGGCGGGGGCAGCGGGCCAAAACTCACCTTTTAACTTTTGGCAAAACACTTCGCCAAAATTCTAACTTCTCCTCCGCCCTCTAAAATTCAGATGCCATAGGACACGTGGCGAAATATTATTGGACGCGGGCCTTCCCTCAAAAATTTCTCATGCGCCAACACTTAGTCAAATTTTCCAAATTTCTCCCCTGGACACGTGGCATCATCTAATTTGGCGGCGGGCCTACGGGGAAAATATTTCTTTTGAAATTTTTTTCCAAACACTTGGTGAAAATTCCAAGTTTTCCTCCGACCCCACCACTTAGGGACATGTGGCGGAATCTCATTGGCTGCGGGCCTTTCAGGGGAAATTTTCCAACAAAAAATCTGCCGAGCCATAACTTCAAAAATACATGGAGTTAGGAGGAAAGCTGAGAAAGAGCTCTATCCAATGGTGCCATTTCTAGAAGGTTTTGATTGCCTAAAAAGGAAAAAAAAAATTCGAGGCACGAGAGAGGGAAGAATGAAAGGAGTTAGCCACAAAATGAGCAAGGGGGCACATTTTGGATAACAATTTTGGTGACTCGGAGAGGGTCATTTTCCTGTGGATGAAGTTACCGGTTTACTGAAGTAATCCATTGGGCATGGAGTCATGAAATTCTTTGTTTGGTACCCAAGCTGGCTAGAAACACTGTAAGGAGGAAGATGGAATATCACACGATGGAGCAAGGCCTACTGAAAAAATTTTAGGAACAATAAGCTTGTGCCAAAGCACTTAGGAAAAGCAGACTAACCTATAGTAAAACAATGTGCACAAGCACTTGGAGAAATGAAAAACCTTAACTAATATGTACAAGGTGGAGAATTCCCTTCAGTAGCAATTCTTTAGATGGATTCCATTGACTGGAATCTGCAGTTCTTCGCCATCCAATGAAGACAATTAGAAGGCATTGTTATCCTTACACTTTGTGACCATGTATGGGCCACTCCAAATTTTGAGTGCCTTCTCGGTTTTGCTCTATCTGCATCCCATTTTAACACTAGATCCCCAACTTGGAAGGATCTATTCTTGGCCTTTCTATCAAAGGTCTTCTTTATCAAAGCTTGATCCTTCTCCATTGCTTGGGATGCCTGATTTCTGATTTCTTGGAGCTCCATCAACTCTGCATATCTAACCTCCATGGGCTCAAACTCCAACAGCTCCAACTGTTTCATGAGTTCTAATGTTGGAAACTCAAGTGACATGGGAAAAATTTCCTCTCTTCCATAAACAAGCTTGAATGGAGAGTTACCTATAGACCTCTTGGGAGTTATCCTATCATTCCATAAAGCTGATTTCAATTTGGTATGCCAAGACCTCTGATTTTCATCAAGAGTCCTCCTAATGATCCTTAACAAGTTCTTGTTTGTAGATTCAGCATGGCCATTACCACAGGGATAATAATTTGATGAAGTGCTTAGGTAGATTTCATTCTTGATAGCCCATTCAGTTACCTTGGACCCAATGAATGCCAATGCATTATCCGATATTATTGTAGCAGGTATGCCAAACTTGGTTATTATCCCTTCATAGAAATCTAGGATGCTATATTCATTTGCTTCCTTGAGTGCTCTTTGCTTGAGTCCATTTGGTCAAGTAATATGTGGTGTTAAAATCCACTTTGTGTCCTTAACTTGAATTGGGATTAATGGCTCCAATTAAGTCTAAACCCCATTGTATGAATGGTGGTCAACTGAAATTGGATGAAATGGAAGGGCAACTAGTCTCTCTTTACCTGTGAAGAATGTACAATTCTTGCACCTCTTGATCCATGCATAAAAATCATTAAAAATCTTGGGCCAATAATAGCTAGCCCTCATGATCTTTAGAGCTGTCACTCTTGGTGCAAAATGACCACCAGCTGGTCCACCATGGAACTCTTCCAACATCCTATGAATCTGATTTGTACCAATGCATCTCAGTAGCATTCCATTCACATCTTTCTTGAACAAAACACCATCAACAAGGGCATATGGGACAGCCTGCAATCTGAAGTGTCTTCTTTGGGTCTTGTTCATCTCTGGAGGGCATAGGCTGTGCTTAGGAAGTGCATTATATCTTGGGTCCAGAAAGGAGTGAGGACATCATCATTCTCCTCTTGAGTGCTTCCTTTCTCATGGCTGTCTTGCAATGCCAAAATAACCTCCTTCTCATTGCATGCCTCCTTTTGTTTGCTCAAAATCAGCTGCTCACACAATCCTTTTCCTTTGACTAACTTGGTGATTTTGATCTCAATGTCATACTCCATGACATGAGTAATCCAACTTGCTCTCTTTTCATTCAAGTCTTTGTTGAGGAGGAAGTATTTAACTCCCATGTGAGAAACCAGCAACTGAACCTTGTTGTTTGAAACTAGATGCTTGAATTTCTTTAAGCTCCCGATTCTTTGCAAGAACATGCTTCTCAATGAAATCATATCTCACCTCATAGTCCTCTAGGATTTAGATAAAGAAAGTAATTGGCTGCTCATCATTGTTTTTGTTCTATTGTACCAAAATTGTAGAAATAGTATCATCACCCCCAAATGCATAGAGGATGAAATCCTTGGAGAAATATGGGTTAATGAGAGTTGGTGCTTGAGAGATGGCTTCTTTGATTTCTTCAAAACTTTCCTTTCCTTTTGCTATCCATTTGAAAGCCATGATTTTCTTTAACATCTTGGTGATAGGCTTGACTAGGGCTGCAAAATTTGGGACAAACCTCGAACAAAATTTATTCTCCCAAAGAAACTTTGAAGGGCCTTCTTGTGGCTTGGCAATGATAGTGCTCTTATAGCTTCAACTCTTTTTGGATCAATTGCTAATCCTTCTTTGGAGACAATGTGGCCAAGGAGATTTCCTTCATGTGCTAAAAAAATACACTTTTTAGGATTCAAGGATACTCCAAATCTTCTACACCTTTGGAACACTTGTCTCAAATGGAAGAGGTGATCTGCTGCATTTTTGAAAAAACAGTGATATCATCAAGATATATCAGCACCATGTTGTTAATCAAACCCTTAAACACCATGTCCATTGCCCTTTGGAAAGTAGCTCCAGCGTTGGACAACCCAAATGGCATTTTCTGTATGCATAAGTTCCCATTTGGTTGTAAAGGTTGTCTTGAACTGATCTTCTTCCTTCACCATAATCTGATTGTATCCTGAATAGCCATCAAGTAATGAAAACCTCTCAGAGCCAGCAACAACTTGTAAAATTTGCTCCATAGAAGGAAGTGGATAATGATCCTTGAGAGATGCTCTATTCAAATCTCTGAATTCAACACACAATCTGATTTCCCCACTCTTCTTTCTAACTGGGACCAAGTTGGCAACCCAACTAGAATGCTTGATAGGAAAAATGATTCTTGATTCTATCAACTTATTCAATTCTTTTCTCATGAGAGGCTCCATGTGTGGATTGACTGGCCTTTGTTTTTTCTGATGGGCTTAGTATTTGGATCCAATTCAATGGTGTGTTGAGCTAACTCAGGATTGAAACCCTTCAAATCTTCATAGCTCCAAGAAAACACATCAAGGAATTCTTGACAAAGCTGTATGAACTCGTACCTTTCTTGTTCAGTTGTCATCTTACCAATTTGTAATGATTTGCCTTCTTCCACCAAGATGGACATTGAATCTTCTCCCTTGACTTGGATGTTTTCTTTCTCCTTCCTAAATTGATCATTAGGATTGAAGATGGACTCCAAAGTAATAAGTCCCTTTGGTAGTTTGTTAGTCCTTAGCTGTACCACTTGGTCACCATACTGTTGTTCCAACTTTTCCTAATTTTTAGCTGAGAACTCAGCATCTTCTTGCAAGAAATGGATGATTTGCTGATCATTTTCAAACACTTGCCAACTTACATTGTTATTTGGAACTGAAGGCCTCACAATCACATGGATGTTTGGATGTACCTTGTCTTTTGAATGCTTTCAACAACGTCAAAGGCTGCCCAATTGCTGCAAGCCTGTCAATAGCTTGGTTCTCTTTTCTAGGAATGGATTTTATGCCAAAGCCCTCAAAATCTTCAATGAGGTCCCACACCCTGTTCTTATAGCACTTGAGTAGATCATTCTTGACAGCATGCTGCCCCTTAACTTGGTTGACAATCAACTCACTGTCACCAAAGACTTGCAAGTTCTTTATCCCTCTCTTGATTGACCAATGCAATCCTTGTATCAAAGCTTCATATTCAGTAGTGTTATTAGAGCATGCAAACTAAAATCTAAATGCTGAATAATACTTAACTCCTTGAGGTGAAACAAGCATAGCTCCTCCTCTTGCACCTTGTCTAGTTCTTGATCCATCAAAAAACAACTGCCATACCTCATTGTCATCCTTGTGGTTTGGCTTGATGATGCTAGGAATAGGATGATTTTCTTCATGCATGCAATAGACTCCTAGCTCAGATTCTTCTATTTCTTGATAAGGATCAAAAGCATGCACCTTGTTTTCCCATTCATCCAAAGTTATATCGGGATGCTTCTAACCTTAGTGTCGGCTTCATCGGTGCTTGGATAATCTTCTTGATCAAACGCTGAACAATTTGTATTGATCTGACTTGAAGTGTAAGGCTCAATGTGGAAGTTTGCAATAGGTTCAGATCTGATTGTGGCCTTGGTTCCATATCTTGTTCTAAACAACATGTGTGACCAATCAGCAGATAAGTATCCTCCAATATTGGCTGTGAAATCCCTTAACAAACATAGGGCAAAGAGTGGTAGAAGGTCTATTGCTGAGACATCTTGTAAAACAACAACATTGGGGCATGCATGCAAGGTAAGACTAAAGTTTTTAATCACTCCAATGGTTGTTACTGCTATCCCATCCAATTACACTACCTCTTTGGATATGACTTCATACTGGATTCCCAACTGATCAGCTATTTGCTTGGGCATTACTAAACTACTTGCATCGGAATCAATCATGCAATTGTGTACTAGTTGGTTCCCAATTATTAATGAAACATAGAATGGAGGGGGTTTCAACATTTTACCTTCTTTGTCTTCCAAGATTCCCCTCGTGAGGAGCATTTGTGAGCACCTTCTCTTGCATTTGGACTTGCTGGTTTAAAGTTGACAAGTCCTTCATGGAAGCTTGTAACAAATCTCTTTGGCCTGGGATAGATAGTGATTCCCACATTGATATGTTTACATTTGTCTTCTTCATCTGATCAATGATATTGAATGGGGATGAAGTATCCCTTTGCTATCCCTTGGCCTACACATTCATTCCTTGCATATGGGCAGCAACAACTGGCATTTGAGTTGGCCTAGGAGCTGTTTTAGGCAGCCCTTGTGTGCTTGGAGCTGAATTTTGTTTGCCAATAATTTGTGGAGTGATAGGAGGTTGTGGATTGTTTGGAGCTAATGGTTGTTCTTCACCCAAATTTCTCCTCTTTGACCTTGTGTTGGCTGCAACACTTTGGGAAACCATTTGATTCATGCCACAAAAATCTTCTACCTGCCAGTTTACAAGTGTGGTATCATTTGGAGCTGATTGCTGCTAGAATGTTTCTTGTTGCTGGTTATTTCCTTGACTACCTTCACCCTTCACACCAGTTGTTGTCACCATTAATGCTTGATTCAAGGCACCATTGAATCACATGGATTGGTTATGAGGTTCATTACATGGGAAACACAAATCATACTCCTAAGCTATATTGTTTTGTCTCGACACTAAAACTTTAGATGCAGATGTAGCATTGGGATTATAGGGTTAAAATGGTCTCTTGGGGGAGGTCTTGCTTGGTTTAAATTTACAGCTAGGTTGGGTGGTCTTTGAGGTTGGTATGGCTTCCTATTAGGCTGAGCTTGAGGCTGGAAGGAAGGTCTAAAACCTTGGGCTTGTTGTCTCTTGAGTGTAACCAGCTCATTACCTAAATTTTACAACTGCTTCGTGACTTCTTGAAGTTCATTTGAGGCACTAGAAGATGAAGTAGAAGCTTCACTTGAATTCTGGTTTCTAAGAGTGGGAATAGGAGCTAAATTAGGCACTTGGCTAGTACTTGGGCTCTCTAAACTTGGAAATAATGGCATTGGAGGCCTATGAGCTAGCTTGTCAGCTTGAATCAAACAATTTTCAGCTCTAATGGCAATGCTATAAGCAACAGGAATAGTTGTGCCTCCCATGGATTGAATTAACATAGAAATATCAGAATTTAAAGCCTTAAGGTAATATAGAAAAGTACCTTCTACTGTTGGCCTGACTGCCACTAGAATTCTCTCCCAAGTCCTTTGAAATCTGAAGTTGAAGTCAGTCAGATGTTCATTTAGAGCTCTCTTGATGGTTGTCAGCTGTTCCAATAGGGAGAAGTTGTCTCCTTTCTCTCCAAACTGCTCATGGAGAGCTATGCATAGTTGGTTCCAATTTTGAATAGAACACGAGGCAAGACTCTGAACCATTGCGAGCTTTCCCTTTGAATGAATATTCTAGCATTTTTGACAAATTGCATCTCATTAATCTCATGGATTACACAAATATTAGCAATATCCTTGACATGATCACCAGGAGTAGTTTGATTCTCTCCAGTAAAGTATGGGATGTTCTTCAATGCTGCAACTGGAATTGGATTTTGTGCATTGAGATCAAGTGGGTTGCTGCCAGTGAAATTGACATAGGGGTTGTTTTGTGCCATTCTGATTGGCCTTAGAACCCTTGTTGATTGAATGAAGGGCCTACCAGGTGGAGGAGTTGAGAGAGTTCTGTTTGGTGGAGATGGAGACCTCTGAATTCTCCTCCCTCTTTTCCTTCTTCTTGGAGATAACTATAGATACTCAAACAACACCTCTTCTTCTCCAGCTATTGATCTAGTGGTGATTCTTCTCATGATTTTCAGGCTGCACTTTGCTAAAACTAGCTGATTCTTCCTCCTTGGAGTCACTAGATGTGTAATTTAGGGCCCTTTTAAGCAAGAAACTTGCAAAAAATTCACATCAATTTTTTTGCAAAGAAGATGAAGACCTCTAAAGTCCCACCGGGCATGCCAAAACTATTGTTGCAAATTAGCAGCACCCCTAGATGTTGATCAGGCTTCTAGTTTGATACTTTAGGCATCCAATGTGATTGCACAACATTGAATCCTCTCCCCAAGTGTGGGACTTGAAAATGGGAAAGGAATCTCTAGTTTAGAGGCTAGTTCCTCAACTCCTCTGATCAGATATATCACTTACAAGTTATATAGAGGTTTCAAACTCAAAATTCCTACTCTAAATTCCAAAGGGGACAGAGATAGAGAATGCAAAAACTAAAACTAGTGCTAATAAGGTGATGCACCAAAGGAGTGGTGAGCATTTTTACTTCTGTAGATTGACACAAATCATGGAAATGCAACAAAACTTCATGCACAAACTGATAAATGTAATGGAAGGTCAGAGATGGATCAAACAACACAAACAGAGGATTAAAATTCATTCACAAAGCCTGCATTGTCATTTCCATTACCCAAAACACATGCATTACAACACCTGAGAGGAAAAATAGGTTGCAGTCTTGGAAAAGGCCTGATATTCCACAAAATCACTTCCAAGGTGAAAGAGGGAGCCTGCAATGCACAAAAATGTTCAACACTTCAAAAATGAGCCAAATCTGGCTTTTACAGTGCAAGGGATGAGCCCAGGAGAGAGAAACATGGGAAAATGTGGGAGAGATTCAACCATTAACCAAAATGCAATCAAAACAGCATGGGAATCCTTACAGGCCCATCCCACGACATTTTCCGCCATCTTTGGGAGAGAATGTGAGCCATTCTTCATTAAAAATGGTGGTTGAAATGTCATTTCTATGCATGACCACGTGCGAGGTAGTTTTCAATTTTTTCTATAAAAATCATCTAAATGTAAAAATTACCTAGAATCTTGTAGATAAATTCACCGATATTTCCATTGATATAAAGAATGTGAAAAATTGAGCTCTGGATCGAAAGATATGGCCGTTTGAAGTTTTAGGGAAAAACAGGGCCAAATCGGATGGGCGGCGAAAATTTGAATTGTTTACCCCTTTTTGCGTTTAGGAAATTTTTGATAAAATCCTGTGCCTTGCCCTTTCGGGACACGTGGCATGTTTTGATTGGACGCAGGCCCTCTGCGCATCGTTTTCCATTGCTTTGCCCTTTGGAAAATTTTCCAAAAAAACCCCATAAAGGTGATGAGTTGAGGAGACATGGCATTCAGCGATTGGCCATGGGCCTTTCCTCCCAAATTTTCCCATCACTGTTTTGACCATTTTTGACCTGGACATGTGGCAAAACCCCATTGGATGCGGGCTTTACCCTCCTAATTTTCCTTGCGGACCTGTCCTCTATTTTTGCGGCCACCTAGACACGTGGCGCAATTCCATTAGCTCACATTTTGGGGGCGGGCTTTTCCCTTTGAAATTTCATTTGTTTTCTCTTGGGAAAATTTCCCAAATTCTCCCGCGCCCTACCCTTCTGGGACATGTGGCCTGATTTCATTCGCCACGGGCCCTCCATAAACATTTTTTACTTTTGCACCATTCCTTTGGAAAAAATCCAAATTTCCTCCCGTGCTCTGCCCTTCTGGGCTCCGGTGACTGTGGCACGACATGATTGGTCAGTGGGGGCAGTGGGCCAAAACTCACCTTTTGAATTTTGGCAAAACACTTCGCCAAAATTCCAAATTCTCCTCCACCCTCTGAAATTCCGATGCCATAGGACATGTGGCGCAATATTATTGGACACAGGCCTTCCCTCCAAAATTTTTCATGCACCAACACTTAGTCAAATTTTCCAAATTTCTCCCTGGACACGTGGCATTATCTGATTCAGCGGCGGGCTGCGGGGAAAATATTTCTTTTGAAAACTTTTGCCAAACACTTGGTGAAAATTCCAAGTTTTCCCGACCCCCGCCACTTCCGGGACACATGGCGGCATCTCATTGGCTGTGGGCCTTTCAGGGGAAAATTTCCCACAAAAAATCCACCAAGCCATAACTTAAAAAATACATGGAGTTAGGAGGAAACTTTACCTTTCTAGAAAGTGAGAAAGAGCTCTATCCAATGGTTCCATTTCGAGAAGGTTTTGAGTGCACGAAAAGCAAAAAATTATGTACGAGGCACAAGAGAGGGAAGAATGAAAGGAGTAAGCCACAAAATGAGTAGGGGGGCACATTTTGGATAATAGTACCCAAACATGGAGCTCTTGGATCTAACCGGACATCTCTAGATGCCTTGGAGTACGAGAAATCACCGTCGAACATATGACATGTTTTGGTCTTAGGGCTCTTAAGAGACTACGCACTGAGCGAGGTAGCCCAAAAGCACGGGAGCAAAGGGAACCAAAAAAATCCTCCAATAGCGTTCACCATCCCACCACGATATGTTGGTGGAGTTGGTTTGGTCCCACACGTTACGGTTTAAAAAATACAACATCGAGCAGCCCTACACTGACTTAGACTACACTATTTCGCGCGTTTGCAAATAATAGGACAACGAGAGAACCGAATGAATATGGAAAATACTGTGAGAGAATTTTGTAGAGTACCCCGATGTGGAGCTATTGGATCTAATGAGACATCTCTAAGTGCCACAGAGTTCGAGAAATCACCCATCAAACATATGGCGTGTTTGGGTCTTAGGGCTCTTAAGAGACTATGCCTAAACGAGGCATCCTGAAATCATGGGGAGTGTAAGGAACCAAAAGAAATCCTCCAATATCATTCACGATGCCACCCCAACATGTTGGCATATTTTCTCAATCCCATGAGCTTTCGTTTGCAAACTACGACTGTGGTAACCTCTGTTTGACTCAAACTACACTATTTCTCGCATTTACAAACAATAGCACAACGAGAGAACCAGATGGAGATAGAGAAAACCTTGAGAGGATTTTGTAGAGGACCCAAAAGTGGAGATCTTGGATGTGACGAGACATCTCTAGGTGCCATGGAGTCCAATAAATCACCCGTCGAAGATATGGCGTGTTTGGGCCTCGGGGTTCTTAAGGGACTACACCAGACAGGGGGTAGCTGAAAGCACGAGGATCATAGGGAACCAAAAAAATCATCCATTAGTGTTCACAGGCCAATTGGACATGTTGGCATAGTTGGCTCGGTCCCATGCACTACTGTTTGCAAAATACAACATCTAGCAGCCCTATACTGACTCAGACTACACTATTTCGAGCGTTTACAAACAATATGACAATGAGAAAATTAGATGGATATATAGAACACCATGAGAGGATTTTGTAGAGTACCCTAACATGGATCTATCAAATCGACAAGATGTCTCTAAGTGCCACGGAGTCCAAGAAATCATCCATCGAAGATATGACGTGTTTGGGTCTCAGGGCTCTTAAGTGACTACTCCCGGATGGGGTAGCCCGAAAGCACGAGGAGCATAAGGAACCAAAATGAATCCTCCACTAGTGTTCACCAAGCCACTTCGATGTGTTGGCATAGTTTTTTTGGTCCCACGAGCTTCCATTTGCAAACTACAACCTCTGGCAGCCCTACACTAACTTTCAATGCACTATTTCTCACGTTTACAAACAATAGCACAACGAGAGAACCAGATGGAGATGGAGAAAACCATGAGAGGATTTCATAGAGGGCTTGATTTATAGCTCTTGGATCTAAAGAGATGTCTCTAGGTTCAACGGAGTGTGAGAAATCACATGTTTAAGATAGCTTTTGATTGGGCCTCAGGGCTCTTAAGCGACTACGCCCGGACGGGGTAGCCTGAAAGCATGGGGAGAGTAGTGAACCAAAATGAAGCCTCCACTAGCATTATCCAGGTGACCGTGATATGTTGGCATAGTTTTTTTGGTCCCATGAGCTTCCGTTTGCAAACTACAACCTATGGCATCCCTACACTAACTTTCAAAGCGCATTATTTCTCGCATTTGTAAATAATATCATAAAGAAGAGAACCAGATGGAGATGGATAAAACGTGAGAGGATTTTGTAGAGGGATTCAACGTGGAGCTCTTGGATCTAATGATATATCTCTAGGTGCCACAGAGTTCAAAAAATAACATGTCAAAGATAGCTATTGATTGGGCCTCAGGGCTCTTAAGCGACTACGCCCGGATGAGGTAGCCTGAAAGCACGGGAAGCGTGGGGAACCAAAACAAATCCCCCACTAGTGTTCACCAGGCCACCCTGATGTTTTGGCGTAGTTGGTTCAGTCCCATGAGCTTTTTTTTACAAACTACAGCCTCTGGTAGCCCTGGCGACTCAAACTACACTATTTCTCGCATTTTCAAACAATAGCACAACAAGAGAACCAGATGGAGACATAGAAAACCCGGAGAGGATTTCGTAGAGGTATTCAACATTAAGCTCTTAGATCTAACAAGACATCTCTAAGTGCCATGAAGTCTGAGAAATCACATGTCGAAGATAGCTATTGATTGGGCCTTAAGGTTCTTAAGAAACTACTTTGAATGAGGTAGCCGAAAAGCATGGGGAGCGTAGTGAACCAAAATGAAGCCTCCACTAGTATTCACTAGGCCACCCCGATGTTTTGGTGTAGTTAGTTCAGTCCACGAGCCTCCGTTTGAGCCTCCGTTTGCAAACTAAAGCAACTAAGATTAATAACAAAATAATTAACTTGGCATGGTTTCCCTAAGATTATCCATGATTCCATCGACAACATCATGTAAATATTCCATTCCGATTAAGTTGTGATCCTTCCATGCTTCCCATTTTTCCTTTTCTTCCACTTGTATCTTCTCTTTAAGTTTTTCCAGATGTTTTTGGGTAATGAAATTGACTCTTTATGAATTTCAGGTGGCATTTCTTCTTGAAATATAGTGACATTTTCAGCTAATTGTTTTTCTTCACGATGTTCATTGTTATATAAAGTTGAAGAATAAATATTTATATGGCCTTGGCTTGTTTTTGGGCACAAACAACCTTTTGTAATGTCCAAAAAAATTGGGCTCTTCATTTTCTATTTGATTGAAGATATTCATTCTTTCAAAATGAGCAGTTGGAACATTAGTGGTATGCCCAAGAAAACTAAGTTTGTATTCTACATAGTTGCATCCTATGGAAAAATCATTGAATATTGGTGGTTTCCTCCATCCGTGCTTTCAAGCTATCCTGTTCGGGCATAGTCGCTCAAGAGCCCTGAGGCCTAATCACAACATATCTTCGATGGGTGGTTTCTCGGATTCCATGGTGCCTAGAGACGTATCATCAGATCCAAGACCTCCATGTTTGGGACATCTACGAAATCCTCACATTGTTTTCTCTATCTCCATCCGGGTCTCTTGTTGTCTTTATTGTTTTCAAACGTGAGAAATAGTGCAGTTTGAGTCAGTGTAGGGCTGCCAGAGGTTGTAGTTTTCAAATGGAAGCTTGTGGGACCAAACCAACTATGCCAAAACATCGGGGTGTCTAGCGAATGCTAGTGGAGGATTATTTTTAGTTCCTTATGCTCCCTATGCTTTCGGGCTACCTCGTTTAGGTGTATTTGCTTAAGAGCCCTAAGACCCAAACACGTCATATCTTCGATGGTTGATTTCTCAGACTCTATGGCACCTAGAGAAGTCTCATTAGATCTGAGAGCTCCATGTTAGGGACCTATATGAAAGCCTTTCATGGTTTTCTCCTTCTCCATCTGGTTATCTCGTTGGCTATTATTTGTAAACATGAGAAATAGTGCGATCGAGTCAGTGTAGGATTGCCAGAGGCTTTAGTTTGCAAACAAAAGCTCATGGGACCAAACCAACTATGCCAACACATTGGGGTGGCCTGGTGAATGCTATTGGAGGATCTTTTTGGTTCCTTACTCTCCCCGTGCTTTCGGGCTACCTCGTTCGAGTGTAGTCGCTTAAGAGCCCTAAGACCCAAACACATCATATCTTCGATGGGTAATTTCTTAGACTTCATGGCACATAGAGATGTCTTATCAGATTTGAGAGCTCCAAGTTGGGGACCTCTACAAAATTCTCTTATGGATTTCTCTTTCTCCATTTGGTTCTCTCGTTGTGCTATTGTTTACAAACGAGAAAAATAGTGTAGTTTGAGTCGGTGTAGAAAGTGCCGTGAGAGGCTGCGGTTTTCAAAAGGAAGCTTGTGCGACCAAAATAAGTATGACAACATGTATGGGTGGCCTTGTGAATGATATTTTAGACTTCATTTTGGTTCCCTATGCTCCCCGTGCTTTCGGGCTACCTCATTTGGGCGTAGTCACTTAAGAGCCCTGAGACCCAAACACTTCATATCTTCGACGGGTGATTTGTCAGAATTCATGACACTTAGAGATTTATCATCAGATCCAAGAGCTCCATGTTGGGGACCTCTATGAAATCCTCTCATGGTTTTCTCCATCTCCATCTGGTTCTCTCGTTGTGTTATTTTTGCAAACATGAGAAATAGTGTAGTTTGAGTCAGTGTAGAGGGTTTTAGAGCCTATAGTTTTCAAACAAGCTCGTGGGACCAAAAAAACTATGCCAACACATCAAGGTGGCCTGGTGAACACTAGTGGAGGCTTTTTTTTGGTTCCCTACGCTCCCCATGCTTTCAGCTACCTCGTTCGGGAAAGTCATTAAGAGCCTGCGACCCAAACATGTCATATCTTCGACAGGTGATTTATCAGACTTCGTGGCACCTAGAGATGTCTCGTCAGATCTAACAGCTCCATGTTGGGGGCCTCTACGAAATACTCTCATGGTTTTCTCCATCTCTATATGGTTCTCTCACTGTGCTATTGTTTGTAAATGCATGAAATAGAATAGTTTAAGTCGAGTGTAGGGCCGACAGGATGTTATAGTTTGCAAACAGAAGCTCATGGGACCAAACCAACTACACCAACACATCAAGGTGGCTTGGTGAACACTAGTGGAGCATTTTTTTTGGTTCCCTATGCTCCCCGTGCTTTTGGGCTACCTCATTTGGGCGTAGTCACTTAAGAGCCCTGAGGCCCAAACACGCCATATCTTCGATGGGTGATTTATTAGACTTCGTGGCCCTTAGAGATGTCTCGTGATCCAAGAGCTCCATGTTAGGGACATCTAGGAAAGACACTCATGGTTTTCTCCATCTCCATCCAGTTCTCTCATTGTGCTATTGTTTACAAACACGTGAAATAGTGCGATGCACGAGTTAGTGTAGGGTTGGCGAGTCATTGTATTTTACAAACGAAACTCGTGGGACCAAACTAACTATGCCAACACGTTAGGGTGGCTAGGTGAATGCTATTGGAGGATTCATTTTTGTTCCCTACGCTCCGTGCTTTCGGGCTACCCATGCAGGTGTAGTCGCTTAAGATCCGTGAGGCCTAAAATGCCATATCTTTGACATGTGATTTCTCAGACTCTATGGCACCTAGAGATGTCTCGTTGGATCCAAAACCTCCATGTTGAAGCCCTTTAAAAATTCTCTCATTTTTCTTCATCTATATATCTGGTTCTCTCTTTGTCTTATTTCAAACACGTGAAATAGTGTAGTACGAGTTAGTGTAGGGTTGGAAGACACCTTTGTAGTTTGCAAACAGAAGCTCGTGGGACTAAACCAACTACGCCAACACATCGGGGTGGCTGGGTGAATGCTAGTGGAGGCTTCATTTTGATTCCCTACACTCCCCATGCTTTTGATCTACATCGTCCAGGCATAGTTGCTTAAGATACGAGGCCCAAACATGCCATATATTAGAGGGTGATTTCTCGAGACTCCGTGCCACCTAGAGATGTCTCGTCGGATCAAGACCTCCACATCGGGGCCCTCTATGAAATATTCTCATGTTTTTCTTCATCTCTATCTAGTTCTCTCAATGTGCTATTGTTTGGAAACGTGTGAAATAGTGCGAGTCTAAGTCGGTGTAGGGCTACCTTGTTCGGCGTAGTCACTTAAGAGCCCTGAATGACTAGATTGGCTTAAGAATGAATTTGATAGGGGTATGTCTAAGAACACCCTAGATTTATCAATATCCTAGTAAATATTTCTTATTTAGTTACGGATGGGAGTCGGCCTAGCCTACGGCTTAGTGACCTTCCATTCATAGATAATTTATGTTATGATAAACCCATGGATGCTTTCAAAAGTGCCTTAAAAAGGATAGGGGTAGTCATAAATCCTAGTGAATTGTGTGATGTGATTTCCAAATAACTTGAAATGCCTACAGATTTAAAGGTAGTAACATGAATTGGATAGGATTAGACAATCAAGAATCATTGAGTGTATGAATAAGAATGTCATTGCATCTAGAGACATTCTCAAGCATTGGAGTAATGTATACAGAGAGACATTATCAAAATATCAACAAATGAAAGGCATAAAATTGTGATGAATTTTGGGTGTTTTAATAGGGAGAAGACTATGAAGCATAGAAGAATGTAGTAAGTGCATGATAAGATAGGAACCAAGTACAAAGAGACCATGAGCAAGAAGAAGCGTAAGTAAGGTAAATACACATATACACATTGATAAATTGAATGAATAATTACTCAGATTAGGTAACTCTTTATATACATACATTATATAAATATTAATTTTGAAAGTTTGATGCATATTATACATTGCAAATCCTAGTACATGTACATCACCAATAAATAAAAAAATAATCCATAATGTCTTAAATATTGTCAAGTGCACATCATATTAGATTCATGCAAAAATAATCTCAGAAATGTAAAGTCTCATAAAAATTATCAAGTTCAAATAGTATTTTAATGTGCATAATAAATAAAAAATGCCCAAATAGGTCATATACCATCAAGTTCAAATGTCATATAGGCTTACATACAATGCCATGTACATAGGCATATAAAAAAATCTCATGTAAGACATATATATTTCCACTCATCAAAATCTATCCCTCTCTTAGCCTTGCTTGAAGAAGGCCCTCCCTTAGGTGAAGATGGAGATCCATGAGATGACTTTGGATCATCCGAGCCCATGCTTGAGTCCTCTTCCACCAAATACTCACATGTAGATGAGCCTACAAATGCAAACAATGTTTTTCTTATCAAAACTTAATTTATATATGTTTTCAACATGTATTTAAGACCATGCTAGAATGAAATTATTTACATAAATACACAAACTTACTACAAGTTGTCGATCACGCTGAATTTACATCTCATGCTCAGATGAGTCATCGGGAGCTCTTGCAGTACGAACGGGGGTACGAAGGGGACAAGATGGAGGAGTCTATGCCCTTGAAGTCAAAATGGAGGGGGTTGAAGTTCCCTACATACACATAAGATCATAAATCTAACATCAAAATTAGCAAAAATAGAGCTAAGTACATGTATCTACATAATGACAATATTTTAACTAATTTTATCAATATAGAACTATTGTTTTTACCCCACCATGCCTATGAATCAAATGAATAGGGATGTGCCCTATCATAGGTAACTCCTGCATACACACAATGAAGGACATTATTAACATAATTTAATAATTCTACAATGAAAGACATTACTAACATGTAAATTAACATAATATGAATTACATGAGAGATTAATAACAAAATTTTTGTTGTATAAATACCTCGGTGAGTTGTTACGCAGATGAAATCCTAGTGGCAACACCTTTATCTACTTGTCACAGAGATGGTGGGGTGTCTAGTGAAGTCAACATCTTTCTCAAACATGTATATCACATGAGTTAGATGGACATATAAGAACATACATATATTTAACTTCAAAACTAATATATATACATGAATATATATGTATATATATACACATGTATGTGAAAATTTTGCATAATTAACATTCTAAATTACCTCTGTGAAAGTGTGTGTATGCATGGTGCTTGCCACCCATGGTCGGGATGAAGATGCACCTCCCACACACTTTGTAATATCAATGTATGTACATACACAAATATAGTTATTTCAAAACTTTAACATATATAAGTAAATCAGGTACTCTAAACTTTTTGTAACACACATAACAAAACAAAACAAATTTACCTGCGAAGGTGACACCAATGAATGTAATCAAAATGTCTCACTCAAAAGGACATCTGACATAGTGACATTATCATGTTCATCCCTAGCACCAGGTGCACCAAAATCAGTACACATGAAAGTATCATCCTCCTCGGGCCCCAAACATATGCTACAACATGACGAGAAAAAATTTGGCCTCATGCTAGTACTCCCTTAGGGAATACTCTATGTACCTCCATGAGCATCTGGCTCAGAAATCTCCCTCGTATGTCAAACAAGGGTCACAGATAGCCCTTGAAGCACGTGGAGTGTATCAATATCTACTATCTCCTTCACTTCTTGAGGAAAAATCTCGGGGTGAGGGGGCTTCTATGCGGGAATATACCCTGCTGAATAGGTGGACGTTGTGCACCTAGTCGATCCCATGCAGATCCTTTTCCTCATCCCTGGAAATCTCAAAAATAAAAATAATTTGAGATCTTATTGACGATAAACTCGAAATATATTTTCCTTAGAAAGTATAGTGACACCTCATTGTTATTACAAGGTGGAAAATCAAACACCATCTACCATTGGTCCCAAAAATTATTTTTAATCAAATTATTATTACACCAATGGATGGGAAATCATTTACTTGTCAATAGAATGGTAAGATTAGTATGCGCAGTCCGTGAATAAGGCACATATGAGTTCTTTTGAAATTTCTTTTTCTTTACATCCACATATGAAAATTTGTTGGAATAATAAACCCTACAACCCTCTCTATAAGTTGTCCAATGATCAATTTTCCCCATTTTTGTGTCAATTTAAACAAGTAATGCCTCCAATGTGTTTACAAGAGAGGCATGGTGGGGGTTTTTAGATTGTGCATCCCTCATTGTTTTGATTAAATCCTCAATTTCAATTTTGTTTTCAACTATTTGGGTTGTTAAATCTTGACTACTACGAGGGATATTGAGCAATTGTGTGGAAGTGTTGGGAGCGATGTCGGGAATAACGAGGGTTTGGTTGTGGTTGATTCCCTCGACCTCTAACTGTAATAATAAAAAATATGTACTCAATTCAAATTTTAATCTATAATTATCATATTTTAATGCAATTTTGAGAAAATAATTATGCTTACCTCTTCTCCATGGCACCATCGTCAATTCAGATCTTCCGGTGATCCAGAAACGATCCTTTGAGCTTGAGATCCAGCTGAATGAAAAACATGAGGGCATGAACAAGCTCTGAAACTCGCATTTGAGGGAGGAAAAATGATAGAGGCTCGGGCCTCTTTTTTTTATAGTCGACATAACGTGTATGTGTTACATAACGTGTACGCGTTATTCTTTGGTGATTCTCGAGCTAAACAAACTAAAATGCAAGCACATTTTTACAAAATGTGTACATGTTTTTATTTTTTCCAGATTCTTGTCCACTTTTTTGCCCCCCAACTTCATTCACTTACCCTCATGACCAAATCACCAACCTTAAACTAACGAGGTATGATTATTTTGTTATAATTTTTGGAGACTCTGTTCTAATACACTTTGAGGTGATTAAGGGCACAGATGCACTTCTTGTCTAGGAGCTCTAACTCTTCCAGTCTAGCCACTTGGTAATCTTCATCTTTATCTAGATAATCCCTAAGAGAGATTCTTAGGGAAGGAAGATCAATTTCTAATGGGATGATAGATTTTGTTCCAAATACCAGGGAATATGGCATCGTACCCATAGGAGTGCGAATAGAGGTCCTATAATCTCAAAGAGCTGGGTGGATTTGTAAATGCTAATTACGACCTGTCTTACTTACCATCTTCTCCATTATTTGCACCAAAGTCTTATTAGTGGCCTCACTGTCCATTGCCTTGGGGATAATATGGTGTAGACCATTTTAACCTTATTTGGAACCAATGACAAAGATCCTTTACCATTTTATTCTTGAATGACTTTCCATTATCAGTAACAATGGTTGTAAGAATGTTATACTAGAAAATAATATGATTCATGATGAACTTGGAAATCTAAGATCTTGTTACATAGGTTAAAGGGATGGCCTCCACCCATTTGGTAAAGTATTCAATAGTTGTGATGATGTGGGTATGGCCATTAGATGAAGTAGGGGTAAGCTTCCCTATTAAATCAAGTCCCCATTTAGAAAATGGCCATGGGGTGGTGATGGGTTGCAATGGTTATGATGGAGCATGGATGAAATTTCCATACTTATGACAAAGTACACACTTCCTTACATAGTTAAAATAGTAAGTTTCCATGCTAGGCCAATATTAGCCTACTCTTAACAATTTCTTGGCTAAAACCATTCCGTTAGTATGTGCTCTACACACCCCTTCATGCACCTCTTTAATTTCTTGGACCGAATCTATCATATCGAGACAACGTAACATATTTCCATTGTAGCCAGGATGATAAAGCATACCTCCTAAAAGGGTATAACAGGCTATTTGGCAAATCAGGCTTTGTTTCTTGGAATGGGAGATGTCGGGAGGGAATGTGTTGTCTTTGAGATAGGTAAAGATGGTCTCATGACATGGGGAATTGGACCCAATAACATCACAAGCTAGACAAAATTCTGGCATGTCGTACATAGGTTGGCATAGATTTTCCACAAAGAATGGCATGTCATTACTTTTTGGTGGAATGCAAAGCATAGAACCTACTATGGCCATAGTATCTGCAGATCTATTTTGCACTCTTATAATTTTTTCAAATGTGGTGCGCACAAAATACTCTTTCATATTTTCTACCAGCTTCTTGTAAGGTATGATTTTCTCATCCTTAACCTTGTATTCATCATTAAATTACATGATAATTAACTAATAATCACCCATAATCTAAACATGATGAATGTACCATTATATGGTGAGATTCATCCCTACGATGAGTGCCTCATACTCTACAATATTGTTTGTGTAAGGAAAAATAAGACGAAAAGCCTAAGGTATGGGGTCATCAGAAGGAGTAATGAGGACCACACTGTGCCTGAACCATGAAAAGTAAAAGACCCATCAAAGTGTATCTGCCACATGATAGATTCTTCAATGTATAACAATGAGGCATCTGGAAAATACAGATTCAAGGTTTAGTGCCTTGCAAAGGTGCTTCTACTAATTGATCAGTGAGTACCTATCCTTTAACTGAATTTTGATGCACAAAATTGATGTCAAATTCACTTAGTAGAATGATCCAATTAGCCATTCTACCGGTGAGGGCAGGTTTAGACAGCAAGTATTTGAGCGGGTCACCTATGGATCTAAGCTTGGTTTTGGCATTCAATAGATAATGGCAATTTTTTTGAAAGGTAAAAACTATATCTAAACAATATTTTTCAATTTGGGGATAGTTGAGCTTATAAATGATGAGAGTGTGACTGGGGTTGTAGACCACTTTTTCTTTGTGACCAAGGTCATATTGGACGAGCAATGCACCAATAGAAAATTGATTATCAGAGATATAAAGCACGAGTGGCTCACTTGGAGTTGGAGGCATGAGGATAGTTAGATTGGATAAGTATTGCTTAAGTAAGGTGAAGGCCTACTGTTGCTCTGGTCCCTAAAGGAAGGAAACATCCTTTTTAAGAAGGTGGGTGAATGAATGAGACTTGTCAAGTTGGGAGATGAAGGGATGAATAGCTTGTATTTTTCCTTGCAAGCTGCATAATTGCTTAATGTTCTTAGGAGAAGGCATCTCAGTAATAGCAGACACTTTAGCAGGGTCTACCTCAATTACCCTTGTTGATACAATGAACCCCAACAATTTTCTTGATAGCACACTCGAACACACATTTCTTTGGGTTCAGCCAAACCTTGTACTCTCGTAGGCACTCAAAGATACGCCGTAAAATAGCGAGGTGATCCTCCCTTGTCTTAGATTTTTGAGGATGTCATCCACATAGTCCTCAATTATATCATGGATCATATCATGGAAAATTACCATCATTTCCCTTTGATAGGTAGATCCTACATTTTTGAGACCAAATGGCATTACCTGATAATAGAAGGTACCCCAAGGAGTTGTAAAATTTGTCTTGTGTTGATCTTCATCGGCTATCTTAATTTGGTTGTAACCTAAAAATCCATCCATAAGAGATAACATCTCATATCCTATTATTGAATCTACAATCATATCAATATTTGGTAGTGGAAAATCATCCTTAGGGAAGGCCTTATTAATGTCTCTAAAATCCATGCAGATTCTAATCGACAGGATTTTTCTAGACCAGACGATGTTGGATATCCATTTAGAGTAATCAATGGGCCAAATGAATCCTTCCACAAGAAATATTTCTAATTCCTCTTTGACTGGAGATCCACCCTTGGGTGCATCTTTCTGATCTTCTTCTTAATAGGCTTAGCATTTGCATGTACAACCAAGTTGTGCATGACCAAAGTTGGATCTAAGCTTGGCATATCCTTATAGGACCATGCAAATACATCTATAAACTCTTGTAGCATCATGGTGAATATTTTCTATTCCCGTGCTAAGAGTGAAGCTCCCAATTTGACTATTTTTGGGTCCTCTTTTGTGCCAATGTTTACATCGATAGTTTCCTTTACTAGTTATTTTGACAAGTCCTCCATACACGTAGGATCTGGAGGAAGGCTGAGATCTTTGTCCAAGAATTTCTCCATGAGATTTTCATCCTTGGCATGGTCACTTTTATTGTCTCTTTATTTTTGCACTTGTTTGTCTATTAGTGCCTCAAAGAGGTTTTCATTGTGTGACTTGGACTTTGATTTTTACCGATGTTTTGCATTGAAAATTTTGCCCTCACCTTTTCTTAAGTTTTGTTGACCATGAAGCTCAGCCTCCTCTCCAAATTAGGTGCAGGTATCCAAGTCAATATAGAAGCCCTTTTTATGGTCTCCAATGGGAATTGTATCCCAAATTCCCATGAAATCTATGATAGATTCATCATTCTCAAATAGATATAGTGACGCATGACATTGTTGGTTTCATTCAACAAGGGAAGGGTAAACGAGATCAAGTGTAGGTTTCATAGGGGTTATGGTTAGGACATCGGTATTCATGAATAGGTTCATGGAGGCAAGATCCTCATATTGGCTATAATGGGAATCTGTATCACTATCTAGATAGTCAGAGCTATCCTCATGTTCAGAGTAGGTAGCATCTTGATCATTGGGATGTGCCCCATAAGGGAGAATTCTAATGCCGTATCTTTCTATTTTAAAATGTGGGAGAGGCACTAGTTCTCGTTGTCCTTGCTCATTCCTTCCACATCCTAGGCCCTTGTAGCCCATGGAGTACATCATTCTACTAGATTTCTCGTATTCAGGGGTTTGATAGTAGGTTGGTTGAGTATCCTTTGGGACCCAAGTCGTAGGTGGATCCAACAATTTTTCTTCAGCCAACAAGCCTCTAGGTAAAAATGACCCAATAGTTTTCTCATTTCTAGGTCGTCTGAAATGATAGTTGGGTCGACCTCTAGTCTTAGGTGACAATGAGAGGTCTGAAACTAGGAGGGCTTGTTGCACATTATATTCTCCACAACCATATTCTAGGACCTTCATCTCCCATGAATCAAAAGGATAAGTTGATGTAGAGGCACCATGGGTGCAAGAACTAAGAGAATCTGAATCTACCCGGGACTCCATGGCTTCAAATTAGAGAGGAATAACTATATCAGCGAAGGGACACACATAGGTACCCTTACGTGCAAAACTATTGAGATCTCTACAGTGAGCGAAGGGCTCTGAATATCCTTGTATTGTAATAGCGTGTCCCTCATGCTTGGTTTAATGCATTGATGGAACACGATGACATGACTTGCATGACATGAATCCATGGCTAGCCTAGAAGCATATTGTATAGAAGTTCTAATTCTAGGACATGAAACTTTATGTGATGAAAATTGGGACTGACTTCCATGGCCAACATGATTGTGCCCTGACTCCCTTTCCGTGTTATCATAAGCAGTTATAGTAATGATGTTTGACTCAAGGTCTACTTCAGTATGTCCCAATTTCTTAACCAAATTTAGCATGCATATATTCAACCCTGATCCGTTGTCCACAAGCACCCATTTGATCTTCTTATGGGTAACAAATACCTCAATATACAAAGGGAGATTATGTGTTGGATTTTCAGCAGGATTTCCCTATGATCGAAGGCAATGTGTTCAGTTGGTACAATGTTTGCTACTATGGCTTGAAGATGTGTAGGATCTACCTCTAGTGGCACTCCTGATCCTCTGAAGAGTTTGGTACAAAATGTCTTTATGCACATTTGATATCTTAAGAAGATCCAAGATTGAAATCTTGGCAGATGTTTTCTCAAGTTGCTCTAAGAGGTCATACCTACCATTTTGCGGGGTTGATGGAGAGGGTTTAGGAATCATGAGGTGGGCATGCCTTGTTACCATAGCGTAATCCTTTCCCTTGATTTGGATGGTGTTCACATGGTCACTAGGAGAGAAAATACATCCAATAAGCGAATCATAATGATTGTTGTCTCTCTTGGTATATAAATAATTCATTGCTTTATAACTCTAGGATGACTCTCCTCGATCTAGCTTTGACTCTTCTGATTTACCATGTTTGGGGAATGGTTCTTTATATATCCCCATATTTTTGTTAGGTGTCTGAGTTTTCTCTGGGTTGTCCACCTCTATCTCCCCATTGTCAATGAGGTCTTTGATATAGTGACGAATTCGTAGACATTTTTAGTTTTATGTCCCTTGACACGATGTAATTTGCAATAGTCATGCTCCTTGTACCATGATGGTTTTGGAGCACTGTCATCAAAGGGTTGTGTCATGGGATAAGTCACCATGTGAGCCACATCCAATTTTTTTAATATAACCGACAAAGGCTCATTGAGAGGAGTGAACATTCTTCACTTAGGTGGTGGTTGAATAGGTCCTTTGGTTAGTTTAAAAGGTTGACCAGTTTGAACTGTTTGTACACGTTTGGAATCTGTGATCCTGTCTCCCACCACGTTTTTATTTTTGTTAAATATTTTGGCTTCTCCATAGGTTTAACACTTTGATTATCCTTAGATTGTGACTTAAGAGTTCCTTTGGAAATAAGGGCTTTCTCTATTTGAACATTGTTTTCAATGACCTCCTCAAAAGTGTGAACATAATGCATTTGAAGGTGAAAAGTGATGTCTAGATTTAGGTTGGGCACAAAGATACTTACCAGCTATTTTTCAGGAAAGCATAAGGGAAGTGACTAGCTATCCCTCTCCACCATTATAAGAAGCTGGAAAAAGTCTCATTAGGATTTTGTTTGGTGCCACATAAATCTGCCATGGTGATATCACTCTCTATATTGTATGAGAAGTGACAAAAAAACCTCTCGCCAATTCGCGTGTAAAAATGGACCTACAAGGTAAACGAGTAAACCACTCCAAGGCTTGACCTCATAGACTCTTGGGAAAGAGTTGTATGAGATAATTATCACTATAGGAAACCTCTTGACATGCCATAAATAAAATCCTTGACATGATCTTGTGGGTCTCCCTTTCCTCTATATTTGTCGAATTTCAGCATGCGAAATTTTTAGGGAAAGGTTGAAGTTTCATAGCCTTGCAAAAATGATGGGGGCATAGTTCTGCATATTGATACTTTCTAATGCTCCCCACATTTCTCTCTTGAAGACTTGTGAGTGTTTCTTTCATAGATTGTACTTCTTATGTGAGCAATTGTTCTTTAGTAGGAGAAGTAGGGATATATACACGATGATACTCTGTATTGTCTTCTCCTTGATTTTCCCTGTGAAGTTCACTGCTTTTGACCATAGGCATTTGATTTTGGACATTATTGTTTGCTTCCTTTTGTACATGAGAGGTTAGCAAGGATAATTGTTGGCTAAGGTTACTAATTTTTTGTTGAATGGTGACCTCTTCTTCCAAAGGTTCCTCTTCTTCCTCATATTGTGGAGGTTCTTCAACATTCTTGTGTCTTGACCTAATTTTACGTGGCACTTTGATAAAGGGTATTTTATGTCCCACTACATTGTTGTTTCCCACATTGGAGGTAGAAGCATGTCCATGTGTTAAAATATCCTCCATGTTGATAAGAGGTCGCTCCTCCTCATTGGCGTTATTTGTAGGTGGGATTGTTTCATTTTCAGTGGGAATTTTGGCCCCCAATTCTACAACTCGTGCTAGCACCCTATCCTTGTTTCTAAAAAGGAATTCATCTAATAAGGTGGGGTCAAATTCAAAATCTGCATGTGGGGATTCCAATTCATCACCACTATGATCTACCATGTCTTCTATCTCTTTTTCTGCGGAAAATAGAGGCCCTAGATCATGACCAATAAAAGGGTTTGACCCTTGTTTGTTTGAGGCTTCCCAAGCTTGTGCTTTTTGTGCCTTGTATGTTTGCTTCTTGAGCCCTAATCATGTTTTAGGAGCCATGATGTGCAATAGTTTCACTAAGGTAAGTTGTAAATGTGTTCAAAAATTTGTGACCACACCTAAGTGAAATGCAAAATGAATGTCAAGAATATGAATGAGTATAAATGTTAGAATACCAATGTGATAGAGTGATAAATCAATAGTGACACAATGTTTGGTACCTAATCCTATCAAATGAATGAATTTTTTTTTTTATTAAGGGCAAATAGTTTTGAAGGGACTATACCCTATATACAAAAGGGCTCAAAAGCCAGATAGCAAAGGTGAGAGAAACAACCTAGAGAAGGGAAAAACGGCCAACCAAAGAGGGCTCAACAGCCAAATATGACAATACAAGTGAAGAAAGGATCCAAATGAACAATGATCCAAAAAGAAGCAGAAAAGATCAAAAAGAAACCAAAAGAGAAACAACATATAAACTCCACCAAAAAGCAGCTCCAGAACCGCCAGATAACAAGCAACTTCACAGCCAAAAAATAGCAACACAACAACCCATTACTTGATAGCCCTGTCAATCTTGGTCTTGATAGCCTACAGCAACATGAAGAAGGCAATGACAGTGGCCTGAGAGGAGTCTCTCATATCCGCTTGAGCAATTGCAATATCCCTTTTCTCTTTAGGGCCCCAAATGTCCTCATTAACCCCACTTAAACTGCAGACACTATGAACATGTTGTTCAATGAAATTATAAATGCTTTTAAGGGCTAGATAATATGTAGTCATTGTGACTTTTTGCATTCCCCATTCTGCCATCTAAGGACTGTAACTTCTTGAAGACTTCAGCAATAACCCCCTCTTCATCATCACTTTGAAGAATTCCTTTTCCCTTAGCTCTTTCCATATTTTTTATAGTCCCTTTGAGCTCTTGTATCTCCTTTTCTAACCTATCCACTCTGTCCATCAATTCCTCCTCCTTGGGCTCCTCCATCGGTTTATTGATATGCAGGAGGTTCTCAGCAAGTTCCAGGTCTTTGTGGCTCCTTAGGACCCATTGGGAAGAAGGGATTTTAGCTTTTATGCTCTTGCTTTTCTTGCTGGAAGCAGCAGCTTCAATCTTCCTTTTCAGCAGGGGGAGTGGAAGCGGTGCGAGCAGGTGGAGGTATGGAGGAAGAAGGTGGGGTAGGATTCATGGGGGGGCAGCTAGAATAGTGGCGATGGATCAGGAGGATAAGCCCCTGGTGCAAAGGGACAGCCCTAGAGTGGCTCTGAACTTCCCTAATTGATTTCTCCAGTGAGTTTATCAAATAGTGAGGAAAGTTGATGATGATATTTCTACGAAAGTGATTTAGAAATATCAAATGTTTTTGAGGTATAGTCACAAATCTTCCTTCAAGAGTTACATACCTAACAACCATCCTGGAAAGCTCAGCAAAAGGCTCAGGAATTGATGCCACCTTGATGCCAGCAGTCACAAATTCAAGATTCTCCCCATCGTCTAGGAACTTCTTGGTCTCCACCTCCCTGTCCACCTTCTTACTGAAGAATTTGGTGCCCTCTAGGCTGAGGCCCATGATCTGGGTGATGAGCTCTTCGTGATCTCAATCTCCATGTTACTGTATTTGACAATCCGATTCTTCCATCCCTGGGTGAATCTGATAGAAATTTCTTGGTCAAATCCTTGAATCCTTTCAATTAAATTAGATAGACCCCCGATTTGAAGGTAATTCCAAAGCACCATATTCTCTTTCCACGCCGGATTGTGGGTCGGTTCAGTTTTGCAAGGTGGACACCCCATGTTTACTCTGTTCCTTTTCCTATTCTCAATGGTAAAAATGCTATCACTATGTGGGACAGGAAGAGCTTTGATGTTGGTTTTTGAATCTTTCCTTTCCATGAAAGCAGGTTTAATTATTATACCATACTTTTAATTAGTTTCTGCTCCTCGACTTTCCTCCTATGCCTAGAAATGATGACGGTCCATCTTGCACATATTGCATCAATCATCCATATCTTATGTGATGTCATCATATTGTACTTGAGGATCCGCACATTAGCGTCCAAATTATAGCCATTAGTGCTGATTTTCACGGCCATGTAGATCATTGATTATGGATTTATTGATTTGAGTGGGCTAGAACGTCCCCCCTAAGCCAAGTTTGAAAGGTATTAGTAACACCGAGGTTAGCCAAACTATCTAGCAACCCTATTTCCTTCCCGATAGGTGTGGGTGATTTTAACATTTTCAAAGCTCTTGCATATATCAATAGCTTCCCCAATGAAATATCTGATAGACCAGCTGGGGTGTTGCTTTTTGTTTAATAGATTGATGATATTCAGAGAATCACCTTCAATTATAATATTCGAAATATTACAATCTCTGGTAAGTCTTATACCCCAAAGAGCCACCAGGGCTTCAGAGTAATGATTAGTCTGCCTGCCCATTCTCCCAGAAAAAGTAGCAACAAAACAACCTCTTTGATCTCTGATGACTCCCCCTCCTCCAGAGTCCCCTAGATTTCCTTTTGAGGCCCCATAAAAATTTAACTTATGCCAATCAGTGGGTGGATTAATCCATCAGACTATGTTTCTATCAATACCATTGTTATTCTTATTAACAAAGTGTCAATATTCCAATCGATCGGGATGTATTCTTCCTTCTCAGGGTAAAGCCTATTTTTAGGAGGTTTAAATCGCAATATTATCTTGCACAACAATGACAATTTCCTTGTAGACTTTGTTACATGCCTTTTTATTGTTTCTGAAAATGTTATCATTATAAACCTTCCAAACTCTCCACATAGTGTGGGGTAGAACAAGTTGCCATAATCTTTTCACCACACAATGCTTAAACGGAGAGTCCCATTGTTCCCAAGCTTGAAGACAGGTAAGGGAAAAAATCCATCTCTGATTAAACTTTGAAAAAATAAGCTACCAAATTTTGTAAGCAAACTCACAATGGAGGAATAAATGCTTTATATCTTTTGCCTCTTTTCGACACATGCATCATCTATTTGGCATGATGAATCCCTTCTTGATGAGGTTTTCATTAGTTAGATCTTACCATTAATGATTAGCCACCAAAAGAAGTTCACTCTAGGGGTTAACTCGGCATCCACAAACTTGTGCCACTTAATTTCACTTTCCATGGATACAAAGAAAGAATTATATCTTGACTTAACAGAGTATTCCCCATCAAAAGAATCTTTCCAGATGAGTTCATCCTTAAGATTTTGATTACTTATATGGATTAGAGAAAGTTGATTCTGTAAAGATGAAACATCAGCCTGTACATTATCATTCTCCACTTTTAGTTGTTTCCATTTTCTTTTGTTTCCATCCCTCTCAATGTACCCCTGGATTTTGTGCCCATACTTTGTAATTAAGTTGTCTTTAATGTGATCATAAGCAGAAATCCAGTTAGAATCAGTCCACTTATCTGTCTAGAAGTTTATGTTTTGCCCATCCCCAAGCTTCCAGCTACACCCCTGAGAAAGAATGTGTCTGCTGCGAAGAAGGTTGTTCCAGAAAATAGAACCACTCGGAAGAGACTGATCATATATGAAGGAAATCTTGTTTTGGTTTGAAAGATATTTGATCTTAACCAACTCTGTCCAAGGTTTGTGCTCTTTTATAAGCCTCCAACCTAATTTTGCAATAAGGGCAGCACTCATATGTTTGATATCTTTGATGTCTAACCCCCCAAGTCTCTTAGGTTTACATACCTGCTCCCAAGCCACAAGATGATATCTGAATCTGTCCTCAGTACCGTGCCATAAAAAGTGCTTTTGAATCTTTTCAATACTATTCATCACTGCTATAGGTATGCTGAACATTGACATGATGTAAATAGGAAAGTTTTGGAGCATGCTTTTAACCAATAGGCACTTTCCTGAACTTGAAAGTACAGCTCCTTTCAGCCAACCAACCAACTTTTTGAAATATCTTAATAAGATCATTCCATACCTCCACGAAATCTTTCCAGTACTTAAAGGATTGAAAATGATGAATTACTACCTAATCCTATCAAATGAATGAATTACTTGAAGAATGATAGGTACCTAATCCTATCAATTGAATGAATTACTTCCTATTTTGTGCTTCAAAAAGAAGTTAGTGTCGCAAGATAATTAACAATATGTCCTCACTTATGCCAAGTTCAAGGGAATGAACAAGACGTAAGTAAATACAAGAAGTTAATGTGACCTCCTAACAAGGTATACTAGAAGAAAGCTCAAATTCAATTAATACCTATATCCCAAAAAGTGCCAGTTATAATTTGTGAGTGACACAACAATGTCACCAAGATATGTTAACCAAACTTTACGAGAAAGTAAGGTATTGATATCAAGATGATATTGATATAACACGCACAAGTGGTAACATGTAGCACTCTTCAAAATCGAGGTAATAATAGAATCAAACCAAAAGCTTAAAGTATAACTAAGAATTGTTAAAATGTGTATAGTGTAACCTTACAATATAGATATTTAGGTCAAGTTTACAAGAAACAAGATGTAAATACCAAAATTGTAGTGATACGATATAAACAAGGTAACCTTTCTAAGGAAGTTCAAGATGATGAACCATGCCTAACTATGATGACGATCTTGACATGGGTATCAAGATCACAAAGGCCACCAATGATATGAATATGCCTCCACACACTTTAGACATTTAACTTACCCAGCCGCAAACATGGATGGGCATAAATGGACAAAAAAGTGGCAAAAAAATCAATTGGTAACACAAAGGTAGTCACCCTTCTTTTGATCAACAAAGTGTCAAAAGAATGTGAAGGAAGTAGATCAAAATGGGGATGAAAAATGTTGGCTTTACTTCGGTAGAGTTTTACCTCACCTTAAGGCAAGTGAAAAACTAAACAAAAGTAACGCTTCCCACATTTTGTGATGAATGATGGCTCACAACTCAACATTGTTTTGAAATGGTCAAAGTGGGCTCCTGGCCAAAGAATATCTTCCTAGGTGGTTCTCTCTTCCTAGGTGTTACAAATTTGTCTTAAGCGAGCGCGATTTACCCAAATAGTCACCTTGACTATCTTGGGAGTATCTCGGCTTTACTTTACCCCCTTCAAGCACAAAGGGAAACTAGTGCATCCACGTGTGCTCTCCCTAGGGTTGCCATACAGACAACTAGTAACACTAACTCACAAGGTAATACTAGTCAAGTAGGTAGTGCGGAGCACTTCCCATTTTTCCACAAGGTTCCCTCTTGCATGGACTACTTTGGGGTTCCTAGTACCACCCCCATTGTTGTAGCTTAAGGCATTATGCTAAAGGGGTTATGTTCCATTTGAGTGGATAGGGATGTACCCTTTTCCGAAACCTGCAATACAGTGTTTTGAATATGTTATTCTTTTATCTTATTTAATTTAGATGTGGTTTTCTTGAACACATTTTGAAACCTATACGACAATTTTTTTAGTAGTCTTGACTTTTTTATTCCAACTTTCTTTGACAAGCGTGTGTTTTGGTCCTACACAACAATTTTAGTAATTTTCCAAAAAAGAGTAAACATCATTTCTCATTCTCAATATTGTCTAAGGACATAAGAAAAGAGCATACGTGACGTTTCCAAAATCCAAAAAGATGTCAAATGGAAAAACACTTAATTCAAACACACCAAGTTAACTCATTCCAATTAAGATATTCCTAACAATTTCAAAGCATCAAAAAGACCTAAGAATCATTTGATTCCCAAGATAACCCCAAGGAACATGAGGGAAGAGCATACACGACCTTATTCTTATAAGCAAGCATGCAAAGTCTATCTAGTCTAGAAAAAGCATGTAAACATACCTGCAAAATAGGCATTAATTAGATAAAACCTATAAAGAAGTTAGCACCTTAACACCTTAATCTCAAGAAAACTAAAAGACACTCGCACCCAAATTTAGGTGTGTGTGTGTGGGTTAGGGAAGATGTGACCTCTGTGTTTTCTAACTTATAGTGCACCTGTGCCACCAGAAAGGCATGTGCGCTAGGATTAGGGTGTGTGCACTAAGGAGGTAAACAACAATATTAGGATCGACAAAGTTCTGCGCCACGAGAGAGGTGTTTGCACCACGGTTAGGGCGTGTGTTGTACAATTGATAAAAAATAGTGCCATATTCTGATAGAGCACATGTGCCACTAGAAAAGTGCCTACACCACCAGAGAGATGCCTGCGCCTGGGTTAGTGTGTATGTGACAAGATGATAGGTTTTCTCATTGTAGTGAAGGTACAATATGAAATAGATTCCGAGCCGGGTTAGTGTGCCTACACCCTAGTTATGGTATGTGCACCGTTGGGGTTAGTGTATGTGTGCCAAGGTCGACAAACAAATATTCAAGCTTTGACAGTGTGCCTACACCACCTAAGAGGTTCCTACACCAAAATAAGTGTGCTTGCGCCCCTGTTAGTGTGCCTGCGCCACTCCTACAACCAAAGTATGGGAAAAAAAAACACAAAAATCTCACAATACTTCAAATTTTAACAAGTTAGCTTGAAATTGGCAACAACCCATTAAAATGATAGCTATAAATGAGAACCTACACATATAATATTAGCAAAAATCCCAAGAAATTGAACATTATTTACTATATGTGCATATCAAAGGTTAGCCAAAAACAATAGAATTCAAGATAAAAAAATGCTAAGGGACTAGGGATCTGGTCCCCATTGGGCGTGCCATATGTGTGCATGTATTTTTGCTTAAGCTAAGTTAGATGAATAAGAACTACCACCTAAATAGTTCTATAACAAAGCTAAGTCAAAATCTAGGCACCATCAAGATGAGAGCTAAACAAGATCAACACTAAGCATAATGCATTAACTTTGAACCAAGATCAAATTAACATGCTAAAGTATTCAAAACCTCTACTTCTCTAGATTACCAACAAAAGAAAATGGACCTATGTAGACTCCATGGAAATCAAATTGATTGTTTTGATCTTCAAGAACCTAGGAATGGGAGCTCATCAAAGCTTGGCTACAAGACCCTTTGACTATTCCCATATGACCCAAGAACTTGGCTAGAAAATGCAAGAAAGGAGGCTTAGCTCTTCAAATGGTGAATTTCTCAAGAATAACAAAGAAAAGCTTATAGTCTATTTGCTATGTTCTTTGCTTTTTTCTTCTCAAGGAATTTAGGTGTAAGTGTAAAGGTAGGAGGAGGGCTCTTTATATAGCCCAATGGATAAAGGAACCACTACATCCCTTTGCATGTGGGATAATAGAGATGTTGAGTTAGTTGTGGATAAGGGGGGTTTATATAGGGTTGAGTTAACTTTAAGAGGGTTTAGCTTGTCCTTTAGTGACTCATGTGGATAAAGAGGGTTTATTAATTAATCAAGATGATTAATTAATAGATGTGCAAGCTTATAGAATATTTTAGAGGAATATTAGCATGATTTAGACTATAGAAGGGGATTAAATCAATTAAATATTGATTTATTGGTTAAATGAAAGGGGAAGCTAATTAATTAGTCTAGATAGAAGGGAGGATTAATTAACGGAAGGTTGATAATTATGGTACTTGTTGGATAGGTGACTTAATTAATTAGTGTAGTGTAATTAATTAACAACAATAGGAGAGAAGGTGAGCACTTTTGACGATATGTCACCAATTTGTAGGAAAGGAGATAATTAGCGCAATTTAAGTATTGAAATTTCTTAGATGTAATTATGGGTGTCTACAATTCATTAAACCTAGAATCCTTCTAAGGAATGAAAAATCCTCATAAAAACCTAATAAATTGGCAGTGTCCCCAAAAACAATTCCAAAAATGGTTGTGGAAATTAACTCGTAGTAATTAACATATTGTTCACTAATTCAAAATTGTTTGTTCATCGAGACATAGGGACGTAAAATTTTAACTTTGCCAATGTTGTATACACAATTACATGTGCTTAAGAGGTATAAACTAAAATATTGTTGTCACAACAATTGGAAATACAATGCTAGAAATAAACTACGTTGCAGATGAAAGTAAATTCTACAGCTAAGTAATAAGTAGATAAAAGCATAACATAAGTGAAGGAATGAATTGCTGCAATTCTAATCTATGCATGTAAGGAACTAAAATAACAAACAAAAAGAAAAAGGGTTTAGCAAACCAAAAGTGGGCCCTACCTTGGGTGCTAACCCTTCCTAAGGCTTGTGTCTACAGTAAAAATGATAAATAACAGATTTTATTCATTAGCATGAATATTTAGAATGAAACTTACAACAATTCCTTAACTATGGATCTATCTCTAATGTAGTCTCGTCATTCTCTTTATATTCAACAGAGATGTGAAGAGACTCATTCAAACTAACAGTTACATTTTGATTAAGTAAAATATCATTACCAAGAAATATATAGATTCTTATGCATGCAATCAAAACTGAGAAAAGGTGTTCTAATATAACAACATAACTAACTATTCATTCTAAAAACAATTATCAAGTTAAATCAACTAGTTCCATAGTTGTAGCTGCAGATCATAATCAGGTATTGGCGTGATATCTATGTATTTTTTTCATAACTACTTATTTATTGATATGTGTAAATATAGGTGAAGTGTTCACGTTGATCAAGCTTCCAACAAACACAGTCTTTGTTTATGTGCATGATCTCCTTTGGTTGCAAATTCTTTCATCGATTTGAGTCCCAATTCTGCATGTCGGTTGTTGCAGATGATTCCATTTACTATGGATCCATCTCTAATGCATTATCACCATTATTTTTATGTTTAGTAGAGACATGAAGAGACTCATTCAAACTAGTAGTTACATTTTGATCAAGTAAAAGATCATTACCAAGAAATCTATAGATTCTTATGCATGCAATCATAACTGAGAAAAGGTGTTCTAATACAACAACATAACTAACTGTTCATTCTAACAATCAGTTATCAAGTTAAATCAACTAGTTCTATAGTTGTAGTTGCAGAGCATAATCATGTATTGGTGTGAGATATACTTATTATTGTCATAACTACTTCTTTATTGATATTTATAAACATAGGTGAAGTTTCCACACCAATCAAGGTTCCCAAACTCACGGTATTTGTTTATGTGTGTGTTATCCTTTGGTTTTAGGTTATTTTATATGGACGAGTCCGATTCTTGCATATAAATTACTATAGACGAGTCCCTTTACATTGTGACAGAGTTTCTTTGGCTGCATGTTAGTGGTAACATATAACAACCTCATGCAAACAAGTATGACATTCATAATTTCATTGTATCAAAGAGATTAACATGCACATTCAAAATCCATGAAATAGAGTAACTTAGTAATAGCTATATTAATTAATATAAGTTCCATAAGTTTAAGTTCAAGTGGAAATGTCGACAGGATAATAGGGATAAATAGTGCAAGGGTATACAAAATATACAATAGATGAGACAATTAAAACAAGTAATTAAAGGTTTTCATCATGCTTCTATGAATAAATTAGATGTAATAAGAGACTATTATTCTCTCATGACATCATGTATCGATCTCAACTATTCAAAATTCTACCTCTCATCTTTTTCTTGTAAATGCTCATATGAAAACATCATCGTGGTATTCATTCACCTAGGTTTATCCCATAATGGACAAAGTAGGAAAATAAAGGCTCAATCCGAGTTAAAGTCCATAATTTTTATGCAAGTAGTTAACCTTCTCGGTAATTCTATTCCTCCTCTAAATAAATTAGATACTACTTCCCGTCCTATCTATGAATCTACATGACAATAATTCCTAGATGTTTTTAGACAAAAGGTCGACAAGAATGAGAATTATATTTTCGTATCTAATTTGAAGCTAACTAGAATTTCCTTGGGAGAATCAAGCCATGAAGGTAAAGTACATAATATTAAAAAAATTGTCCCCAAGGTTATTGAAAAAGCTGAAAAGGAAAACAAATTTAGGAGCGAGTTAGAAGAACAGTGCAAGTTTTGGAAAATTTGATTAAATCCTTTCTATAATTGATATTACTTTGATGGATCCAAATCCTCGGTTTGTACTCCCACTAACTCTCATAACTACTAGAATAGATATAAAGGTAATATCATAAATTCATAAACATTTCATTCTTATAAAATCATTTAACGCTTGGGTGAAGAAAATTTTAATCTTAGGATTGGATTTCATTGATGAGGCCTACAAGATTTTGAAACCATTATTTCAGCCCAAGAAAAGACCAATTCAAATATTGAGAGCATTGATAAAGAGATGAGGATTTGGAAAGATTTTATTCAATATATTCACATCATGTCCCTTAAAATGATAAAATAATTATCTCTGATAATATTTTTGATGACTCTAAAAGCAGTCTATCTTGAAAATTTCCTTTTAGTGTCGAGTGGAGAATGAAGGTCCTACAAGAATCCTCAAAAGAGTTATAGAAAGTAGTTCAGAAAGGAGAATAGTTGAAAGTATATATATTTTTAGAACTTTAGGCTCTTTGTTATCAAATTTTCAAGGACAAATCATCTGAAATAAAATATGTTGACCGAATCAAAGCATATTTTATAATGTAGACAAATTCTTAACAAACTCAATATACTGCAAATAATATGAAATCCAAAAGAAAATAAATCTCCTTCTTCGTTATTGAATCATGAATTAAAATGTTTCCTAAATAGGAAAACAACTCCCAACTCGAGTTTCCAAGAAAACTCTAACTAACTTCAACTAAATCTACTCTAGGTGGCAGAAATTACTATTTTTAGCAGTTTACTAGAACATGCTATTCTTAGTAAGTTTGCATGCTTATTCGTATGGGCATAGAAATTACCATGCATCTTATACATTCCTAAATTAGAGGAACTGCCAAATTTCCAACTCACAATTCAAATAATAAACTAAAATTAACTAATGCCCTAAAATACGAAAATTCTAAACTACAACTTAAATCCTATATTTGGCCTCAAGATGGTGTATTTCAAGCTAGAAAATGTACCAAAATGTGATCCAAATGGTAGGGATAGTGGACCAGTGTTTTCATCTCATAAAAAATGTGGTTAAAAAAATGAACTCAAACAAACACCGGAGCTCAAGTTATGACCGTTTCAAGTCCTTACTAATTTTGGCGCATCATTCTCCCCTTCTTTAAAAAAAACACACTCTGCAAGTTGTCCTCTTCAAACCGCTTCCATTTATCTACATCCAACTTATTAATCTCCCACTCTATGACCCAAGCATTTTCCACTTGTTCTAGTCATTTCCAATCTACCAAATATTTGTTTTATTTCCCATGTCGTGTGTCCATTGTTTTCTTATCTATAATTTGATCCACCTCTTCTTTCTTCTTCACCGGAACCTGTTGCCTACAATATACTACTTCATCAATAACATCCTCTTCTACACCATATCAATGAAAAGAATACAAATATGAAACATTAAACACTTGAGAAATATAAAAATTCCCTGGTAATTCTACCTTATAAGCATTATCATTTATTTTTTCATGATTTTGCAGGGACCAATATTCTTGTACTTCACTTGTTATAGGTTCCTTTTCAAAACCTTTCCTTCCACAAGTATACAATAACCAACTCACCAACTATAAATACCTTTCTATCTATGCACATCTTCTATTTCCTTATACTTATCATTACTATTTTGCAGCTTCTTCCGCACTTCTTCCTATAATTTTTGTATATGTTCGGAAAATGCTTGTGCATCATCACTGACTCTACCATCAAATGGTAGTTGTACCAAATCTAACACTTCATTTTGATTAATCCCATACACAATATAAAATGGAGACTTACCTATGGATCTATTTATGGAACTTTTATATGCAAACTCGGCTTGTGGTAATGCTAAGTCCCATTGTTTCGACTTTCCACCAACAATGCACCTTAACAGGTTTCCCAAATTCTGATTTACCACCTCTATTTTCCCATCGATCTGAGGATGATAGGAAATCCTAAACTGTAGTTGAGTTCCCAACTTCCTCCATGAATTTCTCAGAAGTGACTTAAGAAACTTGTGTCCCTATCTCAAGTAATGGTTTTGGAACACCATGCAAACAAATAACTTCTCTGAAAAACAAAACTGCTACACCTATCGCATCACTTGTTTTCTTGCAGACAATAAAATTAACCATATTATAAAACCTATGAACAACCACAAAATTGATTCATTAACTTTTTTTGGTAATCCCAAATGAAAATCCATACTTAGATCTTTCCATGAACCTTTAGGAACATGCAACAAAGCATATACAACCCTATATTCTATGCATGGCCTTTTGAGACTTGGAAAATTTGACACCTCTCATCATATCTTACCACATCTATTTTTATATTTGGCTAATATTATTATATGCTACTAAGGATATCATATTAGCTTTACCAAAATGCTTGACCAATACTCCACTATACAACTCTTTCATTATATTCTCTCTCATAGACCCAAGTGGAATACATAGTTGGCGTTCCTTCAATAGATAGTCATCTGTAAAATATACTTATCCTAAACATCTCTGCATTATCTAACAATGGACAAATTAACCTTTCAATAATATCCTTCAAATCAGAATCGAATAATAGAAACCCTTCATTGCTTCAAAACCCACCACCTCATTTTCCATATTGGTAAACAAAGTCACACACCTACTCAATGCATCTGCAACTTGATTCTATTTTCCTTATTTATGTTTTAGAGAAAAAGTATAACCTTATAAAAATGATACCCACTTTGCATGGCTACTATTCAACTACTTTTTGTATTCACATATTTAAATTCTAGGTGGTCTGTAAATAAAAAAACTCATTAGGCACTAAGTAATGCCTTAATTCTTGTACAATTTCATAAAATTCCACATCATAAGTAGAGTAGTTATTTCCAACCTCATTCTATTTATCACTAAAGAAAGCTACTTTGGTGAACACCTTGAATTAGAACAACACCAATACCCATATGTGAGGAATCACAATAAACCTAAAACACTTTATCAAAATTTGGTAGTGCCAAAATTGGTGCCTCTGTCACCTTTTTCTTCAAGAAACGAAAACTATCCTCGGGTTCCTTTGTCTACAAAATCTCCCTTTTGTGCAATAATCATTGTTATAGGTGCTTCTGACAACCTTGCTGAATTTTTAATAAAATTTCTATAAAATGTTTCTAGACCATTAAATATTCTTACCTCTATTATACTTCGTGGAGTAGGCCATTCAATAATTTCCTTTATCTTCTCTAAGTCCATCTATACCCCATCTGTTGAAATAATAAAGCCCAAAAATACCAAAATCTCTTGCATAAACATGCACTTATTCATATTTTCATAGATTTTATCTTTCATTAACACTTCAAATATCACCCTCGGATGCCTCAAATGTTCTTCTTTAGTTTTACTAAAGATCAAAATATCATCAAAATAAACAACAAAAAACTTACCATTATACTCCCGCAGCACAATGTTCATTAGTCGCATAAAAGTACTAGGTGCATTGGATAACCTGAATGACATCACTAACCACTCATTTAATCCATTTCCTATTTTGAATGTGTTTTCCACTCATCTCCTTATCTGATCTAAATCCAATAGTAACCAGTTCAAAGATCAATATTGGTGAAATACCTAGTCCAGCAAGCACATACATCATATCATCAAGGTAAGGTATTGCGAACCTATACTTGATTATAATTTTATTGATTACTCTACTATTTTTGTAAATTATCCATGTTCCATTATTATTTGGTGTTAATAAAGCTGGGGTTGCACATAGACTCATGATCTCTCTTACAATCCCCTTTCTCACGAGATCTTCCACTTGCCTATTCAACTTTGCATGCAATGTCAGGCTCATCCTATAGGCCACTTGATTTGGGAGTGAAGACCCTAGAATCAAATCAATATGGTTTTGAATATCTCTTTTTGGTGGTAATACATCTGGTAGCTCATTAGGAATAACATCAAAAAATTATTCGATTAATTTTGTTATTTCTATTGGTATTTGTGCACTTGCAGGTTCATCCTTATTTGTAACTAGTGCATAAAAAAATGGTTAGCTTTTCCTCCTTCACAAATTCCTTTGCAGAAAGAATATTTTCAGCCTTCCCCTCTTCCTTAAGAGGTAGAAAAACTATTTTTGTGCCATCCTTCTAGAAATTATACGTATTCTTTCCCCTGTCATGAATAAATTTTCTATCAAATTGCCATGGTCATCCTGTTAGCATATGACATGCATCCATAGGAATAAAATCACACCAAATCTCATCCTTGTAACTATTCCTAATAGAAAAAATTATTAAACATATCTTATCAATAGTGACTTCATTATCCTTCTTAAACCATTAAATACGGTAAGGGTTATGATTCTTCTCACAATGCAAACCCAATTTCTCGATCATCTCATTTGAAACCATGTTCTAACAACTACCACCATCAATAATAACATTACATACCTTTCCTCCTGAAGTGCATCTAGTTATGAAAATATTTTTATGCAGCCATCCATCCCCTTGATATCCTTTCTTGGAGAAATCATCGTCCTCTTGATCATAAGATTTTCTCCATCATTTGGTGGAATTTTTAGGTCTTGTTCATCTTCCACTTGTTTATCTTCAACAATATTTACTCTTGGAGCATCTGCTTGCATCTTGTCATGTATATAATAATGTAAGCATTCAAAATCATGATTCCCCTCTTCACCACATATGTAGCAAACAAAAGGTCTTCGTGGAGCCTCCCATCCTCTATTGCTAGCATATACTTTTCCCCTAGAAAATCCTCTACCTCATTGTTGATTCTAGGAATATTGTCTCATATCTTCTTAATTTTCCACTCCATGAGGTGATTCTCCCTGATCTTGGCTTAAACCATCTCATCACTAAAAGGAGGATGAGGCCCCCCTTTTCATTCTAGGTGATCTCCTAAAACTTTGAAAACTTTATTTTTCCTCTGCCTTTAAGGCTAATTTATAGGCATCCTCCATGCTCTTAATCTTGTGCATACTTATCTCATCTTGAACAGAAATTTTTAATTCATTTACATACCTTGCAGAATTTATTTCCTCTTTTTCATGCTCTACATGAATGGAAAACTTATAGAACTCATTTGTGTATTCTTTCAATGTTAGTAAGTTCTATCTATTATTTTGAAACCTCTTATAATGGGTTTGTGGATAATCTACAAGGATAAATTTATCTTTCATCTTCTTCTCCATCTTACTCCACATCGTAATTATTTCTTTCCCCTTTCTTTACGAATCTTTCTATAGGTGATCCCACCATAACATAACATGAGCTTTCAATTTCATGCATGTAAATTTTACCTTCTTTTCTTCCGACATAGCCTTCCACTCAATTTTTTTTTTTGCATGCTAGTCAACCATTCTATCAGCTCCTCTGGTTTTAGACTACCTCCATACTCTTAAAAATCAACTATTATCCCATCATTCTTTCCTTCTAATGCTCAAAGCATCGTTTCTTCAAAATCTAAGGGTGGTGCTTGCGTTTCCTCCTCTTAACAAATTTATTCTTCATATGTGTCATCTCCACCCTAATTTCCTCTATGGGTTATCATTATAGCAAGCACAACAACTTGCCTTCATATATCTTGCATATTTCTATTCATATAGGAAATACCACCTCCTCTTCCTCTTCCTCTTTCTACCATTTTTTTACTCAAACCTTGCTCTCATACCGAGATAATATAGCCAAATTCTAAAAAAACTCAATATAATGCAAATAATATGAACTCCAAAAGAAAATAGATCTCTTTGTTCATTATTGAATCATGAATTAAAATGTTTCCTAAATAGGAAAACAAATCCCAACTCAAGTTTCCAAGCAAACTCTAACTAACTTTGCCTAAATCTACTCTAGGTTGCAGAAATTACTATTTTTAGAAGTTATTCGTACGGGCAAAAAAACTACCACACATCTTCTACATGCCTAAATTAGAGAAATTTCCAAATTTCCAACTCATAATTCAATTGATAGAATAAAATTAGCTAATGCCCTAAAATAATAAAAACTCAAACTACAAATTAAATCCTAATTTTTGGCCTCAAGATGGTGGATTTCAGGCCCGAAAAATGTGCTGAAACTTGCTCCAACTTAAAGGTTTGGTTAACGGTGCATTCATGTCATTGAAACATTTGGTTTCAAAAAAATGGACTCAAACAGACAACTGGAGCTCAAGTTATGACCATTTCAAGTTCTTGCTAATTTTGGCGCATTATTCTCCATTGCTTGAAAAAATGTAGCTCTTTCAAGTTGTCTACTTCAAAATGCTTCCATTTATCTATATCCAACTTATTAATCTCCCACTCTATGACCCAAGTAATTTCCTCTTGTTCCATTCCTTTCCAATGTACCAAATATTTGTTGTGTTTCCCATGTCGTGTGTCCATTGTTTTCTTATCTATAATTTGATCCACCTCTTCTTTCTTCTTCACCGGAACCTACTACCTCAAATCTACTACTTCCTCAATAAAAACCCTTTTACACCATATATATGAAAAGAATACAAATATGAAACATTAAACACTAGAGAAATATCAAAATTCCCTGGTAATTCTACCTCATAAGCATTATCATTTATTTTTTTCATGATTTTGCAGGGACCAATCTTCTTATACTACAACTTGGTATAGGTTCCTTTTGGAAACCTTTCCTTCCATAGGTATACCATAACAAATTCACCAAATTTAAATACCTTTCTCTTTTTGTGCACATTTTTTATTTCCTTATCCTTATCATTACTATTATGTAGCTTCTTCCACACTTCTTCCTGCAATTTTTGGATATGTTGGGAAAATGCTACTCCATCATCACTTACTCTTCCATCAACTGGTAGCTGTAAAAAATCTAACACCCCATTTGGATTATTCCCATACACAATCAAAATGGAGACTTACCTATGGATCTATTTATGGAACCATTATATGCAAAATTAGTTTGTGGTAATGCTAAGTCCCATTGTTTGAGTTTTCCCCAACGATGCACCTTAACGGGTTTCCCAAATTCTGATTTACCACCTCGATTTTCCCGTCGGTCTCAGGATGAAACACACTCTTGAACTATAGTTGAGTTCCCAACTTCTTCCATAAACTCCTCTAGAAGTGACTTAAGAACCTTGTGTCCCTATCTTAAGTAATTGTTTTGGAACACCATGTAAACAAACAACTTCTTTGAAAAACAAATCTGCTACACCTATCACATCACTTGTTTTCTTGTAGGAAATAAAATGAACCATCTTAGAAAACCTATCAACAACCAAAAAATTGATTCATTACCTCATTGTGTTTTTGGTAATCCCAAAACAAAATCCATACTTAGATCTTTCCACGACCCTTTAGGAATAGGAAATGGCATATACAACCCAATATTTTGTGCATACCCATTCGCGACTTAGAAAATTTGACGTCTCTCCACATATCTTACCACATATATTTTTAGCTTTGGCCAATAGTATTTCTATTCTACCAAGGTTATCATATTATCTTTACCAAAATGCCCACCAATCCTCCACTAAGCAACTCTTTCAAGTATATTCGATCTCATAGACCCAACTGGAATACATAGTTGACATCCCTTGAATAGGTAGCCATCCTATAAAATATACTCATCCTGGACATCTCCTGCATTTTCGACAATGGATGAATTAACCTTTCAACAATATCCTTGAAATCAGAATCAAAATAATACAAATCCTTTATTACTTCAAAACCCAACACCTCATTTTCTATAGTCATAAACAACAAATTCATACGCCTACTCAATGCATCTACAACTTGATTTTTTTTTCTGATTTATTTTTTAGAGAAAAGTATAACCCTGTAAAAATGATACCCACTTTACATTGCTACTATTCAACTTCTTTTGTGTATTCACATATTTCAGGGCTATGTGGTCTGTAAATAACACAAACTCCTTAGGCACTAAGTAATGCCTCCAATGCCTTAATTCTTGTACAATTTCATAAAATTCCATATCATAAGTAGAGTAGTTATTTCTTACCTCATTCTGTTTCTCACTAAAGAAAGTTATTGGTTTTCCAACTTGACTTAGAACAACACCAATACCCACATGTGAAGCATCACAATCAACTTCAAACACTTTCTCAAAATTTGGTAAATCCAAAATGGGTGCCTCTGTCACCTTTTTATTTAAGAACCGAAAAAAATCCTCATTGACTTTGTCCACAAAAACTCCCTTCCTTTTTGTGTATCTGTTATAGGTGCTATAATACTCCTAAATTTTTAATAAACTTTCTATAAAATGTTGTTAGACCATGAAATATTCTTACCTCCGTTATACTCCATGGAGTAGGCCATTCAATAATTGGATTTATTTTCTCCAAGTCCATCTGTACCCCATCTCGCTAAAAAAACAAAGCCTAAGAATACCAAACTCTCTTGCATAAACGTGCACTTCTTCATGTTTGCATAGAGTTTCTCTTTCCTTAACAATTTGAATATCACCCTCATATGCCTCAAATGTTCTTCTTTAGTTTAACTAAATATCAAGATATTATCAAAATAAACCACAAAAACTTATCATTATACTCCCGCAACACGGTGTTCATCAGTCTCATAAAATTACTAGGTGCATTGGATAATGTGAATGAAATCATCAACCACTCATATAATACATTTCCTATATTGAATGTTATTTCCAATCGTCTTCTTCTCGATCCAAATCTAATGGAAACCACTTTGAAGATCAATCTTGGTGAAATACCTAGATCGAATAAGCACATCCATCATATATTCAAGGCGAGGTATTGGAAACATATACTTGATTTTAATTTTATTGATTTCTCTACTATCTATGAACATTATCCATGTTTCATCCTTCTTTGGTGTTAATAAATCTAGGGTTGCACATGGACTCATGCTCTCCCTTATGACCCCCTTTCTCACAAGCTCTTCCACTTGCCTATTCAAATCTGCATACAATGTCAAACTCATCTTATAGGCCACTTGATTGAGAGTGAAGACCCTAGAATCTAATCAATATGGTGTTGAATATATATTTTGGGTGGTAATCGATATGGTAGCTCATCAGGAATAACATCCAAAAATTCTTCTATTAATTTTGTTGTTTCTACTAGTATTTGTGCACTTGCAAGTTCATCCTTATTTGTGACTAGTGCATAACAAAACGAGTTGCCTTTGCCTCCTTCACAAATTCCTTTCCAGAAAGCATATTTTTTTCCTTCCCTTCTTTCTTAAGAGGTAGAAAAAATATTTTTGTGCCATCCTTCTAGAAAGTATAAGTATTCTTTCCCCCGTCATGAATAACTTTCTATCAATTTCCATTGTCTTCCTAGTAGCTTATGACATGCATCCATCGGAATAACATCACACCAAATCTCATCCTTGTAACTATTCACAATAGAAAAACTTATTAATGATATCTTATCAATTGTAACTTCATTACCCTACTTAAACCATGCAATACAAGAAGGGTTAGGATTCTTCTCACAATGCGAGACATAATTTCACGATCATCTCATTTGAAACCATGTTCTCACATCTACACCCATAATTAATAACATTACATACCTTTCCTCCGAAGTGCATCTATTTTTGAAAATATTTGTACGCAGCCATCCTTCCCCCTTGAATCCTTTCTTGGAGAAATCATTGTTCTCTTAATCATCAGATTTTCTTAAACATCGGTGGAATTTATATGTCCTATTTGTCTTCTAATTTTTCAGCTTCAACAAGATTTACTCATGGAGCATCTGCTTGCCTCTTGTCATGTGTATAATAATGTGGGCATTCAAAATCCCGATGCCTCTCTTCACCACATATGTAACAAACAAATGGTCTTCGTGGATCCTCTCATCCTCTATCGCCATCATCTTCTTTGCCCCTAGAAAATCCTCTCTACCTCATTTTTGATTACGGGAATCTTGTCTCACATCTTCTTGATTTTCCACTCCACGAGGTGATTCTCCCCTACCTTGGCTAAAACCATTTCATCTCCAAAAGGAGGATGAGGACCCCTATTCATTCCGGGTGATCTCCTAAAACTTTGATGACTTTTTTTTTCCTCGGCCTTTAAGGATAATTGATGAGGCATCCTCAACACTCTTAATCATGTGCATACTTATCTCATCTTGAATAGAAAATTTTAATCCATTTACATACCTTACAACCATTTTTTCCTTAGTTTCTTCATGATCTACATGAATGGACAATTTTATAACTCATCTATGTATTCTTGCATTATTAGTAAGTTCGTCTAAGATTCTAAAACCTCCTGTAAAGGGTTTATGCATAATCTATTTGTAGAAATTTATCTTTCATATTTTTCTCCATCCTACTCCCCATCCTAATTATTTCTTTCCCCTTTCTCAACTTATCTTTTCGTAGATGATCCCACCATCACATAGCATGACCTTTTAATTTTGTGCATGTAAATTTTACCTTCTTTTCTTCTAACATAGCTTTCCACTCAAAAAAATTCCCATGCTAGTCAACAAGTCTATCAGCTCCTCGGTTTTAGACTACCTCCATACTCTGAAACCTTAACTCTTAGCCCATCATTATTTCCTTGTAATGATGAAATAATCCTTTATTCAAAGGATAAGGGTGGCACTTTCATTTCCTCATCTTCACAAACTTCTTCTTCATCCGTGTCATCTCCACCTTGATTTCCTCTCTAGGTTATCATTGCAAAAGCGCAACAACTTGCCTCTATCTATTAGCTCCTCTATTTTTAGACTACCTCCATACTCTAAAACATTAAGTCTTATCCCATCATTTTTTCCTTCTAATGATCCAAGCATCCTTTCTTCAAAATCTAAGGGTGGTTCTAGCATTTCCTCCTCTTCACAAACTTCTTCTTCATCTATGTCATCTCCACCTTAATTTCCTATCTAGGTTATCATTGAAGCAAGTGTAACAACTTTCCTCTATAGATCTTACATATTTCTATTCATATTGGAAATACAACCTCCTCTTCCTCTTCATCTTCCTGTAATTTTTGTTGACTCAAACCTTGCTTTGATACTAGCTAGCTAATAGCAAAATTCTAAACAAACTCAATATACTAAAAATAATATGAACTCCAAAAGAAAATAGATATCCTTATTCCTTATTGAATCATGTGAATTACAATTTTCCTAAAAATCCCAACTTGAGTTTCCAAGAAAACTCTAACTAACTTTGACTAAATATACTCTAGTTGGAGGAAATTACTATTTTTAGCGGTTTACTCGAACATGTTATTCTTAGTAAGTTTGCATACTTATTCGTATAGGCCTATAAATTTCCATGCATCTTCTACATGCCTAAATGAGAGGAATTTATAAATTTTCAACTCCTAATTCAACTAATATACTAAAATTAACTAATGCCCTAAAATAGGAAAAACATGAACTGCAACTTAAATCCTAATTTTTGGCCTCAAGATGGTGGATTTTAGACCCGAAAATGTGCCTAAACTTGCTCTTAATATTAGGTCTATTTGACTAGGGTTTTTTTCTCATCAAAACACGTGGTTTAAAAAATGGACTCAAATGGACACCAAGATCTCAAGTTATGACCATTTCAAGTTCCTGCTAATTTTGGCGAATCATTCCTCCCTACTTGAAAAAATGAATCTCCTGCAAGTAGTCTTCTTCAAAATGCTTCCATTTATATCGCATCCATTTTTTTATTCTCCCACTCTATGAACCAATTATTGTCCTCTTGTTCCATTCCTTTCCAATATACCAAATATTTGTTGTATTTCCCATGTCGTGTGTCCATTATTTTCTTATCTAGAATATGATCCACCTTTTCTTTCTTCTTCACTGGAACCCGCTTTGCCTCCAATATACTAATTCATAAATAACATCCCCTTATGCACCATATCATGAAAATAATACAAATCTAAAACATTAAACAATGGAGAAATATCAAAATTTCCTAGTAATTCTACCTCATAAGCATTATCATTTATTTTTTTCATGATTTTACAGGGACCAATCTTCTTGTATTTCAGCTTGTTATAGGTTCCTTTTAGAAACCTTTCCTTCCAAAGGTATATGATAACCAACTCACAAAATGTAAATTCCTTTCTCCATCTCTATGTGCACATCTGCTATTTCCTTATACTTATCATTATTATTATATAGTTTATTCCACACTTCTTTGTGCAATTGTTGTATATTTTTGGCAAATGATTTTGCATCATCACCGGCTCGCCATCAAATGATAGTTGTACCAAATATAACGTCCCATTTGGATTAATCCCGTAAAAAAATAAAAATGGAGACTTACCTGTGAATCTATTTATGGAACTATTATATGTAAACTCAGCTTGTGGTAATGCTAAGTCTCATTGTTTCAGATTTTCCTCAATGATGCACCTTAATAGGTTTCCCAAATTCTGATTTACCACCTCTATTTGCACATCAAGTATGAGGATGATAGGCACTTCTGAAATGTAGTTGAGTTACCAACTTCTTCCATAAATTCCTCCGAAGTGACTTAAGAACCTTGTGTCCCTATTTGAAGTAAAGGTTTTTGGAACACCATGCAAACGAACAACTTCTCTCAAAAACAAATCTACTACACTTGTCGCATCATTTGATTTCTTACAGGTAATAAAATGAATTTTTTTATAAAACCTTTAAAAAACCAAAAAAATTGATTAATTACCTCGTTGTGTTTTTGGTAATCCTAAAACAAAATCCATACTCATATCTTTCCATGACCCTTTAGGAACAGGAAACGACATATAGAACCTTGTATTCATGCCCAAAAATGTGTCATAAATTACTCTTACTAGAAGATCTGGTTGAAAAGTGTGTTTGTCTCATCAAAACATGTGGTTTAAGAAAAACGGACTCAAATGGACACCCAAAGCTCAAGTTATGACCGTTTCGAGTTCCTACTAATTTTGGTGCATCATTCTCCCCTGCTTGAAAAAACGCAGCTCCGAAAATTGTCTTCTTCAAAATACTTACATTTATCTACATATAACTTCTTACTCTCCCACTTTTTGACCCAATTATTTTTGTCTTGGTCCAGTCCTTTCCAATGTACCAAATATTTGTTGTATTACCCATGTCGTGTGTCCATTGTTTTCTTATATAGAATCCGATCCACCTCTTATTTCTTCTTCACCGAACCTGCTACCTCTAATCTACTAATTCATCAATAAAATCCCTCTACACCATATCCATGAATAGAATACAAATTTTAAACATTAAACACTGGAGAAATATCCAAATTCCCTCGTAATTCTACCTCATAAGCATTATCATTTTATTTTTTCATGATTTTACAGAGGACCAATCTTCGTGTACTTCAACTTATTATAGGTTCCTTTTGGAAACCTTTCCTTCCATAGGTATACCATAACAAACTCACCAACTATAAATACATTTCTCATTATGTTCACATTTGTTATTTCCTTATACTTATCATTACTATTTTGACTTCTTTCACATTTCTTCCCGTAATTGTTTTATATGTTTAGAAAATACTTCTACATCATCACTGACTTTGCCATCAATTGGTAGTTGTATAAAATCTAACACCTCATTTGGATTATTCCCATACAACATAAAAATAGAGACATACCTATGGATCTATTTATGGAACTTTATATGTAAAATCATCTTTTGGTAATGCTAAGTCCCATTTTTTCATCTTTTACCCAATGATGCACCTTAACAAGTTTCCCAAATTCCAATTTACCAGCTCTATTTACTCATCGATCCGAGGATTATAGGCACTTTGCTAAAATTTAGTTGAGTTCCCAACTTCTTTCATAAATTCCTCTAGAAATGACTTAAGAACCTTGTGTCCCTATATAAAGTAAATGTTTTGGAACACAATGAAAACGAACAACTTCTCTAAAAACAAATCTTCTACACCTATCACATCACTTGTTTTCTTACAGGAAATAAACTGAACCATCTTAGAAAACCTATCAACAACCAAACAAATTGAGTCATTACCTAGTTGTGTTTTTTTAATCCCAAAACAAAATCCATACTCAGATCTTTCCATGACCCTTTAGGAACAAGCAACGACATATACAACCTTTGAATCTGTGCATGGCCTTTCAAGACTTGGAAAATTCAACACCTTTGCACATATCTTACCACATCTCTTTTCAACTTTGGCCAATAGTATTTATCTTCTACCAAGGCTATCATCTTATATTTACCAAAATTCCTAGCCAATCCTCTACTATTCAACTCTTTCACTAGATTATCTCTCATAGACCCAACTATAATACATAATTGGCATTCCTTGAATAGGTATCCATCTTGTAAAATATACTCATCCTAGATATCTCTGCATTATCTCGATAATGGACTAATTAATCTTTCAACAATATCCTTCAAATCAGAATCAGGAAGAATACAAACCCTTTATTGCTTCAAATCCCACCACCTCATTTTCCATAGTGGTAAACAAATTCACACACCTACTCAATACATCTGCAACTTGATTGTGTTTTCCCAATTTATATTTTAGAGAAAAAGTATAACCTTGCAAAAATGATACCCACTTTGCATGCCTCTATTTCAACTTCTTTTTATATTCACATATTTAGGGCTATGTGGTCGTAAATAACACAAAATCCTTAGGCACTAAGTAATGCCTCTAATGCCTTAATGCTTGTACAATTACATAAAACTCCACATCATAAGTAGAGTATTTCTTTCTTACCTCATTCAATTTCTCACTAAAGAAAGCTATTGGCTTTCCACCTTGACTTAGAAAAACACCAAGACCTAGGTGTGAGGCATCAAAATAAACTTCAAACACTTTCTCAAAATTTGGTAAATCCAAAATGTATCCCTCTGTCACCTTTTTCTTCAAGAACCAAAAAAATCGTCGGTTGTCTTTGTCCACAAAAACTCCCTTCCTTTTGTGCAATCTGTTATAGGTGCTAAAATATTCCTGAAATTTTTAATAAAATTTCTATAAAATGTTGTTAGACCATGAAATCTTATTACCTCTGTTATACTTCATGGAGTAGGCCATTCAATAATTGCCTTTATCTTCTTTGAGTCCATATGTAACCCATCTTCATTAATAATAAATCCCACGAATACCAAACTCTTGTATAAATGTGCACTTCTTCATATTTGCATAGAGTTTCTCTTTCCTAACACTTCAAATATCACCCTAAGATGCCTCAAATATTCTTATTTAGTTTAACTAAAGATCAAGATATCATAAAAATAAACCACAACAAACTTACCATTATACTCCCCAGACGGTGTTCAAGTGTCATAAAAGTACTAGGTGCATTGGATAACCCAAATGGCATCACCAACCACTCATATAATCTAATTCCTATCTTGAATGTTTTTTTCCACTCATCTCCTTCTCTGATCTGAACCTGATGGTAACCACTTCAAAGATCAATCTTTGTGAAATACCTAGATCCGACAAGCACATCCATCATATCATCAAGGCGAGGTATTGGGAATCTATACTTGATTGTAATTTCATTGATTTCTCTGCTATTTATGCACATTCTCCATGTTCCATCCTTCGGTGGTGTCAATACAGCTAGGGCTGCACATGGACTCATCCTCTCCCTTACGACCCCTTTTCTCATGAGCTCGGCCACTTGCCTATCCAACTCTACATGTAATGTCAGGATCATCCTATAGGCCACTTGATTTGGGAGTGAAGACCCTGGAATAAATTGGAGGTAATCCATCTGGTAGCTCATTAGGAATAACATCAGAAAATTCTTCTATTAATTTTATTGTTTCTATTGGTATTTGTGCACTTGCAAGTTCATCCTTATTTATAACTAGTGCATAACAAAAACTAGTTGCCTTTACCTCCTTCACAAATTCCTTTACAGAAAGCATATTTTCATCCTTCCCCTCTTCCTTAAGAGGTAACAAAACTATTTTTGTGCCATCCTTCCATAAAGTATAAGTATTATTTCCCCCATCATGAATAAATTTTCTATCAAATTGCCATGGTCTTCCTAGTAGCATATGACATGCATCCATAGGAATAACATCACACCAAATCTCATCCTTGTAACTATTCCCAATAGAAAAACTTATTAAACATCTCTTATCAATAGTAAATTCATTACCCTTCTTAAACCATGCAATACAGTAAGGGTTAGGATTCTTCTCACAATGCAGACCCAATTTCTTGACCATCTCATTTGAAACCATGTTCTCACAACTACCACCATCAATAATAATATTACATACCTTTCCTCCTGAAGTGCATCTAGTTAGGAAAATATTTGTACATGTATGCATCCATCCATCCCCCTTGATATCCTTTCTTTGAGAAATCATATTCCTCTTGATCATCGAGTTTCTCCAACATCTAGTGGAATTTCTAGGTCCTATTTTTCTTCTACTTGTTCAGCTTCAATAAGATTTACTCTTAGAGAATTTACTTACCTCTTTTCATGTGTATAATAATTTGGGCATTCAAAATCTTGATTGCCCTCTTCACCACATCTGTAACAAAAAAATGGTCTTCGTGGAGCCTCCCATCCTCTATCACCAACATATCCTCTACCTCATTGTTGATTCTGTGAATCTTGTCACGTATCTTCTTTCTTTTCCATTCCATGAGGTGATTCTCCCCTACCTTGGATGAAACCATCTCATCCCCAAAAGGAGGAAGAGGTCCCCCTATTTATTTCAGATGATCTCCTAAAAATTTGATGACTTCATTTTTCCTTGGCCTTTAAGGATAATTGATAGGCATCCTCCATGCTCTTAATCCTGTGTATACTTATTTCATCTTGAATAGAAAATTATAATCCATTTACATACCTTGCATCAATTTGTTCCTCGGTTTCTTCATGATCCATTTGAATGGAAAAATTTAGAACTCATCTGTGTATTCTTTCTTTGTTAGTAAGTTATATCCGAGATTTTGAAACCTCCCGTAAAGGGTTTGTGCATAATCCATAGGGAGAAATTTATCTTTCAGCTTCTTCTCCATCTTACTCCAAGTCCTAATTCTTTCTTTCCCTTTCTTGACCACTCTTTCTATAGGTGATCCCACCATAACATAGCATGAGATTTCAATTTCATGCATGCAAATTTTACCTTATTTTATTCGACATAACCTTCCACTCAAAAAATTTCCCCATGCCGTTAACGGTCTATAGGCTCCTCTCGGTTTTATACTACCTCCATACTATAAAACATCAACTCTTATCCCATCATTATTTCCTTCTAATTCTTGAAGCATCCTTTCTTTAAAATCTAAGTGTGGCATTTACATTTCCTCCTCTTCACAAACTTCTTCTTCATTTGTTTCATCTCCACCTTGATTTCCTCTCTACGGGTTATCATTGTAATAAGCGCAAAAAAATTCCTCTGTAGATCTTGCATATTTATATTCATCTGGGAAATACCACCTCCTCTTCCTCTTCCTCTTCTTTCCATTTTTTTACTCTAACCTTACTCGATACGAGATAGTGTAGCCAAATTCTAAACAAACTCAATACACTACAACTAATATGAACCCTAAAAGAAAATAGATCTCCTTCTTCATTATTGAATCATGAATTAGAATTTTTCCTAAATAAGAAAACAACTCCCAACTCGAGTTTCCAAGAAAACTCTAATTAACTTTGACTAAATCTACTATAAAAAGAAATTACTATTTTTAGCAGTTTACTAGAATATGTTATTCTTAGTAATTTCACATAGTTATTAAACGAGCACAAAAATTTCCACGCATCTTTGATTAAAGGAATTTCCAACTTTCTAACTCATAATTCAACTAATAGACTAAAATTAGCTAATGCCCTAAAATAGGAAAAACTCGAACTACAACTTAAATCCTAATTTTTGGCCTCAAGATGGTGGATTTCGGGCTCGAAAATGTGTGGAAAATTTCTTCAATTGGTAGGTGCACGGTTTGACCGATACATTCATCTCATTGAAACATGTGGTTTCAAAAACAAAATTGACTCAAATGGACACCTAGAGCTCGGGTTATGAGAGTTTCAAGTTCTGTTAATTTTGGTGCATCATTTTAACACTCTTATCAAGGAAAATTATTCAAGACAGAGTTGGTTAATAAGGAAAAGATAGAATAATTTTCAAATCTCAATAATGTTATTATAGAAGATGTAAAGGTACTGTCAAGTATGGTGGGATAAATTCATAGATGGAAAATTCCTTAGGAGCGGGATGAACAACTTGATTAATACCATTGTGTCACGGGAAATAGAGATCTCGATTGCGAGTCCTAAAATTTAGAATGCATGTCTTAAAGTTAAAATTTCCTAAATCATTGTTTCTTTATTTCCTTCTTCCTCGGGCTCTTAAATATAAAGTCATTTGAATGTAACTTATTCAATTAAGTGTTTTATCACTTAATTAAAGTAACTAGTTAGTTAGGGTGGTTACTCCTTTCCCCTTTTCCTATATAAGGATTCATTTTCTTTGTAAAAGGGGTTGGATGTTGGTAAATTTTTATGTAAGAAATATTGATTCTAAATACAGAAGAAGAACCCTACCCTTTTTCCTCTTTGTTCTGTCTATTTTCCTTTCTTGGTTCTGTTACATTTCATGTATTATTTGTATTATCTAGATTTTGAAACTTTGTGTTCTTATGCATAGATTAGGATTTATTGAACTATGATTTAATTTAAATATTGTTTAATGTGATAAAATTCATTATGCAGACATGTATATCATCAAGTTATTTTGGCATGTATGAGTAGAATAAGATCTGCACTCTTCTTATTTAATTTTTTTCTCTTTCTTTCCTATTTTCATCCATGTAGGTGTGGTGATCTTGAACGACCAAGAAGGAACTATGAATCCTTGATAGATAAATTTGAAAAGGAATTGTGTGTCCCAGATTCATCCGTCATGCCAAGAAGCCTACAAAACGACGTTCTTCTAACTATTCTTCTCTTGATCCTTCTTTGTATTTTAAATCATGAAATTAATCAATGCTACCAACATCCTCATTTAAAATTATTAGTTTGTAAATATTTTAAGAGTTCCATATTTTGGTCTAAATAAGGGAACCTCCCCATTAAAGATGAGGGACTGCTTTATCCCCTGAACTATTGACTATATCTTTAACAACATATTTTTCACCCAAAACCCATGCGATAGGATAGTTTAAGATGACAATTAAAATATTAATAAAATATGGAGATTAAAGGATATCTTTAAACTACCTAACAATTTTCGTAAATATTTTCATTTCTTGTGTTTATCTTATCAACTTGATTTGCATGCAAAATTAAACCTAAAATTAGCTATTGACCCACCTATGCTTAGTTGTCTAGGTTATTTTTAGATAATTTGGAATACTTGAAGGGGATCTTGTATTTGGTTTATGCCATTGTTGGGAGGTGATACTCATGTTTTTATTATTAGTTACATCGACATTATGGGATGATATTTGTATGACCATGTTTTCTATTTTGAGGAGGTAGTGTTATTATATTGGATTTCACCTTTGGGAATTATATTTTAGGAGAGGATACTATGTTATTATGGATATTATTCTTTTAAAATATGGGCGAGTCTATTTTATGTAGAGGATATTTTTTTCTAAAAAAGAAGAGATTTTATATTGTTAAGAGGAGACTTTTTTTTTTTTTTTTGATATTACACATTAAAGGGTAGACCCATCTTTGTGAGAAGGGAATCATTGAAGGTTTGATTGTGGAACTCATACAATTAGCATACAAGCTTAAAGGAGAATAATGAGTGCTTAGGAGTTGTATCACAAGTTGGGGTTTCAATATATTACCTTATTAACAATTCCATATTTTTGTTTTGTTCCATCCTTGAACTCCCTTATGTAAATAATGAAAGAATGTATACATTCCTGTTAGAGTTGTTTATTGAAAGCTACTAAATTATTGATAATTATTAAATGATTACAGATGACTTGTTAATACATTCACTAGGGTCATTATTGGTCTTGGTCATGAGGAATGTAGCATATTTTGTATACTAACCATGTATATAAACTATGTTGGATATAACATCGGTTGCATTTGACCCATGTTTGTAAAATGAGGAAAAATATTTATTAACCACTTAGATGAGGAAAATAGATCATAATTTCTTGCATGATGTTTGGATAACCACATGATATTGAAGGGCTTATCAAGGTATTATTGACTTGGAGATAATTCATTTGAGATGTTAATTGAACCATAACAATGGGAACACTCATTCCCTAGTTGATTTATTATTATCTATTATTTTAAAAGGTTAATTTGGTCATAACTATGACATGCTTATAAAGGAAACCTTGGTGATTGAGATATGTCTCATTTTGACTAATGCTGATAACTCATTATCAAGATTCCTAAGCATTGGCTCAAGGAGAAAATATAACTAAATAAATTTATTTATTAAAAAATGGATTAAACCAATAAGATAAATATAATAATGGTTTGTGGAATAAGATATTTATCAATTTACTTCCCCAATTGAATGAGAAAGTATGACCCAAATGTTAACTAAATAAGTAATAGGGCTTACTCAAGTAGGTTCTTTATTTCAACAAGTTGAATCTTAATTGATTTTCTTTAAATGTTGATTTATTACGTTATAGAACACAATAGGTCATATCCATTTTGGTTATGCTATTTGTTTTATCTTAAAATATTCATTCCTACAGGTTATAATATAAAATATTAGAGGTGGTGACTTCAAATTGGATTATAAGAAACTCTTAAATTTGATAAAGAATCAAGAATGTATCTAGTAAATAGTTTTCTTAGTAATATCATTAATTTTTTAATAGATTTGGCTATCCCTACCTTATTTGATAAGTGTTATTGATTTTTTTCTCCTTCCCTCTAGAGGTGATCATCTTATCCTCGACCAATGATAAACATAGTTTAATGAGATAGTTATGTGAGAATCAAGATATGTCTTATTGTGTTTATGTAAACACCGAGATTTTGTACTACCTACGTAGTATAACATGTTTTGGCCAAAGTTGTGATATTGTTTTCATCAATTTCTATTCATGCTTTCTTATATCTACATTTTTATTTCAAAAATAAAATGATTTTAGAGTACCTAGTTCATTTGATTATGCACATGTCGTAGAGGAAACATTTTATTTAAAAACACATGGTTATCTTTTTTATACCGAGAAAGAAGCCCATTTCTACTTCCTTAATTGAAGGGAAGTTCAACTTTCCAATTATAAGGTGAAAGAAGATTCTTTTTGGTTTATGGTTGGAGGTAAAATGCTCTTATGATATTCTCCCTTAGTTTGATTTGATATTCGGGACACATAGTACTATTGAATATGTTTATTACTGTTATTATGTTTAGTTTTGGGTAGGTTTTTTCCTAATATTACATCATGGAAATTGTAATTTTTGGTTATATTAAATTTTTAAGAATTGCATATAATGTTATGATGTAAAAATTATTTTTATAAAGTTTTAGAAGCTCAACCAATTAATGATTTTTGTATTTATATGAAAGGATGTATTGTTTTATTTCAACTAAGTCATACATTAATTCAAATTCTATATTGACATAAGTATCATTATTATTAGCAATAAGGTATGTAACAATTTAATATTATAATTCGTGACTACATGAGAGATGATAGAAAATCCTATCTAAATGTTTTTATATATGTACTTGTTATGATTTTTATGGGAATTAAACTATGATGAAACACATATGGAGAAAAGAAAAAACATTATAATTAAAATTATAATAAAAGTATGAAAACTTGATTAAAAATTAATCCATGAAGAAATAAATTGTAATTGATACTATAATCATTATTATCCTCTTTACTAATTAAATTGTCATGTTAAAAAAATTCATTTTTTATTCCAAATTTTGTGTATTGATCATTACATTTTGGTTTTAGAGATGGGGTTCAATAGTCACTCACCATTGCTAGTGATGTGAACCCTAAGCTGCGTAACCCTAATTTTATTGAGAAAGAAGTTGGGATAGATCATATTCTTGCAATCCTAAAGGAGACACAAGATCATATGGATGCCCTTGAGTAGGAGGTATAGGATCCTATAGATTATGATGAGGATAAGTAAAGGGATCGGGACCAAGATCACGAGATAAGATGATCATGAAGGTTCCAACCATGAAGACGAATAACTATAGTATGAAATAGCTAAGAAGTGTCGTTTGGCCATTGAATTGGACAATGATCTTAAAAAAACTAATCTACCAAATTTTTAACATATCATGTTTTAAGATGGAGTATGAGAATGGCCAAGTGAGATGGAAAAATATTTTTACATGTATGATTTTTAGAAGATACAAAGGTATTTTGGGGATCATATTAGCTTTCTAGGGATGCTTCAATGTCGTGGGATAACAAGTTTAAAATGGGCTTAGTAGCTACAATTGGTTCTTGGGATCAATTTATGATTATTTTCTAGAAATTATGGTTACCATAAGTATATTTTGACTAGAAGATGACTGAATTATAAAACCTTTGGAAAATAAACCTTATTGTGATTGAATATTGGGAGAATCTCACATGACTTCTTAAGTATTTTCAATAGTTTTATAAGGATGAAAGGTTCAACACTCATAATTTTATCATGGGTTTGAGACCATATATTAGTAGTGAGGTGGATGTAAATGGGATAAATACTATGGATTATGTGTTTTTGAAGGTTATAATATAGGAATATAAAGTACAAATAATATCTAGCATGAAAGATAAGAAAATAAAATATAATATTCTTTAGAGAATACTTCAAATTTAAAGAATAAGTGGTGGACGAATGAAAAATATAAAGAGACACCTTTCTGAATAAAATTTAAGATTGGAATTTTAGGAAAACACACAAGATTCAATAAATAGTGTTCCTAAGAAATTTAAGTTAGGGAATAGGTTGTTAGGTGAGAAAGGACCACCTAAAGGATGTTTTAAATTATAAATTGATCATTATGGAAATAATTATCTATAGAAAGGTTAGAATAATAACCATAACAAACACTCAATATCTAACCAATATGAATATTTATAGTAGATGATTAATGCATCAGTTGACAACCATCAAGCATACCACCAAGCCATGCCTATAGAGACTACATGTATGTTGTTAAATTTGTAAATTTTAATTTTAATTAATACTAAACACACTAAATGTTTCATTTCACTTGATTTATAATAAAAAATTTATAAGAGAGCTAGGTACATGGAAAATTAATAGACCATATAGTATGATAAGCGAGAAAAGCACATGGTACAATAATTTCTATTTGAAACGTAACTCGGGTTTCCAAAATTTACTACGAAGGTAAACCTATATATATATATATATAGTTACGTTTCCAAAATTTACTACGAAGGTAAACCTATATATATATATATATATATATATATATATATATATATATATATATATATATATATATATATATACAATGGAATCAAATGAAATAAACTTAGCGAGAAAATTATCTAAGACAACACATGAATAAGATTTAATATTATGCCAAAAATGTAGAGTGTCTTGATCATTTTGAACAATCGACTAAACTATAGGGTATAAGATGCGAGATAAGTCTTAGATAGATTATTGTTATGTAGCTAAGTAAATCTCATAAGAAGGGTTACATACTTTATGTAGTTCATGTAGATGAACTTGAGGAAATAAAATGACCAACCCTAGAAGAAATACTTTATGATGTTTTTCTAGAAGAATTATGTGTACTTCTGAAAATGGGAATATGACTTCTTAATTAATTTAGTTCCAAGAGATAAACTAATCTCTAAGGCTCCTTACAAGGTGAATATGATATAATTGGTGGACTTAAAGTTTAAAATTCATGAATTATTAGAAAAATGTTTAATCTACCCTAGTATGTCATCATCAAGATCCCTATGATATTTATCAAGAAAAAATATGGATCACTTTGCCTTTGCATATTTATAAAAATGTGCATCATTTACCTCACATTAATGATCTCTTTGATAAAATGCATGGGGAAACTAAATTATATAATATGATATGAGATATGGGTATCATAAAATGAAGATGAAGGATGAGGAAATTCAAAAGATAGATTTGAACAAGGTATAAACATTCTGAATTCATGGTTTTATCATTTGGATTGGCTAATGTTATTGTAGCCTTCATGAACATAATGAACAATGTGTTTATGGATAAGTTAGTGTTTTTGGATAGAATTTTTTGTAATATAATATGAAGAGGAACACATGAACCTCTTAAGGTTTGTAATGGAAAGGATAAGTGTACGATATAAAAGTGACATGCGAGCATGAGAATCTACATGCAACTCTTCTTTGTACCCGACCTCCTGAGGTTGTGCAAGATAGCTGGTGAGAATGGAATATATGTGGATATAGAAAAACTAGTTGGGCAATCTTATATCCTCAACATGTAATAATGGAATCTACGAATCTAAGGAAAAGAAGGCCCTCCTAACCTGAATTGGTGTAATGGATCGTTTGGATATAATAGCTTCTCGGAGGCTCCAATCAATGTCAAGCTCTACCAAGATCCTATTTATTGGTTGTTGGATACGTGGAAAATGACATGTAGGTGCTTTGTGTATATTTCTAGAAAAGGTCATGGAAAATGGTGATGAGAGGTGTAGTGGATCCTCCGGAGTTTTATGGATAATTCTCTGGTCTAGTCCAGAAATCCCTAGCCTAATTGGATGCTACGTTTAATAAAGATAATTGTGTAATGATGTCTGGTAGAAGTAGTGAGGATTTTAATATTAGTGTACGTAAACCAGTGTCAACGTCTAATTGATCAGTAGGCCTATTGGGTTATGGGACCTGTGGATCACAACCGTAAGTTCATGGTTGTGGTGGACCTCCTATGGTCATATGAGGAGTCAATATCTCCTTCCGACTATCCAATAGTCATAAGATTTTTCAGCTTCTATGTTTAGAACTAGAAGTTGTATGATTTTCTCATAATACCTTACGAGTGTTTTGGCAACTTGAATACGTAAGCTAGTATCTATGTCGATGAGGAGGTCTCCTACATTGGGTTGTGGAACTAAAGGATCATAACCAAATATTTGTTCTCTTTCAAGTTCTTGTATGGTCATGCGGATATCCTATCAAGGCAGTCTGTAGTTGGGTTGATTTGACCAGAATGTGTATGCCTTGTCATCTTCAATATTCAACTCTCTCAATTGTTCACTAATTTCTTGTAGGTTTATTGTCATTTGAAAAACCTGAATCCTAAGGTCTTGATCTATATCAGCTAGTGTTGTGGAGAGATTTGGTTGAGGTACCACCGGTTCGAAAATGTAATCTCTGGGCTCTCTAGGTCCCGTGATTGTCATGCAAAGATGATTCAACTTTAACTGAAATGAATAAACTAATTATGAAAGATATATCTACACTATGCATATATTCTTTTATTTTTTTTATTTTTGATGATGTGTATTTGAATGAAATTAAAAGAGCAGCTATTCTAATATGTTTAGAAAATGGACAATTAATCTAATAATCAGAATTAAAACAAGCAAGGTAGCATGGTATAGCTATTTTCTTGTGTATTTGTGAATTTATCCTAAATATTTAAATAACTAACTAGTTTAATCAAAAGACTTCCAATCCTACCTCAGAAGTGAGGAATGAATCATAGTTTCTTAGAAACTATCATTCCCATAGCTTCCCTAGCAATATCAAAAGTGAGCTTTAACTGAAATGAAATAATTTACTACTCTATTTGATATATTGTAACTACAACTTTGATAGCTCAAACCTAGAGTTTACAGAATAGTGGTAAATCCAGTTGTGTCATGACTTGTCCCCTCAGTGTGATCTCCTCATTCCTTCGTGTTCTCATGAATCCAAAAAGCATGTATGTGATAGTGTCAGTAGCGGAAGATACTTGAACAATGGTAGCTTTGGATATAAACCAAATACAATGCAAGTAAGAGAGGGATAGTGCAAGTGAACAGAGCTTGACTATGCAATTCCTAGCAGGATTTATTACGGGGATACAATGCAAATATGCTAAGAATTTTGGATCTATCTCTTGTGACAAACAAAACTGCAACTCTAAGATGGATTCTAATCTAAAAATGAAACTACCTTATGCTAAATTGATTGTATGGGACATAAATGAAGTAAGATGAAAGCAAGAAGATCAAATGATCTCTAAAACAGAAATGAGAGGCTGATAATTCATGTAAAATATGAAACTATTGAAACTCATGCAAGAACTTCAAACAAACTGAATAATCAAACACAGAAGGAGAGGGGCCATTTGTTTGAAAACAAGCTGGCTATTTATAGCATTTGGATTTACCAGAGGGTAACTTGGAATTGATCTCCTTTACTATAAACAAAGGGAAAACACTATTTACCAGGTAGCCAAAACATAAATGCAAGCCAAAGTGGTTGAAGAATGCAGGTGAAAGTTGAATTTTTACATTTGACGTGATCATTGAAATGTTATGGAAACCCGCATAGGACCACCACCCTGCATAGGGAGGTAGTTATAGGACCACCACCCTATCCTAGGAGGTGGTCATGGGACCACCACCTAGGCAAGGTGGCGGTTCTGTAACTTAAAGACAAAAAGTAGGGGAAAAGGGGTAGAGACTAGAAAAAGATATGTAAAAGCTAGACAAGGCTTTATAGGATGCACATGTACACTTGGCAAGATTTATTGGATTCTAAACACGTTACGAAGATATCTGAATCATCATTGGAGTTTAGTAACCTCTTCCGGTAAGTAGTACTGATTACCTAAATTTTGGAGTACGTCTAATAAGGGAACAAAATGTATGGAAAGATTTCAAAATATGCATTATTTCATAGGGAAGTAAAATACCTTTGGTATAGTGTTTCAGCATATGGGATTGTGGTAGATCCTATAAAAATAAAGGCTATAATAGAGTTCCTAACTCCTAATAATGACCACAAGGCTCATATCTTCATGGGATTAGTAGGTTACTACATGATGTTTGTTTCTAGACTGTTAAAATTTTCTAATCCTATCATCTCATTACATAAGAAAAGAAAAGGTATGATTACATAAAATATGTAGGCAAGCATTTATTCTCCTTAAGATGAAATTGATGACAACACATATACTTTAGGTACTTAGTCCATATGGATATTTATTGGTTCTATTAGATGATTTGGTGAAGGTTATGGTGTTGTATTAATTCAAGATGGACAATTCATTTCCTATGAAGCTTAGAATTTTAATCATAATGATCTAAATTATGCTCCATATTATTTCTGACTAGTAATATTTTTTCATTCCTTACATGTTTGGAGGAAGTTATTGATAGGTATTCCTTTTGAATTGAAAAAATAAAACCTAGGAATTAAGTACAATTTAATGTAACTAAATTTGAATGCTAGATAATATAGGCGGTTATATTTTTGTCTGAGTATGATTTTTACATCAGTTTCATAAAAAAGTAAAAAAATTTGTAGATGCCATCATTTGCATGAACTATATTTTTACAATGTTGATCATGAGGTTAAAATTCAAAGATGAATTGATAATAAATGTTATTAAAGACAAGTTCGCTAACAAGTCAAGGAAGAATTTGAGGAAAATACATAGGATCATTGGTATGATGGTTATACATTTGTACAAGATGGTATTCTTAGTTCAATGTAAGTATTTACACACCTAACGTGGAAAATGTGTGAACCTGCATTGATGGAATAATTCCATACCGCACCTTATTTGGGTCACCCAGGTGAGTAAGAAGTAAATAGAAATGGAATAGATTTTTTTGGAGTGGATATAAAAGAGACACAATACAATTTATTTCTAAATGTCTTGAATGTCAGAGAGTAAAGGCCAAAGATTTCCATACAACAAAATTATCTACCCACATGGAAGTGCAAATTAGTATAGACTTCATGTAGGGATTTCCTATGTTGAAGAACTAACATGATGTTAATTTAGTCATGGTAGATAAAATAATAAAGGCTACAAATTTTATACATAGTAACCTCAATGATAATGTCCCAACACTTGAAATATGTTTTTGAAAAAATATTCAAATTTCATGGTGCACCTATAAGAATTATCTTAGATAGAGGTACTTGTATGACATCCTATTTTTGGTATACAATTCTTATGACCTTGGGAATTAATATGCACTTCATTTATGCATTCCACATAGATCGATGGCAATATTGAACATGTAAATCAAGTTTTAGAGGACATGTTGGGATTGTAATACATGGATTACTAGTAAAAATGTGATTGCATATATAATTCATACCATTCCAAACCAAAATTATATTCTTTTGAAGCCCTATATGGAAGAAAATCTTGGAATATGGTTAGTTGGGACAACGTGGAGGAAAAATGGGCAATTGGATGAGAAATTATTTTTGAAAGTAAATAATAAGTAAATCTCATAAGACATCTTAAGTAGGTTGTGGATTGATATAAGAGCTATGTGGATAAAAATGCAACCAATAGGAAGTTTTTGTAGGGGCTTAGGTGTTCCCATGAGTTAATCTAAAGAAAAATTCAACTAAAATATTAAAGAAATAACCTCAATACATGGGAGATTTTTTTATGTTTTGGGGACACTCAACCTTACTATTTATAAAATATATTTTGTGCCCACCGTATCATGGTTACATGATGCTTTTTATGTCTTTTACAAAAAAATTATAAATGCATCTCATATTCATGATTGGAAATTATTATAGTGAGATTTATATTATTTATATCTATTCATGATTTCATAAAATTAGATGTTTATTTTTAGAACTAATATAATTATGGAGTAGCTAGTACATTTGGTTGAACGGATGTAGTAGAGGTATAATTTTATATACACATATGGTTATCCTTTTTAAATGATTTATATTGAGGTGAATTCCTATTTCTAATGGGTCACCTTAATTGAAGGAAGGTCCAATTTCCATCTTGGAAGGTGAAGGAGATCCTTTGTGGTATATAATTGTAGTAAAATTATATGATTATATTCTCCTTGATTGCACTAATATTCAGGAAAAAAATAGTGTAGAGTGATCCATATTAATTATTGTTATTATATTCATTTTTAGCGGTTTGTTGTCACTATTGATTGTATCACTAAAATGTTTTTTTAGTTATTTGAAATTGATGAGAGATGAAGAGAATGTTATTATGTAAAATTTATTTTTAAATAGTTGTGATAAGATCATACAATTGGTTATATATATATATGAAATAATGTAATGTTTCATTTAAACTAAGTCATAACATATACAAAATCATATATAGACATAAATATCACTATTATGAGAGATAGGGAATGTAACAATTCACTTTTATGATCTTTGATTCCATGACAGATGTTACAAAATATTATCTTTATGATGTTATATATACTTGTTATGATTTTTATGGGAATTAAACTATGTTAAAACAAATATGGAATAAGGAAACACACATTGTCATTAAAATGATTAGACAATAGATAAATTGATAATGTATGACGACATGGTTAAAAATTCATCCGTAAATAAATAAGTTGAAAATAATAATACAATCATTTTTATCCTCTTAATTAATTAAATTATGTTAAAAAAATCATGCTTTATCCTAGATTTTTATTAATCATTACATTCTTTTTCTTTGTACTAAAATTTCGTATCTCATGACAATATATTTAAATTCTTGTAAATTTTTTTGAACATATGCTACCAAATCTTCCTTGATGCTAAATAACCTCACCTTTAATACAAGCTTAGGTCCTTATCTCTTACCAATTAGTAGGATGCCATAAAATAGGATAAGATTCAAGACTATATTATTCATAAATTTGAGAAACCTCAACTCAAACAATCTTAATCTAGATCTCAAAAGAACCTACAAGTTCTAATAAGAATGAAAAATCAAATTGTTATGGATAAAAATATCATAGACACTTCTAATCATAACATCACTTTCAATAAAAATATTCATAACATAGATCCAACTCCTTAATTTAAAGGAGGATATTTTATTCCCCATTTTTCACGTACATATTATCACTCACCTCTTTATCTCCCTAATCCTTATCAAATACCTATGGATACATTTTTTCCTCTCCCCATGGTATAGTGAGTAATTAACTTATTTTTGGCATGCCAATTGGATTCATTCACATGAAAAATGTAAATCAATATTTTATTTAACTTATATCTTCATGTTTATTACTAAATTTGATCATAATGGTATGGACCATAAGAGATATGAGGAATATGTTGTAACACGTGACTATTTCTCAAAATTATGACTATCACAATGTTAGTAGTTAATTAAGTGAACACCTAAAAGGATAAAATGATACCTTCCTTAATCATTCCAAATCCAAGGTATTTCCTCAACCTAGAAATTAGAAATAACATGCAACATGTTCTGATAACACTATAGAAACCTATTATAATCATGACTTAAATCTAGCCGATTGTGGTTAACATGAATGAAATGAAACATATGATTGATAATATCAATAACACATTCATTTATCCTCATAAGCAGACCTATATTAATATTAAAGTATATCTAATAGACTAGAATATCTAGGAATCATATTCAAAAATAAAAATACTTATAAACTTTCCCAAAATAATTTCAACCATCCTAAACCAACATGGCTGATGTCATATGTTTCGTAACCTAACATCTCGAACAACATCGACCAATATACATATTAAGGGTTAATACCATAACTGGGATGTGTTAATCATTCTAAATGATTTTTGTTATATGGTATGAGGAAAAAAATCTCTCAACCTGATCTATCAACTTGTTTAGATCATATTCAAACTGATATTCCTTAGACCCAACACTACACTTCATCAACCAACTTGGAAGAAAGATGTCTAATAACAGAGATTTCAAAAATTTAAATCTAAATATCCCTCTTTTAATTAATCTAAACTTATTATCAAGTCGTGAAAACCCTTTTTGATATGAATATCTTTTCACCTCTACTTTTGGGGAAAGATTTCCTCTTGCATGGTTTAGATAACAACATAAAGATATTTCAATCCTAAATGATATTACTATTGATTAATAACTATATATTAACTTTATAATGAATTATATGATCTCACATTAATTCTTGTTATAAGAATAAGTTCTCCTTCTATTCATATATGTTTAAAATTGGCAACATATAAGTCAAACACGCTTTCACCAACAAGGGTTTAGAAACATGCATTACATCTTTAAATTTCACCAAATTCTTAGGATATTTAACTAATAACCTAAAATATACTCATTTCACATGTCAAGGGTATGAATGAAGCAATATTTCCCCCATGTGATGGTTTTTATACCTATTATTGTGCCTCCTTATCTTTGTTAGATTAAAAGTCACAATCTAGAGCTTTTATCTCTCATATAACATCATTATTTGATAGCCATTGACACGTCGGATGTATAAAATCACATCATCGGTATGAAAGTTCATTAAATTTCCCTACATATGCTCCATGTATAATATTTAATGTGACAAAAACCCATGAAACCTTGAATAATTCCATTAATGAGGCATATATAAAATCCTATCTGTCACAAAGAACTACCTTGTTTCCCATTTAAATAGTATCAACAATTTAAATATCTTATCAATTCCCTTAGAAAATATAGCATGCATCCATTTTTTTGGAACATACCACATAACCTACTCAAATAAAATGATTATGATCCTAACAAGATAAATCTTTGATTAATACATCCAACCTTATCATTTCCATAATTTCTTAGTTTCCCCTAGTTTGAAACCTCATTCTCTTAAGGATTTAATGATATAATTCTCATCACTTTAACTTATGTTTCACCTCCTACCAAGGATTTTCCTTCTTCACCATCTAGTGAAGCTATACTTGAATCCCTTAACATCAATATCACCACCCTTGAGCTAATGATTATGTTCTTGAGGAACCCTTTGTTATTTAGCCATGTCAAAGCTAAAAATGTAGAGGTCCTTTGATGTAGAAATCATTATGTGCCATTATTTATATTTGTGATTCCATGTCTTCCTAAAATCCTTAGAATCATATTTTAAATGTACAATTAATACCTTTCATCTCAAATGTTATTTGGATATCAATTACAAGGAACTTAATAAAACATAATGATCTAATGTGGGATTATCCTGATATTCTACCTCCTCACATAGAGACACCATCCCAAGTTAATCCTTATGAATTACCTCCATTTAGTGACCTAGAGTTCAAACCAAAACTCATTTTGGTTCCTTCAACTCAGATTTCCCATTATTGGTCCTATTTTTACCTAGTGACTACGCCATAACACACATTCGATCCTATAGTTACCTATAATACACTAGACATTCCCTCAGATTCCTCTACATATATACACGTACCTCTTACCACTACAACTATATACTCCTCCAAAGAGTTTATGTTGTATTGCACTTGACATAAAGAAATATGAAATGATGTAAAGAATGATTTACTTTATTGTAAACACATGAAGAAGATAGGATATGAATTTCACAAGGAAAAAAAACTGATGACCATATTGCCCTACTTCCTATCCTCAACACTCTACTCTCATCCTAGTGTTTTCTCCTAATAATCAACTAACTATTAGATACTTTATAATAATTAGTAATGAAAATCAGCTTCTCCCCCACCTTGAGCTAAGAATTAATTTAGCCTATATTATCTACAATATTCTGTTAGGATAAAATATTATTATCCTAAATATTAATTATGCATAGTTCAGTTATTTAATTAATTTTATTAATTAAATAATAATAGTTATTTTGTTATATGGTTAATCAACCATATTTGTCTTTTATACATACTGTTATATTGTTTTAAACAATATATTTGTTTTTATCTAATTGCTGCTTCCCGGATGTTATTGGAAGCTTGTTCATTTTGGCATTTGGTTGCACCTGTGCAACTTATTCTCCTGTGTGTATTTGGCTGTGCAATATCTATAAATATTGCAGCCCATTCTCTGTAATGGTTGATTGATTGAGATTAATAAATTCATCAGGATTTCATCCCTGTTTTTCAATCATCATTTGGTACCAGAGTGAATTGAAGCTCCTGGCAAGGTTGGAGAAGGTTGCAGAAGAAGGAGAATTCATGGAGAAGAAATCTGCAAAGAAGGAGAGCTAGTGCTGCCTCCTGCAGCTTCCCAGAACCCCCTGTAAACCCACAACCTCCTGTTTAGTTCCAGGTGTTTGGAACGCAATTTTTTTTTTGCACTGGTGCACTCAGCACTGTGCAAAATTTGCAGCAGTATAAAGATTTAATTTTTAATTTTTTTTTTTTTTTTTTTTTACCCCATTACGGGTTTTATCTCTAAATTAGAGAAGAAATATAGCTCCTGTGCATATGTGGACCTGTATGTGTATGGATTTGTGAACTCTGAATAAAGGAGATCTTGTTGTTTAAATTGGGGATCCAAGTTGCATTTGCAACTGTGTAACTGTGTTGTACCAGGTCACATCTGGCTGAGAAAAGTCTTGCATTGATGCTCATGGTGCATTGAAGCAAGATCAAAATTGAGAGGGGCAGGTGTATAAGCCCAAAGGCACAAAATTGCGAGGGGCAGCGTGTGTAGGCGCCCAAACAAAGAAAAAAACCGGCACATATACTCCAAGCGAACCTGCTGGACTCACGCACCCACCTGCACAAAGGAGAAAACAAAAAAAAAGGCGGCCAAAGCCTGCAAAAGACGCCTCAGCCTACACACAAGCAAAAAACGGTGGAAGTTTATTTAAAACAAGCGGCCAAAGCAACAGCCTGCTCCAAATCCTCACATCAAAGCCTACGATCGACTCCACATGGACTCGCACAAAGAAAAAAAAAAAAACAATCAAAGAAAAAGTGGCCTTCTCCAAATCCATGCGCCGGGACTCCAACACAACAAGCACGACCTGCACAAGAGAACAAACAAAGAAGTATTAAAGGGGGGCGGCTATACAAAGCCAAACAAAAAAAAAACAAAGCAAAGGAGATCCATTTTTCAAGCAAATCGAACCCTAAAACCACCTCCACGCATGCAGCCACGTGGCATCTACTCAACCAAGTCGCCATGCAAACAAGGTAAGTTGATTTTACCTGTAATTAAATACAAGTTCCTTCATTTCATAGCTCAAGCGCCCTAAGTGGCCAAGTTGGTTATTGGATGCGCCTTGGGAGTGAGAGGTCTGGGGGTCAAATCCTGTCCCAACACTCAAAAACTCACCTTTTGAAATTTGGCGGAATTTTTAGCGAAACTACTAAATTTAGCAGATTTTTTGAATTTAGTTATAACTAACTAAATTTAGCGGAGAAACCCCTAAGCTAGGGTAAAAAAATAAAAATTCTCCCATCTGGTCTGTTTTTTCATTTTAGAATTTTTTTGCAAAGGGAGACCTATCTAAAAATTGCATCTTCAGCTTCTTTTTTGTAATTTTTAGCATTTTGGGTTGTTTTGGGCTCAGGAGGCCACCAGGGCCCGCAAAACTGAAATTTTTGCCTATCATTCAAATTGTCAGTTTTTTGAATGTAAATTGTATACTGCTACATATTGTACTAATTTGTAGGTTGCCATAGTCAACTGCAAACTTTGTAACTGCTCAAAAACTGGCAAAATTGTAATAAAAAACAATAAAATTGGTTCTGTAACACTCACGAGATCCTAGATCTCATTCGCAGCGTTCGGTATATACAGTGCCTCTGGGAAGCACTTACGGGTAAATCCGTCGTGACTATTACTACACTTAACGCCTAATATAGTTGCAACAATGTCATCTGGGCATCGTCCCTATAAATCGATGGGGAGTAATAAGGTCACAAAGGCCCACACTATGAACCATCCCATCCGTCTGTGAACGATTGCAAGACATAAACGGGACCGAGAAATTATCCGAGTATATAGCAAAGTTACGCATGCGTATGAGGATATATCTTTGAGCTGGTGTCAATAATTGCACACATGACCCCATCGATCTTGTCATGGTACCACGTATTGAATTCTTCCACGCACGTTAATGCCTCTTTCACGTACTCACCGGTATATAGAAAGGGCGAGCTTCTTCCACGTACCGACGGGTATATCGGAAGGGAGCATATATAGAAAGGTTCGGTATATTAGACTGACGGTATATAGATTGGGAGACCTAATACCTAGAGTGATAAGAGCCAAACCCTGTTAGTGATCTCTGCAAAATGGGCACCAATGCCCCCAAATTTTTTCTTCCAGATTCACAATTGCTCAGAGGAAGCAACTATGCTGCATGGAAGACAAAAATAAAGACACAAATTGAGTTTGAAGAAATCTGGCCTGTTGTGACTGGTATTCTAACCAGATCACCAATCGATGCAACACAACAACGACAGTTTGATAGAGCAGATTAGAAATCAAAACTCATCATCTTTTTGGAGTGTCCAACGATGTGCAAGCCCACATTTGAGATGCCACATTAGCAAAAGAAGCGTGGGATAAGATGAGCACAATATATGAGGCCAAGAAAAAGAATGTCATACTAAATTTGCAGAGTCAGGTACATACATTGAAGTTCAAGCAAAATGAGAAAATTGAAGCTTTCCTAAGAAGAGTTGCAGAGTTAAGGGCTTCACTTCTAGCCCTAGGAGAAGAGGTCAAAGATGAATCTCTCATTCCCATTGTTCTGAGAGCTCTCCCTTCTTCTTACCACATTTTTTTCACAACTCTAAACTTGTCAGATACGACAATTAGTGTTGACAAGCTAGTAAATCTACTGCAACAAGAGGATACAATGCACAATAAGGATGATGAAGAGGAGCAGGAACTGTCTTCACATCAAAAATGGAAAGGAAAAGGTAAAGGAAAACCTAAATCCTATCAGAAGTCCCCACATCAGAATCAGTATCATGGGGACAATCAACAGAAGAAGCGATGTCCAATTTGCAAAAGAGGACATGACTTACAAGATTGTTGGTATAACACTTATAAGAAAGGTTCATCAAGAAATTCTGGACCACAACAACAACAATCTTACAAGGAAATTCTAACAACTATCACGGGTAGAAAAGGGGAGCTGAAAAGAATACCCCACCAAAGAAGGTAATATTCTTTGAGCAACAAGAAACAATGACAATGAAGACTTCTTGTTCACTACTCGATCAAGTGAACCATCCACGTCATCTAGTGATGTTTGGTATGTTGATTCGGGAGCCACTTGACACATGACCGGCCACAAAGATTGGTTTATTTCAATGAGGGACACGCCATCGAAAAATCATGTTTCGTTGGGAGATGATTCTTCATATACAATTCAGGGATTGGAAAAATTTCTCTACCCCTTGGTTCATGCAAATGTAGACTATCGATGTTTGATATGTCCTCAGGTTAACAAAGAATCTTATTTCGGTCAGTCAACTCCTAGATCACAACCTGAAAATTGACTTTGATAGTCAATCCGGCAAGAAAATGTGTTTGATTCAAGATAAATCCAGAGGCTCGAAAATAATTGCAAAAGCCTCAAATGTGGGACGTATGTTTCAACTTGATTTCATTCACAAAAAGATCAAGCACTTGTGGCTAAAAACTCCACCTCAGCCCAGTTGTGGCATCAGAGATTTGGTCATGTAAGTTTCAAATATCTCAAAACACTTTGCCGGTGTAATATGGTACATGGGCTACCATCTCTTCAGAAGGATACAGACAAGTGTCCTCACTGCTTAACAGGAAAACAACACAGAGTTTCATTCCAAAAGAGTACTTTTCAAGCTCATGGTAAACTTGACCTGGTTCATACCGATCTTTATGGTCCGATGCAGCCAAGTCATTCTGGGTTCCAGTACTTCATGCTTTATTGATGACTATTCACGAAAAATGTGGATTTTTTTGTCTTCGCAAGAAAAGTGAAGCCTTTGAAACATTCAAAAAGTTCAAAGTTGCAGTTGAGAAAGAAACTGGTCATCACATCAGAACTCTTCGCTCAGATCGAGGGGGGGAATTCACTAGTGATGAGTTCAGAGACTACCTACAAACTCACGGGATTCATCGACAAATGCCTCCTCCACACACACCGCAACAAAATGGTGTTGTTGAGAGAAGAAATCGTACTATCATGGAAATGGTGCGATGCATGATCGATGATTCCGGACTTGCAAAGACATTTTGGGCAGAAGCAGCAAAAAAATAGTGTATTTGTTAAACAGAGCGCCCACAACTACTCTTGATGGAATTACACCACAAGAAACATGGTCAAAAAGGAAACCATCCATTGCACACCTCAGAGTATTCGGGTGCAAAGCAAGCATGCACATACCCAAACAGAACAGAAAGAAATTGGATATGAAGTCACAAAATCTCATCTTCATTGGATATAGGGAAGAAACTCTTGGGTATAGCTTGATGGATCCTAAGACCAAAAAAGTCTACACAAGCAGAGATGTTGAGTTTTTCGAGAAGAAGGAAGTAGAGAATCCTCCAGACTCGCAAGATGTAGATTTTTCACCTATTGTAAAAATTGAAGCTAATGTTCCCTTAGAATATGAAAGTGATGATGGGGATGATGGTGTTGATCAGATAGAACCACAACCCACGGGAAAAGTTCAACGTATGCCTAAATGGTGTACAAGTACATTATGAGATGCAAGATTGGATGCTCCACCTGGATACATCCACCCTTGGACCACAGACTCGCAGTAAAGCAAGAGAAGAAGTTAACTTTGCTTTGATGAGTAGAGTTATTGAATCAGATGAGCCCTCTACAGTCCAGGAAGCCCTACAGTCAAAATCTTGGAAAGATGCCATGGATTCTGAATATCAATTAGTGATGAAGAATAACACTTGGCAGCTTGTTGATCTTCCACCAGGGAAGAAACCCATTGGATGCAGATGGATATTCAAAACTAAGTACAAAGCAGATGGGACAGTGGAAAAGTGCAAAGCAAGACTTGTAGCAAAGGGGTACACACAAAAAGAAGGCATTGACTATGAGGAGACATTTTCTCCCACAACTAAGATCAAAATGATCAGGATGATCTTTGCTTTAGCTGTTCAGTTTGGATGGAAAGTTCACCAAATGGACGTAAAAAGTGCCTTCCTAAATGGATATTTACAAGAAGAAGTCTACATGACTCAACCTGAGGGATATGTTGTACCTGGTCAAGAAGAAAAGGTATGCATACTTAGGAAATCTCTGTATGGCCTCAAACAGGAACCCCGGGCATGGTACATCAAGATTGATGAGCATCTCGTACAACATGGATTCGTCAGAAATCCATACGATCCCAATCTCTACCTCAAAAAGCAAGGGGGGGAGATGGTGATTGTTGTAGTTTATGTCGATGATCTAGTCATAACTGGTAGTTCAGTGAAGATGATTGATGAAACGAAGAAAGATCTTAAGTGATCATTCGACATGATGAGTCTTAGGCTTATGCACTACTGTCTTGGACTAGAAGTATGGTAGAAAGAGAATCATATCTTTGTTTCTCAGATGAAATATACCAAGACAACACTCGAGAAGTTTAGGATGATGGATTGCACACCAATTTCTACACCTATGGAGAACAGATTACAGTTATCTCGTTTAGATCCATCTCCTGAGGTAAGTGCCACTCTCTATCGGCAGCTGATTGGGAGTCTCATTTACCTGACCTACACTAGACTAGATATCAGCTTTGCAGTGAGCTATCTATCCAGGTTCATGCAGGAACCCAAAGTTTGTCATTGGAAAGCAGCAAAGCGCATTTTGAGATATCTCAAAGGATCAGTGGATCTTGGTCTAGAATACAAGAAGAATGAAAACTTCTTCTTGACTGGATATTTGGATTCAGATCATGCAGGTAACATTGATGATAGAAAATCCACTTCTGGATTTGTATTCTTTATGGGATCTGGACCAATATCATGGGGAAGTAAGAAACAACACTTTGTTTCTCACTCTTCCACAGAAGCGAGTATCGTTCTACAGGAGAAGCTATCTGTGAAGCAATTTGGCTACGTCGCATATTGGAAGGACTTGGAATACCACAGGACAAACCTACTACCATGTATGTAGACAATGAAGGTGTTCTCAAAATTGTTCGTAATCCAATTTTTCATGAGAGAACAAAACACATTGAGGTTCAGAGTTCATTTCATACATGAACATGTGTTGAAGCACAACATCCAACTTCAATTTTTTCCAACTCTGAACAACGAGCATATATTTTCACAAAGTCACTTGCATGTGACAAGTTCGAGTTGTTCAGAGCATTTCTCTCCTCATCTCTTCAGACAATGCACAATTAAGGGGGGGAATGTTAGGATAAAATATTATTATCCTAAATATTAATTATGCATAGTTAGATTATTTAATTAATTTAATTAATTAAATAATAATAGTTATTTTGTTATATGGTTAATCAACCATATTTTTCTTTATATACACTTTGTTATATTGTTTTTATCTAATTGTTGCTTCCCGGATGTTATTGGAAGCTTGTTCATTTTGGCAATTGGGTGCACTGTGCAACTTATTCTCCAAATGTGTATTTGGTGTGCAATATCTATAAATATTGCAGCCCATTCTCTCGTAATGGTTGATTGATTGAGATTAATCAATTCATCGGCTCTGTCCCTTTTTCAATCATCAATTCCATGATCTTATGGACTACCCATCTACACACATGTCCGTTAGAAAAAATGAAGTGCCACTTCCTCACTTTTATCCTCCTTTTCTAGAGGCCCCTCCTATTTACATCCCTACCCACTACATTATATGATTAACACATTCTAAGAGATCATATCACATATTTTAATGAGGGTGTAATATTTTATGGTGGCTTCATGTTATGTGATCAATCGAAAGGTCTTCTAGGTCCTCAAATACATGAAGACACCATGTTTAATAAAAATTATGATATTTAATGATAAGTTAATGAGGATATTAAAGAAACTTTAAATTACCTTGCTTTCCATATCTCGATGATATTTTATAGTCCTACTATATTTTTATAATTTGTAGGCTAGTTAGTCCAATTTTTCAGCTACCTCTTAAAATCCTTTAATTTATCATAGGCCAATTAGTCTCGATGTTTTGGCTACCCCTTAATACCCCTTACTTTATTATGGGATAATTATTTATGTGTTTTTGGCTACCCCTTTAAATCCTTTACTTAGAAACAGAATGGTTACTTTAATTTTTTTATCAACCCTTTAAATCCTCTACTTTTAGCACATTTTATTTAGGATTATGTAATCAATACCCCTTAAAATGTATATAATCTATTTTACTATAGGTAAGTTAGTCCACATATTTTGGCATACCCTTTACATTCTAGTTCCAATATTTATAGCCTCATTATGAAATATTTTGGATTTATTTCTTCCAATTTATTCTTACTTGATCTTTTGGTATGTTGTTTATCCATGTTACAATCTTATATATCATGGTTTAAAGCCTCGTGACATCATTTTGGTTTATTTATACATTTTTTTCTTATTTGATATTTTGGTATGTTTTTTTATTCACATTATGATCTTATGTTACACTTGGATATTATAAATTTTATGCTTTTTTACCTATCATAGGTTTAAACTTATATATCTATCCATCTATGCATGATCTATAGTTCTTATATTGCCCAGTTCATCCATTTTCTCCTCAATCTCGTATAAAGAACCCTCTACATCTCCACTTAGATTTATCCATCATTGTATCACTCTTAAATAAATGTATTTTTACTCATCCCACTTATTATCTTCTTATAATTGGCACCATTATAGAGATTTATGTCATTTAAGGTGTGGTAGATTTTTAGGAGTGAAGTAGGAGGTCTCATATATATCATTTAGTGCCTCTCCCTTTTCACACTAGTACATAATTATTGTAGTAGGCCTATAAATCCATAAGTGAGGTCCTAAGGAGTGAGGAAAATTTTATTGGAAGGTAGGATACACTATTTAATATGAGATACTATGATATATAATTTTGGATAGACCCCTATGCTCCCTAGTTATCCTAAGCCTGACCCACCTACTTAGGTTCCTTCTCACCCGAAAAACCTGTAGTTATATCCTATGGATTAGAGTGTCTCATATCCACTAAGGATATTATATCTCCATCATGTAACATTACTTCCTCCTCTTCTATGTTTACTTCCATTAGTACCATTGATGGATATTTCCAATATTTGACCATAATTGTATAACTTTTTATTATTTTATATTACAATCTAATTTACGATCTTAACACCATTCCCATATATTTTGAGTATGAATGTAATAAATTTAGGAATTCATCAAAATACATCCTTTTGCATCTACACCATATACATTAACCCTAGTAATTTCATTAGATGTTAGTTTTTTATCTCTCAATCAAATACAACACAAACATTGATTGTGATCCTCTTCATTTCAAGTGCTTACTTTTTATGTTTTGTTTATTAATTTATTAGATTACATTCAATGTTTATTCACCTACTTTTTTATCATATATTATGATTTATTTGTCATATTTTATACTTCATTTAATTTTAGTACAAAATTACTTGCACACATTTTATAAATTTCAATCATGCATTTCTTATATTTCATTAGGTGTTTCACAATCATTCCCATGCCTTCTACTTTCTTTGATTTATTTCTTCGATTTTAATAGGTGTATTACAATCCTTTATCATTTATTTTGATTTATTTTTTAGATTTTATTATATACCATTCCTACCTAACAAGTGCACAACTTTTTATTTATAGATTTTTCTATCGTTTTCATTAGATGTTATTTTTTTACTTTATTTCATCTTGTGTAGACAATGAGTACAACATAGTGTATACATGTAACTATTTTTCTTAAAAATAGGTACATAGATCCTTTATTTATTGTACACATCCTTTTCCCCCTAGATGAGGATATTTCATATTGTGATATGATGGATTCTAACTACCCACTCATATAGAGTGATATAAGAATGATGCCCTATAATAGGATCCTCGTGACCTTTCCCTCTACTCATGCCACTCAGCTCTACAATATTCATATGGTATATACATCTCATTATAATATCTCAAGATATGTGTGAGTATCAACTAGTATAATATCCTAGTATATGGATAAGGCCATTTATATATACCCTAACATATGTTTTAAGGGCCCCGCATACAAGAGATGCCTCCTGACACTTCAAATAATGTGTATCCTATCATATGGTCCTAAATAATCCTATATGTTGTCCCACATATGAAACTAATTTATCCAACATCAATTTTTTGTCTCATCATTAGATAAATTCATCTAGGATCTTATGGTGTGAGACATCTATGAATTCTCACCGATAAACTATTAGATACTCTTAAAAAATAAGACATTAACAACAATTAGAACATATAGAACCTACTATCCTCATAATAATATCAGGTGGCTTCCTTCATTTCTCAAACACTATCACTAGATATATGGATAAAATATCATGGGTCTTAAGCCCTACCAAAAAGATATACCCATTGGCTTTTATCTCTAATATCTAGTCTTGAAACTAGTATATGGGTCACCCACAATTAAACATGAGTTAGGGTATCCTACTTAGGAATAATCTATATAACATATACATGGGGCCCTCTTTCCAATTCTATATAAAAATATCTCCTCTCTTGGATGCTATATATATGTAAATGTCGGTGTTACCTCCAGGGTATCAATGGTGGGAACATGAAATTTAGATGTTATCCTCCTCTACCCCTCAATTTTATAGCATGCCATCAATGGTATGGTGGAATATGAAAATATACTATGTGTCAAGGTATCCCAAACTACTTCGGTACCCTATCCACCAGGTAATTCTATACCCACTAAAAATATATGATATATAACCTTTATAATAGTCAGTAAAATACATGTCACTAACCATGAAAATTAATTGTCCATAATGCCAACATATGATCTCTATATTATCTAATATTATTGTATTTTTGTAATATTACGCAACCTACCCAAGAGTAGAAAGTTTATCCTCTCCCCAATGTAAAATTTTGGGTTCATTTATTTTCATAAGTAGTGGAGTTCCTATAATCATATACACAGGAATCTTTCATATATCCATAATTATGATAAAGTATATGGCCCAATCGCTATTTATTAGTTCACTTTGGGATGATATAGATTGTTTTATAACTAAAACCATATGCATGTTCCCAAGATGTAGATAATGGCACACTCCAATATAAATGACGAAGAAAGAGAAAATGCAACAACATAAGGATCTCCTAGTTAACATAAACATCAATTGAGTTGCACGCTCTACCATTGTGACAAGGTTACATGGGGGAGTTAGCATCAATCATGGATGTACATAAAAATAAGTGAAAAGAGTCACATCTCAACTATCTCATTATCATCTCATAGATCTTAAAATAAGGGATACAAGTAGGGTGTTGTGTAACTTCAGATCTTTATGCAAGTAATCATACCTCCTCAAGTGGAGATGTGGAGTTATATTACTTAAATGGAAGTAACTCGATATGACGACCGATGCACACTAATTCATATGACACAATGGAATGTTTCATAACTCCTATGACACATAATACTTATGACATCACCTAAGTGAGATGACTCACCATGTGATTTGGAAAATGCACATACCAACACCCCATTTCATCGTAACCCTGGATGAGGTGGAAAGTTAGAAATGAGAAATGGGTCCTAGAAACTAAGCCTGATGATGTACCCATGAACAACAAGGATTTCAAGAAATGGAGGAAAATTTAGTGGTAAAATCATCCATAACAAGAGATGGAAAAAATATCTAATAATTTAAGAAAGATACTTAAAATGGGTCCCAGAAACTTAGGATTTCGATGAGGCACTCATGTACATAGGGAAATGTCTCTAGAAGAAGAAGATTGGATAATAAAGAGACATGAGGAATGCAGAAGAAGCCATCGAAGGATCTCGAACTATGCAACTCTAGGAAGTATCCAAGAAGAGTGTTGATGAAGTGGTCCTTGGCCAATGTAATGAATAATAACCAACTACATAAAATAGTGTTCCTTTCTTAGGAAAGAAAAAACTATAATCTTGGAGGTCCACCCACTCCATGATGGAAGATGAAGGTATTAGTATGAAGAAGGAGAAGATGATTCCGTAGTATTACTCTCAAAGATAAGAACTAGAATCAAAATCCTCATCATCAAGAAAATAATCAAGTGAGTTTGTGTATATATAAATTTCATCACATAAACCTAAAGAGGAGACAACTGAATCAAAAAAAATTACAATGGAAGCATGTGAAGGGTCTCCAAATAAGGACTGAAAGATGCTCTAGATGGTGTGGGGAGGATCTGAGTCTGTCACATGAAGGTGGAGAGTTCTGGAAGCATGCAACATCAAGTTACTAACAACATGGTCACACATGTCAAAGTATTCCTTAAGAAAAAAATAATTAGTGGGTGCAGGAACTAGCCCATGTATAAAGGGAGTAAGGCCCTCTTAGGAAACATACAATTCCATAAAAGCATGGCATAATGTACATTTATCTCTACCAAGAAGAGGTGGTATAGGATGTAAAGTGATCTTACGATCCTCAAGTCTAGAAAGAACATCCTCCATGATGCGGAAGAAATAAGTGCAAGATGCATGAGAATAGGGCGTGTGGGTAAAATACGGGTTTGTAAGACACCAAACTTATCAAAGAATGCGTTTGGATGTAATACAACACCCAAGAACAATGGTAACCTCCCTATTTGAGGAATTTTATAAGTATTGCATGATTACAATAAAGTGTGTTCGTATGATGTTGGAAAATTTACCACCGAACTTGTAATAGGTTATGAATCGTGTAAGAGTGGAGTCCACAATAATTATTATTCGGAAGTAGAGGAACAACATAGAACCAAACAAAAAAGGGTGTAAGAAAAAAAAGGGTAAAACCCTGCTTAATATGAGATAAGGAATCTCACATCATAAAAAATGGGCTCTCTTTCTACATGTCTATGGTAGACTCCTCCTAGTTTGTAGATAAAAATGATCACTATAACACGGTGATGAGCTAGAAAAGTGGCCCAAAAATCCTAATAACCCTATAAAGAGGCATCGAAATAATTAACTCCCCTTAAATGTTGAATTTAATTCTTTTTCCCTTAATTAGATTAGACTAATTTGAAAAAAGGGAAAAAATTCAAAAATTCAAAAGGATGTGAGAAGGGGTCTTGAGGCTCAAGCAAAGTTGAAGGAAGCTTGACGATCTATAGGAAAATTTTCTTGATGAGTTAGCTTGGTCGAGCTTGTGAGTGGAGGGTTGATATTCCTACTCACGTGGTGTGAGGGAGATTAGATAAGGGAGCTAAAGGATGAGTTGGTTATCGTGGTTACATCGAGTTACACTGGGTTGATTGGAGAGGATTTCTCCATTAGAATCACTAAGGTATTGATTTGGAGGTTTTTTTGGGAGCGTCGTGTGTCAAGGTCATCTTGATCTAGAGTGTGGGTCACTAAGGTATGACCATTGACAGGCCACATACTAGGTGCTCCAAGTTATGCATCGAGCTACTACATGTAATGACCGATGCGGGTGTGAATACAATGGGAGTTCAGAGTGACATGTCAAGGAGGACAGATTGGCCAAAAGAGGTGGGATCGGTAGGAATCTAGGAAAAATTAGATTGCGATCTTGGGGATGTAGCTGAAGTGATGTATAGGCACAAGAAGTGATATGATGCACTCGGGTGATGTATAGTTTTAACACAGAGGGGTCAAGGTAAATTTTAATGGCATGCATAAAGAGAAACCACAATAAGGATGGGAAAAGGAGAATGAAAAACAAGCATGAATATGCTTGAGGCTAACTAGGGGTGAGCTAAAGAGAGCAAGATGAAACATGGTAGAAGGAGGTAGGTTAGCGGAGGGTAAATGTAGTCAAGCAGATGATGATTGCAATATTGAGTAGTGAGTGAGGAAGGACTATGCAAGGTCCAAGAAAATAACACAACTTAAAAAATCCCAAATCTACTAAGAATGATGTAAAAAAATATCTCAACATGCATAATTTCCCATGTAGAACCATAAACAACACAATTTTAAGGTGATTCATGAAGGAAGATCACAAGGAAGGATGTGGTAGAGTTGAGGAAGTCAGGTTGGTTTCCATATGAGCAAGCTTGGGCTAAGTTGGGCCAAAAAACTCAACACAATCTTCTAACCACAAAAAAAAAATTGCACCTTGAACTCGAAAACCGCAATAACCTTCAAATTTTGCATGCAAATCCTAGAAACCTATAAACCCTAGAAAAAATGAACCAAGCACCTCAAACAAGATGTAAAACCAAAATTAATGCATTCAAGGCATAAATGTAATAAAAATTATGAAACCTGCACACAAAACCTTAAAAAATAAAAAATGATAGAAATAGGAAACGGTAGATGGTGAGTAGCATGGAAACCAACAACGTTCTTTGATACTATGTGAAGAAATTGAAAATGTGACAACATGAGGATCTATAAGATAACATGAACATCAATAAATATGCACTCTAAAGCAACATGATGAGGTTCCATAGGGGATCGATCATCAGCCATGAATGTACATGCAAAGAAGGGAAAATGGTCACACATCAAATATCTCATTGTCCTCTCATACATCTAAAAAGAAACAGTGGCAAAAAGGGGTGTTGTGTAACGCCCAGTACAAGTAATCATACCTCCTCAAGTGGAGATGGGGAGTACATTCTTTAAATGGAAGTGACTTCCATATGATGCATTGACCTACATTGACACATATGGCACAATGGAATCTGTCATAACTCCTACGACACCTAAGACCTATGAACTCACTTAAGTGAGATGACTCACCACATGATGTGGAAAATGCACACACGAAAAAACCAACATAATACTATGGAAAAATATGGGATGCTTTCATCCAACTTTTGGCATAAGATTCATATCATAATCATCCATTTAATACCATATAAATATGTAGAATAAAAAATCTATATATTATATTATGTAGATTATCAATGATAATTTATTTTGCCAATCCAACATTATTATTTTTCATGATATCTTTCTCCTCTCCACATCTATCTTAGGCACATAAACCATATAATTCTTCATTGATAGGTAGACCTATGATCAAATGCACATCATCTACTATAAATTGTATCTTAATGATATACCTTACTACCCTCCATATAAAAGTGTTGAAATATATCACCACAAAAATACTAAACATTTGTAATAAGTCTTCATTTAATTTGATATGCCACATATCTATAAAACCACCAAATAATATCCCAACCAAATGCACTCTATCCTCAACTGATAATCCTCTCAAGTAAATATATAAAACACGTGACATACATTGTGTGTAATAACCCAATGCCTTTCTCCACCTATAAAAATAATTAAAAACATTCACTCATTAGTCTCGGTTTGAGAAAAAAATTATAAATAAATAAAAGCATACAAAAATAATAAAACCATCCCATTCCTATGCCATTGGACACACAACATAACTATATCAATCATATAGGAAAAAAGATCCTAATCCTACTCTATGGGGCATGTTTCATAAAATGACATTAGTCATGTCACCACCCCTTCTCACTTAAGAACATCGGTCATCTTGTAAAACTACATTAAGCATGCTAGGGATAATTAATTGTATTGGCCCTCCTGTAATTTTTGGCCCAAGATGGATGATGGGATTATGTAGAAGGTTTCACTCTTTTTTCCCTTAAAATTTTCAAAATTGTAACCTAGTGACCTCCTAATGAACAATGCTCCCAAACCCTATAGTTTTTCGACACCTATTTTTGACATATCTTGGGAAATTTCACTTCTTAAAGTCACCTTATAACTTAATTTTAAATTTTTCACCTAGCTAAACTTTCCTATTCAAATACAAAACCTACTTTTGGATCCTCCTTTGTCTCCACCTTTTCCACCTAAATTGCCTTCTTTTTTATTTAACAAGTAAAGAAGGATTAAGGGGACACTACGCCATACAAAAAAATAGATCATACAAATAAAACATGGCCAATGGTATACCCATTGAAGCCAATACACCATAACCAGGTACAAAATAACAACATATCTACTAAAATAACAACATCACAATATAAGAAATCCAAACAAACAACATTATACAAAACACACAAAGTCAAGCCCAAAGCCAAAATAACAACATATCTAGTCCTTGAAAATTTCTCCCATTGAATGCATGTAGTCATTCCATTCTTTAACCATCTTTATAATAGTCACCCTCCATTTTTCGTAGTCCAGTTTTATCATTTCATTTTTTGGAATTACCCCTTCCTTTTCCAACTGCTTGTCCTGCTACATTGCATAAACCAATTATCCCAGCATCTTCAGGTGTTGAATAATGCTTTTAATGTTCAATATATGAAAACCTTTGATGTGTGCTAGAGTTTCCTTCATCTTCATCATATCCATATCCATTTCTTGGAACCTTTCATTAGAATTTTATAGTTTCTCATTGACCACAATCGAGGTTATTTTTTTCAATATTTTCTTACACCTCCCTTAGTTTCATAGAAATCATGTTGATCTTGTGCCTATTTAGATAAGTATCAACCATGCAGTTTTGAATTCCATCCTAAAATCATTTTCCTTAACCATCGAATCTTGAACAATGAATAAATATTTCTGTGGTACTTTTAAAGCCTTAAGACTTGCAATGGCTTCCTCATTATGTTTATTTTTATTTTTAGATAATTCTTCCTTTTCTAAAACTTTTAGAGGGATCTCTTTGTTCATTTCCTTAGTTTCCATAACATGCTCTGTATATATCTCCTAGAAATCCTCATCATTATCATCCTCATCATTTTCCTTGTAACCTTCTCCTCAGGCCTTCTTTCATTTTCCCCTTGTTTCTCATCCTTTTTCCTTTTGAGTGTTCTCTTTGGTTGTGCAAGGTCTTGTCCTCTTTCCCAAAGTGTTACTTCCTTCCTCAATCCATAGAGTTATAAAATTTGCACAATTTTTATCATCCCTTCCAATCATAGGGGATCTATGTTGGAACCATGACTTTAGCAAGCCCTGGTGTAGAGGGATAGTGAAAGTCCCTTCTCAACTTGATCAATATATTTGGCCATTGATTTGAACAAGAAATTTGGGAAACAAAACTTCCTACCATGTCTGAAATGGTTTAACATAGGGAAATGATAGGCGTAAACAAATTTTAAAATTTCTTCTATGCTTACATATGACATAAAAATAAAATAAATTTCCTCATAAGGAGGAGGTAGAGAGTCCCTTTCAAAAAAATTATTAAAATGTTATCTTAGAGGCTCCTTACCTTATAAGAAGCTATCCATTTCCATACTAAATTTTTTCTTTGGTTGGAAAACCATTCTACCCTCTGATGGAAGCCCTATAACTTTAGCAATCAAATTGGGAGAAAACGAGAAGGAGAATCCTTTAATACAAATCCACCCTTCATTTTATGACTTCACAATCTAGAGACTCAGTTCCTCATCGTGACCAGTGAAAATGATGAAAACATTGGTCATATCAGCTCTCTCAATAAGCTCTTACACTTCCTTATTGACCTTAGGTAAAGATTCAGGTTTGACTCTTACTAAATCTCCTCCCATTTTTGTGCTAAAAGAAAACACCCCTCCAAATATGAACGTTATGTGCAAGGGAAACATATTCATACCAAGGATACTCGAAATTATCAAACTCTAGCCTTTTTTATTTTTCCTAAAAATTATTTTAACTCTTCCAATAATAGGCTCGATCCCACTCTTCAAATCTAGGCCTTTATGAGTATCAAGATATTGCATGTGTCTCCACCTAGCATTAGTCTTAATCATTGTACAACTCAACTCCTTGTTATCATTTGAAAATATTTTAGACATTATTGCCTTCATTTTATCCATCTTATTATTACACCAATTCTTAATAATCATAAGGGGACATGGGTTAGGGACAAAAGTACATCTCCAACATATGTTTGATTTGTTCATCCAAGACATATAAGTTTTCCATAATATTAAATTTAAGTGTTGTTACCCCATGTTTGCAAATTTGTCAGCAATCACATTCCCTTCATGGTAAATATGTTGGAACGTGATTGAGCTAAAGAAAGGGATTCTATTTTTTTTATTGTTAATAAATTCTTCAATCGTAACTGAGACTATATTCTTACCATTCATGCTTGATATTATATTATGAGATTCTCCTTCAACAATTAAGGTTCTAAAATCTTTCTTCATGGCTAACATAACCCCCAAAGTACATTGTAGATACTTCGCCACATGATTAGTTTGGGTCCCAAGATTAAAGAAGTAAGCTATCAAAAATTTCCATTGGAATCCTAAAAAATTCCACCTCCTCTTGATTTACCCGGATTCCCTTTTGCAGCACCGTTGAGGTTTAGTTTATTAAAGCCTTCTATGTTTTTTTTCCATCTCACCTCTTCTCTAGGATTTATTTTTTGAGTTGTTCTATCAATCTGGAGACCCCATATTTTTGAAATATGTATTCCCCCTCCTAAATTTTGAGCCTCCTTATTTTTAGAAAGTAGGAGGTTTGACAATCCATCTATCATCATGTGCATCATTCCAATATTTTTGTTTTATAATTCTAGTCCAAACACTTTCTTCTTTAGTCGCCATCCTATTTTATCAAAAAGGGCTTTGTTGATTTTTACCCAGTCCCTTAAACCTAAGCCTCCAAGTTTCTTTGGTTTACATGCCTTTTCCACGCCATTAATGGGGTATGCTCCTTACTTTCCTTTCTTTAGTTTACATACCTACATTTCCTTGAAATCTAATTATGGACTCTAGTTTCAACTAATTTAAATAACCTAGAACTACATAACCTTAAAATCAATTATACAAAAGTTACAAATGATTAGGATGATATAATATTCATTGGTTTCAAAGCAAATTAATTTAAAAATCTCTTGTGGACGTAAATATATTTTATAAAATTGTGATACCTTTGCAATCGTAACTCTAATTTTCTATTATGGAAAAACATCATAATCATATTCTCATAACAAATCAAATGGTATATTTCACACATTTTTTAAAAATTGTTTTCAAATCTCAAAACTAGTAATTTATTGTTTTGGGACATTTTGAGAGTTGGTGTGGCAATGGATACCATAAAGACAATATATTATTATTGATTATTTTCCTTGATTAACATAACAAGTGTTTTGGATGAAAAAAATTATTTTCAAGAATTAAATAAGAACTTAATGATTATGAATATTGAATTACTGATTATGAACTATTGTAAATAATAATATATTGTTTCTGATTTATTAAAATTTAATACACTATGTATTATTATTTATTCAAACTAAAGGAAGTAAAAAATGATCCAAAAGATGAGGAGAAGGATCGAATGGAAGGTGTTGAGGAAGGGAACATGGATAATATCAGAAAAAACCCATGAGAAGAATTCAAATCTAGATGGAATATATGGAAGCAACGAGAGATAGTTCTCCCATGGGTCAAGATTAAGGATGATGAAATGGAAACTCAGACCCAAAACACAGAGGAGGCCTTTGATAACCTAAACTTGCTCAAAGTTTCTCAAAGGGATATATTTTCTACACATGAAGGAATGGTTAAAGCTAACACCTTTAGGAAATAATTTCTATATTGTATAATTGATACAAATATCAACAAAAATACAATCAATATGGTGTCTAGTGAACTGAAGGATTTTAAGGAATGAGTGAAGAAAATAAATTTCTGTTTTGGTCAATGATCAACAAGAAACTGTTAACAAGAGGTGTGAGAACATGGAAAAATAATTACTTGGCATAAAGGAGACTATGATGCAAATTAAGAGCCTCCACATCCTCAATATTTAAACCACTATGGAGCGCCTAAAGATGATGGTTGAGCTGGCTAATTCTATGTAGAGAGATAAACAATTGGAAAAGGTCGAGCTACCCACAAGAAAGAGATAATTGAACTTGACTATGAGAGGTGCAATTAATATAGTAGGGTTTGTCAAAGAGTGGACAATATGCATCCAAATGTTTAATAAGTATAACGAAGTAAAGAGACTAAAAACATAAGAGAGAGGAAACAATGATAAGGGATCATAGGGGGGGAGCTCATGATTCAAGACAGTGGAAAGAGACACTAGAGAAACTAAATCCAATAGGAAAAATACATCGAAATCAGGTTTCCCTCTTCTCTATTTAGCGAATAAAATTTCAAACCTGCTCACTATTAAAATAGCCATAGTTGATAAATAGGTTTCTATCAATAAATTTTACTACCAAGCTATTCACATAATAAAAATATAGAATTGTAATTACTTTAAATTAAGAATTTGATATAATTTTTACTGTAGTCTAAGTGAGACACCATAAAAAACCAACCCCATTGGAAAATATCATAAAAATCAAGTTTCACTCTTCTTTATTTAGCTAATAAAATTTCACACCCACTCCCTATTAAAATAGCCTTAGTTGATAAATGGGGTCATAGTATTAAGACCTATGAGCTCAAATTTACTTATCTCAAGTATGTGTTTTGTAGGGATTACTACTCTAAAATTCAATAGATATTAAACTTGAATACATGACTAACCATCAAAATATTTACTAGTAATTTCAAGTTAGAGGGTTGTTGATGGTCACTAGCCATGAAGGAAAATTTTCCAAGAGGTGATGGTTGTAGGGGAATTATTTTTTCCATGTTTGCATTTATTGTGTGAAGTACAAAACATTAATCGTAGTGAAACTCCTCCTTTTATCTAGATGTAAAATCCTAAATGGTATCGTTAACAAGAAATCATGTATCATAATTATGATAGGATGAAAATAGTAGAAAAAAATTTTACACACACACGCATGCACACACGCACGCACGCACACACACACACACACACACACACACACACACACACACATAGAGAGAGAGAGAGAGAGAGAGAGAGAGAGAGAGAGAATGAATGAATAATATAAGTGTGTAAACCTAGAATGCAAAGGATTATATAGCATATAATTCTAAATTAAATTTGTATTATCTGTATATTGATAGTGATGATAATTTGTTAGCTCTAATATATCCATAGTAGAATAAGAAGGGTTGATAAAATTACTATTTTGTTAAGGAAACATGAAGTGGTGTAACATATAAACCATAACATGATAGTATAAGCTCTAGATTGAATAAATTCAACATGTTTGAAGGTATTCAAAACAAAGGATTTTAATAAGGAAAACTTCTCTAACGAAAGAAACTTAGAATATTAGTGAAATATTAAAAGAAACTCTATGTATTACAAAACCAATACATAATTAAATATAGTTGTAAATCGATATGAGATAACATTGCTATTATAATTAGTTGAAGACGTGATGATATTTCTTGCACACTTTAAAATTCTAGATATGATATTCAATGTATTTATTTGAACATAGAATAAAAATTAGAACCCATCTATCATTAACACAAATGGGTGGTATGGGACACTCGGAAGAGTTAATCTATTTGTATTTTGTTATTAGTTTGAAAATTTTGTTTTCATGCCAAATTTTTTGCATGAAAAATTTAAAATTTTAGTCATGAAAACCATGCCCACCACTTGAAATCCCCTTGTTTGGTCATTGTGAACCTCTCCTCTAGTCAGCCTATCAACTCATGTAGCCCCTTTGAGTCCATGTCATCCTCATTCTATCTAATAGAACATGGTAACATGTGTTTCAAGTGTTTCTCATGTTTAAGGAGGTATATCAAAGTGAATTTCATGAAGCTATTGAGCTATGAGATGGAAAAGTTCTCCCAAAATCACTAAAATTGTTATTTTTAACTATATTGTAGCAAGAAAACATCCTTTGGAAGCTACTTAAAAGGGATAAACGCATATAGAGGTTGTGTAAGGAAAAATTAAGATATATTTAAGGAAATATGTTGACGCATGTGTTGTTAAGATCCATCTAATTAATACCGGGTCAATATGGGTGCATGGAATGTAAGCTTCATCAAATAAAGTGGTCTTATTATGAAAGTTACAAGAGTTTCAAAAGGATTTACTATTGGGAACTAAGCTACTAAATAGTGTTATGATTAAATAACAAACCAAATCATGCAAATGCGGAAGTAGACAATTCCCAAAATCTACAATAGTGTAAACATATACTAGAAAATCCAATTCAAAACAAAGTACATAGATATAACATAACAAGTATCATGGTTCATCAAATGTGGGCTACGTCCACCAAAGATATAGATCTCAATATATATAATGAAAAAGTGTACAAATCAACTCTTCCATACACGAGTACAATGCATATCTCCTAAGTATCTCCTTTTCCAGATCTCTAAATGGATATACATGAGTGCATTACAACCATGCCTCCAAACCACCACTAGATATCACATAGCCAACGAACTACAACATCTCCAAAATGTGCAACCAAGATATCTTGTGAATCTATAAACAAGACCTATCAAATTGGTCTACTAATGTTCAACCATAACTATGTAACAAGAAGTAAGTCTCTCCTCCATCACTGCATCAACTAGTGTGTAAAAATAAGACAACCTCCTCTACAATATTTGGATACTATCACGTACCCACAAGCTATCCAATGATCTACAATACTAGATCTCTATGGACCAACAATACAACATGATCTCATGGATCTATAATACAATATATCACAACAACATGTTGATCTACAAGAAGAAACCCTATGTGATTTTCATAATATGCAAACCATTACATTGAGACATAATAATACAAAGGAAATACAATAGAAGACATTACCCTCTTCTCACCATTCAGATGTACATGCCATTTCCTTCTATCTAGCTTCTCTCCATGGAAGCTTTATCTTCATGTAACCCATTTTTATTTTTCTTCTTCTTCATCATATCAACCAAGGAGAGTAAATATTATTGGTCAATTCTACTTATAACCATATTTTTCTAGCTTATATAAGAATATACAAACTTAGGGCATCTTAGCTATGCATTTACAACCTTTAGATCACCTTTAAATCAAAGGTTGGATCTAATCCCGTGTCTAAAATAAAAACATAAACACACAGTAAGCGATGTTGGTTACCCAACCGATACTAGTTGATTATAGGTGAGAAATTTTAGTTACCCAACCGATGTCGGCTGCTCCTGTGTGATCGACTTTGGTTACCCAACTGATTTCAAGTTACTATGTAAACTAGAAAGTTTTTAAATCATGTTATTTGTAAAGTAATTTATCTACACAAATAAACAATCTCCCACTTGGAGATAAATTGTTGAACATGTACTTCAACACTTGGAGATAATTTATCCTCTACATACCGTGAAGACCAACTATTCTTTACTTCAACAATTTTCTCAAAAATTAGGAAGATTAAACCATCTTCTAAAACCAAGAAGATAACAAACTATGACTTACCATATACCTACACAAAGCTACTATTGATCCGTGATACATGATCTATCCATACATCAAGCTCCCACTAAATCGTAACACCAAGCCTCTCATGCAACCAAGCCACCATGAATAACACACATGCAAGAGCTCCACTCAAACTGAAATACTGAGCTTCAATCACAACCATAGCCATACTTATAAAACCAACCATGTTCTCCAACCATCTATCCATGTCTCCATGCAACCACTAATGCAACTGACCAAAGATAAGTCAAACTGGAATATGCATAAGAAAAAACAAGATCCGTGGTAAATACAACCTAAACGAGTTCTACATAAAACTAGTGGATGATCAATCCACAACACTTGCATAACTCAAAGAATCCAAAACACTACATTCTACAAATCCAACCCTGTATAAACAACTTGAATGTCCAAGAAAATGATTTGTAGAAAATATATTTATCATGGAGTAACATAGTAATAAGAGGAAATAGAAACACCCCCTACTCATGCTCGAGGGCATCCAAAACATGCTCATAGGTATCCATGTGTAAAAAAAATATTTGCATCATTATATAATGAAAAACAAAGTCTATCCACATGTATAAACTCACCATGTACATCCATCCATATCACCAGGCTCTCTAGAAGCTCCAAGTCTTTCACCGACTAACTCCAAAGCCACACATGAATCCTATGCTAATCAATGTCAAAAATAATAACCATGTTAACCATACTACTAATAACTAGTGCAAATACAAGAAAAATGTCATCAACATACTACACAACCATCCAAGATGAAATCAAACAAGGGAAACATCAATAAACTATAAATACACATTGTTTGTCACACCTATAACCCGACTAACCATGGAAGATCCTACGACACTTTGGTCAATTTTAACAAACTTATTTTCCTTCTTACACCCTTAAAACTATAAAAAAATTCTCTCTTCTTAATGCAGCTAAAAACCATCAACTACCATCCCATAAGGATATCTAGACACTACAAAATAAAACTAGAAGTGATGTCACCATGCACTAAACACAAAATACCTGTAAAATTGTGACTTTCCTCCAAAAAAATTGTGCCTCATGCCACTCTGAATAGTAGAATTCTCCTCTCACTCCACATATGCATATGTGTCCAACCTACAATGCCAACAACCATGGCTTTCTCCCACTCAACATGAAATCCCATACACTGCCTCTAATCACCAAGCTCAAAAGATATAATATATATTAGTGAGAAATAAAATAGATGAAAGAAAATATAAAATTGATTCCCTTCTTATCAAAGAATACTTCTACATCACAGAATTTTGGGCTTCTTGTGAAGTAGGCTAAACCACCTTCTTTTCATCCATGTGTACTCAACATCTCCTGTTACCTACAACTGTGTCTAAACATGAATTTTCATTAAGGATCTCATCCTTAGACTAGATACCCTTATCCTTAAGATTCCAACACATCCAGAAATAAAATTCAAACTCACCAAATATCCATGGTGCATATTTTACTTGTGCACACAATCCAAACATAATACCAATTGCTTCAAACAAAATAAATAAAACATGAACCATATAGAGATACCTGAATTTGACCCAAGTCTCACTAGACTCACCAAGCCAACTCCATCCTCTTTCTGATTCAAACATTGAAGTGATCTACTCTATTTATTCCTGTACACTCTGTGTAAGAAACTTGATCCTCTAAACTAGACACTAAACCTTTCATTCCCTCTTCTGTTGCAAAAATACCAATACATAATTGATATCATAGAGATCGACCTCGGTCCACTTGATCGATACCAGTTCCTCGTGACCAATGTTGGTTCATTGGTCGACGTTGTTTTTGTTGCAACGAACATAATGCCACAAATTTGTATTATTACACCAAACTAGGTGTGTACTCGACTAAATCTGATAGTTGTGTTTAGCTAATCATTTCAAGAAGCACCCAAATCTTGCACAAAAACTTTACAACAATAATACATGCAATAAAACTAAACCAAGATGAAATACATCACCTTATCGAACTAAGACACTCACCCACATCTTCAACTGAAGTACTTTCCTCTCTTACGGAAGCCTCATCTTCATTCTGTGCTATTATATTCTACCTCTCTAATGAACCTCGTGTATCTAAATACACCAAGGATTCATAAATTATCTTTATCTCTTACTTAGATCTACAATCCCAAACATGCATGTGTAACCAAAATATACAAGCATTGCAATACCAAGATAATAAAACCATAATTCTATAACTGGATCTGCAATCTGACCAACATGTATGTGCCTCCAATAACCAAGGACACCTCAGCAATCAAGACACATTCAAAACATCTTCTCAAATTACTTGATTCATGATTTTTTGTTTAAAAGGTCACCGACATAGTCACTATCATTTTCCAAAGCAGCCTTAAATTTATAGCTCCCACTTTATATTAAATCTCTCCCAGAATTTACACATTAGGAAAAAATAAACCCTAGTCTCATACAACAATCATCAAGTAATACCACTAACAAAACCCCAAGCAAACCCTTTCTCTGAAAAAAAAATTCATCACTCTGATACCAATTGTTGGGAACTAAACTATGGAATAGTGTTATGATTGAATAAAAAACCAAATCATACAAATGCAGAAGTAGAAAATTCACAAAATCTACAACAGTGGAAACGTATAGTAGAAATTCCAAATCAAAACAAATTACACACACATGACATAGCATGTACAGTGGTTCAACCAATGTGTGATACGTCCACCAAAGATATAGATCTCAATAAAATATAATGAAAAATATTACAAATCAACTCTTCCATATAAGAGTATAATGCATCTCTCCTGATTATATCCTCCTTTGGATCTCTAAATGGATCTACATGAGTGCACTACAACTGTGCCTCCAAACCACCACCAAATATCACATAACCATTAACTACAACATTTCCAAACTGTGTAACTAAGATCTCCTATGAATCTAAAAATAATACCTCTCTAATGGGTCTACCAATGTGAAACCATAACTGTGCACCAAGAAGTAAGTCTCTCCTCCATCACTACATCAACCTTGTGTAAACAAGAAGACAACCTCCTCTACAATATTTTGATACTATCACTTACCCACAAGCTATCCAATGATCTACAATACTATATCTCTATGGAAAAACAATACAAAATGATCTCATGGATCTATAATACAAGATATCACAACAACATGTGGATCTACATGAAGAAACCCTATGTTTTTTGCATACTATGTAAGCCATTACATTGAGACATAACAATACAAAGGAAATACAATAGAAGACATTACCCTCTTCTCACCATTTAGATGTACTTGCCATTTCCTTCTGTCTATCTTCTCTCCATGGAAGCTTTGTCTTCATGTAACCTCTTTTTTCTTTTTCTTCTTCTTCATCATCTCAACCAAGGAGAATCAATATTCTTACTCAATTCTACTTCTAACCCTAGTTTTCTAGCTTATATAAGCATATACAAACTTAGGGAATCTTAGCTATGCATTTACAACCTTTAGATCACCTTTAAATCAAAGGTTGAAGCTAATCCCACATCTCAAATAAAAAACATAAACGCATAGCTAACCAATACTATTTTATTCTAGGTGACAGATGTCAGTTTCTCCCAGATGACCAACGTCGGTTACCCAACCGACGACGCCGATTCATCGTGTAAACCATGCAAATCATTAAATCATGCTATTTGTGAAGAAATTTATCTCCACAACTCAAAAGTTATGAGCTAAAAAAATAGTCAACAAAAATATCTCAAAGTCCTCTACATGTTAAATGTAGGTTTTGATATTAGGCATCACTTCTCTTTATGGTAGTCTAAATCGTTGTTGAATTACTTTGTTGATGCTAAAAGGGTGATTGGTATTAAAATACAAGAAAAATAAGGTCCTGAAAATTGTGGTTATGTATTCAATATGTGTTTTGGAGTAAAAATCATATAATATTTGACAATGAAACTCTAATTTTTGATCCCGATACGAAAAGAAAAAGACATTCCCATGTTCTAAGTTTACGTTAACATCTTAAGTGAGTGGAAAACATTTTGACCTCATCTACTTATTTTACCTTTCCATGTTTAGAATAAATTTCACCTCTTCAATTTAACCTAATAAACAAGATAGTAAGACTTACCAAACCTTGAAATGATGGGGTTTACTAGTACCGTAAATGTGTATGGATTGTGTTGATGTTGCACCGCATGTTAAAAATAGTTCAACTCCTATCCTGCAAATGAAACTACAATCAAAGACACTACACCAAATTTTTAATTAGTAAAAATAGTAAGTGGGCTTCCTGGTGAAGGCTAGTCCCTGGAAGTCTAAGGGGCTTCCTCACAAGGATGTCAACCCATTATTTTATGCAATCAAGTGATACATAAATCCAATCATGATATAGGATGGATAAAAATAATGATTGTTCTGATAGTTTTAGACTTTATTACAAATTTATAGCATATAATGAAAACCTATATATATAAACTATAACCTAGAAATCTGAATCAAATTTAGTGTTAGAATATTCAGATGATGATGGATTCTTGAAAGTGAGCTCTAGATAATCTATCTCATATTCTTCAAAGAGGTCAGAGTCGTAATCATCGATATGCTCATCTCTAAAGAAATCAAGGACGTATTTTGGTTCCTTGTTCTCTGAGTCATACTGATAATCAAATGTAGAGTTGGAATATTGATATTCATGTTGTTAAAATGGATTCATTTTGGTTTGTTGTTTAGGTGTCGAATCCCAAATTTCCAATCCGGCTTCATAGCGGTATTCAAACCAGGCCAAATCAGCTCAAATGTGTATAATTTTGAAATAGGCCTCCCAAAAATTTCTATGGCCTCCCAAAACTCATATGTGGCCTCAAGAATCTTCTAAGTGGATTCCAAGATGTTTTGCAGCTAGTTTAAAGGGACTGAATGTATAGCACAAAGTTCCAAATCGTGTAATATGTTGTATTGCTCCCAATGCAAAGGGTGATGGATAATTGGAAGGAGTTAATGTTGGTTATCTCATGAGCTTGGCCACCTATAGCCATCTAAAAAATCCATTCTTGATAATATGTTAGAAAGGATAGAGAAAATATGAAACCGATAAGTAATAATCGATAAAAACTATAAAGGATAAAATTGGAAAGAAACATAGGTGTTTTGACTAAAACACAAACATTTGGGTAAAACACAGGCATTTCCAGTTAATACTAACAATATGTAAATATAGTGTGTTTATGAAAAATTAACAATTTGATTTTGATTTGATATGAATTGTAGGGCTTTAATAAATTATGTTTCAAATGTGTGAATAGAACATGCAAAAATAAGTAACCTTGATTTGATGAAGATTGAAACTTGAAAAACCTACAAGTGGGTGAAAATTTGTTGATTCCCAAACAATCTTCTGAGTGTGCTTGACGATGGTTAATGTAGATGATGGATGTTGAGATAATCTTGATATCACACTATGTTGGCAAACTCTGATAAACACTCTCAGTCGAAGATGTGAAAGGATGAAAAACAAGAAACTCAAAAATATATGCAGATCGTCCGAAATAAAACTAGAAATTAGGCTTAAATAATCATTGGTGTTTTACCAAAATGCCAACGATTTCGGCCTTTTCAATTTATTTAGTGAATAGTTGAAACAATTGTCTAATTCAAGTTTATTTGTTTGTGTATTTGAGGGATATGATATGGGTTTGTTTTTTAATGTGTTGAGTTGTCGTATGAGGTGTCGTGTTTGTTTAGAAAATAGTTAGATTACGTTCTATTTTAGCCTAGGTTTGTTTAAGATATATTTTAGGTGGTTTGGTTAGATATATTAAACATATATCATATGATAATGTCTAATAATAATATATTATGTTAGGATATTTAAATAAAACAAGATCTTATGAGTATATGAAATTTTCCATAATAGATATGTTGGGATAAAGGGGTTTTAGAATAATTTCACATTAGGAGATAATTTTTAAAACAATAACCTAAATGATAATATATATATATTTAAGCTAATGGATATGAATGTGATAGATTATAAATGTGAACGGGAAAAATTATTGAAGACGGGGGAGTGTATAATTTTGGTGTCTACATTTTCCCTTTTTGTCTTGACAACTTAAGGGCAAAGTGTCAAACAAAAATGATGGAACATTTTATGGGTGATCTCACTATAACGCAATACAGGGGAACACCTATGTTTATGTGTCATGTGTTTCATAGTTTCCCTAGTCTAAGGGGATATCAAAACAAGATGTGCTATCGAGGGATCAAGTGATAGGGGAACCAAGGGTTCAACACCTATGGATGTATGATTTGTAAAAGTAGGCTAAAAAGAGGGAAAGCCAAATGATTGGGGTGAAAGGGCGCATGTCCCATAGACGAATGAAAAATCCCAATGTAAAGTCCATTTGTTTGTTTTAATATTTCAAGGACTAGGGTCCATTGAAAATTGGACACATTTGTGGAAAATTGTGATTGCCAAGATTTAGGGTAAAAATGGGCACAAATGCCAATAAGGTATGATTTGTAAGTGATTAGAGGAAAATCATCGACGATTGGGGGAATCATTAGTGATTCCCTCAATGTAAAATTTAGGCTATATAAAAATCCAAGTCACGGGTTCATTTTACCACATTATTACTGTGGTGAAAGTGACATGTCAGAGTGAGGAAAACATGTTTTTGAGAAGATAAAGGTGATTTTTAGATGGAATGGCTTAGTTCGAGCAAGCACCGAAAGCCCATGATGGACAAGGTGAGTGATCTATCCTTGATTATGTTTATTTTTTGTAAAATTTTGTGGATTTTTATAGTTTTATGGTATCTTTTCCATTTTGGGGGTTATGTGGATGTCGTAGGGGAAAAATGCAAGACTCACCGATTATTTATACACGATTGGTGGACTTTTATAGTGAATCGTTTGTGATTATCATGAAAATATTTTAATTTTTTTGTAATAAGAGATATTTTGAACTATTTGTGATGTTTGTGGTTTCAATATTGACATTGGCATTGAATGTAATTTATGTTCACATTTTTTTGTGACAATATTAATCTTAATATGTAAGTAATTTTGCGTAATATATATATTTTTCTTTTGAATATGGAATTTTAATTTAGGTAGTGTTTTAGATTTTTTTGCTATTTATATTTTTATGATGTTGATGTTTTGTTTTTGATATGTGGTGGATGGTTTTAACATTTCAAACATATTTTTATTAGATACGGTAAAAATAGGGATTGGCTCCCAAGGGCCATTACAAAAGGAGGAACAAAAAACAACAAGCAAGAAGGAAACGGAAAAATTCCCAGAAAGGAGTTAAACATGCTTAACTCTTACAATTAAGGACCAGACTTTGTAGAAAGGTGGGGAAACTAGAGAGAAGGAGAAATAGTCTCCAGAATAGCACAACAAAAAAGTTCACCAAAATTTTGCCAATAGTCCAGAACCAAAAGTTAATTTTTTGGGGATCCCCCACTATTACCATTGTGGCTATCTTTGTTCACACCACTCTCAACACCTTTTTCATTAATATCATCCTCCAGCTCATCCTCAGAGCTACTAATGCACAAGTTGAAAATCCTTCTTTTGGTGCCCTCCTCCATCCTTTCTAGCTTGTCGCTGAGATTTTTGACCTAGTCCTCTAGCTCTAGAAGTTTCTTCTTGGACTTCACCTATGCAGTGACAATTTTCTTGGAAGCATTGATGACATCCATCATTGTTTCCCTTTAGCCAACATTGGTTTCTTCCATTGCATGGAGCACCCCTTCTAAGTACTAAACCTTACTGCACAAATCCTTGAAACCCTTTAAATTACCATCCTTGTCATGTTTTCTTGAAGTGCTCACTTCCCCATGACCTTCCTCACCCATATATTTACCAGAATCCTCCCCTACAATTTTGCATTTTCTGGCCTTCATCTTAGTGAGGCAGTCAGCAAGAGTGAGGTCATCCTCATCCGCATGTTATTTCAGGGAAGGGGATAGAGTAGGTTTCCCATTTTCATACATCAAAATAATGAGCCCTTCATGTAGAGGAAACTCCACTTTCTCTTGCTAGAAATCCATTAAAGAGTTAGTTAGAGACATAAATAGAAAGAAGGGGATGCTCACCATGACCTTATGGTGGAACGTGTTCAAAAGGGTCAAATGGTGAGCATATATTTTTTTGTATTTTCTCTATAGAGTGATTTACTTCATGATTTAAAGGCATGCCTCTCGCTAAATACCTATAATTCATGACTTGGCAATACCATCCATAAATAAAGAACATATTTCCTTGCCAAAAAGAATAGTTTGATTTCTATTCTTTGCGGGTTCTATCCTTAAAAATTTTAAGCCCATCCATTTTCATGTCCATGACTAGGGAGATGGAGGAATCAAACACCTCAATTTCTATCCCTCTGACAACAAAATTATCCACTTTCCAAGCTTTTCCAAAATCCTTAGATAGAGAAGGATCATGACCATGTAATTTGGAAATGAAATTATTGAAACCCCCAATCCTAATCATGTTCCACAGAGGCTGATTAAAAGCTTCAATGCTTTGGCTAGTAGGTTCAACTCTAATCCTATCACCCCCCATATTCACCAGACCAAGATTCTTTTGTTTGCTACTAAAATTCAAAAAAAGACCTTCTTTCGCACTAGCAGAAATCTTGAAAAACAAGATATTAAGTAAGCTATTACCACCATAGGGCTCACTCATGCCAACATTATAAAACTTAGTGCCCTCTATCTCTACTAATGATCTCATTAATGTCTATGGGTAATATATCAAATTTACACCATATCTTATAATCATTACAATTGATTCCATAATTGGCCATCTTATCCACACATTTGTTCCCTTGACGAAGGGTATGATTATAAGAAATGCTATCAAAAAAATTTTAAGTTTCCTTCACATCATTGAGGATATTACTTATGGCCCAATTAATAGAACCTTTGTTATTAAGGGCATTAATTAAGAGGAGAGAGTCACCTTCGATCTAGATGTCCTTGAAGCCTTTTTATTTTACTAGCAGAACCCCCTAAAGAAGAGCTCTAGCTTCCACCATGTTATTTGTTTGGTGACCTAAAGGACCCACATAGGAAAACAACTAGTCTCCATCACTGTTCCTTAGAATTCCTCCTCCCCTAGCAAGACCCGGATTCCCTTTTGAGGCTCCATCAAAATTTAACTTTACAACATTTCCCCCAGGCCTTTTCCAACTGGAGTTCTTTTTAGGAATGTGATATTCCACTAGACCAAGGGCGAACTTGTCAAGAAATTTCTACTCACTATTCGGATAGGGTTTCTTGACTTTATCTTTAAAGAGTTTAATGTTTTCCTTTATGAAAATCCAATTATTTCTTCTAAATTTCGAGAGAAGAGCTTTCTTATCATGGAAGATACCATCATTCCTGGATTTCCATAAACCCCCCAAAAAATGTGGAAGGCCATTGGATATTGAAAAGATCCGAGAATAACATCAAAGACATCATGAGAGAAGGAGAAATGAAGGAGGAGATGGTTGACATTTTCCTCCTCTTTCTTACAAAGAGAACCTCTATTGGGAATATTCATTCCCCTTTTCCTGAGATTTTCCATAGTCAGGATTTTATATTGGGCAGCCAACCAAAAAGATATTAATCTTAGGGGTGAGATCTTTCACCCAGAGTTTCCCCCAATAGTCCTTGAGCATATCATTCTTGAAATTTGACATGTAGGAAGATTTAACCATGAAATTTCTAGATTCTTCTTCTTTCCATTTGATGGAGTCCTCCTTGGTTTGGAACATGGGGATGTGGAAATCCTTAAGTTGATTGTTTAGAACCTGGAAAGGTTGGATGTCACCATAAAAATATGGGGGAGGCTCAATGATCTCCCATGTGACAAAATCTTCCTAGATCCAAAAGTCTCAAATCTAAAATTTTCCAGATACATTGTAGTAATGAGCAACATCTTTCCAGAAGTCTAAGTTATCTAAGGGGGAATCCCCAAGCCAATTATCAAACCAAAAGCTGATTCTAGAGCCCTTACCAATTTCCCAAATCGTACCTTTGGATAAAATTTATTTAGATGCCACAAAGGAGTTCAAGAAAAAAGACCCTCTAGGGGGTTTTGGTTAAAAAGGATTCCATTCTGCCTATATTCTGCAAATATTTCATCTTTATGATTTACACCCAAAGACCTTCCTCTCTAGCAATCCTCTAGCCAACCTTGGCTATTAATGCCTTATTCATAAGATAAATGTGTTTTATCCCCAATCCACCAAATAGCTTAGGTTTAGTAACCTTATCCCAGGCCACAAGAGGAAATTTGAACTTTTACCAACTCCCATCTAGAGGAACCTCTTTTGGATTTTCTCTAAGGCTTCCTTAATTTTAGCAAGGAGCATGAAAAGAGACATCACATAAATGGGAATGCCTTAAAGGGAGATTTGGAGTAGTTGAATCTTACAAGCTTAAGGGAGCAAGAGACCCTTCCAAGATGAGAGTTTATTATTAACTCTATCTAACAGAGCATTCCAAATCATGATTTGGGATTCTTAAGGATCAGGGGTATTCCCACATAAGAATCTAGAAAATGTTTGATTCTACAACCCAAGATGTGATGTAATCTAGCTTGAACTTGATTATCCACAGTTATGAAAAAGACAACACTTTTATGGAGGTTAACCACATGTCAGAGACCTATTCATAATCATTAAGAACCTCCTTTAAATTTTAGGCCTCATGAACAAAGGCCTTACCCATCATAAAATTATCATCTACAAACTTATTGAGAAAGATAGAGGGAAGGCCATTTGATATTTTTACTCCCTGAATGTGGTTGGAAGCCATGACATGTTGACTGATTCTACTTGGGGATTCAACCATTATGACATAGAGGAAAGGTGAGAGAGGATCACCTTGTCTCATCCCTATACCAGCTTGGAAGAAACCTTCTACTTTTGCATTGAACAAAACTAAGAAAGTAGAAATATAAATGCATGTCATAATCATATTAACCAAAAAGTTATTAAAACCCACCTTTATCGGGATGGCCTAGAGGAAAGACCAATTTATCCTATCGAAGGCTTTATGCATATCCGACTTAAGAAACATTGCCGATCTACTAGAGATTTCAATAGAGTTGATGGCTTCTTGAATCACAATAATGATGTCAGTAATTTGTCTTCCAAGAATAAAAGCCTCCCGATTCCTAGAGATGAAGTTGGTAAGTAGCAGTCAAATCCTCCCATCTATGATTTTAGTCAAAATTTTATAATGGTGTTGCATGGGGTTATAGGTCTAAAATCCTTAACCTCCTTGACCATAGAAATTTTCGCACCATGACAATAAAATTATTATTCATTTGCCTCAATAGATGACCATTGTTAAAAAAATCTTTGACCATTTCAATGACCTCATGTTTAATCACCTCTAAGAAATTTTGAAATAAAAATGCAAGGAAGCCATCCGGACACGGAGATTTATTAGGTTTCATATCAAAGATCACAAAATGGATTTCCTCCTCCAAGGGATCCTTCAAATATATATATTCTCAAGGGGAGTGATTACTTTCTAAAAAATATCCAAGACTCTATTCGAACCAACTCCTAATGTTACCGATACACGATACTCCAAGACTATATTTTTAATGATGATATTGATGTTAATTTATTTATATTTTACATGTGGATGTGAAATTGACTATTCGGGATCATATACCACTGGTCTTGGATCAGGTCAAGGATGATATGTCTGAGGATGATTGGGAGCATGTCGAGGCCATGGGTTTTGGTGGTATGAGACATTATCGGTGGTTACACAGATGTAGGATTTTTATGTTGGATTTACTAGAGTAGTGGAATCCTTCCACCAACACTTTTTGGATACCTACTAGAGAGATTACGATCACTCTAGAGGATGTTCATCACATTCTGAGATTTCCTATCTGGGGTGAGGGTGTCTATCTCATCACTGAGGAGGATAGAGATGATGTTATGACTAGATTATATGGGAATGATGTAGGGGATGTCATACTGGAGTCAGGGGGATTTTCTTATGCTAGATTGTATTCAGTTGGGATAGTGGGATGTACCCAAATGACCATGATGATGATGACCATTCTTTGTTATGCATTTCCGGATTTAGGAGGTGGCCAATTTCCTTAGATGATGATGGGAGTTGTAGCTAAGATGATGGAGGAGTGCACTATTTTTGAGTGGGGTCCTACCCTACTTGCTCAAACATACAAAGAGTTGTGGGCCTGGAAGGTCCACAAGAGATATGGTATTGACATTGGATTTCTACTACAGGATTAGGCCTTTGAGCACATTATTATTACTTGACCAATGGGATTTCCTGGGGTGATTGGTGATGGACATCCTAGTTTCTTGAGATTAAGGGAGGATTCCGTTCGTGGCCTGAAGAGGAGGACTGGGTATTACCAAGAGCTATTTTCTAGACTGCATATTGGAGATGTGATATGGAGGCCATACTTAGATTTTCCTATTTGTCCTGAGTTTCCGAATGATCGACTATTTTATAGTACACTATATGGGTGCAGCTCACTAATTAGGTGAGCATGAGTTACTTCATTTTGATCATGTTATGAGATGGTTTATATTGGCATAGGGGGTGCCAGAGAACCTATACAAGTAAACATGAGAAGATTGGGATACACATACCCCCGAGGGCCATTATTATAGACCTTGAGGATATTATGGATCAGTGGGGCCACTTGGTCCCAATGATGAGGGTCAAATTGTTCCTATTGATGATGTGGGGAATACCCATGAGTATAAAACATGGTTGGCTTGGGCATTGAGGAATTTTGATCAGGCTTGGATTACACAAAGAGTAGCACAAAAATTTAGATGAGTGTGAACTCATGCGGAAAAGCACCAACATAAGAGACAATAGAGAGGGCCAAAGATGATAGTGATGAGGATGATGATGAGTTGGTTGCAACTATTGTAGTAGTGATGACCTGAGAAGGCCATAGTTGAGGGTGAGAGATGTGGCTAGGAGGGATAGGTATGACCTCATTAGCATCCAAGACATGTTAATTAATGAGTGGGATGACTTGATCACTTAGAGAGACAATGTGATAGTAGAGCGGGAGGATTATAGAGCTTGGTTGGACCTAACCATTGTAGATAGAGATCAGTACAATGGTCAAAGAGATGAGATGAGGAACGCCTTAGGCATTAATGAGCCTTCTATTTCTAGTAAAAAGTTAGATAATATGGCTCAAAGAGAATAGGTTAGTGGGCGGAGATCGGGACTAATGGAACGAGGTCATAGGCTAGTGAATAGAGGCCACCTATGGGGTCTAGGATAGTTTCTAGGGCTCACTATGAGTTAGTGTGGGTCGAGTTACAATATTATATTAATATGGTGACTCATGATTTTCTAGATGTAGTTTTGTATGCCAACCATTTGAATAGTAGGATGACATGCCTTACTGCTAGTGGTGTGAGTGTAGGTCACCCACCTTAGAGACCTGAGTGAGTGGGAGATAGTGAGGGGGCAAAATACACGTGTTGTGGGTGTTTCAGGAGTGGCTAGAGGTGGAGGTGCTCAGGGAGGAGAGGGTAGTACAACCCCTCATCACCAGTCCCTTGGATATTTTTAGTTTACTGATTCATGATACATAGTTGTATGGCTCATGGAAGCCAATTTTTGTATGATGTATTTCATTGACATGGCTCTTAGAAGCTTATTTTTATATTGATGTATATGGATTTGATCGATATATATGATGATGATGAGGTTTTATGATTGTTCCTATCTTTCATGTGTTGAATATGTATGGTGATATATGTTTTTTAATTTGAATGTGTTGATGTTAGATGAATTTTAATAAATATATGATATGATGTTATGTGTTTGGAAAACATGGTTAAATTAATCAACTTAAAATATGATCTTAGTTATATAAAAATGTGGCTCAATAAAATAGGATAAATATGAAATGATCATCCCACTATGGATTTGGTACATACACGATGGGTTTTGAAATCTTGAATGCTCTTGCACTTACAACCTTTAACAAATGTTAAATATGATCATCAATGGATAATTACACAATACTTAATAAAATGTGGGATTAAATGAGTGCTTCTTTATTAGGAAATGAAAGGGGTTTGAACACATATAAATCAATGAGGGAAACAAATTCTCCTTTTCCATAGGTCTAAAGAGATATGCCCCAAATTTACTTTGATTTTGAAGAAAACTAATCAATGAGAGAATTTTTCTATAAGGAGGTTGATCAATGTGAGAAACCTTCCTGGATTATTTTGATATTGATGTATTTATTTAAAAGGTTGATCAATGTGAGAATCCTTTTTATGAGTAGTCATCCTTCAAGGGTATCATCTACATTTTTAACTAGTAGTTTGCATTCATAAGGTCAGTCTACTCTTTTTCCTTTTATTTTATTATGGATAGCCATGCTTCAAGGGATTGGTCTACCATTTTTATGGATAATTGTCCTTCAAGGGATTTATCTACTTACTTATTTCAAATTTTGAGAAATGCATCCATATAATTTTGTTTCATAGATTTGAATGAGAGAAAAATCCCAATAAATTGTTTCAAGGATGGGAGATGATGCATATATGATCCACACATTCATACCTTATGTCATGTTTTTATTCGGTAAGAGGTAGATGTGTGTATTGATTTTAAGGTGTTAATTTTAAAGAGGAACTTATTTGTGTGATGAACAAAGTCGTGGTGTTCATCTTTTAGGTATTTTTAGGATAGTGACGGATAACCACATGATTTCAAACCATTATTGGGATACAATGGATGCATCTAATGGAGTGATAAATTTAACTACTATCATGAAAAATTAACATTTAACAATAGATAAGCCCGCAAGTTCAAGGATTTCCAATGTTCCACTTTAGGTTCACCATCAAGAGAAGTAAGATGGTATGCTCCTGACCCATATTTATGAGTAATGATGTATGGACCGATCCAATTAGGGGAAAAATTTCCACATTTACTTCATTCTAATTGAGTGACATTTTGATTTTATTTAAGTACAAGATCACCAAATTTAAATTCATGTTCTTTGACATGTTTGTTATATGCTCTTTTAATGTGTTATTGATAAAATTGATGATGTTCAAGGGCCATTAGATGTTTTTCATCTAATATTTCAAGTTTTGCTAAATGATCTTGTCGATATTCTTCATCAGGGATGAATTCCTTGAGGGATACATGAAGTGACAGGATTTTTATTTCAAGAGGTATAATGGCTTTGGAGCCATAAACAAGTGAATAGGGCGTAACACCTGTAGGTGTGTAGATGTTAGTTTGATAAGCCCAAAGAGAAAATGAGATTTGGAGGTGCCAATTCCTGCCTACATCATTTACCATTTTCATAAGGATTTTGTTGAGTGTTTTATTAGAGGCCTCAGCCTATCCATTTTCTTGGGGATAATAAGGTGATGAAAAGATGAGTTTAATGTTGAAGGTGTCATAGAGATTTTTAACTTATTTATTTTTAAAGGATTTTCCATTATCTGTGATAAGTTTGTATGGGATGCTGAAACGACATATAATGTGTTGATATATGAAATTAATAATAGGTCCTGATTTAGTTGATGTCAAAGGGATAGCTTCAACCCATTTGGTGAAATATTCAATAGTTGTGATAATGGAATGATGTTGCTAAGATGACTTGGGATTGATGGCCCCAATGAGGTCTAATCCCCATTAGGAGAAAGGCCATAGGTCCTGAGCGGGTTATAATGCTTGACTAGGGACATGGATGAGATATGAATGAATTTGAAATTTCACACATTTATTAACATACTCACAACAATCCTTGGTGATAGTGGGCTAGTAATACCATATCCGTATAACAATGGAACTTCCACTAAAATGGCCTCCATAGATACCTTCATGGACTTATTCGATAGATTTGATTGATTCATGTGACTTAAGGAATATTAGAAAAATACCATCAAAACTACATTTGTAGAGTATACCACCTACGATGACAAAATGGGTGACACATTAGAGGAATGACCATTTAGCATTACGTGATAAATCAGATGGGACTTTAGATTCAGCAAGGTAGTCATAAATTTGAGTGTACCATGAATCAATTGGATTATTGTCAACTGTGTTGAGAGAAGGGAGTTGATTTTCATGTGAGGGATGGTCCAATATTTGAACAACCACAAACATTTTAGTGTTATCTTTTGATTTCTTAGTTTCTAATGGAATTAGAGCTCCTAAGGAGGCCATTGTATCTACAAATTTGTTAGAATATCATGGGATATTTTGAATGGTGTAGTGATAAAAATATTCAAGGAGAAAAACAATGTTAGCTTTGTATTTCTGTAGGATTTCATTTTTACATTGGTATTCTCCCTTGACTTGACTAATAACTAGTTGTGAATCCCCATAGATGTCTAAGATGTGAACACCTAGGAGAATAGTGGTTGTAAGGCCCATAATTAGAGCCTCGTATTCTGCCATATTATTAGTACATTCAAAATTGAGTTTGAATGATAATGGGATGGGAATGCCCCAAGGAGGTATGATAACAACACTGGAACCTCCACCTTGTTGGCATTTAGAACCATCAAATAAAAGGGTCATTTTAATGGGGATAAATTCATATTTGTCGACATCATTAATGGATTCATCAAGAAAATATTCATGAGGAAGTTTGTTTTCAGGAAGCGGGGCATCAACAAGATGATCCACAATATCTTGACCCTTAATAGACTTATGTGATATGAATTCAAGGTCAAATTAAATCATAATCATAAGTAATCGAGTAATACGATCACTATGGTATGGTTTAGAATACATAGTTTTGAGTGGATTAAAGCTAGTAAAAAAATATGTTTTGTGATTGAGAAGGTAATGCCGTAATTTGAGAGTAACAAAGTATAAAGCACAACATAGATTTTCCACTTCATTTTAATGGGTTTCGTATTTATGGAGTGTGCCGATGATGTAATATATGTCTTGTTCACAACCTTGTTTGTCATTATGTGTAAGCATGGATTCGAGAACATGTTCAAGTAGATATGTATAAGTAAAATGGCTCTCCTTCACGCGGTGGAGTAAGAATAGGAGGTGATAAGAGATATTGTTTAATTTCATCAAAGGACTTCTAACAATTAGAATCCCAATGAAAATCTATGTCCTTGTGGAGGAGGTGATGAAAAGGATGATAATGATTAGAGAGTTGTGATATGAAATTTCGTATGGACTACAACTTTCCCTCAAGGTTGCATAGTTGTGTGATATTAGATGGTGGAGGCATTTCAATGATGGCCTTAACCTTAGCTAGGTCAAATTCAATACCTCAGATAGATATGATAAATCCTAAAATTTTACCAATGAGGACACTAAAAACACATTTTTGGGATTAAGACGAAGAAAATATTGGATGAGACGAGTAAAGATTGACTCAAGGACAAGTAAGATGATCTTTGCATTGTTTGGACTTTCCTAAAAGGTCATCAACATAATCTTCAACTGTTTTGTGAATGAGGTCATGAAAATGTAGGTCATGGCTTGCTGATAGGTAGCTCTTACATTTTTAGGCCAAATGACATAACATAGTAATAAAGGGTTCCCAAGGTGTAATTAAAGAGGTTTTATGTTGGTCATCAGTGGCGATAAGAATTTGTTTATAACCTGAAAAACCATCCATAAGGGAAAGAATTTCATGGCCAACTATTAGGTCAATGAGTTGATCTATGTTTGGAAAGGGGAAATCATCTTTTGGACAAGCGAGATTGAGATCCCTAAAATATGTGTAGATACGTAACTTACTCGATGCTTTAGTTACAGGAAAAATATTAGAAACCCATTGTGGATAATCGATAGGTATGATGAAATTAGTAGATAAAATATGTTGCAACTCTTTCTTAACAAGAAGAGCTATGTGGGGATGCATTTTGTAGAGTTTTTGTTTTATTGGCTTGGCATTTGGATATGTGACAATATTGTTTACCACAATATTTGGATAAATTCCGGGCATATCATTGTATGACCAAGAAAATTCTTAGCAATATTTTAATAATAATGAAGTGAATTCATCTAGTTCTTGTGGACTCAATGACTAGATGACCTTAACTATGTGAGGATCCTAAGGGGTTCCTAAGTTAATGTCAATAGTGGAATCGTTGAGGATATTTGGTGTCTCAGAGGGTAAATATATATGGAGGAAATGATCATCAGCTCTCATATGTGAAATAATGTCTTGATCATCTTGAAATTGGAGAATATCTATGATAGGTACATCTTCCCTAACCATTTCTAGATAAACAAGATGTATTTGTTTAGTATGGTGATTAAATTGATAAGTTAATGGACCTAAGGATATAGTATTGAGTAACGTAAAAAGTCAGGCGGGATGGATAAGAAATCATCTATGTCTATAGGGTATTTAGGAGTTGTGGGTGACGATGTCTCATATTAAGTGATGTTCATAGATGTAGTAAGTTTGAATGGGTTGTAACCATGTTTCTCATAACCTAGGAAATTCTTCTCATAAGTTTTGAGAGAACGTTGGATGATCAAGTCATGTTTCCATCATTACTAACAACCAAGGACAAAGCCTTTCCATGCGCAGTGGTGAAGCTACATATGGGAAAATTTTGGATTGTCTAAGGATCTTAATTCTGATGTGAAAGGCATGGCTTGATGTAAATTGGTGACCTAGGCTAGTGGGTGATCATGTCCCTCATATAAAAATTGTTTTGAGATAATTTGGGACCATAAGAGATAACCTCTCCTACATTAGGCTCATACATAGGTTTTTTTTAGGGTAACCATAGGTCTTTGGTGAGGGGATGGAGTTAAGCATGAGGAGGTGATATTCCCCTAATGTGAGACATTGTACAATGTCACCAAGGGAGGAATAATTTGGTAGCTTGGATGAAGAAATGGGTGTACTAGTAGATGCCTCTGTAGATGATATTGATGTGGAATTTGGTATAAGGACATCATTTGGATGATATGTCAAATAAAAATCTGTAAAAGGATTGGGATCTGTGGGGACTATAAATTTTTGACCTTCATGTTCATATTTGAGACAACGGTGAAGCGTGGAAGGCACACATCACATGGTGCATATCCAGGGGCATCCTAACAACATATTATATTGGAATTCCCCTTCTATGATGTAGAATAGTTCATGTAAGGTTTTATTTCCAACTTTGAGTGGAAGGATCATGGTGCCTAATGTGGGCATGATAGTGTCGTTGAAGGATCACAGTAAAACTGGAGTTTGACCAACAAAGAAGGAGATAGATTAAGTTGATTGAAAGAAATGGATGATATAATGTTGATGGCTACATGCCCATCAATCATGATTATTTTGATAAGGACATCATTGATCTAAGTAGTGATAAAAAGTGGCAAGTCATGTTCCTTGGGTCTAAGTGAAGGAATCTTAGATGGTTCAAATGATATAGTAGTGGATGCCTTGAGGGTCATTTGTTGTTATAGTTACTGATTGTAGGGCTTCAATCATAGATTTTTTGTGAGAAGGTGATGTTTTTATTAACTCATAAAGTGACATTTTAATGGGATCCTAATGTAACTGTTTAAAAATAACCTTTATTATTGTGGTGGAGGAGGAAGGTGGAGCAGAAAGGATGGAAACCTTAGCTTTGGGTGATGTTGTTTGACTAGGTGTTTCATGAGTTATGAGAATATATATTTTTGACTAGTTTAATAGGACATACAATTCTAGTGGTGGAGGTATGGCTACAAAATTATTACCTTTCTTAGATTCAGATGAGTCTATCTTTGTAGTTTTGTGAATGGGTAACAATATGAACAATGTGAACTGATGAGAAGAGATGGGTTCCTTAGATTCAGGTGAAGGTGATGAATTGGATGGTTTCAAAGGAAGGAGATCTAGATTTCCATATTTCTAATAAGTTAAATGAAAGGCCTTATAATATTCTATGGAATGGCCTCGTGTTCTATGATAATTACAAGAGACATTGAAGTCATACCAAGTGGGTTTCCATCCTCATGGATCCAAAGTTTTGGGAGGTGGTAACATTATGAGTGATTATTGAAGGAGGTCTTCTAAAATAGCCGCATAGCTTCCCTTAGGTGTATATGTGGATGATGTTGGAGTTTGAGACATCTTATCTTCCAATAGAAGTAAGATTGTGGGTGGGGTTTATCATGTTATTGGTTTCCGAGGGATTTTGGATGTTGTGATGGGTGGAGGATGAGAGTCACTTGTGAAAGCTTTATAGATAGGATTTTGTCCTGTAATGATAGGGTGGTTCCTAGGTATAAGATATTGAGGACCACGCAGGGGATTCTGATTTGGGGAACATAATAAGGGTTGTTAAAACCCTAAATGGTGTTTTTTTATGAGGCCCTGTCATGAGATCTTGATAGGTAGGCCTAGGCCTTGGCATGACAAGAGGATCACTGAAAGTGGGAATGGCCTCTCTAGGAAGAGGTGGCAGAAAAGGTGGAGGGCCATGGAGATGGTATGTTTGATCATAATAAGTGCTTTTCAAGACATGGACCACACCTCTGGGTGTATTTATTGAATTTGATGCTAATGAAAGAAGAGGATTTTTAATTGTCTGTTAATGTAATATAAATTTTTGTGGGTTATCAGTCTTGGATTTTTTTTTTTGATGGGGGATGAATATGACCCATGGTTGGTTTAGGCAGAGGTAGCTATGCTAGGAATGTATCAATGGGTATCATGGTTATATTTACAAAACCAGGCACAAGGTGAAGTACCGTTGTAATAGAGAATATGTTGGGTGTGGGGATGGATTGAATAACATCATGTGATATAAAGGTAGAAGTGGCTTTGGCCTTGTCCCAAATGGTGAAGGATTCAATAGATATGGAATTAGATTCAAAGTAGAAGATGATGTTGAGTCTAAAGATATGGATTCAGATTTAATTATTATTGATGTTGACTTTGAAGATGTAGATTAAAACTTAATTGACATTGTGGTGGAATCAAAGGTGATTAATTTTTAGTAATGGTATTAATTATATGGTGAGTCGAAAAACATTCATTTATGGTTTATCTCATTAGTGATGGATGATTAGGAAAAGGTTATTTGAATATTTCAAGGTTTTTATTCAGAGGTGCATTTGGATTATCTAAATGAGGATTACACATGTCAATCAAATATTAAAGGACATTATGGAATGTGCAACACCTTTCAATGTCATGTCCCTTAACCCTATGATATTTAAAATAGTCAATATTTTTATACCAAGAAGGTTTGGATACATATTTATCGATGGGACATATATGAGGGAGAGATATCATATTTGTGGTGAGTAGTTTGTCAAATACTACCCTATAAATCTCTCCTATGGGTGTATAGATGTGTAGTTGACGGACACGGTCAATAGTAGGTCTTTGCTTAGGAAAAATATAATTACTACAGTTTTGCTAGATGATTGTGATTTTCCGGGGAGTGGATGATGTTGTTTTGGATGGGAAGTTAGCTCACAATTTCTTAGGGTGAACTTTAACACAAACATCTTCTAGAACACATAATTATAATTTACTTGAGCCATAGTAATGGCTTCATCAAAGGTTTGGAATGATTGAATTTGTAATGTTGATGAATTTTTTTGGTGCATGATTGATAGAAAACTTTGATCAACTCAGTTTGTGGTAATGAAAAGGATTATTGATTGATCATACCCCTCAAGTGGGTAAAAAAATTAGAAATGGACTCATCCTCAAACTGTTTAATAGCGTAGAGGTCATTAATAGTAAATTTTCAGGCTATGTTTATAGATAAGTGTTCTAAAAAAACTATGTGAGTTGAATGAAATAGAAAAGGGGATATTAAAGAATATTATTATACCAATCTAGAGCGGGCCAACAAGGGACATTGGAAAGGTTTGCAACATAAGGTCTTGATCATGAGCTATTAAATAACAAGCATGATGAAATGCATGAATATGTTACTAAGGGTCATCCTTACTATAGAACTTGATGAATTTGGAAGCTCCTAGTGAGAAGGGTATGCTTTATATGGGACTAATGGACGAATGGGTTCATTACAAATTTTATCGTAAGAGAGGAAATTTTTGGGTGCAGATGAGGAAACTTATAGACTTGATATATGATTCATAAGATCCTGAAGAGGCTCAATTGGTGTGGATTGTTGTGAAGATGGACCCGATTAGAATGCAAATTGGTCAAAGTTGTGAGTATATATGATATTCGTTGAGGAATGTTTTGTTGATACAAAATGTTCTATTGAGGAACATATTGCTGATAAAGAATATTTTGTTGGGGTATATTCTATAGTGGGATATACTTTTGGGAACTAATGTTCTATCGGGGTGTTTTTGTTGTGGGATATTTTGTTGAGGGATATATTGTTGGTAAGGAATGTTTTACTATTAAGGAAGAGTTTGTTGCAGAATGTATTGTTGAGATGGGATTCTTTTTTGTAGTGGGAGAGTTTTTTGTGGAATGTATTGTTTTTTTTTAATATTGGTAAATAGTTTTTGAAAGGGACTATACCCTTATGTACAAAAGGAGGCCTAAAAGCCTGAATAAGAGAGAGAGGAGCAGAGAAGCAGTATCAAAGCACAAAAGTTACAGCAAAGAACACCGAAGCCAAGAAACAAAGAACACAAACGAGACTTAACAAAGCAAAACAACGGCAACAAAAACAAGCAAGCCTACGGCCAAGAAGCGTGAGTAAAAGCTGGACTACTTCTTGGCCGCTTGATCAATACTCATCTTTACTTTTTCCAAGCATGATACATACCAGCAGTGGTCATATGAGCAAAGATCCGTCTTATCGAGCTCCTCTCGGTTCTTTTACTCTCTTTCTCATTGCCCCAAAGAGTCATCGGGACACCGCTGAGATGCGAAACACTTCTTGCATGACCTTCGATGAATTCCTCTATGGCCCTGAATGCTGCAATATTATACTCATGCCTAGTCTTCGTTTTCCCAAGGCGGGAGTCAAGGGAGGTCAGTTTTTTGTATATTTCATCAAGCTGGCTATTGCCAATGCTCCCTTCTCCCTCAATGCTTTTTTTGCCTTTTTGCTTAGCAAGATTTTTTACCTCATCCTTCAGCAATTTAAGCTCAGCCTCTAAGGCCTCCAATCTTCTAGAAGGGTTATCCGTTGGTGCCTGCGGGACCGGCACTACTAATGTTCAGCAGATCACGAGCAATGTCATCCAAAGGTTCATCCCCCTCGTGCAGTGAGACTCAAGGTTGAGTCTCACAGAAGCCTTGGTGACACGTTTAGAAGTAGAGAGACAGTGTGGGTGGCGGGGCAGCAGCAGGAGGAAAAGAAGGAGAAGCATGAGCAGCTGCATGGGGGCATCAAAGCACCGGAGGGGCAGCAGCAGAGGACAGCAGGGAGACAGGATCGGCAGCCGCCCACGGGGCCCAACAAAGCCAGGTAGGGAGAGGAAGGGAGACCGGGAATTTGATAAGGCGTGCTTGTGAATAAGCGAGAATAAGCCCTTGGTGAAGGGAACCGCCGGTATGCTTTCGGAACTCCAAAATGGAGCGCTCAAGAGAGTTTAACGAGATAGTGGGGGAAGCAAACCAACCTACTCCTACGAAAGTGATTCAAAAAGACAAGGTGCTTGGGCAGGACAAGAATAAACCTGCCTTCCAAGGATATGTAGCGAATCATCATGCGGGTGACTTCATCATACGGAGAAGGAATTGAATTAACAAGCAGACCCGCGGTGTTGAATATAAGCTTCTCCTCCTCCTCCACAAATCTTCTCTCTTGACCTCTTTGATAACCCTCTTGTTGAAAAAGCGGTATCCTTCCAAGCCGAGGCCATCGCCGGCTATGAGTTCATCATTAATAAGAATCTTCTGCCCTCCATAGTCGACCATCCTCTCATTCCACTCCTTGGAAAAGCGAACAGAGATGCTTTGATCATGCCCTTGCACTCTCTCCACAAAGTTGGTGAATCCGCCAATACTAAGAATGTTCCAGAGCTCAGTGTTATCTTTCTAGTCAGGGTCTGCACACGGCTCAATCTGGCAGGGAGGCCCTCCCATCTTCACAAGGATGTGCTGGTTACAACAATTTTCAAAATACCTTTGGGCGTTGAGAGTGGTTCGTTTCTCACCGTTGCGGGTCGCATAAAAATGGGAACTGTAGCTGTTGGTCCTCCCACGAACGGCTGTAGGATTGCCGATCTGAGTCTGCGTGAAGTCGCGCGTGAAAACCCTTATCCTGTCAGCTTTCACCTTGTAGTTATCTTCGGTTTTCGCGGAGCTTGGCAACCGAATATCAACAGCTATTGTACTTCCCGCGTGCGCTGTTTTTAAATTTAGACAACTCCACTTGAAGTTCCTAAACAAAATCTTGCTATCATTTGGAGTAGATATCATATGCCACGCCAAATAAACTAAAACAGCACCTGTGGAAGAATTTGTGGATTTCCTCCAAAGATTAAAGTGTTTGCGTGTGAAGGTCCGCATGTATGCTGTTGTGAAGCTGATTAGGGATACTATCATTATCCCAAATAGTGAAATTTAAATTAATGCCATAATTGGCCATTGCATCGGCCAGTTTGTTTCCTTCCCTGTAAGTATGTATGATTCTGATGCTGTTGAAGGTATGACTGATGCTTATGGACTCAGAGATAAAATCTTTGATATTCCAGCTAGGAGAAGAGGACTGATTAAGCAGATTAATAATATTAAGGGAGTCCCCTTCAACAATGAGGTTCTGGATATTTTGGGCCCGAGCAACTCTCAAACCCCAGAGAACAGATAAAGCTTCTGCAAAATGATTGGTTTGGATTCCCATTTTTCCAGCATATGCAACAATCAAATTACCTTTATGGTCCCGTATTGCTCCTCCTCCAGCTGCTGTTCCAGGGTTCCCCTTAGAGGCACCATCAAAGTTCAGCTTGAACCAATTGGATTCAGGGGGATGCCATTTGACCAAAGATCTATCCACACTATTCCCGGGGTTGCTCCAATATCCGATCTGCCAATTTGATAAGATGTGCTTTTCATTTTCAGGGTAACAATTGTTCTTAGGAGGTTTAAATCTGGCCATGTCCTCTTTGATGCCTTGGGAGATCTTGCCAGTAGTGAGTTTAAAATTCTGCTTCTTATTTCTAAAAACTATATTATTTCTATCCTTCCAGATCCTCCAAATTAAATGCGGGATGGCTAATTTCCAGATTCTTTTGATAGCACAATGTCTGAATGGTGGGTTCCATTGGTTCCACAGCTGAGTAAGATCCTCCGGCATCACCCAGAGAGCTTCAAATTTGGAAAGGACAAAGTTCCAAACTCTAAAGGCATAATCACAGTGTATGAACAGATGTCTAATGTCTTCATAGTTATTCCTACAAAGGTGGCACCAATTGGGAATGATAAATCCTCTTTTCATCAAATTGTCAGTGGTGAGAATTTTACCTCTGATGGCCAGCCAAAGAAAAAAATTTATTTTGGGGGTTAACTCAGGCATCCAGATCAAGTTCCAGTTAAAGTCTGATTGGTTACTGTGGAAAAGACTGGTATAGCCAGATTTGACTGAGTATTTACCCTCGTGTGAATTTCTCCAGATCAGCTCATCCTTGGAATCCAGCTGACACAAAGGGAAGAGATCCAAAAGGTCTTGGAGGGAGGAAATAGTCTGTTTCAGTTCAATACTCTCCATAGTAAGTCTTTTCCAATTCTTGTGGAATGTATTGTTGAGAACAAATGTTTTGTTGTTATGGGAGAGATTTTTATAGAATTTGTTTTTGAGAAGGGATGATTTGTTTTTGTGGGAGAGTTTTTTTGTGGAATTTATTATTGAGATGCCAAAAGTTGGGAAGATTTTATATATTGATAAGGAAATGGTTTTGAATAAGGAGGTGGTTGTTGAAAAAACATAGATGTAACGACCCAAAAAATTTCAACACACTAACAACATAAAAAAAAAAAACAGGATAACTTTTTTTTTTTACTAGACAACATAGGAAACCACCACATAACACACTTATAGTTAGGGCAAGCCACAGAGAGAAATTATTGAAGGTTATTTATTTTGATAAAACATCCTTCAATCCTTAACTTAAGTTTTCCAGGACTCAGGATATGATTCGCACAATTCCTCTTACAACGCTAAGTTTCTTTCTTTTACTCTGAAGAGAATTTTGCTTTAAGTCTTCTCTATTATGACCTTTATTTGTTTAATTCATTTATTTAGTAAAAAGGGGGATATTTATTTCCACAAGGCCATCTGTTCACACTTACGCTACTAGAACTCGTTCATACCCTTATGACAACCTGGGTTCGCGTTCGACACACTTAAGAGAAGAAATACAAAGCACCTTGGAAAAAGTTAGGAAGAAGGTCAAGTTGAATTCATCTTTAAGACCTCATTAGTTATTACCAGGATTTAATTGAGGCTTGAGAATTTATCTAGAATTATCAAAGATTTTACTTAGGCTTCACTGAATGAGTATTACAAAAGAGAACAATTTACCTTCCAAATGGCGGAGAGATAGATTGCGTGGTTTCTAAATTGTTTTCTCCTACTTATTAAATCTTATTATCTTACAGAACAAACCATTGTTTTCCCTTAAGCTCATGTAAGAATTCACCATAAAAAGGATAGTGTTCACTAGTTTTGCTAGGGATAGCAAGTTATATAATTTATTTATTTTTTACAAAGGATAGTTTCATCTTAGATCACTTATGGAATTACCTGTTCTCCATTAGGTCACCTCTACATTAATTTATTTTCATATAAATTTTAGTTTAACTTCTATAAGGATTAACCAACCCATTTTACTTTACTTATAGCACATTATTACTAAGTCATAGCAAGATTTAACTCAACATTTATTCTCAAGGGTAAAGTTTAACAATTCTCATTTACGAAAACAACACCAGGTTACATCAATTCTTTCCAGCACAATACACAACCCAAAGGGACATACCAACTCTAAGGAACCATGCATAGGGAACAAGAGAGTAATAACATTGACCAAGGAATGCTAAACTATTCTTAGAATACCGATAATCCATTAAGGTCTCTCAACAAGGAGGCAAACCAATTTTCTTATATTTTCCATGATAGTCAAACAATCCAAGGTTTCCAAAGTTAAGATGACCAAAGCCACAATACATTATACTAAGACACTAACCCTCTTCTAAAATTTCCACTGGACCTTATGAATAGTTGAACAACATAAAAAGGATTCGAGCAAAAGAACTTCTCAATAGAGGTTGATGCAAAAATATACAAGTCTATCCCTCATCTACTCGCATAAGCCATCTGCAACAAATTTTCCACAAGAGTCAGTTCACGAGAACTGAGCAAGATAAGGCTACACAAAGCCACCATAACTATTATCTAACAATACCATGAAAGGAAAAACTTTATTACAAGAATTGGGTCAATTCTCTCAATACTAAAAAAACACCTCAATTTAAAATACAGTCTCAACCATGTCAATCAAAGAAGAAAGACCTTGTACTTTAGTTATAAACAAAAGCAATGAAAGTATAACAATCTATAAGAAACAAGATTCCCATCAAACAATTAAATAATTACAAGATTGGAGTTTAATATACATGCCATCCATCTAGAATTATCAAAAGATACCAAGAGCATAGGCTTTAATGTTATATTTCTAAAAGACAAGAATTGATCAACCCAATGAGGAAATCACGGTGTTCAAAGATCAACATGAAAAGCCAAGCATGCTAAAATTTTCAACCCTATAATCATTTAGAGTATATGAGTGAAATTAAATACATGGACACGACACAACCTAAGTTTCGAAGCGAAGGCAAGGTATATTAGACTTGACCCTTAACTCCCAAAGATTCCCCAATCATTCAAGAAGGGTCAATACCCTTATAGGCTAGTAACAACACGAGAGAAGAATGGGGGTTTCTTGTCAAACAAGAGTATACAAAACATCATCCAAATTTATATCTCTAAGGAATTACAACCTCCACAATAATTCTAAAATCCGGTTAAGGTAAAAGAAAATATCTCTTTTCCATATCAACAATAATTTAAGGCAACCCTTGATAACACAACCAACCGTCACACATAGATACAAACATAAATTACTAAGTGACATTAACAAATCAAAACCTTCCGCTATGAATCCATAAGACTATCAAATGCAAGATGAGTTTTCCGAAGATTAATAATGTTTAAGGCAATTTCCATCACAAAATATTAAGGTAATTACGTGCATAGAAAATGACCAATATTAATTAATAGCATTAAAATTATAAAAGAGAAAGAATGCAAGTTAGGAAAATAGAAAGAAATGCCATCAACAATAATTCTGAGAGGGGGATTAGACCAAAACTATTCTAGTGTTAACGAGGTACTGGATTCGCACGATAGAAACCTCGAGCTTAGCTGATCCGAAAAGCTAGTTACGGTTCAAGTGGATAGGGATGGTCAAGGTACTTCCTGAGGATGGCCTTAAAATCCTAGGAACAAGATGAAAGATAATATAGAGTCTAAGCACACGAGATCTGAAATGCATTGCACACAAATTTTTCATTCTAAAAGTTTTAATACCGAAGCTCCAACCCGGATAGCCCAAGCGGTGATCACTCCAATTCTACAACCTGTCTTTCCTGATGTCAAGAAGATTATCGAAGGGGTTTGAGGAAGAGATTTAACAACATTCAATGAAATACAAAGAAAAAAATAAAACTCAGATGATAGGGAGGAGTTGCATAGTTATCGCAAACTTATTTTAACGACAATGAAAATACTAGTTGGGACAACATAATAACTTAAAACTCAATCATAGAGAAGAAGATATACATAAACGAAAAGATGAAGGTCGATCACTCGAGCAAGGAAAACATAACACCCAGAGATGATGACACATGTGTGCTTTCTACTAACACACTGATAGTGATAAAAGTGAAAACAAGAATAGAACAAGTAGAAAGGAGAGGTCTCCTAGTAAGGCATCCAACTGAAAAATCAATACAAGGAAATGGTGGTTCGATTTCACGATATATAAAAAAATAGCAACAGTAGCAAAGTGTAGAGTTATCTTGCCTGCTCCTCCAGCTTCGACGAGGCATCCAAACTCCCAAGGTCCAGCAACAACAACCCTCTAGTTGAATCCTCATCCGTAGCATGCGAGGCGCCGACATTCCTCTCAAACCCAAACTCCACTGGACACCTCTTCTTACAATCTGCATTATTCACCCAAAATTGTATGTCGTCTATAATGAGTACTCAACTGGTGGACTGTAAAAACAAAAATTGTATAGAACCCACAAGATAGAAGTGCGTTCATTGTGTTTCAACAAAAATGTGAAGAAAATACAAGTATTAGTTTAAAAAAGTTTACTAGAGATTTTAAAAACTCACAATAGTTAGTGTTCAAGTGATTCCAGGAAAAATGGATATGAACTTACCAGGGAACATATTGTGTCACATTAAAACTGCAATCCCTTACCTCACTTAGTAAGAAGGAGCTCTCTGTTGTAGTTATGCCACATACATCAAATGGCCACCGAAAAGCTTATCATTTCACCCTTCAAATGGTAGCACCCCTGCCTGATCAGCTACGGCATCCTTGGGTGATATCCAAATTCTGGATTTGGTCAAAGTAATCAGGGGTTCCGAAGCCGGATAGCTGCACTGACCGTCTACACAGTTACCGTAAGGGCCACACACCTTTGGAAGAACACACCTGTTAAATTGATCTATTCCAAAGTCTAGAATCCACATTGCAGATCTGTTACTTGTGCCTGGCTGTTGAGGCACCCTAAATGACATGAGGTTACCATCATTGTCCAGCCTCATGAACCTATCTAGAAAAATGTGCCAGAAGAAATATGGTTTTGAAATGGCACAACTACAGACTGTGGACTTGGAGGCCAGCAAAATAGATGACCCAGACAACCATGTGACCAACAACTTCTCCACAAGATTCGCGCAGCTATTGCAAGAGTATTTACTCACCGAACCAAACAAGGCTCCACACCCAGAGATCTCCACGCGGCCAGCAGGGAAAGGCATCCAAAATTTCTGCGCACTCAGAAATCCTCCATGAAGCAAAGGAATGTTGTAATAAACCCACAAATGTGAGCTTCCATGAAGGCGCGTGACCCACCATCCATTCAACATGTAGATCCCAAAAAAAATGTGGCTAGCAAGCCATTACAAATCACGCAGCCAAAATGCATGCACAAACCAATAAGAGTTCAACCACGCCTCCCCAGGTCCCAGGTAAGATACAACATGATTTCCCTTATAGGAAGGTGCAGAAATGATAGGCTGTTACTTCCTCATGTGGCCATTTCAAAACTGATGTGAAATCCTTCAGAACGTATGCCAGTTGTAAAAAAAACATCTATTTTGGAGGAGGGATCTATGTGATACGCAGGTCCTATATTTCTTCCCATTCGAGCACGTCTTTTATGATTTCACTAACCTAATCTATATTTAATTAGTTCTCCTTAAATTCCGAGTAGTATAAGGTTTCATCCTCATTTCTCTGCATTATTTTATATGATAGCTTTGTTTCAATAAGTCTGGTACTTAGATCTGATCGGAAATAAATAAAAGCATACAAATAGTATTATATAACGCCTTAAGCGTAAATAAACATGTATAGTTTTAGGTCAGATTGAAAGAAGCCCTAACCTAATTCGATATTGACATCTCCAATGGCACTTAACGTGATAGAAACAAGGAATAAATAATGGATCCACAATATCCACTTTAAAAGACATCCATTTTATAATCATGTTGTACATGGTATCTCTAAGAAACCGAAATGTGAAGCGAAGAGTATAGAGGTGAGCTGGGTTATGGTGGGAGCAGCGTGGCAGGCTGGTGGTCAAATTCACCACTAACTTGATAATTATCTAATTTGGCATACATGGACCAATTTTATAACCAAGGGAAAAAAAAGAAATTGCGGTTGAAGGCATTTACCCAAACATTTACAAAGCATACAAGGGCGCCTAAATGGCCAAGGATAAAAACTTTGAACCTTAAACAAGAACACTACATCCCTGATGATGGCGCCACCCACGAACAAGCTTCCCTTGTGTGAATCGAGGCTCGATCCGAGAAGCGACCAATCTAAAACAATAAAATTGCTTATCACAAAAATTAACAAGGTTGATAACAAATTGACGATCAGATAACGAGGTTAACGTCAATCGATAAATAAAAATATTATTATTATTATTACTATTATTATTACCACTTGTTAATACTTATTAATCGTATTAACAAGAACCAACTTACGAGCTTGATAAATTGAGCACATAGTTTTCCTTTAATAGGAGGAAAACGTAATGGACGAGGTGGGGCCAACCACAGAAACATCAACACGACACGAGAAGACATGATGAAGTGGGGAATTCCAATCATTTTTGTGACAAGGGCAAAACCAACAAGAGATCAACAGGAGCACCACAACATTAAATGCTTAGCGACATGGTCGTTGGAGAACGGGGCATTACACTAGAAGAGGCCACAAAATATGGTGCTTGTTGTGGAATATATTGAGTAGGATAAGATTGTGGTATATATATCAATGGTAATGATTTTTGTGGTATACATTATAAAAGAGGATGAGTGGTAGAAATTCCACTAGTATTGATTAAATGAATTGATGCCAGAATATACATGGTAATATTTTGAATCTCTCTTATTTAATGTCTGAGACAAAATGGTAAAAGCAAGAATGGAACTCATTGGAAGTGTTTGAGTAGTTAAGGATGTTAGAGGGGTAGATAATGAATTGCTAATATTTCTTTGGAGAGGTGTTGAACCGATAGAAATTTTAGGTGACGATATATGTTGTTTGGTGGATGTGTCCTGAGAAGAAACCATATGAAGACTAAAAATGGGAACAAAGGACATAACTTCTGACATTTTAGTTTAACTCAGATGTGGATACAAATGTATTTACTAAATGACAGGTCCCTATTTTGAAATAATTCTTACCATGGCAGAGGAAGGATCATATGAAGATGGTGGTTGGTATATAAATTTGATGATTTGAATCAATACAATGTGTAGAGTCATAATCAATTTAAAATGGTTTGGATTAAATTTATTGTGAGGAAATTTACAAAGGTTCTAGAAAGTTTGTAGATCATTTTGGTGTAAATGGCTGGAGTTAAACACCCTAGCTACTAGATAGGCATTAAGAGAAATGGGGTTTGAATCTAACATTTCTTTGAAAATAGGGTCTCCTCTTTCAAAGAAAGTGGTTTTGGAAGATTCTTGATTGTGAGATGGGGGAATATGGTTGTTTAGTGTTTTCTTGTTTAGATGTATTGAAATATTGAATATGAAATTGACGTGTAGAATTTAAAAGATGTTGTCTCATTTCTTCATTGTATTGTTCCTCTATTTCATTCCAAGCTCGTTGAGCATCGGTCGAGTGAGTTGATGCAATTGGTTGATGGAATGGGTTTTTTTGTTCTAATGGCATAGTAATTGATGGTGTTGATACAATAATAGATAAAGGTATTTGTTGTTGTAATGGTGTGGACGTTGGTTTAGACATGTTTTTGAAGCTTGGTAGTGAACTTCTTATGTTTTTGTACCATTATAAACAAACACACACACAAAAATAATCCTAAAATGTACAAAAATGGGTTGATTACATAGAGTAATCAAAAGAAAATGAGATAGATTTTTAAATTTTCTTCATTTAATTATAAGGTTAAATGTTTAAAATGGTCAATGAGGGTTCTAAGAAATGGAAAAATAGGTTTGGTTTTAGGGATGTTAAAGGGCAGAGTCCTTGATATACCCGAAGGTACGTGAGACCCAACTCTATACTGCTATTGGGATGGGCATGGTATTGGGGCCTACCCCCTCACTTCATAGTCCAATGATGATAAGGGTGTCAAGTGCTTAGCCAATATATACTGATAGACAGGTGATTATACTCGACTAGAACACTGAGTTGAATTCTCCACTTGGTAATCAAAAGCAAGTAGGCATAAACTTGGTTAGGAATTGTTTTAAATGTGTTTTTAATTTATAAGTAGTTTGGTTGTGTTTGGGGAAGAGAAGAGTGAATGCAACAGAGTATCCTCCTAATTAATTCTATGTGAAACAGGAAGGATGAAAAGTTTGTTTTAGATCCCAAAATGAAGTGTCATTTTTGATGAAAACAAAAAAACAAAATGCAATCTTTGGAAGAAAAATAAAGTTTTTAGAACTCATTGTTAGAATCTCATTTTTAGAAATGTTTAAAGTAAGAAATCTAACACACAAACTTTCAAAACAACAACCTATAAATAGGTTAGAAGAAATAGAAAGTAGAACATAGAAAACAAGAGATAAAAAGTAAATTGTTAGATTATATAAAAATACTCAAGAAAATAGCGGTGATTTACCCAATCACGAGAGATTTAGCCAATCATAGGTGATTTTTACATAGAGAATCATGAAATAAATAAAAATCTATTTTAATGAAATAAGACAAAGAAAATGAGGGACTAAGGTCCCATTGGGTGTGTAAAAATGTTTAGAATAAATTTCACCTCTTCAATTTAACCTAATAAACAAGATAATAAAACTTACCAAACCTTGAAATGGTAGGGTTTACTAGTACCCGTAGATGTGTATGAAGCGTGTTGATGTTTCATCGTGTGTTCAAAATATTTCAACTCTTATCCCTGCAAATGAAAGCTGCAATCAAAGACATTGCAAAAAAATTTTAATTAGTAAAAATAGTAAGTGGGTTGCTTGGTGAAGGCCAGTCCCTAAAAGTCCAAGGGGATTCCTCATAGGGATTTTAACCCACTATTTTATACAATCAAGCGATACATAAAGCCAAACATGATATAGGATGGATAAAATTAATGATTGTTTCGACACTTTGGACTTTATTAAAAATTTATAGCATATAATGAAACCTAGATATATAAACTATAGCCAAGAAATTTGAATCGAATTCAATGTTATAATCTTCGAGATGATGATGGATTCTTGAAAAATGATCTCTATACAATCTATCTCAGATTTTTGAAGAGGTCGAAGTCTTAATCATCAGTATACTCATATCTAAAGAACTCGAGGATGTATTCTTGTTTGTCGGTCTTTGAGTTGTGCGATAATCATATGCGAGTTGGAATATTGATATTCAAGGTTGGTTGGTGGATTTAGTTTGGTTTGTTGATTTAGTGTCAGAGTCCCAAATTTCCAATCCGGCTTTGTAGTGGTATTCAAACTAGGCCAAATCAGATCAAATCAAGTATAATTTTAAAATAGGCATCCTAAAACATGTTCGTGGCCTCACGAATCCTCTAAGTGGATTCAAAGATGTTTTACATCTAGTCTAAAGGGGTTGAATGTATAGCACAAAGTTCCAAATCATGCAATACATTGTATTTCTCCCAATGCAAAGGGTGATGGATAATTGAAAGGGAGTTAATGTTGGTTATCTCATGAGCTTGGCCACCTATAGCCATCTATAAATCCATTCTTGATAGTATGTTAGAAAGGATAGAGAAATATATGAAATTGATAAGTAATAATCTGATTAAATCTATAAAGGATAAAATTGGCAAGACATAAAGGCATTTTGAATGAAACACGGTGTTTGGGTAAAACGTGGGAGTTTCTAGGTTAATACTAACAATATATAAATATAGTGTGTTTACGACAAATTAACAATTTGATTTCAATTTGATATGAATTGTATGGATTTAATAAATTATGTTTTAGATGCATGAATAGAAGATGTAAAAATAACTAACCTTGATTTGATGAAGATTGAAACTTGACAAAACTCTGCAAGTGGGTGAAGATTTGTTGATTCTCGAACAAGCTTCTAAACATGCTTGATGATGGTGTATGTAGACATTGGATGTTGAGATAATCCTGATATCACACTATGTTGGTGAACTATGATAAACACTCCCAGTCAAAGATGCAAAATAATGATAGATAAAAACTAAAAAATACAAGCAGATGGTCCCAAAATGAGACTGGAAATCAGGCTTAAATAATCGTTGACGTTTTACCGAAACTTGGTAATTTTGACTTTTCGATCTTATTTAGTGAATAGTTGAAATAATTTTCTAATTCAAGTTTATTTTTTTGTGTATTCGAGGGATATGATATGTGATTTTTTAATGTGTTGAGCTATCGTATGAGGTGTCATGTGTATTTAGAAAATAATTAGCTTACGTTATATTTTAGATTAGGTTTTTAAGATATATTTTAGGTGGTTTGGTTAGATATATTAAACATATATCATAGAATGTCGAATAATAATAGTTCATGTTAGGATATTTAAATAAAACAACATCTTATGAGTATATGAAATTGTCCGAGAGATATGTCGGGATAAAGGGGTTTTGGAATAATTTCACATTAAGAGATAATTTTTAAAACAATAACGTAAATGATAATATATATATATATATATATATATATATATATATATATATATATATATGTATGTATGTATGTATATTTAAGCTAATGGATATGAATGTGATAGATTATAATTGTGAACTGGACAAATTATTGAAGATGGGGAGTGTATAATTTTGGTGTCTACATGCCCCTTGGTACAAGGTGATAGTGTGGAAATAAAATTGTATCTCCATTATGGATGAATGCCTTTTATCACTTAAGTGACAACCTTAAATGCTAGAACAACGTAAAAATTGATTTAGAAAATTTTGGCCCCTCCTCATGACAAAGGATACCCATGGCACAATTTACAACCCCATTTATCCATTTTCCATTATCCCTTGGTGTAAGGGGATGTTCGGGACACAAAATTTTTTTGCTTCATCCACTTAGCCACAACACATGGAGAACCACATCTCATATCCCGAGAGCCTATCTTTAGCCCCTACATCTATCTCACTTGCTACCACATGTGTACACTTGTCACAATCTCATGAAAAACACATTTTGGTGTCCCCATTTTCCCCTCACCTCATTTACCCAATATTTTTATGGGTATAACTCACCCTCTAACCCTCAAATGACCGGGTTAAGCCATGTTGGGTTGATGGTGAGTTAAAGTGCTAAAAATCAAGAAAGGGTTAAAATTCCAACACTTATCCATTTTTAAATATTATAATTTGTGATGTTTTCCCTTCGAAACAAAAAATTCATGATGTTGTTCTAATGAAATTTTCTAGAAATCCCCATTCGTGAAAATTATTTTTTGCTCATAACTAAAAAACCCCGCATCGAAATCTCATGAAATTTTAATATCACCTTCCTTACAAAATTACCTATCTTTTGGTACCAATATTTCCTCTATTATTTAATGTCTAGAACAAAAATACATCCATAAATCTACATTTTCATATCTACATTACTTTGGTAATTAAAAACCACTCAAATTTGGAGAAAATCATCCTGTAGTGAAAACAAAAATTTTGAGACCACTTCCATCTCGTTTTGACATCCAGAAGACCACTTAATAAAAATAGTAATTTTTACCATTTCTCACATACTAAAATAGTAATTTTGAAAATAAGTCACTTTCTAAGTCACCATCACCCCGTTTATGTCAAGACCACTCAAAAATGCTAATGTGAGAAACTATGTAAAAATAAACATCTGGGGTAGGACCTGCTAAAAATAGTAAGTCTTGGGATTTTGTTCAAATTTTTCATATCCATACATATCCCATCCATTTCACCAGATTTTGTCACCATGAAGATAAAACACTCGGAGTTTAGAGTCGATTTCCACATTAAACACCAAGTATCCCAATGTAGGGTACAATGATGTGACAAACATGCATCTAGTGGACCTAAAAAGAAGGATCTTTGAGAGAGTGTCATCACCAACCCGGCACTATGATAATTCTTCACCGGGAACTCCTCATGCTATGATTATTTACTAATGCACAACCTTTAGTTTGGTGGATGTAATCTGGAAACAAAACAACAACATAACACAAGAATACCATCGACTATGATAAGATAGAATGATGACAAATCTGAAATATCAAAATAAATTATAATATTAACATGAAACTGTTACAATCTCACCCATGACGTACTTCAAGTGTTATTGAATTCACTTTCCTTTCACCAAGACTATGGGAGAAACTTTACAATTACACCTCTTAATGGCTTCTTCAACACACCTTTAAACTGATGGCTTCCTTCGCACACTTCCTACAATATTTCTCACTACTTCCTTCTATGCTAAATGAGGGGGGTAGCCTCTCTATTTATAGAACTTCCAGGCTTATCCATCTTATCTCTAAGATAGGATAAGAAATCCACTCTGACGAATCATATTCCATACCTTAACTCTTATCTGTACATGTAAGCTTATCTTCTAAGATAAGATAAACCTTATCATTTTACATGGGTTCCACATTTTTAGACTTTTTACAAATAAAATATTCAAAATATTTATGACCTCACTCCTTGTCCTTATTACCAATATAATATTTCTAATTCCTAATCACGTAGACCTGCTTCTCTAATTACCCAAACTTTGACATTTTAACATTACCGGACCACTTACAACAAATATTTACTTTTACAACATTCCTATTATACTTTTTTGTTACCGTACTCCACATTATTGGAGGCACCATACCGACTTTTGGCCAGTGCCGTTATCTTCTATCGAACGCTACTACTAATTATACTTAACAACATCCTATTCCTAATACATACATTAATGAAATAGAAATTACGGAGGAAAATTTTAGTGTCGACATCTTCCCCCTTCCTAGCTTCTACTCCGTCCTCGGAGTAGACTATTCTGGTGCTTGGAAAATCTTCAACTTGTCGTGGTTGACCCATTTTGTAATGGGAGTGCCATCCAATTCCTCCAGTCGGTACGTACCATTTTCATGCACAGCTGTTATTTTGTAGGGCCCCATCCATTTTGGAAGAAATTTTCTCTGTCTTCTTTTTTTGTATCTGGAATCATATACTAGAACCAAGTCATTCACATGAAATGGAGACCACCGGATCTTTTGATCAAAGTATTCCTTCTGCTTCATTTTCTTCTTATGGCTTGTATCCTTTGCTATTTCTCTCATTTCCTCCAGCAAATGAAGATGTACCAACCTTTCTTTTACTGAATCACTTTCATCCATCCTTTCATTTTTCATAACTCTCACAGTGGGAATATCAAACTCAATAGGAAGAACTGGATCAATGCCATAGGCCAACTGAAATGGGGAGTATCTGTTGCTGACTTTGATGTTGCCCTATATGCCCATAATGCTGCATGAATCCTTTTATCCCATTTATGTACCTACAAGGCTGCATCTTTTGCTAGAATTTGACACAACACAAAATTTGTTCGTTCCACCTGTCCATTTGTGCTTGGCTTGTATGTTGTTTCCTTCCTGTGCTTAATAGTAAACTTATTGACTAGGGCTTCTACCACCTCATTAATGAAGTGGCTTCCTTGATCTCATTCAACTAGAAATTTTGCCCTAGCAAGTAATTTCTAAACTTCTTTTACAAAAATGATAGCCAGAGCCTCTTTTTTAGTTACAGTATAATTTACCTCAGCACTGCTCATTTGTCTGCTCCCAAAGTAAATTGGATGTTCATTCCCATTTTCATCCTTTTGGCTCAAAGTACTTCCTAGTGCTACATCTGAGGCATCAGTGTACACAATGAATGGCTTGCTCCAATCTGGATTCTTCAAAATAGGTGAAGACACCAGGGCTTCCTTCATTGTCTAAAAGCTTCATGCGCCTTATTTCCTGGTTCATAAGTAACATCCTTCTTCAAGAACTGGGTTAGTGGCTGTGCAATCTTTGAGAAATTCTTGATGAACCTTCTATAGTAACCCACATGGCCTAAAAATGATCTCAACTTACTTCTATTAAGAGGAAATGGTAAATCTTTGATTTTTGAAACTTTATCAGGATCAGTACCAATACCATCTCTAGATACAACATGCCCTAACAAAACACCTTTAGAACATCCAAAGACACACTTTGTAGGGTTTAGTGAGGCTTGTGCTTCATCTAACCTTTGAAATGTTGTCTCCATTTGGTGCAGGTGGTCCAAATTTCTCCCATAGATGCAAAAATCATCCAAAAATACTCTGATGAAGGTCCCAATGTAGGGTTTGAACACCCTATTCATCAAACGCTAGAATGTTGCTGGAGCATTACACAACCCAAAAGGCATAACTCTATAAGAAAACGTTCCCCAAGGAGTGGTGAACATGGTCTTTAGCTGATCTTTCTCTACTATACGAACTTGGTTGTAGCCGCTATATCCATCAGCAAAACTATAGCACTCCTGGCCAGCTACTTCATCCAAGATCTGATCTGAAAATGGAAGAGGGTAATGATCTTTCTTTGTTGCCTTATTGAGCTTCCTGTAATCAACACAAATGCGTAGCTTCCCATTATTTTTATTGAGATCACAATGGGAGAAACCCATTCTGAATTATCCACAGCAAATATGAATCCTGCATCAAGCAACTTATCTATTTCTTCTTTTACAGTCTTGGAAAAATTAGGATTCATTCTATATGGCATTTGCTTTATGGGCTTAGCACCATCTACCAGCTCAATAGAATGTTCTACCCAACTTACTTGACAGAGTTCCTTGTAATCAAAAGTGAATAGGTGTATGTACCTTCGAAAGAGCTGGAGGTAGGATTCCTTCTCACTCTCCATCACAGCATCACCAATCTTTATTTGTTGGAGACGATCATCAACTTCTTATTCAAATAATTTTATGGGGTGATGAGTTGGTGTGACTGGAAGGATATCCATGACTGAAACATCCACCTTGCTTTCTTCATCTTCAGTGTCCACTTCACTGGTACTAGAGTAATCAGAGGATGTCCAATCATCAGTTTCATCACTTGAATCCACAGGTTCTACCTTATGATGTCGAGGGATCACATTTATCTTCACCCTCTCTCTACCATGTCCAAGTGTCATGAAACCTTCATTCCAGTAGTTTCTTGCATGAACTCTCCTTAGCCATGGTCTTCCCAGCAGTATTGGGTACACAACAGTACCATTTTTCATCACCTGAAAGTCTACCACACATACCACACCCATAACAGATATTGCCACATTTGAAACTACACCTTCTGGTTTAGTTTTTCCTTTATTTAATGACCTTAACATAAGTGTTGAAGGGCGATCAATTTTTAAACCCAACATATTCATTACAGACTCGGTCATTACATTAATCTGCAGCACCTCCATCAACTAAGACATCATGAATTGAAATACCATTACATAATACCTCAGCTTGTGGAGCATAGGGATCTGCCTCTGCCTCCAAAATAGGGACCTCAACCTCCTTCCTTCTTCGAGCATTGAGTCCACCTCACAACTCCCACCTCTTCTCAGAAGACATAGCCAAGAGTTGACCATATGTAATATTTGCGAGCCTTTTGGACAGATCTTCCAAGATGGAGTATGGTCCTTGCCCTGTGAAATCAAAAATCCCCGCACACCCAACCTTCTTCTCCTATGTTTCTTACTAGTTTCTTCTTTCATCTTCTTAGGATCATTTCCATCTTGATTATATTTTTCTTTCTTTCTTTTTGTTACAAACACATCTACTTCATTATTTCTGCTCTTATCTACTACATCAAAAGAATTCAGTGCTTTTCCTTTATCATTATCTCCTTTACCGGATGTAGAAGATCTATCTCGGACAATTATACTTATAATGACCCTTTTATAACAACCATAACAAACAACTTTAGAAATATTTCTTTTGGACCTCTATCTCCTCCCCGAGAACTAAATTCCTTTCCTTGAAGAAGATTAATAGTTAAGCCGACCCATCTTTTTAGCAGATCTTCATACTCGGTAGATGTACTAGGAGAAATATTTGTGCTCACCGGGAGTGGTTGTGGATTCGGACCAAAGGTGTTGGTGTAGGCTCTACTTTAGCAACAATTTCTTTGGGCTCCTCTTCCATGCTTTCTTCTTGCCTTCTTGCAATCTCCTTTGCTTTTCAATGGTAGGCTGGCGGTCATACTTGCCGTTGTCGATCTCCGGCTTCATCCCAAGAATGAAGTGCTTACAGAGGAGATTATCCATGCCATTCATCAACCCATCCGCTAGTCCTTCCTTCCGGATCTAGGCATCGAGCTTCCTCCTTAGCTCTAGAACATGAGCATGATAATCCCTTATCTTCTCCTTCTCTCCTTGGGATAGCTTTGTGATCTCGATCATGAGATCTGCATATTTCTGTTGTTCACCAAATTCTTCAAGAAAACTTTCAGTTAATAAATCCCATGAATTTTTCACATTATCACCTAGTGTTTCAAACCACCTAAGTGTTGAACCATCCAAAAAGGTAGGAAAAAATTCAGTCCATTGTTCCCTTCTTATAAGGCCATTACAAATACAAGATCACTTAAACTCTTGAATGAAAGAAGAAGCATCTTCATTAGATTGAGCTGAAAAAATAGGAATCTTTCCCATTTTCAAAAGTAACCACCGTGAAATACCAACTCACAAGTACAATCAACAAGACTTATGTGTACAAATAATTGGAATCACTATACTAGAAAGTGACTTTACACCTTTCTACAGTAAAATAGAAATGACCATGGTAAACTATGGTAAAACTTGACTTACTACGGTAAAAACTGACTTTACTGTGGTAAACACTATTCACGGTAAAAAGTGAAGTTATTGTGGTAAATACTATTCACGGTAAAAAGTGACTTTACTGTGATAAATACTATTCATAGCAAAAATGACTTTATCATGGTAACTACTATTCACGGTAAAAATGACTTTACCATGGTAACTACTATGCACAGTAAAAACAAGGTTACCCTCCAATTGATTTTTGACTAAGTGGGAATATCTCTCCAGAGAATCCAGCAACGAGGAATGGTCCCGGAAATGGAACCAAAATGTCATCACCAATCCGGCACTATGATAATTCTTCACCGGGAACTCCTCATGCTATGATTATTTACTAATGCACAACCTTTAGTTTGGTGGATGTAATCTGGAAACAAAACAACAACATAACACAAGAATACCATCGACTATGATAAGACGAGAATGATGACAAATTTGAAATATCAAAATAAATTATAATATTAACATGAAACTGTTACAATCTCACCCATGAGGTACTTCAAGTGTTATTGACTTCACTTGCCTTTTACCAAGACTATGGGAGAAACTTTACAATTACACCTCTTAATGGCTTCTTCAACACACCTTTAAAGTGATGGCTTCCTTCGCACACTTCCTACAATATTTCTCACTACTTCCTTCTATGCTAAATGAGGGGGGTAGCCTCTCTATTTATAGAAATTCTAGGCTTATCCATCTTATGTCTAAGATAGGATAAGAAATCCACTCTGACGAATCATATTCCATACCTTACCTCTTATCTATACATGTAAGCTTATCTTCTAAGATAAGATAAACCTTATCATTTTACATGGGTTCCACATTTTTAGACTTTTTACAAATAAAATATACAAAATATTTATGACCTCACTCCTTGTCCTTATTACCAATATAATATTTCTAATTCCTAATCACGTAGACCCTACTTCTCTAATTACCCAAACTTTGACATTTTAACATTACCGGACCACTTACGACAAATATTTACTTTTTACAACATTCCTATTGTACTTTGACTGTTACCATACTCCACATTATTGGCGGCACCGTACTGACGGTGCCGTTATCTTCTATCAGACGCTACTACTAATTATACTTAACAACATCCTATTCCTAATACATACATTAATGAAATAGAAATTACGGAGGAAAATTTTAGTGTCGACAAGAGCCCCATGAATCTATGGAGGAAAATATATTCTCAAGTGGGATATTTAGAGATGGTGACATTAATTGTCTGTTTAAAGCACAAAGCTTGTCCTAGCTTGTGCCCAACATTATGACCCAGATTCGAGGACAATTCAAGTAGATGATAATTCAGTACTAGTAGTTTTCACTCTAGATGGTATCTGTCAATGCTTACAAATTCCCATTGGTAATAATATAGTGATCATCACTCAATGATTTATCTCTCAAGAATGTGCAAGAAAGAATTCATATTTTCAAGGTTTAGCAGTTATATCATGGATCAAATAGGGAAGGAAGGAATTGTGGATTTCCAAAACATGGCCTTGAGGTGAATTCCATGAAGCATGCTCTAATGCAATAATCTTGTTGAATAGGATGATGGGTGGAGAATATCATCGAAAAAGGGAAGGAACTGTTTATTGATATCCTCTTTTATACAATTTTTCCCTCACCAAAAATCCAAGGTGAATATGTCAAAGGTTGAGATTGAGAAATAAATATCCCATTCAGATAGTGTTTTCCCATTGATATCTGAGATGAGTTGTCTCGATTTTCACTCCTTGGTGAGAAATAATGTGTTCAAATTTGTACCTAATAATTTTTCTCCTTTGTGGTTACACAAAATGAGTTCCATGCATAAAATGATGTATAATGCAATTTTAGAGCTTGAGTCTTGTGACGAGCATGCATCTAAAATCTTAGAATAAATGAGTAAAAGTGTGCAGAGTATTGGATGCCCTTACATCATTAAACATTAATCCTTAGAGGGAATCCTAATTTCCTTCCAAGAATTGACTAAAAATGGACAATATATTCTTTCTCCTTCAATGAGGATACAAAATAATACATCACAAAGATTAGAGGCTCCATATCTAATACTACAAGAAAGTTTAGTTCACACAATACAAATCCCTTATTAGTATTCCTAATAATTAGATTAGCACTTTACACTATGTTGGTATCCCGAAACTAAAGGAATTTTCACTTACAAAGTGGCTAATTTTAGAAAAGAATTCAAGGGAAAGGATTTCATCCTTGGATAATTTCCACAGAGTCCATCAAGAGAAATATCTTCATCATGACAATATTTTTCATGTTCAAATTAATCACTTATCTTTTATTACTTCTCTCTATACATTATAATTCTTCATTGGGAATGCACTTTTTAGCTATATCATCTTATTCACTTAATTGACCTTTTAGTTTTTATTGTAAAACTTCTTTTTCATAAATAATAAAAGAAATAATTTTAATTCTGTGAAATTATGAAAGGTCATAAGTGGTAAGAATATGAAAATTCACTTGGGGGAGATGAAGAGACACTATATAAGGTTATATATTGGGATGGATTCCCCATTCCAAAGGGTTAGCTTTGTTTTCCTACAATTATAAGAAAGAAACTATTTTATTCTATCTCCTTGTATATGTTCTACTTCCCACTTTCTAAGTATGTAAGCTTTTTAATATTGGACAACAAGGAAAAAAATTTGGGTCTTTGAGGACTAAATCAATAGAACTTTGTGTCTTTGATTTGTTAATCTTGTTGTTGCTTACATAGTTATTTATCTTCCTATTCAATATGGACCTAATCTGATTGATGTTTGTTAAATTAATAAGTTCCTACTCACAACATTAACCCTCTCCCTATTTTTCATATCTCTCATTTATCTATTTTCAATAAATTTACTCCTTGTATTCCATACAAAACATTTTCCATAGGTTTAGTGGAGTAATCCTAAGTGATCCTTAGCCTTACATCCACCCAAACATTCTTTTATTTATGGTACTCAATAAAAGGGAGCCTCTGAATTCCGAGAGGAGGGACCTAATCTGAAGTGTTGATAAAAACTAATAATTTGTCTTGTGAAAAATTATTTTTCAATAGTTTTTGGTTCCCATTTTAGGACATGTTTTTCTTTTTGAACCCACATAAAACCCATAAAAATAAGAACACCATAAACTAAAAAAATAATTTATACATGTTTAAGATCCTTGTTGTACTCTCATTGAAAAATCTACACTTTTTCTAGTTACATTCCTAGTTAACCTTCTAAGTAAAGGTGGTTGATTAAAGATAAAAGTGAAGAAAAATATGTTTTATGTTGAATTTAAATCCCACTAACTAGTGGAAAGAAGATACAAAGAAGAATATCATACAAGTGGCATTATTAATTTGACCTTCAAATAATAAAAGAAGCATATTTTAGACTCCCTTTTTTTAGACAACAAGAAAAGTTGGGAAAGAATTATTCCCCAAATTTAACCCTGAATTTCCTCTTAAAGATCCTCCTAAAGGAACAGATGCACCAATAATATATCTTATTCCTCTAAAAATGAAGAAGAATAAATTTTTGTATCTATACAATTAGGACATAACACATGCCCATTGACTCTACCTCCTCCACTTCAAGATTTATCTAAAGGATAAAGGAAGAACTTACTCAAATTTAGAGGGCATAGAAAATAACACCTAGATTAAAACAGAGATGAATTTATCACGATGTATGACATGTTTGTATTAGAAAATAAGGATGTGTTAGTATGCTTGTTCATGGAATCATTGCATGATGTTACTGCAAATTGGTTCCATCATCTACCTATAAGATCATTCACTAACTAGGCACATATGAAGACTGAATTTGAAGCTAGATTCAATCTATATGAATATGATCATGCATTTGTTTCATAATGGTCTCAATTGAAGAAATAAATAAATGAGGCTATGAGGATTTTTTTCCAAATTTAACAAGTTACTTTATAAAAATCCCAAAGCTACAATGCCTAAATAAGAAAACCAATTGAGGTTCTTCATGAATGATAAATTCCAAGAAGTTTGATTCATTTTGAGGAGATATCGACCCAATACCTTAGACTATGTTCAATAACTTACATTAGATGTAGAATATGACCTCATCATATCAATAAAAATTAGAAAAGGTCAAAATAAGATAAGGCTCGAGTTCTAGTTCTGGAACTACAAATCCTTTATTCAAAAAAAAAAACATGATGAATTACTTTCTCTCAAAACATATCTCACTCAAAGAACCCCTAAAAATATATCTTAAGGAAAAATTATGAAAAAATAAATTGAAATAGGATTTTGGAGGAGAAAAAAGGCTTGCACTTGAAGCTCCACATGTGAACACATCTTGTGAGACACGTTTAGATGAGGAAAATGAGAAAGAGGCTATTTTAGAGGAAGAAGAGGAATAAGGAAGATTTCTCATTAAAGAGATAGGCTCCACATAATTTTGGTTATTTGAATATGTATCTTCATCCAAGGATGATTATGAAGACACTTTATATGATATGAACAAGCAATCTTGTGTTGTTTTCACACATTCCAAATATCTTGAGAAATATAAATCATCCGAGAATGTCAAGAAGTAGAAAGAGGATCTCTAAAAGGTGAATCTACAACAATAAAATAATAATAATAATAAAGAGATTTCCTCCATTTGTGGCATCCATGGAGTTAGATAAGAAGAATCCCAAGTGAACATCCCCTTTCAAGACATCTCCTATTCTGGCTAATTCAAAAATATTAATTGTTATAAAAATAATGTTTCTACTCTTGTATCTAAAAATTGTAATGAAAAATCCACCTTCACTATTCCTAGAGTAATTCAACCTAGTATTATTATATCCAATACTAAAATATACAACCTACTATTATTGTCTCCAATGCTCCCAAAACTTCCTCTTTTATCTTTCATAACATTGATCATGTAAAGAAAGCTAAGGTTTATATTTTGGAATCAAGATACAAATCCATCCTAAAAATTTTGATAAGTTGGTAACATTTATCAAAGGTAGTAGGTCAAGATCAAATGTGTCACCTAATTCTAAAGGATTACTTCCTACTCATGTACAAAACAAAAGTCATAATATCTTAGCTTCTTCCCCTTTATCCACTAAAAATGTTGATCCTTTTTATGTTTCCTATTGATAAAAAGATACTAATTAGTAAATGAAACAATTTGGTAAGCGAACATGCTAGCTACCTATAATGTGTTTTTAGTATAATATTTTTCAATATGTTGGAGGAGAAATAAATATGGACTAGTCCTTTGCTTCAATACCATTCAAGAAAGAAATGAAAAATATTCTCCTTGAACAAAAATAAAATATATGGTTCGAAATATGAGGATCCAAGAGCACAAATCCTATTGCAAAGTAGGGAGAGTGGATAGGTTATTTTTAAGATAGAAGTAACAAGAATTAATTTATGATTTTTGAGAAAGATAAAGATTGTCTCATCATTAAAGAAATCCCAACTAAAATCACTAATGATATCTGGAGTATGGAATTCGATGGTAGTTTCTAATCGACTAGGTTAGGTGCCAAATTTATTTTTTATTATCCACATTGAGATTTATTTGCATCATCATATAAGCTACAATTCACCAATACTAAAAACACAATGGAATATTATGCCTTGTTTCTTAGATTAGAGGCCACTGAAGAGATGGGGATTAAAAATCTTGTAGTGCAAGGAGATGTAGATCTTATTGTACAATAATAAATATACTTATTCCAAGTCAAAAATTATCATCTCCATCATTATAGAAATAAAGTGTGGGAATGTATAGAGGATTTTTATGTGTTTGATATCAAGTATGTACCACATAATCAGAATTTTATATATTATTAATTGGAAGAGTCCACCTCTCTAGTTATTCCTCAACCTGATTTCGGTGAATATAAGTATTCAATGGAGATAGTTTTCCATCGAAGTGTTCCTAATAACTCAAGGAGCTAATAGTTCAATAATGATAGTCATATCTTATCATTCTTATGACAGATAGGTGATTTCAAGACTATGTATTTTTAAGGAAGTGACTCCCTCCCATAAGATTTTACAACTGATGATAGTAATGCTAAAATAGTGATCAAGTTGATGATGATGGAGTAAATTAGTTAAAGGTAAATAAAATTATAAAAGGATTGGTTTAAATAGAAGAATTGTTTAATAAACATGATAGGTTTATTCATAGAAATTTTATGGATCAACCCAAATATTTTGAATAATATGAAAATTAAACATTGGAATAAGTGGGAAACCAAGGATGGTAAACATTGGTATGTGTTTCTCTCCGAGGAATGCATACTTTTAAAAAAATTATTGAAGAAGTATTCTGATGTGATAGCTTATTCATATGAAGATATCAAGTCTTTATAACCACATTCTATGCAACATTCCATTCCTTTTAAACATAATGTGAAGGCATTCTAGAAAAATAAAGGTAGTTCAATCCTTAGATTATCACAACCATTAGAGAAGAAGTTGCAAAGTTGCTCAATGATTACATCATATTCCCTATCCATCACTCAAAATGGATAGCTAAAATTGTTCCAGTGAGAAAGAAGAATGGTGAGATATACATTTGTGTGGTTTTATTAAATTTGAATCAAGCTTCACTAAAGGATAATTATCCCATACCAGTCATGGACCATGTTTCACAAGTCATCAATGGGTCAAAAATAATGTCCATGCTCAATGGATTCTCAGGTTGTTAAGTGTGGATCTTAATTTTTTTACAAGAAACTTTCTTTTACATGTTCCTAGTTTTGGTAGTGACTGACATCGGTCAGGAGGTAACCAATAGCGGTTAAGAAGTGACCAATATCAATTAGGCAAGGACTGACATCGGTCACCTGTGCGACGGTGCTTTATTCTTTAAATGAGAATTAGAATAAATATCTTTCTTTAAATATGATTTATTGGTTGTAAAATCATAGTTAGTTTCCCAAAATAGTTATATATGCATGTATGCATTGTATGAGGGCATGAGAGAAGAAAATATTAATTGTTTTCATGTAATTTTTCTTGGTGAGCAAGAAAGAGTAGTTGAGTGAGGGAAAAGCATTGAACATCCTATGAGGTGTTAGAAGACAACAAATCTTCATTGTATTTCCTTTGTAAAGAAATGAATAATATTATTGGCCATTTCTTGGTGGACGTAGCCCACACTAGGTGAACCACATTAAATCTAGTGTTATTTTTCTCTTGTTTATTTTATCTTCTGGCTTATTTCCACATTCATTACTTGTATGTTTTATCTGATTATAGATCTATGCAACACTTTTATATGGTTTAACCCCAACAAATGGTATCAAAGCTCTTTTGTTTGGAGGTTTTATATGTTGACAGGATTTACTCACAGATGGTTTTTGATTGAGTGGGATCAAAGCAATGGCAAAAGATAGTAAATATCGAGTAGAGAAATTTGACGGTCATATTTATCCACTATGGAAGATACATGTGGAGGATTATTTGTATCAGAAATATCTATACTTACCATTGGATGAGAATGGACAATTTGGCATGATGAATTATGAAGAATGGAAGGTTCTTGACAGAAAGGCTTTGGGATCTATAAGATCGAACCTAAAAACATCGGTGGCTTTGAATTTTATAGATGTAAAAACCATGGTAGAGTTGATGAAATATTTAGCAAATTTTTATTAAACTCCTAGTGCTTGAATAAGATTTATTTGATGAAAAAATATTTAATTATAAGGTGTAAGAAGGTGGATATGTATCTAATTTTGAATGATTTCCGGTCTATTGTAAATCAATTAAAATTGGTAGAAATTCTATTTGATGATGAAGTGAAAGAAATTTTATTCTTATTCTCTTTTCCAGATAGTTGGGATAACTTGGTAATGGATGTTAGTAATACAAAAAATTCTTCTAAAGGTTTGAAATTTGATGATGTGGTTAGTGTAATCCTTAATGAGAAAATACACAAGAAAATCTTAGAAGAAGCATCGTCTGTATACACTTTAACTATAGAAAGTAGGGGAATATCTAAGGAGAGATCATCAAAGAGAAAGAATAATGGGAGATCAAAGTCAAGGCATGTCATACTATATCAAGGTACAAATATTTACTTTTCTAGAATTATGGAAAGAGAGGACACGTAAATAAGGAGTATTGGTCCAAGTAAAAGAAAGAGAATGCATTAGACAAAGGTAAAGAAAAAGTTAAAGAGGCAAACATTACAAGTGAGGTAAAGTAAGATGCCCGTATTCTCTCCTTGGATAATAAATTAGAATATTGGGTTTTAGATTTTGGAGCTTCTTTCCATGCCACCCATAATAAGGGTTATTTTAGAAATTATGTTCAAGGTGATTTTGGACAAGTTTATTTAGGAGATGATGAGCCATGTAATATTATCTTGGTAAAGGTGATGTTTATCTAAAGTTATAGATCATTAATCCATGGGTATTGAAAGATCTTGAATTTTGTGAGCATTGCATATTTAGAAAGCAGAAGAGTGTGATTTCTCAAGGTTGGGTCAACAAAGAAGGAGAAAAAATTAGAGCTTGTACACTCAGATGTGTGGGGACCGAGACAGGTATCTTCTATTGGACGATCCAAACATTATGTGGCTTTTATTGATGATGCCACAAGGAAGGTATGGATTTATTGTATTAAGTGTAAATCTAATGTTTTTGAGACTTTTAAAAGGTGGAAATCCCTTGTAGAAAATGAAACAAACTTAAAATTGAAGTGCCTTAGATCTGACAATGGTGGTGAGTAATGCAACAAGGATTTCAATGATTATTGTTCAAATAATGGAATACGAAGAGAAAGAACAGTTCTTATAACTCCATAGGAGAATGGAGTTACAGAAAGAATGAACAAAAAAATAATGGAACGTGTTATAAGCATGAGGATACATGTCGTCTTTCCTTTGAAGTTCGGATAGAAGCAATGGATACAATAGTGTACTTGATAAACTGTGGGCCTTCAATAACACTAGATGGTGGAATACCAGAAGAAGATTGGTCTAGAAAAGAGGGAGATTTTTATTTTCTCAATTTTTTTTGCCGATAAGCTTTTGTGTATGTTGATATAGAAAATAGGAGGAAGTTGGATTCTAAATCTAAGAGATGTACTTTCATTAGTTATGGCTCTGGTAATTTTGGATATCGATATTGGGATTTAGAAGATTCTAAGATTGTTAGGAGTCGTGACATTGATTGGAATGAAAAAGAATGTACAGGGATCAGGTTTCAAAGGTGCCTAAACATGAATAGGTTGAGGAGATTTTGAAGGAAAATAAAATTTTAGACCTAAAACAGTCATCCAAAGACACCAACTTCAGATCTAAAGAAAATGATGTTGGTCAAGCTAACTGGCATCCATAGACAAGATCAGGTTCAAAGAAGACAACTACAGGAACTAGCATTAGTACTCCTCAAACCAATGTTGGTAAGGCAACTACAGTTGATCGATAGACAAAGGAATTGTGGGTAGCTATAGAACCATGTTCGGCCACAGGTGACCGGCGTAGGTCATGCTGCGACAGAGATTGATATGAATGTGCAACAAGCACATAATGAGCCCCATACACCCCAGATCTCAGTAAGAAGGTCACAAAGAGTAAGTAGACCTCTAGAGATATTTTCACCTTCCTTTTCTTATTTATTATTGATTGATAGTGGTGAACCAAAAATATTTGAAGAAGCAATGCAGGTAGATACCCACAAGCAGTGGGAGCATGACATGGATGAGGAGATGGACTCCTTGAAACAAAATCAGACATGGAATTTGGTCAAGTTTCCAGCAGTAAGAAAGCACTACAAAACAAATGGGTTTATAGAATCAAGGAAGAAAAGGGTGGACTGAAAAGGTACAAGGCGAGGCTTGTGGTAAAGGGATTTACACATAAATTAGGTATTGAATTTGATGATATTTTTTCTCCTGTAGTTAAGATGAATTCTAATCGTATTGTTCTAAGTTTTGTTGTAACAAAAGATTTGCATTTATAACGGAGTTGATGTTAAGATGACTTTTCTTCATGGTGATTTGGAGGAAGATATTTATATGTAACATCTGCTTGGTTATGAAGTCAAGAGTAAGGAGAAACTTGTGTGCAATTTGAAAAAGAACCTATATGGGCTCAATAAATCTCCAAGGTAATGCTATTTGAGATTTGACAATTCTATGCATGAGCATGGTTATATGAGATGTGAATATGACCATTGTGTTTATTTTAAGAATTTTGAAAATGGGAGCTATGTTATTTTGTTATTGTATGTGGGTGATATGGTAATTGCAGGATCTAGTATGTAGGACATTGGTAAACTTAAAGAAAGGTTAGGTAACACATTTACAATGAAGTATTTGGGAGAGTCAGAAGAAAATCCTTGGGATGAAAATTCACCCAGATAGGAAAAAGAAGAAGTTGTATTTGTCTCAAGAGGCTTATATCAATAAAGTGTTGTAAAGGTTTAACATATAAAATTCAAATTTTTTACTAAACCTATGGCTAGACACTTCAAATTGAGAAAATATTAGTGTCCTTCATCACAGGAGGAGGTTGAGTACATGACACGTGCTCCTATGCTTCAACAAAGAGGAAATATGATGTATGCCATGAATTGTACTAGACCAAGCATTGCACAGGCAGTGAAAGTTTTGAGTAGATTTATGGCTAATCTAGGTAAAGAACATTGAAAACAAGTCCAATTGATTCTCAGGTATTTGAGAGGGACATCCGACATGGAGTTATGTTATGGAGGGTCGATAATTATTTCGTGACCATGTTGACTCAGATATGGATGAAGATTTGGATGGCATGAGGAGCACCACTTTGGATATGTTTTCGCAGTAGGTGAAATGATAGTTAGTTGGATTTCAAGATTGCAGAAGGTTGTGGCTTTGTCTCCTACGAGAGGAAAATTATGTTGCAGCCTGAGCTTAATCCAACAAGGAGATGATATGGATGATAAAGCTTATGAAATATTTGGGTAAAGAGAAAGAGGATTGTAGATTATATAGTGATAGTCGAGTGCAATCCATCTCGAAAATAAACTCATAATTTCATTCAAGAATAAAACATATTCAGTTGAGGTATCACTTCATATGACAGGTATTGGAGGATGGGTAGATGAAGTTAGAGAAAATCCATATGGATGAGAACCTTTCGGACATGCTAACAAATCCATTGGTAAGGGATAATTTGGAACTTCACTCCACTTCTGTTGGTCTTTGAGTTTTATACTCAAGAGGAAGAAACGGGCCAAGGAAAAGGAACCAAGGATGGTGATGTAAAGTACAGTGCAATAATTGATCTCTAAGTGGGAGATTGTTAAGTGGAGCTTAGTTTATTCACAAGAAACTTACTTTTACATGTTTTCGGTTTTTACCGTGACCGACATCGATCACCTATACGATGTTGATTTTTTCTTTAAATGAGAATTAGAATAAATATATTACTTTAAATATGATTTATTTATTGTAAAAGCATAGTTAGTTTCCTAGAATAGTTATATATGCATGTATGCATTGTATGAGGATGGGGGTATGAGAGGAAAATCAAAATTGTTTGCATGTAAGTTTTCTTGGTAAGCAAGAAAGAGTAATGAGTGAGGGAAAAACATTGAGCATCATGTGAGGTGTTGGAAGACAACAAATCTTCATTGTATTTCTCCGTAAAGAAATGAATAATATTATTTTCCATTTCTTGGTGGACGTATCCCACACTAGGTGAACCACGTTAAATCTAGTGTTAATTTTCTCTTGTTTATTTTATCTTCTCGCTTATTTCCACATTCATTTTTTCTATGCTTTATCCGATTATAGACTAACATTATTATATGGTATAACCAAAACACAGTGGTATAAATAAATTGAGGTCACCAGAGAAGATGAATTCAAAACTACTTTCACAACCCTTGGGGTACTTTTGTATACCATCATATGCTCTTTGGCTTATTAATGCGATTACCATTTTCTAGAGAGCAAAGGATTTAGCCTTCAAATATTTGAAAGGAAAATGTATACAAGTGTACTTGGATGAAATCACCATGTACTAAAATAAGAGATAAAAACATTTTAATCATCTAGATTAGGTATTAATCCATTGTAGAAAACACCATATCTCTCTCAATACAAAGAAGTCAATTTTTGATGATAGACGGAAATATGCTTGGACATATATTGAACAAACAAGGTACACAAATTGGTGTAGAAATATTTGAATCCATTCAATGGTTATCTCTGCCCATAAATAATCCTTCTAAGATTACTAAATAAATTGTTAACGAGATGAATCCTAATGATTCCTTCATGTGGAGGAAATAGGAGTTGGGCCCCAGAATATTGGATAATTATAAGAAGGTGCTTGGGTGTGCGGGACCAGTTTAAATAAGGGCGTGTAGAGTGAAGGCATGCAGGGAAGGATTCTAGTAGGGTTTTATAGAACACACAACGTGCACATGTAAGGAAAGATAGGTTTTGGACTTAGCCATATTTGATGTCCTAGGAAGCACATGAGAAAAGCGTGACCCTTCTAGCATGCAAAGTGAATAAGGTGAAAACTTGGCGACTGTAGGATCAAAAATGGAATATTCCATGCATGTGATGAAAGGTTCCGTAAGAACACCATTGTAAAAGTGGAGATCTCAGATCAAAGGAGGTATCCTCCATTGAAGGACCACTTGGACACTTGGCGCCTGATTTGTTACCTCGTAAGGCATGAAGTTAAGGTAGGAGAGGTGTATATTGAGGTGTGTGTGTAGCAAAAAGAGATATTTATGGAGTTATCCTGAGAGAGAAGGTGTACTAGAAAAGAGGAAAATCTTTGCAAAGATCTTATGAATGATTATGTGGTTGGAATTAGGAAAATATATGAGCAATGACATATTTAGAGGGATGGGTATGTTTTCATCTTTATAATTCGAAGGAAATAGTGTAGTTCTGATGCATGACCTCGCTCTACCATATCATATGGGTCTGTTATGATCTCAAGGGATCTAATGTGGTTATTAAACTCACCAATATAAATATAAGACTCTATTCTAAATCAGATATGTGTTCATGAGTATAATCCGTGTGCATTTCCATATGTTGTTTATTATTTATCTTCTATGGATGCACTGATGTGATAAATCACCATAGGTTTTCAAGATAATGCATGGTTCTTTTCTATTTATTTGAACTAGATTATCTATCATAAGATGATGTATTCTCACAAGACTCACATAAAGGAGAGAATCAGTGCTTGCACATGCCTCGGGTGAGTGCCCAATGCATGCTGGGTGATATGCCATTGCGCATGGGATTTTACTATTAATCTAAGGGTATAAAAATGACTACATCTTGGTTCCATTGTCATGACCTATTTTAAAATTTGTTGTGAGAAATGGCATACATCTTTGTCCCTGTGATGTGTGATGACAAAACATCTGACCTTGGAAAGTGTTGAAGGATGGTTCAAGAGCATGGAGGATGAGTTTTCTCAAATATTTAGACTTGAACCCGAGTTTGATGCGTGTGGATGAGTAGAAGAGAACCTATACCATGAGTTATATGAGACATTATTCTGTTATTTTCTAGTAGAAATATATGAATGGCTTTGAGTATATGCATCCAAATCGAGCTGATACTATAAATCACATGTATGGACCCAAGATGACTATCAGAGGTTACAGGATGCAGATCTAACTTGGACATGTGTTGTTAATCACTGGTCGAAAAGAGTGCTGACCAATTATACTCTAGAATACACCATTACCATGTATTCTTGCCTAGAATTTTCTGAGTTCAAGTTTCTGAGGGAGCCCAAAGGATCATTTTTACGTGTTATTCCTTTGGCTATGAAGATCTTGGTCATTACCTTGAGTTTAGAGGCATTTCTCTGGTTGACTAAGTGTCTTTGAGCACCGAGATAGGAAGATAGGGTAGAGGAAGATGGAATAAATTACAGATGAGAAGGAAAGGGAGGAGAGATGACTCAAGTATATCAATGTTCGTGATAGGGAGATGACTAGATAATGCAAGGTTGCAAGTGTAATGGATCTATGGAGGTAGACATTGTGGGAAGGAGTTGAGGTTCACGTAGAGGAAGTGGAATTTGAGAAGTCTATGCTACCCCATCTTGGCAAGCATGGGAGAGAATCCTCGATTTCGATGATATTTCGTCACATGGATAAAAAGATTCGTCAAAGACATATATGAATCCACCCGCGACCAACCCTTGGCACTTGGTTTTCCAAATCAAGGGAGAAGTATTGTTAACCTAATTGGTATTAGTGGGAGTAACTGATTTGTGCCCAGGAGATATAATTTCTCATTTGGAACATCCATGGCTACATAATCCATTCCGGTATTTGGAAGAATTTTTGGACAAGGTGCAAGTACGTAAGTTTTGGGTATCACATTTGGGAGTGGCATGGGAGAAACGAATAGTAGTGGGACAATATCACAAACCATCGACACATAGTTTAGTGGGATGTTGGGAACACTAGGCGTGACCACTTCAGGCCATTTTCTGACTATAGGAGGTGGATCTGGTGGTATAGGGGCTGGAGGACCTAGTGGACCTAGTGGATCTGGAGGATTTGGTGGGTAAGGAGGAATGAGACCCAATGGATCCAAAGTGGATTTGGTGGAGGAGGAAACACAAGAGGGAACCAAGGTTATGGATTAGGAGGAAAAGGGACTCAACCACCTCCACAAGTATTTTTTGATATGTCTTTGCACTTACCAGACTATAGGGGTATTAAAGATGCTACAGAGCATGTGCACAAGTGTGAATTACTATGGCGCACAAAAGGGATCACTACCCCGGAGCGGAAGGTAAGTCATTTTACAAAAATGTTACAAGGACACACACAAATTTGGTACTGTAAGTATGATCCCCATCGATGGTGGTAGACTACACTACATTAAAGAACACCTTCCTAGTAGAATTCCATATCCTAGAATTTTAATAGAAGATCATCGTAACCATGAAGGAGTTCCAAAAGGGAATGATAGAGAGTGTGTGGGAGTATGATGTGCATTTTAAGACTCTCTTGTTAAAACTATACTATGAAATTCACCCCTCTCAGCATGCTCAATGGTATTTTGGAGGATTGATAACACCATTTAGAAGGGCACTGTCACACAAGACTTTCACATACCCTTGCATTACATTATAAGTTTCCTTACATGTTGAAGCTGTTAGGAGCATTGATACTAGTGTTAGTCCTTTTCTTGAGGCTCAAATAGCTTTAATGGACAAGTATTTGGATAATATTTCTCAAACTCAAAGCACATGATTTTTGCGGTGGGATTTGGTGTACATAATGTGAAGTGGAAAGGCATGTAAAGGATAGTTTCCTAGAAATTCGGTGTGTTCGTCAGAGGGGTAGACTGTGAAATTTTCCATGGGGATCATGATGCAAGTCGGTGCACTCTAATATAGCCTGCAATCCACAAGAATGTTTCTTACTATTGCAAGATTTGTACCTCTATGACCCATGATACCAAAGATTATGGACTGTTGATCAGATCCATGATGTTATTGATATTTGTGTGCACCAGACTAGTCTTGAAAGAAGTTCCAAGGATGATGTTCTTCGTTATAAAGGGCACAAAGATGGAGGAGCATGTGGAAGAGGTTTTTACAAAGGATTTCATGGTATTAGTAACCACAGCAGAGGACAAAGTGAGTTCCCATGATGAACCTGTTCTAACTGTGGATCTATAGAGCATTACAAACATGAGTGTCTTGATCTGTTACAATGCTCATAGTGTGGAAAGAAACATAAGTACGAAGAGTTTCTAGAACCTTATGAGCATATGAACTAGCAGCACCAGAATGAAAAAGGCATTGGGATGGTAAGCATAAAGAACGTCAATTCACAATGGATGCCAAGAGTGGCACGTTAGTTAGGGCTAGAACCTATACTAGCGATGATGCAAGTAGAGGCTAGGAGATTCCAAGAAAAAGGACACTTTGGTTTCAAGAGAGAAAGTGGTACATATAAGGTATCTAGACCCCGCTCATCGAACTAGGTATATCAAGAGACTATGTATGTGATTCAAAGTTTACAAGAGGAGATCCAATGTCTAAAGTAGTAATCAAAGCAATTAGAGCAACACAATAATGTCGAGGTTCCAAAGGATGACCTAGATGAAGTGAAGGAAATATGTAGGATGTTAAGGAAAGAGAATATTATTCCCTTACTAGGAGAATGGATGAGGGAGAAGGTACCATGCACTAGAGAAGAGTGTGAAAGGTAGGTTTTACATGTAAACCTTCCTCCCATAACCTTGATTATGATAAGGAGATTCCCTTGAATGCAGTTATTAATGGATGGCTTTTGAGTAATATCCTCATTGACATGAGAGCAGAGGTAAATGTTTTTACATTAGATGCCTAGCATCAAATGGGAAGGACCACATTACAACCATCTTTGAATGTGTTATATATGTCAAACAATACTAAGGAAATGCCCATTGGCATCTTGAAGGATGCAATTATCACCATTCAAGGGGCCAAGTTCACTGGAGACTTTGAAGTCTTGGCGCTCACCGAGGCAGACAAATTTCTAGCATTACTTGGGTGCCCATGGTGTTACAAGAACAATTTTGACCTGTGGTTTAACAAGGGGTATATTAGCTTTGAGAACAAGGAAGAAAGGGTGATCATCCATTTAATAGATGGGAAGTCAAGTACCCTATACCAATCCCTTAGGAGAATAATTCCTAGATAAAATATATGTGCACTCCATCGAGACCCCGAGATAATTCATCCCACAGAGGGAGTCATCTAGTTTGAAGATTCTCATTCCTTGAGTGATACCACTAGTGTGGCATGTGACAATTGGGTGAATGGGACTTATGAGTTGATTGGGTGATAGTTGAGAGGATCTGTAATAAGGGTAAAAATGCACACTAAGTCAAGCACCTAAGAAGGAAGAAGTTACCAAGTTAAACTGGAGGAGCATATCCTAAAATTTTCTTGCTGGAAATGGAAGCTCGGTGGAAAAGTGAGGATGAGAGTAGGGGAATAATTAGTTATAACCCACTCGTAATTGTAGTGCCCCCGGTAGGCTACACAATAGGAGAGCATCCTAGAATGGTGTGAGGTAAGAATCACATTTTCGTAAGGTTCTTGAAGTAATGTGCCCACTTTCATATAAGATTACCATGGTAAAGAGACTACCTCATTCCATATCCAATCATGTAAAAAGGCCTAGATGTGAAGTGCAGAATATTTACTACCTTCGTTATGGGTGTATAATTTGTATTCCACCTTATAAGATTGTACACATGCATGGTATATTCATTTAGAGATTTTTCATCAAATAGGTAATTGGCAGGAGTTGGTGGCTGATCTCATTTAATATTTCGAGTATAGGAGTATGAAGCCATCAATGGACAAGGTGTTGCAAGTAATCAAGTGCCTTATGATGGGAGATAGTGTTATGGCATAGGATGAGCTAACTGGATTTACTGTGGTGAGCCTTATTTGAAGATGTCTCTCAATGAAGAAGAATTAGAGGAAGTACAACTTGAGCATGCGTGCATAGAAAAAGAAAAAGGAAAAATGGTCTATGTAGTAGATGGAGAAGAAATGGAAAATTTAGATCTTAACCATTATGAATTTATGCACGAAGTCATAGATAGCGCTAATGAGTGAGAACGCACCTAACATGAGCCCTTGAAAAAAAACAAGGTTAAAATTAGGACAGAGATAGAACCTAAGGAAGCTATCATCAGAGACTATTAGTAATAAAAAGAAGTTTCAAAGGTCATTGATCTATTGCGAGAGTTCCAAGACTTGTTCCTTTGTGGGTACGATGAACTCAAAGGCATCCACATTTCCTTAAGGGAGATGAATATCAAGTTGAAGGAAGGTGTGCACTCGATTTGGAAGAGACCTTATTGAATGAAACTTAATCTACGCGTACTGAGTTAAGGAAGAAATAGACAAAATGATAACATCTAGTATCATTGAGGTAGTGGAAGAATCGAATGGATCAAAGCCAATGGTCATCAGTATCAAGAAGGATGGGAGGATAAGAATCTATGTTGACTACAGGGATCTGAATGTAGTATGTGTCATCGATCCTTTCCCAACCCCCTTTACTGAATAAATTTTGGAGGAGTAGCCGGGTGCAAAGTCTACACTTTCACGGATGGGTTCTCGTGGTATCACAAAGTCATGATTGTAAAGGAAGACCAAATAAATACAAATTTTATCACCGAATGTGGAATTTTTTCCTACACGGTTATGCCTTTTGGATTGAAGAATGTTCATGTTGTGTTTTCGTGCATCTTGGTATAAAAATTTCAGAACTTCATCCATAAGTTTCTTCCAATGTACCTAGATGACTAGATTGTGTATGGATTAGTGAAAGACCATTGTGAAAATTTAAGGATGATGTTTGAGAGATGTCAATAATTAAGGATATCCCTCAACATTAAGAAATGTGTCTTTGCTACTCCATTTGGAACCCTGTTAGGACACATTATATGCAAAAAAGGCTTACTAGTAGATTTCGCAAAAGTTGCAGTTATTGTAGGATTAGTTGAGCCTACTAGTCAAAGTGAAGTGCAAAAATTCCTTGGGCATATGGGGTACTACAAGAAATTCATCAAGGGATATGCCAAGATTTATGCTCTCTTCAAGGAGTTGTTAAAACACACGAGTGCCTTTCATTGGGGAGAGGCATAGCAAAAGGCATTTGACACTTTGAAGGATAGGTTTGTCATGATTCCCATACTACGTTTTCCCTCTTGGGATAATCCTTTCCATGTACATGTTGATTCCTCAGGGAAAGCTATGGGAGCAGTACTAGACAACCTAGTGAGAGAATTTTTTATCATCCCTTGTGCTTTGAAAGTAGAAAGTTGACACCAACATAACAGAATTACACAACTATCGAGTGTGAAGAATTGTGCTTGATCTACGCACCGCACAAGTTCAAGAAGTATATGTTTCCAAAACCATTTATATTCTACACGGACCACATGGCATTTAAGTACTTAGTAAGAAATCCCATTCTACAAGAGCACATATGTCGTTGGGTCTAATTATTTCAAGAATTTGAGTTCACATTAGTTGTAAAACCAAGGAAAAGAAATTCAGTAACTCACCACTTATCAAGAATCAACTCGGGGAGGACACACAAAAATTGAGGACACCATGCCAAATGTGAAACTATTTAGGTTGCAATGCACGACCTCAAAATTGGAAGATATCAAAGTGTTCTTGAAAACATGTGTCGTGCTCAAGGGATGAAGGCTACGGAGAGAAAGTAGTTAGCAATACACATCACACCCTACATGTTGATTGGTGGAGACCGTATAAGTTAGGTCATGATGAGGTTTTGCGTTTATGCATATTGGAGCATGAATGTGTGGAAATTATGGAGGAAGTGCATGGTGGGATTGCAGGAGGACACTATTTAGGAAATGCTTCCACACGTAAGATTTTATTAGCAGGATTTGGTGGGAAACTATCTACTAGGATTGTATTGAATTTTGTAAGGCTCGGACTATTTCCAATGCCTTGGAAAACCTGGGAAGAGGGATGAAATTCCCTTGTGACCAATAGCGAGTGTTGAACCATTTGAAAAATGGGTAATCGATTTTGTAGGACCAATTTCACCATCCATGCGAAGGAATGGTTTGCATGTATATCATTACTTGCACTAACTACTACAAAATATTACACACTACAAGAATAAGTGCTATATTTTTATGGGAGAACATAATCAGTAGGTATGGTTGTCCTTTAAATTTAACAAGTGATAAAGGTACACACTTTCTTAATGAAATGGTCGGATTGTGTCAAAGCATAATTTATGTTGGCCCATGAAAAGACTACCCCCTGTCACCCTCAAGGGAATGGAACTACCGAGGCATTTAATAACATACTAAGTCACACGTTGACTAATATTTGTGATATTGGAAGACAATATTGGGATTATAAAGTATCACTGTCCTATGGACATACAGAAAACCTATAAGAGGTTAAACAAGGCCACACCATTTCAATTGGTGTTTTTCAAGGAGGCTACTTGTCTATTTGAATTCACGTTACCATCGCCGAGTATAGAACACGTAGGAGGGTTAGGTGATGAACAAGCACCGGAAGAAAGGATTGATAATTTGATGTAGTTAGACTAAAGGTGATCACTTACTAGATAGAGTTAGAAAATAGAGAAGGAAAGACAGAAGGCATGACATGATCATCATATGAAGAACATGAAGTTTGAGGTTGGGAAGATGGTGTTGTTATATGATTCCAAGTATCTATGTCATCCTAAGAAGTTGAAATTCCATTGGTTGGGACCCTACATCATCTCGTATATTCTTGATTTAGGAAATTTCCAATTACAAGTGTTAGATGGGACGAGATTACTAGGTCATTTCAATGGGAGTAGGCTGAAGCCCTACTATAAATAAGTCTTCTTGATGTTTGTAATAAGGAAGTATTACCAGTCATCTTAGAATTTCCCTATATGCTTTTCTTTTATTTTGTTTCCCTTTCTCGTTGCATGTTCCTTTCTTTTTTGTTTCGTTTTTCACCTTGTGCACCAATAACCACATTGTTTTTCCAAGGTTGTGTATGCACAGAGGACTGGATCTATTTTAGTGTGGGGTGGAGTAATTTAAAGTGAATTATTGACCTGTAATACAAGTTGAGTGGCCCATCAAAGGAAGTGCGTAAGGTTGAGAAAGTGCGTGGGGAAATAATGGATAATAAATTATAGTGTCAAAAATTATGTAACAAATAATATGTACAAAGGATGAAGAGCGCAAGAACAACATGAGGTAGGTGAGAGAAAAAATTAGGTAAGAGATAGAAGAAGTTCCTTCGGCACTATAGATGCATGCATAAGAGTCTTCAATCGATTGGATTTTCACACGCTAGAAGGTTGTAATGGATTTTTCACATAGGATTGGGCACATGGGGAAGGGTGGTTAAAGTCGGCTTGGTGGAAAAATATACATTTAATGTTAAAGTACATTGAGAGGTGGCATAACATTTATTGCAGGAGGGAAGCAAAAATTATAAATACAAGGTCGATAAAGTCATTATTCTATCTTACTATTACAAAGTTAAATCACTCTTGCAAACTAGGACATCTAGAGAAACTTGTGCAAAGGAAGAAGAATAAGAGAAATCTAAGTGTGTGAGTAGAGTGGATCTCAGTAAATGAGAAGGAATAATTACATGGGCATGAGGAAAGGTTATTTGTGGTGCGTCATCTTATGGAAGGTTTCCTAGTTAGGGTTTGGCAGCTAGGGCATGGAGATAGAAGGATTTATTCCAGGAGTTGAGTTTTGGAGTTTCATTTGGAGTATAGCAGAGTAGCAAAGAAGAGTAAGGAGTTCATAGTTTTTCCTGACAGAAAGCATGACACCAAAGAAATAAACCATTTCACTAAAGAAACTAAAGGTAAAGGGAAAAGTAAAGCAAACCGCTACCTTCCCGAGCTCCAATGAAGAATGGTACACATAAATACAATACCCAGATGGATTATTTCTAGGAAAGGAGTGGGTTTCACATCTAAGACAAATGACTGTGAGCAATTATAACCATCACATAAGAAAAAAAAAGAAGGAAATGACATTAGAGTTGGTTCACCCAACTAACAAAAGGACACCAAATGGGATGCCCATATACAACAATGAGGTGAAAGTAAAATTAGAGAAGGAATGGTTATTGAAACTATATGATTTGACTTAATTTTGTAAGCCTGAGTACCTTCATTAATGGTTGATGTGGCTCGTGCATGAGGATCACTTATATTTTTCAAGGCGCAAGATGTGCATAACACGCAACTAATATCTAAGTTCACATGCCTTATTTGTGAAGGAGAAAATATAGATGATGATCTAAGCAACAAGAAGGATATCAAGGAGATTGTAGCATCTTATGACTACAAGAATTGTTCATGATACTTTGACATCGTAAAGATTCTATACCATTTTATGAGGATGGTTATGTACTTAGTGAGCAAGCTTAATGATCGGGAATGATGGAAGTAGGTAAACAAGGCATGGATAAATGTATTCTAGAGGATATAAAAGGGAACCATCTATAACTTTTATGATTTCATCATGAATGATATCACAAGGCAAAGCAAAGGAGGGAGAGAAGATATTATTCGGTAACATTCTCCTCACAAATTTATTTTCAGAGATTGGAGTGCGAGATGGGTAGGAAAATTTTGTTTTGGATTATCAAAAAGAGGATCCTCGCCGCAAAGAGGTTTGAAAAATACACTTGTGAAACCATGATAACCACTCATAAGGTGCACCTAGAGAAGTGGTATAAACGGATGTGTGAAGCATTTGGGGCAGAGTGGAGGATCCTAGAGTATTTTTCCACACTCATGGAAGAAGAAGTAGAATTTGTAGTGTACCAACATTTCTACATTGGTAAATTTACTTTATTAAATGGGACTAAGGGTCCATGGTGCAAGCTTCCCTTCTCCTTCACCGTAATACTTCCAGGAAGGGGTCAAAATGTTCAAGGAGAAAAAAATACTAAGGTTCGACCTTAGTGAGGTGGATCAAGACCACCATGAGCTGTGTCAAAATATCATGCACCCTAAAAAGTACAAATACATGGAGAAATATGTCTCCCATAAAGTTTAAATGATGAAATCAATAATTATGTCAATCGCCTGGAAGGGCTTCAACAAGGATATACCTTCACATAAGACCTAAGTTCAAGAAAGGTTCCTATCTATAGAATGATGTCTCCATTCCAGAAGACCCCACAGGAGAAATAAGGTCACACCAAAGAAGAGAGAAAGAGAAGAGGGGCAGAGAAGAAAGCACCAAGTGTGTAGACCACATAATCAGTTGGCACACCCAAGCTACCATAAATCCTAGCACTTATGCATAGAGAAAGAAGTCCCTATTCAAGGAAAAGACCCCTAAGAAGAGGTGCCAGAGCATTAAGATAACCTCACCCATGAGGAATCACCAAGGAAGATGTCACCTAGGGAAGAAAAAGAAAAGGAAGAAGCTCATGTAATGGAATCCCCAGTAAGGAAGAAGTAGAAGGTGACACATGAGATAGAATCAGAAGAGATGGAAATTTTAGATGCCTACATCAGTGACAAGGATGATGACGAGCCTGAGGGAGGTGAAGAACATCTAGTATATGATATGCATGATTCCAAGGAGGAAGGAGATGAAGAGGAGTATAACAGGGAAGATGAGGAGAAGAATGAAAAGGAAGAAGTTAAGGCTCGGGACAAGGGGGTGAGAGAAGAAGTAAGCACCAAGAACCTAGGAAACCTGTGGCTCACCAAGGAGAAAGTATAGAAATCCATGGAGAGAGAAGTGGTAGGCATCATGAAGAAGTTGGTAGAATAGGATTTGGAGCGGAGCATAGACAAGATTATAAAGGAGATAGAAGAAGAGAGTGTTGGGAAGGAGTATGAAAGCATGGGTGGGGATCCCAAATTGGCAGTAAGCTTCCCAAAATCTATGAAAATAGGTGGGAAAGGCATAGTGGTGGCACAAGGGTAGGGAATGGGATACATTGATGATCCCAATAAGGTGTTACATGCACACTTCTAGAGCATCATACCAATAGAGCAACTCCTAGCTACGCCATCATTTGATGAAGAAGACACGTACCCATGGACAAGAAAGATGTTATCTTGGATGTTTGAGTCCCATGTGGATGAACAAGAATTTGAGGTGAGCCAGAGAGATCTAATGAAGGTTCCAAAACTAAAAGAATAAATCCATTGGTTAATTCTTAACAACTATTAGATGAACAGGTTTGTAATGCACTTAACAAGGTTTCAGTCGAAATTGAGGCCAAACTATTTGGGATAAATGATAAAGTGAGGTTCTTGGAGGAGGAATTAGAGAAGAAAAAGAGGGAACTCGTGGAGAAGAACAAGGACTTAAAGCAAGAGGAGTTGATCAATGCTCAGTTGAGGCATGAGCTAAAAGAAGAAAAAGCTAAGGTGCATGACGTCTCCAAGAAGATAGATATGATTACAGATGTAATTATCCTGAAGCACCCCAATTTAGCACCACCTGAGAAGAAGTATGAATTATCCTTGTAATGTCCATAGGATATGACTCACATTATCACAATGGAGAGGTGACCACTCACTTTAGAATATATAGAAGAGTAGGTGCACCAAGAGAAAGAAAACAAAATTAAGTTTGTTGAGATTGTGGCTCAATATTCTAAATTTCTAGTTGACGTAAATTTTACCACACAATTCTTTGAAGCCACTTATGACAACTGCACTGATAGCGATAGAGTGGAAAGCATTTTGGTTGCCACCCATGAAACGCAACTCAAGGAGTTATAAGATAAGAATAATGGGAATAGAGTGGAGAGAGATAAGATCCTAGCCAAAGTGGAGAAGAAATAAGAAGCAATCGAGACCCTACGAGGCTCTATCAAAATCCAGTTAAAGGAACTATACCCCCAGATCACCCAAATGATAGATGCCCTTGAATACTTGGGGAAGAAATTAGAGAGTATTTTTGAGACCATGAGCACAAAAGGGGAGGATTTGAGTTTTGAGGAAGTGAATGCCCCGCCTGGGTGACCTCTCACAAGCAAGCTCGTAACAAGGCCGACACTTGGGAGAAGTTAGAGGCATAACTAGGGAAGGATTTCCCTCTCCTCCTCCAGTAATAAACAAGTTCCCCATTCTTTCATTCCTTCTCTCAATTCTTCATTCCTTTATTTTTTCTTTCTAACCATGTTAAGAACCTACCATTCTTTATTATTTGAAGAGTGTTTTCAAGGACAGAGAATAGGTGTAGTGTGGGGTGATGTTGGGCCCCATAATATTGGCTAAGTACAAGAAGGTGCATAGGCACACAGACCGATTAGAAGAAGGGAATGTAGGGTGAAGGTACACAGGAAGAGTTATAGCATGGTTTTGAAGAATGCACAGAGCACACATGCAAGGAAAGAAAAGTTTTGGACTTAGCCATATTTGGCATCCCAGGAACACGAGAAAAGTGTGACCCTTCTAGATGTGGAGTGGATAAGGTGCCAACATGGTGACTGTAGGATCAAAAAGGGAATATTCCATGCATGCGATGGAAGGTTCCAGAAGAAGATCATTTCACAAAGGGGAGAGCTCAAATCAAAGGAGGCATGCTCCATCGAGGACCACTTGGAGACTTAGCAACCATTATGTTACCTCGTAAGGCATGGTGTCAAGGAAGAAGAGGTATATATTGAGGTGTGTAGGTAGTAAAAAGAGATATGCATGGAGTCATCCCGAGAGAGTGGAGGTGGTGGAAAAGAGGAAAATATTTGTAGAGATCTTAGGGAGGATTCTATGGTTGGGATAAGGAAAATATAGGAGTAACAACATATTTGGAGGGATGGGTCCGTATTCATCTTTGTAATGTGAAGGACATAGTGTAGTCCTAATGCATGACCTCACTTTGTAATATCATATGGGTCTTTTATGACCTCAAGGGATGTAATCTGGTTATTAAACTCACCAGTTTGAATATAAGACTCTATTATGAATCATATATGTGTTCACGAGTATGATCGCTGTGCATTTCCTTTATGTATGAACCATTTCCATATGTTGTTTTTTATTTCTCTTATATGGATGCACTAATGTGATAACTCACCATAGGTTATTAGGATGATGCATAGTTATTTTCTATCCATTTTCACTTGATTATCTATCATAAGATGATGTATTCTCACAAGACTCACATAAAGGAGATACTTGGCACCCATGAGTTCCTTGGGTGAGAACCTAGTGCCCACTCGGTGATAGGCTAGTGCACATGGGATTTTACTGTTAATCTAAGTGTATAAAAATGACTATTATAGGGAAAACAAGTTTTGAATCAATCAAATATGTTATTGCAAAGGCACATACCTTATTTTATCCAGACTTCAAAAAATATTTTATTATTTACCGCTATAATTTCGAGCATACTATCTTTCCTATCCTAGTTTAGGAGAATGATGAAAAAGTTTAATCACCTATCACATTCATTAGTTCACCATTAAAGGAACACAAAAAAAATTATACAAATCATGAGAAACATGCATAAACAATGGTTTCAGATTTGAAAATTTCAAGTTCTATATCTTGAAATCACACACCATTGTTATGGTTCGTCATCCAATTTTCAGGTCTATTATGATGTAATATGATCCTAGTGTAATAAGAGGTAATTGGGTATCAAATATTCAATAATATGACCTTGATATTAGGCCCTTCAAATTGTTATAAGGAAATGGTTTATGTGAACTTCTTGTTAAGGAGGAGTGGTAATATTTTTCTAAGTGTTATGAATGTTTAACTAAATACCTCCCTCTTGTCCTCTTCATGAGTACTACTAATCCATGGTATTTAGATATTGCATACTTATAAACTTATGGTTATTTTCACTAGGTCTTGATTATAAAAAGAGACATAATCTTCAAGTGAAGGTAGAAAATTACATCATTTGGGATAATGTGGTATACAAGAGAGGATTAGATAATTATTTCTTAAGGTGCATTAAAGGGGAACAAAAAATAATTTTTGAAAGCATACCATGATTAGGCATGCAAAGGGAACTTCTCGTCACTAGTAACCACACATAAGATCTTGAGAGGTGGATATTATTGGCCTACTCTTTTCAAGGATACCTACAAATGGGTAGAGAAATGTGAACCATGTCAAAAATTTGTATAAAAGCTAAGACTAAATTCCTTTCCCCTTCAACTTGTTCTCATAGAAGAACCATTACAATAGTAGGGTTTGCAATTTGTGGGTGTATTTAATCCTCATTCTAGAATGGGTCATATGTATATCCTTATCACAACATACTATCTTACAAAGTGAGTGGAGGCCATTTCATAAAATCATGCCAATTTGGAGATAGTGTGAAACTTTCTAAAATAGAATATCATTGTCCATCTTGGATTCCAAACAAGATATTAAATGATAATTTTGTGTTCTTCTTGTCCATTGAGCTAAATAAATTTTTTTACAATCGTGGTATTTCATTTTCACATTTTTCCGACTACTACCCATAAGGAAATGGTCTAGAGGAATCTAGTAACAAGAATACTGTTACTATTATTCAAAAATTGGTGGAAAATAATAAAAGACATTTGCATAAAAAGTTGTATAATGCTCGTGGGTTGATAAGTTAACACCTAAGATGGGCATTGGCACTTCTCCCTTTCAACTGTTATATGGAATTGAGGCCCAAATTCCTATTTCATTGGAATTTCCTACCTTGCAATTGGTGAAGGCAGTAAAGGATGGAGAGTATATTGATGCTCTTGAAAAAATAATATGCTACTTGGAAAATTTGAATAAATATAGAGAAGTATCGTGGATGTTCTCTAGAGGCACCAATAAAAAGTGAAGAAGTTTTTAATCAAAATTAATGTAACAAAAACTTTCAGATCAGATATCTTGTCCCACTTTGGGATAAAAACAAGAACCTAAAATAATCCATGGGAAATTTTAATCTCTCTAGCTTGGTAACTTCAAGATTAGGCACTTTTATGGAGAAAACATGTACCACCTTTTGTATCTTGATATAACCCCATTGGAGTTACATCACAATGGGAAACATTCAAAATTATATAGGCAATAAGGTTGGTTTTCACCAACCATGTATCGTAGTTTCCCTTTCAGTTTCATGTTTCTCTTTCCACTTGGTTTTTTTCTTTTCTATCATTTTTTTCTTTGTTTTCCTTGTTTGTATGTGTTTCTTATACTTTTTGTTTAATATGGTGACTCTATTACCAAATGGTTAAAACACTAGTATGTTCCTCCATGAGATGTATGAGGTCCTTCTTTACTCCTACGGTCTATGTCTCTAATTTAGAGAAATTTATTTTCATGCTAAATACGTGACATGAAAAAAATTTATAATTTTATTCATGATTACCAAGCCCACCACTCTAAATCCCCTTTCCTAGTCATTGTGAACCATTCCTCTAGTCATCCTATAATATCATACATCCCCTTTGAGTATGTGGCATCCTTATTTTGGATAAGGTGAATGTGATAACATGGATTTCAATTGTGTTTCATACGTAGGGAGGTAGATCCAAGTGAATTTCATGAATCTACTAAGATCTAAGGTGGAAAATTTCTCATGGAAGAATTAAAATGGCTATTTTTAGCCATATTACAGCAATAAAACATCCTCCAAAAGATAACTAAAAGGATTCAACCCATATATAGGATTTTTTAGTGCTCAAATTAATCTCACCCCCTCTTATTTGTACGTGCTTTCAATTCGTTTTATGTTGTCTTGTTTACCCATGTTGAAATGCGAATTCAAATGTTATAGTCATGCTAAATCCATCTGAAAAATCCCATGTTTAGGTTGTTTTTCCTATTTTTGGTCGAGGATTGTGTTAGACGTATTTTTCTCGAAGATCCCCTGCAAAAAATTTATCATGAATTGGTTTTAAATCATGAAAAATGCCTCTATATACCATTCTTAGGTCATGTTGCAAATTTCATGTTTGGCTCCATTACCCAATGATACGTGGCATTTTCCATTTGGTTTTGGTTTGATGGATTTAAGTTACAAAGTTATAACAAGTGTATAACATCACAATTGCGTTAGCTTGGCCCCGAGGCCCAACGAATATTCACAGTCAAAAAATGTAAAAATAGAAATTGACTCCGCCTCCGAAGAAGTACACATGTCATAAGTTGGTTGAATGCAGGGGATCAGAGCATGATTGTATTTCTTGACACTAAGATCATAAAGTATAAAAGTTCAAAGAAGCCCCCCAGATTTGCAAAGGACATGTGGAACTTTTTCATGCAAAGATCGGGGAAGTGGGTCATCGGAGCAAATTTATAACTTTGGGTTCAATTGAGAAAGAGAAAAAATATTCAGAAATGGTCCACAGCTCCACCACCATTGGGATGCAACCACATGTCAAAATTAGGATGGAAATCAAAGGTGAATGATCAGGTCAAATAGCTAAACATTTCTACTTTTAAAACATGATGTAAAAGTGAAAAAAATTTCCCAAGCCCGCATTACATAAGGCTATTCCACATGGATGACTCATATTTAAAATTGGGAAAAGAAAAATGGAGGGCCATGATGCAACACATTAATGAATGCCACCATTAATGTGTTTTTTACAAAAATCAAGGAGGAACTTTGAATTTTTCAAATGCATTAAGTTTTTTTCTATCATTTTCTAAGATCTGGATGTCATTGTTAATATATTTTTTTGGAGAACAACATGAGATTGATTGTAAAACATGAATTTAGAAACAAATATTGAAAAATCTTTGAACTAGAGATGAAATTAATGGATATTCACCGAAAAATCAGTAATAACTAAGACGCTCCCATAATCTTATTAATTTTCAACAAAATTTGAACTAAAAATAGGGCATTAAAGATGAATACCATGCCGTCGGGTTTTCATGTTACTTCCGAAATCACTAGTGATTTAGAAAACAAAATGGATATAGATTTGATGAATACCGACTGGATGAATTTCTGCAAAGATTCAATAGCCCAAAAAAAAGTGAACTAATGGAGGTGATTCAAGCTAGCAATATTGCTTTAGTTGGTGTTATTCCACCCTCTACACTACCCAAAACTAGTAAGACTTTGTGCCATGAATTATGATCTAGAGAAGAGGGAAGTATTGGATGGAATTTTCAAAGCGGTATTAAATTTAACACCCGCAGCCATTAGGATAATGCTAAATTTTCCTGTGATTAAAAATCTAATAACCCTAGGTATAAAATTAGCCCTACAATATTATGAACCTAAGAAAAAGGACTATGTTAACTTATAAATACCAAATGGATTTTAACAGAGAAGAAAGCAATCACTTGAATCCCTAAAATACTTGTTATGACACAATTCATTGAGTAAACAAAGGATGTGATGGTATTGTTGTGTCGAATGGTGGATCGAGAAAACAAATGAATTCAAGGAGTGGATGTGCACCTATATGTGGATTGTTTTGGAGAAAAAGGGGAACATTTTTTGGCAACCTTCATTGTAGAATCACTTCATGATCATATGATAGCATTAACATCAAATATTAAGATGGATGGCACTAAACACTCAAATTCTACATGATGACATAATTGATCTACAACATTGTAGGACACAGGTGTTTCCCTAGCCTTGTGTTAGATGTTGATTTCAAAAAAATTCCAAATGCATGAGATCTTTCCCCAATTACAATTGAGTGATTGGACAAGAAATGTAAGATTGGTAAATGATGCATTTTTGCACCTATTATATGTTTGTTTAAACTAGAATGGGAACAATATAGGATTTTAGATGAGGCTAGGAAAATAATAATGGAGTATGGATGTTATTTCATTCAATACAGAAGTTTACATACATCAAGGTCAAGTGGATTTGAAGGCCAACCATGTAAGTTGCCCAGATATTTAGATGACAAAATGGCCTTGTGTGAATTGGAAAGATAGTTGACACCAATTCACAAACTAATTACTGGAAAACATAAGACAAACATCAAGTTTCCCATCAAGATTGGAAGGTACTCCTACCCTTCAATTATAAAGGACAAAATAATGGAAGATGATATGAAAAGGTTTTAGATGGAAAAGTTTGATGCAATGGCATAAAGGAAGATGATTATGACATCAGGTGGGTATTCAATAATCTTGCAAACAATTTTGAACATGAGCCTCAATTTGAGGATTATTGGATGAATTGCAGAGATGAGGAGGAGGTCAGGCTAAGAGACTTCTTAAGAATAACCCTCACCGAAATTATAAACTTCAAGATTGTTGTTATCCCTGAGGCATTTGTAGATGATCCACATACTGTCAGTCAATATTAACCTTGATCAAAAGGTGGAGGGACAACCAATGGCCCCCTTCAATTGGAATGAAGATGATTCAAATGACTCATGTGGTCGAATAAATGATGTAATGAGAAGAACATTAAATTGGTTATCCCCAAAAACATTGATTTGTCAATTCAAAGCACAAGAATTCTTAATAAATTCAGGGATTTGGGAAAATTTAAAGATGACCTTCCTCCCTTGAAATAAGGAGCTGATATAATGGATCCCTTAGGAGGAAAGGCCCCTCAATTTCCTTAAAAAATTCCTACCATAGGAATAGTGGATGAATGGACTTCTGCTACTAGTGGAATTGGTACTTCCATGTCTTCTCTAAAGAAAAAATGAATAAATGCTCCTAAACTCAATGGAAAATGCTAATATCATTTTTGTATTTCCACTACAATCAAAAGGAAAGGGTATAGATAAACAAATGGCTCCTCCATAAGTGTTGTCCAGAATCTTAGAATACTAAAAATCTAATGAGAGGAGCCATAACTAGTGGTAACATCCAATCTAAATCATAGAGTGTTGAAATAAAGGTGGCACCAGATATTAAGAAATTTGAAAGGGCACACAAGAGACAAAAAGTTGTGTATGAGACAATTCTAGTAAGAGAAGGTGCTCATACACACAGGAAACATAAGCACATGGATGAAGTGATTGATCCTCCAATACAGAAAGGATTGATGTTTCCCAAGTACAACATGTAGCATCAGTGACTTTATTTTCATCTTTGTCTTCATAGGAAGTGACAATTAGGAGCACCCAGGAATAAAAAACTCAAGGTAATGTATTATCTGATCCAGTAGATAGTGATGTCTTAAATCAAGGTGTGAAAAATTCTAAAGCCATGTCAGTTGAAAGTGTCAGTGTACCTTCATTTGAACAATTGCAAGAGTCGGAAAAGAGTTAGGTAGAGATAGTGGATGTTGATACTGGTGAGGATTTTACCACATTAGATGCATTTAACATTTTTATTGATGAACAAATAGTAAAGAATGTAAGTGATATTCAAATGAGTGAAGAAGTAGAAAAATACTCATATGCCAACCATTGAAATTAGAGTTCAAACATCAGAGGTATTCACCGCAGATCGTAGATCCATAATTGAAAAATCTGAAGTACCTAGTGGAAAAAATTTAAGTACATAGATAGTGGATGAGAAGGATCCCTCCCATGAATTCAAGGTCACTAAGGACAATGAACCATCTCAAATAGGGAAATCAGAGATGAAAATATAAAGAGGTTGTACAAGATGCAAATCAAGGATAAGGTTGTTTATAGTGTGGATGTACAAGATTTGGGTAAATTTTAGGAATCAGTAATGGAAATCCAAATTACCATGTTACAACATGAGTTACAAACAAATAAAAATATGATAATTTCTTAGATCAGTAGCCTCCTTAGGAGGTGGAGGTCATGGAAGGAAAATGAGTTCGCAAGAGAGATATCAACTCAAGAAACTCCCAAAGAAAGGTTGATATTGAATCAGCTGAAGAAATGAAGAAATAATATATTATAATCACTGATGTAACTCAGAAGTAGACTGGTCAGTCCCAAACTCAAGATCAAGAATGAAAATAGTCAGGGGAAGTGTAAGAACAAGATTAGAATGAAGAGATAATTGTGGGAGCTGAACAAGAAAATTAGGCACAACCATCAATCCAAAATGTACAAGAGATGTCAAGGTAGTTGGTAGTTGTCCCCAAGAAACTTCAACAATAACGGAAGGAAACAAAATTTATGACCACTCTTATAAAAGGTGTTATAGGAGAGCTAGTCTTAAAAGGAAGAAAACAAAATTGTCCATGTGGAGGCTATAGATCTCACAACTCTATCTTTTCTAAAACTAGTAAGAGACTAAAAAGGTCTAGAGTTCTCACCAAAACTCATATTGATCCACTAGAATCTAAATATTTAGATTTGGAAATCCCTCATGAGGGAAATTCAAGACAAAATATAACAGCCAGTGATTATAGTGTCTAACCTATTCCCTTGGGAAATCCTTTTAGAGACCAATTGAAAAAGGAGTATCAGAGGCAAGTGACTTTTGCAGAAGTTTTATGGGGATAGAATAACTAAGAAAAAATTGAAATAACAAGTGAAAGCTTTGAGTTCTAGTCTGTAATAATTAATTGGGTTGTCTAGTCAAACTCAAGCAAGTGCCTCTGCCAATACTCCTGAAGGAAGGTAAAATATTGATAAGGCTATTAAGAAAGTTCAATCTATGGAAACATGGGTTGAAAGGTTCACACAAAATGGAAAAGAAGCAATTGAAGAAGATGGGAGAAAGTAGGAAGTGATAAAAAAATAAACTTAATGAAATTGATGAAATGATTGATCAATGTGATAATGAAATCTTCTACTTTGAATGATTTTTTCCCAACTTAAACTCGTATAATTCAAATCAGTGATGAATTAGTTTAAAAAGAAGAGATTATTCCACAATAATTAAAGAGAACTTAGCATTCTATGGAGGAGGTAGAAAGGATTAGGGTGGAAGTTTTGAATGGAATCAAAGAAAAGATAGAAGCCAAAAGGAAATGGGTTGATGATACCTTAGATGCTATTGATTTAAAACTTGAAGATATGGTTTTTGAAAAATTCAAGAAAATCTATGGTGATCTAAAGGTTGAATTTTTGTTTATTTATTTTGAGAAAAGCATTCAGAAAGATGACTTTTCTTATGAAGTTATTAAAATAATGAGGAAAATTGAGAACAAAATTACAGAGTTGAGGGCTAAACCATTAGAGTTTAAGTGGAAAATGGGTCACTGTGTGGATGCAATAAATAGGAAGATTTTGATCTTCCAACACCATATAGGGCTAGATGAAGAAGAAATCAATGAGATTTTTCAAAGGTATGATGCATACATGGAAAGGCTACCAAAAGAAGAAGAAGCAAGAGAATAAGATGAAGAAGAAAAGGATGCAGACATGAAAAATGATGAACAAGCTTAGGCTTTTCATTCTTAAAACTTTATCTTCTTTTCATATTTCATTTGTAACTAATGTTTTATTTGATACTATTGCTTCATGAAGGATGAACATTACTTTTAAACTTGTTATTATTTGATATAAATTGTAATTTGATATAATGCATTAGATTTTTATATTTCTTGGATGAAATTTTATGTCCATTATAAAAGCATATAAACTAATGAGGTGTTTATACCCTTTGTATTTTGAAAAGACAAAATGCGGATCTATACGGGCCTTAGCCCATGAAAATAAATATTACATATATCCTCAAGAGTTATATCACAAAATAAGGGACAATAACAAGAAACTTTAGGCATCCAATACCACAAACTCCTTTACCACAAAATCCTCTCTATAAAGAGGAATTTTTTCACTAATTTGTTTTTCCTAAGCCCATGTTCATCCATCCCTAGTGCCATTTGAACAAAAATAATGTCTCCTACTAGTGTGCAAGACATTCCCATTGACAAAAGGTCATCCATACTAGACAAGGGACCATATAATGACTAAGAAATTCATGACCGCCTCTTGTAAGAAGAGACCCATTCACCCATATCCAAACCACCTTTAGAAAATGCCTTTTTTCCTTTGGTTTTGGTAGAAGAAGTTGGATGAGAAGCTTGAACTAGAAGGGCAACCACAACTGACTCTAGAAAAACTGGAGCAGAAGGCATAGAGGTAGTAACTAGAGAAAAAGGCATGGAGGTAGTAACTAGAGTAGAAGGCCTAGAACTAGACTCACCCTTATGATTTTTCACAAAATGAAATGATGGTTCAAGAGCTAGAAGGGGTGTGTGTAGTCCTTGTGGTTCTATTCCTCCAACACGAAACATGTTTTTACAAAGTGCATTCAAATTGTGGTAAAGGGAAGGCACTATATTTAGTGAGATATCTCCATCCAGCACATATGATCCTAGGGGATCTCTTTTACAAAAATGCTTCATCCACAATTGCCTATACTATGCACACTAGGCCTGCTCACCATCCAAAATCTCCTCAAATCATCAAGAAGTATTTAATAATCAAGATAGAATAGATGAAAATACATCACCGAAAGGAAAAAAACATGATACTTTTGTTAAAAACATTCTAACTAGTGCAACTCAAACAATTGCAGCTGTTAAAGGCCTAGTATAGTTCTTAAGGTCATCAATCTCAAATAACATTCTCACAAATGTTTCATCTAGACCTAAAAATCAATAATAGAATGAAAATATTCAGAGGATATCTCCTTCAAGTTGGATGCTACTAGTGTTTTTTCCATAATGCAAATGAATTTCCTCAAAATGCCTATACTCAGAAAAGAAAGTATGAATTGGTGAAGTAGATGGTGTACTTTTATAGGAATCCCAAGACACATGAGTTGATCTAGATATAATTATGGTAAAATTTCCTCTGAGATCCAAATAAGATATCTGCATGAGGAAATTAAAATTTGAAATGAATTGGAATTGAGAAAAAATGGTGAATTGATATGATTTGAAAAGAATCATGCGTGGTAACTAACCCAGAAAGGCATGAAAATAAATGTGCAACATCCAAAATGGATTCTGGAAAAGAAAGTAAGAGCATCCATCAAATAAAATCACCTAGAGGCACTTAAAAATCATCAAAAGTGGATATCTAGTCACCAAGTGAAAAATAATAATTAAATAAATGGCCAAAAGTGATGACATAACATCCCAAAGAATATGTAAATAGAGAAAAATACATGAAAAGCTTGTATTTGTCACACTGGCAGCATTTGATGAGTCATCTCCATGAGAATAACATAAATTGAATTATATATTGTAAAGAGGGATATTCTTTTGAAGATCCATGTTTTGGGGGGAAAATTGGGGAGTAAGTGAGTAAATAGAATTGTATAAATGCGATGAGAATACTATCGCATTGGGGGTTAAATTTTTGAATTTTAGAAGAAAAAAGCGAGAGAAAACTATTTTTCAAAGAAAACGTCTGAGAAACCTATTATTTTTGTAAGCTTTCAAATTAAATCATGTCAATATGGTTGAAAGTGTACAACCATTGAAAAACATTGAGACTGTAAATCAAACTTTCCCTTTCTGATAAATTTGATTGATCTTTGAGTTAATTTTGTTTCCATCATGAGCGTTTTCTTAAGATGAACTATTTCAAATTAGTTATTCATTTTCCTTTTGCGAGTCTTATATTAGGATCTCTCGAGAATGCCATAAAACTTTATCCTTTTAGTAGCATCATGCGAATTTCAATTGTACTATGAGAAAATATTTCATTTCATATGTGTAGTAAACAATTTTAAAATCATTATGTCTCCATTTTGTTAAAGGTCATTTGCAGGTCTTTGAGTGCATCTTAGGCATGAAAAATTATAGATCCCTAAAATTTTATTGATTTTTTAGAATGATATTTTATATTTAATTTCTCAAAGATTATGTGAAACCATACATTCTTGGGCCTCCATGAATGTACATCTTCTAGTTGAAGGTGAATTGTGAGCTATTTGAGGTGTTTTTGTCTTTCACTGGGCATATTTCCCAAAATTTGTTAAAATTTATCTGAAATTTGGTATAATCAACTTTATCCTGCTTAATTCCAAAACCAAATACATCTAAAACTAACAAATCCCACCGAACTACCCATGATTTCCTTGTTAAAGCCAAAATATGCATAAGAAAGTTAGTTCCATTGTTGTCTTTAGTATTCGAGCCTTGTTTTAGGAGACATCTACACTATCTAAAGTGACAACTCATGAGAGTTAGACTTTGTTTAATTGACCATGTCTTCCCAAGGTTATTTCTCAATTTCTTTATAAAGGAGTATCAAATATTGCTAATATATTCATTCCCCTTACAAATACAGACTACAAAATGGGTCCTCTCACCCTAGTTGAAGGAAAATCCTAAAGTAGGAAGGTAGGTTATACCCTTAACACGATGTTACCTAAATTCTCCTAGCTCGAGTGATAAAAATATTATGAAATCCATCCCCGACTACAAAATGACACAAATATAGATCCATCATCCTCCAAGCATCCTTATAATTATGTTGATGTTTCTCAACCACAAAGGGAGAACCAATTTGGGTACCAATAGGTTGTGTAGGGTAGAAATGAAGAGATTTTTGGTATTTTAAAGGAAATTTTTGAGGCATGTGGTGCTAGTTACCATATGAGCAATACCGAGTCACTACTAGTGCATGAAATGTACGCTTTACTAAAAAAAAGTGATCTTGTTATGAAGGTTATAGGAGTTCCAAGAAGAGTTAGGACCTAAAAATATAGTCAATAGAAAGATCTCAGATTCCTCTACATGGTAAATTCATTAATTTTTAACTTAGGACTCACTATTCTCTATAGTATTTTTGGTCACAATTGCTTCTTCTTTGTGCCAAAAGGGTGACTGGGAATACAAAATTAAAATACAAGAGAATCGAGTATCTTGAAAATTTTGGGATGGATTTAGTGGGTGTTTTAGAGTCAAAATAATATAATTTTTGATAATTAAACTCCAAGTTTTGATCTGGAGAAAAAAATACCTTCACATGTTCTAATTTCACATTGAAATATTAAGTTAGTGACACACTTTTTAACCTCATTTATCCCTTATCCATTGTCCTTTTTGTAAGAGGATAGTGGGAATATAAATGTGGTCCCCTTGTGAAATAATGTCTTTCTTCACCTAAGTGACAACCAGTGCTGCTAGAACAACTTGCAAACTTGTTTTAGACCAATTTGGCCCCTCATGAAAAATGCTACGCAAGACACAATTTAAAATTTAGCTGTCCCTTGTTATTTTTCCTTTGGTGAAAGGGGATAGTTGGGGAAAACTAATTCCCCCATTCATCCAAAAGAGGGAATGTAGATCATCCCAAATGTGTACACATAAAAAAATTTGCACTCTAAATGAAAACACAAAGAACTCTAAGTAATTAACAAGAACAATATCTCAAGGAATTTGTGCATAAAAAAATCGTTTGCTCGTACTCATATATCAAAAATGAAAATTACATAAAGGAGTGTTGTGGAATCATTCTTAGACTTGTCATATCCCCCAAAATAGAATATAGGAGTCACAATGCAAGAATGGAATGTAACTCCCATATGATAATGAAAATATGACACATATGATAGATTCTATGACAAAATATATAATTTTTCATATAAATTCCTAATGACTCATCTAATACCTATGAATCTCCTAGGTAAGATGAATCACCATTGGTGAGGGTAATTAACCTAATAAATAAATAAATGGTAAATAATACCCCCTCACACAAACACCTCCCCTTCATCAAAGCTTGGGATGAGGCAAGGCAAGACAAAAGAGAAATGGGTCCTGGTAGCTACACCTGGTAAGGTAACCATGTTTAATAAATATTCTAATTAATGGAAGAAAACCCAATGGGAAAAAACCAACTTATAAGAGATAAAATACTCCCCTAAACAAGTTGAAAAATATGTGTCATATGGGTCTCAACAACAAGGCCTGAAAAGGAACCCATGTACAATCTATAATTTTTCTCAAAGAATAATAAGAAGAGGAGAAGAGGAATAGAAAACCTAAATTAGATGTTTTATAGTAGTAGACCTTACCCCAAGTAGATAGTGTAAGTGAAGAAACTTGGCTTCAGTGAAGGTTTTTGTAGAAATATCTAAAATCTAATATGATGTTTGGCAAGATCGCAATTCAATGATATCTCGAGAATCAAATTCCTAACAAAGTATATGTGTGTCTCAATGTTATCCATATGTTGATGTTGAACCATATATATGTAGATGGATATAGTATTAATATTGTCACAATAGATGATGGTAATATTATTGAAATATATACCAAACTCTGTCAGAATCCTTTATAATTAGATAACTTCGGTGAAAATGTTGACTACTCCCATGTATTTTGCCTTTGTATAAGATATAGAAATCATATTCTACTTATTTCTTGATCAATTGAAAGGACCTGAACTAAGAGAAAATCTATATTTGGAGGTATATTTTTGATGATCAATATCACTGGCCTAATCAAAATTTGTGTATCTAATCAAGTCATTCTATGTCCCCCAAATAGTTTATTCCATTAGTGTAGGTGCCTCTAACATAATGAATAATCCTCTTATTTTATTTCCAATGGATCTTGTGTGATTCCTACATAAATCTAGACTCTATTTTAAAAAGTAATGATAAATTCATTTTAGTATGGGTTAAGTAGGTCAAGCTCCCAAATAACTAGCAATAAAGGGTACCATCAACTAAGGGAGTGGAGAAATCAATTAGTAAATTGAATTCAGAAAGGAAGGGAGTGTTATCTAACTTAAAATCATCCATGTTAAACCTATCAAGGAAATCAAGGGCTTACTAAGGTTGACGAACAAAAATTCCCGAGTTAGAATCATCGATCCAAATCCTAAGGAATTAGTGAAATAAACCCAAGTCAGACATGGAGAACTTGTTAGATAAGGAAGTTTTGGAAGAATCAATAATGGATGAAGATATGTCCATAGTAAAAATTCATCGAGGTATAAAATTAAGATAAATATGGACTCATCTTGTTATAGAATGTAAACATTTAGGTTAGCGTGACACCTAGTGAACCTAGAAGTGAGAAAAAAGGAGTCCATCTTGACATACCAATCTCGAGGGCTTGTTTGAGGCCAAAAATAGACTTTATAAGTTTACAAACAAGGAATAATATTGTATATAGATTGATGGATGCTTCATATAGATTTTTTCCTCTAGGTCACCATGAAGGATGGCACTCTTAACATCAATTTGGTAGAAATACCATCTTTTAGTGGAAATTATGGTTAGGGTTACTCTAATAGAATTCATCTTAGTGATAAGAACAAAGGTATTAGAATAATCAACCCTTGGAACCTAAGAGAAACCCTTAGATATGAGTTGTGCCTTATGATTTTCGACGTTCCCATTGGAACTATAGTTGGTTTGATATATCCACCTACACCATACCATTTTTATTCCCTTAGGAAGAGGGGTGATATCACAAGTCTCATTCTTAATGAGAAAAGAATATTCATCTTTTATAGTAGAGTCCTACTCGAGAATCCCATTAGCCTCCCAAAAATATTGTGGATTATAAGGAGAGACGAATAAGGCATGGGGACCAAAAACTCGAATGAGTTTATCTCTTATCCAAAGGATCTTCTATCCAATCACCAACACTCTATAAGATTTTCCTATCCTAATGAGGACCAAGAGGAGAGTGAGGCTCAAATTTGACTGAGTAATCACTCGAGTGAGAGGAGACATATTCCTCATCATAACTACTATCAAAATTGGTAGATGGAATAGTGGAAGGAATAAGATGACAAGAATCGGGAGAATCATGATCAACATGATCACTAGAAGAGTCGAATGATAGTCGAGAGAGGGGTAGAGTGACCTCTATGGTTCAAAACATGGTGTTCCATTCTAATATTTAGTAGCAATATGATATATTCTATTCCAATCATTGCCAAAATTTCCACTAAAACCCTCCACTCGACCTCATCATATGTCTCTAAAATAATCATATTTGACCATGTCTCTCATGCATATCAAGGAAACTTAATATCCATTGTAATAATCACAACACTTTGTTATACCCTAAAAATACTTTTCTTCTAATTTCATCTTCCAAAACCCATCCAATTAATTTAGCTCGCACTATCGCAGCTATACCGACGCTAGCGCATGTACTTCTATAGTAACACATTTATTGACACATATCACATTTTATGCTAGCACGTGTACTTGGACACTAGCACATCTACAACTATGCTAGCACATTTACCATGCTAGTATGTTTATCCATACACTAACAAATATAGCTTGATGCTAGCACAAATAATAATACACTACTATGTTTTTGAGCTACACTAGTGCATCTAACTATGTGTGTTAGCATTACTTTTCCAAATTCTTATACAACTAAATAAATAATAAATGCATCTAAACACTTATTTTTTGGGTACATAATGTACCATCGTCATCAAGATCCTATTCAAACTCTTGAACGTGATTTACACGGTGAATGTGAGGTGGATAACAAGTCTTCAATCTCATGATTTAGAGCACAAAAATCATTTAGGAGAACAAAAAAATCTAATAGCATAAATGACCAATGAATTTTCCTACCCTCCCACCCTTCTATTAAACCCTTCTTTTAAACCCTAATTGCTCATTTTTATCCCTTCTACCTTCCTAACTAACATCTTAACCCTTTATTACTTTGATTATCCGCAGATATCTCTCTATCTCCTATGAAGTGGATATCCACCTTTGGTTTGTTGCATTACCCACCCACTTGAGGGGAATTCTCTCGAGTATCATCTATACTCACCAAGGCATTAAAATGGGCCATCGGGGTAAATTTTGTAATCCACCACACTTTCTTATCATATATACACCGATATGCAAATGTATACTATCTTTAAAGCATTTTTATTTCGTAAAAAAACTTTAACGAGGGAAAATTTAGACACCCTAAAATATCATACTACATATTTTAAACATCTAAAATCATCCCTTAATTACTTCACAATACATTATGACTGATTTCAACCATTTTCAACCACTTTTGACATATTTCGCTATTTTACAATGTTTAACGAAATTCTACGACATCGTCCCACAACTCCCCTAATCACTTATATTACACACACATGGTCTTGAATTATTAAATATTCACACTATTGACCCTATCACATTCATATCCCATTCATGGGATTAATTAATTAATTCTATAACTTTTATTATTCATCCCCTATCTCATTAGTTAATTTTATTAGATAATTTAATATAAAAATCATTAAATAAATCCTACACGATATCAAGTCATACCTCACCTCTTACCTAATTAATCAATATCACTTCCCTAATTAACATATCAATTTTACTAGAGTAAAAGAAATTAATTAAAATATTAAATCATTAAACATATGCAAGAGGACAAAATTAGATTAAATCAATTCATGCATTTGACTTAACTATACATATATCCCAAAAAGCATGGCATTCAAAAAATACATGAATCAATCCAAAAATTAAAATTCATGTCACTTTTTTGGGTGAATAAAACAAAAGACATGTAATTAATTTTTAATTATAAATATACAAAAGCATGTGCATACTTGTACAAATCAAGAATAATTCATCCATGAAAGCTCAAATCAATACTTTAACTCCTCAAATAGATCAAATACTCAATTAAAAACTTCAATCTTACTTAGTTAACTTCAGATCGAAAAGATAATTATACAAATCAAATACTTGGTATCCTCATCCCTCATCTATAAATCATCATTCATTCTTATCCAATTATCATCTTTGGAAGCTTTGAGAATTACATTACCATTTTTTATATTATAATTTAATATCACACACTATTATGTCATCCATTTGATCACAAATATATACTCAAATCATTCATTCAATCACTTTTCTCGTAGCTGAATTAAATTTATTTCCATTAATAACATCTTTAGAGCATCCACAAACAAATTTGATCAAGAGATTCAGAAAACTTGGTGCTTCATTCCAAGCTTCAACAATATCATTTGAGGTTGCACGGAGATACAAAGTAAGAACATGTTTACTTTATTTCTTTCGTTATGTAGTTTTTATTTTTATACATTTCGACATGCCTAATAGGAGAAACCCACATCTTTTTCATTTATTCATCATTTTTATAAAATTAACCTTGTTTTTGTGTTCTGCTAGATATTTTAGAATCATTAACCAATTTATAGGGATTTCATGGAGTAATCTGAGAGTAGTTTCAAAACACCATTCAAATTATTTGTGTTTTTTTTTTTTTACGCATTTGTAGGTTAATTACACTACCGTAACACTACTTGTGCTAGTGTAACACATAATTGTTACTACCATTCAATTACATGCGCTAATATATCGGGAGGAACACTACCATTCCATTTTATGCACTACCATATAACTACATGTGCTACCATATAAATAAGTGTGCTATTGTTCCTTTCACATGTTAGTGTATCAATTCATGTGCTACTGTCTACCTAGATGTGCTAGTGTATCATTACTTGCACTAGTGTACTATGGTAAATTTTATTTAAAAATTTTAGTTATTTGACATTCTCATCTTCACTTATTTTTTTGTGTTTTTATAACTTTAATTTGTGGTTTAATTAGTTATAATAGTACTAACATCTTAGATTCTCATATATTATTTTTTTTTCAAGAAAAGACACGTAAGTTCTTTTCTTGCACTCTCTAAGCAATCTTGAAAATAAGGAATGGACATGATCACTTGGTCTTGTTTTCTTCTAATATCATTCTTACATGGAAAATGATATTCATTTTTTTATGAGACTACATCATTTATAAATCTTACTAAAACAAAGAAACAAACTAATAACACATTGCATGCAGGATTCCTTAGCCAAAGAAAAATCAAACTTTCTTAAATTTTTAATAAATAAGGAATTTATATTATAGGTTCGGAAAAGGTTTTAAACCTATCCTCTTAATTATGGGTAGTACTTGAACATATTCCTAAAAATCATTGTGAAGAGTACCACAAGAACCCTAAAGTAGTTGGCTCATTGAGGGAACCTATCAATGAAATGGGTACTTGCCCCTTCCTACTTGACTAGTAATAACCATTAGAATTACTAAAAGTTTTATGTGATGACAACCTCATTCTTAATTGATTAAAGGGCATATTTCAAAGTCGGGATTTTTGTATGCATGTACTTATTCAATAAAATATTGGCGAGTGAATTTTATAAATCCCTAGGAAGCTTAACAAACCGGGGCCAACTTTTCCCTTTATTTTAATTATTCATTCAAAACTACTTCAAAAATCCATTCTAAAAAAATTAGTATCCTATTTCCCTTTGTTTTGATTGTTAGTTCAAAACTACTTCAAAAATCCATTCTAAAAGAATCAATATCCTATTTCCCTTGGTTTTTACTTTTATTTCAAAACCATTTCAAAATTCATTCTAAAAAAATCAATATCCTATATCCCTTTGTTTTTATTATTAGTTTAAAACCATTTCGAAAATATGTTCTAAAAAATTAATATTTTCTTTTTTGGTTTGATTGTTAGTTCATAACCATTTCAAAAATTTGTTCTAAAAAATCCTTTTCTTCCGTTATTGTTTAGATTTTTAAATTGAAATAGCTGGTGTTCCATAATTCATCTAATCTTAATTCAATCCACATTGAAAATTAGTTATAAAAATGCTATCTTTTCGAATCCAAAATTGGAATCAAAACTTGTCTAAATCTATCAAAGCTTGATCAATCAAAAATTATCCTATCGAGCTATCAAAATCTCAATCCAAGTCTTATATCTTGAGTACTCATATTCACGAATATGCTTATCAAATATCAATCAATTTCATATCTTTTGAATATTCACTTTTTTCAAATCTAAGCAATATCCAAATTAGTTTGAAAAGACTCAAAACTCAGTCATATCATATTAATCAACATCTTAACTTTTGGAGATTCACTTTATCCAAATTTAATCCTATCTTATTCTATCAATAAAAACCTTACCTTTTGAACATTCACTTTGTTCAAAGTTAATTCTATCAAATTCCAATCAAAAACCTTATCTTTTGAACATTCACTTTGTTCAAAGTTAAGTCTATCAAATTCCAATAACAAACCTTATCTTTTGAACATTCACTTTGTTCAAAGTTAAGTATATAAAACGCCAATAAAAATATTAACTTTTGAACATTCACTTTTTCAAATTCAAGTCTATCAAATTCTAATTCAAAACCTTATCTTTCAAACATTTTCTTTTTTAGATTCAAGACAATTCAATCCTAATCAAAAGTCTTATCTTTTGTACATTCACTTTGTCTAAATTTAAGCATATCAATTCTACCAAATCCAAGTCTTATACTTTTAGATATTCACTTTATCTAAGTTTAAGAAAATCAATCAAATTTGAATTCATATCAAAGTAATATTTCCGAATCAGATTCATCCATATCTTCCCTCTTCCTTCAAGTTTTTACCCTTTTTAATACAAAATGGTGGAAACTCAAACCAAACACTATGACATATTTGGAAAAAAATACAATAGTATATTTGACATAGATAGTTTTGGAAATGAAGAAGAAGTTAAACAACCTAATATTTTAGAAGATGAACAAGAAAAATTGATGAACTTTTAAGACAAAACAAACATCAATTTCTTCTTTTTCTCCTAGAAATGGGAGCTAAAATACCTTTGGATTTGAGTTATGAGAACTTGAAATATATTATAGATACACCCAAAATTTTGACCTAAATTTTCCATCCATAAAATCCTATGTACTTCATGAGCCACTATTATAAACTCCTCTCCGAGATCATTTCATCCTCCTTTTCCTGAAATTATAAGAACACATCTAATTACTTTTCCTTCAAGCCATAAGAAGGACTTAACCTTATTTATTACAGTCCTAAAGCACCCTTTTTGTGTACTCTTCCTTTTTCCCTACAATTTAATTCTTCCTTGAGGAATTAACTTCACCATAAGACATTTTATAAACAACCAATATGTACTCTTCCTTACAAACTTGTAACATACCTTGTACATCTTATTAAACATTAAAAAGGACTTTTCTAGACAAAGAAGACATGCAAAAATTTGTATATATTCATCTTTCAAATATATTCCTTCAATGAAATCCTTGAGAGTCACTATATTTTCTTACATTTGAAAAGAACACTATTGTAAACCTTACAATAGACACCACATTCTTATTCGAACTAAAAGTTTAACTATATAGCATACCAATGATTACTGACCTTCACAAGTTTACCTTGTCACTTCAAACCATGTCTTTCCACATTTACAAACCTTTGTTGTAGACCTCTTTCTTCAAGATCAACCCTTCAATGTACTAACAAATTTTCTCCATATAAACAAAGATATAATCCTTCTTGTCTTTGAGATATCAACCTTTCTAATTTTGACTGAGAATATAGGAGTTCTTTAGTATACTTTGCTTCAATCAAACTAACAATAATATTTTCATGTTGTCATTTGAGCACATAATTTCTAAGGGTATCCTCTTGAGTAACTTGTTGTAATGAGCTACGAAGTTCCTCGTAGTCTCATTAGGATCATTTTTCATTTGAACCGATTTGCACTAGGAGTTCATGATAATATTCAGTAGATTTAAATATTTCTTCAAATCTATTTTTGATGTCTTCCTCAATAGTGATGGATATGGATGGTAGAAGATAAAACCATTCTATTTCATTTTCTTGCAAAGATTCTACAAATAATCTCAAAGACACATCTTCATGTACTACTCCCAATACTCCACATGTTATGATGAATGTTGTTATGTGTTCCTCAAAACTTGTATGTCATCACATTTAAATTTAGGAAAAATATTACTATATCCCTTTGTTAATTCATGAATAGGTGGAGTGAGGGAAAGTGGACCTATGTTTTTGTCCCATGGCACAATTCATGGAGGCTTCACTCCTTCTTCTACCATTATTATTTTTACTTATTCGCTTTTGATTTTACTTTTTATTCCACTTCGCTTCTTCTTCTCAGAAAGTCTTCTTCCATATCTAGAAATTCTATGTTCAATATATTTGGTGAAACCGGAGAAACCGAATATGAAACTAGACGAGAGAGATTGGTATTTTCAACACCACTTGAGCTAATGATGAGATAAGTCACATGAGGAAGGGGTGATATGGATTTTTGATTTTTTCTTGCCATATTTGAAGCTCTTCAAATATATGATCAAGGTTTATTTTTTTCTCTTATAATTGGTGTATTTAAGATATGTTATTCTATAGAATTTAAATCAACTTAAATCATAATTTTATCAATCTCTCCTTCGTTGATTTTTAATGTGTATTTCTCTTTCCAAATATATTGTATGTTCTTCTTCAAAATCTAGAATTCTTGTAGTTGTGTGGTAATGAAATAAATTCACTCTATTATGCCAAATGGCCTCTCTCAAGTCTGATTCAATATCTTCTTGTGTATGGAAAATAATTTCAGGTCTGAGGATGGGTTATGACTAGGAATAGTCATAAATGGAAGTCATAAGGATCAATAGATTTTAGATTTTAGAATTTATTTTTGGATTTGTTAGAAATATATATTTTTATTTTGGAATATATATTTCTTATGGATTTTTTTGGTATTTGATGTGGTGCAAATATTAGAAAACATATCCCATGGTGTGGCCAAAAATGTTGGAAAATAATGCGTCTATAGGAAAAATTGTGGAATTTCACCAACGCTTTGGGACTAGGTCCCTCTTCTTGAATGGGGCAGATCCATTTATTGAAATAAAGGAAATAAATTTAAACTAAAATAACTTTTAGGGGTGACTGAAGATTCAGGATCACACATGAATACTTCCCTAAACATGTGGAAATTTCTTGTATGGAATACAAGGGAGGAAAATTTCTTAGTGAGGGAGATAGGAGAGGGAAATAAGAGGGGGATTTTAATCAAAAAATAACATAGATGAGTTCATTGCATTAAAATAAAAATATTTCACTTGCATCAATCATAATAAACCATTCACATAGAAATAGGAACAATCAATAAGAAACAAAAAGTTTTATTGTATCATGTTACACAATTTACAATACTCATGGAGTACAAGTTGAGATGGAGATAGAATAACAATAGACAAGAGAACAGATGAAATAAAGGCATTTTTTTAATATAAAGACAATGAGAGATAGCAAACAAGAATTAACCATCCCTTTACAATGATGAGATTATCTCCTTTTATAGCTTTACAATCCATCTCTTCATCTACCCCCCACATGAATTTTCATATTCCCATTACAAGTGACTTTTCAAATTCCCTTAGGAAAGACAAAATCAATCCCATTTTTTATAATTGCAAAAGGGACTTTTACATTGCACAAATATCACATAATCACTTTAATGAATAAGACAAAAATTCATCATTACACATAATGAAGAATTAGAATAAAGGGAGTAGAAGGAGAGTGAGAATAGAAGAAGGAGAAAGACAACGAAGAAGGATGAAGTATCTCAACTACTTGATGAAGACCATTCATATGATGAAGAATCTTGCTTTAATGAATCTTGTAGAAACATGATTATTTTTAACTCAATCCCTTTCACCTCTTTGAAAAAACAAACAACTATTGGTGTGATCTTCTTTGACTAAGGAATTCTCACACACTCTAATTTATTGATTCAAGCCTTTGAAATGTGGCTTAGTTTCTTGCACTTAGTGAACCAAATTTTTGATATCAATAAATATTTGAAATAGAACCACAAATTTATTTGAGTGACTCCAAGGTGTCTTCATTGAAAGAGAAAGGATCTCCTGCCTCTTTCTGAACCATTTCTTGAAAAGGAGTCATGAGCTCTCCCAAGGATGTGTTTTCATTGATATGAGGGGCCCTAAGCTCTTCTACACATTTTCTTATATCTTCAATAATTTCTTAAGCACTATTCTCACATTCCTCAAGCTCTAAAAAGGCATATTTCAGTACATCACACCTTGCATCCATAGTGCAGAACCAAATAGGGGAAAATTATCAACCTGGTTCTATGAACAAATTTTTCTTATCAAGAATGAGGTGTTAAGAATCCCCATTTCAGAGGTCAGTGGGAGAACACTATCCCATATCATATTTTCTTTTTCCATTTCCACCCTGGTGCCTTTGATTCTTGAGATGGTACCTAAAATGAAGTGAAAAAGGAGAGGACCTCGAGAAAATAACATTCCCTTTTTCAATGATTTTTCCCACCCAATTGTCATTTTATTTCCCCGTATTGTGAATCCTTGGGCTTGATTGAGGTATTTAGGGTCAAATTTTTGATGGGTGAGACCACCTCAACTAGAGGCAAGGATGATGAGCCTGGTTCCAAAAATGATTGCACATATGAAGACAAGGTCCTCACATGTTCCTCCAATTGGTCTATGGTTCGTTTTTATTCTTCATTTCACTCTAATATCCAAGTTTAAGACTACTTGAAAATATTAGCATCACCCTCATGTGTAGAATGGCTGAGTGAGACTCTGGTAATCTCATAATAATTGGGAGGCATTTCTTTCAAATATGTGTTCACCGTTGGTCTTACAACTTCTATAAACCGAGCTCCGAAGCCTCAATGTAGAATATTAAAGTATTTTGTGGTTTCCTTGACTTACTAGATTTCATATACTTAGATATGGCCTCAATGTTTGGTGTTGCAAATTTTTGTACCATTCTTGTTTCTCCATCAAGAAAGTTATAGATCCATGGGAATGGATCCGATGGTGTGGAAAATATGTCGGGGTCTCTACTTCTGTTGTAGGACCAATGGTTGTTCATTGTGAAATGACTCAACTTCCTTATATGAGAGAATTGGATTAACTTGATCCACATGATATTGAGAGGGGTCAATCTCTCCTATTTCTAATTATTCAAATTGTTCTCCATTCTCTTCAACTTGTTCCTCCCCAATCTCATATTTCTTGTGAGACTCCATGGGAGGTGAAACTCCAAAGTGCTATTTATTTCCACAAAATTCCTTATGTAGGTATTCTTTGAATGGGATGAATTGGTATCCCTCTTAGTCACCTTGAAAGATGGTGAGCGTGATATTTGTCTAGGTAGAGTTGAAGTGTTTCCTTCTTCTCCATTAGAGGCCTTATTCCTTCTTAACCAATCCCTTGATCTTTGAATAGCCACTTTGGTCCACTCCTTGATATCTCCATCTTCATGAACACTCCATGAGGGAGGAGGAAGGGGATATGATTTCACTTCTTGGTACTCTAGATCAAACATCTCAGAACCATCTTCTTGAACTCCTTCAATGAACCAATCAAACTTGAATTTTTCCATCTCTTCCATAGTCATCCTCATGTAGTCACTTTTCCAGAGCTCAAGGTCATCCACAAAATTTACCCAATAGTCTTGTAATTTGGGAATATGATGCAATCAAAGAACATTGAAAGGATTAGGATCTTTTCTTATATCAAAATTGGGTCTAGGAACATATGCAAATACGTGAAATGAAACCAAGGAGGTATCAATGTTTATGGCATATGTTACACTCTTCAAAGATAAGAAATTGTGTGAGATGGGGAATTATATTTATTTATTATTAAAACCCTTTAACTTTAGATGCACTGAAAAAATTTCCTACAGATCTTTACCTCGGATAACCTTGTCACAAGGATACTTAGGTATCTGAAGAGAGAAAGGACAAAACCAGTCACTCTAATATAGGTGAAGGTATGAAGCTGCGTGAAGTGACACCCATACTTCTCGATCAACTCACTTTCCCGAGGAGATATTATTCTCTCATGATTACATTAAAGGATCTAGATGATGATTATGGTGAATGTATCATTCACCTGCATGAAATGAACATTGGTTTATTTTAATGTGATTTGATTGTAATTCTCGAATTAAGGAGCTCTCTCGAGGAAATTTATAAGAAATGGAAAATAATCTATATGCTCTAGTGTATGTGAGGCCATACACCACATATGATGTCATTGTGAATCTCTTGGTGGTGAATAGTTACATCGAGATCTTTGGTGGAGATTATTGTTGATGGTGAATCATAGCACCCCTGAATGTCTACAACTCGATGGGTTGAGACTCTCAGTGTGATTGCATAACATGGAGCTTTTCCCAAGTGTGGGACCTTGCGAAATCGGAAAAGCTCTTTGGATGAAGGCCGGTTCCTATTCCTCTGTTCAGATGCACACGTAAAAAATACAGAGGGTTTACTCAAAACCTAAACTAACTTGCCAAGGAGACAGGGTAAGAAGATGCATAAAAATAAACCTAAACTAACAAAGGTGATGCACCGAGGAATGAAGAACACCTATCCGCCAATAAACACAGACCATTAAAATGTAATGCAAGATCATGCACGAGATAACCAGTTTGTAAGTGAAAGATCGGTGTGGACACAAATGAACACAGAGAGGGTTGAGAATCATCCACATGAGACATGCATTATTTTCTCCAAATATTGATACAATACACTATAGAATGCCAAGAGGCAAATTTGCATTACAATTTTAAATGGGAGGTTTGAACTTCCACAAATTCACCTGCCAAAGAGAAGAAGGGAGGGGCAAAACAAGAATGTCCAACATTTAGAAAGAAGCCCCTTCTTACAATTTATAGGAAGAATGAGAGAGGGAAGAGAGAGGAAATCCAAATCTACCCCAACCACCTCCAGTGCTACATTTAATTTATCTCATTATGGTGGTAGGTGAGAACCCTAAAGCAAACCCAAAAATTGGTGCACCCTTCAAACATGTCGACAGAACTTATCAAAGCACCCTTGGTGCACCTTTCAAAGATGTCGACAGAACTTATCGCTGCCCTTGGTGCACCTTTCAAAGATGTCGACAGAACTTATCAAAGCACCCTTGGTGCACCTTTCAAAGATGTTGACAGAACTTATTAGCGCCCTTGGCACACCTTTCAACATGTCGACAAGAACTTCTCAGTGCCCTTGGCACACTTTTCAGCATGTCAACACGAACTTCCAGCGCCCTTGGCGCACTTTTCAGCATGTCGACAGGAACTTATCAGCGCCCTTTACCTGCATCTAGGCACAAATTTTTCCATGTCGACACTCCGTGTCGTGCGCCCTTTACCTGCACCTTCAGTTGTTGGTGATGTAAAAATGTCGGGCTCTAAGTTTCTTTGATTTCCATATTATTCCGTTTGTTTATATCTACCCGGGGGGAGATATTTACAAAAATTTGGCAACTCAACGGGATCACCGCCTACTAGGTAGAACATCGTGGGCTTTTTAGCAATCTATTGGGCATGGAGTCATAAGCAAGCCTGAAAACTGATCTGAACTTTGAAAATTTCCTCTGAGCCACTTGAATTCCACTGAACTTAGAGTTGTTCTCACCAAAATGCCACTAAAAACAACTGTGCAAGAGCAAAACCAGTAGCACCAAAACTATTTACAAAACTGAAATTCATACATGCTCTAAATGGAACATGCAGAGTGTGTGTAAGCACTTCTTTTCTTTGAAAGCAAACCTACCTACTCTACTCTAATTGGAAGCAAAGGTGAGCTAAAAAAACCCTACAACTGGTTGTGTAAAATAGCTTCCTTTCTTCAAAATTGGCAACCATGCAACTGATTTGGCACTGAATATGGCTAATTGGATGAATGGAAAATCAACAAGAAGCTGGTCTTCCACCCAAATCATCAAGGTATCAGGTGAAGGAAAATTCAATACCTCTTTTAGTTGTTCTACATTTGGATTGGAGAGGTATGATAGTTGATCCTTGGTTCTTTGTAGCTCATCCTCATGCTTAGGAGCAAGCATGACTGGTTGTGACTTCTCCTTTGGTTCCAATGAAGCCAGATACCTGATTGGGCAAGGTATGGTCCTTTGAGTATGCCCATTGCCCTGATTTTCAACTCCAAGAATGGAGTTCTCTTGTAGACCCTCTTGAATGGATGATGTGGAAGCAATGGTAGAACCTTTCGCCCTTTCTCTTCCTCCAATGAAGGACATGAAAGATTAAAATCTTCCAATCTTGGTTCCAAAGAGCTGCTATAAGATGCAGGCTACTACAAATGGGTGCTCTCCTTCATGATAGTAGGCTCAGGTGTTTGGAACGTGGATGATGAAAGAGAGAATGGTAGGAACTCAACCGGTTCTTCTTCATCAAAACAGTCCTCCAAATCTGACAGATAAACTACCTCATTGTTGTCCTACTGCAAATGCTCAACTTCCTCCATGGTGTCCTCTTGATCTGTAACTTGATCATCATGGTTTCTTTCATCCTCCAACATTGAGTTTGAGAGATCAAACTCTTCTTCAGCACTAGAACTTGAGAGAGATGAAGTAGAAAGAAGAACTGAAGGTTCTCCTATAGCCTGCTTTGTGCTCAAAGCCCTTGGATCTGCAATTTTCTCCTCCACAACTAGAATGTGCTCCTCTTCTTTTGGATTTGGAGCAGCTTCTCCCTCTTCTACTACTTGAAGGCAATCTTGCTCTTGATAGAACTCTTCTTCTAGCATGAAGTTTGTTAAGTCAAACTCTTCAATCTGCTGCTCTAGAGGACAAGTTAGGACTGTAAGATCTTCTTCTGAGATTTCTTCCTCTATGGCTGATTGTGCAACTTGAATTGAATCAGCATTCTCTTCAAATAGAATGCTAACATGGACACTACTTTTTGAGCAAACTGATTGCTGATTTGCTTATTCTTTTTTTTCTTCTCCTGCTGCAACAAATTTAGTCCTAACCACCACTTGTTTTCCAACTCCAACCTCTTCTAAAGGCTTAACCATCAAGGGGATCTTTGTCATCCCAAATTTAAGAGCCCAACTCTTCGAGACTTTGAATTTCTTCATCCTTGTTTGGCTTTTCTTTTTTGTTGTTTTCCTTGACTAGAATTCTGATTTTTATCCTCCCAACATGGATTTGGGAATGCAAGAGGAGAAGTGGATTGTAACTCAAATGGCTTGGCAATTTTTCATGGTGGTGGAGGAGGTAGAAACTCTTGTTTCTTTGGAGGAGAGGGTATTTTTGTTAGCTTTTGTGGAGGGGATGACTGTTTGGAAGGAAAGGGGAAAGAAGAATTGAGATGTGGTGGAAGACTAGGGAATGGAGAAATGGAATTAACTCCTGGGGCAGCATTGACTGGATTTAGAATTTGAAATTCCAAATGAGATGATGTTGCTTGAGTAATGGGAAGAGAAAAACTAGATGATGGTGTAGAACTTACCCATTGACAAGGTTGTTCAACACCAATTTTATAGGCTTCTATCTCTGTTGTCCATTGTGCAAGTTGGGGCAGCATCTTCATCATAAAGTCCAACTTCTCCTGAGGGCTGAAGTGTCTTGGAAAAGGGCCTCCCCATGGACAAGGAGTCCTGCAACCAATTTTGAAAGCCCTCATTTGAGTTGTTGCTCTTGATTGCACCATCTTTGCCTCCATCTTTTGGATTTTTTCCACAAAATCTGCATCTTCCATTTGATTGTCTTCATTGCATGCGTACCCTTGCTCTCGATGTGCTTCACAACCAAACTGACTTTGGCACTGCTGCTCATATGGGTAGATATGCTGATTTTGAATTTGATCAAACTGTTGATTTGGAGGATTTGTAAAACATGTTGGAGGTGTGATATGCTGCTGTTGTTGAAAATGTGAATTCCATGATGGAAATGAAGTCATGATTGCACAACTTCATGGAATGGAAAAGAATGAAAGAGATGGAAAGAAAGATGGATGGAAATGGATGAAAAAGTGGTCTGCAACTCAGAGAATGAGTTATTTACCAGATGGAGTCGCCAGATGTGCTTTTGAATATGCCTCTAAAAGGCTGGATCCTGCCAAGTTACACACCAAACTTGACAATATTGAAAATGGAATTTAAAACTTCAAGGACCCAGAGGATACAGTCTTCAATTCAGAATTCGGGTCTTGTTGTGCAGCTGCGAATCCCCGAAAGGTACAGGCGGAACTCAGGTCATGCAATGCAACTTACAAAACCCAAATTACCAAAAAACCATGAAATTTTGAAAGTCAAAATCTCAAAAATCTAAGAATACCCTTTTGAATATTATCCCCCGATCTATCAACTGGTGAAATTTTGACTTGTTTTGAGCAAGTTAAGCCCTTAAAAATTGATTTCAAAGTTCAGCCTGGAAGGTGAAAAATATGAAATTGTAAAACCTGTAATTTTTAGTCCACAATTTCTTGAAAACTCCTTCAAATCCTGTGGAATGACCTCTTGGTCCCACCCGGCATTCCCAAACTATTGGTGGCGAATCACAGCACCCCTGAATGTCTGTAACTCGATGGGTTGAGACTCTCAGTGCGATTACATAACATGGAGCTTTTCCCAAGTGTGGGACCTTGCGAAATCGGAAAATCTCTCTGAATGAAGGCCGGTTCCTATTCCTCTGTTCAGATGCACACGTAAAAAATGCAGAGGGTTTACTCAAAACCTAAACTAACTTGCCAAGGAGACAGGGTAAGAAGATGCATAAAAATAAACCTAAACTAACAAAGGTGATGCACCGAGGAATGAAGAACACCTGTCTTGCCAATAAACACAGACCATTAAAATGTAATGCAAGATCATGCACAAATAACCAGGTTTGCATTGAAAGATCAGGAGGACACAAATGAACACAGAGAGGGTTGAGAATCATCCACAGACATGCATTATTTTCTCCAAAGATTGATACAATACACTACAGAATGCCAAGAGGCAAATTTGCATTACAGTTTTAAATGGGAGGTTTGAACTTCCACAAATTCACCTGCCAAAGAGAAGAAGGAAGGGGCAAAACAAGAATGTCCAACATTTACAAAGAAGCCCCTTCTTACAATTTATAGGAAGAATGAGAGAGGGAAGAGAGAGGAAATCCAAATCTACCCCAACCACCTCCAGGTTGCATTTAATTCATCTCATTATGGTGGTAGGTGAGAACCCTAGCAAACCCAAAAAGTGGCGCACCCTTCAGCATGTCGACAGAACTTATCAGCGCCCTTGGTGCACCTTTCAGCATGTCGACAAGAACTTATCAGTGCCCTTGGCGCACCTTTCAGCATGTCGACAGGAACTTATCAGTGCCCTTGGCGCACCTTTTAGCATGTCGACAGGAACTTATCATCACCCTTGGCGCACCTTTCAACATGTCAACAAGAACTTCTCAGCGCCCTTGGCACACTTTTCAGCATGTCAACATGAACTTCCCAGCACCCTTGGCGCACATTTCAGCATGTTGACAGGAACTTATCAGCGCCCTTTACCTACATCTAGGTGTGACTTTTTCCATGTCGACACTCCATGTCGTGTGCCCTTTACCTACGCCTTCGGCTATTGGTGATGTAAAAATGTTGGGCTTTGAGTTTCTTTGATTTCCATATTCTTCTGTTTGTCTATATCTACCCGGGGGGAGATATTTACAACAATTGTCACTGATGATTTGGCCTATATATATCATTTAATTTACCTCCATGATTATCAGCTTGAACTAGGCCATCTAGTCTTGGAATTACTTAGTGTGTTCCTCTCCCATTAATCTATTTAGTAGGGCAATAACATCTAATTAGGATTCATGAAACTCACTCCTTGACAGTGATTTTTGTATCCTTGATGGTTTTCTTCAAGGTTTCAACTCGGAGCCAACTATAATCCCTTGCAAATAAGATTCTGTCTTCAACCACTATTGAGTTGTAAACTCTTTTGTGATGATCACCATATTTTTTGAGTTTTAATTTGTAAAAAAATTGAAATTGATTTGGGATTCAGGACCTCCAGTAGTGAGTTGTCATCTACAATGATTTTCGGGAGGAAGGGTCATAGTGTTTGGCATAAACTAGGACCAATTCAGTTCTTTGTATGAAAAAGTGAATGACCTCCTGCTCTTAAAATCCCACTGGAAACTATATTTTTTTGTTTTGGTTCCTCGACCTCATTTTTCATCTCGATTCCTCATTTCTTCTAGATCCAAGTGGGCTACATCATTGTCTCCCACAAGTGGATATTCTATAGACAGAGTAGATATTGGATCATACCCATTATACTTGATATTCATGGTTGCCTATAATAGTGATGGAACGATGATATGATGGTGTGTGTAAACATTTTATGTGATCTGAAAACTTACTATTTTTAGTAAGCAAAACCTCTTATTTACCTCTAAATTTAGTCAATTTTCCCCAATTTTACAATTTATATTTTTAGAGTCCCAAACTTGAGAATTGCATTAAGGGTTTTGGGAGGTTACTTCTTCATTTTTGTACTTTATATTTTTAATAAGGATCAAAGGAAAACTTACTAAAATTATAATTAGTTCTTCTAGTTTTCCGATTGGGATGAAAAATGTGACATTGAATTAGGAATTTTATCATGATTTCATGCTTCAATTTTTAAGTTTTTCTATCTTCCAAATTTCTCTAAATTTGAAAAGGAAATTTTTGGGGTAGAGACATTCAGTTAGGTACTATGAAAAATTATATTATTAATGGTGACAGCTTCTTGGATCATTTTAAAGGAATTTTCAAATGAAGTGGTCAGAAAATTTTGAAGGAAAACAAAGCATAAATGAGAAAGATATGAGAAAAATTGTTGCTTCAAGTATGGGGTTTCTTAGAAAAATATTTACATGAGTAGGTTACAATAGAAATGGATGGAGGATATTTCTTGAAAAATGTCTTCAATAATTCATAGGTTTCATTTAAATATTCAAATCATAACTCTAGTCAAAGAAACACACCCTTGGGTTAGCTTTCACATCTTTCTCCTTAATGTAACATCCACCTTTTGTCACTTCATACCTAGGAATTTTTTTTAAATTACTTTATGAAGCTGATTTAAATACCCATATATTAAAATCCAACATAAACCTTAACGTAATACATTTCCGATAACTATCATAAACCATGTGTATCTGCATGAGGGAATACTGAACCATTCACTCTCCCTCAATGCTCTATATGAGCCAATACATCAAATGTATCCTTTGGTTTTACTTTATCAGGATATGATATTTAAGTGAAGATACCTAAGTTTCTACCTGGGTTCCACCTAGGAATTCCACAGGCATCTCACAACTTAGATCATAGTGAAATCATGACAGTGTAATCAATAGCTTACACTACTTTGCGCAAAGTTTTAGAGTCATGTATGCCATGCTCAATTCCATGACGGAACACTCATCATTATGAATTATGTCATCCCACCTTAATCACTTACTTAGTTATATGGATTCACAATCATTGGTGTTGTAAATAGCTACAACTCTTATACAAGGTACAAATCTGGATTAACCTCTAAGAAGACATACCTTTATGTCATCTTATGATGCCTATGGGAAAGTAAGTGTCTTCGTAATGATTCACCTCATTACTAGACCACTTACCTTCCCATAGCCATCATAAGTTGATATCGGGGTGTGTATTCATGAGGGTCAATTTGTCTTTATAACTCTAATAAATTTTTTAGTTAAAGTAACACCTTGCCACAATCCAGTCTATTGATGAGGAAACTTAGAAAAACCACTAAGAAGCGGTATCCAATTGGTTAAAATAGACATTATAGGGATACGACCATGTAGCAGATGTAGTGAGTTAACCTCCTAAGAATCATGTATTGGAACATGGTATCTTATTGTTTTCAAGGTAATTATTAAATCATGACAGAGAGCCTAGGTCTCGCGACAATTCCTCCTCGAATGAGTCGTACCTAGGGTTATGTCTCTATTTGATCCAAGGATATTTAATTCTCCAATAACACTTAATTACCTTATTAGATCTCATGCTAATGATAACCATAAATGGAAATCGAAACTATCTTTGTTTATGTTGAATTACAGATTTAATATTGTGTTATATTAATTAATTAATTCAATGTTCTTAATAACATAGCTATATATTATGCTAGCAATTGACCTATATCACTATAGGGAAACATTGATATCAAGTCTCTATATTTCTCATTAATAGAGATGGTGCCTTTACACATAGCTAAATATGTAGGTATGAATCATACCTTTATCAAATATTACATACAATTAATGTTAGTCAACATCTTCTCAAGCACACAACTTTCTTTATTTTCAACTTAATTAAAAGTGTTCAATTGTACATACTTTTATTAGGTCATTCACTATTACCTATAATAAGAAATTAGTTTGAAATTATGGAATTAAGTTTCATCACTTAAAGATTAGATCAACCCTATAAGTGTGTTACTTTCCTTTCCATTTAAGAATATATAATCTTATGCATAAGTTCATAATGATTCATTTCAATATGGTCCTAAAAAGGACATAATATCATTTCAATAATTACAATCCAACAAATTTAGATAAGGATTACTAATACCTTAATTAATAATCAGTTATATCATCAATGTGTTCACTTAACATAACCTTTTATAGTTCCTAAGGTCATCCAACTTCTTACTTAGAAGCGGCCTTAAAGATAGACAATCTTATTACAAGGCACTTTTCACCATTTAAGTACATCCTATTCATAAACCATTGAAGAATGTATCACATGTAGTCCTAGCATGTTGATATAATTCATAAATTTCATAGGTAATCACCCACTAGTAACTTGGTTCTAACTTTCAAGTATAAAATACTTCATTAGTTAATACATAAGTGTCATATACAAGCAATCCTTTCATAACTTAATTTCCTTCATAATAATATTCACACATATATGTTTTTAGCACTTTTTTATTTATACTTATTCTTATTAGAACAATAGCATATATACAAACTACCTATCTTCATTAAATGTAAAATTATAAATTTATCATTTTCCAATCCATCACTTTAAATCAAGATATTGTAACAGGAATTCAAACTTTACTACATTCCAAAAATAAGTATTAACTCATGTTTCTAAGAATGATCATAATCTTTCCTTTCAAAGTTAAAACAATTACATTAAATAGCCAAGGTACTTTCTCATTTCCAAATAGAAGTAATTCAATTAGGAATACCATAATCAATTATCCCATTTAAATTTCTTCAATCAAAAGAATAAATGAAACTATATACATCATCCTTCTTTCATAAAGTCCATCTGCAAAATTGTTAGCATGAGTTAGTTCACATGAACTGAGCATGATAAGTGCTAACTCTTCATAATGACATGCTCTACTTAATAATTTCAAAAAATCTACTTTTTAATGAAATAATATTACGTTCTAAGAAGGTAAAAATTATTTCGAAGAATGCTAATAACAACTAAGATAATGAACCATGAAAGAATTCAATTTTAGTCTTACAATTTATCACAACTATTATATTACTAATAATCAGTACTTAAGGTACAAAATGAACATGTTAATCAACATTATTCAACAAATCAAAGTACAAGAGTAACATGATTTGAGTCATGCAATCCCATACTTGCATTCCTGAAATCATTTACTCAACAATTAATAATCATACTTAACTAAGTATCATAGTCAACAATGGTAATCAATAAATGCCATAGTCAACTATAAGAAAGTTAATACCTATAAGTTACATTCCTATAACCTCATAATTATATGACAATAACTTATGTATCATCCATCAAGTTTAAACCACTTATACTATCAATAATAAACCATCAAGCCATTCCAAGTTCATTTTCACAGACAAGAGAATTCACAAACATTGTTCAACAAATCGTTAGTGGAATTCATAACATCACCCTATGTTCAGTTTGGAACTAAACAATAATGTCAGGAATACTTAATAAAATAGTGAGATATTCAAGTATTAAACCTTAGGAGAGAGAGAATATCGTAACATCATGAGAAACAACAATCCATCAAAGATAAAATACTTGCAGTAAGCTACATAGTCAATACTTACACCGACTATGTAAGTTATTTATGAATAGAGAATTCATTATACCATAGCGAGTCAAAGACTCCATTAGAATATTAATATTATCTCCTAATTCATCCCATTGAATAAGGTTTAGAGCATACTAAACTCCATTAATGACATAGTCTAATGAAATCAACAAAGAATAGTTTGAATGTCAAGGAATCACCGTAATCCCTAAGGGAAATGGGTTATAGTTTGATAAGAGTTAAAAATTCAAGCTTCAGGGTGAACTAGAATACTACACGATCCTACATGGATCTGGACTAAATCATAACATCCATCAAGGTTTGAAACGTCCATATGGACTCATTTTAATGAAAAAACCAGTCACCATCTCCCATAAGAGGAGACTTTTATAACTTAAAATGTTACGAACCTAAATGGGTTTCGACTCAAACTCAAGTCAAACAGTCTTCAACAAAAATCACATAGTATGGTCAACAAGACCAATCAAAGCCTATACAATATCAATTTACTATGAGAGGAAGCAATCACACCCAATTTTTCAAATCCAGAAGCCAAGAGGCTATCTGTCTCAGTCAACACTAATTCCCAGTCATACTCAATGAATCATAATTAGTTATTTGAAACATAAAACTAGTTTTAGATAATACTAAACAACACAAAAATGATCATCGAGGCTTATGGAATCGATCCATGTCGACTTCCTTAATCCAACCTTGCAACTGTTAAACAATAGTTCACTAATAGTGTTTGATAACCATTAAACCTACCTTATAGAGTTTACATCCATGAAGAGGAATAATAAATTAACTAAACTAAGCACAATCAAGTTCTTAAGGACCTCTGAAATCATATACAACTAAACATTATAGCTCATATGTTAATATAAAGAAGTACCCACTTATGGGAGACAATTCAACACTTTAATGACCACAAGGTTCTAATACATAAGCTTTTAGGAGCATAGCTACCCAATCGAATTGGTTTAGGATGAACTAGAGTATATTGCAAATCACAAAGGAATAGGATATTTTTAGTCGCAAGTCAACTTTCCTTTCAAACTCAACATGATATTGTTTAGTAGAAACAACCAAGATTTTGGAAAAATCACAATAATAGTGGCCAATATAACCTAGCCTTCTAAATATTATACAAGCTATTCACAAGAGCACATCAATTTCTAATTTCTCAAGAGGGCTATGATTAAAACAGAAGTGTCCGAGTTCATAATGAGTTCGAATTCAAATTCACGTAAAATATGGTGGCAAGAATGAATAACTAGGAAGGTTTCAATAAGATCATAAACAACTCGTTGAGAAAACAACTAAACCTAGTTTTCCAAACAAAATACAACAATTTGTTGACAAAAATCAAAGCATCCTGTCAAACCGTCATATGTAGCTCATAAGTTAGATCATAGTATGTCCACGCAAAGATGCCTAGTCAAAAGGGATGAATTGACAGACTTTGTGTTAAATTTCAACTGCCCTTAATCCATAACGAAATCCTAATAAAGTATTCAAACTAGTTATTTTCCTAAAAAAAAATTCTAATAAAATCAAACATGGTCGACTAAATAAATAGTCGATGCAACCAAAAAGATAAAACACTAATTATCAAGAATAGATTATTTAAAGAGAATCAACCAAAGTTACACCAATTTAACGAATACCCGGAAATAGAAATTCATCTAAAACATAACCACACAAACACCCACTTCTAGTTATTCTTATTATCTTTTCAATCTTACTTATAATCCCAGAAGAGATGGGTATCATTCAAACAGAGTTTTATAGTATTGTGAAGTACCAAAACACAATTGTAATAAGTATTCCAAATAACACTCGGCATGCCAAGCCCGGAGCCATTTAATATTACAGTCACAACACACATCGAACTCATGAAATGCATTATTCCTTATCAATAATCAATCACATTCATGCCTATAACTAGTAATTCATTCCAAAACAACATACATCATGATTCAACAATATTTCCTATTCTACAGAAGTGAATGATTAACTCGAATACACAACCCCAGAAATAAAGTATGAAAATTTCATTCAAGAGTAGTGTTATTTTTCATGAAATAACTAAATTGATAAATAAATTATAGTGAGTTAGGGCCTATCATGCCTGTGATGTCAATCCTTTCTTCCTTGAAAAGTTCCCAAGATTCTTCTGAAAATCCCAAATCTTGAAGCGAATTCCATCATCCAACAAAACATAACATTTTCACAATATTTATTAAGTCTGGGAGAAACTACTTCTCACCGACTCACTGTTACTTACAACATGAAACATCTCAAATCAACCAATTCCATTTACCTTGCATGTAGAGCTTCAGAGAAAATCTCGCAATAAAATGAAACAAAAACCACAAACCTCCTTATTTCCTCGAACCGACCTTGCATTTCCCGAGATTGGTAGCTCTTTTAATGAATATTAAATGACATTAATGCATGAGCCCATACAAATTCCTACCAATTTTATCCAGTTAACTGATTTAACATTCAAAATTAGCGAAGCCCTGCTTTTTCTTACCATGTATCACACTAGAACTTAGTTAAACCGAATTATCTTCACATTAAAAATTGGTTGGCAGAGATCAATAAATAAGACAATAAATGAAATGATATTACATATTATGAAGGAATTGTAGTTCCAACTCACCCCCGCTTTCAATTTTGAAAAAAACTTCACTTAAACAATTGTATTATGAACATATAATATCCTAAGAACTAACACATTTGAATTCCATCATTTTGTATGTCTTAAGGCTTCACACATTTGATATGATATACAACCTTTTAATATCAATGGAAATTCCCAAATAGCCTCTAGAAAAATATGTTCACAACTACATTATACTTAGTTTGAATCAGCATAGGCTTCTTATGTCTTTGAACCCAACCCTTGCCATGTTCGTATCTAAGATGACCTTACAAGTAAAAAAATTACATGTTAGCTTGTCCTGTAACCTTAGAAAATTTACCATATTATAATTAGGACTTTCTAAAAGTCATCTAAGATGTGTATAAAATTTCAATACGTATATTTCAAATGCAATTGAAATGATACCATGACCTGTAGTTCTATTTGTACATCATGAACTTAAACATCAGATAACGAGTGATCCTCCTGAATTACAAACTAACTTTGTGGGGCATGAAACTTAACCCAGGTTGAGGGAGTGTTAAAAATTAATAAATGGGTATAGGACCCTCCATTTTACCTTACCACATTTATCATGAGGTGAAATGGTGCAAAATTTCAGCAAGCATTGAAAAATGTGTCATGGGTAAGTTCAACATGAGAAGGGGGCAAGTTGGTTCATTACGGTGAGTGCATAACTTGGACCTAGTTAGCAAGTTGAGGTTTTATGTGCCAAAAGAGAGGTTAAATAAAGGGGTCATATTTTTTTCACATAATTAAATTTTACACTAGGTGCAAATGTTCATCAAAGCTATAAAATTATGCCAAGGGTTCATCTCATCATGGAGGGGACAGATTGGAGTTGTGAACACCTAACCATGCAAGTTGTTGTTTAAGTGACAAAAGTCTCTTCCTCCTTTTGGGTCACACTTATTTACACCAATTTAATTTTTATTCAAGTGAAAAGGTGAAAAATTATTCCCAATTGTTCCATGGGGTTCTAGATCATGATTATGGGGTGATTTTAGGTGTGAGTGCATAACTTATCCCTAACACTCAAAGTGTCACTTGAGTGACAAAACACTCCAAAAAAAAAATCCTCACCTTGGGCTCACATTTTTTTACACCCATTACACCTTTTCACAAATTTAAATGGTGAAATGGTGCATCGAGGATGTGAAAATGTGACCTAGATGCTTTTCAAAAGCCTACCTTCACTAACAACTATCAAAAACAGAAATAAGAGAGTGAGTATTTCCCCTAGACCTTCCCTAGGAGTTTCATGGGAAAAAATAATATGATTTTGACTGGAAATTAACCAAGGAAACAAATTTTACAATTTTAGGCTCCAATTCTACCTTAATTTTGAATTTTACCTCCTTTTTTTCTACTTACAAGTAGTTCCCGGAAGATCTAACTACCACCAAAGTGAAACTTGAAATTTTGTCTAAATTATCACATAAGGAATGTAGAGGTTTCAACTATAATCAATTTTAATCAGGTCCCAAATCCCTTTGTAACTCCTATAATACTCATTTGAATCATCATCAAGACTGGGCATCTTCATTTTCATCGTCGGACAATATCTCCAAATCCAGATAATAGAATCTCCCGAAACATTTTGCAATGTGAATTATACCTTATTATCTTTCCCATGATTTTTTTTTCACTTCAAAAAAATACATGAAGCCCCACAACATCCGTAACAAGATCACTAGCTTCTTTACTTATTTCATTTCCGTGCATCATGCTATAAGTAGCCTGATGTTGCATAAATTGTTCCTAAAATTATTTTTCTTACAAAAATTTCCTAACAATTCCTCCGCTGATATCCTATCTCGGTCACACTCTTCTCTAATGAATTATATCTTATTTATTCATCTCCATAGGATGCTCATTAGGTGCCAAAGTCCTAAAAATATTCTTTTTAGGCCTCTAGAGAAATTCCTTTAAACCGAATCAAAATGAACCCTTGAACTTATTCCCACCGCCTTACCTACAATTGAAAAAAACTTCAATATTTTGGTTGCCACATCCCTCTTAGCCATGGTGGGGTTTACATAGTCAAATATTATCCTGGAGGGTAGTTTTACATTACCCGCTTTAAGGATTTTTTAATCTGGGATTAGTTTTTCTTGGCAATTATTTTAAATTTTTCATGTTAGACATTTAATATGAAAACATGCTCATAAATGTATTATCCCTAAAACATAAACAATCCTTAGGGATATAGTCTTCTTTCACCAAAAAATTATCTTGACACAATTATCTGGATCTTTTTGTTTAAGAAGGTGAACATGTTTAGATAGAGGAAGTGTGTTCTTTATAAGACCATCTCCATAAATGAAAATATTCAAATCTAACTTTGGGTTCTTACGAAATAGGGAGATACCATGTAATGGAATTACTTCCATTACTTCCTCTTTCCCCATTTGTAATTCTCCTTAGTTAGCACTATGTCATGATGTTTATATTCCGATGTAAGATTACAACCAATCTACGTTGGATTTAAGGTTTACTACCACAGCTATATTTATTATTACGATAATTTATATGAGACTTAAGCTACTTCTTGTTTACCTAATTCATAGTCATGAAGTATTATTTAAGACTTCTTAAAGTCATTCGATTTTTTCCCAAAACTTCATAATTTATTCGTGTTATGGATTAAACTATTAATTACCCTCTTGTAAGGTCATCTTGGTGAAGCTATAGGTTTCCAAGTCAAAGATAGGTTTAGTTTATTAACCTTTATCTTATTTTAGAGATAATAATATCATTTACCTATGAAGGTTAACTTAATATTTCATAAGGAAATAATGATTTATAAATAATCATTTCATGTTAATCACACCCATTTTAATCTCAACTAGGAGTTTATCATTCAAATCCACTATTGTAATATCTTCATATTATGAAATATAGATAATATTGTTACCATTTACCATCAAATATACATTTACTTTATAAAAGTATCGTGATCTATACTATTATTTCCATGATATCCATTTTTTTAACTTGTTTACTATTGTTCTAATTTACTCATAAGCCTAGTTAAGTCAAGGAATTAGAATAAGTAATAACTTAATATTTCATCAAAGGGTCTATTAACCACACATTAATTTACTAGATTTGTGGTGTTGGTGCTCGTATTGAGCTCACACCTTGTTCTCAAATATGCCTCCAAAAAATTTTCATATCTCACTTACCAAAGCTCTGAGATACGTATACCTATGAAATAAATCAATGTTGAAAGTAGAAAATTGTTGTATTTGTGCAATAAGTCGGTGTAGGTTTGTTTATCTTGATCCATATAGCCATGATTGTATTTACACAAATAAATATCATTTTGAAAATTTCTAGCAAGTCACATAAAGCATTGTCATTATTCCATGGCATGTTTTGATTTACTATGTGGTGTTGGGCCTTGTATGAATATCCATAGAATTATATAGGAGTTCAAAGGCAAAAAATAATCCCTGAGGCCCAATGGAATATGTTAAGGAATATTCGCGACACAAGGAACACAATATAAACATACCCTTGCTCCCTGAAAGAAAATATGTGTAAGAATATTATTGGAGTGTGGGAGTAGAAATTTTACTTACCTTTGAATTTTACACCCGATGGAGTGCAAAGTGTATTTTTAATCTTTAAGATCGATGGGGTACACTTGTCAACCTTTTAAACAAAGTCAACAATAGGTGAGCGGGTCAATTTTGCATTTTTACATCCTTTCAGAATATGAACAACAATGGAAGGAAACTTGCTAGCCTTGTTGATATTTAGATAAAAACACGTGGATGACCCACATTCAAAAATGAAATGGAAAATTGAATGGTTAGGATTCAAAGCATTTAATTTTTCCACCATTAATGCATTTCTCATGGATTTAGGAGAAGATTTTTAAAGTTTCTTTGATTATTTTTAATCCTCACTTTGCATTCAGATTATTTTGAAGCCCTATCTCTCGTAAATTCACAATACTGAGAAAAGAGATATATTATGGAAGGGTACGTTTGAATTAAGGATTTTTAACCGAGAGGGTGCAAAGGATAATTTCTTAGAATTTGCAAGGAATGGGTGAGTTCTCCTATACAGGAATACAACACTCGTGTTTTTCCTAAATTTTAAGCCTACAATTCATGACATATTAGGAGAGGAGGTTAAAAATACACAAAATGAAGCCCATGGAGTTAGGATTTCATGTAACCTCAAGTATCACCAGTAATTTAGACACAATCATAGATACAAATCTGATAAATACTGACTTGAGTGACTTTTTAAGAAGACTTTGTACCCCAAATAGAAGTAACTACATTACAGTCATTAATGCCAACCAAATTGCCCTAGTAGAAGTATTCCCACCTTCCATACATTCTCCCAAACTTGTATGGATCTATGCTGAGAAATATTATCCAGTAAATAAATATGTTCTAGATGGAAGTGGAGAAAGAGTGTTAACCCTAACACCTGAATCCTTTTGATTAATGTTAGGATAACCAAATGTGGAGACGCCAATAGGTATTGATATATAGTCATGAAAAATTCATTGTGAAGCTAAACATGGTTATTATGTTCTGCTAATAGATGCTAAGTAGTTGTTAACTAATAGAGGATATATCAAAATAATCCATAAGAAATTGAACAAGTCCATGAATGGATGTGCCCATACATAAAGGTAATTTTAGAGGAAAAAGGAAAATTTTGTTGGGAAACTTTTTTAGATGCATTAATCCAATCCTAGCTTATGTAGATGGCCACAAATATTAGGATGGGCATTACCTACAACATTCATTTTTACATGATTTCCTATTTAATTTACAACATTGCAAGTCACAAGTTATTTCCTGGTCTCCCACAAATGAAAAGTTTCAAAAATCATAGAGTGTATGACGTGTATCCCTAGTTAAATATGAACAATTGGAAAGGGAATGTTAGACAAGTAAATGATGCATTCATTGCACCTGTGGTATGCCTTTTCAAACCAGAATGGGAGCAATATAGGATATCAGCTGAGGCCAAGAATGCAATACTAGAATATGGTTGATTTTTCATTCAACACAAGTTTTTTACTTACATTAGAGAAAGTGGATTTTATGGAAACCCATATAAATTACCTAGATACATGGATGAAAAATGGGATTTGTGTGAAATTTCAAGGTAGATGGCACTGGTGCAAAAATTATTGTAGGGAAGCATAAGACAAACATTAAGGTTCCTCTCATGATTGGAAGGTACTCTTTCCCCACCATTACAAAGGCCAGGTTGATGGAAGAGGAGATGAAAATTTTGAATATGGATAAATTTAAACCTAGATCCAAGTATGATATGAGGTGGGTTATTAGTTAAAATTTTGGAAGTTCATATGAGCATGATCCTCACTTTGAGGACTATTAGATGAACTACAAGGATGAAGAAGAGGTCAAGCTTAGATATTTCTCTAGGATGACCCTTAGGTAGGTCATTGATTTTAAGATTGTTGTGGTACCTCAAGGAATAACATATGATCAAAAATAGTGAGTCAATATTATATTAACAATAAGATTGAGGCACAACCAATTTCTCCCATAGTTTGGGATGAAGAAGAGTCAGATAACCCACATAAAAGAATAGTTGATGTAATGGGAATAACCCTAACTTGGATCCAAGGAAAAGGTATGGATTTATCCCTTCAAAACATAAAAGTGTTAAATGAGTTTAGAGACTTGAAGATTTTGGGGGAATATCTCCCTCCTCTAAAAGAGGGAGCTAAAAATATGGATCCATTAAATGGGAAACATCCCCAATTTCCCAAAGTAAAAGTCCCACTTTTGGAATTATTGATGAATGGATTTCTGCTACTAGCAAGATTGTAACTTCTATGCAAGTTTTAAAATAGAAGACATAAGAGATGCTCTTAAAATCTATGCAAAATGACCCTATCACCTAAGAATTTCTCATACAAACTAAATTGGTAGGTATGACTAAATAAAGGACTCGCTAAGTGACATTGACAAGATCATCTAGCATAGGAAAAATATGAGTGTATTCTTGCAAAGAGTTGACCAAAAACTCAAGGTAAAAAGTGCTAAAGAAAGAGAAACACTCGACCTCAAGCACTTTGAAATATTTACAAATAAATTTAAGGTGATACCACCCTTTGTAAGAGACACTAGTATTCCAATAAAGGAAGGTGGTCCTACCTTGAAGAAACATAAGAATAGGGAGCTTGAAGTCATTGATCCAGTTCCACTCATTGAGGCTTATAGAAAACTTGTTGCTACACTGGAAGAACAAGTAATGGAACCATAGTTCCAGGAAATTATTCATGTTATTCCACCAGTACCACAAGAGGTTGCAACTTCTGTTTTATTCTCCACATGAATGATGGCATGATTGGTCAAGGAACAAATTACTCATAGTATCCACATGTTTAATTATCCCAGTGGAACTTTAATAGAGTAGGGGTAAGGGAATCAATTGTAATGATCTAAGGATTGGGATGTGACCAAGGTTAGAAAACCAAAATAAAAAACTAAGAAACAAATTGAAGTAGTTGATATAGATGCATTTGAATAAATTCATGTGCTTGAGTTGTTAGAAGTTAAAATTAAAATATGCATAGGGGATAAAAATGTTCCCCAAGAAGAAATAAAAATTAAAGATACTTCTTATCCATCAAATGTGGAATTAAAGATCAAAGTTTCAGGACTAAGAGTGCAACGCCTTTAAGGGAATAAGAAGTAGTAAATCAAACACTTGTAAGTAAACCATTTGCATCAGATGTTACCTCTACTAGGGATCAACCTCAAAAGAAACCATAAATGGAAAAGACTGATGAAGTTCCTAAAAATGCATACCCTAAAAATGATGTTATGATATAAGATGAAAAATAGGTTACTAGAAAAATTGAGACAAGTGTTAAGGAATATACACACATTGATGATAAGGGTTAAAAATCATTCCTTGGATCCCAACCAATGGAGCAACAAGGGGAAGGGTTACCAATAAAAATGGCTAATAGTGAGCAGTCCATGAGAACTTATCTATAACATCAACCTTTGAAGGAGGTAGACATTTCAAAGAGTGAAGAACCACTCAAGGTTTCAAGCCCAATCAAGGAAGCTCCAAATGAAACTACAAATATTCCTACTACTCCAAAGTGGAAAACGAAGATAAGGGTGAAACATCAGTTGGTGATAATTTGAAGAAATTATTAGCCAATCAAAACTCGGGAGCAACTAAAGGTAGTGGCACCAAGTAATGAAAGGAAAGTAGTAGAAGTTGATAAGCCACATGAAGAGGTACCAATATTAAAAACTTACAAGATATATCAAATAAGTTGGTACTCTTTTCAGACAATCTAGAGCTCACATCACAAGGAATAAGAATGGGAAATACCCCTATAATTGGGTGGTTGGGAACACTCCTTCCATGGAAGGAGAAGGAAGTGGTATAAGAAGAAGCTATAGACATAAGAAATATTGTATTTTTAAAACCCAAAAGAGCCCAAATTAAATCTTGAGTCCTCACTAAAACTCATGTGGACCAGCAAGGATTCATAACTCTCAAGATAGAACCCTCATAGGCACATAAGTTGAAAGATGATATCATATTGAGTGACTATAATGTTATACACATCCAAATGGGGAAACATAGTAGAGAGACATTTAAGTAGGATGCTACAAGTAGATGTTGGGGATTATTACAAAATATTTATGAGGATAAAGTACCAAAGAAATAGTTGAAGGAATAAGTTAAAATATGCTACAAAGTAGATGAAGGGAAAGAGTTAACTACTGCTATAACCCTAGAGGTCATTAGTGAGGTGAAAAAATCTGAAAAAAATTCAATGCAATAGATAAATGGAAATATGAGCTATCTGAAAAAAGGAATAAGATCATTGAAAAGGTAGTAGAGAACTACACATAATTAGTGTAAGAATCAATGATACAGATGAGAAAAGTGAGAATGAATTGCATTATTGGGAATAAATTATCCCCAAACTTTATTTAATCACTCAGCTAGATCAATACTTGGTAGAGAAGGAATGAATCATAACATCTCGAGGAGAGAGGAATTCAATACATGTATGAAAATCCAATCAAACTCTAATTAGAAAATTAAAACCAGTGAAGGAGAAATTAACAACGTAAAAGGATGATATAGTATAATGGATTGATGTTCTAGATAGTAAGTTGAGAAGGATGATGATTGATAAAGGCATACTTATTTACGGAGATCTTGGTGTTTCACCTTTTTCTTAGATCGTTTCTTTGGAGTGTTGACGAAACAAATAGGGTAACGGGCATAGGAGGAATACCTGTTCAAATGTTGGTTGATGGGTTGTTGCATGCGTATGAATTCTGAATCCATGCTGATCGTGAGAGCTTCCTTTTGGCTAGGAGGAACTACCTGTAATGCAAAGCAAGACCACAAGAAGGAATTAAACAATATGGGCAGTGAACTACCTAGCGTATGCTAGATCCGAGAAGTGTGATACTTCCTAGATGGCTGTCAGTCCACTATTTTAAACAATTTAATGTTGTAAACAAAGTAAATCCTATTGTAATTTGAAATTATTTAGGTATCTCACTTAAAAAAAAAAAAGAAATAGATCTAATCTAACAAGCTAAGCTAGAATAGAATCCAAAGGTCAAATGATTGGTTCTAGGTTCTGCAAGTTTGACAGAGGTCTCGGGTAGATCACAAGTTAATGAGGGTGAGATGAAATTAAGTGGGTAGGTCTCTATTCTCACATGTGCAGGAAAATACAGAGAACAATGTCGGTCAGGGGTAACAGATGGCGGTCAAGTGTGACCGGTGCCGGTTACTGTGAAATCTGGAAATGTCATAGAACAAGCTTTAGGTCTCTTTTGTGATTGCAAAAAGGACTTTGGTTGGTCAGGACAAGGTATTAGATGACTAGGGTAGGCTTGACAAAGCTTTAATGGGTATATGGAGGTGGAAATGTTGGAGAAGGTCAATAGGTTGTTAGGTAAGCAATAAATGATAAAATAATGATGAAATGAAATAAATCAGAGAAGTATGATGTTATACTTACTTTGATACTAGTCTTGGATGCCTGTGTGTGAAGGATGGAGTTGCTAATGATGGGCTTAAAGGCTGAAAATGATCACCAACTAAAGGAAAGCTTCTGCATGGGCTACATGTGCATTGCTCTTTGCTTGGTTAGGTCAAATCATGGTTGTGCAGGAAAATATGTTTGATCTACTTCCTTGCATGCATGGTATCATTGGAATTCACTCTCTGAAGATGTATTATCTCTTTGAGATGTGATAATTCTCACCAACCTCTTTGCTTCCAACTTCCAACCTTGATAATAAGGTTGTTTTGGGGTTAAAGGGTAACCAACAATGGTTCCGACTTAACCGGCGACGGTTAGGGGTAGCCGGCATTGGTCAAGGTGGGATTTCCTAGGTTTACTAAACTAGGGAGATCCTCTTGATTTCCTCGTATGTCATTACATTAACCCATGGATTAGACTAGGAGATTCTTGTAAGCATGCAGGGATGTGGTTAGAGGGAATGTAGGCATTGATTCTTAGGGTTTGGGTAAGACTCAGTTAGTTATGGCAACTTACTAAGAATATGTCTTAGGTTGAGTTGGCTTGGTGAGGTGTTTAAGTGAACTGCATGTGTGGATATTATTTAAAATAAGATATTTAAATAATAAATATAGTGAGGATAATGCATTAATTTAATTAAATTAATATTAGTGGGGTGAAAGGGGTCATGGCTAGGTGAATGTGATGAAGGGTGCTTATTTGTCAAGGGACCAAAGGGGAGTGTGACCTAATTTTAGTGTCTACATTTTGCCCCTTTTTGTTGTGTAGCTTGTATTGGTAAGCAACGCTAACAAAAATAAGATGTGGTTTCTACATGTGTGGGTGAAGGTGATCCCCCTCAAACTAGAAACTAATGAGGCAGAAGGGAGAATCAGTGAGTGGTTTGATAAAAAGTAAATGGGAGGAAGAGTCAGGTGGGCATGAGGAAGAAAGAGTTAAAGGTCTACACGGTAAATCTAGGTAATGGGTTTGGGTCAAAGGTAGCAACAGTCAAATGCATGCACATAAATAAAGCAAAGCATGCATACACGGGTTGAAGAGTAGGCAAACTCTACATTGTCTAAGGTCGATTAGTTTATCCAAAAAAGGTGGAAATGAATCCGGTATCCAAGGTATAAGATATGGTCGAAACACAATGTAGGTTAGGTGCAGAACGATTAGGTTTTTCTAGTACACCAAAGGTAGGGTTAGGATAAATGGTCATGATAATAGGCTAGGTAACGTCATTAGGTCAATCAACATAAGTAACAGTGCCGTAAGGTATATCAAACACATGAGGTCAAAGGTCACTAGTGATGGTCCAGGTCCAAATATCTAGGTCATAGCATGGGTAAGGCCAAGGTAGGGGTAAAATAATGAGTCCCCAAAGGAGGAAAAATGGAGGTAGTAAATGAGGAGGTCAGGAAAGGTAAGGTAAATGGGTTGGGTAAAGGATCAGGGTGAGGGGTGGGGTAAAGGATCAAGGTAAAGGGTGGGGTAAAAGGGGATTAATTAAGGGAAATGTGCAGGTGAGGATGACTGATGGCGGTCATGGAAAACCGACGTTGGTATTGGAAAACCGACGCCAATATAGGAAAACTGACGATGGTAAGGTAGGGCACGCGACCAATGTCGGTCATTAGTAACCGACATCGGTTAGGTCGGGTTGGTTATAAAAACAAAAAAATCCACATTTTGATTATTCATTTGTTATTTGCGAAGTGAGAAAATGAAAAAAGGAGAGAAAAGAGAGAAAAGTGTCCGAAGGAAATGGGATAGTGAGTTGGCAGTGTGATTGGACGAGGGTTGGGTTGGTGAGCAACAGGTCCATGGGATCAAGGCGAGAGATTTGATTTGGCGGAGGTTACGAGGAATTATTCGGTGATGGTAGAGGCTAGAGAGGGATTGGGTGGGCCACCGGCATAAAATCCAGACATGCCACCAAGATGGCAGATCGCTACTAGGTAAGCGTCCAATGCTACATTGTTGATTAGATAGATTAGAAGTTTGGAGTATTGTTATTTAAGGTTTTTGTGGGTTTTTGTTTTTTGTGGGTGGGTAAAAATAAAATTTAGGTATGGGGGGGAATAATGGGATAAAAGAGGGAGGGGAAGGGTAGTAAATGGTATAGGTGGGGTGGGTAGAGGTCTAAGGGTAGTTTTAGGTCATTGTAGGTGGGGTAAAAGGGAAAGGGGGTGATTTTAGAAAATGGGGTTTTGGAAAGTCACGGGATTTTCTGCGATAGTGACCAAAGATCATCAAGGTTGGCCGACATTAGTTAGGTAAAACTAGTAGTGGTCACCAAACAGGTGACCAATGCCGGTTACATGGTAACCATGGTCGGTAAAGTTGAACCGGTATTGGTCACCAAATAGGTGACTGATGTCCAGTTTAAGGGTGACCAGAGTTGGTTAGGATGAACCGGCACCAGTTGGGATTTGAGGCACAAGGGTCCAAAATTGATGTGGGATACGTAGTTGAGATGGGTAGAGTTAAAACAGGTGGAGGATAATGATACTTTGTGAATATGGTTTTGGTAAATGTGGATTAATGTCGTGTTTGGATTGGATGCATGGGAGATCACAGTTACATATGTGGGACAAGGTTCCGCCTCTACTAGTGACGTTGCATGTTGTAGCGAACCCTTTGGAGCTCCAGCATGTGGAGGTAGTGGGTTTGAGTGGGATTCTTCACTACCGACATGTTTTTCGGTAGCCCAGCTTGATGGTTGCGCTCATCAATAGCTAGGATCCCATGACCAACACATTCCACCTTTCGACAGGTGAGATGACTATCACCCTAGAGGACATGTTCCAGATTTTGTGGCTACCCATATTGGGTGCCCAGGTGTATTCTATCTCCTCCGAGGCCTCATAGGAGTTGATTAGGACTGTCTTTGGCAAGGGGAAAGCTGATTTGAGATTCCATAGAGCTAGTTTTAGCTATGGAGAGATGTACCTAGCCCATCCGGATGAGATGAGGCTAATGGTTTTGTTGATGGAGGTGGTGTGCTATTATGCACTTCCAGATGCGAGAGGGTTGACACTTTCCCGATCACGATGGGGGTACTTCATGACGTACCCAAAATTGTAAGGTCTTTGTCTATGCCAAAATAACATGACATGTGCCCTAATGATGATATAGGTCTCCTCGTAAGGTGTTCGGGATCCAGAAAATATCTCCAAGTGTGTGTTAACATCCCGCATGCCCCACTTAGCCCCTGCGTGCTTTATTTTTCCCTTTTACCCTCTTTTCTTGGCCTTTTTCTCTTCAATGATGAAACCATCGCCCTTCCTGGGCGGCGGTCTCGTGACCGCCGCCTAAACAGTAAGCGGCGGTTATGTCTCCAGAACCGCCGCCCTGCTCAGGGTGGTGGTCCTTTACGTGTTTTTCAGAAAGCTCTTTTAACATTACTCACGTAATTTCAATGTTTTACCAGCTTTCTTTCACCGCCATAAGCTTGCATTTATGATTCTGGTTCCTGGAATAGTGTTTTGCCATTGTTTATAGTTTAAGAGTTCTATTTGGTTTTTACCTTGGGTAAATGCAAATGCTATAAATAGATGGCTTGTGCTCAAGCAAATGGCCCCTCAAATTTGCCTCTGATTTCTCTTTGCAATAGATTTAGTTTTCATTTTGCTTAGAATTCTTAGTTTCTTTCATTGCATGCTTAGTTAGCATTGTTTTACTGTTAGTAAGCCACATATCCATCTTGTGCAAGTGCTGTTGTTATTTCATCCAATCCATTGGAATAGGATAGTCTGTTTATCAATAGGAAGCCATTAAAGTTGCAGGTTTTGCTCCTCAAATAGGATAGTTTCAGGTTCTGGATGTTTCATGTTTCATGACTCGCAATAAATCCCGCTAGGAATTGCATAAGCCAAGCTCTGTACTCTTGTGCTATCCCTCTCCTACTTGCATTGTATTCAGTCTGTATCTTGAGCTGCCTACATCCCAATATCTACTTCTGTTGATGCTATCATTACACACTTTTCTGGATCCACGTGAACAAAAAGAAACGAGGAGATCACACTAAGGGGAAAAGATCACACACACCGTCGGATTTTCCACTATTCTACAGAATTCAGGTTCTAGCTTTCAAAGTTCTAAATTAGAATCATATCAAATAGAGTAGTTAATTACTTTATTTTAGTTAATTTTACTTTCGATATTGCCAAGGAAGTTGTGGGGATTGATAGTTTCTGAGAGACTATGATTCATTCCTCACTTCTGGGGTAGGATCGAGAGTCTTGCAAATAGATTAGAACAGTTATTTCATTGTTTAGAGTAGATCTAAAAATTGCACAGAAAAATAGCTATACTCGGTTATCTTATTTGTTTTAAATTGTTATCTTAGCTGTCAATTTCTAGATATATTAAATTAGTTGCTAAATTCATTCGAATAGTTCATCAGAAAATAAAAAAATAGAGAAATCATATATGTTATAGATATATTCAACGTAGTTAAATTTTATTTTTGCTACAGTTCATTTTACATTGTTACTTTTGTATGACAATCACGGGACCTAGGGAGCCCACGGAATACGTATTCGAGCCAATCGTGCCTCAGCCCAATCTCATCATAGAAATAACTGATATAGATCAGAATCTTAGGATCCAAGTCTTCCGAACAACGGTAAGCTTACAACAAATCAATTCCCAGTTGAGTGGATTAAACATAGAAGATGACCAAGCGCACACATTTTGGTCGAATCAACCAAACTACAGATTACCCTAGGTAACATTCATATGACGGTAGAAGGGGTTGAAAGAGAACAAACCTTTGGTTGTGATCCTTTGGTCCCATAGCCAGACATAGGAGACACTCTTATAGATATAGATACCAACCTAAGAATTCAGGTTGCAAGAACAGCCTGTGAGGCACTCTGAGAAGATCACACAACTATTAGTTTTGAATATAGAGGCTGAGAAAGCATATGATCACTGGGTGTTAGGGATTAGGAACTAACTCTACGCATGACCATAGCAGGACCGCAACAACCAAGAGTCTATGGTTGTGATCCACAAATCCCGCAAAGTCAATCAAACATAGACATTGGTCTACACACACTAGTATTCAGATCCACTCCACTTCCTCCTATCATCATCGAACAGTTATCCTTACTAGATACAACAGCTAACAAAGCTAGAGAGTTCTGGACTAGGCCAAAGAATCATCCATAGGGTCAACTATATTTACCATCCACCGTATGACCTTATCCGGAGACGTACATGAAACTATCCCAGGTCATTTTCCACGTATCCCACAACCCATATATTAAATCACACCAGAGCTCGATATTGATTGGAGCCTTGAGCATTCATCCTTACCAATAGATCTATCACACCACCTGGTTCGAGTTAGGAGGGCCTTCTTTGCCTTAGATTTGTAAATTCCACTAGTGCGTATTGAAGACATTAGATTGCCTAACTAGTTTTTTCGCATCCCATACATATTCCATCCCCCCACCAGCTATCTCGGCATGATCTCGGGAGGTTAGCTGTGAGGAAGAGTTGTTTGTAGATTCCCACGCTCGCTTGTCACTTTTCCATCGACAAGTACTCCATGATATGATGGTGCATGAGACACACTTGTCTTGATCACCAAAGCATTCTCAGTGCAACTATACAGAGAGCTGTGGGCATATGGGAAGTTGTGTAGGTTTAGCATATGTTGTACATTTATACTACACTACTAGGCATACGAGCACATAGTGTGTGTGTGACCTATAGGGATGCCTTGAGTAGATGCATTCCCACCTATATTTGTGTGGGTGGGATACAGGAGATGGGTGTCGGTGATAGGAGAGTGGAGATCGGATAGGCTGACACATGATGTGGCCCATTTTCTATAGTTACTAGAGGGGTTGTCCAGAGCAAAAATTATATGGAGGCCATATGTGGGATTCCACTCATATAGGCATATGCATGAGGAGCTAGCTGAGCTACCAATAGAGAGGTAGATATAGGGTCACCGTGTCGGGGAGGATGAGATGATCTCAGTAGACGAGTCCGATGGCATTTTGGGCTCTTACAGACATTCCTCCTCCCTTCCCTGAGATCGGTGAGATGACGTGGAGAGGAACTTACCTCTACCATAGCCAAAAGTACCCACAGGGGAGGAGGAGAAGCCAGTGGATCGGTAGATAGATGACACTAGATGTACATATAGATACAGGTAGTGGTGGGTGGCTTAGTTATGAGCCATACCACCCAAACCGGGGCAGCTAGACTTAGCTACCATTACAGTGTAGAGAGATACCCTACAGGGGTAGGTAGCTACACTGATTACCTAGTTGGGTATACTACAGACCCAGCTAGAGGGCTCGAGAGGCAAAGGTAGCAGAGCTACGCATATAAGTAGCTAGCCTACGAGTGCTCGGTTGGAGGATGGAGGAGATGGAGGAGATGGAGATGGTCAGGGGGGATGGTCAAGTGGCAGCCTTACAGGCTTAGGTGGTAGGTTTACAAGGCCAGTTGGCTGTAACCTAGGCACAGATTGGGGCTTTGAGGCCTAGATACATGCACATGTGTATGGGGTACCACCATAGGCACCGGGAGTAGGTCTCAATTCACAAGAAGGCATAGGGTAGGTTGTTGTAGGGTAGGTACAGGGGCCAAGACCTATGGGACCACCATATCTTTGTGCTTGTATCCAAGTTACTGAGGATGTCCTAGGTGAGTCGAGATATTATCGGGACTAGCTTATGGTGGTTGGGAAAGATTTCATATCCTATGCCAAGTACATGGCACAACAGGCATCCATTGAGAGGAGGAGATCCCACACTCATAATGTGGAGAGCATAGGAGTTTAACGAGCTCTGAGGCCTGATCATGGAGAGGCCACCAGCGCACGACGACTAGCTCTAAGTGAGGTACCAACATGGACGAGGAGGCCAAGGGTACATGTGACACAAAGATGGAGGACATCCAGCGAGATGCCTAATATGCGGTGACCTATTTTTGATGTATACTAGTTATTTTTTTGATACATATACCAGCCTGCTGCGTGCCAAGATAATCAGTGAGGATGTACGAGTGATTTGTATATTTTTAGCATTTACCGGCTGTGTTCGAAGATATTTTGTATTGATTTAATTTTTTGTATATATGAGACTGGTCTACATGCCGATGACATTTTGTATTGTATATCGGCTCTGCGTCTTTGACATTTTGAGATGATGGTCATGATGAGATAGGCATATATATTGAGATACACATTTATTTATTTATATGATGAGATACATGGTATTTTGTGATTTATTGATGTGTTTATGAGATATTGGTTTATGGCTTGTGTTAGATGAGATATAGATTTGGTACTTTGATTTGGATGGAAATTAGGTGAGTTAGGCATGATGGAGTCAGGTCAGTTTAGGCATGGATCGAGTCAAGTTGGTTAGGCATGGTTGAGTTAGGTTATAGGCATGGTTGAGTCAGGTTGGTTGAGGCATGGTTTGAGTCAGGTTTGGCTAGGCATGGATTGAGTCAGGTTATAGGCATGGTTGAGTCAAGGTTGGTTAGGCATGGTTGAGTCAGGTTTGACTAGGCATGAATATATTGAAAGTAGGTGAAGTTGTGATTTATTTTTTATTTTTTTGCAATGAATGATACTATGGGTCATATGTGAGATGTGGTATAATCCATACATAGTGATGATAGAGAATTGGTAGGTGTAATAAATGTATAATATATGTAGCAAATTGTTATGTATGTGACTTAATTTCCAATTTTGTATATAAAAGGGGAACTAAGTGAAATGTGACATAAATGATGAGTTAGGCATGGTTGAGGAATTTTTAGGGTAGAGAATGGCCGAGATAACCTCCAAGGGCCCCATGCCCTCAGAGTGCTACCTACATAGTCTCGGAAAAAAGGGACCTTAGGCTAATGTAATTCTCCCATAATCTAGGGAAGAAAATGAGAAGGTGTGAAAATGAGTCGATAGGTGTTTGGGCATGTTTTGGGTTTAGGTTTGTTAGGTGTGTGTAGATTGTAGGTAAAATGATGTAGGTGAAAGTGATTGTGGTGAAAGAGGAGGATTAACCCAAAGGTAAGCGTCGAGGACCAAGTCCTATATAAGGTAATCAAAATGTAAACAAAGATGGTTAAAAGATAAAAGGGGGCAATAAAGCCACCTGATTGGGTAGGATCATACCGAGTAGATCATACCTTAGAGGAGGTGATGAACATAAGACCCTAAAGATATTACACGATTGACATGTTCTACGATGAAAAGTAGTCACATGATCACCAAATGTCTAAGTTCCAAGAAGTCCCTTAAGGCAGTAGGAAATGAGAGTGGGCATGGTTCACAGGGTGAAGATTAGGGAGTTTTTAATTTTTTGGTATGAGGTAGCAGGCCCTTCGGGAAAGAGGTCCTAGGTCACAATGGGAAAGTCCATGACTATTTTTTTTTTTGTTTTGACTTATAGTTGAGATAGAATGATCAATGCGAGAAGTCTATATGGGAAAAATTGAACTCCTTGAGGTCTTCGTGAAGTTGATCGATGCGGGAAGCTTTGGTTTCTCTCATTTTTGAAGAGCTTTACATAGCTTTCCTTTGTGGGAGCAATCTATTTATAGCAGCGGTTGGTCGAGAGGAAGATGTCCTTTTGAGGGAGTCATCTTTTTATTAGAATTTTGACTCAAGGAGTTTGGTCCCATTGTGAGGTCTTTGTAGTCATGGACAAGACCAAGGTGAAAGATAGGACTCTTGTTCAAAGGGCAAGGTGAAATGACCATGGGATCTCATCTAGAGGTAGACAAAAAGTATCCATGAGAATCATGTTATGTGTAGTGCCATGGTACACATATTTAAGAGAAGATAATGAGTGATGGGTACTCACATGATTCTTGTTTAATCATTAGGGAGGTGTATGGAGTGAATGGCACTCAAGGGATGAGAATGGAAAGAGAAAAAGGGTGAGGTAGGATGATGAGTCAACAATAAAATGGTCGAAGATGCAAGGCATTAAGGGGCTTAGGTTCAGGTTTACCCTCAAGAGAAGATAAACGATAAGCACCTGATCCATAGGTATGAGTCATGATGTATGGTCCAAGCCAATTAGGAGAAAATTTTCCCCATTTACTTTTTTCTACTTTGGTTATGTGTTGATTTTCTTTTAGGACAAGGTCACCAACTTGGAAGGTTCGTTCATGAACATGTTTTTCATAAACATGTTTGATACGTTCTTGGTAAACTTGAAGGTGATCCAAAGCGTTAAGACGACGTTCGTCTAATAACTCTAGCTATGCTAAACATTCCAGATGAAAGTCATCGTTAGTGAGCATATCATGGAGATAAATACAGAGTGAGGGGATCTAGACATCAAGAGATAGAAAAGCCTGCGTACGAGTAGACTAGAGAAAAGGGTGTGGCCACAGTGGAAGTGCAAATACTAGTGCGGTATGCCCACAGGGCAAAAGGAATGTGCATATGCCAATCCTTCCTAGTATCGTCATCCACTTTCATGAGAATTTTTTTGAGGGTTTTATTAGTGGATTTGGCTTTACGTTGGTTGGTTTGTGGGTAGTAGGGTGATGAGAAACTAAGTTGAATGTTGAAGGCATCGCAAAGTTTTTGCAATGTTTTTTTTTGAATTTTTTTCCATTGTCAGTGATGAGGCGATGGGGAACACCAAAGTGAAAAATGATGTGGTGGTTAATGAAATCACATATTTTCTTAGCTTTTATAGCAATGAGTGGGATGGCTTCTACCCATTTTGTGTAGTATTTGGTAGTAGTGATGATCCATTGATGGTATTGGGAAGAATGAGGATTGATTTCTCTGATAAGATCCAAACCCCATTGAGAGAAGGGCCAAAGGTCACGAGTGACCTATAAGGCATGATTTGGGTGTATGATGAAGATTCGAATGTTGTTGGAATTTTATGCAATGTTTGATGTAGTCACAAAAATCATGGTTAAGGGTCACCAATAATAGCTTAGGTGAAGAATATGCTTAGCAAACAGAAGGCCACTAAAGTGACCTCCACATATGCCATCATGAACCTCTTTAATATTATAAGGAATTTTAGAACTTGTGAGGCATTGTAAGAGAATACCATCAAAGCCGCATTTATAGAGGAGTCCCCCTAGAATGACATAATGAGAGACCTTTTTAAGGAAGGCGTGTTGTCCATTACAGGTGAGATCAGGAGGTAAGATGGAGAGAGAAAGGTAGTCAGAGTATTGTTTATACCAAAGGTCACTCAGTCAGGGGTAGCGGTTCCGATCAAGTAAACATTGTGAGGTAAATAAGAAGGTGATTGGAGGCATTGTACGGTGACAAATATTGTAGAATTGGTAGGTGAAGTGGGTATTTAGGAAGCTAAGAAGGCCATGGTATATGCAAATTTGTTGGTGGAACGTGGGATGGTTTGAAGGGTTTAACGATCAAAGGTGGTTAAAAGTATGTCTACATGATGTTTATACTTTTGAAGTATCTCATTATGATATTTGTACATACCATTGACTTGGTTTATGACCAATTGAGAATCTCCAAAGATGTTGATTGATTTGACATCTAGGGAATAGGTGGCTAGGAGACCTAGTATAAGTGCTTCGTATTCGGCAATATTGTTGGTGCAATCAAAATATAGTTTGAAAGACAAATGCATGGGTTCGCATCAAGAGGAATGAGGCTAATACCAGCCCCACCCCGACGCCGACACTTGGAACCATAAAAAAAGAGTGTCATTCGATAAGGTGGTTCATTCAGGGAAAGGGTAGCAATCGACTCATCTGGAAAGTCAAAATTAGAGGGTTAATCCCTGGAAATAGGTGCGTTGGCCAATTAGTTGGCCAGAGCTTGGCCCTTGATGGACTTTTGATGAATGAATTCAAGGTCAAGATCAGCTAAAAGCATAAGTCATTGTGCGACACACTGATTTTGATAAGGTTTGGCATACATGAAGTGTAAGGGGTCGGTGTTGGTCATAACATAGGTTTTGTGGTTAAGTAGGTAATGACAGAGTTTGGTGGAAATGAAAACTAATGCTAAGTAAAGTTTTTTGGGATGGGTGTATCAGGTTTCATATTCCAAAAGAGTATGGCTGATATAATAAACCACCTACTCCTTGTGTTGTTCATTGCGATGAGCGAGCATGGCTCCCAAGGAGTGATCGGTAGCGGATATGTATAGATAAAAAGGTTGATTGTCTTTAGGTGGGATAAGTACGGGTGGTTGGAGAAGGTATTTTTTAAGGCCTCAAAATCTTTGTGACAGTCATCATCCCATTGAAAGGAGACATCCTTCTTGAGAAAATGATGAAATGGTTGGCACCGATCCGATAATTGTGAAATGAAATAGTGAATAGACTACAACTTACCTTGTAGGCTACGGAGTTGTTTAAGGTTAGTGGGTGGAGGAATTTCTAGAATGGCCTTGAATTTAGTAGGGTCAACTTCTATACCACAAAGAGAAAAATAAATCACAGAGCTCTCCGAGAGAACTAAGAAGATGCACTTCTTAGGTGTAGGCGGATGTAATATTTAATGAAGCGGTCAAATATGGTTTTGAGGACGACAAGGTGCTCGAGTGATGTTTATATTTAGCCAAGAGATAATCCACGTAATCTTCCAATATGGGATGTATGATGTCATGGAAGATTTAAGTCATATCCCGTTGATATGTGGCACTGTGTTTTTAAGGCCAAAAGGCATGACTCGATAGCAGAAGGTCCCCCATGGGGTGATGAATGAGGTTTTGTGTTGATCTTCTGGGGCAAGAAAAATTTGGTTATAACCCGAGAAGCCATCCATGAGTGATAGCATCTCATGACCAGTGGTGAGGTCAACCAACTAATCAATACCGGGTAAGGGAAAGTCATCTTTTGGGTAGGCTAGGTTGAGGTCACGAAAGTCCATGCAAATGTAGAGTCCCCTGTTACTTTAGTAACAGGGACAATGTTATAAATCCAATGAGGATAATCAATGGGTAAGATGAAGGAAACAAAAGAAGGCCCAAGTTCTTCTTTGACGAGAAGAGCAATACGAGGGTGCATTTTCCTCAACTTTTGTTTGATGGGTTTGGCATCGGGAATAGTTACGATATTATGGACCACTATGGTGGGGTCAATACTGGGCATGTCTGCATAAGACCAAGCAAAAGCGTGGTTATGATCTCTAAGAAAAGAAGTGATGGCTTCCTGTTTAGCAACATCTAAAGATTGTCTGATATTTAGGATGTGTGGGTCATCCTAAGTATGAATGTTGATCTCAATAGTCAATTCATTCAACATGGTTTACATCTCAGAGGGTAATGACCGATGAATATATGAGTCTTCTACACCAAGGTAGGTGAGTATGGATTCATCATCCTGACATTGAATGACGTTAATTATAGGTGTGTCATCATCGATCATCTCAGGATACAGGAATGGAAGAGTGGAAGGGCCTCTCCTCGTGTTGATAAGTCGAGGCCCCAAGGAAATGGTATTTATTAAAAAAAAATTAGGAGGGATAGATTCAGATCCATCGACTCCATCGGTAAAGGTGGTGATGAAGGTGGAGTGGTGAAGAAGGTGGAGAAGGGCTAGTTTCCTTAATGAGTTCAATGTGGGCTGTTGGGTAGGTGGTTTAGGAAGCCAATACCACTTCGGTCATTATGTTTATGGGTGGTACATGGAATAACAAAGATGGCTTCCTTACTCGTAAGATCCGAAACCAAAACCCTTCTATGCACAACGGTGTAGGAAGGTATGGGTGAAACGGCGATTAGTAAGTGATTGGAAGTTACTAGAAAATGCGTGGGTTTGTGATGGTGGTTTAAGTGTGTAAGTGGTAGTATCAAGTCCCACATAGGTGAGACTAGTACGAAGGTGGGGAGGACCATAAAGGAGTTATTCTCCTGTACGGTGATCATAGCGAGGGTGTTGGTGAAGGCTTCCATACTCTTATGGAGTAAGAAATGTGTTGACACTATATAGGTGGTACTCCCCCCAGAGTGAGGCGTTGAAAAAAACCTTCCAAGGGATTAGTGGTTGGTATATAGGTAGTTGGTATGGATAAGTTGTCGAGAGGTTGATGCGGAGGTGGAGTTAACAGATTGGGAAGTGATGGGTCAGCCGTGGAGGTTATGGCATGGTAGGCATGGAGGAGGTATGTGTGGTAGAAGCAACGCGTCTGTCCTAGTAGGTGGAGGTGTAGGTGAAGTCGTATTGGTCATGGAGGTAGAAGGCTTGATAGGTATGAGCACATCATTGGGTCAGTAAAGCATGTTGCATGTTTTAAAAGGCGACGGTCAAGCTGGAATGGTATAGGTGTGTCCTTCGTGTTCAAACTTTACACAATGATGCAGAGTGGAAGGAATGCAACCCATGACATGGATCCAAGGTCTACCAAGCAACAGGTTATATTGGAATTCCCCCTCCAAAATGTAAAAGAATTTTGGAAAAGTGTGGGGGCCCACACGAATGTGGAGGATGACGGTGCCTAGTGTAGATGTGATAGCATCATTGAATGAATGAAACATGACCAGTGTTTATGCATGCAATTTTCAGGTATGTGCATTTGAGTGAATGCATGGGATGAAATGATGTTAATGCTAGTGCCCCCATTAATCATCACACGACGTACCCATATGTCATTGATGTGGACAGAGATGAAGAGGGATGGGTCCGGGTCATCATTTTGGTGTGGCACAATCTCTTCCTCTGAGAAGCTAAGGGAGGATACTTGGTGAATAGGGTAGGGTGAAGATGAAGGTGGTAATTTGGTGAGAGAGGCTACATGATGGGGTGTGATAATAGAGACTATGGGTGTAGGGTCATTAGGTAAAACCTCAATCGATTGAAGAACCTCCATGAGATCTTGATGATGGGATTCTCGAGGTTTGGATGAGGTCATATAAGGACATTTTGAGGGGTGATTGGTGTAATTGTTTGAGCATGGTGCGATGTGTGACACCATTAGAAATGGGGTACATGGGGCCACAAATAGTTATTTTAGGTATGGGTGTGGATTGTATGTTGCGTATATGATTGGTTGGTGGATCAGTTGCCTTTTATTTACCATTCTATGCATGTGTAGTGACATGTATCATGTTGATTTCAGGGGAGTTGGTAAATGGAGAATGTGTAGGGTGAGTGGTATAACAACACGACGGGAAAAAATCTACCAGAGGAGAAAAACCCGTGAGGTCACTTGGGCACAACGACATTTGGGTGGTGGGATGGAAAGTTCTAATATAAAACCATGTTAATTTCAAATCTTGGGTCCGCTCTAGGAGTTGTGAGGGTGGAGGTTGTGGTCATTTAGTGGGCGTGTGGGAATGGGTGTTGGTGAAGCAGATCCTCGTCGAGAAGTTCATCGTCATGAAAGTTGGTTTCTAGTGGACACAATTAGATAAAGATGGAATTTAAGGCCTTATAGTTCTCCACATCATGTCCTAGAACATGATGGTATGCGTAAATTTTGGTATCATCAAACCATTTTTCCTTGGGTTTGAGGGTTGTAAGGTCCGAGTGGCGGTAATGTGATGAAATAGGTGTCGAGGAGGTTGGTTAAAATTTTGGCATAAGACCCTCGCTAGTGGATCACAATGGGAAGTAAACATAGGTTTGGGTGTAGGTGTAGGTGATTGTTCAGAACGGTATTTAGAAGAGGAGGGGGTCAAGCCATGGGTTTGGGTGTTGGTGTGGTTTTAGGTGTTGGTCATGTTTGTTTAGGTATGGGTATAGTAGATGGATGGGTAGGAGGGTGTGTGGTCATTTTGACTACCTTATTGTGGGGTAGTGGAGTTTTGTTTTTGGGTTGCACCTTCTTGGGTAAAGGTGATGTGGGTGTATGAGGTCTAGAAGGAAAAGTTGATGGAGGAAGAGGGTGAGTTACCCATGGGGATAATGGGGTGTTGTGAAGGTAGATGACGCAGGTCATGCTTGAGGTGCGCGAGACAGTGACTGAAGTGTAGTGGGTAGTGAAGCAATAGCTGAGGGTATCAGAGGTATGGGTGGTAAAGAGGTGGCAGGTGTAGGTGTAAGTCGAGTTGGGCATCTGGGTAGGTCAAAGGTTTGTGAGGAAGGGATGATCTGTTGTGTTTTTGGTTTATTGATGGGTGGAGGTTTCTTGACCATGTGGGGAAGTTGAGATCCTAAGATGGACGGGACAAGTGCAGTCCGATTGGTGCAAATGGGTATGATTTATATGGGTTCGGTGTATTTGTTTGGGTGTTGGAGTGGGTGTGGTGTTGAATTTGGAGGATGTATCTAAATCTAGTTTGATAGGCAGATGAGTAAGGCTAGTGGTCGGGGTGAACCCTAAAGTGGTAATGGATTGATCGAAGCAAATGTTATAGGTATGGGTTTGGGTTTAGGTGTAGGTTGAGTTATGGGTAAGGGTGCGGTGTGAGCTATAATAGGTGTCATGGAAGGGGTTTTGATAGAGGTGATTGTGTTTGGTTCAATTGGTCAAAATGTTTTTGGGTAGATAGTGGGGGTATCAAAGAAGAATCTGTGCATCCGTGTTGATACTGGGAGTATAAGGTGCCCCCATAGTAGAGCCCTATCCACATAATCTAAGTGATCAACGAAATTTTAGAACAAAACATTTATAGGTGGATTTAGTGAGGACCTAATGGCAATTCCCATAAAATGTGTCTTAGAGACGGGAATTGGCTAGCTTCAGCCTCTGTGGGTAAGAGATCCGAAAGTAGGTTTGTAGGATCTTGAGTGGCTGATGGAGAATGCTCGCCAAGAGGAAAAGGTATCTCAACTGGGTCTATGATAGGTGGTGGAGATGATGGGTTCTCCTCTATGGGTGGAGGAGGTAACGGGTGCTCCTCTATGGGTGGAGGAGGTACTGTAGCTAAAGGCTCTTTAAGTGGTGAAGCTAGGGGTGAGATGGTCTCAATGTTAGTGAAATATTCCTCAGTAGGTGATGAAGGAGATGAAAGGTGTTCCTCTATTGGTGAAGGAATAGGGGAGGTTGGTTCCGATGTAGAAGGAGGATTTCAGGCTAGGATCTCCTCTATGGAAGGAATATGGGGTAATTGGGAGGTGACAGGTGTGTCATTAAAGATAACGTGAACCTTGTGGGTATGGGTATCGTGAGTGGAGGTCTCACGGTTTGATTAGACAAAGGGGCATGGTTAGGAAATGGTTTCTTGAAGATATGTAGGTTTTGGTTGGCAGGTGCATTAGGATTATCCACGGTTAACTCACCTTTCTCAAGCATTTCTTGGACAATATTTTTGAAAGTGATGTAGTTGCCATCACTATGACCCTTTACTCAATGATAGTTATAGAAATCATGTTCTTTATACCATGCGGGCATGGGGCGAGTAGGGTCAAAACCAGTGTGTGGTTTTATGGGTGGAAGAGTGATGGCTCCGGCTTTGATAAGATTTTCTAAGACAAAAGAGTAAGGCTCCCGATTGGGGTATATTTCCATTGCTCTCATCTGAATTGAAAAGTTTGGATAGGTGAGAGATTAGATGAAGGGGTAGCCTAATTTTACAGATGTGTTGCACGGCCTTAAGTACCACTGTGTTAGTGGTGCCATTAGATTTTGAATAATTGGTTTGTGGTTTGGAAGAAGAAGAGGTATCATTCGAATTGAATGCCAAATTCTTATTACATAATTAGATTTTCTTCTCTTCGATGGCCCGAATCTCTAACTTTCGTGCCATACTTGAATGCTTCATCGAATGTTCGAAGGTTTGGACCCGTAAGGTTGGTGAGATATTCTTGGCATAATCTTGTGTGAAGAGCTCGATGAGTCTCCTTTTGTGGTAGTTGGAAGGTAAGTTGGTTGATCAGGCTACGCCAGTGAGTGACAAAATATGTGATAGATTCATCCTCATACTGACGTGTGGAATATAGATCAGTCATGGTAACCTTCTTGATGATATTGATAGAGAAATGATCCAAGAAGGTTTGGGCTACCTGATTAAATGAGAATATAGAGTGTTTAGGTAACCCACTATACCAATCTAATGCAGGTATAGTGAGGGACATGGGAAAGGTTCTCAATAGTAACGCATCATCATGAGTGATTAGATAACGCCCATGTTTGAATGATGAAAAATTTTGTTGCAGGGTTTTCTTTGCTATTGAAATGATTGAATTTAGGAATTTCTCAATGCACAGGTATGAATGGATAGGAATGGATGGGTGAATGGACTCTTTGCAAATCTCATCATAGGTGAGAGTGTTACAGAGCTAGAAGCGACACCTCCAATATCTGCATCTTGTCCAACATCAATTTAATTAGGTCGTTGGTGGGTTGTGATGATTGGATGCCTCCTATAGCATGAGAGGGTTGGTTTTGGGCATATAATGGGGGTGGCACTCCAGTATATGGTGCTACCATGTAGGTTGATTGGGAAGAAGGAAGTGAAACAGGGGGTACATACCCTGAGTGAATAATGGATGAAACAGGAGGTTGTTGATAGTATGTATATGGGGGTTGAAGGGTTGTGGTAACCCTAGTGGCAATAGGGGCTAATGATTGTGGAATGGAAAGGACCACGTTTTGAAATGGGGTAGGGGTCACCGACACTAGAGGTGGTAATGTAGCTACGAGTATGTGTGAGACATTAGGGGTGGATGAGATTGTGTTTGGGGTAGTTTTTGAGGGTATGGTGGATGTAACAGTGCCACGGAGGTAAAAATGTGGCAGTCATAGTGGGTATATAACCTAACTGTGAAACGACTGGGGGTAAGGTAGATGCGGGAAACATAGAGCAGATGGGGCCAATGCAGAGTGGGTACGAGAGTCGGTGGGATAGATACGGGCATCTTTGTATATCAATCGACCGAGGCATCTCGAGTGGACGAGTGGGAAAGGTAAAACTGCAAGGCAGCAGGGTTTTGGTCAAGGAGTCGTGTGAACTTCTCATCTTCAGTAGTGATAGTAATAGGCTAGATGGGATCCATGGCTGGTGATAAAATGGAAGGTGGTGAAGGACTAGGTGGGATTGGTTGATAACTGGCATGAAACACGAGTGCGCTTGCTTGTCTTTGGGTCAGCACCATGTGAACTAGTACTGATCAGGTAGGGTTACTTCTCTGTAAAAGACAGAGAATAGCAAGAATAGGTGAATCTGGTGACAAAAAGTAGATTAAGTACCAAATGGTGGCTAGAATGTAAAACAAGCTAACCGATGCTAGTTAGGGAAAACCAATCTTTGGTCGGGGGTAACCAATGCCGCCATTCTTGTAGAAAATGAATAGTGAGTGAACAACAAGGTAGAAGGTAAAATATGACAGGTATGCCAAATATGATGATGTTTAAAATGTCAATGGGAATGATGACAGTGACAGGGACTATGAAAAGTGGAAAAAAATGAATGAAAATGTCCTTTTGAGTAGGTTAGCAAAAGGACACGGAACCGACGTCAATTGAGTATAACCAACGATGGTCGAGGTAACCGACAATAGTTTCTTGTGAAATTGAAATAGTGATGAAAGAAAAGTGGTTGTGAATTAAAATCTAATGTAGAATCAAACCCAGAATTCTGAGAATGATGATGATATGGCCCAGGCACACTTAGGTGAAGCTGGAATACACCACTATGATGAGGAGCATGCAAGGATGAACAAAAAAGTGAAGAACGTGATCTCTCACCTCAAAACGCAAGCCAAGCAGAAACACTAAGAAAATATGATCCTATGAGTGCCTTTTCTATTTTGTTTGTTTACCTTATGCTATTTAGGGACTTACACATGAATTGTGAAATAGAGTTTTTGGTGAGGATTGCTTCCTAAAAATAAGGAGATCTAAAAGGTGAGGTTTTAGGTATGTTATGGTGGGGGCGGGCTTTGCTCTGAAGTATGACTCGATAGAGCAGTGAGATGGGTGCCCACTATGTCGTGATTGTGTGATCACCTAAAACTTCTTCCAGGTAGGATGTTGTTTAAGAATGTAGGTATTTTAAAAATTTTTGAGGTTTGGTAAGACTCAGAGAAAGAGAAAAGGAAATAGTTCTTTTCTATGATTTGTTTTTCAACCATCAGCTACGCATGACTTCCATCGTATATGTTGCCCTCAATTAATGTGAGATAATGCAATAAATCAGAATGGAATGCACTTATTTTAGAGCCTAAATCAAAATTTAAAATTGGATGACACAATAAAATGAAGAGGAAGAGGATGCTCTTTCACTACAATGCAGAAAACATGAAGAAATGATTCTGTTTAATTACACCAAAAGAAAAGTTTCTTCAAGAGTAAATATAAAGAAGAGGTGGGTTACCAAGGAAGAAAATTAGTGTGTACGCTTTTCAGAAGGGAAACAAACACACAAATTTTCCTATGAATTAATGAAATGCAAGGAACCTTGGATGGGTCCCACTGGGCATGCCAAAATGTTTCACCTTTTTCTTAGACCGTTTCTTTGAAGTGTTGACAAAAGAAATAGGGTAACAGGCGTAGGAGGAATACATGTTCAAATGCTAGTTGATGGGTTGTTGCACGTGTATGACTTATGAATCCACATCTGATCGTGAGAGATTCCTTTTGGCTAGGAGGAACTACCTGTAATGCAAAACAAGACCATAAGAAGGAATTAAACAATATGGGTAGTGAATTTCCTAGCATATGCTAGATCCGGAAGTGTGATACTTCCTAGATGGTTGTTAGTCCACTGTTTTAAACAATTTAATGTTGTAAACAAAGTAAATCCTATTATAATTTGAAATGATTTAGGTATCTCACTTAAAACACAATAAGAAATAGATCTAATCTAATAGGCTAAGCTAGAATAGAATCCAAAGGTCAAATGATTGGTTAAGGTTCTGGCAGTTTGTGAGATGTCTCGGGTAGATCATGGATGGATGAGGGTGAGATGAAATTAAGTGGGTAGGTCTCTATTTTGGGCTGTGTGGGTAAATACGAGAGAGCGATGTCGGTCGAGGGGTAAGCGACGGTGGTCGAGTATGACCGGTGCTGATTCTTGTGAAATCTAGAAGTGTTATAGAACAAGCTTTAGGTATCCTTTTTGATTGCACAAAGGACTTTAGCTAGTCGGGATGAGGTATTGGGTGATCTGGAGTAGGCTTGACGAAGCTTTAATGGGTATATGGAGGTGGAAATGTTGGAGAAGGTCAATAGGTGATTAGGTAAGCAATAGATGATAAAATAATGATGAAATGGAATAAACCAAAGAAGTATGACATTATACTTAATTGGATTCTAGTCCTGTATGCCTGTGTGTGAAGGATGGAGGTGTTGATGAGGGCTTGAAGGCTGCAAATGATCACCACTGAAGCAAATCTTTCGTATGGGTTGCATGTGCATTGCTATTTTCTTGGTTAGGTTAGATCATGTTTGTGAAGGAAAAGATGTTTGATCTCCTTTCTTGCATGTGTGGTCTCATTGGAATTCTCTCTATGAATATGTGATAATGGTCACCAACCTCTTTGCTTCCAACTTCTAACCTTGAGAATAAGGTTGTTTTGGGGTTAAAAGGGTAACCGATGATAGTTTTGGCTTAGCGGTGACGGTTAGGGGTAACCGGTGTCGGTCAAGGCGGGATTTCCTACGTTTACTAACCTAGGGAGATCCTCTTGATTTCCTCGAGATATCGTGTCATTAACCCGTGAATTAGACTAGGAGATTCTTGTGAGCATGCGGGGATGTGGGTAGAGGGAATGTAGGCATTGATTCTTAGGGTTTGGGTAAGACTCAATTAGTTATGAGAACTTACTAATAACTTGTCTTAGGTTGAGTTGGCTTAGTGAGGTGTCTAAGTGAATCGCATCTATGGATATTATTTAAAATAAGATATTTAAATAATAAATATAGTGAGGATAATGCATTAATTAAATTAATATTAGTGGGGTGAAAGGGGTCATGGCTAGGTGAATGTGATGAAGGGTGCTTATTTGTCGAGGGACCAAAGGGGAGTGTGACCTAATTTTAGTGTCTACACTTGGAATATACACCCCGATATAATCCTTTGATCAAAATATTTCTAAGAAGCACTTTTCTTATGATACTATTCAAAAGTTCATCACTCTGGAGAATGTGATTGTTGAGTTGACCCAAAAGGTGAAATAAAATAAAGGCATAATATATAATATGATGATATGTTGAACACACAAGTGTCAATATGCAAGTTTCATACAGGACCAGATGATGAAGATATGATGTAAATATTCCAACGGTTGGATGCCTTTCTAGAAAGGATACCTAGAAAACAAGATGATGATGAAGAAATTAGTGATGATCCCAATGTACCATGAATAATTGTAGTATTGTTTACTTAAAAATTTCCTTCTTAATTTTATTTATCTTCATTAATGATAATTGTATACTTTCTTAATTTGTAAATTTCAATTATGTATGTGGTATAATGTAATGCAATATGATTTCATTTATTTTGATAGAAATTTAGATCTATTATAAACATGAAATACATTGTAATATTTTGAATCAATTGCATTTGTAAAGAAAAATGGGGATTCTATAGGGGCCCCAACCCAAGAAATATTTATGTACATTATTGATATCATAACAAAAAGGGAAAGGGAAAGATACATTGTCATTCTATTGGTGAGAAATCTTCCTCGAAAGGAGGAATCATGTTCAAAAGTTTATTCTTTCTAAATAAAAATTCCTCAACATCCTCAGCCCCTTGTACAAACAAAAAGTATCCTGTAATATCATGAGTTTAAAGCCATGAGCTCATTGATACTTTCCCTAGGGCCATTCAAAACATGAATCAATTCTTACTTCTTCCCTAGGAAGATATTGTATGTACCCAAAATTTTAGGGTATTATACCACTGGAACGATGTTACACATGCCCCAATGATGATACAAGTCACCTCGTAAGGTGTTCGAGATCCAGAGAAGCTCACGAAGTATATGTTAGCATCCCAAATGCTTTATCCAAGTTCCTTATGCTTTGCTTTATCCTCTGCCTTTCTTTTTCTAAGATTTTTGACCTTCAGTGACGAAACCACCATCCTGCCAGGGCGGCGGTCCTGTAACCACTGCCCTGCTCAAGGCGGTGGTCCTTCACGTGTTTTCCAACACGTTATTTTGATCGCGACTTGCGTAATTTTTGAATTTCACCATCTTTTCTCAATTGGCTTAGCTCGTATTAATGTTTTATGTTCCGTGGAATAGTGTTTCTTCATTATTTAATGGTAAAAGAGTTCTAATAGGAATTACCTTTGGGTGAATGTTAAATCTATAAATAGCCAGCTTGTTTTCAAGAAAATGGCCCCTCAACTTCTCATTTCCATTGTTTAGTCTTTCAATTTATTTCTTAGAACTCATTTTTTTTTCATGTTTGCATCCATGCTAGTTTTCCCTTTCTATTAGAAGCCATTTGATCTTCTTGCTCCAATCTTGTTCATTGTTGTTCATATAAATTAGTTTAGAACGAGTAGTGTTAGTTGTAGATTGAATTCATTACGCTTACAAGTTGTGTTCTTCACAGAAGGTAGATTCTAGAATCTCTTGGTACACTTGTGTTATATTCCCATAATAAATCCCGCTAGGAATTACATACACCAAGCTCTGTCACTTGCACTATCCCTCTCCTACTCACATTATATTCGGTCTATATCCAAAGCTGTCATTGTTCAAAATACCTTTTCTATTGATGCTAGCATATACACGCTCTTTTAGATTCACGTGAACATGAAGGAACAAGGAGATCATTTTGAGGGGACAAAATCATACACTACTGGATTCGCCATTGTTCTGCAAATTCCAGGTTTTATCTGTCAAAGTTCTAGTTAAAACATATCAAATAGAGTAGTGAAATATTTCATTTCAGTTAAGTTTCATTTTCGATATTGCCAGGGAAGCTATGGGGATTGATAGTTTCTCAGAAACTATGATTCATTCCTCACTTCTGAGGTAGGATCAAGAATATTTCAATTAAGTTAATCAGCTATCTAGTTATTTAGGATAAACTTGCAACTGCACAAGCAAGTAGCTACATCGAGCTATCTTGCTTGTTTTAATTTTTTTATTAGATTAGTTGTCATTTTTTGAATATATTATATTAGTTGCTCTTTCAATTCTTTTAAAAATTCTATCAAAAAAAAAAATAAAGGAATATATATATGTTGTAGATATATCTTGCATAATTAGTTTATTTCATTTGATTAGGTTTATATTGATCTTGTATGATAATCACGGGACCTAGGGAGCCCAAGGAATATGTTTTTGAGCCAATTGTACCTCAACCCAATATTTCTATAGCATTACCGACATAGACCAAAATCTCGAGTTCGGTTCTTCCGAACAACAACGAGACCTACAAGAAATCAACACAACACTAAGAGGATTAAACATAGAAGATGACAAAGCACACACGTTCTAGGAAAACCAGCCGGATTATAGAATGCCTTGATAGATATCCGTATGACTGTAGAAGTACCGAAAGAGATAAAACATTCGGTGTGATCCACTAGTCCCATAGCTAGACACAAGAGACCTCCTCGTTGATATAGACACTAGCCTACGTATCCAAGTTTCTAGAACACCTATTAGGTACTCGAGAAAATTTTCCAACTTCTAGTTCTTAACGTAGAGGTGAAAAGGCATAGAATTACTAGATACTTGGAATCGGGGTTGACTCTTCATATGACCATAGGAGGTCCACAACAACCACGAAATTATGGTTGTGACCCACAGGTCCCACAACCCAACGTGCCTACAAATCAATCAAATATTGACACCACTTACTTAACGCTAGTGTTTAGGTCTTCTCCACTTCCACCGGACATCATCACACAACTATCATTATTAAATGTAGCAGCTAATCAAGCTAAAGATTTTGGACTAGACTAGAGAATCATCCATAAAACACCAAAATATCCACTACACATTTAGTCATTCCATTTTCATGACCTTGTCGGGAGATATATACGAAGCACCTGTAGGTCATCTTCAACATATCCCACAACCCATAGATCAGATCACGATTGAGCTCGATATTGATTGGAGCCTTCGAGCAGCTATCCTCGCCGAACGATCTATCACACTAGTTCAGGTTAGGAGGGCCTTCTTTGCCTTAGATTCGTAGATCCCATTATTGCATGTTGAAGACATAAGATTACCTAACTAGCTTATCTGCATCCCGCATGTATTCCATCCCCACCGGCTGTCTCAGCATGACCTTGGGAGGTCGGGTGTGAGGAAGAGTTACTTGTAGATTCTCATGCTTGCATGTCACTTTTCCATCATACAAAGACCCACTTCTTAATACCTAAACCACCCTTGAGATAATATTTCTTTCTTGTATCTTTTGAAGTGGAATGTGGCAAAGAAGTGCTTGCAAGAGATGGAGGTACAATTCTAAAAAATTCGGAGATGACTAGCCTGGATGTTTGGAGCTAGAATCAAGCCTGGATTTTTAGCAAATATGTTGGTGCTCCAATATTCTATGCATGTGAGGGATCTGATTATTTATTTTCCAAAAACCAAACAGCTTGTTCAAGTACAGTCATCCAATGAGAAATGGAAGACAGGTTGTCCACATGAGCTTCTTTATAAACAATGTATGCTCTTGTAGGAATTTCTTCTCGAAATTTTCTCATTAAAGAAAAGAGGAGAATCATCAAATGAAGTATCCTTTATAAGAGGATTTCAATTAAGCCATAATTTCTTCAACCCCTTGGGATTTTTCTGATTCTCCCACTGGAACAACTGAAAATACAAGACTTGGAAGGTGGAAAAAATTGGGCTTATTTTAACTAGTATTCGAATTAAGGCTACCCTAACAACTAGAATGTTAGTGGCCCGTTGCACTCTTATTGGTCCACAATGTCAAAGAGCATTCTCACGAATGCCTCATTTGGACCAGATAGGTAAAAAATTGAGTGCAAAGCTTTAGATGAAATCTCTTTTAGGCTAGGTACTAATGTTTCCTCCTCCATCTTACAAAAATAAATTGCATTAAGCTTCTCACAACTATAAATTTAAGAAAATATGCAAGATTATAATGGGAATGGTGAGAATTTATAGCAAAAAATGGAGCTTGAGAGTTTTTGTGAACAAAATCATGTCCGAGTAAATGCTAAGATTTCCTTTGATGTTCACACGAGATTGATAAAGGTGAAGTAGATTGATATTAATAAAAATATGAGTTATTTGGATTGATGTAACAAACCACATAGATTTACATTCCATTCAAAAATAAGTAATAATGATTTTTTCCATTTCAAAATAGATTCCCAAAAGGAGGGAATGATAAATGTCAAATCAAGCCACTTTGGAACATCCAAAAAATCATTAAAAGTTTTATCAACTTTCCTGTAAGGGAAATAATCAAATTAATGACATGGTGCCCTGGTCATCATAAAAAAATTTAATGAAACATACACCTTACAATAATTATAAAATAATCTCTCCATATGGCACGATAAGAATTTCAATTTTCATAAGGCAATAATCATGAATCAGATATTGTTTCTTAAGTGAAGAATATTCTTCACAAAGATTCACTATTTGTAAAATGGGGGAAAATGAAAAAGGATCATGATTGTATATATATGAGAGGCATGTTCTCGTATCATGGGGTTAATTTTTATAAGATTTAGAAGAAACAGAAAGAATTGATGTGTTTTCTTGAATCTTAAATTTTAATGACATACCTGTGAGTTATTTTACTTCTTCAAAGTACCTTATGTCAAGATGATTGGATGTGTACAACCATTAAGAAGCTTTGAGAGCATAGGTTTTTTGTTCCTTTGTTAAAGAATTTGAAACTTTGAAACTAAATTGTGTGTATGCTCATGAGATTTTTTCATGTTTTATTTTTAGGTAGTATCCTTTAAATCAATCATCTACTTTTCATGTTGCAATCTTATGTATTATTTTGGAAATTGAGTTCATGTTGTAGTGAGAGAATTCTCTTCACAGTGTTGTACGTAGTTTTAAATTCATTTTACATTCATTTTGTTGTAAATATTTTGTAATAATTTGAGTGAATCTTAGGCGTAATGAGTCCGAGTTTTAAGAATTTTGTTAATATATTGGTATGATATTTCATTCGCAATTTCTTAAAGGTTTTATGAAACCATGTATTATTGGGCATCCATGAATGTAAATATTATTTTCAAGGGACTATTTCTAGTTAATTGAGTATCCTTTATACCTAGAGTGATATTTTGGCATTGTTGGAGTTTTGAGAAACCTATTATAATCAATTCCATCCTGATTTAATCTCCCATCCTCACAAAATATAGACCTAACATCACTAAAATCCTACAAATAATTTTTTTACTTTACCGATGAACATTTACCAAAGGACTTTGCAAGTTCTACTTCCCTTTCCATAAATACGTAGAAGCATATTGAAATTATTGATATCTATAGTAACCTAATTCCAATTTGAGTGACATATGCACCATTTAGTGTGACAAATTGTGAGGGTAAAATATTGCATACATTGGCCATAATCATTCAAGACTGGCCTGCTTGTTTTATAAGGAAACTAAGAAACTCATATTCCATCCATCCCCCTTACATTTTTAGGTTACACGATGGGTTCTCTCACCATGGTCAAAGGAAGGACCTAAAGTAGCAAGGAAGGCCATCCCCTTTGTATGTGCCACTCAATCCCTCTAAATCTTGGTTTAAATAAGTTTTTAGACATTATCCCCGGCTACAAAATGACATAAATCTCCAAGTATTTCATTCTTAAAGTGTCATACTTTACTTGTTGATGTTGTCTGGCCTTGAGGAGGTGTAAGATTGGGTACCAACACACTTTTGGCACCGTTACCAGGGATTATTTCCTAGAAGTAACAAATATACAAGTCTCTGGTAACATGTATAGTGTGTTTATTCTAAATTCATGTTCATAACTTGTCCCTTTGTTGAGAATTGCTAAAATAGAACCTGATATGAATTAATTGGATCAATATTTTCCTAGTATAAGCAACCTTTCCTTTAAATTTGACTTCGTTGAGATAAGCATAATAAAGGACACCAAAATATGAATTTTTTTGTTCATTTAAATGTAAAGTTAGCATCTAACCAGCTATTTCAGTTGATTAACACATCTAAGGTGCAAGACCTTAGTGGCGGATTTGTCTTCTACAAGAAAATATGGCACATATCACTGCAAAATATTCAAATTGTTGTTGATTAACTTCTAAATTTTGAAAATATAGAAGGAAGGATATCTTTCTTCAAATGAGACTTTGTGAGGAGATTGTTTCTAGATCTAGGAAAGATAAATCCAGGGAGAAATAAAATCTAGAAAGTTTTGGTGACCAAAGGTCGAATAAAAATTGTACATGTTAAATCGATCAATCTTTGGTGGAAGATTATTCTATCACATCAGATAGTTTTGATCTAGTATTCCCTTTAATAATATGCACGTTCAACTATGATGCCAAAATGTAACAACCACTTTTTGTCACTTCAAATCTAAAGATTTTTTAAAACTTTATGTAGATGATTTAAACACCATATATTTAAATCTACATAAACCTTAATCCAATCCATTTCTAATAATTGTCACTAACCATGTGCAATTGTATGAAAGAATAATGAGCTTACTCATTCTCCCTCACCGCTCCGTACCTAAGTGTGTACCTAGGTTCTACTTATGAAATCCACAGGCATCTCACAACTTAGATAATGGTGAAATATCGACAGTGTAATCAATAGCTTACACCACTTTACATAAAATTTTTTGAGTCATGTATGCCATGCTCAATTCCATGATGGCACACTCGTCATTAGGAAATTTTTGTTTCACCTTAATCACTTATTCAGTTATATGGATTCACAAATGTTAATGTTGTAAACAGCTACAAGTCTTGAATAAGGCACAAATCTAGTTTAACCTACACGAAGACGTACCTCTATGTCATCCTATGATGCCTATGGGAAAGTAAGTGTTTTCATAACAATTCACCTTGTTACTTGACCACTTCCCTTCTCATAGCCATCATAAGTTGATATAAGGGTGCGTACCCAAGAGGTCCAATCTATTTTTGTAACTCTATCAAGGTTTGTACTTAAGACAACACCATGCCACACTCCAACCTCTTGATGAGACAACTCAAAGACAAGCTGCTAAATAGCAATATCCTAATAATGACATCCACCATTATAGGGATATGACTGTGTAGCAATTGTAGTGAGTTATTCCACCAAGAAATCAGTATGGGACATGGTATCTAATGTTTTCAAGGTAATTATTATCATTTAAGAATAGTCTAGGTTTTATGACACCTTCTCCACGAATGGGTCATACCTAAGATCTGGTTTAAGTTGATCCCAGGACCTCAATCTCCGTATCACTTAATTTCCTTACTAGGTTTCATGCTCAAGTTAACTGTAAATGGAGAATGATACTATTCAGGTCTAAGACCAGCATTACAGATTAAAATCTTCCCTTCTTAATCAATTAAGCCCTTTTTTCTTTATTTCATATCTTAGGGATATATACTTACATAAAACTAAGTATTTAAGTATGACTCATACTTTTTATCAAGTACCATAGACTATTGATGCCAATATTTATTTAAGCTTAAGCACTCCTCTTAATCTTAGGGAAGCTTAATCAAGAGCTTTCATTTGTTTTTATATATACAACAGTAAATATGTTATTGGCATTGATTTCTTTATAAGTTAACTTATGAACATATGCTTCCACTATTGTTTAGCATTTCATACTATATACTTATAACTCTTCCTTCTCGATTGTATTATAATTCCATTTTAGCATGGTTAGTTCAACCTTATGCTAGTGAATATGAAGATAAGAGTTACATCTTATTTTATAGAGAATCTTATAGTTTGCATTTACATCACTCCATAGTTACTGTTTCCATCCTATTACAAAACTACATTAGGCCCATCCTTAAATTTTTAATCAAAATCTTAAGGATATGAATACCTCTTTATCTCATATTAATATATATCAAGCAACATACCTTATTACAAGACATCACAAACCACTAAGGATAATCATAGATTACAGTAGGCTTATTAGCCTTAACATGAATAGGTAATTTCCTTCATTTACTAGAATAAATGCTACGACATCATGCATTATACTGAGAAGTGAACAATAAATTTATTTCAACCATCCAGAGTATGTCATATACACAAAACTCATTATTCCCTTTATCAAAAGGTTAAATTTGATATTAATCATCCCTTTTTTTATATAGTCTAACAAGGACTATTAGAAGGATCAGTTTACAGTAGCTCAAGGCCTTTTAAAGTTTATAAGTGAATCCTTAACAACATAGTAAATATGATCACATTCTATCTCATTACATATCGGTAATTACTTCAATCCTATCATTCCTGTAACTTTCTATGAAAAATTCAATGAAGTCAAGTTATCCTTTTTCCTTCTACCTCATAGGAAACTCCATCAAACCTGCAGCTGAAAAATATTAATGTACAAATGTACATGGTCAGTTCAGCTTGAACTGGCATGGAACATCTTTACTCCACCATGTTACAACTATAAGAAAACTTGGAGTAGAATTGGTACCTTATTCCCTATGAATTTCATAAAATGAAAGAAAAAGGAAAGCATACAATATATCATTATAATCACTAATTGCATCTTCCATCATTGGTAATTTAAAATCTCAAACTTACCACATAAAGATACTAGAAGGAAGAAAACTATAAAAATCAAAAAGTTCCATTCCAACATACTTTCCTGAATAAGTCCCAACTCCTAATCTGGATAATAATGGGTACAACCAATTCATTCAACCAGACTAAATTCCCATCTCTTAATTCTTATAGAAGATAAGAACAAATTTTTATACTACCTAACAAGGAAAAAGGAAGTTAAAAATCCAAGAGTTGTTTCACAATGAATCCTTCTTTCTAATTCCCTCGAGTAATTCATGTAACTCTTGTTATCCTCCAACCGAAGGGCATTTATACAACATACAACCCACTTAACAAACTTAAGGTGATTCAATTTTCTCTACACAAACTGATAATTAGTAGATACATGTAATCAATATAAGATGAACGTCAAATACTAAAAATACATTTTTCATTCTTTATAATATCATTCATATATATATATATGCTAATATTGTATTATAAATGATATATTTTATGGATGATTTATTTTCTCTAAACAGAGCTGCCTTTCGCTGCAAATTTATACAACGAATATTACAAAAATTAGTAGTAGTTTAAGGTAAGTGTTATTACCTTAATATTCTCATAGTTCACATGAACTGTCCACATTTTACTTATTCCAATTTAAAGCTACAATCAACTTATCATTAGTTTAATGCCTTACAACAGTAATATAATCACTTAAACTTCTTGCTCCAGAACCAACTTTACAAATTTCGTAGTGTTCCTTGCGCTTCATAAGTATGTTGTGGTCTTCTTACCATGTACTTATTAAAATAGCTATTATTACTCTTAGGAAACTTGCAGAGCATTCCTACCTTTTGTAGTTGAGCTAAGTGCTCATTTTGCATTATAGGTAATGCAATTACTGTTACATGGAACAAAGCAAACTTGATTCAAGTTATCATATATCAGTAGTAATACAGAGGTTGCTTGCATTGTTGTTCAAGCCTCATTATGTTATTTTTCTTTTTAAAAATTGGTTACCAATGTTTTCTACTAAGAACCAATTCGAAGCCAGTTGTTTCTTCCAAAAGGTTGCAACCAAGAATGCTTCTTACAGCATCAGGCTTCTTATATTTCAACACAATAGCAATAGAAGAGTTAAGCATCATCTAAGACATTCATGCCCAATTCCATACTTAACCACTCACGATTTTCACCTAACTCATAGGTTTAAATTAACACAAATCCAAAGACAATGCTATAACCATTTCCAGTTTTCCTAGGATCTATCCATGTTTAAAAGTCGACTAGACATACAACTATATATATTAGCAGGCAATCGAATAAAAAAAATATTATGGCTTAAAATTTGTGCAAGGCTCTCCCTACCGAACCACCATGTTTCCAATTAAAACCCAACTAAAATCCCATCATTTCTCAGAAATAAAAGATACATACAACAAAATAACAACTCGCAATCAAAACCCACGTCTACAATAACAAGGATAACATACTGTAGAGTCTTATTTATGTAATTGACATATAGTAAAATCTATTATTTAAGAGATAGTTCCCTTCATGCAATAGACTTAACACAACCCCAATATGATAATACCCTATAACCATGTTTGCAACCCTAAGGGTTCAATATACAATGAAATGAACATTAACCCAAGATACATTCAATTTTCGGGGTTTGAATCCAATACAAGAGGAAGAAGTAACAACCAAATGTGTGTGATATCAGAAGGAACATTAGTTAAATGTTTAAAACTTAATCAACACAATAAAAATAGTTTTAAACACACACAAATAACATTCACAGAGAGTAAGGAATCAATTACTTATTCTAGGATCTTAAAGTTTTAACAGGAAGGAGTAGAAATATTCCATGCCTGAAAATTTGTAGATCTCAGCAAGTTATTTGAGCCCAATGCAAGAGAATCTGAAACTTGGAGATTTTAACATGCTCCTGCCAATGATTTACCAAGTTGAACTCGATTTTTAAAGCACTTCTCCCCACAAATTTCATAACCAAACTCCACATTTACAGCATGCACAGTGACTGCAATTATTTTAAAAGATAGCTTCTTAGCATGCATAAGATTGGAGCTGAAGTCTGCATTTTCTTCAAATGTTTCTTAGAGTTAAACTATTGTTAACTTCCTCTCTATTCAACTTTTCAAGTCTGAAAACTAGAATAAACAGAATGAATCCTCTTCTCTCATGCAAAGTATGGTTTCAAGGAGAGATGCGATATTTCAGAGGAGAATTAATGCCTCATAAATTTTTATAGGCCATGTAGTGGATCAATTAACTATGCCACTACCATTTTCCATCTTTCTTGTCATTCAAGGAATATTTAAAACTTGATTTATTTATCAATTGCAAGTTGCATGGCAAGTTCTAAGGCGTTTCAAGTTTAATCAAATAATATTCTTAAGAAATCACCTTAATAATTCCCATGTCAATGGATTTTGATACTTTAACCCATATTCCACTTGCATACAACCTTATCAATTACAAAACCTTTGAATTTATTTTTATTATTATTTAATAAATAGAACAATTCAACCTTGACATAGCATGGTTGTTGATCAATTGTTAATAAACTGTGATAACTCTTATCTACCACATGAGTCCCTTCATAATTTCACATGGGTGCTTATCTTAGGGGATTCATCCCATATTACCAAACATAACCTTCTCATTAAACAACATAAGTGCCAAGAACTCACAATAGTCCCCTCTTTTTACCATATCATGATGGTTGATCTTCGACCTTTTAATGGTCACCGAATATATGTATAAAAAGTAATTGGAGGTAACGTTTTATAACCAAACAATAATTATTGGACATTAGTGTGTCCAACCAGTCAGGTGAGACTAACCTTGAAGAGCCTAAATGTAGCTCATAAACATGTTAATAAGGAAATCCTAATAAAATATTGCATTTTGATTTATTGTCAGATAATCTATTCAATATGAAATCATGTCTAACCATGATAGTTTCACCACCTTGCTCCATTTTTCTTGCAAAGCCCCCATTTTTAAATATATATATAAGCCTTTAGATATTTTGCAGCATTACCAGCACCATAATGGAGACCTTTTTATGCACCATGATCAAAATCAACACAATACATTAGTTAATTATAGATTATTGAAATCTATATTTCTCAGTATCAATAATACAATCTCAATCAAGGATTTAATTCAATAAAGCATAATCATAATGGTTAGTAAGGAAGAACAATCATTGAAACAGACCTACCATGCACTGCATCATTGTTCCCAACCAAGGAAATACATTCAACACCAAGCAAAATAGTAATAAGTCATAAGTGATAATAACTTTACAAACACCGATCGATGAGTGTTGTTGAGTGGTTGTGCATGCAATCACACATCCGTGTGTGTATCCTTTTCAGGATATACAAGCGTGTGGGTAACTACATGCTTAGCTACGCAACAGGGTTCATACCCATGTCTTCATATATTATCTACCATTTACGACTTATCCTTATAGCCAGTAGCATGGAATTGAGGGTTGTGACATGGGGCATGTTTTTATCTAGAAAATGGGCTATAAGTGTTGGAGGTAGTGCCCAAATGGACATGTCTTATGCCATTATACCTATGGAAGGAAATTTGGTGAAATTTCATGGAGAGAAGAAGATGCTCCATATTATTGAGGATCCCATGAATGCCTCTTATGAGGTATTATTTGTTGATATGGATTTGGAAAACTTCATAGGTTATGTTGATTTTGAGGACCAATTCATAAAATATGGTACTCATTTATAAGATGTTAGTATTCCTTAGACCATGATATTTGATGGAGCATGCTCTGTTGTAGGGAGTGGAGTTGGAATAGTCCTCATATCTCTAGAACAAGAATCTTTCAATTTTTCATTAAAATTAAGTTTTAAATGCACTAACAACATTACAAAATATCAGACATTGCTCCTTGGTTTAAGAGTTGCATGGAAACATGGAATTAAGGACATCATTGTTAAATGAGACTCTGAGTTAGTTGTGAAACAAGTCAGAAAGTTATATGCAACTAAAAATCAAAGAATGAAACAATATAAGCATGTTGTATGGGACCTCATTGAAATGTTTGACTCATTTAATATCATGTATCATGAATGGGCCCAGAATGTAGCATTTTATGGACTAGCTATCATTACATCACATTTTTCAAATTTTGTAATGTGTCCATATTGTAATTATGATATATAAGTGTTGGATAGACTGTCTATACCTAAAAATGTTAAGCATTGGAAAGTATTTGAGGATGATGCTTAGATACAGATATTTATGAAGAAAAAAGATGAATTTGCTAATCAACATATTGATTTTGAGCCAATGGTAGTACTCTGTGATGGGAAAGAAACCCTCTTTGGGAAAGAGGTAATTCAACTAAAAACACTATCCCTAGAGGGCTAGTTAGCCTAGAATCAAATTTTGATAATGTTGACTAGATAATCAATAGACCTAATTCATTTTTGAGGTAAGTATAAGAATGAAATATGGGGACTTAAGAAAACATTGAGAAGGTATGGCTGGGGTGAAATCTAAATGAAGAAGAAAAGTAGGCTTATACTAAGTTGCTAAAAAATATCAAGATTTTTAGCTTGGTCTTATCTCGAATCGAAAGCTTATACTGAGAGGATTTATTTCAACATGAAATACCTATGAAACCTCATTCCAAACATTTTAGGTAGAAAAAAAGGCCCATAAATCCCCTTCTCTCACTCAAAATGCAAGAATAACTAACAAAATTGAGGGATGGAGGGATCATACAACCTACAAGGTATTCTTCATGGGTGGAAAACCTTGTACCAGTTAGGAAGAAGAATGGGGACATAAGGATTTGTGTGGATTTTAGGAATCTCAACAAAGAATCAATCAAGGATAATTACCCATTACCAAATATGGACAATATATTGTAAGCGGTCGAGGGTATGAATTATTGTCAACACTTGAATGGTTTCTCAAGGTATAATCAGGTGGTTTTGAAGCAATATGAATAATTTGAAATACCTTTACTACCCCATGGGGAACATATGTGTATGTCAAGATTCCCTTTGGAATTATGAATGCAAGAGGAAATTTTGAAAGAGGCATGGATGTGGATTTCTCAAGACTTAGAAATGACTTCATATTTGTGTATCAAGATGATATAATTGTTTTCTTAAAGAAAATAAGTGACCATTTAGGGCACCTAGAAACAATGTTTCTCAAGTGCAGGGAATATGGGATTTCATTGAATCCCAAGAAATGTCATTTTGGATTCCAAAAAGAAAAAATATTAGGGAATATTGTATCAAAGGAAGGGGTCATGATATCTCTTGAGAGAGTGGAGGAAATTGGTAAGGTTCCTGTACCCAAATACAAAAAGGGTATTCAATCTTTCTTCAGAAAAATAAACTTTTTAGGAGGTTCATTTCAAATTTTGTTGAGATTACTATTCCTATAATAAATATGTTGAATAAAGACCAAGTTATCAAGTGTGAAGAAGGAGCTATAAAATCCTTCAAGTGGAATAAAGGAAGCACTTGAAAAATTTCCCTATCTTAGTAAGTCATGATTACAAGAAAACATTTCAAATGTTTTTTTATCTCGAGAATACAATTCCATTAGTACTATTACAAAAAGATGAATAAGTAAATGAGAGGCCTATTGATTTTTAGTAAATCTATGAAAGGTGCTAAGTTGAAGTATACTATCATGGAAAAGCATGCATTTTCCTTAATAAGAGCTACCAAAATCTTCAGATCCTAGATCTTAAGTTACATGATTATAGCTTATGTCCCCCATACAATAGTTAAAGACATCTTATCAGAAATTGAATTATCTAGTAAGATATGTCGTTGGGTAAATAAGTTGTAGGAGTATGATATAGAGATATAAACCACTAAGTTAGTAAAAGGTTTGGGTTTGGCAAAGCTAATGGATGAAAGCAATTTGTAAATGATGGAGATAAATGTAATCAAGGAAGGTAATTTGGATCCCCTTGAAAAAGAAATAAATTCAATTTAGTATAAGGACATAGTTTATTATTTGAACAATTTGGATTCTCTTGGGCATTTGGATAAGAACTAGAGAAGGAAACTCAAACTATCCTACCAAAAGTATGTCATGATTGACCATGGGTTAGCTTAAAATAATCGAAGGAGTGATTCTTAGATGCATCATCGAGGAATAATCCCCCAAAATAATTGTGTGATTTCATGGGGAGTATGTGGAGGCCATTTGCTACAAGAGTTCTGCTCACAAAACTTTTAGGGATGGGTATTAGTGGCCTTCATTATTTAAATATGCTGCAGTAGTGTTGGTCGAAAGTGTGGAATTTTCCAACGTTTCTCTGGAAGGTTGAATGCATCAAGTGCCTTTCCCCTATAACCAATATCAATTGAAGCCCCTTTCAAGCAATGGAGGATGGATTTTATTGGAAAAATATCATATTCCTCAAGCTTTGGACACAAATGGATACTTGTTTCTACATACTACTTTACTAAATGGGTTGAGGCTATTCCCATCAAGAAATCAACTGACTAGGTAGTTATGGACATCATCTTGAATAATATAAGTTGTAGATTTTGGGTGCCTTCCAAAATAGTTTCGATAATGCTATGAGCTTGAGCCAAACCATTAGCAACTATGTGCAAAGAATATGGTATCAATTTTTCCTATGCATCAAATTACAACCCTCTGGGAAATGGCCAAGATGAATCAAGTAACAAAAACTTACTCAATATACTCAGGAGGACATTAGAAACTAACAAGAAAAAATGGGGTGAATAACTTAAGTTTTCCTTATGGGAAGATATAGTTACAACTAAAAGAGATATCGGCAAAATACCTTTTGAGTCAGTTTATGGAGTTCATGATCTGTTTCCTCTACACATGAAATTTTCCTCTTATCATTTCATGTAATGGCTTGAGAATGAAGGGGAAGTGAGCCCTTATGAAGGTATAATAAATCAGATCTTGGAGATGGATGAATAAAGAAGGGAATCCCACCAGAAACACCTAAAATTTAAAGAAAGACTCAAGAAGATATTTGATAAGAAGGTGACTCCAAGGGTATTCAATATTGGAGATCTGGTTTTAATATGAGATAGTAGACATGAATACAAGGGTAAGCATGGAAAATTTGATGCCCTATGGATGGGACCATACTCTATTGATATCAAAATTGGTGAACACATTTTTTTATTAAAATATCTGGAGGATAAATTATTGGAATTTCTTGTTAATGGAAGGAATCTGAAGAACTTTTTAGACTAAGCCCATGTGGTCAGGTATGATTTTGTACAGTGTACATTTTTTTTTCTTTTTTATTTCCATTTTTGTGTTATGGTCTACAGTGGTGATTGTCTTGGTTTTTTAGTATTATGTTGCATGTGTATCTACTCGAGGCCATGTGTGCTTTATTATGACTCCTTTCTCAATGGACTAGGAACTTGGTCTATTTATTGAGTTGTTTGTGTGGTTCTTATGGCACCCACAAGGGGTGCCCATTCTTGATTGAGCCGATGTTGGTGCTCATATTGAGATCACACCTTTTCTCAAAACCTCCTCCAAAAACTTTCATAACTCATTTACCAAAGCTCGAAGATACATATACCCGTGAAATAAATCAATGTTGAACCCATAAAAATGTCATATTTGTGTAATAAGTTAGGTGTAGGTTTGATTTCTCAATCCATATAACCATGATTGTATTTACACAAATAAATATCCTTCTAAAAAGTGATAACAAGTTGTGTAAATCCTTTTCATTATTCCCCTGTGTTGTTCGATTTAGATCTTTGTGAAAAATACAATTTATTCCCGACACCCAAAACACTTTTGCGTATTTTTATTTGTTGTGAGGTATCGGGCCTTACATGAATATCCATAGAATTATATAAGAGTGAAATGTGCAAAATAATCCCCAAGTCCCAATGGAATATCCCAAGGAATATTTGCGGCACAATGAACAAAATGCGAGACATTCCATGGGTCCCTTAAAGAAAATACGTGTAAGGAGCTTATTGGAGTGCATGAGTAGACCTTTTATTCACCTTTGCATTTTACACTCGATGGAGTGAAAATTGCAGTTGTAAGATCAAATCTCGATGAGGGACACATGTTAACCCTTTAAACAAATTCAACAATGGGTGAGTAGGTCAATGTTACATTTTTGCACCCATTCATAATGTGAACAAAAATGCATGGAAACTCTCTAGCCCCATCGCTCTTCAGATAAAACATGTGGATGGATCACATTCAAAAGGAAAGGAAAATAAAATAGTCAATATTGAAAGAATTTAATTTTTCCACCATTAATGCATGTCGCATGAATCTAGGAAAGTTTTTTTAAGTTTCTTTAGTTTTTCGAATCCTCACTTTTCATACAAATAATTTGGAAGCCCTAGCTCTAAAAATTCACAATACAAATAAAAGAGATATTTTAGAAGGGTAAGTTCGAATCAAGGGGTTTAAAAATGTGGGTGCAAACTAGAATTTCTCAAAATCTACAAGGAAAAGGTAAGTTCTCGTATACCAGAATATAACATTCATGTTTTTCCTATTTTTCAAGCCTACAATTCATGACATATTGGGAGAGGAGGTTAAGAATACACAAAATGAATCCCATGGAGTCAGGATTTTATGTAACCTCTAGTATCACAAGTAATTTTGACACAATCACAAATAAAAATATGATAAATGATGACTTGAGTGACTTTTTAAGAAGACTTCATGCCCCAAATATAAGTAACTACATGATAGCCATTGATGCCAACCAAATTTCCCTAGCTACAACATTCCCACCTTCCATACATTCTCCCAAACTTGTGTGGCTCTGTGCTGAGAATTATGATCTAGTAAATAAATAATTTCTGGATGGAAGTGGAGAAAGAGTGTTAACCCTAACACCTAAAGCCTTTCGATTAATGCTAGGATTACCAAAGGTGGAGAAACCAATAGGCATTGATATAGAGTCAGAAAAAAGTGATTATGAAGCTAAACATGGTGATTATGTTGTGCTAATGAATGTTAAGTGGTTGCTAACTAATAGAGGATCTATCAAAAGAATCCCTAAGAGGTTGAAAAAGTCATTGTTTGTTGAAGAATTCAAGGATTTAATTGTGATGTTGAGTAGAATTTATGGATTGGATATGGCATAGAGTTTCCATGAATGGATGTACCCATACATAAGGGTCATTTCAGAGGAAAAAGGAAATTTTTCTTAACAACTTTTATATTTGCATAAATCCATTCCCAACTTATGGAGATGGCCATAAATATTAGGATAGGATTTACCTATAACATTCATTTTTACGCGATGTCCTGTTTAATTTATAACATTGCAAGTCACAAGTTATATCCTAGTCTCCCACGAATGACAAGTTTCAAAAATCACAAAGTGTATGACATGTATCTCTAGTTAAATATGGACAAGTGGAAAGGGAATGTTAGAAAAGTAAATGATGTATTCATTACACCTATGGTGTGCCTTTTCAAACCAGAATGGGAGTAGTATAGGATAATAACTAAGGCCAAGAATGTAATACTAGAATATGGATACTTTTTCATTTAACACAAATTTTTAACTTACTTGAGAAAAAGTATTTTCAAACCGAATGGGAGCAAAGATAGGATAACAACTAAGGATAGTAATGTAATACTAGAATATGGTTACTTTTTCACTTAACACAAATTTTTAACTTACTTCAAAGAAAGTGGATTTGATGAACACTATACGAGATGAAAATAAACATGTGACCTTCAATGCACTCGACCTACCGAGGTGATGCTCGGACACCCGATGTGGAAAGTGTGGATGGCTAGTGATAGTGAAATATAGTGATTATGTGGTATGTGGATGAAAATACGTGAAAATGGGATGGACAAGTTATCAAGGAAAAACAATTTCCTTGACTCACAATATCAAGATCTACTCGTCAAGTGCAAGGAAGGCCCTTCTAACTTGAACTAGTCTAATGGATGGATCAGAAATAATAGCCACATAGAGACTCCAATTGATATCAAGCTCCATGGAAATCCTTTCTACAGGTTATGGGATGCATGGAAAACTAATGGGTGCCTCGTAACAATTTCTAGAAAAGGTCATGGAATCAATGAGAGGAATACATGGTTCCACTTTGGCTCTATGGTTGTGTTTTCATGTAAATGTGTAATATGGAAATTGACAATTTCTTAGCACGACAACTATAATCTTGTGCGAACTCTAAGACACCCCGACTCTTTCCATTAAGTCCAAATGAACTCCCGAATAATTTTATACAATTCCTCTCGGTGATTTTAGGAGTTCATTTACAAAGCTACATGTAGTTTTGGGAAGGGCTATCACTGGCCTTCCTAGAATTGGAGAAACCTCACAGAGCAGAGAAAAAGAGCCTAAGTGGATTTTGATTTGATCCAAATGTCATGGGACTCATGGAGATGGTTCAAGAATATTTTGAATGTCTCAAAGAATTTGGGGTAGTTTCAATAGAATTAGGGTTCACAGGCCTAGTTAGTGCACAAGCCAAAACAACCATTGAGATTTGGAAGGTGATTCTAGGAGCTATGGATGGAGTTAGAAGTAAAAAAAAATCTGGAAATAGGATTCAAATACCTACATGATGGTGAAATAATATTTTTGCAACACCTTGGCGCATATGATTTGAAGGAAGGTTTTATCAAGCACAAGTGGAGTCTCAGATCAAAATTCCATTTTTTAGGGATCAAATGGATGAATCAAGACATTATAACCCCACCATTGGATTTAAAATTCCATTTAAAATTAGTATCATATAAAATTTCACCAATAAATTCCACCAAGAGCTCAAGTTATCATCATTCCAAGTTACCCTCTCAAAAGCAATTCAGGACTTAGTCATTTTTCGGGAGGACACGTGTCAACACTAGGAGCCTGGTGGGATTTCATGTCCCCAAAGTAATTTAGGTTAGGTACACAAATCTTGTAAAAATTATTCCAACCCCCATGTGACCTTCGGGACCCTCATGTGACCTCCAAACTTAACTTTCATCCCCACGTGCATTTTTGGATCATCCATTCCCTGCCGTCGGATCAATCATCACGTGTCGCCCAGGACCACCGTGGAAATTGATGTATCTCATGTCCCCGAGGTCAGGTACATAAATCATGGATAAATGTGCCTAGAGCCTATGGGGAGTGTTTTGGTCACCCACGTGATTGACTTCAACCCCGGGTGAATTTTGGAGCATCCATTCCTGCCATTGAATCAAGCACCACGTGTTAGCTCTAGGATGATTGTGGAAATTAATGTACCTCACATCCCTTAGGTTATGGATATCAAGCATGGAAAAATGTTCTCATGCCCTATGGGGAGTATTTTGGTCATCCACGTGGTGACTTTTAGCTCCTAATGCATTAAAGCAACTTTCCTCACCTTCATTCCCTGTGGTCCAATCGTCGTGACATGTCGTCCTCTTGATCACCATGGAAATTTATTTTCCTCACATTCCTGAGGTTAGGGACATCAATACATAAAAAAAAGTGCCCAATATTCTCCTTCCATGATTTCAAAATTTTGAAATTTCAACTCACTTCACCTGCTTCCAGTGCTTCTAGCTACTTCTAACATCTGTGTGCATTGACATCTCCATCTCCTCCTCTGTAACTCCTCACCATCATTCCTTCATTTATGAACCTTTAACTATACCTTCCATAGAGGTACTCTACTTCTACTTCACAAATACATGCAAGTCCTAAAGGAAAATTGGAGCAAACACAGAAGGAGAAAACATAGAAAACTCCATTCCCATGAAACGAGAAGTTGAAGAAATATCCCAAACGGATGCATGAAAAAACAAGATATATTTTTCTATTCATTCCTCTACCCAAGGCCATAAAAAATAAACCTTCAAACTCTCCTCTCGTGCAATAGAGCATCCACGGTGAAGAAATCCCACTTCTGGCTCAATGAAGAAAAAATCCAATTTCTCGTCAAAATGCTAGATGAAATGAAGTAGAATTGCACATGAAGCATCATAAGAATAAAATTATCACAATGAAATTTATTTCATTGAAAATGGAGGAGAAAACCAAACCTACAATTTTGAGGTCCATTAATGGTTGTCGCGTCTAGAAGCACTGTCAGGTCTGAAATTTGAAAGTTTAAAATCTCCTGGACTATTAAGCGGGCGGGTCTGAAATTTCAGAGGGGAAATATTGGGAAAAACCCACATCAAAAAAATTAATTCCGCGTCAATATGACTACTAGAAGCTCACTTTTTTAAAATAGCAAGTATTCTACGTAGGGACTACTATTTTAGGAAAGTTAGCAATGTAAAGCTTGCGAAGGAGGAAAAGACATTGGAGGTGCACTACAACCGATAATTCACGGGACGAAAAAAATTTGACACTTAATAAAAATGGTAAGTGGTCCCATTGAAACTTGCTAAAAATAGAAAGTCACACTCAAAGAGTAGTTTTGGTACAATGGGACATACATGGATAATCATTCATGGGCACATCATTGTTCGGGGTCATTACTGGTCATTTTTCACGAGTGGTATTCGAGATCCATCTTAGTTCATTCAAATTGGTGAGCATTCGTGAGATAAGTGGAAGGAGTTTCACAGTGTGCAAGGAGTTTGAAGATTCAATTTTCACTACATTTGGTGCTTTCCATCGACAAGGATCGATGGACTTCATCAAGAGAAACATCTCTTCTTCTTCTCCCCAACTTTCTCTCACTTTCAAATATTCTAATTTTATGTTGGGGTTGCACTTTTCATATTTCCTGATGTTCCTAATGTAATAAGTCACCTTTATGTTATAAAAAGGCACTTAAAAGTTTCCTAGGAAGTTAAAAAGTTTTAAGTTGTGCAAGGACATATGAAAAGACATTGTGGGGTAGATGAAGAGTCATATTCTACTTTATAAATTGTAATGGCATTCCCATTTCAAAGGGTTGGTCATTCATTTTGTAAGCTCAAGAGTGCATTCTACCTTGAAAGAACAAAGGATATATCCAAATTCTTCCATCCCCCTTTCTCAATTTCCTCCATTTCTCCATTATGTACAACTTTTTTTTGATAAATTAATACAAGAAGGACTTTCTAGATTTCTTTGACTAATATATTTCTTGATACTTTGTGTTCATCGAATTTCATTTGGTATTAATGATGCTTACAAAGTTGTTCCTTCTCATAAATACATGTGATGATACTTGACTAGTGTGTGCGGGAATCTAATTTCCTACCTACAACATTAGTTATCCTACCCTCTTCTCACTCCTCTTTCCTGCTCTTCAAACAAAGTTCTCTATTGCATGTATCTACGATATTTTACGTAGGGTCAATTGAGTGTCCCCTGTTGGATCCACGGTCGAAAGGCCACCACGGAAATCCACATTTTATCAAACATGCATATACAAAAGTTGCATCGAGTTAAGTAGGACTTATATTCTTAGAGCATTGGCGAGATAACCATCAATTTGTCCCCAAAACTTTTTCTCACCAACAGGTCGGTTAGCTGGAGCTATCCAAAATGTGAGGGCTCGATGAGCTTCCTCATTTAGAATGTTTAGTTGTCGAATGATGTTTGGTGTAAGTGGAAATGACCTAAAGACTAATGACCATAATCTTGTGTCAAGGTCTAATCGGTCTTCGTACCCTTATGGTTATGGAACCCATGGATCACAACCATAAAATCTTGGTGGTTGTGGTCCTTGTATGGTCATGTATGTTTAAAATCTATTGCTAGTGGCGGTCCAATATTCATAGGATTTGTTAGCTATGATGTTCAAAAAATTTAATTCTTTAATTTTATTAGCATATCATGTTGGTGTTTTAAGGAAAAGAATATGTATCCACATATCTATGTCCATAATTAGCTTGGGACCATTCGGTTGTGGTACCCGTGGATCACTTTCGTATGTGTGTTCTTGTTGAGGACCATTGATGGTCATGTATTGTAAAGATATAATTTAATTAAGAAAATAACAACTAATTTAATTGAATTAAAACTATTCTATGTTTTTGGTATTTTCAAGATATAAATGAAATAAAACAATACAAAGCAACTATTCTAATAAAATATTTTATTTTGTACTTTTCTTAATTTTTAGAAGAAACACAAAAATTAAAGCTTCTATTCTAACAAATAAATCATATACCGATAAAAATACGGTGTAATTATTTACTGTGCAATGGTGTAATTAAATATATACTAATCAAATTAAATCCTCCCTAATTAAATCCTTTTGTTTTGCATCAGAGGCATGGGAAGAAATCAAAGCTTCTCAGAGAATCTTTTCTTCCCATGCAACTTCCGTGGAAAAATTAAAGAAAGGTTTTATGGAAGATTTTCTACATGAGTTGATGCTTCTATTGATTTCCAAATTAACATGGAAGCTTTCTTCTAGAATCACCTCTTTGCAAATCTACAGAGATATGCAGAGGAAGATATCTTTCCTAAGAAATATTCGTTAAAGGAATTGATCTATTGTAATCATTCAATGATTGCAATAATGAAAAAAATGTCTTTTCTACTGTAGTGAATAATATGAATAAGATTTTCAAACAAAGAATTAAAGAAACCTAATTACAACCCCAACCTAGTATTTACAATACTATGACAATCCAGTTGTGGTGTGATTTTGTGTCCCCTCAAGTTGTCTTTTGAATCTCTTATGTTCATGTAAGTTTAGGATGTTGGGAATGCAATAGAAGCAACAAGGAGAAAGCGTTGGAGAAATCACGGCTTGATGGCGGTCTACTAACAATGCAATTGGAAGAGAGATAACAAAAGTGAACAGAGATTGCCTATGTAATTTCAAGTAAGAATGTGACACCTCAACAATACAAGAATACACAAAATTATCTCTGACCATTTTCTTGAGAACAAGTGATGGTTTTATAGAAGGTTGGCTGGGAAATGGTCCAGCCATTTGGCAGCAATAGAGTGCCAAATCACAACATGAAGGGGGAGTTAAACACTCAATCAACAATTAGAAGTGGAAGAGGATGTAAACATGAATCAATCAAGCCCAAAATCAGCTAAATTGACTCACAAACATGTGCTAAAAGTGAATTGGAGTGAAGTAACACGCGTCTAATTCATGGGTAAATAATTCTAGAAAAAGCACACAGAACGCTGCCATGTGCATGGTGGCAATTACAGGACCACTTCCCTACATAGGGAAGTGGTCACAAACATCCCCATGCCTAGGAGGCTATAACAAGACCACTACCTAGGTAACAAAAGGTAAAAACAGTGGGAAAATGATGCAGAATCTAAGGAAAAATATGCAATGGCTAAGGTAAAGTAGGCTACAAATATAAGTTACAAAGAGTTTAAGGAGCTTGGACACCTTTGGAAAAGACATGAATCATCATTTGGGAATTTTGTAATCATTTTATGACAATGTAGCATGTGCATTTTGGATGTGTATATATTTCTCCCTCGGAGAAGCATTTTAGCCATGAAGAGGTGTAAAACATAGAGTCTTAGTATGGCATTCGAAATGGGAAGTTATAAGATATAACTTACATACCTATGTGTTGAAATGTCACTTTGTCCAAGCTCCCTTTACCTACAGGATGAAATAAAAACTCAAGTATAGATAGATATGATATTGACCAATAAACACTTTGAAATAAAAGGATAAAAGAAATTACTATCTACGAGGATAAAAATATACTATGCCAAAGACTCCATCCCTTTAAATTTCATGCAATCAAAACAAAGTTAAAACCAAGCATATATATAACTAAAACTATTCATTTTCAATTCATTTGTGCATATCCTCTTGGTGATTTTGGAGCTCTAGACCACCTACAACCATTTTGAGCGAGAGTATAGTCAAAATAAAGAGGGAAACAACACGATCAATGTCCCACGAGTGAGAGGTTGGACGATGAAGACAAAGGTTAGTATTTTGCAGTTGTTTTTTGAAACCTAAAAACATAAAATGTTGAAAATCTACACCTAGGGGGGTTATTTTTGAAATTTCTTGTGTCAAAATGTTCCCTAGGGGGTGATCTAGGTGGGTCTAGTTTTTGTTTTACGCAAAAAGGTCTATTTTTGTGTTTTTTTGAGTTTTTGGGTCAAAAGGATGGGTCATCCATTCTAGACAAGACCACCGCCCTACATAGGGTGGCACTTATAGGACCACTACCTTGTATTGAGTGGCGATTATAAGACCACTTCCCTAAGTAGGTGGCATTCAAAAAACCACCACTCTCCACGGGGTGGAAGTCTTGTAATTGCCAAGACAACGAGCTAATTTGACCAAGTTAGACAAAAAAATTTGTTTTAAAGTCATTTTATATTGTTTTTATAAGCTCTCCTATTGAAATATGTTGCTAGCTTGCTCTTTTTGTTGTTTTGGATGAATGCAAAAGGAGTTATACATTTTTTGGAGCCAAGAGAGAGAATGTTATTTTCTTCTAGGAATATTTGATAAGTTAACTCGGGATGATAAATATTTAATGAACTAGGCTAGATTATGGAGGATTGCATGGGTGTCACACATAACACTAGCTAGCTATATTCTATGTGATCTATTTTCTTATTGGGATGTGGACCGGAACACTTTCTAGTTTCCAGGTGCAAGGGGAGAGTGGACCATCATTCTAGAGGACATCTACAAGATTATTTGGGTACCTATGTCTAGTAGATGGTTGAACCTAGAGAGTGTAGGGAACACAACCAGAGCTAGATAGTGGGCTTCCTACATGGGAGATGATGGGACGTCAATGGGCCCCAAGAAGGGTATACATATTTTATCTGTGTCCACCACACCTATCCCTATCCTATGCAAGGCCATCATTGGTATCCTAGATTTGCATTTGGTGGGAGACAAGGGTGTCAACAAGATCTTATACTGTTGGGATCACATCATCATGTAGATTGAGAAACATAGGAGGATTTTTACTTGGGGTTGGAACATTCTTGGGACAATATACCATTATCTATATTGTGTTGTGAGGCTACATGGGAAATCCCTGAGCCACCCTACCTTGGTGATGGGCGGTGGTGTATGAGTGAATCATACCCTATCATAGGGTAGTTGGCTGGATATTTTTTCAAGCCAAAATATGAGGTTCAACCACAATACATGGGATTAAATCCATCCTCAAAGATAGGTGAGGTTTCTTATTTATTACTAATCTAAAACATAGCAAAAATAATATATACAATATTCACACTATTCTAACCATTGGGGTTGGGATAGAATCCCGAAATCCATATCCACACTAGGTGAAGATGTTGTAGTTTTAGAAATGGAATGGATTGGAAAGGAAATTATTATTATGGAAGAAACACAATGGAAAGGAAATGAGAGGAACGTATTTTCTTTTGAGAAAACACAGATCACGAAATAATCATACGAGTTTTAGATAACAAATGTAATGTTTGAAACAATTAAAATAATCGAGAGTGATAAACAAAGAATAGCTTAATATTCTAAACATAAGAACAATATCTTAAGAGAGATGAATCTCACAACACAAAGTTTGCAAAATAGCATCGGTTTCTATTCCTCAAATGATTAAAAGAAAACACAAAGTTTTTCTTCTTCACAATAGTTCTCAATATTCTAAAATATCAACCCTTTGGAATGCATAAGTATCCCTTATTTATAATAAAAAGAGTTGAGAGAAAATAGGATAAATCCTAGAAAATAGTCTTTTAATGAGATTCCTATTTTGCTTGACTCTCACGTAGGAGACCAAGTCAAAATTTACTTCCTACATGATGAAATGAAAATGAAAAAGACATGTCAATTTCAGGATTGAAATGACATGAAACATTATGCCTATTATATTTCATCATCTTTGTCTTCCTCCAACAAATCCTTCTTGTCCCAAAATTCTTGGAACTTTTAGATTATTCCCTACATCTCATCTTCATCAGCACGGTGGAGTGGTCACTCAGGACCTCACATGTTTCTCTGAGTATCACTCGCGTTACCAAGAAGTTTCTTCAATCTCTTGTTGAGTTTCCTTAGTGATTCCAAAGCATGTTCAATCTTCACAAACCTATCAATGATTTCCAAACTAAAGCCATAAGTTGGTTCATGTTGAATTGATTCTTGGATCTACTTGTAAATATTGTCAGTGGGTAGAATACTCAAGCTTTCATTCAACACTTTAGCGTAGATCTTGGTTAGCTCTTCTTCTATGTCATTTGTGGCATCAATCAATTGATCTCTTGATTCCCTCAATTTTTGCAAGCTTCATTGAGAATATTTATTCTGAATCTGATGGATTTGGTTAGTTAAAAATGCTTTTCCCCATGTGGAATGATTCCTTCTTCGATCAAGACGTGGGATGGAACTTGTTTCAGTGTATTGAGAGCTTCAAAAGTTAACTCTAGGTTCCCGACTTTTGCGAAAACTCATCATCCATTTTCTCACCATCCTTCTTTATATTCTCTAAGGATTTTTAGACTTCCATAGTGTCATCAATGACCTCTTTTCCTTGCAGGAGTATCCTCTGGATCCATTCATCAAATGTTCTCCCCTTCTCATTAATATTTTCAATCCTGGGTACCAGATGAGAAATTGAACCGATAGGAGTAGGGGTAGAGGATGACGGTGTTGACTTAGGAGGATTTGAGAGCTTGATTATTACTTTTTTCTGCTTCTCTACTTTCTCTTTTAGCTCATCTCTGCTTGCCTTTGTTTCCTTCAACTTTTAGCACAACACATTTATGGCATATTATGTGTCCTGTTGTGTTCCCTCCATTGTTACTTTTCCTATATCAACCCTTGTGATCTGATAATCAATGACCATTATATCATTCTTGGTTTTTTCAGTAGTAGGAGTGGAAACCTACACAAACTTATGCCTTGAGGTATCCACTGAAACCCTTAAAACCATTTTGGGTTTCTTGGTAGACTTGGCAGGAGTGACCTTAAGGGAACTGAAATCAAAGGTTGGTAGGGGAACTACCACCTTCCTCTTACTTGGGGTCTAATCTATTAACCATTGAGGCATATTGGAAGAAGTTTCTCCCATCGAGTGTGTTTTAGTCACATCGTAGGTGGAGGAAGGTTTGCTTGTGGAGTGGTGATCACTATGAGTGTAGTGTCCATAGGAATGGACTCAGGGAATGAAGGAATAGAAGGAGGAGGCATATCCATGGTTAACTTGGGTCTAGCAGGGGGAGAGGTCGGAGGTCGAGAAGATGTTGGCCATGGCCGAGGAATTTACGAAGAAGTCTGAAGCAAGGAAGGTTAGATGGGAGGAGGTAATGATTCTGAAATTAAAGCTTGAGAGGTAAGAGGAAGACTTCCTCCGATGAGTTCTTAACCAAAAGGGGAATGAGAGGTTGACCAACCTCTTCTACGAAGGAATAATTCCTTGTTCTGGTGGTAGAGGTGAATCAAGTATCTCAACTGTTTGTGGGGGAGTGGCCAATGATGTGGTTACTTTCTCTTCTCCCTTTTTGACAAATTTAATCTTTATTGGCCTCTTAGAAGGGTCCTTATCCTTTTCCTTTTTCCCTTGGAGGGTCCCACTTCCAAAGTAGCTAGCTTTGAAAAACTCTTTTCTTTATAACTCATTCCCCAAGAAATGAGCCACGCCTTAGTACGAGCAAGAATTTGAGTAGCTCTTCCTGTGATAGAAGCTTTCTCAACAATGGACCAATCAATGGCTAGGAATACATATTGGTCTTCATTCAACCCATCATATGAGGTGTTAAGGACACTTTCATTATCCATGGTGCCTTCCGGGATTTGGATGGCTAGGAATACATATTGGTCTTCATTCAACCCATTATATGAGGTGTTAAGGACACTTTCATTATCCATGGTGCCTTAAGGATTTCGAGATAGATCTAACATCTGAATCTCTTCAAGTGTCAACCTTTATTATCCTTTCTTTAGATGGAAAATTCTCCTAAATATCAACCCAAATGTCTTCTACGTTGGGCACATATAGGTATAAGGTCCTATACGAATTAAGGACTCCTCAGAAATCAAACCCATCTGTATGCTTCATGTGCTTCTTCAAATTATCCCGTAGCTCGTGCACCATGTTTTTAGAAGCTTTAACCACTATTGAGCATGTCTACCTTCTGATGGAAATAGGGAAGGAGACAATAGCCTTGTGCTTACTCTGTTGGAATTTGTGAAAATCCAACAATTGTCTAACCAACTCCATCAGGATCAGCTTATCACCTAGGAACCTAGGCAAATGGAAAGGATCACCCAGGTACATGACCACCTGAAGGTATGTGAACTTCTTGAATTGCAAGAAGATACAACCCCATTTTGATACTTTGGCCCATGCCTCATCAGAGACTCTTCTTTTCCTTAAATCAGGGTTCATCATGTAGATGTTTTCATAAAAGAAGGCATCATTCACTCTTCTGAATTGATCCTCGGACCCCTTCATTGTTAGTTGAGGGAAGTACCATATATGTGTTCTGTTTCCCTATTTCCCTTTACATCCAACCCTAGATAATTTATCATGCCGGATGTTGCATAGGTGATGTATGATGACATATAGAACTTTCCAGTAGACAAGACTATTTTCATTTGGGAGTCTATCTCATCACTTATAAGACTACTCCAATTGATCCCTTGGTCATTCTTATTTGTGATGACCATGAATTGATATATCCACCCTTGGAAGTCTCTCGACTCGGGGAGTGCAAATACTCGACTTAGCAAGGTGATGATATCACTGATTTCAAGGATGAAATCACTCCTAGGGACAAACTTGGGAAACCTAGATATGGCTAGTTTGGCCTTGATCAAGAAATTTGTATTTACATGCCTAATGAAATATTCTTGATCGTTGTCCCAGGCCTTCTACATTGATTGAAGATTCAAATCAACATATTATTGAAAGTTGGGAAATATTAAGAGGTCATCATTGTAACCTCCATCCAAATTCACTATGGTTTCTCCTGCTTGATTTCTCACTAAGCAGGAAGTTGAGTCATAATTGGAAGAACAATCTAGAATGAACTTGAGGCATTGAGTAGACATTGGGAATCCTACTGCAAGAGGGAGGCCACTGTTAGCTATTGACTTCATCCAGAGACTCTGAGAAGAATCCTTGATTTTGTTCCAAAATTATTCCATGTATATATTACCAAGCTCCATGTCACGGATGTCGTAATTGAAATCTATGTAGGAAGGGGACTCCATCTTTTGGTACTTTTACTTCATCTTTCCTGACATGTCTGACTTATCCTTAGATTGTCTAGGATCTGACATGAGAAGTCTTGAAGAAAGAATTCCTAGATGACTTTTGTTTGAAAAATTGGGCTTGAAAGCTTGCTGAGAAACCCTACAGACCCGCCACACTAACCAGAATTTGGGACTTGCAAAGAACTTTGTGAAACCCAACACACTACAATGTATATTGGAAATTAGGTCATGTCGAACACTTTGTGAAACCCGACACAAAGGCAGAACTCAGGGGATGTTGAAAATTTTGAGAAACCCGATACAAGTGGAGCCAGGGTGATGTTGAACACTTGGAGAAATCTGATACACTGCGGAAGCCGAACGATGCGGACACCCTATAAAACCCGAAATAAAGGTGTCAAGTTTTGGGATGTCAGAACACGTAAAATTCCCACCAAGTTTGTAAGTTAGGATTTTTAGATTCTTCTCAAAAATCAAAAGAGTATATCCCATGGGAAAAATAAGAAAACACCCAAAGGGTGAATTCCAAACAAGAGGTTTCATGGGAATACAACAGGAAATGAAGAAAACAACCCAAAACCCTAAACCTAGAGGGAAGAAAAAGAAAAGAGGGAAAAATGCCAAATGAACACCTCAAAAACAACCCCAAAGACCTCAAAGCGGTAAGAAGAGAAAAATACCTTCAATAAATTCAAAAAATGGTCGAAGACAGATCATGAAATCGATCAAGAGGTTTAGTCGGGTTTGGAGGTTGAAGGAACATGCACAAAAAATCCATGCAATGAAAAATATACCAAGTAAAAATGATGTGTAAAATTGAACTATTTATAAATCCCTAGCATTAATTACACCTCATCGACACATGTGCCAACTACTAGACAACTTGACATTAATGTCATGTCATCATGCTCGAGAGTGTCTGAAAACTCAATACAAAGGTTTTACTATCAAATCAGGTTTTGGGAAACAACTGTCATGAAGCATGAGATGTTTGGATGTTTGGATGTTTGGGTTTTGGGTTTCAGGAAACAAGTGACATGGAGCATGCATTTTGTAAGGTATGTTCTGATGCTTCTGAGTTCCGAAAACCGATACACAGGTTGTAATCGGGTTTTAGGTTTTGAAACAATTGACATGAAGCATGCAAAGGATATGTTTCCATGCGATGGAAACCTGAAAACCCAAAAATCTCCTTCAAAGGGAATTTTTAGGAGATTTTGTCAAAAAAATTCTATGGTTATCTCAATTTTAGCTGAAATCACTAAAAACAAGATAACAAATACAGGATCTAGAGGCCATTAGGGCCACAAGATGGTCGGGTTTTTAGTTCTTAGAGGGACACATCAGCACACTTCTACATTGATGACAATTGATTTTATTGAGAGACCCTACCAAGTTATGATTGGAGTGTGGGGTCGGGGAGGAGACCGTTCGATAATGTGTTCTACCACCTCATAGTTAATAGATAGAACTACGAGGGTGGACCCCATCTTGATACCATAGTACACTAGCGGATTGGGGTTACCCTATGATGATTCCTCCCCTACAATTCCCATTATAAATGGAGTGTTAGATAGGATCATGGACGCTCTAAGGGCCAGCATGGCTAGACTATTGTGAAAGAAAGGGTACCTATAGATGTAGATAGGGTACCAATTCCTAGAGAACCCATGGCTCTTCTCTAAATTGAGGTTGCACCCACTCACAATGGTGAGTAGGAGGAGGAGGCCCACTTAGAGAGATAGAGATTGAGGAGGAGGCTGATGAGGAGGTTAGAGTAGAGGGGGATGGTGATGAGGAGGAAGATATTGACATGGAGTGTCGGGTTACTCGGGGAGATATCCATGGCAGAGAGAGAGGAGGCAGAGGTGGAGAAGGATACTTTGGTTTTCAGAGCCACTTCCTCGGGAGGGAGGAAACAGTGAGAAGTCAATGATGGGATAACATGTTTCCCTATGAGAGGGGAAGGCATATCATGTTCCTATAGTAGGATTACCACCACCGGTAGCATGAGCTGATCCTTCATGGATTTCAAGATATTATAATATGTAGATACTCTTCTCTCGAATCTATTACTTGAAATTGTTAGTAAACTATGCATTGTAATTATTTTTTATTTTTAGATCTTTTCTAACTCGTCATTTTTATTTTTTTTACATCTAATACCGACATATCCGGGAGATATTATTCATCGAGGTTTGTATTGATAGATTTTTATCCCTATGGAGAAGACTCATGTGGATTTATCGAGAGGACTTATGACATCTATTGTAGGTTCAACGATACACCAACGTTTTTTCATTTCTTTGGTAGGCTACAAATATCTTGATTGCTCGAACACAAGGATTGTTGTATATGAGATGGCAGAGAGGTTGGCAAGGTAGAGCCACTCACATAGCAAAGTCATGACAACTAATCATACTCATAATCACCCTCAAGCACTTGGTGTGTTCACAACATCGGAGCCACAACAAGAGTCCTAGCCATAGCCACACACCATCTCGGGGATCCCAATGAGAGGGATATTTCATTGAGCCTTTATTTATTCGTTTCCATTTTGTGAGGCATATAAATGATTTTTTTGGATTTTCATGCTCATTGTGAGTATTTTAACCACACCTAGTGTATGTGATGGCATTGTATATAGAATTAACTCATTACGATACATACATATAAATCTTTTTGGTATGGTTATCCTTTGCATAGAGTTGACTTCATTTATGATTTTCTTAACATATGTACTCTTAGATGTATGGAATCTTCAATTTTATATGATTTTAGAATGCATGTAGTGGATGATGATATGTTGATAGAATGATTTCTTTTTCATGTTTTCTAATGCTGATATGTGATGATTATGCAAGCATAATGTAATGCTGAACTTTAGTTTTTCAAGCAATGTTTGATACTTCTTTTTGTTTTGGCAATATGTGATGAATAATGATATGATAATAAAATGAACTCACGACATTCCTAACCCCTCGTAATTAGTAATATGGGAGTCCTTAACACTTGAGAGCTAGAAGGGACACAAATTGTATGTCTTTGATAGATGGAAATGGTGAGAGAAGGACAATATTTTCACATAAACCTAATTAGGGACCTAAAATCTAACTATGCACATAGTTTTATACATAGCCTAGAATGTGATTTGCTTGCAAGTTTATCTAAACTTAGAAAATTAGATTGCCTCTTGATTGAAACAATCTGGTTTTAAGGTTTTAACTATCTTGGAACATACACATCTAATTCACTTTTCTTGGGATTTTAATAATTTAAAGAACTTTATATTGAATGAATTTTTTTAACTTATTAAATTTATTTTAGCAACCCCTATACCTTTCCCAATACTATGAGTAGAAATCATGTTCTCATCACCAAGGAAAAGGAATAGGTGAGTAGGGAACTTACCGCATTTCCCAATCTCACGCTACTAGTAAGAGGCATGGGCTCAAAACTGAAGTTTGGTGGGGAAAGGAAGTGTGTAAATGAATTTTTTTTATTGATTTTGACTTGTAATATATAGTTTTTTTGTTTTAAGTTTCTAGGTTGTGATTTTTGGGAAGTAGAGCTTTCCCTAGCCTCAACCCTACACATCCAAGAAGATAAGAGAGCTTAACACCAAAGGTTAAGACAGGAAGAAAAATCCACCCAGGTAAAAATGTTTAGAATGCTTTTACTACTAAAGAGGTTTTTTCGGGGAAAGATATGACATCATGAAGCTTCTAGAACTGACTATGGGAAAAGACACCTATGCTAGAAGGAAGCTATAGGAAGAACCAAGTATGCTAGCCTTTGGTAGAATTAGTGTCAAAATTTTGTCTTGTCTTGTTGAACTAATGAAGTGATCAGAAATGTTGATGAAAATATTATGAATGTTTGAAGAGATGTGATTTGAATGATTGCCAATGTTTTCAAAAAAAATTGAAATTTACTTGAAAATAAGTTCCTTGATTACAAATTTTAGAGAATGAGCTAGTAGATGATGATGTAATTTGGATGCAATAGTGTACATTCATAAATGTAGATGAGTTGTACATAATAGCATTTCAGGTGAAGTGAATTGATGGATTCACCAAATTCCTCACCCTCTAAAGTACACAAGTGATATGCCTAATTTTTGTAGTCCTCCATGACTCAATATGGGCCCAACCACTTGGGCCTAAACTTCCTTCCTTTGTCATTTTTCTTGTCTATCCGGATGTCAAGTCTTTATACCAAGTCTCCAACGAATATATCACATTCATATACTTTGTTATTATACTTCCAATACATCCACTCAGTGTAATCTCTATGATGAACCTTATCTCTGAGTCAAAATTCATCGAGAGTTTCCAGCTCAACGATCCATGCCTCACGATAAAATTATCCTCCTAAAATTCCTTGTAATGATATCTGGAGACTGGGTATCTCAACTTCAAGTGGTAATATTACTTCTAAAATGAACATAAAAAAATATGGGATGCCCCCATCAGTGTTATTCTTCGACATTCTATAGGCCCACAAGGATGGAAATAGCTTTAAGTGTCAATCACGCTTGTTCTCCTTAAAAAAATTTAGGAGTATGGATTTTAGCGTCTTATTAGTTTCCTCAGCCTATCCATTGGCCTGAGGGTAGTATAGAGAGGTAGTGTGATGATTTATCTTGAAATTTTCACACAATTCATGCACCTCTTTATTTTTAAATGATGTGCCATTATCAAAGATAATGACCTGTGGGACCCCATATCTATAAATGATTTGGTTCAAGATCAAATTTGTAATTACATATCTCAGTACAATGATAAGAGGCATGGTCTCAACCCACTTCATGAAATACTTTGTGGCTGTAATTATAAAGTTGTGTTCACAATAGATGAGGGAAATAATTTCCCTATCAAATCTAATCCACATGTGGAAATGGGCCAAGGTGTTGCAATCAATTATAGAGCTTGGGCAAGAATCAATCTCGTGAAAGAACTCCTGGCATTTATGGTACTTGCGTACGTACTCTACTATATCATGTTCTAGGGTGGGCCAAAAATAGCCCATCTTGTGCATCTTTGTACCATTTTCATGTCCTCCGAAATGACCTCCACACACCTCGTTGTCAGCTCTATAGAGGATATTTTTAGATTATTCCTCATCGACACACCTTTGGAGCATTCCGTCAAAACTTATATGATAGAGAACTTTTCTATGACTACGTACTTGGTGGATATGATGCATACCCATCTTCTCGTTATGATATCACTCCCTCGAAGGTACGTGTGGTTCATAATAAAACTGATAATATTCAAATACCATGGACACACAACAATGGGAGGTTTGAATTATATGTAGTATATACACTCATCGGGGATACTTAGGTCTACTAAATCTCCACCATCTAATGAGTTATCTGCCAACCAATTGGAAATTATTTTTCCCTTAATAGACTTTGGTTGATGTTAGTTAACTTGAACTATACCATTAAGGTTATGAAGTGTTCATCTTTCTTGGAAAACAAACCTTGTGTTAGGAATGTCCAAATATTTTTTTAACAATAACCAATGTTTCTTGGTTAAACATATAATTACTTAACAATTTTGTTGCAAACACTATAGTGAGGTAGTGTTTCTCATCCTACATATAGCATGTCTCATAGTCTATTAATGTACAAATGATGTAATAAATTACATATTCATGCTTGTCATCATCTTCTTGTGCCAACATGGAAGCTAATCGAGACCTTAGTATCCTGAGAATATAAAATGAGTGGGAGATCTAACTTGGGAGGCATAAGCATGGGAAATGATAGAAGGAATCGTTTGACTGATTCAAATGTTTCATAACACTCATATGTCTAGATGTTACAACAATCCTTTTTAAATAAATTTTTATCAGATGAATGGAAAAGGTTAAATTAGGAATAAACATTTGGATTACACTGATCTTTCTCGAGAAAAATTTAATGCCTGATTCGTCTAATGGTGGGATCATTTCTAGAAGCTGTTTGAATTTTTTATGGACCTAAATCGATCCCTTGTGAAGAGATGATGTATCCCAAGTAATTTCCCTCCCATTGCTCCAAACACACACTTTTATATATTTAATGTAATCTCATATTGAATTAAACGAGAGAGGATGATTTGAATCACCTCGAGGTGATTGCAACACTTCTTGGCCTTAGTCAAAAGGTCATCGATGTATGACTCCACAATCTCGTGAATGACATCATGGAATATCTAAGTCATTTATCATTGGTAAGTGGCACAGAATTCTTGAGATTGAATGGCATGAATGCGTAGCAATAAGTTTCCCAAGGAGTAATAAAGGTCATCTTTGTTTTATCTTCCTTAGAGATCCTAATTTGATTATACCTAGAAAAACCATCCATAAGTGAAAAAAACTCATAGCTAGTTATTGCGTCAATAATAACATTGATGGATGGTAATGGGAAATCATATTTAGGACATGCTTTGTTTATATCCTGAAATTCAATGCAAATTTAAAATTTTCCATTCTTTTTAAGAATAGGGATGATGTTAGATACCCACATTGAGTAATCAATAGGTTTGATGAACCCCACTGTAGGAGTTTCATAACTTCCTCTTTAACCATTAGTGCCACCTTTGGTTTCATAGGTCTGGATTTTTGTTTGATGGGATTGGCATCAGATTTGGTCACAAGGTTGTGAACTACAACATGAGGATAAATTCCTATCATTTATTTATAACTAAATGTGAAGGCTTTTAAATGTTCTTTAAGAATCTTCATGTGTATCTCTACTTCTTCAGGAGTAAGTGAAGAACCTAACTTTAAAATTTTTGGGTCCTCCTCCATCCCGATATTGATATCGATCATCCCTTTGATCAAAGAGGCATTACCCTCTTCAAACTTAGGTAGGGTCAGAGGTAGTTCTAATTCCCCTTCCTCTTCTATCTCACAAATATTAAGGCCTTTTGAGGAAGAAGGGTCCATCGTGTGATCTCCAAAATAGGAGGAAGAGTGAGGAATGAGAGAAAATCCTCTCTTATGATGTTGGGGATGTAAATCCATATAAGCATTGAGGTACCCTAAGATAGCCTCATCATTTTATGCATAATCTAGGGTAGTAGACTTGTTCTCATCCTCGATGTATGCCAAGATTGGATTGGTTGAAATCTTACAAACTAAAGGTTCGGTCTGCAAACCAAAACTATGAAGTTGGTACCTTCTAATTATTTGCTTGGATTTAATCGGGAAGCAGAAGTGGCCATAGAATCAGTGAGAATATTTTGTTCATGTGGAGTGGCTTCAATATTAATGAATTCAAAACCTTTTCTTAAGTTGAGTACAACTTTGTATAGTTGTAAGTGTTCTTCCCTAGTCTCGTATACCTCTGAAACTTTATTAGTGACTAGTTATAAATCACCCAACACTATAATGTTACAAGCACCAATCCTTTTGGATACTATGAGACCAATAAAGAGAGCCTCATATTTTATACCATTGTTTGTACATTTGAAATCTAGCTTGAAGGAAAAATTCATGACCTTCTCCTCGAGAGAAGTTAGGATTAAGCCTTCCCTAGTTCCAAAACAACATTTTTCTCCATCAAAATTAAGAGTCCAATAGTTGTATGGAAAGATTGATGTTGGATTGCTCTTTGTATCTTCTTCTCTTTCTTTTGAGACTTCAACCATGCAAAATTCATCATCCAAGAGAGAAGAATCCCGAGAGAATGTCATATGCCCATGGAATCAAATGGAAGGAGAATGGGTAAATCATTCTCAAACAGATCGCAGATCTTCATTGTGGTTTCTGTTGATACCATCTCAACAAAATTAGTTTCATCTTTGACCACAAGAATCCCTTCAATTAAAAGTGGTAGTTTCTAATTCTATTGTGGGAATTAGTTTTATCTTTGGTGTTGAATTCTTGTGTTTGTTTAATTGATTTATGGGGAGCTCAAACTTGGTATACACCCCATGTTCCCTATTTAGGTTAGCCGAGTGAATTTTAAAGGGCTTTGGGTCACCCTATATAACAAAGAATTTCCCCAAATGTATTAATATAACTTCTTGAAAGAATGTGGAAGGGATCGCGTTCATGCAATGTATCTAAGGATTACCAAGAATCATATTATAATTGCTTTCTCGATCTATAATATAAAAATATATAAGAATTATCTTGGGCCCCCAGTGGTTAACTAGTAGCACTATGGTTCCAATTGATGTCATCTTGAGGCTATCATAACCTCTCGGCGTGTTTCGTGTTAAAGAGAAAAAAATTTCTCTGTAGCCTAACTTTTGGAGAAAAGAAAAGGGGACAATGTTGAATATTATCCCATCATCAATCATTACACGCTTTACGTAGTTTTTTTGAATCAAAACCTATAGATATAGAATAGGATCACCTCTACATGCCAACTCAATATTTTTGGACATCTTCATGATGTTGAATATGAATCCAACATCTCATTCTAGATTCCTAAGAAGATAAACATAAAATTCTATATGATTTATTTACACCTCCGGAGGAGGGGTGACATTGATCAAATATCCAAGACCCAATGCTTCCATTAAAGAAGCTTTATGAGAAGTGGAGTTATTCAACAAATCTAAGAAGAATATGTGAGGAAAGGTCTTTGTTAAATCATTGATAAAGTAGTAAGCCCCCACTAATTTCAAAAGTGTTAGAACATCATCTAACATAGATGGGTAAATAGGAATGTGATGTGAAGAATAGTCTCGAGTTCTTATTGTAGATTTTATTTTTGCTTCACTTTGTAGCTCTGCCACACCCACAATCTTAGTTTATTGGCAATCATTAAACATAGGTGCCACTAATGGGTTTGACAAAGTCAAATCTTCATGATCCTTATTACCCACTAGGATACCCTTGTTTAAGCCGTTAGGGTCCAACTTACCATTGTTAGGATGCGTAGAAGGGGATCATTAAATATTCTGAGTGGTTTTTTTTAAGGGATACAAGCCCAATGCAAGTATTCTAAGTTGGCACCATAGGATTTACTAAAAACATCTTAACAAAAATCTTCCTTTGGTCCTCTAGTAAGCATTTTAAGAAGTTGTTATATTCTTGGAAAGTTCTAGCATCATGCCCTCAGACCACTATAGAAGCCACAACATAGGTCGGGACCATAATCCCAAGGTCTTTGATTTACATTTTGTTATGGTCCAAATTTTTATTATTATTCAACTATTGATTATTGTAATTGAAGTTTGGAGGCCATTGTCCTTGATTTTGATATTGGTTTTGGTACTCGTTTGGGTACTAGTTAGGGCCTTCACCTAAACTTGTTGTTATTATTTGGGTGGAGGACGATTGAATTCCACATGGCTGGTCACAGGAGAAAAGTTGTTAATCCTCTGATTACTACCATTTGTGTTGTTGTTAACATTATTTGTACTTGAGGTATTAACAACATTCTGCGTTTCTTTTCTTGGTACTGTAACATTATCGGTCGTAACACCAAGTTTTTTTTTGATGCCATAATAGACAAGGTAATATTCTCGAATGCTAGTAAAATTTGAGACAAAATAGTATAAGAAACAATGGAACTCATTGGAAGATTTTGAGTAATTGAGGATGTTGTAGGGGTGGATAATGAAGTTCTAATATTTATTTGTAGAGGCATTGAACCAATATAAAAGTTCGGTGAAAATGTATGTTTTTGGGTAGTTATGTCCTAAGAAGAAACCATATGAAGACTAAAAATAAGAACAAAGGATGCAACTTCTGACATTTCAGTTTGATTTAGAGGAGGCTACAAATGTATTTTTTGAATGAAATGCCCATGATTTGAAACAAATCTTGCCATGGCAGAGGAAGGATCATATGAATATGGTGGTTGGGATATAAATTGTTGATTTTAATTGATAGGATGTGTAGAATCGGAAGCACTTGAAAATGGTTCAGATTCAAGTTGTTGTAAGGAACTGAAAAACGTCAAAGAATGTTTGTGGATGGTTATGGTGTAAATGGATGGAGTTGAACACCCCTAACTATTAGATAGGCATTAAGGGAAATGGGATTTGAATCTAAAATTTCTTCAAAAACAAAGTTTCCTCTTTCAAAGAAAGCGGCTTTGGAAGATTCTGATTGTGAGTTGGGGGAATATGGTTGTTTAGTGTTTTCTTGTTCATATGTATTAACATCCTGACTACAAAATTGGTGTGTATAATTTAAAATATGTATCATTTCTTCATTGTATTATTCATCTATTTCATTCTAAGCTCGTTGAGCATCAGTTAGAGGAGTTAATGTAATTAGTTGATGAAATGGGTTTTGTTGTTGTAATGGTGTAGTAAATGATGGTGTTGATATTGTAGTAAATAAATGCGTTAGAAATGGTGTAGATAATGGAGTGGATAAGGTAATTTGTTGCTGTAAAGATGTGGATATTAGTTGAGACATATTTTTAGTAGTTTGATTGTGAGCTTGTTGTCTTGTTTGTACCATTGTAAGAAAACACACACACAAAAATTATCTAAAAATGTACTAAAATGGGTTGATTACACATAACAATCAAAATCAAACGAGATATATTTTGAAGTTTTCTTGATTAAATTATAAGGTAAAATGTGTAAAATGGTTAACAAGGGTCCTAGGAAATGGCAATCTAGGGCTGGTTTAAGGTATGTTTAAGGGTGGAGTCCTCGATATATGTGAAGGTACGTGAGGCCCAACTATTTACTATTGTCGATATGGGTGTGGTATTAGGGCATACCCCCTCACTTCATGGTCCCATAATGATAAGGGTATTGGGTTCTTATCGAATATATATTGACAAATAGGTGATTATACTCGACTGAACATCGAGTCAAACTTCTCCTCTTGGTGATCAAATCTAAGTAGGTATCGACATGGCTATGAATTCTTTTAAGTGAATTTTTAATTTATAAGTGGTTTGGTTGTGTGTGGGGGAATAATAAATTGATGCATCTAATTTAACTTCCTAATTAAAGTTATGTGAAGTAAGAAGGATGAAATTGTTTGTTTAAACCCAAAATGAAAGATTGTTTTTGATGAGAACAAATAAGAAAAAAATGCAGTATAGAAAATAAAAAGAAGGATAAGCACTCACCTCTAATAATGCTTCATTTTTATTTTATTTTAGCAATTTGTAAAGAAAAAAATTCTAGCAAGATAGAAAATGAGCTCTCAGAATTAAAACCCAAGAAATAGGTTAGGAAAAATAGAAAAGAAAAAAAAGAAACCAATTGTAAATTGTTAGCTTCTAATAAACACACAAGGAAATCACATGCAATTATCCCAATGATAGGTGATTTTCCTAATAATAAGTGATTTATCCAATTGCAAATGATTATTTATACAGAGAATCAGAAAAATAAAAAGATGTTATTTTACTTGTTAAAATAAATCAAATAAACAAGGGACACTATCCCATCAGGCATGCTAAAATGTTTAGAAAAGTTTTACCTCTTCAATTTAACCTAATAAACAAGATAGAAAAACTTACCAAACCTCAAAATGGTGGGGTTTACCAGTACCCATAGATGTGTATGGATTTTGTTGATGTTGCGCCACATGTTCAAAATAGTTGAGCTCCTATCCTACAAATGAAACTGCAATCAAAGACACTGCACCAAATTTTTAATTAGTAAAAATATTAAGTGGGTTTCCTAGTGAAGGCTAGTCCTTAGAAGTCCAAGGGGATTCCTCACAAGGATGTCAACCCACTATTTTATGCAATCAAGTGGTACATAAGGCCAATCATGATATAGGATGGATAAAAATAATGATTTTTCTGATAGTTTCAGAATTTATTACAAATTTATAGCATATAATGAAAAACCTAGATATATAAACTATAACCTAGAAATCTGAATCAAATTCAGTGTTAGAATCTTCATATGATGATGGGTTCTCAAAAGTGAGCTCTGGATAATCTATCTCAGATTATTCAAAGAGGTCGAGTCGTAATCATCGGTATGCTCATCTCTAAAGAAATCAGGGATGAATTTAGGTTCCTCATTCTCTGATTTGTATTGATAAATATATGTAGAGTTGGAATATTGATATTCAAACTATTTGATGAAATAAATTTGGTTTGTTGATTCAACATCAGAGTCCCAAATTTCCAATCCGGCTTCGTAGCTGTATTCAAACTAGGCCAAATTAGCTTGAATGCAAAGAATTTTGAAATAAGCCTCCCAAAATGCATTTGTATCCTCACGAATCCTCTGAGTGGTTTCAAAGATGCTTTGCAACTGATCTAAAGGGGCTGAATGTATAACACAAAGTTCCAAATTGAGCAATATGTCGTATTTCTCCCAATGCAAAGGGTGACGAATAATCAAAAGGAGTTAATGTTGTTTATCTCATGAGCTTGGCCACCTATAGCCATCTACAAAATCCATTCTTGATAGTATGTTAGAAAGGATAGAGAAATATATAAAATGGATGAATAATAATATGATAAAAGTTATTAAAATTAGGTTTGATAGGAAACGAGAGAGGCATTTTAGGAAATACAGGGTGTTTCATTAAATTGTTGGCATTTTCGAGTTAAAATAAACAATATGAAATATAATGTGTTTATAAAAATTGATCAATTTTACAACAAATTAATCAGTTTGAATTTTATTATAGCAAAAATTAAAAGGATTTTTAACAATGGATGTTTCAAATATATATATATATAAACAATGAAAATTTAAAGTCTTACCTTGATTTGAATGAATATTGACGCTATTGGAATCTACAATTTTGTGAAGACCATGCACGATAATGGTGAGTGTAGGTGTTGGATGCCAAGTGGATGTAGTGACAAAGATGAATTGCACTAATAGAGGCTTGAATGGATCCAAAAATGAAGGAAGATGTGCAACTAGAAATGTAGAGCTCTTGGACAAACTATCGATGATTCTCCAAATGGGAACAATTATGTAAGATGATATAGAGATAATCTTGTTGTAACATCATGCTAAATGAAGATTGATAAAAATTTTCAATCAAAGATATGTAAGGATGGCAGAGAACAGGCTCAAAGATGTAAACAAATGATCCTTGAATGAGACTACAAAACCAACTTATATAATCACTGGAATTTTACCAAAACGCTAATTTTTTTGGGTTATTCCAGTTTATTAAGTTAATTGTTGAAATAATTGCCTAATTCAAGTTTATTTGTTGTGTATTCGAGGGATAAGATCATGCTTTTTTTAAATGTATTGTGATGTCATATGAGGTGTCATGTTTTTCTTGAAAATAGTTAGATTTTATATTTGAGCCTAGGTTTTTTTAGGATATATTTTAGGTGGTTTAGTTGGATATATTAAACATATATCATAGGATAATGTCTAATAATAATAGATTATGTTAGGATATTTAAATAAAACAAGATCTTATGAGTATATGAAATAGTGCATGGTAGATATGTCAAGATAAAGGGTTTTCAAAATGATTTCATATTAGGGGATAATTTTAAAATAATAACCTAAATGATAATATATATTTTTAAGATAATGGATATGAATGTGATAGATTATGAATGTGAACAAGACAAATTATTGAAGATGGGGGAATGCAGAATTCTAGTGTCTACATTTTCCCCTTTTTCTCTAACATATTAGAAAGGAAACATACAAAAAGAGGGAACATTTTATGGGTGATCTCATCATAACACAATATAGGGAACACCTATGTTTGTGTGTCATGTGTTTCATAGTTTCCCTAGTTTGAGGGGATGTCGAAACAAGATGTGCTACCGAGGGACCAAGTGATAGGGGAACCAAGGGGTTCGACACCTATGGACATATGATCCATAATGGTAGGCTAGAAGAATGAGAAATCCAAATGATGGGGGCCAAAGGGTGCATGTCCCATAGACGAATGACAGATCCCGATGTAAATTTTGTTTGTTTGTTTTAATATTTTGAGGACTAGGGTCCATTGAAAATTGGACACATTTGTGGAAAATTGTGATTGCCATGATTCAGGGAAAAAATGGGCACATATGCCAATAAGGTATGATTTGTAAGTGACTAGAGGGAAAATCATCAGAATGGGGGAATCACCAATGATTCCCTCAATATTAAATTTGGGCTATAAAAATCCAATTAATTGGCTCATTTTACCATATGACAAAAATGATTTGTCAGAGCGAGTTGTGCTATGAAAAATGTCTTTTCAAGGGTAAAAAGGCAATTTATGGATGGAATGAAGAGTTCAAGTAGGCAACAAAAGCCCATAATGGCTGAGGTGAGTTCTCTATCCTTGTTTTTTTTTTTTTTTTTTTGTATATTTTTGTAGGTTTTCATAGTTTTAGGGAAATTTTTCCATTTTTGGGGGTCTCTCAAATGCCCTAGTGCAAAAATCAAGAATCGTCGGTGATTTATACAATCACCTGACATTTATAGTCAATCATTGGAGATTATTCTCATACCTAAATGGTTTAAATTTTATTTGCAATACAAATATTTTGAATTGTTTGTGATGTGTGTGGTTTCAATATTAACATTGGTGTTGAATCTAATTGATGTCAACACTAATTTTGTTTTGCAAAGACATTAAATTGTAAGCAATTTTATGTAATCTATTATTTTTGCTTTCGAATATGGGATTTGAATTTTAAATAGAGAAGCATTATCTAATTATTTAATGTTTTAGATATTTGTTGATATTAATGTTTTTAGACGATGATGTTGATGTTGATGCTTTGTTTTTGATATGTTGTGGATGGTTTTAATGTTTCAATCATATATTTTTAATTATGATATTGATGTTAGTTTATTTCTATTTTATAGGTGGATGCGAAATTGACTATTTGGGATTGTATACCATTGATCTTGGATCATGTGAGAGTTTATATGTCCAAGGATGATTGAGATCATGTCGAGGTTATAGGTTTTGGTGGTATGAGATATTATTAGCGGTTACACAGATGTAGGATTTTTATGTTGGCTTTACTAGAGCGGTGGAATCCTTCCACCAACACTTTTTGGCTACCTACTGGAGAGATTATGATCACTCTAGAGTATTTTCATCACATCCTGAGATTTCCTATCGGGGGTGAGGGTGTTTATCTCATCACTGAGGAGGAGCAAGATGATACTATGACTAGATTATATGGGGGTTATGCAGAGACATCATCTTTGGAGTGAGGGATTTGGCTTATGCTAGATCGTATTTAGATGAGAGAGTGGGACATACGGATGACCATGATGATGATGGAAATTATTTCCTATGAATTTCCAGCTTGAGAAGGTGACCGATTTCCTTGGATGATGATCCGAGTGGTGGCTAAGATGATGGAGGAATGAACTATTTTTGAGTGGGGTACCACCCTACTTAATCAGACATACTGAGAGAATTGTGGACATGAAATTTCCACAAGAGATATGGATTTGACATTGGATTTCTATTACAAGCTTGCTTGAGAACATTTTTATTGCTCATCCAATGGGATTACCTAGGGTGATTGGTGATGAGCATCCCGGTTTCATGAGATGGAGGGAGGATGTCGGCCAGAGGTTGAAGAGGAGGAGATCAAGATATTATAGAGAGCTATTATCTGGACTATAGATTGGTGATGTGGTATGGAGGCCATACCTAGATTTTCTTGTTTGGCCTGAGTTTTCTAGTGAGGTTGTTAGTTTATAATAGTCTATATTGGTGAGTCTTGTCGATTGGGTGACCATGAGCTACTTCACTTTGATCATGTTAGGAGACAATTCGGATTGACATAGGGAGTTATCGTGGGGCACTGTAAAGTATAGATGAGAGGATGGGGATACAAATACTCGAGGGCCATTGTGATAGATCCTGAGGATATCGTGGATCAATCAGGGGCCACGTGTCCCAATGCTGAGGGTCGATTGTTCCTATTGATGATGTAGGGGTGAATCCTGATTATATTGAATGGTTGACCCATTTATTGAGTGCATGCTCGAGAATCGAGAGGATAAGTGGCACATGAGGAAGTGGAGGGTACCGAGGGTGATAGTGAGGAGGATGGTGATGATGAGTTGGTGGAATCCATAATAGTAGTGATGACCAAGAAGTTCATAGTTAAGGGTGAGAGAGATGTGGCAGGAGGGAGAGGGATGACCTTATGGGTATCCGAGATACATTGATTTCTAAGTGGCATGGATTGATCGAGAGAGACAACGTGATAGTAGAATAAGAGGATTACAGATCTCGGTTAAAATAGGCCATTGCATATAGAGATTGGTACAAGGGTCAAATATATGGGATGAGGAAGGCCTTAGGGATTACTGGGCCTTCTATTTCTGGTGCAGAGTTAGATGATATGGCTCAAAGATTACATGCTAGTGGGAAGAGACCTAGGATTAGTGGATTGGGGTCATAAGCTAGTGGACAGAGGCCACCTATGGGGTCTGGGATAGTTTCTAGGGCTCACTATGAGTCAATGCGGGCTGAGTTACAATATTATATTGATATGGTGACTCATGATTTTTCATATGTAGTTTTGTATGTGGAACATTTAATTGGTAGGATGAAATGATCTACCGCTAGTGGTGCGAGTGTAGGTCAACCACCTCAGAGATCTGAGTGAGTGGGAGATAGCAGGAGATAGTTTATAGGAGATATTGGTGTTGTGGGTGGTACAAGAGTGACCAGAGATGGAAGTGCATAGGGAGGAGAGGGTAGTACAACTCCTTCTTGCCAGTATTTTGGAAAGTTTTAGTTTACAAACTCTTGATATGTAGTTGTATGGCTCATGGAAGCCAATTTTTGTATGATGTATTTTTTTGACATGGCTCTTAGAATCTTATTTTTATATTGATGTATATAGATTTGATCAATATATATGATGATGATGATGATTTTTATGGTCCATATTGTTTTTATCTTTCATGTGTTGAATATGTATGGTGGTATATACTTTTTAATTTGAATGTGTTGATGTTAGATAAATATATGATGACATGTGATTTAGGTTTAATTATGTTAGCATTATATGTGATATGTGATCGTATAAAAATGTGACTTAGTAGAATTGGATAAAAATGGAATAATTTCCCTACTATGGATTTGGTACATACACAATGGGTTTTGAAATCTTGAATGCTCTTGCACTTACAACCTTTAACAAATGTTAACTATGATCATCAATGGATAGTTACACAATATTTAATAAAATGTGGGATTAAATGAGAGCTTCTTTATTAGGACATAAAAGGGGTTTGAACACACATAAATCAATGAGGGGAAACATATTCTCCTTTTCCATAGGTCTAAAGAGAGATGCCCTGATTTTCATCGATTTTGAGGTAAATTGATCAATGCGAGAATTTTTCTATAAGAATAAGGTCAATCCATTCAGAAACCTTCCTGGATGCTTTTGATATTGATATATTTATTTAAAAGGTTGATCAATGTGGGAAGCCCTTTTTATGAGTAGTCATCCTTTGAGGGTATGGTCTATGCTATTTTTATTTTTTTAGATGGACATCCTTCAACGGATCGGTCTATGATGGATAATTGTCCTTTAAGGGATCATTCTACCATTTATTTTTTTCTTGAGAAATGCATCCAAATGATTTTGATACATATATTTTTAGCTGAGGGAAAATCCCTAATAGATTGTTTTGAGGAGGGGAAATGGTGCATATATGATCTACACATTTGTACCCCCTATTATGTTCCCTTTTAACTAGTACAAGGGTAATGGATGTAGTGATTGTGGGGTTCCTACTAAAGAGGAACTTATCCATAGAGAAAGATGTGATGAACAAAGCCATGGTGCTCATCTTTAAGGTGTTTTAGGATAATGATGGATAACCACATGCTTTCAAATCACTACTATGGTATGATGGATGGTTTTAATCACAATCAAACATTTAAAAATAAAAAGGCCGTAAGTGCAAGGTATTCAAGGGTTCTGATTTAGGTTCACCATCAAGAGAAGCGAGACGATACGCTCCGACCCATATTTATAAGTAATGATGTATGGAACAATCCAATTGGGGAAAACTTTCCATGTTTACTCTATTCTAATTAAGTGACATTTTGATTTTCTTTAAGCATAAGATCACCAAATTTAAAGTCACATTCTTTGACATGTTTTTTATATGCCTTTTTAATGTGTTCTTGATAAACTTGATGATGTTCAAGGGCCATCAAACATTTTTCATCTAATCAGTTCAAGTTATGCTAAATGATCTTGTCGATATTCTTCATCAGGGATAAAGTCCTTGAGGGACACACAAAGTGATGGGATTTGGATTTCAAGAGGTACGATGGCTTTGGAGCCATAGAAAATTGAATATGGTGTTATTCCTGTAGGTTTGTGGATGCTATTTCAATAATCCCAAAGAAAAAAAAAGATTTGTAGATGTCAATTTCTTCCTATTTCATTTATTGTTTTCATAAGGATTTTGTTGAGTGTTTTATTAGAGGCTTCATCCTATCCATTTTCTTGAGGATAGTATGGTGATGAAAAGTTGAGTTTAATATTAAAGGTGTCACAAATGTTTTTAACTTTTTTTTTTATTTTAAAAATATTTTCCATTATCTGTGATAAGCTTATGTGGGATGCCGAAATGACATATAATGTGTTAATATATGAAATTAATAATCGTTCTTGACTTGGTTGATTTTAAGGGGTGGATTCAACCCATTTGGTGAAATATTCAGTAGTTGTGATAATGGAATGATGTTTCGAGATGACTTGGGGTTGATATCCCCAATGAGGTCTAATCCCCATTGAGAGAAAGGCCATAGGTCTTGAGCAGGTTGTAATGCTTGACTGGGGACATGGATCAGATCTGAATGAATTTTACATTTCACACATTTCTTAACGTACTCACAACAATCCTTGGTGATAGTGGGCAGTAATACCCTAGTCGTATAACATGTTTAGTGATGAAATTTCCACTGAAATGACCTCCACAAATACCATCATGGACTTCTTCAATGGCTTTGATTGATTCATGTGACTTAAGGCATCTTAGTAAGATATCATCAAAACTATGTTTGTAAATAATACCACCTATAATAACAAAGTGAGTGGCACACTAAATAAATGACCGTTTAGTGTTATGTGATAAATCAAATGGAATTTTGGATTCAAGTGAGATAGTCGTATATCTAAGTATACCATAAATCAGTTGGATTATTGTCAATGATATTGATAGAAGGAAGTTCATTTTGATGTGAAGGATGATCTAATCATTGAAAACGATGGATACTTTAGTGTTGTCTTTTGACTCTTCTATTTCTAATGGGATGAGGGCTCCTAAAGAGGCCATTATATCTGCAAACCTATTAGAAGATCGTGGGATAACTTGGATGGTGTAATGATCAAAAGCGTCAAGGAGAAATTCCATGTTAGCTTTATATTTTTGTAAGATTTCATTTTTACATTGATATTCTCCTTTGACTTGACTGATAACAAGTTGTGAATCTCCATAGATGTCTAAGATATGAACACCTAGAAGAATAGTAGTGGTGAGACCCATGATTAAAGCTTCATATTCTGCCATATTATTAGTGCACTCAAAATTGAGTTTAAATGATAATGGAATAGAAATACCCCAAGGAGGGATGATAATAACACCAAATCCTCCCCCTTCCTGGAATTTAGAACCATCAAAGAAGAGAGTCATCTTGATAGGGATGAATTCATATTCATCAACATCATTGATGGATTCATCAGAAAATATTCATGAGGAAGTTGGTTTTCGGAAGTGGGGCATCAGCAAGCTGATCTGCAATAGATTGGACCTTAATGGATTTTTGTGACATGAATTCTAAATAAAACTTAGTCATAAGCATAAGCCATCAAGTGATACAATCACTATGATATGGTTTAGAGTGTATAGCTTTGAGGGGATTAAAATTGGTGACAACATACATTTTATGATTAATAAGGTAATGACGTAACTTGGAAGTGGTGAAATATAAAGTGCAACATAGCTTCTCCACTTTGGTGTAATAGGTTTCATATTCATGGAGTATTCATCGATATAATATACATCTTATTCCCAACATTGACTATCATGATGTAAGAGGATGGCTCCAAGAGAATGTTCAAGTAGATATGTATAGGTAAAATGGATCTTCTTCAAATGGTTGAGTAAGAATAGAAGGTAATAAAATATATTGTTTAGTTTTTTCAAAGGCCTTCTGACAATCAGAATCCCAATGAAAATATATGTCCTTGCAGAGGAGGTGATGAAAAGGATGACAATGATTAGAGAGTTGTGATATGAAACATTGTATGGACTGCAACTTTCCCTAAAGGTTTATTAGTTGTGTGAGATTAGATGGTGGAGGAATTTAAATGATTCCTTAACCTTATCTGGGTAAAATTCAATACCTTGGATATATATGATAAACCCTAAAATTTTACTAGTGAGGACACTGAAAACACATTTTGTGCAGATTGAGACGAAGACAATATTGGATGAGACAAGTTAAGATTGACTAAAGGACAGTAAGATGATCTTTGCATCATTTGGAATTTCCTAAAAGTTCATCAACATAATATTTGAGTGTTTTGTGAATGATTTCATGAAAAATGTATGTCATGGCTCACTAATAGGTATCTCCTGCATTTTTGAGACCAAATGGCATAATGCAATAACAAATTTTTCCCCATGGGGTGATGAAATAATTTTTATGTTGATTGTCAGTAGTGATAAGAATTTGATTATAACCTAAAAAACCATCCATGAGGGAAATCATTTCATGGCTAGTTGTTAGGTCAATAAGTTGATCTATGTTTGGAAGAGGGAAATCATCTTTTGGACAAGTGAGATTAAGATCCCTAAAATCTATGTAGATACATAACTTTCCCGATGCTTTAGTTATAGGAACAATATTAGAAACCCATTGTGGATAATCAATAGGTATGATAAAATTGGCATTTCACCAGATTCTTGATAAAATTAATGAAACAAATAGAGGGTGATAGGCCAAGGAGGAATACCTATTTTCAAAGTCAGTTGAAGGTTGTGCATGTGTTTCTGATTTCTGATCTAGGATGACTGTGAAGAAGTTCCTTTTGGATAGGAGGAACTACCTATAAATGTAAAACAAGACCACAAGAATAATATTAAACAATATATGTCAGTGGAATGCCTAGTGTGTGCTAGATCTAAGAAGTGTGATACTTCCTAGATGGTTTTCAATCCACTGTTTAATATAATTTAATGCAAGAAATAACGTAAACAAGTAACATACTATTGTAGTTGATATGATTTAGGCATATCATTCAAATACAATAAGAAAATCTAATCTAACAGAAGGGTTATGATTAGATCTAGAGGTTGGGTAGGTAGCTTTGAGTTTCTACTGGGTCCTGACAGAGGTCTAGTAAAGGTTACAAATGGTTCTAGGTAGTTTGGGAGTGGGTATTAACTTGTTGTCCTGAGTTGGGTTATCGATACAAAGACTAGTAATGTCGGTCGGGGTGTGATTGATGATGGTTTAGCTATGACCGATGACAGTTTAGGGTGGATAAGGGTAGAATAGTTAAATGTCAGAAATAGGGTTCTAGGTTCTCTCTGTGTCTACACAGAGAGATGGGGAGGTTTGTGGAGTGAATTCAGGTAGTGTATCTTTCTTGGGTGAGGCTTTTGAGGTTTTAGAGGTGATAAATTCAACTTAGTGAAAGTTTTTTCAGAAGATACAATAATGGACATCGGTTTGGTGGTGATGTTGGTGAAGGGGAAACCGACAATGGTCAAGTGACAAAGGTGTTGGTAGGGGATGATTGGTGTAAATCAAATAAACTTGGTTTTGGAAGAAGGATGGCTAAGCACCTAAAAATCCCAAGAAGGATCAGGAATGTCTAAGAGTCGGATATGGGGGATAAAGGGGTTGTGGGTTGTTGGATGGGTGGATTGACATGAAGGTGGGGATGGTGGAATGTAAAGTAGAATAGGATCTAATAAACAGAGCTAAATAAACCACAATCTAAGTAAATATAGAATGATGTAAATCAAAACACACTTGTATTTACAGCCTGGTTGGTGGAGGATAACAATGGTTGATCTATGAAACTAGTGATCAATGTCGAGGCAACACTTCTGGAATGTTACCGTGAATGTCAATTCCTTTAGATTAGTCCTGGTGTTGGCTAGGGTTTTCTGGATGCTCAAGAAGGCTCTCATTTCTGCTTGCATGCATATCTCTCTTTCTCCAAAACTTGAAAATGCCAACTTCTTGAAATTTCCAATGTCCGGAACAAGGTTTCGAAATGAATATATAGTAACTGAAAATGGTTATGGTGACCAAAGCATCGGTTTAGAGTTAACTGGTGTCGGTAAAGGTGGGAAATCCTAGGTTTACCAAAATAGCAGATCTTGGCTATCTTTTGGCTAGTTCTGCCCATTGGTCCCGATCTAAAATGGTATCTTGTGCTTAGATAAGTGGGTATGTTATTAGAGAAATAATATGCATCTAATGTTAGGGTTAGACTAAGTCTCAGTTAGTTATGGTAAGTAGAAATTGAGTCTTAGTTAAAAGAAATATGCTAAGAATAGGTTTATGATGAGGTGTCTAGGCGAAGTAGCTAGGTGAGATGTAAATTAATTTAACTAAAGTAAATAAATTAATAGATAAAGCAAGGATGGGTATTAATTTAATTTTATGTAATTAAATTAATATAAATGTGGGGTAAAGGGGGCGTGGTTATATGAGCATGCTATGTTAACCTCTCGAAAGGGAATCAAGGATAGTGTGACCCAAATTTGATGTCTACATTTTCCCCTTTTTATCGAGTAGTCTATAATTGTCAACGATGCTAAAAAATAGGAATTGATTTCCCCATGTGTGGGTGAGTGTGGGGTTACCCAAGTGGAGATGAAGGTGATCCCCTCAAACCAGAACCGATGAGGTGTTATACGAAGTTGGTGAGTGGTTTGATAAATATGTGGGTGGTGTAATTCAAGGTAGGTGGGGAAGAGTATGGGTACTTTGGGAAAGGGTAATGGTAAACTCGAGTAATAGGTAATGGGTCGGGGTAAAATTGGGTAAAGGGTAATGGTAATCGATGTCTACACACATATAGACCTGTAACATGATATGAGGTTGAATATCTTGCAAACTCTACATTGTTGAAGGTCGATAGGTTTATCCAAACAAGGTTAAAGTGATTCAGGTATCCAAGGCATAGGATATGGTCAGGAATCACAACAAGGTTAGGTGCAAGAACTTTTAGGTATGTTCGTACACTAAATGTTTGGTTAGTATAAATGACATGACACTAGGCAAGGTATGGTTGTTAGGGTAAAACAACATAGGTAATGGCATCGCAAGGTATAATGAGTACACAAGTTCAATGGTCGTAAGTCAGGTAAGAGATAAATACCATCTAATGCATGCACACGTATAAATTACAATAATATACCAAGCTAAAGAGCATGAAAAATCTACATTGGTAAAGGATGGTAGGTTTATCCAAAGAGGGGTGAAGTGATTCAAGTATCTAAGACATATGATATGGTCAAGAATCACAACAATGTTATGTGTAAGACGTTAAGTATGATCTAGTGCACCGAAGGTATGGGTTGGTTTGGATAAACGACATGATATTTAGGCAAGGTAAGGGCATTGAGCTAAACAACCCGAGTATCATTATCGCAAGGGATAACGAGTACATGAATGTGAGGGTCATGAGGGTCAAGGTTGGGTTGGGTGAGCTAGGAAATCCTCGTAGGTAAGGCCATGTTAGGGGCCAAAATATGCCCCAACAGAAAATGAGGGCGGGTGGAAGGTAAAATGTCTCGGGTTGGGGGTTTAGGATAAAATTCGGTGGTGGAGAGGTCAAGAGGTGAGAGCATGGGTAGGGATGAATGTTGCATGGTGTGGAGGTTGGGAGGTAAGGTCGATATAGAGAGAAAGAGGTGGAAGGGAAAAATACGAGAGGTACCAGTTGGGTGGTTAGGTGGTAGAAAATACCTTGGGGTTAGTGGTGAAGGTGGTGAAGGGTAAAAGTGTATGAAGGTGGTTAAATTGATGAGAAGGGGCCAAATGGGGTATAAGGAATATGACCGATATCGATCCATTGTAAAACCGATATTAGTAGACTAGGCACGTGACCACTATCAATATGGGAAAACTAGCGTTGGTCGGGATGGATGTGGTTAAAAAGTAAACATCCATATAGTTACAGATTTATTTTACATTTCACATCGTTGGAAAATGACGAGCGAGGAGTGTGTTTTGTTTTCCGGGAGTAGAGGACAATGTGATTAGAATATACTTGAGTTAGAGGGAGTTGGTGGCAATTAGAATGAGGGAGATGGGTGTTTGTGATTAGAAGGAATGAGTTGATTCACCAGAGGATCATGAGGTAAATTTTATACATCGTGGTGCTAGGAGGGAGCGGTGGAGGCCCACTAGTGTAGAGACCAGAGGTGCTAGCGAGGAGGATTAAGCATGATGAGGTAGGATCCAATCCCTATCACTCATTTGTATTTAGAAATTTGGGTAAAAATGAACAAATGTTGGGAAAATGGAAAATTTGAAAATGCAGGTAAAATGGACTGATTTGGGTATGGGGAGGGTGTAATGTAGGCTAATTAGGTTGGGAAATTAATTTGGGTGAGGTGTGGGTAGAGTGGGGGTAGTTTAGGCTTAGTTTTTACAAATTTTAAATTTTAGGGTGTGGGGTTTGACTTTGGGGCTGAACCAGAGACCGACATTAGTTTGGGTCTGGCAAACGTCGGTTATGTCTTACCGGCATTGGTGGGGAAAACCAAGACCGATGGCGGTCATAGGGGACCGATGTCGGTCATGGGTGATCAATGTCAGTCATAGGTGACCGACATCAGTCACTATTGAAAGGTGATGGGGCCAAAATAGGTTAGATGTAGAGGGCGAGGATGGAGTGGAAAAGAGAGGGTAGGGTAAATAGGTAAAAAATGAATGGAGTAGTGATATAGGATGGACAAAATTAGGTGGGAAAAGGTGATGGTAGGTAAACATAGGTAGGGGATAGGTGGGACTTAGGTCATGGTGGGTACGGGGTTCGGGTAAGTGGGAATGGGATAAATAAGTGGTCAGGGATAAAGTAGGAACATGATAAATGTGTATGGGGTAGCAGGGTGTAGAATTATGTTGTTAATAAAAAATGAATTCGGGCCTTGACCTTGTTAAGTCGATTGGTTGCAAGCACGGAAGCGATTGATGTTGCGAGGTAGAGTACCACCCCTACTAGGGGAGTTGAGGTGCAGTTTGACAGAGGAGGAGTGGGCCCACATGTGGGAGGTAGGGATGATTGGGGTCAGGTGGTACAGATGGATCCAATAGGATCCTAGTATCATGGTCGCTCTCATCGATAGATGGGATGCAACGACCAACACATTCCACCTTCTTACTAACAAGATGACAATCATGTTGGAGGCTATCTATAGGATTTTATGGCTACTGATTTTTGGTGACTTGGTTTATATTATATCCACGGATGGTGCCTTTGAGGTGATGATTGGAGTGTTTGGGGAGATGGCTAGTGAGCTAACCAAACACATCACAAGCTTGATGTACATGGCAATGTATGATGCACACCCACAAGATATGTGGCTAGCTGTGTTGATGATGGTTATAGTAGGTTGTTATACACTTCCTGATTCAGAGGGTGGTCATTTTCCCAGGGGTCTGATGGGATTATTATGAGACATGATTAAGGAGTGGGTCCACTTTACATGGGCACCGACTTATTTTGTATAGTTCTACAAGTAACTCTAGGGATTTCAAAGGATGCACCGATATGGCATATGTTATACCTTCCTTTTACATTGTTGGGCCTATGAGCACATTGTGGTGGTGTGGCCACAAGGACTTCCAGTAGTAGATAGGCATTGTGGGGGAAGACGGTAGGATTCGGGAAATGGGTGGTCACGGGAGGTTGGCCACATGCGGTAGAGGTGTTACATGACGAGGCACATTACGGGAGGGAGCTAGAGGGGCTATATGTGAGAGACATAGTATGGTGGCCTTATGTTAGATTTGCAACATTTAAAGGTATGAGGTGAGAGGTATAAGGGTTGCAACTAGTGTGATGCATATAGAAGAGACGTGGCCGATTTGAGCACGAGATGATCCTAGTAGATAGAGTTTGATGACATTTTAGACTAGTACAGGATGTGCCACTATCATTTCCATAGTATCGGTGGGAGGATGTGGAGAGACCTTTGTCTCCACCTCGCCCCATAGATCCAGTAGGTCAGGAGGAGTTATCGGTGGATGGTAGGATATATGATGCAGGGGTATTTGATGGATACAAACACTAGTGGGAAATAGAGTTACAGGAAGCACCACCATGACCGGTGCTTTGGTGACTATGATAGCAAGAGAGAGATGCATTACAGGGACATGTGGTAGTGTTGGTAGTGTAGTTGATAACAATGTAGGTAGAGGTAGCCACCCTTATTGGGTAGGTGACTATACCATAGGGCGATTGACTACTTCCCACACACAGGTACATGTATAGGCACGAGGTCGCCCTACACAGGATGAAGGAAAAATAGCCATATTGCAGGAATAATTCGAGAGGGTTACGGGGGAAGCTAGTGACATCCCAAGCTTGGGTGGAATCAGGGATATGAACATAGGTATCGGGATAGGATCTCGTCATACAGGGGCCATCATCGGGACATGGTCATGTTATATAGGCAAAGCACAAGGATAGGTAGATGTGATGCGATGATAGCATGGCAAGGTGGATAGGTGGCCATGAGGCTGATGGAACCACCTCAAACATTGTCTATGACAAGGTTCAAGGATGTTCGAATGAGTCATGTTATTACTAGGATCATCTAATGACTACAGGGATAAATGTACCCTCCTATGCTAAGTACATGGCAAAGTGGGAAGCAAGTGAGAGAACTAGCTCTCACACTCATTTCTCGAGATCACGGGAGGTTGGTGAGTGATGAGGGTCATCAATCCTTTCCATTAATAATGTCAATCTGGGTTGGTGTCCAAAGGCTGTATGCATTAAGAGAAGAAAATCTTGGAAAGTAACTCCTTTAAACACAAACCAAACTTGCATAAAATAAATCACACTTGCGGAAATTGAAAGGCACACTTGTAGAAATAAATTTTGCATGAAAGAAACACACTTGCATGAATTAAAAGGCACACTTGCATAAATGAAATTTACATGAAAGAAACACACTTGCATAAATTAAATTTCTAAATTAAAAATAAACATAATTGAATGAAACACCTGCAGGTTTACAACAAACTAAATTTTTACAATACAAAGATAAAAACAATACAACATAATGAATTAAAGAAAAATGAATAAACATAAACATAAATACATAGATCCATATTCCTTGGAATGAGTGGCCAACTCATTCCTTGGAAGAGGATTTAAATCATACTTCTGAGATCTTAAAACTACATAATATTTGAGAGGAAAGAATAGATCTTTATTTCTTTGGAGAAAAACATTACATATCTAAGTGTGGAAGGTTGCATTTATAATTTATGCATCCAACCAACTCCTTATTTTAGGAAATACAATATGATCTTATCTTTATTCCAATCCTAACAACTAAGATCTCCATCTCCGCAAAATATGGAGATATATATATATATATATATATATATATATATATATATATATTATTGAACTCAAATCTTATCTTACTTATTTTAGGATGATTTACTCCCAAATCTTCTCCTTTCCTTTCTGTAACAGGAGTCATAATGATTTTATTCCTATACACTATTGGAAGAAGGATTTTTCTCGAAATATGATTTTGACTAAATGCCTTTATCGGATTTTCCATTTGACTTTGTTGTTTTTGATTGTGGAACTTTTGACGCTTGTCAAATACACTTTTTCCTCGACTGTAGTTCACTAAAAGTTAGATTTATATTGATTGGTAAAACCTATAGAAAATATGAATGAAGTTTTTGTTAAAAAATTTCTATGAACAAAAACCTCTCTCATATTTTCCATTTGACTTTTCTATTTCTGTTTATGGAACTTTTAGTGCTCGTTTGATACACTTTTCCTCGGACTGCAGCTTACTAAAAGTTAGATATCTCTTCATTGGTAAAACCTATAAAAATCTAAATAAAAATTTTGTTAAACACATTGCTATGAACAAAAACCTCTCTCATATTTTCCATTTGACTTTTCTATTTTTGTTTATGGAACTTTTAGTGCTCATCTGATACACTTTTCCTCGACTGTAGCTCACTAAAAGTTAGATCTCTTTTCATTGGTAAAACCTATAACAAAATTGAATGAGGTTTTTGTTAAAAAAATTCTATGAACAAAATATCTCTCATATTTCCCATTGGAATCTCTGAGTTATCACAATCCCTAAAAAAATGTCATTCCGTTGATGCAAGTTCCGGAACTAAATATACAAGTTCCGAAACTAAATCTGATTTTTTCATGAATTGAAAGTTATGAAACTAACTGTAATTCAATTGATACAAGTTTTAGAACTAAATCTGTGAGTTCTAGAACTAAACCTGCAAGTTCCGAGAACTAACTCTGTGAGTTCCGGAACTAACTCTACGAGTTCCGCAACTAACTTAAAACAACTATAACTTTTACATGCGACCTCAGATTGAGATGATTATTTTTTTAAAATTACATAATTTTTCAAGAGGAATATGAATATGAAATTATATCTAATTTTAAATGTATTATTCATGATCAATTCCACTTTGTTCCCAATACTAGCATTATCTTTCTTTTATGCCCTGCATACACAATACTTTGCATCTTTTCCCAAATAATCAATAGGATTAGTTAACAATATAGATACCAAAATATTTCTAAAGAATAAATAAGATATATATCTTATATTCTATTTTAAGCAACTATAAGTTCGTAGATTACATTTAAATTCACTTTCAAAGGTAACTTGGAAGGAAAAAATAATGGTAATTTATGGCCTCATCATTTCCCCACACTTAATATTATGCATGTCCTCATACATTACATTATTATCTCCTCTTATTAGATTATTCTCCATATTGAGGACACATTCTTTGGATCTCCTTCTACTGCTTTTGATTTCTTTCTTTTACAATAGGTTCTTGTGTGGATCTCCTTTTGTTGCTTTTGATATTTTTTCTTTTACAACAAGTTCTTGTGTGGATCTCCTTCTGTTGCTTTTGATTTATTTCTTTACAATAGGTTCTTGTGTGGATATCCTTCTGTTGCTTTTGATATTCTTTCTTTCACAACATGTTCTTGTGTGGATCTCCTTCTGTTGCTTTTGATTTCTTTCTTTTACAACAAGTTCTTGTGTGGATCTCCTTTTGCTACTTTTTATTTCTTTATTTTACAATAGGTTCTTGTGTGGATCTCCTTCTATTGTGTCTCATATTTAAAATCAAAATACATAGCTCATGCTTCTCATTCTCTCCCACACCTAAACTCATGCATGTCCTCATGCATGTTGTTTATTTATGGCTTCCCATAAATTAGACTCAAAAATTTTGATTGCAAAGAGGTGCACATATTTTTCATATAAGTAGGGAAGATATGAATTTTATCTTTCCTTCCTTGGAAATATTTAAAAGTGGATCTAGCTATAATAAAAAAACTTACAAGAAATCTTAAAATAAAATAGTAGAACAAAATAACTTGATCATACCTCTAGTTGTCTTTGTCATCCTATTGTTAACATGGTCAAATAGTTCCGAGAAGAAATCCACTAGGTAACAGTTGATTTCCTTTGAAGAAGATCCACCTCCTTTTTCCTTTGATTGGCCACCAAGCTGGTTTTTCAATCAATTTTTTTTTGCCTTTAACAAGCCAAAGAAGCTGGTTTTCCAATCAAAGTTTTTTTCCTTTGATTGGCCAACAAGCTGGTTTTCCAATCAAAGATTTTTTATTTTTAATTTTTTTTTTTGAAATGATAGCATGAGAAGGATTAGAGAAAAAATTGATCCATCATCAGACTATATTAATCAAATTAAAACTTGTGTAAAATAGGAAGCAATGTTTGAGATCTCAAAAAAACCTTTTGCATACTTGGTAACTCCAAGAAGATTCCAAAAATTGTGTAGACAATTTTTAGGTCTTCAAAGCCCATCTTGAATTGTGTAATATCATAATCACCATAGTAATCTTCAAATCCCAAACTAGTGATCTCAAGAGATGAAGAGTTGTTAAAATAGAAAGTGAAGGTATCTCGTGGGTCCCTCCAAAATCTGCATGTTCCTTGATTGATACTATTGGTGCTCTAAAATTTGCATGCTGGTATCAAGAACAACTCTAGAAATTCCTATAGATCTAGTCCTCAGATGTTAGTACACAAAAATCTATTTCCTTTATATTCACCATAATTTCTTCTTAACTTTATACAAGCATATACAAAAATGAAGAAATTGAAAGACATGAAAACAATTTTTTTAATGGATCTGGTTTAGGGATTGAATTTTATTATGGGATGAAAAATGATTTTAATGGGTGGATTTATTATGAGTGGGTTTTTTATTTTGGTTCTAATGAAATCCATGAATCTAGATGGAGTTAATTAGAAATGCTACCACTTCATTATTACAAACCTGGATAAGCCGCTTTTTTACTAAGGTTATGTGTAATAACATCATTGAGTTGTTAGTTGATACAAGGGGAAATGGTGGTGGTTATCAAGAATGACATGATATTTCATCAACTGGATCTACTTCTAGATTCAATATCATATTCTACCATTTCCAGATCTGAATTCTTTGTTCATACCATTATACCTTCTTGATCAAACATCACCGTCATTTTTCTTATACACAGAGTTAGTTTGTGGGGAGATATTTATAATTTAATATTCCTAATTTCAGAAATGAAATTTTAATCTACTTGTAGGAAATAAAATTCTAAAGAAAGCGCTTACCAAATTATTCCTATCACGGAATTACTGCTACAAGGTATTCTACTGTCACTAGAATATTCTTTTCAAGAACTCTTAATCTCCTAATAACATCGTGTCCCCAAAGAACAACACCAAAATGATGAGTGTTGTTAATCCCCACCATTAATAATGTCAATCCAAGTTGGTGTTCAAAGGTTGTATGCATTAAGAGAATAAAATCTTGGAAAGTAACTCCTTTAAACACAAACCAAACTTGCATAAAATAAATCACACTTGTAGAAATAAAGTTTGCATGAAAGAAACACACTTGCATGAATTAAAAGGCACACTTGCATAAATGAAATTTGCATGAAAGAAACACACTTGCATGAATTAAAAGGAACACTTGCATAAATGAAATTTTTGAATTAAAAATAAACATAATTGAATGAAACACCTGCAGTTTACAACAGACTAAATTTTCACAATACAAAGATAAAAATAATACAACAGAATGAATTAAAGACAAATGAATAAACATAAACATAAATACACAGATCCATCTTCCTTGGAATGAGTGGCCAACTCATTCCTTGGAAGAGGATTTAAATCATACTTCTGAGATCTTAAAACTACATAATATTTGAGAGGAAAGAATAGATCTTTATTTCTTTGGAGAAAAACATTACATATCTAAGTGTGGAAGGTTGCATTTATAATTTATGCATCCAACCAACTCCTTATTTTAGGAAATACAATATGATATTATCTTTATTCCAATCCTAACAACTAAGATCTTCATCTCCACAAAATATGGAGAGAGATATATTATTGAAGTCAAATCTTATCTCACTTATTTTAGGAAGATTTGCTCCCAAATCTTCTCCTTGCTTTTCGGTAACAAGAATCATAATGATTTTATTCCTCTACACTATTGGAAGAAGTTTTTTTCTCAAAATATGATTTTGAATAAATACCTTTATCAGATTTTCCATTTGACTTTATTGTTTTTGATTGTGAAACTTTTGACGCTTGTCAAATACACTTTTTCCTCGGACTGCAATTCACTAAAAGTTAGATTTATCTTGATTGGTAAAACCTGTAGAAAATATGAATGAATTTTTTGTTAAAAACATTTCTATGTTCAAAACCTCTCTCATATTTTCCATTTGACTTTTCTATTTCTATTTATGGAACTTTTAGTGCTCATTTGATACACTTTTCCTTAGACTGTAGCTTACTAAAAGTTAGATCTCTCTTCATTGGTAAAACCTGTAACAAATCTGAATGAGGTTTTTGTTAAACACATTACTATGAACAAAAAAATCTCTCATATTTTCCATTTGACTTTTATGTTTATTTTTATGGAACTTTTAGTTCTCGTCTGATACACTTTTCCTCGGACTACAGCTCACTAAAAGTTAGATCTCTCTTCATTGGTAAAACTTGTAACAAATCTGAATGAGGTTTTTGTTAAACATATTGCTATGAACAAAAAAATCTCTCAGATTTCCCATTGGAATCTCTAAGTTTTCACAATCCCTCAAAAATTGTCATTCTGTTGATGCAAGTTTTGGAACTAAAGCTGTCATTCCTTTTATGCAAGTTTCGAACTAAATCTGCAAGTTCCAGAACTAAATCTGATTTGTCAACAAATTAAAGTTTCAGAAATAACTTTCATTCAATTGATACAAGTTCTGGAACTAAATATGTGAGTTTTGGAACTAAACCTGCAAGTTCCGGAACTAACTCTGTGAGTTCCGAACTAACTCTGTGAGTTCCAAAATAACTTAAAATAGCTATAATTTTTGCATGCAACCTCAGATTGAGATGATTATTGTTTTGAAATTACATAATTTTTCAAGAGGAATATGAATATGAAATCAGATCTTATTTTAAATGTACTATTGATGATCAATTCCACTTTTACCAATACTACCATTATCTTTACTTTATGGCCTGCATACACAAAACTTTGCATTTTTCCCAAATAATCAATAGGATTAGTCAAAAAATATATAAAAAAATATTTCTAAAGAATTAATAATATATATATCTTATATTCTATTTTAAGAAAACTATAAGTTCCTAGATTACATTTAAATCCACTTTCAAAGGTAACTTGGAAGGACAAAATAATGGTAATTTATGGCCTCGTCAACGAGCCCAGAGACAAGGTCGGGGTGATGCCATGAGTTCATAGAGGCTAGAACTAGCTACAGCTAGGTGGGGACTAGTCCGAGACCCGTGCAAGGTGGGGAGATGTTGGCGGGGCATTAGACAGGTAGATAAGAGGAGACATATGAGACTAGTCCTAAGGGTCTCATGTGGGGTGATGATAAGCCACTTGGTATGATTATTATTTTTAAGATTTTGATATATATACTAACATGTAAGCCAAAGATAGTGATGATATACATGAGAGTATTGAGATTGTGATCTCTATCGGCCTATATGTCGAAGATGGTGAGGATGCACATTATAGTCTTGGAGATGTTGTATCTATTCTTATCTATGTATATATGTATTGATACACAAAATCTCCCATTTATCTAGTTGATTTTGGGCCCTGAATATTGGCTAAGTACAAGAAGGTGCATGGGCATGTGGGTGAAGGCGCTTAGGGTAGGGTTCTAGCAGAGGTTTAGAAGAACACACAACATGTGTGTGTAAGACAATACGGGCTTTTGGGACTTATCCATATTCAGAGTTCTAGACAACACATGAGGAAAGTGTGACCCATCTAGCATGTGGAGTGGATAAGGTACCATCCTAGTAGCATGATGGTCAAAGAATGGAATATTCCATACATGCAATGAAGGATCCAGAAAGACATCATTGGAAAGAGTGAAGGGCTCACATCAAAGTAGGCATGCACTATTGAGAGGACCACTTGGAAACTTTGCAAATGATCTGCTACTATAGAAGGCATGGCGGTGAAGGAAAAAATATGTATATAGAGATGCGGGGATGGTAGAAGGTAGTAGTAGAAGAGTAGCAGAGGTGGTGGAAAAGAGGTGAAGATCTACAGAAATATTATGGAGGATTCTATGGGTTGGGATTAGAGAAAATATAGGAGTGGTGGCATATTTAGAGGGATGGGTCTATGTTTATCCTTATAATATGAAGGACGTAGTTTATTTCTTATGCATGATCTTGCTTTGCATTATTATATGGGTCTATTATGGCCTCAATGAATGTAATGTGGTTACTAAACTCATGAATATGAATATAAGGTTTTGTTCTAAAGCATATATGTGTTCATGAGCATAATCCTAGTGCATTTACTTTGTGTATGAATCAGTTCTATATGTTGTTTGATATTTCTCTTTTATGGATGCAATGAGATGATAACTCATCCTAGGATTTTAGAATGACACATGGTTTCTTTCCATTATTTTACACTTAAGTTTATGTCATAGATGATGTATATTTACATAACTCAAAAAAATGAGGGGATCAACACCCACGTGTGCCCTAGGTGAGCACCCATCACCCGTTGGATTATAGGTCGGTGCATATGGGATTAGACTATTGTTTTAAGGGTATAAGAATGAATATATATTGGTTCCATCGTTGGGAATTATTTTCAAAGTTGTGAGAAGTTACATACATCCCGGTCCCTATGATGCGTGATGACAGAATGTCTAACCTTGGAAATTTTTGAAGTATGGTTCAAGGGCATAAAGGATGAGTTTTCTCAAATATTATGCACTAGACCGAGTTTGATGCATGTAAGTGGGTAGAAGAGAACTGTATCATGAGTTGTATGGGACATTCTTATGTAGTTTTCCAATAGAACTATATGAATGGCTCTCATCATATGCATCAATATTGAGCTGGTACTACAAATCACACGTATGGACTCAAGATGATTACAAGAGGTTGTAGGATGCAGATCTGAATTGGACGTGTGTTGTTGATCACTAGTGGAAAGGAGTGTTGACTAGTTATACTCTAGAATATGCCATTTCTACGTATTCTTTCCCAGAAGTTGTTGAGTTTGAGTTTTGAAGGGAACCAAGAGGATCATTTTTTCATGTTATTCCTTTGGATATGAACATCTTGGTCATTACCCTAAGTTTAGAGGAACTTCCCATGGCCGTCTAAGCTTCTCTAAGCATTGGGTGAGGAAGCTAGGGTGGAGGATATATGGAGACATTACAACCGAAAAGGAAAGGGAGGAGAGATGACTCAAGTATAACAAAGTTGGTAAAAGGGAGATGACTAGATAACTAGAGGTTACAAGTGTGATGGATCTATGGAGATAGACATTGTGAGAAGGAGTTGAGGTTCATGCAGAGGATGTGTAACCTGAGTAGTCTATACTACCCCATCTTAGCAAGTGCGGGAGAGAAGCCCCTTTAGCTTTTGATGAGATTTCATGGCATGGAGAAAGGAGAGTTTTCGGTGTACATCTGAAACCACTTGGTGACTAAGCCTTAGCATTGGGGTTTCTAGATCAATGGAGAAGTATTGTTAACCTTGATTGCTATTGGTAGGAGTAATCGATATGCACCCAAGAGATATAATTTCTTGTTGAAACATACATTTCTACGTAAACCATTTTGGTATTTAGAGGAATTTTTGGAAAAGATGCAATTACGCAAGGTTTGGGTATCGTGTCTGGGATTAAAATGGGACACACAACTAGTAGTGGGAAAATATCACAAACCATCGACATGTAGTTAAGTGGGACATTGGGAATACTAGGCATGACCACTTTGGGCCATTTTCCAGCTACATGAGGTGGATCTAGTGGTATAGGGGTTGGAGGACCTGGTGGACCTAGTGGATCTGAAGGATCTCGTGGGTCAGGAGGAACAAAACCTAGTAGATGTAGTGGATCTGGTGGAGGAGGAAACACCAGAGAGAACTAAGGCTCTGGATCAAGAGAACATGGACCTTAGCCACCTCCACAAGTATTCTTTGAGATTTATTTGCATTTTCTAGACTACAAAGGTATTGAGAATGCTAAAGAGCATGTGCATAAGTGTGAATTACTATGGCATGTGAAAGGGATCACTTCCCTGAAGTGGAAGGAAAGTCAATTTACCACAACATTGCAAGGGCACTCACATAGTTGGTACAAAAATTATAACCCCCATTAAATGGTGGTAGATTACACTGCATTAAAGAATTCCTTCCTAGCATAATTCAATATTTTGTTCAACTCCCTGAAGGAGATCCAACAAGGAATGGCAGAGAGTGTGTGGAATTAGGATGTGCAGTTCAAAACTCTCTTTTCAAAACTATCCTATGGCATTCACCCTTCTCAACATGCTCAATGGTTTATTAGAGGATTGATAACACCATTTAGAAGGACATTGTCACACAAAAATTTCACATACCCACAAGAGGCATTGGAAGTTTCCTTGCACATTGAGGTTGTTAGGATCATTTATCTTGGTGTTAGTATCTTTAAAGAGGCTCAAATTGCTGTAATAGCCAAGCAGTTGAAAAAAATTCTATAAACTTAGCGCATGAGGTTTGTAGTGGGATTTGGTGTATAGATTATGAAGCGAGGGCGTGCAAAGGATGGTTTCCCTCGAAGTAGGTGCTATGGTGGTATCTTTGTTAGATTTTCCATGGGGATCATGATGCAAGTAGGTTCCCTCTAATACAACGTATAATCCACACAAATTTTTCTTGCTATTGCAATTTTTTTACCTCTACGACCAATGATACCAAGTATTACAGATTAATTGATCATATCCATGATGTTATTGATCTTGGTATGTGCCAGACTAGTCTTGCAAGTATTTCTAAGGATGATAATCATTTCTATGAAGGGAGTGCAGATGGAGGAGTGCGTGGAAGAGGTTTTTGTGGAGGATTTCATGGTTGCAATAATCACGGTGGAGGATGAAGTGAATTCCCACAAAGAACCTATTATAATTATGGATCTATAGAGCATTACAAGCTTGAGGTTCTTGATACGTTGTAATGCTCGTGGTGTGGGAAGAAACATAAGTACGAAGAGTGTCCAGAGATTTATGAGCATATGAACTAGTAGCACCGAAGGACAAAGGCTCTAGGATGCTAAACATCAAGAAGGCCAATTTATAGTGGATTCTAAGAGTGACGGGTGAGTCAAGACTAGAACTTATATTAGTGATGATGCGAGAAGAGGCCATGTAGGAAAATGAGATTCCAATACAAAGGACACTAGTTTTAAGAGAGGAAATGGTACTTGGGAAGTATCCAGACCCTTCTCATTAGCAGGAGGTGTATTAAGAGATTATGGACTCTATTTGGAGTTTGCAAGGAGAGATCCAATGTCTAAAGGAGCAATCAAAGTAGTTGGAGCAAATGAAGAATTTCGAGGTTCCAAAGGAGGACCTGGATGAAGTCAAGGAAGTATGTAGGATGTTAAGGAAAAATAATATTATTCCCTTGCTAGAAGAATGGCTGAGGGAGAAGGTACCACATGCCGGAGTAGAGTGTGAAAGGAATATTATGTATGCAAACCTTCCTCCTCACAACCTTGACTATGATAAAGAGATTATGTTGAATGTAGTTTTGATGGGTGGCTTCTAAGAAATATCCTCATTGACATAGAAGCGAGTTCAATGTTATAACCTTAGATGCTTGGAATCAAATGGGAAGGCATGCATTACAACCATATTTGAATGTGTTGTATATGGAAAACAATACAAAGGCAATGCCCATTAGAGTCTGAAGGATGAAGGGGCCAATTTCACCGAGGACTTTAAAGTCTGGTGGTCACCAAGGAAGATAATTGTTGAACCCTTTGAAAAATGGGAAATCGAATTTGTAGGGCCAATTTTTCCAGCCACGTGAAGGAATGGTTCATGAGTATATCATTACTTGCACCGATTACTTTCCAAGATGGGAAGAGGCATCACTTACAAAGGATTGCCGTGTAGCGAGAGCTGCTAGATTTTTATGGGAGAACATAATCAGCAAGTATGGTTTGCCTTTAAGCAAGTAACAAGTGATAGGGGTACACATTTCTGAATGAAATGATCGGGATTATTTTAGTAGAATTTATAGTGTCCCATCACAAGACTACCCCTTATTACCATCAAATGAATGGAACTTTTGAGGCATTTAACAAAATACTAAGTCACATGTTGACTAAGATATGTGATGTTGGAAGACAAGATTGGGATGACAAGGTATCATTCGGTCTATGGGCATACATGATAACCTACAAGAGGTTGAACAAGTCCACACCGTTTTAATTGGTGTTTGGTGCAAAGGATGTTCTGTCAATTGAATTCATGTTTCCATCATTGCATATAGCATGCGCAAGAGGATTAGCTAATGAACAAGCATGGGAAGAGATGATTGACAAGTTGATGTAGTTATATAAGAGGCGATCACTTATTAGATGGAGTCAAAAGATAGAAAAGGTAAGACAAAAGGCATGTCATGATCGTCACATCAAGAACAAACAGTTTGAGGTTGGAAAAATGGTGTTTTTGTATGATTCAAAATATCGCACCATCCTAGGAAGTTGAAAGTCCATTAATTTGGCCCTTACATCATCTTATACATCCTTGATTCGGGCACTTGTCACGGTTATAAGTGCTAGATGTGACGACATTACTAGGTCATTTCAATGGGATTAGGTGAAGCCCTACTATAAATAAGTCTTCTTTATGTTTGTAAATAAATCCATATTTCCAGTTAGCTTAGAATTACCCTTTATTTGCTTTGTCTTTTCTTGTGTTTCCCTTTCTCGCTATTTTTCCTTTCTCTTTGTTCCATTTTGTGCCTTGTGCATCGGTAACAACATTATTTTCCAAATTTATGTATGCTGAAGACCACACATCTATTTTAGTGTGGGGTGGAGTAAGCAAAGAAAAATATAAGCCGAGTAGTAAAATTTGAGCAGAGACAAAGTATAAGGAAGTGTGTAATATTGAGAAAGTGCATGGGGAAATAGTGGATAATGAATTATGGTGTCAAGAAGGTTGTAACAAAGACCACGTACAAAGGATGAAGAATGTAGGAACAACATGAGGTAGGAAAGGAAAAAATAAAATAAAGGACAAAAGAAGTGCCTTTGGCACTTTGTAGAAATACACGTAAGATTCTTCGGTCAAATAAGATTTTTACACACACCGGAGAAGGTTGTAGAAGGTTTTTCACGCAGGATTGGGCACATGGGTAAGGGTGCTTAAAGTCGTCCTAGTGGAAAAATATGCATTTAATGTTAAGTACGTTGGTAGGTGGTATATCATTTATTGTTGGAGGGAAAAATATAAATATGAGGTCAAGGAAGTCATTATTTTACCTTATTATTACGAAGTTGAAGTGCTCTTACAAACTAGGGAATCCAGAGAGATTTGTGTGAAGGAATAAGAATCCTAGAAATCTAATTGCATGACCAGAGTAGAAGGAGTACATGCGCGTGGGAAGAATTAGTTTTGCGGTGTGCTATCTTGTGGAAGATTTTCCTAGTTAGGGTTTGGTAGCTATGACATTTAAATAGAAGGATTTCTTCCAGGAGTTGAGTTTTGAGATTGAGAAGAGTGGTAAAGCGAGAGGAAGGAGTTTTAAGTTTTAAACCAACATAAAGAATGACACAAAATAAGGTGATTGTTTCGCCAAAGAAACATAAGGGAAAGGGAAAAGGAAAACAAAGCTGCTACTATTGTAATCTCTAATGAGGAATGGTAGTAACCAGATGGAGTGTTGTTGGAAAAGAGTGGGTTTCACGTTTGAGGCAAATGGTTGTGAACGATTATAACCAATGCATGAGCACTAAAAAAGAAAGAAATGGTTTAGGAGCTGGTTCGTCCAACTATCAAAAGGACACCATATGGAATTCCAATTAACGAAGAACGAGGTGAAAGTAAAGCTGGAAAAGGTAGGGTTATTCTTGTTGTATGAGTTGCCTTATTTTGGTAATCCTAAGCGACTATATCAATGGTTGATGTCATGCGTGAAGGAAGACCATTTCTACTTTGTAGACCACAAGATATACATAACACCGTAATTGATATCTAAGTTCACTGGCCTAAATTGTGAAGGAGAATCCATAGATGATGATTTGAGTGATAAGGAGGCTATCAAGGAAATAGTAGTATCTTATGACTACAAAAAGGGTTCATGGTACTTTGACATCACAGAAATTCCAAACCTTGTTATGAGGTTAGCCACATGTTTGGTCACCAAGCTTAATGATCAAGAAAGATGGATGAAAGTGAAAAAGGCATGGATGGATGTATTCAAAAAATATCAGAAGGGACCATCTATAACTTGTTCACCTTTATTGCAGATGAAATCATAAGCCTTTGCATAGGAAGGATAAAATATCTTATTGGGCAAAATCCTCTTCACCATCATCTTCTTAGAGATTGGAGTACCGAGATGAGCCAAAAAAATAAATTTGGGAGTATCTAGAAGATAACTCCTCGTTCGCAAAAATATTTGAGAAGTACAATTATGAAACCAAGACTATCTCACACAAGGCACACCTATATAAGTGGTACAAATGAAACACTGGATGCATTCGGGGTAGAGTGGAGGATCCCATAATAGTTTCCCACACTTATGGATGGAGAGGTGGAGTTTTTAGTTTATCAACATTTCTGCTTTGGTATGTTTACTTTCACAAATGGGACTAAGAGCCCATGGTACAAGCTACCCTTCTCCTTCACCATGTAATACTTCAAAGCAAGTGTCAACCAGTTTAATGAGGTAAAAAGGCTAAGGTTTGACCTTAGTGAGGTGGAATTGGACCACTATGAGTTGTCTTTGAAAGCTCATGTACCCTAAGAAGCACACATATGTGGAGAATTATGTCTCCCACTAAGTACAAATGATGAATCCGATAATGCTTCTGATCACCAGAAGGGATACAACAGGTATATATATGCATAAGGCCTAAGTTTGAGAAAGGATCCTATCTGGAGAGTGATGTATCCATTCTAGAAGACCCCACAAGTCGAGGAAAAGGCCACACCAAAGAAGAGGGAAAGAGAAGAGGTTCAGGAGAAGAAGGCACCAAGTGTACGAGACCTCACAATATTTGGGCACACCAGGAAATAGTTGTGAAACCTAGAACTTATGCACACAAAGAGAAGTCCCCAGTCAAGGTGAATACCCCAAAAGAAGAGGCACCAAAGCATGAATAGCCCCTTACACATGAAGAGTCATCAAGGAAGACTTCACCTATTAAGGAGAATGAGAAAGAAGAATCTCCTATACTAGAATCACCGAGTTATGAAGAAGCGAAGGTGACAGAAGAGGCAAAGGCGAGAGGAGATAGAAAGCTTATATGCCTACATTGGTGACAAAGATGATGGCGATCTCCAAGGAGGTCAAGAACATCTAGTGTATGATGTACATGACCCCGACAAGGAGGAATATGAAGGGAAGAGTGACAAGAAATATGAAGAGGTGAATGAAGAGGAGGAAACAGAGGATCAAGGTAAGGGAGTAGGAGTGAAGAGGTAAGCACCAAAAATTAGATAATCCCAAGCATCACTAAGGAACAAGTGGAAATATCCATGGAGAGAGAATTGGCGGGAATCATTAAGGATTTGGTGGAGCATGAGTTGGAGACAAGTGCGGATGAAATTTTGAAGGATATGGAAGAAAAACGTGCTGGGAAAGAATATGGCAGCATGGGTGGGAATCCCAATTTGGCAGTAATCTTCCCAAAAGCCTTGGGAATAGGTGGGAAAGGCATAGTGCTAGTACAAGGGAAAGTAATAGGATACATTAATGATCCAAGAAATGTGTTATACACGAGGCTTCCAAATCACCATATAAATGGAACAACTCCTGGATATGTCTTCATGTGATGAAGAAGGCGCATATCCCCAAACTAGGAAGATTTTATCTTGGGCATTCAAGTCTCGCGTGGATGAACCTAAGTTTGAGGTAATTCGAGAGAGTGCTGATTAAGGTACTATAAACAAAAGGAGTAAATACCTTGGTGAACACTCAAAAATTATCATATAAGAAGGTCTATAATGCACTCAACAAAGTTTCGGTTGAGATTGAGGCTAGACTATTCGGAAGGAATGATAGAGTGAGATTCCTAGAGGAGGAATTAGAGAAGGAAAATAAGGAGATCATTGAGAAGAGAAAGGACTTGAATCAAGAAGAGATTATCAGCACATAGTTAAAGCGTGAATGGAAAGAGGAGAAGGCAATGGTGGGTGAGATAAATAAGAATATTGAAATGATTATGGGTGCTATTGTTTTAAAGCATCCCTACCTAGCGCTGCCTAAGTAGAAATATGAATCAACCTTGTAGTTCTAGAGGATTTGACCCGCATCCTCATGATGGAAAGGCATCCAATTGCCTTAGAGTCTATAGAAGAGATGTTGGCATGCCAAGAAAAAGAAGAGAAGTTGAAGGTTGTTGAGATTGTTTCTTGATATACTAAACTCCTTATAGAGGTAAAGGCCTCTGTGTAATTCGTAGAAGCTGCATATGAAAACTACACCGATAGAAATAGAGTGACAAACATCCTAGTCACCACACATGAAATGGGGCTGAAGGGTTTTGAAGAAAATAATAAGGGAATAGGTCGAAAGATATAAAATCTGGCCGAGGTAGAGAAGAAGTCGGAAGGTATCGAGACCTTACAAGGTTCAATCAAAATTCATCTAAAGGAGTTATAGCCACGAGATCACCTATAGGTTGGATGCGCTTGAGGACATGGGAAAACAGTTAGAGAGTATTTTTGAGATAATGAGTGCCAAATGGGATGAATTAAGTTTTTTAGAGGTGAGTGCCTTAGTTGGAGACCTTTGTAAGTAAGTGTAGAATGAGGTTGACATTTGGGAAAAGCTAGAGGTAGAAATAGGGAAGGATTTCCCTCTCCTCCTTCAAAAATAAGCATTTTTTCTCCTTCATTCTCCCCATTCTTTCATTCTTTCTCCAAATTCTTCATTCCTTCATTATTTTCCCCTATTCTAAGATTGTAATTATTTATTCTTTGAAGAGAATTATTTTTGAGGATGGAGAACAAGCATAGTGTGGGGTGATGTTGGGACCCAAAATATTGGCTAAGTAAAAAAAGGTGCATGGGCGCGTGAGACCTACTTGAATAAGGGTACATGGGTTGAAAACACACAAGGAAGGGTTCTAGTAGGGTTTATTAGAAAACAAGACACACGTGTGTAAGACAAGATGGGGTTTTGGGACTTATCCATATTCATATTTCCAAACAACACACAAGGAAAGCGTGACCTATTTAGCATGCGAGTGAATAAGATGCCAGCCTTTTAGCTTAATGGTCAAAGAATGGAATAATATATGCATGCGATGGAAGGATCTAGAAAGACATCATTGCAAAGAGTGGAGAGCTCGGATCAAAGGAGGCATGCTCCATTGAGAGGACAACTTGGACACTTGACAACTGATCTGTTACCTCAGAAGGCATGGTGGTGAAGGAAAAAAGCTATATATAGAGATGCACGGGTAGTAGAAGGTAGCAATAGAAGAGCAGCAGAGGTGGTGGAAAAGAGGTGAAGCTCTGTAGAAATATTATGGAGGATTCTATGGGTTGGGATTAGAGAAAATATATGAGTGATGGCATATTTAGAGGGATGGGTCTGTGTTTATCCTTGTAATATAAAGGACGTAGTTTAGTTCGATGCATGACCTTGCTCTGCATTATTATATGGGTTTTTTTATGGCCTCAATGAATTTAATGTGGTTACTAAACTCATGAATATGAATATATGGTTCTATCCTAAAGCATTTATGTGTTCATAACATTACTATTTTAAGACTTTAGAAACAAGGGAATTTTTTGAGTAATGTTCTCTATTCTAAATACATAATTTAGAACACACATTCCAAAACAACCATTCTTATAACAGATAACCATATGCAGTTGTAATGACTCAGTAAACTACCGATCTATTCATTTCATGACTCGGTGAACTACCGATCTATTCATGTTTAACACTAAGTATTGAATACTTTTTTGTATACTTTGTATACTTGGTTCTCTTACCTCGATATAGGTATTGAGTGATCTATCTAAGGAACCTAACTGAATAGTTGTTACCAATATTCATCTGCATCACGATCCTTAGACTAGGTGACATAGGACAACGCAACCAACAGCTTGTGATACTTTGGCCAAAGATTCTAACATACTATTCATATTACTTATTCCTTGATGGACATACTCATCAATCAGAATACGTCCTTCACCCCACTCTATTGTTATCTAGAATGTCCTTTACTAACTTCCGTCAGTCCTCTTGCCCAAGGTTTAACCCTAGTTCTAGTTAACAACGTAGGTTATGATAGGAAGGAGCTCACAAAGACTTAGGATAGATTGGCATACTGGGTCAACCTAAGTCAACCCCGTGTGCCAAGGTACCCTGAGTCCTAGAGGGATACTTCATATCGTAACTATGCTACTACCCAGTCCTGGAGAGAAACTAAGTTCAAGTCCAAAAGTGTGTAGATCTAGATGATCAATGCAGAAGGGTGTTGCCACATGTCAACTACAGTGTTGTATCCTCGAGAAGATCCTAATCTTCTTGAAGGTACAACCCTGCAGTCGGTGTGTGCCAAGCATCCTACAGAACAACCTCGTCGAGATATACATACCCTAGGAGATTATTAAAGTTTAATTAATTTGGATTCTTAAAGGTAGATTTCAGCAACCCTACCCAAACTCTAATCCAACTCTCCCTAAGTTCTTTTCCAAATCAGGTTCCATTAACCCTTGCAGAACTTCCTTAACTTAAGATTTCTTTTGATGTTTGTTAATTTTGGCTTATCAAGCAACTACCAAGAAGAAAGGACAACAACCTCTTAAGTTCCATTTAATGTGACTTAACCATTCAAGGAAGTGTAACAACCACCTAGGTTGTATCTTATTAGACTTTATTAAAAAGAAACCTAATGATTACAAATCATATCTTCCTTTTTGTTTACTTTTTCATAAGAGAGGAAGAGTCTTCCTCTTCATGGTTAAGTTCTAGGGTTTAACACACCCTTTATGTCCTTTATAAATTCTATAGAGTTTTCATTGTAAGTTCATTACACGTTACCTTAATAATATGAGTTGTTTAGATAAGATCATTGAAATTCTGCAACTTATTTAGTTGCATCGTAATTAGGGAATTACTCTAATTCCTTTTTCCTACTTATCCAAAACACTCATTGAAACATATAAATAACATGAAGAATATCAATAGGATAGGATTCCATTTCTTTTACAAAAGTACAAGATAATTTACATAATCCATGCAAGTAAATTCTCATTCTTCAATTCATTTTCAAAACTTATACATTTACAACTTATGCATTTTAGGCATACTGCATGACAACAACCTTCATTCAAAAGAGAATAACTTTTCTTTTCAATACAACTTAAGAACAATCAGAATTCTTCACAAGAATCAACTTAGATCAGCCAATGCATCATATAAGTTTTTGCCTTCTTTTATCACTTACGAAGTCCATCTGCAAAAATTGCTAGCATGGGTCAGTTCAATGAACTGAGCATGATAAGCACTAAGCCTTAAAATGAAGTGCATTCCACTAATTGTTCCAATAAAAACAACCCTGCTTTAATGAACAACTAGTATTTCATACTCCCTAAGCATAAGTAATATCAATAAAAAGAAGAGCAATACTAAACCAGGATTAACAAAAAGAAGAACATAATATAATCTATAAAATTTGTCTTACAAATTAAAGTATAATTGATCCTATCAATTATCTTTACCAAACCACAAATCATAACATATCATTGTTTCCAATCCTACCAAATATAATACAACACTTATCTTTACTATAAGATACAGGAGTGTTTACAGCATATTCCCTCTTGGATGTTTCATCTAACTTTCAAGTAAAGAAGGAGAGAAACCATACCCATTATGCCAAAGTACATAACATCAACAAGGTAGAAACAGTGTATATCATGATTTAAATTGTTCCTTTAAAGGTCCTCTACTTTAAAATTCAACATTTTAAGGTATTCATCAAAATAGATCCAAATGAAAGAAATCCAAGAAGGAATGATGGATTAACAGTCAACAACAAGTTTGCAATTTCTTTTTTGCCAACCTATCTTCAATCTCTTTCTACTTCATTTTCAGTCAAATGACAAGTATAAAAAGACTAATAAACATTGATTCTTTTTCCAATAAGAATAAAAATCAGGAGGTTCCAACCAATGAACTTAACCCAACTGCATTAGAAAAGGAGTCCTAACAGAATATGATCCCAATCTATAATCATTTCTTTCAACTTAATTAAATAGTTTTACCTCCTCTCATACATACAGTTTAAGTTCATGCAAGAGTTCCAAAGAAAGAGAACAAGATCAACTTCAAGGAAAGAGAAAACTAAATGCTATCTTCCCTTCTAAATCTTCCCATTATAATGCATGAATTCTACTTTCCATTAGGAACATTGTAACAATGAAGCTCATACACAGTCCAAGGATAGTAAAGTTTCACAGTGTATCTGTTAAAGACTTAACAATCTTTTATTGGACCAGAACAGCCTGAAGAAAACATACTAACATTTTTCCTTCTTAGAACACTTTACCATCAAACAGTGAAGTTCCATCAATCCTTACCATTAATTTTCTCTTTTTAAACTCGATAATAAAATAGTGAAGTTCAAACACAGTCCGCAATCAATTTTGAATCGCAATTTATCTTTCAAGACTTAACATTCATTTATTGGACCCAACAAGAGGTAAGAAATCTGAGTAGATGCTAACACTCAAACTTTCCAATAGTTCAGGCAAGGCAAAACTATCTCAACAGTATGTCAACGCATCACTACAAGAACTACAGATTGGGTTTCCAAACAAATGACAAGATGACAAGACTCAAATTACAATTCCAAGCACAATGTAAAGCATAAACTCCCTCAAAGGATCAAGATCATTCAAATGCTTATAACCAAGTTTGGGTAACATCATGTTCCCTCTTTAGTTTATAAAATAGTCAAAGGACTATAAAATCTGAACCAACACATCGTTCAGGTTACCATTTCAATTAAAAACACCAAGTAACAAATTGATTGTACAGTGTTGCATCACAATATCACAATCACGAATTCATAAATACACCAGCACCAGTAATGCTAGATCGAATAAGAAGAAATTACTTATAAAATAGTTCATTCTAAAAAAATGCTTCCATTTTCAGTTAACATCCTTCAAACCCTAGTTTCCCAACTCAAATGGGATGTAAGATGCTTGACAGAGCTCAGACCAGATGACTTAAAAGATGGGTTCATAAAGAACCTCCAAAAACATTTAATATGGTCATAAGAACAAGAATTCACAAGCACCATGCCATATGAGGCTTTGAACAATAGTCTAACTTATCCAAGATAACCAACACAGGTTCCAAGTTAGATGCGGGTTTCAACAATAGTCACAATTTTCACAAAATGAAATACAAAAACCCAAGCCATATACGGTTTTTCCAGTGCATGCGAGTTTCAACAATAGTCAAATTTTTTGCAAGAAGAAATACAAAAACAACAAGCCATATACGGGTTAATCCATAGTCCATTTAACTATGAAATAAAATGCTAACACCATAGAGCCGAGAATCTCTACAATGATTCTATCCACCAAAACAAGTTTCCAACAAATAGCTCGAACTTGTTTGCAAGTATCCATAAGAACTGGAGTTCCTTACCAGCTCAAGTTCACAAAACACAACAAGTTCACAAACACTAATCTCAACAAAACACAGGTAGAACTCAGTAACAATTATTGGCCATAAATGAAGTCAAAACAAACAACAATTTCCAACAACCGAAGAAGCTAAACAGAGTTACCAACTTTGTTCTCGTATGCATAGTTCCTTTGTGCAAAAGACAATACAACATAAGCTTCCAATAGAATCACGTATATCATGGATTCAAAACCCAGAATGCAAGTTTTACTAAACCCATCAATCAATTAACCAGATAAAGCATGAAATGCACAAACTCATCAGAGAAAAGTTGCTTTAATGAAAACACTTAGAGGAAAGCAAGATATTTTAATAGTTAGAGCCTATCATGCCTGATAGTGTCACTGTGAAATCGAAGAAGACCTCTAGCCAAACTCACTTCTTCTCCTCTTCTCCATGAAAGATCAAACAACAGATACTTCTTCCACAATGCTTCTTATACATTCCATGAAATGAAAATAGATTTGAAACCTCAAAAATAGCCATGAAGTGTAGTTTAACTCTGCTGGTTTGAAAAACTAGAGCGCATGTAGAAAGAAAATCAGAGAACATGCAAAATGAAACAACCCAACAAAAATCCATTGGCATGCCTACCAAGGTGGTTGGGCTCAATAACCAAAAACAATTAATCTCATTAATTCCAAATCTCCCACTCAATCCTCCTTGCCACCACCTGCCAAGTCTAGCGAGTGCCAAGTCCAAGTTAACATAAGTTTCCATTTTTAGTGATACTGCCACCTAAGCCTCCCAAACCAACTAACCCCTACCAAAGCTGGCAGTCTGTATGCATTAATAAACCTTATCAACATCATAAATGCCTTAGGAACCATCACCAATATGTATGACCACTTAAGTCCCAATTCATATCCATTAGTTTAGGATAGATTAGATTGCTTAGGTTAGATCTTAGGTAGAATTTAAATTTATACCTTAGGATATAACACTAACAACTAACCCCCACCATGGCCTTAGCAATTAGGTTAGATAATTTCCACATAGGTAAATAATTCAAAGTGCCATAGTTTAAAACACTAGGTTAGGTTACAATAATACCTTGTAGTATTAGGATCTAGGTTAATTTAATACCTAGTAGCCTTTTCAATCCCCATTAGTACCGAGCTTAGGTTAGGTTGCAAATCAACAATTCAACCAATCAAAACAGAATAAGGAGTTTTAGGTTAGGCTCAGAATTCTATCAAGTATCATAGCTTAGATAGAAATATATATATATATATATATATATATATATATATATATATATATATATATATATATATATTTACCTAGCTTAGGATCCCGTAGGTTAATCCTATATAGGACCCTGGATCTCTCTTATGTTGTGAACAAGCTGCATGCCCATTTTATCAACAATGACCTGTCATGGTCGATCTTCAAAGACCCAAGCCAAACAACCTACTGAATGGAAGTACGTTCACACATAGAAATTAAAGAACTTGCAACAACAAAGTTCAGTCCAACATGTATCTTAACTCATGGAATGTCAATTTTACCATTCATTCAATGGAGTAGATTTAAAACATCCTTGGATCACTGAAATTGATCCAAGGATGAGTCGAGATAAAAAGACAAGTTTACAACTCTTAAACTAGATTGTAAATCACCTACCAGAAGTGAAAAATGGATTCAGAGAAGTCATTCCAGTTCAGTCAAAGGATCTTAAGAGTAGAAAAGATGTATCCATATCAAGCATGATTTCCAATAATCAGAAGAACATATCCTTATAAGGAAAATCACATATCAACACTTGAATGCAAAGGAGGAAAATAACAATAGTCAAGGGTGTTACATGCTTCCCTCCTAAAAAGAATCATCATCCCGATGATTATCTCTTTTAACAATTTACATCAAGGACAATCAATTCATTCACTTCTCTACTCCTAAGCCAAATATTTCAAAACCTTATAGTTCCAGAAATCAGTATTAAATAACTTTTTATTCAAATCAAGTAAATATCTGCCCAAAAATGGCTTACTTAATGTCATAAAGGATAAATTCATAAAAATTTATCAGTCAACAGATTCAATTCTATTCAAATAGATATGGAAAAGCAATTTTCATATCCTCTAGATTTTCCCAAGTTGCACTCTCCTTGTTAAACTGGTCCCACTGGACCTTACATTGACTTATTTCTCTATTTCTTAAATGCAACTGGTGAGTTTCCAACACTCGAATGGGTTTAACCATGATTATTCCTGGGTCTTGGACCTGCAAGGAATTCAATTTAACACATGTGATAAATCTGAAATGTATTTCTTAAGCAAAGAAATATGGAAAACATCATGCATTCGTGACAAAGTAGGTGGTAGTGCTAAATGATAAGCTACAAGGTTGATTACTTCAACTATTTCAAAAGGTCCCACATAATGTGGTGATAACTTGGCAGCCTTGCCAAAAGTTATGGAACTCTTTTTGGTTTAACCCAAAGAAAAACCTTTTCTCCAAGTTCAAATTTCCTGTCAACCCACTTTAAGTCAGCATAACTCTTTTTCCTATCTGCTGCTTCTTTCAAGCGTTCACGAATCATTTTAACTTGTTGTTCCATTTCCGTAAGGATTTCAGGTCCAATTACCTCTCTATCCTCAATGCTATCCCAACTAATAGGGGTTCTGCATTTCCTTCCATAAAGTGCCTCGAAAGGTGCCATCTTAAGAGAAGCATGATATGTGTTATTGTATGCAAATTCAACTAATGGAAGGTACTCTCCCACTTATACTGCTGATCCATACAATACATCCGTAACATATCCTCCAAAACCTGATTTACTCTTTCAGTCTGTCCATCCATTTCGGATGATACATAGAACTGAAATTCAATTTAGTGCCAAGAGCTATGTTAAGCATTTGCCAAAACCTTGACGTCATTCTAGGGTCTCTATCAGATATGATTAATTTAGGTACTCCATGTAATCTGAAAATTTTGTGTACAAATATTTTAGCCAAAATAGGAGAATCATCCTTTAGATTTCCAACAATAAAATGAGCTACTTTTGTTAGTTTGTCAACTACTACCAAAATAACATCATGTTTATTTCTTGACATAGGCAATCCTTGTACAAAATCCATGCTTATTACCTGCCATTTGTATTGTGGTATGCTATGAGGATACAATAAACTAAGTTGGATGCATATGTTCCACTTTTACCCGTTGACATTCAGACAATGAGTCACAAAATCTATAACATCCTTTTTCATTCCTTTCCAGAAATATTGTTGTTTTATATCAGCAAGCATTTTTGTAATGCCAGGGTGTCTAGAAAAAGGTGAATTGTGAAACTCTGTCAACAATTTCTTTCTCAAATCATTAGGTAAGGGTATGTATACTCTATTTTCATATCGTAAGATTCCCTCATTATCAAAGTGAAAACCTTTATACCTTTCATCCTTTGGATCTGCAGCAAGCGCTATTTTTACTTGCTGAAAGTAAGAGTCAAATTCCATAACACTTTTTACTTCATCCTTAAACTGAGTTCTTAGTGTTATAAGAGCAGAAATGTGCTTCCTATGACTTAGAGTGTCAGCCACTCTATTCTCTTTTCCTTTAATGTAACTTATGTCAAAATCATACTGAGACAAAAAATCTAACCACCTTTGTTGTCTTGCATTCAGATTTGGCTGAGTGAAAATGTACTTCAGTCCAAGATGATCAGTTTTCAACTCAAATGGTTTACCAAGTAGATAATGCCTCCAAACTTGAAGTGCATGAACTATGGCAACAAGCTCTAAATCATGTGGAGCATAATTCAACTCATGTAACTTAAGTTTTCTACTTTCATAAGCTATGACATGATCATTTTGTAACAAAATACCTCCAAGACCTTCCCAGATGCATCCGTTACAACCTGTGAAGTCTCCATTAGGATCAGGTACAACTAAAATAGGTGTTGAAGTCAACTAAATTTTCAAATTTTAAAAGTAGATTCACATTTATCATTCCAAACAAATTTCTTATCCTTTTTCTGCAATGAAGTTATTGGTGTAGCCACCTTAGAAAAATCCTTAACAAATTTTCTATAATAACCTGCAAGGCCCATGAAGCTTCTAACTTCATGTACATTCTTTGGTGCAGGCCACTCGATTATAGCTATAATTTTAGAAGGATCTACAACAATCCCATCTTTACTTATAACATGACCCAAATAGTGAACTTCAGTGTCATAGAAAGAACATTTGGACAACTTACCATATAACCGTCTCTTTCTCAAAATTTCCAAAACTATTTTCAAGTGTTCATGATGCTCCTCCACACTTTTAGAATATATGAGAATGTCATCCAAGAATACAAGCACAAACTTGTCCAAGTATTCTTGAAAGATATTATTCATTAAGTTCATAAAAGTTGCAGGTGCATTCATTAATCCAAAGGGTAAAACCATGAATTCATAATGTCCATACCTTGTCCTAAAAGCCATTTTATGAATGTCCTCATCCTTAATTCATAATTGATGATATCCAGATCGAAGGTCTATCTTAGAATATACCGATGCTCCATGCATCTGATCAAATAGGTCATCAATTCTAGGAAGTGGGTATCTATTCTTGATTGTTGCTTTGTTTAACATCCTGTAATCAATGCACAATCTAAGTGTTCCATCTTTCTTTTTCACAAAGATCACTGGTGCTCCCCAAGGTGAAACACTTGGTCTAATCAAACCCTTAGACAAAATTTCTTGTAACTGAGCCTTAAGCTCTACTAACTCTGTGGTAGTCATTCGATAAGGTGCTTTAGAAATAGGTTCAGTTACTGGTTTGATTTCAATTGTGAAGTCAAACTCCCTTTTGGGTGGTAATCCGGTAATTCTTTTCGGAAACACGTCACCGTAGTTCTATAATAGTGGATAACGTTCCATGAAATCATTGTTTTCTTTCGTGATTTAGAATTTTTACTGCATATAAGGTACAACCCTTATTTTTGGCCTTTTTAAGTTGCATAGCTGACAATTTCCTAACAAAAATTTCTCGTTTTACACCCTGAATCTCTGCTTGTTTTCTACAGATCATCTAAACAACTAATATGTTTTTCAAAATAGTCTACCTTTGCTTTATGCTCTACTAACCAATTTACACCTATGACTATATCATAAGATCCCAAAGGTGCTACATAGAGATCAAATTCTATGGAAAAGCTAGGTAAGTCAAGGACTGCTCAAAAAGACACATACTAACTGTATGAACAAAATTATTACCATAATGTATAGTCCATGATTTATCCATTTTTCCATCTTTTCTTTTAAGTTTTGAAGCAAGTTTACTAGAAATAAAACATTCAGTAGCTCTCGTATCAAAAATAATAGTTACAGGTATGCCGAATAACTTACCAGGAACTTCAATAGGTGTAACTTGCTTTTCAGCTTGCTTGTCAGCTACTGTAACATGTATCTTGTGCTGTTGATTATGATCATCCTTCTTCAAAGGACATTGATTCACGTAATGATCTTTTCCATAGTTATAACAGCCTCCTACCGGTCCCTTTTTGGGCTCAAAATTATTTCTAGCCTTATAGTTATCATTTTGACCTCCATAGGGTTTTTGCCTGTTATTATTATTCTTGGAAAAATTGTTCGTGTATTTCCAGCAGTCTTATTCATTGTTATTTTCTTATTAATATCGGTTGGAAACTTACTTTTGTTACCAAAATTTTTCCATGGTCCTTTCTTAGGTGCAAGAGAAGTTGAAGAAGAGTTTGGAACTTTCTTCCATACTTCTTCCTTGTGAGCAGAAATAGCCTTTAATTTTTGTTCTGCCTTATGGATTTTCAACAACCCCTTCCATAGTGGTTGGGCTGTGAACATCAACCTCTCCCCCAATAATGGGATTCAATCCCATGATGAATTTTGTATCCTGAACTTCTCATCAGTTTGATACTGAGGTACATACTTGAGTAGTTTCGTAAACTGTTCCCAATACTCAGTTATAGTTAACTTCCCTTGAGCTAAGTTCTGAAATTCAGTCATTTTCTGATCATAATAAAGTTGTGGCAGCCATCGTTGCCTAAAATAACCTTTAAATTGATCCCAAGTGATGTTAGTTTCATCAATGTTTAGCTCAACCTTACGGTTGTCCCACCATGAAGATGCTTCATGGGAAAGTTGATATGCTCCCCAAATAGCTTTGGTTTCTTCTGAGAAGTTCCTTATTGCAAAGTACTTCTCCATCTCACTGAGCCAATTCTTAGCTCCATCACCTAATGTGGTGCCATCAAACTTAGGTGGACTTATCCTTTTTATATCATTAGTGAGTTCAACAACCAACCTAGCCTTTTTGTTTTCTGGCTGGACAGGCACATTAACATTATTATTATCAACACCCATATTGGGGTTGTCCTCAGAAGAGGTGGCTGATTATTATTACCAGCTTCTTCTTCCTCCTCATTACCCATTACTTGTTGCTCAAGCATAGTCAAATGATCTCTTGTGTCCAACAGGGAAGCAAGGATCTCATCAAGTTTTTGGGTTATTACTGCTCCTTCCTCAGGTGGAGCATTGTTCGCAATGTTTCCTCTTGTCCTAACCATTTTTATGTTACAAGAAAATTCAAGTTTTTATTAGATTATGGACACAATAGGTCCAAGAGCTGCAACCTTCAGCTCTGATACCAAGATGTAACATTCCTATTTTAAGACTTTAGAAACAAGGGAATTTTTTTTTTGAGTAATGTTCTCTGTTCTAAATACGTAATTTAGAACACACATTCCAAAACAACCATTCTTATAATAGATAACCATATGTAGCTGTAATGACTCGGTAAACTACCGATCTATTCATTTCATGACTCGGTGAACTACCGATCTATTCATGTTTAACACTAAGTATTGAATAATTTTCTGTATACTACATATACTTGGTTCTCTTACCCTGATTTGGGTATTGAGTGATCTATCTAAGGAACCTAACTGAATAGTTGTTACCAATATTCATCTGCATCACGATCCTTAGACTAGGTGACATAGGACAAACGCAACCAACAACTTGCGATACTTTGGCCAAAGATTTCTAACATATTGTTCATATTACTTATTCCTTGACAGCATACTTGTCAATCTGGAATACATCCTTCACCCCCACTCTATTGTTATCTAGAATGTCCTTTACTAACTTCCATCAGTCCTCTTGCCCAAGGTTTAACCCTAGTTCTAGTTAACAACATAGGTTATGATAGGAAGGAGCTCACAAAGACTTAGGATAGATTGGCATAATGGGTCAACCTAAGTCAACCTTATGTGCCAAGGTACCCTGAGTCCTAGAGGGATACTTCATATCATAACTATGCTACTACCTATTCTGGAGAGAAACTAAGTTCAAGTCCAAAAGTGTGTAGATCTAGATGATCAATGCAGAAGGGTGTTACCACATGTCAACTATAGTTTTGTATCCTCGAGAAGATCCTAATCTTCTCGAAGGTACAACCCTACAGTCGAGTATGTGCTAGCATCCTACAGAATAGCCTTGTCGAGATATACATACCCCTAGGAGATTATTAAAGTTTAATTAATTTGGATTCTTAAAGGTAGATTTCAGCAACCCTACCCAAACTCTAATCCAACTCTCCCTAAGTTCTTTTCCAAATCAGGTTCCATTACCCTTGAAAAACTTCCTTAACTTAAGATTTCTTTTGATGTTCATTAATTTTGGCTTATCAAGCAACTACCAAGAAGAAAGGACAACAACCTCTTAAGTTCCATTTAATGTGACTTAACCATTTAAGGAAGTGTAACAACCACCTAGGTTATATCTTATTAGACTTTATTAAAAGAAGCCTAATGATTACAAATCATATCTTCCTTTTTGTTTACTTTTTCATAAGAGAGGAAGAGTCTTCCTCTTCATGGTTAAGTTCTAGGGTTTAACACACCCTTTATGTCCTTTACAAATTTCATAGTTTTCATTGTAAGTTCATTACACGTTACCTTAATAATATGAGTTGTTTAGATAAGATCATTGAAATTTTGCAACTTATTTAGTTGCATCACAATTAGGGAATTACTCTAATTCCCTTTTTCCTACTTATCCAAGAATACTCATTGAAACATATAAATAACATGAAGAATATCAACAGGATAGGATTCCATTTCTTTTACAAAAGTACAAGATAATTTACATAATCCATGCAAGTAAATTCTCATTCTTCAATTCATTTTCAAAACTTATACATTTACAACTTATGCATTTTAGGCATACTACATGACAACAGCCTTCATTCAAAAGAGAATAACTTTTCTTTTTCAATACAACTTAAGAACAAATCAGAATTCTTCACAAGAATCAACTTAGATCAGCCAATGCATCATATAAGTTTTTTCCTTCTTTTATCACTTACGAAGTCCATCTGCAAAAATTGCTAGCATGGGTCAGTTCAATGAATTGAGCATGATAAGCACTAAGCCTTAAAATGAAGTGCATTCCACTAATTGTTCCAATAAAAACAACCCTGCTTTAATGAACAACTAGTATTTCATACTCCCTAAGCATAAGTAATATCAATAAAAAGAAGAGAAATACTAAACTAGGATTAACAAAAAGAAGAAAAAAATATAATCTATAAATTTGTCTTACAAATTAAAGTATAATTGATCCTATCAATTATCTTTACCAAACCACAAATCATAACATATCATTGTTTCCAATCCTACCAAATATAATACAACACTTATCTTTACTATAAGATACATGAGTGTTTACACATATTCCCTCTTGGATGTTTCATCTAACTTTCAAGTAAAGAAGGAGAGAAACCATTCCCATTATGCCAAAGTACATAACATCAACAAGGTAGAAATAGGTGTATATCATGATTTAAACTATTCCTTTAAAGGTCCTCTACTTTAAAATTCAACATTTTAAGGTATTCATCAAAACAGATCCAAATGAAAGAAATCCAAGAAGGAATGATGGATTAATAGTCAACAACAAGTTTGTAATTTATTTTTGCCAACCTATCTTCAATCTCTTTCTACTTCATTTCAGTCAAATGAAAAGTATAAAAAGACTAATAAACATTAATTCCTTTTCCAATAAGAATAAAAATTAGGAGGTTCCAACCAATGAACTTAACCCAACTGCATTAGAAAAGGAGTCCTAATAGAATATGATCCCAATCTATAATCATTTCTTTCAACTTAATTAAACAGTTTTACCTCCTCTCATACATATAGTTTAAGTTCATGCAAGAGTTCCAAAGAAAGAGAACAAGATCAACTTCAAGGAAAGAGAAAACTAAATGCTATCTTCCCTTCTAAATCTTCCCATTATAATGCATGAATTCTACTTTCCATTAGGAAACATTGTAACAATGAAGCTCATACACATTCCAAGGATAGTAAAGTTTCACAGTTTATCATTAAAGACTTAACAATCTTTTATTGGACCAGACAGCCTGAAGAAAACATACTAACATTTTTCCTTCTTAGAACACTTTACCATCAAATAGTGAAGTTCCATCAATCCTTACCATTAATTTTCTATTTTTAAACTCGATAATAAAAGAGTGAAGTTCAAACATAGTTTGCAATCAATTTTTAATCCAATTTATCTTTCAAGACTTAACATTCATTTATTGGACCCAACAAGAGGTAAGAAATAAGAGTAGATGCTAACACTCAAAACTTTCCAATAGTTCAAGCAAGGTAACTATCTCAACAGTATGTCAACGCATCACAAGAACTACAGATTGGGTTTCCAAACAAATGACAAGATCAAAACATCATATAAATCACTACTATCCAAGACTAAAAATTGGGTTCCGAGCACAATGTAAAACAAGTTCCTGACAAGGATCAAGATCATTCAAATTCTTATAACCAAGTTTGGGTAACATCATGTTCCCTCTTTAGTTTATAAAATAGTCAAAGGACTATAAAATCTGAACCAACACATCGTTCAGGTTAATATTTCAATTAAAAACACTAAGTAACAAATTGATTGCACAATGTTGCATCACAATATCACAATCATGAATTCATAAATACACCAGCACCGTAATGCTAGATCGAATAAGAAGAAACTACTTATAAAATAGTTCATTCTAAGAAAAAAATCTTCCATTTTCAGTTAACATCCTTTCAAACCCAGTTTCCCAACTCAAACGGGATGTAAGATGCTTGACAGAGCTTAGACAAGATGACTTAAAATATGGGTTCATAAAGAACCTCCAAAAACATTTAATATGGTCATAAGAACAAGAATTCACAAGCACCATGCCATATGAGGCTTCGAACAACAATCTAACTTATCCAAGATAACCAACACATGTTCTAAGTTAAATGCGGGTTTTAACAACAGTCACAATTTTTGCAAAATGAAATATAAAAACCCAAGCCATATACGGTTTTTCTAGTGCATGTGAGTTTCAACAATAGTCAAAGTTTTCACAAGATGAAATACAAAAACAACAAGCCATATATGGGTTAATCCACAGTCCATTTAACTATGAAATAAAACGCTAACACCATAGAGCCGAGAATCTCTACAACGATTCTATCCACCAAAACAAGTTTCCAACAAATAGCTCGAACCTGTTTGCAAGTATCCATAAGAACTAGAGTTCCTTACTAGCTCAAGTTCACAAAACACAACAAGTTTGCAAACACTAATCTCAACAAACACAAACAGAACTCAGTAACAATTATTGGTTATAAATGAAGTGAAACCAAACAACAATTTCCAACAACCGAAGAAGCTAAACAGAGTTACCAAATTTGTTCTTGTATGCATAGTTCCTTTGTGCAAAATACAATACAACATAAGCTTCAACAGAATCACGTATATCATGGATTCAAAACCCAGAATGCAAGTTTTACAAAACCCATCAATCAATTAACTAGATAAAGCATGAAATGCACAAAACTCATTAGAGCAAAGTTGCTTTAATGAAAACACTTAGAGGAAAGAAAGAGATTTTAATAGTTAGAGCCTATCATGCCTGATAGTGTCATTGTGAAATCGAAGAAGACCTCTAGCTGAACTCGCTTCTTCTCCTCTTCTCCACGAAAGATCAAACAACCAGATACTTCTTCCACAATGCTTCTTATACATTCCATGAAATGAAAATAGATTTGAAACCTCAAAAATAGCCATGAAGTGTAGTTTACTCTGCTGGTTTGAAAAACTAGAGTGCATGTAGAAAGAAAATGGAGAACATGCAAAATGAAACAACCCAACAAAAATCCGTTGGCATGCCTACCAAGGCGGTTTGGGCTCAATAACCAAAAAAAATTAATCTCATTAATTCCAAATCTCCCACTCAATCCTCCTTGCCACCGCCTGCCAAGTCTAGCGAGTGCCAAGTCCAAGTTAACATAAGTTTCCATTTTTAGTGATACTGCCACCTAAGCCTCCACCAAACCAACTAACCCCTACCAAAAATCTGGTAGTCCGTATGCATTAATAAACCTTATCAACATCATAAATGCCTTAGGAACCATCGCCAATATGTATGTGACCACTTAAGTCCCAATTCATATCCATTAGTTTAGGATAGATTAGATTGCTTAGGTTAGATCTTAGGTAGAATTTAAATTTATACCTTAGGATATAACACTAACAACTAACCCCACCATAGGCCTTAGTAATTAGGTTTAGATAAACCCTCATAGGTAAATAATTCAAAGTTCCATAGTTTAAAACACTAGGTTAGGTTACAATAATACCTTGTAGTATTAGGATCTAGGTTAATTTAATACCTAGTAGCCTTTTCAATCCCCATTAGTACCGAGCTTAGGTTAGGTTGCAAATCAACAATTCAACCAATCAAGACAAAATAAGGAGTTTTAGGTTAGGCTCAGAATTCTATCAAGTATCATAGCTTAGATAGAATACATATATATATATATATATATATATATATATATATATATAACCTATCTTAGGATCCCGTAGGTTAATCCTACATAAGACCTGGATCTCTCTAATGTTGTGACAGTGCGCATGCCCATTTTTATCAGCAATGACCTATCATGGTCGATCTTCAAAGACCCAAGCCAAACAACCTACTGAATGGAAGTATGTTCACACAGAAATTAAAGAACTTGCAACAACAAAGTTCAATCCAACATGTATCTTAACTCATGGAATGTCAATTTTACCATTTGTTCAATGGAGCAGATTTAAAACATCCCTTGGATCACTAAAATTGATCCAAGGATGAGTCAGATAAAAGACAAGTTTACAACTCTTAAACCAGATTGCAAATCACCTACCATAAGTGAAAAATGGATTCAGAGAAGTCATTCTAGTTCAGTCAAAGGATCTTAAGAGCAGAAAAGATGTATCCATATCAAGAATGATATCCTTATAAGGAAAATCACATATCAACACTTGAATGCAAAGGAGGAAAATCACATATCAAGGGTGTTACACATGGTGGGGTTTTAGGTCGATTAGGTATGATTGAGTTTAGGAAATGATGATGTACAATATGGTGATGTTATAAAATGGTAGGTATATATGTTTTTATTGTTATTTAATTTCCAAGTTTTGTGTAAAATGGAAACTAACGAAGGTAGAATGTGAATAGAAAAATGGGAGAAAATTGGTTAGGGTAAAGAGTTGCTAAGCTAACCTCTAAGGGTCCCATGCCCTCGAAGTGTTGCCTACATAGCCTTGTGAAAAGGGGCCTCAGGCTGATGTAGTTCTCCCATAAGCTAGGGAAGAATAAGATGAGGATAGATGAATGGGTCAATAGGTTTTAGGCACATCTTGAGTCTAGGTCATTTAGGCATGGTTGCGTTTAGGTGATTGTAGGCATGGTTGAGTTTTAGGTCAATTCGGCTTGGTGATTTTGGTGAAAGAGGAATTCTTAAAATGTAGGTGTTGATGGTTTGATCTTGTATAGGAGAATCAAAAAGTAATGAATAAGGTGAAGGGTAAGAGGTGACTAAAAGAGCCACCTAATTGGAAGAACCATAACAAGTCTACCATACCAAAGGTGGGATTATGAACATAAGACCCTAAAGGTGTTGCATGATTGACTATGTTAAGGGTGAAGAAAGTCACATGATTTCAAAATGTTGTTTTTGCAGAAAATACCTTGAGAAGGTAGGAAATTAGGGTGAAAAGAAAATGAGGTGAAAATGGTTGGTTTTAGTGTAACTTAGTGTGAGACAGTAGGCCTACTTGGTAAGAGACCCAAGATCAAAATAGGAAAGTCCATGACAAAAAGGTTATCTTTTTCTCTTGTTTTTGATAGACTGATCGATGTGGGAAGTCTATGTAGGATGAGTATATTATATTCTTGAGGTCTTCATAAAGTTGATCGATGCAGAAACTTACGAAAATTTTCTTTTCTTTTTTCAAGGATAGTCCTTTTCTATGATAGACTATAAAAGTATGGATAGCTTTGTATAGCTATCCTTCGAGGGAGCAGTCTATTTATAGAGGTGAGATATAGAGAAGATATGTCCCTTTTGAGGGAGTCATATCTTTGCTAGAAGTTTGACTCAAGGAGTTGAATCCCATTTTTCTTTTGGATGTTTAAGTCATGGACAAGACTATAGAGGAGGATTAGGTTCTTCTTTAGAAGACAAAAACCATAGAACACATAGGTTAACTATGAAATAGATGGTTTCAAGTGATGAATGACCATGGGATTCCATCTTGAAAAAGAAAAAAAGTATTCACGAAAATTGTTCCACGAGTAGATTTGTGGTACTCATATTGCATATAAGTACGAAAGGTAATGGGTAATCACATGATTCTTGTTTAGTCATTGGCCCCCAAAAATATGAAAAGTGGAAGGTGAACGGTGCTCAAGGGATGAGCATTTAATATACAAGAGGTGATATAGGACTTGATTCAACAATAGAAGGGTATAAGATCCATAGGATTAGGTGATATGAGTGAAGACAAATGATAAACACCTGATCCATAGGTATGAGTAACGATATAGGGTCCAATCAATTAAGAGCAAAGTTTCCCGTTTACTTTTCTCGCTCTTTGGTTACATGTTGATTTTCCTTTAAGACAAGGTCGCCGACCTAGAAGGTTCATTCATGCACATGTTTTTCATATGCATGTTTGATACATTTTCGTTATATTTGGAGATGATCAAGAGCATTAAGATGAAATTCATCTAATAACTCAAGTTGTGTCAAATGGTTCGGTGAAAGTGATAATCATTGAGCATGTATTGGAGTGAGATACGAAGAGATGGAATATGGACTTCAAGAGGAAAGACAACCTTGATACCGTAGACCAAAGATAAATGTGTGGCAGTAGATGAGGTGTGAATACTAGTATAATAAGCTCACACGAGAAAAAGGAATGTGCGTATGCCAATCCTTTCCAATATCGTCAACTACTTTCATAAGAATTTTGTTCAAGGTTTTATTGGTTGATTATGCTTGGCCATTGTTTTTGGGTATTAAGGTGAAGATAAATTGAGTTGAATGCCAAAGGCATCATATATTTTTGTAGGGTTTTGTTTTTGAATTTTTATCGTTATTGGTGATGAGACGGTGAGGAATGCCGAAGTGAAAATGATGTGATGATTGATGAATTCACATATTTTCTCATCTTTTGTAGAAATAAGAGGTATGGCTTCAACCCATTTAGTATAATATTCAGTAGTAGTTATAATCCATTGATGGTATTGTGAAGAATGAGGATTGATCTCTCGACAAGATCCAAACCCCATTGAGAGAAAGGCCAAAGATCTTGTTGTTGCAGGCTCACAGCACCCCTGGATGCAGATCAGGTTTCTAGGTTGATGTTCAGGCATCCAGTGTGATTGCACAACATGGAATCCTTTCTCCAAGAGTGGGACTTGAAAATATGAGAAAGGATTCTCCAGAGAAGGCTGGTTCCTATTCCTCTATTCAGATGCACATGAAAAATGCAGAGGTTTTACTCAAAACCTAATCTAACTTGCCAAGGAGACAGAGAGAGAGGGATGCATAAAAATAAACCTAAGCTAATAGAGGTGATGCACCGAGGAATGAAGAACACCTGTCTTGCTGATAAACACAGACCATTCAAATGTGAGGCAATATCATGCAAAGATAACAAAACTCACAGTGAAAGACCAAGACGATGCAAATGAACACAGAGAGGGTTGAGAATCATCCACAGACATGCATTACTTGCTCCAAAGATTGATACAATACACTACAAAATGCCAAAAGGTAGAGTCGCATTACAGTTTCAAATGGGAGGTTCGAACTCCACAAATTCACCTGATTAGAAGAAGAAGGGAGGAGCAAAACAGAAAATGTTCGACCTTTTTTAAGAAGCCCCTCTTTACAATATATAGAAAGAATGAGAGAGGGAAGAGAGAGGAAATCTAGAATCTGCCCCAACCACTTCTAGGTCGCATTTAGAATCATCTCATTATGGCAGAAGCGGCGGATCTGGATGGCAAAATGGCGGTCGCCTAACGAAGCTGGCGAACCTGTCTGCCTGCATTAAAGCTGGTTATTGGAGCATCACTTCTGGCATTACCACGTGTTAGGAACATTTTCTCAATTTCTCTCTCTAGAATGCACTAAAATGCAAGATCGATCCCAAAATCATGTAGAGAACTTCATGACTTTCCGTTGATATTAAGAACGTGCAAATCCAAGCTCTTGATAGAAAGATATGATGATCTAAAGATTTAGGGCACGAAACAGGCAAAAACAGGTCGGCGGGAAAAATATTTGAACTTTCCCCGCGCTCTGCCACTTGGATGACACGTGGCAGGCTCTGATTCACTGAGTAATTCTCTCTCCTCCACCTTTCTGCGGGCTTTCCTTTTGAAATTTCCTTGTGGGCCCTTAAACTTGGACACGTGGCACTATTTCATTGGCTCGGGCTGACCCTTCAAAACTCACCCTTTGACTTTTGGACCTTTTCCCTTGTGACACGTGTCATGATTTGATTAGTTCGTGGGTCTGCCGGCTCTTTCGCATTCACCGCGTCCATTTGTCCTAGATGTCCCAGTGCTATTTGGGACAGAAACCTCCGATCCACCCGAAATGGGCTTCCCTGTCCCTTTTCTGCTGGTGACACGTGGCGTTGCTTGATTGGCTTTCGGCTCCTTTGGCTATCCGTGTCCCACATGTCCCTTTGTCCCAACTATCCTGGTGTTGAAGTTTCGTGTTTCAGCTGAACCGCCGGTTCGCGTCCTTCACGTCCATTTGCTCCAACTGTCCCGGACTGTCTGGGACAAATTCTTCCGATTCACCCGATTCGGCCGGTTCGCGTCCTCACGGCCCAAATGTCCCGAATGTTTAGTGTGAAATTTCTCCTTTTCAGCCGATCCGGGTGGTTCACGTCCTTCGCATCTTCTTGTCCCACTTGTCCCAGAGCAGTTAGTTGATTTTCTTCTCCTTCGGCCGAACCGGTTTTCCGCGTCCACCGCGTCCCGATGGCCCGATTGTTCCTTTGCGAAAGTTCTCCTTTTCGGCCGAACCGGGCGGTTCGCGCCCTTCACGTACATTTGTCCCAGATGTCCCTTTGCTTCACGGGCCGCCTGGAGCCTTTTCGGCCGATCCGCGCCTCGATGTCCCAACTGTTCCAACTTTTGTGAGGACTTAGGACTTAGCCAATTTTCATGATTTTTCCTGTCCCAAGCTTGTTTTTGCCACTTTTTCCACCTTTCCTCAGAGCTTGCTCTTTCCTTCTTTGGCTAGGGGAGTTAGAAAAAATATGAGGGGACCCTAGAAACATGATTTTTCCCTGAATCAATCCATTTTCCTGGGACTTGAGAATTCTGATGCATGTTATCAAATTAACCCTGGGGGTGAATTTTGGATAACAGGTCTCATGTGACTTTGTAAGGAATGACTAGGTGTATGATGAAGATTAGCATGTTGTTGGAATTTCACACAAGATTTGACATAGTCATAATAGTCACAGTTGAGGGTGGGCTAACAATAGCCCAAGTGAAGGATGCGTTTAGTGATAGATAGACTAATGAAGTGACCTCCACAAATTTTGTCGTGAACTTCCTTCATGGTATAAGGGATTTAGGAGCTTGTACGACATTGTAAGAGAGTACTATCAAATCTATGTTTATAAAGAAGACCACCCATGATGACATAACGAGAGACACTTTTGAGAAAGGTGTGTTTTCCATTACAAGTAAGATCAGGAGGTAGAATGGAAAGGGAAAGGTAGTTTGCAAAATTCTTATACCAAAGGTCACGTGGGTCAAGTGTAATGGTTTCGACGAGCTTGACGTCTCGAAATAGATAATAAGGTGATTGAAACCTTTATACCATGACAAATATTTTGGAGTCTGAAGGTGAAGTGGGTATCTAAGAAGCCCGACAGCCATGGTATCCACAAATTTTTAGTGGAAAGTGGAGTGGTTTAAATTTCATAACGGTCAAAGTTAGTAAAAGTATGTTGACATGGTGTTTATACTTTTGAAGTATTTCGTTACGACACTAGTATATACCATTGACTTGGTTTACAACAAGTTGGGAATCACCAAAGATATTAATTGATTTAATGTCTAAGGTGATGGAAGTTTGAAGGCCTAACATGAGTGCTTCATATTTGGTGATATTATTAGTACAATCAAAATCTAGTTTGAAATATAAAGACATAGGTTCACCATCAAGAGGAATGAGAATAACACCTGCACCACCTCGACACTAACATTTGGAACCATTGAAGAATAAGGTCATTTGGTAAATGGTATATTCCAAACAGGGTAGCAATAGAATCATCCGGGAAATTGAAGTTAGAGGATTTATTTATAGAGAGGGGTGCATCTGCAAGTTGGTCAGCAATGGTTTGGCCTTTGATATATTTTCGATGGATGAATTCTATGTCAAGGTCAGAAAGAAGAATGATCCAACATGCAACACGATGATGTTGGTAGGGTTTGGCGTACATATAATGTAAGGGATCAATATTGGTGATGACAAAAGTTTTGTGATTGAGTAGGTAATGAAGAATTTTAGTGGCGAAAAAAACTAAGGTTGAGAAAAGTTTTTTGGTGTGGGTGTATCTGGTTTCATAGTCCAAAATAGTATGACTTAAACAATAAATCGCTTGCTCTCGGTGTTGATTGTCATGATGAGCGAGAATCGCACCTAACGAATGATCAGTAGAAGAAATGTACAAGTAAAATGGTTGGTCCTCCTTAGGAGGAATGAGCACCAATGGTTGGAGAAGGTACTATTTTAAGGCATCAAAGGATTTTTGGAATTCATTATCTCATTTGAAAGATATGTCATTTTTAGGAGATGGTGAAATGGTTGGTAGTGGTTGAAAAGATGCAAAATAAAATGATGAATATATTCCAACTTGCCTTGTAAACTACGAAATTGGAAAAGGTTAGTAGGTGGAGGAATTTCAAGAATAGCCTTGATTTTAGCATGATCGAATTCTATGCCATGCAAAGAAACGATGAAACCAAGGAGATTTCCTGAGAGAAAAATGAACAAACACTTCTTTGGTTGAAGGTGGATGTAATACTTAATGAGAAGGTAAAAATTACCTTGATACTATAAGGTGTTTAGTCCAATTTTTTTATTTTGAAAGAAGTTCATCTACGTAGTCTTCCAATATATGATGCATGATTTCATGGAAGATATAATTCATAGCCCACTAATATGTAGCACCATCATTTTTAAGGACAAAAGGAATGAATCGATAGTAGAAGGTCTCCCAAGGAGTGATGAAGGTAGTTTTGTGTTGATCTTTTGGGGTGAGTAATATTTTGTTATAACCCGAGCAACAATCCATGAGTTATACCATTTCATGTCTAGTGATAAGATCAAATAGTTGGTCAATACTAGGTAGAGGAAAATCATCTTTGGGGCAAGCTAGGTTGCGGTCACATAAATCCATGCAAATACAGAGTCCCTTGTCACTTTTGTGACAGGGCGAAGGTATAAATCCATTGGGGATAGTCAATGGATAGAATGAAGGAAACAAAGAGAAGGCACTGGAGTTCTTCTTTGATAAGAAGGGCATTGCGAGGATGCATTTTCCATAGCTTTTGTTTTACGGTTTTGGCTTAGGAATCATGATGATATTGTGGACCACAATATTTCGATCAATACCGAGCATATCAATATATGACAATCAAAAGAATTGTTATGATCCTAGAGGAAAGAAGTAAAATCTTTTTGTTCATCAACATCTAAAGATTGGACTATCTTTAGAATGTGCGGGTCATCCTGAGTGTTAATATTGACTTCAATGTTCAATTTAGTTAACATGGTTTGTGTCTTAGAAGGAAATGACCGGTGAATATAAGAATCTTCTACATCAAGGTAGGTGAGGATAGACTCATTATCGACATTTAACGACGTTAATGGATGGTGTATCATCATCGATCATGTCGAGGATAGAGGAAGGGTAGAGAAGAGGAGCCTCTCCATCACGTTAATAAGTTAGAGGTCCCATTGAAATGGTGTTCATGAAAAAAAAATTAGGAGGAATAAATTTGGGATCTATAGACGCCATGGGTGAAGGTGATGATGTGGGTGAACGGGGTGGAGAAGGCTCGAGAATCCTTGATGATTTCAACACGAGAGCCTTCTTGGAGGATAGTTTGGCAAAGTGAATAGCACTACAGTCTTTGTGTTTATGGGTGGTACACAAGATGATGGCATGATGACCTTATTTGAAAGAACCAAATACAAAGCCTTTCCATGCAAATCTGTGAAGGAAACTATGGGCAAAACGGTGGTTGGTGAGATATTGGAGGTCGGATGAAAATGGTCATGGTTGGGATGGAAGTTCGGTGAATAGGTAGAAGTATCAATTCCCCCATATGTTAAGTTGGGGAGAAGGTGGGGAGGACCTTAAGGGAATACATCTCCTATGTAATGGTCATAACAAGGATGTTGGCATAGGTTACCATACTCTTGAAGAGTAAGGAATGTGTTTATGTTATACAAGCAGTATTCCCCAGTGAGTCATTGAAAAACACCTTCTAAGGGATTGATAATGTATATATGTGTAGCCATAATAGATGAATTACTAGGTGATTAGGAGTAAAAAGGATTAGTTGGTTGGGAATTGGATGGGTTAGCGAGACGGGTCAGCTGTAGAGGCCATGGAAGCAGTGGGAATAGAAGAGGTAGATGCGGTTGAGGTAGCGGGAACATCTGTGGATGAGGCTATGGGTGAAGGAGAAGTGGTGGCGGTGGTTGATGTCTTAAGCTGGATAAGGAAATCATTAGGTCAATACAACATGTCCCAGGTTTTGAATGACAAAGGGTCAGCGGGGATGGTGTAGTTATGTCCTTCATGTTCAAATTTTACACAACAGTGTAAAGTTGAAGGAACACAACCCATGATGTGAATCCAAGGTCAGCCAAGCAACAGGTTATACTGGAAATACCCCTCTAAGACATAAAATAATTCTAGGATAGTGCAAGGGCCCACATGAATGTGAAGAATAATGGTGCCAAGGGTGGAAGTGATGGCATCATTGAAGGATCACAACATAACTAGGTTATTATGCATGCAATTTTAAGGGATGCACATTTGATTATACGCGTGGGAGGAGATGATGTTGATGTTATCACAACCATCAATCATAACACACTATATGTGTATATTATCGATATAGATGGAGATGAAAAGGGTGGGATTAGGGTCATCTAATTAGAGAGGTATGATCTCCTCATCAAAAAAATTGAGGGTGACTACTTGATGAGTGGGCGTGGGGGTAGAATAAGGAGATGATTTGGTAAGAGAGGCCACGTGGTGAGGGGTGATAATGGAGGCTACTGGTGTGGGGTCATTAGGTAAAACCTTGATGGATTACAAAACCTCCATGAGGGCTTGTTGATGAGATTTAGAGGTTTGGACGAGATCATACAAATACATTTTTAGAGGGGATTGGTGTAATTGTTTTATCATTGTATGATGGGTGACCCCATCAGAAATAGGGTATGTGGGTCCTCGAATGGTGATTTTGGGTGCAAGTGTAGATGGTATATTGGGCATGGGATTGGTTGATGGGCTAGTTGTTTTTTATTTTCCTTTATTCTTTTAGGTGTGAGTGACAACTTGGATCATGTTAATATGAGGGAAATAGGTAGATGGAGAAGGTATGTCATGAGTAGTATAATGACATGATGGAAAAAAAAACTAACGTGGGGTAATAACCTTATGAAATGAGTAGGGCACACTAGAATTTATGTGGTTGTTTGGCCAAATATCTTATACGGACCATGTTGATCTTGATTTTTGGAGGTGGATAAAAGGGTTGCGAGAGGTGGTGATGCGAGGTCACCTGAATAGATAGTGGGTGGGTATGTAAGGTGGTGGTGAAGATGGAATAGGGTGCTCGTCAAGAAGATCATCGTCATCAAAATTTTCTTCACAAGGACATAATTAGAGGAGCACGGTTTTGAGATCCTTACAACCCTCTACATCATGTCCTGACACATGATGTTAGGCAAAAATTTTATTTTCATCAAACCCTTTTGGTTTGGGTTTGAGGTGGTCATAAGGTATAAGTGGGGGTGATGTGATGACAAAGGTCTCTAAGAGGTTGGCTAAAATGTTGGCGTAGGACCCTGTCAATGGATCATAGAGGGAAGTGAGTTTGGGTTTGGGTAAAGGTGTGGATGATTGTGGTGGAATATGTTTGATCACCGGTTTAATAGGTGGTATTGTCTTAGATTTTGATGGTACCTATTTGGGTAAGGATGTGATAGATGAACTAGCAATGGAAGGTGTTGTTCGTTTAACTACCCTATTAGAGGGTAGTGGGTTCTTACCCTTGGATTTCACCTTCTTGGGTAAAGGTGATGTGGGAGTACGTGATGTAGAAGGGAAAGTAGATGGTGGAAGAGGATGGGTTACCCATGGGGATAATGGAGGTGCGGTGGAAGTGGTTGGTGGAGGTCGAGTGGAATGTATGGGTTGAATTCACACAGGTAATGTTGGGGTTATGGTAGCTTGTGGAGGTATAGGTGGTAAGAAATGTACATGTGAGGATGAGGGTGTTTGTTATGCGGGTGAATTGGGTGTAATAAAGGATATTTATGAAGAATTATGTTACTTAGCTTTTGATTTTCCTCGGGTAGGGGGTTGTTTGGCTAGGGTTGATGAGTGAGGTCCTAGAATGGAAAAAAGGCATGAAGGTGATAAAGGTGTGGTGGGTGAGACTAGTATATGTGTCTTAGAAGGTTTGTTATTCCTTTTGGGTGGAGGAATATTTTTCGTGTGAACTTGGGAAGGTGTGTATAAGTCCAATTCAATGGGTTGATGGACAAGGTTAGATTTTGGCATGAAACCAAGGGTAGTGATAGGTCTAGATATGGGTGAATATGTAAGTACGTGTAGGTTCTTAGGTGTAGGAATGGTTTTATTTGTGGGTAAAGGTTCGGATGTAGGTAAAGGTGATGAAGAAGAATCCATTTCAATAGGCATGGTCAGGGTCAATTTGGTTGTTTAAAAATACCTTTGGATAGATCATGGAGGTATCTGTAGGCAACATTTGCATTTGAGTCAAAAGGTGATCCAAAGACATTCCCAAAGCATGGAATTATCAACATAATCTAAGCGATCGGCCAGTCGTGAAAAAAATATTTTTGTAAGAGGAGATGTAGTTGGTTTAGTGGCAATCCCTATAAAATATGTCTATGAGACAAGGAATTGGTTAGCCTTAGACTCATTGGGTAGAAGAGAAGAGATCGATCAATGGGATCTGGAATGCTAATGGGAATTGTCCCCAATAGGTAGTGGTGCATCTAAAGGATCTCCCATGGGTAGGAGAGATGGTAGGTGGGGTGAGGTAGATTTCTCTTTTGGTGGAGGAGAAAGTGATGACAATTCTCCTACAAGTAGGAGAGTTAATACCATTGATTTTTTGGTAGGTTACGAGGTAGATGGTGAAAGCGACATCGAAGAAATTATGGAATTATTTTTGGGTAAAGGGGAGATTAAGGGGACTCCTTTGTGGGTGAAGGATTGGATGAGGTATACTCCTCCATGAGTAGAGGATCTCATGCCATAATTTCTGCGATAAACGAGAATAGGTGGAAATTGAGGAATGAGTGGTATGAAATCAAAAACAACATGGACTTCATGAAAATTTCTTTCATTGATTGAAGGTTCACCATTTTGATTATATGATGGTGAGGGAATGGATTCTTAAATATATGTAAGTTTTGATTTTTGGTGCATTCGGGTTGTCTAAGATGATATTTCCACTATCTAACATTTCTTATATAATGTTCTTAAAATGTATGCAATTACCATCACTATGGACTTTGACATGATGATAACTATAATAGTCATGTTCCTTATACCACCCGGGCATAGGAAGAGTGGTATCGAAACTAGTATGAGGTTTTATGGGGGATAGTCCAATGGATCGACCTTAAGAAAAATTTCAAAGAAAGAATAGGGCTCTCTAATTGGCGTGTCTTGTTTTTGTTCCCACCAAAACTGAAAAGTCTAAATGGGAGAAATATTGGAGAAAGGTTTGGCTTGATTAGATGGATGATATGAACCGGAATTGAGAAATATCGTGTTGGCAGATTATTTGGCTTTTGAATAGTTATTTTGTGGCTTTGAAGATGAAGAAGCATCATTTGATTTGAATGTGACATTTTTGTTTCACAATTGGATTTTATTTTCTTCAATGGCACAAAATTCTAGTTTTTGTGCCATGGTAAATGCTTCATCAAAGGTACGAGATGGTTTGTACCTTAAAATTTGGTGAGATGTCTCTAGCACAAAATCTAGTGAACAACTCTACAAGTTATACTTGAGGTAACTAGAATGTTAATTGGTTGATAAGGATTCACCAACGAGCAATGAAATCGGCGATAGATTTATCATCATACTGTCATGTCAAATACAATTCAGTCATGGTGACTTTTTGACAATATTGATTGAGAAGTGGTCCAAGAATGCTTGAGCCACTTGGTTAAAGGATTAGATGAAATGTCTGGGTAAACCACTATACCAATCTAAGGCAGGTCCTATTAAGGACATGGGGAATGTCCATAGGAGTAAAGCATTATCATGGGAAATTAGATAGCACCCATGTTTAAACGAACGCAACTGTTTTTACGGGTCTTCTTTACTATTGAAATGGTTGAACTTGGAAGTTTCTAATGTATAGGGTATGGGATAATGGGGATAAATGGATGAATAGGCTCATTATAGATTTCGTCATAAATTAAGGATTTGCGAGAGTCATAAACTAATGCTTCTAAAGTTTGCATATTTTCCATCATCATCATAATGAGTTCATTGGTGGGTTGTGAGGAAGGAGTGCCTCCTATAGTAAAGGGAGGTTAATTATGGGTGTATTATGTGGATGGAATCCCGGTATATGGAGTACTTGAATATGAAAATTATAAAGGGGTAATAGATGCGAGTAGGAGATATCCTAAATAAGCAATAAATGAGATTGGGGTTGTTGGTGATGCGTGTAAATAGGTGGGGTAATCATAACGAATCTCGTAGTAATTAGGGGTAGAGATTGTGAGATTGAAAGGATGAGGTTTTGGAATGGGGTGTGGGTTGCGACACCATGATCGGTTGTGATACAACTTGTACATACGAGGTAAAGTGTGTAGATGGGGCCATACTTAAGGTGGCACGGGTGTGATAGATGTCATTGGTGCGATGAGTTAAAGCAGATGTGGGGTCCGGTTGAGATATCACCGGGGTAAGGTGGATGAAGGCAATGTTGAGCTAGTGGTAGGCGCGCGGAAGCGGGGAAAGGGCGTGAGGCATAGAAATGGACATTTCGTATATCAACTATCTGAGGAGTCCCGGGTGGATGAATGGGAAAGGTAGTATGTAGAGGCGGTGGTATTTTGGTCGAGGAGTATTGCGAACTCCTTGTTATGCGTCTTGATGGTGATGGGCTGAGTTGGATCCATAGGTGATAAGATAGAAGGTGATGATGGGCTAGGTGGAAGTGGTGAAGGATGGCATGAAACACAAGGGCATTGGTTTGGCTGTGATTCAACACCATGTGAATTATCATATACCTGATAAACTATACTCTGTTAATAACACATAAAAACAACAGAAATGGAGAAGGATAGATTCTAGGAGGTGAACTTGGTCGGTGTTCTAATTAAAAATCATAACAAAGGAACTGATGATGGTTTAAATAATTGATGACGGTTAAAGGGGACAATGAAATTTATAGTAACCAATAGGTCGATTAATATGGGAAATCAACAGTTTTAGCAAATGAGGCCAAAAAATGATAAAAATGGAATGAGGAAATTGTATATGATAGTGATATCAGAATTCTGGGGATATGATGATGTCCTGAGAATTTCAAATAGAACAGAATATTATAGAAATATTGTTCATCTTGTGAACACTTAGGAGTGTTTTGGGTTATTTGGGTTATTTGGTAGTAATGCACAACTCATAGTTGAGAGATATTTGGGATATTGAGATGACTTAGAGATTATCCTTAACTCTTTACTTATACGAGTTCATTGAGATATTTATATGTAATCTCTCCATTGGAAATTTGTCTTGAACAAATTACAATATCTCTTGTTTTATTATTTTACTATTAAATGTTTTGCTTTTTATTTGATTAAATTAGGGATATTTACAAGAAAGAAGAGGTGGTGAATGCTTTTTTGGGTAAAATAACCAAAAGAGATGGAAACTGACACTGGTTAGGTAGACTGTGTGATCATGATGGAAACCGTGATGATCCACTGGATTAACGCAGTAGTGAGTCGAGATGGAGTAACAACCTATAAGTCTAATGATGATAGTATTAGACCTTGACACACTCATAAACAGTCAACATATTCCAACTATGATGGTGGAGTGTGAAAGTAATAGGAAAGTGGAGAATGTAACTTCACAACTCAAAACACAACTTAGGAAAAAGCAAAGAAAAAAACACAATCCTATAAGTTAATTTTATGTGTTCATCTAATGTTATTTAAGACTGACTTGTGAATTCAGAATAATATTTTTGGTTGGGAAGGCATCCTATGATGAGGAAAATTCTAAAGGGTGGTTTCAGGTTATGTTTTAGGGGGTGGTCCTTTCTCTGAGATAATGACTGGATAGAGAAACTAGTTGGGAGCCCACTATCAATCCTCTAATTGTGTGATCATTGATAGATTCTTACAGGTAAGTTGTTTAAGAAGATGTGTGGATTTTTATTTGTGTAGTTTGAAAAGAGAGAGAAAAGAGAAAGTGTTTCTATGACTCAATTATGTCAACCATCAGTGGGCATGACTTCCAGCGTATAGGTTTCCCTCGATTTTAATGTGAACTAAAATGCAGCATGCAAGGATGAAATGAAATATATTTTAGAACCCAAATCGACTATTATATTTGATGTAGAAAATGATGAATAGGTCAAGAACATGCTCTTTCACTACTATGCAAATGCAGGAAGAAAGAAATGATTCATTTTAAACACCAAATCACAAATTTTATTTAGACAATTAGAAGAAAATAATGTTACTAGGGAGAATATTAAATGTGTTTTTTTCAAAAAGAGACACACAAGATTTCCCTATATGAAGAAAATGCAATGAACCTAAGAGAGGGTCCCACCAGGCGTGCCAAAATGTTTCACTAGATTCTTGATAAAATTAATGAAACAAATAGAGGGTGATAGGCCAAGGAGGAATACTGTTTGTGAAGTTGGTTGAAGGTTGTGCACGCATTTCTGATTTCCGATCTAGGATGACCATGAAGAACTTCCTTTTGGCTAGGAGGAACTACTTGTAAATGCAAAACAAGACCACAAGAAGAATATTAAACAATATATGTCAGTGGACTTCCTAGTGTGTGCTAGATCTATGGAGCATGATACATCCTCAATGGTTGTCAATCCACCATTTAATATAATTTAATGCAATAAATAACGTAAAAAAGTAACATCCTACTATAGTTGATATGATTTAGGCATCTCATTCAAATATAATAAGAAAATATAATCTAACATGTAGGGTTATGATCAGATCTGGAGGTTGGGTAGGTGTTTTTGAGTTTCTATATGTCTAACAAAGGTCTAGTAAAGGTTACAAATGGTTCTGGGTAGTTTAGGAGTGGGTATTAGCTTGTTGTCCTGAGTTGGGTTATTAGACACAAAGACTCGATGTCGGTTAGGGTGTGACCGATGATGGTTTAGCTATGACTGATGACGGTTTAGGGTGGATAAGGGTAGAATAGTTAAATGTTAGAAATAGGGGTCTAGGTTCTCTCTGTGTCTACACAGAGAGATGGGGAGGTCTGTGGAGTGGCTTCAGGTAGTGTATCTAGCTTGGGTGAGGATTTTGTGAGGTTTTAGGGGTGATAAAGTCAACTTAGTGAAAGTCTTTCAGAAGATACAATAACCAACGTCAGTCTAGTGACCGATGTCGATGAAGGGGAAACCAACGAAGGTCAAGGTGACTGGTTTCGGTAGGGGTTGAATGGTGGAAATAAAATAAACTTGGTTTTGGAGCTTCTCTGTGATTACACAGAGAATGGAAGAAGGATGGTTAGGCTCGTAAAAATCCCGGAAGGCTCAGGAATGTCTAAGAGTCGGATATGGGGGATAAAGGGGTTATGGGTTATTGGATGGGTGGATTGACAGGAAGGTGGGCATGGTGAAATGCAAAATAGGATATGATCTAATAAACATAGATAAAGAAACCACAATCTAAGTAAATATATAATGATATAGATCAGAACACACTTACTTGTATTTGTAGGCTGGTTAATGGAGGATAGAAATGGTTGATACGTGGCTGGTTATCAATGTTGAGGAAGAACTTCCCAGAATGTTACCATGAATGTCAATGCCTTTAGATCAATCTTGGTGGTAGCTAGGGTCATCTAAATGCTCGAGAAGGCTCTCATTCGTGCTTGCATGCAGATCTCTCTTTTCCAAAACTCAAAAATGCCAACTTCTTGAAATGGTCAACCTCGGAACAAGGTTTCTAAAATTAATATATGGAAGCTGATTTACGGTTAGGGTGACCAAGCATTGGTTTAGGGTTAACCGGTGTCGGTTAAGGCGGGAAATCCTAGGTTTTCCAAAATAGTAGATCTTGGCTATCTTTTGGCTAGTTCTGCCCATTGGTCCCGATCTAAAATGGTATCTTGCGCTTAGATAAGTGGGTATGTTGTTAGATAAATAATAGGCATCTAATGTTATGGTTAGACTAAGTCTCAGTTAGTTATGGTAAGTAGAAATTGAGTCTTAGTTAAAAGAAACATGCTAAGAATAGGTTTATGATGAGGTGTCTATGTGAAGTGGTTGGGTGAGGTGTAAATTAATTTAATTAAAGTAAATAAATTAATAGATAAAGTGAGGATGGGTATTAATTTAATTTTAATTAATTAAATTAATATAAATTTGGGGTAAAGGGGGTGTGGTTATATGAACATGTTATGTTAACCGCTCGAAATGGGATCAATGATAGTATGACCCAAATTTAGTGTCTACAATTGGAGGTTAAAAGGCGTTGCAACACTTAACAAAAAGAGCTATGCGGGGATGCATTTTGTGAAGTTTTTGTTTAACTGGATTAACATTTAGATATGTGACAATATTGTTTACCACAATATTAGGATCAATTCCAGACATACCAATATATGACTTGGCAAAGGCTTGATAATATTTTGATAAAATGAAGTGAAGTCATAGAGCTCTTTTAGACTCAATGATATGCCAAATTTAACTATATGTGGATCTTGAGAGGTTCCTAAGTTAACATCGATGGTGGATTCATTAAGGATAATCAATGTTTCAGATGGTAAGGTTATCTAAAGGAAGTGATCCTCATCTCGCATATGCAAAAGGGTATCCTGGTTATCATGACATTGAAGGATATTTACGATAGGTGAATCTTCCTCAACCATTTCTAGCCAAAGAAGAGGTATTTGTTTAGTATTGTGGTTAGATTGATAAGTGAGTGGTCCTAAGGATATGGTATTGACTAAAAAAATTTAGGTGGGATGGGTATAATGTTGTCTAGGTCCATAGGGTCTTTAGAGGATGTTGGCGATGACAAGTCTAATTCAATGATGAGCACAAATGTAGCCGGTTTAGATGTAGTAGCCTCGGATATTTCTGAATTGAGTTTTTATAACCTAAACCATATTTTTCATAAGTTTTAAGAGAACATTTGACAACCACATCATGTATTCCCTGTTCATAATGCCCAAGGCCGAAACCTTTCCATGCACAACGGTGAAGATACATATAAGTAAAATTTGGATTATCTAAAGATTTGAAATCTAATGTGAAGGGCATGGCATGGTGTTGATCAATAGTACCAAATGAAGGATGATCAAGTCCCCCATAGAAAAAATATTTTTGAGATAAGTGGGACTATAAGAGATAACATCTCCCACATTAGGGTCATACATGGGTTGTTTGTCGGGGTGACCATAAGTTTTGGTGAAGGAATGTGATTAAGCATGAGGAGACGATATCCATCCAACATGAGGCATTGTACAACATCACTAAGGGAAGAATCATCGGTAATTTGGAATAATTAATATATCTGCTAGTTTAAGCTTCATTGGATGATTCCGAGCGCAGATTTGGGAATAAGTATGTCATTTGGATGATAAATCATGTAACAATTGGTAAAAGGATTCGGATATGCAGGAATAGTGAATGTTTCATCCTCATGTTTGTACTTGAGACAGTGATAAAAAGTCAATGGAATGCACCACATAGTGCGTATCCATGGGCGTCCTAATAAAATATTATATTGAAACTCTCCTTCTATAATGTAGAAGAGTTCTAGGAGAGTTTTTACACCAAATATTAATGGTAAGATGACGGTGCCTACTATGGATACGATAGTATCATTAAAGGATCATAATAAGAATGGCGTTTGGGAGACAATGGTATTAGATAGTTTAAGTTGATCAAAATCAAGGGAGGAGATAATGTTAATAATGAAACCACTATCAATCATTACCCTTTTAATACGAGACACTATTAATTTGAAATGTGATGAAGAGTGGTAGGTCATAATATTCTATTTTAGGAAGGTACTTCAGATGGTTCAAATGATAAGGAAGTAGATTCTTTGAGAGCTCCTAAAAAATTTGTAAAATATGATGGATCATCTAAAGGTATTTTTATTGATCAAAGGGCTTCCATCATTGCTTGTTTGTGAAGTGGTGATGTTTGTATTAGTTCATATAATGAAATTTTGACAGGAGCTTGATGTAATTGTTTAATGAAAACCTTTTATATTGTAGTGGATGTTGAAGGTACCTTGGTTTTAGGTGACATTTTCAAGCCGGATATTTTGGGAGTGATAGGTATAGATAATTTGGTTTTATCTGATGGGATAACTATTTTTGGTGGTGGAGGTATTGCTATGTAGGTTTTATCTTTTTAGACTCAGATGGATTTGTTGCATAGTTATGTGAATGAGTAGTAATATGAACAACATCAACTTGATGGGAAGGAGTTTCAGACATAGGTTCCTTATATTTTGATAAGGATGGTGTTGATGTTGATGTTAGTGTTGCATGTGGTTCAGAAGGAAGAAAATATGTTGATGTTGGAAAGGAATCTGAGTGTGCCAATATTTGTGAAATCATGTGGAAGGATTTACTGATTCTCAATAGAATGACCTAGTGTTATATGATATTTGCATGAAGAATTGAAGTCATATTAAGTGGTTTTTCATTCCGTGGGTCAGGTAATTTTAGTGGTGGTAATGTTATGAGTGATTACTAAAGGAAGTCTTCCAAAATAGATGCATAACACCCTTTTAGTCCATATGTAAATGACAATGGAGCTTTGGATATCTTATCCTCCAATAGAAGTAAGATTTTCATCGAAGGTTGTCATTTTGTTGGTTGTGAAGGTCTCTTGGGTGTTGTGATGGATGAGGTACAAGAACCACTTATTACGATTTGATAGAAATTATTTGGACCTAAAATGATGTTGGGTATTCCTAAGTATAAGAGATCTAGGATCACGTAGGTGATTCTGATTTCGAGGAACATAATAGGGGCCATTAAAACCTTGAATGATGTCTTGTTTATGAAGTTCTATCATGGGAGTTTGATAGGAAGGCCTAGGACTTGGCATGCCAAGAAGACCACTAAAAGTGGAAATAGTATTTCTAGGAGGACATGGAAGAAAAGGTGGAAGGCCATGGAAATGGTATGTTTGATCATAATAAGGACTTTTAAAGACCCCAACCACACCTTGTTTATTGGGTTCCCTTAATGTTTTGGATGATCTGGGTGTATTTATCAAAGTTGATGTTACTCAAGGAAGAGGAGTTTAAATTGTGTGGTTAATGTAATCTAAATGGTTTGAGGGTTATATTGGTCTTGGATTGTTTGTTTTTGTAGGATGAGGGGGACTATGGCCCAAAGTCGATTTAGGCAAATATGGTTGTGTTAAGAATGTTTCAATAGGTATCATAGTTATATTTACGAATGAGGGTGGAGTTATAGGGGTATATAAACTAGAAATCGAGATTTGTAAGGAGATAGGATTGATAATTACTTGTGATGGTGATGGTAATGGTAAGATATCATAAAAGGATTTGGTAGATACATGTTTAGGTTGAATAAGCATTGTCATTTTCATCGTTGATTGTGTGGGTGTAGACATTTCTTCCATAGGTGTGTTTTTGGTTTAATAGATGTGGATGTTGATTTCGTAGATATAGGTATTATTTCTTAATCAAGAACGGGTGTTACTTTATTAATGGCATTAATGGTATGATAAGTATGGACAACATTGGTTTGTGGTTGATCAATAGATGGAGGATAATTTGGAAAGGGGTTATTAAATATGCTAAGGTTTTGATTTGGGGTGCATTGGGATTATCCAAATGAATTTCACCCTTATCAATCAAATCCTGAAGAACATTGTGGAACGTCCGACACCTTTCTATGTCATGTCCTTTGACCCTATGGTATTTGCAATAGTTATTGTCCTAATACCATGAGGTTTTAGATATAGATGTATTGATGGGTCAGATAGGGGAGAGATATCATATTTTTGGTTAGTATTTTGTCAAATACTGCACTATAAGTCTCTCCAATTGGTGTGTAATTACATTATGGATGGGAACATTCAAAGTATTAGGATTTTTTAGGATATGACTTGACTACTGCAGAATTAGCATCTGATTTAGATTTTTCAGGACTAGAGGATGACTTAGATGGAAACTCGGTTCATGGTTTCTTAGGTTGAAGCTTAACATGACCATCTTCTAAAGCATGTAATTCTAATTTTTGGGCCATAGTAAAGGCTTCATCGAAGGTCTATAATGATTAAATTTATAATGTTGAAATGTTTTTATCGCATGATTGAAAAAAATTCAATCAACTCAATTTGTGGTAATGTAAAGGATAATTGATTGATTATACCCCTCCAGTGAACAAAAAAATCAACAATGGATTCATACTCAAATTATCGAGATAGTGTAAAGTTCATTGATGATGATTTGTGAGATATGTTTATAAAGAAGTGTTCTAAGAACAATTGTGCGAGTTGAGCGAAGGAGAAAGGGGAATATCACGAAATTATATTGTACCAATATAGAGAAGGGTCAATGAGGGACATTGCGAAAGGTTCACAACATAAGGTCTTGTTCATGGGATATTAAATAATAAGCATGAAAAAACACTTGAATATGTTGCTGGGAATCTTCTTTGTTGTATAGCTTAATGATTTTTGAAGCTCCTAATGAGGAGGGTATACTTTGTATGGGACTGATGGGTGAATGGGTTCATTACAAATTTGATCGTAAGAGAAGACATTTTGGGTGTAGATGAGGTAGCTTCTAGACTTGATATCTGATTCATAAGATCTTGAAGAGGGTCAGTTGGTGTGGATTGTTGTGAAGATGGACTATGTTGAAATGTAAACTGACCAGGTTGTGAGTATATCTAGTATTGTTGAGGGATGTTTTGTTGATAAGGGATGTTTTTGTGGAATGTTGTATTGTGGAACATTTTGTTACGGTATGTTTTTTGTGGAATATTTTGTTATGAGATGTTTTGTTGAGGAATATTGTATTGCGGAATATTTTGTTATAGGATGTTTTGTTGAGGGATGTATTGTTGAGAAGGGATGTTTTATTGTTACGTAAGATTTTGTTGAGGGTGTATTGTTGGGAAGGAATGTTCTGCTGGGGTATGTTCTGTTGTGGGATTTTTTGAGGAATATATTGTTGGGAAGGAATGTTCTATTGTTGAGGAAGAGTTTTTTATGGAATGTATTGTTGAGAGGGGATACTTTGTTGTTGTAGAAGAGTTTGTTGAGGGATGTATTATTGAGATGGGATTTTTTTGTTGTTGCGGAAGAGTTTATTGAGGGATGTATTGTTGAGATGCCAAAGGTTGGGAAGATTGTATATACTGATAAGGAAAGGGTTGTGAGTAAGGAGGTGGTTGTTTGAAAAAACATAGCGAGAGGATACAAAGGATGGTGGTTGTTTTGGAGTATGTTGAGTAGGAGAATATTATGGTATAGAGATCAATGATAATGATTATTGTAGTATATATTGTGAAATAGGATGAGTGGTAGCAATTACACTAGTATTGATTAAAGGAATTGATGTTGGAATAGACATGGTAATATTCTGAATGTTGTTAGCAAGTGAGAAAAAATGGTAGAAGAAACAATGGAGCTCATTGGAAGTATTTGAGTAACTGAGGATGTTAGAGGGGTAGATAATGAAGTGTTAATATTTCTTAGTGGAGGCATTGAGCTAGTATAAAATTTAGGTGACGATGTATGTTGTTAGGAGGCTGTGTTCTGAGAAGAAACCATATGAAGACCAATTATAGGAACAGAGGACACAACTTCCAAAGTTTCGGTTTGACTCAGAGGTGGATACGAATGTATTTGTGGAATGATAAGTCCCTGATTTGAAACAAATCTTGCCATGGTAGAGGAAGGATCATATGAAGATGGTGGTTGGGATATAAATTTTTATTTCAATTGATAGGATGTGTAGATTGGAAGCACTTGAAAATGGTTTGAATTCAAGTTATTTTGAGGAACTAGAAAAAGGTACATGAATTTTTATATATGGTTATGGTGTAAATGGATAGATTTGAACACCCCTAGCTACCATATAAGCATTAAAGAAAATTAGATTCGAATCTAAAATTTCTTCAAAAATAAGGTCTCCTCTTTCAAAGAAAGTGGCTTTGGAAGATTCGGATTGTGAGCTGGGGGAATATGGTTGTTCATTTTTTCTTGTTTAGATGTATTGAAATCCTAACTGTGAAATTGGAATGAAAAATTTAAAAGACATTGTCTCATTTCTTCATTGTATTGTTCCTCTATTTCATTCCAAGCTCATTGAGCATCAGTCAGAGGAGTTGATGTAATTAGTTGATGAAATGGGTTTTTTTTTGTAATGGCATAGTAAATGATGGTGTTGATACAATAGTAAATAAAGGTGCCAAAAATGGTGTAGATAATGGAGTGGATAAGGGAATTTTTTTTTGCAAAGGTGTGGATATTGGTTGAGACATATTTTTAGTAGTTTGATTGTGAGCTTGTTGTCTTGTTTGTACCATTGTAAGCAAACACACACAAAAAAATTTATCCAAAAATGTACTAAAATGGGTTGATTACACACAACAATCAAAATCAAGCGAGATAGATTTTTAAGTTTTCTTGATTTAATTATAAGGTGAAATGTGTGTAAAAAGGATAACAAGGGTCCTAAGAAACATCAATCGAGGGGTGGTATGAGGTATGTTTAAGGGTGGATTAATTGATATACTTGATGGTATGTGAGTCCAAAATTTGTATTCTTGTCAATACAAGAATGGTATCGGGGCCTAACCCTCACTTCACGGTCCCACAATGATAAGGGTGTCGGGTGCTTAGCCAATATATACTAACAGACATGTGATTATACTCGAGCCATAACACCGAGTCGGCTTCTCCTCTTGGTGATCAAATCTAAGTAGGTATCCACCTAGGTAGGAATTGTTTTAAGTGTGTTTTTAATTAATAAGTGGTTTGGTTGTGTGTGGGGAATAATAAGTGGATGTAACAAATTTACCTTCCTAATTAAAGCTATGTGAAGCAAGAAGGATGTAATTGTATTTTTAAACCCAAAAAGAAAGATTGTTTTCGATGAGAACAACCAAGCAAAAAATGTAGTACAGAAAATAAAAAGAAGGATAAGGACTCACCTCTAATAAATATTCATTTTTATTTTATTTTATAAATTTACAAAGTAAGAAATTCCAGATGTCTAGAAAATGAGCTCTCGTAATCAATACCCTAAAAACAGGTTAGGAAAAAAAGAAAGCAATAAGCAATAAACAAGAAGCAAATTACAAATTGTTAGGTTTTGAAAAACACACAGGAAATCACATAAAATTTTCCCAATTGCGCAGATGATTTAGTAGATCGTAGGTGATTTTTACATAGAGAATTAGAAAAGTGAAAAATATGTTATTTTAATGTTAAAAAAACAAATAAACAAGGGATAGTGTCCCACCAGGTGTGCCAGAATGTTTAGAAAATATTTACATCTTTAATTTAACCTAATAAACAAGATAACAAAACTTACCAAACCTCAAAATGGTGGGGTTTACTAGTACCCACAGATGTGTATGGATTGTGTTGATGTTGTGTCACATGTTCAAAATAGTTGAGCTCCTATCCTACAAATGAAACTGTAATCAAAGACACTGCACCAAGTGTTTAATTAGAAAAAATATTAAGTGGGCTTCTGGCAAAGGCTAGTCCCTTGATTCTAAGGGGATTCCTCACAAAGACTTTAACCCACTTTTTATGCAAACAAGCGGTACATAAGGACAATCAATATATAGGATGGATAAAAAGAATGTTTATTACAGTTTCATACTTTATGACAAATTTATAGCATATATTGAAAAAACATAGATATATAAACTATAAACTAGAAATTTGGATCAAATCTAGTGTTAGAATCTTCATATGATGATGGGTTCTTGAAAGTGAGCTCTAGATAATCTATCTCAGATTCTTCAAAGAGGTCAGAGTCATAATCATTGGTATGCTCATCTCTAAAGAAATCAGGGATGAATTTAGGTTCCTCGTTCTTTGAGTCATACTGATAATCAGATGTAGAGTTGGAATATTGATATTTAGGATATTTGATGGATTCAATTTGGTTTGTTGATTCAGTGTCAGAGTCCCAAATTTCCAATTTGGCTTTGTAGCGGTATTGAAACCAAAGCTAAATCATCTCGAATGCAAATTTTTTTGAAATAGGCCTCCCAAAACTCATTTGTGGCCTCAGAGATCCTCTAAGTGGTTTCGAAGATGCTTTATAGCTAATTTACGGGGTTGAATGTATAGCAAAAGTTTAAAACCAAGTAATATGTTGTATTTCTCTCAATCTAAAGGGTGAGGAATAATCACAAGGGAGTTAATGTTGGTTATCTCATGAGATTAGCCACCTATAGCCATCTACAAAATCTATTCTTGATAGTATGTTAGAAAGGATAGAGAAATATATATAATGGATGAATAATAATATGATAAAAGTTATAAGAAGTAGGTTTGACAGAAATGTAGGCATATGAGGGAAACGTGGGTGTTTCACTAAATCATTGGCATTTCTGAGTTAAAATAAATAATATGAAATATAATTTATTTTATAAAAAATTGATCAATTTTACAACAAATTAATCAGTTTGATTTCATTTATAGCGTAAATTAGAAGTATTTTTACAATGGATGTTTTGAATATATAAATAAAAGATACAAATTTAAGTCTTACCTTGATTTGAATCAATATTGAAGCTGTCGGAATCTGCAAATTGGTGAAGATCGTGTTTTGTAATGGTGAGTGTAGGTTCTCAATGCCAAGTGGATGTAGTGACAGAGATGAATTGCACTAATATAGGCTTGAATGTATCCATAAACAAAGGAAGAAGTGCAACTATAAACTCGGAGCTCTTATAAACACTTTCAAATATTCTCAAAATGGGATCAACTATATAAGATGATATACAACTAATCTTATTACAAAACTATGCTAAAAAAATATTGATAAACATTTTCAATTGAAGATATGGAAGGATGACAGAGAATAGGGTCAAAGATGTAAGTAGATGATCCCTAAATGAGACTGTAAAATAATCTTATATAATCATTGGCATTTTACAAAAATGCCGATGATTTTGGGTTATTTAAGTTTATTTAGTTAATAGTTGAAACAATTTTACGATTCAAGTTTATTCATTTACGTATTCGAGGATAAGATCATGATTTTTTTAAATGTGTTGTGTTGTTGAGTTGTGGAGTTTAATTGCTTTAGTGGCATGATTTTGCATACTTGTTGTAATACATAGTATATGGCATCGGTTGGTGAACCGATGTCGGTCACCCATGGATCTGTATCAGTTAGGCAAGGAGGAATCGACATCGATTGGGCTAATTAGCATCAATTATGGATAACTAAATTTGGTTTCCTGTGTGTGACTACTATAATTAAGTTACGGGAATTAGATATATCTTTAGTTGTAAAGTGAATCTAATGGTTTTAATTGGATATCTAAATTACCCTAAGATTATAGATGCATATATAAGCATAAAGCTAGGGTTTAGAAGGAAAAATTCAATTAATAATTAAGAGAAGTTTCCTTTAGAGAGAAAAAGTGAAATTTGTAGAGAATAAAGTATAGGACGTCTAAGAAGGTGTGGAAGATTGCAAATCTTCATTGTATTTCCTTTGTGATAGTAAATTTGTTATTTCTTGGTGGACATATCCCATCTTGAGTGAACCAAATTAAATATTTTGTATTATTTCTTCTTGTTTATTTTCATATTTATTACTTTTATGCTTAGATCTAATTATTATATTTGTACAATCGATATACTAACCCCAAAAATTGGTATCAAAGCATCTTTGTTTGAGGGTTGTGTGTGTTGATACATTTACTCACAGAGGGATTTCTGATTGAGTGGGAGCAAAGCAATGAAAGAAGAAGGAAAATTTATAATAGATAAATTTGATGTCCTGTGACTATCTATTATGGAAGATGTAGGTGGAGAATTATCTGTATTAGAAATATTTATACTTATTGTTGGATGAGAACACAAGACTGCAAAGATGATCGATGAATAATGGAAAATTCTTGATAGAAAGGCTATGGGGTCTATAAGATTGATCCTAGAAGCATCTATGGATTCGAATATTACCGAAGTAGGATCTATGGTAGAGTTGATGAAATATTTAACAAATCTATATGAAAAACCTAGTGCTTCAAATAAAGTTTATTTGATGAAAAATTATTTAATTTAAATATGCAAGAAGGTGGATCTGCATCAATTCATTTGATCAATTTTTGGTTTATTGTAAATCAATTAATATTCCATTTTAGGATGAATTTAAATCACTTTTATTATTATGTTATTTTTCGGATAGTGGGGATAACTTGGCAAGGGTGTTAGTAATACAACGTCTACTACTAATGTTTTAAAGTTTGATGATGTCATTAATGTAATCTGAATGAAGAAAGTAGTATGAAAAGTGCGGGAGAATCATCACATGGGAATGTAAAAAGTAGAGGAAGTAAGAAGGAGAGATCCATGAGAAAGAATAATGGAAATCAAAGTCTAAGAATGGTAGATATAAATCCAAAGGTAGAGGTGTTTCACTGATTCTAGAGTGTTTCTTCGAATGTTGACAAAGCAGATAAGGGTAAAGGGCTAGGAGGGATACTTGTTAAGATGTTGGTTGTAGGTTTGTTACACATGTATGACTTATTGATACACAATGAGATCTTGAGATATTTCTTTTTACTTGGAGGAACTACTTGAAATGGAAAACAAGACCACTAAATGAAAGTTAAAAAATATATGCAAAGTGGACTATGTAGCATATGCTAGATCCGGGAAGTGTGATACTCCTAGATGGTCTGTCAATCCATTGTTTAAAACAACTTAATGCTAACAATAAAGGAATTTCTAATGTAGTTAAAATTATTTAAGTATCTCATTTGTCTACAATAAGAAAATTCATTCACAACATTGTAAGCTATGACTGAATCTAAAGGTCAAGGTCTCTATCAGAGTGCAGGTATTGGTTAGGATCAGGTTCTGGGTTGTTTTAGGTATTGGGTAGAAGATGTAAGCTATGTTCTTGGTTTCTAGTTAAGAACATAGAAACTGACGTCATTCTGATATGATTGATGTCAGTTTAGGTTAACTAGTGATGGATTTGGGTAACCGACATCAATATGGTCGGGATACAGAAACTCAAGTAAAAATTTGGTGGGGTAATAGATCTGAGGCTAGATGGAAATGGAATGGAAATGGCAAGGCTCGGGTAGGTCTCAGGTATGCACAAGAATGATTAAAATCTAGATATGGGTGGCTCAAGGGTGTGGGTAAAAGGATGATCAAGTTTTCATGGAGGTAAAATGGTGGTGGAATGAAATGGGAGCAAAAACTAATGATAGAAGTAAAATAATCTACCAAATGATAAATGGATAAGTGTTGGTTAACAAAGCACTTACTATTTGTATGATCTCGATTTCTAGTTAGAAATGGTGCGTGATCAAATGAAAGGGACTTGGTGTGGTGTTGGCACTTCCCCAGATGCTCCCATAGAGGCAAATGGCTTTGTGGTTGCTTCAAATGTTGGCTATGGATGCTCTGATGTGTGTACTAATGTTGGTTCTGCTTGCATACAGCTCTAATTTCATCACTTGTTCTCAGAAGAAAATTACAAAACTCTAAACAATGTGCCAACCTCAAAATAAGGTTGTTTTGGGGGTTAAATGGTAACCGATGGTGGTTTCGGGTTGACGGTGGGTGACAGTTTAGGGTGACTAACATCGTTAGGGTGGGATTTCCTAGGTTTTCTAAAATGGGTAGATCCTTTTGATTTTCTTGGATCTCGCCCATTTTTCCCCACGAGAATAGAATGGAAGCTTCCTTCTAATGAACGGGAATGTGGTTAGAGGGAATATAGGCTTTGATTTTTAGGGTTTGGGTAGGTCTTAGTTTGTTATGGAAACTTACTAAGAATAGGTCTTAGGGTGAGGTGGATGTGTGGGTATTATCCAATTAGGATATTTAAATAACAAATATTGGGAGGATAATGAATGAATTAAATTAAATTAAATTAAATTAATGTTAGAGTGGGGTGAAGGGGACCACAGTTAGGTGAATGTGTTCAAGGTGTTTATTTGATGAGGGACCAAGGAGAATGTGACCAAATTTTTGTGTCTACAGTTTGCACCTTTTTGTTGTGTAGCTTATATTGGTAAGTTTAGCGGCGACACCCCATGTGTGGGTGAAGGTGATCCCCTAAAACTAGGAACGTATGAGGTAAAAAGCGAGAATCGGTGAGTGGTTTTATAAAAGGTGAATGTAATGAAGAGGAAGGTGGGCAACAAGGGTAAAAAAGTTAAAATTTTCATTCGAGGTAATCTAGGTAATGGGTCAAGTTTAAAAGTAGTAATAGTCAAATGCACACACATGTATAAACTACAACACAAGTATCGAGGTTGAAGATCAGAAAACTCTACATCATCTAAGGTTGCTAGGGTTATCCAAACAAGGTTGAATTGAGTCTAGTATCCAAGGTATAGGATATTGTTAGGAAACATGACACAAAGTCAAAGTGCATGAACGTTTAGGTATGCTTTGGTACACCAAAGGTTGAGTCGGGATAAACGATCATAGAAAGAGGCTAGATAAGGTCATTAGGTCAATAATAGGGGAATAGTGTCGTAAGTTATAGTGGGGACATGAGGTCACAAGTCACAAGTAATGTTCTAGGTCCAAGTATCTAGGTCACAACACGGGTGGGGCCGAGGGATGGGAAAAATAACGAGTCCCGACTGAGGATAGGGTGAGGGGGTCAAGGATATGGGCACAAAGATGAGGAGAAGTGTCCAAGTGAGGTGGGCATGAGGTAAGAAAGGATGTAGGTCAAAAAATTGGAGGTAGGGGAGTAGGAAAAATTGAAGTAGGGAAACCGATGACAGTTTGAAGCTATCGATGCCGGTGCAATCAGTGATGATGGTAAGCTAGGGCATAGGACCAATGTCGGTTAGGGTAAAATGATCTTTGGTTAGGTCGGGGTTGTTATAAAAAGAGAAAAATCCATGTTTTCTCAATTCATTTGTATTTTGCAAAAGAGGATAAAATGACAGAGGAGAGAGAAAAGGGTGGAAAGTTACTGAGTGAGATGGAGGATTAGGTTGGTGAGCTACGTGGCTGGTGATAGTTGGTTGATAAGTGGATTCACGATTTGGGTTGGATCGATTAGATTGGATTGGATTAGATTTGCAAGATGCCATTCAGGTATGGTAGAGGAAGAAGAGGGGTCAGGGGGACCTTTGGTGTAGTAGCTCAAGGTATCACCATGCATGTAGTAGCATGATGAGGTAAGATTCAATATCCCTCTGTACTTGTTTTAAATAAATTGATAGAAGTTTGGGTGGGGGGGAAGATGGGTTTGGGGGGAAATGAAATTTGAATGTTAAGGGGGAAATTGGGTAAAATAGGGACAGGGAGGGTAGAAATAGGTAGTATGCTGGGTGGGAAGGATTGTAGGTAAGAATGGGGGTGGGGAGAGGAGAAATGGAAAAAAATTGGGAGATCCAGGGCACGTTGTCATGGTTTGTCACTGCGACGGTGAAGCGATATTGGTTGAAGGTTAGTCAAAGCATCAGTGGTGTATAACTGGGATTGGTCATAGATGAGGTGACCGATGCTGGATATGGGTAAATTGTGGTCCATCGGGAAGGAATGACATCAGTCAAGGGTAGAAAAAATAGGCAAGAATTAGGTGGGTATGGCCAAGTGTTGAGACTTGTGGGTAAATAGGTAATGTCGGGGAGTGTACGAAGAGGTAAGGTGACATTGAGGTTGGGTAGGTGGTGGGGAAGTAGAACGATTGGTAGGTTAGGGTTGGGTGGGAGGTAGGTTAGGGTTGGGAGGGTTAAGTCATGGGATAAACAGGTAAGAAGTGTAGTAAAAGAGGTAGGGTAATGGGAATGGGTATGGGTGAATGAAAATTCTATCATAGGTAAGGGGTAAAAATAGGTAAGGGTGGAGCTGTTAGGGAAAAAATGTATAGATGTGTAGGAAAAAGGTAAGGTCGGGGAGAGGGTCGAAATGGAAGTAGGTAAGGGGTCAAGGTGTATGGTGTAATAGGTGAGGTGATATTAGGTTGGGTAGGGTTAGGGTAGGTAGGTCAAGAGGTTAGGGTGTGACTAGGTAAGTAGGTAGGTGTGGGTTGGGGTGTGTGTAAATAGGTAAGGTGATATTTTTTGGGTAGGGGTAGGGGAAAAGATGATATTCCATAGCACCAATCGAGCTATGGAGAGATGTACCTATCCCATCCAGAGGAGACGAGGCTAGTAGTATTAATGATGGAGGTAGTCTACTATTTTACACTACCAGATGCTAGAGGGTGGGAGATTCCCACGATCACTAATGGGAGTGTTACATGATATGATGATAGAGAGGACCTAATTTTCTGGGCACTAGCATTCATAGTACATCTATATAGAGAGCTATGGGCATATGGGCAGATCCGCAGGTTCAGTCTTTGCACTTTTATTCTACACTACTGGGCCTATGAGCACATTTTTGTGTTTTTCTAGTAGGTATGCCCTGAGTAGATGCATTTGAGCTAGGTTTTGTGTGGGTGGGGTATAGGTGATGGGTGCCTGTTATTGGAGAGTGGTGATTAGACAGGGCTATGCATGATGTAGCATACTATTGGCGGCTATTAGAGGGATTGTCTAGAGTAGACATTATATGGAGACCATATGTGGGTTATCCCTCATATAGACAAATGGCTGAGGAGTTAGCTGGCCTTGACTCAGCTACTAAGATGGATAAAGAGGGGTCATAAAGGAGAGAATGAGATGATACCTATAGACAAGGTCTAACAGAAGTTTGGATTACTATAGGATATACCACCACCCTTCCCACAGTATCGGAGGGATGATGTGGAGAGACCACTACCACTTCCATAGTCTGTACCTATTGGGTAGGAGAAGTAGGTTATAGATCGGCAGATTGATGATGCAGACCGACAAACAATTATAGACATTGGTGGGTGGCCCAGCTATGAGTAGTACCTCCCAAGCACAGGAAGCCAGATTTCACCACCATCACTGTGTAGAGATGCCCTACAGGGGCAGGTGGTGACCCTGATTACATAGTTGGGGATGGTACAGGGGTAGCTAGTAGCATCAGAGGCAGAGGTGGCCACATTGCATGTGCAGGTGGCTAGTCTACAGGCCCAGATGGCCCAGGGTGGAGATGGAGAGGGTGATGAGGAGCAGGTGGCCACCTTACAGGTGTAGGTTACTGAGTTGCTGCAGGGCTGGCTAGTTGGCCACTACATAGGATAAAATTTAGGAATTATAGGCATCAGGTGTAGGGACAATGACACCTCCACAAGCACGGGATAGGGTCCCAAATCACGAGGTAGGGGCGAGACAGGGTTCCACAGAAAGGTTTAGGGGTGAGGTGATGGGGCCACCACAGATAGTTCCCTATCCCGACACAGGATGCCCTAGGTGAGGCCAGATATTATCAAGATCAGTTGATAGTGGTCGGGATAGATTTTCTATCCTATGGAGAGTATAGGGCATAGCAGGCCTTGAGTGAGAGGATGAGATCCCAGAATCACAACGTGGAGAGCACAGGAGTCATCGAGCTCGAGACAACATCAAGGAGAGGCCACAGTCACGAGAGGCTAGCTCAAGGATATATACCAAGTATGGGCCCGACCACAACCTATCGCAGTAGTGAGAGATTATCAAGCCACCATCAAGAGCTAAGGAGGAGATAAGCAAGACTAAGATGGAGGATGTCTGATAGGATGATGCCTGATGCACATCCCTTTATTTTGATGTATTTTTATCATTTTTGATATATATCAGCCTGCATGCTAAAGAGAGTGAGGATGTATGAGAGTTTTGTATATTTTTGAGCATATACTGTCTTGCATACCGAAGATGGTAAGGATGTATATGAGAGTTTTGAGAGATTGGATTATATACACCAGTCTGTGTGCAAAGACATTTGATAGTTATGTATATGGATACACATGATTGGATATTTTTATTTATAGAGATGATGATGATTATGGTCATTATGTGTTTGTGTTGATAACATTTTATTATTATGCATAGATGGATTTTAGGATAGGCGTGTTAGGCATGGATTGAGTTAAGTTGTAGGCGTGGATAGAGTCGAGTCATAGGCATGGAGAGAGTCGAGTCATAGGAATGGTTGAGTTAGGTCATAGGCATGGTTGAGTTAGGTCATAGTCTAGGCATGGATTGAGTCATGTTTTAGGCATGGTGGAGTTAGGTTGTGGTCTAGGCATGGATTGAGTCAGGTTTTAGGTATGGTAGAGTTAGGTTGTAATTCATTAATTTGTGTAATGAATGATGATATGGGTCATGGTTAAAATGTTTTATAGTGGTAAGGAAATGGTAGACATAATGAATGTATGTTTGATGATGATAAATGGGGAAGGGAATTTGTTGTTTGCTGGTTTTCAATTTCTAATTATTGATTATAAAAATTAAATTTAACAAGGGTAGATCATGATTTAGGAAAATGAAAGGTGAATTGGTTAGGGTAAAGAGTGGCCGAGCTAACCTCCAAGGGCCCCATGCCCTCGGAGTGCTACCTACATAGTCCCGGTGAAAAGGACCTCGAGCCGATGTAGTTCTCCCATAAGCTAGGGAAAAATGCAAGGAGGTATAAGTATGGGAGGGTATGTTATAGGCATGATTGAATCTAGGTATGTTAGGTATGGGTGGATCTGTGGGCACATTGGTATGGGTTATTTTGAGTTGATTATGGTGAAGAAGGAGAAAATTACCCAAAAATAAGTGTCGAGGATCAAGTCCTGTATAAGGTAATCAATATGTAATGAAGAAGGTTTAAAATATAAGAGGAGGTAAGAAAGCAACCTGATTGGTAAGGATCATAACGGGCGGATCATACTTTAGATGGGCTGATGAACGTAAGACCCTAAAAGCATTGCATGATTGATTATTATAAAGGTGAAAAAGTAGTCACATGATCACCAAATGTCATGGTCCAATAGGTCCCTTTGGGTGATAACAAATGAAAGAGAAAATGGTGAGAGGGTGAAAAGTGGTTAGCTTTTATATGGTAATAGGTAGCATGTCGGTTTGGCAAGAGATCCAAGGTCACAATGGGCAAGTCCATGACTAAAAGATTTTTTGTTTTGACTAATATTTGAGATAGACTGGTCAATTAGGGAAGTCTATATGAGATGAGGAAATTAACTCCTTGAGTTCTTCATGAAGTGATCGATCGATGCGGAAGCTTCAGATTCTTGTCTCTCTTTTTTTAAAAAAATAGCTTTACATACTTGTCCTTCAAGGAGCAAGTCAATTTTAACAGAGATTATAGAGAGAAATATGTCCTTTTGAGGGAGTCATCTTTTTATTGGAATTTTGACTCAAGGAGTTGGATCCCATGTGAGGGATTTTAAGTCATGGACAAGACTAAGGTGAAGAATAGGATTCTTGTTCATAAAGTATCCATGAGAATAATTCTATGTGCAAAGGTCGTGTAGTACAAATATTTAAGAGAAGATTAAAAGTGACGGTTACGCACATGATTCTTATTTAATCATTGGTGATGATGTAGGAAGTGGATAGCACTCAAGGGATGAGCATGGAAAGAGGAAAAAGGTGAGGTAGGACTAAAAGTCAACAATAGAATGGTGAAAGATGTAAGGCGTTAAGGGGCTCGAGTTCAAAGTTTACCATAAAGTGAAGATAAATGATAAAAACCTGATCTGTAAGTATGAGTCATGATGTATGGTCCAAGCCAATTAGGAGCAAATTTTCCCATTTTGATTTTTTTTCTTTGGTTACATGTTTATTTTCCTTCAGGAAAAGGTCATTGTATGATGGAAAAGTGACATGCGAGCATGTGAATCTATAAGTACCTCTTCCTCATACCCAACCTCCCAAGGTCATGTCGAGACAGCCGATGAATGTTGAATGTGAATAGATATAGACAAGTTAATCGATTAATCTTATATCCTCAATATGTAATAATGGAATCTACAAATCTAAGGTGAAGAAGGCCCTCTTAACCTAAATTGGTGTAATGGTTCATTCAGATATAATGGCTTCTCGAGAGGCTCCAATAAATGTTGAGCTTTGCCGAGATCCTGTTTCTTGGTTGTTAGATACGTGGGAAGTGACCTGTGGGAACTTTGTATATATCTCTAGAAAAGGTCATAAAATGGTGATGGGTGATTTAGTGGGTTCGCAGATAATTATGGGTGGTTTCCTGGTTTAGCCCAGAAAATATTAGATTGATTGGCTTCTATGTTTAATATGGAGAATTATACTATAATATCTGGCGAGACTAGTGAGGATCTAAATACCAACATTCGTAAGCCGGTGTCAATATTTAACTGATTTGTAGGCCCGTTGGGTTGTGGGACTTGGGGATCACAACTGTGAGTTCATGGTTGTTTTGGAACTATTATGGTCATGTGAAGAATCAATCCATTCTCCAAACTATCTAGTAATCATATGACTTTTCAGCCTCTATGTTTAGAACTAGAAGTTGTATGATTTTCTCGGAGTACCTAACAGGTGTTCTGGCAACTTGAATATGTAAGCTAGTGTCTATGTCGATGAGGAGGTATCCTGCATTAGGCTATGGAACCAAAGGACCGCAACCAAATGTTTTCTCTCGTTTGAATCATTGCACAGTCATTCAGATGTTTTATCAAGACAATCTATAGTTTGGATGGTTTGACCAAAATGTGTGAGCTTTGTCATCTTCGATGTTTAATCCTCTTAGTTGCTCACTAATTTCTTGTAAGTGTGTTGTTGCTCAAAATACCTGTATCTTGAGGTCCTGATCTATATCAGCTAATGTTGTGGGTAGATTTGGATGAGGCACTACGGGTTCAAATATATACTCTCTAGGCTCTCTACATCCTGTGATTGTCATATAAACTGATTCAACTTTTAACTAAAATTAATAAACTTATTACGAAAGAGGTATTTACACTATGCAAGAATTCTTCTATTTTTGTATTTTTCAATGACGTATTTCAATGAAATTGAAGATCAGCTACTCTATTATATTTAGAAAATAAATAATTAATCTAGTAATGAATAAAAACAAGCAAAGTAACCTAGTATGGCTATTTACCCAATAGGTTGTGATTTTATCCTAAGTATCTAAGCAACTATTTATTTTGAATTTGAAAGACTCTCAATCCTACCTCGGAAGTGAGGAATGAATCAAAGTTTCTCGAAACTATCAATCCCCATGACTTCCTGGCAATATCGAGAGCAAAATTTTAAGCGAAATGAAATAATTCGCTACTCTATTTGATATATTGTAACTAGAACTTTGATAGCTCAAACCTAGAATTTCTAGAACAGTGGTAAATTTAGTTGTGCGTGATTTCATCCCCTCAAGTGTGATCTCCTCATTCCTTCATTTCCTCATGAAACAAGAAAGTATGTATATGATAATATCAACAAAAGATGGTATTCGAACAATGGAAGCTTTGGCTATAGACCGAATACATTGCGAGTAGGAGAGAGATAGCGCAAGTGAACAAAGATTGACTATGCAATTCCTAGCGGGATTTTATTGTGGGAATACAACACAAGTATCGAGAGTTTCGAAACTATCCTTGTGAAAAAACAAAACTCAGTAACTTTAATGGATTCTAGTCTATAAATGAAGCTATTCTATGTTAAATTGATTATATGAAGTTGCAATGGAACAAGACTGAAACAAGAAGATCATATGACCTCTAAAATACCAACAATGGAAGCAAAACATGAAATTGATAGAATTCTAAGCAAGAAATTCAAAGACTGAATAATAGAATTGAGAAGATGAGGGGCCATTTTCTTGAAAACAAGATGGCTATTTATAACCAATGCATTTACCAGAGGGTAACTCCCATTTGATCTCTTTTACTATAAACAAAGGAAAAACACTATTACTGGGGACCAAAAACATTAATGCAAGCCAAAGTGGTTGAAGAAAGTGTGTAAATTTGAAGATTTACATTTGACACGATCGTCGGAAGGATCTAGAAAATGCGTATAAGACCACCACCCTATGTAGGGCGGTGGTTACGGGACCACCGCCGTGTCACAGGCGCGATCATAGGATTGCCACCTAGGCGGGCAGCGGTTTTGTCACTTTGAAGGAAAAAATGTAAGAAGAAAGGGGAAAAAGGGAAAAACAAAGCATGTGGAGGCTGAGCAGGGCATGTGGGATATAAGTGTATACTTGGCAAGCCTTTCTGGATTCCAAACACCTTGCAAGGAGACCTATATCATCATTGGGGCATGTGTAACATCATTCCGACGGTGCGATCTTGTCGCACAATTTCAGGTTCCTACATATTGCCCCCTTAGAGAAGCATCTTAGCCATGAAGAGGCATAAAATGATGGATCTAAGTATGGTGGTCCCGAAATGAGAAGTTATAGTTATACGACATGCCCATGTGTTGGAAAGTCACCATCCAAAGTCCCACTTTATCGCAAAATAAAACAAGGGACTCAAGTGCAGCTAGATAAAACAATTGGAGAGATAAGGCTAAATTGATAAGAAAAGAGGACTTACCATCTATGCGAGGTTTAGAACTTACCTCCGTTGGCACTCGACCCTGTGAAAGACATTCAAAATCAAATTTAAGGGGGCTATTTATATAAAATGAAGTCATTTTACTATTCATTTGCATGGATTTATATGATAGTTTTTGAGCTTTGGGACCCACGGTGATGGTTTTGATGAGAGTATAGTCAAAACGTTCATGGTGAGATAGCGATCATGCCTCCGAGAGTGGAACATCGACCCGTGAAGTCTCAGGTTAGTTCTTCTTGATTTATTGTTTTTAGACCTAAAATGTGGAAATGATGAAATCTTTCTCTTGGGGTTATTTTTAAAAATGTTAGTTTTAAACGTGTCTCTAGGGGGGATGCCCTTAGGGTAGGCTTATTTTTTGTGAAAATGGTGTTTTTTCTTGTTTTTAAGTTTTTTTAAGGGTATACGACCCGTTCGAATTTGTAGGACAGGACCGCCACCCCATCTAGGGTGGCGATTATGGGACCACCGCCTTAGAAGGTGGCGGTTATGGAACTACTGCTCTGCATAGGGTGGCGGTGCTGTGAAAAGGACCAAAACAAAAAAAACAAAACAAAACTTATTTTTTTCATGTATAGCATTTTTACATGTTTTTAATAGTTTTTCCAATTGGATTTTGTACTAACTTACTCCTTTTTTGTGTTTTTGGGTGTATGCAAAAGGAGGAGTATATTAGATGGATCTAGGAGAGGGAGTGTGATTGGCTCCCAGCAGTGTTAGAGGCACTCTCCCAGGTAGAGCAGATACTCTCTAGAGGGATGGTATTTGGAGGATTGCATAGGTCCCTCACGTTGCACCTACCAGTCACATACTGTGTGACTTATTTTCATACTAGGATGTGGATCAGAACACCTTCGATTGCCAAGAGTTAGAGGTGAGTGGTCCATCACCCTGGAGGATGTTTACCATAGAGTGGGGGTTCCGATCCTTGGGCAGCGGATTTCTCTTAAGACAACAATATCGAGATCATAGGTTGTTCAGTGGGCCACCTATATGGGAGATGTAGTTATATCGATGGGATCAAAGAAGGGCATGAGGATCCACTCTATTATTGAGTCAGACATTCCCGTGCTCTGCAAGGCCATCATGGGCATCCTTGCATCTAGACTGATTGGGGACAAGGGAGGGGACACCCTCTTATATTGTTGGGCCCCCATTATTACACAGATTGAGGGCCATGGACGTGTCTATGCTTGGGGAGAAGATATCCTTGGGACTACCTATCATGATTTATACAGGGTAGTTTGATTACAGGGATAGTCACTAAGCCACCCGACTCTTGTCATGAGTTGGGTGTATGAGCATATCACCCCATATGGAAGAGGTGTAGAGGTGGAGGATCCCAAGGCTATTAGGACAGCAAGGTGGGACGGGGATGAGCAGTTATTAGAGCACCTCACCGGCCCGGTGGTCTCTCGACCATTGCAGAAATGGATTCCACTCCTTACTAGGCCATGGTCGGGGTATGGGGAGAGGAGACCATTACATTGATTGCTTGTCAGACTACCAGCTAGTTGATAGACAGGAGGGGAAGTTGGAGATCTACCCCTTGTGAGTCTGCGCAGAGTTCGGCCTCCCCTATAGTGACATGCTTCCTTTGGTGGTTCCAGTGTATAGATCTATCCACAAGGCTCAGGGAGGTCCTAGATGCCGGGGTTGGACTATTGTTACTCCCATCATTCCTACTATGGCCGGGGAGGGTGGTACATGCAAAGCAAGAGCTGGTGCTCCTTAGGCACCCTTACTTTGATTCTTTATCGGTCCCGCCCATAGCAGTGATGAGCCCATTGACGTGGACTCTGAGTCTGAGGAGTTCACTAGGGGAGAGACCGAGGAGGAGAAAGAAGAGATGGAGCTCAGTGAGATGGTGGGGGAATGATAGTGATCCCAAGTGGCATGATACCCAGGAGATCCTATAGGCCGAGAGGGCGGAGCGGAGTGTAGAGAGGGTGACTCTAGTTTTAGAGGAGTTACTCTCTCGGGACCTAGGTGGAGATGGCGAGTCTGTTGCATGCTGTCACATTTCCCTAGATGTGGGAGAGGGACACTAGTCAGTGGCGGCGTCAGTGGTGCACGGATCCTAGAGATCCTTCTTGGAGACCAAGCGATCCGAGTGAGTTGTCACTCTTCTCTTAACATTTTTTTTACTTAGAATTGTCTTAGTTTGTTATTTCTTTTTGTTTTGTTTACTCTTGGTTTTATTGTTGATCATTTTATAACTTATTTTCTCCTTTTTTGTAGTGACTACTGATGAGTGGTGAGACTTGATTCACCGAGTATGCACCGATACCTTGCTTCTCCCCTTGGAGAAGACTCGCGTTGAGCTTTCCGTGGATGTGGGGGAGCCTTCAGCAGCCGGTAGGCATACTGATGTTTTTCCTCTATCTGGCACGTGGAGAAGATCATGAATTATCTCCACGTGGAGGAAGCTAGATATAGGACAACCGAGCACTTGATGAGGAGGAGTCATTCTTGTAGTGAGACAGTAGCTACTGGTCATGACCATGAGCCCTCAGTGCATTCAAAGCGCCGGTGTAGCCGGAGTCCTAGGTGTGGTCACACACCCTCTGAGGGATCCCATAGGGATTGAGAGACTATTTTTAGTGTTTTGTTATATATCCATATGAGTGCTTATGTACCTTTCGGAGTTCATTGAGTGTTTTGACCATGCCTAGTGCATGATGGCATTATATATGAAACTTGATTTTTATATATATATATATATATATATATCTTTTTGGATCTAGACTCTTGGCATCTAGAATTTCATGACTTGTTTCCACATGTGTAATTAGTTGTTTTAGAATATTGTTTTCATGTTTTCAGAATGTATTCAATGGATAACAAGTTATAGTAAATAGATATTTTTACTTTTTTATGCTTTTGTAATGCTGATATGAGATGATACTAACATATGGTAGTACTAAACTTTTGAACTCTTTGGGAAATGTTTGTAATTTCTTCTTATGTTGGAAAAATGTGATGAATGCATAGTGATAAAGAGATGAACTTGCCCCAATCCCAAATCCACGCAACTAGTAAGATGTGAGGGCTCAACACCAAGAGTTAGGAAGGGCACAAGTTGTATGAGCTTGATTGAATGGAATGATGAGAGACGTAAAAGCAAGAATAACAACCAAATTTGGACCTACACATCTACCCTACTATGAACTACTACTACACTTAGAAGGTAACTTACTTTCTAGTTTATCTAGACTTAGATTCATAAATGGCAACCTGGTTGACAAAATCTGGTTTTGAGGATTTGATCTCTTTGGAATTTGGATATTTGCTTTCTCTTAATAGAATTCGATTTTCTTTTTTTTTTAGCATACCAAGATTTTTCATTTGTGTGACTGGACCCCACACCCTACCTCATGCCACTAGTAAGAAGCATGGGTTTGTCACCAAAGGCAAGATATAGGCAAGTAAGGGAACTTCTTTCCTTTCCCAACCTCACACCACCAGTAATAGATGTGGGCTTATCACCGAAGGTTGATGGGGAAAAGAAGTGTGTAAAATAAAATATTTTGTTTGCTTGGTGCTTTGGATTTTATTTTATTTTGACATTTCTGATCTATGAATTTGGGATATCCTTTTGTTCAAAGAGATTTAAGAGGGATAGATGTGACACCAAGAAGCTTCTAGAATAAACCGTATGCAAGGAAAACTTTACCTAGTAGAAAGAGAGAGAAAAGTGAAGTATGCGAGGCCTTGGTATGGTTTTCGTGAATACTTGTCTGTCGAAATTGATGAGAAGATTTGAAAATAGTTGATGATGTTTGAAGAGATGTGATTTGAATGCTTTTGCCAATATTTTTAGAAATTTGTAATAGATTGTTTAAGAGTAAGCTCCTAGACTACCACTTTTACGAAATGGATAGAATGAAGTAGCTAAAAGACTAATGCAATGTAGGTAGCTATAATGTACAAGTAATGATTTTGATGTTTTATGCGTAAAACCATTTAAGATGCAAGGAATTGACAGTTTCACCGAATTCCTCACCTTCTAGTGTGCACAAGAGATACGCATTGTTTCCGTAGTCTTTCATGACTCGGTATGGGCCCAACCATTTGGGCTGGAACTTTCTTCCTTTGCCATTTTTCTTATCGATCTAGTTGTCTAGTCTTAGAACTAGATCTCCTTCATATATTTCTCACTCATAGACTTTTTTTGTTGTACTACCAAAACATCTGGTCTCCATAGGCTCTATGCCTTTGTTTGGCATTTGCTTTGATCTCGTCAAGGCTTTCTAGTTGAGAGAGGCGTGCCTCCCTGAAGCTTCTTCATCCGAGTCCCTTGTAATGAGATGCGGAGAGTGGGTATTTCAACCTTAAGTGGGACAACTTATTCTACCCAAAATACTAGCGAGAAAGGAGTTGCTCTTATTGGTGTTATTATCGAGGTTCGATGGGCCCATAAGGCCGGATATAGTTTTAGATGCCAATCTCGCTTATTCTCCTTGACTTTTTAAGGAGAATAGATTTTAACGTTTTGTTTGTCGCCAGCCTACCCATTGGCTTGAGGGTAGTAAAGAGAGTTCATATGATGGTTTATCTTTAATTTTCTACATAACTCATGGACTTTGTCATTTTTAAAGGACGTGCCATTATATGAGATAATGACTTGTGGGACACCATACCTACGAGATAATTTGGTTCGAGAATGAATTTATAAATTACCAAACACAGTACGGTGGTGAGAGGCATGGCCTCCACCCATTTGGTAAAATATTACGTGGTTGTAATTATAAAATTATGGCCATCGGTTGATGAGGGATAGAACTTCCTATCAAGTTCAAACCCCACGTGGAGAATGGCCATGGAGTTGCTTTATTGGTTGTAAGGATTGTGATGGAATGTGAATCTCATGAGAGAATTCTTGGCATTTGTGGTACTTACGTACAAATTCCACTACGTAATGCTCGAGAGTGGGCTAAAAATATCCCATCGATGTATTTTACGAGCGATGGCGTGACCACCAAACTAGCCTCCACATACCCCACCGTGGGATTCATGAATAATCTTCTTGGATTCTTCTATGTCGACACATCTTAGAAGCATGTCATCGAAGGATTTACAATAGAGTACTGTTATCCAAAATTCACCCCGGGGTAATTTTGATAACATGCATAAGATATTCTTCAAGTCCCGAGGCAAGAAGATTGATTCAAGGCCCAAAATTATGTTTCAGGGTCCCTCGGCTTCTTTCTAACTCTCCTGTCCAAGAAGGAATCCCAACAGGTCAAGAAAATGGAAGAATTATAGAAAACCAAGCTTGAGGCTGAAAAAAATGAAGAGAATCAGCTAATTCCTAGTGCATGCAATCGGGAGACGAGTTGGGACGTTGGGGCACAAATCAGCTAAAAATCTGCCAAGTGGTCTGCATAAAGCATCCAAGAGCGGTTGGGACATCGGGACACGCGGGGCACGAAAATCCGAATCAGCTGAAAAAATGAAGAAAATTTCCTAAGTCTCATTTCATGTGGTCTAGGACAGTTGGAGCAAGAGTACGCGTGGGACACGGATCGGTGGTTTGGCGCAAGTCCCAGTCCATTTCAGGCGGTTCGGAAAGATTTGTCCCGGGAAATACTGGGACAGTTGGGACAAAAGTACGTGGAGGACACGAACCGACCGGTTCAGCTGAAACAGAGGACTTTTTTTGGGACATCCGGGCCAAAAGTACACGCGGGACGCTTGAAAGCCGAAAGAGATGAGAGCTAATGAAATCTTGCCACGTGTCTTCGCCGCAAAGAGGATCAAGGAAGCCCGAATCGGGCGGTTCGGAGATATTTGTCCCATGTAGTTTGGGATAGCCGAGGCCAAAGGGCGTGAGGGACGTGAAGAGCTGAAAAGAGCTGCCAATGAATCGAATGTGCCACATGTCGGAAGGAAAAAATTTGCTAAGTGTTGGCCAAAATTTCATAGGGCAAGGATTGAAGGGTCGGCCCGAGCTAATAGACACGAGACACGTGTCCTAAGGCGGGGGAGTTCAGAGCCAGGGAAAGACTTAGAAAAATTTTACAAGAGTCTTGGGCCAAAAAATTAAAAGACAAGGATGACCCCGCGCCCCTGTCCTCCAACCAGATCATGCCACGTGTCCCAAGTGGCGGGGGCGCGGGGAAAAATGGAAAATTTTCCAAAGTTATAAAAAATTCAAAATTTTCAAAGGACAACCCATGGAAAGGAAGGAGAGAGAATTGTTCATCCAATCAGCACCCGACATGTGTCATCTAGGTGGCGAGAGCGGGAAAAAATTCAAAATCCGTTTTTGAATGTTTTTGCCCTAAAAACTTTAGGCCCCCATATCTTTTGATCCAAAGCTCGGATTTGCGTTCGTTCTTTATATCATTGGAAAGATTATGAAATTATCTACAGGATTCCATGGTCAATATCTAATTTTGGTTCATTTTGGAGAGAGAAAATTTAAAAACATTTCTAGTACGTGTTCATGGCGAAGTGACATGTCGTAAATTTAATAGATAATGGGTCGCACTCTCCTCCCATTTGGTCAAAATGACGGGGTATGGGTTTGTAAGGTCATCCATGATGATTTAATGTATTTGCAATCAATGAGGAATGGGCTCCCATGTTTTTTTATGTTTTCTCTCTCATGGGCTCGACCCATTCAATGTAAAAGCGATTTGGCTCATTTTGGAGGGATTATTACAAGTTGTTCATCTTTTCTCGCTCGCCTCCCTTCTTTTCTTCTCTAGGGTTGAAAATGGAGTTCAAACCTCCTCCCCTACTCTGTAATGGCATTTTTTCCCTTTTACTATTGAAATGATGTTCTGTGTAAACTTCTAAAGCAACAAAAACGTGTTTCATGATGCATCTGTCCATCCTTGCTCGTTTTTCGCTTGGTTTCTTCTTACCTCTCTTCATTGCAAGTATTTGTGCACGTTTGAATGTTCATTATAGGTTTGAAGCTGTGTTCATGGAGTTTTGGGACATTTTCTGTGTGAAATCTATCCTTGGGCTTGTGATGCATCTGTCCATCCTTCCCATTGCTCACCTCTCCTTGTCCCATGGCAGTTTTGATAGATGTTCAACATTTTCCTTCTCTGGTGTATCACCGTTTTAGTGTAGGCTCTATTTTTCCCTTCTCTCTCTCTCTCTCTCGCTCTCTCTCTCTCTATCTCCTTGGCATGGTTAGATTAGGATTAGATTAGCTTGCCTGCACTGGAATAGCTTGTGGCAGGTAGTTTAGGAAGAGGAACCAGCCTTCTCTGGAGATTCCTTTCTCATTCTTGCAAGTCCCACACTTGGAGAAAGGATTCAATGTTGTGTAATCACACTGGATACTAGAGTGATCAACCTAGAAATTTGATCAACATCTAGGGGTGCTTTGTGATTTTCACTAGCAATTTTGGCACGCCCGGTGGGACCTTAGAGGTCTTCCACTTCATCTTTTGTAGGTTGGTGTGTTTTCTTGTGAAGATTTCAGCCTTTGGAGGCACTTGCAAGCACATCTGGCGACTCCATCTGATCAGCAACCCATTTCTAGAGTTGCAGACACTGTTTTTCATCCATTCCCATCCATCCTTCTTTCCATCCCTTTCATTCTTTTCCAATCCATGAAGTTTTGCAATCATGACTTCATTTCCATGAAGTTTTGCAATCATGACTTCATTTCCATCATGGAACTCACATTTACAACAGTAGCAATGTTTCTCACCTCCAACATGTTTTCTAAATCCTCCAAATCATAATTTGAACAAATTCAAAATTAGAATGCATACCCATATGAGCAGCAATGCCAAAATCAGTTTGGCTATGGAGCTTTCCAAGAGCAAGAATATGCATATAATGAAGACAATCGGATGCAAGATGCTGGAGTCATTGGAGAAAATCCAAAAGATGGAGGTAAAGATGGTGCAGTCAGAGCAACATCTCAAATGAGAGCTTTTAGAATTGGTTACTGAGGACTCCTTGTCCATGGGAGGCCCTTTTCCAAGACACTTCAGCCCTCGGGAGAAGCTGGACTTCATGATGAAGATGCTGCCACAACTTGCACAATGGACAGTAGAAATAGAGGCCTACACACTTGTTGTTGAACAACCTCGTCAATGGGTAAGTTCTACACCATCATCTGGTTTTTCTCTTCCCATTACTCAGGCAGCATCATCTCATTTGGATTTGCAAATTCCAAACTCCCCATCTGCTGTCCCAAATGTTGATCCCATGTCTCCACCTCTCAGTCTTCCACCACACCTCAATTCTTCTTTCCTTTTTCCTTCCAAACAGTCATTCCCTCCACAAGAGCTAAAAGGAATACGCTCTCCTCAAAAGAAACAAGAGGTTTCACCTCCTCTACCACCACAAAAAATTTCCAAATCAATTGAGTTACAACCTATCCCTCCTCTTACATTCCCAATTCCATGTGGGGAAGAAGAAATTGCAAAAATCAGCCATGAAGGACAACAAGAAGAGGAGCCCAACAGAAAAGAAATGACAGACAACTTGAGGGTTTGGGCTGCCAAATTTGGGATGACAAAGATCCCCTTGATGGTTAAACCTACAGAAGAGGCTAAGGTTGAACAAATGGTGGTTAGGACTGATTTTGTTGCAGCAGAAGAAGAAGATCTTGCAGTCCCAACTTGTCCTCTAGAGCAACAGTTGAAGAGTTTGACTTGTGAGACTTCATGTTGGAGGAAGAGTTCAATCAAGAACAAGATTGTTTTCAAACATTGGAGGAGGAGAAGCTGCTCCAAATCCAAAAGAAGAGGAGCACATTCTAGTTGTGGAGGAGAAAAGTGCAGATCTAAAGGCTTTGAGCACAAAGCAGGCTACAGGAGAACCTTCAGTTCTTCTTTCTACTTCACCTCTCTCAAGTTCTAGTACTAAAGAGGAGTTTGATCTCTCAAACTCAATGTTGGAGGGAGAAGGAAACCATGGTGGTCAAGTTATAGATCAAGAAGACACCATGGACGAAGCGGAGCATTTGCAAAGCAGGATGCCATGAGGCGGTTTATCTGTCGATTTGGAGGAGCTGTTTTGATGGAAAAGAGTCGGTTGAGTTTCCACCATTCTCTCTTTCATCATCCACATTCCAAACACTTGAGTCTGTTGTCATGAAGGAGAACATTCATTTGTAGTAGCCTACATCTTATAGCAGCTCTTTGGAACCAAGATTGGAAGATTTTAATCTTTCATGTCCTTCATTGGAGGAAGAGAAAGGACAAAGGAATTTCACCATTTCTTCCACACCATCCATTCAGGAGGGTCTACAAGAAGACTCCATTTTTGGAGTTGAAAATCAGAGCTATGGGCATACCAAATGGATCAGACCTTTCCCAATTAGGTATTTGGCTTCATTGGAGCCAAAGGAGAAGCCACAACCAGTCATGCTTTCTTCTGAGCATGAGGGTGAGCTACAAAGTACCAAGGATCATCTGTCATACCTCTTCAATCCAAATGCAGAGCAACTAAAAGAGGTATTGAATTTTCCTTCAGCTGATACCTTGATGATCCGGTTGGAAGACCCGACTTCTTGTTGATTTTCCACTCATCCTAACAGCCATGATTAGCTCCAAATCAATTGCATGGCTGCCACTTTTAAGAAAGGAAGCTATTTCTCACAACCAATTGCAGGGTTTGTTTAGCTTACCTTTTCTTCCGATTAGAGTAGAGTAGGTAAGTTTGCTTTAATGAGAAGAAGTGCTTGTGCACACTCCGCATGTTCCATTCGGAGCATGTATGATTTTCGAGTTCTGTACATAGTTTTTGTGGTGCTGGTTTTGCTCTTTGCAGTCCATTTGAGTGGCATTTTGGTGAGAACAAATCCATGTCCAGTGGGATTCAAGCGGTTTAGAGGAGGTTTTCAAAGTTTAGATCGATTGCAGTTACAACTCATGACTCCATGCCCAATGGATGCTTTAAGTAATCGGTAACTTCATCTAGCAGTGCAGATGACCCGCTAAGTTGCCAAAAATGTTATCCAAAATTCACCCCCCAGGGTAATTTTGATAACATGCATCAAATATTCTTAATTCCTAGGCAAGTAGATTGATTCAAGGCCCAAAATCATGTTTCTGGGGTCCCCTCGGCTTCTTTCTAACTCTCCTATCCAAGAATGAATCCCAACAGTCGAGAAAATGGAAGAATTGCATAAAACCAAGCTTGAGGCTGAAAAAATGAAGAGAATCGGCTAAGTCCTAGTCGGGTAGTCGGGACGGTTGGGACATTGGGGCACAAATCAGCCGAAAAGCCGCGGGTGGTCTGCAAGCAAAGATCGGTGACAGTTGGGACATCGGGACGCGTGGGGCGCGAAAAGATGATCCGAGCTTGGATTTGCACGTTCTTTATATCATTAGAAATCTTATGAAATTTCTCACAGGATTCCATGGTCAATCTCTATTTTTAGTTCGAGTTGGAGAGAGAAAATTCAAAAACATTTTCGTACGTGTTCATGGCCAGAAGTGACATTTCAGCGACCAAATTTAATACAGAATGGGTCGCACTCTCCTCCCATTTGGTCAAAATGATAGGGTATGGGTTTGTAAGGTCCTTCATGCTAATTTAATGCGTTTGCATTCAATGAGGAATGGGCTCCCATGTTTTTGTATGTTTTCTCTCTCATGGGCTTGACCTATGTAATGTAAAAGCCAGATTTGGCTCATTTTGGAGGGATTATTACAAGTTGTTCATCTTTTCTGCTCTGCCCTCCCTTCTTTTCTTCTCTAGGGTTGAAAATGGAGTTCAAACCTCCTCCCCTACTCTGTAATGGCATTTTTTCCCTTTTACTATTGAAATGATGTTCTGTGTAAACTTCTAAAGCAACAAAAACATGTTTCATGATGCATCTGTCCATCCTTGCTCGTTTTTCGCTTGGTTTCTTCTTACCTCTCTTCATTGCAAGTATTTGTGCACGTTTGAATGTTCATTAGAGGTTTCAAGCTATGTTCATGGAGTTTTGGGACATTTTCTGTGTGAAATCTATCCTTGGGCCTGTGATGCATCTGTCCATCCTTCCCATTTCTCACCTCTCCTTGTCCCATGGCAGTTTTGATAGATGTTCAACATTTTCCTTCTCCGGTGTATCACCATTTTAGTGTAGGCTCTATTTTTCCCTTCTCTCTCTTTCTCTGTCTCCTTGGCATGGTTAGATTAGGATTAGATTAGCTTTCCCTGCACTGGAATAGCTTGTGGCGAGTAGTTTAGGAAGAGGAACCACCCTTCTATGGAGATTCCTTTCTCATTCTTGCAAGTCCCACACTTGGAGAAAGAATTCAATGTTGTGCAATCACACTTGGATGCTAGAGTGATCAACCTAGAAATCTGATCAACATCCGGGGTCTTTGTGATTTTGCACTAACAAGTATTCTATTCTAAGACAACATATTTAGCGGTAATAATGTGTAACCACCTTCTTTGTTGTGACATGGCACCTTCCAAGTATGTATGGTCTATGATGAAATTGATGATATCAATATACCAGGGACGTGTGGATATGGGAGGCCTAGTTTCGATGAAGTATATACACTCATTAGGAAAGTCTAGATTTACCGAGATCACCTTCATCTAGTGGATTATTAGCTAGCCAATCTATAATGATTTTTCCCTTAATGGATTTTTAGTTTATGAACGTCAACTTGAATTCACCCATTAAGGTTATGAAATGTCCAACCTTTTTAAATAAAGACCCTTGTGTGAGAAACGTTCATAAATGATGTCTTTACAATGACCCTCGTTTCTTGTTTTAACATGTAATTTCTTAAGTGTTTTGTTGCAAAGACTATGGCGAGGCATTCTCTCTTTGCCTCGTGTGTAGCATGTTTCATAATCGAGAAATGTTGGGCTAAAGAAATAGATTGCACATCCTTGTTTATCATTGTCTTCTTTAGCCAACATGCGAGGCAAGCGAGACATGAATGGCTTGTGAGTATAGGATCAAAGGGTGATCTAGTTTGGGAGGCATTAGCATGGGTGAAGACAACAAGAACCGTTTAATCGCTTCGAAGGCCTCGTTGCATTCTCTGATCCAATCAATTCTATAATATTTCTTTGATAGATTGTTGATTGGATGAATGGAAAACTTAGATCTGGGGACGAACTCTGCGGATTGCATTGAGTTTCCCAAGAAATGACTGATTCAGACTCATCCGATGGTAAGATAATTTTGAGAATATCCCATATTCACGCCGGATCAACATCAATCCCTCGTGATGATATAATGTAGCCCTTAAGTTTTCCTCCGGTCACATCAAACATGCACTTCTCTGGATTTAATGTGATGCCATATTTGATTAGTCGTGAGAGGATGATACGGAGCACTTCTGAATGATCACAACATTTTTTGGCCTTGGCCAACAAGTCATCCACATATGATTTGACAATTTTATGGATAAGATCGTGGAATATATATGTCATTTCCTACTGATGCATAGTGTCGGCGTTCTTAAGACCAAATGGCATGACAGCGTAGTAATAATTTCCCTAGGGAGTTATTAATGTAGTTTTGGATTGATCTTGTTCAGATATTTTAATCTGATTATACCCTAACAACCCATCCATGAGGGACAATAGTTAAAATCTAGCTATTACATCAACAATGATGTCAATCGATGGTAATGGGAAGTCATCCTTGGGACAATATTTTTAATATCCCAAAAATCTATGCAAATGTGTATCTTCCCATTCTTTTTTAGGGCGGGGACAATATTAGACACCCATTGTGAATAGTCAATGGACTTGATGAATCCTACTTGGAGAATTTTTATTACTTCCTCTTTTACCATGAGAGCCACTTTTGGCTTCATTGGTCTCGACTTCTTTTAATTGGCTTCGCATTTGATTTAGTGATAAGATTATGTACCGCAACTTGTGGTGCAATGCCCGTCATTTATTTATAATTAAATGTAAAATACTTTTGATGTTCTTTGAGGATTTTGGTATGTACTTCTATCTCCTCTAGAGTTAACGAGGATCCCAACTTTAAAATTTTTGGTTCTTCTTCTGTTTCAATATTATGTCAATGGTTTGTTCTATTAAAGAAGCATTACCTTCTTCAAATTCAGGTGGTAATGGAGGTAGTTCCAAACTTTCTTTGTCTTCTATCTCGTAGATATCCGATCCTTCTCGTGGAGGAGACTCTATCATGGGATTTCCAAAATAGGAAGAGGACTTTGGTATTAAGGAAAGATAAACTATATAGTGAGAAAGGTGTAGCTCCGCATAAGCGTTTAGATATTTGAGAGTGACTCTATCATCATCAAAATGATCTACAATGGAAAAATCATCCTCAACCTCTCCATGAGTTAGGAGTGAGTTTGTTGGTATTTTGTGCACTAATGGCTCGGTGTGAAGTGATACTATGAAATTTGTATCGTCCAACTCACTATTTGGGGTGAAATGGGAAGCTGAGGTTGTTATCGAGTCTGCGAAAAGGTTCTACTCTAGTGGGATTGCTTCAATTGATATGAAGGATAATCCCTTACTTAGATCTAATACTGTCATTTTATAGAGTTGTAAGTGCTCAGCTCTAGTTTCATATACCTCAGAGACTTGGTTTGTAACCAATTGCGAGTCTCCTAGTACTCTAATGTTGTCGACACCCATTCTTTTAGCTAGAATGAGGCCAAGGAGGAGAGCTTCGTACTCAACCCCGTTGTTTTTACATTCAAAGTTTAATTTAGAGGTGAAAGGTAGGATCTTTCCATCAGGTGAAGTAAAGATCACTCCTGCTCCAGCTCCAAAGCAACATCTAGCTCCATCAAAGTGGAGAGTCCAATACTTGTTTGGAAAAATGGATGTTGGGATATCTGTCATATCTATTTCTTTTTCTTCGGTTACTTCTACCATAAAAATTTGTCTAATGGAAGAGAAGCAATTCCCAGGGTGTGTTCCATACCCATGGAATCAAATGGTAGGAGAATAGGTAAGCCTTTCTCAAACAATTTGGCAGTTTTGGTAGTAGTCCCTAGTGACACCATTTTTATAACATTGGTCTCATTCTTGAGTGCTGAAATGTCCTTGGCTAGATTTGTAATCTCCAACTCCATGGTGGGTATCAACTCTTCTTTTGGTTTTGAATTAATTGGTTTGATGAGTTGATTTGTTGGGAGTTCAAACTCAGAGTGAAGGCCCAGTCTTTTCTTCAAATCGGCTAGGTGTATATCAAAGGTTTTTGGGCCACCTTGTGCCACAACTATTTTCCCTAAGTGTAGAAATCTTATTTCTTGGAATAGCGTGGAAGGGATTGCCTTCATGCGGTGTATCCATGGTCAACCAAGGATCATATTATAATTGGTTTCTTGATCTATAATATAAAACTTGGTGAGAACCGTCTTAGGTCCTAAAGTGGCTAGTAAAACTATGGCTCCAATCAAAGTGGCTTTGAGGCTATCATAACCTCTTAGCGTATTTCACGTCGTGGAACAGTTTGTCTGTCCATATCCTAAATTTTGTAGAAAAGCAAAGGGGACTATATTAATTGCTGCCCCATCATCAACCATTACACGTTTAACATCATGATTATAGACCCAAACTTGTAAATCTAAAGTTGGGTCGCCTCTTCATGTAATTTCAGCATCTATTGGCATTTTCCTTGTATCGAATATAAATTCCATATCCTTATCTGGCTGCTCCGGAGGATAAAAGTCAAAGTCCACATGGTTTACTTATGTTTCCGAAGGAGGAGTGATGTTGATTAAATTACCAAGGCCTAATGCTTCTAAGAGGGCAGCTCTGTGGGTGGGAGAGTTCTTTAAAAAATCCAAAAAGGAGATGTGAGAGAAGGTTTTAGTTAAATCGTTAATTAAATCATAGGCACCTATGGGTTTTACCACCGTTTGTTGACTATTGTCTGGTTCCAATGAATAACTTGGAGTAGGTTGAGATGAATAATCCCATGTTCTTGTTATGGTTTCTACGGGTAGTTCGGTGTCTAACTCCACCAAACCAACTATCTTAGTTTGAGGTCGAGTTCCTAATTGGGGTGCGACTGGTAGATTTAATGAAGTTGAAGCTTCATGATCATTGTTTCCTGTTATGAAACCCTTGTTTGTTCCATTAGGATCTATCCTGTTATTGTTAGAGTGGTTTGGGAGTGGATCATTAAAGATCTTGAGGGGTGCATTTTGAGGGGAAACTTCCCTTGCATAAGCGTTTGGCATGGGTATTATAGAATTTGCTAAAACATATCTATAAAGAGTTTCTTTTGATCTTCGGTAAATGTTGCATGAATTTATTTTTTTATGACAAGTCCTAGTATCGTGGCCTTGAATCTTGTGGAAGCCACAATATAGATTGGGATTATAATTTGAGGATATTGATTTAAAACTGTTGTGGCCCAAAACTCGATAAGGTTGCTTGGTTGTTAGAGTTAAAATTTTGAGGTTGTTTCCTTTGGTTTTAACTCGATACCTAGTGAGTTCGATTTGGACTTTGTGTTTGGATTTGTAGTCATCATTGTCATATTTTTGTTGTTTTTTTCCATGATGGACGATTAAAATATACCGCATTTATTATTGGAGTAAAAGTGTTATTTCATTGATTATTAACAAGTGGCAAAATATTTACAACATTTTCCCTTTTAACTTGGTCGAGTGACTCCATCTGTTGTAACTCCACGGTTCTTGTTAAGGATTTTGGGTCCTTGATTTACGTTCCCTATATTAGAATAGGCCGCGGTGTTTTGATTGGGAGTGGTTAATTTACCATTTGTCCCATATGTATTATGACCAATATCTATCACTTCTTGGTTGATTCGGAGAGCACTCTCGAGTACTTCATCGTAATTTCTTAGTGGGAATTTCTGGACTTCTTCCTTTATCTCTCTATTAAGAGAATTAAGGAATAAATTACATAGTTCCATTTGATCCATGTTTGGAGCACTTGCTGATGAGTAGAGAACCATATACCATCTTTGAATAAAATGAGTAGCGGACTCATTATGTTCTTGTTTGATATGCAAGAACTCCTTGATTCCCATTCTTAACAATTTGTTCATGTCAAAAGATTTAATGAATTCTTACACGAGTTGTTTAAACAAGTGTATTGAGGCTTTAGATATTCTATAATACCAATCAAGGGCAATACCTTCTAGGGTTTTAGGGAATATTTTAGTGACAACCCCGTCCCAAGGGAGTAACTCCCGTATGGCTGTGGCATAGGCTTTAATGTGTGCGTTTGGATCCCCCTCCCCTTTGTATTTGGGTAATTCAGGAGAGGTCTTGGAATCATAACACTTCGTATGGTGAAGTCTAGGGATCTTTTAAATATTCTAAATAAGTCCCTATTAAATAGGCCTCGACCATCGATGGGGCTTCTTGGGGGTTGAGGTGGAATGGGTTGTTAATATGGCATAGCATATGCATTTGCAAGGACATAAGGGAATCCTTGTGGTTGAACGAACATCCTGGGAGAAGAGAACATGTCTCCTTTTGGTGAATATGAATAAATGTTTAAGTAAGGAGGAGCATTGTTCTGGTATGGGTTGTTTGGTGCCAAGTCGGGAGGTGTCATGTTTTCAACTAGAACGGAATTTGAAAACGCAATCCTAGTTGGTGTTTGTTGTGGGTAACTATAAGGATTTTGAGGAGGCATGCCTAATGTGCCTGTTCCTATAAGGAGGTCGACCTGAATGGGATGATGTGGAGGGTTGGGGATTCCTGCTTGCCCAAAGTATGAATTTTGGTTTGCTTGAGCAAGTTCTAGCCCTCTAACCTTTTTAGCTAAGGCTGAAATGACCTCCATTGGTGAAGACGCAGTACTTTTCCTTAGGGGTGTTTTTTGTATAGCTTTAGGTTGTAAAGGGGTATAATACGCTGCTATGAATTGAACGTTACCTGCCAAGCCTCACCGAGGGTATTTCCCATAGGTAGAGGAATGGGGGTGTTTTCTTGGAATAGGGTATCAGATTGTATTTGTAAACTTCCTATTGGTGGATACATGTTTTGGAAATGTTGTTCACTTTTAGCGAAGCGTGCTAAGTATTCCTCATCCAAAAAGGGGAGTGGGTCTGATTGTCTACTGATCTATGGTCTAAACAAGACCCGAGGAGATGAAGCGGATTCCCTAGTAAACGTCATATTATTAGAGCCTGATGGCTCTAGCTGTTGTGTTTGTGCAAAATGATCAAATTCCTCAATTTGGAACGAAGAACTTGAGCTAGTTCTTTAAGGGGGAGTTTGAGATGACAAGTAATTACTTGAATAGTTATCGCCCATGCGTAAAGCGAGGTGATGGTTGTCTATTTTTTTAACTATAGTTTGTTTCAAGACCTGAGAGAGGTATACCATATGCATTGTATCCTGACATATTTGGGGGGTATATGAATACCCACAGAATAATGGGAAAGAGTGAAGGTGGATGAGAGAAATGAAAAATAATAAAAGGAAGAACTGTTTGTTCATGTCGGGTTCACCAATTTTGTTGGTGAAGATGATGTGAAGGCTAAAGAGGTGGAAAAGATGAAAAGCGTATTAATTGGAAGAACAATTAGAAATCGACTCTAAATAAGAAGGTTGTGTGTTCGATTCACGTCGGGTTCACCAGTTTTATTGGTGAATTTTATGTGAAGGCTAAAGAGGTGGAAAAGATGAAAAGCATATTAATTGGAAGAACAAGTAGAAATATGACTCGAATCAGAAGGTTGCGTGTTCGATTCACATCAGGTTCACCAATTTTGTATGATGGAAAAGTGACATGCGAGCATGGGAATCTACAAGTACCTCTTCCTTGTACTTGACCTCCCAAGGTCGTGTCGAGACAAAGCTAGTGAATGTTGAATGCGAATAGATACAAATAAGCTAATTGGGTAATCTTATATCGTCAATATGCAATAATGGAATCTATAAATATAAGGTGAAGAAGGTCCTCCTAACCTGAATTGGTGTAATGTTTTTATTAGATATAATGGCTACTCGGAGGCTCTAATCAATGTCAAGCTCTGCCGAGATCCTATTTCTTGGTTGTTGGATACGTGGGAAGTGACCTGTGGGAGCTTCATATATATCTCCAGATAAGGTCATAAAATGGTGATGGGTGATTTAGTGGGTTCACAGTTAACTATGGGTGGTTTTCTGGTCTAGCCCAGAAAATATTAGATTGATTGGCTTCTATGTTTAATATGGAGAATTATACTATAATATCTGGTGGGAGTGGTGAGGATCTAAATACTAGCGTTCGTAAGCCAGTGTCAATACTTAATTTATTTATAGGCCCATTGGGTTGTGGGACTTGGGGATCACAACCGTGAGTTCGTGGTTGTTGTGGACCTGTTATGGTCATGTGAAGAATCAATCCCTTCTCCCAACTATCTAGTAATCATATGCCTTTTCAGCCACTATGTTTTGAACTAGAAGTTGTATGATTTTCTCGAGTATCTAACAGGTGTTCTGGCAACTTGAATACGTAAGCTAGTTACTATGTCGATGAGGATGTATCCCGCGTTAGGCTATAGAACCAAAGGAATGCAACCAAATGTTTTCTCTCATTCGAATCCTTGCATAGTCATTCAGATGTTTTATCAAGGCAATCTATAGTTTGGATGGTTTGACCAGAATGTGTGATCTTTTTCGTCTTCGATGTTTAATCCTCTTAGTTGTTCACAAATTACTTGTAGGTTTGTTGTTGCTCAAAAGAACTGTCTCCCGAGGTCCTAATCTATATCAACTAATGTTGTGGTTAGATTTGGTGAGGCACTACGGGTTCAAATATAAAATCTATAGGCTCTCTATGTCATGTGATTGTCATACAAAATGATTCAAATTTTAACTAAAATTAATAAAGCGATTACGAAAGAGGTATTTACACTATGTAAAAATTATTCTATTTTTGTATTTTTCAATGATGTATTTTAATGAAATTGAAGAGCAAGCTACTCTAGTATATTTAGAAAATAAATAACTAATCTAGTAATAAAATAAGAATAAGCAAAGTAACCTGGTATGGCTATTTACCTCGTTTAGTTGTGATTTTATCCTAAGTATCTAAGCAACTATTTATTTTGAATTTGAAAGACTCTCAATCCTACCTCGTAAGTGAGGAATGAATCACGATTTCTCAGAAACTATCAATCCCCACAACTTCCCCGGTGATATTGAGAGTAAACTTTTAACTGAAATGAAATAATTCATTACTCTATTTGATATGTCGTAACTAGACCTTTGATAGCTCAAACTTGGCATTTACTGAGAATAGTGGTAAATCCAGGTTGTGTGTGATTTCATTCCCTTAGTGTGATCTCCTCATTCCTTCATGTCCTCATGAATCCAGTAAATTATGTCTATGATAATATCAACATAAGATGGTACTCAAACAATGGCAGCTTTGGATATAGACCGAATACAATGAGAGTAGGAGAGAGATAACCCAAGTGAAAAAAGCTTGACTATGCAATTCCTAGTGGGATTTTACTACGGGAATACAACACAAGTGTACTAAAAGTTTCATAAATTATCCTTGTGACAAAACAAAACCTGCAACTTTAATGGATTCTAGTCTAGAAATGAAGCTATTCTATGTTAAATTGATTGTATGAAGCAACAATGGAACAAGACTGAAACAAGAAGATCATATGACCTCTAAAATACCAACAATGGAAGCAAAACATGAAATTGATCAGAATTCTAAGCAAGAAATTCATAGACTAAACAATATAATTGAGAAGATGAGGGGCCATTTGCTTGAAAACAAGCTGGCTATTTATAACCAATGCATTTACCAGAGGGTAACTCCCATTTGATCTCTTTTACTATAAACAAAGGAAAAACACTATTACCAGGGGACCAAAAACATTAATGCAAGCCAAAGTGGTTGAAGAAAGCGTGTAAATTTGAAGATTTACGTTTGATGCGATCATTGAAAGGATCTAGAAAATGTGTATAGGACTACCGCCTATGCAGACGGTGGTTACGGAACACCGCCATGTCCCGGGCAACATTCACAGGACCACCACCCGAGTAGGGAAGCGGTTTCATCACCGAAGGATAAAATGCAAGAAGGGGGAAAAGGGCAAAACAAAGCATGCGAAGGCTAAGTGGGGCATGTGGGATACAAGTGTATACATGGTGAGCCTTTTTGGATTATGAACACCTTGCGCAAAGAGACATGTATCATCATTAGGGCATGTGTAACATCATTCGGCGGCAAGATATAGTACCCTACAATTTTAGGTACGTATAGCCACCGACTTGGAAGGTTCACTCATGGACACATTTTCATAAGCACGTTTGATATGTTTTTATTTAACATGAAGATGGTCAAGAGCATTAAGATGATGTTCATCTAATAACTCGAGTTGTGCTAAATGGTCTTGATGAAAGTCATCATCATTCAAAGCATGTCATGGAGAGAAATGTGGAGAGATGGAATCTAGAATTCATCGGGTAGAACAACTATGTACCGTAGACCAAAGAAAAGGTGTGGTAGCAGTGGAAGTGTGAATACTAGTGTGGTATACCCACAAGGAGAAAGGAATGTGCGTATGTCAGTCCTTCCCGAAGATCGTTAACCACTTTCATGATAATTTTGTTCACAATTTTTTTGGTGGATTTGTCATGGCCATTATTCTGTGGGTAATAAGGTGATGAGAAACTTAGCTAAATGCCAAAAGTGTCACAAATTTTTCACAATATTTTATTTTTGAATTTTTGTCATTATCGGTGATGAGGTGATGTGGGACACCAAAGCAACAAATGATGTGATGATTAATGAACTCACATATTTTCTCGACTTTTGTGGAAATGGGGATTGATCTCTCCAATAAGATCCAAACCCCATTGAGAGAAGGACCAAAGGTCACGGGTGACTTGTAAGGCATGACTAGGTGTATGATGAAGGTTGGCATGTTGTTGGCATTTTACACAACATTTGATGTAGTCACAACAATCATGGTTGAGGGTCGGCCAGTAATAGCCTAGGCAAAGAATACGCTTAGCAACAATGAGGCCACTGAAGTGACCTCCACATATGCCATCATGAACTTCCTTAATGGTATAAGGAATTTTGGAACTCATAAGGCACCATAAGAGAATTCCATTGAAGCCACATTTGTAGAGGAGGCCACCCATGATGACGTAATGAGATACCTTTTTAAGAAAGGCTCGTTGTCCATTACGAGTGAGGTCGGGAGGCAAGATGGAATGGGAAAGGTAGTCTTAGTATTTTTTATACCAAAGGTCACTTGGGTTAGGGGTAGTAGTTCCAATGGAGTAAACCTCGTGAGGTAAATAATAGGGTGATTGGAGTCTTTTTACGGTGACAAAGATTTTAGAATTGACAGGTGAAGCAGGGGATTTGAGAAGGCAAGTAGGCCATGGTATCTACAAATTTGTTGGTTAAACGTGGGATGGTTTGAAGGGCGTAGGAGTCGAAGGTGGTCAAAAGTATGTCAACATGATGTTTATACTTTTGAAGTGTCTCATTACAAAATTGGTATATACCATTGACTTGGTTTACAACCAATTGAGAATCACCAAAGATGTTGATGGATTTGACATCCAAGGCATAGGTAGCTTGGAGACCTAATACGAGCACTTTGTATTCGGTAATATTGTTTGTATAATTAAAATCTAGTTTGAAAGACAAAGGCATGGGTTCACCATCAAGTGGAATGAGGATAACACCTACCCCACCCCCATGTTGACACTTGGAACCACCGAAGAAGAGTGTCATTTGGTATGTGGGCTCATCTAAGGAAAGGTAAGAAATTGACTCATCTAGAAAGTCAAAATTAGAAGATTGATCCCCTGAAATATGTGTGTCATTTAATTGGTTGGTGATGGGTTATCCTTGATGGACTTTTGGTGGATAAATTAGAGGTCGATTTCAACCAAAATCATGAGTCAAAGCATGTGGCACGTTGATTTTGGTAAGGTTTGACATACATGAAGTGTAAGGGGTCGTATTTGTCACAACATAAGTCTTGTGATTAAGTAGGTAATGGCGGAGTTTCGTAGCAATGGAAACTAAGGCTAAGAAAAGTTTTTCAGCATGAGTGTGTCACGTTTTGTATTCTAAAAGAGTATGGCTTATGTAATATACCACCTAGTCCCTATGTTATTCATCGTGATAAGAAAGAATGGCCCCAAGGACTGATTGGTAGCTGAGATGTATAAGTAGAAGGGTTGATCGTCTTTAGGTGGAATGAGTATGAGTGGTTGGAGAAGGTATTATTTTAAGGACTCAAAATCTTTGTGGCAGTCATTATCCCATTTAAAAGAGACGTCCTTCTTGAGAAGATGACGAAATGGTTGACACCGATCAGACAATTGTGAAATAAAGAGGCAAATAGACTACAACTTTCCTTGTAGGCTACGGAGTTGCCTAATATTAGTGGGCAGAGGAATTTCAAGAATGGCCTTGACTTTAGTAGGGTCAACCTATATACCACGTAAGGAAACGATAAATTCTAGGATCTTTCCTAAGAGAATCGTGAAGATAGACTTCTTGGGCTACAGGCGAATGCAATATTTAATAAGACTGTCAAATATGGTTTTTAGAATGGTGAGGTGCTCGGAGTGGCATTTAGATTTGGCTAGGAGATCATTCATGTAATCTTATAATATACGATACATGATTTCATGGAAGATATAATTCATAACCCGCCGATAGGTGGCACCAAGTGTTTTTAAGACCAAAAGGCATCACTTGATAGTAGAATGTCCCCCAAGGGGTGATGAATGCGTTTTATGTTGATCCTGGGAAAGTAAGATTTGGTTATAACCCAAGAAGCCATCCATGAGTGATAGCATCTCGTGACGGGGGTAAGGTCAACAAGCCAATCAATACCAAAGTTAGGGAAAGTTGTCTTTTGGGCAAGCTAGGTTGAGGTCACGTAAATCTATGCAAATGCGGAGTCCCCTATCACCTTAGTGACAGGGAAAATTTTATAAATACAATGAGGATAATCAATGGGTAAGATGAAGAAAACTCGAAAGGAGGCGCTGAAGTTCTTCTTTGACCGGTAAGATCAATGTGAGGGTGCTTTTTCCTCAGCTTTCATTTGATGGGTTTGGCATCGGGAATGGTTACAATATTGTGTACCACTATAATGGGTTCAATACTGGGCATATCTACGTAAGACCAAGTGAAAACGTGGTTATAGTTTTTGAGAAAAGAAGTGATGGCTTCCTATTCAGTAGCATCTAAATATTTTCCTATCTTTATAATGTGTGGGTCATCCCGAGTGTGAATGTTGATCTCGATAGTCGATTCATTCAACATGGTTTACACCTTAGAGGGTAACGACCAATGAATATATGAGTCTTCTGCACCAAGATAGGTGAATATAGATCCATCATCGTGACATTAAACGACATTAATCGAAGGTGTATCGTCGTCAATCATTTCAAGATATAGGAAAGGAAGAGAGGAAGGAGCCTCGCCCTCACATTGATAAGTCAGAGGCTCCAAGGAGATGGTGTTTATGAAAAAAAAGCTAGGAGGAATGGATTATGGATCCATCGAATCCATCAGTGAAGGTGGTGATGTCGGTGAAGAAGGTGGAGAAGGGATGATGTCCTCAATGAATTCAATGCGTGCCTTCTTGGTAGGTGGTTCCATAAAGCTGATACCACTACAATGATTATGTTTGTGGGTAGTACAAAGAATAATAGTATGGTGGACTTTCTCATAAAATCAAAAACCAAAACCCTTCCCCACACATTGGTGTAGGAATGTGTGGGTGAAACGATGATTGGTGAGTGATTGGAGGTCAACAGAAAATGGGTAGGTTTATGACGGTGGTTCAGGTGTGTAAGTGGTAGTATCAAGTCCCCCATAGGTGATACTAGTACAAAGGTGGGGAGGACCATAAAAGAGGTGATATCCTATATGGTGATCATAATGAGGGTGTTGGTGAAGACTTCCATACTCTTGTGGAGTAAGGAATGTGTTGACACTATATAGGTGATACTCCCCCAGAGTGAGGCATTGAAAAATTCCTTCCAAGGGATCGGTGGTTGGTATGTGGGTAGCTGGAATAAATGATGTGTCATAGGTCAGCTCAGAGGTGGAGGTAATAGATTGGGAGGTGGATGGTTTGGTCGTGAAGGGTGTGGAAGTGGTGGGAATGGAGGAGGTAGGTGTGGTTGAGGTAGTGGCTGCATTAGTGGGTGGAGGTGTAGGTGAAGAGGCATTGGTCATGGAGGTAGATGCTTTAATGGGTATAAGCACGTCATTGGGTCGATAAAGCATGTTTCACGTTTTGAAAGGTGAGGGCTCAAAGCGAGAATGGTATAGGCGTGTCCTTCATATTCAAACTTTACACAACGATGCAAAGTGAAAGGAACACAACCCATGACATGAATCCGTGGTCTACCAAGAAATAGGTTATATTGAAATTCCCCTCCAAGATGTAAAACAACTCTAGAAACACGTGGGGCCCACGTGAATGTGGAGTATGATGGTGCTAAGTGTAGAGTTGATAGTGTCATTAAATTAACGCAACATGATGGGATTTTTATGCATGTAATTGTTAGGTATGTGCATTTGAGTGAATGCATGGGAGGAAATGATATTAATTCCAGCACCCCCATCAATCATAACATGTAGTACACGTATATCATCGATGTGGATAGAGATGAAGAGAGCAAGGTCTGGGTCATCGGTTTGTTATGGTGGAATCACTTTTCTACGAGAAGCTAAGGGAGGCTACTTGGAGAGTAGGTGGTATGGATAAAGTTGGTAATTTGGTGAGAGAGGCTACATGATGGGGTGTAATAATGGAGGCTACGGTGTAGGGTCATTGGTTAAAACATCAATAGGCTGCAGGACCTCCATGAGAGATTGATGATGGGATTCCAAGGTTTGGATGAGGTCTTACAGATACATTTTGAGGGGGATCGGTGCAATTGTTTAAGCATGGTGGATGTGTAACCCCATTAGAATTAGGATATGTGGGGCTGCGGATAATGATTTTAGGTGTAGATGTAGATGGTATGTTGGGTATAGGATTGATGGGTGAATCGGTTGCTTTTTCCTTTCCTTTTTCCTTATGAGCATGGGTAGAAACATGGATCATGTTGATCTAAGGTGGGGAGGTAGGTAAGGTAGGTGAGTCATGAAAGGTATAAGGTCATGAAGGAAAAAATCCCGGTGGCAGGAAGGAACCTTGTGATATGAGTTGAGAACACTAACATTTGGGTGGAGGTTTGACAAGTTCTTTGATGTGAACCATGTTAACTTCAAATATTTGAGGTGGTTCTAGGAGTTGTGGGGGTGAAGTTTTGGGTCGTTGAGTAGGAAGTGAGGAAGAGCCGTGGGAATGGGTGTTGGTGAAAGGGGGTCCTTGTTAAGAAGGTCGTCATCATCAAAGTTTTCTTTGGGAGGACACAACTGGATAAGAACAGCTTTTAAAGCTTTGCATCTCTCCACATCATGCCTTGACACACTATGGTAGGCACAAATTTTTTTGTCATCAAACCCTTTTGGTTTGGCTTTGAGAGGGTCAAAAGGTCCTAGCGGCGGTAATGTGATGACAAAATTTTCAAGGAGGTTGGTTAAAATTTTGGCATAGGACCTCGCTAGTGGATCACAAAGGAAGTGAAAGTGAGTTTAGGTATAATCTGTGGATGACTATAGAGGAAGGGTTTTTACATGAGGGGAGTGAGTCGAGATATGGTTTTAGGTGCTTGTGTGGTTTTGGGTTTTCTCGTGTTTGCTTGGTGTTGGGCCCCTATCAGTAGCTACCAAATCTTAAGGGCATGTAGGTGTGCATGGCCAAAGGAAGCACGCAAGTGAATGCACACAAGGTAGAATTCAAAAGGATTCTTGGAGAACCAAGGATGTGCACAACATGCGAAGAACAATTCGGGACTTATCCATTTTCAGCCTTTTGGACAGAACACATGAAGAACATGTTCTATTTGGATAAGGTTCCAGCCTGGTGATAGGGTGTCCTGGAAGGAATATACCTTGTGATAGGAAGATCCAAAAAGCTAATCATGACATGGAGAGGAATGTGCCTAGGGTGACCCACACCTTGACACTTGGGGCAGATCTGAGGTTGCAGAAGAGTTTGTTAGAGCTTAGATGCCTATTTATATGCACGTCCTTGGCAAAGAACAGAGACACAAGTAAGGTAGCAAAGCTTTGCAGAATTACCGTGAGAACTATGGGATAATTGGGTAGATGATTCTAGGAAGGATGTAATGGGGAAATGGGGAATGCAAATTTTATTTTGTAAGCATACATGTATGGATCCAGATATGGCACATGACTGTGGTCCGCCTCTCTGTGATGTTTTGGAGTAATACTATGAATGAATGCGATAAGGTTACCACTATGTTTATGTTAAGATCTCCTTCCTATATTATCTGCATGTTTCCTCTATGCTTTTGATCTTGTATAATCATGAATTTTACTTGAATGTTAGTCTAATTATGGATTTACAACTTCTTGGTTCTAATTAATTCTATTGTGTGCTTTGTTACTATTATGACTGAAGGGGTGTAGAAGTCATCCTGAGCTCTATAGCTTCTTCATGTCTGTTAAATCACTAAGTCAGAATCATGAATTATGCCTTCCACTGAACTCACATAAAAGAGAGACTTGGCTCCCTCTCATGCGCCTCGGGTGAGCACCCAGCACCCGCTGGGTGATAGGCCAGCACACATGAGGTTCCCTTGTTCTTAGTGGGGTGCAAAAATGACTACATCTTGGTTCCATTTCAGGACCTCTTTTTAAAGTTGTAGTGGGACATGACATACATCATGATCTGTGTAAAAGTGATGGCAGAGTGCTTAACACTTGAAGGTGTTGAAGATTGGTTTAAAAGCATGGAGGATGAATTCACTCAGAGATTCAATACTGGACCTAGGTTTAACACACAAAGATGGGTGGAGGACACTCTTTATCATGAGTTATATGAAACCTTCTTCTGTTGTTTTCCAGTAGAGTTATTCAAATGGCTCTCGGCTTATACATCTAGATTGGGGTGGTATTATAAGTCACACCCTTGGACTCAAAAAACATATCAGAACTTGCAAGATACTGATCTAACATGGACCTGTGCTATAGATCATTGGTGGAAGGGAGTATTGACTAGATACACTCTAGAATACGCCATTTCCACGTATTCCTATCCAGAAGTTGCTGAGTTTGAGTTCTTGCGAGAGCCCAAAGGATCATTTATGCATGTTATTCCCCTTGAAATCAAAATCTTGATGGTAACCATGGGTTTAGAGGCATTTCCTATGGCCGGCTAAACCACTCGAGCACTTGGAGAGGAAGCTAGGTTAGGGAGGAAAGAGAGGAGAGACAGCTCAAGTATAATGAAGTGCATGAAAGGGAGATCGATAGACAACATGGGATTACAAGGGGGTTATGGAACCAGACATGGTGGAAAGGAGATGAGGTTCACACTGTAATGAAATTACTTGTATAATTTGATTAAGAGCAACAATAGAACACCAAATAACACAATATTTCAGAATAATGATCTCAATATGCAATCACAATAGCTTCGCCACTTCGAGGGGGCAACCTCCAAACCATATAATAAGACTCAAATGCTCAAATGATAATGAAATACTACCTATAATCCCCTATATATACTATTCATATGCTATGGCCATCACTAAGGCCGACCTATTAAGCATGAGAAAGTATAAATGATATAATAAAATGATATGGTAAGCCATAAGTCGGCTACTAATATCCTAATACAAGAAAAAGGTTAAGGGCGTAGCATGCCCTTCCCCTTCAAACCAACATTGTCCTCAACATTGAATAATCCTGGATGTTGTTGTCAGAAAACCCTCATCCTCCCAGGTGGTGTCTTCTATGCTTATATTCTTCCACTTGATCAGATATTCCTTAATGTCTCTAGTTCTCAGCCTCTTAGTACATGTTTGCAGAATCTTCTCTAGCTCCAAAATGATTCTTCCTTCCTTGTCAAGTTCTAGTAACTCTATCTAGGCTTCAAATTTCTGTCCAATAACCTTCTTCAGGCATGAAACATGGAATACTGGGTGTATGTGTGAATATGGAGGCAAATCTAGTTTATAAGCAACACTACCAATTTTCTGTAGAACCTGATAAGGGCCATAATATTTAGGAGCAAGTTTTTTTTCCTTTTTTTGTTGCTTTAGGGACATCTGTTTGTAAGGTTGGAGACGTAAAAAAACCTAGTCACCAATTTCAAAATTTCTTTCACTACGGTGTTGATCTACTTGTTGTTTCATCCTGTTTTGTGCTAATGCTAAATTATCCTTCAAACTAGGCAAAACCTGTTGTTGATATTGAATGTGTTCCTCAACATCTCTGACCTTAGTTTGTACCCTCAAGGAAGAAGTGATAGAAGGTGGATGGTAACCATATAATGCTAAAAATTTGGTCATTTGAGAAGAGGTATGAAAATATGTGTTATACCACCATTCGCATGTGGTAGCCATTTAATCCAACTTTCCGCTTATATCGATACAAAACAACGTAAATAACCCTCTAAGAATTTGTTGAGCACTTCTGTTTGCCCATCGGTTTTAGGATGATAAGATGAACTATGAGCTAGCTGAGTACCCAAACATGAAAATAATTCCATCTAAAAATTACTTGTGAAAATAGGATCACGATCACTTACAATTATCTTTGGGGTTCCATGTAGCCTTTGAACTGTCTCCAAAAAAAAAAATAGTTGTGACTCAGATCGACTACAAATGGATGTGATAGGGCACAAAAATGGGCATATTTTGTGATCCTATCCACAATCACAAAAATAACATTCTTACCCTCCGAACAAGACAATCCGGTGATGAAATCCATGGAGACTTCCTCCCATCTCGGTTAGGAATTGGTAAGGGTGCATGAACAAACCCGGTGTCTTAATTGTTTCCCCTTTGTTCTCACAAGACACTAAACACTCGATAAAAAAATTTATACATCCCCCTTGAGTCCTTCCCAAAATAATTCTCTTTTATTCTATGATATCTCTTCAAAACCTAGAGTGTCCTCCAACAGTGAGGCATGTAGCTATGCAAGAATCTTATGCTTCAACTCAAAATCTTTACTCAAGTATAACCTATCCTTGTACTATAGGACATTACCTTTCCACTCAAATTTGTTAGATGCCATATATCCTTTCTTGATATTCTGTATTAGAGATTGTGTATCCTTATGTTGATTCCATTCCAATCTTGCTTCATCCACCCAATCGGCCATCAACATGGACATTCCACATAGTAAGGCATCTGCGGATGTATGCCTTCTAGAAAACACATCAGCTACTACATTTTCTTTACCATTTTTTTATATGATTTCAAAATCAAAACCCAACATTTTTGTTACCCACTTTTGTTTTTCCTCAGATGATAACCTTTGCTCCAAAAAGTATTTGAGACTATCATGATCAGTTTTTACCTTGAAGTGTCTACCCATGAGATAGGGCCTCCATTGCTTGACCGCATGAAGAATAGCCATCATTTCTTTCTCATAGACAAGTTTGAGTAGATCTTTTCCTTTGAATTGGAAACTCTCAAATGCAATTGGTCTTCCTTCCTACATTAGAATTGCTCCCAATCTTGATCCTAAAGCGTCACATTCAACAATGAAGGTTTTTGAGAAGTTGGGAGTAGCCAAAAATGGGGTGTTGCACATGGCTTCCTTCAGCTGCTCAAAGGATTTAGTGGTTACGTTTGTCCAATGGAAGGAATCCTTCTTTAGTAATGTAGTGATTGGGGTTGCTATTCTACCCTATCCCCACACAAATCTTCTGTAGTACCCTGTTAGTCCTAGGAACCCATGAAGATTTTTGATATTTTTGGGCCTTGGCCATTCCACCATAGCTTTGATCTTCTGAGGATCAACTTTGATGCCTTCATGGGATATAATATGACCCAAGTACTCTACCTCTTGTACACCAAAAGAACATTTGGATGGATTTGCATACAGAGTATGTTTCTCAAAAACTTTCGACACGTTATTTACATGTTGTAAGTGTTCTTCTCATGTCTTACTATAAATCAATATGTCATCAAAGAAAACTAATACAAATTTCCTTTAAAATGGCCTAAAAATAGTGTTCATCAAGATTTGAAAGGTTGAGGGTGCATTTGTAAGACCAAAAGGCATTACCAAAAACTCATAATGGCCCTCATGAGTCCTAAAAGCCATTTTATGAACATCTTCCTCTTTTATCCTAATTTGATGGTACCTCGAATGAAGATCTAATTTTGTGAAATAAACAACACCATGCAATTCATCAAGTAAATCATCAATTAATGGAATAAGAAACTTATCTTTGATGGTGTACTTGTTGAGTTCTCGATAATCTGGACACATCCTCCATGTTTCATCCTTCTTATGTACCATGACCACTGGTCAAGAATATGCACTCATTTATGCCCGATGATACCCGCCTTCAAAATTTCCTCCACCATTTTCTCGATGTCACTTTTCCGGGAATATGGGTATCTCGTATGGTCCGATGTTAGGTGTTTGGCTCCTGGAATCAACGAGAATGGCATGATCATGATCCCTAATTGGTGGTATTCCCTTTGGAATTGCATCAAAAAGATGATGAGTGAGCATCCACAATCTTCCTCAAGATTGGGTGGCATTCAAGACTTTGTATAATATACTTCTATGTAAAATAGCTTTGCTATAAATCCATCCACTCCTTTTCGAGAACCTTCTACATCTGATGATAGCTAATAATCTATGAAGACTTAGCTACCATCACATTCAATTGTATTGTCCTTCCATCCGAATGAAATCACATGAACAATTCTTGGAAATTCATCTCTATAGACCTAAGGTTGTGAGCCATTGGACCCCAAAACAATATCTGCCCCTCCCATAGAAATAGAAAACATAGGTGAGTCTAACATGTAGTCTCCCATGGGAAGCTTGATATTATGGAACTTTCTGTGCACTTGATCGTCCCACCATCCACAATCATAACTTGCATTTCGGAGCTAGGTAAACAAAACACTTGAGACAGACAGCTAACTTACTATTTATGAAGTTATGAGTACTCCCCGAGTCAATCAACACCATCACCTTATATTTTTTGAGATAGACAATATCCTTGAGTTTTTGAGGAGTACTAATACCTGAAAATGCATTGCAAGAAATTGTAGGTTGGTGATCCTCTACTTCATCTTCTACTGGTTCCTCAACCTCTCCTATAATTTCAGCTTCCTCATCATCCTCATTACCTCTATCAATATAGAAAAACTTCTTCTCATCACATTTATGTCTTAGTCCATATTTGCTATCACAGTTAAAACATAATCCTTTTTCTCTCTTTTCTACCATTTGTTGAGGAGTCAGTCTAATTGGCCTAGGAAATGAAGGGGAAAATATACTACTGATCTCGGTGTTAATGAAAGGTGGCCTCCTACTATAAAGAAATTTTTCCTCTACATGACGTGCCATGATAATAGAATCAAAAAGCTTGATTGGATTAAACATACGTACCTCTTGCTCGATGTGGTCCTTAAGACCCCCAAGAAACAGGTCATTCAGATTATCTTCTGGAATATTCTCCACCCTTAAGGATAGGTTTTGGAATTGATGCACATAATCTTTGACTGATCCTATTTTCCATAACTTTGCTAATTGACTAAAGTAGTTCTCTAAAACACTGGAACTATAGTGCAATTGCAACTCCTCAGTAAAAACTGTCCAAGTGACACCTAGACCATTCTTCTACCTCCGAGCACATAAATAACGATACCAAACAAATTGGTTGAGTTTAAGATATAAGGATGCCAATGTCACCTTTTGTCTTGATGGTGTTTGATGTAACTCAAATAAGTTCTCCATTTGATTTATCCAATCAGGGATCCTTACCATCAAATTTGCACATATCCACTTTCAGCATAATGTTCCATGGATGCGAATAAGTTTGATTCGATGGGAATGGAAAAGGTATCCAATATGGTTAGTTTGTCCATGATTTTGAACTGAAGGTCCTCCTTGGTTGATATGGGCTAGATTCAAGCCATACTAGTTACCCTTTACATGTTGCATGATATCATCCAATCGATGATTGATTTGGGCTATTTCTCCTTTAGAGGCCATCTAAGATTGTACATTTCGTAACTCATACTCAAGTTGGCTCACCTTATGATCAACTGAGGTAAACCATAGTGCTGAGGAATCTGTATTTACCCCTTTCGAATCCATCTCTTCAATCACTACCCCATATTTATATGGGGTTTTACCCAGTAATTGGATTATTTTTTTCTCTTGTGGAAGTCCCCATCGTGATGTCAAACCTCGTGGTTTATGGTTTCAATAAAATTTTGGCGAACAGAAAAACACAGAGAAGAGAATAATACTATTTTTTTGAGATATTTCCGAAAATGTAAAGAACTTGAAAATTTTCCACAATTTACATCTTAGGGAGTGATTTTATGAAAAAACCTAAATTTGTAATAAATTTTGCAATCTAAATCAAAAAGTCTTAAATTTTCGAGGAACCTTTCTTAAAATGCTTTGCAACTCGGTAAAAATATATCTCACTAATTTGCTCTAGTTAGCAATACGTGGTGGAAACAAAAAAATTAGGGTTTTTGCCCTAATTTTGGCCCATATCATAGCTCTGATACCACTTGTAATGAAATTACTTGTATAATTAAGATTAAGAGAAAAATAGAAAACCAAATAACATAATATTTCAGAATAATGATCTCAATATGCAATTAGAATAGCTTCGCCACTTCGAGGGGGAAACCTCCAAACCATATAATAAGACTCAAATGCTCAAATGATAATGAAATACTACCTATAATCCCCTATATATACTATTTATATGCTATGGCCATCACCAAGGCCAACCTATTAAGAATGAGAAAGTATAAATGATATAATAAAATGATATGGCAAACCACAAGTCTGCTACTCATATCCTAATACAAGCAATAGGTTAAGGGCGTAGCACACATAGAGGATGTGGAACCCGAATAGTCCGTGATACCCCATCTTGGTAAGCGACAAGGGAAAACCTCGCAGCTTCCGATGAGATTCCATCACGTAGAGAAAGAAGATTCGTTAGCGTGCATTTGACCCCACCTAACACCCAAAACTTGGCAATTGGTTTGTTTGAATGAGGGAAAAGTATAGTTGATCCATTTGATAGCTATGGAAGCAATTGATCGGCACCCAAAAGGTACAACTTCTCATTTTGGAATTCTATGGCTTCACACACTATTCTATTAGTTGGTGGAATTTTTAGGCAAGGCACATATCTATCAGCTTTTAGAAGAGTCTTAGGAAGTGTTGGAGGAAATATGACTGGAAGTGGAATTGGCTCACAAACCTGTCGACGTGCAATATAGTGGGATGATGGGAGCATTCGGCATGACGAACATAGGCCCTGTACTTAACATAGGAGGATCTAGAGGTGGAAGTGGTGGACCTAGTGGCTTAGGATCTAGAGGATCCGGCGGAGAAGGAAACACTGGAGGAAACCAAGGGACTGGATCGAGAGGACAAGGACCTCAACCACCTCCTCAAGTCTTTTTCAAGATGTCTCTACACTTACCAGATTACAGTGGGATAGAAGATGTCATAGAGCATGTGCATAAGTGTGATTTGTTATAGTGTGCGAAGGGGATCAAGACCCAAAATTAAAATGCCAATCAATTTACGCTGACCTTGCAAGGACGCGTGCATAGTTGATAGATAAAGTATGATCCTCATCAAACTATTGTGGATTATACTACGATGAGAAATGCATTCTTGGTGGAATTCCACATACGAGTTTGAACAGAAAAGCATCATCTCTCTCAAATAAATCCAGAGGGAATGAAAGAGAGTGTGTGGGAGTATGATGCACATTTTAAAACTCTATTGTCTAAACTATCTTATGATATCCACCCTTCATAACACGCTCGGTGGTTTATCGAAGGGTTGATCACACCCTTTAGGAGGGATTTTTCTTTAAAAACATTCATGGACTGCGCGAAGCATTAGAAGTTTCTTTGCACACCGAGGCGGTTGATAGTGTTGACACTAGTGTTAGCCCATTTTGGAGGCTCGAGATCACTTCCATGGCTAAGTAATTGGATAAATTATCTACTAACACATCTCCAAAGATTCGCAGTGCGATATGGTGCATGGATTGTAACATAAAAGGGCACACAAAGGATAATGGTGGGATATGTACTCGGAAGGTGGTACATGCCATAGCAAGATAAATTATGAAATATGTCACAGGACCATGATGTAAGTAGGTGCCCCCTTTTACAGCGTGTGATCCATAAAAACGTATCTTGTTATTTTAAGATATGTACCTCAACCACACATGACACCAAGGATTGTAGATTGATTGACCAGATTCACGAGGTAATTGATCTTGGTGTCAGCCATACTACAGAGAGGAAGGGTTTTTGCATGAGGGGGAGTGAGTCAAGATATGGTTTTAGGTGCTTGTGTGGTCTTGGGTTTTTCTCACGTTTTCTTGGTGTTGGGACCCTAATGTAGCTACCAAATCTTAAGGGCATGTAGGTGTGCACGGCCAGAGGAAGCGTGCAAGTGAAGGCGCGCAAGGCAGAATTCAAAAGGATTCTTGGAGAACCAAGGATGTGCACACCACGTGAAGAATAATTTAGGACTTAGCCATTTTCAGCCTTTTAGACAGAACACATGAAGAACGTGTTCCATTTGGATAAGGTTCCATCCTGGTGATAGGGTGTCCTAGAAGGAATATACCTTGCGATAGGAAGATCCAAAAAGCTAATCATGACATGGAGAGGCATGCCTGGGGTGACCCACACCTTGACACTTGGGGGCATATCTGAGGTTGTAGAAGATTTTGTTAGAGCTCATATGCCTATTTATACACATGCCCTTGGCAAAGAATAGAGACACAAGTAAGGTAGCAAAGCTCTATAGAATTACCACGAGAACTATGGGATAATTGGGTAGATGATTCTAGGAAGGATGTAATGGGGAAATGGGGAATGCAAATTTTATTTTGTAAGCATACATGTATGGATCTAGATATGGTGCATGACTATGGTCCGCCTCTCTGTGATGTTTTGGAGTAATACTATGAATGAATGTGATAAGGTTACCACTATGTTTATGTTAAGATCTCCTTCCTGTATTATCTACATGTTTCCACTATGCTTTTGATCTTGTATAATCATGAACTTTACTTGAATGTTAGTCTAATTATGGATTTACAACTTCCTAGTTCTAGTTAATTCTATTGCGCGCTTTGTTACTATTATGACTGAAGGGGTGTAGAAGTCGTCCTGAGCTCTATAGCTTCTTCATGTCTGTTAAATCACTAAGTCAGAATCATGAATTATGCCTTCCACTGAACTCACATAAAAGAGAGACTCGACTCCCTCTCGCATGCCTCGGGTGAGCGCCTAGCACCACTGGGTGATAGGCCGGCGTGCATGAGGTTCCCTTGTTCTTAGTGGGGTGCAAAAATGACTACACTTGGGTAAGGGTATGGTAGATGAACTGGCAGGAGAGTGTGTGGTTGTTTTGAATACCTTATTAGAGGGTGACATATTTTTTTCTTTAGGTTGCACCTTCTTGGGAAAAGGTGATATGGGCACACGAGATCTACAGGGGAAAGGCGAGATGGTGGAAGGGTGCATGTTACCCATAGGGATAAAGGAGGTGCTATGAATGTAGATGGCATGGGTCATGAAGGAGGAATGAGGGAAAGAGACTGGAATGTTAGGAGTAATGCATCAACTATCAATTATATTGGAGGTATGGGTGTTAAATATGTTGCAGTGTGGACGTAAGTTGTGTCGGGTGCTTGGGTATGGTAGAGGTCTGCAAGGGTGGAATGGGTTGCTGCATTTTTAGTTTACCGGTGGGTGGAGGTTTCTTAACCATGCTGGAAGGGTGAGGTCCTAAGATGGAAAAAAAGGGTGAAGGTGATGAAGGTGTGATCGGAGAGGTTGGAGTATAAGATCTATTGGATTGGTTCTTCTGTTTGGGTGCCGGAGTAGGTTTGGTGTTGGCTTTGGAGGATGTAGCTAAATCTAATTTGATGGGTGGATGAGTAAGGCTAGCGGTTGCGATGAACCCTACGTTAGTAATAGGTTTAGGTAAATAAGATGATGTAGGCATGGGATTGGATGTAGATGTGTGTTGGGTTATGGGTAGGGGTGTGGGTTGAGCCATGAGTGGTATTGTGGTAGAATTTGTGATTGTTGTGGTTATTTTTTTTTGATTGGCCAAAATATTTTTGGATAGTGTAATTATCAGCAAGTGACATCTGTATTTGTGTTAAGACATGGAGTAGAAGATGCCCCCAAAGTAAGGATCTATGCACATAATCTATGTGATCGAAAAGCGTGAGAGCGACTTTGTTGTAGGTGAGGTTGACGAGGATCCAATGGTGATTCCTGTAAAATGTGTCTTAGAGATGGGGAATATTCTAGCTTCGTCTTCCATGTGTAAGAGAGCCAAAAGTAAGTCCGTAGGATCTTGGGTAGCTGATGGAGAATGGTAACTTAGAGGAAAAGGTATTTCTACTAGATCCTTGATAGGTGGAGGAGAAAATGGGTGCTCCTCTGAGGGTGGAGGATATAATGGGTGCTCCTCTGTGCATGGAGGAGATGATGGGTGCTACTTTGTGGGTGGAGAAGATGAACAAGTATCTTCCATGGACTGGAGAAATAATCTGGGTGATGGCTCTCTAGGTGGATAAGTCTAAGGTGAAATGATCTTGATGTTAAAAGGAGGCTCCTTCATAGGTGAGGGAGGGGATGAAGGTTGTTCCTCTATGGGTGGAGGAATTGGTGATGTGGGATCAAGTGTAAGTGGAGGACTTTATGCTAGGATTTCCTCAATGGAAGGAATATGAGGTAATTGGGAAACAATGGGTACACCACTGAAAATAGTGTGGACCTCGAGGGTATGGCTATCATGATTTGAGGTTTCTCTGGTTTTATCAGAAGAAGGGGCATGATTAGGAAATGGTTTCTTAAAGATGTGTAATTTTTGGTTATCTCGGGTGCATTTGGATTATCCAACGTTAACTCACCTTTCTTGAGCATTTCTTAGAAAATATTTTTGAAAGTGATGCTATTTCTATCACTATGACCCTTTACTCAATGATATTCTGAAGTCATGCTCCTTGTACCATGCGGGAATGGGGTGAGAAGGATAAAAACCAATGTGTGGTTTTATGGGAGGAAGGGTGATGGCCCCAACTTTAATGAGCTTCTCTAAGACAAAAGAATAATTTTCCCCGATCGGGTGTATTTCCATTATTCCCATCCGAATTGAAAAGTCTGAACTGGTGAGAGATTTGATGAGGGGTTAGCCTGATTTGAGGGATGAGCTAGGCTGGCCTTAAGTACCACTGTGTTAGCGGTTCCCTTGGCTCTTGAATAATTGTTCTGTGGTTTCAAAGAAGAAGAGGTATCATTTGGTTTAAATGCTAAGTTTTTATTACGTAATTGGATTTTATTTTTTCGATTTCGAATCTCCAAATTTTGTGCCATGGTGAATGCTTCATCAAATTTTTAGAAGGTTTGGACCTATATGGTCGATGAGATATGCCTAGCACAACCCCGCGTGAAGAGCTCGATGAGTTCGGTTTACGGTAGTTGGAATGTGAGTTGATTGATAAGGCTATGCTAACGAGTGAAAAAATATGTGATAGATTCATCATCATACCGACATGTAGAGAAGAGGTCGGGTCATGGTAAATTTCTTAACGAAATTGATGGAGAAGTGATCTAAGAAGGCTTGGGCTACCTAAGTGAATGAGAAGATAGAATGTCTAGGTAACCCACTATACCAATCTAATGCAGCCTAGTCAGAGACATGGGAAAGGTCCTTAGAAGCAAAGCATCATCATGGGTGATCAGATAACACCCATGTTTAAAAGACCATAAATGTTGTTGCGGGTCTTCTTTGCTATTGAAGCGGTTAAATTTAGGCATTTCCCAATGTACGAGATATGGATGGATAGGAATGGATGGGTGGATGGGCTCATTACAAATCTCATCATAGGTGAGAGCATTCTAGAAAAAAATCAATGCCTCTAATGTTTGCATCTTGTCCATCATTAACTTGATTAGGTCGGTGGTAGGTTGTGATCCGGGTGCATCTTATAATGTAAGGAGGTTGGCGTTGGACGTATGATGGAGGTGGAATTCTCAGTATATGGTGATGTCGTATAGGTATATCGAGAAGGAGGAAGTGAAATAGGGTACGTACCTAGAATGAATGATAGATGAAATGAGAAGATCTTGATAGTACGTATATGGAGGTGGAAGGGTCGTGGTGACCATAGTGATAATGGGGGCTAAGGATTGTGGAATAGAAAAAACAACATTTTGAAAAGGGGTAGGGGTTACCGACATTCGGGGTGGTTGTGTAGCTACTGGGTACATATGAAACAATAGGTGTTGATGAGGTTATGTCCAGGTGGTTGGTGAAGGTATAGTGGATGTCATGGGTGCAACAGATGTAGCATACACAAAGTGGTCATAGTGGGTATAGGGCCTAGCTGCAAAATGACTAGGGGCAAGGTAGATGCGGGTAGCGTGGAGCTAGCAGAGGCGAGAGCGAATAGGAGAGAGTTTTGGGGAATATATACAGCATGTCGTATATCAACCGACACTGAAGTATCTCGAGTGGATGAATGGGAAAGATAAAAATACAAGGAGAAAAGGTTCTAGTCAAGGATTTGTGTAAACTCGCTCTCTGTGGCAATAGTGATAGGTTGGGTAGGATCTATGGGTGATAAAATAGAGGGCGGTGAAGGACTTGGTGGGAGTAGTTGATGACCTGAAATGGAATATTAGGGCATTTATTTGGCTTTAGGTCAGCACCATGTGAACAAGCACCGATGTGGCATGACTTCTTCCCGTAAATGACATAGAAATATAGTAGAGACAGGATAAATAGGTGAGGATAAATAGGTGGTGGTGGGTGAATTAGGGTTAAAATGTTAGCTAGAAAATTACACAAAGCTAACCGATGCGGTTAGGTTAAATCAATCCGGTCACAGTAACCGCATTTGGTCACCTTTGTGGAAAGTGGACAGTTGGATAAAACAAGGAAAAAGGCCAATACTTTTCCAAGTATGCCGAGATCGATAGAATTTACCGGAAAGTGAATATGATAAGAGTGATAGAGACTCTAAACATTCACGACGACGAAGTATCTCGAGTGGATGAGTGGGAAAGATAAAAATACAAGGTGAAAAGGTTCGGTTAAGGATTTGTGTAAACTCATCTCCGTGGCAATAGTGATATGTTGGGTAGGATCCATGGGTGATAAAATAGAGGGCAGTGAAGGACTTGGTGGGAGTAGTTGATGACTGAAATGGAATATTAGGGAATTTATTTGGCTTTAGGTCGGCACCATGTGAACAAGCACTGATGTGGCGAGGACTTCTTCCTATAAATGACACAAAAATATAGTAGAGAGCAGACAGATAAATAGGTGAGGATAAATAGGTGGTGGTGGGTGAATTAGGGTTAAAATGTTAGCTGGAAAATTACATAGGCTAACCGATGCCGGTTAGGTTAAACCAAATCCGGTCACAGGTAACCACGTTCGTCACTTGTGGAAAGTGGACGATTGGTTAAAACAAGGAAAAAGGCCAATACTTTTCCAAGTATGCCAGATGCTGATAGAATTTACTAGGAAAGAGAAGATGATAAGAGTGATAGAGACTCTAAACATTCATAAAAGTTGAATAGGTGTCCTTTTTAGTAGGTTAACCAAAAGAAGCAGTGAAGCGACGCCGGTTGGGTGAAACTGATTATGGTCAAAGGGTAACTAACGGTCGTCATTGGGTGACACGATTCTTATGAACTTGAAACAAAGATGATGAAGAAAATGTGGTTGTGAGTTAAAATTAAATGTGGAATCAAACCCAAAATTTTGAGAATGATGAGAATATAGTCTAGGAACACTTAGATGAAGCTGGAATACACCAACTGTGATGAGGAGCGTGCAAGGGGAAATAATAAAAATGAAGAACATGACCTCTCACCTCAAAATGCAAGCCAAGCAGAAACACTAAGAAAAATACGATCCTAAGAGTGCTTTTTCTATTATGTTTGTTTAGCTTATGCTATTTTAAGGACTGACTCATGAACTTTAGAATATAATATTTTGGTGAGAATGGCTTCCTATGAAGAAGGACATCTATAACGAGAAGTTTTAGGTATGTTATGGTGGGGGCGGGATGTCCTCGATGGGATCTTTGGATAGAGATAACCAGCGGGGTGTCCATTGTATTGTGATCGTGTGATCACCTACAGCTTCTTCCGGTGAGATGTTGTTTAAGAATGTGTATATATTTTTAATTTTGTGATGTTTGGTAAGACTCAAAGAGAGAAAGAGAAAGGAAGTTCTTTTCTACGATTCATTTGTCAACCATCAGCTGGGCATGACTTCCAGTGTATAGGTTGCCCTCAATTAATGTGAGCTAATGTAGAGAAGCAAAATGAAATGAAATGAGTTTTAAACCCAAATTGAAATGTTGAATTCGATGACACAAAAAGATGAACAGGAGAAGGGATGCTCTTTCACTAATGCGATACTAATGAAAGGGAAGAAGTGTTCTTTTAAAGCACCAAAATATGATTACTTTTAGACAATAGAAGAAGAGAAGGTTCCAGGGGAGAAATTTTAATGTAAGAACCTTTTAGAAAGGAAAAAACATGTAACTTTTCACCTAGAAATGAAAGAATGCAAAGAACCCTGAATGGGTCCCAATGGGCATGCTAAAATGTTTCACCTAATTCTAGAGTGTTTCTTCGAATGTTGACGAAACAGATAAGGGTAAAGGGCTAAGAGGGATACCTGTTAATATGTTGGTTGTAGGTTGTTGCGCGCGTATGACTTCTTGATCCACAACTAATTGCGAGAGATTACTTTTTGCTTGGAGGAACTACCTAAAATGGTAAAAATACCACCAAATGAATATTAAAAGTATATGTAGTGGACTACCTAGCATATGCTAGATCCGGAAGTGTGATACTTCCTAAACAAAGACTATCAATCCACTATTTAAAACAACTCAATGCTAATAATAAAGAAAATCCTACTATATTTAAAATGATTTAGGTATCTCATTCATCTACAATAAGGAAATTCATTCACAATATGCTAAGCTATGACTAAATCTGAAGGTCAAGGTCTCTATCAATGTAGTAGGTTTTGGTTACGGTCAAGTTACGGGATGTTTTGGGTATTGGGTAGAGGATGAAAGCTTTGTTTTTTGTATCTGGTTAAGAACACAGAGATCGACGTTGGTCTGGTATGACCGATGTTGGTTTAGGTTAACAGTGATGGTTGTGGGTAACCAGCATTGGTATGGTCGAGGGTATAGGAAACTCAGTAAAAATTTGGTGGGGTGATAGATCTGAGGCTAGATGGAAATGGAATGGCAATGGCAAGGCTCGTGTGGGTCTCAGGTATGCACAAGAATGATTAAAATATAGATATGGGCTGTTCAAGGGTGTGGGTAAAAGGATGATCAAGTTTGCATGGAGGTAAAATGGTGGTGGAATGAAATGGGAGCAGAAACTAATGATAGAAGTAAAAGAATCTACCAAATGATAAATGGATAGGTGCTAGTTAACAAAGCACTCACTTTGTTTGTGTAGATCAAGAACTTCCGCGCTTGTTACCTATCCAAGTTAATGTACCAAACTAAACAAAAAATCCCTAAAAACTCAAATGAAATCAATACCTGATAGATAAGACAAGATCCAAAGATGTAGGTGGAAAAGAAAGCCGATGTAGACAAAATGGGTGCACACGAGCAATCTTGCAAAGTAGATCCGAGAAACCTGCAAGACACAAATACTTAACAGAAAAAGACAATGTTAATTTGGGTGGACTGCCCAAAAGGCGGGTCCGGGAAGCGATAATCTCCCTCGGTGGATGTCAGTCCACGTTTTCAATTAAAGAAAGAAGCATACATGATAAAATATGTAAGTAAATGTCTAGATTTTCTGATTAAAAATGACAGACAGAATGTAAATAGCGAGATAGAAAGCAACAAAAAACAAGAAACTATGAAAACAATGCTAGATTTGTGTTACCTGAGTTATTTTAACTATCTACAGGTTGATCGACATTGATTGGGGAATCTGCATCTATTAGGGTCAATCGGTGTCAATTAGGATAAATCGACGTCGATTGGGATCGGTCAGCGTCGACTATGAGAAATTTACGGGAAGGTTGAGAAGTGGAAAATGAAGGCTAGTTCGTCACCGTCCAATGGATCTATAGTAGTGTAGGGATACTGATAAAGCTCCACCTTCGCTAGATATAGGAACAGAGTCACCAAGAGATCAATGGAGGCTCACGATGTCAATGTTGTGGGAGCAGAGTAACGGTACTTCTCTCAGGGATTGATCTAGACAAAATTCCCTTTTTCTTGATAGATGATGCTCGGGCTTGATGCTCAAAACTCTCTATCATTCTTTCTATCTAACTAGAACTAAATTATGGCCCTATATTTGTAATCGGTGCCGGCGAGGTATAATTGGCGTCGTTTCAAAAATCAGCGTCGCCAAGAGTACCAATCGGCGCCGATAAGTGAAAAGACTCACAAAATGGCCAAAAAGGACATTTGGGAAAGATGAAAGTGATCCTTTCGACTCAAATACAGAAAATATCCCACTACATGGTTTAGGGGGAGGAGAAATAGGGGGATAGATGGATAGAATTGATATGGGGTAGATAAGCGGTTAAGATACATGTAAAAAGTGTAATTAAATAGTTAATATTTAATTATCCATGGGTAAAACACAATGGGGTATAATAAACTTAGGATAGATGTTTAATTTAATTAATACTCCAAAGTGATGATATAAAGGTGCCCCAGGTTACCCGAGAAGGTAGACGAACGTGGGGGACACTAAATTGGGTAACCAATTTTAGGTGTCTACATTACGCCCCTTTTTGTTGAGTAACTTATGATAAGCGATGTTGCAAGACAAAACAAGGAGTTGAAAGAAGGAAAGAAAAAGTGATGATGTGATCCCCTCAAATTAGGGATGGGGTGGCCCAAAAAAGGCCAACTGATCTCAAGTTTAAAAAGGTAGATGAGAAAGAAGGATGCCCTAGCTAGATGGCTGGAGTAGATGTGATCATCGATGACGCATGACAACAATAAAAAAAAATACAGCAACCTAAGGACCTCACCTTGGTAGGGAAAACTAGCCGGTTTTCTTATGAGACGACATTAGTACCTACAAACTTGTGAGTGGAAGGAAGGCTACAAGATAGTAGCAACTAAAGAGTGACACATTGGTAGGGACAACCAGACGGTCTACGAATCAAACGACGTTAGTGCCTACAGACCTACTATATTTAAGCTACCACAAATGCAAGTGACCCATGTGCACGGAATAAACTCAAAATGGGTGATAATACCAAAAATATGTGCTAAAAGGCAACACCCAGGTGATAGTAATGATCAGATAAATAAGCCAAGCATCAACACTTTGGTAAAAAAGATGAGGAGACCTTCCACCGTGAGAAGGAAAATAATGGAACCAATTGGTGACAATGGCCCCCAATCGGCATTGACCAAGAAAAATCGACGGTTAACCAAACTAATCAACAATGACCGTAAAAATTGGTGCTTGACCATAACGCCACCATATAAGTATGCGAAAGGAAAATGTTAACGATTTATTTAGACCGTGACGATTGATTTAAATAGAGTCAAAAGTTGATTTTGAGCAACATGGAAGCCTCTGAGAGAAGCCAGAAGCGGAAGAGGACACGACCTAGTGTAACTGGATCTACCCAAACCTGGTATATATTTTTATTATTAAATAACATACTAGGGTACTAGTTTCTAGGAAAAAAAACTAGATAAGTGAGAGGCCAGAGTGTTTTGGGCACTCGGCCTCCCAATCGGCATTGATTGGAAAAATCGACACCGATTAGGTTCAATCGGCACCGATTGGAATTTCAATCGACGTTAACTAAATTAGGTCGACGTAAATTGAACTAAATCGGTGCCGATTGTTTGGATCAGATGTAAATGTAGATAAATGTGTTTTTAATGTTTCATTTTGAATAAATGAGAAGCTAACACCATATTTGATGTCATGTGATGTAGACACGAGAGGCTTTACATATGTGGGATGTTATTCCGAGCTTCTGGAGACTATTCTCCCTGATGTGATAGATGTTGATTGACATCACCTAGAGCTAGCCGGGCTCGGGGCTTCCGTTACTATCGGCAGTGCCTCGAGACAGAGAGAGTTGATGCGAGAACCGATATAGCAATGGGACAACAAGACATGCACATTTTGGTTTAGGACAGTGAGATGACCATCACCCATGAGGATATATATAGGATCCTGAGGTTGTCGATCACTAGGGACCCGATAGAGATCACTCCATGAGAGCAGCAGAATAGAGGGCCCTAGGATAATTATATGGAGATAGGGCAGATGATTCAGAGATAGTGTCTGGGGTGGTGAGGATAGCCTCACATTATAGACAGGATGATGCCAGGAGTAGATGGATAACACTGATTCAGATGGTGATCTCTTATTTTTCTCTACCAGATTCAGGAGGTGGGAGATTTCCATTGTTGTTACTAGACTGTGTTTGTGACATCCTGGAGTTCAGGTAGGTGTTCACGTTTTTCGATGCCCTAGTAGCACAAATATATCATGAGCTATGGATGTACACCACAGGCGGTGGACAGGTATCGATGTTAGCTTTGTGCTCCATTACTGGGCATATGAGCATATAGCAAGTGATCAGGCCATCAGGGATTCCATGGATGCCCGTAGCAGAGGGGGACCTTGATTATGGATTCCAGCAATGGTAGGCAGACATGGCCCCGGGAGATACAGGAGATCTACAGAGTGGTATTTTGAGTGATTCCAGATAATCGACACTAGAGCAGGTCATTTGGAGACCATATCGGGTCTACCCGACATGGGCCGGTCAGGATGCTCACCTGGTGGAGCTGAGATGGAGTAGGGTGGTTAGGGGCCATAGGCCAAATATGTGGGAGCACGTCCCATTTAGATGGGTGTTGAGGTAGTTTGTTTTAGTACAAATGGTCCGGGCACATATATGCCATACAAGCAAGACAACAGAGAGACCGACCTACCAATTTTGATCCTAGCTAGATCCACTGAGGGAGGCCCCACCTCCCATAGATAGTGATGATGATGCAGGAGTAGATGATGGCTACGTGGCATGGTACTCTCACAGAGCTACCATGACACCTCCTAGCATCCATAGACACGAGATGAGGAGGACATAGCTGCAGTGCTGGAGAGACTGGAGGGAGAGCATGCTTGCCTTGATGCATGCACACCAGGCTGCCCTCGAGGAGATTAGAGCTCTAATGGAGGAGAGGGATGCACTGATATTAGAGAGAGATACCACATGTCAGGAGTGGGATATAGTGATTCAGTAGAGAGATTGCTACCATCGGCACAGAGAGGCCCTCAGGGCCAAATATGGTGATACAGGCACCACTTCAGAGTCCGGGTCATAGGGTGTGGCATCAGGAGGGCCACCAGTAGTAGCAGCAGCAACACCATTACGAGCACCTGGTATGGTGAGTCTGAGCACCTATCAGGATCTCCTCACCGAGGTGAGATACTATGAGGATGCCTTGGCATGCATGCCCCTGATGTGCCTCGTTATGGTGCGAGGAGGAGATCAGCGATAGCCACAGCTAGTGGTGCATCGGAGGGTGGGAGCACCAGGAGAGATTGAGGTGGTGGTAGGGCCCTAGTAGCAGGTGCTTCTAGCTCAATAGGAGGTGGCCAGGAGAGACAGCCTGGGCCAGAGGAGGGTGGAGGAGATAGTGTCTTCCACCTATCCGATTTTACGATATAGATATGTTATTTTTGTATCGATATACTAATGTAGCCTCAGTTTTGAAGGAATTTTGGATGTATGACATAGATGGCTTGATTGAAAGCCATTCATTCTTTTTATATAGACATTCATGTATATATATATTCATCATTTTGTGTTATGTGATTGTACTCATGCATTTAATTTTGATAAATATAGATATATGTAGTCTAATTTTGATGGACATAGATACATGCTTTATAGAGGATAGATGTATAGATGTGATGTGATTGATAGATTGATAAAATAAACATGTTTAAGATGTTAATTTAAATTTAAATGAAATAGATAGATAGATTCACATGTGTTCTTAATACATGCTTCGATGTGTTTTTAGACGAAGTAGATAAGATGAGTATAGATAGATGATAGATTTAACTAAATTAACATGTTAAATGTCAATTTAAATGGATGAACAACAAATAATCATGGGAAATGCCTCTTGTGACAGCAAGGGATGTAATGAAATTATCCTTGATTAGAAATAAAAAGCAATACACCTAGATAGGAAAAAGAATGATAAGTTAGGCTCCTAACCGACCATAAATAGAGACCTTGATAGAAAACTGAAAAGATGATGCACATAAGGCCATAGACACAGATAAAATGAACCTGACACTAGTTAGTCACAAACCGATCTAGGAGGTAAATGGAACAAGAAGTAAGTATGTATCTCGTCAAAATACACGAAGGGAGAATACATGCTTATATTGGGAAAACAGGGTCTCCATATGATCGAAAAAGGTCTTATATCTCAGCTTCATGATTTCTTTTGATAGAAGAGAAAACTGATCAATGTAGGAAGTTTGCTAGATATAGAAAGACTGATTGATACAGGAAGTCTTTCAATGATGCTAAAAAGTGAACAAACTAGCTGAAGAGGAAGTCTATTACTACAAAGGCTGATCAATGCGAGAAGCCTTGAAAATTCCATGAAATAAACAGTCATCCTTCAAGGGAGCGGTCTGTATTTTGAATTTGATGATAGCCATCCTTCAAGGGAATGGTCTATACTTTTTGATTTATTTGATAAGGCATGGATAGCTGTCCTTTGAGGGATCAATCTATCTTTTGGGATTTAGGATAGCATATCTATTTTTTTAATTTTTGGAGCTTTGAAAGAAGCTAAGTTTAGACTAGATAGATCAGATAGAGGGGAAGAAAATGTATACAAACACGTACTCATGCCCCGAGTAGATTTGATTAAGATAAACACTTAGGACAGATGAAGTAGTGATTAAGGTGTTCCTACCATGAGGAGGAACATATCCATAAGAAAAATGCCATGAGTAGAGCCACGGTACTCATATTTAAGGTAGAAAAGACATAATGCAAAGAACCACATAGTTTTGAATCACTACAAAATATATGACCAGTTGTAGATGGATGAAAGATATTTTTGTGACTAAGATCGTGTAAGATAGATTTTAACAGTAGAAGGGCCTTAGATGCAAGACATTAAGAGGTTCCATTTCAGGTACACCATCCATGGAAGATAGATGATAAGCCCCAGACCCATATTTATGAGTGACTACGTATGGACCCATCCAGTTAGGAGCGAACTTACCACGCTGACTCCTTTCTAGTGTAGTGACATTTTGGTTTTCTTTAAGAACAAGATCACCAACTTTGAAGTCATGGTGCTACAAGTGCTTGTTATAAGCATTTTGACACACTCAAGATAGACCTGATGATGCTCAAGAGCATTGAGACACCGCTCATCTAGTAACTCAAGTCGTGCTAGGTGATTTTGACGATAGTCTTCATCAGAAAAATTCTCTAAGAGAGATACGAAGAGATGGAATATGTACTTCCAAGGAAGGAGCAACCTCGAGACCCATAAATGAGAGAGAAGGGAGTAGCACCAGTAGGAGTACGAATGCTAGTCCGATAAGCCCAGAGAGAAAAAGGGATATGTAAATGCCAATCCCTACCAGCTCGACTAGTTACCTTTGTGAGGATATTACGTAAAGTTTTATTGGAAGCCTCAGCTTGGCCATTAGCTTAGGGATAGTACGGAGAAGAAAAGATGAGTTTGATATTGAAAGCATCACAGAGGTTCTATAAATTGATGTTTTTGAAATATTTACCATTTTCTGTGATGATTTTGTGTGGGACACCAAAGCGACAAATGATGTGTTGATAGAAAAAATCAACAATGGGTTTAGCTTTGGTTGATGAAAGAGGAATAGCTTCCACCCACTTAGTAAAGTATTTTGTGGCAGTAATGATAGAGTGATGGTGCTATAAAGAGTGAAGATTGATGAGACCGATGAGATCAAGACCCCATTGTGAAAAAGGCCACAAATCTGCTGCAGGTTGTAAATCCTGACTAGGGATATGTGTAAGATTGGAATGTTGTTGACACTTGACACATTTCTTAGTGTATTCGCAATAGTCTCGATTAAGAGAAGGCCAATAGTAACCTAAACATAAGATGCATTTAGCTATGGCCAAGCCACTAAAATGTCCACCACAGATACCATCATGGACTTCCTAGATGGCTTTAGATGATTCAGGGGTTTTGAGGCACCGAAGCAAAATACCATCAAAACCATGTTTGTAGAGGATTCCACCCAAAATAGTATATAGAAATTAGCGCGTAGGATAAAAGACATTTTTCCATTGGAAGTTAGGTCCGGAGGAAGCAAAAATGGGATAGATAATAAAAATATGATGATACCACTCATCTTGAGTGTTGGTTGTGACGGCGTTGATTGAAGTCAACTGCCCGAGATGAGAGGGTTGGTCTAAACGTTGAACAGCCACATAAAGTCACGAGTCTTTGGTAAAAGGCGGAATAAGCGAGGCTAAAGAAGGCATTGTATCTATGAAGCAATTCACGGTGTAAGGAATATCTTGGATAGTAAATTTATCAAAATATTGAAGTTGAAAGAGAACGATATCGTGATACTTTTGAAGGATATCATTTTGCATTGATAGACACCAGCGACTTGCTCAATGATAAGCTCGAGAATCTACAAAGATGTCGATATGGCAAGTGCCAAGATTAATGGAATTTTGAAGACCTAAAACAAGAGCTTCATATTCATCCATATTATTGGTACACTCAAAGTTAAGTTTATGTGCGATAGGGATAGGTGCACCCGGGGAGGAATCATGATGAAACTTGTACCTCCCCTTGCTAATACTTGGACTGTCAAAGAAGAGTTTTACTTTAAATGGAGATAGAAAGAAATTGATTTGTTGTATGTACTCATCTGGGAATTTAGCTAGGGGGACTTGAGTGTCTAGAAGAGGAGTATCAGCTAATTGATCCGCAATGACCGTCCCTTGATATATTTTTTCGGGATGAACTTGAGATCAAAATTTTCCATGAGCATGAGCCAATGAGTGATACGATCATTGTGATAAGGTTTCGCATGAATTTTCTTCAATGGATTGACACTTGTAAAGATATAAGTTTTGTGATTAAGGAGGTAGTGACGAAGTTTAGAAGTGGCGAAGAGGAGAGCACAACACATTTTTTTAGCTTCGGAATAGCATGTCTCATACTCATGAAGAGTGCGACTGATATAATAGATGGCTTGTTCTTTTCCGTTAGTGTCCGATGCGAGATTATGGCTCCAAAAGCATGATCGATCACGAAATATAAAGATAGAATGGGTCCCCCTCGGTGGAGGTGTAAGCACGAGGTGGAGAAAGAAGATAAGATTTGAGATCATCAAAGGTCTTTTGGCAACGCTCATCCCATTCAAAATGAACATTCTTACGAGAGGAGATGATGAAAAGGTTTTACAACAAATCGATAGTTGTGAGATAAAATGACACACCGATTGAAAGTGTCCTTGAAGACCGTGAAGCTATTTTAAGTTGGAAGGGGAGGCATCTTGAGGATATCCTTTATTTTTGCATGATCAATTTCAATGCCCCTAATAGAAATGATAAAGTCTAAGAGTTTACCAATGAGAACGCCAAACACACACTTAGATGGATTTAGGAGAAGACAAAATGAATGAGCCTCTCAAAGAGAGGTGCAAGAATGAAAAGATGATCCTGATGGCATTTGGATTTACCGAGGAGATCATCAACATAATCTTCCACGATTTTGTGTAAGAAATCATGGAATATGTAGCTCATTACTCGTTGATAGGTTGCTCTTGTATTCTTAAGACCAAAAGGCATGACATGATAACAAAAAGTCCCCAAGGAGTTACAAAGGAAGTCTTATGTTGGTCCTCTGGTGCGATGAGAATTTGATTATATCTAGAGAAACCATCCATAAGAGAAAGCATCTCATGACCTGCAATTAAATCTACAAGTTGATCGATATTAGATAGAGGAAAATCATCTTTTGGACAAGCGAGATTAAGATCCGGAAGTCGGTAAAATTCAAAATTTCCCAGAGATTTGGTTCTTGGTGCTACATTTGAAACCCATTGTGGATAGTTAATGTGTTGGATGAAGTTAGCGAGAAAGCAAGTGCTTTGCAACTCTTCTTTAACAAGAAGGGCTACCCGAGGATGCATTTTACGTAATTTTTCTTAACCGGTTTGATGTTGGGAAGAGTAACGTTGTTGTGGACCATGATATCGGATTGAGTCCTGGCATATCTTCATATTACCAAGAAAAATCTTGGCGATGGTTGGAAAGAAAGGTGGTGAAGTATCCTAACTCTTGTGGATTAAGAGATTGGCTGACCTTAATGATGCGAGGGTCTTTAGAAGTCCCTATATTAAGGTCGATAGTGGCTTCTTTGAGAAGTGTAGATGTATTAGAAGGAATAGTTTTAGGAAGATAGGAATCTCTGCCCCCTAGATAGGTGAGAACCGAGTCATCATCCACATGGTGGATAGTGTTGATAGTGGGAGAGTCATCTCTAACTATTTCAGGGAAGACTAATGGTATGGAAGTGGATTTGCCATTAGTTTTATAGGTTAATGGACCTATGGAAATGGTATTGACTTAAAAAAATTTAGGCAGGATGGAAATGGCATCATCCACATCAAATGATGCTTCTGACCTGGTGGGAGAAGATGGTTCTTTAACGGAAAAAGGTTCATCGAGAATGGTGATGGTGGATTTTGAGAGAGGTTTAAACCCTAAACCAAATTTTTGATGTGGTTTAAGAGTTGGAATGGACACAAGGTCATGCACACCCTATTCATACTTTCCCAGGCCAAAGCCCTTCCACGCACATCGATATAGATAAGTTTTTGTGAACGCGGGATTCTGTAGACAATCAAACCCTGCTGAATAGGGTTTGGCCCTAGGGATAATCGGGCGATAGTGAGGTGTATCAAGACCACCGTAGATGAAGTTAGTCTATTGATTAGGCAGACCAATGGTGACGATGCGACCAAGACCTGGCTGATATTCAGGTTGTTTGTCTGGTCTACCATACTCGTTAGGTTTGAGATGGGCATCAAAAGAGAGAAGAGGAAGCTCTCCTAGTGAAAAACACTGCAATGTTTCTTCTAGATTTTGTAAATTTGGTAGTTTTGTTATAGGTATGGAAGAGGATGAATCCTTATCAAGAGAACAAGCATTCTCCTTTGGAGGGGCAGACCCTATGGTCATGTCGCATTGTGCGGAAGGGAAAGGGTCTCCTGGATGAGTATAGATATTTCCCTCATACTGATGTTTTAAGCATCAATGGAGGGTTGATGGGATGAAATGCATTGTATAAATCTAGGAGTGTCTGAGGATCATATTGTAGTGGAATTTCCCTTCAACAATGTAAAAAAGCTCGTGATGTAGTTTCTTACCTTCCCGAATGGGCAAGATCATAGTTCCTAAAGTAAGCGCCATTTGATCGTTAAATGTCCAAGCGCGAAAGGTGGTGGTGACACTACGTTCTTTGGTAACTTAATTTACTCAAATACGTGGGAGGAAATGATGTTAAGTGCAGCACCACTATCAATCATAGTGCGTTTTAACGTAGTGTTGTTGATTTGAACTGTAATAAAGAGGGGAGCCTCTAAATCTTCGGAAGAAAGGGGAGGAATTTCAGAATCCTCGAAGGAAATGGTGGTTGATGGTATATTCAACCCAAAAATAATCTCAAAAGTTTGGGGTTCATCGAATTCACTACGATGCAACGCAGTTATCAATCGAGCTTAGCAATGTTGTGGAGATGATTGAATGAGGTCAAAAAGAGACATTTTGACCGGAGCATGGGTGAGTTGTTTCATAACACTCTCCTTAACTGACATGGGAATCTAAGCCCGAGGTGAAGCATGAATAGAGACCTGAGGTCTCGGGGCTGATGAGGAAGGAGGAACTCCTTCAGAGTCACGAAATGACAACTGTGGTTGAAATGATGTAGATGATGATGGATTATCATACTGTTGTGCTCTAGTGGCGATATGAATTGTGTCAATTTGAGAAGGTGGAAGATCATCCAGAGTGGAATTAAAATAATTAGAGGTTTGGGTAGATCGTTCAAGCTCAGATGTAGTCAAGATGACATGAGATACTTGTTCCTCCTCCTCTTCCAAAGAAAAGTTCACTTTCTTCTAAGAGACTACTAATGACATATTGAAGGGCTTTACATCCCTCGGTGTCGTGACCTAGAGTGCAGTGGTAAGCACAAATCAAATCGAGAGGTTAACCGGGAAGGTTTTACTTCTTTAGGATAATAAGGTTTTATCGAGAGGAAGAGATATAGATGAATATTGGATAACTTGGTGAAGAATTTTAGTATAGAATCCGGTAGACAAAGATGAGGACAGAGATGACGAAGGCACCTCTTTATCCTTAACAGAATGCCGAGGTAAAAAACCTACATATCTAGTTTGACAGTATTTTTAGGGATTGTTTTTCTTTTCTGGACATTGGGAAAAGCATCCTTAGGTGCTTGAGATGGAAGCAAGTGAGGTAAGATTGATTTCGGTGGAGGAGGAGCTCCTAAGATAGATTTTGAAGATGATGAAGATGGGACAAGTGTTGTGGTCTTGAAATGAAGAAGGCTGCTTGGTCGAAACTAATGATGATTTAGATACAACTGATTTAGATGGGGGAGGAGTTCCCAAAATAGGTCTAATAGGAGGCACAAAGGGTGCCTTAGCTTTTGGTGATGAAGATGATGGTTCTGATAAAAGAGGTGACACCTTTCTAGTGGGTAAATCCACTTTATAAGGCATTAGTGAAGATGGTGTTGTAGAAGAAGACACCTTCTCAGTGGATAAATATAATATTTTATGAGGCGTGGAGAGGGATTTTTGAGGGAAGGCACCAAGAGTCTTAATAGTCTGAAATATTGGTTTTCCTTTTTTGGGGATGGTGACAACTTTGACCGCATAAGGTGATTGTAACCTTTTGGAGGAAGTAGATGGGGAGGTACCGATGATGTAACGTTAGACTTTAGTTGTCTCGATTTAAGTTCAGGAACCAAAAGTGTAGGTGTCGAGTGCTATTTCTTTAGATTTTTCCTTAATAGGCAAGGCAACATCGGTGATGGAAGAAGTGGATGACGAAGAAGTGGTTCCCTATGAGGAAGATACTTCCAGTACAATAATTATGGGTGCAACTACTATAGGAAAGGAAACGAGAAGAGTCAAAATTGAAGATGCTTTCATTGGTAGAGAAGTTTGTACGATGATAGGTATGTTCACCAATGGCATAGTCACGGTGAAAATAGAGGAAACAAAAGTAGATGTATTTGTTGTGCAAACTTGAAGAGATGTGAATTCCTCAAGCATCAAAAGAATGTCGGCATTTACGAGGCAGATGATGAGGATGACACTGTCTCTGGCATGGATGGAAGATCAAATAAAGAGGCAGAGAGAGATGAATCCATCTCTAACAATGGAGGAATATTCAAAGATGAATTTTCTAAAGATGGCGGAATCTTATAGATTAATGGAGCGGGAGGAATTTCTGATTCGGTCAACGTATTCTTAGATGGCTTAAGTTTAGAAGAATATTCTTTAGTAGAGATGAAGTTGATAGTATGAGTGTTTGGTTTTTGAGACCCTGAAGCATCATTATTTGGGGAATGATTGGGAAAAGGTTGTTTAAAGACATCAAGTGCCTGATTTGGGGGAGTATTTGGGTTATCCAGAATGAGCTCGCCTTTATCAATGAATTTTTGGACAAGATTTTTGAAGGTTTGACATCGTTCAATGTCATGGCCTTTGGTTCTATGATAACAACAGAAGTCATTTTCCCTGTACCAGATTGTTCATTCTTGGATTTCATCAAAATTTCTAATAGGGGAAGTTCGATCATGTGAACTTCCAACATTTTTTCTAAGATAGAAGCATATGATTCCCCCAACAAAGTAAAATATCGAGATGATGAGGGTCCTTTTTGAGAAGATGAAGAGTCTCTCCGAGGTGTTTGATTAGAAGTGTTATCAGCTCGTGATGTTTTTAATATGATAGTGTTGGTGGACCCCTAATTCTTTTCTTTGTTAGAAGTGGAAGGGTTTGATTTTGTAAACCGAGAAAAATCTGGTTTAGATTTAGAGTGAAGTTTTAACTTCCCTTGTTCAATGGCATGAGACTCAAGTTTGCGTGCCATCATAAAGGCTTCTTCAAATGTGTGAAAGGTTTGAATCCTTAAAGTGGAAGAAATATGATTAGCACAAGATCGAGTAAACAACTCGATCTGTTGAGATTGAGGGAGGGAGAAAGACAATTGATTTATTATTCCTCTCCAACGAGCAAAAAAGTCTGCAATAGACTCGTCATCGAATTGATGAATGTTATAAAGATCTGTAATCGAGATCTTATGTGTGATATTTATTGAGAAGTTTTCAACAAACATCTGAGCTAATTGAGAGAAAGAAAATAGGGAGTGTTGGGAATGTTGTTGTACCAGTCTAAAGAAAGCCTTCTTAGAGACATAGGGAAAGTACGAAGCATAAGCTCCTAATCCTAGACTATAAGGTAGCAAGCATGCTTGAATGCTCGCAGGTGTTGTTGAGGATCCTCTCGGATATGAAATTTTGAGAACTTAGGAAGTTCCCATTAGGGAGGATAAGGCTTAAAAGCCACTAATGGATGAATTGGTTCATTACACACTTCTTCAAAAGAGTATGAAGGGTGAGCCCATTTGGTGGAGGCTTCTAGGTCTATGATTTTCTTGAAAATAATTTGGATGACATCAAATTGAGGAGGAGGCATGTTGGTATGTCCTGCATAAGAAGAGAATGGTAGATTTTGTTGAGGCGTTAACGGGGGATTCATCTGCTAATTGACAGGATGATAAGAGGAATAACTAGGTGTTTTGGGTGATGCCTGGTGAGGTATTTATTATGAAGAGACTGCGCATATAAATAGGCGTGAGATGGCAAGCGGTTGAGAGAAAGGTGGTTGAATGAAATATGGAGCTGTGTTTGGTGGGCTCCTACACTTGTCGACTGAATCGGAATGGATTGAGGAACATGGGTGTTGATTTTATTGGACATGGTGGGAAATAAAGTCTAAATGAGGCTTTTGACTACCGGATTGGTTATTAAGGGCATTGACGCCAAAGGATGGGTAAAGGTCATTGTTGTTGGAGCATTGGAAGAAAGACCAGTTAGAGGACGAGAAGAAGAAACCAACTGACTCGTAGAAGGGGGTTGATTCATAAGAGGTACTGACCTTGAGACGTAATAGATGGCATAGAAGAATTAACAAGCAATCTGTGAGAGCGTGGATGCACCCATCATAGCTAAAGAAGAAGGCCTCTCAAAAGTAGGTTGTGGAGTAGCCGAGGTAACCATGACACTAGGGATAGGTAAGATCATTTGAGAACTAGTTGACATGGTTGGTGGAAGAGAAAAAGGAGGCATAGATGCGCCACCCTCTTCCGTGGTTCGAGGCGAGAAAAAGTATGCTAATTGTTCTATAAAAGCCTAGGATGGTTCATGAGAATAATTGTAAACTTTCTAGATTGGTGGTCCCTGATCAGATATTCGAATAGACTTATGCACTAGATAGTCCATAAGGGCTATCGGATTGCGATCAAGGAGTGCCTAAAATTCAAGATCTCCGCAAGGAACATACTCTATATTAGAAGCAGATGATACCTCTGAAGGACCGGGGGAAGCTGGACGTGATGGGATTACTTTAGGATGATAGAAAGGATTATATGACCAAGATGGGGAACCAACTAATAGCGGTCCCGAGGAAGACCCGAGGGGTGCCAAAACATCCACATTAGTGGTGATCTCGGATGAAGAAGGGGCCAGTTGAGCCATTTTTCTAGATTGTGACCGGGTGATGACCGTCATAAACAAGTAAAAATATAGAAAAAGAAGATTGACCTAACTAATGCATAGAAAATTCAAGCAGCGTAGGTGATTATCTCTTTTAATTTTTCATGCTTTTAAGAAAGAAAATATTAGGGAATGATTTTTAGAGCAGGAACTACTCATAGCCAAACTAAGGATGGTTTGGGGAATGTTTTGGTGAGGAGTCTCAAAGGCACTTGAAAAACACTTGGTATGTGGCTTGATATAGGGGCCTACCCCGCACTTAACACACCATTGCGATAAAGGGAGAGTCGGTGCTTTTCCAATATATACCATAACTTCCGTGAATTTATAGCGCGGCACTGAGTACTACGTAGGCTCTTCCTCTTGGATGTCACTTCCAAGTAGGCAAGGCCAGGGAAAGAATTTTTGTTTAAGTGCTTAATACCTAGTGATTTTGGCTTTGTGTGAAAGGGTAAAAAATAAAAATCAAATAGTGTCACTACTGATTTTGATCAATTTTCCAACCTTTTTAGAAAACTAGGCGAAGAGCATACATCGAAATGACAAAAAAGTTCTTTTTAAGCATTAAAAATGAAGTGTTTGATTTTGATGAAGAAAAATCAAACAATTTCTTTCCCAAATGTGATTAAATTCTTTTTAAGCACCAAAATCGAAATGTTTGAATGTGATAGACAACAAAAAAACAAGTTCTTTTTAAGTTCTTAAAAAGGAGAAAACACCGTAAAAGAGAAATACTGTAGATTTAGCTCTCAAGGTGTGCGGAATTCAAAAAGCGCGTTGTTGAACTCTTCCCCTCGAACAATCTCGTGAACAAGAAAAGTGCTCCGCAAGAAAAGGTTAAGAAAACACACAAAAAAATCTAGAAAGATATATCTAGATAATAGTAGAATGAAAATCACTATTTAAGGAACTAGAAAAGTTTCAAAGAAATGACAATTCTACACTAAGAGATAAATCAAAGAGTGCGTTTTGAAATCAAATGAAAGATTTACTAATTTTTGAAATAGAAATTGAGATTTAGATTTGCAAGAAAGAAAAACTTTGACTTTGCAAATTACAAATGAAAGAAGCAAGACCAAAATGAAAATGCTTAAGGAAAACTGATGAAAATCAATGAAGAAAAAGAACAAAAGCTCAAAACTGGAAAAGAAATGAACTTACCAATAGGAGACTTTGGTTGGGTCCCACTTTGAGCCATGCCAAAATGTAGATCAAGAATTTCCATGCTTGTTACCTATCCAAGTTAATGTACCAAACTAAACACAAAATCCTTGAAAAACTCAAATGAAATCAATACCTGATAGATAAGACAAGATCCGAAGATGTAGGTGGAAAAGAAAGCTGATGTAGACAAAATGGGTGCACATGAGCAATCTAGAAAAGTAGATCGAGAAACGTGAGACACGAGATACTTGACAGAAAAAGACAACGTTAAAAAATATTTGGGTGGACTACTTGAAAGGTGGGTCTGAGAAGCGATAAGCTCCCTCGATGGATGTCGAGTCCATGTTTTCAATTAAAGAAAGAAGCATACATGACAAAAGATGTAAGAAAATGTCTATATTTTCTTATAAAAATGACAGACAATATAAACAGTAGATAGAAAGCAACAAAAAATAGGAAACTATGAAAATGATGATATATTTTTGTTACCTGAGTTATTTTACATGTCTGTAGGTTAATTGGCGTCAATTGGGGGAATCGGCATTGATTAGGGTCAATCGGCGTTGATTAGGATCAATCGGTGTTCGACTGGGATTGGTCGGCGTCGACTAGGGGAAATTTGTGGGAAGGTTGAGAAATGGACAATGAAAGCTAGATCGTCAATGTCTGCTGGATCTGCAGGAGCTGTAGGGATACTGAAAAAGCTCCACCTTCACTAGATGCAGGAACAGAGTCACCAAGAGATTAATGGAGGCTCATGATGTCGATGTTGTGGGAGCAAAGTAATGGTACTCCTCTCAAGAATTGATCTAGACAGAATTCATCACTTGATAGATGATGCTCAGGCTTGATGCTCAAAACTCTTTGTCATTCTCTTTTGTCTCTCTTTCTATCTAACCAGAACTAAATTTTGGCCCTGTATTTGTAATCGGCACCGACTAAGGTATAATCGGGCGTCATTCGAAAAATCGGCGTCAACCGAGTACCAATCGGTGCCGATCAGGGAACAGACTCCCAAAATGGCCAAAAAGGACATTTTGGAAAGATGAAAGTGATCCTTCCGACTCAAATACAGGAAATATCCCACTACATGGTTTGGGGGAGGAGAAATAGGGGGATAGATGGATAGAATTGATATGGGAGGTTAGGAATTGATATGGGGTAGATAAGTGGTTAAGATACATGTAAAAAGTGTAATTAAATAGTTAATATTTAATTATCCATGGGTAAAACACAATGGGGTATAATAAACTTAGGATAGATGTTTAATTTAATTAATACTCCAAAGTGATGATATAGAGGTGCCCCAAGTTACCCGAGAAGGTAGACGAACGCGGGGGACACTAAATTGGGTAACCAATTTTAGGTGTCTACGGATTTGTACGAGCTTGATCTCGGTTGGAAATTGTGGGTGATAAAATGGAAGGGACTTGGTGTGGTGTTGGCACTTCCCGGATACTCGTGGAGGAAAATGGCTCTATGGTTGCTTGGTGTTGGTTATAGATCTTTATGATGTGTGTACTAATGTTGGTTCTTCTTGCGCGACTTTGATTTTGTCACTTGTTCTCATAATAAAATTCTAAAACTCTAAACAATGTGCCAACCTAGAAATAAGGTTGTTTTGGGGTTAAATGGTAACCGACATCAGTTCTTGGTTGACCAACGGTGGTTTAGGGTGACCGGCATTAGTTAGGCGGGATTTCTAGGTTTTCTTAAATGGCGAGATCCTTTTGATTTTCTTGGATCTCACTCGTTTTGCCCCACGGGATAGAATGGAAGCTTCCTTCTAACAAACGGGAATGTGGTTAGGGGAATATAGTATTTTATTTTTAGGGTTTGTGTAGGTCTTAGTTAGTTATGGCAACTTACTAAGAATATGTCTTAGGGTGAGGTGTCTAAGTGAGGTGTATAGGTGAGGTGGATGTGTGGGTATTGTCTAATTAGGATATTTAAATAACAAATATTGGGAGGATAATGAATTAATTTAATTAAATTAATATTAGAGTGGGGTGAAGGGGGGCATGATTAGGTGAATGTGTTCAAGGTGTTTATTTGACAAGGGACCAAGGAGAGTGTGACCCAATTTTGGTGTCTACAAGAGGTATAATATGTTGGAATTGTAGAAAGAAAGTTTGTACAAAGAAGGATTTTTGGTTAAAGGAAAAAAAAAGAGAATGTACGAGAGAAAAGTAAAGAGGAAAATGTTTCGCAAAAGAGGTAATGAAATATTCCCTAATTATCTCCTTGGATAATAAAATTGAGTCATGGGTTTTAGATTTAGGAGCTTCTTTCCATGTAGCCCCTAATAAGGGCTATTACATAAATTATGTCTAGGGTAATTTTGGGCATGTTTATTTAGGAGATGATGAACCATCCGATATTACAAGTAAAGGTGAATATAATATTAAATTGTAGAATGGAAATACATGGATATTGAAAGATGTGAGGCATATTCCAAGCCTCAAAATAAATCTAATTACTACGGGAAAATTGTGTGAAACCGATTGCATGGTTACACTCACGACCAAATATTTGAAAGTTACCAAGGGATATATTGTTGTAGATAGAGGAAATAATGTAGGATAATTGTATTTGTCTACCTATATTATTGATTCCTTTTTGTTATATCTACTTCATATTCATATACGAGCATGTGGCATAATTGGCTAGGCCATATGAGTGAAAAGGGAATGCGAGATATTAAAGGCAAAAGATAAGTTATCAAATCTAAAATGTGTAGATCTTGATTTTTGTGAGCATTGTATTTTGGAAAGTAAAAGAGAGTGACATTTCTCAATTTTGGGGCAACAAAAAGAATTAAAAATTATATCTTGTACACTCATATGTGTGGGGATCAGCCCGGGTAGCTTCTCATGGAGATCCCAATACTATGTTACTTTCATTGATGATGCCACAAGAAAGGTATGGGTTTATTGTATTAAACAAATTTGATATTTTGAAACTTTTAAAATATGGAAAGCCCTTGTGGAAAATGAATCGAATTCAAAGTTAAAGTGCATTAGATCTGAAAATGGTGGTGAGTACTGCAATAAGGATTTCAATGATTATTGTTCAATAAATGGAATACACAGAGAAAGGACGGTTCCTAGAACACCACATGAGAATGGTGTTGTAGAGAGAATGAACAAGATAATCATGGAATGAGAGAGAAGCATGAGGATATGTTTTTGATTGGCCTTACAACTTTTGGTTAAAACAGAGACACAACGGTTTATTTGGTTAAGCTGTGGACCTTCAAGTGCACTAAATGGTGGAATACCAAAAGAATTTTGAAACTGTAAAAGAGGTAGATATTTATTTTCTTAGATTATTTGGCTCAAAATATTTTGTGCATGTTGATAATGAAAATAGAAATAAATTATATGCTAAATCCAAAAGATGTACTCTCATTAGTTATGGCTCGTGATTTCGGATTCGGTTTTAGGATTTAGAAGGTTCTAAGATAACTAGGAGTCATGACATTGATTGGAATGAAAAGAGAATGTACATGGATCAAGTTTTAGTACCCAAAGGTGAACCGATGGAGAATTTTGTGGATGAAAATGAACTCTTGGATTTAAAATTAACACCTATAGGTTTACACACAGTAACCAAGATCGGTTTAACCACGACCAAAATCAGTCCCCTATATCGGAGTTGGTTATAAAAGAGTCATATTGGCATTGGTTAGCCAAACTAAGTTAGCGAGAAGGTGGTGGCATTAGTCACCGTCATAAGTGGATACAAATCTATAGAATAAGAAAATTGAGTCTTCGACACCCCAAATCTTGGTGAGAAGGTCACAAAAGGTAAGAAGAACTCCAAAAATGTTTTCACTATGCTTATCTTATTTATTATTGGTGATAGTGGTGAACAAAAAATATTTGAAGAAGAAATGTAGGATAAATCCCACAAGTAGTGGGAGCATGGAATGGATGAGGATATGGACTCCTTAGATCATAACCAGACATGGAATTTGGTTAAGTTTTCAATAGGTAAAAGAGAATTATAGAAAAATTGGGTTTACATGATCAAGGAAGAAGAAGGTGGAAAAAGAGATGCAAGGAAAGACTTGTAGTAAAGGGATTTACACAAAAATAAGGTATTGACTTTGGTTAAATATTTTCTCTGTTGTTAATATGAATTCTATTCATATTGTATTGATTTTAGTTACAATAGAGGATTTGCATTTAGAGAAACTTGATGTCAAGATGGCATTTTTTCATGGTGATTTAGAGGAATTGATTTATATGAATCAGCCACTTGGGTATGAAGTCAAGGGTAAGGAGAAACTTGTGTGCAGATTGAAAAAGAGCCTATATGGGCTCAAGCAAGCTTCAAGATAATGGTATATGAGGTTTGATAGTTTCATGCATGAGCATTTTTATTCGAGATGTGACTCTAACCATTTTGTTTATTTCAAGATGCTTGGAAAAGGGAGCTATATTATTTTGTTATCGTATATGGATGATATGCTTATTACGGGACATTGGTGAGCTTAAAAAAGCTAGCTCACACATTTGTAATGAAGTATTTGGGAGCTATAAAGAGAATCCTTAGCATGCAAATTCACAGAGACGTGAAGAACATGAAGTTTTATTTGTCTCGGAAGAATTATATCAATAAGGTGTTGGAAAGGTATAATTTACAAAATTCAAAACTTGTAAGTAAAACTATTGCTAGACACTTCAAATTGAGAAATATCGGTGTCCTACATAACATGATGAGGTTCAGTACATGGCACTTTTTCGTATGCTTCATCGGTTGGGATTTTGATGTATGTTATAGTTTGTACCACACCAGAAATTACACAATCGGTGGGATTTGTGAGTATATTTATGGCTAATCTAGGTAAATAGCATTGGAAAGCAGTCTAATGGATTCGCAGGTATTTGAGAGGGACATCGGCATGCGGTTATGCTATGGAGGGTCGAGATAATTTCTTACATGGGTATGTGGATTGAGACATGGATAGTGATTTGGATGGCGTAGGACCACCACTAGATATGTTTTCACAATAGGTGGGATGGCAGTTGGCTAGATTTCTAGATTTTAGAAGGTTGTGGCCATGTCTACTATAGAGACCGAGTATGCTACAACTACATAAGCTAGGAAGGGGATGATATGGATGAACAGTCCATGGAAGAGTTGGGAAAGGAGAAATAGGATTGTATATTGTATAGTGATAGTCAAAGTGTGATTCATTTGGAAAAGAGCCCAGTGTTTCATTCTATAACGAAACACATTCAATTGATATGTCACTTCATATGGGAGGTATGTGAGGATGGGAAGCTGAAGTTGAAGAAATTTCATACAAAGTAAAATCATGTGGATATGATAACGAAGCCATTGGAGAAAGATAATTTGGATCTACACTCCACTTCTATTTGTCTTGAGTTTGATACTTGAAGAGGGAGAAAAAGGAGAAGGAAATTATCAAAGGAAGGATTTGTATGGTAAAGTGCAACAATTTATATCCAAGTGGGAAATTATTGAGTTGTGGAGCTTAATTGCTTCACTAGCATACTTTTGCAGACTATCTAGAATACACAGAACTAGAATCGGTTGACGAACTTGCTTTAGTTACCCATGGGTGGTATTGGTCGGGAAAGGAGGAATTGGCATCGGTTTCGTATAAGCGGCATTGGTGTCTTATGCATGACTACTATAATTAAGTTACACAAATTAGATCTATATTTAGTTATAGAGTGAATCTAATGGTTGTAATTGCATAGCTAAAGTTACCTAAGATTATAGATGCATATATAATAATAAATCTAGGGTTTATAAGGAAGAATTCAATTGAAAATTAAGACAATTTTCCTTTAGAGAGAAAAGAGAAATTAAGTAGAGAATAAATTACATGACATCTAAGAAGGTGTGTAATATTGAAAATCTTCATTGTATTTCCTTTGTGATAATAAAATGTTTGTTTCTTTATGGACGTAGCCCACACTAGGTGCAACACATTAAATCTTGTGTATTGTTTCTTCTTGTATATTTCGTATTGATTCATTTTATGCTTATATCTAATTAATATATTTGTACAACTGATGTGCTAACCCCAGCATGTGTTATTATATGAGGTGTCATGTTTGTTTAGAAAATAGTTAGATTACGCTCTATTTTAGCCTAGGTTTTTTTAGGATATATTTTAGGTCGCTTAGTTGGATATATTAAACATATATCATAGGATAATGTAAAATAGTAATAGATCATGTTAGAATATTTAAATTAAACAATATCTTATGATTATATTAAATAGTGCATGGTAGATATATCGGGATAAAGAGGTTTTCAGAATGATTTCATATTAGGGGATAATTTTAAAATAATAACCTAAATGATAATATATATTTTTAAGCTAATGGATATGAATGTGATAGATTATAAATGTGAACAAGACAAATTATTAAAGACATGGAGTGTAGAATTATGGTGTCTACAATCCTATAGTACCGATCGAAAATGATTCCTTAAAGAGTCTTAGGGAAAATATTTTCTACGACTGCATCCCACGAGAGTAGTTATTGAATAGTGGTTACATACGCTTTGATGTCCACATTTAGATCTCCCTCCCCTTTAAATTTTGGAATATTTGGTAGAGGTCATGGGAGCATGACACTCTATATTGTGAAGTTGAGGGGCTCTTTAAGATATTCAAAGTAGGTCCCCACTACGTAAGACTCAACCATCAATGACCCCTGATGGGGAGGTGGAGGTGGAATAGGCTATTGATATGGCTCAACGTAAACATTTGTGGAGGCATAAGGCACCTCCTGTGGCTGACCATATGGACCAAGAAAAGTGTAAATGTGCCCTTGTGATGATTTGGAATACATATGTATGTATGGGAGGAAATTACTTTGGTACGTAGTTGGAGGCACAAATGTAGGGAAAACTACATTTCAATTTGGGATGGCATTTGAGAATGCACTTCTAGTTGGTTCAAGTTGAGGGTATCTGTATGTAATGTGAGGGGGAATACCCAAGTTGCCCAATCCTGTGAGAATATCTCTGGGCGAGGAACTCCCGTGTAAATCGGAGAAGGAATTGGCATAGTAGGAACTTGGCCAAAGTTTTGTGGATGATGGAGAATCCTTCCTTTCCCATCAGATGGTGAGACATTAGTATCATGAGAAATATCTAATTCTCTTACCCTATCCACAAATTTCAATATGACCTCGCTTGATGATGGTATGGTGTTTTGTTTTAGCACATGTTGTTGAAGCTTGTTAGGTTGCAAATGAGTGTGATATCCTACTATGAAATGTTTGTTGTTGGTTTGTCACCATTCATTAGAAAAAATTTCAGTTATAGGAGGGGTAGAGGTGTTATTCTTAAGTAGGACATGCACATGTCCTTGCATCCTATCCAGAGATTGATTAATATTTTATAATTGTTTCTCACTTCAGAATAACGTATTAAATACTCCTAGTCTAGTAATGGGAGTTGTTGAGCGCATACTTATTTTTGGTTTGAACAAAAACCCAAGGAGATGAGCCTGACTCTCTGATGAATGTCATATTATTAGAATTTTAAATTTCAGGTTGTTTTCCATGTGCCATTTGATCAATCTCCTCGATCCTGACCGAGGATCCATTTTTGGTCCCTTGAGGAGGAGGATTTTGAGACATAAGGATATGAGTTTAGTAGTTCTCCGCCTACATAGATAGTGAGGGCAACTATTGTTTTTACCCATTTGGTATTATTATGCCTCAAGACCCATAATGTGTCGGTCATGTTCCTATCCCAACATATTCGGGGGTTTATGAATACCCGTAGAATAATGGGAGAAAGAGAAGATTGATGAAATAAATGGAAATGAAAAGAGACTAGCTCTTCACATTGGGTTCAACAATTTATACAAATGAAAACTGACACAATTCCTTCAATCACACTCGACCTCTCAAGGTCATGATGGGAAATTTGATGTGGAAAGTGTGGATGGATAGTGATAGAGAAATATAGTGAGTATATGGTACGTGGATGAAAATACGTGAAAATGGGATGGAAACATTATCAAGGAAAAATAAATTCCTAGACTCACAATATCGTATCCTTATCAAGTGCAAGGAAGGCCCTTCTAGCCTAAACTGGTCTAATGGATGGATCAGAAATAATGGACACATGGATACTCCAATTGATATCAAAATCCATGTAAATCATTTCTATGGGTTGTGAGATGCCCGGAAAACTAGTGCGTGTCTCATAATGATTTCACGATAAGGTCATTGAATGAATGAGAAGAATTCATGGTTCCACCGGCTCTATGGTTGGTTGGATGGAATGGTGCAAAATTTGAGGGCTCATTAAGTTTCCTCATTCGGAATGTTTAGTGTCAAATGATGTTTGGTGGAAGTGGAGAAGACGCGTACATATTAGTGAGCGTAATCATATTTCAAGGTATAACTAGTATTCGGGCCCTTATGGTTAAGAAACCCATGGATCATAACTATAAACTCTTGGCAGTTGTGGTCCTTATATGGTAATGTACGTTTAAAATCTATTTCCAGGGGAAGTCCAATATTTGTAGGCTTTGTTAGCATGAAGTTCAAAATGTTTAATTGTTCAATTTTCTTAGCATATCATCTTTGGTGTTCTGAGGATAATCATACAGAGCCTCGTATATATGTCTATAATTATCTCTAGACCATTTAGTTATGGTACCTATGGATCACTTCCTTATGTGCATTCTTATTACTGACCGTTGATGGTCATGTTTTGCAAAGATGTAATTTAATTAATAAAATAACAACTAACTTAATTGAAGTAAAACTATTCTATTTTTTTGGTATTTTCAAGATATAAATGAAATACAAAAATCTAAAGCAACTATTCTAATAAAATACATATTTTTGTACTTTTCTATATTTTTAGAAGAAGCGAAGAAATTAAAATCTTCTAATATAACAAATAAATCGTATACATATAAATAATCAGATGTAATTATTTATGAGTAATGGTGTAATTAAATATATACTAATCAAATATAAGCCTCCCTAGTTAAATCCTATACTTTTTCCTCAGAGGCATGGGAAGAAATCAAATCTTCTCAGAGAATCTTTTCCTCCCCTACACCTTCTCTTGTAAAAGTAAAGAAAGCTTTTATGGATGATTTTCTATATGATTTGATGCTTCTGTTGATTTCTAAACAAACACATAAGATTTCTTCAAGAATCACCTCTTTGCAAATCTACAGAGATATGAAAAGGAATTTCTCTTTCCTAAGAAAGATTTTTGAAGGAATTGATCTACTGTAACTATTCAATGATTGTAATAATGAAAATGAAATTCCTTTTCTACTGTAGTGAATAATATGAATAAGATATTTTAAAAAAGAATTAAAAATTAACCAATTACAACCCCAACCTGGTATTTGCAATACTATGGCAATCTAGTTGTGGTGTGATTTTGTGTCCCTCAGTTTGTCTTTGTAATCTCTTGTGTTCATGTGATTCTATGATGCTTGGAATGCAATAGAAGCAATAAGGAGAAAGCGTTGGAGCAATGACAACTTGATGGTAGTCTAGTAGCAATGCAAGTGGAAGAGAGATAACACAATTGAAAAAATCTTGGCTATGTAATTTATAGTAGTAATTTGGCATCTCAATAATACAAGAATACACAAAATGATCTCTGACCATTTTCTTGAGAATAAGTAATGGTTTTATAGAAGGTTGGCTGGGAAATGGTTCAAACATTTGACAACATTAAAGTGTCAAATAAAAGCATGAAGGGGTGTTTAAATAGTCAATCAACAATTAGAAGTGGGACAAGATGCAAACACAAATCAATCAAGCCCAAAATTAGCTAAATTGGTGACAAACATGTGCTAAAAGTCAATTGGAGTAGAGTAACATGTATCTAATTCATGGGTAAATCATTATGGAAAAAGTGCACAAGACCGTCACCTTGCACATGGTAGCGGTTACAAAACCACCACCCTACACACGGTGGAAATTACAAGAACTCTACCCAGTTAGGGAAACGGTTCTATAACTAAAGGTCAAAAATATGGGAAAATGATGTGGGAAGCTAAGGAAAAGCATGCAATGGATAAGTAAGGTAAACTAGGCTACAAATATAAGTTGCAAAGAGGTTAAGGAGCTCGAACACCTTTGGAAAAGACATTAATCATCATTGGTGACTTTTTGTAACCATTTTTCGATAATGTAGCATGTGTAACTCTGGGTGCATATAGACACCCATATAAATTACTTAGATATGTGGATGAAAATGGGATTTGTGTGAAATTTCAAGGTAGTTGGCATCAGTACACAAACTAATCGCAGGGAAGCACAATACCAACATTAAGTTTCCTTAAATGATTGGAAGGTACTCTTTCCCCACCATTGCAAAGGCTAGGTTGATGGAAGAGGAGATGGAAAGGTTCAATATGGATAAATTTGAACCTAGATCCAAGTATGATATCAGGTGGGTTGTTATTTCAGCTTTGGGAAGTTTGTATGAGCATGAGCATAAATTTAAGGACTATTGGATGAAATATTGGGATGAAGAAGAGGTCATGCTTATAGATTTCTCTAAGATGACCCTTAGGCTGGTCATTTATTTTGAGATTGATGTGGTGCTCCAAGGAATAACATATGATCAAAAATAGTGAGTCAATATTATATTGACCATAAGATTGAGGCACAACCAATTTCTCCCATAGTCTGGGATAAAGAAGAGTCAGATAACCCATATAAAATAATAGTTGATGTAATGGGAAGAACCCTAACTTGGATCTAAGGAAAAGGTAGTGATTTATCACTTCAAAACATGACAGTGTTAAATGATTTTAAAGACTTGAATATTTTGGGGAATATCTCCCTCCTCTAAAAGAGGGAGCTAACAAGATGGATCTATTAAATGGGAAGGATCCCTAATTACCTAGAAAAAGGACCACTTCTAGAATTATTGATCAATGGATTAATACTACTAGTGAGGCTGGAACTTCTATATATATTAAAATAAAAGACATAATATGTGCTCTTAAAATCTATGCAAAATTCTCCTATCACCCAAGAAGTGCTGATACAAATTAAAGGGGAAACTATGACTAAACTAAGGACTCCCTTACTTTTCCAGGATCATCTAGCATAGGGAAAATATGAAGGGACTCTTGGCAAGAATTGACCAAAACTAAGGGTGTAAAGTGCTAAAGAAAGAGAGGTACCTAACCTTCAGCAATTTGAAAGAGCTACAAAGAAAGCTAAGGTGATACAACCCATGGTAAGAGACACTAGTATTACAATAAAGGAAGGTGGTTTTGCTTTGAAGAAACATAAGAATAGGTAACTTGGATTCATTGATCTAGTTCCACTCACGAGGCTTAGATAAAACTTGATGCTACATTGGCGCGAACAAGAAATTAAACCACAATTCCAAGAAATTATTCATGTTACTCCATTAGTACCTCTAGAGGTTTTAAATTCAGTTCTATTCCCTAAAGGAATGATGGTAGGATCAGTCAAGGAACAGATGAATCATAGTATCCCCATGTTTAATCATCCTAGTGATACTTTAATAAAGAAAGGGCAAGGGGAATAAGTAGTAATTCAATCTAAGGATCAGGGTGTTACTAAGGTTATTTAACCACAGGAAAAAATGAAGAAACAAATTGAAGTAGTAAATATATATTTATTTGAAGAAATTCCTATCCTTGAGTTTACAGAAGTAAAAATTGAAACATATGCAGTAGGGGATAAAAGTGTTCCCCAAGAATAAATAAAAATGAAAGATAATTCTCAGGCATTAGATGTTGAATTAAAGGATCAATTTTAAATTTTTCAAACCAAGCATATAACACCTTCAAGGAAAAAATAAGTAGTAGCTCAAACACTTGTAAGTAAACCATTTCAGTAGATGTTACCTATACCAGGATCAACCTCAAAAGAAACCAAAAATGGAAAAGAATGATGAAGTTCCTCAAAGTGCAGACCTACAAAGGAGGTTATGATGGAAGCTACAAAAGAGGTTACTAGAAAAATTGAGACCAGTGTTAAGGAAGATACACCAATTGATGATAAGGATCAAAAATCAGTGATTGGATCCAACCAGTTGAACAAAAATGGGAAGGGTTGGCAAGAAAAATATTATTGATGAACAATCCCATGAGAACTTATCCATAGAACATCGACCTTTGAAGGAGGTAGAAATTTCAAAGAGTGAATAACCACTCAAGGTTTCAAGCCCAATCAAGGAAGCTCCAAAAAAGCGCAAATATACCTACAACTCCAGTGAAAAGCAAGGATAAGGGTGAAACATTAGTTGGTGATAAGGTCCAAGAAAATATTAGCCAATCCCAAACTCAGGAGCAAGAAAAGGAGAAACCAAAGGTAGTGGCACCAAGTAATGAAAGGAAAGTAGTAGAAGTTGAGAAGCCACATGAAGAGGTACCAATATTACAAAATTTTCAAGATACATCCAAGCAATTGGTACTCTTTTCAGAGACTCCACAACCCACATCACAAGGAATAAGTATGGGAAATACTCCTATAATTGGATGGCTAGGAACACTCCTTCCAAGGAAGGAGAAGGAATTGGTTCAAGAAGAAGTTGTAGACATAAGAAATATTGTATTTTCAAAACCCAAAAGAGCCCAAAGAAAGATAGAGTCCTCACCAAAACCCATGTGGACCAGCAAGGATTCATAACTCTAGAGATAAAAACCCCACAAGGAGATAAGTTGAAAGATGAGATCACATTGAGTGACTATAATGTCACACATATCCAACTGGGGAAACATACTAGAGAGAAATTGAAGCTAGGATGTTACAATAGTTGTTTGGGGCTTATTACAGAATATTGATGAGGATAAAGTAACTAAGAAACAATTGAAGGAACAAGTTAAAACATTGTCCTCATATATACAGAAATGGGTGCAACCTGTAGATGAAGGGAAAGAGGTCACTACTGCTATAACCCTATAGGTCTTGAGTGAGGTGGAAAAATCTAGAGAAAATTTCAATGCAATAGATAAATGGAAAGAGGAGCTATCTCAAAAAGGGAATAAGATCATTGAAAAGGTAGTAGAGAACTACACACAATTAACTGTAAGAATCAATGATACAGATGAGAAAAGTGAGAAATGTGAGAATGAATTACATTATTGGGAAGGAATTATTCCCAAACTTGAAGCCATCACTCATCTAGATGAAGACTTGGTAGAGAAGGAAGGAATCATACCATCGAGGAGAGAGGAACTCAATACATGTATGAAAATTTAATCAAACTCAGAATGGAAACTTTAAACCAGGTCAAGGAGAAATTGACAATAGAAAAGGATGAGATAGTGGAATGTATTGATGTTCTAGATAGTAAGTTGAGAAGGATGATGCTTGATAAAGGTATACTTATTTATGGAGATCTAGGAATAGACACCTGATACAATCCTTTGATCAATATATTTATAAGGATAACTTTTCTTATGATACTATTCAAAAGTTCATCACTCTGGAGAATGTGATTGTTGAGTTGACCCAAAAGGTGAAATAAAATAAAGGCATGATATATAAATATGATGAGATGTTGAACATACAAGTGTTAATATTCAGGTTTCATACAAGACCAAATGAGGAAGATATAGTGCAAATATTCCAATGGTTCGATGCCTTTCTAGACATGATACCTGAAAAACAAGATGATGATGAAGAAATTGGTGATGATCCCAATGTACCATGAACAAGTTTAGGCTTGTTTACTTAAAACTTTCCTCCATTTTTTATCTTCATTCATGACAATTGTATACTTTCTTAATCTATAAATTTCAATTATGTATGTGGTATAATGTAATGCAGTATGATTTCATTTGTTTTGATAGAAATTTAGATCTATTATAAACATGAAATACATTGTAATATTTTGAATCATTTGCATTTGTAAGTAAAGAAAAATGGGGATTCTATAGGGGCCTCAACCCAGAAATATTTACATACATTCTTGATATCATAAAAAAGGGAAAGGGAAAGATACATTGTCATTTTGTTACTAAGAAATCATCCTTGAAAGGAGGAATCTTGTTCAAAAGCTTATTATTTCTAAAGACAAATTCCTTAGCATCCTCAACCCCTTGTACAAATAAAATGTCTCCTGTAAGATCACAAGACATGTTCAAAGCCATGAGCTCATTGATACTTTCCTAGGTCCATTCAAAACATGAATAAATTATAACTTCTTCCCCTAGGAAGAGACCCACTCCTTAAGACCTAAACTAGATAAGCTTTCTTTCCTATAGATTTTGAAGTGGAATGTGGCAGTGAAGTGCTTGTTGGAGCTTGAGGTACAATTTTGGAATCTTTTAGAGTGGATCGGCTTGGAGGTTTGGATCCGGATTCACTCCTACACTTCATTAAGAAATATGGTGGTGCTCTATTATTTCGCAAAGCGAGGGCTCTGATGATTTATTTTCCAAAAAAAAACACGTTTTTCAAAATTAGTCATCCTACGAGAAAGGGAAGACAGGTTGTCCATAGAGGATTCTTCATAAAAACATATGTTCTTGTAGGAATTGAATTCTCATCAAATTCCTTGTTGAAGAAAAGAGGAGAAGCATCGAAGGAAGTATCCTTTATAATAGGCTTTCACTTAAGCCAAAATTTCTTCAACCCCTCGGGAGATTTCTTATTCTCCCACCGGAGCAAGTGAAAATACAGAGTTGAAAGGTTGAAAAATGGTCTTATTTTAACTAGCATTTTAATCAATGATACCCTAAAAACTTGAGTTTCAAATTTTACTTTGCACTCTTCTTGGTCCACAATGTCAAATATCATTCTCACGAATTCCTCATCGAAACCAAATATGTTTAAAATTGAGTGCATAGCTTCAAATGAAATATCTTTCAGGCTAGGTGCTAATGTTACCTCCTCCATCTTACAAAAAGAAATTTCATTAAGCTTCTCACACTAGAACTTGAAGAAAATACACAAGATTATGAAGGGAATGGTGAGAATTTATAGCAAAAAATGGAGCTTGAGAGTTGTTGTGAACAAAATCATGTCCGAGTAAATGCTAAGATTTCCTTTGATGTTCACACGAGGTTGATAAAGGTGAAGTAGATTGATATTAATCAAAAAGGAGTTATTTGGCTTGATGTAACAAACCACACAGAGGGACATTCAGTTTGAAAATAAGTAATAATGATTGTGTGTGTTTCAAAATAGATTCCCAAAAGGAGGGAATGATAAATGTCAAATCAAGCCACTTTAGAACATACAAAAATCATTAAAAAGGTTTATCAACTTTCCCAGAAGGGAAATAATCAAATTGATGATGGAAAGTAATGACATGGCACCCTGGTCATCATAGAAACACAAAATAATGAAACATACACTTGGAAGTACTTATAAAACAATCTCTCCACATGGCATGATAAGAATTAAAATATTCCTAGGGCAATAACCGTGAATCATATATTGTTACTTGAGTGAAGAATATTCTTCACAAAGATTCACTATTTGTAAAATGGGGGGAAAATGAAAAAAATATCATGATTGTATATATATGAGAGGTAATTTCTTGTATCGGGGGTTAATTTTTCTAAGCTTTAGAAGAAATAGAAATAATTGATGTGTTTTCTTGAATCTTAAATTTTAATGAGATACTGTGAGTTGTTTTGCTTCTTCAAATTGTCTTGTGTCAATATGGTTATAAGTGTACAACCATTGATAAGAATTGAGAGCATAGGTTTTGTTCCCTTGTTAAGGAAATTGGAAATTTTAAAATGAATTGTGTGTATGCTCATGAGCTTTGTCATGTTTTATTTTTAGGTAGTATATTTTAAATCAATTAGATACTTTTCCTGTTGCAATATTATGTTTATGGCCCCTCTTAATTACACTAGATCTAACCTTAGTGGTAGTATTTTGGCAATTGAGTTCATGTTGTAGTGAGATAATTCTCTTCATAGTGTTGTACAAAATTTTAAATTCATTTTACATCCATTCTGTTGTAAATATTTTTGTAAGCCTTTGAGTGAATCTTAGGTGTAATGAGTATGGAGTTGTAAGCATTTTGTTAATATATTGACATGAGCTTTCATGTGCAATTTCTTGAAGGTTTTATGAAACCATGTATTCTTTGGCATCCATGAATGTAAATCTTCTTTTCAAGGGACTGTTTTTGGTTAATTGAGTATCCTTTCTACCTAGAGTGATATTTTGGTACAGTTGGAGTTTTGAGAAACCTATTATAATCAATTCCATCTTGATTTAATCTCCCATCCTTACAAAAATATATAACTACCATCACTAAAATACTACAAATCATTTATGTTTTCTTTTCCTATGAACATTTTCTAAGGGACTTTGTAATTTTTACTTCCCTTTCCATAAATATGCAGAATGATTGAATTTTTTATTGTCTAGAGTAACCTGAGTCCAATTTGAGTGACATATGCACCATTTAGTGTGAAAATTGTGAGATTTAAATGTTTCATATATTGGTTGTCATCATTCAAGACTGGCCTACTTATTTTACAAGAAAATTAATAAACTCATATTCCATCCATCCTCCTTACATTTTCAGGTTACACGATGGGTTCTCTCACCCTAGTCAGAGGTAGGACCTAAAGTAGTAGGGAATCCCATTCCCTTTGTATGTTCCACTCAATCCCTCCAAATCTTGGTTTAAATAAGTTTTTCGATTATTCTCCTTGGCTACAAAATGACATAAATCTCAAATTTTGTTATTCTTAAATCATCCTACTTCACTTGTTGATGTTTCCTAGCCCCGAGGAGGTGTAAGAGTTGGCACCAACACGCAACAGTTTATACAAGATAAATTCATAAATATGAAGGAAGATTATATCTACCCATATTTATATCCCGATTAAATAATCCATCCATTTCTCCATTAATACAAAATATCATGAATTTGTAAAATCAAATTTTGTTAACAAAATTCATAATTATGATTATACATCAGGGTCATGTGCCCATCTTTTCATTTAGTATTTCTTCATGAAATCATTTAATAAAAACAAGATACTTATTAAAATATCCTTTATACATGTGACCAAAAGGTCATAATCAACAAAAAGTATTAAATTAGTCCATGTATTCACTTCATATCTTCTCCTATTTACTTATACATCAGTTAGGAGAGATAAATATACATGGGTCAGTTTGAGAGAACTGATATGAGTCAACTTTTTCATTTCCTACACCATAATAATTATATATATAATGATTAAAAAGTCAGTTTGACCCTAAACCAAATCAAGTCATTTATGAAATAAAAATTTAAGTCAACAAATATAATATCATCATTTTTACAACAATCTAAAATAACTCATCTATATTGAATTTTAATTGTATTTAATAACAAATGACATCAATCATAGAATAATAATCTTCAACTTATGATACTTGAAATCTATTATATTTATCTAGACTTATACATATAGTCCTTATTTTATACAATTCCTACAATCAAGACTTCAATCATAAAACACATTATTATTCATAAGCCAAAATAAATTCCTTGTAATAATACTAATTAAATCATTGTTAACAGTTTGAATTTGTAAAAAAATAAAGTTTACATATAATTACAATACACGAGACGATATTCCAAGTTATAAGAGTACACAACTTAAATACTAATTTATCTACAAAGTAACTATACCCACGAGAGATAAAACAAACATGTAATTGTATATCTTATAGATATTCAAATCCAAGGAACGAATAACATTCATAATACCTCATGCAACAGACTTATATCAGAATAGAACAAATAGATACTCAAACAACCTTCTATTCTCCATATTTTACATATCATAAAAGAAGACAAATGATATAATAAGTTTATGTATTTGCATACACACACATATGTGTAACAATCCTTGACAAACAAGCCCATTATGGGTATATTTAAAATACTTGTTAGAAGATAAATGACCCTAATCTTGAAACAAAGTCCCAAATATTTCCATTCAGTCTTCCTATATAAACAACACATACCATAACGTAGACCTGTATGGGTGTTTATAATTGCTATGTAATAGTGAGAAACTACAATCTCATAATCCTTGAATAAACTCATAAAATCATTCCACATACAAGGTATGCAAACCCAATATAAAACACAGTTCATAATTTCCTTAACTCTTAAACTCATTTCCTTCAAAAAATAATGCATACCCAGATGGTAAAACATAGTCCAAGCCCATAATTTCTTATTTTTATTAAAATATGCATACCCAGATAATAATTTGACATTCAACACACAAATTTTTATGTCATTTCCACATACTTGTATAAATAAAAATCCGAATGCATTATAACATTTATTCACACAAAATAGTATGAAAATTTCTCATTCACACATAAGATCGTATACCATTTCAACATGTTTTCATGCCTATATTTTAACACGAAGAATGAAACCAAAAATATGGATTTTTAAAAAATTAAATGATGCAACACTATAGAAATGTTACATTAACAATAGACACTTCACACCAACACTTACCTTACAATAAACCGACATACCAAAATTATAAGTGTCACAAGTCCAAGAATTAAATTTTATTACTTCAAAAGTGTAACCGGAAGCATGGCTAAATCCTTCATTTATTAAGCCTCAAAATGTTACAATGCAAATTATTTATGTTTCCTTTTAGGATCCATTTTAGAGTTATAATTTTTTATTTTTCTCACACTACCAATAACCGAACATAAAATCCATCTTCCATTCTTAAACACTAAAATGTTAGATCCAAAAGTATGCAACTTTTTCTATAACTAATACAACTCTAGCCATCACACATAAAGTGAGGTATGCATGAATAATTTTCTTAACCCATGGATGATCTCTCAAACCATCATTCTTATGTTGATTCTAACTCGTCGATATCCAATCAATACAAAGGGGTAAAATTTTAACTTGGAATTCCTTTCTCGAGTCCCATGCACTTCTCATCAAGGTTTTATCATGTGCCATAAGTAGGTACAACATAATGTATACTTCTCTTAATTGGTAACATGGAGATGTTTGGCTAACGCAAGAGTGTTACCAAGATATTCAACCTTTTCATGTTTCATATGTGTTTTCATTGATGTTGAGGTGGATTAGTTGATGTCAAGGTGAATTGATGGAAAAAGGAGTGAATTGGTAAAGTGAACATGTGAAGAAGATGAAGGTTGATTGGTAGTGTTATCTCACTAAGGATAAGTGTTAAGGTACTTAGTCAATGTTTTTGCATCACTAGAATGACTAAGGATAAGTGCTAAGGGACTTAGTCAATGTTTTTGCATGCTGCAAAGATGAGGAGATATCCGCTGAAGATAGGAGATATCCTCTGAAGTCAAGAGATGGTTGCGAGAAGTATTGAAGTAGGTGTCGATAACTTGTAGAAGGATGCGAGAACTCTAGAAGAAGCCGCAGAAGGTATGTGAATCCACGAGGGTAAAGGAATGAAGTTATCAAATTAAAAGGAGCCAAAAGACAAGCACATATAGAAGAAGGAGAAAGATGTTGAACTTCAAATATAGTCATTGAAGTCTATAAATATATTTAGATGTCTACAAGATTTCATAGAGAAGGATTGTCATCAGCAAAAAAAGACAAGTAAGACCTAAGAAGTCGCATGAGAGAAATAAAAATTGTGGGTGTAAGGGAAGAGTTATGGACATGAAGATAGAGCAGCACGAGTAAGGAGGACATAAAGGATGAGCAAAAAAATCAAGGATAGGAAAAGAAGAGGCCACAGAGTAAGGAAGTTAGAAGCAACATGGAGGTAAAGAAAAATCCACGAGTAAGGAGAAAATATGCAAATAACTAAGGAATAGAGATATCTACGAGAAGACTATAGAATCCGCTAGATAAAGGAAACATCTCAAAGAATAAGAAAATTCACTCGAAGGAAGTGAGAACTACATATAAGGAACAAGTCATAGAAAGGTGAAGGATAATGAGTATAGCTATGAGACATTGTAGAAGTCGTGAGAAGCATAGAAGAACTGTGGATAACTGATAAGCCACTAAAGAAGGAGAAATTTCACAGAACAAAGAAAAAATCCACAATACAAGAGAAAATTTCCAAGAAGCCAAGAGAAGCCACGAATCGAGAAAATATGAATTGGATATGAATCAAGGACAATTAGATAGAATGTAAATTGGAAGAAGTAAGAGTTTGCAAATAAATCAATGATAATTCAATTGTCTGAAGATTATGGATGTGTGTACAACTATAACTCCACATTGAACGATGACGTCCACTATTCCAGTTGCCAAATTTAATGCTTTTTGACTTCAAAGTATTTCAGTTACACTCTCCATGAAGTTTCTAATTTCAAGGAGAAATAAAATATTGGAGAAGAAAGGAGCTCATCTATTCTAGATCACAAGGAAATCCTAAAAATAAAAGAAATCTATTTTTAGGAGTTCGTCTCATAAATAATTTCTGGAAGCATATGCATACAATAACGTGTAATCAATTGGAATATAGAAAAGAAAAATATGGAGATAATGGAATGCATTTAATGCACCATATTTTAGGTGACTAGGTAAGAGAGATTACACGAAACACAAAAGGAAGTGTGAATGGGTCGATTGGCTATATAGTGGAAATTTGATGTCATTGCTAAGTGTTTCTCAAGGATGAAATAAGAAAATATAATTGAAGGAGAGACAGAAAGAAGGGTTGTTCGGTAGATAAAATGATGCATTTCGAGTTGAAGAAGTAACTAGAGAAAAAGAAAGTAATGGAAGTTATGAGAAGTAGAGTCTAAAAATTTGATCAAATGCATTATAGATTGATAGATGCAGCAAGAGAAATTTCATGAGATGAAGAGATGAAGAGATGAAGATCTGAAAAGAGAGATAAATGCAGTCGAGCCAAAGAAAGAAGAGGTAGCTACATGATGTGGATTTGTTGAAGAGAAGAGCAAGAAGAAACTAAGGATAGAATCATTGCAGAGAGGAAGAAAGAAGACGTGGCAAAATAAAAGGATCCAGTGCAAAGAGAAATAGAAGAGTTGTGTGCAAAAGGAGATATAACTATCAAATGAAGAACTGATGAGTAGAGAAAATAAGAAAATATGATACGTTGGATGTGAGAGAGGAGAGACCAAAAAGAGGTAAAGAAAAGTATTGCATATCTAACTTTGCAGAGATGTTGTAAAAGAATGAAAAATAAGTTGATCGAAATATGATTGTATGTGCAACATGGAATCTAGATGATCAAAATGTATGAACATAATTCTAATTTGTAGCTTAGCATTCTTAGGGGTTGTAGCCTCCTTGTGGGTGGGTGCTTGCAGAAGATCAATTGTAGTTGATTAAATTAGGGGTTGGTGCTCCTTGTGAGGTTGGTGCCTTACTAAACAAATCTCTTGTGATGTGTTATATTCACTTGAGTCCTTTTTGTGTGTAATATCAGTAGAGGTGTAGGGGTTAGAGCTCCTTGTGGGATTGGTGTCTCACTAAACAAATCTTATAAGATGTGTTATATTCTTATGAGTCCTTTCTTTGTGTAATATAAGCAATGATTTCAGTGGGTTTTTTTTTGTCTCAAAAGGGTTCCCACATTATATCTGGTCTCCTCATGTGAATGTGTGTGTATGCTTCTCATTCTTATAGTCTCATGATTAATATTACATGCTTATAACAATCAATAATAGTTAACAACAACATATACATGAAAGAAAAAGGAAATTGATTGTAAGTTTTAATCAGAATTGATTTAACCCCCTTCTTAGTGCATGAAATATTTAACAATTGGTATCAGAGTGATGGTTATCTTGTGTAAATATTAATAGCTTGGATTTGATCCTAGAGAAAGATAAACATGGAAAAATCTACTTATATAAAGTATCATGATGAAGCTCACAAAGAAAGGTTGATGATGGCAATGGAAAGTTGTAGCAGCTCCAGAAATGACTCAGAAGATGAAGATGCATAAGGTAAATCTAGAATCTGATTTGGAATGTGCTCTAGAAGAATTAGAAAAATAAAAGAAGAAAATAAGAAATTGAAAGCCTACATCAAGTGCTTATGAGAAGCACATCACTCTCCTTGAAAAGAAGTTGAGAAAGAAAAACAAGAGGATGCTAAAGAATGCACAGAATCAGAAAAAGTGTTGAACTCTCTCAAGCTCAAGGAAGAAGAGATTACAAATCTGAAAACATCTGTGATGGAACAAGAAGAGAAAATTAGACTTCATGAAGTGACGGAAATCCAAATGGAGAAATAACATGAAGAAAAGACAAAGGAACTTGAGGAAAAAATAAATTTGATCTCTAAAGCTCTCAAGGATAAAATTGAAGAATGTGACAAACTCATCTCAACCATGAAGATATTCGAGAAAGATATCAGACAAGCTAAGCAAGAAAATGTAAAGATTAGAAATGATAAAGAAGATGCCTGCATAAATCTTGAAGATGATCTAAAGATCCTTAGAGAAGAAATGGAGAAAGTAAAGCAAAGAGAATTGAAAGCTAAATCAGCAAAAATATGTGGTCAAAAATTCTCAGAGAATAAAATGGAGGATAAGGTTAGTTCCAAAGTACAATCAAAGAAGTAGACCAAGGTGACTAACACTAGGTGACTCAAATCAATCAGACAACCCAAAGCATCCAAATATGAAATAAAATTTGATGGAAGTTGTTACTCATGTTATATTTTTGGTCATAAGGCCACGGAGTGTAAAAGGCTCAAGACAGACAAAGAACATCCATGGTGGGATTACGAGATCTAAGTTTGAGAAGAATAGGATGTGTTTTAATTGTCATGAAAAAGGGCACATTGCTAGGTATTTCTTAGAGAAAAATCTTCAAGACAATATAGAAATGATTATTCACACTTAGATAAAAGGATAAATCATGTAATGTGTTATACATGTCATAAAGTTTGGCATTATTCAAATCACTTTTGTTAGAATGTATAATATAAATGCAACAAAAGTAAGCTCATACTATGAGTTGGCAAGAAAATAAGGCTTCTACCATGAAAATGATTCCTAAGAATCATACAAAAACCACCAAGACTCAAATAACTCCTGAAGAGAAGAAGATGAGATGGGTATATAGGGTCAAGAAAGAAAAAATAGAATTCAAGAAGAAAATAAGGATAAGAAAATAATATGGGCAGATGATGTAGAGAATCAGATCTCCAGCATAGATCAAGCGGGTAATGAATGATGACAAAGGAAAGAAGAAGGAAGACAAGCCAAGCATAAGTAGTGAAGAGTTTCTTCCTCAAGTGGTGATAGAGAAAATGTAGTATATGTGTCTCACAAGCATACAATCGGGAAATGAGGACTCAAGTAATGATTCAATGATACAAAAGAATACATCTAGAGAGACTGACAAGAAAACAAGGACTAGGAAAGATAGAACTAAGTCATCATGTTGTTTTGATGACTTTTTGTTGTTCTAACCGTGTCTAAGAAGAACATGATATACCTTCTCTAAGCTTCTAGAAGGTATACCAAATCTAAAGGAAGCATAGTTCAAATTCATCATAATGAATTTGAACAAGAAAGTAAAGAATGTTGGTGAGTGCCTGTAGTAGCTGTGTAATGTCTCAAGAGCAAGATGTCAAGGTATGTCATATGTGATTTTTCCATGATGTATAATGTTGTATGTATAGAATTCCTTGTGTATCCACATGAGCCAACATAGGAAGAGAAAGTTTTCAATTTCCTCCCAATCATGTATTTGTCTCCTTAACCTTGTCATTGGTATAGTCAAGTGAGAAGTGTTTCCATGAGAAAATATTGTATCAATGAACAAGATGATTGTATAGTAAAATATGAATTAGACCAATTATGATATTTGATGAGAGTGTTTATGTCATGGTTAAGTCATCTAGTGGTTGGTTTCTAGTAGAAATATGTGGTCATAATTGAATATGAGTCATGTGTTCATAAAACCCTCATGTTTTGAGTCTTGAAAGAAAATTCCATCCCCTGTCAAAGTTTATTATGACCAAGTGAAATCAAGTAGTGTCAAATCTGACTTTAGCATGTTTTGGTCACATATGAAACTTGATGCATGAAAATTATTGGTCCTAAGTGTCATATATCAAGTATGTTGTCATGATCCTTCAAATGAAATATGAGTGAAGCAATGCAAGATCTTCATAGTCCACAAAGTGTGAGAAAAAGGTGACAAGATGTGTATAAGTAATCTGTAATGAGAAAGTAATTACAGACTACAAGTATGGAAAAGGGCGTCATTGTCAAATGCATAGTTTAAGACTCCCAAAGATGTTGGTGACAAATTCCTGATGATCTAAGTGGTGTAACAATTTGTATCTCTAAACTATGCAAACCACATGCTCAGAAATCTGTTTTAAAATAGATTTAGGTAGAGTTAAATGACTATCCATGGATGAGATTGGAGAAAGTGGATAGATTACAAGACTGAGCATATTAATGCACACCGCAAGTGGAAACAAGACACCAAATAACTGGAAGGTAGAGATCAAGAAATGAGAAGAGGATGATGGTACTGCGAGGCAAGTGTCTGAAATAGAAATTCGCAACATATAAGATGAAATACAACTTCAACAAGAGCATATGGACAAGTAGATATTTATGTCGGTAAAGCATAGAATGTACTAAATAAATGTTTTAACAAGATAAAAGTGCAACATAATCCAAGGGGGAGCTACTAGTGATCAAGAAGACCAATTTTGATGTTGATTAGAGTCAGAAAAGATGGAACATAGTCCTAGGGGGAACATATTCATGATTTATTAGCTCCAAATTAGTGCAAAATGTCGAGGGGGTAGATAGTATACTATCTTATTATTAACAATTGGTATCATCAGCTGAGATGGATCATTGCCGCATATATATCTAGATCAAGTGGATTAGAAGCATGAGCCTAGGAGGAGCTTCTTAAGGTAAGAATGTGATGTATCTAGCTTACTAGTATTTTTATCCTTATGTGGCATAGTTGGTCCTTTGTCATTGTTGTCAAAGGGGGAGAGAAACTGAAGTTAGAAACCAACTAATCATATGTTAAAGAGGGAGAATAGAAACCATAGTTACCAATGTTTTTTCCATCAATGGTTATAGGTTTCTAGGTGTGTTGTCATTAATAATAAATGGGAGATTGTTGAACCTTTTTCATGTTTCATATGTGTTGTCATTGATGTCAAGGTGGATTAGTTGATGTTAATCTGAATTGATGGAAAAAGGAGTGAATTGGTAAAGTGAGCATGTGAAGAAGATTAAGTTTCATTGGTAGTGTTAGCTCACTAATTATAAGTGCTAAAGGACTTATTCAATATTTGTGAATGCCAAGAATTACTAAGGATAAGTGTTAAGGGACTAAGTCAATGTTTTTACAAGTGACGCAGATGAGGAGATATCCCTGAAGACGGGGATACATTTGCCAAAGTCAAGAGATGGCTGCAGAAGTCTTGAAGTAGTCACTAATAAATTTTAGAAGGATGTGGAACTCTAGAAGAAGTTGTGGAAGGTATGTGAAGGTAACGGGTAAAGGAATGAATCTACCAAAGAAAAAGGATCCAAAAGACAAGCACAAATACAAGAAGAAGGAGAAACGCTAATGTCAAAGATAGCCATCGAAATCTAAAGATATCTGAGATGTCTAAAATATTACATGGAGAAGGATTATAAGCCACAAACAAAGTTGCGTAAGACTTGAGAAGTCACATGAGAGAAAGAAAAACCAAGGATGTGAGGGAATATTTATGGACATGAAGATAGAGCCACACGAGTAAGGAGGACATAAAGGATGAGCCACAAAATCAAGGATAGGAAAAGGAGAAGCCGCAGAGTAAGGAAGTTAGAAGAAACATGGAGGTAAAGGAAAAATACAACTAAGGAGAAAAACCGTGAAGAACTAAGGAATGGAGATAGCCGTGGAAGACTACAAAATTTTCTAGCTAAAGTGAGAAGATGCATAGAATGAGAAAAGTCATTGGAAGGTAGTGAGAACCACATACAAGGAAATAATTTGTGGAAAGGTGAAGGAAAATGAGTATAGCCATGAGACATTGTAGAATCCGCGAGAAACATAGAAGAACTGTGGATAACTAAAAAAATTCATCGAAGAAGGAGACATGTTGCAAAACAAAAAAAAAGCAACAATACAAGGGAAAAGGTTAAGAAGCCAAGAGAAGTCACGGATCGAGAAAATATGAACTGGAGATGAATCAAGGACAATTAGATAGAATTTAAATTGGAAGAAGTAAGAGTTTGCATGTAAATAAATGGTGATTCAATTGTTTGATGATTGTGACTACATAGGCAACTGTAACTCGACATTGAATGATGAATTCCACTATTCCAACTACCAAAATTTAATTCTTGTTGATTTCAAATTATTTCAGTTACACTCTCTTTGAAGTTTCTGATTTCAAGGTGAAATAAAATATTGGAGAAAAAAGGAGCTTGTCTATTCTAGATCATGAGGAAATCCTAAAAATACAAGAAATCTATTTTTAGGAGTCATCTCATAAATAATTTATGGCAGATGCATAAAATAAGGTGTAATCAAGCCGAATATAGAAAAGAAAATTCTAGAGATAGTGGCATGCATTTAATGCACCATATTTTCAGATCGACTAGGAAGGAAAGATTGCACGACATGTAAAAGGAAGTTTGAATGGGTCGATTGGCTATATAGTGAAAAATTAATGGCATTTCTAAGTGTTTCTCAAGGATGAAATAAAAAATATAGTTGAAGGAGCGATAGAAAGAAGGGTTTCTTGATAGATAAAATGATGCATTCAAGTTGAAGAAGCAACCAGAGAGAAAGGTAGAAGGATTAATGCAGCTATGAGAAGAAGATTCTGAAACTTGATCAAATGCATTACATATTGATAGACATAGCAAGAGAATTTTCATGAAATGAAGAGATAAAGAAATCAATATTTGAAAAGATAGATAAGTGTTGTCAAGCCAAAGAGAGAAGAGGTAGTGCATGATGATGGAATTGTTAAAGAGAAGAGAAAGATGAAGCGAGGACATAATCATTAGAGAGAGAAGAAGAAAGAAGACGTTGCGAGAAAAATGATGATTGAGTGTAAAGAGAATAAGAAGAGTTGCGTGTAGAAGGAGATAGAACAATCAGATGAAGAAATGATGAGCAAAGAAAAGAAGAAAATATGAAACATTGGATGAGAAAGAAGATACCATAAAGGGGTAAAGAAAAGTATTGCATATATATTACTTTGTAGAGTGATTTTAAAAGAATGAAACAATAAGGTGATCATAATCTATTGTATGTGTAATATGGAATCTAGATGATCAAAATGTATGAACATAAGTCAAAGTTGTAGATTAGTAGTCTTAGGGAATTGTAGCCTACTTTTAATTTGGTGCATATCGAAGATTAATCGTAGTTGATTAAATTAGGGGTTGGTGCTCCTTGTGAGGTTGGTTCCTTACTAAAAAAATCTATTGTGATGTGTTATATTCACTTGAGTCCTTTGTTATGTGTAATATCAATATAGGTGTAGTATTTTGAGCTCCTTGTGGGATTGGTGTCTCACTAAACAAATCTTGTAATATGTGTTATATTCTTATGAGTCCTTGCTTTGTGTAATATAAGCAATGGTTTTAGTGGGTTTTTTTCCCGAAAGGGTTTCCCACATTATATTTAGTCTCCTCATGTGAATGTGTGTGTATGATTCTCATTCTTATAGTCTCATGATTAATATTGCATGCTTATAACAATCAATGATAGTTAACAACAAAAATATAGGAAAGAAAAAGGAAATTGATTATAAGTTTTAATCCAGACTGATTCAACCCCCCCTTCTCAATGCGTGAAATATTTAACACAAGAAATGTCACAAAGTTTCCCATATCACCATGACTAGAACCATTCTCTTTATAAGATGTTATTTCAAATAAATTTTACCACCTAGAACAAAACACTCAAAAGTAAAATGTACTCATTTAATGTTTACCCATAAACATGGGTGATGCAGGGAAATTATGCATTTATTCATGCATTCAACTACTTCAAGAGTTTCAACAACTTCTCCTACTTTGCAATGTGAGGATCATGAACAATGCCTAAAATGGCTTATAAATTCAAGTTTTTGATCAAGTTCCCCTAAAATGGATTCACCATTCACCATACTATTTTCTCTATTTCCCCATACCCTTATTTAAATGTCATTTCAACATCCATGATGATCAAAATCCATGAGACTTCACTTTCCACTTACCTTTCACCAACTTTTGCTTCATCCTTCTTCATTAGCTCTTCCTTAAAATAGTCAAATTTGTATTTTTATCCTTCTTTAACCTCCTTCAACCATGTACCTTGTTCACACACTACAAGCAATCTTATATCAACAATAAATTGATGCAAAAATGATCAAATCTCAGTCTTAAACCTATCTTCCTTAGATTTGTAATTTTGTGTTCTTAATACCAAGTAGGCTAGTCAATTCATGTTTGAAAAGTTCTAGGAACACTCACATTAATGTAAAAATTCTTTAGAAGCCATTGAGGGCTAATAAGATGTGGTTCAAATTTTAGGATATAACTCACTAGCATATTCTTTGAAATTCACATTCTTCTTTGTTGGCTCACAACATTCCTACCATCCCTATCCATGTACTATGTCATGCATAACTTTCCTTTCCAATGGTCTCAAGACCAAACAAAGGTATATTCAAACACCCATTTCTATCTTCTAACTATGGTCTAAGTTTCAAGATGTAATTTAAAATCTTAACCTCACTTCCCTTATGTATTGACCTCTTCAATTAGGCCTCAGATTATGTGCATTGTCCTCACCATGGACTGTTATAAATATCTCAAAAACATCCAATGAAATCTTAAAAAACAAATTGAATATATTAAAATACCTTAATAAAAAGTTGTTTTACTAATTTTTATACTTATAATCACCGTTTAAAGAGTCCAAACTTAGGTTGGTTTAAAAACCCTAACCGGTGTTTCCTAGAGACCCAAAGTACGAAAACACCACTAGGAAATTCTTAAAATTTATCACCAAGCCAGAAATTTGAGCCAAATGAATTTCTCAAGGTCCTCTAAGTTTTCACCTTACTAGTAGAGATAATTGAAATGAAAATCCATGAAGAAACACTATTTTTCTATTATGGATCAGTAGATACACAGTCCCAACAAGATTCCAATGCATTTCTCCTCAAAAAAACAAGGCTAGAATCATCGATATAAGTATACCATCAATGACCCCAAATCCATTCAAATACAAGAAAATATTTCAACCAATAATTTATTATCATTTTTATTACTCAATTTCCACATACACATCACATTGCCACAGTCATTCATAGTCAACTAGTTCCTTTAAGACATAAACAAAGTATTCATCTTCTCTCTCTTTTAACTTGATCCATTCGATTAATAGCATGCAAAACATTCGGGAAAAGTTTCAATCACAACCAAATTTATTTCAACGTGAATTCCACATTATGAACCATCTTCAAAATAGATTTATTCTTGTTTGAAACTAACCATGAAAAATTTCTCAAGCCTAAATCTAGTTTCTAACAACTTAACCTATAGAAATATTCTCTAATGGTTTTAAAAATCCATTCTAATGTAAACAAGGAATAAACCCTACAACTCATCTCATCATCATTCATAAAAATAATACATGTCACTAAATAAAGGTATATGTATATATTAGCTACATTTTATTACAAAATGGTCATCCTTCTCCTCTAATCCACGAGGAGGTTTACATCACCCTTATACCTTCCATGCAGAATGTTTTTCTTTCCCCTCTCACTCCATTTATTTTAATTCCACTTATTTTAATGCAATCACATGTAAACCTTGTCTAACCTAGGTGAATCTTCATATACCATTTAAGTCCATACAACATTATGTGAAATATTTACATTTTTATAATTGATAACCTTGATTTCATCCTAGGACCTCTAATCACGCACTTAACCATTTACATTCTCTTAACAATCCCATTTAATTCTCTTACATGACTTTAAGATTTGAAATGAAATTTTGGAGGGAAACAAGACTTTGAGATTTCTATCTTTGAAACTCCATCTAAACCCCTCTTCATGACTTAATCATGGCTTAACATTATTACTCGACCTCTTTAATCCTTATTGAATGAAAATTTGCACTTCGATGGTATATGATGATTCCCCTACAGCAATGGGTTATGAAGAGGAGCACTTAATGATTTACTTAAATGCCTATGGAACTTCCTCCCATGACAAAATATAAGTTTGGCCCCAATTACCTCTTCCCACATACATCTAACCCCTCTAATGGAAGAATAAGGATGTTAAATCTCAAGTGTTAAGATACAAACATAATTTCATTTTCTTGAAGGGTGTGAGTAATTCATTCCCTAGATAATCACAGGAATCTCAACTCACCATCTACTGACAAGGTGACTAACTCCTTCCCCGTGATGATGGAATTACTTTCCCTTATGTCCTATACAGATATTATATTTAAGGAAGGGTTATAATCGTATAGACTAACATTGAATGGTACTTTTTTACTAGTGGTGATGAATAGGTCTTGAAATAACTTAACTTGATTACCACACTTAATACCCAATCATCAATTCCTTCCAAATCCTACACTCGGGTTAAAATTGGATCCAAAAGAATGGCCTTTTTATTCAACATGGTGGAAGGGTTCCACCCTACTTTCACTTGTTCCTAAGACCAATCCATGATAAGGCCATTATAGCATATTACTAAAATGTTTCCCCATGGATAACATTAAATTACATCCCTTTAACTACATTTAAATTGTTATTAAATGAGACCATTATCCCTTGGTTATCTCGTTAATTGAACTTAAAGTCCCAAAAACACATATTATGGTAATTAACAACTAAGAGAGATGAAAGGTTTCCTAATATTTCAAGCCATAAGATTGGTTCTTTTATTCTAGATATGAATTTCTCATTGACTTTCTTACTTGGGTGAATATAGGTTATCGAATTCTCCTAGGTTTTACTTCACAAGGAATTTTCGTTAACACATCCTTTATAATCAATATCCTCCCAATGTGGGTAAGAGTTATTTACCGCTATGGTGGCTCTCCACTCATATTCATAAGGTCATACGACACAATGCTCAAAAGGTTACTATACTTGTTTTCTCACTTAAGAAAGGATCATATACACACTATACATCATCTACCATATTTGAAATACACATTAATAAGTGACTTAACCCAAGTCAAAGAAAGGCTTATTTACAAGCTTACACTTTTAGTTTTTAGGTCTTATTATCTTCAAAGGTAAAAATCTAGCACAAACCATTAAATCATATAACCTTATCCTTTCATAACATTATGTTGTCCTCTTTCTTTCCATTATTCAAAATTTACATGTTATTCTCTTATAATCATGTTGACACCACTTTTACAATTGTCGTCTATAATCTACCAAGTCCATGAGTTGGTTGATTATCTCAATTTTAAGACTACCAGTGAGTTCAAAAAGGTTCGACATCTAAGAGAGAGATGAAAATATGAGACCACTAAAGATAACCTATAGGATGAGATTCCCACCAGATCTACTCCATATGAGACAACATAGTTTACCCCATGGAGTGAAGATTTTTCCAAGGCTATTATAACAAGGAAAACTATTTAAGGGAAATATAAGGCGACCATGATCAACTATAAATTGAGTGGCATAGCAACACCTATCAATTAAGTACTCACCTTCCCGTTTAGCAAATTACTATTATGAATGATAAGCAAGAAGATAAGTGGACTAATAACAAAATCCTGGAATCACATGACTTCTTTAACAAGATGATAAAGGTGTAAAAAGGTTGTCAAGGGATTGATACAAGTCACGTTATCAACAACATCCTTTATCTTTACATGCTTACGACACTAATACTTTTCAAGTTTTAGCTCACTTCCATACAAACATACAAAATTACAAGAATTTACCACAGTTGACTAATTAACTATTCTACAATGCAGTTGAATTGCAAGGTTACAAAATGAAATTTCATCATTTCTTTATTTAACACACATGCACAATGAAAGGAGTTTTGCTTTCTTTAATAATACAATAGGTACTAATGATAAAATAAGATACATTTATATTCCCATCCCAATTACACATTTTAGTAATGCACACTAAATTTAGATTTCCATCATCCATTATAATCATGCTTATGCTACTTGCAACCTATCAAGTTAGTGTAAACATGGTCAACGAAATAAACACTGGCATGACATCTACCCAAAATCAAGCATAATTCATGTTATCATAGTTTTCCCATTCACATGATTATAATACTTAGCATGTAACAAGAGAAAGTTAGAGATACATTCATTTTATTTCACTTCATTTCTTAACTAGAGGAGGAGAGAGATAAATAGAGAGAGAAGAGGGAGGAGAGAAAAACACTATTTTTCCAATAGTCAAATTTCTCAAAACAAGCCACAAAATAGAGTTTCGTACAGTCATTTATAAGTGTCTACAAGTTTTCTCGTTGGTTAATTATCTTGATGAGGGCCCTATGACCTTCTTTCTCATTTTCCCACTAGTTTGTGAAAACGTGAAATTTTATCTTGAGGGATAAGAAATTGAGTTCAAAAAATGACTTTCTATGGGTGAACGCACATGGGGAAGTTACTATACACTCTCCTATATACCAAAAACTCATAGGAGTTTATGGAACATAGAACTGATGAACAATTTACAAATGTGACTAGTTTTCTAGAGAGCCTTGCTCATAATTGGACTAGTTGACCTAGTCAAATAGTGACCAGAGGCCTACAAAACCCTTTGAAAAACTAACTAGCAACGTGTTTTTCTCCAAACTAAGGGTTGTAGGAAATTTTCATGTAAAAACACTAAAGGTTTACAAAGACTGGTAATATTCACTTCACTCAGGGTCCATACAACAAACTGAAACAAAACCCAACTTTTAGCCTTTAGTAACTACCCAATGCTGCAAACAGAGTCAATAGGGATCCTAACACGCTACACCAAATGAAAAATTATTAATTAAGGGTGTTGTAGTAGTTATTTTGGTATCTTATGATGACAAGGATTATGTTCAAACATTTATAATTGAATAGAGGTTCCAAAAAGGTATTTCACGTGATAAAGAAAATAATGATTTACTAACTTTTACAAAGGAATGCCGATAGGTTTACAAGGAACTCAAACTCAACTTATCAATAAAAAGGGGGTTAGTTTATCCAGTTTGGCTACAAAGTATCCAAAACATCCCAAAATGAGGGTTCAAGTATATGGTTGATAAACCAAGGGAAATTCAGATTGTGTAAGATACAAGGCGATGTTTTACTATTTGGAACTAAAATTTTGTTTTAAATAACCAATTGTATAATAATCCAAGGGTTTAAAATTATATTTCGTTATAAAGGAAAAAATAACAACAAGAAAATTATGTGACACTTCGGGAAAAGAACACCATGGTTTTTTTGTAACCAAGTGGGGTATGTGTGGCTCTTGGTGTTTTGTACTCACGATCTGTTGAGTCCACCACCATTTGTTGTTTCTTTAGAAACAAAATTTGATCACACTCCCCTTAGTCCTCTTCCAATAGGTTAACATAACAAGTTCACCTAACCACGACCCCTTTACCCCACATTCATATTAATTTAATTACTTATAATTGAATTAATTCCCATCCTCACATTATTTATTAATTTAATTACTTTAATTAGGTTAATTTACACCTCACCATGGAATTATTCTTAGCCTATTAATTAACTAAGACTAAGTCTCTACTTATCTTAACCAACTGGGACTTATTCTAACCCTAACATTAAATTCCTATTCCTTATCCAACAACACTCCCACTTATCTAAGCGCTAACCATCACTTGAGACCCATATTGAAAAGAAGATCACACCAAAAATAGCCAAGATATGTTATTTTAGGTAAACCTTGGATTTCCCTCCCTAAACGATGTCGGTTAACCCACAACCAATTCTGGTCACCCTAACTGTCATCGATTACCATTTATATAGTTTTGCAACCTTTTTCCCAGGTTGGTCACTTCGAGTTTTGGGAGAGCTATCTACATTCAAGCACGAACCAGAGATTTTCTCAACATCTAGAAAATGGAATACATTCAGCCAGAAGCCTAACCGGTACCTAAGACTGATCAAAAGGAATTGACATTCATGGGAGCACTCCGGTAACTATTGTTATGACACTGACCACCAAGTTCTTCATGGATCGACCATCACCTTCCTTCACCAACCAAAGGCTTACAAATACAAGTAAATGCATTTTATTTTGCATCATTTCTATACTTAATAGGTTCTTTATCTTTTGTTATTAGATCTTGTTCTTCCCTACATTCCTCCATCCCCACCTTCCTACCCATCTACCTATCTAGCCACCCACAACCTTCTAGATCTCCATACCTAACCTTTATACTTTCCTGAGTTTTCCTTACCTTATTACAAACCCAACCAGTCCCCCTTCACTCTCTGTGCAATCACAAAGAATCCCAAAATCACCTTTTATCAACTTTCACCAAATTTCCTTACCAACACCGATTATCTTAACCGTCGTTGGTTTCCCCTTCACCGGCATCGGTCACTAGATCGACGTTGGTTCTTGTTTCTCTCATCAATTTTCATTAAATTGACCTTAACACCCCAAAAGCCTCACAAAAACCTCACCCAATCTTGATACCCTACCTGTAACCTCAACACAAACCTTCTCATCTCTTTGTGTAAACACAAAGAGATCCTAAACACCTACTTTTACATTCTTCCATTACCCACAATAACCGAGATTGGTCATCCGAAACCGTCATCGGTCATACCTTAATCGTCATCATTCATACACTAACCAAGCATCGGTCTCGAGTCAGTAAACTACCTCAAATTGGAAAGATTCCCACTCACCCCAAAAACAATCAAAATTTCCCAACCCTCACCTAGACCTAGGCTATGACCCTTATACCACCTGCCTAGCCTATAACCTTGACTTAGTACCTTCACTATTTTAATTATCAAATCATTTAATTGGATTCACATTGATAATAATATGAGATACCTAAATCAGAACACTAGCATTAGATTCGTTTATTTACATGTTCAATTATTTTATATTGAATTATATATCAGTGGATTGACAACCATCAAGGAAGTATCACACTTCCTAGATCTAGCTCACGTTAGGCAATCCAATAATATTTTGCTATTATCTATGTTTTGTGGTTTTGCTTTGTATTTCAGGTAGTTCCTCCTAGCCAAAAGGAAACTCACGGTCGGTTTGGATTGGAAATTAGAATGAGTGTGTAACCTTCAACCAACATTATAATAGGTATTATTCCTTGGTATTCTACCATCATCTGTTTCATTAATCTAATAATAATCCAATGAAACATTTTGGCATGCCTTGTGGGACCCATCGAGGTTTTGTTGCATTTTTTCATTCCTAGGAAAATATCGTGTGTTTATTTCCATTTGAAAAATTATTCACATTAATTTACTTCTCTAGAATCTTCTCCTTCTTTCTATTATCTCCAATAAATTGTTATTTTGTGTAGTAGAACAAATATTTATATCTACTACATTGCATTAGTGAAAGAGAATTCCTCTTCCTATTCTCCATTTTCTACATCAAACATAATTGTGGATTTGGGCTTAAAACATTTTCATTTCATTCTAGTTTTTTGCATTGTATCTCACATTAATTGAGGGAAACCTATATGTTGGAAGTCGTGTCCAATCGATGGTTGACTAGTCCAATCATATTACACTTTGCACACTCTCTTTACCAAACCACTTAAATAATTTGCACATCTTCTTAAACATCATCCTACTTAAAATAAGTTGTCAATGATCACACGTTCATAAGATTGACAAAGTGGGAACCCATCTCGGTTTCTTTGTCCAATTATTATCTCAAAGCAAGGACCTGACCCTACCAAAACTTTACCTAAAACCATCCTTAGTTCTTGGCTTTTCATAGGGTACCTTCTATCAAACCAAAAACTCTATTTTATTCACAAGTCAGTCCTAAATAGCATAAGCTAAAACATAAAATTCACCAATAGGATTTCATGTTTCTTAGTTTTTGCTTGATTTTTGTTTCGAGTTGAGAGGTAATTTTCTCCATTTATTTTCTTCCTTTCATACTCCACAATCATATTTTGTGTATTCCGACTATTTTTGAGTGTGTTAGGGTTCATCATTACCATACTCAAGTTTTTGGGTTGGTATTCTATCTGATCTAAGTCACTAAATCCCATTTTTCCTCATCTTTTCAAATTTCACAATGACTAGCATCACCCAAAGAACCGTCACTAGTTTACATATGACCATCATCGATTTACCTAAAAAAATTCAGTTTCTTGCATTTTTGGGTTATTTCACCAAAACATCACTCATCACATTTCTATTCTTTTTGGGGTTTCTCAGATACATCATCATACCTCTAGACCTTTGAAATCACTATCAAATCTAGATTTTGTCTCATTTTCATAAGTTATTATCACATTTATCAAAATTTTGATTATTCCACAGTAAATGGTATCGGTCACCCTCTATCACTGTCATTATTTAACCCAACCACCATCGGTTCCTGTGTTTTAAATTTTTAATTAAAAAAACATTAGTTTTTATCCTTTCCTTCTATTTTTCTATGTCATTTAAAGAGAGTAGATTGAAAATCCTATGCTAACTCACATGGTTTTGACTCGAACTCAAGCCAATGACCTTGTATTCCACATAAGCCTTCAACTTCTCTAACCTAGCCCATCACTACCTTCCATCCTATCACCTATTGATCCTACTTATCCCATTATCATTAGTACCAGTGATGAGGAGTTCACAAGACTCATTAACCAAAACCTTGCTACCTTACAATATTATCTCATCCCTTCATCCAATCAAGATTCATCAGGACAGATGGTATATGGAATTCCTGTTTCCATTCCTCCTACCCTCACACCCACTTCTGCGTTGGATAGTATTAGCTCGGCCTTACCTTCTTCCACTTTACCACTCGTAGTATCCCAATTTCACCCCACATCATCAATATCTATGACACCTATGGCATCAGTCACACTATTTATGTTAGTTTCTCCCATGGTTTCAACCATTCCTTCATAGCCCCATCCTGTACTCCACCACCTCATATATACATATTACATCACAAACACCCATGGTGTCGGTAACCCATACTCCATTCCAAAACATTGTCCTCTCCATCCCACAGTCTTTACCTTCAATCACTATAATAATTGCTACATCCACCCCACCTACTTACACATATTATCAATAACCCCTTATCTTGTATATCACCTATTTAGGATATTTCCTACCTACTTCTATTCCCACCTCTTAGTTCTTGTACTGCACCACCGTATCTTGGTATGTCTTCCCATCATACATTCACCATATACCCCTTATAATACAAGGGATACATAGTCATCATAACCTACCAATGATCTTATTAAAATGATGATGGAAAAGATTCTAAGATTGGAAGCATTAGTTTTTGGCTCTCACAACTCTTTGACATACGATGAAATCTAAAATGAGCCCATTCATCCATCTATTCCCATTCATCCATATCCTACGCATTGGTAGATTCCCAAATTTAACTGGTTCAATAGTGAAGAGGAACTGCAACAACACTTACGGTCTTTCAAACATGGGTGTTATCTAATCACTCATGAAGAACCTCCACTCTTATAGACATTCCCAAAGTCCTTGACAGAACCTAAATTATATTGGTATAGTGGTTTACCTCGACATTCCATTTACTCATTCAAACAAGTGGCTCAAGCCTTCTTGGACCATTTTTCAATCAATATCATCAAGAAGGTCACCATGACTAACTTGTACTCAACATGAAAATATGAAGACGAATCTATCATATATTTTTTCACTCATTGGAAAATCCTCATCAACCAAATCACATTCCAACTACCTCAAACCAATATTATAGAGTTGTTCACCAGGGCTTGTGCCACGAACATTTCACCAACTCTCCAAGTCCAAACCTTCCATATATTTGATGATGTGTTCATCATGGCTAGAAAAATTAAAAGCTGTGTCATGGAAGAGAATAAAATTCAATTGCAAAGAAAAAATGTTGCATTCAAATCAAACGATGTCTCTTCCTCTTCCAAACCCCAAAACAATTATTCTAAAGCCAAAGGATTTTCCTATGCATTAGTTTTAAAATTTGGCCCATCTCACCCATCCAATAAATAAAAACCTTCTTCTAACATTTCTCTTTCTCAATCTTTTCTAGTTAAGGAGGGAGAAATGAAAATACACTCCCATAAGAGAGCCCTATACATCAGTTTTAGAAAAACTTCTAAAATATGGAGCAATTGTTCTTCCACCCATCAAACCACATACTAGTTTTGACCCTTCTCATCCTATGTCTGACATGGTACAAGGAACATGATTACTGTAACTATCATCATGTTAAATTTCATAGTAATGGTAATTGTATAACCTTTAAAAACATTGTCCAAGAAATGTTAGACAATGGATATATCATCTTGGACAACTTGAACACACGGCTACTCAAAACTTGCATAACTTCAAATTTTCATTTCCTAATCACACCCCGTCATCTAACCAAACTGACCAACCTTCAATTAATGAAAGTAATTTCTATGAAGTTAATTTTGTTTTCAAATTCATACCATCCCTTCCTCAATTTCCTCTTATCCCCTCTATTGAGGAGATTCTTGCATGAGCACCTTTACCCATGGAGGAACCTATTTCATCTACTCCTTCACCCATAGAGGAGTCCCCTTCATCTCTCCCACCCACGGAGGAGTTCACAATATCTGCCGATGTTAGTTCACCACTCACCTCACAACATAATTAACAACCTATGGTGATAACTCTCTTACCCATGGGAGAGTCATGCTCACCTTCCTCTCCACCGAAAGAGGAACCTACCTCATCCTACCCATCATCTCCCCTACCCATAGGGGATCCTTTAGAAGCGCCACTTCCTGTTGGTGACCAATACCCATTAGCCTTCTAGGACCCTGTTGATTTCCTCTTAGCTCTCTTACCCATAAAGTTTGAAGCCAACCAATTCCCTATCTCACATAAATTTTTACAGGGATTACCATCAAGTCAACATCATCTCCTCGTATAAGAATTTCATTTTCACGAGTGGCGGACCACTTAGATTATGTTGATAATTCCATGTTCTAGGGACACCTTTGACTACATTTTTCAACCCAAATCCAAATTTTATCTATTGATACTTCTATGATTTTTCCAAAGGTATTTCAGACAACTAAACAAACCATGCCCAAGCCTATTTTAATGACATATTATTCATCACTCTCACCTAAACCTAAACCTTTACCAATAATCAAACCTATTCCTATGCCTAAGAACCTACCTATGTGTACACCTTCCCCCACATCCAGAACCATCACCACATTAGGGATCATGTCGACATCAAGCCTATTCCATCCTCTTGTCATATTGGATTTAGCCACTTCCTCACAATCCTGTGCAAAAATCATTCCTCCACCTAAAAGGAAGACCTAACCTTCTAGGCTGCATACACCGATTTCTCCTACTACCCCTTTATCACCTTCACCACTTCCATCCATCCTAGGACCTCACCCATCCACCTTGGCCAAGAAGCCTCTTACCCAAGGTAAACTAAAAATATAGCAACCCACATCCTCATCATAAGATTTTGTTACACCTAACTTACCTACACATCATACACCTTTTCGTCACCTACATCCTATTTACAACCTATACCCGTACCACTTCCAATAGCCTTATCCCTACCTATGGTATTCTCCACTCTTCAAAAATAGCCTCCACCTTGCCTCTTCCAAAAACCTTCATCGCACCTCCATTATCACCTTACCTAACTCATCCTCTTCCGCTATCTACCTTCCCTTCTACATCATAAATGTTGTCTTGACCTTTACCTAGGAAGGTGCAACCAAAGTTGAAAAACCAACTACCCTCCAAAGAGGTAGTCAAACCTATAACACCTTCTATCACTAGCTCATCTACTACACCTTTACCCAAGAAGGTGCAACCCAAACCTAAAATAGTACAACCTACCAAACCAGTGGTCAAACCTATTCCACCTCTAATTCCACCTCTTGTGGTACCTCTCCCACCAAAATCACTCACACCTCCATCTCGACCCACACTTACTTCACATTTTGATCCATTGGTAGGATCTTATGCCAACATCTTAGCAAATCTTTTAGAGACCTCTATCATCACATTTCCACCACTTAGACCTTACGACCCACTCAAACCTAAACTAGTAGGGTTTGATGATACAAAAATTTACACCTACCATCATGTGTCAAGGCATGATGTAGAAAAATGTAAGGCTCTAAAGACCATTCTACTCCAATTATGTCCTCCTGAAGAAAACTTTGATGACGATGATCTTTTAGACAAGGACCCTGTTCCCCCTTCACCTATCACCATACACCCTCATCCCTTACCTATTCAGTGACCTTCATCTCCACCTCCACAACCTTTTATCTACCTCCAACATTCAAGATCAATATGGTCTACATAAGAGAGCTAGCCAAACCTCCACCCAAATGTCAATGTGTTTCCTTCTTTACACAACACCAATATATTCCCTCATCATTCTATTTCTCATCTTTTCGCTACACTTATCATGACTCATTTGCTCCCTCACCCCATATTAATATGGTTAGCATTGTCACTCGCACCCAGAAAGAAAAAGGAAAGGAGAAAGAAACTATCCCATCCACCAATCTTGTGCCCAATATACTATTTTCCCCGTACCATAAATCACCATTCGAGGACCCACATACCCTATTTTTGATGGGGTCTCCCATCATAAAATGATCAAATAGTTGCACCTGTATCCTCTTAAATTTCATTATATAACCTTCTCCAAACTTCTAAGTCTCACCAACAGGCCCTCATGGAGGTTCTAAAATCTATTGAGGTTTTACCTAATGACCCAACTCCTATGGTATCCATGATCACTACTCACTATGTGGCATCTCTCACCACTTCATCACCTTCCTTTGCACCTACTACCGCTCATCAAGTAGCCACTCTCGGTTTCTCTAACGACAAGATTATACCTCTCCAATCAAATGATCCTGATTCTACCCTATTCATCTCCATCTATATTGATAATATACGTGTTTGACATGTTATGATCAATGGCGGTGCTAGCATCAACATTATCTCTCCCCATGGATATAACCAAATGTGCATCTCGCCAATTACATGCATAATAACTCAGCTTATGCTGCATTCATTCAATTATGTCATATCTTTGACCATTAGCATCATCATTCTCCACATTCATGTGGGCTCCGTACCATTCCAAAATTATTCTACATCTTAAAGGGAATTCCAGTACAACATGTTGTTTTGTCGACCTTGGATCCATGTCATGGGTTGTGTTCCTTCAACCTTACATCATTGTGTAAAATTTGAACATGAAGGACATAACTATACCATTCCAGCTGACCCTTCACCATTCAAAACCTGTAACATGTTGTATAGACCTAATGATGTCCTTATACTAGTTAAGGCATCTTCCACCGCCGCCACCTCTCCTTCACCCACAACCCCTTCCACCAACGTTTTCGCTACCTCTCCCACACCTAACTCCTCTATTCCCATTGCATCCGCAACCTCTGCAGCTAACCCATCCACTAAACTATCTACTTCTCAACCAACTAATTATTATTCTTATTGTCCACCCAATAATTCATCCATTTCGCTACCCACATACCGACTACCGATCCCTTAGAAGGTGTTTTTCAACGTATCACTCTAGGGGAGTACTTCATGTATAACATCAACACATTCCTTACTCCTCAAGAGTATGGTAACCTTCACCAACATCCCCTGCTATGATCACTACATAGGTGAAGTTTTCCCTTATCGTCATCCCTACCTTCGCACCAACTTAACGTATGGGGACTCGATACTTCTACCTACTCACCTGAGCTACCCACCCAAACACGACCATTTTAATCTGACCTTCAACCTCTCACTAATCACCACTTCGCCCACACATTCCTCTATCATTTTGCATGGAAGGTTTTTGGCTTTTGTTTCTATGAACAAGGCTGCCATATTTTCATCCCATGCACCACATGTAAACATAAATACTGAAGTGGTATTGTCTTTGTCAAACCATCTTTCAAGAAATCCCGCATCAAACTCATTGAAGATGATGACCCTCCTTCACCCCATTTACCAACTTCACCACCTTCACCTATGGATTCTATGGATCTAGAATCCATTCCTCCTTAATTTTTTTCATGAACACCATTTCCTTGGGACCTCTGACTTATCAACAAGATGGTGAGGCTCCCTCTTTCTTCTTCCTTCCCGTATCCTAACATGATTGATGAAAATACACCTCTATTAATGTCATTCAATGTCGGGAAAATGATTCTATTTTCACCTACCTTGGTACAAAAGATTCTTATATTCACCGGTTCTTGAAGGAAAATCAACATGTAACAAAAGAGGAGAAAATTAAACAGGAAAAAATTTCTATTAATTGGATTGAACCTTATATCGTTACTCATACTTATGGATTAGGTCCTTATCATTTGTTTTCACTCGAAGGTAAACTTGAACCTAATCCCGTCAATGCCTTACATTTTTGACCATTATATTTTTGAATCAAGTCCTATATCACAATCTGTCTAGTTAAAACACTCATCCCTTGAGCACCATGCACCTTCCATTTTACCTATTTTAAGGATCAATGACTAAACAAGAATCGGGTGCTTATCGGTCACTTTTCAGCCTTAACTTCAATATAAATACCACGTATCTACTCATGGCATGATTCTCATGGATACTTTTCATCTTTTTCAAGATGTAATCCTAGTTTTGTTCATCACTTAAACTCTCTCTTTCATATCTAACCTCTGTGTGCTATGGGTTTGTCTTCAACTCAAGAGCATATCATTCTCTATAGTCTTGTCCATAACCTGAAATTCCAAAAGAAAAAAATTTCAAAAGTAAAATGGGATTCAACTCCTTGAGTCAAACTTCCAACAAAAATATGACTTTGTCAAAATGGAAATCTACTTTTTCTATCTCACTACTATAAATAGATTACTCCTCGAAGGACAGCTATACAAAGCTATCCATGTTCTACATGATATATCATCAAAAGAATACTATTCTTGCATATATATATATATATATAATGAAGCTTCCTCATTGATCAGCTTCACGAAGACCTCAAGGAGATAATCTACTCATCCCATATATACTTCCCGCATCGATCAGTCTATAAAAACAAAATAAAAAAGAAAAAGATAACTTTTCGTCATGGACTTGCCTATTTTGATCTTGAGTCTCTTGCCAAATAGTCATGTTGTCTCACACTAGGTTATGCTAAAAACCAAACTATTTTCACCTCATCACCTTTTCACCCTAATTTCCTTCCCGCTCAAGGGATGTGCCACAAATGTGACATTTCATGATCATGTGACTTTCTTCACCCTTAGAACAGTCAATTATGCAACACCTTTAGGGTATTACATTCATAATCCAATCTTTAGTATGATAGACTCATTAGGATTCTTATCAATTAGGCAGCTCTTTTTTCCACCTCTTACCATACACATTCTTCATTACTTGTTGATTCTCCTATACAAGACTAGACCATCAACACCTACATTTTAAGGATTCCCCTTTCACCAAAATCACCCATGCCTAAATGACCTAAACTCAACCATGCCTAAAATGACCTAAACTCAACCATGCCTAAATTACCTAGACTCAATCATGCCTAAAACCTACCAACCCATTCCTCTACCTTATCATATTCTTCCCTAGCTTATAGGATAACTACATCAACCTAAGGCCCATTTTCAATGGGGCTATGTAGGAAATGCTCCAAGGGCATGGGGCCCTTGGAGGTTAGCTCAACCACTCTTTACCCTAACCCAATTTTCCCCTTTTTCTATTCACAGGCTACCTTAGTTTTCCATTTTACACAAAACTAGGAAATTAAACACTCAACAAACATACATACCTACCATTTTATCACATCATCAAAACATCCAATTAATCATTTCATATTTCCATGACATCAAATATTTGTAAATTTACACCATAACATACATATACATCATCATTTATTTTCCATACTACCAATAACTTGGAAATTAAATCAAACCCAAAAACATGACCAAACCATGCCTATACCTGACTCCGTCATGCCTACATGACTCCACCATGCCTAACTCACCTAGACTCCACCATGCCTAACTCACCTAGACTCCACCATGCCTAACTCACTTTGACTAAATCATGCCTACATGACCTCGACTCAATCATGCCTAATTCACCTAGTTTCCATCAATACACAATAACAATGGAAATTAAAACCAAGTACATCATTAATACATAAACATCATCAACTATATATAAATGAGAAAGTATGTGTATCAATACATATATACATAGATACAAATAAATACAAGTATCTCAAATCACTCAGATAGAGCCTCACTATCTTCAGCATGCACGCGGATATAAGAACTCAAAATCACAAAACTCTCATATACAGTCTCACTATCTTCGGCACACAAAGCTAGTATAAATATCAAAAATCAAAACACTGATAATCTTAAGTGGTTAAACATCATCCCACCTTATATCCTCCAGCTACTCTCTTTGTCTCCTCCTCCCGACTTGTCCGCCACCCTACCCACAAGCCTAAATTACCTATACATTTCCTTAATTACATTTAGGGTCATTTTATTTACCTATACCTCATCCTTACTCATGTCATGAACTATATACCCTAACCCGAACCACCTTTTGTGACATTGGAATTTGGGTACTTGTTATACCTTGTGATGTCATTATCTCTATTGTTTAGCCTAATGACCTTACCTTGCCTATTGTCGTGTTGTTTATCCCGACCAAACCTTTAGTGTATCGGATCATACCTAAATGTTCCTGCACCTAACCTAAGTTGTGTTTCCAAACCATATCATGTACCTTGGATACCTGAATCACTTCAACCTTGTTTGGATAAACCTATCGACCTTAGACAACACAAATTTTGCAAGATCTTCCACCTGCATACCGTGTCAGTCTATATGTGTGTGTGTGTGTGTGTGTGTGTGTGTGTGTGTGTGTGTGTGTGTGTGTTCGATTGCCATTACCCATTACTCAATGTGCCCATACCCTTCCATAAAATCCACCTCCCATCACTTTCATCACTTATCCCTTTATCAATCCACTCACTAAATCCATCTAACACCTTGTCAACTCCTAGTTTGAGGGGGATCACCTCCACCCATACTGGGAGACATCACCTTCATCCCTAATTGGGGCAACCACTTCCTATTTTTGTCATCATCACTTACTAATACAAGCCATGTGACAAAAGGAGGAAAATGTAGACACCAAATTTGGGTCACACTCCCCTTAGTCCCCTTTCAATCAGTTAAGACAATGTGTTCAACTAACCATGACCCCTTTACCCCAAATTCATATTAATTTAATTATTTACAATTGAATTAATTCTTATCCTCACATTATTTATTAATTTAATTACTTTAATTAGGTTAATTTACACCTCACCTAGACACATCACCTAAACACCTCACGGTGGACTTACTCTTAGCCTATTAATTAACTAAGACTCGGTCTCTACTTAACCAACCTGGTACTTAGTATAACCCTAACATTAAATTCAGATTCCTAATCCAAAAACACTCCCACTTATCTAAGTGCTAACCATCACTTGATACCAAGACTGATAAGAAAGAGCACACAAAAATAGCCAAGATATGTTATTTTTGGTAAACCTTGGATTTCCCTCCCTAATCGATATCGGTTAACCCGCAACCAATCTTTGGTCACAAAACCTAACCATCATCGATTACCATTTATATAGTTTTGCAACCTTTTTCCCAGGTTGGTCACTTTGAGTTTTGGGAGAGATATCTGTATTCAAGCACGAACCAAATATTTTCTTAGAATCTAGATGACAGAATACATTCAACCGAAGCCCAAGAAGGTACTGAAGACCGATCAAAAGGAACCGACATTCATAGGAGCACTCGAGAAGTATTTTCATCACACCGACCACTAAGTTCTTCATGGAGATACCATCACCTTCCTTCACCAACCAAAGCTTATAAATACAAGTAAGTGCATTTGATTTTGCATCATTTATGTACTTACTTAATAGGTTCTTTATATTTTGTTATTAGATCTTGTTCTTCCCTGCATTCCTCCATCCCCACCTTCCTTCCAAACCACCTATCTAACCACCCACAACCTTTTGTATCTCCATACCTAACCTTTATACATTCCTGAGTTTTCCTCACCTTATTATGAACCCAACCAGCCCCTATTCACTCTCTGTGCAATCATAAAGAAGCCCAAAATCACATTTTATCAACTTTCACTAAATTTCCCCTACCAATGCTAGTTATCTTAACCGATGTCAATTTCCCCTTCACTAGCATCGGTCACCATACGACATATGTTATTGTGTCTCTGTCAATTTTCACTAAATTGACCTTAACACTCTAAAATCCTCACAAAAACCTCACCCAATCCTGATACCCTACCTGCAACCTCATCACAAAGCTTTCCTATCTCTTTTTATAGACATGGAGAGAGCCCTGAATACCTACTTTGACACTCTTCCATTACCCATAATAACCGAGATCAATTATCCGAACTTTCATCGATCATACCTTAACCATCGTCATTCATACACTAATCGACATTGGTCTCGTGTGCAGTAAAATGCCTCGACCAACAAGATCCCCACTCACCCCAAAACCAATCAAAATTTCCCAAACCTCACCCAAAACCTTCTTGTGACCTTGGACCACCTTCCCAGCCTGACCGCAACCCGGGACCTTAACTAGTTTAATTATCAAAGCATTTAATTGGATTAACATTGATAGTAATCTAAGATACCTAAATTAGAACACTAGCATTATATTCGTTTATTTGCATGTTCAGTTATTTTATATTGAATTATATATCATTGGATTGACAATAATTGAAGAAGTATTACACTTCCTTGATGTAGCTCACATTAGGCAATATACTAACCTTTTGCTATTAACTATGTTTTGTGGTTTTCCTTTGTATTTCAGGTAGTTCCTCCTAGCCAAAAGGAAGCTCACACAATCAGTTTGGATCAGAAATTAGAATGTGTGCACAACCTTCAACCAAAATTACAACATGTATTCCTCCTTGGCCTTCTACTCTTATCTATTTCATTAATCTACTAAGAATCTAGTGAAACAATTGCATCTTTCCAAATAGTTTAGGTGTAATTCCTAGATGTCGATTTTCATCTACACCTTATCACAAAGCCTCCAAAGCTTCAATCATTAGTCAAACACTCCTCACTCTACGACTACACTTCCACATCTTTCTTACATGTATATCAAGATTTTTGGGGTTAGCACACCATTGTATGAGACAATATATCATATCTAAGAATACATGTAAATAAAAGTGGATATTCTACAAGAAGAAATATATAAAACAAGAGACATAAATCAACATCAGCTTTAACGTGGTTCACCTAGTGTGGGATATGTCCACCAAGAAACAAGGAAATCTATTATCCAAAGCTTTGACAAGATATACCATGAAGATTTGCAATCTTCCACACCTCTCAGATGTACAAGTACTTTCTTTCTTTCAATCTTTTTCTTCATCACAAATAATTCTCTCTCATCAACTTTTTCAAGTTCTTTCTAATTATTTTTAATCATCTTTCTTCTAAACCCTATATTTTATGCTTATATAGTTTTTATAGACTTAGGGCACTTAGCCATGTAATTACAATCAATAGATATAGTTTAATGCTAAACTAGATCTAATTCCTAAGAGTTAATTAAAATATCCTCACATAGGTAACCAACGCCAGTTAGACCTAACCATTGTCATTTCCTCCCATGCATGGTCGATGCGGCCCCTGGGTGAATGATTACGGTTCCCCACTAATCGATGAGAGTTACTATATTTTCTAGCAAGTTCCATTGCATGCTAAACTGAAGTAATTGAGCTCCACAACTCAAAAATATCCCACTTGGAGATTAATTATTGCACCATACCTGTATAACGTCATTCTTGGATCCTTCCTTAGATTTGTTTCTTCATCTTCAAGTCTCAAACTCAAAGACCAACAGAATTGGAGTATAGCTCCAACTTCTCCTTTGCTAATGGATTTGTTAGCATATCCGTAGGGTTCTTTCTCATATGAATCTTTTCTAGATTCAACTATCCATCCTCCAATACCTTCCGTATGAAGTGATACCTCAACTAAATGTGTTTCATTCTTGAATGAAACACTGAGTTCTTTTCCAAATGAATTGCACTTTGGTATCCTTTGAATAGTTTATAATCACCTTGCTCCTTTCCTAACTCTTCCATGAACCTACTCATCCATATCATCTCCTTGCTAGCCTCTGTAGCTACAACATACTCTACCTCTATAGTAGAAAAAGCCACAACCTTATGCAATCTTGAAATCCAACTAATTTTCGTTCCACTCTTGCTATGAAAATATATCCAGTAGTGCTCCTCCTATCATCCATATCTCCATCCATATCTCGAATCAACATAGCAACGTAATGAAATATATGAACCTCCATAGCATAAGCGCATGCTATATGTCCCTTTTAAATACCGAGTATCCATTGGAATTCTTTCCAATTCTCTTTACCTGGATTAGCCATATATCTACTCACAACTCTCACTACATGTGTGCAATGTCTATTCAGTAGAAACCATAACATACATGAGAATTCCAAACTGCTTAAGAATATGGAACTCGTGTCATGTATTTGACCTCCTCATGTGATGAAGAACATTTATCTTTGCTTAATTTGAAGTGTCTAGCCATAGGTGTGCTAACAGTTTGGCATTCTACATGTTGAACCTTTCTAACACCTTATAGATATAGTCCTCTTGAGACAAATACAATTTCTTACTTTTCCTATCTCCATGTATTTGCATGTCAAGGATTATTTTTTCAACTCATAAATCCTTCATAGAAAATGTGTGAGCTAGATTTCCCTTAAGCTCACCAATGTCTTGTATACTATATTCTCGTAATAATCATATCATCCACATATAGTAACAAAATAATATAGCTCCCATTTTCAAGTTTCATGAAATAAACACAATGGTCAAATTTACATCTCAAGTAACCATGCTCATGTATAAAACTATCAAACACCATGTACCATTGCCTTGGAGCTTGATTGAGCCCATATAGGCTCTTTTTCAAACTACACACTAGTTTCTCCTTACCCTTGACTTCATACCCAAGTGGTTGCTACATATAAATCTCTTCATCCAAATCACCATGAAGGAAATTCATCAACACATCTAGTTTCTCTAAAGGAAAATCTTCTACTGCAACTAAACTCAATACAGTACATATAGAAGTCATCTTAACAACAAGAGAAAATATTTCACCAAATTCAATACCTACTTTCTATGCAAATCCCTTTACTACAAGCCTTTCCTTGTACCTTTTCTGTCCACCCTCTTCTTCCTTGATCCTGTAAGCCCACTTGTTATGTAATTTTCTCTTACCTGCTAGCAACTTAACCAAATCCCAAGTCTCGTTCTGTTCCAAGGAGTCCATCTCCTAATCTATGCCATGCTCCCACTAGATACGAGTCTTATATTGCATTGCTTCTTCAAATTTATCCGGTTCATCATTATCAGTCAATAATAAATAAAATAGAGAAGGTGTAAAGATTTTTAGAAGTTTACTTACCCTTTGTGACCTTCTCACAAGAGTTTGGGGTACCGGAGGTTCAATCTAGACCTCCTAGACATTCCTATCCAAATCTAAAAGTGACTCGATCTTTGGTCACCTCTAACTAACATTGGTTCTACTAACTGATGTTAGTTTGGATCCTCTATAACCAATACTGGTTTGTCTGACTGGTGTTGGTTAGGGGTCAAATGACACTGGTTATAGTGTAACCCTATCAGTAATTCTTTTAAATCTGAGATTTTATTTCCATTCAAAACTTCTCAACCGGTTCATGCTTGGATACCAAAATTTAATCCCTATACATTCTCTTTTCATTCCATTCAACATCACGAATCCTATTAATTTTAGAATTCTATAAATCCCAAAAACAAAAACCAAAATCACCAAATCCATAACCAATGAAAGTGCACCTCTTGGATTTTTCATCCAACTTTAATAAAATAAATATCTACCTCTTTTCGGTCCAAGATTCCTCTAGTATTCCTCCATCTAGTGAACTTGAAGGCCCACAATTAATCAAATAAATTGTTGTATCAACTACTTCTACCCAAAATTGCAAGGGAAATCCAGAATGTATCCTCATACTTCTAGCACGTTCCATGATTGTCCTATTCATTCTTTCTATAACACCATTCTCTTGTGGTGTTCTTTGAATCATTCTTTCTCTACATAACCCATTCACTAAAAAAAAATCATTGAAATCCTTGCTACTGATTATTCACCACCATTGTCAGAGCTAAGGCACTTTAACTTAGAATTTGATTCATTCTCAACAAGGGCTTTCCATCTTTTAAAAGTCTCAAAAACATTAGATTTATGTTTAATACAATAAAACCATACCTTTCTTGTAGTATCATCAATGAAAGTAACATAATCTGGGATCCTCCATGAGAAGCTAACTAAGTGGTCCCCACACATCCCGAGTGTACAAGATCCAATTTTTTTCTCCTTCTTGGCTGCCCCAAATTTGAGAAATCTCACTCTCTTTTACTTTCCAAAGATACAATTCTCACAAAATCAAGATCTAAATATTTCAAATCTAATAACTTACCCTTAGCCTTTAAGATCTACATTCCTTTTTACTCATATGACCCAATCGGTTATGCCACATGCATGCATCGAATCTGAAGTAGATAATGCGAAAAGGAATCGATAATACATGGTAGATAAATATAGCGTTCCTACCTTCTTACCTCTTGCCACAACAAAATTACCATTGGTGAATTTCTAAGAGTCTCTGTAAAAGTAACCATGTAACCAGATTCACCTAGTTTCCCCTACGAAATAAGATTCCTCCTAAGGCTTGGCACATGCCTCACATATTTTAATACCCTTATATTTCCATTTTACAATTTTAGATGAAAACCCTCTTTACCCGTAATATCTTGAAAGGTTCATCATCACCCAAATAAACATGCCAAAAATTTCCCTAGACATAATTTTTGAAATAACTCTTATTAGGGGTTGCATGGAAAGAAGCTCCTGAATCTAAAACCCATGATTCAATTCTACTATCTAAAGAAATAATAAGAGAATATTGCATTACCTCTAATGCAGTAAGATTTTCTTCTTTACTTTTATCACGGTTGTTGGTTCTCTTTATCCTTTGACCAACAATATTTCTTTGCATGTCTTTTCTTTCCACATTTCGAACAAGTAATTCCCTTACTTCTAGATTTAGATATGTTATCCCTTGACTTGATTTCCCATTACTCTTACTCTTAGATCTATCCTTCTAATTTCCCCCACTTTCTACATTCAAAGAATTTCCGGATGATGATTCCTTTGTACTCTTCCTCTGAATTTCTTCATTCAAGATTATAGTAACCACATCATCAAACTTCAAAATATTATTAGTAGATGTTGTATTACTAACAACCATTACCAAGTTGTCCTAACTATCAGGAAAATAACATAAGAATAAAAGTTCTTTTACTTCATCATCAAATGGTATATCAACCAATTTTAACTGATTTACAATAGATCAAAAATCATTCAAATGACTAGATGCAGATCCACCTTCATGCATCTTAGAACTAAATAATTTCTTCATCAAATAAACTTTATTTGAAGAACTTGGTTTTTCATATAAATTAGCAAGAGATTTCATTAACTCTACCGTAGAATCCACTTTTGTAATATTAGAAGCCACAGATGCTACTAGGCTCAATCTTATAGATCCCAAAGATTTTCTGTCAAGAATATTCCATTCTTCATCAGTCATCTTCATAGGTCTATACTTCTCATCCAATGGTAAATATAAATCTCTTTGATATAGATAATCCTCAATCTGCATCTTCCATAACTGATAATTTCGGTCATCAAATTTCTCTACCCCTGTATTTGTTTTCTTCTATCATTGATGTAGCTTCCACTCAATCAGAAAATCCTCGTGAGTAAATATGTCAACACACAAAACCCTAAAAAATCTCGATACCAGTTGTTGGGGTTAGCACACTAGATGTACGAGACAATATATCATATCTAAGCATACATGCAAATAATAGCGGATATTCTACCTAAATAAATATATAAAACAAGAGATATAAATCAACACTAGATTTAATGTGGTTCACCTAGTGTGGGATACATCCACCAAGAAACAAGGCAACCTATTATCCAAAGCTTTGACAAGATGTACAATGAAGAATTACAATCTTCCACACCTCTCAGATGTACAGTACTTTCTTTCCTTCAAGATTTTGCTTCATCACCAAGAATTATCTCTCTCACCAACATTTTCAAGTTATTTCTAATTCTTGTTAATCATCCTTCTTCTAAACCCTAGATTTTATGTTTATATAGTTGTTTATAGAATTAGGGAACTTAGCCATGTAATTACAATCAATAGATATACTTTAATGCTAAAAAGATCTAATTCGATAGTTAATTAAAACATCCTCTTACGAGTAACCGATAGTGGTTAGACCTAACCATTTCTGGTTCCTCCCTTACGATGATGCCAATCATACCGACCAATGCCGATCCTGGGTGACCTATGCGGTTCCCCTAACCGATGATGGTTACTCTATTTTCCAGCAAGTTACATTACATCTTAAACTTAATTAATTGAGCTCCACAAATCAACAAGGATAGTCATAGATGCATCAGAAAATAATCCATTTCAATTATTCTTATAAATTTCACAAATGTATGTACTCGGTTCTTTCCCTTCATGACATCTAGGTTTACCCATAATTTTGTACTCATTTTTTTGCATATGTAACTTAAATCTTGCAACATCTACGACATGGTTATTCTTGTGATGAATTCCATTCTTTACATTGAAAATGTTGATATGTGATTTTTCTTAGGAAGGTGTACTCTTATGAATTTTTTAAATCATGTTTGCAATGGATAATTCATTATTTTTTGAAAAGGTTCACTTTGTTGTGATTTCTACTTACTTGAAAATGAGGCCATTCATCTCTTCATACAACTTAAATTCACTTTTAAAAGATGATGAACTTGTATTGTTGTTGTCTTAACTTATCTAGTGTTAACAGCAAAACCTTGGATCAATTCCATTGATCCAAGGTATGCTTCAATTCTTCTTACTTGTTTGTCTTGTTTTCTTGGCATTCGGAATGAAAGATGAATCTAGACTGGGCCTTTTTTTGTTTACAATTGTGAAGGACCCTTCTTCAGGGATCCTTGTTTAGCAACAGGCTTTAAGTGATAGGCCTGGGTCTTCTTGCTGATGTTAAAATGCTAAGTAGCGTATAGGGACCTTGAACCTATTACTAAAACACTAAGGTTGACCCTAGTCTAAGGGTATATCTAACCTAAGTTGGGGAGTGCTATGTTTATTTAAATGAAATACAACCTAAGGTAACTATAGACTTACCTAGGAACTAAGGTTGATTTTCTAACCTAATAATAATCTAACCTAAACTATTGCTAACCTAAAGGGTACCTATGGACTACTTGGCAATTGGCATGGTTGGTGGCATCAATTTTCAAGGCATTAAATGGAATTGATTTTGGTTTTATTGCTACGGACTACCAATTATGGTAGAGGCATAGGAAGTTTAGTGGATGCCTAGTTGGCATCACCACTAAATGGAAATTGCATGAAAATTTGAAATTAAAGGTATCACCAAACATGGATGGTGGTGGCATGGAGAAATAGGAGGGAACTGTTGTCCTTTGCATTTATTGATTTCATTTTTGGCAAAGAAACCACCTAGGAAAAATGCATGGTGGGTTTTGGTATTGTAGTTTTGATCTTCAGTTCATTTCGAGTTTTGGCTCTGCATGGGGTTTTTGGTTCTTCGAACCAGCAGTTCTATTTTGGATATTACTATTATTTTTGCATTCTTGAGATATTTTGGACTCTATGGAAGTATAAGAAGAAGTGGAAGAGTTGAGGTGGTTGACGTTGCATGGAGAAGAAGTTGTTGAGGCTTGGCTTGGAAATCTTCTGCAAATCAGGAAGAATCTCTATCAGGCATGATAGGCTCTACCCATTAAGTTTCTCTACTTTTTCTTAAATTTCTTCATTAAAAGAACACTTTGCTCTTGGGGAACAAATGAGTTTTTATATGACGTTTTGATATGCTTTCGATGCTTGTATTTTCATTGTATTTTTCTATATGGATTCACTGTTATGATGGAAATACATTCGGGTTTTGTTTCCTTTGTTGGAAAAATGATTGAATCATGCTTAACTTCTATTTGAACTTGAGTTGATGTTGAATATTTTTGTACGCATGTTCGAGTTGTGTTAAAAAATTGATAGTAACTTGTCTGATGTTTAACTTGAACAAATATTCTTGAGTAAAATATGCCATTTTGGCATGGTTGTTAGTTTAACCCTACTTGTGAGATCTTTGGAATGGTTTATTGAATTCAATTACATATTCTCTGGTGTGAGGAAAGAGTGGTCTAGGTTTTTTCTTCTCAATTCGACTTATTGTGTATGACTGGTTCTTTTTACTTAAATCAGAGATGTAGTAGATACTGAACGATCTCATGGTAAATAACATTGAACTGTTGAATAACTCGACTCTTATCTAAGCTTGAATGAATACTTGAAGGAAAATAGACTATGGCATTTTTAGGTTTAGCATTTATTCTGAGCTCAAATTCATACATAAAACTTGTGGTCATGTCGATGTTTATTTTTATCTCCCTCTTGAGTTATGAATCTAGTTGGGTTTTATTCTTCATGTTCTAGTTATCTGTTTCAGTGATTATTGTGAAGATACATGATTCTAAGTTGGCTTGAATGGAAGTTTTTGACTATAAAGCCTTGCTCTCGCTTTTTTATTCACCATTTATGGATGAGCAAGCTTATCTATTATCTCCTTAAAAAGGAAATCATTTCTTGAAAAATGGTAAATTACTTAAATGTTACTCTATCTTTTATACTTGGGGAAACTAGGATAACTTCTAAATTGATGCAATTACTATTTAGAAGGTAAATCATTTTTCAGTTTGTAGTTTTTGTGTTACAGTTGTTGTTATTGAATGTAAGTTCCAATAGTTCATTGGGCTTCAATGGTTGTTTGGGGTTGATTGTTTTCTTGGCCTTGGGCCATCAAATATGTCATGTTTCTTTTTTGATCTTGGTAAGTGTACCTCTGTTTAAGGAAATGAGTTTTGAGACCTCATCTATATTGATATTTGGTGCTATCTCCTCTTTCTATTCTGAGTTAAAAATACTAGGTAGACTTACTCCTTGGCTATTCATTTTCATTTTCTATTGTATTTATTAGGAGATGGTTACTTACAAGTATGGAGAGTTAAGGTATTTATAATACCATCCTCCTTGAATTCTGAAAGGTATATGTATGTGGTTCTTTGTTCTCTCTGTCAGGATAGCTATCATCTAACCCGAGCCTGATCTAACCTCTGTTGGGCTTTAAAATGGAAAACAGTAGAGATCAAGCTTGTCTATTATATCCTTTCTTGGATTTAGAGTGAACAATATATTTCTCTCTTTCCTTTCATATTTCACCTATATCAATCCTTAGGAGGGAGATGACATGTTTAGTTTGTAATATATTGAAGGATTGCGGGATCTATGTGATTGATAAATCCCTCCCTTCTTCTCTTTGACATTTACTTTGGTAATGATGTAATTGTTTGTGATGTAGTTCCAAGTGCATGTCAAATTGAATTCATCCTTTGTCAAATCTATTTGATTTTGATCCTAAAATTAGGTTGGTTTTGAATATGAATTTAGGATATAGATTCTTAAATAAGAAACTCTCAACGGCGTTCGAAAACCCTTTGGGGCACTGATTAGGAAAGCAAAAGAACCATTGAACAGTTGGATGTTACTGATTCTACCCACATGATGACATTGGCTATGTTCACCTCTTGGCAGAATATCAAATCCAACATTGACAAAGCCACCAAGAAGTAATTGTGGGTGCTTTTGTTGCACTTCTTTGTAATTATTGTTGTTTTTTGTTGTCTTTTTGTTGCTTTCCTGCAGTGCTCGTGCTATTTTTGTTTTGATGGGGTAGCTGCTCTTGGGCTACTTTGGTTTTCATTGTCCCATCAAAATTTTTATCCTTTTGTTCTAGTTCTCATTCCTTCCTATTCTGGCTTCTAGGCCCTCTTTTGTTCTCAAGGGTATAGTCCCTTTCAAAAAACTATTTGCCAAAAAAAAAAAAAACTCTTTCCTAAGAAGGGACATGTAGGATTTATTACAATTGTGGAAAGAATCATTATGAAAATCAATTTCCTTTGAAGAAGGATGACTACAATCAACAACATAAGATACGCGATGTAGTAGCTGACAAATAGGATGAAAATCTAGTTACACCCATAGAAGTTCCATGTAAGTTATTTGGTATACTTGTAACTATAATTTTGATACAATAGCTACTGAATGTTTTATTCCTACTAAATTATCTTTGAAATTAAAAAGAAAATCTAGAAAAATGGATAAATCATGGGTTGTACATTATGGAAATAATGTTGTTCACACAATTAGTATGTGTATTTTTGGAGTAGTCCTTGACTTTCCTAGTTTTTCCATTGAAGTTGACATTTATGTTGATCCTTTGGGGTCTTATGATGTAATCATAGGTGTTAAATGACTAAATTGAACATAAAGAAAAGGTTGATTGTTTCAAAAAAACATATTAGTTGTTTAGATGACCTGTAGAAAACAATGACATTTAGGGGATAAAATGTGAGATTTTAGTTAGGAAATTGTTAGCTATGCAACTTAAAAAGGCCAAAAACAAAGGTTGCACCTTGTATGTAGTAAAAATTTCTGAAACAACTGATGAAAGTGGTGACTTCATGGAAAGATACATGTTGTTACAAAATTTTAGTGATGTGTTTCCGAAAGAGTTACCCGGTCTTCGCCCAAACGGGAGTTTGACTTCATGATTGAGATCAAGCTAGGAACCGAACCTATTTCCAAGGCACCATATAGAATGACTACCATTGAATTGGTAGAACTTAAGGCATAATTGTAAGAAATTTTTCTAAAGGTTTGATAAGACTGAGTGTCTCACCTTGGGAGCACCAACATTTTTGTGAAAAGAAGGATGGAACTCTTAGATTTTGCATTGATTATAGGATGTTAAACAAAGAAACAATTAAAAACATATATCCACTTCCTAGAATTGATGATCTGTTTGATCAGATGCATGGTGCATCAGTGTATTCTAAAATAGATCTTTGATCTAGTTATCATTAGTTATGAATAAAGGATGAATATATTCATAAAACATCTTTTAGAACAAGGTACAGACATTATGAATTAATAGTTTTACCATTTAGATTAACGAATGCACCTATAAATTTTATGAATTTAATGAATAATATTTTTCAAGAATACTTGGACAAATTTTTTCTTGTATTCTTAGATGATATTATCATATACTCTAAAATCATTAAAGAACATCATGAGCATTTGAAAATAGTTATGGAAATATTAAGAAAGATAAGGTTATATGGTAATTTGTCCAAATGTTCTTTCTACGATACGGAAGTGCACTATTTGGGTCATGTCATAAGCAAAGATGGAATAGTGGTAGATCCCTCAAAAATTGTTGCAATAACTGAGTGGCTTGCACCTAAGAATGTACATGAAGTTAGAAGCTTCATGGGTCTTTTTGGTTACTATAGGAAGTTTGTTAAATAATTTTCTAAGGTTTTTGCACCAATAACTTTGTTGCAGAAGAAAGATAAGAAATTTGTGTGGAATGAAAAATGTGAATCTGCATTTAAGACTCTGAAGGATCAATTAACATTAGCACCTATTTTAGCTATACATGATCCTAATGGAGACTTTATTGTTGTAACAGATGCATCCAGGGAAGGTCTCAAAGGTATTTTGTTGCAAAATGATCATGTTATATCTTATGAAAGTAGAAAAATCAAGTTACATGAACTGAATTATGATCCACATGACATAGAGCTTTCTGTCATTATTCATGCACTTTAGGTATGGAGGCATTACCTTCTTGGTAGACCTTTTGAATTAAAAACTAATCATCTTCGGTTGAAGTATATTTTCATTCAACCAAATCTGAATGCAAGACACCGAAGATGGTTAGAATTTTTATCTCAGTATGATTTTGACATAAGTTATATTAAAGGAAAGGAGAATAGAGTGGAAAATGCACTAAGTCGTAGGAAGCACATTTATGATCTTATAACGTTGAGAACTCAGTTTAAAGATGAAGTAAAAAGTATCATGGAATCTAATTCTTATTTTCAGCAAGTAAAAATGGCACTTGTTGTATATCCAAATGATGTGAGGTATAAAGGTTTTCACTTTGACAATGAAGGAATCTTGAGGTTTGAAAATAGAGTATACATACCTTTGTTAAATGAATTAAGAAAGAAATTGTTAGCTGAATTTCATAATTCACATTTTCGGAAAAACGGCATTACGAAAATGCCTACTGATATAAAACAATAATATTTATGGAAAGGGATGAAAAATAACGTGATTGATTTTCGACACACCTTGCTTAGAATGTCAACATGTTAAAGTTAAACATATGTATCCGGTGGTTTAATGTATCCTCATAGCATACCACAATATAAATGGTAAGTAATAAGTATGGATTTTGTACAAGGTTTTCCTATGTCAATAAATAAACATGATGTTATTCTAGTTGTTGTTGATAAACTAACAAAGGTAAGAACATCTTATTGTTGGTAATATTAACGGTGATTCACTGTTTTAGAAAAATATTTGTGCATGAAATTTTTAGATTACATGGAGTACCTGAATTGATCATATTTGATAGAGACCCAAGAATGACATCTAGATTTTGGCAAACACTTAATGTAGCCCTAGGGACTAAGCTTAATTTTAGTTTTGCATACCATCCAGAAATGGATGGACATGATGAAAAGAGTTAATCAAGTTTTAGAGGATATGTTACGAATTTATTGTATGGATCAGTAGTATAAATGGGAAGAGTACCTTCCATTAGTCAAGTTTTCTTATAACAACATGTATCATGCCTATCTAAAAATGGCACCTTTGAAGCATTAAATGGAAGGAAATGCGGCACTCAGGTTAGCTAGGATAATAGAGAGGTAATGGAACACTGAAATCCTTACAGAAATGAAACTTGAGCAAGTTAAAATCATTTGTGAATGCTTGAAGGAAGTAGCAGATAGGAAAAAGAGTTATTCGGACTTAAAACGAGTTGATAAGAAATTTGAAGCTGGGTGAGAAAGTCTTTTTGTGGGTCAAACTGAAAAATATCTCTATAATTTTTGGCAAGGCTATCAAGTTATCACCTCGTTATGAGGGACCCTTTGAAATTATTGAAATAATCAAACCTGTAACCTATTTTTTAGCTTTACCTCCTACTTTATCAAAAATGCATGATTTTTTTCATATTTCTCTACTTAAGAAATATGTTTCAGATTTATCAATTGTGTTAAATTGGAACTCCTTACAGTCCAAGACCTAGGAATAATTGTGGTTAAAATTCATACGAGTGCTAGAAACTCACTTTTTGCACTTAATAAATCATGAAATAAGTCAATGTAAGGTCTAGTGGGACTAGTTTAATGAAGAAAGTGTAACCTGGGAAAATCTTGAAGATATGAAAACTACTTTTCCATATTTGTTTGAACAGAATTGATTATGTGGATTGATAAAACATTAATATTTTATTCATATTACATCAATAAAACTATCCAGTCTTGGGAAGATACTAAACTATTTAATAATGGGACAACTATTTTAATGTTGATTATGGAATTTGAATTTCTCAAATCTAGTTTTGTTGTGAACATATGAATGGAAGGATGATAATTTAATTTTATCCTAGACTTAAATTGTTTGACTAAGTTAATCATCGGGATGATGATTCTTTTTAGGAGGGAGGTATGTAACATATCTTGACATGGTTGTTACTATGATGAATTCCACTCTTGACATTGCAAACGTTGACATGTGATTTTTTTAGGAAGGTGTACTCTTATGACTTTTGGAAATCATGTTTGTAATGGATAATTCATTATTTTTTGAAAAGGTTCACTTTTTTGTGATTTTTGCTTACTTGAAAATGAGGCCATTCATCTCTTCGTACAACTTAAATTCACTTTTAAAAGATGATGAACTTGTATTGTTGTTGTCTTAACTTATCTAGTTTTAATAGCAAAACCTTGGATTAATTACATTGATCCAAAGTATGATCCAATTCTTCTTACCTATTCATCTTGTTGTCTTCGCATTATGAAATGAAAAATGAATCTAGATTGGACTTTTTGTTTACAATTGTGAAGGACCCTTCTTGATTATCCTGTTTAGCAATAAGCTTTAAGTGATAGGCCTGGGTCTTCTTATTGATGTTAAAATGTTGAGTAGCGTATAGGGACCTTGAACCTATTACTAAAACACTAAGGTTGACCCTAGTCTAAGGGTATATCTAACCTAAGTTGGGGAGTGCTATGTTTATTTAAATGAAATACAACCTAAGGTAACTATAGAATTACCTAGGAACTAAGGTTGATTTTCTAACCTAATAATAATCTAACCTAAACTATTGCTAACCTAAAGGGTACCTATGGACTACTTGGAAATTGGCATGGTCGGTGGCATCGATTTTCAAGGCATTAAATGGAATTGATTTTGTTTTTATTGCTACGGACTACCAATTTTGGCAAAGGCATAGGAATTTTAGTGGATGCCTAGTTGGCATCACCACTAAATGGAAATTGCATGCAAATTTGAAATTAAAGGTATCGCCAAACATGGATGGCGGTGGTGTGGAGAAATAGGAGGGGACTGTTCTTTGCATTTATTGATTTCATTTTTGGTGAAGAAACCACCTAGGAAAAATTCATGGAGAGTTTTGGTATTGTATTTTTTATCTTCATTTCATTTCGAGTTTTGGCTTTGTATGGGGTTTTTCAGTTCTTCAAACGAGCAGTTCAATTTTGGATATTAATGTTATTTTTGCATTCTTGAGTTATTTTGGACTCTATGGAAGTATAAGAAGAAGTGGAAGAGTTGAGGTGGTTGACGTTGCATGGAGAAGAAAAATTTGTTGAGGCTTAGCTTGGAAATCTTTTACAAATAAGGAAAAAGCTCTATCAGGCATGATAGGCTATATCCATTAAGTTGCTCTACATTTTCTTAAATGTATTCATCAAAAGAAATTTTCTCTTGGGGAACAAATGAGTTTTTATATGATGTTTTGATCTTATTTTTTCTCTCTTTTTCAAGAAAACTATCATCTAACCCGAGCCTAATCTAAGCTCTGTTGGGATTTAAAATGGAAAACAGTAGAGACCGGACTTGTCTATTATATCCTTTCTTGGATTTAGAGTGAACAATCTCTTTCTCTCTTTCCTTTCATCTTTCACCTGTATCACTCCTTAGGAGGGATCTGACCTATTTGGTTTGTAATATATTGAAGGATTGTAGGATCTGTGACTGATTGATAAATCCCTCCTTCTTATCTTTGAATTTTACTTTGGTAATGATGTACTCATTTGTGATTTAGTTCCAAGTGCATGTCAAATTGAATTCATCCTTTGTCAAATTTGTTTGATGCTGATCCTAAACTTAGGTTGGTTTTTGACTTTGAATTTAGGATATAGATTCTTAAATAAGAAACTCTTTCCTAAAGGTGTTGTGGGTTCATCCTAAATTTATCCTAATGTTTGATTGAGCTTGGCATTTTATATTTTAGGATGAAGTTAAGTGAGATAATGCTGAGATAAATGTATTATTTTTCCATCTAATGTAGACCTATTCCTAAGAGATGTTAGTGTTAGTATCTTCTCAGGTTAGATGGAATTAATTTAGATGTGAATCATAAAAATAAGTAAATGAAAAGCTAGTTTGTGATTTCGGTGAAATATTATTTAATTTGGATTAATTTTTTAAATTCTTTCTATGAAATAATTAGTTGAAAGTTGAATCTAATTATATCATAATCTTTTCATAACGATGATATGGGTTATCTCTTTATTCTCTCTCTCTCTTTTATGATTGGTATTTCCTTATGATATGTCTTTCTGTAATGCTTTAAATGTTTCATAAAAGCAGAGTTCTCTTTATGAAAATGCTAGTTGAAAGCACATTGTTTTAATGCTTAGTGATTATCATGCTCGGATTGATGAACTGACCCATGCTAGCATTTTTGCGAGATGGAATTCAAAAGTGGTAAAAGGAGAAAATATGTTTTATGATGTTACTTTTGTTTACCAAAGAGACTGGATCTTTTATGATGAAATATGAATCATTATTGAAATGTATTTTTGGAAAGGAAAGTTATATTTTTAATTGATCTTATTGATGTTGTATGACACTAAAGATGTCTGAAGTGTTTGGACTTATAATGTATGAATTCCACTTTGATGAATGGAAAATTTGTGGGTTTATTTGTACTTGATGTGTCATCTTTTTGTATATTTTGTGAATGGCAATGATAATCTTATCTCTATTATTTTATTTATATATCTGTAATGAACCCTCTCGGGATGATTTAAAATAAACTAGAGGATAAGGGTACTAAATATACTACCCTCTTATTCAATACAACTTATTAAAGTTGGCATTCATGATTGGTCATTCAATTAAATCACTATGGTTTACTAAAATGATGTTAGTGGATAAATGAAACCATTATGATAACTTGTAAAATGTTAAGGGGTTACAAATGAACCTTAATTCTTATTTAGTAAAGGGAAGGCAACTATTCTGCAATGCTATGCAGTCTATTTTAAGACCTTTTGGAATTAAATCCTAATGTTATCTTGGAAAGAGGAAGATGAGATTCCTCTTGATTAATTCCTTAATCTGAATAAAACAAATGAAAATAATATATTTATAGTAGTAGACTTCATCCCAATGAATTCTATCATAAAAAGATTTGATTCAGAACTTAAACAAGCTAAGACTTGGATAAGTTAATTAAGTTAACATCTCTGTTAGTATGCTGAATTTGTTTGTGAAAATGAATCATAAATTAGAATGTTAATGAATTAAAATCAAATCTTTGGGAATGTTTGGAGGCATATATATCTGCATAATAAATCCAATTACATTTATTGCTTGTAACCCTAATGGTTAATGAAACTAGTGGTTCAGCAGGGTTGTTGTAATTAAAATTTAAATAAGGAAAATAATTAAGTCATTAACTTCTTTCTTAGGTATGTACATCCATATGGGATGAACTCAGTTGGACGTTGGCACATGTCAACTGTAGTACCATACCTTCATGAAGACTTGGGTCTTTATGAGGATATTGTGTTGTATTTGACATGTTGTAACACCCTTCATATTTTAATCATCTAGATCTACGTATTTACTCGGAATCATCTAGATCTACATAAACTCAAACTTGATCTTAGTTATACCTTAGGTTAAGTTAGAAGCATAATCTAGTTTCAAGGGAAACTCACAATGACTGAGGATAACTAGACACACATAATCGACTTAGGTCAATTGACTATGTCTATGTACCCTTAGTCACCACGAGTAGTCCTCTACACTAAACTATGTTGCTAACCTTGGTTAAAGTTAAACCCTTTACAAATGGACTGACAGGAGTAATTAAAGACCATTCTAGATAACAAATGAAGTGGGGTGAAGGATGTATTATGTTTGATGAGTATTCCATCTAGGAATATAAACATGAATAGTATGTTGAAAATATTTTGCCAAAGTATCGCAAGTTGTTGGTTGCATTATCCTATGTCACCTAGTTTAAGAAGTGGGATTTTAGATGAATATTGGTAATAGATATTTAGATAGGCCTCTTAAATAGAACACTTAAATACCCTGAAAAGGGTAAGAGAACCAAGTATACTTGGTATACAATCATTAAGTTAACATGAGAGATCGACATGATACCAAGTCATGAAATGAGAGATCGGTGTTCCACCGAATCATTACAGATTGCATATGGTTATCTGTTATGAGATTGATTGGCATGGAATGTGTGTTCTAAATTATGATTATTTAGAATAGAGAACATTATTCAAAAAAAAATCCCTTGTTTCTAAAGTTTTAAAATGGGAATGTTACAAATCTTGAAACATGAAGAGTTTGATCGTCCCCTTCACTGACAACACAAAAAATTAAATCTGAATGTTGTGTGTTTAGGGACCCATTTTTTTATAAGGCTTATATGTGGAGATAATTGACTCCAGATTGGTGGGCATGATGAAACATGTGTAAAGTACGTACCTTTTGATTTTCATTGTAGATCCTTCCCATGGATATCACTTCATTATTTCCTTTTGTATCAAGATTTGTAGGAAACTCGTTTAGACTCTTCGAAGAGCTCTATTTTATTTTTTAATATTCTCTAATTTATCGTGTTCATCTGGTTCCTCAGAACATGTAAAATTACTATTATTTACCATATTACTCAAAGATATATTTCTCCCCGTAACTTGTGAGGGCACTATGTCTGACAAAGGCTTGTAAATAACAATATTTGCAACATTTAATTTACTAGAAGATTCTTCAAAACCAATTTTTCCTCTTTTAAAAACTCCACCAATTTCCACCTTGAATACCTCTACCATTTTGTGTCCACCATTGGGAAATAATATCCTTTCCAGGATTGAGAGAATAAATTTTCAAAGTGAAATCATTCACCATGTGTGCAATCGGGAATTCACTGACTACTGACATCTAATAAAAAAGTGGCTAGGATTTTTACTTGTCAATTACATATTGCCTAAAATTTCCTAAAGCCTTTTCAAAAGAAATATCAACCTACACATTACCAACAACCTTGTAATTCCATGAAACCATAACACTTTGAGGTGTTTTGTCAAAATTTCATATGTCGTGCATCTTCTTCTATAGACATAGAAGATCTACACAAATTTTGGAGGAAAATTCATGGTAAAAAATACAAAAGGAAGGTTATGCTTGCAATTTTTATAGAAGTTGGCCCTACCCCATGTTGATTAACTAAAGTAAGATTATTCTTCTATAATCTAATGTTATAAGAGTAGTAAAATGACTGAATAAATGGAGAAATAAAATATTGAAATAAACCCAAGAAAATTAAGCTAGAAAATATGAAACCCTAATGTGCAAGAAGGGTTAAGAAAGGCCTTAGCTAATTTTTAGATGTCGTGGGACTATGTCAAGAGTGTAGACTAGGTGAACAGGAGGAGGAAATGACCACATAGAAGCATAAGATAGTATAGATCTAGGCTATCTAATTAGATTGAGGCACCTAGAAAGGGATAGGGGTGCCCATTGACACCTGTGTTTGAGATCTGGGTGTCCTGGTCTACGAAAATGGCAGAAAAAATCCTCTGAGGTTTAGCAAGATGTTATCCTATGTTCACCACTAGTCATGTGTATTTCATTGTATGATAGCCAATTTCATTGTAAGAACTACAATAAATAATCACTTGTAAAACCCCAAGCAAACCATAAAAACCCTAAAAAATAAATATGCATATGAAGGGGTCAAACCGTACTCACCACCACAATTCTTGACTTACTAACTAAATGTTGCACTACATCTTAGATTCATTATAGTTATGTGTGTGTGTGTGTAATCATGCCCTAGGTTTCTCTTGTGTCAGTCACACTTTTTGAATTAGCGAGAAAATAACTAGATGTAAAATGTAGTAAATGTGTGCATGGAAATAATAGACTCCCCTCCTATGAAGTGTGATGTATATGAACCAGCCTTGTGTTCCTTTTGATGGAGCTAGATGGATGAAAATGTATCTTTAGATGCCTTTTATGGATGCAACTCTAGATGGTGATAGTAGATGCTTAGTGCTTGGTCCCTCAATATGGTCACATAAATTTATATTTATATGGTTCTCTTGTTCTAAATTCATAATTAACCTCGAAAAGACTGACCAACAAAAATATATAAATCTCAAATGGATAGAAAGTTCCCAAAAGGTGAGAGTAAAGTGAAAAGAGGATTAGGGCACCTTAGAGGGGACTAGGGTGCTTAGGGCACCCCAGTCCTAGCTAGGTTCCTATTGGTTTCTCAAACGTGCACCCACATCTCAGATCCAGAGGGATCGATGCATTTGAGACTAGAATGGAACTATCCCCAAGTTGTGGGACCTTGCACGCTTGGGACGGATCTCCGGAGAAGGCTAGTTCATCTATCTATTTCTACTGCTACTACTACTCCTAGTGTTGGAAAGGGAAACTAAGCTAATAATGCCAAGGTACCAAGGAACCAAGGATAACATGAAAGAAAACTATACTAAAAGGTGATAAAACTAGAAAAGAGGCATGAATGCTATCTATTCTAAGTGATAATGAAAGGAAATGTGTGAAAGTAGGCTAGGCATGAGTAGCATAGCTAAATACGTATTTTCCAAATCATTCTCATGGAACACAACTAAATAAAGAAGCTATGATGGACGTGAAATGTCACAACTAGCATGAAACGTAAAATAAAAGGCAAAAGAAGAAATACAAAAATGTTAGGACAGAGAATAGTCACAAAACGATGCTTCTATTACTTCCAGAAATGCACATAGTTGTTACAATGATGAAGGAGACTGATATCCTCATGCATAAGCTAGATCTAGAGGTCTGCAACGATTCACAACACGAAATTATGGATTCCTTAGCAAAACGTATAAGGATCTAGAGTGTCAAACTTAACAAATGAGTCTATCTCTTACATTTATAGATGAATCCATGGAGGAAGAAGGGAAGGAGGAGGGAAAACTCAAATTTGAAATGCAACCACCAACAAGAATCATTTAATGCCTACAAATCTACTTGGATATCTATTAAATATGCTTCCTCAAGCCTATTTTGCATGTTGAATAAGAGAGGAGGCTGGATCATATCAAATCGGGTGGTTGGAGCAATTAGATCTGCTCATTAATACTTAGAGAGACGTTTTCCCATTTCTCACCTACTAGATCCAACAAGAATTTGAATTTGAATTTTTAGCACTATAGCTAATGTCACCAGCTTTCTAATAAGTGTAGGCACACACCGATCTATGCTCTGTATCAAAAGATACAGCTTTCAGAAAATGTCAGATTCATCAGTGCATGCAAAACATGTGGCGTGTGTGGATTGGCTGAAATGATGGTCAACTGTGCAAATATTTATCATTTCTACCACATATCACTTGTTGATTTGTTGCAAGGATTTGGCACCTTATTGGTGCACTTTGACTAGTTACGCCCATCACACTCAAGTGTCATAATATGACACAGCACGAAGGATGCAAAGGAGGGTGCGGGGATGGGTGCAGAAAGAATGAGGCATAGGAAGAAGACAAAATGAAGGCGTGCGAGGAGTTCACGGGTGAAAATGAATCAAATAGGTGAGAAAAGAATATATGGTGAAGGTGTAACTATTACAAAGTGATGGGTATGGCACATAAGAGGGATAAGGACTTAGCTGATTGAAGGAGGTCTGAGATGCATGCAGGGTGAAGAAGCTTCTTAGGAAGAAGGAGAAAGTGCAGAAGGTGGGGCAAGGGAGGAGTGGAACAAAGAGGAAGAGAAAAGGGAAGGAGAGAACATAAAGCTCATAAGGACACTCGAGGAAAAGAAGGGGCACCAAGGAAAACGCAGCCAAGGAGTCATGTCAATTGAACTTGAGTGTGAGCAACCTTCAATGGGAGGCGAGAGAAAGAATGTGTATATAAGCTACCCGAATAACTAGGAGAGTTATTTGGATAAAAGAAATTGTCAACTTTTGGGGTCATCTACCTACTAGATGAAGAATATCGAGTAACTGGAGCATCCATTAGGCATGGATTTGCTTATGTAATCATGAAACTACCCTTGTAGTCACTTGAATATCATTTCTTGACTCTTTTCTGAATCTTACAACTGATGAAGGAAGTTCTATATCCTATAAGTAACGGAAGAGCACACATAGGAAGCACATGAAAAGAAGAACTATGTATAAATAAACAATGTGCATGCAACGCACTTAGAGGAATTAAAACTAATCTAATATATACAACATGATGCAATACACTTAATGGAAGGGTTTGAGATAGATCCCATTTACTAGGATTTGTAGCACACCTCCATCAAGATGAGTTAACTTGAAAGAGTTAGCTTCTTTGTAGGAACTAATGATGTATGGGCCACTCCAAAGTGCATCAAAATTTGAATGGCATCTGGTTTAGCTCTTTCGCATCCCATTTTAGAACTAAGTCCCCAAATTTGAAAGCTTGAGGCCTAGCCTTTTTGTCAAACCATTTCTTTGTTGCTTGTTGATGTTGTTCTAGCTTGATCATGGTAGAGTTCCTTAATTCTTCAAGATTAACTAGCTCTATCATTCTAATTTCTCTTTGGTTTGCGCCTTTGAATTCTAGTAGATGGGAAAGCATTAATGAATTTAGGTCTAATGTCAAGGGAAGGGTAGTCTCCTTACCATAGACAATATTGTAAGGTGAAGTTCATATTACCTTTTTGAATGTGATTCTATTTACTCAGAGCACGCACAAGACCTTTATATGTCACTTTCTTTGGCTGATGTTCATTATACGCTTCATGATTCTAATCGATTCTTGTTTGTTGATTTTGCCAGACCATTTCCTTAGGGGTAATAGTTTGAAGAATTTTTTAGATAAATTCCCAGATTTAGAGCCAAATCAATTATTTTAGTACCAATAAAGGCTTTCGCATTATCAGAGATAATGGTTTGAGGAACGCCAAACCTTGTGATTATACCTTTAAGAAATTCAAGGATGACTAACTCAGTTGATTCCTTGAGTGTGATAGTTTTTGTCCTTCTGGTGAAGTAATATGTAGCTATCAACACCCATTTGTATCCAGCGCTTAAAGGTTGATTTATCATGCCCATGAAGTCAAGACCCCATTACCCAAAAGGTTGATCTACCTGGATTGGTTAGAGTGGGAGCGCTACCAATTTTTTCATTCCTGCAAAGAAAGCGCATTCCTTGCATTTTTTTGACCCACTTGTGTGCATATGAAAACAAGGTAGACCAAAAGAAACCTATCATTATGGTTTTCATCATTTTAGTTTTGGAAGATAAGTTTCCACCGGAGAATCCACCGTGAAATTCTGCTAACAATGTTTCATTCTATGTGTCATTGATACATCTTAATAGCACACCATCAAGATTTCTTTTGAAGAGAAGTCCATCAATCAACACATAAGGGATAGATTGTAATCTTAGATGTATTCTCTTTTCTTTGTTTAGACCTAGAGGGTATGCACCCTCAGAAAGGAATGTGATCATGTCCTTCATCCAGTTATGGGTAACAAGGTTCTGTATTCTACTCAAGCTCTACATGTGGAAGAGCTTCTTCTAGAAATAATGAGGCCTCAGGTTCAATCTACGCATCCTCAACAATCTTCCTATAGAGTGCACTACCTCTTACCAGTTTTTGGCCTTGATAGTCACATCATACTCCATGATTTTGGTCACCCATTGTGCTCTTTTCTCACTAATTTCTGCTCCCATGATGAAGTCTCTGACATAAGAGTGGGAGACTAACACCTTGATATGATTGGTGGCGAGCATAATTTTGAATTTCTTGAGCACATGCATGATGGTGAAGACTTTCTTCTCCATGTGACTATACTTTAGTTCATAATCCTTCAGTGTCTAGTTGAAGAAAGCCACTAGTTGTTCTAGCCCTTGTTCATTTTCTTGTGTTAGGATAGTAGTAACACTTGCATCAGTGTCATAAGCATAAAGGATGAAATCCTTTGAATAATATGGATTGATGAGTGTTGGTGCGCATGCAAGCAATTTCTTACTTGATTTTGTTAAATCTTTCTCTTCCTTCGCTTTCCATCTGAAGGCTATGTCCTTCTTGAGCATCAAGGTGATGGGTTAAACCAAGATCGCAAAGTTAGGGATAAAACACCTAAAAAAATTGATCTTGCTAAGGAATTCTTTGTAGGGCCTTTTTTTTTCCGCCAATAGGGAAAGAGTTAGGATGGCTGAAATGTGCTCGGGATCAATTGCGATACCATCCTTTGAAACAACATGGCCCAAGATCTTGGCTTGCGCCACTACAAAATTTCACTTCTTGGGGTTAAGAGATACCTAACACCAAACTCTCTACATCTCTCAAATACCTTCTTCAGGTGCGCCATATGATCGTGCCTTGCTTTGAGAAGAAATTTATGTCATCCAGGTAGACCAAGATGAACTCATCTATGTATCCTTTGAAGGTAATATCCATGGCAAATGTGGCACCTGCATTTGAAAAACAAAATGGAATTTTATGAAATGCATATGTTCCCAATTTGGTTGTAAACACTATCTTGAATTGATCCTCTTCCTTGACCAAGATCTGGTTGAAACCTAAATATCCATCTAGCATGGAGAATCTTTGTGCACCAGCCACAGTTTGTAGAATCTACTCCATTGAAGGAAAAGGATAATGATCCTTTAGAGATACCTTATTCAAATCTCTAAAATCAACACGAGTCTGATTTCACCATTCTTCTTGTGCATTGGAACTAGATTTATGACCCAGGTAGAGTATTTGATAGGAAAAATATTTTTTTCCTCAATGAGTTTGGATAGCTCCTTTCTCATGAGGGGCTCTATATTTGGATTGACTAGTCGTTGCTTCTATCTGATGGGCTTGATACTAGGATCAAGGTTAATGGAGTGTTGAGAAACACTTGGATCAAAACCTTTGAGGTCTTCATACTCCCATGAGAATATATCACTATATTTTTGACAGAGAGAGATGAAGGCTTGTTTCTCTTCATGTGCACAAGTCTGCAGAGGAGTAGTCTTCTTACGCAGTGCACATGTACCTTTATTCACACTTTAACTCATCATCAAGGATAAAAAAATTATCTAAGGTGACCATCCCTTTAGGCAAAATAAAATTCTTTAGCTATATCACTTGGTCACCATAGATGTCATGCAAGTCACTTGCATTCTTTATGAGAACTCACTTCATTTCGGGTAAAATCAATGATTTGCACGTCATTGTCAAACACTTTCCAGTTGGTTTTATTATCAGGAATGGATGGTCAGACCACCATCTTAATGTGTTGAGTGTTTCCTTTGAAAAATTCCTCAGCATGAGAAAACTGTGAACCTATCGCGGCCATCTAGTCAGCTTCCTTGTTTATTTTGCATGGAACCGCTTTGTAGATTAAGAGCATAAAATATCTCAAGGATATCCCGTACTCTATGCTTATAAGCTTTGAGAAGCTTATTCTTTATCTAGCACTTGTTGGTGACTTGGTGGATAATCAATTTTGTGTCCCCAAAGATCTGTAGTGCCTTAATTTTCTTCTTCTTAGCAATGAGCAATCCATGCACTAGCACTTCATACTCTTCCACATTGTTAGAACATGTGAACTACATCCTGTGCACAAATAATAATCTCTCATCCATAGGGAAATGAGGACCACTCATACTCCCACACCATTTCTACTTCTGGATCCATCAAAGTACAACTTCCACAGACCCTGCTCAATTTTTTCTTTTTTGAGCACGCACAGAAGCATAACTTCTTCTTCAATAATGCAATAAGTACCAAGCCCGGCCAGTAACCTTCCATTTCTTCAAAGTATGGATAAAATTTATGGTGTCTCTCCACCCATTCATCAAGTACTAGGTCGGGAATAGAGGGTGGAAGAGACTGCTCTTCCAAAACTAAAGTTTGTTCTTCTTGGATAAAATAGTTGGCTTGGAGAGGGGATGGGACATATGACTCTACATGATAGGAAAATATAGGCTCAGCTTGTATGGTAAACTAGGTACCATACCTTGAATTGAGTAACATATCAGACCAATCAGAAGACAAGTAACCATGCACTTTAGCAATGAGTCCCTTGATAGACATAGGGAAAACAAAGGAGGTAGGTCAATGATTGACACATCTTGAGTAATAGTTAGGCTTGGGCATGCATGGAGGGTTAACTCAAGATCCTTGATGACTCCTAAGGTGGTGACAGTTGAACCATCAAGTTATAGGAATCCTTTAGACAAAGGGCTATATTTCAGACCTAAGACATTGGCTATTTTCTTAGGCATAACAAAAGTACTAACACCTAAGTCAATCATGTAATTATGCACTAGGTGTTTTCCTATGATCAAGGACATATAGAAGGGTGGGGTTTTAACAACTTTACTTACTTGTTTCTCCTCTTCTTAGAAGACATTGATAGAAGCACATGGCTTCTACATAGCTAGATCAGCGCGTAGGAGTTACGCTAGAGCTTCATGTAATAGATCCCACTAAGATGGAATGGTCAGGGCATCCCACATTATGACATTTATGTTTGTTCTCTTCATTTGGTCAATAATGCTAAATGGAAGGCCCCCTGTCTTATGCATTTGGGGAATAACATCCCCTTCTTGACTGTTTAGGCACAAAAGCCTAGAATTTATCTAGAGCAAAGGCTTGACCTTCCAAAGGATGGGTGCGCGCTACTTTAGGAGGATCTTTGCATGGGGCCTCTTGTGTAGGGAATTGAGCACTTTTACTGTAGGATGCATTGTCTACATATTTTTTTAGGGTATAATTGCATTCTTGGGAGTGGGAATCATGAACCTAATTCTAATATTCTCTTCTTATATCTTGTGTTGTCTGTAACTTGGGCACACAGTCTATTTGGATCTTCTGCAGCTTGGTTGATTGCAGCACCAAAGAACATCAAGTTTGTCTCTAGAGGATCTTCTAGTCTTACTTGGATATCTGATTCAAGGGAACTTGTTGAGGGCTCGAAAACTGACATTTTCTTGATCATGAAGGATTGGGTGCATGCGTCATTAGCACAATGATATTGTCTATAAGGCATGTTGCAAGGGAAGTAGCATTCTAACTCTTGCACCAAATTATTCTGCACTGGGATGAGCGCCTGACTTACACTAGGTCTTTGGAAGAGAATGCGCAGGAGGAACAACTTGTAAGGGAATATGTGCATTAGGATCACATCTATCATTCTGTTGGTTAGGCATGTATCTTTTATTTCCATAGTGATTCAGCCAACGCTGATTGCTTTGACCATGTGCCTGATTATGATAATTCCTCTATAGGCTTGTGCCTGCTACTTTTCTAATGATATGAATTAGTTTGATAAACTTATAATCGGGGCCTTCAATTATTCATCTTCAATCTATCACACTAGAGAGTAGGATGTTAAGGAAACCGATTACGTGATTTACTCAGGAAAAGGGATAGATGCCACGAGAAAGGTCAGGGCGCATGTGAAATATCACGGGAATAAGGGCATATGTGTTCTAGGAGCTATCTTTCCTACCTGAATAAGACTATTTTTTGCCCTTACTACAATACTATAAGCAACTAATAAAGTCTTACCTCCCATGGATTAGATCATAACTGAAATATCATTGTTGAGCACCTTCATATAATACAAGAAAGCATGTTGGTCTATAGGTCTTACAACAAGAGGGATTCTATCCCAAGTCTTTTAAAATCTGATGTTGAAATCAGTCATGCTGCTTGTTGGACACCCTTCTTCTTATTTCCAGTTGCTCCACCAGAGATAGGTGATTTGACTTATCTTCAAAGTAATTGCAAATAGTTATTCCAAGCTCATCTTAGGTGGTGATGGATCCAAATCTTAGGCCTCGGTACCATTGAATCACTTTACCTTTGAAAGAGGTTGTAAGAAACCTAACTGCTACATCATCATATGTGATTAAATAGAGTGAATATATGTTTTCTATATCTTGGATATGATCCTGAGGGGTGACTTTATTTTCACCGATAAAGTATGGAATACTCTTCAGCGTGCCATTTGGTATATCATGTTGCATAGCTAGCAAGATGAGGACTCCCTCCAAAGAAAGTTTGTAAATTTTCTCGGTGGAGGAGGTGGTTTAATTGCCATGGCGGGGCATGCAGTTATCTGTTTTTAGGAGGAGTTTAATGGGCACGACACACGGGAGATAGAGATGTGCGTGTGGACTTTCTAGAATGAACTCTTCTTGGGGATAGTTAGAGGTACTCAAAAGAATCCTCAGTTGTTGCACTTCTTCTTGTGTGCACTCTTCTCATGAAAGGAACTCAAGACTGCTGAAAAAAATATCTTAAAATGTTGGGATTCACTATATATGTTTAAATGAGCCTCCAAAGGTGGAAATTCTAAGTCCACACACTAGAACTTAGAGATATGAAATTTGATATTTCAATGCTAGTCCCACCAAGAGTGCAGAAACTGTTGTTTTTTCAAATGTGCACTCATGTCTCAGATATAGAAGGATTGAGGTGTTTGAGACCATAATGGAACCATCCCCAAGTTGTGGGACCTTGCACACTTGGAATGGATCTCTAGAGAAGGTCGTTTCCTCTATCTATTTCTATTGCTACTACTACTCCTAGTGTTGGAAAGGGAAACTAAGATAATAATTCCAAGGGACCAAGGATAGAAGGATAACATGAAAGGAAACTATAATAAAAGGTAATAACACCGAGAAAATAGGGATGAATGCTATTTGTTCGAGCAAGAGTGAAAGAAAATGCATGCAAGTAGGCTAGGCATGAGTAGCACATGACTATACATGTATTCACCAGATCGTTCTCATGCAAGAAAAATAAATAAAGAATTACAAGGGACGTGAAATGGCACAACCATAACGCAACATAAAAGAGAAGAAAAAAGAAGAAATGAAAACATGTTAGGATAAAGAATAGTCATAAAATGATGCTTCTATTACTTCTAGAAATGCACAAATATCTTACAATGATGAAGGAGGTCGATATCCTCATGCATGAGCTAGATATAGAGGTCTATAACTCACAACGAGAAAAAAGTATGGAGTCATTAGCAACATACGTAAGGATCTAGAGTTTCCAACTTAACAAATTAGTCTATCTCTTACATTTATAGATGAATCCATGGAGGAAGAATAGAAGGAGGAGGGAAAACTCAAATTTGAAGTGTAACCACCAATAAGAAGCATTTAATGCCTATAAATTTTCTTGGAGATGTGTGAAATAAACTTCCCCAAGCTTGTTTGGCATGATGAAGAAGAAAGGATGGTGGATCATATCAAATCGGGTGGTTGGATAAATTAGATCTTCTCATTAATTCTCAGAGAGACTTTTTCCCATTTCTCACCTACCTGGATCCACCAAGAACTGGAATTTGAATTTCTAGCACTATAGCTAATGTCACCATATTTTTGATAAGTGTAGGCGTGTAGCAATCTAAGTTTTGTAGCAAAAGATATGGCTATTAGAAAATGTTAGAGTCGTCGGTACACACAAAACATGTGGTGCACATGGATTGGCTGAAATGATGGTGAACTGTGAAAATATTTGTCATTTCTACCATGTGTCACTTGCTGATTTTTTGCAAGGATTGGGCACCTTGTTAGCGCACTTTGACTAATTTCTCGTGGCACACTCAAGTATGTCAAAAGATGACCTGGCATAGAAGGATGCAAAGGAAAGTGCAGGGACACTTGTAGAAGAATGAGTCGTGGGAAGAAGATAGAAGTAAGGCACATAAGGGCGTGTGCGGAGTGAAAATGAAGAAAACTAGTGAGTAGAGAATGTATGGTGAAGGTGAAACTTTTACAAAGTGATGGAAACAATGCACAAGAGGGCTAGGAACTTAGCTGATTGAAGCAAGTATGATACGTGCACAGGGTGAATAATCTACTTAAGAAGAAGGATAAATCACATAAGGTGGGTGCAAGGGAGGAGGGAGTGCAAGGGAGGAGTGGAACAAAGAGGAAGAGAAAAAGGAAGGAGAGAACAGAAAGCACACAAGGGAACTTGAGGAAAAGAAGGGGAACCAAGGGAAAAATGTAACCAAGGAGTCGTGCCAATTGAACTTGAGTGTACACATACTTCAATGGAGGTGAGAGCCAGAATATGTATATAAACTACCCAAATAACTAGGAGAGTTATTTGGATAACAATTCCCTAGTCAAAAATAGGAAAAATGCAAAATGAAAATACAGACAAAGAAAGTGCAGGTGTAAGATTGAAAATACGATAAAAGAAATGAAAAAATGGTGAAATACATGGTTTAATTATTACTCTTTTCACTTAAGAACTATATGAATAGTAGTAAGGGACTAGGAATAAATAATGACTCAAAGTGTGTGATTTTGTGTCTACATTTAGCCCTACTTTATGTTGGTGAACGAAAATATGAGTACCATAAAGTAGATAGAGAAGTGTACCTGATAATCCATGTAGAGTGATGTAGTAAATGTGCCGAAGGACTAGACAAAGCATGGAGTGAAAAAAATATGGAGTGTGGAGACTAAAGATGCAAAAGTGTAAAAAGTGATGAGAGTGAACCTAGGGTGGAAGCGTGTGTGTAGATGTCAATGTGTGTATTCTACCTGCATGGTTAGTATCATGTGTGTGACATACCCACCATGTCTATATTGTTTTCTTTACTGCTTGCTTCCCATATGGATGGGCCTGTAAAAGAGAATACAATCAAGTAGTCAAATATGTATGTATATGTGTAAAAACACGTGTATATATGAAAAAATCTATAAATGAAACTACAAAAATGAAAAAGGAAAATGTGCACCCGATCTGTGATGAGAAAAAAGGGTGTAGAAAGGATATCTTGTAACTATCAATGAAGTGTAAGTTTTTGGGAGATCTCATGCCACTGTGACCAAAGAAGTGTAGGGAGAAAGCTATGTTATCACCTAACCTGTAACTGCTTCCCGAGAGTGGTGAAGAAATCTTTGTACTTCCTAGTTTTTGGGGTGATCCAACACCACTGGTCAAAGAAGTGTAGGGAGGAAATTCCGATGTTCCTCCAACCTATAACTACTCCCCAAAATTCCAAGGACAATATTCTTTGTAAAATATGCTATATATGGAGTTCGTAGATTAGTTTCAACCCACTCGTTGTATAACCCACTGTTTCATGGAAAAAAACTAAAACATGGATTGTGTTGGTACTATGTGTAAACATAAATGATGTCCCCTTGTTTAGGGGCACATTTGATGTCGTGGATACAATATTGTAGCCTAAAAAGATGAATGACCACATAACTAAAAGTCTTCCTGAAGGGGGAAGGAAAATGTGCTTGTTAAAGACCAAGGCATAGGTAAACAAGTGGCTAGAAAATAATTGTTATTACGAACATGGATGTAGAAAACAAGTGTAAGCCAAAAAACAATGTGTAAGCTAGAACATAAGAAGACAATGTAAACACCCAAAAATACAATGTAAGTTACACAAAGTGGGTTACAAACATGGGACACCACTCACGGTGTTGCAAGACACTCAAGGCCGTATTAGCCACAAATAAACACGTGTGCACAAAATACAAATGGAAAATCCCGCAATTATAAAAATCAATAGAAGACAATGTAACAAACAAGTATGGAATAAAATATCCTTGCATAAAAAATGTTGCACATGAAGCACCCGTTAGCATGTTATAAAAATAGCAAGTATTTCAAAGCATGTATAACTTGATAATGGAAAGTTCTAAGTACAAAATGAAATAATAACACCTATAGTGTACAAATGTGGATGCCCCCAGAAGTTAGTGTGTCAATCATCGGTGTTTCATGTAGAATATATGTATCGGCTACCACAACTAGAAAATGATGTGAACTCTCATGTGTTTATGGTAAATATAATGACATACAAAAGATCTATCTAACATGTGTAGTAAAACGCACATGTAAGAGAAAGTACAAGCAAGAGTAAATGTAACCATAAAATGTAGTATGTTGTGGATGGATGGAAGGGAGTGCAAAGTGAATGATAGGATCCGCATGCTCCTTAGTAGTCAAGAATGAACCATAAACAAGAGTGCGTCATCAGGAAATGATCGAACTATGTATTGTATGTAGCATAATGTGATGTGTATGTGGTGATGATATGCGACATAGAGATGAATGTGTTTGACTCTGTATCCTAAGCATATACCATGATAATATGATTAGAAATGAGTGGTGATTTATCCTAAAATGTATACCAATAAATAATGTAATTGAATATTATGATGTAGCCAATCACGAGATGATACTAGAAGAAGTGACCCTATAGCCTAAATTTTTTATCACTAATCCTAGGAATGTTGCATGAGAAAAGATCGAATGATGAATGTGTGAGGGATATTAGGTCCATTTATGATGTATACCTTCAACATTCTAGTATGGACCGAGAGACTAGAGTGTGTCACTGGGTAGTGAGTGCAACATGTAGAAGTGAATATGTAAGATGTGTACTATGTGTTGTAGGATGAATAATATGTAATGTAGTATGTGTAGATGTATATTATATGTAAGGCACAGTGTAAGATGGCATGTATGAGGTGTTAAAACACGTAATATGTGATAGCAATGGGGTGATGTATGTAGGACAAGATGTAGGATGCAAAATGTAGAATGTATGAAGATGTGCAATGTCTATAGCTTGTAATGTGGTGTGTAATACGTAGATGATGTAGGATGATGTGATGATATGTGGTGCCTAATATGTAGTGACTACTATGTAGTGTGTGGGGTTCATGTGTAGAGAATTCCCTTAACATTTGAATGTGAACTGAAGCATAAGAGTGTGCCATCGGGTAATGACAATTATTAGAGTGTAGATGAAAATGTGTATGCTAGAAGGTTGATGTATGGTAACATGAGTATGAAATGTTTTTTGAGGCTAGGGTGAGGGGAGGAATGTGTGGATTCATTTCCCCCAAGTGTGTAAGATGTAGAATTCAATCATGTAATATCATCTAGGAGGTCATCAATATCAGGGTCAAAATAAAAGGGGTAAGCATTAGTCACTTGGTAAGCAATATTGTCTAGTTGATCATGCAATGATCCATTCAAGCATAAGTTATTCATACACATGGCATATTCCTTGTCAGTGAAGGGTGGTAATAGACATCCATGTACATACTAACAAGTAATATTTTGTGTATAGCCTAAAAAGGAACTATTGCAAATGAATACGTGACCAAAAAACATAAGAAATGAGATATCTGTGTGATCAAGGTCTAGAGTACCCCCAATGTAGTCAATCCATGATTATTCTAAATTAAGTGGTGAAGAACAAGGTCCTTGTGCAATAAATATTGTGAGATGAAATAAGTGTAGGCCATAAGTGGCAGTGAAGTGAACAAACCCATAATAGAGATGAGAAGCATGTGGTGAAGGGTAATGATCCTAAAAATCCAAACCGAGATGAGTCAAGTCTGTGTATGTACATAAATTTTCTTTGCAAGTAGGATCAAATGGAATATGCTCCCAATAGAAATTGTTCATTAAAAGTGTGCATGTAAAGGGAGTTCGTGGTAATGAAGGTGGTATGGAGAATGTGGAGGAGCTAAAGAAACATCCGATGTAGAGACAAGCCCTTGATAAACAATCATAGTAGTAGTTGTAGACATGAGGGGAGGTGGTGGAGTGTAAGATACCATATTAATAACACAAATAGATCCTTACAGTGATGGTAAATGAATTATATCTTCTATTTTTTGAGCATTATCTACGTAGTATTAACTCGTGGAATAGGAAGAGTAGTATTAGGATCCTGGTCACAATATTTATATGCATCACCGTCATGAAGTATAGTATATTCAATGCTTTCCTTTATGAATTTGACATAATGATGTATGGTAGAAGAAATAGATTGCATAGCATGAAGCCATGGTCTACTAAGAAAATAGTTATAGGAGACTATAAAATCGATGACAAAGAACACAGTGTTAATATTTTTGTCCCTACGGTGATAGGTAATGTAATGTGACCAACGCATGGATGAACATAACCATCATATGCACAAAGTGAAAGAAAAGATGGGTTAACATCATGAGTGGAAATACCTATCCTCTCAATGAATGACATGAGAGAGAAGTTGAATTTAGATCCATTATCCATTAAATCACTTTTGATACCCAAATTGTAAATGTGAATCATGATATGCAAGGTTGGGTCATTGTCAAAGTGTTAATATCAGCGGAAAGATTAGTTTTGAAGGTTATGTGTTGAGAAAATGCTTCTATGAAAGTTTGATATATTGAGTCAATATGCATATCAGTACAAATGCAAGTAGTAGCAAGATGTTGGAATTTATGCCTTAAATCGGGATTCGAAAGCAAGTAATCATTAATTGAAAAACTCATGATGACTAGACTTTAGGATGACAAGAAAGAAATTAGTATCCTAAAAGTGTGAAGATTGAATTCAAGTTCACCAAAATTTTAACTAAAATAACATTATTATAGTGTAACCTAATGTTATAGAAGTAGTAAAATGACCTGAATAAATGGAATGATAAAATCTTTGAAATACACCCAAGAAAACTAAACTAGAAAATATTAAACCTTAATGTGCAAGAAGAGTTAAGAAAGGCCTTAGCTGATTTGTAGATGTCATGGGACTGTGTTGAAATGTAGACCAGATGAAAAGGAGGATGAAATGACCACACAAAAGCATGAGAAAGTACAGATTTGGGCTCTCTGATTAGACTAGGGCACCTGAAAAGGGATATGGGCACCTGTGGGTGCCCTAGTCTTAGATATGGGTACCCTAGTCTACGAAAATGGCCTTGAGAAACCCTCCTTTGGAGTGTCATGAGATCTTCACCTATGTTCTCCTTTAATCACATGTTTGTTATTGTATGATCGCCAATGTCATTATAATACCCACAATAAAGAATCATTTACAAAACCCAAGACAAAGCATCAAAACCCTAACAAATAAATATACATATGAAGGGGTCACACTATCCTAAATGACCACAATAGTGGACTTACTAACTGATAATTTCACTACATCTCAAACCTAATGTAGTTCTAGGTGTGTGTGTGTGTTTAATTTTCACCGAATGGTTCTTGTGTCAGTCACACTTTGTGAAGTAGTAAGAAAATAACTATATGTATAATGTAGTAAATGTTTGCATGGAAATAATAAACTCCCTTCCTATGAAGTGTGATGTAGATGAACCAACCTTTTGTGCCTTTTGATGGAGCTATATGGATGCAAATTTATCTTTATATTACTTTAATGCATGCAACTCTAGATGGTGATAATAGATGCTTAGTGCTTGGTCCCTGTTGGATATCAAATGTGCACCCATCCTAGATCACAAGAATTTGGGGGTTTGTGACAACATGGGACTATCTCCAAGTTATGGGACTCAAACTAAGACAAACTTCCAGAGAAGTATGGATTCCTCTCGCTTACATCTACTGCTAAAACTACTCCTAGAAATTGAAATACAACTATCTAATCCTACTCTAACTTTCCAAGGGACCAGGGTGAGAAAGAGATGCATAAATAGAAATCCTAATCTACAGAGGCGATAGCACTAGAAAATAAGGGGATGAATACATTTAGATAAGGGGAAAGGGAAGGAAATGATAATGAAGAGGACTAGATATGAGACACAGATCAAAATCACTCCTAGAATCCACTTTCATGATACACAGTAGACAAAGATTCAAAAAATGAAACATACAACACACCTACGAATGAAAGAAAGGCAAGGAGTGCAATAAAATAAGAACAAGGGAAAAACGAGCCACAAGATTAAATTTTATTTCCTAAAATTATGCACAGACTATTACAATCATGAGAGGAAGATGCGAGCATTCACTGAATCAATATCCAAGGCATGTGACCCTTAGGACATACACATAGCACAACAGAGAAGCCTTATATTACAAGATGCCCAAATTCTAAGAGTATCCAACCATAAATCAAATATAAAAAATTGTGGAAGGGAGAAAGAAAATTAATTAGAGAGAAATCTGAATTCCTCAACCAATCCCACCCACCTTCATTAATTTCTCTTAGGGAACAGGGAACCGCTTTATTTATCCACTATTGCATGACTTCTTTAACTAAACACCCATACTCGTATTTAATGTTGGTGGTTGTCTTTGCTGGAAGCGCACTTTTACATCTTTGGAGAATTTTCCTCTAATCTTTCTCACTTCCTTGATTTGATTCATTAAATCCTATTTGATCACATGGAGAACAACAAAATCTTATTGAATTTTGTAAAGATTTGATAACTGAATTGAAGACTGGTCAATTTCTAATTTCCACAAAGAATCATCAATTTACTTTATTACGTGGCTTCTTCACTCAGTCTTGTGTGGCTATTTGATATTTTGGATCATTCCTTTGTATTGTAGTACCCTAGGTCTACACAGATTTTGAAAACCTTTGGTGGACCACCTTTCACTTTTGTCTTAGCCCATGACACTATTTATAGTAGCGCAGGTTTGAATATCCACCTACGGAGTCTTTTATTCATTCCACAAAATTTTCTTCTTGCCACGGTTCTATGTAGATCCTCTGTGGTAATGTTCCTCCATCCATGAGATGCTCAAAGCCTCCATGGTTTCTTCAAAAATTTCTCTGAATATCCGTTATCTCTAACAATTATGCAAATTGCTCAATTTTTTCAAGGGATTAAAAATATGGCAACATTTTTGGCAACTCACAGGGTTCATCTACCTACTATATGGATGATCAGTATCCTTAGGAATCCATTGGGCATGGAGTCAGTTGATTGATTTAGTTGCTTTGCATTTGAATCCTTCACTTGATGGAAACTGATCATTAATACTTTGGACTTCATTTTACAATAACATCCTCTGAAAACATGGAACTTGTGCAACAAGATCCCTAAGCAACAAAACATGTGTAAATAACTTAGGGAAAATAAACCTATACTACCAACGGGAAAAATAGTGTGTTAAAAGCACTTGGAGGAATTGAAATCCTAAGCTACTATGTACAAGATGCAATGAAATGTCTTAATGAGAAGGTTTAAGATGAATACCATTGACTGGGATTTGAAACATGTTTCCATCAAAATCAAACAAATTGAATGAGTTAGATGTCTTGCAAGCAGTGATGAGATAAGGTCCACTCTAAATAACATCAAATTTGGAGTGTCTTCCTAGTTTAGCTCAATCTGCATCCCATTTTAAAACAAGATCTCCAACCTTGAAGGTCTTATCTCTAGCCTTCCTATCAAACCATTGTTTGGTTGACACCTGATGTTTTTCTATCATGACCATGGTGGAATTCTTGTTTTCCTTTAGCGCTACACCAATTATTCCATTCTGATTTCCCTTTGATTTGTACCTTTAGATTCAAGTTGTTGTGCTAATTCAAGTGAAGGAAACTAAAGTGATAAAGGAAGTCTAGCTTGTTATCCATTCACCATTTTGTAGGGAGAAGTTCCAATGGCCTTCATTGGTGTTATCATATCTACTGAAAGAGAATTCTTCACCTTTTTTTATGCCACTACCTTTTATTCATGTCCATGGTTCTCTTCATGATTCTGACCATATTTTTGTTAGTAGATTTTTCCAATCCATTTCCTTGGGGGTAATAATTGGAGGAAGTATTGAGATAAATCCCAAGTTGAAGAGCCCAATTAGAAATATTTGATCCCAAGAAATCTTTAGAATTATCAGAAATGATGGTTTGAGGAACGCCAAACCTTGTAAAAATTTCTTCAAGAAATTCTAGGATGATTGATTCAGTGGCTTCCTTTAATGGAGCGGCTTCAGTTCACCTGGTGAAGTAATATGTTGCTGTGAGAACCCATTTATGACCCACACTAGATGGAGGATTGATCATCCCAATGAAGTCAAGACCCCATTGTGTGAATGATTGATCCGCCTAAATTAGATAAGGAGGAAATGCTGACAATCTTCTCTTTCGGTAAAGAGAGCACACTCCTTACATTTCCTAACCCACTTGTGAGCATCAATAAATAGCATAGACTAGAAATATCCTTCTTTTATGATTTTCATATTTTTATCCCTAACAGAGAAATTTCCACCGAGAAACCATCATGAAACTTGGAAAGGATCCTATTACATTGTTCTCCTTCAATCATCTTCGCAATAGGACATCAATTTCCCTGTTGAATAGTATGCCATCAACTAGTATATATGGAAAATACTGCAATATTAAATGTCATCTCTTTGCTTTTATGAGACCAAGAGGATATATACTAGAGGAGAGGAATACTATCATTATGTTCATCCATCTATCTACGGCTATGTCTTCATTCTTCTCAAGTTCCGCATGGCTCTTCTCTTCTATGAATAAATGAGTCTCTTGGTCATTCTGTGCATCTTCAACCAACTATCTACAGAGAGCATAACTTCTCACCAATTTTGTAGCCTTAATGGTCACATCATATTCCATGATTTTAGTTGCCCATCCATCTCATTTCTCATTGATCTTTATTCCCATAATGAAATCTCTAACACTAGGATGCAATACCAAAACACGTATGTAGCTAGCTATAATCATTCTTTTAAATTTCTTCAAGGCGCGCATGATGGAACACTTGCTTCTCAATATGGTTATACTTAAGTTCATAATCCTTTAAGGTTTGGCTAAAGAAGGCTACTAGTTACTCCAGTTCTTGATCATTTAGCTAGGTTATAACCACGAAATGTAAGAATCAGCTCCATATGCATATAAGATAAAATCTTTGGAGTAATATGGATTAATCGATGTAGGATCCTAGCCCATTTCTTTTTCTATATTTTCAAAGTTTTCCTTCCCCTCCATAGTCCATCTAAAAGTTTAATATTTTATAAGCATAATTGTTTGTGGCCTTACTAGACTCGTGAAGCTAGGTATAAAGCACCTAAAAAAGTTAACCTTTCCAAGGAAGGACTGCAAAGCCTTCTTGTGAGATGGTAAGGAAAGAGCAAGGATAGCAGAAACTCTTTCTGGAGCAATGGAAATTCCTTTTTAGAAACAATGTGCACCAAAAGCTTACCTTTAGGGATTGTCAAATTACATTTTTTGGGGTTAAGACATACCCTAAACTCCTTGCATCTTTCAAATACCTTCTCAAGATGACTAATATGATATTTTTATGCTTTGAGAAAATAGTGATATCATCAAGATATACAAGGATAAATTTATTAATATATCCTTTAAAGGTGATATCCATTGCTCTTTGGAAGGTGGCACCTACATTTGATAAACCAAAAGGCATTTTTTGATATGCATACATTCCCCATTTGGTGGTGAACGCAGTCTTGTATTGATCCTGCTCCTTCACTTTTATTTGATTGAATCCCGAATATCCATCAAGCATTGAAAATATCTCAGATCCAGCCACTATCTGTAGAATCTGCTCCATTGAAGGAAAAGGATAGTGATCCTTGAGAGAGGCCTTGTTTAGGTCCCTGAAGTCTACACAGAGCCTAATTTCACCATTCTTCTTTCTGACTGGAACTAATTTCACCACCCAAGTGGAGTACTTAATGGGAAAAATAATCTTAGCCTCAATGAGTTTAGACAATTCTTTTCTCATGAGGGGCTCTATCTTGGGGTTTACCGGCCTTTGTTTTTGCCTAACTGGTTTGATATCGGGATCAAGATCAATAGAATGTTGGGCTACAATTGGATTGAAATATTTTAAATATTCATATCCCCATGAGAACACATCACTGAAATTTTGACATAAGGAAAAAAAAAATTCTTTTCATGTTCATCACATACCTTTCAAGAAAATTTTATTTTCCTAGGAAAATTTCAATGAAGGTTGTGATCTTTTTGTTTTTCCATCATGCTCTTTTTTATACCTTTGAACTCATCATTTGGACTAAAAATATGTTCTAGAGTGACCAATACTTTTGGAAATTTATTTTTTTAGTGAATAATTTGATCACCATAGATGTCCTGCAAATCAGACTACATTTTTGAAGAAAATTCAGCTTCATTTTGTATGAATTGACAATGTGTTTCTCACTATCAAATACTTACTAGCTAGTTGTATTATTAGTTATGGATTTCCTAACAACCATCTTGATATGTTGCATCTTACCTTTAACCAGGTCTTCTATAGGTGAAGACTGAGATCCGAGAGATACCATTTGATTTGCTTCCTTTTTTAGATTCTGTGGTATATCTTGTAGGTTGAGAGAATCAAAACTCTCCAGCAAGCCCCAAACTCTATATTTGTAGGCCTTACATATCTTTTTCTTTGTAAAACATCTTATGCAAACTTGGTTAATTACTAGCTCGGGGTCTCCAAATATTTGTAACTTCTTGATCTTTATTTTTTCCTCAATCAGCAAGCCATGCACTAATGCATCATATTACCTTACATTATTAGACCAGGAAAATCACAATTTATGGGCAAAGAATAACTTCTCTTCCTTTGGAGAAATAAGCGCAACAGCTGCCCACTCCAATTTTGCTTCTAGAATTATGAAAATACATCTTTCATAAGCCATAGACTAGATCCTTGTCTTCTTTGAATGTCATGGGCATAATGATTCTTCATGCGAGGAAATAATAGGTTCCAAGACTAGTTTCAAATTTTTTAGTTCTTCATCATAAAGATCAAACTCATGATCCCTCTTTGCCCATTCATCTAGCAATAAATCAAACATGTGAGGAGGAATAGGCTATTAATCAGAGACTAAGCCTTGTTCAATTTCTTCTTGCATTAGACAGTTTGATTGGATGGGAATGAGGTTATATGGTTCAATATGGTAAGAAAATAAAGGATTAGCTTGTATTGTGAATCAAGTACCATATCTAGTTCACATAAGCATGTGAGTCCAATATGAGGATAGATAGCCACCTACTTTAGAACTGAAATCTCTAGATAAGAAAATAGCAAACATGGGAGGTAGGTCAATGAATTAAATGTCATGGGTTATGGTAAGGCTCTGGTAGGCATGAAGTGTCAACTCAAAGTCTTTAATTACCCCCAAAACATTCACAATTGACCCATCAAGTTGTAAAAATCCCCTAGACATGGGATTGTATTTGAGACCTAGGATATTAGCAATTTTCTTGGGAATTACAAATGTACTAGCCCTTGAATCAATCATACAGTTATGAACTAGGTATTTACCCATAATTATAGACATGTAAAATAGTGGGGTATTAATGGTTTTACTTACTTGATCACCCTTTTTCTTGATAGACATGAACCATGAAATGAGTATTTTGTTTTTGGATCCTTCGGAGGTAGTTTCTTAAGGGCTTCACACAAAATATCTCATTGAGATGGAATGGAAAGTGCATCCCACATTGAGACATTAACATTAGTCTTCTTCATTTTCTCAACTATGTTGAATGGGAGACTCGCAAATTTTTGCATTTGAGGCATGTTGCTTTATTTCTTTTTTGTGGAATTCTTTGAACATATTTCTTTATTTAAACAACAACCTCCTTTCTACGCAGAAATTTTATCAGGTATAGCGGTGATTTGACACATTTTCTACTTCATTCCATGGTTTTTGCATTCTTTTGTTTTTTCTTCATGATACAGACTTCTCACTTATCCTGCCAATGTCTTTTCCTTTCCCTATGGTATTCCTCTAATCCATGGGAGTTGCAACCTAAGATTCCAGCATTATTTTCTTGTTTCAAGTATTGTCAACAACACTCATCTAAATTCTACCAAAGCCGCAAAACACTTTATTGAGTGGACAAAAATCCTTAGCTCTAAAAAACATGAGGTTAACATCCATGAAGCTTGTTGACCTTCATTCTCAGCATTTGGTACTTCTAAAAGTGGTTCCTATTGATTGGAAGAACCTTGGATCATGTATTCTTGCAGATGCATTTCCCTTTCATAGCCAAGTTGATCATGTGGAAAATTACATGGAAAACACCATTTTGTCTCATGCGCCATATTGGTTTGTTTGGAACTAAGGCTTCACTAGGCTCAAGGGCGGTGAGTGCTTGTGGAGGAGGAATTGTTTCTAATGGAAGAGGAGCACTTTGAATTTTCCATCTATTATTTTTGGTTTTTTTCATATCTTTGATTAGAATGTTGGTTTCTATATGGCTAATATCCTTGATTTGAAGATTTCCCTTGATTTTGATAATTTCTATATGATTGGGCTTGCTATTTTTCTAGGGATATAACTTTTTTTTTCAAGTTTCTAATCAAATATTTCATTTCCTCATCTTCCTTTTGTTGTGTGGGGGTTTGTGATGTGGAAGAAATGGGTTGTGGGTTTGGTTGGGGAATAAGAGCAATGGAAGGTTACGTAACTTATGGAAATTTAGGGGATAATGGCATAGGTGGCATGGGAGCTAATTTTCCAACTTGAATTAAACAATTTTCAGCCTTAACGGATAATACATAAGTCATGGGTAAGGTTATCCCTCCCATTTATTATATCATAACAATAATATCAGAGTTAAAATCTTTTAAATAATAAAGAAATAAACCTTTTGTTATAGTCTTAAAAAGAACTAGACTTTTGTCCCGGGTTCATGGAATCGAATTTAAAAGCTGCCATTTTTATTAGGTTCTCTCTTGATCGTAGTAAGCTTCTCCAAAAGAAACAAGTTATCAGCTCTTTCCCCAAATTGATTGTACAAGGTTGTGGACAACTTTTTCCAATTCCTAATTGAGCCCACAGTTAAGCTTCTAAACCATCGTGCATTATTTCCTTTAAGTGATGAATCTAGAAGTTTTACAACCACATCCATTTCATCAATATCATGGATAGCACATACATTTACAATGTCCTGAATGTGGTCAAGCTGAGTCTTTGTGATTTTCTCCAGTAAAATATGGAATATTCTTCAAATCTAATCTTTGGGATATGATATTGGGCATTCGAGGAAGCGAGATGTTTCTATGAAGTTTACAAATGGATTTTGAGGTGGCAGATGTTGTTGATGAGCCATTATGATGGGTCTGAGAACTCTAGTGGATTGCAAGAAAGGTCTACCAGAAGGAGGTATGGAGAGAGTTTTATTTGGAGGAGATGGAGATCTTTAAATTTATCTTCCTCTTCTCTATCTTCTTGGAGATAACTGAAAATACTTAAATATTCCTTCTTTTCTTGTTATAGACCTTGTTTGGATCCTTCTCATGAATTAGGGACATGTTTGGATCACTAGTACTATTAAAACTAGTTGATATTTTGAATGGAGTCACCAGATGTGTTACTGCAAAGCCTCTAAAGGCTGGAGTTTCATAAAGATGCACATCAAACTTGATACAACTGGAAATATTGATTTCAAAGGTCCCATTATGCATTCCAAAACTGTTGGAGAACAAATGTGGACCCATCCCTGATCACAGGAATTTGGGGTTTGAGACAACATGGTACTATGTCCAAGTTGTGGGACTCAAACTGAGACAGACCTCCGGAGAAGGCTGACTTCCTTTACTTATGTCTACTGCTAAAAATAATCATAGAAATTGAAATGCAACTATCTAATCCTACTCTAACTTTCCAAGGTACTAGGGTGAAAAAGATATTCGTAAAGATAAATCCTAATCTACAAAGGCAATTGCACCAAAAAATAAGGGGATGAATACATTTAGATAAGGGGATAGTTAAGGTAATGATAATAAAGATAAGCTGGATATGAGACACGGATCAAAATCACTCCCAGAATCCCTTTGTCATGATACAAAGTAGAAAAATATTCTATAAATGAAACATAAAATACACCTACGAATGAAATATAGGAAAGGAGTGCAATAAAATAAGAACAAGGGAAAAACGAGCCACAAGATTAAATTTTATTGCTTGAAATTATGCACAGAATATTACAATCATGAGAGGAAGATGTGAGCATTCACTGAATCAAGATCCAAGGCATGTAACCCTTAGGACATACACGCAACACAAGAGAGAAGCCTTATATTACAAGATGCCCAAATTCTAAGAGTATCCAACATTAAAACAAGGCATCACTTTACAATATATAGAAAAATCATGGAAGGGAGAAAGAGAAGAAATTAGAGGGAAATTTGAATTCCTCAACCAATCCCAACCACCTTCATTAATTTCTCTTAGGGAACAGGGTTTCGCTTTATTTATCCACTGTTACACGCCTTCTTCAACTAAGCACCCATACTGCATTTAATATTGGTGGTTGTCTTTGCTAGAACTACAATTTTTACGTCTTTGGAGAAGTTTCCTTGACTCTTTCCCATTTTCCTCGATTTGATTCATGAAATCAGATTTAATTGCATGGAGAATATAAAAATCTTATTAAATTTTGCAAAGATTTGATAACTGAATCGAAGACTGGTAGATTTCGATTTTCATAAAGAATCATCATTTTACTTTATTACACTGATTCTCCACTCGGTATTTCACAACTATTTAACATATGTGGATCATTCCTTTATATCACAACACCCTAGGTCTACATGGCTTTTGAAAACCTTCCATGGCTTGCCCTAATGATGTGACTTGCTTCTTTTTGACACTGGGGCCCACCTTTCACCTTGATTTCTTATCCCACGACACTATTTATAGTAGCATACCTTTGAATATTCACCTGAGACTCTTTTATTCATTCCGTCAAACTTTCTTCTTATCACATTTCTTTGTAGATCCTCCATAATAATGTTCCTCCATCCACAACATGCTCAAAGCCTCCACGGTTTCTTCAAATTTTCCTCTGAATATCTATCAAGTCTAACACTTGTGAAATTTACTCGAATTTTGCAAGGGATACAAAATTGGGAAACAATCCCTCTTTATGGTCACATAGCTTTATATTTATATGGTTCTCTTGTTCTAATTTCATAATTATCCTGAAAATGCCAACCACCAAAAAGATAGAAAGATCGGACGGCTAAAAAGTGCCTAAAAGGTGAGAGTAATGTGCAATGAGGATCAAGGCACCCCGGAGGAACAAGGGCACCTAGAGCGCCCCAATCCTAGCTAGGTGCCCAAAGTAAAAATTAGGAAAAAAACAAAATGACAATACTGAGACTAGGCAAGTGCAGGTGTAAGATCGAAAATATGATAGCAAACAATGTAAAAATGGCCAAATACATGGGTTAATTATTACTCTTTTCACTTAAGAACCATATGAATAGTATTATGGGGGTGAGACAAAATAATGACTCAAAGTGCGTGATTTTATGTCTACACATGTCACACATTTTCTTGAAAGTTTCTAAGGTCATTTCAACAACCCATTTTTGTGTATCCTACTGACCATTGGATTTCAAGTTCGTGGCATTCCATGTACCCATATTTCTTTACCCAACAATATTCTACACGCGCATAAAAGCATCCCCATGGCATATGATCAACTAGGTTCAATGTAAAATAAAAATAATATGAAAAACCTACATAGGATTGGTGTTATAGAATAGATGGAGTGGTGGGAGGAAATAATGTGTTTTTAATGCCTCTGTAGATATGTGCTGAGTAAAATTTATTGGTGTAGGTTATTTTCCTTGTATTTATTTTAAATACATGGAATACCTCCACATAGGTGATTCACCATGCTTAGGTGTCCTAGGGTGTCATTATGGCTCTTACACATCATAGAGCATCATGGAGTTACATTTTACCAACTATTCCGGGAATGTAACTCCCACCTCTCGATGGCTAAATTTATGGGGGAGTTACACACCCCACTACTATTTGTACACCCTTTCATCTTGAGCAACACATGGGGAATGGAATAGATTTTGGATTTTTCAGCTTTTTTTCACTCAATGCATGCACATTTCTTCCAAGAATGATTTCTTGCTTTGATCTTGAAGCTACATCATTTTTTGGTTGAGTGAAATGTTTTGGTGCTCACGGATTCCCTCCGGATCTTCATCATTCCTTCGACAAACTTACCCAACCACTTATCAATAAACCATTTTTACATAGTTTGGATCATTGATGCCCATGAGAACATGTTTCTTTCATGCATTCCATCAAAAATTTCATGTGCCTTATGCATCCATATCTTGTAGACATGTCTATCAAAACTCCCAATTATAACATCTAACAAAAAATCCTTTCAATTTCTTATTGATCTCCACACCCTATACAAAAGCTCTGCGTTTGGTGTAGAAATAGGGTAAGAGGATGTTGGTCTAGAATTGAGTGGTTTTTGTAAAAATTTATTACATTTGGTGATACTTATGGCAATTATTGAGGCACCCATACCCTACCAAACCGACCCATCTCTCACACACACACTGCAAACACCACTCGACTTCAATTCTTTCGAAAAGTTTTCTTGTTCCATCATTTGGTCAAACAATTAATGACATTCACCAAACCTTTTCACCTTGTCAAGAAATAAAGTGCATTCCCATGCCCTCCACTCCATTTTTAATTTTTTTAATTTATTTATTTCAAAACATTTACTTTCATTATTATTATGACTTTTTTTTTGGAATATAGGGTAAAAAGAGGGTTTTAGAAGGTCCCACAACCTTTTACAAAAAATCCCAACACGCTAGATATAAGCGATGAAAATTACATAACGATAATACCCTAGAATATTCCAAAAAGGGTCGAGAGGAAAGCCAGCAAGGGAAAGAAAATACATCAGATGAGCTTTTTCAACTCAGTAACAACATTCTTAGCCCTAGGGAACCCGAGTCTTGACAAGCTGATCCACAAGAGCAAGAAGTTTAGAACAATCTTTGGCAATAGCAGTCCTAGTGGTGTCGGTGAAGGATTCCAGGCCTTGAGTGGTGAAGGTGCATTGGAGCTTGTTCAAAATAGAAGAAATAGATCGACCCTATGATCATCCCTCAAAGAATTAGCAATTGCAGTCTCATCAAATGAAGCTTTATTCTTAGGAGGCATGTTCAAGGAGTATTGTGGGGAAGCGTTGTTAGCAAAATCCGAACTATCACCAAATTTACGGTTGATGGGGTCCTCAACAAGTAGATCCTCATTCATTTCTAGTTTCTCGACTCTGGGAATTTAGATACAACTTAACAAGTCCCGGGAGGGCGTCGGCGAGGGGAGCCAGGGGATGGAAACAGGGAGACCACTAAGGTACCAATGTCTTTGAGAAAAAGGCACTGAGAAGGTTGAGGGGATGAGGGGGAAAGTAGGGGAAAAGAAGAGGGGTTTCCACAGTGGTAGAGCCCAAGATGGCCACATCCAAATCAGAATCAAAAGAAATGCGAAGGCGATGGCGACGGCTAGAGGAGGGGCGGGAGGTGGAGGAGGGATGGGGAGAGGACATGGGGGTGTGATGGCGGCACCTAGACTTAGGGGAAAATGGGAAATTTTTGCATGCGAGGCAATAGATTTAAAAATTAAATATAGTAGGCCCTAATGAAGAATAGCTCCCTCCCCATCATGAGCAAGATGGACGGAATGCTCCAAAGATTAGAAGAGAAAAGTAGCCAAATTTATCTTCTTATCCCAGCATAGGTGTGAAAGGATAAAGAACATGGGGCCATAGACCAAGCGGTAGTGGCCATCGATGGTGAAGTAGTGCATGATCACTTCAGCAATTTTGTCCCACAGAGGAGGCAGAGAGTCACAGGTATAGCCTGACAGGGACTTATTTGGTTTATCACTCGGAGCTATGAAGTCTTACATTTCCGAGTGGAGGGAGCATTTGAAGTAAACATCCCCTGTAGCTAGGAGACCAGTAGCATCAGTAATTACATTCATGGAGATTGTGAAGGAGGTATTTCCAATTTTAACACGTCCTCACAACCAAGAAGCCATGGTGGCATAGGAGACCAGAACCGAATGTCCCTCCATCCTTTTGAGAAAAGTGGTTATCCCATTGTCCAACAGAATGTTCTAGACTTCTTCATCCTCTTTCATCACACTACAGGAGGTAGGTTCGGTGCGTTTCAGCTACCCACCCATGCTAATGAGATTTTGAAAATGAGTGCAAAGTAGAGTACTATGGAGGGCCTTAAAAAGTCCTCCCCAAGTATGAGTCGTCTGCCTCATCATTATTACCCTCCCGCGAGTACTTATGACATGGGAAGTGCCACGCGTGAGAGGATCCTCATAAATATGACTCGCCTCCCTCTTAAAATTTTGTTGTGCCAGTGACAGACAAATCATAAAATTGTAAGAATCATTACCACCACCATTGGGAAGATTAATATTGACATAGGTGACACAAAGGCGAAATACCCATCCAACCTGGAAGCTCTAAGAAGTGAGGTCATTCTTGATAATTTGGAGGAGGTCTTACGGTAATTCATCCGACCAAATTTGTTGATTTTCAAGGTGGATTCCAATATTAGCTAAGCATCTGCTGCTTTGTTTCCTTCCCACAGGATGTGTTGAAAGTGAATTTGCTAAAAGTTCCTTTGTAAGATGCGGATATCAGCAATAATATTTTGAATAGACCATTGCCCCATGTCATCCGACTACTGATGAGTTTGATGATATTGAGGTAGTTGCTTTCAACTTGGAGGATCATTGCCATAATTGAGAGCCGCTCTAGGCCCTTGAGGATCGCCAAAGCTTCCCCACGATGGTTAGTACAAAGCTAAGGTTGGCAGAGGCTGCGATAGTGAGACAAAAGAGTTACGAAGGATGGCTCCCCCTCCCGAATTTCTAGGGTTTCCTTTAGAAGCACCATCAGTATTAATTTTTCTCCATGTGGGGGAGGAAGCCATTACACGGAAGAGTGATCCGTAATAGAAGCCTTACCCAAAGGAAGATTAGTCAATAAAAGTTGTCACTCCTTAGAATTACATAGTTGAATTTTTACGATACTTGATCCAGTAGTGAGTGTTGATGTTATCACTGGAAGGTCGAGTGATCACGGTTGGCCATGCTAGTAGGATCGTGACTCCACTCTTTGAAGATCCTTTTATTCCTTTCTTTCCAGATACCCTAGATGTCGTGAGGGAGGAGAAGCCTCAAGCCAAGCGTCGGGGTTGGATGGGAGAAAGGGAGGACCATTAGATAAGAGTATCCTAGATTAACTCAGGGAAATTCCAAAGCACACCCATATGCGCGGGAACCAATGCCAAATAGCTTGGGAGAAGGGGCAATGAATTAAAAGATGGGAAGAGGATTCCCATGACTTTGGTACAGAGCACACATCTAGTGGGAAGGAGAAGCCCCTTCTTTTCATATTTTCTCCCGATAGGAAAGCATTTTTAGAGGAGAGCCAGGAGAAGAAGCCAATTTTGGGGATAGTTTCCTTTAGCTATATTTTGATGAGGGGAGGGCAGAGCTGGAGAGAGGCATGGAGAGGTAAGAAGCTTTAATAGAGAAGGCTCTAAAAGGGGAGAGGGGCTAGATAAGATCATCCTTAGGTAGGGAAAAGGTAATGTATATGGAGGATAAATCAATTCTAAGTAGAATTAAGAGTTGCCTCTATTGTTCCCTGATTCCCATCCAATCTAGGATACTCTAGGTAGGGATGGAATTCACAAGAGACCAATATCCTGAAACTAACCTGCCATGATGGTTAATGAGGATTCTTCTAATAGGATCCCGAGGTGGGATTGAGGCCCAAAGATTTTCCCAATCCATTGATCATGCCAGAAGTCAATACTTCCACCACTCCCAAACCTCCATTTGGTGTCGGCACAGGAGTGGGAAGGGAGGCTAGTGTGATTGAATTCCATATAGCCAAACCATGGGTGAGGGTAGAGGAAATAAAGTTTTCATTAGGAGCCGGATATTTGAATCTAAGGACCTAAGCTCAGTGAGAAGTACCTTTCACCACTTCCCAGCCAATTTTAGCAAGAAGGGTGACATTCATGTTAGCCATCTGTCTTACCCCAAGACCACCAAGAGGGGTCGGCTTGCAAAATTCATTTTAGAAAACTAGATGTATCCATTTTTCTCTTCCACATCAGACCACAAGAAGTGTTTTTGAATCCTTTCCACCACCTCCTTTACTAAGCTAGGAAACTTAGGAAGATACATGAAGTATATCGAAAGACTGCGAGGGTGGCTTTCACTAATTGAAGCTTTCCCACCTAGCTGAGAGCCCCTTTCCAAATAGCAAGATTTTTTTGATATCTTTCAATAACAGGATTCCAAAGGTTTTTAGACTACTTACCCTTGAAAAGAGGAATGCCCATGTAGGAGGAGGGGAGATCCACAATTTTGTAGCCAAAAATATAAGAAATCTTTCGCTACATCCTAGGGGTGTATTTATGAAGGAAATGCTACTTTTTTTTGAAGTTGATGGTTTCTTTGAGAGGAAGCTTGATAAAGAGTCATGATTTCCATAAGCATGTGGGATTCAATAATAGATGTAGAGCTTAGCGGTAAGGTGTCATTGGAAAATTGGTGTGGGTGGGTGAAGGAAGGTTGGAGGTAATCTTCAAACACGAGATGACGAGAATGGCTTTTGGCATCCTCAAGGGCTCTGCTAAGGGTATCATCCATAAGAACAAAGAGAAAAGGGGACAGGGGTCAGCGTATAACGGAAAAGTGACATGCGAGCATGGGAATCTACAAGTAACTCTTCCTCACACCTGACCTCCCGAGGTCGTGCCGAGATAGCTGGTGGGGATGGAATACACATGGGGTGTAGATAAACTAGTTAGGTAATCTTATGTCTTCAACACACAATAATGGGATCTGTGAATCTAAGGCAAAGAATGCCCTCCTAACCTAAATCGGTATGATAGATCGTTCGGTGAGAATAGCTGTTAAAAGGCTCCAATCAATATCAAGCTCTATCATGATCCGATCTATGGGTTGTGGGATACGTGGATGACTTGTGGGTTCTTCGTATATATCTCCCAACAAGGTCTTGAAAATGGAATGGATAAACGTGTAGTGGATCTTTTGGTGTTTATGGACGATTCTCTGGTCTAGTCTAGAAATCTTTAGCTTGATTAGCTATTATGTTTAATAATGATAGTTGTGTGATGATGTCTGGTGGAAGTGGAGAGGTCCTAAACACCGGCGTTCGCAAGCTAGTGTCAATACTTGAGTGAGTCATAGGCCCATTGGGTTGTGGGACTGTGGATCACAACCATAAGTTCATGGTTCTTTGTGGACCTCCTATGGTCATATGAAGAGTCAATCACGATTCGAGTATCCAGTAATCGTATGCTTTTTATCCTCTAAGTTTAACCCTCTTGCATTGTGTGTTGATTTCTTGTAGGTCTGTTGTTGTTTGGAAGACCTGAATTATGAGATTTTGGTCTATGTCAGTTAATGCTGCAACAAAATTTGGTTGAGGCATGATTGGCTCAAAAACGTATTCCTTGGGATCCCTAGGTCCCGTGATTGTCATACAAGATCAATATAAACTTAACTGAAACAAAATAAACTAATTATGCAAGATATATCTACAACATATATATATATATATATATATATATATATATATATATATTCCTCTATTTTTTGTATTTTTGATAGAATTTTTAATAGAATTGAAAGAGAAATTAATCTAATATATTCAGAAAATGACAACTAATCTAATAACAAATTTAAAACAAGCAAGGCAGCATGATGTATCTACTTGCTGTGCAGTTGTGAGTTTATCCTAAATAACTAGATAGTTGATTAACTTAATTGAAAGACTCTCAATCCTACCTCATAAGTGAGGAATGAATCATAGTTTCTGAGAAACTATCAATCCCCACAACTTCCCCATGCAATATCAAAAGTGAAATTTAACTGAAATGAAATAATTCACTACTCTATTTGATATGTTTTAACTAGAACTTTGTGAGATAAAACCTGGAATTTGCATAACGATGGCAAATCCAGTAGTGTATTGACTTTTCCCCTCGAGAATGATCTTCTTGTTCCTTCATGTTCACATGAATCCATAAGAGCGTGTATATGTTAGCATCACTGCCGAAGAAGGTATTTGAACAATGCAAGCTTTGGATATAGACCGAATATAATTCGAGTAGGAGAGTGACAACGTAAGTGACAGGAGCTTGGTGTATACAATACCTAGCGGTATTTATTACGGGAATACAACACAAGTGTATCAAGAGATTATAGAATCTACCTTTTGTGAATAACACAACTGTAACTCTAATGAATTCAATCTACAAATGACACTACTCTGCTCTAAACTAATTTGTATGAACAATAATGAACAAGATTGAAGCAAGAAGATTGAATGGCTTCTAACAAAAAGAAAAACTAGCATGGATGCAAAACATTAAAATAAAATGAATTCTAAGGAAGAAATTGAAAGACTAAACAATGGAAATGAGAAGTTGAGGGGCCATTTGCTTGGAAACAAGTTGGCTATTTATAGATTTCACATTCACCCAAAGGTGATTCCTATTATAATTCTTTTACCATTAAACAATGAAGAAACATAAAACATTAATACAAGCTAAGGCAGTTGAGAAAATCTAGTAAATGTTGAAAAATTACGCAGGTCACGATCAAAAGAATGTGCTGGAGAACGTGTAAAGGACCACCTCCCTAAGCAGGGCAGCAGTTTCATCACTGAAGGTCAAAAGGATTAGAAAAATAAAGGTAGAGGATAAAGTGAAGTGCACAAACCTTAGACAAGACGCTTGGGATGCTAACATACACTCGGTGAGATTTCCTAGATTCTGAACACCTTGCGAGGTGACATGTATCATCATTGGGGCTTCTGTAACCTCTTTCCAATAGTACAGTACATACAATTTTTGGTACTAACATATTTCCCCCTCGGAGAAGCGTTTTAGCCATGAAGAGGCATAAAACGGTGGGTTTGAGTATGGCGGTCCCAAAATGGGGAGTTAGAAGATATACCTAACATGCTCATGTGTCGCAATGTTGCCATCCAAATTCCCACTATCTGTAAAATGAAAAAGGGACTCAAGTGTAGATAGATAAAATAAATTGAAAATAAATACTAAATTAAAATGAAATGAGGACTCACCATTTACGCGAGGGATAAGAACTTACCTCCATCGGTGCTCCAACTCTACGTAAAAACACTCAAAACAAGATTAGAATACTATATATATATATATATATATATATATAATGAGCTCATTTTACTATTCATTTACGCGTATCGATTTGGTAATTTTTGAGCTTTGGGTCCATGGTGATCACTCTTTTCGTATTTTAGTATGATTGAATTGGAATGATCTTGGGAATGGTATTTTACATTAGGCTTAGCTTTTTGCTTTTTTGAATGCTTTTGAGAAGAACTCCTAAGAAATTCGTAACTAGAGCAGTCACAATGGGCCTTGAAAGGGCAGATAGGTAGAGTTCCTTTATTGCTTAGTCTCCATTTTGTGAGGCAAGTATGATTTTTTGGTATTTTGTGCTTATTGCAAGCATTTTGACTGCACCTAGTGTGTGATGACATCATACAAAATGATGACACATCATGATATGTACATATATCTCTTTTTGGTTGGTTATTTATTATATAGAGTTGGCATATATTGATGATTTGATTCATGTGTGTACTCTTTTAGAATTTTTTATTTTCATATGCTTTTCAGAATGTATGCAATGGATAACAAGTGATAACAAATCTTGAGCAAGAATGTTTTTCTTTATTTATTTGCTTTTGTAATGCTGATATGAGATGATACAAACATATGGTAGCACTGAACTTTTGAACTCTTTGGGAAATGTTTGTAATTTCTGCTTATGTTGGAAAAACGTGATGAATGCATAGTGATAAAGAGATGAACTTGCCCCAATCCCAAATCCACGCAACTAGTAAGATGCGAGGGCTCAACACCAAGAATTAGGAAGGGCACAAGTTGTATGACTTTGATTGAATGGAATGATGAGCGATAGACAAACCAAGAACAAGAACCAAATTTGGACCTACACATGCACCCTACTCAGAACTACTACCAAGCTTATAAGACCACTTACTTTTAGTTTATCTAGACTTAGATTCATAAATGGCAACCTGGTTGACAAAATCTAGTTTTGAGGATTTGATCTCTTTGGAATTTGGATATTTGGATATTTGCTTTCTCTTAACATAATTTGACTTATGTTTTTAGCATACCAAGATTTGTTAGTTTGTGTGACTAGACCCCCCACACCTTGCCTCACACCACTAGTAAGAAGCATGGGTTTGTCACCAAAGGCAAGATATAGGTGAGTAAGGGCACTTCTTTCCTTTCCCAACCTCACATCACCGGTAAGAGATGTGGGCTTATCACCGAAGGTTGATGGGGCAAAGAAGTGTGTAAAATAAAATATTTTGTTTGCTTGGTGCTTTTGATTTCATTTGATTTTGACATTTCTGATCTATGACTTTAGGATATCCTTTCATTCTAAGATATTTTAAGAGGGATAGATGTGACACCAATAAGCTTCCAGAACAGACCGTAGGCAAGGACAACTTCACCTAGTAGAAAGAAAGAGAAAAGCCAAGTATGCAGGTCTTGGTATGGCTTCCATCAATGTTCATCTGTCGAAATTGATGAGAAGATTTGAAAATATTTGATGATGTTTGAAGAGATGTGATATGAATATTTTTCCAATATCTTCATAAATTTGTAACTGTTTTTTAAGAGTAAGCTCCTGGACTATCATTTTTACGAAATGGACATAATGAAGCAGCTAAAAGACTAATGCAATGTAGGTAGCTATAATGTACTAGCAATGACTTTGATGTTTTATGCGTAAAACCTCTTAAGGTGCAAGGAATTGACAGTTTCACCAAATTCCTCACCTTCTAGTGTCCACAAGAGATACGCACCGTTTCCATAGTCCTTCATGAATCGGTATGTGCCCAACCATTTGGGCCAGAACTTTCTTCCTTTGCCGGTTTTCTTATCGATCCGGCTGTCTAGTCTTAGAACTAGATCTCCTTCATATATTTATCACTCATAGACTTTTTTGTTATACTGTCGGCACATCCGGTCAACATAGGCTCTGTGTCATTGTTCGGTGTTTAACCTAGCCTCATCAAGGCTTTCTAGTTGAGAGAGGCATGCCTCCCTATAAGCTTCTTCATCCAGAATCCCTTGTAATGAGATGTGGAGACTGGGTATTTCAACCTCAAGTGAGAGAATCGTTGTTATCCAATTTCACCCCCCAGGGTTGAATTGGTAACATACATCAGAATTCTCAAAGTCCCAGGAAAATTGATTAATCCAGGGAAAAAATCATGTTTCTAGGGTCCCTTCAGAAAGTTTTCTAACTCTCCTGTCCAGGTTGAAAAGAGAAAATTCTGAGGAAATGCGGAAAAGTTGCAGAAAATAAGCTTAGGCTAGGAAAAAATGTGAAAATCGGCTAAGTCTTTGTCCAAGGAAAAGAGGGACATTTGGGACGCCAAGGCGCGGATCGGCCGAAAAGCCTACAGGTGGCCCAAACAGCAAAGGGACATTTGGGGCGAAGATACGCGAAGGACGCGAACCGGCCGGGGTTCGATCAATTGAAAGATAAGAAAATCGAAGCACCTTTGGGACATTCAGTGAGAGTACGTGAACCGCTTGTGATTGGTGAAAAGGAGAACTTTTGCACCTAACTTTCGGGACATTTGGGACGTAAAGACGCGAATCGGCCGGATCGGGCGAACCGGAAGAATTTGTCCCGCTTGAAGCTTTCGGGACATTTGGGACAAAAGGACGCTTGAATCGGCCGGTTCGGCCGAAACAAGAAACTTCGGCACAAGGAAAAGTGGGACATCTAGGACAAAAGGACGTGGTGGACGTGGGCGAGTCGGCATTGACCCGCGGACCAACAAGGAGGTGACATGTGTCACAAGGGAAAAGTCCAAAAGTCAAAAGGTGAGTTTTAAAGGGGCAGCCTGAGCCAATAGGAATTGGACACGTGTCCAATGGAGTAGGGAAATGCGAAGCTCGGGGATAAATTAAGAGGATTTGGCAGAGTTTGCCAAAAAGGGGGTAGAAGTGAAGTAAGACCCCACGCCCTGTCCTCCAACAAGATCATGCCACGTGTCATCCAAAGGGGTGGAAGCGCAGAAAAGTGGAAAAGGTCCCAAAATCATCAAAAAGGTCAAAATTCAAGAAAAACCCATGGGTAAGTGAAGGAGAGAGGATCACGCGACCAATCAATGCATGCCACGTGTCATCCAGGTGGCAGGCGCGGGAAGAAATTTAAAAATCCGTTTTCACCTGTTTTGTGCCCTAGATCTTCAGATCTCCATATCTTTTGATCCAGAGCTCGGATTGGCACGTTCTTTATATCAACGGAAAGCTTGTGAAATTCTCTACATGATTCTAGAGTTAATCTCAAGTTTTGGTGTAGTTTGGAGAGAGAAAATTGAGAAACAGATCTGATGTGTGTTCATGGCCAGAAGTGACATTTCAGCGACCAGATTTAATGCAGAATGGGTCGCATTCTCCTGTAAACCGATCAAAATGACAGGGTGTGGGCTTGTAAGGTCCCCCCATGCCGTTTTAATACACCTGTAGTTAAGGAGGGATGGGCTCCCATGTTTTGTACATTTTCTATCCCAGGCCTAACCCATGCATGTAAAAAGCCAGATTTGGCTCATTTCTAAGGAAAAAAAAACATTTCTTTGGATAGCAGGCTTCTTCTTTCACCTATAACAAGTGATTTTGAAAGTATCAAACCTCTTCTAAAATTCAGAATGAGGTTTTTCTGCCCTTTTGATGTTGTAATACAAGGATTTTGACAGTGTAAATGACAATACAAGCTCTGTGATTAGTTTTCAGTCCTTTGTTTGTGTTGCTTGTTTCATTTCAGACCTTTGATTACATCTTATCAGATGTGCATGATGTCTTATGTTGCATTTTTTATGATCTGTGTTTATCTGCAGAACAAGAAGTGTTCACCACTCCTCCTTTGGTGTATCACCTGTTAGTTTAGTTTCATTTCTGCACTTTCTATCTCTGTCTCCTTGGATTTTAGAGTAGGATTAGGTTTCAAACCTCTGTAGTTTTTCAAATATAGATCTAAATCAGAGGAGTTTGAGGAACCAGCCTCTAATCTGGAGATTCCTCTCTCAGTTTAACAAGTCCCCACACTTGGAGAGAGGTTTCCATGTTGTGCAATCACACTAGATGCTAGAGTGATCAACCTAGAAGCCTGATCTACATCCCGTGGGTGCCGTGTGAGCAACGTAACAATTGGCACGCCTCGGTGGGACCTAGAGGTCTCATTTTTATTGCAGCAAAGTTGATATGCATCTGCTGCAGTTTTCTTGCTTATAAGAGCTATTATTTGCATATCTGGCGACTCCAAGGGGAAGAATCAACTGGTTTCAGCAGTGCAGGCCTGAAAACTCATGAGAAGAATCACCACAAGGTCAAGAGTCGGAGAAGAAGAGGTGTTGTTTGAATACCTGCAGTTATCTCCGAGAAGAAGGCAAAGAGGAAGAAGGATTCAAAGGTCTCCATCTCCACCAAACAGAACTCTCTCAACTCCTCCACCTGACAGGCCTTTCTTTCAATATACAAGGGTTTTAAGACCAATCAGAATGGCTCAGAACAACCCCTACGTCAACTTCACAGGCAAAGCAGCCCACTTGCTCTCAATGCACAACATCCAGTTCCTATTGCAGCCTTGAAGAACATTCCCTACTTCACTAGAGAAAATCATACTACTCCAGGAGATCATGTTAAAGATATTGCTAACCTTTGTGCAATCCATGAAATCGATGAAATGCAAGTGGCTGTCAAATTACTGGCATCTTCATTCAAGGGTAAAGCATTGCAATGGTTTAGGAGCCTTGGGGCTGGTTCTATTACAAACTGGAATCAGCTGTGCATTGCACTTCACGAGCAATTTGGAGAGAAGGGAGACAACTTGTCTCTTTTGGAGCAGTTGACAACTATCAAGAGAGCCCCCAATGAGATCTTGACTCGACTTCAACTTCAGATTTCAAAGGTCTTGGGATAGAATTCCAATGCGCTATCAATCAAAGCAACAAAGATAAGGTGCTTTTCTATATTACCTTAAAGCTTTGAATTCTAATATTTCTATGTTAATTCAATCTATGGGAGGCACAACCTTACTGCCGCTTATAGCATCACCATTAGAGCCGAAAACCTGTCTTATTCAAGCTAGTAAACCGGCTCCTAGGCCTCCCATGCCCTTGTATCCAAACTTAGAAAATCCAAGCACTAGTCAAACACCCACTTTGGCTCTGTTCCTATGCCTAGAAATCAAAGTTCAAATGAAACCTCTACTTCATCCTCTAGTGCTTCAAATGAACTCCAAGAGGTCATGAAATAGTTGTAAAACCTAGGCAACGAGCTGGTTACTCTCAAGAGACAAAGCAAGCCCAAGGTTTTAGACCTTCTTATCAACCCCAAGCTCAGCCCCTGGTAGGCAGCCATACCAACAAAATAGGTCACCAACTCAGTGTAAATCAAAATCAAAGCCAAGTAAGGCCTCCCACTAATAGGCCATTTCAGCCCTATAACCCCAATGTTGTATCTCGCTTCAAAAGCATTAGTGCCACCCAAAATAACATGGCCCAAGAATATGATTGGTGTTTCCCATGTAGTCATCCACACAACCAATCAATGTGCTTTAACGGTGCATTAAATCAAGCCCGATGGTGCAAACCGTCAAGTGGGTCGCAAGAGTCCACCACGAAGGAGATTAGCAGCAGGAAGCATCTCAGCAAGGGACATCTCCGAATGAAACTAATCTTGTCAATTGGGAGGCTGAAGATTTCTATGGTATGAATCAAATACCCTCTCAGAGTGTTGTAGCCAACACAAGGTCAAAGAGAAGAAATTTGGGTGAAGAAAACATGCCATGGCCCCAAGTAGTTCACAACCTTCTCATCACTCCACAAGGCGTTGGCAAACAAAATGCAGTTCCAAACATGCAAGGAGCACCCAAACCAGCTCCTAAACCAACTCATATGCGATTTTGTTGCCCACGTGCAAGGAACGAATGCACAAGCTAGGGGATAGAAGAGGGATGCTTCATCCTCATTCAACATCATTGACCAGATGAAGAAGACAAATGTAAACATATCAATGTGGGAATCACTATCCATCCTGTGCCAAAGAGATTTGCTACAAGCTGCCATGAAGGACTGGTCAACTTCAAATCAACAGGTCCAAATGCAAGAAAAGGTACTCACAAATGCTACCCAGCCTGAAGGAAATCATGGAGGTCAGCAAGGTAAAATGTTGAAGCCCCCCTCCATTTTATGTTTCATTGATCATAGGAGATAAGTTGGTACATAATTGCATGATTGACTGGGGAAAGTAGTTCAGTAATGCCCAAGCAAATAGCTAATCAGCTATGGCTTCAATATGAAGTCATCTCCAAGGGTGTAGTGCAATTAGACGGGACAGTAGTGACAACGGTTGGAGTAATCAGAGGTTTGAGCCTCACACTGCACGCATGTCCCAACGTAATAGTGTTACAAGATGTGTCAGTCATAGACCTGCCACCACTCTTTGCATTGTGTTTGTCAAGGGACTTCACGGCCAAGATTGGAGGGTATTTGTCTACTGATTGGTCACACATGCTATTCAGAACAAGGTATGGAACCAAGGCCACAATCAGGTCTGAACCTATTGCGAACTTTCACATTGAGCCTTACACTACCAGCCAAATTAATGCCAATTGCTCAGCATTTGATCAAGAAGATCACCCTAGCACTGATGAAACTGACACCAAGGTTGGAAGCATCCCAGATTTGACTCTTGATGAATGGGCAAGCAAGGTGCATGCTTTTGATCCCTATCAAGAAATAGAAGAATCTGAGCTAGGAGTTTATTGTTTACATGAAGAGGATCAACCTCTCCCTAGCATCACCAAGCCAGATCATAAGGACAAGAATGAAGTATGGCAATTGTTCTTTGATGGATCAAGGAGTAGACAAGGTGCAGGAGGAGGAGCTATGCTCATTTCACCGCAAGGTATAAGGTATTACTCAGCCTTCCGTTTCCAGTTTTCCTGTTCAAACAACACAGCTGAGTATGAAGCCTTAATTCATGGACTGCACTGGGAAATGAAGAAAGGCATCAGGAATTTACAAGTATTTGGTGATAGTGAGCTGGTCGTAAACCAAGTCAAAGGAAAAATGCTACCAAAATGATCTCGCTTAAGTGCTACAAAAATTGGGTATGGGATCTTATTGAAGATTTTGAAGCTTTTAGCATCAATTCCATCCCAAGAAAAAAGAATGAAGCCGCTGACAGACTTGCAGAAATTGGGGCTACGTTTGATGTTGTAGAGAGTATCAAAAGTGAGAAATCTCAGCCTCATATCAAATTGGTTGTGAGACCAGCTGTTCCAGATAATAGCACGAGTTGGCAAGTCTTCGAGAATGATCAACAAATTGTTAATTTCCTACAAGAAGAAGCTGAGTTCTCCGCCAGAAATCAAAACAAGCTGGAGCAGCAATATGGTGATCAGGTAGTACAGCTGAGAACTAACAAATTACCAAAAGGCCTCATAACCTTGGAGTCAATCTTCAACCCGAATGATCAGTTCCGGAAGGAGAAAGTGAACATTCAAGTAAAGGGAGAAGATTCAGAGCCTATTTTAGTGGGAGAAAGCAAGACATTGCAGATTGGCAAAGTAAGAACCTCACAAGAGAAATCTGATTTTGTTCAGCTTTGTCAAGAATTCCCAGATGTTTTTGCTTGGACTTACAAAGATCTGAGAGGTTTCAACCCAGAGTTGGCACAACATACTATTGAGCTGGATCTGGAATCCAAGCCTGTCAGGCAAAAGCAAAGGCCAGTGAATCCCCATATTGAACCTCTAATGAGAAAAGAGTTAAGCAAGCTTATTGAGGCCAATATCATCTTCCCCATCAAACACTCAAGCTGGGTCGCCAACTTAGTCCCAGTCAGAAAGAAAAATGGAGAGATCAGGTTGTGTGTCGACTTTAGAGATTTGAATAGAGCCTCTCTCAAGGATCATTATCCACTCCCTTCCATGGAGCAAATATTGCAGGTGGTGGCTGGTTCAGAAAGGTTTTCACTACTTGATGGCTACTCAGGCTATAATCAGATTATGGTGAAGGGAGAAGACCAATTCAAGACAGCTTTCACAACTAAATGGGGCACATATGCTTACAAGAAGATGCCATTTGGCCTATCAAATGCCAGAGCAACATTTCAATGAGCTATCGATATGGTATTCAAAGGCTTAATCAACAATATAGTGCTGGTATACCTAGATGATATCACTGTCTTCTCAAAGAATGCAGCAGACCATCTCTTTCACCTCAGGCAAGTGTTTCAAAGGTGTAGAAGGTTTGGAGTGTCATTGAATCCAAAGAAGTGTATATTCTTGGCACACGAGGGAAAATTTTTGGGCCACATTGTCTCTAGGGAAGGGCTAACAATTGATCTGAAAGGGTTGAAGCCATCCGAATGCTCCCATTGCCACACCACAAGAAATCTCTTCAAAGCTTCTTAGGAAGGATAAACTTTGTCCGCAGATTTGTGCCTAATTTTGCCACTCTTGTGAAGCCTCTAACAATGATGTTGAAGAAGAGTCTGGCATTCAAATGGACAGCAGAAGGCAAAGAGAGTTTTGAAAGCATCAAGCATGCAATATCACAGGCTCCAACTCTTATCAACCCAAACTTTTCAAAGGACTTCATGTTGTATGCGTTTGGAGGATCAAACACAATCTCAGCTATCTTAACATAGCTAAATAGAGAAGGTTCAGAACAGCCCATAGCATTCTTCAGCAAAACCTTGGAAGATTACGAAATAAAGTATTCTTTCATCAAAAAGCATGTCCTTGCTGTCATCAGGAGCTTGAAGAAGTTTAGACATTTGGTCTCAAACAATAGGATTCAACTGCTTGTGTCACATGTTGGGGTTAAGGAATTCCTCTTCAACAAGGATTTGAATGAGAAAAGGGCAGGTTGGATCACCCGTGTCATGGAGTATGACATTGATATCAAGATCACCAAGATGGTAAAAGGGAAAGGATTGTGTGAGTAGCTGGTTTTGGGGAAGCAAAAGAAAGTATGCAATGAAGAAGAGGCTGTTTTGACAGTCCAGGACAGCCATGAGCCAAGTGGCAATCAAGAAGAAGACAATGCTTCCCCCACTCCTTGCTGGACCCAAGATATTATGCACTTCCTAAGCACAGGCCTATGCCCTCCGGAGATGAACAAGACCCAAAGGAGACACTTCAGATTGTAGGTTGTCCCATATGCCATTGTTGATGGAGTTTTGTTCAAAAGGGATGTAAATGGAGTGCTGCTGAGATGCATTAGCACAGGTCAGATTCAAAAGGTGTTGGAAGAGTTTCATGGTGGGCCAGCTGGTGGCCATTTCGCACCAAGAGTGACAGCTCTAAAAATCATGAAGGCTGGTTATTATTGGCCTAAAATCTTCAGTGATTGCTATGCATGGATCAAGAGGTGTAAGAATTGTGCATTCTTCACAGGAAAAGAGAGACTTGCTGCCCTTCCATTGCATCCAGTCTCAGTCGACCAGCCATTCATGCAATGGGGTTTGGACTTCATCCTGAGTCATTAATCCCAATTCAAGCCAAGGGCACAAATGGATTTTGATGACCATGAGACTACTTCACCAAATGGACGAAGCAATAGCACTCAAAGAGGCAAATGAGTCTAGCATCTTAGACTTTTATGATGGGATAACAACCAGATTCGGTGTACCCTGCTACAATAATCTATGATAATGCATTGGCATTCATTGGATCTAGGTGACCGAGTGGGCTGTCAAGAACGGTATTTACCTAAGCACTTCATCGAACTATTACCCTCGTGGTAATGGCAGGCCGAGCCTACAAACAAGAATTTGTTGAGGATCATTAGGAGGACTCTTGATGAGAATCGAGGTCTGGCATACCAAGCTGAAATCAGCCTTATGGGCTGATAGGATCACTCCCAAAAGATCCACAGGTAACTCTCCATTCAGGCTTGTCTATGGAAGAGAGGCAATCTTGCCCATGTCACTTGAGTTGCCAACATTGGAACTCATGAAGCAGCTAGAGTTACTTGAATTTGAGCCCATGGAAGTGAGGTATGCAGAGTTGATGGAGCTACAAGAGATCAGAAATCAGGCATCCCAAGCAATGGAAAAGGATCAAGCTTTGATCAAGAAGACCTTTGATAGGAAGGCCAAAGATAGATCTTTTCAAGTTGGAGATCTAGTGTTGAAATGGGATGTGGACAGAGCAAAACCGGGAAGGCATTCAAAATTTGATGCCATTTGGAGTGGCCCATACATGGTCACAAAGTGCAAGAACAGCAATGCTTTCCAATTGGCCTCATTGGATGGTGAAGAACTGCAGATTCTAGTCAATGGAATCTATCTCAAGCGTTGCTTCTAGAGGGAAGTTCACTACCTCTGTAAATATTAGATTAGATTTTCTTTCCTCCAAGTGCTTGTGCACATTGTTCTGCTGTAGGTTAGCTTTGTTTTCCCTAAGTGCTTTGGCACAGTTTGCTGTCCATAGAGATGTTTTGCAGTCCTTGCTTTCATCAGGTAACTTTCCATCTTCCTCCTTGCACTTTCTGAGTCAGTTAGGATCCTAAACAGAATATTCGATGACTCCATGCCCAATGGACTGCTTCGGGCAACTGGTCTTTTCATCTAGCAGGTAGATGTCCCCGCTGAGTCACCAAATTGTTATCCAATTTCACCCCCCAGGGTTGAATTGGTAACATACATCAGAATTCTCAAAGTCCCAGGCAAATTGATTAATCCAGGGAAAAAATCATGTTTCTAGGGTCCCTTCAGAAAGTTTTCTAACTCTCCTGTCCAGGTTGAAAAGAGAAAATTCTGAGGAAATGTGGAAAAGTTGCAGAAAATAAGCTTAGGCCAGGAAAAAATGTGAAAATCGGCTAAGTCTTTGTCTAAGGAAAAGAGGGACATTTGGGACGCCAAGGCGCGGATCGATCGAATGACGGCGGACGCTGGAAAGCGAGCCAAAGGAAGAATTTGTCCATGAAGCACTTTGGGACATTTGAGACAAAAGGACGTGAACCAAGGAGTTTGGCGAAACAATAAACTTCGGCACAAGAAAAAGTGGGACATCCAAGACAAAAGGACGCGGTGGACGCGGAAGAGCGGCAGACCCGCGGACCAACCAGGAGGTGACACGTGTCACAAGGGAAAAGTCCAAAAGTCAAAAGGTGAGTTTTAAAGGGGTAGCCCGAGCCAATAGGAATTGGACACGTGTCTAATGGAGCAGGGAAGTGTGGAGCTCGGGGGAGAAATTAAGAGGATTTTTTTGAGTTCACCAAAAAGGGGTAGAAGTGAAGTAAGACCCCGCGCCCTGTCCTCCAACAAGATCATGCCACGTGTCGTCCAAAGGGGTGGAAGCGCAAAAAAGTGGAAAAGGTCCCAAAATCATCAAAAAGGTCAAAATTCAAGAAAAACCCGTGGGTAAGCGAAGGAGAGAGGATCACGCGACCAATCAATGCATGCCACGTGTCATCCAGGTGGCAGGGCGTGGGAAGAAATTTAAAAATCCGTTTTCGCCTGTTTTGTGCCCTAGATCTTCAGATCTCCATATCTTTTGATCCAGAGCTCAGATTGGCACGTTCTTTATATCAACGGAAAGCTTGTGAAATTATCTACATGATTTTGGAGTTAATCTCAAGTTTTGGTGTAGTCTAGAGAGAGAAAATTGAGAAACGGATCTGACACGTGTTCATGGCCAGAAGTGACATTTCAACGACCAAATTTAATGCAGAATGGGTCGCATTCTCCTGTAAACCGATCAAAATGATAGGGTGTGGGCTTGTAAGGTCCCCCCATGCTGTTTTAATACACTTGTAGTCAAGGAGGGATGGGCTCCCATGTTTTGTACATTTTTGTCCCCTGGGCTCGACCCATGCATGTAAAAGCCAGATTTGGCTCATTTCTAAGGAAAAAAACATTTCTTTGGATAGCAGGGCTTCTTCTTTCACCTGTAACAAGTGATTTTTGCAAGTATCAAACCTCTTCTAAAATTGTAACAGGTTTTCTACCCTTTTGATGTTGTAATATAAGGATTTTGACAGTGTAAATGACAATACAGGCTCTGTGATTAGTTTTCAGTCCTTTGTTTGTGTTGCTTGTTTCATTTCAAACCTCTGATTACATCTTATCAACTTGTGCATGATGTCTTATGTTGCATTTTTATGATCTGTGTTTATCTGTAGAACAAGAAGTGTTCACCACTCCTCCTTTGGTGTATCACCTGTTAGTTTAGTTTCATTTCTGCACTTTCTATCTCTGTCTCCTTGGATTTTAGAGTAGGATTAGGTTTTAAACCTCTGTAGTTTTGTAAATATAGATCTAAATCAGAGGAGTTTGAGGAACCAACCTCTAATCTAGAGATTCCTCTCTCAGTTTAACAAGTCCCCACACTGGATGCTAGAGTGATCAACCTAGAAGCGATCCGCATCCGGGGGTGCTTTGTGAGCTGCAACAACAATTACTTTTGCTCAAAATACTAGAGAGAAAGGAGTTTCTCTTGTTGGTGTTATTATTGAGGTTTTGTGGACCCACAATGCTGAATATAGTTTTAAATGCCAATCTCGTTTGTTCTCCTTGATTGTTTTGAGGAGAATAGCTTTCAATGTTTTATTTGTCACTTCACCTGACCATTGGCTTGAGGGTAGTAAAGAGCGGCCGTGTGATGGTTTATCTTGAACTTACTACATAGTTCACAAACCTCGTCGTTCTTAAAGATCTTGCCATTATCGAGATAATGACTTGTGGGACACCATACTTGTAGATAATTTGGTTCAAAATGAATTTGGTAATCACTTGAATTTGGTATGGTTTGCGAGGCATGGCCTCCACCCATTTGGTAAAATATTTCTGTTTGTGATTATAAAATTATGGCCATCAATTGATAAGGAGATAATTTCCCTATCAAGTCTAGACCCCATGTGGAGAAGGGCCATGGAGTCACTATTGGTTGTAGGGATTGTGCTGGCATGTGAATCTCATGAGAGAATTCTTGACATTTGTGGCACTTACGTATAAATTCCACTCATTTCATGTTCAAGAGTGGGCCAAAAATAGCCCATCCGATGTATTTTTGAGTGGTGGTGTGACCACCGAAGTGGCCCCCACATATTCCACTGTGGGATTCATAAAGAAGCCTTTTAGACTCTTCTATGTCGACGCATCTTAGACGCATGTCGTCGAAGGCTCTATGATAGAGTACTTGGTCTAAAATAACATATTTAGTGGTAATAATGCGTAACTACCTTCTTTGTTGTGACATGGAACTTTCCGGGTATGTATGGTCCATGATAAAATTGATGATATCAGTATACCAGGGACATGTAGAAAATGGGGCTTATGGTTTCAACAAAGTATACACACTCATCAGGAAAGTCTAGATCTACCAGCTCGCCCCCATCTAATGGACTTTCAGCTAACTAGTCTGCAATGATTTGTCCTTTAACGAATTTTTGGTTTACAAATATTAACTCAAATTCTCCCATTAGGGTTATGAAATGGCCAGCCTTTTTAGATAAAGATCCTTGTGTGAGAAATGTTAGTAAATGGTCTATTTTAACAATGACCCTTGTTTCCTAGTTTAACATGTAATGTCTTAAATGTTTTCTTACAAAAACTATGGCAAGGCATTCTCTCTCTTCCTATGTGTAACGTGTTTCATAATCGAGCAATGTTCAGCTAATGAAATATATCACGCGTTCTCATTTGTCATCGTCTTCTTGAGCCAGTATGCAGGCAAGCGAGACATGAGTGGTTCATGAGTATAGGACCAAAGGGTGGTCTAGTTTGGGAGGCATTAGCATGGGTGGTGACAAAAAGAAGTGCTTAACTTCTTTGAAGGCCTCATTGTAATCTTTAGTCCAATCGATGCTATAATCTTTCTTGAGTAGATTGTTGATTGAATGAATGACAAAATTTAAATATAGGATGAACCTTCGGATTGCACCGAGTTTCCCAAGAAATGACCTAATTCCAGACTCATCCAAAGGTGGGATCATTTCGAGAACAATCCGTATTTTGGTCGGATCAACATCAATCCCTTGTGAAGATATAATGTATCCTAGAAGTTTTCCTCCTGTTACATCGAACACACACTTCTCTGGGTTTAATGTGACACCATACTCAATTAGTCGTGAGAGGATGATACAGAGAACTTCTAGATGATCACAGCATTTCTTTCCCTTGGCTAATAATTCATCCACATATGATTCCACAATTTTATGGATAATATTGTGGAATATATGAGTTATTGCCCATTGATACATAAGCGTCGGCGTTATTAAGACCAAATGGCATGACAAAGATAACAATAAGTTCCCCAGGAGTTATAAATGTGGTTTTGGCTTGATCTTGTTCAAATATTTGAATCTAATTGTCCCCTAAGAACCCATCCATGAGGGACAGCAGTTCAAATCCAGCTATTGCATCAACGATAACATCAATCGATGGTAATGGGAAATCATCCTTGGGACAAGCTTTATTAATATCCTAAAAATCTATACAAATTCTTATCTTCCCATTCTTTTTTAGGACATGAACAATATTAGACACCCATTGTGAATAGTCAATAGGCTTGATGAATCCTACTTGAAGAAGTTTTACTACTTCCTCTTTTACCATGAGAGCCACTTTTGGCTTCATTGGTCTTGACTTCTGTTTAATTGGCTTCGCATCTAGTTTAGTGACGAGATTATGTACCACAACTTGTGGTGCGATACCCGTCATTTCCTTATAATTAAATGCAAAAGATTTTTGATGTTTTTTGAGGATTTGGTTGTGTATTTCTATTTCTTCCGGAGTTAACAAGGATCCTAACTTAACAATTCTTGGTTCTTCCTTCATTCTAATGTTTATGTCAATGGTTTCTTCTATCAAAGAAACATTATCTTCTTCAAATTTAGGTGGGACTGGAGTTAGTTCCAAGATTTCTCCATTTTCTATCTCATAGATATTGAGATCCTTCTATGGAGGAAACTCTACCGTGGGATTTCCAAACTAGGAAGAGGAGTGTGGTATTAGGGAAAGATCAACTATACGGTGAGCAAGGTGTAGCTCTACATAGGCATTTAGATATTTGAGAGTGACTTTATCACTGTCAACATGATATAAGATAGAAGACTCATTCTCAGTTGCATGTGTTAGAAGAGGGTTCGTTGATATTTTCTTCACCAATGGTTCAGTGTGAAGTGATACCCTAAAACTTATATCTTCCAACTCATTGCTTGGGGTAAAATGCAAATTTGAGGTTGCTATTGAATCTACGAGAAGGTTCTATTCTCGTGGGATTGCCTCAATGGATATGAAGTCAAATCCTTTGCTTAGATCTAATACCACTATTTTATAGAGCTGTAAGTGCTCAGCTCTAGTCTCATATACTTTAGAGACTTGGTTTGTAACTAATTGCGAGTCTCCTAACACTCTGATGTCATTAACACCAAGCCTTTTGGCTATGATGAGGCCAAGGAGGAGGGCTTCATACTCAAGTGCCATTTTTCATACATTCAAAGTTTAAATTAAAAGAAAAGGTAGGATCTTTCCCTCGGGAGAAGTAAAGATCACACTTTGACTCCATAGTGACATCTATTTTGCATCGAAGTGAAGAGTCCAATATTTACTAGGAAAAATGGATGTTGGGACATTATTTGCATTTGTTTCTTCTATTTTGGTTACTTTCTACCATGCAAAGTTCCTTTCTTTGGAAGAGAACCAACACCTAGGGTACATCCCATACCCGTGGAATCAAATGGTAGGAAAATTGGTAGATCTTGTTTAAGTAATTTGAACAATTTTTGCAGTAGTTCCTAATGACACTATTTCTACAACGTTAGCTTCATCCTTGAGGGCTGGGATGCCCTTGAATAGGTTTGTAATTTCTAGTTCTATTGTAGGTATTAATTTTTCTTCTGGTTTTGATTCGATTGGTTTGTTAAGTTTGTTTGTTTGGAGTTCAAACTTAGAGTGAATGCCTAGTCTTTTCTTCAGGTCTGCTAGGTGTATGTCGAATGGTTTTGGGTCACCTTTTGCTACGAATATCTTTCCTAGGTGTAAGAATCTTATTTCCTGGAATAACGTAGAAGGGATTGCTTTCATGTGATGTATCCATGGTCGATCGAGGATCATATTATAGTTGGTTTCCCAATTTATGATATAAAACTCGGTGAAGATTATCTTTGGTCCTAAGGTGACTGGTAATATTATAGTCCCAATTGAAGTAGATTTAAGGTTGTCATAACCTCTTAGCGTATTTCTTGTTGTGGAATAGTTTGTTTCTCCATATTCTAGATTTTGAAAGAAAGTGAAGGGGAAAATGTTAACTGCTGCCCCATCATCAACCATTACACGTTTAATGTAATTATTGTAAACCCACACCTATAAATGCAAGGCCGGATCACCTCTATGTGTAATTTCAGCATCTGTTGGCATTTTGTTTATGTCAAATATAAACTTGGTATCCCTATCTGGCTGCCCTGGAGGGTGGATATCGAAGTCTATATGGTTTACTTATGTTTCGGGAGGTGGAGTGATGTTAATTAAATGACCTAGACCTAGTGCTTCTAAAAGATCAGCCCTATGGGCAGGAGAGTTTTTCAACAAGTCCAAAAAGGAGATGTGAGAGAAGGCCTTTGTTAAGTCATTAATTAAATCATAAGCACCCACAGGTTTTACCAACATTTTTTGAATGTTATCGGTTCTAGTGAATAGATTTGATTTGGTTGAGAAGAATATTCTCGACCAACTATCTTAGTTCGTGTCTAATTTCCTAATTGCGGTGCGGCAGGTAGATTTAGTGAAGTTGAGGCTTCATGATCATTATTTCCTATCATTACACCTTTGTTCATCCCATTTGGATTTAATTTATTATTTTTATTATGATTTGGAAATGGATCATTGAAGATATTAAGAGGTGTGTTTTGAGGGGAAAGCTGCAGTTGTGAAAGTATTTCGCATAGGTGTCTGAGAATCTGTTAAGAACATATCTATCAAGAGTTGTCTTTTTTTCTTCGGAAAATTTTGCATGAACTTATTGTAATCATGGCAAGTCCTAGTGTCATGGCCTTGAATTTTTTGGAAACCACAATACGAGTTGGGATTATAACTCCTAGGTTTTTGGTTTGGCACGTGTTGTGGTCCAAAACTCTGATTAAGCCGTTGACTATTAGGATTAAAGTTTTATGTTTGTTGCCTTTGGTTTTAGTTTTGATATCCAATTGAGTTTTGATTTGGACCCTATGTCTAGATCTGCCATTGTTGTTTTTGTTGTCATTGGGGATGATTAAAATCCACCGCGTTGATTGTTGGGGTAAAATTGTTGTTTCGTTGATTGTTAACCGGTGGTGGAATATTTACAACATTTGCTCTTTTAGTTTGGTTAGTCACTCCATCTATTGTCACTCTGTGGTTTTTGTTAAGGATTTTAGGTCCTTGATTGGCATTTGTGGTAGTAGGATAAGTTGTAGTGTTTTGGTTGGGGATGATTAACCTCCCATTTGTTCCATATGTCTTGTGGCTGTTATCTATTGCAGCTTGATCTATTCAGAGAGCGCTCTCGAGCACCTCATCATAAGTTCTTAGTGGGAACTTTTGGACTTCTTCCTTTATCTCTCTGTTGAGAGAATGAAGGAATAAATCACATAGTTCCATCTGATACATGTTTGGAGAACTTCTTTGAAGAATAGAGGATCTGTATGTCATCTTTGGATGAAATGAGCAACAGATTCGTTGTGTTCTTGTTTGATATGCAAGAATTCCCTGATTCTGTTCTCAATAATTTGTTCATGTTGAACGCCTTGATGAATTCTGAAATGAGTTGTTTAAATGAATGTATTGAGGCTTCAGGTATTCTGTAATACCAATCGAGGGCGATACCCTCTAATTTTTGGGGAATATTTTAGCAACAACTCCATCCCAAGGGAGCAATTCTTGAATGGCTGTGGCATAGGCCTTAATATGTGCATTTGGGTCTCCCTCCCCTTTGTACTTGGGTAGATCGGGGAGAGGTCTTGGAAGCATGATGCTTCGTATAGTGAAGTCTAAAGGTTCTTTCAAATATTCTGAATAAGTCCCTATCACATAGGTTTTGACCATTGATGGTGCTTGTTGAGGGGGTGGAGGTGGAATGGGTTGTTGATATGGCGTAGCATATGTATTTGTAGGGGCATAAGGAAATCCCTGTGGTTGAGTGAACATGCTGGGAGAAGAGAACATATCTCCTTGTGGTGATTTGGAATACATGTTTAAGTATGGAGGAGCATTGCTTAGGAATGGATTGTTTTGTGCTAAGCGGGAGGTATCATACTCTCAACTGGAGTGGCATTTGAAAACACGGTTCTAGTTGGTGTTTGTTGTAAATACTAAGGAGGCATGCCCAACGTGCTTGTTCTTGTGAGGAGGTCTACTTGGCTGGGATGATGTGGAGGATTGGAAGTTCTTGCTTACATGAAATATGAATTTTGATTTTCTTGAGAAAGTTCCAACCCTCTAACCTTCTCAACTAAGGCTGAGATGACCTCATTCGGTGAAGACATGGTATTTTTCCTTAGTGGCGGTTGTTGTACACCTTGAGGTTGTATAGGCATATGGTACCCTACTATGAATTGATCATTGCCCTGATAAGTTTCACCGAGGGCATTTCCTATAGGTGGAGGAATGGGGGTGTTTTCTTGGAATGAGACCTCGAGTTGTGTTTGCAAACCTCCAATAGGTGGGTACATATTTTGAGAGCATTGTTCACTCCTAGCATAACGTGCTAAGTATTTGTCATCTAAAAAAAGATACGGATCTGACTGTTTACCAATTTGTGGTCTAAGCAACATCTGAGGAGATGAACCAGATTCTCCAGTGAGCATCATGTTGCTTGAGCCTAAAGGCTCTGGTTGTTGTATTTGAGTGAGTTGATCCAACTCCTCTATTTGGAAAGTAGAACTATATCTAGTCCTTTGAGGTCGAGTTTGTGTTGAAAATTGGTTAGTTGAATAGTGTTCACCCCATGCTGAGAGCAAGGGTGATGGTTGTCTATTTAATTGATCGTAGTATGCTTCAAGACCTAGGAGAGGTCTCATCATATGCATCGTATCCGACATATTCGGGGGGTATATGAATACGCACATAATAATGGGAAAGAGCAAAGGTAGATGAAAGAAATGAAAATAGAAAGAGGAATATTAGTTTGTTTCACGTTGGGTTCACCAATTTCATTGGTGAAGCTGATGTGAAGGCTAGTTAGGTGGAAAAGATGAAAAGTATACTAATTGGAAGAAGTAGAAATAAGACTCGAACCAGAAGGTAGGAAGTTTCATGTCGGGTTCAACAATTTTGTTGGTGAAGCTGATGTGAAGTTTTAATGAGGTAAAGAAGATGAAACAATTGTTTGTTTCACATCAAGTTCACCAATTTTTTACGATGGAAAAGTGACATGCGAGCATGGGAATCTACAAGTAACTCTTCCCCACACCCGACTGCCAAGGTCGTGCCGATACGAGGCGGTGGGGATGGAATACACGTGGGGTGTAGATAAACTAGTTAGGTAATCTTATGTCTTCAACATGCAATAATGGGATCTACAAATCTAAGGCAAAGAATGCCCTCCTAACTTGAATTGGTGTGATAGATTGTTTGGCGAGAATAGCTACTCAAAGGATCCAATCAATATCGAGCTCTACCGTGATCCGATCTATGGGTTATGGGATACGTGGAAGATGACTTGTGGGTGCTTCGTATATATCTCCCGACAAGGTCATGAAAATGGAATGGCTAAATGTGTAGTGGATCTTTTGGTGTTTTATGGATGATTCTCTGGTCTAGTCTAGAAATATTTAGCTTGATTAGTTGCTACGTTTAATAATGATAGTTGTGTGATGATGTTTGGTGGAAGTGGAGAGGACCTAAACACCAGCGTTTGCAAGCTAGTGTCAATACTTGATTGATTTGTAGGCCCATTGGGTTGTGGTCCTTTGGATCACAACCGTAATTTCGTGGTTCTTTGTGTACCTCCTATGGTCATATGAAGAGTCAATCCCGATTTTGAGTATTCGGTAATCATATGCTTTTTCGACCTCTATGTTTAACCCTCTTAGCTATGTGTTGATTTCTTGTAGGTCTGTTATTGTTCGAAGACACAGATTCGAGATTTTGGTCTATGTCGAGTCAATGTTGTAAAAAATTTGGTTGAGGCACGATTGGCTCAAAAACATATTCCATGGGCTCCTGGGTCCCGTGATTGTCATACAAGATCAATATAAACTTAATTGAAACAAAATAAACTAATTATGCAAGATATATCTACAACATATATATTTTCCTCTATTTTTTGTATTTTTGATAGAATTTTTAATAGAATCAAAAGAGCAATTAATCTAATATATTCAGAAAATGACAACTAATCTAATAAAAAAATTAAAACAAGCAAGGTAGCGTGGTGTAGCTACTTGCCTGTGCAGTTGTGAGTTTATCCTAAATAACTAGATAGCTGATTAACTTAATTGAAAGACTCTCGATCCTACCTCAGAAGTGAGGAATGAATCATAGTTTCTAAGAAACTATCAATCCCCATAACTTCCTCGGAAATATCGAAAGTGAAATTTAACTAAAATGAAATAATTCACTACTCTATTTGATATGTTTTAACTAGAACTTTGACAGATAAAACCTGGAATTTGCAGAACAGTGGCGAATCCAATAGTGTATGAATTTTCCCCTCATAATGATATTCTTGTTCCTTCGTGTTCACGTGAATCTAGAAGAGCGTGTATATGTTAGCATCAACAGAAGAAGGTATTTGAACAATGGCATCTTTGGATATAGACTGAATATAATGCAAGTAGGAGAGGGACAGTGCAAGTGACAGAGCTTGGTGTATGTAATACCTAGTGAGATTTATTGCAGGAATACAACACAATTGTATCGAGAGATTATAGAATCTACCTTTTTTGAAGAACACAACATGTAACTCTAATGAATTCAATCTACAAATGACACTACTCTTCTCTAAACTAATTTGTATGAACAATAATGAACAAGACTGAAGCAAGAAGATCGAATGGCTTCTAACAGCAAAGGAAAACTAGCATGGATTCAAAACATGAAAACAAAATGAATTCTAAGCAAGAAATTGAAAGACTAAACATTGAAAATGAGAAGTTGAGGGGCCATTTGCTTGAAAACAAGTGGCTATTTATAGATTTCACATTCACCCAAAGGTGATTCCTATTAGAACTCTTTTACCATTAAATAATGAAGAAACATTATTCTAGGGAACATAAAACATTAATACAAGCTAAGGTGGTTGAGAAAAGCTAGTAAATGTTGAAAAATTATGCAAGTCACGATCAAAAGAATGTGCTGGAGAATGCGTAAAGGACCACCACCCCGAAAGCGGGGTTGTGGTTACAGGATGCCTCCCTAGCAGGCGGCGGTTTTGTCACTAAAGGTCAAAAGGCTTAGAAAAAGAAAGTAAGAGGACAAAGAAAAGTACACAAAGCTTAGAAAAGATGCTTGGGATGCTAACATACACTTGGCAAGCTTTCATGGATTCTAAACACCTTGCGAGGTGACCTGTATCAAGCATTGGGGCTTAGTAACCTCTTTCCAAAGTAGTACAAAGTACATATAATTTTGGGCACGTATAGTCACCTTGACTAATGCCTCTGCTGCTTTTGAAGAATTCAGCTGGGATTGCATCAATAAGAATAGAGAATCAAGAGTCATAATACAAGAATAGATCCAACTACGCCATATTTTATCAAAACCATAACTTTCTAGCACTTTGATCGGGAAGGTCTAGGTGACTCGGTCAATGGCTTTTTGTATATCCAACTTGAGGATCATTCCAGAGGATTTTGAGTGATAGGTCTAATGTATTTCTTCATGTACCATGATGATACCACCTTTAATGAGGTGACCCTAAATAAAACCATTCTGATTCTAAGAGATGAGAGTGTTCATTAGGGGTTTAAGCCTAGAAGCTAGCATCTTAGTGATGATTTTGTAAGTAGTGTTTCACAAATTGATCAGTTTGAAGTTGGAGACAGCCTTGGAGCCCTTGGCTTTGAGAGCCAGTGCTAAGAAAGTGGTGTTCCATTCTTTGAGGAGGTTGTTGCAAGTTTGGAATTCATTAACTACCTTAAAGAGATCCTGCTTGATGGTTTCCTAGAAAACTTGGAAAAAAGTAGCAGGAAAGCCATCCGGACCGGAGCTTTGTCCCCTTTCATGGAGAAAATGGATTTGTGGATTTCCTCCATTTCAAAAGGATTGATTAAATTTTCGTTCATCTCCGTAGACACTAGCTGTGGGATATGTTGCAGCATAGTCTACATCACTTGCTCAGTGGGCTGATGATCAACCTGAAGGAGGTTAGAGTAGAAGGAAACTAATTCATTAGAGATTTCAATTTCAGAGGTTAATAAGTTACCAGAAGAAGACAGCAGCTCATGGATTTTGTCTCTTCTTTTGTGCTTGGAAGTAGTGATGTGGAAGAATTTAGTATTATGATCCCCCTACTCAAGCTAAAGGGCTCAAGATCTATACCTCCAATAGGTCTCCTCCTCTTGAAGGGTATTGTGGTATTCACTAAGGAGGAGGGATTCTTTTTGATGAAGATGATCCAAATGTTATCCAATTTGTAACCCCTGTGGTAAAATTGATAGCATGCATCAAAATACTCAAGTCCCTGTGCAAATAGATCGATTCAGTGGCAAAAATCATGTTTCTAGGGTCCCCTCATATTTTTTTAACTCTCCTATCCAGTTGAAAAGAGCAAGTTCGAGAAAATGTGAAAAAGTTGCAAAAACAAGCTTGGTCCAAGAAAAATCATGAAAATTGGCTAAGTCCTAGTCCAGGTGGTCCCTGGGACATTTGGGATGTTGGGCGCAAATCGGCCGAAAGGCCACCACCGGGCGGGCAGCAGAGCACCGAGACAGTTGGGGCGTGCGGACGCGAAAAGGTGAACTGGCTAAAGGTCAGAGGAAAATCAACTAACTACCGAGAAGAACAGTCTGCAGGACATCTCGGGCGCGAAGACGCGAAGGACGCGAACCACCCCGGATAGGCCGAAATAGAGAACAGAAACCTTTGGGGACAGTCGGGCAAAAGGGGCGTGGCGTGACGGGAGCCGAAGGAGCCAAAAGCCAATCAAATTACACCACGTGTCATCGGTCGAAAGAGGGACAAGGAAGCCCGAATCGGGTGGATAGAGGAAGTTTTTGTCCTAGACAGTTTGGGACATCTGGGATGAATGGACACGGAGGACGTGAAATGCCAGTAGGCCTGTAGACGAATCAGGAAACGCCACGTGTCACAAGCAGAAATGTCCAAAAGTTCAAAGGGCGAGGTTTGAAGGGTCAGCCCGAGCCAATCAGAATAGGACACATGTCCAATGGAGTAGGGATGCATGGAGCTCGGGGAGGATTTGGAAAATTTGGCCAAGTTTTGGCTGAAAAGTAAAAAGCAAAGGTCTTCCCCGCGCCCCTGTCCCAAGTGGCGGGGACACGGGGAAAAAGTGAAAAATTTTCCAAAATCACAAAAAGGTCAAATTTCAAGGAAAACCCGCGAGTAAGTGAAGGAGAGAGAATTACGCATCCAATCAGCGCTTGACACGTGTCATCTAGGTGGCAGAGCATGGGAAAAATTTTCAAAACACATTTTCACCTGTTTTGTGCCCTAAATCTTCATATCGACATATCTTTCGATCCAGAGCTTGGATTTGCACGTTCTTTATATCAACAGAAATCTTATGAAATTATCTACATGATTCTAGGGTCAATCTTGAATTTTGGTGTAGTCTGGAGAGAGAAAGTTAAGAAACAGCTTTGACGCATGTTCATGGCCAGAAGTGACATTTCAGTGACCAAATTTAACGCAGAATGGGTCACATTCTCCTGCAAATCGGTCAAAAATGATAGGGTATGGGTTTGTAAGGTCCCCCGTGCCGTTTTAATGCATCTGCAGTTGAGGAGGAATGGGCTCTCACGTTTTTGTACGTTTCTGTCTCCTGGGCTCGACCCATGCAATGTAAAAGCTAGTTTTGGCTCATTTTCAAGGGGGAACATTTTTTGGCATAGAAATCTTCTTCTTTCACCTCCAGTAAGTGATTGTAGGAAAGAATCAGACCTCTTCAAAGACTGTAACATTTTTACCTCTCTGAGGTTGTAATGTAGTGTTTTGACATTGGAAATAATAATGCAAGCTTTGTGAATGAGTCTCAGTCCTCTGTTTGTATTATTTGCTTCATTTCAGATCCTAAATTATATCTTATCAGCCTGTGTATGTTTTATGTTGCAATCTCTAGTTTGTGTCTATTTGCTTGACAAAAATATTCACCACTCCTTTTGGTGCATCACCATCTTTAGTTAGTTTCAATTTTTGCACTTCTATCCCTGTCTCCTTGCAATTTAGAGTAGGATTAGGATCTGAACCTCTGTAGTTGTGTAAATATAGATCTAAATTAGAGGAGTTTGAGGAACCAACCTCTAATCTAGAGATTCCTCTCTCAGTTTCACAAGTCCCACACTTGGAGAGAGGTTTCCATGTTGTGCAATCACACTGGGTGCTAGAGTGATCAACCTAGAAGCCCGATCTCGCATCCAGGGGTTTGTGAGCCTGTATCAACAGTTTTGGCATGCCCGAGGTGGGACACTAGAGGTCTCATTTTTATTGGAGCAAGGTTGATGTGCATCTGTTGTAGTTTTCTTGCTTGAAAAGAGCTATTATTTGCATATTTGGCGACTCCAAGGGAAGAATCAACTGGTTTTGTGAGTGTGTAGGCCACGAAAACTCATGAGAAGAATCACCACAAGGTCAAGATTTGGAGAAGAAGAAGTGTTGTTTGAATACCGCAATTATCTCCAAGAATAAGGAAAAGAGGAAGAAGGACTCAAAGGTCTCCATCTCCACCAAACAGAACTCTCTCAACTCCTCCCTGGTAGGCCTTTCATTCAGTCAACAAGGGTTTTAAGACCAAATAGAATGGAACAAAACAACCCCTATCAACTTCACAGCAGGCAGCAGCCCACTTGCTCTTAATGCACAACATCCAATTCCTATTGTAGCCTTGAAGAACATCCCTACTTCACTGGAGAAAATCATACTACTCAGGTGATCATGTTAAAGATATTGCTAACCTTTGTGCAATTCATGAAATCAATGAGATGCAAGTGGTCATCAAGTTCTGGCATCTTCATTCAAGGGTAAAGCGTTACAATGGTTTAGAAGCCTTGGAGCTAGTTCTATCACAAATTGGAATCAGGCTGTGTATAGCACTTCACGAGCAATTTGGAGAGAAGGGAGACAACTTGTCTCTTTTGGAGTAGCTGAAAACCATCAAGAGAGCTCCCAATGAGCGGTGACCGATTTCAACTTCAGATTTCAAAAGGACTTGGGAGAGAATTCCGGTGGTAGTCGAAGCCAACAAGCAGAGAAGGTGCTTTTCTCTACTATCTCAAATCTCTAAATTCTGATATTTCTATGTTAATTCAGTCCATGGAGGCATAACTATCCCTATGGCTTATAGTATTGCCATTAAGGCTGAAAATTGTTTGATCCAAGCTGGCAAACTTGCCCCTAGACCTCCTGTGTCATTGTTCCCAAGTTTAGAGAGTCCAAGCACCAATCAAGCACCTAATTTGGCTCCTTCTCCCACTCCTAGAAATCAGAGTTCAAATGAAGCTTCCACTTCATTTCCAAGTACCCCAAATGAGCTTCAAGAAGTCATGAAACAATTGCAAAACCTAGGCAATGAGCTGGTTACTCTCAAAGGCAGCAATCCCAAGGTTTTAGACCTTCTTATCAACCCCAAGCTCAGCCTAATAGGCAGCCATACCAATCACAAAGGCCACCTAATCCATTTGCAAACATGAATCAAACAAGGCCTCCTGCCAATAGACCATTCCAGCCCTATAATCCAAATGTCATATCTGCCTCTAAGGCATTGGTGCCAACACAAAACAACATTGCTCAGGAGTATGATTGGTGTTTTCCATGCAATGAGCCTCATAACCAATCCATGTGCTTCAATGGTGCTTTGAATCAAGCACTAATGGTGACAACTACTGGTGTGGAGGGTGAGGGCAGTCAAGGAAACAGCCAACAACAAGAAACATTCCAACAGCAATCAGCCCCAAATGACACCACATTGGTAAATTGGCAAGCAGAGGATTTGTGGCATGAATCAAGTAGTTTCTCAAGGTGTTGCAGCCAACACAAGGTCAAAAAGGAGGAATTTGGGTGAAGAACAGCCATTAGCCCCAACCAATCCACAACCTTCCATGGCTCCACAAGTGGTTGGCAAGAAAAATCCAATTTCAAATGCACAAGGGCAGCCAAGAACAGCTCCTAGACCAACTCAAATACCAGTTGTTGCTACCCATGTGCAAGGAGTGAATGTACAAACCAAGGGATAGCAAAGAGATCCTTCATCACCATTCAGTATCATTGATCAGATGAAGAAGACAAACGTCAATATATCAATGTGGGAATCCCTATCCATCCCAGGCCAAAGAGATCTGCTGCAAGCTGCCATGAAGGACTGGCCAACTTTGAATCAGCAAGTTCAGATGCAAGACAAAGTGCTTACAAATGCTGCCCAGCCTGAGGGAAATCATGGAGGACAACAAGGTAAGATGTTGAAGCCCCCTCCTTTCTATGTTTCATTGATCATTGGAAATCAGCTAGTGCATAATTGCATGATAGACTCGGGGCAAGTAGCTCGGTAATGCCTAAACAAATAGCTGATCAGCTAGGGCTCCAGTATGAAACCATATCCAAAGGGGTAGTGCAGCTAGATGGGACAGCAGTAGCAACAGTTGGAGTGATTAGAAATTTGAGTCTTACCTTGCATGCATGTCCAAATGTTGTTGTTTTACAAGATGTATCAGTCATAGACCTTCCACCACTTTTTGCCCTATGCTTGTCAAGGGACTTCACAGCCAAGATTGGGGGATATTTGTTTGTTGATTGGTCACACATGCTGTTCAGAACGAGGTATGGAACCAAAGCCACAATCAGGTCTGAACCTATTGCAAACTTTCACATTGAGCCTTACACTCCAAGTCATATCAATGCTAATTGCTCAGCATTTGATCAGGAAGATCACCCAAGCACTAATGAGGTGACACTAAGGTTGGAAGCATCCCAAACCTAACTCTTAATGAATGGGCAAGAAAGATACATGCATTCGATCCTTATCAAGAAGTGGAAGAATCTGAGCTAGGGGTCTATTGCATACACGAAGAAAATCAGCCTATTCCTAGCATCACCAAGCCAAACCACAAAGATGACAATGAGGTATGGCAGCTGTTTTTGATGGATCAAGGAGTAGACAAGGTGCAGGAGGTGGAGCCATGCTTGTTTCACCTCAAGGAGTAAAGTATTATTCATCTTTTAGATTTCAGTTTACATGCTCCAATAACACTGCTGAATATGAAGCCTTGGTGCAAGGGATGCATTGGGCAATAAAGAAGAAAATAAAGAACTTGTAAGTCTTTTGTGACAGTGAATTGATTATAAATCAGGTCAAGAGATAGCATGCTGCCAAGAATGATATTCTCAAGTGCTACAAGAACAGGGTCTAGGACCTCATGGAATATTTTGAGGGTTTTGGCATCAAATCCATTCCTAGGAAAGAGAATCAAGCTGCTGAAAGGATTGCAGCAGTAGGGGCAGCCTTTGACATTGTGGAAAGCATTCAACAAGACAAGGTACAGCCAAACATCCATGTGATTGTGAGGCCTTTAGTGCCAGATAACAATGTTAGTTGGCAAGTGTTTGAGAATGACTAGCAAATCATCCATTTCTTGCAAGAAGAAGCTGAGTTCTCAGCCAAGAATCAAGAAAAGTTGGAACAGCAGTATGGTGACCAAGTGGTACAACTGAGAACCAACAAGCTGCCCAAGGGACTTATCACTTTGGAGTCCATTTTTAACCCTAATGATCAGTTTAAAAAGGAGAAAGCAAGCATTCAGGTCAAGAGAGAGGATTCAGTATCCATCTTGGTAGAAGAGAACAAACCATTACAAATCGGAAGGATGGCAACTGAACAAGAAAGGTATGAGTTCATACAACTGTGTCAAGAGTTCCCTAATGTGTTTGCTTGCACCTATGAAGACTTGAAGGGTTTCAATCCCAACTTAGCTCAGCATACCATCGAATTGGATCCAAATACTAATCCTATCAGGTAGAAACAAAGACCAGTCAATCCCCACATGGAGCCTCTCATGAGGAAATAATTGGACAAGCTGATTGAGTCAAGGATCATATTCCCAATCAAGCATTCTAGTTGGGTTGCCAACTTAGTTCCAGTCAGAAAGAAGAGTGGAGAGATCAGATTGTGTGTTGACTTCAGAGACTTGAATAGAGCCTCTCTCAAGGACCATTACCCACTCCCTTCCATGGAGCAAATATTGCAAGTTGTAGCTGGTTCAGAAAGGTTCTCATTGCTTGATGGCTACTCAGGCTACAATCAGATTATGGTGAAGGAGGAGGACCAGTTCAAGACGGCCTTCACAACCAAATGGGGAACTTTTGCATACAGGAAAATGCCATTTGGGCTTTCCAACACTAGTGCTACCTTCCAAAGGGCAATGGACATGGCATTCAAAGGTTTAATTAACAATGTGGTGCTGATCTACCTTGATGATATCACTATTTTTTCCAAAAATGCAGCAGACCACCTCTCTCATTTGAGACAAGTCTTCACAAGGTGCAGGAGATTTGGAGTGTCTTTGAATCCTAAGAAGTGCATCTTTCTTGCACATGAAGGAAAGCTCCTTGGCCATATTGTCTCCAAAGAAGGATTAGCAATTGATCCAGAGAGGGGTAAAGCCATAAGAGCACTACCATTGCCAAGCCACAAGAAAGCCCTTCACAGTTTCTTGGGAAGGATAAACTTTGTTTGGAGGTTTGTCCCAGATTTTGCAGCCCTTATCAAGCCCATCACCAAAATCTTAAAGAAAAGCATGGCTTTCAAGTGGACAGCAGAAGGCAAGGAGAGTTTTTAAGCAATCAAAGAAGCCATCTCCCAAGCACCAACTCTCATCAACCCAGACTTCTCCAAGGATTTCATCCTCTATGCATTTGGAGGTAATGACACTATCTCTGCCATTTTGGTACAACAGAACAAAGATAATGATGAGCAGCCAATTACCTTCTTCAGCCAGAGCCTAGATGACTATGAGGTAAGATACTCTTTTATTGAGAAGCATGTGCTGGAAGTAATCAGAAGCTTGAAGAAATTCAAGCATTTAGTTTCAAACAACAAGGTCCAGTTGTTGGTCTCACATGCTGGGGTCAAGGACTTCCTCCTCAACAAGGATTTGAATGAGAAAAGGGCAGGTTGGATCACCCGTGTCATGGAGTATGACATTGAGATCAAGATCACCAAGCTGGTAAGAGGGAAAGGATTGTGTGAGCAGCTGGTTTTGGGGAAGCAAAAAGAAGTATGCAACGAAGAAGAGGCTATTTTGATAGTCCAGGACAGCCATGAGCCAAGTGGCAATCAAGAAGAAGACAATGTTGCCCCCACTCCTTGCTGGACCCAAGGCATTATGCACTTCCTAGGCACAGGCCTATGCCCTCCAGAGATGAACAAGACCCAAAGGAGACACTTCAGATTGTAGGTTGTCCCATATGCCATTGTTGATGGAGTTTTATTCAAAAAGGACATGAATGGAGTGCTGCTGAGATGCATTAGCACAAATCAGATTCAAAGAGTGTTGGAAGAGTTCCATGGTGGACCAGCTAGTGGCCATTTTGCACCAAGAGTGACAGCTCTAAAAATCATGAAGGCTGGTTATTATTGGCCTAATATCTTCAGTGATTGCTATGCATGGATCAAGAGGTGTAAGAATTGTGCATTATTCACGGGAAAGAGAGAACTTGCTGCCCTTCCATTGCATCCAATCTCAGTTGACCAACCATTCATGCAATGGGGTTTGGACTTCACTGGAGTCATTAATCCCAACTCAAGCCAAGGACACAAATGGATTTTTGACCCACAGACTACTTCACCAAATGGGATGACGAGTAGCACTCAAAGAGGCAAATGAGTCTAGCATCTTAGACTTTTATGAGGGGATAACAACCAGATTTGGTGTACCTACTACAATAATCTACGATAATGCATTGGCATTCATTGGATCTAAGGTTGAGTGGGCTGTCAAGAACGGTATTTACCTAAACACTTCATCAAACTATTACCCTCAAGGTAATGGCGGGCCGAGTCTACAAACAAGAACTTGTTGAGGATCATTAGGAGGACTCTTGACGAGAATCAGAGGTCTTGGCATACCAAACTCAAATCAGCCTTATGGGCTGATAGGATAACTCCCAAAAGATCCACAGGTAACTCTCCATTCAAACTTGTCTATGGAAGAGAGGCAATCTTGCCCATGTCACTGGAGTTGCCAACATTGGAACTTATGAAGCAACTGGAGTTGCTAGAGTTTGAGCCTATGGAGGTGAGGTATGCGGAGTTGATGGAGCTGCAAGAGATCAGAAATCAGGCATCCCAAGCAATGGAAAAGGATCAAGCATTGATCAAGAAGACCTTTGATAAGAAGGCCAAGGATAGATCTTTTCAAGTTGGAGATCTAGTGCTGAAATGGGATGTGGATAGAGCAAAACCGGGAAGGCATTCAAAGTTTGATGCCATTTGGAGTGGCCCATACATGGTCACAAAGTGCAAGAACAAAAATGCTTTCCAATTGGCCTCATTGGATGGTGAAGAACTACAGATTCCAGTCAATGGAATCTATCTCAAGCGTTGCTTCTAGAGGGAAGTTCACTACCTTGTAAATATTAGATTAGATTTTCATTCCTCCAAGTGCTTGTGCACATTGTTTTGTTGTAGGTTAGTTTTTTTTTCCCTAAGTGCTTTGGCACAACTTGCTGTCCATGGAGATGTTTTGCAGTCTTTGCTCCCATCATGTGATATCCCATCTTCTTCCTTACACATTCTAATTCAATTGGGGTTCTAAACTGAATATTTGATAACTCCATGCCCAATGGACTGCTTCAGGCAACTGGTATCTTCTACCTAGCTGGCAGGTAACCCCGTTGAGTCACCAAATTGTTATCCAATTTGTACCCCAGGGTAAAATTGATAACATGCATCAGAATACTCAAGTCCCAGGCAAATAGATCGATTCAGGGCAAAAAATCATGTTTCTAGGGTCCCCTCAGATTTTTCTAACTCTCCTGTCTAGGTTGAAAAGAGAAAGTTCTGAGAAAATGTGAAAAAGTTGCAAAAAACAAGCTTGGGCCAGGAAAAATCATGAAAATTGGCTAAGTCCTAGTCCAGGCGGTCCCTGGGACATTTGGGATGTCGGGGCACGAATCGGCCGAAAGTCCGCCAAGCGGGACGCAGAGCATTGGGACACGATTGGGGCGTGCGTGGGACGCTGGAAAGGTGAGAACCGGTGAAGGAGAGAGGAAAATCAAATAACTACTGAGCGGAATAGTCTGCGACATCTAGGCCGTGAAGACGCGAAGGACACGAACCGCTCGGATCGGCCGAAATACAGAACAGAGCACTGGGACAGTCGGGCCAGAAGTACGCGGAAGACACGGGGAGCCAAAGGAGCTGAAAGCCAATCAAATTACGCCACGTGTCATCGGCCGAAAGAGGGACATGGAAGCCCGAATCGGGTGGATCGGGAAATTTTCCCGAGATAGTTTGGGACATCCGGGATGAATGGATGCGGAGGACGCGAAATCTTTGGCAGCCCGTAGATGAATCGGGAAATGCCACATGTCACAAGTAGAAACGTCCAAAAGTTCAAAGGGCGAGGTTTGAAGGGTCAGCCTGAGCCAATCAGAATAGGACATGTGTCCAATGGAGTAGGGATGCATAGAGCTCGGGGAGGATTTGGAAAATTTGGCCAAGTTTTGGCCGAAAAGCAAAAGCAAAGGTCTTCCCCATGCCCCTGTCCTCCAATCAATGCATGCCACGTGTCCCAAGTGGCGGGGACGCGGGAAAAAGTGAAAAATTTTCCAAAATCACAAAAAGGTCAAATTTCAAGGAAAAACCCATGGGTAAGTGAAGGAGAGAGAATTACGCATCCAATCAGCGCTTGACACGTGTCATCCAGGTGGCAGAGCGCGGGAAAAAATTTCAAAACACATTTTCACCTGTTTTGTGCCCTAAATCTTCAGATCGACATATCTTTCGATCCAGAGCTCGGATTTGCATGTTCTTTATATCAACGGAAAGATTATTAAATTCTCTACATGATTCCAAGGTCAATCTTGAATTTTAGTGTAGTTTGGAGAGAGAAAGTTAAGAAACAGATCTGACACGTGTTCATGGCCAGAAGTGACATTTCAGTGACCAAATTTAACACAAAATGGGTCGCATTCTCCTGCAAATCGGTCAAAAATGATAGGGTATGGGTTTGTAAGTTCCCCATGCCATTTTAATGCATTTGCAGTCGAGGAGGAATGGGCTCTCACGTTTTTGTATGTTTCTGTCTCCTGGGCTCGACCCATGCAATGTAAAAGCCAGTTTTGGCTCATTTTCAAGGGGAACATATTTTGGCATAGCAATCTTCTTCTTTCACCTCCAGTAAGTGATTGTAGGCAAGAATCAGACCTCTTCAAACATCAGAAGTTTTTACCTCTACGAGGTTGTAATGCAGTGTTTTGACATTGGAAATAATAATGCAAGCTTTGTGAATGAGTCTCAGTCCTCTGTTTGTATTATTTGCTTCATTTCAGATCCTAAATTATATCTTATCAGCCTGTGTATGTTTTATGTTGCAATCTTTGGTTTGTGTCTATTTTCTTGACAAAAATATTCACCACTCCTTTTTGGTGCATCACCATCTTTAGTTAGTTTCAATTTTTGCACTTCTATCCCTATCTCCTTACAATTTAGAGTAGGATTAGGATCTGAACCTCTGTAGTTGTGCAAATATAGATCTAAATCAGAGGAGTTTGAGGAACCAACCTCTAATCTGGAGATTCCTCTCTTAGTTTCACAAGTCCCACACTTGGAGAGAGATTTCCATGTTTTGCAATCACACCGGGTGCTAGAGTGATCAACCTAGAAGCCCGATCTCGCATCCAGTGGGGTCTTTGTGAGCTTGCAACAACACCAACCTACCTTCGATTCAATTTGAGTGGCCACTCTAGCAATATCCCATGACCGTTTCTATTTGCGAAGTTTGATTCTTGCCAAGACTGTAACCTTCCAAATTTTGAGATGTTTTTTTATTTCTTTGATTTTGCTAGAAAATCTAAACATATCAGTCTGGTGACATTAAAGTCCCACCATTTTTGATGAGAGGGTTCAAGTTATTATTTTTGAGCCAAGCCACTCGAACACGAAAGGAGGTTTCTTGATGTTCACCTTGTTATTTACATAGAGTAGAAGAGGGCTATGATCAGAGCCGGCCTGAGGGAGTGAACTAAGGTATAAATCCGGGAAAAGGGAGATCCAATCCAATGAACCTAGAGATCTATCAAGTCTACTTTGAATATGATTCCTTCTCATTCGGTGGTTGGACCAAGTGAAGGAAGCCCCGTGGAGATCAATATCAAGAAGGGAATTCTCACGAATGAAGTCAGCCAGAGCTCCCATGCTGACGGGAGAGGTAGGAGCACCTCCTTGTTTTTCAGAAGGATAAAGGGGGCAATTAAGATCTCCCATTATTAATATGGGAAGATTGCCGCAAGAGTGATGAAATTTGAAATATCTTTCCACATGTTTCCACACCGAGATTTTGGATTGGGAGTATAGACGTTGATGGCAAACCAAGGGAATCAACCCACTTCTTGGAAAAGCATGCAAAGGAAGTTGGGATGCTTAAAAAGATAGTCACCTTTGTAGCTCCTTGGGTCCCGGAGGGTGCATAAACCTCTAAAATTGTTTGTCGAGGGTTGAGAAACAAAGGAGGTGGTAGGCCAAATTTTTGAAAATTTGTCATCATTTTTTAGTTTAGTTTCCTAGAGCATAATGATATAAGGGAATTCTTAAATTTCATATCTTTGAGGACCCTTTGTTTTTGAGAGAATTGAGACCTATAATATTCCAGGAGATGATCTTCATTTCTTGGATTTTGTTTTGTTCCCCACTATCATGTTGATAGTGCTTTGAGTACCTTAAGTGACATTAAGAGTTCTTCTTGCTGGAGCTTGACATTACTCTGAGTCCACCCCTTTGCTTTTTCGGTTCCATTATCAGTTTTTTTGTTGCTTCTACGAGTCAAACGGGGTTAAAGTTGTCCTCAAAGAGTGGGCGAGTAGAGAGCATGGCAGAGGAAGGCGAGAATGGAGAGGCCCAAGGGGGAGCCCAAAGGGGGGAAGCAGAGGAAGGGGTGGAAAGAGGGGGAGGTGAGGTGGAGAAAGGAGGTGGGGGAAAAAGTAGAGAGGGGAAGGAGGGAGGGGCTAAAGGGGGTGGGGCCTCCACCGAGGAGCGGGAGAACATAGGGGATCTTAGTGAGGATGGGGGATGAGAGGGTGAGAGGATGGGGGCTAGAAGGAGAGGCCTCTTTAGGGTCGGTGTTTACCTCCCCCTCTTCAAGGAGAGAAAAAGGGTTGCGTAAGTAGGAATGATCGGAACCTCATCGAGGACGCCTTTGGGATATAGATTTTCTTTTTGGGGGAGGATGTTTGGGGTCTAGTTTTTGGTTTGGGTTTTGAGGGCAACCGGAGGCTCTATGGCTAATGCTTTTACGAAAGAAGCGAGGCTTGGGGGATATATTCATAGTCAATATTTAGCTTCCGGTGTTCCAAAGTTAGATAGGAGCTCTATCTTTTTAGGAGAGGATAGTGACATTGGCGCTAACACAAAAGCAGGAATGGATGAATCTAGTTTTTGCCTTAGTGGCTTGATCAATAGCTATTAAAGAACCCATAGCAAGAGTAATACCTTCTATAACTGTGGGATGCAAGAACTCCAGGGGGATACCGGGATACGAACCCATATTGGAGCTTGGGTCATGGTTTTAGTGTGTGGGTTGAAGCCCAGAGACCATTTCCTGAAGTAGAAGTCACATCTGCCAAAAAACCAAGGACCACCCAGAAGAGCCCGCGCAAAGTCCTCTTTCATGCTGAAGGAGAAAAGTATGAAGCCATTTGGCATCACTATTGTTTCAAGCACCCCACATGGATTCCATTTCAGCCTGGCCCATTTTTTAATATCTTCAAGTGGGGGCCTAGGGCCCATCATCTTTCCCACCAGAGATAGATCACATGAGGTAACATCAGCATCGGTGATGTGGGATGGGGTGTGAAGGGAAAAGGACCCATCTAACAGTGTCAGAGAAATTTTTTCTGAGTGCGGAGCAGAGGTGGAACCCTCTACTATTTTATTCCATGCATTTGGAGGCTTGGGAGGCAAGGTCCTAAAGAAGAGGGGCCCCTGGTCTAGACCAGAAGGGTTCAAAAACATAGCAAACACCGAGAGGATGCCAGAAGCGTAGGTGGTGGCACAAGCAGGCGTAAAACCAGTTCTCGAGTTCATGATTAAATGAAATCTGGTTCTTTTATTATTATTATGACTATTATTGTTATTATAAATTTTTATTTATTTTGTTCTTAAACTCATTCTCGCTTATTTTGTTATTTTATTTTATTTTTATTTTTAGGATCCCAAATATGTCCAAACAATAAACGAAAAAGGGCATCACACATGCAATCCAATAAATAGTTTGAACTCAATACAAAGTATTTTGTTACAGTCCTTCTTTGAAACCCAGACTTACAAAAATACCCAGAAATGAACACGTGCCCAAAAGGAAACTCACACAACTCATAAACTATTCCAATTCATCAAAAAAGTCACAGATATCTAGATGCATACCTAACAATGAAGGAAAAATATAACACATAATATACTTACAAAAATACCCAAAATTCCATTAGCAAATAATATGATTAAGATTTAGGATATGAGAAATAATCTCATGCATGTGGTAATCTCCTTCTTGCTCAATTGATCTTATTTTCTTCTGAAATATCCTCTAAAAATCAAAATAAAAATACTAATACTAATACTTCAAATCATTCCTTTTTGTAATGGATTCACACTATATCCATATTCACAATCATATTCATGGCCATAAAATAGGAACAGTGGAGAAGAAATTCCACTATCTCCATAACCCCAAAAATAGCCCATCAAAACAAAACAAAGAAAATGAACAAAGGGAGATGAATTTTGAGTTCATTTGGAGTTGACTTCTTGGGGAATTTATCCATTCCCAAGGATTTGGGACATGCATTAAATTTCCATAAACCCAAAACCTTTCCTTATAACTCTTACAGTCCTCATACTCCTCTCAACTTCCACATTAACCAACATAGCTCAAACAACATGTCCATACATAGTTTGCATGACACTTGCCTAGCCTTTGGATAATTCCTCCATGTTCCATTAAATATGCCATAAATAAGAAAACATTAATATATGTCACCCAATTTATATGCTATGTAGGTCCAATAAAATATTATTATATGTCATCCACTTATATTAAGTAGTTTAATATTCCAAAATTCCTATATATAATCAACTAAAAAGATCGAAAGGATTCAAATGAGTTTTGTGTGGTTAGGATTTGAAGAAAACAATAGAATCCCTCTCATTTCTTGGGATAAGGTGTGTCTTCCTAAAAAAATTGTGGTGGGCTCGGCATCAAAAATATCATATGAATGAACAAATCCATGATTACCAAAATGGGATGGAGAATTATAAAATAATACCTCCCTTGGATTTTTATCATAAGACATAAATACCTAGGTAACTCTAAAAACTTGGACTCACTATGCAAGGATGACATTCCTATGGGATCTACCTTTTGGAATGCTTTAGTTAATTGCATAAATATTCTTATAAAAGGTAGTCAATGGAAGCTTAGTAATGGGAAAGATATTCAATTCTGAAAAGACAAATGGTTAACCCACCTCCCTCTTTTTGATACCAAGGATGGATCTCAGTTCTTTGAACATTACAAAGATCAGATTAGGGAGAAATTAGACAACTATATCAACAATAATTCCTAGATTCACATTCAATAGTTTGGTGGAGCCTCCTTAGACTCTCAACACACTAGTAGGATACACATCATGCTCATAAATCATCACATCCCACGGTTGGATAATCGTGATGAATTCATTTGGAAAAACACCTTTGATAGTAATTATTCAATAAGATTTCGATATATGATCCTCTCCGCTTCCCAACTTCCTCATTTTAACTGGAATAAAATCTAGATTAAAGAGTTAACTCCTAAGATTAATATTTTCTTTTGGATTTTTATTCAAAATAAAGCTCTGACTATATGAAATTGGATAAAGAGAGGTCAGCATCTACCAAATACATAAAAAAAGATGAAGATTCTACTAACAATCTCTTTTTAAATTTCCCTTTTTCCTTTCAAATCTAGAGCTTCCTTTTTGGTTTCATGGGGATAAAGTGGACACTTACTGATTCTATTATTCATGTATGGGAACAATGGCACTTCCCCTATAAGAATTCACTAGTTAATAAGATATGGAACATATCCTTTCCTCATGTAATGTGGATCATTTGGAAAATACGCAATCTGCCACTTTTTAAGAAAAGAATCCTTCTATCATGAGACTCACTAATGTTCTTGTTAATTACATAAGACAAATTGTTTGATTTCGGGAATCCCAAAAAGACTTAGTAGTACGGGAAGGATAGAAGACGACGCCCGGAAACATGGAATCTTAATATGTTTTCAAACACTAGCCATTAGAAAAATTGGTCTCTCGGGAACATATCAAGTGACATCCTCCCACATCAGGTTGGTTGAAACTAAACTATGGCGGAGCCTTCAAAGGTAACATGGATAAGTCTAGGGGGCTGCATTAGAAAGGAGAAATTCCAAGTGATCAAATTGTGCATTGGTCTCATGGGTATTAAATTAAACCACTATGTTGAATCCCTTGTTGCTCTTTGGGGGCTTAGGATTGCAAAGGAAATAAATGCTAGAGATATTATTATTGAAGGGGATTCTTTAAACATCACCAATTTCTCGAACTGGATTATAAAAATATTAGAGATGAAGTTAATCACATCCTTAACACCTTTCATAAGCTGTGTGATTTAACATACTTATTGTGAAGGGAATTATTTGGAAAATGTAATGGATTATATAGGGGTCAATCTTAATGATTTTATAGTTTGGAGTGCGGATGAAGACCCCTCCAGAAATTACAATAAATTTTATCAATAATCAAAAGATGGAACTTGTTGGAGACTTGGGATCAAAACGTGTGGAAATCTAAGCCCATTCCTTTAAATTATTTTCAATCTCTCACTTTGGTATAACAAAAAGGGATTGTTATTTCTCGCTACTTTTTGTTTTAATATGGGAGGTGAACATTGTTGAGTTGAGCCAATCAAAATTGGAAAATGGAAGAAAAATGGGCATATTTGGAGAATTTTAAGAAAGGGGCTTCACTTTCTTCATGGAGAGAATTAAATGGCATGACTAAATATGTCCTAAGAATTGGTCAAAATTGGAACAACATAAATTTTATCTACAAAGGAAAATATTTTGACGTAAATGAATTGGTTATTGCTATGGTAATCTTTGGTTTCAACAGAAAGGGGTTGAATTTCTACAAAGATAATATAGAATTGGTGTGGCGGAGTAGAAATTAATCGGTGATGGTGAATATTTGATTTGAAAGAATGGGGATTTTTTTCACGACTCCCTTCCTCCTCCCTATAACATGGTGGCTCTATTAGTAATGAAATTCATCACATTAGAGGGAATATTTTCAGTAATTCCTTCTTACTACCTTACTTTTCTTAACAATTTTTGTAGAAAATGCTCAGTAATATTTTTATTTTTCATCCTTAAATCCCTTGAGCACTCTATGAGTTTGGTTAAATGAGGCAAGAGAGTTCATCCTTGAACCATGCCACGATTTTATTTCTTTATAAATTCTTTGACTACTCTATTAGAACCCTCCCCCTCATACCTTTCTTCCCATATAATTTTCTCCCTATCTCCTCTACTCCACTTCCCCCTTCCCATACTTCTCTTCTTCCCTCCCTCTTCTAATCTCATTCCCCCTTCCTGTCATCCTCTTCCCCCTCCCTACTTTCTCCATCCATGTCCTCGTCCTCCAAAAATTTTCTTCCATCCCTGCCTACTCCCTTCCTATTCCTCCTTTGCATCCTCCCTCTCCCCACCTATCATCACAATCACCCCTATCCGTTCTTAGAAAGTGTCTAGGTGAAATTTCTTTCAATATGCCAATCGGAAGAAAAAAAAGGAAAAAAATTAGCTAAGGAAGTGGTCCTTCCTACTCCCCTTTCATGGGAGAAGGTGAGGATCTTTTAGATTTTTTCCATTGGAAAAAGGCAAATCCATTTCATTTTAAGATCTTAAAAAAGTTTTGATCATGATTCACAATTGGAAGAAAAAAATCTCTTAAAGGAAAAATCAAAGCCACTAGGCTATAAAGTGTTGATGATAAAGGCGACAAGCGAGAAAATGATGTACCTACTCAATTTATTCATCAAAATGGAGAAAGATATGGAAAGTATCAAGACCAAGAAATGTGACATCCTCAAAGCATGACAAATAACACCTTGGATTTACTTTCCTCTTCATTTCTCAATTTGACATCCTCAACAAGGATGAAACCAACAATGGTACTACTTTCAAGGATATCAAGAAGGGACTTGAGAATGTAAAAAAGATATTTTAGAATCTCATGAAATAGTTTAGGTATTCTCCTTTATTTTGGGGGTTTTGGTGGTTTTTATTTCAATTGTGAAGCTACTGACATTGTGTTGATATTTTTTTGACTTCATGTTGAGTTTTTGTTGATAAATTGTTGGCTTTCTCTCCAATTTTGTTTTGGTGTTATGGTTATTCATTATATATTTAGGTTATGGTATTTTTGTAAGCTGGGTAGGATCCCAGCTAAAAACCTTAACCCTTAATTAAAAACCATACATTTATCCATGATTGAATGCCACAACAAACCTCATCAATACATATTGCAAAATCCAAGTGAGTTTTCAAAGCATACCACTCACTTAGTATAAAACAAAGGCCCAAAAAAACATGTTAATACATACATACATACATACATATGTGTGTGTGAGTGAGTGATAGTCAATGTCAAGTGATCAAATAAGTGATTCATAACCTTACATTCATTATCCATCTTATGATAATCACATTTTGACAGAAATGTGGTTGTGAGATAAGAATCTCGGTTGTTAACTTATTTTAAACCAACTAATAGTCTATTGAAAATCTATATGCTCATCAAATTTGGGACTTGAAAAGGGTGGGATGTTACAAGTTTGAATCTTCCTAAAATACTAGGAGAAGGGATGTTTGAGTACTTGTAGATGAGAGATACTAGTGCTTCACATGGTAAGAAGCTTTAGAACTATAGAGATTATTTCCATTATAAATGTACTTGATATTTTGCAATATTTATGGATCTTGTGGTGTAGTTTGCGAGTGTTAGAACCGAGTGTATCAATGTAGTGCAATAGGATTTCTACATTTAAAAATGAGGTTGTGTTAACTTGATTATATAGGGTTTTGAGGGTGAATCTCAAAGAAAGGTAGCCATAAAGGGAGTAAAGGACCCAGTATAGAATTTGGAACTAAAAGTGTATGGTGGTAAAAATTTGTCTATACACTGTGCACTCTTATCATCCATTTAACTAGGGTATCGAGGAAATGAGTAAGGGACACACCAAGACTAGAACATAATGGATAAAATTAAAGGGGGTACAAGGACCACTAATATCACATATCTAAAGGTAAATAACCCTTACACTAGGAAAACCTAAGGTTTCCAAGGCCCATGGTCGAAGAAGAGTAAGGAACCCTATTAGAATATTGGCACTATGAGGGTGATAAAATATAAGATAAACATGTAAAGTCTATTCTAACCAAAGTAAAGTATATAAAATGAAATAAAGAACTAGAATAAAATATGATAACCTAACCTGTTCATGAAATAAAAAGCTAACATATAGTATATGAAAAAGATGTAGGAGACTAATCTATACAAAATGACAAGTTAGGTTAGAGCACTTACCTATTGGGGGGAGGTCATTGATGCATCTATCTCCCAAAGGACCATACACCAAGAGAGAGTAGCTTTTAGGTGGAGAAGGGGATACAATCCATTACGTGCTCACTATAGGTGACCCAAAGTGCAAGTAAACCAATCCAAACAAGAATAATATCCAAGCCAAGAGTCAAGATATAATAAATCCAAGATCTCGAGCGCGCAAATGAAATTTGGTGTAAGAGAGAAAATCTAATGGTGAGTTCCTTTCGATTAGATGTGATGATAATGATGATGAAATTGTGAGTTGGGGTCTTTATACCAACATCATCACCTGCAAGAGAAGGTGGTATCTAGGGATTTAAAATAGCACTCGACTCAATCACCCACGATGGCATTGGATGGGGAGTGAAGTGCAAATAGGTATGTGCAAAGTGTCATGAGAAAGAAATATTTTGCAAGGAAATAAATATGTGTTCATGAGAATGTAAGGTGTTGGAAAAATGTGGAGGAAAATAATAAGGACCAAAAATCCACTCTCTCTCCATGTATTATCGCTAACTCAATGGTTACATGAATAACCATACCCATATCCCAAAATGAGACCTTTAAGGAACATGTTCCTAGAAATAGATGCATTAGTGATCTCTAACCTAAAAATAGAAATTGTTAGTAACATGTATGAAAATATAAAGCATGAAAAATAGGTGTATACATATACCCCAGTCATTGATTACCACATATTGCAATAGCAAAACATGGGTAGTCAACAGACAAAATGATACATAACACCAAAATTGAAATTATATGTTGAAATTAAATAAATCACTAGATGAAATGAAATATACCCACTAATGTGTACCTGATAGTGTTGGTCATCCTACTACGTATGGGCACAATCCATGCTGTTAGAACCCTAGAGAAGAAAAATTGAAAGGAAACACTAGAGGATCATCAAGTAAAATAAGACATAAATCACCTAGCTAGGGGCCCATGGGATGGATGTCATGTCATAGGATCATAGAGATAAGGTGTCATAATATCAAATCTAAGCAAAGGGTAGCAACTCTGAAAAGTGTTAAAAACCTATGGTAGGAGCTATAAAGAGGTATTGTCATAAAAACCAAAAGTTTTAGTAAATATAACATGGATGATTATCCCAAAGGGAGAATAAAAACATTGAATAATTTAAAAAACCATGAGGTAGATCCTATAAGAATAAGAGGTAAATAAATCCAAGCAAGACTATGTGCCTAAGTGAGGATACGCAAGACCGCAAAGGTCACATAGTAAAGGTTGGGGTGAAAGAGTTGAGAAGACTATAAGAGATGGTTGATGGAGTATCAAATTTGAAAAAGAAAAGATAAGAGCTGGTAGTTGAGTACCGAATCTCCGAGTTTCATTATACATGAAAATTTTGAGAAATTAGGAATTTGTTAGTTCTTGTAAGATGTGGCCTTCATTGGTCTGAAGGCAATATGTATTAGGTCCAATGATATCCTTGATGAGGTAAGGACCCCACAATTTTGAGTGTATTTTCCTTCTTTTTCATGGGTATAGTCAAGCTTGAGAACAAGGTCACCCATGTCAAAAGTACATGGATGAACTAGTTTATTATGTTTTTGGTCATGCACTACTTTTTCTTTTCGTTGTGATTATAGGCATGATTATGTCACTCTTATAGGATGTCAAGTTCCTAAAGATGTGCCTCATAGATTTTCTCATCTGGAATGATTCCTTGGAGGGATATACGGAGTGAAGGAAGTTCCACCTCGAGTGGAAGGATAACCTCGGATCCATAAGTAAGTGAGAAAGGCGTTGCCCCAAGGGTAGTACAGACACTAATGTGATATGCCCATAATGTATGATATAGTTTAGTATGTTAGTCCGTATTTGATTCACGAACCGTGTTTTGTAGGATTTTATTGATGATTTTTTTTTAGATTCAGCTTGTCCATTACATTAGGGATGATAAGGTGTTGAGAATCGATGCTTGATCTTGAACTTAGCGTAGATTTACCTCATTTATTTACATTTCACACTCCTACCATTGTGAGATATGATGACATGGGGAATTATAAAGTGGAAAATTATTTGATTGAGGACAAACTTGGTGATAAGTCCATACATGTTGGTGAGGGGCATGGATTCAACCCAATTTTTGAAGTATGGTGGTAGTAATGATGAAGATAGGACCATCCTAAGATCGAGGAAGCTTCATGATGTAATCCAATACCCATATAGTTGAGTTCTAGGGAGAGGAAATGGACTATAGTTTAACCGGAGAGGAATGAATTAAGTCATCATGATAATGGCAAGGTTTGTACTTTCTATCAAAGGCATGAGCATCGGTTTCGGGGTAGGCCAATAGTAACACATACATATGTATTTTTGGTAGTAGCGTGACCACTATAATGGAAACTAAAAGTGCCCCCGTGTGCTTCTTATAAGACAAGGGTAACCTCATATTTATTAACACATCGAGTAGGATACATTCAAATTTTAGATAATATAAAACATCATCTTTAAGTATATATTTAAGAGCCTTTTTCATATTCACAAGCATTCTCATGAGTCTCGTACTATCATGATAAGTTTTATGTTGGATAAACTGGTGATTTTTTTCATAGAAATGATCAGTTATAGGGGATTTTGGCTCAATGTGATAGACGTCCTAGACACATTAGTGATGCGCGGTGGAAAGGGTTTGGTGAATTTGTATGCGAGGGGGTAGCCTCATGAGAACCATAATGTGGCTAAAATTGTGTGGTAGTTGTGGCAAAGAATTCATCCGAGGAATTATGTTCACGTGGGATTGACTCGATAGTAATTGGAGTGAAGAGCTATTTTATATCTTAAACTAAGTAATAATAAGCTTAAGGTTCTCGTTACAAAGTTGATATGTGACAAACTGATACAACCTAGAATTCACAAATATAAGCCTAGACGCGTTGGTACATCACTCATCCTAGACTAAGTTCTCACCTGAAGTGTGTAAAGATACTAGGCCCCTCTTTAGGGTTGTTGTTGCAGGATGTTAGCATGATTAATACTTAAGGAATTTAGATCCATGACTAATATATCATTCTATAGTGCATGTTCAAATCTAGATCTAGAGAATAACAAACTTAAAAGATAACCATGATGAAATCAAGCATGCAATATTGAACTATAACCATGATAACACCTTGATTCAGTCCATAATCTCCATTATATTAAATTCAGTAATACACATAAGCTTCTTTATAATAATAATAGCATACGCTCATGTGCGTATCAGATTTGGTAGCATAATCTCACTATAACATAGTTCTCACTCTCTTTATGCTTACATAGTTCAATACATATTTATAAGGGTGGGGACTTTCCCTTCACTACTTATCTAATCCCAAAATAGGTCACATGTTATTATTAGCCACGCGCCATTACAAAAATATCCACACATGCAAGTGCACTAACAATAGACTACTTTTAGTTAACTAATAGTAGTAGATCTATTCCCAGACATGTGTCCATGTAAATCACTTTGTAGTTGATCCTCCAAAAATAGCCAATGCGTGTCGTGCAAGTCTTTGACTAGTTTGTGTGCTCTGCATACTATCTCCAAAAATAAATCCTCATCATGAAAATGGCTAAGTCACAAACTTGTTTCTGTTCTTCACACGTGATCCTTTCCAATACTTCCGTGCCTTTGAATGTGCTCTACTCTTTTGCGTGAACCTTATGTATTTCCTTTACTAAGTTCTAGATTCTGACTGACCAACATTACCCCACACTAGTTGCATTTACACCCCTAAAAATGGTTGTCTCCAAAATGGATCAAAGAATATGAGTAGAAGAATAGAAAGAATTTTGATAAATAAAAGAATGTCTTTACCCCTAAAGTATCTTCTTATTCAACATGAAAAATTAATTCTAGATATTCTTCTTTGATTTCTACCTCATGATTCGCCAATCATTGAGTGAGCCTCTGCCTTCTCGGAATATCCACTACAATTGATTCTAACTCATCCTTTGCAATCTCACATTTCTCATTCTGCAAGACCAACACAATGTTGGACATGGCAGTCATTCTCCCTTATAACCATTCAATCTTTTTCACAATGAGTTTCCCAAGCTCATCTAGCATTTACTTATGTGGTTCTTGAGCTGATGTAAGGGTCTCGTGCTTCGTTTGACAAGTGCTAATAATTTTTCTCGGCCTAATGTTTCATCTTTCATGGCCTTCATGACCTCAATGTCTTCAAAAATGGTCTTGGTCCTTATAACGGCTTCTGGCGCTGTATAAATATTCAGTGCTTCATCTTCCTTCTTTAGTTCCTCCTAAAAGCTCTAAAGCAACCCCTCATATGATGCAATCTTCTACATTACTGAATCCTTTTCTCATTCTTCTTCATGTTGTGGATCTTTTAGTGCTAGCATACGCAGAGGTTCATCTACAAGCACTAAGTCCACCAATGTACTTACATAATGTATTGCCAAAGGAAACGTCTTAGGTACCTTTGGCTGTAAGTATGGCCTAACCTTCATGTAATTATCCCCAATCTCTCTCGCCATGCTGATAAAAACATTCTTCTTCGTGCAAGTATTTTTCCTGATTTAAGCATGTTATTTCATCATCCTTCTTCTTGATCTCCACCGTAATGCCCCGTTCATCATTGCTCTTTTATTCTACGATGACCGTGCCTCTAATGGTTGAACGTTGTTACATTTCTGCTGAAACATTAGTGGCTTTGCCTCGTCGAGCTTACATGTTTGTCTCTAGTAATATGATTAATAATTTTATTTTATTTAAAAAAAAAATGTAAGAATCATAAAAATAATGATAAAGAAATATCATTGTAATTTATTTTGTCGATTGACGATTATTTGTTTAAGTGTCAATTTCTTTTATAAATATTGTTAGTAATTACCTGCAAACTATTTTACTTTATTATTATTGATCGTTCTTGTGTTCGAGCTCTCGAGTAAGTGATTTTTGTTGTGGCACTATTGCTTTAGTTCCTAAAGTTTTTTTTTTTCGAACCCCATTTAGGTGTCAAGATGTTTTAAAGCATAATAAGAATAAATAATAAATGAATCGGTATCAATTATATTTTTTATTTTTGTATATATGTAATAAAATTTTACTTTGAATTAATTTAGCCTATTCAGGCCACGTTTCTCATCCACCAACTTGTAAATATTTTTGGTCAATTTTCTCTATTGCTTGGCGTGAGCTGATGTGGGTTCCATTTCCTCTCTTTGGATTCCTTTTTCCTTGTCTTGGCAAAGTGGGTGCATGGGAATAGAGGCCACCTACTTCTTTATATACTTGTTTTGTCCCACGTTTTGTGGGTAAGAAATATCTCTTCCCTTTTTGGTAGTGGGCCGCATACTTTAATTTTAGTTGTTTTAGCAAATCTTTCCCAGATTTCTTGTTGTTAGCTATGTGGATTGTTAGTGAGTGTGCAGGACTTTTTGGATGAATTTTTACTGCTTTGGACGCACCGTTTGGGTTTGATTTATTCTTTCTACTTTGATTTCTTCTCCTTGTGTGTGTATGCTATTTTCTCCTACCCTCCCGATTAGAGAGAAGTTGTTAGACTGGTTTGAAGGGAGAGAGGCCATCAAAAACATTCCTGTCAAGATGTTTTACATAATAGTTCCTCCATGGCCGATATTTTTTAATCACGGGACTTTTGGTCTCGAGTTCTTTCCCTTATTCGATGGATGTGTCTTCTGTCCCGTGTTGCTTTTGTCTCTCGGTTGCATTTTTCCTCCCACATTCTTCTTGAGTGGTCCCTTGAGCCACCAAAGCACCTCATTTGGTAGATTCATTTCCTTGTGCTAAGATGGACATTATGTTCTGTTTTAATCATTCCATTTTTTTACGTAGGTTAGGAGTTCTCTCTCAAGGTTTTGGAGTCGAACTTCCTTTTATCAAACTTTTTTTCCCTTTTCAAAGTTCCCGGGATTCTCCATTAAACCCATTTTACATAGTTACTATTTTCATTGCAATCCTTTAGATCTATGTTCCTTTTGGAGGACACACTCGTGGTGTTGGGAGGGAATACCTACCTAGCTAACGTGAGAACGAGTGGTGTTTTAGTGCCAGCATGGATCCGGATGGAGATTCGATCTGAGGAATGTCACTGCAAGCCTGAGAGTGGAGTTGGCTACTTGTAGAAGCTAGAGAAACAAGCAAGATATTTCTACACTTTTCTCCTATTGCTAAATTTAAATTATCATGAAATTTAACTACTATTTCCTTGAATTATTTTTTCATTTGGAAACCTTGTTGGGAGATCTCTCCTGTCTGCTTGTTTTCTTCTTGTTTTAGCTTTTATCATTGTCAGTATGTTAGTGGAAAGCAAGTGTGTGTCCTCTCCTCTAGGTGTTATTTTTTTCTTTCTCGAGTGATTGACCTTCATCTGTTTTTTTATATTGATCTCCTTCTCTTTGATTGAGTTTCAAGTTTATTATGTTGTTCTAGCTAGTAATTCATTGTCGTTTATGTAAGCTTACGATAACTATGAAGCTCCTTCCTACCACCCGAGTTTGTTTTTTTTTGTCTTTTGTTGTATGTTGTTAACCCCTCTAAAACCCATTTGATAACCCTTTTGATCTTGGGAAAGAAAGGTTATAGGATTGGAGTGATCAATCCTTGGGTTAGTCGGGTTGGAGTTTTGATATTGAAATTTTTGAATGAATAAGTTTGGGTGAAACGTTTGTCGGACCTCACATGTTTGAGACTCCTTATTATCATCAGTATTATTCCTAGGCTTTTAAATCCTTATCAACTTGAACCGTAAGTAATTTTTAGATCACCTAAGTTCAAGGTTACAAATATGCAAGCCAATACCCTGTTAATACTAGAATTTATTTGGTCTAATTTCCTCTCGGGAAGATTGTTGGTGGCATATTATATTTTCCTAACTTGCATTTCTTTTTCTCTTTTATAATGTAATGTTGTTAATTAAGATTGGTTATTGTCAATGCACGTAATTATATTAATGTTTTGTGTTGGAAATTGTCTTGAACATTATTTACCTTAAGGAAAACTAATCTTGAAATCGATAGTCTTATGAATGTATAGCGTAAGGCGTTTCTTTGATAAAAAAACTCGTGAGTTATGTTTGTACCTATTTTGTAACAGTTGATTATGTTATCAAGGGTTGCCTTAAAGTATTGTTGTTTTGGAAAAGAGGTAATTTCTTTTAAATTAACCGAACTTTAGAATTACTGTGGAGGTTTGTAAATCCTTAGTGATATAAAATTTAGATGACATTTTGTATACTCTTGTTTGACGGAACTCCCTTCTTCTCTCATGTGTTTACTAGCCTATAAGGGCATTGACCCTTCTTGAATGATTGGGGAATCTCTGGGAACTAATGGTCAAGTCTTGTATTCCTTGCCTTCGCTTGAAACTTATGTTGTGTGGTGTCCATGTAATTAATTTCAGTCATATACTCTATGTGATTACGGGATTGAAAAATTCTAATATACTTGGCTTTTCATGTTAATCTTTAAACCCCGTGTTTCCTCTTTGTTGGGCTGATCAACTCTTGTCATTTTATGAATCTAATTTCATAGCCTATGCTTTTGGTATCTTTTTGATAATTTTAGATGGCTGGTCTGAAAATAAAATTTCAATATTATGATTAGTTAATTATCTGATGGGGATTCCATTTCTGTTAGATTGTTTAATTTTTATTCTTATAGGGCCAAGGACCCTTCTTGTATGATTGTTATATTTTCATTGCTTTTGTTCATAACTAAATTTCAGGGTTTTTCTCCTTTGATTGGCATGGTAGAGACTTTATGATAACTTGAGCTGTTGTTGTGTTTAGGGAATTGACCCAATTCTTGTAATGGAGTGTTTCCTTTCATGGTATTGTTAGACTATAGTTATGGTGGCTTTGTGTAGCCTTATCTTGCTCAGTTCTCGTGAACTGACTCTTGTGGAAAAAAATTTGCAGATGGCTTATGCGGGTAGATGAGGGATAGACTTGTAGACTTTTGCATCAACCTCAGTTGAGAAGTTCTTTTACTCAAAACCTTTTTATGTTGTTCAACTATTGATAAGGTCCAGTGGAAATTTTTAGAAGAGGGTCAGTGTCTTAGTATAATGTATTGTGGATGATGTCATCTTAACTTTGGAAACCTTGGATTGTTTGGCTATCATGGAAAATATAAGAAAATTGGATTACCGCTTTGTTAAGTGATCTTAATGGATTATCAGAATTCTAAGAATAGTTTAGCATTTCTTGGTCAATGTTTTTACTCTCTTGTTCCCTATTCATGGTTCCTTAGAGTGGGTATGTCTCTTTGGCTTGTGTATCGTGCTGGAAAGAACTGATGCAACCTTGTTTTGTTTTCGTAAATGAGTATTGTTAAACTTTACCCTTGTGAATAAATTTTGAGTTAAATATTTCTAAGACTTACGATAATGTGTTATAAGTAATATAAAATGGGTTGTTTAATACTTATAGAAGTTAAACTAAAATTTATATGCAAATAAATTAATGTAGAGCTGACTCGCTTAAAGAACAAGTAATTCCATAAGTGATCAAAGATGAAACTATCCTTTGTAAAGTAAAATTATATAACTTGATATCCCTAGCTACACTAGCGAACATTATCCTTTTTATGGTGAATTCTTAAAACGATCCTAAGGTGAAATAAATTGTTAGTTGTTAGAAGATAATAAGATTTAATAAGTAGGAGGAAATAGTTTAGAAACCACACAATCTATCTCTCAACCATTTGAAAGGTAAATTGTTTTCTTTTGTAAAAATCATCCAGTAAAGCCTAAGTAAAATCTTTAATAATTTTGGATAAATTCTCAAGCTTCAATAAAAACCTGGTTAATAACTAATGAGGTCTTAAAGATGAATTCAACTCGACCTTCTTCCTCTAACATTTTTTTTCAAGGTGCTTGGTAATTTTTCTCTTAAGTATGTTGAAAGTGAATCCATATTGTAATAAGGGTATGAGTGAGTTTTAGTAGCATAAGTGTGGATAGATGGCCTTGTGGAATTAAATTACCTCCTTTATTAAATAATTGAATTAAACAAATAAATGTCATAATAGAGAAGATTTACAGCTAATTACTTAGTGTAAAAGGAATAAACTTAGCTTGGTAAGATGAATTGTACGAATCATATCCTGAGTCTCCTTGAAAACGTAAGTTAAGAATTGCAAGATGTCTTATTAAAATAAATAACCCTCAAGAATATCTCATTGTGGTTTGCCCTAACTGTAAGTGTGTTCTGTGGTTGGACTTCTATGTTGTCCTGTCTAAAAGAAAAGTGAATTGTCCTTGATGGGTGTGAATGTTTTTGTGCTTTGCCTTTGTGGTCATCCTTGTATCAAGTTGTTCACAGAGTTAGTTGTATCCTTGGTGATGACATGTTGTGTCATGTTATGTGTCAAGTAAGTCAAAAAAATTATCCTCTGTTTTTCTATGTAGTCTTGTGTGTCTGAAATAGTGGTCATTACACTTGGTATCAGAGCATAGGTTCATGCTCTCGAACCTCTAGGCCAAATTGGAGTTATGATGGTGTTGCATGATGGTGATAGTGCTACATGATGGGTTGCATGATGGTGAGGGTGTTTCATGATGGTGATAAATATTGGAAGAGTAATGTGTGTTAAGAGTGATGTGATCTATGTCGTAATTGTGATAGTGTGAACGCACATGATGTGTATGTCACTTAGTGCGTATTTGTTATCATGTTGATGTGCTGGGGATGGGAGTATTCTCTCTCCTTCTTGTGGATTCTATGAAGAGTTCACGTGTGAATTACTGCTTGTGATGTGTGAAAAGAATTTTAATATGGATGAATGAGAACTAACACCTAAATAGTTCTATAACAAAGCTAATGACAAAATCTAAACACCATCAAAGATGAGAGCTAAACAAGATTAATACCTAGCATAATGCATTAACTTTGAATTAAACAATGCTAAAGTATTTAAATCTCTACTTCTCTAGATTACCAACAAACAAGTAAATGGACCTAAATAAGCTCCATGGCAATCAATATTTGGTTGTCCTTGATATCTCCAAGAACCTAGGAATGGGGGCTTATCAAAGTTGGGCTACAAGACCCTTTTGACACCTCCCATATGACCTAAGCACTTTAGGCTAGAATATGAAGCTTAGCTCCTCAAGATGATGAACTCTCAAGAAAACAAGGTGCAAGCTCTTAGTCTCTTTGCTATATGCTTTGCATTTGCTCTCTTAGGAGTTTAGGTGTAAGTAAAAAGGTAGGTGGAGGGCTCTTTATATAGCCCAAAGGATAAAGGATTCAACACATTCTCATGAATGTGGGATAAAGGTAAAACATGATTAGGAATGGATAAGGTTGCTTTATTAAAGGTAACCTTACTTTAGAAGGGTTTAATACATGTTTAGCAAGTCATGGGAGTTGGGGGGTATTTTAATTAATCAAAGGTGATTAATTAATAGGTAGATGTAAGCTTATAGAAGATAATTAGAGGAATATTAGTATGATTTAGGCTATTATAAGGGGATTAAATCAATTAAATATTGATTTATTGGTTAAATGGAAGGGAAAGCTAATTAATTAATAATAATTAATTAGTCTAGGTAGAAGGGGTGATTTATTAACGTAAGGTCGTTAATTAGGGTATTTGTTGGATAGGAAACTTAATTAATTAGCTTAGTGTAATTAATTAATGATGATATGAGGGAAAATGAGTGCTTTTGATGATATGTCATCGATTTGTGAGAAAGAGGATAATTAGCGCAATTTAAGTATTTAAATTGCTTGGGCGTAATTATAGGTGTCTACATTTTCCCCTCTTTGGGGTGGCGTAAGTGATGCCACTTCAAAGATAGTAGAAATAAGAGATTTTGAAGGGATAGAAGAAAAATTAGTAGGAGGGAGAGATGCCCCTCGAGTGTCGATGGGGTGATGATGCAGAAGAAGTCAATCGACGATCGAAAAAGATGAGAAGTAGGCGTAAGAATGGGGACGAGGCAGATGCCCCGAGGAGAGGGAGAATTAGGGGTGAAAGGGAAGTGGTGTAGAAGAAATATGGATGAGGGGAGAGAAGAGCTTAACCTCTAGCCGCTTATTTGTTTCGGGAACAATTTGATGTCATCATATTGCCATAGAACTACATCATCGGTCCTTATGTAAAATATAAGCATACGACAAAGGTAGAATGACATGAAAATCCATAATACGAACAATTTTCCATTGCTGAAAATACCAACTCCACGCAACATACAAAAATGCAATGCAATACGAGAAGGAAACAAGCTCATCTAATAGGGAAAACAAGTACGAACGCACATATCCAACCCAACAACGGTCAAGATAGTTGTACAAATGTTTTGTTATCAGTGCTGGAGAGATCCACAAGTTCATGATTGATGACAAGGGTTAAAAATGATGCCCCAAGCAAGGATACATGCAAGGGGAAATGAAAATGGACACGGGGTCCATGAAAAGCATTTGTGTGCAATGAAACAACACCAGGCAACCAAAAGTGCCCCAGAGTATAGACGAAGCAAGCAACTAGCTTTTGTGAATGGTTGTGAATCCGTGATCCACGAGTCATATTAATCAGGGAAGATGTGAGACAAACCAATAGGATATGGAGAAAATACCATGCGCAAGACACAAGTTTCAGCCATAAGAAGCAAGTTACCATTTTGTAGGGTGTTTTACTTTTTAGGAATTTTTTTGAAAAAATTTTGCCTTGTTTTTGGATTTTTTTGATATAGTAAATGTTTGTATTGTTTTGGCTTTCTGAACCATGATAAACAATAGAAGAAAGGAGAAGAAGAAAAAGAAGGGCCTAGGGGCAACAGAAAGTGCCCTAGGTGGAAGAAAAGAGAAACAAACGACAAATAATGTCCTTGTTTAGTGGAAAATTAAAAAAATAATTATTTGAAAAATAATTATTTACGAGGGTGTGAAGAAGAATAAAAATCGCCAGGGAGCAATAAAATTGTCCGGGGAGAAGAAAGGGGTATTGGACAAAAATGCCCCAATACGGTGAAAAATAAGAGAAAAATAATTATTTAATTAAAAATAATTATTCCACAGCGAACAGAGGAGAAAACGGTGAGCTAAACGGGTGTCCCGCCATCCGATCGGTGAAAAACAAGTTAATATACCCCCTGGGGGTAAAAACATCGCAATCAGTTCATTTTAACCGCTCAGTTTAGAAAACTTACCGTGAGGCTCTGACACTCAGGAGAGATGGTGATCGCACGTGATCATTTGAGGCGTGCTGTAGATTATAGATGATAGATCTGTAGACAATATCAAATGTTGTTTTCAAGTGTTATTTTGATGTATATGGATGGGATGATATGATGATATTGGTGTGGGGGGATAGATTTTTATTATGCGCAACCCCTCTTGCCCCCATTGATGATATGATATGTGATGATTAGCTTAGCATACATGCATGATGTAAAACTTAGCATTTTTGTTTATATATGATGTATAGATGATGCTAGATGTGATGATAGTGATGGTAATGTGATGTGAATGATAAAAAATAGAGCACATGCAAGAAACACAGCCAAATGCTACAAAGAACACCAGGAATTAATGCAATACACCATGAATCACCATGCCTTATTAACAAGTAACAAAACACAACCAAATGCATTAAGAAAGAAATAAAGAATTAACACACTAGCATGTCGAAACCCACTACAATATGCACAAGCAAGAATGAATCTATTCTAAGCAAGAAAAGATAAACTATGACAAAGTACACCCAAGCAACAAACAACTCAAAAGCAAGCACGCAAAACACTATACAAGCAACAAGAAAAGCAAGAAAACAAGACAATGCAAGTAAATGTTTTTGTAAGATATGTTTTCATAAACCGATTTTCTATTGTTTAGGTTTTTGTGAAACAATTTTATATTGTTTTTGTGTTTTGTGAAACAATTTTCTATTGTTTTTGTGTTTTCTCAAAACAATGTTCTATTGTTTTTATGTTTTCTCAAAACAATGTTCTATTGTTTTTGTGTTTTTCTCGAAACAATTTTCTATTGTTTTTGTGTTTTCTCAAAATGATGTTCTATTGTTTTTGTGTTTTCTCAAAACAATGTTCTATTGTTTTTGTGTTTTTTCTTGAAACAATTTTCTATTGTTTTTGTGTTTTTCAAAACAATTTTCTATTGTTTTTGTGTTTTTCAAACAATGTTCTATTGTTTTTGTGTTTTTCTCGAAACAATTTTCTATTGTTTTTGTGTTTTCTCAAAACAATGTTCTATTGTTTTTGTTTTTTTCTCGAAACAATTTTCTATTGTTTTTGTGTTTTTAATGTTTTCCAAAGCTATGTGCAGGTAACCAAGAAAGCATGGATGCCCCCAGTGTTAGGTGGGGAATATACAAGGGCAGAAGCCACGCACTTATGAACAAGAAGGTGAAGTCATTGAGTTGCCCCCAACAGTAAGATGGGAAATAACGAAAGACCACATCCCTTACAGATGAATAGAAGAAGGCAAAGCCGGATCAAGGCTGGACAAGATGGTGTGCACAAGGAAACTCAAGGCAGAACCAGGTCCAGGCCAAAGACAACTACCCTTCTAATATAGAATGCTTGTGAACAATGAATCCTCCCGAGGCGCCGGAAACCGGTTTTCACCCAAGGACTTGTCCAAAGTGCCACAATTGCGTGGTTTTCACTAGTGGACGACCTGTTTTCTCTTTTTCTTTTCTTTTTTTTTTTTTTTTAATGTTTTTGTATTTTTTTTATTTTTGTGCCATGTTCAAGCATAGAAACTTCTTAAGATGCATGGCATTCATTGGCTCTCAGAGCTCATCACCATTGGGGTGAGCCAGTTTGTATGCCCCGGTGCCGTACTTGGCAACTATGACATAGGGTCCTAACCAAGTGTGGTTCGAACTTCCCTTTCTTTTCTCGCTCTGCTCTAGTGTTGAACTGGTTCTCCTTCATAACTAAATCACCCACCTCAAACTGGCGAGGGATGATTCTCTTGTTGTAGTTGTGGGAGATTCTGTGTTGATATACCTTCAGTGATTAAGAGCGCGAATGCGCCTCTCATCCAGAGCTCTAACTCACCAATCTTGCCACTCGATAATCTTCATCCTTATCCAAATAGTCCCAAGAGAAATTGCACAGGATGGGAGTTCGATCTCTAAAGGGATGATAGATTCTATCCCAAACACTAGGGAATATGGCGTCACACCCGTAGGAGTGTGAATTGATGTTCGGTAGGCCCAGAGGGCTGGGTGGATTTGTAGGTGCCGCTTTGACCGGTTTTGCTAACCATCTTCTCCATTATCCTTACCAAAGTCTTTTTGTTGCCTCTCAACTTGTCCATTACCCTGAGGGTAATATGGTGTGGACCATTTCAATCTGATTTGGAACCGTTGGCAAAGACCTTTCATAGTTTTTGTTCTTAAATGACTTCCCATTATCTGTGACAATGGTCATCAGGGATACCATATCGGAAAATAATGTGATTCATGATGAATTTAGAAATCTGTGCTCCTGTGACATAGGTTAAAGGGACAAGCCTCCACCCATTTTGTAAAGTATTTCTGTAGCTGTGATGATATGTGTATGACCATCAGATGAGGTAGGAGTAAGCTTCCCTATTAGATCAAGTCCCCACTTGGAGAATGGCCATGGGGTAGTGATTGGTTGCAATGGTTATGATGGAGCATGGATGAAATTTCCATACTTTTGGCAAAGCACACATTTTCTAACATAATTACAACAATCAGTTTCCATGGTGGGCCAATAGTAACCTACTCTTAACAGTTTCTTAGCCAAGACCATTCCATTTGTATGTGCTCCGCATACTCCTTCATGTACTTCTTTAATTTCCTGGATTGACTCTATCACATCCAGACAACGTAATGATTCCCATCATAGCCACATGATGATAAAGTGTACCTCCTAAAAGGGTGTAATGGGCTATCTGGTGAATCAAGATTTTGCTTTTCAGAATGGGAGATATTGGGAGGGAAAGTACTGTCCTTAAGATAGGTGAAAATGGGTTGTACTGGGGAATAGGGACCAACAACCTCACAAGCCAGGCAAGATTCCGCATGTCATACATGGGCTGGTGTAGATTTTCTATGAAAAATGGCATATCATTGTTCCCTGGTGGAATACGAAGCATAGATCCCACCATTGCCATGGCATCCGCCGATCTATTCTGCGCTCTTGGGATCTGCTCAAAGGTAATGCACACAAAATACTCCTTAGAGTTTCCACTAACTTTTTGTAAGGTATGAGCTTGTCATCCTTAACTTTATACTCATCATTAACCTATTTGATGATTAGCTACGAATCACCTACAACCTTAACATGTTGAATATTCCACTTGATGGCTAGCTTCATCCCTGCAATGAGTGCTTCATATTCCGCAATGTTGTTTGTGCAAGGGAAGGCCAGGTGGAAAGCTTGTGGTATAGGATCACCCGAAAGGAGTAATAAGGACCACTCCTGCACCTAAACCATGAAACGTAAAAGATCCATCAAAATGTATCTGCCATATGACAGATTCTTCAATGTAGAGCAAAGATGCATCTGGAAGATCCAGACTCAAAGGTTCTGTGCTTTGCAAAGGTGCTTCCGCTAGCTGGTCGGCAAGTACTTGTCCTTTAACTGATTTTTGATGGACAAATTCTATATCAAACTCACTGAGTAGAATGATCCAATTAGCCATTCTACCTGTGAGGGTGGGTTTGGACAACAAATACTTGAGTGGGTCGACCTTGGATATGAGCTTGGTCTTAGTATTTAGCAGGTAATGGTGAAGTTTTGAAAGGTAAAAACAACGGCCAAGCAAGCCTTTTCAATCTGAGGATAATTAAGTTCATAGGTGATGAGGGTGTGACTCAGATAGTACACTACTTTCTCTTTATGGCTAAGGTCATATTGGGTGAGAAGTGCACCAATAGCGTATTGTGTAGTGGAAATATAGAGCAAAAGTGGTTCTCCTGAGTGGGAGGCATGAGGACAGGTGGATTAGCCAGGTACTGTTTAAGCAAAGCAAAGGCTTGTTGTTGCTCGGGTCCCCAGATGAAAGTGACATCCTTCTTAAGAAAATGAGTGAATGAGTGACATTTATCTGCAAGCTGGGAGATAAAGTGGTGAATGGCTTGAATTTTCCCTTGCAAGCTACGTAGTTGCTTGATATTCTCAGGTGGAGGCATTTCTGTGATGGAAGACACTTTAGCAGGGTCTACCTCAATACCTCATCTTGACACGATGAAGCCTAATAGTTTCCCAGATAACACACCGAAGACACACTTCTTTGGATTCAACCTGACTTTGTATTCACGCAGCATTCAAAGATACGCCGCAAAATGATAGGATGATCCTCTCTTGTTTTGGACTTTCCTAGGATGTCATCTACGTAGTCTTCCATGATGTCATGAATCATATTGTGAAATATTACTATCATGGCCCGCTGATAAGTTGCTCCCGCATTCTTAAGGCCAAATGGCATCACCTGATAATAGAAGGTGCCCCAAGGAGTTGTGAAAGTTGTTTTGTGTTGGTCTTCCTCAACGATCTTAATTTGATTATAACCCGAAAAGCCATCCATGAGTGATAGCATTTCATACCCTACGGTTGAGTCAACAATCATGTCAATGTTGGGTAATGGAAAGTCATCTTTAGGGAAAGCTTTATTGATGTCCCTAAAATCATGTAGATTCAGATACCGATAGGTTTCTTCTGGATAGGAACAATGTTCGATATCCATTCAGAATAATCAATTGGCCTTGATGAATCTTGCTGCAAGCAACCTTTCCAACTCTTCTTTAACTAACAAGGCCACTCTTGGGTGCATCTTTCAGAGATTCTATTTGATAGGCTTAGCATCTACGTGCACAACCAGGTTGTGCATGACCAAAGTTGGATCTAAGCCGGGCATGTCTTTGTAAGACCATGCGAACACATCAATAAACTCTCGCAAAGAGCATAGTGAACGTCTTTTGTTCTCTGGCCGAGAGTGATGCTCCCAATTTTACTATCTTGGGATCTTCTTCGGTACCAATATTGACATCAATGGTTTCTTCAACTAACAATTTTGATAAATCCTCCATACGTGTAGGATCGGGAGGTAGGTTGAGATCTTCATCCAAGGATGTCTCTATGAGATTTTCATCCTTGGCGTGGTCACTTTGTTTGTCCTTTGATTTTCTTATTTGTTTTTTTCACCAGTGCCTCAAAGAGGTTTTCACTGTGTGACTTGGACTTCGATTTTTGCCGAGGCTTTTCTTTAGAACTCTTGCCCTCACTTTTCTTTAAATTTTGTTGACCACAAAGTTCAGCCTCCTTTCCGAAGTAGGCGCAGGTGTCTAAGTCGATAAAGAAACCCTTCTTGTGATCTCCAATGGGAATTGTATCCCTTATGCCCATGAACTCTGCAATAGCCTCGTCATTCTCGAATAAATCTAGTGGCACGTGACATTGTTGGTCCCATTCAACAAGGGAAGGGTACACAAGGTCAAGGGTCTGGTTTGGTGGGGGTTATGGTCAGGACAACATTGTTCATGAAAAGGTTTGTGGAGGCCGATCCTCATATAGGCTACAATGGGAATCCATATCATTGTCTAGGTACTGAGCTATCCTCATGCTCGTAACAAGTCACATCTTGATCATGGGGTGTGCTCCATAAGGGTGAATCCCAATGCCATATATTTCTATTTTGAAATGTGGAAGAGGGACTAGTTCTCTTTGTCCTTGTTCATTCCTCCCACATCCTAGGCCTCAGAGCCCATGGAGTACATCATTCTGCTAGATTTTTCATATTCCGGGGTTTGATAACAAGATGGCTGAGTGTCCTCAGGGACCCAAGTAGTAGGTGGATCAAGTAATTTTTCCTCAGCTAACAAGCCTCCAGGTAGGAACGACCCAATAGTGTGTTCCTCTCTAGGTCTCCTGAAGTGGTAGTTGGGTCGACCTCTAGTCTTGGGTGACAAGGAGAGGTCAGAAACCAAGAGTGCTTGTTGTACATTATACTCCCCACAACCATATTCCATAATTTTCATCTCCCATGAATCAAATGGAGATGTGGAAGTGGACGCCCCATGAGTGCAAGACCTAAGAGAATCTGAATCCAGCTGGGATTCCATAGCCCTCAGAATTGAAAAGGAATGGCCATATCCGTGGAGGGACATGCATATGTACCATTTTCGTGCAAAGCTATTGAGAGCTCTACAATGAGCAAAGGGCTCTGAATCTCCTGGTATTGTTATCGTATGTCCCTCATGCTTCAACTTGATGCATTGATGAAATGTTGATGGCATGGCCTGCATGGCATGAATCCATGGTCGGCCTAGAAGCATATTATATGGAAGTTCCAAGTCTAGGATGTGAAACTTTGTCTGATGGCAAGTGGGGCCCACCTCCATGGGCAGCGTAATGGTGCCTGCTGACTCTCTTTCCGCGTTGTCGTATGTGGTGATAGTGATGATATGGGACTCAAGATCTTCCTCCGTATGTCCCAATTGTTTGACTAATTTAAGCATGCAGATGTTCAATCCAGATCCATTATCCACAAGCACCCATTTGATTTTCCTATGGGTGACAACTACCTCAATGTATAAGGGAAGATTATGTGTAGGATTCTGGTAGGGACCTCCCTATGGTTGAAAGTGAGATGCTCACTGGGTGCAATATTTTCCACCACGGCTTGAAGGTACGCAGGATCGACTTCTAAAGGCACTCCCGACCCTTGAAGAGTTTGATACAAAATGTCCTTATGCACATTGGATATCTTGAGAAGATCTAAGATCGAGATCTTAGCAGGTGTCCTCTCAAGTTGTTCTAAAAGGTTATATTTACCAGTTTGTGGGGTCAACAGAGAGGGTTCTCGGAATCACGAGGTGGGCATGCCTTGTTACCACAGCGTAGTCCTTTCCCTTGATCCGGATGGTATTGACATGGTCAGCAGGGGAGTGAATACATCCGATAAGTGAATCGTAATGATTGTTATCTCTTTTGGTATACAAGTAATTCGTGGCTTTATAGGTTTGGGATGAGTCTCCCGATCCGGCTTTGTCTTTTCCGACTTATCATGCTTAGGGAATGGTTCCTTATAAATCCCCATTTTCTCGTTAGGTGTTTTGCATTTTGCCAAGGTTATCCACCTCTATCTCCCCATTATCAATGAGGTCCTGAATATAGTGGTGAAGCCACAAACATTTGTTTGTCTTATGACCTTTAACGTGATGCATTTCATAGTATTCATGCTCCTTATACCATGAAGGTTTAGGAGCGTTGTCATCAAATGGTTGTGTTGTAGGATAGGTCATCATGTGGGCCGCATCCAACTATTTTAGTATGATGGAAAATGGTTCATTGAGGGAGGTGAATGTTCGTCGCTTTGGTGGTGGTTGAATTGGGCCCTTGGTTAGTTTAAAAGGTTGACTGGTTTGGACCGTTTGAACACGTTTGGAATCAGTGATTTCGTCTCCCACCACATTTTTGTTTTTGTTAAAGATCTTTGGCTTTTCAATGGGTTTGACACTTTGGTTGTCTTTAGATTGGGTTTTGAGGGTGCCTTTGGCAATGAGAGCCTTTTCTATTTGAATCCCTTTCTCGATAACCTCCTCAAAGGTGCGGACACAATGCATTTGGAGGTGGAAAGCTATATCTGGGTTGAGATTAGGGATGAAAATATTGACCAACGCTTTCTCAGGGAAAGCACAAGGGAAGCGACTAGCTATCCCTCTCCATCGTTGGAGGAAGTTGGCGAAGGTCTCATTTGGGTGTTGTTTTGTGCCGCACAAGTCTGCCATGGTGACATCACTCTCTATGTTATACGAGAAATGATGCACGAATCTTTCCACCAATTCTAGCTAGGTGAAAATTGATCCTCGTGGTAAGCGCGTAAACCATTCCAATGCTTGACCTCCGAGACTCTTGGGAAAAAGTCTGATGAGGTAATTATCACTATAAGACACCTCTTGACATGCCATGTAGAAATCTTTAACATGATCCCTTGGGTCTCCCTTTCCTTTGTATTTGTCAAACTTTGGCATATCAAATTTCTTTGGAAAGGGTGAAGGGTCATTGTCTTGTCAAAAGGATAGGGGCATAGTTCTTCGTATTGGTATTTCCTAATACTCCCTATATTGCTTTCTTGTATGCTCACAAGCGTTGCTTTCATAGATTGCACTTCTTGTGCGAGCAATTGTTCTCTAGTGGGAGAAGTGGGGATGTGTACACGATGATACCCCGTGTCTTCTTCTCCTTGGTTTTCTCGATGGAGTTTGTGGATCCTAAACTTAGGCCTTGACTTTTGAACGTTCTTGTTTGTGTCTTTTTGTACCTGGAAAGTAAGCAAAGCTAGTTTTCGGCTTAGGTTACTGAGTTGTTGTTGGATTGTGACTTGGTTTGTGTCTTCTTCTTCTAAAGGTTCTTCCTCTTCGTATTGTGGAGGTTCTTCCCCTGTCTCATGTTCTATCTTGTTTCTTCGTGGCACTTTGATGAGGGGTATTCTATGCCCTACCACTTTATCATTTTCTGCGTAAGAAGTGGAAGCATGCCCGCCTATTAAAATATCTTCCATATTGATAAGGGGGTGTTCTTCCTTAGTAGTGTCATTTGTAGGTAATATTGGTTCATTCTCAGTGGGAAATTTGGCCCCTAATTCCATGACCCGTGCCAAAACTCTATCTTTGTTTCTAAGGAGAAACTCATCTAGTAGAGTAGGGTCAAAATCAAAGTCCATGTGTGGTGACTCTAATTCATTTCCACTATGGTCGACCATTTCTTTTGTTTCCTTTTCTTAAAAATAGTGGTCCTAGATCGTGTCCGATAAATGGGTTTGACCCTTGTCTGTTAGAGGTTTCCCAAGCTTGCGCCTGTTGTTCCTCATATGTTTGTTTCTTTAACCCTAGACGCATCTTGGGAGCCATGTTTTCGTGATAAGTTTCACTAAGGTAAGTTGTAGATTTGTTCAAAATTCAATGACTACCCCTAAGTGAAACACAAGATGTACGTGTTAAGAGTAAATTAACAGTGTGAGAATACCAATGTGATAGAGTGATAAAGTCACCAATGAAACAATCATTTGGTACCAAAACTTAATCAAATGAAGTACTTCCTAGACTACGTTTCAAAGTAATTTACGATGCCAGATGATTAACAAGATGTCTCCACTTATGCCAAGTTCAAAGGAATGAACAAGACGTAAGTAAATACATGAAGTTAAATGTGATCTCCCAATCAAGATATACGATGAGCAAGCTCAAGTCTGATTAAGACCTATATCTCAAAAAGTGCCAATTACGATTTGTGAATGACACAACAATATCACCAAGATATGTTAACCCACTTTGCAAGAAAGTGAAGTATTGATATCGAGGTGTTATTGATATAACACGCACAAATGGTAGTGCCTAGCACCTTTTGAAATCGAGGTAATAATAAAACCGAACAAAAAAATCTCAAAGTATAGCTAGGAATAGTTAAGAATGTGTGCAACATAACCGTACAATATAGGTATTTATGTCGAGTTTACAAGAAACAAGACGTAAATATCGAAATTGTAATGATACGAGACAAACAAGCTAACTCCTCTATGGAAGTCCTGCAGTGATGAACCATGCCTAACTACAATGACGATCTTGACGTGGGTATCAAGATCACAATGGCTACCAAATGACGTGAAAACGCCTCCACTCACTTTAGACGTTTAACTAACCCAGCCGCAAACATGGATGGGCGTAAATGGACATAAAAGTGAGAGAAACAGTCGAATGGCAACACAAAGGTAATCACACCTCTTTTGATCAACAAAGTGTCAAAAGAATATGAAGGAAATAAATCAAGAAAAATGACGAAAAATGCTAGCCTCACTTCGGCAGAGTTTCACCTCGCCCTAAGGCAAGTAAAAACTAGGCGAAAGTAATACGTCACACGTTTCTCAAAAAGAAGGTTCACAACTCAACACTATTTTAAAATGGTCAAAGTGGGCTCCTGGCCAAAGTATATTCTCCTAGGTGGTTCTCTCACCCTAGGTGTTACAAAGTTGCCACGAGCGAGCGTGATTTACCCAAAAAGTCACACTGACTAGTTTGGGAGTATCTCGGCTTTACTTTACCCCCTTCAAGAATAGTAGGCAACTAGTGTGTCTACGTGTACTATCACTGGGGTCACCACAACGGACAACCTGTAACGCTATCTCACAAAGGAATCACTAGTCAAGTAGGTAGTGCGGAGCACTTCCCGTTTCATCCACAAGGTTCCCTCTTGCGTGGACTACTTTGGGGTTCCTGGAACCACCCCCATTGTTGTAGCTTAAGGTGTTATGCCAAAGGGGTTATGTTCCAATTGAGCGGAGAGGGACGTACCCTTTTTCAAACCTGCAATATAGTGTTTTGAATATGTTGTTCTTTTTATCTTGTTTAATTAGGTGTGGTTTGCTTGAACACCTTTTGGCAACCTGTATAACAACTGTATTAGTAGTTTTTGATTTCATTTTGATTCCTCCTTTCTTTGACAAGCATTTTTAGGTCCTGCACTCAAGCGTTAGTAGTTCTCCAAGAAAATCACATTATTTAAAAGAGGATTAAGAGTTTTTTTGATTCTCAAGATCATCCAAGGATGCAAGAGAAGAGCATACACAACAAATAATCCAACTAAAAAGTAAAGAAAATCTTTTCAATCAATGAACCATACAAAATTCTTGATAAATGTTCATTCCCTAAACCAAAAGTGAAAGATGAAGTTTCCAATTTACCAAATGTTATAAAATGAAGACTAAAGTTGTTTTTGATTCTCAAGATCACCCTAAGGTGCAAGAGAAGAGCATACACAAACTTTATCCCAACTATATAGAAATGGAAAACTTCAAATCAAAGGACCATTGAAAAATGTTTTGTAAAAGGTTCATTCCCTTAAACCAAAAGTGAAAGATGAAGTTTCCAATTTACCAAATGTTATAAAATGAAGACTAAAGTTGTTTTTGATTCTCAAGATCACCCTAAGGTGCAAGAGAAGAGCATACACAAACTTTATCCCAACTATATAGAAATGGAAAACTTCAAATCAAAGGACCATTGAAAAATGTTTTGTAAAAGGTTCATTCCCTTAAGCAAAATGAATAATCAAATTTCCAAGTTTAATCCCAATGTTAAAAAGATATAGATCAAAGTTGTTTTTGATTCTCAAGATCACCAAAAGGTGCAAGAGAAGAGCATACACACGCTTTGGTCTAAATCGAGTAAGCATGGAAATACAACATTCATCAAAACATTAGACATGTTAGAAAATGACCAGTTTTAAACTAACAGAAAAACCTACAATTTTTGTAAGTATAAATCCTAAATTTATGTTTTCATTGCATATTTAACTTCAATACCTTTCCAACACAAAAAAATGGAGTCATTTGAGTTCTGGGAGAAAAATTTATGGCCTTCGGAAGATGGGTTACGCATATGCTCTTATGCTCACGGTATGCACTTGACATGCACTCAAAAAAATGTCAAAAAATGTCTCTTAATCTGTAAAATGGGAAATTTTTCCAACCAAGATTCAATTTTGACAACAACCCATCACATCAATATATGAATAGAAGACTCAACGCTATCAAACATTAACATACATGCTCAAGAATTTAAAATTTTCAAGAAATTGACAAAACTAGCATGTAGAATGATGAAAAAGTAAGCTCTAAAAATGAAAACATGATGAAATCTTGAAATTTTCTCACCAAGATTAAATTTTGACAGCAACCCACCACATTAATATGTAAATAGAAGACTCATCACTATCAAACACTAACCTACATGCTCAAGAATTTAAAATTTTCAAGAAATTGACAAAACTAGCATGTAGAATGTTGAAAAAGTAAGCTCTAAAAATGAAAACATGGAGAAATCTTGAAATTTTCCCATCAATTCCAATTTTGACAGCACTTCACCTCCTTTATACCTACAAGGAAGACTCAACACATGCAAACTCAACAAAACAAGTTAAGAAAACAAGTTAGATCAACATGTGTAAAAGAGGGTTAGTAACCAAAAATGAAACTTAACTACAAAAACTTGAAATTAAGTGCAAAGGACAATGGAGTAAGTCCCACCAGGCGTGCCAAATGTGTGCATGTATTTTTTTAATGCTAAATTAAATGAAGAAAGAACTAACACCTAAATAGTTCTATAACAAAGCTAATGAACAAAACTAAACACCATCAAAGATAAGAATTAAACAAGAGTTAGATGCTACATTCATAAATACAAACTTTGAAACTAACAATGCTAAATATATAAACTCCTCTATTCTCTAACAACAAATAAATAAATGGACCTAAGTAAGCTCCATGGCATATCAAAATATTTGGTTTTAGTATCTCCAAGAACCTAGGAATGGGGCTTATCAAAGTTGGGCTACAAGACCCTTTGACACCTCCCATATGACCTAAGCACTTTAAGAAAGAAGCTTAACTCTTCAAGATGATGAACTCTCAAGAAAAAAAGTGCAAGCTCTTAGTCTCTTTGCTATATGCTTTGCATTTTCTCTCTTAGGAGTTTAGGTGTAAGTAAAAAGGTAGGTGGAGGGCTCTTTATATAGCCCAAAGGATAAAGGATTCAACACATTCTCATGAATGTGGGATAAAGGTAAAACATGATTAGGAATGGATAAGGTTGCTTTATTAAAGGTAACCTTACTTTAGAAGGGTTTAATTTATGCTTAGCAAGTCATGGGAGTTGGGGGTGTTTTAATTAATCAAAGGTGATTAACTAATAGGTAGATGTAAGCTTATAGAAGATAATTAGAGGAATATTAGATTAAATCAATTAAATATTGATTTAGGCTATTATAAGGGGATTAAATCAACTTAAAATATTAGTATAACTAATTTATTGAGGAAAATGTTAAATTTGGAAGGGTGTGGAATAGGGTCATGGGATGCACCATGGAATGGTTGGACCTATGGACCCACTTCATTGTATGGGGGTACACCCCAAGGAGTTACAGATAACTAGTGGGTTGTTGAACCACGCATTATTATGTCACTTGGGTTAGGAGTGTTCGAACTCTATGTGTCTTGGGCCATAGGGACAACCGGCCTCCTTGAGGGAGGCATAAGAGACTTGAGGGAGGCATAAGAGTTTGAGGGAGGCATAAGATATTTGTGTGTATGATTGATGTTTGGGATATATGTTGAGTTATTGTGATGTTTTGGTAGTGGTTTTTTGATGTATGTGTTACTCATGTCAGTTGGATATGTTTTGTGATGTTGTGGATATGGCATTGATGCCCTTGTTGACCCTATGTACATGTAGCTATTTTTTGAGTCATGTAAAATCTTCATATGTGGAATTGAGGAAATGTTTGGTTGTCATAGTACCTCTTTTACTCAAGAATTATATGTTGGTAATAGATGTGTGACAAGTGTTATGCTTGTGGACCGAGTCTGTTCTCTTCCATATTTGGTCAAGCTTTTGTGATGTGGTACAGACATGAAAGTATGTAAAAGTATGCTTGTGAATTTTTAGTGTTGTGTATGACCCTGGTAGGGTGTTGTGATTGTAGTTCATGTTGGGCACCCACAAGAATGAATAAACTAAAATTCTACAACAATGAAATTCTAAAGAACTTGAATTAAGAATAATGTTAATGGAAGGAGACTAATGAAATAACGAATAAGAGGAGCGCAATCTTCAAAGAACGAAAGTTAAAAATTTTCCAAATGTTCCTAAGGCTACCTTGTGGTTGTGCTTTAATCAACTGAAACTTTAAATCATAGGGTGTCATTTCACCTTTATATGTCCTTTGTTGCGTACCATTTATTTTCCTCTATATTATGTCGCATCAAGGATGATGCTTTCATAAGGGGAGGAGAATGTAATGCCCCATTCACCATTGCTCTTTTATTAAGCGATGACCGTGCCTCAAACGGTTGAATGTTATTGCATTTCCTTTGAAACATTAGTGGCTTCGCATCATCGAGCTTACATGTTGGTCGCTAGTAATATGATTAATTATTTTATTTTATTTAAAAAAAATCGTAAAAGAATCATAAAAATAATGATAAAGAAATATCATTGTATTTTATCTTGTCGATTGACGATTATTTGTGTAAGTGTCAATTTATTTTATAAATATTGTTAGTAATTACCTATAAACTATTTTACTTTATTATTATTTATCGTTCTTGTGTTTGAGCCCTCATGTAAGTGATTTTGTTGTGGCATTGTTGCTTTAGTTCCTAAAGGTTATTTTTTCGAACCCCATATAGGTGTCAAGACGTTTTAAAGCATAAGAAGAATAAATAATAAATGAATCGATGTATCAATTATATTTTTATTTTTGTATATATGTAATAAAATTTTACTTTGAATTAATTAAGCCTTTTCAGGCCACGTTTCTTATCCCCGACTTGTAAATCTTTTTGTTCAATTTTCTCTACTGCTTAGTGTGAGTTGATGTGGGTTCCATTTCCTCTCTTTGGATTACTTTTTCCTTGTCTTCTAGCAAAGTGGGTGCATGGGAATGAAGGCCACCTACTTCTTTAATTATTTCATTTATGCTTGGTTTGTCCCACGTGCTGTGGGTAAGAAATATCTCTTCCCTTTTGGTAGTGGGCCGCATACTTTAATTTTAGTTGTTCTAGCAAATCTTTCCCAGATTTCTTGTTGTTAGCTGCATGGATTTTTGGTGAGTGCGCAAGACTTTTTGGACGCCTTTTTACCTGCTGGCCGCATACCTGTTTGGGTTGGATTTATTCTTTCTACTCTGATTTCTTCTCCTTGCTGCGTGTGTATGTTGTTTTCTCCTAGCCGCATGAGCAGAGAGAAGTTGTCAGACTGGTTTGAAGGGAGAGAAGCCATCAAAAACATTCTGTCAAGGCATTTTATATAATAGTTCCTCCATGGCTGCAGTATTTTGTTTATCTGGGAATTTTAGTCTGAGTTCTTTCCCTTACTAGATGGATGGCTCTTCTTGTCCCATGTTTCTTTTGTCTCTGGTTGCGTTTTGTTCTCCCACTTTCTTCTTGTGTGGTCCCCTAAGCCACCAACACATCATTTTGGCTGATTCATTTCCTTGTGTTGAGATGGACATTATGTTCTGTTTTAATCACTCCATTTTTTTACACAAGTTGGGAGTGCTCTCTCAAGGTTGTGGAGTCAGACTTCCTTCTGTCAAACTTTTTTCATTTTTAAAATTCCCAGGATTCTCCATTAAACCCATTTTACATACTTACTATTGTAATTACAATCTTTTAGATCTCTATTCCTTTGGGAGGACACAACTCATGGTGTGGGGGTGAATACATACTGGATAACATGAGAATGAGTGGTGTTTTAGCGCTAGCATGGATCCGGATGGAAATTCAATATGATGAATGTCACTGCAACCCTAAGAGTGGAGTTGGCTACTTGCGGAAAGTTTGGAGAAATAGGAAAGATATTTCTACACTTTTCTCTTGTTGCTAAATTTAAATTATCATGAAATTGAACTACCATTTCCTTGAATTAGTTTGTCATTTGGATGCCTTGTTGGGAGATCTCTCATGTCAACTTGTTTTCTTCTTGTTTTATCTTTTACCATTATCAGTATGTTAGTGGAAAGCAAGTGTGTGTCCTCTCCTCTGGGTGTTATGTTTTTCTTTCTTGAGTGATCGACCTTCATCTGTTTGTTTATAGTGATATCCTTCTCTACGATTGAGTTTCAAGTTTATTATGTTGTTCCAAGTAAGTAATTCATTGTTGTTTTTGTAAGCTTACGAAAACTATGAAGCTCCTTCCTACCACCCGAGTTTTTTTTTCTTTGTATTTTGTCGTATGTTGTTAACCCCTCTAAAACCCCTTTGATAACTCTTTTGATCTTGGGAAAGAAAGGTTATAGGATTGGATTGATCAATCACAGGGTTAGCAGATTGGAGTTTTGATATTGAAATTTTTTGAATGAATATGTTTGGGTGAAAAGTTTGTCGGACCTCACATGTTTGATACTCCTTCTTATCATCAGTATTATTCCTAGGATTTTAAATCCTTCCTCAGGAAGCACTTTTACCATCCCTATCAACTTGAACCGTAAGTAATTTTTAGATCACCTAAGTTTGAGGTTACAAATATGCAATCCAATACCCCATTAATACTAGAATTGCTTTGGTCTAATTTCCTCTCGGGAAGATTGTTGGTGGCATATTCTATTTTCCTAACTTGCGTTTCTTTTTCTCTTTTATAATGTAATGTTGTTAATTAAGATTGGTCATTGTCTATGCACGTAATTACATTAATGTTTTGTGTTGGAAATTGTCTTGAACACTATTAACCTTGAGGAAAACTAATCTTGAAATCGATAGTCTTATGAATTTATAGCGGAAGGTGTTTCTTTGATAACGACACTTAGTGAGTTATGTTTGTACCTATTTTGGAACGGTTGATTATGTTATCAAGGGTTGCCTTAAAGTATTGTTGTTTTGGAAAAGAGGTAATTTCTTTTAAATTAACCAAACTTTAGAATTACTGTGGAGGTTTGAAAATCCTTAGTGATATAAAATTTAGATGACATTTTGTATACTCTTGTTTGATGGAACTCCCTTATTCTCTTGTGTGTTGTTACTAGCCTATAAGGGTATTGACCCTTCTTTAATGATTGGGGAATCTCTAGGAACTAATGGTCAAATCTTTTTTTCATGCCTTCGCTTGAAACTTATGTTGTGTGGTGTCTGCGTAATTAATTTCAGTCATATACTCTATGCAATTATGGGATTGAAATATTTTAATATACTTGGCTTTTCATGTTAATCTTTACACCTCGTGTTTCCTCTTCGTTGGGCTGATCAACTCTTGTACTTTTATGAATCTAATATTATAGCCTATGCTTTTGGTATCTTTTTGATAATTTTAGATGGCTGGTCTTAAAATAAAATTCCAATTTATTATTATTTAATTATTTGATGGGGATTCCATTTCTGTTAGATTGTTTAATTTTTATTCTTATACGGTCAAGGACCCTTCTTGTATGATTGTTATATTTTCATTGCTTTTGTTCATAACTAAATTTTAGGGTTTTCTTCTTTGATTGGCATGGTAGAGACTTTATGATAATTTGAGGTGTTGTTGTGTTTAGGGCATTGACCCAATTCTCGTAATAGAGTGTTTCTTTCATGGTATTGTTAGACTTTAGTTATGGTGGCTTTGTGTAGCCTTATCTTGCTCAGTTCTCGCAAACTGACTCTTGTGAAAAAAAATTTGCAGATGGCTTATGCGGGTAAATGAGGGATAGACTTGTAGACTTTTGTATCAACCTCAGTTAAGAAGTTCTTTTGCTCGAAACCTTTTTATGTTGTTTAACTATTGATAAGGTCCAGTGGAAAGTTTTAGAAGTGGGTCGATATCTTAGTATAATTTATGGTGTATGATGTCATCTTAACTTTGGAAACCTTGGATTGTTTGGCTATCATGGAAAATATAAGAAAATTTGATTACCGCTTTGTTAAGTGATCTTAATGGATTATCAGAATTCTAAGAATAGTTTAGCATTTCTTGGTCAATGTTTTTACTCTCTTGTTCCCTATTCATGGTTCCTTAGAGTGGGTATGTCTCTTTGGCTTGTGTATCGTGTTGGAAAGAACTGATGCAACCTTGTTTTGTTTTCGTAAATGAGTATTGTTAAACTTTACCCTTGAGAATAAATGTTGAGTTAAATCTTTCTAAGACTTAGTAATAATGTGTTATAAGTAAAATAAAATGGGTTGTTTAATACTTATAGAAGTTAAACTAAAATTTATATGCAAATAAATTAATGTAGAGGTGACCTACTTGAGAACAAGTAATTCCATGAGTGATCAAAGATGAAACCATCCTTTGTAAAGTAAAAATTATATAACTTGATATCCCTAGCTACACTAGCGAACATTATCCTTTTCATGGTGAATTGTTAAAAAAATCCTAAGGTGAAATAAATTGTTATTTGTTAGAAGATAATAAGATTTAATAAGTAGGAGGAAACAATTTAGAAACCACACAATCTATCTCTCAACCATTTGAAAGGTAAATTGTTTTCTTTTCTAAAAATCATCCAGTAAAGCCTAAGTAAAATCTTTAATAATTTTGGATAAATTCTCAAGCTTCAATAAAATCCAGTTAATAACTAATGAGGTCTTAAAGATGAATTCAACTCGACCTTCTTCCTCTAACTTTTTTTTCAAGGTGCTTGGTAATTTTTTTCTCTTAAGTATGTTGAAAGTGAATCCATATTGTAATAAGGTTATGAGCGAATTTTAGTAACATAAGTGTGGATAGATGGCCTTGTGGAATTAAATTACCTCCATTATTAAATAATTGAATTAAAAAAATAAATGTCATAATAGAGAAGATTTAAAGCTAATTACTCAGTGTAAAAGGAATAAACTTAGCTTGGTAAGATGAATTGTACAAATCATATCCGAGTCTCCTTGAAAACGTAAGTTAAGAATTGTAAGATGTCTTATTAAAATAAATAACCCTCAAGAATATCTCATTTTGGTTTGCCCTAAATATAAGTGTGTTACGTGGTTGGACTTCTATGTTGTCTGTCTAAAAGAAAAGTGAATTTTCCTTTATGGGTTTGAACATTTCCATGCTACCTTTGTGGTCATCTTTGTATCAAGTTGTTCACAGAGTTATTTGTATCATTGGTGAAGACATGTTGTGTCATGTTATCTTTAAAGCAAGTCAAAAAAATTATCCTGTGTTTTTCTATGTAGTCTTGTGTGTCGAAATAGTGATCATTACATCCTCCTTTAGTGCCCTAATTGTTGCAGCTTTATCCATATTCCTTTGTGTCACTTCTATGAAGACTTTAACCAAAGTATTACCCACTTGTTCATCGACATAACAATAGGCTTTCTTGTTATGTTCTGGCCGGCTCGAGGTGTCTTCTTCAACCTCCGCAAAATACACGACTCTTCACATACATCAAAATCTGGTTCATCCATGTGTGTGTGCATCGACCATGACAATTGCTTCCTTGTGCACATGGTTGCCATATCTTCATCCATCAACTCCCAACCATATAACTCATTTTGTTTCATTGTGCTTTGGAAACGTGCGCGAGAAAATTTTACCTGTATCCTCGATGTAGCCCATGACTAGTGGAAGATATTCTCCACTTTTTCTTTTTGATCTAGGCTACTTAGAAACTTGGGCTTCAAGATTTAGGACTTGTGATGTTGTGTCTTGAGAAGTCTCAGTTGTTGTCTTATCTACCTCCCTTCCTCGTTCCTCTCCATCATATATTTATATCATGGTTTATCCTTGTTCTCTGGAGGTGTAGGGCAATTAGGTGTGATTTCCTCAGACTCCTCCGCTTCCTCATTCAGCTTCAATTTCCTTCTTATTTTCTCAATTGTCTCCTTCTGTGGAGAGATTTAAGGTGATCTATGTACTATTTTTGGAGTAGCACCTAGGGTCCTTATTCTCCTAAATACTCTTTTGAAATTGCACTCTCCATGGACTACATGTAAGTCCTCATCATCTCCTTCTTGTGGCTAAGGTGGTGTAGTCATGCGCTCAGCTTCTTCCTTATTTGGAGGTTATATTCGCCTCTGTGCTTTAAACCACCACTATCTTCATGCTCCTCTTCTTCATCATCTACTTGAATTGTTTCTATGGTCTTAGGTGTTGGAATGTTTTCCATTATATACCTACCTTTTGGCGGCCCTGGGAGAGTTAACTCATTCTCCAAATACTTAGTGTTCTCTAGATTGGGTTTGAGTTGCAGGTACACAAACACAGCTCCGGTGTCCCCAACTTCCAATATTACAGGCTTCATGCTTATAATATCTAAGATAAGCCTCTCAATGTAGGAATTCCACCCTGGATATACATATTTCTTTCTCAAAGTGTGGTAGTCACAATCTACCTTATCTGCATTGAATATTAGGCGTACGCATCGATAACCAATGAAATGATGCTTGGAAATACCTTGTTGTGAAGGCATATGAAATTTTGCACCATGGGATCCAAGCCCCATCCTTTATTACAAATTGCATGATGTAAAAATGTTGGTAGAATGCAAACTAAACTGCCTTACCCACCATTGAAGGCAAATCCTTGGGTATGCATCATTCTTCTTCAAACACCATGTGGAGTCTATCATACCACATCTCCACCCTTTACTTGAATGGTTTGCTCATTTATTCGTCACATAAGTAGTTTCCAAATATTTCCGAGGGTGACTTATGTTTCATGGGGTACTCCCAAATCTTCTCCTTTGGCCCATTAGGCACCCCAATCTCCATAAACACTAAGGACAATAACACAACGCCAAAAATTATTTTGTCACCTATCGTGCTTCTTCAATGATTGTCTTTACTATGTGATCTGCAATATTGTAGACCACTCCTTGAGACATATTCTTTGCGACATGTAGCCACATTGTGTTTACCTGTGACCATCTTTCTTGGTCATTCAACTTTGTTACAATATGTGTAGTTTCTGCACTACTAGGTACTTTTTTAATTTTTCAATGTCCATGCCACGTGGACCTTTGGTATATCCCAGCTCCTTTCTTGTCTCCAAGATTATGGCCTTATCAATTAAGTCGATATCCATATCCACTCCCGAGGCCCTTAGTCTGTCACGGTTGAAATGAAAGCAACTCGAGTCTAACCCCTCTGTCTGCAAAGTAGAAGAAGTCCTCGTGGACTCTTCTCATCTACCATTGATATAATGGTTCATACTTTCCAAAGCATGGCAGCTCATACAACTAGTAGACTCCATTTTTCTTCAGTAACTTCTCACCAACGTCATTATACATTGACATATCTTTTATTGTGTGCTTGTTCATTTTTGTGCTCATGAACACATTGTGCTCCCTCTTATTATCTCGATGTTCGATGGTTGTAATCGTTGATTTTACATTGGCGTATATGGAAATCCCATTCTGTCCCATAGTCATGCCCTCTGGATACTACATTTCTAAGAAATCACTCTCGGGAGAAGCTTATTCTTCCAATTCGACCTTCTTCTTTTTTTCTCTTGTTGCGGGTGCTTTCTTAGTTCCATCTAAAAATATCTCTTTTCTTCCCTCTGTAATCAAGCAAGTTGAAACCCTAGTTTAAATCTTTGTTCCCTATTGGAAATCACGTGCCCTAGCTCATTTGTAACATGTTTATTTCACTCAAACCCTTCACCTATGGGAATGCAAGATTCTCCTACACATAACCCTTCTCTCCACGTCTGGTTTCACACTCTTCGCACCTCAACACGATCGTTTGGCTCATTTGCAATTAGCCCTTTTCAAATTATCTCAATTGCAACGGTAAAAATGAACTCACATCCTATCCTTATATAGAATTTCAAAAATTTAGTGCATTTATTGCTCCTCCACCTACCAACAATCCTCTCATTAATTGACCATTTTCGTTCTTTCCACGTGATACATCTTCACGCACAAGATATAACCTTCTATCGCACCCTTCTACCTTTTGGTTACAGAATTCTCTTTAGCATGCTTCCATGTGCCTGAGTACCTCGTCATTGTGCCTTCCACTGGTAGTCTTCTTGGCCTCTACTTACCTCACGTTATACTTGTTTCTTCATTCCTCTCTATCTATGGTCCTTGTGTCTAGAAGTAATTTTTTTCAATTCTCCAACCTTGAATAGCACCTGTAGATAGTTCCTTTTGTGTGTACTTATTTCCATCAGTCATGTACCTAGATATCAATAACCTACCCCACACTAAGGGTATCTGTAGTCCTCTACTCATAAAAATTATTCAAATAGTAATTAGCTTTTGGCGCGTAAACACACTTATTAAAAAAACACACCAAATGAATTGAAAAATCATAGCAAAAAGAAGGAAACGCGTTAAGGGAATGTAGAATTGGAAACTTAACCTAAATGGAAACACTACCTTATTACAAACACCAAGAAAACTTATTTACATTATGGCTTCAGACTACTCCCATTGAAGTAACCCGGTAACCATATTCCATCAAGTGCCTCTAATTAACAAGCACCTGATTCGAGTATGTGAGTGATAACATATGGCCCCAACCAATGTACCTTGAGTTTTCCTGGATGGCACAAAAACATAGAATTATAAAGGAACACCATCTATCCTATCTCAAGATTTTTATCCCTAATGTTCATGTCATGCCATGCTTTCTTCTTGGCCTTTTCTTATTTTTTAATCCAACGTATTATTGTTCGTCACTCATCTAACTTGATTAAATTTTCAATCCGTTATTCTAATTCTTGCTTATCGCAAGACCTCTAAAGACGCCCAATATGAAAAGAAGGTAACATAAATTCCATAGGAATAACTGCTTCTATGCCAAAAACTAATTGAAATGGAGTGGCTTTATTCAACCTTTTATATCTTTTTGATATGCCTAAAGTGCTGCTGGAATACTTTATCATCCCAATACTTTCTTCCAACATCACATATTTTTGTCAATGTCGGCTCAAAATTTTGTTGAACACCTTAGAGTTCCATTTTCCTAAGGATGATAGGGTGTAGTCTTATGGTTTGTAATCATGAATTTATCCAATAAAATTCTGATTGTCTCACTAAGAAAAAGTGTTCCCTTATCACTAGTCAAAATTAAATGACATTCATGCCTTGTAATAATATTTTCCCATTAAAACCTATCTCTGTTATAGCCATTATACAATCCTTTGTAGGTGCTTTACTTCTACCCACCTTCTCGAGATAATTTGTGTAAGTTATGATTTAGTGTGATCTGTTTCTATGCATAGCTGGTGAAATAGGACCCAAAAATCTATATCCCATTTCTCAAATGGTTTGGAACTAGTAATGGGTATTAAATTCATTTCATATCATTGACTTGGTTTCCCAAGACATTGACAATGATCACAAGCCTTACACAATTACTTGCAATCTTTATACGGGGTCTCCCACCATAATCCAATGAGTAGAATCTTACCCACAATGGCATCACCTCCATATTTGCCACCTGCAATACCACCATGAGCTTCTTCCATAATATATGTGTGCTAATATTCTAGTACAAAATGATGTAATAATTCATCGACCTAACTTGTACATGTCACTAGTAATCAACATGTAGGGGTTGTGGATATAGAAAGTTGTTTCTTCTCCAAATATTTCATTCCTTCTAGTATCATACATGTTCGTATAAATATAGCAATGTCCTCTAGTTCCGATAGCACTCATTATAACCTGTATAACTATGCATCTAGCATGGTATCTTCAATTGCATGTGCTTCTTCTTCTAATCGTATTCGGATAAATGGTCTGGTCTAGAATTACTTTTCCTTAGTTTTACCACAATTTGTGAAATTAAATTCTTGAAATAAGATTACCCACCTGCATATGTGCCCTTGTAGAATGGGCGTGTTTACCAAATATTTCAATGTCATGTGATCTGTATAAAAGATGAATGGTTCTGCTAGCAGGTACTATCGGAGCTTATGTAGCACATAGATCATTGAAAAGCTTCGCGCTCTGTAGTTGTGTAATTATATTCTATATGAGTCAGCTTTCTACTAGAAAAATAGATAGGATGATCTACAATATCTTATCCAGATTGAGCCAACACCACTCTAATGGCGAGGTAGTAAGTTTCTCCTTTAATTTCCTAAATGCACACCTTGTTGTGGTTCTCCCCAGTAGAATGTACCTTTCCCTTTTAGTAACTCTTCCAACGGTGTGGTAACTTTGGCATATCCTTTGATAAAATTTATGTAATATCCTATATGACCTAAAAATCCACACACCTCACTCTGATTGGTAAGCTCTCTTAGGCCTATAATAACTGCAAGCTTGGTTGGATCAACCAATAAACCTTCCTTGTAGATTATGTTTCCTAATAGTATTCCAAATGGTGTAGCAAATATGCACTTCTTTATGTTTAAAGAGATACTTAATTGTCTACATCTTTCAAACATTAAGCGTAGATTTTCACAATGATCCTTAACTAATCCATACTCGTCAATAATCCAAATAAATATGTACGAAGTTGTGACTAAATTCCTTGAACGTTTGAACAACTATGCACAAAAAAATACAACATGATCACATTTTTCGGACAAAAGGCATTACAAGTATAGGCCAAGCTATCCCATTCAGTAGTAAAATTAGTCTTTTCTTGATCCTCCTAGGCAATCCTAACCTAATGATACCTAGAGAACCCATCTGTAAACAAATAGATTTTGTGCCCTGCAATGCCTTCTATTATTTCCTCAGTGAATGGCGTAGGAAAGGGATCAGTCACACATGCAACATTCAGCTCCCTGTAGTCCATGCAGATCTTAATCTATCCATCCTTCTTGATATTGATCACCATTAGACTAACCCATTTTGACTCATCAAGGGGCTTGATAATTCTAGACTTCAACATTTTTTCAATCTCTTCTTTAACCTTTTCGCACAAGTTTGGGTTCATCCTGTAGGGTATCTTTCTAACTGGATGCACACCCTCTTTAAGCTTTATCTTCATCTCCCCTAATGATTCATGCATGCCTTTAAGTTCATGGTACCCCCTAGGAAATAAGTCCTGATAATCCCTTAGTAACTCTATGATTTTTTCCACTTTAGAGTCTAACCAATAGTCTCCAATTATGGATTCCTTAGGCTCGGCAAGATCGACCATATATTCACCTTTTTTATCTTCATAGGTTCATGATAGGCACACATGGTCTTATCTACATTGTCCAACACCTCACGCCTACCTATGGAATGGTTTTCATCCATATTTTTACTTCTTCATCATCCACTAAGTAGACCATTTTTCCTTTTTCTTTCTTAAGGAAAGTGCATTGAAGTAGTGTGGCATCGGCCTCTGTCTCTTCAACAAGATGTACTCCTAATTTTCCTTCATCTAATAACTCTTGAAGGATTTATTCTACCTTGGCACTATCTCCCATAGTTAAGAACTTTATGACTCTTAATGCTTCTTTCACTAGAGGTTTAGTAGAGAAGAATTCAAATGTCTGGGCCATTCCTGTAGTTAAATCCTACCAATTTCAGTCTCTCTATGAAGATCTACATATACATACCAAGCATGCATGTAGCCTTGTAAAGTGGAATAAAACTTGTGCACCCACAAAGTGAAGGTGGTAAAGCTTCCTTCCCTTGTCCATATTCTCTCACACTTCTAAATGTGGTGCTAAATAGGTTGATTACCATGATAAGTGTAGATTTGAGTAGGTGCATTGCTCCTAAAGAACCTAGTAGTAAGAGCAATCCTAATTTCATTCCATCCTACAAGATTATCCTTGTGGGCCACCCACCAACGTGCTACTATCCCACGTAGTGTATATGCTAGCATATTTCTTCTTTCCAGTGGGTCTATCCATTTTTCCTCCATGGCGTGCAAGAATACCATAGGATCTCCTTCTCTGGTGTAACAAGGTACCGAGTTATTACCTATCCTCCTGACATAATACAGTTTTCTTCCCTTATGAAATATGCTCTTGACTTCACGCCCTACCAACTCATAAGTTCTATGTGCCAAATCATCATAAGAAACACTTGTAGTATCATTAATAGATTATGTATCCTCCCACTAAATTATTCCTTCTTTAGTTGGCTCAAGAATATTTGGATATCGGATGGCACGTACAAAAATCCTATTCGAGATCTTCTTCACTTAAGGGATCAACATAGGCCATGATTTTCCATCGTTAAAGGGATAATAACTCTTTCCTCCTAGTTTTCAAAATTGATATAACCCTTGTTGAACCGAAGATCAACATTATTTGCATAGCTCCAAGAACACCCCAATAGATCCAGGAAGCTATCCGACTCGCCAGTGCTAAAACCTCAAAATGTCCAATGAAATTAGCTCCTTGTATGGTAATGGATGCATATTTCAAAACTCTGATGGGAGTGGCCTTAGTCCGATTAGCCATGAACAATACATTAGAGGATGGATGAAATGGGGGTCTTCCCATTTGTACCCATGCATCTAAATTAATAACATTGACTTCTACACCTATATCAATCAATATATTACTCAATAGCCACCCATCCACAACAAAGCATTCGAGTTATTTCCTTGTCATAATCTAGGATATGAGGGGGAATATTTGCATGTAGGATCTATTTTTAGTCTCAACACTTACGCATGGAGTGTTTCCTTTTAAAAAATTCCCCAATAGTGGAATGATATTTTCTTGGCCCAAAAATTTGCACACTTTTATCAAGTCATCCATATCGAGTCTAGACTGTCTCTCGATGATTTCTTCTACTCCATCTTCCATTATTGCTCCTTTAAATATTGTATTTCACCTTGAAGATTCTAGAGTACCTCTATGGTTTCCTAATAAACCTCCTTCGATGGGTAGGGTCGAGGTACCGTGCATGAAGAACCTCCTCCTTAATGATGGTAGGTTTCTACTACAATGATTCTCTCAAGCACGTCTTTGCCTCGGTGCAGTCGTGATCTTTACATATAATGCCTCGGACTCTACTTCCAACTTAGGCATGCATTGATTTTCCACATTACACGTATCCTAACCATCCATGCGCATTTGTTTTCTTGTTTATGCTGCTTACTAAGATGCTCATACAAGTCCGGGAACTCCTCGTAGCTATGAAAATTTCCACTGAGAAAAGAACATGTAATATTCTGGGGGAATTCATGCCTGTAGTGGTCAAGAGATCCATAAGTATAACATGTTCCATAAGGGAACTCACTTCTTCCACCACCATGGCCTCATCCTCCAAATCCACCATGGTATCCTTGACCTCTACCACGACCACCTTCAAAATTCCCTTCATTCCAATCATAGCGCCCCTAATTGTGATCCCAGTCCTGATGCTCATTCTTGCCTTTAGAATTATTTAGGACTTATGTCTATCGTACGCCAATATCTATAGCATCATGGATCTAACCAATCAACCTACAGTCTTCCATGTCATGATTCATGGACCTATAGATTTCTGATGTAGCAAACGTTCTTCCTTATCATGCATTGTAGTAAGGGCAGCGGATATCATCATGGTTTAGATGGCATATCTTGAAATCCAATATCAATGAGTGCACCAATCTACGAGGACAACTATCCTTTATGTGACCTTCTACTTTGCAATTTGTGCACCAAATCCCTATTAGAATCTCATGTGCTGAATTTTCCAATAGTTTCTCCAATTGCTTTGTCATAGTTGTGATCTGTGCTTCTAAAAATGGGCTCACCCCGGTTTCTATTCTTCCAAATGCCTCAGCGCATAAGGATGCTTCAAGTGCTTCATGCAGATCAGTGTATGTCTTATATGATAATTCCCTCCTAAAAGTGGTAATCAAGCCCCCAACAAACCATTATGCATGTTGGCTTACATGTATATCATAAGAAAGCTTAGATAATCAGTGTTTTAAAATGGGCATCATACTCTCTGACACTTTTAGTAGTGCCTTGCTTAATATCCTTGAGTGCACTTATACTCTTCTTCTCAAACTCAAGGATGTGAAACTCTTTAAGGAATGCATCTTTTAAAGTTATATAGTTTACACAAGTCTGATTAGGGTCAAACTTTCTATACTAGCTATGTGTGCATCCTTGTAACGTAGTAGCAAATTAGCTTTCCCTACGCTCAGAATTTGTGATTCCTTTTACGTGCCATAATATTTCACAAATATGCACATGTTCAACAACATCTTTTATGCCCCTATAATCTAGAAGACGAAGACACATCTCTATGTAAATATTTTGTGGTGGTGTAGACCTTTCCCCCCCGATCTAGAGCCTCCTATGTCTCCCCTACCTCCAGAACCACCAGATCCACTGGAGCTAGAGCCACTTATACCTCCTGATCCCAAATCTGTAGCCATAAACACACCAAAAGATGTACTTCCCTATGTCCCAATAGTATTACTAAATTGAACCCCTACGGTGCTGTGAGGTGGTGTCACTCCCGAGAATTAAATCCAACATTCCACGTACTCACATTATGTGTGAATGATGCTCTGAAAAAGTACCCTAAACAACAATGAAGATGTTTTCCCTATCACGTACTTGTTATCTGAGTTACTCCTACTCCCCTACTTCCTAAATTAGTTTGATAACTACTTGTCGTACTAGATACTCGAAAACCAAGCACAAGGCATAGGTTGTTAGGTAGGTTCAGATGCACACCCACGGCCCAGGTCATCTCTATTAACATGCTTCCTTATGAGGCTGATGAGGGTTCCCTGTCATGATTTCCCATATGGGGGAGTTCCTGATGCTTTGGCTCCATGTCTCCTTTGTGAGCTCCAAATCCTTCACAAGCAATATCTCTCCCCAATGCCATACTCTGTTATGCAATGCCATGTTTCTTCTCTACCTCCCTCTCGCGTGCCTCATTATACTTAAGTTTCCTTTCCTCTCTCTACCTTTCTACCACTAGGTCTGCCATCCTTCACCAAACCTACTCTTGCCCCGTGTGTGGTGGGGTTTAGTTAGCCATTGGTTTACTCTCCAAATTCAAAGTTACCATCAGGATCTTGATCACTAGTGGAATGCCTTGTAAGTAAGTTCCCCTTGGATATCGTAAAAACTGGAATTCAGCTACCTCTGGGCACAAATAAGTGGAAATTGAGTACTCCAAGATATAACTATTCAAAACACCATAGAACCATGTATCCACAAAGACGAGTCCAAATTAGATCAGCATCATAAAGGGCCTAAAATTCTTCCTGCATCCAGACAAGTGTGTGATACCTCTAATTCCACTTATATGCATAAGAAATCATCCACTCATATAATTCTATTGGAAAGATAGAGAAAAATCTCTCATATAAATTGTCATAAATATTTTGTTCCACCCACACGCGTACGTTAAACTCAGATCCAGTGTTGAACCATCGTGCCTATTCTTCTTCCAGATTGTGTATCCACTCCTCAACACTTGCTAAGGAAAACCGTTATGTCTTCATCGTGAACCATCCTAAAAATAACTAAAAAAGAGGTCCCGACAACAAAACTAATGATGCAGCCTAGAATTCACCAATACAAGCCCAGACGTGTTGACATATCACTCATCCTAGACTGAGCACTCACTCGAAGTGCGAAAAGGTATGAGGCCCCTCTTTAGGGTTATTGTTGTAGCACGTTAGCATGATGAAGACTTAAGGTATTCAGATCCATGACTAATATATCATTCTACAAAGTACATGTTCAGATCTAGATCTAGAGAATAACAAACTTGAAAGATAACCATGATGAAATCAAGCATGCAATACTGAACTATAACCATGATAACACCTTGATTTAGTCTATAATCTCCATTATGTTAAATTCAAGTAATACACGTAAGCTTATTTATAATAATAGTAGCATACACTCATGCGCATATCAGATTTAGTAGCATAATCTCACTATAACATATTTCTCACACTCTCTATGTTTACATAGTTAAATACATATTTATAAGGGCGGGGAATTTCCCTTCACCGCTTATCTAATCCTAAAATAGGTCACATGTTATTATTAGCCACGCATCGTTATAAAATATCCACATATGCAAGTGCACTAATAATAGACTGCTTTTAGTTAACTGACAGTAGTAGATCTATTCCCAACTTGTGTCCATGAAAATCTCTTTGTAGTTGATTCTCCAAAAAATAGCTAGTGTGTGTCGCGTAAGTATTTGACTAGTTTGTTTTCTCCACATGCTTTCTCCAAAAATAGATCCTCATCATGAAAACAGCTAAGTACGAAACCTATTTTTGTTCTTCTTGTGTGATCCTTTTTGATACTTCTGCACCTTTGAATGTGCTCTTCTCTCTTGTGTGAACCTTCTATATTTTATTCACTAAGTTCCAGATTTTTATTGATCAACACACACTAATTGAGAGTCACCCATGGCATGGAGATAAGAAATATTCTTGTTGAGGGTAACTTACATGCCCAAGATAATAGCTTCATATTCATCCATGTTATTAGTGACCTTGATTTCTAGTTGGTAGAAAAGGGGAAAGTTTGGTTAGAAGAACCGGTTTGGACACAGTCTTCCCCAAATCCTTGAAGTCATTTTTCCCCATCAAATTGTAACAACCATGTATCCTCATGTAAATCAATGGTAATTTCTTCTTCAAAGTGATCTTAGGGTTTGGTTTGGACTTATTTGAAGGAGGAACTTCTTTATTGGTGTTGAAGGATTGAGCCTCAAGACTGGTCATGAAGCCAAAGAAATAGTCTTTAAAGTAAAAGGTTTTATCGATACCCTCAATGAGGAATATGTACTCATCGGGTAGTGCATCATGGATAGGTTGAGGGGAAGGAATGGGATTATCAACCAATTTATTTGCAATAACTTGAACATTTATCACTCACTATGTAATAATACTGAGAGGTCAAATTCCATAATAAGAGTCATCCACTTCCTAATTCTATCTATTTGAAGGACAAAATTTGATAAGAATTTTTGTAAAGGATACGTGTGGAAAATTAGGAAAGTGGTTTGATAAAGTATGTAATGTCATATTTTTATAGCTAAGTATTATATGGATAGGAAATCCTTCTCAAAGGAAGTTTATCTCATCTCATAATCTGGTAGGTCTTGAGTAACATAATAGACAACATGCTCCTTTCTCTTTTCATCCTCTTGTGCTAGTATTTTCCCAACAAACACCAGAGTGGAAGAGGTATATAATAACAAAGGTCAATCAGGAGAAGGAGGTTGTAATGTCGGTAGTGAAGTGAGAGATTATTTCATGTTGTTGAAATCATTCTAAATATTCTTGGTCCACCTTGGTCCACTCAGTTTTGGTAGAATTTCAGAGTAAGCTATTTATGGCATGCACATGATAAGTGAATTCAAGGAAAAATCAATGGATTACCCCAAGCTTGACAAAAAAATTTCATATGTCAGTTATAGAATATGTTTTTGGAATGTCGATGATGGCCTTAATCTTTGTTGGATCCACATCTATACCACTTTTGATACTAAGAAGCCCAAAAATTTCCTTGAGTCACCACAAATATGCATTTATCGGGATTGAGATGGACCTTGTATTTCTGAAGATGCCCAAGGGTGATGTCTAAGTCATGAGCATTATCATATGTGCATCTGTATTTTATGAGTATATCATCCACATAAACTTGAACAATTTTTTTATTAGATCGTGAAAGATATGGGTCATGGCACATTGATATGTTGCGCTAGAATTCTTAAGTCCGAAAGGAATTTTGACATAACAATAAGTACCCCATTTTGTCATGAAAGTGGTCTTATCTTGATCTTCATAAATAATTTGAATTTGGTTATATCATGAGAACATGTCCATAAGATATAACATTCCATGCCCTGTCATGGATTTGAAAATGGTGTTAATAGAGGATAGTAAAAATTTATCTTTAGGAAAAGTGAGGTTAATATTTCTAAAATCGATCCAGATGTGGATGGTGAGAGTATCCTTCTTCCTAACTAGGATAATATTAGAGACCCACTCAAAATATTCCATGGTTCAAATTAATTTGGCAACAAAAATCTTAATGATTTATTTATGACAAAGATTATTGATTTTAGAAGAAATTTTTTTATCTTCTATTGAACATGTGTATATTTAGGATAGGTAATGATATTATGAGATATAGCCTTGAGATCAATGCTCGACATGTCGGTATATCCCCATATAAATACTTCCTTTTGATTTCTTAAGACTTCAATTTTACTCTTGTGTAGATGGGGGAAGTAATTCCCAAGCATGTCAACATGTGAAGGATCATCGTCAAGTTGTAAACTAATGGTTGATTCATCTAGCATAGAATTTCTTTCTTGAAATGATATGGAGTCTCGGGTATTTTGGCTACCTCATCTTTACTAGGATCAATAGTAGAGATATAATCATCAAAGTGCATGGTTTTTTTGGGGAAATTCCTAAGTTTATAATGGATTCAACGAAGTATATCCTCTCATGCATATAATAGCTCTAGGATAGCTTCATCATTATCTAAAGTGGGAATAGGGCCATGGTATTCCACATTAATTTTTAGGCCCACATATCATTTTTTGTCTCGGTGTTGTCTAGAACTAGTTTCTCACAAATCCAACACCCTAGCATCCAAGGTGACCTATTTTGGTGTACGATATATAATAGCCATCCAAGGAGAACAAGAACCATCATTAACTAAAGAGGGTGGATCAAAATATGATGTGAGTGGTGAAGGCATTGTAGGTATAATTTGCTTCAAAAGGATAAAGAGATGCATAATCATGGAGTTTCTCCAATACCAAAGGAATTTTCAAGAGTGGACTAGTAAGAGGAACATAGGAAGTGTTTCCTCTTCATCTTCATTTTCACTATTATCATAAATATGAGGCTCATAAGATGCATTGATGGTATTATATTAGACTCACAAGGATTACATTTAGGCCAAGGCACATTGGTAGTGTAATACTTCCAAGTGTCTGGAATCATCCTACAAAATGATGCAAAGTGTTCATCATCAAGGGGGACAAGGTAATATCTTCCTCTTTAGGAACATCCTCATTAGTTGTGACATCGACCTTTCTCAATTCCCAATTCATTACATTCTAAGTGATTGGAAGTCGAGGTGTGATAAATGGGTTCTTCTGGTTCAAGTTGTGGTGGATACCGGTCATGTGGTAAGAGAACTAGTGGTAATCGCTACACAATTTCATCAGGTAATCTATTCTTATTGAAATTGTTTTGAATTTCATTAGGTTCGTCATCATCTAAGTTTGCTAATGTAACATGAATTTCATACTTAAGATCAAAGAATTCCAGATATGGAATGCCTTGGATCTTAGGAGCAGTGAGCATTAGGAAGGGTTCAATTAAGGAATGGTACTAGAACATCCAAAGGATTTGGATTAAAATCATGCCTAAATCATTAGTTGTTGTGAATTAATTTTATACATTAGTAACAAAATGATGCAACTGTGTGAACGTAATGCATCTAAGGGTGATCTAATAAGAGATTATATGAGAGATGACTATCTAGAACCATAAGAATTTTGTGAACCATTTTGGGTCGACTATGATGGGTAACCAAATGCATCCTATGGAATTTTTATTTATTTTTTCAAAGCCATGAAAATTTAAGAAAGTAATTTTGATGTTCTCAATGGAGAATATGAGGTTCTTGATTAGAGAATAAGAAGCTAAGTTAATTCCCCACCCTTCATCTACAAGGACTCTATGCATATGAACATCATCGATACCAATGTTAATGAGTAGGGGTGGGTCATTTATATGAAATAAGACTTCATCTATAATCATTTCATCCTCCACAAATTCCAAGGCTAAGGAATCCCAACGTGAAGTTTGTGGAGGTCATCCCATAGTCTCTATGTGATGAATTTCTAGGGTTGTAGATGTGGATGGAGCTTTGGGAGCTACACAAGAAGGATCCTCAAAGCATTGTAGCTATAGGAGGAGGATCCTTCGGGGTGAATCCGATGTACGTATGAGCTCCATAAAGGGATTTTTTCACATAAGAGAATTTATCTCATCTATAAAGTTCCAGTGCATCTTAAAGTAAATACCATAACGATATCATGGTAGAGGTGCAATAGAAGATGTTTCCAAGAATGATGTAGGTTTTGTGTTCGATGAAGTTATCTTTTCGAAGAGGTTGGAATGGGTTCCTTGCTTGGTAGCATCATTGATACCATGGGTGGAGGCTCAATGTAGTCATTTTTACACCCACCAAAGAACAAGGGAATCCCATGCGCGGCTTATCACCAAAGTGGGTGTTGGGCGCTCACTCGAGGCACGCGTAGGTGCCGAGTCTCTCTTTCATGTGAGTTGAGATGGAAAACATCATCTATGATCCAAAATTTAAAGGAAGTAAGTGGGAATGAAACATGCAAATGTCATAGAGCTCAGAACGGCTCTAGATCATTGTAGTCATTACAGACAGAGATACTTTAATAGAATTTAAGAATTGAATCAAAATAGAAAGGGAGATGCATAGGAATTCATATTCATCTTATTAACATACATGAAAAGGAACTATGAAGACTCATGTATGAATCCAAACCAAGAATCTAATCATATTTAATTAACTTGGTAACCGCATTACATTCATTAAACTTACTACAAATCACTACATTATGGCGGTGACCAAGTCATGCATCATAACTGGATCCATATCATTTAGCTCTCAAAAATAAATTTAAACCCCAAGCCCTTGATACATCCTTCTCCTATATTTCATCTACCCAACCCAATATGACTCCTTATGGCATTTCTACAAAGCTCCACTCTCTATTAATCTATCTCTATCCATGATCCCTTTTTCTTCTACGGGCGCTTGTATATATAGGCATCCCAAAGTTGCAACTCATCCTTCTATGGCCTCAGATCTGGCGCCAAGTGTTTGGGTATGGTCCTCCATGGGAGCATGCTCCTCGAAACCTAAGCTATCCAATTTTTACCATGATGTCTTCTAGAAATTTCTACCCCGGGGCATATTCCTTCCTAGGCCAACCTATTGCCAGGCTGGCACCTTATCCACTCTACATGCACAGTCAGTCATGCTTTTCGTGTCCTGCCCGATACGCCAAATATGGCTAAGTCCCGAGACCTTGTCTTCTGGCACGTAACACAACCCTTCTAAAACCCTCCTAGAACCTTACCTTGTGCGCCTTCTCCTTACGTTCCCATCCTTCAACCTAGGCCTTGCGCACCCATGTGCCTTTGTGTACTTAGCCAATATTTTAGGGGCCCAACATCACCCCACACTATGCCTATTCTCCACCCACGGGAACACTTCTCCAATGAATAAAGAATCACAAAGTAGACTTACATCTTGGGAAAAGAATAAGGGGATGAAGAATTTGGGAAAGAATAAAGAATGGGAAGTGATGGCATTATTGCAACAAGCTAGGAAAATCTTTTATAAGTCGGCCTCAACTTGTTCCAAGCATCGACTTCATTTTGCACTCTCTAGCAGAGGTCTCCAACTAGGGCGCTACCTCCCCAAAACTCATTCCATCTCCTTGAGCATTCATAGTGTCAATTTTTTTCCAACTCCTTACCCACATCCTCTAGTGCATCCATCCTTCTAGTAATCTGTGGGTATAGCTCCTTTAGTCGATTCTTGATTGTACCCCTTAGGGCCTCAATAGCTTTTGACTTCTTTTCACCTCGACTAGTTTTCTATCCCACTCTGCTTTGTTCCCTTTATTATTTTCTTGGAAATATTTAAGCTCTTCTTCATAGTTGGTGACCAGAATACTTGCCACTTTATCTTTGTCTATGCGGTTGTCATATGCGGCCTCAGCGGTATGGGAAGCAATCTTTACATCAACAAGAAATTTTCTATATTCATCCATGATTTTTGCTACCTTTAATTTATCCTCCTTCTCCAAGCATGTTGCTAATTCTTCGTGGATTCTAAGGCTAGAGGTTACCTCTCCATGGTGAGGATGTGCGTTAGGTCTTCAAGGAACTCAAGGGAAGATCCATACTTTTACGCGGGTGGCATTAAGTTTGGATGCTTCAAAACAATGACATCTGTGATGGATTCTACCTTCTTATGTACTTCGTGCACCCTTGCCTTTTCTTCCTTGAGCTCACACTTTAGTTGGGCACTAATTAACTCCTCCTGATTTAAATCCTTGGCCTTCTCTTCTAGCTCTTCCTTATTTTCTAGCTCTCCCTCCTTATTTTCTAGTTCTACTTCTAGAAATATTATCCTGTCATTTCATCCAAAGAGCCTAGCTTTAACCTCAACTAAGACCTTGTTGAGTGTGTTGCATAACTGCTCATCTAAAAGCTGTTGAGCATTTACCAAGGGGTTGTCTCCTTTTGACTCTGGCATTTTCATTAGTGCCCCCGGCTTACCTCGAACTCTGGCTTGTCGATGTGGGACTCAATTTCCCAAGAGAGCATCTTCCTCATCCGAGGGTATGCACCTTCTTCATCAAACGAATTCATTTCCATGATTTGATCTATTGGGATGGTGCTTTGGAAGTACATGCACAACACCTTGCTGGGATCATTAATGTAGCTCATTCCTTACCTCTGGATCTCCATGCACTTTCCCCTATGTGCGTGCCCTTAGGAATAGTTACCAATAGACTGGGGCCTCCCGCACTACCATGATCTTTCCCTGTGCTTTCTTCCTTATCCTCTTCCATCACTATATCAACGTTGTGCTCCAATTCTTGTTCTACCAAGGCCTTGATGATTTTCGTTGCTTCTCTTTCTGTCGCCTCGTTTACTTTCTCTTGTGTGAGGCTTGGAGTTTTTGCGTGCCAACCTCCTCACTTCTTCCCATGTCCTGGGTGCCTTCCTCCTCCCTGGCTACCCTTGCACTGCACGAAAAGGAACTCATGGTCTTATTCTCGCCCACTTCTTCGAATCATGCACGCTAAAAAACAAGTCTCTCTAGGTCCCCTTCAAGATCATCTTCTTCATCATCATCCCTCTCACCTATTTATTTCTCCAAGATCTCTATCTCCTCCAATTCATATTCCTCCATCACCTTTTGTTTCTCCCTAACCGGGTATTCCAAAGTATAGGAGATTCTGTTTTTCTCTTCCTCCTCTAGTGATTTCTCCTCTGCGATAAGCTTTTCCTATGTTGGCACCTCTTCTTTGACTGGGGACCTCTTCCTACGCATGTAAGTACTCATTCTAGCACTTGTTCTGGGGTGCCTAATGCCTGTGTATCTTGGGCACTTGGTGCCTTCTTCTTTATTTCCTTCATCTCCTTCTTCTTGGGCATGGTCTTCTTCCTACCTATTAGGTCCTCAGGTATAGCTATCTCATTTTCAAGATAAGTGCCCTTCTCAAACTTGGGCCTTATCTCGAAGGTATATAAGCACGCGGACCTTCCTGCAATAGTTAGATTTAGGGGTTTTACCATTTGGACTTTGTCGACACGTATTTTTCCACATACACGCGCTTGTTGGGGTAGACCAACATCTGCGCATCTCCCTATGGTCCCGGTCCAAAATTCCAAGGTCAAGTTTTAACTTTTGGACTCCTTGAATCTGTTAACTCTCGCCTAGAAGTATTGAGCTGTGAAGGTGAATGGGAGCTTGCACCATGGGCTCATGTTCTCATTAGTCAAATTGAACCTACCAATACAAAAGTGTTGGTATACAACGAACTCTAACTTCTCCTTCTGTAAGTGTTGGTAGTTGTTCCAATATTCTCCATTCTTCCCCAAACACATTCCTTAAGCATGTATACCATTTTTTAAGATGTGCCTTGTGAATGGGCATCATGCTATCACAGGTGTATTTCTCAAATATTTTTACAAGCGAGGGTCTTCCTCTGGGTACTCCCACATGAACTTATCTACTGCATCTGGTACTCCAATTTCTAAGAACACAATGGTTAAGAGGAAATTACCAAAGAGAATCTTGTCTCCTTCTATGTGTTGGTGATAATTTCATCTACAATGTATGTAGACATATTGTAGATGGTGCCCTCTGATACTCTTTTACAAACATTTAACCAATTCTTGTTTACTGCGTCCATCTTTCTTACGTGTTGAGTTTTATTACTAGGCGTGCGGCCATTCTCATCATTGGGTCTTGGATATCCTCGATATCAAAATACCTTAACCCCTTCTTATACACATACGCAGCTACTGTTTCCTTGATTGCTTCCTTGTCACACAATTTGTCCTCTAAACTTACTCCCTCACGAGATAAGGCCCTGTAAAACTTAAAATTAGCTGAGGGTTATGCGCATCTTGTGCCCCATGAATTGAAAGTGGTCTTCATGTACGCATGACATTAGCCACTGATAGAGGCGTTCTAGCTTTCCAAAGTAGGGCAACTCATAGAGTTGCAATAACCCCGCCTTCTCTAACTTCACCTTGACTTCGTCGCTATAAATTGGTAACCCCTCAGGTGTTCTTTAGTTAGTCGGGCACACTAAATCCAACTCCATTTCCTTTTCAATCACGTTCATGTAATGATTGTAGTCACTTACTATCATTTTTCTCAAGTGGGATTCCCATTCCATATCAAGCGAAACCCCATCCGGTCTCGCATTTCTACATACCATTCCTCATTAGTACATGCGGTAGTTTCTTGTTATTTTCCCTTTCCCTTTCCCTTATTAGGTGTTACTACTGGTTTCTTGGGTGCCATTGTGTAGGTTTTCTCTTCAACTTCTCTTCCTAGCTCTGCTCTTCTATCTTTTCCAAGTTCAAATCTCTAACTTGCGAAGAATACTCTTTTCCAACCCATGCCCTAGCTGCCAAACCCTAACTAGAATATATTTTCACAAGACGGCGCTTCTCCACAACTCTCCCCATGCCCATGAATTACTTCCCCCGATTTGCAGATCCAAACTAGTCACTCATGGTTAAAATCTTCCAATTTTTCTTCACATGGATCAACTCATGGAAACCCTAGTTCGTAAAAGCTCTTCCTTCTTCGTAATCACAAAGTAAATAATGAAGTGCCCAACCTTCTATTTATAGTTTTTCCCACTTTTTAACATTAAATGCTATCTTACCTACCACCATACTTTAACACTTAATGCAGATTTTTCAAACAAACTCAACTTTAGCACTTTAACTCATGCGCCCAACCTTGCGTGGAAAATTCCCCAACCTTATGGCATGTAACCAATCCATCTTGACAGGAGACTCTTGTGCACGCATAACTAGTGCCGAAGGCACTTCTGTCATGATTTTTTCTCTCGCCTACCTCATGTTGCATTTGTGCTTATTCCTCTTTTGTACGTGGATCCCCAATGTAGCCTTACCCTGACACCAACCATCCTTTTTCACCTTTCCTTACATGTACTTCCTTCACAGGGCCATTCAACCGGGCTTTCTAATGTAATCCTTCTTGGCACTTAACACTTCAATTTTTTCCACCTTACTCCACCCCACACTAAAATGATGTGTGGTCCTCACGCAGATTATAACCTTAAAAAAGTAATGAGATTACAGGGCCAAGGAACAACACAAAATAGTAATAGGAAAGTGAAACATAAGAAAAGAAGATGCATTAAGGGAAATCCTAAACTAACTGGCAATACTGGCTTATTTACAAACACCAAGAAGACTTATTGATAGTAGGGCTTCAGTCTACTCCCAGTAAAGAGTCCTGGAAATCTCGTCCCATCTAGCACTTGTAATTGGCATGCACCTGAATCAAGGATGTATGAGATGATGTAGGGACCCAACCAATGCACTTTTAACTTCCCAGGATGGCACAGAAACTTTGAATCATACAGTAAGACCATCTTCCCAACCTCAAGCTTCTTGTTCTTAATGTGATGATCACGCCATGCCTTTTATTTTTATTTTTCTGTCTTCTGGATCCACCTGGTGAGTGATCATATTTCGTCCAATTGCATTAACTTGTCAATTCTTGCTTCCAAAGTGCTTGTTCATCGGCCAATCCTCCCACGCGCACTATACACAAATAAGGTAAAATGAATTCAATTGGTAGGACATCCTCCATTCCAAATACTAATTGAAATGGTGTGGCCTTATTCAACCTCTTGTAGGTTGTCATGTATGTCCAAAGAATGGTTGATACTTTGTCATCCCAATCTGTCTCGCCAACATCACGGATCTTAGTCAATGTGTGGCTAAGTATTTTCTTAAACACCTCAAAAAGTAGTTCCATTTTCCTAAGGGTGATAAGGAGTAGTTTTATGATGGGCCACCATGAATTCTAATAGCAAAATCCTAACCATTTCATTGAGGAAGTGCGTACCTTTATCACTTGTCAAACTTAATGGGCATACATACCTGTTGATTATGTTTTCCCATAAAAATATAGTAGTGGTAACCACCGTACAATCCTTTCTAAGCACCGCCTCTTGCCCACCTTGTCAAGTAATTAGTGCAAGTGAGGATATACCGTGAACCAGTCCTTCGCGCCGCTGACGAGATTGGTCTGAAAAAGTTGATAGCCCATTTCTCAAATGGTTATGTGATGGCTATTGGTCGCAAGGGCATTTCATCCCTTTTTCAGGTTTGCTAAGGTGTTGGCAATGATCACAGGCCTTACAAAACTTGATGTAATATTGATAAATGGTCTCCCACCAAATCCCTATGAGTAGAATCTTCCACGCAGTTACATTTCCCACATAGTGTCCTCCTGCAATCCCGCTATGCACTTCTTCCATAATTGTAATGCACTCATGTTCTAGTACTCATCGATACAGAACCTCATCAGTACCCATTTTATATAGGTCTCCACTAATTAGCATGTAGGGCACGGCGCGTATGGCCAACTTATTCTTTTCCAAGGCCTTCATTCCATATGGCACCACACCTATTTTGAGAAATACTGTAATATCCTCCAAATCCAAGGGTGCGCACCACAACCTAAACAGTTGCACATCTGGCATAGTCTCTTCAATACTCTACACGTCCTCCCCTGAATCAATCCTAGACAAATGGTCAGGTCCGAATTACTTTTTCCTAGTTTGATAACCACCATGAACTTGAATTCTTGGAACAATAGTACCCACCGACATATGCACCCTTGTAGAATGAGCTTGTTCACCAAGTATTTCAATGCCATATGGTCAGTGTAAAATATAAAAGGGGTTGCCAACAAATACTGTCTAAATTTATGAAGCACATAGATCATTGACAATGCCTCACACTCAGTCGTAGTGTAATTTTGCTCTGTTGGTGTCAATTTCTTGCTTACAAAGCACAAAGGATGATCAACAATCCCTTCACCAAAGTTGTGCAAGTCTTGATCCAATGGCGGAAATAGAACCCACAATAGGAAGAAGATAGGTCAGTGGGATCGGGCTCCACCGTAGGAAGATATTAGGAGGTTTTCAGCAAATATGGGTTATCAATAGGTCTCTTAGGTTTAATAATGTGTTCAAGATCTTTGTGGGCACGATTATTCATATAGTTAGTTGTGGAAACATTTACAAATTGAGAATCTAGAAATTTTTGGTTGTATGGATGTTCGATGGTACCCACAATATTTTCCATGGGATTTTTTATGATGTTGATTTTGACGGTTGGAGTGAGATTTCTCTAAAAATTGATATTTTTCATAACACTCTTGAATGATGGCAAAGTAATCAAAAGAAGCACCAAGGAAGAAGTTGGGTTTCCTTCCTAAGGTCTTTATAATCACTATGTGAGTTTCCTATGGTTGCATGCCACCAAAAAATAAATCACCCCTAAATTTGGGCAAGGCTTGCTTAGAAGGGGGACTATTCGTAGAGTGGGAAGCATTTGGAGAAGTTTGACGCAAGATAAGGGGACATATGAGAGAGAGTGAGAAGGTTCTCAATTGTCTCTCATCCCTTTATCTCTAGAATTATTAATTACAGGTTTTGTATTTTTAAGTTTGGGCGATGAGTTAGTATTGCATCCTAACTCACGCATGAGGTGGTCTTGTATTTTATCTTGTTTGAGGGATTCCTCTAACATAGTAGGAGAGAAAGACCTAACCTTGTATTGGAGGGTTGGCATGAGATATTTAAGAAATATTTGAGATAGACTTTTACTATCAAGGTTATGGTTAGCTTGTATGGAAAAATCTTTCCACTTCTTAATAAATTTGTGGGCTGATTCATTTATCCCTTGTTTAAGATTTATGAATTTTTGTAAGGTATTTTCAGGTAAATCTTGTGTCGAAATTATAAAATTAGGTCTTTGACCAATTTTTCCAAATAAACTATTAAATTAGGAGGAAGTTGACTATGCCATTCTAGGGCCTCACCTACTAAGGTTTTTGTTAGAAGCTTAATTGTTGCATATGTATTTGTTTGAATCCATTATTTGTAAAGATTGCCAAAAGTTTTGAGAAAGAGAGTTATATCCACAGAACCATCATAAGAGATGGTAGGAATAGTCTCTCCCAAATCCATGGTTGTGATATATGGAGCTAAAGGTTTATTTTTGATAGTTTACAACATCTTGTTTTGAATTGGCAAAGGAGGAATAGGATTCCCATGTGCATCCACCAATGGAGGGGAGAAAAGGATGGTAAATTTTGTACCACACTTTGAGATGTTGTTTGTAGAATCTGATTTTTTATTTGAATCATATTATTTGTGGTAGTAGCTTGGGACAAGGCCATCTGATCTAGTTACTTAATTATCAATACATTAGGGTTCACGAGAAGAATACTAGCCTTTTTCTATAGGTGCTTCTTATTTCTCATAAAGTTCATCATGTTTATGGGTAGGGGTTTTAGGAGATTCATTTTGATCAATCTTATAGGGAGGAGTTTGACTATGATGAATCCCTTTGTAATTGAGGTGAGGCATGGTCATCTCCATGGATATCTTTCAGAGACTTCCATCCCAATCGGGTGTAAGATATTCATTATTATTGATATTCTTGATGATATATCTAGGATCTATATGTTTATTTTTAACCACATTACACTCAGTTGAGCAACCATGTTCGAGTGATCATAAATAAAATGTGAGGACAACGGAGCTTCATGGGAAAGATTAGGATAGTTACGTAAATTATCACTTATGGGAAGACACCTATAACACTTTGGAGCATGAAGAGGGAAGGAAGACATAAATGAATCTAGCCCATGGAAAAATTCGGGATATAACTTATCTAGAAAGATCATGAGAGGATACATTGATGTAACGGAAGTTGAAAACATAGCTCGAAAAATTGTAATTTAGATGCAATTAGCTACTTACTGATTTTGTATAGGGGTTGATGGCATTGGGAGTGAAAACTAACTAAAATAAACACAATTATCCCTATTCGGATTGACACAGGGGTTGATGGCATTTGTGAGAGAGCTTGGACAAAATAGACAAGATTGTCCATATAAATAATTGAAATAGAGGCCGAAGGTGTTTGGGAAAATCATTTTTAGGTTTTTATGAATTTTAAGGGATGAAACAAGACCAAAATGAAAATGGGTGCTTTTAACAACTTGTGCTCGATCAAAAGGTGTAAAATAAGCTTCACATCAAGGTCACCAAGGATGTATGGCAAACAAAAATGTGTCTCGACATTGTGCACTCTTATCATCCATTTAACTAAGGTATCGAGGCAACGAGTAATAGACACACCTAGACTGGAACATAATAACTAGAATTAAAGGGGGTACAGGGACCACTAAGATTGCATATCCAAAGGGAAGTAACCCTTACAATAGGAAAACCTAATATTTCCAAGGCCCTAGGTTGAAGAACACGAAGGAACCCTATTGGGATATCGACCTTTGTATGGGTGATAAAAGACAAGATAAACATGTAAAGTCTATGTTAACTGAAGTAAAACATATAACATGAAATAAAGAACTGAAATACAATATGATAACCTATCATGTGTATGAAATACTAAGCTAACATATAGTATGTGACAAAGATGTAGGAGACTGATTTATACAAAATGACAAGTCAGTTTAGAGAACTTACCTATTGGGGTGGTCGTTGATGCATCTATCTCCTAAAGGACCATACACGAGAGAGAGTAGCTTGTAGGTGGAAAAGGGTAAAAAATATAGTCCTAGCTCACTATACGTGACCCAAAGTGCAAGAAAACCAATCCAAAAACAAGAAGAACCCCCAAGCTAAGATGCAAGAAATCTAAGATCCGAGCGAGCAAATGCAAGTTGGCACAAGAGAGAAAATATAATGAAGAGCTCATTTTGATCTGATGTGATGATCATGATGATGAAAATGTGATTTGGGGTATTTATACCAACGTCATTACTCGGGGTGAAGGTGTCGACCAAGGATTTAAAATAACACCAACGCAATCACCCATGGGTGATAAGCGTCAACTAGGAGGGAAATATAAAAAGATATGTGCAAAGTGTCATGAGAAACAAACATAATGTAAGACAAAATAAATGTGGTCATGAGAAAGTAAGGTGTTAGAAGAATGTGGAGGAAAATAATAAGGTAAGATTAAATAATAACATGAATAGGAAAAAAATCCACTCTCTCTCCATGTATCATCCCTAACCCAATGGTTACGTGAATAACCATACCCCTATCCCAAAACAATCCCCTTAACTCACCCATTACCAAAAATAGACGCATTAGCAACCTCTAACCTGAAAAGAGAAATTGTTAGTAACATGTATGAAAATAGAAAGCGTGAAAAATTAGGTGTATACAGAAAGAAAATATGGTGGATATGTTAAGGCAAAACCATAGAGATATGTCATGATTGGATATAAATTCCTGACCAAACTATATGGCATTGACCAAGGATGAAAACCATGCTATATGAATTTTTCATCCTATTAGATTGACTTAGTATATGGATTTTATGTATTGTGCTCTTGGAGTGTGTTAGCATATCAATGTGTATGGATAAAAAATCCAAATGAGAGACCTAAGAAGTTACTAAGTGGGAATAGAAAGGTTGTGTTTATCTTAGAAAGAGTGCATTTTCGAAACCAATAGTGTTAAAGAGTAAATTACCAAATTTGAGTATCTACATGATGATCCTACACATACCACTCATTACTCATCATAATAAAATATTGCAAGATGAAAACATGCTAATATCGTGACAATTATAGAAGATATAAGGAAATTCTAATACCCTCAAGGATTTTATAACTTAACACTCATACATGTCTAATCAACACAAAAACCACTTCATTATAGACAATAATTGTACCATGAAGCCTTCTAATAAAAACCACAACACTTTCTCAACATCCTACAATATTTTCTCTTTGAACTAGGAAAGACTATCGCTATCCAGTTTCTCATAAAACTCAAAAACATAATGCTACACTTAGGAAAACCAAGTTTTCTCGATAGTTAAAAGATCCATATGGAGAGTATTTTTATCCATTTAATACAATTTACCTTTACAAAAGTGCATAGAAAAAGGTACGTAGAATATTCTCTAAAAAGTAATTACAGGCTATAATTAATCCATTAGTCAACACTAGTTAAAAACAAATCATCCACCAATGAGAGGGAAGATAGGGCTGTTGGTGTCGAATCACAGCACCCCTAGGACTCCGCAATGCGATCGTTTGAGACTCTCAGTGCGATTGCACAACATGGAGCTTTTCCCAAGTGTGGGACCTCGTGAAATCGGAAAAGCTCTCCGGATGAAGGCCGGCTCCTATTCCTCTGTTCAGATGCACCAATGAAACACAGAGGTTTACCCAAAAAAACTAATCTAACTACCAAGGAGACAGGGAGAGAGAAATGCATAAAAATAAACCTAAGCTACGGAGGTGATGCACCGAGGAATGAAGGACATATGTCTTGCCAATAAACACAAACCATAAAAATGCAATGCAAGATATTATGCACAGACAGCCATATTCACAGTAAAGATCGTAAGGAGGCAAAAGAATACATGGAGGGTTGAGAATCATCCACAAAATGCATTTTTATATTTGCTCCAAAGGGGATACATCACTGCAAAAATGCCAAGAGGCAAGGTTGCATTACAAATTCAAATGGGAGGTTTGAGCTCCACAACTCCACCTGCCAGGGAGAAGAAGGGAGGAGGCACAAAACAAAAATGTCCAACCTTTTTAAAACAGCCTCTCCTTACATTTATATGAGAAAAATGAGGGAGAAGAGAAATTCGGAATTTCTTCCAACCACCTCCACATCCGCACCTAACTCGTCTCATTATGGCGGACTGTACTTCGAATCGGGTTTGGAAGAAGCCCCGACATGTGTTCGATGCTTGCGTTGTCCCGAAACCCGCTTCCCACGTGATTCCGAGCTTTCCTTTGTTGTCGGGGGCGGAAGGTGGACCTGCATGCGCATCGGGTTCGGAGGGGTGCTCGACATGCTTCTTTTCCATGTTTTCCCGACGTGCTTCCCGACGCCGAGACCCGATTTCTTTTGCGTCGGGTTTGACTACCCCCGACATATTTCTTTCTTTGTCGGGTTTTGGAGAACTCCCGACATGTTCCTTCATCGTGTGTTTCCGACCTGAAAACCCGATTCCATTCGCGTTTGCTCTGTGTGCGGGTTTCGCGGCCCTTCTGGCATATCCCGCGCCATGTTCTTCCCCCCTGTCCTCCCGACCACTAAACCTTTGCGTTTGCATCCGCGTCGGGTTTTTCGGCCTTCACGACATATCCTTTCGCGTCGGGTTCATCCTCTCTCTCGACATGCCTTTGCCCGCTCCTCCACCCTCGAAACCCGCTTCCTTTCGCGCCATCCATTCTTCTTCTGCATCAGCGGGGGAATATATACAACAATTTGGTGACTCACAGGGGTACCTACCTGCTAGGTAGAAGATCAGTGGCCCTTTAGCAATCCATTGGGCATGGAGTCATAAGCAACCTGAAGCCAACCTGATATCTGAACTTCTTCTCCGAGAACACGCAACTTAAGAGTTGTTCTCACCAAAATCGCTGTAATGAACTATGCCAGAGCAAAACCAGCAACACCAAAAACTATGTACAGAACTGAAAATCATACATGCTCCAAATGAAACATGCAGAGTGTGCACAAGCACTTCTTCTGCTGGAAGCAAACCTACCTACTCTACTCTAACTGGAAGCAAAGATGAACTAAACAAACCCTGCAACTGGTTGTGCAAAATAGCTTCCTTTCTTCAAAATTGGCAACCATGCAACTGATTTGGCATTGAACATGGCTGGTTGGATGAATGGAACATCAACAAGAAGCTGGTCTTCCACCCAGATCATCAAGGTATCAGTTGAAGGCAAATTCAATACCTCTTTTAGTTGCTCTGCATTTGAATTGAAGAGGTATGGCAGCTGATCCTTGGTACTTTGTATCTCACCCTCATGCTCAGAAGCGAGCATGACTGGTTTTGGCTTCTCCCTTGGCTCCAATGAAGCCAAGTATCTGATTGGGCACGACATGATCCTTTGAGTATGCCCATTGCTCTGATTTTCAACTCCAGGAATGGAGTTCTCTTGTAGACCTCCTTGAATGGATGGCGTGGAAGAAATGGTGAAATTCCTCTGCCCTTTCTCTTCCTCCATGGCTGATTGTGAAAGATTAAAATCTTCCAATCTTGGTTCCAAAGAGCTGCTATAAGATGCAGGCTGCTGTAAATGAATGTTCTCCTTCATGACAGCAGACTCGAGTGTTTGGAATGGGGATGATGAAAAAGAGAAAGGTGGAAACTCAACCGGCTCCTCTCCATCAAAACAGTCCTCCAAATTTGACAGATAAACTGCCTCATTGCTGTCCTGCTGCGAATGCTCAACTTCCTCCATGGTGTCTTCTTGTTCTGTAACCTGACCACCATGGTTTCCTTCACTCTCCGACATTGAGTTTGAGAGATAAAACTCTTCTTCAGCACTAGAACTCGAGAGAGATGAAATAGAAAGAAGAACTGAAGGTTCTCCCATAGCCTGATTTGCGCTCAAAGCCCTTGGATCCGCAATTTTCTCCTCCACAACTAGGATGTGCTCCTCTTCTTTTGCCTTTGGAGCAGCTTCTTCTTCCTCCAATTTTCGAAGACAATCTTGCTCTTGAATGAGCTCCTCCTCCAGCATGAAGTTTGTCAAGTCAAACTCTTCGATCTGCTGCTCTAGAGGACAAGTTGGGACTGCAAGATCTCCTTCTTCTGCTGCAACAGAATCAGTCCTGACCACCATTTGTTCTCCAACCCCAACCTCTTCTGTAGGCCTAACCATCAAGGGGATCTTTGTCATCCCAAATCTAAGAGCCCAACTCTTCAGACTTTGAATTTCTTCCTCTTTGTTGGCACTCTCTTTTTGCTGTGGTTTTCCTTGGCTGGCATTCTGATTTTCATCCTCCCAACATGGATTAGGGAATGCAATAGGAGGGATAGGTTGAAACTCAACTGATTTGACAATTTTGTGTGGTGGTGGAGGCGGTGAAACCTCTTGTTTCTTTGGAGTGGAAGGTACTTCATTTAGCTCTTGTGGGGGGTTTGGATTTGGAAGAGAAGAGGGCGAGAAAACTGAGATGGGATGGAAGACTAGGGGGTAGAGGGATGGATTCAACATTTAGGGCAGCAGATGGTGAGTTTAAAACTTGACACTGCTGAAATGATATAGATTGAGGAGGAAAAGAAAGAGTATGAGGTGGTGTGCTTACCCATTGACAAGGTTGCAGAATACTTCTCTCATACACCTCTATTCCTTCAATCCACCTTGTAAGTAATGGCAGTGTTGCAATCATGAAGTCTAACTTCTCTTGAGAGCTGTAATGCCTTGGAAAAGGTCCCACCCATGGACAAGGTGCTCTGCAACCAATTCCAAATGCTTTCATTTGTGCCTGAGCCCTAGATTGCACCATGTTCACCTCCATCTTTTGGATTTTCTCCAGCAGATCTGCATTTTCTTCTTCATTGTCTTCATTGCATGCGTACCCTTGCTCTTGGAAAGCTCCATAGCCAAACTGATTTTGGCATTGCTGCTCATATGGGTATGCATGTTGATCCTGAACTTGACCAAAATGCTGATTTGGAGGATTTGTAAAACATGTTGGAGGTGTGATATATTGCTGCTGTTGATGTGGATTCCATGATGGAAATGAAGTCATGGTTGCACAACTTCATGGAATGGAAAAGGATGAAAGAGATGGAAAGAAAGATGGGTGGAAATGGATGGGAACGGGTCTGTAACTCAGAGAAATGGGTTGCTGATCAGGTGGAGTCGCCAGATGTGTTTTTGAAAATGCCTCTAAAAGGCTGGATGTTGCCAAGTTACACACCAAACTTGACAATATCGAAATCGAGATTTAAAATTTGAAAGACCCGGAGGAATGCAATCTTCAGTTCGGAACTCATGTCATGTTGTGCAGCTGCGGATTCCCGAAAAGCACAGTCGGAACTCAGGTCATGCGATGCAACTCACAAAACCCGAATTGCTATGTGTCGGAACTTGGAACATGTCCGACACCCCTCAAAACCCGATTTTCTTTGTTGTCGGGAATAGGACCATGTAATGCATCCCCCAAAACCCGAATTGCTGCTTTGATGTTCTCGGGTCCCGAAAACCCGAAATCACTAAAAACCCGAAATTTTGAAAATCAAAATATCAAAAACTAAAGATACCCTTTTGAAGATTACCCTCAGATCTACCAACTGTTAAAATTTTGACTGTTTTGAGCAAGTTAAGCCCTTGAAAATTGATTTCGGGGTTCAGGCTGGGAGGTGCAAAATCTGAAATTTGTAAAAAACTGCAATTTTTAGTGCAAATTTCATGAAAACTCCTTCAAATTTTTATGGAATGACCTCTTGGTCCCACCGGGCGTGCCAAAACTGTTGGTGTCGAATCACAGCACCCCTGGGACTCCGCAACGCGATCGTTTGAGACTCCCAGTGCGATTGCACAACATGGAGCTTTTCCCAAGTGTGGGACCTCGCGAAATCGGAAAAGCTCTCCGGATGAAGGCCGGCTCCTATTCCTCTGTTCAGATGCACCAATGAAACGCAGAGGTTTACCCAAAAAACCTAATCTAACTACCAAGGAGACAGGGAGAGAGAAATGCATAAAAATAAACCTAAGCTACGGAGGTGATGCACCGAGGAATGAAGGACATATGTCTTGCCAATAAACACAAACCATAAAAATTGCAATGCAAGATATTATGCACAGATATCCATATTCATAGTAAAGATCGTAAGGAGGCAAAAGAATACATGGAGGGTTGAGAATCAGCCACAAAATGCATTTTTATATCTGCTCCAAAGGGGATACATCACCTGCGAAAAAAATGCCAAGAGGCAAGGCAAGGTTGCATTACAAATTCAAATGGGAAGGTCTTTTGCTCCACAAATCCACTGCCAGGAGAGAAGAAGGAGGAGGCACAAAACAAAAATGTCAACCTTTTTAAAATAGCCTCTCCTTACATTTATATGAGAAAAATGAGGGAGAAGAGAAATTGAGAATTTCTTCCAACCACCTCCACATCCGCACCTAACTCGTCTCATTATGGCGGATTGTACTTGAATCGGGTTTGGAAGAAGCCCGGCATGTGTTCGATGCTTGTGTTGTCTCGAAACCCGCTTCCCACGTGATTCGAGCTTTCCTTTGTTGTCGGGGCGGAAGGTGGACTGCATGCGCATCGGGTTCGGAGGGTGCTCGACATGCTTCTTTTCCATGTTTTCCGACGTGCTTCCCGACGCCGAGACCCGATTTCTTTTGCGTCGGGTTTTGACGACCCCCGACATATTTCTTTCTTTGTCGGGTTTTGGAGAACTCCCGACATGTTCCTTCATCGTGTGTTTCCGACCTGAAAACCCGATTCCATTCACGTTTGCTCTGTGTGCGGGTTTCGCGGCCCTTCCGGCATATCCCGCGCCATGTTCTTCCCCCCTGTCCTCCCGACCACTAAACCCGCGTTTGCATCCGCGTCGGGTTTTTCGGCCTTCGCGACATATCCTTTCGCGTCGGGTTCATCCTTCTCTCCGACATGCCTTTGCGCCCTGCTCCTCCGCCTCTGAAACCCGCTTCCTTTCGCACCATCCATTCTTATCGCATGCCGCGGGGGAATATATACAACAGGAACATAATTGGATAATCTCTTTCAAATCACTTTGGGAGAAACACATATGTTCTCCAAAAATATAAGCCAATTTTAACATAAATGGCCTATGAGAAAACACAAATGGAGACCAAAAGAGGAAAACACATGTGCATCCTTAAAATTAGGAGAATGGATGATCGAGAGGCTACCATTTGTTAATCAAATCAAAACTCCACCTTCATATCACTATGAGAACATATCTTTATTTATAAATTGTTTTAACTTCTTAATTTTTTTTTGGTCCAAAAGGGAGAAACAACTCAAAAGAATATTCTAGAAGAAATAATAACTACCCAAGAGGCATTTTGAGAATGATTCTACCACTGTTAGATTGGAAATAACAAAAAGGTACCAATAATTATGTCAATAAAATATCCAAAATATCTCAATCATTTACCTCAAACTTATATCATCGTAGAGATGTCTCTAAGACCTTTCTAATGAAACTATTTGTAAGAGATTAGAGATCCTACTCAAACGTTATTAGTGAATTATCGATCCCTTGGTCATTTAAATGGAGTTCATGTTTTGACGTCCTTGAGCTCATTTTCTTTTATTATTTGAATGCCAAATTTAACCTATTGTACATTGTCTACATCTAACAACACCATTCCATGTATGCCCTAGTAATTTTTCCTTTAACATTCACGCTTTTGAGACACATTGCCTCAATCCATATAGCTGTTCACTATGAGGCTTAAGGCTTAAAGCTCCAAACGTTTTTACCCCATGGCCATTGGAGCCTCTACTCCGTGTGTGCCTTTGAATCTTGAGCCACATGTCTTGCACTTCATAGATCGTTCACGTGTGCCCATCATTTTCCCCTTCTCCCCTTTTCCTTGGTTTTGCTTCCTCATGACACCGATATCCTCCATATGGCTGCATCGACGCCATGTTCTCCAAGGCTTCATGTAGCTCCTTTTGTTGTCAATGGGTGACACTTGTCTCCCAACGATTGTTATGTTCACCACATGAATTAGAACTGTTGGGCTTTATTTAGAAATTTTCCTTGAATCGATAGTTGACATGTGTTCACATGGACACTTGGCCTTGATCGTGAGTTAATTAAATCCATCCACATATTACCCTTACGCCTTAAATTTGGTGGTCTCCTTAACGAAGGAAGTTAACAAGTTAACCATGAACTACTCGTCTTGAGGCCCAAAACACTTCAAAGTTTGGCTGAATTTTTTTGGAGTGGCTTGCGAAGACATAAAACTAGCTTGTGCAAGATTTTTAGACAAGTTTAGATAATTAGTGACTCCAAGAATACATATGATCTATCATCTTAAACCCTTAAAATCTAATATTTTAATTATACGGCACCCAAAATCAAAGTAAACAATTTTGGGTGCAAGCAGTGTTGACTTGTATGATATGTTAGCTTGAATATCAAGCCCAAATATTTTCCACCCTAGAGGTATGAAACAAAGACCTGAATCGGTTGAACCAAAAGTATTTGATTGTGGAGATTAAAAGAATTGATTTAGTGCTTGAAGTAGTATGAGAGTTTCTTGTAGTTAGATTTATGAATTATATAAACCAAGTGGAAAAATATTGGGAAGCTATCAAATGCTTTGAAGTAGGTTGAAATGATATATTTTTGTAGAAATAGGTGGAATAGCAATCGCAATGCAATTGAGAGTGCGAGATTAAAATAACTGGAGCTCAAGTTATCGATTATACAAGTTCAAGGGAATAATTGAGTAGTTGGATAGAGTAGGTTGAAATAGTATATAGTGAAGTTTGAAAAGTAAACTTATTATAAATAGTAAAGTTGATAATTCAATTGTAATTTCATTTGTACTTTGTATGATAGTGATTTGATCTCTGATATAAACACATTGTTGCACATTCGGGAGCCCACGAAACTATGATTTAACGGTGGGGGGCCATACGGTCCACAAACCTTTGGATACGATGGTAATTTGAAACTTTGGATTTGGCTTACAATTTTGATAGAAATTTAGTTTTGTCAAAATTTGTATTGTTAACATTTTTAGTAGGAAAAGTGTACAAATATGAGTTTGGTGGAGCCCCCTTAAGGAGGGAACAACTAGACTTTGGTTGGTACTATTTGATGTTTGACATACCATTCAAAATTGACATTTCTTTTCTCGTGGTTCCATTCAAGTTGGACAATTTTTTCCAATGACTTGCAAATAAAAAATTTAGGATTTGTAATAATTGATATGATGGTTTTGATGATAGATTTTATTTTCTTACAACTAATTATATTCGTTTCGTGTGTTTCTTGGAGTGAGATTTGCATGGGTGAGAGTTTCATTGAGGTAGACACATGAAGGCTTTATTAGATTTCAAGATTGATGATGTGGCTTGGGACATTTTGGATAAGACCAGTTTGATACATGTATCTTGATTGGGAACGTGCCCCATAATATGCATTTGATGATTGTAGTCTCGGGAGGATGAATGCAAATACTTGTAATTTTTGGCTCGTAACTAGAGAGATTACTACTACATTGAAGGATGTGTGGTAAATTTTATGGTTGCCTATGTAGGCAAGCGGGTGCATGCCTTACCAATAAATCCACCATTGCACATGTAGGGGTTCACCGGTTTTGGCGGGGTCGATGGGGAGTATGACTTTGTAGGATCCACAAGATGACTCACTAATATTGTACAAGTTATTTTCCTTACAGAGAATTGCTTGTATCATCTACAAACAAAAAAAAATGTGGATAAAATACACATAGAGATTTGAGGAAGTTTATATCGAGGAGAAAATATTCTCCCCATTACTCGTATGGATAAAATAGTGAATATTAATTGTGTTCATATCTGAAATACAACACAATTTGAATTTGAAAGAGTTATAGATAATAGATACAAATAAAAGAGATAATAACTAATATTTCAATAATTAAAAAAATGGAGTTTAACTTAATCTAATTTTCTGAATGATGGGGAAGAAAATAGTGACAATTTTGACACGTAGATGGAAAAAAATATAAAAAAACACAGAGAAAACAATATAGAGTTAGAAAAAACATTCCACTCTTCACATCAAAGACTTTATTAACATGAAGATGACATTATCGTCAACCTATCTTAGGTTTTTAATGTAATAGTTTTTAAAAATAATATACGGCGTTGAAAAGAATGTTTAGGAGGCGTATCTCGAATGAAATTTAAACAACGATTAACGAAAATAATGGTATTATTAAATTTTGAAGGTGCCACTGCCTTATGAAACTAGTGTGAATTAATTCTTTTATTTTTTTCCCGCGTTTGATGGAGCGAAGATTCCACATGTTAGATATTAATGCAAATGTTATATTGTGAAAATGATATCATGTATTCCTATGTGTAGCGTTGTACCCACTTCAACTAACAAGTCATAAGTCACAAGGTGGTTCATAAAACAAACACATGGCATTCTTTCTTCCATAATTTATTGAGAGAGGAAACTAGACATGATGTGTACTCCATAGTGTGTCCCACAGTTGTAGAGGATCTTCGTCCGAACAAACGAAGGTCGATTTCTGGTTATGCTGCTCATTACTCTCCTGTGAAGATGCGGCCTCTGCTGAAGATGCGGTAGTGATGAGTGCAATGAGATTAGCCTGCTGTATACGCAGGGTGAGAATCTGTGCTTGAGCACTCGCTAATTGTGACTGCAATTCAGATAATTGAGAGTGCATGTGGCAAATTATGCCTGCGCACCCGTACACTGGATCCCTTAATCTCGCACTCGCTTCGTATACCATGCTTGTTACGGCATCTGCTCTCTCATCTCTCCGCAGCTCCTGAATACACCACATTCACCTAAATATAAATATTCTACCCAATAGAAACAAAAGCAAAATGAAAATGCAGAGACTTATATTACCTGAAGTAGCTTAATGATGTTGCTTGCTCCGAATATTTTATGTGCAGTAGCGAATTTGTGAAGATCATTTGAGGGGAAGTAAGGAGCAAGCACGCACTTCTCTCCACATCGTCTGCGGAGCATCCTGCATGCAGCGCATGGAGAACCAGCTGGAACCTGAATCTCATCCTCATCCTCAACCTCTACTCCTGATCTTAATATATTTCTCTTCTCCATGGCGAGGTGTCTTCAATGCTCGCTCTCTCGCCCGCCTACTTAAATGAATTCCTAGGGACACATTTAAGTCAACAAAACGACTCGGACCTCAAGAAAAGCATTCACACGGTTTCTGGGAAATAATTGTACAACACGGCCAGAACAAGTCTTAGAGTTGGAAAGGCCACGGCGACACGTAAACCACGGCACTAACATTCTTTATTATTTTATGACATGACTCGGAATTACTTGTAGTAAATCACCCTATACCTATGGCCATGGTGATGGGATGATTACAATGTATAAAGTCTAGTCTAACCTGTGCGTGCCTCGTTTCTCTCGTTATAAAGTCTAGATGAGAATGTGATTAACGTTTATGATAAAAGGATTTAATTATTAGTAACTGATATTTCTCGGAAGAGTTCGCATGGTTTATAAGACAAAAGTTCACGGCAACACACACAAAGTTAGGGATGAGTACAAAACTATTGTTGACTCTGCAAATTGCAAAGGTAAACATAGATGTGTGATCGAAATGAGGTTTAGCGATCCATAAATTAATACTTTTCAACTGCATTGAATTTTTTTTTCGTTTGAATTGGCAAGTCATAAAGGAGGAAAGTTTGAACGCTATCTCCGGTTAATTTAAATTGAGGTGACGGTGACAGACATTGAAAAACAAAAAGCATTATACCAAAAAATCAAACGTTGGTAGAAAACAAGTGTTAAAAAATGAAATGGGCAACAACCCAGTCTTTTTTCTTTGTCGAGTGGAAGTTGAAGTGGATGAGCATGAAAACCAAAGTTCCTCGCCGTTATGGAAAAGCTATTGATTCTTGTGACACTGTAATTCACAGTTGGTCTTGACTGAGCAAAGCAAAGCAAAGCAACGCGGAGCACATGGCATTGTAGATGGATCACGGAACAAAGCCAACGCCAACACAACACGGACACGGCTATTAAAATTAACTACTCCACTTAGTATGGGTATGGGTGATGCGATGAAAGCATCATGGTTAAAATTAAAAATAATAATCATAATAATAATGTAGAGAGTAGAGTAGAAACGTGTTGACTCCAAAGCATGAGTATGTGAATGTGAATTTGTTTCTAGTGTAGTGAGGTTCATGAAAAAAATTAGTGGATAATATTCGTGATTCGGCTAAAAGTAGGAATTTTAGAACAAGAATTTGGTTATTTTTACGACTATGGAAGTGACCACATATCGTCCAAAATTCCACAAACAATAATTTTTCCCATGTGTGAATAGCCAATGGATCCCCAATTCCAACATATATTTTTTATCGAATCGCCGCGTGATAGATGGGTCAAGGTTTTAAAACATTCTTGGATCGCCAAGAAATCTATAGACGCTTCCTATTCATTTGATCTCATTCGTCGACATGTTTAAGATTTTTTTGAAATTTGAATAAATTCTCCACACACACTCACATATCTATATTGGAAGTCATTAAACCTTGAGAAGACCCTCCAAATTTAAAAGACTCCGCTAACTACCTACGCAATCTGCCATAACTTTTGATAAGCTTCGCATGAGGATCAAACAAGTGTCACCAATTTCGGGCACATGAGCGTAAATGTATGCAAAAGGAGCCACAACGTGCAAAATTGGATATTGAGCGGACATGTGGCGGGATTCCAGTCATCCTAAAGGAAAAGGAATTATGTGGACTCCAAGCCATCGGAATGAACCAATTCAATAAAATTTCAAGTCTGCGGTTAGGCGAGGCTTAGTGACAGTCAGGAGAACATGTGGTAGACCTCCATTTGGACTTAAAATGCATTTTGTGCAAGAAATATCCTTTATGCCAATGAATTATCTTTCATTTGCCAATCCATCTACATTTTCCTTCAAAAAAATATTTTCCGCCAATGCCATGAACATTGATTTTAGATAATTCGCGAACCTAGTGAATCTAGTTCCGACCATATTCGCCATGATTTCTATAAGTTTTTTTTTCATGTGGGTTCCTTAAAATATTCCCCAGTGCAAGTGCGAGAGATTGAAATTGGTGCATTTTCCACAAACCAAACTCAATAAAATGATACTTAACTGTTGTTTTTATGTTAATGATGGTAACACTAATTACTCCTTTTCCATGTCAATTTAGCATTGCGAGAAAATAGAGGGTTGGTGAGTGTACCCACCCAATTTTACACATGCTACATTATCGAAAATGGTTACAAAAGGTCCCTAATGATGATTCATATCTTTTCAGAAGGTGTTCGAGCTCCTAAACCTACTTGCAACTTATATTTGTAGCCTAGTATGCCTTAGTTAGCCTTTGCATGCTTTTTCTTAGCTTCTTGCTTTCTTTTTAGCCTGTTTTGACCTTTAGTGTCAAATCACCGCCCGCCTAGGAGGCGGTTTTGTGCTTCTTTGCCCGCCAAGGGGGTGACGATTGTTTGTAACCGCCACCCCGCCAAGGTGGCGGTCCTATGCGCATTTTCCAAAATGTTCCAATGTGACTTTAGACGTGTGTTGTTTCACTTAACTTCACTTTGCACACACGTTTCTTACCCGTTTTGGCTGATTTCAAGCCTGACTACCTTGTGGCAATCTCTTCTTCACTTCTAATTTGTGATTGATTATGATTGATAGTTCAAACTCCCTCTTCATTGTTGATGTGGCACCCTTTGGCTACCAAATGGATTCAACCATTGCCCAACCAACCTTCTATAAATTGATCGCTTGTTTTCAAGAAAATGGTTGGAGATCATTTTGAGTATTCTTGCAATTACTAAGTTGCCTTCTTTCTTGTTGGAAATTGCATAGCCAATCTCAGTTCTATTGTGTTATCTTTCTTCCACTTGCATTGTTCCCATATTGCCAATTCAAGTTATCATTGCTCCAACACTTTCCCTCTATTATTGTCACTGCATTCCCAACCTCTTGACTCACGTGGACATGAGAGACTGAAAAGATAAAATGAGGGGACCAAGTACCACACAACCGGATTACCACTTTTCGTACTCCAGGATGCAGTTGTTATTTATTTTCCTTCATTTCTTCAAATTTTTCATTTCTAAATTGTATGCACATTATCAAATAGAGTAGAGAATCATTTCCTTAGTTAAAATCATTCAAAGTTGCAGTAGATTATTTGTTTCAAACCCAAAGCTTTCTTAGGAAATATTGCTTCCCTTTCCTATTGTAGACAACTAAAATTAGCACCGCTAATTCCAGTGATCGGTGTCCGTCGGGCCCCATTCATTATCACATTACACCCCTCATATTTATTAAATATTAATGTCAACATTGTTGCTATACTTGCATAAGTCCACCTCCATCATTAATTAAACCTAACCCTCTATTTATTAATTAAACCCTCACCTCACATTACCTAGGTCATATTTCCCCTCACGTGGCTAAAATAGTTAATTAATTAATTAATTTTATCCCTACACCTCACTCATCCTAACTCACTAGTTACGACTAGTTTAACTAAACCTTCTAAATATATTATCCTAACCACCTCTAACTTATCCCTACACCTCACTCATCCTAACTCACTAGTTACGAATAGTTTAACTAAACCTTATAAATATATTTTAACCACCTCTAACTTATCCCTATAACCGCTTCTCACTCCTCACTAGTTAGCACTAGTTTAAATTAGGAAACCTTCTAATTTATCCCTACTTTATCCTAACTACCCCATCCACCTCTAAACCTCACACTCGACATCTCTAACTTATCTAGCTATGATTCCCCTAAATCTTCAACCACCTAAGACAAAAATAGCAATTTTATCCTCCCAAACTCGAAGCTTGCCTGCAATCGCCGACGATTCCCCAATTGTCGGTGATTCTCTCCTATTAACTCTATAAATACCAACTCCAAGCCTCCATTTTGAAAGAAGATGGCAGGTGGATGTGACTCTAGGACTTCATATTGTTTTCTTCTTGCATCATAGACCTCTCACAGAGCCAGGATCATCTAACAACATTCAAAGCTTCTTCAACGTCATTAATTGTCCAGAATCACGTCAGCAATGTTCTTACATCAACAATCTTTCTCTCTCGGGTAACATCACCTTTTGTTCCTCTTTTCTCAAATTATGCAAGGTAAGTGGTTTCCCTTTCTTCATTACATCATTATGCATCATTTATAAGCTTAAATAAACCTTTCTAACATTTCTTTCAAGTCTCGTATTTGTCCATTTTTCGTCCTGTACATTTTTACAACAATCATGGCGATTGCCCAAAATCACCAAATATTGGCTCAATATCCAACGATTCGTCCCCAATTTCCAACAATTATCTACATCAATGAAAATATATCAAATTCAGATTTCGCCGCATCTTTCATTTTGCAAAACGGAGGTAGGGTTCTCAAGTTATCGTGAAAACATTAATGGGTGGTTTTTTGTCATATCCAGAGCTTCATCATCACCAAAATCATCATCCACAACCTTCTCAAATCTAGTAATACCACATTTCCAGTTTTATGAGTCAATTGAAATCGGGTAAATGACTTTTATTCACATCATTTTCTTAATAAATCATCATTTGATAGATCAAATCATTTCTTTTATTTCATTTGTTTATCATTTATTTTATCATTGATGATTAATTTCTTGAACGCGGATTGACATCCTTTAAAGGAATCCCATTAACTTCGAGAATTTGGATTTTCCAAGAAATCCGCCATATATATTACTAACTCTGTCTTGTGTAGTGTATGTGTTTACATATTCATTCACAGGAGAGGAGCTTGATTTATTCTTCCACGGAGCGCAACATCGAATATCATCCATCCACATCCGTGGGTATCATGGAAACCCCGCCATATCGAGGTTTGGAAGGTCTTATCAGCTTGCTTACAAACACAGGTTGAATACTAGTAAGATTTATCTGAGCATTTCGCCATTCTGGTGGGACACCTGTCCCTTGTTTCTTTGTTTCATTTCATCAATAATATAACATTTATTTTTGCTTCTCTTTGTAAAAATCATCTGCGATTAGCTAAATCACTGTAATTGGGCTAAATCACTTACGATTGGGAGAATTTCCTATGATTTTCCTATTTTCTTTTCAAAACATAACAATCTTCTTTTTGCTTCCTGTTTTTTGCTTTCTACTTTTTAATTTTTCCTAAAATGTTTGTAGGGTATTGTTTCTGGAAAGCTAACCTAATGGATTGTTGGAATTACTTGCTTTGTAAATTGCTAAAATAAAAATAAAAAGGGAGCGTTATTAGAGGTGAGTCATAATCCTTATTTTTTCCTATACTGCATTTTTGTTTGTTTGTACTCATCAAAAGTAATCTTTCATTTTGGGCTTAAAATGAACAAACACATTCTTCTTGATCACGTAGTTTTAATTAAGAAGGTAAATTGGTTGCATCAACTTATTGTTCCCCTCACACACAACCAAACCACTATAAAATCAAATATTCATTCAAACAATTCCCTACCTAGGTGGATACCTACTTGTTTTTATCACCAATAGGAGAATCTGAGTAGGTGTTTTGGCCAAGTATAATTGACTATCTGTTGGTATATTTTAGCTCAACACCTGACTCCCTTATTGTAGCGGGACCATGAAGTAAGGGGGTAGGCCACAATACCACACACGTACCAACAACAATACAAATTTGGGTCTCATGTACCTTTGGGTATATCAAGGACTCCGTCCAAAAAATTCTTGAAACCAGCCATAAATGACCATTTCCTAGGACCTTTGTTATCCATCTTGCACATTTCACCTTTTCTTAATTAATTTAAGATAATTAAAACATTCTTCTACTTGGCTTATCTGTTAAATTTACAGATCTCTTAGGGATTTTCTTGTTTTATTCTCAGATCATTACCATGGATCAAAATCACTCACTATCATATCCTTATAGTCTTAATACATCATATTTACAATCGACCTCACATCCTTTTATCCTAATAATTTTCAAAATATTCCTCACCCAGGATCTAATTCTTATCAAACTTATCAACCTATCACACCCTACTCAACCTCATTTAGCTCTAGCATATCCCCACAACTATCTACAACATCTTCTGTCCCTTATGAACCATCTACATGTCAACCAATTCAAAAAACATACAACAACACCATTCAACAACCCTATGGATATCCTTCACATCCTTCTTTCCTCCAAACTATTGCTTCTCATCCCATGTCAAGTGCATTGCATCAGGAAGTCTCTTCCACATCCTTTCCTTCATCACAATCTTATCAAAATTTTAATATTTCCTAGCCCTCATCTAATCAACCTATTTCAACTTCAATACCTCTCTCAATGTCTCAGACATCTCAAAATTATACACATATCCCTACTCAGCCCAATCAACTCCTCTCATCCAACAACAACAACATACTCAACATTTTTCCACATCTCCCAACATCCCTTTATCACAACCCACTTCACAAACAATATCCTCTCAAGCTACCCCTCATCAATATCCACATCAAGCCCATTTATTACAAAACTATACTACTTCACATTTTCATTAGTCAAATCAATCGTGTCCTCTCATCAATTCCTTCACATTTAATCTTACAAATGATTCCATACAAGATCTATCAAATAGATTAGATAATTTAGAAACCGCTACCAAAGGATCCAAACACGTCCTCACTTATGATCAGGTTTGTAATGAACCCATCCATCCGTCAATACCATATGAGCTTTATCCTCCACATTGGGAGTTGTGCAATTCACCATGGTCCATGTCCAAGAAGATCCTCAACAACACATACTATCGTTTAGACATTTGTGTTATCTCAAGAGAATCAATCCAATTAACTAATAAACAAGAAGCTATCTTTGAACATAATATTCAAGATAATCAAATAAAATAAATGAAAAAACACAAGATTTAACTTGGGAAACCCTTTCGAAAAAAACCCAGCACAATAACTTCTCTCTCTCTTATTGCATTAACTTAATCATTTACAATACAATAATGTACTTCTAAGTTCTACTTTACCCTACTACATCTCCAGCTATTTGTAAGCAAAACAATAAGAAACCATCAAAGTGGTTTTACAATACAATGGGTACCAAAACCATGGGCTAATAAACACCCATAACAGTTCCCCATAATTCATGGATTATGACACCACCCATATATACGTATAGATAAAAATAACATATCTATACTCTCGGAAAAATAGGTGTATAGTACTCTTGGGTATACAATATACAAAATATACAACACATTCTAACATTCTCCCACTTGTTGTATACTTTGCAAAAGGGGGCTACACTTCCATATAGTCAGTAGCTCAGGGCATTCAAGCCCATCAATTTTTTGCACCAAGAAAATTTCTCAACACTCACAACCTTAGTTAAAGAGTCAACAACATTATCCTTTGTGTCCACCTTACTTAGTAGTATCTTCTTCTCCTCCACCATTTCTCTTACAAAATGGTATTGAACATCAATGTGTTTCATTCTTGAATGATACTCTTTGACTATCACAATTGATCCTTACAACATTTTGAGTGAACCCAACAGTGGAGATCAGTCACCAAAGCCAAACCGCCTCTTTACTTGCATGAGTAGCTGCCATGTACTCAGCCTCTGTGGTGGATATCGCAACACTTTCTTGACGTTTACTCATCCAACTTACCACTCCACCAAACAAGTTGAACACATAACCACTGGTAGACCTGCGCATATCCAAGTCTCCACCCCAGTTGGAATCCAAAAAACCATGTAGATATAATGTTTTACTTTCATCAGGTTTTCCCGATAATAAATTACATAATTAGATGTCCCACGCAGGTACCTGAAGATTCTCTTTACCGCAGTCCAATGTTCCTTTCTAGGATTTGACATGAATCTTCTCACTACTCCCACTACATGTGCAATATCAGGTCTAGTACAAACCATTGCATACATCAAACTACCAACTACACTAGCATATGGTACCTGAGACATGTCCTCTATTTCTTCTTCAGTTTTAGGACATTATTCAGAAGACAAATTTTGACCAATAGGAAAAGGAATACTAATAGGTTTACTTTTATGCATTTGAAACCTTTGCAATATCATCTCAAGATACTTTCTTTGATTTAACACTAGTTTCCTATTTACACGATCTCTTTTTATTTCCATACCCAAAAAAATTTTGCAAAGCACCGAGATCCTTCATATCAATATGAGATTAGAGTTGAGATTTAACATGACTGACCAATTTCTTATTATTACCAATTAACAACATGTCATCAACATACAATACAATGATAACATAATATTCACCTTCATGTTTAAAATAAACATAGGGGTCAACTTTACTTCTTTCAAGCCCAAGTCTCAACACATACTTGTCAAATTTTTGGTTCCACATTCTTGGTGATTTCTTCAAGCCATATAATGAATTTTTAGCCTACACACCAAATATTCCTTTCCTTTAATCTTAAAGCTTTCTGGTTGCGTCATGTATATTTCCTCCTCAAGCTCACCATGTAAAAATGATGTCTTAACATCCATCTGCTCTATTTCTAGATCAAAAGCAACAACAATAGCTAAAAGAAATCTAATAGAATGTAACTTAGAAACAAGAGAAAATATCTCACCAAAATTGAGTCCCTTCACTTGAGAGAAACCCTTTGCCATAAGGTGAGCTTTATAATTTTCTATTTTCCCATTTGCATTATACTTCTTAAACACCCATTTACAGCCAACTGTTTTCTTCCAAGAGGTTATTTCACCAAGTCCCATGTATTATTCTTATATAAGGAATCCATTTCTTCCTCCATAGCCTTTTTCCAAAACTTGCTTTCATTAGATCCAAAATCCTCCTTCACAATCTTGGGTTCATCATCAGTAACAAATAAAACTGACAAAACAAAAGTAGAATGGAAATCAAGAGGACTATACCTCTCAGGTGCCCTTCTCATTTGATCTGATCTTCTTAAGATAGGATTTTTGGTTCAACATCTTCTAGTTCCTCATCTACTTCATCTAAATATTCCCTCGTAACTCTCTTTATGGTTCATCTTCGTAGTCACATCAAATTCTGAGCATACGATTCATCTTCCTCAATTTTAACATGATTTTCCTCTGGTTTTCTTCTTGCTCTAGAATTTCCTTAAGCTCTCTAAAAATTACATTATTACTAAAAAAACCTTATATGATTTGAGATTCCAAATCTTGTATCCTTTTATGCCATTAGAGTATCCAATAAATATGCACTTAGTAGATTTATTATCTAACTTGGTTCTTTTCTCTTTCGGAATATACATATAAGCAATACAACCAAATACACGTAAATGTCTAACAAAGGGTTTCTTACCAGTCCATGCTTCCTATGGAGTTTTCCCTTCAAGTGCAGATGTCGGTGATCTATTAACCAAATAGCACATAGTTGTCACTATTTCTGCCTAGATTTTTTTGTCCAAACTGGCACCACTGAGCATACTTCTACACTTATCCATCAATGTTCTATTCATCCTTTCTGCAACTCCATTATGTTGTGGCATATATGGAGTTGTCTTCTACCTTTCTATTCCACACTCTTTATAGAATTTCTCAAAGGCATTAGAGAAATATTCCCTCCATTGTCACTTCTCAAAACCTTTATCTTCCTTTCTGTCTAATTTTCCACAAGAGCCTTAAACTCTTTGAATTTATTGAAAACCTCATACTTATTCTGAATAAAATATACCAGGTATTTCTTGAGAAATCATCTATGAAACTAACATAGAACATGGATTTTCCTAATGATGGAACTTTTACAGGTCCAAAAACATCACTATGTATCAAATGTAGAATTCCTTCTAATCTTGTAGCATTCATAGGAAACTTTACTCTAGTTTGCTTTCCAAACACACAATGCTCACAAAAATAAAAATCTAAAGGACACTCAGAAATTCCTTCAACCATACCTTTTAATTTTAAAGTACAAATTCCTTTCTCTCCGATGTGTCCCATCCTTTGATGCCATAACATTGTCTTCATTGCAACAAATGTAGGAGTTGGATATGAATATTTCCTCTAGAACCACAGAGCTATTGCACTCATTAGTAATAATGCTTGCCTCAAGCTAAACAGTGTTCCAATACGGATGCCTCTTGCCAATACCATTGCACCCGAACCATCTTGCAATTGTCTTTACTAAATGCTACCTGAACACTTGCATCATTCATCTTACTTATAGATATTAGGTTTTTGGTCAAACCTAGAATGTGTAAAACACCGGGAGGGTTTTAATCCTTTCATCTTTAAACCTCATCTTGATTCTCCCATGACCAATGATCTTACAAGTTGAGTTGTCTCCTAGATATACATCACCTCCATTACACTTTTCATATTCACAAAACCACTCCTTGTGTGGTGTCATATGAAAGGAGGCACCTGAGTCAATCAACCATGCACTGTCACATGCATGTAAGATAAAAGTCACCAAAAAAAATTCTCCCAAGTCTTCATTAGAGGGTTTTGTATATGAAGATCCACCATCGTCAGAGGACTTACCCTTTTCTACCTTCTTAGATCTACAGTCTTTCTTGAAATGCCCCGTTTTACCACAGTTCCAACATTTCCTCTTATCTTTTTCTATAGTCTTCAATTTACTTCTAGAATTTGACTATCCTTGCCTCTTCTTTCTTTTCTCTTGGGTATGACCTCTTACATATAAGGAATCCTTGGATTGATAATCCTTAATGGATTTCCACCTCATTTCTTCTGATAGTAAGGCCACAACTACATCCTCAACTAATAATTTTTTCATAGTACTAGTAATAGCCATAACTAGATTATCCCAAGACTCAGGTAAAGAACACAAAAGAGTAATACACTTATCCTCTTCTTCCATTTTAATATCAACAAAAATCAATTGACTTACCACAAGTATTAAAGATGTTCAGATGTTTTGCAACAGATTCTCCATCATTCATTCTCAATGAATATAGAATATTTTAGAGAAACAATTTTTCACCAGAGAATTTGTTTGATACAAAGTCCCAACTTCTCCCATAACACCTGAGTGGATTTCTCATTTGACACATTCAGAAAAATTGAATCTGACAGACACAATCTGATTGAAATCCTTGCCTTCCTATCAATATTTTCCCAGTCCTCTACCTTCATACCCGTAGGCATGACTCCAGACACATCAATCCACTGATCTCTATCCACAAGAAGATCTTCCATCTTGAGCTTCCATAACTCAAAATGTTGGCCATTAAATTTTTTGATTTTGATCCTTGTGCTTCCCGTCATTTTCTTCTACTTGAAAAATTCACCCACAAAGCTCCCACTCAAAAATTTTATCACAGGTTTTAGAAACCCTAACTCTTCACATAAAAGCTAAAACCTAGCTCTAATACCAAATGAAGAGAATCAATCTAATAAAATAATAAACAAGAAGCTATACTGAACAAAATATTCAAGATAATCAAAGAAAACAAATGAAAAAACAAAAGATTTAACCTGGGAAACCCTTTCGGTAAAAAAAAACCAACACAATAACTTATATCTCTTATTGCATTAACTTAATCATCTTCACAGTAGACATATTCTCTCTCAGGGGGGTGTGGGCTGGAAGCTTGGGGATGGGCAAGACATTAACTTCTGGATTGATAAATGGACTGATTTTAATTGGATTTCTTCTTATGGGCACATTAAAGACAACTTAATCACACAGTATGGACACAAAATTTAGGGATACATTGAGGTGGATGAAAACAAAAGAAAATGGAAATAGTTAAAAGTGGAGAAAGATAATGTACAGTATGATGTTTCATCTTTACAGAATCAACTTTCTCTAATCCATATTAGTAATCAAAATCTTAAGGATGAACTCATCTGGAAAGATTATTTTGATGGGGAATACTCAGTTAAATCAGGATACAATTCTTTCTTTGCCGCTATTGAAAGTGAAATTAAGTGGCATAAGTTGTGGATGCCAGAGCTAACCCCTAGAGTGAACTTCTTCTGGTGGCTCATCATTAAAGGCAAGATTTTGACCAATGAAAACCTCATTAAGAAGGGATTCATCATGCCGAATAGATGTTGCATGTGTCAGAAAGAGGCAGAAGACATAAAACATTTATTTCTTCATTGTGAGTATGCTTCCAAAATTTGGCATCTTGTTTTTGCAAAATTTAATCAGAATTGGATCTTTCCCCTTACCTGTCTTCAGGCCTGGGAACAATGGGACTCTCCGTATAAGCATTGTGTGGTGAAGAGATTGTGGCAACTTGTTTTACCTCACACTATGTGGCGAGTTTGGAAGGCTCGTAATGATGGCATTTTCAGAAACACTAGAAAGGCATGTAACAAAGTCTACAAGGAAATTATCATTGTTGTGCAGGATAATATTGCTAGATTTAAACCTCCTAAAAATAGACTTTACCCTGAGAAAGAAGAATACATTCTGACTGATTGGAATATTGACACTGCCTTCAAAAAGAATAACAATGGTATGGATAGAACCACCGTCCGATGGACTAAGCCTCCCAATGCTTGGCATAAGTTAAATTTTGATGGGGCCTCAAAAGGAAATCCGGGAGACTCTGGAGGTGGAGGAGTCATCAGAGATCAAAGAGGCTGTTTTGTTGCTACTTTTTCTGGGAAAATGGGTAGGTAAACTAATCATTACTCTGAAGCTCTTACTGCTCTATGGGGAATAAGGCTAGCTAGGGATTGTAATATTCTGAATATTATAATTGAGGGTGATTCTCTGAACATCATCAATCTATTAAACAAAAAGCAACACCCCAGCTGGTCAATTAGAGACTTCATTGTTGAAGCTACTGATATATGCAATAGTTTTGAAAATGTTAAAATCATTCACACCTATTGGGAAGGCAATAGGGTCGCAGATGGTTTGGAAAACTTTGGAGTTACCAATACTTTTCAAACTTGGCTAAGGGGGGATGTTCTGCCCATTCAAGTTAATAAAGACATAATCAATGATCTACATGGCGCGAAAATCATCACTAACGGCTGTAATATTGATGCTAATGAGTGGATTCTTAAGTACAGAATGATGACATCATATAAGATTTGTGTGATTGATGACATTTGTGTGAACTAGATAGCCATCATTTCTTGTCATAGGGAGAATGCCAAGGAGCGGGTCACTAATTACAAAGTATGGTCTAATAATTACATCTTCTTTCACAGAAGGGAAAGATTCAAAAACAAAGTTAAATCTGCTACGCATAGTGCTAACATCTTTACCGTTGAGAGTAGAAACAGTGGAAAAATGGGGGGTCCGCCATGCAAAATAGAGCCCACCCACAATCCAGCGTGGAAAGAGGATGTTGTGCTCTAGAACTACCTTCAAATTGGGGGTCTGGCAAATTTGATAGAAAGGATTCAAGGTTTTGATCAAGATATTTCTATTAAATTCACACAGGGATGGAAGAATCGGGTTGTTAAATACAACAACATGGAGGTTGAGATCACGGAGGAGCTCATCGCCTAGATCTCGGGACTCAGTCTTGATGGCACCAAATTCTTCAATAAGAAGGTAGACAGGGAGGTGGAGACAAAGAAATTCCTAGATGATGGGGAGAATCTTGAGTTTGTGACAGCCGGCATCAAGGTGGCTTCGATTCCTGAGCCTTTTGCTGAGCTAGCCAGGATGGTTGTTAGGTATGTAACTCTTGAAGGGAGATTTGTTACTATACCACAAAAGCATTTGATATTTCTTAACCACTTTCGTAGAAATATAACCATCAGCTTCCCTCACTACTTGATAAACTCTCTAGAGAAATCCGTTAGGGAAGTGCAGAGCCATTCTAGGGCAGTCCCTCTACATCAAGGGCTAATTCTGCTTATACATCGTCACTACTCAAACAGTCCCGTGTGAATCCTGACCCACCCTCTTCCTCCATTCCTCCCCCTGCTCACACCGCCTTCATTCCCCCTCTGCTTGAAAGGAAGATTGAAACTACTGCATCTAGCAAGAAAAGAAAGGGCATGAAAACTAAGATCCCTACTTCTCAGAGGGTGCTTAGAAGCCACAAAGACCTAGAGCTTGCTGAGAACCTCCTACACATCAGCCAACCGATGGAGGAGCCTAAGGAGGAGGATTTGATGGTCAGAGTGGACAGGATGGAAAAGGAAATACAAGAGCTCAAAAGGGTTATCAAAAATATGGAAAAAGCTAAGGGAAAAGGATTATTACAAAATGATGATGAGGAGGGGGTTATTGCTGAAGTATTCAAGAAGTTACAGTCTTAGGATGGCATAATGGGAAATGTCAAAAGTCGTAATGACTACATCCTATCTGCTCTTAAAAGTATTTATAATTTCATTGAACAACATGTTCATAGTGTATGCAGCCTAAGCGGGGTTAATGAAGACATTTGGGCCCCAAAGAGAAAAGGGATATGGCAATTGCTCAGGTGGATCTGAAAGACTCTTCTCAGGCCACAGCCATTACTTTCTTTATCTCACTGCAAGTGATCAAAACCAAGATTGACAGGGCTATCAAGTAACATGGTGTTGTGTTGCTATTTGCCATTTCGCTGAAGTTCTTTGATGGTAGTGGATATGGTGCTATTTTTTGGCAGAGATATTCTATGATAGATATCTATTGTTTGATTTTTGATCTCTTCTGCTGTTTTTGGATCATTGTACATCTAGATCCTTTCTTCTAATTTGTTGTTTTATCTGGCTGATGAGCCCTCTGAGGTTAGTTGTTTTTCCCTTCTCTGGGTTGTTTCTCTCACTTCTGATATCTGGCTTTTGAGCCCTTTTGTATACAAGGTATAGTCCCTTCAAAACTATTTTCCCTTAATAAAAAAAAAAAAAAACTTAATCATTTACAATACAATAATGTACTTCCAAGTTCTACTTTACCCTACTGCATCTCCAGCTATTTGTAAGAAAAATAGTAAGAAACTGTCAAAGCGGTTTTACAATACAATAGGTACTAAAACCATGGGCTAATAAACACCCATAATGGTTCCCCATAATTCATGGATTATGACACCAACCATATATATGTATAGATAAAAATAACATATATATACTCCCGGACCCCTGTTAATGCTCGTGGAAGAGGTGTACAGTACTCATGGGTATACATTATACAAAATATACAACACATTCTAATAATATCATAATACATGATCAATATATTCTTCTCAAAACCTTTCCCATGTCTCTGGCGGGAATTATTTTGGATTGGTACAATTCCCTCCCTCAACATTCTTTGGACTCTTTCACATAATTATTTATTTTGTTTCTCAATCACTTTGCTATAAATGTCACTCACAAAATCTCCATTTCTGACCTTGTTACCATTAAACAATCCAAAAATGAATCCCTTGGAGACTTTGTCACTAGATGGCAGAGCACTATCAATCAATTGTCTTTTCCACTTCCATAGTCATAATTAATCAAGTTATTTACCCGATCATGTTCCCATCACATATCATCCACCCTTCAAATCCATACATTCCGCACCTTCAACAAAGCTTTTTCCATGGCTAAGAAGTTAGAAATCCAAGCCCTCAAAGAAGGCCATCTCAATCCTCAATCTACACATATTTCATCTGATTCCCTAGGTCTTCCTATGATTCAGATGAGACTACACACATTTTATTTGATTCCCCTAGGTCTTCCTATGATTCAAATGAGACTACACACATTTTATCCAATTCCCCTATATATTTCTACGATTCAGATGAAACTACCACACATGATGACATTACTTATCTTCTTGACCCAACACCCTCAATAGATTCAGTCCCTATAAATATTGTGCATCCCTCAAGCTATGTCATCAACAACATTACATGTGATATTCCCTATAAGAAGACCCATTCATCACCGATGCTTTCTCCTAAAAACTTAGAATTATTGGATCCTCTTTTCGATGATCCTCACACATTGATATCACCGATGTCCACTGTCCAGTAATCCTTTAACTTTGCACAACCCTTAGACTCTATCGTGAAGACCGTCACTAAGGAGGCATCCATCATCAAAGATATCTACATTAACCCAATTTTCAAACTAATCAAATAATTAGACAGCTCACACACATATGACGCACTAAAATCATGTCTCAAAACAACATCTCCCTCATCCAAACCAGATTAAACCCTATCTTTAGCTATTCACTTATCTTCCAACCTAGAACATTGCCCTGAATCAAACACTACATAGTCAAATACCATCACACTCATGGCCTCGCCCTTGTCATTTGACATGAGTCCCTCTTCTCTATCTAACGCAAATGTTATGAAATCAAAACTGATCACATTCACCACCTCATCCTCATCATCGTCATAAAACACCCTCCTTTACCTAAAATCAATACTACAAAATCTAAGCACACATCATCTAAGGTCTCAACTTTACCATCCATTTTGGGACCTCATCCTTTATCACAATCTAAGTCTATCAAATCTATGGGTCCACCCTTACCATCAATTTTGGGACCCCATCCTTTAGCTCAATATCATGGCACACAATCAAACCCTATCTCATCCATCAACCATCCCTCCTCTATTTTGGGACCTCATCCATCATCTAATCTTATCAATCACACATGCTATCCCTTTCTTGGGTCATATTCTCCCTCTTATCAACCTCACAACATCCCTATGATGTTCCAACACCATATAACATCCATGAATCCACCCCCATCCAAAAATAAGACGTATCCTCCTAAGTGCTCTCATAATCCAAGGTCAAAATCCGTTAATCCAAATCCCCCAAAAGGGACTTATGTTGATATCCTTGATAGACTCATGCAAGCCTCTCTTATCACATTACCACTAATCAAAACACCCCATCCACATACTTGGAAACATACCTGGTACGATCAAGACAAAACATGTGCCTACCATAGATGCTTAGGGCATAACACAAAGAGTTGTAAAGCACTTAAATCCATAATCCAATGACTCTTCCTTATTGATAATATTCTCTCGAGAAGAGGATCATCCTAATCCATCATCAACATCACCAACATCATCACCTTCATCAAAGTCCTCACCGACATCTGTAGGACAAGGAAAACATCCTTATTCTATCATCAACCAACCTTTATCAGATATCTCATTAATACCTTCCTTTAAAGGTCCATCAATCTCATCAGCACCTTCCTTTGAAGGACCATTATCCTCATTAACACCCTCCCTTAAAGGTCCATCAATCTCATCAGCACCTTCCTTTGAAGGACCGTTATCCTTATTAGCACCTTCCTTTAAAGGTCCATCAATCTTGTTAGCACCTTCCTTTGAAGGACCATTATCCTCATTAACACCTTCCCTTAAAGGTCCATCAATATCGTCAGCACCTTCCTTTAAAGGACCATTATCCTCGTTAGCACCTTCCTTTGAAGGTCCATCAATCTACATCAGCACCTTCTTTTAAAGTACCATTTTCCTCATTAACACCCTCTAATGAAGGTCCCTCAATCTCATCAGCACCTTCTATTGAAGGTATCTCAACCTCATCAATGTCCACACCTTCCCTTGAAGGTCTTTCAACCTCATCAACATCTATGCCCAAGCCACTGAAAATGTCTTCACTAAAATTTGTAGAACCAAGGGGTCATCCTCAACCAAATCTCAACAAGGTACCTTATCTCAAACCAGTATAATTCACCCACCTATACGAAACCAAAATAAACATACACAAAGAAAAGGAAAAACCAAAGCTTTGTCATCTACCCCTCTTTATCAATTGTCCTCTTATACCCCATCCAAATTTCCCACAACTCCTTTGTCAAGGGCTCCTTTATTTACCATACACTCACTTAATCAAGACCAAAAATTCTATCATCCTTAGGACATCATTCCTTTTAACACATGTCATTTCTATCCACAATATTATGTTGGGAAGGCTCCTATCTATTGAGACTTTGAAATTCTTACTTTACATGCCTTCCCTTTTACATGTCCTCACCAAACCTATCCTATCAATCTAATCAAAATTTCATTACTTCAAAGTAAACGTGGAATGTTTTCCCTTAATTGAATAAGTCCATATAGCACGAGAAACCTTTTAATGTCTTGCACTTGTGGCCTTACTACTGTTAACACATCGATCGTCATGACAATAGTCACATAAAAATATTATTCCATCATTAGCCAACCACTTTATCATCGTAATGATTTGAAAGCATGTGGTTTTCCATCAGCATCCTAAGTACACCTTAAAGATGAGCACCATAGCTCTGTTCATTACATCTTTCACATGGAAAAGTTCCTATTTTGGGAACCCCATAATAATTACATCCATCCACCTTGTCTACTAACCAAAGACATGTCTTGGGGCACACATGTGTAGTTTGTGTACACATATTTTCCCCTCCTTAAAATGGCTTATTAGGGTCTTTCCCTCAGCTCAAAATAAAATAAAAAATATCTATGGATGTTTCCTATAAAATTCAAAAACAATAGACTGATCCCTCAAAGGAAAAATATTCAAATGTCATATTGTCAAAAATAAAAGTAGACTGATCCCTTGAAGGATAGCAATAAGTCAAAATCATAGACCGATCCCTCGAAGGATGACCATCTCTGTAAAAATCAAAATTGAAAAAAATAAAAAAATTGTAGACCATACCCTCAAAGGATGACTACCCATGTAAAAGGCTTCCCGCATTGATCAACCTTCAAAAATCCAAAATTCAAAGCATCCTAGGAAATCTTCCTGCATCGATCAAATTTCCCATTATAGCAAACTTCCCACATCGATCAGTTTGCATAAAAATAAAAATGTAAAGCTAGGGCATTTCCCTATGAAACCATTGAAAGGAGAACCCTATTTTCCCACAAAACCTACATATGTCAACCCTTCTCATGTCTTAAGAAGGTACACCTTTGTCACTTTAATCTATATCTAAGATCCTAAGTGTGACTACCCATTGTTAGTCATCTGTTAACATTTGTTGTAAAGGCCAAAAGTGCAAGCACCTTCACTTTGTTGTTTCCCATCATATATGTATCAAATCTAATACAAAGAAATCAATCCATGTTTCATTCTTGACCATGGTTTTTACAAAACATTAAATCAATTTAACATCAATATCAAATACACATTATACCTAAAACATAACTTTAATAGTTGTCAACACTTCGCATCTACATTTATCGGACTACCTATTGAAATATATTAATCAAATCAACATCATACATCAACACAATATTGAGTATATCTTAACATTATATTGTTGTTTCTAAAACATCACATTTTCTCGTAAATTCAAAACTTGTCAATATGATGTCTCCTTTGGCATTATGCCCCGATTACTATTAGAACCCCCATCCCGTCCTCGTAAACTCACCTTTGTGAAAACATCAATTTTGGTCCCTTGACCTCATCAAATCATTATTTCCATTCATATTTAAGTCATATGTCTATAGGGAATGAACCATTTGGTTCCCCTATCAATTGACTTCGTGGCCTTGTAGGCCCATGTTTGTGGCAGCATCAAGTTTTGGTCCCTTGACCTCATCAAATCATCATTTTCTTTTGTTGTTAAGTAATATGTCTATAGGACATGAACCCTTTTGTTCCCATATCAATTGAATTTATGGCCCCTGTAAGCCCACCTTTGTGGAAACATCAATTTTGGTCCCTTGACCTCATCAAATCATCATTTCCCTTTGTTGTTAAGTTATATGTCTATAGGACATGAACCCTTTGGTTCTCCTATCAATTGACTTCATGGTCCTGTAAGCCCACCTTTGTGGAAACAACAATTTTGGTCCCTTGACCTCATCAAATCATCATCCTCTTTGTCGTTAAGTCATATTTCCATAGGACAAAAACCTTTGGTTCCCCTATCACTTGACTTATTGGCCTCGTAAACCCACCTTTGTGGCAACATCAATTCTTGGTCCTTTGACCTTGTTAAAACATCTTACCATCGTTAAAATTCATATGTCTATAGGACATGAACCCTTTAGTTCCCCTATCACTTGATTTTATGATGACACCCATATTATTTTACCATGTCTTCAGGAATCACTTTATACTTGAATTTTTCATCTATCTCTTTCAAGCTCGTGATCGATTCCCTTTTCCATCAATCCCTAGTTTGAGGGGAGCACCTCATCATGTAAACTGTAACATTTATCTATCACATCTCATTTTTGTCTCGTGGCTTGTCTCAAAACCACTCAACAAAAAGGGGAAAATGTAGACACCTAAAATTAGCACCGCTAATTCTAGTATTGGCATCCGCATTAGGCCCCTGTTCATTATCGCATTATGCCACTCATATTTATTAAATATTAACATCAACATTGTCACTATGCTTACATAAGTCCACATCCATCATTAATTAAACCTAACCCTCCATTTATTAATTAATCCCTCACCTCACATTACCTAGGTCATATTTCCCCTCCCATGGCTAAAATAATTAATTAATTAATTAATTAATTTTATCCCTACACCTCACTCATCCTAACTCAATAGCTATGACTACTTTAACTAAACCTGCTAAATATATTATCCTAACCACCTATAACTTATCCCTACACCTCACCCATCCTAACTCACTGGTTATGATTATTTTAACTAAACCTTCTAAATATATTTTAACCACCTCTAACTTATCCTTATAACCGATTCTCACTCCTCATTAGTTAGCACTATTTTAAATTAGGACAACTTCTACTTTATCCCTACTTTAACCTAACTACCCCATCCACCTCTAAACCCCAAAATCGACATCTATAACTTATCTAGCTATGATTCCCATAAATATTCAACCACCTAAGATAAAAATAGTAATTTTATCCTCCCAAACTCTAATCGCCTACATTCACCGATGATTCCTATAATCATCGGTGATTCTCTCAATTAACTCTATAAATACCAACTCCAAGCCTCCATTTTGGAAGAAGATGGCGAGGTGGATGTGATTCTAGAACATCATATCATTTTCTTATTGCATCATAGACCTCTCACAGAGCCAGAGATCATCCAAAAACATTCAAATCTTCTTCAAATGTCATTGATTATGCGGAATCATGTCCATAATCTTCTTGCATCAACAATATTTCTCTCTCAGGTAACATCACCTTTTGTTCCTCTTTTCTCAAATTATGCAAGGTAAGTGGTTTACCTTGCTTCATTACATCATTATGCATCATTTATAAGCTTAAATAAACCTTTCTAACATTTATTTCAAGTCTCGTATTCGTCTATTTTTCAGCATGTACATTTTTATAGAAATCGTTGACGATTACCCAAAACCATAAAAAATTGGCTCAATCACTACCGATTCATCCCCAATAAGAAATAATCCTCTACATCAATGAAATGATCTTGAATTCATATTCCCAACACATATTTCATTTTGAAAAATGGAGCTACGGTTCTCAAGTTATCGTCAAAACATCAGAGGGTGGTTTTTGTAAGATCCAGAGCTTCATCATCACAAAAATCATCATCCACAACCTTCTCAAATATGGTAATATCACATTTCCAGTCTTATCAGTCAGTTGAAATAAGGTAAATTCCTTTTATTCACATCATTGTTTGAGTAAATCATCATTTGATAGATCAAATCATTTCTTTTATTTTATATGTTTATCATTTATTTTATCATTGATAAATTAATTTCTTGAACGTAGATTGACATCCTTTTGAGGAAGTCCATTGAATTCTGGGGACTGGCCTTTTCAGGAAATCCACCATATATTTTACTAACTTCATCTTATGTAGTGTCTATGATTGTAAATTACTTCACAGGAGAGGATCTTGATCTATTATTCCACGGATAGCAACATCGAACATTGTCCATCCACATCCACGGGTATGACGGAAACCCCTCCATATCGAGGTTTAGAAGGTCTTATTAGCTTTCTTGAAAACACATGTTGAAGACTAGTAAGATTCTTCCGAACACCTATCTTTTTAGGTTTACAAGGAAGTAAATCTGGAAGAAAGCTTTTATGGCTTCTAGAAGTAAACACAAGCATCAATCCATATAGAAAAATCTTGTTTTTTTGTTGGGAAGTTGTAGAGAAGAAAATATTCCAAGAAGCTGTGATTTCTTCTTCTTCCTCTGAGATAGAATTGAGGTTAGATTTACATTCATAGTTAGAAAATATTTCATTTAAAATAAAATATATTTCCTCTCTACATAGATAAACAACCATATCCGGGTGTTTTATTTGTTTTAGGATTTAATTAGTTAGAAGATTTATTGTTATTTCTTCATTTAAATAGAAAAGAACAAAAATATTTACTTTGTTAGATTAGTAGCTTTTTATTTGTTTATTTCATTAAAGTTCTTGAAAAAAAAAAAAGAAGATAATTTCATTTCAATTAGATTAGCCATATTTGTTTAATTAGATTAGATATTTTCAATTCATGACCATTAACGGTCCCAAACAAGAACATACTTACGAAAGTGATCCATGGGTACCACAACCAAACGGCCCCGAATTACTCATGAATATAGATACGAGACATCATATCCTTTTCCTTAGAACACCGACTTGATCCGCTAAGAAATTCCAACAAAAAAATGTGTTAAATATTGTAGACGATAAATCCTACGAGTTCGGAATGCCCATGAAAACAAAATTTGATATTCACATGACCATACAAGGACCCTAACAACCAAGAACATATGGTAGTGATCCTAGAGTCCCATAAAAAAATGCGCTAGAATTATTCATTGATATTGACACAAGTCTGTGCACACTAGTTTTCCGTACATCACCATTACCACCAGATATCATCTCACAATTGAACACTCTAAACGAGGAAGCTCAACAAGCCCTCACATTTTGGAACACTCTCACCAACCGGATCTGATTTCATGAAGCCACGCCTCTTTCACTTGTTCCATGACCCTATCTGGATATATTTACGAGGCTCTCATTGGTTTCCCATGAATTCTGCGTGGTAGAATGAATATCCATAAATATCAATATTGACTAGAGTCTCCACGTTTCCATCCTTTTCGATCCATCCATCTGCCCTGTCCAGGTTAGAAAAGATTTCATTGCACTTGATCAGATCCCATTATTGTGAGTTGAAGACATTGTATTTTTGTGACATCCTATCCCTACCATTTACACACACTTTCATCTAATACCACATTTTTCTCCCACTTAGCCATCCATATTTCCACATCAGCTACCTCGACATGACCTTAGGGAGTTGAGTGCGATTGAAGTTCGCGTGTTGATTTTTATTTGTATAAATTGGTGGAATCGCGTGAAGAGCTAGTCTTTATTAATTTCCATATTTCTTTCATCTATCTTCCCTCTTTCCCATTATTCTGCAAGTATTTATATACCCCCCGAATATTTTAGGATATGATGGATACGACCAGACCATTTTGGGTCTTAAAGCATACTACTATAAGATGGGTAGACAAAAACAGTCTCCCTTGCTATCTACATGGACAAACAACTACTCAACCCATATTCATGCCTCTCAAACTCCTCCTCCTCAGGGGACCAATAATGGCTCCTTGGTTAGGATCAAGGAAATTGATCAACTTACACAAACACAACAACCTAAAATTTTAAGCTCTAATAATATGACTTTTACCAGAGAGTCAGGCTCATCTCCTTAGGTTTTGTTCAAACAACCAATCAAGTATGTAGTCTGATCAACTTCCATTTTTAGAAAAGGAGTACTTAGTGCATTATTCGAAGTGAGAAATGCTTTCATAATATAAGTCATCCTTTATATAGGGAGAAAGGAAATGTTGATGTCTTGCTTCAAAATAACACTACTACCCCTCCTACAATGGAAAATGTTGCTAATGAGGGGTGGTAAAACAATGAACAATTTATAGCAGGATATCACACTCCTCAGACAACCTACAAAGGTTCAACAACATACACCAAAACAAAAAACCATGCCATCATCAAACGAGGTCATCTTGGCATTGGTGGAAAATGTTAAGGAATTGGAACTTGCTCAAACTACTTAGAATTCATATGGTGGGCAAGGAAAGATTCCCCTTTATCCATAGAACTATGGCCAAGTGCCTATTGTGCCAAATCCTCCAATTTAAACGGGTGTTCCTAGCCCCAAGGATCTTCTCACTAGGTTATGCACCTTGGGTATGCCCCCATGCTACATACAAATATCCAAAGTAGGCACCATCTAGAAGCACATTCTCAAACACCATACCAACTGGAAATGCAATGTTCCTTGGCTTTGTGCCTCCAAATCCATACCAAAGTAATGTTCCCCTATGTACACATGTATTCTAAATCACCACAAGGGGACATATAATCTTACCTGGCCCATATGGTTAGCCATATGGGATTCCTTATGCCCCAAAAATATATATGTTGCACCATACCAACAACCAATTCCACCTCCACCTCCCCAACAAGGATCATCAATGGTCGAGTCATATGCAGTAGGGACCTACTCTGAATATCTCAAGGAGCCCCTCGACTTCTCCATACAAAGTTTCATGCTCCCAAGACCTCTGCCAAACCTTCCAAAATTTAAAGGGGAGGGAGATCCAAATATGCACATCAAGGCGTATATGCAACTGCCATTCGAGAGCTTCTCCCATGGGATGCAGTCATTGTAAAGATATTCCCTAAGACTTTAGAAGGTATTTCTCTTGACTGGTATTACAAGATACCAAAGGCTTCGATACACTCTTTCAAACAACTCATGTCTGAGTTTATTAAAGCTTTTGACATGAACAAATTACTAAGGATAGGAATCAAAAAATTCCTACACATAAAACAAGAGCACAACGAGTCTTCCATACATTTAATTGAGAGATGATGAAAATTCCTCTAGTATTCAGCAAGTGCTCCTAACATGGATCAGATGGATCTCTACGACCTATTCCTCCATTCTCTTAACTAGGAAACGAAGGAGGAGTTCTAGAAGTTTCCACTTAGGATCTATGAATAGGTGCTAGAAGGTGCTCTATGTATAGATCAAACAATAATAAACAATGGTCATAAGACCTATGACTCTAACTAGAGGTTGATAACTCCCAATTAGGGTGGTTCAAGTTACCCTAACAATAAAAATAATAACCAAGGACCTAAGGTCCTTAAAAAAAAACTACTACGCCCTTAATCATATATCTTATATTGGATGTATATAGCCGACCTATGACTATTATAACTTATTATCATTATGTATCTCTTTCATATATGTTATATTTTCATTAGTGGGTTGGCCTTGGTGTTGGCCATAGCATAAGAATAGTATATATAGGGGTTAGTAGGTAGTAGTTGATCATCATATTCAACATTTGAGTCTTATTGTCTAGTTTGGAGGTTGCCCCCTCGAAGTGGCTAAGCTATTCTTCTTGCACATTGAGATCATTTATCTAAAATATTGTGTTCATTAGTGTTATATTTCTACTAATAATCATATTTATACAAGTAATTACATTACAAGTGGTATCAGAGCTTGAACTCGGCCAAAGCACTACGTCAAACCCTAATTGTGAAGGTTCGTCCATATATAAAACTCCGTAGCGATTTTTTCTGCAAATTTTTCTGCGGTGTGACGAAATCAGTCAAGTAAGCTTACCTCCAAATTTTAAGAATTTTTTACTTTTTTTACAAAACTTATAACGGTTTTATGTTTTTTCATAATTCGGCTACCTAGGGTGTAATTTGTGGATTTTTTCAAAGTTATTTACATTTACAAAAATAATATTAAACATTAGTTTGAGTTAGTTCTTTGAGTTTTATAAAAGTTTTCTGAATTCCTATTGAAATCCCAAACCCTAAATTTCAACCTTGATCCTTAAATCTTACCATTTTGGGGCATCATGGCTGGGCCTTCGACAGGAGGCAAAAATAATCCCATCACTCTAGGTAAAACCCCTGATAAGGATGAGATAATAGTTTAGGATTTAGAGTCAGAAGGGGTATCTACAGAGTCCTCAAGGTTAGGGTTTACTTCAATGGACCATAAGGTCAACTATCTTGAGTTAGAGTTGCGAAACCTTGAGGGTAGAGTGGCCAACAAAGAAGATGTAGAAAAGATTGGACAACGATTGGAGGATTTCATTCACTAATTTAGTTATAATATCATGGGTCATCATATCCTTCCTAATCAACCACAACTCAATCATACTTATATTAACTAGGGTGGATCTTTAGGTCAAAGTAATAGACAAACTAGCTAGGGTGGATCTGCAAACATGACCAATCCAAATATAAACACTCTACAAGCCCGTAACATGATTCCAAAAGTGGAAATGGGTAATTTCTATGGAAAGGATCCACTCAATTGGATTAACCAGATGGATAATTTCTTTGATATTCATCAGATTCCATCGGGACAAAGGTTACCATGGCATCGTTTTATCTCGAACTTGACCAATTCATTTGGTATCGATGGTTATGTGCTCAAAGGGAAAAGAGTGGCCTCAATGTTACATGGATAGTATTCTTTGAAGAATTGCAATTGAACTATAGTTTTAGTGTGTGGAGAATTATTTGAGTCGATTAGCAAAGCTCAGGAAAATAGAGCGTCAAAGATTACATCCATCAATCCCAAAACCTTTCCTTACGGGTGGAAAATATTCATGAAGATAATTTGAATGAATTATTTCTTGGGGGTCTTAAAGAAAAATTAAGACTGAGGTGCGTATGTTTAATCCTCATAAGGTTTCGAGGACTATATGATCATGGCACATGGGCGGAGGAAAAATTTCTTTCCGGTAGGAAACAAGCATTCGTAATATCGGAGATCGTAGCACCCTTCCACCATCATTCCCTTAGCCAGTGAGACTGACATCTCAACAAACTAAAGAAAAGAGAGCCAAAGGGTTATGTTTTAATTATGAGAAAAATTTGGACCAGGACATAAGTGTGTTGAAAAGAAGTTGTTCTACATTGAGGGATCTACTGAAGAAGAAGAAAATGAAGAAGACAAAGATGTAGAGCCAGAGGAGGAATTAGGAGATCCCCAGACAAAAATATCATGCCATGGAATTTCTAGTATTAGCACTCCCCAAACTCTCAAAGTAGTTATATTCTTAAACAAATAGAGGGTAACAGTGTTGATTGATTCGGGAAGTACTCACAATTTCATCAATCATAAGTTGGCGGTACGCTTGAACTGCTTTGTTTATCCAGCTCCAGAATGTCAAGTCATGATTGTTGATGGGAAAATTGTTAGTTGTTTAAGAAAATTCCATAAAATTAATCTCGCCATGGGAGATTACTTGCTAACTAGCAATATATATGCCATTGCCATGGGAGGAGCAGACATTGTGTTAGGAGTTCAGTGGCTTACCACCTTGGGAACCATTAAAATGAATTTATAAGAGTTGTTCATGCAATTTTAGTTAGAAGGGAGGAATTTTAAACTAAAAGGACTAAGAGAAAAGTCCCCACAGATGGTAAGTTCTCATTAGATGCAAAAATTGCTTAGAAAGGGTGTAGAAGGGTTTGTGGCACAACTATTTTCATTAGAAGCACATCATTCCAATACATTTATACCCACAAATATGCAAGCAGTTATAGATGAGCACTCAGTGGTGTTTGGAGAAATGCCCAAGGGTCTGCCTCCGAAAAGAGACCATGACCATGCCATCTAGCTAGTACCAAGGATTCAACCACCCAACATCAAACCTTATAGGTACCCTATATGCAAAAGAGTGAGATTGAGAAGATAGTTCAAGAGATGTTAGAAGAAGGACTTATTCATCATAGTTAAAGTGCTTACTCTTCTCCTGTAGTGATGGTATGGAAAAAATATGACAATTGGCGCATGTGTCTAGATTACAGGGAACTCAATAAGTACACAGTTAAAGATAAGTTTCTTGTAATTGATGATTTGCTAGATGAGTTACATGATGTTCTTTACTTTACAAAACTTTATGTTTGTTCTAGATATCATCATATTAGAATCGGGGATGAAGATATTCATAAAACAACCTTCAGAAACATGAAGGACACTATGAGTTTTTGGTAATGCCTTTTGGACTAATAAATGAAACCTATACATTTCAAAGCTTGATAAATTCCATCTTTAAGCCATTTATTTTAAAGTTTGTTTTAGTTTTATTTGATGATATATTAATCTATAGTAAAACATGGGAGGAACACCTGCATCATGTAAATAAGGTGTTGGAAACTCTTGAACAACATCAAATTTATGAAAATCCTTCTAAGTTTTATTTTGGTGTTAAGGAGGTTAAATATCTGGGTCATATTGTCTCTTATGAAGTTGTTAAAGTGGATCCTAACAAGATAAAATCCATGTTTGAATGGAAGGTTCCCAAAACCCTAAAAAATCTTCGAGGATTTTTGGGGCTTATAGGTTATTATCGTATATTTGTAAGGAATTATGGTAGCATCGCAACACCACTCATAAATTTATTGAAGAAGGAATCTTTCCATTGGAATGAGCAAGCTATTATGGCATTTGAGAAGTTGAAGGAGGCCATGTGCACCACTCGAGTTCTAGCCACCCCAGATTTTTCAAAAACATTCATTGTTGAATATGATGCTTGGGGTATGGTACGGGGAAGTACTCATGCAAGAAGGGTGACCCATTTCCTTTGAGAGCTACAAATTCAAAGGTAAGAATATCTCTAAACCGGTTTATGAGAAAGAAATGTCAGCAATACTTCATTCAGTGAAGCAATGGAGACCATATCTAATGGGACAACATTTTAAAGTAAAGACAGATCATGATAGTTTGAAATACTTCTTAGAGAAACATTTATCATCAAAAGAACAACAGAAATGGGTCTCAAAAATGTTGGGGTATGATTTTGAGATAATATACAAGAAAGGAAAAGAGAATGTAGTTGTTGATGCTTTATCTCGGAAGGATGAATCTGCCTAGGCATTGTTGTGTGCCATATATGTATTACAGGAGGATTGGATAGAGGATGCAAGGTCTGAATGGAAAAATGACCTAGGTACACAAAATCTCATTCAGAATCTCCAACAAGATCCAAGCATGTCATAAAAATTTGTATGGAAAGGAGATGTTTTATGGTATACAGATAGATTATATCTATGTAAGAAATTCAATCCTTAAAAATAGGGTTCTATCTGAGCTCCATGCTTCTCCAGTAGGGGGTCATTCTGGCTTCTTAAAGACTTATCATCAAATCAAGCATGATTTTTTTTGGGAAAGGCTAAAAGGAGATGTCCAAAATTTTGTGGTAGAATGCATGGTTTGTCTAGTAAAATAAGGGTGAAACAATTAAGTCGCCAGGTCTTTTACAACCTCTATCTATTCCTAGCCAGAGGTGGGAAGAGGTGTCCATAGAATTCATCACAGGATTTCCTAAATCATAAGGTAAAAATGTAATCATGGTGGTGGTGGACAGAATCACCAAATATGACCATTTTTGTGCTTTATCACATCCATTTGTTGTGAGTACAGTAGCAATGGCCTTCAGGGATACAATTCAGAAGCTACATATGACACTAAAGATTATAGTAAGTGATCGAGACCCTATCTTTACTAGTAATTTTTAGAATGACTTATTCTCATGCTTGGGAACACAACTAGCTCGTAGTTCCTCTTATCATCCCTAGTCTGATGGGAAAATAGAGGTGGTAAACAAGTGCTTGTAGGGATATCTTCATTGTTTTACATCAGATAAGCAAGTGAGATGGGTCCAATGGTTACCATTGGCAGAATGGTGGTATAACACCTCCTTTCATACTTCATCTAAAATTTCTCCTTTCTTGGCATTATATGGGTACCATCCACCATCTATCACTTCATCTTTGAGAGTCCAACCAAAGGTTCGAGCAGTTGAAGAACATATTCAACACCAACAAGAGGTGATTTCTAGTCTCAGGGAGAATTTGGCCATGTCACAAAACCGCATGAAGCAACAAGTAGACCAACATCGTAGTGAAAGAAATTTTGAAGTTGGTGATTGGTTTTTCATGTGTTTACAACCATATAATCAAATGTCCTTAAAACAATAGAAAAAGGATAACAAGATTTCACCTAAGTATTATGGTCCTTATCAAGTGTTACAGAAGATTGGAAATGTAGCATATAAACTGGAACTTCCTCCGGCTACTCAAATTCATCTAGTCTTCCATGTATCTTGCCTAAAGAAGGTAATTGGACATATAATATCAACCCAGATAGTGTTACCTGAGCTTGATGAAGAGGCAAGAATCATCCTGGAACTAGAATGCATCCTTTAGACACGCACTAAGCGATTGACGAAAAGAGTCATCATGAGTATTTGATCAAGTGGAAAACTCTAGACAATGAAGACGCATGACTTGGGAGGATGCAAATTTCCTACTGGCTGACATCCAGATCTTATCAACATTGGGGAAAAATTTGCTTCAAAGGGGTGGGGCATGCTACACCCTTAATCATATATCTTATATTGGATGTATATAGCCGACTTGTGGCTATCATAACTTCTTATCATTATGTATCTCTTTCATATATGTTATATTTTCATTAGTGGGTCGGCCTTGGTGCTGGCCATATCAGAGGAATAGTATATATAGGGGTTAGTAGGTAGTAGTTGATCATCATATTAAGCATTTGAGTCTTATTATCTTGTTTGGAGGTTGCCCCATCGAAGTGGCTAAGCTATTATTCTTGCATATTGAGATCATTTATCTAAAATATTGTGTTCATTAGTGTTATATTTGTGCTAATAATAAGATTTATTCAAGTAATTACATTAAAAAAACCATGGTGTTACAACCGATGGTGTTACCAATCAAACAAAGAAGCCCAACGTTATTAATACCCTGAGTACAAATAACACTAACAATAACAATAACGGTAATAATCAAAGGAGTACCAATTTTTATCTTATGATAAATGTGGTGGAATTTAATCGTCCTCAACAATAAAAACAACAAAAATAAAAAGTGCAAGCCTAAGGCACCAACCAAGTACCCAAGTGGGTACCCAAACCAATATCCAAATCAAGGGCAATGACCTCCAAATTTCAACCACAATAACCGGAAATTGAATAATAACCATAAATTTGGACTACAAGAAAGTGCAAGCCAAAGGCCTTAGGATTATGATCTCAACCTATATTGCGGCTTTCATAGTGTCTAAGGAGACGATGCCAAAAGCTGTCAGGATTGTAACAAGTTCTTATAGCCATTACACGAAGACTAAAGAAAAATATTCATTGAAATGTTTTTGGCAAATCTTACGACACCTACTCAAAACATTTACATGGGCTGTGTCCCCAAAATGTCCCACTCATGATATTTAATGATCCCCTCCCAACATGTCCCAAAAATGGTAAGCTGGACCAAAACGAGTCAAACAAGGGTATCCCGGTGGAAAACAATGATCATGAAGCTTTGAATTCATCAAACACATCAGTACTACCTTTGTTGGATGGCCGTCGGGAAAGCGAAGATAGTGGGTCTTATAGAGATAGAGATTGAGCCCCAGATAAATGCTGCCACTAGAACTATAGATTATTCTTTGTATCCTATTCCAATTTACCCATCTATATCGGATGATATTTGTGAGATGCTTACAAATCCGGTAGGAGCTTATGACTTAATCAATGACCTAACAAAGACCTTTTCTCACATCTCCTTCTTGGACTTGTTGAAGAAATCCCTTGCTCATAGAGATAATTTATTAGAAGCATTGGGTCTTGGACATTTGATCAATGTCACCCCTCCTCCAGAGGCACAGATAAACCATATAGAATTTGATCTCTATCATCCAGGAAGCTAGAAATAGATGTCAGATTTGTATTTGATATCGGTAAGATGCTGAAATAACATGTAGAGGTGATCCATCCATGTATATACAGGTTTAGATCTACAATAACTATGTAAAGCACATGATGATTGATGATGGGGAAACAATAAACATTGTCCCCTTTTCTTTTCTCTAGAAGTTAGGTTATGGAGAAACCATCTACTCCTTAACTAGAAACATTTGAGAGAGGTTATGATAGCCTCAAATAAATGTCAATTGGAACCATAGTGCTTCTAGTCACCCCGAGACCTAAGACAGTCCTCATAGAGTTTTATATTATAGACTGATAAAATAACTATAATATGATCCTCGGTTGTCCTTGGATACATCACATGAACTTAATTCCCTCCAATTTGTTTTAGGAAGTAAGAATCCTACACTTGGGGAAGGTATTCATTGCACAAGGTGACCCAAAACCCTTCAACATACACCTAGCTAATCTAAAGAAGAAACCGGGGGTGCATTATGAGTTTGAGCTCCCAACAAACTAGTTAAACAAACCAACTAGCTCAACACCTGAAATAAACTAATTCCTGCAATGGAGTTATAAACTACTGGCTTGATCGAGGGGATTCTTGCATTCAAGGATGAAATGAATGTCATGGAGACGGTGTCAATAGAAACCAAAGTAAATATTGTCAATTTGTTGGAGAATGATTTACCTATTCTCCTTCCATTTTATTCCATGGGCATAGGACATGCTTTGGGACTCGACTCTCTTCCAGCTGATGGTGTTTGCATGGTTGAAGTGTTAGAAGAAAAGGAAGAGGATATAAAGAATGATACAACATATATCTTCCCAAGAAACTGTTGGAATCTTCACTTGACAGAGAAAAGTGCCACTTGACACTAGAGGCGGAGTGTGATCCTCACTTCTCCGAAAAGAAAGGTCATGCCTTTTACTTCAAACTAGATTTCGAATGCACAAATAATGGTGCAGAATATGAGGCTCTCCTTCTTGGTCTCATAGTATCCAATAGGATTGAAACTTGTAACATTAGAGTTTTGGTGATTTCTAAATAGTCACCAATTAGGTTTTAGAAATATATGAGACTAGGGTGGAACACCTACAACTCTACAAAACTATGGTGCTTAATTTGACAAAAGGGTTTGACTTCATCTCAATCAAAGCCATTCCATAAGAACAAAACCTTCTCATAGATTCCATAGCTACTTATGCTTCCCGCTTCTATCCTCGCGAGAGAGTTAAAAAAATCCACTTCACGGTTTTAGTTTTTGTAGAACCCTTAGTACACAAGGTGTCAACTAGCCCAATCTTGGTGTATGTTGAGGCTGAGAATGAACCCGCCACTCTATATTATGTGGAAAATGATGAGGCTATCTTGGGATACCTTAATGCTTACACAGATTTACCTATACATCATAAGAGATGCTTTTCTCTCGTTCCTCACTCCTCTTCCTATTTCAAAGATCACATGATTGACCCTTCCTCCTCGAAAGGCTTGAAGTTTGTGAAATAGAAGAAGAAGGAGAATTAGAATTACCTCTATCCCCACCTGAGTTTGAAGAGGGTAATGCCTCTTTGATCAAAGGGATGATCGACATTAACATTGGGATGGAGGAAGACCTAAAAATATTGAAGTTAGGTTCTTCGCTAACTCCTGAAGAGGTAGAGATACATATGAAAATATTTAAAGAGCATTCAAAATATTTTACATTTAAATACAAAGAAATGATATGAATTTCTCCTCACATGGTAGTTCATAATCTAGTGACCAAGTCTGATGCTAAGCCCATTAAGCAAAAATATAGACCAATGAAACCAAAGGTGGGCGATGGTCAAAGAGGAAGTGATGAAACTCCTTCAGGTGGGGTTCATGAAGTCGGTCGACTACTCAATGTGGGTATCCAACATCATGCCCATTCTAAAAAAGAATAGAAAAATATGGATCTACATTGAATTTTGAGACATCAACAAAGCATGTCCCAAGGATGATTTCCCACTTTGCCATCCATCGATGTCATCCTTAACTCAACAACTAGTTATGAGATGTTTTCCCTTATGGATGGATTTTATAGATATAATGAAATCGGGATATCTAAGTAAGATCAGAAAAATACTACATTTATCACTCCTTGGGGAGATTATTATTACAAATTCATGTCGTTCGGTCTCAAGAATGCTAGTGCCACTTACCAATGGGAAATGAATTACATATTCCATGATCTCATTCATAAGATTGTGGAATCCTACATTGATGACATTTAAGATAAGGACAAAAAAATTTGCAATCACCCTAAGATTCTTTGCATTACACTCTCTCATCTAATCAAATATGACGTTACATTGAATCCAAAAAAATGGTGTGTTTGGTGTGACAAGAGGGAACTTACTAGGATACATCATCTCTTCACAAGGGATACATGTAGATCTAGCCAAAATCTGAGATTTTCTTTAAATTATTCCACCATCAGACGGATTAGGTATTGGGTCCTTTCTTGAAAATATAGGCGTAATCGAAGGTTCATTCTTGATTTAACATTCGCCATCATCCAATAAACAATTTATTAAAAAAGGATTGCTATAACATTTGGACGGAAGAGTGTCATGAGGCATTTGAATCAGTCAAACAATTCTTACTATCACCTCCTATACTCATGCCTCCTAAATCAGATTACCCTATAATTTTATATTCATGGGCTATGGATGTCTCATTAGCTTGCATGCTAGCTCAAGAGGATGATGATAAACGAGAGTGTGCAATCTACTTCATCAATCGAACACCTTTGCTTATGAGATATGATATACATAGGAAGATAAATAATTCCTTAATATAGTTTTCATGACGAAGTGGTTAACATATTACATGCTTAACTAGGAAACAAGAGTCATTGTTAAGACAAATCACTTGTGAATGTTTCTAACACATAGTTTGTTATCCAAGAAATATGGACGTTTCATGAATTTGATGGGTGAGTTCAAGCTAATGTTTATTAACCAAAATTATTTCAAGGGGAAAATCATTACAGAATGTTTAGCTGACAACCCATTGGATGGAGGCGATCTAGTTAACTTATATTTTCTGATGAATGCATATACTATGTCAAAACAAAGCCTCCCATTTCTGCGTGTCCATGGTATTCTAATATTGTTAATTTCATTTTGGACCATGCATACCCCAAAGGGGCCAGTTCATAGCAAATAACATGGCTACACATCATATCTACTAAGTACGTGATCATAGAACAATTGCTCTACCGCAAAGCCTTCAATGGAATGTTTCCTAGATGTGTCAATGAGGAGGAGTTTGAAAAACCTCTATGAATCCCACAATAGAGTGTGTGGAGGTCACTTCAGAGGTCATGCCACCGCTCGAAAGATACATCGAATAGGCTATTTTTGGCATACATTAGAACATGACGTAGTAGAGTATGTGTGTGTAGACACCTGAAATATGCTTACACTTAGCATTTCTTCCAATTCAACCGATTGAGGATACTTCGTTAATCAACCCTTCTTCACTCCATTCTCGGATGCCCATTCACGACACCTTCTCATTTGTATTCCTCATATAATCAGCATGTTTGGCTCTTATTAGCTAAAGATACATCGAATAGGCTATTTTTGGCATACATTAGACGTAGTAGCGTAATCTAAAAGTGCTTTTTAGAGCTTTAGTCCCACATGCACCCAAAGTTCAAACTCTTCCATTTGGAAAACTATAAATAGAAGGGTCACCCCTCCCTCTCAACCTTACACCTTGTTTACATAACAAAATCTCTCACATTTGGAGATATTGGCATTAGAAATCATTTGTGATAGCTTTAAGCTATAGAACATTTGGATCTTGGCCATACTCCATTGTTGAGAACTCCTTCATCTTGCATTCATCCATTCCAAATATAGTTAGTAGGGGAAGATCTAAAGTTTGGCCATGTAGCCAACTTGGAGAGATCTCTTCACTATTTTTGGGAGTAAACAACACACAATTTGATTGCTTAGAATCTAACTAGGTTCACTTTCATTAAGCATTCATGGAGTAGAGAGTAGTATATATGCTAGGGTTTGAATATTTGTTTCAAATTTATATATGCATAGATAGTTTCTTGTTTAGCTCTTATCTCATGGTGCATGGATGAGTAAAGCAAAGCTTTGAGGTTCTTTAGCCTCATTCCATAGCTTTTGCAACTTTCCATTACATACATTTGGCATGCCTGGTGGGACACTTATGTCCATCCTCCATTAATGGAGGTCTTTTAGGTTTTTCAAAGTTCATTTTCAATTTTTTGGGTCAAATCACTTGTTATTTCCTCATTTTTTTTTTAATACTAGATAAATGACCTTCATTTACATATATTTTGTGGGTTTGATATAGAAATAGGACACTTTTGACTAACAACTAACTTTTGCTTTTGAAAATTTGAAAATCCATGTTTTTTGAAGTTTTTCACAGGGTGCGTTTAACAGTGGGTTTGACATGTTAAAAAAAGGCATGTATACATTGAAATTATCTCCATCAAAATTCATGTATTTTTGAAAGGGGGCACGTATTATCATTTGGGTGCATATCCATTTAAGCAGTCATTGCATATAGCGTGGCGCTTTAAAAATGTATTTTTTTTACACTATATGTGTATCCATCATTCTAGTGCATGCACATCATGCTGTAACGTAAATATGTGTGTTTTTTGCTTTGAGCATGTATTCATTCATTGCAGGTGCATCCCAACCAGGCAGCATGTCACAGGTGTCAATATAGGCGCGTATGCATCAAACTGCATTCACCACCAATCTTCAAGGCCATAACTTTTGCTCCCGAGCTCAAAATGACTCCGTTTTTGTTGCGTTGGAAAGGTATTGAAGAGAAATACACAATGGAATCATAAAATTAGGATTTTGACTTATAAAAATTTATGGTTTACATTATTAGGTAAATAGTCATTTTTAACGTCTTAAAGTTTAAAAAAATGTTTTCTTGCCATTCTAACACTTTGAAATTTTTTTGTAGCACTAATAAGTTGTTTGCAGTTGGTTATTTTTTTTTATTTTTGACTAACATTAGTTAAAGTGTTTCATTTCTTAGCTTAAGAAGGTTTGTAAAGTGTGTATGCTCTCTCCTCGCGCCTTCAAAAGGTGATCTTGGGAATAAAAACACTTGCATTTCTTATTTTTAAAAAACACTTCAATTTAAACTTTCTAAAATGAAATTTCAAAGTTGGTTAAAATTTTAAAAAACAAAGTAAAATTTTTTCATATGATTTTTAGTTGATTTTTTCACATGTTGTGTATGCTCTTCCTTTACCTTTTTGGTGATCTTAGGAATCAAAAGCAAAGTGTAAAGTTCTCTTTTTGATATCATGATATTTTATGGAAAATTACTAAAACTTGTCTCTATAGGACCTAACATTTTGCCAAAGAAATACATCAAAACTAAAAAAAAAAAAACTTCTAATACACGTGTTTTCATGCAGGTTGCCAAATGGTGTGCTACTTAAAACCACATTAAGTTAAGAAAGATAAAAAACACACCATATTCAAAACATTGTATTACAGGTTTTGAAAAAGGGTACGTCCCTATCCGCTCAACTGGAACATAACCCCTTTGGCATAATGCCTTAAGCTATAACAATGGGGGTGGTTCCAAGAACCCTAAAGTAGTCCACCGTTGTGTAACCTCGTGGATGAAACAGGAAGCGCCTCGCTTACCCACTTGACTAGTTTTCCTTGTGAGTTAGAGTTACAAAGTTTTTCGTATCGCGACCCTTGGAAAGAGTACATGATGGATGCAATTAGTGCCCACTGTACTTGAAGGGGGAAAAGCGAGATACTCCCAAATTAGTCAGTGTGAATTTTTGGGTAAATCGTGCCCGCTCTTAGATAACTTTGTAACACCTAGTTGAGAGATCTTATTAAGGAGGCCATTTTGTCTTGAGGCCCACTTTACTAGTCCTTTGTCATGTCTTGGCCATCACAAAGTGATAACTTGTTTGGATTCAGAACCTTGTTTTTCAAACAAGGCAAAGAATCCACTTAAGTTGGATCTAAGTGCCTTTCATCATGGAAATTAGATGATGTTTCACTTAGCTTAGCTTCTTTCTCACCTTCGGATGAGGTGAAGCTCTACCCAAGTGGCGCTTAGTTTATTTTTCATATTTTTGATCTACACCTTTGCATTCTTGTTGCCCATTTGGGGAAAGAGAAGGCATCTTTCGAGAGTGTTGTCATAGATAGTGTTCACCACTTTTTTGTCCATTTTACGCTCATCCATGTTTGTGGATGAGTTGTTAAACATCTAAAGTGTGTGGATGTGTCCTTATATCTTTGATGGCCACTTGATCTTGATTTCAAGATCATCATCATAGTTCGGATTGATTCATCATTTGATCTCCCTTTGATGTGTTATCTTGTTTGCATTGTCTCGACACAATTAAGATACTTATGTCATGTTTTTGTAAACGTGATCTAAGTATCCACATTGTGGCATTACGCTGCGCACATTTTAACACATCCTTAGTATACTTTGACTTGGTTTTACTTCAAACATTGTCCAAAATCTTGAAGAGTGTCACTTACTTTTTTTGTCATTTGATACCACTTTGGCACTAATATCTCACTTCTTCGTGAAGCTTGATAGACGTGTCCAATTGGTGTGGTTACATGGCTTACATTTGTAATCCTCACCCTTTAACATTTTGGCCTTGTTGGTTGTTGAAACGCATCATGTTGTATATCCTTTGATTGGGAGTCACATCTACCCTTTGTTAATATTTACGCCTTGTTCATTTCGAGCTTGACGTAAATATTGACATTGTGTTGATCATCTTTGCATCGAACTATCACTTTGCACACACATTTGCATAGGGTGTATTTCCTTGTTGATTGGCTTTGTGTTTCACACTTGCATGATTGTTCCTTGTGATTATTCATCCGGAAAAATTATTTTCTAGGACAATCCTTTTTGATCTCATCGAGATTGCATCATCACAATGTCTATTTTCCTTAGACCTTCTTCTAGAAAATCACACACGCATCTCCATACTTACAAAATGTCTAGTTGGATGTCATTATGCTTCCTTGAATCGACATGTCACTTCCTTCCCTTTGAAGGAGTTCCATCACACTATCTAGATCTAGACATTTGTGCTTAAAATGATGCCAACAATGACTGACTATCACGTGGTTTCTCATTTACAAAATACGGAACCTAGGTTTAGTAATTCAAATCAAAAGATTCCCATTACAACTAAACCTCATTTGGTTCTTCATGTTAGAGGCCCATTCGGGTACCCTGTTCCCCACCTTCAGCTCATAGTTGGTGGTATGGTTTGGATGCTTTTGATCCAAATTATTATTCAGTTCCCCCACTCTTCTTCTTTTGATTCAGATCCAAACTACCATTTCAGATTCCCACTCTTCTTCTAAAGATTGGATCCCAACTATTTTTCGGATACCCTAGATCAAATCTTGAATCACGGTCCTCCCTTCCTTCACAAGACCTTTATTCCAAATCACCTCAATGATGTCTTCCTCCTTTGAAGACTCATGTGTGACTCCAAGTTTCATCGATCAAACATCTAATTTGGTTCTTGAGTCATGGTCCTCCCTTTCTTTGCAGGACCTCCTTCATCAGTCATCTCAATGACCTCTTCCTCCATCGAAGAGTTCCATGACTCAAGATTCCCTCTAGTCAATCATCTAATTTGAACTCCTACATCACAACTTAATGAATGGCTATGTGATCCTACTTTCCAACCTACATTACATCATCTTCTAGAAAAATGACATAGGTCCAAATCCAAATCATCCATTCATGAGACCTACCACCAATCCTACTTCCTCTCTTGAGTCATCTTCTTCTATCAATCAATCTTCCTCCTTATCGGACCTATTTCTTCTATTCAACCTTCTATGGACTAAAGAAAAACAACCTCTACTAATTGATTTCTCTTAATGAAGAAACAATTAGACTACATGATGATATCCCTTTAGAGGATTACAAACAAGGATTCTTTCTAGAACTTGATATGCTCACGTATTGGGGAAAAGAAGTTGATTCCTTTTATAACATAGAGGAAGAGCCTAAGGTCATGGAACTTGATTCTTCTTCTTCTATTCCATCTTCACCTTCTTTGAGCATGATGAGATGTCGGGGTCTAGCATTGATCCATGGCCTATCTTCTCATTACCAAATCATTCATTATCTATCATCATTCCTCAATCAAAATCTCTCCTTGGGTCATTGAGTAGCCCATCATCTTCTTCTATCTTGGGCCACCCCTAGTAGCCCTCCATTTTCTACTTGTGGGTCACCCTCCAGTAGCCCATTCTTCTTCTATTCTTGGGCCACATCCTAGTAGCCCTTCATCATTTTCTTCTGTGGATCACCCTTGTAGTAGCCCATTCTTCTATTCTTGGGCCACATCCTAGTAGCCCTTCATCCTCTTCTATCTATGGGACCCCTCCTAGTAGTCCCTCCTCATCTATACTTGGGCCACGCCCTAACAACCCTTCATCATATTCTTCTATTCTTGGGCCATGTCCTCATAGCCCAATTTCTTCCATCTTAGGGCCATATTCTAGTAGCCCTTCATCATCTTCTATTAGTGGCTCACCTCCTGGTAGCCCATCCTCTTCAATTCTTGGACCGTATCCTTTTCATCCATCACATCATTTCTTCTATTAATGGTTGGGCAAGCCCACCGGTCATTTCTCATTCATATCATAAATCATCCACATTCACTTTCTTCTCACTTCTGGGATCAAAAAGTCACGCATCAACTTATAAGAAACCCAAACAGTTTCTTAATCAAGCTCAAGTCAAAACTTCCAAAGAGCTCCAAAGCTCCCAACAAATTGAATAATCTCAAAATTGTAAATCAATGCGATTCAAGAACACACATCAACGTAACCATCAAGTATGGCACAAAGTGCATAAACCTATGGATAGGGAACTCAAGATCCCACATACGAAATCCATGTTTCAAGATAAATCGTAGTCATTTGTTGAGTACGAGCTCACCATGATCATCGAGATGGGGATAAATATTACCTTGATAAAAAAACATGCCTAGTCTCCCTTATCAAGGAAGTCACAAACATTGTTGTTGGATCTTACCACACAGAGTGACTTTGTTAGTCCCAACTTTCTTAAAACTATCAAAAAGCTAAAAATAAAAAACAATTCAAAAATACAAAAACATTGAGAAAACACAAGAAAATCAAAGGTACAAAGATCAAACATTGCAATCAGGTATTGCGTACACATGGATGTTTCTTTCTTCCCTTTCTTATCATTCTTCTGCAAGTCTTCCTACCATTTTCATCCCTTCGGTGATATTTTGGTTAGCCTTTTCACACACATTTTGTGACATTTATCTCTATGGTATCTATTTGACCCTGGTCTTTTATCACCTTGGTAAATTAAAGAACGACTGACCTCTTAGAGATCCTATCACATTCAACATCTAATAAACTTGTTGTGAAGAACTTTTGGACATATTTGTTGACACTAGCCAATGTCATCATCACAATCACTTCCACCTCCTTCCATCAAGCCATTAGTGGTTCTTAACCCCTTGTCAAACAAGAGAGCTGAAATAAGTTTTAGAAAGCAAAAGAATCAAAATCAATCAAAAATCAAAAGCTAAAAGCTAAAAAAAAGCAAATTGATATATAACTCTCTCTTGGGGTATTTCCAATAATCTCTATCGGGCTATGGATGCTGACTGGTAGTAGAGAAATGTTGTGATTAGAATCAAATACATCTCCGTCGGGGCTATGGACACCTAGCTGGCAATGGAGCAATGTATGGCTATCCTTCCATCCATTCACAAAATCACCTTTCAAAATCAATCATTCCTACACATTGGCTAGGGTGTCTTCACTTGTTGTCTATTAAATCTTCCCTTCAAGAGGTAATTAAATTCCACGTGCACACACTGGATCTCTATGAGTAAACAGGATTAGTATGTTACCAAGTGTCTTTTTTTGGACCTTGTTCAGACTCTTACTTTAGTCCATATCTTGTCTCACGATTTGTGCCTTTGGCTAATCACTTCTTCATTGTGAGGCTTCTAAGCTACATTCATATCATTCACATCATTCTTCTACTTCATTCAGAACATCCATGTGTATAAGATTATTTTTTTTTCCATGTTTTGGACACCTTTGTCCCTTTCAAAAAACAATCTTCTCCTTCCTTTCTATCATGTGCTTTTAGGCCAACTTACGTTGGGGCATCCTTGCTTCTTCCCAAACACTTCATTGGTTTACGTTCATCATCATGTTGAACCTATCCATAATGGCCTTGGGTCCCACTTCTACACGTGAAGAGTTTTCCTTTGAATACTCCCACCTAATCACTGGGGCATTTTTACATCTTCACCTTTCTCGTATACACACGTGGCCTTATGCCCTTGTACATCCCATCTATCGCTAGGGGCATCCACACTTCCTCGTCTTCCTCGTCATTTTTATAAAAACTTTACATAGTTTTGAAAAATTTCAAAATGTTAGAAAAATAAAAACATTCAAATATGTTAGAAAATAAAAACATTCAAATATGTTTCAAAAAACTTCAAAAAAATATAAATCATCCTACAAAACATCACTCTTTGGTTCTCACTTGTTCATGTGCATGACTCATGGATCATCTTGATCTACCTCCATCAACAAAAGCTAGGTTGCTTACTTTTCTCTGTACTCTGGGGCACAACGAGTTGCTGGTACTGTTTCATAGTGCACATTGCTTTTTCATCGGACCAAAGTGTCCTCCATTATTCCCCTTGCATGTATCCTTGCTTGGGGCACCATCATTAACCCTTGTCGTTAATTCACATAGGTCGGAACTGAAGCTTGATAACAAAAACATTACACTTGTTTCTTTGTTAGTTTAGCTTGTTTACTTTCTCGTATTGCATTGCATTATGTATGTTGCATGGAGTTAGGCATATTTTACTTTCTCGTATTGCATTGCATTTTGTATGTTGCATGGAGTTGGTGTTTTTAGCAATGGACATTTGTTCGTATATGGCTTTTCATGTCATACTACACTTTTGTTCATTCTTTTTAATAAGGACCGATGATGAAGATCACTAGCAATATGATGAAAAATAAAGTTGTTTAAAAGGCATTGGATGGATGTTAGCTCATTCCCTCTTCCTCATACTCCTTTTTTCTTCTATATCCCCTTTCTTTTCTTCTTCACACTATTCTTTCTTTTGTTCTCTTTTATCATCTTTTCGATCGTCAATCGAGTTCTTCTATCACCCCATCGACAATCGAGGGGCATCCTCCATTCTACTCATTTTTCTTCTATCCCTTCAAAATTTTCTACTTGTTTATGCTTGTCTACTTTCTTTGAAGTGACGTCACTTACGCCACCTCAAAGAGGGGAAAATGTAGACACCTAAAATATGCTTACACTTAGCATTTCTCCAATTCAACCGATTAACGACACTTCGTTAATCAACCCTTCTTCGCTCCATTCTCGGATGCCCATTTACGACACCTTCTTGGTCGTATTCCTCCTATAATCAACTTATTTGGCTAATATCTCTTATTAGCTAAACATTCCTCCTTTCGACCATTCATAACCTCCTAGTTCTCTCTAGACCACTTCTATTGGCTTTGTAGGCTATCTATCAGTCACAATTGGTTATCAGACCCCTCCCAACTCTCAATGAGTCTCTAATCACTTGCTAATCAAGTTTAACTAGCCTAAACCCTAGTTAACTAGCCTAAACCAAGCTTAACTAAGCCTAAAGCATGTTTATCCTAATCTAATCCTAAAGTGATTTTTAGACTTTAGTCCCACATGCACCCAAAGTTCAAACTCTTCCATTTGGAAAACTATAAATAGAAGGGTCACCCCTCCCTCTCAACCTTACACCTTGTTTTCATAACAAAAATCTCTCACATTTGGAGATATTGGCATTAGAAATCATTTGTGATAGCTTTAAGCTATAGAACATTTGGATCTTGGCCATACTCCATTGTTGAGAACTCCTTCATCTTGCATTCATCCATTCCAAATATAGTTAGTAGGGGAAGATCTAAAGTTTGGCCATGTAGCCAACTTGGAGAGATCTCTTCACTATTTTTGGGAGTAAACAACACACAATTTGATTGCTTAGAATCTAACTAGGTTCACTTTCATTAAGCATTCATGGAGTAGAGAGTAGTATATATAAAACAAAGCTTTAGGGTTTGAATATTTGTTTCAAATTTATATATGCATAGATAGTCTTTTTCTTGTTTAGCTCTTATCTCATGGATTACCCTCGGGCCAATAGACAAGATGAGGTGAAAAATGAGATGTAAAAGTCCATTCTCCTTAAAAATGTCAAGGAGAACAAACAAGATTGTCACTTAAAGTTATTTCCGGCCTTGTGGGCCTATCGAACATCGGTAAGAACGCAGATGGGGAACCCCCTATTCTTTGGTATTTGGTTCGGAGAAGAGGTGTTATTGCTTGAAGTTGAATCATCTAGTCTCCATACCTCACTACAAGGAATTTTGGGAGAAGAAGGCTATCAAGAGGCAAAAATATCTCAATTAGAAAGCCTCGATGAAGCTCGTCTTAATGCTAAGAAATGACATAGATCTTACATGATTTGGATGTGTCGATAGTATAACAAGAAAGTTTAGGAACATGAAATATGTGGGGGAGATCTGCTATTAAGACCAGACAACCGGATAGAAAAAAATATTGGTTAGGGAAGGAAGTTCAAGCCCAAGTGGTTGGGCCCATATCGAGTCATAGAGGACTATAAAAATGGGGCATACCACTGTGTACACTAGAAGGTGAGGAATTTGGAAAATCCGTCAAATCTCTTTACTTAAAGAGATACTACTCATGATCCATCAACATTTCTATATGTATACTAATTCATTCTCATTGCATTATCATCTATCAGCTCATTATGTGAAATTTGTAATCAAGGAACTTATTTTCAAGTTTCAAAAAAATTTCTACAAAACATTGGAAATTATTCAAATCATACCTCTTCAAATGCACATCAACATTTCTTATTGCTCCATCAGTTCAACATGATAAGATCAAATTTTGATACTAATCTTACCAAGGCCTCCATACTTTGTTTTTCCTATAGATTTATTCTAGCATAGTTGTCTTTTCCCATAGTTAGTTCTACAAGCTTCACGATGTCATATATTTCCCCAAAAAAGCCTCTTTGGTAGTAGAAACATTCTAACAATTTTCACCTAGGACGATTGTTCTCCTATCTCAACCTTTAGTGTTAAGCCCTTACATCTTATTGGTTGCGTGAGGTTAAGGCTAGGGGAAATATTTCCTTACCTAAAGCACAAGTTAAAGTTAAAAAACCAATTTATATATATATATATTTCAAACCAAAATCAATCAAAATTTTCATTGACATACTTATTTTCCCCACACACCTTCGGTGTTGAGCCCACACCTCTTACAAGTGGCATGAGGTTGAGAAAGGAGGAGGTGCCCTTACTATCCCGTGCCTTGTCCTTTTTGATGAGCCCATACTTCCTCTTTGGTAGCATGGGGTAATGTGGGGATCTCAGTAAATAAATTAATAAGTTAAGGAAATTTCATTCAATAAAAGTTCTTTGAAAATATCAAAATCCCAAGAAGAGTGAATTAGATGTGCATGTTCCAAAAGAGATTCAAAATCTTAAAACCAAATTATGTCAATCAAGAGGCCATCTACGGATATAAGTCTAGATAAACATGCAAACAATCACATTCTAGGCTATGTAGTAAACTATATGCAGAGTTAGGTTGTAGGTTTGTATCTGGGTTTATGTCATAATCTTGTCTTTCTCTCACCATTTCCGTCTCTATCAAAAACCATACAATTTGTGTCCCTCCTAGCTCTTGGTATTGATCCCTCACATATTAATGGTTGCATGGGTTTAGGAGTGGAGTGAGTTCATTTTCTTATCATATCATTGTTCATTAGAAATTTCCAATACAAAAATAAGTACTAAACATTACCTAAAAAGCTAAAGTTCAATATTATAATGTGTCCGCATAATCATCATATATCGAATTACAAAACAAAGAAAAAAGAAATCATTCTGTTAGCATTCATCATCCATTGCATATATTTTGAAAAGCGTACAAAATCAGAAGTTCTAAAAATCTAGAGTATACATAAGAAGCAAACCATAAAAGAAGTCAACTCTTATGTAATGGATAACCGAACCAAAAAGAGGTATCGTATATATATCATAATAAATTGAGTTTGTGTACAATGCCATCACACACTAGGTGCAATCAAAACACTTGCAATGAGAGCCTGAAATTAAAAAAAAGTCATACATGTGCATCACAAAATGGAAATGAAGAAATAAAGGCTCGAAGGCCTATCAATCCCTATGGGATCCCTATGATGGTGCATGACTGTGTCCGAACTCCTACTAAAGATTCGGTGTCGTGAGTGTCCGAGTGGTGGGAATGATCGTGAGTGTGACCACTAGCTATAATCTCATTGCGTGAATGGCTCCACCTCATTAATATATCAGTCATCTCATATGCAATGATCCATGTGTTATGAGTAGCCATGATCTCCACTTATCTCCAAATAGGCGTGGACATGTCAATGTGTCGGCCGACCCATGTGATTGTCTTGAGTCCTCGTATAAAACTTCTCGAGTCTTCCCGAAGGGATAAAAAGGTATCCATGTAGACCTAATGAATAATATCTCACCAACCCTGAGTAGTCACTACAAAAAAAAAAGAAAAATGACGAGTTAGAAAACCATTAAAAAACCAAAAGAAGAAATACAAAGTGTAGTGATTAATATTTCTAGCTAAAAATTCAAGAAAAGAGTGTTCACATACTCAAATCTCCAGGAATCCATTTAGGATCGGATGGTGTTCTTGGTGCTCTGTTGTTGTAGATACCTACACTACATCCCCACCTCTTGAGGTAACATGTTTTCCCATGATATAATTCTCGTCTCCACATCCCTCATGAGGAAGTGGCTCCTTGGAAACTAATGTCTCTATCTCTACATCCACCTCCTCTCACTCGGCCATAGATCTCTCCTAAGTATCATACCACTCAGTGTCACTATCATCCTCATCATCACCCCCTCTGCGTGGGTCTCCTCACTTGCCTCCTCTTCAAACTCCAGCCTCGTCTCCACCTCAATCTTAGAATCTATATCAATGTTAATCTCTTTCTCCTCCTCCCCATTGTGAGTGGGTGGGACCTTGATCGGGAGAAGTGGTACATGCCTAGCAGTTTGATGAGAAAGAACAAACCATCTCATTGCAACAAAACCCACGGAGTCATAATGGTCCAACCATGGTTGCTGTAGGGCCACCTCGATACTCCTTAATACTCTTGTAAACAAGCTGGCATGGGAGGAAAAATAACAATGTATGGTAATCCAAATTGTTGGGGAACTATATCAAATGAATGAGTCTCGCCTTCCTTGATCCGTCTACCAATTAACTAGTAGTGGCACAAGCAACCATTGTGGTCCCATCATATCCCCATACTCCCACCATATCCTTGTGGGGTGTAGAAAAAAATAGTTGTAGTCAAGGTAGCATGTACGTACCCAAAATTGTAGGGTACTGTACCACCAGAACGATGTTACACATGCCCCAATGATGATACAGGTCACCTCGCAAGGTGTTTGGAATCCAAGAAAGCTCGCCAAGTGTATGTTAGCATCCCAAGCACCTTGTCTAAGATTTGTGTACTTCACTTTATCCTCTGCCTTTCTTTTTCTAGCTTTTTGACCTTCAGTGATGAAACCGCCACCCTACCAGGGTGGTGGTCCTGTAACCACCGCCCTGCTCAGGGTGGCGGTCCTTTACGCATTCTCCAACACATTCTTTTGATCATGACTTGCATAATTTTTCAACATTTACCAGATTTTCTCAACCGCCTTAGCTCGTATTAATGTTTTATGTTCCCTGGAATAGTGTTTCTTCATTATTTAATGGTAAAAGAGTTCTAATAGGAATCACCTTTGGGTGAATGTGAAATCTATAAATAGCCAGCATGTTTTTAAGCAAATGGTCCCTCAACTTCTCATTTCCATTGTTTAGTCTTTAAATTTCTTGCTTAGAATTCATTTTGTTTTCATGTTTTCATCCATACTAGTTTTTCTTTCTTTTGTTAGGAGCCATTCGATCTTCTTGCTTGAGTCTTGTTCATTCATTGTTCATATAAATTAGTTTAGAGTAGAGTAGTGTCATTTGTAGATTGAATCCATTAGAGTTACAGGTTGTGTTCTTCATAGAAGGTAGATTCTAGAATCTATCGGTACACTTGTGTTGTATTCCCGAAATAAATCCTGCTAGTAATTATATATGCCAAACTCTGTCACTTGCGTTGTCCCTCTCCTACTCACATTATATTCGGTCTATATCCAAATATGTCATTGTTCAAATACCTTCTTCTATTGATGCTAGCATATACACACTCTTCTGGACTCACGTGAACATGAAGGAATGAGGAGATCATTCTGAGGGGACAAATTCATACACTCTTTGGTTTCGCCACATTGCTCAGTAAATTCTAGGTTTTATTTTTCAAAGTTCTAGTTAAAACATATCAAATAGAGAAGTGAATTATTTCATTTCAGTTAAATTTCACTTTTGATATTGCCAGGGAAGCTGTGGGGATTGATAGTTTCTCATAAACTATGATTCATTCCTCACTTCTGAGGTAGGATCGAGAGTCTTTTAATTAAGTTAATCAACTATTTAGTTATTTAGGATAAACTCACAATCGCATAGCAAAAATACTACCTTTGAGCTACCTTGATTGTTTTAATTTTGTTATTAGATTAGTTTGTCATTTTCTGAATATATTAGATTAATTACTCTTTTAATTCTATTAAAAGAATAGAGGAATATATATATATATATATATATGTTGTAGATATATATTGCATAATTAGTTTATTTCATTTCAGTTAGGTTTATATTGATCTTGTATGACAATCACGGGACCTAGGGAGCCTAGGGAATATGTTTTGAGCCAATCATGCCTCAACCAAATCTTGTTGTAGCATTAACTGACATAGACAAAAATATCAGAATTCAGGTCTTCTGAACAACAACAGACCTACAAGAAATCAGCACATAGCTAAGAGGATTAAACATAGAAGATGACAAAGCACACACGTTCTGGTCAAATCATCCAAATTATGATTTGCCTTGATAGATATCCATATATTTGTAGAAGGACTGAAAGAGAAAAAAATTTGGTTGTGATCCACTAGTCCCCGACTAGATGCGGGATACCTCCTCGTTGATATAGACAGTAGCTTACATATCCAAGTTTCCGAACACTGTTAGGTACTCCAAGAAAATAGTGCAATTTCTAGTTCTAAATGTAGAGGCCGAAAAGGAATATGATTCTTTGGATACTCGAGAATCGGGATTAACTCTTCATATGACCATAGGAGGTCCACAGAACCACAAACTTATGGTTTTGATCCATAGGTCCCATAACCCAATGGGCCTACAAATCAATCAAGTATTGACACCAACTTGCGAACACTGGTGTTTAGGTCCTCTCCACTTCCACCAGACATTATCACACAACTATCATTATTAAACATAGTAGATAATCAAGTTAAAGATTTCTGGACTAGACCAGAGAATCGTCCATAAAGCACCAAAAGATCCACTACACATTTAGCCATTCCATTTTCATGACCTTGTCGGGAGATATATACGAAGCATCCATAGGTCATCTTCCACGTATCCCACAATTAGTGAGTCTATAGCCCATTTATTCCATCTCCACCATTGTGTCCTCGGCATGACCTCGGGAGATCGGGTGCGAGGAAGAGTTACTTGTAGATTCCCATGCTCGCATGTCACTTTTCCATCATACAAAATTGGTGAACTCGACATGAAACTTATACCTTCCGATTGAGTCGATTTCTACTTGTTCTTGTAATCAATGTGCTCTTCATCTTTTCCACATCTTTAGCCTTCACATTAGCTTCACTAACAAAATTGGTGAACCCGACATGAAACGAACAATTGCTTCACTTTCACACTCTTCTTTTAGTTTTATCCACCTCAACTTCTTCCCATTATTCTGCGGGTATTTATATACCCCCAAAATGTCGGGATACGTTGCATATGTGCAGACCTCTCCTAGGTTGTGAAGCATACTATGATCAATTAAATAGACAACCATCACCCTCACTCTCAGCATGGGGTGATAACTATTCAACTAACCAATTTTCAACACAAACTCCACCTCAAAGAACTAGATATAGTTCTTCTTTCCAAATAGAGGAGTTGGATCAGCTCACCTAAACGCAATAACTTGAGCCTTGAGGCTCCAACAACATGATGCTCTTTGGAGAATATGGTTCATCTCCTCGGGTGTTGCTTAGATAAAAAATTAGTAGACATTCAGATCCATATCTGTTTCTAGATGATGAATACCTAGCACGTTATACTAGGAGTGAACAATGCTCTCAAAATATGTACCCACCTATAGGAGGTTTGCAAACACAACCCAAAGTCTCATTCCAAGAAAACACCCCCATTCCTCCACCTATAGGAAATTCCCTCGATGAAACTTGGGGGGCACTAATAAATTCATAGCAGGTACCATATGCCTATATAACCGCAAGATATATAACAACCACCACTAAGGAAAAATACCGTGTCTTCACCAAACGAGGTCATCTCAGCCTTATTTGAGAAGGTTAGAGGGTTGGAATTTGCTTAAGCAAATCAAAATTCATAGTTCATGCAAACAGGAACTTCCAATCCTCCACATCATCCTAGCCAAGTACACCTCCTCCTCATAGGAGCAGCACGTTGGGCATGCCTCCTCAGTATTTACAACAAATGCCAACTAGAACCACGTTTTCTAACATTGCTCCAGTTGAGAATATAATACCTCCTGGCTTAGTACAAAACAACCCATTCCTAAGCAATGCTCCTCCATACTTAAACATGTATTCCAAATCACCATAGGGAGATATGTTCTCTTCTCCCAGCATGTTCGCTCAAACATAGGGATTTCCTTATGCCCCTGCAAATACATATGCTACACCATATCAACAACCCATTCCACCTCCACCCCCTCAGCAAGCACCATCAATGGTCAAAACCTATGCAATAGGGACTTATTCAGAATATTTGAAAGAACCTTTAGACTTCACTATACGAAGCATCATGCTTCCAAGACCTCTCCCGATCTACCCAAGTACAAAGGGGAGGGAGACCCGAATGCACATATTAAGGCCTATGCCATAGCCATTCGAGAACTGCTCCCTTGGGATGGAGTTGTTGCTAAAATATTCCCCAAAACTTTAGAGGGTATCGCCCTTGATTGGTATTACAGAATACCTGAAGCCTCAATACATTCATTTAAACAACTTATTTCAGATTTCATCAAGGTGTTCAACATGAACAAATTGTTGAGAATAGGAATCAGGGAATTCTTGCATATTAAACAAGAACATAATGAATCTATTTCTCATTTCATCCAAAGATGGCGTACAGTCCTCTATTCTTCAGCAAGCGCTCCAAACATGGATCAGATGGAACTATGTGATTTATTCCTTCATTCTCTCAGCAGAGAGATAAAGGAAGAAGTCCAGAAGTTCCCACTAAGAACTTATGATGAAGTGCTCGAGAGTGCTCTCCAAATAGATCAAGCTGCAATAGATAGTGGTCGCAAGACATATGGAACAAATGGGAGGTTAATCATCCCCAACCAAAACACTACGACCTATCCTACTACCACAAACACCAATCAAGGACCTAAAATCCTTAACAAAAACTATGGAGTGACAACGGGTGGAGTGGTGAGAAAACTAAAAGAGAAAATGTTGTAAATGTTCCACCACCAGTTAACAATCAATGAAATTTTTTTACCCCAACAATCAACGCGGTGGATTTTAATCATCCCCAATGACAACAACAACAACAACAACAACAACAATGGAAGATCTAGACATAGGGTCCAAGTCAAAACTCAACTGGATATCAAAACCAAAACCAAAGGCAACAAATGCAAAACTTTAATCCTAATAGTCAACAGTTTAATCAAAGTTTTGGACCACAACATGTGCCAAACCAATAACCTAGGAGTTATAATCCCAACTCATATTGTGGTTTCCACAAAATTCAAGGCCATGACACTAGGACTTGCCATGATTACAATAAGTTCATGCAATGTTTACCAGAAGAACAAAGATAAGTCCTCATAGATATGTTCTTAACAGATTTTGTGACACCTATGCCAAATACTTTCACAGGGGCAGTTTCCCCTCAAAACGCACCTCTTAAGATCTTCAATGATCCACTTCCAAATCACAATAACAATAATAAATTAAATCCAAATGGGACGAACAAAGGTGTAATGACAAGAAATAATGATCATGAAGCCTCAACTTCACTAAATCCACTTGTCACACCGCAATTAGGAAATCAGCCATGAACCAAGATAGTTGGTCTAGTGGAGTTAGATACTGAGTTACACGTAGAAGCCATAACAAGAACACGAGAATATTATTCTCAACCAAACCCAATCTATCCACTAGAGCTAGATAACATTCAAAAAACGTTGGTAAAACCCATGGGTGCTTATGATTTAATTAATGACTTAACAAAGACCTTCTCTCACATCTCCTTTTTGGACTTGTTGAAAAACTCTCCTACCCATAGGGATACTCTTTTATAAGCACTAGGTCTAGGTCATTTAATTAACATCACTCCACCTCTTGAAACATAAGTAAACCATATAGACTTTGATATCCACCCTCTAGGGCAGCCATATAGGGATACCGAGTTTATATTTGACATAAAAAAAATGCCAACAGATGTTGAAATTACACGTAGAGGTGATCTAGCCTTGCATTTATAGGTGTGGGTTTACAATAATTATATTAAACACGCAATGGTTGACGATGGGGCAGCAGTTAACATTGTCCCCTTCTCTTTCCTTCAAAAGCTAGGATATGGAGAAACAAACTGTTCCACAACAAGAAATACGATAAGAGGTTATGATATCCTTAAGGATACTTCAATTGGGACTATAATATTACTAGTCACCTTAGGACCCAAGACAATCCTCATTGAGTTTTATATCATAGATCAAGAAACCAACTATAATAAGATCCTCGAGTCCACCATGGATACATCGCATGAAAGCAATCCCTTCTACGTTATTCTAGGAAATAAGATTCTTACACCTAGAAAAGATATTTGTAGCAAAAGGTGACCCAAAACCATTTGACATACACCTAACAGACCTGAAGAAAAGACCAGACATTCACTCTGAGTTTGAACTCCCAACAAACCAACTTAACAAACCAATCGAATCAAAACCGGAAGAAAAATTAATACCTACAACAGAACTATAAATTACAAACCTATTCAAGGGCATCCAGCCCCTCAAGGATGAAGCTAACATTGTAGAAACAATATCATTAGGAACTACTACAAAAATGTCAAATTACTGCAACAAGATCTACCAATTTTCCTACCATTTGATTCCACAGGTATGGGATGTACCCTAGGAGTTGGTTCTCTTCCAATAGAGGAACTTTGAATGGTAGAAGTAATCTGAAGTAGAAGAAACAAACGCAAAGAATGTCCCAGTATCCATTTTTCCTAGTAAATATTGGACTCTCCACTTTGATGGAGCTAGATGTCACTATGGAGCCGGGAGGTGTGATCTTTACTTCCCCGAGGGAAAGATCCTACCTTTTGCTTTTAAGTTAAACTTTGAATGTACAAACAATGACACTGAGTACGAAGCCCTCCTCCTTGGCCAAAAGGATCGATGTTAATGACATCAGAGTGTTAGGAGACTCATAATTAGTTGTAAACCAAGTCTATGAAGTATATGAGACTAGAGCTGAGCACTTACAGCTCTATAAAAAAATAGTATTAGATCTAAGAAAAGGATTCAAATTCTTATCCATTGAGGCAATCCCACAAGAACAGAACCTTCTCACAAATTCAACAGAAACCTCAACTTCATGTTTTACCCCAAGTAATGAGTTGGAAGATACAAGTTTCAAGGTATCACTATGTACTGAACCATTGGTGAAGAAAATATCAACAAACCCTCTTCTAACACATGCAACTAAGAATGAGTCCTCTATCTTACATAATGTTAACAGTGATAAAGTCACTCTCAAATATCTAAACGCCTATGTAGAGCTACACCTTGCTCACCGTATAGTTTATCTTTCCCTAATACCACACTCCTTTTCCTACTTTGAAAATCCCACGGTAGAGTCTCCTCCATAGAAGGATCTCGATATCTACGAAATAGAAAATAGAGAAAGCTTGGAAATACCTCTAGCCCCACTTGAATTTGAAGAAGGTAACACTTCTTTGATAGAAGAAGCCATTTACATAAACATTGGAACGGAGGAAGAACCAAGAATTTTGAAGTTGGGATCCTCCTAACTCCGGAAAAATAGAAATACACACCCAAATTGTCAAAAAACATCAAAAGGCTTTTTCATTTAATTATAAAGAAATGATGGGTATCACACCATAAGTTGTGGTACATAATCTCGTCACTAAACTAGATGTGAAGCCAATTAAATAGAAGTCAAGACCAATGAAACCAAAAGTGGCTCTCATGGTAAAAGAGGAAGTAGTAAAACTTCTCCAACTAGGATTCATCAAGCCTGTTGACTATTCACAATGGGTGTCTAATATTGTTCTGTCTAAAAAATGGGAAGATACACATTTGTATAGATTTTTGAGATATTAACAAAGCTTTTCCCAAGGATGATTTCCCATTACCATCCATTGACGTTATTGTTGATGCAACAACTAGATTTGAACTACTATCCCTCATGGATGGGTTCTCAGGGTACAATCAGATTAAAATATCTAAACAAGATCAAGCCAAAACCACATTTATAACTCCCTGGGGAACTTATTGTTATGTTGTCATGCCATTTGGTCTTAAGAACACCGGCGCTACGTATCAACGGGCAATGACTTATATATTCCATGATATTATCCATAAAATTGTGGAATCATATGTGGATGACTTGTTAGCCAAGGGCAAGAAACGTTGTGATCATCTAGAATTTCTCTGTATCATCCTCTCACGACTAATTGAGTATGGTGTCACATTAAACCCAGAGAAGTGTGTGTTCGGTGTAATAGAAATTCTAGGATACATTATATCTTCACGAGGGATTGATGTTGATCCGGCCAAAATACAAGCTGTTCTTGAAATGATCCCACCTTCGAATGAGTCTGGAATCAGGTCATTTCTTGGGAAACTCGGTGCAATCCAAAGGTTCATCCCAAATTTAAGCTTTTCCATTCATCTAATCAATAATCTACTCAAGAAAGATTATAGCATTGATTGGACTGAAGATTGCAATGAGGCCTTCAAACTAGTTAAGCGCTTCTTGTTGTCACCACCCACACTAATGCCTCCTAAGCTAGACCACCCTTTGATCTTATACTCATGAGCCACTCATGTCTCGTTGGCCTGCATGTTGGCTCAAGAAGACGATGACAAATGAGAATGTGTGATCTATTTCATTAGCCAAACGTTGCTTGATTATGAAACACGTTACACACAGGCAGAGAGAGAATGCCTTGCCATAATTTTTGCAACAAAATGTTTGAGACATTACATGTTAAACCAAGAAATAAGGGTCATTGTAAAGACAGACCATTTACAAACATTTCTCACACAAGGATCTTTATCTAAAAAGGCTGGTCATTTCATAACCTTAATGGGAGAATTTGAGTTAACATTTGCAAACCAAAAATCCGTTAAAGGACAAATCATTGCAGACTGGTTAGCTGACAATCCACTAGATGGAGGTGAGCTGGTAGATCTAGACTTTCCGATGAATGTGTATACTTTTTGAAACCAGACCCCCCATTTCTACATGTCCCTAGTATACTAATATCATCAATTTTATCATGGACCATACATACCCAGAAAGTGCCATGTCACAACAAAGAAGGTGGTTACACATTATTATCGCTAAAAATGTTGTTTTAGACCAAGTACTCTATCGTAGATCCTTTGACGGCATGCTTCTAAGATGCATCGACATAGAAGAATCCAATAGGATTCTTCATGAATCCCATAGTGGGATGTGTGGGGGCCACTTCGGTGGTCACACCACCACTCACAAAATACATTGGATGGGCTATTTTTGGCGCACTCTTGAACATGATGCAATGGAATTTGTATGTAAGTGCGAAATGCCAAGAATTCTCCCATGAGATTCACATGCCAGCACAATCCCTGCAAGAAATAGTGACTCTGTGGCCCTTCTCCACGTGGGGTCTAGACTTGATAGGGAAATTCTCTCCCTCATCAACCAATGGCCATAATTTTATAATCACAGCCACGAAATATTTTACCAAATGGGTGGAGGCCATGCCTCTCACCACTGTACTAGGTTTGGTGATTTCCAAATTCATTTTGAACCAAATTATCTGTAGGTATGGTGTCCCACAAGTCATTATCTCAGATAATGGCACATCCTTTAAGAACGAAGAGGTTCATCATTTATGTAGAAAGTTTAAGATAAACCATCCCACACCTCTCTTTACTACCCTCAAGCCAAAGGGCTGGCTGAAGTGACAAACAAAACATTGAAATATATTCTCCTTAAAATAGTCAAGGAGAATAAATGAGATTGGAATTTAAAACTATATCCGGCCTTGTGGGCCCACCGAACCTCAATAAGAACACCAACAGAGCAACTCCTTTCTCACTAGTATTTGGAGTAGAAGCAGTTCTCCCACTTGAGGTTGAAATACCTAGTCTCTACATCTCATTACAAGGGATTTTGGACGAAGAAGCTTACAGGGAGGCATGCCTCTCTCAACTAGAAAGCCTTGATGAGGCCAGGGTAAACGCCGAACAATGGCATAGAGCCTATGCTGACTAGATGTGCTGGCAATATAACAAAAATTCTATGAGTGAGAAATATATGAAGGAGATCTAGTTCTAAGACTAGACAACCAGATCGATAAGAAAACTGGCAAAGGAAGAAAGTTTTGTCCCAAATGGTTTGGCCCATACCAAGTCATGAAGGACTACGGAAATGGTGGGTATCTCTTGTACACACTAGAAGGTGATGAATTTGGTGGCTGTCAATTCCTTGCACCTTAAGCGGTTTTACGCATAAAACATCAAAGTCATTGCTACTACATTATATCTACCTACATTGCATTAGTCTTTTAGCTACTTCATTCTATCCATTTCATAAAAATGATAGTCCAGGAGCTTACTCTTAAAAAAATCTGTTACAAATTTATGAGGATATTGGCAAAGATATTCATATCACATCTCTTCAAACATCATCAAATATTTTCAAATCTTCTCATCAATTTCGATAGACAAACATTGACGGAAACCATACCAAGACTTGCATACTTGGCTTTGCTCTTTCTTTCTACTAGGTGAAGCTATCCTTACCCACGGTCTATTCTGGAAGCTTCTTGGTGTCACATATATCCCTCTTAAAATCTCTTGGAACGAAAGGATATTCCAAAGTCATAGATCAGAAATGTCAAAATCAAATGAAATCAAAATCACCAAGCAAACAAAATATTTTATTTTACACACTTCTTTGCCCCATCAACCTTCGGTGATAAGCCCACATCTCTTACTAGTGATGTGAGGTTGGGAAAGGAAATAAGTGCCCTTACTCACCTATATCTTTCCTTTGGTGACAAACCCATGCTTCTTACTAGTGGCATGAGGCAGGGTGTGGGGGGTCTAGTCACACAAACTAACAAATCTTGGTATGCTAAAAACACAAGTCAAATTCTGTTAAGAGAAAGCAAATATCCAAACATCCAAATTCCAAAGAGATCAAATCCTCAAAACTAGATTTTGTCAACCAGGTTGTCATTTATGAATCTAAGTCTAGATAAACCAAAAAGTAAGTGGCCTTCTAAGCTTAGTAGTAGTTCTGAGTAGGGTGGGTGTGTAGGTCCAAATTTGGTTCTTGTTCTTGGTTTGTCTTTCTCTCATAATTCCATTCAATCAAACTCATACAACTTGTGCCCTTCCTAATTCTTAGTGTTGAGCCATCACATCTTACTAGTTGCGTGGATTTGGGATTGGGGCAAGTTCATCCCTTTATCACTATGCATTCATCATGTTTTCCAATATAAGAAGGAATTAAAAACATTGCCCAAAGAGTTCAAAAGTTCAGTACTACCATATGTTAGTATCATCTCATATCAAGACCTTTGTAAGAACATATAGAGTAAAACATTCTATTTACTATCATTTTTGTCCATTGCATACATTGGAAACATGAAAAGAAAATATTCTAAAAACATCTAAAAACACATTTAGAAAATGAGTCACAAAATTCAAGATACCAAGTCTAGTCTAGATATATAATATATATATATATATATATATATATATATATATATATATACAAATAAGGTTTCGTATATAATGCCATCATACACTAGGTATTGTCAAAACACTCAATGAGCTCAAAAAGTACAAAAATAGTCATATAAACAACCTAACAAGGTTACTACAAAAAGATCCAAGTGGCCTCTCAATCCCTATGGGATCCCTCGAAGGCACACGATCATGTCTAGGACTTCGGCCACGCCAACGCTCCGAGTGCACCGAGGGCTTGCGGTCCGAATAGTAGCTGTAGTCTTGTTATGAGAACGGCTCCTCCTCATCGGGGACTCTGTAGTCCTATACCCACTACCTTGAAATGGAAGGAAGTCATGATCTTGGCTACATGCCAAATAGGGGAAAAAACATTGGTATGCCATCGGGTGTTGAAGGCTCCCCGCATCTATGGATAGCTCAACACGAGTCTTCTCCATGGGGAGCAACAGGGTGTCAATACATACCTAGTGAATCAAGTCTCACCACTCATCAACAATCTCTGCAAGCAAAGGAGAAAACAAATTAGAAAATAATCAAAAGGTGAAACCAAGGATAAACAAAAAGAGAGATAGAAACTAAGCAATTCTAGCTAAAAAAATCAAAATAAGAGTGATAACTCACTTGGATCTTTGGGCCTCCAAGAAGGATCTCTGGGATCTGCACCTACCATAGATGTCACCACTGACTGGTGTCCCCCTCCTACATCTAGGGAAACATGGCGTCCTACCATGGATTCATCCTCTTTGCCTAGGTCCTGAGAAAACAATTCCTCCGAGACTAGAGTCACCCACTAGGGATCGCTATCCTCCCCCACCCGACTCACCGATCTCTATGTCCTCAGTCTCCTTCTTCTTCTCTCCCTCTGTGAACTCCTCATACTTGGAGTCTATATCAATTGGATCATCACTGCTATGGGCAAGACCGGTGGCAATCCAAAGTAAAGGTGCCCTAGGAGCACCGGCTCTCTCTTGAGTGCGTACCACCCTCCTAGCTACAATAAGGATGCCAGGAGTAACAACACCCAACTCCGGCCTCTAGGACCTCCCCTAGCCTCTCGAAATGATCTCGAACACTAGCACCACCGGGGAAGCATATCAATATAAGAAAGGATAAACTGCTGAAGTAATCGATCGAGGGGGTGTATCTCTACCTTCCCTGTCTTGTCCATAAGCTGCCCTATAATAGAGCAGGAAACCATGGTACATACCTCCTCACCCCACAACCTTGCCATGGTCTGATAAGGTGTGGCCTCCATATTTGTAATGGTCAATAAAGCCACCGGTGATGTGGTGCCCTAAGCACCATCATCCCTGTCCATCTAGCTACCCTGATGGCCCTGGGATCTGCTACATGTATGCCCCTCCCATAAGGGATAATGTGCTCATAGACCCAGCTCATAACTAAGGTCGGATGGCTCAACGACTGTCCCTGTAATCAAACCACCCTGTATAAGTCATGATAGGTGGTCCCAAGTATATCAGCTCCCCAGGCATAAATACGACCATGTGCCTCAATCTGTGCGATGATGGGGCCCAACAAAGAGAGAAAAGTATCCCCTCCCTTGTCCCCGATCAATCTCGAAGCAAGGATGCCCATAATGGCCTGGTGGATCAAAGGGATGGGCAAGCCGGGAATAGAATGGACCTTCACCCCCTTCTTCGAACTAGTGGAGACAACTGCGTCTCCCATATAGGTGGCCCACTGAGTCACTCCGAGCTCTGATATCGCTTTGTATCAAATGAAAGTCTCCTCCCAATAATCGGGGCTCCCAAAATGCGATAGACATCCTCCAGGGTGATGGTCCAATCACCCCTAACACCTGGAAATCGAAAGGTGTTCCGATCTACATCCCAGTAAGAAAATAAGTCACATAGTATGTGACTGGCAGGTGCAACGTGGGGAACCCATGTGATCCTCAATATACTTTCCCTCTAGAGAGTATCCTACTTAGCCTGAGAGAGTGCATCTAACACACTTTAGAAGTTAATCACAATCCCTCTCTCGGATCCATCTAATGCACTCTTCCTTCTTTCAAAAAACCAAAAACATGCAAAAAGAAGCAAGTTAGTGTCAAGATTGCATTGGAAAAATCATTAAAGCAAGTAGGAACACTAAAAATGTAAAAATAAATTCAAAATAGTGTTGTTTTAACACTCTGTAGAGGACCACTACCCTGAGCAGGGCGGCGGTTCCATAACCGCCACCTTGAAAGGCGGCGGTCCCATAACCGCTGCCCTGCTCAGGGTGGCGGTCCTATCCCATGACTACAAATGGGTCGCATGCCCTAAAAATGCTCAAAAATGCAAAAATTGACCATTTTAGCTAAAATGAAAGCCTACCCATTAGGCGTCCCCCTAAGAGACACATTTAAAACTAACATTTCTAAAAATACCCCCCCACAACAAATATTTCATCATTTTAACATTTTGGGTGCAAAAACGTTAAATCGAGAAGAACTAACTTGAGATCTCACGAGTCGAGGTTCTGCTCACGAAGGCATAATTACTATCTTGATACGAACGTTTCGACTATACTCTCATCAAAAACCGTCACCGTGGGTCCCAGAGCTCAAAAACTATCAAATCGACACGTGTAAATGAATAGGAAAATAAGCCCATTTTATATATATATATATGGTGTTTTGACTCATTTTGAATGCCCCTTTCGCAGGTTTAGAGCACCGACGGAGGTAAGTTCTTATCCCCGCACAAATGGTAAGTCCTCATTTCATACTAATTTAGTATTTATTTTTCGATTTATTTTATCTATCTGCACTTGAGTCCTCTTTCCATTTTACAGGTAGAAACTTGGATGGTGACATTTCGACACACACAGGCGTGTCAGGTATAATATCTAGCTTCCCGTTTTGGGACTGCCATACTTGGACCCACTATTTTACGCCTCTTTATGGTTAAAATGCTTCTCCAAGGGGGCAATATGTATGTACCAAAAATGGTAGGGTCTCAGATCTTCGCCGAACGATGTTACACATGCCCCAACGATGATATAGGTCACCTTGCAAGGTGTTCGGAATCCAGAAAGCTCGCCAAGTGTATGTTAGCATCCCAAACACCTTGTCTAAGCTTTGTGTACTTTGCTTTATCCTCTGCCTTTCTTTTTCTAGCTTTTTGACCTTCAGTGACGAAACCGCCGCCTTGCCAGGGTGGCAGTCCTGTAACCGCCACCCCGCTCATGGCGGCGGTCCTTACACATTCTCCAACACATTCTTTTAATCGCGGCTTACGTAATTTTTCAACATTTACTAGCTTTTCTCAACCACCTTAGCTCGTATTAATGTTTTATGTTCCCTGGAATAGTGTTTCTTCATTGTTTAATGGTAAAAGAGTTCTAATAGGAATCACCTTTGGAAGAATGTGAAATCTATAAATAGCTAGCTTGTTTTCAAGCAATGGCCCTCAACTTCTCATTTCCATTGTTTAGTCTTTCAATTTCTTGCTTAGAATTCTTTTTTTTTCATGTTTGCATCCATGCTAGATTTTCCTTTCTTTGTTAGGAGTCATTCGATCTTCTTGCTTGATCTTGTTCATTGTTGTTTATATAAATTAGTTTAGAGAAGGGTAGTGTCATTTGTAGATTGAATTCATTAGAGTTACAAGTTGTGTTCTTCACGGAAGGTAGATTATAGAATCTATCGGTACACTTGTGTTGTATTCCCGTAATAAATCGCTAGGAATTGCATACGCCAAGCTTTGTCACTTGCATTGTCCCTCTCCTACTCGCATTATATTCGGTCTATATCCAAAGCTGCCATTGTTCAAATACCTTCTTTTATTGATGCTAGCATATACATGCTCTTCTGGACTCACATGAACATGAAGGAATGAGGAGATCATTCTGAGGGGACAAAGTCATACATTACTAGATTTGCCACTATTCGTAAATTCTAGGTTTTATCTGTCAAAGTTCTAGTTAAAACATATCAAATAGAGTAGTGAATTATTTCATTTTAGTTAAATTTCACTTTCGATATTGTTGGGGAAGCTATGGGGATTGATAGTTTCTCAGAAACTATGATTCATTCCTCACTTCTGAGGTAGGATCGAGAGTCTTTTAATTAACTTAATCAGCTATTTAGTTATTTAGGATAAACTCAAAACTGCAAGAAAATAGCTACATCGCGCTACCTTGCTTGTTTTAATTTTGTTATTAGATTAGTTGTCATTTTTGAATATATTAGATTAATTACTCTTTTAATTCTATTAAAAATTCTATTAAAAATATAGAGAAATATATATATATATATATATATATATGTTATAGATATATCTTGCATAATTAGTTTATTTCATTTGATTAGGTTTATATTGATCTTGTATGACAATCACGGGATATAGGGATCCCGGGGAATACGTTTCGAGCCAATCGTGCCTCAACCAAATATTTTTGTAGCATTAACCGACATATACCAAAATCTCGAATTCGAGTCTTCTTAATAACAAATCAGACCTACAAGAAATCAACACACAACTAAGAGGATTAAACATAGAAGATGACAAAGTACACACATTCTAGTCAAATCAGCCAAATTATAGACTACCTTGATAGATATCCGTATGACTGTAGAAGGACCTGAAAGAGAGAAAACATTCGGTTGTGATCCACTAGTCCCACAGCCAGATGTAGGAGACCTCCTCGTTGATATAGACACTAGCTTATGTATCCAAGTTGTTAGAACACCTATTAGGTACTCGAGAAAATCATGTAACTTCTAGTTCTAAACGTAGAGGCTGAAAAGGCATATGATTACTAGATACTCGAAATCAGGGATTGACTCTTCATATGACCATAGGAGGTCCACAACAACCATGAACTTATGGTTGTGATCCATAGGTCCCACAACCCAACGGGCCTATAAATCAATCAAGTATTGACACCAGCTTGCGAACACTAGTGTTTAGGTCCTCTCCACTTCCACCAGACATTATCACACAACTATCATTATTAAACATAGTAGCTAATCAAGCTAAAGATTTCTGGACTAGACCAGAGAATCGTCCATAAAGCACCAAAAGATCCACTACACATTTAGCCATTCCATTTTCATGACCTTGTCGGGAGATATATATGAAGCATCCATAGGTCATCTTCCATGTATCCCACAACCCATAGATTGGATCACGGTAGAGCTTGATATTGATTGGAGCCTTCGAGCAACTATCCTCGTTGAATGATCTATCACACTGATTCAGGTTAGGAGGGCCTTCTTTTCCTTAGATACGCAAGTCCCATTATTGCATGTTGAAGACATAAGATTACCCAATTAGTTTGTTTGTAGCCCATTTATTCCATCTCCATTTGTCTCGGCATGACCTCGGGAGGTCGGGTGTGAGGAAGAGTTACTTCTAGATTCCTATGCTCACATGTAACTTTTCCATCGTCAGTAGCCACCGGTTAATGTGGCACCCTAAACACTGACATACTAGTCCATCTCGTGGCCTTGATAGCCCCTAGATATTATACCCCTACTCCCTTATAACAGGGGATGATCCTATTATATACTCAAATCATCATGAGTGTGGGATGGCCAAGTGAGTGTCCCTGTAATCTCACCACCTAATATAAATCATGGCACATGGTGCAAAAAATGTTTACCCCCTTGTGTAAGTCCGACCATGCTTGCTCAATCGAATCTCAATCAAGGTCAAATAGTACAATAACTTATCCATGCCCTTATCCCCTATTAACCGAGAATCCAAAATACCTATGATGGCATTGTAGAGTGTAGGGATAGGAGTAGTGGATAAAGAAAGGAACCTCATACCTTGTTTGTGTCTTGGTGACACCCTATCATCTTCCATGTAAGTGGCCTAGCGCCTAGCCCTATTTGTAGATCTTGTTGTCTCAAGGGTCAAGTGTCTCCCAAGTATAGGAACATTGAGTACCCTGTATACATCCTTGAGAGTGATGGTCCACTCTCCTCTAACTCCTGAAAATCAAAAAGTGTTCTGGTCCACATCCTAATAAGATAAGAGATCACATAGAATCTCACTAAGAGGTTTAATGTGTGGAACCTATACAATCCTTTAAAACCCTACTTGGTGCAATATATCTATCTCGACCTATGTCAATCGGTCAAGTATAGCTGGTATCCAGTCACACTATCACTCTCAAATTCAATGTACATACTCCTCCTTCGCATTCATAAAAAAACAAAAGAGTGACTCGGTAACATAGGAAAGCTCATCAAAAACATTGCAAAAAAATAAAATTGGTCTAAACATGTCAAATCTACTCAGTGTCCCAAATATGAAAAAACAACTGCCTTATGTAGAGCGATGATTTTGTAATTTCTGCCTTACTAGGGTAGAGATTCTATAACCACCACTTTGACAGGGTAGTGATCCTATAACTACCGTCCTACGCAGGCAGCGGTCCTCTCAAAAATTACCAGGTCATCCCTTTAGCCCTAAAAATTCAAAAAAAGACAAAAATAGCTTGTTTTCAATGAAATAAAAGGCTAACCCCTATGCATCCCCCCTAGGGACCATTTTAAGAAAATAAATTTTGAAAATCTCTCCACCTAGGCTTAGATTTTCAATATTTTACATTTTAGGTTTCAAAATGAATAATTGAGAAAAACTAACCTTTTTCCACATCTGGGTTTCTCGATCTCGAGCCATGATCACCTCATCGCAATGGTCGCTTTGACTACACTCTCATTTGAAATGGTCACCATGGGCCCAAAGCTCAAAAATCACCAATAGGATATGTGCAAATGAATAGGAAAATGAGTTGTTTTGATATATATATATATATATATATATATATATATATATCTGTGTGTGTGTGTGTGTGTGTGTGTGTGTGTGTGTGTGTGTGTGTGTGTTGGGTTTTAACTTCATTTTGAGTGTATATGACCGTAGGGCTGGAGCATTGGCACATGTATAATCTTATCCCTGCGTAAATAGTAATTCCTCTTGTATTTTTGATTTAGCATTTATTTTTCAATATTTTAGTTTATCTACACTTATGTTTTCCTTTTGTCCTACAAGTAGTGGGAGCTTGGATGATGAAACTTCGGCACATTGGTGTGTCGGGTATAACTTCTAACTCCCCATTTCGGGAATGCCATACTAAGACTCTACATTTTACGCCTCTTCATGGCTAAAATGCTTCTCCGAGGGGTGATATGTACGCACCCAATTTTGCACATGCTACATTGTTAGAAAATGGTTACAAAATGTCCCCAATGATGATTCATATATTTTTAGAAGGTGTTCAAGATCCTAAACCTACTTGCAACTTATATTTGTAGCATAATATGTATTAGTTAGCCTTTGCATGCTTTTTCTTAGCTTCCCACTTCCTTTTTAGCCTTGTTTTGACCTTTAGTGTCAAAATTGCTGCCCTGCCTAGGAGGCAATTTTACAACGCTACTTAGGCAGGGCGGTAGTCCTTTAAATACCGCCTTGCGCAGGCGGTGGTCATGTGCGCATTTTCTTGAATTTTCCAACATCACTTTAAATGTGTGTTGTTTTACTTAACTTCACTTTGCACGCACATTTCTTACCCGTTTTGGATGATTTCAAGCTTGAATTCCTTGTGGAAATCTCTTCTTCACTTCTAATTTGTGATTGATTATGATTGATAGTTCAAACTCCCTCTTCACTATTGATGTGACACCCTTTGGCTACCAAATGGATTCAACCATTTCCCAACCAACCTTCTATAAATTTATCGCTTATTTTCAAGCAAATAGCCGAGAGATAATTTTGAGTATTCTTGCAATTTCTATGTTTCCATCTTTCTTGCTTTGAAACTATATAGCTAATATCAGTTCTATTGTGCTATATTTATTCCACTTGCATTATTCCCAGATTTCCAATTCAAGCTACCATTGTTCCAACACTTTCCCTCTATTGTTGTCACTACATTCCCAACCTCTAGACTCACGTGGACATGAGAGACTGAAAAGATAAACTGAGGGGACCAAGTACCACACAACCAGATTGCCACTGTTCTATATTCCAGGTTGGAGTTATTATTTTTTTCCTTCATTTATTCAAATTTGTCATTTCTGAATTGTATGCACATTATCAAATAGAGTAGAGAATCATTTCCTTAGTTAAAATCATTCAAAAGTTGTAGTAGATTATTTTTTCAAACCCAAAGATTTCTTAGGAAATATTGCTTCCCTTTCCTATCTCTTGTAGGTTTGCAAGGAAGTAAATATGGAAGAAATATTCGTGGCTTTTAGAAGTAAACACAAGCATTAATCCATATAGAAAAATCCTCTATTGTTTTTTCAGGGAAGTTGCAGAGAAGAAAAGCTTCCAAGAAGATGTGATTTATTCTTCTACCTCTAAGACATAATTGAGGTTAGATTTACATTCATAGTTAGAAAAGATTTCATTTAAAATAAAATAGATTTCCTCTCTACACAGATAAACAACCATATCCGGGTGTTTTACTTGTTTTAGGATTTAATTAGTTATAAGCTTTATTGTTATTTCTTCATTTAAACATAAAAGATTTTTTTATTACTTTGTTAGATTAGTAGTTTTTTATTTGTTTATTTCATTAAAGTTCTTGAAAACACAAAAACATAGATAATTTATTTTAATTAGATTAGTTGTATTTGTTTAATTAGATTAGATATTTCCAATTCATGACCATTAACGGTCCTAAAAAGAATGTAATTATAGAAGTGATCCACAAGTTCCACAACAAAATGACCCCAAATTAATCACGAGATACGAGATACGGGAATCCATCCTCTTGTCCTTAGAACACCGGCTCAATACACCGAGAAAATCCAACAACTCAATGTGTTAAACATTACGGCCGATAAATCCTATGAGTTCTAGATTGCCCCTGGCAACAAAATTTTATATTCACATGACCATATAAGGACCCCAACAACCAAGAACATATGGTAGTGATCCTAGAGTCCCACAACCAAACATGCCAGAATTATTCATTGATATTGACACAATTTTTATGCACACTAGATTTTTGTACATCACCATTACCATTAGATATCATTTGAAAATTGAATTCTATAAATGAAGAAGATCAACAAGCCCTCGCATTTTGGAATTATCCCACCAACCGGATCTGATTTTGTGAATCCACTTCTCTTTCACTTGTTCCATGACCCTATTTGGATAGATTTATGAGGCTCCCATTGGTTTCCCATGAATTCTACAACTGGTAGAAAGGATATCCATAGAGATTGATATTGACTAGACTCTTTGTGTTTCCATCCTTTCCAATCCATCCATCGAATCATCCAAGTTAGAAAGAATTTTGTTGCACTTGACGAGTATATCCCATTATTACAAGTTGAAGACATTGTATTTTGTTGACATTCTATCCATATCATTTACACACACTTTCGTCCACTACCACATTTCACTACCATTTAGCCATCTATATTTTCAAACCGGCTTCCTTGACACAACCTCGGGAATCAAGTGTAGTTGAAGGTCACATGTTTATTGTCATGCATACGGTGAGAAATTGGACGATAATATATTCTCTTAATTTGAAACATCATCAACATAGGTGTGAATCGGAAGCCATAAATCTCACACCAAGTGTCGACCAAAATCTCAGTTAACTAACTATTCATCAACAATACCCAAAATCCAATTCTCTATGTTTTAGCCCCTACATACATAGGATCTTTCCATTTATATTAATTCTTTATTTTTCACAACACATAATGCTCAATTTACATAATTATGGATGAGGACCCATACCCTTTTTCCTTCTCCTGGTATGAAAGGGGCATCTTGTTTTTATTCATTTATTTCATTCAATTGTTAATCTACTATATTTCTTTAATGTTACACCCTTAAAATATTATTTCCTATCTCAATACAAGTGCACATGTGGAAAGTATTTGCGATTAAATTTAATCAAAAAATTAAATCATACCTTATTACATATAATTGAATTATTTAGAATGTGGGAAAACATAATATAATTAAAGTGCTCCATATAATTAATATTTGTGCACTACTACTCAATTTCTTGTACACTTAGAGATTAGAAATATTTCGAACACTTTGTGTCATGGTATTTTGGTACATTTCTTTACACAATCTCATGTAAACCACACTTTTGCTTGTTAGTTATCATAACTTCTATATATTTGCACTAAAAATTACAATCGTAAGTGGTATTACATTCTTGCAAACTTCATAACACATAGATAACAATGTTTTCAATCAAACACCAACCCAAATTCCAACAATCACAACTCTTGTAATGCCATAAACCACTTCATAAGCTGTATGAAGCATTGCGGAGTAACTCACAACCTCATGTTGCCAAAAATTGGGCAACCCATGTTCCTTTTCAAGCTCTCACTAATAGGAGAAAAATACATATCTATATCATGTCAAAACATCTCTCTAACATGCCACGAGAAAAAAAAACACCTTTCATTTGACCAAGAGGAGATGAAGCAATTTTAAAACCATTTCTTTTACAACTATTGTTACTGTAATTCCCATTTTGTAATCATAGGGGCACACACACACTAGTGAAATTCATGAATTTGTATAAATGAGAGGATACATACATATATTAGATAAGGGATAGTTAACATATTATGAATAACTAACTTGGAAAACATCTATGGCTTTGAAATCTTTTTGTTAGTTTAGGCACACCAACAAGGAAGGTTCCCCTTGAGTTAATTTTTCATATCAATCAATGAACTAGGATTCATACACTTATCTTAGGGTGCTTCAATGAGGTTGTAACTCAATAATATGATTTTTAAGAGCAAGGATATCATTGAAATTAAGAAACAATGTATTTAAGTATAGAACAATAATCTAATATGCTTATATAAGATGCGACTCATTTAGAATAACAAGGCCAAATGAGTGGGAAGAGTACTCCAACCTAGGGATTAAATTATGACTCCAATATAACATTCATTTTAATAAAATAGAGTGATAATGACATACCTAATAAGACCTATAATTTATAAGGAATATTTCCCAATTTTTCTTAAATATGAGGTTAAACTCAGTGATACACTCCACATATACTCTAATTATTTGTAGGTGTTCTATTAGAGACAAAAAATCTAAATATTTCTTGAAAGGAAGATAATTTTCTCTCTTAACTCGTCCAACTTGGTATAAAATGAGAAGGTAAATTTTCTAAAACCAATATAAGGCTTTACATTTGAGAGATGAATCAAAGAGACCAAGATCTATATCTTTCTCTACAATATGATGGACTGAAAAAGGTATTCCACATATTGGATGTGGTCTATATTTCCATTACAAATAATGTGGGCCTTTACAAAAATATGTGGATGCTACTCCATTGGTATAGGTCTAATGGACCACCACAATTCCATGACACAAACACTAGATTTCTTGGCTTTTTCATTACACTTTTAATGCATTATCATTTGAAAACTTTATTACAAGAATTTTCTTTGAGAAAAAAATATTAAATTACTTATGAATAGGTAATATAAGGTATTGGTTTCTCTTTTTGGATGATTTCACCCTTTTTAATCAAATAATGTTTCAATACACACACACACACACACACACACACACACACACACACACACACACACACACACACACACACACACACACACACACACACACACACACACACACACACACACACACACACACACACACACACACACACACACACACACACACACACACAAATGATGAATAATGTTACATGTTGATATTTTGGTTTAATTAACTTCCAAAATTAATTACAAAAATCAAAATAGCATTTTTCAAAGCACCAATACACTCAACTAATTCTATGTGGATATGGAAGTGTTTCACCTAATTATAGATCGTTTCTTTGAATGTTGATGAAACATATAGGGGTAAAGGGCCAGGAGGAATACCGTCGAAAGATGCTAGTTGAAGGTTGTTGTGTGCATATGAATTCTTGATCCACGGTGATCATGAGAGCTTCCTTTTTCTGGAGGAACTACGAAATGGAAGACAAGACCACCAAATGAAATTCAACAATATATGCAGTGGACTACCTAGCATATGCTAGATCCGGGAAGTGTGATACTCCCTAGACAGTTGTCAATCCACTATTTAAAAGAACTTAATGCTAACAATAAAGGAAATCCTATTGTAGTCAACATGATTTAGGTATCTCATTCGTCTACAATAAGCAAATTCATTCAAAATAGGCTAAGCTATGACTAAATCTAAGGGTCAAGGTGTTTGTCAGGGTACTGGTACTAGTCAGGGTTAAGTTCTGGGTTTTTTGGGTATTGGGTAGAGAGTTCAAGATCTGTTCTTGGTCTGATGATAAAAACATAGAGACCGATGTTGATATGATAGGAACGATGTTGTTTTAAGTGAACCGGCAATGATTGTGGGTAACCGACATCGGTGTGGTCGGGGTACAAGAAACTCAATAAAAGTTTGAGGTGAGGGTAGATCCAAGGCTAAATGGAAATGGAGAGGGCTATGACAGGGTCTGTGTAGGTCTTAGGTATACTCAGGGGTGATTAAAATCCAAGTATGGGTAGTTCAAGGGTGTGGGTGAAGGAATGGTCAAGTTTTCATGGAGGTAAATGGTGGGTAAATGGAAATGGGAGCAGAAACTAATAATAAAAGTAAAAGAATCTACTAAAAATGGCAATGGACAAGTGTTGGTTAATAAAACACTTACTGTTGTACGATCTTGATGTCTGGTTGGTAATGGTGGGTGATCAAATGAAAGGAACTTAGTGTGGTGCGAGTTCTTCGTCGATTCTCCTATGAAGGAAAATAGCTATGTAGTTGCTTGAGATCTTGTTGTGGATGCTTTGATGCGTGTACGAATGTTGGTTCTGCTTGCATGTAGCTCTAGTTTTGTCTTTGACTCTCAGAAGATGTGCCAACCTCTCAGAAATGTCCCAACCTCAAAATAAGGTAGTTTTAGGGATTAAATGGTAAGCGACGGTAGTTCTAGGTTGACCGACGGTGGTTTAGGGTAGCGGTGTCGGTTCGGGTTAAACGAAGGTAGTTTAGGGTAAGCGACGTCGATTAGGGTGGGATTTTCTATGTTTACTAAACTAGGAAGATCCCCTTGATTTTCTAGGATCTCATTTTTTTACTCCACGGATTAGAATGGAAGCTTCCTTTATAACGTGTGGGAATGTGGGTAGAAGGAATATAGGATTTGATTTTTAGGGTTTGGTTATGTCTTAGTTAGTTATGGAAACATACTAATAATAGGTTTTAGGGTGAGGTGGTTAGATGAGGTGTATATGTGAGGTGGATATGTGGGCATTATCCAATTATGATATTTAAATAATAAATATTGTGAGGATAATGAATTAATTTAATTAAATAAATTAAATTAATATTAGATTGGGATGAAAGGGTCCATGGTTAGGTGAATGTATTCAAGGTGTTTATTTGAAAAGGGACTGAGGGGATTGTGACCTAATTTTGGTGTCTACATTTTGCCCCTTTTTGTTGAGTAGCTTGTATTGGTAAGTGACACTGGAAAAAATAAGATGTGGTTGCCCCATGTGTGGGTGAAGGTTATCCCCCTCAAACTAGGAATTGATGAGGCAAAAGGCAGAATCGGTGAGTGGTTTGATAAAAGGTTAATATGAGGTGGAAAAAGGTGGGTGAAGGGGGTAAAAAGGGAAAAAGGTCCACTCAAGTAATCCATGTAGTGGGTCAGGGTCAAAGGTAGTAATAGTCAAACACACACACACATATAAACTGTAGCATAGTACCGGGTTGAAGAGTAGCAAAACTCTACATTGTCTAAGGTTGATATGTTTATCTAAACAAGGTTGAAGTGATTCTGGTATCCAAGGTATAGGATATGGTTAGGAAACATGACGTAGGTTAGGTGCAGGAATGTTTAGGTTTATTCTGGTACACCAAAGGTCGGGTCAAGATAAATGGTCATGACAAGAGGCAAGGTAGGGTCAATATGTCTATCAACATAGGTAATAGTGCCGTAATGTATAGCAAACACATGAGGTCACAGGTCACTAGCGATGTTCTAGGTCCAAGTATCTAGGTCACGGCGTAGGTGGGGCTGAGGATGGGTAAAATAATGAGTCCCAGACTGGGGACACAGTGAGGGGGTCAATGATAAGGTCATAAAGATAAAGGGAAGTGTCCAAGTGAGGTATGGGTGAGGTAGGTAGGATTCAGGTAAAAAAATGGGGGTAGGGGGTAGGAAAAAGACTAAGTAGGGAAAGCGATGAAAGTTTTAAGGAACCAATGCCGAGATGATATGGACCGAACTTGGTAAGATAGGGCACATGGTGATGTCGGTCAAGGTAAAACCGTCACCGGTCAAGTCGGGTAGGTTATAAAAAAGAAAATTTGCCATGTTTTTCAAATCATTTGTCTTTTACCGAATTGGGAAAAATGACAGGTGAAAGAGGAAAAGGTTGAAAGTAGCAGAGGCGGGGAGAGGGATCAGTGACCACCAATGCAATGGCACGACATGCCACCATGGCGTGATAGCGTGATGAGGTAAGAATCAATCCCTTTTCTTTGTTTTGTTGATTAAATTTATTTAGATATCGTGTGGGAAAAAAATGGGTTTGGGGGAAAATGCAGTTTGAATTGTGATTGGGTAAAATCGAGTTAAATAGGAATGGGAAGAGGGGTGATTGGGTGAAGGAAGGATGGGGAGGGGTGGAGGGGGATTTAGGTGGGATTGGGTGGGTAGAAGGGAGAGAAAGGGAGATTTTAGGAAGAAGGGGGTTTGGACGTCACGGTGTTTGTGGTGACAGTGGATCGGCATCGCCAGTTCAAGGTTAGCCAACGTCGGTAGTGTCAAACCAGTACCAGTCATGAAACAGGTGATCGATCTTTGGTGTAAGGGGACCGAGGTCGAGTTAGGGGTAACCAGTACCAGTCATAGTTTGGGGAAAAAGGGGCCAAAAGTGCCCTAGGTTGGGTGGGGGAGGTAGGTAGTGGGAAGTAGGAGGTGTTTTGGGGAAAAGCATGACATAGGTAAGGGGTAAAAATAGGTAAGGGTGAATGATAGTGAATGAGGGGTAGGATGGGTAGATAGAAGATGTGATACAAAGGCAGTGAGGTCTAGGGAAAGAGAGGTAAGGTGGTTAGTGTAGGTGAGGTGTCGAGTGGGATTGCGGTTATGAGTAAGGTGAAATTAATGTGATGTTTGGCTGGATGCAGGTGAGAGAGTAGTTGAGGATGAGAGACAGGGTGTCACCCCTGCTCTTGAGAGTTCGAGGTGCGGCGACGGTTGAGGAGTGGAGGCATGTCGTAATTGTGGGCCTGATTGGGGTCCAGCGTTGCGGCATGTGCTCGGCATCTGATCTTGATGGTCACTCTCATCGATAGATGGGATTCCGTGACCAACACGTTCCACCTACCAATGGGGAGATGACCATCACCCTAGAGGACATGTATAGGATCCTACGATTACCTATATTGGGGATGTAGGTATATTTGATCTCCTCAGAGGCATCTAAGGAGTTGATGCTGATGGTATTTGGTGAGGGAATGGTAGAGATGACATTCCACAGTGCCAACCTAAGTTATGGAGATATGTACCTAGCCCATCCAGAGGAGATGAGGCTAGTAGTATTATTGATGGAGGTAGTATCTATTGTTTTGCATTCTGGATGCAAAGGGTGGGAGATTCCCATGATCATTGATGGGGGTCCTACATGATATGATGATGGACATGTACTATTTTACATTGGCACCAACATTCCTTGTGCAGTTGTATAGAGAGCTATGGGCGTATCGGAAACTCCGCAAGTTCAGCCTATACTGCACATTTATTCTACATTGTTGGGCCTACGAGCACATTATTTGTGTTTGTCCGATGGGTATACCCCGGAAAGATGTATTTTATCTCTATTTTGTGTGGGTGGGGTATAGGTGATGGGTGCCTGTAATGGGAGAGTGGCGAGAAGGAAAGGTTACACATGATGTAGCTAGCCTATTACAAGCGCTCTTTGGAGGATTGTCCCACATGGACATTGTTTGAAGACCTGTATGTGGGCTATCCCTTACATAAACAGATGGACAATGAGCTAGATGGCCTTTAGCTACTCATATGGATAGAGTGGCATCGTGCAGGGGAGCATGAGATGATCCCGATTGCAGGTCGGAGAGGCAGTTTGGGCTACCACATGATATACCTCCACCTTTCCAACAGTACATGAGAGATGACCTAGAGAGGCCATTACCTCTACCGTAGTCGGCAGTGTTGATAGGGTAGGAGGAGCAGTGGCGAACCAGCGGATTGATGATGTCGGAGTGATAGATAGATATAGACAATGGCGGGTGGCTCATTTATGAACAAGTACCGCTAGGCCACTTACAACCAAATTTAGCCACTATCAATGTGAAGAGAGATGCCCTGCATGGACAAGTGGCGACCACGATTACACAATTACGGATGGTATAGGGGCAATTGGTAGGTTCGAGAGGCATATGTGGCCGAGCTACATGCATAGGTAGCCATTCTACAGGCCCAGATGGCCCAGGGTGGAGATGGAGAGGGTCATGATAAGCGGTGGCCAACCTATAGGCATAGGTTATAGGTTTACTGAGGCTAGTTGGCCCCTTTGTACATGCGCACATCCAGGCATTACAAGCTCGAGATACAAGCATAGGGTGTGAGGTCGATGGTACCTCCACGAGGCAGGATAGGGTCCCACATGACAAGTACAGGGGTAGAGGCCGATGGGGCCACTATAGATGGTACCTATATCCAGGTTACGAGATGTGTTAGGTGAGGCTAGATATTACCAGATCAATTGATGGCGGCTGGGATAGATTTTCTATCCTATGGAGAGTACAAGGCACAACAGGCCTCGAGTGAGAGGACCAAATCCTATACTCATAGTGTGGAGAGAATAGGGGCCATCGAGCTCCGAGATAAGAGCAGGGTGAGGCCACTAGTTCATGGAGGCCAGCTCCAGTTGATGTACCAATAAGGACCCGACCACGACCCATGGTGGGCGGTGAGATGTTATTAGGTGTCAGAGACGGGGAGTTGAGGAGGAGACATGAAAGTCGATATGAAGGATATACGGCGAGATGATGTCGATGTACATCCCTCCATTTTGATGTATTGTATTCATTTTTGATATATGTCGGCTTGTGTGCCGAAGAAAGCGAGGATGTATGAGAGTTTTGTTTATTTTTGATCTTATACCGGCCTGCGTGCCGAAGATGGTGAGGTTGTATATGAGAGTTTTGAGAGATTTGGTTATATATACGCCTGCGTGCGAAGATATTTGAGATTTATGTATATGGAGACACATGTTTGGATATTTTTATTTATAGATATGATGATGATTATGGTCATTATGTGTATACATGGTTGTGGTTATCTTGTTATTTTGATGTGTATATGTGATGGAAATCAAGTAGTGTAGGCATGATAGAGTCAGGTCATAGGCATGGATCGAGTTAGGTTGTGGTCTAGGCATGGATTGAGTTAGGTTGTGGTCTAGTCATGGATTGAGTTAGGTCATAAGCATAGATGGAGTTAGGTTTTGGTTTAGGCATGGATCAAGTCAAGTCATAGGCATGGATTGAGTTAGGTTATAGGCATGAATGGAGTTAGGTTGTGGTCTAGGCATGGATTGAGTCAGGTTGTGGTCTAGGCATGGATTGAGTCAGGTTATAGGCATGAATGGAGTTAGGTTGTGGTCTAGGCATGGATGGAGTCAGGTCATAGGCATGGATTGAGTCAGGTTGTAGGCATGGTTGAGATAGGTTTTAGGCATGGTGGAGTTAGGTTGGTTGAGTTTGTAATTCATTAATTTGTGTAATTTAATGATGATATGGGTCATGGTTGAGATGTTTATAGTAACATGCATGATAATGGTAAAAAAAAAAAAAAATGGTAGACATAATGAATGTATGTTTGATGATTATAAAGGTGGAAAGAAATTTGTTGTTTGTTTGGTTTAATTTCCAATTAGTGATATAAAAAAATCGACAAGGGTAGATTGCAAGGTTCATTTTAAGAGACCTCTTGGAAATTGGAGGTGGAAAATACCTAGTGAATATCCCTAGAACTGGTTTTGTGGGAAGGAATTTTTTTAGGGGTTGTATGAAAAAATTCCGCCTAATTTTCAAGTGGTGTGACAGAAGGCTGCAGACGCGCGACGGGAGATTTCTTTGTCGCGCATCAAAAACTCATTGACACACGTCAATAGACCTCATTGATGTCGAAAAAAACCTCATTGATGCGCATCAATAGACCTTATTGACGTGCGTCAACAAGGTTGTTGACGCGTGTCAATGAGGTCTATTGACGCGTGTCAATGATTTTTTTGACGCGCGACAACCAAATCTCCCATCGCATGTCTGCAGCCTCCGCCCTTTGCTTGCACATCAAAAAAATCTCCATGTCATGCGTCAATATCTGCTATGCGTCAATATCTGCAGTACCTCTTTATCGTGCGTCAACTATCCGTCAGTATCACGCGTCAACAAATAACCCCATTGTCGCACATCTACAAACCCTCCTTGTCGCGCGTCAACAACTTACCCCCTTATCACGTGTCTACAGTACCTCCTTATCATGCGTCAACAACTTACCCCCTTATCGCATGTTAGCAACTAACACCTTTGTCGCGCATCGACACATATCATCAATCTTTGGTGCTTAGAGTATGTGAGTTCACGGTATTTGTAAGGTACTGGTGGTAGTACCGTAGTATACTACCTGGAAAATCACCTAGGTTTTTATAGGATATGTTTTCAAATTTGGGCGAAGTCAACCAAAAAAAAATATACTATAAATTTTAGGCGAATAGGACACCAACCCACTCCAAAAAAAATGGCTTTTCAAATTTTCCTAAAATGAAAATTTCACCATATTACAAATATTGGCCACTGAAATTATCCCTGATAGATTGTGATTTTAGATAATGAAAGGTGCATTGGTTATGGTAGAGAGTGGCATAGATACCTTCCAAGGTCCCTATGCCCTCGGAGTGTTGCCTACATAGTCTCGGTGAAAAGGGACCTTAGGCTGATGTAGTTTTCCTATAAGCTAGGGAAGAATACGAAGAGGTATGAGTATGGGTTGGTAGGTTATAGGAATGATTGGGTTTAGATATTTTTTAGGTATGGGTGAATTGTGGGTACATTGGTATGGGTGATGTTGAGTTGATTGTGGTGAAAGAGGAAAATTACCCAAAGATAAGTGTCGAGGATCTAATCATGTTCAAGGTAATCAATATGTAATGAAGAAGGGGAAAAGACAAGAGGAGGTGAGGGAGCCACCTAATTGGTAAGGATCATAATGAGTAGGTCATACCTTAGATAGTCTGATGAACGTAAGACCCTAAAGACATTGCATGATTGATTATTCTAAAGGTGAAGAAAAGTCACATGATCACCAAATGTCATAGTTTCAGCAGGTCCCTTAAGGCAGTAGGAAATGAAGGTGCAAAGGGTGAGAGGGTGAAAAGTGGGTAGTTTATATGGTATTTGGTAGCATGCGTTTTGGGCAAGAGATCCAAGATCACAATGGGAAAGTCCATGATGAAATTTTTTTCTGTTTGACTTGTATTTGAGATAGACTGATCGATGCGGGAAGTCTATATGGGATGAGGAAATTAACTCCTTAAGGTATTCATGAAGCTGATCGATGCAGGAAGCTTGATTCTACATTTCTCTCTCTCTCTCATTTTTGAAGCGAGACTTTACATAGCTGTCCTTGAGGAGCGATCTATTTATAATAGCGATGTAGAGAGAAGGATGTCCTTTTGAGGGAGTCATCTTTTATTGGAATTTTGACTTGAGGAGTTGGATCCCAGGTGGGGGCTCTTAAGTCATGGACAAGACTAAGGTAAAGGATTGGATTCTTGTTTAGAAAGAAGGGTGAAACGACCATGGGATTTCATCTAAAAGTAGATGAAAAGTGTCCATGAGAATCATGCCATATGCAACACCATGGTACACATATTTAAGATAAGATAAAATAGTGACGTGTACACATATGATTCTTATTTAATCATTTTTTATGGTTTAGGAAGTGGGTAGTGCTCAAGGGACGAGCATGAAAGATGCGAAAGTGAGGTAGGACTGAAAGTAAATAGTATAATGGTTTAAAATGCAAGGCATTGAGGGCTCGGAGTTCAAGTTTACCATCTAATGAAGGTAAACAATAAACACTTGATCCATAAGTATTAGTCATGATGTATGGTCCAAGATAATTAGGAGAAAATTTTCCCGTTTACTTTTTACATGTTGTTTTTCTTTCGGGACAAGGTCACCAACTTGGAAGGTTTGTTCATGGACACATTTGTCGTAGGGAGCGTTTGATACGTTTTGGTAAACTTGGAGATGGTCAAGAGCATTAAGAAAATGTTCATCCAATAACTCAAGTTGTGTTAAACGGTCTTGACAAAAGTTTTCATCATTAAGCATGTCATGGAGAGAAATGCAAAGTGAGGGAATCTGGAATTCGAGAGGTAGAACAACCTCTATACCGTAGACTAGAGAAAAAGGTGTGGTAGTGGTGGAAGTGCAAATACTAGTGTGATACACCCACAGGGTGAAAGGAATGTGCGTATGCCATTCCTTCCCAGTATCGTTAACCACTTTCATGAGAATTTTGTTCAAGGTTTTATTAGTGGATTTGACTTGGCCATTAGTTTGTGGGTAATAAGGTGATGAGAAACTTAGCTAAATGCCGAAGGTGTCGCAAAGTTTTCGCAAGGTTTTATTTTTGAATTGTTTTCCATTATCAGTGATGAGGTGATGTGGGACACCAAAGTGACAGATGATGTGATGATTGATGAACTCACATATTTTCTCAACTTTCGTGGAGATGAGGGGTTTGGCTTTATCCCATCTTGTGTAGTATTCAATGGTGGTGATGATCTATTGATGTCACTAGGAAGAATGGGGATTGATCTCTCCAATAAGATCCAAACCCCATTGAGAGAAGGGCCAAAGGTCACAAGTGATCTGTAAGGCATGACTGGGTGTATGATGAAGGTTGGCATGTTGTTGGCATTTGACACAACACTTAACATAATTACAAACATCATGGTTAAGGGTCAACCAATAATAGCCTAGGTGGATAATACACTTAGCAACAACAAGGCCACTAAAGTGGCCTCCACATATGCCATCATGAGCTTCGAATGGTGAAAGGAATTTTAGAACTTGTAAGGAACCATAAGAGAATGCAATCGAAGCCATGCTTATAGAGAGGCCACCCATGATGACGTAATGAGAGACCTTTTAAAGAAAGGCACGTTGTCCATTACGAGTGAGGTCGGGAGGCAAGATGGAGAGGGAGAGGTAGTCGATTATTGTTTATACCAAAGGTCACGCGGGTCGGGGTAGTGGTTCAGAAGGAGTAAATTTCATGAGGAAAGTAAGAGGGTGATTGGAGTCTTTGTATGGTGACAAATATTTTAGAATCGGTGGGTGAAGCGGGGATTTGAGAGGCCAAGCAAGGCCATGGTATCTACAAATTTGTTGGTTGAAGCAGGGGACATTTTGAAGGTTATAGTAATCGAAGGTGGTCAAAAGTATGCCCACGTGATTTTTATACTTTTGAAGTCTCTCATTATGACAATGGTATATACCATTGACTTGATTTACTACCAATTCAGAATCACAAAAGATGTTGATTGACTTAACATTTAAGCCATAGGTAACTTGGAGACCTAATATAAGCGTTTCCTATTTGGCAATATTATTCATACAATTAAAATTGAGTTTGAAAGAAAAAGGCATGGGACCACCATCAAGTAAAATGAGGATAACGCCATCCCCTCCCCATGCTAACACTTGGACCCATCGAAGAAGAGTGTCATTTGGTAAGTGGGTTCATCTAGGGAAAGTGTAGCAATTGACTCATCAGGGAATTCAAAGTTAGAGGGTTAATCCCCAGAAATAGGTGCATCGGCCAATTGGTCGGTGATAGCTTAGCCCTTGATGGACTTTTGATGGATGAATTTGAGGTCGAGGTTAGCCAAAAGCATAAGCTAGCATGTAGCACATTGAATTTGGTAAGGTTTGGCATACATGAAGTGTAGGGGGAAAGTATTGGTCACAACATAAGTTTTTGGTTGAGTAGGTAATGACGGAGTTTTGTGGCGATAAAAACTAAGGCTACGCAAATTTTTTTGGCATGGGTATAGCGGGTTTCATAGTCCAAAAGAGTATAGCTTATATAATAAACCTCCTGCTCCCTGTGTTGTTCATCACGATGAGCTAGCATGGCCCCAAGGAATGATTGGTAGCTGAGATGTATAGGTACAAGGGTTAATCATATTTAGGTGGAATGAGGATGGGTGGTTGGAGAAGGTATTGTTTTAAGGCCTCAAAAGCTTTGTGGTAGTCATTATCCCATTTAAAGAAGACATCCTTCTTGAGAAGATGATGAAATGGTTGACACCGATCAGACAATTGCGAGATGAAACGCGAATAGACTCTAACTTACCTTGCAGGCTACGGAGCTGCCTAAGGTTAGTGGGTGGAGGAATTTCAAGAATGGATTTGACTTTAGTAGGGTCAACCTCTATACCACATAAGGAGACAATAAATCCCAGGATTTTTCCCAAGATAACTGCTGAAGACACTTCTTGGGCTGAAGGCGAACGCAATACTTAATGAGGTAGTCAAAGATGGTTTTTAGGAAGGCTAGGTGCTCAGAGTGGCATTTAGATTTGGCAAGGAGATCATCCACATATTCTTCCAATATATGATGCATGATATCATTGAAGATGTAAGTCATAGCCTACTAATATGTGGCACGAGTTTTTAAGGCCAAAAGGCACGACTCGATAGTAGAAGGTCCCCGAGGGGTGATGAATGTGGTTTTGTGTTGGTCCTTTAGGCAAGCAATATTTGGTTATAACCCGAGAAACATCCATGAGTGATAGCATCGATGACCGGTGGTAAGGTTAACCGGTTGGTCAATCCGGGTAGAGGAACACCATCTTTTGGGCGAGGCTAGGTTGAGGTCATAGAAATCTATGCAAATGCGGAGTCCCCATGTCACTTTAGTAATAGGGACAATGATGGAAATCTAGCTAGGATAATTAATGGGTAAGATGAAGGAAACTGAAAGGAGGCACTGAAGTTCTTCTTTGACTAGAAGAGCAATGCGAGGATGTATTTTCCTTATCTTTTATTTTATGAGTTTGGCATCGGGAATGGTTACGATATTGTGGACCACTATGGTGGGGTCAATACCAGGCATGTCTGCATAAGACCAAGTGAAAGTGTGGTTATGGTTTTTGAGAAAAGAAGTGATGGCTTCTTGTTCAACAGTATCTAAAGATTGTCTGATCTTTAGAATGTGCAGGTTGTCTAGAGTATGGATGTTGATTTCGATAGTCAATTCGTTCAACATTGTTTGCGTCTCAGATGGTAACGAATGATGAATATATGAGTCTTCAACACCAAGGTAGGTGAGTATAGACTCATCATCTTGACATTGAATGACGTTAATCGAAGGTGTATCATTGTCGATCATTTCAGGATACATGAAGGGAAGAGAGGAGGGAGCCTCGCCCTCACGTTGATAAGTTAGAGGCCCCAAGGAAATGGTGTTTATGAAAAAAAAGTTAGGAGGAATGGATTCTAGATCCATCAACTCTGTCGGCGAAGGTGGTGAAGAAGGTGGAGCGGGTGAAGAAGGTGGAGAAGGGCTGATGTCCTCAATGAGTTCAATGCGGGCCTTCTTGGTAGGTGGTTCAGCAAAGATGATACCACTACGGTTGTTATGTTTGTGGGTAGTACATGGAATAACAATATGGTGGCCTTGCTCATAAAATCCAAAACCAAAACCCTTCCACACACATCGATGTAGGAAGGTGTGGATGAAACGGAGATTGAGGAGTGTTTGGAAGTAAGCGAGAAAATGGGTAGGTTTGTGATGGTGGTTCGGGTGTGTAAGTAGTAGTATCAAGTCCCCATAGGTGAGACTGGTACGAAGGTGAGGGAGGACCATAAAGGAGGCACTCTCTGTATGGTGATCATAGCGAGTGTTGGTGAAAACTTCTATACTCTTGTGGAGTAAGGAATGTGTTGACACTATATAGGTGATACTCCCCCAGAGTAAGGCGTTGAAAAATTACCTCTAAGGGATCGGTGATTGGTATGTGGGTAGCTGGAATAGATGATGTGTTAGAGGTTGGATCGGAGATGGGGTTAATAGATTGGGGAGGCTGATGGTTTGGTCATGGAGGTTGTGGCAATGGTAGGAATGGAGGAGGTATGTGCGGTTGAGGTAGCGGCTACACTGGTGAGTGGAGGTGTAGGTGAAGAAGCAGTGATTATGGAGGTAGATGCTTTAATGGGTATAAGCATGTCATTGGGTTGGTAAAGCATGTTGCAAGTTTTGAAAGGTGATGGGTCATCCGGAATGGTATAGGTGTGTCCCTCATGCTCAAAATTTACACAATGATGCAAAGTGGAAGGAACACAACCCATAACATGAATCCAGGGTCTACCAAGCAACAAGTTGTATTTAAATTCCCCTTCCAAGACGTAAAATAGCTTTGGAACAGTGCGGGGCCCACGCGAACATGGAGGATGATGGTGTCAAGTGTAGAGGTGATAGTGTCATTGAATGAACGTAACATGATGGGATGTTTATGCATGCAATTGTCAGGTATGCACATTTGAACAAATGCATGGGAGGAGATGATATTAATGCTATTGCCCCATCGATCATAACATGTTGTACACGTATATCATTGATGTGGATAGAGATGAAGAGAGTTGGATTTGGGTCATCGGTTTGGTGTGGTGCGATCTCTTCCTCTGAGAAGCTAAGGGAGGCTAGTTGGTGAGTAGGTGGAGGTGTAGGAGAAGATGGTTATTTGGTAAGGGAGGCTACATGATGAGGTGTAATAATGGATTCCACAGGTGTAGGGTCATTAGGTAAGACCTTAATAGACTGAAGAACCTCTATGAGACCTTGACAATGGGATTTTGAGGTTAAGATGAGGTCATATAGGGACATTTTGAGGGGTATTAGTGTAGTTGTTTGAGCATGGCGCGATGTGTAACCCCATTAGACATAGGATATGTGGGGCCGCGAATAGTGATTTTAGGTGTGGGTGCAGATGGTATGTTGGGTATAGGATTGGTCGGTGGGTCGGTTGCCTTTTCCTTTCCTTTATCCTTCTAAGCATGGGTAGCAATGTGGATCATGTTGATTTGAGGCGGGGAGGTGGGCGAGGTAGGTGAGCCATGAAAGGTATAGCAATAAGAAGGGCAGAAGCCCGGGGTGGGAAGGAACCTTGTGAGATGAGTTGGGCACACCAACATTTGGGTGGAGGTTTGGTAAGTTCTCTGATGCAAACCATGTTAATTTTGAATCTTGGGGGTGGTTCTAGGAGTTGTGGGGGTGGAGGTCTTGGTTGTTGAGTAGGTAATGAGGGAAGAACTGTGAGAATGGGTGTTGGTGAAATGGGGTCCTCATCGAGAAGGTCATCATCATCAAAGTTTTCTTTGGGAGGACACAATTGGATAAGAACGGTCTTTAAAGCCTTGCAGTTCTCCACATCATGCCCTAGCACACAATGGTAGGTGTAAATTTTGGTGTCATCAAACCCCTTTGGTTTGGGTTTGAGAGGGTCATAAGGTCTGAGTGGTGGTAATGTGATGACAAAAGTTTCAAGGAGGTTAGTTAAAATTTTGGCATAGGATCCCGCTAGTGGATCATAATGGGAAATGAAAGTGGGTTTGGGTGTAGGTGTGGCTGATTGTAGAGGCTGGGTATTTGCTTGAGGGGGAGTAGGTTGAGCTATGGTTTTAGGTTTTGGTGTGGTCTTAGGTGTTGGTCATGTTCGCTTGGGTAGGGGTATGGTAGATGAATTGGCAAGAGAGTGTGGGGTTGGTTTGACTACCTTAGTGGGGGTAGCGGATTTTTGTCTTTAGGTGGCACCTTCTTGGGTAAAGGTGATATGGGTGCACGAGATCTAGAGGGAAAGGCGGATGGTGGAAGAGGGCGAGTTACCCATGGGGATAACTAAGGTGCTGTGAAGGTAGATGGCATGGGTCATGCAGGAGGTGTGAGGGAAAGGGACTGAAGCATCGTGGGTAGTGAAGAAGTGATCGATGGTACTAGAGGTATGGGCGGTAAAGATGTTGTAGGTGTGGGCATAAGTTATGTTGGGCACTTGGGTATGTTAGGGGTCTGTGAGGGAGGAATGGGCTGTTGTGTTTTTGGTTTATCGGTGGGTGGAGGTTTCTTAACCATGCTGGAAGGGCGAGGTCCTAAGACAGACGAGAAAGGGTGAAGGTGATGAAGGTGTGATCAATGAGGTTGGAGTATGAGATCTATGGGATTGGTTCTTCTGTTTGGGTGCCAGAGTAGGTTTGGTGTTGGCTTTGGAGGATGTAGCTAAATCTAATTTGATGGGTGGATGAGTAAGGCTAGTGGCTAGGATGACCCCTAAGGTAGTAATAGGTTTAGGCGAGGAAGATGATGTAGGTATAGGTTTGGATTTTGATGCATGTTGGGTTATGGGTAGGGGTGTGAGTTGAGCCATGAGTGGTATTGTGGTGGAATTTGTGATAGTTGTGGTTTTGTTTGGTTCGATTGGCTAAAATATTTTTCGATATATAGTGGAAGTATCAGTAAGTGACATCTATATTTTTGTGGAGACAAGAAGCAAAAGATGCCCCCAAAGTAAGTCTCTATCCAAATAATCTAGGCAATCAGATAAACATGAGAAAGGCACTGTTGTAGGTGATACTGATGAGGATCCAATGGAAATTCCCATAAAATGTGTCTTAAAAATGAGGAATTTTCTAGCTTCAGCTTCTGTGGGCAAGAGATCGAAAGTAAGTCCACAGGATCTTGGGTAACTGATGGAGAATGGGCACCTAGAGGTAAAGGAATTTCTACTAGATTTTCGATAGGTGGAGGAGAGGATGGGTGCTCCTATATGGGTGGAGGAGATGATGGGTGCTCCTCTGTGGGTGGAGGAGATAAACAAGCCTCTTCCGTGGGTTGGAGAGGTACTGTAGGTGATAGATCTCTAGGTGGAGAAGCCAAAGGTGAAATGGTTTTGATGTTAACAGGAGTCTCCTTCATGGGTGAGGGAGGAGATGAAGGGTGTTCCTCTATGGGTGGAGAAATAGGTGAAGTGGGTTCAAGTGTAGGTGGAGGGATTCGGGCTAGAATTTCCTCTATGGAAGGAATATGAGGTAATTGGGAAGCAATGGGTGCATCACTGAAAATAGCATGGACCTCATGGGTATGGCTATCATGAGTTGAGGTCTCTTCGGTTTGATCAGCAGAAGGGGCATGATTAGGAAAGGGTTTCTTGAAGATGTGTAGGTTTTGATTGGTAGGTGCATTAGGATTATCCAAGGTTAATTCACCTTTCTCAAGAATTTCTTGGACTATGTTTTTGAAAGTGATGCAATTTCCGTCACTATGACCCTTTACTTGATGATAGTTACAGAAGTCATGCTCTTTATACCATGTGGGTGTGGGGTGAGTAGGATCAAAACTAGTGTGTGGCTTTACGGGAGGAAGGGTGATGGCCCTAGGTTTAATGAGCTTTTCTAAGATGAAGAATAAGGTTCCCCAATTGGGGTGTATTTCCATTGTTCCCATCTAAATTGAAAAGTATGAATGGGTGAGAGATTAGATGAGGGGTTAGCTTGATTTGAGGGATGAGATGGGCTAGACTTGAGTACCACCACATTAGCGGTTCCCTTAGATTTTGAATAATTGTTCTGTGGTTTTAAAGAAGAAGAGGTATCATTTGACTTGAATGCCAAGTTCTTATTTCGTAGTTAGATTTTATTTTCTTCGATGTCCTGAATCTCTATATTTCATGGCATGGTGAATGCTTCGTCAAAGGTTTAGAAATTATGGACCTGCAAGGTCGGCGAGATATGTCTAGGACAAGCCCACATGAAGAGCTCTATGAGTTTGGTTTGTGGTAGTTGGAATGTGAGTTTTATTGATCAAGATACACTAATGAGAGACAAAATCTGTGATAGATTCATAGTCATACTAACGCGTAGAATAGAGGTCATTCATGGTAACCTTATTGAAAATGTTAATGGAGAAGTGATCTAAGAAGGCTTGGGCTACTGATTAAATGATAAGATAGAGTGTCTAGGTAACCCACTATACCAATCTAATGCAAGCCTGATCGAGAGACATGTGGAAGGTCCTTAGAAACAAAGTGTCATCATGGGAAATCGAGATAACAACCGTGTTTGAAAGACCATAAGTGTTGTTGTGGGTGCTCTTTGCTATTAAAGTGATTAAATTTAGGCATTTCCCAATGCATGAGATATGGACGGATAAGAATGGATGGGTGGATAGGATCATTACAAATATCATCGTAGGAGAGTGAGTTGTGTGTGCCAGAAACTGATGCCTCCAGTGTGTGCATCTTGTCCATCATTAACTTGATTAGGTTGTTGGTAGGTTGTGATTGCTGGGTACCTCCTATAGTGTAAGGAGGTTGGTGTTGGACATATGATGGAGGTGGCATTCCTGTATATGGTGATGCCATATAGGTATATTGAGGAGGAAGTGAAATAGGGGGTACGTACCTAGAATGAATGATAGATGTAACGAGAGGTTTTTGATAGTACATATATGGAGGTGGAAGGGTCATGGTGACCCTAGTAGCAATGGGGGCTAAGGATTGTGGAATAGAAAGAACAAAATTTTGAAAAGGGGTAGGGGTCACAGACATCGGGGGTGGTTATTTAGCTACGAGTATATGTGAGACAATACACACGGATGAGGTTATGTTCTAAGTAGTGGGCGAAGGTATATTAGATGTGGTGGGTGTAATAGATGTGAAAGACGCAATGGTCATAACTTGGGTATTGGGCCTAGCTGTGAAAAGATAGAGGGCAAGGTAGATGCGGGAACCGCGGAGCTAGTAGAGGCTAGAGCAGAAGTAGGAGAAAGTTTTGGGGGGATAGATATGGGCATATCACATATCAACCGACTCAAGGCATCTCGAGTGGATGAGTGGGAAAGATTAAACTACAAGGTGGTAGGGTTTTGGTCAGGGAGTCGTGCGAACTCCTCGTCCCCTATGGTGATAGTGATAAGTTGGGTAGGATCCATGGGTGATAAAATAAAAGGTGGCAAAGGGCTAGGTGGGAGTGGTTGATAGCTGGCATGGAATATGAGGGCATTTTCTTGGCTACACATCAGCACCATGTGAACAAGTACTGACATGGTAGGACTACTTTCTGTAAATGCCCCGAAATACAATAGAGATAGGAGAAACAGGTGGTGGTAGGTGGATTGGGGTTAAAATGTTAGTTGGAGAATTACACAGGCTAACTAATGCCATTTAGGGTAAACTGACATCGGTCACAGTTAACCGCTGGTCAATCACTGTGGAAAATGGTTAGTTTTTCAAAACAAGGTAAAAGGCCAATAATTTGCCAAGTATGCAAGATGCTGATGGAATTTACCTGGAAAGTGAATATGCTGAGAGTGATAGAGGCTCTAAATAGAAAATAAGGTGAAGCGGGTGTCCTTTTGGGTAGGTTAACCAAAAGCACAATTAACCGACACCGGTTGAGTAAAACTAATGAGGGTCGAGGGTAAGCGACGAAGGTCGTTGGTGACACTAAGTTCTTATGAAATTGAAACAGAGATGAAGAAAAAGTGGTTGTGAGTTAAAATCAAATATGGAATCAAACCCAGGATTCTGAGAATGATGAGAATAGGGTCTAGGCACACTCAGATGAAGTTGGAATACACCAACTATGATGAGGAGTGTACAAGGGAAATAAGAAAATGAAGAACATGTCCTCTCACCTCAAAATGCAAGCCAAGCAGAAACACTAAGAAAAATTTGATCCTAAGAGTGCTTTTTCTATTATGTTTGTTTAGCTTATGCTATTTAAGGACTGACTCATGAACTTTAGAATAGAATTTTTGGTGAGGATGGCTTCCTACGAAGAAGGAGATCTACAAGGAGAGGTTTCAAGGTTATGTTATGGTGGGGCGGGCCGTCCTCGATGGGGTACTAGATAGAGATAACTAGCGAGGGTGCCCACTATACCGTGATCGTGTGATCACCTACAACTTCTTCCAGGTGAGATGTTGTTTAAGAATGTGTATTTTTTTTTCAATTTTGTGATGTTTGGTAAGACTCAGAGAGAGAGAAAGAGAAAGAAAGTGATTTTCTATGATTTGTTTGTCAACCATCAGCTGGGCATGAATTCCAACATATAGGTTGCCCTCATTTAATGTGAGCTAATGTAGTAAAGCAGAATGAAATGCAATTAATTTTAAGCCCAAATCAAAATGTTGAATTCGATGACACAAAATATGAGCAGGAGAAGAGATTCTCTTTTGCTAATGCGATACCAATGAAAGGAAAGGAATGTTATTTTAAATCACCAAAATATGATTGCTTTTAGACAATAGAAGAAGAGAAGATTCCAGGGGAGAAATTTTAATGTGAGAACCTTTTAGAAAGGAAACAAACATGCAGCTTTTCACCTAGAAATGAAGAAATGCAAAGAACCTTAAATGGGTCCCCTTTCAAGGCGTGCCAAAATGTTTCACCTGATTCTAGATCGTTTCTTCAAATGTTGATGAAACAAATAAGGGTAAAGGGCTAGGAGGAATACCTGTCGAAATGTTGGTTGTAGGTTGTTGCACGCATATGACTTCTTGATCCACAGATGATCGTGAGAGATTCCTTTTTGCTTGGAGGAACTACCTAAAATGGAAAACAAGACCACCAAATGAAAGTTAAACAATATATGCTAGTGGACTACCTAGCGTATGCTAGATCTAGGAAGTGTGATACTCCATAGATGATTGTCAATCCATTGTTTAAAACAACTTAATGCTAACAATAAAGGAAATCATACTATAGTTAACATGATTTAGGTATCTCATTCGTCTATAATAAGCAAATTCATTCATAACAGGCTAAGATATGACTGAATTTGAGGGTCAAGTTGTTTGTCGAGAAGTCTTGGTACTAGTCAGGGTCAAGTTCTGGGTTGTTTTAGGTGTTAGGTAGAGATTTCATGCTCGGTTCTCGGTCGATGATAAAAACATAGATGTCGGTTTTGGTAACCGGTGTCGGTGTGGTTGGGGTACAGGAAACTCAATAAAATTTTGAGGTGAGGGTAGATCCAAGGCTAAATGGAAATGGAGAGGGCTATGACAAAGGGTCTGTGTAGGTCTTAGGTATACTCAGGGGTGATTAAAATCCAAGTATGGGAAGTTCAAGGGTGTGGGTGAAGGAATGGTCAAGTTTACATGGAGGTAAATGGTGGGTAAATGGAAATGGGAGCGAAACTAATAACAAAAGTAAAATAATCTACTAAAAATGGCAATGGACAAGTGTTGGTTAATAAAACACTTACTATTACATGAGCTTGATGTCTGGTTGGTAATGGTGGGTGATCAAATGAAAGGAACTTGGTGTGGTGTAGGTGCTTCCCGGATGCTCCCATGAAGGCAAATGGCTTTGTGGTTGCTTCAGGTGTTGGCTGTGGATGCTCTGATGCATGTACGAATGCTGGTTCTACTTGCATGTAGCTCTGGTTTTGTCTCTCGCTCTCAGAAGATGTGCCAACCTCTCAGAAATGTCCCAACCTCAAAATAAGGTTGTTTTAGGGATTAAATGGTAACCGATGGCGAGTTTAGGGTAAGCGGAATTGGTTTCGGGTTCGATGGTGGTGGTTTAGGGTAACCGACATCAGTTAGGGAGGGATTTACTTGGTTTACTAAACTAGGTAAATCCCCTTGATTTTCTGTGCTATCGTTAGTTTTGATCCATGGATTAGAATGGAAGCTTCCTTTCTAATGTGCGGGAATGTGGTTAGAGGGAATATAGGATTTGATTTTTAGGGTTTGGGTAGGTTATTAGTTAGTTATGGAAACATACTAAGAATAGGTCTTAGGGTGAGGTGGCTAGATGAGGTGTATAGGTGAGGTGGATATGTGGGCATTATCCAATTAGGATATTTAAATAATAAATATTGTGAGGATAATGAATTAATTTAATTAAATTGATTAAATTAATATTAGAGTGGGATGAAAGGGGCCATGGCTAGGTGAATATGTTCAAGGTGTTTATTTGACAATGGACTAAGGGAGTGTGACTCAATTTTGTGTCTAAATGAAGATTATGGGTGCTCTGAGTGTGTAGTGCCCATTTAAAATAACCCACTTGAGACCCAAGAAACAAACTAGGGTTAGTTATAAAATTATGGAATATTTTTTTGATTATAAGTATCCACAACCAAGTTGTAAGGAAACAATTGACCCTATTAGGTTTTGGAACAATTCAATTTCACTAGGACATATTTTTACTTCATTAACAAAATCAAGTTCACATGGTTAAATTTTTAGGGTTAGATGTTTCAGATTAGGTTTAAGGAGTAATTTACCCCCATACACACTCTCTAGCAAGATTAGAGTTTTAACATCATTTCTCTCATCCTTAATGCTTCTAAAATTTTCTCAAACCATTCCCATTGGATAGGAAATTTTCTCACCTTTTTGTGAAATGAAGAAGTCCTCCTAACTCCTTATATTTTTTGCAAGATATGAGTGGCGGACTTTAGGGAAGAAATTTTCCCAAGGGATAATCCGCAGGCTTAGGGAGGAAAATTTTCCCCAAGCACGGGTCGGTGGGGCTGGGAAAAACTTAATGCATTTTCCCCTCCTTTGGTGTAAAAGTGAAAATCACCTTCACGCGCCTGTGAGCCCAGTGAGGGAGACACGTGTCACCTCCTCGTTGGTTGGGAGGAACGGCGGCGACGGAGGAGTTAAGACTTTAAGTCTCTTTCGCCAAATAATGTAAGGGGACCAAATTGGTCTGTGCCCACACTGACACGGTGATGCCACGTGTCACTTAGGTATTTGCACGGGAAAAATGGATGGGTGGGAGCGGCAGAATATTTAGGATTTTAGGGTTAAAAGTGCTAGGGAGGAATTACGCCAAAAAGAGAGAAAAGTCAAAAAAACTTGTGCGGGCCCATGCGTGCGCGAAAGAGAAATTTCCAAGGCAGGGTGCTAGTGCGGGGCCATGGAGGAAAAATGGAATTTTTTCCAAAGAGAACAAAAATACTAAGTCCAAAGACCTCCCACCTAGTTACGTGTCAACACGTGATTGGCCGCTAGTTTGCGGGGATGCGGGAAAAAGTGGAAAATTTTTCACAAGGTAAAATTTTCAAGAAAGACAAGTTTAAATTTGGTGTGCCCCTTTGAGGTGCCACATGGCAGGTCCTAATTTGTTATGGGATGGTGGGGCCATAGAATTTTTGTGGAAATTTTTCCAAAGTCAAATATTAAAGTTAACAGTTTGATTTATTTTATTTTTGAATGCCAATTTGAAGTAAAACTTCAAATGGCCGTAACTTTTGATAGGAAGCTCATATTTGGAAAAAAAAGGAATTTCTAGAAATATCTCAAATCCCTCTTTACACATGAGTCATAAATTTTAAATATTGATGAATTTTAAGTTGTAAATTTAATGAAAACAATCTGTGAGGCTTTTTTTAGAACAAAACTGGGAGAAGTTCACTTATAAATTTTATTCAAATTTGTTCTCCTACTTACTCAACATGTCAAACAAACATGGAGGCTTGTTTTTAGATGAATTTGAGAAAGGTTTAAAGGTTCAATTTAGTTGATTGAGTTGTAATTGATATTTTTTATATCATTGGGTAGCAGAACAATTGTGCAACTTTGATTTTAATTTTACAAGTTCTCAAGGATCTTTCTTAAGTTTTAATGTCCAATTGAGTTCTTTAGGACTTACCACATCTAAATTTTAATGTTTTATATCTTATTTCTTGGTGCAATTTTGAATTTATCATTTATTTGATAAATTTGATTGCCAAGTTTAGAAATTAAAACAGAGATCAAACATTAAATGTTCTTAAACATTTTTCCATCCTCTAAGTGTGGGAATTAATTTCCTTTCTAGTCTAATGCATTCAATTGATTCAGTCAACCATTCAATAACAATTATACAAAGCCTGATTTCTAAATTCAAATCATTTCAAGAGAACAAAACACAGTCTTTTTCCTTCATATGCATTCTTCTTTCCAACAGAGATTTTAATTCATACTAGCAATTTAATTCCAAAGCAATAATGCAAGTTTGAGAAAAGTAGTGCATTCCTTTATTTATTTCCAATAACAAATTTACAATTTTCTCTTTTCCATTTGATTTCTAAAATACAATATGCAATGCCTGTAACATCCTTTCACATTTCTTTTCAAAACAGAGAGTAGAATATAACTCCTTTACATTTCACATTCCAATTTTCAATCTTTCATTATCAATACAAATATCTTCACATTACAAATTGCTATGCAATTCATACACTCCAAAGTGGGAAGGATTACAATGAACTTGCTCAAAGAAGGTATTGTCAAACTGTATATTCCTCTTGCTAAAAAACAACAACATGCTCGTTTCTTCATCTTTTCATCTTGATCACAACAAGGAAGGGGAAAGGCAACGCTCTCCACCCAACTAAGATATCTAATGAGAAGGGAGAATCCATCCTTCCTCATTGGCCCCCGAGCCCCAACCATATTAAAATAAGAGATGTAATACAATACATGGCAACAAAGGCTTCCACAAAAACATGCAAAATTTTCACATTCAAAACACATTTCAAGAAGAATGTAGTTCACAACTACATTAAACAAGTGCAAACAAAACTGAGGCTTCATCAAGCAAGCCAACAAGAGAAAGGATCTATGGGGAACTACTTATGCCTCCCAATGGGAAATGGGAATCCACCAATACAACCCGCCAAAATAAACCATCTCACATATCCTTATGCCCCCCCAAATTCCTCCTTATGCCCCCAAAGTTTCTCCCTTATGCCCCCAAGAGTAAGAAATGCAAGCTATTTATTTTCCATGGTGGATCCCAATCCCAAACTCCCTCCACAATAAAACTGATGCCATTGGCATTCCCTTATGCCCCCATTTGAAATCCCCATAGCCTTCTCCTACACCATGTTCCCGAGTAGTCTACCCAACTAGCCAACTTAGACATAACAACATTCACCATTTCATACATGCATAAGAGAAAGAAACATTTTAAAAAAAGGCTTAAGTTCTTACCTCTCCATAATGGAGTTTGTTCCAAGATAAACAAGCTTCCCAATGCCACAATAACAGTCCAAAATCAACAACACACAAACATGCAATGGTTTCCAATCTTCTTCCGCAAGGACTCTAAACAGAAAGAAATTTACCCCAAGGAAAGTATACAAAATTTCAACAACCATCAAACAAGCAAGGAGTTCAAATTTTAAAGGAGAGGGAAGAGAAGAAGATTATGTGGATCCATGTGGGATGCCACATCATTCTTCCTCAACCCCAAGATAAAAGTCAACATCATTCACCTAAACATAATAAATAAAATGAAAAATTAACTTACACACTCTAAAATAACCCATACCCCAAAAGGACTGAATTTAAAACATGTAAGAGAAGTGCAATTAAAACTTACAATTAGTCATTTCAAAATGCATTAAAAAGGTATAAATTTAACCTCAAACCATAGGTATTGTTTATGAATAATTTTAAGAGGTGTGGGACAAGTTTAACTTGTCCCACAATCCTCCAAATATAGCCTCCAAGGAAAATTTGTATTCCCAAGAGGATGAAGTGTTTCACACTCCAAAATCTACCTTACATTCTCTTACATATCCCTTACACATTTCTTACACACTCTTACAACATTACATTTAATATCAACAATTTCATTAATTACATTCTTATGACATATTGATTTATTTATTTTAACACATGATTATCCACAACATTAACACAACATATAATACTAATGAAAAGGGTAAAACATCACAAAATAAACACATGCAAACATTAATAAAGAAACCACATTACTAAATAAACAACCCCATGGTTACATATAATGGAAATCCCCCAGGGAGTCCCTACACACACACACACACACACACACACACACACACAAAACAATTGCCATGGTGACCTTGTTGAATTCACCTAGAATTCCAATATGGTTAGTCTCCAGTCCCCCGACATTGTTGTGATATTTTAACATGCAAAACGTAAATACCTCCTTCGGCCTCGTGGCCATAGCATAAAATGCAAAATGATATAAACAACATCTCAACATCATATAAACATATGAATCACAACAACATCAAGAATTCAACATTATCATTTTCAATTAATTAATCAACTATATCATCATCAATAATCTTCCATACTAGGTCTACTCACAATATCCAATGTCACATGTCCAAATCAACATCTATAATATGTCCATGTCAAATAGTATATCATCATCCACATATAAAAAAATGTCTCTAGTAATCATCATGCATAATAACTAAATCTAGATCAATAATAATCCATGATCTAACATCTAACCATCATACTAAAACAAAACATAATAGTGTCCATAATAAGATCAACAATATCAAGATCAGTATCTAAAAGTGTCAAAGGGAAGTGGGCACTACATCCCCCTCCCCTTAGACTCGACTTCCTCTTGAAGTCACTAGAACAAATGTGGAAACTGCACTTGTAATGAAGTAGCATCTTCTCATGTAGTTGCAGTCTCATCATATCTGTCCCACTGCACCCGAACCTGATCAACCTCTCTACCTCGAAGGCCCAAGGTCCTGCGATCTAGGATATGAATGGGCTCCACCATCACCTACCCCTATCCTACACCTAGAATGATTTCTAATCTAACACATGAGAATTATTTGTAATATATCTCCTAAGAACCAAAACATGAAACACATCATATACGAGACAAGTGGGTGGAAATGCTATATGGTAGGCCAAAGGGCCTATATGGTCCAAGATCTCAAAAGGTTCAACGAATCTAGGAGCTAACTTAGAACCTTTTCCATAATGGATAGGGATCTTGTGTGGTCTAACATGAAGGAACAACTTCATGCCCAAATCAAAGCTATAGTCAATCCTATGTTGATCTGCATACTTCTTCTTCTTGTCATGTGCCTCTTGCAATCTCTACTAGATCAACACTACCTACTACTCCATGTCCGCAAAAGAGCTAGTCCAAGAGATACTCTGTCCTCTAACCTGTCCCAGCTAAGAGGTGTCCTGCACTCTCTACCATACAAATCCTGAAAAGGATCCATGCCTATAGAACTCTGAAAACTATTATTGTAGGCAAAATCCACTAAGTATAGGTACTCCTCCCACTTAGACTATTGATCCATCACATACATCCTGAGCATATCCTCTAAAATCTGATTCACTCGCTCAGTCTATCCATTTATCTCAGGGTGATATGTTGTGCTGAAGTTGATCCTCATCCCGAGGACATACTGCATGGTAGTCCAAAAGTGTGAAGTGTACAAAGGATCGTGGTCACAAATGATCTTCCACGAGAATCCCATACAACCTGACAATCTCATCCAAATATACTCATGCCACTGATCTAGCTATATAAGTGGTCTTCACTAGAGAAAAGTGAGCCACTTTTGTCAATTTATCAACCATGACCATAATGGCATCGTGGTGATATCTCGACATCGGTAGCCCAACAATGAAATCCATGGAAATGGTGTCCCACTTCCATTCCGGTATGGCATGAGGATAAAGAAGGCTTGTTAGATGTTGATGCTCATCCTTAACTCTTTGGCACTCTAAAAATCATGACACAAACTGGTCCATGTCTCTATGAAGTCCTCTCCAATGATACAATTGTCATAAAGTGGTGTACATCTTCTTCACCTTTGGGATGGGATGAATAGGGTGCATGATGTGCCTTTACCAAGATGTCCTACCTCAAGCCTCCATCTCACGGGAACATATATCCGGCCTTTTGTATGAGAAGACCATCTAAATCTAAGGTAAAACCATAAAACTTCCCCTTAAGGGGTCTCGCTGACTCGATCTCTACTCGAACTATAATGTAGAAGCTTATCAAGAGGAAGTTACTGAAGAATCTTGCTCCGCAAATATGTGCTCACTGAAGTGGCCATAGCCACATGTCTCCACCTACTAAGAGCATCTGCTACCATATTCTCCTTCCCCTTCACATGATCTATCTCCATGTCATACTCACAAAGTAACTCCATCAATTGTTGTGAGCATTGAGGTTGGGTTGTGTAAAGAGGTGGTGAAGACTAAAATGGTCGAGTCCGAGTGTGAATCTCGTCCAAGAATAAAATGTCTCCATCTAACCAAAGCATGCATGACTTCTGCAAGCTCAAGATCATGGGTCGGATAATTAAGCTCGTGATCTTTGAGTTTACAAGACTCAAAAGCTACTACTCTGTCATTCAGTATCAAAACACCTCCAAGTCCTACCAACGAAGCATCTATGAAAACAAAGAACTCACCTTGTGGATCTGGAACTACAAGAATAGGTGCTGTAGTGAGGCACTCATTCAATGTCCTAAAGGCCTACTTGCATCTATCTGACAAAACAAACTTCTTCCCTTTCCTCTGAAGGGAAGTGATGGGGTGTGCAATCTGAGAGAAGTCCTGAAAAAATTTCTGTAGTAACCTACTAATCCCATGAAGTTGTGCACCTTGGTCACTATAGTGGGTGTTGGCCAATCCATAATGGCTCTAATCTTGGAAGGATCGATGTGATGCCTTCCCTAGAAATGATATGACCCAAGTATTGTACCTCTATCTGAAAGAAAGCACACTTCTCCAAGTTCTCGTAAAGCTTCTGCTCACGAAGAAACTAAAGAACCTGTCAAAGTTGCCCCTCGTACTCTTCACGTGTATGTGAGTATATCAAAATTCCATCTAGGAAGATGAGAACGAAGTGATCTAAGAAGGTCCTGAATACCCCATTCATAAAACTCATGAACACTGCGGGGGCATTAGTCAAACCAAAAGGCACCACTGTGAACTCATAGTGCCCATATCTCATGCAAAAGGTGGTCTTATGAATGTCCACCTCTAAAATCCTCAACTAATGGTAGCCTGAATTGAGATCAATCTTAGAGAAAATTGTGGCTCCCTTCATCTGATTAAACAAGTCATCAATACGAGGAAGAGGATAACGATTCTTGATCGTTACCTTGTTCAACTAGTGGTAATCAATACACAACTACAAGGATCCATCCTTCTTTTTCACAAAGATCACGGTGCACCCCGAGGGGATACACTAGGATGGATAAGGCCCTTCTCCAAAAGGCCCTCAAGCTGTAACTTGAGCTCACAAAGCTCTAGGGTGGTCATCCGATAAGGTTCCCGTGAGATAGGCTCTACTCCAGGAACTAGATCTATATGAAAATCAATCTCATGTGGGGGTGGTAACCCCGGTAGCTCACCTAGAAATACATTTGAAAACTCTCTAAAAATGGGATGATCATCTAGCGATGGTCCACTAGACCCATCCTTTGATTTGTCACTAACTGTAATAGCATACATCTGAAAAACCCATCACACACACCACTTAAGTTGTATAGCTGAGATGGTGCGAATAGAAATGGGTCTCCTAACCCCTGAGATCACTAACTCAACTCCCAAATCATCCACACAAGATATAGTCTTGTGATAACAATCCATCCTGGCCATGTGTGCAGATAACCAATCCATACCTGAAATGACTCCATACGAGCCCAAAGGAAGGATACGGAGATCTGAGGTAGTGGTGAAAGGTCCCAAATCCACTAAAAATCCTAACTAAGGACTCTATAGAGATCTTGGCTCCATAATCCATCTTGAAATCCCAAATATGACCCTACCTAACTACCATCACCTGCATCACTCTACTAAAGATGGTGTAATGAAAGAATCAGAAGAACCAAAATCAAACAATACAGAGGTAGGAATACCACCAATGCTACTTGTGGTCTCAATGGATGTGCTTTGATGCTCTACCTAGTGGTTCTCAACCGCTGCATAAATCCTATGGCTGCATCCCATATCACCAACAATCGGCTCAAATCGTGCCTTACCTTGTTGTTAAGGTTCTGAGGGAAATCTCTCTAAAAATGTCTCACAACTCCACATCCAAAGCAACCACCTGATCCTCTCTAAGGAGTAGCTCCTCCAGTAGGTTCCATAGAAGACTATGGTGTGGATCCCGATGATCTAGTTTGTGGTCTCACCGAGGTCTCTATTGGTGAGCTCCCATTGACTAAGCTCTAGGTCCACCCTGTGTCCTGATGGGACCCCTAGGAGGAGGCCCCATAATTCGACCTCTCTGTGCATCAGCTCTTTGTGGAGGTCTATGATGTGGGAAAGACTATTACTACTATTGTTATGGCCTAAAGGATGACTATGTTGTACCCTAGCCACCACGAGGAAGAGGTACTGAACCCTCTCAATCTACCATCCTGCATCTGTTGAATGCGGGTCCCGGACTTGGTCTCTAGTCTACTGGGTCTTTCCTCAAGTCTCCTCTACAATATAGGCCTTCTCGATGGCCTTTGCTAATGTCTATGGACAGTGGATCCACACTACACCTCTAATATCTAAATTTAGGCCCTGGATGAACCTGTGAATCCGCACTTGCTCATCCTGCATATACTCTACATACTAGAGTAGATCTAGAAATCTACTCTCATACTCTGCTACTGAAAGAGAAGCCTATCGGAGGTCATGGAACTTGTTAATCCTCTGCTGTATGAACCTCCATGATAAATATCTACTCCTAAATCTCTCCTCAAATAGCTCCTGTGTCACTTGTCTCTGAATCTACATGGATCTTCTGCTCCTCTGTCCTCTACCATACTCTCTGCTCCCTCCCTCGGTAGTGGATCACAACATGAGCTTTCATGTTACTAGAACAAGGAAAAATCTTGAAGCAACTACTCAAGCTCACTAGCCATGCCTCTACCTAAAATCCACCCATATCACCTGAGTAATGTGAGGTCCAAAGCTTCAAGATCTCCCTGATGTGATCCTTTGTTGTGTGGTCTGGTCGGCCTCTAGGTCTCTCAATATGCTCATCCCTAAGCCTAGGGTTCGATACCTCTCTATGCTGCTGGAACTATGTCACCCTATCTCCTAGGTGGTGAATCTACTCGGGATGACTCCACATGGGATTTCTCTCCTCTATCTCCTTGCTAAGTCGAGGAGATACCCATCCCTCGATGGAAGGAGCTCTGTCATAACTAGCTGCTTGTCCCCCTCCTAATCCTTAACATAGAGTGACATTAACATCCTAAAGGTTCTATAGAATATGAGGTAGAATGGCTGCCACACCCTGATCCGGTGGTGGTGGTGGTGATTCTGAGTCTATGTGAAGGTTCCTCTCACTCCATCTAAGGCTCCTGCATAGACCAAAGCAAGAGTTAGTTCATTTTGCTAAGTTTATACAACTTCCATGTTTACTAAAACATACATATTCTTGCTAAGTTGTTTTCTAGATTTAAAGTGTGCTAGGTCTAAGTTTTCATGTCTCAAGTTTTCTAGTGTGCCCAATGATCCAAGCTTTTGAACCATTTCTCTGATACCAAACTGTAGTGCCCATTTAAAACAACCCACTTGAGACCCAAGAAACAACCTAGGGTTAGTTAGAAAATTATGAAATAATTTTTTTATTAGAAGTATCCACAAAAAAGTTACAAGGCAATAGTTGACCCTATTAGGTTCCAGAACAATTCAATTTCACTAGGACATATTTTTCCTTCATTAACAAAATCAAGTTCACATGGTTCAAATTTTTAGGGTTAGATGTTTCAGTTAGGTTCAAGGAGAAATTTACCCCCATACCCACTCTCTAGCAGGATCAGAATTTCAACATGATTTTTCTCATCCTTAATGCTTCCAAAATTTCCTAAACCACAATCATTGGATAGGAAATTTTCTCACCTTTCCAGTGATATAAATAAGTCCTCCTAACTCCTTATATTTTGCAAGATATGAGCCGATGGACTTTAGGGGAGAAATTTTCCCAAGGGATAATCCGTGGGCTTAGGGAGGAAAATTTTCCCCAAGCACAGGTTGGTGGGGTGGGGAAAAAATTAATGCATTTTTCCCTCCTTTGGTGAAAAAGTGCAAATCTCCTTCGCACGCCGTGAGCCCGGTGAGGGAGACACGTGTCGCCTCCCTGGTTGGTTGGGAGGAACGGTGGGCTGACGGAGCGGGTTGAGACTTTAAGTATCTTTCACCAAAAAATGCAAGGGGACCAAATTGGTCCATGCCCACGCCGATGTCGTGATGCCATGTGTCACTCAGGTATTTGTGCAAGAAAAATGGATGGGTGGGAGTGGCGGAAGATTTAGGATTTTAGGGTTAAAAGCAATAGGGAGGAATTATGCCAAAAAGGGAGAAAAGTCAAAAAAAATTGCGCAAGCCCATGCATGCGTGAAAGAGAAATTTCCAAGGTAGGGCATCAGTCGGGGCCACGGAGGAAAAATGGAATTTTTTCCGAAGGGAACAAAAACTCTAACTCAAATACCTCCCAAACTCACGCCTAGCCACGTGCCGGCACGTGATTGGCCGTAGGTTTGCGGTGATGCGAGGAAGAAAGTGGGAAAATTTTCCCAAGGTAAAATTTTAAAGAAAGACAAGTTTAAATTTGGTCCACCCCTCTAAGGTGCCACATGGCAGGTCCCAATTGGTTATGGGATAGTAGGGCCACAGAATTTTTGTGTAAATTTTTCCAAAGTCAAAAATTAAAGTTAAGGATTAGATTTATTTTATTTTGAATGCCAATTTGAAGTAAAACTTCAAATGGCCGTAACTTTTTGATAGGAAGCTTAGATTTGGGAAAAAAATGAATTTATGGAAAGCTCTCAAATCCCTATTTACAGGAATCATCAATTTACAATTTAGAAAAGTAGTGCATTCCTTTATTTATTTCCAATAACAAATTTACAATTTTCTCTTTTCCATTTTATTTCTAAATTACAATATGCAATGCATGTAGCATCCTTTCACATTTCTTTTCAAAATAGAGAGTAGAATATAACTCCTTTACATTTCACATTTCAATTTTCAATCTTCCATTATCAATACAAATATCTTCACATTAAAAATTGCTATACAATTCATCCACTCCAAAGTGGGAAGGATTACAATAAACTTGCTCAAAGAATGGATTGTCAAATTGTATATTCCTCTTGCTCAAAAACAACAACATGCTAGTTTCTTCATCTTTTCATCTTGATCACAACAAGGAAGGGGAAAGGCAACGCTCTCCACCCAACCAAGATATCTAATGAGAAGGGAGAATCCATCCTTCCTCATTGGCCCCCGAGCCCCAACCATATTGAAATAAGAGATGCAATACAACACATGGCAACAAAGGCTTCCACAACAAACATGTAGCATTTTCACATTCAAAACACATTTCAAGAAGAATGTAGTTCACAACTACATTAAACAAGTACAAACAAAACTAAGGCTTCATCAAGCAAGCAAACAAGAACAAGGATCTATGGAGAACTACTTAAGCCTCCCAATGGAAAATGGGAATCCACCGGTACAACTCACCGAAATAAACCATCTCACTTATCCTTATGCCCCCAAAGTTTCTCCCTTATGCCCCCAAAGAGTAATAAATGAACACTATTTGATTTCCATGGTGGATACAAATCCCAAACTCCCTCCACAATAAAATTGATGCCATTGGCATTCCCTTATGCCCCCATTTGAAATCCCCATAGCCTTCTCCTACACCATGTCCTAAGTAGTCTACCCAACCAGCCAACACACACATAACAACATTCACCATTTCATACATGCATGCAAGAGAAAGAAACATTTTCAAAAGGCTCAAGTTCCTACCTCTCCATAATGGAGTTTGTTCCAAGATCAAAAAGCTTCCCAATGCCACAATAATAGTCCAAAATCAGCAACACACAAACATGCAATGGTCTCCAATCTTCTTCCACAAGCAAGACTCCAAAACAACAAGAAATTTTCCCCCAAGGAAAGTATGCAAAGTTTCAACAACCATCAAACACGAAAGGAGTTGGAATTTTAAAGGAGAGGGAAGAGAAGAGAGTGATGTAGATCCATGTGGGATGCCACATCATTCTTCCTCAAACCCAAGATCAAAGTTAGCATCATTAACCTAAAAATAATAAATAAAATGACAAATTAACTTACACACTCCAAAATAACTCATACCCCAAAAGGACTGAATTTAAAACATGTAAGAGAAGTGTAATTAAAAATTACAATTAGTCATTTAAAAATGCATTAAAAATGTCTAAATTTAACCTCCAAACCATAGGTATGGTTGGTGAATAATTTTAAGAGGTGTGGGACAAGTTTAACTTGTCCCACAAGCCTCCAAATATAGCCTCCAAGGACAAATTCGAATTCCCAAGAGGATGAAGTGTTTCACACTCCAAAATCTACCTTACATTCTCTTACATATCCCTTACACATTTCTTACACACTCTTACAACATTACATTTAAGATCAAAAATTTCATTAATTACATTCTTATGACATATTGATTTATTTATTTTAACACATGATTATCCACAACATTAACACAACATATAATAACTAATGAAAAGGGTAACACATCACAAAATAAACACATGAAAACATTAATAAAGAAACCACATTACTAAATACACAACCCCATGGTCACATATAATGGAAATCCTCCCCCATGGGAATCCCTAACATAACACAACACACACACACACAAAAATAGTTTGCATGGTAACCTTGTTGAATTCACCTAGAATTCCAATATGGTTAGTCTCTAGTCCCCTGACATTGTTGTGATATTGTAACCTGTAAAATACAAATACCTCCTTCAGCCTTGTGGCCATATCAGAACATCCAAAATGATATAAACAACATCTCAAGATCATCTAAACATATGAATCACAACAACATCAAGAATTCAACATTATCATTTTCAATTAATTAATCAACTATATCATCATCAATAATATTCCATACTTGGTCTACTCACAATATCTAATGTCACTGTCCAAATCAACATCTATAACATGTCCATGTCAAATAGTATATCATCATCCACATATAAAAAAATGTCTCTAGTAATCATCATGCATAATAACTGAATCCAAATCAATAATAATCCCTGATCTAACATCTAACCATCATACTAAAACAAAACATAATAATGTCCATAAAAATATCAACAGTATCAAGATCATTATCTAAAAGTGTCAAAGGGAAGTGGGCACTACAAAGTGTAGGAACATGTAGATGTGGAATTAAAAATGCTTCAAATCATGTAGGCTGTAACATGAAATTGAGCATGGTCAAAAGTGTATAAATTAGTCTATAGTGTTTTTACAGTGCTGACCCCTCTGTACTATCTTGGACCAACTTGGGATATGAGTCTGTAACTTCCTGATTACTTCACCTGCCTAGAAATGTGTGTCACTATCTTTTGGTCTTCTTTTCTCACCTTCATAATGGATCTATAAAATTTTCTTAAACCCTCAAGACCCTTGTAGTGTAAGAAAGAGTTCCTACAAAACAATTTGGTGGGTTATGGGTACACATTTGTAACATCGATGTGACAACTCCTTGAATAGAGATCAAACAAAAATTGTTATGTTAACAGGTGATATCTACCATTGTGTAATCAAAATTTGATAATTGTGCTTTGAAAATACTTTCCTTGAGTTTCACAATTGCTCAAATGCTTGACAAGGGTCACTTTTCTTATTTTTATGATGAATATAGAGATTCCTAGACATGGGAGGATAATTTAGAGCAAGTAGAGAGTGTTTCCATAATGGATGGGAATGAGATATTTTGCAATTTATGTAACACCCACAAAATCCGGCAAATAATTACAATAGTAAAAATACCGGAATACGTTTTTGACTTACATTTTTTATTCATGACACCACATGGGAATGGTTTGGGTAATTCAACATCACACAAGACATTTATACAAACATGGACCCACATGCATCACAATATGAGAAGTGTTGGCTTCACTGAGGAAGACACACACATAAAAAAACCTACCTAGAAGGATTACATAGGGGATAGGTCATCATTACAACTACCCCTTATCCCTCCAAGAAGGGATCTTGGCTAGCCTTTGGTTCCTTCAAACAACACACACCACATCAAATTAAACAACCTCATTTTCCCTCCAACATAACATTCTCTTATACCTCCACTAAGACTAGCTGATTATTACTACGATCTCGGACCCTTATAGGCTTAACCTATTTGCCGATAATTTACTCCTTTTAAGTAATCAATTTAAAATAATGCAAGACAATAATGACAATTGCACACATATTGATTATGGAGTTCATAAATTGCCTACGTCTCCAGGTTCGTGGTCGAACCGTTCCACTATTCAAAACTTGTAAGTTCTGATAGTACTTTCACAAGAAAACATAATGGAATCTTACTTGCCTAGAAGAATAACCGGACCTTGGACGACAAGGGTGAAAAATAGCACCCGACTTCCACCTTCCTGGTGCACAATCTCCTTCGGCTTTGATTGGCCTTCCAGACGCTAATAAAATTCCCTATGGCTCTCCGGTCGATATACCAAGCTTCACAATAATTTACTGTGGCGCTATGGGCCGACTAGGTAGTTTGAATAACTCCTAGCCACAAATATTTCATCTACTATTTCCTAACATAATAGGCCAATAAAAAATATTTGTCGACACATCTCACAAATAAAAATCTTAACAAATAATAAGCCTGTTGGACTAATGTGTGTCCGTTGCACCGGTATGTCCCCACAATAAGCTTAACAAATAATAAGCTTTGGGTATGTGTCCCCACAAAAAGCTTAACAAATAATAAGCTTGAGTTGTGTGTGTTACAAAGAAGAGAGGTCCCCTATTTATACAAAAATAGGGCCCAAAAATAATGGAATAAAATATTATCGAAGGCTATTATAAGCCTCATCCCATAAAATGAATGGGATCAAATATTCCAAAAAATCCGGTTTGCATGTTTAATGGGATTAAATCCCAAATGGAGCCACATTTGGATAAGGTCCCATATTTTGGCGGTGGGGGATAATGTCTTAGGCTTTATTAAGCCTTTCCATGCGCATGTATAGTGGTCAATGGACCACCTTAGGCTTAACCGCCCCCTTCTCAACCGCTTCATCCTCCATCCTTCCACGTATGGCATTTGCCTCCCACACAACACCGCTTCACCACCTTCTCCATGTGCGTGGAAGTTTGGAAATAGCATGTGGCGGTCTATACTAATGTATAAACACACACACACACACACACACACACACACACACACACACACACACACACACACACACACACACACATAGTGGTTTGGCATATATGCGTGCCATTTGGAAAGTGGTCTTACCAAGATAATATAATTTCGACCCATATAATGTGACATAGAAATAATTAACTCGGTAATCATGTATTCCACTTGTCATATCCCGGCGGGGGAAAATCGAGTGAATTCGACGAGTGGTGGCAAGCCACGTGTCACAGTGCGATTGGTCCAATATTGACCAGTTGACTAGAGTTGACTTTCCCATTGGTGAACTTTGACCAGGACATATCTAGAGCTCCCGATGTCCATTTTGCGCGTTCTTACAGTCATTGGAAATATCTCGAGATGATATTCTACACTAAAACCATTTAGGGATGTTTACGGAACTTTCAAAAATGATCCCCGATCACACCCCCACTTTGAGAAAAGCTTTTGTCCCAAAAAGCTTCCATATTGTCTGAATCTGAAAAACTCTCCGCCACCTCGAAGTGCTGCTGTAGTAGAACCTTGGGTATTCTCCTCTAACCTTCTCACTTTGGAAACTCTGCTCCAATCCACGGGACTGTGGGTTATGGACCCACGACGCCCGCCATTGCGCCACTCGATATCAAAGAAGACCTCCACCCCCTCGCTTTATGGTGTTAAGTTTCGAATGAAACCTCACTGCTCCTTCATGCGGTGCTAAGATTCTTGATATATGATAACAAGGATCTTCTTTGACTCTATAACATAGCTCCTGGCTCCAAGTTGATTCCACGAATCCAAACTAGTTTGAAGGAACTCCATGTTACGTAGAGCTTTGATTGATCCGATGTCGGTGATGGAAAATGCCTTGTCCCTTTACAGACCTCAATGCCTCCAATGCATGATGCTAAGCCTCTTTCAAGACCTCGAGCCTCCGATGCACGATGCTAAGTCTGTTTCAGACCTCAATGCCTCTGATGCATGATGCTAAGCCTCTTTCAAGACCTCGAGCCTCCAATGCACGATGCTAAGTTTGTTGATCAGCTACCATTCGAATGTGTGGTCGCAATGCCTTGACACCGAATGACATTCCAAGCTAATCCTTTGAGAGCTCCTCTTGTTGACATACTAATATCAGGTACCATTATGCACGGTCACAATGCCTCTACACAGAATGAAGTTCGACCCGATGTCAATGCCAACGGTGATTCAAATTCTGATTCTGCTTTGCATGGTCACAATGCCTCTACACAGAATGAAGTTCCGAGCTAATCTCTGTGAACTCTACTATATGCAAAAATGGCAGATCAATCTCCAAGCTTTATATGAGTTAATTCCTGTATCCAAGTTGTAACAGGTACTCACAAGCTGATTAGGAGATATGTTTGGAGCATTAATCAAATTTTCTAAGTAAGAAAATCCACTGAGTATTGTAAACCTTTCTCTTAGCATTTTCTCATAGAATCTGATCTCCATACTTAATCTGCATACGATTCATCAATCGAATTATGTAATATATAATTGAAAAATTGTTGACTTACCCATTTGAAAGGACTTTGCTTTGGGTAATACACAGTCTGGGTTGACTTGTCACCTGGTGGTGAAAGTAGAAACCTCTTCTACCTTTATAATAGGCCTCCATTCCATCTTTGGCTTTCCATTACTCGATGGCAAAATGGATGCGAGTTTCTAGAAAATTTCCACCGATGCCCATTCCTTTGGCAATGAGCACAAAAATTCCTTTTAATCTCCTTCTTCTAGGATGAGGAACTCTTTCTGCCATTTCTCGACTCTACATGATGAGATTGGTCTTTTTGGTTTGCCTTGTTCCTGACGAACGACATCAAATTCTTCATCAATGTCCTTCTCTTCTAGCATCTGGCCACTGAATGATTATGCAATCCACAAAAAGTACATGGAAAGGAATTCCACATCTTCTGAAAATCATAACCATACTTCTTAAGTGGAAAATTTGATCCGAAGTTTTACTTGTGCTTATCATTATGGTAAGAAACTAGAGGTGGAATCTCATTACCTTTTCTTGATTTATCTTACCACATCCTTCTGTGATGAGGAAGCACAACTTTCCTGCTCAGAATCTTCTTACAGGACTATTGGGGTAATCACTTTGCTTTCGGAAGCTTGTCTCCCGTCAGCGTTCTTGGAGCATTCTCCAATTTCCATTCCTACACTAGGATAACCCAAACTTGCAAAACGAGGACGATCCTCGACCTGTATTGGGTTAGCAATACCTTGGCCATTTTTACCAAGGCCTCTTCCATCAAATCCCATTTTATCTAGTAACTTGGATCCAATTCCTCTAGTATGCTTTTCAAACAAACCAAAGACTTCATTACCTGAATCCAAAACCGAATGGGAGGAAGAAGAAGATTCCATTGTGAGCAACTTACAGTGCACTCATCTTCCATGGTCACTGCATCTGAAGTTGAAGGTATTTCCTTCCTCTGATCACCACACTGCAACCTTGCCAAGAGCTCATCCTTGGTTTGCAGTTCTGATTTTAAACGAGCATTCTCCTCTTCCAAGGAGTAATACATTGATCACAGGAGAGAGTTCTCTTCCTGGATCTAGTGATTATAAGCTTTAATTTCCTCAAGATTTTCTGTTTAGACATCTTGCCCATAGTGCACTTGTACCCTGTTCACACAAATTGAACCAACTACACCAATCTTGAAGCAATCACTCTGTTAATCAGATTTACCAGCTCTGATACCAAACTTGATCCGAAAATAACCAGATTATTACTACCTGATCTCGGACCCTTGTAGGCTTAACCTATTTGCCGATAATTTACTCCTTTTAAGTAATCAATTTAAAATAATGCAAGACAATAATGAAAATTACACACAGATTGATTACGAGTTCGGAAATTGCCTACGTCTCTGGGTTCATGGTCGAAGCTGCATTCCTTAGTCAAAACTTGTAAGTTACAATAGTACTTTCACAAGAAAACCTAATGGAATCTTACTTGCCTAGAAGAATAACCTAAACTTCGGATGACAAGGGTGGAAAATAGCACCCGACTTCCACTTTCTGGTGCACAATCTCCTTCGGCTTCGATCGGCCTTCCAGACGCTAATACAACACCCCATGGCTCTCCGGTCGATATACCAAGCTTAACAATAATTTCTTGTGGCGCTATGGGCCGACTAGGTAGTTTGAATAAATCCTAGCCACAAATATTTCATCTACTATTTCCTAACATAATAGGCCAATAAACAATATTTGTCGACACATCTCACAAATAAAAAGCTTAACAAATAATAAGCTGTTGGACTAATGTGTATCCGTTTGCAGGTGTGTCCCCACTGATAAGCTTAACAAATAATAAGCTTTGGGTATGTGTCCCCACAAAAAGCTTAACAAATAATAAGCTTGAGTTACGTGTGTTACAAAGAGAGAGGTCCCCTATTTATACAAAAATAGGGCCCAAAAATAATGGAATAAAATATTATCTAAGGCTATTATAAGCCTCATCCCGTAAAATGAATGGGATCAAATATTCCAAAAATCCGGTTTTGCATGTTTAATGGGATTAAATCCCAAATGGAGCCACATTTGGATAAGGTCCCATATTTTGGCGGTGGGGGATAATGTCTTAGGCTTTATTAAGCCTTTCCATGTGCATGTATAGTGGTCAATGGACCACCTTAGGCTTAACCGCCCCATCTCAACCGCTTCATCCTCCTTCCTTCCACGTATGGCATTTGCCTCCCACAACACCACTTCACCACCTTCTCCATGTGCGTGGAAGTTTTGAAATAGCATGTGGCGGTCTATACTAAATATATATATATATATATATATATATATATGTTTATACATTAGTATATATATATATATATATATAGAGTGGTTTGGCATATATGCGTGCCATTTGGAAAGTGGTCTCACCAAGATAATATAATTTCGACCCATACAATGCGGCATAGAAATAATTAACTCGGTAATCATGTAGTCCACTTGTCGTCTCCCGACAGGTAAATCGATTGAATTCGATGAATGGTGGCAAGCCACGTGTCACACTCGCGATTGGTCTAATATTGATCAGTTGACCAGAGTTGACTTTCCCATTGACTGAACTTTGACCAGGACATATCTAGAGCTCCCGATGTTTGTTTTTCGCATTCTTACAGTCGTTGGAAATATCTCGAGATGATCTTATACACTGACACCATTTAGGGATGTTTAGGGAACTTTAAAAAATGATCCCCTGATCACATAATATGTGATTCATATATTCCTTTTATTTTTTAGACTAAAACTCCTTTACATCATTTACCATTAAACTTAAGGTATTTTTCATTTAATCTAGATCATATACATTGTTACAATTACTTGTTTAACTCACTTGTTAATAAGGATATTTATATACACATAAGGATACTAGGTCTTATCCCTAGGATTCATTTCTAAAGGCATGCTTATTGGTTTTATATCATACCTTCATTACATAATAGGGACAAGTGTAAGACCAAAAGAGGATAATTTTGTAGTTTTAAGGATTAAGGGTCATGATTCTTTCATTCATTTATACTTTAATAATTGATTTGGTCCACATTAATTGTTATATGACATGAGTTTTTTTATTCACGACAAAAAGATTTAATCACATTACAAGGAAGGTCAAGTTTACTTTTCTCATAGACAACATCTCATGATAACACTCCCAAAGGCCAAACATTAATTACATTTTTATTACAGTTATGTTCCAATAATTAGTTTATGTATTCAAAGGCACTTAATGTGGAAACATACTTTCTCCTTTTGTTTCTAGACTAAATTTCCTTAGTATCAATTTACATTCAACAAAAAAAGGATTTCTTGATTAGGTTCTTATGCCTTACTAAAATTTATTTATATGACTCATTAGTTAATAGGGACATTTGAATGCTCATGAGACTACTAGTTCTTGTCTTAGGGAATTGTTTCTAAGAACATGATTACATGGTTTAACATCATACATTCATTACACAATAGGACTAGTGGGAGAGAAAGAGGTAATAGTCCATTGTTTAAAAGGTTAAGATTCACATTAAAGTTTACATGTCATGGATTATGTTTCTCACAACAAGATGGTTTAAACATGTTACAAAGAAGATCTAAATTTGTCTTTAATCCTAGCAAATCATCTTAATGTTACATTTTCACAAACTAAGCATAAATTATAATTTGGTTATGTTTGACAATTAACTCTTAGTATTGTATTATAACAACCAAAATAATAATTGAAATTGGGTATGGAATTAATTCATAACCCTAACTCATCAAGATGGATTTAAAGGGTAGTTGACGATCTTTGCCACCTAAAGTCCTTCACTCTACACATGTGTTGATCCAAGAGGGTTTTGCATTGGGTTTTATATCAAATCCTTAAGATACCAACTTAGGGGTATAATCACCTTGTTACATGCATAGAAATCAATCCTAAGGGTAAGGCCACAAAATTAAGATGGTGTTTAACCCTTACCACTCCCATCGAGATGGGATTGTGACAATGTCGCTAAGCGTGCATGGTATAAAGATAACATGGATTTGGGTTCTTATTTTCCTAATCTAGGGGTATTTTGAGTATAATTATATAAGATGTCCCTATCATTTAAATTTTATACGAGTATGAAGGATCACACGAGAAGAGTAGTTGGGTAATTGCACCAATATGGGGGGAAAAAGTGAGCAAAAAAGCAAAAATGGGTAAAACGCGTACACGTTTTGAAATACCGCGATTGTGTTACGTTTTATTAGGCTCGGTAATTCACAAACCTAAAATGCATATGCATTATAACACGTACAAATTTCTAGTGATATGAAACGCATACAAATTTTGAGCTATATGAAGTTTAGGAGGGCCTGAAGGAGCCATATTTACTAAAATAATGTTAAGTATATGAAATAATAAAAGAAAAAAGTATTATTTATTTTATTATTTATTATACTTTACATTTATTTAGTAAATATAAGAAGTTAGGATCACTTTGCACTGATGGAAGTGGTCTCGTAGCTCGACATATATAATCTAGAAAACAGTTTTTCAAAATCTAATCAGTCGAGTACTTACTCATTTTGAGAATTTCAAGCAATGACCTAAAACTTTCAGTTCATATACATCGTAGATGGTTTTGTTGTGGGAAAACATATAGCCGTTTTGTAGGTGTTTGAAATTTTCGATTGGATTTTTTCCCTAACACTACTTGAATTGGTACCAATTTTGAAATTTGGTCCATAATTCACTTTAGTGACCACGAATCAGTTCTATGATGCTTGTCTTCTTATTACTAAAATGATATCCTCACTTTGTAGATAGAGGATTTCTCCCTAAATGGGATTCCTATCCTATGGAAAAATGAGGTGATTCTAATGTGCCTCCTCCTTAAGGTTTGATCACACTACTAGGTGTTGAATGAGTTTTTACGAGTAGTACCAAGTGAATTACATTAAGGGAACTCAGATGATTTCTCATTCTTAGAAACATAGTGCTCCATATAAATATCATCCCTTCACCTTTCAAGATCTAAAATAATCCTTACATGGAATAAAATTAAATATTATCATACATTTATTTACTCATATATATCTCATGGAGATAGACTATGCCTTAATACTTCACACATGATGGTCCTGGATACCTCGGTGGCATGACTATCTCATTTTATCTTATTCTTCGGAGAGATTTGGGTACACCGATAAAGTCGGGATGTGATGATCATCAATTCACTCTTTGAGCTCTATATTTCACCTTTAAATATGATGAATCCCTCACAATTAAATTTATAAACCAAGATGAAACCTGGGTATAAGAATTCTTATAGTACATGGACACCTTTTTTCTCAAGTTTCTCCTCATAGAAATGGAGTTCTTCCTCCATATAGGGGATGAATCCTTGAATGAAATTTGAGTATGAGTTACATGTTATTGACCTTCATAATTCACTAAAATGATACGAATAACATTTTATGATCAATTAAACTATTCTAAAAATCTAATTTTTCATGCAACTCAAAATTTAGGTCCTATTTCATTTTGAACTTAGAGGGGCAGCTGAAGAGTTTTGAAGTACCTAAAGAAATATTTAATCCTTGAATCAATGTTTATTATTACAACTTATAGAGTATTCTAATATCCTTCCAATTCCTATTTTATTTCATTCTAATTCTTTTCAAAACCCCTTGAATAATCTAGAGAAGTCATCTTTTATCATTTTAGCTTTCATTCCTTGAACTTGAAAACCCGATATTAAACGTATTACTCCTGAATGAGATTTTTATTTCCTAAAATTTCCTAAATTTACTTAGACATATTCAATTATCTCTAAAATAACCCTCAGATGATTTATATTTTCTCTAAAAACTTCCGAAAGGTGTTCAATTAGCTACAAAATGGCCAAAAATGGCCTTTTTAGGCCTTCGGAGGAAGTAGTCTCTCATAAAAACTAAATGAGTTGATCAATCACCTTAGACACTATTCCATACACACTGAAACACATTGAATGATCTTATTGAGACTTTCATTCAGGTCAAATTTTATGATTTAAGGTTTAGGGTTTAGGAGTTAAGGTTTAGTGTTTGGTGTTTAGGGCTCATAGTTTAGGTTTTAGGGTTTAGGGTTTAGGGCTCAGGGTTTATGGTTCACGGTTTAGGGTTTATAGTTTAGGGTTTAGATTTTAGGTTTATGGATCGGGGATAAGGGTTAATGGTTTAGGTTTAGGGTTTAGGGTTCAAGTTTCAGGGTTAATGGTTTAGGATTTAGGGTTTTTGATTAAGGTTTAGGGTTTAGGGTTTAGGTTTTATGCTTTGTGGTTAGGGTTTAGGCATCAGGGTTAAGGGTTTAAGACTGAGAATTTAGTGTTTAGGGTTTATAGTTTATGGTTTAGGATTTAACATTTAGGGTTTATGGTTTAGGGCTAAGGGTTTAGGGTTTAGGGATTAGGGATTAGAGTTCATGGTTTAGGGTTTAGGGTTTAGGATTTAGGGATCAAGGTGTAGGGTTCAAGGCCTAGAGTTTAAGGTTTTGGGATTAGGTTGAGCTTTCATGGTTCAAGGTTTATGGCTCACGGTTTTGGTGTTACAAATTTAAGGTGTAGAGTTTAGACCTCGGGGATCTAGATTTAGGTTTTAGGGTTTAGGGCTCAGGGTTCAAGGTTTAAGGTTTAAGGTTTAGAGTTTAGGGTTAAGGGTTTATTATTTTTGTTTGAGGATTCGGGGTTTAGGTTTTATAGTTTAGGGATCATGGTTAAGGGTTAATGGTTTAGGGTTTAGGTCACATAGTTTAGGTTTTAGGGTTTAGTGTTTAGGGCTTAGGGCTTAGGGTTTATGTTTTAGTGTTTAGGGCTCAAGGTTTAGGGTTTAGGATTTAGTGTTTAGGGTTTAGGGTTTAAGGTTTAGGGTTTAGGGTTATGGTTTAGGATTAAGTTTATAGGTTTTAGGGTTTAGGGTTTAGGCATCGAGTTAAGGGTTAAGGGTTTAGGGTTGAGAATTTAGTGTTTAGGGTTTATGGTTTAGGGTTTAGGATTTAACATTCGGGTTTCAAAGTTTAGGGTTTATGATTTAGGGCTAAGGGTTAAGGGTTTTGGGATTAGGGCTTACAGTACATGGTTTAGGGTTTAGGGATCAAGATGTATGGTTCAAGGCTTATGGTTTAGGGTTTTGGGCTTAAGTTTTAGGTTTCATGGTTCAAAGTTTATGGCTCATGGTTTAGGGTTCGGTGATACGAGTTTAAGGTTTAGGGTTTAGACCTTAGGGCTCTTGATTTAGGTTTTAGGGTTTAGGTATTAGGGCTCAAGGTTCAAGGTTCAAGGTTGAAGGTTTAGAGTTTAGGGTTTATTATTTTGGTTTTAGGATTTAGGGTTTAGTGTTTATTGTTTAGGGTTTAGGGCTCATGGTTAAGGGTTTAGGGTTGGTCATAGAGTTTAGGTTTTAAGGTTTAGTGTTTAGGGCTCAAGTTTTAGGGTTTAAGGTTTAGGATTTATGGTTTAGTGTTTAGGGCTCAAGGTTTAGGGTTTAGGATTTAGTGTTTAGGTGTTAGAGTTTAAGTTTTAGGGGTCAGGGTTTATGGTTTATGATTTAGTTTTTAGGTTTTAGGGTTTAGGGTTTAACATTTAGGGCTCATGGTTCATGGTTTAAGGTTCATGGTTTAGGGCATGGGGATCATGTTTTAGGGCTTAAGGCTCAAGGTTTAGGGTTTAGGGTTTATGGGTAAGGGATAAATGTTGAAGGTTTAGGGTTTATGGATTAGGGTTTAGGGTTTAGAGTTTAGATTTTAGGGTTTAGGGATCATGGTTTAGGGTTTAGGGTTTAGGATTAAGGGCTCAAGGTTTATGGTTTAGGATTTAGGTTTATGGTTTAGAGTTTACGGTTTCGATTGTAGAATTTAAATGCTAAAAGATTTAGGATGAATGTTGAAATCAGAAAATTACCTATATATTGACTAAATTATATTATAAAAACTATCTCCTAAATTGTGACTCATGGAGCTATGAGACTAGTTTCATAAGGTGTAAAGTGACCCTAATTTCTTATATTTACTAATATACATTTAAAGTATAAGAAATAGTAAAATATAAATAATAATAAGTGAAAAGCTTATTTTTAAACATTTATTTTTATAAATAAAAGCATGTAAAAATCACATACAATATCTATACTCATAGGAACATGTGTACGTGTTTTCCTTTTTCCAAGGCATGACTCTAGGCTTGGATTTGGTTTGGATCCCCAAGCCTAAGGCATGGACCTACACAAACACAACAAACAATGTGTTTTTGCATAAAAATTCTAAAATGCCTATTCTACCATGATAAATCACATTAAAATGATCAATTCATTTAATAAAAATATGACTACTGACGTAGAGAAAATTTTATTCTTTCTAAAAATATAATTTTTCAAATTTTATGACTAATATAAGCTTTCCATGTTATTTATTTTCTAACTATTCCTTTTTGTATCTATTTTTTAAGTTTAAACATGTTTATCTTTAAGTCGTAGTGTATGTTTTTTTGGATCATTTGAAATCGAAATTTTTTTATACTAGCCCAAACTATGCCTAATTCTATACATATTCATAAAAATCAAATTTTTGATCTTTTTTGAGGTAGTTAGGGGGGCCATAGTCAAAGCTCTATTATTTTTAAAAATTTAAAATTTCTGTACTAGAAAAATCATTAAAAAAATATTTTGTAAAAAATCTAAAAAAATGGAGCCTAAACTAGATGCTCCTAGCTATCTTTCTACCAAAGGGTTTTCAAAAATACTAAATAGTGCTCAAAAATGGTGGGGCCACGAAAGTCACTCTACTATGTTTTTTAACAAAAATATGAGCACCTGTTGGTATTTTAGTTATTTAACCCACTTAAACTTAACCATTTTCAATAAAATTTAGTAGCTTAGAAACTAGACTCAAAATGATACAATTCATGTTCTTACAACATCTTCCAATTTTGAGTGTAACTATTTCAAATAACTCATACAAGTTGAATATTTTTATTTTTCAGAAAAAAAGTCCACTTAAGACCCCCTTTTGGCCCCCAGATTGGTGTACTTACTTAGTTATGAAAGGGCTTAATCCTAAGGTTGACTGTTTTATTTAGATTTCCTTTGTGCATTTTCAAGGTAAATAACATAACACACTAGAGATTTAATCATCAATTTCACATTGAAAATACACTATAAGATGTCAAGTTCAATTCATTTAACATATATATTCAAGTTTTACAATACATATTTCGAATCAAAATGACACCCATGGTTAGATGCACATTTCTCCAAACACTCTTAAACACTAAGACTCATACATATTACAAAATTTCAAGAATACACCTTTCAATAAATCACAAAATGTGGGTTTAGGCTCTACAATTTCATTGTTTCAAATAACATCAAAAAGGATATTTGAGTGACACTTCACTTCCTCCACATCTTGATACTTGCAACCAATGCATGGTCAACAAAAATGATGGCCTATCATCCACCTAAATCTAACATAATTAAGATTTTTATTTTTTTATTTACATAAACAAAATATTCATCACATAACAAAATATGGTTAGAGATATATAATCATTTCATTGCACTTCATTTATTAACTAAAGGAAGAGAGAGAAAGAGATAGGAAGAGAGAGGAGAGAGAAACACTATTTTTCCAAAGGTCAAATTTCACACAACAAGCCACAAGATAGAGTTTCATATAGTTATTCATAAGTGTCAATAAGTTTTCTTATCAATTTGTTGACTTGACAAGGGTCCTACGACCTCCTTTTACATTTTCCTACTAGTTGGGAAAACATCCAATTTTGCCTCAAAGGCTAAGAAACAGTGGTAAAAAACTAGCTTCCAATGGAAAAATTCATAGTGGGTAAATTCCTAAGTGCTCTCATATATACAAGGAATTCACCAGATTCGACGTAATTGAGAACTGGAAAACAAGTTACAAACAAAAGCGGCTTTTCAGAGCCACCGTCAATCAGACTAGTTTGACCTAGTCAAACAACACACATGGGCTTATAAAACCCCTTTGCAACACTAGATAGTAATGTGTTTTTACCGAAACTCAAGGCTACAAGATATTTTCTAGTAAAAATACTAGAGTTTTGTGGACGCAAATAAGTATTTCTTCTCTTAGGGTCCAAACGGTGAGCCAAAAAAAAACCCAACTTTTCACTTTTAGCAGCTTCCTAAAACTAGAAAACGAGGTAATAATGCCTCTTTAGGGGTGGCGAAAAGAGCAAAACGGTCAAACAGAGGTCGATCTAAGGATTGATGCAACTACCCATGTAACAAGGAACACAAATGTGACTTGACATCTCTTTTACGAGGGTTCAATAGGTTAATTTGTGAGTCTCCAAAAATCATGATTTACCAACTTTGACCAAGGGACATTAGCTAGGTTTTAATGACAAACTCAAACTCAACTAGTCAACTAGAGGGGTTGTAACTATCCAATTCGGTTATGTATTTTCTAAATCATCTCAAAAGAGGGTTAAATACTATGGTTGGAAACCCAAGGGTATTTTGGATTTGTGTAAGTCACGAGGTGAGGTTTTATGGCATTGCATTACAAGTTTGTTTAAAAGAATAACCAATGGTATAATAATCTATGGGTTTATATTTTTATTCCATTTTCAAATGAAGAACCAAAAATACAAAAATTATGGAAGATGAAGGTAAGGGATACCATGCCGGGAGTAAACGAAGTGGGGATAAGTGAGTACTCAGGCGATCTGCGCATTCATGACTAACACGATCACACAAAATAAGAGGATTTATTCAAGTGGTTCACGAGTGTTGTTGAATCCAAAGTGACTCCATGCACATGTGATCCTTAGAGACAAATAAATAAACTCACAACATGTTGATGGAAAAGTTTTGAGTTTTCTTAAGATAGTCAAGCACAACTAAGAATGGCATACTTGTAAACATCACAAAATTCATTTTTTGCACATCATGCAACCATGTTAAACCATCTAGATAAGGATTTTATTTTAACTCTTCAAAGGATAGGCAAGGGAACCATTTACCCTAAATCATCACATTTAATGAGACCACATTTCATTCAAGAATTCTATCAAACAACCGACATGCTATGTGCATGCCTCTATATTTTAACAACGGTCTACCTACGAAACAAAAATATCCATCAAATTTAATTATCCAACACAAAAAGAAGATTTTTGTGATGAATAATGACTCCATAAACATATATTCTCTTAGCACCAAGAAAAACATCCACATATCTGCTTCTCTAGGCTTAACTAGCACATTGAAGATAAAGTTTAGAGTTTTCTCAAGGTACTAGCATGGCCAAGAATTCCCTCCATGCAACCACATAAGAGTTGAATAATATTTTTGGCCTTTTTTTTTTTTATAACTCATGTCATTTGAAGCATTTACAAACCGCCTCCATCAAATATACACCTTCCAAAAGTTCCAACACATTCAAAAATCACATTTCTTGGATTGTTTGGAGTAATGCTCACACCTAAACATAACACTCCTGGAGATACATCTAGCTATGGTGTTTCACATAGAGGAAGAGTAAAAGAGACAATTATTTTTGAAAAATAAGGGGTTGACAAGAAAGTAACTTTTAATGTCTTAGACAATACAAAAACTACTCAAAATAAAGGATAAAGAGCGCGAAAAGAAATGGTAGCTATGATGGTTATATTGCACGTAGCACTAGTTCTCATAACCAGAAAAGTAAAATCGATACAACCCATAATACTCAATATTTTTATTCTTCTATTTACAATAAAAATGCAGCAGTAACTTTCTATCCAAGATAATTAACCCGCTTCAGACGCAAATAGAGATCCAGATTATTCAATTTGTTTGTAGTAAAGTGAGGAGATATTTGGGTTTAGATTTATCTTCGCGTGCAGGACTGATTTAACCCATAGAGTATTTATTTAAGGATGGATATGCGAGAGCTCCATTTAGCACAGGTCACTGTAGCTTTTTTAATTTAATTTAGAGAGTACAGAACCCTGATTTTCCACTATTAGTAAAGCAGAGATATGACTTTTACATTCACTGCAACTAACCAATTACTGCTAAATTTCTAACGTTAACTTGGGTCTCTCCACGGTTAAGGCCTCTGGTCTTAAATAAAGTGCTTGTATTATTATGCAAGGAAAATGACAGGTCTGAAAGGCCACTTAGGATGTGTCACTCTCCATGCTTCTTGATGGGTGGAATTATCCTACCACACTCACAACCCATGCCCATTTCTACATACCATTTAATGCCCATACTCCACACCACCTTCCATCCACTTGTCATTACTACCCACAAAATCCATTCTCCCTCCACCACCAAACTTCAATTTCATTCCTTTATTTTATTATTATTATTATTTATTCAATTTCCATATTTTGTTATATTTATTTTATATAAATGTTTATATTTTATTAACTTAGATCGTACATGTGTGTACATATAAATAAATAATGAGTACATATTCACATATTTATTATTTTTATCAGTTTAATATGTCAAACTTGGATCATAATAATAATATTATCATTTATATTATCTTGTGAAAAAGGTGAGTTTTGAGCGAATAAAGATCACCCTCCCGGATGAGATCAATGACACGAAGAATACAAGGTTTCTTATCTCTGCAATACATGTCTACAACGTAAATGAACTAAAGCAAATCATGGCCACCGAAGGCACTTTCAAACTCGGATAATGGAGTGACACCACATGGTTGTAATCCCATATGATCAAGTTGATACCCCAACAAAAAATGACCCCCACAATTGAACAAACATTTGATGAGATAAGATTTCATCGCGACAGTCGGATGTGAAGGTCAAACCCACACTTCACCGGTTAGGACAATGAAGCGGGAATTTCACCCCCTCCCCTTATAAGATCATCATCCTCGATGCGGTGCAAAAGAGAGAATACAGGGTATTTAATTTAGGAATTCAACAACATCGAATATTGTCCGGGAAAAGGAATATCTCACTAAAATGTGACCAAAAGAGAGATAATAGAGTTTGAAAATTTCTTAATGTTCTATGAAGATTGACAATTATATTTTATATTTTTACTTAGTTAATATTTTTTGTTAACAATATTTATTAATCTCAAGCTCTCAATATTTCATTGTTTAAAATTTTAGTTTATTTATTTTCATGGGTGCCTAACAAAAATGACATCATGATACCACACAAGGCCCAAACACAACACTAATGGTCCACAAGACATATTGCTACATACTTTTGTGACTATATCACATCACAAGACCTCAACCAAACCATGGAAAGAAAATACACGGTCCACACAACATAGTACTTGTCACACACATGCCCTTAGCAAAAAAGTACTCATAACAACATGGAATTCCTAATAATACACATACAAAGGTTTCACACAACTCAAAACCATAACTATAGCTACATAGTGTCAAGATGGAATCAACATCATACCATAAATTAGGAGCATCAATCCTCAACATCAAAAAAACATAACCAGACTCACATGAGTACACATAAATCATAATACACACTCCATACACCTCTCAATATCAGTAATCCTCATAAAATACTCCACATACCTCCTAAAGAACATTTTTTCCCTTTTTTCTCCACTAAAGAAGAAAATTTTTCCTTTTTGCTCCACCAAAGAGGTTGTTCACCCTATGACCATAAGCACATATATTCCAAGCACCTCTAACCTAAGTGACATAATGACGAGTGGTTCAATAACCCACTAGTTATCTATAACTCCTTGGGGTGTGTTGTCTAAAATACCTCCCCTAGTCATTTTGACAACTTACATCCCCATTATGGATCTAAAGATCAATTGTTGCAATTCATGTGCACTCTGGTTATCTTGGCACATTTATCTTGGCTACAGTTCTTCCATGTGCCCTACACCCTTCCATTTCCATTCTTCTATATCATTCTATTTTCCCTTTTGTCTGTACCCCTTTTACACTCTCGCCTTCATTCCCATAGTTCGCGGATCCTTCTCATACACCCGTAACTTACCTTTAAAATTGGCTAAAACCCTCACATAATTATTCCGCATTCTTCCCCTAACATATATTTTCTTTGCATATTACATGTTGAGTTATTTCTTCTTGGATTTCTCCGTGCACCGCTTCTTTCTTTCCGCCACACAATTCTCATTTGAACATTTGCGACACCTGCTTATATACTTGTATACTTTTTAAAATATGCATCCTCTTTATTTCACATGCGCCTTGCACAATTCTTCCATGTCGAGTCACTATGCCATGTCACCACCTTCCATAGTTGAGTGTGTAACACCCAACCTATAAAAACGCACCAACCGGGCACCGAATCCTTATGAAACGCCAATGTGTGACATGTGGAAACAATAAAAAATTGGTGAATGGTTGGCCAATAATTCAGCCAACTAGTGTGCGCCACATGTCATTGCATGTACAATCTACACTATGAACTTCAAATCATCCTAACTTTGGTTAAAGAGATTGGATTTTGACATTCTTGGCATTAATGGAAATATGTTGACGTTATATCTAAAGAATATAATCCATGTCTCTTGTATTCGTCTTTAGAGGATTCAAAATCAGATTTTGGCGGGATTTGCTAAGTGAGATGAAGGGAAACACGTTCCAACCATTAATGCATATATCTAATCAATTCAACCACTAAATTTTATTCAAATCTCACCTCCTTCCTTATCCTACAAGAAAAAAATACATGGGGAGGTGCATGCATCACAAGACATTGCGGAGCTTTCAATGCTTTCTCTTGGTGGTTGGATTTCAAATATGAGTTTCCCTCTTCTTTCACCTCCTCTTCTCTCCTTCTTATTCTATAAATGTATTCAAAATTCTAATTTAAAAAGGTTGGACATTTAGTTTGCTAAGAGCTCTGCTCCTTATAAATTTGAGTTGTAGGCATTTAGATCTAGTTTTTGCATATGGACACCAACCTCATCTACCATTGTAATTGATTGTACATTTTTTGGAAGTAATAGAAGATTTTTTTGTTGTTATTCGATGTCTTGGATCATTTTTGTTTCTTTCCCTTACCTCTCTTTTTCATTTTATTTTTTCCATGCTTTCTCATGTCCCTTTTAGGATCCTTTTCTAATTATGCCCCATGAAAATAACTAGGCAAGTGTGCTTCATACTATGATACGCGTGTCTATCCTCTATATGTGCATTCCCTTTTTTTTTCACTTAAAAGTAATTGTTTTCATCCCCATATTTCTAGTGTTATCATCTCCTTTAGCCTAGTTTTCAATTTTTCATGCACTTCCTTCTAACCCCTGGTCCCTTGGATGTTTAGAGTAGTGATACATAGTTGCATTTCCATTTATAGGACTAGTTTTTTAGCGAGTTAAAATAGGTAGAGGAACCGGCCTTCTCCGAGAGTTTTTCTCAAGTGCACAAGGTCCAACAACTTGGAGACAGGTTCCATGTTGCCTCAAAATCCCATTTCATCCGATCTAGTATGGGTGTAATTGTGAGCCCCAATAGTTTTTGGAATGCCGGTGAGATAGGAATTGAAATATTAAATTTTATCATTGCTAAGTTCGGTGTGTGACTTATTTATTTCCAAGCTTAGATCTACTATTTTCAGTAGTCCACTCACATTTCATGAGAATAATTCATACCAAACAAAGCACAACAACCAAAGAGTCCTTTGAGTACCTCAAATTTCTATAAGAAGAACAAGTACTAAAGCAATGAAGTGCTCATATTCATCTCCAATAATGCCATGAAATTTCAACACCACCTCCTGACATGCCTTCTTTATAGCCTACTTGAAATCTTAGGCCTATCATCATGGAAGCACTACAAGAAAATAATGTATTTTTAATTTTTGGTAGTATTCCTCTTGCTCTTAATGCCTAAAATCCTATTCCAACATCTGCACTTAAAAGTATCCCTTTCTTCACTAGGGAAAATCAAACTACTCTAGCTGAGAACATATAGGACATTTCCAACATCTGAGTCATCCACTAGATTATTGAACAAGATGTGGTTGTTAGACTATTAGCTTCTTCATTAAAAGGGAGATATTTGCAATGGTTCAAGAGTCTAACAGAAGAGTCAATTCAAAATTGGAATCAATTGGGAGAAGCCCTTTGCAATCAATTTGGAGAGAAGGTAGATAATATCTCCTCATTAGAACGATGGAATATTATGAAGAGGGATCCCAATGAGCTCATGGAAGACTTTAATTTTAGATTTCAGAAAACATGGGAGAGGATTCCAGCCCTGGTAATACCAACTCCTAGAAGGTGTTTTCCTTTACTTTTTAAGGGCTTTAAATTCTGATATTGTTGTCATGATCCAATCCATGGGGGATACTTCATAAGGCATTTGTATTAGCTATTAGGGTTGAGAAATGTATAACTTAGGTAGGAAACTTAGCTCCTAGATTACGCATACCCTTGTTCCTAGAAATACCTCAAGTTCCCTAGCCTTCAATTGCCCCTATCTCGAGAAAAGCACTCATCCCATACCTATATCCACATATTATTCTCCCATGCGGAGAAAGGGTGATGAAGAAATGAAGGAATTGATTATAAAATTGTTCAATAAGGTCATATCTTTAGAAAAGCAATAGGTGTAAGCCTTTGAGAAATAATTCTAGTAAGGGGTATAACCAGGCCCATCAACCCTTTATAAATCAATATCCAAATTAGAGATATGGGTAGAATCAATAGAATGACAGATGACATGCTAATGCACCTCCCCTTTCAAAAACTTCCTCCTATATAACCTCTTCCAAAGGTACATTTCAAGTCAAGAACTTATTCCAGTTCAAAACAATATGGCATAAGATACATAATAATTTTTCCTTGCAACATGACTCATAGCCAATATAGTTATGCCAATTCCTTACACACGTAGGATTACATGATTCAATTTTCTTCAAACCTGTGAGCCTTCCACTAGCGTATGTGAAATTAAAAATCAAGAAGTTTCGCAGAAGTTATTCGTGAGGCTAATATGATATTCTTTGATGTTGAATACTTCTATGCAATAAATCAAGTTGTGGATAGTCCAAATAGATTACACGCATAAGTTGTTGATAATAGAAGATACAAGAAGATAATGATAGATTCCAACATGTATCCTTCAACTTCTTCTAGTCGAGTGATCTCCAAAATCATAAGGATAGAAATCAAAATCAGGTCAACCTTTCTTGCACACAAGTTTCTACATGCGAGGTTCCACAAAATCTCCAGTAGAAGTGGTGTGTAACCCTCGTTTAGTAGGCCAAGCCTCTGTGTAACCCATAACTTCTATCTCCATGCTTGAACAATCAAGAAAAGAGTTGTTCCTCAAATAAACAAGTATTTGGGCCTTCCATTCAACATTTTGGACCAAATGAAGAAGAAAGCTGTGAACATCATAAAGTGGGATAACATGTCCATTCCATCACAACGCAACCTATTACATGAAGCTTTGGCGTAACTTCCATGCATTGATCTAGATATCCAAAACCTCAAACTATTGTCAAGATCATGTCAAATAGAAGAGAAGTGAGTAATAAAAGTTATCAAAACCACACCTTTATATATTTATTTAGTAGTAGGAAAACATCTTATACACAATTTTACGATTGATTAGGGGTTAATAATTTTTGTATACCAAAGAAAATTGTTGATGTCCTAGGTCTTGAATACACCTTGATGTCTAAATGAGTCTTGTAACTTGATGGCTCAAGCTGTCACTACCCTTGGAGTCATCAAATATCTAGAGTTAACCCTCCATGCATGTTTAATTCTCACAATAACTCAAGATGTCTCAATTATTGACCTACCTCCTTTATTTTCCCTCTTCATATCAAGATATTTTACTGCCAAAGTGGGTGGCTACTTATCTTCTAATTGTTATCATATGTTACTAAGAACAAGGTATGGTACCTGATTTACCATACATGCTGAAACCATTTTTTCATATCATGTTGAGTCATATGACCCATCCCCTCCCCAAGCCAATTGTCTAATCCAAGAAAGCCAAGAGCTAGTTTCAATTTTAGAGGATCAACCTATTTCCCCTCATATACTTGATTTATTGGTAGATGAGTGGGTAGGGATGTGCCAAAAATTTAGTCCTTATATTGAAGCTCTTAAAACATTTGAAACTGGTCTTGGTACCTATTGCATCCTTGAAGAAGAATTTGTGCTTCCATGTGTCTTTGAAAAAATGAAGAAAATTATGGTCTATGGAAAATGTTTTTTTATGGCTCGGAAGAAGAAATGGTGTAGGCACGGTGTGTTTTCTCCTTTCTCTCAAGGATGATAAATTATTCTTTGGGCATAGGCTGTAGTTTGTGTTAGGTTGTGGAGCTAGATTGCTTCACAGTTAGCATGTAATGGAAAGTGACTAGAAATACGATGGCGACATCGGTTACAAAGTGGGATTGATGTCGGTCGGAAAAGGAGGAAGCGCCACGGTTATGTCTAACCGGTGTCGGTTACCTATGTGAAGTAATTTATTTTTAAGTTATGGGTTTTAATATTGTTTTTTGTTTTAAAGAAAATCTATTGGATTTAATTTCATGGCTAAGTTTCCCTAAGTTTTTCTAAGCTTATATAAGCTACAAAATTAGGGTTAGAGAGAGTTAGATGATTTGATGAGAAGAAGAGAATAATCCTTGGTTGAAAGGATGAATAAAAAGATGAAGAAAAATCAGATTACATGAAGACAAGAGCTTTCATGGAGAGAAGATGAACAGAAGGAAAGTGTAGGTACATTGTTGGTGAGAAGATGGTATTATCTTCTACCGTATTTCCTTTGTATTGTTTAGTCTCATGTAATGTCTTACATAGTATGCAAAGAACTTAGGTTTCTTCTTGTTAGATCCAAAGGTTGTTGTGAGATCCTGTTATTTCTCATTCTTGTAGATCCATATGTGTGAGATCTTGTATTGCAGATCCATGAGATCATGTTGTATTGTTGATCCATAGGAATCTAACATGGTAGAGGAAGTTGTCTTCATGTTTGTAGTTTGTTGTAGTGATGGAGGAGAGACTTATTAGTGCATGGTTAGGGTTACACATTGGTATATCTTTCTAGAGGTATTATTTGTAGATTCACAAAACACTTTGAGATCTTGGTTACACAAAGTGGAAGATGCAGAGGTAGCTTCGGTGTATGTGAGATCTGGTTATGTTTGAGAGGCATAGTTGTGGTGCACTCAAGTAGATCTGGTTAGAGATCTGGAGGAGACAAAAGTGGTGGTATGAAGGCACAATTTAGTGTACTCGGGAAGATCTAGATTGAGATCTAGGAGGAGGAGATACTCTTGTAGAGATATATATACTCTTATGCAGAAGAGTTAGTTTGTAATCTCTTGTTATATTATATATATATGAGATCTTTATCTTTGGTAGACATAGCCCACATTGGGTGAACCATGGTACATGCTTATTATGTGTGTGTACTTTTGTGTGATTTGGATTATTCTAGTTTATACTTCCACTGCTGTAGATTTTTGGGGAATTTTTAGATCATGTGTGCATGATTTTGTTTGTTATTAAATCATAGCACTATTTCGTAGTCCCGTATTCCCAACAACTGGTATCAAAGTGATGGATTTAGTTTTCAGAGCAAGGGTTTGCTTCATGGTTTTTTTAGTAGTTATTACTGACATGTATGAGAGCAGGGTTTATTTTTCCTGATGTGAAAATTGCAGGAAGAGATTGAATCTCAAGTGGGAGCTGGAAGTGTAAGGTTGCTTTGGAGAACATAGTGACCGACATCAATTAAGTGGCAACCGATGTCGGCAGGGTGAGACTGTGGTTGGTTATTGAGGACCATGGTCGATTCTGAGGGTAAGTGTGGTTGGTTATTGACCATCTAAGTTATAAACAGAAAATCACATATCTGAAGAAATGAAGAGATGCATGGAATGTATCTTGTTTGCTAAGTGTATGGTTTAATTACACATGCATGGTTTTGGATTGCAGATCTAGACAGAGAAAAGGAACAGGTATGCATTCTTGGTGTAGTTAGATGCACGGGCTTTGGTAGAGAGGTAGTAGCACAAAACGAAGATGAGGCTTCCATCAGAGAAGCATGTACTTTAGTTGAAGATGCGGTTGAGTATCTTGGTGCTGGTAAGGTGATGTATTTCATCTTGATGCAATTTATTGCATGGATTTGTTGTATTATTTTTGTATGAGATTTGGATGCTTCTTGAAATGACTGGCTCAACTCAACTATCAACTTCAACTTTGGTCAAGTAGGCACCTGGTGTGGTGTGCTATGCCAAATTGTGTGGCATTGGGTTCGTTCTAGTAGCATTGACATCGGTCTGAGAACCGAGGTCAGTCACAGAGGAACCGATATTGTCAGCTAACCATGGTTGGTCTTTGTGGAAACTTATCTGTACGGGGTTTTTGTAGCAAGAGAGGGTAGATGGTTCTTTGTCCTGGTTTAGAGGATCAAGTTTCTTACACAGAGTGTACATGGCAGAGATGGTGTAGATCACTTCATGGTTTGGATCAGAAAGAGGACGGAGTTGGCTCGGTTAGTCCATTGAGACTTTGAGTTAGGTATCTCTATATGGTTCATGTTTTATTTCTTTCGTTTGGAGCAACTAATATTATGTTTGGATTGTGTGCACAAATTTACACCATGGTTTCTTGGTGTTGTTTGACTTTTATTTCCGGTTGTGTGGAATCTTGAGGACAAGGGTTTCTAGTCTAAGGATGAGATCCTCAATGAAAAGTCATGGTTAGACACAATTTCAGTAACGAGAGATGTTGAGTACATACGGATGGAAAGAAGGTGATTCACCTACTTCACAAGAAGTCCAAACTTCTGTGATGTAGAAGTATTCTCAGAGAAGAAAGGGAATCAATTTTATAGTTCTTTCATCTGGTTTTATTTCTCACTGACATATTAGCTTTTGAGCTTGGTGTTAGAGGAAATGTTGGGGATTTCATGTTCAGTGGGAGCAAGCCATGGTTGTTGGCATTGTAGGATTGGATACATGATGCACATGTAGAATGAGAGGAGATTGCAACTATTCAAAGTGGCAGGAGGCACAAGTTGGTTTTGGAGGGTAGTCATGGATTTGTAGTTATTTTGAGTTTATTGCTTTGTGATGTCACTTCTAGTTTATTTTTTGGTGCCTGGATATTCCTTAGGGATGATAGTTGATGGTAGATTCAACTGGTTTTAGATGATAGAGCAATTTTTAGAGTTTGAAGGGTGAAAAAGGAGAAAATCTGACTGTTATAGAGATCGGTGTCGGTTAAGGTTAACCGTGGTTGGTCAGGAGTTGACCGTGGTCGGTTAGGGGAAACCGTGGTTGGTTTGGTCATAGGTTTGACAACAATGTTTATTTACCATTTTTAGATGGTGCCCTTGTTTTTGCTTTCATCTTGGTTGGTTTGTGCAGAGTATGTTGATGACATGTTTCTTTGGTATTTGCACTTGGTATTAGTGGCATGGTTTAGCATGGATGTTTTTTATTGACATTGATGAGCACATGATTCATATTCATCTTTGGAGTTAGTCAGTGGCAGACTTGGAGCTTTTGGAGAGCTGGTGATATGGATGGATGTACATGGTGAGTTTGTACATGTTGGATAGATTTAGTTTTTTGAGTCTATGATGAATAATATGTTTGATTTGCACATGGATGCTTTGAGCATGAGTAGGGGATCTTTGTATTTCCTCTTGATTACTATGTTACTCCTTGAGAGATTTTATCTACAGATGATTGTTTTGGACATGATAGTTTTTTATGCAGGGTTGGATTTACAGATTGCAGTGTTTGGATTCTTTGAGTTATGTAGGTTTGTGGATTGATCACCCACTATTGTAAGTAGAACTCATTTGGGTTGTCTTTACCTAGGATCTTGTTTTTCTTTTGCATATTCCAGTTTGACTTGTCTTGGTTAGTTACATTAGTGGTTACATGGAGACATGGATAGATGGATGGAGAACATGGTTGGTTTTATAGGTATGGCTATGGATGTGATTGAGGCTCGAAATTCAATTTGAGTGGGAGCTCTTGCAGGTGTGTTAGTCATGATGGCTTGTTGCATGAGGAGCTAGGTTGGCTTGTTTTTCTAATACCAACAATTGGTATGGTGTTACGATTCAGTGGGAGCTTGAGGCTTGGTGTCACGGATCAGTTGTAGCTTCATGCAGGTTTGGTAAGTCATGGTTTTATCTTCTTGGTTTGAGAAGATGGTTTGATCTTCCTGGTTTTATTTTTCTTTGAGAGAATTGTTGAAGGAAAGAATAGATGGTCTTCATGGTGTGTTGAGGACAGTGATGTATAGGTATAGGTATAGAGGTTCAAGTAATTTATCTCCAAGTGGGAGATTTTTAGGTTGTGGAGCTAGATTGCTTCATAGTTAGCATGCAATGGAAAATGATGTGAAATATAGTAACTAGCATTGGTTACGAGTGGGATTGACATCAGTCGGGGAAAAGGAGGAACCAGCCATGGTTAGGTCTAACCGGCGCTGGTTACCTATGTGAAGCACTTTATTTTTAAGTCACATGACTTTTAATATTTTTTTGTTTTAAAGCAAATCTATTGGATGTAATTTCATGGCTAAGTTTCCCTAAGTTTGTTTAAGCTTATATAAGCTAGAAAACTAGGGTTAGAGAGAGTTAGATGAGTTGATGAGAAGAAGAGCATAATCCTTGGTTGAAAGGATGAAGAAGAAGAAGAAGAAAAAGTAGATTACATGAAGACAAGAGCTTTCATGGAGAGAATTGACAGAAGGAAAGTGCGGAGTAAAATGTTGGTGAGAAGATGGTATTATCTTCTATTGTATTTCCTTTGTATTGTTTAGTCTCATGTAATGGCTTGCATAGTATGCAAATAACTTAGGGTTTCTTCTTGTTAGATCCACATGTTGTTGTGAGATCTTGTTATTGCTCATTCTTGTAGATCCACATGTTGTGAGATCTTGTATTGCAGATCCATGAGATCATGTTGTATTGTTGATCCATAGGAATCTAGCATGGTATAGGAAGTTATCTTCATGTTTACAATTTTTTTGCAGTGATGGAGGAGAGACTTACTTCTTGGTGCATGGTTAGGGTTGTACATTGCTAGATATTTTTAGAGGTTTTGTTTTGATTCACAATACAGTGAGAGCTTGGTTGCATAGTGGTAGATGTAGGGTAGCTTCAGGTATGTGAGATCTAGTTGTGTTTCAGAGGCACGGTTGTAGTGCACTCAGGTAGATCCAGTTAGAGATTTGGAGGAGACACAAGTGGTGGTATGGAGGCACGACTTAGTGTAATTAAATAGATCCGGATGGAGATTTGGAAGGAGGAGATACTCTTGTCAAGATACATATACTCTTGTGCGAGAAGAGTTGGTTTGTAATCTCTTGTTATATTATATATATATGAGATATATATCCATGATGGATGTAGCCCACATTGGGTGAACCACGGTACATGCTTGTTATGTGTGTGTAATTTTGTGTGATTATGATTATTCTAGTTTATACTTCCTTTCTTGTAGATTTTGTGGGGAATTTTTAGATCCTATGTGCATGATTTTTTTGTTATTAAATCATAACACTATTCCATGATCCCATATTCCCAATAGTTTACATGCTCCAACAACATGGGATAATATGAAGCATTGGTGCATGGTCTTATTATTTCTAAGAAAAGACAAATTAAGGTGTTGCAGATCTTTGGGGACATTGAGTTAGTTATCAACCAAGTTAGAAACACGTGAACAACAAAGAATAAGATTCTCAAATATTATAAACATAGATTTTGGGACCTACTAGAGGTTTTTGATCTTTGTGAACCTATAAATGGTACCAAGAAAGATGAACAAAGAAGAAGATAAAATGAATGCACTTGGTTCATATTTCTCACATGCTAAGGATTTCATATGAGAAAGTGAACATCATATCAAGATGGTGATTAGGACATTTATTCTTGAAAATGACACTAGGCTGGAAAGTGTTTGATATCAACTCACAGATTATCCGGTTCATTCATAATGAAGTGAGCTCTCTTCAAGAAAGTAAGATGACCTCGCATGACAAATATGGTGACCAAGTGATCCGGCTAAAGATAAATAAGTTTCCTAAAGTTTTGGTCACTTTAGAACATATTTTCAGCCTTGATGAGGAGGTCAAGGGTGAATAAAATTATATGCATGAAGCATAAGAAGACTATAATCCAATCACTATTATGCGTGGTAAAGAATATTTTCTCGAAAAATATTACACAAGTGATGAAAAATAGAAATTCATTTCTTTCTGTCAAAATTACGGTGATCTATTCTCATGGGAGTATGAATACCTTAAAGGATTTGATTTAAGTGTTTCTCATAACTCCATCGAACTTGATCCTAGTTTCAAGCCCATCGACAAAAGCATAGTCCAAGAAATCCAAAGATAGAGCCCCTCATGAGGAAATTTGTCTAAACTCATTGAGGAAAAATAATATTTCCCATCAAGTACTCTACTTAGGTCGCAAAGCTTGTTCCAGGTGCAAGAAGAATAGCGAAATCAGTCTTTGTGTTGATTTTTGAGATTTAAATAGGGCATCCTTGAAGGATCATTATCATTTTCCTTCTATGGAGTAGATCCTATAGATAATGGCTGAGACAAAAATATTTAATATGTTGGATGGGTATTCTGGTTTCAACCAAATTATGGTCAAGGAAGAGGATCAATTCAAGATGACATTTACAACTAAATGGGGGACCTATGTATATTAGAATATACACTTTGGTTTTTCAAATACTGAGTATGCAACCTTCTAGCGAGCCATGGACATTTCATTTAAAGATATACAAATGATTTCATCCTAGTTTACTTGGATGACATAAATGTCTTCTCAAAGAAGAGCGCAGATCATATGATGCATATGAGGAAAGTCTTCTCAATCCCAAGAAATTTAGCTCTGTTGTTGTGCAAGAAAGTTTTTTTGGCCATGTGGTCTCAAAGGATGGAATTTTCATTGATCCCGAGTGCATTTCTACCATCCCCACCCTCTCTTTTCCAATGTACAAGAAATCCTTGCAATAATTCCTAGGAAAATAAACTTAGTTAGGATATTCATTCCTAACTGCAGGACTAATAAGGTCCATCATCCTTATGCTCAAGAGGACACAATCTTCAAGTGTCCAACTGAAGGAAAAGAGAGTTAAAAAAAAACAAGCATGAAATTGATTACATGCCAACACTCATCAATCCATATTACTCCAAAGATTTTATCCTTTATGCTTATGGAGCTGATGTGAGTGTTGTTGTTATCTTGAAACAAGAAAATGAACAAGGACTAGAAAAACCAATATATTTATTGAGTCAAACATTAAATAATTATGAGTTGAAATATAGTTATAAGGAGAAACATGTCTTTACCATCATGTGTGTGATTAAGAAGTTCAAAACTATGATCACAACTAATCATATCATGTGTGAGAGACTTCATCATGGGAGCATAAATCAATGAAAAAGAGAGCAAGATGGGTGACCAAAATCATGGAGTATGATGTGAATATAAAAAACACTAATCTTGTCTGAGAAAATGTGCTCTATAAACAACTTCTAGAAAATGTGTAGTTTGAACCTGATACTTCATTGTTTGTAGATGAAGAGTTCTCACACAATGAACTTGAGAAGAATGATGATCCTAGCACACACACCTGGATGAAGGAAATGGTAATATTATTTTCCTCTGACGTATAACATCCTAGGTTGAACAAAGAAAAATTATGACATTTGAGACTGCAGTCCATTCCATATGTACTTATTGGAGTTCTCTTTAAAAGAAATATTGATGGTGTCTTCTCGCTAAGATGTATTGAAGGTGCCCAAGTTGAAAAAGTGTTGGCAAAATTACATGATGGATTCTCTGGTGGAAAATTCTATGCTAAATAAATAACAATGAAGATCATTAAGGCATGATTATTTTGGCCTAAATTGTTCACGGATGCACACAAGTAGATCATGAAATGCAAATAATGCACTTTCTTTGCGGGAAAGAAAAGAAATTGGCGGTGCTCCCCCTCGACCAATCCAAGAAGATCATCCTTTTTGCAATGGGGTCTCAACTTCATAGGCATGATTAATCCTCCTTCGAGTATGGGCCGCAAGTGGATGTTGACATCTACATACTATTTCACTAGATGGATGTAGGTTTTTAGGCTTAAGGAATCAACCGAGTCACTCATTCTTGAATTTCTTAAAGGCATTGTAACAAGGTTTGGCATTCCTCATACCATTATCTATGATAATGCAAAATTCTTCCTTGGTAGCAAAATTTTTGATTGGGTGCTTAGACTTGGAATCTACTTGAAGACATATTATAAGTATTACCCCTAGGGTAATGACCTAGCTGAGTCTACTAGTAAGAACCCGATCCTAATCATGAAATGAAAAATGAATATCAACCCAAGACAAAGTGGTTCAAAAAGGTCTCATGCGTTCTCTAGGTAGACAAGATCACAAGAAGGAAATATGTACTTCACCTTATAAGATGGTTTATGGAAAGGAAAGACTTCCTTTGTCTCTTGAGATGCCTTCACTAGAACTTTCCCAAATGAGGGCATAAACCAAAGAGAAATAAGAATGGAAAATATGATTGATCTCGAAGACTTAAGAAACTTTGTCGTGATCAAACTAGAACAACATCGTAAATCAAAAAAGAAATGGTTTGACATAAAGGCTAGGCCTCAACCTTTCACAAGTATGTAATATAGTCTTAAAATGGGATGCTAATAGAGTTAAACCAGGGTGTCATTCAAAGTTTGATGCACTTTGGAGTGGCCCATACACTATAAATTATTTCAAGGAGGCTAACTCTTTTGATTTATCTCATCTTAATGGAGGTGCACTACCAATTCCAGTGAATGGGATCCATATAAAGAACTTCCATTAAGTATTTGCATCATTGCATATATTAGAGTAGTTTCAATTCCTCTAGTTGCACTTCACGCATATTTTTTGTTGTATATACTTATTTCTTCTCGTGCACTCCTCGCACCTGCTCTTTTGCTTCCATGATGCCGTTTGGTCCAATAGTTCTTTGCAGTTTTATACTTTAATAAAATCCAAATAAGAACATCTTCATATGAGAGTAACAATTTTTTCAGAGATCAAAGAGTGCTTCAAGTTACTCTATGGTAGTTCTTCAAAGTTCATATTAGTATTTCAAATTTTCATGCATACTCCATGCCCAATGGATGCTTATAAGGCTACTAATATCCTTCATATAGTAGGAGATGGCCCCAAAATTCACCAAAATGTTGTCAAAAAAATCCCTAGTTATTTTGACAACTTACATACCCATTTTGGCTCGAAGATAAATTATTGCAGGTTGCGCACACTACAACTATTTTGGCACATTTTTCATTTATGTAGTTCTTTCATGTGCCCCGTGCCCTTCCTTTTCTATTCATCTATCTCCTTCCATTTTCCATTTTGTGCACACCCATTTTGCCCTCCCTCCTTCCTTCCCGAATTCAAGGATCCTCCACACACACCACTTAATTTCCTTATTAATATGTTAAGTCCCTCACATACTTCTTCCACATTCTTCCCCTAGCATATCTTATCTCCACATGTTACATGTTGAGAACTTTCTTCTTGGCATACTCCACGTGCCCTTATTTCTTTCTACCATGTGATTCTCATTTAAACATCCATTCCCTACTTACATACTTGTATACTTTTACAAATATGCATCCTCTTCCTTATTTTGTGCACACCTCACACAACTCTTCCATGTTGAGTCACTATGCCATGTCACCACTTGTTAGACTTGAGTGTGTAACATGCGACCTATCAAAACATGCGAGACTAGGTGTTAAATCCTTGCGGCAGTCTAGTGCATGACATGTGGTAGAAATGAAAAAAATAGATGAGCAGTTGGCCAATCCGTTTGCCAATCAACATGCCCACGTGTCATTTCATGTCAATTCTGAACTGCAACCTTCAAATCATCATAAAATTTGTTACAAATTTTGGATTTTGGTGCTCTTGGTCTTGATGGAAAAATTTTAACGTAGGCTACACTTTAGATTATTCAAAATCAGATTTTTTTGGGATTTAGTAGGTGAGAAGTAGAGAAACATGTTCCAGAAATTAATGCAGATCTCTAATAAATTCAACCACCATATTTTAATCAAATATCACCCCCTTCCTTCTCCTACGGTAAAAAAAGACACGGGAGGTTCATTTGTTAGCATTACGGGAAGATTTACGAGGCATTTAATGCTTTCTATTGGTGGTTGTATTTCAAATTCGAGTTTCCCTCTACTTTCACCTCCTCTTCTCTCCTTCATTTTTCTATCAATGTAAGAGAAATGATCATTGTAAAAGGCTGGACCCATTTAGTTTTCTAAGAGATATACACGTTAGCATTTTGAGTTGTAGGTCTTTAAATCTGGATTATGCATGTGTACATCAGCCTCATCTTCCATTGTAATTATTTGTGATTTTTTGGAAGTAATAAAAGCTTTATGTTGTGCCTATTCTCTACCTTGGCTCATTTTTATTGCTTTCCCTTTCCTTTATTTTGAATTTTCTATTTTTTGTGCTTTCTCACATCCCTTGCAGGATCCTTTTATATTTATACCCCATGAATATTACTACACAAGTTTGCTTGATTATGATATGTGTTTCTATCCTCTCTGTGTGAAATCCATTTCATTTTAACTTAAAGATAATTGTGTTCATCCCCCTCTTTCTGGTGCTATCACCTCCTTTAGCTTATTTTTCCCTTTTTCATACACCTTCTTCTAATCCTAGTCCCTTGGATTTGTAGAGTAGTGATACATAGCTATATTTCCATTATTAGAAGTATTTTTGAGTAGTAAAAATAGGTAGATGAACCAAACTTCTCTGTAGGTTTGTCTCAAGTGTGCAAGTTCCCACAACTTGGAGACAGTCCCATGTTGCCTCAAGAGCCTAGTTCATCATGATCTAGGATGGGTGTAATTTTGAGCCCCAACAGGGTGTACCCCATTAAATGAAGTGGGCCCATAGGTACCAATAATCCTTGTTGAACCCATGTTTGTATTACACACACACAACAACATTAGAACCGACATGCCAAAATAATACAAGAATTTACCAAGTGGCATCAAATTATATCCTTTTGGGCCAAATGAGAAAATAAATTGAAACTCAAGGAAGGATTTTAACTTAAATTCAACTTTCATCAAGAAAACTTAATGGCTAATTATCCACGAGTTAGAGAGAAAATCATCATGTTAGTGCAAAAATAAAATAAAATTCCTGAAATTGTAAACCATAACTCGGCCAAAAGATAAATAGAATAATTTGTTGGTTCTAGAAAAGGAAGAGAAAAGAAAATTCAAATTTACGAATAAACTACGTATAGGAAATATCACATCACAATAAAAAAGTGGCCCTATATGGCCACCAAAGGGGTACTCACCAAGTTTATGACACTCAAATATCGGGGCTCAAATTACAAAATATAGAACAAACACAACATCACAAGTAACTTGGATCTCATCTCGCATTGAGTGTGACTCGAATATAAATAATAACTATCATGATCTCTGTCTAAATTATCCCGACATACTCCCACAAAGCTCAAAATAATATCAACATAGTTTTATAGGAAAGGGTATAGGTCACCATATATCCACCTAAGGTGTTTGTGAAATAGAATATATATGACACTCGTTAGGAAACTTCCATGCATACCAAACAAACAAAAGTGTGTTTTGGTCTATGTAAGACTCCAATTCCTATTGCGTACTCAGCTCAAGTGAATGGTCAACTATACTTTGGGTACACATAGGTCATCTATATGACAACCATATAGGAGAGAGATAAAGGTGCAAGTCTCCATCTACTGAGCCTAAGGTGTTCAAGAAACATAATATATATGGTGCATTTTTGGCTAGTTTCATGCATACCAAACAAAAAAAGTAGGTTTTTAGTCTATGTAAGACTCCACTTCCTATCTCATACTCAGCTCAAGTGATTGGTCAACGGTACTCATTTCCTCTCTCCACACATTTAATTTTTACCGATTGCTTCCCTTAAGGTCGATTAGTGTAAGGTTCACAACATAATACATAACTGCATTACTAACACAGTGGTGACTCACACACATCAACCATAGCATCTTACGGATGGTATATTTATAGTGTATAAAAATCATTACTTTAGAACATATAACATGTCACGTTACCACAACGTACCCAAAGTGTAAGTATAATACAATAAGGGTCATACGATAGCCATATGCCCCTAATTCACATCACAAATCCATCACATAACACATGAAATATATGTATGATGAACATAGTGAATAACATCACAACATACAACAATTGCAATACAACATGGTCACACAACATAATACATCACAATATGGTTGTGTATTCACAATGTGATCCAATTCACCATGGAACAATTTTTCATACAACACATTATCACACATACATATCATAGAATAATAAAACACTCCAACACTTTGTAGTCCATCATAACATACCCTTCACCCAAAAGGTGGTACATCACATGTGGAATTTTCATTGAGTCCTTAAAATAGAGAGTGAATAGTCTAATCACAAGCACATCAAGATCATAAAAATCCACACTAAGTGGCATGCACAACATGTGTGTTCATAATATCACAAGTAAAATGTTGGTCAAATAACATCATATATCACATTACACTTCCCATCTCCACCACCACCATGCACAATAATCACAAATCCATTATGTTTCAAGGGTTCGAGAGAATGAACCTCCATTGTAATACCAAATGTAATGCCCACATAATCAGGCACACAATTTTTTATTACATACGGTAAAAATAGGGATTAGGCACATAATTATGATGGTAAAAATAATGGAATAAATTTTTTTGACTTACATTGTTGTATACATGACACCAAATAGGAGCGGTTTTGGTAATTCCATATCACACATGACATTTATACCAACATGGAACCACACGTATCACAAGGTGAGAAGTTGTTGGCTTCACAAGGAATAAACACACATAATGAAACCTACGTAAGAGGATTACATAGGGGAGAGGTCATCATTGCAACTGCTCCTTATCCCTATAAGAAGGGATTCTAGCTAGCATTTGGTTCCTCTAAAATACACACACCAAATCAACTTTGATATGCCTCATTTTCCCCATAGTATAACACACTCTTATACCTCCACTAATAATAGCCATGAATCCCCTTGTTTCCTCTAAAAGAACACACACATTTCCCTTATTCCTCCCTTCACTAGATACACCTTATTCCTCCAATAAAAATGATGAAACCTCACCCCAACAAGAAGACAAAAAAACCACACAATACACATGATGTAAATCATAACTACATTTCTCAATTATAAGGAACAAACAATGATCACATTTCCCAAAATGATGAAGCACAACAACAATTCAACCACATTACAAACTTATGGATAGGATCTTCCCATGACACGACATTTTTATGATTACACATTTATTACAATCATGTTTCAAACTTTAACTTAAGGTCTAGAAAGGATCATAATATGTGAATCATACATTCCTTTTATTTTATAGACTAAAACTCCTTTACATTGTTTAACATTAAACTTAAGGTGTTTTTCATTTAATCTAGATCATATACATTGTTGTAATTGATTGTTTAAATCATTTGATATTAGAAATATTTATATACACACAAAGATACTAGGTATTATCCGTAGGATTCATTTCTACAGGCATCCTTCTTGGTTTTATATCATACCTTCATTACACAAGGAAAAAAAGTAAAACCAAAAGAGAGAAGTTCGTAGTTTTAAGAATTAAGGGTCATGATTATTTAATTCAATTATAATTCAATAATTAACACTTATTTCACTAAATCTAGACATATTCCAGTCAATATGGACTCTAATATTTCAAGTTTTGGAAGAAATTCATTTCCATTTTTGCGTATATTGGATTCCATTATTACTATTATTGGATTCCATTAGTAGCAATATTAGATTCCTATATTGTGATTATTGGACTTATTCTAGTTCCAATTTCAGTATTATTGGATTCTAATCTTGCTATTATTGGATTCCAATTTCCTTTTATTGGACTCCAATTTCACTATTCTTTGGATTCCAATATGGATCTTATTGGATTCTAATTTTTCACTATTGTAATCCAATTTCTAAATATTGATTATTTGATTTCAATTTTACTATTTTAGGATTTTTAGTTTTTTTTTATTTGATCCCCCCACATAAGCCTCACGACCACTATCTTACATAATCCTAGCGACGTCAAAGTTACATTTACCTTACATCCAATAAGTTACATTTTACTTGTGGCCACTAAGTTACATAAGCCTCATGACCTATAGTTTACATAAAGGATGATAAGCCGACAATTGATATCTTACATGAGCATATAGGATGTCCACTTAGATAAGCCTAGTGGTCATTATTTTACATAAGCATATAGGTTGTTAACTTACATAAGCCTAGTGACCGCTAATTTATACAAGAGTAGATTTGTCTATGTGAAATAATCTTAGCATTTGGAATGTTACACCAGCCTACTAGTAGTAATTTTCATAACCCTACCCACCGCTAAGCTACACAAGCATAGTGACCACTAAGTTACATAAGTATTGGCACCACAAAGTTATAATAGCCCGGGGTTAAATTTTGACCAACTTTATCAGTAAAAATAATTAGATAATGGTAATTTTACGATATTTTCCTTTAAAAATATAAAATAGTAGTTATTTAAATACTTCAAATTTATATTTATTTAATATTTTATGTATATTATATATTGATATAATTTTTAAATAAATCTATATAAAAAACTAACAATGATATTGTAAATATGCAAGTTACATGTGATAAAGTAAACTAGTTTTATGCTTTTCCATTCTCGTAACTCATAAAGAACAACGAAGAATTAAGAATTACATTAAAAATGTATTTTCAAGAAATAGATTTGAAAATTTATTTCCATAGGAAATAAATTCCTTCAGAAAATTACATAGCATTGATCCCTCAAGGGTATTAATTATAGTTCTTGAATTTGTGCAAGGTATTCTTGGATAGCTTCGTGACCTCGATTCAAGTATTTTAATATGATCTCATTTCCATAATTTATTTGGACTCCATGCCCAAATAATGATATCTATATCAATATCGATGTGTTTGTTTCACCAATAAGTTTTCACTTTCTAGGACGAAACAAATAGAAGGTAGATGGTTAAGGAGGAATACCGTGAAGCGAAGGTAAAAGGAAGAATGCACGCATTGTTCACGTTATCCAAGTCAAATGTAGAGAGATACTTTTTGTCTAGAAAGGACTACCTGTAAATGTAAAGAAAGACCATAAGAAGAGTATTAAATATCATATGAAAGTGGACTACCTAGCGTATGCTAGATCCAGGAAGCACAATGCTTCTTAGAGAAGCTATCAATTCACCATTTAGTAACAATTTAATGTCAACATGAAATTGAAATAAATATGTCATATTACAATGTAATGATTTAGGTTTCTCATACGAAAAATACACTAGATTCAATGATAAATATCAAAATGCAACACTAAATCTAATTAGAACTAGGGTTTTTTTAGGTAAGGTAGGTCTATCAGAGATCTGGTAAGGGTCTGGGGCTAGTTGGTTGAGGTCTAGGTTAGTTTTGGATGAATGTAAGGTTTGTTGGTATGAGAATATAAAATAACATAGAGAACGGTATCGGTTGAGTGACCGATGCTGGTATGGGGATGAAATTGACGACGGTCATGGAACCGATGTAAGTAGGGGCAATAGTTAGTAAACTATTAAAAATAGGTTTTTAGGATCTTTTTGATTCCACAAGGAGTGAGGGTAGTTTGGTTTGGGTCGTAATAAGGATGAAAAGACTCAGGAATACTAATAAGGAGGTTAAGAAAGGTGACAGGGCTTGGGATGGTTGAATAGTGGGTTGGTGGGAAGAAGGTGATATGTGAGTAATAGAAGAAATGCAATATAGAAAGAAACAAGAGATCTACACTTGAATAAGCACAAATGATGAATATAACAATGCTTACTTGGTAGTTTGTAGGACCTTTGAATGGATATCGTTGGTGGTTGATTAGAGAAGAGATGGCTAGTTCCAGTCTTTATGAAAGTTTAACCTGTGTGCTCTTGTGAGTATTCTAATGCTCTAGATGGAGAACCGACTGCTTGTCTTATACTGTGGTTGTGTGTGTTCATCATCTGGATGTAGGAGATCATGAAGATTCGATCTTGAATGTAATAAGGCTCCAATAACTGAATGACTAACCTGGGTGAAGAGTTGTGAAAATGTATATAAAGTGATCGATGGTGGTTATGTAACCATTTGGGGCCGAGGATAAACCGGCATCGGTTAGGGTGAAATAGTCCTTTTTACCAAAAATAGGCAGATCTTCCTAGATTTGGTGTGTTTTCCAAGTTGGGTCCTCTTAGGGAAGTGGATTTATCATTAGAAAAGATAGTCGATTATAGAAGAAGTCCAATTAGGTTTAGGAATAAGTCTCATTTAGTTAGGTCAAGTGGTGACTCAACATTGGGAGTGATGACTTGGTCATTGTGAGTTAAATTCCTCTGGAATGGGTCTAGGGTGAGGTGTCTTGATAAGGTGGATGTGTGAGGATTAAATTAACTTAATTAAAATAATTAAATTAATTAATAATGTGAGGATGAATATTAATTCAATTGTAAGTGATTAAATTAATATCAATGTGGGGTAAAGGGGTTATGGTTAGGTGCATGCATTACATTGATTAATTGAAAGGGACCAAGGGGAGTGTGACCCAAATTTGGTGTCTACATTTTCCCCTTTTTGTCACATAGCTTGTATTGATAAGTGACACTAAAAAAGGAAGTTGGTGCTCAGTATAAGTGAAGGTTAGGTTGCCCCAAGTATGAGTGGAGGTGATCCCCCTCAAACCAGGAACTGATGAAGTGATAGACGGAGTCGGTGAGTGGTTTGATAAAATTAAGAAGTGATGAAAAATGAGGTATAGGTGGGGTAGAGGTAATGGTCATATCAGTTTGGGTAATAGCTAGATGTAGTCAAACACACGCATGCATATAAAATGTGACAAGGTACTAGATTCAAGAGCACATAAACTCTACATCGTCAAAGGTCGATAAGTGTTGGGCCCCTAATTTAGCTTCTAAATCTTAAGGGCGCATAGGTGCACATGGCCGGAGGAAGTGCACAAGTGAAGGCATGCAAGGCAGAGTTCAAAAGGCTTCTTGAAGAACCCAGGACACGCGTGTCGCACGAAGAACAATTCGAGACTTAGCCATTTTTGGCCTTTGGGACAGAACACATGAAGAACATGTTCCATTTGGATAAGGTTCTAGCCTAGTGATAGGGTGTCCTGGAGGGAATATACCTTGCGATAGAAAGATCCAAAAATTTAATCATGACATGGAGAGGCATGCACCTAGGGCGACCCACACCTTGACACTTGGGGCCAGATTTGAGGCTGCAGAGGAGTTTGTTAGAGCTCAGAGGCCTATTTATATGTGTGCCCTTGGAAAAGAAGAGGAGGAGAAGAGAGGTAGTGGAGCTCTGCAGAATTACTGTAAGAACTATGGGATGAAAATGGGTACTAAATTCAAGTAAGGATGTAATGGGGAAATGGGGAATGAAATTTTTGTCTTGTGAGAATACATGTATGGATCCATACATGGCACATGACTACGGTCTACCTTCTGTAATATTTTATAAGTAACACTATGAATGAATGTGATAAGGTTACCATGACAAATGTATTAAGACTATTTCTCTGTATTACCTACATATTTCTATTGTACTTTTGTTCTTATATAATCGTGAATCTTACTTGAATGGTTAAGTATAGTAGTGGATTTACACCTCTTAGTTCTATTATTTCTGTTGTGTGCTTTGGTTCTATTATGACTGAAGGGGTATAGAAGCCGTCCTGAGCTCTATAGCTCTTCATGTCTGTTAAATCACTAAGTCAGAATCATGAACTATGCCTTCCACTAGACTCACATAAAGAGAGACTCGGCTCCCTCTCGCATGCCTCAAGTGAGCCCGGTACTCGCTAGGTGATAGGTCGGCGTGCATGAGGATACCTTATTATTAGTGGGTACAAAAGTGACTACATCTTGGTTCCATTTCCAGAACCTCTTTTTGAAGTTATAGTGGAACATGGCATATATCATGATCTCTGCAAAAATTGATGAGAGTGCTTAAGACTTGAAGGTGTTAAAAATTGGTTTAAGAGCACGGAGGATGAATTCACTCAGATATTTAGTACCAGATCTGGATTTGATATGCGACGATGGGTGGAAGAAACTCTTTATCATGAGTTATATGAAACCTTCTTTCGTTATTTCCTAGTAGAGTTATTCAAATGGCTCTTGGCTTATACATCTAGATTGGGGTGGCATTATAGATCACACCTTTGGACCCAAGAAACATATCGAACACGCAAGATGCTGATATAACATGGACCCATGTTATAGATCATTGGTGGAAGGAAGTATTGACTAGCTACACTCTGGAATACACCGTTTCCACGTATTCCTATGTAGAAGTTGCTAAGTTTGAGTTCTTACAAGATCCCAGGGGATCATTTTTACATGTTATTCCCCTTGCGATAAAAACCTTGATGGTAATCATGGGTTTAGATTAATTCCCTATGGCGGATAAATAACCCGAGCACTAGGTGAGGAAGCCGAGGTTGGGGAAGGATGGCTGATATGATGACTGAACAAGAAAGGGAGGAGAGGAAGCTCAAGTATAACAAAGCACGTGAAAATGAGATCGATAGACAACACGGGATTACAAGTGGGTTATGGAGCTAAACATGGTGGAAAGGAGTTGAGGTTCACGTAGAGGATGTCAAACCCAAACAGTCTATGGTACCCCATCTTGGTAAGCGCAGAAGAGAAAACCTTGTGGCTTCTAATGAGAGTCCATTGCGTAGAGAGAGAAGAGTCATTGGCATGCATCTAACCCCACCTAGCAACCAAACCTTGGCACTTGGTTTGTTCGAATGAGGGAAAAGTACAGTTGATCCATTTGATATTAGTGGAAGCAACTGATTGGCACCTAAAACATACAATTTCTTGTTTGGGACTTCTATGGCTTCACACACTATTCCAGTATTTGGTGGAATGTTTGGGCAAGGCATATATATGGCTGGTTTTGGAAGTGCATTAGGAAGTGGTGGAGGAACTATGATTGGGAGTGGTACTAGTTCACAAACTATCATCATGCAATTCAGTGGAATGATGGAAGTGCTCAGCATGACAAACATAGGCCTTGTACCTAACACAGGAGGATCTGGAGGTGGAAGTGGTGGAGCTGGTGGCTCAAGATCCATTGGATCTAGCGGAGGAGGAAACCAAGGGACTGGATCGGGAGGGCAAGGGCCTCAGCCACCTCCTCAAGTATTTTTGAGATGTCTCTACACTTGCTAGATTATAGTGGAATAGAAGATGTCGTGGAGCATGTGCATAAGTGTGAGATGCTATGGCATGCGAAAGGAATCATGACCCAGGATCAAAAGGCCAGTCAATTTGCGATGACCTTGCAAGGATGTGCACATAGTTGGTATAGAAAGTATGACCCTCATCAGACTGTTGTGGATTATACCGCACTGAGAAATGCATTCTTGGTATAATTCCACATACCTAAGTTTGAAAAGAAGAGCATTATCTCTCTTAAATAAATCCAACAAGTAATGGAAGAGAGCGTACAAGAATATGATGCGCACTTTAAAACTCTATTGTCTAAGCTGTCTTATGATATCCACCCTTCACAACATGCTTAGTGGTTTTTTGGAGGGTTGATCATGCCCTTTAGGAGGGCCTTATCTCATAAAACATTCACAGACCCATGCGAGGCATTAGAAGTTACTTTACGTCTTTGAAGTAGTTGGTAGTGTTGAAACTAGTGTTAGCCCATTTATGGAGGCTCAGATTCGCCATGGCTAAGAAATTGGAGAAATTGTCTACCAACATAGTTCCAAAGATTCGTGGAGGGATGTGGTGCATGGATTGTAATGTGGAAGGACACACAAAGGATAATGGTGGGATATGTTCTTGGAAGGTGGTATGCGTCATAGTAGTAAATTGTAAAATATGTCACGAGGACCATGATGCAAGTAGGTTCCCCTGTTGCAGTGCATGATCTATAAAAATGTATCTTGTTATTGCAAGATATGTACCTCAACCACACATGACACCAAGGATTGTAGATTGATTGACCAGATTCATGAGGTAATTGATCTTGGTGTGTGCCAGACTAGCATTGCTAGCAGTTCCAAAGGAGATGAACGTTGGTATGAGGAGCGCAGAGATGGAGATGTGTGTGGAAGAGGGTTTTGTGGAGGATTTCATGGTCATGGTAACCGTGGAGGAAGAAGTGAGTTCCCATGTGGGACGTGTTTTAATTGTGGAGCCATAGACCATTATAAGCGCAAATGTCTAGATCTTCTATAATGCTCCTGGTGTGGAAAAAACATAAGTATGAAGAATGCCCAGAGTTGTACAAACATATGAGTCATCGCACAGAAAGGATAAGGGTGCTGTCATGGTGAGTATTGAGAAGGATGACATGCAATGGCTTCCGCTAGTAATACGTGAATCGAACTACAACCTGTTATGGTAACAACAAGGGTGGAGTCCACACACACAAAGGGAAGTGCCTAGGCGAGACCTCTAGTTTTGAGAGAAGTAGTACATAGGAAATATCCAAACCCGGCTCACCGAGAAAAGAATTTTACCAGAAACCATGGACGTAATTAGAAGTTTACAATGGGAGATCCAATGCTTAAAAGAGCATACTAGAAAGGATGAGGAAAGGAGAACTGTAGAAGCACCAAGGAATGACTTGGATGAGTTTAAGGAGGTGTGTAAACTGCCGAGGTAGGAGAATATTATTCCCCTGCTAGGTGCATGGCCGAGAGAAAAGGTGCCACGTGTCGGGAAGAACATGAAAAGTAGATCTGCGCATGCAAACCTCCCACCTCACGGCCTTGATTATGACAAAAATATTACCCCGAACACAAAGTAGTGGATGGATGGTTGCTTAGCAACATCCTTATTGACACATGCACGGAGGTTAATGTTCTCACTCTAGATGCCTTACATCAAATGGGAAGACCTACATTATATCCATCTTCAAATGTGTTGTATATGGTAAATAAGACAAAGGCAATGCCCATATGTGTCTTGAAGGATGCAACCATTACAATTCAAGGGACTAGGTTCACTAGGGATTTTGAAGTCTTGGTGCTTTCCAAGGTAGATAATTTCCTAGCTATACTTGGGTGCCCATGGTGTTATCGAATAATGCAGATCTCTAGTTTAATAAGGGGTACATAAGCTTTGAAAACAAGGAAGAGCGGGTAGTTATACCGCTAGTTGATGGGAATTCCACCCCCTATACTGAAACCCTTGGGGAGGAAGTCCTAGATAGAATATATGTGTGCTCCATAAGGGATCCAGAGACCATCCACCCTATAGAAGGAGTCATCCAGTTTGATGATGCTCAATTTGTCGGTGATACTACCAGTATAACATGTAATAATTGGGCACATGGGACTTATGAATTGATTGGGTGACATATGAAGGGGTCAGTAACCAAGGTAACAATGGCACGTACAATTCAACACTTGGGAGGCAAGGTAATAACAAAGTATTCTGGGGATGCATACCCTGAGGTATTTTTGAGAGAGATGGAAGCTCGCTGGAGGGAGGACGAGTGACAAAGTATGCTAGGTTATGTTTTGATACACACAGTATCAAGGTGGTGGGTCATGCATAGTGAAAACTTATCGGAATGGTGTGAAGTTTAAATTGCACTCACTATCCGGTTCTCAAAAAGCAACATACCCACCGCTATCAGGGATTACAATGGAAATGGACCCACCTCTTCCCACATATAGGCATGTGAGAGGGTCTAAGGAGAAGGCATGGAATCTTTACCACCCTCCTTTTGGGTACATAAGCTGTATTCAACACTACAATATTGTGCGCATGCTTGGTATATCCATTAAACATGCCACCAAACGGGAGGTTAGTAGGAATTAGCGGCTAACTTGTTTCACACTATTATCTTGAAGTACCAAGAAACTAGTTAATGAGGTGTTATAGACTATCAAGCACCTCACTCTGGGGGATTGCACCATCGTAGGAGATAGGTTAGTAAACTTACTCAAAGTGGACCTAGCTCGGAAGCACGATTCAAAGAGGAGGAATCGGAAGACATACACCCGAGGCGTGTATGTGATGAAAAGGAGAAAGGAAAGATGGTATACCTTGTTAACGGAGAGAAGATAGAAAGCACCGAATGTAGACCATTTGGTTGGAGCATGCGAAGTAATTGAAAGTGTGGATGCATGTGTGTGCGCGTATCATGAACCACTCAAAACCAAGAAAGTTAACATCAGCTCGGAAGAGGAGCCCAAGGAGGCTATCATTGGGGACTCTTTGGTTAGACAAGGAAGTATCAAAGATCATCGATATCTTACACGAATTTGAGGATTTATTTCCGTGCGAGATACCATGAGTTGAAAGACGTCCACCATTCATTGGGGAAATGAGGATAAATTTGAAAGATGGTGCATGCCAGTGGGGAAGAGGCCTTACGGGATGAATCCCAACATACACGTAAGGGTTAAAGAAGAACTAGAAAAGATGATAGCATCCAAAGTATCATTGAGGCTATGTAGGAATCAAAGTGGATAAGTCCAATGGTGATCAACATAAAGAAGGATGGGAAAATTAGGATATGTGTGGATTACGGGGAATTAAATGATGTTTATATCATAGATCCTTTTCCTACCCCCTTTCATCAAGATATTTTGGAAGGAGTTCTTTGGGCGTGAGGTCTATTACTTTACGGATGGATTATCGGGATATCACCAAGTAAGGATTGCCAAGGAAGACCAAGAAAAGAAAACTTTCACCACCGAGTGGGGAAGTTTTGCATATATGGTCATGCCCTTTGGGCTGAAGAATGTGCCCACTGTATTTTCACGCATAGTGGTACAAGCATTTAAGGACTTCATCCACAAGTTCCTTCAGGTATATTTGGATGATTGGACAATGTATGGATTAGTAAGGGACCATTGTGACAACTTAAGGTTGATGTTTGAAAGATGTCAGTAGTTGAGGATCTCCCTCAACATCAAGAAATGTATCTTTGCAACTCCTTTTGGAACGTTGTTGGGGCATATCATATGTAAAGAGGGCTTACTGGTGGATCCCATGAAGGTTGCAATTATTGTGGGGTTAGGGGAGCCTACTAACCAAAGCATCATGCGTGGATTTCTTGGACACACTGGGTACTATAGAAAGTTCATTAAGGGATATGCCAAGATCACCGCGCCTTTAGAAATATTGCTTAGACACAAGAGTGCCTTTCAGTGGGGAGAGGCGTAACAGAGGGCATTTGACACTCTAAAATAAAGGCTTATCACCACACCTATTCTATGATTCCCATCATGGGATAAACCTTTCCATGTCCATGTGGATGCCTCTAGTACAACAATGGGAGCCATTCTTGCTCAACCAGGAGAGGGGATTGTTGATCATCCTTTGTGTTTTGCAAGTAGAAAGTTGACACCAGCAGAACAAAATTATACAACGACCGAGCGCGAGGCATTGTCAATGATCTACGCGCTCCACAAATTTAGGCAATATCTGCTGGTAAATCCTTTCATATTATACATTGACCATATGGGCTTGAAGTATCGGTAAAAAAGTAGTGTTGCAAGGGTGCATATGTCATTGGGTTCTTCTATTCAGAATTTGAATTCAAAGTGGTGGTAAAGCGGGAAAGAACAAATGTGGGCTAGATCATTTATCAAGGATTGACTCGGGGAGAGGACGCACAAAGTATCGAGGAAACCATGCTAGATGCACAAGCTGCTCGGGTTGCGGCGTGTGCCCTCAGAACTAGAAGACATTGCTATCTTTCTCAAGGAAGGTGTGGCACCCAAAGGGATGAATGCTTTGGAAAGGAAAAGGTTAGCCATACACGCAATGCCCTTCATGTTGATCAATGGGGATTTGTATAAAATGGGCCGCAATGAGGTTTTGCACCGGTGTGTATTAGAACATGAACACATAGCTATAATAGAATAGACACATGGTGGGATTGTTAGAGGAAAATATGTAGGTAACACAACCGCGCAAGATCCTAGTCACTGGACTATGGTGGGAGACGATTCACTAGGATTGTATTGAGTTTTGCAAGGCTTGTGACCACTGCCAGCACCTTGGAAAACCTAGAAAAAGGGATGAGATGCCCTTGCACCCCATCGCTAGCGCAGAACCTTTTGAAAAGTGGGCAATATATTTTGTCAGACCAATCTCACCAGCTACGCAGAGGACTAACTCGCGGTATATCATTACTTGTACTGATTATCTAACAAGGTGGGCTAGAGGCTGCACCCACTAGGGATTGCACCATAGCCATAGCTACTATATTTTTGTGGGAGAACATTGTTAGCATGTATGGGTGCCCATTAAGTTTAACAAGTGATAAGGGCACTCACTTCTTAAATGAAACAATCAAGATTCTATTGGTAGAATTCATGGTAGCCCATCACAAGACTACCTGTTATCACCCTAGGAAAATAGGACTGCAGAGGCATTTAAGAAAATATTTAGTCACACACCGACTAAGATATGTGATGTGGGTAGGCAGGATTAGGATGATAAGGTATCAGCAATTCTTTGGGCATACAAAACAACGTATAAAAGGTTGAACAAGACCACACCATTTCAACTGGTGTTTGGTGTGGAGGTTATTTTACCGGTTGAATTCATACTACCTTCACTACATATAGCACATGCAGGAGGGTTAGATGATGAACAAGTGTTGGAAGAAAGAATTGATGAATTGATAAAGTTAGATGAAAGGAACTCACTAGCAAGATGGAGCCAAACAACTGAAAAAGCTAAAAAAAAGGCATGGCATGACTGCCACATTAAGAAAAAATAGTTTGAGGTTGGCTAAATGGTATTGCTATATGATTTAAAATTTCTACGCCATCCTGGAAAGTTGAAGGTGCATTGGTTGGGTCCTTATGTAATTTCATACATCCTTGATTCGGGCGCGTGCGATTCAAGCTACTGGATGGAACAAAATTACCTGGACACTTCAATGGGAGTAGGGTGAAGCCCTACTATAAATAATTCTTCTTGGTGTTTGTAAATGAGGCGATTACGCAATTAGTTTAGAGTTTCCTTTTATGATTTTCATTTCTTGTTTTTCCCTTTCACGTTGTTGTCTTGTTTTGTGCCTTGGGATCTAAAAACCTTATTACTTTTTCACTTATGAATGTGCAGAGGGCCACACATCGATTTAGTGTGGGGTGAGGTGGTTAAGAGAGGCATGAAGTTATTATGTAGGAAGATTGAGTTGGTAGACCATTCGAACTGGTCCTATTGAAAAGATGCATTAGGAAGATAGATGGGTGGCAAAATAAGGTTACATGGGAAATCCACGTACAAGGAGAAAGCACAAAAACACGAGGTAGGTGAAAGCAAGAATCATGAGGATGGAAGAGGTGCCTTTGGCACTAGTAACACACACACAAAATTCTTTTTCAAGATGGATTATCTACGTGCCAGAAGGTTGGAAAAGTTTTCGCGCAAGGATTGGGCGCGGGTGAAAAATGTTTCATGTAAGGATTGGGTGTGGGTGAAAAACGTTTCGCGCAAGGATTGGGCACAAGGAAAAGCGCGAAGTCAGGTTTGTTTGAAAACACCTAATTAAATATTGTCGTATGGTGGTAGGTAGCCTAGCCTTTAATGTGTAAAAGTGGGAAAATCTATAAATACAAGGATGGGAAGTTCATTATTTTACTTTATGAAAACATGGAGAATAATTTTCTTTCAAGAGCTAGGGTTCGAGAGCTAACTCATGCAAAGGAGAATCTCAGAAACTCATGTGCAATCAGTCATTTGATCTAAAAACTAGAGCGAGAATTGATTCATAGGTGTGAGGAACATTGGGAAAGAGTGTCATGATCAAAGGAGGAAAGTCAAAAGTTAGGGTTTGAACTCTATGGCAGGGCACACGAAGAAAAATTCCTAGACAACTTGAAATTAACCAAGGAATGAAAACAACGGGTAAAATGATGGCCACAAAACCAATTGATAAGCCTGTAGTAAAATCCAAGAAGGGAAATGGTAAGGGAAAAGGAAAGAAGAGAGAAGATGAAATCCCCTTGGATACCAATGAGGAATGGTACTCAGAGATGCAATACCCGGATAGGGTATTGCTAGGGAAAGAGTGGGAGTCCCACATCAGACAGATGACCGTAATTGATTACAATCACCGATCAAGTATAATTGTGAAGGAAATGACATTGGAGCTGGTGCGACCCACAAATAAACAAATTCCTAACGGGATGTCAATCTCTACGATGTAGTCAAGGTGAAAATGGAGAAGGCAGGGCTCCTCTAGCTTTACGAGCTGCCCTACTTCGGGAAGCCTGAGCACTTGTACCAATGGTTAATGATGCATATGCACGAATATTTCTTCTACTTTGCATGGTGAAAAATGCACATAACTCCATAGTTAATCTCACACTTTACAGGCCTGAGCTATAAAGGGGACGCGATCTTAGAGCGACCTTTAGGATGAGGAGGTAATTAAGGAAACCATTTCATCCTAGTATTATAAGAAGGGATTAAGGTAGTACGACGGCGTCACGAATATCGGTGATCCGATAATGAAAATGGCTACACACCTCATTTCCAAGTTGAATGGGAAAGAGAGGTGGACCTAGGTGAGCATTCCTTGGTTGAATGTCTGCGAAAGGTCACGAGAGGCAACATGTACAATATCTTCTAGTACATATTAAAAAAATCATAAGCAACGCGAAGAATGGGGAAAGATATTATTTGAGAACATTCTATTAATCATTGTGTTCTCGAAATCAAGGTTTCGGATGCATCTAATAAGTTCGTATGGGAGTACCCCGACGAAGACCCTTCACCTGCGGACAGGTTCCAGAAATATACCTATGAATCAATGATAGGGGTGCACAAGGTGCACTTGGATAAATGGTATATGTGCCTCAGAACGCATTCGGGACGAGAATAGCAGATCCGAACAAATCCCCATGGAAAATGATGGTAAATTAGATTTCGTGGTATACCAAAGACTTCGCATTGGTAGATTTATCTTGGTGGATGGTAGTTAGAGTCCCTGGTGTAAACTCCCCTTCTCATTCATTACCCAGTTCTTCTAAGCATGGATAAACAGATATAAGGAGTTGAAGAAGTTAAAACTCGACTGTCCGCCCTTGACCATGAACAAAAAGAGATGAGAAAGAAGTTGGTCTACCTGTGGAAATGCATGTATTTTTAATACATGTCACGGGATGTGCACATCGTAAGGATAAATGACCTTAATGGTTGTTGAGAGCGCTTCTACAAAAATTTACCCGCGCATAAGGCCGAAGTTTGAAAAGGGCACGTACGTAGAGAATGAAATATCCATCCCGAGATGACCCCATGGGAAGGAAGAAGCCAATGCTAAAGCACAAGGAGAAAGAAGAAGAAGAAGAAGAGGAAGAACAAGGGGCGGTGGAAAGGCAGAATGTAGGTACCGTGGGGCCAGTACCTATGTCCAGAAGAAGAGAAGAATGGTGGTCAGGGAAAAGACCCCGAGCTTGCAAAGCCACCATCTCCTGAAGAACCCTCTAGATGAAGAAAAGACAACATCCCCAACTCTGGAGTTTTTTGCAAGAGAAGAAGAACAAGGAACAGAGGAACATGGGTTTGAAGATACAGATAACCTGAATGCCTATGTAGGTGAGAAGGATGTTAATGAGGGGGAAGAGCTGGAGGTGGATCAAGAGCCAATTGATGTCCATGACTTGGGAGGAGAGGAAGCTGAGGATGCAAATGATGCCTTCATCTTTGTAAGGAGGAAAGGCACCCGAAAGGGAGGAAGGCACATGCAACGAAGAGGGGAGCGAAGGGGCTAGTACCAAGGAGCCAGATATGCCCAAGCTCACTCAGGAGGAGGTGAATGAAAAGGAAACAAGGGAGGCAGAGAGGATAATTGATGCCTTGGTCAATGAAGAGTTGGGGCACAACGCAGAGCTTGTGCTTGGTGATTTCAAGAAGGAGTAGAGGGAGAAGAGTGGAAGTAGCATGAAAGGCCCAACTCTCTCGGTAACTATTCCCAAGGGCGTGCACACGGGAAGTAAACACGCGGAAGGGGGAAGAACAATGATGGGTTACATTGATGACCCCAACAAATTTTTACACATGTGTTTCCAAACTACTATGCCCACTAAGGAGCTCATCTGTATGGAGTCTTTTGATCCTGAGGGTGGATACCCGTAAATGAGGAAGATGCTTTCATGGGCATTCGACTCCCACCTTGATGAGCCTGAATTTGAGATTAACCAAGGAGTGGTATTGAAGCTATCCAAAGGAAAGGGGACAACCCCATTGTAAACACACAACAACTATCGGATGAGCAAGTGTGCAATGCGCTCAACAAAGTCTCCGTGGAAATCAAGGCTAGGCTCTTTAGTAGAAATGACAAGGTTAGAGTCTTGGAGGACCTGTTGGAGAAGAGGAAGGAAGAAGTGGTGAAGCTAACGAAGGATCTCATCCTAGAAAAATTAATCAGCGCTTAACTATAGAGGGAGCTTCAGGAGGAAAAGGCCAAGGTACACGAATTTTCCAAGAAGGTGGAGCTCATCTCCCAATCGATTATCATGAAGCACCCAGACCTTAACCCTCCTGCGCAAAAGTATAGATCCTCCCTGGAATGCCTAGAGGAATTGACTCAGATCCTCACCATGGAGAGGTAGCCCTTGGCATTAGAGTCAAGAAGAGGTAGCAGCATGCTTAGAGAAAGAAGAAAAGTTGAAGGTCATCGCACTCATGGCCAAATACAACAAGGTTCTCACCAACGTAAGAATAGATGCACAAACCACGGGGTCACCTATGACCATTGCACAGATCAAGACAAAGTGATAAGCATACACGCTTACCCAATGACAAAGTTGAGTTGAAGGAATTCAGAGAAAAGAATAAGGGCAATAGAGTTGAGTGGGAAAGGATCATAGACGAAGTAGAAAAGAAATCTGAAGCCATTGAGAACCGGCAAGTCTTAATCAAAACCCAGCTAAAAGAGCTCTCTAAGGTCATCACAAGGAATATGGATGCCCTGGAAGATCATGTTAAATAATTGGAGACTATGGTGGAAACCATTACCACACAAGGGGAGGGGCTAACTTTCAATGAGGTGAGCACCTTGGTTGGTGACATCTACACCAAAGCGCAAAAGAAAGTCAGTGCTTGGAGTGCACTAGAGGCCGACCTCGAGCAAAATCTTTTCCCTTCTTCTCCTTTAGGAAATTTTCCCCCTATTCTTTTCTTTTTCCCATTCTTTATTTCTCCCCCCCCCCATTCTTTTCCAAGGCAAAGCCTTGCATTCTTTATCAGACCGCATTCTTTGAGAAGGTTCCGAGGGTGAAGAACAGGTGAAGTGTGGGGTAATGTTGGGACCCTAATTTAGCTTCCAAATCTTAAGGTGCATAGGCACGCATGGCCGAGAGGAAGCGCGTAAGTGAAGGCACGTAAGGCGAGTTCAAAAGGCTTCTTGAAGAACTAGGACGCATGTGTCTTTGCGTGAAAAACAATTCAGGACTTATGACCATTTTTAACCTTTGGGATAGAACATATGAAGAATGTGTTCCATTTGGATAAGGTTCCAAAGCATGGCGACAAGGTGTCCTTGAGGGAATATACCTTGCAATAGAAAGATCGAAAAAGTTAATCATGACATGAAGAGGCATACACCGGGGTGACCTACACCTTGACACTTGGGGCCAAATCGAGATTGTAGAGGAGTTTGTTAGATCTTAGAGGCCTATTTATATGTGCGTCCTTGGAAAAGAAGATGAGGAGAAGAGAGGTAGCAGAGATCAGCAGAATTACCTTGCAAGAACTATGAGATGAAAATGGGTACTGAATTCAAGTAAGGATGTAATGGGGAAATGGGGAATGAAATTTTTGTCTTGTGAGAATACATGTATGGATCCATACATGGCGCATGACTATGGTCTGCCTTCTGTAATCTTTTATAAGTAACACTATGAATGAATGAGATAAAGTTACCATGATAAATGCATTAAGACTATTTCTCGTACTACTTACTGCATATTTGTATTGTACTTTTGTTCTTATATAATCATGATCTTATTTGAATGGTTAAGTATAGTAGTGGATTTACACCTCTTAGTTCTATTATTTCTATTGCGTGCTTTGGCTCTATTATGAATGAAGGGGTATAGAAGCCATCCTGAGCTCTATAGCTCTTCATATTTGTTAAATCACTAAGTCGAGAATCTTGAACTATGTCTTCCACTAGACTACATAAAGAGAGACTTGGATCCCTCTCATGCACCTCGGGTGAGTGCCCAGTGCTCACTGGGTGATAGGCCGGTGCACATGAGGTTCCCTTATTCTTAGTGGGTGCAAAAGTGACTACAATAAGTTTATCCAAAAAAGGTTAATGTGGTTTAACTATCCAAGGTATAGGATATGGTCCTAAAAACAACTAGGCTAGGTGCAGGAATGGGCATTAGGTGTGTTCCAAAACACCAAAAGGTTTGGTTGAGATAAATGACACGACATTAGGCAAGGCAAGGTCATTAGGTTGAACAACATGAGTAGTGCCATCAAAAGGTATAATGAGTGAAACAATTCAATTTTCAAATAGGCGTAGAAAGGTTGGGTAATAGGTAAGGCCATAGGAAAGGCCCTGGTAGAGGCAACAACATGCCCCAAATGACTAGGTAGTTGGGTGATAGGTAATTAGGAAATTAGGTGAGTGATAAGGCTAGGTGTAAATGGGGGTAAGATGAAAAGGGTTTTGGGCAATAGATTGTGGTGATAAGTAGTGTAGGAGGATTAAACACAGCTAACCAAGACTAAGTCTGGGGGGAAACCAATTCCATTCAAGGTAAACTGACCATGGTGAACTAGGGCACGTGAAGCAACTTGGTCAAGATAAAGTAATGGTTGTCAAGTCGTATTTGGGATAAAAAAGGTAAAATTCACATTTTACGGATTCAATTGTGATTTTTCTATTTATGGAAAATGAAAAGTAGAGAGGTGTTTGGCTGTTTAACTTGGTGAAAAGGACAAAGGTACTATCTAGGTTAAGTTGGAGTGGTTGTGAGAGGACCCACAAGATTGATCGGAGCGTTGTGATTGGATGAAGGCCTTACAATTTTATTTAGGCATGACGGAGGCAAGAGAAGGTGCTAGAGGACATCCAATTAAGTGACCCGAGGTTCCACCGAGGAGGGGGCACCGTGTTGAGGTATGAATCCATCCTCATTATTTGTTTTTAAAAAGATTTGAGGTAAAAGAAGAAAATGGGGTTTGAAATTTAAATTTGAAATTTGGTTAAAAATGAAGGAATTTGGGTAAGGGGAGGGTGGAATGTAGACTAAATAGGTAGGAAAATGAATGGGGGTGGGGTTTAGGTGGGTTTGGGGTAGAGTATAGGGTGTTTTTCAATTTTTTCAAATTGGGGGCGTGGTGATTTGGCTTTGGGAAAAACTCGAGATCAATGGCGGTCGGGAAGTGGATGACATTTGTTGGCATCTTGACGTCGGTGGGTAAAATGGGTGATCGGTGTTGATCACTATGAAAAGTGTCAAAAAAATTCAAATGGGTTGGGGAAGGTAAAATGGTAAGGAAAAAGTGAGATGGGTGTAGGTTAGGTAAAATAGAATATAATAGGGATGAGGTGAGGCATGATGAAGTAGGTAGGTTATGGGTAATGTGTTGAATGGTAAAGGATGTAGGGTAGAAAATTTAAGTGAGGAACACAAAGTGAATAAAATAGGTTAGGTAAATAAGAAAAGTGTTTAAAAGTGAAAAGTGGGAACATTGGGTAGCCTAGGAAAGGAATAGGTAAGGAGTGGGTTGGGTTAGGTGTGGTGTAATAAAGTACTGATAAAAGTATTTGATTAACATGGTTGAGTCGTGATAGAGTAATTGATTCAAAAATAGAATGGTCAAATATGCAAGGCATTGAGGGGATCATGTTTGGGTTTACGTTTGAGGGAAGATAAACTATAAGCACCTAATCCATAGGTATGAGTAACAATATAGGGTCCAAGCCAATTAGGAGAAAAATTGCCCCGTTTACTTTTCTCATCTTTGGTTACATGTTGATTTTCTTTTAGGACAAGATCACCAACCTTGAAGGTTCGTTCATGGAAAAAAATTTCATAGGCACATTTGATACGTTTTGATAGATTTTAAGGTGATCGAGAGCATTTAAACGACGTTCATCTAGAATCTCAAGTTGGGCCAAATGGTCTTGGAAAAAGTCGTCATCATTGAGCATGTCTTTGAGTGAGATATGAAGTGATGAAATTTGAACTTCAAGAGGTAAGACAACCTCTATACCATAGAATAAAGAGAAAGGTGTAGCTACGGTGGAGGTATGAATACTAGTGTGATAAGATCATAAGGCAAAAGGAATGTGTGTGCGCCAATCCTTACCAGTATCGTCGACTACTTTCATAATAATTTTGTTAGTTGATTTGACTTGGCCATTTTCCGAGGATAATAAGGAAAAGAAAAAATAATTTGAATGCCAAAGGTGTCACAGAGTTTGCGTAGGGTTATTTTTTTGAATTGTTTTCCATTATCGAGTGATGAGGCAACGAGGAACACCGAAGCAAAAAATGATGTGTTGGTTAATGAATTGATAATTTTTTTTTCAGATTTTCTAGAAATGAGAGGTCGAATTTCACCCATTTAGTGTAATATTTGGTTGCAGTGATGAACCATTGGTGACATTGAGAAGAATGAGGGTTAATCTATCTCGACGAGATACAAACCCCATTGGGAGAAATCCCAAAGGTCTCTCGGTGACTTGTAAGGTGTGACTTCACAAATGTCTTAGTTTAGGGTTGTCCAGTAGTATTTGAGGCGAAGGATACATTTAGCAATAATGAGGCCTTTGAAATGACCACTCGAATCCCTCGTCAACTTCCTCGATGGTGTATGAGATTTCAGAACTTTTAAGGCATCATACGAGGATATCATCAAATACACATTTGTAGAGAAGAACCCCCATGATAACATAACGAGAGACACTTTTGAGGAAGGCTCATTGTCCATTACGAGTGAGTCTATGATGAAAAATTGAGAGGAAAGGTAATCGATGAACTTCTTATACCAAATGTCACGTGGATTGGTTTCAATTATTCCTCAAAAGTTAACATCTCTGAATATATAAGATGGTGATTACAACCATTGTAGTGTGACAAATATATTTGAGTTGAAAGGTGAAGTAGGTATTTGAGAGGGAAGGGAGGACATGGTATACATGATTTTTTTAATGGATCGTGGAGTGTTTTGAAGTTCATAATGATCAAATGTAGTCCAAATTATGTTAACGTGATGTTTATACTTTTGAATTATCTCATTAAGAAACTGGTATAAACCATTGAATTGGTTCACAACTAGTTGGGAGTCACCAAATATATTAATGGATTTAATGTCTAAAGTTATGGTGGTCTTGAAGACCTAACACGAGTGCTTCGTATTCAAAAATGTTATTAGTACATTGGAAATACGATTTGAGAGATAAAGGCATAGGATCAACATTAAGAGGAATAAGTATGACCCTGTCCTACCCCCACATTGACATTTAGAACTTTGAAAGAATAAGGTCATTTGATAAACATTGTCATCAAGGGAGAGGGCAGTAATGGATTCATCAGGGAAATCAAAGTTAGAAGATTGATTTCTAAAAAGAGGTGTGTCTACAAGTTGGTCGGCAATGTTTTGTCATTTAACATAATTTTTATGGATGAATTCAAGATCATGGTTTGCAAGAAGCATGAGCCAACATGCAGCCCATTGGAGTTGGTAAGGCTTAACATACATGTAATGTAAGGGGTCAGTATTGGTGATAATGAAGGTTTTTTTGTTGAGTAAGTAATGGTGAAGTTTGGTGGTGATGAAGACTAGGGATAAGCATATTTTTTTGGTGTGAGTATATCTAGTCTCGTAGTCTAAAAGTTTATGACTTATATAATAAAATACTTGATTCCTATCTTGCATGTCATGATGAGCGAGCATGGTACCCAAGGAATGGTCTATGGAAAAAATATAGAGGTAAAAGGGTTCATCGTCTTTAGGTGGAATAAACACGGGTGATTGAAGGAGGTATTGTTTTAAGGTGTCGAAGGATTTTGGGAATTCATCATCCCATTTGAATGAGAAATCCTTTTGAGAAGATGATGAAATGGATGGCGGTGGTTGGAAAGATGAGAAACAAAGCATAGAATAGATTGTAACTTGCCTTATAAATTATGAATTTGACACAAGTTAGTAGGTGGAGGAATCTCGAGAACAACCTTGATTTTAGCAGGATAAACTTTAATTCCACGTAAAAAATGATGAAACCAAGGAGCTTGCCCAAGAGAACAAAGTGAAGACATACTTCTTAGGCTAAAGGAAAACACAATATTTGATGAGATGGTAAAAAAAAACCTTAAGAAATGTAAGGTGTTCAGCCCGATGTTTGGATTTGGAAAAAATATCATCGACATAATATTCCAATATGCTATACATGATGTCATGAAAGATATAAGTCATAGCCCGCTGATATATGGCACTAGAGTTTTTAAGACCAAAGGGCATGAAATGATAGTAGAAGGTCCCCCAATGAGTGATAAAAGTGGTTTTATGTTGATCTTTCGAGGTGAGTAATATTTGGTTATAACCCAAGAAAATGTCCATAAGTGATACCATCTCATGGTCAGTGGCGAGATCAACTAGTTGGTCAATACTAGGTAGAGGAAAGTTGTCTTTGGGGAAATCTAGGTTAAGATCATAGAAATCCATGCAAATGTGAAGTCCCCTGTCGCTTTGGTGACAAGGACAATGTTATAGATCCATTAGGGATAATCAATGGGTAAAATGAAGGAAACAAAAAGAGGCACTGGAGTTCTTCTTTCACAAGAAGGGCAATACAAGGATGTTGTTTTCGCAGCTTTTTGTTTCACTGAGTTTGGCATCGTAATGGTTATGATATTATGGACCATGATATTTGGGTCAATACTGGGCATATCGGCATAGGACTAAGAAATTTTTTTGCTATGATCCTAGAGGAAAGAAGTGAAATCTTCCTGTTCACCAACATCTAAATATTGGCCTATCTTTAGAAGGTACAGGTGGTCCGAGTGTGAATGTTGATTTTGATGGTGGATTCATTTAACATGGTTTACATCTTAGAAGGAAAAAACAATGAGTATAAGAGTATTCCACACCAAGGTAGGTGAGAAAAGAATCATCATCATATCATAGAATGCCATTTATAGAAGGCATGTTATCATTGATCATGTCATGATACATGAAGGGAAGAGAAGAGGAGCCTCTCCATCGTGCCTTTGGTAGGTCGAGGTCCTAGGAAACAATGTTTACAATTTTTAGGAGGAATGGATTCGGATCCATAAAATCCATAGGTGAAGGTGGTGAAGTAGGTGAATGGGGTGGAGAAGGTTTATCATCCTCAATTAGTTTGACTTAGGTCTTCTTGGAACGTGGTTTGGAGAATATGATACCACCGAAATATTTATGCTTATAGGTGGTGCAAGGAATGATAGTATGATGACCTTGTTCATAGAAGCCAAAGCCAAAGCCTTTCCAAGCACAACAATGGAGGAAGGTGTGGGCAAAGTAAAATTTTGTGAGAGATTAGAGATTGGATGAAAATGGCCCGATTCTGGAAGGTGGATTAGGTGAGTAGGTAGAAATATCAAGTCCCCATATGTTAGGTTGGTGCGAAGGTGGGGAGGACCGTAGGGAAAAACTTCACCTACTCGGTGATTATAGTGTGGGTGTTGATGAAGGTTACCATACTCTTGAGGAGTAAGGAATGTGTCAATGTTATAAAGGTGGTACTCCCCTAGAGTGAGGTGTTGAAAAACACCTTCTAAGGGATCGGTGGTTGGTATGTGGGTAGCAAGGATAGCTGAATCACTGGATGACAATGAAGAAGAAGCATCAAATGTTTGAGAAGTAGATGGGTTGGTTGATGGGTCAACTGTAGAAGCTACGACAATAGTGGGAATAGAGGAGTTGGTTGTGGAAGATGTAGTGGAAGAAGTGGTGGATGAGGTAGTGGATGAAGAAGAAGCAAGTAGGGGTGGTAGATGCCTTAAATAGTATAAGGACATCATTCGGTTGATACAACATGTTACAATTATTGAATGGTGAAGGGTCAACTAGAATGGTATAGTTTTTCCCTTCATGTTCAAATTTTAAACAATGGTGTAAGGTTGAAGGAACACAACTCATGGAGTGAATCTAGGGTCTGCCAAATACTAGATTGTATTGGAATTATCCCTCTAAGACATAGAATAAATCAAGAATGGCACGGGGGCCCACATGAATGTGGAGAATGATGGTGCCGAGGGTGGAAGTCATGGCATCATTAAATGAACACAACATAAATGGGTTATTATGCATGCAATTGGAAGGGATGCACATTTTTTTGTACGTATGGGAGGAAATGATGTTTATATTGGAACCTCCATTGATCATAACACGTTGAACATGTATATTATCATAAGACATAAATGAATAGGGTGGGGTCAGGATCATCTGATTGGAGAGGGAAAATCTCTTCATCAAAGAAACTAAGAGTGGAGAATTGATGAATGGTAGTGGGAGCAGAAGATGGAGGTGAAGTGGTGAGAGCAGCCACATGATGAGGAGTGATAATGGCGAGAGACAGGTGTGGGGTCATTAGGTAGAACCTTAATAGATTGTAGGACCTCAATGAGGGCCTGACAATGAGACTTAGAGGTTTAGATGAGGTCATACAAATAAATATTAAGAGGATACTGGTGAAATTTCTTGATCATTGTATGATAAGAAACCCTCTCAGAAATGGGGTATGCGGGTCCATGGATGGTGATTTTGGGTGCAGGTATAGATGGAATATTGGGTAAAGGAGTAGTGGATAAGCTAGTTGGTTTCTCCTTTCCTTTATCCTTCTGAGCTCGAGTGGAAACTTGAACCATATTAATATGAGGTGAAGAATAAGGTGTGTTGTGAAAGGTGTAGCAGTAGGATGGGAAAACATTGGTGAAGGAAAATAGTCCTGTGAAAGGAGTATGATGCATTGGCATTTGGGACGAGTTTGGGATAGTTATCTAATGCAGATCATGTTGATCTCAAATGTTTGAGGAGGGTAAAGGGGCTGTGGAGATGGAGATGGAGGTTCTTGAATAGGTATGGGGTAAGGTTGTGAGGTATAGGAGAAGGTGAAATAGGTCCCTCATTTAATAGATCATCATCATCAAAGTTATCTTCGAGAGGACATAGTTAGAGAAGAATAGTCTTAAGAGTCTTACAATTTTCTACATCATGCCTTAACACACGATGATAAGTGTAATTTTTTTTTCATCAAACCTTTCTAGTTTAGGTTTGAGTGGTTTGTAAGGTCTAAGAGGTGTTAATGTGATATGAGAGGTTTCAAAAGGTTAGCTAAAATGTTGGCATAAGTCCCTAGAAATGGATCACAATGTGAAGTGAGTGTGGGTCCTGGATATAAGTTTGGGTGACTGGGGGAGAGGCATCACTTGAGGTGTAATTAGAGGTTGAGTAATTTTAGGTTCAGTTACACCTCTTTGGATAAAGGTGTAGTGATGAGATGGCTATTGGAGGCAGTGTAGGTTTAACTATCTCTTTGGAAGGTAGTGGGGCCTTGGGCTTGGGTTAAACCTACTTGGGTAAAGGTATAAAAGGAGTGTGTGATGTAGAAGGGAAGGCCAATGGAGGAAGGGGACATGTTAGCCAAGGCGATAATGGAGGTGCGGTGAAGATGATGGTAGGAGACAATGTGGAAAGGACTGGTTGAGGAGAAGGGAATGGCATGGGTAATGATGAGGATATAAGAAGTGGTATAGGTATGGGAGGTAGAAAGGATGTAGGTAATGGAGAAGGTGTAGGTTGTGTAGGTAATTTTGGTGGAATAAAAGATCGTGATGAGGAGGTGGGCTGATGTGTTATTGGTTTACCTTGGGTAGGAGGCTGCTTGACCAAGGTTGATGGGTGGAGACCTAGGATAGATGGAAGTGGTGAAGGTGACAAAGGGACAGTGGGTGAAGTTGGTGTATGCAGCCTAAGAGGTTGGGTATTACTCTTAAGTGGGGGATAATATTTGTGATGGCTTGCGAGAATGTGGCTGAATCTAGTTTGACAGGAGGATGGACTAGGATTGATGTCGCCATAACTCCCAATGTTGTAATGGGTTTAGATGAAGGTGAAGGTATGGTGAATGTAGGGTTTTAGGCATAGGAAAAATTTTGGTTAATGGTAACGGTTTAGGTGTGGTGAGGGTGATGAATAAGAGGTGACTATTATGGGCATGGTGGGTTTGGTTGTCTTAAACACCTTTTGATAGATCGTGGAAGTGAAGGCGAGACAACATCTACATTTGAGTTGAGATAGGAAGCTGAAGGCATCCCCAAAGCATAGAATTGTCAACATAATCCAAGCGGATGGAAAAATGTGAGAATGTCATATAATTTGAGGGGATGATGTCTATTTGATAATAATCCCCATAAAGAATGTCTCGTGAAACAGGAAATGGCTGACTTAAGACTTTGTAGGTAGAAGATATGATAGTAATTGATAGGGTCTTTAAAAGCGGTGAAGAATTTTCACCAACAAGAAGATATGCCACTAGTGGGTCCTCTATGGGTAGAGGAGGAGACAAGGTTGATTTTATAGGATCTTCCTTTGGTAAAGAAGAGAGTATGTTGGGATCTTATGTAGGTAGAAGAATGGGTAATGTGGGTTTCTTGATAGGTGGTGAGATGAGTGGGATAAATGCATCCAAAGATAAGGCGGACTCCTCCATGGGTAAATAAGAAGGTAAGGTAGACTCCTCCATGGGTAGAGAAGTGGATGAAATAGGTGCCTCCAGTAGGTGGATGAGCTTGTGCAAGAATTTCCTCAATAGATGGGATGGGAGGAAACTGAGAGAAAGGATTGATATGATATCAAAAATGACATGGACCTCTCGAACATTGGTATCATTAGTTGAGGTTTCACCGGCTTGGTTGGATGATGGGGTGTGATTTGGAAATGGTTTCTTGAAGATGTGGAGGTTTTGGTTAGCCGGTGCATTGGGGTTATCCAAGACTTGATCTCCATTACCTAAAAATTCCTTGGAAGATGTTTTTGAAAGGTATACAATTACTATCACTATGACCTCTAACACAGTGATAATTACAGTAATCGTTCTCCTTGTACCATGTAGGTACATGAATGGGAAGGGTCAAAACCAATATGTGTTTTGATGGGTGGAAGGGTGATTTCTCCAGACTTTTAGAAGTTTTTCCAAAACAGAAGAATAAGGTTCTCCAATGGGAGTATATTTTCGTTATTCCCACTTGGTGAAATGTTTGAATATGGAAAATATTAGAAGAAGGTTTTGATTGGTTGGATGGATGAGAAGGGCTAGATTTTAAAACCACCGCATTGAAAGATCCGTTTACTTTAGAATTATTATTTTTTTCCTTGGATGAAGAAGAATAATATTTTTTTTAAGGGAGCATTTTTGTTACACAATTGTAACTTCTTCTCTTCAATAGCACGGATTTCAAGTTTTTGGGACATTGTGAATACCTTGTTGAATGTACATAAATTTTGGACTTAGAGAGTTAGTGAGATGTGTCTAGCACAAGATTGGGTAAAAAAATCTATTGAATCACTTTGAGGCAATTGGAATGTGAGTTGATTAATCAGGCCACACCAATGAGTGATAAAGTCTATGATAGACTCGTGCTCATACTCATGTGTCTCATACAAGTTAGTCATTATGAACTTCTTGAAAATGTTGATAGAAAATCCTGAGCTACCTGATTAAATGAAAAGATGGAGTTCCTGGGTAGAGAACTATACCAATCTAAAGCAAGTCCCATCAAGGACATTGGGAATTTTCGTAGGAGTAAAGCATCATCATGAGCGATGATCAGGATTTTTTTGGTGTCAAAATTTCCCTAATCTTCCCTAAACCATTCTAGTGTGGTAGAGCTTTTAGAGAGCTTTCCGATGACTATAAGAACGTGAAAAATGGACACTCTGAGCTCAAGTTATGTTCGGTCAAAGTTTAGTCAACTAGAAGGTCAATGTTGGTCAACATGGCCATGGTGACGTGGATGCATGCACAATTGGCCAAGTGGCTCAGTTAGTAGTGGGAAAGTGGCAAAAGGAGAAAAATTCCACCACGAGTTTGATTTTCCTATCGAGGATCGACAAGTGGTCTTTATTGCCATATTTCATTAGTGGAATATCATATTATGGTATGGTCAAATTTTATATTACTTTGTGTAATTATTCACCATGTAATTCCATATCACTATATGGTTACACCTCCACATTGGCCGCTTAAGACTTATCTCTTTGAATTTTATACTAAGTGCTTTGGATGATATTATTATCCACGCATTATATTCTAATGCCTTTGCCACACATTATTAGCAAACAACCACACATTATATTCTAACCAATTGCATTATATGCTAAACCTCCTCCAAGTGCCAACTAATCAAATTCCATGGTCTTGTGGTTATCCTTCCAACAAAAATGGCTCTCTAAGCCAATAAACCACGAATATGCCTTACCATATAAAGCGCTCCCTTATCCATAATGCCAAAAATAGTGGATCTTTACCCACTTGGAGGAAAAACCGTGGCAAAATGGTAGGAGGTGGGATTTGATCCCCTAACCTCATAGTTCTAAGCCAATCCACCCATCCAATCCACCAAGTGAGCACAACAAGTTATAAAATGGGTCGCCAAGTTATATAAAGGATAGGTCATGTGCAAAGAGATAAGTAGGTAGTTTTCAGAAAACTCCGTTTTTGAAGGCCTTGTACTCAGATTGGGAATTCAGAGTAAAAATATGAAATGTAGGGAATTCTGAGATGATTCCAAAAATGTAATATTTGATATTTTTGTTGAGTTTTAACATGTTTTTGGAAGCTTTGAATGCAGTTTTTAACAGGGATCTACAAGACAGCTAGTTGGAAAACACGAATTTCAATGCACTTATGGTCTGAAAAGTGACTTGGTGTAAACATGAAAAGTGTTAAAAATTCAGAGATGATCTCAGATATATGATTTTTTTTCATATAATGTTATTAAAACTCCATTTTTAGGTTTTTTTCTAACACAGTTGCAGGGAGACCACATTGTGAAAACACTGCAGGAGCCACAGATCGTTCTTGGGACAGTTTCTACTATTTTTCAGAGTTCTTGGGAAATTAATCAGCTCATTTTCAGGTTGTGATTCATTATTTTTTGTTTTTAAGAGCTATTGTACTTACATTTCAATAATATTAATGGATCGGTTCAATCCGAACCGGGGGACGTAGGAATTTCCGAACCTGGTAAACAATCTTGTTTGTTATCTGAGTGTTTTCAGTTCTGATTATTTATTTGTTACCCAATTTTTCCACACTTCTATGGATGCATAATAATCATAATTTAATAAATTTTTTGAGCTTAGAATACTTAAAATTGATTAAGAAAATCATGATCTTTGGAAACTTTTAAAAGTGAAAAAAATACAACACACGTTTTCAAATCAAGCGATGAGATAACACACATATTTAGAAGACCCCAAATGATGTTGTGGGTCTTATTTGATATTGAATTGGTTGAATTTTTGCATTTACCAATGCATAGGGTATTCAAAAATCAGAACAAAATGGTTCATGGGCTCATTACAAATCTCGGTTTATATCAGAGAGTTACGCTAGCTAGAGACATATGTTTCTAATGTTTGCATCTTTTCCATCATCATTTTGATAAGATCATTTGTGGGCTATGATGACGGAGCATCCCCTACAGTATAAGGGGGAGATAAGATGGGTATGATGTGGATGAAACTCCAGTATGTGGTGGTGCCGAGTATAAAAATTATGATGAGGGAATATAGGATGGGATGGATGTCATGGGAAAATACCCAGGATAAGTGGTAGATGAAATAGGTGGTTTTTGATGATAGGTGTAGGTAGGTGGGATGGACGTAAATAATCTCATGGTAATCAGTGGAAGAGATTGCGGGATGGAGAGGACAAGGTTTTGGAAGGGAGTGTGGGTTGCCGACACTAGAGGTGGCTGGGATGCAAAAGGTACATGGGAAGTGGATGATGTAGGTATGCCTACACTAAGGGCATTGGATGATGATATGGTAGATGTTATAGGGGTGACAAATGTCGAGGGAATGGTAGTTTTCATAGGTGTGATAGATACCGATAATGTGGGGTCAAGCTGAGAAACCATAGGTGATGAGGCGAAGTGGGTAATGATGTACTAGTAGTGGCTGATGCGGAAGTGAGGGAAACATGGGGGAGGAACAGATATAAACATGCCGTATATAATTTTTTTGAGATGAGTCATGGGTTGATGAGTGAGAGAGGTAATTGCAGTGTGATAGAGTTTTAATCAAGGATTCTTGCGAACTCCTTGTCACCGGTATGTATGGTAATAGGTTGGTTGGGGTCCATAGGTGATGATATGGAAGGTGGTAATGGGATAGGTGGGAGTGGCACATGGCTAACATGAAACACAAGAGTGTTGACTTGTCTATGATTCAAAACCATGTGAATGACAGTAGAATTGGTAATCTAAGCTCTGTTGATGGTATAAAAACAAAGAAATATGGGACATAATGGATCTGGAAAGTTGAAATTAGTCATTGTTTTGATTTAAAAATCAAAACACAAAGACCGACGCTGGTTAGGAAACCAATTCTAGTATTGGAGGGTAACCGATGCCGGTTGAGGACCAATGCCGATCACGGTGGAGAAATGAAAGATTCAAAAATATGGTGGTAGAAGGTGAAAATAGTAGGAAACTAGACTCGAAGATGATATCAAAGACCCATAAATGTAATGAAGTGATAGAGGAAGTCACAAAAAGTGATGGATGTGAATAAAACACTATTTTGGGAAAATGACCAAAATAACAATGAACCGACCGTGGTCAATAAACCGATGCCGATATCTGATATAACCAATGGCTATCGCTAGACCGATATCAAATACATGAATGAATAATAGATTGAGATTTGAAGATGAAAAGGTATGAATGAGATGGATCTAAACTTTGTAGGTGACAATAGAACACATAAAAGGTGATGAAGTGATAGAACAAGTCACATAAAGAACAAAAATGTAGATTTAATGCTATTTTGGTAGAAATGACCAAACAAAATAAAATTGATGAAGGTCAATTAATCGATGCCGATGAGATGATATAACCGATGGTGATCGTTGGACTGATACTAGTGATTGTGAAATTTGGGAAGATAAGAAAAAAGGAATTTTGGTGATTTAGATCAAGAAAAAGGCCAACCTAGAAGATGAGTATGGCTATGAAGAGTCCTAACAGCCCATAATAAACCAAAATACATTAGTTTTGAATGAGGGAATAAAGGATGAGAAAAATGAAGAAATGAACCTCACACCTCAAAACACAATCAGTCAAAAATCTAACAAACATGAAATCCTATGTTGTAGATTTTATGTTGTGGCTTATGCCATTTAGGACTGACTGTAAGTAGAATAGAATTTTTGGTCAATGAAGGTGCCCTATAGAAACTGAAAACTATGGCTAGTTTCAGGTAAATTTTGGCATGGTGTCCCCAATATATACTTTGCAATATGTGAGGCCCTACTCTAATATGATGATTGGCCAGAACACCAGCTAGCTCCGCCATTAATCAGATTATTAATCATTAACGGTAAATAATGGGAAAGAATATTCTGAAGCAATGTGTAATTTGTTTCAGTGATTTGGTTTAGGGTGTGTGTGCACAAAGTGAGCTACACTTCATTCTCACTAACCATTAGCTAGTCATGACCTCCAACATATAGGTTACAAATAAATTTAGATGAGCTACAATGCAACATATAAGGATGAAATGCAAAAATTTTAGAACCCAAATCGACAATTAGATTCAATGTAGCAAATGATGAATAGGTCAATAACATGATCTTTCACTACTACGCAAATGCAGGAAGAAAGAAATGATTCATTTTAAACATGAAATCAAAAATGTCGTTTAGACAATTGGAAGAAGACAATATTACCAGGAGAAGATTAAATGTGTATTTTTCAAAAAGAAAGAGACGCACACAATATTTCCCTATATGAAGAAAAAGTAATGAACCCAAGAGAGGGTCCCACTGGGCATGCCAAAATGTTTCACCAATAATTTTTCACTTTCTAGGATGAAACAGATAGAAGGTAAATAGTTAACAAGGAATACTTGTGAAGCGAAGGTGGAAAGAAGAATGTGCGTGTTGTTGAAATTATCCAAGTTGAATGTAGAGATCTCCTTTTTGTATGGGAAGGACTACCTATAAATTTAAAGCAATACCACAAGAAGAGTATTAAATAGCATATGAAAGTGGAATACCTAGCATATGCTAAATCCAAGAAGTGTGGTGCTTCCTAGAGAGGTTGTCAATCCACCATTTAATAACAATTTAATGTAAACACGAAACTGAAATAAATAGGTCCTATTAAAATGTAATGATTCGGATTTATCATATACAAAATAATCTAGATTCAATGCTAAATATAAAAATGCAACTCTAAATCTAATTAGAACCAGGGTTTTTTTCAGGTAAAGAAGGTGCATCCAGAGGTTTGATAAAGGTCGGGGCTTGTTAGTTGAGGTGCAGGTTGGTTTTGGATGAGAAGAAGGCTTGCTAATGTGAGAATATAAAATAACATAGAGACCGGTATCGGTTAAGTTCCCGACACTGGTATGTGGATAAAATTGATGGTGGTCGGGGAACTAACGTTGGTAGGGTCAATAGGTAGTTAACTATTAAAAATGGGTTTTTAGAATCTTTGTGATTGCATAGGAAGTGAGCGTAGTGTTGTTTGGGTCATAATATGGCTGAGAAGACTTAGGAATACTAAGAAGGAGGTTAAGAAAGGTGACATGGATTGGTATGGTTGAATAGTGGGTTGGTGGGAAGAAGGTGATATGTGGGTAATGGAAGAAATGAAATATAGAAAGAAGCAAGAGATCTACACTTGAATAAGCAAAAATGATGAATATCACAATACTTACTTGGTATTTTGTAGATCCTGTGAATGGAGATGGTTGGTGGTTGATTGGAGAAGAGATGGTTGAGTCTAGTGTCACGGAAGTGTAAATTGTGTGCTCCTATGAGTATTCGATATGGTTGGTGGTTGATTGGAGAAAATATGGTTCAGTCGGTGTCACGGAAGTGTAAATTGTGTGCTCCTATGAGTATTCCAATGCTTTGGAAGGAGAATTGATTGCTTTTCTTACACTGTGGTTGTGTGTGTTCATCGTCTGGATGCAAGAGAGCTTGAAGATTTGAGATTGAATGCAATAAGGCTCTAATAACTGACAAACCAACCTAGGTGAAGAGTTGTGAAAATGTATATAAAGTAACTGATGATGGTTGGGTAGCGGCACTAGCGAATTATAAACCGGTGTAGGTTGGGGTGAAATAGAAATTTTTACAAAAATAGGTAGATCTTCCTAGATTTGGCGTGTTTTCCAAGTTGGGTCCGCTTAGGGAAGTGGATTTATCATTAGAAAAGGTAGGAATATCATAGAAGAAGTCTAGTTAGGTTTAAGAAGAAGTCTCATTTAGTTAGGTCAAGTGGTGACTCAACACTGGGAGTGATGTCTTGGTCATTGTACATTAAATGCCTTTGGAATAGGTCTAGGGTGAGGTGTCATGATAAGGTGGATGTGTGAGGATTAAATTAACTTACTTAAAATAATTAATAATGTGAGGATGAATATTAATTCAATTGTAAGTGATTAAATTAATATCAATGTGGGGTAAAGGGGTTTTGGGTAGGTGCATGCATTATGTTGATTAATTTAAAGGGATAAAGGGAGTGTGACCCAAATTTGGTGTCTACAGTGTCCCTTCATTTTATCCATCATTTCTTTTTCTTTAATAATTCCTAGTACCTTTCTTTTTATGTATTTCCTTTTCCTGTGGGTTCCCACTAGCGTACCCTTATCTTTTGAGTGTTTGTGTGAACATCTTGTATTAGTTTTAGTTCTGCCTTACCCATCTATATAGGTACATTATCATCAGTTGGTCTTACTAGTATCATCTGCCCAACATTCACATCCACTACTAGGTTGAATTCCTCTTGAGGTATATCACAAATAGGCCCAACATATATATCCTTATTTGAAAGGACATTTTGACTATAGTAGCTATCCATGTCAAGATGTGGTGCACCCACTATCTAATCATACATTGCACTATCCTAAATTATTTTTAGCTAAAAACAATCTCTCCTTGTCATGCTACAATTGAAAAAGGGATTCTCTAGGGCACGTAGAACATTTTTCCAATATGCAATCTTCAGAACCTAGTATGCTTCTCCACCATTAGTTGAACTCTTCTCTCGAGTGTAACGTCTTGGTCATGACTGTTACTATGATGACTTCCACTTTTGACATTGAAAACATTGACATGTGATTTGTGTTAGGAAGGTGTATTCTTTTGATGTTGAAAATCATGTTTGCAATGGATGAGTTATTACTACTCTAAATTTGTGCTTCTTTGTAATTTTGTTTACTTGGAAGCAAGGCCATTCTATTTTGTGAATAATAAGTTGTAAATTTATATTGTTGTTTTCACATTTCTGTATGATAATAGCACACCTTGAATCAATTCCATTGATCCAAGGTATGATTTTTTTACTCTTTGTTGTCATCTTGTTAATTGAAATCTTTGAGTGAAACATGTTATGGAACCAAGCAAGAGTGTTTTGGCATAAATTGTGAAGGAGATGGGTTCGGGTGTCCTTACTTGGCACCATCCGCAAACTGTAATGTTTACCCTATTGGATTTTTGAGCTAAGGTGATAATACTTACCTAGGATCTATTACTGAACTATTTTGGGTTGACGCCTAAAACTATGTTGCAATGCCATACCCTATCTAGATTCTAACCTAAGATGGTATGTGATATAGTTATGGGGTTTGAACTAACCTAAGATAAATTTTAAAGACCTAAGAACTAAGATGGAAACCTAACTAATGCTAAGGTGACCTAAAATATTACTAAGGTGAAAGGGGACCTATGGGTTACGTGGAAAATGGAAGGTTGGTGGCGGTGGTTTCTAAAGTATTAATGAGAATTAAATCTCATTCCTTACATCTTAATTTTCCAAGTTTGGCGGAGGCAAGGAAGGTAGGTAAGATGCCTAGTTGACATCATTGCTAAATTTAAAATGCATGTTAAATTTTGAAATCAACTTTGCCAAATTTGAAGTGGTGGTGGCATAAGAAAAGAGAGGGAATTTGCATTCAATGCATTCAATGGCATTGATTTTGGTGAAGAGACCACCTAGGAAAGAGGAGAAGGGTGTTTTGTGGAAGTTGTTGGTCATTCTGGTCTTTCTGGTTTTTTCTCTACATGTGGTTTTGGTTCTTTGAACCAGCAAGTCTATTTCTTTCGACCCATAGCGATCTTGAGCATCCTCAAACTGTTTCTGAACCTGTGGAAACATGGAGGTAGTTGGGAGAGTTGGTTGTTGATGTTGTTTGAAAAGAAGAGATTCTTGAGAATCTCGATTAGAGATCTTCTGCAAATCAACAAGAAATTTCATCAGGCATGATAGGCTCTTCTTATTAAACAATTTTTCTTTTTATTAAGCATCTTCATTAGAACAACTCTGCTCTTTGAAATGAATGGCTTTGTGGAAATGTTTTGGTGTATTTTGGTTGTGATCTTCTATTTGAGTTTGTTGATTTGAAAGGATGCAATATGGGTATTTTCTTGATGCATGTTTGAGTAAATCGTGTTTATCTTATTTGAAACTAGATTGTTGCTTAAGTCACATGGACTTCTAACTTACTTCGTGAAAATGGATTAGGAAAAATTGTTGGGAAAAGATTTGATACGGTTTGTTTCCTCTATTAAAGGAAAGTATAAAATGTTGTGTCTTTTTTTGAAGCTTGAGTTGCTTTGAATCTTGTCATTCCTATTGATTTATAATGGAATAGTGGTTTGGATTCTGCATTGGGTAGATTCACATTTGTTAGATGTAATAGAAAATGAGTTTATTACTTCTGAACCTTGCACGCTTGAGTTGTGAATCTCTATTAGAATGCTTTGAAGGAAGATAACCTTAGCTCTCTTGAAGTAGTTTTGGTCTATGTCACTCCAGTTTGACCCTTCACTGTCATGGTTGTTGGTAGCCTCTATTTTATGGAATCAAACTTATTGAAAATAACAATAAGGAAGTCTTACTGTGCTTGGTATGAATAAATTCTGTGGATTCTTGTGTATCCGTTTGAAACAATTGATAGAATTTATTATGTTCTCTTACCTGTATGTATGAAATGGTTTATGGAAAACCTTTTGATTTACATCTGTAGATGTTGATGTGAAAATCAACTACTGTAGTGGAACATGGAATTAGTTCAATTTTGGTTATCTGAGGGGAAAGAGTTGGAATGTTCTATTTTATTCTCCTCTCTTTTGTTCAATTTTAGGAACCAATTTGGGGTTTCATTTCCTTTGATTGCTTTCATCTTAGTCAAAATTCAGTTGGAGCGTAAAGTTTCTCCTTCTCCTTTTAGGCTCGATGATGAACACATGTGCTAGGGAATTACAATCCTTTCACTGATCCCAATTGTATTTGAATCTGGTTGGACTTATTTTCATTGTATCTGAAAATGACTTCTTTCCTTCTTGTGGAATAGGAAACATGTTTTTACTTGACTATAATCTCTTAATCACTTTCTATTTGGGATGATTAAGCTTTGTTTTTTGTAGTGTGCAAAGCTATCAACGTGGATGAATTTAGAAGATCAGTTGTTGCTTGATACTTCTGGTACAGTTGTAGAATGAATTCTTTGAATATTTCCTTTAGTGGTAGCTAGTAAGCTACTGAAACTATCCCTATTTTGTGTTGAGGGAAGTACATTGTTGTTAACTGATTTGCATGTTACAGTTTATATAATTCGGTTCAGTATTGGGAAGAAATAATGAGAATCTCTCTCTCATCTTGATTATTGACTTCCATCTCATTCTCTCTCTCCTTTCTGAGTTGTGGATTTTGTTACTATTACTCTTGTGCTCAAAAGGTAGTTGATTTTTATCTCTCTCTGACTATTATTTCTTGTTATTATTACACCTTGCTTGAAGCTGACCGTTTTGGTTAGGTTAGCTGAAGGGGATTACAGAGTAGATAGTTGGATGAATCACTTTCTTTCCTTCTCAATTGATTGTTAAGAAGGTAATGAATCGATGTGTGACTATCTTCAGGAGAAGTACATGGAATTTAAACCTTGTAAAATCTGTTGATGTTGAACAAAAAGGTTAGGCTAGAGTTGGCTTAAATTGGAATGATTCAAAGACACTATAGTATGAAATAGATAAGTAATTGGGATGTAATATTACTTTTCTGTTGTATTTTTCTTATGAAATTTCTGAACGAAGATTGTTGTTTAATCTTGATACTTATTTAATGTGACAAGGTTGCTCACTCTGTTCTTCTTTTAGTGGTACTTAATTCTTTACTAGGTATCTATCTGTATTGCTTAATGTTTCATAAGAGTAGAGTTATTTTTATGAGATAGTTAGTCAAAAGCACATCGCTTTAATGATTAGTGCTTATCATGCTCAGTTCAACGAACTGACCCATGCTAGCAATTTTTGCAGATGGATTCCGTAAGTGACAAAAGAAGACAAGTTCCTTTATGATGCTTCCTGTGTTTACTTAAAGGCTGCATTTTTAATGAGGATTTATTATTCTTTTTGAGATGTAATTGAAAAAGGGAAAAAGTTGTAAATTTTACTTGATTTTATCAATGAAGAATGACATGAAAAATGTCTGAAATGTTTAGACCTATAAAATATGTATTTTGTTTGATCAATGAGAAAGGATTGAGTGTTATTGATATTTGATGTGCCATTATCTTTTGGGCTTACTACAAGGGGATTGTAAACTTATTCTTATTCTCTTGTAAACATATATGTTTTGGATTATTTTAGTTGGACTCAAATGAAATAGAGAAAAAGAGTATTGATACTCTATTCTCCTCTTAAATGCAACTTCTAAGTTGGCATACATAGATGAACACTCAAATAGGTCAATATGGATTATTAATTGACATTAATAGAAGAGTAAAATACATATGGATCCTTGTATAAGAAAATAACTGGCAATGGACCCTAACTAGTATATGTTAAAGGAAAGAAAATTAGTCTTCAGGATAAATATTTCATTGTGACTCTTCAGGGTACTATACCCAAAGGAAATTTGGAAAGAGGAAATTATACCTCTTATTAGAAAACCTTAACTGAGGTAAGGTAATTGAAAATAAATGAATACATATGTATAAGAAATAGACTTCATTTTAATGAAGTCCATTATTAAGGAGTTTGGATTTAAATTCAGTCATGAATAAAATTGGTTAAGTAAGTTAAATCTTATTATGTTAAGATGAATTGGAATGTAATCCTGAACTTAAATTAAGAAACCAAGGAATGACATACAATCCTTGGTAGAAGGATTGGTTGCAGATTAATTTACATGATAACCATAAGTCATTTATGACTAGAAACCATAATGATAGAAGAGATTAGAAAATTAAAAGAAAGTATTTAACCTCTTATCTAGATATGTACCTCTAGACAAGGGGATTCCATGGGATGTTGGTACATGCCAACTGCAATAATGTTTCATCATGAAGACCGGGTCTTCATGAGGACACAATGTTGCAGCTGACATGTTGCAACACCCTTCCAAATCGGATCATCTAGGTTTACATAAACTCGGACTTGACTTGGTTACACTCTAGGTCAGTTTAGGGACATGATTTGGTATAGGGAAGGAATCCCGATGACTAAAGGTAACTAGACACACACAATCGACCTAGGTTGATTGAGTATGTCTATGTACCCTTAGTCACCGCGAGTGGCCCTCTATACCAATCTATGTTGCTAACCTGAGTTATGGTTAAACCTTGGACAAGAGGACTGACAGGAGTCAGTGAAGACCATTCTAGATAACAGATGAAGTGGGGGTGAAGGATGTATTCCATTGATGAGTATGCCATCTAGGAATATGATCATGCAAAGCATGTGAAAATATTTGGCCAAAGTATCACAAGTTGCTGGTTGCATTGTCCTATATCACCTAGTTTAAGAAGCAGGATTTCAGATGAATATTGGTAACAAATATTCAGATAGGCCTCTTAAACAAAACACTTCAATACCCTAAAAGGGTAAAAGAACCAAGTATACTTAGTATATAATACATTGAGTTAACATGAAGGATCGGTAAGAAACTGAGTCATGAAATGAGAGATCGATGAAACTCCGAGTCATGAAATGAGAGATCGGTAGTTCATCGAGTCATTACAGTTGCATATGGTTATCTGTTATGAGATTGATTGGCATGGAATGTGTGTTATAAAGAATGATCATTTAGATCAAATAACATTATTTAAAAACTTGAAACATGTGTTCTAAATTATGATAATTTAGAACAATGAGACATTATTAAAAAAAAATATTCCCTTGTTTCTAAAGCTTTAAAATAGGAATGTTAAATTTTGGTGTCGAGTTCAAGGTTGAAGCTCTTGGACGTATTGTTTCCATAATATTATAAAACTTGAATTTTCTTGATTAAAACATAAAATGGTTAGAATAAGAGGAAATGCTGCAAACAACCTGCCACCGGGTGGAGAAGCAACTACTACCTAAAAACTTGATGAGATCCTCTTGCTCACTCGATTGGACATGAGATATCGCATGGCTATACTAGAAGAGCAGTAATGGACAATGAGTAGGAGAAAGAAGATGCCGATAATGACGACGATCAACCACCTCCTGTGGAAAATACATATGGGGGAAATCTAGGTGTTGATAATAGTAATGTAAACATACCTAATCAGCTTGAAAATAAAAAGGAAAGATTAGCAATGGAACTCACCAATGATATAAAAATAATAAGTCCTCCTAAGTTTGATGGAACTACACTTGGGGATGGGGCTGAGCACTAATTGGCTTAGTGAAATGGAGAATTAATTTTCTATAAGAAACTTCTCTGAGGAAACAAAAGCAATATGGGGAGCATATCAAATTTCTCATGAGGCATCTTCGTGGTGGGACAACCGTAAGGATGAGTTGAATATGGTCGAAGAAGACATAACTTGGGATCAATTTAAAAGTTACTTTAGGCAATGATGGCTGCCTCAAATTTTCTATGATTAGAAAATGACTGAATTTTAGAACTTATCTCAAGGAAAGTTAACTGTGACAGAGTATTGGGAAAGGTTTACTAAACTCCTTAAGTACGTGCCTTAGTATCAAACTGATGAGAAGTTCAAGATACAGAAATTTATTATGGGATTAAATCCCATTATAGGAGGTGAGGTGGATGTTCACAGTCCAACCACTATGGAAGGGGTTGTTGAAAAATCCATAAGGCAAGAACAAAAATTAAAAGCAATCTCTTCTCATAGAGAGGAAATTAGAAAGAAGATTCCAAACTCTTCTTCGTCTCTTACACCTAAAAAGGGACCCTGGAAGAGGTTTGGCATGAAAAACAAATTTTCCACTGATAATAATAAGAGAAAAACAATAAACAAACCAAAGGATGACCGCAATCAACAACATAGGATACACGTTGCGGTAGCTGATAAACAAGCCAAAAAGCAAGTCACACCCATAGAAGTTTCGGGTAAGTTATTTGATATACTTGTGACTATAATTTTTGATACTGGAGCTACTAAATGTTTTATTTCTACTAAGTTAGCTTTGAAATTAAAAATAAAATATGAGAAAATGGATAAATTGTGGACTGTGCATTATGGAAATAATGTTACTCATACGATTAATATGTGTCTTTTTGGATAAGTCCTCGACTTGCCTAGTTTTTCCACAGAATTTGACCTTTATGTTGATCCTTTGGGGTCTTATGACGTAATCATAGGTGTTAACTGGCTAGCTGAGCATAAAGCAAAGGTTGATTATTTTGAAAAACATATTAGTGGTCATTTAGGGTGTAAAACATGAGATTTCAGTTAGGAAGTTGTCAGCAATGCAACTTAAAAAGGCCAAAAACAAAGGTTGTACCTTGTATGTAGTAAAGATTTTATGAGACTGTAGAAGAAGGTAAAGATTTTATGGAAAAATATCCTTTGTTATGAAATTTTAGAGATGTATTTCTAGAAGAGTTATCGGGTCTTCCACCCAAACGAGAGTTTGACTTCACAATAGAGATCAAACCAGGAACCAAGCCTATATCCAAGGCACCTTATAGAATGACTACCATTGAATTGGTAGAGCTTAAGGCTCAGTTATAGGAACTTTTTCAAAAGGATTGATAAGACCGAGTGTCTCACCTTGGGGAGCACCAATAATCTTTGTGAAAAATAAGGATGGCACACTTAGATTGTGTATTGATTACAGAATGTTGAACAAGGAAACTATTAAGAATTGATATCCACTTCCTAGAATTGATGATTTGTTTGATTAGATGTGTGGAGCATCGGTGTATTCTAAAATAGATCTTTGATCGGGATATCATCAATTGAGAATAAAGGATGAAGACATACATAAAAACTTTTAGAACAAGGTATGACCATTATGAATTCACATTTTTACCTTTTGGGTTGACAAATGCACCTGCCACTTGTACGAATTTGATGAATAATATTTTTCAAGAATACTTGGACAAGTTTGTGCTTGTATTTTTGGACTATATTCTCATATACTCTAAAAGCATTGAAGAACATCATGAGCATTTGAAGATAGTTTTGGAAATCTTAAGAAAGAGAAAGTTGTATGGTAAGTTGTCTAAATGTTCCTTCTATGACACGGAAGTACACTATTTGGGACATGTAATAAGCAAAAATGGAATAGTTATAGATCCTTTGAAGATCATAGCTATAACTGAGTGGCCTATACCCAAGAATGTGCATGAAGTTAGAAGCTTCATGGGTCTTGCTGGTTACTATAGAAAGTTTTTTAAAGACTTTTCTAAGATTACTACACCAATAACTTCATTACAAAAGAAAGATAAGAAATTTGTTTGGAATGACAAATGTGAATCTACTTTTAAGATTCTAAAGGATCAGTTAACTACAACACCTATTTTGACTGTACCTGATCTAAATGGGGACTTTATTGTTGTAATGGATGCATTTGGAGAGGGCCTCGAGAGGTATTTTGTTGCAGGATGACCATGTCATAGCTTATGAAAGTAGAAAAATCAAGTTACATGAATGGAATTATGCTCCACATGACCTAGAGCTTGTTGTCATTGTTCATGCCCTTCAAATATGGAGGCATTATCTTCTCGGTAGGCCTTTTGAACTAAAAAATTGACCATCTTGGGCTGAAGTATATTTTCACTCAGCCAAACCTAAATGCAAGATAACGAAGATGGTTGGAATTTCTTTCTCAGTATGATTTTGATATAAGCTATATTAAAGGCAAGGAAAATAGAGTAGCTAATGCTCTAAGTCATAGGAAGCACATTTTTTCTATTATAACATTAAGAACTTAGTTTAAAGATGAGGTGAAAAGTGTCATGGAATCTGATTCTTATTTTCAGTAAGTAAGGACAACACTTGCTACAAATCCAAAAGATGTGAGATATAAGAGTTTTCATTTCGACAATGAAGGAATTTTGTGGTTTGAAAACTGGGTATACATACATTTAGAAAATGATTTAAGAAAGAAATTATTAGTTGAATTCCACAACTCACCTTTTTCTGGGCACCCTAGCATTACAAAGATGCTTGCTGATATAAAACAACAATATTTATGGAAAGGGATGAAGAAGGATGTGATGGAATTTGTGACACACTGCTTAGAGTGTCAACGTGTTAAAGCGGAACATATGCATCCAGCCAATTTATTATACCCTCACAGTATTCCACAGTAAAAATGGCAAGTGATAACTATGGATTTTGTTCAAGGATTTCCTATGTCAAAGAATAAACATGATGTTATTCTAGTTGTTGTTGATAAACTAACAAAGGTAGCACACTTTATTATTGGTAATCTAAAGGATGATTCACCTATGTTAGCAAGAATATTTGTGTATGAGATTTTCAAGTTACATGGAATACCTGAATTAATCATATCGAGATAGAGATCCGAGAATGACATCAAGATTTTGGCAGACACTTAATGTAGCTCTAGGAAATAAACTAAATTTCAGTTCTATGTATCACCCAGAAACGGATGGACAGACTAAAAGAGTTAATAAAATTTTAGAGGATATGCTAAGAATGTATTATATGGATGAGCAAAGTATAAATGGGAGGAGTACCTTCCATTAGTTGAGTTTTCTTATAATAATACTTATCACACCTCTCTAAAAATGGCACCTTTCGAAGCACTATACAGAAGGAAATGCAGAACCCCTATTAGCTAGGACAACATTGAAGATAGAGAGGTGATAGGGCCTGAAATCCTTACAGAAATGGAACAAAAATTAAAATGATTCATGAACACTTGAAGGAAGCTACAGATAGGAAAAAAGTTATGCAAACTTAAAGCGGGTGGATAGGAAATTTGAACTTGGTGAGAAGGTATTTCTTTGGGTTAAGCCGAAAAAGAGTTCTATAACTTTTGGCAAGGCTGCCAAGTTATCACCTCGTTATGTGGGACCCTTTGAAATTGTTGAAGTAATCAACCCTGTAGCTTATCATTTAGCTCTACCTCCTACTTTATCATGAATGCATGATGTTTTCCATATTTCTTTGCTTAAGAAATACATTTCAGATTTATCACATGTGTTGAATTGGAATTCCTTACAGGTCTAAGACCCATGAATAATCATGGTTAAACCCATTTGAGTGCTGGAAACTCACCAATTACACTTAAGAAATTGTGAAATAAGTCAATGTAAGGTCCAATGGGACCATTTTAATGAAGAAAGTGCAACCTGGGAAAATCTTGAAGATATGAGATTTGCTTTTCCATACTTGTTTGATCAGAATTGATTCTGAAGGTTGATAAAATCTGAAAACCTTATTCATATTTTGATGTTAAATCTGCCAAACTTGGGCAGTTACTGAACTATTTGACAGGTATTTTGATATTGTTTTGAAAACTTGAATTTTCAAATTTAGTTCTGTTATGAACATATGAATGGAAGGACTATAATTAAGTTTTTCCTAAACTATAATGGTTTTATTAAGTTAATCATCGGGATGATGATTCTTTTAAGGAGGAAGGTATGTAACATCTTGGTCATGGATAGTTACTATGATGACTTCCACTTTTGACATTGCAAATGTTGACATGTGATTTGTCTTAGGAAGGTGTATTCTTTTGACATTGAAAATCATGTTTGCAATGGATGAGTTATTAATGCTCGGAATTTTTGCTTGTTGTAATTCTGTTTACTTGGAAGCAAGGCCATTCCATTTTGTGAATAATAAGTCGTAAATTTATCTTGTTGTGTTCACATTTCTATATGATAACATCACACATTGAATCAATTCCATTAACCCAAGCTACGTTTTTGTTCTTTTTAGGTGTCATCTTATTAATTGACATGCTAAATGAAACATGTATGAAACGAAGAAGTGATTTGGTGTAAATTGTGAAGGATGCGGGTTGGTGTCCTTACTCGGCACCATCGCAATGCAAGCGTAATGTTTACCCTATTGGATTTTTGAGCTAAGGTGATAATACTTACCTAGGATCTATTACTGAACTATTTTGGGTTGACGCCTAAAACTATGTTGCAGTGCCCTACCCTATCTAGATTCTAACCTAAGATGGTATGTGATATAGTTATGGGGTTTGAATTAACCTAAGATAAAATTTAAAGACCTAAGAACTAAGATGGAAACCTAACTAATGCTAAGGTGACCTAAACTATTACTAAGGTGAAAGGGGACCTATGGGTTACGTGGAAAATGGAAGGTTGGTGGCAGTGGTTTCTAAAGTATTAATGAGAATTAAATCTCAGTCCTTACATCTTAATTTTCCAAGTTTGGTGGAGGCAAGGAAGGTAGGTAAGATGCCTAGCTGACATCATTGCTAAATTTTAAAATGCATGTTAAATCTTGAAATCAACTTCACCAAATTTGAAGTGGCGGTGGCACAAGAAAAGAGAGGGAATTTGCATTCAATGCATTTAATGGAATTGATTTCGGTGAAGAGACCACCTAGTTAAGAGGAAAAGGGTTTTTGTGGAAGTTATTGGTCATTCTAGTCTTTTTAGTTTTTCTCTCAGTATGTGGATTTGGTTCTTCGAACCAACAAGTCTATTTATTTTGACCCATAGTAATCTTGAGCATCCTCGAACTGTTTCTAAACCTATGGAAACATGGAGGCAATTGGGAGAGTTGATTGTTGATGTTGTTTAAAAGAAGAGATTCTTGAGAAGCTCGGCTAGAGATCTTCTACAAATCAACAAGAAATTTCATCAGGCATGATAGGCTCTTCTTATTAAACAATTTTGCTTTTTATTAAGCATCTTCATTAGAACAACTCTGCTCTTTGAAATGAATGGCTTTGTGGAAATGTTTTGGTGTATTTTGGTTGTGATCTTCTATTTGAGTTTGTTGATTTGAAAGGATGCAATATGGGTATTTTCTTGATGCATGTTTGAGTAAATCATGTTTATCTTATTTGAAACTGGATTGTTGCTTAAGTCGCGTGGACTTCTGACTTCCTGTGCAAAATGGATTAGGAAAAATTGTTGGGAAAAGATTTGATATGGTTTGTTTCCTCTGTTAAAGGAAAGTATAAAATGTTGTGTCTTTTGTTGAAGCTTGAGTTGCTTCGAATATTGTCGTTCTGTTGATTTATAATGGAACAGTGGTTTGGATTCTACATTGGGTAGATTCACATTTGTTAGATGTAATAGAAAATGATTTTATTACTTCTGAACCTTACATGCTTGAGTTGTGAATGATTTGAAGGAAGATAACCTTATCTCTCTTGAAGTAGTTTTGGTCTATGTCACTCCAGTTTGACCCTTCACTGTCATGGTTTTTGGTAGCCTATATTTTATGGAATCAAACTTATTGAAAATAACAATAAGGAAGTCTTATTGTGCTTGGTATGAATAAATTCTGTGGATTCTTGTGTATCCATTTGAAACAATTGATAGAAGTTCTTGTTGTTCTCTTACCTGTATGTATGAAATGGTTTGTGGAAAACCTTTTGATTTACATCTATAGATGTTGATGTGAAAATTGACTACTATAGTGGAACGTGGAATTAGTTTGATTTTGGTTATCTGAGGGGAAAGAGTTGGAACGTTCTATTTTATTATCCTCATTTTTTTGATTTTAGGAAGCAATTTGGGGTTTTATTTCATTTGATTGCTTTCATCTTAGTCAAAATTCAGTTGGAGCATAAAGTTTCTCCTTCTCCTTTTAGGCTCAATGATGAACACATGTGTTGGGGAATTGCAATCCTTTCGCTGATCCTAATTGTGTTTGAATCTAGTTGGACTTCTTTTCATTATATCTAAAAATAATTATTTTCTTCCCATGGAATAGGAAAAATGTTTTTACTTGACTGTAATCTCTTAATCACTTTATATTTGGTATGATTAATCTTTGTTTATATTTTGAAAAGCTATCAACGTCGATGAATTTAGAAGATTAGTTGTTGCTTGATACTTCTGGTACAGTTGTAGAATGAATTCTTTGAATATTTCCTTTAGTGGTAGATAGTAACCTACTGAAACTGTCCTGTTTTGTGTTGAGGGAAGTACATTGTTGTTAACTGATTTACATGTTACAGTTTATATAATTTGGTTTAGTATTGGGAAGAAATAATGAGAATCTCTCTCTCATCTTGATTATTGACTTCCATCTTGTTCTCTCTCTCCTTTTTGAGTTGTGGATTTCATTACTGTTACTCTTGTGCTCAAAAGGTAGTTGATTGTTATCTCTCTCTCTAACTTGTTATTTCTCGTTATTATTACATCTTGCTTGAAGCTGACCGTTTTGGTTAGGTTAGCTAAAGGGGATTGTAGAGTAGATAGTTGGATGAATCAATTTCTTTCCTTTTTCTTTCCTTCTCAATTGATTGTTAAGAAGGTAATGAATCGATGTGTGACTATCTTTAGGAGAAGTACATGGAATTTAAACCTTGTAAAATCTATTGATGTTGAACAAAAAGGTTAGGCTAGAGTTGGCTTAAATTGGAATGATTCAAAGACACTATAGTATGAAACAGATAAGTAATTGGGATGTAATATTACTTGTTTGTTGTAGCTTTTCTTATGAAATTTCGAATGAATATTGTTGTTTAATCTTGATACTTATTTAATGTGACAAGGTTGCTCACTTTATTCTTCTTTTAGTGGTACTTAATTCTTTACTAGGTATCTATTTGTATTGCTTAATGTTTCATAAGAGTAGAGTTCTTTTTATGAGACAGTTAGTCAAAAGCACATCTATTTAATGATTAGTGTTTATCATGCACATTTCAACAAACTGACCCATGCTAGCAATTTTTACAGATGGGTTCCGTCAGTGAAAAAAGAAGACAAGTTCCTTTATGATGCTTCCTGTGTTTACTTAAAGGATGCATTTTTAATGAGGATTTATTATTCTTTTTGAGATGTAATTGAAAAAGGGAAAAAGTTGTAAATTTTACTTGATTTTATCAATGAAGAATGACATGAAAAATGTTTGAAATGTTTAGACTTGTAAAATATGTATTTTTTTATCAATGAGAAAGGATTGAGTGTTATTGATATTTGATGTACCATTATCTTTTAGGCTTACTGTAAGGGATTGTAAACTTATTCTTATTCTCTTGTAAACATATATGTTTTGGATTATTTCAGTTGGACTCAAATGAAATAGAGAAAAAGAGTATTGATACTCTATTCTCCTCTTAAATGTAACTTCTAAGTTGGCATACATAGATGAACACTCAACTAGGTCAATATGGATTATTAATTGACATTAATAGAAGAGTAAAATACATATGGACCCTTGTATAAGAAAATAACTGGCAATGGACCCTAACTAGTATATGTTAAAGGGAAGACAATTAGTCTTCGGGATAAATATTTCATTGTGACTCTTTCGGGTATTATACCCAAAGGACATTTGGAAAGAGGAAATTATACCTCTTCTTAGAAAACCTTAACTGAGGTAAGGTAATTGAAAATAAATGAATACATATGTATAAGAAATAGACTTCATTTTAATGAAGTCCATTATTAAGGAGTCTGGATTTAAATTCAGTCATGAATAAACTTGGTTAAGCTTAGTAAGTTAAATCTTACTATGTTAAGCTGATTTGGACTGTAATCCTGAACTTAAATTAAGAAACCAAGGAATGACATACAATCCTTTGGGTAGAAGGATTGGTTGCAGATTAATTTACATGACAACCATAAGTCATTTATGACTAGCAACCATAATGATTGAAGAGATTAGAAAATTAATAGGGTTGCTGAAACTGAATCTTAAATTAAGAAGATAAGAAAGTATTTAACCTCTTATCTAGATATGTACCTCTAGACGAGGGGATTCCATGGGATGTTGGTACACGCCAACTACAATAATGTGTCATCATGAAGACCAGGTCTTCATGAGGACACAGTGTTGTAGCTGACATGTCGCAACACCCTTCCGAATTGACTAGGTTTACATAAACTCGGACTTGACTTGGTTACACTCTAGGTCAGTTTAGGGACATGATTTGGTATAGGGAAGGACTCCGATGACTGAAGGTAACTAGACACACACAATAGACCTAGGTCAATTGAGTATGTCTATGTACCTGTAATGCCCGGTTAAACAACCCACTTGAGAACCATGAACCACCTAGGTTTAGTTAGAAAATTATGGAATAATTTTTTTATTTTTTTTAAGGGGCTAGGAGTTGACAACCAAAGTCTCAAAGATAAATAAATTCAACTGATAACCTTTCCCATAAAAATGATTACTGATTTCACATTATACAAGAATAAGTGCAATAAGTCCACACCTAGCTCAAATCTCTCTAGGGATTACTTTGTTTATTGATCACATTGACATTTAGCTAAATATTCCTTAATTAAAAATTTTAGTGTTAAGGGACCCAAAACAATTAAATACCCTAGGTATTTAATTCCATAAGGTAAAGACTAGATTAGGGTTTAATTTCGGTGAGAAAGGAATACATACTTAAAATTAACAGAGTAAGGTCTCACTTACCCACTCCCAGAACTTGATTTAGAGTGTTTACCACCAAGTTGCAAAGCAACAGTTGCCACTGATAGGTTCTAAAGCAATTAAATTTCACTGGGACAAACTTATCCCTTAAAAATAACTCTCATAGGTAATAAGGTCTAAAACTTAGGGATATAAGTTTCAGTTAGGTTCAGGGAGCAATTTTACTCCCATACCCACTCTCTAATAGGATCAGAGTTTAAACTTTATTTTTTTCATACCTAATGCTTCCAAAATTTCCCTAAACTATTCCCAGTGGATAGGAAATTTTCTCACCTTTTTGGTGATATAAAAAATTCCTCCTAACTCATTCGGGAACTCAAGATATGGTCCAGGTGGAGTTTTGGGATTAAATTTTCCCCAAGGGGACACGTGTCAAGAGGAGGGGAAATCTCCTTTAGTGGGTTGGCAGGTCGTGGGGTGTTTTTAGAAATTTTTCCCCATATGGCACAAAATAAAAATTTCTCCTGAACCTCCACCGCCACCTCCCAAGGTGCCACATGGTACCCTTTGATTGGTCTTGATCTGACGGGGAGAAATGGAAATTTTTTCCAAAATTTTTAAAAAAATCAAAGGGCAAAAATTTATTGTGCATCTGTTGCTGCCCTATGAGGACATATGGTAGCCTCTGATTGGCTACAGGTCAGTGGAGAAAAAAATGAAAATTTTCCCGAGCCAAAATTTTCAAAAAAATTTCTAAGGGCAATTTTGATGGGAAATTTTTGGGTTGCGGGCCTGTTAGGGAAAATTTTCCCAAATTTTCCCGACAAGGCACAAAAACTTCAAAGTGCCATAACTTGAGCTAGAAATCTTAGTTTTGGGAAACCAAGAAATTTTTAGAAAGCTATCGATGCCCTCTTTGCATAGAAAACACAAATTTCACTTTTTGATGAAGTTTAAGTGGTAAATTTTGCAAAAAGGATCTACAGGATTTTAATTAGCAAACTGGCAAGTTTCCAAATTTCAATTTTGATTAAATTATATATCCTCCTTCACTCAACATGTCAAAAAACATGGAGGATTGGTCTAGGAGAGTTTAGAGTGTTTTAGGAAAGTTAATTTTGTACAATTTATTTCAATTTGGGATTTTTTCCAACAAATGACAGGAAATGGTTGAGAAGGAGATTAAGCTCAAATTTTCAATGGTTCAAGTTATTCTCTTAAATCTTCTTGTCGATTTGAGTTCATTACTAGTATATCATGTTGAATTTTAAGGTTTCTAGGTATATTTTTAAGTGTTGGTTCCAACTGTGCATTTTATTTAGAATTACCAGTTTTAAAAGTCACAATGCTAGTGATCAAATTTTTAAAGGATCTATTTGTCAATTTTATCATTTAAGTGTGGCATATATTTTCTAAATTAATCCAATGCATATAGTTTTTTCTAAACAAATCCTTTCCAAGTTAAATTACAAGTTCTAATTCCAAATTTAATGTAATTCCAAGGATGTAAAAACAATATACTTCCTTCCTTCACATTCTTCTTTCCAATAGAGATTTTAATTCACCAAAGCCATTCAAATCCAATATCCAGTACAATTTTTAGAAAAGAATGCAATCCTTTATTGTTTTCCAATAACTCTTTACAATTTTCTCTTTTACATTTGATTTCTAAAATACAATATACAATACATATAACAATTCTTCACATTCCTTTTCAAAATAGAGAATGGAATATAACTCCTTACATTTCACATTTCCATTTCAATCTTTCTTCATCAATACAAGCATTTTATTATTGCAATTAATTATACAATTCATCCAAATCAAAGTTGAAAGGGATACAATAAACTTGCTCACAAGAAGGGATTGTCAAACCTGTATATTCCTCTTGCTCAAAACAGAAACATGCTCCATTTTTTTTTTTCTCCAAATTTATCACAAAAAGAGGGGGAAAGGTAATGCTCTCCACCCAACCAAGACATCCAATGAAAGGATAAGCCTTCCTTTATCATTGGCCTTCGAGCCCCCCAAGATGTAATAAAAGGTGTAATTCAACCATGGAAACAATCAAGCTTCCACACACAACATTCTTTCACATACACATTTTCCTTTTTAAAACACAAAGCAACACTAAAAGTAAACAACAAGATTACACAACTACATATAAAAAAATTTAATAACAACTCAAGATTGATCATGCAAGCCAAAGGAGTAAGGACTATGGGTGAATCTACTTATGCCTCCCAATTGGGAATTGGGCATCCACCAAAAAATCATACCGCCAATATAACATATCATAACCCATAAACCTTATATCTCTCAACCCCTCCTTATGCCCCCAAAATTTTTCCCTTATTCCCCCAACAATTTTTCCCTTATTCCCCCACAAGTAAGAAATGCAAGCTATTTATTTTCCATGGTGGATCCCAAACCCAAAACTCCCTCCACAAAATTATTATGCCCATGGCATTTCCTTATGCCCCCACAAGAATTCCCCATATCCTTCTCCTACACAATTCCTAAGGTAGTCTACCCAATCAGCAAACAAATAAAACAATGCATGTACCATACACACAACACAATAAGAAAAAAACAAAAATAAGGAAGAAATAAACTCCTACCTCTCCATGGAATGATTTTCTCCACACAACAAGCTTTGAATGTCAAAAACACATTCCCAAAATAGCAGTGCCAAAGTATCAAATGCTCTCCAATTTCCTCCAAATCAACAAGATCTATAATCATAGAAAAATGTGCCCAAGGATGCATGCAAACACAGTACAAAATAGAAAGCTCCCAAGCATGCAAAGCTATCTTCAAAACTTCCTTAAAAAACAAGAGCTCCCACAAGAAAATGTGCCCCAAGGAAGAATGCAAAAAGGTTTAACAACCCAAAACAAGAAGAGAGTTTGAATTAAATAGAAGAGGGAGAGAAGAGAATGGTGTGGATCCACGTAGGATGCCACATCACACATCCTACAATTCAAACAAAAAATAAAAAATTCCATTCTCCCAAGCACAATAAATGAAATGAAAAATTAACTTACACACTCTAAAAGAGCCCACACCACAAGGGACAACTATTTAATAAAATGTAAGAGAGTGCAATCCAAAACAAGCAACATTATGAATAAAATGCATTTAAAAGTCACAAATCATATATCCATCCATAAGTATGGTTTGTATAATAAATTTAGAGGCATGTGACAAGTTTTACTTGTCCCACAAGTCTCTAAAAACAGCCCCCAAGGTCAAATTCGAATTTCCATGGAGGTGGAGTATTTCATACTCCAAATTTGACTTACACAAGCTCTTACAAAATTAAATACAATAGCCATCAACTCTTATAATTACTTCCCATATCCCAATTTGATTTATTTAAATTTTAACTATATGATTCCCACATTAATCCATCACAATTTTAATTAGTTTAAAGGAAAGGAAAACATTACATAATAAAATACATACAATAGTAATAAAAGGAAACACATTAATAGTATACACAAACCCATGGTTACATGTAAAGGTAATCCCCCCCATGGAAATCCATAACAAAATACAACACACACACAAAACAAGTTGTCATGGTGACCGTGTTGAATTCACCCAGAATTCCATTTTGGTTGGTCTCCAATCCCCGATGTTTTGTTGTGATAGTTTTAAACCTACAAAACACAAATACCTCCTTCAGCCTCATGGCCATATCAGAATGTCCAAAATGAATATATAATATAATCACAAAATCATCTATACATATGAATCACAACAGTCATCAAGGCAATCAATGAAATCATTTACAATTTATATTGACAACTATGTCATCATCAATTTTTATTTCCTTTTCTAGGTTTATTCATAATCTCCAAAATCACATGTCTAAATAACTTCCATTAAACATCCATGCGAATAGTATATCATCATCCACACATGAGTGTCTCTAATAATCACCATGCATTATATATAATCAGATTCAACAATAATCTAGGATCTAACATCTAACACCATACTAAATCAAACTATTAAAATATTTGTCATAGTCTACAGTATCATGATCAGTAATAAAAGGTGCCAAAGGAAAGTGGGCACTACATCCCTCTCCCTTAGACTCAACTTCCTCCTAGAAGTCACAAGAACCGATGTGGGAACAATGCAATAGAGAAAGGATCATGCCCTTTTTTTGGAATTTCTTTGCTTCAACGAGTGTGGGTCTACAGAACTCAAGTTTGGTCCAATATAATTCAGTAGAAGAAGGGAGATTACAAGGGATGAGTTCTAAACTTTCAGCATGCAAGGCTACAAACATAAGAATCTAAGGAGTAACTTTATGCTATCAACAAGATACCACACATAACAATATAACAAGAAGAGTTCTCAAAAGATCATCAAGAGTAACCACCAAGGAAGGGAATTACAGGGAAAATTTCCATAAACTTGAGATGACCACACAGTTTCCCACTGATACACATACCACACTAATAAAAGTTAAGGTTTCTACACGTTTAAGCCATGATTTCAAGGTTTGTTGTCCATACAAGGCTAGCAAAATCAACTATGACCAATTTTGCATGAGAAACAAGTCTACACAAGGTCCCACAAATCGAGATCACACAAGATGAGGTTAATCAACAAGAACACCTAAATCAACAAGCATTTACAATCAAGGAACTATTCAAGGAAAGCACTTCTATAACTCGAGAGGGCACAATTAACTTTTCATGGTAATGCAAGTGAAGTCAAGACCACAAGGTTTTCCTATAGTCTGATTTTTTTACACTTTGTTTTAAGAATCGAGCACACCAAACAACCAAATCTAAAGAATTCAACTATATATCAAAAGAAATATATATCTATATATATTTATATCTCCCCTAGCAACTAACATATCAATACAAGTTCCATACCTTATATCAAAATGAAGATTATTTATCTTATTTCCTACTCAAGATTGGAATAACCATAAAGAGAGCACATGGAACACCAAGGACCATTCAAGGTTACTAGGGAGAAGAGAAAGTAACAAGGGGTCCAATCAATCCAAAGGTGAATAACATCATCTTGCACTTTCCATCCTAATGGGAAGAAGGGCTTCAATAATAAGGTGACCCAAGAAAATATGAAGAAAAGAAGACTTCCCAAAGTTATTTTATATCCTTAACATATGTTGCCTTAAAATTACAATACTTAGGTCTCCAAGGACAAGATAACACACAAGGAAATTTTTTCTCAAACAACATATAAGTCTCAATCGAAAAGGAACCACAACTCACATCCATCGAGATACGGGACGATAAGGGTGTGATGACCCAAAAATCCCACAAGAAGGCACATACATCCATGGAAAAGAAGTAATAAGCAACCAGAACACATTACTATCCATCAGACATTTTCACAATTTCAGGTAGGTGACAGAACTATGAGTTCAACTATATATTGCATTCAAACACATAAATTTTAACCATTTTATAAATCAACTTATTAAGTCAAAATTTATAGCTTTGTTTGATAAGAACATTCCTTTCATGCTCCCTTAGTTACAAATTTCTTTCCTTTATGACATCATCAGTTTATGTTATAAAGAGCACCACTAAGGTGGGCATGATGCCTCACCATTCTGTATAGGCAGAGAGCATTTAGTTTACTTGCAAGGAAGGTGGGTGGAAAAAGGTTTCCTTTCTATTCTTCTACATGGTTTTTATTTCTTCTATTAATCTACCAAAGGTATAACAAGGGTCACTTCCCTTTTCTATGCTCTAGTTTATTTGTTAAGTTCCAAGGTCAAACCTCCTTAATTATAGTTTTATGGTGTTTTGGTTGAGTCATCTTATCAATCAAATTTTGATGAGAAGGAAGGTTCAAACACATCACAACATTACTTTTATGGGAATGAGATACAAATCAACACACCACATTTTGATTCTAAAGGAACAAGAGACATTCAACATAGAAAACACACTATTAATTTTCTATAAGGACTAGGAAACAATGAACCAACATGAATTGCACCAAGATTTCAAAAATTCACTGAATAATTTCAAGCATCATTAAGCATTCTTTGTGGGTCTCGCAAGTCTCACAAAGAAATTTTCAAGGAAATCTCATTAAAGAGGTAAAATCTTACTTTTACAAATCTATTTGGGTTTAACAATCAATTCTCATGTCCTCACAAGATATCACCAACCAAGCAACTAGATGACAATGAAACTATACTCCAAGGAACCACATCCACACAAAAAGGCATCCAATGCAATGGGGCAACCAAATAATTTACCAAAACATGAACTAAACAACCAAGAGTTACATTTTTATTTTTTTTTAAAAGAGGAAGTACCATATAAGCACCATCGAGATTAACTATTAAGATCTACCCAACTAACATCTCTAAGAGAAAGGTCCAAAAGACCCAAAGCATCCATAAATGTTTCCAAGTAACCCAAAGATTAATAGGTCATAGAATGTTATTCATAGTAAAGGAATTTTAAGGTGTGTGTAAACTTATTTATAAGTCAAGAGGGTAAAACAAGTACACTTAAATAAACACACTACCTGAAAGGCTTAAATCTATCCATAATTACCAAGATGCATACATTCCATGAGTCAAAACTTTCTATGATGTAACCAGAACCCAAGATAAAATTTAACATGCCATCGATGAAAAATCACTATCAAAACAAACACTATTCCAGTAACATTTACAGTCAACCAAAGGTAATCCAATCCTAACAAAATATAAAAGTCCATAATTAAACACTTCTACTCCGACGAGGGTTAAGCTCTTACCAGATTGAAATAGAATCACCACTACCCATTGTCAGACTGCCCTCTAGACCACACTACATGACAAACTTTCTTTCTAGCAAGGTTAAGCAACAAAAGGGTCGCTCTAAGATCTTAGACACACTTAAGGTTTCATGCATCCATAACCAAGGAAAGACTTTATGCACCTAAAATGACCTTCAAGACACCCAAGGTGTACCCCCATATGACAATTGTCACCATACATGAAGCATAGAACCAGCTCAACAACATGGAAGAAGGAAACCATGTAACGTTTAGCCAAGTAGCCAACAACATCATGAGCTCCGAGTCATCAATCAAATAAAGTCAAAGAAATATCAGAAATCAATAAAAGTGGCTAAGTAGCTACATTGCAACGTTTGAAAATTCTTGCAAGAATTATAAATAAATAAAATATTCTCAGAGCTTCTCAATCTAATCATAAAATAAGATGTTGGTCCTTGATAAAATACACAAGATTACGAATGTAAAACACAAAAGTTAACACCACATTCACTCTGCAGCCTTTCATGGCTACCAATAGGGGTACTCTGCCTCGAGGTTAGTTCCAAGAACACATACATAGGATTGGGTCCTAGACGACACCCGAATTAGTGTCCACCCTCTCAAATAGGTAACAACATGGGAAACTGACAACCAGACCCTCTTTCCTAACCACTCAAGGAAGGAAGCTCTAACAAGCTTCTAATTAGCTCTTCCCGAACAAGATCATAACCACTATTGTCCAACCACAAGGGTCACATCTTACAACTCATCATTCCAACCACTCTAATAGGAAGGGTCTCAAAAAGGGCTTAATACATCATACAATTACATCAAATTTTAGGGCTTGTAAAACAACACATTTTCAAAAGGGAACTAAGTTTCCATTATACTAGAAGTTCACAATTTCCATTTAATCGACATACTCGGTTACCTCAGTTTAGAAAAATGTCACTAAGTAAGACACTCTAAATCAAGTTCTCCCTAAATCAAGTTGCCATTGATAGGTTTTGGAGAAATTAAATTTCACCAGAAAAAATTCTCCCTTAAAAACAACTCTCGGGGTCACAAGGTCCAAAACTTAGGGCTATAAGTTTGATTAGGTTCGAGAGAATAATTTTACTCCCATACCCACTCTCTAACAGGCTCAGAGTTTTAACTTTATTTTTCTCATACCTAATGCTTTCAAAATTTCTCTAAACTATTCCCAATGGATAGGAAATTTTCTCACCTTTCCGATGATATAAAGAAGTCCTCCTAACTCCTTTGGGAACTCAAGATATGGTCCGACGGAGTTTTGGGATCAAATTTTCCCCAAGGGGACACGTGTCAAGAGGAGGGGAAATATCCTTTGGCGAGGTTGGCGAGTAGTGGGGAATTTTTTGAAATTTTTCCCCATGTGGCATAAAAGCAAAATTTCTATCTGAATCTCTGCTGCCACCCACCAAGGTGCCATGTGGCACCCTACGATTGATTTATGTAAGCCAATGGGGAGAAATGGAAAAGTTTTCCAAAATTTTCAAAAAAATCAAAGGGCAAAAAGTTTCTGTGCATCTGTTGCTGCCCTATGAGGACACGTGGCAGCCTCTAATTGGCTATGGGCTGGAGGAGAAAAAGATAAAAAATTTCCCAAGCCAAAATTTTCAAAAAATTTCTAAGGGAAATTTTGATGGGAAATTTTTGGGTTGCAGGCCCGCCAGGGAAAATTATCCCAAATTTTCCCACCAAGGCACAAAAACTTCAAAGTGCCATAGCTTGAGCTAGAAAGCTTGGTTTTGAGAAACTGAGGAATTTTCGGAAATCTATCGATGCCCTCTTTGTACAAAAAACACAAATTTTAATTTTTGATGAAGTTTAAGTGGTAAATTTTGCAAAAAGGATCTACAAGATTTTAATTAGCAAACTGGCAAGTTTCCAACTTTTAATTTTGATTAAATTATATCTCCTCCTTCACTCAACATGTCAAAAAGACATGGAGGATTGGTCTAGGGAGAGTTTAGAGTGTTTTAGGAAAGTCAATTTTGTACAATTGATTCCAATTTGGGATTTTTTCCAACAAATGACAAGAAATGGTTGAGAAGGAGATTAAGCTCAAATTTTCAATGGTTCAAGTTATTCTCTTAAATCTTCTTGTCGATTTGAGTTCATTACTAGTATATCATGTTGGATTTTAAGGTTTCTAGGTAGATTGTTAAGTGCTGGTTCAAACTATGCATTTTATTTAGAATTACCAGTTTTAAAAGTCACAATGCCAGTGATCAAATTTTTAAAGGATCTATTTGTCAATTTTATCATTTAAGTGTGGCATATAGTTGTTTCTAAACAAATCCTTTCCAAGTTAAATTACAAGTTCTGATTCCAAATTTAATGTAATTCCAAGGATGCAAAAACAATATACTTCCTTCCTTCGCATTCTTCTTTCCAACAGAGATTTTAATTCACCAAAGCCATTCAAATCCAATATCCAGTACAATTTTGAGAAAAGAATGCAATCCTTTATTGTTTTCCAATAACTCTTTACAATTTTCTCTTTTACATTTGATTTCTAAAATACAATATACAATACATATAACAATTCTTCACATTCCTTTTCAAAATAGAGAATGGAATATAACTCCTTACATTTCACATTTCCATTTCAATCTTTCTTCATCAATACAAGTATTTTCTTATTGCAATTAATTGTACAATTCATCCACATCAAAGTGGGAAGGGATAAAATAAACTTGCTCACAAGAAGGGACCTGTAAAACTATATTTTCCTCTTGCTCAAAACAACAACATGCTCCATTTTTTTTTTTTCTCTAAATTTATCACAACAAAGAGGGGGAAAGGTAATGCTCTCCACCCAACCAAGACATCTAATGAAAGGAGAAGCCTTCCTTCATCATTGGCCCCGAGCCCCAACCAAGATGTAATAAAAGGTGCAATTCAACCATGACAACAACTGGCTTCCACACACAACATTCTTTCACATACACATTTTCCTTTTTAAAACACAAAGCAACACCAAAAGCAAACAACAGTTCACAACTACATATAAAAACATTCAATCACAACTCAGGCTTGATCATGCAAGCCAAAGGAGCAAGGACTATGGGGGAAGCTACTTATGCCTCCCAATTGGGAATTGGGCATCCAACAAAAATCATACCACCAATATAACATATCATAACCCATAAACCTTATATCTCCCAACCCCTCCTTATGCCCCCCCACAAATTTTCCCTTATGCCCCCCCCAAGTAAGAAATGCAAGCTATTTCTTTTCCATGGTGGATCCCAAACCCAAAACTCCCTCCACAAAATTCTAATGCCCATGGCATTTCCCTTATGCCCCCCACAACAAGAATTTCCCATAGCCTTCTCCTACACCATTCCTAAGGAAGTCTACCCAACCAGCCAAAAAATAAAACAATTCATGCACCATACACACAACACAATAAGAAAATAACAGGAATAAGGAAAAAATAAACTCCTACCTCTCCATGGAAGGATTTGCTCCACACAACAAGCTTTGAATGTCAAAAACAAAGTCCCAAAATAGCAGTGCCAAAGTATCAAATGCTCTCCAATTTCCTCCAAATCAACAAGAGCTCTAATCACAAAAATGCACCCAAGGATGCATACAAAACATAGTACAAAACAGAAAGCTCCCAAGCATGCAAAGCTATCTTCAAAACTTCCTTCAAAAACAATAGCTCCCACTAGAAAATGCACCCCAAGGAAGAATGCAAAAAGGTTAACAACCCAAAACAAGAAGAGAGTTTTAATTAAATAGAAGAGGGAGAGAAGAGGATGGTGTGGATCCATGTATGATGCCACATCACACATCCTATAATTCAAACACAAAAGAAAAAATTCCATTCTCCCAAGCACAATAAATGAAATGAAAGATTAACTTACGCACTCCAAAAGAACCCACACCACATGGGACAACTATTTAATAAAATGTAAGAGAGTGCAATCCAAAACAAGCAACATGATGAATAAAATGCATATAAAAGTCACAAATCACATCTCCATCCATAAGTATGGCTGGTATAATAAATTTAGAGGCATGGGACAAGTTTTAGTTGTCCCATAAGTCTCCAAAAATAGCACCCAAGGTCAAATTCGAATTTCCATGGAGGTGGAGTATTTCATACTCCAAATTTGACTTACACAAGCTCTTACAAAATTAAATACAATAGCCATCAACTCTTATAATTACTTCCCATATCCCAATTTGATTTATTTAAAGTTTAACTATATGATTCCCACATTAATCCATCACAATTTTAATTAATTTAAAGGAAAGGAACACATGACATAATAAAATACATACAATAGTAATAAAAGGAAACACATTAATGATATACACAAACCCATGGTTACATGTAAAGGTAATCCCCCTGGAAATCCATAACAAAATACAACTCACACACAAAACAAGTTGTCATGGTGACCGTGTTGAATTCACCCAGAATTCCATTTTGGTTGGTCTCCAATCCTCTGATGTTTTGTTGTGATATTTTTAAACCTGCAAAACACAAATACCTCCTTCAGTGTCGTGGCCATATCAGAACCTCCATAATGAATATATAATATAATCATGAAATCATCTATACATATGAATCACAATAGTCATCAGGCAATCAACGAAATCACTTACAATTTATATCGACAACTACGTCATCATTTTTTCCTTTTCTAGGTTTATTCATAATCTCCAAAATCACATGTCCGAATAACTTCCATTAAACATCCATGCTAATATTATATCATCATCCACACATGAGTGTTTCTAATAATCACCATGCATTATATATAATCGATTCAACAATAATTGAGGATCGACATCTAACACCATACTAAATCAAAATATTAAAATATCCGTCATAGTATACAATATCATGATCAGTAATAAAAGGTGCCAAAGGAAAGTGGGCACTACATACCCTTAGTCACCGTGAGTGTCCCTCTATACCAATCTATGTTGCTAACTGCGTTATGGTTAAACCTTGGAAAAGAGGACTAACAGAGTCATCGAAGACCATTGAGAGATAACAGATGAAGTGGGGGTGAATGACATATTCCGTTGATGACTATGCCATCTAGGAATATGATCATACAAAGCATGTGAAAATATTTGGCCAAAGTATCGCAAGTTGTTGGTTGCATTGTCCTATATCACCTAGTTTAAGAAGTAGGATTTCAGATGAATATTGGTAACAAATATTCAGATAGGCCTCTTAAACAGAACACTTCAATACCCAAAAAATGGTAAAAGAACCAAATATACTTAGTATACAATACATTGAGTTAACATGAAGGATCGGTAAGAAACCGAGTCATGAAATGAGAGATCGATGAAACTCCGAGTCATGAAATGAGAGATCGATAGTTCATCGAGTCATTACAACTATGCATATGGTTATCTGTTATGAGATTGATTGGCATGGAATGTGTGTTCTAAATCATGATCATTTAGAACAGAGAACATTATTTAAAAACTTGAAACGTGTGTTCTAAATTATGATAATTTAGAACAAAGAACACTATTCAAAAAATAATAATTTCCCTTGTTTCTAAAGCTTTAAAATGGGAATGTTACACCGAGTGTGTGATATATTCCTCAATGCCTCTTTGTATGTCCACCATATCTTTTATTTATTTGAAGGGTTCCAATGGATGATACCCTTTAGGAAAGAAAGGTTTCTCATCCATGATTTTCTAGATCTTAATTGAGGGTAAGTACATAAAGTTGGGGGGCCAAAAAGTGGACAAAAACCTGAAAATTAATGAAATGAGATCACATTTTACAATAGCGTGATTGCATTATGTTTTTTAGGCTTGAGAATTCATGAACCTAAAATGCATACATGTTATAAAACACTCATGGTATAATGCGTACACGTTTTATTCGTATGAAACGCATACACATTTTGGGCTAAATGAATTATAAGATTTCTTTTATTATTACTTTATACTTTTATTATTTCTTATACTTTAAATTTATTTTAGTAAATATAAGAAGTTAGGGTCACTCTGCACTTGATGGAAGTGGTCTTATAGCTCTAGAAGTTATAATCTAGAAGATATTTTTTCAAAATATAATCTGGTCAGTACTTACTCATTTTTAGAATTTTAACAATGACCTAAAACTTTCAAGCCATATATATTGTAGTCAGTCTTTTTTTTGCAAAAACATATAGTTGTTTTTAGGTTTCTTGACCTTCTGGATTGAATTTTTTCCCTATCACTACTCTAATTGGTACTAATTTTTAAATTTGTTCCATAATTCACTTTAGTGACTACGAATCAGCTCTATGATGCTTGTATACTTCTTACTAAAATGATATACTCACTTTGTAGATAGAGGACTAATCCTTGAATGGGATTCTTTTCCTATGGAAAAAATGAGTGATTATAATGTGCCTCCTCCTTAGGGTTTAGGGCTCAGGGTTGAGGGTTTAAGGTTAAGGGTTTAGGGTTTAGAATATAATGTTTAGGGTTTACCGTTTAGGTTTCTAGGATCGGGGTTTGGGGTTAGGGTTTAGGGCTCATGGTTCAGGGTTTAGGATTTAGGGATTAGGGTTTATGGTTTAGGATTTAGGTTTTAGGGTTTAGGGTTGAGGGTTTAAGGTTTAGGGTTTGGGATTAAAGCTTAGGGATTAGGGTTCAAGGCTTAGGTTTTATGTTTTAGGGATCAAGGTTTAGGGTTTAGAGTTAAGGGATCGGGGTTTATGGTTGCGAGTTAAGGGTTGAGGGTTTAGGATTTTGGATTTAGGGCTCAAGGTTTAGATTTTATGGTTTAGGGCTCAAGGTTTAAGGTTTATGGTTGAGGGTTGAGGGTTGATGGTTTACGTTTTAGGGCCCATGGTTGAAGGTTTAGGGTGTAGGGTTTAGGGTTTAGGGTTGAGGTTTAGGGATTATGGTTTAAGGTTTTAGGGATAGGATTCGGGGTTCAAGGTAGATGGTTTAGGGTTTAAGGGCTAGGGTTTAGGGTTTATTGTTTAGGGTTTATGGCTTAGGGTCTAAGGCTCAAGGTTTAGGTCTTATGGTTTAGGATCACCCATTCACTCACTATAATGCTCTATGTCTTACCCATTATTATTAGTATTGACTGAGAGTACTAAACTTAAATGGGTGCATTTTCTTCATAGGAAGAACATTAAAATAAAGTCATCAAAATTTGATGCCTTTCATCTACTGATATTTTGAAGGAGGGAAATTAAATATATATAAGAACAATTTGGTACAAATAAATTTTACCCAATACATCTATCTTATTTTTCCCATCGCATGGGAACTATTTCACTCATTGTAATCTTTTGTGTCTTACCCATTCTTATTAGCATTAACACATAGAATTTAATTGAAAAGGGTTCATATGATTCCTAGGAAGAACATTCAAAGAGAGTCATCATAATTTTATGTCTTTCATCTATTGATATTTTGAAGGAGGGAAATGTCAGATATCTAAGAACAATTATGTACAAAGAAATGTTTTTGACACTCTTTTGAATAATTCTTTCAGTTACAAGTTGTCAAGAACAAAGGTTTCATTATAATAAAAAGATTAATATGTCTAGTGCTTGTGTAAGATGGTAATTTGAGAGGATTTCGAGGTTTAATTTTATTTTCCAAGATGCATTACTCCAATGTTTGAAAATGTTTCTCTAGATGCAACAACATTCTGATTTAGACACTCAATGATTCCTGAATGTCTAATCCTGCCACAAACCCCAATAGTCCTTGATCCTTGGATATAGGGAGACACCGTTACTTGGATTCCATTTATAACGATAGATATATTTGTAAATTTGTGTTATGACCTCTAAATCTGTATGAATTTAAACTTTTTTAGAAATAACATCACACCCTTCACTAGGCTTGATTAATAACCCTATATTTCTGAAGGAGCTTTTGAAAACATCCATGGGTTTATCATAGAAGGAATTATCAAGGAATGGAAGGTCACTAAGTCGTAGGCCGACTGAATTCCATTTAGAACTAAACAAGAAATATTTACTTGGTAATTGATAACCCCTTTATGTTCTTATCCATTCCCCAGTTTCTATGCTTATTTTGAACACTTCAAGAAAGAAGTTCTTTAAAATTTTCTATCCATTCCAGTAGAAGAACAGATTTCTCTTTCTTGAGGAGAGGATACTATAGGCAATTCGGTTATGATCCTACACCTCTGCATTGGTATATTCTCTATGTTTCTTCCATTTCCTTTGAGATTAATTTTTGTGTTGTGATGGTTATTTTTTCCTGCTGCTAATGGGTCTTCCTAGCTTTCATATTACCATACATGGAAATATGAGAAATGTGAAATTTGTTTTAGAGTGTGAAGAAATTGACATTCAAGAGCACAAGTATATGTGGGAGAAATAGGTTTGGAAGAGATGTGTAATATGCATTGCAAGGCACAAGGTAGATGTCATATCCATTAGATTTAATTCCCATCTCTCATAAACAAGGTAGTTGTACAAGTAGACTCAATGATGGTTCTAGGCACAAGACTAGGAAATATGGTCCTAATATTGATATTCAAAAATATGAACTCACTCATGAGACCTACTAGAAATATATGAGGTTTAGGGGTTAGATCTTAGGGATTTGGATTTAGTGTTTAGGGTTTAGGGTTTAGGGCTCATGGTTCAAGGTTTAAGGTATAGGGTTTAGGGTTTAAGATTTAGTGTTCAAGGTTTAGGGTTTATTATTTTGGTTTTAGGGTTTAGGTTTTAGTGCTTAGGGCTCAAGGTTTAAGGTTTAGGGTTTAGGGTTTAGGGCTCAGGGTTTAGGTTTTAGGATTTAGTGATTAGGGTTTAAGGTTTAGAGTTTAACATTTAGGGCTCATGGTTTGGGGTTTAGGGTTTAGGGTTTATGGTTTAGAATTTAGCATTTAGGGATCAAGGTTACAAGTTTAGGGTTTATGGCTCAGGGTTTAGGGTTTAGGGTTTAGGGATCAAGGATTAGGGTATAGGGTGTATGGTTTTAGGTTTAGGGCTTAGGGTTTAGGGTGCATGGTTCAGGGTTTATGGCTCAGGGTTTGGGGTTCAAAGTGACAAGTTTAAGGTTTAGGGATCAGATCTCTGGGATATGGATTTAATGTATAGGATTTAAGGATTAGGGGTCATGGTTTAGGGTATAAGGTTTAGGGTTTAGGGTTTAGGGTTTAGGGTTTAGGGTTTAGAGTTTAGGGTTTAGGGTTTAGGATATAGTGCTCGGTTTTATAGTTAGGGTTTGAGTCTCATGGTTAAGGGTTGAGGGTTAATGGTTTAGGTCGTAGAATTTAGGGTTTTGGGTTTTGGGATCAGGATTTAGGGTGTAAGATTAAGTGTTTAAGGTTTAGGGTTTAGGGTTTATGGTTTAGGGTTAGGGTTTAACATTTAGGGCTCATGGTTCATGGTTTAGATTTAGGGTTTATGGCTTAGAGCTTAGGGTTTAAGGCTTAAAGCTCAGGTTTTAGGGTTTAAAGATCATGGGTAAGGGATGAATGTTTAAGGTTTAGGGTTTAGGGTTTAGGGTTTAGGATATAGTGCTCAGGTTTAATAGTTTAGGGTCTGAGTCTCATGGTTAAGGGTTGAGGGTTAATGGTTTAGGTCATAGAATTTAGGGTTTAGGCTTTTGGGATCAAGATTTAGGGTGTAAGATTAAGTGTTTAAGGTTTAGGGTTTAGGGTTTAGGGTTAGGGTTTAAGATCTATCTTTTAGGGTCTAGCATTTAGGGCTCATGGTTCATGGTTTAGGATTTAGGGTTTAGGGCTTAGAGCTTAGGGTTTAAGGCTTAAATCTTAGGTTTTAGGGTTTAGGGATCATGGGTAAGGGATGAATGTTTAAGGTTTAGGGTTTAAGGGTTAGGTTTTAGGTTTAAGGGTTTAGGGATCATGGTTTAGGGTTAGGTTTAGGTTTAGGGCCTCGGGTTTAGATTTTATAGTTTTTATTGTAGAATTTAAATACTAAAAAATTTAGGTTGAATGCTGAAATCTTGAAAATTACAAAAGTACTGACCAAATTATATTATAAAAACTCTCCTAAAGCTGTAAATAATCGAGTCGTGAGACTATTTCCACAAGGTGTAGAGTGACCCTAATTTCTTATATTTACCAAAACAAATTCAAAGTATGTAAAATAATAAAATATAAATAACAATAGATAGAAGCACGCCAAAAGAACATATAATTTTCATACTATGAAGAACAAATATGCATTATAGTGCGTATGTGTTATAAGGCATAGGCATTTTACATTTTTACTTTTTCCAAGCCATGCCTTGAGGCTTGGATCTTTTTAGATCCCTAAGCTTGAGGCATGGACTGTAAAACACACCAAACCACATGCTTCTATAGGAAAATTCAAAATGCCACTTCCACCATGATTAATCAACATAAAATGATGGATTCATTTAAAAAAATACCACGATGTAGATAAGAGTTTCTTCTTTCTAAAAATATAATTTTTCAAATTTTCTGACTAATATAAGGTTTCCATATTATTTATTTTCTAACTATTCCTTTTTATATCTATTTTTTGAAGTTTAAACATATCTATCTTTCGTCGTATGTATTTTTTTGGCTCATTGAAATTGAAAAATAATTATACTCACCCAAACTAGGCCTAATTCTATAAAATATAAAAAAAAATTTTTTTTAATATTTTTGAGGTAGTTAGGGGTCACGGTCAGAGCTCTGTTATGTTTTTAAATTTAAAATTATTGTGCTATAAAAATCATAAAAAAATAGCCGCTAAAAATCTAAAATAAATGGTTCCCAAACTAGATGCTCCTAGCTATCTTTCTACCAAAGGGTTTTCAAAAATACTAAATGTTGCTAAAAAAATGGTGCGGGACACAAAAGTCACTCTATTATGTTTTTAACAAAAATAGGAGAACCTGTTGGTAATTTAGTTATTTTACCCACTTAAAATTATCCATTTTCAATAAAATTTAGTAGCTTAGAAACTAGACTCAAAATGCTATGATTCATGTTTATACAACATCTTCCAATTTTGAGTGTAACTATTTCAAAAAACTCATACAAGTTGAAGTTTTTTATTTTTAGAAAAATGTGTCCACTTAAGAGCCCCTTTTGGCCCCTAACTTGGTGCACTTACCCTTCAAGCGTGACCAATAAAACTCCATGATTTATGCTTTGAAATTCATGATGGGAATATTTTCTTCGACATGGAATTTAAACATCTTTGGTTTGTTGATACCCACGATCTTCCGGTTACCATCTAGCAGTGTGGTTTCACAAAGGCCTTAAAGTTGGAGACTTCCTCGATAAGGTATAGAGTGAATTTGATAGACTCCGCTTGGCATGTTATGTAAGTGTCCATTATTTTTGGAAAATAAAATGTATCTAATTTACTCAATGTTGTTGATAATCAGCCAAATGTACCATCTATGTCTTCATGCGTGTGACCCACTGGAAGGAAAATCACATACACTGTGTTAAAAACCCTTCTAACTATCGGGATGGATGAAAACGAAAGTAATGTGTGATTTTGTTGTCACTTTTAAGATTATCTAGTTGCAAGTAGATAGTTGTTGGTTGTTTTCTAAATGAACTTGAACATCTAATTACAATATTAGTTGTATGAGCACTCTCATTTTTCTTCTTATATTCCTTACACATGTTATATTCATCATTTTGCAACAGTGCATCATGTAATGGGTGTTTTGGCCCTACCACTATATAACAAATCACCCTACTCATTTGTAAGTGGTTCTTCTAGCTTCCGGATACATAATGCTAATGATGTTATTGTTAAGTTTTCTCCTTGCTCAACAAAAGAGAGACCAAAATGCCCAAAACCTCCTATTTTTTGCCCATGTGTCAACACACCAGTCAAGGTGACGGGAGATTAATAGCATTGATTATTGATTTTTATTTTTTTCTCATCCTTTGTATTGAAATTTTCATCTTGTCCATTTTTTCATGCACAATGCTCAAATAGATATTAGGATTTTGTTGTGATTGCATTCTATGTGCATAGTAAGTTGCACAACAACTTTGAATGTAATCATTGCACCATGTTTGACATTGATCTATTTTTGCCTATGTTTATGGATATGAGGTCACTGCACATTTGTTCTTAAGCTTTGTGCACTCGTCACATTTGGTGAAGAATTTTTTCTTGGTGATTGAAACATGGGAGAAATGTTCTTGCCATATTTTGTTGAGATTTGAATATGATGTTTGAGGAAGGTCCAACAGTGAAAGGCCCTCGTTACACTTTTTGTAGTATGTAAGAAAAACTATAACATGCGGGAAAAGTCTCATTGTTACTTAAGTACCATCTTGTCCCACTGAACGAGTCATGTGTGGGGATATATCAAAATTATTCTCCACAATTTTTGATATTAATGCAATAGTTGTGATATTATTTGGCATTTGTTTTTGTTTTCTTGTATTTCCATTTACTTCCCTCCTCTCGCCATTAATCCAAGATTGTATGTATCCATAATAGGTGATTTTTGGGATTCCATGACATCTGTACCATGCATTCTGACATACATCCCTTCCACATAACTTCAATTTATCTATAGTATGTTCTAAAGTTTGACCTTGATCACAACTACTAGCATTTGTAGTGAATGTATTAAGTACAAATTTTTTGATGGCAGGTTCATTCATACCTAGAGTTAAATTCCAATTGTGATTGAAAGTGCTTAGAGATAGATTGGAGATACATCCTTCCTTGCAACAAGTTTTTTCTCAACTTTAGACAAAAAATATTCTCTTGTTTTTTCATCATTTTCCCTTTCCTTTGGTGTACTAGATGGAGTAGAATTTACCTTTTGGTGTTTGTAGGTGTTGTAAGGTATTTTTATCAAGTTTTCATTACTACTACATATGGAGGATTCATATGAATTTGGGTATACTAGTTGATGAGATGGATCTTCAAATTCACTCCACATTTTTACCGGAAACTCTTCTGGAATTTATTTTAGAATTAATTCCATAATGGAACCATATTGATGGGACAACTGGATGGAAAGCCACGTTGGATGAGAGATCCTTCTAATATGGAGAAACCCTTACAAAAAGGCCTAATTAATTTATCAACATGCACCCCAAATGTATTGCCATCTAATTTTTTAAAGTGCACCATGTCTCCTTCACAGAAATTTGTAATTGTTGCTTCTGCAAAAAAATGTGTTCTTTTGAACAAAAATGTATCAACTTGGCAATAACCCCCTTGAACTTAAAATTGAAGTTAGTGTTTTATATGGCAGTTATTTCTAGAAGTTCAGAATTTCCATTCACATGAAGTGTAGTTTTTGTTTATAGATGAACTAGGTTTTGATTGGCCAAGAAACTTTGTTGTTGCATTGTAGACTTGGATAGAAATCATTGCATGTAGTTATAATATTCTCCATTAAAACACCAAACTGTGTGGGTCCTAACACTACTCCCAAAATCACATGTTGTTCTTGTAATAGCAGTGTAGTCATTTCTTCACATACCTTCTTTCTACCCCAAGTGTGCCATCCTATCACCCAAAGCATGTGCTAGACACTCAACCGAGGCATGTAGGGTGTCAAGCCCCCTTTATGTGAGCCTTATGAGAGTGTTCTACGCCATTGATGGAGAATTATTTGCAAGAATGGAAATATAGGCATTCACTCAAAAATAGAAGATATGGATAATGATTCATGCCCGGATGCATCGAAATGGGAATGAACATTGTAAATAAGCATAATGAAACTATATTTGACTCAAATAATATAAATAACACAAGGGTTTACACTTAAGAACATGAATAACCAAAATCACACACACATATTGATTTATAAACATTTATAGTGGCATCATTACATCATAAGGGTCATATAGATCAAATACATTAATGAATATTATCTTAAACCCTACAAAAATAATCTACAGAGAGAGAGAGAGTTAATAGATATTCTACCAATTGAAACCCTTGTTTGTACCCAAATCCATTCCTAATATGCTTAAAAATTTTCTTGTAAGCATTTTTATAGTGCCTTGTTACTACTCAATAGCCTCTCTAACCCTACTAGCATTCTAACATCACTTCGTTTCCTCCTTCAACTCTACATTTCCCCAAAACTTTGTTATTACTATCATCCTCCTCTATTCTGACCCAATCACTCCTTTAAATAGGATCTGGATGCACCGACTTGGTTTCCTTAATAAATAGATGAATCCCACTAAGAATGGACGAATCCTGCTACTGCTGTGTGAGAAGTGGGAAATATTTCTTCATGGGGGCTTCAATATTAACCTAATAATCAACCTCATTTTACGCTTTTTGAAGTAAGTTACCCACCATCACGCTAAGCTCCTCAAAACACATCTTATCCCCTTATCCTTCAGTGTATCTTCAATTCTTTCCATCTTCTTGCTATGGTCTCCCAACACATCTATCCTACAAGTGACTTGGGGATACAAATCTTTCAGTTTATTTTTAATCTAAACCCTTAAGGTTTTGATCACCTATGATTTCTTCACTACCTTTGTCAAGATCCTATCATGCTCTACCCTATTGCCTTTATTTTTTTCAAATCCACTTCATGGCTGGAAAATAATATGCTTGCTATTTTGTACTGTCTCCATAGTTGTCATATACAACTTCTACCATTTGCACCACTGGTCTTCACTAAGGAAAGGAGCTCAAGTATAACGGGATATTGTCTCCTCCATCTTCACCTTCTCTTATTCCTTCGGCATGCCAAACCTTCCTCGGCTAACTCTAAAGTAAGGGGTTGCCTCTCCATAGTGAGTATGCACGGTAAGTCCTCCAAGAAATGCATGGTCAATGCGTACTTCGATCAAGAGGGTCTAGGTCTAGGTGATTCAAGTTAATGGAATTTTAAATAGCCTTTACCTTCTTATGGACCTTATGCACCTTCACCTTTTCATCCCTCAACTCATGCCTTAACTGTGCATTGATTAAATCCTTTTCCTTTATCTCTCTATCCCTGTCAATGATAACCTTATTCTTCTTGTCAATTTCATCCTCCAAAGATCTTATTATGTCAAAAAGTATTTCCTCCACTTCTACTAACACCTTATTGAGAACATTGTAAACTTGATCACCTCACAAACCTTCTAAGAATTCACTAGAAAGTTTATTCCCTTGACACTAGGTGCCATTATCAATGCATCATTATTTACCTTGAAATTGGGCTCCTTGACGTGAGACTCAAAATCCCAAGATAGTATATTTCTTGTGTGAGGGTACGTACTTTATTCATCAAAAATGACCAAGCTAGGAGTTGGTGCGTGGGCGATGTACTTTTAAGTGTGCACATAGTAACTTACTTAGATCATCTATATAAGTCATGGTGTGCTCTTGCACCGCTACTTTACACCCTTTCCACCCATGTGTGCTTTGCTATTAAGAAGCTTACTTCTAGGGTGGGGTCTCGCCATGGTACCATACTCCTTTTCCACACTTGTGCTACCTTTTGTTTTCCTTAGCACTTCATCATTGTTTCACTCTACCTCATGCTCCACTAATTGTTGGATAATACCTATCACATCCCTCTCTCCAAAGTGTTATCTAACTGCTCCTTGGTCGTGGTCAAGGTCTTCGATCACGCATGTCTACCTCCTCACTTCCTCTTTTTCATGTGCACCCTTTTCATATTCATTCCTCTATTCATCCCCTCCATCGAATCATGTACATCCTACATAGGAGGATTTGAGCCCCTTCACCATCCTCATTTTCTTCTTCAGTCTCGTGGCCTTCCAAGTTCTTTGTTTCCTTTGAATCCAAGCTATCACCACCTTTTTCTTCTTCTTAACTAGAGATCTCACTAACTCTATGGAAAATCCTTTTCAAGTGACTCCTCTTTGTCGGGTGACTTCTCCTCCTACGTGGGGAATTATTTCAGTAAACATAAGTACTTATACCCATGCTCGAATCTTGTTCCCCTATAGTATGCACTATATGTGTTCTTTATGCCTTGGTTGTTGAGTCTCTTTTCATCTCTCTTCTTTATTACCGATTTCTTCCTTTTGGTGGGGTATTCTAGGATCGATACATCATCCTCAATGTAATCATCCTTCTCAAACTTGGGCTGTAGTCACACATATACCTTTTGCTATTTTCCTACTTGCAATAGGTATTGTCACTAGTTTCACCATGTGCACGTCATGAGATACATAATTTTCTACATATGCACACTTCTTAGGATACACCAATGTCTAACGCATCTCGTGGTAGTCCTAATCAACTACACTTAGATGAAAATGAATCTTTTTGGCTTCCTTGAACCTATTGACCACGCTTTGAAAGTATTGCATTGTGAAGGAGAATGGAAATTTACACCAAGGACTCTTGGTGCCATCTATATGGGTAAACCTTCCGATACATAAGTGCTGGTATACTATAAATTTATCCTCTCCATCCACAAATGTTGGAAATTTCTCAGGTATCCTCCATTCTTCCTTGAATGCATCATGCATCCATTTAAACCATTTCTCTAAGCATTCCTTATGAGTGGATGTGACGGTGTTATAAGTGTAAGCCTCAAATATATTAGCAGGGGAAGGGTCCTCATCCGGGTATTCCAAAAAAAACTTATCTGGCCCATTGGGCACCCCAATTTCCAAAAAGACAATGGTGAGGAGGACATTACCAAACATAATTTTCTCTCAATCATGCGTGGAATCTATAATATCCTCTGCAATAAAGGCTGAAAGGTTGTATATTTTCCCTTCTGAGATTCTACAACAAACGTCAGCCAACTCTTGTTTATCTGAGTCCATCTCTCCTGCCCATTTAACTTTGTAACCAAGCACGCGGTCATCCTCATAAAAGGGTTGATGATTGCATAGATATAAAATTAACGCTAACCCTTCTTGTAATCATATGCCTCAACATTTTACTTGATGGCTTCCTTATCGTACAAGTTCTCAACAAGCGGCTATCCCTCAAAGATAATGCCAATGTAATTTGAAATTAGATGAGGAGTTATGTGCATTCTTCCTCCTATGAAATAAAGATGATCCTCATGCATTCTCGACATTATCCATTGGTACAGTCACTTAGGATTTCCAAAATAAGGCAACTCATAGAGTTATAGTAGCCTAACCTTATCCATCTCAACCTTTACTTCATCATCATTAATGGGCTTCCCATCTAATGTCCTTTTCTCTCGTAGGCGAACTAAATCTAACACCATATCCTTTTTTCGTGGTTCTCGTTTGATGTTTATAATCACTTATGGCCATATTTTGTATACAAGAAAACCATTCCTTTCCTAGCAATACACCATCTGGGTATTGCATCTCCGCGTCCCAATATTCATTGAAACTGATTGAAATGGCTGGTTTTCCTTTTCCCTTGTCATTATTTTGTGGAACATTTGATCCCTTCCTTGTTGCCATATTTTTCATCACGTTCTTATAACTTCTTCATTTCCTCCTTTTCCTAGCTTTTCTTAAATCTCGTGGCTCTAATACCATGCCCTAAATTTACAACCCTAACTTGGAAAACCCTTCTTCCACAAGACATCATAACACCTATGGAATCCTTCAAAATAAATCCTCCAATCATGCCTATGTACCCCTTTCCAATCTGGTTCATAGATAAAATCCCGTTGAATGTTTCACATGTAAATATTCTCAAATTATCTTCATACAAATATTCTTTTGCAAGGATTCCCTATTTCACGCGATCTCTTCGATAAATTAAAACATAAGGTAAAATAATACTTGACCCTTGAACTTCTATTTATGGAATTTTGATTTTTCGCACAAATCTTGATGCCACCTACCAATGTATAAATGCATTAGAGTCAAATTTTTCTAATGCCATCCTTACGCTCTTTCTATCCAACACTTTTCCTCTCGTGCGTAAGCTTACGCTAACACTCTCACAACCTTCTTGTGTGTAACTACCTCGACCATATAACTCTTCACGCTTTCTCCCATGCCGAAGTCAATCCTCTCTATGTCTTGGAAAAAAAAAAATCCGCTTCATCGCCTCATGTTTCTCCTACAATTTCTCCTCGTATGTGGTTTCTATAAATTTTTGAAACCAATCTTATCTAATATCCACCTTTGTTACAAGTGCTATTATGATTCCACACACCTTTGAATTTATAACCCGTGCCACCAATAACCATTGTTTCAGGTTCTTACTATATTTTTCCTTACTGATCTTGCCCCACACTAAATAAATGTGTGGTCCTCAGCCGCATATAATCCCTTTGAAAATTAAGTGGCTATGGGTGCAAAAATGCACCAAAACAACACAAACCGAGAGATAAAAAAAAGGAACAAAGAAAGGAAACAAAAAGAAAGGAAAATACATTTAAGGGAAATCCTAAGCTAACTAGAAATACTACCTTATTTACAAAAACCTAGAAGCCTTTATTATAGTAGGGCTTAAGCCTACTTCCATTGAAATTCCCGGGAAGTCACGTTCCATCCAGTTCCTATAGTTAGAAAGTTCTTGAATCAAGTATATGGGTAATATAATACGGTCCTAACCAATGAATCTTGAGCTTCCTAGGATGGGGCGAAACTTAGAATAATAAAGTAAAAACATCCGCCCAACCTCAAATTATTTATTCTTTATGTGAATATCATATCGTGCCTTTTTTCTTTCCTTCTCAATCTTTTGACTAAACTTAGATAGTGATCATCTTTCATCTAACATCATTATCATGGAAATTCACTCTTAAAATGCTTGTTCATCGGCTAATCCTCCTACATGCACAATACATAGAGAGGGTAGCATAAACTCTACCGGAAAACATCTTCTGCGCCAAATACCAATTGAAACAGTGTATCCTTGTTTAGTCATTTATAATTTGTTCGATATGACCATAACAAGAAAGAGACTTTGTCATCCCAATCCTTTCTCCCAACATCACAAATATTAGTCAACATGTGACTCAAAATTTAAGGGAAATCCTAAGCTAACTTACAATAATGCCTTATTTACAAACACCCATAAGCCTTATTTATAGTAGGGCATCAGTCTACTTCCATTGAAATACCCGGGAAGTCACATTCCATGTAGCGCCTATAGCTAGAAAGTTCATGAATCAGGTATATGGGTAATATAATATGGTCCCAACCGATGGACCTCGAGCTTCTTGAAATGGTGCAGAAACTTAGAATCATAAAGTAAAACCATCTACCAAACCTCAAATTATTTATTATTTGTGTGACGATCATGTCAGGCCTTTTTTCTCACCTTCTCAGTATTTTGACTCCACTTAGTAAGTGATCACCTTTCATATAACATCATTATCTTTTCAATGCACTCTTGCAATGCATTTTTGTTGGCTAATCCTCCTGTGCACACAATACGTATAGAGGGTAGCATAAAATCTACCAAAAAAATAGCTTCTATGCCAAACACCAATTGAAATTGTGTGGCCTTGTTTATTCATTTATAATTCATCCGATATGACCATAACATGGAAGATACTTTTTCATCCCAATTCTTTCTCTCGACATCACAAATATTGATCAACGTGTGACTCAAAATTTTGTTAAAGGTTTTTTTTTTGTCTCATTAGCTTAAGGGTGAAAAGGGGTAGTATTCTCGATGGGCCACCATGAACTATGCCAAAAAAATCCGATGGTGTCATTTAAAAAATGAGTACCCCAATCACTAGTCAAACTCAGAGGGCACCCATACTTATTGATTATATTTTCCCACATGAATCTTGTTGTTTTGACCGTTGTGTAATCCCTTGTAGTTATTGCCTACACCCACTATGTTAGATAACCAAAGTCTGCAAGTAATGATATAACGCAAACCCATCCTTTGCGTGGTAGGTGAAATAGGGCCTACAAAGTCAATTGCCCATTTCTCGAATGGTTCAACACTAGCTATTAGTCTCAATAGCATTTCATCCATTTTTCTTGGCTTACCAAGGTGTTGGAAATGATCACAGGCCTTGCAATATTCAATATAATCCTTGTAAACCATCTCCCACTAAAGGCCAATTAAGAGGATATTTTACATAGTCACATTCCCTACATAGTTTCATCCTACAATTGCACCATGAGCCTCTTCCATGATTTCAATTTGCACATGCTCAAGCGTGCATTGACACAAAACTTCATCATAACCTAGCTCGTATAAGTCCTCACTAATTAACATGTAGGGTGTAATGCGTATGGCTAACTACTTCCTTTCCAAAGTCTTCAACCCCTTTGGCACCACACACATTTTGAGAAACACAACAATATCTTCTAGGTCGAGAGGCACACACCGTAATCTGAACAATTATGGATCTGGCATTGTATCCTCAATGCTTTACTTGTCCTCTCCTGAGTCAATCCTTGATAAATAGTTAGGCCCAAAATTACTCTTACCCCTTTTTATAGAAACCGTAAAATCAAACTTGTGAAACAATAAGACCCACATGTATATGCACCCTTGTAAAATGAGCTTGTTCACTAAGTACTTTAATACTATGTGGTTCATGTTGAATATAATGGGTGTCACCAAAAATACCTCCCGAATTTGTGTAGTAGCGTAAATTATCAAAATTCCTCACACTCCGTGGTAGTATAATTTTTTTCTACTAGGGTTAGCTTCCTACTAGAAAAGCATAAGGTATGATCAACAATTCCCTCTCTAGGTTATGCTAAGAATATTCCAATCACCATCCCTGAAGCATCAACATGTATGTGGAATGGGTTATCCAAAGAGGGAAAATGTAATATGGGCACAATGATAAGCCTAATATTCAATGTGTCAAATGTCATCTCGATCTGCTTCTCCCAATGAAATGTAATTTTGTGCTTCACCAACTCCTCTAATGGTGCAACAATCTTGGCATAACCCTTAATAAGTTTCTAGTAATACCCATATGTACAATGAATACACATACCACACTCTGGCTAGTAGGTTCCCCCAAATCCACAATAACAAAAACTTTGGCAGGATCCACTAGAAATACTTCCTTACATATGATATGTCCTAATAGGGTGCCAAATGGAGTTGTGAACAACCATTTATTAATGTTGAGAGATATACTCAACTACTGACATCTCTCAACCAACAATCTAATATTGTCACAATGGACCCTCATTAATCCATATACTCTCCATTCATCTAGGTAGACTTGTAGAAATTTATAGATGAAGTCCTAAAATGCCTAAACCATAATGCACAAAAACATAGCAAGCATGTTCTTCAGTCCAAAAGGCATGACCATATAGGAAAAAATTCCCCATTTAGTGGAAAAAGTTGTCTTTTCTTTGTCATCCTTTGCAATTCTAACTTGATAATATCTTGATAATCCATCTACGAAAGAAGATATCTCTCGCCCAACTACTCCTTCCAGGATCTCCTCAGTGAAGGGGATTGGAAAAGGATCAATGATACACACCACATTCAAATCCCTGTAATCAATGCAAATCCTTATCCTTAAATCCTTCTTAATGCTAATGACCATTCACTCTGATTCCTCAACATCCTCAATGATGCCTGATGTGATCATCTTGTTAATCTCCTCCTTGACCTTGACTCACGATTGATTCATTCGATAATGTCTCTTCTGAATTGAGTGCACACCTTCCTTTAGCTTGATCTTCATTTCTCCAAAGGAGTGGTGAAATCATTTAAGATGATGGTACCCACGTGGGATTAAATCCTGAAATTCATGCAACAAATCAATAATCTTTGAAACCTCCCTTTCTATCTAGTAATCTCCAATAGTAGTTTCTTTAGGTTCCGCCTCTGAGCCAATGTTAACCTTCTTGGTTTTCATGGGTTTATGGTAGGTGCATGCTTACTCATCAGCACTTCCATAACCTCACACGCACAAAAAGTATGGTTAACATCCAAGATTTCCACCTCTTCACCATATATCATGTAGACCAACTTTCCTTTCTCTTTTTTGATGCAAGTGACCTCATGTACTTCCTTTGATTCTTCCTCATTGAAGTGCACTTTAAAGTCTAGTTCTCCCAAAACTCTAGTATTATATCCTCCACCATGGAACTATCTCCCATGGTTAGGTTCTTAACAACCTACATTGCCTCAATTAATGATGGCTTAGTAATTAGATACTTAAAAGTTTTAATAATATCAACCATCAACTCATGCCAATTTCCTATCTAGAGGCATAACTCGAATGAATGTACCACATATATGTGTAACCTTTTAAGGTGGAGTAAAGATTATGCACCCATAGTGATGATGGTAGGGATTCGTGCCTTCCATCCATGCCTTAATACATTCATGGACATGAAATGAGGTGGGTTCCTTCCCATGATAGTCTTATATAGTAGTAGGTGCATTGCTTTGGAGAAACCTAATAGAGAACATGATTCTCACCTCATGCCACTCTAGAAGGTTATCTCAATGGGTTTCCCACCAATGTGCTATGGTCTTGAGAAAAGTATAGCTAAGCATACTTCTCCTTTCGATCTCACATTTCCATTGGGTCTTCATTACTCGCAGGAAAACATCAGGGTTGGCTCTCCCAATGTAATTTGGAAACTGTTTTCCTCCCAGTGCACTTGACTAAGCATTCCTTTGTTATTCTTATCACATAGCCTCTTAAATTCCTTCCAGCTAGTTCATATGTACCGTGCACCCAATTGTTACATGCTACACTTGTTGTATCACTTATAGATTAAGCATCTTCCCACTGAATAATGTCTTCTTTTTTGGTTATAGAACCTCGTGGTCTCTAATAGTGCACACATAGATTATGTCTAGGTATTTTTATCCCAAGGGCTTAGTATAAGGCACTAAATTTCCATCCATCAAAGGAATGATAACATGTTCCTCCTTGTTCTCAAAACTTATATACCCCTTATTAAAACATAAGTCAGCATTGTTCTTATAGCACTAGGGGTGCCCAAGTAACACTGGAAAGTTTTCTACCTTAGCAAGTGCTAAGACTTCAAAGTCTCCAATGAATTTCACCCCTTGGATAGTGATAGTAACATCCTTTAAGACACTAATGGGCATTGCCTTTGTCTTATTAGCCATATAAAGCACATTTGAAGATGGTTGTAATGGGGGTCTTCCCATTTGATTCCATGCATCCAAGGTGAGAACATTAACTTTCACACCCGTGTCAATCAGAATATTAATTAGGATCCATCCATCAACAATTGCATTCAAGGTAATATCCTTATCATAGTCAAGACTGTGAGGAGGCATATTAGCATGCAAAACATGTCTCTCGTGCTCTCCTCTGGTGCTTGGTACTTTTCCTCTCAGCCACTCTCCTAACAGAGGATGATATTCTCTTGTCTCAACATCTTGCATACCTCCCTAACTTCATCCGGATCCTTCGTGGAGCCTCATCACTCTTCTTTTGCTTTAACTTTTGTGACTGATCCTTCGTAAACTAAATATCTCCTTGTAGGCTTCGAATAACATCATGGTTTCCTAATAGAATTCCTTCTAATGCGTAGGGTTTGAATAATTCCCATGCACCACTTCTTCTCTTGTAACTAGTGGTCTCGATTTTGTATCTCCTTGGAAAGCACAACCTCAGCTCATATCGTTACCAACATAGGTTCTAAATCTGACCCACGTGTCACTCTTGTAATCCACTGTGGATCGGTTCTCTTCATGCTTACCATCCCGATGCCTTTATCCTTTCGCTGTTTCTAGCTCATGTGAGCATATAAATCTAGGCACTCTTCATACTTGTGATTCTTCCCACACCAAGAGTACTACAATAAATTGGGACACTCCCTCTTGTAATGTTCTATAGACCCATAGTTAACCGTTTCCATGGGGAAATTCACTTCTCCCCCTCCATGGTTATCACGGCCTCGAGTAATCCACCTTGAAATCCTCTTCCATGATTCTTCCATATACGTGCTCTTCATAATGACAATCATCATCCTTAAAACTAGTAATAATGTTGGTCAAGCGCACACCAAGTATTAATGAAATTATGGATCTGTTCTATCAACCTCTAATCCTTAGTGTTATGAGTACTGGATGTGAAAATTTTGCAATGGTAGGACACATTCTTATGGATCACGATCATTGTAGCAATGGGTATATACCGGCATCATGATCTCATGGAAAATATTATAGTCTACCAACACAATGTACACTGATCTTCACAGGAAACTATCCTTGGTGTGCCCCTTTGCTTCGTAGTCCATGCACCATAGCCCACTATGAGTCTCATGAGCCGAGTTCACAGAAAGTTTCTCCAGCTAATTTTCCATGGAAGCAATATGGGCTTCAAGAAATGGAATAACACCAGTATCAACACCTCCAATGGCCTCAGTGCATAAGGAAACCTCTAGAGCCTCGTGCGTATCTATGAAGGTCTTATGTGAAAACACCCTCCTGAATGGAGTGACCAGTCCTTCAAAAAACCATTGAGCATGTAAAGATGGGTGAATATCACAAGACAACTTAGAAAAGAGAGTTTTGAAGCGTACATCATAATCCCACTAACTCTCTGCTATTCCTTGTTGAATGTTCTTCCACGTGATGATGTTCTTTTATTCAAACTCGAAATGTAGAACTCTACCAAAAATGTGTTATGCAAAGTCTGCAATGTAATCCACCACCTGTTTGGTGTGGATCATAATTCTTGTACTAGCTATGTACATTCCCTCGCAACATGGTTGTAAAATGACTCACCTTCCACTATGGGTTAGTGATACCCTTTGTGTGTCATAACAACTCGCATTTGTGAACATGTTTTGCAAAGCATCTTCCATACCCTTGTAATAAGGTAGATGCAAAGACATCTCAAAAATACCCTTTGAGGTTATTGAGGCCCTTGCCCACCAGATTTAGAACCTTGGCCACCTCTAATATTTCCACCACCTTTAGTACCACTAGATCCACTACTTCCAACTCCTCCGGATCAACCAGATGCTCCTCCTTTCATAATTAAGGGGCCTATCACATTTTCTCGCTTACGAACCCCTTGCCATGTTAAACTGCATGCCAAAGAGTATGCAAATTTTTCCCACTCCCAGATGTGTTTCTTGTTCCTTTTCCAAATGCAATACCCAAACTTTGTGAACCCAAACCTTGCCCAAATTCCATACTAGTCAAGAAACCTCCAAATACAGGAAATGACTATACAGCCATAGATGTTCCAAATGAAAAATTATACCTCCTAGGTTTCACTCAACACCAATATCAACATAACTAACAACCAAATAATTAAATTTTTCCTTAGAAATTAGAAGGATAAACACCAAGGTTTGGTCACCAGGTGGGCCAAGAGGCCTACCTATGGCTATCCTTTCTTCATGCGATGAACTCTCACCAAAATCTGAGGAAGTAACTCTCCCACACTTTCCAAGATGGGGTAGTATAGACGGCTCAGTCCCACGCCCTGCGTGAGACCTCAAATCCTTTCCATAATGTTTACCTCCATATTTCCATCACTCTTGAAACCTCGTATTGTCTCCTTAAATCCCTCTCTCATGCTTCATCATACTTGATTTTCCTCTCTTCTCTCTCCTTCTCCACCGCAGGATCCATCATCTTTCATCACACTAGCTTCCGCACCGTGCCTAGAAGGATTTTAGCAAGCCATGGGAAAGGCTTCCAAAATCAAATTAATACCCAAGATCTTGATATCCCATGGAATATCACACAAGAACAATCCTCTAGGATCCCTTAAGAACTCAAACTCAAGTAACCTCTCTGGGAAATAATATGTAGAAATAACATATTCTAAGGTATAACTAGTCATCACTCTAATCCACCAGTGATCAACAACATGGGTCCAAGTCATATCAACATCATGTAGCCTCTAATCTCATCTTGGGTCAATACATGAGGTCTATAGTACCAAATTTACCTAGATGCGTTGATAGCCATTCATACAACTTCACAGGGAAACAATAAAAAAATGTTTCATATAGGTCATCATACGGTGTGTTCTTCTACCCATTTACGTGTATCAAATCAGGTTTGGTGTTAAATCTATTAGAAAACTCATCTTTCATGATTTTAAGATACGCTTTGATGATGTCTAAGGTCAAGTGCTCCATCATCACACCTCATTCTCACAACAACTTGGAAAATAGCTTTTGACAACAAAATGAAAAATGTAGTCATTTCTTTATATACCTTCTTTCTACCCCAATCATGCCGACCTATCACCCAATATGTGTTGGGAACTAACTTGAGGCATGTAGGGCACCAATCCCCTCCTTTATGTGAGCCTTTTAAGAGTGTTCCGCCATTGATGGAGAATTATTTATACGAATGGAAATATAAACATTCACTCAAAAATGAAGATACAGATAAAAATCATGTGCACATATGCATCATAAATGGAAATGAACATTGTAAATAAGCATAATTAAAATAGATCAGATTTAGAATAATATGAAGAACATAATGGTTTACACTTAAGAACATGAATAAATAAAATTACACACATATATTTATTTATAAACATTTATAGTGGCCTCATTACATCATAAGGGTCATATAGACCGAATACATCAAGGAATATTATCTTAAACCCTACAAAAATACTCTGCAGAGAGATTTATTAGCTATTCTACCCATTAAAACCCTTGTTCATACCCAAATCCATGCCTAATATGCTTAAAACCCTTCTTGCAAGCATTTCTACAAAGACCTTGTTACTACTCAATACCCTCTCTAACCCTACTAGCATTCTAACAACAATTCGTTGCCTCCTTCAACTCTCCATTTCCCCAGCACTTCATTATTACTCTCCTCCTCCTCTATTTCAGACCCAAACACTCCTTTAAATGGGATCGGATGCACTATCTTGGTTTCCTTCATGAACAAATCACATGCTAAGTGGAAGTGTGGTCCTCCATGGTCAAATGCATATGCAGATTGCAAATGCCTCCACTACTTATAATGATCATCCTAGGAATATTCCTCATGTGGAATATTATTTTCTTGACCTCCAAGACTCCAGGATGGCACCTTATCCATTTTTCATGCCTCCTCGGGATTTTCACGTATTTCTCCTGCGATAACTTCTTTAAAATATGGATAAGTCCCAAACATCCCCGCTCCCGCGCACTCCAACCTCTTCTACCGCATACCTTTTCCTTGAGCACTTTATCCCGAGCGCCTTCCTTCTTTACTGCCTCCGACACATGCGACTTCTTCCTTGGGACTTATTACATTTAGGTCCCAACAACCAAGGATATAAATCCTTTAGATATGTCACCTTCCTTTTAAGGAAACTTATGTTTTATCACCACATATGTTGTAGCAAATGGATTCCTATCTTTAAGAGTTGTGAAACAATGGCTACCACTATTAGAATTCAAACCCTCATCCTCATTAAATGTATCCTGTGAGTCTTTGCTCATGATATTTTGAATTTAATTATTCCCCACATTTGAAACATTTTAAATCACATGCTTAATCATTTACTTCCTTTCCCATGGGATAAAGTATACCTTGTTTTAAATTTCTACCAGGGTTTCACAATCATCAATTGTGTATGGTAGTCTTCTCGCTATTGAATACAATAATTATTATGACAACGAATAAGATAGAACCCAAATATCTACAATGGAGTGTATCTTTAGATGGATATACTAGTCCCTCTCAGTAACTTTGACACCTTTGTTTAGTTAATCCACATGTGCTCCATCTTCAAAAAAAAGAGGTCATTTTCAACTATATCCATAAATAAAAACAGAAAATTAGTACCGAGGACACTTAAATATTTAACATTAGTAATGGAGAATTGAAAACCCAATGAGAAAATAAAAGTATACATCTTATACAAACATCTTTAAAACCTCATTTAATCCAAATCTTTAAACATATAACAAATTATATTAAACTCCTAGATCCCACTTTGTTGTGTGTATAATTTTATCCATAAAACACAATGTGTAGGGGAAACGAGGCAATTTTATTACACCATTTGATTTAAAATAGGTACTTTTTAGTACAATGAAAATCAATATTGGCCTTTACTTGGGAATAAAATCACCTTTTCGAGACACTCGATGTGTCACCTTTTTATTGGATTATTTGTACACGTGACTTGATTTTCCTTGTTTTATTGGCTACCTTTTTTCCAAATTTTTAGTAAATAAGTTATAAATGTTGACTTAGATTTTTACAAATAGTTGTAGTATACTTCACATTACCACTCATAGTCATTGGATTCACTATTGGATTATGCACAATCAATGGCTTCTTTCCCCTATAGCTTTCAAAATTTGTATAGCCTAGCGGCCATTGTGACTGTAATTTTTTTCTTACATGCTAAAATTCAAATATTGACTTGAATTGGAGGTCAAAAGTTGGTGATCACACTTCAATGTGCAATTGAGCATAATTCCAAGCTCGAAAACTCACACTTAGATGTGTTAGTGATAACTAATCGTAGTGCGAGAGAGTAGTGGCCTAGTACATCTACGAAGTGCGATCCCACACACGTCAAAGTATGATCTCTCACATGAAAAAGTATAAGAAATTTCAAGATGAAGTGCAAGCATTCACACTTGGAATAATGATCACTCACATATCAAAGGGCATATTTTCACCTGCCATTCTAGTCAAAAATTTCTACCCTAGCGGCCTCTTGGAATTCAATATTAGGGCCATTAATATTGTGTCGAAGTAAATCATTCATGTATTTAATTCTCTAATTTTATAGCTATGTTTATTTTATGGTATAGAGTTCAAGTTTATTATTTATCTAATTAATGATGATGGTATATGCTTTGATTCAATTATGTGTATTAAATGTTTCTAAGATTTGTATATCTTACGTAATATTTTAACAATATAAGTTTATTTTTAATAATTGTGTATAATATTGAGTAGAAGTAACCCATGCTACATAGTTTTTAATTAATAATTGTCAATATTAAAGACTTAATTTCAATTAAATTTATCTATGTCAAATTTAAGTTTCAAACAATGTCAAAGTTTAGTTTTCATACATTAAAAATTATGTTATAAAAATGTTTCCTAATTAATATTGTGCTTCCCTAAACATTAAATGGCCATTAAAGCGTATAATGTAAAATCCGCCACTTGAGAGTATTTTTTTATTTTTTCATACTGCATTTAATGTTAAGTGGTACAATATTAAATTTTAATCCACACAAAATTTGTTAATGTCTGTATTTTAATGCAATAAAATGGAAAATTGTATACTCATTTTGAAGGTGACAACACCAAAACAAGGAGCACATATACAAATGGGGGAAGAACAGAGTTATAGAAAATTAAAAGAGGTAAAGCATTGTTATTTTATTTTGAAGAATTTCATTTTATACACCCATTTCATAGTGATTATAAATATTGCATTTGTTAGTAGGTAATTAACCAATTTTCAATGTTTCTCCACATGTTTTGATTCTGTGAATATACAGAGGATAGGAACACTTGTATATTTATTATTAGAAAATGAAAAATGAATTTGAGTTTAGATAAAATATGGAGTACGCAAATTGTTTCATTTGTGAATGTTTATAGTAACTCATAAATTTTTAGGACATGGAAATATCACCATTTTCCTTGTTTTCACGTTTCCAATCCCAAGTTCTCAAATCAACTCCAAGAAACTATAAAGAAAATATGGGTTTTTCAACACATCTAAGAAACTACTATGTAAAGGAATTGTGTGTGCAAAACTTATATGGAAATAGTGTCTCAAATTTGCAATAGAATACAAGTGGCAAAAAATTGGGTCCTTGCATTCCACATTCACAAATCAATCTCAATTCTCCATATATTGTTGATGATGTTGATGATTCAAAATTAGAAGAAACATTTTCATTAACCCATGCATATGAAAGAGATAGAAATATCGATGAGATGATGGAAGAATAAAAGAAGGGTTGTGGTCAAAATATGATGTGAAAACATTTATTTCAAAATATGAAGAGGTGTATGAACATTTAAACCATGGAAAAATCAAAAAGAAACATTAAGATAATATAGCAAATGCTTTGAATCAAGTATGTGGAAAAACATTCACGGGATGTAATGCAAATACAAGATGAACATGTTGAAGAAAACCCTCAAGAAGGAGAAACAATTGGAAAAACAACATTGAAAACACATTCAACATGGACTTTCTATGAAGATATGGATCACATTACATAGAAAACACACAAGGTTATTGGTTTTAATGGAAAAGAGAGGGTTAATATAACCACTTCTACTTATGAAAAAGACATGAGAGGGAAATTGAAATCCCTTTTATCAACATTGAAAATTTGGAAGGAGCAAAGCAAGAAACCCCTTTGAATAAAAATGGAATTCAGAGAAAAGGTGTGAAGAGAAAAATAAACTCTTATGGATATTTGAAAGAGGTAATTGAAAATGTCATGCATATAATCAGTCAGACAATGAAAGAAATTGAGCTAGAGGAAGGCTTCAACTTGAGCGTGAAAGAATGGAACAAGAGAGAAAGCTAATGGAGAAAATATTAGATGTACAACTTCAAGTCACAAGTCTTTTACCTAGGTAAATTTTAGTGTTTTTAACCATAGTAATATAGTATTACATCATTCAATTCCATTATAAAAGATGGTATACATAGTGTAAGAAAAAATATCATGCGTAGTGCTAATACTTCTCTATTTTGCATTCTTCCTTTTTATTTCAGAACAATTCCAATGATCAGCATCATGGGCACCACCAAGATCATTGACACACACATATGAAGATATTGTTTGTGTAACAAAACAATTTAAAAATGACATCAATAAACATGTGCATTTTTGTTGAGGAAAATGTGATAATTCCATATGTGAGACATCAATTGAACCACATATCATTGGTAGTATATTCAAAGTATGGAATACTTATATACTCTCTATGTAATTTATAGATGATAATATTGCCAATGAGCATGGTGTTCTTTTGTTGAAAATATTTATAATATTGATAATATTTGTGTGTGGCATATATGGTTAATATTTTGTGTGACATTAAAACGAACAATGTAAACTTCATGATATATTGAAATATGATAATTCAATATGTGAGACATCAATTGAACCACATATCATTAGTAGTATAGTCAAAGTATGGAATACCTATATACTCACTATGTAATTTAAAGATGATAATATTGATAATGAGCATGGTGTTCTTTTGATGATAATGTTGTTAATATTGATAATTTTTACGTGTGGCATATATGGTTAATATTGTGGTCCCCAAACATTAAACCAAAAAATGTAAAGTTCACGTGATATTAAAAATATGTGTGCCATTTGATGCCATTAATTAGCCATTAAATATAAAGAAAATTAATGGCAGCCGTGTGTCTTTTGTAATTTGTGTGCCAAAGAAAGTGGTGGTTGGAAGTGTCAGTTCCATGTAATTATATATCATTTATTAGTATATTTCAAGGACACTTATATTTGTGAATCTTCTGGTAGCGAGAACATTGGTGTAAGGGAAAAAATCCGTAAGTATAATAATTCATTGGAAAATATGATCATAGTTTGATTTCCAAAATTCTAAGCATGGGTTGTTTTTCGTGAAGGCATCAAAAATAGGTATGCATTCACACCTTTTATCCTTCCAAAATTTTGAAATTCTATGAATGTAGAATTTTTCATAGCCTTTTCAATAAAACCCTATTTTTCTACTTCCAGTAGTCAAATATTTCTATTCTCTTACATTGTTTGAAAAAAACTTCTCAATTGATAGGGTTTGACATCAATTTTTCATTCTATTTTCCGATCCGTAAATGATTTTATAAATATGTGTGAACCCACTTGTGAGTAATTTAAAACATGTTATGGGTATTTTTTCACAAGAGGAATGAGAAATGATTCACAAAAATACTTGACATGGACATCAATGATTACTAGAAGTGAACAAAATGACTATTTCTGAAAAGGATGAGGAAAATAGATTTTGTTCAGTTAGGGTTGTTATTTAGTTAGGGATTTTGGACCGCTAGATTCTAGTTTTATAGACATTTCATTATAAATTAAATTGTACTAATGAAATAGTGATAGTAAATTCTAGTAGATGAAATAGTAATAGTAACACAAATAATTGTTTGCTTGTTTATAGTAATTGTTTGATTACATAAGGAAATTGTTGGAAATAAAATTTATAAAAACATATATGTGACTACCAAAGCAAAAATGCAAAGAGTTTTTCTGTGTAGGTTCCTCTTTGAAAAAAATGAATAGAAGAATTATAAAACCTACTATTTGAGAAGTTAGGCTAAACAATATTTTGAATAATGTTCCACTTAATTGATAGTTCTGGAAAGACATATACAACATTCAGAGATTAAAATTACAGGAGCTCTGATTATTTTAGTTAAATAAGCTAATGATATATCAACACTAAAAATTATAAGATGTCATGGATTTTCTTTCTTAATGTGACAATAAGCATATGGAAATAGGGAGATGTGATATCTTGGGAAATTATGATGTTTAATGAAAAGGAGATTATACATAGGGTTTAGAGTCTGTATGTTCATACTAACAATACAAAGAGTGTGCTCATTATATTTATTAAAATTATACCATGGCCTTTGAGACTTCATTTACTAACTAATTATAGATCACCATCATTTTTGAGATTTCATTTATAATTAAAATGTGGAATTTTTATATTCCTTTCAATAACTTATAGTAAATAGTATGAGAACTACATAAGGCTTGATCCTCTCAAGGTATGTAGTGTAAACTTGTCTCCATGCTTAGGATAGTCAAACCAATATAACACAATTATAAATGAGTAAAGAGAGGTATAAAAATTCATGGAACAAACTAATCAAAGCTAAGTAAAGCGTGACCCCTAAAGAAAACATGTAATGCAACTCTTTTCTCAGTTCAATAATAGATGTTTAGTGAATGATTTCTTGCAAACACTAAGTTCAAAATATTTTGTCGATGTTGATCATAGTGACCGCTAAGCTTGTAAATTTTTGTTGTGGCTGACCTTAGAGACCACTAGGAACAAAATTTCATATGTGTTGACTCCTCATAGTGAATTTATATGTAATGATTCCTAACACCACTAAGCTCAAAATATTTCTGATTTTTTCTCATTGCATTAATAGTTTTACTATTAATGAAGCCTAGTGATAACTTAGATTTAAATATTTTGATGTCACACATATTAGTGATGGCTAGGAACAAAATTATATATTTTTTGACCCATCGATAGTGCATATATCTCCATACAAAGATCATTCAATTAATATTTTTTCATGTTAATGTTGATTAGTGATAGCCAAGCTCTAAATATTTCTTTGGGAGAAATTGTACAAAACTAAATCCATTTTTATCACTTCCCAATTATTGATATTTTGTAAAAGTAGAATTTTCCATTGCCTTTTCAACAAAACCCATTTTTGCCCTTCTTCATATAATTTTTTCATGGTACATTATTATTTTCATCGCATTTTAACAAAACATTCTCAATACAAAAGTTTTGGCATCTAATGATCCATAAATGATTGCAAAATATTTGTATACCGTGTTTGCAAGAAATGCATTTTTTTCACAAGAGGACCGAGAACTATTTCTAAAATTATTGACATGGACAAACAATGATTTTCAAAGATAAAAATCATTTTTCTTGAAAAGGTTAAGGAAAATCTATTTTTGTTTAGAAAGGGCTATTATTCATTCAAGGCTTTTGTAGAAAATCAAACCTAAGGTAATGTTAGAAAAACTAATTGAACTAAAGTTATAAATTGATTAATGAAATTACTTTTGTGGGTGGAATATATGGAAATTCTGATATTTAATGACCACTTAAATTGTGTTTAGATAACACTAAGTTCAAAATATTTTGTTGAGGTGGATGTTAATACATTAGTGGTTTTCTATTAATGTTTGTACCCCCTAGTAGTGTAAGGATTGGTGTTATTTTGCTCATTGCAATAACATTTGTGCTTTGAAATAATCCTAGATATGTAGAAGCTCTAAATAATTCATTGCGGATGAACTTATCAACCGCTAATATCAACACTACGTATTTCGAGATCCCCACCAGTTAAAATATTATAGAAATTTTTCTCATTCTAATAATAGTTTTCCTGTGAATAATGCCTAGATACCAATATCTAAATATTTCATTGTTGATGAACTTAGTGACCGTTAGGATCTGAACTACGTAAGCCTTGAAGCCAATGGTTAAAACTATGTATATTTTGACCCCTCATAGGTGCATGTATACAATAGTGCTTCACTCATTCCATTAATAGAAATTCTATGAATGATGCCTAACAATGAGACATATTCATGATCTTGTAATGACTAATCATACCTAAGTAAAGGTTGATCCCTTATGAATACATGTATTACAACAATTTTCTCAAGTCAATAATAGATGTCCATTGAATGTTGTTTAGCTAACACTAAGTTTAAAAGTATTTTTGAGGCGGATGTTATTGACCACTAAGATTTATATATTTTCTTGTTAATGCATTAGTAGTTTTCTTATTAATGATTCCTAGTGACCGCTAAGCTACATGTATATCATTGTGAATGGTCGTAGTAACAACTAGGATAAGAAGTACATATTTATTTGTTAATGATTCTTATAAATTGTTAAGCTCTAAAAATATGTTGTGGCTGACCTAGTGACTGCTAGGATAAGAAATACTTATGTTCTATACCCCCCAGTAGTGCAAGGATTGGCATTCTTTTGATCATTACAATAATAGTTGTGCTTTGAAATAAGCCTAGATATGGAGAAGGTCTAAATAGTTTATTGTGGCTGAACTTAGCGACAACTAAGATCAACACTATGTATGTCGAGATCCCCCACCAGTTCAAAATGATTGTAGAAATTTTTTCTCATTCTATTAATATTTTCTTGTGAATAATGCCTAGATATGGACCAATCTCTAAATATTTTGTTGTTGATCAACTTAGCGACCACTAGGATATGAACTACATAAGCCTTGAAGCCTCAAGAGTTCTTGTATTGATAAATTTTTTCTCATTACATTAATATTTTTCTAGAGTGACGCCTAGTGAACGCCATGGTTAAAACTACATATATCTTGACCCCTTAGTGGTGCATGTATAGCCACACTTTGCTCATTCCATTAATAGTAAGTCTGTGAATGATGCCTAGTGGTCGCTAAGCTCTCAATATTTAGTTATGGCTGACCTTAACGACTGCTATGATCAACACTTCTTTCATTTATTAGAAATATTTTCTAAGCTTAACTAATATTCATAATAAGAGACATATGAATGTTTCCATAAAATTAATTACGTCATTTGTCTCAATAATTATTTTTGTTGATAATGTATGTAGCATTTGTGGCCCTTTAATTTTTCAACATGGTGGGAGATTGGAAATGTCGATGGTAGATGCTTATTTATATTCTAATGAGGGAGGTAGAGTAATAAGAGATATCGTATTCAATCCAAATTCCTTTCATGATGAATTTCAACATTACTTACTCTATTTTCCATAGTTTAGGATGAAAGTGTTGATGTTGATGTCGTAGACAAAAAGGGTATACTTGAGAAGATCAAAGTGTTATGGTTCTAAGACATAAGTGTGATAAAAATATTTTTCTCCATTTAATTTCCACCAAACCAGAGGTGCTTCCATTTCTGGAACTGATTTCTTCTTATCTAATTCATGCCAAGTCCAAGGATTTGTCCTTATTTTCTAAATCAAGGAAAAAAACTAATAGCTTTATTTGTTGGGCAAACATAAAAAAGTTATTATAAAATTCTAGAGTAGACTCCTTGTAAAACTCAAAAACAACAACATGGATGGACCAAAGGAGAGTAAGAGATGTTTTTCCAGAGTTGGGCATTTGACCCATTCGATAATATGGATGATTCCCATCTGACCGATATTCTTATTAAAAGGTTTAGACCAAGAGTCCGTATTGGCATGGCCCTCATGAATAGGCTATATGGAAATTTTCAATATCTAAGGTGGATGTTTCCTAGATCCCCTTACTTTATTTTATTATTGATGATGGAAATATTCCCTCCTTAGGTCAAGTGCTTGTGTCAATTTAGTGAGACAAAGAAATAATTTCGTTGACAAAGGAAATCATTTTACATGGCTTCCTATCTTCTCGATGTTATCTTTGGTTTTCTGAATGTTTAGATTTCTCAAAATATGGTATCCTTGAGCATTTTAAGGTAAATGAGCAATATTCATACTTTATGCCCATCGTTCCAAATTATTCAATATATATGCACTTATTTTTATCCTTCTCTCTACCAATAATTACATGAAATGATGACACCAAGAATATCTGATGCCATCCTCACTTCCATAAGGAAAATGGGAGCCATATTATTCTATCATAATATATAGTTATCATGATCGAGGGGCTCCTTACACCTCCTTTTCAGTTGCCATATTATGTTCTAGACAAATTGGTAGAACAAGAGGTTACATATCATATTTGCAATGATATTGCTAGAAAGTGTAAGGAGAAGAAGATTAAAACACATCCCCCTTTGAGTCTATGTGGGATGCAAAATATTTAATAGGTGGCCCAATTTTAAGGTTGCCTTAGCCCATAGAAATTCATTTCATCTCCCCAAACACCCTTTAAGGAAATATGACAAAATAAAAAGGGTTTCCCAACACCTTAATTTTATAAAGGATAGTTAAATATACCATATGCTCATGTGCATGATGATAATGATTGGGTATGGATTACCCAAACATAAGATAACCTTGTTATGTAGAATAATATGAAGGAGACATGGGTGGTTCCACCTTCAGAGAGTAATTATTAAAAAGGAGGCTACGAAGAGAAAGAAACTTTGTATTTAGAACATTCACAAAATCCCTATGTGCTCCCTTATCTCCACAATTGAATCTTGATTTGAGTTTTGAGAAGTCTTTTTGAACTAAATAAAGCTCCAACTTTGGTTTCATATGCCTTAACTCCATCAAGTGAAGAAGAGGAGACTATGTAAACTGAAATTCCAGCCAACGAAGCCCTAGTGTAAACCTCTCAATATTCTCCCTCCACTTCACATGAAGTGAGACATGATTGGGTAGAGAAATTTGTAATTTCCCACAAAGAACATCCAGATTGGGAGGCACAAGAAGATCCTTTAGTGAACATTGAATTCAATACAAAGAAAGGAACCATGAAAAGGGTAACCAAAAATGAGATGTCAACACAACAAGCCATTGTTTGGCATGAAATTCAGAAGACCTCTTCACTCTTATAAAGAAAAGGAAAGCCAAAGGCTCCCAAGTGGTGCAATATGAGGAAGATATGGAATCCTTGATAAGGGATACAACATAAACAACCATAGAAGTAGTGAGGGAGTATTATGTTCTAGAAATAAAGAGCTTGAAACTCAATTAAAGGACATAGTTCCTTTTAACATAGTCTTTGATGTAGAAGAGGCATTGCATGGCTTGTACAAGAATATAAAAGAATGCATCGGTGCAAAGGTGTAGGAAGAGATGTCATTGAAAAATAATAAAAAAATCATTACATGGATGACATCGTTGTAAAAACATTAACACACATGGGGCAGAGCATTGAAAAAGGCATTTGTAAAGACCCTTCAATTATGACCATGGATGATATTGGTTTATGCCAGACATATGCTAATTATACAAAGGAAATACTAAAGGAATGGAATGAACATGTAAGAAGATTTTATTTATAGTTTGATGACATTATTTCTAGAGGAAATCATGTTTTCATAGAAGATTTGGTCATGGAAGTATTTAACGAAAACCATGAATTGGTTTCTAATGAATATTTTACCACATCGCTTAAGAAATTCTTGGTTAATTTTCAAAGAGAATAATTGAGGCAAATGAAGGGGAAAATTCACATCTCGTTGAGATTTTTTCCAAAATAAGGGGAAAATATAGAAAAAAGAGACTCTTAAGGAAATTTATAAAAAGGAAATTGGTATTCAAAAGGATTTTCTTGTTAAGTCCATTATGCTATATAGAAGCCTGATTTTGACATGAAAAAGATATCTAAAGATTCTCATATTTTCAAAATAGTTATTGAGGAGGCATGATAAAAGAGATGTAAAATAGGTCCTAAATGAGAGAAACAAACCTAGAAGAAGCAACTGCTTCCCCTAGGCTTGGTTCAACAACAACCCATAGTTAAGGAAGAACCACAATGAATCATAAATTGTAGTATCTAAGATAGGTGGGTAAGAACTGTAATATGTATGACATGTTAATAGATGAATATTTATAATTGATTGAATGTTCATGTATATATTCCAAATGATATACTCAACTAAACATGCATTTTTGTTTTGATATGCTAAGCTCCAAATATATCACTGTGGCATAAAATAGCGCACATTATACTCAAATATCCATAAATGAGTACCAATCACTAATATCGCAATATATTACATGTTTTTTTCTAAATCATGATGACACCAAATCTTTAAAAATATGTTACAACATAAGCTAGCAAATGCTAATCCAAAAAAAAAATCATTTTTGACTTGTTAAATGCTAGAGACATCAAAGATGGAAAATTACAAAAGTGGTAGTGACTTACCAATCGCTAAAATCAGAAAATATTTTCACAAAGATAAAGTGGTTAAGCTTGCAATTTCATATTACCTTTATTTAGTATGTTAGATCCTAAGTGACCACTAAGCTAGAAATAATATGTCATGCGCATAAATCCCTAGCGGATGCTAGATTGAAATATCTTTCTTTATTTTTTAAAATCCTGAGCGACCACTATGTTCTAACTATTATGATGTGGCAAAGTTGTCCATAGACTTAAGATTTCAAAATATCTAGTATTGAGAACCAATCAATAAGCTTAGAACATGTTTTTAAGGAATAACCTAGTGCCGCTAAGCTTGCTATATCTTACTAGTATTTCATTGAATCCCAACGACAACATATATTCAAATAATATGTTGTAACATAAAATAGCAAACACTAAGCTAAAAAATTTCATTTTTTATTTTGTTAAATGCTTGAGACATTTAATCTCAACATATTCTAGTGGATGCTAGCCTCCGTAATATTAATTCAATGTGTAAAATTCTTTAACTGATATGCCCCAAATATTATGGGTTAAATCCTAAATAAACACTAATCTTAAATTATTTCATCATTATAAAGGCTAGATCCACTAATCTAAAATCAATTTCATTTAAAATGGTAAATCCTTTGGAAATATCTTTTTAAAATATTATGGTGTTAAAGTACATAGTGGAAGCTAATTTCATACCACCTTAATTTAATTTATGAAATCATAGTAGTCACTAAGCTACAAAAACACATGTTCCACAATACCTAGCGGATGCTAGACTCAAAATTTCATTCTTTATTTTGTTAAATCCTAAGCATACCACTATGTTCTAAATATTACTATGTGGAAGTGTCTTAGTGGCATATAACTTCATGATATTTGTTATTGAGAACCAATCGTTAAACTCAAATGTTCTTGAGGCACAACCTAGCGGCCACTAATATTACAATATCTTACTTGTTTTTCGTTGAATCTAGCAAAAACGTATCTTCAAATAATATGTTCAACCTAAGCTAGAGGATGCTAAGCTAAAAATCCTATCAATTTTTTTAAAATATTATGTTGTTGTATTATGTAGTGGATGCTAATTTCATAATACCTAAATTTTTTTGTGAAACCCTAACAACCACTAAGCTCCAAATAATATGTTGGAGAAATACCTACCAAACACTAGACTCAAAATATATTTATTTATTTTGTTAAATCCTAGCGACTACTATGTTCCAAATATTATGATGTCATAGTGTCATAGTGGTGTATAACTTCATGATATCCATTATTAAAAACCGATCTCTAAGCTCAAAAAATGTTTTTGAGGCATAACCTAGTGGCCACTATGATCACAATATCTTACTTGTTTCTCATTGAATTAGTAGAAAACATTATATATTCAAATTAAATGTTGAACATAATTTAGTGGACACTAAGATAAAAAAATTATTCTACATCTTGTTTTTTTCTCGAGACATCTAAAATTAAAATATTCTATTGTGAAAGCACCTAGATGTTGTGTAGCTCAAAATTTTTTAATTTGATTTGTTAAATCATATCACCGATAACTTACAAACATTATGAGTATGCATATTCTAGCAGACACTATCCTCCTAGAATCTTCATTTAATCTATTAAATCCTTGTGACCACTATGCTCCAAATATTATGGGTTAAATCTTAACGAGCATTAAACTTAAATTATTACATCATTGTAAAGGCTAGTGGCCACTAAGATCAAATCAATTTCATTTAAAATGTTAAATCCAATTGAAAGCATTGTTTTAAATATCATGTTGTGGCAGTACGTAGTGGGAGCTAACTTCAAACTACCTTACTTTAGTTTGAGAAACCCTAACAACCACTAGACTTAATAATATCTATTATTGAGTACCAATCGCTAAGCTACAAATAGGGTATTGTGTTATACCCTAGCTACCGCTAAGCTTTCTCTTGATTTCTTGTTTTTATTAAATCCTAGAAACAACTAATATATAAATAATATGTTGTTACATAACCTAACAAACACTACACTAAGAATATAATTCATTAATGTGTTAATTCTATTGCACCTTAACCCTAATGTTAAACATATTAGTTTTTGGTCTTCGATAGCTCAACTAATAATATTGTGGCCTTCCATAGAAACCCTAATGAATTAATATATATGAAAAACTCTATCTTCCACCAATAATACGTGGTCTACTAATAATATTGTTTTAAAATAATTATATAGTCATTCCTAGAAATATATGTCCATATATATCTTTAGGAGGATATGTTTTAAACTATAAATTTAAATACATAGTGATTAAATATTTAATATATTAAAATAATAGGCATGTATATATTATGTTTACCATCCATTTCACAAAAAATTATCTTAAAATTGAAAACTCCATATGATTTTACAATTTAAAACCATTTTTTAACCTCAAATATCTTCTCACAAAGTCAACGCAACAACCATATAAATGCAATGCACAATGAAATAATTATCTTGGGTTATTTCTATCATTATAATAAAAAGGGGGAAAAAGGGGGCGTAACAAATACCAACACAATATTTTGAGTCTCGTTAAACATGACAATTTAAAAAATAGTTATTATGCGAATGGACATCATTATCAGGAAAAAGAATCCAGAGGGGGCATAGATCATCAAAAACTTGAAAGTGTTAAAATTAAATAAAAACCAAAGCTGAAAAGAGGTTGAATTTTCTTGGTTGGGGCACAACAGATTCCTTGTTTTCATGAAGAAAAAGGTAGTGTGAAAAAGGATAAGAAGATTTTGGTAAGAAGATTTAGGCCGTAGAGCGTGTTTTCATTGGGAAAAAGGCTTGGACTAACGTGAAAAATATAAGAACTAGTAAGCACAAGGAGGTTTGAAAAAATGATCATAAGGAATGATAAGTAGATATGGGTCATGAATTGCATGTTTTTGTAGGGAAAAGAAAGAATGGAATGAAATGAAAAATAAAATATCTAGTCAAGGATAGAATGACTAAACAAGACCGCAATAAAAAAGGTGCACATTTAGTATAATATACATTTTTTATAAATACCTAATTTAGATATGAGATTATTTCATGCTTGGTGATGCCTTTCAAACCACCGTCTACTACAATGAACTAACTATCTGCACTATTTTTCCGCAACCCCTTTTGCTTCCCTAGTGTGTGTGCACCCTTTTTGTTACTTCCTGATTGTTCCCTTTTTATTAATCCAAGAACGAGATTATAATTATTGCTCGATTGTTCCTGGCTAAAATGATCAGGATATCTTGCATTTGACCCTCCAATATTCAGCTTACTTGTATTGTTCTATGATTTTACGATCCACTATTCTATAAGACCAAAAAAACAAAAACCCTAAAAACTAGTTCTCTAGGTATTTAATATTAGTTTCATGCATACCACACCAGTAAATTTCGATAAAGAAAGTGTGAGATATGGAAATTTGAAATTTAGAGTGGGATGAATTTGTGTTAATATTGAAATATTAAATTCTTTAAAAAGTGGGAGAATTCACAATTTGAATTTACCACTCATTGAGAAAAGGTGTCGGATATCGAAAAAATAAAAATATTGAAAACAATTCCTTTTGTTATTGTTATAGCTTAAAATAGTCAAAACACAATAAAATTTATTTTTAGTAGAAATTTTATCAAAATTTTTGATAGATAATGTTAAATGTAGTGCGCTAATGAAATATAATTCTCCAATTACTTCGTGCCACATGGTAAGTTTGAACTAATAGTTAGAAAACATTGTAATTGACACATTTATTATGAAATTAAAATGTAAAGAAATGATTATAATATGAAACCACAATTTTATAATATAAATAACAACTAGTAAAACATCGAAACATGGATATAGATTAAAATAGTTGAAACACAATAATAAAATATAATATTATAGTAAAATAAACATTTAAATAAATTAAACCGAATGTTAGATGTAGTGCACAAATGAAAAATAATTATCCAATTATTATGTGGCACATGGCATGTTTTAAACCTAATAGTTAGAAAACATTAGAATTGACACATTTATTAAGAAATTTAAATGTAAAGAAACAAATATAATTTTGAAACTATATGAAATCATGATATTATAATATAAATAGCTACGGTAAAAGAAGACACATGGAATGAAAATTCTGAAATCCTAGATGGTGTTTTTGCATTAAAACAACAAAAAACATTAGTGTCGTAAAGCTATAAAGATAGTGTTTTAATAATAAGAGGTATTGGAATGTAGCTAGCATCCGCTAGGCTCTATCATGATTTTCAATTATATGGTTATTTCTAAATTAAGTAAATGTTGTGCCTAATGGACCCTATGTCACTTCAATAAATAAATAAAGAAGCTTAGTGGACACTATGCATTTTCTTTGATAAGAATTGATGTGAATTATATGTTGCGTAATGATTTATCTTATCAAAAGTAGAAAAATATCACTCACTCTTAGGATTATATATGGATTCCAATTTACAAAGATATATCTTACATGAGATTTATATGTAGTGCATCAATTGGGGATATCATGTAAATTCCTCCCAAAATGATGCAATTACAATCAATGAAAAACCCTATCGATCCAAAGTAGAACAATTAGTGATTACAATGAAAATGTAACATTCCCATTAAAAGAATTTAGAAACAAGGAACTTTTTTTCTTTTTAAAAAATAATGTTCTCTGTTTTAAATCATAATTTAGAACACACATTCAAAGTAAAACTATCTCATAAAAAATAACCATATGTAGCTATAATGAATCAGTGAAACACCGATCTCTCATTTCATGACTCGACACAAAACCGATCTCTCATTTTATTCAGTATGTGTATATGAAGTATACTTAATTCCTTTACCCTATTAGGGGTACTCAAGTGTTCTGTTTAAGAGCCTATCTGAATATCTATTACCAATATTCATCTGAAATCTCACTTCTTAAACTAGGTGATCAGGATAACACAACCAATAGCTTGTGATACTTTGGCCAAAGATTTTACACATGTTTATCATGTTTTCATTCCTAGATGGCATACTCATAAAATGGAATAATTCATTCACCACACTTGATCTATTATCTAGATTGGTCTTCACTAATGTCTTTTAGTCCACTTGCTTCAAGTTTAACCCTAGACAAGGTTAGCAACATGCCCTAGTGTGGAGGACTACTCACGGTGACTAAGGGTACATAGACATACTCAATCGACTTACATCGATTGGGTGTGTCTAGTTATCCTAAGTCAATGTGAGTTGACCCCAACACTAGATCATGTCCCTATCTCTGCATAGGGAAGAACTATGAACCATTCAAGAATTATGTTAGTCTAGTTGAACAAACTTTGAGGGGTATTGAGACATGTCAACTACAACATAGTATCCTCGTAATGACTCATGTCATTACGAAGGTACTTCATTATAGTTGGCATGTGTCAACATCCAACTGAGTTTCCTCATCTAGATGAACATAACTTAGATTGAAAGTTAATGTTATATTAAACACTTCATTACAAATTAATTACAACATATTTACTGATTCAATCATTGTTCTTTAACCTATAAGTTTACAAATTATAACTGCATTTGTGGTAGGTATGTAGATAAAATATTCTTCCTAACCTATTTATTTACAAGTTTTAGTTTATCATTTAACTGATACAACTTGTATCAAGAAATGGCATAATAGAACTTATAGTTATAAAGGTGTATGAATTAGTTACTTTTAGTTTAAGATTAAGGAAGTATGCATAAAAAGCACACATGCAACCATTCACCTACATGTTCTTTATCATTCTAGTAAATTCATAACTTAGATCTTAATGAATGATCTCAAGGGAATTTTCCCCTTTTTCCAATGTCATAGGCTATGCCCATTTATGTAAAATGAATTCATATGTTCCATATATAGTCAAATTACATATGTATAATCATATTTTCATAATCTATATCCATGTAATTTAATTATAGTCCTTTTGTAATGGTAGAGTATCTTAAGATTGTTAACATTATAAGTTGCATCTCTCCTAGAGAAACTAATTCAACTAATAACTTAGATTCCTACCCCAACCATTCCATATTATTTAAGTATGTTAACTACCCTCCTTTATTAAAGTAATACATATCATTTCAGCCCAATTCATGCCAAGAAAGTATTACAACAAGTATTATTAAAATCACACATCTTTTATTCATCAAGGAGGAGTTATACATTCACTAAATCCAAAAATTTCAGATATAAAAAAATGTCAAACAACAGTACCTAACCAACTCTTATTACAACTTCCTTTTCCATCAAGTACATCTCAGTAATGAAGCCATATTTCATCATAATAAAGATTCAGTCTCTTTAATAAAACAAATGTAACTTTCTATATGTCTTTCTCCTTTCATCTTTTATGAAGTCCATCTGCAAAATTGCTAGCATGGGTTAGTTCATTGAACTAAGCATGATAAGCACTATATCATTAAAATGATGTGCTCTTAGCTAATCTGTTTCATAAAATAACTCTGTTGTTATGAAACAGTCCTGAAAAACACAATCAAATAACAAAAAGGCTCAACCAAAAAGAGTACAATCCTAGATAAGAGAGATAAAGAAAGAGATATATTTCAAATCAAAAGCAAGGTTGGTCATTCAATCTATCAACCTTAAATTTCCATCATAAAATCCTTTTATCATACAAAATTTAAACAAAAGTGAAGAAGAATTATCATTTCATCTGAACCTTACCATTACTTTCATGTAATCCATTAAGTTCCTTCAATCATTTAAACATGTTTAATAGAAGGTGATAAAATACCTAAAACTATCTTTCAAGACATAATTCAATAGTTTGAGCATTAATAAACATTTCCTTCCATCTAATCATCTCATTATCACATATTCATCCTAAAGTATAAGATGTCATCAATCATAAATAAGATCATAAGAACATGTAAGGATAACCAAATCATCAGTAAGGAATTAATGTAACCTTGATTGAAGCATCCTAATGTTTAGGCTCAGAATTATGAATCCAATTCAAGTTAGAAGTCAAAGAAAACCTAAATCAGACCTCATCTAAAGTGTAAGGTTTCTTCTAACAAGAAAAAAGCTAACATTCAGATCCCATACAAGATACACCATTGTTAACATTACATAAAAGAGAATATTGGTTAAGTTCAGAACTTATTCAAGACTTAATACTCCTTCCAAGCATTTCAAAAACTTCTGCTCCATTGTCCTAAGAACATTACTACACTTAGTCTTATCACATGGTCAAGAAGTGACATAACCATAAAAACCAGAGGAGGGATAACAAATTCACCAAGTAAAAATATCCTATTTGAAATATTGATGAGTGTATGAGGGATATTTCAGTCTCCTCATCTTTCCTAACTCTTAATAATAAGAGTAAAAATTTTATAACTAAGAAAACTGAAATGACAAAGGTCAGATCACATATGACCCACATTAAAATCCAAAAGAGATTCACCAGGTCTCAAATTGAATGAGTACAATAGAACCAGAAGAAATGACGTAAATCCACATTCCCCTATTTCCTTTGGTCATTACAGGAAAGACAAGCTCAAAAAGTATGATTACATTAAGGATGAAAGAATCGATTCACTTCAAACAACCCAATGAAGGGAGGAAGGTGAACAATAAAACTACAGGTCAAACTGAAACAGCCCATCAATAACTTTAATCATTTAAAAGAAGACAGATAACATACACATTCCTCAAAAGAGAGTCATTCAATAATGATCAAAACATTAACTTAGATCCAAAGATTTGTTACTCATCTCAAAAGCCTAAGTGGTTTTAAGAGAACTAGAGAAGTGCTCAACAAGACAAAATGCACCTTAACTAATATATGAAACCAAAACACCTTCGATGAAAGAGATTTAACAACAATTGATACCCAGAATGGGATTTAATACAGAAAACACAAAGTGGGTTTTCCATAACCATCTTACAATTTCATAGTAAGTTTAAAATGAAATTAACGCTTCCACTAACAATATCATCCTTCAGAATTATTATCCAACAAGATATACCTCTAAAAAAATGATGTATCATCAACACAAGGGTTCCATTAAAATCCCCATAAACAAAATCAGAGAGAGAAGACATGCAGTCAATTCAGAGAATATCCAATAGCAAAAACCAAAGTTCCAAACTCATGACTCTTAGCTTAAGTTTTCCTCAATCAGGAACAATGGTGGTCCTCATATTTTACTATAGCAAGGATAACAATGAACGCAAATAAAAGAAAAAAATTCATAAGCAACATTCATGATATCCAAAAAAGTTCCCTATCTGTAGTCTTCGATGGAGTTTATACAGGAACATTATGAACCAGATCCTCATAATCAAGCAAACCAAGTTACATACATGGTTAAAAAACTTTTAACTAAGATCACCTAACATATATGGCTCTGTTTCAAGACTTGTGAGAAGATTTCAAGCCCCTACTCATAAGTATGGAAACTTCATACTTAGAACACACTTTTCATTATTCAACCAAATCGATAATGCATTAGGAAAACAACACAATATAAAGAAGCAAAAGAAAATTCATTCATAAAAATTTTTTTTTTTAGATTATTTCCTAAGAGCATAGTTGTTTTTATGATCATTTAAGTAAAAGCATAAGACTTAATGGATAAGGCCTATCATTCTGATAGATATCCGATCCTTTGTGTTTCTTAGAAAATATCCAAGAAGAGCTTCAATTCTTCCTTTGAAATGCCAAACAACCCTCTAAATTTCTCCTTCTCTTTCTTATAGCTTCTTAGTGCCAATTTCTTCATTCAAATGCCATGCAAGGCAAGAGAGTTCATGAAAAGATAAAATTCATGTAAGAATCAAACTAGAGGTTTAAAGAGCCAAAAAAACCCACATGCAGAGCTCAAGCTAGAAAATAAAATGAACAAACAAAACCAAACCCTCTTTCTTCTTCCTAGTTCCATTTTGCCAAAAAAATATTAAATGCAAAATAGGACTATCAGTCCTTCCATTCTCCCACCACTTCCACCTCTATTTCTGGAAGACTAAGTTCAAATTTGCATGCATCAAAACTTGGTAGAGATGTCATCTCATTCCCCCAAATTTTCTCATGCCCTCTTCAAATTTCACTAAAAAGAGATAAGGACTCATTAACTCATCATAAATTCCTAGGAATCAAGGGACCTATGTTTAGGCCCCTTTAGGTTCCAAACATTAGGTTAGGTTCAACATTAGTTTAGGAACCAACATAGGTCCTTAGGTATAAGTCTTTAGTCTTAGGTCCCATTTAACATCCAAAATAACAAAAGAACTTAGTAACTTAGGTTAGGTTACTCTTTTTAGGATAAAGTTCCTAATTTAAGGAACATAGTGTAAATAGGTTCCATGTTCCTAATTTAAGAATTACATCTTACTTTAATAGAAAAGAGGAACCAAATTGTTACCCAAATTCAGATACGAAGCAGAGAGCCAAGGAGATCGGATCATTCATGATTTCGTACATTCAAGGTCAAGAGCCTTTCATCTATCCATCTTGGACATTATGACAACAAGGTTTGAAAATTAGAAGCATACCTTGGATCAATGAAATTGATCCAAGGTAATGTTGTTATGAATCCCAAGAATTATGAAAACTAAAACTCAATTTCTCAATCCCAAGCAGTGAATTATTCTGCATAAAAAGAGATGAATTGCTTCATTTTAAATTAAGAAAAAACATGACAAAATCATACCTATTTCAGTAGATAACATATTACCTACTACAAACATGATTTCATAGGTCATAAGAGTACACCATCTTAAGACAAAAATCACCTGTCAACATTTGAACCTTCCATAATATAATTCATCATAGATACCATTCATGTTAGAGGTGTTACATACCTCCCTCCTAAAAAAATCATCATGTCCCGATGATTAACTTAGTCTAAATATAAACAAGAAATATAATCCTAATTATAGTTCTTTCATCCATAAGTTCACAAAAAAAAACAAGATTTGAGAATTCCAAATTTTCCATAATTTATTCAACATTAAAATAGTTATTCCTATACTAATGAATATAGTACCTACCCAAAATTGGATAGATTTATTGATAAATTAAGAACAAAATATTTAAGTATTATCAATCAATAGAATCAATTCTATTCAAATAAATGAGGAAAAGCAATTTTCATGTCCTCGAGGTTTTCCCATGTTGCACTTTCTTCATTAAACTAGTCCCATTGGACCTTGCATTGACTAATTTCACGATTTCTCAAGTGTAGATGGAAAGTTTTCCAACACTCTAATGGGTTTAACCATGATTATTCCTAGGTCTTGGACATGCAAGGAATCCCAATTTAACACATGTGATAAATTTGAAATGTATTTCTTAAGTAAAGAAATATGGAAAACATCATGCATTCGTGATAAAGAAGGTGGTAAAGCTAAATGATAAGCTACAAGATTGATTACTTCAACAATTTCAAAGGGTCCCACATAATGAGGTGATAATTTGGTAGCCTTGCCAAAGGTTATAGAACTCTTTTTGGCTTAACCCGTAAAAATACCTTTTCACCAAGTTTAAATTTCTTATCAACCCTTTTTAGATCGGCATAACATTTTTTGCCTATCTGATTCTTATTTCAAATGTTCATGAATCATTTTGACTTGTTGTTCCATTTTGTAAGGATTTCAGGTCCAATTACCTCTTTGTCTTCTATGTTATCCTAGCTAACTAGAGTTCTGCATTTCCTTTTGTATAATGCTTTGAAAGGTGTCATTTTCAAAGAGGCATGATATGTGTTATTATAAGAAAATTCAACTAATGGAAGGTACTCTTCCCATTTTTACTGTTGATCCATGTAGTACATTTGTAACATATCTTCCAAAACCTAGTTAACTCTTTCAATTTTCCCATCTATTTCCGGATGGTATGTTGAACTAAAATTTAGTTTAGTTCCTAAGGCTGCATTAAGCATTTTCCAAAATCTAGATGTCATTCTAGGGTCTCTATCTGATATGATCAATTCAGGTACTCCATGCAATCTGAAAATTTCATGCACAAATATTTTTGCTAAAATAGGGAATCATCCTTAAGATTACTAACAATAAAATGTGCTACCTTTGTTAGTTTATCAACAACAACTAAAATAACATCATGCTTATTTCTTGACATTGGCAGCCCTTGAACAAAATCCATGCTAATTACCTTCCATTTATATTGCGGTATGCTATGAGGGTACAATAAACTAGTTCTGGATGCATATGTTCAGCCTTAACACGTTGACATTCTAAGAAGTGTGTCACAAAATCAATTACGTTTTTCATCCCTTTCCAAAAATATTGTTGTTTTATATCAACAAGCATTTTCATAATACTAGGATGTCTGAATAAGGTGAATTATGAAATTCAATTAACTTCCTTCTTAACTCATTTCCTAAAGGTATATACACCATTTATCATATCTCAAGATTCCTTCATCATCAAAGTGAAAACCTTTATATCTTGAGTCATTTGGATCTGCAACAAGTGTTGTTTTTACTTGTTGAAAGTATGAATTAGATTCCATGATGCTTTTTACCTCATCTTTAAACTGAGTTCTCAAAGTTATAAGTGCATAAATATGTTTCCTATGACTTAGTGCATCTACCACTCTTTTCTTTTCCTTTTATGTAACTTATGTCAAAATCATATTGTGATAAAAAATCTAACCACCTTCATTGTCTTGCATTCAGATTTGGCTGAGTGAAAATATACTTCATCCCAAGATGATCAGTCTTTAATTCAAAAGGTCTCCCTAAAAGATAATGCCTCCATACTTGAAGTGCATGTACAATGGAAGAAGCTCTAGGTCATGGGGAGCATAATTCAGTTCATGTAACTTGATTTTTCTACTCTCATATGCTATAACATGCTCATTTTGTAACAAAATACCTCGAGTCCTTCTCTAGAAGCATATTGTTACCGTAAAATTTCCATTTGGATTAGGTACAACCAAAATAGGTGTAGATGTTAATTGATCCTTAAGAGTTTTAAATGTTGATTCACATTTTTCACTCCACTCAAATTTCTTATCTTTCTTTTGTAATGAAGTTATTGGTGTAATGACCTTTGAAAATTCCTTAACAAATTTTCTATAATAACCAGCAAGACCCATGAAGCTTCTGACTTCATGTACATTCTTAGGTGTAGGCTAGTCAGTTATGGCAACAATCTTTGATGGATCAACAACTATTCCATCTTTACTTATAACATGTCCTAGATAGTGCACTTTTGTCTCATAGAAAGAACATTTGGACAACTTACCATACAATCTTCTTTTTCTTAAGATTTCAAGAACTATTTTCAAATGCTCATGATGCTCATCAATGCTTTTAGAATATATGAGAATATCATCCAAGAATACAAGAAAAAATTTTCCAAGTATTCTTGAAAGATATTATTCATTAAATTCATAAAATTTGTAGGTGCATTTGTCAAATCGAAAGGTAAAACTATGAATTCATAATGCTCGTACCTTTTCCTAAAAGTTGTTTTATGAATATCTTTCATCTTTGATTCTTAACTGATGATACCCGAACAAAGATCTATCTTAGAATATATTGATGCACCACACATTTGATCAAACAGATCATCAATTCTAGGAAGTGGATATCTATTTTTTATTGTTGATTTGTTTAACATCCTATAATCAATACACAACCTAAGTGTTCCATCTTTCTTTTTCACAAAAATTATCGGTGCTCCCCAAGGCGAGACACTCAATCTTATCAAACCTTTAGACAATAGTTCTTGTAATTGTGCCTTAAGCTCTACCAATTCAATGGTATGTCATTCGATACGGTGCCTTGGAAATAGGTTCAGTTCCAACTTGATCTCAATTGTGAAATAAAACTCCCATTTGGGTGGAAGACTGGGTAGTTCTTCCGAAACACATCATGAAATCTTGTAAAATGGATATTTTTCCAAGAAATCACTATCCCTTCAGTTTTTTTAAAATTTTACTACATATAAGGTGTAGCCTTTATTTCTTGGCCTTTTTAAGTTGCATAGCTGACAATTTTCTAACTGAAATCTCACATTTTATTCCCTAGATGTCTGTTGTTTTTATGCAGATCATCAAGACAACTTATATGTTTTTCAAAACAATCAAATTTTTCTTTATGTTTGGAAATCTAATTAACACCTATTATTACATCATAAGACCCCAAAGGAGCAACATAAAGATCAATTTAGTGGAAAAACTAGGCAAGTCTAGGACTGCTCCAAAAAGACACTTACTAATTGTGTGGACAACATTATTTCCATAATGTACAACCCAAGATTTATCCATTTTTCCATCTTTTATTTTTAGTTTTGAAGCTAATTTAGTAGAAATAAAGCATTAGCAAATATCTAGTATCAAAAAGTATAGTAACAAGTATACCAAATAACTTACCTGGCACTTTTATAGGTGTAACTTACTTTTCATCTTGTTTATCATCTATTTAACATGTATCTTATGTTATTGATTTTTCATCCTTCCTTAGAGGGAATGATTTTCATAATGATCTTTTCCACAATTGTAGCAGCCTCCTACAGGTCCTCGTTTAGGCTCAAATTTATTTCCATAGCCTTAAAATTGTTGTTTTGTCCTCCATAGGACTTTTGTCCATTATTATTGTTCTTAACGAAATTGTTTCAAACATTTGTAGCAGTTTATTTGTTGTTTTTTTCTTGTTATTATCAACAAAAAATTTATTTTTGGTACCAAACTTCTTCCATGCCCCCTTTTTGGGTGCAAGAGATGAAGAAGAATTAGGAATTTTCTTTCTAATTTCTTCCTTATGGGCAAAGATTGCTTTTAATTTTGTTCCTGCCATAATGGATTTTTCTACAACCCCTTCCATGGTGGTTGGGATGTGAACATCTACTTCACCCCCTATGATAGGATTTAATCCCATAATGAATTTTTCATATCCTAAAATTCTTGTCAGTTTGATACTAAGGCACATACTTAAGAAGTTTAGTGAACCTCTCCTAGTATTTTGTTACAGTTAACTTTCCTTGAGTTAAGTTTTCTGAATTTAGTCATATTTTGATCATAATAAAGTTGTGGCAGCCATCATTTCCTAAAATAGTTTTTAAATTGATCCCAAGTGATGCTTGATTCATCAATATTCAATTCATCCTTGTGGTTATCCCACCAGGAAGATGCCTCATGGGAAAGATGATAAGCTCCCCATACTACTTTTGTTTCCTCTGAGAAGTTTCTTATTGTAAAGTACTTCTCCATTTCACTGAGCCAGTTCTCAGCTCCATCCCCAGTGTGGTGCCATCAAACTTAGGTGGAATTATCCTTTTTATATCATTTGTGAGTTCAGTTGCTAACCTTGCCTTTTTATTTTCAGGTTGATTGGGTACATTAGCATTAACATTTGTAGCATTATTATTATCAACTCCTAAATTCCCAATATTGACATTATCCACAAGAGGTGGCTGATTGTTATTACCACATCTTCTTCCTCCTCATTACCCATTACTTGTTGTTCAAGTACAACCAGATGGTCTCTTGTGTCCAATAAGGAAGTAAGGATCTCATCAAGTTTTTGGGTGGTAGTTACCTCTCCACCTAGTGGTGGGTTGTTTGTAACATCTCCCCTTGTTCTAACCATTTTTGTTACAAGAAAATTAAGTTTTATCATATTTATGGACTCAATAGGTCCAAGAGATGTAACCTTCAGCTCTGATACCAAGATGTAACATTCCCATTTTAAGACTTTAGAAACAAGGAATTTTTTTTTTTTTAAAACATAATGTTCTCTTGTTCTAAATCATAATTTAGAACACACATTCCAATGCCAAACTATCTCATAACAAAAAACCATATGCAATTGTAATGACTCGGTGAAACACCGATCTCTCATTTCATGACTCGGCACAAAACCGATCTCTCATGTTATTCAGTAATGTGTATACAAAGTATACTTAGTTCCTTTACCCTATTAGGGTACTCAAGTGTTTTGTTTAAGAGCCTATCTGAAATATTGTTACGATATTCATCTGAAATATCACTTCTTAAACTAGGTGACATAGGACAATGCAACCAATACTTTAATACTTTGGCCAAATATTTTACACATGTTTATCATGTTTGCATTCCTAGATGACATACTCATCAAATAGAATAATTCCTTCACCACACTTGATCTGTTATCTAGATTGGTCTTCACTAACCTCTATCAGTCCACTTGATTCAAGTTTAACCCTAGACAAGGTTAGCAACATGCCCTAGTGTGGAGGACTGCTTGTGGTGACTAAGGGTACATAGACATACTCAATCGACTTACGTCGATTGGGTGTGTCTAGTTATCCTAAGTCAACATGAGTTGACCCGACACTAGATCATGTCCCTATCTTTGCATAGGGAAGAACCGTGATCCAATCAAGAACTTATGTTAGTCTAGTTGAACAAAATTTGAGGGGTATTGAGACATGTCAAATGCAACATAGTATCCTCGTAATGACTCTTGTCATTACAAAGGTACTTCATTGTAGTTGGTGTGTGTCAACATCCAACTGAATTTTCCTCATCTGGATGAACATAACTTAGATTGAAAGTTAATGTTATATTAAACACTTCATTATAGATTAATTACAACATATTTACTGATTCAATCAGGTTCTTTAACCTATAAGGTTACAAGTTATAACTACATTTGTGGTAGGTATGTAGATAAAATATGCTTCCTAACCTATTTATTTACAAGTTTTAGTTTATCATCTAACCAATACAACTTGTAACAAGAAATGGCATAATGGAACTTATAGTTATAAAGGTGTATGAATTAGTTACTTTTAGTTTAAGATTAAGGAAGTCTGCATAAGAAAGCACACATGCAACCATTCACCTAAATGTTCTTTATCATTCTAGAAAGTTCATAACTTAGATCTTAATGAATGATCTCAAGGGAATTTTCCTTTTTCCAATGTCATGGGCTATGCCCATTTATGTAAATTGAATTCATATATTCCATATATAGTCAAATTGCATATGTAAAATTATAATCATATTTTAATACACCTATATCCATGTAATTTAATTACAGTCCTTTTTGTGATGGTAGAGTATCTTAAGATTGTCAACATTATAAGTTGCATCTCTTCTAGAGAAACTAATTCAACTAATAACTCAAATTCCTACCCCAACCATTCCATATTATCTAAGTATGTTAACTACCCTCCTTTATTAGAGTAATACATATCATTTCATCCCAATTCATGCCAGAAATTAATACAACAAGTATTATTAAAACCACACATCTTTTATTCATCAAGGAGGAGTTATACATTCACTAAATCCAAAACATTTTGATATCACAAAATGTCAAACAACAATACCTAACCAAATCTTATTACAAATTCCTTTTCCATCACTTACATCTCAATAATGAGCCATATTTCATCATAATAAAGATTCAGTCTCTTTAATAAAACAAATGTAACTTTCTATATGTCTTTCTCCTTTCATATTTTATGAAGTCCATCTACAAAATTGCTAGCATGGGTCAGTTCATTGAACTAAGCATGATAAGCACTATATCATTAAAACAATGTGCTTTTAGCTAACTGTTTCATAAAAAGAACTCTGTGTTGTTATGAAACAGTCTTGAAAACACAATCAAATAACATAAAGACTCAACCAAAAATGAGTACAATCCAAGATAAGAGAGAGAGAAAGAGATATATTTTCAAATCAAAAGCAAGGTTTGGTCATTCAATCTATCAACCTTAACTTTCCATCATAAAATCCTTTTATCATATAAAATTTAAAAACAAAGTTAAGAAGAATTATCATTTCATCTAAACCTTACCATTACTTTCATGTAATCCATTTAAGTTCCTTCAATCAGTTAAACCTATTTAATGAAGGTGATAAAATACCTAAAACTATCTTTCAGACATAATTCAACAGTTTGAGCATTAATAAACATTTCCTTCCATCTAATCATCTCATTATCACAAATTCATCCTAAATTATAAGATGTCATCAATCATAAATAATATCATAAGAACAAGTAAGGATAACCAAATCATCATAAGCAATTAATGTAACCCTGATTGAAGCATCCTAATGTTCAGGCTCAGAATTAGGAACCAATTCAAGTTAGAAGTCAAAGACAACCTAAATCAGACCTCATCTAAAGTGTAAGGTTTCTTCTAACAAGAAAACAAGCTAACATTCAGATCCCAAACAAGATACACCATTGTTAACATTACATAAAAGAGAAGATTGGTTAAGTTCAAAACTTATACAAGACTCAATACTCCTTCCAAGAATTTCAAAAAATTATGCTCTACTATCCTAAGAACATTACTACACTCATTCCTATCACATGGTCAAGAAGTGACATAACCATAATAGACCAAGAGGAGGGAAACAACTACACCAAGTAAACAATGTCCTATTTGAAATATTGATGAGTGTATGAGGGAGATTGCAGTCTCCTCATCTATCCTAACTCTTAAGAATAAGAGTAAACATTTTATAACCAAGAAAATTGAAATGACAAAGGTCAGATCACATATGACCCACATTAAAATCCAAACAAGAGATTCACCCAAGTCTCAAATTGAATGAGTACAACAAAACCATAAGAACAAATGTAAATCCACATTCCCTATTTCCTTAGGTCATTACATGAAAGAAAATCTCAAAAAGTATGATTACATTTAAGGATGAAAGAATCGATTCACTTAACAACGGCCCAGTGAAGGGAGGAAGGTGAACAATAAAAATGTAGGTCAAACCGAAACAACCCATCAATAAATTTAATCATTTAAAAGAAGACATATAATATACACACATTCCTAAAAAGAGATTCATTCAGTAATGATCAAAATATTAACTTAGATCCAAAAGATTTGTTACTCATCTCAGAAGCTCGAGTGGTTTTAAGAGAACTTGAGAAGTGCTCAACAAGACAAAATGACCTTAATAAATATGGAAACCAAAACACCTTCGATGAAAGAGATTTAACAATAATTGATACCCAGAATGGGATTTAATACATAAAACATGAAGTGGGTTTTCCACAACCATCTTATAATTTTAGTAAGTTTAAAATGAAATTAACGCTTCCACTAGACAATATCATCCTTCAGAATTATTATCCAACAAGATATACCTCTAAAATAGTGATGTATCATCTACACAAGGTATCCATTAAAATCCCCATAAACAACATCAGAGAGAGAAGACATGCAAGTTGATTTAGAGAATATCCAATAGAAAAACCAAAGTTCCAAACTCACGACTCTTAGCTTAATTTTTCCCTCTGTCAGGAACAATGGTGGTCCTCATAGTTTACTACAACAAGGATAACAATGAAAACTAAAAGAACAAAAAGATCTTAAGATAAATTCATGATATCCAAAAAATTTCCCTATTTGTAGTCTTCGATGGAGTTTATACAAGAACATTATGAACAGATCCTCGATAATCAAGCAAACCAAGTTACATACATGGTTAGAAAACTTTTAACTAAGATCACCTAACAGATCTCGCTCTATTTCAAGCCTCTGTAGGAAGATTAAAGAAAAATCTATCTACTCAAAAGTATGGAAACTTCATACCTAGAACACTTTTCATTATTCAACCAAAATCGATAATGCATTCAAGAAAACAACACAATATCAAGAAGCAAAAGAAAATTCATTCATAAAAACAAAACCAGATTATTTCCTAAGAGCAAAGTTATTTTTATGAGAATTTAAGTAAAATCATAAGACTTAATGGATAGGGCCTATCATTCCTGATAGAGCTCTGGTCTTCTCTTTGTTTCACAAAAATCTCCAAGAAGAGATTCAATTCTTCCTTCAAACGCCAAAAACCCTCCAAATTTCTCCTTATCTTTCTTATAGCTTCTCAATGCCAATTTCTTCATTCAAATGCCATGCAAGGCAAGAGAGTTCATGTAAAGATAACATTCATGCAAGAATCGAACTAGAGGTTCAAAGAGCCAAAACAACCCACATGCAGAGCTCAAGCTCAAAAACCAAATGAATAAACAAAACCAAACCCCTCTTTCTTCTTCCTAGGCGGTTTTTGCCAACTTCAAAAATATTAAATGTAAAATAGGACTATCAGTCCTTCCAATTCTCCACCACCACCACCTCTATTTCTGGAAAATACTAAGTTCAAATTTTCATGCATCCAAAACTTGGCGGAGATTTTAGCTCATTCCCCAAATTTTATCATGCCCTCACAAAATTTGGCAATTAAAAAGAGATAAGGACTCATTAACTTCATCATAAATTCCTAGGAATCGATGCCACCAACTTTCTCCCTCCCTATGTTGTCCCATATGCCCCTTTTAGGTTATCCAAACATTAGGTTAGGTTCAACATTAGTTTAGGAACCAACATAGGTCCTTAGGTATAATTATTTAGTCTTAGGTCCCATTTAACATCCAAAATAATAAAATAAATTAGGTTAGGTTACTATTTTTAGGATAAAGTTCCTAATTTAAGGAACATAGTGTATATAGGTTCCATGTTCCTAATTTAAGAATTACATATTAATTTAATAGAAAAAAGGAACTAGATTGTTACCAAAATTTAGATATGAAGCAGAGAGCCAAGGATATCAGATCATTCCCAATTCAAGTCTTGGACATTATGTCAACATGGTTTGAAAATTATAAACATACCTTGGATCAATGAAATTGATCGAAGGTAATGTTGTTCTGAATCCCCAAGAATTATGAAAATTGAAACTCAATTTATCAATCCCAAGAAGTGAATTATTCTGCATAAAAAGAGATGAATTGCTTCATTTTAAATTAAGCAAAAACATGACAAAATGTACCTATTTCAGAAGATAACATATTACCTACTGCAAACATGATTTCATAGGTCATAAGAGTACACCATCTTAAGATAAAAATAACCTGTAAACATTTGAACCTTTGATAAAAGAAATAATCATAGATATCATTCATGCTACGGGTGTTACAGGAAAAGAAATAATTATAGGAGCTAGACGAACGTTAAGCTAGAACATTGTTTGTTATTATATAGATATTCACAAATTAGAAACTGTTAAGCTTAGCGGTCATTACGTTATTACTTTCAAATAGTAATGGAGCTTAGCGGCCACTAAACATTTTATTTGATACGAACCAAAACTCTTGATCCCTCCGAAAGGAAAATTGTTCGGGAATTGGCTCCACCAAGTAACGTGCATCCAACTTGATACAAATATAATCACTACAAATTACAATCAATCTAAATATGTAAAGATAGTAATTACTATGAAAATAGGTAATGAAAGGATCCTAGCATCCTCTAAGTCGACTATGAGTTGTTAATAAATAGATAATTGGAAATTGATAATTGTTGAGCCTAGCATGTTCGCTAGGATTTTTATTTGATATGAACGAATATGGATTATAATTTACAAAGATATATCTTATGATAAATAAATAAGTCTTGATCCTCTCGATAGAATGTATTGCAAAAATTGGGTCTCTTATGTAAAATTTGCCCAATACAATACAATTATAATCAATGAAAAACAATATCGATCCAAAGTAGAAAATATAGTGATTAAAATGGCTAATGGTAATGATAGGAGCCTAGATGCTGCTAGATAGATCATTGTTTGTTATTATATAGTTATTATAAAATTTAAAATGTTGAGCACTGCGGCCGCTACGTTTTTCCTTTCAACTAGTAATGAAGGAAATTTGGAGGTCGGTAAGCATTTTATTTCATAAAGATACAAAGTCTTGATCCCTCTTGATGGAAATAATTGCAATAATTGGCTCTACTAGGTAACATGTGGCCAATTTGATAACATTATAATCATTGAAAATTACAATTGATATAATGATCTACAAATAGTGATTGCTATTTTGAAATTAAGAAATTGTTGAGCCTAGAGGTTGGTACCCATTTTCGCTGATACGAACGAACATGGATTATAATTTTCAAATATATATCTTAGGAGAAATAAATAATACTAAATGCATCTTGACATAATGTAGTGCAACAATTGGGTTCACCATGTGAAGTCTATCGAAAATGATACAATTACAATCAATGAAAGGCAAAGTAACCATCCAAAGTTGAGCAGATAGTGATTACAATGGAAAATGGTAATGATAGGAGACCAGTGGCCACTAAGATAGACCATTGTTTATTATTATATATTCATCCTCTGAATTTTGAAACTATTGCACCTATCAACCGTAACGTTATTCCTTTGAACTAGTAACAGAGTTTAGTAGTCGCTAAGAATTTTCTTTGATACGAAGAGAAAGTATAGATCCTTATCGATGGAAAGTAGTGCATAAATTGCCTCCAATAGGTAAGGTGTGGCTAATTTGATATAATTATAATCATTGACAGTTATAATCTCGATCTAAAACCATACAATTAGTGATTGCTATGCCAAGAGGTAATGAATGAATTGTAAGCGCCACTAAGCTCGACCTACATTACAAAATGTGTTATGGGACATCTAATCATTTTTCTTAGGCCTAACAAGATATAGTTTTGGTGAAATATATAATTATTCATCCATATTTTTTATTGTAGTGTTGTAATTGGGTTTGCAATGCAAAGTCTAACCAATACAATATAATTCCTATCACTAAAAAAATATCACCCAAATTTGAATAGATAGTGCTAAAAATGATAGTTGGTAATCATAAGAGCCTAGTGGCCACCAAGCTAGATCATTTTTATTATTACATGGATATTTTAAAATGGATAAAATGATGAGTCTAGCATCCACTACGTTATTATTTTCGACTAGTAATTGAGAGACTTTTAAGCCTATCCGCCACCGTGTTATTCCTTACAATTACTAATGCAACTTAACAATCTCTATGCATTCTATAATATAAGAACCGACCTGAATTATATGACATAAAGATTATATCTTATGAGAACAATATAAGGCTTCATCCCTCCCTTGAGTATGTAGTATAACACTTAGCTCTGTCGGGAATAGTCAAGCAAATATGAAAAATTTACAGTCACTAAAAAATAATATCAATTCAAAAGTGTACGAGATAGTGGTTACAACCACAAGAGGTAATGTCGGGAACCTTAAGGCTAATAGTATAGAAAAGGATTTTCTATTTTACCTCTCTTTTTAAATCAAGAATTAGAAAATCCTCATGGTATTTATGTCATTAATTTCAATTAGTAATGGAGATTCATGTCTCGTGAAATGATTTCTTTTCTATGAATGCGTGTGAATTACAACATCCTCCAACACTTGATTTCAAATAAAATTTTTTAGGACTAAGTGGGTAGTACGTTATTCTTTGTAAAATGTGTTATGGGAAAACTAATCAATTTTATGTTTAACAAATTATTCTTAGCAACTGTCAAACCCATTATTTTGATTTGTTCCTCACACACTATGCTCAACATTCAAAAAATTAAATTTTAATGTCCTTTACGCTAGTCCATTCAATTGTTGTCAAGAACAATTTTTCCTAGTTTATGTTATTAATGACGTGATCCAAAAATATGATTTACAGTAACCAGTTGAAGGTTAGATATCATGTTTGGTCAAAGCCTATTGGTCTCTAATCATTACGTTGATTACTCTCTAATGATAACAATAAATGTACCATAGAGATTGGTGATTGCAACGGATAATAATTACATTCATTATCATACAATGGGAAAAACATTTACTCCATATGTGAAGTAATTATTAATATATTCTACTCTAATTATAGGTATAATGTCTTCCATTGATCGTAATCCATTCTTGGAAATTCCATTCATTGAAGGCACTGAGTGCTAGAAGAAAAGAGATGAGGAATGGTTTGTTGAAATCCATAGCCCCCAAAAACTACTACACTCACATGGGATTAATTTTTGTTATAGATGAAGGACATGAGGAAATTGGTATGGTTATATCCTCCATAGTTGTTGATTTGAGTACATTACATTGTTGATTTCAATTTGGATTTGACTATGAAAATAATAAGTGTCTTATTTTGGATATGGATTTGGATGTTTATTTATTCAAGAAACAGGAGATGAAATATTTAGAAGAAAAAACACAATGTTCATGTTCAATATATGGTTGGGATTTGGGGATATTAGTAGATAATGAAAAAACTGTTTATTTAAATACACAAGACATTCATAGTGGCATCTTTTGCACTACCTAAAAATTGTATAGAGATGACACAACCTCTTTCATTTTTCATTTTCTGAATATAAAAGGTTCTCTTTCACCACCTAAACATGCCAAGTAGTTTACTATGCTGAGGTGAGCATATTTGTCTAAGTTCGAGGTAGATCCATCAAGATCAAAGTTGCGGGGTTGAAAAATAATCTGAATCGGTTGCATTTATGAAGAAAGCAACCACTATATTCACAAAAATAGAACCTTCAACTATTCAACAGTTTGATTACTTATTGTTCAATGTTGAAGTATTTTCAATTAGTGTTTCAAGGTGCCATGTAGCACCTACAAAGTATTAGTATTATCCTGTAAAAATGAGAATCTTGACCTTCTTGTGAATTCCATGTTGATAAACGTTATTCCTACACAAATGGATGCAATTCTTCTTCCCTTCTTGGATTCTACAAATAAGGTAGTGGAGCTCCAAGATCCAAAATACTTGGAAAGGGATGATGTTAAATTTTATACACTTGATGACCATCATATAATATATGCCAAAAAAATATTTTGGGCTCGAGATAATTACAAGTCTTTACATAAGAGACTACGGTTTGAAGGACTCACATTTTTTCGCAAAATAAAATAACAAGGCCATTACTAATATTTACAAACAATAGAATGAAGTGAATAGAAATTGGATAGAAACTAAGTTTATTGATTTGTTGTACAAAGCTAGATTGGTTTATAAATCACTTGGATGTCCTTAAAGTCTCAGATTGGTAAAACAATAAAATAGAGGAGTGGAGGGTAATGTATTTTAATTTTATTACATTTGTTATTAACATTTATCTTCCTTATATAAAAATATAAAACATATGATTTTCCTTTGAATGCGGAACTTTGAGATTTAATGCCTTTTGATTTTTAAAACGGATACAACCAAAAATCTATACGACAAATGGAATTTTCTATTATTGTCGAATGATATGGACTAAATGGACTACACCATTTGAGTTGTTTATATCTAGTGTCCTTTCTTTTCCCCCATTATAGATAATCAGGATAACTTTCAACCTAATTCATTGGCAAGATTCATGGCCAATTCATTCAGGGATGTTAGAGGAATGAACGACGAAGAAATATCACTACTAGTAGATAAAGTACAATAAGGGGATGTCTAGTTAATGACCTATTTAGGCAAACATAATAGCTAATACATTTGATTCTTACTTCTAGAGAATAAAAGGAGACAAAAAAATGAGAGCAAAATTTCTACAATAATTTAAAGACAAACATCCAGATATTGATCTATTGACATCTTGTAATGAATCCAATGTAATTGAAAAATTTAAATTGCATGAATCACACTACCGCCAATTTTTGTACTATTGGGTGAAGATAGGAAAGGAAAGAGAAAATATGATTCCCATATAGCGGAAAATTTAAATGAAAAAAGGACTAGGTGGTGGAATAATTTCTTCCCATCGAGGATCACAAAATATTAGACAACTATGTGGTGTAAATGGAACACAATATGCCAGCAAGGATGGAGGCCACAAAAGAATTTACTTGTCAATGTGCATACCCACTCCATATTTCATCAACTCTAACAACTATTCCTACCACCAATCTTTTCAATGCAGAATGTGTTATCACTGATTTTGGTAATTTGTCTAGCGATATTACTTATGGAGAAATAATGGAACTACTAACTTGATTATTGGAACAAGTGATCTGGAATGTATTATTATTATTATCATACCAATTGAATATTAAAAAATGTTGAGATAAACAATAAAAAATACATGGAAAAGGTTAAAGACAGTGAAGAATCAATTTTGGATGGATGTTATAGAATCTATGATAACAACGGGAAATTTAAAAGTTTTTGTCTTATGTACACAATAACTGGAGTGCAAAACTGTGATGATAAAAATGATGAAAGATAAGAAGTCACTAGGGATTGGATGGAAAAATTGCCACATCAATTGATAAGTATAAGAGAAAATTTCCAAAAAGGAAACATACATATTTTTTCTTGTGAGCGATCATTTGAGTTTTGGTATAAGATGTTCACTCGATGTTGTTCCCAAGATTCTATAGTATTAGTGATTTATGATGGCAGTGTCGCATTGTGTGCATTAGTTGAATCCAATCAATCTTTTATTTTTATTGTTGAGACACATAGTCAGGAAATATTTTTGAAACATTACTATTCTCATATGAAGAAAGGTTCGTACCCAAATAAAAATCAAACATGTGATAATGTTAAAAGTTTTTCAATAAAAAATTTAGTTACACATTTCTTATTTAGATAGACAACCAAAAAACAATAGGAATTGATGTACAACCCTCTCAACTTGATGCTACACAACCAACTCACATTGGTGATTGAACTTCAACCGCTCTATAAATATGTTTAATGAGATCTATTTTCAAATTTCGTTGTTTTCATTTTTTTTACAATACTCTATGCTCACCATATCCGAAGACAAATTAGAAGAAATCAGCCACACCATCAACAAATATGCAAGTGAATCCTGGTATGTTAGTTGTGTGCATTTATAAATAAGAACCACTACTAAGCCCCACAAATTTATAATACAATTAATGGTTTATGTAGGTGACAAAAATTGGAGAAAGTAATGAGAGTACACGGTGTTAACCAACATGAATATGCAGTCAGAACCAAGTATGTTAGCCATGTGTATTTTTAAACATAACCATTTATAATGCTCACAAAGTTATATAAAATGATATCAACTAATTCTAGAAGCAAAACCATTTTCAAAGAAGGAATTACTAAATAACCTATTTCAAAAGTTCATGGTGGCATCCAATGCTACATAGTTTATAGTTACTAGGTTGTTGGTTGTCTGCATAAACCATTAGTATTAACATAATGATATAGACATTAGAATCGATGCTTATTCTAGCCAATGATGGAATAGCCTAACAATATCTAATCCACATCAATATCTCAAAAATATTGTTTGTCAATGGGTGGTTCAATGGATATAAATGAGCCCTAGCAGCTGCTACAATTCATTCAAAAGACATAGAGCATTTTGATTTGTTCTTACCATATTACCATGTAGACCAAGATGCATTTCAATTATGCTTTCATTTTCCATACCATATTACAAGCCAAGTTGGAAGCTAGTCGGTAAGTGGTAGCTACATAAAGTGATAATATTGAATTTACCATTTTACCACTTAGATCAGTATGTTTTTTTCAAATACACTTTCATTTTCCATAAAAATAGCTATATTATGAATAGATTGGAATTTTTTTGAAGCAGATATTACATCAAAGGATCCAAATTTATAGATAAAGAATATGAAATCCTACACACAAGGCCCTCGGTAAGTGGTAGCCGTAAGCTAAAATGTTGATTTTTTCCATTGGTTAGAATTGATATGAGATCAATTAAAAAAATTTATTTACTTCCCTGTAGTTAGCCACAATAATTACTTGCTTATTTTAGATTTGAAGTTCTTACTATATGAGAAAAACAAAATTCTCTCAAGGGGCATGTCATTCAAGTTTCGCAAGGAGACTATCAACGTGCGAGGTGACCCGAAAGAGTTTATAAAATACTTATTGACAAAAATTGAAATGGGATTCTGGTCGGATAAAATCATTTCTCAGCTGATGTTGAACAAATGATAAAGGCCTTCAATAAAAAAATATCAACCGACTTGAATCCAAAGTAGGCACTTGGGGAAAATAACATTGTGATATCATCGATAGAATTACAAAAAGGATCTATAAAAGGTTTGGAGTATAAAAATGTCCCTACAGATTCGAAGACACAATGTGTATTACATTAGGTGTAAAGGGAAACCATCCAACAAATTTTTATAGTTGGGATGACAAGAAGAGGAGAACATTGTTCAAAAGATATGTGGTTAATGATCAATTTATAAAAATACTTATCATTGATAGTATCAAAGGGATTGAATGTGGTAGACGACATCAAATATTTAGAGTGAGTAAATGATAAATAAAAAGTTAGCATTTAAAAATATTAATGTTTTTATCAGATTAGGTAATAAGTCGGGATCGGATCCCAAAGGTCTTACAACATAGGATTACATTGTGAAAACATCCAAAATGAGGGGAAAAAGAGATAGGATCTAAATGAGTTAAACATTCTTAACTCGGGAAAGAGAAGGTCCAAAAACCAAACCACAAGATGAAACAAAACAAAATAGTCTACTAACTAGACAAGTACAGTTTGCCAAAAGACAACAAAAAGTTTAGAAACAGAGAAACATAAACTAATTTATCTTTTGACATTTGGTGGGGTTACCCAAAGTGCAAGTGGGATCCTCCTAGTTGTGCTCATGTTCTAGCTCCTTCGATTCTTCCCCCTGCTCCTCATCCTCAAAACTATTGATACAAAGTTAAAATTTCCTTTTCTTCGGACCCTCTTCCACTACCCCCAATCGATTTTGCATATAGTTCAAGAGTAGATTATCCAGCTCTGAAACTTCCCCCTTATGTTCCTTTGAGAGATACAGATATTTTTGGTGGCCTCAATGTTTATCATCCCTTCTCTCTTATCATAGGCACCCCCTTCCATAACCTATACAATCATCTCCAAATGTTGCATTCTTTTGTTAAGGTCCTCGTTGTAGAGACTAAAAATTGGGGCAACTTCCCTTAAACCCCGTCAATTAAATAAATTCATATTATACCCACTCATGTCCCTAGTGCACACATGTTAATTAATTTCATTGCAATAATCAAATTAATTAATTACCTCACCCATCCACCTCACTTACAACCAACTCACCTATCCACCTCACTCAAAGACCCATTCACAACTTATTAATTAAGTAAGACTAATTCTATACCAATCCAACCACCTAAGACTTAGTCTAAACCTAGCATTAACTCCCACTACCTCTCCTAGAAGAATTCATACTTATATGGGATAAATCTATCACTTGAGACCCGGATTAAGGATATCAATCATGCCCAAAAAAAAAAAGATTAGGACATTTTTGGAAAATCTAGACGTATCCACCTTAACCAACATCGGTTATTCCTCAACCGGCACCGATCACCTAACCGCCATCAATTACTTTATATACAATTTTATAACCTTTTACCTAGGTTTGTCATTTTAAGTTTTGAGAGAACTATTACATTCAAGCGTGAATCCAATGCCTCTCAGCATCCAGACAACACAAAATAATACACAATAGACCCAAGAAAACATCCGAATCTCTTTCCTGAGCATTGGAATACTCATGGGAACATTACTAGAGTACTGCCACAATACTGACTCCAAAATCTCTTCACGAATCAACTACCCTTTACCTTCACCTACCAAATCTGTAAATGTAAGTAAGTATACTTGATTTCAATCATATTGTGCTTACTTAAAGTATAGATTCCTTACCTCTTTCATTATACTTTATTTCTTCCTGTATTCTTTTATCTCCACCTCATTACCAATCTACCAACCCAACCACCTATTACCTTTTTTCCTTGCATGACTTCCCCCTCTATATCCCCTAGTCTTCTCAGTAATATCATGAACCTAACCGCACCCTTCTTACTCTCTGTATAATCATAGAGAATCCCCAAAAACATTTTTATTAAATTATTGTCAATTTCCCCTACGCGCCATTACCTAACCGTCGCTTTCACCTCTATACCGACATTGGTCACCTAAATGATATCGTCTCTGTGTCATTTCATTCCTTTTGACCAAGTAAGCCTCTCGATTAATAAAAACAAACCTAGACCTCACTTGATAAACTCTAGACCCTTGACAAACTGTAAAACCCAAAATAACCTACCAAACCTCTAGATTTAATCATAACCTTTCCTATTAGATTAGATTTTCTTATTGTATTTACATGAGATACCTAAATCGTATAACTACAGTAGGATTTCCTTACTTCATGATATTTGCATTAAATTATATTTGAAAGTGGATTGACAATCTTATAGGAAGCACCTTGATTCTCAAATATAGTACTTTCTTGGTAGTCCACTAACCTATATTATTAATACTATTTGGTGGTCTTGTTGTGTTTCTTATACAATTCGTTCCTCCTAGCCAAAGGGAAGCTCTTCACGATCAGCTTGGATCAAAAATTCAGTAATGCATGCATTCAACCTTTGACCTACATCTCATAGGTATTCCTCCTAACCTATTTCCTATTCAATTTTAACAAAAAAGAAACAAATTAGGTGAAACATCTTGGCACGCCTGATGGGACCCATAATGGGTTCTTTACATTGTTCATTCCTAGGGAAAATTTTGTGGGTCTATTTTCATTCGAAATGAGTTCAGATTAAGCTTCTTCTCTAGAAATATTCTTTTCTTTTAATTATCTCGGTGAAACTTAATATTTAGGATTAAAAAGAATTCTTCTTTCTTTTCTTCTATTGTATTTAGTAAAATCCATACCCTTAACCTCTTCATATTTTTTCTCATCGAATATAATTTGTGGATTTGGCTATTCAAACTTTTGCACTTGCATTGTTGAGTTTGTTGCATTATAGCTAGTCTAAAATGATGGGAAACCTATATGCTTTGGAAGTTATGCCTAGTTGATGGTTGAAAAATTGAACCATAGCTCACATTTTGCACATTGTCTATACCAAATCACTGAAACCAAATTACACAATTATTATATATTATATTTCATGGAAGAAGTTGTCAATGATCACATGATCGGAGGAATGAATGACAAGTGGGATCCAACTAGTTTCTATGTCAAGTCATCATCTCAGAGAAGGATCTCCCATGCCAAAATATACGTAAAACTATCCATAGTTGTCAAATTTTATAGGGCACCCTTCTTAACCAAAAATTCTATTCTTCTTACAGTCAGTTCCAAATGGCATAAGCGACAACATAAAATCTACAACATAGGATTTTGTGTTTGTTATTTTGTTTTCTTACATTTTGAGGTGTGAGTTGTGTTTCTTCATTTTTCTTATCCTTTTACACCCCACATCATGACTGGTGTATTCGGTTTCATTATGGGTTTATTAAAACTCCTCATAGCCATACTCAGTCTCTGGGTTTCCCCTTTTATTTGATCTAAATCACCAAAAATCATTTTTTCTTCTCTTCCCAGATTTCACAACCAATATCGGTCCAACGACTGAAATCGGTTGTATCATCTTACCGGCATAAATTAACTGATCGACATCGGCTTATATAATTTTTGGTTATTTTTTCTAGAATGGTATCCTTCACCTTCAAATTCCTTTCATGATTTGTTTTACCATTTTTATCCCACTCTTGAGTTTGTGATATTGTTTTCAGGATCCAAGTTGACCCATTTTGACCTGTCATTACTAAATATTTGAATCCCTTAGTCTTCATAGTAGTCAACATCAGTCTAAGCCAACCGAAACTAGTTACCCTTATACTAGATTTGGTTACCCTAACCGACATCGGTCTCTGTATTCTGACTTTCCAATCAGAACAATGATATAATCACTCATTTTAGACTATTTTTCCCCATTACTTCGGTGTTTTTACATCACTAGTGAATCTCACAATACCTATTTTATTGTTAGTCACATGGTTTTGACTCGTAAACAAGATAACACTCCCGTGTTTCACGCTAGACGTGAGACACTCCCACCTAGCCCATCATCCCCTTCAATCTCATCACCCATGGACCCCAATCAGGCTCTTGTCATACCCACTTTTGATGAGTTCACGAGACTCCCTAATCACAACCCCAATGCTTTGTAGTACTATCTCACTCATTCATCTACCCTTGATTCATCGGACATCTTATATACGACATTCCTATGTCCATTCCTCCTATCCTCACACCCATGTCTGCATTAGCTACTATTAGCTTGGCCTTACCCTCTTTCACCTTACCACTTGTGGTGTTCTAGCTTGACCCTATATCATCGATATCTACGCACCTATGACATCCATCATGCCTTTGACATCTGTCTCTCCTACAATGTTAACCATGCCTTTATAAAATGCATTAAATGTAGGTCTATTTGCACCAAAGACATCTCATATACCTATTGTATCTCGGCCACCAATACCGATGGAAGCCCATACTCCCTTCCAAAACATTTTCCTCTCCATCCCACAATCTCTTCCTCTGATTGCTACGAGAGTCTTTACGTCGACTCCACCTACCTACACTTATCACCAACCACCCCTATTTCATTTATCACTTATTTAGAATACTTAACATCTACATCTATTATGGCCTACATTCCTTCCTCGCAATTTTTGTACTCAGCACCACCACATACTTGGATGTCACCCACATCATAACCTTCTCATCTACCCCTTTATACTACAAGGGGTTCCCATTCATCACAACCTACCAATGATGTTATAAAAATAATGATGGACAAGATGCGAGAAATTAGGAGCCTCTAGCTCTTTCTCACGTAATGCTCTAACTTATGATGAGATTCGTAATGAGCCTATTCACTTTTCTGTACCAATTTTTCCATACCCAACGCATTGGGAAATTCCTAAATTCAATGTATTCAACAACAAAGAATACCCGCAACAACACTTGCGATATTTTAAACACATGTGTTATCTAATCACTCAGGATGATGCATTACTCCTACAAACATTTCCAATGTCATTGACAGGACCTGCTTTGGATTAGTATAGTGCTCTACCTAGGCACTCCATTTTCTCATTCAACCAAGTATCTCAAGCTTTCCTAGACCAATTTTCTATCAACATTGTCAATGAGGTCACTATGACCAAATTGTATGCGAAACGCTAATACAAAGATGAATATATCGCATATTTTGTCACTCATTGGTGTAGCCTGATCAACCAACTCACATTCCAATTGCCTCAAACTGAATTAATACATTTTTTCACAGAGCTTGTGCTAGGCATATCTCACCAACTCTCTAAGTTTAAAGCTTCTACACGTTTGACGATGCATTCAACATGGCCTGGAAACTTGAAATTCACACTTTGTTTAAGAGAAGAAGATACAATTTCGTAACAAGAACACCATGTTTGAATCAAATGATACCTCTTCTTCTTCCAAACTAGAAAATAATTACTCTAAATTAAAAGGATCTGCCAACGCAATAGTTTTGAAAGTCTTCTCGTCTCACCCATCTAACCAATCAAATCCTTCTTCCAATATTTCTCTTATTCATGCTTTTCATTTCAACCATGAGAAACAAAAATATACACCCATCGGATAAACCTACTCTTTAGTTTTAGAAAAACTTCTAAAATCTAGAGCAATCACTCTTCCACCCATCAAATCACATATTGGTTTTGACCCCTCTTGTCTTATACCGCATGGTACGTAGAAAATGATTACCTGCAAAAATCATCGCGTTAGAGGTCATAGTGATGATAATTGTATAACTTTTAAAAATATTTTCCAAGAAATGTTAGATAATGGAGATATCTTCTTAGATAATCCTAATGCACCATCTAATCAGAATTTTCACATCTTTAAGAATCGGTTCCCAAATCAAACCCCGTCGCCTAACCAAATTAGTGAAACCTTGACTAATGAATGTAAAATTTGTGAGGTTCATGTTGTTTTTGACATCATACCATCTCTTCATGCTCAATTTCCTCCTACTCCATCTATCGCAGAGATTCTTGCATGAGCTCCTTCATCCATAGAGGGACTTGTTTCATCTTCTCCTTTACCCACAGAGGAGTCTCCCTTTTTCCTCCTTCACCCAAAGAAGAGTCTACCATATCTGCTAATGTAGTTTCAACAATCACCTCTCAACCTGATGAACAACCTTCAGTACTTACTCTTCTACCCATGGGAGAGTCATTCTTACCTTCTTCTTCACAAAAATATGAACTTACCACATCCAACTTGTCATTTCCCCTACCCATAAGAGATACATTAGCAACGTCCCTTCCTATTGGTGACAATTCTCCATTGGCATTCAAGGAACCTATTGATTATCTCTCATCTCTTTTACCCACAGAGTCTAAAGCCAACCAATTCCCCATCTCAAAGACATTCTTTACAGGGATTACTACTAAATCAACATCACCCTTGTTAGAATTTGAGGATTCTAATAAATATGGATTTAATCAACTTACATATTACATAATGTTACAATAAATATTTAAATAAAAATTAGATCATAACATAAGTAAATAAAAAAATACTTACATGAAATAAATAACACAAGTGACACATTATTTATAGTGGAAAACCCCAATAGGGTAAAAACCACTTTGAAAATAACCTTTTACTTTAGAGAAATTATTTTACATCCAGTAAGATCAAATCCTCCTTTGAAACCCTATTTACAAAGGGTATAACCAAATCACTTGATTTTCACACCTTTGATATATTTCTCGAATATATCAAATGAGGACCTAAAATCCTTTTTATATAAGGTGATTGGATATGTCTCCCAACCCACCTTTCCAACCTAAAATGGTTGACACATACACCTCGGTTTATAATATTTAATATTAGAAATATAATCATTTCATGATATTTAATACTTGACATAAAGTATATACCTAGGTTAGCATATTTAATAATAGAAATATAAATATTTCATATTATTAAATATTAACCTATATATTAGTGATGGATCCATATACATTTAGGATTGGTTATACCACTTAATTATTATGTTCCAACACTCCCCCTTAATGTTAAGTGGGATAACATAACATATGCCAATAGATTCCCTGCCCATGGTACACTACAGGATTTACAATCCTTAAACCATAAAGGTTTTAGGCTAGCATATCAGTTGAAGGAATTATAATCCCTTCATCATACTCAAATTACCTTTTGGTACAAAAAGGATTTAAAATCCCAAATATCATCCAATGATCAGTAGCTAAGTATGATTTGTGATTTTTACATGTTCTCACTGTGTTCTCATAAAAGGTTATTGAACCCAAGCATATAGGAGTCTTTTACAACCAAGGACATCCTTAACAATATACTTGTATTAGATGTTTACCAAGTAAACTCAATAGCACTAAAGATTTTCTTCAAGACTCGCCTTTAAGATCTTTCTAGATTTCTTTCTAAAAAAGAAGCCGAGGAGGTATACATGCCCCAAGGTCTTTTTTTACACTTGCCTGAAGGTCTTTTACATATGTCAAAATGTCTTTTTACAAAAATAAAGTTCCATTAAGAGGTGAAATTTTCATGCACACTCCCCCTTAATGGAAAATATGACAATCCAAGCTTTTCATGAAAGTGACAAAACTTTGCAGCACACAGGGACTTTGTAAAGATGTCAGCAACCTGCTCTTCAGTCAACATGAACTTGAGATTTATCTTATCACTTTGCACCTTCTCATAGGTGAAGCATATATGTATCTCAATGTTCTCTGTCCTTTCATGTTGAACTGAATTTTTAATCAAGAGTAATACGACTCTAACCACCACATAGAAGATAAATACTTCCTTTAGCTTCCATGTGTATCTCTACCAACAGCCATTGTAACCACATGACTTCTTTACTTCTTCCATTGTACTTCTCTTCCCTAGTAGAAAAAATGGAGACTGTTGATTGTATTTGTTGTTCCAAGTAATGGTTCTTATACAAAAACTTGAACACATATCCAGTATATTTTATAACACAATATTAGTATGGTTAGAATCACAAAATTCATATAAGATAGTATTTTCATTCTTATTATAATACAACCCATAATTTATTGTTCCTTTCAAATATCTTATTTTTTTTTACAAGATTCCAATGATCTCTAAAAAGGTTCCTACATAAACCTTGAAGTAATTCCTTTTGTATAGGAAATATTTGATCTAGTTATAGTTAGATAAATCAAACTATTAACTAACAACGTATATAAAATAGGATCAACCTTTTTCATATGTAGATTTATGATCAATATTTATTCCAACTTCCATTAAAGTAGAAAATGGTTTACAATCAATCATAAGAAACTTTTTCAATACAATGGTTTCATATTGTGTTTTGAAAAATAACAATAGAATGAAATATAATCATACAAAAACATGATGTAAGAGACCTAACACATTCATTTCAAAGTCTTGCTTCAATTTCTCTTTAATTCTATGAAATAAATCAGAATTTTCACCAGACATAAGCAAATCATCAACATATATACATATAATGATAATATGTGATCCTTATTTCTTGATGAATATATCATTGTTAGAAGAACAATTAACAAAACCTAACAGTTTAAAGAAGGAAACAATTTTCACATACCAAGCTCTAAGAGCTTGTTTTAAACCATACAAGGATTTCTCAACTTACAAACATAGTTTTCTTTACCAGTTTCTTCAAATCCTTTAGGTTAAAACATGTAAAGTTCTTATTTTAAATCACAATTCAAAAAATATTTTTCTTATCCATTTGGTTGATTTCCCACCCAAATTGAGTAGAAATTACACATAAGGTCCTAACAGTACTCATTTTAGCTATAGGAAATGTCTCAACATAATCAATACCAAATTTCTGAGTGAAATCTCTAGTAATAAGTCTAGATTTATGTTTATTAATACTACTATCACCATTATATTTTACTTTGTCTATTCACCTAGACCCTATAATACTTCATGGCTCAAGTTCATACAAGGTAATTAATACATGGTACATATGATGGCTTCTGGTCATTTTCCTAAGATTAATAGGATTTGAGTTTTCTAACATAGATTGAGCCCAATTTAATTTCTTATCTAGGAAAATAAGAGTTTCAGAAACATCTATAGCATCAAAACATCATCATGACCATTTACTAAATCAAAATCAAAACCATCATTTAGAAGCATTTAATGAAGTAACTTCAAGAGAAGAAGAAAACACATGTAAACCTTTCACTAGACTATATCTATACATTTCATATAAGCTTCGATAATTAACATGTCCTAACCTTTCATGCCATAGTTTTGAATTATTCAAACTCTGAGATATAAAACAAGATGCAGAAGAGAAATCATCAAAAATATATAGATCATTTCTTTGAATTCCTTCAACTATTATACTCTCATTATTATCCTTCATGCATGGATTCTAGTTGTGTCCATACCTCTTTCGGATGTTTGATATTACCAATGTGTAGAAGGTACTCATCATTCACATTGCATAGAAAGAGCATCTTACATTCATTGTAAGAATGCATTCATGTTATCTACAGTTGCTTGACAACTGGTGGGAGCAACCTCAGATCCAGAAACAATCGTCCAAAGTTTTTTTGCCATAAATTTTGTTTTGACCCAAATGTTGTAGTTGGTTTCATTCAAGATTTAGATTTTGTCAAGACAAAAATAGTTGGATGCCATTGTTTTCCTAAACTTGTAAAACACACCCCATTATAATATATAATGTACCATAGAGTTAGATACATATTTATCGATAATAAAAACAACACTTTTAATAGAATTAGATCTAAATTTTATAGATCTAAATAAACTATTTGATCATAACTAATTATTGTCATTACAATGCATACTAATTAACCTCCCATGATCAAAATAATAACCCACAATATAAAGGGATCTGCATTATACCCCAGATCTATATAAAAAATATTTTCGACCATATAGAAGTGAAGAAGAGACCCCTAAGAATGCATAACATCAAATTTTTGAAAAAAATAAATATAGACAAAGATATGACCAACTTAAATTTGACATCTAAATGACCGTCATAATGGATTTTTTTTGGTCTGTCATAATGGTCATTTGACCGTCAATTTTAACACAGTTAAAGTTGTCTAGAACCTACTATCTTAAATTTGACGTCTAAATGACCGTCATATTGTCTTATGTTTGGTCTACCATGACGGTCATTTGACTGTCAAATTTAATGAAGCCAAAACTTGTATATTTCTAGAATGTAAAATTCTAGAATTTCTTCTTCTATATAATAATAGGGAGGTTGTATTTTAACAGATTATAATAACCTATTATAATTTATAATGTAAAAATACATACACTTTTTTATACAAAAATGTATATAATTTATATAATGAAAATAAAAAAATATATAGTTCATAAAAACTATAAACTATAGTATATTGTTTTTATATTAAAAACACATAATGTTTATTAAAGGGGTTTAAATGACATAGACCAAGTTAAAAGAATTTTACCAGGTGCAAGTAGATTTATGAGAGTATAGATTAACCTACATATTTTATAGAGGGGACAAATAATTTCACTTGACCAATGAAATAAATTGAAATCCCTATTTTCATGAACCTTATCTCCTCCCTTCATTTACTTTTAATTTTACCCACACACATTTAAAAGTATGGAAATATTGTAAAATATTTTATATAATTCCTGCAAGCTAAAAACTTTAAAAATTTTATGTGGCTATAACTACCAATATTTTAATAAATATTTACCACACTTTACGTGGGCCACCAATAAACTAGCCCCTTTTTTAATTCTTCATTTATAGTTGAGAGTTCCATATTTATACCGAGATATTATCTCATTTTATTGTCCAATCCCACTCTTATTTAAAAGAAAACCTTTAAATATGTTTATTTATATAGTTTTTATAAACTATAAGATCTAAATGAATGGGGTCACTCCCTTACATGGATAATATAAATGGTTAGGAAACATGTTAGGTTTTATTTAACAAGTGTTAAGATTTAAAAAGTAATCCTTTCATGGCCAAGAAATAAACACGGCCCATTTTAAAAAAAAAAAGTAAGAACTTTAATTTTTTAAAACATATATAAACCAAATCTAATAAGATTTATATTTTAAGCGATTTAAAATAACCATAAATATAAAATATGATTCAAACTTAGGTTTTTTTGTTTAAAAAAACTATATATGCCTAGATTTATAAGTTAAGTTTAAATATGATTTAAACTTAGGATTATAATATGGTCTGCATTGACTCTTCCTCAATCCAATATAATGTTAATATGGTTAAAGACTTTTAATATATAGTTTTTTTCTAAAACTATATAAATTTTAATATTATGTTTATATAAATTATTATATAAACATTATTCTATATTATATATATTTTTATTTAAAAATAATAATATAGTTTTCAAATTATATAGGATATAGTTATAGATTAACTATAAACTATAGTTTTTCAAATAAAATCATTTTAGAGGGGACCAAAGAACACAGATATGAATTTAACTTCCAAATATTTAACCGCAAACATTTGAAATTATAGAAAACATTAAAATTATTTCATATAGTAATATATTTTTTTTTTTTTTTGTATGTGACTTTCATGCAGTAAATATTTGAAGCCTCTTTCATCTGTGCACACATTAATCTCGAAACAAACATGAATTCCATATAATTTACAAAATGTAAATGAAATTAAAAATCGTATCATATTACATCTCCCCCAAAAATTAGGGATTTAAAATTGAAAAACCCTAAAATTTCTACCGAGAGTTTAATTTCACAAATGTAATGCTAAAATAAAATGGGAAAAAAGGGGACCATATACTTTAAAATAAATTTTCGGGTTGGTTGAAAAAACCCATACAAATTAAATAAATAAAATAAAAAACATTTGATCTTAATTTATTTAATTTACCTCGATTTGTTACCATGTTAGAATTTGAGGATTCTAATAAATATGGATTTAATCAACTTACATATTACATAATGTTATAATAAATATTTAAATAAAGATTACATCATAACATAAGTAAATAAAGAAATACTTATAGGAAATAAATAACACAGGTGACACCGTATTTATAACTTGGAAAAAACCAATAGGGTAAAAACCACTTTGAAAATAATCTTTTACTTCAAAGAACTTATTTTACATCTAGTAAGATCACCTCCTCCTTTGAAACCCTATTTACCAAGGGTAAAACCAAATCACTTGATTTGCACACATTTAATATATTTCCTGAATATATCAAATGAGGACCTAAAGTCCTTTTTATATAAGGTGATCGTATATGTCTCCCAATCCACTTTTTCAACCTAAAATGGTTGACACATACACCTAGGTTTATAATATTTAATATTAGAAATATAATCATTTCATGATATTAAATATTTAACCTAAAGTATATACCTAGGTTAACATATTTAATAATAGAAATATAAATATTTTATATTATTAAATATTAACCTATATATTAGTGATGGACTCATATACATTAAGGGTTGGCCAGACCACTTAATCGTTATGTTCCAACAACCCGCTATAGTGATTTCATTTTTGTGTTTGGCTGATTGCTTGGATTATGTTGAAAATCACATTCTCTGGGGATGCCTTCAGCTTCCTTTCTCAACTCAAATGTAAATGTTATCTGTTAATACTTGCATGATCTATCCAAAGGTGTTTCAGACAACCAAACCCACCATTCCCATGCCATTTTTAGTGACCTCTTCTTCATCATCCTCGCCCACACCCAAAACTTTACCATTAAATGAATTTATTCCTATGCCTAAAACCTTTCCCGCACCTATATATTACTCCTCGTCCAAACCCATTGCCACATTGGGAGTCATGCTGACATCAATCTTGGTCCATCCTCCTATCAACTTGGATTTATCCACAACCTCACAAATCATCGCAAAGAATATTCTCCCACCTAAGAGAAAGAACTAACCTCTTAGGTTGTATACACCGGCTTCTCCCACAACCCTCCGTCATCTTCACCATTTTCATCTATCATAGGTCTCCACCCATCAACCTTGGTCAAGTAGCCTCCTACCCAAGGTAAACCAAAAATACATCAGCCCACCTCCTCATCATGATCCTTTGTTCCAACTGAATTACCTACACATCTTATGCCTTCACCATCACCTACATCCTTTCTAATTCATATACCCACACCACTTCCAATAATCTCATCATTACCTATGCCATTCCATTCTCTCAACAAAACCTTCCACATTACCTCTTACTATAACCTTCACCGCACCTCCATTAGCACCTTGGCTAACCCAACCCCTTCCTCCATGTGCCTACCCTTCTACATCATACACTTCTTCTTCACCTTTACCTAAGAAGGTGAAACCAAAGTCCAAGAACCCACTACCCTCCAAAGAGGTAGTTAAACCTACACCACCTTCAACAACTAGTTCACCTGCTACATCTTTACCCAAGAAGGCGCAATCTAAACCTAAAACTCGTATTATTTACCAAACAAATGTTAAAACTTACTCAAACTTTGATTCCACCTCTCGATGGAACCTCTCCGCAAAATCCACCCACACTTCCATCCCAACCCACACTTACTTCACATTGTGATCCATTAGCAAGGTATTACGCCAACATCTTAGCTAACCTTTTGGAAACCTCTTTACCATATTTCCACCACTTAGACCTTAAAACCCACTCAAAGCTAAACCAAAAGGGTTTAACGATACCAAATTTTGTGCTTACCATCATCTACAGTGGTATGATGTGAAAAATTGTAAGGCTCTTAGACTATTCTTCTCTAACTATTTCATCTCGAAGAAAACTTTTACAATGATCATCTTTTAGATGAGGAACCTCTTCTACACCTATCACCACACATCCTCATCCTGTACCTATTCAACAACCTTCATCTCCCTCCAAAACCCTTTTATACTCCTCTAATATTTGAGATCAATATGATTTGCATAAGAGAGCTAGCCAAATCTCCAACAAAATTCTAATGTGCTGCATTATTTTCACAAAACCATTATATTCCCTCACCATATTTTTTCCCGGCTTGTCACTACACCTATCATGCCTCACTTTCTCCTTTACCACATATTAATATGGTTCAAATTTCCACTTGAGAACAGATAGAAAGTGCAAAAATAAAACTATACTAATGGGTGATACACCAAAGGAGGAGTGGTGAAACATTTCTGTCAAGAAAATAGACACAGACCAAAGTTTACAACATAAAACATACACAGACTGATAAGATATAATTCAAGATTTGAAATGAAGCAAATAATACAAACAGAGGACTGAAACCCATTCACAGAGCTTGCATTATCTTTTCAGTGTCAAAAAACACGCATTACACCCTCAGAGAGGTAAAATAAAACTGTTACAATCTTTGGAGAGGTATGATCCTTACTTCCTTCACTTGCTAGAGCTGAAAGAAGAAGTTGCTATGTCAAAAGTTCCCCCCCTTGAAAATGAGCCAAAACTGGCTTTTACAGTGCAAGGGTCGAGCCCAGGGGACAGAAAATGTACAAAACATGGGAGCCCATCCCTCCTTGACTGTAGGTGCATTAAAACAGCATGGGGGGACCTTACAAGCCCACACCCTGTCATTTTGATCGGTTTACAGGAGAATGCGACCCATTCTGCATTAAATCTGGTAGCTGAAAAGTCACTTCTGGCCATGAACACGTGTCAGAGCTGTTTCTCAATTTTCTCCCTCAGACTACACCAAAACTCAAGATTAACCCTAGAATCATGTAGATAATTTCACAAGCTTTCCGTTGATATAAAGAACATGCCAATCCGAGCTCTGGATCAAAAGATATGGAGATCTGAAGATCTAGGGCACAAAACAGGCGAAAACGGATTTTTAAATTTCTTCCCGCGCTCTGCCACCTGGATGACACGTGGCATGCATTGATTGGTCGCGTGATTCTCTCTCCTTTGCTTACCCATGGGTTTTCTTGAATTTTGACCTTTTTGATGATTTTGGGACTTTTTCCACTTTTTTCCGCGCTCCCGCCACTTGGACGACACGTGGCATGATCTTGTTGGAGGACAGGGCGCGGGGTCTTACTTCACTTTTACCCCTTTTTGGTGAACTCGGCCAAATTCTCTAACTTCTCCCTGAGCTCCACACTTCCCTGCTCCATTGGACACATGTCCAATTCCTATTGGCTCGGGCTGCCCCTTCAAAACTTGCCTTTTGACTTTTGGACTTTTCCCTTGTGACACGTGTCACCTCCTGGTTGGTCCGCGGGTCTGCCGGCTCTTCCGCGTCCACCACGTCCTTTTGTCCTGGATGTCCCACTTTTCCTTGTGCTGAAGTTTCTTGTTTTGGCCGAACCGGCCGGTTCGCGTCCTTTTGTCCCAAATGTCCCAGTGCTTCGCGGGACAAATTCTTCCGGTTCGCCCGATCCGGCCGATTCGCGTCTTTACGGCCCAAATGTCCCAAAAGTTTGGTGCAAAAGTTCTCCTTTTCGGCCGATCCGGGCGGTTCGCGTACTCATGGCCCGAATGTCCCAAACTGTTAGTCGATTTTCTTATCTTTCGGCTGAACCGGCTTTCCGCGTCCCACGCGTCCTTTTGGTCTGAATGTCCCAGTGCTTCGATTCCCCGTTCCGGCCGAACCGGCCGGTTCACGTCCTTCGCGTATCTTCATCCCAAATGTCCCTTTGCTGTTTGGGCCGCCTGTAGGCTTTTCGGCCGATCCGCGCCTTGGCGTCCCAAATGTCCCACTTGTCCTAGGACAAGGACTTAGCCGATTTTCACAATTTTTTTCGCCCAAGCTTATTTTCTGCAACTTTTTCGCATTTTCTCAGAGCTTGCTCTTTTCAACCTGGACAGGAGAGTTAGAAAACTTTCTGAAGGGACCCTAGAAACATGATTTTTTCTCGGGATTAATCAATTTGCCTGGGACTTGAGAATTCTGATGTATGTTACCAATTCAACCCGGGGGTGAAATTAGATAACAATTTGGTGACTCAACGGGGTCATCTCGCTCGCTAGATGAAAAGACCAGCTTGCTCAAGCAGTCCATTGGGCATGGAGTCATCGAATATTCTATTTAGGACCCTAATCGACTCGTAATGTGCAAGGAGGAAGATGGAATGTTACTTGATGAAAGCAAGGACTGCAAAACATCTCCATGGACAACAAGCTGTGCCAAAGCACTTAGGGAAAACAAAGCTAACCTACAGCAAAACAATGTGCACAAGCACTTGGAGGAAAGAAAATCTAATCTAATATTTACAGAGGTAGTGAACTTCCCTCTAGAAATAACGCTTGAGATAGATTCCATTGATCGAATCGCAGTTCTTCACCATCCAATGAGGCCAATTGGAAAGCATTGTTGTTCTTGCACTTTGTGACCATGTATGGGCCACTCCAAATGGCATCAAATTTTGAATGCCTTCCCGGTTTTTCTCTGTCCACATCCCATTTCAACACTAGATCTCCAACTTGAAAAGATCTATCTTTGGCCTTCCTATCAAAGGTCTTCTTGATCAAAGCTTGATCCTTTTCCATTGCTTGGGATGCCTGATTTCTGATCTCTTGCAGCTCCATCAACTCTGCATACCTCACTTCCATGGGCTCAAATTCAAGTAACTCCAGCTGCTTCATGAGTTCCAATGTTGGCAACTCAAGTGACATGGGCAAGATTGCCTCTCTTCCATAGACAAGCCTGAAGGGAGAGTTACCTGTGGATCTTTTGGGAGTGATCCTATCAGCCCATAAGGCTGATTTCAGCTTGGTATGCCAAGACCTCTGATTCTCATCAAGAGTCCTCCTAATGATCCTCAACAAATTCTTGTTTGTAGACTCGGCCTGGCCATTACCCTGAGGGTAATAGTTCGATGAAGTGCTTAGGTAAATACCGTTCTTGACAGCCCACTCAGTCACCCTAGATCCAATGAATGCCAATGCATTATCAGAGATTATTGTAGCAGGTACACCGAATCTGGTTGTTATCCCCTCATAAAAGTCTAAGATGCTAGACTCATTTGCCTCTTTGAGTGCTACTGCTTCTGTCCATTTGGTGAAGTAGTCTGTGGCTGTCAAAATCCATTTGTGCCCTTGGCTTGAATTGGGATTAATGACTCCGATGAAGTCCAAACCCCATTGCATGAATGGCTGGTCAACTGAGACTGGATGCAATGGAAGGGCAGCAAGTCTCTCTTTTCCTGTGAAGAATGCACAATTCTTACACCTCTTGATCCATGCATAGCAATCACTGAAGATTTTAGGCCAATAATAACCAGCCTTCATGATTTTTAGAGTTGTCACTCTTGGTGCGAAATGGCCACCAGCTGGTCCACCATGAAACTCTTCCAACACCTTTTGAATCTGACCTGTGCTAATGCATCTCAGCAGCACTCCATTTACATCCCTTTTGAACAAAACTCCATCAACAATGGCATATGGAACAGCCTGCAACCTGAAGTGTCTCCTTTGGGTCTTGTTCATCTCCAGAGGGCATAGGCCTGTGCTTAGGAAGTGCATAATATCTTGGGTCCAGCAAGGAGTGGGGGAAGCATTGTCTTCTTCTTGATTGCCACTTGGCTCATGGCTGTCCTGGACTGTCAAAACAACCTCTTCTTCATTGCATACTTCCTTTTGCTTCCCCAAAACCAGCTGCTCACACAGTCCTTTCCCTTTTACCAGCTTGGTGATCTTGATATCAATGTCATACTCCATGACACGGGTGATCCAACCTGCCCTTTTCTCATTCAAATCCTTGTTGAGGAGGAAGTCCTTAACCCCAGCATGTGAGACAAGCAGTTGAATCTTATTGTTTGAGACCAAATGTCTGAACTTCTTCAAGCTCCTGATGATAGCAAGGACATGCTTTTCGATGAAAGAATACTTTATTTCGTAATCTTCCAAGGTTTGGCTGAAGAATGCTATGGGCTGTTCTGAACCTTCTCTATTCAGCTGTGTTAAGATAGCTGAGATTGTGTCTGATCCTCCAAATGCATACAACATGAAGTCCTTTGAAAAGTCTGGGTTGATAAGAGTTGGAGCTTGTGATATTGCATGCTTGATGCTTTCAAAACTCTCTTTGCCTTTTGCTGTCCATTTGAATGCCAGACTCTTCTTCAACATCATTGTTAGAGGCTTCACAAGAGTGGCAAAATTAGGCACAAATATGTGGACAAAGTTTATCCTTCCTAAGAAGCTTTGAAGAGATTTCTTGTGGTGTGGCAATGGGAGCGTTTGGATGGCTTCAACCCTTTCAGGATCAATTGTTAGCCCTTCCCTAGAGACAATGTGGCCCAACAATTTGCCCTCGTGTGCCAAGAATATACACTTCTTTGGATTCAACGACACTCCAAACCTTCTACACCTCTGAAACACTTGCCTGAGGTGAAAGAGATGGTCTGCTGCATTCTTTGAGAAGACAGTGATATCATCTAGGTATACCAACACTATATTGTTGATTAAGCCTTTGAATGCCATATCCATAGCTCGCTGAAATGTTGCTCCGGCATTTGATAGGCCAAATGGCATCTTCTTGTAGGCATATGTGCCCCATTTAGTTGTGAAAGCTATCTTGAATTGGTCTTCTCCCTTCACCATAATCTGATTATAGCCTGAGTAGCCATCAAGTAGTGAAAACCTTTCTGAACCAGCCACCACCTGCAATATTTGCTCCATGGAAGGGAGTGGATAATGATCCTTGAGAGAGGCTCTATTCAAATCTCTAAAGTCGACACACACCCGATCTCTCCATTTTTCTTTCTGACTCGATCGGGACTAAGTTGGCGACCCAACTTGAGTGTTTGATGGGGAAGATGATACTCGCCTCAATAAGCTTGCTTAACTCTTTTCTCATTAGAGGTTCAATATGGGGATTCACGGCCTTTGCTTTTTGCCCCGATGTGCTTGGATTCGGATCCAGCTCAATAGTATGTTGTGCCAACTCTGGGTTGAAACCTCTCAGATCTTTGTAAGTCCAAGCAAAAACATCTGGGAATTCTTGACAAAGCTGAACAAAATCAGATTTCTCTTGTGAGGTACTTACTTTGCCAATCTGCAATGTTTTGCTTTCTCCCACTAAAATAGGCTCTGAATCTTCTCCCTTTACTTGAATGTTCACTTTCTCCTTCCAGAACTGATCATTCGGGTTGAAGATTGACTCCAAGGTTATGAGGCCTTTTGGTAATTTGTTAGTTCTCAGCTGTACTACCTGATCACCATATTGCTGCTCCAGCTTGTCTTGATTTCTGGTAGAGAACTCAGCTTCTTCTTGTAGGAAATTAACAATTTGCTGATCATTCTCGAAGACTTGCCAACTCGTGCCGTTATCTGGAATAGCTGGTCTCACAACCAATTTGATATGAGGTTGAGATTTCTCACTTTTGATACTCTCTACAACATCAAACGCAGCCCCAATTGCTGCAAGTCTGTCAGCAGCTTCATTCTTTTTCTTGGGATGGAATTGATGCTAAAAGCTTCAAAATCTTCAATAAGATCCCATACCCGATTTTTGTAGCACTTAAGCAGATCATTTTTGGCAGCATTTTTTCCTTTGACTTGGTTTACGACCAGCTCACTATCACCAAATACTTGTAAATTCCTGATGCCTTTCTTCATTGCCCAGTGCAGTCCATGAATTAAGGCTTCATACTCAGCCGTGTTGTTTGAACAGGAAAACTAGAAACGGAAGGCTGAGTAATACCTTATACCTTAGGTGAAATGAGCATAGCTCCTCCTCCCGCACCTTGTCTACTCCTTGATCCATCAAAGAATAATTGCCATACTTCATTCTTGTCCTTATGATCTCGGCTTGGTGATGTCTTTGGGGAGAGGTTGATCCTCTTCATGTAAACAATAAACTCCTAGCTCATATTCTTCTATTTCTTCGATAGGGATCAAAAGCATGCACCTTGCTTGCCCATTCATCAAGAGTCAAACTGGGATGCTTCCAACCTTGGTGTCGGTTTCATCAAGCTGCTAGGGTGATCTTCTTGATCAAATGCTTTGAGCAATTGGCATTAATTTCACCGGTAGTGTAAGGCTCAATGTGAAAGTTCGCAATAGGTTCAGACCTGATTGTGGCCTTGGTTCCATACCTTGTTCTGAATAGCATGTGTGACCAATCAGCAGACAAATACCCTCCAATCTTGGCCATGAAGTCCCTCGACAAACACAATGCAAAGAGTGGTGGCAGGTGTCTATGATCGACACATCTTGTAACACTATTACGTTGGGACATGCGTGCAAAGTGTGAGGCTCAAACCTCGATTACTCCAACCATTGTCACCGTTGTGTCCCATCTAATTGCACTACACCCTTGGAGATGACTTCATATTGAAGCCCTAGCTGATCAGCTATTTGCTTGGGCATTACTGAACTACTTGCCCCAGAGTCAATCATGCAATTATGTACCAACTTATCTCCTATGATCAATGAAACATAAAATGGAGGGGGCTTCAACATTTTACCTTGCTGACCTCCATGATTTCCTTCAGGCTGGGTAGCATTTGTGAGTACCTTTTCTTGCATTTGGACCTGTTGATTTGAAGTTGACCAGTCCTTCATGGCAGCTTGTAGCAAATCTCTTTGGCCTGGGATGGATAGTGATTCCCACATTGATATGTTTACATTTGTCTTCTTCATCTGGTCAATGATGTTGAATGGGGATGAAGCATCCCTCTGCTGTCCCCTAGCTTGCGCATTCATTCTCCTTGCACGTGGGCAGCAAAGAATTGGCATCTGAGTTGGTTTAGGAGCTGGTTTGGGTGCTCCTTGCATGTTTGGAACTGCATTTTGTTTGCCAACACCTTGTGGAGTGACAGAAGGTCGTGAACTACTTGGGGCCAATGGCTGTTCTTCACCCAAATTTCTTCTCTTTGACCTTGTGTTGGCTGCAACACTCTGAGAGGGTATTTGATTCATACCACATAAATCTTCAGCCTGCCAATTGACAAGAGTAGTTTCATTCGGAGATGTCCCTTGCTGAGATGCTTCCTACTGCTGATCTCCTTCGTGGCGGGACTTCATGACCCATCGACGGTTTGCACCATCGTGGCTTGATTTAATGCACCGTTAAAGCACATTGATTCGTGTGTGGCTGACTACACGGAAACACCAATCATATTCTTGGGCCATGTTATTTTGGACTAGCACTAATGCTTTTGAAGCAGATACAACATTGGGGTTATAGGGCTGAAATGGCCTATTAGCGGGAGGCCTTACTTGGCTTTGATTTTGATTTGCAGCCTGAGTTGGTGACCTATTTTGTTGGTATGGCTGCCTATTAGGCTGAGCTTGGGGTTGATAAGAAGGTCTGAAACCTTGGGCTTGCTGTCTCTTGAGAGTAACCAGCTCGTTGCCTAGGTTTTGCAACTGTTTCATGACCTCTTGGAGTTCATTTGAAACACTAGAGGATGAAGTAGAAGTTTCATTTGAACTTTGATTTCTAGGTGTAGGAACAGGAGCCAAAGTGGGTGTTTGACTAGTGCTTGGATTTTCTAAGTTTGGATACAAGGGCATGGGAGGCCTAGGAGCCAGTTTACCAGCTTGAATAAGATAGTTTTCGGCTCTAATGGCGATGCTATAAGCAGCAGGTAAGGTTGTGCCTCCCATAGATTGAATTAACATAGAAATATCAGAATTCAAAGCTTTAAGGTAATATAGAAAAGCACCTTTTGCTGTTGGCCTGACTGCCACTGGAATTCTATCCCAAGACCTTTGAAATCTGAAGTTGAAGTCAGCTACTCGTTGGGGGCTCTCTTGATAGTTGTTAGCTGCTCCAAAAGAGACAAGTTGTCTCCCTTCTCTACAAATTGCTTGTGAAGTGCAATGCACAGCTGATTCCAGTTTGAATAGAACCAGCCCCAAGGCTCCTAAACCATTGCAATGCTTTACCCTTGAATGAAGATGCCAGTAATTTGACAGCCACTTACATTTCATCGATTTCATGGATTGCACAAAGGTTAGCAATATCTTTAACATGATCTCTGGAGTAGTTTGATTTTCTCCAGTGAAGTAGGGAATGTTCTTCAAGGCTGCAATAGAACGGATGTTGTGCATTGAGAGCAAGTGGGTCGCCCATGTCGTGAAGTTGACATAGGGGTTGTTCTGAGCCATTTGATTGGTCTTAAAACCCTCAGTATATTGAAAGAAAGGCCTCAGTGTGGAGGAGTTGAGAGAGTTCTGTTTGGTGGAGATGGAGACCTTTGAATCCTTCTTCCTCTTTGCCTTCTTCTCGGAGATAACTGCAGGTATTCAAACAACACCTCTTCTTCTCCGACTCTTGACCTTGTGGTGATTCTTCTCATGAGTTTTTAGGCCTGCACTGATTGAAACCAGTTGATTCTTCCCCTTGGAGTCGCCAGATATGCAAATAATAGCTCTTATAAGCAAGAAAACTACAGCAGATGCATATCAACTTTGCTGCAATAAAAATGAGACCTCTAGGTCCCACCGGGCATGCCAAAACTGTTGTTGCAGACTCACAGCACCCCTGGATGCAGATCAGGCTTCTAGATTGATCACTCAGCATCCAGTGTGATTGCACAACATGGAAACCTCTCTCCAAGTGTGGGGACTTGTGAAACTGAGAGAGGGATCTCCAGATTAGAGGCTGGTTCCTCAAACTCCTCTGATTTAGATCTATATTTTGCAAAACTACAGAGGTTCAGATCCTAATCCTACTCTAAACTGCAAGGAGACAGAGATAGAAAGTGCAAAAATAAAACTAAACTAACAGGTGATACACCAAAGGAGGAGTGGTGAAACATTTCTGTCAAGAAAATAGACACAGACCAAAGTTTACAACATAAAACATACACAGACTGATAAGATATAATTCAGGATTTGAAATGAAGCAAATAATACAAACAGAGGACTGAAACCCATTCACAGAGCTTGCATTATCTTTTCAGTGTCAAAAACACGCATTACACCCTCAGAGAGGTAAAAGAAAACTGTTACAATCTTTGGAGAGGTCTGATCCTTGCTTCCTTCACTTGCTAGAGCTGAAAGAAGAAGTTGCTATGTCAAAAAGTTCCCCCTTGAAAATGAGCCAAAACTGGCTTTTACAGTGCAAGGGTCGAGCCCAGGGGACAGAAAATGTACAAAACATGGGAGCCCATCCCTCCTTGACTGTAGGTGCATTAAAATAGCATGGGGGGACCTTACAAGCCCACACCCTATCATTTTGATCGGTTTACAGGAGAATGCGACCCATTCTGCATTAAATCTGGTCGCTGAAAAGTCACTTCTGGCCATGAACACGCGTCAGATCCGTTTCTCAATTTTCTCCTCTAGACTACACCAAAACTCAAGATTAACCCTAGAATCATGTAGATAATTTCACAAGCTTTCCGTTGATATAAAGAACGTGCCAATCCGAGCTCTGGATCGAAAGATATGGAGATCTGAAGATCTAGGGCACAAAGCAGGTGAAAACAGATTTTTAAATTTCTTCCCGCGCTCTGCCATCTGGATGACACGTGGCATGCATTGATTGGTTGCGTGATTCTCTCTCCTTTGCTTACCCGTGGGTTTTCTTGAATTTTGACCTTTTTGATGATTTTGGGACCTTTTCCACTTTTTTCCGTGCTTCCACCCCTTTGGACGACACGTGGCATGATCTTGTTGGAGGACAGGGCGCGGGGTCTTACTTCACTTCTACCCCCTTTTTGGCGAACTCGGCCAAATCCTCTAACTTCTCCCCGAGCTCCACACTTCCCTGCTCCATTGGACACGTGTCCAATTCCTATTGGCTCGGGCTGCCCCTTCAAAACTCACCTTTTGACTTTTGGACTTTTCCCTTATGACACGTGTCACCTCCTGGTTGGTCCGCGGGTCTGCCGGCTCTTCCGCATCCACCGCGTCCTTTTGTCCGGATGTCCCACTTTTCCTTGTGCCGAAGTTTCTTGTTTCGGCCGAACCGGCCGGTTCACATCCTTTTGTCCCAAATGTCCCAGTGCTTCATGGGACAAATTCTTCCGGTTCGCCCGATCCGGCCGATTCGCATCTTTACGGCCCAAATGTCCCAAAAGTTTGGTGCAAAATTTCTCCTTTTCGGCCAATCCGGGTGGTTCGCATACTCACGGCCCGAATGTCCCAAACTTTAGTGATTTTCTTATCATGTCCTTCTGCTTTCACGAATGTCCCGTCTGCTTTGATTTCCGAATGTCCAAATGCTGTTTCGATTCCCCCGGCCGAACCGGCCGGTTCGCATCCTTCGCGTATCTTCGTCCCAAATGTCCCTTTGCTGTTTGGGCCGCCTGTAGGCTTTTCGGCCGATCCGCGCCTTGGGTCCCCAATGTCCCACTTGTCCTAGGACAAGGACTTAGCTGATTTTCACAATTTTTTCGGCCCAAGCTTTTTATTTTCTCTCAACTTTTTCACATTCGGGATTAATCAATTTGCTTGGGACTTGAGAATTCTGATGTAGCTGGGGGTGAAATTGGATAACAATCACTTCACCCCCTTTCAACCACTACCACTCATCAAGTAGATGTTTTTTTCTCGATGACGAGATTATACCTCTCCAATCGGATGATCCTAATCTATTTTTTCGTATACATTGATAATATATGTGTTGAAGCATTATTGTTGATGGCGGTTCCAGTGTTAACATCATTTCATCTCGTATATACAACCAAATGTGCATCTCTACCAATTGCATGCATAATACCCCAATTATGTTGCGTTCATTAAACAATGTCTTGACTTCCACCTTTGGCACCATCATTCTCAACATTTGTGTGGTCCTTGTACCATTCTGAATTATTTTGTCTTAGAGGGGGAATTCTAGTACAACGTGCTACTTGGTCGACCCTGGATTTGCGCCATGAGTTTTGTTCCTTCAACCTTACACCGTTGTTTAAATTTCAAACATAAAGGGCACAACTATACCATTTCAGCTGACCCTTCACCATTTAATACTTGTAATATGTTGTATTGACCCAATGATGTCCTTATACTAGTTAAGGCATCTACCACCACCACATCTTCTACAAATAACTCCTCTATTCCTAATGCTATCACTACTTTTGTAGCTGATCCATGAGGCAACCCATCTACTTCTCAAATAACTAATGCTTCTTCTTCCCAGCTTTCCAGTGATTCATCCATTCCCTATACCCACATATAAACTACGATCCCATAGAAGGTGTTTTTCAATGCCTCCCTCTAGGAGCGTACCACCTTTATAACATTGAAACATTCTCTACTCCTCAAGAGTATGGTAAAATTCACCAACATTCCCAGTATGATCATCGCATATGCAAGGTTTTAATCTACAGTCCTCCTCACCTTCGCACCAACTTAACATATGGTGGACTTAGTACCTCGCTTTCCCTAGCCACCTTCCACAAGCTGACCATTTTCCTTCAACCTTCAATCTCTCACTAACCACTACTTTTTCCACACCTTCCTCCATCATTGTGCTTATAAGGGATTTTTTTTTGGTTTCTATAAACAAGGCCACCATATTGTTATTCCTTGCACCACTCATAAGCATAAAGACCGCACTGGTATTAGATTTGTCAAACCACCTTTTAGAAAGGCCTGATTCAAAATTATTGAGGATGATAAACATTTCCCACCTTATTCACCAAATTCACCAACTTCACCACCTTCACTTACAGATTCTATGGATCCAGAGTCCATTCCTCCTAAAAAAATTTTGTAAACACCATTTCCCTAGGACCTCTAACTTATCAACGTTATTGTGAGGCTCCCTCTTCTCTTCCATTCCTATATCCCGACACGAATGATGACGATACACCTTCTATTAATGTCGTTCAATGTCAAGATGATGATTCTATTCTAACCTACCTTGGTGTGGAAGATTCTTATATTCACTAGTCATTACCGTATGAGATACAAACCATCTTTAATGAATCGACCATAAAAAGTAATATTCACACCCAAGATGACCCACACATTTTAAAAATATGTCAATATTTAGATGTTTTTGAACAATAAGCTTTCACTTCTTTCCTTCAGGATCATAACAATGCTTTTTCTTGGTCCTACGTTGATATTCCTGATATTGACCCAAACATTGTGGTCCACAATATCATAACCATTCCTAATGCCAAACCCATGAAATAGAAAGTGTGAAAAAATGCATCCATGCATTTACCTTCTTATTAGATAAGAAATCCAAAGTGCCTTATTTCATTTTCCTTCATCCTACTCATTGATTATCCCCAAGGGATCTCTAACATCGTTCTTATCATAAAAGCAACAACGGGAATTTACATTCTCATGGATGTTTGTGACCTTAACTTAGCCTATCCTAAAGACAATTTTCCTCTACCTAGTATTGACCAACAAGTTGATCTAACTCGCTGGTCATGAGATTGTATCACTCATGGACAGTTTCTCAAGTTATAACCAAATATTACTCACCCTATAAGATCAACACAAAAATGCCTTCATCACACCTTGGGAACCTTCAATTATTGTGTCATGCCCTTAGGCCTTAAAAATGCCGATGCTACATATCGCTGAGTTATGCCTTATATCTATCATGAAATTATGCATAGCATATTGGAATACTATGTCGACGATCCTCTTGCTAAATCCAAACATTGGTCCAAACACCTTATATTCTTTAGGGTTATATTTGACCATCTCATCAAATGTTGTAATCACCTTCAACCTAAGAAGTGTGTCTTTGTTGTTCTCTCTGGCAAGATCCTTTGTTTTATTGTTTATTTATGTGGAATTGAAGTTGATCCCACTAAAATCAAGGATATTCTCAAAAATCATCCACCTACTAACCTTCATCAACTTTGTAGTTTGCAAGGAAAGCTTCAATCTATTCATCACTTTATTTCTTATCTTTCCATTTCAACATCTCCTAAAAAAGGATGTCTCCTTCAAATGGGATGATGGATGCCACAAATCCTTTGATGCCTTAAAACAATAAATCCTCTAACACATGTGCTCATTCCCCTAAGGATGACCAACCATTTTACCTTTACATTTCTCTTGGTGATCAATCCTGGGTGCCATGCTCGTTCATCGTGATGAACAACATAAGGAGCAAGAAGTTTATTACATCAGGTTGTATGCTTTTAGACTATGAAACTAGATATACTCATGCCAAAAAAATATGTTTAGCCTTAGTTTTATTTTCCACTATACTTCACCATTACCTACTCAGCAATTAAACCTTTATTGTCACTAATATCGACCCCTTACATTACATGTACACTAAGCCCTACCAATATCAACGTGTTACATGTTGTTTTATGCTTCTTGCATACCTAGATATCGAATTCATCCATAAAAAATATGTCAAAGGACAAAAATTACTGACCAACTCACAAATGCACCTCTTTGGAAATTAATCCTCTAACTTTGATTTCCTTGGTGAATCCATCACTCCCATCTCCCTAGACGATGCCACTTACTAGATGAACTTATTATTCAATGGTTCCAAATGTCAGCATGGGGGTGGTGTTAGATTTATCCTCATTCCTCTTGATGATGAGCCTATGACATTATCTTTTAAATCGGATTTTGATTTTACTAACAATATCACCGAATATGAAGCACTCATGTTAGGACTTCAAACCGCCATAGCCTTAGACATTAAATCCATTACTATTTTTGGCAAATCTCAACTAGTTGTGAACCAAGTTAATGGTATGTACCGAGTTGTCGCATCGAGATACTTAAAAAGTATAAGCATCATGTTGACATAATTTTGACTACCTTTGACTATTATGAACTTTAAACCACCCTACATTCCACTAATAACTTTATAGACACCATAGCCTATCTTGCTTCTCCAATTCCCCGCCGCCTTGCCGAATCAAAAATATTTTTCACAAGATCAAAGGTTGCAATCCCGTTCTTATCTAATTTGAGATCTTAACCTTGTAGGAAACATTGAAACTGACCCACGTGACCTTTGGTATAAGCAGTTTTCTGACTATATTTCCCTTTCAATTCTACCTCCAAATCTTACTCGCAATGGACAATGATCCTTTCTCAAAAGTGTCTCTCACTATGTCATCATGGGTGGTCTTCTCTATAAATGTGGATTTGACACTATCCTCTTACGATGTCTTACAAGTTCTGAAATTCCATACACCATCAAGGAAGTTCATAAAAGAATTTGTGGGGGTCACTTTAATGGCTTATCTATTGCTAAGCACATCCTTTGCTTAGGCTATTACTAGCCAACACTAAACCATTATTTTTGTGACTATTTCAAGCATTGTGTGAATTTTTTAGCAACATGCTAATCTTCATCACACCCCTAGTCACTCCTTACATGTCATATGAGACCTTCATCCTTTCTCTCAATGGTGTTTGGATACCGTTGAAGATATAAACCCTCATTCTTCCCAACACCATCAATGGATTATTACCACAATCAAATATTACACTAAATGGGAGGAAGTCATACCTCTTATTTCTACAAAAGATGATAAAATATTTGAATTTTTCAATCATCGCATCATTTTTCATTTTGGTATTCCTCACCGCCTCATTAGTGATAATGGAAAACAATTGAAAAATAAAACCCCACCGAAACTCTATAATTCCTTCAGCATTCAACTTAGTTTTTCTTACCCTTATTATCGTAAAACAAATGGCCAAGTTAAATCAACAAAAAAATTATTATGAAAGTGGTTGACGATACTGGAAAGGATTGGCATATGCACATTCCTTTCACCTTATGGGCTTACCACACTAGTATTCACACGTCAATCGCTTCCACATATTTCAATTTTGTCGATGGTACAGAAGATGTCTTTCCTCTCGAAGTCAAAATTCCATCTTGTTGTCGTGTAAATGTGCAACAGGGAAATCAACAATTTCCAAACACGAAAACTATACCCATGTGTTAAAATTTTCAAGTCTATCATTCTAAGACACCCAGATCTATCCAGTCAGTCTAAGTGACCTCTCGAATAATGTTCTATCATCCCCCTAGGTTATTTAGGAAAGTCCATTCATCCCCCTAGGTGATTTTAGGAGTTCATTTGCAAAGCTACATGCAGTTGTGGGAAGGGCTATCACTGGCCTTCCTAGGGATGGAGCAACCACAAAAAGTGGAAAAGAAGAGAATAATTGGATGTGGAGGTTATAAAAAGGTCCTGGGACATCTTGGAGATGATTTTGGAAGATTTTGGAAGGTCTCAGAAAAGTTGGGGTAGTTTCGCTAGAATTAGGGTTCGCAAGCCTAGTTAGTGCACAAGCAAAACATCCATTAAGCTTCATAAGGTGATTATGGAAGCTTCAGATGGAGTTATGAGTAAAAAACATTGTCAAAAATATAATTCCAAGCCTTAAATTATGGTGAAATCATTTTTTTCATAACACTTTGGTGTATTAGGTCTATAGGAAGTTTTTCTCAGGCACATGTGGATTACCAAATCACAATTACAATTTTTTAGGGATAAAATTGATGAATAAAGACATGATACCCACACCATTATATTCAAAAATAAATTTATAGTCGGCATCATATAAAATTTCACCAAGAACTTCCACCGGAGCTCAAGTTATCATTGTTCAAAGTTACACTTTTGGAGACAGTTCGGGGTTAGTCAATTTTTTGGAGGACACGTGTCGATACATTTAGGAGCTTGGTAGGATTTTATGTCCCCAACGTCCTTGAGGTCAGGTATGAAAATGTTGGAAAATTACGTCTAGCCCCCATGTGACCTCTGGGACCCTCATGTGACCTTCAGACTTGACAGTTCAATTCCGTGTGCATTTTTGGAGCTCAAATTCCTTGCCGTCGAATCAAGGACACATGTCAGCTCCAGAACACCATGGAATTTTATGTCCCTCACGTCCCTAAGGTCAGGGATAGAAGACATGGAAAAATATTCCTAGCCCCTATAAGGAGTCTTTTGGTCATCCACGTGACCGACTTTCACTTCTTGATTGCTTCTAGTGTTTTTTCAAGAAAATCCCCTATCGTTGGATCGAGGACATGTGTTGTCCTCTTGCTCACCATGGAATTTTATGTCCCTCACATCCCTAAGGTTAGGGACATCAAACATGAAAAAATTTCCCCACCCTTGCATGAGCATTTTTTTAATATTCAAATCCGGCACTTAGCCATTTCTTCCCCCTCATTTCTCCTTCACAGCTTCTCACCATGTCATGGCTTTGCTCAAGCTTATCCAGACACCCAGTCCACCATTTCTGATCCAAACTAGCTCCACCATGACCAAAAAATACTCTAATTCATGAAAACACAACAATATCAGAGAAAATTGGATCAAAGAAATGAAGAATGGGAAGAAAATGAAGGTTTTTTTATGGATAACTGTGAAGTCACCCAATCGAGAAATCTTCATATCTCACAAGATACAAGTTGGATCGAGGTTCTATCTTCTGTAGAATTCCACATTTTTCAAGATGATCATGATGTAATAAAACAGAGGTAAAATGGTGCCCATAATTATTTTTTCCAACAAAATCCTCACTTCGTGCACCAACTCACATTCGTCAAATTTCCCATCATTATGGAAATGGAAATGAGCTAAAAACTTGCACACAAGATCCAAATGAGAAAACTATCACAATGGAGTTGTTTTCGTCACAAATAGAGACAAAAAATACCTATAAATTTCAATCTCCATTAATGGCTGCATGGTAGATCCGTACTTGAAGCCAATGTGAGAAGAAAATTTTAAATTTTATTTCTTGGCATTTTAGTGGGCATAATTATGTGAAATTCAGAGGATGTGACCATGACGATGAGCCAAATCTAGAAAAATAGAATCCATCGTAAACCAAGCACCAAAATCCACTTTCTAAAAATAGTAAGCTTTCCTACACATGCTTGCTATTTTTGGTAAGTATTCTCAAAAGTGGCCATGGAAAGGACAAAGAGTGTGCACTAAAGACCTTCAATAAGCTGGAATGATTATCCAAAGAAATTTTATCACCAAATCACCACACCCCCGAATGGCTTGAAGGTTAACATGACATTAGATGTGATTAGGTAACATGGGATCACCTCTCAAGTTGTGGTACTTGGGCTTGAGGTGAACCTCGGAGAATGCCAATTTCCTATTCCTAAACTAAGTGTTGTACTACTCCTAGTGCAATAAAATGGTTATCTTGTCCTATGCTAACATTTTCACGGGTTTTAGGAAACCTATTTGCAGAAATAAAACTATACTAGGGATATTGATGCACCAAATAATAAAGTGTTTCCAGACTGGGAAGGGTTAATTCAAATAGGGTGTGTGCACCACAAGACAACTTCACTTGTTGTAGATTAGAGAGGATACGTATTATCACAAACTAAGAAGCATACATTCCTTTTTTAAACTTAGATTATGTGTAACAAATAGATCAAATTCAATTATAAACACAATCAATCACCACGATAATATAAAATATGCACATGTCAAACATCTATTTCACTTATAATATTCAATGATAATATGGCTTGTATAACTGAAGGAATATAAGCTTTTCCAAAATGATATTCAAACAATTATATCACTATTATACATAATGAAATAAGATATTATGAGATAAAGGCAAGCCAACCACGTATACTAAGGAACTATGCATTCACAAAGCATAAACACATCAACTATTAATACAATAACTCGATTTCCATGAAAAATATCACTTTTAATGTAATTGAAAGGTTTTGAATAGCCAAATCAATCTTCCAATATTGAAGAGAAAATTCTCAAAAATTAATCTCCCCAAAGACTTAATGTACATCTCTATTTATAAGTTCCTTAGGCTGAGACATTACAACTAGGCCTTAACCAACAAATTACTAAAAATAGAAATGTTATTAAGATCTAGGGAACATGCTCCCATAAAAATAAAAATTTTGTTGCAAGAATTTGACCCAGTCAACCTTGTAACTTTGACCAATCTAGAGCTTGGATCAGTCCTTTCATGGCCACCTAGCTTTGGTTGGGCTCTACAACATCTTCTCTAGCTCCACTTTTTCCTTGTTCCTTCTCCTAGGAAGCCATCTGATGTTTGTATTCAATGAAACACTTAATAATTCCCTGAATTTATTCATCCTTTGGTCCACACGCATAGTGATTAACTACATCTTCCATCTCAATCTCTCTTGCTACTTTGGCTAGAACTCTTTTGAGTTTACTTACCACCTTTCTTAGTCAGTCAGTGAAATTTTGCACGAAACCAACCTGTCAATGGAGTCACTACAGAAGGTTCTAGTTACTTTGTCATCCCTTTTGACCAAGTCCTTGAAATTCATCTTGATCTGATCTTTAGGAAGAGCATCGATGTTTTCATTGAATAACTTACAATTGATATTATCAAACTCCTCTAAAATGTCATTTAGAGCATCCATTATCTCTATACACTTGTCATCCAATTTCTTAATTAGATCCTACAAAACCTAGGACCAAAACTCCATAGATTTTTGATACTCAAACAATTTTGAGGCATCATCTATTACATCTTCCTGGAGAAGCAAATCTGAATCTTCTTCTCTGATTTCACTCCATGTAGTCAAATTCAAGTTCAAATTATTATTATCTTCGGAGAAGGTTTCATCCATTTTTGAATAGAGGTCCTTTCAGCTTGTAAATCATTGTATATGTCAACTACTTCCTTTATCAAAGGATTGGCTTCTTTCAGTATACACTCCATCCATCCATTTACCGATATTCCCTTCTGACCTATCTTATCAATCTCATGATAAGAAATATCATCAACGATGGAAGAAACTGTCAGAGCCGTGGTAGTTGAAATCTCAATAGATGGAGAAGGTTGTGTCACTTTTCTCAACAATGCAGTGAGTTGTTCAACCTTTGCTTTGAGATCATCCTTGGAAGCCTTGTCTTTGTCATATTTTTCTAACAGATTCCCAAGAGCAGTCTGCACATCCTATTTTCCCCTTCATGTGTTGCTTTTCCTAGTGAAAATCTATAAATTCAATAATCTATTGTTGTAATAGTTTCCTTGGTTTTCCCTTCAATGGAAGTAACAAATTCTACAACCCTTTCTACATATTAATTCTATGACATGTGGGACAAATATTTGGCATCTTTTCTTACCTTTTTGTGTGTGTTCCAGCATGCTCATGTCTATAACATGAGATGAGAACCTTCTTCTTCTATTTCAGAGTGTGACAAATCAACCATTTTGGAATAATGGATGTTGATGAAAATGACACCACCGATTCGGTACTCAAGCACCAATCAAAACAAGAGCACCGATAACATTAGTTAGCATTTGAACAGAGGTGGAAATAATGGATGGGGTGGATGTGAGGATGGCCATAGGAGTGGATACAATGGGATTAGAAGATGAGATGGAAGGAATATAAGTGTTAGAGGAAGTTAACTAGATATGGGTGACCCATTCATTTCCCCAACCGAGAGAATTGGAAGAGATGAGAACACTTGGGCTATAGAAGGAGATGGGAAAGAAGAAATGATTATAGAAATGAAAGGAAATGATGTAGGAAGTGACAATGGAAGAGAAAGGGGAGATGACAAGCCTTGTGAGATACTTGGAGAATTAGTGACTTCAACTATTTCTGACATTGGTATTGTTGGAGACATGGCTTTAGAAGTAGGAACCTTAGAGAGAGATGAACTACCAACAACAAATGAAATCTTCTTGGGGACTATATGGGCCCTTTGGGTAGCCCTCTTTCCTTTAGTAGGTGTTGGAAGACTCATTGTTGATTGGGCTTCTATTCTTATAGGTTGATCTAACCCTTTGGGTGGAATTCCCAAAGTAGCCAACCAATTATATGTCCTCTGCAAAATGGGCCCCACCCTCTCTTTAGTATTACAACATTCTTCTACATACCAATCAATCCATGGTAATGGTTGATTGGAAACATTGTTATCTTTGTAAGCTACATCCAATACCTCTTCTTCATCCTCCATTTCCTTTGGAATCTCTATAATCCCAAACTTTCAAACCTCATCCAGGTCAACCTTTCATATTCCCATTTTTGGATAATGAACTCATCTCGACAATGAATCCAAATGTCTCTAACTGAGGTACATGAGAACTGGATAAACTTATTTCACTAAAATTTCCCCAAGTAATTGAAATTTGTTCGAGGATGAAATGTTCGCAAGGTCACTTCTGACATTTCCGCATCCACATTCTTCACCTTGTAAATACTTGCACATGTATATCTACCGATTGAAATGGGAAACTGGACTCTTGCCTTTAGTCATTTTTTCTAGATTTTATGGTAGTCCGAAATGTCAAAGCTAATTCTAGCAAGACCCACTTGTCAGTGGGACATCTTGGCAACTTACTGGGAGCACCTACAAAACCTAGAATCCGAATATATGTAAATGTGGGGAACTACAGGTAAATAGATCCCCATTCATACACTTATTTGAAGGCTTCATCAGAAATTATTCAATTGTATAAATCTTTATCAAAATGATAAATAATGACCACAAAGAAGGCATCATTAATCCTGTGGAAGTGCCTATTGCCCTTGTCCAGTGTGAGCTGAGGATAAAAATTGTAAATTTTTAAGCACTTCAAATACCCTTAGTATTCAGCCCAGTAAAATCCCCCATAGCAGCTGCAACATAGACCAAAAAGGATGTCATGTAGAAAATCTTGGAGGACAACACCTTGCTTAACTAAAAACAAATGGATTTCTTGATATGCTCCCCATCGATAAATTCCTTGTTTTTTTATGGTGGCAATGTATAAGAACATCCATTCCTAAAATTAATTTGTAGAGGAAAGACCTGATATTCTACTTAATAATATGATAATATCATTCACTTATTGGATGAAGTCTGATCGATAAAGGTCTTTGGAAACTTGGTGACACTCTTGGCCAAGTATCTCTTCATCATGACCCTTGTACATAAATTAGTCTCTTTATCCCATTGTTCAATGACTGCCTCTGGTGAAATTGTGGATTAGTATTCAATGTCTAGGAGTTTGAACACTTCTTCAAAGAAATCAATGTCTAATCAAATTACCACCTTGCCATCAACATCCTTTATCAACTTGGAGTGTTCTTCAAAATGGGATCTTTGGAGCCAAGAAAATTCAGGGCAATGCATCGATGCGGGAAACCAAGAAAGAATAATTCCACTATTATAGATATCTCGCATCCAATTTTTCTTGTTAGGAGCCTTTACCCTTGCCTAGAAATTAGGAAAATCAACCTGCCCGAGATCAATATCTCCTATGTTCCCTAAGTCGAAGATAAACAAGAGTGAGGAGAAACTCCTAGGAATGTATACTTCATTTTCTCTTTGCCCTTTGTTGAAGAGGTTGACATTAAATTTGGGTTTCAGAATATGAAAAATCCTCGGTACTTTAAAAAAAACTACAAAGGTCCCAAAATGTCGAAGTCCGAAAGTCGAAAAAGACTTTAACTCGAATAGTGAAACCTCCGAAAACCAAACGAATAGAAGATTTCTGAAATTCGAATAATGAATCTTCAAAACACCGAAAATGAAACCTCCAAAAATTCCAAACTCTGAAAAGTCCAACCTCCGAAAATTGAAGAACACCTCTAAAACTGAAAAATGAACACCTCACAAACTCAAAAAAGTTTTTCAAACCACAGATCTCACTTGAAGGCACATTAAGTAAGGAAAATTCTCGGAAGGATATATAAATTTATGATGGAATCTAAGATGGATGCCTATAATAATTGGATTTTACAATTGTTTAGGTTATGAAAAATCTTGAAGGAAAACATGCGCCAAGGGTTCCATTTTCAAATACAATAAGGAAGAATACATGAAAAAAAACAAGGAAGAAGAAAAACCACAAAGATCTTAAACCAAAAAGAAATAAACTAAATAAAATACCTTGAAAATGAAAATGACATCAAAAGTACAAGATACAGTAAAAAAACTAGATCGTTAAAGAAAAATTTCAAGTGAAAATGATGATAAATTCACAAGTTTAAATAGAAAATCCTGACATTAATTCCCAAAATTTGATCTGTACAGAAGTAGGTAATAATTAAATACACAAAGAACTCGAAAGTCTAAAACCTAAAATCCTGAAAGTCTAAAATTTTAAACTTTCAAAGTTTTGGAAGTTCGAAATTGAAAAAGAAAAATGTGATGGGAAAGTTCAAAACCCAAAATTCCAAAGTCTAAAATTTTGGACTTTCGGAGTTTAGACTTGAAATCTAGGTACCAAAAATGGTTGGGAATTTTACCCAAAAATCAAAATATAATTTGAACTTTAGAACTCAAGTAATATTTTACCCAAAAAGTCCAAAGAATTTTAAAACTTTCATAGTTTTAGACTTTGGAACTACAAATCAAAAAATTATCAATTACTAAAGGGAATCTCCGAATTCGAAAGTATGAAATTTTAGAATTTCAGGTTTTCGGAGTTTGAACTTCAAAATCACAATTTTAGTTCTTTTCCATAAAATATCCAAAAGGGAAATCCCAAAATCGAACTCGAAATTTTTTTCAAATTTTTGGAATTCGGAGAATTTCCAAAAACAGCTAAATACTTCCTCATGAAGGATTTCTAATTTTTGTTTTATCAATTTTAACATCTATTTCTCAAGGTAGATTTTAAAATTTAACATTTTTGGTGACCTCCAGGGAATGCTTGTCTGCTAAATTTTTGACCAGTAGCCTTATACAAACCATTGGGAAAAGGATTCTTGGAAGCAAAACTACATTTAGGGTACACACAAAACAAAAGAAAAAGAAAACTAAAACAAACAATGTGCAAAGAACTTGGAGGAAAAGATAAAAGAACACTATACAAGGGTGAAACAATCTCAAAAGAAAGCTTTGAGATGTATCCCATTCATGTGAATGGGAAATTCTTCTCCATTAGATAGATGAAATGAATTCACCTCTTTACAACTTGTGATGATATATGGTATGCTCCAGAGAGCGTCAAACTTGGCATGCCTTCCTAGTTTGGCTTTGTCTTCATCCCATTTGAGAACCAAATCTCCCTCTTAAAAATGCCTATTAGAAGATTTCTTGTCAAAGGATTTCTTGACTGAGCCTGATGTTGTCCTAAAGTTTTCATAGCCATGTTTTGAACTTCTTCCAGCTCCATGAGTTCAGTAAAACCTCACTGTCAAAGAGTCATTTTCCATAACTTCAAGCTGATGAGCCAACTCCAAAGAAGGTAATTCCAAGGAGAGTGGGAGCTTTTCCTCCCTTCCATATACAAGAACAAAAGGTGAACTTCCAATTGCTCTTTTAGGTGTAATTCGATCTGCCCATAAGGTAGTCTTAAGCTGTGTATTTCTAGGTCCTTTTGTTAGCCTCCATCGTGTGTTTGATGATCCTTATGAGATTCTTGTTACTAGACTTGGCCAACCCATTCCCTTATGGATAGTAATTAGATGAAGTCTTGAGGTAGACCCATTCTTAACCACCCATTCACTCAACTTAAAACTGAGAAAATCCATTGCATTGTCAGAAATAATAGTAAATGGAACATCGAACCTTGTCATTATATTTTCCAAGAAATCAAGGACTGCCTTTTTGTTGCTTTCTTTCAAGTCCACTGCCTCTATCCATCGAGTGAAGTAATCCATTGCAAGTAAGAACCCATTTATGTCCATCACTGGATGGAGGGTTGATCATCCTCCCGATAAAATCTAACCCCATTGAATGAAAGGTTGATCTACTTGAATGGGGTGCAAGGGAAGAGCTTCGACTTCTATTTTCCTGTGAAAAGGCACATTCTTTACATTTTCTCACCCAGAGATGAGCATATTTGAACAAATCTAGCCAATAATAACCAGCTCGCATAATTTTAGTAGTAGTTGTTCACACAGAGTAATATCCCTGGATAGGCCATTGGGCTCTCCTAATATTTTATTCACCTATTCCAATTTGATGTAGTAAAGAAGAACACCATTCAAGTATTTTTCAAAAATAATATTATCCACCAAGACATATGGAATAGATTGGAGATGGAAAGTACATCTTTGGACCTTATCCATATTTGAAGGATATGCCCCTAAAAGGAGGAAATTTTACATCTTTGTTCAACCAATCAATCTAATCATTACCTTCATCAAGTATTCAAAAGCATAACATCCTCATCATCTTTGACCTCCATGTCTATAGCGAGCTGCTGACACAAACCCTTTCCTCTAACAAGTTTAGTGACTTTGATGTGTACATCATACTCCATTACCTTGGTAATCCATCCAGCATGTTTCTCATTCATCTCTTTATTCAACAAAAAGTATTTGACGCTAGGATGGGAGACCATTAGGTGGATTTTTTATTGGACAACATGTGCTTAAATTTCTTCAAATCTCAAATAACTGAAAATACTTTTTCTCAACAAATGAATATTTGAGCTCATATTACTTAAGGGATTGACTGAAGAAGGCAATTGGTTTCTCCATCAGATCATCATTTTGTTGGGTGAGAATCCCTGAAATACTTTCCTAACCTGCAAAATCATAAATAATAAAATATTTATCAAACTTGGGGTTTACCAACGTGGGAGCTTGAGAAATGGCTATTTTGATAGCTTTGAAACTCTCCTCCCTTATTTTTTCCATGAGAATGGAATATTCTTCTTCAACATGGCTGTTAGTGGTTTAGCCAATGTTACAAATTGGGGAATGAATCTCCATACAAAATTTATGGTTCCCAGGAAACTCTGAAGGCCTTTCTTGTGACTTGGAAGAGATAAAGACATAATTGAATGAATCCTGGTTGGATCGATAGAAATCCTCCTCTGTTAAAACAACATGTCCCAAAAAATTTCCTTCTTGCACTAAAAAATTCACTTCTTAGGATTGAGTGAAACCCCAAATTCTCTACATCTTTGAAAAACCTTCTTTAGATGTGTGATATGATCTTTGGACATGCTTGGAATATACAGTTATATCATCAAGGTAAACCAAGATGATATCATTGATTAATCCTTTAAATGCCATGTCCATGGATCTTTGGAAAGTAGCCCCGAATTGGAAAATCCAAATGGAATTTTATTATAAGCATACATCCCCCACTTAGTAGTGAAATCTATTTTGAATTGGTCAGATTCTTGGACTAGAATATGATTGTACTCAATATCCATCGAGAGGAAAACCTTTGAGCCCCTACCACCGTTTGAAGGATTTGCTCCATTTATGGAAGAGGATAATTGTCTTTCAATATCCGTGATTCAAATCTCTGAAGTCTACACATAACCAGATTTCTCTTTTCTTCTTCCTTTACAGATACCAAATTAGTTGCCATGAGGTATTATTTGATAGGAAAATTATACAAGCCTGATGAGTTTGGTTAGATCCTTCCTCATTAATGCTTATCAAATCTTGGGATTAATTGGTCCTCTTTTTGATGAACTGGTTTTGAATTTGGATCTAGTTCGATGGTATTTTGTACTATACCTAGATCAAAACCACGCAGGTCTTTATAGCTCCATGCAAAAATGTTGTGATATTATTGACACAATTCGATGAAATATTTCTTCTCTCTGGCAGTACATACCTTCCCAATCTTTAATAGTTTTCGCTTTCCACCTCTCGAACTCTTCAAAATCATCTTCTTTGACCACCATGTTTGTGATTTTTTGTTTCATTTGATCATTTGAATTGAAGATGGATTCAAGAGTAAATAAACATTTTGGTAGCTTGTTTCATTCTAGTTGTATAATTTGATCACCATATGAGTTTTGTAGTTTATCTTGGTGTTTGGCAAGTAAATTCCACCTCTTCTTGCATGAAAAAATTAATCTATTTGTCACTATCAAATACCTACCACTACTCAAATTACAAAACTACGAGATAGACCACCATCTTGACTATTTGTTGCTATTCTTTCATGATGTCCACAAGTATGTCATACTATGAGCCAATTGTAGTGAGCCTATCAATGTCCTAATTTTATTTTTTAGGAATTGCATAAATTCCAAAAGCTTCAAAATATTCTATCAAGTCCCAAACTCAATTTTTGTATGATATTAAGAGATCACTATGATGCCTTTACTTGATGCATAACCAATTCATTGTCTCCAAAGATAGTTAGAGCCTTGATTCCTTTCTTCTAAGCTAGTTGAATCCCTTGTATGAGAGCCTCATATTCGGCCACATTATTAGTGCAACTAAATTGCAATAAAAAATATGAGAAGTATTTTTTCCCTTATAGAGAAATTAACATAATCCTGCACCGGATCCATTTTTACTTCTCAAACCATCGAAGAACAATTTCCCCATTCCCTCAAAATTGTTTGATGTTTTAACCAATTGAGGTATGATTGTTCCTTCTTCATGGATGTAGTATGTACCCAATCTAGTTTCCTCCAACAATAGTAGTCCATATTCTTCATCCACTAATAAATCAGTGTAGGGATCATATTGAATATTTGTACTTACCTCATCAAGTAATGTATCGTGAGAACCTCTTCTACGAGAGTGGTTGGTTCATGATCAACATCTTCATCTTTTGGATCACAAATAGCATAATTCCCATTTATGGGATTAGTAGTGTATGGCTCCACATGATTATGGAAAATCAATTCTGCTCTTATAGTCACCTTCATTCCATAGTGAGTTCTAAGAATCATATGTGACCAATCTGATGACAAGTAACCACCCATCTTGGCATTGAAATCTCGTGATAGGAAAATGGCGAAGAGAGGAGGAAGATCAATAACGGATATGTCTTATGTGAATGACAAGTTGGGACATGCATGGATGGTAAGTGGAGTCCCTTAATAACTCCAATAGTCTTAATAAGTTATGCCATCTAGTTGAACAACTCCTTTTGCAATTAGTGCATATTGTATGCCTAACACATCTGCAATCTGTTTAGGCATAATGGAACTACTAGCTCCAGAATTGATCATGCAATTATGCACCAAATGATCACCAATGATTAGGGAAATATAAAATGGTGGTGGCTTGCTAGCCTTAGGAGTTCCTTTCTCCTTTGGTTGACATACTTTTTATTTGGTTTTTTTATGACCCGATGATCCATCAGTTGTACAAAAACTATTCAAAGCCTCTCGCATAAAAATCTGTTGAGAAGGAATTGAGAGTGCATCCCACATCATGATGCTCAGGTTGGTTTTCTTCATTTGTTCCACTATGCTGAAGGGAATTTATCTCAATTTTCTAAAACTTCTTTGGGCATTGGGATCCTCCTTTTGAAAATGATTTTATGTATCATGCATGATGCCTGAAGAACCTTCTCACCTCATATCTTGGCTAACATGTGTTTGGTGGTTTTTTCCCACATCTTTATCAACTTCTTCTTCTTTGTGAGGATTTGAAGTGGATGTTTGATCATCATTTTAGAAGATTGAGATTCCATTACTATATTTTTAGAATGATTATTGTCCTCCACTAATTTGGAAGAGGAATCCATATTCAACCCACTAAAATCTCCATCTTGCCAGCTAAGAAAGGTGGCTTTTTCAAGTGCCTACGGTTGATCTATTATTCCTTAGATGAATGGTCTATTAACTCTGAAGGGGATGATATGCTTTGAACCATAAGGGTCTAGCTAAGAACTCCATTGGGAAAAATATTTTTATTGTGGGGTTGAGAACAAGGATAACACCATTCATAGTCTTGAACTAGATTATTCTGGACATGTATTATGGCTCTAGATGAGCTAGCAGCAAAGAGGGTTCCAAAAGTTCAAAGGCCTGACATTTGTAGCTTGACCTATAATTTTATTTTAAGGCTGATTGTTCCCTTGAAAGGAGGAATGGTTATCCGATACTTGCTGGTTTTTTGTGGTTGGTATGGATGATTATATTGAAATTTTTCCTCTTGAGTGCAATGAGCTCATTTACAAAATTTTATAAGCAATGACTTGACTTCAAATAGATCATTCAAAGAGGTAGGGGTGGACTGAGATGGTTGATTAGAGGATGTGAGAATAGGAGAAATGATAGGCTTATTGTTTATAAGATCTGGAGACAATGACATTTGTGAACGTGGAGATATCTTTCCAGCCTGAATCAAGGAATTTTCACTCTTATGGAAAATTTGTAAGCATCAAGTAATGTAGTCCCTCCCATGGACTGGATCATAATTGCTACATCACTATTCAAGGCTCACAAATAGTACAAGAATGCATTATTTGGAAGAAGGATTTATGAGTTTGAAATCCTATTCTAGGTCCTATGGAATCGGAAGTTGAAATCACTCATATATTATTGGGGAGCTCTCTTTATGGTAGTGAGTTGTTCCAAAAGTGATAGGTGATCACTCTTGCCTTCAAACTATTTACAAATATTTTCTCCTAACTCATCCCAAGTGGTTATAGTGCCAACACTTAACCCTCAAAACCATTTAAGTTATTTTCCCTGAAAGAGGTAGCAAGAATTCTAACCACAACATTATCCTCCGTGATGTTATGTACAACACAAATGATAGCTACATCAAGAATATGTTCCAATGGAGTAACGTGAGTTTCCCCTATATAAAAGGGTAAACTTTTGAGTGTCGCAATAGGTATAGGGTCATGTTGAGCCAACAAAAGAGGACTGCTTGCATTGATTAAAAGGGGGAAAACTTGGTTTCATGCCATAGCAGAAAGAGGTTGATTGTTCCTTGGTGGAGGAGGCCTTCCGTATGGAGGAGTTAAATGACCCCTATAAGGTAAAGCTGCAACTGGTGATATTGAAATGCCTCTTCTTCTTCTTTTTAGAGGAGACAAGGAAAGTTCAATATGATGGTAATTTCATTTGCTTTGAAGAAGCTCTTATCTGAATTCTTTGCATGAGTTAACGCACTGAGATTTGAAATCTAGAGATATAGAGTCACCAGGTACTTTGATTTATGTAAGTGAGAAGAGAAGTACCAACTCGTGCTCTCCCACTTTGGGCATGCCAAAAACTATTATCGCCAAATCAATAGACCCTCTGAATGGCCTAAATGTGAACATGATGTTTGGTGTGATTGGGTAACATGGGATCACCTCTAAGTTGTGGGACTTGGGCTCGAGGTGAACCTCTAGAGAAGGCCGGATTCCTCTTCCTAAACTAAGTGTCTGTACTACTCCTAGTGTAATAAAATGGTTATCTAAACCTATGCTAACATTTTCATGGGTTTTAGGGAAAGATATTTTCATAAATGAAACTATACTAGGGATGGTGATCCACCAAATAAAGGGTGTTTCCATAATCAGGAAGGGTTAATTCTAAGAGGGTGTGTGCACCACAAGTCAACTTCACCTGCTGCAACTTAGAGAGGATACCAAATATCACAAACTAGGAAGCCTACGTTCCTTTCGTAAAAATAAGATTATGTGCAACATATAGATAAATTTGATTACAAACACAATCAATCACCACAATAATATAAAATAATCACATGTCAAACATTTATTTCACTTATAACAGTCAATGATAATATGACTTGTATAACAGAAGGAAGATAACCTTTTTCACAATTGATATTCAAACAATTATATCACTTTCCTACAAAATGAAATAAGATATTATGAGATAAAGGCAAGCCAACCACTTATACTAAGGAGCTATGCATTCACAAAGCATAAACACATCAACCATTAACACAATAACTTAGCTTTCCATGACAAAATATCACTCTGAATGTAATTGAAAGTTTTTGAATAGTCAAAGCACTCTTCCAATCTTCAAGAAAACTTCTCCAAAATTGATCTCCCCAAAGACTTAATGTACTTCTCTATTTATAAGTTCCTTCATCTCGAGCCATTATAAATAGTCCTTAACTAATAAATTACTAAAAATAGAAATGTTATTAAGATCTAGGGAACATGCTCCCATAAAAATAGCAAAACTTTTTACAAGAATTTGATCTATTCAACCTTGCAACTTTGACCAATCCAAAGTTTGGATCCGCCCTCTCATGGCCGCCTACCTTTGGCTGGTCTATGAAAAATATTCTCCATCTCCATGTTTTCCTTGTTCCTTCTCGCAGAAGCCATCCGATGTTTGTATTTGATGAAATGCTTAATAATTCCCTAAATTTATTCATCCTCTAGTCCACACATGTAGTGATTAACTACATCTGCCATCTCAATCTCTCTTCTACTTTGGTTGGAACTCTTCTGAGTTTACTTACTACCTTTCTTAGTCAGTGAAGTTTTGGCATGAAACCAACCTGTCAATGGAGTCACTGCAGAAGGTTCTAGTTACTTCATCATCCCTTTTGACCAAGTCCTTGAAATTTAGCTTGATTTGATCTTCAGAAGAGCATCGATGTTTTCATTGAAGAACTTACAATTGATATTATCAAACTCCTTGAAATGTCATTTAGAGCATCCATTATCTCTATACACTTGTCATCCAATTTCTTAATTAGATCCTACAAAACTTGGGACCGAAACTCCATAGATTTTGATACTCGAACAATTTGAGGCATCATCTATTACATCTTCTGGAGAAGAAAATCCAAATCTTCTTCTCTGATTTCACTCCATGTAGTCAAATTCAAGTTCAAATTATTATTATCTTCGGAGAAGGTTTCATCCATTTTTGAAAGAGGTCCTTTCAACTTATAAATCATTGTATATGTATATTGCTTCCTTTATCAAAGGATTCACTTCTTACAAGTATACACTCCATCCATCCATTTACCAATCTTCCCTTCTGACCTATCTTCTCAATCTCATTGATAAGAAATATCATCGAGGGTGGAAGAAATTATCATAGTTGTCGTAGTTGAAATCTCAGTAGATGGAGAATTTTTGTGTCACTTTTCTCAACAATGCAATGAGTTTTTCAACCTTTGATTTGAGATCATCCTTGGAAGCCTTGTCTTTGTCTTATTTTTCTAACAAGTTCCCAAGATCCATCTACACATCCTATTTTCCCCTTCATGTGTTGTTTTTCCCAGTGAAAATCTAGAAATTCAATAATGTGTTGTAATAGTTTCCTTGGTTTTCCCTTCAATGGGAGTAGCAACTTCTATGAAACTTTCTCTAGATTGATTTACTAACAGGATGGAAAAAATCTTCAGCCTCTTTGCCTACCTTTTTAGTGTGTGTTCCAACACACTCAGGTCTATAACATCCACCAAGAGGCATCTTCTTATTTTATTTTAGAGTCTAATGAAACAACCATTCTTGTATAACGATGCTAATGAAAATGGCACCACCGATTTGGTACCTAAAGCACTAGTCAAAACAAGAGCACCAATAACATTAGTTGGCATTTGAACAGAGGTGGAAATAATGGATGGGGTGGATGTGAGGATGGCCATAGGAGTGGACACAATGGGATTAGAAGATGAGATGGAAGGAAATGGAAGTGTTAGAGGAAGTGAAGTAGAGATGGGTGACCCAATCATTTCCCCTATTGAGAGAACTAGAAGAGATGAGAACACTTGGGCCATAGAAGGAGATGGGAAAGAAGAAATGATTATAGAAATGGAAGGAAATGATGTAGGAAGTGACAATGGAAGAGAAAGGGGAGATGACAGGCCTTGTGAGATACTTGGAGAATCAAGTGACTTCAACTATTTCTAACATTGGTATTGCTGGAGACATGGCTTGGAAGCAAGAACCTTAGAGAGAGATGAGCTTATAACAACAAATGAAATATTATTAGGGACTATATGGGCCCTTTGGGTAGCCCTCTTTCCTTTAGTAGGTGTTGGAAGAATCATTTTTATTTGGATTTATGTTCTTATAGGTTGATCTAACCCTTTGGGTGGAATTCCCAAAGTAGCCAACCAATTATATGTCCTCTATAAAATGGGCCCCACCCTCTCTTTAGTATTACAAAATTCTTCTACATACCAATCAATCCATGGTAATGGTTGATTGGCAACATTGTTATCTTTGTAAGCTGCATCCAATACCTCTTCTTCATCCTCCATTTCCTTTGGAAATCTCTGATCCCAAACTATCAAACCTCATCCAGGGTCAACCTTTCATATTCCTATTTTTCAGATAATGAACTCATCTTGAAAATGAATCCAAATGTCTTATAACTGAGGTACATGAGAACTGGATAAAATTATTTCACTAAAATTTCCCCAGTAATCAAAATTTGTTTGAGGATGAAATGTTCGCAAGGTCACTTCTAACATTTCCACATCCACATTATTCACCTTGTAAATACTTGCACATGTATATCTATTGATTGAAACGGGAAACTGGACTCCCACCTTGTGTTGTTTGTTATAGATTTTATGGTAGTCCAGAAATTACCGAACAATTCTAGCAAGACCCACTTTTTAGTGGGACATCTTGGCAGCTTAGTGGGAGCACCTACAAAACCTGGAATCTGAATCTATGTAAATGTGGGGAAATGTAGGTAAATATATCCCCATTCATGCATTTTTTTTAAGGATTCATCAGAAATTATTCAATTGTATAAATCTTTATCAAAACGATAAATAATGACAACAAAGAAAGGCATCATTAATCATGCGGAAGTGCTCTTCCATCATCCATTGTGAGGTGAGGATAAAAATCATAAATTTGTGATGCACACTCGAATACCCTTAGTATTATAACATAGAACAAAAAGGATGTCATACCAAGAAAGAGGTCAAACTCTTTGAAGACAAAACCTTACTTAATTGAAAACAAATGGAGCTGCTGATATGCTCCCCCATCATAAATTCCTTGTTTTTCTTGATGGTGGAAATGTATAAGAACATCCATTCCTAAAATTATTTCATAGAGGAAAGGCTTGAAATTCTACTTAATAATACGATAATATCGTTCACTTCCTGGATGAAGTCTGATCAATAAAGGGTCTTTGGAAACTTGGTGACACTCTTGGCCAAGTAGCTCTTCATCATGACCCTTGTACATAAATCAGTCTCTTTATCCCAATGTTTAATGGCTACCTCTGGTGAAATTGTGGCGTAGTCTTCAACATCTGGGAGTTTGAACAAGTCTTCAAATAAATCAGCATCTAATCAAATTACCACCTTTGTCATTAGCATCCTTTACCGACTTGGAGTCTTCATCAAAATGGGTTGCTCCAGCCAATAATAATTTGGGGCAATGCATCGATGTAGGGAGACCGATAACAAGAACAAGTCCACTATCGTAGATAGTTTGCATCCAAGGATTTATTTGTTAGGATCCTTTACCCTTGCCCATAAATTGTCAAAATCAACTCGGATAAGATCAGTATCTCCTATGTTCCCTAAGTCCTAAGATAAACAAGAGTGAGGATAAAATCCTAGAAATGTATACTTCATTTTCTCTTTGCCCTATGCTAAAGAGGTTGACATTAAATTTGGGTTTCAAAATCCAAAACATCCTTTGGAATTTTTGTAACAAATACTGCAAGGGTCCTCAAATGTTGAAGTCCAAAAGTCTGAAAATAATTTAACTCTGAAGTGCGAAACCTCCGAAAAACCCAAACAACAGATGTCTGAAAGTCTATAAAAGAATCTCTCAAGCATCAAAATGAAACCTCCAAAATTCCAAACTCGAACTCCCAAAATTCAAAACTCCATAATCCAAAAATTACAACTTACAAACTCCGAAAATGAATACCTTCAAAAAACAAATGAACACCTCTCAAAACCTAAAAACGAACACCTCCAAAAATCAAAAAAATTCTAAAACCACAGACATCGCCAAAAGGCAAAACAAAAAGTAAGGAAAATTCTTGGGAGGATCTCAAAATTTATGATGAAATTTGAGTTGGATGCCTATAAAAATTGGATTTTGCAACTGTGTAGGTCATGAAACACCTTCAAGGAAAACATGGCAAATGCCAAGGGTTCCATTTTCAAACACAATAAGGAAGAACAAATGAAAATAAACAAGGAAGAAGACAAACCATAAAGATCTTAAACCAAAAATAAATAAACTAAAATAAAATACCTTGAAAATGATGCCAAAAAGTACAAGATGCAGTAAAAACTAGATCGTCAGAGAAAAATGTCAAGTGAAAATGATAGATAAAATCGTGAGTTTAAATAGAAAATCACGAAATTAATGCCCATTTTTTTGACCATGTAAGTAGGTAAGAATTAAATGCTCAAATAACTCGAAAGTATGAAACATAGAACTCTAAAAGTCTAAAATTTCAGACTTTTTGGACATTTGGAATTTCTAACTTCGGAAGTTCGAAAGTGAAATACCAAAAAATGGTTGGGAAAGTTCCAAAACCTGAAATTCTAAAAGTCTTAAATTTCAAACTTTCAGACTTTAGAACTCTAAGTAATATTTTACCCAAAAAGTGAAATAGAATTCCAAAACATGAAAGCCCAAAAGTTTGAAATTTTAAAGTTTTGGACTTCGGAACTCCGAATCGGAAAATCATCACTTACCAAAGGGAATCTCTGAATTCTGAAAATCTGAAATTTTAAGACATTCAGGCTTTTGGAGTTCGAAACATCAAAATCAAAATTTTAATTCTTTGCCATAAAATTTCCAAAAGGGAAAATCCCCGAAATCGAACTCGAATTTTTTTGAATTTTCGGAATTCGGAGAATTTTGAAAATTGCTAAATACTTCCTCATGAAGGATCTCAAAATTTTGTTTTGATCGATTTTAACATCTATTTCTCAAGGTTGATTTTAAAAGTTAACAAGAAGAAAACATTGAAAATGATCACTTACTAAAAATAGTAAGTCCCTTATATAGTTGCTTACTAAAAATAGTAAGTCACCCCAATAAGTGGTCAAAGCAAAGGAAGTGTGCACAAGATTGAATGAGGGAGTTCATCACATCAAAAAGGTCAAAAAGAGGCAAAAATCACCTCTCACTAAAAATAGTAAGCCTTCCATCTCGACACTTACTATTAATATCAGGTTGTTCTCAAAGGGAAAGTTTGGAACAATGAGACATAGAGGGGTGATCATCTCAGGGAACTAGATAATGTTTTTTGACACTCACTACATAGTTTGGGTCACAGGTATATCATACACATGCTAGGAGTTGCGGTCATTAGCAGAACAATTCACTCAACTTGGCAAGTGTTCATGAGATAATTTTAAGGAGTTTCACAGTGTGCAAGGAGTTTGAAGATTCAGAGTTTCACTGCATTTGGAGCTTTCCATCAACGAGGACCAACGGAATTCATCGAGAACGACATCTCCTCTTCTTATTCTCTCTCTTTCTCTCTTCTCTTCCCCCCAACTTTATCTTGTTAGTGTGAGTTATCCTATGTGTCCTCCTCTCATATTGGAGGGTCATCTCACATGGGTTAGGTTTAGGGTTTCATGTGTGTCTTGCACTAGGGTTACTCAACACCCTATATGTACCCCTTTACTTTTCATTTATGATCATGCCAAGACACTCCGCTATCTTTCCTCTATACAAACTTTGTTTTTGTTGAGCAAGTTCTTCCATTACTGATCATTTCTTTCTTGCAATTGCTAGAGCTATCATGATTCTGTTGGAGTGCAACTACTTTGTGGTTCCTTGTTTCTGATTCGATTCTCACAAACTCTTTTCATGGTATCAGAGTTGGGATTAGGTAAATGTGCATTCGTTATTTTTTTAGTTGTGATTACTCATTCTTTGTTTCGTTATATTTACTCGCATGCAAGTTTTTCGATCACTATTTTCTCAAACTATTTTGCTAATCTCTCTAACAAGCTTTCTGTAAAGTTGTGTCGCTTTTGTGTTTTTTGTGCATGTGCAGTGTTTTCATAATACCTTGAGCAACTAGGGTTTTACCATCTTTTTAGTTGGGTCATAACTAAATCCAAAATTGAGTATTTTCTATTTTTTAAAAAATTTAATTAAAATTGGAATTTTTTTAATCTCTACGTTTTGGTTTTCTCTATTTTTTTTTATAGATTCAGGTAAATTTTTTTGGGGGTTTGGGCTCTGTCCCAGTCCTTCTCTCCTCTCTGGTCTGTGTTAGTGGATCTCTTGCTCACTGCTTGGATTGTTGTGCATGTTTTTGTTTTTGCCACCATGTTTGTTGGGTTCGTGGTTTCGAGTTTTTGGTGTGAGTTATTCTTGTGGTGATTTTTGTTGAGGATGAGATCAGGTCGGAGGTTACCCTCCCACGCCCCGTCATGATCGGTTCTCCCTACGCACCGCCGTGTCCGAAAACCTACCTTGCGTAACTCAAAACCTCCCTACACAACACAAAAACCATGGTTCTTTTTTCCAAACCGCGCACTAGCCATTTTTTTTTTTTTCCAAGGATGCTCACACAAAACCACGGTTATTTTTCCACGGCTACTCGACACAAAACATTTGGTAAGTTTATTTTCTTGGTAAGTTTTTTTCTTTCTCATAAAAAAGTGGAAACTTCTAAAATAATGTGGTAAGTTTATTTATGTGCTTTTTGGCTTTTTTTGTAATGTTTTAAAAGTTACAAAGTAAGTTTCTAAACTTCTAAAATAACGTGGTAAGTTTCTTTTTTAAATTTTAAATTTTTAAAAAGTTTTAAACTTGCCTTTTTTAAAAAGTTTTAAAAGTTTTCACGTATTTCTTTTATTAAAGTTTTAAATTTTTCCTTTATTAAGTTTTTTTTTATTATTGGCAAATAGTTTTTTGAAAGGGACTATACCCTTGAATACAAAAGAAGGCCTGAGAGCCGGAATAAGAGTGAGAAACAGAGAGAATGGATCAAGATCCAAGTGTTACAATGAAGCTCTAAGTAGCTCAGAAATAGCTACTCAAACGAGACAAAACAACAAAACAACAGCAAAAAAACAGTAAACCGACCGCAGAGAAACAACAAAAAAACAACTAAAAGCAGCAGAAGCATCCAGAACTACTTCTTGGCAGCTTTATCGATACTGATCTTGACTCTCTTCCAGGCATGAAACATACTCAAAGCAGTCATATGGGCAAAGATCGGGTCTTATCAAGCTCCTCAATGGTTCTTTTTCTTTCTTTTTTGTTGCCCCAAAGTGCAGCCGGGACACCGCTGAGGTTGGAAACACTTTTGGCATGACCCTCGATGAACTCCTCAATCGCCCTAAAGGCAGCAATGTTGTAATCATGTCTATTCTTGGCCTTCCGTAAGCGGGAGTCTACGGAGGTCAGCTTCGTGTATATGTCATCAATCCACCGCTATCAATGTTCCCCTCCCCCCTCCATGCATTTCTTGCCTTTCTGTTTAGCTAGGTTCTTGACCTCATCCTTCAGCAATTTCATCTTAACCTCTAAGGCCTCCAACCTCTTAGAAGAGCTATCCATCTCGCACTTCTCGGGGACTGGCACTACCGATATTCAAGCAGTCATGTGCAATCTCAAGTTCAAAAGGCTCCTTCTCCACAAAGAAGAGTCTCAAGGTTGAGCCTCCTAAGCCCGGTGACCGGTATTTTAGAGGTAGAGGCGAGGTGGGTGACTGGGAGCAGCAGCAGCAGGAATGGAAGGAGAAGTTTGTGCAACCGGCATGGGGGTGGCAGCAATGGGGCAAGGGGCAACAGAGAAACAGGCTTCGGGAAGCAGCAGAGCCCATCAAAGGGGGAGCTGGGCTAGAGAGGAAGGAAGAACTTTATTAAGTTTTTAAAAACCCAAAAAAACTTGTTTTTTAACAAACCGTATTCTTTTTAATAAATAGAATTTTTTTCTTTTATTAATAAAAACTTATTAATCTTATTTACATATTTATTTAGGATTTTTTTTTTTAAATCTTAATTTGTTTTTTTATTATAGTAGAAATTAATTAGATTTAATTTAATTAAATCTAGTGTATTAATTTTTCAATTTCCTTTATCACGATTCGTAACATTTCAATTATCGACATCTTCATTAACGTTCAATATCGTTTTTTTAAAAAAACTCCAATAGCTCTAAAAATAGTAAAATTGGGCGTTTCCAAACGGTAAAATTTAGGCATTATTGTCGATTTTTTTTGCTAATCATGCGCTCAAGTGTGCAGTGACACTTTGAGCATCTCTTTGCCTTCCGAGCTCTTTTCCGGTGTTCTGAAGATTCTTTGAACTCCTTGAGTTCATTTAAAACCTTGTATTTCACCCTTATTATTGCTTGCGACTAGTGAGTGCATCTCGCCCACGATCTGCAGAAGGGGGTTTCTTTTTACAAAGTGAAATGTTTTTCTCACCACTAGGGTTGGCTTTCACCTCCTTTCTATTTTTTGCTTGTGCTTGTTTACGGTGTCCTATTTTTGTGCTCCACGAAACATTGTTGTGGTCTCCTCTCTTACACATTATTACGCTGATTGCAAGATGAGTTACCAAGTGTTTCAAACCGCACGCATGGACCTAATTGTAATCAATGCACTAAACTATAAAGTGTTGAAAGAAGGGGGTTGTTATTTTCCTAGGTGGTTGTGTTTTTTTGTATTTCTTTCTCTCTCTCTCACTATAGATGCACTTTCAATTCCTTTGCTTACATTTGTTAAGATTTTTGAATGGAGATCAAAAATAATAATGAAACTAAGGGGTAAAGGGTTATCCCGCATCACCATGGGAACTGAGACTGAACCAAATGACGAACCTGAAAAATCTAAGTGGTTAAACCGTAGTGATGAAGCTTTAGGTCTTATTTACATGTCTATTTCTCCTGAATTTCTCTTCCACATTGAGGCATCCGAAACACCTAAATTTGCGTGGAAAATGTTGGATGTGATTTTTGGATAACTAGATGACATGAGAGCGCATGAGTTGGAAAACAAACTACTAGGGTTAAATCTTAGTGACTTTGAAAACCTACAAGCTTTCTTCTCAAAATTTTTCCACATTAGATTATTGTTAAAAGGAAGTCAAGTAGAAATGAAAGATTCTCAACTGATCTTGTCAATTTTCTCTAAGCTAGGTCCCGAATATTCTGTCTTTGTGTCAACTTTCTACGCTACAAAAGTTGCTTTGGGCGATAGTTGGACTATGCCCTCCTTTGATTGTTTTTGTCCCAACTCATTCAAGAACATGATAAACTCATTCAAATGGGGTCTCTCAAGTGCAAGTCACATGCCCTTGTAGTAGGTACTAGCAAGGGAAAGAAGACTCAAAAGAAGAAATAAACAAAGGATCAACCTAAGAAAGAAACCAAGACCAAACCTAAAAATGACACAAACACTTCGACTTCTGAGCCTAAGGCACATAAAAGGAAGTATTTGTGTTCCTATTACAAGAAGTCTGGTCATGACGAGCAACACTATTTTAAGAAATAGATTGATCACTTATCTCATTTACTTGAGAAGAATAAAATAAGTGTTCCTGAATCCATAAAACAAAGTGCTTCGAAGGCCGAGTCTTCTACTATAAAAGGTGCTAAAAATGATAAGAAGAAAGGAAAGGCCCTTGTAGCTAGAGTTGTTCCTTCATCAACATGGATTATAGATTATGGTGCCTCGCACCACATGGGTTATTTGCATGTTGATTTTTCCAACATCAAACCTTGTGGAATGTCCCAAATCAGAATGGGTAATGACACGATAGTGTCGGTTTCCGGTAGTGGATAGGTAGAGATGGATGGGGGAACATTTAACCAAGTGTTGAGTGTTCTTGATCTCTCTACCAATCTTCTATCAGTTTACCAAATTACTCACCTTGGTGAAGGAATGCGAGTGGAATTTGGTCCTAACTCGATGATTATTCATGAGCTTAACAATGACACTACAGTGGCTGAGGGAAAGGCAGATCACCGTTCATGGTTATACACCTTCTCCCACTTTACTTTTGATTCTATGCCCACTGCCTTGCTCACTCATGTAAATGAGGTTAGTAAGCTATGGCATGAGCATTTTAGACATCTAAATGATCACTACCTTGAACAATTGAGTCAAAAAAAAATGGTCAACGGGTTTCCTCACGTCAAGTTTTCTAAGGGTCTTTGTGAGGGTTGTACCCTTGGAAAGCATCCTAAAAAAACTTTGATAAAGGAAAATCCTGGAGAGCCACTCGTCCTTTGGATCTTGTTCATAATGATGTTTTTGGTCCATTTCCTTCTCCTTTGTTTACTAGAGCTCTTTATGTGCTAACCTTCATTGATGACTATTCGCGATATACTTGGGTATATTTTCTTAAGCTTAAGTCTAAAGTCTTTGAACATTTTCAGGACTTTAAGGCTCTTGCTAAGAAATAGGTGGAATGGTCTATTAAGGTTCTTCAAACTGACAATGGAGGTGAATATGTAAATAATAGGTTCATGGATTTCTGCATTTCAAGGGATCTCTTTTCAGATATACGCTACTTATAGCCCTTTGCAGAATGGAGTCGCAGAAAGAAAGAACCGTACTCAAGGAGATGGCCACTTGTATGATTCACTCAAAGTCTCTTCCTCCACAATATTGGGCCGAAGTAGTGAATTGTGCAAATTAAATTCATAACCATGTTCCACATAAGGCAAGTAAGAGGGATGACACCCTTTGAATCCTGGTTTGGATGCAAGCCTGATGTTGAGCACTTTCAAGTCTTCGGATCCAAGGCTATGGCTCGAATTCCAAGAAGAAATGCAAGGCTTTGGAACCACAATCCAAACCTTGTATATTTGTAGGGTATCCTAATGGCGTGAAGGGATATCAATTGATGAATCCTACTTCTCATGAGATGTATATTGAGAGAAGTGTTAAGTTTGATGAGTCTTCTTCAAATTCTACTTCTCCACCTATTGAGGTTCTTCAACTCGCTGATTCAGATTCTGACTCATCAGATGATGATACTGTTGAGCGTGCTCCTCTTTCATATCCTCCCGACCATCAGACCTTTGAGTCTTCTAATTTTGATAGTAGTGATGACAAGGACTATGTCCCTTCTCACTCAAGTGAAGAATCTTTCGACTCTGAGCCTGATCCTCCTGGTCCTCTTTGGGCTAGGAAAACTTTGCAAAGTGCTGGAGATTTAGTTGGAGATACTTCGGATATGAGACGTACTTGCTCAGATTTCATTGAACCCAACTCTTTCTTTGCCTCTGCTTCTAATCCACAGTCTTTTCAGGAGGATTTTTGTATTCTTGAGTGGGATTCTACCATGGATGAGGAGTATTCCTCTCTCATGAAGAATGATACTTGGGATCTCACCACTCTTCCGAAAGGAAGAAAAATCATTTGGTGTAAGTGGGTGTTCAACAAAGTATGGAGTAGATGGAGATGTCGAAAAGTTTAAAGTGTGATTAGTAGCTAAGGGTTTCTCCCAGATAGCTAGGGTTGATTATACAGAAACCTTTGCTCCAATTGTGAAGATGACTTCTATTCGACTGACCCTAGCCATTGCGCAGCAAACAGATGGAAAGTCCATCAAATGGATGTTAAGAGTGCCTTCCTTCATGGTGACCTAGAGGAAGAGATCTATATGGAACAACCTTTGGGTTATGTCCAAGATTCCTCCCTCGTTTTTAAGTTAAAGAAGTCTCTTTATGGCCTTAAACAAGCCCCTCAGGCTTGGTATGCCAAGATGGAATCCTTCTTACTTACATCAGGGTTTACTAGGTGTCACTCGATCCAAGTGTTTATATTCTATGGCAAGATGAATCCATACTCATTCTTGTTATATATGTTGATGACTTATTGATCACAGGTAGCTCTTCCTCTATTATTGATTCTCGTGAAGATCACCTTAGCCAACAAGTTTTCCATGGTGACTTAGGTCCGCTTCATTACTTCCTTGGGATCAGATTTCACAATCGACTCGAGAATCTTGATTTCGCAACCTAAGTATGCTCTTGATTTGCTAGCTCGGTTTCAGGATGTCCGATTGTAAGTCTTCCTACTCCTTTTATTTTTGGGGTTAAGTTAGTTTCAGATTGCTCTACTCCCTTGGTTGATGGTACTCTTTATCGGCAGGTTGGTGGGGAGCTTGATTTACTTGACTCACACTCGATTTGGATTTATCATATGCTTTGTTGGCATCATGTCAGATTCATGTAGGAGCCACATATTGGAAAGTAGTTAAACGGATCCTTCATTATGTTCGTGGCACTTATACTAATGGCATTCACTATCATGGAGGGGTTGATATTGACTTGATTGGATTCATGATTCGATTGGACCAGTGACTTAGATCATTAGAAATATAATTCTAGCTACGCTTTTCTCTTGGTTCAGTCCGTTAGTTGGTCTAGCAAGAAGCGAGTAATGCAATTGCGATATCATCTATAGAGGAAGAATACAGAGGAGCAATTAACACTTCCACAAAGATCTATTTGGCTATAGGGTATTCTGCCAGAGTTTGGCATCCACTTTCAGTGGCCTACCATTATCTATTATGATAACATGAGCACAATCTCTATTTGTAGAAATCCAGTTCAACATCAGCAAATGAAGCACATTGAGATCCATATGCACTTCATACGGGAGCTTATTCATGATGGTATCATCAACATTCGCACATCCGATCGTACTAAAGATTTATTCACTAAGCCCGTCACCGAGATGAAGTTTATTCACTTATGGTTTCTTCTTAGGGGTGAGGTCTTCTGCAGCTGCCCATCTTCTTCGGGCTATGTAGTCCTTCTTTTCTTCTTCCTTTTCTAGGAAGATTGTGTTTGTATATGGGCACCTTATCAAGCCTTTAGTTGTCGGGCCCCATTGGCACATCTTTCTTAGTTGTTTAGGAGTTTCTTCCTCTTCCGTCGACTCATCACAACCACTACCCCAGCTTTGATGAAGGGGGGGTGTTAGTGTGAGTTATCCTATGTGTCCTCTTCTCATATTGGAGGGTCATCTCACATGGGTTAGGTTTAGGGTTAGGTTTAGGGTTTCATGTGTGTCTTGCACTAGGGTTACTTAGCACCCTATATGTACCCCTTTACTATTCATTTATGAGCATGCCAAGACACTCTATTGTCTTTCCTCTATGCAAGCTTTGTTTCTGTTGAGCAAGTTCTTCCATTACTGATCATTTCTTTCTTGCAATTGTTGGAGCTATCACGATTCCGTTGGAGTGCAACTACTTTATGGTGCCTTGTTTCCGATTCGATTCTCGCAAACTCTTTTCATGGTATCAGAGCTGAGATCGGGTAAACGTGCACTCGTTATTTTTTAGTTGCGATTACTCCTTCTTTGTTTCGTTATTTTACTTTGCATGCAAGTTTTTGATCACTATTTTATGGAATTATTTTGCTAATCTCTCTAACAAGCTTTCTCGGAAAGTTGTGTTGGTTTTTGTGTTTTTTTGTGCATGTGCAGGTTTTCATAATACCTTGAGCAATAAGGGGTTTTACCGCCTTTTAGTTGGCTATAGCTAAATCCAAAATAGAGTATTTTCTAGTTTTTTAAAAAAATTATTAAAACTAGAATTTTTTTCATCTTTGTTTTTTGGTTTTCTATATTTTTTTTGAGATTCTGTAAATTTTTGGGGTTTGGGCTCTGTCTCAAGCCTTCTCTCCTCTTTGGCCTATGTTGGTGGATCTCTCACTCATTGTTTGGATTTTTGTGCACGTTTTTGTTACTACCACCGTGTTTGTTGGGTTTGTGGTTTCGAGTTTTGGTGTGAGCTATTGCTATGACATTTTTGTTGAGGAAAGATCAGGTTCGAGGCTGCCCTCCCATGTCTTTCCGCGATGGTTCTCTCGCGACCGCCGCATCCAAAACCTACCCCGCGCAACACAAAAACCGCCCTACACAACACAAAAACCACGATTCTTTTTTCCAAATCTGCGCATTGTCCGGTTTTTTTCCATGATCGCCACACAAAACCAAGGTTCTTTTTCCATGGCTACTCCGACACAAGATGTTTGGTAAGTTCATTTTCTTGGTAAGTTTTTTTCTTTGTCATAAAAACATGGAAACTTCTAAAATAATGTGGTAAGTTTATTTATGTGCTTTTTGGATTTTTTTTGTAACGTTTTAAAAGTTACAAAGTAAGTTTCTAAACTTCTAAAATAACGTGGTAAGTTTCTTTTTAAAATTTTAAATTTTAAAAAGTTTTAAACTTGCCTTTTTAAAAAAAGTTTTAAAATTTTTCACGTATTTCTTTTATTAAAGTTTTAAAGTTTTCCTTTATTAAGTTTTTAAAACCAAAAAAAACTTGTTTTTAACAAATCAGTATTCTTAAAAAAAAAAAAAAAAAAAACAAACCTTATTCTTTTTAATAAATAGAATTTTTTTTTCTTTTATTAATCAAAACTTATTAATCTTGTTTACATATTCATTTAAGATTTTTTTAAAAAAATCTTAATTGCTTTTTTATTATAGAAGAAATTAATTAGATTTAATTTAATTAAATCTAGTTTATTAATTTCTCAATTCCTTTATCACGATTCGTAACATTTCAATTATCAACATCTTCATTAAACGTTCAATATCATTTAAAAAAAAAAATTCAATAGCTCTAGAAATAGTAAAATTGGGCATTTCCAAACGGTAAAATTTAAGCATTATTGTCGATTTTTTTGCTAATCGTGTGCTCAAGTGTGCAGTGACACTTTTAGCATCTCTTTGCCTTCCAAGCTCTTTTTCAGTGTTCTGAAGATTCTTTGAACTCCTTGAGTTCATTTAAAACCTCAGTATTTCACCCTTATTATCATTTGACTAGTGAGCGTGTCTCGCCATAGTCTGCAAAGGGGGTTTCCTTTTACAATGTGAGACATTTTTTCTCACCACTGTGGTTGGCTTTCGCCTCCTTTCTTCAATATGAGTACCAAAGATCTACTCATGGCATGATCCTCATGGATAATTTTCATCATTTTCAAGATGGAATCCCATGGTCGTTCATCACTTAAAACCTCTCTTTCATAGCTACCCCCATGTGTTATGGTTTTGTCTTCATAAAAGAATCCTATACTTCTCTATAGTCTTGTCCTTGACCTAAATGCCCACAAAAATTCAAAAGTAATATACAGGATTTTCAAATTCAAACTCCTTGAGTCAAACTTCTAGAAAAAGGTGACTCCTCTCAAAAGGACATCTATATTTCTATATTTCGCAATAAATAGATTTCTCCTCAAAGGATGGCTATACAAAGCTAGCCATACCGTACATAGTCTATCACAAAAAGAAGAATATTCCTACAAAAATAAAATAAAAATATTCTAAAGCTTCCCACATCGATCAGCTTAACAAAGACCTCAAGGAGATATACTACTCATCCCACATGTACTTCCCACATCGATTAGTCTATAAAACAAAAGCAAAAAGAAAAATATAAATTTTTGTCATGGACTCGCCTATTTTAATCTTGGGTATCTTACCAAAGAGGCATGTTATCTCACACCAAGTTATGCTAAAACAACCTCTTTCACCTCACCACATTTCCTTTATAATATTCTTCCTACTCAAGGGATGTGCCACAAATGCAAAATTTCATGATCATGTGACCTTCTTCACCCTTAGAATAGTCAATCATGCAATGCCTTTAGGGTTTTATGTTCATAAGACAAATCTTTGGTATGATAGACTCGTAATGGTTCTTACCACTTAGGTGGATTTTTGTATCCTCTTATCATTCACTTATTTTCTTGTTTATTGCTCCTCCTTCACAGGACCAAACCTTTGATACTGCGTTCTAGGAATATCTCTTCTACTAACATCACCCATATCTAAATGACATAAACTTAACCATGCCTATTCAAGCTATACTCAACCATGCCTAAATGACCTCGACTCCATCATGCTTAAAATCTACTCGACCCATTCATCTACCTCATCACATTATTCCCTAGCTTATGGGGAAGTACATCAGCCTGAGGCCCCTTTTGCCGGGGCTATGTAGGAAGCACTCCAAGGGCATGGGGCCCTTGGAGGTTAGCTCAGCCACTTTTTCCCTAACCAATTTTCCCCTTTTATATTCACATTTTACCTTAGTTTCCATTTTACACAAAACTTGGAAATTAAACAATCATAAAAACATACATACCTACCATTTTATAACATCAACCATATCACACATCAATCATTTAGCATTTCAAAATATCAAGTACTGGAAATTTAACCAGAACATACATACAATCCATTATTTTTCATAATAACAATAATTTAGAAATTAAATCAAAAGCAAAAACATGATCAAAACCATGACTATACCTTAAATCCACCATGCCTAAATCACCTAAAATTCACCATGCCTATGCTTGACTCCACCATGCCTATACCTAACCAAACCATGCTTATAACTAACTCCATCATGCCTAAATCACCTAAACTCCACCATGCCTATAATCCGACTTCATCATGCCTACATGACATCGACTCAATCATGCCTAATTCAACTAGTTTCAATAATCCACAATAGTAATGGAAATTAAAACAAGTACATCATCCATCCAGTAAAATCATCAACTATATAATGGGAGTGTTTATGTATCAATACATATGTACACAAATATAAATAAATATCAGTATCTCAAAACTCTCATGTACAATCTCACGTCTTCAGCACGCAGGCTGATATATATATCAAAAATCAAAATAATGGTACAATATCACATATAGTGACCAATCACCCCCATCTAGATGCCCTCCTCTCTAGTCTCACTTATCTCCTCCTCCCTACCAATCAAGCGCCCAACATCTCCCTACCAATCAATTTCCCTGCCAACATCTCCCCACCCTCTGCTAGTCCCTTCTTGACCTCCACCTCCTCCTCTCGATCCTCTATAGAGATCGATATCCAAGAGCTAGTAACCTCACCATGGCCTTCTCTCTGGGGTCAAAAAACCCCTATGCTACCAGAACTGTGATTCCTAAACCTAGTCCACTCACTGGCTCCTTATTTGGTTTGGTACTCAACATATGAAGGAACATCAATCCCTATAGTGGCTAAATGGTCATGATAATAGCAAGCCTCATTCAGAAATCCTTGAACCTTACCATGGATAAGGTCTATGGTGGTGCCATCAGCCTAACTTCCACCTATGAACTCTTCCTAACCAAAAGTGTACCCTATCCTGGTGTAGGTGCCTGTACTCTGAGACCATGTCCCTATGCTTGTGGTGGTACTTGTGTAGTTACCGAGCATGTAGGGCCAAATTTTTTTCCTATGATGTAGCGAACTAGCCCTATAATCCGATACTTGTTCCCGTAAGGAGGATACCTATACTCCATCCCCATCTCCACCTTATGTGGGAGCCTACACGTGCTACCCGGGCCTCGTAGGCCGCCACATATGCCTCGAAAGGTGGTCACCTATTCCTGTGCCCCGCGTTGTCCCTTAAAACATGTAATTTGTGCCTGTAAGGAAATCACCTTCCCCTACAATGTATCCCTTTGCACTATAACTGTCTCTAAATCAAGATTCCCCGGCCTCGTGATGCCTCCAATAGTTGTGCCACCCACCACTACCTATATCCATTAGTGAGACCCGCATCATTAATAAATTGATCTAGCACCTACTACTTCTACCTTGTGGGATCACTTGGATGTGGTGGAGACATGGGTCTCTCCATGTCATCTCTACAGTATTGTGGGAAAGGTGTGGACACGTCCTTCTCGTAGTCTAAACTATTGCCTAACCCAAGACACATGTATCATCTCATGGTCCTCGTACACCATCCCCGAATACATCTCAATAACTAAATCTCCTCTAACTCTTCATCCATACCTCTATGTGTAGGAAAATCAACATATGTCTGCCACACGATATCCACTACTGATAGGCCCTCTAATAACTACATATAGTATATAAAATCATATGTGCCCCTGGCCACTCTCGCCTGTACCCCAACTGGTACCCATCTCCTGAAACACACTTTATACAAACCACCTCCGAACCATTCCTATCGTGGTAACCCAACTTGAAACACAAACAATGTGCTCATATGCCTAATAGTGTAACAACATTGTACAACACATACTAGCCCTCCTCAACCTACCATAGGCCCATAGCTCCCTATACAACTAGACTATAAAATCGGTGCCCAAGAAAAGTAGACCCGATCCTCGATCATGTCCTATAAAAATCTCATCAGTGCTCATGGAAATCTCCCACCCTCAAAATCTGGGAGATAAAACAACCTATTTCTACCATCATCAGAACATATATCTTGGTCTCCTATGGATATGTCGCATACATATCCCCATAACTCAGAATCGCACTATGATAACTCAGCATGCCCATCGCCTCACCAAATATCACCACTATCAGCTCCATTGACGCCTCACTCGAAATTGAATACACTAGCTCCCCAACAATAGGAAGCCACAGGATCCTATACATGTCCTCCAATGTGATGATCATCTCACCAGTTGATAGATGAAAGGTATTGGTCACAGAGTCCCATCTATCAATGAGAGTGACCATCAAGCTAGGATCTCAGCCTATACACCTATAAAGCACTTGATCGAACTAAGTCCCACATCTACTATGTGCTCCCACTCCTCATTTATCACGCTTGGCCGCATCTGTACCAATAGAGGTGGTAATTTATCTCTCATAGTCAATTGATCTCTTGCCTACATCAACCAAACCAACACTGTCAAGTCAAGACCTTCTCACATCACCTATTCCTCAAACCTCAATTGACCTCATACTTATCCATTTTTTACCAAATCATACCTAACACCATCAATTATACCTACCCTTTACTTGGTTTCCATACTTACTCTTTACCTATTTCACCTAAAATCCTATTCTCTCTATTATGATACTTACCCACTATCATCAATCATTTCACCTACTTACCTATCACACACCTATATAATAGTGCCGTACCTACACTCTCTTTTCCCTCTTCTACCTAAATTAGTCTTCACCTACCCCTACCTCACCTTTTTTCGCTTTTCCAACTAACTCTTTTTTAACCTAGTAATTTTTTTACGTTACCAATATCGTTCACCTTAACCGTAATTAGTCCTCTTGACCAATGTCGGTCACCATTTAACTAACCAATCTTTGGAAAACCAAACTCGATGTCATCTAACCCTTGACGTACATCACCAATTTTTCGGATGATAAACCAAAACCCACTAAAACCTCTCCTACCTCACCCAAATTAAACCTAAAATCAGTTCCCAAACTATTTAACCTATATTAACCTTTCCCCACCTCAATTTCACACATTTTCACCCATATTTTTAAAAACAAAACTCCCCCAAATTCATTCATTTTTACCCAAATTTGTTTAAAACGGAGCTGTGGATTGATTCCTACCTCCACTCGGTAGTGTATCCCCTATTACACGTCTAGTCTCTACTCCGGTGGTCCTCCTTCTCCCTCTCACGGATACACCATGGCCATGAATCCACTCCTCCACTCAATCTTGTGATCTCATTCACTCAATGCCAATCACCTCCTCATAGACTTCGACTCTACTCATGACTTGGCACTGTCATTTTCCACTTTCACACCTCTCACTTTTCATTTTCTATAAATGATAATAAAAAAATGAATCAATAAAAAGTGGATTTTTCCTTTTTATCCCCACATCGATATGACCGACATCATTAAAGTTGTGCCCTAATGAACTGATATCTCATTAACCTCTATCCAAAATTGGTCACCTTAATTCACCACATGGCCTCAAAAATACTGATTTTACCAAAAATATGTTGTTCTTACACCATTTATCCTTAGAATTACCTATTAGGTTCACCCATAAGTCTGCCCTACCTATTCCATTCCCTAATTGCACTTAGGGATATATCTTTACCTATACCTCAGCCCTATCCATGACCCCACCTACACACCCGCACCCAACCCTCCAATTGGACGTTCAAATTTTTCTACTCGCTATACCTTAAGATGTTTCTACCGTGTTGTTTAGCCTAATGACCTTACCTTTCCTAATGCTGTGATGTTTATCCCAATAAAACCTTTGGTGCCCTAGAACAAAACCTATTACCCGTTCCTACACCTTGCCTAGTTGTGATTCAAGACCATATCTTATACCTTGGATACCTAAACCACTTCAACCTCATTTGGATAAACCTATCGACCTTTGATGAAGTAGAGTTTATAAGCTCTTCAACTTGGTACCTTATCACAATCTATATGTGTGCATGTGTTTGATTTCCATTACCTATTACCCGACCCGACCATTACTATTACCTAAAACCCATCCACCTTTGTTTTTATTAACTATGTGTTTATCAAACCACCGATCGCTTCTCGCATCCAACTTTAATAGTTTATGGTTTGAGGGGGTATCACCTTCACTCCTACCTAGGCTAACCCCACTCTCACCTATATTTGGGGCAACCAATTATGTTTTTGTCGAATCTCTTACCAAATATAATCTATGTGACAAAAAGGTGTAAATGTAGACCTTTGAAAAATTATAGCATCTTCCCTTAAACCCCGTTAATTAAATAAATTCATACTATACCCACTCATGTCCCTAGTGCACACATGTCAATTAATTTCATTGCAATAAAAAAATTAATTAATTAGCTCACCCATCCACCTCACTTACAACTAACTCACCTATCCACCTCACTCAAATACCCATTCACATCCTATTAATTAATTAAGACTAATTCTATACCAATCCTAACCAACTCCCACTACCTCTCCTAGAAGAAATCATACTTATCTAGGAAGACTTTATCACTTGAGACCCGGATTAAGGATATCAATCATGCCAAAAATAGTAAATATCAAGCAATTTTTCGCAAATATATAATTTTTCGCCTTAATCGATGCTTTGGTTATTCCTCACCAAAGATCAGTCACCTAACTCGCCATCAATTACTTTATATACAATTTTACAACCTTTTACCTAGGTTGGTCATTTTAAGTTTTGAGAGAACTATTACATTCAAGCGTGAATCCAAATCCTCTTAGCATCCAGACGACACAAAATACTCAATCAAAGACCAATGCAAGCCTCTATTTCTCCTTCTAAAGCATTGGAATACTCATAAGAACATTACAAGAGTAATTCCATGGAACTAACCCATAATCTCTTCATGGATCAAATACCATCGACCTTCACATACAAAATCTATAAATACAAGTAAGTATACGTGATTTCAATCATATTGTACTTTCTTAAAGTATAAAGACCTTGTTGTTTCATTATACTTTATTTCTACCTATATTCTTTTATCTCCACCTCCTCACCAATCTACTAGCCAAACCACATATAGCCTTTTTTCCTTCCATGACTTCCACTGTCTATCCCTAAGTCTTCTCAAAGTAATATCACAAACCTAACCACACCCTTCTTACTCTCTATAAAATCACAGAGAATCCCCAAAAATATTTTTATCAAATTATGGTCAATTTGCCCTATCGACACCTTGGGCCATTACCTAACCATCATCGGTTTCACCTCTATATTGACGTTGGTCACTTGAATGATATCGGTCTCTATGTCATTTCATTCCTTTTAACTAGAAAGCCTATTGATCAACAAAACTAACCAAAACCTCACCCGATCAACTCTGGACCTATCAAACCTGTAAAAACCCAAAATAACCTACCAAACCTCTAGATTTAATCATAAACTTCCTGTTAGATTAGATTTACTTATTGTATTTTCACGAGATACCTAAATCGTATAACTACAGTAGGATTTCCTTACTTCATGATATTTGCATTAAATTATATTTGAAAGTGGATTGACAACCTTCTAGGAAGTACCTCACTTCCCGGATCTAGCACTCACTAGGCAGTCCACTAACCTATATTATTAATACTATTTGGTGGTCTTGTTGTGTTTCTTATATAGGTTGTTCCTCCTAGCCAAAGGGAATCTCTTCATGATTAGCTTGGATCAAAATTTTAGTAACAAGCACATTTAACCTTCGAACTACATCTCACAGGTATTCCTCTTAACCTATTTCCTATTCGATTCTAATAAAAAAACAAATTAGGAGAAACAATCGTAATTATGACATTATTCCTCAATAATTTTTCCTTTCCCTTTGGAGGGACCTTCATCACCATGATCTTGCTTGACCTTAATATGTGGCCCTTCCTCCTCCCTAGTTTTTTATGGGGCTCATTGCTCTCACACATCTTGGTAAGGCACTCCACTAGGTTTATATCATCATCTCGATCCACTAGGAGCCATCTCCTTTGACCAAGTGGGTTTACCATTCTGGTACAAAAGGAGAATGAGTCCTTTATGAATGGGGGACTCCAACTTCCCACCTTGAAAATCCCTCACAGATACCAAGATAGACATGTATAAAAATAAGGGGATACTCATCATAACTTTGTGCCTGAACATGTTTAACAAAGACAAGTGGTGTGTATATATCTTACAATACTTTCCTTCAAGAGTAATATACTTCATAATATGGTAACATACCTCTTTCCATACCCCAGAATGCAGACCTAGCAATGTCATCCATAAAATAATGAAATTTTTCCTTACCTACAAAAAAAGTGTTGATTTCATGGTCCCTGCATTTCCAATCCTTAAAAATCTTGAGACCTTTCATCTCCATTTCCATGACTTGGGAAAAGATCTCGATTCATAACTTGCCATTTCATTCACTAAAAATAACCTGCCATTATCCCAAGTAGTGTAGAAATCCTTGGTGAGAGAGGGGTAATGCCCATGAAGCTTGGAAATGTACTTTCTAAAGCCCCCAATTCTAAGCATATAAAGCCTTAAGATTTTCCTTAACATCTTGAAGAATATTACCCAAGGCCCAATTTTGAATATGATTCCTTTTAAGAGCATTTACAATGTTTAGGGAGTCCTCTTTAATTTGAATATGTTTAATCCCCTTCTCCCTAGATAATTTTAACCCCCATAATAAATCTCTAGCCTCTGCCACATTGTTGCTTTAAATTCCCAGTGGCCCAACATAAGCCAAAAACCAATCTCCCTCATGACTTTTGATGATCCCCCTCCTCCCGACCATGATTCCCTTTTGATGCTCTGTCAAAGTTTAGTTTGAGCCAATTCTCCTCCAGTTTAGACCATTTAATCCCAAATTGAGGAACTTTAGTAAGGGGGTAAAGGAATTTTAGCAAGGGGCCAAAATGTTAATGTGATGATACAACTTAACATTGTAAATAAAATACATTCATATGTTTTTGTGATGGTCCTACATAACTATTTTGTAAGCTGATATTATACGATTATAAATTGGGAGAATTCAAATTTTCCCTAATTATAAGTTCAGAGAGTGAGTGTATAAGTTTCAAATGCAAATTAAAAGAAAATATTTATTGTAACAAATATATGATTAGTTTTTATTAATGAGATATGTATTCCTAAATTAATTATAAGAATGATTAAAAACTATTTTTTTCTTTAATAATAGAAAACATATACCACTTTTTAATGCAATAAAGTAGCTATAATACGGTATATAAAGAATTTTTGCGCTGAAACATTACATTCTATTCAAATAAATATTGCACAAAAAAATATTCCTAGTATAACAAGAGAAAATGAGGAATTCCCTTAGATTTTTTTACCTTCGTCACCACCTACAACCATTTGATTTTTGATATAACAATATTGAAAGGGAATTGTTTTTTATTTTTCAATTGATTCAGTGCCCTCAACCATTTGATTTGATTTTTTTCATTTGCAAATACGAACACATGTAACATGAAACTGATCATATTTGATATAAATGGTGTTTAAGCACACACCCTCCATAAGGCTGATTCGACATTTAAACAATTAAAAACATACACCCTCTGGAATCGAGCTAAAAATAATTATTTTCTCAAACCTAATGTGAAATATTTCTTGCAACGGTGCAAAAACATTTTAAAATAACAATATGGACGTCAACGAGAAATTCAAATGTTGTTGACATGATGATTTCATTCCTTCAAAACATTGGTTTGGAGGATGTAAGCTTCAAGTTCATATTTAAACAAGAAGATTGCATCGACACCAAACACTCGATTATGAAGGTTATGGGAATCCCAAATTATATCTCAAGAATATTAACTTCATTTTGTCACGGTTTGATGCATCATAAAATTGTAAATATAGTTCTTGTAGATGATTCTTTAGAGAAAAAAGTTCAATGATGTTGCGAACTACATAATTATCAAGCATTTAACATAGTTCTAAGTCGAAGAAAATACTAGTTAAATGTTTTGTAGCCATTTTTATAACCATTGAAGGATGTCAAAGATGTTCGGGATTATATTAGATCACAAAAACAATCATAGGGATCTTTTTTTATTTGAGCTTTAGTATGTTTTCTATTGTTGATTTGGAAGCCCATCTTCAGGAATGGTGTTATAAGTATAAACTCAAATTATTCTTCAAGTGTTTTAATGTAATTCTACCTTTAGTAAAGGAATTTCAATTTATTTCATAGCTATATTTAAATACTAAAATATATATGGGATAGTTTTACGCTTAATTTTAAATAAGTTCATATCCATCTTTGAATATGATAAATTTTATGCCATGTGTCTTACAGCTTGATTTTATATCTGAATTTAAATATGAAAATATACTTGGTAAGGTTTGTAATTAATTACATTCTCCTAAACTAGATTGTCACCCTCTAATAATTTATTCTTACCATCTTGAGAAATTATTTGGTCAGCACTAAGGTTCAATCACACCATAATAAATGAAGTTAATTTGATATCTAACTTTAAATATGAAAATATATATGGAATGGTTTTACAGTCAATTTCATTCTCCTAAATTTAATTTTCACCCTCTTTAAATTTCTTCATAACATATTCGGTAATTCTCTGGTTGCCCCAAGGTTCAATAAAACCATAGTAATTGAATCAAGAAGTGTCTCAGATCTCGTGAATGTCATTACCCTAGCAACAACTTGGCCAATGACGTTTGAAATATTAAAATTTGCATATTCTAATATTAAAAATGTCTTAAAACCGATAAGATAATTATTCCAAAGCAATCATTAAGCCTAGCAACCACTAGCCCTTATAAAATAAAACATGTATCTATTTTATATGGGCAAGTGGCTATTAGACATTATTTCTCATATCAATGTTGGATTCCCTAAGATCATTAAACATTTTTTCATAGATTCATAAATTTCATTTCTCGATCGATATATTGGACCCCAAAAGGATAATTAATGGATTCCAATATTTTGATTTTTGGATTCCAATATATATGAATTTGGAGTACAATTAATTCCAAAGATAGGTGATTTTGGATTCTAATATATGTGATTCTAGATTCCAATATATGTAATTTTGAATTGAATATGTGCGATTTTCGAATCCAATATGCGTTATTTTGAAGTGCGAGATAATACCAATATTTTCCATTTTGGAATCCAAAAATAGTAATATTGGATTCCAATATTTCCTATATTTTTTAGTTTTCTGGGAATAAGTCTATATTTATTTAAATAAGCATTAATTGATTTATTTCACATTAAGTATTATACTACATGAGTTTATTTATTCACGAAAATTATTTTTAATCATGTTTTTTAATATTGGCAAATAGTTTTTGAAAGGGACTATACCCTTGAATACAAAATAAGGCCTAAAAGCCGGAATAAGAGAGAGGAGCAGAGTAGTCAGAAGAAAGCTAAAAAGTTACAAAGAAAAACAACAAAGCCTGTAAATGACTACACAAACGAGACTAAACAAAGAAACAACGGCAAAGAAACAAAGAAACCGCTGACCAAGAAACAACAAACAAAAACAATAAAGAGCAGCAGAAGTATCCAGACTACTATTTTTAATCATGTTACATGGAGGGTCAAGTTCAATTTTCCCATGGAAAACATCTCATGATTACACTCCCCAAGGCCAAGCGCTAATTACAATTTTATTACAGCTATGTTCCAATAATTAGTTTAAGGATTCGAAGGCATTTAATGTGACATCTAATTTTTCCTTTTGTTTCTAGACTAAATTTACTAAATATCACTTTACATTCAACTTTAAAACAAGTTTGATTGATTAGGTTCATATGCCTTATTAAAATTTATTTGTATGACTCATTAGTTAATAGGGAAATTTGTATGATCATGAGACTACTAGTTCTTGTCCTAGGGAATCGTTTCTAAGAATATGATTACATAGTTTAAAATTTTACATTCATTACACAACAATACTAGTGGGAGAACAAGAAGTAATAGTCCATTTTGTACAAGATTAGGATTCACATTAAAGTTTACACGTCATGGATTCCATTTCTCACAATAATATGGTTTAAACACATTACAAAGAAGATCTAAATTTCTCTTTACTCCTAGCACATCATCTCATTGTTACATTTTCAAAAACTAAGCATAAATTAAAATTTGGTTATGTTCAACAATTAACTCTTAGTATTGTATTATATAAAACCAAATGATAATTGAAATTGGGTATGGAATTCATTCATAACCCTAACTCATCAAGATGAATTTCAAGGGTAGTTGACAATATTTTCCACCTAAATCCCTTCACTCTACACATGTGCCAGTCTAAGAGGGTTTTGCATTGGATTTTAAATCAAATCCTCAAGAGGTACCAACTTAAGGGATCTAACCACCTTTTTACATGCATGGAAATCAATCCTAAGGGGAAGGCCACAAACTTAAGATGGTGTTTAACCCTTACCACTCCCATCAGATGGGATTACAAAAAATTCGCTAAGTGGGAATGGTATAAAGATAACATGGATTTTGGTTCTTATTTTCCTAAGTTAGGGGTTCCATTGAGTGTGATGATTTAGATTCTCCCAATGTTTTAAGTTTTTTATGTTATGAAGGATCACACGAGAAGGGTAGTTATGAAAAGGTTTTATAGTAAGGATGCCCTTTTTATTTAGATTTCCTTTCTACATTTTCAAGGTAAATAAAAACACAACAAAGATTTAATCATAAATTTCACACCGAAAATGCACTATAAGATGTCAAGTTCAATTCATTTAACCTTTATATCCAAGTTTTTATAATACATATTTTTGAATCAAAATGACACCCATGGTTATATGCACATTTCCGCAAACACCCCAAACACAAGTAACTCATATATATTAAAAATTTCAATAATTAACCTTTAAATACATCAAAAAATTTAGGTTTAGCATGTACAATTTCATTATTCAAATAACATACAAAAATGATATTTTTAGTGACACTTCACTTCCTCCACGTCTTAGTACCTACAACCATTACATGGTCAGCAAAAATGTTGGCATGACATCCACCTAAATCTAGATTAATTTAAAAATTAGTTTTTCATTGACATGAACAAAAAAATAATTGCACAACCAGAGAGGGTTATAGATATATAATCATTTCATTTCACTTCATTTCTCAAAAAAGGGAAGAGAGGGGAGATAGAAACAATATTTTTCCAAAATTCAAATTTCGCATAACAATCCATAAGATAGAGTTTCAGATAGTGTTGGGCCCTAAAATTTACTAAGTCCCAAGGAAGAATTCATTGCGTGCGGGAGGCAGTAAAGAAGGAAGGTTCTTGGGAAAAAGTGTGTAAGGGAAATGGGTGTGGTAGAAAATGTTAGTGCACACGGTAGAAGAGGTTAGCACACATAGGAATATGAAGGTTTAGGGACATAGCCATATTTTATAGGATTTTTCATAGGAGAAACACATGAAAATCTTGAGTAGATGCGCTGAATGGATAAGGTGCCAGCTTCAAGCCTTAGAGGTTAAGAAAATCATATTCCACATAAGGGATATTCCTAGTATGATCATTACAGGTAGTGGAGGAATTTGCAAGATGACATAGGCATTAGACCATGGAGGACCAAAATTCCACTTTACATGTGATATGCTCATGAAGGAAACTAAGATGGTGCATCTAGATCCTATTTAAAGTAGTGCTTGGATCTGAAATGAGGAGAGGAGAGGGTGAGAATGAAATTGGGGAAATGAAGGGTTAATGAGGGTTAAGTAGTGACAAGCTATTGTAGTAATGCTTTCAAGAAGGGTTTTGAAGCATATTAGACATGGATTTGGGTATAAACAAGGGTTATAATGGGTAGAATAGCTAAGAACTCTCTCTCTCTCTCTCTCTCTGTAGATTATTTTTATAGGTATTAAGATAATATCCCTTGATGTATTTGGCCCGTATGAACCTCATGATGTAAGGGAGCCATTGTAAATATTTATAAACCAATCTATGGTGTGTGATTCTGGTTATTAATGGTCAAAAGTGTAAACCCTTGTGTTCTTCATAGTATTCGAGTCAGATCTAAGTTCATTATTCTTATTTATAATGTTCATTTCCATTTATGATACATCATGTGCATGGATCTATTTTCTATATCTTCTATTTTTGAGTGAATGTCTATTCTTCCATTTTTGCAACTTGTTCTCCATCAATGGCATATTTTTCTCATAAAGCTCACTAAAAAGGATGGGCTTGGTGCCCCCGTGTGCCTTGGGTGAGAACCTAGTGCATGCTGGGTGATAGGCCAACATGCTTAGGGTAGAATGAAGATATATGAAGAAATGACTACATTTTGGTTCTATTGTCAGGACCTCTTTTCGAAGATGTTGTGAGAATGGGGTGTGATGATGGAATTCTTGACCTTGGATGTTGAAGAATCTTGGATTAAATGCACGGAAGATGAGATTTCTAAGAGGTTCAGTACAAGTTCTAAGTTTGATGCACAAAAATGGGTGGAGGAGAACTTGTATCATGAACTCTACGAGACATTCTTATGTTGTTTCCCAGTAGAGTTGTATGAATGGATATCGACATATCCACCAAGGAATATTTGGTATTATAGACCTCATGTTTAGACCCATGAAGAATAGAAAAGGTTGTCGGATGCTAGTATGACATGAACCCATGCTATTCATCACTAGTGGAGTAAAGTGCTCACTAGTTATACCTTGAATTGTGTTATTTCTATGTATTATTTCCTAGAGATTGCTGAGTTTGAGTTCTTGAGGGAGCCTAGATGATCATTATTGCATTTTATTCCACTGGCTATCAAGATCTTGGTTATTACTTTGAGTTTGGAAGCATTTACCATGGTTGGATAGACTCTCATTAGGCATGGGACACAAAAGATGGCGTGGTAGAGGATTGCAAATCTTGCAAAAGAAATGCAGAGAGAGGAGAGGTGGCTCAAGTATAATGATGTTTGGGAGAGGGAGTTAGAAAAGTAGCATGAAGAAATAGAAGTGATGGACTTACAGAGGAAGACGTTGTGGGAAGGATTTGAGGTTTGTGCAGAGGACATGGAACCTGAGCGGTCTAAGATACCCCATCTTGGAAAGCACAAGAGAAACCCCTCGGCTACTAGAGAGATCTTGTCATATGAAAATGAAGGAGATTCATAGGTGCACATCTTAACCCATGTGGTGACTAGACCCTTGTGCTTATTTTTCCAATTCCTGAGATAAGTTTCGATAATCCAATTGGTATCAGTATTGGTATTCGAGAGAAACCTAGGAGGTATAATTTTTCATTTGGTACATGTATGGTTGTATAATAATTATTGTATTCACGGGTATCCTATCCGGAAAGAAATTTGGGCAAGGTGTGGGTTTAAAAGGTTTGATTATTTCATCTAGAAGTGGTACATGAAACACATCCTGGAGTGGTTTGGCACACAAAAATTTCGACATGCAGTTTAACATGATGATGGGATCACACAAAGAAACTACATTAGGCCCCTTACCTATGATAGGAGGAGTATGTAGTGGATCTAGAGAAATTTGCACTAGTGGATCCAGTGGGTCTTGTGGTGGAGGCAACACTAGAGGGAATCAAAGTCCTGGATCTACAGACAAGGTCCACAAGACCATCAACATGTGTTTTATGAGATGTCACTCCACTTACTTGATTATAATGGCATTGAGTATGTTGCAGAACTACATATGTGTAAGTTATTATGGTGCATGAAGGGAATCACTACCCTAGAGTGGAAATAAATTCATTTTTGTAATGATGTTGCAAGGGCACCTATATAGTTGGTATAAGAAGTATGACCCACACTAGACAATGGTGGATTATATTGCGATGCATAATGCCTTTTTGGTGGAGTTCCACATACCTGAGTTTGAACAGAAAATAATCAGTGCATTGAAGGATATTCAACAAGGAATGGCAGAGAGTGTGTGGGAGTATGACACACATTTCAAGACTCTCTTATCCAAGTTGTCTTATGACATTCACCCTTCGTAGCATGCTTAGTGGTTCATTGGAGGACCTGGTCTCACCATTGAAGAGGGAACTTTCACGAGATATGTGTGAGGCCTTAGAGGTTGCATTGTGTACTAAAGTAGTAGGAAGCATTGATATAGGAGTTAGTCTATTCCTAGAAGCCTAAATTTCTACAATGGAAAAGTAGCTGGAGAAATTGTTTGCAAACTCAGCTCATGAGACACGCAACGATTTGTAGTGGCATGATTTCAAAGTAGAGGGTCATATAAAGGAAAATTTCCCGAAAAGGTCGGTTCATGCCATATCAATGGAATGTGATATTTTCCTTGGAGATCATGATACAAGTATGTGTTTGCTGTTGTAACTCATGATCTAGAAGAATGTGTCATGTTATTGCAAAATTTGCACCTCTACTACCCATGACACCAAGGATTATAGATTGATTGACAAGATACATGATGCATTGATACTAGTATGCACCAAACCAATGTTGCTATTATTTTCAAGGATTATGGTCATCATTATGAAGGGCATGGGGATGGAGGAGGTCAAGGTAGAGGCTTTCAAGGAGGATTTAAAGGCCATGGAAATCGTAAGGGTGGAAGGATTGAATTCCCTCGGGAAATTGATATAATTTTTAATCTGAGAACATTACAAGTGCGAGTTTCCTAATTTGTTGTAGTGCTCTTGGTGTGGGAAAAAGCATAAGTATGACAAATGCCCAAAATTGTTTGAACACGTGAGCTAGAAGTAGTTGAAGGATAAGGGTGCTAGGATGGTGAGCATAAAGCATGCTAATCAACAGTGGATGCCAAGGGTGGTGCATGAGTTAGGGATAATTTTAGTGGTGAATATTCATAATATGATGAATATTCCATTTTGAAAAAATTTAAAAGGTGAATTTTCTGGCACAATTCAGTGACCTATTCACCTAAAAATTACAGTTTAATTTTTTTAGGGGTCATCTTTTCCTACCCTTGAAACTATCCCCTATATAATAATAGATTATTTTCCATGTAGAACACTACTAGCTCACTCATACCACCTAGGGGCATATGTATTATCAAGTACAGTAAACATGTGATAGGATGGTGGAGGCTACAGACGCGTGACAAAAGGGCCGAGACTACAGACACATGACAAAGATTTTGTTGATTCACGATAGGGAGATTTTGTTGATGTGTGACAGGGAGTGTTTTTTGATGTACGATAGGAGTGTGGAGGAAGTAGATGCGCAATAGAGAGTTTTTTGATGCACAACACAAAGATTTTGTTTTTGTGAAACCAAAGGGTGGAGGTTGTAGACACACAATAGGATATTTCCTATCGCGTGTCAATAATATTGTTGATGTGTGTCAATAAACCACATCGACGAATGTCAACAATGTTATTAATGTGCATCGGAGGTTCATTGATGCACGTCAAAAACCTTGTTGCTGCACTACAAAAATCTCCTATCGCACATCTGCAGCCTTCTATCACACCACTTAAAAATTAGGAAAAAAATTTGTTGTTGGACCCCAAAAAATTTCCTTCTCGTGAAACCGGTTCCAAGGATATTCGCCAGGTATTTTCCACCTCTAATTTATAATAGGTTTCTTAAAATGAACCCCGGTTTGAGTCGGAGTAAGAACCTATAATGGTGACGACACGAGATGAGGCTACGCATGTCAAGGAGATACAAAAGTAGAGATCACTAATTACAAGAGAAAAATTCATACATGGGAAGTATCTGGACCCTACACATCAAAAGGAAGTTTATCAAGAAATCATGGAGGTGATTCGAATCCTACAAGGAGAGATCCATTCCGAAGGAGCAGTCATGGTAGTTAGATTAGAAGAAGAGCATTGAGGCTCCACGAAGGATATAGATGAAGTCGGGAAGTCTATAATAATCTAAGACATGAGAATATCATCTGTCTATTAGGAGAGTGGTGAGGGAAAAGTACCAAGTGTCGAATGAGAGCACGAGAGGTAGGTTTTACATGCTAATCTACCTCCTCACAATCTTAACTATGATAAGGAGATTATGTTGAATGTAATTTTTATGGATGGATCCTAAGTAATATTTTGATTGACACAAGCACGGAAGTTAATTTTCTCACATTGGATGCATGGATCCAAATGGGAAGGCCACCATTACATCCATCTTCAAATGTTTTGTATATGGATAACAAGAGAAAGGTAATGCCCATTGGTGTCTTAAAGGATGTTATTACCACTATCCAAGGGGAGAAATTCATTAGAGACTTTGAAGTCTTAGCACTTGCTAAGGTGGAAAAATGTCTAGCGTTACTTACGCACCCCGGTGCTATAAGAACAATGTTGACTTATGTTTCAACAAGGGGCTTATAAGTTTTGAGAACAAGGAGTAATCTGTTATTATTCCTTTGATGGATGGAAATTTAATGCCCTATACAGAGCCCTTGGGAGAAGAATACCTACAAAAAATCTGTGTGCACTATAAGAGACCGTGAGGTTGTGTAACCAACAAAAAAGGCATTATTTAGTGGGAAGACACTCAATCTATAACTGATACAAATAGTGTGACATGTGAGAATTGGGCACATGGGATATATGAGTTAGCTAGAAGGAATTTAAAATACTCTATGATGAGAGTAACAATGACACACTTAGTCGAGATAGTTGGGAGGAAAATAGTTTCCAAGTTACACTAGGGGAGCCAACCATGATGTTTCACTACAAGCAATGGATACCTAGTGGAGAAGTGAGATCGAGAGGAGAAGTATACTTAGCTATACTTTTCTCACGACCATAGCACATTGGTGGGCGACCCATCGAGATAACCTTCTAGAATGGCATGAGGTGAGAATCATGTTCTCTGTTAGGTTTCTCTGAAGCAATGCACCTACTACTATACAAGACTCTTATAGGAAGGGACCCACCTCATTTCATGTCCAGGCATGTGAAAAGGCCCGAATGGAAGGAATATAATCCTTTACTCCATCTTTATGGGTGCATCGTATTTACTCCACCTTACAAGGCTATGCGTACACATGGTAAATTCATTTAGAGTTGTGCCATTAGATAGGAAACTAGCAAGAGTTGACGGTTGATCTCCTTCAATATTTTGAGTATCGAAGTACTAAACCATCAATGAATGAGGTATTGTAGGTTTTTAAGCACCTAACTATGGGAGATAGTGCCATGGTGGACATAGTACTATATTTTTAGGTGAACTCGAGTTGAAGCATGCTTCGATAAGGAAGAATAAGAGGATGTACAACTTGAGTGTGCATGCATGGAAAAGGAGAAAGGAAAATTGGTCTATGTGATAGATGGTAAATAGGTGGAAAAATTAGACATTAAACATACTATCAGTACATGTGAGGTTATGGATAGTGATGATGAGCAAGTGCATGCTTACTACGAACCCCTAAAAATAAGGAAGGTTAACATTGGCTTGGAGGCGGAACCTAAGGAAGCTACTATTGGAGATTACTAGAAAGAAAGGGAGGTTTCAAATATTATTGATCTGTTGTGTGAATTCTAGGATTTATTCCTGCATGGGTACCATGAGGTTAAAGGAGTTCACTAATCCTTGGGAGAAATGAAGATCAAGTTAAAGGAAGGTGCGCGCCCTATTTAAAAGATACCTTATCAAATGAATCCAAATTTGTGTGTCAAATTCAAGGAGGAGATTGACAAGATGATTGCATCAGGAATCATTAAGGCTATTAAGGAATGAGAATGGATAATTTGGATGGTCATCATCATTAAAAAGGATGGGAGGATAAGGATTTGCATTGATTACATGGATTTGAATGTAGTATGTGTCATTGATCCTAGAAGGATTAGTCATGTGCACAAGATCTATTCTTTCATAGATGGATTCTTAGGATATTATCAGGTTAGAATTGTAAAGGATGAGTAAGAAAATATAACCTTCACTATTAAATGGGGAAGTTTTTCCTATATTGTCATGGCTTTTGGGTGAAGAATGCTTTGTTGTGTTTTTGTGCATTGTGTTTGAGCGTTTTAGGACTTCATCTATACATTTCTATAAGTCTACCCGGATGACTAGATAATATATGGATTGGTGAGGGACCATTATGAAGATATGAGGCTGATGTTTAAGAGATGCTCGGAGGTTGATTATATCTCTCAACATTAAGAAATATTTTTCGCTACTCCATTTGGCACCTTGTTGGGACATATCATATGTAAAGAAGGCTTCTTTGGTGGATCATGCCAATTTTTTCATTATTATGGGATTGGGGGAGCCTACCACCTAGAGCACTCTAATGATTACTTGCAATGATTATCTAAGATGGTGAGCAGAGGTAGTTCCTACAAGAGATTTCACGACAAGAGTTACAACAAAAATATTCCTATGTAAAAATATAATCAGTAGGTATGGGTTCCTCGACTTTGAATAGTGATCGAGGTACTTAGTTTTTTAATGAGATAGTCAAAATTTTGTTGGTAGAATTCATGGTGGATCATCACAAGACTACCCCTTGTCACCCTCGTGCCAATGGGATCTTTGAGGAATTTAATGAGATATTGATTCATACACTTACTAATATTTGTGATGTTGGGAGGAAGGATTGGGATGAAAAAGTCTCACCCATGCTATGGGTATATGAAACAACTTATAAGAGATTAAACAAAGCCACACCGTTATAGTTGGTGTTTAGCATCAAGCTATTTTTATGGTAGAGTTCATGCTACCCTCTCTGCATATTGTACATGCATGAGGATTGGATGATGAATAGGCATTGCAAGAGTGCATTGATAAGTTAATGTAGTTGGATTAAAGATGATCCCTTGCTAGATGGATTCTGAAGACTGAGAAGGAAAGAAAAATGCCTAGCATGATCATCACATAAAGAATAAACAATTTGAGGTTGGGAAAATGGTTTTACTTTGTGATTTTAAGTTCCTGCGCCATCTTGAGAAGCTCAAGCTCCATTGGTTGGGACCATATTATATTACCCATATACTTGATTCAGGTAATTGTTAGCTACATGCACTAGATGGAACAAAACTTCTCGGGTATTTCAATGGAAGTAAACTGAAGCCCTACTATGAATAAGGCTTCTAGGTGTTTGTAAATAAGGCAAGATATTGTCATTTAGCTTAGGATTTCCCATAATGCATTATCATTTCTTTGTGTTTCCCTTTCTCGTTACTTTGTTCCTTTTGTATTGTTATGGGTGCATGTGTGTGCTGGTGGCTAATTACATCATAAAGGTGTTATACATAGAGTATCATGCATATTTTTAGTGTGGGGAGGAACATAAAGGGGAATCAAGTAGGACACGGTAATAGTTGGAATAAGTGCCTAGAAAAATGTTGATGTAGTGACCTAGGTTGTGAATTTAAAGGAACATGGGGTAAAATGAGCGCATTTAGCATATGTGATCATTAGAGGAGATTGGTGTCAAAAGGCTTTGATAAACCACATACAAGGGTAAAAAGCACATGAGCAACATGAGGTGAGAAATGAAAAGAACTTGGTCCAATACATAGAGGAAGATTCATTTTGGCATAGGAGAAAGAGAAAACAACTCTATGGTCAAGGAAGTCAGACGCCAAAGGTTGTGGAAGTGTTCATGTAGGTTTTCACGTGGAGGAAAAGCACTCGATAGAATGCGTGAGAAGGATGGCATTATAAAACGCTGACTTTAATGTGTTTGTATGTTGGTAGGTGGCATCGAGGTTTGTGTGTAAAATCGAAAAGCTATAAATAGAGGGTCATCGGTGAATTATTATTTTACCTTGTGTTTTAATTTATCGAAGAAGTTCTTGTGTTTTAAGGTGATTATTGCGAAGAAATTGTTAAGAGTAGTGTGTGGAGTTGAAGAAATTAAAGGACTTGTGAACTAGCATGGAGGAAAAGTGGATGGTCATATGTGGAAGAGTTTGTTTGTGGATTCTTGTGGGTGGATACATTGTCATATGGAAAGGAAGTGCTCTAGGTTAGGATTTACAAGATAGGGTATGGTTTTCTATGGAAATTTTTAGAAGTAGAGCCAAGGGTTTGAGAAGTAATAGAACTTGATTCAAGGGAGAAACTATAGAGGACCAGAGAAAGAGAAAATGGCACCAACGAAAGGATCGACCACTTCATTGAAGAAGGGAAAGGGTAAGGGAAAAGAAAACTGATCATTTCCACAAGTTTCAATGAAGAATGGTATGCAGAGATACAGTACCCATATGGTGTGATGCTAGGGAAAGATTAGGTGTTTCATACAAGGAAGATGGCCATGATTGATTACAATCATCGCACGAGAACCACAAAGAAAGGAAACGACCCTAGAGTTAGTTCTCCCAATCAAAAAGAGGATGGTAGATGGGAAAATCATCTATGGTGATTAAGTAAATGTGAAGTTAGGAAAGGGATCCTATAACTTTATGAGTTTCCCTATTTTAGACACAACTAGAGTGACTATACCAATGGTTAATGTCACATGTACATGAGGACTACTTATATTTCATAGGAAGGCACATGCACATAACCCCACAATTGATTCCTAAGTTCACCGGCCCGGTCTATGAGGGATATCCATTTGGATGAGGACTTGTGTGATAAGGAGGCCATCAAGAAAATGGTTGAAACATATTGTTACAATAAGGATTCATGGTACTTTGACATCACTTTGAAATCACTAACCCTATTATGAGGATGGCCACACCCTTGGTAAAAAATATGAATGGGCATGAGACATGGATGCAACTAAAAAAAATTTGGTTAAATTTATGTCACAAGATCTTGGAGGGCACCATTTACAACCTCTCAACTTTCATTGTAGAGAATATTATTGATGTTACTTGTGATGAGAGAAGATCATGTTTGGTAATGTCCTTGTTACCATTTTCTTTTCAGAAATTGACCTGTCTCTCGATGGGCTAGATAAATTTGTTTAGGAGTAATTAGATTGGAACCCCTCTCCCATAAAGAGGTTTGAAGCTTATACTTGTGACACCATGAAAAACGCTTAAAAGGCACGCTTAGAGAAATTGTATTAATAGATTCATGATTAATTTGGATATAAATGAACGATACTGAATAGTTTCCTCCATTATTGGATGGAGAAGCTAAGTTTTCCATATACCAACACTTTTGTATTGGTAGGTTTACCTTGACAGATGACACCAAGGGTCCTTGGTGTAAGTTACCCTTCTCCTTCACAACATAGTATTTTCAAGGCACGGTAAACAAGTTTAAGGAGGTGAAGAAACTAATATTTGATCTAAGTGTTGTAGATCAAGATCACCATGAGATGCATTAGACCTTGGTGTATCCCAAGAAGTGTGCCTATGTAGAAAAGTACGTATCTCATGACGTACACATGGTAAAATCGGTGACATTTCCTATTGTAGGTAGGACGGTGGCAAGGGTGTATGTGCGGCTAAGGCCCAAGTTTTAGAAAGGTGATTATGTTGAGGATGACATCTCAATCCCTAAGGACCCCACCGGGAGGAAGAAGAAGGTAGTAATTAAGAAGAGATAACAGGAAGAGACTCCTATTAAGAAGATATAATTAAGGGTCGTAGAAGTCGGTATAGGTACAAGAACCTACGTTCAATGGAAGAATTCTCCGTGAGGAAGGAGTCACCAAAGAAATAAGAGTATTCTAGGAGAGAAGATTCACCGAGAAGGAGGATTCCTCTGTGTTGGATTCATTAGTAAAGAAAAATAAAATGGTTGCGCAAGGATCAAACTCGAGAAGACAGAGAGCATCAAGGATGATGATTCTAAGGAGGAAAATGAAGGATACAATGAAGAGTATGAGGAAACCTAGAATCCTTTTGTGTAAAATGTACACAAGTTTAGTGAAGAAGGGGATGAAGAGTAGGAGTATGAGGAGGGCACCCATACCAAAAGATGAAGTGAGGAGGTAAACATGCATGATCAAAAGACCCCGACCCCGACCGAGGAGTAGATGGATAACACTGTAGAGATGGAGGTGGTAGGTATTATCCAATAGTTGGTGGAGCACAAAGTAGAGTGAAGCATCGAAGAAGTGATGAAGGAAACTGAAGAGATTTCATGTGTAGGAAAGGAATATGGGAGCATGGGTGGAGACCCTAGGTTAGAATTAAGCATCCCAATGGTTGTGCGCACAAGTGGGAAGGGCACAGTAGTGGCGCAGGAACATATTATGACTTATATTAATGATCCAAGAAAGGTATTATTTGTGCGCTTCCAAAGTACCATTCCCACCGACCAACTCCTTGCATACCCACACATGACAAAAATGTTATCCATGGCTTTTGAGTCCAAGGTTGATGAGCCCGAGTTTGAGGTAAATCACTATGCATTGATGAAGACACCAGATTCCAAGGGAATAAACCCTCTTCTAAATGCCCAATAGATGTTAGATGAGAAATTTTGCAACGTGTTCAAAAATGTATTGGTGGAGGTAGAAGAAATACTCTTTGGTAGAAATGATAGAATAAGGGTCTTGGAGGAGGAGCTTGAGAAAAATAATGAGGAGATCATTGAGAGGAATGGGGAGATAAAACAAAAGGAATTTATCGGTGTGCAGTTAAGGAAAATACTAAGGGGTGAAAAGGTAAAGGTGTGTGAAGTCCACATGAATATATAGGCCATTTAAGATGTCATTATCTTGAAGCACCCATACATATCTTCTCTTGAGAAGAAGTACAACTCAACCATGCATTTCTTGGAAGACTTAGTGTGCATAATCACCATGGAGAGGTAGCCACTTACATTAGAATCGAAGTAGAAGTAATGGCATGCAAAAGGAAGGAAGAATAGTTGAATATTGGGGAAATACTAACTCAGTACTTTGAGTTCCTTTCCTTAGTAAATACCATGACAAAAATGTAAAAAGTTGTATATGACAACTGTAATGACATGGAAAAATTAGCAAGCATATTAGTTGTCAGCCATGAAGCGGATCTAAAATAATTTCAAAAAAATAAGGGCAATAGGGCAGAGCGGGACAAGATCTTGGCCAAGGTAGAGAAGAAATCAGAGGTGATCAAAACCTTAAGGGTTTCGATTAAATGTAAACTAAAGGAGTTGTATCCCCAAGTTACTCACAGGATAGATGCATTGGAAGACCTTAGCAAGTAGATGGAAAGCATTGAAGATACACTGAAGGCTAAGGGGGATGAGATGAGTTTTGAAAAATTTAGCATGATGATGGGTGACTTACTTCAAGAGGTGTTGATTGAGGTGGATGTTTGGGTTAAGATGAAGCCCCTAAAGAAATATTTCCCACTTCTCATGCAACAGTAGCAGGATTCTTCCATTCTTTCATTCTTTAATCAATCACAGATTCTTTCATTTTTCTTTAGTGGAAGGGTAGAGTATTTCCATGGACATATAACATGTGTAGTGTGAGGTAATGTTGGGCACTAAAATTGACTAAGTACTAAGGAATAATTCAGCCCGCATGAGAGAAGTAAAGAAGGAAGGTGCTAAGGAAAAAAACGCAAGGGATAGAAGAGGTTGGTGCACACAGAGCATGAAATTTTAGGGACTTAACCATATTTTGAAGGAGTTGTCATAGGAGAAACACGTGAAAATATTGAGTAGGCATGCTGAATGGATAAGGTGTTATCATAGAGTCTTGGAGGTATGGAAAATAATATTCCACGTAAGGGATATTCCAAGGATGATCATTACAGGTAGTGGAGGCATTTACAAGATGGCATAGGCATTTAACCATGGAGGACCACACTTCAACTTGGCATGTTATCTACTCATGAAGGAAGCCAAGGCAGTGCATCTAGCCCTATTTAAAGGTGTTCTTGGATCCAAAATTAGGATAGGAGGGGGTGAGAATGAAGTGTTGGGGAAATGAAGGGTTAAGGAGGGTTTTAATAATTGACAAGGTGATGTAGGAATGCTTGCAAGAATAGTTTTTAAGCATATTGGGCATGGATTTGGGTATGAAAAAAAGGGTTGTAATGGGTAGAATAGCTAAGATATCTCTCTGTACTGAGTATTTTCTAGGGTTTAAGATAATATCCCTTGATGTATTTGGTTCAGTATGACCCTCATGATGTAATGGAGCCATTATAAATATTTATAAACCAATACATGGTGTATGATTATGGTTATCCATCCTCAAAAGTGTAAACCCTTATGTTTTTCATATTATTCTCGAGTCATATCTAGTTTCATTATGCTTATTTACAATATTCATTTCCATTTATGATTCATCCAGGTACGTTCTATTGATCGTATCTTCTATTTTTAGTGAATGTATATGCTTCCATTTTTTCAACTCATTCTCCATCAATGGCAGACTATTCTCGTTAATCTTACATAAAGGAGGGGTTCGATGCCGAGTGCTCCTTGGGTGAGCGCCAATGCATGTTAGGTGATAGACAAAGGCGCTTGGGGTAGAAAGAAGCTATATGAAGAAATGACTACATATAGTCATTCATAAGTGTGAATAAGTTTTATTGTTTCTTTTTTGACTTGACTAGGGTCCTACGACCTCCTTTAACATTTTCCTACTAGATGGGAAAACATCCAATTTTGGATCAAAGGCTAAGAAAATAATTTCAAAAACTAGCTTCGATGGGAAAATTCACAATGGGTAAATTCCTACATACCAAGAATTCATTGGATTTGATAGAATTGAGAACTAGAAAATGGGTTACAAACAGTGACTAGTTTTACAAAGCCACCAGTTGTAAACATACTAGTTTGATCTAGTCAAACAACACATAGGGGCTTGTAAAAATCATTTGCAAAAATAGCTAGTAATGTGTTTTTCCCCAAATGAAGGTTAAATTTTATTTTATAGTAAAAATACTAGAGGTTTGCGAAGGAGAATAAGTATTTCTTTGATTAAGGTCCAAATAGTGAGCCAAAATGAAACCCAACTTTTCACTTTTAATAGCTTCCTAAACCGCAAAACAACGTAACAAAGCTCCTAGAGGGGAGGAGAAAAGAACACATATGGTCAAACAGGTTGATCTAAGGATTGATGTGACTCCCCACATAACAAGGAACACAAATGAGACTTGACATCTCTTTTACGGGGTTTAGTAAGTTATTTTGCAAGTCTCCGAAAATCGTGATTTACTAACTTTTACCAAGGGATGTTAGCTAGGTTTTAACGGTAAACTCAAACTCAACAATTCAGATAGAGGGGTTGTACTTACTCAATTTGGTTATGGATTTTCTGAATCATATCATAAGAGGGTTAAATAATATGGTTGGAAACACAAGGGTAGTTTGGATTTGTGTAAGTCATAAGGTGAGGTTTTATTTCTTTGCACCGTCGGTTCATTTAAAAGAATAACCAACGGTATAATAATCTATTTAACGCTCCAAACATGACTAGTACCTATGATGATTTCTACTTTAAAAGGTACAAACGTTGATAGGTGATTTTGTCATTATGAAGGTGTACTCTTATGACTTTGGAAATCATGTTTGTAGTAAAAAATAATTCATCTATGGAGAAGGTACATTCTTTCATGCTTTTTCTTAATTTTAATGGAGCAATTCACCTCCTTTATGTAGAATTAATTCACTACTTGAATTGAGAAATTTGGGTTATGTTTTCATAATTCTTATTTCGGAAAAACATTACCTTGGATCAATTCCATTGATCCAAGGTATGCTTTTAATTCATGACTTTGAGGTCATAACGACCGAGTTAGATAGATTAGGTGATCTATGGATTTTGACTATTCTAAGGAAAGGAATGAAGTCCTTAGACCCTGCGGCATATTTGAATTTCAATATTTGGTTGGTCCTTATTTGGTTTGTAGATTACAATGCTTGCTTTGAATGGTAACCTATTTTTAACTATATGTTTTAATACTAAGGGAATTTAGCCTAAAGCAAAGTCTAACCTATGTCTTTGCAATATTTTGTAATTAAGATGTTGTGACTTAAACTTGAGACCTACCTTTGGACCTATGTTGATTTCCTAAACTAATGTTAACCTAACTTAAGGTATGGCCAACCTAAAGGGGATGTATGGAACAACATGGAATATGGGTGGTCGGTGGCATCAATTTCAAAATATTAAATGGGATTTAATTCATTCTTATCTCCTCCTACCACTAACTTTGGCATGGGCATTGGAAAAGTTAGGGGAGGCTACACCGGCATATTGGCATCTCCACCGAGTTTAGTTGCATGCAAAAATTTAAAAATAGACATTGCTAAATGTGGAGATGGCAGTGGTGTGGAAAATGGAGGGAACTGACAGTCCTTTACATTTAATGTTTTTGAACTTGGAAAAACAACCTAGGAAAATGCATGAGGGGTTTTGCATGGTTGTTTTGATCTTTTGGTTCATTTTCGAGCTTGAGCTTTGCATGATGTTTTTTTAGTTCGTCGAATCTCTAGTTCGACTCTTTCTTGACTAGTTATTTTTGCATTACATGGAGCTATTTTTGGACTCTGTAAAATCTATAAGAAGATGATAAAGTATTGGAAGTTGGTTGACGTTGCTTGGAGAAGAAGAGGTTTTGAAGTGCTACTTGGAAATCTTCTACAATCGGTGAAGGAGAAGCTCTATCAGGCATGATAGGCTCTACCCATTAATTTGTTCGATTTTACTTAATTGACTTCATTAAAAGAACTCTACTCTTGGAAACAATATGGATTTTATTTGTTGATATGATCTCTGCTTGTGATTTTTTTATTGTTATCATGTATGCTTTATCGACCCTATTGAAATAATAATCTGGGTTTTGTTTTTCTTGATCTAGTCTATTGGATTATGTTTTAATATTTTGCATGATCTTGAGATCCGCTTGATCATCTGTAGGTAATATTGTTGAGTTGTGTAAATGTGGTAATATCTCAGTTGCTTAACGTGTGGAACTTGGTTGGAATACCTTGTTTCACCACTGGGAAACACTTCAGGTGTTAAACCATTTAAATATCTCGACTGTTGCTAGATCTTGCTTGAATCCTTTTGGGGATTAAACTTCTACAACTTTGGCTTTAGCATATTCTTTTTAGTTGATGGAAGGATTTAAATTTTGAAGACGTGTCTAAATTTTATCACTTCTATGTTTGTGATTCTAGGTTTTTTTAAACTTCCTGTTTCATTCGTATGTCCTTTGAGTATTGAGGAAAGTTACATTGTTCTGGGTTTTTCTTGGAAAGGAGTTTTTTGTCTGTTAAGACTTGTTAGAGATTTTATGTTCATAAATGGAGGATCCGGAAGGAATAACCATGTTAGCTCCTTAAAAGGAATTAATGCTTGTGTAGGTGTAATTTAAGAAAAGTGTTAATTTGTCTTCTATTCGTTTGGAGTATTTGGGTAACCTGTGAGATTGAGGAAACTGTTGCTAAGAAAGGAAAAATTGTCTTGGGTTTTGGAATGTCTGGATAGTTCGAAGACATTGTTTTTGTGTTTAGTTTTCATGACTCTTGACCTGGGGCCATTAAACTTGGTTTTATTTCATTTTGATTGTTGACAATATTATATCGATGAAAATTAAAAAAAAAGTGTCTTGTTTTTAGTTAAATCACATTTTAAGTTTCCTTCCCCTTATGGATTTGAGTTAAGAGGACTAGGCAGACTTACTCTTCGGTTAATCCTCCTCCTTTCTCCACTGTGTCTGTTAGGATTTGGTTACTTGTTGTCTGGAGGATTTAGGTATTTATTTTACTGTCCTCATTGATTGTTGAAAGGTAAATGAATGTTGTTCTTCATTCTTCTTCTTCTTGGGATTGTTGTCATTTAATTTGATCCTTGTTTAATCCTTTGTTTGGGATTTCGGTTAAGGACGGTAGAGACTGGACTTGTCTGTTATGTTCTTGTTTAGATCATGCTCTCTTTCTAATCATGCTTAGAACTTTGAGTGAACAATATCTCTCTCCTTTGATTTTCCTTCTGTTTCAATCTTGATATGAGAGATGTCTAGTTTGGTCTATTTCGTAGTACCTTCATTGGGACTTTCTTAAAGAATTAAGTCTAGTTGTGATAGGATAGTATAGCTGAAGCAAAGGTTATTTGGAAGGATTGTTGTGTTTGGTTGGAAATATTATGAGTAAGTATTTTTGTTTGGTGAAAAATATTTGAATGGTTGAAGGAGTTGAAGCTGATTGTTAAATCCCTCCATTCTATTCTTTTGAATTAACTTTGGTATTGATGTATCTCTTGGGGATTGTATTCTTAGTTCCAATTGCATGCCTAATTGATCTTATCCTTTGTTGAAATTTGTTTAGTGTTGAACTTTAACTTAATTTGGATTCTAATTCTGAATTTGAGTTATAGGATTCTTAAATTAGAAACTCTTTCCAAGTTATGTTGTTTGGACCATCCTAAACTTATTCCTATGTTTTGATTTGATCTTGGCATCTTAGATTTTAGGATGAATTTAGGTGAATAAAAATGTTGAGATGGAAGTACTATTGTTCTATCTAATGTTGAACTATTCCTAAGAAATAGTTAGGATAGTTATCTTCTCATGTTAAATAGGTTTAATTGAGAAGTGAATCATGTAAAATAATATATGAAAGGAAAATTGTGATTTTGATGAAATAGTACTTATCTGGATTATTGTTTTAATTATTTTTATGTAAAACAATAATATGAAAGTTGAAGTTGTTTATATCATGATCTATTCTTAATTATGATATGGTTTATCACTTCTCTCTCTCTCTCTCTCATTTGTGAATAGTGATTTCTTTTGGTATGTCTTTTTGTATTGCTCTGGATTGTTTCATAACAACAAAGTTCTCTTTATGAAATAGTTAGCTAAAAGAACATTTTTTAATGTTTAGTGCTTATCATGCTCAGTTCAATGAACTGACCCATGCTAACAATTTTGCAGATGGACTTTGTAAGTGATGAAAGGAGAAAATATTTATAGGAAGTTACATTTGTTTACCAAAGAGATTGGATCTTTTATGATGAAATATGTATCATTCCCGACATTTGTTTTTGGAAAAGAAATTTATACTTGTAATTGATCTTTTTATTGTTTTTTAACATTAGGAATGTCTGGAGTGTTTTGTCGATAATGTATGAATCCCCTTTGATGAATAAAATATTTGTGGACTTGTTTGAACTTGATGTGCACTCTTTTTGGGTATTCGAAGTGAATGGAAATGATAAGTATTTCTTTAATTTTTCTATCATTAATATACCCTCTTGGGTTGGATTAAATTGAATAGAGGTCAAGGGTACTAAATGTACTACCCTCTTTAATGAAATACAACTTATTAAAGTTGACATTCATGCATGGATATTCAACTAGATCATTATGGCTATATTAAAACAAATGTTTGTGGGTGAATAAAACTATGATGATAACTTGTAATATACTATGGGGTTATAAATGAACATTAATCCTTTATAAGAAAAAGGGAAGACAACTTCCCTGCAATGATTAATAGACTGTTTTAAGACCTCTTGGAAATAAATCTGAATGTAACTTTGGATAGTTGAAGGTGGGATTTCTCATGATGAGTTCCTTAACTAGAATAGGAATGTAGAGAAAGGAAATTAAAAGGGATTATAATTCATTCCATTGAAGTCTAATATAAAAAGAACTTGATCTAAACTTATGTAAGCTAAGGCTTGAGTAGGTGAGTAAATAACAACACTATTATGTATGCTGAATTTGTTATGTGAAACACAAAAATAAGAATGTTAATGGATTAAAAATATATATATGAAATGGTTAGGAGGCAGATGTATCTACATACCAACTCCAATTGCAGTTTTTACTTGTAACCCTAATGGTTAATGAACCTAGTTGTTCAGTAGGGCTATTGCAATTAACCCTTAATAAGGAAAATTTATTAAGTCATTAAATTATTTCTAAGGTATGTTCATATAGATGAGGATAACTCAGTCAAATGTTGGCACACACCAAATGCAGTATAGTACATTCATGAATACTTGGGTATTCATGAGGATGATGTGTTGCAGTTGACATGTTACATCACCCTTTAGATTTTAATCATCTAGATCTACATAAATACCGACTTGATCAAATTTTTTTCCCTTGGTAGAGTTTGGGGCATAATCTAGTGTCGTGGTCAACTCACGATGACTTAGGATAACTAGACACACACAATTGGCTTAGGTCTATTGAGTATGCCTATGTACCCTTATTCACTGCAAGAAGTCCTCCACACTAGACTATGTTGCTAACCTTGGTTAGGGTTAAACCTTGAACAAGTGGACTAACATGAGTTAGTGAAGACCAATCTAGATAATGATTAAGTGGGTGAAGAACATAATGCCATCTAGGAAAATAATCAAGAACAATATGTTTAAAATCTTTGGCCAAAGTATTTCAAGCTGCTAGTTACGTTGTCCTATGTCACCTAGTTTAAGAAGTGGGATTTCAGATGGATATTGGTAATAGATATTTAGTTAGGCCTCTTAAAGCAGTAACACTTAATACCCCGAAAATGGTAAGGTAACAAAGTATACGTAGCATACAAATCATTAAGTTAACATGAGAGATCGGTATGATATCGAGTCATGAAATGAGATATCGGTGTTCCATCGAGTCATTTACAACTGCATATGGTTTTCTGTTATGATATTGATTGGCTTGGAATGTGTGTTATAAATTATTATTATTTAGAATAGAGAACATTAAAAAAAATTCCCTTGTTTCTAAAGTCTTCAAATGGGAATGTTACAATCTATGGGTTTATAGTTTTATTCCATTTGCAAATGAAGAACCAAAAATACAAAAAATGGAAGAAAAATGTAAGAGAGACCATGCTTTGAGAGTAAACGAAGCGGGGGTAAGTGAGTGTTGCATGAAGTCCGCATTCATGACCAAAAAGATAAAGAAAAAGATGAGGATTCATTCAAGCATTTTACGAGTGTTGTTTAATCCGGAGTTACTCCATGTGCATGTGCTCATCAGATACCAAATAATAAAATCACAACATGTTGATGGAAAAGTTTTGAGTTTCCTTAAGATAGTTAGGCACAACTAAGGATGTCATACTCACAAACATCACAACAGTCATTTTTTGCACATCGTGTAACCATGGTAAACCATCCAGATAAGGAATTTATTTTAAATCTTCAAAGGATAGTCAAGGGCACCTTTTACCCTGAATCATCACATTCTATGAGACCACATTTCATTCGAGTATTCTATCAAATAGTTCACATGATACGTGCATGCCTCCATGTTTTCACACCGGTCTACTGGGAAGCAACAATATCCGTCAAATTTAATTATCCAACACAAAATGAATATTTTTGTGATGAATAGTGACTCCATAACCATATATGCTCTCAGCACCAAGAAAACACATCCACGCAATCGCCCTGAGAATTAACTAGAACGTTGAAGATAAATTTTATATTTTTCTCAAGGTACTAGCATGGCCAAACTTTCTTCCATGTAGCCACATAAGAGTTGAATCTTATTTTTGGGCCTGGTTTTTAGATAAATCATGCCATTTGAAGCATTTACAAACCACCTCTATCAAACATGCACCTTCCAAAAGTTCCAATGCATTGAAATTGCATTTCTTGGCATTGTTTGGAGTAATGTACACACCTAATTGTGGCACTCTAGGAGATACATATGGTTGTGGTATTTCACATAGATTAAAAGTGAAAGAGACAAATATTTTTGACACAATAAAATGTCCCACTTTTTTGTATGTTTTGTACCTTTATAAACATGAATTTTCAATTTCATTGATTTTCTAAAGGTAATAGCCACAAAATTGTACACATTCATGAAATTCCACAAACTAACGAAATGTTGTGTTTATAGTATAGAATACATGAGTATTTTTTAATTTATTTTAGTAAAAATATGGTAGTTATCTTAATTTTGTTTCAGACGTTGTTTCTTATGTTATAAAAGAGGAACAACTATCCCACAGTGGTGTTTTTAAATGAAAACTTATTTTTTCACCATGAAATTTTAGATATATGTTCAAGATTTGAATATCAAGGTCCTGTCAAATTTTCATATTTTTTTATTTATATTTTTTATTATTTATTATTTAGTGAAGATATTTTCAAATAAATGGCATACATATGTCTATGCCAATAACTTTTAAGATTTATATCAAAATTGAATTTTTTTTTCATAGCTATGAAGAAGACTTCAACAAATAGTAAGTTTATTTTTTTAATTTTTTAATATATTTTGCTATTTTTCAAATTGGGTTGATTGTGTACTATTGATTGTCCTAAAATACCATATGTTAACAAAAAATAAAAATAAATAGTAAAACAAATTTTTAAAAATGAAAATTATATTTTTAGAAAGGTGATAAAAATCTAAATTTGTGTTAAAATTTTGTAATTTTACTAATTCGTTAACCCTAATTACGTGGCACCTAAGTGGCATATTTTGGCTTACAATCATCCTCCAAATGGATTTGGTGCCAAAATGTGCCACATAGGTGCCACATAAGTGCCACATAAGGGGGTTCACACGAACCCCTTAACCGCCAACTTGTGACCACTACGTTGCCCGTATGTTTTCCTACCAATTTGGTCGATTCGTAATTTTTTTTTAACTATAGTTTTTAAACAATATTTTTCAATTTTTATGTTTTAAATTTAGTTTTACAAATTCTATTTTTAAAACTAGAGTTTTAAAGCAATTATAGTTTTTGATCAAAAATATATAATATGTTATTATATTTTTAAAAATATAGTTTTTATTATTTATATATAATACAATTAACTTTAAAACATATAGTTATTTTATTTAAAAATATATTACAAAATTAAATAATTGTATATTAAATTTAAATTGTTTTAAAATTAGAAAAGTTGTTTTAAAGTTATAAAAAGTGAAATTAAAAATAACCTAATTTCTATTGAGATTTCTATATAATAAGAGTTGCATGTGTATAGTTTTTTATTGAATTTACTCTTAGAAATTCAGATCTAGCTCAATTTGTGTGTGTAGGTGAAAATTATTGAAGTGAAGGAATAATGGGAAATTAGAAGAATAAGAAACATAAACATAGCAAGGACTAGACAATAGAGAAGAGTGCTAGAAGATCAGTTCTTAGGAAGGCACAAACAAAGAGAGAGAAGGTATAAATAGAGAAATACAAGGCTACAAAATTGGTACATACATAATTGAAACCCTTGATAGATCGTAATTTTATTTTTCTTTCTAGGGTAAATCTGATTTAATATTTTTTAGATTGGGTAAAGGTAAGGGTTTTGATAGGATCCCATAACCTAAAACAATAGAAAAAATATGTGAAAATAAAAGACTAACAAAAACAACCTAAGAACCAACCATACTAAAAAAGGCTCCACACAAAAACATCATTCAACAAAACACTAATTGTTGAAATATCAACAAAACATCAGCTAATCTCCCTAAATATAAAACATGGTAAAAAATATTGCAACCACTCAATAGTATAATTTAGATCTTGATCTAGCCATCTACTTTGTTTTTGTATTTCTTGTTACTCTCTAGCACACATGGTTGAATTGGTCTCTTAGTTAAATCTAGGGTTTCTATTTAACATCAACTTCCATTCTTCAACATCCTCTCTCACCTCTTAGAGAGGCTCTGTTTTAGTACCCACCAACACCTTTCTAACTTAATCCTCATAATTGGGTCGTTCCCAAAAACAAGAACCTTTATATTCCTCACATCTATATCTCTATAGTTAACCCCTTAACATTTTGTTTCTTTATTCTAGATTTTACCTTCTCATATCCTTCAAAATTTGGAATTTTTCACCCATCATGCTTATGTGTTCCATTCAAAATAATTATCTATCTCTAGATATGGGCCTTAACCCAATTCCTCTTTGTCAAGGGTAGCCTCTAAATTCTAGCTCACCATCATAAGATGCTCCCAAGCGGGCCATATTCCTTATTGTTTATCTAGTTGTAATATATGTTTTCCCATTATTTAGGTATGCTTCTATCCTTTTTTTCTTTCTATCCTCACCTTTTCCCACTCATTGTTTCTCTCTTTCATCTACCAAAAGGTTTTCTTCTTCTAGATACAAACATGATCCTCTCAACATACCTTTATTTCTTAGCACTCTTTCTTTATCCACATAGTTTACGATTGTGACATGAATATGCATATCCCTTCCCCATCTCTCATCTTACTAATTCTACTTTCTTGCTTGATTTTCCCTTTCCATTGTAGCCTTCTCCCTAATATTTTATCCCTTTGATAATTATATTTTATAATTATCATGTCATTCTCTCTCTTCTATCATTTGAATCTTGACTCGCCTCTCTATCAACTCTTGATGCTTTCCTAATGGTTCTTTTATCACTTGTGTGCATGTCTTAGCCTCTTCTAACTTACTTTGTAGCTCATTTTCTCTCTCGTCTATGTTATGAAGTGTTTCTTGCACTTATTTTATTTGCATTGTACTTTCCTTTTCATCCCCTACCTTGGCTTTTGTTGAAGAGTGGATGGCTTGATTTAGGGTGTACCATTCATACTATCCAACATTCGTGATATTTTATAGTTTTCACATGTTCTTTAAGCATGTTATTTTCTTCTTTTAGCCTTTGTGTGACAATTATCATATCCTCCATTTTAACATCTTCTAGTTTCCCCCTTACTTCCATGTGTTCTATTCTTTCTTTCAAGCTCATTAGTTCTTGCACACAGATCTTTGATGACAAAATGAGTGGAGTCATTGTGGGGTTGTAAGCTTCTTCAACATCCTTAATCTCTACTTGGTGGTCTATGCCTTCCATGTTATGTGTTTTTCTGCATCTTTTTATGATTATTTTTTCCTTAAATGCAATTTTGTATTTCTATTTTTGTTGTTTTTAGTTTGACTTGATTCTAGTGTACTTCTTTCCCTTGACCCGCTCATGATTTTGATTAAACATTTTGGTCAAGAATACATAAAACCGCTCATTGTAATTTCTTACCAACTGAATTTTTATGTGATTATAACCCTATTTTTTTTTCATATTTATTTTTGTTTCTTGATATCCATTTCTCACGCCCAATCTTTCTCGGTGCCTTATAATCCCATAACATTTCTTGGCATTGATGTAAATCGGTATTGCAATCACTTTTGATGATGTTATGTTTGAATGCTATGACATGTTGGTATTTTGATGGATCCCTATACTTTGAGGATATATAAATGTTTCTCTCCATTGACCCCATATGCTCCAATGTTCCCTTTATTGATAGGTTTTGGGCATGCATGTACGGGGACCAACTGGTGTTTTGTGATTCCCTAATGTTAAATTTGTTACTAGCTCAACCATGTTTTTAGAAGGTAGGACCTATTGGTCTCTAATCCCCATTTGTAGTGGTTGATTCCCTAGTGAGAGAGATTCCTCCATAATGCTTGGGCTATTAGTTTTGGTAACCATTATACCTTGCTTTGAACCCTTACTCATGACCCTTACCTAAAAGAGTAGATAACTAGCCTAACCTTGCCTTTGTTTTAGAGTGAAGATGTTAATAATCCTTCAAACTACCAAACTATCATGATCAATCACCTCTTCAAAAATATTTTTGGGAGCATGATAGAACACAATATTAGCAATTAGGCTTAATAAAAAGGAAAGTGGGAAAAGGGGAAAGTAGGTTTTAGACCAAAGTAATCAATAATAGATCATTATGTCACACTCAAACACTTAGTTGAAAAGGTTTGGAATACAAATGAAAAAGTATATTGTTGTTTAGTAGATTTCAAGAAGGACCTCATGAAGTGGTATCTAAATACAATTATCTTGGTCTAGAATTTCACAAATTAAACTTAATTGGGATGCATGTAAAATGAAAATAATACAATGTGGATGTAAATATTTTTATGAGTTACAAATAGATGTAAGAATGTAAATTTATGGGATTGAAAGACCACCAAGTTCCTATTTGGGTTACTTGTAACTCTAGTGGTATTGTATGGGTGTGAATTATGAGCTAGTTGCATTATGGATTTAAAATGTAGGAAGATAGAAAGGATCCAAAAGTGTGTGATTACAAACAAATTAAAAATTAAGGTGTGAAATAATCCTTACAAAAAAACAAACAATATCTCATTAAAGACAATTGTTATGCCTATAAACATCAATACTACATCGATGGGTCCAAGAAAACTAGATCGATAAGGGAAACTTGAGCTCTATTAAAACAATCTTGTTTAGAACTCTCAAGAATAATCCTCCTCCTACTTCAGTTGTGTATGTAGTAAATGGAAATTTATTCATATTCCTCAAAGTGTATACATATTTCCCTTCAAAATTATGTTTAAAGGCATGTAATTAATCTAGAACTTCTTTTTGTTTAGTAAATCCTATCAAGCTTAAAGGTAAAAAAGAGTATAAAAATCATTTTTGTACTCATATCTAGGAGGAATTGATGAATTAGAATAGTATTTTATCTTCTAGATAGTAAGTTATTTATCAACTTAAAATATTTTAATATATTCATGTTCCTAAATAATCTCTTATATATATATATATATAATCATTCATGAATGGTGTAATCACATGTGTATGTTAATTTTTTTGCAAATTTTGTTTATGGAAACAGATCATGATGCACAACAGTATGCTGAAGTGATAACAAAAGTTATGGAATTACTTCCCAAGAAAAATGTGAAACACTTGGTGAAGATGGATTTCCAAAAATTAAAATAATTTTCCCAACAAGAACCACTATCAAGAAAGAAAACAACAAAAAGTGTAGAGATAATATATGGTGAATTTGTTAATTTGACTATAGTTGCTAGAGCACATTTGTTGGTTACATTCTTGAATCATGTTGATATGAAGGAAACATTAGAATTTTTGGGTGTAGATTTTGGATGGGAAAAGTCAAAACATATGGAAGAAGAATTTTTTGGGAATTTTTCTAAAGGAATAAGTTCCTTGGGTACAAAAACTAGGTTTGTTGATAAGAGTATTTCTCGTAGAGAAATATTAACCTTAGTTGTAAGTGAAGATATGAAAAATAATTGTCATGTTACTTTGCTTTTCCAAGGTATTGGGTGTATCTAGAAAGACGGTCAATAAGTATGCAAAGAGGAGGAAGAAATTAGATGATCGTAGTGTGGAAGGAAATTGGGCACTAATGCATAGAAATCCATGTTCTAATAAAATAGAGGATAATATTGTGAAGATAGTTTCTAATTTTTAGAATAAGAGGACTCTTCCTTCTCCAAATGTGAGGGATGTTTTAAAATACAGGATAGCTCGAAATAACTATGATGAACATATAAAAATTGGCTCAAAATAAATCAACATGAGATGTACATCAAGTTTACAAAAGAACATCCAAATGTTAAGATTGGACAACGAATGTTTGAGAATTTGAAGCCTTGGTATGTGTGAGCTGATAAAGTCCTTGACACATGTTGTTGTCGCTATCACGTTGAGTTTGATTATCACTATCAGGTACAAAAAAATTATATTACATATATATTGAGGTGTGCTTTCATTTATATCTATATATTAGAAATTTGATTAAATTTTGTTTTTTGAGATGTGATTTAAAATTAATGTATTTCAAAATCTATGTTTTTTCAGGTGTATAAAAAGTTATGAGAAGCATCAAATGGTTCTGAAAATGCCCCCTACATGTGTGAGTGAATTCATAGCTTCTATTCTTTGCATAATATCGATGATCATGTTGATGATCGTATGACTTGCATCAAAGGTGTATGTGAAAAGTGTGGGGACTTGAAATTATTTCTAGAAACAAATGAAGATTTGGACACAGTTCAAATGGTGGCTTGTAAGAGGTGATATATATATATATATATATATATATATATATGAAATTACTTGTATAATTTAGATCATGAGCAGAAATATAACACCAAATAACACAATATTCTAGAATAATGATCTCAATATGCAATTAGAATAGCTTTGCCACTTCGAGGGGGAAACCTCCAAACCATACAATAATACTCAAATGCTCCAAATGATGATAAACTACTACCTACTAACCTCTATATATACTATTCCTATGCTATGGCCAACACCAAGGCCGACCCACTAATGAAAATATAACATATATGAAAGAGATACATAATGATAAGAAGTTATGATAGCCACAAGTCAGCTATATACATCCAATATAATATATATGATTAAGGGTGTAGCATGCCCCTCCCCTTTGAAGCAACATTGTCCCCAATGTTGAGAAGATCTAGATGTTGTTGTAGGAAATTTGCATCCTCCCAAGTTGCATCTTCATTGTCTATATTTTTCCACTTGATCAAATACTCAGTGATGACCCTTGTCCTCAACCACTTAGTGCATGTTTGAAGGATGCATTTTGGTTCCAGGATGATTCTGCCCTCTTCATCAAGCTCGGGTAACACTGTCTGGGTTGATACTGTTTGTCCAATTACCTTCTTTAGGCAAGATACATGGAAGACTAGATGAATTTGAGTAGTCGGAGGAAGTTCTAGTTTGTATGCTACATTGCCAATCTTCTGTAACACTTGATAAGGACCATAATACTTAGGTGAAAGCTTGTTATCCTTTTTGTGTTGTTTTAAGGAAATTTTCTTATATGGTTGTAAACGCACAAAAACCCAATCACCGACTTCAAAATGTCTTTCACTGCGATGTTGGTCTGCCTACTGCTTCATGCGGTTTTGTGACATGGCCAAATTCTCCCTGAGACTAGAAAGCACCTCTTGTTGGTGTTGAATATGTTCTTCAACTACTCAAACCTTTGGCTGGACTCTTAAAGATGAAGTGATAGATGGTGGATGGTACCCATATAATGCCAAGAAAGGAGACATTTTAGATGAAGTATGAAAGGAGGTATCCCTCCAAGCACTTGTTTACCACCTCTGTTTTCCCATCATACTGGGGATGATAAGAGGAACTACGAGCTAGTTGTGTGCCCAAGCATGAGAACAAGTCAGTCCAAAAATTACTAGTAAAGATAGGGTCTCGATCACTTACTATAATCTTTGGTGTCCCATGTAGCTTCTGAATTGTATCCCTGAAGGCCGTTGCTACTATACTCGCAACAAATGGATGTGATAAAGCAAAAAAATGGGCATATTTGGTGAGTCTATCCACCACCACCATGATTACATTTTTACCTTTCTGATTTAGGCAATCCTATGATGAAGTCCATAGACACCTCTTCCCACCTCTAGCTAGGAATAGATAGAGGTTGTAAAAGACCTGGGGACTTAATTGTTTTGCCCTTATTTTGCTGACAAACCATGCATTCTGCCACAAACTTTTGGACATCTCCTTTTAGCCCTTCCTAGAAAAAATCATGTTTGATTCGATGATAAGTCTTTAAGAAGCCAGAATGACCCCTACTAGAGAAGCATAGAGCTCAGATAGAACCCTATTTTTAAGGATTGAATTATTACGTAGATATAATCTATCTTTATACCATAAAACATCTCATTTCCATAAAAAAAATTCTGACATGTTTAGATCTTGTTGGAGATTATGAATGAGATTTTGTGTACCTGGGTCATTTTTCCATTCAGACCTTACATCCTCTATCCAATCCTCCTGTAATACAGATATGACACACAATAATGCCTGGGTAGATTCATCCTTCCGAGATAAAGCATCAACAACTACATTCTCTTTCCCTTTCTTGTATATTATCTCAAAATCATACCCCAACATTTTTTAGACCCATTTCTGTTGTTCTTCGATGATAAACATTTCTTTAAGAAGTATTTCAAACTATCATGATTTTTCTTTACTTTGAAATTTTGTTCCATTAGATATGGTCTCCATTGTTTCACCGCATGAAGTATTGTTAACATTTCTTTCTCATAAACTGGTTTAGAGATATTCTTACCTATTGGCGGCTCTCGAAGGAAATGGGTCACCCTTCTTGCATGATTACTACCCCCATACCATACCTTGAAGCATCACATTCAACAATGAATGTTTTTGAAAAATCTGGGGTGGCTAGAACTGGAGTGGTGCACATGGCCTCCTTCAACTTCTCAAAATCCATAGTAGCGTGTACGTTCCAATGGAAAGAGTCTTTTAATAAAGCTGTGAGTGGTGCTACGATGCTACCATAATTCCTTACAAATCTACGATAATAATCTGTAAGCCCCAAAAATCCTCAGAGATTTTTTAGGGTTTTGGGAACCTTCCATTCAAGCATGGCTTTTATCTTGTTATGATCCACTTTAACACCTTCATAAGAGACAATATGAACTAGATATTCAACCTCCTTGACACCAAAAGAACACTTAGAAGGATTTGCATAAATTTGATGTTGTTCAAGAGTTTCCAACACCTTATTTACATGATGCAGGTGTTCCTCCCATGTTTTACTATAGATTAATATATAATCAAAGAACACTAAAACAAACTTTCAAGAAATGGCTTAAAGATGGAATTCATCAAGCTTTGAAATGTAGAGGGTGCATTTGTTAGTCCAAAAGGAATTACCAAGAACTCATAGTGTCCTTCATGTGTCTTGAAGGTTGTTTTATGAATATCTTCATCCTTGATTCTAATCTAATGATATCCGAATGAAGATCAAGTTTTGTAAAGTAAACAACACCATGTAACTCATCTAGCAAATCATCAATTACAGGAATAGGAAACTTATCTTTAACTATGTATTTATTGAGTTCCCTGTAATCTGGACACATGCACCAATTGTCATCTTTTTCCATACCATCACTACAGGAGAAGAGTAAGCACTTTGACTATGATGAATAATTCCTGCTTCTAACATCTCTTGAACTATCTTCTCAATCTCACTCTTTTACATATAAGGGTACCTATAAGGTCTGATGTTGGGTGGTTGAGTCCCTAGTACTAGCTAGATGGCATGGTCATGGTCTCTTTTCGGAGGAAAACCCTTGGGAATTTCTCCAAAAACCCTTGAGTGCTCATCTATAACTGTTTGCATATCTGCGGGTATAAGTGTATTGGAATGATGTGCTTCCAATGAAAATAGTTGTGCTACAAACCCTTATACACCCTTTCTAAGCAATTTTTGCATCTGATGAGAACTTACCATCTGTAGGAACTTTGGTCTTAGTCCTTTTAGTTTAAAATTCCTCCTTCTGACTAAAATTGCATGAAAAACTCTTGGAAATTCATTTCAATGGTTCCCAAGGTGGTAAGCCACTAAACTCCTAACACAATGTCTGCTCCTCCCATGGCAATGGCATACATATTGCTAGTTAGCAAGTAATCTCCCATGGTGAGATTAATGTTATGGAATTTTCCTGAATAACTAACAGTTTTCCCATCAACAATCATGACTTGACATTCTGGAGATGGATAAACAAAGCAGTTCAAGCATCGCTAACTTATGATTGATGAAATTGTGAGTACTTCCCGAATCAATCAACACTGTTACCCTCTATTTTTTTAAGAATCCAACTACTTTGAGAGTTTGGGGAGTGCTAATACCAGAAATTGCATGGCATGATATTGTTGGTTGGGGATCTCCTAATTCCTCCTCTGGCTCTACCTCTTCGTCTTCTTCATTTTCTTCTTCTTCAGTAGGTCCCTCAATGTAGAACAACTTCTTTTCCACACACTTATGTCCTGGTCCAAATTTGTTGTCACAATTAAAACATAACCCTTTGGATCTCTTTTCTTCAATTTGTTGAGGTGTCAGTCTCACTGGCCGAGGGAATGATGGTGGAAGGGTGCTACGATCTCTGATAGTACTAACAGTTTGTTTCCGACTTGAAAGAAATTTTTCCTCTGCCCTACGTGCCATGATCATAGAGTCTGAAACCTTATGAGGATTAAACATACGCACCTCAGTCTCAATTTGTTCTTTAAGACCCCCAAGAAATAAGTCATTCAAATTATCTTCAGGAATATTTTCCACCCGTAAGGAAAGGTTTTGGAATTGATGGATGTAATCTTTGACTGTTCTTGTTTGTCTGAGCTTTGCTAATTGGCTGAAATAATTCTCTGACACACTAGAACTATAGTGCAATTGCAACTCTTTGGTGAATACTGTCCATGTAACATTGAGGCCACTCTTTTTCCTTTGAGCACATAACCATCGATACCAAATGAATTGGTCAGGTTCAAGATACAACGATGCCATGGTAACCTTTTGTCCCAATGGAATATGATGAAGATCAAAGAAATTCTCCATCTGGTTAATCCAATTGAGTGGATCCTTTCCATCAAACTTATGCATTTCCACTTTTGGAAGCATGTTACGAGCTTGTAGAGTGTTTGTATTTGGATTGGTCATGTTTGCATATCCACTCTGGCTAGTTTGTTTATTACTTTGACCTAAAGATCCACCATGGTTAATATGAGTATGATTGAGTTGTGGCTGATTAGGAATGATATGATGACCCATGATATTGTAGCTAAATTTTTGAATGAAATCCTCCAATCGTTGTCCAATCTTTTCTACATCTTCTTTGTTGGCCACTCTACCTTCGAGGTTTCGCAACTCTAACTCAAGATAGCTGACCTTATGGTCAGTTGAAGTAAACCCTAACCTTGAGGACTCTGTAGATACCCCTTCTAACTCTAACTCCTCAACTATTATCTCATCCTTATCAGGGGTTTTACTTGGAGTGATGGGATTATTTTTTCCTCTTGTCGAAGGCCCACCATGATGCCCCAAAATGGTAAGATTTAAGGATCAAGGTTGAAATTTAGGGTTTCAAATTTCAATAGGAATTTGGCCAAATTTTATAAAAATCAAAGAACGAAATCAAACTAATTTTTAATCTTCTTTCTGGAAATGTAAATAACTTTGAAAAATTCCACAAATTGCACCCTATGTAGCCAAATTATGAAAAAAAAACCACTATAACTTTTGCAAACAAATTCAAAAATTATTAAAATTTTGAGGGAATCTTACTTGACTTATTTCTCCATACCATAGAAAAATTTGCAGAAAAATTCACTACCGATGTTGAGATATGGATGAACCTTCAAAATTAGGGTTTGACGCAGTGTTGGCCGAGTTCAAGCTCTGATACCACTTGTAATGAAATTACTTGTATAATTCAGATCATGAGCATAAATATAACACCAAATAACACAATATTCTAGAATAATGATCTCAATATGCAATTAGAATAGCTTCGCCACTTCAAGGGGGTAACCTCCAAACCATACAATAATACTCAAATGCTCCAAATGATGATAAACTACTACCTACTAACCTCTATATATATTATTCCTATGCTATGGCCAACACCAAGCCCGGCCCACTAATGAAACTATAACATATATGAAAGAGATACATAATGATAAGAAACTATGATAGCCACAAGTCGGCTATATACATCCAATATAAGATATATGATTAAGGGCGTAGCATATAAAAATTTAGATTTACATATTTTATTTTGATTTTTATGTTTACTGAAAATGAATATGACAATTTTTCCATTATGTATTGAGTTTGTAGGTTCAAATACATAAAATATTCAACACGACTTATAATGGATGCAACCAGATTAGATTTAGTAGAAGAGGAAATCCCCATTGTTGCATTCATGCAAAGTTTATGAAGTTTAATTAGTTTGTACATCAAACATTCTCACTATTTAAAGTGACACGCTACATAATTTAAGACTAAGAGAGACACATTACCTATTGGTTCCATATTTTCCATGGCTTATTTTTCTCGATAATTACTCATTTTCTCATCAAAAAGAGATTTAGACACAATATTATCATACTGACCAGGTTACCATCATGGTTCAAGTATTTTATAGGCATGCACAATTAGATTTGGATGGGGTTGAAAGTACATATGTGAAGTGAGTGATCAAGAAGGAGTATCACTTATATATGTGTGATGACAAGGAACATGACACCCACTTTGTGCAACATTTTTTTGGTTTTATCTTTCAATATCTTATTAGAAAGGACTACAAATAGATCAATATTTTTTTGGTCGATGGTTGTACATCGCAATTAAAATCCTCTCACCATTTTTTTGCACTCAGTTGCTATCATCATCATCACAAAATACCTCATTTATGGAGTTTTTTTAAAGTGGTCATGGGAAGGGAGAAAAAAAAAATGGTGTGGTGCATCCATCAATCATGCTCTAAAGAAACAAATCTTTGATTATGAGGGAGATCAATTGATTGATGCCCACAACATTTTTGAATGGTGTAAGAAACATTTTGTAGTTCAGGCTTCAACCTCACATGCTTCAACCCCACACAAAGTGTTTTGGGAGATAACAGGTATGCACATTTAAAACATATATGTATCTTGATGTGATTTATTGACTACAAGTTACAAAATATTTTTAAAAATATTCTTAATTTTGATGTTTGTTTTAAACTTTATTGATTTTTTACATGATTAATTGAAGGTATTGATTGAAGGAAAAAGTATGGATGTGAAAGGATTCCTAATTCTAGGTCTTTACACTCTGTGATGACTATGGATAGTAATAATCTGGACAATCTGTATAAGAGATTATTCTTGTTTTTGTTATGAATGCATGGAAAATCATATTTAAAGTGCAATAGTAGAAAGCATGGGTATGTAGGTGAGTGGAATAAAGCTCCTTTAGTTGTATATGACACATATGGATCAGATCGGGATGATAGTTTTGAAGATGCGCCATTTATTTCACCTAATTATGACCACATATCTGGACTAGTTAAACAAGGTATGTTTTATTTAAAAGGATTGTATAATTTTATCATTGAATTTATATGTATAATTTATAGTATATGGATCATTGAATATTTCTTTGCATTTTTTTGTAGGTGATGTATTTGCAGTCATTGTTGAAGAAGACAATATTGAGAAAGTGGAGTACTACTTGTTGTGTTGCATAAAAGAGAGAACAAAGCTAACATGTGAAATAAAAAGTGAGGAGAAAACATTTTATACTGGCTCGGTTATAGTGCAAGGAACATATTTACAACAAGTGAAAGCCCTCCAAAGTGGGATTCACTTTTTTATTATAAACTAGACAAAAGGTGTGTCATTACACCCATCACATAATTGCTACAGGTTACAATTGATAGGGTGTAAGGAGATGTACTCAAACAATCTTTGTTCATTGATTCCATCCATAATACATTTATATATATGTATATAGGACATATAATTTCTATATTTTAGGAGGTAGCCTTAACTACTTCTCCCACGAATATCTCCCACACTCCATATACGTGAGTGGTTGAAAATCACTAACAAATAATTGTTATATGTGGTTTTATATAACAACCATATAACATAATACACTAACTTAAATAATGATTACACACAAATAAACTAATGAAGCAATAATAGTTAGGATATTCCTAACATTCCCCCCCTTAGTGTGAACATGGGAAAACTGCCTTTGTACTTGTACCTACTTATGGTATGATGATTTTCATAGGATAATCACAAACCTCAAGGATGATTTTGAAAATGGTTGACCAAAACCACGAGAATGGTGGTTTTTAATTGGTTTACCACAAACCATAAAGTGATGGTTTTGTGAATGGATTACCAACAAAAAGAATGGTGGTTTTGTTATTGGTTTACTACAAACCGCAAATGAAGGTTTTCAAGTGGTTTACCTACAACCACATCATGATATGCCAAGTACTATTCTCAACCCTCATCACATCTCACTGTAGGGAATAACATAGGAAATTCTGCTGAAATTTGATGCTCATACATACATAGAAAAATCTGACATAATGGAAATGGAACATTGGATCATGTTCCCCCTCAATGGTAGATTTCCAATTATGGAACACTACAAACTGAAGCAAACACACAACTAAAAAAATGCCACCAAATCATCTATGCAGCCCCATCATTGGTGATTGACAAGAGGTCGTTGAATGACCTCCAACCTCCATTTGCCTCCATCCTCCGGCCTATTACTTGCTAGTTTAGCCGGATGTGATCATGAAACTAAAAAAATACCCCCACAAGATGGACATCACATACAAGCAAAAATGCATCCAATTATTAAAAAGTGAGGCAATTTTTTTATTTTTACTACATAAAAGACACTTACAATGACTTTGACAATTTGACACAACAAAGACGAGACAATACTTAACTTTTGATGACACACTTTTAGAATAAAGACCCAAAAAAACTCGACGCTATTGAAAAATGACTCTTTTGACAAGGAAAATATCCTAAAATCACCTATTTGATTAACTTGACACTTTGATGGACAAAAAATGACTATTTTTTACAATATTCTAACATTAGACGTAATGCATTTTGATAATAACGATAAGAGATAACAATTTATTATTGGACAATTTTTACTAATTGTTAAACACATACCATTTCCAATAAAGAAACTAAATACATTTAGACACAAGTTAAATAACCTATGGAAAATAAAGGCATACTAAAATCAAAGACCTTAAATAACCATGTCTAGACATAAACATGACATGCACGATGTTAAAGAAAATGGAATTGAAATACTGACCTGGTCTTTGGATAGTCGATGTGGAAATGATTGTATGACAAAATCAACGCAACATATCAAGGAGAAGAGCTGTGGAGAAATATGATGAGAAGGGGGTGAACCGTAGCAGAACATTCAATGATTAGATAAACTGGAATTCACTCATCCTCATACTTGAACTCATACTTCTTTGAAAGAACCCCTAGGACATATAAATCCGCATATACTTGTTGATCTTATAGGTTATGTTTGACTTAGGGAAGAAATCTAGGCCATTGCTCGAATAATCAACATTTTAAATAGTTTTAAGGCATTCAAAACTCGCATACCATCAAAGGAGGAACACCAACTATGAATTGAATAAATTTTTCTCTAACCGCTTCCTTGTCAGCTAGTGATATCTCTTGTTGTTTTCCAAGTTCGTGATGTGTGAATTAATATTGATTGAGGCTCTCCTCTTCCGCCTTTCTCTCATGTGGATTGGGACTAACTATTTCATGAAGAATAACTACTAGGCTCGGAAGATCCATCTCAGAAAATGCAAGGATTCAAACTCGCAACCTCGAGCTGATTAGTGTGGAGGTGTATCAGATTTGCATGATGTTAGTCGAGCTTCTGTTCTAACTATTTACATCTCCAGTTGCCAATATGATCAGCTATCTTTAATATTTAGAAATTATATAGATCTAATATAGAGATAAGAGTGACAGAGACATTTAACCATGGGTTTGCAGAAAGACACGTTGATGCACACTAGGGTCTCAACATATCATAGAAAAATATAAAGCGTTCAATATATTTATAGATTTTTCAGCTTGTTGTTTATGACATGAATGTTGCAAGATGCACGGACAATAATCTAGGTAGAGAATTCAAGTTCTCAGGCTCTATCCAAGACTCGAGTCACCATGTCCAACAATGTGGGAGACCAACACCAAAGTTGTGTGTATAGGAAGAAGTCAGCCAATAAAATACTTGATTCTAAAAACAACAAAACTTATTAAAAAATTAAACCATGTACGAGCAACTAGGAATCACAATGGATTTGCCCACATAATGCTTAGGATCTCATAGTCGCTCTGATACCAGATGATAGGGTATAAGAAGATGTACTCAAACAATCTTTGTTCATTGATTCCATGCATAATACATTTACATATATATAGGACATATAATTCCTATATTTTAGGAGGTAGCCTTAACTACTTCTCCCATGAATCTCTCCCACACTCCATATACGTGAGTGGTTAAAACTCACCAACAAATAATTGTTATATGTTGTTTTATATAACAACCATATAACATAATATACTAACTTAAATAATGATTACACACAAATAAACTAATGAAGCACTAATAGTTAGGATATTCCTAACAACAATTGCATCAAGTGAAAACTAAAAGTGGTCAACTCAAAAAATGGAGGCTAGATGCAGAAGACCATGAAATTTTTTTATAGATCATTGAACAATGAGTTGAGTCACTTGGTATTATATACAAGGACCTAGAATATTATATATTGATGTCTTCCAGGAATGGAATATTTAATCTATTTTATTTGTCATTTGGCATACATATTTGACAAATTTCTTGCTATGATATTAAGGATGGGTTCATTAATGATGTAATTTTGTTCCCTAGTATCTCCAATAATATTCTTTCCATATATATCAATGTTTTTATTCTATAAATGGGAAGAATGTGGAGTTTTCTTATCATAATGTTTTGATCAGAGATTTACATAATATAGAGGTGGTGATTTCCTATGGTGGTGTTGATCATAGCTCACACTTCTATGTGTTTTATGGATTTGAGTATTCTTAAGGGACATACTAATTTCTCATGTTGACTCATTGAGAAAACTTTATCATGAAGGATTTGGATACTTGAACTACATATATATAACAAATGAGTTCAAAAAACTTGGTGCTAGGTCTACCTAACATGTCTTGTATTGATGGTGTTTTTAGATATTGTGTACATGTAAAACGACATCACCATTTTTCAAAAATTGAGTTGATGATTTCTTCACTCATGGATGGATGTAACTAACATGCATCATTTTAAGTTCATAAAAAATCAATGGATGTTCCTCTTCAAATGAGCCTTCCATTTTACACTGTGCAAACTTACTCAAGATAGTGATTTAAAACACATAGGATATTTCCCCCACCCTCGAGTTATTCTATCTTCTATCACAAATCATAACTATTTTTCATGATGCCTATTAATGCCATTATAAGTAAAATAAAGGTTGTCCTTTTACCTTTTCAATCTTGTGAGGAAGATGATAGTAATTAGGTGGTAAGTTGATTAACTCCTTATCCAATAGAATATGCAAAATTTCATGTGGTCTATCTCTAAATTTTTTGAACTGAAGTAGTCCCCTCTCATGTACCATATAATTTTTTTACCCACTATTGATTATCTACATAATGAAAAACTTATGCCTCTATGTAGGAATTTTGCTTCACCAAATTTTTGAGTTGTATCTCTTGTAATTATTGCATCACTTTTTATGTCCTATATAGTTGTGGTGGAGACATATAAAATTTCATATGCTTTCTCCTTTGGAAGAGAAATTTATTTTTATATTTGGATTGTTTGAAATCATAGAAAGAGGAATGTATAATATGTATCATATAGTAACTTCTCTTTGAGAGGGTAGATAAGTCCTCAAAAAATATGTATTGTATATCCAAATCAAATGGTTGATATATTAGTTGTTGCATACAAGTCTTAAACCTCATAATGTACTCACTCATTGATTTTGAGTTTCCCTTATGTAACATCTTAAGTGTTCATATGTAACTCTTGGAATCTTATTTTGAATATAATTTATTAGCAATGCTTCTTCAAGTTCCAAGAATGTGCTCAAAGATACACCAAGGACATGATGAAACCAATATAAAGCCTTACGTAATGGAATATTTGAAAAGGATTTATCAAAACACTATTACTATCATGTTGTTTCATTGAAATTCAAAACCCCTGAAGATGTATCTATATAAGTCATTTTTTCCTTCAAAATTTTTACATCAACTCTTATGTTTTTTATTTTCCTCATTTTAGTTTCTCTTTTCTCGACATCTTTTATAATAATTTGAAACAAGTTCTTAGTGTCCTATACATTATTTTCATATCTGAATCGATTATATTTTACACTAGGTAAGCCTATAAATCAAATCTTAAATAAAATTTTAGAGATAAAATTAATACTATTAAACATAACAATAATATTGTATAAAGTATATATGAACTAAAAATTGTAATGAAACTCAAATAATATAACTCAATGTAGTATTTTCCTTGAGATTGAACTACACAACTATCAAATAGGTGTTGGATCTTATGTATCATTTAAAACATTTGATCTTTGTAGCTTAACACATGAAACTCTTTGATATTCAAAATAAACATTCAAACCTTTCTTGGGTTGTATTTGATGAAATAGTTAAGAACACCAACTCATAAAAATATAAAATTATTCTACCTTACATATCAATATATGAAATTCATGTCAAATGAATATATATAAAAATATAAAAAACCACATGTCTAATGAATACACACACACACACACACACACACACACACATGTGTCAAATACATATATCAAAATATAAAAATCATTTCTAGAATGAGTATGAGTATATACATGTCTAAAATCTCTAAAATCATGTCTAAAATGTCTGAAATCTATAAAATATCACCAAATTCTCCTTAGCACGTTAGGACAATTGTCGACCCCTCACTAGGCTCTGTTGCACCCTGCATGTTAAAAAAATGAAATATACACATGTTAGAAACTATATATAACATATCATATATTAAAATCTATAAGAAAACTTCTACAACAATTTCTTTATTAATTAAATACATCATATAACAAATATGTTCAATTGATTACCTCAGTATCTATCCCTGTGGATGTTGGGAGTATCTATACTATGTGTAGATCTTTGTCTCGTAGATCCTTGTGAAATAAAATAAATTAAATGTCGAAGTTGATAAATACGTTTTTTTGAATAAAGTTCATTAATTTCAAACATTTCAATTTAGATTAAATATTAATTCTAAAACACATGTATATATACCTCTGTGGAATGAGTCTCCAAATCTATGGGACTACCACCCATGACCTCAACACCAACAAATATCTCACCAAGTGAGCCAAGTTGACTTAGGCCCGGAACATCAAGATCCATGTTGCACTTAGTCAAGAGTTATGTGTATGTCATGTGGGAAAATGGTGTGGGCTGAAGCACCACACACTGGAGCAGAATCCTAAACACACAAGTAAACAATCAATTTTAATATTAATAAATTATAAAGTAATGATGAAATAAAATAAATTTTAATTAAATTAAGGTTTAATTTTCACACACTGAAACATAAATGTGTTGAACATTGGGTTTGATGATCCTAGCAAATGGAGGTCCGAATGTAGCAGCAGAGTAGTACCGTGACTATAAGATACACTTATGATCTGCTCTATAAAATTCAAAGCCCCTGAAAGTGGAACATTGTGATGTTGTACAATCACCTCATATGCTCACAATAATTCGGGCAGCCATGATGTGTATTAGCTGACATGTATGAGTGGCATCTATAACCCCTCAAATTCATCTAGTGAAATCAAATGTGCTTGAGAGTATAGCTCGTTGCATGCATCACTACATTACTAGTACCTCCACAGCTAGTATTGCATCTCGAAGGTACTTATCCGCTCGGTCAGGAAGAGATCAATTGCATCTTACAATAAATGCCCGCAAGACCCTCGATAACACCTTCATGTGCAATTATAACATTAGGCACTATGACATCTTGAAATCCTACTAAGAATGGTCATAGCTTCAGTTACAAGTCAAGTTGTCGCAAGTCACAAATTGCAGGAGGTCCCTCCTTTCGATATGCCTCCCTATGGCTAATATGGTAATGCCCCTACCCGAAATAAATAGGCATTTCTAAATAGTTCACCCTTAAGTTTAGGTGAACCTCAAGATGTAGCATTGGTATGATGTATAATGGTAATTGGTCATTATTCAGAAATTGGCCTTGAGAGGCCACAAATATAAGATAAATCAATGGTGAACATAGTGGACATGAATTTTTTTCACATAATATGCCCTTACTTTTGGTTTGTTTGTATAAAAATCCAACAAGAACTCTTAACAACTTTCTTCTTGGAAATTCGTAATTGAATCTCATTATATCCTACATCTCTTGAGACACTTGATTTTAATGAATCCATAAAATTTTTTATTGACTTAGAATCAAATGGGTTGTATGTTTTCAAATTTGTTTATATTCTACGAAGATCAACCAATATTTTTTCACAATGGGATTTATAGTGCCCAACTGTAGTTGGATCCTCGAGAATAGATTGCAATTTTAAATCTCTAAATTGGTCCTCTCAAACAAATTAGGAGTGGAAGAAGCCATGAATGTAAAAAATGAAAGTAAAATTCAATTTACAATACTTTTAATGAAAAAATTATCCTAAGATATTCTCCTATTTTAATGAAAATAGAAATATGATTTTCAAGCTTGAATGCAAATAATAGAAAATAAGAAATTGCATATCTTATTGTCATTTGTAATAAAAACTCACTAACATAGAATTACCATTCAAAATGGAATAATGTAAAATCTAAGTTATTCCATTATAAATAGATCACATAGTAAATCAACCTCAAATGGCATAGTTCAAGACAAAGTACATGAAAGAGATACATCACAAAAAATACATTTTATAAGTCACTGCTAAGGGAACAAATTTATTACCATGCATCAAAAATCAATGAAAGATCATGTTAGGAGATAAGATGAAGTTTTTCAACATGACTAGAAGTACAAACACTTATAAAATGTATTCTCTATTTATGTAAAAGTATCCTAAAAGTATTTCCGAGGTTACGGGTCTAGCTCTGGATGGAATCAGGTTTTTCAACAAAAGGGTAGACAAAAATGCTGAAGTGAAGAAGTTTGTAGAAACAGGGGAGGAGCTCCTCTTTGTTATGACTGACATTAAGGTAAGTTCCATACCGGAACCCTTTGATGAAATTACCAGAATGATGGTTCAGTTTATCTCCCTTGAAGGACAAAGTATATTACTATCCCCACAAAACACCTGGTATTTCTTAATCATTTTAGGAGGAATTTTTTTGTTTGCTTCCCGCACTATCTCTTAAACTCAATGGAGTGTTCCATTCTTGACTTCCAAAAGCATACTAGGGCCATTCCCCTCCACCAAGGGCTCATCTTTCTCCTTCATAGGAATTTCCTCATAAATTTTCCTACCATTCCTACTACCCCCGAGCACCCCGCCCATTCCCATTCACAATATTCCCATTGTTAACCCAACCACCAAAGAAACCCCATATATATCTGGTTGTGTCCTCGGGAGCAAAAAATAAAGAGAAATAGCTCATAATATTTTACACATCAGTAATGCAGGGAAGGATAATGTTAATCAACAAGAGAGGGAAAATATTCTCCTCAGAATGGAAATGCTAGAAAATGAGGTCGAAAGCATTAAAAATGATCTACAGCAGTTAAATAAGAAAAAGGGAAAAGAAAGATGAATGAGGATGTTGGTATTGGGATAGATCAGACTAATGAAATATATAAGAAATTGAACTCCCTTGATAATAGACTTGGGAAATCTAAGGATAGACATGATCACAACATGGCCATCTTCAAAGCTATAGGTGATTTTCTTGATCAACAGGTCAGAAGCATCACTATGATGAGTGGAGTTATTGAGGGAATCCGGGTACTGAAAATGGAAGAAACTAGGTCATCTCACAGTTGAATGTAAATGACCCCACACATGTCACCACTTTGGCACTTTTTACCTCTCTACAGATGATCAAAACAAGAATTGAGAGGGCTTTGAAGAAATAACACCTTCTAGGTAGGCTGGATGCAATCTAGTTGTTGTTTTGATGCTAATAGTATGTTTTTTTTGTTGTTTAGTTATAGTTAAATCCATGTCTTGATTTTTCTTAGTAGCTTCTCTTTTGACTATTGTTGGTCTTATTGTAATATCTAGATTTAGATCCTTTTTCTACTTTTTCATGTTTATCTGGCTGTTGAGCCTCTTTTGTAATAGGGTATAGTCCCTTCAAAACTATTTTCCATTAATAAAAAAATTATCCTAAAAGAATTAAAATAAACAAGTGCATTTGTTTTGTGAAATCTAAACCAAATTCATATTCTTGAAAGAACTCTAGAATTAATATATCATTCTTGATAAATTCCATGATAATAGGTTCATCCTTATTTTCTACATAGGTTAGGATCACTATGCTTAGTGTTATTTTTATCAAAGGCTCCAACCTTATGGATACGATAAACTTGATTTCTAGAAATTCTACATCAAGCCAAAATGTGAACAAGAGGAAACCATTGAATCTTCTAGTTGATTTTTCTCCCTAGGAATGACATCAATGGAGATGAAATGGCAAGGTTGTGAGGTGAAAATATTTGGGCATGCACCAAAAGATGTCAATAAATGTTGTGGGGCTTTGAGGCTCTATGCATGGCACAAAGTATGTATGGTTTTGTGAGTAAGCATGAGAAGGACCAAAAGACATTTGTGTGCAAAATTTCTATGTAAAATTATGAACATACACAATTAGGTGATAAGACTTGGCACACTACGAAAGGCATGAAAAAAGTAAACTCAAGTGAAGAGGTGTGTTAGTTGCCTTGCACAACATGTTATGAGAAGATGAAAAATGTTGTGAGGTAACTTGCATGACATTGAAAAAGATGAAAATGTTGATTTGGTGCAAGACTGAGGAGCTATGAGTGATACAATTTTGTTAAGGAAAGCTCTATGCACAGTGTGAGATGTCACTAGGTGTAATTCAAGCATGAGACTTAACACACTCTTAAGGTAACGTAAAATTGAACTCAAGTTGAGAGGTGTGGTAGTTACATTGTACAAAATTGCAAGAAGTTGTAAATGTTGTGAGACAATGCAGGACATTGCCAAATTTGCAAATGTTGATTTGATGCAATATTATGCGAATTGTGAGTGATGCAAGGTTATTAAGGAAATCCTTTCATAGGGTGTGAGATATCAATAGAATCTAGGAGGCTCAAGAGGATCTACACAAAAAGAAATGTGTGGTGGTGTGTAAATGTTCCACAATATTTATGCACACTTTGTAAGATGCTCATTGCAAATGAACTCCAAGTGAGTAGTGTTTTCATGTTGGAATCCCTCTACTTATGAATTTGGTCCTTCTATATCTCATAAAGAGACACAATAGTGGTTTAAGATATTGAACATTTGTTTCTTAGTGTTTCTCAACATTTTTCTCTTATATCTATTAGGATCTTGATCCTCCTACCATGATTGATAATTTTCCATGTTGGCCAAAAACCTCTCTTCAAATATAAAATATGTGTAGAGCTGCATAATCACACATCTTACCATCATTGAAAATTTTATTATTGGAGGAATGCCATGTTGCTTTAGAAGGAGAAACTATAATATTACCCTCATTCTCAAAAAATATGGAAAAAATCTCTATCAACCAACCAATATATAAATGTCATTCAAAAATAAATTGTAAAAATAGAGCATATTTGCTAATGATTCAAGAAATGAGATCTCAATTTTTCAATATAAGAGCTAAAAAAATTAAAATTGAACTTTCCACAAACTAATATGAGAAGAATTTCGATACTCTATTTTGTGAATTATTGCTCTAATTGACTGGACTGTGACTGTGTGATTGCATATTTGCAAGTGTCCCGAGTGCATGATCATGAGATTTCAAATTAAAGGAGTATCGTTGTTATCATAGGATGAATGAGGGAGTAGAAACAGAGTTATAGGTCAAAAAACAAGGCTTGAAAACAAAAATAACAGAGTTATAGGTCAACACATAAATTTGACAGTGGGGATTGTTCTCTCCAAGTAATAATCGACAGTTGGTTGCTTAATTGCATTTCTTTCAATGGAAAATGAACACTCTGTTCAACTATTAATTTAGTCCACTCGAAACCCCTACTCAAATTTATTTTGAAGGGGAAAAATTGGCTTTTGGGCATTTTGTTCCAAGAGGAATGTTTTCATCAAAGCTAAATCAATCCACTTCCAATAAAAGTAGTAGTACACTCTTATGTTGTTGCCTTCTAATTGTATAAGGTTCCACAAGAAAAATAGTTAAATCAAATGACATTAAGAAAGTTTGTGTTGATAAAATTTTTGATACATTAGACAGAGAGAGAATTGTGTAAATTTTAGACCGAGATAAACTTAATTGTAGATATAATTATATATAAATGAAAATAATAATATGATTATTGGATTAGGAATGGTGTGGGTATATATATTAACTTGAATCAAGATTGTTCTATTCCAGGTAACATTCGATAGTTGGTTGCTTAATTACATTTCTTTCAATGCAAAATGAACACTTTGTTCAACTATAATAGGTAGAATAGCTGCTAGGTTCCTAAAAATAGTAATTTCCATGTTAATAAGCACATTGAAAGAAGACCACAACATACTCGTGATGCCCAATGAACAATGAAATTTGTGAAGCTTGGTCATGATACAAGAGATTTATTGGGGTTTTAACTAGGGTTTCTTTTTTTTGGCCTAATTTTTACAAAAATGAAAAAAATTGAACATACCTAATAGACTAAGGATGATCAAGAACAATGTGGGCTCTTTGATGGATAGAACTCACTTGGGATCGGTTGTGGGCTTTGTGGGATCAAAAATGAAGTCGGCTCTATGCTTCACGCGAAGGAGGTGGGTGGAGGAAAAGTGAAATCATCCACTCCACCTCCAATATATAAACTAGGGATTCACATGAACCAGTTTCAGTTCCATACGTGGAAAAAAATTATGCTACGTGGAAATTTTCACGAAAGGGGTTCGCTCGAAGGGGGTGTTTGCGTGAACACCCTAATTTCCCACCCCACCACATTTCCCACTCATGTTTTCGGGCAACAAGCTAGAAACTACACCATACTTTGACCCAAAAGACATTTTAAATTTCTTAGAAAATACAATAACTACTCAAAATAAAAGATAAAGAACATGAAAATAAATGGTAGGCTGAGGGTTATAGCGCACGTAGCACTTGTTCTCAAAGCAGAGAAAATTAAAATCAATACAACTAGGCATTACACCTAAATGTGGTGCCTCCTAGTCCTCAATATTTTTCTTCTTATTATTTAAACAATAATAAAAAGGCGGTAGTAGCTTCCTATCCAAGAAAATTAACCCGCTTGAGATGGAGATATAGATCTAAATCCATCAATTTGTGTATGGAAATGTTTTTGTTTAGATTTATCTCCACATGCGGGACTTATTTATCCCATAGAGTACTTATTTTAGGATATATATGCGAGAGCTCCATTTAACACAGTCCCCTTAGCTTCTATTTATTTAATTTAGAGAGTAGAGAACCATGTTTTATCACCGTTAGTAAGCGTAAGAGCTCTAACTTTTTCATTCACTAAAAATAACCAATGTTAACTTGGGTTTCTCTGTGGTTAAGGTATTTGGTCTCAAATAAAGTGCGTGTATTATTATGCAAGGAAAATGAAACATTTGAAAGGTGGCTTAGGATGTGTCACTCTCATGCCGCTTTGCTTAATGGACGGATTTACCCCCGCCCATTTCTACATACCTTTTAATTCCCATACTCCATGCCACCTTCGATCCATTCGCCATTAAAACCCACCAAATCCATTCTCCCTCCATTGCAAAAATTCAATTTCATTCCTTTATTTCATTATTAATATTATTTTTCATTCCACTTGCATATTTGGTTTTATTTATTAAAATATATCATAAGTGTGTGTACATATATATAAATAATGTGTACCTATTCACATATTTATTATATTTATCAATTTAATATGTCAAATTTGGATCATAATAATAATATTATCATTTATATTATCTTGTGAAACAAAAAGACAAGTTTCAAGGGATTGAATACCACCCCCTCTGGATGAGATCAATGAAAAAAATAGTACAAGGTTACTTATATGCAAGAAACATCTACAATGGAAATGAACTAAAGTGATGGCCACCGAAGTCACTCTCGGACTCGAATAATGGAGTGGCACTACAAGGTTATAATCCCATACGATCAGATTAACAACGACCCCAAGCTTGACGAATTCCTTAGTGACCCCCATAATCAAACAAATGTTTGAAGAGATAATATTTTGTATTGATGGGTCAGATGTGAAGGTGGAACCCAAACTTCACTGGTTAGGATAATGAAGTAGGGAATTGCAGTTTAGGGAGGTTTTGAAGCCTTTTATGTAAGATTTTGCATGTGGAGTTCATAAAACGCAAGGTCCATAAATGAGGTATGATTTACTTACTTATATATATGCTTTGAAGGTCATTATGTCATGAAAAGAAAAATAAAGGGATATATTTGTTTTCATGAATGTGATGGAATTGAAATAATTAATGTACTGACATGTCAGTCCAAAACCATAAGTAGAATTGATATGTAATTTTATGAATTGATCGAAATTGACATTTTTAGACAAGATAGAGAAAAGATCATTTTGAATTTATGGTCCTAATCATAGATGTTTCTAGATATATTTTTTTGTAATTATATTTCAAGAAATAATAAAAGATAAGAAATTACATGAAGTTCTATAAGGGGCTTCTAAGCAAGAGAGTGAGAGGGAATTCATCCATGTAAGTATACAATGTCAAGATCAACAATATCAATTAATAGATTGCCAAATTTGAGTGTCTACATTTACCCCCTTTATGTATGAAATTAAAAATTACATTCTTAAAAGGAAAATATACCTAAGTGTGTAGATAAACTTTGTATTTTCTCGTAATAACTTTGTTTTTCAGTATCCCATTGTGTTGGTGTTGGCATGCTTCAAGATGAAACCTGCAACACAAAGTGTAGTCAATGCCCAAGATAGGAAATTGAACTATAACTCAAAATGTAATGAAATTACTATAAAGAAATGTGCAACAAGAAATACCAAATAAATGTAAAACATGAAAGGAATAAACCTATTTTTTTGTGAAGGGAATGTGCTCCCATTCTTGTTCTCTCGAAGATTCTAGATCTTTTTAATTATGAGGGAGAATTGGGGTGATTAGTACCTAATTGTGCTGAGGATATGTCGATGCATTAGGTGTACCAACCCAACACATGAATGTCAAAGAGAAGAACCAAAAAATAAAGATATGAATCACACCTCTAAGGAAGAATAACATGTATCGAATTCATTTAGAAATGATGATATATTCCCTTAAGAAATACTAGATACAAAGAACTTATCCTCTTCAATACCTTCCATAACCCCATGGAAAATACTATCTGCAGATGGATATAAACCCAATTTTGTACATTAGGTCACATAGAATAAAAGGAAAAGTGCCCAATACTCTTCCCATGTGTGCCTAAAAATGAGTAGAAATTGAACTTAGAATTGATGTATGCTGAAATATGAGTGGAGAAAGAATACCCATGCCCACAATGTGTCCAAAATAGAAAATGAAACTAAGTAATGTGGATAAGGAGAAAATGAAATACTTCATCCCCCTTGAATTTGTGCCAAAATTAGTTAATATAAGTATGAAACCATATGTAAATGTTATACCCATGATGAAAATCTTGAGATTCTTGAAATATTCGGGTAAAATTCCCCACTCGTATAATAAGCTCAAAACTTTTTGTACGGTCTTGACCAGTTTGTACATTTATGACCCTATTTATATTTGTATAAATTTATGTGTTTAATTCTAATTTTGAGGTATTTATATCTCCCTCTACATATGTATGTGCCTAGAAATATGTTTGTGTCTGCTAAAAATGTAGGATAAACCTTGGTTGTTTTCCCCCTCTTTTGAGGTGTGTGCAATGAAGAATATGAACACACAAATTAAAAGAAAATACGTATACCCATGTCTAAGAATATGAGAGCCTCTGAAATGTTGATGTGATGGCCATAAATTGTATCTACAAGTGGGATGTGGGTGATAGAGACCATGGCGCAAAAAAGAGTAATAATAAAAGAAGCATGATAACCATAATAGTGTCAATTCATAAAAGTAATAATAAAATAGTAGTAAACCACGTTTTAGTAAAAATAAGTGCATATAATTTCTAAACATGTGAAAACATATCAAATTCACACAAAATGGGAAATTCTAGAAAAATGGGACACCCATGGTGTCGCAAGACAATCAAGGCCCTTGAGCCTACAAACAAGAGATGCACAACCACACACAAGGCATGATGCCACAAACATGGGACACCATTGGTGTCTTAACAAAATTAAGGCCCTAATGCCAAAATTAGAGTAGTTAAACAAGTATATATAAATAAAAAACTAGCAAACATGCATGGAAAACAAGTTTAGCCAAAGGTGATGAAAAACACATAACATATGATATAAAAGAGCTAGCAATATTGTTAAGCGCTACACAAAACATAATTTTTGGTCCTTTTAGTATTAAAGATAGAAAATACATAATATGTTTATGTAAGCAAGAGTAACTAGAAAACAAAGGAACTATAATGGAAATATAACACTTGGATATAGTATGTAAAAGTAGATGCCCTAGAGGTTAGAAGTATAGGTAAAGGGGAAGTGACAACACCTGTCATTGTGTATCACTCTATTTCCTACATCGTGTTCAATATACCACATGAACATATGTGTGTAAAGTATAAAGTTCATTTATCAAACCAAATGAATAAAATAACATGTATAATGTAAAATGCAAACAATGTATGCCATAGAAACAGGTCTTGATTTTGTATTTTTACAAATATTTGAATGTTTTTGTATTTTATCCCCTGAGGGAATAGATGAAAAATATTCTTTGGAGAGAAGGGAGATCTAATAATTCCACCAGGGAAGTAATATTTAGATAGAGAGTACACAAATAGAGATAGGAATCAAGGTTGCCCCAGTATGTGTGTTTGTGCAAAGTAAGGTTCATGTGTTGAACTAGTCCCTTAATAGTCACATTGAACCTATAAATAAAGTGTTTCACTTGGAAAAAGGGGAGAAGTATGATTCCCCATGAGTATTCAAGAAGGAGTCATATAATTGTGTATGTGTATGGTATAATGTGAATCTACTAGGAAGATGCATGGTTTATAACATTAGACTTGTAGATCTAGCAAGTAAAAATCCTAATTTAGACTATGAATTTGGTGATATGGGAAAAATGTTTGTTGACATGAGAAAGGATTTTAGATTGATCACCAATGCAAAAATCCCTAGGGCCATCATTGGTGAGGAAAGAATCATTAATATCAAAGAGAGGAATAATGAATTTTTGTAAATGATCTCATAGTAATGTGGTACTATTATGTAGATTTTCCTTCATATTATACTCATGAGTGATGGGTTTTGCAATAAGAGATAATTTTGTAGAAGTGGACTTGGGATTAAGACGATATGTGCCTATGCCATGAAGATATACATATCATCATCGTCTTGAAGTGCATTTAAAGAATATTAGACATAAATAGTAGATTCCACCTTTACAATTAACTAGAACATGGAAAATATCATTTGTATGTGTGGTAGAATTAGTATCACAATCAATATCATCATTGGGATCAAATTTAGTTTCTGTTTGTGGTGGAGAATCAAAGATATTAATGGATTTCATTGGTATGGTGCCCCATAATTGGGATTTTGGTAGCTCCATTGATATTGCTGGATTTGTGGTGGGAAATGGATCATGTGCAATTGATATTCCTTCAGTTTGTGCAATAGTATGATGTGATGTTGCTACTAAGGATAAAAATTCTAAAGAAGTTGTGGTATTCTTAGTCTCTTGTTGAATAAGTGGCTCTGATATTATTAGAGAAGTAACATCATTCACTATTGTATTATGTTTACTTGACATAAATAGATCAACTTTAGGAACCCACTGAGATTTTCAAACTTGAGGTGAATGTGTGGTATAATCTTGTATAGAAAATGTATTAAATCCCTTACACTCAGGTTATATTTTTTGATGTAAAGCATATAAATCATTGTCACAATTTCCATTAATTCTATGATAATTGAAAATCGATTGAACTTTGAGTTTTGCAATCCGATAGTCAGGGTAGGTAAAAATTAATTAATCTCTTGTCTAGTAACTCATATAATATATCATGTTGTGTATAATTCTTGTCAAAATGGATAGGTTAATCTCATGGAATATACACATTGTTATGTCTATGTAGGATTTTAACATCACTTATATGAGTACATGTAGTAGAGATTAAAATTGTATCACATTGCATAGAAGTAGTGCCATATTTTTCTAAAGCAAGCACACTAAAAATATAAGATTCAATATGTAATGCATGTACATTGCATAACTATATTTTGCAGATTTAAAACCAAACAATCATTACAATTGAAGAGAAGTAAAATAAAAAACTCATGATCTTATGTGGTAATCTCTTTTTGAATAGAGGTAGGTTACAAGACAAAAGATGCATGTTATAACAAGACTTTCAAATCACAATAGGATGAGTTTACAAGAAGAGGCTATCCAAAATATACCATCTAACATAGTTACAATGAGGTGTAATATTTACAATGATTTTTTTTTTTTGAGGATAAAAGAACAAGTCACCACTTTAACAAAACTTTATCCGTGAGTCTCCAACCTTGAATGTGCTCCTAAGAATGCTGCATCAAGAGACATGGCTTGTTTACCACCCAACCAATAGGCATCATCACATGCCTTTCCATGGTTGGAAGTCATGCTAGCCTCCCCCAAGCCCATGGGAGAGAGGAACTAGCTTCCACAATGTGCACAAGTATAATGGGGATTTACACACCACAAGAAAAATATAAGACCATTTAACCACTTACTACACATGAAAACAACAACATGAGGATAACAAGGTCAACCTCACAAGGGGAAGAGAGGAAGTAGGATGCCCAAATGAAGGTTTCCAACCATAGAAGCACCAACAAAACATGCTTACAAAACTCCTTATACCTCCTAATCAAGCATCCTCCTTATTCCTCCTTTTTCTATAGAAATCCTTCTTGGGAGGATTTTCAAACCCAAAAGGGTTTCCTCACCAAGAATGGGGAAAGGTTCAAGCCATATGAACCTTTCTCCCACCTCAAACCATATGAGGGGATGAGAAGGGACCTTCATGGCTTGAACAACAACCATGAGGTTTGAGAGGAAAATCCCTCTCTCTTCCCCTACATTCTCCAAAAACCATCAATCCAAATGATGGTGGAGAGAAAACAAAGAAAAAAACAAGAACAAACAACTACATTAACCATACAACTCACAACACATCATTTCACACACACCATTCCATTGATTGAACATAGTTAACAAGATAAGCACAACTAAGAAGAAGAAGGTTAAGTATCGTACCTCTATAATACTTTCCAAGACTCTAAGCTTTTTCCTTTGTCCAAGCTCACCTCCAAGCTCCCAAAATTATCTAAGTGCTCCAAAAAAAATGAACCAAGAAGACCCATTCCTTCCACATGAGGAAGAATAAAAAGAGGAACCCAAAAGTTTCCTCACCAATGAGAAAGTGACAAGTGTCACCCCCTCGCTCTCAAAAGTCAAAGATTCAAAAAACCAAATAAGTAAGAGTAAACTCACCTGTTAGCCCTTATCACCCAAAATACCAAAAACTAAAATAAAACAAAGTGGAGCAACTTTTAACAATTTCACACAACCCAACCATCTTACATGGATGGTGACTAAAGAGGGCAAAATGGGAGGGAAAATCCCTCCAAACCTTGGAAATAGGCCCCCTACCTATTAGGTAGGGTCCAAGGCCCATTTTCATGCTAAGGAACTCCCAAACTCAAAAGGGGTCCCTAAAAATGCCCAAACTAAGCCAATTTCGGGTTTGACATGCTTGGGCACAAGGGTAGAGGGTGTGGGGTCCACCCAAGGTTCACATGTGGTCCCCAATCCCTTCTACCAACACACACACACTTTCCCAAAACCAACACTTAACTTAAGATAAGATCATTAAACCCCTAAGCTAGTTTACTTAATAAAACACACCCTAAACCTAATTAATTTTACAAAACATAATTACATTACAATAGAGGGGTTCACCCATGGTGCCCAATTAAATACATCTAATCTAAGGCCTCAAACATTTAGCATGGTTATGACTCCACCCGTGGGCTTCTTGTGCACAATTGCGTAGCTTCCCTGAAACCCATGCTCTCCTATACCTGTCACCTGCACACTCATTGCACACATTAACCGCATCTGTCCAATATAATAAACATCATCTACACATCACAAATTCAATCTAACTTATAATGTCCTAACATTATTAAACAATTGATAGTGCAATGCATACAATTATTCACATAGTTTTCCATGAATCACCACCAAATAAAATTGCAATGACATACACTTAGGTTAGCATGAAAATTACCATCATTAAATCCAGAACACTATATCATTAATCAAATCAACCACAAGAGACTAACATCTAACCAATAAATCTATCATATAACCCTGTTAGTGTCATCAACATCATAAGAAATATATCAATATACGAATCTAGTCCAATTGACGCTACATGGCCAAAACACCATAATGTCCATGAGGATAAAATATCATAGTAAAATGTCCAAAGTCTATCAGAGTCTCAATCAAAACATGTCTAGAAATAAAGGAACCAACAGATAACTAGAGCTATAAAAATGTGGGCACTACATCCCCCTCTCCTAGAATTAGACTTCCTCCTGGAAGTCATTGGAAGAGATAGGGATATCTAGCCCTTAGTGGTGTAGCATCCTCCCAGGTAGCTGATGACTCATCATATCGGTCCCACTGCACTCTAACCTGGTCCAAATCTTGACCTCGAAGGGCCAACCTCCGGTGCTCCAGTATGCGTACGGGCTCCAATCTCCACTGCCCTCCATCCTCTACCTGTAATGCCGACCAATCCAAAACATGAGAAACATATGGTACATATCTACGAAGTACAAAAACATGAAAAACATTGTGGGCCCATGCAAGGCATGGTGGCAAAGCTAGACGATAGGCAACTGGACCGATGACCTCAAGAATATCAAAAGGCCCCACAAAATGAGGTGATAGCTTAGAACCCTTTCCATAATGGATTGGACTCTTATGTGGATGAACTCTCAAGAATACTTTGTCACCCACTGAGAAGTGACGATCAATCCTCTTGTGTCTCTGCATACGCCTTGCGGAGTGCTTTAGTCCGCTCAAGACGTTGTCTAATCGAATAACCTTTGCACTAAATCCTCGAAGATAAGCTGGCCCCAAAATAATCTTGTCATCTAGTCACGTCCCAGCTCAAAGGTGTCCTGCAAGGTCTTCCATACAAAGCCTGATAGGGAGCCATGCCAATGGATCTATGATAACTGTTATTGTAGGAAAACTCAACTAAATGCAAATAGTCTTCCCACTTATTTTGCTGGTCCATCACATACATCCTCAACATGTCCTCAAGAACTTGATTAACCCTCTCTTTCTACCCATCTATCTCTGGATGATATGCCGAACTAAAATTAATCTATGTACCCAAGGCCTCCTGAAAAGAAGTCCAGAAAACTAATGTGTAGATGGTGTCTCTGTCATTAATGATCATCTTGAAATCCCATGCAACTCGACAATATCCTCCATAAACACTTTGGCGATGGCTCGTGCATTATAGGTAACTTGGGCTGGTGAGAAATGCGCAACCTTGGTCAACTTATCCACTGTGACCATAATGGCATCATGATGATAAGAGGACATAGGAAGTCCTACTATGAAATCCATGGAGATCACATCCCATTTCCACTCGGGAATATCATGAGGGTATAAGAGTCCTGCGGGATGAGAATGCTCTGCCTTGACTCTCTGACACTCAAGACAACGTGTTACAAAATCTGCTATGTCCCGATGAAGACCCGGCCAATAATATAACTCTCTCAAATCAGCATGCATCTTCTTCACTCCTGGATGTGCTGCGTATGGGGCTTGATGAGCCTTAGTAAGGATGAAACTATGCAGATCACCTGCCTTAGGCACATAAATGCACCTATGGAACCAAAGCAAACCATATGACTCTAACATGCATCCTGAATATATGCCCTCAAAAGAACCTGCGAATCCAACATCTACCTAACACCCTCATAAAACCTGTCCTCTAGAAGATGCTCAAGTATCCTACCTCTCAAATTTGACTATAGTGTCAAAGAAGCAAGCACATGCCGTCATCTACTAAGTGCATTTGCAACAACATTTTCCTTTCCCTTGATATACTAGACCTCCATGTCATACTCAAAAGGGAACTCCATCCAAAGCCATTGACGAGCGTTGAGGTTCGGCTGAGAGAAGATATGTTGTAAGCTACAATGATCTGTCCTCAAGATGAAAGGTCTACCCAAAAAGAAATGTCGCCAATGCACAAGTGCATGAACAACTGCTGCAAGCTCTAAGTCATGGGTAGGATAGTTAAGCTCGTAATCCTTGAGCTTACGAGATTCAAAAGTAATAATCTGACACTCCTGCATAAGAACTGCTCCCAAACCCTCTAGCGATGCATCAGTGCAAACAACAAAATCCTCTGTTGGGTCTGGAACTACTAAGATGGGCACCGTGGTTAGCCTTTCCTTAAGCAACTAAAAGGCCTGCTCACATTTTTCTGACCAATCAAACTTCTTCCCTTTCCTCTAAAGAGAAGTAATAGGGTGAGAAATCCTAGAAAAGTCCTGTACAAACCTGTGGTAATACCCTGCTAAACCCATGAAGCTCCTCACCTCAGTGATTGATGTGGGTGCTGGCCAATCCAAGATAGCCTGAATCTTAGAGGGATCTACGGAGATACCCTTTCCTGATATGATATGACCCAAGTACTGAATCTCTATCTGAAAGAAGCTGTATTTTTCCAAGTTCCCATACAACTTCTGCTCTCTCAAAACCTAAAGTACCTACCTCAAATGCTCCTCATGTTCCTCCTCGGAACGAGAATAAATCAATATGTCATCAAGGAACACTAAAACAAAGTGATCCATAAATGTCCTAAATACTCCATTCATGAGGCTCATGAAGATAGCTGGGGCATTGGTCAAACCAAATGGAACCACTGTGAACTCATAATTCCCATAACATGTGCAAAACGTTGTCTTATGAATGTCTGCATCTGAAATGCGTAGCTGATGATACCCTGACTTGAGATTGATTTTGGAGAACACTCTAGCTCCCGCATCTAATCAAAAATTCATCAATCCTAGGGAGAGGATAATGGTTCTTTATTGTGACTTTGTTGAGTTATCTGAAATCTACACAAAGCCTGAGAGAACCATCCTTCTTCTTCACAAATATGACTGGCGCTCCCCAAGGAGATACACTAGGGCGAATGAGACCCTTCTCTAACAACTCCTCTAGCTGAATCTTGAGCTCATGAAGCTCTGAAGTTGTCATCCGATAGGGTGCCCTAGAAACTGGTGCAGATCCAGGCACTAAGTCAATGGTGAAGTCCACCTCCATACTAGGTGGTAAACCAGAAGCTCCCCTGGAAAGACATATGCATACTCCCTCAAAACTACGTGATCATTAATGGGTGAATGCTCTAGAGTACTATCCAAATGATCACTGATAGCGATAGCAAACAACTGGAAATCCTTACGCATGCTCTGCTTGAGTTGCTTAGCTAAGATCATACGCAAGAAAATGGGTCTCTGCATCCCTGAAATCACAACTGCACTACCCAAATCATCCTGAAACTCAATGACCTTCTCTCTACAATCCACCTTGGCTCGATGAGCCTCGAGCCAATCTATACCAAACACTACCTAATATGATCCTAAAGGGATAACTCAGAGGTCAAGTGTAGTGGAGAAGACTCCCAAATCGACTACACAACTGTCCACATACGAGTCCACGACAAATTTAGCCCCAGAGGCCAACTCAACCTGCCAACTATCTATTGCCTAGCCACCACTAGCCCACACTGGTCTACAAAGAAGGAGATATAAAAGACTCAAAAGCACTTGAATCAAAAAGTACTGAGACAGAAATACCCTTGATAGTACCTGTCGTCTCAATGACTGTGGCCTGATGCTTAGCCTAGCGGTTGTCAACCGCTGCATACACACGATGGGCGTGTCCCACGTCACCCACCATCTGCTCAGATCTAGGAGCTCTCTGCATATCTGTAGTAGTGGGCTTGTATAGACACATACGCACATAACATTTGGTCTAGATCCTCACAAATAAAACATCCTCTTGTGAGTGATGAATACCACTGGCCTCTATCTCTAGATCCACCAAAACCACCTCTAGACCCACCTCGCTGAAAAATCTGAGTCTGTCTACCCCTCTGATGCTGGTGTCCCTGATGCTGTGTCTATTGTGATGGGTGTGGAGGAGCTCTCGATGTTGCTGGAGAAGACCAGAATCCTCCTCTAGGGGGTGGTACTGCTCCCGTGCTCTCTGACTCTAGAATTCCTGAATCCTATCCTGGAACTTGCTCTTGTTTCTATCTCTGTGCTCCTGAGCCTTGGTCCTATTCTCCTCAGCCAAGTAGGCCTTCTCAATGGCCTTCTCGAGCATGGGAGGAGATAACATCCTAACAGCTCCTGCTATATCTGCATTCAGGCCCCGAATGAACCTGTTTACCTGTAACTTCTCATCTTGCAGGTAGTCTACATACTGCAAGAGATCCAAGAACTTGCTCTCATACTGCGCCACTAAGCCAAAAACCTGTCAAAATTCGTGAAACTCATCAATCCTCTTTTGCACAAAATTCTATAACATATACCAGGCCCTGAATCACTCCTCGAACAACTCCTAGGTCACTGTATCTCGAGTCAAATGGAGCTTCCGCTCCTCATTCCTCCACCAAACGCCTGCTGCGTCTCGAAGGAGATGTATGGTGAACCTAGCTTTGACATTTCTCTCATGAGAGTGCAAACCAAAGCAGCTATCCAAGCTAAGGAGCCAAGACTCTACCCCAAAGCCATCTGTCGAACCAGTAAACGTAGGTGGCTGAAGGTGAAGAAGGTCTCGAATCACACTGCCTGTGTCTCGATCCTGGTGATGTGGTCTAATAGGTGAAAGAGGTCACCTATCTCCAAATGGTCCCTCGAAGCTGTGTGATCGGCTGTGACAAAATGAGGCCACCCTCTCACCAAGGATGAAAGGGTTGTGTGACCTCTCTCATCTCGAAATGTCATGCTCAAGTGGCTCTGCATGTGCGTCCTCACCAATCAACTCCTCATCTCCCAACTGAATGTCCTCCTCCATCGGCACCTACGATGGTGAAAGGAACTCATGTACGACTCCTATCAACTGCGCTACAAGATCTCCAATATCTGAGGCCCAATATCGGGGCCGGTGCCTCCCGTGTAGGTGCACTATGTCTCGAACCTCGAGCCGATCGTCTCCTCTTGGGTGTCATCCTGAACCCAAGATAAAAAAATGTTTTATAAACTTTCTAAACGTTGCGTTGGAAGCGTTATTATTATTATTATTATTATTATTATTATTATTTTAATTATTATTATTATTGTTATTATCATTATAACACCAGATGCAATGCCCCTTTTTGTTAATAATTAATTTATAATAATAATTAATTTTCCCGAAATAAATTAACACTATCCTAATAATAATTTAATTTATTTTACCCTATCAAACTTCCTAGGGTTATGATTAAAATTCTACACTCTTAGAAAAAAAAATAATCTTCCCCTTTTATTAATTTTACCCACATCCCACCAAAGATTAATTTACATTCCCATTAAAATGTCATGACTTAAAGCAAGGTAGGATTAAAGGAGGACCCTAGGATCAATTCTAATCTTGGCCATTGATTTTGAATCTACCCTAAAAGTGCCCTAAATTTCTCTATGTCTCTTTTCCTCTCTATTCTTTTCTCATTTGTTGAAAAGGAACTATGAAAACTTGTTAAAACTTATGTATATATATATATATATATATATATATATATATATATATATATATATATATTTAAAAGAAAAAAAAACCATACATCCATGTATTTTTTTTTCTCTCTAGTTTTTTTATGTTTGCCTTGTTGAATCTTGTTTGACTTATTTATATATATGTTTTCATATATATATATACACTTATTTATTTAATTTGTGATGTGTAGATGAAAGGCCGCTGACTATATTTCTACGCCGCCATTTTTTTTTGTTTTATTGATGTATATATATATAAATAAATAATATATATATATATATATATATATATATTTTGTTGTTGTTTTTGGGGGCGCAGGCGGGGGTGCGCAGAGGGGCAGGCGCGCAGACAGGTGTCTTTGGGGTGGGGAATTCATTGGGGATCCATGGGGACAGGGTTTGTGGGGTCCGTGGGGCTCTTTGGGAGGGGTTCTGAACGCAAAATGGGTGGGCGGTGGTGCGCGGGGATAGAGGCGGGTGGTCGTGGGGAGGGACAGGGTCTACGGGGTTAGGGTTTGGGACTCGGGGAGTTTGGGCGGGCAGGAGTACGGGGTTGGGGGTCTGTTGGGGCGGGGGTCCATTGGGACGACAGTCCTTTTGGGGCTCTGGGGTTCGCCCCCACAAGATTTTTTTTTTTTTTTAATTTTTTTAAACTACACACACACACACATATATATTGTTTTGTTTTTAAAACTATATATATATATATATATTTTGAAAACTATATATTTTTAAAACTATATATATTACATACACACACTATGTATTATATATTAAATAATATTCAATATATATTACACAATATGTTTGATATTTGTTGCATTAAATCATGTGTGTGTGTGTGTGTGTGTGTGTGTGTGTGTGTGTGTGTGTGTGTGTGTGTGTGTGTGTGTGTGTATGTATGTATAAATATTTTTATTTTTATTTTTATATATATTTTATTTATTTTTAAAAAAATTTACATCTCTCTTGTTAAATAGAATGTATTTACTCAAACAAAACTATATATAAAAAAAAATTGTAGGGAAGAGCATATATTCTAAACTGGTTTTCTTAATAAAACTAACTATTTAGTATCACATACAAGAAACAACAAATCTCATTTTATTTAAATAGTGCTACAAAAAATTTTAAAAAGAGATATATGGCAACTAGGATAATAGTTTTCATTCAATGTCATGTAACACTAACTTTTCTACAATGTAATAACTAAACAACTAATACAGATTTCTACAAGAGGGAAATCCAACAACAAAAAGAAAAGAATAAACTTTCTCATAGCACTTAAAACATCCTTCCAATAACTAACTTTCCTTTCAAGAAGTTACCCAAAGAGTCCGTGTGTTCGAACCATGGCTCTGATACCAAAATGTAGTGCCATATTTTTTCTAATGCAAGCACACTAAAAATATAAGATTCAATATGTAATGCATGTACATTGCATAACTATATTTTGCAGATTTCAAACAAAACAATCATTACAAATGAAGAGAAGTAAAATAAAGAACTCATGATCTTATGTGGTAATCTCTTTTTGAATAGAGGTAGGTTACAAGACAAAAGATGCATGTTATAACAAGACTTTCAAATCACAATAGGATGAGTTTACAAGAAGAGGCTATCCACAATCTACCATATAACATAGTTACAATGAGGTGTAATCTTTACAATGAATTTTTTTTTGAGGATAAAAGAACAAGTCACCACTTCAACAAAACTTTATCCTTGAGTCTCCAACCTTGAATGTGCTCCTAAGAATGCTGCATCAAGAGACATGGCTTGTTTACCACCCAACCAATAGGCATCATCACATGCCTTTCCATGGTTGGAAGTCATGCTAGCCTCCCCCAAGCCCATGGGAGAGAGGAACTAGCTTCCACAATGTGCACAAGTATAATGGGGTTTTACACACCACAAGAAAAACATAAGACCATTTAACCACTTACTACACATGAAAACAACAACATGAGGATAACAAGGTCAACCTCACAAGGGGGAAGAGAAGAAGTAGGATGCCCAAATCAAAGGTGTCCAACCATAGGAGCACCAACAAAACATGCTTACAAAACTCCTTATACCTCCTAATCAAGCATCCTCCTTATTCCTCCTTTTTCTATAGAAATCCTTCTTGGGAGGATTTTCAAACCCAAAAGGGTTTCCTCACCAAGAATGGGGAAAGGTTCAAGCCATATGAACCTTTCTCCCACCTCAAACCATATGAGGGGATGAGAAGGGACCTTCATGGCTTGACCAACAACCATGAGGTTTGAGAGGGAAATCCCTCTCTCTTCCCCTACATTCTCCAAAAACCATCAATCCAAATGATGGTGGAGAGAAAACAAAGAAAACAACAAGAACAAACAACAACTACATTAACGATACAACTCACAACACATCATTTCACACACACCATTCCATTGATTGAACATAGTTAACAAGATAAGCACAACTAAGAAGAAGAAGGTTAAGTATCCTACCTCTATAATGCTTTCCAAGACTCTAAGATTTTCCTTTGTCCAAGCTAACCTCCAAGCTCCCAAAATTCTCCAAGTGCTCCAAAAAAATGAACCAAGAAGACCCATTCCTTCCCATGAGGAAGAATAAAAAGAGGAACCCAAAATTTTCCTCACCAATGAGAAAGTGACAAGTATCACCCCCTCTCCTCTCAAAAGTCAAATATTTCAAAAACCAAATAAGTAAGAGTAAACTCACCTTTTAGCCCTTATCACCCAAAATACCAAAAACTAAAATAAAACAAAGTGGAGCAACTTTTAACAATTTCACACAACCCAACCATCTTACATGGATGGTGACTAAAGAGAGAAAAATGGGAGGAAACTCACTCCAAACCTTGAAATAGGCCCCTACCTATTAGGCAGGGTCTAAGAGCCCATTTTCATGCTAAGGTAACTCCCAAATTGAAAAGGGGTCCCTAAAATTGCCCAAAATAACCCAATTTCAGGTTTGGCATGCTTGGGCACAAGGGTAGAGGGTGTGGGGTCCACCCAAGGTTCACATGTGGTCCCCAATCCCTTCTACCAACACACACACACACTTTCCCAAACCAACACTTAACTTAAGATAAGATCATTAAACCCCTAAGCTATTTTACTTAATAAAACACACCCTAAACCTAATTAATTTTACAAAACATAATTACATTACAAGAGAGGGGGGGGGTTCACCCATGGTGCCCGATTAAAAACATCTAATCTAAGGCCTCAAACATTTAGCATGGTTATGACTCATCCCATGAGCCGTTTGTGTATAATTGTGTAGCTTCCCTGAAACCCATGCTCTCCTATACCTGTCACCTGCACGCTCATTGCACACATTAACCGCATCTGTCCAATATAATAAACATCATCTACAGATCACAAATTCAATCTAACTTATAATGTCCTAACATTATTAAACAATTGATAGTGCAATGCATACAATTATTCACATAGTTTTCCATGAATCACCACCAAATAAAATTACAATGACATACACTTAGGTTAGCATGAAAATTACCATCATTAAATCCAGAACACTATATCATTAATCAAATCAACCACAAGAGACTAACATCTAACCAATAAATCTATCATATAACCCTGTTAGTGTCATCAACATCATAAGAAATATATCAGTATACGAATCTAGTCCAATTGGCGCTACATGCCCAAAATACCATAATGTCCATGAGGATAAAATATCATAGTAAAATGTCCAAAGTCTATCAGAGTCTCAATCAAAACATGTCTAGGAATAAAGGAACCAACAGATAACTGGAGCTATAAAAATGTGGGCACTACAATAGAGTTTTCCTTAGAAATATCATGATGCATAGAAAGAGAAATAATATGTGTATTGGAAGCATCCTTGAGATGTCGTATCCCATTTTTAAGAGATGTAATCATAATATTCAAAGCTTGAAAATTACCTTGCAAAACATGGTGTAAAGATTGAATAGAGTCTAATATATCCTTATGGAATGTGTCATCATTAATAATGGAAGGAGCTAAAATATGAATCAAAATTGAAATCACATGGGAATGTGTCATATTATGAGGAAGTTGTATTTTTGCATTATTTTTTAGAGTATCTCTACATGATGGGTTTCATTGAAGTAAATGATACAAGGATACTATAGAAACTCTAGCATGGGCCATGATGGAAAAAAAAAAAAAAGATAGAGAGAACTCCAATTGCATATAAAAATAGGGATCAACATATGAAGGGCTGAAAAATCAAAGGACCATGGGGTAAAGACCCAAAAAGTGATCTTTGAGCAAAAAGTTACTATTGGTAAATGAATAAAATGACCATATCTCAAAATAGATTTTGAATTTTACAGAAAATAGGTAATATTAAATATGATAAAGTAAAATAAAAACCTTGAAGGATATTTTCCTTAAGTGTATATTTTTTTATTATCCCTTAATTACTAAAAATAGAAATTTGGAATTTTCAAAAATTGTACTAAAAATTATGGAAAAAATAACCTTTTGTTGAATATGTTAAAACTAAATATAACCTCAAAGGAATTTAAACTTATATATGCTATGCTTGAGATATGAAACAAAGAGTGATTTGGCAATTAGGATCCTTAGAAAGTTACCCAAAGAGGAAGACTGACCATGAGACCTTTGGGATATATTTAAAAATCAATTTAAGGTTACGAAATATGATGAAATCAGAAAAAAATGAATACAAACCCTATAAAAATTTGATATATCTTAAACCAAGTAAGAAGAAGAATCCCTATGTAAACTACGATTAGATCAAGAGTCTACTTCACTAAAAAAATTCTCCTTCGGGTTATGTCACCCTTTTTAATTTAACAATGTTCTAATATGTAACATTCCCATTTTAAGACTTTAGAAACAAGGGGAATTTTTTTTTACATAATGTTCACTGTTCTAAATAAAACTTAATTTAGAACACACATTCAATGCCAATCAATCTCATAATAGATAACCATATGCAGCTATAAATGACTTGGTAATACACCGATCTATTCATTCCATGACTTGGTTATCTACCGATCTATTCATGTTTCACTTTAAGTATTGAATACTTATCGTATACTTCGTATACTTGGTTTTCACCCTAATCTGGGTACTGAGTGATCTTGTTTAAAGAACATACCTGAATATTTGTTACCAATATTCATCTAGTATCACGTGGCTTTAAACTAGGTGACATAGGACAACACAACCAGTAGCTTGTGATACTTTGGCCAAAGATTTTACAACATACTATGTATGTCGCTATTCCTAGACAACATACTTGTCATTTTGGAATACGTCCTTCACCCCACTCTTATGTTATCATGAATGGTATTTACTGACTACCGTTAGTCCACTTGTTCAAGAATTAACCCTAGCCTCCGAGTTAGGAACATAGTCTATTATAGGAAGACACTTTCGATGACTTAGGGTAAAAGGGCATACTTAGTTGACCTAAGTCAATCGGATGTGCCAAAGTACCCTGAGTTATAGAAAGTTACTCCCTATCCTAAACATGTTACTAACTTGACCTAGAGAAAACCCAAGTTCAAGTCCTTATTATGTGTAGATCTATAAGATCAATGTAGAAGAAGGGTGTTACCACATGTCAACTGTAATGTTGTATCCTCGAGAAGACCCAAGTCTTCTCGAAGGTACAACCCTGCATTTGGCATGTGCCAACATCCTACAGAAACTTCCTCATCATGATGTACATACACCAAGGAGGTTATTAATGTTAAGTTAATTTGGATTATAAAATAGATTACATCATCTATGCTAAATTGTAATCCAATACTCATCAAGTCCTTATTCTATACTTGGTTCAATTAAGCATTAAAGAACTTCCTCTAACTCATGATTGCTTTTAATGTTCATTTATTTAGTTTAACAATAGTTAATCAAAATAGGATAGAAATAACATAAGTTCCATTACATACATCATAATCATTCATAGAAGGTGTAGCCACCAAATAGGATCAACTAAAGTAGAATTTATAAGTAATGAAGTCTACGTTTCACGATCATGTCACCCTTCATTGGGTTATGAATCATTTAGTGAGGAAGAACCTTCCTCTATTTGATTAAGTGATAGGGTTTATCAACCCTTCTTATCATTCACAAACTCTAACATTCCATCACATATTCATTACACATTTAAATACTATATTAGAATTGTTTAGATAAGATTGATAACTTATGCAACTTAACAAGCTACATCTTATTAAGGGAGATTAAACTAATTCCCTTTTTATCTACTTATCAAGTTCATCTGAATTATACATATAACAGATATGAATAATTTCATCAAGATAGAAATTCCACCTTCTATAAGATAGATTACACAACCGATACCAGTAAATCTTCAACATTCAAATTCCTCATTTAAAACCTTTTCATTTACAAGACTAAGTATTTCAGGCATGTTGTGACAAACAACCTTCAATCCAAAAATAATACAACTTTTAATTTTTCAATACATTTAAAGAATAAATGAAACTCTTTACATAAGGTTCAAAATCAAATAACCAAATACAACATGAAAGTTCATGTCTTCCTTATTCACTTACGATGTCCATCTACAAAATTTCTAGCAACAAAGTTAGTTCAATGAATCGAGCATGATAAGCACCAAGCATTAAAGTAAAGTGCATTCCACTAAATGCTTCATTAAACAACTTTTTTTTCATGAAACAAAAGAAAAACATCATGCAGATAATCATAAGTAATACATCAAGAAAGATAAACAATAAGAAATCAGGATTACTCTAAGGAAGTAACATTTTATAATCTGTAACTTCAAAATTATACCACAAGAATTAATAGATCCTATCAATTTAGTTTTGGATCAATAAACAAGTCTTAACATTAATTTATCTCTTAAATTTGTAAAGATAGAAGAGCACATTTAACTTTTCCCAATCCGTAAAAAGAGTTAGTTACAACATAACTGATATTAGTAAGTTCCATCCCTCAATAAAGACAAAGAAGAGAACAAATAATGAGAATTTCAATCCATAATCTTATCAGTCAATAGAAAAGGATCACATACCCACGAGGACCCAAACCATATTTCATTTCATTTATACTATGAAATGAAATCCAACATCTAATATAACTTAGAAACTCTTAAGTTAGTTTCCAAAAGAGAGCTCAAAAACAAATGCACAGTCAAGCCCGTATACCTCCAATTTTCCATGCAACCTTCCCAAGAAGACCTAGCCTCATCACCTAGCCCAAATTCAAAACAATTCAAAGAAGAAAACACAATACAGTCTCAAACTATAGACTACCCCCTCCCAAGAGAGTATAACTCTCTCTCTCTCTTTAATACAAGGTGGTTCAACAAGAGTATAACAGTTGAGTAAAATCCTCCGATTGAAAAGATAGGGAAATCACCACAACTGAAAACCGAATCACCATTACAATCATTAGTAACAAACTGATAATGAGAAGGTAGTTCAAATTTCAAGCAAGATTCACATTGTCAACATCCATGTAAGTGGTACTGAAACTTTTCATACCACTAACAGAATAATAGGTTTGAACTTAGCATTCAACAAAACCCACTACTCATATGGAAGTAAATATTTAAGTGATTTGATAAGACTAGACCTGTCCTACCTTCTTCCAACTCATCTGAACAAGATAACCATAGACCTCTCTAGTTCCTTAAAAATCATACGATAGGTAGGGTTTGTTTCACTTAAAAGATAGAAAGGAAGAGGTAACTCTTTCCAAGAACCTCTACAACTGACAAGTCTATTTCTTAATGGAACATAGTTCTAGTTCCAATTATTTCTAAGAACAAAGTAGTCAAGATTTCCCACAAGACAAGAATATGCTTAGAGTAGATATGGATAAAATACACTCTAAGATTCACATGCCCTGTTAAGTTTGAAAACATAGTATAGTCTAGAAGTAGAAGTAAAACAATCATTCCTTCAATCGTCAAACAAAGGAGGCCACAAGGAAGTTTTATAGTCAAATTCGACCAACAACTCACAAGACCCCTTCCATCAAACAGTACTAAAGGAAACTGCAGTTTTCAATACAAAGAAATGCCAGTAAGAAAACAACTCATTGATTTCCCATACAAAATCAAAATGACCAACAAGGAATACCTGTGTTGCGTTAAATTCGTGCACAGACCACAAGTTCCAAACCCCTTAAGTTCAAACAACTCAAGTTCAAACATGAATATAAAATGGAAAAACATGTCTCCAGTAAAAGCTCATAATAATACCAACACCCTATTATGGGTTCAAGCCTTCCGTTTTCATAAGGAAGAATAAAATCTCAGTATAGAACTCAAGTACAAAGCACAATGCAATAACTCAACAATGAGTACATAGTTCATAAGAACTGTATATAAGATCCAAGGTTCAAAACTTCCATAAGTTCTACACAGTCCAAACAACCATTTGGTCTCAATAAAGCTAAAACCAATCACAACTTCAATACAAGTTTAGAATATTCATGGAGTGCTACTACAACTACCCGAACGTAATCATAAACAGAGATACAAGGCCATCCCAACAACACTATCAGTTCAAGTTCAAAATGGCCAAGGAGCTTCTAATTCAGCTCAACAAGCTTAAGTAGATTGAAATGTGACAACCCATTAATGCATTCAACACCCAACAAGTAATAAGCCAACTCTTTTCACCTTATTTTCAAATGCAAGGAAACAAGCTTTGAAAACAAGCTACAAGCTTAATACAATAACAAAACTACTAGTTCAAGTTATAGAGGTCAAAAGAGCTTCAAGTACAGATTGTAGAGTTCCAAAACAATTACATGCAAACCTCTAACAACCAGAATAGAGAAGTTTTCCAAAAACTTTCAATAACAACAAAGGATTCGAATTCAAAACCCACAAATTTTCCAAGCTTACATGCAAGTAAATAACCACATACATCAGAAAAGTAAATTTCAAAGTGAGTAGAATTTTGTTAATGAATCATTTAGAAGAAAGAAAGAAATCTTAATGGGTAGAGCCTATCATGCCTGATAGTGCCTCTGCCGATTTGAAGAAGACTTCTAGCCTGAGTTTCCAAGACCTCTTCTTCTCCAAACAAGATCAAACAACCATATTATTTTTCCACAATCCCACTTATACATTCCTCGAACTGAAAAATAGCTCAGAGAGTTCAAAAATAGCTACAAAGTGGAGATCAAACTGTTGGTTCAAAGAACCAGATAGCTCCATGTGGAGTGAAAATTGTGAAGCATGAAAGGCTAAACAACCCCCAATGAATCCGCCAGCATGCCTTCCAAGATGGCTTGCTCACCAAACCCAAGGCACATTAATGCCATTAAAACCAATTTTCCTGCTTAACTTTCCTTTCCACCACCATTCATAGTTGGCGAGACCTAATTGCAATTCATAGTGCATTTCCAAACTTAGAGAAGCCTCCACATAGATTCCTCTAACTTTCACTAACCCCTGCCACACTGGCAGTCCTTTCATATATTAAAAACCAAATCAAAACAAATCCCAATAAAAAGCCTTGGAACCGCCGCTTAGTTCCCATTGCCAATGACCCCTAGGTCCCCTTTCATATCCCAATAGTTAGGATAGATAGAATTCACTTAGGTTAGATCTTAGGTTAGTTTAAATAAATAACCTTAGGATATAACCCCCAACAATAGTTTTCCACCCTAGGTTAGGATGTAGTTTAAACCAAAAATATAGGTTCAGAAATAACTTAGCATCCCCCTAGGTTACTTCCTTACAAGCTAACAACTTAGGTTAGAATGTCATCCCTCGTAAAGGGTATAGTAACAGTAGTTAGGTAACTTACCTGAATCTCATGTTTATTAGGGTACACAACCATCTATTTTTTTCTCAAGAGTCCAAAAGTAGGGTTCCTATTTCCCTTGATGCCATAAGCACCCTGCAAGGGTGACCAAGAAGAGTCAAGCTCAACACAAAATAGAATGCAAGCACTGTATCTAAGATAATAAGAATTTTCCACAAACACAAGTTCAGTCCGTTAAGCCTCACAATTGATGAATGTCAATTTTTCATTCAATTATAATAAGAAGATTTAAAACATACCTTGGATCAATGGAATTGATCCAAGGATGAGTCCAATAGCAAAAAGTAAGTTGTAACTCTTAAAAACTAGATTGCAGCTTATCTAAAGAGAGTGAAATAGATTATTGCAAGAAACAACATACCAACCCTCCAATCAAAGAGCATAATTGATTTATCCATTTCAAGCATGATCTTCAGTAGTCAAAAGAACACACCTTTATCAAGAAAATCACATGTCAACACTTGAAATGCAAAGGAGGAATATAACCATTGTCGAGGGTGTTACATGCTTCCCTCCTAAAAAGAATCATCGTCCCGATGATTACCTCATTTTAATCATTACATTTAGGATAATCAATTTTTATTCACTTTCTTAACATATGTTTGCAATAAAGTATCAAAATTTTAAATTCCAGAAATCAACATTAATTAGTTGTTTATTCAAACAAATAAATATCTTCCCAAATTGGCATACTTATAGTATTATAAAGATAAAATCACAAATTTTTTATCAGTCAACAAAATCAATTTTGTTCAAAAAGATATGGAAAAGTAGTTTTCATATCATCCAGGTTCTCCTAGGTTGCACTTTCTTCATTAAACTGGTCCCATTGGACCTTGCATTGACTTATCTCATGATTTCTCAAATGCAACTGGCAAGTTTCCAGTACTCGTATGGGTTTAACTACAATTATTCCTAGATCTTGGACCTACAAGGAATTCCAATTTAACACATGTGATAAATCTGAAATGTATTTCTTAAGCAAAGAAATATGGAAAACATCATGCATTCATGATAAAGTAGGAGGTAATGCTAAGTGGTAAGCTACAAGGTTGATTACTTCAACTATCTCAAAAGGTCCCACATAACGAGGTGATAACTTGGCAGCCTTGCCAAAATTTATAGAACTCTTTTTCGGTTTGACCCAAAGAAATAATTTCTCACCAAGTTCAAACCTCCTGTCTACCCACTTCAAATCAGCATAACTCTTTTGTCTATTTGTTTCTTCTTTCAAGTGTTCACGAATCAATTTAACTTGTTCCATTTTAGTAAGGATTTCAGGTCCAATTACCTCTCTATCCTCCATGACGTCCCAACTAACAGGGGTTCTACATTTTCTTCCGTATAATGCTTCAAAAGTTGCCATCTTAAGAGAGACATGATATGTATTATTATATGAAAACTCAACTAGTGGAAGGTACTCTTCCCACTTATACTGTTGATCCATACAATACATTCATAACATATCCTCTAAAACTTGATTAACTCTTTCAGTCTATCCATCCATTTCCGGATGATACGCAGAACTAAAATTCAACTTAGTTCCTAAAGCTGCATTAAGCATTTGCCAAAATCTTGATGTCATTCTAGGATCTCTATCCGAAATGATTAATTCAGGTACTCCATGTAATCTGAAAAATTTGTGTACAAATATTTTAGCTAACACAAGAGAATCATCCTTCATATTTCTAGCGATAAAATGTGCTACCTTTGTTAGTTTATCCACAACTACTAAAATAACATCATGTTTATTTCTTGACATAGGCAACCCTTGTACAAAGTCCATGCTTATCACTTGCCATTTGTACTGTGGTATGCTATGAGGATACAACAAACCGGTTGGGTGCATATGTTCCACTTTAACATGTTGACATTCAAGGCAATGTGTCATAAAGTCTATTACATCCTTTTTCATTCCCTTCCGAAATATTGTTGTTTTATATCAGCAAGCATTTTTGTGATACTAGGGTGTCCAAAAAAGGTGAATTGTGAAATTCTAATAACAATTTCTTTCTCAAATCATTTAGTGAAGGTACATATACTCTATTTTCAAATCATAAGATTCCTTCATTATCAAAGTGAAAACCTTTATATCTTGAATCACTAGAATATACAGCAAGTGTTGTCTTTACTTGCTGAAAATAAGAATCAAACTCCATAACACTTTTTACTTCATCCTTAAATTGAGTCCTCAATGTTATAAGAGCATAAATGTGCTTCCTATGACTTAGAGCATCAGCAACTCTATTTTCTTTACCCTTGATATAATTGATTTCAAAATCATATTGAGACAAAAACTCTAACCACCTTCATTGTCTTGCATTAAGATTTGGTTGAGTGAAGATATATTTCAGCCCAAGATGATCAGTTTCCAATTCAAAAGGTTTACCAAGCAGGTAATGCCTCCAAACTTGTAATGCATGAACAATGGTAGCAAGCTCTAAATCATGTGGAGTATAATTCAACTCATGTAACTTAATTTTTCTACTTTTGTAAGCTATGACATGACCATTTTGTAACAAAATGCCTCCTAAACCTTCACCAGATGCATCAGTTACCACCATAAAATCTCCATTAGGATCTGGTACTACAAGAATAGGTGCTGAAGTTAACTGTTCTTTCAAAGTTTTGAATGCAATTTGACATTTCTCATTCCAAACAAACTTTTATCCTTCTTCTATAAAGAAGTTATTGGTGCAGCCACCTTAGAGAAGTCTTTTACAAATTTCCTATAGTAGCCAACAAGTCCCATGAAGCTTCTAACTTCATGTACATTCTTTGGTGCAAGCCATTCAGTTATAGCTAAATTTTTTGAAGGATCCATAGCTATTCCATTCTTACTTATTACATGTCCCAAATAGTGTACTTCCATGTCATAGAAAGAACATTTAGATAGCTTACCAAATAACCGTCTCTTTCTTAATATTTCCAAAAATATCTTCAAATGCTCATGGTGTTCCTCAATACTTTTAGAATCTATGGGAATATCATCCAAGAATACGAGCACAAATTTGTTCCAGTATTCTTGAAATATATTATTCATTAAATTCATAAATGTTGCATGTGCATTTTTTAATCCAAAAGATAAAACCGTGAACTCATAATGTCCATACCTTGTCCTGAAAGTTGTTTTATGGATATCTTCATCCTTAATCCGTAATTGGTGATATCCAGATTGAATATCTATCTTAGAATATACCGATGCTCCATGCATCTGATCAAATAAATCATCAATCCTAGGGAGTGGGTATCTATTTTTGATTGTTTCCTTGTTTAGCATTCTGTAATCAATGCACAATCTAAGTGTTACATATTTCTTTTTCACAAAAATTACAGGTGATCTCCAAGGTGAAACACTTGGTCTGATCAAACCTTTAGAAAAAAATTCTTGCAACTGAGCCTTAAGCTCTACTAATTCTGTAGTAGTCATTCGATATGGTGCTTTAGAAATAGGTTTAGTTCTAGGTTTGATCTCAATTATGAAATCAAACTCCTTTTGGGTGGAAGACCTGGAAATTCTTCCAGAAATACATCACTGAAGTCTCGTAACAACTGATATCGTTCCATAACATCATTGTTCTCTTCATTTGTTTCAACAATTTTTACTACATATAATGTACAACCCTTATTTTTGGCCTTCTTAAGTTGTATAGCTGACAGTTTTCTAATAGAAATTTCATGTTTCACACCCTGAATCTCTGCTATTTTCTGCAGGTCATCTACACAACTAATGTGTTTTTCAAAACAATCCACTTTAGCCTTATGTTTAGATAACCAATTAACAATATATGATTACATCATAAGACCCCAAAGGTGCAACATAAAGATCTATTTCAGTGGAAAAGTTAGGTAAATCAAGGACTACTCCAAAAAGACACATACTAACTGTATGAACAACATTGTTTCCATACTGTACATTCCATGTTTTATCCATGTTTCTAGATTTTCTTTTTAATTTTGTTGCTAATTTATTAGAAATAAAGCATTCAGTAGCTCTGGTATCAAAAAGAATAGTTACAAGTAAACCAAATAACTTACCCAGAACTTCTATAGGCGTGGCTATTTCATCACCGCTTGTCTTTTCGTAGTCAACATGTATCTTGTGTTACTAATTATGATCATCCTTTTCAAAGGGAATTGATTTTCATAATGATATTTTCCATAGTTATAATAACCTCCTACAGGTCCCTTCCTAGGCTCGGGTTTATTTCCATCCTTAGAGTTATCATTCTGACCCCCATAGGACTTTTGTCCATTATTATTGTTCTTAGAAAAGTTGTTCCATGTATTACTAGCAAACTTGTTTGTTGTTGGTTTTCTTATTAGTATCAGGTGAAAACTTACTTTTCATTCCAAATTTCTTCCATGGTCCTTTCTTAGGTGCAAGAGATGATGAATATTTTGGATTTTTCTTCCTTACTTCTTCCTTGTGAGTAGAAATTGCCTTTAATTTTTGTTCCTATCTTATGGCCTTTTCAACAACCCCTTCCATCATGGTTGAGCTGTGAACATCCACCTCTCCTCCTATAATGGGATTCAATCCCATGATGAATTTTTGTATCCTGAACTTCTCATATGTTTGGTACTGAGGTACATACTTAAGGAGTTTTGTAAATTGTTCCTAGTACTCAGTTATAGTTAGCTTCCCCTGAACTAAGTTATGAAATTTAGTCATTTTATGATCATAGTAAAGTTGAGGCAGCCAACGTTGCCTAAATTAACCTTTAAATTGATCCCAAGTGATGTTAGTTTCATCAATGTTTAACTCATCCTTTCGATTGTCCCACCATGAAGATGCTTCATGAGAAAGCTGATATGCTCCCCATATCGCCTTGGTTTCTTCTGAGAAATTCCTTATTGCAAAGTATTTCTCCATTTTGTTGAGCCAGTTCTCAACTCCATCTCCTAATGTGGTGCCATCAAACTTGGGTGGACTTATCCTTTTTATATCATTAGTGAGTTCAGCTGCTAGCCTAGCCTTTTTGTTTTCAAGCTGAACATGTATGTTTGCATTGTTATTATCAACACCTACATTGGCGTTGTCCCCGGAGGTGGCTGATTGTTGTTATCAACATCATCTTCCTCCTCATTTCCCATTACTTGTTATTCAAGTACAACCAAACGATATCTTGTGTCCAACAGGGAAAAAAGGATCTCATCGCGTTTGGGTGTTGCTCCTTCCTAGGCGGAGGGTTATTTGCAACATTTCCTCTTGTTCTAACCATTTTTTATGTTACAAGAAAATTTAAGTTTCATCAGATTATGGACACAATAGGTCCAAGAGCTGCAACCTTCAGCTCTGATACCAAGATGTAACATTCCCATTTTAAGACTTTAGAAACAAAGAGATTTTTTTACATAATGTTCACTATTCTAAATAAAACTTAATTTAGAACACACATTCAATGCCAGTCAATCTCATAATAGATAACCATATAAAACTATAAATAACTCGATAATACACCGATCTATTCATTCCATGATTCGGTTATCTACCGATCTATTCATGTTTCACTTTAAGTATTGAATACTTATGTATACTTTGTATACTTGGTTTTCACCCTAATTCGGGTATTGAGTGATCTTGTTTAAAGAACATACCTGAATATTTGTTACCAATATTCATCTGGTATCACGTGGCTTTAAACTAGGTGACATAGGACAATGTAACCAACAACTTGCGATACTTTGGCCAAAGATTTTACAACATATTGTGTATGTCGCTATTCCTAGATGACATACTCATCATTTTGGAATACATCCTTCACCCCACTCTTTTGTTATCATGAATGGTCTTTACTGACTACTATCAGTCCACTTGTTCAAGAATTAACCCTAGCCCGAGTTAGGAACATAGTCTATTATAGGAAGACACTTTCGATGACTTAGGGTAAAAGGGCATACTCGGTTGACCTATGTCAACCGGATGTGCCAAAGTACCCTGAGTTATAGAAAGTTACTCCCTATCCTAAACATGTTACTAACTTGACCTAGAGAAAACCCAAGTTCAAGTCCTTATCATGTGTAGATCTAGATGATCAATGCAGAAGGGTGTTACCACATGTCAACTGCAATGTTGTATCCTCGAGAAGACCCAAGTCTTCTTGAAGGTACAACCCTACATTTGGCATGTGCCAACATCCTACAGAAACTACCTCATCATGATGTACATACACCAAGGAGGTTATTAATGTTAAGTTAATTTGGATTATAAAACAGATTACAACATCTATGCTAAACCCTAATCCAACACTCCTCAAGTCCTTGTTCTATACTTGGTTCAATTAAGCATTAAAGAACTTCCTCTAACTCATGATTGCTTTTAATGTTCATTTATTTAGTTTAACAATAGTTAATCAAAATAGGACAGCAATAGCATAAGTTCCATTACATACATCATAATCATTCATAGAAGGTGTAGCCACCAAATAGGTTCAACTAAGGTAGAATTTATAAGAAATGAAGTCTACGTTTAACGATCATGTCACCCTTCTTTGGGTTATGTATCATTTAGCGAGGAAGAACCTTCCTCTATTTGATTAAGTGATAGGGTTTGTCAACCCTTCTTATCTTTCACAAACTCTAACGTTCCATCACATATTCATTACACATTTAAATACTATATTAGAATTGTTTAGATAAGATTGATAACTTATGCAACTTAACAAGCTACATCTTATTAAGGGAGATTAAACTAATTCCCTTTTTATCTACTTATCAAGTTCATCTGAATTATACATATAACAGATATGAATAATGTCATCAAGATAGAAATTCCACCTTCTATAAGATAGATTACACAACCGATACCAGTAAATCTCCAACATTCAAATTCCTCATTTAAAACCTTTTCATTTACAAGACTAAGTATTTTAGGCATGTTGTGTGACAAACAACCTTCAATCCAAAAAGAATACAACTTTTAATTTTTCAATACATTTAAAGAATAAATCGAAACTCTTTACATAAGGTTCAAAATCAAATAACCCAATACAACATGAAAGTTCCTATCTTCCTTAATCACTTACGATGTCCATCTGCAAAATTGCTAGCATGGGTCAGTTCAATGAACTGAGCATGATAAGCACTAAGCATTAAAGTAAAGTGCATTCCACTAATTTCTTCATTAAACAACTTTGCTTTCATGAAACAAAATAAAAACATCATGCAGATAATCATAAGTAATACATCAAGAAAGAAGAACAATAAGAAATCAGGATTACTTCAAGGAAGTAACATTTTATAATCTGCAACTTCAAAATTATACCACAAGACTTAATAGATCCTATCAATTTAGTTTTGGATCAATAAACAAGTCTTAACATTAATTTATCTCTTAAATTTGTAAAGATAGAAGAGCACATTTAACTTTTCCCAATCTGCAAAAAGGTTAGTTACAACATAACTGATATTAGTAAGTTCCATCCCTCAATAAAGACAAAGAAGAGAATGAATAATGAGAAGTTCAATCCATAATCTTATCAGTCAACAAAAAAGGATCACATACCCACAAGGACCCAAATCATATTTCATTTCATTTATACTATGAAATGAAATCCAACATCTAATACAACTTAGAAACTCTTAAGTTAATTTCCAAAAGAGAGCTCAAAGACAAATGTTCATCAAGCCCGTATACCACCAATTTTCCATGCAACCTTCCCAAGAAGACCTAGCCTCATCACCTAGCCTATATTCAAAACAATTCAAAGAAGAAAACACAATACAGTCTCAAACTGTAGATTTCCCCCTTTAAGAGAGTATAACTCTCTCTCTCTCTCTCTTTAATATAAGGTGGTTCAACAAGAGTATAACAGTTGAGTAAAAATCCTTTGATTGAAAACATAGGGAATTCACCACAACTGAAAACCAAATCACCATTACAATCATTAGTAACAAACTGATAATGAGAAGGTAGTTCATATTTCCAAGCAAGATTCACATTGTCAACATCCATGTAAGTCGTACTGAAACTTTTCATACCACTAATAGAATAACAGGTTTGAAATTAGCATTCAACCAAAACCCACTACTCAGATAGAAGTAAATATTTAAGTGATTCGATAAGAGTAGACCTATCCTACCTTCTTCCAACTCATCTAAACAAGATAACCACAGACCTCTCTAGTTCTTTAAAATCATATGACAGGTAGGGTTTGTTTCACTTAAAAGATAGAAAGGAAGAGGTAACTCTTTCCAAGAACCTCTTTAACTGAAAAGTCTATTTCTTAATGGAACACCGTCTAGTTCCAATTATTTCTAAGAACAAAGCAGTCAAAATTTCCCACAAGAAAAGAATACGCTCAGAGCAGATATGGATAAAATACACTCTAAGATTCACATGCCCTGTTAAGTTTGAAAACACAATATAGTTTAGAAGTAGAAGTAAAACAATCGTTCCTTCAATCGTCAAACAAAGGAGGCCATAAGGAAGTTTTACGGTCAATTTGGATAACAAATCACAAGACCCCTTCCATTAAAAAAGACTTAAAGGAAACTACATGTTTTCAATACAAAGAAATGCTAGTAAGAAAACAACTCATCGATTTCCCATAAAGAATCAAAATGACCAACAAGGAATACCGTGTTGCGTTAAATTCGTGCACAGACCACAAGTTCCAAACCCCTTAAGTTTAAACAACTCAAGTTCAAACACATGAATTTAAAATGGAAAAACATGTCTCTAATAAAAGCTCATAATAATACCAACACCCTATTATGGGTTCAAGCCTTCCATTTTCATAAGGAAGAATAAAATCTTAGTATAGAACTCAAGTACAAAGCACAACACAATAACTCAACAATGAGTACAAAATTCATAAGAACTGTATATAAGATCCAAGGTTCAAAACTTCAATAAGTTTTGCATAGTCCAAACAACCACTCGGTCTCAAATAAAGCTAAAACCAATCATGGCTTCAATACAAGTTTAGAATATTCATGGAGTGCTACTACAACTACCCGAACACAATCATAAATAGAGATACAAGGCCATCCCAACAACACTATCAGTTCAAGTTCAAAATGGCCAAGGAGCTTCTAATTCAAGCTCAATGAGCTTAAGTACAGATTGAAACGTGACAACCCATTAACGCATTCAGCACCCAACAAGTAATAAGCCAACTCTTTTCACCTTATTTTTAAATGCAAGGAAACAAGCTTCGAAAACAAGCTACAAGCTTAATATAATAACAAAACTACTAGTTCAATTTACGTGAGGCCAAAAGAGATTCAAGTACAAATTGTAGAGTTCCAAAAAATTACATGTAAAACCTCTAACAACTAGAAAAAGAAGTTTTCCAAAAACTATCAATAACAACAAAGGATTCGAATTCAAAAACACACAATTTTTCCAAGCTTACATGCAAGTAAATATCCACATACATCAAGAAAATATGAAATTTTTAGTGATCAGAATTGTGTTAATGAATCATTTAGAAGAAAGCAAGAAATATTAATGGGTAGAGCCTATCATGCCCGAGAAGTGCTCTCTCGCCGATTGAAGAAGAATTCCAACCAAGTTTCCAAGACCTCTTCTTCTCCAAACAAGATCAAACAACCATATTCTTTTTCCACAATCCCACTTATACATTCCTCGAACCGAAAATAGCTCAGAGAGTTCAAAAATAGCTACAAAGTGGAGATCAAACTACTGGTTCAAAGAACCAAATAGCTCCATGTGGATCAAAATTGTGAAGCATGCAAGGCCAAAAACCCCAACGAATCCACCAAACATGCCTTCTAAGACATCTTGCTCACCAAACCCAAGTTACATTAATGCCATTAAAACTAATTTTCCCATTTAACTTTCCTTGCCACCATCATTCATAGTTGGCGAGAGCTAATTGCAATTCATAGTGCATTTCCAAACTTAGAGTAGCCTCCACGTAGATTCCTCTAACTTTCACTAACCCCTGCCACACCGGTAGTCCTTTCATATATTAAATACCAAATCAAAAAAATATCAATAAAAATCCTTGGAACAGCCGCTTAGTTCCCATTGCAAATGACCCCTAGGCCCCCTATCATATCCCAATAGTTATGATAGATAGAATTCACTTAGGTTAGATATAAGGTTATTTTAAATAAATAACCTTAGGATATAACCCCAACAATAGTTTTCCACCCTAGGTTAGGATGTAGTTTAAACCAAAAATATAGGTTCAAAAATAACTTAGCATCCCCCCTAAGTTACTTCTTACAAGCTAACAACTTAGGTTAGAATGTCATCCCTTGTAAAGGGTATAGTAACAGTAGTTAGGTAACTTACCTGAATCCCGTGTTTATTAGGGTACACAACCATCTATTTTTCTCAAGAATCCAAAAGTAGGGTTCCTATTTCCCTTGATGCCATAAGCACCCTGCAAGGGTCGACCAAGAAGAGCCGAGCTCAACACAAAATAGAATGCAAGCACTGTTTCCAAGATAATAAAGAATTTTCCACAAACACAAGTTCAGTCCGTTAAGCCTCACAATCGATGAATGTCAATTTTTCATTCAGTTATAATAAGAAGATTTAAAACATACCTTGGATCAATGGAATTGATCCAAGGACGAGTCCAATAGTGAAAGGTAAGTTACAACTCTTAAAAACCAGATTGCAACTTATCCAAAGAGAGTGAAATAGATTATTGCAAGAAACAGCATACCATCCCTCCAATCAAAGAGCATAATTGATTTATCCATTTCAAGCATGATCTTCAGTAGTCAAAAGAACACACCTTTATCAAGAAAATCACATGTCAACACTTGAAATGCAAAAGAGGAATATAACCATTGTTGAGGGTGTTGCATAATAATAAACAAACGTAAAAAGATGAATACTATTACATATGGATATTCTAATTTATTTAAATTGCAATATTAATTACACATATCATAATAACACTTTTCAAAGTGATGATTGAATTAAAAAATGAAAAAATAAAAGGGAGAGAGTGAACTTAGCTAATTTTGTGTGGATCTAGAAGATTTTTAGTTATTTGAGTGTAGGAACAAGAATATTTGGAACTCGAAATGTTTCTTCACCGAAAATGTAATCTAAAAATGGGCTTGGTTAAATTTTTACAACTCATTCTATAGCATTCATATAGTCTTGACCCTTCTATATGATCTTAGACCTTCTTGGGATATGACTATGGAACTTCTTGAGTGCTTCACCTACCTAGAAATGTGTGTCAATCTATCTCAATATTCTTTTTGATCTTTGAAATGGATCTCGTAAACTCTACTCAAGCCCTCGTAACCCTTATAGTATAAGGAGTTATTGAAAAAACATTAGGAGATTTACAAGTACCATTGTGCACTACCAATGTCACCACTACTATGAAGAGGGATCAAACCACACACAATTCTCCTAGCATGTGATATGTACCATAACACAATTATAATTTGACAACCGTTCTTTTACAATTATTTTCTTGAGTTTAAATCTTGCTCAAGTGTCTAGTAAGATTGACTTTTCTTTATTGTTTGATGAAGATGAAGACTCCTAGACTAGGAGTAAAATTCAGACCAATAGAGGGTGTTTTCCTAATGGATGTGTATGACATATTTCATAGTTTAGGAGATTTAGATGTTTTTTTGTTGGATTTTTCAAGTGTATTTCATAAAGTTCCAGGTCCTTAAATTAGGTATGATTTACTTTCTTATATATGCTTCTAAAGGTTGTTATGTCATGAAAGTATGATTAAAGGGATATAAAAAAATTTATGAATGTGATGGAATTGAAAGAATTAATGCATAACATGTCGGTCCAAAAATGGATAGTAGGGTTGGTATGTAATTTTAGAAATTGAGAGAAAATATTATTTTTGGATAGGAAAGATAAAATATCATTTTTAATTTATGGGAATAATCCTAAATGTTTCTAGATGTATTTTGTGTAATTATTTCTCAAAACTTGACGACAAAGAGGTGTGTAAAGATAATAAATTACATGAAGTTCTATTAGGATGTGTTAAGCAAGAGTGAGGAGAGTAAATTTTTCCAAACAAGTGTGCAATTTCAAGATCAACAATTTCAAAGGATAGATTACCAAATTTAAGTGTCTAGAGGTAGGTTGGCCCTTGACAATGGATCCTTTGACTAATAGAGTTGTTAGGTGATTTTTAAAAAGATATAATATTTTTGAGTTTGTTTAATAGAGGGATAATGTGTGGCCATAAATTTCATTGAGGAGGTAGTGGTTGTGTATGGTGGATAGTTTGAAATGTGGTGCCATAGAAAACTATCAAAGGAAATCTATAAAACTCCCTACTAGCACAAATTTTGGATAGTATTACAAAATTGAAGAGTGCATATATCTACACCAAAATATGTTAGCATTAGAATAAGTACAAAAATGGTAGGCACACTTATATCAAATTAAGCCCAACATATACTCTATGTAGGAGTGTAAGATTTAATAAAAAGGGAATAAATACCAATATTATTACAAGAGATAAAGTATATCCATAGAAAATAAGTCCATAGTATATGAGAAAAGGTAAGGTGAATGTGTACCTTAATGAGTAGGTGCAAGGTTTTCATTATTCAAGTAAACAAGGTGATTTAAAACCTATGTATGGAAAATGATTTCTATGAGATATCTCAAAGAAATAAATAAAATAAGAAGTTTCCTAAACTAAATGATCTGGGAGATTTGGTTTAAGTTCTCTCCTTATTAAAAATTAAAGGGGCATTAATTTTTGTAGAAATGGATTAAAAAGTATGGGGGCCCTTAGGAAAAAATAAATATAATTGTTAAAGGAAAAGGGGTTGAGTGTGGTGGATATCCATACATATGACCAATAATTTATAATCAATGAAAAGATTAATGATTATGAGATGGAAAACAATTCCATTGATATTGATGCAAAGATGAATATTTTTACCAAGGATGCATGGATCTAGATGGGAAGAATCACTTTGACACATTTAAATAAAGTATTGTACATGAAAAATAAAACTAATAAAAATCCTATATGAATATTGAAGAATGTTGAGTTGGATATATCAAGGATAATGTTCACAACCAAGTCTAAGGTCATAAAAAAAAATTAGGGATATAATTATGGCTATATAAAATTCAAGGAGAGGTTCATGATATTTATGAATAATGTAAAAAGTATGGTGACACCTTTAGATGATAAGTTCAACTCTATGTATGTTGAGCATGTATATGTCATAGAATAATATTTAAACCTTTACAACTTATGTAGACATGTAGAAGATGATGAAAAAAATTAGGAGAAAAAATAATGAAATTTCTCAAGTTTGGCATGTGAAATATGGATTAATTAGTCATATGACGTCACTAGAATAAGTTATGCCATAGTAAAAATGGGATATCAATGTAGAGGATTGGTAAGGACCAAGATGGTGCAATTTTCTACCACATAGGTTAAGAATAAATGTCGGCCCCTATAATTAAACAAGAAACCCAAGACAATGGGTAGGGTGATGTTTTTGGTTAAGAAATACACAAAGTCAAGAGACTCATAATTATGATGTAGTGAAGCAAAAATAAGGTCATGTGCATGGAAATGGGAATCAAAAGGTTCCCAAATAATGTATTTGATAGGAATTTTAAAATTAACGTTCTCATTTTATGATTTGATCATGTTATAACATAAGCACATTATAGCTTTGTAAATACAACCCATAACAAACTCGCATTATAACACAAACACAATTTTTTTATTTAAAAATGTTTTCTTGTTGAGAACATAATGTGAACACGTTTCTTTTTCTTTGTCTTAGAAACCACCCACCCTTTTTCTTGGATATATAGCCTAAGGTTTTGACTGGTATCTATTCTATGAATGAATCCATGCTTTTCAAAAACATGAGAATATCGAGTGTATGTCCTGCTTTTTCTCATGTGTTTTAAGACAATATTCCAAAGAAACATATATATGACATCAATCTCTATATTAGGTTTTTGTTGATGTATTTTTTATAAAATCTAAATAATTTAAGGTTTTGATCCTTAATTTATTTAAGTAATGTATTCATTTTTCAAAGACACACATATTGTATTTTCCTCATCCAAATTTCAAAAATAATTACATCGACACGATTAAAACTCCATTTTATAAACATTTACAAAATTTGATTTTTGATTATTTTGTAAAAATTAGGTGATTGTACACATGATTATTTTTATTTTGGGATGTGTTTGATTTGAAAATTATTAAAATTAATATACTCATTGAAAAATATGAAAAATAGTGGGACCTAATGTATGATCTTAGCTAACTTTCTACTAGAGAAATTTATAAAATATATTATGGAACTCAAAAATGGGGGAACACACGTGACACTATGATATATTTTTGACACAAAATATGAGCAATTTATGTGTGCACCACATTTAACCCTATTAATCTCCACTATTTCCAAAAAAATAAGTAGTTTAGAATTTTGATCACTATGATTATTTATATTATCAAATTGTCAAATTTTTAGCATAGTCATTTAAAATTATTTTTTGAAGTTCATATTTTTATGATTTTAGGAAAAAATTGGACCTTTTAACACCCTTTTGGTCCCCCATTTCCATGCACATACACATAACAACTAATTCCATATGATGAAAATAATTTGAGTGGGTAATGGATATGTATATGCTAATATTGGATATTTAATGTGATGATGTTTAAGTGATGTGTTGGTCCCCTAAGATATCGAATAAGTACACCAAGGTGTATAGGCACACGAGTCCTAGGTTGAGAGATGGGCACGCAATAAGAAAATGTGCAAGGTGTAGTGGAAGAAGGGCGCACAGGATAAAGTGCCTGAGACAAAGCCCAGTTTTGGGACTTATCCATTTTGGGTGTAGGAAGCAAGACCTGACAACACATGTGATGCAAATCATGTCAATCTGACAACATGGGGCCCACAAAAGGAATATGCGTAGCGATAGAGGTGCACGTGGGAGACCATGATGACAGAATGTGCATCGCCCATGCTGGATGGTAGGTGCACTTAGGAGACCATCATGGTCGAAGGTGCAGAGCCCATGTTTAGAGGAACATGTTCCTAAGGAGGGCCCATACGGGCGCTGACGACAAAGTGAATCTAAGGCCCAAAAAAGGAGGCATTAGTAGTTCGGATGCCTTTATATATGGGCACCCATAGAAAGAGAGAGGGATCATGACATAAGGTGGGTGAGCCGATGAATGGAGGTGTAGCTATACTACGTGAACTCTAAGGGATTGGGTAGAGATGATATGATGTATTAATGCATTAAGGGGTTGGGTTGTAGTTTCCTTTATATGAATGAAAGACATGATCCCTAATGTGATGGATGAATTAGGTCTGATCAAGCTGTGGTAACTAAATGGTCCATTGATTACAATGAGTATGAATGTAATGAGGCTTAAAAATGAATGAGAATGAGTATAGTTGTTCCATATTCATATTGTTTCATTTTTGTTAATGAAAGCTATGAAGTAGATGTAAGCTCTATGTATTTTCTTTCTATTATTGTATCATTTATTTACAATTACTACTTGGAATAAACACATTCATCTAGAGGCCACTCTAAGCTCTATGATGAATGTATGTCTCATTGCCACCATTACTCATTAAGTTACTAATCTAGATGGTGTTTTCCCACTTAACTCACATAAAAGAGAGACTCGATACCCATGTGCGCGTAAATGAGTGCCTAGTTCGACTTGGTGATAGGTCGGTGTGCATGGGATTCCCTTATTCTTCTGGTGGGTGTAAAAATGACTACATCTTGGTTCCATTGTTGGGACCTCTTTTCAAAGTTGTAGTGGGAAACGACATACATCTAATCTGTATAATGAGTGATGATAGAGAGATTAACTTTGGAGAGTGTTGAATCATGGTTTAAGAGCACGAAGGATGAGTTTTCTCAAAGATTCAACACTGGATCTGAGTTTGATGCACGTAGATGGGTAGAAGAGAACCTCTACCATGAGTTATATGAAACATTTTTCTATTGCTTCCCAATAGAACTGCATGGATGGCTCTTAGCATATGCAACCAAATCAAGTTGGTATTATAAATCATGCCCGTGGACCCAAGAGGAATGCTAGAGTCTATAGGATGATACGATCTAACGTGGACCCATGCGGTGGATCATTGGTGGAAAGGTGTGTTGGCTAGCTACACCCTAGAGTATGCTATTTCTACATACTCATGTCTAGAAGTTGTTGAGTTTGAGTTTCGTGGGAGCCCAAAGGATCATTTCTATGAGCTATCCCTTTGGAAATGAAGATTTTGATTGTTACCTTGGGTTTGGAGGCATTTCCAATGGCCGGCTAAACCATTCCGAGTGTTGGGTGAGGAAGCTAGGGTGGGGGAAGATGGTAGATTTTGTAGCGGAAAAGGAAAGGGAGGAGAGAGGACTCAGGTATGGTGAAGTGCATGAAAGGGAGATTATTAGACAACATAAGGTGGGTGTGATGGATATATGGAGGTAGACATTACGGGAAGGATTTGAGGTTCACACAGAGGACGTGGAACCTGAGAGTCTTATGCTACCCCATCTTGGCAAGCGCGTGAGAGATACCCCTTTGGATTCTAAGGAGAGTTTTTTGTATGAAGAAGGAAGAGCTATTAACACATATCTAAACCCACCTAGCATCCAGACCCTGGTGCTTGGCTTTCCAGATCTAGGGGAGAATACCATTAGCCAAATTGGTATTGGTGGAAGTAACCGATCTGCACCCAGGAGGTATAATTTCTCATTTGGGACTTCTATGGCTACACATATTCTAATTTTTGGAGGGATTTTTGGACAAGGAACAAGTGCACCATCCTTCGGTCTCACATCTAGGAGTGGCACGGGGTACACTATTAGTAGTGGGACCTCATCACAAACCACTGTCGGCGTGAAGTTTCGGTGGAACTATGGGAACCCTTGGCACAATGAGTACAAGACCTGGATGACTAGGAGTGGACGTGGTGGGTTAGGAGGTGGAGCTGGTGGAACTCAGCCTAGTGGACTAGGAGGTATACTAGTGGTGCCTGGTGGATCTAGTGGAGGAGGAAATTCTAGAGGAAACCAAGGTTCTAGCTCAGGAGGACAAGGACCCCATTAACCCCCTCAAGTTTTCTTTGAAATGTCATTACATTTGCTAGATTACAGAGGTATTGAAGATGCTGCAGAGCATGTTCACAAATGTGAGTTGCTATGATGCGTGAAGGGAATCACTAGCCCGAGAGAAAAAGGTAAGTCATTTTGCAACAACATTGCAAGGGCCCGCACATAGTTGGTATAGAAATATGACCCTCATCAAATGGTGGTGGACTATTCGCTTTTAAGAAATTCCTTTCTATTAGAATTCCACATTCTGAATTTGAAAGAAGAGCATCAACACCCCGAAGGAGATTTAACAAGGAATGGTAGAGAGTGTGTGAGAGTATGACACATAGTTTAAAACTCTCCTATCAAAATTGTCATATGGCATTCACCATTCATAGCATGCTCAATGGTTTGTTGGAGGGTTGATAAATCCTTTCAGAAAAGCCCTATCCCACAAAACTTTCACAGATCCACGTGAAGCATTGGAATCCGCTATGTGCGTAGAAGTTGATGGAAGTGTTGACATTGGAATTAGCCCATTTTTGGACACTCAAATCACTGTTATGGCTAAGTAGTTAGAGAAGTTGTCTGTGAGCTCAAGCGCATGAGATGCTTAGTGGGTTATGGTGTACAAATTGTGAGGTAGAGGGGCATGTCAAGGATAATGTCCCTCGAGAGGACCATGTGCTCCATATCAGTAGATTGTGATATCTATCATTAGGACCATGATGTGAGTAAATGTCCCCTATTGCAGCATTGATGTAGAAGAATGTATCCTGCTACTATAAAATATGATCCTCTATAACCCATGATACTAAGGATTGTAGATTCATTGACCAGATCCATGAAGCCATTGATCATGGGGTGCACCAAACCAGCATTGCCAACAGCTCTAGAGGTGATGATTGTCAGTATGAGGGGTGTGCAGATGAAGGCACATATAGAGGAAGAGGATTTTTTGGAGGATTCCATGGTCATGGAAACTACGTGGGAGGAAGAAGTGAGTTCCCACGTGGAACTTGTTTTAATTATGGGTCTACAGACCACTATAAGTGTGAATGTCCAGATTTTTTGCAATGCTCATGGTGTGGGAAGAAGCAAAATATGAGGAATGCCCCGAGTTGTTCAAGCATATGAGTCAGCAGCATCGGAAGTACAAGGGTGCTGCAATGGTAAGCATCAAGAAGGAAGACACCCAATGGATGCCATGAGTACACACAACGTAGATTTGGAACCTATATTGGTAACTACAATGGTAGAGGCTATGCATGTAAGGGAGATGCCAAGGAAGAAGAGCCTAGTTTCAAGGGAAGAAGTGGTACATGGAAGGTACCTAGAATCCACACATCAAAAAGAGGTATACCAAGATACCATGGATGTGATCCAAAGCCTATAGGAAGAAATTCAATGTCCGAAGGAGAAGACCAGAGAGAAGAGAAAAGGAGGGTTGAGACACCAAAAGAAGACCTGGATGAGGTCAAGGAGGTATTTAAGATGCTAAGGCAAGAAAATATTATTCCCATGCTAGGAGAATGGTTGAGGGAGAAGTTACCACATGCGTGGGAGAAGGGTGCGAGAGGCAAGTTTTGCATGCAAACCTTCCTCCTCACAACCTTGACTATGATAAGGAGATCACATTAAATACAATCATAGATGGATGGCTCCTTAGCAATATCCTCATTGACACAGTGTGGAGTTCAATGTGCTCACTTTGGATGCTTGGAATTAGATGGGAAGGCCTTCATTATACCATCTTCAAATGTGTTGTACATGGAAAACAAATAAAAGATAATGCCCATAGGTGTCTTGAAAGATGCAGCTATCACCATTCAAGGAGCCAATTTTATTGGGAATTTGAAGTCTTAGCACTTATTGAGGAAGACAATTTCCCAACACTACTTGGGTGCCCATGGTGTTATAAGACAATGAAAATATTCTATTCAACAAAGGGTACATCAGCTTTGAAAATAGGAGGAATGTGTCATCATACCCTGGCGATGGGAAGTCAACACCCTATATTGAACCATTGGAAGAAGAGGTCCTGGAAAGGATATACGTGCACTAATCGGGATCCAAAGATAAGCCATCCTACCGGTGGACTTATCTAGTTTGAGGATGCTCGGTTAGTGAGTGACACCACCAAGTATGGCATGTGATAATTGGGCGCATGGGACCTATGAGCTGGTCAAGTAAGAACTTGAGAGGTGGTGAAAAATGTGATAAAGGCATGAATTGTCAAGTTCTAGGAGGAAAGGAGATACCTAAGTACTGGGAGGAGCCTTCCCTAAAATATTTTTGTAGAATATGGAGACTCAATGGAAGGAGGAAAAGGAGGAAAGAGGGATGTTGAGTTACATCCTTCTAGGATAGCTAGTGCTGTTGGTGGGCGACACACCTGGGGTAACCTTCTAGAGTGGCGTGAGGTGAGAATCACCCTCTCTATTCATTTTTCTAGAAGCAACATGCCCACCACCATCAAAGACTACCATGGTAGTGAGCCCACCTCTTTCCACATCCAAACCTATGAGAGGGTTTGGAGAGAAGGTGAGGAAGCTTACCACCATCCCTCTGGATCCATAAACTATATTCTACACTGTAGGGTTATGCGTGCACATGGTACATCCACTCTGAAACACGCCGCCAAACATGGAATTAGCAAGAACTAGCAGATGATTTTGTCTAAGCATTTGAGTATCGGAGCACTAAACCATCGGTGGATAAGGCATTGCAGGAGGTCAAGCACCTTATTATGGGAGATAGTGCCAAAGTAGAGGATAGGATTGTGGAACTTCGCTAGGGAGCCATATTTGGATGGGAATATTCATGAAGATGACTCGATGAGCTACAATTGGAGTGCACATGCGCGAGAAAAAGAAAAAGGCAAGGTGGTCTATGTCATAAATGGTGAAGAGATGGAAAATTTGGAGGTTAAACACTCTCTAGGCTTGCACGAAGTGATGGATAGTGTTGATGAGAAAGCACATGCCTATCATGAGCCTTTGAAAATGAAGAAGGTTAATATTGGGTCAGAGGTAGAACCCAAGGAAGCTATCATTGGGGATTATTGGTCAGAGAAGGAAGTCTCCAAGATCATTGATCTTTTATGTTAATTTGAGGATTTGTGGATACCATGAGCTCAAATGAATTCACCACTCCTTGGGGAAATAAGAATGAAGTTGAAGGAAGGTGTGCACACCGGTTAGGAAGAGACCATACCATATGAATCCAAATCTACGTGTGTGAAGGTTAAGGAGGAAATAAATAAGATGATAGTGTTTAGAATCATTAAAACAATGGAGGAGTTAGAATGGGTAAGTCGATGGTGATTAGTATCAAGAAGGATGGGAGGATAAGGAGATGTGTTGATTATAGGGAGTTTAATGAAGTGTCCATCATTGATCCTTTCCCAACCCCATTTACTAAAGATATCTTGGAAGGAGTGGAAGGGCGTGAGATCTACTCTTTCATGGATGGGTTCTAGGCTATCACCAGGTGAGGATTGCAAAGGAATACATGAGAAAGATAACTTTCACCACCCAATGGGGAAGTTTTTCCTATACGGTCATGCCTTTTAGATTGAAGAATGCACCCATTGTTTTTTTGCGCATTGTAGTACAGGCCTTCCAAGACTTCATCCATAAGTTTCTCCAAGTATACCTTGATGATTGGACTATGTATGCATTGTTCAAGGACCATTGTGATAACTTGTGGATGATGTTTAAGAGGTGTAGGCATTTGAGGACATCCCTCAACATAAAGAAGTGTGTATTTGCTACACCATTTGGGACCCTGTTGGGGCACATCATATGCAAAGAAGGCTTGTTGGTAGATCCTGCCAAAATTGCAGTAATTGTGGGATTATTTGAGACAACTAGTTAAAGCACAGTATGCGGATTCCTTGGACACACGGGCTACTACCGGAAGTTCATCAAGGGGTATGTAAGGATCACCGCACCTTTAGAAGTGCTTCTCAGGCATAAAAGTTTCTTTCACTGGGGAGAGGTGCAGCATAAGGCATTTGACACATTGAAGGATAGGCTTGTCACCGTACCCATCTTACATTTTCCTTCTTGGGATAATCCCTTCCATGTTCATGTGGACGCCTCTGGAATGGCCATTGGAGTAGTACTTGCATAGCCTAGTGAAGGAATTGTTGATCACCCCCTTTTTTTGCAAGTAGGAAGTTGATAGCAGAAGCAGTAATAGAATTATACACAACTGAGCGTGAGGCATTGTCTATGATCTACGTGCTTCACAAGTTCAGGTAGTATCTGTTGGAAACTCCCTTCATTTTCTACACTGACCACATGGAATTGAAATATTTGGTGAACAAGCCCATTCTTCAAGGGCGCATATAACGATGGGTGTTGCTATTCTAAGAATTTGAGTTCACCGTGGTTGTCAAACCAGGTAAGATAAATTCTAGACCCAAACATTTGTATAGGATTGATTTAGGAGAGGACACACAAAGCATTGAGGATACCATGCTAGATGTATAGTTGTTTAGGTTGTGGTGCGCACCCTCAGATTTGGAGGATATTGTTGTGTTCCTTAAAATAGGTCAAGCACCAGAAGGAATGAAGGCACTAGAAAGGAAGCAACTAGCCATACGCATCACACCCTACATGTTGATCAATGGGACTTATACAAACTAGGGTGTGATGAGGTTTTACATAGGTGTGTGCTAGAGCATGAGCTGATCATGATCACCTCACCATCATAGAGGAAGCACATGGAGGAAGTTGCCGATAGGCATTATGGGGAAGCCACCATGCATGTAAGATATTAATGGTAGGATTATGGTGGGAGACATTGTATCAAAATTGCAATGAGTAGTTTTACAGAGCATGTGACCATTTTTAGTGTATTGGAAAACTAGGAAAAGGGATGAAATGCCCTTGTGCCCTATCCCTAACACTGATCCATTTGAAAAAGGGAAATAGAATTTGTAGGCCCTATACCACCAGTAACACGAAGGACTGGGTCATGCTATGTGATCACTGGATAGACTATTTGATAAGGTGGGTAGAAGCAACCCCAACTAAGGACTTTATATAATAGCTATAGTAGTGAGATTCCTGTGGGAGAATATCATTACAAGGTATGGATGCCCTTTGAGTCTCACCAATAATAGGGGTACACATTTCTTGAATGAGACCATGAGGATCCTATTGGCATAATTCATGGTGTCTCATCACAATATCACCCTTAGGAAAATAGAACTGCTGAGGCCTTTAACAAAATACTTAGTCACACATTGACTAAGATCTGTGATGTTGGAAGGCAAGACTGGCATGAAAAGGTATCAGTTGTGTTATGGGCGTATAGGATAACGTATAAAAGGTTGAACAAAGCCAAACCATTTCAACTGGTGTTTGGCGTAGAAGCTATCCTACCAGTTGAATTCATGTTACCTTCTCTACGTATAGCGCATAGGAGGCCTGGCTGATGAGAAAGTGTGTTGGAGGAAAGAATTGATGAACTGATGAAGCTAGATGAGAGACGCTCACTTGCCAAGTGGATCCAAACCACAGAAAAAGCAAAGTAGAAAGCATGACATGATCGCCATATTAGAAACAAGAATTTTGAAGTTGGGTAGATGGTATTATTGTATGATTCCAAGTTTATGTGCCATCTTGGGAAGTTGAGAGTGCATTAGTTAGGTCCTTATACCATCTCGTACATCCTTGATTGAGGCATTCCGATTACAACACCTTTGGATGGAATGATATTTCCAGGACACTTCAATGGGAGTAGGATGAAGCCCTACTATAAATAATCCTTCGTGGTGTATTTCAATAAGGTAATATTGCCAGTTAGTTTAGGAGTTTTGCCTTTGAGTAGTTTTCCTTGTGTTTCTCATTACTAGTTTGTGTTACACCTTGGGTGCTAGTGATCTCATTACTTCCAAGTGAAGGTGGATATGCATAGAGGACCACATCAATTAAGTGTGGGGTGGAGTAAGAGGGAAGAAATTAAAGTGGAAAGTGCACTAGGAAGGATTAGATTGTAGAGCTCGGTTGAATGGCCCTATGAAGAAATTACATGGAGGAAAGGTGAAAAAGGAATGGTGGGTGTTAGGAAAAGGCTACATTGGGGAACCACATACAAAAGTAGAAGAAGCGCATGAACAACATGAGGTAGGTGAAAGCAAAAATAATGACAGAAGAAGTGCCTTGGTGTGTAGGGGTACATTCCCACAAGAGTGTCATGTCTAGATGATTTGGTTACACACCAGAAGGTTGGAGAATGATCCACACATGGTTGGGTGTGTGAGTGAAAGGAAAGGTAGGTTACATGCCATAAAGTTGGAAGAAATATCCATGTAAGGTTTGGGTGTGAGTCAAAGTGAAAAAGCACAAAAATAAGACACTTTTGAAAAATCAGGATTTTTGAACAAGCCACATTAAATGCTAGGGTACGGTGGTAGGTAAGGTAGCATTTAATGTTACGAAGATGAAAAAACTATAAATAAAGGGTCGAGGCTATTTTATTTTAACTTTTCGAATAGATAGGAAGTGATTTTCACATTTGTTGCAAACTAGGGCTTCCGAATTTGATTGTGTGAAGAAATATCTGAGAGGTTGAAGCATGAGCAACTAGTTTGTGTTTTACAAACCAAAGGAAGGAGTTTCACAAGTGTGAGAAGGAAGTAGGAAAAAGGTGTCATCTTGTGAAGAAGTATCCTATTTAGGGTTTGAGAAACTAGGGCATGGATCTTTAGCAATTTTCTTCACGGGTTTGAGATCCGAGGCTAGAAGAAGTGGAAGAGCAAGTGATTAAGTAAGGAGTGATTAAAGTGATAAGAGCACCTCGACAATGGCACCCAAGAAATGAAAGGGAAAGGGAAAGGCCAAGTAGAAAGAAGTTCGATGTAAGTATGAATGAAGAGTGGTATGTAGAAATGTAGTACTTAGATGGGGTAATGATTGGGAAAGAGTGGGAGTCCCACTTGAGAAATATGACTATAAATGAATATAACCATCAAAAAACATGATCGAGAAGGAGTTGGCATTGGATTTAGTATGCCCAAAAAAATAATAGGATGTCGAAGGCTTGACCATCTACAATGACGAAGTGAAGGTCAAGATGGAGAAGGCAGGGTTACTACAAATATATGAGTTTCCCTATTTTGGAGAGCCAAAGTACCTATATCAATGGCTGATGTCACGCATGCATGAATACTACTTCCATTTTTTAGGGTGTAATATGTACATTACTCCTCAACTCATTTCATAGTTCACAGGCCTCATATGTCAAGGAGACAGTTTGGAGGATGACCTAGTGACAAAGAGGCCATTCAGAGACCATCACCCATATGCTTGTACAAAAGGGGTCTAGGTACTATGATATCTGTAGATATCTAGGACCCATCATGAGGATGGCCACACATTTGGTAACAAAGCTAAATGGCCATGAGAGATGGACCTAGGTTAATAATCCATGGTTACATGTTTGTAGGAATATTACGAAGGCACCATCTACAACTTATCTACATACATAGCGGAGAAAATTATCAGTTGTGCGAAGGAGGGGGATAGAATCCTCTTTGGAAACATCTTACTAACCATCATGTTTTCAGAGATTGGATTACTTGATGCTTCAGATAAGTTCATATGGGAGTACCCTGCTGAGCACCCTTCGCTTGTGAAGAGATTTGAGAAGTATACTATGTGACAATGATAGCCCCCACAAGGCACTTGAAGAAGTGGTATATGTACCCGAGGAAAAATTCGAGGCATAATGGAGGATTCTGAACAAGCCGATAGCGGCCATCAAAGGAGAAGCTGAATTTGCAGTGCACCAACATTTCTACCTTGCACAATTTAGGCTAATAGATAAGTCATGGAGCCCATGGTGCAAGCTCCCCTTCAGTTTCACGACCCAATACTTTCAAGTGGGAGTAAACAGGTTCAAAGAATCCAAGAAGTTAAGGTTAGAACTTGTGTATTCTAGACTAAGACCATAGTAGAGTTACGCAAATACCATGGAGGTAAGCGTGTGTACATACAGAGAGATACGTGTCGCATGAGGTCAAAGTTTGAGAAAGGCGCATACCAGAGAATGATGTCTCCATACCCGAGGATCCCATGGGTAGGAAGAATCCCATGATCATGAAGAGGGGAAGAGAAGAAGAAGAACCAAGTGTGTAGACTACCAGACAATAAGCATCCCGATGAACGCCAACATAACACCTATGTGCGAAGAAGGAAGAAATCCCCAAAGAAAAGAGAAGACACTTTGGAGGAAGAGGCACCAAATAAACCCCTCACCAAGGAGAAAAACCAGAGGAAGAGGCACTAGAGAAACCCCTCACCAAGAATAAGTCACCGAAGAAGAAGAGAAGGCAAAATCCCTATCAAAGAATCACCTCTCAGGAAAAAGCAGAGGATGGAAAAAGATGACTCGGAGGAGACCTAGCTTAGAGAAATACATGGGTGGAAGAGAGGACAAGAGTGAATAAGATGACAATGGGGAGGAAAACCTAAAGGGAAAAGGAGCCACATGTCTTCAACGTGTATGATTAGAAAAAGAGAGTGGAGAAGATAAATAGAGTGTCCATGTTCACCCGACATAAGAGTACACATGATGAGGAATGTGCCTAGGATGTGGAAAGGAATGAGGAGGTTGGCATGGAGAATCAGAGCCCATAATCTTCATGAAGGAGTAGATAACTCGAGGTATTAGAGAGAAAGGCAAATAAAATACTCGAGGCCTTAGTAGATCAAGAATTGGAGCACAACGTTGACATAGTGTTGGAGGAAGGAAAAGAGGAAAACATAGAGAAGGAACAAGATAGTATGGGAGGAGGTCGCAGTCTAACTATGAGTTTTCCCAAAGGCACACACTCGGGAAAAGGAATCTTGATACAAAGAAAAGGCAGTAATGGGCTATGTTGATGACTCAAAGAAGATGCTACGCGCATGTTTCCAGAGAAACATGTACCAACAGAAAGGATTTTTGCCATGGGGTCATTTGATAAGAAGGGTTCATACCCCAGGATGAGGAAGATTCTCTATTGGGCATTTGAGTCCCATATTGATGAGTTAGACTTTGAGGTCTTCCAAGGGCCAATCATAATAGTAACATAGTCTAAGGGATCCAATCCCTTGGTAAATGCCTAGGAACTCTCAGATGAGTAGGTCTGTAACGCGCTCAATAAGGTCATGGTTGAGATAGAGGCTAGGCTTTTCGTGTGATATGACATGAATAAGGATACTAGAGGGAAGGCTAGAAAAGAAAGAAGAGGAGCTGGTTGAGAAAGCTAAGATCTTGAAGCAAGAAGAATTGATCAGCGCGCAGCTGAATCGGGAGCTAAAGGATGAAAAGGAAAAGGTGCAAGAAGTATACAAGAAGGTGGAATCTATCAAGAGTGGCATCATATTGAAGCACCCAGACCTAGTGCCACCCACGTAGAAGTACGTATCCACTCGGAATGGTTAGAATATCCGATGCGTGTCCTTACTATGGAAATGCAACCTTTGCCCCGGAGTCCTGTGCAGAGGAAGTGGTAACACGCTTTAAGAGAGAAGACAAGCTGAAGGTGGTAGTGCTCATTGTTGAGTATAGCAAGGTGCTTACAGACGTTAAGGTTGCTACTCAATCTCATTGAGGCTGCATATGACCATTATGCATACAGGATAAGGTATAAGCATCTTGGTGCTACCCATGAAACAGAGCTAAAAGAGTTTCGGGGAGAAAATAAAGGAAACAAGGTGGAGAGGGACAAGGTTCTTGCCAAAGTGGAAAGAAAATATGAGGCAATTGAGACACTAAGGGGTTCAATCAAGGCCCGGTTGAAGGAACTATACCCTCAAATCACCAAAAGGATGGACACACTTGAAGACCTAGGCAAGGAGATGGAGAAGATTGTTGACACTTTGGGCACCTAGGGATTGGTCTAAGTTTTGATGAGGTGAACACCCTAGTTGGCAACCTCTCGTTAAAAGGAAGAGAGTGAGGTTGACGCATGGAATAAGCTAGAAGTAGACTTGTAGAGGGATTTCCCTACCTCTTGAAAGTTGATGCCCCCCATTCTTTCTTCTCCCCAATTATTTCATTCCCCTATTCTTTTTACAAAATGTAAGTTCTGGTTTAAAGTGGAGTGTTCCCATGGATGGAGAACAAGAATAGTGTGGGGTAATGTTGGTCCCCTAAGATATCGACTAAGTACACCAAGGTGCGTAGGCGCATGAGTCCTAGGTTAAGAGATGGGCGCACAAGAAGAAAGCACACAAGGCATAGTGGAAGAATGGAGCACATGATAAAGCACGCGGGACAAATCCTAGTTTCAGGACTTAGCCATTTTTGGTGTAGGAAGTAGGACCCAAAAATGCATGTGATGTGAATCATGTCGATCCCGACAACATGGGGCCCACAAAAGGAATATGCGTAGTGATAGAGGGTGCATGTGGGAGACCATGATGACAGAACGTGCAAAGCCCATGCTGGATGGTAGGTGCACTTAGGAGACCATCATGGCCGAAGGTGCAGAGCCCATGTTTAGAGGAACATGTTCCTAAGGAGGGTCCCATACAGATGCCCGATGCAGTGAATCTAAGGCCACATAAGGAGGCATTAGCAGTTCGAGATGCATTTATATATGGGCACCCATAGAAGAGAGAGGGATCATGACATAAGGTGGGCGAGCCGATGAATGGAGGTGTAGATATATTGCGTGAACTCTAAGGGATTGGGTAGAGATGATATGATGTATTAATGCATTAAGGGTCCTGGGTTGTAGTTTCCTTTATATGAATGAAAGACATGATCCCTATTGTGATGGATGAATTCAGTCTGATCAAGTTGTGGTAATCTAAGTGGTCCATTGATTATACTGAGTATGAATGTAATGAGGGTTCAAACATGAATGAGCATGAGTATAGTTGTTCCATATTCATATTGTGTCATTTCTGTTCATGGAAGCTATGAAGTAGATGTAAGCTCTGTGTATTTTCTTTCTTTTATTGTATCGATTATTTGCAAAGTCTTGTTTGGAATAAAAACATTCTTCTAGAGGCCGCTCGAGCTCTAGGATGAATGTATGTCTCATTTCCACCCTTAATCATTAAGGTACTAATCTAGATGGTGTTTTCCCACTTAAATCACATAAAATACGGACTCAAGTACCGTGCACGCCTTAGGTGAGCGCCTTGAGCCCATTGGGTGATAGGCCAGTGCGCATGGGGTTCCCTTGTTCTTCTAGTGGATGTAAAAATTAATACATTATGTATCACATAGAGGTAGATAAAATTAAAGAAAATATGGAATCCAAGGAAAATTCCAAACATATGTGTAAGAAAATGTTTGATCGTACTTATAGAATCTAAAAAGGGTAGTCTTTTAGAATAGAATTGGAGGGGTTAGTCATTAAATACCAAGGTTACACCTTATAAATCCTAAATTATAAGGGTAACCACACATAAGTGGGTACCAAAGTACACATATGTTCTCTCATTTATTTTTTTACTGCAAGTGTGGATGATAGAAGACTACTTACCAAGCTTTCTAAATTTAGCACATGAAAGACATAATAATACTAAAACTAGATATCTCTACCTAAAATATATCTCCTTACATTCTAGGATAGATTTATTTTTTAATTTCTTTTGTTCATATTATTTAAAATTCTATCAAATTTAGGGAGTGGGAGGATTAATTAAGGTTCTATAACATGTTGAAGATGAACATAATGGAATAAGATATTAAGACTAATATCTAAGACTTGGGGAAGTGAATATTAGTGATATTATCATTCTAGACCAAGAGTTAGTAAGGAGAAGACAAGAAAAAAGGGATTCAGGAAATCCTTTAGATATGGGAAAGAATATCTCCTCATAATACATTCAATGGTTCCCCAATGTGGCATTTTTTCCCAAGGAGAGGGATATCGTAAGGAATGGAAATGGATCGAGATATCCTATTGGAGATTAGAATTAGAAAGGCCATTATTCAAGTTATTTGTAAATATTTATCAAGGGAATATGTTATTCCTTTTAGATTATCAATGATATGAGATTTTGGGTATATAAAAGGGTGATTCATTTCAAATTTTGGAGACAATAGTTATAGTCACATGGTTTAAAGATCTAATCATAAAGTACTAGATTTCATGGAAGTAGAATAAGGTGGAATGGAAGATGGCCATATTTTTATGGAAGAAAGAATTGGAATGGTGGCAAGGAGATAATTTCCTAATACAATTGATGGAAAATTTTAAAACTAATGGGAGTTGTGAGATGTGTTTAAATATAGACAATCTAACGAGCTTTAGGAAAATATTAACCACCATATAAAATTGGAGGAATTTTATGTCTTCAAAATCCTTAGATATTCAACCATAATAGATAAATATTTTGGGGACCTAATGTCAAATTATATTCATATATCTACACCTACCCTCTTTCTAAACATATCTAAGGAAGATAAGATCATTAAGGATATTTTGCAGAGGATATTAGGGATACGGTTTATGAAGTAGGGGATATAAGATCGTTCTAAGAAAATTAATATCACATTTAAAATGGTAGATCTAAAAATGGATGGATGAGTATGAAAGAAATTAAATTTTATTGATCAACTAGAGGTAGTAGATGATACTGATCTTTCTACATAAAATGTGGTTGATACTAATGAAATAAAAGAAGAACCTAAATCTTTTGATTATGTGAAGGAGATTGGGATTCCCATATGTGATCTAAAATTCCACTTATTAATGATCAAATCTCTTAGGATTTGAATGTAAATAAGGCTGACAAGACAACTCTATAGGAATTAATTATAGGAGAAAAGGACAAGGATAAGAGCTATGTAAGTAAATATGTTTAATACAAACACCGAGGGAAGTGTTGAAACTTAAAATTGCACCCTTCCTATATCAAAATGATCTAGAGATTTTAGGCAACATGGTATTGTCTCCAAGTTGTGAAACTTGTGCTTGAGATAGAACTCTAGATAATTTCATCTTCCTCTTCTTATTCCCACTATTAAAACTACTTCTAAGAAAGGAAACACAAATAACTAACTCTATTTTAACATTCCAAGGGACCAAGGTGAGAAGGAGATGCATAAAATGAAATCCTAAACTAAAGGGGGTGATAACACCGGAAAGAAGGGCAAGGAAACTCTCAAATGAATGAAAATTAGGGAAATGAGATAATTAAGGGAATACATGTGAGCCACAGTCTAAAACAACATTCAATATCTCATTTCCATGGAGCACAATAGAAAAGAAACCTTGCAAAAGATGTAAAACATGCATAACATACCAATATTGAAAAATGAAGGAAATGAAATGAAAAAAACATTAACTATGGTATAGAATAGCCACTAAACATAATTTTTGTTACTTCCAAGGAATGCACAATGTATTACATTGAAGGAAGGAGGAAAGAAACAACATGTAGTGGCCTAGATCCAAGGCCCACAACTCAAAATGCAAAATACACTACTTTGAATAATGCCCTTACATTCCAAGAGGGTAAAACCTTTACAAATGGGAATTATTCTACAATATATAGAAGAAAGGGAAAAAATAGGAGGGAAAGGAAAGAGAAAACTTAGACTCAAGGATCTATCCACAAATAGAAGCATTTAATTCCTACAAATTATCCTGTAAATATGTCAAATTCACCTCCCACATCAGTTTTCTTGTGGAAGAAGGAAAAGAGGCCAAATCCCACGAAATTTGGGTGGTTAGTTGACCTGAAGTTCACATTAATGATTTGAATAAAATTTTCCCATTCTCACCTAGCAAATCTAGTCAAAATATTATTTTGAAGATCCTAGAGTGTTACCCATGCCATTATATTTCCAATGAGACAAACCATGCATGATTTGAGCTCTATGGAAGGAGTTAGGGCTAATTGAAGTTCTGCAGTGAAAACGAACATGCCAGATGTGTGGAATCATCTGATTAGACATGGGAGTTTATTTTTTGACTACAATTTATCTTCACAATACATCACACTTCCATTTTCTACAAGGATTTGCACACAACTAGAGATTTTATATTTTTCCTCATGATATGCACTTTACTTGCTAAGTCACAAGAGTTGGACACATGTCTCACTTATATTGGTGCGAGAGGTTATAGTATTAGGTGCACGGATGGGAGAAGGAGGGGAGGAGAAATCTACATAAGGATGGAAGGGTGTAAAATAATTTCACTCGTGCACATAAGAGGGTTCACTATGATAAGGGAAAGGGATGAATATTTACATAAGTATGCACATATACAAGGAAGTCTAATTACCTGCAAAGGGAGTGCATAGAAGTTTGGAAGAAGGTGGTGCAAAGAGCATGCTAAGGGGAAAAGGGGAAGTGCACACAACAAGGGTGTGTGAGAGGCAATTAGTAAAGAGATGAAATGTGCAAGGGGCCTAAAGTGTGTGTGAGGGAATGCATGAGACTTAGGAAGAAAATACATGCACCTAGAGGACAACGAGGACTTGTAAAGATGTAGAAAAATCCTATGGAGTGCGCATGAAGGAGTGTGAAATGGTCAGGATATAAGAAAATGCATGAAGAAATGCATATGAAGGGAAAGAGAAGAATAATTTCAGCTTATGCAAAGGAGGATTGCGGATGCACAAAGCATGCATGAAAGAAAGTGAAGGAAAGGGAAGAAGTAAGGAGAACATGCAGAGCATGAGTGAAGAACTATAACCACAAAATTATAGAAAGGAAGAAACCAGCAGTGCTTGTAACCTTAAAAGTGATGACAGAGCCATAATGGGACCACAAGTTTCTAAAATAGTCAGGGGGTTATTTTGTGAAACAATTTGGTGAGTTTCAGGGGACATATACCTACTAGATGAAGGATATAAATAGCCTTTGAGAATCCATTAGGAATGTATTTATCCTACAAAACTTGAGAATCTAGTTTGTGACTTGAAGAATTCATCCCCAATGCTAAATGAAGCATTACATGAACTCTGTATTAAATTTTTTGGGAATGAGCACAAAAATTGTTGGATTCTTATGAGCTAGATGAATCATAACTTCCTCCATTGAAACCTTCATCACTTTGGTGAGCATAGGAACTACCATCCCGGAAGAAACAAAAGATCATGTGGGGAGGGGCACAAGAGGAAGGAAACTTATACTTCCAATGAAACACTATGTGTAAAGTGCACTTAGAAGAATTAAAACTACTTTAATATGTAAATGATGCAAAGGAACTCAATGGAAGTTATTGAGACAAATCCCATTGATTGGGATCTATAATGCATCTCCATCAAGATGAGAAAACTCAAAAGACTTGAAATCTGTACAAACATTGATGATATATTACCCACTCAAAAGTGCATCAAAATTTGAATGGTTCCTGGTTTAGCTTTGTCATCATCCAATTTTAAGACAAGATCAAACACTTTGAAATCCTAAACTCTATCCTTTCTATGAAACCACTATTTAGTTTATTTTTATGTTTCTCAAATTTTATCATGGTATATTTCCTTAATTATTAAAGCTCAACCAAATATTCCATTCTTATTTATCTTTCATCTTCACCCTCAAACTCCAGATATTTTTCCAAATCTAGTGAAGGTAACTGAAGTGATAAAAGAATCCTAGCCTCTTTACCATATAAAATTTTGTAAGGTGAAGTATGTTGAGAATTCATGCACTAAGAAGGGGAGGGGGTGAATCATTTCCCTTAAAAACTTACAAATTTGAACTTAGCCATCAAGATTACAATCAACAAATTCATAGACCAATTAAGATAGGCTACTATGAGAGATAAATTAAACAACACCTAGAGACACTAGATTTGGGTTGTAAACTGAATAAGGAAAAAAACCACAAAGATCAAGAAATATTGAGAAAAAATTGTTCTTACTCCAATTACAAGATCATGAAGCACCTACTTCATTTTGAAGAACCCACTTCATCTATCCAAGCACCCACTTGATTGAGTTTGTAAGCACCTACTTGTAGTGAAATCACCAAATTTCAATTTATTGGCCAAAACTTAGTTTTCCATGAGTTTATCTTGACCACCTTCTTCATAGTTTCTCACAACAACATATGTGATCTTAGTTTCAGTTCATCATCATAACTTATTCACCTATTTTGTGCACACATACATACCTTTATCTCTACAAGTACACTTACTCTTGCATACATATCATTTTAAAAACTTATTGAAGTTTAAAAACCTTCTTTTGTATATGTTATAACTCTACTTCTCACCTTTCACATTCACTTACTATGTACAACAAGAAGATGGTTTGTCTTCTAGACTATCTCTTCAAGTACTAATAGTTATTCTAACATGTCTCTTTGTCTATAGGATTTTGGAATAAAAATAAGTCTCCTAAGTTTATGAAATTTGAATACAACTCATAAAATTCCATTTAGACCATTCAAATAGGCTTGTAACGTTTTATACATATCTTGAATCTTTATTTACCTAACCTTAATGAGTTCCCTTTTTTTCCTTTTGTTCTAAAAACCTCTGTAGAGGAGTTACATACTGAAAAACATGTTACATATAAATTAAACCACCCTTTGTAGTATCATTTCAACTCTCACAGTTTACATAAATTCTCAAGTTATTCATTTTGTGCAGAAAAAGGGTGCATTAGGAGCTGATATAGGGAGTATTTTTAGAAGACATGCCAATGTACGATGACACCGGTAAGAAATTACATAATGGAGTGTACCGGTTATATAAGATGCCATACTTTGGGAAGTATGAACCATTGTATCAATGGTTGATGAGAAGATTCCATGAGGACTTCTTCTACTTTTCCATACAGAGGATTAGAATCAAAGCTACCTTGATTTCAATAGTGACAGGACTAAGGGCCTCGTGGAGTGGATCGAAGAGTGATTTAAGCGATAAGGCCACAATCCTAGAGACAAGGAAGGAGTTGGGGTATACCAAAGGTCTGTGCAACATGAACATTGAAAAATTGAAGAAGTACCCATTAATGCAGTAGCTACACATCTTGTAACAAAGCTGAATGACCAAGGAAGATGGACACAAATAAACAAAATGTGGTTGCATGTTGCAAAGAAGATATCTCAAGGAGTGGTCTAAAAAATTATTTCTATTCTTCTATTCATATTCTTTGATTCGTTTTGGAGACAATTTTTACTAGGGAAGCAATGCAACTAGTGTGGGGTAATGTTGGTTAGTCACGTATGAAACTTAGCAAAGAACATACAAAAGGTTTGTGCAGAAGAGAATAGAACATTTAAAAGTGGAGAAGGATTGGAAAGTATCACGCGTGAAGAACAAAGACATGTTCAAAACTTATCCATTTTCATGATGATGAGCTATTTTTGGAGATAACATGCTGAACACACAAACTGGTTGGAGACTTGCATGACACACATTGGATATTTTTGAGGTTTGGCTACAAATAACTTTCTGCATGGATGCAAGATAAAGATAGAATTGCGAATCGATAGTTAACTAAGAGTGATCTATTGTTATCATTCTTCCATGTAAGCCTATTTTTGTAACGGCACATGACTACTAATAACATGCAACCTATTTTGGGATTAGATAAGTCGTGAAGGGAAAGTCCCCACCCTTATAAATATGTATTAAATTGTGTAGCATAGTAGTGTGTGAGAATTGAGTTATTGTGAGATTATGCTGCCAAATCTAATGTGCACATAGACTATGGTATTATCTATTATAATAATATTCTGTTTATTTTTCATGTTCAATACAATGGAGTATATTGGCTGAATCGAGTATCAAATCCCAGTATAAATGGTTCATGCATGCTTGATTTCATCATGGTTATCTCTTAAGTCTATTAATCTCTAGATCTAGATCTAAACATGTACCGTAGAATGATATAATATTCATATATCTGAATGCTTCAAGTATTCATCATGCTAACATCCTATAATAACAACCCTAAAGAGGGTCAGTACCTTTGCGTGCTTGAGTGAGTGCTCAGTCTAGAGTGAGTGATGTGTCGATGCATATGGGCTTTTACTAGTGAATTCTAGGTTTGTATCATTGGTTTTGTTTTGAGACCTCTTTTTAGTTGTTTTTAGGATAATTTGTGATGAAGACATATCGTTTGACCCCAACAAGTGTTGAGGAGTGGATACATGATCTAGAAGAAGAATACACAAGGTGGTTCAACACTAGATCTAAGTTTAACACACGCATATGGGTGGAATAGAATCTATATGAAATTTTATATGAGAGCTTCTTTGTTATATATTCTAGTAGAATTATACACGAGTGGTTGATTGTTTATGCATCTAAATGGAATTAGAGGTATCATACACTTGTCTAGACGTAGGAAGAATTTCAGACCCTTTATAATGTTGATCTAATTTGGACTCACATTGTGGATATGTGGTTATGTGGTGTTCTGAATAGTTATATCTTAGAGTACTCAATTTCCACTTATTCAAGAATAGAGGTAGCTAAATTCCATTTTTACGATATCCAAGAGGAACTTACTTCCAAGGCATTCCACTGGAAATCAAAATTTTGATGGTAACCTTGAACTTGGAGAGTAAACCAATGGAAAACTAAACCCCACCATGCACGGGGTAAGGAGTAGGTTTAGTGAAAGATGGAAGACCTAGCGGTAGAAAGGAAGAGAGAGGAAATGTGGCTTAAGTATAATAAGGTGCGCGAGAGGGAGGTAGAGAAGTAATGCGAGGTTGCAGAGAAAATGTAGTTGTACAAAAAGATAGTTTGGGAAGGAGTTGAAGTTCACACAGAAGACATGGAACCTGATCTCAGGAACTCCCCCATTTGGGAAATCATGATAGGGAACCATCCTTGGCCTCATGTAGAAGCGTGCCATTAGAGACAACCTAGGCCACATGCATGCATCTAAATCAACGGTAATGTTTCCCTTGCACTTGGTTTTATATCATCTATTATAACAAGCGATCAAGCAAGATAATTCAAGTAGTGGGAGAGTAGGAGCGAGTCTTATAAGAGGCACAACAATGGTAGTGCAAATGGATTCATTTTTATATGGGAGTACCTTTTCGGGTGTATCATCTGCATAGAATTCAAGCGTGCAGATTTTTGGACTATCTTTTGGGAGTAGTAATCCTTCGCATCTTTGTCGGGTATAGTTCATTTCTACTATTGGGAAATAGGGAAGTACATATTTTGGTCTGACCCCAGCTATAGGTTCAAGATTAGGAGGTATAGGTGGCTCTAGCTCGATGGATCTAGTGGTTCTGGAGGTAGAGGAAACACAGGAGGTTCTAGGTAAGGTGAGCAACGTCTACACCAACTACATAATATTTACATGGAGATTTCTCTTCATCTTCCAAAGTATAGGGGCATATAATATGTTGTTGAATATGTACACATATGTGAAATACTATGGCACGTAAAAGGAATCATGGCTTCTCGGTGTAGGGAAAGCAAATTTACTCGTGTTACAAGGGCACACACACGCCTACTATAGAAAGTTTGTCCACTGATCGGACTTGTGTAGACTATACAAATTAAAAAGATGAATTCCTTAAAGAGTTTCACATCATGAGTTTAAACAGGAAGAGTATAAGTGCACTCAGGGATATTAATAAAGGAACTACTTGAAAGTTTCGGAGAGTATGATATCTATTTTAAAACAATCTAATCTAATATTTCTTATGATATACACGTAATCTAGCATACACACTTTGGTTCTTTGGGGGCTTGATTTTCCCTTTTAGGAGGGCATTATCACATAAGACATACGCTGATCCATGTGAAGAACTTGAAGTAGCCTTACACGTTGAGGTAGTTGGAAGCATCGACACTTTGGGTGAGACCATTTTAGAAACACAAATCATAGCTATGACAAAGGAGTTAGAGAAACTATTGGAAAATTTAGCACATGAGATGTGCATATGGATTTGGTGCATAGATTATGAAGTGTAAGGTAACACAAAGGATAGTTTTCCTCACATATCAATGTGCTCATTGTTGTTGGATTGTGATATATGACATTTAAACCATGATGATAGCCGCTTTCTATTACAACAAAGCATGCTATAAGGAAGAATGTCTCTGTTACTTGTAAAATATATAGGTCCATGACTCATGACATGGAATACTACTAGTTGATTGGTCAGATCCATGATGCTATAGATTTTTGTGTACAACAGACGTGAGTTATAGATAAATATAAAGGAAATAACAAGCATCGGGATTGGGATCAAAATTAGTCACACTATGATTAGAATTAAGGGAGTTTCAAAGGTAGTCATGGCAAAGGTCAAGGATACCGTCATGGATTTTGAGCACAAGGATGTGGTGGTGGAATAAGTGAGTTCCCTCATGGAACATGTTATACATGCAGATCTCCTGACCACTATAGGTGTGAATGTCCTCAGAATATTACATGTTCTTTCTGTGGAAAGAATCATAGTTATGAGGAGTTCCCAGACTTGTACGAACATCTCAACAAGCAACATAAATAAGAAAATAGAGGCGCGAGGATGGTTAGGATACAATGCGCTATGGAAAATTAGTGGATTCCTAAGTTGAAAGTAGAGTCGAGGTGTTATATGTAAATATGATGACCCGCACTGAGGTGACACATGTCAGAGAAGCATTGTAACAAAAGCCTACCATCACTAAGGAAGGGGTTCTTCATGCACAACACCCAGATCCTACCCATTAGAAGGAGGTTTACTAGGAAACCATTGAGGTACTCAGGAATCTTCAGGGTGAAATATATTATTTAAAGGATAAATCATGGAAGAAGGAGCAAAAGAAAGCATTAGAAACAATCCAAACTGATATGGATGATTTGAGAGAAGTGTGGAAACTATTGCATCAGGAGAATATCATTCCACTTTTGGGGAATTGGTTAAAAGGAAACACTCCAAATGCAAGTAATGAGACTGGATGGAAAATTCTTCATGCGAATCTTCCCCCTCATAGCCTAGATTACGATAAGTAAATCACTCTAAATGTTGTTGTGAATGGTTGGCTATTGAGTAATATATTGATTGATATAGGTGCGGAATTCAATGTTCTTACCTTAGATGCATGGGTACAAATGGGGAGACCTCCATTACAGCCATCATCTAATGTATTGTTCATGGCTAATCAGACTAAGGCCACTCCCATTAGAGCATTAAAAGATGCATCCATTACCATAAAAGGAGCAAAGTTCACTGGAGACTTTGAGGTTTTAGCGTTGGCAGAGTCAAATAGATTCCTAGCTCTATTGGGGTGTCCTTGGTGCTATGCAAATAATGTTGATCTTCGGTTCAAAAAGGGTTATATCAGTTTTGAAAACAAGGAGGAAAAAGTTATTATCCCTTTAATAGATGGAAAATCTATGCCCTATGTTGAGCCCTTGAGTGAAGAAGACCTGAATAGGATTTATGTATGTGCCATCCAGGATCCAGAGGTGCTTGAGCCATGTAAATAAGGAATCCTTGGTGGGAGGATAAACGAGTGTATCAATGATACTACAAATGTTGCTTGTGATAATTGGTCTCATAACACTTATGATTTGGTGGGGTAAAAAGTAAAGTGTATATCTTCTAATGATTGCAGTCCATGTTATATATGGAGAATAGTTAATAACTCGGTACCTTGTTACACCAAATAAGGAGATCCTATGGTATTCTTGTGTGCCATGGAAGAACAATGGATAGACCCACTAGAGAGAAGGAATATTCTAGCCTATACCCTACGTGGGACAATAACACACTAGTGGGTGGCCCACAAGGATACTATTGTAGGATGGAATGAAATTAGGATTGCTCTTACCACTAGGTTCTTCAAGAGCAATGCACCTACTAAAATTTACACTTACCATGGTAATCAACATGTTCAACACCACATTCAAAAGTGTGAGAGACTCTCAATAGATGGGCAGGAAGATTTACCACCTTTTCTCTAGGTGCACAAGTTTTATTCCACTTTACAAGGTTATGCGCATTCTTAGTATGTCTATGCGAGAACTCCATAGAGAGACCTGAAATTGGCAGGATTTAATTGTAGGAATGACTCAAACATTTGACATATTCTCTACCAATCCTCACGATGGAATAAGAATTTAAATTCATAAAGCGCTTAACTATAGGATATGGTGCCAAGGATAAAGAAATCCTTCACGAGTTATTGGATGAAGGAGACACATGCGCACGTTTTGTTGAATAAACAGAGGTTGATGGTACACTACTTTAGGGAGATTTCCTTGAGAAAGAAAAAGGAAAAATGGTCTACTTAGTGGATGATGATGAAGTAGAAAATCTGGATGTAAACCATTAAATAGGTAGGCATGAGGTGTTTTAAAGTGAAGATAATACCATGCACGTTTATCATGAATCTATGAAGACAAATAAAGTGAATATTGGATTAGATGTTGAGCCTAAGGAGGCCATAATTAGAGACTATTGGTTAGACTATGAAGTGGTAAAAATCATAGAGTTACTAAGGGGTTATCATGACTTATTCCCTAGGGGGTACCATGAACTTAAAGGTGTGCATGAATCATTAGGCGAGATGAAGATAAATATTAAAGAGGGTACGCACCCAGTTAGAAAGAGGCCCTATAGGATGAACCCCAACTTGTGCAAAATGGTCAAGGAAGAGATTGACAAGATGTTGAAGTCTGGAATCATCAAGCCCCTGGATGATTCAGAATGGGTCGGTCCAATAGTCATCAGTATTAAGAAGGATGGCCATATTAAGATCTATGTGGACTACATGGAACTAAATGTTGCATGTATGACTGATCCCTTTCCTATGCCATTCACTGAGGAAATACAAGAAGGTGTTGTAGGGCATGAAATCTATTAGTTTACTGAGATGGGTTCTCTGGGTATCATTAGGTTAGGATTACCCGGGAGGATCGATAAAAAACTACTTTTACTCTTTTGAATGGGGTAGCTTTTCCTATATCTTGTAATGCCTTTTGGTCTAGAAAATGCACCTGTTGTATTTTCATGCATAGTTGTTCAAGCATTTAACGAATTTATTCACAACTTATTACATGTCTATTTGGATGATTGGATGGTGTATGGATTAGTTAAAGATCATTGTGACAATTTGTACTTAATGTTTGAAAGATGTATAAAATTGAGTATCTATTTGAACATCAAGAAGTGCATATTTGCTACACCATTTGGAATACTGTTAGGACACATCATATACAATGAAGGTTTGTTGGTTGATCCAACAAAAGTTGCGATCATTATAGGCCTAAGAGAGACTACCGGTCAAAGTGAGGTACAGGATTCTATGAACACATAGGGTATTATATAAAATTCATAAAGGGATATGCCAAGGTTTCCGCACCTTTGGAGGAGTTACTGAAAGGAAAAGGTACATTCTACTAGGGAGAACCGCAAGTAACATGCATTTGATACATTAAAGGAGAAACTCACTACCATGCCTATTATACATTTTCCTTTGTGAGACAAACCATTTCATGTATATGTGGATGCCTCTAGCATGACCATTGGTGTGGTATTGGCTGAGCACTGGAGAATGTATTATAGATCATCCTATCTATTTTCCTAGTAGGAAGCTAAATCCTGCAGAACATAACTACACAACTACAGAGTGCAAAGATTTAACAATGATCTATGTGCTACATAAATTCGAGATAAAGCATCTATTAGCTACACCCTTTGTATTTTATATAGATCACATGGCATTGAAGTATTTGGTAAAAAATCCCATTCTACAAGGGCGCATATGCAGATGGGTACTCTTATTTAAAGAATTTGACTTCACAGTTGTGGTAAAACTAGGGAAAAGTAATTCTGGACTAGACCATTTATCCAGAATACAGTCAAGAGAAGAAGCATGGGAAATTGAAGATACCATGTCGATGCACAATTATACGAGTTACAACAAGTGCCATAGGAATAAGAGGACATTAATGTCTTTCTATGAATAGGCATGGCACCAGAAGGAATGAAATCCTTGGAGAAGAAACAACTTGTTATACGCATGACACCTTACATGTTAATTGGTGGTGACCTGTACAAATTAGGTTAGGATGGAGTATTTCATCGGTGTGTACTAGAACATGACTACACAAATATTATGGAAGAAGCTCATGGTGGTATTACATGTGGCCACGGTGCAAGTGACACCACTGCTCACAAGATTCTACTCGTTGGATTATGGTTGGAGACCCTGTATAAAGATTGTAAGGATTACTTTTCCCTATCTCCAAAAATAGTTGATCATCATGAAAATGGCTAAGTTCTGAACTTGTCTCTATTCTTCACGCATGATCCTTTCCTATCCTTCTACACTTTTGAAGGTGTTCTTCTCTTCCACGTGAACCTTATGTATGTTATTTTCTAAGTGTCATACTTGGTGACCAACATTACCCCACACTAATTGCATTACCTCTATGGCAATGGTTATCTCAAAAAAGAATCAAATAATATGAATAAAAGAATAGAAATAATTTTATAGACCACTCCTTGAGATATCTTCTTTGTAATGTGCAACCACATTGTGTTTCCTTGCAAACATCTTCCTTGGTCATTCAAATTTGTTACAAGATGTGCAACTTCCCGCACTATTGGATAATTCTTTAATTTATCAATATCCATGTTACGTGGACATTTGGTATACCCAGATCCTTCCTTATCTCCGAGATTGCGGCCTTATCGGTTAAATCACTCTTTAGATCTATTCCTAAGGCCCTTAGTCATGTCATTATTGAAATCAAGGAAGTTTTGATTCTAACCCTCTGTCATCGGAAAAGTAGAAGAAGTCCTCATGGACTCTTCTCATCAACGATTGATATAATGGTTCATACTTCCCAAAGTATGACAGCTCGTATAAATTAGGTTAGGATGGAGTAATTTTTGTAATGGCAGCAATGCAACTAGTTTGGGGTTATGTTGGTTATTCAAGTATGGTACTTAGTGAAGAACATACGAAGGTTCGCGTGGAAGAGCAGAGTGCATTCAAAAGAACAAAAGGATTAGAAAGGATCGCGTGTGAAGAATAGAGACAAGTTTGGGACTTAGATATTTTCATGATGATGAGATACTTTTGGAGATAATCTTCCAAACACACAAACTAGTCGGAGACTTGCATGACATGTATTGGCTATTTTTGGAGGGTCAAATACAAAGTGCTTTGCATGGATGCAGGATAAAGATAGAATTGTGAATTGATAGTTGACTAAGAGAGATCTATTGTTAGCATTATTACATGTAAGCCTATTTTTGTAACGGCGCGTGGCTAATAATAAAATGTAACCTATTTTGGGATTAGATAAGCGGTGAGGGGAAATTCCTACCCTTATAAATATGTAAAGAAGCTGTGTAGCATAGTAGTGTGTGAGAATTGAGTTATTGTGAGGTTATGTTGTCAAATATAATGCACACATAGACTACAATGTTATCTATTCCAATAAGATTATGTGTGTTTATCATGTTCAATACAATGGAGTATATTGGTTGAATCAGAGTATCAAATCCTGAGTATAATTGGTTCGTGCATGCTTGATTTCTTCATGGTTATCTCTTAAGTCTATAATTCTCTAGATCTAGACCTGAATATGTACTATAGAATGATATAATAGTCATAGATCTAAATGCTTCAAGTTTTCATCATGCTAACATCCTGTAATAGAAACCCTTAAGAGGGGCCCGTTACCTTTGCGTGCTTTGGGTGAGCACTTAGTCTAGGATGAGTGATGTGCCAGTGCGCCTAGGCTTTTACTTGTGAATTCTAGGATGTATCACCTTCTCAAAAAATTGGTCTTGGAAAAAATTTATCTACAACCTTATTTTTTACTTTTTTCCCTTGAAATTTTACTCACACCATCAAGACTCACTCCTCTACTATCTCCCATGGTTTAATTTTCATGAGGCCCTCTAAATTTTCTTGATCTATCTCATTCTCCTCCGAGTACCATGCATGTTCTCACTCTTCATTTACACTAGGTCTCCTTTATGCACCAAGAAACCTGAATTCTATCTTTTTGGCCTTTAATTTCCTTGAAAATTACTTCTCCATGATTTATAAGCTTGGAAAAACCATATTATACCTAAAAACGTCATACACTATGGACAACCTAGAAATAGACCTTTGTACTTGACCAAGTTTGACTTATTTTCACTTTGAACACAGAAGAATGAATTGGAGAGCACTAAAAGACAATCCTCACACCTTTGAAACACCTTTATGGACCCTTTTGAAACATTTTTCACTCATACCAAACATTAAAATACTAATTTAAGACACACCTATTCAATGCATTTGCATACCTTGAGACATACTTGAGCTCACTTGCATTTGATACATTTATTTCAGATTGAGACATGAATTAAGGAGATGATATAGACAAAATGCATTCCAATGCATGACCTTGAACACATTACACCAATCGCATGATGACTTCATTCTAGTGAGACCATACACCTTGACCTAGTGAGACATTACAATGCAAAAACATAAGACACTAAGACTGAACTACAAAACTATAAGATGAAACATAGAATAAAAGTGCATACCTTCTCAAGCCCATACGCAAGCTTGTTTGAAATCAATGAAGTTTTTTTCAAAAAACTCCCCCTTTTCATTGATGGAAAAAACCTCCTTAATATTTTCCTTCTCCCCCTTTTTCCATGAAGGAAAAATACATCTACTCTAAGATCATGCTCCCCCTATGTCCATGAATATTTTTCTCATTTCTTGGAGCTGAGACACTATGGTTAACTCCCCTTACTAGACTATTTTCAATGTCTTTAAGGAAGGAACAGGAACAATCCCCAATTTCTGTCTCAAATGTTCAAACGTTTCTCTTGGTAATGGATTTGTTAAAATATCTTCTAGTTGTTCTTTTATAGACACATATTCAAGCTTGAGTTTACACTCATTAAGCCAATATATAAAAATGGTACTTTATTGGGATGTTTTTGGTCTTGGAATGCATTACAGGATTCTTGGATACATTGATTGCACTAGTGTTGTCACAATAGATAGGAGTAGGTCCTTCATACTCCACTTTGTAGTATTTCAATGTTTTCCTCATTCATAATAATTATGTGCAACATGTAACAACTGCAATGTATTCTGATTCATAAGTGGATAATGTTATTGATGATTTCTTCTTACTCATCCAGGATACAAGACACTCACCTAGAAAGAAGACCCCACCACTAGTACTCTTTCTATCATCCACATTTCCTACCCAATCAACATCTGTGTATGATTTTAGACTAAAATCTCTTCTCCTTGGGTACCATAGACCATGAGTAAGAGTTCCCTTGAGATATCTAAAGATTCTTTTTACAACATTCATATGAATTTCTCTTGGATCATCTTGATATCTTCCTACTAATCCAACTTCCTACATGATGTCATGCATAGAGGCTGTGGTATAGATCAAGTTGTCTATCATAGACCTATACAACATTTGATCCACTTTTAAAGCATCATCTTATTTTCTTAGTTTACATCTTATTATAATAGGAGTGCTCACTTATTTGCAATATTCCATATGAAAATTTTTCAACATGTCCTTGATATACTTTTCTTGTGTTATGAATATGCCATCTACTAATTGGCTCACTTGCAGCCCAAGGAAGTATGTCAATTCTCCCAACATTTACATCTCAAACTCTTGTTTCATATCTTATATAAAGTCCTTTTCCATGCTCTCTTTGTTTATACCAAAGATGATATCATATATATATACTATCACTATAAACTACTGCCCATTATCATTCTTGACATATAGATTGTTGTCAACATATCCTTTCTTAAATCCTTGTTCTATGAGGTATTTATCTATCCTTGCATACCATTATCTATGTGTTTTCTTCAAGCCATAGAGTGATTTTTTTTTACACACATAATCATGTTCATCTGTTAGTATGAAGCCATCTAGTTGTTCTATGTAAACCTCCTCTTCTAAGGTGCCATTTAGGAATGTTGATTTCACATCCATATGATAAACTTTTAATCCTTTGAAGCTAGCATAGGATAATAAAATTATAGCTTCCTCCATTCTTTCCACGGGTGGAATTTTTTTCAAAGTATAATCCTTCTACTTGACTATAACCTTTACAAACCAGACTTGTCTTGTTTCTAGTGATGACTCCATCTTCATTCATTTTATTTCTAAAAACCCATTTGGTACTTATAAAATTTTTATCTTTGGGTCTAGGTACTAGTTCCCAAGTTTCACACTTTTCAATTTGATCAAGCTCCTCATTCATTGCCTTGACCCAATGCTGATATTTACAAGATTATTGAACATTCTTGGGTTCTATAATGGATAGGAGGGTTTTCTTTTCATTATTTTTCAAAATTTTCAAATTTCTTTTAGTGAGTATGTCTGCATCTTTGCTTATAATAATATTTTCTTTAATATGATCCTTCTTTAATTGCGTTGAATTTTTTTGTATCAGGACTCTCTTGCTCTTCGTCACCTTCTTCATGAGAGATTTCTTCCTCTTTACCATTTTATTTAGTTTTTAAAGCTAGAAAGTTTTTCTTCTTCTACATCTTCTTCATCTCTCTTGGGATGAGATATGATATTTAGAGGGTAGGATTCATCAACTTTGACATTTGTTCTTTTAACTATCTTTTGGAGCCTCTTATTGTAACACCTATATGTTGCACTCACTACTGAATATCCTAGAAATATCCCTTCATCACATCTAGAATCAAATTTTCCTAGATCATCCTCATCTCTCTTAATGTAACATTTACTTCCAAACACCCTGAGATGTTTTACATTTTCTTATCTGTCTTTCCAAATATCAGATAATGTCTTATTTCTTTTCACTCTTAAGTGTGCCCTATTTAAGATGTATAAAGTTGTACATAATATTTCTCTTTAATAACCATCTGAAAGTTTAGACTCATTCAACATTGTCCTAGCCATCTCTTGCATTGTTCTATTCTTCCTCTCAACCACCCCATTTTGTTTAGGTGTTCTAGTTGATGAAAATTGTCTCCTTATTCCATTATCTTCTGAAGGAATCAAAATCATTACACTAAAAATCACCACCTTTGTCTCATCTCAAGCATTTTATCTTTGCATTCTTTTCATTTTCTACCAAGGATTTAAAGTTCTCGAATCTATCTAATGATTTTTATTTTTATTTTAAAATTGCAACCCATATCATTCTATTGTAGCCATTAATCATCAACATAAGGTACGTGTCTCCATGTATAATTTTAACTCTAGTGGGTCTAACAAGATTAGTGTGTATTAGTTATAAAGGCATTGATGTTGAATGTTCTTTTGATTATCCTAGTTTATTTTCCATGTAGGTTAGCCTTAAAAAGTGTATCAGATGGTTTGATTATCCTTGGCATGTGTCTATATGCCGAGAGACAAAGGAATGTCCAATGCAAAGCTGCTTAAGGAGTAGAATCATATCCTAAGGGCCATGTCGAAACAACTCATAACCAGAGCCATGGTGACACCATCAACTCCATCTCCAAAAAAACAAAAGTTGCCAAAGTTCATTGGTGATGGATTAGAGCATCCCTTATAATGTTGTAGAACACGTCTTACAATTTCAACTACCAATGGGCCGACAAATGAACATCTTCGATGCTTTTTGGCCACACATCGAGGAACAACCATGGATTTGTACACTGATGCACCAAACATTGATAAGGTTACATGGGAGACATTGAGAAAAGAATTGAAGAATGAATTCAAGATCCTCAAAGATGATAATGTGATTACCACGAACATTTATAATTACCTACAAGGTAAACACTAGAATACTTGAGCCTATAACAAAAGACTCGAATTATTGGACAAACTTGAAAAATAACTATTCAACCACTCGAAGAAGCAATAGTTCAATGAAGGGTAGATATCCTCAATGTGGTGGAAAATGATGGTGGTCCCACCTTCATCTAATGAATATGCATACAACTGAACCATGGACATTGAAAGTGAGAATAATACATCCTTACGATCAAGAAGTTAAGAAGATGACTCAGATTCCAGCTATGATAGTGAACTTGGATCATTGTGAGACTTGAGTTAAGAAATGCTCCAAATTATGAACTCAAGGGAGACACTAAGAATGAAGGAAAGGATTTTTGGTGCACCAACTACAAGGTAGAAGGTCACACCAAGGTGAGTAGTCCAAACAAAATTCTCAAAGATATTTGTCAAGTTATAGGGCATATAGTCAAGGATCGCCGATATAATTTGTGAACTAAAAGTGAAAAATTATTATTTACACAAAGAGAGAAATTGACACCACCCACCACGCTGCCAAGAAACTACCAAATTCATGATAATAGTGGTGGCGGAAGTCAAATTCAATATGACTCCCAAGGAAAACTAATTGTACAATATCAGGATCACAATGAGAGGGCCCATTTCACAAGATATTGCCATGTTCAAAATAATATTGGTCTTCTTTGTAGATGGTGCGGGCCCAAGAGCCATAACGATGATAATGGCCCAAAGAAAACCAATTTGATATGATTGATGTAGCCGAGAGTAAGGAGGCTATATCGCCAATACAAGATCACAAGTGAAGAGAGAAAATTATCTTGACCCGCATATAGAGAAGGAAGGAGAGGCAGGCCAAAGAAAGGTGGAAGTCGAGAGGTCAATCATCGAAGAGCAACGTAAGTCACATGAACATACAAGTATAAGGATGAGTAGGCTTTAGTCTCGAAAAAGCTATACAAGTCAAGTCTTGCAAACCACTATACATGTGAAGATGGTTGACTTATTGCAAAGCATGTTTGAACTCAAGAGTGCAATAACTGCTACCATGAAAGACATTCATTCTGCCAGTGAGTATATAATTGCACACCTAATGTCGAATGGAATAGAGTTGAGAGATGGGGAGAGAAAAAATTAGGAGAATGAACCCATAGTCGATCCCCCATTGTAAATTGAACAAGTGATTGATCCTATGCTCCTTACGATGAATTTAGCTTGACATCCTACAGTTGTACATATGGAAATTCTAGGCTATAATTTGACAAATACTATCGTCAATGAGGGTTCTAGCATGAATGTTCTTCTAGACGAAACTTGGAGGGGTCTTGGGAAGCCAACTATGTGGCCTCTAAAATTGAAACTATTAGGAGAATATCAACATGGCATTAAGGTTTCCGGTGTCTTAATGGAACAAAAAGTAATCATTATAACCCAACTCTTTTTGTTGAATTTTATTCTCATCTTGTTAAAAAATAAAACCTATGATGCACTATTAGGTTAGGGCTTGTTGATAGCATCAAAGCCATCCATAACTTAAAAAATAATATTTCCCATTGAAAATAAAGGTTGAAAATATGTCATAGATTTAAAGAATCAGGTAATCGATGGGAAGTAACGTCATCAAACTCATCGATTCCAACTAAAAAGAACAATGCACAAAGTGGATGGGAATTGAGGTACGATGTAGTCAAATGGAAAATATGTATGGAGTTGTAATTGTGCTTTGAAAATTAGACAACCCCCCTCAACAATTTGTTCCATTGAAATATGGAAGACTATGAAATATTATAGAGATTGAAGAAGGCAAAGGATTGCAACAAGAAGACTAGAAGCAAACATCAACATCATAGTGTCAATTCCTTCCAATCCATCAACATCATAGTCAACCTACCCATTAGAGTTCAAGGAATACAATGTTAGTTCTGCAAATTTCAATGAAAAGTAGGCCCACCAATTAGAACAAGTGATGAGGAGTCTAAAGAGCTAACTTCATTGAGCATGAATGCAGGGTCTGAGGATAAAAGTTTAATAGAAAGTGAGGTATGAACTCCTAAAAAACAACCTATTTTTCATATGATCAATATGCTAGAAATGGATGAACGTTGGGTTATGGCACAATGGGAAACTGAAGTCTTGCTAAAGAGACAAAAGTGCTAGAGGATAAACACCTCTGATGGATGAACTTCAAAGGAGTTCTAGTCTTAAGATATAATGGAATAAGAGAAATTAAAATAGGTAAGATCAAAGTGTTGTGGCTCTGACTGTTTAAAAAATTTGAGATTTTTAAGAATGGGATAGTCAAGTTAGAGTATTTAGACAAAAAGCCTGTCAAAGACACAATAAATAGATCCAAATTAAAATTGTATCAAGTTGGCAATTGATTGACATTGGAATTTAATGTATGGAAGCACGACTCACCAAAAAAGAAACTAAAGAAGAAAAAGGAAAAAAGAACATAGGTTAAAAATAAATTGTATGACCAACACAAAGGGAAAGTATTAGACCTAAATGACCACACCTTAAAAATTGAACCTTCATACCACCAAGGGCAAGAAAACCCAAAACAAGCTTGATCTACACAAAGGACTGTATGATCATAACTACGAAAAAAATTTATGCATATGACCAAGATCCGTTCAACCACAACTCGCTGCCATATGGTCATCCATACAATATGTTGCAACCATTGTATGACCCACACCATCCATACAGCCTGCTGCTCCATTTTACAATCTATTGTGCATGCTTCTGAACGATTTCCTTATATTGACATCGTACGACCTATATTCATACAACCCATTTCTCCTAATGTTGTCACTGACACCATTTGGACTGCTACCATATTGTATGGTCTGATGCTATGATACAACCACCACCATATGTTGAATGAAAACCTATTATCATTGCTACCGTATGACCACCATCATCTTTCATTGTCGCCGTATGACCACCTCATTCTAAAGAGAGTAAATCATGCAAAATTTTCAACACATCCAAGAGTTCTAGCTACAACAATCTCTACACCAACATCAACTATGCCTGGAATGTTTTTTGGCTTCTCTTCATTCAAATTTTATAATGTTGTCTATGCATTATGTTGTAAGGGATTCCACCTTGTTTTAATGGAAAGATGGAGATAATGTAGAGTATCATATTTTAGTAGCTGAAGGAATGTGGTTAATGATTATACTATCAGCCTTAAGTAGTTTTGTAATGATTCGTTAGTATGTTTAGTTGTTGACGGTTGTGTTAACTGACAATAGATTGGGTCTTCTTGTCATCAAAATAGAATGGTCTAAGTCAAGGAAATGGCGCTGAGTACCAGGTTCCCTCATATCAAAATATTGTATTATGAATGAAGCATTGACTACTGTCATATTCTTCTATGTTGTAATGTGGTTTGTATTTACTAGTCTATAATTGATGTTCTTGGGAGTGTAGTTTTGCTTCATATTCTTCTATGTTGTAATGCGGTATGTATTTACTAGTCTACAATTGATGTTCTTGGGAGTGTAGTTTTGCTAAAACATAATCTATTGTAGAAGAGTTTTAGTCTTCAAAACAATATTTTCACCGTGGGTCATATGGCTAACCATTTGAGGGGTGCATGGTGCTTAAATAGTCCTATATAATGGCTACACAAATTGAAGACAAGAAGATTGATTCTCTAAATGGACCCAAGTTGCTACATAGAGCCATTGGGGAGCTGTCATATGGTTGTGAATTCCATTAAATAAAGAATCAAAACATGCAGGTCATTTCTTGCATAAATTGGAATTGAAATCCATTCTATTGTTGGCATTGGTCGTGTAGTTCATGAGTGAGAAACTACACCAAGTATGAGTTTTTGTGCAGTGTTTGGGGATTTTTTGAACTATATATCAAATGAACCATAAGGACATGTAAGAAGTGAAAAATAATAATATTTCCTTGAACCATGTGCAGGTATTACAACAATCCAATGAGGAGCTAACTATTCAAGAAGAAAATGAGGTGTGGAGGAACATTGAATAAAGGATAGGGCCAAAGAGGAAACCATAAAATATGTATAGAGAAGTATCACATCATGATCACTATGTGGCTTGATAAGGCCACCAAAGGGGTAGTCATTGAGTTATTGACACTTGGATAATGGTCCTCAACTCACAAAATATATAACAACATATGAAACATCACATGTACATCAGATCTAGTCTAGCATCGAGTTCTGACTTGGAATCGATAGGGCATCAAACCCTATCGACATCAATCGTTACTTGAAAAATAAATAATAAATGATCAAATATTATAATTTCCATATCTATCTAAATCATCCCTCCAAACTCCCACAAGGCTCAACATAGTCGGTATCATGTAGGATTTTTCAATGGAAAACCAATACAAGAGAGAGAAGTTGAGCCTCATGTGGTGTGCTTTAATAATATCTTGAGCAATCTTGAAGTATATCAAATAGATAGTAGTGGTATTTTCAGTATACATGAGATTCAACTTCAAAACTCATACTTGGATCAAGTTTATGTTCCTTTGGACACATGCCTTATCTCTCCACACATACACTTTTTGTCAATTACTTCCCTTAGGGTCAGCAAGTGTAGGGTACACAACATACCCCATACTATATTATTAAAATGACGATTATTTACTCATAAACATAGTGTCTTACACATGATATAATTATAGGTATAACACAACATCATTTCCACAACTCATGAAACATCGCGTTTGCACACAATACACCAAAAATTACAAGTACATTATAGTAGTGGTCATAAGATCACTAGATGTCCCCAATTCATGTCACAAATCCATCACATAATGCATGATAACATATGTATAATGAACATAGTAACTAACATCATGCCATACAAAAGATTACAATACAACATGGTGACACAACATGGTGGTAACATCATAATCTGATACAATTCACTATGAGAAATTTATTCATACAACACATTAGCACACATTAGCACACATACACTATCACACGACACTAAAACACTACAAAATTTGTAATCCACAATAACATTTATTTCACACAATAAGGTGGTACAACACACATGAAATTCACAATGAATTCATGAAAGAGAGATTAAATACTCCCATCACGAAACACGTCAACATCATAGAAAATCCACACTAAGTGGTATGGACAACACGTGCATTCATATTATCACAAGTATAACATTTGTCACATCGAAACATAATATCACATTACACTTCTAAATCATCCACCATCATGCATAATCATCACAACACCAACTATCCTAGAGGTTTGAGAGCATGGAACTCCACTCTGATACCAAATGTAATGCCCACAATTTTGACACACAAATACAACAAAAAAACTAGAATAAATTTTTTGATTTATATTGCTTGATACACGACACCACATGAGATCACTTAGGATAACTCAACATCACAAAATCCATTAAATTTTAACCCACAAATATAACATGAAAATACATGATGCACATCTAGTCACATTTTCCCCAAATGAGAAAATATAAAATAATGATTCAACTATAGTATAAACTCACGTATAGGCACTTTCCACGACATGAAACTTTCATGGTTTACATATTTATTACAGTCTTATTTCATTATTGACCTTAATTATTTGAAAAGCACTTAACATGTAAACCTTCATTCTTCTTTAAACTAGATTGCATTTTATTTATTTCGTTTAACATTTTACTTATAATGGTTCCATTTGATTTTTCTTGTTTCTCTTATTGCAATTTATTTATATAGCCTGATTGTTGATAGGAACATTTAAACACACATGAGGCTACTAGTACTTGTTCTAAGGATTTATTACTAAGGAGCATGTTTACTTGGTTTTGTAATTTACCTTTATTGCAACAAGGGAGATTCACATGAAATAAAAGGAAGTCTATTAGGTCAAGAGTGGACAGATTCTATGTTCTTTTCATAATAGCATTTAAACACTAAGGTTACACTCTTTTCATTTTTAAGTTATTACAACTAACTATGTATTCTAACTACTTAACTTAAATACTTATTTTTCATTGATTCAAAAGTTACAAGTCTCAAATTCCCCTTTTTATAATTTTAATCATTTAACATTATTGTTTAAACCATGATGAGGGGTATGGTGAATATGTTCATCCCTTAAGTATTGAAAGTTTCCCATTTATTAGGTTGAATGATCACTAATGAGGCATTATTTTATTTTTTATTTGTTATAATGAGCATCTTAGTCATTTTAGTCATGTTGGCATCATTCAAAGTGTATGCGACATAAAATCGTTCTAAAATATCCTCTCATTTAATCATGTTCTTATAACATTTATGTCATTACATTGAATTCATATTGAATTCCTTTTAGAAAAACTAAGGTTCATATAATACTTGTTCTTCACTTAGACATCAAGATTCTAAGGAGTATGATCTCACACATAAATAATTTTATATTATTCCTAGGAAATTTAAGTATTAGATACATGTTACAAGGAGACATTCAATTACAATTTTATACATCATATTACCTTCTAGCCACTACCCTTCTTATTGTTCAAAAATACGTTAAAGTGTATTTAACCCTAATGTCCACGATTGGCTAATTTCATTAACACCCAAAAGTGGTCTACACTAAACTAATAGGAAAACTTATGGAAACCAAACATCCTTACCTTGCAACCTTTCCACAACCAAAGGTACTTCTTTTCACGCTAACACTTGTATTTATGAGGATAATAAGGGATTAAACTCAATACTTTCATGCATAGGTATCTTACAACATAGGTTCCACTTGATTCATTTGAATCTCTTTGATGATATTGTTTGAAGGTAAAAACACCCTAATAATATTCATAAGGCTTTGGATACCTACTAGAGCACCAAGGAAAACACACACATGAAGGATAACTTGTTTAAGAGGAGACTAGAACTATGATATCTAGGGAAAATGATCATACTCACACCCAATCTGACAGGGTACACACTATACAATCCTTTCCTCACATGAATGTACCTAAGTTATGGACATGGTCTTGTGAGGCTTGTCCCAAGTATAATAAGGGAAACAACTAGTTATAGTCTTAAGTATTTTCTTAGCATGATGAGGGTTTTCTAGGTCCAATAAATCAATAGAAAATAGATGACACACACCATTATCAGTTTATTACTATACACATGAACAAATACAGTACCTACGAGTAAACCCAAATACTCAAGATAGTGTTTAACCATTCTGTTCCTATAGTGGGTTTTGCGATAATGTCGGTAAGCGTACATGATATAATAATAACTTGAATTCATACTCTGCTACCCTTAAGCTAAGACGTTCCATCGAGTATAAGAAACTAGGCTCATCTCAAAATTTCATTTTCCTACATTACAAAGGTGATCACATACAAAGGGTAATTCATACAAGAATTTTACTCTAAGGTTGATCTTTTATTAAGGTTCTTTTCCTAAAATTTCAAAGTAATTAGTACAACATACAATATGTTCCTTCATTAATTTCACACCGAATCTCACTATAAAAGATCAATTCATTTTTAGTTAATATATACATCCACCCTTTAATAATACATAATCCTAAATCAAGTTAGCACCCATGACCAAATTCCCAATTTGAAAAACACCCCAAAATGCTAATAATTTCATGTACTCATCACAAAATTCAATAATTAACATTCCTATATATATAATAATATTGTTGATATATCATATAATATTACATCACTCTAACTAATATGTTATCATGAAATCACTAGTAACACATGGTCAACACAAACTATTGGCATGTCATCTACCAAAAATATAACATAATTCATGTTTTCATAGTTTTCCATTCACATGATAATAATACTTATTACACAACAAGATAGAGTTAGAGGTACATTCATTTCATTTCCTTTCATTTTGTAATTAGAGGAAGAGAGAGAGAAATTAAAGAACCATTTTCCCGACAATCAAAATCCTCAAAACAAGCAACAAAAGGGAGTTCCATAAAGTCATATATAAGTGTCTACAAGTTTACTCATCAGTTGTTTTAATTGAAGAGGGTTCTACGACATTCTTTCACATACTCCTACTAATATGTAAAAGTGTCCAATTTAAACTCAAGGGCTAAGAATTCACATTAAAAACTGATCTCCGATGGTTGAACGCACCATGAGACAAATCCTATTAGCTCTCCTATATACAAGGAATTCACTTGATTTGAAAGAAATTATAACTGGAAAAAAGGTACAAATGGCTACTATTTTTAGGGAGCCATCAGTCGTAATTGGGTTGGTTTGACCTAGTCAACCAACAATCGGGGCCTACAAAACCTCCTTACAAAACTAACAAGTGAGGTATTTTTATCATAGCTAAGGGTCCCAAGAAATTTTAATAGATACATACTAGAGTTTTACATGGGCCGATATCCATTTCTTCAACTAGAGCCAAAACGGAAATCCAAAACCAAACCCAACTTTTGATTTTCAGTAGCTTCCAAAAGCCACAAAAAGGGTTAACAAGACTCCTAGAGAGGTAATGAAAAGTACCCAAATATTAGTTTGATAACATCCTAAGGTTTTTATACAACACCCCTTATGAATGGGAACATAGCCAAATATTGACTTTCCCATTTTGGGATTCGGAGGGTGTTTTGTGAGTCACCGAATATAATGTTTTATTAACTTTGCAAGGTAAACAAAAAGGGGTTGTTTTAAGCTAGAGATCAATTTTGAACTTGTTATTTTTTTTTTTTTTTTATTATCCGAATTGTTATTAAAACTAACCAAACCTCTAAAGAGGTAAAACATAAAATTGGGTCACACTCAAAAACTATCCTTCCAGTTGCGTAGATAAGGGGAAAAGTTTAAAAGTTGGTGTTACTTCTCATTAAAAATTACTAAGGAAAACTCATCTCCACTTTATAATTTTTCTTCTAAAAACAACATCCATAAGAAGGAAACTAGAAAAATTTGAAATTATACAAGATATGCGGAGGTAACCATGCCTATTAGAGAATGATGCTAGGTAATCATGGACCTAGTTGGTTTTCATGCTCTCCAACATTATTCGAATCATTTGGACCTCCTCTATCCAAACCAAATTTCTTCAACACATTTTTCCAATAGTCCATGTGCCTTTTATACACATCCAAATTTCTTTGCAAAACATTTTTTCAAATAGTTCACATGTTTGAACATTTTGAATAAGAGCTTACCTCTCCTACACATGAAGTTTCCCAATGCCTTCTCAAAAAATCCATTTTTTAGTACAAAATTTGCAACAAATGTTGTCCACATTCCCACACATCTTGAGGTATTTTCCAAATATTTCTAACGCCCTACCTATGCAGCCATCAAACCAAAGAGTGTAAGAGAAAACCTTGACATGAAACCAAAGGGTTGTTTCTTCCCATTGTATTGTGCAAAACCAACAAAAAGAAGCCTAGATGGAATAATCATTACAAAAACAAAAAATAGGCCATGTATTTAGTAAGTATTCCTTCATGGCCACCATATCGATGCCCTAGGTGAAAAAGGAGATATCAATAAAAGTGTATCCAAGACTCGCATTTCTTCAACCCAGCTTTTTAAAACAATTTGCATGTCAAACACATGCTTCCATATTTGGGGTAAAATAAATGAAAAAATCATAAAATTCCATTTCCATCCACTTCCAATTTCAACACAATCTCCTTTATGGCATAGGTAGGGAGGAAATGAGTAAAGGTTGTGAAAGTTTTTCTTTACACCTTCTTTTAGATTTTCATGAAGGTTTAAAAATTTGATTCAACAAAACCATTTTGTGCATAGGCTACACTCATTAATTCCCATGGGAGGACATCACTCTTTTTGTGTTTTTTTAACAATTTGAGTGCATGGATTATGTACCCACAATTTTACAACCTTGTCTACTAGGGTGACAACATCTACAATGTTTTACAAGAGTCCTACTCCCATATCCCCACATTGGTGAATTTTGACTTGTTGTTTTAGGAATCCTAATTTTATCACAATCTAAGAAGAAGGACAACAAATAATGTGGCATTGAATCCCCATATATCTTGTAGTCCAAAAATTTCACAAATGTTATCCATTTCCCCAGGAAAAAAGGAAAATAGGGAGAGATTGGACTTGGGCATTGGACATAGATTCATGAAGGAATCTAGAGGGATACAGTAAAAATTCATGTTTAGGAATAATTTACAGTGTTTCGAGAAGATTTGGGACCATTTGGAACATTTTTTCCTCTTCTAGATTAATAGAGTTTAGAGTTCACCTAGAGTGCGAAGAAATGGGCCCTGTGGCCCAAATTCGACCGAACAATGGGAATTTGTTTTGGAAGAAGTGAAAATTCAATTTTGGTTATTTTGGGTTAACTTACTCCTTTTTGTGCCTCAGTAAAAATTTCACAATTTTTAGGCACTCAAATATTTATGAAAAATTCTCCATTAGATAGAGAATTTCTTCCCCTTTCTAGAAAGGTAAAGAACTCCTCTTAACTCCTTGTATTTCTTAAGTTATGACTCGATGGAGTTATGTAGGAAACGTTTACCAAGGTAGACTATGCGGAGCTTGGGAGAGAGTTTTTCAAAGGAATTTTTGGCTGGCAGAGTGGGGAAATAATTTGAGAACTTAGTGCTTTTTGGGTTAAAAGTGCAAAAGTCATTGGCGCTCCCACGAGCCCGCAAAGGGAAACAAAGTGAAAATTTGACTAAGTCCCGAAAGGGACACATGGCATCATTTTGTGCAAAGGCACTAAGGTGGGCTGGTGGAGGATTTTGGGGACTTGGAACTTTTCACCAAAAGATTTTCTAAGTCAAAATTGTGGCCGCATCTTCGAAGGAACCTAGAAGTGACACGTGGCAGGCCCAAACCAACAAAGTGGCCAACGGGCCTTTGGAGGCAAAATAGAATTTTTGCCCTTTTGTGAAAAAGGTGAAAATGGAAAAAAAGGAGCCCCTGCCTCTCGACCCCAATGGATGCCACGTCATCAACAGATTTGTGGGGGAAATGTGCCAAATTTTCCCGAGCTATTTTTTTTTGTAGAAAACGTAAAGGAAATACTCAGAGAGCCATATCTTTTGGTCCAGAGCTCCGTTTTTTGACAATCTTGGTACCAATGGAAATATATAAAGATTCTCTTCATCATTGAGTCTTCAATTTTGCATTTTGGTGGATATTTGTGGGAAAAATTACAAAAATTGATTTGGCATGGAAAAAATGTAGAACTAGTTTTCAACCACCAAATTTAATGAAATTTGGGTCTTTTCTCCCTCGAGCAGAAAAAATACGTTGGGGAATGGATTTTGTAGATGGATCCTTGAATTTTTAACCCAATTTTTTAAATGTTGTTAGTGGTTGGAGCAGAAGATATGATTTTTCACATTTTCCCTCTCTTCTCATGTTTTTTCTATAAAATGTAATAGAGGCATCATTTAGAGAAGTTAGTTAGTGGTTGTTCACTCTTCTTCTCTGCCTCCCTCTTCTTTTCTTCCCCAGGGTTGAAAATGGAGTTGGAACCTCCTCCCCTACTTTGTAATGGCATTTTTTACCTCTTTCCCGTGAAATGGTGCACTGTGTAAATCTAAAGCAATAAAAACATGTTTTTGTGATGCATTTGTCCATCCTTTGCTCATTTTTGGTTGTTTCTTCTTGCCTCTCATTGTTGTAGGGGCATATGTGCATGTTTAAATGTCATTTACAGAGGTTTTGGAGTGTGTTTTTAGGAATTTTGGAATATTTTCTGTGTGAATTCCATCTCTGATCTATGATGCACTTGTCCATCCTCTCCATTGCTCACCTCTCTTTGTTTCCATGGTAGTTTTGATAGATGATCAACATTTTCCTTCTCTGGTGTATTGTTGTTTTAGTGTAGGCTCTATTTTTTTCCAGTTTTCTTTCTCTCCTTGTCTCCTTGGAAGTTATATTAGGATTAGATTAGCTTCCTGCACTAGAATAGCTTGTGGCAGGTAGTTTAGGAAGAGGAACCAACCTTCTCTGGAGGATCATTCCCATTTGCAAGTCCCATAACTTGGGGAATGATCTAATGTTATGCAAATCACACCAAATGACCCTGCCTTAGAAAAGTAGATCCATAACTCATTTGGGGGTGTTGTGATTTTGCACTAATAGTTTTGGCATGCCCATGGGACCTTAGAGGTCTTCACTTCATTGCAACAAGATTGATGTGCACTTGTTACAATTTCTAGCTTATGAGAAGCTTCAATTTGCATATCTGGTGACTCCATCTAGTTTAAACAACTCATTCTCTTAGTTGTAGACCTATTTTCCATTCACTTCCATTCATCCTTCTTTCCATATTCTTTCATTCTTTCCATTCCATGAAGTTGTATAATCATGATTCATTTCCACCATGGAATTCACATCTACAACAATAAACAACACATTCCAACTCCAATGCTTTCTACAAATCCTTCAAATCAACATTTTGAGAAAATCAAAATCAGCATGTTTACCCCTATGAGCAGCAGTGCCAAAATCAGTTTGGCTATGGAGCTTTCCAAGAGCAGGGGTATGCAAACAATGAAGAAAATCAAATGCAAGATGTTGGTCTATTGGAGAAGATCCAAAAAATGGAGATTGGCATGGTGCATTCAAGGGAAACAACTCAAATGAAGGCATTCAAGATTGGTTGCAGGACACCTTGCCCATGGGAAGGCCCTTTTCCAAGACACTACAACCCTCAAGGAGAAGCTGGACTTCATGATTGGAATGCTGCCCAACTTGCACAATGGACTGAAGAGATAGAGGCCTATGAATTTGGTGCTAAACAACCTTGTCAATGGGTAAGTTCTACACCATCATCTGGTATTTCTCTTTCCATTCCTCAAGCAGCACCATCTCAATTTGAATGTCAAGTTTCAAGTTTCTCCAATGCTGCTCTAGTTGTGAAAACCATCCCCCCATCCCCTAGTCTTCCATCTCATCTCAGCTTTTCTTCCCTCTTCTCTTCCAAATCCAAACCCCCTCCACAAGAGCAAAAAGAAACACCTTCCCCTCCAAAGAAACAAGAAGTTCCATCCTTCCCACTACCACAAACAAATGCACAAATGATTGAATCCCAACCTACTTCTCCTCTTGCCTTCCCAATTCCATGTGGGGAAGAAGAGATTGCAAAAATCAAGTCAAGGATAGCAAGAAGAAGAGCTGGTAAAAGAAGAAATGGTTAAGAGCTTAGTGAGCTTAGCTCTTAGGTTTGGGATAACAGAGATTCCTTTGCTGGTTAAGCCTATAGAGGAGGTAAAAGTTGAGGAACCAGAGGTGGTCAAGGCTGAGTTTGTTGCAGCAGAAGAAGAACAAAGACAAAGGGAAGAAAATCAACAACCTTTTTACTCATAATGTAGTGCCCATGTTGGCACTCTACTTGAAGAAAATGCTGATCCAATAGAAGTTGCACAATCAGCCATGGAAGAGAAAGAACAATCAGCTCAAAGCCCCATTGATGAGGAGAAAATGGAAGAAATCGAATCAAAGTTTGTAGTAGTAGAAGAAGAAGGCATCATTGGAAACTTTTTGCTTTCATTTGAAGGGCCTGATTTGGTTAATGAATCCATCATGGGGGAGGAAGAACCAGCAGCTCCAAGTTCTAGTTAGAGAGGAGCACATGAAGGTGGACAAAACAAATTCAGAGGCATGGAACCATGAGCTGGTTGCACATAAGATAGCAGATCTCTCCCCCATTCAATCTCTCCCAAAGTCTGACTGTGTGGAGGAGTTTGAACTCACTAGCTTCATGTTTGAAGATGAAGCTTCATCTGGTGAAAAGAATGCAGATTTTGAGATCACCATGCAAGAGGGAGAAACTTGGCTACAACAGACAACATAGAGTTTGATTTTTTATCAAACTTAGAAGGATGTTTTGATAGGGAGACAGCCCACAAAAGTTGCAATATTTTCTTCCCCATCATTCACCATTCAAGAGCCTACTGCCATGAAAGAAAACTTGCAAGCACAACCAGCATTTTCCACCATGCTTCTTGAATCAAGGTTGGGAGATTTTGATCTTCCAAAGGCCACATCCACCATGAGAGGGAACCACCAAGAAGACATTGCTGTCACAAACAGTCCTCTAGAACAACAAAGTAGAAAGTTTGATTTGAAAACTTCATGCTAGAAGAAGGGGTTGTCCAAGAGCAGATTGATCTTCAAAAATCAGCAGAAGAACTCCAGAGCCAACAATGTATAGCAGTAGAGTATGATGATGCAAAATCAGCTCCAATGGATGTTGCAATCAGAGATGAAGAGCTGCAAATTGTAGAGGAGTTTTATGCTGCTATGGAGGAAGAAAAAGAGCAGAAGAGTTCCACCACTTCTTCCACACCATCCATTCAAGAGGATCTACAAGAAGACTCCATTTTTGGAGTTGAAAATCAGAGCTATGGGCATATCAAATGGACCAGACCTTTCCCAATCAGGTATTTGGCTTCATTGGAGCCAAAGGAGAAGCCAAAACTAGTCATGTCCATTTTAGGGCACGAGGATGAGCTACAAAGCACCAAGGATCAACTGTCGTACCTCTTCAATCCAAATGCAGAGAAACTAAAAGAGGTATTGGTTTTGTCTTCAATTGATACTTTGGTTATTTGGGTGGAAGATCAGCTTGTAGTTAGTTTTTCACTCATCCAACCAGCCATGTTTAGTGCCAAATCAGTTGCATGGCTGCCATTTTTGAGGAAGGGAAGCTATTTCTCCCTACCAGTTGTGGGTTTTGTTTGAGTTCCCTTTGCTCTTGGTTAGAGTAGAGTAGGTAGGTTTTTTTAGTAGAAGAAGTGCTTGTGCACACTCTACATGTTCCATTTGGAGCATGTATGATTTTCAGTTTGTATATAGTTTTTGGTGTTGTTGTATTGCTCTTGCACAGTTCATTTCAGTTGGCATTTTGGTGAAGATCAACTCCAAGTTTCAGTGGGTTTCCAAGTGATTCAGAGGTCAGTTTTTTAGAGTTAGATCAGATAATTGGTTATCAGGCTTGACTCCATGCCCAATGGATGTAACTAAGGCCACTGATCATTCATCTAGCAGGTAGATGACCCCTGTGAGTCGCCAAAGTTGTTAACCAAAATAAGCTCCCTCTTATTTTGGGTTAAATTACTCCTCTTTGTTCCTCAGTAAAAATTTCACAAGTTTTAGGCACTCAAATATTTCTATGAAATTTCTCCATCAGATAGAGAATTTCTTCCCCTTTCTAGAAAGGTAAAGAACTCCTCTTAACTCCTTGTATTTCTCAAGTTATGACTTGGTGGAGTTATGGAGGAAAATTTTCCCAAGGCGGACTTGGAGCTTGGGAGAGAGTTTTTCCAAGGAAGTTTTGGGTCAGCGAGAGAGAGGGAAAGAATTTGAGAACTTAGCACTTTTGGGTTAAAAGTGCAAAAGTCATCTAGCTCTCCTGCGAGCCCGCAAAGGGAAACAAAGTGAAAATTTGACTAAGTCCCGAAAGGGACACGTGGCATCATTTTGTGCAAAGGCACTAAGGTGGGTTGGCGGAGGATTTTGGGGACTTGGAAATTTTCACCAAAAGATTTTCTAAGTCAAAATTGTGGCCACATCTCTGAAGGAACCCAAAAGCGACACGTGGTAGGCCAAACCAAAGAATGGGCCGACGGGCTTCGGGACTTCGGAGGAAAAATAGAATTTTTTCCCTTTGTGAAAAAGGTGCAAATGGAAAAAAGGAGCCCCTGCCTCCTTCAACCCCAATGGATGCCACGTCATCAAGTGGATTTATGGGGAAATGTGCCAATTTTTCCCGAGCTAGAAGAAAACGTAAAGGAAATACTCAGAGAGCCATATCTTTTGGTCCAGAGCTCATTTTTGACAATCTTGGTACCAATGGAAAGATCTAAATATTCTCTTCATCATTGAGTCTTCAATTTTGCATTTTGGTGGAGATTTGTGGGAGAAAATTACAAAACGTGATTTGGCATGGAAAAAATGTAGAACCAGTTTTCAACCACCAAATTTAATGAAATTTGGGTCTTTTCTCCCTCGAGCAGACAAAATACGTTGGGGAATGGATTTTGTAGATGGATCCTTGACTTTTTGACCCAATTTTTTAAATGTTGTCGGTGGTTGGAGTAGAAGATCTAATTTTTCACATTTTCCCTCTCTTCTCACGTTTTTTCTATAAAATGTAACAGAGGCATCATTTCGAGAAGTTAGTTAGTGGTTGTTCACTCTTCTTCTCTGCCTCCCTCTTCTTTTCTTCCCTAGGGTCAAAAATGGAGTTGGAACCTCCTCCCCTACTCTGTAATGGCATTTTTTTGCCTCTTTCCCATGAAATGGTGCACTGTGTAAATCTGGAGCAATAAAACATGTTTTTGTGATGCATTTGTCCATCCTTTGCTCGTTTTTGGTTGTTTCTTCTTGCCTCTCATTGTTGCAGGAATCTATGCATGTTTGAATGTCATTTGGAGATGTGTTTTTAGGGATTTTGGAACATTTTATGTGTGAAGTCCATCTTTGGTTTGTGATGCACTTGTCCATCCTCTCCATTGCTCACCTCTCTTTGTTTCCATGGTAGTTTTGATAGATGATCAACATTTTCCTTCTCTGGTGTATCACCGTTTTAGTGTAGGCTCTATTTTTTCTAGTTTTCTTTCTCTCCTTGTCTCCTTGGAAGTTAGATTAGGATTATATTAGCTTTCTTACACTGGAATAGCTTGTGGCAGGTAGTTTAGGAAGAGGAACCAACCTTCTCTAGAGGATCATTCCCATTTGCAAGTCCCACAGCTTGGGGAATGATCCAATGTTATGAAAATCACACCAAATGACCCTGCCTTAGAAAATCAGATCCATAACTCATTTGTGGGTGCTGTTATTTCACACTAATAGCTACTCGGTGATATATGGGATGATTTGAGGTGAGAAATGAATCGGTTTGGAGCTTCGGGGTCAAATGGAGAATCAAGCTAGTAGTGGAGTCGGGCGAGATTCTTGTAGCTCGGCTACGACCCGATTCCAATACACAGAGGTTAGATGAAGGTAGTGGCTTGGCTGTAACTTGTTGGGCATATTGATAGGTTCTCATTGAGTTCATGGGGACATGGTGGTTTGGAGCCCAATGATAACTAACTGAGTTGATCGGAATTGAAGGGGACTTAAGAACTCGGTGGAGATCTCAAAAACTCATCGATGGGTCGGTAGTGTGTCGACGTGGAATTGGAAAAACATCAACTTGATGTATAGTGAGCCACTCAACATGGATGCACGAGAGGAATCCAGATCCGATAAGCACGATCAAATTACATGGGGTTGTTATTTGGGAGAACATGTCGGAGAAACATGGCAATTGATCACCTCATTAGGGTGATGTAACATGTGTGTCGGGTATCAAACCCATAGTGCAAGGGGATGTTGTCATTATAAGAAAGGTTTTGTGTTAGGATCATGAGTCATGAATAAATTGTGAGAAAGAATCGATGGGATGGATGGCCATGTTATGTGGGTCCCAAACTTGAGTCACATCTAGGTTTAACACCGAGATAGGAGGTTAAGGGTGAGTTATGCGAAGCAAAGTCACGGGTACATCAACATGAAATAAGTCAGTGAGCCACTCATGCATGTTCTATGTGGAACTCATCCCAAAATTTCATGATCCAATGGTGAGTTAGGTGGAAGGGTAGTTGGCGAGTTGATGGGAGTATCTCGGTGGTTGGTGGAGAAGAGCTAAAAGGAAGACCAAATAAAATAGACATAACTTCCTCCATACTCCACAAAATTACACAAAATTATAGGCGTTGGAAAGGTATTTTTAAGCCATACATCATGAAATGATAAAAAAATGTGGAATTAATGTATTAGTTGGGATAAAAATGATGATGAATTTGAAGGATAATGGAGGCCATACCCATATGTAGAAATTGAGTAAATGGAGGTATGGGTTCACATTTCTTCTTTCGAAGGAAAAGTACATGGAAGCATTTGTTTTATACGATTCACTATTCCTCTTGTAGGTACAATGATGAATTTAATGGGTGGTTGAAGCATGGTTTCAGGTTTCTTTCCTTCTCTCTTATTCTTCTTCCTATATAATCGAAGGAGGGCTCATTTGTTAGTGATTATAATTTTTTATCTCTTTCTCCCCCTTTTCCTTAGCTAAGTTGTGAATTTTGGGCTTCAAGCCTTCACTCTGAATATTGTAATTCCAATATTACCTTCCATTATACTATGATGTACTATGCATAATCTATGGAGCAATAAATCAATGTTTTGTGTTAATTCTTCTAACCTTGCATGAGTTTATTGTTTTATCTTTCCTCTCTTCATGAAATAGGTGTGTTGTGCATATTCTTGTTTACATTGTAGGGGTTATTTTTGTTTTTTTATTGGAATATTTCATTGTATGTAATCTATTCTATGGTGCATTTCCACCCTCTCCATGCCCATCTTTCTCCATTTACGTGAGAATAGAAATTGTCTAACCCCTTTTCTTGGTGCCATCACCACACCTAGAGTAGGATTTATTTAATGCAACCTCTCTCCCCATCTCCTTGGAAGTGTTAGAATATGTTTAGTTAGTTGTTTTTATTAAATTACGATTAGTGTAGTATTAGGTTTGGGAAGAGGAATTCAAACTTCTTTGGAGGTCCATCTCAAGCCCACAAGTCCCATAGCTTGAGATATGGTACCCATGTTACCCAGTCACACTAAATGCCTCAATCAAAAAGATAGCAATTCCGGGGTGTTGTGATTTGGTGATAATAGTAATGGAACACCTGGTGGGATAAAATTCTAGATTATTAATAGATGTGTATTTTGGTGTTCTTTATTTCATTGATTAGTTGTGATCTTGATGAAATTGCAGCCTTAGGAAGTATAACCAAGCACAATTGGAAACTCCATTGGTCCAAATAACCCATTTTTTGAGTTACAGATCATTTCTTCATTCATTTTCATATATTTTAATTTTCTTCCATTCATGAAGTTGTGTAATCATGAATTAATTTCCCCTATGGAATTCACACTTGCAACAACAGCCATATCGTTCCTACCTATCTCCAAATTTGAAAAATTCATCTCTAAGTTGTTTACAGACCCTCCAGATCAATTTTATGATGGAAATCAAATTTAGTATGCATATACCCATGAACAAAATCAGAAAAATCTTAGTTACCCATTAGATTGTGTTGTTATTCAAGAGCATGGATATGCAGGTTTCAAAGGCCATCCCACATATGGAGATTTTGAGTTGCAGCTGAAAATTTAAAAGATGGAGGAAAGTATGGTACAAAACTGAGCTAAAGATCAAATGAAATAATTAAAGATTGGTTTTAGAGTACCTTTCTCGTGGGCTGGCCCTATGCCATGACATTTTAGCCCTTAACAAAAGCTTGACTTCATGGTTGAAATGCTACCCAAACTTGCAAGATGGATTGAGGAAATAGAGGCTTATGAGATTAGTGTAGGGGAGCCTTCAAAATGGGAAACCTACACCACCACCCCATGGTATTTCCTTTTCTCTTTCCCAATCTACATCATTTTAGTAGTATCATGACTCTAGCTTCTTATACACTGCCCCTAATGTGGATTCCCCTTCTCCATCTTCTAATCTTCCACCCCATCTTGATTTTTCTTCCCTTTTCCCTTCCAAGGATCCATCCCCTCTATACAAACAAGAAATTGAATCTTCCCTTCCACCACCAACATTGCAAAAATTAGTTGAGTCCCAACCCACCCCTCCTCTTGTATTCCCAAATCCATGTTGGGAAGAAACTCATAAAACTAGTCAAGAGACACAACAAGAAAAGGAACCCAACAAAGAAGAAATGATAGAAAATTAGAAGATTTGGGCTTCAAGGTTTGGAATAAATAAAATTCCCTTACTGGTTAAGCCTTCAGAAGAGGTCAAGGTTGGAGAATAGGTGGTGGAAAATGAGTTTGCACTAAAAGTAGAGAAAGAATAGGTAGAAGATGATCAATAATCCTCATGCTTAGAGTGTAGTGTGCATGATGGCACTATCTTCCCATAGATCAATGACCCATCACTATTTTCCAAATCAGAAAGGGAAGAGGGAAAATAAGCTCCAAGTCAAAAATAAGAGGAACACATAGATGGGAACAATTCAAATTTAGAGGTATTAAGTCAAGAGCAGGTTGCACAAGAGATTTTAGATCTTTCTCCCACCTCATCTCTCCAAAAATATGATTTTTAGATAAGTTTGAACTCTCAAACTTCATGTTTGAGGATGAGGAAACCCATGGTGAATAAATTACAAATCTGGAAGACACCATGGGGAGGTTGAATCCTTGGCACACGCGGACAATGAAGAAGCTGATTATTTATCAGATTTAGAGGAGTGTTTTATTGGGAAAGAGACTATGGAAGTGGTTAATTTTTCTATACCAAACCTCATCCTCCAACACAAAATTCCTATTTCCACGAAAGGAGATATTCAAGAACATCTTTTTTGTTCAAGCAACCCTCTTGAACCAAGATTGGAGGAATTGAATCTTTAAGATCCACACCAAAAAAGGAGGAAGAGAAGGATGACACCACTTGCATATCATTCATCCAGGAAGAAAATCATTTAATCGTAGATGAGCCACAAGGACAAGAGAAACTCATAGACAATCACCTTTTACAAGAATTTTGAAAGAAGAATTCCTTATCGAGGTTGAGGTTCAGAGCAACGGGTGAATCTGACGGACCAGATCTTTTCCCATCAACTACTTGGCTTCATTAGAGCCAAAGGAGAAGCCACAACTAGTCATGCTTACCTCAAAGCATGAGGATTAGTTTCAAAGCACTAGGGATCAACTCCAACACCTCTAAGAGTCCAATGTAAGTCGGACTAAGAAGATATTTCTCTTATTCGTTGTTGGTACTATGGATTTTGATATGGAAAACCAAATTTGGGATAGATTTCCATGGTTATCCATAGCCATGTTCAATGCAAAATCATCCGCATGGCTGAAAATTATGAGAAGGGGAAGTTACTTCACCTTGCTAGAGTCAGGGTTTGTTTGAGTTGGTTAGTTCTCTAGTTAGTATAGGCTAGGAGTAGGTTTGTTTTCCACAAAACAAGTGCTTTTGCACACTCTACATGTCTCACTTGGGCATGTATGATTTTTTCCTTGTACATAGTTTTGTTTTGTGTTTTCTCTTACACAAGTCACTAGGTTTCTAGGGAGAAGAACACCACGGGGAAGAAGCTCACGATTACAAAGGAATAAGTATAATCTTTAAGGCATTCCAAATACAGAGAAGCTAAATATTATTAAGGATATATCTTAATAATTTCCATTCTCTCATTCCTTTAGATCAATCATTTGAGATTCTAGTACCCATTACAAGATTGGAAAGTCAGCCCTAGGGGTAGTTATTGTATAACAGATGGAAAATATCACATCAACAAAGTCCTCAGTTTTAGTAAGCAACCCTCTTAATTCATTGAATGTTCCCCTAGGTTTGAAAGTAGAAGATCAACCTCAAATCCTTTTTAGTTCATTTTAGATTGAAAACCTTATGGATTTGTAGAAAAACCTAACCTTGAGCAATGTCTTGAGAAACTTATAGAATGGGGAAAATTTCAGTCTTAGAAGCAATATCCTTTCGCTCCCCAAGATTAACATGGTTCCCAAGCTCTGCATTATTCAGTATTTTCCAATGTTCATCAGTTATTTGTGTTTCATTCTTGACAAGGAATCAGATGTTAGGGAAGCTACAGGCTTTCATTTTCATCCCAATAGGTCAATTTGTAGAGGTGAAGAAGAAAAGGAAACTTCAAATCAAAACAATTTTCCACTAATTCAAACCTTAAACTTTTTGTACGAAGATTGGAAAGTGCAAGTGAGGGATCAACCCTAGGTTCAATAGTGCTTGAGGTGGGTTATGGGGTCAAAATTTAATGGTTTGAATAAATTTGGGCTACCAAAGGTGACTCAATTCCTAATGGATACATTAAGTCTACTAGTCAACCACATCTAACAAGAAGATGTCCCTGTAAGTCACCAGAATTGTTATCCATTTTTGCCCCTAGGTAAAAATGGAAAAGCTCAGGGTGCATTGGACCCTAGGACCGAAAAGGGCTTCACAAAGGAATATGGGGAATTTGAGACAAAAATCATGTTTTGGGAGCATTTGTAGGGTTCTCGAGAAGTTTGGAATCACTTGAGGACATTTCCCCTCTTTAGGGTTTTAAAAGTCCATAGTTCAACCGGAGTGCGAATCAGGCTCCCTGTGCCCACATTCGACCAAAATGGGAAAAAATAGACAAAATTCAAAGTCCAGTCGCATATCATTTCATTATGTCCCCATTTCTCCGGCATGAAGGAATTCAGGAAAAAATCAAAACATGTAGGAAAAATGTGGGAAGGGGCCAAAATTGGCCTCGAGCTTAGAAACAACTCATTGAGTGTTGGGAGAGTTGTTCCACATCTCGGTGAGATGTGGTTATACATTGCAAGAGGAGTGATCTCGGGAGCCTCAGAGGCTTGGTATTAGCTCGACTCATGGCATAGGTGTGGGATCAACATAAGTACTCATCGTGTCGATTAGCAAGTCACATTAGATGATAGCTCGGGGTTACATCATGGTGGGCGAGAAGGTTGGTTCTCAAGCCAACTTGGCGAGTCAAGGTTGTTATCATCATGGAAGTGTATCGGGTGAGGTCTTGGGGATGTAGGGACATGATGCATGAGTCGACATGGAAAGGTTACATTAGGCTTGTGGGGTGAGCGCATTGGCGGGTTAACTCAACATCGGCGTGGAAGAGATTGGCTCGTTGAGCTAGGTCAACGAGCTCGGGGTTCAATGAAAATGGCATCGGGAGATCTCAACTTGTAGTAGGGGTTGGTTCAATGTATGACAAATTTGGTGAGTTAGTACAGGTTTTTAGGAGTGGACACGGAAAATAGGTGATATGATAAATTCCCAAGCAAGTTGTGTTGGGTGTTAAGTGGGTTCCAAACCCAGGGAACACAAAAAGTTTTCGGGATGAGCAGGGTCAATATAGATTCATGCACTAGATTTCATTAACATGATACATGTTGGATAAAGCGATGTGGATATGTGGCACGTTGTTGCTGAATAACACTCAAAGTGAGCTAGTCGGGGTTAGGGTCGAGAAGTATGGCGTGTTCCCAATGAGGAGGGACTTGAAGTGGAAAGGCATGAGAAAGATACACATTGAGCTACTCATGCAAATACGAGGTGGAACCCACTTCCAATTTGCAGGGGTTAATGGTGAGTCAAGCACCTTGGGTTGTGAAGTAGGTTAGGTGGTGAGTCACCAAAGGAGCTCGAGGTTGGTGGGAGTTGAAGCCCAAAACCTAAACAGTTCCCCACTAAGTTGATCATAAATTCCTTTGTAATCATCAAAATTGCACATTATTATAATCGATGGAAAAAGGACTTAGATCCCCTCCTCATGAAAAAATATAAAATGAAATTTGTGAGGATTTGAAGCCAAAATATTTGTAGGAACTCTCCTAGTTGTGAACAAAGTGCCATGGTAGGTGGAGGTCCAATGAATGAAGTATGGGCACCCATTTTTCTTACATGGGGTAAGGTACAATAGTTATGGACATCAGAAAAGGCTCCCATATTGTGATGTAAGTAGGCATGGTTCCCCTTGTGGGTGATTTCATGTCTAGGAATCCAAATTTATCCTTCTCTCTCTAATTCTTCCTATAAAATATAAAGGGGAGGTCATTTACAAAGGTTGGACATTTTCCTCTATGGTGCTCTCTTCTATTCTTCTTGTAGGGTAGTTGTTGTATATATTTACCCCTGGGTAAATATAGATAAATGCAAGCAAATCAGGTTTCGGAGGCAGAGAAACATGGCGCAGAAGCATGTCGGAGGGGTGCATAAACCCGACAAGAAAGAACATGTCGCAAGAGTTGGAAAACCCGACTCAAAGGCAAATCAGGTTTGGGTTTCGGAAACACGAAGCATGAAGCATGCAGATCAGAAATGATGTCCCGATGTCGAGGGTTGCAAAAACCTGAAAACACTTCCAAGGATATCGGGTCTCGGAGTCGGAAAACAAGTCGGGAAACACGGGCGAAAACATGTCGAGCAACCTTCCGAACCCGATGCACATGCAAGTTCATCTTTCACCCCCGAAACAAAGGAAAGCTCAGAAATAATAGTGGAAGTGGGTTTCGGGAAAACACAAACATCAAGCAGCATGTCAAGCCATTCTCCAAGTCGATGCAAATGCAGAGGAGAACCCCGAACCCGATAGGAAGAATACCCTGACACGGGAAATATTCAGATCGCCATAACTTTTTACAGGGAGCTCGGATTCACACAAGGTTGGACTTTTCGGAAATCTCTCAGCGTCCTCTACCCAACTATGACATATTTAATTGGGTGGGAAAAAGTTCTTAAAATGTAAAAATACAGTTCGCTATATTTTAAGGTTGTTGGGGATCTCACCCTACCGCCATGATGAGGAGTTAGGTGCAGTCTTGGAGGTGGTTGGGCAGAATTCGAATCATTCTCTTCTCCCTCTCTTTTTCCTCCTATAAATGGTAAGGAGAGGATCTTTCTAAGTGTTAGACATTCTTGTTTTGGCCCCTCCCTTCTTCTCTTTGGCAGGTGGAGTTGTGGAGCTCAAACCTCCCATTTGGAACTGTAATGCAACCTTTGCCTATTGGCATTTTTGCAGTGTATTGTATCAAACCTTCGGAGAAAATAAATGCATGATTTGTGGATGTTTCTCAACCCTATGTGTTTCATTTTCCATCCTCCTGATCTTTCACTGCGAATATTTTTATCCGTGCATGATATTGCATTGCATTTCTATGGTTTGTGTTTATTGGCAAAACATATGTTCTTCATTCCTCGGTGCATCACCTCCGTAGTTTAGGTTTTATTTTTATGCATTCTCTACCCTGTCTCCTTGGCAAGTTAGATTAGGTTTTTGGTAAATCCTCTGCGTTTATTCGTGCATCTGAATAGAGGAATAGGAGCCGGCCTTCATCCGGAGAGCTTTTCGATTTCGCAAGGTCCCACACTTGGGAAAAGCTCCATGTTGTGCAATCGCACTGAGACTTTCAACCCATCGTGTTGCAGAGTCCCAGGGGTGCTGTGATTCATCGCCAACAGTTTTGGCACGCCCGGTGGGACCAAGAGGTCATTCCATCAAAATTTGAAGGAGTTTTCATGAAATTTGCACAAAAATTGCAGTTTTTACAAATTTCGGATTTTGCACCTCCTAGCCTGAACTCCGAAATCAATTTTCAAGGGCTTAACTTGCTCAAAATAGGTCAAAATTTCAACAGTTGGTAGATCTGAGGGTAACCTTCAAAAGGGTATCTTTAGTTTTTCGATATTTTGATTTTAAAAATTTTAGGTATTTAGTGATTTCGGGTTTTCTGGGTCCGAGAACATCAAAGAAGCAATTTGGGTTTTGGGGGATGCATTGCATGGTCCTATTCCTGACAGCAGCAATTTCAGGGTTTGAGGGATGTCGGACATGTTCCAAGTTCGACACATAGCAATTTGGGTTTTGTGAGTTGCATCGCATGACCTGAATTCCACCTGTACTTTTCGGGGATCCGTAGCTGCACAACAAGGCCCAAATTCTAGATTGAAGATTGTTTCCTCTAGGTCATTCAAAGTTTAAATTATATTTTCAATATTGTCAAGTTTGGTGTGTAACTTGGCAAAATCTAGCCTTTTAGAGGCTTGTTCTCTAACACATCTGGCGACTCCGAAGGGATAGAGTTCAGCGGTGTAGCAGCACAAGTTGCCCAGGCACATGAGAAGAATTCGAACCAGGTCTAATACTCGAGAAGAAGGGCTATTTTTCCACTTGCAACTATCACCAGGTAGAGGAAGGAGAGGAAGAAGACCACAAAGATCACCATCTCCACCTAACAGGACTTTGTCTACACCTCCACCTGGTAGGCCTTTTCTCGCATCAACTAGGGTTCTTAGGCCAATCATAATGGCGCATCTACCACCGAATCCCTTTGTCAATTTCACGGGCAGTAGTCCACTTGCCCTAAATGCTCAGAATCAAATTCCAGTTGCAGCGCTAAAGAATATCCCCTATTTTACATGAGAGAATCATACTACCCCTATTGATCACATCCAGGATATTGCTAATGCATGTGCAATCCACGAAATAAATGAAATGGATGTTGCAGTTAACTTATTGGCTTCATCTTTCAAAGGCAAGGCCTTACAATGGTTTAGGAGCCTTACAGTAGGGTCCATTACGAATTGGAACCAACTTTGTTCAGCTCTTTGCAACCAGTTCGGGGAGAGGGCGGACAATTTGTCCTTATTGGAACAATTGACAACAATCAAAAGGGCTCCTAATGAACAAATGACAGATTTCAACTTCAGATTCCAACGGACATGGGATAGGATCCCAATAGCTGTTAGACCAACTGCCGAAGGAGCATTCCTTTATTTCTTAAAGGCTATAAATTCAGACATACCCATGATGATCCAATCAATGGGAGGGACAATGCTGCCAGGGGCCTACGACACAACGATTAGAGTAGAGAACTGTTTGATCCAATCTGGCAAGCTTGCACCAAGGCCACCAATGCCTCTCTATCCAGATATGGGAAATCCTACAACCAGTCAAGCACCAGAGTTGAATCCCATTCCAACTCCTAGAAATCAAAGCAATAATGAGGTGTCAACTTCTTCAAATACTTCAAAGGAATTGCAGGAGGTTATGAAACAACTACAGAACCTTGGAAATGAGCTTGTGACTATCAAAAGATAACAAGCTCAAAGTGCTAGACCATATCAGCATCAAGCGCAGTACCAGGCTAGGCCCTCATACCAACAGAATAGACCACCACCACCTCAGGCTACAAATCAAAACCAAAACCAAGGACAGCCTCAAGCTGCCAGGCCATTTCGGCCGTATGATCCAAATACAGCGACGTCCTCAAGAGCCTTGATCCCAAAGCACAAAATAACATGGCACAGAGTACAACCTCCCCGGTGTTACCCTTGCAATCTACCTCATAATCGTCGGCATGTTTTAATGGTGCATGAATCAGCCTGATGGTGCAAACCATTGGTGTTCCTCAAGAACCAAGCCGGAAGAGAATCAACAAAGCAAGGAATGCAACAAGAAGGACCTCCAACAGAAACCACATTGGCCAATTGGCAAATGAAAGACTTTGTGGAGTTAACCAACAGCCTTTTCAAGGCGTGGCTGCCAACACACGGTCAAAGAAGAGAAACATAGAAGAGGGAAAACCATCCAATCCAGTTGTTTCTCAGCCCGCTCTTACACAACAAGGGGTCAGTAGACCAAACGCAGCTCCGAATGTGCAAAATCAGCCTAAGGTACCTATTGTAGCAACACATGCACCTGTTCAAGCTCCAGAAAAGTTTGCACCAAGTAAGGGACAACAAAAGGACAATTCATCCCCCTTCAACATCATCGATCAAATGAAGAAGACACATGTGAACATTTCCATGTGGGAATCACTTGCGATCCCAGGGCAACGAGATTTATTGCAAGCTGCAATGGCTAACTGGTACGCCACAAATGTATCAAACTAGGGACATGAGAAAGTTCTCACTAATGCAGTGCAACATGATGGGGGCCAGACAAGAAAAATTTGAAGCCTCCACCATTCTATGTTTCATTGATTGTTGGAAACCACTTGGTACACAACTGCATGATAGATTCAGGGGCAAGTAGTTCAGTGATGCCAAAGCAAATAGCGGATCAACTGGGTCTGAAGTATGAACCAATGTTAAAAGGAGTAGTACAGCTAGATGGAATGGCAGTGGGAACAGTTGGGGTCATCAAGGGGTTAAGCCTAACACTACATTCATGTCCTAATGTTACAGTCCTGCAAGATGTGTCTGTAATTGACCTCCCGCCACTCTTTGCGTTGTGTTTATCAAGAGACTTCACTGCAAAAATTGGTGGATATTTATCTACAGATTGGTCACACATGATTTTCAGGACAAGGTATGGGGCCAAAGCAACAATCAGGTCAGAACCAATTGCCAATTTCCATATTGAGCCTTATGTACCAGGTCCTATCAATGTAAATTGCTCAACTTTTGATCAAGAAGAGTGTTCAAGTGATCTAGAAGCAGGTACTAAGGTCGAGGGAATTCCTGATTTAACTTTGGATGAATGGGAAAACAAGAGTCATGAATTTGACCCATATAAGGAAATTGAAGAATCTGAATTGGGCGTGTATTGTATACACAAAGAAAATTCACCCATTCCCAACATCATTCAGCCTGAACAAAAGGATGAAAACAAAGTTTGGAAACTATTTTTCGATGGTTCGAGAAGCAGACAAGGTGCTGGAGGTGGTGCAATGTTGATTTCACCACAAGACATCAAATATTTTTCAGCTTTTCATTTCCAGTTTTCCTGTTTGAACAACACGGCTGAATATGAAGCATTGATTCATGGAATTCATTGGGCCAGGAAAAAGGGCATAAAGAACTTGCAGGTGTTTGGAGATAGTGAGCTAATCGTCAACCAAGTTAGGGGACAACATGCTACAAAGAACGACTTCTTTGAAGAGCTACAAGAACAGGGTATGGGACCTCATTGAGGACTTCGAAGATTTCAACATTACGTCCATACCCAGGAAGAAAAATGAAGTTGCAAATAGGCTTGCAACAGTTGGAGCAACATTTGATGTGGTTGACAACATCAGAATGGAAAAAACACAGCCACATATCCATGTGATTGTGAGGCCGAAGTTCCAGATAATAACATAAGCTGGCAGGTGTTTGAGAATTATCAACAGATCGTCAATTTTTTACAAGAAGAGGCTGAATTCTCAGCTAGAAATCAGGACAGACTAGAGTAGCAGTATGGGGATCAAGTAGTGCAGCTGCGGACAAACAAGCTTCCTAAGGGTTTAGTAATGTTGAAGTCTATCTTCAACCCTAACGACTGATTTCGTAAGGAAAAGGCTAACATACAGTCAATAGAGGATTGAGCCAGTCCTGGTTGGGGAAGGCAAAACACTTCAAATTGGTAAAGTGGCCCTTGAGCAAGAGAAATCAGATTTCATGCACTTTGCCAAGAATTTCCAGATGTCTTCTCTTGGAGCTATGAAGACTTGAGAGGATTCAATCGAAGTTGGCACAACATACAATAGAATTGGATCCGAGATGCTAAGCCCATCAGCGAAGCGAGAGACTAGTCAACCCTCACATTCAACCTCTAATGAAGAAAGAGCTAAATAAGCTAATTGAGGCAAGCATTATATTCCCGATCAAGCACTCAAGCTGGGTTGCAAACTTGTTTCCGGTCAGAAAGAAGAGCAGAGAAATCAGGTTGTGTGTAGACTTCCGAGACCTAAATAGAGCATCTCTCAAAGACCATTACCCGCTCCCTTCAATGGAACAAATATTGCAAGTAGTATCTGGTTCAGAGAGATTCTCTCTCCTAGATGGCTACTCAGGGTATAATCAGGTGATGGTGAAAGAAGATGACCAATTCAAGATGGCTTTCACCACCAAATGGGGGACCTATGCCTACAAGAAGATGCCATTTGGGCTATCAAATGCTGGGGCCACTTTCCAAAGGGCAATGGATATGGCATTTAAGGGGTTGATCAATAAAATAGTTTTGATATACCTTGATGACATCATTGTATTCTCAAAAAATGCAGTGGATCACCTCTTTCATCTAAGGTAGGTATTTCAGAGGTGTAGAAGATTTGGGGTATCTTTGAATCCCAAAAAGTGCATATTCTTGGCTCATGAGGGAAAACTTCTAGGCCATATTGTTTCAGAGGAAGGATTGACGATTGACCTAGAAAGAGTTGAAGCAATTCGAGCATTGCCATTGCCAAGTCACAAGAAGGCTCTTCAAAGTTTCTTGGGAAGGATCAATTTTGGCCGCAGATTTGTTCCAAACTTTACTCTCGTAAAGCCAATAACACCGATGTTGAAGAAGAGCATGGCATTTAAGTGGACATCTGAAGGCAAGGCAAGTTTTGAGTCAATAAAGGAAGCTATATCTCAAGCCCCAACTCTCGTCAATCCAGATTTCTCCAAGGATTTCATGCTATATGCCTTTGGTGGTGGAGACACAATTTCTGCAATCCTGGCACAACAAAACAAAGAAGGATTAGAACAACCAGTTGCTTTCTTCAGTCAAGGCTTGGAGGAATATGAAACTAGGTACTCTTTCATTGAAAAGCATGTCCTTGCAGTGATCAGGAGTTTAAAGAAATTCAAGCACCTAGTCTAAAACAACAAGATTCAATTGATGGTCTCCCATGCGGGAGTCAAGGACTTCCTTCTAAACAAGGATCTGAATGAGAAGCGTGCAGGATGGATCACTCGTGTCATGGAATATGACATCGAGATCAAGGTCACAAAACTAGTACGTGGAAAGGGACTATGTGAATAGCTAGCCTTGAGTCAACAAGTTGAAGCAGGTGATGAAAAAGAGACTGCCTTGGTACTACAGGATGGTCAAGAACAAGAAAATGATGATGTGCCTACTCCTTGTTGGACTCAGAATATGATACACTTCCTACAGATGGACTATGCCCTCCAGAAATGAGCAAAGCAAAGAGGAGATACTTTAGATTACAAGCTATTCCATATGTGCTTGTTGATGGTGTTTTGTTCAAGAAAGACATCAATGGAGTTCTATTGAGGTGCATTGGGACAAAGTCAAATTGAGAGGGTGTTATGAGATTTTCACGATGGAGATTCTGGAGGACATTTTGCCCCATGGGTAACAACTCTCAAGATAATGAAGGTAGGGTATTATTGGCCCACAGTGTTCAATGACTGTTATACATGGATAAGAAAGTGTAAGAAATGTGCACTCTTCACAGGCAAAGAAAGACTAGCAAAGCACTTCTATTGCACCCAATCTTGGTTGACCAACCATTTATGCAATGGGGATTGGACTTCGTCGGGGTCATCAATCCAAACTCAAGCCAAGGCCACAAGTGGATTCTCACGGAACGGACTATTTCACCAAGTGAAGCAAAGAGCGCTCAAGGAAGCAAATGAGTCTAACATACTAGACTTTTATGAAGGAATAGTGACCAGAGTTCGTGTGCCGGCCACTATCATATCAGACAATGCATTGGCATTCATAGGTTCCAAGATTACAGAATGGGCTGTCAAGAATGGAATCTATCTGAGCACCTCTTCAAATTATTACCCGCAGAGGGTAATGGACAGGCAGAGTCCACGAACAAAAATTTGCTAAGAATCATCAGGAGGACTCTGGATGAAAATCAAAGAACATGACACACCAGGCTGAAATCAGCATTATGGGCTGATAGAATAACACCAAAGAGGTCTACAGGCAATTCCCCTTACAAGTTGGTCTATGGAAAAGAGGCAGTATTGCCTATATCATTAGAACTAGCCTGCATTGGAGTTCATGAAGCAGTTGGAGTTGTTTGAGTTTGAACCAATGGAGGCTAGGTATGCAGAGTTGATGGAATTGGAAGAAATTAGAGAACATGCAGTTCAAACAATTGAGAAAGATCAGGCCTTAGTGAAAAGATGGTTTGATAAGAAAGCAAGAGCAAGGACCTTCCAGGAAGGGGACCTAGTTCTGAAATGGGATGCAGATCGGGCAAAACCAGGAAGGCATTCCAAGTTTGATGCCATTTGGAGTGGCCCCTACATGGTCATGGAATGTAAGAATAGCAATGCCTTCCAATTGTCTACATTGGACGGAGAAGAACTCCCGATTCCGGTCAACGGAATCTATCTTAAACATTGCTACTGAAAAGAGAAAAGTTCTACCCTTGTAAATATTAGCCTAGATTTCAATTCCTCTAAGTGCGTATGCACATTGTCTTGTTGTAGTTAGGTTTCAGTTTCCCTAAGTGCTTTGGCACAGGTTTTGTTGCTCCTGGGTTGGTTTTCTACAGTTCAGCGTGTTCTCGGAGAAGGAGTTGCGGTATCAGGTTGGTTTCAGGGTTGCTTATGACTCCATGCCCAATGGATCGCTAAAAGGCCATTGATCTTCTACCTAGCAGGCAGGTAACCCCGTGAGTCACCAAATTGTTGTATATATTTACCCCCGGGTAAATATAGATAAACGCAAGAAAATCAGGTTTCGGAGGTGGAGAAACATGGCGCAGAAGCATGTCGGAGGGGCGGATAAACCCGACAAAGCAAAGAACATGTCGCAAGGGTTGGAAAACCCTGAATCAAAGGCAAATCAAGTTTTGGGTTTCGGGAAACACGAAACATGAAGCATGTAGATCACAAAGGATGTCCCGATGCTTGAGGGTTCTGCAAACCTGAAAACACTTCCAAGGAAATCGGGTCTCGGAGTCGGAAAAACACGGCGGGGAAACACGGGGCGAAAACATGTCGAGCAACCTTCCGAACCCGATGCACATGCAAGTTCATCTTCCGCCCCGAAACAAAGGAAAGCTCGGAAATACTGGTAGAAGCGGGTTTCGGGAAAACACAAACATCAAGCAGCATGTCGAGCCATCCTCCAAGTCCGATGCAAATGCAGAGGAGAACCCGAACCCGACAGGCAGAAGACCCTGACGTGGGAAATATTCAGATCGCCATAACTTTTTACAGGGAGCTCGGATTCACACAAGGTTGGACTTTTCGGAAAGCTCTCGGTGTCCTCTACCCAACTAGGACATATTTAATTGGGTGAGAACAAGTTCTTAAAATGCAAAAATACAGTTCGCCATATTTTGAGGTTGTTGGGGATCTCACCTACCGCCATGATGAGGAGTTAGGTGCAGTCTTGGAGGTGGTTGGGGCAGAATTCGAATCATTCTCTTCTCCCTCTCTTTTTCCTCCTATAAATGGTAAGGAGAGGCTCTTTCTAAGTGTTGGACATTCTTGTTTTGGCCCCTCCCTTCTTCTCTTTGGCAGGTGGAGTTGTGGAGCTCAAACCTCCCATTTGGAACTGTAATGCAACCTTTGCCTATTGGCATTTTTGTAGTGTATTGTATCAAACCTTCAGAGAAAATAAATGCATGACTGTGGATGTTTCTCAACCCTCTATGTGTTTCATTTTGCATCCTCCTGATCTTTCACTACGAATATGTTTATCCATGCATGATATTGCATTGCATTTCTATGGTTTGTGTTTATTGGCAAAACATATGTTCTTCATTCCTCGGTGCATCACCTCCGTAGTTTAGGTTTTATTTTTATGCATTCTCTACCCTGTCTCCTTGGCAAGTTAGATTAGGTTTTTTGGTAAATCCTCTACATTTATTCGTGCATCTAAACAGAGGAATAGGATCCAGCCTTCATTTGGAGAGCTTTTCCGATTTCGCAAGGTCCCACACTTGGGAAAATCTCCGTGTTGTGCAATCGCACTGAGAATTTCAACCCATCGTGTTGCAGAGTCCCAAGGGTGCTGTGATTCATTGCCAATAGTAGTTGTAGATTTTTCAAGCCTTCTCTCCTCAACATTTAATGGGCCTCATGCTCTCATAATACTAAATGATGTACTATGCATATTCTTGAGCAATGAAAATCAATAATTTGTTATAACTCTCTCTATCCTTACATGGTTATGATTTTTATTTCTTGTCTCTCATTATTATATAATATTTTAAAGCATTTTAATGGCTTCATTGTAGGGTTTTAGAAGATGTTGTGTTTATTTGAATATGGTATTGAATGTAGTTATGGTCTGTGATGTTTGAATATCCTTCCCACATCCATTTTCATTCATTTTCATGTAGTGTGATTTGTCCAACACCCCTTCTCTTGGTGTTATCACCACCCATAGTGTAGGATTTATTTCATGTAACCTCTCTCCCTATCTCCTTGGAAGTGTTAGAATATGTTTAGTTAGTTTTTTTTCATTTCATTAGGAGTAGTGTAATATTATGTTTAGGAAGAGGAAGCTGACCTTCTCCAGAGGTCCATCTCAAGTTTGTAAGTCCCACATTTTGAGAGATGGTACCCATGTTACCCACTCACACCGAATGCCTCAGTCATAAAGCTAGAAATTCGGAGGATGTTTTGATTTGGTGACAAAAACAACTAAAATTTATCCAAAACCAACGCCTTCATAACGCATTCACAGGTGTTTAAGGTATGACCATTGACTCTATCAAACGTTAGGTATAAGAAGGCGTAAATGGGTAGTTGAGGAGTAATAGAGACTCCTTATTTGTTAACAAATGTACTCTTGCAAAACAACAAAAATGGCCTTCCAAGAGACCACGTTTTTATAAAAGTCTTGTAATCAGTATTGTTATGGACACATTCTTTACACATGTTAAATACATTTTTGAAGGATTACAATGTCATTTCAGCAAAAACCATTATGTGAATGACTAGTAACCATGACAGGCTAAGAAGACGCATTTTTTAGGAAGAAAACAAATAAAAAGGACTAAATGATTCCAAAAGTCAGCCATTGTTAATATAAACCTCATAGCATAATGTAACACACACATACTTTACTTAAATGTCCTAATTTGACACCAACTAGGAGGATGCATGAAAAGAAGAAGAAGCTGGTATGGGCGTCCAACCTTACACCTGTCAATGTTTATGTAAAACCCCACCTCTAAAAACCCTCTCTTTCACAAATACGCCTCCACTTTCTCTCTCCACACATAACCACCATCATCACTTCTCCACCAACCTCCTTAATTCCACTTCCACTACCACTTCACACACACACCCTTTTTATATAATTTAATTTGCTTCATTTTATTATCTTTTTCTATTTCTACATTTTTATTTTATTTGATCATTTGAATATTTTTAATTTAATCATATAATGTCGTCATCCAATATCAATCTCAAAACATGTTCTCGAGATGATTGACTATGAAAAACAGCCTAGACCGACAACCTTAGAATGGTCCACTAATCATGCTTTGAAAACTTAGGGCACTACACAACACATATTAAATTTTAAATCTTTTATCACTAATGTAAGAAATATGACCCTAACATTATGACATATTAGTGATATACTAGTTTTCCAAGAATTATTCACAAAATAATTTCCTTATATTCCATCGTGATCATTTTTATTTTCTAGAATAGAAATGGGATTTATTTATTCTAGTTGTGATTTCTAAAAAGCATAGGAAACTCAAAGTATAGACATGATTTTTTTCCACTTGAGTGGGATGGTGTGCCTTATAATCATGCATATTTATTTTGAGAAGTTACACATAGGGATGTTACATGTAAGAAAATTAACATGCATATATTTCATGGTTTTCCTTCCCTCATACATAAAAAAAACTCGAGATTCCAACAATGAATATATTCGCGACCTTTTATAAAAATAAAAAAATTGATGAAATGGATACATACCATTTACATGAGCATAACACATGCACCGATGTTGAGCATGTAGTTATTGATGCTTTCTTTGATGAAAGTGGGAAAATGGATTTTGAGGTGTAACCAAGATCAAAATTTATTGGGATAATTTTTACTTTGAGATTTTTATTTATTCCTTGACCATATATTCCAAGTATTTTTCCAATATATTCCATTACATTGACTCTATGTGTGTGTGTGTGTGTGTGTGTGTGTGTGTGTGCGTGTGCGTGTGCGTGTGCGTGTGCGTGTGCGTGTGTGTGCGTGTGCGCATGTGCGATGTGTGTGTGTGTGTGTGTGTGTGTGTGTGTGTGTGTGTGTGTGTGTGTGTGTGTGTGTGTGTGTGTGTGTGTGTGTGTGTGTGTGTCTTTTTCATAACTTTTAAAGATATATGGAGAATGCTTAGAATGTGACAAACAATAAAAAAACATACCATATATTTTTTTATTTTTGTTTGTATATATAAAAAAAGGAATTTTATTTATTTCACATCTTAGAATTCATCTTGTAGGATGTTTGTGTCCTTCTAAACTTCATCAAAAATACTTTTTAAAAAATGAGTTTATTTTTAAAAATCTTAGCTATTTTGCATTCTTCATCTACTCGAGTAATCTTGCCATGACGAGAGATTATCAATAGGAAATATACTCTTATACATTCAACATAGACTACATTATGATGCTAAGGTTTATTTACAACCATAAACTTTCACCTTTAACCATTTATCATTATCAAAGAGAGTCTCAATATCCTTCTACATTGATATTCTTATCATTTTTCTAACATAATTTTCCCATGGTATAAATAAAATCCTATATAACGTACATGATGTATCTTCCTTCTTCGATACCACTAAAAACACACTATTTTTATGAAATTAATGCTATATATATGTAATTTATTTCAATTACAAATATTGTATTATAACATAATATTACAAAACTATAGAATACAATCATACTTGTGGATATATGGCAACACAAACCATGAATGAATGAAAACAAAATAGACATTAAGTGATTCCACATTTATATGGGAGCTATGTATGGCTATATATAAGAATGATGTGATTTTTGTCTATCGAAATATATGAGGTGATATACGATAATAGTTCTAATTAGGTATATTTTTGGAGAGACACAATTTACTATTTCTGAGTTTTTTCTCCCAAGTTATTAAAAAAATATGGTAGTGATTTATTTGAAGATATAAAAAATATACCACTCTTTATATTTCATATTAGAAAATGCTATATATATTTGAGAATAGATGAGAAGATCAGATACTCTCCATTCAAAATTCTCTACCATTCTTGTTACCTTTGACATTGAGGTTCCCATGCCTTTATATCTAATTTTAAGAGGAAATGAGAAATATTAAAATATAATATGGAGTGATTCAACTTGGGATTCATTTTAATGGGTTCCTTCAAGAATTTTAGATAATTTTTATGACATGAAACTTCCAAAAAAATAAAATTATTAATAATTGGTATTTTTATATCTTTTTGTATTGTTCCCTTATTATGTCCCTCATAGTTTTTTTTATTAGTAGGTAAAAAGGGTTGAGGGGACCCTACACCATTATGCCAAGGTAGATAAATAGTATAAAATAAAAAAATAAGGCAATTATATACCAAAGTAACCATAAACCAAAAACCAAACTAACAACATAATAACAACGGTACAATAGTTAACCAAGAGAGAGAAAACATAACCAAGAAACACAAAGAGACTAGAACAAATTAGTTTATGGTTTCAAGCACTCCTTTCAATCACTAATAAGGGAAGTGATAAAATTTATCAATTTTTGTATAGGGAGTACCATTCCTATCTCTTCCACTTCTTTCCTTTATCATTTCCTTCCTCCTCCCACTTGATATTTATAATATGCTTCAAATCCTTTAAATGCTCAATAGTACTATTTATATTTAGAGTACTTCAGTTTAAAATTTATTTGAATTTGAAATTTATGGTTTCAATATATTTATCCTTTCAAAAATATGACTTCCCCATTCTTTAAAACATTTCCTCCAAGAAAATTTTCCTGTCATCACTTTCTTTTATCAAATTCTAGTCTTTATGCAATACATTCAACATACTTTTATTTAGATCAATATCCATCTACATCTGTTTGAAATTACCATTACCCATCTCTGGATTATCATTCTCATTCTCTTTAAACTCATTGAAACAATTATTAATATTCCTCAATAGTCTTTTCAAAAGCCTGATGTATTTTAAGATTCATCATAATTTCTACCCTCATGCAGAGGCCTTTGTACTATCCATCACAAAAAAGTTAGAATGAGTTCCCAAGGTGGAAACCATTGAATCGAAATCCCAATCCTCCTCAATAGAAGAGAACACTTTCACCTTGCATGAAGGAGCACCTTTCTCACTAAGAAGGCTTCTATACTTGTATGAATTTCTAATATCCATTTTACCAACCTTAAAAAGCATCAACATTAATACCTAATGAATGGAAACCCCCATGTTGTCCTTTTATCTTTATAAAATAGCTTAAAGAGGGAACAAAACAATAAATGGCAGAGAAAATACATAATACCATTCTGAAGTAACCCAACATACATAAATTATATGTATAGACCACCTTATAATGGCATTCTAGAGTTATATATTGTATAATGTGTTGGGATATGGTGCAAAAAGGATTTTGAATATATTTCCTCAAAAACCATGTAAAAATTAGGCTCCAATCTCTCTTCTTCTCAAATTTTTTTATATTTATAATGTTTTTCTTGTATTCGGCTTAAAAATGTTACAATCATAATTGGGAAGCCCCGTGACCATTGAGATAAAGTCCGTAGACACAATCAAGGACAAACCCTTAAGATTAACTTTCCTCTTATCACATGTAATAACAAAGTCTTCCAAAAGAGAAGAATCATGGCTAGAATTTTTTTGAAAGAATTTAGTCATACCATTTTCATATTATTATTAAACTCAACAACCAACTTGAGACCCTATAAAGCAATAGAAACTTCTACAAAATGATTAGGTTGAATACTAAAATTTATATGATAAGAAAACACCATTTAACCCATTGAGTCTCTATAAATACCCCACTCCAAGCCTTCCTAGTATTTCCTTTTGCAACCCCATCAAAATTTAGCTTAATCCAATCTACTTACAGAGGCTTCCATATGACCCTAAATCTTGGAGAATCTACCAACATTTTGTTATCAGTAGAAAAATCCCATTTTGAAGAAAAAAAATCCTCATGTTTTAGAAAAATAGGATGTTAATTATGTTTAAGAATGGAAAAAAATTCCTTTATATATTGACATAATCCTTTTTCCACCTTCAAAGAGAAACTTATTTTATCTTTGTAGATCCTCCTATTTCTTTCCTTCAAAACACTCCAACAATAATGAAAAAAAAACATCCATATGGGTTTGATTCTTGGGATTTTAAAAGCATGTATCTATTGATTCCACCAATCTTGAATAGTTTTAGGAAAAAATCACCTCAAATTGAAAAGGTAAAGCACATAATTTATGATGATTGAAGATAAAGGACAATGAAGTAAAATGCGAGGAGAAATTTCTGCATCTCTTTCACACTAAACACATATGTAGGCCAACGAAAAATCCCTTTTGATCAAATTATAAAATGTAAGAATTTTAATATGTAAAATAATCCACCATGAGATATTAATCTTAGGAATAATATCCTTATTCCAAAATCTACTCAATTGAATTCTTTTAGTTCTTTAAAGAATAATTAATAATTTGACTTGACACTATACTCCTAGTTAATATCGAGAAAACCGAGATAATGTTATCAACTCCTCCTTTTTATTTAACAAAGTTTCCAAGAAGGAGATTATTCAAAATATGTACTTTTTCCGAACAAGAAGGGAAAATTTTAGTGGCGAATATTTGTTAATTCACGAATATTCTATTTTTCAAAATTTGAAATTGGTGAATTTTTCGGGTAGGTATAGGTGGGTTTCCAAAAATTTATGGGTACAAGTTTATTTTACGGGTTGGTTTGCGAGGGGTTTCACGACATCCAAATGTTACCATTTGAATAGCCCTTAGCGTAAAATTAAAATAGGTCGAATTCACCCCATATATATATATTAATAATTCGTTATTCATATTTTTTTAAAGATAAAATATTCCTCACGAGTCACAATTCCTTTGTGCTTTAAATATCATCATCGACCAGAATCTTGATAATTTCTTTCTTTTTTAAAGTACTTTTTTATTTCATTGTTCGAAAACTTTTTTTACTTTTAGTAAACTACCAACCGGTTGCATACTATATGATAAATGTTGGTAGAAAACTATATTTTACCAGTAAATGACAACATACAATATGCTATTATATTACAACATAAAATATGCCAAAGGTGGTAGAATAATGTATGCTACTGGAAAGTAGCATCTTTGCATGGTAACTCTTTGGTAGCATAATGTAAGCTACGAGTTGGTAGCATAATGTATGCTACTAGATGGTAGCATAATGTATGTTACCGATTGGTAGCATAATGTAAGCTACCTTCCGTTAGCATCCTGTATGTTATATCACCAGTAGCATATTCAGATTATCACCGGTAGATGAAGGATATAAATCATGCAATGGTCATTTGTTTCATATTATTTAAAAATAATAATATTCTTCTTAAATTTAAATAGGTAAAGTGCATTATTTATAATAAAAAAATGAAAAACTTAAAATAAAAAGAAGAATATTTAAAATTATCAAACTTATACATTTTTTTCTTTCATCAATTACATAGGCAACTGCGCAAAATACTGAAATGGATTTAGGTTCATCCTAATACATATGGCTTGCATTAAAAGTAATGATCATAACTTTCCCTTACAAAGACTACAAAATATTTTGTAAATAAGGCATAAGAAAATATATGACCATGAAAATTGTACCATGAAATATGAGTATTTAATCTTCAATTTCCTTGAAAGCGGTAGTGTTTTAGTCGGATGCATTCATCCCCTTGTATGACTGATCGCTTCCTTGAATAGAGAAATGGTCCATTCTAGGACTAAAATGAGCATTCGATAGGTAAAATGGTAGAGATTACAGAAACAAGCCACCAATTGTGGCAAGATAATGTTTCAATTCTTCAACTCTCCTGACAAAATTGAAGCTATGAGAGTTATTTGAAATCCCATACACACAAAAAAATGTTTTGCAGAGGTATGGCCATGTCAATAAAATTTACAAAGAATCCACCAGATCAAACAATATAAATCACAACAAAAATATCCTACGAAATTAAAAATAATATTTTTCTATAATGCATATACAAAAATTAAGTGTATATTATAGTTTTTTTATGGCCTCATGCTAAAGAACTCATGGTAGAAATAAACCACTGGTAAATTTGGAAATTGGAAATTTGGGAGACTTGTAGCCACTTACCGGTAGCAATAAATATTGCTAACCATTAGTAGCAAAACGCAGAGCTACCCATCGGTAGTAACACACAATGTTCTCGGTCGGTAGCACTACGTTTTGCTATCGAGCGAAAAAAAGATGTAATGTTCTCGGCCGACAAAACACATAGTGATACCTACTATTATCAATGCTCCTTACTACTCGACCAATACCAAGGCACAATGCTAACGACTCCGTGTCAATATTCCAATTTCAAACTCTCGGATGGTAGCTGCTAGTCTTCAATTTTAGCATTTATATTTATCGATTGAGATATTAATTTATCAATTTTCTAATTAGAAAATTAGAAAAAAGATTTATTTGGTTTTCAATTGTTTATTTTCTATTGATTACATAGTTATCAATTTTAAGGATTTAACATACATTTCTAATTATGTATGAAAAATAATTGGATTCTGTAATATTTATTAAAGGTTATATAGATATTATTTATTTCATTTTCCATTAATTAATTAATACTTGATGTGACAAATTAAATCTCATTCTACAATAATTTTAAAATATGATCTATTTGAAAATTACTCTTTGATAGGTACAATGGATTCAGTGAATAATGCATAGAAGGAAGATAAACTCAAAATAAAAAGTAGCATATTAATTTTTTTAATCAACCAAAGAAAATGAAGACCCAACATGCATCCACTGGAAACACTAAAACATGTACTGGTAAGTTGTAACATATGATCTTTAACTTTCTTTTTCAGGGTTTAGTTTAATTTTTTAATATCTTTGTAATAGTCAAAACATTTTTGTTTTTGAATACAGAAACCCCTACTGTTAATTGTATTCAACATGAAACAAGTAAACCCTAAAAAATAATTATCTCAGTAGATGAAGATATAATTGACCTAGACATGCAGAGCTAGAAGATTGTCTGAATGCTAAATGTATTTAATAGATGAATGTTCAAATGAAAATATTCCAACAGAAGATGATAATGACATAACCCTTCAAAAAAATAAGTATGGGAGAAAGAAGAAAACATCTTGGACAATTGGAAGGTATTTTTAGGTAGATTGGGCAGCAAAATACCCATTCATTGAACATGTACAACCAGATAATGGTAGTGATACTCCAAAATAATGTAGATGTACTATTTGTACTTGGAAATTGGGTAAAGAACATATAATGTAGCTTAAATTGGACAATATTGAGAAACATTGTGGAAAATTATATTACACAGTCATTGAAAATGATGGAAAAATAACAAAAACTCATAAATGGAAAACTACAAAAGAGTGCATGCATGTAAGATATAAGGAGGAGTATGACAATAAGATGAAACACTCTCAAAAAATTTAGGAGAAAGGAGGAACCATTAATGCAAATTTTGGAAAAGATGCAAATGAAAATATGAAGGCAAAAACTACACAATTTTCAACCATATTCTTTATTCTTAAAATGGGCAAACCAATTTCAGATTTTTCAGAATATAAGAAAATTTTCAAGTTCAATGGGTTTCCAAACCTTCCACATTCACATTGGTCAGAGAGTAGTGCTTGGGAGATGGCAAGATGTCTTGCGATGATTGAACAAGAAGATTTGAAAGAAAATGTCAAGAATGCAAGTTTCATCTCCCTTTCCATTGATGAGGTTATAACTATTGACAACACTTCTTGGGTTTAAACGGATGTATATATATTTTTAGAACCACAAAAGGAAACCTCATCTTCTATATGTTCATAAAATGTAAGAAAATTGCAATGTCAAAAATATTTTCAAGTTGGTTATATCTAATTTGAAGAACATAACAGGAATGGAAAATTATTATATAGATACAAAACTTATTTGCATTTGTGTTGATGGTGCATCAATGATGCAGGGTTATAGAAATGGTCTATGTGTGTGTATCAAACATCAATTTATCTTTATATGATTCTTATTCATTGCATAGCTCACATGAAGAATCTTGCATACAAGATAATAAGAACATTTGAATGTGTTGAAAATTTTGAAAAGATTATACATGAACTACATGCCTATATGTCAAGTAGTCTGAAAATATTTCTAGAGTTTCATAATTTTTCATTTGGGGTCACAGATGGTAAGAAAATTCTTAAATATGTTGATACAATATGGATTTCTATGTATGATCCTGCACACAAAGTTTTTAATGAATATCCATCATTAACTGGTTTCATGTTTAAGAACCATAGGCAAGTTGATCAGGAAAAAATTTCTTCTTTACTTCCTAATAGACTTGGAAACATTGTTTATACTTTGTGGTATTATTCCAATGTTGCATGAAATGAAGTTCATAAAAACCTTTCTCAAGAAATATCTATCTATATAGCGGACTTCATTAGGTTTAGGAAAAGGGTGTGTTAGAATCTAGATATGTTATACAACTTTGATGAAATATTTGAAGGACATGTATTCAGTAACTAGAAAACTCTAAGAGATTTAAAGGATCCTGACAACTACTTCAAATTCAATATATGTGGCCATATTTGTATCTTTGTTAACGGGAAGGAGATTGAAATCTACACATTCAAAAAACGTGTGGATATTGTTGGATTAGAGCTTTAAAAATTTCTTGTTATGCGTAATTTATACAATGCTCTCATAGTTGAAACAAGAAAAAAATTGTAGAAAATTTCAGAATGCTTATCCAATGAGATCAGATTGTTTTTAAAAAGGTGAGATTCTTAAGGCCATGAGAGTGGTCAATCCAAACTTTTGGAATCCTATAGGAGGAAGAGCTCATAGATGATTCATTTAAAAGACACATGGGTACTATTATTAAGCATTTTGGATAATCAGTTGAATGTAATGGATTTCAGATTAATGGTGTTCTTCAAAAGGAATCACTTGCATTGCAATCAACTGATTTTGGCCAGGTAATGAGTAAACAATTTGAATTACTGAGTGAGCCAATAGAGAAAGGAGAAATTACACTTCTATGGAAAAAGTTGTATCCTAGTACCATCCTTCGGAAAGTATTAGTGAATATTTCTAATTGTATGAGTTATGTAAAACAATGATATTGGGATAAGTTGAAAAAAAAGAGTTTTCAAAGTACTAATATTTATAAAATCAAAATATTGGAACATAATGGATAAAAATATTGAGACTTTATTGAGATTATATATTTCACGATATGATGTGGATACATTTCCTTATGAATGGGTAATGGAAGTATGGAATTCTCTTGTAGAGAGGAGAGGGATCAGTAATTCTAATACAAGGACTGCAGATAACAATGAAACTATGATTAAAAATCATAGCGAAAGATTAGATAATAGTGTTGGGAACCAAAAATATATGTTTCAGTTTGAGCTAGTTGATATTGAGTAAAGAAGAATGAATGTACATTTTAATTCTAGAAAGAAAATCTCATATCAGAATATAAGTATGTATATTGTTATTTTTGTTATACGCATGTTCATTATTGAATAATATTTTCAATGTTGCAATTTGTTTAGAGTTTTTAAATGAGAAATGTCATACTTATTTTTTTGTTGTCTTTTAAATGATAATAATATCATTCCATTTATGGTATATTTTTCAGTCTTATGCATGAATATAGTACAAATACAACAACATATAATTTTTAATTTCAGATATTTTTAGATAATTTCAGTGTTTGGAAATGAAACTTGTAGTTTTGTCCATAGAAAGTATTTGAAAATGATAATAATCAGTAATGTAATATGTAATAGTAATATCAAACACAATTGAGAATAATAATCACATTAAGAATCCACTTGAATAACTTATGCACTAATATAACAAAATTAAAAGTAAAATGCCACATTGATTGAAATTTGAAACTTTCAATATTTTCATTAAAAAGTATATATATTTATATGCTGAATTTGAAACAATTTTACAAAAAGATTCTAAAAAAAAATTACAATTTCACAATTTATTTTTACAACATCATCCTTGAGAAGATTCTTCTCTATGTGTTTCAATTTCTATCTCCTACACATTAGAACTTTATTTTACAACACCCGATTGAACAAGATCCTTTGTTGTAACTCCGATATTCGAAAGGATTTCTTATTCTGGATTTTCTACATCACCAGTAGATAGTAATGTGGGATCCTGTTGGGGACGATTTAAAGGTCGGGAGCACCCTAGGCAATAGTTTGAGTGGGCGCCCTCCTCAAAAATTTATTTAATATTTTTTTCCATAAAGTAAATAAATAAAATATGTCTATATTTTTGTATTTTTAAATTTACATCATGGTCATAATAAAATAATAATAAAAATATATTATTAAATTATCACGGAAGGATAAAAAATATATTGTGGATGGAAAAATTTAATCATAGGAGATGCTCAGAATGCAAAAAATACAATATTTTATACAAGGCTTCTTACAAGTCTAATTTAGCCTTATCAAGTAGGTGACATGAACTCTATCCCAAAATAAAGTGCCATTTTTTTCCGAAGAAATGAAAAATTTTATGTAGCTCCCATGGTTTTGTGAAGAGTCGTATTTGGACTAGGCCTACAGATTCCTCCATTAAAAAAAAATAGAAAATTTCCCCACAAAATTAAGAATAGAAAATTAAATACTTGTTTCCTTTAATTATACTCACCTCTACTAGATACACCAGCAACATTATAAAAAATACATTAACCTTTTTCTAAAACAAATTACACACCTATATAATCTGGAGCTATATCAGAGAATGTCTAACAATACCAAAACAATCGTATGTGCTTATAAATATGTGATATTTTCTTTTACTTGAAAAAACATTACAAAACTTTTTTATGTGTATGTGTGAAATTTATGTTACTATACAATAATATATATGAATGAGTTGATCAATATTAAGTCTTCAAATAAATTATTTTAAAGTTAAGTTCTAAAATTAACGGACAAAAAGAAAAAATTTAGATTCAGGCGCCCCCTGACAGCTAGCACTCTAGGCAACTGCCTAGTTTGCCTAAGGCTTAATCCCCCTTTGATCCTGTTATATTTTCTTCTTCAACAGTATCTTTGGATCCATTCCATGTGCCTTTATGATCCTTCTCAAGGTATTATTCTACTTGTTTAATATAACAAGCTTTTGCTTCAATTCAATTGTTGCATTTAAACTTTTTCTAGCACTTTTTAAATGCACATCAAGCATCTGTAGCCTCATTTTTCAAATTTTTGTACTTTGACTGCATTTCAAAACAAAAATAATTAATAAAGTTTCAAAAAATTGTAAAAAATATTTGAAAATTTAGTAAGACTTACCAATGCCTTATCTCGTTCCACATTTGCAATAACTACAAGGCCCTTATCTCTTGACCACATATTATGGTAGGCTTGTGCTTTTGCATTTAAATTCTCAATTATATTCAACATAATTTCCAACACTTCATCATCATAACTATTTTCAAAAGATAAGAAAAACTTGATTCAACAAAATATCAAGCTTAGTTGGCTCGTTTTGAACTGAAGAATATATTATGTCTCGGGAGTAATTTTTAAATCGTGAATTTATTTCTTTAATAATAACTTTAGCCCTAAACTCCCACAATTTTAATTATTCAATATCTTTCAATATAACATCAACATTGGCTTCACAATTGTCAGCCAAAAGAGCATTAAGTGAAAAAGTAGTTTTTGGTCATTAGTTAAGGTAGTATGTACTAGAGAAGGTGTGTTTGATCTATCCACTCTTATTGGAGAAGGTTTTCTTGCCCCATGAATCATATCTTGGGGATTAAAAGTTCCATGGGCCTGAACCCCACTTTCAATCCCTATATATTCCTCATCCAAATCAATTTCATTCAAAACAGAAACACCTTATCCACTAGGAACATTTCCCAATGAAAATGTTGGAAAGTCAGCTGCAAAATTAAGGGTGCCCCTACTTGAAGCTGGAGGAACAAATGAAATATTTTTTCCATTGAACCTGGTCCTGATATTTTGTGGTGGAGGTGGAGGAGGTGGCATCTTCCTCTTCATAGTAGATGGATTTTGAATTGGATGTGGAGGAGGCCTTACAACAATCAAATGTAATTTTGTAAATAACATAAGAAAATTCAAATGAAAAACATAATAGGATTGAAATAATAATAAATGTAACATTATATCATATATGATTATAAATATTACTTTGTTGAAAGGATTCCATCTGAGGTGCAAATTGGGCATGTTGCAGTTGATGTGGTTGTTGTAGAGAAGTAGACTGAAATGTCTAGGAGTTGTACTGGTAGGTGTGGTCTAAAACATTATTAAGCATCAATGATTGATGATCTTGTCAATTTTTGTTTTAAAAATAAAAGCAAAAAAAAAATGAAATTCATACATGGAGCCAAAGAGTGAGGTACCGAAGATGTTTCTACATCTTGTTGTGTTTGATCAAATTCAAATACATTTTTTTCTGGGCTACCATGAGCCCAACAATATAATCCTATGCTACTAGAGGTTTCTGTAGAAAAGGAATATAAGTTACAAGAAATATTGAAACATATACAAGTTATAAATAATTAATTACATTTATTTTCAAAAAATTAAAACATATGTCATATATACATCATAAATTAAAATACCTATGATTAATGTCTGTGGTATGGTGGATGTGTCAGTTTGAAGGTTTAAGGAACTCCTCATCCATTTGACAGATTGTGGAGTGGTGTCCTCCTCATGTTGATCGTCTGATACAGTAATTGAATCTCCTAAACCTAGTGGGAAATGAACTCTAATAGCAAAGATCCCTTCGCGATGCAGCCAAAACAACTATTTTATGTTATAATTCAATAGTAAATTGTTTATTAATCCCAAATAAAAATTATACTAGATATATATTACAAAAAATAATAATAATTAAAAACAAAATAATAAAAAATTGGGACTCACCTCCTGCTCTTGAAGTGTTAACAAAAATTTGATAGCTTTGCATGCATTGTTGTCGGAGGAGTGGTGCCATGTAAATTATAGAGAGATTCATAATATAAACCAAGAATAAAATTTGTGCGTTGATGGTAACATTTTCATTCAAATGAATGTTGGCCAAATCACCTCTTATCCTGGAGGATAAGAAACTACACCAAGATAAAAATTTTCCCACTTACCTGGGTGTAAACGATATAAGCCAAAACTAACCACATAATATCTGTATATCGACTTTGAAATATATTTATGGCTTGGAAGGACTATACCATGACCTAAAGAAATGGGTGACTAAAATCCTTGAGTTGAATTCCTCTTTTTGAAGGGTTTTGGGAAGTTGTAAGTGTAAATACAAGGAGACACATTTTGTTAATACTGAAATGAAATGTAAAATTGAAAATTGAAAATAAACTTATGAGCAGTAGCATGCAATTGCATCAATAGATAATTGAAAATGAGACTCCAAATACTTGCAATCTTCATCTAATAAAACAACCTTGGTCGTGATATGATCCATATCCTTGTGTGGTAGTCCTTTCAGATGCTCAATGTCCTCGGGTGAAGTTCTAAATGACTGTGCATGAGATGGGAGTTGATAATGAAAGGTGAAATTGGAAGTGTTGTACTTGACTAGAAGATTGTTGAGTGTCTTCTAGTCTATTCAAAATTGAGGCATATACACTAGACGTGTGAAATTGGTCACTTAGATATATTGGGAAAACATATTAGGATCCTCTAGAAATGTGTACAGTTGAGGAAAGACCAGAATCTTGAATGAAAAATTATTCATATTTGTTGTTGACGCAGTTGGGCTCTTGGGTTGTGTGACTATGTAAATTAAATTTCTTCTTAGCATTTTTAATCTGTTATTAAATTCTTGTTTTTAGATATCATTTGGCATTCTATTTTCTCCTACTAGATTCTGGAGATCAATTTGTTTGCAAGGTTTTTTTCTCATATGTTATGGCTTCTCTCATTTGTGTGGAGTGAAAATGACTTCCCTTTGTATATATATAGGACTTTTAAATACAACTACCCATCGATTTGCATAGAAAATAACACTATTTATGCCACATGTCAGCACCATTCTACATGTTATCAGCTCGTAGCATTCTATATGCTACCGGTTGGAAGCATTTTATATGCTACCGACTAGTAGTATGTTGAATGCCATTGATCAATAACACACGTAATGCAATCTGTCTTGTAGCATGACACATGCTTATCACCTGCAACATATCTAAAAATTCCACTAGTCGGTGGATTTTTGAATTTTCTTAGTTGACAAAATGTAGAATTCTCTTGGTGGTAGAATGAAAAATGCCCTCGGCCGGTAGCATATAGAATGCTTTTGGCTGATAGCATATAAACTGCAACCGACATGGTAGCATATAGATTGCTATCGCCTAGGAGCATGGATAATGCTACCAATTGGGAGCATAGATAATGCTAACAATGTATACCATATGGAATGCTAAAGGTTGAGAGAAGGCATAATGCTACCATCTGGTAGAATGTAGATTGCTACCGACCGACAACATGCATAATGCTACCAACTCGGTAGCATGTAAAATGCTACCAATCGGTAGCATGTATAATAATACCGGATGGTTGCATTATACGCATGCCATCGACCAGTGTAAGCAAGTAAAATGTTGTCAACTTTTAGCATAAAAAATTGTGCCATATGTTACTTCTTCCGCACCTACCTTTCCCAGAATGATGTTAAAAAATTGCCTTCACACGAAATTTTTTTCTTGCGATTCGTCATACATGTGAAAGTGGTTTTACCAATTTTCACCAAATATTTTCTAATGATTTTTTTTAGAGGGACGCTTAAATTTTTCCCTAGAAACAAGTAGGATCCTCAATTATAATATCCTTCCATATTTTATAAGTTTCATCATGATTTAGGTAGTTTTTCAGTCTCTTCCCATACTTGCATTCAATATCCTCTTTAATGTCATTTAATTGGATAACATCCTTAAGAGGATTATTTAGAGTATATTTTTCCTCCCAAAAGATAACCTTACTACCATCCCCAAGTTTCCATTTACTCCCTTTAATGAGAATGTCCTTATCCCAATTAAGATCTTTCCAAAAGGGATAACCCTTAGAAAAAGGAGTAGAAAACAACTATTCATATTCTTTCAAACCATTCCAATATTTATCTCTAAGAATATTAGACCACACGCTCTTATAATTCATCAATCTCCAATCAATCTTAGCTAAACAAAGCTTTGTTTATCTAGTCCCATCGTCTCAATCCTAATCCTCTAAAATATTTGTGTTTGCAAAAAAATTTCCCAAGAAACAAGGGGGTCTTACTTTTTTTTCAACTCTAGTCTAAAGAAACCTTTTTGAATTATCTCAATACAATCAACCACTTTAGATGGAAGATGAAAGAGAGACATGATATAAATAGGTAAACTTTGTAAGGATCTCTTCAATAAATTAATTTTTCTAGGTTGTGAGAGCAAAGCTCCCTTCCACCCAACTAAATTCCTATTAAATACATCAATAAAAAGTTCTATCTAGCCAATTTAGGTTTTTTCTTACTCAAAGGCATGCCAACATAAGTAGTAGGCCAATTTTTAAAATCACATTCACAATTTTTAGCATTTTTATTGCTTCTCTTACTATAATTATTAATAAAGAAGATTTTTTTTCTTATAATTGAATTTTTGACCCATTACCACTTCATAATCTTCAAGAATCATTTTAAAAATATGTGCTTAAGGAACAATGGCTTCTCTAATAATAATAGTGTCATACAAAAATGATGATGAACTACATTTTCACAACCAATCACTAGAGAAATACCAACTATAATTATATTTTGAGCAGCCATATTTATATCTATACTCAAGTATTCAATGATCAAAATGAGGCCCTAGTTCTTGGAAAAACCAAATAGGAGAACCATTGATCAAACACAGAAAAATGAGTAGTACTAATACAAGTCTTATATACTTTTATAAAATAATAATCAAAATCAAATATCTACAAAAAAAAATCAAGAAAACTCTAGGAAATCCTATCATAAGCATTAGCCATATCTAGTTTGATAATAAGAGCCAATTTTTACATTTTTGATAGAATGACTTGTTTTTGAATAGTTACAATACAATCTTGAATCTTCCTTCCCATGATAAATACACCGTGTTAATAAAAACTAGAGAGGGTGTGATCAATTAGATCTTAAGATATATAAATTTTGTGAAGATATTATTCATAGTATTACAAGATTATAGGCCAAAAATTGTTAAATTCCATAACATTATAGGCTTTGGTAATTAATACAAGGGTTATGTAATTCGGATTCTTTAAAATAGTATTCTTAGAAAAAATTACTTAACAAATTTGTAGATATCAACTTTGATAATATCAAAAAAATATTGGAAAAAATGTAGGAAAACTATCCGGAATAGGAGACTTATCGGGGCTCATAGATTTCACATCAGATCAATCTATTCATGAGAAGAAATTATGGATAACAAAAGGTTGTATTCTTCGGAGGAAATTTTGGAATACACTCCAAGAACAAATATTCATTACCTTTGTGTCGATAATTCAAATGGGCCAACAACTCATTAAAATAGGAAATAAATTCATCATTAATCTCCTCATTTTTTTCTAACAAAGTTTCATCCTCCTTAATGATTCTAATGCTATTAAAACTCCTTTGTAAAGTAGAGATATTAAAAATTTTCATTTTCTTGTCTCCTTCCTTTAACAAAGTTGTCCTTGATTTCTATGTCCAACAATTTTCTTCTCTAACCAAAAGCGGAATGACAATCAAAAAGAATATTTTTTCTTTTTGTATTATATCATTATTCGCTTCAATCTCTTCCATCTCGTTTATAAATCCCAATAATTATTTTACCAACTTTTCCTTAGCAATGAAAATGTTCCAAGAATATTTATTGTCCCACAATTTAATATTTATTTTAGAATTCAACACATTTTTAGCCACTCTACGAACATAATAGTGCCATGAACTTTTATATTCTACCAATCTTTAACTAGGTCCAAAATATCCCCATAAGTCAGCCATATTTTTTAATTTTGAAAGGAATCCTACTTCTATCAGGCTCTTTCAAGGAGAACAATAGAGGATTATGGTCACACCCAACTCAAGGTAGCAAGAATCTATATAATATAACTTGGATTAGTTTATTTCCAGCTGTTTTGTTAGTCTAGGTAATTTTTCTCCCTTTCCAATCTGAATCCATCAAATAATTGATAGAAATAAAATTATTAAAGTCATCTATATTGTCCGTATAATTTGTAAATCCTTTATTTTCAAGAGGGGTAAAAGGAGTATTAAAATCCACCATTACCATCCAACTATTATTGGAGATAATGTTGTAAAAAGATAAAATATTACATAAAATCTAGATATTTTTCTTCCTTAAGTCTTACATGAGAAGAAATAAATGGTTATTTATACATAGTAGAGGAGTACCATTAAAAATTAGGATCCTAAATAACAACCAACCCTCCAGAAGCCCCTGTAGAACTCACAAACACACCTTCTAAACCTTTCCATTAAATTTTTTTGATATTTAAAAAATTGGTGTCAGTAATTTTAGTTTCTTGTAACACCGATATAACACCGATATATAAATATTATTATTCTCCATAAGGTCTCTTAGGATTCAATGTTTGGAAGGGTTATTAGGCCCACTTATATTCCATGAAATCACATTAATTTATGAGGATTTTTTTTTTCTTAAAACGTTTTGTATCTAATTTGGTCTATGATCCTTCATCAATGTGTCATTGAGTTATTTTCTTCAAGGATTCCTTTTTATTTAACCTCACTTTTTCCCCTTATGGGGACATGGTTCTTGTAGGGTTTTTTTATAGTATTTTTATAACTCTCTTTTGTATTATTCTGGACTAAGGTTTTTTCATGCAGACTTTCCCTTGATTTAGCCATCTTAATCCTATTTCCATATGAGAATCCTTGATCCAATAAAGGACTTTATGGTTCCATCCCCTTAACAATAGTAAAGTTATTAGATTTCACTAGCTTGATTTCATTTACTTGAACAAATCCCTCAAAACTATGGAAAAAATTTAGACTCCTTATTAGTAGTATATTATTTTGTAAAATTTGGACAACTATTCAACAATGATCAAATTTTCATAGAATCCTCTTTGTTTTTCTCTTTACATATTTCTCCTTTCACCTTCATATCCATATTGTCTAGATAAGCCTCCAGATTTCTCACCATAGGAAATTTAATAAACCTTTCATGAAGTACTATTAATAGTATTGTTGGCGTAGTAATAGATCTTCTATTAATATTTTTCCCGTAACAAATATGAATTCATCGTTATCATGTTCCTTCAACATCATACTACCATATTCATCATTTAAAAAACTTCATTCTTTCCACCATCAAAGTTATTTTTATAAAACCTATTTTATTTTTAGCAGAAATTAGAGTATACAATTTATCATTTTGTTCTAGAATCACCACTCCTTTACCTATTTCAACATCTTCCTCAAATGGGGTCTTAGTTTCCTACCAAACATGAGTAATTTTCATATTACATGCTTGTGTTGAATGAGCCCATCCTTAAAACTTGGTAGACATAATGGGATTACTTTCAAACTCAATATTTTATTTCCATTGTCCTAAATTAGATTAAAGAGTTATTAAAGGAGGTAGAGAGGAATATATCAAGGTGTAAATATAAAATCTTGCACAAATAAACTTGGTTTTAGTTTGGGTGGCACTATTAAATGCAACAAAATTACCCATAAAATAAAATTTTTCCTTTAAGATATATTTATCCCAAAATTCCAAAAGAATACTTAGTGGTCTAACCAAAACATGAAATTTGTTTATATTTTCCTTTTATGAATTAAAGTTGGGAGACCATTTTCTAACATATAACCCCAACTTACCATAGAACCATGGTAATTTATCAAGGATATTCAAATAATTCTCAAAATTATTAAGATTAAATAAGGAAAAACCATTAGGCATCACACTTACCTCCGAATGTCCTTTATAATACCATTTTTCAACTCTGAAAGCTCTAACCGCATCAACATTTGGCCTACCTGTCACAAATTTCCCAACTAATTCATTCTCCATAATTTTGACCCTTCTATCCATCATTGAATCAAGAATATCCAAAAATAGACCCGAGGTTTCCTTTTTAGGTAGTAAATCCAAACCTTTACTATTTTTACCCCTCCATTTTTCAAAATCCCCACCCACAAGTAGGGCCCATTATGAACATGTATAGCATCGATCCTACTACCCACGTGAATCTTTTCTTCCTCCCATTCTTACTTAGGTGGAATCTCATTGCTATGGTTTTCCGCTTATAAAATTTCAAAATTTATTCATCCTCCCTTCGCTTCACTCTCCATCATACTTTTGAGACCATAATATTTAGACAATTCCCAACTTGGATTTCCAAGTTGATGTTTTTATGGCACTAAAACTATTTCAATTGATGAAATTTCTAATAACTATTTTTTTACAAGTTTTATTATTTATATAGTTGATATGAAACTAGTAAGGAAATATAGTAGTTTTCTCATTATTATACAAAAAAATAATGTATTGGATATTCAACCTAGAATTAGTTTATAAATAAATTTAGGGGTTTGGATGATATTTTTATAATCTAGAGGACTAAAAAAATGTAATATGTGGTAGAAACTTATTACATGAGATGATTACATGAAGTATAAAAACAACTATGGAAATTCCATTTTGAATATATAACCAATTAAATAAGAAAAATCGAAAATATTTGGGCCTTGAATACATCATTGATAAACTAACATTTAATAAAATGTGGAAAAATATTTGGAAATATGTTTATGTATTACAAAATTGTACATCTCTTAAAAATGGACAAAAATACTTTTGGCATTTATTGTGCTATTGCATGCTCCAAGTGTCAATTTATGTTGCATAGCCACCTGAATGACCTATAAAATGAATTGGGTATCTACATATGCTGCAAGATAAAAAAAAATTAAGGGATTATATAAGATGTGTATATGAAACATCTGTTATAAGATGGATTTAAAATAAAGTGATATGAATTGATGGCATATAAATAAAATGACCATAATTGAAACCAAAGGAAAAGAAAAAGGAATGTTTACAATGTTGGGGATGTAGAAGTGTTTACTTTACTATGATTCCTTGGATAGAGGTATCCAAAAAATAGTACCATGTGAACAAAAATCATTTGGTTGTAAAACTATATAGTTAAACATTACACTAACCCAAATGTAAGTTTATTGAATCTTGGATAGTAAATAGATTTATCTTGTGTAAATGAAAACAAATATTTTAGAAATTTTTCAATAAAATACTCAAATAACTTAGAAAACAACTAATGCACAAGTCAAAATTAGTTCCAATTTTTTTGTAGTTTTTGTGATTTGATGACTCCTAAAATTGTTCTCCTTCTAACTACAATGTCCATATGATCCTTGTAAAAGGAATATGGATAAAATATGAAAAGGAAAATAACCTGGATAGTTAGAAAAACATCTCTTAGTAATTTGTAAACATGAATTATTAAATAACTAACAACTAAACATCCCATGATTTATTCAAAAGAAATCAATTTGTAATGCCTGAGAGTGGGAGATTAGTGAGGATGTTTTTAGTAAGGATAAAAAAATAAAATAAATCATAAAATTATGTATCAATTAAATTTCATGTTAAATATTCAATTGAGTGTAATGGTGTTGAAATCATCTATTTTCTTGAGTTGGTGGTTGTGCAAACATTAGTCTTCCTATTCCAATGGTTATATAATCCTAGTATTCATAGACCTGGTGGCTACACCTTGGAACTAAGAAACACAATATGAGCACTAAAATTTCATAAAAACTATATTTAGGACAAATTGGGGAGGTTTAAAAAATTGATAATGAGAGGTAGGGTGGATATGGACTTTTTATTTAGTTTGTGTGGAACCTTATCATCACTAGATGAGTGTTTTATCTATTCAACACTTTGTGATATTTTTTTGGGTGCATACATATTTCCCCATCAAGGTGGAATTTATACCATTAATGGGAGAGAACATGATTTTCTATTTAGAGTTTCCAAAAATGGGAGAGTTAGAAATATTACCTAACACACTTTTGTGGTTAATTGACACTAATTAGGAAATTTCATTAGCTATGGCCAAAAATTACTATCAATTGTACTAATTTAAAAAAATTAAAAATATTTGAAATTACTTACCATCCAAGAATGGGAGAGAAATACCACTTAACATGTCTCACCATCACTTCAAAACTTGCACAAGTGTTAAAATATCAATTATTTTCACTTAAAACTCACTATATACATATTAGAGATTATTTATAAATTTAGAAATCAATTTTTTTTACACTTTTCCATTTTTGGAGTATAGATTATTAGTAACCATTTGACCTAGGGATAGGGTCAATTTAGAGATAATTCAATGACAGTATAAAACAACCTTGTAGTATCTAACAAAACTTAGGAACACGCGAGTTTCATTTTTTTATCCTATGTCGTAGGTTTAGATTTTTCTTTCAAAAATGGATTGGTGGGTGAATTTTTCAAAACCATATTTGAAATATTTTTAATTATAGGGGAATAATAATTTAAATTTTATTTTCTAAATTTTTTTCTTTTATTTGAGTTTTTTTCTCTATCCTCACTTGGGCCTTACAATTCTCCTGTATTCTTAGTGGTTGTCCTCAACACTCATAACATTACATGACATTAAGATAACCTTCAAGGTTTATTTCCTTTAGCCTCTTTGTTCCATATGAGAAAAATCAACATGGTTAAAATAGGATCAACAAAAATATTCCGAAACACTTGAGGTACCCATATTATAAGATGTACCTCTACATAACCCCTCATGTAAACTATTTTTTCAATTCTTGAATATGTGGCTAATGTTGTACCCTAAATGATCAAACTTTTTCCATGGTTTGATATGGTTGTGCCATCATATCATCTTTGGTAAGAGTACTAGTTTCCTGGTGCACTGTTTTAATGGGGATCATGCATACCTATCTCGCAACCCTAATATTAGTCAAATATACAATTGTATTTCCCTATAGAAGGGTATAAACCTCTCATATACCCATGACATAAAAAAAAGGAAGGATCAATGAAAATGAGAAAAATATTTCCACTAAATACAAATCATGATAAGTCTTGGATAGGATATCTAGACCCCAAGAAAACAATTTTTCATGTTTCATGGTTCTCTGCACAATAGGATCCCATTAATAAAAACATGTTTTCCCCTTTTTGTCACTAACTAAACATGAGGTAAATACACTAATAATAACCTTACATAGGTTGTGAATAGGTTCCACTTCCACGTAAGATAGCCTAAATACCTTTATTAGGACCCATATCGAGTACCCTTACATCACCAAAATAGGTCACCCATTTTTGGGTCTCATTTGGTAATATTGAAAGTTTAAGAGCTAGCTTACGCCCTATCACTAAAACTACTAGGATATTTTGGACATACTCCAATGTAAATATCAAATGTTCATGAATGTGATGAAATGAGAATGTATTGTAATTAACATCCCCATATTTCAAAAATCCACATAACAATATGTTTTCTAGAGTGACAAGCCTAGTTTGAGGCAATCTCCATATCCTTTCCCTTTATAGCAAGGTGATCTCCACTGAAGTCAATAAGGTAATCAACTGATACAAAAAAATCTAGATCTATGTCTTGGTTCCACCTCATATAGTCCTTTTGAATCATTAAAAAAGTATTTTTGATCCCATGTATAATTTTTTTCTCAAAACATACAAATAATTGAATGAGTTACAAAATATTATCTTTGGAAGTAAGAATTGCATAGTGAGTGCTTTACCTCGAGTGGTGGTACCACAACCACCATGGTAAATATCCCTAAAAATCCAAACCAAATTTCTTTAAAAAATAAAATAGATTCTTATTTTGCCTCATACAAAATTCTTGAATATAATTTTGATAAATTTCATTCCCTTAAGACAATTTTAATACAAAAGTATAAGAGATGGGACATGAGAGAACAATTTATGACACTCATCTATTCTTGATGATCACAAGCTTCCACTAGATCTACTATCATCATCACTGAATATCTCAAACCAAATGTCTCCATGGGTTAAATAATCACCAAGAATCCAAATCTCCAAAATAGCAAAGTGGAAAATGAAAAATGATTTCTAAATTTAGAAATAAGATCCATATTTATTGATTTTTAAGTAGAAATATTAAATTATTTTTATTTTAACACTTTTGTAAGTTTTGAAAAATTAATGAGATAAGTTAGTGTTTTCTCTCCCCTCTCAAATGCTAAGTAATTTCATCTCTTTGTTTTCAAATATTTCCAAATTTTATTAAATTAGTGCACTTGATTCTTTTTGGTGTAGGTGACACAACATCTTAGATGGAATCACTTAATAATAAAATAATATTGGGTAATATTTCTAACTCTCAAATTTTGGGATGACCCATTCTTAAAAATCAAAATCTCTCCCTTTAATATTTGAAACATCACTAGAATGGGGAAATGTGTACACATCCAAAATTCACATAGTGTTAAATATGAAAAAACACATCTCTAGTGATGATAAGGTTCTATCTAAACAAAAGTACAAATTATAGATCCACCTTGTATCACATAATCAAATCCATAAACATCCACAAGTTTTCTTGAATCCAATTTCTATATCTTTGAAATCATTTCCTTTTGTTTATTATTTCTATATTGAAAATGATGGTATAGGAGGACCCGCCACAAAAATTCATAAACACCAATATGTTTAGACTATTGGTTCCATCACCATTAAAATCAAAACCAAGAAATGTAGTTTTAACATGAAAATTAGCCACAACTTAATTTTATGGTTGCATTTACTTATTCATCCTTGCTAATAATGACCTCATAAATTTCCCACTCTTGAGGCATTATAATTAATCTCTTTCAATTAGTTCATATGCTGGATTGTTTTAGTTTTTGAAAAGTTGTCCTTTGAAATTATTGAGAGATATTTTTCCCAAAAGATGGCCAATACTTTATCCAAGTTAAGTTTCTAATCACATTTGAACGATATCTATATATTAATGAAACCAATTTTCTTATATTCTTTCACTACTACTTGTTTCTTAATCCATTTACTTTATACATGGATCATATGGAATTTTCATTTATAAGGAACACATATACTAATACATAAATCACTACAAATAAGCTTGGGATAAAGCTTCCAAAGATACTATAGTAACTGGTTGGTGTAGACACAAATTCAAGCACATATTACTATTTTACTATGCCATCAATATGTTATTTATATGTATGGATCTTAAGTAAGAAAAGTATTCATTGGTGACACCATATCTTGTCCATCTATGTCTTTGATTTATTTTTACTCTGTTCCTCTTCCACATCTGTCGTTTTTGTATCCACCTTTGATCAGGTCGCTGGGATCACTGTCTATCTTTCATTTCACATATGGCATCATTTATCCCAAGACACAAATGCCTACTCTATATGATAGCACACATGTGCTTGTGTCCATTCTGGACACTTCTATCCTCTTTCTTCTTTTTACACATTTTGTCATTTTTTTTCGGCCTTTTTATTTTTCTAATCCTTATCTCATGTTCATAGTTGTGTTTTTATTTCACTAATGTTAAAATTCAAAGAATAGATCCATATATATACACAACATACATAGAAATCACATCTGCATACTATCACTACCATCAAAGGCACTACATTTTTGGGATACATACACTTGAATAGAAAGGGGAAATTCTAAATTCCATACCACGCATTTGCATCTAATCCATTTATGACCTAATATCTTGGCATCATTGGCATGAGGGAAACCTAAAGAAATTATTTCACACATAAGTATACATAACTACATGGATTATGGATTGTAGTGCAATGCTAAAAAATTAGTTCATCTTTGGGTGACCACCGGGTCAAGATCGACTTCACATTTTGCATATTTCATTGATTTTATGTTTTTATGAGCTTATACAGTAGCTAGGGTTTTTTTTTTCAGGTACATGTATTATCAAAACCCTAAAAATAAAGGTAAAAAATAATGCATATATTTAAGTGAAAATATTTAGACCTATAAAAGAAGAAGATCCCAAGTGTTCACATAGTCACCAACACCCAGAGTTAGACACTAAAGCACCGAAACCTCTATCTTCTTATGGGTGTCCCTATCTAGATTAGTGCAGAGCTCCAAATCCCTTAACTAGCTCTTGTAACATCACTCCCTTATATATACAACAAATACCCAACCTTATATTTTCCATAGATTGTACATAAATCAGCTAAGTCACTTATCTCTAATATTTACTTATAATCTTGCACTACTTAAGCACTTGGCATTTATGTTTTACTATATTTTATCAAATTGAATATTTTTATTTACTCTAAAAATATATATTTAATGTCTATTTTTATTGAATAATTTGGTGAACTCGCTTTATTGAAAATCCTTTCCCTAAGATCCCAAAACCATCATGGCTAACAAGAGGTTCCCGTCTCCCAAGAAGGATATTAATTATACTCGTATGTAACTAGTATTTGAAAATCCCATTGCAGAAGATGGATTTTTTTACCTCATACATAATCCCCAATATGATCCCATTATCGTTCAACAACTCCTTGACTTCTAAAAACCCTTTCCTTTTGGTTACGAAACCCTTGATAAAAATTTTCCTCATGATCTCCCTCATCCACCATAGTCACCAATGTTGCTTCATCCTCTTGTCCTTATCTTATAGAAAATGGTAACATTAATATAAAATATTTGCATGATGATGATCTTGCTTTTGAAAACATAAATTCTAATAATTCTACTTCTGATACTATCAAATTAAATGTGCATAATGATGTTCCTAATTGTAGTCAAGATGAATATAAATCTCTATCTCCTACTCTTACTACATTTGAAATTGTTTCTTATGATTGCAATGATAACTCGATGCTATTGTTGGTGCTCGAAATGATCTCACCCCTTCATCTTGAACATGAATTTAATTATTTTACATTTTTGGTTTGTCCATGTGAAAATGTGAGTTCAAAACTTACAATCATGTTATATCTATTTGAAGGTCCCGTGTTTAGGTTGTTTTTCCTCTACTTTGGTCAATGATCGTGTTAGACGTGTTTTCTCGAAGATCCCTACAAAATATTCATCATGAATCAGTTTTAAATCATGAAAAATGCCTTTGTATACCATTCCCTGGTCATGTTGTAAATTTCACATTTGGCTCTCACCCGATGATATGTGGTGTTATCTAGTTGGTTGCGGTATGACGGGTTTAAGTTACAAAGTTACAAAAATCTACTAACTTAGCCCTGAGGCTTGATAAATATTCCTTTGAATATTCTTAGTCAAAAATTGCAAAAATAGAAATTGATTTTGCCTCCAAGAAGTACATGTGTCATATGTTGGTTGAATGCGGGGGTCGGGGCTTGATTGTATCTCTTGACTATAAGGTGATAAAATATAAAAGTGCAAAGAAGCTCCCAAAACTTGCTAAGGACATGTGGAACTTTTTCATGAAAAGAGTGGGGAAGTGGGTCATCAAAGGAAATTGGTAACTTTCAGTTCAAATGGAAAGAGAACAAATATTCAAAAATGGCCCATAGCTCCGCCACATTGGGATGCAACCATGTGTCAAACTCGAGATGGAATTCAAGGGCAGGAGATCAGGTCAAATAACTCAATATGTATGCATGTAATACATGATGTAAGAGTGAAAAGAGTTTCCTTATCCCGCATTGCATAAATCTTTTCCATGTGGATGACTCATATTTAAAATTGGGAAAGGTGAAATGGACGACCATGATGCAACACATTAATGATTGCTACCATCAATGCATTTTCACACAAATCAAGGAGGAATTTTGAAGTCTTCAATGCATTGAGATTTTTCTATCATTTGATGATATTTGGATGCCATTGTTAGCATAATTCCTTAAGGAACAATGTGAAATTGATCACGGAGCATGAATAAAGAACCAAAGATTGAAGATCCTTTGAACTAGATCCAAATTGCATGGATATTCATAGGAAATTGGAATATTGGTAATGACTAAGATACCCCATCCTCTTATTCATTTGCAAGGAAATTTTAAGTAAAACTAGGACTGAAGATGAATACCATGTCATCGGGTTTTCCTATTACTTTCAGAATCACTAGTAATCTAGACAAAATCATGGATACAAATTTGATGAATGCTGACCTAGATGAATTCTTACAAAGATTCAATAGCCCAAACAAGAGTGAATTAATGGAAGTAATTCAAACCAGTAATATTTCTTTAATTGGCACTATTTCACCCTTAGTACACTACCCATAATTGGTAAGACTTTGCGTGATGAATTACAACCCAAAGAAGAGGGAAGTACTAGATGGAAGTGGTGAAGCAATATTAACTTTGACACCTGCAACCATCAAGATAATGCTAAAATTTCCTGTGATTAAAAATCTAATAACCCTGGGTATCGACTTATCCCTACAAGATTATGAAGCTAAGAAAAATTACTATGCCCGGCTTATAAATACCAAATGGATTTTAACAGAGAAGAAAAAAACCACTTGAATCCCTAAAAGACTTGTTAGGGAACAATTCATTGAGGAAATAGAAGATGTGATTGTATTGTTGAGTCAAATGGTTGGATTAGAGACAATGAATGAATTCAAGGAGTGGATGTGCACCTATATGTGGATAATTTTGGAGAAGAAGGGGAACATTTGTTGGGAAAACTTCATTGTAGAAGCACTTCATGACCACATGATAACACTAACAGTAAAAAATGCAGATGGATGACACTGGAGAATTGGAATTTTAAATGATGACCTACTTGATTTATAATATTGTAGGCCACAGGTGGTTCCCTGACCTTGTGCTATGTGATGACTGTAAGAAGTTCCAAATGCATAAGATCTTCCCTCAATTATAGTTGAGTAATTGGAGAGAGAATGTGAGATTAGTTAATGATGCCTTCTTTTCACCAATCATCTGCTTATTCAGGTCAGAATAGGAACAATACAATATTTCTGAAGAGACTAGACAAGTAATCATGGAATATGGATGCTATTTCATTTAGTACATGAAGTTTACATACATCAGGGTTAGCAGATTTGAAGGCCAACCATGTAAGATACCCATATATTTAGGTGATAAAATGGCCTTGTGTGAGTTGACACCAAATCAAAAATTAATTTCTTGAAAAAACAAGACAAATATTAAGTTCCCCATCAAGATTGGATGGTACTTCTACAATTCAATTATAAAATCTAGATTGATGGAAGATGAAATGAAAAGGTTTGAGGCAAGTGCCAACTATGACATCAGGTGGGTATTCAATAATATTTCAAACACTTTTAAACATGATCCTCAATTTGAAGATTATAGGATGAATTACAGAGATAAGGAGAAGATTAGGCTAAGATATTTCTCAAGAATGACCCTCACTCAAATTATAGATTTCAAGATTATTATTATCCCTGAGGGAGTTGTGGATGATCCACATATTGTGAGTAAATACTATCTTGATCAAAAGGTGGAGGGACAACCAATGGTCCCCTTGAATTGGAATGAAGAGGATTCAGATGATTCATATGCCCGAATAACTAATGTAATGAGAAGAACATTGAATTGGATGACCTAGAAAAACATTGATTTATCAATTCAAAGCATAAGAGTTCTTAATAAGTTCAAGGATTTGGAAAAATTGAAAGATGACCTTCCTCCCCTGAAAGAAGGAGCTGACAGAATGGATCCCTTAGGAGGAAAATATCCTCAATTTCCTTCAAAAATGCCTACTTCAAGACTTGTAGATGAATGGACTTTCTACCAGTGGGAATGGTACTTCTATGTCTGCTCTAAAGTAGAAAATTGAATAAATGATCCTAAAATAAATGTAAAATGCTACTATCACTTTTGTAGTTCCACTACAATCAAAAGGAAAGGGTATGGCTACTCATAGGACTCCTCCAGATGCTTTCCCAAAACCTAAAAGTGGTGATAATTTAATGAATAGGGCCATACAAGTGGCCATGCAAAACCTAAGCCACATGGTGAAGAGAAGAGAACAACACTAGACCTTAATAAGTTTGAAAAGGCACACAAGAGACAAAAAATTTTGTATGAGCCAATCTTGGTAAGAGAAGGTGCTCATACACACAAGAAACATAAGCACATGGATGTAGTAATTGATCCCTCGAACATGAGAGAATTGATGTTTCCCAGGTACAACATGTAGCATTAGTGCCTTTATTTTCATCTTTGTCTTCAGAGGGAGTGACAATTGGGAGCACTCAGAACAAACAACTCAAGGTAATGTCTTATCTAATCTAGTAGATAGTGATGTCTTGAATCAAGGTGTGAAAACATCTGAAACCATGTCATTGAAAATATCAGTGTACCTTTATTTGAACAATTGCAAGAGTCAAGTAGAGATAATGGATGTTGATATTGGTGAGGAGTTTTCCACATTGGATGCATTTGACATATCTATTGATGAAAAACTAGTAAAGGGTGTAAGTGATCCTCAATTGAGTGAAGGAGTAGAAAAACTACTCATGTGCTAACTATTGAAACTAGATTTCAAACATCAAAGGTACTCTCTGTAGATTAGGTAGATCCAAAGTTCAACAAGCTAGAAGTACCTAGTAGAAAAAGTTTAAGTACAGAGTTATTGGATGAGAAGGATCCCTCCCATGAAGTCAAGGTCATTAAGGATAGTGAACCATCTCAAAAAGAAAAATTTACAGATGAAAAGATAGCATAGGTTGCACAAGATGCAACTATTGAGGGTAAGATTATTGATAGTGTGGATGTACAAGATTTGGGTAAGGATAAAGAACCAATAATGGAAATCCAACCCACCATGCTACAACATGAGGTATAAACAAGGAAAAAAGGATGATAATGTGTCAACTCAGCAGCCTCCAAAGGAGATGGGAATCATGGAAGGAAAAGGAATGCCTGCAAAGAGAGGTACCAGTTCAAGAAAATCCCAAGGAAAAGTTTGAAGAAAAGATTACATCAACTGAGGAAATAAAGAAATAACATATTGTAATCACTGATGTAATTCTGAAGGAGACTGGCCAGCCCCAAACTCAAGATCAAGAAGGAAAACAATCAGGGAAAGTTACAAGACAGAGAAAGAACAACGAGATAACTATGGGAATTGAAAAGGAAAAACAAGTAGAATCATCGGTCCAAGAGGTACAAGAGGTTTCCAATCAGTTGGTGATTGTCCCCAAGAAACCCCAACAAGAACTACAAGAAACAAAAATTGGGACCACTCTTACAAAAGGATGGATAGGAGAGTTGATCTCAAAATAAGAAGAGGAAATTATCCCTGTGAAGGCTATAGATCTCACAACTCTATCTTTTCCAAAAGTAATGAGAGCCTCCATATGGGCTATATTTCTCACCAAAACTCATACTGATCCAATGGGATCTAAAAATTTAGAAGTGAAAATTCCTCACAAGGGAAAGACAAGAGAAAATATAACTAGTGATTATAGTGTCCAAATTATTCCCTTAGGAAATCCTTCAAGAGACCAACTAAAAAGGGAGTATCAGAGGCAGTAAGTGACTTGTTATAAAAGGTTGATGAGGATAGGATAACTAAAAAACAATTGAAAGAACAATTCAAAGATTTGAGTTCTAGTCTGCAATAATTAATTAGGTAGTCTAATCAAACTCAAGCAAGTACCTATTCCAATACCCTGAAGGAATGAAAAAGATTGATAAGGATGTTAAGAAATTTCAGGTTATGGACACATGGGTTGAGAAGTTGACAAAAAAGGGAAAAGAAGCAATTGAAGAATCCAAGACAAAGTATGAAGAGCTCAAGAATAGGCTTAATGAAATTGATGAAATGATTGAGCGAAGTGTGATAACAAAATCTTCTACTTTGAAGGAATTTTTCCCAAGTTGAACCATATAACTCAACTCAGTGATGAATTGGTTGAAAAAGAAGGGATTGTGCCAAAGGAATTCAAAGGAACTCAACATGTTATGGAGGAATTAACAAAGATCAAGGTGGAATTTTTGAATGGGATCAAAGAAAAATAGAAGCTAAAAGGAAATGGGTCGATGATACCTTAGATGCTATTGATTTAAAACTTGAAGATATGGTTTTTGAAAAATTCAAGAAGAGCTATGGTGATCTAAATACTAACTTTTTGTTTAGTTCTTTTGAGAAAAGCATTCAAAAATATGAATTTTCTTATGAGTTTATTAAAAATGAGGAAAATTGAGACCAAAATTGCAGAGTTGAGAGCTAAACCATTGGAGTTTAAGCGAGAAAATGGGTCACTGTGTGGATGTAATAAATAGGAAGATACTGATTTTCCAACACCATATAGGGTCGGATGAAGAAGAAATCAATGATATTTTTCAAAGGTATGATGCATATCTGGCAAGGTTACCAGAAGAAGTAGGAGAAGAAGTTGAAGAAGAAAAGGATGCAGACATGAAAGATGATGAACAAGCTTAGGCTTTTCATTCTTAAAACTTTATCTTCTTTTCATATTTCATTTGTAACTGAGGCTTAATTTGATACTATTTCTTCATAAAGAATTGATATTACTTTTAAAGCTTGTTATTCTCGATGTAAGTTGTAATTTGATATAATGCATTAGATTTTTATAGTGCTTGGATGAAATTTTATGTCCATTGTGAAAGCATATAAACTAATGAGATGTTTGTACTTTTTGTATTTTGAAAAAGGAAAAATGGGGATCTATAGGGGCCCCAACCCATGAAAAGAAAGATTACATATATCCTTGAGAGTTGTATCACAAAAAATGGAACAATAATAAGAAACTTTAGGCATCCAATACCACAAAATCCTTTACAAAATCCTCTCTGCAAAGAGGAAGTTTCTTCACTAATTTGTTTTTCCTAAGCCCATGTTCATTTATCCCTAGTGTCATTTGAACAAAAATAATGTCTCCTTCTAGTGTGTGAGACATGCCCATGCGATACATGCCCATATGTAAAAGGTCATCCATACTAGACAAGGGACTATCTAACAAACTAAGCAATTTTGACCGCTTCTTGTAATAAGAGACCCATTCACTCATATCCAAACCACCTTTAGAAAATTCCCTTTTCCCTCTGGTTTTGGCAGAATAAGTTGGTTGAGAAGCTTGAACTAGAAGTGCGACCATAGCTGGCCCTCAAAAAACTGGAGCATAAGGCATGGAAGTAGTAATTGCACCAGAAGGCATGGAGGTAATAATTAGAGTAAAAGGCCCAATGTTAGACTCACCCTTATGTTTTTTCACAAAAGGAAGTGATGGTTCAAGAGATGGGGGTGTGATCACTGGTTTTTTTTCCTCCAATACTGAAACACGCTTCTCCAATACATTCAATTAACAATAGAGGGAAGGTATTGTGTCCAACGAAAGCTCTCCATCAAGCACATATGACTCCAGAGGGATTTCTTTCACAACAAATGCCTCATTAGAAATGTATGGGCATACATGATTAAAAACACAAAGTGCATATGAGGCCTTCTCACAAGCCAAAATTCCTCAGTGACTCGGGAGTTCTCTAAAGTTCAAGCCTGAACAAGTGAAAGTACATCATCTGAAAGGAAGAGAACATGAGACTTATCTTGACAAGTCTCCTAACTAATGCAGCTCAAACAAATGGAGGTGTCAAGGGCCCGGTGTAATCCTCAAGGTCATCAATTTCAAAAATCATCCTCACAAAAGCTTCATCCAAACCTGATAAATCAAAAATGGAATGCAAGTCTTCACAGGATATTTCCTTTAGACTAGATGCTACTGGTTCCCCATCATGATACAAATGAATTTCTTCAAAGTGCCTATATGAAAAATAAGAAAGTATGAATTGATTAAGTGAATGGCATGTTTTTATAGGATTTTGAAGCATATGAGCTGAGTTGGGTGCAATCATGGTGAAAATCACTCCTGAGATCCTGATAAGATATCTCGCATGAGGAAATTAAAAGTTGAAATGAATTGGCATTGATAAAAAATGGTGAATTGATATGATTTGACAAGAATCATGTATGATAACTAACCCAAAAGGCATGAAAATAAATGTACAACATTCAAAATGGATTATGGAAAATAAAATAAGAGTATCTGTCAAATCGAATCACCTGGAGGCACTCAAAAGTCCCCAAAAGTGGATGTCCAGTCACCAAGGGAAAATAATGATTAAATAAATGGCCAAAATTGATGACATTACATCCCAGTCATACATAAATATAATAAAAATGTGAAAATCTCATATTTCTCACACCTGATAGCATTTGATGAGTCATCTCCATGAGGATAACATAAATTGAATTGTATATTGTAAATAAGGATATTCTCTTGAAGATCCATATTTTTGGGGGAAATTTGGGAGTAAGTGAGAAAATAGAATTGTATAAAGGTAATGAGAAGACTCTCGCATAAGGGGGGTTAAAATTTTCTAAGGTTTTTTTGAAGAAAAGGAAAACTGAGAGAAAAACCAATTTCCCAGGAACTCATCTGAGAAACCTATTACTTGCTTTAAGCCTTCAAATTAAATCATGTCAAGATGGTTGAAAGTTTACAACCATTGAAAAAAATTGAGACTGTAGATCTACATTCCCTTGCTAATAAATTTTATGAGCCTTGAATTAATTGTGTTAATCATGAGAATTACTATATCTATTTTCAAGATGATACACTTTAAAATAGTTATTCATGCTTCAATTGCAATATTATTTTAGAGATCCTTTAAGTCACACAGAACTTTATCATTCTGGTAGCATTCTGGAAATTGCAATTGCACTATTGAGAAGAGATTTCATTTCATTTGTGTAATAAACAATTTTAAAGTCACTATGTCTCCACTTTGTTAAATGTTTCTTGTAAGCCTTTGAGTGTATCTTAGGTGTGATAAATTGTGAATCTCTGATGTTTTATTAAGTCTTTAACATGAGATTTTGTGTTTGAATCCTTAAAGATTGTGTGAAACCTGTGCATTCTTGGGCTTCCATGAGTGTACATATTCTAGTTGAAGGTTCATTGTGAGCTATTTGAGGTATATTTGTCTTGCACTTGGTAGATCTCCCAAAATTTGTTAAAATTTCCTTGAAATATAGTATAATCAACTTTATCCTGCTTAATTCCCCAAATAAAATACAACCAAAACTAACTAATCCTACAAAAAAACCCATGTTTTCCTCATTAAATCCAAAAATATGCTAAATCAAGATGGTTCCATACTATATTTAGTAGTATGAGATTTGTTTAAAAGTCATATGTAGTATCTAGAAGTGATAACTCATGAGAGTTAGCCTTTTCTAAATCAACTATGTAATCCCATAGCTGTTTTTCAATTAATCTACAAAGGAGTGAAAAATATTGTTGATACATTCACCTTACTCATAATTACAATATACAACGGGTCCTCTCACCCTAGCTAAAGGCAGAGCCTAAAGTAGGAGGGTAGGTCATACCCTCAACAGTGTTACCTGACTCCTCTGAGTTCGAGTGATAAAGAGATGATGAGATCCTTCCCTGGCTACAAAATGACACAAATCTAGATCTATCATCCTCTAAGCATCCTTCTCATTCTATTGATGTTGCTCGACCACAAAGGGAGGACCGATTTGGGTACCAACACTACTTTAGCGCTATTTCGAGGGATATTTTTGCACATACATACAAATATATACCTCTAAAAATGTTTCATATATATTTGGATGCAAATACATGGTCTAAACATCATCCTTTGTTGAGATTTGTGAAAATTAAGCAAGATCAGAAGTTATTTGCATGATATTTCCTAGTTTAAGTGAACTTTGCACTAAATATTCTTGGCTAATGGTAAATATTGACAAAGGATGCTTAGATTTTTCAATATTTATAGAAATTGAGTATTGATTTACAATTGACAAGTCATTTACAATGTTTTACACATCTAAGGTGCAAATCCTTAGTGGTGACTATTGTCAATGGAAAAGTGACAAGCGAGCGTGGGAATCTACAAGTAACTTTTCCTCACACCCGACCTCCCGAGGTCGTGCCAAGACAGCTGGTGGGGATTGAATATGCGTGGGATGCAGAAAAACTAGTTAGGCAATCTGATGTCTTCGATGTGCACTAGTGGAAATTGCGAATCTAAGGCAAAGAAGGCCCTCCTAACCTGAACTGGTGTGATAGATCGATTAGCAAGGATGACTGCTCAAAGGCTCCAATCAATATCGAGCTCTGGCGTGATTCGGTCTATGGGTTGTGGAATACATGGAAAATGACCTAGGATAGTTTCGTGTATGTTTCCAGATAAGGTCATAGGGTGGATGGTAAATATAATTGACTCTATGGGTGATTCTCTGGCCTAGTCCATAATTCCTTAGCTTCATTAGCTGCTATGTCTAACAAGGATAACTATTCAATAATGATAGGTGGAAGTGGATTAGATCTCGAATACTAGTGTGCGTAGGCCAACATCGTATGCGATTCAACTATGGATTCGTTGAGCTATGGGATTTATGGGTCAAAACCGTAGATTTGTGTTTTTGTGGTCATGCTATGGTCATGTGTGGAATCAGTCCCTAATCCCTAGTATCCAATAGTCATATGCTTTTTCAGCCTCTATATTTAGAATTATCAATTGTGTGATCTTTTCAGAGTATCTCACAGGCGTTCGTGCAACCTGAATTCTTAAGCTAGTATCTATATCTGTGAGAGTGTCTCCTGCGTCTAGCTGTGGGACCAAAGGATCACAACCAAATGTTTGCTCTCTTTCAAACCCTTCCACAGTCATGCGGATATGTATCTAGGGTAATCTATAATTTGGTTGATTTGAAAAAAACGTGGGTGTTTGGTCATCTTCTATGTTTAACCCGTGTAATTGGGAACTGATTTGTTGTAAGTTTACCATTGTTTGGAAGACTTGGATCCTAAGATTCTGATCTATATCAGTTATTGCTGTGATGAGATTGGGTTGGGACACGATTGGCTCGAATATGTATATTCGGGCTCTCTAGGTCCCGTGATTGTCATACAAAAGCAACAACATAAATCCAATTGCAAAGAAAGTGAAATTAAATATGTAAAGTGTTTCTATAGCATATATGACTTGTCTATTTTTGTGAATGAAATTGCAAGAGCAGCTATTTTAATATATCTAAAAATTGACAATTAATCTAATGATGAATTTAAAACAAAAAAGTAACCAAGTATAGCTACTTGCCTATGCATTGTAAATCTATTCTAAACAATAAAATAACCGAACTAATCTCTATTTGAAAGACTCTCGATCCTACCTCATAAGTGAGGAATGAATCATAGTTTCTTAGAAAATATCAATCCCCATAACTTCACTAGTAATATCAAAAGTAAAATTGACTGAAACAAAGTGATTGGATACTCTATTTGATATGCTTCTAATTAGAACTTTGAAAACTAGAACTTGGATTCTGCAGAACAGTGGCGAATCCGATGGTGTGTTTGATTTTGTCCCCTCAGTGTGATCTCCTCATTCCTTCGTGCTCACATGGATCCAGAAAATCATGTAATGCTAGCATCAACAAAAGTAGATATTGGAGTAAAGGTAGCTTTAGGATACAGACTGAATACAATGCGAGTAGGAGAGGGATAGCGCAAGAGCACAGAGCTTGGCTTATGCAATTCCTAATGGGATTTATTGTGAGTCATGCCACATAAAACGTCCAGAACCTAAAACTATCTTGTTTGAAGAATAAAACCTGCAACTTTAATGGCTTTCTATTGATAAACAGACTATCTTACTCCAATGGATTGGATGAAATAACAACAACACTTGCACAAGATGGATATGTGGCTTCCTAACAGCAAAACAACACTAACTAGGCATGTAATGAATGAAACTATGAATTCTAAGAAAAAGAAGAACTGAAACACTGAAATGAGAAATTGAGAGGAAAATTTGAGGGGCCATTTGCTTGAGCACAAGCCAACTATTTATAGCATTTGCATTTACCCAAGGTAAAAACCAAATTGATCTCTTAAACTATAAACAATGGCAAAACACTATTCCAGGGAACCAAAATCATTAATGCAAGCTCAAGGCGGTGAAAAAAAGCTGGTAAACATTGAAATTACGTGAGTCACGTTAAAAAGATCATTCGGAAAATGCATGAAGGACAGCCGCCACTCGAGCAAAAAGGAAAAGAAAAGAGGGGAAAAGGAAAACAAAGCACGTGGGGGCTAAGCGCGGCATGCGGGTTGATAACACATTCTTGGAGAGCTTTTACGGATCTCGAACACCTTGCGAGGAGACCTGTATCATCATTGGGGTGCATGTTACGTTGTTCCTACAATGCAGTACCCTACAATTTTGGGTACGTACATATTTCCCCCTCGGAGAAGTGTTTTAGCCATGAAGAGGTGTAAAACGGTGGGTATGAGTATGGCGGTCCCTAAATGGGAAGTTAGAAGTTATACCTGACACGTCGTGTGTCAAAATGATGCCATCCAAAATCCCTGACACCTGCAAAGTGAAAAGAGAACTCAAGTGCAGATAGACAAGATAGATCGGAAAATAAACACTAAAATAACGGGAAATGAGGACGTACCATTTGTGGGGTAAGAACATACCTCGTCGATGCTCAAAACCTACAAAAAAGGGCATTCAAAACAAGTCAGGTTGTTATATATGTAAAAGTGGGCCCATTTTCCTATTCATTTGCGCATGTTGATTTGGTTGGTTTTGAGCTCTGGGACCCACGGCGATAGTTTCTTACGAGAGTAGAGTCAAAATGTTCGTGACGAGATAGTGATCATGCCTCCGTGAGTAGATCATCGACCCGCAAAGATCACAGGTTAGTTTTCCTCAATTTATCATTTTTACCCCCAAAAATTTAAATTGTTAAATCCTTGTTGTGGGGGGGTTATTTTTGAAAATGTTAGGTTCAAAAGGTCCATCTAGGGGGGGCACCTACTGGGTATTCTTTTTTTTAGTTAAAATGGTCCTTTTTGGTGTTTTAAGGCCTTTTTAGGATATAAAACCTGCGTGGGTTCTCGGGACACGACCGCCACCCTGAACAGGGTGGTGGTTAGAAGACCACTTGCCTTTAAGGTGGTGATTACAAAACCACCACCTCGCTCGGGCGGCAGCTCCTCCTAACGAGAATGTTAAAGGAACACTTGTTTGAAATTGTTTTTGCATTTTTAGCATTTCTATGTGTTTTCATGATTTTTCTAATGTCATTCGGATGCTAACTTTCTCTATTTTGTGTGTTTTTGGGTGTATGCAGGCGAGGGAGGAGTACATTCGGTGGAGTCGAGAGAGAGAGTGTGACTGGCACCCAGAATGTTAGATGCCTTTTCACAGGACGAGCAGGATACTCTTCAGAGGGCTGGTATACTATGTATATCGTGGGTTCCACATGTTGCACCATCTAGTCGCATACTCTGTGAATTATTTTCCTACTGGGATGCTAATTGGAACACCTTCATATTACTGTGGGTCCGAGGTGATTGGACCATCACACCTGGAGGATGTTTACGATATCCTGGGGGTCCCAATCATTGGGAGACGACTCACCCTTGAGAAAGAAGGTTCACGGGTCTAGATAACACACTTTGGGCTTCTTACATGTGAGATGCAGTTATCTCCATGGGTTTGAAGAAGGGGGTCAGAGTTCGGTCTATTCCTAGTTTTCCCATCCCCTTGATTTTCCAGGCTATTATGGGGATCCTTGCCTCGAGATTGATCGGGGACAAGGGAGGAGACACTACTATATTGTTGGTCCCCCATCATTGCACAGATCAAGGGTCATGGCCAGATTTATGCCTAGGGAGTAGATATAGTTAGGACTACCTACCATGAATTATACAGGGTAGTCCATTTACAGGGGTAGTCCTTGAGCCACCCGACCCTAATTATGAGCTGGGTTTATGAGCACTTCATTCCCTATGGCAGAGGTGTAGAGGTGGCGGATCCCGAGAGCTATGAGGGCAGCCAAATGGACAGATATGTCGGTGCTCAGAGCACCTCACCAGCCAGTTGCTTCGCTGACCACTGATGACATGGAGGCCACACCGTATCAGGCCATGGAAGGTTTATGGGGTGAGGAGTCTCTTACTTTGATCTCCTTCTCCACCACATGGCAGCTTGTTAACAGAAGTAGGGCGAGTGGAGATACACCCCTTTGGCCGAGTTCCTCAGCAGTTTGGCCTACCTTACATGGGTATGCTTCCCCCAGTAGTGCCAGTATATAGGTCAGTTCGAGAGGCCAGGGGAGGCCCTAGAGGCCGTGGTTGGACAGTTGTTACACCTGGCATTCCTATTGTGGCCAGGAGGGTAGTACGTGCCCGAGGGAGAGCCGGTGCTCCTCAAGCACCCCTACTTCAGATTGCTGCGGGTCCTACCCATAGCAGCGATGACCCTATTGATATAGACTCGAGTCCGAGGAGTTCATAGGGGGAGAGACAGAGGAGGAGACGAGGCCGAGGAAAGCAAGTCATGGGGAGAGGAAGACAGTGATCCTGAGTGGCATGACACTCAGGATATCATATAGGAAGAGAGGGAAGAGAGGAGTGCAAGAGGGGGTGACTCGGTTTCAGAGGAGCCACTCTCCTAGGGCCATGGTGGGGAGGATGAGTCTGTTGTGGGACGCTACGTCGCTCCAGCCACCGGGGAGCACCTCAGTCAGCAGCGGCATCTGTGGTAGGTGCTGACCCTAGAGATCCATCCTGGAGGCCCGGTGATCTCGAGTAAGTTATCTTCCCTTTGCTTTGAGTTAGGATTGCTTTAATTGCCATCTCTCCTTTTGTTTACACTTGTGTTTATCTCTTGTTTTATTTATAATTTTTTTCTCCTTTGTTTACAGAGACCACCGATGACTGGCAAGACCTGATTCACAGGTTATGCACCGATACCCTAATGATCCCTATGGAGAGGACTCATGCAGAGTTATCTGTGGATGCAAGGGAGCCCTCAGCAGCTGGCAGACATACTGATGTCTTTGCCCCTGTCTGGCATGTGGCCATGATGGTATCGACTCTCCGTATGGAGCTATCGGGGTATAGGACAGCCGAGCACCTGATGAGGAGTCATTTTCGTGGTGAGACTGCGACTACCCTCGGGATTTTGAGCCCTCCATGCACTTAGAGCACCGGCATAGCCGAGTCCTAGCGTGGGCGTGCACCTTCATAGGGGTCTCATAGGGATTGAGAAGCCACTTGGCTGTCCTAGATTTTTGTATGATATTTTTGTATATCCCAGATCTTTGAGAATTTTGACCATGCTTAGCGCATGATGGCATTGTATAGAAATTTTGATCATTTATATACTCCTTGGCATCTATGATTTTGTTTCCATTCCATTATGTGAACTATGATTTTATGTTTATATGCTTTTTTAGAATGTATGCAATGGAGAACAAATGATACAAATGTTTACTTTCTTTTTGTATTTCATGATGCTGATATATGATAATGTAGATACAATGTGATTTTGAATCTTAGTTTCTATAAGAAATTTTGGATACTTCATATTTGTTTTGGCAAAGTGGTGAAGATAAGCTGGTATGATGAGTAGATAGACTTGCCCCACTCCTAACCCCATGCAACTAGTAAGATGCGAGGGCTCATCACTGAGAGCTAGAAAGGGCACAAGTTGTGAAATATGTTGAAATGATAGTGATGAAAGATAGACAAAGCTTTGGTGGAACCAAATTAGGATACTACAAGCCTACTCCACTCGAGTGACTTCATAGTTTTGGGATGCAACTTGCTTTGCGGTTTATCTAGACTTAGATCCGTAGATGGCCACATGGTAGAAAAAATCTAGGTTTTTAGGATTTTAACTTTCTTGGAATTTTGAACATCTGATTCATTTGTTTTTGACTCAAGGCTTCAAGATTTGAATTGTTTTCTTATGACCTTTAACGTTTGTTTGTCAAGAGGACCCCCTACACTTTGCCCCATGCTACTAGTAAGAAGCGTGGGTTTATCACCGTGGGAAAGGCATAGGCGAGTAAGGGCATTTCCATCCTTTCCCAACCCTACGTCACTAGTAGCAAGCTCATCACCAAAGGTTGGTGGGGCAAGGAAATGTGTAAAATTAAAATTTTCTGTTTGATCTATATTTGACTTGTTTACTTGAGCAAAATGTCAGTGTGTTCTTATTTCCAAAGAGATATACGTACGGGATAGATGTGACACAATGAAGCTTCTAGAACAGACCATAGGCAAGACACCTATCCTAAGAAGAAACCAAAAGTGAGAAAAACTGCAGATCTTGGTATGGTTACCGTTAAGACCTTGTCATATCTAGCTTTATTTGATGAAATGATTCCGAAATATTTTGATGATATCATGGAAATAGAGAAGTATGATTAAAGCGTTTATGCCAACAACATCATGAGTTTGTAATGAATTGCTTTGAGAATAAATTCCTTGATCACAAAATTGTATGAAACAAGTGGACAAAATGATCCTAACTATATGAAGATGCAATGTAGATATAACTATACAAGTAGTACTAGTTGCTTACACGTAGAATCGTTTGAGGTGTAGGGAATTGACTGTTTCACCAAATTCCTCACCTTCTAGCATACATAGGAGATATGCACCATTTCCATAGTCCTTCATGACTCGGTATGGGCCCAACCATTTGGGCCGGAACTTCCTTCACTGATATTTTTTTCGATCCAGCTGTCTAGCCTTATAACTAGATCACCTTCATATATGTCATGTTCATAGACTTTCTTGTTATACTGCTGGCACATCCGGTCAAACATAGAAATTTGTGTCATTGTTCAAAGCACTATCCTAGCTTCATCTAGGATTTATAGTTGGGAGATACATGCTTCTCTGTAAGCGTCTTCGTCTAGAATCCCTTGTAATGAGATACAGAGACTGGGTATTTCAACCTCAAGTGGGAGAACTGCTTCTGCCCCAAATACCAGTGAAAAAGGAGTGGCTCCTATTGGTGTTCTTATTGAGGTTCGGTGGGCCCATAAGGCTGGATATAACTTCAAATGCCAATCTCATTTGTTTTCTTTCACCGTTTTAAGGAGAATGGCTTTTAATGTTTTGTTTGTCGCCTCAGCCTGTCCATTGGCTTGAGGGTAATACAAGGAGGCCGTATGATGGCTTATTTTAAATTTATTGCACAATTCGCGAACTTCGTCATTCTTAAAAGAAGTCCCATTATCTGAGATAATGATTTGGTTCAAAATGAACTTGGTGATTACAGAACCCGGTACAGTAGTAAGAGGCATAGCCTCTACCCACTTGGTAAAATATTCGGTGGCTGTGATTATGAAATTATGGCCGTCTATAGACGAGGGAGAGAATTTCCCTATTAAATATAGGCCCCATGTAGAAAAGGGCCATGGAGTAGTGATTGGTTGTAGAGCTTGTGTCGGCATGTGAATCTCATGGGAGAATTCTTGGCACTTATGACACCTTCGTACAAACTCTACTGCGTCGTGTTCTAGAGTAGGCCAGAAATAGCCCATCCGATGTATTTTATGAGTGGTGGCATGGCCACCGAAGTGGCCTCCACACATTCCACTATGAGATTCGTGGAGAATCTTCTTGGATTCTTCTATGTCGACACATCTTAGAAGCATTCCATCGAATGCTTTTCGATAGAGCACTTGCTCTATGATGACGTATTTAGCTACGATAATGTGTAAACACCTTTTTCATTGTGGTGTAGCACCTTCTAGATATGTATGGTCCATGATATAATTAATAATATCAGTGTACCAAGGACACTCAGAGATAGAAGGTCAGGTTTCGATGTAGTATATGCACTCATCGGGAAAGTCCAGATCTACTAGATCACCTCCGTCTAATGGATTATCAGCTAACCAATCCGTGATGATTTGTCCTTTAACAAACTTCTGATTTACGAATGTTAATTCAAATTCACCCATTAAGGTTATAAAGCGTCTAGCCTTTTTAGATAAGGACCCTTGCATGAGGAAAGTTTGTAAATGCTCTGTCTTTACAATGACCTTTGTTTCTTGATTTAACATGTAATGTCTTAAGCGTTTGGTTGCAAAGACTATGGCGAGGCATTCTCATTCTGCTTGCGTGTAGTGTGTTTCATAGTCAAGCAATGTCTAGCTAATGAAATAGATCGCACGTTCTCTCTTGTCATCATCTTCTTGAGCCAACATATAGGCTAGCGAGACATTGGTAGCTCACGAATATAAAATTAACGGGTGATCCGGCTTAGGTGGCATTAGCGTAGGTGGTGATAACAAGAAATGCTTAACTACATCGAAAGCTTCATTGCAGTCTTTGGTCCAATCAATGCTATAATCTTTCTTGAGTAGATTGTTGATTGGATGAATGGCGAAACTTAAGTCCAGGATGAATCTCTAGATTGCACCAAGTTTTTGAGAAATGACCTAATTCCAGATTCATCCGAAGGTGGCACCATTTCAAGAACAACCTTAATTTTGGTTGGGTCAACATCAATCCCATGTGATGATATAATGTAACCTAGGAGCTTCCCCCCTGTTACACCAAAGACACATTTTTCTAGATTTAGCGTGACTCCGTATTCTATTAGACGTGAGAGAATGACACGAAGCACTTCCGGATGGTCACAACGCTTCTTGGCCTTGGCCAACAAGTCATCTACATAGGATTCCATGATTTTGTGAATAAGATCATGAAATATGTACGTCATAGCCCAGCTGGTATGTAGCGCCAGCATTCTTGAGACCGAATGACATAACAACATAGCAATAGGTTCCCCAAGGAGTTATAAACATGGTTTTAGCTTGATCTTGTTTGGATATTCTGATTTGATTGTATCCTGAGAATCCATCCATGAGAGATAAAAGCTCAAATCTAGTTGTTGCATCAACAATGACGTCTATGGATGGTAATGGGAAGTCATCTTTAGGACATGCCTTGTTAATGTCTCGGAAGTCTATGCAGATGCGTATCTTTCCATTCTTTTTGAGAACCGTAACGATATTAGATACCCACTGAGAGTAATCGACTGGTTTGATGAATCCTACTTGGAGGAGCTTTATTACCTCCTCTTTTACCATGAGAGCTACCTTGGGTTTCATTGGTCTCAATTTTTGTTTAATTGGTTTTGCATCTGATTTAGTGACGAGGTTGTGTACCGCAATGTGTGGTGCAACCCCTATCATTTCTTTATAATTAAATGCAAAATCCTTCTGATGTTCCTTGAGGATCCGAGTGTGTATTTCTACTTCTGATGGAGTTAACGAGGATCCTAACTTCAATATCCTTGGTTCATCTTCCGTTCGATGTTAATATCAATTGTTTCTTCAATTAAAGAAGTGTTACCTTCTTCAAACTCAGGCAGGGCTGGAGGTAGTTCTAGATCATCTCTGTTCTTGACTGTGTATATGCTGAGTTCCTTTTGTGGGGGAAGTTCTGTCATGGGATTCCCGAAGTAAGAAGATGAATGTGGGATTAAAGACAAATCTATTACGTGATGGGCGAGATGTAACACCGCATAGGTGTTTAAGTAATCAAGAGTGATTGTATCACTATCAATGTGGTTTAGGATAGTAGATTTGTTCTCATCTCTATTCATCAAAAGAGGGTTTGACATTGCTTTTACCAATGGTTCAATACGAAGGGATACCATGAAATGGGTGTCCTCTAACTTACTATTTGGAGTAAAGCGTGATGCTGAGGTTCGTTATTGAATCGGTGAGAAGATTTTGTTCTCACGGGATTGCTTCAATTGATATGAAGTCAAACTCCTTGCTTAAATTCAGTACAACTATTTTGTAGAGTTGTAAGTGTTCGACTCTGGTTTCATACACCTTAGAGACTTGGTTAGCTACCAATTGCGAGTCTCCTAACAATCTGATGTTATCAACACCGATTCTTTTAGCTAAGATGAGGCCAAGGAGGAGGGATTCGTACTCAGTGCCATTGTTTGGTCATTCAAATTTTAGTTTAAAGGAAAATAGTAAGACTTTTCCCTTGGGAGAAGTAAGGATTACACCTGCCTGACTCCGTAATGTGACATCTAGCTCCATTGAAATGGAGAGTCCAATACTTAGCTGGGAATATGGGCGTTGGGATATTTGTTGTGTTAACATCCTCTACCTCTACCATGCAGAGATCTACTGCTGGAAGAGAACCAACACCTAGGGTGTATCCCATGCCTACAGAATCAAATGGTAGGAACATTGGTAGATCCTTTTCTAGTAATTCAGAAATTTTTGTGGTAGTTCCTAATGATACTGTTTCTACAATGTTAGCCTCATCCTTGAGGGCCGGGATCATCTTGACTAGGCTCATAGTTTCAAGATCTATTATAGGTACCAACTTTTCCTCTGGTTTTGCGTCAGTGGGTTTATTAAGTTGGTTTGTTGGGAGTTCAAATTTCGAGTGAACGCCTGGTCTTCTTTTTAAGTCAACCAAGTGTATATCGAATGGTTTTCGATCACCTTTGGCCACAAACACCTTTCCTAAATGCAAGAATCTTGCTTCTTGAAATAATGTAGAAGGGATAGCCTTCATACGGTGTATCCATGGTCGGTCGAGGATCATATTATAGTTATTTTCCTAATCTATAATATAAAAATCATTCAGATTATTTTGGGTCCTAAGGTGACCGGTATTATTATAGTTCCAATTGAAGTGGCTTTAAGGCTGTCATAGCCTCTTAGTGTATTTCGAGTTGTGGAACAATTTGTTTCTCCATACCCTAGCTTTTGAAGGAAAGAGAAGGGGACTATATTAACTGCTGCCCCATCGTCAACCATCACGCATTTCACATAATTGTTATAAACCCACACTTGCAAGTGTAAGGCTAGATCACCTCGGCGTGTGATCTCAGCATCTGTTGGCATTTTGTTTATTTCGAATATGAATTCGACATCCCTATCCGGCTGTCCCGGAGGATGGATATCAAAGTCTACATGGTTTACCTGTGTTTCGGGAGGTGGAGTGATGTTAATTAAATGACCTAAGCCTAATGCCTCTAAAAGAGCAGCCCTGTGAGTAGGGGAGTTCTTCAATAAATCCAAAAAGGAGATGTGCGAGAAGGTTTTTGTTAGATCATTAATTAAATTGTAAGCACCCATGGGCTTTATTAATACTTGTTGGATATTTTTGTCTCTAGTGGGTAGCTTGGACTTAGTTGAGAGGAATATTCTCGTGTCCTTGTTACAGATTCTACGGGTAGTTCAGAGTCTAACTCCACTAAACCGACTATCTTAGGTCGTTGATGACTTCCTAATTGTGGCGCAACTAATGGATTCGGTGAAGTTGAGGCTTCATGATCATTGTTTCCTATAATTACGCCCTTATTTGTCCCATTCATATTTACCTTGTTATTGTTGTGATTTGGGAGCGGATCATTGAAGATCTTGAGGGGTGCGTTTTGAGGGGAGACTGCCCCTGTAAGAGTATTTGGTGCCGGTGACGTAGGATCTGCCAAGAACATATCTATGAAAATTTGTCTTTGTTCATCCGGAAAAGCGTTGCATGAACTTATTGTAGTCACGACACGTTTAAAGTGTCATGGCCTCAATTTTTGGAAACCACAATACGAGTTAGGATTGTAATTCCTAGTTTGTTGGCTAGGTGTATATTGTGGGCCGAAACTCGGATCAACATGTTGCCTATTATGATTAAAGTTTTACATTTGTTGTTTTTGACTTTGGTTCTGGTTTTGATACCCAATTGAGTTTTTGCTTGGACCTTGTGTAGGATTTCGCCGTTGTTGTTGTTGATGATGATGATTAAAATCCACTGTATTGATTGTTGGAGTAAAGTTGTTGTTTCGTTGGTTGTTTATTTGTGGTGGAATATTCACAACATTTACCTTTCTAACCTGATCAATTACTCCATCTATTGTCACTCCATGATTTTTATTAAGGATTTTAGGTCCTTGATTGACATTTGTCGTAGTAGGATAAGTTGTAGTGTTACGGTTTGGAGGTGATTAACCTCCGTTTTCTCCATATGTTTTGTGACCACATCAATTACCGCTTGATCTATTCAGAGAGAGCTCTCAAGTACTTCATCGTAAGTTCTTAGAGAGAACTTCTGGACTTCTTCCTTCACTTCGCTACTGAGAGAATGAAGGAATAAATCACATAGTTCCATCTGATCCATATTTGGAGCACTTGCCGAAGAATAAAGAACTGTACACCACCTCTGGATGAAATGGGCGAAAGATTCATTGTGTTCTTGTTTAATATGCAAGAATTCCCTGATTCCCATTCTTAATAATTTGTTCATGTCAAATGCCTTGATGAAATCTGAAACGAGTTTCTTGAATGAATGGATGGAAGCCTCAGGTATTCTATAATACCAATCGAGAGCGATGCCTTCCAAGGTTTTTGGGAATATTTTAGCAACAACCCCATCCCAAGGGAGTAATTCTCGAATGGCTGTAGCATAAGCCTTGATATGTGCATTCAGATCTCCCTCACCTTTGTACTTGGGAAAATCAGGAAGGGGTCTTGGAAGCATGACACTTCGTATGGTGAAATCTAAGGGCTCTTTCAAATATTATGAGTAAGTCCCTATCGCATATGTTTCGACCATTGATGGTGCCTGCTGAGGGAGCGGCGGTGGAATGGGTTGTTGACATGGCATTGCATATGCATTGGTAGGAGTGTAAGGAAACCCCTATGGTTGAGTAAAAATGCCGGGAGAGGAGAACATGTCCCCTTGTGGTGATTTGGAGTACATGTTTAAGTATGAAGGGGTATTGTCCAAGAATGGATTATTTTGTACTAGACCGGGAGGTGTCAGAACGGTGTTAGAAATGGTGGTTCTTGTTGGGGTTTGTTGTGAATACTGAGGAGTCACGCCTAACGTACCTATTCCTGTGAGGAGGTCTATTTGGCTAGGATTAGAATTTCCTGCCTGCATGAGTTGAGAATGGTGATTTTCCTGAGCAAGTTCTAACCCCCTCACTTTTTCTACTAACGTTGAAATGACTTCATTTGGTGAAGTCACGGTATTTTGCCTTAGCAGCGTTTGTTGTATATCATGGTGTTGTATAGGTATGTGATATCCTGCTATGAATTGATCGCTGCCTGCCAAGTTTCCTCAAGGGCATTTCCTGTATGTAGTGGCATGAAGGTATTTCCTTGAAAAGAGACCTCGGGTTGTGTTTGTAAATTCCCTATAGGTGGGTACATACTCCGAGAGCGTTGTTCATTCCTGACATAACGTACTGAATGTTCATCATCTAAACCTAGGTATGGGTCTGATTGTCTGCTAATTTGTGGTCTAAGTAGTATCTGAGGAGACAAACTAGATTCTCCTATGAATGTCATATTGTTTAAGCCTGAAGGATCTGTTTGTTGTGTTTGAGCGAGCTGATCCAACTCCTCTGTTTGGAAAGATGAGCTATATCTGACCCTTGGAGTTTGTGTTGACAACTGGTTAGTTAAGTAGTTGTCACCCCATATTGAGAGCAAGGGCAATGATTGTATTTTCAGTTGAGCATAGTATGCCTCAAGACCTAAGAGAGGCCTACCATATGCATCAAATCCTCGACATATTCGGGGATATATGAATACCCACATAATAATGGAAAGGAACGAAGGTGATGGTGAAAGCTAATGAGGTAGTAAAGACAAAAAATTCATTTAATTTAAAAGAACCAGTAGAAATCGACTCCTGCACTGAAAGTAGAAAGTTTCACATCGGGTTCACCAATTTTGTATGATTCAAAAGTGACAAGCGAGCGTGGGTATCTACAAGTAACTTTTCCTCACACCCGACCTCCCGAGGTTGTGCCAAGACTGCCGGTGGGGATTGAATATATGTGGGATGTAGACAAACTATTTAGGTAATCTGATGTCTTCGACGCGCACTAGTGGAAATTGCAAATCTAAGGCAAAGAAGGCCCTCCTAACCTGAAATGGTGTGATAGATCGATCAGCAAGGATGACTACTCGAAGGCTCCAATCAATATCGAGCTTTGGCATGATTCGGTCTATGGGTTGTGGAATACGTGGAAAATGACCTAGGATAGTTTCGTGTATGTTTCCAGATAAGGTCATAGGGTGGATGGTAAATATAATTAACTCTATGGGTGATTCTCTGGCCTAGTCTAGAATTCCTTAGCTTCGTTAGCTGCTATGTCTAACAAGGATAACTGTTCAATAATGATAGGTGGAAGTGGAGTAGATCTAAATACTAGTGTGCGTAGGCCAGCATCTATGTCTGATTCACCTATGGATTCGTTGGGCTGTGGGATTTGTGGGTCACAACCGTAGATTCATGTTTGTTGTGGTCCTACTATGGTCATGTGTGGAATCAGTCCCTAATCCCTAGTATCCAATAGTCATATGATTTTTCAGCCTCTATATTTAGAATTATCAATTGTACGATCTTTTCAGAGTATCTCACAGGCGTTCGTGCAACCTGAATTCTTAAGTTGGTATCTATATCTCTGTGAAAGTGTCTCTTGCATCTTCTTTGTGGGACCAAAGGATCACAACAAAATGTTTTCTCTCTTTCAAACCCTTCCACAAATCGTCATGTGGATATGTATCTAGGGTAATCTGTAATTTGGTTGATTTGACCAAAACATGTGTTCTTGGTCATCTTCTATGTTTAACCGATGTAATTGGGAACTAATTTGTTTAAAAGTTTACCGTTGTTCGGAAGACTTGGATCCTAAGATTCTGATCTATATCAGTTATTTCTATGATGAGATTGGGTTGGGACACGATTGGCTCGAATACGTATTCTCTGGGCTCTCTAGGTCCCATGATTGTCATACAAAAGCAACAACGTAAATCCAATTGCAGCAAAGTGAAATTAACTATGTAAAGTGTTTCTATAGCATATATGACTTCTCTATTTTTGTATTTTTCTTGATGAATTTATATGAATCAAATTTTAGAAGCAGCTATTTTAATATATCTAAAAATTGACAATTAATCTAATGACGAATTTAAAACAAACAAAGCAACCGAGTATAGCTACTTGTCTGTGTAGTTGTAAATCTATTCTAAACAATGAAATAACTGATCTAATCTATTTGAAAGACTCTCGATCCTACCTCAAAAGTGAGGAATGAATCATAGTTTCTCAGAAACTATCAATCCCCACAGCTTCCTTGGTAATATCAAAAGTAAAATTGACTGAAATAAAGTGATTAGATACTCTATTTGATATGCTTCTAATTAGAACTTTGAAAGCTAGAACCTGGATTCTGCAGAATAGTGGCAAATCCGATGGTGTGTGTGATTTTGTCCCCTTAGTTTGATCTCCTCGTTCCTTCATGCTCACGTGGATCCAGAAAAGCGTGTAATGCTAGCATCAACAAAAGTAGATATTGGAGTAAAGGCAGCTTTAGGATACAGACTAAATACAATGCGAGTAGGAGAGGGATAGCGCAAGAGCACAAAGCTTGGCTTATGCAATTCCTAGTGGGATTTATTGCGAGTCATGCAACATAAAATGTCCAGAACCTGAAACTATCATGTTTGAAGAACAAAACCTGTAACTTTAATGGCTTTCTATTGATAAACAGACTATCTTACTCCAATGGATTGGATGAAATAATAACAAGCACTTTGCACAAGATGGATATGTGGCTTCCTAACAACAAAACAACACTAACTAGGCATGTAATGAATGAAACTATGAATTCTAAGCAAAAGAAGAACTGAAACACCGAAATGAGAAATTGAGAGGAAAATTTTGAGGGGAAAATTTTTAGGGGCCATTTGCTTGAGCACAAGCCAACTATTTATAGCATTTGCATTTACCCAAGGTAAAAACCAAATTGATCTCTTAAACTATAAACAATGGCAAAACACTATTCCAGGGAACCAGAATCATTAATGCAAGCCCAAGGCGGTGAAAAAAAGATGGTAAACGTTGAAATTACATGAGTCATGTTAAAAATCATTCTATAAAATGCGTGAAGGACCGCTGCCCTGAGTAGGGTGGCGGTTACAGGACCACCACCCTGTCCCAGGCGGCGGTTTCATAACTTAAGAGAAAAAAGGAAAATAAAAGAGGGGAAAAGGAAAAAACAAAGCATGCAGGGCTAAGCGGGGCATGCGCGATGATAACGCATTCTTGGAGAGCTTTTTGGATCTCGAACACCTTGCGAGGAGATCTGTATCATCATTGGGGTACATGTTACATTGTTCCTGTAGTGCAATACCCTATAATTTTGGTACGTACAGTGACTCCATATTTTGTTAAAAATTTCTTATAAATTCCAAAGTGTCTTAAACTTTGAAAATTAATATTTGTTGTTTATATTTTCAAAGATGGAAGGAAAAATTCCTTCTTTAATAAATATCTTACAAGAAAATTGTTTTTGAGCTTGGAATGACAAACCCAAATAAGAAACAAGTTTGGAAAGCTTTGGGGGATCAAAGGTCAAGAGAGAAGGTAGTGCCAGTCGTGGAAAGTGATCAACCTATAATAGAGGATTATTCTACATCCCTAGATAGTTTAGAATTTGGCATTCTTCATGAAAATATAAACACTCCAACTGGTTAAGGGCCATTGTTTGTAACTAGAATAGATATTCCTCACCTCCCTCCTTTATCACTTAGAACTAATAGGTTTTTTTAGACCGAGTCATTGAAGGATACTTACTTTAAATATCATACACTCATGTTCCAAATACCTCCTATCCCACATCATTTTAATCCTCCTATAGGATCACCTCCTCATAATAACATGGCTCATCCTCCACCTAGACCTCCCTTTGTTGTCAATGTGTTTAGACCAATAGATTTTAGAGGCATGGTTGGGTATCCTAATGTTGTACCACAAGATGTAAGAAATAGGTTGCCCAAATTTTAGGGAAATAATGCCATCACTGGTGATCAGCACTTAAAAATATTTGTTAATATGATGGAGGATTTCAAAATAGAACATGAAGATGTATATGTAAAGCTATTCATTCACACTCTTGAAGAAGATGCACGTGATTGGTATAAAGCTTTACCAGAAAACTCAATAGATTCATGGAATGAGATGAAGAATTCTTTCAGATTATAGTATGGGGATAAGACTGACCCAAGGTTCTTATTATCAAATTTTGATAACATAAAAATAATACCAATGAACTCGTTAAATACTTCAATACCAGATTCAATAATAATTTGACTAGATTTCCCATAATTTTGCGGCCTAGTGATGAGTCTTACCTAATTAAATATTCTTATACTTTTGACAAGAAATATTCTTATTATTTAAGGGATAAGAATCTTAGAAATTTAAGTTAGGCCTTCACTGGGGCCTTAAAAATTGAAATCAATATTAAGGTAGATGGAAAACCTCCTAAGAGGGAGGGTGTTAAATTGATTAATCTTGAGAAACCTCAGTCGGGAAAGGAATTAGATCTAGAAGTAGTTGTGAAGACTCTGGTAAGAGAAGTTAGAAAAATATCTTATAATCTTGTCAAAGTAGAAAAAGGAATAGGATAGAGTTCTTAAGGCCAGCATTAACCTCAGGGCCAAAATAAATTTGGAAATCATCCTAGAGGTGATCACAGATCAAATGAGAGAGGAAAAGGGCCCATGGGATTAGGAAATAAATAGCCACAACCTAGAGAAAATAATTTGGTCCCTGATCCTTTGACTGCTAGGGTTTTCATGGTATAAGAAGACCATGTTATTGATTGGTGTGATAAGTGTCTCTTGCCACATCCCCTATGATCTAAATAAGGAATTTGAAGAGGTAGATGATGATGAAACTTACAGTGATGTATGCATGATGGAGTGCCTTGATAATCCACAACAAGGTGCCACTTCAACTAAGCTGATAAGTGCCAAGATTATAGAAAGTTTTTGGGATTGCATTCACCGGGTATATCCTCTTCCTCCTAATGATGATATTGAAGTTGATATGGTGCAATATTTTGATTTACCTAATCATGACTTTGAATATTTGAGAGCTCTAATGATTAAGAAGTATGATGGGGGAATTCCTTCTAAGGAATACATGTAAATTTTTTTGAATTCATTGGTTACTCAGGAAAAGGAGCATAATCTCAAAATTAGAGTTGTCAAAGGGGGAGGGCCACAAGCCAAGACAAAAATATTATTCTCACTAATATCCCAAAGGATCCCCCTAAAAATGATACACCTAGCAAAGGCCTAGTCACTCCAAATAAAACTTGTACCCCATCTCATGCCCAAGCTGTAAAGAGTCTCATACCACAAGAAGGGGTAGTAACTCTCCCTCCCAATATAGTCTTACCCAAATACATCCCTTGTGATATAGCCCATATGTTGAGTTAAATCAAATTCATTGTGCCTATTGTTGAATTTCTTAGGATCCCTAAGCATAGAAAAAGGGCATTTGAATATTTGGGATTCAAAGAGGAGGTAATACCCCAAACAAGAATGTGAATAATGTGGATACTCCCCTTGTCATTGCAGAACTGGAAGTACCAAAAGCATTGGAAGAATTGGGAGAATCACCTGAGGTATATCTTGGGTACTTCTCTTGTTGAATCTCAACTTGATGTTGATCCTTTATATACTACTTTAATCATTAAGGACATATTAGTGCACAACTGCATGTTTGATTCAAGGGCCTCATGTAATGTGATGCCTCTTGAGGTAATGAATTAATTGAATATCAAAGTGATAACATATTTTGGAAAGTTCACTGCTATGGATTCAAGGGAGGTTTCGGTGATTGGGTATGTAAAAGTATTGATAGTGTAATTGGCATTTTACTCAGGAAAATGTTTGACCTTGAATGTAGTTATTGTAGATTGTCCTACCAAGTGGGGAATGTTATTGTCAATAAGTTGGGTTGTTAGTGTGGGTAGGAGTGTATAGATGGACATGTCATATGCAACCATATAAGTAGAGGGAAGCCTCGTTAAATTATATGGTGAGAAAAAGATGCTACATCTGATTGAAGACCCTAACAATGCTTCTTATGAGGTATTATATACAGATGTAGATGTTGATAATTTTATGGGCTATACAAATTTTAAAGAGAATAGCATTAATAAGTGTAAATAAGCTAAGAAAATTGGATTTCCCTTGATTTTGATGTTTGATGGAGCTTGTTCTAAATTTTGGAACAAAGTCTCTGCAATTATCCTTATGTCTCCAAACCAAGAGGATTTCAATTTTTCCTTTAAACTTAGATTTGAGTGCACTAACAATATTTCAGAATATGAAGCATTGCTTTTGGGTTTAAGGATTTCTTGGAGGTATGGTATCAAGGAAATTATTGTTAAAGGATATTCATAATTGGTAGTCAAACAAGTTAGGAAATTGTATGCAACCAAGAATCAAAGAATGAAACAATATAAGCATGCAGTTTGGGACTTTATTGAAATTTTTGACTCTTTCAACATAGTATACCATGATAGAAATTAGAATGCTACTATAGACAGGTTGGTAGTATTGGGATCTAGATCTAAAAATTGTACAATGTCTCCTTATTGTGAATATGATATAGAAGTGTTGTCAAGACCATCTATCCTCGACAATGCCTTGACAGGATTGTTAATAGACATATGTTAGCCTCAAGAGATGTGGAAGAGCACAACTTGGGGACTGAGGAAAAACCTAGAAAAATATGGCTAGGTAGTAACCTGAGTAAAGAAGAAAAGCAATCTTATGTCCAGATGTTAAAAAGTACTAGGACTACTTGGCATGGTCATATTCAAAATTGAAGGCATATAGGGAAGGCCTTTTCCAACATGAGATACCATTATAACCTAATGTCAAGCCATTTAGGAAAAATAAAAGGAAAATCTATCCAATCCTTTCCCTCAAAATGTAAGAAGAGTTAAAAACTAAGGGATGGAGGCATCATACAACCAGCAAGATATTATTCATAGGTGGAAAACCTAGTGCCAGTTTGAAAGAAAAATGGACATATAAGTTTGTGTGTGGACTTTAGAAATTTGAATAAGGCCTCAATCAAAGACAACTATCCATTTCCTAATATGGATAACATGTTGCAACTGGTTACTAGATCTAAGATGTTGTCTACTCTAGATGGATTCTTAGGATATAACCAAGTGGTAGTAAAGAAATCAGAACGAATCAAAATTGCTTTCACCACTCCATGGGGTACCTATGCATATGTGAGAATTCCATTTTTCCGAATGAATGCTAGAGCTACCTTTCAAAGAGCTATGGATGTAGCATTCTCAAGTTACATAAATGATTTTATTATTGTGTACCAGGATGATGTGACAATGTTCTCAAGAAAGAGGAATGATCACTTGTAACATGTGGAAAAGATGTTTCTAATATGTAGAGAGTATGGAATCTCATTAAACCCTAAGAAGTGCCATTTTGGGGTTCAAAAGGAAAAGCTATTGGGGCACATTATATCTAAGGAAGGGGTCATGATTGACCCTGAAAGAGTGGAAGCTATTGGAAAATTTCCTATTCCCAAAACCAAGAAAGGAATTTGTCCTTCTTTGGTTAGATAAACTTCATCAGGAGATTCATTTCCAATTTTTCTAAGATGACTATCCCCATCACAAGTATGCTAAAGAAGGATCAAATTATCAAATGGGAAGAGGAAGTTGTCCAAGATTTTACTGGAATCAAGGAAGCACTAAAGAATGTTCATGTCTTAGCAGCCCCTGATTAAAAAAATATTTTCAATTTTTTTTTTTTTCCTTTGAAAATACCATTGCATCTATACTATTGCAGAAGGATGAGGAAGGAAATGAAAGGCCAATTTATTTTTTAGTAAAGCATTGCAGGGGGCTAAGTTGAAATACACCATCATGGAGAAGCATGCCTTTGTTTTGGTTAGAGAAACAAAAATTTCAGGCCATATATCTTAAGTTCAAATATCATAGCGTATGTTCCCCATACCATGGTCAAGGACATCTTATCAGAAATGGAAATATCCCATAAAAATTTTGATGGGTGAAAAAATTACAAGAATATGACATTGATATTCAAACTACTAAGTTGGTTAGAGGTCTAGGCTTGGAAAATCTAATGGAAGAAAAAAATTGTAAGTGATGGAAGTAAATGAAGTTGGGGAGGGAAATATGAATGTTCATGAGAAACTAGTCAGCTCCACATGGTATAAGGACATAACATTTTACCTCAGGAATTTAGAGTTTCCTAGGAATTTAGATAAAAATCAGATAAGGAAACTTAAATTATCCTCCCATAAGTACATCATCACTGATTATGGGTTGGCATGGAAGAATATTGAAGGGGTCCTCCTAAGATGTATTACTGAGGATGATGCCCACAAATTAATTGCAGATTTTCATGGTGGAGTATGTGGGAGTCATTTTTCTAAAAGGGTAACTCGACCATAAGATCTTGATGGTAGGTTATTGGAAGCCCACACTCTTTAAAGATACAACCTTTTCAAGAAGAAAATGTTAAATCATCAATGATTTTTAGGAAGAATAAAGGATTTAGGCACTCTCCTTTACAACCAGTGTCAATTGAAGCCCCTTTCAAACATTGGGGTATGTATTTTGTTGGAGATATTTCAGATCCTTCAAGTGCATACCACAAATGGATATTGGTGGCAATTGATTACTTCACCAAGTGGGTCAATGCTATCCCTACTAAGAAATCAACTCATCATATTGTTATGGATTTTATCCTAAATCATATAATTTACAGGTTTGGAGTACCTACCAAAATAGTTGCTGACAATGCCATGAGATTTTGAGCCAAACCATTAGTGGCCATATGTCAAGAGTATGGGATAAACCTAACATATGCATCTAACTAAAACCCTCAGCGAAATGGAAAGGTGAAGCAAGCAACAAAAATTTTCGAAGATAATTACAAGGACACTAGAGGTTAACAAAAGAAGATGGGGTGAGCAGTTGAAGTTTTCTGTTTAGGCAAGATAGAATCATTGCTAAAAGAGCACTGGAAAAATTCCATTCTAATTAGTCTATGGAGTTCAATACATTCTCCCCATACATGTGCAATTATATTATTACCAATTAATTTAGCAGCTTCAGGATGAAAATTTCAGCCCTTATGATGCAAGGATTAATCATATTGTTGAGTTAGATGAAGAAAGGAGAGAATCCCACCAAAGGAATCTGAAGTTTAGGGAAAATATCAAAAGGTTATTCAATAAAAAGGTAAATCTTAGAATTTTCTATGTCATAGATCTTGTATTATGATGGGATAGTAGGCTAGAGGATAACGAGAAACATGGAAAATTTGATACATTGTGGATAAGCCCTTATTCCATTGGTATCAAAATTAGTGAAAACACTTTCTTGTTAAAGAATTTGGATGGAGAATTAATTTTCTTGTTAATGGAAGGCACCTAAAACATTTCCTCAACTGATTTCAAAGTGAGGTATGAATCAATGTACAATGTATCATCTTTTGACTTTTTTTTCATTTTTTTGTGTGTTTTTGTTTCCTTTTGTTTTCCTGGTCTATAGTGACCAATTGTCCTGATTTCTTGGTATGTTTTTGAGAGATGTGTTATTATCACTTGACCTAGTGTGTATTTTACTTGACTCCATAACCCAATGGACTTTGGCACTTGATATGCAATGTGTGTATTTTGTGTGGTTCTTGTGGCACCCATCGGGGTGCCCATCCCCAAGTCGGAGCTGGTGTTGGTGCTCAAATTATGTCACCCCTTATTCTTGAATATACCTTCAAATGTTTTTATGTTGTTTGGTAGTGTTATTGCAAAATCACAACACCCCCAAATGGCCAAAGATGTGAAGTGGTTAAAATGGGGCATTCGGTGTGATTGCATAACATTGGATCATCTCTCAAGTTGTGTGACTTGCAAACTTGAGATGATCCTCCAGAGAAAGTTTTTTCTTGTTCCTAAAATACTTGCCACAAGATAATCTAATGTAGGAAAAAACTAAACTATCCTAATCTAACCATTCTAAGGAACCAAAGAGAAAGAGAGGGTGAAAGAAAATCCTACACTAAAGTGGTGATACACTAGAGAAGGAAAGGGGTGAGATGCTCTATTGAGGGAGGATGAAACAAGGGAGAAAGGAAGATGGGAAGGTTAGATAGAAGTGACACAAACCCATATCCTAATCCATGATAAAAAAATCCATGAAACACAATGTCGTGCACCTAAAAATGTGAAATATGTGCACAAAAAAAAGATTTGAAAGGGAGAGGCACATAGAGAAAACAAAACAATGTAAAGGGTTGAAGAAACCGATGAGACCAAAATATGTCTCATTATATCACCAAATAACATTCTTATTCTCTCTCTCAAAATAAAGCTTTCAAGTGAATTTAGATGTAGTTTTAATAACATATATCATATTTAAGGTAGAATATAGGATTTATCTTATCATCTCTTTAGAAATCTATTTGCAATCTAATTGTTGTTATTTCTTGATATTTCTTCTAAAGTTGGAATGCAATAGTGTGTAGAAAATAGGTCATAAACAACTATACTCCAAGTTCATAGATTGCAGCTATGGAAATTCTTCACACAACTACGGAAATGCCTAGCTACGGAAATTCTTCACACAGCTATGGAAATTATTCACACATATACGGAAATTCCCAGCTACATAAAATCTTCACGTAATTACGGAAATGCCCAGCTAGTGAAAGTATTTTGGTTTTTTCCAAAGTAATGTAAAGGAGCATCAAACTATTAAGTCTACTCTTTGATTCCACATCATCAACCAAGAATATAGATCCAAACATGTGGCAATCCAAATTCATGAATGCATGTGGCATTCCAAGAAGAATTCAAAGTCATGGACTTAGCACTCCCCATTTTTCTCTCCATGTTTCAAGGATGAGCAAATGGTGGAATAGTATTAGGAATGTTGAATAAGTACTCTCCCACTTTGTGTTCCTAGATTAAAGGGATGAGTTGTAGAAATATTCTCCACGATAAGTGGGTTGTTGTAGTCAAGTTTGTTTAGTATTTATTGCTTTGAATAAATCCGCCCAAGAATAGGTAGTTAGTTCTTGGAGTGTGGACCAAGTAAACTAGGAGTAATGTCTATAAATACCTCTTCCATATATTTGAAAAAGGGGGATATTTTGTAAATCAGTTTTGAATCAATACAAGTGAAATTTTAAAAGTTAATTGTAGTTTCTCCAAATCCAAAGGGAAGAGAATGGCCAAAAGCTGCACTTCCCCAAGGATGAGAATTTTTCTGTTATTTCTTAGCATAGTTTATTTACTGCAGATTTATTTCAGTAGTTTAGTTGTTGTGTGTTTCTTTTTCATGCATGTTTAATTTCTGTATGTTTTCTTAGGAAGAATTATTGTTGAATAAGATTTTCCTTTCTCCTTTTGCATATAGCTTTAGACACCGCCTTGGTTATAATGACACCAACTTTTCTATGAGTTGGTTAAATGACTGGTAATACAATGACCCGTCATTTTTGCGCCGTCATGCTTTGGGATCATGGTGTTATTAGGAGACTCATATTTTTCTAAAAGAGTATTCTAGTGATAGTAGAATACCTCTTAACAAGATTTGTGATAGGAGATTCTTATTCAATAGCTTCTTTAGAATTTCTTTTCATGCAACTAGATTAGAATTTGCTTTCAAGTTTTTTATTTTCGCTATTTCTTTTCGTAATTTTAATTTCCCGCAAATTTCTTTTTTACAAATAGATTAAATTTTTCTGCAATTAGATTTAGAAACTTGATGGAGATTGCCAAAAGAAACCCCCTCCTCAATAACATGGAAACACCATTTTATATTAGTCCATCAAACATGTGTTTATATAATTATTTCCTCTGTTAAGAAATATTTCTATTATATTCATATTGAGAATTTCAATATGATATTATAGATTGTTGATAAGACTGACTACCTTAATCAGCATATGAATGAAAAATTCATAATAGAAATATGTATTATCATCAAATAAAACCAAGTACCTAGTTCTATTTCCTATATACATAGCAATTATAGTGGCTAGTTACCCATGTATTTTGGTGTGATGGAATGGATACAATAGGAATTTGATGATAAGTTTTCTTAATATTTATAAAAATTGTAAAATAATATATTTTTGTAGGGTCTAAATTGATTTGGGTTTCCTATTCTGAAATATTTCTTGTTTGCATGTATTAGATTCAATACCAGTTCATGCATGCAAGAAATGCAAAAAAAGAGAAAAAAAGAAAAAAACTAACTTTGTGCAGGTTAGCCGAGACACAGATTTCTATGGAATATTTGTGTAAACAAATTGGGAGTTGAAGGAAAAGCTGAGTTGCTTCTGACACGGAAGAAGGAAACGTCATGTTGAAGGAAAAAATCCATCTCTGCACCTCAAATTCCTGCAATCAAAAATGAATCTACAACAATAATAAAAGTTATTAGAACATGGTAGACAAATGCAAAAAGGTATGCATTATTCTCACATATAACAACTCATTTGGTTGAAAAGTTCAAGCATGCAACAAGATAATTATATTTTTAATTCTTACATTTAATGAAGTGAGATATTCCCTTTTGCATGCAATGACTCATGTGGTTAGAAAAATTCAAATAACATGCATTCCTATTTTATCTCTTTTATTTAATGAATTAGTCAAATTTTGTTAAGATATTCCTTGCATGTCGACTTAATTGATTTAGAAATAAATTTTGCATACAAAGAGGAAATAAATTTGCATGCAATGAATGTTATAGATTGCATATATTTTAATCAATTAAGTCTCATGCAAAGAGTGCTCCTAAATTGACTCTATTTATTTAATGAGGGAGACTTGTTCTAAATTATTTTCAATAATTATTGGAGATTTGAATTTGAAGGAGCTAATTGTTACAAGCATCTATTTTTTAGATGAAATAATTAATGCAGGAAATTACAAAATCAACATACATGGCGCATTGAAGAGGAGGTCAAAGGAAAAAAAAATCATTTGATACGGAAATCGCGCATGAAAAATAGCCGCATTTTCTGATGCAAACTGCTCGTGGGTCATAACAAAATAGATCAAACAATTTCTGGGTTTTGTTCTACATGAAATGATATTTCTAGATCATTTTGAATCGCTCATTTTCATTTAGAAATGACCAAGATATCACAGTTTGAATGCACACTGCTCAAAATAAATAACATGTTGCAGACTATTTTGATAACAGTGTTTTCTGATCCAAACTGCTCAGTTCAGTAAAGAAATCACTCAAACTATTTCGGGTCTTGTTCTACACGATCTAAGCTTTCCAGATCATTTTGAATTTCTCATTTTTGTTGAGAAACGACCAAGATATCACATTTTGAATGCATGCTGCTAAAAAATAACATGTTGAAGATTGTTTTTAAATATATATATCTTATGATGCATGCAAGTATTCTACCAGTACTCCTCATTTTCAGTACCTAATTCGTTCCATGCTACCTTCTTTGTCTCATTTTTTGTGAAAAATTCATTTTCCCAACTTCTGAAAACACCAAAAATTCCTCTGATATGCAATAGTCAATGTTAATCTTCTAAAAAAACAATGGGGAAAGTTGAAAACCAGCAAATGGCTGCTTTTCCCAAACCAAAAAAAAAAATGGGGGGAAAGTTGAATACCAGCAAATGGTTTCTTTTCCCAAACCAAAAAAAAAAAAAAAAATTCACTTCAAAGTCTTTCTTAGATTCATATGACTACTTCTCTTATGCCAACTTGGTTGATGAAATCATTTTCTTCTGAAAAGTTCTATGCTGCAATGACCTTGACTTCATATCTATTTGTTTTTTCACTGCAGATAGAAATCACGGTTATACAACATGATGAAAGCAAGGATAACTATTGAGTATGGTATAGTAACTTTTATTTTTCTATTCTTGAATATTGTTATTTGTTGTTTTAATTACAAATAGATTCACTTCTCGAAAGCATAAAAAAAAAAAGAGCAATTGTTATCACGAACTCCATGTGTTGATCAAGTCAAGTAACAAAGAAAATGATGTAGATGAAGTTTTTTCAATTTATAGCAATTGAGATCTATAAGATGCTGAATTAAAAAAAAAAAAAATTGCATGAGGGCATGCACAAAGCTAAGTGTGGGGGAGACTCACTCTCTCCCAAATATTTTGAAGAATGCATGAGGAATCAAAGAATTAAGTGTGGGAAAAATATCTCTACATTATCTATGGAAAACCTCATGAGAGCATGAATTAAAAAAAAAAAAAAAAAAATTACTTCTAAAATCTCGGTTTCTTGCTACTATCATGAAAAAGGAGAAGACAATTTGAAAGATGCGAAGTATTGACAAAATCAGATTCTACAAGAAGATCAGAGCTTGCATGAGGCCATGCAAGAAGTTAAGTGTGGTGGATTCTCTAGAGAAGGAAAGGGGTGAGATTCTCTATTGAGGGAGGATGAAACAAGGGAGAAAGGAAGATGGGAAGGTTAGACAAAAGTGACACAAACCCATATCCTAATCCATGATCAAAAATCCATGAAACACGATGCCGTGCACTGAAAATGTGAAATATGTGCACATAAAAAGATTTAAAAGGGAGAGGCACATAGAGAAAACAAAACAATGTAAAGGGTTTAAGAAATCGATGAGATCAAAATATGTCTCATTATATCACCAAATAACATTTTTATTCTCTCTCTCAAAATAAAGCTTTCAAGTAAATTTAGATGTAGTTTTAATAATCAGATATCATATTTAAGGTAGAATATAGGATTTATCTTATCATCTCTTTAGAAATCTACTTGCAATCTAATTGTTATTATTTCTTGATATTTCTTCTAAAGTTGGAATGCAATTGTGTGTAGAAAACAGGTCATAAACAACTATATTCCAAGTTCATAGATTGCAGCTACGGAAATTCTGCACATAGCTACGGAAATTCTTCACACAGCTACAGAAAGGCCCAGCTATGGAAATTCTTCACACATCTAAGGAAATGCCCAGCTACGAAATTCTTCATGCAGCTATGGAAATGCCCAACTAGTGAAAGTATTTTTGTTTGTTCCAAAGTAATGTAAAGGAGCATCAAACTATTCAACTTACTCTTTGCTTCCACGTCATCAACCAAGAATATAGATCCAAACATGTGGCAATCCAAAGTCATGAATGCATGTGGTGTTCCAAGAAGAATTCAAAGTCATGGAATTAGCACTCCCCATTTTTCTCTCCATGTTTCAAGGATGAGCGAATGGTGGAATAGTATTAGGAATGTTGAATAAGTACTCTCCCACTTTGTGTTCCTAGATTAAAGGGATGAGTTGTAGAAATATTCTCCACGATAAGTGGGTTGTTGTAGTCAAGTTTTTTTAGTATTTATTACTTTGAATAAATCCACCCAAGAATAGGTAGTTAGTTCTTGGAGTGTGGACCAAGTAAACTTGGAGTAATGTCTATAAATACCTCTTCCATATATTTGGAAAAGGGGACATATTTTGTAAATCAGTTTTGAATCAATACAAGTGCAGTTTTAAAAGTTGATTGTAGTTTCTCCAAATCAAAAGGGAAGAGAATGGCCAAAATCTGCTCTTCCCCAAGGAAGAGGGTTTTTCGTTATTTCTTAGCATAGTTTATTTATTACTGATTTATTTCCTTAGTTTAGTTGTTGTGTGTTTCTTTTTCATGCATGTTTAATTTCGTATGTTTTCTTAGGAAAAAGTATTGTTGAATAAGATTTTCCTTTCTCCTTTTACATACAGCTTTAGACACCACCTTGCTTATAATGACACCAACTTGTCTATGAGTTGGTTAAATGAATAGTAATACAATGACCGTCGAAACACCGAGAAAAACATGTTTTATTGCTCTATATGGGTGCATAGACCATTACATTTCTGCTTAGAGGAACAAAAATTATTTCCAGTGTAGGAGAAGGTTTTCGACTCAAAATGGAGTTGGGAAACAAATTTGACATAGTTTCCCTATGCCCAAAATAATATCTCCTTCTCAAATGAGAAGTGTTACAATATATAGAAAGAATAAGAGAGAAGAGAGGAAAAATTTGAATCCTATTTCAACTACCATAGGATATACATTGAATCGTGCCTTGAAGACTCACCACTATTAATCAATGGCCCTTTCAAATATGCCCCAAATCTATTGATTCTGACTCCCTCTATCTGTCTGACATATTGAAGAAGAATGGTGGATGAATTGAATCGAGATCGGTAGTTGGAGAAATCAAGCTCTGTATTAATGGACTAGAAGATGTTTTCCCATTTTTACCCACCAATGCCTGCAAAATATGATATTTTATTTTTCCAAGGCATAGAGGGCATCAAGACATTTCTAAAAAATATTCTCCCACCCAAATATGAGTTCTCAGTCAAAATATATGGCCATTTGAATTTTTGGGTTGCGGGTGCATAATATTTAAATGTGTCTATCTATACCGGGTCCACGTGGCATCTCTGTACTCATTTGAGATTTGACTCCTTCCTTCACTCTTGGAATAGTGCACATGTGACATGTGGCGGTGTCCACAGGTTTCCCTATTTCCTTTGTATTCTTTCTAAGTCTTTTCCACAGGAGGAGGCACTGTATTCGACCCAAGACACGTGGAGGCTTTGCGCATGTTTAGAAATTGCCCCCAGAATTTACCTTTGGAGTAGCGTGGATACGACACATGGAGACATCCACGGGCCTTTGGAATTTTCAATGGTTTCCCTCACCTTTTCAGGATCTGGGACACATGGAAGGTGACACTCATTTGACAACCTGCTTAGGGTCCCGCTTTTGAATGTGCGTTGTTTAGACACCTGGTGCCTTCCACTTGCATTCATTACTTAGCCATTTTTGTCCCATTCTCCTTTTGACCTATGTTGACCATTGGCTATGTGGAGGGTTGGCACAAGTTTGAGTCTCTACCTTGGGCTCCCATTTTGGAATTGCGTTGAGCCGACACTTGGCACCTTCCACCGAGTCAAAGACTTTTCAATGGTTGGTGCAACTTTTTGGAGCTCTAGACATGTGGAGGCTTGGTGCTTGTTTGAGCCTGCCCCTTTGGTTTTAACTTTTTGAGGTGCATCGTTTGGACACTTGGTAGCTTCTACTATCTCCTCCATACTTAGTCAATTTTGGGGTCCATCCTGAACTATTTCAGAGCCCGAAGACTTTGAATCTTCTCTGTTTCTTTTCCTTTGAGTCTCTGGTTCCTTTGAAACTACTTGGCCTCCTTGCCCAACCCTGCTATTCCATTTCAGAGCCCACCTATAATCTATTTGTTGTATTTAAGCCATAGATTCACTAGATAGAGCCATTTCTTGAATTTTTTCTTACATGGGGTCGTTTTATCTTTCGCAGGCCCCGTCACTCCATTGTAAAGTCCCTTTGCAACCTTGTTTGTCATCCTGGAATGTGATCTCATGGGTATGATTCATTTCCTTCATAATTTCCTTAAGTGCAAGACTTGTCTTGACCAAATTTATCATGGGGAAAATTTGGGATAGCAATTTGACGACTCATGGGGACATCTACCTACTAGATGAAGAGACCAATAGCCTTGAAGCATCCATTGGGCATGGAATCACAATTAATGGCTTGGTATTGACCCTTCCTTCAAAATGGACTCCTCGACTACCTACAATTTCTATGTTCTTCCTATCTATGAGCTTGCTTGCATGTTTGCACTCTTAATTTTCATAAGAAAATCTTGAAATGGAGTTTCTGAGAGTAGAAAATTATATTGACCTGAGGCTTTCATTTGTCCCTAAATGGAATGAATTAAAAACATCCTTTGGTTGCTCTACATTTGTTTCATTTTTTGGAACTAGCAATCACGCTCTGCATAACTATGGATCTTTCTCGCCATGAATACTGAATAGCCTGGCCTTGGTCTATCCCGAGAATGGACTGTTACAATGTTTACCCGGGGCACATTGAACTTCATAATGACATAACCTTGGAGCAACAAAACACAACAACAATGTTATGTACAAATTATCAAATCATACATGCCTCAAATGAGACATTCAGAGTGTGAACAAGCACTTCTACTGAAAAAAAATCTACTCCTACTCCTATACTAACTAGAAAGAAAGAAAAGCTTAAACAAATCCTGCTACAGGTAGGGAGAAATAGCTTCCCTTTCTCAAAAGGGGAATCCATGCAAATGATTTGACACTGAATATGGTTGTCCTGGATGAATAAAAAACTAAATTTAAGCCTATCCTCCACCCAAATCATCAAGGTATCTACATTAACCAAAAATACCTCCTCAAGCTGATTGGCATTGGACTCCTGGAGGTGTTGATGATGACCCTTGGTACTTTGATGCTCATCCTCATGCCCTGAAGTAGGCATGACTAGTTTTGGCTTCTCCCTTGGCTCCAATGAAGCCAAATATTTGATTGGGCAAGGTATGGTCCTTTGAATCTACCCATGGTTCTAAACTCTAACTCTAAAAATGGAGTATTTTTGTGGACCTTATTAGATGGATGGTGAGAGAGAGATGATGACATCTCCTTTCTTTTTCTCTTCCTTCTCTTGTGAAGAACATGGAAGACCATGATCTTCCAACCCTGGTTCTAGAGGGATGTTGTGAGACACAGGCTGTTGTCTTTGAGTGCCCTCCTTTATGGTAGTAGGCTCATGTGCTTGGAAGATGGATGGAGGAGGAGTAGATGATGTAACCTCCATGGGATCCTCTCCATCAAAGAAATCCTCCAAGTCAGACAGATAATTTATCTCCTTGTTGTCATGTTGCATGTGGTATACCTCCTCCATGGTGTCCTCCTGATATGCAACTTGATCACCATGGCTCCCTTCATCCTCAAACATGAAGTTTGAAAGATAAAACTCTTCTTCAACATTAGAGCTTGAAGGGGATGAAGTGGAAGGAAGAACTGAAGGTTCTCTTATAGCCTACTCCACAATTGGAACCTTTGAAACTGTATGGTCCTCCTTCATAATGGGTTCATCAATCAAATTAGGCACTTGAATTGAAAGTAAAAATCTTCAATGATTCCTTCTTCATTGAGTGGCCTCATCTCTGATTCGATCTCTCCCAACTGCTCCTCTTCAATGGGACTTGGAGCTGGTTTTTCTTTGTCTTCAACTGGTTGTGTAGCTTGGATGAGCTCAACATCCTCTTTAGACAAAGTTCCATCATGGACATTGCATCCAGAGCAGCCAGACTACTAATCTTCTTCTTCTTGTTTTCGTTCCCTCTGCTGCAAACTCGGTTTCAGCCACATTGCTCTTCAAATTTTACCTCCTAAGTTCACTTGACCATCAAGGGGATCTTTATAAACCCAAATTTGGCGAGACCAACTCTTCATATTATCTGTCATTTCTTCTCTATTTCAAAATTTAGGTTTATAAATATCCCCTTGATGGTCAAGCCAATAGAGGAGGTCAAACTTGAAGCGCTAGTGGTGGCCGAGACGAGTTTTGAGCAGATACAAGGAACAAAAACAAGAAGAAGAAGATCAGCGATCTGGCTGCTCTAGATGCATGCGATATCTCCATGATGGCACTTTATCTCGAAGAGGAAGCGAGTTGATCAAATTTGCAAAACCAATTGAAGAGGAAGAACAACTAGCTCTAAGTCCTATTAAAGAGGAGAAACTAGAGAGATCAAATCGTAGTTGAGGCCACTTAATGAAGAAGGCATCATTGAATATTTTTTGCTTTCATTTCAAGGGCCGATTTGATTGATAAACCCATGATGGAGGAGGACCATACGATTCGAGGTTCCAAGTGTGGAGCAAGCTACAAAAGAATTTTTAGTTCTTCCTTCCACTTCATTTCCTTAAAGCTCTGATGTTGAAGAAGATTTTTATCTTTAAAACTTCATGTTTGAGGATGAAGGGATCCATGGTGATCAAGTTGTAGATCAACATGGCAACATGAAGGAGGTAGACCACATGCAACATGAAAAAAAGGAGACAGATTATCTGTCTGATTTGGAGGAGTGCTTTGAAGGAGATGAGCCCATGGAGGTTACATCATCTACTCCTCCTCCACCCATCTTCCAAGCACATGAGCCTGCTTCCATAAAGGAGGGCACTCAAAGATAAGAACTGTGTTTGTATGTACCTAACATTATAGGTATCTTATCGCGTAAAGAGGTTAAAGAAACCCCAATGATGATTTAGATCTCTTTGCAAGGTGTTTAGAATCCAAAAATCTCGCCAAGTATACATTTACATCCTAAAATACCTTATCTCGACCTTTACATGCTTCATTCTAAACCATGTCCCCCTTTTCCTTGCATTTTTGTCATTAGTTTCAAGACCACCGCCCGCCTGGGTGGTAGTCCTGTGACCGCCACCCAAGACAGGGTGGCGGTCCTACGCGCATTTTCTAGAACTTTTCGACACTTTTTCAACGTAAAAAATCAAGTGGTGCTCACATTTCTCAACCACTCTTTCTTGCATTTATGTTTTAGCCACCTAGTAAATAGTAATTTCTCTTTGTTTATAATAGAAGATTTCAATTCAAAATTACCCTCTAGTAAATCCAAATGCTATAAATACCAAGCTTGTTTACAAGCAAATGGCCCCTCACCTTCTATGGTTTATTATTCAGTGTGTTTTAAAGTTCTTCCATAAGTTTCAATAGGTTTAGATTTTGCATGAATTCTCAGCCTCTCAGTTCAAGGCTCCTTTCTTCCTTTCTAATTTAGAGATCACTTGATCTTCATACTTTCATTTTTCTCCATTGTTATCCTCAACACATTCAGCTTAGCATAAGATAGTTTCAGTTCTAGATTAAAGTTCATTTGATAATCTTAGAGTTGTAGGTTGTCATTTTGTCACAAGAAATAGATCCTAGAATTCTCGGTATATTTACGTTGTATCCCTGTAATAAATCCTGCTAGGAATCGCATAGTCAAACTCTGTTCACTTGCACTATCCCTCTCTTACTTGTATTCTATTTGGTTTACATCCAAGCTTCCACTGTTCGAGTATCTCCTTCTGTTGCCACTATCACATTCCCACTTTTCTGGATTCATGAGAACATGAAGGAACGAAGAGATCACACTGAGGGGACAAGTCACGATACAACTGGATTTTTCGTTGTTCTGTAAACTCAGGTTTGAATTGTCAAAGTTGTAGTTACAATATATCAAATAGAATAGCAAATCATTTTATTTTAGTTAAGCTTGCTTTCAAGTATTACCAGGGAAGCTATGGGGAATGATAGCTTCTGAGAAGCTATGATTTATTCCTCACTTCTGAGGTAAGATTGAAGGTCTTTCAGTTAAATTAGTTAGTTATTTAATATTTAGGATAAATTCACAAGTGCATAGGAAAATAGCTACATTAGGCTAACTTGCTTGTTTTAATTCTATTATTAGATTAATTGTTCGTTATCTAAATATATTAGAATAGCTGCTCTTTAAATTTCATTCAAATTCACATCCTTGAAAATACAAAAAAAAAGAATATAAGCATAGTGTAGATTTATTTTCATAATTAGTTTACTTATTTAAGTTAAAGTCTGATTATCTCTTGCATGACAATTATGGGACCCAGAGAGCCCAGGGATTACGTATTCGAACCGGTAGTACCTCAGCCAAATCTCTTCACAACATTAATGGATATAGATCAAGGTCTTAGAATTCACGTCTTTCAAATGACAATAAACCCACAAGCAGTTAGTGAACAATTGAGAGAATTGAATATTGAAGATGACAAAGCATATGCATTCTGGTCAAGTCAACCCAACTATAGATTACCTTGATAGGATATCCACATGACCATACAAGAACCCGAAAGAGAGAAAATATTTGGTTGTGATCCATTAGTTCCGTAGCCAAACGTAGGAGACCTTCTCATTGACATAGACACAGGTTTACATATACAAGTTTCTAGAACACCCGTAAGGTATTCTAAGAAGATTGCACAACTCCTAGTATTAAACATAGAAGCTGAAAAATATTATGACTATTGGATAGTCGGAAGAAGAGATTGATTCTTCACATGACCATAATAGGTCCACAACAACCATGAACTCATGGTTATGATCCCTAGGTCCCACAACCCAATGGGCTGCTAATCAGTTAAACATTGACACCAGTTTATGTATGTTGGTATTTAGATACTTGCCACTCCCGCTAGATATCATAACACAATTTTCCACATTAGACACGAGAAGACAATCAAGCTAATATTTTTGGGTCGACCACAAAACGCCCATAGTTTCCTATAAATCCACTACCATTTTCATAGCCTTGTTTGGAAATATACACAAAGCACCTATAGGTCACTTTCCACACATCCAATATCCAATAGATAGGATCTCGGTAGAGCTCGACATTGATTGGAGCCTCCGAGAAGCTATTATATCTGAACGATCCATTACACCAATTTAGGTTAGGAGAGCTTTCTTTTCCTTAGACTCGCATATCCCATTATTACGTGTTGAGGATATAAGATTGCCCAACTAGTTTGTCTATACCCACATATATTTCATTTCCACCGGCTATCTCGGTACGACCTCGGGAGGTTAGGTACGAAGATAGGCTACTTGTAGATTTTCATGCTCGCATGTCACTTTTATATCGTAAAAAATTAGTGAACCCAGCATGAAATGTAATAATTACTCCCTTTTCATTTTAATTTCTTTCATCCATCTTCGCTCCTTCCCATTATTTTGCGGGTATTTATATAACCCATGAATATATTGGGATACAACGCATATGGTAGACCTCTCTCATGTCTCGAAGCATATTATGGTCAAACAAATAAACAACCATCACCCTTGCTTTCCACATGGGCTAAAAATTATACAAAGCAACTACTTGTCATCACAAACTCCTCCTCAAAGAACTAGCTCTAGTTATTCATTCTAAATTAAGGAGCTAGATCAGCTCACATAAACACAACAACCAGAGCCTTCAGGCTCTAACAATATGATGTTTACTGGAGAATCCATTTCATCTCCTCAGGTTTTATTCAGACCACAAATCAGTAGGCAGTCAGATCCACTCCCATTGTTGGATGAGGAGTACTTAGCGTGCTACGCCAGAAATGAGCAATACTTCCAAAACATGTATCCATCTCTAGGAAGTTTACAAACACAACCCGATACCCCACTTCAAGAAAATACCCCCATTCCTCCACCAATGGAAAATACTCTTGGTGAACTTGGGCAAAGTAATGATCAATTCATAGCAGGGTACCATATGCCTCTACAACCTCAAAGAGTACCACAACAACCATCAAGGAAAAACATTGGGCCATCACCAATTGAGGTCATCTCAAATTTGGTCGAGAGGGTCAGAGGACTAGATATTTCTCAAGCAAATCAAACTTCATATTCGGGGTAAGCAGGAACTCCCAACCCTCCCCATCATCCTAGTCAAATCGACCTCCTCACAGGAATAGGCACGTTAGGCATGCCTCCTCAATCATATATCTACCGACAACATGCACAAGCTAGAACCGCATTTTCAAACATTGCTGTAGTTGAAGGTATGATACCTTTCGATTTAGTACCAAAACAAACCATATCAAAGAAATGCTCCTCCCTACTTAAACATTTATTCAAAATCACCACAGGAGACATGTTATCCTCTCCCTAGATGTTCACTTAACCACAAGGATCTCCTTATGTCCCTGTAAATACATATGCTATGCCACAACAATAACTCATTCCACCTCCACCCCTCAAACAGCACCATCGATGGTGAAACCTATGCGGTAGGAACTTACTCGAGAATATTTGAAAGAACCTATAGATTTCACTGTATGAAGTGTCATGATTCCAAGACCTCTTCTCTATTTTCCTAAATACAAAGGGGAGGGAGATCCAAATGCACATATCAACACCTATGCCATAGCCATTCAATAATTACTCCTTGGGATGCGGTTGTTGTTAAGATATTCCCTAAAACCTTAGAGGGTATTACCCTTGATTGGTATTATAGAATACCTAAGGCCTCGATATAATCATTCAAACAACTTGTGTCAGAATTTATCAAAGCTTTTGATATGAACAAATTATTAAGAATGGGGATTAGGGAATTCTTACATATTAAACAAAAACACAATGAATCTACTGCCCATTTTATTCAAAGATGGTGTACAGTCCTCTACTCATCGAAAGTGCTCCAAACATGGATCAGATGGAACTATGCAACTTATTCCTTCATTCTCTCAATAGAGAGATAAAGGAAGAAGTCTAGAAGTTCCCACTAAGGACTTATGATGAAGTACTCGAGAGTGCCCTCTCGAATCGATCAAGAGGCAATAGAAAGCGGTCAGTAAGACATGGAACAAATGGGAAATTAATCACTCCCAATCAAAACACTATGACTTATCCTAATGTTAGGAATACCAATCAAGGACCCAAGATCCTTAACAAAAAACCATGGGGTTACAATAGATGGAGTCATAGACCATGTTAAAAGGGAAAATATCGTAAACATTTTACCACCCGTTAATAATAAATGAAATAATAACTTTTCTCCAATAATCAACATGGTGGATTTTAATCATTCACCCCGACAACAAAAACAAGAATGGAAAATTCGACACAAGGTCTAATCCAAAACCCAACTGGATATTAGAATCAAAACCAAAGGCAACAACCTCAAAATTTTAACTCTAACAACCAGCAACCTAATTAGAGTTTTGGACCATAATAGGTTTCAAACCAACAACCTCAAAACTATAATCCCAACTTGCATTATGGTTTCCACAAGATTCAAGGCCATGATACTCGGACTTATCGCAACTACAATAAATTCATGCAACATTTGCCAGAAGTCCAAAGACAACTCTTTATAGATATGTTTTTAGCAAATTTTGCATTACCCACGCCAAACACTTATATGGAAAGAGTTTCCCCTCAAAATGTACCCCTCAAGATTTTTAACGATCCTCTCTCAAATCACTCTAACAATAATAGGTTAGATCCAAACGGGATGAACAAGGGTATTATGACAGGAAATAACGATCATGAAGCCTCAACTTCTTAAATCCAATGGTCGCACCCCAATTAGGAACTTGACCACAAACCAAGATAGTTGGTCTGATAGAGTTAGATACCAAGCTACATGTAGAAACCATAACAAGAACATGAGATTATTCTTCTCAACCAGTTCCAACCTACCCATTAGAACTAGAAAACATTCAACAAACACTGGTAAAACCCATATGTGCTTACGATCTAATTAATGACCTAACAAAACCTTCTCTCACATTTCCTTATTGGATTTGTTAAGGAACTCTCCTACCCACAAGGCTGCTCTCTTAGAATAATTAGGTCTTGGTCATCTAATTAACATCATTCCTCCTCCGAAATGTAAGTAAACCATGTAGACATTGATTTCCACCCTCCAGGAAGCCGAGATAGGGATATCGAGTTTATATTTGATATAAAAAAATTCTAACAGACAATGAAATTACACGTAGAGGTGACTCATCCTTGCATTTATAGGTATGGGTTTATAATAATTATGTTAAGCATGTAATGATTGATGATGGGGTAGTAGTTAACATAGTCCCCTTCGCTTTTCTTCAAAATCTAGGATATGGAGAAACAAATTGTTCCACAACATGAAATATGCTAAGAGGTTATGATAGCCTCAAGGCCACTTCAATTGGGACTATAGTATTACCAATCACCTTAGGACCCAAGAAAATCCTCAAAAAAATTTATATTATAGATCAAAAAACAAACTATAATATGATTCTTAGTCGACCATGGATACATCACATGAAGGCAATCCCTTCCATGTTATTCTAGGAAATAATATTTTTACACCAAGGGAAAATATTTGTGGCACAAGGTGACCCAAAACCATTCGATATACACCTTGTAGATTTGAATAAGAGATCAGGCGTTCATTGAGTTTGAACTCCCAACGAATCAACTTAACAAACCAATCAATTCAAAACCAAAAGAAAAGTTGATACCTATAACAGAATTAGAAATTATGAATCTAGTCAAAGGCATTCCAGCACTCAAAAATGAGACTAACATCATAGAGATGGTATCATTAGGGACTATCAAAAAAAATTTTGAGTTACTAGAGAAATATCTACCTATTCTCCTACCATTTGATTCCATGGGTATGGGATACACCCTAGGAATTGGCTCCCTTCCAGCAGATGAAGTTTGTATGGTAGAAGTAACCAAGGAAAAAGAAGTAGACACAAAGAATGTCCCAACATCCATTTTTCCAAGAAAATATTAGACTCTCCACTTCGATGGAGCTAGATGTCATTTCAAAGCTGGGGTAGGTGTGATCTTTACTTCTCCCGAGGGAAAGATCCTACCTTTTTCCTTTAAGTTAAACTTTGAATGTACGAACAACGGGGCTGAATATGAAGCCCTTCTCCTTGGCCTTATCATAGCTAAAAGGATGGGCGTTGATAACATTAGAGTGCTAGGAGACTCGCAATTAGTCACAAACCAAGTATCTAAGGTATATGAAACTAGATTTAAACACTTACAACTCTATAAAACAATGGTATTAGATCTAACCAAGGGATTCAACTTCATATCAATCAAAGCAATCCCATGAGAACAAAACCTTCTCGTTGATTCAATAGAAACCTCAACTTCATGTTTCACTCCAAGAAGTGAGTTGGAAAATTAAAGTTTCATGGTTTCACTTTGTACTAAACCATTGGTGCGTAAAATACCAACAAAATCGATCTTGACACATATAGAAGCTGAGAATGAGTTTTCTATCCTAGACCACTTTGACAGCAATAGGATCACTCTTGAATATCTAAATGGCTACCCAGAATTGAATCTCACTCATCACATAGTAGATTTTTCCCTAATCCCAAATTCCTCTTCCTATTTTGGAAATCCCATGATAGAATCTACCCCACAAAAGAATCTCAAAATCTACGAGATAGAGAATGGAGAAGGTTTAGAACTACCTCCGGCCCCGCCTAAATTTGAAGAAGGCAATGCTTCCTTAATCAAAGGAACGATTGACATAAATATTGGAATGAAGGAAGAACCTAAGATCTTGAAGTTTGGATCCTCATTAACTCTAGAGGAGGTAGAAATACACACCTAGATCCTTAAGGAAAATCAAAAGGATTTCAAATTTAATTACAAATAAATGATGAGAATTGCACCACATATTGTGGTACACAATCTTATCACCAAACCAGATGCAAAGCCAATCAAGCAAAAGTCGAGACCAATGAAACAAAAAGTGGCTCTCATGGTGAAAGAAGAAGTAATGAAGCTTCTCCAAGTAGGATTCATCAAACCAATCGACTATTCACAATGGGTATCTAATATCGTCCTTGTTCTAAAAAAGAATGGGAAGATATGCATTTGCATAGACTTCCAGGACATTAATAAAGCTTTCCCCAAAGATGACTTCCCATTACCATCCATTGACATCATTGTTGATGCAACAACTAGATTTGAGATTTTGTCTCTCATGGATGGGTTCTCGAGATATAATCAAATCAAAATATCTAAACAGGATCAAGCCAAGACTATGTTTATAACTCCTTGGGGAACTTATTGTTACGTTGTCATGCCATTCGGTCTTAAGAATGCTGGCGCTACATACCAATGGGCAATGACATACATATTCCATGACCTTATTCATAAGATTGTGGAATCCTACGTAGATGACTTGTTAGCCAAGGCAAAGAAGCATTGTGATCACCTAGAAGTACTCTGTATCATTCTCTCACGATTGATCAAATATGGCATCACATTGAATCCTAGAGAAATGTGTATTTGGCATGACAAGAGGCAAGTTTCGGGCTACATTATATCATCACGAGGGATTTATGTTGATCCGCATAAAATATAGGGTGTTCTTGAAATGATTCCACCATGAGAGAATTCTCGATCGATCATTTCTTGGGAAACTCAAGGTGCAATTTGAAGGTTCATCCCGGACTTAAGTTTTTTTGTTCATCCAATCAACAATTTATTAAAGAAGGATTATAGAATTGATTGGATGGAAGAATGTAACGAGGCCTTTGAAGTAGTTAAACACTTCTTGTTGTCTCCTCCCGTGCTAATGCATCCTAGACCAAATCATCCTTTGACCCGTATTCATGAGACACTAATGTCTTGTTAGCATACATGTTGTCTCAGGAAGATAATGATAAATAGGAATATGTAGTTTATTTCATTAGCCAGATGTTTCTTGATTATGAAACATGTTACACATAGGTAGAAAGAGAATGCCTTGCCATAATATTCGCAATGAAATGTTTAAGACATTACATGCTAAATCAAGAAATATGGGTCATTGTAAAGACAGATCACTTACGAACATTCCTCACACAAGGGTATTTATCTAAAAAGGCTGGACATTTCATAACCTTGATGGGTGAGTTTGAACTAACATTTGTAAACCAAAAGTCCGTTAAGGGAAAAATCATTGCAGACTAGTTAGCTGAAAATCCATTAGATGGAGGTGATCTGGTAGATCTAGACTTTCTTGATGAGTGCATATATTTTTCGAAACCAAGCCCCCATCTCTATATGTCCTTGGTACACCGACATCATCAATTTCATCATGGACCACATGTACCGGAAGGGGCCACATCATAACAAAGAAGGCGGTTACACATTATTGCTGCTAAATACTTTATTTTAGAATAGGTGCTCTATCATAAAGCCTTTGACAGAATGCTTTTAAGATGTGTTGACATAGAAGAATCGAAAAGATTCTTTACAAATCCCATAGTGGGATATGTGGAGGCCACTTCAGTGGCCACACTACTGCTCACAAAATACATCAGATGGGCTATTTTTGGCCCACTCTGGAACATGATGTAGTAGAGTTTGTGTGCAAGTGTCATAAATGTCAAGATTTCTCCCACGAGATTCACATGCTAGCACAAGCTCTACAACCAATCACAACCCCATGGCCCTTTTCCATGTGGGGCCTAGATTTGATAGGGAAATTCTCTCCCTCATCAATAGATGGCCACAACTTTATAATCATAGCCACAAAATATTTTACTAAATGGGTAGAGGTCATGCCTCTCACCACCGTACTAGGTTCTGTAATCGCTAAGTTCATCCTGAATCAAATCATTTGCAGGTACGGTGTCCCACAAGTCATTATCTCAGATAATGACACATCCTTCAAAAATGATGAGGTCCATGAGTTATGCAGAAAATTCAAGATAAACCATCACACGACCTCTCTTTATTACCCCCAAGCCAATGGATAGGCTGAGGCAACAAACAAAACGTTAAAATCCATTCTCCTCAAAATAGTTAAGGAGAACAAATGGGATTGACATTTAAAATTATACCCGGCCTTATGGGCCCATCGAACCTCAATAAGAATAGCAATAGGGGAAACCCATTTCTCATTAGTATTTAGGACAAGAAGTTCTCTCACTTGAGGTCAAAATACCCATTCTACGCATCTCATTACAAGGTATTTTAGGAGAAGAAGCCTATAGAGAGGCACACCTCTCTTAACTAGAAGGCCTTGATGAGGCCGGGTTAAATTTTGAACAACAACACAAAGCCTATCCCGACCAGATGTGCCGGAAATATAACAAAAGGTCTACGAATGAGAAATATACGAGGGAGACCTAGTTCGAGACTAGACATCTAGATTGATAAGAAAACCAACGAAGGAAGGAAATTCCGGCCCAAGTGGTTGGGCCCATACCGAGTCATGAAAGACTATGGAAATGGTGTGTATCTCTTGTGTACACTAGAAGGTGAGGAATTTAATGAAACTGTCAATTCCTTACATCTTAAACGATTTTACGCATAAATCATCAACACCACCATTTGTATATTATATCTACCTACATTGCATTAGTCACTCAGTTGTTTCATTTTTTTCACTCATTTCGTAAATTTTTTGGTTAAGAAACTTATTCTTAAGCAATTTATTACAAGCTTCTGAAAATATATGAAAATCATTCAAACCATATCTCTTCAATTTTTATAATATCATCAAATGGTTTCAAAATCATTTCATCAATTCGACAGACAAAGTCTTGACAAAAACCATACCAAGGCCTCGCATACTTGGTCATACTCATTTCTTCTACTAGGTTAAGTTGTTCTTACCTACGGTCTATTCTAGAAGCTTCTTGGTGTCACATTTATCCCTCTTACATCTCTTTGAAACAAGGATACTCCAAAGTCACAAATCAGAAATATCAAAACCAAATTAAATAAAAAATACTAAACAAAATAGAATATTTTATTTTACACACTTCTTTGCCCCACCAACCTTCGGTGATGAGCCCGCATCTCTTACTAGTGATGCAAGGTTGAGAAAGGAAAGAAGTTCCCTTACTCACCTATGTCTTGCTTCGGTGACAAGCCCATACTTCTTACTAGTAGCATGGGGCAGGGCGTAGGGGGTCCATTCATGTAAATTAATGAATCTTAGTATTTTAAAAATGCAAAGCAAAAGTGTATTAAGTGAAATTAAGTATCCAAATTCCAAAGAGATCAAATCCTCAAAACCATATTTTGTCAACCAAATTGCCATCCATGGATCTAAGTCTAGATAAACTAGAAAGTAAGTTACATTCTAAACTATGTAGTAGTTTTGAGTAAGAGTAAGTACGTAGGTCTAAATTTGATTTCTATCAATACCTTGTCTTTCTCTCATCATTTCCATTCAGTCAAACTCATACAATTTGTGCCCTTCCCAACTCTTGGTGTTGAGCCCTCACATCTTACTAGTTGTGTGGAGTTAGGAATGGGGCAAGTTCATCTCATTATCACTATATATTCATCACGTTTTTCCAAAACAAAAGAAGCACCAAAATTTCCCAAAGAAGCCAAAATTTTAGTACTACAATATGTTTACATCATCACATATCAGCATTACAAAAAAATAAAAGAGAAACATTCTATTCAACACTTGTTATCACTTGTCATCCATTGCATACATTCTGAAAAGCATATAAAAACAAAGATTCTAAAAACATCTAGTGTACACATGGGAAACAAACCACAAAAACTCTAGATACAAAGAAGATCTAGATCCAAAAGAGATATATATATATATATAAGAATCATGTTTTACATACAATGCCATCATGCACTAGGCATGGTCAAAATGCTCAATGAGCCCGAAAATACAAAAACAACTCATATAAACATCTAGCAAAATCACTACAAAAAGACCAAATGGCCTCTCAATCCCTATGGGATCCCTCAGAGGGTGCACGATCACGTCTAGGACTCCTACTATGATGACACTCTGAATGAAATGAGTGCTCATGATCACGGCCACTAGCTATGGTCTCACTACGAGAATGACTCTACCTCATCAGATGCTTATCAGTCCTATATCTAGCTACCTCAGCATGAAGGGAGGTCACTAAATTTTCCACCTTCTAGATAGGGGAAAACACATTAGTATGTCTGCCACTGTTAAAGGATCTCTAACATCCTCGGTAAGATCAGCCCTAGTCTTCTATGAAGGGAGCAACATTGTATATGCACACACTCAGTGAATCAAATCCTACCATCCCTCAGCAATCATTGCAAATAAAAAGAGAAATAATAAGTTAGAAAATTTCCAAAAACAAAGTAAAAAAAGAAAAGCAACAAAAAGGAAATATTAACTAACATTTCTAGCTAACAAGGTCAAGAAAAGAGTAGTAACTCACTCAAATCTCCAGCATCTAGGTAGGGTCTCTAAAATCTTCATTTGCTACCAACACTGCTGCTAACTATGGAACCTCCCCAAATCAAGAAATAAATGACGTCCTGCCACGAACTCATCATCTCCCCAATGTCTTGAGAAGGAAACTCCTCTGAAATCAAGGTCACCTTCTCTGCACTCACCTCCTCCCTCTTGGCCCTCAAGATATCCTGAGTGTCATGCCACTCAGAATCATTGTCATCCTCCTCAGCCATCCCACCGGTCTCACCTCCCATCGTCTCCTCCTCTGTCTCCCCTCCTGTGAACTCCTCAGAGTCTGAGTCCACATCAACAGGCTCATCCTCCCCCCACTGAAAGTAGGAGTGGCTCTAATCTGAAGTAAAGGTGCTCAAGGAGCACTGGCTACCCCTCGGGCCCGAACCACCTACCTAACCATGATAGAACTCCAGGAGTAACTGTGGTCCAACTCGATCTCCCCTAGGGCCTCCTGGGCCTCACAAATAGTCCTGTATACTGGCCCCGCTAGAGGAAGCATATCAACATAAGGGAGGCCAAACTTCGAGGGACTCGGTCAAATGGGTGGACCTCCACCCTCTCTATCTTATCTACTAACTGACCTGTAGTAGAGCAGGCAATCAATGTAAGTGTCTCCTCTCCCCATACTCCCACCATGGCCTCATAAGGAGTGGCCTCCATATCTGTAGTAGTCAATGAAGCCACTGGCTAATGTGGCACCCTGAGTACTGTCATCCCCATCCACCTCACTACTCTAATAGCCCCCGGATCCTCTGCTAGTACACCCCTTCCATAGGGGATGATGTGCTCATACACCCAACTCATAACTAGAGTGGGATGACTCAAGGACTGCCCCTGTAACCTGACCACCCTATATAAGTCATGGTATGTGGTCCCAAGAATGTCTGCTCCCCAAGCATAAGTACAAAGCCATGGGCCTCAATCTGTGTAATAATGGGAGCCCAACAATATAAGAGAGTATCTCCTCCCTTATCCCCAATCAACCGTGAGGCCAAGATACCCATAATGGCCTTACGGATGATAGGGATGGAAGAAGCAGCAATAGATCAGACCTTCACCCCCTTCTTTGAGCCAAAGGAGACAACAACATCTCCCATATAGGTAGCCCACTGAACCATCTGAGACCTGGATCCTATTGTCTTAAGAGACAACCACCTCTCAAGAATTGGAACCCCAATATGTGATAGACATCCTCTAGGGTGATAGTCCACTCACCCCTAACACCTGGAAACCGGAAAGTATTTCGTTCTGCATCCCAATATGAGAATAAGTCACACAATATGTGACTAGTAGGAGCAACATGAGGAACCTGTGAAATCCTCAAAATACCCCCTCTGTAAAGTGTCTCTCTCTGCTTGGGTCAACGTGTCCAACACTGTCGAGAGCCAATCACACTCCCTCTCTCTACTCCATCTAATATACTCCTCCTTCTACATCCACCCAAAACAAAGAAAAATAGCAAGTTAGCAACATAGTCTAATAGATAAGCTCATCAAAAACATAGAAAAATGTCAAAAATGCAAAAACATTTAACTAAGGCATCTATTTTCACTTTCTATCCAGAACCGCAACCTTGTGTAGAGTGGCAAAGTACCATGAACACCGCCATCTAAGGGAGGAAGCCCTGCGACCACCACCATCACAAAGTGTGATGGTCCCATGACCACCATTCTGCGGGGTGGCGGTCCCTGTGTCAATTCGGTGTGCACCCGTAAAGCCCTAAAAAGTGCCTAAAAATGGTAAAATACACCATTTTGACTAAAATAAAATCCTACCCTATGGGCACCCCCTAGAGACTCATTTAACACTAAGATTTTTGAAAATAACCCCCCCAAGACAAATATTTCAACATTTTTATATTTTAGGTTTAAAAACAATGAATTGAGAAAAACTAACCTGAGACTTCGCAGTCGATGTCCTGCTCTCAAAGGCATGATCATGATCTTGCAATGAACGTTTTGACTATACTCTTGTCGAAAATGGTTACCGTGGGTCTTAGATCTCAAAATTGCCAAACCAACACACGTAAATGAATAGGAAAGTGAGCTCATTATATATATATATATAATATTCTAATCTTATTTTAAATGTTCTCTCACATAGTTGGAGTGTTGATGGAGGTAAGTTATTATCCCCGTGCAAATGGTAAGTCCTCATTTCATTTTAGTTTAGTACTTATTTTTTATTTCTTTATCTTTCGCACTTGAGCCCTCTTTTCATTTCGTAGATAGTGGGAATCGAATGGAAACATTGCAACATATGGATATGTCGTATAGCTTCTAACCCCCATTTTGGGACTGCCATACTCGGACCCACCGTTTTATGCTCCTTCATGGCTAAAACACTTCTCCGAGGGGGCAATATGTACGTACCCAAAATTGTAGGTATTGATCTTGCCCGAAAGAGGTTACGTAAAACCCCAATCATGATTCATATCTCTCCATAAGGTGTTTAAAATATAGAAAGTTTGCCAAGTATACATTTACATCCTAAAATACCTTATCCAACCTTTGCATGCTTCATCCTAAACCCTGTCCCCCTTTTCCTTGCATTTTTGTCAATAATTTCAAGACTACTGCCCTGCTCGGGTGGTGGTCCCATGACCACTACCTAGGACATGGTGGTAGTCCACAAACCGCCGCCTGCTCTGGGGTGGCAACGGTCCTGTGTGTGTTTTCTAGAAATTTCTGACACTTTCGTCAACGTAAAAAATCAAGTGGTGCTCGCATTTCTCAACTAGTCTTTCTTGCATTTATGTTTTAGCCCTAGTAAATAATAATTTCTCTTTATTTATAATAGAATATTTCAATTCAAACTTACCCTCTGGTAAATCCAAATGCTATAAATACCAAGCTTGTTTACATGCAAATGGCCCCTCACCTTCTATGGTTTATTATTTAGTGTATTTTAAAGTTCTTCCATAAGTTTCAATAGGTTTAGATTTTACATGAATTCTCAGCCTCTCAGTTCAAGGCTCCTTTCTTCCTTTCTAATTTAGAGATCACTTGATCTTCATAGTTTCATTTTTCTCCAATGTTATCCTCAACACAGTAAAGTTAGAATAAGATAGTTTTAGTTCTAGATTAAAGTTCATTTGATAATCTCAGAGTTGTAGGTTGTTGTTTTGTCACAAGAAATAGATCCTAGAATAATCATTATATTTTTGTTGTATCCTGCGATAAATCCTACTAGGAATTACATATTCAAGCTCTGTTCACTCGCACTATCCCTCTCTTACTTACATTCTATTCATTTTACATCCAAGCTGCCTTTGTTCAAGTATCTCCTTCGTTTCCGCTCTCACATTCCCACTTTTCGGATTCATGAGAAAATGAAGGGACGAAGAGATCACACTCGAGGGGACAAGTCACGATACAACTAGATTTTTCGTTATTCTCGTAAACTCCGGTTTGAATTATCGAAGTTGTAGTTACAATATATCAAATAGAGTAGTAAATCATTTTTCGCTTAAGATTGCTTTCACTATTACCAGGAAGTTGTGTGGAATGATAGGTTTTGAGCAGATGTGATTTATTCCTCACTTCTGAGGTAAGATTGAAGGTCTTTCAGTTAAATTAGTTAGTTATTTAATATTTAGGATAAATTCACAAGTGCACAGGTAAATAGCTACATCAGGATAACTTGCTTGTTTTAATTTTGTTATTAGATTAATTGTTTGTTATCTGAATATATTAGAATAGTTGCTCTTTAAATTTCGTTCAAATTCACATCCTTAAAAACACAAAAAAAAATAATATAAGCATAGTGTAGATTTATTTTCATAATTAGTTTACTTATTTAAGTTAAATTTCGATTATCTCTTGGATGATTTACGAGACCCAGAGAGCCTAGGGATTACGTATTCAAACCGGTAATACCTCAGCCAAATATCTTCACAACATTAACGGATATAGATCAAGGTCTTAGAATTCACGTCTTTCAAATGAAAATAAACCCACAAGCAGTTAGTGAACAATTGAGAGAATTGAATATTAAAGAAGACAAAGTATACGCAACACCGGTCAAGTTAACCCAAATATAGATTACCTTGATAGGATATCTACATGACCATACAAGAAACTGAAAGAGAGAAAATATTTACTTGTGATCCATTAGTTCCATAGCCAAATGTAGGATACCTTATCATTGACTGAGACACAGGTTTACATATACAAGTTACCATAACACCCGTAAGGTATTCTGAGAAGATTGCACAACTCCTAGTATTAAACATAGAAGCTGAAAAATCTTATGACTATTGGATAGTCGGAAGAAGAGATTGATTCTTCACATGACCATAACAGGTCCACAACAACCACAAACTCATGGTTGTGATCCCCAGGTCCCACAACCCAACGGGCCTGCTAATCAGTTAAACATTGACACCAGTTTATGTACACTGGTATTTAGATCCTCGCCACTCCCACCGGATATCATAACACAATTTTCCGCATTAAACACAGAAGCCAATCAAGCTAATATTTTTTGGGTTAGACCAGAAAACCACCCATAGTTTCCTATAAATCCACTACCATTTTCATGACCTTGTCTAGAAATATACACGAAGCACCTACAGGTCACTTTCCACACATCCAATAGCCAATAGATAGGATCTCAGCAGATCTCGACATTGATTAGAGCCTCGAGTAGCTATTATATCTGAATGATCCATTACACCAATTCAGGTTAGGAGAGATTTCTTTTCCTTAGACTCACAGATCCCATTATTGCGTGTTGAGGATATAAGATTGCCCAACTAGTTTGTCTATACCCACATATATTTCATTTCCACTGTTGTCTCGGCACGACCTCATGAGGTCGGGTATGAAGAAGGGCTATTTGTAGATTCTCATGCTCGCATGTCACTTTTCTATCGTACACTATCTCACAACATCCCTTTGGAACCAGGGTTGGAAGATCATGGTATTTCATGTTCTTCACAAGATAAGGAAGAGAAAAGTAAGGAGATGTCATCATCTCTCTCTCACCATCCATCTAAGAAGGTCCACAAAAGACTCCATTTTTGGAGTTAGAGTTCAGAACCATGGGCAGATTCAAAGGACCATACCTTGCCCAATCAGATATTTGGCTTCATTGGAGCCAAGGGAGAAGCAAAAAAATAGTCATGCCTACTTTAGGGCATGAGGATGAGCATCAAAGTACCAAGGGTCATCATCAACACCTCTAGGAGTCTAATGCCAATCAGCTTGAGGAGGTAATTTTGGTTAATGTAGATACCTTGATTATTTGGGTGGAGGACAAGCTTAAAGTCAGTTTTTTATTCATCCAGCAGCCATATTCAGTGTCAAATAATTTTCATGGCTGCCCCTTTTGAGAAAGGGAAGCTATTTATTCCCCTGTAGCGGGCTTTATTTAAGCTTTTCTTTCTTTCAAGTTATTATAGGAGTAGGAGTAGATTTTATTTTCAGCAAAAGAAGTGCTTGTGCACACTTTACATGTCTCATTTGAGGCATGTATGATTTGATTCTTTATACATAGCATTTTTGTTGTGTTTTTTTCTCCAAGGTTATGTCATTGCGAAGTTCAATGTGCCTCGGGTAAACATTGTAACAGTCCATTCTTGGGACAGACCAAGGCCAAGCTCTTCAGTATTCATGGCAGAAAGATCCATAGTTGTCTGTAGTAGTTGCTAGTTCTAAAAAATGAAACAAATGTAGAGAAACCAAAGGATGTTTTTAAGTCAATCCATTTAGGGACAAATGAAAGTCCCAGGTTAATAAAATTTTCTACTCTCAGAAACTTCATTTCAAGATTTTCTTATGAAAATTGAGAGTGCAAATGCACAGGAAGGCTCAGGGACAGGTTGAACATAGAAAGTGTAGGTAGTTGGGGAGTCCATTTTGAAGGAAGGGTCAGATTGTGCCATTAATTTTGACTCCATGCCTAATGGATGCTTCAAGGCTAATGGTCTCTTCATCTAGGAGGCAGATGTCCTTGCGAGTCTCCAAATTGTTATCACAAATTCACCCCCTAGAAAATTTGGTCAAGACAAGCCCTATACTATAGGAAATTATGAAGGAAATGACTCAGACCCATGAGCTCACATTCCAGGACAACAAACAAGGTTACAGAGGGACTTTACAATGGAGTGGCGGGGCCTGCGAAAGATCAAACGACCCGTGCAAGAAGAAATTCAAGAAACAACTCTATCGAGCGAATCCATGCCTCAAATCCAACAAAAAAATTATAGGTGGGCTCAGAAATGGAATAGTAGGGTCGGGGAAGGAGGCAAGAAGTGTCAAAGGAACCAGAGACTCAAATGAAAATAAATAATGAAGATTCAAAGTCTTCAAGCTCTGAAATAATTTAGGACGAACGCTTAAATCAAATAAGTATGGAGGAGATAGCGGAAGCTGCCAAGTGTCCAAATGATGCACCTCCAAAATTTAAAACCAAAGGGGCATGATAAAACAAGTTCCAAGCCTCCATGCATCGGAGCTCCAAAAGTTGCACCAGCCATTAAAAAGTCTTCGACTTGGCGGAAGGTGTCAAGTCTCGGCTCAACGCATTTCCAAAATGGGAGCCCAAGGTGAAGACTCAAACTTGCGCCAGCCCTCCACGTAGCCAATGGTCAATAGAGGTCAAAAGGAGAATGGGCCCAAAATAGCTAAGTAATGAATGCAGTGGAAGGCACCAAGTGTCTAAACAACGCCCATTCAAAGCGGGACCCTGAACAGGTTGTCAAATGAGTGCAGGCCTTCCATGTGTCTCAGAGCCTGAAAAGGTGAGTGCAACCATTGAAAATTACAAAGGCCCACGGAGGTCTCCATGTTTTCTATCCATGCTACTCCAAAGGTAAAGTGTGGGGGAATTTTCTAAACATGCGCAAAGCCTCCACGTGTCTTGGGTTGGATACAGTGCCTCCACTTGCAGAAAAGACTCGGGAAGAATACAAAGGAAATAAGGAAACCTATGGACACCAAAAAATGTCACATGGGTGCTATTCCAAGACTGAAGGAAGGAGCCAAATATCAAATGAGTGCAGAGCTGCCATTTGGACCTAATACAAATAGACTCATTTAAATATTATGTTCCCGTGACCCAAAAATTCAAACGGCCATATCTTTTTATTGAGAACTCATATTTTGGCGGGAGAAGATTTTTTGGAAATGTCTTTGACGCAATTTATGCCTTGGAAACATAAAATATCATTTTTGATAGGCGTTGGTGGGTAAAAATGGGAAAATGTCTTCCATGTCGTTAATACAGAGCTCTATTTCTCTAACAACTAGATCTAATTCGATTCGATCCGTTGTTCTTCTTCAATATGCCGGACATATAGAGGGAGTTAGAATTAACATATTTGGGGTAGATTTGAAAGGGGCATTGATTTATAATGGTTGATTCTTTAAGGATTCAATGCATATATTGTGGTAGTTGAAACATGATTCGACTTTTCCCTCTCTTCTCTCTTATTCTTTCTATATAATATAACACCTCTCATTTGAGAAGGAGATATTATTTTGGGCGTAGGGAAACTCTGTCAAATTTTTTTCCCAACTCCATTTTGATTCGAAAACGTTATCCTACACTTAGCAATCATTTTTGTTCCTCTAAGTACAAATGTAATGGTGCATGCGCCCATATAGAGCAAGAAAACATTTTTTTGTGGTTTTTCTTCAACCCTTTCCATTGTTTTGTTGTCTCTTTGTGCCTCTCCTTTCAAATTTTTTTTCGTGCATGTATTTCACTTTTGCAATTGTAGTGTGTTGTGTTTCATGGATTTTTGATCATGGATTAGGATCTGGGTTTTTGTCACTTCTGTTTGACCTTCCCATCTTCCTTTCTCCCATGTTTCATCCTCCCTCAATAGAGCATCTCACCCATTTCCTTCTCTGGTGTATCACCACTTTAGTGTAGGATTTTCTTTCACCCTCTCTTTCCCTTTGGTTCCTTGGAATGGTTAGATTAGGATAGTTTACTTTTTGACTACATTAGAGTAGCTCGTGGCGGGTATTTTAGGAACAAGAAAAACTTTTTCTCTGGAGGATCATCTCGGGTTTGTAAGTCCCATGCAAACAGAGATGCTCTAATGTTATAAAATCACACCGAATGCCCCATTTTAACAACTTCACATCTTTTTCCATTCGAGGGTGCTGTGATTTTTCACTAATAGGTAGGTCTATGTGAAAATTTGAGTTTAAATGTTGATGTAGCCTAGAATTTACCAGTAATAACCCATGCGTGGTGGCACATCACTCAGCCTAGACTGAGCGCTCACCCAAAGCACGCAAAGGTACCATGCCCCTCTTTAGGGTTTCTTGTGTAGGATGTTAGCATGATGAAGACTTAATGCATTCAGATCCATAATTAGTATAACATTCTACAGAGCATATTCCAGATCTAGATCTAAAGATAACAGATTTAAATAATAACCATAATGAATTCAAACATGCAAGAAATAGTTATAATCATGATTACTACCTTGATTCAACCAATACACTCCATTATATTAAACACAAAAAATACAAAAAGCTTCTTATAATAAATAATACCCTAGATTATGCACGTATAATATTCGGAAGCATAACTTCACAATAATTTATATCTGGTTCTCACACATTCCTCCTATATTATGTAGATCATTACATATTTATAAGGGTGGGGACTTTCCTTGACCGCTTGCATAGTTCCCAAAATAGGTCGCATGTTGAAAATAACTATGCACCTTTACAATATTAGACACACACACAAGTGCAAGTAATAATAGATCTCTTACGGTTAACTAGAAGAAACAAGTCTATTATTATCCTGAAACCATGTAAAGCACTTGGTGGCCACTCTTTCAATAATATCCCATACGTGTCGCATAAGTCTTTATCCAGTTTGTGTGCTCTACATGCTATCTCCAAAAATAGCCCGTACTCCTACAAATGGCTAAGTCTGAACATGTCCTTGTATTTCACATGCACGTCCTTTCCTATCCTTTCGTGCCTTTGAATGCACCATGTTCTCATGCGCAAACCTTTTGTGTGCCTTCTACTAAGTATCATACTTTGTCTACTCAACATTACCCCACACAAAACTACATTTCCACCTCGAAAATGGTTACCTCTTGATACTTTTAAAGAATAAAGAATAAGGAATGGAATGAATGGAAAGTAAATAATTTCTATACAAAGAATGACCTTCACCCTATAACATCCTCTATTTTGACTGGAAGAATCAACTTTGGATATTCCTCTTTGATTTCAGCCTCTAAGGCTTTCCAATCACTCAACGCAGACTTCTACCTTTTCCATAATATCTGATGCAATAGAGTCTAACTCTTCTTGTGCAATCTCTTCCTTCTCATTTTGTAATATGATAACAATTTTTGACATTACAGTCACCCTTCCTTCCAGAAGATCCATCTTCTAGGCTATAAGTTTCCCAATTTCATCTAGCTTGTCCTTATGGGGGTCTTGGGCTATTGCAAGGACCTCACGTATCGATTCACTAGTGTTAATCTCTTCATGCGTCCTAATGTCTCATCTTTCATTGCCTTCAGGACTTCATTGTCTTCTACTATGGTCTTGATCCTTATTACTACCTCTGGAGCTACACATATGTTCAATGCCTGGTCTGCTTTCTTCAGCTCCTCCTACAAGGTTTGAAGCAATTCCTCATATGATGAAATATTCCTTACCAATGAATCCCTTTCTCTCTCTACTTCCTACTCAAGGTCCTTTGGTTATGGCATCCAAACTAGTCCATCCTCAAGTACCAAATCAACTAGGGTACACACATAGTGCATAGACAAAGGGAACTTTTTGGGTACCTTGGGCTCTAAGTGTGGTCTTACTTGCAAGACATGATCTCCAATCTCCTCTACCATGCCGATGAGAACCCCATTCTTATTTTTCTCTAGGTCCTTCTCTCCTTTCAAACGCACTATTCTACATCTTTGGATTTGATATCTTCTCTTAGTGCTTTGATAGTGGTAGCTTTATCCACATTCATGTGTGCCACCTCTGTAGATACCTTCACTAAGGAATTACTCACCTGTTCATCAGTCATAATAGTTGGCTTGATGGTTATGTTCCTATTTTGTGGTTCCTTCCTCATTCTCCTTGACACACAGGACTCTTCACACACATCAAAATCAGGCTCGTCCATGTGAGTTTTCATGGACCATGACAATTGTTTCCTCATGTGCATGGTTGCCATGTTAGGGTCCATCAACTCCCATCCATACAAGTCCTTGAGGCCTACTATATTCCGATATCACGTGTAGATAATTTTCCTTGTGTCCTCTTCATAGCCCATGACTGGTGTAATATAATCTCCACTTTCCCTCCTTGATCTTGGCCCTTAGGCACTTGAGTGCAAAATTTTAGAGTTATATCCTCTATGTCCCGAGAAAAATATTTCTCTATTTCTCCTAGATTCTTTACTCCTTCTCCCTTAACCATCATTTCTTTGTCCTTGGGATCTTCCACATCCTCTAGTTGTATAGGTGATCCAGGATTGCTCTCTTGAGCACTCCTTTACCTCCTCATTTAACTTTAATTTTCTCCTTCTCTTCTCAGTTGTCTCCTTCTATGGAGAGAATCATGATGATCCTCATACTAATTATGGAGTAGTTCTTAGAGTTATCATTCACCCGAACACCCTCTTAAAGTGACATTCTTCAAGGTCTTCTCCTACTTCCAATTCTTCATCTCCTTCTTCTTGTGCTGGGGTGGAGTACTTACGCACTCAACTTTTACCCTGTTCATGGGTTACCTCTAGCCTCTATGTACCAAGTTACCACTATCTTCATGATCTTCCTCCTCATCATCTACCTCTATAGGTTTGGTGGGATTCAGATCTAGTACATTCTCCATTGTATGCTTTCCCTTAGGTGGCCCTGGGAGCGTAAAATCATTTTCTACATACTTTTTACCCTCCAACTTAGGATTAAGTTGAAGGTATACCAACATGGCTCCACTATCTCCAATCACCAAACTCACATGCTTCATGTTTATCATGTCTAAAATTATCCTCTCAATATATGTAATCTGACCTAGATATACATATGTCTTCTGAGTGTGTGATAGTCACATTCTACCTTATCTTTAACAAAATTCAGGTAGCATGCATTAGTAAAATGGTGGACTAATGCCTAGAAGTAGCACACTATGAAGGCATACGATAGTTTTCACCAGGGGCTCCGAGTCCCATCCTTCATTATAAATCGTGTGATGTAGAAGTGTTGGTATACCACGAACTACAATACCTTGCCCACCACCGAAGGCAACTCCTTGGGGATGCACCACTCTTCTTAAAATTCCATGTAGAGATTTTCATACCACATCTCTGCCCTCTTCTTGAATGGCCCACTCATTTACCCTTCACACAAGTACTTTTCAAATATTTCTGCAAGGGACTTGTTTTGCATGGGATACCATCAAATCTTGTCCTTTGGCCCATCGACACTCCAATATCCATAAATACAAGGGACAATAGGATAGTGCCAAAACTAATTTTCTCACCTATACACACTTCCTTGATGATATTATCTACAATGTAGCCTAATATGTTGTAAATTATTCCTTGTGACATTCTCCTTGCAATGTATAGCCACATTATATTCACATGTGACCATCTCTCTTGATCATTCAATTTGGTCACTAGATTTACAGCTACCTGTACCATTGTGTACTTATTCAATTTGTCTATATCCATTCTGTGCGAACCCTTAGTATACCCTAAATCCTTCCTCATCTCCAGGATTGATGATTTATCTGTCAAGTCACTATCTAGATCCACTCTTGTGCCCTTTAATCCTTTTATTGTTGAAATCAATGTGGTTGTAATCCTTAACCTATGTCCGACAAAATAGAAAAAGTCTTCATGTACTATTCTCATTAATGACTCGATACAAAGGTTCATATTTTCTGAAATATAGGAGCTCGTATAATTGGTAGACTCCAATCTTCTTTAACAACTTCTCTCCAGCATCATCATACACTGGCATGTCCTCTGTTGTGTGCTTGTTTATCTTCATACTCAATAGTGCATCCAATTCCTTTTATTATCAATGTACGGTGGTTGTAATCACTTATCTTATACTTATAGACGTGAGAATCCCATTCTTGTCCCACTATCATGCCTTTTGGGTATTACATCTCGAGAAATTACTCTTGGGAGAAATTTCAACCTCTGCTTCCACTTTCTTCTTTCCCTTGGCTCCTATAGTAGGTGATTTCTTTGGTGTCATTTGTAAATCACAACTTTCTGTCCTCTGTAGTGTGTAAATTCTTTCCTTATATCTTATGTGACAAGTAAGAGAAAACCCTAGCTCGAATCTACATGCCTTAGTTAAAATCATGTGCCCTAGCTCTTTCGCAATGCTCTACTTCACTCAAACCCTTCACCAATGGGGATGTAAGCTTCTCCTATGCATAAATCTACTCTCCACATCTGGTTTCACACTCTCCGCACCTCAACACGATTCAATCAAATCATTTTGAACTTAGCTCATTCAAATTTTTAGTGCATTTAGTGCACTAAAAATGAACTCACATCCCATCCTTATATATATTTTCAAAAATTTAGTGCATTTATTGCTCCTTCACCTACCAATAATCCTCTCATTAATTGACCATTTTCACAATTTCCACATAGCACATATTTGTGCCTAAGCTATAACATTTTAGCAGAGCATTCCTCCTGTTTGGCTACAAACTTATCTTGATGCACTTCCATGCACCTGATTACCTCATCACTGTTCCTTCTCCTGGTAGTCTCCACAGCTATTGCTTACCTCATGTTATATTGTTCCTTTGTTTATCTCCATCTATGGTCCTTATTTGGAAGCAATCTTCTATCCACCAACTCTCCAAACTTGAATAACACATGTAGCAGTTTGTTCTTTTATGTGTACCCATTTTTCAATAACCACCCCACACAAATGGTATGTGTAGTCCTCTGCACATAAAAATACTGCAAATGGTAATTAGCTTCTAGCGTGCAAACATGCTTATTTCAAAAAACACCAACTAAATTGACAAAGCATAGTGACGAAGAAGGAAATACATAATTGAAAACCTAATCTAAATGGCAATATTTCCTTATTAAAAACACCAAGAAGACTTATTTATAGTAGGGCTTCAGCCTACTCCCGTTGAAGTAACCAGGTAATTGTATTCCATCAAGCGTTTCTAACTGAAAATATCTTGTTTCAAGTATGTAAGTGATAACATATGGTCCTAACCAATGTAATTTGAGTTTTCCTGGATGGTGTAAAAATTAGAATCATAAAGAAGCACCATCTTTCCTATCTCAAGCTTTTTTTCCCTGATGTGCCTGTCATGCCATGCTTTCTACTTAGCTTTTTCTTGATTTTGACTGTAGTTTGCTATTTCTCGTCACTCATCCAACTTAATAAACTATTCAATTCATTCTTATGATTCTTGTTCATCAGATAGACCTCCAGTGTGCATAATATGTAAAGAAGGTAACATGAATTCCATAGTAAGAACTTCTTCTATGACAAAAACCAATTGAAAGGGTGTGACCTTGCTTAATCGCTTGTATGTTGTTCTATACACCCAAAGCATGGCAGAAACTTTATCATCCCAATATTTTCTTCCAACATCAATTTTTTTTTTTCAATGTCGGCTCAAAATCTTATTGAAAGTCTCAACATGGTCCCATTTTCCGAGGATGAAATGGTGTAGTCTTATAGTGTGCAATCATGAACTCATCTAATAGAATTCTGATTGTCTCATTCAAAACATGTGTGCTCTTATCACTTGTCAAACTCAACGGGCATCTATACCTTGTAATAATATTTTCCCATAGAAACCTGACTGTTGTAGCTGCTCTACAATCCTTTATAGGGGCTACTTCTACCTACCTTTTCAGATAATTTGTAAGAGTGATGATATAGCGTGATCCATTCCTACGCGTGGTTGGTTAACTAGAAACCAGAAAATATATATCCCATTTCTCAAATGGTTCTACACTAGGAATAGGTCTTAAAGGCATTTCATCTCTTTGTCCTGGTTTTCCAAGGTGTTGATAGTGATCACAAGCCTTGCAATATGCCTTACAATATTTAGACACGATCTCCCACCATAATCCAACGAGTAGAATCTTACGTGTAATGGTGTCACTTGTATAGTTCCCACCTATAATATCGCCACAAGCCTCCTCCATGATATCTCGTGTGCTCATTTTCTAGTACACATCAGTGTAATACTTCATCTTGACCTAACTTGTACAGCAGTCTTTGCTAATTAACATAAATAATGCCATGTAAATGGTAATTTGTTTCTTCTCTAAGGATTTCATCCCTTCTGGTGTCATACATGTACATAGAAAGACAACAATGTCCTCTAATTCTGATCATGCATGTTGTAACCTGTATAATTGTGCATCGGGAATGGTGTCTTTAATTGCCTACGCTTCTTCACCTGATTGTATTATGGATAGATGACATGGCCCAGAATTACTTTTCCCTGGTTTTACCACAACTGTGAAATCATATTCTTGGAATAAGAGTACCCATCGGCATATACACTCCTGTAAAATAGGCTTGTTTACAAAATACTTCAATGCCACGTGATTGGTATAGAATACAAATGGTCTTGTTAGTAGGTATTATCTAAATTTATGTAATGCATAGATCATTGACAAAGCTTCGTGCTCTATAGTTGTATAATTCTGCTTAGCAGGAGTCAACTTCTTACTAGAAAAATAGATAGGATGATCTATAATACCTTCTCCGGATGATCCAACACCACTCTAATGGCCATGACAGATGTGTCCACATGTACATGAAATGGTTGGTCCCATGAGGGAAAGCCAAGAATAGGTGTTGTAGTAAGTTTTTCCTTTAATGTATCGAATGTGTGCTACTACGGTTCTCCGTAGTAGAACATCCCTTTTCCTTTTAGTAACTCTTATAAGGGTGTAACAACCTTAGCATACCCTTTTATAAATTCTCTATAATATCCAAAGTGTGACCTAAGAATCCACGCACCTCAATTTGAATGATAGGATCTTCAGGGATGATAATGACTACAAACTTAGTTGGATCAACCAATAAAGCTTCCTTGCAGATGATGCGCCCTAACAATGTTCCAAATGGTGTAGAAAATACACATTTCTTGATGTTCAAATAGATACTTAACTGACGACATATCTCAAACATTAGGCGTAAATTTTAACAATGATCCTTAACAAGTGCATACACCATCTAGTTGTCTAAATAAACCTGTAAGAAGTTGTGAATAAAATATTTGAACACTTGGATAAATATTCACGAAAATACAGCAGGCACATTTTTTAGACCAAAAGGCATCATTATACAGGTAAAAATTCCCCATTTAGTAGTAAAAGTAGTATTTTCCTAATCCTCTTATGTAATCCTGACCTAATGATACCCAAAGAATCCATCTGTAGAGGAATAGACCTCATGCCATACAACACCTTCTAATATTTCCGTGGTGAATGGTTTAGGAAAGGGATCAGTCACACATGTAACATTCAGCTCCCTATAGTCCACACAGATCCTAATTTGACCATCTTTATTTATACTAATCACCATTGGGCTAACCCATTTTGACTCATCTAGGGGCTTGATGATTCTAGACTTCAACATTTTGTCAATTTATTCCTTGACCTTTTCACGCAAGTTGGGGTTTATTCTATAGGGTCTCTTCCTAACCAGGCGCACACCTTCCTTAAGTTTTATTTTCATTTCTCTTAATGATTCATGCATGCCTTTGATTTCATGGTATCCCTTAGGAAATAAGTCCTGATAATCTCATAGTAACTCAATGATTTTTGCCACTTAAGAGTCAGACCAATAATCCCCAATTATGGCTTCCTTAGGCTCAGATATGATTCTATATTCACTTTCTTTATTTTCATAGGTTCATGATAGGTACACATGGTCCTATCCACACTATATAAAACTTCACACCTACCTATTGAATGATCTACATCCATATTTTCCATTTCCTCATCATCCATTAAGTATACCATCTTTCCTTTTTCTTTCTCAATGCAAGAACACTTAAGTAGCATGGCATTTGTCTTTGTTTCTTCAGCAAAACGCGCTCTTGAGTCGTTTCCATCAAATAAATCCTAAATAAGTTCTTCCGCCTTTGCATTGTTTCCCATATTTAACTACTTTAGAACCCTTAATTCCTCTTCTACTGGAGTTTTAGTAGAGAAGTAGTCAAAAGTCTAGATCAGTCCTACAATCAAATCCTGCCAATTTCTAGTCTCTCTATGGAGTTCAGCATATACATACCAAGCACGCGCACAACCTTGTAAAGTGGAATAAAATTTGTTCACCAGATTGAAAGTAGTAAAGCTACCTACCCTCTCGTCCGCAGTCTCTCACGCTAAATGTGGTGTTGAACAAGTTGATTACCATAATAAGTGCATATTTGAGTAGGTGCATTACTCCTAGAAAATGAGTAGAAATATTAATTCTAATTTCATTCTATCCTACAAGATTATCCTTGTGAACCACCCACTAACATGTTGTTGTCCCATGTAGGGCATATCCTAGCATATTCCATCTCTCAAACTATTCTATCCATTGTTCCTCCATGGCACACAAAAATACCACAGGATCTCCTTCTCTAGTGTATCAAGGTACCGATTTGTTACTTATTCTCCCGATAGAATGAGGTCTCGTTGTTCCATGCATATGTGATTCTTACTTTTTCCCTACAAAATCATAAGTACTATGAGCTCAATTATCACAAAAACACTTGTAGTATTGTTAATAGACTATACATCTTCCCACCGAAGGATTCCTTCTTTAGATTTCTCGAACACTTCTAGGTCCCGGATGACACGTACATAAATCCTATTGATATCTTTCTCACTCAAAGGCTCAACATAGGGTACAAAATTTCTATCTCATTAAAGGGATAATAACTCTTTCCTCCTTATTTTAAAAAATGATATAACCCTTATTGAACCAAAGATCAACATTATTTCCATAGCACCAATGGTTCCCAAGAAGATCTGGGAAGCTATTATCCTTTGCAAGTGCGAGAACCTCAAAATCCGCAGTGAACTTGGCTCCCTATATGGTAATGAATGCATATTTTAAAACTCCAATGGGAGTGTCCTTAGTTTAGTTAGCCATGAATAGTACATTAGAATATGGCTATAATGGGGGTCTCCCCATCTATACCCATGCATCTAAAGTAATAACATTAACTTTCACGCCTATATCAATCAATATATTACTCAAAATCCATCCATCCAAAACAACATTCAGAGTGATTTCCTTATCATAGTCTAAGCTATGAGGGGGAATATTTGCATGCAGGATCTATCGTTCAGTCTCAATACTTATGCACGTGGAGTGTTTTAATTCATCCAATTAACTAATAATGAAATGATATTCTCCTGGCACAACATTTTACACACCTCCTTCAAGTCATCAATATCAGATTGGACCGTCTTTGCTGCTTTATTTTGCTCCATCTTCCATGATTGCTCCTTTAGAAATTGTATCTCACCCTGAAGATTTCTGAGTACCTCCATGGTTTCTTGATAAAACTCCTTATGATGGATATGATCTAGGTACCATGCATTTAGAACCTACTTCTTAGTGATGGTAGGATTCTATTGTAATGGTTCTTTGGTGTGTGCCACTTTTGTGTGGGTAGTGATCTTTACAGGAAATACCTCAGATTCTGGATCCAACTTGGGCATCCACGATTTTACACACAAGGCGTTGTATCCTAACCATCCCCACACCTTTGTTTTCTTATTTATGCTTCTTAATAAGATGCTCATATAAGCCCAAGAATTCTTCATAGCTATGATTCTTTCCACATAAGGAACAAGTAATATTCTCGAGGAAATTCATGCCTATAGTGGTCGTGAGATCCACATGTATAGCATGTTCCGTGAGGAAATTCACCTCGTCCACCACAACAACCTCACCTTATGAATCCACCTTGGTATCCTCAACCTATGCCATGACCTCCTTCAAAAATACCTTCATTTTGATCATAGTGCACTTGATTTTGATTCGATCTTGATGCTCATTCTTACCTTTAGAGTTATCGATACTCTTGTATTTCACACACCAATATCTATAGTATCATGGATCTAACCAATCAGCTGGTAGTCTTTCATATCGTGAGTTGTGGGATCTGTAAATTTTACAAAAGTAGGATATGTTCTCCCTTATTGTGTGTTGCAGTAATGGGCAGTGGCTAGCATCATGGTTCAAGTGACATATCTCACAGTCTAGCAGCAATGAATGTACTAATGTGCAGGGATAACTATCCTTTATGTGACCTTTCAATTCACAATCTATACACCAAATCCCCTACACGTCTCATGTGCTTGAGTTTTCTAATAGCTTCTCTAACTGCTTTTCCATAGCCACAATTTGTGCTTCCAAAAATGGACTAACCCCGAGTGTTTATACTTCGATCGCCTCAAAGACATAAAGTTTCTTCAACTTCTTCACATGGATTAGTGTATGTATTATATGAAAAATCCCTTCTAAAAGTTGTAATCATACCTCCAACGAACCATTGTGCATGTTGGATTACGTGAATATCATAAGAAATCTTAGATAAAAGTGTTTTGAAATGGGCATCATACTCCCGACACTCTTAGTAGTACCTTGTTTAATATCCTTGAGTGTGCTTATAATCTTCTACTTGAACTCAGGGATATGAAACTCTTTAAGGAAAACATCTTTTAATGTTGCATAATATACACAAGGTGATCGGGGTCAAAATTTCGTATCAACCGTGTGCTCATCCTTATAACGTAGTGGCAAATTGACTTTCCTACACTCAGAATCTATGATTCCTTTTGCATGCTACAATATTTCACACATGTGCACATATTCAATAACATCTTCTGTGCCCCTATTTTCTAGAAGATGAAGAGACATCTCCATAGAAATATTTTGAGGTTGGTGGGGACCTTTCCCACTTAATCTAGAACCTCCTATGTTTCCTCTACTTCCAGAACCACCTATACCTCCCGATCCTCCACATGTAGTCAAAGAAAAACTAGAAGATGTACTTCCCTATGTCCTAATAGTAGTACTAAACTACACCCCTATAGTCTATGAAGTGTTACCACTCCCAGAAGTGAGTCTAAAATTCTACATGCTCGAATTCTATGTAGATGATGCACCTAAAAAGGTACCCCAAACAAAATTATACATTTACCCCTGTCATCAATGTAATTTCTATGTGATTTAATCTTGCTCTCCCACTACCTAAATTAGCTTTTTGAATTTTTTTGTACTAGATACTAGAAAACCAAGCGCAAGGGATAGGTTTCTAGGTAGATTTAGATGCACACCCACGGCCCAAGTCATCTCTATTGGTGTGATTCCCTGTGAGGTGAGGGGGTTCCTTGTCTTACTTTCCCAAATGGGGGAGTTCCAGATGCTCGGCTCCATGCCTTCGCATGAGCTCCAAATCCTTTGTGAGCCATCTCTCTTTTCAATGCCATTTGCTCTACAACATCCTTTTGCTTTTTTGTTTCCCTCTCACGTGCCTCATTAAAATTAAGTTTCCTTTCTTCTCTCTACCTTTCTACCACCGGGTCTTCCATCTATAACCAAAATTTCTCCTACCCCCATACATGGTGGGGTTTAGTTAGCTATCATTTTACTTTTCAAGTTCGGGGTTACCATCAAGATTTTGACCTCTGTGGAATGCCTTGGAGTTAAGTTCCCTGGGATATTGCAAAAAAATGAATTCTACTACCTTTGGGAAAGAATAAGTGGAAATTGAGTACTCCAGAATATAATTGTTCAGAACACCACAAAACCAAGTATCCACAACGCATGTCCAAATCAGATCAACATAATGAAGGACCTGAAATTATTCCTGCATCCAAATAAGTGCTCGATACCTCTAATCCCTTTTAGATGCATAAACAACCAGCCACTAGTAGTGAAGAATCTCTCATGCAAATTCCGTTCCACCCATGTGTGTGTGTTAAACTCAGATCTGGTGTTGAACCTTCATGCGTACTCTTATTTTATATCATATATCCACTCCTCAACACTTTCTAGGGTGAACCGGTATGTCTTCATCATAAACCATCCTGAAAATAATTGAAAAAGAGGTCCTAGCAATGGAACCAATGATGCAGCCTATAATTTACTAGTAATAACCCAAACGCACTGGCACATCACTCAAGCTAGACTAAGCGCTTAGCTAAAGAGCACAAAGGTACCAGGCCCCTCTTTAGGGTTGCTTGTGTAGGATGTTAGCATGATGAAGACTTAATGCATTAAGATCCATAGTTAGTATAACATTCTACAGAGCATATTCCAGATCTAGATATAAGGATAAAAAATTTAAATAATAACCATAATGAATTCAACCATGCAAGAACTGGTTATAATCATGATTAACACCTTGATTTGGCCAATATACTCCATTATATTAAACACAGTAAATACTCAAAAGATTCTTACAATAAATAATACCTAGCTTAAGTGCACATTAGATCTCGACAAAGATAACTTCACAATAAATTATATCCAGTTCTCACATAGTCCTCCTTTACTACGTAGATCACTACATATTTATAAGGGTGGGGAATTTCCCTTCACTACTTGCATAATTCTCAAAAAAGGTTGCATGTTGAAAATAGCTATGCACCTTTACAATAATAGACACACATGCAAGTGTGTTAACAATAGCTCTCTTCGGTTAACTCATAGAGGAAATTATATTATTAGCCCAAACCCATGCAAAGTGCTTAGTATCCACTCTTCCAATAATATCCCATGTATGTCACGTAAGTCTTTATCCGCTTTTTTTTCTCTCGCACACTATCTCTAAAAATATCCTATACTCCGAAAATGGATAAGTCCCGAACTGTCCTTGTCTTTCACACACACATCCTTTCCTATCCTTCCACACCTTTGAATATGCCATGTTATTACACATGAACCTTATGTGTTCTTTTTCTTTGAGTATCATAGTTTTTTTCTCAACAAATTTTATAGTCATGTTAATTCCATTTGAAATTCCTGTGTTTAGGTTGTTTTTCATCTTTTTCAGTCAAGGATTGCATTAGACGTGTTGTTCCCAAAGATCCCTTTAAAAAAATAATCATGAATCGGTTTTAAATCATGAAAAATGCCTTTATATACCATTCCCTGGTCATGTTGTAAATTTCACGTTTGGCTCCATCACCACGATGATTTGTGGTTTTCTTCAATTGGTCAAAGATGGAGGGTTTAAGTTACACATTTACAACAATTGTATAACATTAACAATCTTCTAACTTAGCCTCGAGGCTCGACAAACATTCCTATGAATATTCACAGTCAAAAATGCAAAAATAGAAATTGACTCCACCTTTAAGAATTACACATGTCACAAGTTGGTGAATGTGCAGGGTGGGGATTGATTATATTTCTAGACTATAAGCTTATAAAATATAAAAGAGAAAAAATTCTCCTAAGACTTTTCAAGGACACATGGTGCTTTTTCATGCAAAGAGAGGGGAAGCGGGTCATCGAAGGAAATTGGTAACTTTGAGTTCAAATGGAACGAGAAAAAATATTCAAAAAATAGTATGCAGCTCCACCACCGTTAGGATGCAACCATGTGTCAAACTCGAGATGTAAGTCAAGGAAGGGTGATTGAGTCAAATATCTCAATATGTATGCATTTAAAACATGATGCAAGAGTGAAAAAATTTCCTCGAGCCTGCATTGCATAAGGATTTTCCATGTGGACAACTCATATTTAAAATTAGGAAAGGAGAAATGGATGACCATGATGCAATGCATTAATGACTTCCGCCATCAATGTATTTTCACACAATCAAGGAGGAGTTTTGAATTCTTCAAACGCATTGAGATTTTTTCTATCGTTAAATGAGATCTAGACACCATTGTTAACATAATACCTTGAGGAACAACGTGAAATTGATCACAGAGCATGAATAGAGAACCGGAGATTGAAGATCCTTTTAATTAGAGCCAAATTATACGGTTATTCACCAGAAAATTGGTAAGAACTAAGATAACCCCATCTTCTTATTCATTTGTAAGGAAATTAAAATAAAAAATAGGGCACTAAAGATGAAGACTATGCCATTGGGTTTTCCTGTTACTTTTCGAATTACTAGTAATCTAGACAAAATCACGGATATAGATTTGATGAATTTCAACCTAGATGAATTCATGCAAAGATTCAATAACCCAAAATAGATTGAATTAATGGAATCAATTCAAACTATTAATATTTCTTTAGTTGGCATAATTTCACCCTAAGTACACTACTCATAAGCGGTAAGAATTTGAGTGATGAATTACGACCTAGAGAATAGGTAAGTATGGATGGAAGTGGTGAAGCGGTATTAACTTTGACACTCGCAATGACAAGGATAATGTTAAATTTTCCTATGATTACAAATATGATAACCCTGTGTATTGACTTATCCCTTCAAGATTATGAAGTGAATAAAAGGACTATTCCCAGATTATAAATACCAAATGGCTTTTAACAGAGAAGAAAAAAACCACTCGAATCCCTAAAAGACTTGTTAGGGAACAATTCATTGAGGAAGAAGAAGATGTGATTGTATTGTTGAGTTGAATGGCTAGATTAGAGACAATGAATGAATTCAAGGAGTGGATGTGCACCTATATGTGGATAATTTTGGAGAAGAAGGGGAACATTTGTTGGGAAACCTTCATTGTAGAAGCACTTCATGACCACATGATAGCACTAATAGTAAAAATGCATATGGATGACACTGGAGAATTGGAATTTTACATGATGACCTACTTGATTTATAATATTGTAGGCCACATGTGGTTCCCTAGCCTTGTGCCACATGATGACTTTAAGAAGTTTCAAATGCATAAGATATTCCCTCAATTACAGTTGAGTAATTGGAGAGAGAATGTGAGATTAGTTAATGATGCCTTCTTTACACCAATCATCTACTTATTCAGGCTATAATGGGAACAATACATGATTTATGAAGAGGATAGACAAGTAATCATGGAATATGGATGTTATTTCATTCAGTATAGGAAGTTTACATACATCAAGGTTAGTGGATTTGAAGGCCAACCATGTAAGCTACCCATATATTTAGATGATAAAATGGCCTTGTGTGAATTGACAAGACAATTGACACCAGTTCACAAATTAATTATTGGTAAAAAAAAGACAAACATTAAGTTCCTGATAAAGATTGGAAGGTACTCCTTCCCTTTAATTATAAAATCCAGATTGATGGAAGATGAGATGAAAAGGTTTGAGATGGAAAGGTTTGAGGCAAGGGCCAACTATGACATCATGTGGGTATTCAATAATCTAGTAAAAATTTTGAACATGAGCCTCAATTTTAGGATTATTGGATGAATTGTAGAGATGAGGAGGAGGTCGACTAAGAGATTTCTCAAGAATGACCCTCACTCAAATTATAGATTTCAAGATTGTTGTTATCCCTAAGGGAGTTGTGGATGATCCACATACTGTGAGTAAATACTATCTTGATCAAAAGGTGGAGGGACAACCAATGGTCCCCTTGAATTAGAATGAAGAGGATTCAGATGATTCATATGCCTAAATAACTAATGTAATGAGAAGAACATTGAATTGGCTGGCCTAGAAAAACATTGATTTATCAATTCAAAGCACAAGATTTCTTAATAAGTTCATGGATTTGGGAAAATTGAAAGATGACCTTCCTCCCTTGAAAGAAGGAGCTGACAGAATGGATCCCTTGGGAGGAAAATCTCCTCAATTTCCTTCAAAAAGGCCTACTTCAGGACTTGTAGATGAATGGAATTCTGCTACCAATGGGATTGGTACTTCTATGTCTGCTCTAAAGTAGAAAACTAAAGAAATGATCCTAAAATCAATGCAAAATGCTACTATCACTTTTACAGTTCCACTACAATCAAAAGGAAATGGTATGGATACTCATAGGACTCCTCCATATGTTTTTTCAAAACCCCAAAGTGTTGATAAGTTAATGAGTGGGGCCATAACAAGTGGCCATGCACAACCTAAGCCACATGGTGAAGAAAAAAGAGCAACACTAGACCTTAAGAAGTTTGAAAGGGCACACAAGAGACACAAAATTGTGTATGAGCCAATCCTGGTAAGAGAAGGTGCTCATACACACAAGAAACATAAGCATAGGGATGTAGTAATTGATCCCCTAGAACATGAGATAATTGATGTTTCCTAGGTACAACATGTAACATCAGTGCCATTATTTTCATTTTTTTCTTCAGAGGGAGTGATAATTGGGAGCACTCAAGGTAATTTCTTATCTAATATAGTAGATAGTGATGTATTTAATCAAGGTGTGAAAACAACTAAAACCATGTCAGTTGAAAATATCAATGTACCTTTATTTGAACAATTGCAAGAGTCAACAAAGAGTCATGTAGAGATAATGGATGTTGATATTAGTGAGGAGATTTCCACATTGGATGCATTTGACATAATTATTGATGAATAACCAGTAAAGGGTGTAAGTTATCCTTAATTATGTAAAGGATTAGGAAAAATTAATCATATTCCATTTCACGAAACTAGATTTCAAACATCGGGGTACTCTCTACGAGATCAAACTAATCGAGAGTTGAGCAAGGTAGAAGTACCTAGTGGAAAATGTTTAAGTATAGGGGTATTAGATGAGAAGGATACCTCCCATGAAGTTAATTTCATTAAGGATAGAGAAACATCATGAAAATAAAAATATCCAGGATGAAAATATTACAGAGGTTGCACAAGATGCAACTATTGAGGATAAACTTATTGATAGTGTGGATGTATAAGATTTGGGTAAGGATAAAGAACCAATAATGGAAAGCCAACCCACCATGCTACAACATGAGGTATCAATAGGGAAAAAGGATGATAATGTGTCAACTCAAAGTGTCCTCCAAAGGAGATGGGAATCATGGAAGGAAAAGGAATCCTGCAAGAGAGGTACCTAGTTAAAGAAACTCCCAAGGAAAAGTTTAAAGAAAATATTGCATCAAATGAAGAAATAAAGAAATAACATATTGTAATCATTGATATAATTTTGAAGGAGATTTGTGAGCCCCAAACTCAAGATCGAGAAGGAAAAAAATCAGGGTAAGTACCATTATAGAGTAAGAACAAAGAGATAACTATGGGAGATGAACAGGAAAAACAACCAAAATCATCAGTCCAAGAGGTACAATAGGTGTCCAATCAGTAAGTGTTTGTCCCTAAGAAACCCCAACAATAACTATAGGAAACAATAGTTGGGACCACTCTTACAAAAGTATGAATATGAGAGATGATATCAAAAGAAGAAGTGGAAATTTTCCCTATGAAGGTTATAGATCTCACACTCTATCTTTTCCAAAACTAGTGAGAACCTCCAAAAGGGATAGAGTTCTCACCAAAACTCATACTGATCCATTGGGATCTAAAACTTTAGAAGTGGAAATCCCTCACGAGGGAAAGATAAGAGAAAATATAACATCCAAGTGATTATAGTGTCCACTTATTCCCTTAGGAAAGCCTTCAAGAGATCAACTAAAATAGGGAGTATCAGAGGTAGTAAGTGACTTGTTACAAAAGGTTGATGAGGATAGGATAACTAAAAAATAATTGAAAGAACAAGTCAAAGATTTGAGTTCTAGTCTACAATAATTAATTGGGCAGTCTAATAAAACTCAAGCAAGTACCTCTGTCAATACCCCTGAAGGAATGGAAAAGATTGATAAGGCTATTAAGAAAGTTCAAGGCTATGGACACATGGGTTGAGAATTTGACAAAAAGGGGAAATAAACAATTGAAGAAGCCAAGAAAAAGTATGAAGAGCTCAAGAATAGGCTTAATGAAATTGATGAAATGATTGAGCAATGTGATAAAAAAATCTTCTACTTTGAAGGAAATTTTCCCAAGTTGAACCGTATAACTCAACTCAGTGATGAATTGGTTAAAAAATAAGGGATTGTGCCAAAGGAATTCAAAGGAACAATAGATTATATGGAGGAATTAACAAAGATCAGGGTGGAATTTTTGAATGGGACCAAAAAAAAGATGCTAAAAGGAAATGGGTCGATGATACCTTAGATGCTATTGATTTAAAACTTGAAGATATGGTTTTTGAAAAATTCAAAAAGAGCTATGGTGATCTAAATACTGACTTTTTGTTTATTTCTTTTCATAAAAGCATTCAGAAAGATGACTTTTCTTATGAGGTTATTACAAAAATGAGGAAAATTGAGATCAGAATTGCAGAGTTGAGAGATAAACCATTGGAGTTTAAGCAGAAAATGGGTCACTATGTGGATGCAATAAATAGGTAGATACTAATTTTCCAACACCATATAGGGCCGGATGAAGAAGAAATCAATGAAATTTTTGAAGGTATGATGCATATCTAACAAGGTTACCAGAATAAGTAGGAGAAGCTAAAGAAGAAAAAGATGCAAACATGAAAGATGATAAATGATCTTAGGCTTGTCATTCTTAAAAATTTATCTTCTTTTCATATTTCATTTGTAATTGACGCTTAATTCGATACTATTTCTTCATAAATAATTGATATTACTTTTAAATCTTGTTATTCTCTAATGTAAGTTGTAATTTGATACATTGCATTATATTTTTATAGTGCTTGGATGAAGTTTTATTTCCATTATGAAAGCATATAAACTAATGAGATGTTTATACTTTCTATATTTTGAAAAAGTAAAAATGGGGATCTATAGGGGCCCCAACCCATGAAAATAAAGATTACATATATCCTTGAGAGTTGTATAAAAAAAAGGGAACAATAACAAGAAACTTTAGGCATCCAATACCACAAACTCCTTTACAAAATCCTCTCTACAAAGAGGAAGTTTCTTCACTAATTTATTTTTCCTAAGCCCATGTTCATTTGTCCCTAGTGCCATTTGAACAAAAATAATGTCTCCTACTAGTGTGCAAGACATGCCCATTTGCAAAAGGTCATCCATACTAGATAAGGGACTATCTAATAGACTAAGCAATTCTGACCGCTTCTTGTAAGAAGAGACCCATTCACTCATATCCAAACCACCTTTATAAAATTTCATTTTCCCTCTGGTTTTGGTAGAAGAAGTTGGTTGAGAATCTTGAACCTGGAAGTGTGACCACAATTGACCCTGGAACAATGAAGCAGAAGGCATGGAGGTAGTAATTGGAGTAGAAGGCATAGAGCTAGTAATTGGAGTAGAGGGCCCAAATCTAGACTCATGTTTATGTTTTTCACAAAAGGAAGTGATGGTTCAAGATATGGGGGGTGTTCTCATTGGTTTTTTTCCTCCAAGACTGAAACACGCTTCTCTAGTGTATTCAATTGAAAATAGAGGGAAGTTATTGTTTACAATGAATGCTCTCCATCAAGGACATATGACTCCAGAGGATTTATTTCACAAAAGATACCTCATTAGAAATGTATGGGCATACATGATTAGAAACACAGTGCATATGAGGCTTACTCACAAGCCAAAATTTCCTCAATGACTTGAGAGTTATATTAAGTTCAAGCCTGAACAAGTGAAAGTAAATCATCTAAAAGATAGATAACACATGACCTATCTTGACAAGTCTCCTATCTAATGTATCTCAAACATCTGTAGGTTTCAAATGCTTGGTGTAATCCTCAGGGTCATCAATTTTAAAAGGCATCCTCAAAAAGCTTCATCTGGACCTGATAAATCAAAAATGGAATGCAAGTCTTCACGAGATATTTCCTTCAAACTAGACGTTACTGGTTCCCCCGCCATGATACAAATGAATTTATTCAAAGTGCCTATATGTAAAAGAAGAAATTATGAATTGATTAAGTGATGGTGTGTTTTTATAGGATTTTTGAAGCATATGAGCTGAGTTGGGTGTAATCATGGTGAAAATCACTCCGAGATCCCGATAAGATATCTGCATGAGGAAATTGAAATTTGAAATGAATTGGCATTGAAAAAAATGGTGAATTGATCTGATTTGACAAGAATCATGTGTGATAACTAACCCAAAAGGTATGAAAATAAATATACAACATTCAAAATAGATTCTGGAAAAGCAAATAAGAGTATCTATCAAATCAAATCACCTAGAGGCACTTGAAAGTCCCCAAAAGTAGATGTCCAGTCACCAAGGGAAAAGAATGATTAAATAAATGGCAAAAAGTGATGACATTACATCCCAATCATACATAAACATAACAAAAATGTGAAAATATCATATTTCTCACACTTGGAAGCATTTGATGAGTCATCTCCATGAGGATAACATAAATTGAATTGTATATTGTAAAGAAGGATATTCTCTTGAAGATCCACGTTTTTGGGGGAAAATTGGGGAGTAAGTGAGCAAATAGAATTGTATAAAGGCGATGAGAAGACTCTCGCATAAGGGGGTTAATTTTTGTTGATATTTTTTCAAAGAAAAAGGAAAACTAAGAGAAAAAATCAATTTCCCAGAACTCATCTGAGAAACCTATTACTTTCTTTGAGCCTTCAAATTAAATCATGTCAAGATGGTTGCAAGTGTACAACCATTGACAAACATTGATATTGTAGATCTACTTTCCCTTGTTAATAAATTTGATGAGCCTTGAATTAATTGTGTTAATCATGAGCATTTTTGTATCTATTGTCAAGATGATATACTTTAAAATAGTTATTCATGCTCCCATTGCAATCTTATTTTAGAGATCCTTTAAGTCACACAGAACTTTATCATTCTGGTAGCATTTTGGAAATTACAATTACATTGTTGAGAAGATATTTCATTTCATTTGTGTAATAAATAATTTTAAAGTCACTATGTCTCCACTTTGTTAAATGTTTCTTATAAGCCTTTGAGTGTATCTTAGGTGTGATAAATTGTGAATATCTGATGTTTTATTAAGTCTTCAACATGATCTTTTATGTTTGAATCCTTAAATATTGTGTGAAACCATGCACTCTTGGGCTTCCATGAGTGTACATCTTCTAGTTGAAGGTTCATTGTGAGATATTTGAGGTGTATTTGTCTTGCACTTGGTAGATATCCCAACATTTGTTAAAATTTCCTTGAAATATGGTATAATCAACTTTATCCTGCTTAATTCCCAAATCAAATACAACCAAAACTAACTAATCCTACTAGAACTACCCATGCTTTCCTCATTAAATCCAAAAATATGTTAAAGTAATATGGTTTCATACTGTCTTTATTAGTATGAGCTTTGTTTATAAGACATCTACATTTTTTAGAAGTGACAACTTGTGAGAGTTATCCTTTCTTTGAATAGACCATGTCTTCCTAGAGCTATTTTTCAATTACTCTACAAAGGAGTGCAAAATATTGTTGATACATCCACCCCACTCAAAATTATAGACTACAGAATGGGTCCTCTCACCCTAGCTAAAGGTACAACCTAAAGCAGAAGGTAGGTCATACCCTCGGCACGGTCTTTACTCGAATCCTCCGAGCTCGAGTGATAAAGAGATGATGAGATCCTTCCCTGACTACAAAATGACACAAATATAGATCTATCATCCTCTAAGCATCCTTCTCATTCTATTGATGTTTCTTGGCCACAAAGGGAGGACTAATTTGGGTACTAATAGCTAGTACTCCTACAAGTTCTTTATATGTTGATGATACTCTTGATGGAATTATTGCTTGTGAAAATATGACTGATATTGATTGTCATTATGAACATGTTATTGATGATGTTACTTCCATTAATACTGATGATTGTGAATTTACCACTCCTCTTTCTTCTACTTCTGAAGTTATTTCTAATGTTTCCCATGATGATTCCACTTCTACCCCTAATTTAGATCTTATTGTATCTCCGAGGCTACACCTAGCATCCACATAGGACCTCCATGTTCCTCTCCTTCTTTTACACCCCCTTCACCTCCTTCCGGGTATACTCCTCCTTCTCAAGTTCCCATGATCACTCACAATGGAAAGATCCAACCCCTAAATGTGCCTCTCACTTCACCAACCATTCCTTCACATGATATCCTCTCCCTCATGCATGTTGTTGGTAATTTACAATCTCAATTTCATACCCTTACCCTCGAAATTAAATCCTATTATGCTTCCATTGACAATAATTCTCTTCATGGAAACCCCATTCCTAAAAAGATTCACAATTCTGCTTTCCCCAAGGACTTCATCATGCCTAATTTATCCTATTTCGATGGTACTAGAAATCCTTATTTACATCTCAAGCATTACCATTTAGCCATGGCTTCTTATTCCAATGATCGCTTATTACTCAAAGAATTTTTTCATAACCTTGTTGATCATGCTCTCCAATGGTATACTCATTTTCCTTATGGATCCATTAGTACTTATTATGATATGGAGGATTCTTTTCTTAGACAATTTATTTCTAACAATGGTCCTAACATTACATACAAATTATTTCCTTCTTTACATCAAGGAAAAAATGAACCAATTTTAGATTACATTTTACGCTTCAATTATTGTATGCATCAGTTATTATTTCATCCTATTGATTTAGAAATGTAATTTTTTTTTCATGGCTTAATTATGATTCTATAAATTGAAAGTTTATTAAGAATATAAATGTACATCAATGTAATAACTGAAATATATTGAAATGTAAAATGCTAGGTAATTTATTTAATATTTAAAATGAAATGAAATGAAAGGGGAAAGGTACTTACCTGATTTGGACTTACTTGCATTGATCGGGATTGAGAATAGTTCTTAAAAGTAGAATAGGATGTCATAATAAACCTCATAAAGAAGCATCAAAGATAGATCTTTCCACGCAAGGGTGCCGGGAAGGACATGGGTTTTTGTGGTGCTTTGGTATGTGGAATAGATAATAATTTGAGTCTAGTGTAGTTGTTAAGTCTTCGTAATAATTTTCCTTCAATCAGGTTTGTATTGGACTTGGTTCGATGATGTCACTATAAATATCCAATGAATAATCACCGAGAAGACCCCATACAAAATAATCAAAACCCTAAAAAATAAATATGCAAATGAATGGGATGGAATTTCCTTAGCTTCCAAATGGATGGACTTATGATTGAGCATTGCACTACATCTCAGACCTAATGTAGTTATATGTGCTTGTGTGTGCAACAGTGTGTGTAGGGTACCCTATCATCAATGATGCCAAAGTAGTGGGAAATAGCTAGATAAAATGCAAAATGGTGGATGGAATAGAATAGACTCCCCTTCTTATGTAGTGTGTGATGTAGAATAGTGCCCAAATGTAGTCCCTTGCTCTATGTAGATAGCTATCCCTTAGTAGAAAATAGTCTTCCCTTAAGGTAGTATGTATGTTGTGTTTATATAGGGATATCTTGCTCAAATTTTAATAATAATGACTTGACATGTCGACTAGTACCTAGGGAATGGGAGGGAAAATCATAAAGACCGACCTCAAACCTCTAAATTAGAACCAAGTGTGACGAGGACCGAGCACCCATAAATAAGGACCAGGGTGCCCTAATCCCTTCCTAGGTGCCCTAGTAAAATACTAGAGATGAAAAATGAGTAAATAATGACAACTAAGACTCCCTGAGAGATGACCAAAACTATGTTAGTGATGATGACTGTAAGACAAACAACCACAAATAAAAACTGAAATGACGTCCGAATTAGGGGATGGGTCATTATCAAATACTTTATTTTATGAAAGATCCTTACATAAAACAACATAATTAGTGGTATAATAATAATAATATGTGTGTGATTTTTGACTAAAAATTCCTCCCTTAAAATCAAATCTATTATATGATACATTTGAATCATTTACTCTTTTGTGCTATAAATTTATTGATCTAGAAAAATACTTCATTGCGGATAATTTCTTAACACCTTATTCTACTTATTCTACCCCTCATATTCCTACCAATTCATCCCCTCCCCATCTATGGACCCTCTTACCTGATCCCCATCTCCGCCACCATGCAAGAGTCTTCCTTCCCCTTGGTGCATCGACATTAACCTAAGTCCTCTTCATATCCCACTCGTGAATTGGTGCACTTCTCACATAATGTTAAACCACATGATGTCTTTCATACTTTGCTTTATAAGTGGCTCATCCACCTACCTTATAACTAACATCATCCACCTCTTTGCTTGCACCGCTAACGTGATTGAGCTTTCCACAACTATCACCATATCAATGGCCATCGTGAAAAATGACTGTTATTCTCTCCATGATCTCCTACAACAATTATAAGATAGGTTTCATTACTTTTTGATTTCTTTGTCATGACTATGTTCTCTCTCCTATCCCACATAAGAGACTTTATACCACTATTCTTTTGTATCCTTCACCTATTCCTAAGGTTATCATCCGCTCACCTCATAAGGTCATTTTCCATCTACCTCCTCTAGCTAATCTACCTATACTTACACCCTATTATCCCTCACATATTTCTACCACATCTCATGGCTTCCTAAGCAACCCACTTCCACACCTCCTTTCATTAGCTCCATTTCATCGACATATAATTTGGCACTTATTATCATATTATTTTTTCTTCACATGTTCCCTCTATGACTTGTAGACATCTTCATCTCTTTTAGATGGCATCCATCTTCTATTTCATTACCCTATGACACAATCTCATGTTACAGTTCACACTTGAATGTTGAGGGATTACTACATGAATGAACCTCCCATTCCATACTTCTGGCTTTGTACTTCATGAAATATATTTTCTAGCCACCCCTTGCATGTGATAAACCAATTTCCTGATGACCCAATCTTGTTTTATGGGTCATTCTTAACTATTGAAATGGCATTTATAAATGAACCTCATTCTCACATTGGGGGCAATCACTCTTCTTTCCCCCTTCATCCTCATCACATGTAAATACAACCATTATTTTACATCTCATATTTTATTTGATATTAGGGTAAAAAGAGGGTTTTGGCATAGTCCCTTACCTGTTACAAAAAGGATCTAGAATCTAGAGATTACAATTAATATTTAAAGATAAAAAAAGAGCCTAATATCAAGACACATCTATAAAAATAGAGTAACCAGCAAAATACCAACATCCAACAAAAAACAACCCAACAAAATACCCCATAGCAACAAAAGATAGGCTTCCTTAGAGATTTTGGATCTGCATGGAAATTTTATTGAGCTCCTTGAAGTGCCTCTCCCACTCTTCCAGCTCCTTCATCCTCTCGGTATCCTTCCCTTTTCCTTTAGGGTTGATGTTTTTGAGTTCCTTGGCCAAGGATTTCAAAATCCTAGTCTGTATATCTACACAATCCCCCGATAAATTGTATTTTTTAGTCTACCATGGTTATGTAGTCATTTTAGCCATTCCAAAACAACTTATCCATTTTTCAACCTATGATTTGTTTAGCTTCCCTTTCATTATATTCAAATCCTTTTATATCAGCAATGTTCCTCACTTCAATTTCAAAATTAGGGTCTCTACGTAAGAATTTCCTTTTTGGCTTTTTTACCAAAGTTCATGAGGCCATCAATAATAACCCCTTCCATTTATTCATGTTTTGATGATCCCTCAATGTGGTTTTCTCTTTTTCTAATCCTAATCATAGGGGTGTTGTAATATTCAGGAAGGAGGGCTAAAGTAGGATTTTTACAAGGGGATTTCAACTTATCCTTGAAATGGAGATAAATGAGAAGGGTAACAACCTAGTGTAGGGGGTAAATCATTATACCGCGTTAAAACTCCCTAATAGAACTTTATAATGAAAGGATAATGTATAAGGGAAGACTTACAAGAACATGCCTCCTGAAATGATTAAGAAAAATGAGGTGACACGTGTGCAACCTGTAATGCTTAACTTCAAGATTAAAATAGCTTACAACCAACTTTCCCACTTCTTCGTAGGGTTTAGGCAATGAGGATCTTTTGATGCCACCTGGGACTTGCTCCAGTTATTCACCCTCTTCTAAGAAAAATTCTCAAGCTCAGCCCTGGTGTTTCTATTCTTAAAAACATTGGCACCTTACATGCTCATACATGTCACCTATGCAATAAGTCCCTCAATTATCTAGATTCTCTCTCCCCGAACTCAAGACTAGATTCTTGGAAAAATTGTGCGATTATATGTGGATCATTCCTACGAACACGTTCAATGGAAACATTAAACTGCCCATGTTGATAATATTCCAAAGTTTCTCATTCTCCTTGATTTTGTAGTTTAAATGAGGATCAATTTACTTCATATCACCCCCCATTATCACAAAGTGAAATAGAAACCCATGTATTCGAAAATGAGAGATTTCTTCTTAGAATATTCGGATGGAAACTTGAAAAGTGTTGCCACTTATGCCTAAAAATAGGGTATTATGTCCAAGTGTGTGAGAAGTCATCCATGTTTGAAGGCTATTATACCAAAGATATACAATCCCGTGAATCCAACTGAAAATCACATTGCAATGTGTCATGATGAATTTCAGATTTAAAAATTTATGATTTATATTGGGGAATCCCGAGGGGTAATTATTTAATTCCTTCTTGGTGATATCAGTGGTAATTCTAATCATTACTAAATTTATACCCAAATTCACAAAAATATTATAGATATTAGAGATAAAATGGGGATAAAACTCCTTGATTTAGATGATCTATCAAATTTATCCATTGAAGTCTTATTCCTTAATCCTAATCTATTGAATAAGGAAAAAATAAATCTTAACATGTATAAAGTCTCCATACCTTTTTCTTTCCAAGTGATGTCCAACATTATTAACATTTTGAATGTTTTTTAGAACCCTTTAGGTCCAATGTTCTTTGTTTTTCCGCTTCTATTTCCATCTCAATTGTTTTTTATTTTTTCCTCTTTTGTATATGGTTTGCCTTTGGTTTATCTACTTCCTACATCAAATTTTATTTTTGGTTTGGATGTGGAAGCTTCTTGCATCTTATTTTTCCCTTTTATAGGTGTCACTATTATTTTAATTTGTTCCTGAGATGGAGGTTCTTCCATGTTTTCCATCACTTGGTATTCAATATCTTCTAGATTGGTCTCTCTTATTACCTCCTCTGTCTGAGATTTCATGGTCTGATTTTCCAACTTCTTGAAGTCTTCATTTAGTTGGTTATGATGTTCTTTTATTTCTTCCTAGTTTTCTAAGTTGTATCTCTCTACATTCTAATATATTTCTCTTGGTGGATCCACTTTCTTTTTTCTTCAACATTTTCCTCTTGTGCTTAGTATATTCTATTTTATAAATCTTACCTTCCTCTTGTGATTCTTGATCATGCATTCCCAAGCATGTGAAAGGATTTTCTTTATCCATGAAATTTTTTTCTCCTGTAAATTTCCTATATTTTTAGGTGCTTTCTTTAATGATGATCTCCTCATGTGTATTTCTTTCACTATTCTTCTCATGTCACTCCAATAGTTTCCTCATTCCCTTCACTTGACCTTCATGTGTGTCTTTAGTGTAGTTTTTTATGTTTTGCCCTAGTTTGTTGCACCTTTTTATATTTTTATTAAAGTTTCATAATGTATGGCTTGTTTCGAGTTGCCTATTTTTGAATGTATATGGATGACCTATGGTAATTTTATATCTAAATCAAGATTCATGCAAATCTTGGAAAATACAATCTTGTTCGGCTTTGGTAGCACTATCAAATGCAATTAGAGATTCCAAAGACTCAACAATAGTGTTAGAAAAATATTCCTCCTGGAATTATAGAGACATACTAGGAGATTCACCCATACAGAATTACATTTATGTTTTCCTTTTCTAGATCAAACCATGGAGTCTAACTTCTCAAAAAAAATACTTGTTTACATCTCATCATTATTCAATTATCAACACATCATTATTACTACTTTTATTTATCTACCACATTACATCACATACATACATTTCTACTTATTACATGTTATACCATACATTCTATTCACATACATTATTTATCTAGTCCATTACTTGGTTATTATTTCCACATCATAACACATTTCAACCATACATAAAATTCCTATAGAATCTATCAAACTAAATCAATAATACCAAGAACATATCATCATCATCACATAATATACAATGCACATCAACAATAAATGCGACATCAACACAAGTCAATATATATATATATATATATATATATATATCCTCTAAAATCATAATTTATAAAATAAAATCATTAGGGAGAAATCCCCATGAATCAATACATCATATAAAATACAAAATATATCATCCTCGCTATCACTATATACAAGGAAGATCTAGAACTAGAGGCTTCACCACTCACTTTACGCTACCGATCTCAGCCTTTATACAACATAATTTGACTTCGTAACATAGAAATATCCACTTTGTATGCTCTACATATCAGCCATGTAGCTCCATGTAACATGTAAATATATCCCGATCTAGGCCTTCTCCTCTTATGACCTCTCTCACACACTCTCCCTTTCACAGACGAGCCTCATCGCGCTCGCTCAACAAAACTATGCATGTCGCCACTTCTATAGCCACTAACTCAAACAAATGGGCATGCTCACCCATAATAAAATCAACATGCTATATAATCCCTCCTCCCATGAGAAAATTTGGGGGCATGCTTTGAGTCAAAGTGTGTATGCATGTGTCCATAATTAGTGACCAATAAGCATTTCTGCAATACCACAGTTAACATTAGTCATTACACATGTTTGCACCAATCAAGAAAAAATCACCAAATAACATAAAAATGTATATAATACTTCTACTCTAATCTCACGTTGCTACATCTTCTACATCGGGGTGGGTGCATGTACCTCTAATCTTCTAACTTTTGGCCCACTAGCTACATCTATATCTGTACTTAGAAATAGAAACACCCATTAGTGTGTCACCCACCATTGGTTATATGGTTGTGTGCACCTACATCATTAAACCTGTATCATCTCTGTGGCCACATCTACCTAATCTAGACATATATGCACTAGCTTTTCTCATATCAGACTGGCCTCACCCCTAGTCATCTCGCTGCTCTAATAGATCGACACCATATATATGGTTCGGTGGGTACATCCTAGGCCATGCTAAACTACCTCAATACTTGCTCACCCTGGTACAACTCAGTCACTCATGGGAAATTATCCTCTAACCACATGGTGTGTCATATGCACCGCAACTCCACACCATCCTTTACCCTCTCACATAGTCTATATAGGATCTCCATATAATAGCCACACGAACCATCTTATCTATCATTGATCTATACATAGTCACACCCATCCTCCTACTATAGGTTCCTACCCACCTTGCTAAGAATATCTCAAGTCAAGCACAATCGACTCATGCCATGTTGAGTGGCCTCAATATAGTAATATGCTCATATGCCTGTTGTCATCCTAAAAATTCCCCTCTCTTGAAGTCAAGTTTTGAAAATTTTGAGTTAGTACTTTAGAGTATTGGATCATGTTGAGCCTGGTATTGTTTACATTTTTCCATTCTATGGAGAACAATCTAAAAGTCGAGTGTAATGGTGGAGTTTTTCCCCTTCTTCTTATTTCTTCCTGTGATCGGGTACAATGGGCATTTCCTCCTCGTCAATGTTTTCCCTGGCATCCATGGGTAGTATGTGGACATCTCTATTTGGATGTAGCATGTCCATATTTCAAGTGGTAGTGGAAGCCTCCACACATCCAAACAATGTAAATCCAAGGGAAGGGTCCAAGGGACAGTCCCCAAATAAGCGCAGGATTTCCACGTGTCCCAGGTCCAAAATGAAGACAAAAAGCCCAAATCAGCTAAGTATGGAAGGTTCAAGCAGACGATGCCACATGCCTCATCGGCGCCACTTCAAGAGTCGAAGCCAAGGGTAGTTCTCAAACTTTCACTAGTCCTCCACATGTCCCATGTCTAAAAAGGGACAAAGTCAATCATTTAAATTGAATAAGTATGAGTGGGATGGCGAAATCCTCCATGTGTCCAAACAATGCAATTTTAGAAGTGAAACCAAAGGGCCAATCTTCAAATGAGTGCCATCTCGCCACGTGGTCAAAGTCAATGGAGAGATAGAGTTGGCCATTGAAAATTCCAGGACCGGCGGAAGGAGCCACGTGTCAGCTTAGCATAATTTTAGGAGGCATATCTAAAGTGGAAACTCAAATGAGCACCAGCTCTCCACATGTCTAGGGGTCAACATAAGTCAAGTGGGAAGTAGGCCCGAATTGGCTAAGTATAAAAGAACTAGTGGAGCTCTCCACATGTCAACCTAGTGCAACTTCAAAGGAAAAATCCAGAGGTAGGTTCCAAATGAGTGCTAGCTCTCCACGTGTCCAGTGGTCGATATATGAACCCGCCAAACAAAAGGGAGAAATTCAAAGTGGGAAAGTGGGCCATTGGGGTGATTTGATAATTTTTTATTTGTTTCCATGCCAAGGTAAAAAGTCAAATATTAAGCCCGCATTGAAGGTCAAAGCGAGGAGGTGGGCCGGTGGAGCAATTTGAGTTTTTGAGCCCACATTGAAAAGAGATAAAATTATAAAAGTGAACCACGACTCTGTCCCCACTCAAGTAAGGCCACGTGTCAAGACCATATCAAAAGTGGGTGGGCAGGCAAAAATGTTCCAAAGTGCCATTTCTCTAAAGGGCACAAAATGCAAAAGGTGTCCTCAAGCCCGCCTCTGCTTGAATCTTTCCCACATGGATGAATCATATTCAAAATTTGTAGGGGTAGACTGAATGAATGTGATTCAATGCATTTGGTTTTACTGCCAAACATGGAAATGGCTGAGGCATTGGAGAGACTCAGACATCAGTTTCTTGAATAAGTTTTCATCATTTTTGTAACCGAATGTAACCGTTCTTTGAAACTATTTAACGACTTCTCCATGCTATTTTTTGGGTTGGATCTTGGTACTCTATAAAAAGTAATAGATTTGAAGTAATCAATACATAATTTTTCCCCTTTCTTCCTCTACTTTTCTTCTTTCCATGTCTAAAACTTGGGAATCATCCATATTTTATGATAAGAAACTTTGTGTTCTTATTTATATGATTTCTGGAACTTTGTGTCTTTGGAATTATATCTTTGGTTATGAAAGAAAAGAATTCTTTTCGCATCTCCCTAGTTCAATATATAGAAGGTGATACTCTACCATCTATATCTTCTAAAGGTATTGTTATGTTCTTCCTTCCTCATCTCCTAAATTCTTCCATCCTTTCGTATTGATGATCTTCAGGCATTAAATGTTTTAAAGTGTTAGGAATCCACACTTTGAAAGTTGTACATTTGTATATAAGTTTGCTTCTTGATTTCAATAAGGGAACCTCTCCCATTAAAGAGGAGGGACTTATTGTCCCTTGACTGTGGTTTGTTAAAAGGATCATTTTAAAAACCCAACAGTTTTTGGTGACTCCACTGGGGATTTCATTTTAACGGATCCCTTTCTAAAATAGAACAACTTCTAGATCATTGTTGGTCTAGCGACTCTACAATATACACGTGGGAGGAAAGCTCTCGGGGTTGAGGATTCCCATTTTCAACTTTTGGAGCAACAAAACTTCTCTCTTCTAGCAAGAAGGAACAAAGGGAATCATTCTACAAGAACACCTCCTACTAAAGACAGAAACTCCAAAGATAATGTTCCTCAGGAACCTCTCAGTCCTAATCTTCATGTTTTGATTATCGCTAGTGTTTTAGTTCCCCTTCATACAATTTTTCCAAATATGGTAGTTCCTTTACCTTGGGGACAACAAGTTAGGCTTCTTTCTCTTCCTCAACCATTACATGAGTTACCTAGGGGTAACAGGAAATTTTTCCCAAGTTCGGGGTGATGGGAAGGTTCATCCAGATGAACACATTGCAACCTTCATTGTTGCATGTGGGATTCTTGGAGTTGAACATGAATATGTCTCTGTCAGGATTTTTTTGGAGACATTGCAGGACAATGTTGCTGATTGGTTCTACCATCTTCCTATTGGGTCTATCACTAATTGGAATACCATGACAACTCATTTTGAGTAGCGTTTCAAACCTGCTAAAGATGTGCATGCTCTGTTAGCACAAATTTCTCATATCAAGAAGGAGCCATTTGAGCCCATGAGGGAGTTTGTGGCTAAATTCAACAAGATAATTAATAAAATTCCATAGAACACTCATCTAGTGGATCAAATCCAAAATTTATTCTTCCTCAATGCCTAGTTACCTGAAGTGAGTTATGCACTAAGGAGAGCTAACCTTGCAACTTTGGATGTTGATCAGCATTTGGTTATCAGTGTTGAGGATGATTTGATCATGTCTAGTAAACTGAAAAGAGAATCCTCCAAATCTAAAGCTTCTTCCTCTTCCTCTTCCCCTAGAGCCATTCGATCAATTAGTACAGAAGCTTGCAAATGATCTCATTGCTCTCAAGAAACAATTGGCTCAGCATACCCCTTACCAGGATGTTCCAAGGAAGAATTTTCAACCAGGAACCGTCTTCCTACTTCTCAGACCAGATTGGCTATTGAAGGCCCACCCATCAAGGTTCCATTCAATGCAACTTGTGAAGTTGAAGAACCTAATGATGAGGATTGTAATAAACAATATGAAGAACCAAAAGAAGAAGTTGAAGAACTGGAGGATCTTGGTGGATCACAAGTTCATTTCCTCACCACTGAAGGTATGGATGATGAAGATGAATATGATGAGAGAGTGGTTGATATGAATAGTGAGTCATATGTTGTTATGACTCAAGAGAAAAAAATAGAAAAGAGAAAGTGGTGTAGCCTGCCAAGAAGTCCAAGGAGATTCCTACAACTATTCTAGTGATTGCAAGAAGAGGAGCTCCTATTCCCACTACCTCCACACAAAAGGTGAGTAATTCCAATCCTTCTTCTTCTACTTTTGTTTCCAAAACTCCTTCTCCTTCAAATCCCAAAATTGATAGATCAATATTTTCTCAAGTTTCTAGAAATGATGTCCCATCTACCTCTGGATCTTTCGATATCATTGATCACCTAAAAATACTAAAATCTAAATTTCAGAGGAAAAGTTTTACTAGACTCATCCAAAAGATTTTGCTAAAATGGTAAAATTTGTAAATTCCAAATCCAAAGTCTCATCCAGTACTTCTAAAGGCCTTTTTCCCACCCCCTCTTCCTCACCTCAATCAAGCCTTGTGGCTACTAGTCACTTCCCCTAATGAGAAAATTGAACCATTCTATGTGACTCTTCTCATAGTTGGCCATAAACTTAGTAATTGTGTTATAGATTCAGGAGCATCAGATAATGTAATGCCTGCAAAGGTAGCCCATGCTTTGGGTCTGACCCTAACACGTGCCTTTGGTTCCTGCTATTCCATGGAGAGTAGGAAAGTGCCTTTGGTTGGTAGAATTAAAGATGCACAAGTAAATTTTGCTACTTTTCCAGAGAAAAGGGTCTTAGCCACCATTTTGGTAGCTAATATTCCTCCCTCATATGGGATGTTGTTGAGTAGAAATTTTTGCAAGGAGGTAGGAGGTGAAATTCAAATGGACTAGTCACATGCTTTGATCCTGGCCAATGGAAAAATGAATAAGCTGCTTCGAGAAATGAAATGAGTACATTGTGCAAATACTGATGACCCAAAAGCACATATACTCTATGAGGATGTAGGGCATGGTAACTACATGATCATGTCACAAGATGAGGTAAGGCTTCCTAAGGGAGTTATTCATGACCCCAATGGCATTTGGACACTGGAGTTTGATGGAAGTTTCTCTTTAGCTAGTTCTAGGGCTAGTGTGGTGCTGACATCTCCAGAAGGGAACATTCATCCTTTCTCTTTCAATATTTGTTTTGAAAATACAAACAATACAGCTGAATATGAGGCACTCATACTAGGATTGAGTATGGAAAAAGAAATGGGAGTGAAGAATCTTTGTGCTTGTGGTGATGCAGAGCTTATTGTGAAGCAAGTTAGAGATCTTTTTCAATTCAAGAATAGGAGATTGAAGTATTATAGTAATCTTGTCTGGGATTCCATCAAGTTTCTTGATGCTTTCTCCATTGACGTTGTGCTAAGAGAAAGGAACACTAGAGCTGATTCTCTAGTTTGTCTCGGATCTTTCTTTGATTCCTCATCCAGATTTCTCTCAGGAGAAATTTACCATTGAACTGATTTATAGGCCCAACATACCAGATAATGCAAATAATTGGCAGGTTTTCAACAATGATCAACATTTTCTCTCTTTCTTGGAGCCTAGGGATTATTTTGATCAACTGTATTTTGAAGGAAGTGAGACCTTTCCTAGAGAGTGTGTATATTCCAATGAAGGGGATATCAAGGAAGAGATGGATCAAGATGGCTACATCAAATTGAAAGGTAAAAATATCCCTAAAGGGATGGTGAGTTTGGAAGACATGTTTGATAATCATGATAGATAAATTAAGTCTAAAACTTCGCAAGGATCTCGGCATTCTACTAAGTGTGAAAATATTAATATAGGAGTCTTGATGAACCAAAGATGGTGAACATTGGGAAATGCTACACTCAAGAGGAAAGTAAGAAGGCAATAAATTTGATAAAAAGGCATACTAATGTCTTTACCTATTCGTATGATGATCTCAAGGTTTTTCAGCCAAAGGAGATGCAACATTTTATCCCTTTGAAACCTGGGATCAAACATTTCAAGAAGAAAAAAAGGAAATATAATCCCAAGGTTGCCGCACTATTTTCCGGAGATTTAGAAGTTGATAAAGGTAAAAATAATCTTTTCTAGACACCATTCAATGTGGATTTCCAACATTGTGCCTGTCAGGAAGAAGAATGGTGAGATTCGCATCTGTGTGGATTTTAGGAATTTGAATTAGGCTTCTTTGAAGGACAACTATTCTCTCTCCCATGATGCATCAGGTTTTCCAAGTTTTCACATGATCGAGATGTTGTCTATGCTAGATGGATTCTCTGGATACAATCAAGTGGAGGTCAGTACCCTAGATCAACACAAAACTACTTTCACTACTCCTTGGGGCACCTTTGCTTACAAGAGAATGCCTTTTGGTCTTATCAATGTTGGTGCCACCTTTTAGAGGGAAATGGACTTGGATTTTGGTAGTTTGAAGGGAAAGTGTGTGGTTGTGTACCTTGATGATTTGATTGTTTTCTCTAAAACAAGGGCAGATCACTTTCAACATCTTGAATCAGTCCTCTAGAAGTGCAGAGAGCATGGAGTCTCTCTCAATCCAAAGAAGTTTGTCTTTTGTGTCACTAAAGGAAATTTTTTGGGGCACATTGTCTCCAAAGAGGGAATCAAGATAGATCCAAAAAGAGTTCAAGCCATTTAGCATATTCCTCTTCCCACAAGTAAAAAGGGTGTTCACTCTTTCTTTGGTAAGATTAATTTCCTGAGGAGATTCATCCCTAATTTTGTAGAGTTGACTATGAGAATTTCTCACATGATGAAAGGAAAGAAAAATTTTGGTTGGTATTCTGAGGGTAAGGAGGCATTTGAAGGTATCAAGCAAGCCATTGCTAAAACCCCCATCTTGGCATGTCCTGATTTCAACAAGGACTTTATCATCTATTGTTATGCTACAGAATTTACCACAAGCTACTATGATGACTCGAAGAATTCCCGAGGATCATGAGATTCCTATTCCCTTCATGAGATATGTCTCAAAGCTTGTGAGTTGAAATATACTATAAAGGGGAAACATGCTTTTGCATTGGTCAAAGATGTCAAGCAGTTTTGTTTTTTATATTCTTAATTCTCACTCTATTGTGCTTGTTCCTGACACAAGAATCAAATCCATTCTTACACAGTATGAGTTTTGAACTAAGAGAGGTAATTGGGTAGAAAAAGTCCAGGCATATGACCTAGATATCAAGCCAACCAAGCTAGTCCGAGGTAAAGGCTTGTGTAATATTATTGTTGAAGGAACTGATGCAACATTGTCTAAAGAAGTAGTTGATGTTCTTGTTGTCCTTTTCATCAGTTCAACAGATGAATGGTATGCATATATTGCACATTTTCTTACCTATGGAGATTTTCCATCTCACTTGAGTGTCAAAGAGAAGAGGGATATAAAGCTAAGTTCTGCACAGTATGTACTATGGGAGAATGCCTTGTTCAAGCGAGACATAGATGGAAGATTCTTGAAGTGTGTAGACAAAGAGAAACAGAAGAATTTGTTCTCATATGTTCATGATCAAGATTTTGGATGCCACTTCTCTTTTGTTTTCATTACTCACAAAATCCTTCGTGTTGGGTACTATTGGCTTGCATTGTTCATAGATGCATTCAAATGGGTAGGTAAATGTGAAGCATGTCAGACTTTTGTTGGGAGACCTAAGTTAGATGCTTTGCCACTAAAACCAATTGTGATTGATGAACCCTTTCAATAGTGGGGATTGCATTTCATTGGAACTCTTAATCCACCCGCAATGTTGGTAATACTCACGTGCTAATCGCTACAAAATACTTCACAAAGTGCGTAGATGCCATCCCAATAAAAAGCACTACTTCGAGGTAGTGTGTAATTTCATTAAGGAGAACATATTGATAAGGTTTGGGGTACTAGACAATATTGTGACTGATAATGCTTCAAATGTTTCTTCTTCGAGATGATGGATTTCTTCTATGGTTGTGGAATTTCCCTTTCTCATTCTTGGACTACTACCCCAAGGGAATGGATAAGAAAAATAAACAAACAAGAATCAGTAACCATCATTCGAAGCTTGTCAATGACTCTAAGAGGAATTGGCATAGGAAACTCTATGATGCTCTCTAGGCAGATATAATTACACCCAAAAGAACAATTGCGATGTCTCCTTTTCAAGTGGTGTATGGTGTTGAAGCTCAGTTACCAGTGATAGTGGAATTACTAGCCTTGCACTTAATGAAGGCTATTGAAGATTCAAGTTTTGCAAGTTCCTTAGACAAGAGGATCATGTACCTCCGTGTTTGAATGAAGATAGGTTGCAGGTTTTGATAGAATATCATCTCATCAACTAAGGGTGAAATATTTGTTTGACAAGAAATCCATACCTGGAGATTTTAAAGTAGGAGACATTGTTCTATTATGGGAAAAAAGGCATGAACCGAAAGGAGGACATGGTAAATTTGATTCCCTTTGGCTTGGTCCTTTTAAAATTAGGCATTTTTCTGGAGAAAATTCATTCTATTTGGATTATCTAGATGGTTCTCCTCTCTCACTTCCTTATAGTGGGAAATATCTGAAGTTGTTCAAGTCCTAGGTGACTAGGCGGTCCTTTTGTATATTCTATACAGTGTTTTTGCTTTTGGGTTGTTCCTTTGTGTTTTGTTTCTGTCTTTCCTTTTTGGTTTGTTTTCTTTTTGTGTGTTTTGTCTTCTGTGTTGGTTTTCCTTTGACTCTATTGGCCCAATGGATAAGGTGCTGGTATTCTTTCCCTAAGTTTTCCTATAATTATTGGTCATGCCTTGTTCCTTTGTCAAGTCATCCCCAAAAAGAGCCGGTTGTTGTTGTCTTGAAAATTCCCCTCTTTTGAAGTCAAGTTTCAAAAATTTGAGTCAATACCTTGGATTATTGGATCGCATCGAGCCTGGTATTGTTTGTAGTTTTCCATTCCATGGAGAACAATCTGAAATTCAGGCATAATGGTGGAGTTTTTCCCCTTATTTTTATTTCTTCCCACAGTCGGGAACGACGAGCATTTCCTCCTCATCAATGTTTTCCCCAGTATCCATGGGTAGTACATGGACATCTCTATTTGGATGCAGCATGGCCATGTTTCAAGAAATAATGGAAGCCTCCATGTTTCCAAATGACGCAACTCAAGGGCAGGGTCCAAGGGACAAGACCCAAATAAGTGTAGGCTTTCCATATGTCCTGAGTCCTAAGTGAAGACAAAACAAGCCCAAATCGGCTAAGTATAGAAGGTTCAACAGATGGCGCCATGTGCCTCATCGACACAAATTCAAGAGTTGAAGCCAAGGAATTTCTAAAAATTACACCGAGTACTCCATGTGTCCCGATTCTAAAAGGGACAGAGTTGATCATTTAAATTGACTAAGTATGAGCGGGTTGGTGAAGCCTCCATGCATCCAAATGGTGCAATTTCGAAGTGAAATGAAAGGGCCAACCTCTAAATGAGTGCCAACTTTCCACATGGTCAAAGTCAATGGAGAGATAGAATTGGCCATTGAAAATTCTAGGACCGATGGAAGGAGCCACATGTCAACTCGGCGTAATTTCAAGAGGCATATCCAAAGCGGAAAATCAAATGAGCGCCATCTCTCCACGTGTCTAAGGGTCAACATAAGTCAAGTGGGAAGTAGGCCTGAATCGGCTAAGTATAAAAGAATCGGCAGAGCTCTCCATGTGTCAGCTTGGTGCAACTTCAAAGGAAAAATCCAGAGGTAGGTTCCAAATGAGTGCCAACTCTCCACGTGTCTAGGGTCAGATATATGACCCCACCAAACAAAAGGGAGAAAGTCAAATATTAATCCCGCATAGAAAGTCAAAGTGGGAAGTGGGCCATCAGGGAAATTTTAGAATTTTGGCTTTGTTTCCATACCAAGGTAAAAATTCAAATATTAATCCCGCATCGAAGGTCAAAGCGGGAGGCGGGCCGGTGGAGAAATTTGTGTTTTTGAGCCCGCATTGAAAAGAGGTAAAATTATAAAAGTGAACCACGAATCTGTCCCCACTCAAGTAAGGCCACATGTCAAGACCATATCAAAAGTGGGTGGGCGGGCCAAAATGTTCCAAAGTTCCATTTCTCTAAAGGGCACAAAATGCAAAAGGCATCCTCAGGCCCACCTCTGTTTAAATCTCTCCCACATGGATGGCTCATATTCAAAGTTTGCAAGGGCAGATTGAACAACCTGCAATTCAAAGCGTCTAGTTTTGTTTCCAGACATGGAAACTGCCGAGGCATGGAGAGACTCAGACATTGGTTTCTCGAATCAGTTTTCATCATTTTTGTAACCGAATGTAACTATTCTTGGAAACTATTTAACGGCTTCTCCATGTTGTTGTTCGGGTTGGATCCTGGTACTCTGTAAAAAGTAATAGATTTAAAGTAATCAATATAGAAGTTTTCCCCTTTCTTCCTCTACTTTTCTTCTTTCCGTGTCTGAAACTTGGGAATCATCAATCTTTTATGATAAGAAACTTTGTGTTCTTGTTTATATGATTTCTAGAACTTTGTGTCTTTGGAATTATATTGGTTATGAAAGTGAATGATTCTATTCTGCATCTCCCTGGTTCAATATGTATAAGGTGATACTCTGCCATCTATATCTCCTGAAGGTATTGTTATGTTCTTCCTTCCTCATCTCCTAAATTCTTCCATCCTTTCGTATTGATGATCTTTGGGCATAAAACGTTTCAAAGTATTAGGAATCCACACTTTGAAAGTTGTACATTTGTATATAAGTTTGCATCTTGCTTTCAATAAGGGAACCTCTCCCATTAAAGAGGAGGGACTTGTTGTCCCCTGACTATGGTTTGTTAAAAGGATCATTTTAAAAACCCAACAATGCCCACACATCTATAAAAGTAGAGGCTCATATCCCACCACCATGATCCTTTTGTGTAAATATATACAAGTCCCTATGTAAATGGGATAATACACACTGTACCTAGGCATATCTAGTGCCGGGTTCCTCGATGCTACGACAAATATCACACATCATATATAAAATTCCTACTCCACTACCCTTCACTTCCACTAATTAAGCTATGAAAACTACAATAACCTAGATCTCAAAATAGCATCCAAACTAATATATGTCTAATCTTGTACCCATGTCTTTATAAAATACTTTTGTGCTACTCTCATCGACTCAGGAGCATCCAATACAACCATAATATGGCCTCTCTCTCCTACTATAGGAAGATTTAATATCCTATATACATCCTCTAGTGTCATTTTCATTTGACCTTTCAGCAACCATAATGTACAAGTATCCATGCACCAATGCTCACATAAAGTAGTCAACATAGGCATATTATGGGGTATCTCCCCTAATCTAACAATGTATCTCAGGCCGAAACGATCCAATACATCCCACTTAGCATATGACAACCCTAAAGTAAGAAATGTACTCAAGTGAAGACCAGACAAAACTCTCTAGAGTGTATGTCCCTCTGCACAACACTAAAAGAAATGAAATTCATACATTAATACATAATACATACTACAAAATCACTCATCCTAGCATCAAATCAATTACAATACACACATTTCATAAAACAATTTTTAACCCCTACTCGGGATGCTAGTGCTCAGAGAAGGTCACCGGCATCCAAAAGTAGGTCACTAATGCCAGAACTAGGTGCTAGTTTCCCAGAGGACATAAATGCCCTATCCGCTTCCATCCTGGTCAAAAATGACCAAAACTATAGAAATTCAAATTTTAATCAAATTATTAAAAATAGATATATTCAAATATTTTTTCCAAAATAACCATACATACCACTCCTCGGTTGTCTGTCACTACCACTCTCTCAAATCTTGTCAAACTCACTTCTAAAATGTGTGACATTCTCGTAGCCGAGAGCTAAAATTTCAATTACTCTCGGTACAAATGAAATTACCATTCACCTTTCTACTATTACTATATATAGTAATTCCAATTTACCATATACTATAGTTACTATTTTCCATTATTACTACAACTAATACACGTTACACAATTTTTCTCATATCTTGAGCCTTGTAATCTTTTTTTTTTTTTGTCTCACTGTTTGTGCCATATGGATGATAATTTAAATCTAGCACCATAACATACAAATTTCAACATCCCATATTCAAATATGGAATATGTAATAATCAATAGCTACTCATATTTTGATTATACTATCCCTTACTATTCCTCATTTAATATTACAACATCTTATATGCCTTGATTTTGGATCAGTGCTCATTTCTCCTCCCTTCACCCTTTTTCTGAAATGGGGCATATAATCAGGATCATCTTATAATCCATATTAGGATACAATACAGTCAATTTTCATTCCTAACATATTACTATCACACTTTTCTATGATCTCATTCAAACAAAGGTACAATAATTCTACACAACAACCAATACTTTCTACTATTTAAAATTTATTCCCTAAAAATGACCTAATCTGGGGGAAAAGAAAAAACCTCTCGTGAGTAATCTTCTAAGTACATATTATTTCAAGAATATATCTTATCACTCAAATCAAATCAATCAATCAATACAATAAGAACATTTACTATATCTCCTAGATGACCTAACTTGGGAGATTCATTACATTACTATCACGTGAGTAATCTCAAGTATATATTATTTCAAGAAAATATCTTATCACCTGAAATCAAATCAATCAATTGGTATAATAAGCACATTTACTATATCTCCTAGATGACCTAACTTGGGAGCTACATTACATTACTATCACTTCTATATGACCTAACTTGGAAGCCATCCAACATTATTCAAATTGAAACACCCATTACTATAGGAGTGGGGAAATGAGATGTCATTGCCTTTCCTATATTGCTCTTATATGGGTTCTTCAATCAAAATAAATAATTTTTAATCAGAACTAATCAAAGATAAATCAAAACTAAATTTGGTCTCTATCTATTTGCAGCGGTTGGAAATTTTGGGGATGCAATCATGGATAGAGAGTAAAACTAGACCTCTCTCCCCAACACTCTTCCTTTGGTAGAAGGAAGCCCAAATCCTCCCATTTTCAAACAAATTGGGTTGGTAATTAATCACTCCCTACCTCTTCTATCACCTCGAACAACAATTTAAAATCTCCAAAATATCCAAATCATTTCAAATATTTCTCCAAGTGCTCCTTACGATGGTTTTCTATCTCCACTTACACTACATGGGTCAAAACATTGATCCATGGTTCACCACGCTATAAGTTTCTACATTCTACGCGCACTTTGCAACATGGCTTCTCTAGAATCTATATAGGTATGTTCCTTACTTCCTTTACACTACTTGAATTTCATTCAAATAAAATAGGGGGAAATGTAGACACAAAATCACACACATATTACTATTTTACTATGTTGTCAATATGTTGTTTATATGTATGGATCTTAAGTAAGAAAAGTATTCATGGTGACACTATCTCTTGTCCATATATGTATTTGATTGATTTTTACTATGTTTCTCTTCCACATCTATCATTTATGTATCCACATCTAGTTAATTCACATGGATCCCTATATTTTGTCATTTCACATATGACATCATTTATCCCAGGACCCCAGTTCCCACTCTAGACGCTAGTGCCTGTGTGCTTGTGTCCATTTACGAGCGCTTCTGTCCTCTTTCTTATTTTTACACATTTTTACATTTAAGGTCAGCCTTTTTAGTTTTCTAATCCATATCCCATGTTCATAGTTATAATTTTGTTTCACTAATGTCAAAATTCAAACATGAGATCTATATATATACACAACATGTTATTATTCTAGTTCACAATTTCTAAGGAGAAATCACATCTACTTACTATCACTACCATCAAAGGGACTAAGTTTTGGGCTTCATACACTACATTAAAAGGGTAAGTGCTAAATTACATACCACACATTTGCATATAATCTAGTTATGGCCCACTATCTTGGCGTCATTGGCACAAGGGAAACCTAAAGACACTATTTCACATTCGAGCACACAAAACTATATGAAGTCTAGAATCTAGTGCAAAGGTTGCTTAAATACGTTAACTCTTGGTGACTGCAAGAGTCGAGATGACTTCACATTTCTTATATTTCATTCATATTTGATGTGGTTTTGAGATTGTGAAGGTATCTAGGGTTTGTTTTAGAAGTACAAGTATTGTCAAAACCCTAACATTGAAGGTAACGTAATAAATTAGAGATTTAAGTGACAATATTCAGACCTAGAAAGAAGTAGATCCGAGTGTTCGCACGGTCACCGGTGCCCAAAGTCGACACTAGTTCCTAGGAGTCTCTCGTCATATTTTCTATGCCCCTAAATACATCAATGCAGAGCTCTATAGCCCTTAATGAGCTCTTGTAACATCACTCCCGGATCCAACATATACCTAACCCCGATTGTCCATAAATCACACATATATAAGTTAAGTCACTTATCTCTTCTATTTTCTTATAATCTTGCATTACTTAAGCACTTGGAATTTGTGTTTCACTATATTTTATTAGATTGCATATTGTTAGTTACTTTGAAATATAGATTTAATTTCCATTTTTATTAAATCATTTCTAGGTGCATTAATTCTCTTGTAAGCTATTTCAATAGTTTATTGAAAATATTTATGAAAATATTTTATTTCCATTTTTAAGTACAAAGGATAAATTAGTTTATTCTTTGAAAATTGTTAGCAAGAGTTTCTTCGATTATGGCATCGAACATACGCAACATCTTCTAGTCTAGATTAGGACATAAGATGTAACTATAAATAAGTTTTCAATTACATGATAAACAATACACAAATATTTAAGAAAAATATCCATATCACATGAATTCCATAAGGTAATTAGAGTTAAATAGATCTATATCAAAACACAAATGAAAAAGGAACTATATTGAGGTAATTTCTATTACAATCCACGATTATACTCTCTTAAAAAGGATTACATAATTTTATACAAAATAGGATGGTTGTTGAGTTATCATTCCTTTCATCTCATTATAGTATATTCAAAGGCTTTTAATACTATCTACCTATGCTGAGAGAGAATATAAACATTCTATATTTTTTTCTTGTACTAACTATATACATACAAAAGGATTGTGGAATCATGAACTATATCCATGTCGGCTTACTATTACATTTTACTATCCAACACTTTCCCAGACTTAATAGTTGTCTCATCTCGACAAAAATTTATTTCAAACTAATAGGGATTTGATTCCACGTTTGCTTATTTTTAGTGTTGAATGGTGGTTTCACCATGTTATAGGTTACTATATTTATAGTCAATATTGAGGATACTTTGTACGGATGAAAATTAACATGTGACCTTCAACCTCAACTCCCAAGGTCATACCGAGGAATCGATGTGGAAATATGTGAATGGCTAGTGATAGTGAAATGTGATATGTGGATGAATGTGTATGTAAATGGGATGGGAAAGTTGTCAAGGAAAAACAATTTCCTCGATGCACAATAACATGATATTCTCGGAAAGGGAAAGGAAGGCCTCTCTAACCTGAATGGGTCCGATAGATGGATTTGAAAGAATAGCTACATGAAGACTATAGTCAATATCAAGGTCCATGGAGATCCTGTCTAGTGGTTTCATAATGCATGGAAAAATAGCAGGTGCCTCGTAATGATTTGTAGAAAAATTCATGGAATATACGAATGAGGCGTGGATCCCGATAGCTCTATGCTTGATTGGCTAGAGCAGCCCAAAATTCATAATTCCATGGGTAAGTTGGTGAGTTCTGGTTCCTATAAGATTAAAGAGGGTACCTGTAATTCAGCAGAGCTTCATGTGCTTAGTAAGGGATTTTCCTTAGTGGCCTCACTTAAAATAGAGAATCTGGAAATTGAGGGGGATTCCTTGGTAATCATTAATGCTATTATTCAAAAAAATCCCTTTCATGGAAGTTGGACTTAGGGGTTCAAAAAAATTATGGAAACTCTCCTTTTTTAATAATTGGAGCATCAGGAACGTGTATAGAGAGGGTAATCAGTGTTTCATCTAGCTTGTAACTAAACGTATTGATAAAATTCTTGGGGAGAAGGTTGATATTAATGGCTCTGCTTGGGAGGGCCTTGTTATTATAGTTTCAAAGGAGGATCCTAATCATGGAATCGATGGCGCTTCTCTACCATGTGTGAAGGATGGGATTACTACATAAGGTGATGGGGGTTTTTTTGTTTAGTTTTTACTTGTAGGTATTATGGATCCTCCTCATGCTCCACGGTTGGCAATGTCTTGTGATATGAGGGAAATGGCCTTTTGTAATAAGGTATTTGATGCAGGGGTCATTTAGATTTATCTTTCTCTATAATACTCAAGAGCTTGAACTTGCTCTATTACTCCATCCACCCCTGCTAGAGGATCATTAATTGATGTTCATGCAACATCATCTGTTTTTTCTTATCTCCTTGAGGTCCAATGAGAACTTGTACCTTCTACCACTTGAAAACAACAACTGGAGGAGAGTTAACTTGATGAGCAAAGGTGATCACTTTGTGATCACTAAAACAATATATAATAGATGTAAAGAACTTCTATATTAATCTGCATGACTGTCCCAAGCTACAAAATCCATTCATAAAGTCTCTAGCATTCATACCTTCTTGAGTTCTCTTACCATACACCTTTGCCTCCAAATGGAGCTCTTCTTCAATATAGTCACAAGCTCTTTTCTTCTTGATTGAACACGACCAAGGCAAAAACAATTGTTTCAAGTTCCTTTATGAATGCTCAAGCATCTCTCTACTAATCTACAATCTCAACACTCTGGCCTCAAGACTGAACTTAGTCTAAAAGCATCCAACTCAAACTCTTAATACATAATTAGTTGGTTCCCAGGGCATACCAACAGCTCAACAGACCTCCCTTCACAATGGTTGAGGTATTCATGAGCTCCATATACTGTCCTAGATCTAGGTTTTTCCTTTATCACCTCCCTTGTATGTTTTTGAAGTGACTTATACAGCCCTAGAACCCCTACACAGTCTACATTTACTCCAAATCACTGGTAGATTTCTCTCTAGAATCATGGAACACATTAATAGTACTAGGATAGTCATCATCCAACATCCATGCACAGGTACTTAACTCTACTTCTCCTTGACATTAGCCCTTTGAACATTTTATTGTGGACTAACACAGTCCTAGACCACTGTACAGTCTGATTATAACTAGAGGGAAGGAATTTCCCTTGTACCTATATGCCCAATGTCATTCATATTCAATAAATATACTTGGATAGGTTCCCTCCCATTAGTGTATTTTCATCATATTGTGTCCATCTCCTTCATGTTTGCAGTCCTCCTTTCTTGCCAAATACAGTCCTAATCCTGTGCAATCATCTTTTATATGCTAACAAGGTAATAGCTTCATGCATTCAGACCTGAGATCATGCAAATACATCCAATATACCCCTATTTTGTCCATCATATCAATCTATCATCATGATTAGTCATGTTATAATGCAAAAACTGTGTATGTTCTTTATTTGACTGTGAACTATACATCACTGTTGTATCTCGAATACACAGTCACCTATAGCTTGAGCGACACAAGATCATTCTTCCTCAAATTTGGATGATCTTTAGATCATATCAATGTAGAGATATTGTAAAAGTTTCAAGTAATTCTATCCATGGAATAAAAAGATATATGAAGCCCTAGTTCAGGCCCAAGAGGCAACAATTTGCTATAAAATCCAAACTATGTATTTTCAAAACATACAAAAAATACCAATGTGATCCACATCACCTGTAGAATCTTTCCATGCTAATAATCAAGAGATTTACATTGTGTGAAGGTCATGGAGGGTTTCTATCTTGTTGTCCTGCCAGGGTTCTTGTGCACAGTCCATTGAAACAAGCTATTTCATGCAAACCAGAGTATAATTCTTCTTTCAAACATCCTACACATGTTGTTATTCATTTTTCCATCTTCTAAAACCTTTAGAACCCCTGTTCTACTTCATCTCCATCAAATCACCTATGAAATAGGTATTCATTAGCTAAGAATAGACTCTAACAACCCCTAAACTGACTCCATAATACCCTAACAAGACTTAATCAATATTCTAATCCTAGAATATTAATGGATATCAATCCAATACTTCTTCCAACTCGTGCATGGACTAACAAACATGATGACATGGCATTTGAAGTCCTTATTTAGCCCATATTACCCTTTAAATGCCAAGTCAAGTCACCTTATCAACTTCTTACAAGCATATATTCATTTTTACAACATATTTAACTCTAACACACCTATAGACAACATTTATCATGGTCTTGTATGATCTTATTATGCCTTGGTCCTTGATGCTCCTGCATCAGAGTGCCCTTGAGAGAAATAATTCGAGCTTCTACTCAAATGATTCTTCTTATTTCTTGTCTTCCAATTCTTCCTTATTGACTTTGCTGGTATAGTTTGTCTCCTCCATCCGCCCTTGCATTTCCTTTCCTCAATTATGTTCTTCTTACTTGCTCCTTGCTTCATCTTCCTCTTCATGGTATTTATCTTCAAGTCTACTTCTTGTAGGTCTTCTATCTCCTTCATGATGAACATGAAATCTGTTTTGTGTTCATAATAGCCTATAGTCACAGCTTCTTGGTCCTTGTTAAAGATAAATTCACAAGAATTGATAGCCTCCTTTGCTTGCTTTAGCACCCATTCCTTCTCTCTTTCATCCTTTGCCTCTTGATAGGATTGCTTCACCTTAGAAATGAAATGAATGTCTTTAATGTTAAAATCTGCCTCCTCAACCTGTTTTGAAGGTTCATATGCCTTCTCGACTGAAGTTTGATTGTATTCTACCACCTCTTCACTTGTATGGTCTTCATGTCTATCTGCATGATCCTCCTTGGCTTGATATATGACTTCCTCTAATACCTTTAGTTCCTCTTGCAGCTGCTCCATACTTTTGTACTCAAAATCACATTTTGGTGCTTCTTCACCTTCAAATGCCTCAACTTCATCATCACATGTGTCTTCTATATCTTCTTGTTCCTCTTGTCTCATGAAATTTCTCATTGAATCATACACTTGATTCATCTCTTTTTCTGCCAAACCTGCATTCACAATATTAACAACACCATTAGAAGTAAAGGGTTGAAGCCATGAAGCCTCTTGAATGTCTACAGAGTGCTCTTCTTCTCCATTTTTTTGTTTTTTCATTGACCATTTTCAACTTGGTCATTTTCATTCTTTCTCTCTCCTGATTTGCTTCTTCCTTCTCTGGTTCCTCTTTTCTTAATTGTTTCATTTCTTGCAACTTTTCATGCTGCTCTATCCTTGGTGACACCTCTTCTCTCTCCTTCTTCTCAACTGTTCTCCTTCTTCTTCTCTCAATTTCTTGATTTCTCTCTATTTTTGCTGTCATTCTCTTCATCAACTCTTCTAGTATCTTCATTTCTTCTTCCAAGTCAGCTCCATCAACTTCTCTTTCATCTTCATCATATATAGGACCTGTTTTGTCTTCATCCTTCTCTGAACTCTGACTTCCCTGACTGTACTCAGCTCTTGCTTCACCATCTTTTGAGGACCTTCCACTTTCCATTACTTCATGTTTGATGACTTTGTACTGCTGCTCCTTGAAGCTCTTAGCTTGCCATACCTTGTTCTGGATGACCTTAGGTTGATACACCATTTGTTTTTCATGTTTTCTTCTCCATTCATGAGTTAGACTATGTTTGTACTCATTTCTACTCTCTTGTGCACCTGCATACTGGACTGATTTTATCTTGTAAACTGAATTTTCCTCCATACCTTGCCTTGGTTCTTCATGACTGAGCTCCAGTTTGATGGTCTCTTCCTTGGACTCTACCTTCTCCTCTTTGTCCTTAGTTTTCTCAAGCCATTTAGGCATCACATAACTATGCTTGATCTCTTTGGGTAGCATATACTTCTGATGACCTGCTGATTTATCTTCATTCTCTATTTCCTTGAACCTTCTAGGCATTGCATGATCACACACATCTTCTTGTGTTAACCTCTTATCATTATATTTCTCTAAGTCTTCTTTAATGTCAGAAACATCACTCTCATAAATCTGATCATCATATTCAGTAATCATACTTATTTGTTCAATGGCTTTTATCTTGCTTATATCCTCCTTAATGGCTTCTTGTCTGGCTTTACTCTCTTCCTAGACTTCTTCTTCACTTGCGATGCTATCCAATGCATCATAATACTCCATGTTCTCTGTCATGCTTCCCTTGTCATCATGGAAGTATTCATTCTTTTCATATCCCTCTTCAAGCTGGTCCTTGCAGTTGTCTTGTTCATTTCTACTCATAGGTGCTTGGCTTACACCATCCTTCATATTTCTCAAGATCATAAGATTAAATTGCATCAACAAGTTCTTCATACCTACAAACATAAACACAAGCTTAGATATAAAAACAAGATACCATAGTGTCTCCATGAGTGCTCCTTTCCTTAGCACCTTCCTCTCATTCTCCTTTCCTTCCTTAAGTGCTTGTTCTGGCACTTTTTCTTCTTTCTTGTTCTCTACAATGAGAACTTCTTCCACCTCTTCTTGTTTCTCATTTGGAAACTCTTCTTTCTTCCTCAAGGCATCCTTTCTGTGCCTTCTATCTCTTTTCACCAATGACCTCACTGGCCATTTCATCTTCCCTCTCAATACTAGGCCACTCTTCTTCTGATGGCTCTCTTCTTCATGCAACTGTAACCACATGGTGGTCACTTTCTCCAAATCTCTCTTCACTTCATCTATTTATTTTTGAAGTGCCAATCTTCCTCTCATCTTCTCCTCTTTCCTCTTTTTCTCTTTCTTTTCATGTTCCTTTTGATAGCTTAGGAACTTAACCAATTCACACACTGCTCCTACCTCCATGACTGATTCAATCACACACTTTACAATATGGAGTTCTCTAAAAATTATAGAAATAAATAGCTTGAAAACATGTGTTTGTTACCTTGAACTCCTTGGTATTGGATCTACCTTTTGTTTCCTTTTATGGCTGTCCTTTGATCTCCTATCCTCGCTCTGATACCAAATGATGCAGGGGTCATTTAGATTTATCTTTCTCTACAATACTCAAGAGCTTGAACTTTCTCTATTACTCCATCCACCCCTGCTAGAGGATCATTAATTGATGTTCATGCAACATCATCTATTTGTTCTTATCTCCTTGAGGTCCAATGAGAACTTGTACCTTCTACCACTTGAAAACAACAACTGGAGGAGAGTTAACTTGATGAGCAAAGGTGATCACTTTGTGATCACTGAAACAATATATAATAGATGTAAAGAACTTCTATATTAATTTACATGACTGTCCCAAGCTAGAAAATCCGTTCATAAAGTCTCTAGCATTCATACCTTCTTGAGTTCTCTTACCATAAACCTTTGCCTCCAAATGGAGCTCTTCTTCAATATAGTCACAAGCTCTTTTCTTATTGATTGAACATGACCAAGGCAACAAACCAATGTTTCAGTTCCTTTATGAATGCTCAAGCATCTCTCTACTAGTGTGCAATCTTAACACTCGCCCTCAAGACTCGAACTTAGTCTAAAATCATCCAACTCAAACTCTTAATACATAATTAGTTAGTTCCTAGGGCATACCCACAGCTCAACAGACCTCCCTTCACAATGGTTGAGATATTCATGAGCTCCATATACCTGTCCTAGATCTAGGTTTTTCCTTTATCACCTCCTTGTATGTTTTTCAAGTGACTTATATAGCCCTGTAACCCCTACACAGTCTACATTTACTCCAAATCACTGGTAGATTTCTCTCTAGAATCATGGAACACATTAATAGTACTAGGATAGTCATCATCCAACATCCATGCATAGGTACTTAACTCTACTTCTCCTTGACATTAGCCCTTTGAACATTTTATTGTGGACTAACACAGTCCTAGACCACTGTACAGTCTGATTATAACTAGAGGGAAGGAATTTCCCTTGTACCTATATGCCCAATGTCATTCATATTCAACAAATATACCTGGATAGGTTCCCTCCCATTAGTGTATTTTCATCATATTGTGTCCATCTCCTTCATGTTTGCAGTCCTCCTTTCTTGCCAAATACAGTCCTAATCCTGTGCAATCATCTTTTATATGCTAACAAGGTAATAGCTTCATGCATTCAGACCTGAGATCATGCAAATACATCCAATATACCCCTATTTTGTCCATCATATCAATCTATCATCATGATTAGTCATGTTATAATGCAAAAACTATGTATGTTCTTTATTTGACTGTGAACTATACATCACTGTTGTATCTCGAATACACAGTCACCTATAGCTTGAGTGACACAAGATCATTCTTCCTAAAATTTGGATGATCTTTAGATCATATCAATGCAGAGATATTGTAAAAGTTTCAAGTAATTCTATCCATGGAATAAAAAGATATACGAAGCCCTAGTTCAGGCCCGAGAGGCAACAATTTGCTATAAAATCCAAACTATGCATTTTCAAAACATACAAAAATTACCAATGTGATCCACATCACCTGTAGAATCTTTCCATGCTAATAATCAAGAGATTTACATCGTTTGAAGGTCATGGAGGGTTTCTATCTTGCTGTCCTGCCAGGGTTCTTGTGCACAGTCCATTGAAACAAGCTATTTCATGCAAACCAGAGTATAATTCTTCTTTCAAACATCCTACACATGTTGTTATTCATTGTTCCATCTTCTAAAACCTTGAGAACCCCTGTTCTACTTCATCTCCATCGAATCACCTATGAAATAGGTATTCATTAGCTAAGAATAGACTCTAAAAACCCCTAAACCGACTCCACAATACCATAATAAGACTTAATCAATATTCTAATCCTAGAATATTAATGGATATCAATCCAATACACTTTCCAACTCGTATGGAATAAAAACATGATGACATGGAATTTGAAGTCCTTATTTAGCCCATATTACCCTTTAAATGCCAAGTTAAGTCACCTTATCAACTTCTTACAAGCATATATTCATTTTTACAACATATTTAACTCTAACACACCTATAGACAAAGCATTTATCATGGTCTTGTATGACCTTATTATGGCTTGGTCCTCGATGCTTCGCATCGAGTCTTTGACTATAGGCTAAAGAAAGTATTTCATATTTCTTGCTTTGAGGATATGGAGGTTGTGAAAATGGTGTTCAGTTGGGTTTTTCGAATGCGGAAGGGTGGTCGAGAATTAATATCATAATTACTTCCATCTTTGTAGAAAATCCCTCAAAGATGGAGGTGGTTAATCGGCATCTTCTTGGTTGGCACCCTCTTCTCATGGTAACCTTTCTCGTAGAGATTGCTAATTTTAGTATGGTTTCTTGGCCGGTATCCGGGGGCTCTGTGTTCACAAGGAGTTAATGATGTGGGTTTGGTGGACACGGAGAAGTGCTTTCAGATTCTATTAGATTTCACCGAGTCCCCGGTGGTTTTCATGCAAGATAATAAGGTTGGGCATGCTCCCATAAAGCTTCCAGGATGTTCTCACTCGGGTTTACCTCTAGAGCTTGTGTCATGCTAGTCGGTGGAGCTCGAGATGATGCGGGTGGTGCCTTCGAACACCTCTAGTAAGGCTGGCTCAAGGGTTCATCTCCCGACATGGCTTCGAATGGATCTCGGGATGGATTAGGGGCTTGTGGCTGGGGGTCTCAATATCGCGGCGGATGATGGTTAAAATAGGTTTCTTTCGTTCAGGTCCTAGTATTAGTATATAGAATAATGGTTGGTTTTGTTTATATACCAGTGGGACCTGGTTTTGGTTAGTTTTTTCTAGATACATCTAAGGTTGAGCCTCCTTTTTTGTAAATAGGGAACGGGTCCCTTCAACTTGGCTTATCAATCAAAAATATATATTTTCTACCTATACAGAGAGAATATAAACATTCTATATTTTTTCTCATACTAAATATAGACATAAAAAGTATTGTGGAATCATAAATTATATTCATGTTGGCTTCCTATTACATTTTAATATCCAACACTTTCTCAGACTTAATAGTTATCTCATCTTGACAAAAATACTTATTTCAAACTAATAGGGACTTGATTCTGTGTTTACTTATTTATAGTGTTGAATGATGGTTTCATTGCATTATAGGTTACTATGTTTGCATTCAATATTAAGGATATTATACAGATGAAAATTGACATGCGACCTTCAACCTCGACTCCTTGAGGTCGTGCAAGGAAGCTAATGTGGAAATGTGTGGATGGCTAGTGATAGTGAAATGTGATATGTGGATGAAGGTGTATGTAAATGGGGTTGGAAAGTTGTCAAGGAAAATAATGTCCTCGATGCACAATAACATGATCTTCTCGGAAAGGGAAAGGAAGGCCTCTCTAACTCGGATGGATCCGAAAGAATAACTACATGAATACTATAATCAATATCAAGGTCCTGGAGATCCTGCTTCTAGTGGTTACAAAATGCATGGAAAACCAACAGTGCCTCGTAATGATTTGCGTAAAAATTCAAGGAATATGCGAAGGAGATGTGGATCCTGATAGCTCTATGCTTGATTGGCTAGAGTGGCCCAAAATGCAAGGGATTGAGGAGCTTCCTCATTCAGAACACTTAGTTTTCGAATGTTGTCTAATGGAAGTGGTGATGACCTAAGAACTAATAAGCATAATCTTGTGTCAAGGTCTAACTTATCTTCAAGCCCTTGTGGTTGAGGAACTTGCAGATCAAAATCATAAAATCTTGGTAGTCATGCGGCCATTATATGGTCATGTAAGTGTAAAATCTATCGCCAAGGGTGGTCCAAGATTTTTAGTCTTTATCAACCATGATATTCAAAATGTTTAATTGTTCAATCTTCTCATGTCATCATCTTGTGTTCTAAGGACAAGCAGACGGAGTCTCGTATCTATGTCTATAATTAGCTTAGGACCATTCGATTTTGGTACCCATGGGTCACTTCTATATATGTGTTCTTGTCGAGGATTGTTGATGGTCATGTATTGTAATGATCTAATTTAATTAAGAAAATAACAACTAATTTAACTAAATTAAAGCTATTCTATGTTTTTGGTATTTTCAAGATATAAATGAGATTAAACAATACAAAGCAACTATTGTAGTAAAATAATTTTTTTGTGCTTTTCGAATAATAGTATGTCCAGAGGAGATAAATTTATTCTAATTTAATTAACTAATCCTAAAACAAATAAAACAACCAGATGCAGCTTGTTTATCCGTGTGCGTAAGAAATCTAATCTATTCTAAGAAATTAAAGCTTATCTAGTATATTATAATTAAATAAAATACTTTCCAATAAGTAATTGTGGATTTCTTAAATCCTCTCCTATCTCGTATACATGGGAAGATTGAAAGCTTTAGAATATTTTATTCCCTATAACCTCCTAGATAGAAGTTTTAAGAATCTAAGTGAAACCACAATATATGATGAATATATTATCTCTATGTTGAAAAAGAAAGCTTCCTCCGTATATACTTCCTCCAAGCCAACAGGATAGGGAAGGAATGATCTATCACAGTAAAATCCTATGGAATATGTAAATATTATTCAACTATTTTTAGTGAAGAAAATAAATTTTTCTACTCTATTTGATATATATATGTGTACAATTCAGAAACAATAATATGAAAAAATGAAGAAAACTAACATCAACCCCAACTTGGAAATATAGAGAAATTAAAAATCCAGTTGTGTTATGCTTTGTCCCCTCAGCTTTTTCTTTTCAATCTCCTATGTTCATGTGAGTCCAAGGGATTAGTAATGTAGTAGAAGAAACAATGAGAAGGTGTTGGAGCAATGTCATATTAATAACATTCTAGTAGCAATGCATGTGGAAGAGAGAAATCACAAGTGAATGGAGCTTGGCTATGCAATTTATAGCAAGAATATGTCATTTGAACAATACAAGAATACACAAAATGATCTCCAACCCTTTGCTTGAGAACAAGAGATGATTTCATAGAAGGTTGGCTGGGATGTGTACTAACACACTTGGCAACCATGGGGTGCCACATCAAAACATGAAGGGGAAGTTTGAACAATAAATTACAAATCAAAAGTGCAAGAGTAGATTGACATAAGTCACTCAAGCTTTAAATTAGCTAAACCTGGGTGAGAAACGTGCTCAAAAGTGAACTCAAGCCGAAGCAATCAAACGTCGATTCTCGGTGAAGATTACAAAAAAGCACACATGAATTCCACCTTGTGTAGAGGGGCAGTTATAGGAACACCGATTTGCCGGTGGTGGCGGTTACAAAACCACCATCCTACCTAGGTGGTGGTTATAAGACCGCTGCCCAGATGTGGCTGTGATTTTCTAACTAAAGGAGAAAACTAAGGTGAAATGAAGTGGGAAGTTGTAGAAAAGGAAGAAGTGGTTATGTAAGTAAAACTAGTCTACAAATATAAGCTACAAGGAGGTTTAGAAGCTTGAACACATTTAGAAAAGACACAAGTCATCATTGGGGACCTTTTGTAACCATTTTTTCGACAATGTATCACATGCAAATTTGGGTGCGCATGATACCATTTACCATTTTTCTTCCTTTGTGCACTACTTAAACACCCTTTCTAGTTTTTAGTTAAGTAGTCTTATAAATATGTTTCCCTTTAGGGTTTTCAATCTATGGGAACTCCCTCATATACTAACCTTATAATTTTTTAGACTATGCAAGCGTACTTATAGATACAACAAATTTTTCTACCTTATACAAAATTAGCAAAGGTGCTCCTATGTATCTCTACCTGCTCATGTTGTTTCTTCTACTCCATAGACTTGGGTTGACTGCAAGGGGTGAATAGTGGGGTGAAATTATCACCGTATCCTTAGATCTTCGAGGAAGTATATGCAAAATAATGAACCTTGTCTTGTTATTCATTGATTACATAGTTAGGAGAATTATGTCTAGGTCTTTGTTATATGTATTCCAATATGAAAAGGCTTCATTTATTCTCCCATATTATATCTTTAATTGTGTTATTACTGCATAAATTCATACAATTGATATTCCTTGGCCTTTTGGGAAGCTTGGTTGTGAATATTAATAGCACTTTGGATATCTTGAATGAGATTATCTAGTCAATCCCTCATTCATTTTTCATGAACCCCTATAAAAGTATTCCTTTCTACATTACCTTCTCATTCTCACAATAATTTTATGAAATTATCCTTTTATTGTAATGATAACTCAAAATAATTTTCAAGATATTAATCCTCTACCTTTTCATCATCCATTGATGTAGTTTTTCCTCACTCCAATGTCATTCTTATCATCTCACATGATAACTGAAAGTGTGTATTCCAATCAAGGAACTAGAAGGTTAGTTGTTTCACCAGAGATTCATCCTACTTAAACTTTATGATATACTCATTGGGTATAATTATTTATTCTTTTACTTTTTGGAATTCACTACTTGTGTTTTTATCTTTTCCTTTTCATTTTCGTTCCAATTTTCTATCACTCATCAATTAGAAGCGTTATTTGCATTACTTCATTCATGAAATGGTATCCTTTGGTGTCTATGACCAACTTGGGATAGTTTTTTCTAACACATGACCTACAATTATGTAGTTTACACTCCAAGTCCTTGTTCTATTGGGTCATGTGTAGTGTGACTACTCCGATATTGGATTACAATGTGTGTACTCCTTCAATCTGTGTTTGTAATGGAAATTTATGCAAATCTAATTCCATTATACTAGTTGTAGACTAGGAGGTTATATCATACACACTTGTCTAAGTGATTTGTGGTAGTACACTATGAAAATGGGATGAAGGAAAATTTATCTTACATTTTCGTGTTGGTACCATGGATTTATCTTTCCATCAAATTACTTATGCATCATGCTTTTCTACTTCTTCTACCTCTTCCAATGTTGTATTTGAATGTCTCGGCCTTTTTCTCCTATGCTTCCTTGGCCTTCAAAATGGTTTGTTATTGCCTCTTTCATTATTTTTTCTACTCGCTTATCTTCCTCTTTCTTTATTTCTTCTTCTTATTTTTGTTTACTTTTTTACATCCCTTTCTTTCTCTTTTTCTTCTACCTTAGCTCATGCTTCATCTTATTCTCTTTACTTTTGGTCTCTACTTTTTCTTATTCTTCTTGATTCGTTTTCATGTCCATGGAATTTTGTACTTTGTCTTGCAAATTTTTTATCTCCTATTGGTGTTATTCCTACACTTTACGCATTATCCCTTCCTCTTATCCTTATTTTCTATGATAGGTGTCAGAGGAGCTTAAACATAGATCCGATAATAATAATATTCAATATGCTCTTGGATATATTCATGTATAATAGATTGGCTATTATATAGCCACCGAGGTAGCAAACAAATGTCCTAGAAACTAGGAATGAATACATCGGAATAGTTACGGGTAACAACCACATATTATATTGGTATAACTTTATAATAATATAATATTTGATAACTAATTACTAATATTCACTATAATAATGTGGGAAGCGAATAGATCAATAGAAGAATGTGGAGTAAATATATCTCAACACTTATTTTATTATGGAGAAGCACGTACAATTTATAGGAGAAATAGTAAACAACATTCCCCTAAACTGGAGGAGGAAGATATAAACAAAGATGAGAGAATAATGGAATACAACAGTTAAGAGAGAATAAAGGGATAATATAAAACAAACACACCTAAAAATATAAACTATGCTACGTATGCCAACATTCCCCCTTATTACATTATTCTTGCAAATGTGACCTCTGAAGAGATCAAATTTAACTTTTCCAAGAGCCTTGGTGAGAATATCAGCTACTTGTGCTTCTGTAGGATAGTACTAGAGCTGAATATGATGGTTCAAGACATGCTCTCGAATGAAATGACAATCAATTTCAATATGTTTTGTTCATTCATGAAATATTGGATTTTACATGAGCTTCAACACACTTTGATTATCACAATAGAGAATAGGTGACTATTTTTCAAGAATTCCCATGTCATCCAAAATGTGACGTAACCATATCACTTCACACACATAACTCCTCGTGTGCGGCGTGATATTCTACCTCTGTGGATGAAATAGAAACAACATTTTGTTTCTTGCTTATCCATGAGATAGGACCAGATCCAAGATGAAAAATGTATCCTATAGTTGACTTCATGTCATCAATAGATCCGGCGTGGTCCGAGTCGACATATCCCTGTAAGAAGAATTGATCATTCTTCTTATATTCCAGACCATAATCAAATGTTCCTCGGACATATCTCAATACATGCTTTTTTGTTGTCTAGTGACATTGCTTTGGCTCCTGCATGAACCTGGAAAGATAGCTGATGAAAAAGCATAGATTTGTCTGGTATATGTCAAGTAGATGAGCCCTCCAATAACTTGCCTATAGAGAGTAGCATCTACTTGAGGTGAATCTGGAATCTTGAAAGTTGTAAGCCTTTCTCCATGGGAGTGGATATAGGTTTACAATCAAACATTCTGTACTTTTCAGGAGTTTCTTGGCGTACTTTATCTGGGAGACAAAAATGTGATGCTCCTTTTGCCATATTTCCAAGCCAAGACAAGTAATGTAGTAGCCCCAAATTTGTCATGTCGAAGGTTCTTTTGAGATCATTCTTCACAATATCAACCTGATCTTCTAAACTGCTAAGTGATCACAAGATCATCTACATATACAACAAGAATGAAAATTTCCTTGCCTACCTTCTTTATATACAAATTTGAATCTGAGGGGCTATGAGTGAACCCATGCTACAAAAGGTGATTGTTGATCTTGATATACCATGCCCTTGGAGCTTGTTTCAGTCCATACAATGATTTGATGAGATGACATACCTTCTTAGGATGCTCTTCATCAACAAATCCTTCAGGTTGGGTCATGTACACTTCTTCTTTCAGATCACCATTTAGGAAAGCACTCTTGACGTCCATCTATTGAAGTCTCCATCCTTTTTGTGTTGCCAGTGTGCAAACAACTCTGATGGTCTTGATCTTCGCAGTGGGTGCAAAGGTTTCTTCATAGTCGATGCCCTCTTTCTGAGCATATCCTTTTGCTACAAGATGTGCTTTATGTTTGTCGATGGATCCATCTACCTTATATTTTGTCTTGAAAACCCATTTGCAGCCTATGGGTTTCTTTCCTTGTATAGGTAGATCAACAAGTTCCCATGTCTGATTTTTCATAAGTGAGTCATATTCTGTATCCATGGCTTCCTTCCACTGAGGTTGATTGAGTGCTTCACGAACATTTTTAGGCTCGGAGCTATTAATCAGTGAACTCATGAGTGCAAAGTTTACCTCATTTCTTGTTTGACTCCTTGTTTTGACTCGGATGATGTATCTGGGAGTTGTTGCAAATGTGAGTCCTTGATGGTGCTTTGTACCCACTTTGGACGAGAACTTGGCTGCTTTTGAGAAGAACTGTGTCGTTGCCATGTGGATTGATGTGGAGTCACATTCTCTAGTTCTCCAAGGTCAACAAATAGCTCTTCTTGGGCATTTATTTTCTCTGAGTAGTCTCCTCTGGCTATTCATTCTGATTCAGAGACTAGTCGGTGAGAGGTGGTTGGTAATGGTTCTTCTAATGTCACTACTGAGTCAAAGGATGACTCATCACAAACCACATCCTGAATCTCATATATTTTCTTTGTCTCAAGATCCATGAGATGATATGCCTTGAGGTAGTGTTGTAGCCAAGTAGGATACACATGGGAGTGTCTTTGGCTCAACCTTCTTTCTCTTCTGAGATGGGACATGCATGTATGTTGTGCAACCAAATACTCACAAATGAGAAATTGATGGCTTTCTACCACTCCATACCTCTTCTGGCATTTTATTTTGTAGAATCTTTTTGGTGCCCTATTGAGAAGATATATAGCTATCTATACTGCTTCAGCCCAATAGCGTTCCTCTAGCTTTGTTGTTGTTAGCATGCAGTGAGCCATCTCCATCACTATGTGATTGCGTTGCTCAACAATGCCATTTTTGTTGAGGTGTGTAGGGAGTAGTTAGGTTCTTCTTAATGCCTTGTTGGTTCAGGAATGCCAAGAACTTATTTGATGTGAATTCCCCCTCGATCTGAGTGAAGTAGAAGAAGTGGTTATCCGGTCTCTTTCACAACACGATGATAGAAATTCTGAAAATGTTGAAGAGCCTCACTTTTCTTCTTCAGAAAAACACCCACATTTTGTGAGAGTGGTCATCCATGAACAGTTGAAAGTACTTGTATCCTGAAAATGAAGCAGGCAGAGGGCCATTTAGATTAGTATGAACTACCTCCAGACGCTTCTTGGCATGGAAGGTCTTTCTGAAATGGATCCCTGTGTTGTTTTCCTACAAGACAACCAGGGCAGAGGCAAGGAACTGGAAAATTTGGGTAGTCCATGAACCATTGCTTTTGAACTCATCTGATGCAATGAACTAGCTAACAAGTGTCCATATCTAAAATGCTAGAGTGCAATAGATTGTATTGTTGATGTAGATAAAGCTATTGTAGAAGATGAAATAATATCTAAAGAAAATAACTTATCTTTTAGAAATGCTCTAGCAATAATCTTACCTTGTCGTGAGATCAAACATGATTTGATGCCATTTTGGACAAGAAATTCTACCTTCAGGTGATGATTCAATAGTTGAGTCACTGACAGGAGGTTGCTAGTCAATCCAGGAACATATAGTACCTTTGTAAGCATACATTTTCATGGTCCCAGAGGAATGGTGACTCTTCCTATTCCTTCTGCAACGTACTCTTTGTCATCAGCTATCTAAACCCGATCACTAGTGGGTTGTTGTCTAGTGAATCAAACAACACCTTATCACCTGACATGTGCTTACTTGCACCAAAGTCTATCAGCTAGACTCTCTTCATGGGCTGTGAAGTCTGAGAGACGAGCACAAGGTTCTTACCAGAATGGGCTCCTTCTGAGGTCTCCTCATCAGATTCATTATCTTGTTGGGCTATGAGATGTCCCTTGTGCTTTCTCTAATGGGGACGTCATTTGGACTTTTGAAAATCTTCATGCCCGATGTGCTTGTTTGACTTGAAGACCCTTGTTTCAAGCTATTGTACCAACAGTGATCAGTGTTGTGAGTGTTGGTTCTGCAAATGTGACACCACCTCTTTGACTTTTGATCTTTCTGTTGTTGTTTTGGTTGTGCTTGATTTGTCTTCTCTGGGGACCCTTCGATTCTTTTGGCCATGGTATGGCTTTGAGAACAAGGCTTTATCCTGAGACTCCTCTTGGGATGAATTGATGGCCTCTTCTTGTTCAAAAAATTCACAAGTTCTTTGAATGCCACTGTTTGTTTAGATACATTCAGTGTCATAACAAACACTCGGAATTGAGAAGGGAGTGCTCTCAAGGTGATAGTATGAGAATTTTTCATCCACTATTTCACCAGAGTGCTAATAACTCGATCGCAGCTCAGCCATGTGACGTAAGAACTCCTCAACTTTCTCATCTGAACCCATAGAGAGGGTGTGTAGCTTTGACTGAAGATGGAGGATCTTAGTCTGATTTTTGGCTTCATAAATTGTTTCCAGCTTGTCCTAGGCCTCCTTTGGTTTCTCCGCATTCTAAACATGCGTTTGCACATCGTCACTGATACTGAGCATTATCAACATCAAGGCTTTGGCACTAGCCATTTCATACTTTATTAATTCATCAGGGGCTATGGGAGCGGTCACAGATCTGGTCACGATGCCCCATAATCCTTCAAACTGAAGGATTGTCCTCATTTTTGTTTTCCAGGCCACAAAATTGGGCCCTTTAAGTAACTGAGCATCGGAAAGAAGCAACTTTGAGCAGACATCGTAATAAAATAAAATTTATTTATTCAAGAGTTATTACAACTTTTACTCACTGATGAGAAGTACTTGGCTTGTAGATGCTCTCGATACTCGCGTGCTGAGAGATGATGATGCTTGGTGGGGCATTCTTCTTCGTCTTCACAATCAGTGTTGTACCCGGCTTCTAACTCTTCCCGAACTCACTTTGCTTGGTAGCTGACATCGAAAAGGAAATATTCAAGAAGTCCTCATCAAACTAGCTCGTCAAAGACTAGATTTCGGTGTTTCAAGCTCATTTAGCAAAGAAAAGTAGAACCCGGAGCTCTCAAGAGCTTCTTCATGGTGTTCTCTAGCTGGTGAGTTGATGTTACGGCTTTCAGTAGTCTTGATCATTTCGTTTACGCTTGACATTCAATGTCGCTTTGAGAGACTCCAAGTTTCTTCACTAGGCAATTTTTTTAATTATTTTAAGAGACTTTCAGGACTTTCACGAAGCAAATTCTCCTCTCCTCATACTTCTCTTAACTCTTCACATGGGCTTATGCACATTACATGCAAGTTTCAAGAGAAGAATCACCTTTTCACGTAGGTGAATGGTAATTGATTTTTCATGCACGATGTTTTTCTTTCAAAGAAACAAGTCTCTCCTTTCTTCACGATTGATGGACTCTCCCATGAGAGTTTTGATTGTCTCTCTAATTTCTCACTCCCGTTTGAATGGATATCAAAATTTCAAACTTTTCTTCCTTCCTCACGTCCCAGATCCACGCTATCCTCTAGAGTTTGAAGTTTCTACAACAAATAAGACAAAATATTCTTCCACGCAATAGGTGGATTCTTCCACATGTGAACTCCACGCGAGGTCAAGGTTTCAATCACCATGCATCTCCTCTCTCCACCTTGCAGTGAAGGTGACTCGATTTGTCACAAGTATTTGAGCAATTTGAGAAATCCTCTCCCAATTAAAATATTTTAAAAAACTTCTTCTTTCCACGTAGGTTTGGGATAGACACGCATTTATAAGACGAAATTCCTTTGATGATAGATGGATCTTTTAATAAATTCCACGCAGGTTTTCAAATGACCAAGTGCACTAATATTGTCTCCACGCAGAAGTTTTGACCATTCATCTCAGAAGAGACTCTTCCTCCACGTTGCTTCCACACCATACCAAGCACACATGCTAGAGATATTAATGCTTGATACCAAAATGTGGGAAGCAAATAGATCAGAAGAAGAATGGGAGTAAATATCTCTCAACACCTTATTTTATTATGGAGAAGCATGTACAATTTATAGGAGAAATAGTAAACAACATTCCCCTAAACTGGAGGAGGAAGATATAAACGAAGATGAGAGAATAATGGAATACAATAGTTAAGAGAGAATAAAGGGATAATATAAAACAAACACACCTAAAAATATAAACTATGACAAAGTAGTATCATCCGCTCTCATCACTATCTCACTTCAAGGAATAACATAGGAAAATATATTGAATTCTGTTGCTCATACACACAAAATGAAAACTAGAAATGGAACATTGGATCATGTTCCCCCTCAATGTGAAATTTCCACTTATTGAAAACAGAACACTGCACAACGTAACACACCACAAAAATGCCACCACAATTGATATGTGGCCCGAGTCATTATCATTTGCGATCGAGAGGTCATTGAATGACCTCCAACCTCCTGTGCCTCTGTCTTCCGGTGCGACGCCTGCTAACTTAACGAGAATTTGAATCGAGGCTCAATAATTTCGAGGATGTAGGGTAACACCGAAAATATGTCCATAAGGCAATCTTTTTTTTTTTTTTTTTAACAATTTTGGACTCTTTTACGACTTGACAAAGATAACAACACTATTTGACTTTTCACACCACTATTGCTTTGACACTTATACAAGACTCTTTTACATTGACAACTAACTTTCAAAACAATACTTATCAATTTGAATGACTCCACACAAAACCTATTAATGAAAAAAATGAAACTATTGATACTCAACTTTGCCTTATGACGTGTATAGTACAAATCAATGCACAACACAAAATATTTCACCAGGTCTTCCAGTTAATGTGTCAGCTCCTTCTTTGAATTGTCACCCGTATATGTATGAGTACCTGAAACTATTGACAATCATTTTCTCTTGATAGATCTGCGAGAAGACTAATACCAAAAATGACTTCTTTTGATGTATCATTCGCTGCCAACCATGCATTCGTTGCAACTGGAATGGAGAGCAAGTTGTGGTTGAGACTAGTGGCTCAATGAAGAGCTGTTCACAAATTTCAGAGATCAAAGCGTTGAAAGTTGTATCAACACCATACGCAGTTCAAAACATAGACGTCTGACTGCTTGCTCAAATCAGGTGCACTTGAATCATACTTCACCACCATGCCGATCACGAAGGCTATGAAATTGGCATAATCTTCAATCCTACATGTTGAACGCTATGGGGATGTCGTGATGTGAGATCATGCCAACGTATCAATGAAATGACTGGGTTGATACTGGTTCAGAATGCACGTCAAGAGCGAGAGACTATAAACACTATGTTGTGGTAAACTCAATGTAAATGTGGCGAATCCACTTGAGAACTGCAGAATCGAGGTGGAGTGAAAGACTTCAACATATGCATGTGGATCTGGATGCTTACTTTTGATCACTTTTGATCATGTGGATGTGGATGGGTATGACTTCAATCAATTGTGTGGATGGTTTGAAATGGCATTAAATCAATCCTGCAAAACTATCACTTTGCACCGATTTTACCAACCAATTGTAGTGTGTACATCAATTCCTAAATTATATATCTTCCATCAGCGAACCTCACAGATAGAGAAGAAAACGATCTTACATGGAGAAAATAAAAAACAAATATATCATATGATTTGACTCATTAATCTGAGGCAAATAAAAATTTATAACATTGCCCCATTCACATGCTTAATCCTCCATTTCAAGCACAAGAAGAGAAGCCTACTCGGATACCAATGATAGGTGTGTTGTAGGAGCTTAAACACATATTTAACACAAATAACAATAATAATATTCAATATGCTTTTTCAGATATATTCATCTACAATATATTGGCTATTATATAGCCACCGAGGTAGCAAAACAATATCCTAGAAAATAGGAATGAATACATCGGAATAGTTACATGTAAAACAACCATATATTATATTGTTATAACTATATAATAATATAATATTCAACAACTAATTACTAACATTCACTATAATAATAATTACCAATGTAATTATTATTGACACACATACAAATGTGGAGCACTAACATATTGATTTCCTAATGACTTATTGTCTACGTAGCTACTTCTCTACTTCCTTTTTCTTCATGTGTTGTTTGGATACATCCTCTTGTTGTATAGTTGTTTGCATGGGTTCCTCCACTAGCTAAGTACTATTTTGTGTGATGAATTATTTTTCTTGAATCACTTGCACAATTATAATTTCCATTGTGTTATTTTTAGATGGATTGTTCACCTCTTGCAAAGATAGAGGAGGAGAAGGTGTTCGATACTTGAGCTACATATTTGGGTTTATTTTAAAAAATCATATTTCTCTCCTTAACTTCCACATCTTATGTGTTTTGTTCTCCCTATCATTGACAAGCTTTCCTCGCACCTAATGCACAATTATACTATGTTATTATATGTCCTCCGTGTAAGTGAGGATCTTTTCATGAGTGCTAATACCCCCTCTTGAAACATATGCTTCTTCGACTATGGGTAGTCACACTAATATGAATGAACTTGTTTTAGTCATTTTATTCTTGGGTGAAGAAATAAGGAATCTTCCTCAAATGTGCCTACATGTAACCCCTAGTATTTTAGACCATCACTTATGTTTTGCACTGGTCGTTCTTGTGTCGCATACTCCCTACCTACAATAATCATGAGAGAATTTGGCATCGGGATGAGAGTAAAACCCTATCTTCTTTACTCATCTTTTTATTTGTAGCTTTCTCTTTTGTGACGACTTCTAAGTGTACCATTCCCTTTCCTTAGGAAGATATATTTTGGCACCCATTTCTACAATTGCAATTGTGTACATTATCTCTCTCAATTTGCATTTGCTAAAAATACGGACTAGAAAGCCAATAGGGTAACCTGTGGTCTATTTCTCGCCCTTGGTGATTGTCTTTGTGTTGGAACAATGATTAGATGCTTACCTTTTTTCAATTTACGCTCCCTTTCGACTCTTATCCTTTAAATTGTGATGTGGTTTGAGTTTTCTCGGTTTCTCAATCGATAGTTCTCGTGTAATTAGTTGCTTTGGTCCTTTTGTGTGTAATGTTAGGACACTTGTTGGGATCATACCATGTTGTCTTCTCGGTTTAGATTTGGCTATCTCCATGTTTTTGAAAATGGAAATGGATTTGGATGTTCTCGCATTAGGGACCTCTCGATTACAAGTATGAAATCATCATGTAACAATGTGATCTTGACATACTAATTTATATAAGTTCTTACTCCCTAGGTATGTGGGGGTTTGTGCTGAGAGTTTCTATGACTTATAACATTTAGTTTCCCAATAATTAAATGTTTTCAAAATATCTATAGGGATTTACTAGAATGAATCTGCATAAACCTCTCTTGTGGTAAGTACTCATTTTGTACTTCAACTATGCCTAGAAGGGCCTTCTTGTGTGTGAAACATAGAAAGATGATCAACCATTGGTACTAAAAATGTTTCCCCCTACCTATGTGATATTTTGTGCATTTTTGTTGAGTTCATGTGTGATAAATTCAGTCGCTTAAAATTTCTTGTTATACCACATTCTTATGATAATGTCCACAACTCCTAGGGATGCTTTCTTACTCCCACTAGTCCCATGCCAACATCATTAAGATGTGATCTCTACTAGAATTATAAGTACTTGATTTGTGATATCCACTAATGGAATACCTATAACTTTGTGTAGATGACCATAGATGTTCCTATTTTTGGCTTTATAGGAGGTTTGGTGGTTTTATATTACATAATAGAGAGGCCCTAGTTTGGGAGACCTACATCACATGCAATTGTGGTTGATTGATGGACCTAAATTGTGTGCAAATAACCAAATGTTATTATTGTGGTACCTACTCATAATTGTGTGCATGATATCGAGATGGTCTACTAGGTAAGGCATTGTTGCAAGTTTGTGTGTAAGCATTCCTCAAATATGATCCTTTGGCACTATCTTCCCTTCTATAGTTTTTATTTGAAATTTTGGCCTCTCTATGCTCAAAATATTTAACACACAATCTGTTAGCTCATGGTGCGATGGATCACTCCATTTAGTCTATATGAGAATTGCAAAGATCCATATATCTTCTTTTTCTATGTTTGTTAATAAAAGGAATGTAAAACATTGTTCTTATAAGTGCATCATTCCCTGGATCATACACCTTTGGTAGGTTTATTAAAGGGATCCATTTCTATATATGATTACTTTACTTACTTTTTCTCGCACAATTTCTCTTTATTCTCTTGTTTCTTGTTTTCCTTAGCATGAAAATGGCTTATCAAGAAGTTGCTTTGCTTATTTATACCTCGGTAAATTATAAGTGGTCATTTTGATATGGTTATTGCTTGATCTACCTTATTAATTTATTTTATCCATTGGATATTTCATTTTTGTAATATATTAAGCCTTTGATGCATTATGCATAATACTCATTAGATTGTTGCTTTTTTTTATTTTCAAAAATATATAATTGGGTTTTTTCTTCCATTAATTTCTTGGTTACTATACGGGTTTCTGGACTAATTTGATTCATCACATTTTCCCACTTTTACTTCCCACATTTCTTCATTGTGATATTTTTACTCCTTGTTATCTTACAAGCACTTACACATAGCTGATTAATTTCACAAAAACTATTCTACCGAATTCAAAATTTAGAAAACTTCCTACTATAACAACTTTTATGAGATACTTATTGTCTTATTTGATACTTTGCATGATCAAACATTATAGGATTTCAACCTATATCTATTTATTCTTCCTAAACATATGTTTCCTTGTAGATCACGCAATATTAGAGTTCCTTGTTTCATGATGTGATATATGATATACAAACTTTTCCATCTTATGCATAATTTACATGGGTGTGATATAAGCCTACTTTCATACACCAATTTTTTTGTTTGGAACTCCTAACCGCATAGATTATGGCCATGCTAGGTTTTCCTTCTATGTTTTTGTGGCTCCTAGTTCCATCGCATTATTTCCCGTATTCCTCCATTTTGGTCCAATCTAACAATATAATTTCAATAGATTATTTGTTTCCTAACCAAGTACCTATTACAATGTGAAGTATTGCTACAATATATTTGTTGGCATGACTACTTCAATTCCATAAAATAACTAAAATGGTTTCTGTCATGTACTTCTATTGTATTTGGTTATGTATTACCATAGAAATGTGGGTATTCGATCTTCCTACTCATCTCTTTTCACATTACAGATCTTTTTATAGATTTTTCTAATAATTTTTTAATATATTAAGTTGTTTATTTATTTATAGGTGATATGTTGTACTTTTTTGGTCCATGATAATAATTTCTTCTTTGAGGATTTTTATGCTATTGTTCAAAAATTGTGTGTCCCTATCACTTATTATTTTCTGTGGACATCCAAATCTAGCTATTATGTTCTCATATATAAATTTTTGTATATCCCTTGCTACACAATTGGGTGTGGCTGAAACTTCTACCCATTTTGTAAAATAGTTCGTTGATATAATTATATATCTTACTATGGACCTTCTTGATGGAGGTGGAATTTTCCCAATGAAGTATATTCCCCTTTTCTCAAATGGTTGCATTACTAAAATAGGATTAAGAGTTATTTCATCCTTTTAATATGGTTTCCCCACTCGAGAACAAATGTCCCAATGTTTTTCTATATGATGTGCATCTTGGAACATGTTTGGACCCTAAATTCTAATTTGTTATAGCTTTTTCATAGTCATTTCCCCTACAAAAGGTCCTCTGGTAATGCCTCCATGACCTTCATGCAGTTAAATTATCTTTCATGTTGTAGTGCAACTTTGCGTAATACCTCATCATTTCCTAGCTCGTATAAAAAATATATTAATGATAGTATATGGTAGGGAAATTTTAATTAATTAATTATTTTATTTTTTGTATAGTGTTATGTAAAAATGTCTTGCTATAGAAACTATGAAATATATTCCAATTGTTATGGTATCATGATGACCCAAAATAAGTGTGCATTGAGAACTTATTTATCTATGTCCTCTAGTTGTTCTCACATGTTTATGTGACTCAAGTGATCTGGTCCTACATTTTCTTTTCCTAGTTTCACGTATGTTTTGAACGTGTACTCTTGAAATAACATCATCCATCTTGATATCCCTACTCCAAAGAGTGGTTTATTTACCATACATCACAATGTTTGTGATATGTGAAAAATGCAAATTCACTACCTAATAGATATTACCTAAACTTGTAGAGTGTGAAAAACATATCTAAAGATTCTCATTCTATAGTTGTATAATTTTTCTCTGTAGGTGAAAATTTCCTACTTGTAAAGTGGATTGGATGATCTGTTCCTCATTACTCTAGTTAAGATATAATTTCCCCAATTGTTCTACCTAATGCATCAATGTGTACATATCTCGATACATTATACTTCATGTCTAACCACTACTTCCAATATTTCATTTGTGAATGTATTTATAAATAGGTCATCAACACGTGATTCATTCAGTTCCTATAGTCTCAAAAACTCTAATTTCTCCCATTTTATTTGGCTGGGTGAATACCATACTTACTCAATTTGATTTTTTTTATAGGGTATATTAGACCTAATTCAACATATGATCCAATTCTACCTTCACTTTTACTTTCATATATTCAAATGCAATCTGTATGGAAATTTCTTTATAGTTTTGTTCCTTTCAAATCAATTTGAATTTCACCAAGTGATGGATCCACTCCATTTATTTCACTAAATTTGGTAGGGAACACATCTTCATAGTCTCGCAATAATTGTAATATCTCCTTTTCTATAAAGTAATCACAAACAATAGTTAATTTTACTATCCTTATTGGTCCAATAGCTTCTACCCTCTTGTGCACTAGTTCATCATATATTTTAGCCTTCCCTAATTGCAGGTCTCTATAACCAGCCTGGATCCTTCTTTTTCTTCTATGTTTATATTACACAATTGTGCTTATTCTTTATCATGGAATTATTTTTATGCTAGTATTGGTTCAAGGCATTTTGGTTCAAATATTTCAATTAGTTCATTATCCTCTTCATTTTTCTAGTCATTATTGTCTTCATTGTTATCCCCCACTTTGTTGTAACTTTTCACTTTGCATTCTTCTTTGTTCTTTTTGTAGTTTCTTTCTTGTATCATGTGCATGTTTTCTTTTTGTTTCCTCTGCGGTTTGGGAATTCATCTCCTCCTTATGAGTCAATTGTTTTGTATTATAGGAATCTTTTAATTTTATGAAGATAAATTTCAACCATAGGATTACCATCTTCAAAATTCAAAGTTTAGATAAACTCATGTTACAATTGTCCCCAATTGTGTGTTTCCATTCTTCTTTCTTGACGAACATACCATGCTTTTAGTAATGGTGTCAATATTTTTGGGAATATATGCACCCACCATTTTGGCTCTATCTCCTAAATTTTCCAAGCTTCGATGCATTCCTAGATATGTATTTTTGGGAATTCTTCCACACAATAATCAGACCATTGCATAGTGTTCTTGTCTTCTAGTTAAAATATTGACCATAACATTTCTATGAATTCCTTGTAGGTTAGAGTTTTTGAATTATGCATAAACCACCATGATGTAACTATTCCTTTGAGTGCATAATCCAATGCACTTATTCTTAGTTCTTTCTGAGGCACATGTTTTTACAATTCTACCAAGAATGTATCTAAATTTGAAATTACAAAATATTTTGGAATATGTTTCTAAGAAAACTATACCATCCTCATTGGTATTATCTCATTATCCTTTCTCATTTAATGGTTCAAATTTACATCTAACTCACAATCAACTAAGGATTCCATTTCCCATGGGATATGATTTTTTCCATTTGGCTATGTATAGTCTTAATCATGATGTACAAAGTTATAGATTTGTGTTACCTTTGATTTGGTTGGGAACCATATACTATATCTTGGTTATTATCATATAAAAGGATTATTGGTGTGGTATTGAATCAAACTTTTCCATTTTGTGAACTCTTTCTTTCTTATTTTTGGCATGCATCTTGGAACAAAAGCCATTTCCTAGTGTATGAACTTAAATTAACTTTAAAAATCATACACATATGGAGATAATGGTTCTTTAAGAATGGTATATGAATTTTATCCAGTCTTGTTCATTGGAATTATAATAATAAAATCATCAAGATGTGTTTTTTCTTATTGGTAATGGTGTTGATCATCATATTACCATCATACACCCACTTCTTTCTAATCAACACTGGATAGTGTGTTTCATTTTTTTCATATCTATGACTTCAAAATCTCCTTTCAAACATAAGTCTCCTACTTGTATTTCAATGTCTTCTAATCATCCAATTGGATCTAATATTCCATAGTCTACAAAGATGAGTGTAAGAGGACTATTTACTAAATCAAGAGATCCCATTACTTCCCAAGTGAATCTTAGAATCATGTTAATGGTTATTCCAATATCAAGCACCATGTCTCTTATCTCATAGTATCCAAAAGTTACATTTAGTCAAGTGTCAATGTCCTAGGTATTATTAGTTTTTACATAACAAAATGGAGTCTTCGCCTACATGACTTTATCTCGATACGCTTTCTAATAAGGTTATGGGGAGATTAGATATGATTTTTGAGGTATATTTAATGTGCAATACATTCACCACATTCAAAAAGTCCTACATAGTCATAACTACACCTTAATGTTCTAATATTATAATCGTTTGGCAATAAATTTGATCTTCTATGAACCTATTTTTGCACAATACCCTCCCTATTTTTAAATGATTGGAGTAAAATTTTATCTTCTTCCAACAATGTATTTTATTTTTTTGGGTTAGGATAGGTATCTTTATGTGTATGACATATGTGGATCTCTATAAGAATATCATCATTCCCCAAGACTTTTCTTTATTCTATGCTCATGTAATAGCTTGAAGACTACCATTCTATCTAGGTACCATATTGATCATCTTAACATTGCGTAATTTTTTTCTTTGTTTATCTAATGTGGGATAGTCTTTTATATTGTGCCACACTTACACCTTGCAGTAATTACAGTAAATGTATCATTCAAGGTTCAAAAGGTAATTACATGCAATGTGTTTTGTCTCTTCGCAAAGGTAGAAAATAACTCCTTATCATTGGAATCTAGGTCTTGTCCTCCTTCACTGGTACCCACCATGGTAGTTTCCTTAATACGTCCAATATGGTCTCAATGGTGTATTCCAATTGTGATTTTTGCTTTGATATCCTCATATTGTGCATGCGGTGAAAGAATATTCTACCAAGGTGATCATTGAGGAAGAGGAGGTGCCCATCACATGTTATTTTGTAGAGATGAAGGTCCCTATCTTGGATCGGCTTGAGGATATTGTGGGATCCATTACAAATTTGTTTACGTTGAGGCTGGAGCTCATTGTGAAATCAACTTCGGTGATGTATCCATTTATCTTTCTGCTAAACCATTTTTTCCTTGGGTTCCATTTCATCTTGTAGTGTAAAAAAATTCCTACTAATTCCTCCTTTAAATCCATCAATGCTCGTAATTCTTTAGTTTCATGGTTCATGGCCTTACAAAAATATTTACCACATTTTGAGAGTGCATCACATAATGTTGCAAAAAACAACCATTATTAATTTAATGTCTAAATATTTTATAGACATCAAAAAAATTGATTTTCCCTCCATATTTCACGTTGTGACATTCATTCATAATATGTCTCTCCTCCATGCAATATATGGAACATTTGTTGAGTCTAGTATTATTTGCTTCCTAGAGTCCCTCTAGTCTTCACATCACTACATCGACATTTTCTTCTATTTTAAAACTAGGATAACTACTACTTCCATAGTCCTCAAGTTTTTCCACTCTAATAGCTTCTTTAATGAATTTTGTTTTGGTTGAATATTTTGTCTAAGAAAATTGTAAAATAGATTTTACCGTGAAATCATTCTATAAAACAAGTATCTTTATTTGACTCATCAAAATTGAAATTTTATTTATTCATGAAATATGATAATCTCAAGTCATAATTTTCAACCATTTCTCTTGGTATTTGTTTATTTATTTTAAATCCTGAATTGTCTCCCGAAACACTTGTATATTTTGAATTCCTCGTTATATATTTGAAGATGTCCTAAAATATCTATAATCTCAAATTTCTTGAGTAGATGAATTCCAAGGCTCTTCCCTGTAGTGCACCTATTAGTTCAAAATTCTTAGTATTGTCATCATTGAATCCTTTTATGACTCATCACATGTCACAAGTAAATAAGGAATGTTCAGTGGTCTATAAGCGCATCATAAAATTGCAAGCATGTATATGGATTAGAATAATGAGCCATTTTGGTTCCTATTCCCAAATAATATCCTGGTTGAATTTGCATAGTTAGAAATATTAAATTTTCCTTGAGATCAAGTGCAATTCAGGTTGTGAATTTTTCACTCCAATAATTATAATGGTCATATTATATTTAGGTTTTTATTATATCGATTCTTTAGAATCGAAAAAATGACCATGTACTTTGGGATGATGGAACTATGATTACTATTTTTCCACTTCTTTTGCAATTTCCTTTTAGCACAATTCTCCATAATGAAGGAATGTGTAATGATAATTACACTTCTCTTATGATTTATCCTACTACAATTTATTCTAGTATTGATTTTAATACTAATTGTGTTTCAAAAAAAATTACCTTCTTTTCAATTCTTATTAAAATTTTAATTATTCTATGTCATTTATAAAATCCCAATCAATCAATTCTCTATCTATCTCCAGGGATATATACTCTAGAAGAAGGATACTATTATATTTTATGGTCCTCTAAGGATCTTGTTATATTCTTTCTTTCTATTATATGTTTAATCGATTATTGCAATACCATGTTTTCCATGATGGTTTCGTAGGTTTAACACCCAATTATTACTAAATATACTTCTAACTACTTTTAATTAGTTGTCCTCGGTTTCCTTGTATATTTTCTTATTATATCCTTTAGATTTTTTTTTCCAGTTCCTCTATTTCTCTTTCAACATCCTCCTCAAGGTTCATACCTCATTACCAACCCTATAGTTCACTTTGGTTCCTTTATTACTCGGTTCTGTTGTAAAAATAACCACCTTAGTTATTTTAACAACTTGCAATTCCATTATGGCTCTAAGTTAAATTTTTTAGGTTACACACACTCTTGGTTCTATACTTTGGCACTTTTGCATGGATGCAATTCTTCACTAGCCCTTCTTGCTTCCTCTTTATGATTTCTCTTCCCTTCACTTCCTTCCGTGATTTTCTTTCTCACTTCCTCATTCTTCTATCCCCTTTCATTATTCCCTCCACGTAAATATCTCACATTCCCACCTTTATTCCAGCAATTAATGCACCCCTTTGCACACACATGAGTTTGTTTCCATTTTGGATAAGTCCTTGGTATGCTTTCCCTACACGCACCCTTATTTCCTAAGTCTTACACACTTATTCATGTGCACTCATTCATATTCTGATTTTCACCTTGTGTACATTCCTCGCGCAATTTATTTCTTGCATCCTTTTGTTACGTGCCTCCAATTCTTCCTTACATACTTGTATACTTCAAAGATATGCACCTTTTCTTCCCACTTCTCATGAAAATCCTCTTGTGCATGCTCGCAGACCTCTGCACTCCTTACAAACATTACTCTTATGTGCACATGAAGTGCAACCTTTTGCATCGATCCACCGAAAGTGTCATGTGTCACCTTGTCATTTGAAGTGTGTGACACATAACCTATCGTAACATGCCAAATGCATGCTTAATATTCACATCAAATAAGCACCTAACACGTGGCGTAAAAGAAAAAACAATTAAACAGATTAGCCAAATCCTTTATTTGATTAGAGCATGCCACGTGTCATTGCGTGTTCAATTTTTATTACAAATATTCTAAGCATTATAACGTTTGATGCAAATATTGGTTACCCACACACCTAGGCTTGATTGAAAGATGTTGATGTGGGCTACACTCTAGGATTTTTAAAATCAAATTTTGGCAGAATTTGGTAGGTGGAAAACAAGGAAATGTCAACCAAGAAATTAATGCATACATCCAGTTGACCCAACCACCCAGATTTGATCCAATTCGGTCTCCTTTCTTCTTCTACAAGATAAAAAGTCACAGGGAGGCACATCTCGACAACAATGAAAGTGGATTTAAAAGAATTTATTGCTTGTTATTCAAGGTTTAATTTTTGAATTTGAGTTTTCCTCTTCTTTCTCCTCCTTTAAATAGTTGATAATTTCTCATTGTAAAAGGTTGGACCCCCTTAGTTTGCTAAGGACATTGTTCATAGCTCCATTCTTTCACATTTTGATTTGTAGACCTTAAATATGAGCCATTTACATGTAGATCTTTGCCTCTTTCATTATGTAATTGATTGTGCATCAATTGGAAACTATTAAAGTTGTGTTTTGTGGATATTCTTTGTCTTATCTCAAGTTTTTGCATCTTCTTTCCTTCGTTTACATTATTGATTTGTTGTGCATATTTTATATCTCTTAGAGGGCTCTTATTTGTTTTGCTCCATAAAACAAAAAGGTGCGTGAACTTGTTTCAGACTTTGGAATGGTTTTATGCCCTCCCGCATGCATTTTCCTTTTTTTTCACCCGGTTGAGTGTGTTTATCCTCCTCTTTTGGTGTTATCACCCCCTTTATCTTAGGTTTCCCTTTCATACATATCCTTCTAAACTTGGTCCCTTGGAATCATAGAGTAGTAGTAGGTAAAGCAGCTACATTTACCTTTGTAAGATTATTTTTAGTAGTAGAAATAGGTAGAGGAGGAATGCATTCTTTGGAGGTCTATCTCAATTGCAAGTTCCATAACTTGGACATAGCCCCATGTTGCCTCAAAGTCTCGGTTCATCCTAATCTGGGACGGGTGCAATTTTGAGCTCCAACATTTTTTGGCACGCCCGATGGGACCAAGTATTGAAAGCTTATATTTCATTATTACTAATATTTGGTGTGTGACTTAGTGAGTTCCATCCTTTGGAGGATTATTTCAACACATCTCGATGACTCCAAACATCCAGATCTACTAATTTTAGCTTTCATTGAGCCTTATTTCATGAGAAGAATACACATGAGATAGAGCACATCAGTTGAAGGACCATTTGAGTAAATTCAATTTTCTCTAAGAAGAATAAATAGCAAAGCCACAATAGGCACATCTCCATCTTACACACGCAATAAAAATCTACTCCTCCTCCTATCATACCTTCGCATTATCTACTGTGCTATTCAAACCCTTCCTAGCCATAGTGTAGAGAAATATTCACTTTTTCATCTTCACCGGTGGTAGTCCTTTGGCCCTTTCCGTGCAACATGATATACTAGTGGTTGCACTCAAAAGGATACCATTTTTCACTAGTGATAATCAATTTACCCCTACTAAGCACATTCAATATATTAAGAATGTATGCTCAGTTCACCTAGTTACAAGAGATGATGTGTTTGGAAGGATCCTTACATCCTCCCTCAAAATAAAAGCACTTCAAAGTGGTACAAAATATTAGTACTTTCCTCTATTACTAATTGGGATGGACTTGGCACTACACTCTACAATCAATTCATGGAGAAAGATGATAATATCATCATGTTAGAACAACTCACAATGATCAAGAGAGATCCTAATGAGCTCATGGCCATTTTCAACTTCAAATTCAGAAGACATGGGATAGAATTCCATCTCTATTAAGATCAACTTTGCAAGGTGTTTTCCTTTATTTCTTAAGATCTCTGAATTCTGACATTGCAATAATGGTACAATATATGGGTGGCACACAACTCCCTAATGCCTATTTTATAGTCATTAGGGAAGAAAATTATCTTATTCAATCTGGTAAGATATCCCCTAGGCCACCTATTCCCTTGTTTCCTCAAATCCCTCAAGTTCCTCAGCCTTTTGTTTCTCCCATTCCCTGAGTAAATCTCCCAGCCCACTACCTCCACATCATATTCTTCCACACTGCAAAAAAGGATGAAGAAATGAAGACCCTAAATATAAATTTATCCACTAAAGTCATATCCTTAGAAAAGCAACATGCGCAAGACTTCAGAAATAAATCTAATCAAGGATTTAATCAAATCCATCAGCCATTTAGAAATCAATATCTAAATAAGAGATATGGGAAGAACCATTAAAATGATAGATGACAGACCAATGCGCATCTTCCACGACAAAAAAATTCCTCCTACAAAACCCCTTCCAAATGCCCAATGCCACCAAAAGCTAGTTCTAATTTAGAATAACATGGTCCAAAAGACCGAGTGGTTCTTTGCAATTTTCCTCATAGCTAGTAATACTTGCACAAATGCCTTTCCCGCACAATCCTATATGATTAAGAATGAAGGTTATGAGCCTTCCACTAGAACACATGAAATGTAAAAATAAGTTCTAGAATTCACTTATGAAACCAACCTTATGTGTTTTTGGGGTTGAGGAATTTTGTGTAATTAATGAAGATATGGACAACTCAAATAGACCATGTACACAAAGTTACTAACAACAAAAGGTACAAGAAGAGAATACTAGAGTCTAGCGCACTACCTTCTACTCCTATCTAGACCGATCTTCAAAAGAAAAGAGATACAACTCATCATTGAGAATCAAAGGATGCTAATACATCAAACATTTCTAGCATGCAAGTTCTTGCATGCGAGCTCTCACGTAATACTTCAACATAGGTGGCACACACTCCTATGGTAGGTTAAGACTCTACGAAAGATAAGGCCCTTGCCACTACACCTAAACATTCAAGAAAAAATGTTTTTGTTCCTCAAATGCACAAATCCATGTGTCTTCCATTCAAAATTGTAGAGAAGATGAAGAATACAAATGTAAATTTCACAACATGGGATGCCCTAGCTATTCCATCTCAACGTGATTTTTACATGAAGATCTAACACAAATCTCGTGTGTTGATCTAGTTATCCAAGGACCTTAGGCTGCTATTAAAAATTTTCAAGCGAGAGGAGAAGAAAATAAACAAATTTTTCAAAACCCCACCCTTATATATGTCCTAGATAGTAGGAAAAAATCTTGTTCATAATTGTATACGATTGACTCAAGAGCAAGTACTTTGTCATGCCTAAGAAAATTACTGATGTCATAGGACTTAAGTACACCCCTATGTCCAAAGGAGTCTTGCAGCTTGATGGCTCAATTTTTATAACTTTAGCATCCATCAAGGATATTGAGTTAACCCTTCATGCATGTCAAAGCCTAAAAATAACTCATTATGTTTCAATCATTGATTAACCTCCTTTATTTTACATTTTTCTATCAAGATATTTCACTATTAAGGTGGGTGAATAATTGTCTTTTGATTGGTCTTATATGTTACTAAGAACAAGGTATGGTACCAGGTTTACCATAAAAATCAAGCCTATATTTTCCTATCACGTTGAGTAATATGACCCATCCCCTCTCCAAGCTAATTTCCTTATACAAGAAGGCCAAAAATAATATTTAGTTTCTAAAAAACAACCTTTTCCTCCTTCCATACCTAATTTATTACTAAATGAATGGTAAAAATAGCACTATGAATTTGATCCTTATGATATAGATTTTGAAACTGGCCTTGGTACTTATTGCATCCTTGAAGAAGATAACACACTACCTACCGCACCCAAACAAGAAAACAATGAAACTTTTGGACTATGGAAGATGTACTTTGATGGCTCTAGAAGAAGAAATTGCATAGGCACATGTGTTTTTCTCATATTTCCCAAGAGTGAGAAATTTGTCTTCACACACATGCTATAATTTGTATACTCCAACAACGTAATAAAATATGAAGCATTAGTGCACGGTCTTCTTATTGCTAAAAAAGAGATATATTAAAGCTTTACATGTCTTTGGGGATGCTGAATTGGTCATCCATCAGGTCACAAAATAGTGTGCAATAAAGAAAAATATTTTGAAGGCTTTTAAATAGATTTTGCGACCTCCTAAAGAGATTTGAGGCTCTAAATATGTAGGTGGTGCTAAGGAAATTGAGCAAGGAAGTAGATCAGATGGCTTCTCTCGGTTTGTAATTATCACCTGCTAAGGATTTCGTTCGAGGAAGTGTGAAACACATCAATATGGTATTTAGGTCATCTATTCCAGATGATAAAGTGAGATGGCATGTGTTTAACAGTGATGTGCAGATTGTCCAATTCATTTAGAATGAAGTTAAGTTTTCTTTAAATATGCAAGATGACTTGCATGACATCTATGGTGACCAAGTGATATAATTAAAGAAAAATAGTTTCCTAAAGGGATCAATATCCTTAGAGAAAATATTTAGTCCTGATTATGAGTTTAAGGGTGAAGAAAAATATATGCACGTAGTACAAGAAGACTACATCCCGATCCACTATCAAGCACAAAAAGAGTTTCGCTAGGAAAATAATGCACAAAAGATGAAACACAAGCATTTATCTCTCTCTATCAAAAATACAAATAAATTTTTTCATGAGAGTATGAATACCTCAAAGGATTTGATCCAGGTTTTACTTATTTTTCCATTGACCACGATCCTAGTATCAATCCCATTAGACAAAAGCAAAGGCCCATCGATCCTAAGATAGAGCCTATTATGAGGAAGGAGTTGTCTAAAAACATTGGGGACAAGATAATATTTCCTCTCAAATACTCTAATTGTGTGTTGAATCTTGTTGGGTAAAATAATATAAGTGTGTTCCACATGGTGGCCAAAAATATTTCAAAATCGTAGTAGTAAATAAATATTTACAAATACTATAAAAACTTTTTAAAAACAAGTAAATTATGGATACCCTACACCTTGGTATTTATAAGCTCTTAAAATACATATTTTCTCATTTTATGTGTTTGGTTATGTTTTGGTTATTGGACATATTTATCCGAAGGTACAAAAATTGAAAAAAGTATGACACAATTATATGCTTTGATCATGTTCCAGTGTGCAAAAAGAATGGAGAAATAAGGATTTGTGTCAATTTCATAGATTTGAATAAGGCATATTTGAAGTATCACTATCCCTTTACTTCTATGTAACAAATTTTGCAGAATGTAGCTGATGCGTAAATATTTTCTATATTGGATGGGTATTGTGGTTTCAATCAGATTATGTTCAAGGAAGAGGATCCGTTCAAAATAACATTTACAACCAAATGGGTTACATATGCTTATTAGAAAAATGCCTTTTGGTTTTTCAAATGTAGGCACAAAATTCTAGAGAGCAATGGTCATTTCCTTCAAAGGATATATCATTGAGTTCATCATAGTTTACTTAGATTACATAACTATCTTCTCAAAGTAGAGTGCATATCACATCAAGAATATAGAGAAAGTCTTTGAGAGATGCAGATAATTCAAGGTGTCTCTTCACCCCAATAAGTGTAACTTTTTTTTTGTGCAAGACAATATTTTGGGCCATGTGATCTCAAAGTATGGCATTGTAATTGATCTTGAGTTCATTTCTGCCATCCTTGCTCTCTCATTGCTAGTGCACAAGAAAGCCTTGCAGTCATTCCTAGGAAAGATCAACTTTTTTAGGAGATTCATTCTTAACTTTTATGGTTTATTCAGGCCTATCACCCTCATGATCAAGAAGAAAATAAACTTCAAATGGACAACAAAAGGAAAATAAAGTTTAATAAAAATTAAGAAAGAAATTAGTTGTGCACCAACACTCATCAATATGGATTAATCCAAGGATTTTATCATTTATGATTATGGAGCTGATGTGAGTGTTATTGTTATATTGACTCAATAAAATGAACAAGGATTGTAGTAGCCAGTGGATTTCTTTAGTAAAAAATTGAAGGATTATGAATTGAAATATAATCACATAGAGAAATAGGTCTTCTCCATCATGCATGCACTAAATAAATTCAAAAGTATGCTCTCCACAAATCATTTCAAGGTGTTATTTTCACACTTCGGTATGAGAGACTTTATCAAGGAGCAGAAATCAATGATAAAAGAGCTAGATGGGTGACCAAAATCATAAAATTTTATGTGAATATCAAATCCACTAAGCTAGTTAGAGTAAAAACACTATGCGGGAAGATTGTGGAAGATGCACATAATGAATTAGTGGCTTTAATGTTTCGGATGAGGAGTTTCCGTGTGATGAACATGCGTTGAGTGTAGATCCTAGTGCCCATACATAGATGGAGGACATGGTAAAATTTATCTCTTCTGGGGCATACCATCCTAGAATGAAAAAATAAAAACTAATGTATCTAAGGCTGAAATCTAATCCATATGTGTTGATTGATGGCATCATCTTTAAAAGAAACAATGATGGCATGCTACTCGAGATGTATTGACAAAGGCATAATTTGAGAAAGTTTTAGTTGAATTTCACGATGGATTATCTAGTGGAAACTTCTCTACCAAAGCAATCATAATGAATATCATTAAGGAAGGATACGTCTAGCCTACCCTCTTTGCATATTCACACAAGCGGGTCGAGAAAATACAAAGAATGTTCTTTCCTTGCAAGTGGAAAAAGATGACAATGATTCTACTCCTACCAATCTAAACGGGTAATCCTTTCATGCAATGGGGTCTTGACTTCATAGGCATGATCAAACATCCTTCAAGTACTAGCCAAAAGTGGGTGTTGAAAGCCACATACTACATCATATGGACAAAGGTTGTTGCGCTCAAGGAATCAACCGGAATTGAGTAATCCTTGAATTTCTTAAAGGTATTGTAACAAGGTTTAGTGTTCCTTAAACCATTCTATCTAATAAATAAAAATACTTCCTTGGTACTAATATTTATAATTGGTATCTTAGTCTTGGAATATATTTGAATATGTCTTCCAACTAATAACCTCAAGGTAATGGATTGGAAGAGTCTACTAACAAGAACTTGATTAGAATCATGAAGTGAATAATTGAATATCAATCGAGACTATGGCATACAAAGGTCTCATGTGTGCTCTGGAAAGATAGAATCATGGTGATGTTACTTCACCTTATAAGCCTATTTATGGAAAGGAGGCTATACTTCCTTTATCTTTAGAATTGCCTTCATTAGAGCTAGCCTAACAACTTGAGTTTGAGGGTGTAGACCAAAGAGAAATCAGAATGGTAGAGCTAATTGAACTTGAAGAATTAAGAAAATATTCCATGATCAAGTTAGAACAACCTCAAGATTTCAAAGTGGGTGACTTAGTCTTAAAATGGGATACTGACAGAACTAAATCTAGGAAGCATTAAAAGTTTGATGCACTTTGGAGTGGCCCATACATGATCAATTATTGTGAGGATAACTATTTTGATTTGTCTCATATTGATGGAGATGTGTTATCAATCCCAGTCAATGGGATTTATCTCAAACACTTCCATTAATTTGTCATGTTGTATTAGTGTATATATTAGAGTAGTTTCAATTCCTCCAAGTGTGCTCTACACACATTTTATTTTTATACATAGTTCTTTCCTCTCTTGTGATTCTCTGCTTACACTATTTTGTTTCTTCCAGGATGGAAGTCCAATTAAGGTTCTTCCAGAGTTTGATCATTTTCATCATTTTCCACTCTCATAAATCCTAATAAGAACATCTTCATATGAGAGAAATGTTTACTGAGTTCGACAATGCTTCAAGTGACTTTAAAGGTATTATTAAAAATCACAGATCTAAATTTCATGTTTACTGTGCTCACTCCATGCCAAATGAATGTTTTTAAGGCTACCAAACTATTTCCAAAATAACTACCATGGTTATTTTGATAACTTGCAATTCCATTCTAGCTCGTGTTCAATTTTTCAGGTTGCGTGCACTCTTGGTTCTATACTTTGGAAATTTTACATGGCTGTAATTTTTTCACACGTAATTATACGCCCTTCCTACTTATTCCTTGTGCTTTCTCTTTCCTTTGCCTCATTCTACACATTTTTGTCTCACTTCCTCATTATTATATCCCATTTCATTATTCCCTCCACGCGCATCATTTGTGTGCTCGCCTTCATTCCAACAATTTTTGCACCCCTTCGCACACACCTACCTTTCTTTCCATTTTGGCTAAGTCCTTATTATTCTTTCCCTACACATATCATTATTTCCTGAGTCTCATGCACTTCTTTGGGTTCACTCATTCATCTTCTTCTTTTCACCTAGCACACCTTCCTTGTGCAATTGATTTTGTGCACCATTATCTCACACGCCTCCACTTATTCCTTTCATAATAATATACTTATGCGAGATATGCACCTTTTATCCCCACTTCTCATGTAAATCCATTGTGTGCACTCAAAACCTCTACACTCCTCCTCATGCCCCTTAATATTGTGTGTGCACCAAGTGCAACCTTCTATACCGAAGAATCGAGTGCCACATGTCATCTTATCGATGAATTTCTAGACACACAACCTATCGAACATGCCAACTATGAACCAAATATTCAAATCAAATAAACACCTAACATGTGGAAAAAATGACAAAACAAATGATCAGTTATCCTAATCCTTCACCGATAAGAGTGCGCCATGTGTCATTGCGTGTTTTGTTTTTTTTTGTAAATATTTTGAGCGTCATAAATTCGATGCGAGCTCAATTACCCACACACCTAGGCTTGATTGAAAGCATCTAACTTTGGCTATGCTATAGGATTTAAAAATCATATTTTGGATGGATTTGGTAGGTGGAAAACAAGGAAATGTTGGTCAGGACATTAATGCATACATCTAGTTGACCTAACCACCCATATTTGATATGACTTTGTCTCCTTTATTCTTCTACAAGCTAAATGGTCTTAAGGAGGCGTATATGAAATGAGTGCATGTGGATTTATAGGAATTTTTTTCTTGTTGTTGGTGTTTGGATGTTTGAATTTGATTTTCCCTCTTCTTTCTCATCCTTTTCTCTCCTTCTATAAATAGTTGTGCATTGCTGATTGTAAAAGGTTGGACCACCTTAGTTTGATAATGAAAATTTTAAGAGCTCCACTCTTTAGAAATTTGAGTTCAAGACTCAAAACTGATCCATTTGCATGTAGAACCTTTCCTCTTTCATTGTGTATTCAATTTTCATCACTTGGAAGAAATAATAGTTGTGTTTTTTGGCTATTTTTTCCTTATATCAAGTTTTACTACATCTTATTTCCTTCGTTTGCATTATTGATTGGTTATGCATAGTTTATATCTCTTGTAGGGATCTTATTTATTGTGATCCATGAAAGGAGGTGATTGAACGTGTTTCATATTATGGAACAGTTATCTACCATCCCCACTTATATTTTCCTTTGTTTTCACTCTTCCGAGTGTTATCATCTCCCTCTTTCTAGTGTTATCATCTCCCTGAAGATTAGGTTTCCATTTCATGCATCTCATTCTCATCCTGGTCCCTTGGAATCATAGATTATTAGTAGGTAGCTTCATTTCCCTTCATATGAGTAGTTTTAGTAGTAGAACTAGGTAGAGGAGGTTGACCTTCTCCATAGTTTTGTCTCAAGTGCAAGTCCCACAACTTGGAGATAGCCCCATGTTGCTCAAATTCGCAATTCATCTTGATCTTGGGCATGTACAATTTTGATCTCCAATAGTTCCATAGTTCTCTTAGGGAGGATTTATTCCCCCTTCAACAAACATTCCTACTTTACTTGTAGTCGTAGTTGGTTTATTCTTTCCCCTAGAATTATTTCCACTTTATTGTCTATTGTGAAGACTTATTTATCTCTACAACTTTTCCATTCTTCTCTTTTCTTACTTCTTATCCTTCTTGAACCCTTCTAAATTTATCTTTAATTCCAACCCCTTCCCCTTAATCTTCCTCTTCAAGTATTATATCTCCTTAGCACCTATCTTACTACTCCATAATGCATGAAATCGACACCATGACCTTTTCCACAACCAAAATTTTGACCAAAAATAGTATTATATAACAAATTTTCCTCTCGGTCCAAATAGAATGTTTTCTTAAATATAATCAAATGAATAATAATTTTGAAAATTAATCTCAATTACATACCCATTAATAGTATTCTTCATGTTATGATCAATCACATGGGTCCCTAAAACATCAAATTGTGCAACATTTCTTTTTTTTACCTATATACATTCATATTCCTACTTGGATTCATATATAATGCAATACAATTATAATTGAGATAAATAAGAAGCTACCTTTTGTAGAAGATTGCACCAAAAATATCATGAATTTATCTTTAGATATGTTACAAATGGATTATTTTAGCTAGGATTCCTATCACCGTCTCTTCATCTTCCAAAAAAATTCGTCTTCTCCTCTAGCCATATTTCTAGATATTTAGACTGGTATCCATCTTAGAAATTTTGAGTCTTGATAAAAAAATCATTATTAGTAGAGGTTCTTGCATTATGACATCAAAACTTGCAAAACGGTATGGTCTAGATTAAGACATAAGATGTAACTATAAGTTTTTAATTATGCAATAGAAAATAGTCAAAGATTTAAGAAAAATATCCATATCATAGAAATTCCATAAGGTAATTAGAATTAAATAGAGCTATACTAGAACACGGCTGGAAATGGAACTATATTGAATTACTTTCTATTAGGATCTAGGATCAATCTCTCTTGAAAATTTGATTACATAGTTTAATACAAAATACAATTCTTTGTTGAGTTACTGGACCTTTCATATCCTTCTCATACATTTAGAGGATTTTCATATTATCTACCTATGCACAGAGAATATATACATTCTAGTGTGTATCTTATACTAACTATATACATATAAAAGTATTGGGTAATCATGAAATGTATTCATGTAGGCTTCTTTATTACATTTTACTATCGAATAAAGATATATTACAAATCATTTTATAGGTGTAATTACTTTTCATATATAGTGAGTATTATTACATACAACTAATACATTTTGGATAATATTTTTATCATAAATTCCTCTTGTCTTTGTGAAAGTAAATGTGATAGAAGAGTTGGGAAAAATTATTTCAATAAAATTTTCCAAATACTTCTTGTAAGTAATTTTACATCACTCTATTTATTTTTCGTTATCTAAAAAAATATACTACCGATAGATAATACTTATTTGAATCCATGTGGATTTTTGTATGGAATGGTTAGAGGTGGGATAAAATATTATATTATTTTGTTTTTTTTTAAGGGAATATTTTCTAAGGAAATTTGTTCGGAGTTGAGAGAAAATAATCTAACAATTTTTTCCACTTAAAATCCAGAGTGAATGATTTTGTTGTAGGAAGATTTCATGTACTAAAATATTTTATATCATATTATAAAGAGCTTTTCTGTTTTCTTTATTTATTAATATCCTACAAAAAAGAAACAACTACTCTCTATATTCTCATATTTAGTTTATTTTGCTCTAAGGAAAGTGGTTTAACTTTTATTTATTTATTTACCCATATTAGTTATCATTTTAATAGTTCCTATATATTATAAAATCAATAGATATTATATAATTTATTTATTTAATATAATTTCATTTAAAAGAAATTTCTAGAAAAAACACAAAAATAACTTAGATTAATAGCCATAATATTTTATTAATGAATAGTTTCTAATCGATTAAAAATTTCCTTGTTCATTTGATTTAAATAAATTTTATTTTTATTATTCATTTATTTATATAACCTAGTGAATACGAAACACACACAAATTTAAACATCGGAATTATGAGCTCATGCTACTCCTACTTTCCCTTGGTTCTTCTTTATCTTAGAGTCATCCTTTCCTTTTGAGTTGATACATATACATAACCATTTTGACTCTAAATCAACCTCATAGGAGAATTTTCAAACCCATAGTTAATATGCCTAATATTGAGCCATATCAAGGTGACATAGAATTAGGGATGCACATGTTTTTATTTACATCTAATATCATACAACCTATAAGCTTTAATTGAATCAATTCTTTAAAAACACATTTCAACTACTAAGTTATTGTGCTTTAATCAAGAGAACCATCCTAGGAGTGGAAACTCATAGTATTATTATATCCCCTCTTTACTTTTGGCTATCTTAGCCCGACCTCACGAAGTTTATTATAAAGTTGAGGTTAAGATAGCCAAAACTAAAGGGGGATGATAAAACTATTAGGTTTCACACCTATGAGGGTGTTGTTGATGCAACAAAAATCACTCAATAGATAATATTTGGTCATTTAAATAATTGAGTTGATTAATTATTAGAGTTTTAATGGGAGTAGATTAAAATATCATTGTGTGTAGTCTCAAGTCTATATATCCTTGTTATGTATTAATACCATGTGGATTGAGCATAGGTTCAAAAATTATACTATGATGTTGATCCAAACTAGGAATGGTAATTTGTGGGTATAAATTCACAAAGTAACGATGAAATCTTAGCTAAAGGAGATTTAGGGGCTAAGTACGAGTAGTGTAAGATCCTAAAAACTATGTTTGTATTTTTTTACATTGTCTTAGATAAACTATAAAAATAAATGAATAATCAAAAAATAAATTTATCAAAATTAAAATACTAAGGAAAGTGTTTTTAATATATTTATATCACTTCAAAATATTCATTAATAAAAAAATTAACTATTATATAAGTTATTTTTATCTTTTCTAGAAATATGTTTTAAACAAAAATAAATAAAATAAATAAACTATGTAATACTTTCTAATTTTACTAATATCTGGAAATAACTAATTAAGATGGGTAAATGAATATATAAAAGTTTACCCTGCAAGAGGTCAAATATTCTTGGGTTCAATGGAAATGCCCCTTTCGTAGCCAAGGCCTTAAAAATGTGGATCCTAAGCCTTGGGAATTTTTGGTGGGAGGTATGGAAAGAAAGAATAGAAGGATATTCAAGGGGAAGAGATTACCTTCTTTTCAAATAACAAAAAGATGCATACAGGTTGTTAAAAAAAAATCTCCATCCTAAAAAACAAGGAAGTGGAAATTTTGGAAGGAGAAATTCATATTTTGAGAATTTGGAACCTCATCAATGTGGAAACAAAAAAAAAAGAAACCCAAGAGAAGGAGTAAGATGGATAAGACCCCTGGAGGTTTTGTTAAGATAAAATTTGATGGAGTTGTGAAAGGGAATCATGGGAAAGTGGAGGGCGGAGGTATCTTTCGAGATTTTTAAGGTTATTTTCTACTTACTTATTTCTTTAATTTGGGAACCTAAACTAATCACATGGTAGAATTTGCTGCTATGTTCGGGGGTGAAGTTAGCTGAGGAGAAAGGATTCAAATCCTTGATTATCGAAGGTGATTCTTTAAACATAATATCCAACATGAAGGGTAGGAACATTATTTACATTAATTGAAAATTTTATTAAGAGCACGAAGAGTAGACTCCATTTCTTTAACTCTATTACTTTCCAACACATTTTTGTGAAGGAAATGGATCAGCTGATAAATTTTCTAATATGGGAGTGGTAGCTAGATATTTCAAATTGTAGAAAACTTAGATTTTTTGGATGAGCACACCATTAGGCATATTGAGGATGATTCACTTCCCTAATCTAAGCCTCCATATTGGGATTATGATGTGCTATAATTATATAATACGGGAAGAAATAAGAAAGGATTTTATTGTTTTAATGGCTAATAGTGTTGAAAAGAAGGCGAAAGGTATAATTTTTATAACAAATTCCAGAATCGTGCTAAATACAATCTCTCATAACTTCAAGGATTTGAAGATTTGGATTGAGATTTTCATAACTGAGGGTAATCATTTCTTGGAAGAAGCCAACTTGGGTTTCAAGAAACCCTTGTTTTGGTGCCTAAATTCTTTCTACAAAATTCATTGCATTGGTAGAAGGAAATTTTGTAGAAACAAGATGGGTGGAGACTTAATGAGGGTGGAGCTTGTTACCTTGCCAGATATCAATGATGAAGCTTCAGAGATCTTAGAGAGAGCTGGTTTGTTAATTTTTTTCAAAATATTCAATGGCCATGTTGAATATTTGAGCCTTTAGATCATAAATACTTGTAATGAAGGTCAGATTTACTTGGAAAGTGTGTCCTTCACCATCTTTCCTAAGCTGATAGCTAAAGTAACAAGGTTACCTTTGGAGGTAAGATGTATTTTTAATCCAAAGACCGATTGCACCATAGAGGTGGACAACTTCCTACAAGGTAAGGAGTCTCTTAAGCAACACTTCAATGGCTATGACAGAGAATATTTTACCCCTCCTTATAATGAAATTTCTCACTGTTAATGACTTATATAACCCTTGAGGTATGTTTTAGGGTGGTATATGCCTTTGGTCTTTTTGGGGCTGTAATCCTTTTTGTATTTTTGTTAGTTTGGTTAGTGTGACTTATAATGTTGTTAGTATGGTCTGTGTTAATTTTAGTTAGACTATGACTTTGTTTCAGATGGCTTCAATGGGTATATGTTTGGCCATGTTTCTTTTTGTTTAGACTAGCTTGGTTGTATAGAGTAGGGTCCCCTTAACCCTTCTTTACCGTTAATAAAAAATAATACATAAAAGTTTAGATATTTCCTTTAAAATAAAATAAAATAGAGAATAACTAGATGTAGTTATTCCTCTATTATTAGCTATTGAAAAATAACAAAAACACAATATATATTTGTAATAAGATATAAAACCTTTTCATAAATAAAATATTATTGTAGAAAAAATATTCACCTCTAGATTATTAGGAGGAGAAGCTTTTCAGAAGATTTTCTCTCAACTTTGAACAAACATTTGTAATAAAATATTACCTTTAAAACAAAAATATAATAATACAATATTTTATCCCACCGAGACATTTCCCTAGGAAAATCCATAGGGAGTGAGCTACTAATTACTTTTGAGTAATATGAACTTTTAGGTAAATAAAATGAATAAAATAATTTGGAAGCACAAGTACAAGAAGTAGTTGGTAATTGTTATGGAAATCAACTTTACCAACTCATCTAATAAAAAACCTTTCATAAGAACAAAAATAATATTATAACAGGTTTGTGTAGGAAAAAACACTATCTATGAAAATTTATTACATATATATATATATTACGATATAGAAATTATGATTGTACACACACACACACACACACACACACACACACACACACACACACACACACACACACACACACACACACACACATCCTTTGCATTTCTAAGATGAAAAAAAAATCCTTTCAGAAAAAAATTAATAAACTACTCAAATAACTCAGAAGAAAAATAATGCACCTCCAAATTAGTTACTACATTTTGTGGTAGATTTTTCAAATTTTTTTCTAGTGGTAATTTTATGTCTATGATTATTCTCATTCTAAATTAAGATTTCATATGATCCAACCTGGTATAAAGGAAATGGATGAAAAAAGTAGCAACGAAAGACTCTAATAAATATTGTTGGCTTGAAATAAACATATGGATTAAATTTCACTAGAAAAATAAATTTGATAAATTTATAATGACTCTAATAACTTGATAATATAAATTTTCAAACGACTAAAAACTAACATACCCATGAATGAACTAAAATAGATTAATTTATGACTCAAGGTGTAGAATGTAATGAGGTTATTTTTAGCAAGAATGAATAAGTAAACATAATCATAAAATTAATTCATAATTGAATTTGACATCAAAAACATTTTATTTTATTTTTAATTTTAATGGTTATGACACCTTGAGACATGAAGACTAAAATTTTCATTTTGGAACTAAGATACAAAATTCGAGCACTAAAAAAGAATATAAACTAGATATAGGAAAACAAGGTGAGGTTTATGAACTTTATGAGGTGATGTAGGGTGGATTTTGATTGTTTAATTTAGTTTGGATGAAATATTATCACACTAAATACATGTATTATACATCTTGTAATGTGTAAACTTTGAATGTCGGGGTAAGTGCATGAAGTTGGGGACGAAAAAGTTGACAAAAACATGAAAACAGATGAAACAAATACGCGCTTTTGCTAAAACGTGCTCACATTTTTTTTTTTCTTTGGTAATTACCGAGCCTATAACGTGTATATGTTGTAAAGAAGCCAAAATGAGTGCGCATTTCAGAGAAGGCTAAACGTGTACACATTTCGGAGAAGTTAAAACACGTACGTGTTTTGTATACTATGGACTATGTATGTGTATTTGGGTGTCTTATACTTAAAAAAAATAAATGTATAAGAAATAATAAAATAAATCTTTTACTTTAAATGTATTTTATTAAATATAATAAATTAGGGTCCCTCGCACCTAATGGAAGTGGTCCCGTAGCTCAATAGGTATAATCTAACAGAGATAGTTTTTCAAAAGCTAAGGTAAGTACTTACTCATTTTTAGGATTTCAGCAACCAACCTAAAACATTCGGGGCATATATATTGTAATCGGTCTTTGTTTTGGCAAAGCATATAGTCATTTTTAGGTTTTTGACCTTCTATATTGGATTTTGACCCTACCACTACTTGAATTGGTACCAATTTTTAAATTTGGTCCATAATTCACTTTAGTGACCATGAATCAATTTTATAATGCTTGTCTACTTCTTACTAAAAAGAGATCCTCACTTTTTATATAGAGGATTATTCCCTAAATGGGATTCTTGTCCTATTACCAAAATGAGGTGATTGTAATGTGCCTCCTCCTTAAGGTGTGATAATACTACTAGGTGTTGAATGAGTTTTTACGAATAGTACAAAGTAAATTGCATTAAGTGAACTCAGATGATTGGTCATTCTTAGAAACATGGTGCTCCATATAAAGATCATCCCCTCACATTTCTTAGCTCTAAAATCATCCTTTCATGGAATAAAATTCATGATTCTCATACATGTTTTTGCTCATATGTCTCTTATGGAGACAAATGATGCCTTAATACTTCACACATGATGGTCCTTGATACCTCGGTGACATGATTAGCTCATTTTAGCTTGTTCTGAAGGGTGTTCAATTAGCTACAGAATGGCCAAAAATTCCTTTTAGGCCTTCAAAGGAAGTAGTCTCTCATCAAAACTAAATGAGTCGATCGATCACCTTAGACACTATTCCCTACACACTAAAACATGATGAATGATCTTATTAGGAATTTCCTTTGGGTGAGGGTTTATGATTTAGGGTTTAGGGTTTAGGGCTTAGGGTTTAGGGTTTAGGGATTAGGGTTTAGGACTCAAGGTTTAGAGTTTAGGGTTTAAGGTTTAGTGTTTAAGGATCATAGTTCATATTTTAGGGTTTAGGGTTTAGGGTTTAGGGCTCAGGGCTTAGGGTTCATGGTTTATGGTTTAGGGTTTATATTCTAGGGTTTATGGTTCAGGGTTAAGGGTTGAGGGTTTAGGATTTAGGGTTTAGGGATCAAGGTTCAGGGTTTATGGTTTAGGGATCAAGGTTGAGGGTTTAGGGTTTATGGCTCAAGGTTCAGGGTTTAGGGTTTAGGGATCAGGGTTGAGGGTTGAGGGTTTAGGGTTGAGAGTTGAGGGTTGAGGGTTTAGGGCTTAGGGTTTAGTTTTTAGGGTTTAGGGTTGAGGGTTTATGTTTGAGGGTTCAGGGTTTAGGGTTTTGGCTTAGGGCTTAGGGCCTAGGGTTAGGGATTAGGGTTTAGGGTTTAGGGCTCAAGGTTTAGGGTTTAGGGTTTAGGGATAAGGGTTTAGGTTTTAGGGTTTAGGGTTGAGGGTTTATGGTTTAGGATTTAGGGATTAGATTTTAGGGTTTAGGGCTTAGGGTTTATGGTATAGGGTTTAGGGTTTAACACTCATGGTTTAGGGTTTAGGGCTCAGGGTTTAAGGTTTAGGGTTTAGGGTTTAGGTTTAGGGTTTAGGAATTAGGGTTTATGGTTTAAAGGTCAGGGTTCAGGGTTTAGGGAAAAGGGTTTAGGGTTTAGGGTTTAAGGCTCGGGGTTTAGGGTTTAGGGGTTAGGAGTTAGGGGTTAGGGATTAGGGTTTAGGGCTTAGGGTTTAAGGCTTGTGGATTAGGCTCACCCATTCACTCACTATAATTTTCTATGTCTTACCCATTCTTATAAGTATTAATAGAGAGTATTCAACTAAAAATGGTTCATCTACTTTGTAGGTAGAACATTCAAGGGAGTCATCACAATTTGATGCCTTTCATCTACTGATATTTTAAAGGAGGGAAATTACATATATCCAAGAATAATTTGGTACAAATAAATGTTACCTAATACAGAGCTATCTTCTTCCCATTGCATGTGAACTATTTCACTCATTGTAATGTTTTGTGTCTTACCCATTCTTATTAATATTGACAGAGAGTATTCAATTGAAAAGGGTTCATCGACTTCGTAGGAACAAAATTCAAAGAGATTCATCAAAATTTGATGTCTTTCATCTATTGATATTTTGAATGAGGGAAATGCCCACCTCTCATAAATAAGGTAGTTGTAAAAGTAGACTTAATGATGGTTCTAGGCACAAGACTAGGAAATATGGTCCTAAGATATTCAAAAATATGAACTCACTCATGAGACCTACTGGAAATATATGAGGTTTAGGGGTTTAACATTTAGGGCTCATGGTTCATGGTTTAGGGTTTGAGACCTTTAGGATTTAACATTTAGGGCTTAAGGTTTATGGTTTATGGTTTAGGGCTCATGGCTCAGGGTTTAGGGTTTAGGGGTTAGGGTGCATGGTTTAGGGTTTACGACTCAGGGTTCGGGGTTTGGAGTTATGGGTTTAAGGTTTAGGGGTTAGAGCTCAGGGATCTAGATTTAGGGTTTAGGGATCAGGGCTCAAGGTTTAAGGTTTAGGGTTTAGGGCTCAAGGATTAGGGTGTAGGGTTCAAGGCTTAAGGTTTAGGGTTTATGGTTTAGGGATTAGGGTTTAGGGTTCATGGTTCATGGTTCATGGTTTATGGCTTAAGGTTTGGGGTTTAGAGTTATTGGTTTAAGGTTTAGGGGTTAGAGCTCGGGGCTCTAGATTGAGTGTTTAGGGTTTAGGGCTTAGGGCTTAGGGTTTAGGGTCTAGGATCTAGGGTTTAGGGTTTAGGTTTTAGGGTTTAGGATTTAGTGTTTATGGTTTATAATTTAATTTAGGGTTTAGGTCTCATGGTTGAGGGTTAAGGGTTTAGGTCATAAAGTTCAGGGTTTAGGGTTTAGTGTTTAGGATTTAGGGCTTATGGTTTAGGGCTTATGAGCTCAAGCTTTAGGGTTTAGGATTCAGTGTTTAGGGTTTAGGGTTTATGGGTTAGGTTTTAGGGTTTAGGATTTAGTTTTAGGGTTTAACATTTAAGGCTCATGGTTCATGGTTTAGGGTTTAGGGCTTAAGGCTCAAGGTTTAGGATTTAGGGCTCATGGGTAAGGGCTGAATATTTAAGGATTAGGGTTTAGGGCTTAGGATTTAGGGTTTAAGGTTTATGGTTTAGGTTTTAGGGTTTATGGATCATGGTTTAGGGTTTAGGTTTAGGGCCTCGGGTTTAGGGTTTAAGGTTTAGGGTTTAGGGTTTCGATTGTAGAATTTAAATGCTAAAAGATTTAGGCTGAATGCTGAAATCCTGAAAATTACCTATGTACTAACCAAATTATACTATAAAAAATATCTCCTAAATTGTGACTAATGGAGTTGTGAGACTAGTTCCATAAGGTGCAGAGTGACCCTAATTTCTTATATTTACTAAAATAAATTTAAAGTATAAGAAATAATAAAATATAAATAATAATAAATGAAAACACACGTGTACATGTTATAATGCGTACACGTTATATATGTGCACGCAGCGTTTTGCATTTTTACTTTTTCCAAGCCACGCCTCAAGGCTTGGGATCCGATTTGGATCCCAATCTTGAGGCATGGACCTGCACAAACACAACAAACAACGTGTTTTTGTAAGAAAATGTAAAAATGTCACTTCCTCCATGATAAATCAACATAAAACAATCGATTCGTTTAAAAAACATTATACCATGACGTAAAGCGAGTTTCTTCTTTCTAAAAATATAATTTTTCAAATTTTCTAACTAATATAAGGTTTCCATATTATTTATTTTCTAACTATGTCTTTTTATAGCTATTTTTGAAGTTTAAATATGTCTATCTTTCATCATGTATCTTTTTTTGGGGTCATCGAAATTGAAAACAAATTATACTAGCACAAACTAGGCCTAATTCTATACATATTCAAAAAAAAAAAAAAAATCTAATTTTCTATATTTTTTGAGGTAGTTAGGTGGGGGGCACGGTTAGAGCTCCATTATTTTTCAAAACATAAAATTTTTGTGCTAGAAAAATCATAAAAAAAAATATTTACTAAAAAAATCTAAAAAAATTCTAGCACAAACTAGATGCTCCTAGCTATCTTTCTACCAAAGGGTTTTCAAAACTAATAAATGGTGCTCAAAAAATGGTGGGGGCACGAAACTCACTATGTTATGTTTTTAATAAAAAATAAGAGCACTTGTTGATATTTTAGTTATTTGAACCACTTAAAATTATCCATTTTCAATAAAATTTAGTAGTTTAGAAACTAGACTCAAAATGCTACGATTCATGTTTACATAACATCTTCCAATTTTGAGTGTAACTATTTCAAAAAACTCGTACAAGTTGATTTTTTTTTTTCAGAAAAATGCATCCACTTAAGACTCCCTTTTGGCCCCCAACTTGGTGCACTTACCCCTGCATACATATTGATTTCTCATAGTAGCATTTATGACATTGATTGGAGAGAATATGTATTTTGGGTATGATGTATTGCATAACGGAAGATTTAGAAATATTCCTAATCCACTTTCATGATGAAGCAATACCATTTGATAACTTTAATCAAGCTATGACCAAAAATGGGAATCAAGTGCATTCATTTAATTTAATTTAAAAATATTTGAAATAAAAAGATGAAATTAATTACCATCTAAGTGGGGAAACTAAATACCACCTAAAATATCTCATTAGTATTGAAATATTCGATAAATGTCACAAAAATAGTATAATGTTTTCAGCTAAAACTCAATCTATATAGATATTATTTATAAATTTAGAAATCATTTGTTAATATCCAATTTATTATTGTTTTATCTATATATTATCAGTGACCGTCGAAAAATGAAGATAGTTTATTTGAATGGATTTCAATGAGGATAGTAGTGGACCTAGAGGAAGATGATGATCTTAAGGAATAGGTGTGTTTCATTTTTTTCTCTCGTACCCTAAGTTTTAGATTTTTGTTTTAAAAATGGCATAAGGGGGATGAAATATTAATGTTGAAAAAATGCATGGTGACAATGCAATTATGGAAATTGGTTATGAAATTATCTATTGAGTTGAAGGATTTGATAAAATACCCACCCTTTAAAGTGTAAAAAATAAAATTTTCCATTTTAAAAATATTTTGTAACTTGGTAAGGACTAAGCCATTTAGGTTTGAATTTTTAACATTCACAACTTTTATTATCTATTCATATCAAACCTTATCATAAGGTCACCTAACTGAATACGGGATATGTGGAATTTTTATTGTATTGACGATATATCCTATCTATACAAGATTAGTATTGTGTCTCATCTTTGAGAACATTTTCATCTAAAATTTTATTCCTATACTCTTCTTCATCCAAGATACCTTAAACATTTATATTAAGACTATGAATTACTACTTCTAAAGGAAATACAACTTATGCACAATAAACTAGGGAAAATACTATATAGATATGATGTATTTGGTGAATTAAATATATCTTTGGTGAACTTAATGATAACATACTATATAGATATGATGTGAAATTTTCATATTATTTGAGAGGTTTCCTCATTTTTATTATATCAAAGTGTACCAATGACCTATAGTGGTCTAAGGTTGGTCAATATAAAAATGCATTCTTGGGGAAAATTGAGTTCAAATATCTTACATGAAATCTAAGGAATTATCAATTAACATATCGACAATAATTTGATCCATAATTGATTTTTGATTCATATAGGCTAACTTGAATTCACTCACAAGGTTTATTAATTGACCAACATTTTTGAAAAAAAATTCTTGAGTGAAAACATATGTAACTACTTAGACCTTATGATAATCCTTATCTCTTGATTAAGAATATAATGCCTTAGGCATTTGGTGCAAAATGACAAAAGAAAGACACTCTTATGTTTGGGTATATATAGTCTACAAATCAACAAGGAAATTTCTAATAAAATAAATAACGCATTATCAACCATTTTCATCTTATTGTGTTATCATAAATGTAAGGGATGTGATGGTAGTGCATGATTAGATGATAACAAGATAGTTGTATTTAGGTGATACGAGAGTGGGTGAAGAAAATAAAAAAATCTTCACTAACTTTAAACATCATAAAATCACACTATCCATGTGTTATAATAATTTTTATTGAGAAGACCACATATGGGATGTGTTGATGAAATATTTTTACTTGAAAAAATGGTAAAAATTAAGGGGACTAAAATTACCTCCTCTATAATGGAGAGGTTATCTTTTGAAATCCAAAATTAAAAATCGATATATTTTCATTATTTACTCTAAAACTATATTTTTTTGCAGTTTTAAATTCCATAAGATGATATTACACTAAGAAAAAAATAAGGAAGACTTTTTTTTGGGAAGTAATGTTTAAAAAAATGTATGTGACAACACTTTTGAAAAAACAAAACCATATATTTTTAGGAAATTGGTAAAAAGTTGAGGGTGTTGAAAGGACCCACATATTTTTACAAAGATCCCAATAGAAAAATATAACAATGAAGCAAAGAATAGAGGAATCCAGAAGGAAAATCTAGAAAAGGACCAAGAAGGCCCGAAACAAAGAAGAAAAGAAGAGAAACACAAGAAAGGAACAAGAGGAGAAACTATTGTCCAAAAGAAGCAATAACCGCATCAACGAAGAAGCACTTCCAAAGTAGTTACACCTAGTAGCAGTAAATAGAAGAACAAAGAGAGGAGGGGAGTTGCAACCCAAGAAGGATAAAATACCGAGAAATAAAAAGAAGTAGGATAAAACGGGGAAGAAGAGAGACAAGGAGAATCAATGCCTTCCCTTATTTCCCTTCTTTGAACACACTAATTTCCATTTCTCTTGTGGAAGCATTTATGAAATAAGAGGATTGTATTCCGATAAGTCCAAGGCCAAGGATCCAACAAGGGGAAGGCCACTATCCTTATCCAAGTCGAGTGATTAGATTCATGGGGCCGCTTTGGCATCTGGAGAGGGTCCTTCCAAAGAGGGAGAGATAACTAGTAACTACCCAACCTCTTTAGTAGTATCTAAATATGGAAGGCATGTAACAGAAGGGAAAGAAGCTGCAACAAAAGCGGTTGTAGCTGCAAGTGAAGGAGATGTGGTTGTAACTCCTTAATCCTCCAAGTCAGTATCATATACTTCTTCTGAATCATCTTCTTCTTCTAAATATGGCGGGATCCAATGCTTGGGAATCACTCCTTTTCGAGGGGCCTGGGTTTTCTTCTAAGGACATGGAACATGAATATGACCCAAGAGTGTTTTGCAATTTAAACATCTCAAAGTTGTATTTTCATAGGGTAAGTGCACCAATCTAGGGGGCCAAAAAGGGTCTTAAGTGGACGCATTTTTCTGAAAAAAAACTTCAACTTGTACGATTTTTTCGAAATAGTTACACTCAAAATTGGAAGATGTTGTAGGAATATGAATCGTAGCATTTTGAGTCTAGTTTCTAAGCTACTAAAATTTATTGAAAACGGATAAATTTAAGTAGGTAAAACAAATAAAATACCGAAAGATGCTCTGTTTTTGTTAAAAAACATAATAGAGTGACTTTCGTGCCCCCCACCATTTTATGAGCACCATTTAGTATTTTTGAAAATCCTTCAGTAATAAAGATAGCTAGGAGCATCTAGTTTGGGCTCCATTTTTTTTAGATTTTTTTAGTGAATATTTTTTTATTTATGATTTTTATGGTACAGAAATTTTATGTTTTGAAAAATAACGGAGCTCTGACCATGCCCCCTAACTACATCAAAAAATATCAAAAATTAGATTTTATTTTGAATATGTATAGAATTATGCCTAGTTTGGGCTAGTATAATTTTTTTAAAAATTTCAATCACCAAAAAAAAAGATACACCATGAAAGATAGACATATTTACACTTCAAAAAATAGCTATAAAAAGGCATAGTTAGAAAATAAATAATATGAAAACCTTATATTAGTCAGAAAATTTGAAAAATTATATTTTTAGAAAGAAGAGACTCTGCTCTACGTCGTGGTATAATTTTTTAAAAATGGATCGATTTTTTTATTTTGATTTATAATAGAGGAAGTGTCATTTTTACATTTTATTATAAAAACTCATTGTTTGTTGTGTTTGTGCAGGTCCATGCCAAACTAGATCCCAAGCCTTGAGGCATGGCTTGGGAAAAGAGAAAATGTGAAACATGTACACGTTACATAATGTGTACATGTTACATAACGTGTACACGTTCTGTGTAGTATAAACATAACGCGTACGTGTTACATAACACGACGCTGTTTCGCGTGTAGTATAAGCATTATGTATGCTTTTGACATGCTTCTATTTACATAAATTTTAAGCATTATGTATAATTTTTAAGTTTTTCATTTTTTATTATTTCTTATACTTTAAATTTATTTATGTAAATATAAGAAATTAGGGTCACTCTGCACCTTATGGAATTAGTCTCATAGCTCCATGAGTCATGGTTTAGGAGATAGTTTTTTAAAGTATAATCTGGTCAATACATAGGTAATTTTTCAGGATTTCAACATTCACCTAAATATTTTAGCATTTAACTTCTACAATCGAAACCCTAAACCATAGGCCATAAACCTAAACACTAAAATGTAAACCTTGAGCCCTAAACCCTAAACCCTAAACCTTTAACCATGATCCCTAGACCCTAAAACCTAAACCCTAAACCCTAAACCTTAAACATTCAGCCCTTACCCATGAGCCCTAAACCCTGAGCCTTAAGCCCTAAACCCTAAGCCATAAGCCCTAAACCCTAAATCCTAAACCCTAAACCATGAACCATGAGCCCTAAATTCTAAACCCTAAACCCTGAACCGTAAAAACTAAATCCTAAACCCTAAACCCGACCCCTAAACCCTAAAACTTAAACACTGAATCTTAAACCCTAAACCCTAAGCCTTGAACCCTACACCTTTAACACTTATCCCTAAAATCTAAACCCTAAAATCTAGACCATATACCCTAAGCCCTAAGCCCTAAACCTTAAACTTTAAACCCTAAACCCTAAACCTTAATCCCTAAAAATTAAATCCCAAACCCTAAACCCTGAACCCTGAACCATAAACCCTTATCCTTAAACACTAAATCCTAAACCCTAAACCCTAAACCCTAAATCCTTAACATCAATCTCATAAACCCTAACCATAAACACTACACCCTAAACCCTAAACCATAAACCCTAAACCTAAAATCTAAATCCTAAACCATAACCCTAAACCTTGAACCCTAAACCCTAAAACCTAAACCTAAACCCTGAACCATGAGCCCTAAACCCTAAACCCTAAAACCCAAACCTTAAACCCTAAATCCTTAACCTCGATCTGTAAACCCTAACCATAAACACTAAATCCTAAACCCTAAACCTAAAACCTAAATCCTAAACCATAACCCTAAACCTTGAACTCGAACCCTAAACCCTAAACCTTAAACCCTGAACCATGAGCCCTAAACCCTAAACCCTAAACCCCAAACCTTAAACCCTAAATCCTTAACCTTGATCCGTAAACCCTAACCATAAACACTAAACCCTAAACCTAAAACCTAAATCCTAAACCATAACCCTAAACCTTGAACCCTAAACCCTAAACCATGATCCCTAAACCCTAAACCCTAAACCCCAAACCATATTTCATCAATATTTCCTAGTCTCATGCCTAGAACCATCATTGAGTCTGCTTATAGAACTACCTTGTTTATGAGAGGTGGGACAAGTAACTAAATGGATATGGCATCTACCTTGTGCCTTATAATGCATATATTACAAATCTCTTCCAAACTTGTTTCTCCCCACATATACTTGTGCTCTTGAATGTAAATTTATTCACAATTTGAAACAAATTTCACATTTATCATATTTCCATGTATGGTATTATGCAAGCCAAGATGACCCATTGGAAGCTGGAAAAAATAACCATCACAACAAAAAAATTAATCTTAAAGGAAACAAAAGAAACATAGAGAATATATCAATGTAGAGGCGTAGGATCATAATTGAATTTCTGTAGTATCCTCTCCTCCGAGAAAGATAAAATTCAAGTGTTCTACTTTGGATTGGATAGTAAATTTGATAGAACTTCATAAAGTGTTCAAAATAAGCATAGAAACGGGGAATGACTAAGAACACTAAGGGGTCATCAATCGCCTAGTAAATCTTTCTTGTTTAGTTCTAAATAGGAGTTACGTGGCCTACGACTTAGTGACCTTCCATTCATTGATAATTCATTATATGATAAACCCATAGATGTTTTCAAAATCTCCGAACAAAAAGATAGGGGTAGTCATCAATCCTAGTGAAGGGTGTGATGTGATTTCCAAGCAACTTAAAATTCATATAGATTTAGAGGTCATAACACGAACTTACAAATATCTTCATCATATAAATGAAAGCCAAGTAACAATTTCTCCCTGTACATACAAGTATTGAGGACTACTGGGGTCTTTAGAAGGATTGGATAGTCAGGAATATGACATTTCCCTCCTTTAAAATATCAACAGATGAAAAACATCAAATTTTGATGACTCTCTTTGAATGTTCTGCCTACAAATTCGATGAACCTTGAACTCTGTGACCTAAACCCTTAACCCTCAACCATGAGACCTAAACCCTAAACTATAAACCCTAAACCCTAAAACCAAAATAATAAATCCTAAACCCTAAACACTAAATATTAAACCCTAAAACCTAAACCCTAAACCCATAACCCTAAACCCTTGACCCTAGACCCTAAACCCTGAGCCCTAAGCCCTAAACCCTAAATACTAAATCAGAGCCCCGAGCTCTAACCCCCAAACCTTAAACCAAGTAAATATTAACCCTAAATATTAATCCATAATACATTAACCATGAACCCTAAAACCTAATCCCTAAACCATAAACCCTATACCTTAAGCCTTGAACCTTACACCCTAATCCTTAATCCCTAAACCATAAACCTTAAACCCTGAGCCCTAAACCTTAAATCTAGAGCCCTGATCTCTAACCCCTAAACCTTAAACACATAAATATGAACCCCAAACCCTGAGTCATAAACCTTAAACCATGCACCCTAACCCCTAAACCCACGAACACCGAGCCCTAAGCCTTAAATCGTAAACCCTAAACCTTAAGGCCTAAATGTTAAATCCTAAAGGTCCCTAAATCCTAAACTCTAAACCCTAAAAACTAAACCATAAACCCTAAACCCTGACCCCTAAACCCTAAACCCTAAACCCTAAACCCCAAGTACTAAACCCTAAACCCTAAGCCCTAAGCCCTAAACCCTAAACCCTAAACCTTGAACTCTACAACCTAAACCCTTAACCCTAAAACCTAAACCCTAAACCTCGAGCCTTAAACCCTAAACCCTGAACCCTTTACCCTAAACCCTAAACCCTGACCTTTAAACCTTAAACCCTAACTCCTAAACCCTAAACCGTAAACCCTAAACCTTAAACCCTGAGCCCTAAACCCTGAACCCTAAACCCTAAACCCTAAACCTTGACCTTTAAACCTTAAACCCTAACTCCTAAACCCTAAATCGTAAACCCTAAATCCTCAACCCTAAACCTTAAACCCTAACTCCTAAACCCTAAATCCTCAACCCTAAACCTTAAACCCTGAGCCCTAAACCCTAAACCCTATACCATAAACCCTAAGCCATAAACCCTAAAATCTAAGCCCTAAATCCTAAAACCTAAACCCTAAACCCTAAAACCTAAACCTTGACCCCTAAACCCTAAACCCTAAGCCCTGAACCCTAGGCCCTAAGCCATAAGCCCTAAGCCAAAACCCTAAACCTTGAACCCTTAAACATAAACCCTTAACCCTAAACCCTGAACCCTCAACTCTTAACCCTAAACCCTAAACCCTCAACCTTGATCCCTAAACCCTAAACCCTGAACCTTGAGCCATAAACCCTAAACCCTTAACCTTGACCCCTAAACCCTAAACCTTGAACCTTGAGCCCTAAACCATAAACCCTCAACCCTTAACCCTTAACCATAAACCCTAAACTCTAAACCCTAAACCATAAACCCTAAACCATGAACCCTAAGCCCTAAGCCCTAAACCCTAAACCCTAAAATATGAACTATGAGCCTTAAACACTAAACCTTAAACCCTAAACTCTAAACCTTGAGTCCTAAACCCTTAGCCTAAACCCTAAACCCCGAGCCCTAAACCCTAAACCCTAAATCATAAACCCTCACCCAAAGGAAAGTCCTAAAAAGATCATTCAAAGCATGTTTTAGTGTGTAGGGAATAGTGTTTAAGGTGATCGATCGACTCATTTAGTTTTTATGAGAGACTACTTCCTTTGAAGGCCTAAAAAGGCATTTTTGGCCATTTTGTAGTTAATTGAACACCCTTCAGAACAAGCTAAAATGAGTTAGTCATGTCACCGAGTTATCAAGGACCATTATTTGTGAAGTATTAAGGCATCGTTTGTCTCCATAAGAGACATATGAGCAAAATCATGTATGAGAATCATGAATTTTATTCCATGAAAGGATGCTTTTAGAGATAGGAAAGGTGAGGGGATGATCTTTATATGGAGCACCATGTTTCTAAGAATGAGAAATCATCTGAGTTCACTTGATGTAATTCACTTGGTACTATTCGTAACAACTCATTCAACACCTAGTAGTGTTATCACACCTTAAGGAGGAGGCACATTACAATCACCTCATTTTGGCCATAGGACAGGAATCCCATTCAGGGAATAATCCTCTATCTACAAAGTGAGGATCTCTTTTTAGTAAGAAGTAGACAAACATCATAGAGTTAATTCATGGTCACTAAAGTGAATTATGGACCAAATTTAAAAATTAGTACCAATTCAAGCAGTGGTAGGGCCAAAATCCATTTTAGAAGGTCAGAAAACCTAAAATATGACTATATACTTTTCGAAAACAAAGACCGACTACAATATATATGCACTTTGAAAGTTTTAGGTTATTTGCTGAAATCCTAAAAATGAGTAAGTACTTGACAGTGATTAGATTTTGAAAAACTATCTTCTAGATTATAACTATTGAAGCTACGAGACCACTTCCATAAGGTGCAAAGTGACCCTAATTTCTTATATTTAATAAAATAAATGTAAAGTATAAGATTTCTTTTATTATTTCTTATACTTAAACATTTATTTTTTACTTGCTTTACATAACGCGTACGTGTTACATAATGCACACGCGTTACATAACGTGTATGCGTTATGGTTTGGTGATTCCCAAGCCAAACAAATTAAAACGCAAACACATTTTAGCCCCCAACTTCGTGCACTTACCCCATAGTCAATAACCCGAGAGTAGCTTGAATTACCCATTTTGAGGGTCATCGTATCCAACAATCCCTTACTAAGATCAACTTCAATGCATATCCTAACAAAAGAATATTGACCACTCTGCAACCTATGGTTGTCTTCTCGTGATGAACCACCCTAGGAGGTTTCCAATTTCCTTCAGTGAGTAAAGAAAATTAAGGGGAAGATTTGGAAACCTTACCTAAACTGGAACCTGCGTGATGGAGAACGTATTCGGGTCAAAATATGGAAACCAAAAGGTAGTGAAAAGTCATGTAGAACCACGGAACCAAGGACCCTCAAATCAATAACTTTGGTAATATTTTTTTCATTAAAAAGATAATGAAGAAGCCACAGCACAAAGTTAAAATCTACAACTTTCTGGCCCATCATGAGGTGTGAATCCATAATGTTAAACTATTGCATTAGATGATGGCCAAACACCATTAAATCGACATATCAATTCCTTTGATTTAAGGTCTTGCAACACATTTAAATATTTTGTAGCCTTGATCTCCAAGGCTTGGTTTTCAAAGGCTTGCTCAACGATGTAAGCTAGGGGAGGAGGAGCTACTGGATATTTCAAGGCATTTTTAAAGATTGCCTCCTTAAAAGAGGAAAATATATGATACTTTTCCCTCCCAAAAGAAAACCAGTCATTAAAATCATGGAATTGTGGACCATTCCGTAGGAGTTGAGCCTAGAGGAGTCCGCAATTGGTTTTCAAGCAAAAACCAGTCCAAAATGCCCAACCCTATAACAAAATTTATGTGCAAGAATATCTTTCAAATCAATCCATTAATCTAGTTGGTGGATCTAAATGCAAAGGGTATTACTTGTTCAAGGCGCAGATAAGGACTTGTAGCATATCTGAGTGGATTCCAAGGGTTTCGATAAATTTGAAGTACGGTTCCTAAAATTAGATTCCTCACGCTGAGCAGAGCTACCCATGCATTGGGCAAAGCATGTTGGGCCATAAAACCATATCTTTCACCACCTCGTGAAAGAGGACAAAACCCGATCCAAAGATTGCAGAAACCGCAACAAAAAAATGCACAAGGATAGGGGAAAATGGGGTAGCAGAAGAGCCCCTAATCGCAGCCTTATCTTTAAGACTAAGTGTGCAAATAGACCGAAATAACTTTGTCTCTACTCATCTTTTCCTATCAACATTTCCTAGGCCAAAGATCCCCGCCATCACGATTAGCACATGAACTATTATCCTGGTTAGGTATTCAATAATACTAGAGCTTGCTATTTTTTTTTTTTGTTTACGATTTACTTAATTAAGTCAAACTCCAAAACTTTGGTGGTAAACATTTTTAATATACCGAACTCTCAACTTGAGTGGTTGGAGGAGAAATTTTCTAAGTGGGACATGGGGTAGGCTTGAGTCCTTGATTTCCGTCGAGTGATCCGCATTCGAAACAAAACCATATCTTTAACTACTCAAACATGTGAATAAAAAAAAAAGATTCCAACATTTCATAATAAAAAATTAATTTACTATAGATCAAATATTTTCATAAATGAATAAACTTAACCTAGATAAAATAAGATATAATTTTTAGAATTTTATAACAAAAAGAGTGAACACGAAGTTTCATATTTAATAATGTGAAATTTGCAATTGGGAAAAATAGATAAATGGATAAGGTGAAAGAAAATGGATATTCACGTTTGTATTTCTTTCCTAAAAACTATCAAAAACCCCTTTAAAATAGACATATCCTCCTCCTATAGATAAGAGGATTTTTAACTACCTCATATTAACCTTTAGTTAATTTTACATATTACGTTTCCCTATGAGTCACTTAAGTAGGTCTTACATTTTATAAATATAGGAAACATAAAAATAAAAAAGTACGATACAAATATAGAAACAATTTTTCATTTGGAATATTAAGAGGAATGTGAAGAAGAAATAACTTTGATATTTAATACGTACATTCTAAATCAGTGCAATGCTCTTGGAAAATTTATATCCTTAGAGATGATACTGTTAAAAATATTAATAGCAGAAATTCCCATAACAGTAAACATTTTAAAACTAGTTCTTGCAAATTAAGTAAATATTTTTGTGGATTCTATCACAAGATTATGCAATTATTATATTTTGTCTAAATTTTCTTGATCGGAATTATTAGCATTAAATATGTATTTTTTAACCAATTTAATTTATTTATCCTTAATAACATTTGGTGTATTAATTTGTGAGGGGTTTTCTTGGTAAATATAAAAATGAAGAGACTTCATATCTACAAAGATTTCGTCTTTTAGAGTTTCACCCTTTTTGACATAATTTTGAAGGTCGGTTGTAATTTCTTCCAATACTTTGAGTTTTTAGTCAACATTGCGAGACCAAGTCTAAGAGAAATTATTTTTGAATTGTCAAATATCTTTTCAGAGGATATTTTCATTAAATAACGCTATGATTCTCAAATCATAAATCATTCCATCCCATATATTATCTTCCTTCTCTACATTATAAATATATGAAATAAATTTCTTCAAAAACAAGATTTCATACAAATTTTAGATTTCATCAATAAATTTAAAATATTTTACCTTCAATTTTTAAACCCATGCTTCCATAACCTTTACCCTCTAAGTCTGTTTGTGAAATTCAAATAAAATTTAATATCAATATTACTCACTAAATTAGAAGATGGAAGGGACGCAATTGGAGTGGGATGTGGGGAGAGAAAGCATTTAATGTAAGTTGAGATATTTTCAACTTATTCCTCTATTTTTCTTGTGTTTTATTTCTCATTTCTACTCTTTTAAAATAAATCTTAAGATTGTTTTCCTCAATTTATGAACATATCCTTTAGGAGTGGCATCTCCAAGTGATATCCTTGTTAATTTATAATCAAAATAAGTGATTTTATTTTCATTTTTATTGATGTGAATTTTGTAATCTCAAAAATTGATGGCCTAAGGTATCTAATACAATTCTAGAATTTGTTTATACCTTCTTGATATATGGATTACAATAAAGAAGGGTAGATACAACATTGTAATCAAAGAATAATAATATTTAATTATGTTTTTATTTCCTTTTCATCTAATGGTTGAACACATGAGATTGAAGTACATGTCATATCATCTTCATATGAAATTTTAGAAGGCACATTCAAAGTGATTGTAGGTGGTGAAAGGGATTTCCTAAGTATGATTTCTCAGTAGAGGGATGTTTTTCACGTAATAGATGTAGAAAGATGGGATATATCCTTATAGCCAAATTATTCCTTGATCCACTTCTCCATTCACATTCTCACTAGGAAATTCTATATGAGTTTCTTCTTCCTATGATGTAGAGTCAAATATTAGTTTTGGACATAGACATTTATGCTATGAGGTTATTGGGATGACGAAGAATGTATGTCTTGATGGATTTAGGAAAAACATCATTTTTATAGCTTTTAATTCAGTGAACTTATTTTTGAACCATTTCCTTGTTCTAAGTATTACTATTTTTATGATATCATTAATGTTATTTTTATCTTTTTGAGACTAGTCTATAATGGGAAAATTACTATGATAAATACATTTTAAAAATTCAATTTCATACATGTTATAAAAATCATCAACCATACATGTTGCAAGTATGGTTGATGATTTTATAACATGTATGAACTCATCAACCATACATGTTGCAAACTTGAAACTTTGAATTTTTGAAAGTCCATACTTGTAAATTTTCTTTTTCTTACCTTGAATTAATCATCACAATATTTCCAATAGTATTCAATCATAGGAATATGAGATTATGTCATTGGTAGATAAATATTATTGTTGAAAAAATCTAACTTTCAAAATAAGTTCTCTTGGAAAAAGGATGCATATTGAAAGAGGTAATTTTTCTTTTGACATTTTGTGCACAAATTGCTAATATATAGATATAATTACTAAGGCTTATGTGAATATGAATCCCTTGTACATTCTAATATCTACAAGTTCTATGAGGAATATCTAATTGCCTACATAAATCAACAAGGATGAGATTTTCATTACAATAGATAGGAAGTTTGTAAGGAAAACTTTCAAACCCTATGATTGTGATATACAAAACTCTCTAAAATTGAATGAAGAAACTACCAAAAATGGTTATTGAAATGTCAACCTCCTCAAAAATTATCATTGGTGTATCCTGCAAACATATCACTATGAATATGATGAATGTTTCATTTAATCTTATATTGACACTTGATATTCTCATAAGTTAACTAAATATAACAATCATATATGATTCAAGAGATTTTACCACCTTTTACTAAAAGACAAGTGTATATTTTATACCATGTAATTATATACATCAAATACATATTCATGTAGAACATCTTAACGTTATTCAATGGGGTGATTTGATTTGTTAAGTTTTCATAAATGATCTTTCCCCAACTAAAATATTTTTTTCCTTCACATATAAAGTTGATGAAGATGCTCATCTACTTATGAAATTCTATGCTTTGGAAGGTATTATCATCATAGTATCCAAATAAATTATTTTATCTTATAAGTGTTCAATGAAGTCATTTCTATTAAGTGTTTTGGAAAATTTTTAAAGCCCCTTCTTCTTGTATAGATAAGAATCGGTGACCATAAATTGATATTTTGTGGGAGTAAAATCATATTAATGTTGTTTTATCTCAAGGGATAATACCTCTATATATTCAAAAGGATAAGTCCCAAGAGACAAATTTATGTGGCGAGAATCCAATTGAGAGATGACCTATCCTTGGTCTCTCAATCCTTTGGTTTGAGAATCAAAACAAAAAGCACAAGATAAAAGTGTCTCCACATTGAAATAAATTATTAAATCCTCCCACATGTGAAAAACCACTACTTTAAATTATCTTTTAGTGTAATAATCTTACAATATTCCATTTTACTCCAAAATTTAGGTAGGTCCATGTGTTTGACATCGTTGTCCTAAATGTTAGGAACTATTGTTTCTAGGGATGAAAAGACCTCATACCCAACATATTAAAACTTAATTTTAATACTTTAAACTATCATTTAAATGATTAAGTGCTACGCCCTTAGCCTATTGCTTGTATTAGGATATGAGTAGCCGACTTGTGGCTTACCATATCATTTTTACGCTGGAGGCGTGGCTACTATGGACTTGATCTTCTATGACTACGGTCTCCTTCTTGAGCTGCCTGGCATACGGTCTCCTGCTTGAGGTATTTGTCATCCTTCATTACTAGTTGTCCTCCCCTCCACGTTTGGGCACCTATCCTTAGTTGCATGTGTTGACGTTGCAGTTGCAGGGTACATGGTGAAGTGACTTCCGCGACCAGGAACCTAGGAAATTAAATATGCATGCTTGTGGTAGGGAGGGCCTGCTTTGGAATCCTGCTTCCCAGATATCTGATGAGATGCTGATTGGAAACCTAAAGTTGCTTGTTCCTCATGAGATTGGCTTTGAAATGGATTCTGCAGCTTCTGCTCCATATGTGCAGAAGTAAGGGTATAGAACCTGTTGAAGATACTAAAGAACGTTTGAATGGACAATTGGAAGCAGTGGTCTTTTGTTTTTCAATTTTATAGCCTCGGGTTCTTTTGATAACAGTTGGTTTGAGAGTTGTGGGTTGTTTAATCATTTCAATGCTTTTTCTTAGTGGTCAATGATGACCTGTTTTGCAAGGAACACAACTCGTTATACCCAAAACCAGTCTGGAATGGAAAATGACTATTGCTGATGGGCTAGGCTATTTCCTTACCACTCTGTAACCTTTTGGAAACTGCAACAGTGATGGCTTCATTTCACCACCTGTGGTGTTGGTGGAGTGTGGACATTGCAATGGAAGGCAAGGCCATCATGCAGAGGTTATTCAACTCTTTTGCGCAAATAATTTTACGGAAAAGACATCCATGATTACATAACCACGATTGATCTGGCCTCCAATGCATTCATGGGGAGTGGTCTTGTCAAGATGTATGCAAAATGTGGTAGAATAGAGGATGTTGCCAAGTGTTTGACAAAATTCCATAAAGACTACAATGACAATTTGGTTTCTTTCTGGGGAGATTTCCTATGTATGGTAATCTGGTTGGTCTAATTTTATCTTATTCACCATATCATGTACTTCTGATGGACAGCCTTAACAGATTATAACCAAAAGATATCTGGAAATTGAATGGGCGTTTTGTTATCCCCAAAATTGTCAAGGGAAATTTTGCAGTAACCATACCCAAAAATTTTGTTTTGGCCCCAAGGAAGTTTGACAACGTTCAAAAGAAGTCCAAAGTTCTCTTCCGAAAATCAAGTTTTAAGGACTTAGCCATTTTTCAGTCTTTTCAGAAAGGGCGCTGATAAGTTGCTGTCGACATGCTGAAGAGTGCGCCAAAGGGCGCAAGGAAGTTGTTGTTGACATGCCAAACGGTGCGCCAAAGGGCGCTGATAAGTTCCTGTTGACATGCCAAACGGTGCGCCAAAGGGCGCTGATAAGTTCCTGTTGACATGCCAAACGGTGCGCCAAAGGGCGCTGATAAGTTCTTTGTCGACATCTTTGAAGAGTGCGCCAAGTGCAAGAAAGTTCATGTTGACATGCCAAATGGTGCGCCAAGGCGCAAGGAAGTTCATGTTGACACGACAAATGTCATGGCGCGCAAAAGGGCGCAAGGAAGTTCATGTTGACATGCCAAACGGTGCGCCAAAGGGCGCCGATAAGATAAATTCTTTGTCGACACATGTCAAGAGTGCGCCAAGTGCAAGAAAGTTCATGTTGACATGCCATGGAAAGCGCCAAGGCGCAAAGAAGTTCATGTTGACACGAAAAATGGTGCGCCAAAAGGCGCAAGGAAGTTCATGTTGACATGCTAAACGGTGCGCCAAAGGGCGCTGATAAGTTCCTGTCGACATGCTGATAAGTGCGCCCATTTCCAAAGGCGCTGACAATGTGTCGACATTGAATGGTGCGCCAAATGGCGCTGATAAGTTCATGTCGACATGCGATAAGTGCGCCCATTTCCAAAGGCGCCGAGAAGTCGCCTGTCGACATGCTTTGAAAAGTGCGCCTTTACACTAAAGAGTGGTTTCTTCTTGGGATCCGTTGATCATTTTTGTAAGATATTTAAAAAGCATGTTGGCATACACGATGACTTCATCCATGTTGCACCATGGGATGTTGCCATCCAAAAACTTGCCCAAGTCAATTGTTGACTTTTTAAATATCTTTGTAAATAGTTGTTGGCTCCTTTTTGCCTTCTTTTCTCTCCTTCTTCTATAAATACCCCAATACTTGTTGTATTATGGGGAACATTTTTCAGATAGAAATAGAAGTGAGGAGAGAAAGACTTTGAGCTTTCTTGTAACAGAAAAGAACAATAATACAATTATTCAGACTTTGTGCTCAATAGCTGTGTTATACATTAGATCTTTCTTATGTTAGGTCGTATGTGTTTAATCTGTTGGATTCATATCTACTTTTCCGTCATTTGTTTATCAGTATTGCTTTGTTTATTTATGCAAGTAGGTTTGGCTCTGTTTACTACCAAACTAAAAAGCATAGATCTTCGACCCTTCCGCTTTGGAATTCATTTCTTTTCTTCCTTCGGATCTGATCTTTCTCTTTTCCCTCTTCCATTCCTTTCTTTTCTCAACTGAAACACTCTACTGGGATGAGATCCCAACCCCCGAAGGCAGAATCTGTGAGACTTGCATAGGTTCCTGCTAGTAGAAGTAGCAATAAACCAGTTTCGCTTTGCTGTCTCAAAGAGGGGCTAAGCCCTGCACACTGTTGGCTCGTTTATCCATAGATCTGCCCACGCGCGATGCATTTTCGGACCAACAAGTTTGCTCTTTGTGCCTCTTTCATCTTAATTTCTAGCTTTGGCTTATGAATCTTTAGATTTCATGAGCAAATATTATGTTTTATGTATTATCACATTTAAAATTCAGAACATATGTCCACAAATGGAAAATAGTTTGTAATTTGTTTCTTGCATTGTCGTTTCGGCATGCTTCATCTTTCTCATTTCTGGTAACATAGTTGGGACTACACTTTATGTTAGATTTGACTATAGAGAATACTATTCAGACAAATTCATCTTACATTGCATCTGGCTCACATAATGAGAACTCTGTGCTGAATGAGTATTAGGATGTATTATAATCAAAGTTGAAAGAATGCCCACGTTATACAGGTAATTTTTCCATAGTAGATCAAATTATGATGCAGGGGCATCCTTATGAAAATATGCTCAAATTTTGGTTTTCTTAGGTCTAGGACCTCAATTGGTCCAATAAGATTCTATGTCATTCTTCTTTGCTCTAGCCCCTCAAAACATTCTAAGCAAATTAGATTTCATGAGCAAATATTATGTTTTATGTATTATCACATCTAAAATTCAGAACATATGTCCACAAATGGAAAATAGTCTGTAATTTGTTTCTTGCATTGTCATTTCATCATGCTTCATCTTTCTCATTTCTGGTATCAAAATAAAAATTGCCAAAACCTGGTCAATACATCAATTGAAACCAGAATGTTTCCGAAAGTGTCCATCCTAGCTTATACATTTACAAATCCTACAAGTTTCTACCCTTTATTTATAGGTTTCTTTTGCTTTCATTAATGACATAATGAAGGAAAATACATATCATAATTAACATGTGGATGTGTGGTAGTGGAATGTACAATAATTATCCATGCAAAACAGATGTGCCCTGTGGCACAAAATTAAGCTCCTTCAGCCCTGTGATTACAGGGGAAAAAAGGTTATATTAATGAAATGATTTGGGTATAAAGAGACTGAAACTATTTATTATTATGTTGTTTTCCAAGATGGGAAAAGGCCATGCTGATAGCTCTGAGATTTTGTACACTGTGGAGTGTGAGAGTAGTAGGCAGGTGTAGTAAATGTTGTTGGAAGGATTTTGTACTAAAATCCAGAAAGATGGATATGAATCTTATCCCATATGAATACATTGTTTGTAGGCAATGCATAGCAGAACTGGACGCCAAGTTTGGACTTCCATCTGATACTCCCAAAAGAAGTATGCTGGTAGTGTCTGAATTCATTGGCTGTTCACCCTCTTTAAGTGGGGCTATTCGTGTAAATCCATGGAATATTGAGGCTTGAGTAATAGGGAGCAATTCTTCTTAATTATGATGGTACAATGATGCCTCAAACATCAATTAACAAGACTCCAAGCCCAGAAGTTTTGACACTCTTAAATACTCTTTGCAACGATCCTAAGAATGTGGTCTATATTGTAAGTAGTCGGGGACGAAAACCTTTGAATGAATGGTTCTCACCATGCATAAAGCTTGGTATTCCTGCAGAGCATGGGTATTTCTTTAGGTAAGACAACTACAAATTCATGCCTTTCTTGAATATTCAAAGTATAGCATGATGGTTTTACTTTGCCTCTTAAGAGCTTTCTGCAAGCAATTCAAATTGAGCTTATTTAGCACATTCAATCTCTATTTTGTTAATTTCTGTTTCAATTCAATTATACCTATTTTAGAGAAGGTGGCAGATGGAGGAAGATTGGGAAACTTGTGTGCCGGTCATGGATTTTGGTTGGACAAGCAGTCGTGAACCCCATTTTCAAATTATACACAGAAAGTACAGATGGTTCCTTTGTCAAGGAGAAACAAAGTGCAGTTGTCTGGCACTTCTAGGATGCAGATCCAGATTTTGGTTCGTGGCAAGCAAAGGAGTTGCTAGATCATCTTGAGAGTGTTCTTGCAAATGAACCGGTTGTTGTTAAGAGTGGCCAGAAAATTGTGGAAGTAAAGCCACAGGTATTGTACCATAATCCTATTAGCCCATTCATTACAAAACTCACTTTTATTGGTATGAATATGTTGTATGTAAATTAAGATTTGCATGTAAATATCATGTATAGGTTGTTTGCCAAGTTGTTTGACTTCAAAATTTGCAGGGTGTGAGAAAAGGTGTTGTAGTTGAAAATATTTTAACGACAATGGCTAGGCAGGGGAGTCCTCCTGATTTTGTTTTGTGTATTGGTGATGATCGTTCAGATGAAGACATGTTTGATATTATTGACAGTGCAATGACATCTTTGCCTAAAACTTCAAAGAGGGAGGTCTTTGCTTGCACTTTGTTGGCAAAAACCAAGCAAGGATAAATATTACTTGGATTATACAATTGATGTACTTAACATGATATGGGGTTTAGCAACAGCAAGTGATTCGTTGAATGTGAGTTCACCGAGAATAACAACTTCTGGAGTTGTTTCAGAAGTCTAATGTTTATGCATTCTTTCATGTGGTTCATGTACAAAACAAGTGTATATATCTAATAATTTTTTCCTTGTCATAATGCATAATTTTTGGATCATCAACCTACTGGCTTACTGCCGTATATTTGCAGATGTGCTTTCATTTTTGTGGGCTTGATAGTGGCCTATTGCACTTTAGTGCTTGGATTCAATGTTTTGTACTTCGTGCTTGCTTGAAAATGATTATGCATAATGTTTGATCTTATTCAATTTGTGTTTCAGTGGAGTTTGTCACCGTTAGGACTAAGAAGGAATATCCATTCCTATTGCTTGGAAATGTCAAGTGTGTGATATGCAAGACATTTTACCTTTTTTCAAATAGTTGATTGTTTCTTTAGTCCTGAGATCTGTTTCATGTAGTGCTGACATTTAATAAGTCTTCTAGTTTACCTCACTTCTAAGTTGTTTCAGTTGTCAAATTTCCATTTATTAAATGTGGTTGTTAATTTTGTATTAATAATAAAGATGACAAGTCAATGCTACACGTTAATGTAAGTGGGGATGAAGACATCAAGTTTGACATCATGCAAGGATGTTTATCATGCCCACTTATATCTAAAAGTGACAAGCTGTAGAAATGAATCAGATAAAAAAATACACTGTATTATGTGATTGAAAATTCTCCTACTAATAACTATTAATAGTTAGAAGTTACACAAATGCAAGGTGAGAAATAATATCCTATGCCCTTTTATGCGATGCTGGCATATTTTGTGAATTTTTACTACTGTGTAGTTTGAGTGTATCTGATACTATGTAATCCCAAATGCAGGTAAGGGTTTGACATATTTCTGAAATCCCAGCACCACCATACATGTAAGCTTCCCACTATGGATGTCATATAAACACATAATTACAGCAACTTGGGATGGCCAAATTGAGTAGACGATGATGATAATCATATTGTTTCTGTTTCTCAGGATTATCCTTCCGCTACTGGCTACTGTGACATGTATAGGTAGAACCATTTTTAGGTTAAGCGTTTTACACTGATTATGTGAATGGTATGTCTTTTCGGGTATCAACGCTTTTACTTCTCTTTTATTTCGATATTTTTTAATCCCTTTATCAAGCCATTATGAATGATTATGGTGATCATCTTTCATGTTTACATCTAATTTTTTCCAGCAACACATAAGTATATATGTCGAGTTTTATTTTTGGGCGTTGGGTTGTTCTGGTGGAGAGCACAATATTTTGAAGCTATGCTCAATAGTATCTTGATATTTACAAGGCCAAGGCTTGAAATTTCTTTTACAAACGCAAGTATTTTTAAGCTTAAAATTTTCAAACTATTTTTAAAACAATAATGCTTATTGGATGGTACTTACCTGCTATATATAGTATAGCATTGACAAATTGACCACCATGGGTTTTAAAATAACCTTATTCCTTTTGTTTTGATTGATTCTTGTGCGATAGGGTGTTTATATTGCAATTAGTGGAAGTAACAACGTGAAATCTTACTAGCATGTAATAAGGAAAAGGGATTTTTTTAAAAACAACACAAAAAAAAAAAAATGCAATTTCCTGTTTAGCGTGAGTCAAATCCTCCAAGCCAAATCACCCGCATTTTTTTAGTTTGCACAACCATAACCTTTATACAACAAGAATACGCCCGCACCTCAGTATGTTGTACTTTGTGCCTTCGTCCTTGTTATCCTTCTTGCCCTTATCGTGTTCCAATAGCAATTATAATAGCAACACAAATGCTCTTCTAGGAAAATCTCAAGCTTCAGTCCCTTGTTTCCCTACTTTTTGAGTGTTTATGCTTTAGGAAAATCCATTGGTTGTTTCTCATGGGACCAAATTGTGCATGAAACAAATTATTCCTTGTCACAGAGTTAAGCCATGTATTCTCCTTCTAAATCAGTTTCTAATGCTTACAACCGCACTGAGACATGACTTTGGTTTATGGAATTTAGTCTGCAGAAAGACTAGGACAATCAAGATAGGATTTTTTGCAGACATTAGAACTGTATTATCCAGTTTAAGCTGAAGATTGAATTATGTTAAGCCAACCCCTATACGATGTAGGATGACTTACGTATATTCACCACATGCCTTCAATCTTATCTGAACTGCATTGTATATGCAGTTTCTGAACCAATTGGAAGGGATGAGATAGACTTAAATAGTATTCATCCCATGACTTCAATATTATATTGAGTTGAGAGAGCTTATCCTTTTGAACCACCCAAACTTCATTTGTCTGATTGAAGTTGAACTGCTCCTTCAGTAAATTTATCCCATGCCTTCTTTGATGATTCTGTTTGAAGCTTTACTTTTCACTATTAATTCTAGAAAAAAACCATTTAATACTAAACTTTGTACTCTTCAGTGCCTCTACATGAAACTTGTACATTAAAAAAATTATATCTAACACTTGCAACTTTCCCCCCACCACTTACCTTATGCAATCAAATTGCAATAGCACGGTTTCTTTAGATGGAGCGTCGGTCGGGGTTCCTCCCGTCAAGCGGCGGGGCGGCGGTGGCGAATTCACGTATTCGGGTGTGTTTTTCTAATCTTCTATTCCAATTGATTGCAAGGATTTCCTTTTAATGCTTATATGTTTGTGACAATCTAGGGTTTTTTTAGGGATGAATTATCAATCCAATGGGCTAAATTGTTACTATATTTTCTGGAAATTGCGGATCTGCCTCTTTTTCTTAGTTCAAGATATTCTGTCTTGGTGGAATTTTTCAAGGTACAACATGATGATGTTATATCTTTTGGGATGGAGCTAATGATGTTATTCATTTTGAGATGAAGCCCATGATATTATTTCTTTTGATATTGAACTGATGATACTATCACTTTTGAGCTGAGGCTAATTATATTATTGATTTCTGCTATTGTAGGATATAATTATTTTATGTATGGTTTTTTCCTTCTTTGGATGCAAACGGAGGGTAATGGGTTATTCCTTTTGTGTTAATATCTCGTACATGATTACAGGAAGACCGGGTGGAACATCATGCAATGGGTGGCATGATGATGTTGTTTCACTCGTAGTATGGGGTAGAAGTGGACTTTAATAAGACTAATAGTCTACTTCTAATTTTACTAATTGAATTGAGAACAATTATTGAGATGAAAATTTTTTATGTTCATTAATGATCTATTAATATTGAATGATCAAAAGAGCAATGGACTGGAAAAGCACCGTCTAGATTTTCATTGTGTATTTTTACTGGGCGTTTTTTGCATCGGTTAGGTTATTAAATTATCAATCTAAGTAAAGTGTTTTTTCAAAGTTCATTGTTGACCTTATCAGGAGAAAAACATTCATTTCTATGACCAGATACTTTGGGGTGTAGTAGTCCTATATGTTCCCCCATATCCAATACAGATCCATGTACATATGTGGCAGCAACAACTATCCAATATGCCACCATTTGCAGGCCATGTGCAGACATATCTTGGATATGACAGTGCAGTCAGCATCCAGACAAGACACAACTTGTCAGACTTTATCCAGGTCGCATCTAGAAAGGTTTGGATATACCTTCATCTACTCAATGCAAAAAAATGGTCAAGAAATATCAATTCCAATAAACTACAATTATATGCCGAGAATTTCTATTTTGGGTTGGGTACTTTCTGCAGTCATTCACAATGGACTGCAGGGAGTGGCATGAAAATTCAATAACTCCCATAGTTCTTCTATGTCTGAAGTTAAAGGAAATCCAAACATGTCCCAATCCATAAATTTTCAGCCAATTATTTTTATTTGAAAACCTAAATATGTCAAGTAGCAGCTTTCAAAATTAAACAGAGGATATTATTGTTTAAAATGTGCCTGGAGACCAATAAAGCTACTTGAAGAATTCCTCTTCATGTTGAGAAAACTGGTTTGTAAATTTTCCAAGTGTTCATGAGCACCACATCAATCATTTCAAAGACATTAAATTTCATGAGAAATTTCATTAACAATTTTAGAGGTGATCTGCACCTCAGATTAAAATGGGGATGGAACTAGGAGAGCATGATCATAAGCATCCTTGTCTAAAGTTATGTTTTAAAATAACTTTGTCTCCTAATTCGGCACAAAATTTTGATATAAATATAGTATGTACGAATGTGTGTATGTACGTGTCCATGCCACATTGTATGGTAAGGACCCCAAAAACTGGCATATAAGTACCTGCAGCTAGTTTTTGTGACCATATCTAAAACCTGGAACTTTGGTTTTTTTAAATATTACATTAAAAAAACATAAAAAACTTTTTCCCTCCAAAACCCCTATTTTTTGCTACTATGCCACTGTTGGTACTATTTTGACCACAAGGAACAAGGGAAATCAACTACAGTTACTCTTCCCTCTCTAAATATCACTTCTGCTACTCATTTCCCATTGGTATTCTCCACAAGAAGGACCTGGATTAAACAAATTCCAAGCAATTATTTCCCTTTGAACTTCTTAGAGTTTCCAATGAAACTTCAAAGCGCACTTGTCGTTTACGTTGGTTTATCTGGTAAATCCTAGAACTGAGTGCTGAAATTTGTACATTACCCACTGAAGTTCTTTGCATTTCCACCTGATTGCATATATTAACATCTCTGCAATTTGTTTTATCTACAAATATGTAGAATCTTAATAAGAAGAAACAGAGCTTACTTATGTAGCTGCCTGGTTCAGTGTTTGAAATCTGTTTAATTGTGTTGTCTACTTCTTTGGTAGAAATAAAGCATTGGTTTTCTTGGGAACAAAGCCTTGATTTGGAGTTTTAAAACCGTGTCAGGAAGTTTATAATACATTGCATTGACAATGAACTCTTGATATGTTCTTACATTTAATTCACAATAAACAATATATAAAGTGACTAATAGATGTTGTGTAGGGCTTGTTAATGTACATTTTAGAAATCACAATGTGCTTTTGTTCTAACAATTACTTGATATTAATGAAAACTAATTCAAATGGAAAAAACAGAATTTAGTGGGCATCCTATTTTGACCAAATTTCATTTGGATGTTTTGATATAATATGCCAGAGCAAGCAAAGTTTGTAACAACAAGTGAACAATTTTGTCGAGCTATGGAACCTATGGATCTCATTAAAAGAGTGAGGAAATCATAGCCACTATTCTTGAATTTGTCATGTAGGATACGTTCAACAGGGTGTATAGTATTGCTACTATTTCTAACTGGATACTACAGATTATTCAAACGATTAAAGTTTTATAATTGTTTATGATTTTTGTTATAAATTTGTACATAGTTGAAAACATGGAAAATGTGGTAGATTTAAAGGTCTCAATTTTAGTTTTCAGATTAAAGAGCTTCAGCTGGAGTCAGAATCCACATCACAGAACCAAGTGCAAAAGAAAGTATCAAGGAAAAACAATGCTGCTGAGATTTCAAAGCGGCTTAATGACTTGCGAGCATCTACTGACCAAAATAGTCAAAAGGGTAAATTAGTTGGGTTATATTTGCAAGTATCAATTTCAACAATCTTTTTTGGCATTTTTGAGATTTTCTACTAGCATTTTTCTGAATCAGAATAAATTTCTAGAGCACAAATCTGACATGATATTTGGATTTGTTTAATTGGATTGGTATGTTTCTTTCATATGCACCTCATAAGTTCTTTACTAACATTTTATTTTGTCAAAGTCATGTTGGTGCATTTATCTCCCAAATTCGGGGTTGGGTGTGTCGGCTTGAGCATTCTTATTGAGTTGTTCCTCCTTTATCTTCCTCGTAGTGCCTCATGTTTGCCCCCATATTTGATTTCATTATGCCTACTATTTCTTACATTATTCCCCTCTTATTTATTTGTTCCCACTTTTAAGATCCCCATTGATCCTGTTTATATACTACTTCTAGCCAACATCACCATCCATGTCCAATGAAGTTCAATAGTGTGTTTGTCACATGTGCCATACCTGACTTCTCTATTTAAGAATGATAGAATAAATCCTTGTATACCATAGTAAGGGACTTCTAAGACTTGGTGTACTTCTCAAGATGTGAAACTCCTATTTATGAATCTCCAAGGCCTTGTACTTGCATCTTATCTTCCTTTGGTGAAGCTCGCCATACTCTAAAACCGTTATAGTCCCCCATGGGAATATGCTTATTTGCAAGAACAATGCAAAGCAGGTAACTAATTGTTGCTTTGGAAATGGCAAAATAATTGCATATATATGAGTTTTAAATCCTAATTTGGTAGTTAGGAATATGCTTATTTGCAACAACAAAGCAAAACATGTTACGAATTGCTGCTTTGGAGATGACCAAGAATAAGGGTATCTATACGGGTTATGAATCATTTGGTGTATTTGGAGTTATGACTTAGGATTTGAAATGCATATATGTGCCCTTATTCTTAGTCATTTCCAAAGCAACAATTTGTCGCTTGCTTGTCTCTATTCTCACAAATAAGCGTATTCCCCACGCAACTTTACAGATTTTAGGGTAAAGGGAGCTTCACCAAAGGAAGACAAGTTGCAGGTTGGATGGATAGATCTATATCTATGGATTTATCAATATTGTTCGAGAACCGATCCTGTTTCAATCATGTCAATTAGTACTATTGACCCATTAAGATAGTTGTAGATAGAATCATTTCCAAAACAATAACTCATCACTTGCTCTACTGCTGGAAAATAAGAAGATTCTTCTAGGGGACTTTAAGGCTTTAAATGTGAAACACCAAGTCTTACGATTCCCCTACTAATTGTCTAATAGGGTTTCCCCCAGTCTTATTGACTCTATCTACAACCAGACCCATTTAAAAACACAACCTACACCCGAAGATAACTCCCAAACAAATCCACGTCGGCGTAACCTTGCTCCTCCTAGAGCGACCACTAGTATTATATCATTTATAATTTCTCATGCTTAATAGGTCAGCCTGGGTGATGGCCATAACATATGAATAGTATATATAGGGGATTGTAGGTAGTAGTTCATCATCATTTGAGCATTTGAGTCTTATTATATGGTTTGGAGGTTGCCCCCTCAAAGTGGCGAAGCTATTATAATTGCATATTGAGATCATTATTCTAAAATATTGTGTTATTTTGTGTTCTATTGTTGCTCATAATCTGAATTATACTAGTAATTTCATTACAAGTGGTATTAGAGCTGTGATCTGGGCCAAAATTAGGTAAAAACCCTAATTTTTTGTTTCCGTAATATATTTCGAACCAGAGTGAATTAGTGGGAGATATTTTTACCGAGTTTTGAAACATTTCAAGTAAGGTTCTCTAAAAATTTCAATATTTTTTGATTTATTTTGCATAAGTTATTACAAATTTAAGGTTTTTAATAAAATCACTCCCTAGGGTGTAAATTGAGGTAGTCTTGTTTCAAGTTCTTTACATTTTCAGAAATCTATGAAAAAATAGTATTAGTATCTTCTCTGTGTTTTTTCCTATTTGGCCGAATTTGTATCAAAACCCAAAACCCTAAGGTTTGATATCATGGCGGGGCCTTCCACAAGAGCAAAAAATAATTTGGTTACTCCGGGTAAAACCCCAGATAAAGATGAGATAGTGATTGAAGAGATGGATTCAGAAGGGGTAAATAAAGATTCATCAACAATAGGGTTTACTTCAGTTGATCATAAGGTGAGCCAACTTGAGTATGAGTTGCGAAATGTATAATCTAAGATGGCCTCTAAAGGAGACATAGCCCAAATCAATCATCGGTTGGATGATATCATGCAACATGTAAAGGGTAAAAATTATGGCCCAAACCCATATCATATTAACCAAGGAGGATCTTCAATTCAAAATCATGGACAAAATAACCATGTTGGATCACTTTTCTAGCCCAATCAGAATCCAACTTATTCACAACCACGAAACATGATGCCGAAAGTGGATATGCGCAAATTTGATGGTAAAGATCCCCTGAATTGGATAAATCAAATGGAGAACTTCTTTGAGCTACATCAAACACCATCAGGAAAAAAGGTGACATTGGCATCCCTGTATCTTGAACCAGACCAATTTGTTTGGTATCGATGGTTATGTGCTCAGAGGCAGAAGAATGGTCTTGGTGTCACTTGGATAGTTTTTACCGAGGAGTTGCAATTGCACTATAGTTCCAGTGTTTCAGAGAACTAATTTAGTCAATTAGAAAAGTTACGAAAAATAGGATTAGTCAAATATTATGTGCATCAATTCTAGAACCTATCCTTAAGGGTGGAGAATATACTAGAAGAGAATCTGAATGACCTATTTCTTGGGGGTCTTAAGGACCACATCGAGCATGAGGTACGTATGTTTAATCCACTCAAGATTTTTGATTCTATTATCATGGAATGTTGAGCAGAGGAAAAAGTTCTTTGTAGTATCTCTTCCCCTTCATTTTCTAGGCCAATTAGACTGACTCCTCAACAAATGGAAGAAAAGAGAGAAAAAGGATTATGTTTTAACTGTGATAGCAAATATGGACCGGGACACAAATGTGTTGAGAAGAATTTGTTCTATATTGACGGAGGTAATGAGGATGATGAGGATGCTGAAATTATAGGAGAGGCTAAGGAACCAGTAGAAGAGGAAGTAAAGGATCACTAACCTACAATTTCTTACCATGTATTTTCAGGTATTAGTACTCCTCAAACACTCAAGGTTATTGGCTATCTCAAAAATATAAGGTGACAGTGTTGATTGACTCGGGGAGTACTCATAACTTCATAAATAGTAAGTTAGCTGCCCGCCTCAATTGTTTTATTTACCCAGCTCCAGAAATGCAAGTTATGATTGCGGATGGTGGGATAGTCAAGTGCACAGGAAAGTGCCATAGTATCAAGATTTCCATGGGAGACTACATGTTAGACTCACCTATGTTTGTTATTTCTATGGGAGGGGAAGATATTGTTTTGGGTGTCCAATGGCTCACAACCTTAGGTACTATAGAGATGAATTTCCAAGAATTGTTCATGCGATTTCATTCAGATGGAAGGACAATACAATTGAATGGGATGGTAGCTAAGTCTCCATAGATTATTAGCTCTCATCAGATGTAGAAGGTTCTCAGAAAAGGAGTAGATGGATTTATAGCAAAGTTATTTTCCATAGAAGTACAAAATACAGAGTCTTCAATGCCACCCGATCTTCAGAAGATTGTTGATGCTCACTCATCTATTTTTATGCAATTACAAAGGGACTACAACTATTTAGGGATCATGATCATGCCATTCAGTTGATTATAGGGAGCTAAACACCTAACATTAGACCTTATAGATACCCATATTCCCAGAAAAGTGAGATAGAGAAAATGGTTCAGAAATGTTGAAGGTAGGTATCATCGGGCCCTGGCAGTGCTTATTCTTCACTAGTGGTCATGGTACATAAGAAGGATGAAACATGGAGGATGTGTCTAGATTAACAAGAAATCAACAAGTACACCATCAAAGATAAGTTTCCTATTCTAGTAATTGATGATTTACTTGATGAATTACATGGTGCTATTTATTTCACAAAATTAGATCTTCATTCGGGGTACCATCAAATTAGAATAAAAGAGGAATATGTTCATAAAATAGCTTTTAGGACTCATAAGGGCCATTATGAGTTTTTGGTAATGCCTTTTGGTCTTACAAATGCACCTTCAACCTTTCAAAGCTTGATGAACACTGTTTTTAGGCCATTTTAAAGGAAATTTGTATTAGTTTTCTTTGATGACATATTGATTTACAGTAAGACATGGGAAGAACACTTACAACATGTAAATAAAGTGTTGGAAGTTTTGGAGAAACATACTCTCTATGTAAAGCCATATAAATGTTATTTTGGTGTACAAGAGGTAGAGTACTTGGGTCACATTGTATCCCATGAAGGTGTCAAAGTTGATCCTCAGAAAATCAAAGCTATGGTGGAATGGCCAAGGCCCAAAAATCTCAAAAATCTTCGTGGGTTCCTAGGAATAATAGGGTACTACAGAAGATTTGTGCAGGGATATGGTAGAATAACAACCCCACTCACTGCATTGCTAAAGAAGGATGCCTTCCATTGGACAGACTTAGCCACTAAATCCTTTGAGCAGCTGAAGGAAGCCTTGCACTCCAATTTTGGCTACTCCCAACTTCTCAAAAACCTTCATTGTTGAATGTGATGCTTCATGATCAGGATTGGGAGCATTTCTAATGTAAGAAGGAAGACCAATTATATTTGAGATTCACTAATTCAAAGTAAAAGATCTTCTCAAACCTGTCTATGAGAAAGAAATGATGGCTATTCTTCATGCGGTCAAGCAATGGAGGCCCTATCTCATGGGTAGACACTTCAAGGTAAAAAATGATCATGATAGTCTCAAATAAATTTTGGAGCAAAGGTTATCATCTGAGGAACAACAAAAGTGGGCAACAAAATGTTGGGTTATGATTTTGAAATCATATACAAAAAGGGTAAAGAAAATGTAATAGCCGATCGTTTTCCGGAAGGGATACATCCGCAGATGCCTTACTATGTGGAATTTCCATGTTGATGGCCGATTGGGTGGATGAAGAAAGATTGGAATGAGATCAAGACAAGGATACACAATATATAATACAAAATATCAAGCAAGGATCTATGACATCTAACAAATTTGAGTGGAAAGGTAATTCCCTATGGTACAAGGACAGGTTATACTTGAGTAAAGATTCTAAGTTGAAGCATAAGATTCTTGCAGAGCTACATGCCTCACCTATTGGAGGACACTCTGGGTTTTTGAAGACATATCATAGAATAAAAAGATAATTATTTTGGGAAGGACTCAAGGGGGATGTACAAAAGTTTGTATCAGAGTGTTTAGTGTGCCAACAGAATAAAGGGGAAACAATTAAGACACCAGGTCTGTTGTAACCCTTACCAATTCCTAGCCAGAGATGGGAGGATGTCTCCATGGATTTTATCACCGGATTGCCTTGTTCAGAGGGTAAGAATGTTATTTTTGTGATTGTGGATAGGCTCACAAAATATTCCCATTTTTGTGCCCTATCACATCCATTTGCAGCTAGTATAGTTGCAACTATTTTTTTGGAGATAGTTCAAAGGCTACATGGAACCCCAAAGATAATTGTAAGTGATCGTGATCCTATTTTCACAAGTAATTTTTAGACAAAATTATTTTCATGTTTGGGTACTCAACTAGCTCATAGTTCATCTTATCATCCTCAAACTGATGGGAAAATAGAAGTGGTCAACAAATTCTTAGAGGGGTATCTACGTTTTTTTGTATCAGATAAGCAGGAAAGATGGATTAAATGGCTACCACTTGCAGAATGGTGGTATAACACATCTTTTCATACCTCTTCTCAAATGACCCCATTTTTAGCATTATATGGTTACCATCCACCTTCTATCACTTCCTCCTTGAGGGTATAAACTAAGGTCAGAGATGTTGAGGAACACATTCAACATCAACAACAAGTTTTGGCTAGTTTGAAGGAGAATTTAGCATTAGCACAAAACAGGATGAAACAACAAGCAGATCAACATCGTAGTGAAAGACATTTTGAAATTGGTGACTGGGTTTTTGTACATCTCTAGCCTTACAAACAGATGTCTCTAAAGCAACAAAAAAAGGACAACAAAATTGCTCCTAAATACTATGGCCCTTATCAGGTTCTACAGAAAATTGGCAGTGTTTCTTATAAACTAGAGTTGCCTCCATCTTCACACATACACCCAATATTCCATGTTTCATGCCTGAAGAAGGTTATTGGACAGAAATTTGAATCCCAGACAGAGTTACCAGAACTTGATGAGGAAGGAATAATCATTTTAGAGCCGAGAGAAGATTCTGTAAACATGTACTAAGAGGTGAGAACCAGAGACATTAAGTAATATCGATCAAGTGGAATAATCGAACATAGAAGATACAACCTAGGAGGATGAAGGTTTTCTACAGCAACATCCAAGATTATTCAACGTTGAGGAAAACATTGGTTTGAAGGGGAAGGTCATGCTATGTGCTTAACCTATTGCTTGTATTAAGATATGAGTAGCCAACTTGTGGCTTACCATATCATTTTATTAAATCATTTATACTTTCTCATGCTTAATAGGTCATCCTGGGTGATGGCCATAACATATGAATAGTATATATAGGGGATTGTAGGTTGTAGTTCATCATCATTTGAGAATTTGAGTCTTATTATATGGTTTGGAGGTTTCCCCCTCGAAGTGGAAAAGCTATTATAATTGCATATTGAGATCATTATTATGGAATATTGTGTTATTTTGTGTTCTATTGCTGCTCATAATCTGAATTATACTAGTAATTTCATTACATTAAGTGCACAAGTGGGTAAAGTGCAAGAGACTTTGATTTTTATGGGTAAACGAAATGTTATAAATGGGAATTTCTCAAAATAACACAAACGAGCATGAAATCACTTCAAAATATTAAAAAAAATGAATCTCTTAGTGAAATGTTGTAGTTGATGTATTCAAATTTTAAAATAACCAAATAAAAAATGATTTGGAGGTAAAATAATGGATAGCATAGGAGGGAAGAGATTTTTTTTTGTTTTGGGTGATATTTCAAATGATTTGATAAAGGACTATTGCTTGTTAAATGAAGTCCATATAAGTTTTTAGTAGTTTTTTTTTCATTTTGTATAGTATGATTATTGGCCCTAAAGTGGAACTATTGATCATTTCCCATAATTGTTTTGGGGCGATAAGGCTGATTAAATTAAATTTGGGAATCTCTTGGTTGAGAAATTAGAGCAGGGAAAATAGATAGTTTCATTGAGTAAATAATGCCAAATTTAAATAAAAACATAATTGGCAAAGTCACATAGTTTTAGAATGAACAGAAGGAAAAAAGAATTCCAAGTATTCTTTCCATCATTGATATAGCCAATTCAATACCAAAATCTCAAACTAATCAACCAATTGATGCTAACAAAGAATAATGAAACAAAAGGAAAAATTCCATACGTTCCATCAAAATTTAATTTCAACGATCAAGACTAAAATAAATTAAATAAGACTAAGTCCTAAAATGAAAAGTTTCTAGGATCACCTCATTTAAAATTCAAAACTATTTTTCTCAAATTTTGAACAAAGTTTCCACAATTTTCACTCACATGAAAATAGGATGGATTGCATAAGTGTGGTCAAGAATATATATCTATATTGCTCTATTTTATTTTCCAAAAAAATGACCTAATTTCAATTTTGTATTTAGATGGAAAGAAATAACGTAATACCAAATTTATATTTTAGTGGAGTATTCTCAATAATTGTAGTAATATTAGTGGGTTTGACATGAATTCATAGAGAGGAAATAAAATGCCCTAAAAATTTCCCACTTTTAAGTCTATTTTTTTAGTGTTTAATGTGACAATGTACTCAATCAAAGGAGGAAATAATCATTTAGAGAAACTCAAGGTGATCTCTCTTTTTGATATATTTTCATATAATTTCATCAACTTAAGTTTTGATATATTTTTGTATGAAATTATGCATACTAATAGTCATTTCTATTTTATAGGTTACAACAGTGTTTTTAATTATAAAGTTATGAATATGTAGCAAATGGTTCACTAAGAAGTAGTGAAGGTGGTTACTATGTATCTTCTTATGAGATCCTAATTTTATTATAACATGAGAACATATCCACAAGTGATAATGTATCATATTAAAAAGTTTCATCAGCAATTAGTTCTATAAGTGGTAGTGGAAATCATCTTTAGGGAATTACTTTTTTTATATATCTGAAATCAATGCAAACTATAATATTTTCATTTTTGAAGAACTAAGAAGTTGTTGGATAACTACATATAAAGAATTTTTATCAGTTGTTATTTGAACAATGTTTGATAGGACTTGAGTTTTATTTTATGGGGTTCATAGTAGGTATGGTTACAAATTTTTCAACAAATACCTTAAGATAAACTCTAACCATGTGTTTATCAGTGCATGTGAAAGTTTTTGAATGCTCCTTATGAATAGTGGTGTGTTATTACTCCTCTTTATGGGAATTTATAGAACCTAAGTTTAGGACCTTAGGATATTTATCTACACAAATGTTGATATAAATGGAATCTTAGTAAGGAAGTGTTACATTCCTCAAATTCTTGGGGAGGAGGGATTAAATTGGTTGATTCTTTATGTCAAAGACTTCAAATTACTCTTTAGAGGAACTAGGATTGTATTTAATTTTTAAATAGGAAAAAGCATGGGGAACAATAAGTTTTCAATTATGATGGAATGGAGGAAGATCATCATATTCTCATAATAACCCTAATATTATCTCATCATTATTTTAAAAACATATGGTTATGGATTCATTCTCTTTTACTACATATGTGAGCATTGATGCACTTGGAAATATTTTTACCAAAAGAATTGGCCTTATAGAAATTAAAAAAGTTTTTAGTAGTTCTATGTTTGGACAAAAATGCAAAGATGAGGAAGATATAGAGTTATTAAGTTAACTTATCTCTGTAAGAATGACATAAATGGAGATAAACTCAAAGGTTTTCACTACTTCACAAATAAAAAATTTAGAAAATTAGAGGTGTTTAGATCTAGTCTTGTTCACTCTAAAAACCTATTTGGAAATCAAATATGCATCCCCAAGGACTCAAAAGTTTCAAGATTATAGTATTTTTGTAATTAAGAGACCTAAGATAACTACCTTGTACTCAAAAAGACTTTTTGGTGACTTTAAAATCCAATCTAAAACCAAAGGGAATGATTCTCCCCTTTAGAGAAGTTAGAATTTACCCTACATCTATGATTCAAAAATTGACCGAATTTTTTTTAACTCGATCACAGACCCCTATAGGTTTTAAATTCTTTTCCAAACTTACCCCATTAAAATAAAATTAAATAACTAAAAGAATTGAAACACACTACACACAGGTTGATAACGGAGTTTGGCGAATACTTACTTCTCCTAGTTCATCAAAAAAACTGATATATTATTTACTTCAACATATGTAACAAATAATACAATCTAATCATGATAATACTGAATACAAAATGGAACAAGAACCTTTATCACGAACACTAAATAGTTACCTCGACTTATGATGTAGATTCGATCCAGTATTCTCCTTCATGGTACAATTCCCAATGGCTTCTCAATCGATCTTCCGACATGACGTACTCTGAAGTTGTGGCTTAATAATCTTGAAGAACAAGAACCTCCTCCATGACCACCAAGTGATAATCCTCAGCTTATGTAGTAGATCTGATCTTCCCTTGCAGAATATCCTATGGCACCAAAGTCCAGGATCCACAATATATAGTGTGGCTCAAATGGCCTATTGGATAGTATTAATAACTCCCAATAACAATATTGCCTATTAAAAATAATAGGTCTTATCTCTCCATATTGCCTATATTAAAATAGGTTGTACATCTCCATAATGTCGCCATGATCACCATCAAACTTCACCAATCATCCTTCTCGGCTCGGGCTCAGAGTATGTATTCTCGGAGAGAATTCAGAGCTACAAAATAATATTTCACCTATTAAAATAATAGGACTTAAAAATAATAACAATAATGCCTATAATAGGACTTACATTTTTACATGCCTATTATAATAGGCCTTAGCTCCAAAATATACCTATATTAAAATATAGGTCTTTTAAAATAATAATGGCCTATATAAAATAAATATAGGACCCATTACATTCATAATATTCTCCCTTAGCCTCCACGAGCTTAGCTTGGGAGAGACTAAGCTCCAAAAATGAGCTTGTGTAGAGGAGGGGTGTCAAGGGCCTTTTATAGGCCAAAACCACCCACAGATGTTGTATATAGGGCTTATCACCATTATCTTATCACAAATTCCTATATAGACGGGTTGTTGAGGCCATTCCATTTGAAATGGAGAGGTAGGGGATAAAATCCCACCTCCCACATAACCGACAACTATTTTGGTTGACCTGAACCGCTCCGCGTGGGATCTGCCACTACTCTAACCAAGTCCTCCACCATGTTACCCTCCACCAAGCCTTATACACTATATGTGGATTATCCCATATGCACAACGCATTCAATGCGAAAGGACTTTTTATATATCCAGTGGTGGATAAGGATAATGTGACTTAAGCCACATCCTCAAGTGTTTTACCGGATGTTAATATTAATTTGACCCTCTTAGATGAGCTCACCAAGTTGTAGAATAAAATCACCCTTAAATTTCTCAAACTCACCAATGGAATCAGTGGTGGATCAATACATAACTTGCTCTAGCTCACCATATAGCTTGATGATCTACTTGCCTCTGATTTTACTTGGGGCAAAGTGGTGGCAAGCCACGTGGTGGCAAGCCACGTGGTGGCCTGAGGACCCACCACGTGGAAATTATTTTTGTTAATAATATGCGAAGATGAAGATGAAATCGAATGACAAAGACCAGAGGTATAAACCCAAAAGAATCACCTTTGTATGATCATATTTTCCACATTTTCTTGACTCACCAATTGACCCGGTCCTACCTAGGGTTGACCACAACTTTGACCATCCACTGTTTGCACGTATGAACTTCATTTTCAATGTTCAAATAGTCGACAGAAAGCTCTCGAAGTCAAATTATACACCGTGCTGATCCTAGAAGATTTAGGGAACATTTATCCTCTATATTGACCTCTAGATCATACCTCCCTAATGGGAAAGGATTTTTGTCCCAAAAAGCTTGTAAAATCCAAATCATGTTATTGAGGACTTATTTACGTAGTATAATGCCAACTCCATATCCAAAAAAATGTTGGTTCAAACCCTAGGACCTATAGCACTTAGGCTCACTAGCTCTGTTGTGCCACTCTAATATCAAAAGAAGACATCTACGCCCGATATATAGTGCTAAGTTTCCAAATGAAACCTCAACGCTCTCATTGTGTAGTGTTAAGATTCCAGATATATGACAACAAGGATCCCCTTTTACTCTATAACATAGCTCCTAGCTCGGGTTAATTCTACTGATTCCAAACTTGTCCAAAGGAAATCGATGCTACGTAGAGATAAGAGTGATCGATGTTGGTGATGGAAAAGGATTTTTCATGTACCATCCTGCTATAGAGCCATAAGAGACTCTATATAGAATGAATATGTGACCTGATGTCACATCCTTTTCCACACCTCAACGATTCTACCGCATGGTGCTAAGTCTCTTCCCACCTCAATGCTTTTTTTTTTGGGTGCTAAGTCTCTTGTAGACCTCAATACATCACCTATTCGAGAGCTAAGTATCTTTACAGACCTTAATATTTCCGATGTGTGGGGATAAGTCGACGATAAACTCCCATTTAGTTGTATGGTCATAATGCTTTGACACCGAATGACATTATGAGCTAATCTCTTGCAAACCCCTCTTTGTTGATACAAATTATCAAGAACCAATATGTTGTATGGTCATGATGGCTTCTTAACAAAATGAAGATCGACCCGATGTTTAATGCCAATAGTAATTAGCCACCATTCTACCTTGCACGGTCACAATGAATCTATACAAATGAAGATCCGAGTGACACTGTGAGCTCAATTGTCTAGAAAAATGGTTGACAAATATCCAAGCTTATAAATATGAGTTAAATCTGCTACAAGCTATAACAAGTACTCAAAATAGCTGATTAGGAGATATGTGCCCTTAAAAGGGTCTTTATACAACTTCTAAATACAAGTGTAAGGAAAACATTTCCTAATACATCATGTAAATTTAGTTGTAATAATGCTCCATTTTTGGAGTCTTTGTACAATAAGCTTAAATACCAAAAATAAGGAAAATAATTTTGCATGATAAACTTGTGCAAAAATTTCTCTAATTTGGTGGCTTATGTACTTTGTCTTCCCCACTGTGTTACAATGTGGATTGACTTTGTTTGTCTCCTCCTGCTAAATAAATCAACAAGGACAAAATATACTGCATCTCATGGTGTTAGAAAAATCACCAAAATAATTTCCCTCTAAGGGGTCTTACTAATGCACGTATAAGAGAGTACAAACATTTCCCAAAATTGGGTCTTTTACTAATGTGCCCATATTGATCGTCAAACAATCTATCATATGCACATGAGTTATAATGGAATAAATCCAAATATAAATGTGAGAAAATTACTTGAGGATGATAAACATGTCCCTCAATCTATCCCACCAATCTAGACTCCATAAGTACAAGTTGATGCCATCATTGTCAACTCAGCCTGCACTAATCAACCTGCTCAAAGAATAACAATTTTTCAAGTGCAATCACCTGTTCTGATACCAACTTGATCCAAAAATTGACCAATTTTTTTACTCGATCACAGACCCCTATAGGTTTTAAATTATTTTCTGAACTTAACTTGTTAAAATCAACTTAAAGAAATACAAGAATTGAAACACACTACACACAGGTTGATAATGAAGTTTGGAAGAATGCTTACGTCTTTGGGTTCATCAATAGAACCAATATATTATCTACTTTAACGAATGTTGTTGGGGTTAGCACATCGGTTGTATACGGAAAATATATCGAGATATAAGCATACATGTAAATAAAAGTGGAAATTATACAGAAGAAATATATAAAACAAGAGACATAAATCAACACCGATTTAACGTGGTTCACCCAATGTGGGCTACGTCCACCAAGAAATAATATAATCTATTATCTAAAGCTTTGACAAGATATATAATGAATATTTACAATCTTCCACACCTCTCGGATATACTGAGCACTTTCTTTCCCTCAAGATTTTTTTCTTCATCACCAAGAATTATCTCTCACAATTTTTTTTAAGTTCTTCTAATTCTTGTTAATCTTCTCCTTTCTTACTTCTAAACCCTAGCCTTTATGATTATATAGTTGTTTATAGACTTAGGGCACTTAGCCATGCAATTACAATCAATAGAAATAATTTAATGCTAAAAATAGATCTAATTCTTGATAGTTAATTAAAACATCATCACATAGGTAACTAACGTTGGTTATCCCTAACCACTTTTGGTTGTTCACTTACTTGGATCGATGCCGCTTATACGAATGCTGCCGAGTCTTACACGAATGCTGCCAGTCTTAGGTTACCGATGCTTTGGTTCTCCCTTAACCGATGTCGGTTACTATATTTTCTAGCAAGTTTCCATTGCATGTTAAATTTAAGTAGTTGAGCTCCACAATTCAAAAATCTCCCACTTGGAGATTAATTGCGCACCATACTTATACTACATCATTCTTGGATCCTTCCTAGCTTTGTTTCTCCTCTTCAAGTCTCAAACTTGAAGACCAACAAGTGGAGTGTATCTCTAAATTTTCCTTTGCTAATGGCTTCATTAGCATATATGCGAGGTTATTGATCGTATGAATCTTTTCCATATTCAACTATCCATCCTCCAATACCTACCGTATGAAGTTATTCTCGATTGAAATGATGAGTTTTTGCCAAATGAATTGTACTCTGACTATCACTGAATAGTTTACAATCACTTTTCTCCTTTCCCAACTATTCCATGAACCTACTCATCCATATCATCTCCTTGCTAGCCTCTATAGCTGCAACATACTCTGCCTCTATAGTAGACAAAGACACAACCTTCTGTAATCTTGAAATCCAGCTAACTTCCATTCCACCTCTTTGTGAAATAATATCCAGTAATGCTCCTCCTACTATCTAGATCTCTAACCATATTTGAATCAACATAGCCACGTAATGAAATATCCAAACCTCCATAGTGTAATTACATACTAGATGTCCCTTTCAAATACTGATTATCCATTAGACTACTTTCCAATGCTCTTTACCTGGATTATCCATATATCTACTCACAAATCCTATTGCTTGTGCAATGTCTGGTCTTGTACAAAACATAACATACATGAGACTTCCAACTGCTGAAGCATATGGCACTTATGTCATGTATTTGACCTCCTCATGTGATGAAGGACATTGATCTTTGCTCAATTTGAAGTGTCTAGCCATAGGTGTGCTAATAGGTTTTGCATTCTACATGTTGAACCTTTCTAACACCTTGTAGATATAATCCTCCTGAGACAAATAAAATTTCTTGTTTTTCCTATCTCTATGTATTTGCATGCCAATGATTCTTTTTGTAGCTCCTAAATCCTTTATAGAAAATGTATGAGCTAGCTTTCCCTTAAGATCACCAATGTCCTACATACTAGATCCTGCAATAAGCATATCATCCACATACAATAACAAAATAATATAGATCCCATTTTCAATCTTCTTGAAATAAACACAATGGTCAGATTCACATCTCAAGTAACCATGCTCATGCATAAAACTATCAAACCTCATGTACCATTTCCTTGGAGCTTGCTTGAGCCCATATAGGCTCTTTTTCAACCTGCACACTAGTTTCTCCTTACCCTTGACTTCATACCCAAGTGGCTATTGCATATAAATTTCTTCATCCAAATCACCATGAAGGAAAGTCATCTTCACATCTAGTTTCTCTAAATGAAAATATTCTACTGCAACTAAACTCAATACAAAGACAAATAGAAGTCATCTTAACAACAGGAGAAAATATTTCACCAAAGTCAATACCTACTTTCTATGCAAATCCCTTTACTACAAGATTTTCCTTGTACCTTTTCTATCCACCCACTTGTTTTGCAATGTTCTCTTACCTGCTGGTAACTTAACCAAATCCCAAGTTTGGTTTTGTTCCAAGGAGTCCATCTCCTCATCCATGCCATGCTCCCACTGAACGTGAGTCTTATCTTGCATTTCTTCTTCAAAGCTATCTGGTTCACCATTATCAGTCAATAATAAATAAAATAGATAAGGTGTAAATCTTTCTGGAAGTTTACTTACCCTTTGTGACCTTCTCACAGGAGTTTGGGGTACCGGAGGCTCAATATGGACCTCCTGAACATTCCTATCCAAATTTGATAGTTATCGATGTCGGTCACCTCTAACCAATGTCGATTCTACTAAATAATTCTGGTTTGGATCCTCTGTAACCGATACCGGTTCATCTGATAGGTGCCACTCAGGGGTCAACCGACACCGATTACTATGTAACCTTGTCGAGTAATTCTTTAAAATATGAGAGTTCATTTTCATCCACAAACTTCTCAATTGGTTCATCCTTGGGTACTAAAATTTGATCCTTGTACATTCTCTTTTCATTCCATTCAACATCATGACTCCTAATAATTTTAGAATTCTCTAAATCCCAAAAACGAAAACCAAAATCACCAGATCCATAACTAATGAAAGTGCATCTCTTGGATTTTTGCATCCAACTTTTTTTTGTTTTCCTTATCAACATGCACAAAAACTTATGAACCAAAAACTTTAAGAAACGAAAGATATATTTCTTTTCCGGTCCAATATTCCTCTAGTATTCCTCCATCTAGTTAACTTGAAGGCCCACTACCTAAAAATACAAGGGAAATCTAGAATGTATCCTCGGACTTCTAGCACATTCCATGATTTTCCCTGTTCATTATTTCTCGCAACACCATTCTCTTGTGGTGTTCTTGGAACCGTTATTTCTCTATGTATCCCATTCACTGAACAATAATCATTGAAAGCCTTGCTACAATATTCACCACCATTGTCAGATCTAAGGCACTTTAACTTAGAATTTGATTCAGTCTCAACAAGTTCTTTCCATCTTTTAAAAGTCTCAAAAACATCATATTTATGTTTAATACAATAAACCCATACATTTCTTGTAGCATCATCAATGAAAGTAGCATAACATTAGGATCCTCCATGAGAAGCTACCTGGGATGGTCCCCACACATCTGAGTGTACAAGATCCAATTTTTTCCTTCTTAGTTGCCCCAACTTTGAGAAATCTCACTCTCTTTTTCTTTCCAAAGATACAATGCTCATAGAAATCAAGATCTAAATCTTTCAAATCTGATTACTTACCCTTAACCTTTAAGATCTACATTCCTTTTTAACTCATATGACCCAACCGTTTATGCCACATGTATGCATCGAATCTGAAGTAGATAATGTAGAAAAGGAATCAATAATATAGGTAGATAAATATAACATTCCTAACTTCTTACCTCTTGCCACAAAAAATCACCCTTGGTAACTTTCCAAGAGTCTCTGTAAAAGTAACCATGTAACCAGATTCACCTAGTTTCCCTGCAGAAATAAGATTCCTCTTGAGGCTTGACACATGACTCACATCCTTCAATACCCATGTATTTCCATTTAAATTTTAGATGAACTTCGCTTTACCAGTAATCTTTGCAAGTTTCATCATCACCCAAATAAACATGCCCAAAATTACCTTGGACATAATTTCTGAAATAACCCTTATTAGGGGTTGCATGGAAAGAAGCTCTGAATCTAAAACCCATGATTCAATTCTATTATCTAAAGAAATAATAAGAGCATCTTGCATTACCTTTGATGCAACAAGATTTGCTTCTTTACCTTTATCTAGTTGTTGGTTCTCTTTATCCTTTGACCAACAATATTTATTTACATGTCCTTTCTTTCCACATTTCTAACAAGTAATTCCCTTACTTCTGGATTTAGATCTGCTATCCCTTGACTTTGATTTCCCATTACTCTTACTCTTGGATCTCTCCTTCTGCCTACCCTGCTTTCTACATTCAAAGCATTTCCAGATGATGATTCCTCGTACTCTTCTGTGAATTTATTCATTCAAGATTATGCTAACCACATCATCAAACTTAAAAATATTATTAGCAGATGTTGTATTACTAATAACCATTACCAAGTTGTCCCAACTATCGTGCAAAGAACACAAGAATAAAAGTTCTTTTACTTCATCATCAAATGGTATAGCAACGATTTTAGCTAATTTACAATAGGTAGGAAATAATTTAAATGACTAGAAGTAGATTCCCCTTCATGCATCTTAGAACTAGATAGTTTCTTCATCAAAAAAACTTTATTTAAAGCACTAGGTTTTTCATATAAATTAGCAAGAGATTTCATTAAGTCTACCGTAGAAGTCGCTTCTATAATATTGGAAGCCATGGATCTTTGTCTGGGCTCAACCTTATAGATCCCAAATACTTTCATCAAGAATATTACATTCTTCATTAGTACACTTCATAGTTATAGACTTCTCATCCAATGGTAAGTACAAATCTCTTTGATACAGATAATCCTCAATCTGCATCTTCCATAATTGATAATTTCATTTGTCAAATTTCTCTACCTTGTATTTATTATCTTCTGCCATTGTTGTAGCTCCCACTCAATCAGAAAACCCTCTGTGAGTAAATCTGTCAACACACAAAACCCTCAAACAAAGCTCTGATACCAATTATTGGGGTTAGCACACCAATTGTACATAAAATATATCAGATCTAAGCATACATGCAAATAATAGTGGATATTCTACCAGAAGAAATATATAAAACAAGAGACATAAATCAACACCATATTTAATGTGGTTCACCCAGTGTGGGCTACGTCCACTAAGAAACAAGCCAATATATTATCTAAATCTTTGACAAGATATACAATGAAGATTTACAATCTTCCACACCTCTCAGATGTACAGTACTTTATTTCCCTCAAGCTTTTTGCTTCATCACCAAGAATTCTCTCTCACCAAATTTTTGCAAGTTCTTCTAATTCTTTGTAATCTTCTCCTTTCTTACTTCTAAACCCTAGATTTTTGCTTATATAGTCATTTATAGACTTAGGGAACTTAGCCATGTAATTATAATCAATAGAAATACTTCAATGCTAAAAATAGATCTAATTCCGAGAGTTAATTAAAACATCCTTGCCACGGGTAACCGACGCGGAGTTATCCCTAACCACTTTTGGTTCCTCACTTGCTTGATGATGCGGTTATACCTTACTGTTTCCGATCTTGGGTTACCGATGCCGGTTCCCCCTTAACCGATGTCAGTTACTGTATTTTCCAACAAGTTTCCATTGCATGTTAAACTAAAGTAATTGAGCTCCACAATTCAACAAATGTATCAAATAATACAATCCAAGCATGATAATCTTGAATACAAAATGGAACAAGCACCTTTATCATGAAAATTGAATAATTACCTTGACTTAATATGCATATTCGATCTAGTATTCTCCTTCATGGTACAATGCCCAATGGCTCCCCGATTGGTCTTCCAGACATGACGTACTCTGAAGTTGTGGCTTAATAAGCCTGAAAAATAAGAACCTCCTCCATGACCACCAAGTGATAATCCTCATCTTATGTATTAGATATGATCTTCCCTTCTAATATATCCTATGGCCCCAAATTCCAGGATCCACACTATATAGTGTGGCTCAAATGGCTTATTGGATAGTATTAATAACTCCCAATAACAATATTGCCTATTGAAAATAATAGGTCTTATCTCTCGATATTACCTATATTAAAATATTTCGTACATCTCCATAATGTCGCCATGATCGCCATCAAACTTCACCAGTTGTCCTTCTCGGCTCGGGCTCAGAGTATGTCTTCTTGGAGAGAATTCTGAGCTATAAAACAATATTTCACCTATTAAAATAATAGGACTTAAAAATAATAACAATAATTCCTATAATAGGAATTACTTTTTACATGCGTATTATAATAGGCCTTAGCTCCAAAACATACCTATATTAAAATATAGGTCTTTCAAAATAATAATGGCCTATATAAAATAAATATAGGACCCATTACATTCATAATATTCTCCCTTAGCCTCCATGGGCTTAGATTGGGAGAGACTAAGCTCCACAAATGAGCTTGTGTAGAGGAGGGGTGTCGAGGGCCTTTTACAAGCCAAAGCGTCCACAAATATTGTATATAGGGCTTATCACCATTATCTTATCACAATCGTATATATAGGTAGGTTGGTGAGGCCATTCCATTTGCAATGTAGAGGTTGGGGAGAAAATCCCACCTCCCACATAACCAATGACCATTTTGGTTGATCTCGACCAGTCCGCATGGGCTCTCTTGTTGTTCCGGCCAAGTCTGAACCACGTTACCCTCCACCGAGCCTTATACACTATATGTGGATTATCCCATATGCATAATGCATTCGATGTGGAAGGAATTTTTTATATCCCGTGGTGGATAAGGATAATGTGGCTTAGGCCACATCCTCAAGCATTTTGTCAACCGTTAAGAGTAGCTCAACCCTCCTAGATGAGCTCACCAAGTTGTAGAAGATAATCACCCTTACATTGCTCGAACTTGCCAATGGACTCGGTGGTGGCTCGATACACAAATTTCTCTAGGTTGCCATATAGCTCGATGATCTTTTCACCGGAAGATCCATTGACCTGATAGAGCCTCGAAAATATCCCCCTCAACTGATAGCCTCTTTTTTTTTTTTTTACTTTATCCTTGTTATACATCTCTTTCTAGGTCTATTTCAAACCTGAAAAGCCCAAGTTTTTATTTCAACCTTAGCATATCCATTTTTAGGACTAGGACCCCTAAACAACAACTTCAATGCATTCTTAACAAAATTATTCATGCTCTAAAAACCAATATGCATCATGAATTCATTCCTTATGAATCCAATTGGACCCATAACACCATTCTCAAGTAGAAAACACAAAAATTTGGACATTTACCTTGTTTAGAAGTCATGGAGATGCCTCAATGAATTCATCACTTCCCTGAAGAGAAATTTTAGTGTTCTTAACCTTCAAAGTATTATTTTTAAATCCTCTTTGATAAAGGACCTATTAAACAATTCATTATGCATGAAAACATCATCTAATTTCCCACACAAGAGTTTTAAACACTTATAACATTTTTCACACCTAGTTCAAGACTCATACAAGGTCCCATGATTTGGAGATTCATTACATACTTGTACCTTATAATTTTTTTGTACCTTCACTACCATACATATCTCTGTCACAAAATTTGAGATTAAACATGACACATTTACAGATACATACCATGTTTAGGCCTCATTATGCATACTTAGAATCATTATCATTTATAGTTCAAGAAATTTTTACTTTATAACTTCTAAAATTTTGAGAGAACATATACTCCCCTTCAACAAAAACCCTCTATAATACTTCTCAAGCATAAGACTCTACAAATACAACTCTTGTATAATTCACAAAAGTTGTGAGTTTCATTTGTTGTGCACCTCATAGAACTACTCACATAGTTATTTAACTCAAATGGTTCATCTATGGATCACACAATCTTGTACTTCAATGGAAATAATACCTTTATTGATATCATGTTACAATCATAAACACCCGTGGAACACCATCATTGTCTTCAAACACCATTATCAGGACCTCTGTGAGATATACTCTTAGCCTCAACTTCTCTAACCATTGTCAACCTTAATTTAATTACATGAGATGATTCTACAGGACCTTAAAAAATGAGTGACAACATTATAGTTCCTTCTTATAGTTCACTTTCTAGATTTAGACATCATTTTCAAGAAAAAAATAACTCTTTCCTATTTTAAGCAGTCCCAAACTACGTAGAGACTCACACTTCATGACTTTAGAATTGGAACTTCTTGAAGAAATCAACTACTTTGATCACCAGACCTAATGACTACTTGATCACTTTCAAGGAATTCATAATGAAATTCACACTAATTTCAAATATTACAAATTCTCACTACTCATCTTAAAGAGTAAACTCAAAATACCATACATCTTTATAGATAACTCATCATCTAGATTTTATAGACCTGCCATGTCAATTTATTCAAGAGCACAATGATCTCATATTAAACTTTTATATTCAAACTATATATTTCACTTTCTAAGTAACGGAAATAAAATGTCATAGCACAGTTCAAGAACTTACCAAGTAGATCTAGAAAGGATCATCTCACACATAGAAGTATGTACCTTTTCTTCATACTATAAACAACCTAACTCATCTCACAAGCTATTTGAAAACTTGTATCTCTTCATTTTAGTACATGGTTACATACTCATTGATCCATACATAGACTTGTGTATCTTAAATATTCTTGACATACTTCTTTCATAGCTTGAGGAAATTCTCTGAGACCTTCTTAGAACCAATATGTTGGAATAAAAACATTATTGGATACTTGAGCTTCATAGTGTCTCTCGTGCCTTGACATGGTTAAGGACAATATCCCCATGAGATAGGACACCCTTCTCTTCCTTTGTGATCTAACTCATACTTTTTAAATACAAGGATTATTACTTAGTGAGGATCTTCCTAGGTTTCCCACACTTTGTTTTGATCACAAAGTTCACTAATTTATAGTCAATCATCACATTAACTTCTAATAACCACCTCCTGCTCCAAAACCTTGTACATACCTTATTAATTTGATTAAATCTCAATACTATATCCATTTAGATTATGATGAATTCACTAACCTATAGCATAATTTGATAAGCTCCATATTATTTGAAAAACACACCTTCTTCATCCTTTGTAACCATACTATCATCTCTGTCATTTGTCTGATCTTTGAATCGATCATGAATTTTTTTATTCTAATATAAAATAATTAGGACATTATTTCTTGAACCCAAACTCATACTAACTCCCCTGGGATAAGTAATTCTCCTCATGTCATTTCATTTCTACCCCTTAGACCATTCAAATACTTTATCAACTTAGGATTGATGAAAGAACAACTACAAGAACTTCACCTTTTGAATTTATACTTATACATCATATTTTTGACTAAGAACTTGAAATTATTTACTCTAATAAGATTTTTAATTCATTACAAAACTTAACACCTTAGATTCAATCATGATCACAAATAATCATAGCTAATACCCATTTGAAACATCGCAAAGTAATCTGGGTGGTAGAGATAAATTTGACACACTCTTATAGATATACCATAACACATATTACCTGAAAAAATGTCAAAAATTCATTTATAGACCCAATCTCAAAGGAATAGTATCCAAACACTTGTTAAGAATAACCTTTCAAGGGTGAGGACCTAAACTAGCACCATGTGGTGAAACCATATCATTTTTATGATGATCATAACCTTGAGGACATACAAAATATCTAAGACACCTTTCTTAAGTTGAGAAAGACATGATAGACCATGCAAAAATATTTCTTGACACTATACATAAATGATGGCACAAAATTCACATAAGAATGATGAAACACAAAACCTTGAACCTTCTCAAATACATACTCGACTCAACTTTGAACTATATACCATTTTAGACTACAAAAATTCTAAATGCATGGATTTAGACATAAAGTATATCACCTTATAATATCATCTACTTGTTATCAATTACAATCTTTGAGGATTTAATGAGTCATGCAAACTCCATACCTACTACCTTTGTCTAATTTTCAACTTCCTCTTATTGTGATAACTAACCTCACTTGTTGTTCCACATTTACAGGATCTTTCAAGATCATTCTTTAACTCTATGGGAGCATGACAAAAACACATTGAAATATTGAACTAGATCTTACTCACTTATGAATGAAAACATTGTTATATATAGGAAAAATCTACCAACTTCATGAAATGACCTCCTTGTTACTAATGAAAACTAAAAATGACATACTACAAGGACTAACAAACCCTTAACCAACCTTCCGAGACTAAATATGGAGAATTTTTACACCATTACATTCCTATAGATCAAATGATAACTTTGACTCATTTTTATGAACCATAGAACCATGAAGTCAACTTGATACACTTGTGGTAGAAATTATAACTTCATTACGACATTAGACTCTTGTGCTCAATATAATTTTGATATAAACCATAGTTACACATGGATGACCCCTACTAAAGTTGAGACAAACTCTCAGTAGTAAGACAAATTACTCATGTTTTAGCATGAAAATAGAACTTCTTTGGAAGTTGACAGAACGGCATTGGTTAGAGTGTGACCGGCATCGGTCAGGGAAATTTGAACCGGTGATGGTTGGGGGAGAACCGGCATCGGTTATCTATACGACGAGTTTTTAATTAACTCTTAGGATTTATTTCTATTTTTAGCATTGGAATAGATTTAATGAATGTAATTGCATGGCTAAGTGCCCTAAAGTCTTAAATGACTATTTAAAGCATAAAGCTAGGGTTTAGAATATGAGGATTGATCATAATTATAAGATAATTATGTGAGAGAGAATTCTTGGTGAAGAATCAAAAAGCTTGAAGGAAGAAAGTACTGAACATCGAGAAGTGTAGAAGATTGTAAATCTTCATTGTATATCTTGTCAAAGCTTTGGATAATAGATTGGCTTGTTTCTTGGTGGACGTAGCCCACACTGGGTGAACCACATTAAATATGGTGTTGATTTATGTCTCTTGTTTTATATAATTTTTCTGGTAGAATATCCACTTGTATTTGCATGTATGCTTAGATTTGATATATTATCTATCTGACTGGTGGTGTGCTAATCCCAAAAATGGTATCAGAGCTTTGTTTGAGGGTTTTGTGTGTTGACATATTTACTCACAGAGGTTTTTATGATTGAGTGGGAGCTACAACAATGATAGAAGATAATAAATACAAGGTAGAGAAGTTTGATGGCTGAAATTATCAATTATGGAAGATGCAGATTGAGGATTATCTGTATCAGAGAGATTTGTACTTACCGTTGGATGAGAAGTCTAGACCTACGAAGATGACTGATGAAGAATGGAAGATTCTTGATAGAAAGGCTTTGGGATCTATAAGATTGAGCTTTGGCCAGCATCCGTGGCTTCTAATATTATAGAAGCGGCTTCTACGGTAGACTTAATGAAATCTCTTGCTAATTTATATGAAAAACCTAGTGCTTCAAATAAAGTTTATTTGATGAAGAAAATTTTTAGTTCTAAGATGCATGAAGGTGAATCTGCCTCTAGTCATTTGAATGATTTCTGATCTATTGTAAATCAGTTAAAATTAGTTTTAATACCATTTTGATGATGAAGTAAAATCACTTTTATTCTTATGTTCTTTTCCTGATAGTTGGGACAACTTGGTAATGGTTGTTAGTAATACAACATCTACTAATAATATTTTGAAGTTTGATGATGTGGTTAGTATAATCTTGAATGAAGAAATTAGGAAAAGTACGAGGAAACATCATCTAGAAATGCTTTGAATGTAGAAAGAGGGCGAGGTAGAAGGAGAGAGAGTAAGAGTAATGGGAAATCAAAGTCAAGGGATAGCAGATCTAAATCACGAAGTAAGGGAATTACTTGTTGGAAATGTGGAAAGAAAGGACATACGAAAAGAAATATTGTTGGTCAAATAATAAAGAGAACCAACAACCAGACAAAGGTAAAGAGTGAATCTTCTTTGCATCGAGAGGTAATGTAAGATGCTCTTATTCTTTCTTTAGATAGTAGAATTGAATCATGGGTTTTAGATTCAGGAGCTTCTTTCCATGTAACCCCTAATAAGGGTTATTTCAGAAATTATGTCTAGGGAAATTTTGGGCATGTTTATTTGGGTGATGATGAACCTTGCAGTATTATTGGTAAAGGGAAGTTCATCTAAAATTGTAGAATGGAAATACATGGGTATTGAAAGATGTGAGGCATGTGCCAAGCCTCAGGAGGAATCTTATTTCTGTAGGGAAACTAGGTGAATCTGGTTGCATGGTTACTTTTATAGGAGACTCTTGGAAAGTCACCAAGGGTGCTTTTGTTGTGGCAAGAGGTAAGAAGGTAGGAATGTTATATTTATCTACCTATATTATTGATTATTTTTACATTATCTACTTGATTTCAGATGCATGCATGTGGCATAATCGGTTGGGTCATATGAGTCAAAAAGGAATGCAGATCTTAAAGGCTAAGGGTAAGTTATCAGATTTGAAAGATTTAGATCTTGATTTCTGTGAGCATTGTATCTTTGGAAAGCAAAAGAGAGTGAGATTTCTCAAAGTTGGGGCAACTAAGAAGGAGTAGAAATTGGAGCTTGTACACTCAGATGTGTGGGGACCAGCTCAGGTAGCTTCTCATGGTGGATCCCAGTATTATGTTACTTTCATTGATGATGCTACAAGAAAGGTATGGGTTTATTGTATTAAACACAAATCTAATGTTTTTGAAACTTTTAAAAGATGGAAAGCCCTTGTTGAGAATGAATCAAATTCTAAGTTAAAGTGCCTTAGATCTAACAATGGTGGTGAATATTGTAGCAAGGCTTTCAATGATTATTGTTCAGTGAATGGGATACGTAGAGAAATAATGGTTCCAAGAACACCACAGGAGAATGGTGTTGCAGAGAGAATGAACAGGACAATCATGGAACGTGTTAGAAGTATGAGGATACATTCTGGATTGCCCTTGTAGTTTTGGGCAAAAGCAGTTGATACAACGGTTTATTTGATTAACCGTGGCCCTTCAAGTTCACTAGATGGAGGAATACTAGAGGAAGCATGGACCGGAAAAGAGGTAGATCTTTCTTTTCTTAAAGTTTTTGGTTCAGAAGCTTTTGTGCATGTTGATAGAGAAAATAGAAAAAAGTTGGATGCAAAATCCAAGAGGTGCACTTTCATTGGTTATGGATCTAGTGATTTTGGTTTTCATTTTTGGGATTTAGAGAATTCTAAAATTGTTAGGAGTTGTGATGTTGAATGGAATGAAAAGAGAATGTACAGGGATCAAATTTTGGTACCCAAGGATGAGAAAATTGAGAATTTTATTGATGAAAATGAACTCTCGGGTTTTAAAGAAACACCTTCAGAAATACATCAGTAACCATGGTCGGTTAGGCCTTGACCAGCATCGTTCAGATGAACCACCAACGGTTACAGAGGATTAGAACCGGTGTCGATTAGCTGAACCGACGTCGGTTATAGGTGACCGGCATCGGTCACTGTCAGAAGTTGATACTAATGTCCAGGAGGTCAGATTGAGCCTCGGTACCCCAAACTCTTGTGAGAAGGTCACAAAGGGTAAGTAAACTTCTAGAAATATTTTCACCTTCTCTATTTTATCTATTATTGACTGATAGTGGTGAACCAGAAAGCTTTGAAGAAGCAATGTAGGATAAAACTCACGTTCAGTGGGAGCATGGCATGGATGAGGAGATGAACTCTTTGGAACAGAACTAGACTTGGGATTTGGTTAAATTTCCAGTAGGAAAGAGAACATTGCAGAACAAGTGGGTTTATAGAATTAAGGAAGAAGAGGGTGGACAGAAAAGGTACAAGGCAAGGCTTGTAGTAAAGGGATTTGCACAAAAAGGTAGGTATTGACTTTGGTGAAATATTTTCTCTTGTTGTTAAGATGACTTCTATTCATATTGTATTGAGTTTAGTTATAGTAGAAGATTTACATTTAGAGAAACTAGATGTGAAGATGAATTTCCTTCATGGTGATTTGGATGAAGAGATTTATATGTAGCAACCGCTTGGGTATGAAGTCAAGGGTAAGGAGAAATTAGTGTGTAGGTTGAAAAAGAGCCTATATGGGCTCAAGCAAGCTCTAAGGCAATGGTACATGAGGTTTGATAGTTTTATGCATGAGCATGGTTACTTGAGATGTGAATCTGACCATTGTGTTTATTTCAAGAAGCTTGAAAATGGGAGCTATATTATTTTGTTACTGTATGTGGATGATATGCTTATTGCAGGATCTAATATGCAGGACATTGGTGAGCTTAAGAGAAAGCTAGCTCACACATTTGTAATGAAGGATTTGGGAGCTGCAAAAAGAATCCTTGGCATGCAAATACATAGAGACAGGAAAAATAAGAAATTGTATTTGTCTCAGGAGGATTATATCTATAAGGTGTTAGAAAGGTTCAACATGCAGAATGCAAAACCTGTTAGCACACCTATGGTTGGACACTTCAAATTGAGTAAAGATTAATGTCCTTCATCACAAGAGGAGGTCAAATACATGACACGAGTGCCATATGCTTCAATAGTTGGAAGTCTCATGTATGCTATGGTTTGTACAAAACTATACATTGCTCAGGCAGTGGGATTTGTGAGTAGATATATGGCTAATCTAGGTAAAGAGCATTGGAAAGAAGTCCAATGGATACTCAGGTATTTGAAAGGGACATCTAGCATGCAGTTATGCTATGGAGGTTCAGATATTTCATTACGTGGCTATGTTGATTCGGATATGGCTGGAGATTTAGATGGTAGGAGGAGCACTATTGGATATATTTTCACAGTAGGTGGAACAACAGTTAGTTGGATTTCGAGATTGTAGAAGGTTGTGGCTTTGTCTACTACAGAGGCAGAGTATGTTATAGCTACAGAGGCTAGCAAAGAGATGATATGGATGAGTAGGTTCATGGAAGAGTTGGGAAAGGAGCAAGGTAATTGTAATTGTAAATGTTAGTGGCAGTCAAAGTGCAATTCATTTGGAAAAGAACTCAACATTTCATTTGAGAACAAAACACATTCAGTTGAGATATCACTTCATATGGCAGGTATTGGAGGATGGATAGTTGAATCTGGAAAAGATTCATATGAGCAAGAACCCTGTGGATATGCTAACAAAGCCATTAGCAAAGGAGAAGTTGGAGCTACACTCACTTGTTGGTCTTCGAGTTTGAAACTTGAAGAGGAAGAAACAAAGCTTAGGAGGATCCAAGAATGGCGTTGTACAGGTATAGTGTGCAGTAATTAATCTCCAAGTGGGAGATTGTTGAGTATGGAGCTAAATTACTCATGTTTTAGCATGTAAATAGAACTTCTTTGGAAGTTGACAGTAATCGACATCGGTTAGAGTGTGACCTGGCATCGATCAGGGCAAGTTGGAACCGGTGACGGTTGGGTAGAACCGACATTAGTTACCTGTGCGACAAGTTTTTAATTAACTCTCGGGATTTATTTCTATTTTTAGCATTGGAATAGATTTAATGAATGTAATTGCATGGCTAAGTGCCCTAAAGTCTTAAATGACTATTTAAAGCATAAAGCTAGGGTTTAGAATATGAGGATTGATCATAATTACAAGATAATTATGTGAGAGAGAATTCTTGGTGAAGAATCAAAAAGCTTGAAGGAAGAAAGTATTGAACATCTGAGAAGTGTAGAAGATTGTAAATCTTCATTGTATATCTTGTCAAAGCTTTGGATAATATATTGGCTTGTTTCTTAGTGGACGTAGCCCACATTGGGTGAACCACGTTAAATCTGGTGTTGATTTATGTCTCTTGTTTTGTATAATTCTTTTGGTAGAATATCTCGCTTTTATTTGCATGTATGCTTAGATATGATATATTATCTGTACAACCGGTATGCTAACCCCAACATAAAATTTCAAGGAGAAACTTTGAACACATTTTACTGATACGCTTGAACATAAAGACTCAACCATAACCATGTCATTCTAAATAAAAGACTCAATCTTATTGACCTCATTTGCATGATTAGGCATCTTATCATCTTTTTTTGACCTTGATTTCTCCTTAGCTTCCTTTTGTTGACATCCAAACTTCCTTCATTTTGAGATTTTCAACCTTCTTCACTGGCCTAGATGATTCATGAGAAAAAAATCTTGCAATATGACCTTGAGATGACACTTGTTATAAATGACCTCTTGCATACGTCTTGACTGATGAATTTTGTGATCTTTTCCATTATTCCAAGGGTACACACAACTAAGAAACTTCCTACAATACCTTACTCTATGACCAAAACAGTTCTGAAGCATAGAATGACCATGAAATTTTACATACCTCATAACATTTGGCTGCCTAATGAGATTAGGCCTTGAATAATACTTCTTTCCATGAAAACCTTCATCTTCACTTCCTTTGGAACTAAGACCAAGTTCATGATCTACTAGGTTAGGATTTTCATCTCCTTTGATATTTAGGTTTTCCATATATTCTTTGAGCTTAACATACTCTTCTTATTTCACCTTGATTGCAGTGGTCATACCTTTGATTTCATACTTCAAACTAATGTTCTCCTTTCTATGGAATGTTAAATCTTTTTGTAGATCCATCACCATCTCTTTGAGATCATCTTGACTATGCATACAAAAATTATAGGGATTACTTTTCAATCTTTCAGATTCCTCATCCTTTGAAATCAAATATGAAATACCCCTATCCAATTGAATATTGATACTTTTGATGGTTTATTCATCTTTCTTGGCCATGGATCTCAACTCATGATTCTATTTCCTTATTTTCTTAGTCATCTTGTGCTTCTAGGATCTCCTCTAAGATGTTAGAATTTCTTCACAAGGACCTGATCTGATACCAATTGTTGGAAGAACAATAGACTGGGGTTGGGTGAATCAGTCCTACAATAATTTTTATTCATTTACAAAACCATACATTCATCATTTGAGTTTTCCATACATCATTCATAACCATACATGTGCATATTAGATGTGCATTAACCATTCACAATAACACAACACAAGAGAGAGTACAAAATAAACCAAATATAAGTGGGAAACCCTCAAGGGGAAGAAAACCCATTGAAAATCTACTTATATTACACAAAGCAAAGATATTTAGTGAAGCACCAACTTCAGAAGGTGTACCAACCCATATTTTAATAGAGCACCAACCCCTAATTTAGAGAAGCACCCACTCTACAAGGAGGCTACAAACCCATAATATAATAAAGCACCAACTAAACCATCTCGAATATTAATATTTATGAGTGTTAGTGATGCCACTACTAATGTAGATCACTAATTCAACGCACACACCTTCTTCAAACCCTCATTCACCCAAACTTACTATTTATTCTTCTTTCATCGAAAAAATTTACATTAAACCCTTGCACACATACTCTATAACATTCCTCATCCTTTTAAAAACTATTTCAGCTATGAATATATGCCTTCATACCTATTTCAATCACACACATGGGTCACACTTTTTCACTCTCTCTTAGCTAGTGCGGATTTGAATTCAAACATGAAAAAATTTGGTATCCATCCTTTAGTTTTAACATTAAATCCTAAAAAAATCAAATATAATCATTAAAATATTCATAATTGACTCATGTAGGTTGTTCATGCTCAAACACACTAAACAAGCACAAAATCAATTCAAAACCCCATCACCGTGATATTTAAAACTTCCAAATTCATAAAACATGTAAAATATGACATAAAAAAATAATACATGATCATACATAAGCTTTAACCAATGAAATTATTCTTAAATTACTTAAGAATGCTCATATCTCTCTCAAAACAGTTATTTCCAGGACCCTGTCATCGCCTTTGGGGCCTCAAGACCACCCAAGAACATATAAAATATGGAATGTTACAAATAATTGGAATCCTCCTGAAATTTATATCACATCCATGTTTTCTATATATCTTGAAACATCCATATGTGCAAACCACACTATTTTTCCTCTTCACCATATTGAACTACCTAGAAATTAGTTTTACAAAATAAACTAGTTTGCACACTTGCTACCACTTTAAATACATACAAAGTAAATAAATAGGAAAAAAATTCATCCCTATTAACTCTATAACTTATATCAAGAATCAATTAATCCATATCATTCCTCTTCTACCTCCATCTTCTATTGAGAACAATCCTATTATGAGAAACAAACAATATTCTTCTCCACAAATTGAGTTAGATGACCCATAAAATATCATCATCATGAGAAAAAATATATAAAATTATAAATACCTCTGAATCTACTTTCCATAACATCTGCATTTCCTTCCCGATTTGAAGTGGAAGGCCTTCAAACAGTCCATCTCTCGCAATCGCTCATTTAGCCTTCTAGTCATCAAAAATTAAGCTTCATCTCAACTTTCTCCATCACCTCAAAATCACTTAGAATATTAAAAATGTATGGAAGACCCTTATACATGTTTTCTAATAAATTAGAAACCTTCAAAAAGGATGAAGAACTCAAAACTATCACCTTACATTATGAAGTAACTAAAGACCCTTCTTAACTAGGCATCCTCCGATTTGACCTCAAAGGTCAAGTCATTCCTTATTCATACCATATATAAAACACAATGTTGAGATATCACTAGAAATATATCTAAACTAGGATCATAAAAATGAATCAAATCTTAACTCCACGTATAGCTCCCAATTCCACATTTATCCCAATTTGCTCTAAAGCGCCCAAAAACTAGTCCTCATAAATAGGGCACAATTTTCCCTTTTTAACCTCAACCATGATCTAAAAATATCATGGACATGTAGAAAAAAATACATGGCTAAAAATTTCAATTTATTCATCACCGTATTTGGAGAACTTATCCACAAACTTATCTTCTTCTAAAAAAGCATTTTCAAGTGGTACCCACATACGGTGCATGCTATAATACACATTTATGGAAACCTAAAGGATTAATCTACGAAATAAAATCATAACTTTGGAAAAAGGAATCAAAAAATTTTAGTATACTCATTTTTCTCCAAGTCACTTTGAGCTAGGGTTTCAAAGAAACTTATCTTCTTAATGATCATTCATAAAAATGTGATGATCAAAACACCTCATTATTTTTGTAAAATATTATTAGATATATGGGAAAACATTCCTCATAATTATTTGTGTCCCATAAAAAGAATCTAATTGACAATGTGCATCATAAGGTTCACTTTTAACTCAAAAATGCATTCTAAATCACCCAGTTTTACCAAAAGTGACATATCTTGTAATTCCTTCTTTAGAATGACCTAAAAATTGTCATGAAGCATCATGAAAACATCCTATAACTAGAAATACTCACAATCTAGCCCAAATAGGTCTAAAATGTCCAACCAATCTCACTTACCTGAGATTTCTTTCCTTTTCTCCACCTTCTTTATTCCTAAGGACCTCATACATGTACTAAACCTATAATAACTGACAGAAACTCATCATACACCTCATATACAAGTGCCACCATGCCATCACCATGTTTGGTTAGGAATGATCCACTCCAAAATCGTAGCCTTTTTTTACCACTAAAATCCCAAGGTGCACTAGCACATCACTCAGCGTGAACTAAGTGCTCACCCAAAGTGCGCAAGGGTACTAGGTCCCTCTTTTATGTCATATTATTCTATATGTTATCATGATTAAATAGATATTTCATATCCATAATACATAATTAAGTATATTGAATAACATAAACCAAATATAGATCTTAACCATATACAAAAACATTTAAACAAGAACCAAGATTAACTTTACCATGCAAGATCCATTCACATATGTGTCTACAATCAATATCTAGCCACAAAGATCCATTATATTAATTGTTGTAAAACACAGAAGCTTCATACATACGTAACATAATCACCATAGTCATGCATACCCATAAACTCGCAAAGATAACTTTACCAAAACATAGAACTCTCTAAACCGTGTAAATCAATACATATTTATAGGGGTGGGGACTTTCCCTTCACCGCCCATGTACCTTTTAAAAATAGACTACATGCTAATAATAGCCATGCACCTTTACATAATAAATATGAGAGCATGCAAGCTCGCTAATAATAGATTATATAATAATATAACAATAGTATAATCCTATTATTAGCTCCAAAAATATGCATGGTGCTTGATCTTTTACTTGTCCAAAATAGCCTTTTTATTCTCCTTAAGTCTTCTACAAAATGGAAAGTGCACACTATGTCTATAATTAGCCTCAATCTACAAAACAAATATGTCCTAATCTTAAACCTTGTTGGGAGTGCCTTGTTCCATTATAGTTCTATGCACACTCACGTGCCCTATGCTCGAGCACCCAATCCTTATGCACCTTCATACTTAGGTTGTATTCCATCAGCCCAACATTACCCCACACTAAATTTATTATCGCCATAGAAATGGATAACTGTACTTATCTTTCTAAGAATAAGGAATGAAAGAATAAAGGAATTACTACACAAAAATAATGAAAGATTACTCGACGCTCTGCTCTTCTACAAGCAGGATCAACTATGGATATTCATTCTTAATTTCTACCTCCAATGCATTCTAATCACTTAACACATTATTCATTTTATTTGGAATGTCTATAAGGACTACCTCCAATTCATCAAGTGTCATATTCTCACCTTCATTCTGTAGTATCTTGAGTACATTGGATAGACTTGAGACCATTCCATCCATCACATCCATTTTCTGCGCTAACGATTTTCCAATGTCTTTTATTTTCTCCTTATGTGGATCTTAGGATGTAACAAGCACATCACACTTCTCTCGCTAATCCTATCCATGTGCCCAAGTGTCTCATTATTCATTTCTTTAAGGACCTCATTCTCTTCTTCAATGGTCCTTGTATTTATAATTGCATCAGGGGTCACACACATGTTTAATTCCAAATCTGCAAAGTAAGGCCTCATAACTCATAATATTCCACACAATAGTTTCCTTGGCCATCTTTGCCTCCTTTGTAACATACTTTGGTTTTGGCATTCACATGGGTCCCTCCTCCAGAAGAAACTGAGTTGTTGTACGTAAATAGTGAAGAGTGGATGGAAAATATTTTGCAACCATATCCTATAAATTTGGCCTCTTCGTTATAATCTCATCACCAATTTATTCTTCCATTTTAATAAATTTATGCATTTCTACCTTAGCCTTATCTCTTTCTTCTATAAGACTCTTGATTTTAGTTTCTTTATCCTTCTTATCATTGAATAACTCTCTAATTATTGCCGCTTTATCAATATCCCGATGTGCAACTTCTACAGATACTCTAGTTAGGGCATTGCTTACCTACTCATTTGACATGATAGTGGGCTTAACAGTTACATGGCATGAATGGGGCACCTTCTTCAATCTACATGAAACACAATATTCCTCACATACGTAAAAGTTAGGCTCATCCATATGAGTCTACATCATCCATGATAATTGTTTCCTTGTGCATGTGGTCACCATCTTTGCATCCATGAGCTCCCATCCATATAAGTCCTTGGGATGAAAATTACTTTGGAACCATGCATGTATGATTTTTCTTAGGTCATCAACATACCCAATAGATGGAGTCTCATACGTCGCATCCTCATTCTCCTTCCTTGATTGCTTACCTTTTTGAATCTAGGTGCTGGATCAAGTAATGTGCCTTCACTGTCTCTCGCAGTAGGGGGCATTCTGACGATAGCTCACCCTTATCTTCACCTATCTCCAGGAAAATATCCCCACTATCTATGTTCTTCTCCTTCAAATCCTCTTCATCTTTCTCCATTTCCTCTTTTTGAGGATCTTCTGTATCCTCAGTCCGAACTAGAGTGTTTGGTGCACTATCTCTAGATTTATCTTCCTCATCATCCTTTTGAGGAATGTACTTGTACCTTTTATTTTTTTAGGTTCTACTTTCACAGGTGAAGTTCTTGGTGACCTCCTAAGGGGTTGTGATGTCCCCGCACCCTAATTCCTTGTTCTTCTTAGTACTCTCTTAAACTGAGGTTCCTCAGTAGTCTGTTCTATATCCACCTCAATTATGTCTCTGTGTCCAACACTTCATCTTCTTGTTATATTAGAGGGGTTACCTCGTGCTCCATTTTATTCCCAACGGTAGGCTATTAAATACACATGTGCTCCAGACCACCACTATCTTCCTGCAGTTCTTCTTCCTCTCCTTATTCTTCCTCAAGGGGCATGGTGTCTTCTTCATCTTGTAGTGTACCAACTGTATGCTTCCCCTTGGGTGGTCTAGGGAGCTTGAATTCATTTTCCACATATCTCCCATTTTCTAACTTGGGCTTGAGTTGGATATATACAAGGGCTACTCCACTTTTCCCAATGGCCAAACTCATTTCCTTCATGTTAATATTATCTGAAATTAATCTCTCAATATATGCAGACTTGGATAGAAATTAGTCTTCCTCACTTTGTGTGGTAGTTGTATTCTACCTTGTCTGCATTGAAAATCAGTTGACGCTTCTAAAAAGCTATGTATAGATTCCTGGAAGTAATGTACAGTGAAGGAATAAGGGATCTTACACGAAGTAAAAAAGTGTTGGTATACTAAAAACTATACTTGTTTATCTAATACTAAAGGAATATCCTTGGGTATTCTCCATTATTCTTCAAATGCATCTCAAAGGCACTCATACCATAATTTTCCATTTGTTTAAATGGTCCACTCATGGTCCCATCACATGTATACTTAGAAAATATCTCTATAAGAGATTTCTTCTCCTTGGGATATTCCCATACTTTTTCCTTAGGCCCATTAGGCACTCCAATTTCTACAAAAACAAGGGATAACAAGATCGCGCCGAAACTTATCTTCTCACCTTCATGTGCTTCCTCAATGATGGTTTCAACAATGAAACCCGCCAAGTTGTAAACTACACCTTCAGTCATTTTCTTCACTATGTGCAGCCACAATGTATTCACCTACGACCATCACTCTTGGTTATTAATCTTTGTGAGGAGGTGCACTGCTTCGAACCACCGAGATACTTCTATAGCTTGTCGATGTCCATCCCACACCCTCCCTTGGTGTAACCTAGTACCTTCCTTGTCACAATTATTTCCTCTTTATCTATGAGGTTCCTATTCAATTCAATACCGAGTTCCTAAGTCTTGTCAAACTCCCAATCAAGGGTGCAATGAGCCTCATCCATCGCATGAAAAAATAGAAGAAGTCCTCATGGACTTTGTTTGTCAACCACCGGTATAATTTTTATAGTTTTCCAAATAGGGGAGTTCTTATAACTATAAAGCTCCCATATTTGTAAGCGATTTCTCTCCGCACTATCATACGAGGCTATATAATTTGTTTTCCTCTTGTTTATCTTCACAACCAACAAATTATCTAGTTCCTCCTTATTATCCTTCGTTCTGTGATTATAATCACTCACATTGCAGCGATGAACGTGTGAGTCCCAATTATCACCCATGTAAACCCCTTTGGGTATTGCATCTCTCGATAAATAGATTTCAAGGGTACCCTCTACTTTAACTTCAAATTCCTTCTACTTCTTTATCCTTGTGGCCACTCTACGTTCTCTCTTAGGTGCCATGGAAAAAATAAAGGTGTGATATTTTACAAGATTTGATCTCTCAGAATCGATAATCGCATGCCCTAGCTTGGTTCTACATTCCTTAGCTTCAACTTGAACCCTAACAATGATTTATCTTCCTCACAAGCCTTCATTTTTCTCAAACACTTCTCTCTAATAGAGCTCCAAATAATCCCATGCTAAAATCCCTCTAGTTCAGTTTGCACACAACTCTTTGCACTTCATAACTCACTCACTAACTCACTCTTCTTCAAATCGCTCAAGTGATATTGATCACAAAGGTAAAACCAATTTCCCAACACCTCCTTATATAGATTTTCAAAAAAATATGCATTTATTACTCGCCAACTATAACCATACTTTGTATTACTTGACGTTTCTTCAGTTTTCTTTGTTGATTTTTTTGTGCCAGTCATACCTTCTGGCACACCTACTACTCCTCAGCCACATACCTCATTTTGTGTTCCTTCATGCACAGAAGTAGTTCACCACTACACCTTTCACTAAGTAGTTTCCACTACTACAGCCTACATCATGTAACACTATACTTCCATTTATCCATACATGGTCTTAATTTATGAGAAAATTTCCTCTATCTACACCTTTACTTCAAGCACCTACACAAAATCTCTTTATGCATATCCATATTTAAATAACATTCAAACTTGGTCCATGTACCATGTATATAATCCACCCCACACTAAGGGTATGTGCGGTCCTCTGTGCATGAAAACACTTAGATAGTAATCAACTTCTGGTGCACAAGCATGATTATTACACAAAACACTAAACTAGATTGATAAATAATATCGACAGTGAAGGAAAAATAAATAAAGAAAATGCAGAAAGGAAATATAATCTAAGTGACAATACTACCTTATTACAAACACCAAGAAGACTTATTTATACTAGGCCTTTAGCCTACTCCCGTTGAAGTAACCGGGAAACTGTGTTCCATCCAGTACCTCTAATAAGAAAGTGCCTGAATAAAGTATAAAAGTTATAACATACGGTCCCAACCAATTAACTTTAAGCTTTTCGGGGTGGCGTAGAAACTTTGATTCATTAAGAAGAACCATATGTCCAACTTCAATCTTATATCCTTAATATGTATGTCATGTCATGCCTTTTTCCGGCCTTTTTGTGCTTTCGAATCCATCATGCTATAGCATGTCGTTCATCTAACTACATCAGTTTGTCATTATGCTCCTCAAGTTCTTGCTCATCAGCCAAACCTCTTGCAAACAATACACAGAGAAGGTAAAATGAATTCCACTAGTATAATAGCCTCCATATGAAACACCAATTGAAAGGTCATGACCTTATTCAACCTCTTGTAGGTTTTCCTATATGACCAAAGTACAATAGAGAATTTATCATCCCAGTCCTTCCTTCCAACATCAAAAATTTTAGTCAATGTATGGCTCAATATCTTGTTGAAATCCTCAATAGTTCCATTTGCTTGAGGGTGATAAGGTGTTGTTTTATGATGTGTAACCATAAATTATGCCAATAGTATCTTGATAGTCTCATTAAGAAAATGAGTACCCCTATCACTTGTAAAAATTAGTGGGTATCCATACATATTGATAATAGTTTCTCACATAAATGTTCCTACCACGGTTGTCATGTAATCCTTTGTAGCACCTTTGCTTCAGCCCACCTTGTAAGATAATTTGTATAAGTTATGATGTAGCACAATCCACTTGTGCACGGGTGGGGAAATAGGACCCACAAAGTCAATTGCCCAGATTTTAAAAGGTTTTGCACTAGTAATAGGGCATAAAGGCATCTCATCTCTATGTCCAGGCTTTCTAAGGTGTTGGCAATAGTCACATACCTTACAATATTCTTTTAAATCCTTATACAATGTTTCCCATCAAAGGCCTGCTAATAAAATATTATGCATGGTGGCATCCCATGCACAGTGTCCACCTACAATCCCCGCATGAGCTTCTTCCATAATGGCTTCACACTCATGTTCAAGTACACATCAACGTAACACTTCATCCCGACCTATTTTGTATAAGTCTCCACTAATCAAAATGTAAGGCACAACGCGAATGGAAATTTGTTTTTTCTCTAAAGATTTTATCCCTTCAGGTGCCACACTAATTCGTAAAAAGACAACAATATATTCTAAGTCAAAGGAACATGGTTTAATCTAAATAGATGTGCATTCAGCATTGTTTCCTCAATGCTCTATGCATTCTCACCTATAGTAATATTTGATAAATGATTTGGTCTAGAATTACTCTTTCCTGGCTTCACCACAACTATAAAGTCAAATTCCTGAAATAACAAAGTATCCAATGACATATGCGCCCTGCAAAACGAGCTTGTTCACCAAGTACTTCAATTCCATGTGATCTGTATAGAAAATGAAATTTTTACCAACAATTAATGTCGAATTTATACAACGCGTAGATTATGGACAAGGCCTCACACTCTGTAGTTGTATAGTTCTGTTCTACTCGATTTAACTTCCTGCTTGCAAAGAAAATAGGATGATCAACAATCCATTCTCTAGGCTAGGCTAATACTGCACCAATGGCCATGTTAGAGGTGTCCACATGCACATGAAAAGTCTTAGTCCATGAAGGAAAGAGCAAATAAGCATTATAGTACGCCTTTCCTTAAATGTCTCAAATGTGCACTTTTGCGCCTCACCCTAATAGAACTTGCCTTTACCCTTCAAAAAATCCTCTAATGGCACAACAATCTTGGCATAACCTTTGATGAAATACTGTAATATCTTGTGTGCCCCAAGAATCTACGTACCTCACTCTGGCTAGTAGGTTCCTCTAGGCCCAAAATAACAACCTTAGCATGATCTACTAATAAGCCTTATAAATTATATCTCCCAAAAAAGTCCCTAAGGGTGTATAAAACACACACTTCTTGATGTTTAAAGAGATGCTCAACTATCAACATCTCTCAAACATAAGCCTCAAATTATCATAGTGATCTTTCACAAGCCCATACACTATCCAATCATCCAAATAAACCTGTAATAACTTATGAATAAAGTCTTGGAGTGTCTCGCAAAAATGCGTGAAAATACTGCACGTGCATTCTTTAATCTAAAAGGCATAACTATGTATGTAAAAATTCCCCATTTAGTGGTGAAATTTATCTTCTCTTGATCCTCTTTAGCTATCCTTGATGATATCTAGAAAATCCATTAGTGAAGGACTAGATATGGCCCCTTCAAGTGCCTTTCAATATTTCTTCAATAAACGGTGTAGGGAAAGGATCAATTACACATGCAAAATTTAGCTGTTAGGAAATAAGGAATAAAATATGCGGAATAATCCCTCACATAATCACAATAGTAGAGACTAATATGCATAAAATATTATAGATCTCAAATAAAAGTGTAGAATAAAATAACACAACACAAAGAGACAATATTTAACGTGGTTCAACCAAATTGGGCTACGTCCACCAAGAGTCACTTTCTCATATTTTATTACAAGCCACTTGCTCTCTTAATACAATACCTAGATCTATTTAGAGCTATGCTCAACAAACTCTAAAAAATTCACACTGAATTCAAAACACATCTACAATGTTACATTAACCCTACAATATGCATAAAATCACATAAGTAGATAACTGCTTAAGAAGTTTTACAAAACTGTGGATATAAAAACCATGCACCAAACCCATCCCATAAACCTATGGGTCAAAAATATTACCCATATGAGATAATCATGTTTCCCGGTATATCGGGCACATTTTAAGGCCAATTTTTTTATAGTACTCTTAGTATACGAGTCTTCAACATTCTCTCACATGAAAACAGGCTCCAAAACCTAATAATCTCCCACTTGGAGTCTAGTTTTCCTCCGAGAAAGCTTTTCAACCCTTCACTAGTTTCAGTGAAGACCAACCAAAGCTGAACACAGCTTCAATTTTTCCCTTATGACCACCTTGGTCATCATGGTTGTAGAATTGACTGGTATGAATCTTCTCCAGCTTCAAGTTCTCTTCCTCCAAAGTTGTCTTGATGAAATGGTACCTTCACTATATATGATTTGTCCTAGAGTGGAAAGTAGAATTCTTAGTTAGGTGTATAACACTCTGAATATCGGTATGCATCTTTCCTTCCTCCTGCTTATGCCCCAACTCCTCAAGCAATTGTTGTAACCAAATCATTTCTTTTCTTGCCTCTTTCACAACAACATACTCAACCTCTGTGGTTGAAAAAGCCACTAGCTTCTGTAGTCATGAAATCCAGCTCACTATTGTCCCACCTATAGTGTAAACATAACATGTCATGTTCCTCCTGCTGTCTAAATCTCCAAACATATCTAAATCTACATAACCACACAAAGTGGTGTCTCGATCCATAGCACAAAAAGTCCCCATAGTCCCTCTCAAATACTTGAAGGATCCACTTTACACATGCAGTGATATCTACCTAGATCACTCATAAATATACTCACCACTCCCACTTCATGGGCAATATCAAGCTCGGTGCACACCATGGCATACGTAAACTGCTAACCATTGAGGAGTAAGGTACCTTAGACATCTAGTTTCTCTCTTGCTCTGTCTTGGGACACTACTTTTTTGATAACTTGAAATGGCTTGTCAAAGGAGTCCCAAACGGTTTAACATCCTCCATATTAAACCTCTCCAATACCTTCTTAATGTAATCTTTCCGAGATAAAGTCAACTTCCATTCCTTCCTATCCCGAGATATCCTCATACCTAGGATTTCTTTGGTTTCCCCCAAATCCTTCATGGAAAAGGATTAAGTTAGCTTCTTCTTGAGTACTTTTATTTCCTTCATGTTTTTACCTACAACCAACATATCATCCTCATAAAAACACAGGATAATGTAACTTCCATCTTGAAATTTCTTTGTATACACGTAATGGTTATAATGGCATCCAATATAACCTTGCTCCATCATGAAGCTATCAAATTTCTTATACCATTGACGTGGAGCTTGTTTCAAGCCATACAAGCTCTTCTTCAGTTTGCACACCATCTCCTCTTTATCTTTGACCTCATATCCCTTTGGTTGCTGCATATATAGATCCTCCTCAAAATAACCATGGAGAAATGTAGTATTTATATCAAGAAGCTCTAAGTGCAAGTATTTTTTTGTAACTATTCCAAGAATAGTTCTAATAGAAGTCATTTTTACTACAAGAGAAAAAATCTCATCAAAATCTATACCTTTTTTTCTATGCAAACCCCTTGACCACCAACCGGGCCTTGTATCTTTTCTTGCCTCCTTCCTCTTTGACTCTAAACACCCACTTGTTTTGTAATTCTCTTTTTCCTTTGAGTATCTTCACTAAATCCCATGTCTAGTTCTCCATGAGAGCCTGATGCTCCTCATCCATGGCTTGCTCCCACTTCTTCTTGACATCTACTTGCATTGCTTCATCAAAGCTCTTTGGCTCTCCATTGTTAGTGAGTAATAAATAATAAAGAGAAGGAGAAAAATTTATAGGTTCTCTTATTACCCTAAAAGACCTCTTCAATATAGGAGTTTGGGGTTCTGTTGAGGAGGCTCGAATTGATTTATGTGTCACTTTCCCATCTAGAAGATCCTCTACCGCTACATATTCTTTCTTGGATTCTTCCCTATTTTCCCGTAATTACTACTTATTAATGTCTTTCTCATTAAAAACCACATCCCTAGATCGGATGTTTTCCTTGTCCTTAATACTTCAACATTTATATCCAAAGTCATTACCACCATAACCAATGAAAGTACATTTTTTGATTTAGCCTCTAGTTTGGTCCTATCATCCTTGTCTATATGGAAAAACACCTCGCATTCAAAGACTCTAAGAAATGAATAATCAACTTTCTTACCATACCAAGCCTTCTCGGATATGCCTCCATCCAAGGAACTTCGAGGTTCCTCTGTTTATCAAGTACATAGTTGTGTTCACTGCTTCTACCCAAAAAGAAAGAGGTAGTCCTGCATGTAACCTCATGCTCTTAGCACATTCCATTATTGTTTTGTTCATCCTTTCTAACACCCCCTTCTGCTGGAGTTCTTGGAACCATCTTTTTCCCCGTGGATTCCATTCTTAGAACAATAATAATCAAATTCATTGTTGCAATACTCCCCTCCATTATTTGACCTGAGACATTTTAGCTTAAGACATGTTTCATTCTCTACCAAGGCTTTCCATTTAACAAAATTTTCAAATACATCATATTTGTTTCTAATACAATAAACCAAAATTTCCTTTTGCATCATCAATAAAAGTAACATAATAACTTAAACCCCTAAGAGATGATACATGAGTTGGCCCCCATACATCGAATGCACCAACTATAACTTACTCTCTTTCTTTGTAGGTCCAACCTTGAGAAACCTTACTCAATTTTGTTTCCCATATATGCAGTCCTCACAGAACTCCAAGAATGTTTCGTATATCTAGGAAAATCTCTCTTTATGATCTCCATGCCCTTATGGCTCATATGAACGAGCCTATAGTGCCACAATGTTGTATCTATCAAGCCACAATATTACAAACATTAGTCCTATAAGTGGTTAAATATAAGGTTCCAACCTTCTTACCTCTTACCTAAAAAAAGAGAACCCTTGGTAACCTTCCAAGAGTTTACATGTAAGTATCATCGTATAACCATTGCTTCCTAACTATCCCGCCGATATCAAATTTCATTTTAATGTAGGCACATGTCTCGAAATATTTTAATAACCAAGTATTCCCATTCTCGCATCTTAACCTGAATAGAACCTTTTCCAAATATCTGCAAGGCTCATCATCACCAAGAAAAACATGCCCAAAACCTCCTTAAACATAATCAACAAAATAATTCCTATGTGGAGTAGCATGGAAAGAAGCCCCCAAATATAAAACCCCAAATTCAGTAATATTGTGTAAAGAAATAATCAAAGCATCCTGACATACATTACCTGTTGCCACATTTTCCTCCTTGTTTTCTTTCTGTTGTTTCTTCTTATCCTGAAACTCCCAACATTCCTTCTTTGCATGCCCATAATTACAACAATGCTAGCATAATATCTTACTTTTGGATTTTGACCTTTCCCAATCCTTTGATTTTCTATGGATTCTTCTATTCTTTGTCTCCCTCTAGTTTCCCTTTGTCAAATAATTCCCTCGAAGTAGAAGATTCCCTAGAGATTTTTCTTCACATTTCCTCGCTTAGAATAACCCCTACAACATCCTCAAATTTCAACCTTGATTTAGTTGGAACCGAGTTGCTTACCGCCATTACCAGGCTATTCCAACTCTCAGGTAAAGAGCAAAAATTAATAAAGCCATAAATTCTTCATCAAATTCTATTATAACCAAAGATAACATATTTAAAACTGTATTAAAATAATTTAAATGATCTTCTATTGAACCATTCTCATACATCTTCATATTAAACAAATTTTTCATTAAAAATATCTTATTAGAGGCAGAGGGTTTTTCATACAACTTCCCTAATGCATCCATAAGTTATTTTGTAGTATTTTCCTTTGAAACATTAAATAATACTGAAGATGCAAGACACATCTAGATTGTCCCAAGTGCCTTCCTATCTAACAAATCCCATTCCACATCCATCATGCTTGAGGGTTTGTTCACCTTCTCAGATAATGGAATATAAATATCCTTCTAATAAAGGTAATCTTCCATCTACATCTTCTAAAGACTGAAATTATACCCGTTGAATTTATCAACCCTTGATCTTCCATCATCTTCCATAGCTCCCACTCAAGATAAAAATTTCCCTATGATTCAACACTTTAGCAAACCAAACCAGGATATAATACCAACTATTAGGAAATAAGGGATAAAATATGTGGAATAATCCCTCATAGAATCGTAACAGTAGAAACTAATATGTAGAAAATATTACAGATCTCAAATAAAAGTGTAGAATAAAATAACAAAAGACAAAAAGACATTATTTAACATGGTCCACCCAAATTGGGGTATATCCACCAAGAATCACTTTCTCAGATTTTATTACAAGCCACCACCTCTCGATACAATACCCCGATCTTTTGGAGCTATGCTCAACAAACTCTATAGAATTCACACCGAATTCAAAACTCATCGACAATGTTACATTAACCCTATCATATGCACAAAATCACATAATTATACAATCGCTTAACCAATTTTACAAAACCATGGGTATCAAAACCATGGACCAAAACCGACCCATAAACCTATGGGTCAAAAATCCCACCCATATGATAAAATCACATTTCCCAAGTATATTGGGCATGTTTTAAGGCCAACAAATTTTACAAGTACTCTTAGTGTATAGTCTTCAACATTTTCTCACATGAAAACAGGCTCCACAACCTAACAATAACACTTTCTCTTAGTAGGTTCCTCTAGGACCAAAATAACAACCTTAGCATGACATACTAATAAGCCTTCTTATAAATTATATGTCCCAGCAAAGTCCCAAAGGGTATAGAAAACACACACTTCTTGATGTTTAAAGAGATTCTCAACTATCGACATATCTTAAACATAAGCTTCAAATTATCATAGTGATCTTTCACAAGCCCATACAATGTCTAATCATCTAAATAAACCTGCAATAATTTATGAATAAAGTATTAAAGTGTCTACACGACAATGCACAAAAATACTGCAAGTGCATTCTTTAATCCAAAAGGAATATCGTGTATGCAAAACTTCCCCATTCAGTGGTGAAATTTGTCTTCTCTTGATCCTCTTTAGCTATCCTCACTTGATGATATCAAAAAAACCATTAGTGAAGGAGTGGATATTGAACCCTACAATGCCTTCCAATATTTCTTCAATAAATGGTGTGGGAAAAGGATCAATTACACATGCATAATTTAAATCCATGTAATTTAAAAAGATCACGATCCTTCCATCTTTCTTGATACTTATCACCATAGGGCTAACCCACTCTGACTCCTCAATGGGCTCAATGATTCTAGAATTCAACATCTTATCAATTTCTTCTTTTACCTTGACGCGTAGGTTAGGATTCATCCTATAAGGCCTCTTCCTAACTGGGCATACACCTTCCTTTAACTTGATTCTCATCTCACCCAAAGATTCATGTACCCCCTTTAATTCATGATATCCCCTAGGAAACATGTCCTAGAAGTCGTGCAACAACTCAATTATCTTAGCAACCTTAGATTCGACTAATAATCTCTAATTATGCCCTCCTTGGGTTCAAAATTTTTTCCAATGTTGACCTTCTTAGTTTTCATAGGATCATGGTAGGTGCACACCTTCTCATCTACACTATCTAAGACCTCGTACATACCCTCTATATGTTCAACATCTAGATTCTCCATTTCTTCATCATCAATGACATAGACCATCTTTCCCTTTTATTTTTCTAGGAAGGCACACCCAAGTTGTTCTGCATTTGTTTCTTCTTCTTTAAAGTGTGCCTCTAGGTCTAACTCACCTAGTAATTCCTAAATAAGTTCCTCAGCCTTTGCACTATCTCCCATAGTCAAGCACTTCATAACCTATAATGCCTCATTCACCAAAGGTTTAGTGGAAAAATAGTCAAAGGTATGAATCATACCTGCAGTCATTTCTTGCTAATTTATAGTCTCTATATTCAACTCTGCATAGACATACCATGTGCATGTGTAGCCTCACAAGGTGTAGTAGAGATTGTGCACCCACAAAAAAGGTGGTAAAGCTTCTTTCCCATATGTCGAGTCTCTCACACTTTGTTAAACGTGGTGGTGAACAAGATACTTACCATGAAATTCATAGATCCGAGTAGACGCATTACTCCGAGAGAAATCTAGTTGAGAAGGCAATCTCAATTCTCACCATTTTAAAAGGTTATCCTTATGAACCATCCACTAGCAAGATGTTTTCCCACACAGAGTATATACTAGCATATTACTTCTTTCCACTTGATCTATCCATTGAACTTCTATACTACATAGGAATACTTCAGGATTTCCTTCTCTAGTGTACCTTAGTACCTAGTTACTACCCAAATGCCTAACATAATGTGGCCTACTTATGCATGTAACTGTACTCCTCACTTCACGCCCAACCATTTCATAAGTTCCATGTGCCTAGTTATCACATGAAACACTTGTAGTATCACTCATGGACTATGCATCATCCCATTAGAGAAATCCTTCCTTTGATGGTTCAAGCACTTCTAGATCTCTAATGGTGCACACATAAATTATGTTCAAATCCTCTTCACTTAAGGGCTCTACATAAGGTGCAACTTTCCCATCTACCAAAGGAATGATGGTGCACTCTTCCTTGTTCTCAAAACTGATGTAACCCTTATTGAAGCACAAATTAGATTTTTTTGCATAACACAAAGTGTGCCCAAGTAGTGCCAGAAAGTTGTCTGTTTCTCCAAGTGCTAAGACCTCAAAGTACCTTGTAAACTTGGCCCCTTGTATAGTAATTGTAACATATTTTAAAACCCCAATAGGCATGGCTTTAGTCCTATTTTCCATAAACAAGAAATTTTAATATGGTTGCAATGGTGGTATGCCCATCTGAGTCCATGCAGCCAAAGTGAGTACATTCACTTCTACACCTATGTCAATCAAAATGTTACTTAAAAGCCAACCATAAACAAAAATAGTCAAAGTGATCTCTTTGTCATAATCCAGACTATGAGGAGGCAGGTTATCATGAAAATTTGTCTTTCATGCTCTATTCAAGCATGTAGGGTGTTTCCCTTTAACCACTCCCCCAACAATGGAATGATGTTATCATGTCACAACATCTTGCAAAATTCCTTTAAATAATTAACATCAATCTAATGGATTTCAACAACTTTATTTTTCTCTAACTTCCATGTTTGTTCATTCAAACATTGTACCTCACCCTACAAATTCCTGATCACCTCCATGGTTTCTTGAAAATCCTCATTCTAATGCATAGGATCTAAATAATTTTCATGTCATACCTCTTCATTTGTGATAACATGCTTCTACTTTGGAACTTATCTATGCACGTAGCCTCATTGCGTGTAGTGATCTTCATAGGTACCAACTAAGGATCATATGCTAACTTCGACATCCACGGGTCTTCCATAACACATTATACTCTAACCATCCCTACGCCCTTATCCTACTTGTGATATTTATTGAAGTGTTCATATAAGTCTAGGCATTCTTCATAGTTGTGGTTCTTCCCATAGAAATAACAAATAATTTTCTAAGGGAATTCTTGCATATAATGATCGGGGATCCACATGTATAACATGTTCCATGAGGAAACTCACTCCTTCCACCTCCATGACCTTGGCCTCTAAATCCTCCATGATATATGTGACATCTACCATGACCTCTATCAATATTCCCTTCATTGTGATCATGATCATGATGCTCACCTTTCTCCTTTGAATTATTTGCAACACTAGTTTATCATACACTAGTATCAATGAAATCATGAATCTGATCAATCAACCTGTAATTTTTATTATCATGAGTGGTAGACCTACAAATCTTGCAATAACAAGACATGTTATTTCTTATTGTACGTTGCAACAATGGGCACCTGCTTGAATCATGATCCAAGTGATAAATCTCATAGTCCAACAACATGGCACACACCAATTTATAAGGGAAACTATCCTTAGTATTCCCTTCTACTTCACAATATATGCACCAAATTCCACTATGCATATCATGCGAATAATTAGCTTAAATTTTTTCTAATTGATTCACCATAACTATAATCTGGGCCTCCAAAATGGTCTTACACCACCGTCTACACTCCCAACTACCTCGGCGTGTGTGGAGTGCTTCAAGCATCTCATGTGGATCTGTATAAATATAATGTTAGAGCACCCTTATAAAATGTGTGATCATTTCTCCAACGAATCATTGAGCATGCTAGCTTAGGTGAATGTCATAAGATAACTTCAACAAAAGGGTTTTAAAATGTGTATCATACTCCTGATCACTCTCGGAAGTACCCTACTTGATTTCCTTCAACGTGCTAATGCTCTTATGCTCAAACTCCAAAATATAGAACTCTTTCAAGAAATAATTCCACAAAGACATATAATCTACAGTCAGTGCGGATCAAATTTTGTGTACCAACTATGCACGTGCCTTTGCAGTGTAATTGCAAACTGACTTACCTTGTGCTCAGGAGCCGTAATCTACTTCGCGCGTTATAGTATCTCACACATATGTATGTTCTTAGTTACATATTTTATCCCTCTATATTATGGAAGATAAAGAGACGTCTCCATATAAATATTCTAGGGCTGGTGTGGATCATGCCCACCGGATCATAAAAACCTATATTTCCTCCTCCCCTAGAACCACCGGATCCTCCAGATCCTAAGCCACCTGATCCTCTTGATCCTCCTCCTATATCACGTATCAGACCAGAAGATACAATGCCTTGTGTCCTAATTATTTTGCTAAACTCAACTCCTATAGTCTGCAAAGTTGTGCTACTTCCAGACATGATGCCAATGTTCTACGCACCCAAGTTCTATACTCGATGATGTTCCATAAAACATACCTATAACTAGACCTTTGAATAACATAAACGAAGATTACACCACCAAAGATGAATAGTCTACCTGATTAAGTGCTAAACTTGACTGTAAATTAAACCTATCTATCACTATTCTACTACACACACTAGCTTTCTTACTGATAAATGTCATAGAAACTAGAAAAACAAGTGCAAGGGCTAGGTCACGAGGGAGGATCAAATGTGTTTCTACGGTCCACATAGCTTCCACCAGTTTGCTCTCATCTGAGGTCGAAGAGGGTTCTCTACTATGCTATCCCAAATGGGGGAGTTCGAGATGCTCTATCTTGATGTCCTTAGTGTGAGCTCCAAATCCTTCACGAGCCATCTCTCTCTACAATGCCATCTGTTTCACAAATTCACACTAATTTTCTAAATCCCTCTCGCGCACCTCATTAAACTTAAGCCATGTTTATTTTCTATGCCTTTCGGCCACTAGATCCATCATATTTCATATCATCTGCTCTTGCCCCGTGCATGGTGGGGTTTAGCTAGCCATAGGTTTTTTGAAAAATCCAAGGTCATAATCAAGATCTTAATTTCCAAAGGAATATCGCGTAAATAAGGTCCTCTCGTTTTGCAAAAGAAATTGAAATCAACAACATCCGGAAAATAATAAGTAAAAACTACATACTCTAAGATATAAATATTCAAAACACTATGGAACCAATGATCTACAATGTGTGTATACGTCGATCTGCATCATAAAAATCTTGGAATTATTCATGTGTCCAAAATCTTAAGTTTATCTTTGAAGTGTAATAAACCAACCATTTGTACAACTCTATGGAAAATATGGAGAACAACATCTCATACAACTCGTGATATAGATTCTACTTAATCAAGCGTGTGCATTAAAATCTGGTCCATTGCTAAATCTGCGAGCTTATTCTTCCTCCAAATTTTATAACCACTCTTAAACAACTGGCCAAGGTAAACCGATATGTCTTCGTCATACAACATCTTTCCAAAAATTAAAAAAGAGGTCCCTTAAAGAACGAAACCAAAATGTAGCCTAGTTTTAACCACTAAAAGCCCAAGTCGCTATTGTCACATCAATCGGCTGAACCGAGAAGTCACCTAAAGCACACAAGGGTACCAGGTCCCTCTTTTATGTCATCTTGTTCAAGGAGTTAGCATGATTAAATAGATATTCCATATCCATAATAGATAATTAAGTATATTACATAGCATAAACTAGATCTAGATCTTAACCATATGCAAGAAAATATAAACAAGAACTAATATTGACTTTACCATACAAGATCCATTCACATATATGTCTACAATCAATACCCATCCACAAAGATCCATTATATTCATTGATGTAAATCAAAGAAGCTTCGTACATATGTAGCATAATCACCATAGTCATGCACACCCATAAACGCACATCATAACTCTACCAAAACATAGAACTATCTAGACCATGCAAATCAATACATATTTATAGGGGTGAATACTTGCCCTTTCTTTGTCCATTTACCTTTCAAAAATAGACTACATGCTAATAATAGCCATGCGCCTTTACATAATAAATATGAGAGCATGCAAGCTCACTAATAATATATTATCTAATAATATAACAACAATATAATCCTATTATTATCTCCAAAAATATGCATGGCGCTTGATATTATACTTGTCAAAAATATCCTTTTCATGCTCCTTAAGTCTTCTACAAAATGTGCATTGCACTCCATGTCTATAATTAGCTTCGATTTGTAAAACAACTAAGTCCCGATCTCAAACCTTCTGGGCACATCGTGTTCTACTATAGTTCTGTGTATGTTCACGCACCCTATGCCTATGTGCCCAATCCTTCCATTCCTTCATATTTAGTATTTATTCCATAAGCTCAACAAAAACTCAAGCCGGTATACCATTCTGTAAGCTCCGGGGCTAGGAATAAACATGGAATGACCTAACTTAACCATGAATTGACCACATTGACCTTTTAAAAACTAATTAACACCTTTAACACACCTCTAAGACAATAAATGACATTATGACATCCTTTAATAAGCTTGGGATACCTCAAAATATGGCTTAACTCACTACATCATGCACTAGGACGTCAAATAACATCACCAAACTTGGTCACTACCAATCAAACTTCATACTTGACCTTGATTGACACCTCATTGAGACTCATTTGACCTCATGACACAATTTTACTTCAATGAAATTGATATCAATGACAACACTAACACACAATGGAAAAAATTAATCTCAACTAAGCCTATACTTTCTTCTTTGTTTTTATGAGTTAAGTTAGGAGTAATATTATAAGTTTTGAATAGAATAATTCAGAATCAGTTTTTAGTTTCTTATTTTCTTAATAGGAACTCACACTACCCATATAGTGATCTGGGTTACTTATTTGAATCAATTAAAACTAACCATAATTTCATTAAATTTGGACATATTCTAGTCCATATTAAAAACCAAAATTTTCTGTATTGGTTTTATTTGTATCAAATAATGGAATTCAAATATACTATTATTGGATTCCAAATTAGATATTTTTGGAATTATATATCATCTTTTTTGGAATTCAATTTTAGGGTTTATGGTTTTTAGTTTGAATAAAAATAGTAAATACTACAAGGTATATTTAATCATTTATCGATTGTTATTTATTTATAGGTTGTCCTACATCTATGAAAATTTTATGCCTAATTTTTTTTTAATATATTAAAGGAAAAATAAAGGTTACATTAATAGTTTGTATATACTATTGATTCTAATTACATGCCAAATATTCTTAAAATGGGAATATGTCCATTCTGGTACAAACAATATGCTTCGAATGGACATTTTCTCATATTCTTATTATATAATGTACAATATTTACAATGAGTTGTTCAACATGTTCAGAGCTAATGGAAGTGAATTTTTTGGAATTAAAATTATGAGAAGTTTGGGGATTGAAATATAAGTTTTCAAGATATAAAAGTGTAATGGTCAGGAGATGGAAGTATGGATGGTATGGAGTTGGAAGTATAGATGGTTTGGAATTGGAAGTGTGAATGGTAAAAGTTGGAAGAATGTTTGATTTGGAGTTGGAAGTATGAATGGTCCAGAGCTGGAAGTATGATTGGTCCGGAGCTTCCTATAAGACTTAATTTCCACAACCCGAGCATAATAAAAATTAAAAAACTTAATTATATTTATTAAACATTGTTACAACTATATTGAGTAAACTCAATCAATCTCATTAATTTTTGTATATTTCCAAATAATGACACATATTTTAGTGTAGCCCCACATGATTTAACCATGTGCATAAGTGTGTAAATATTATTTTTCAAAATTCATTGTTCCGTCAAAATTTATAAATGGTTAGATATTTGAAGAAAAATTCTTCTTTTCTATCATGAATAAAGCACATTTTTTCACCTATGAACAATATGTTATCTACTCCATACGTTTGAATGTACTTGTCTAAAACCATTTGCATATTTTTTATGTAAATTGACACAATTTTCCCTTTGATCTAATAAAATTATTGCTGATTTCACATTGCATTATTCCCCAACAAAAAATGAATCCTATGTTTCATAGCTTGTCAAATTTTGAATGAAGACATGTTGTTCTCTTGAGCGCATGTACGTAAACCAAAATCCAATATCGAATTTTTTCATGCTATCATTAACAATGTATGAGTAAATGTTTGAAATAAGTATCGATAACATGAATATGTAAAATATGGTTAGATGTGTGTCGATCTAAATTGAGTAATCCCTAGAACTCCAAATACCAGTCCTTCTACCCCAAAAATAAATAACTTCCTTCCGTGTGGTTTGAGATATGAAAATAAAACCACTACACGAAACTATTTTTCAAAATCAAATAATAATTTATAGTATACATTTATTATATATAAATTTATTTGCCATAGATTGTGATATTTTTTTGGCTATACTCTAACAATAAAATTTTAACAAGAAAATATTATTGCTGAGAAATTTGCACACTTCTATTTAAATTACATTATTTAATTAACTATAAAGTCAATTTTATATGTAATTTCCTCATGCAACATTTTTCAAATTTTTTAGGGATGAATGTCAAAATTTTATGTATTTAAATACAAATTTTAATCCAATATAAATGATAACATCTAACTATTGTTAGGTAAAACATAGTTTACCTAGGTTAATTTAGCATAGGTAATTATTATTATTATTGTTGTAAGTTGTTATGGTGTGGTTATAAACCATATTTTATTTGTATTTGGGAATAGTATTCCCGTAGCATGTTTTTGTCATTATTTGAGTTGTTATATGGTTATATATTGTTCAAACCATTTATCTATAATTTTGTGTACATGGGTGTGTTTATTGTTGCATTGTTGTAACATCCCATTTTTCTACATATAGATATGTAATATCTGGAAATATTGCATTCATTTCTATTGTACCTGATTTTTATTTGTATATCAATAAACTTACGAGACTTTTGTCCCTCTTCTAGATTTGGTATCAGAGCAGTATAAGAAATCTGTGAACAGAGAAGGTGTGCAGAGAGAGTTCGGGAAAGGCGAGGAGCTTGGAAGATCATCTCCAGTAGTTGGAGAGCTTGTGCGGCCTCCTTCAATTTCTTAGCCCCATACCTACATCCCCACAAACTATTTTTGATCTCATGGGGTTTGGAAATAAATTATTTATGGTATTGGTGCCCCTGTACTAGAAATTTTTTTACATTAGGAGAAAATCGATTGAAGAAATCGAAAATTAGATCATATTTTAAAAGAAAAAAATTAGGGGTTTTTGCTTTAAATCTAAAGGAACCCTTTAGTTACATCTAACATTAATTGTTATGATAAATTAAAATGTGTCTATGTTAAGTTCTTGACCAAGATTTGTTTGGGCTAGTTGCATTTTGTACATGCGAGTTGTCTCAATAGAGCGAGCGAACTATCCTCGAGCTGAAAAATGAGTTGCATTGGGATATTACATTAATAGGAGAGTTGATCTAGTTTAAGAACCAAAAATTGTACTGAGCCTCACAAATTCAAAGTATAAGTCACATTTAATGGCCAAGATGTGCATCGAGCCATCCAGCCATGTTAACATTGATTGATATAGAGCTGCATTAAGAATTCTAGACGATTTTTTTGAAGAGTCTATCACAGAGATCCTTACAATCAATGATGAGATATCAAACAACCGAGGACCCCTGCGGTGAGTTGAAAAGATCGGCCACCTCCCAACTTTGAACCCTATAATAGAAAGTAGAGGAAAATAATGGCATTTAAATAAAGAAAAATCAAAACATTCCAATGGGCTATCAAATGAATCTTATCCTGGATTCGAGGAAAACCTAACTCACAAACACCTTTCTACGAGTGCCAAGTGGAAACTTCAAGCTCAAGTCACATGATTTTCATAAAAGTTTAGATTTTTTTCTTAAAATACAAGTTTTTTCACCATTATTCATATGTGTCATATGCTCCTTTTTGACTAAGTGAAAGGGCTTAGTGTTGTAAGGCTAGGATTTAAAACCCCCTAACAACCCGTTTTATATAAATTTTAAAACTTGGGAGGGTTTTTAGTGACAACTGAAAAACTTAGCAGTGGAAAACCCTCACTAAACCGTTAGTCATCGCTAAGCCCCGTCGATTTAGTGGAGAAAACCTATTAAAGGGAAAATATTGTTTTCTCCCATTTCACTTAAAAAATCATTTTGAGAAAAAATTTCCAAGGAGGGGTACCTAAAAAATGTAATATTCAGTTTTTTTTTTTTTTTTCTATTTTATGATCCGTACTATGCTCACAGGAGGCCACTAGGGCCTCGCAAAACAAAAAAACTTTTCCTTCCATTCATTTTTTTGCATATTGGATGTAATTGTATATTTGAGTGTATTGTACTAATTTTCAAGTTTCCATATTCAACCGTAACCATTATAACTGATAAAAATGGTAGATATTTGTAAACAAAATCAGAGAAATTTTAGTTTTGTAACACTCACAAGATCTTTGGATCTCTTTCATAGCATTCGGTATATATAGTGCCTCTAGGAAGCGCAGTAAAGTCATCACGAATACTACTACACTTAACGCCTAATATAGTTACAACAATGTTATCTAGGCATCATCCCTATAAATCAAAGAGGAGTAATAAGGACACAGTCCACACACTTTGAGACATCGCATCTTTCTTTAAATTATTACGAGATATAAATATGGACATTGAAATTATCTCGAGTATTTAGCAAAGTTACGGGCACGTATGAGTATATTTCTTTGAGTCGGTGTCAATAATCACATATACCCCTTTCAATATTGTCTTGGTACCATGTATAAAATTCATTCACGTACATTAAAACCTCTTTCACATACCACTGAGTATATCAAAAGGGAAAGCTTCTTCCACGTGCCGAGGGGTATATCAGAAGGGCATGTATATAGAAAGGTTTGGTATATCAGACTGACAATATATAGATTGGGAGACCATATACCTAGAGTGATAAGAGCCTTACCCTTTGTCATTGAATTCAAAAAATGGGCACCAATTCCCCTAAGTTCTTTCTTCCAAATTCACAACTCCTAAGAGGAGATAATTATGTTGCATGGAAGACTAAGATCAAAACACAACTTGAGTTTGAAGAGATATGGCCTATTGTGAATGGTTTTGTAACCAGATCACCAGATGATGCAACACAATAGAGACAATTTGACAAGGCCAATCAGAAGGCCAAATTCATAATCTTGTTTGTAGTTTCGATGACATGTAACCCCACATTTGAGATGCCAAAACAACCAAAGAAGCGTGGGATAAGTTAAGCAATGTATACGAGGCCAAGAACAAGAACACAATTTTGAATTTCTAGAGTTAGTTACACACACTGAAATTCAAACAAAATGAAAAAGTGGAAGCTTTCTTAAGAAGAGTCACATAATTGAGAGCTTCACTTCTAGCCTTAGGAGAGGAGGTCACTGATACATCTCTGGTTCCCATTATTACGATAGAAATCCCTCGTGCATATCACATTTTTGTGACGACAGTTAACTTTTCGACTCAGATAGTTACTTTTGACAAGTTAGTGAACTTAGTACAATAATAAGCTCTGTACAATAAAGATGATGAATAAGAGAAGGAACTATATTCTCATTAGAAAGTAAAATAAAAAGGAAAAATTCATTCTTCTCAAAATTCCCAAGAACAACATCAACATTAACTTGGGGAAAAGAAAAATAAGAAGTGTCCTATCTGTAACAGAGGACATGATGTGAAAGATTGTTGGTATAATACATACAAGAAAGGTTCATAAAGTAATTATGGACCTCAAAATCAGCAATCTCATAAGGGAAATTCACACTACAATCAAGAGCAGAAGAAAGGGAATTGGAGAAGAAAACCCCATCAATAAGGTAATATAGCTGAGCAAGAAGATCATTCAGATAATGAGGACTTCTTGTACACTGCTCATTCCAGTGAACCATCCACATCATCTAGTGTTGTTTGGTATGTTGATTCGGGAGCCACTTGACACATGACCAGGAATAGAGATTGGTTTATCACCATGAGGGACACACCTTCGAAAAACCATGTTTTGTTAGGTGATGATTCTTCTTACATAGTACAAGGGATTGGGAACATTTCTCTACCTCTTGGTTCACGAAATTGTAGACTATTAGATGTATTATATGTCCCTAGATTAACAAATAATATGCTATCATTTAGTCAACTTATAGATCACAATTTGAAGATTGAATTTGATAGTCATTCTGATAAGAAAGTGTGTTTAATTCGAGACAAATCAAGAGGCTTAAAAATTATTGCAAAATCCTCCAATGTGGGACATATGTTCCAGCTTGAATTTTTCCATAGGGATGATCAAGCACTTATGGATAAGAATTCTTCCTCACCGAGTTTGTGGCATTAGAGACTTGGTCACATTAGTTTCAAATATCTTGAAACACTTCACCAGTACAACATGGTGAGAGGCTTTCCATCTCTCTAGAAGGATACAGATAAGTGTCCTCACTACTTAGCAGAAAACAACATAGAGCTTCATTCCAGAAGAGTACTTATCAAGCTCATGGTAAGCTTGATCTGGTTCATATCGATATGTGCATTCCGATGCAACCTAGTCATTCTAGATTTTAGTAATTTATTGTGTTGATGACTATTCAAGAAAAATGTGGATATTTTCTCTTTCTAAGAAAATTGAAGCTTTTGAGAACTTCAAAAAGTTCAAAGTGGTTGTAGATAATGAGAATGGTTGTCATATCAGATCTCTCTTCTCAGATCGAGGGGGAATTCACAAATAATGAGTTCAAATCCTACCTTCAATTTCATGATATTCATTGATAAATTCCTCCTCTACATACACTTGCATCGAGAATGGTGTTGTTGAAAGGAGAAACCATACCATCATGGAGATGGTGTGTATGATTGATGATTCTGGACTAGCGAGGACATCGGGAAGAAGTAGAAAATATAACAATAATTTTTTGAAAATAATGAACACATTTTCTCTTGATGGAGTAACACCACATGAAGCATGGTCAAAGTAGAATCCATCTGTTGCGTACCTCAGATTATTCAGGTGAAAAGCTAGTATGTACATACCAAATAAAAACACAAAGAAGTTGGATATGAAGTGACAAAAATCATCTTCATTAGCTACAGTGAAGAGGATTTTAGGTATAGGATGATGGATCTTGATACCAAAAAAGTATACACCATTAGAGATGTTGAGTTCTTTAAGAATAAAGAAGTTTAGACTCCTACTCCGGACTCACCTTAAGTAGATATTTCACCTGTTGCGAAAATAGAAGCTGATGTTCCTACTTATGATGACGGTGATAAGGGGATGATGGTGTTTATCAGAAAGGACCATGACCCATTGGAGAATTACATCATACTCCTAAGTGGTATACTAATATGATTGAAGATGCAAAACTAAATGCTCCACCGAGATACATCCACAACTAGACCATGAACTCGCAATAAAGTACGACAAGAAGTAAAATTTTCTTTGATGAGTAGAGTTTTTGAATCTATTGACTCGGCTACTATCCAAGAATCCCTATAGTCAAAAGCTTGGAAATATTCCATGGATGTTGAATATAATTCAGTGATGAAAAATAACACTTGACAACTTTTCAATCTTCCACCAAGGAAGAAACCCATTGGTTGCTAGATGTATATTCAAAACAAAGTACAAAGTAGATGGGACCATAGAAAAGTAAAAAGTGAGACTGGTAGCAAAGGGGTATGTAGAAAAGGAAGGCATATATATGAGGAGACATTTTATCCCATAGCTAAGATCAAAATGACCAGGATGATATTTTCTCTAGCTGCACAATTTGGTTGAAAAATCCATCGAGATGGATGTGAAAAGTACCTTTCTAAAAAAATATCTATAGGGATAATTCTACATGAATCAACTTGAGGGTTATGTTGTAATTAGAGAAGAAACAAAGGTATTTAGACTCAGGAAATATCTCTATGGCCTTAAACAAGCATCCTAGGATTGGTACATCAAAATTGATGAGCATCTCATTCACTATGGATTCATCGAAATATGTATGATCCCAATCTCTACCTCAAAAACTAAGGGGGAGATTGTGATTTTTTTGTCTATGTCGATGATCTAGTCATCGCTAGAAGTTTAGTTAAGATGATTGATGTAACTAAGAAATATCTTAACCGATTGTTCAACATGACATGATCTTAGGCTCATGTAAAATTGTCTTATATTGGAATTTTGGTAGAAAGAGAATCATATAGTTATTTTTCAATTAAATTATACAAAGAAAACACTTGAGAAATTCAGGATTATGGATTACACACCAATTGCTACATCTATGGAGATAAGACTTCAGTTATCACGTTGAGATCCATCTCTTGTGTTAGATGCAACTATCCATCGATAATTGATTGGGAGTCTCATTTACCTAACATATACTAGACCGGGTATTATATTTGCAGTAAGCTATCTATCATAGTTCATGCTAGAACCTAGAGTTTTTCATTGGAAGGAAGCAAGATGAATCTTGAGATATCTCAAGGGCACAGTAGATATTGGTCTAGAGTAAAATATGAATAATCAATTCTTCTTGACTAGATATTGATTTAGATCATGTAGGTAATATTGATGACAAAAATCCACTTCTAGATTTTTATCATTTTTGGATATGGAACGATATCATGGAGAAGTAAGAAACAAAACTTTGTTTCTCGATCTTCTCTGAAGCCAAATATCGTCTTTGCAGGTGGAGCTATCTGCAAAGAGATATGGCTATGTCACATACTAGGAGAACGTGGAGTACCAAAGGAAAAACCTATTACCATGTATACGACAATGAAGGCGTTCTCAAAATTGTTCACAATCCTTTGTTTCATGATAGAACAAAGTAGAGAACGAGGTACAATTTCATTTCATATGCGAGATTGTCTTGAAACACAACATATAACTTCAGTTTTTGCCAACATCTTAACAACGAAAGGTATCTTCACCAAGTCACTTGCACGTGACAAGCTCAAGTTGTTCATAGAATTACTCTCCTCATCCCTTGAAAAATGTAAAATTAAGGAGGGGACTATTAGGTAACATAGTTTAATTAGGTTAATTTAGCATAGGTTATTATTATTATTATTGTAAGTTGTTATGGTGTGGTTATAAACCATTTTTTTGATTGTATTTGGGAATAGTATTCTCATAGCATGTTTTTTTCACTATTTGAGTTGTTATATGGTTATATATTGTTCAAACCATTTATCGTAATTTTGTGTACATGGGTGTGTTTATTGTTTCATTTTTACAACATCCCATTTGTCTAAATACATTTGTCCAATAACTATAAATATTACATCCATTTCTATTGTACTTGATTTGTATTTTCATATCAATAAACTTACGAGGCTTCTTTCCCTCTTCTAGAACTATCAATAACGTTGTAAGAATTAGACAATAATCAAATCATACATCATGTGAATGACCTATTAAGGTTAATTGTGTAAAGAACATTCTCATAATCAATTTACCACTTTTAAATTATCTATCTGAACTCACCTTTGTAGACACCAACAATTTCTCTTTTGGTTCTCCTTTGTTGATTACATTGATTACAACCGTTATTTCATAATTGTAATGAATATTTGGATCTCTCCAAATTATATCCAAATTTTTAATAAATATTTCTCCTTTTTTATCACATTTCTCCAACTCCCCCAAAAATGGATTAGCCTCCACTTTACATGTATGTAGTAGTTTCATTTCAATTTTTCTACATTGACATCTATATCAAGTGTAGAAAAAAATACTATTTGAACTTGTACTAATGCAACTATTAAAATTAACCAATGGATACTCTTGGTTAAATGTGCTTATTGTTAAATTGAAAATTATTTTTCCTTTTAGAATTTTTCTTTTGAACTATAATTTTGTCCGATTAAATAACAAAAATATTTCATTCGAGGCAATTTGCAAAAACTAATATTGAGTTACATTATATTTATTTTGAATAAAATAAGAGTATTTCACTAAGAATATATTTTTACCTATACTCTTACATATTTCCATTGTTTGAATATTGTCTTGAGCTATAGATTGTACATAATGTAAGATTTGTAATTAATAAAAGTTTAGCAAATTGATTCCAACCAATGTTGGAAAGTATTGAATTTAATAAAAAAATAGAAATTTATACATGTCTAAGAATTATTTATCATAATCGGTGGTGTAGGGTTTTATGCAACTTCTATATTCACCACCGTTAGTTACATACCTTCTTGTGAAACACTTTAATGTTTGGAATTGTGAATGTAACCCTTAGGAATAACATTTACCTTAACCTCTCATATATGTTTGTAGTGGTTTCATATTCTGTCTTGAAATAGATAATCTTATATTGAAAAATAAAAATCATTAATAATGGAAAGGTGTCCATTCTCATATACATATTAAAGGAAACTTCACAATTTTATAATTAGTATCTCTCCTTTCAGAGAAATTTTGGAATGGGAAGAATCTACACTTTGTATGCAAAGTAACAATGTAACCTCTATTCCTCCTTCGTATTTACCATATGAGAACAAACATGTTCCCATTCTATCTAGTCCCATTATAAATATATAGAGAACATATAGATGTTATAAGTTTACATTGGGAATCTACTCATTTTAAATATTCTTAGTTAGTGAGCACATGCCCTTATCTATATGTTTTCCTTTATGATTTTAATGGTTAGAAAGGGAATATGTTCATTCATACTCGTACAATCAATATTAAAGGGAAAAATAGAGGTTACAACTTTGTATATAATTTTCAAATTCTATAAACATGCCAAATATTCTTAGAATGGGCTGATACCGAGAATGGTACAAAAAATAGTTTTTGAATGGACATTTTCTCATTCTCTTATTATAAAATGTACAATATTTACAATTATTTTTTGACAAGTTTGGAGGTAATAGAAGAGAATCGTTCGAGTTGGAAGTATAAGTGGTACAGAGCTAAATATTTCAATGTTCCAAAGGAGGAAGTATGGATGGTCCAGAGCTAGGAGTATGGATGGTCTAGAGACGGAAGGATACATGGTCCGTATTTGGTCAAGAGCTAGGAATATACATGGTCTAGATATCAAAAGGTGAATGGTCAAGAGCTTGAAATATAAATGATAGTATAAGAATGGGAACCTGCCCATTCATATCATTCTCAAAAATAATATACATGAACATACTATATCAAGGAAATGATTTTGAATAGTAAAACTATATATAGAGTAAACATTGCTAAGAATAGATAACAATTCATTTTAAATGATATAAAATAGTGTAATATGAAAATTAGAATAAAAATGATTAATAAAGGTTAATCACCTAGAGGTATAGTTATAAATTTATAATATTTTCTTAGCATCAGCTCTTGCCTTGTATTTTCCATAAGGGAAGTCCTCAAAAAATTTTGGGCTACCTTTATTGCATTTATACCACCATATAATGTTAATATGGGGTTGAATCAATGTTGTAGTTGTTAATCATGTGTCCCAAAAATGATATATCTCTCATATTTGAACATATTTTTGTAATGACAACCCCAATATCATTGGGTTTTACAATATACAAGGGCTCATCATGTGAAAAATCATGTTCTACCACCATATCTTCATCAATATTTTCATTTGAACTACGAACTATCACATCCCGCATTTTCATGTTATGATTACATCAAGATAAGTTTATTTTTGTAAAGTGAATCATGAATATTTTGGTGAAAGAAACATTACCCAGCTAGTATCGTAGTCGGGAATACACACATTTACCTTGGAAAGGAAAAACATGATTATGTGTGATTGTGAAGCTAACCGCGTAATGTTTCTTTCTAGCAAGCACTCATGAGAAACCTAATGTTAATACAATATTTTTTTTTGTGTTGAATGAGTTATGTTACCTTACTAAGTTTGATGATTCCTTAATGGATGCTTTGTTATTTCTATACCTACTATTTTTTTATTGTGGCTTACTTTTCTTATTGGAAGTAATAACTTGTAAAGTATGGCTGAAATTATTCATGGTTTTAATATATTATTTCATTGTGTTAAAATAATGATGATTGTTAAATGTACTAAATATTTTGACATTAATGATCATTAATCAAACAACATGAAATTACCTTTGATCCGACAGTTAAAATATTAATTTTGATAAGGTACATGAATAAGTATATTAACCATGATCAAATGTTACAACAATTATTGATTAATTTTAGTTACTAATCTACTTTATATTATGATCATAAATTTTTTATAATATGATTATTGATATATGGATTTAACATGTTGAGACTATTGAATTTCTTGGACCGATAAATATGCTATTTCAATAATTACGTTGATAATTTTACATAATGGCATTATTGGTTATAATGATTATTTAAGATGCCCTTGGTGGGCATACGTAAGTATATTTTAAGAACTCTATTATCTTAGACCATGTTTATATGAATTGTTTCTAATTAAATAAGGTTTATTCACCTTATATTAAAGTTTTGTTTGGTTAATAAACAATACCAATTCAACTATAGTTGAATGGTCATTTGCATGGTTTTTCTATAAGTGATTTGGTCAAATCTCAACCCATGAAAGTTTTTCTTTGAATTAAAATGGGACCACTCATACCACGAGTTGGCATTAGAGGAAATAGAAAAATTAGAAATGTAGGTAGATGGGAAAGGACACTATGTGAAACATGCAAATAACAAATGCATTTAATAAAAATGAAGGATGTCGGGTAATGGAGAGACTTCCTCTAGAAGATACAATGCAAAATTAGTTTTCCATTTTTAATCTTTTCTTGTGTGCATGCAGAGATCTTCCATCTCCCCTTCAAATTGTTGCATGAATTTTCCATGCTATTATTTGGTTGAGCTAATCTTGGAAGGTGATAATGGATGATTTTGCAGTTATAGTTGTGGTTGAGTCTGGGTTATTTCTTGCATTGTATTCATGTTATTATTTTGGGTTTTGGAGAAGAGAATTGAAGGATCTTGTTGGGATCTTCAAGGTTATCAAAAAGTTTAATAGGAATGATTATATATCCCCATGTTTGGATATTTTGTTATGAAATATTAGAATGGTTATTAACTTTTAAATTATTAATATTCAACCCAAAGCATGTATCATTTTTTGGGAAAATCTAGTTATGTTAATATTCTTGTTTTATCTCTCATTTGGGTACATGGATATGATTCTGTGTAGGGATTATGAAGGCAAGTTGTTAACCCTATTTTTGAAAGTGATTCGTTATCATTTTTGATAACTCGAGCAAATGGTTTTTTGAAATTTGTTTATTTTTATATTCATTAAGGAATGTATTGTTACTTGTTATTTCTTGGGTATTATTACCGAAGATTCTAGGTATTTATTTTTGAGATATTTTCAAGCTTGAATCACCAAGGAAATGGTGGAAATAATCAAATTCCTTTATAGAAGAGTTGATAAGACCACTAAATCGGTTTAACTTGATTCTTAGTTGATCATGGTATGTTGGTTTTTTTCTATGTTATCCTTAAAATAGAATGTGTGTATGAAGATTAGAGGGTCGTTTGGTTCTTGGTCTATACACTTAGATGGGGCCTTAAGGAAGTCACTTTGCATTTCTGAGTTATTTGGGTTTGATTTGAACCTAGGAATTACAACATAAAGATGCGTTGAAACATAATTATGTTGTCTAAAAGGTTGATTGTGTCTAATTTTGTGATGAAACCTACCTCTAATTCACTTGTACATTTATGAGTTAGGTTAAATTTAAACCTAGATGCTAAGAAGGAGATGTTTTATTTTATGCCACCGTCAAGTTATTATAGACTATTTGATCCCGATTTCCTTTACTTGAATGATAAGTTTATCACGGTTGTAGACACACTGTAATTTAGCTTGAAAAATTTAAATACTTAAATTATGCTAATTATCCCTTTTCTCGCAAATTGATGACATATCGTCAATAGTTATCATCTTCTCTCCTATCATCATTAATTAATTACAATAAGTAATTAATTAATTCTTTTATTCAACAAATACCCTAATTAATGACATTTCCTTAATTAATCCATCCTTCTATCTAAACTAATTAATTATTATTAATTAATTATCTTCCCCTTTCCTTAAACCAATAAATCATTATTTAGTTGAATTAATTCCCTTCTATAGTCTAAATCATGCTAACTATTCCTCTAAAAATATTTTATAAGCTTTCACATATATTAATTAATCATCTTGATTAATTAATAAACCCCTTTATCCACATGAGTCACTAAAGAACAAGCTAAACTCTCCTAAAGTTAACTCAACCCTTTCTAAACCCCCTTATCCATAACTAACTCAACATCTCTATTATCCCACATGCAAAGGGATGTAGAGATTCCTTTATCCATTGGGCTATATAAAGAGCCCTCCTCCTACCTTTACACTTACACCTAATTCTTGAGAAACAAAAGAAAGCATATAGTACATACACTATAAGCCTTTTGTCATCCTTAAGCATTTCACCATTGGAAGAGCTAAGCCTCATTCTTGCATTTCATCCATTTAAGCTTTTGGGTCATATGGAAATAATCAAAGTGGTCTTGTAGCCATGCTTTGATGAGCTTCCATTCCTAATCCCTTAAAGATCAAACAATCAACTTTGATTGCCATGAATCTACCTAGGTTCAATTTAGTTGTTTTGGTAATCTAAAGAGTAGAGGTTTTAATAATTAACATGTTAGTTTGATTTCCATTTCAAAGTTATGATGCAATAATGTTGTTATTTAATCTTGCTTAGCTCTTAACATGATGGTGTTTAGATTTTGATTTAACTTTGTTATTAAGACTACTAGGTGTTAGTTTTAATTTTCTTAACTTAGTTAAACAAAACCATGCACACATTTGACATGAGAATGTTGAAGAACCTCCATAGTATGAAGAAGAAGAGGAACCTTTAGAAGAATAAGTCACTATTCAACAACAAATTAACAACCTTAGTAAAAAATTAGCCTTGTTAACCTCTCATGTATAAAAATAAGAAAACAAGAATGTCCAAAAGACAAAGCCTAAGGTCAAAATCAATGAACTTCATAGGGAAAATCAAGGAGAAGACAATATGGAGCATCATCATGTATATATCCATACTTCTCCCACTAAAGAAAAATTACTCGCACAAGAAGTACAATCTATGAAAGCAACACTCACAAGCCTTCAAGAGAGAAATGTGGGGAGCATCAGAAAATATCAATATGAAGAACTATGTCCCCATCCATTTGACAAAGCTATGACACTTCAACCCTTCCCTAAAAATTCGACATGCCGAAATTCAACAAATATAGAGGAAAGGGAGACCCACGAGATCATGTAAAGGATTTCTATATGGCATGTCAAGAGGTGTCCTATAGCGATAATTACCTCATACGACTCTTTCCCAAGAGTCTAGGAGGCCAAGCCTTGGAGTGGTTTACTCGTTTACCTCGGGGTCTATTTTTACCTAGCGGAATTGGCAGAGAGGTTTGTGTGTCACTTCTCATACAATATAGAAAGTGATATCACCATGGAAGACTTATGCAACACCAAACAACGTCCTAACGAGACATTTTCCAGCTTCCTACAATAGTGGAGAGGGATAGCTAAGTCGCTTCCCTTGCACATTCCTGAAAAATAGTTGGTAAGTATATTTGTGCCCAATCTAAATCTAGACATCACTTTCCACCTTCAAATGCATTGTGTTTGCACTTTCGAGGAGGTCATTGAAAAGGTGTTCAAATAGAGAAATCCCTTATTGCCAAAGGAACTCTTAAGTCACAATCTAAGGATAACCAAAGTGTTAAACCTATGGAAAAGCTGAAAATATTCAACAAAAACAAGAATGTGGTGGGAGACGGGATCACAGATTCCAAACACGTGCAAACGGTTCAAACTAGTCAACCTTTTAAACTGACCAAAGGACCTATTCAACCACCACCTAAATGTAGAATGTTCACTCCTCTCAATGAGCCTTTGTTGGTTATATTGAAACAATTGGATGTAGCTCACATGGTGACTTATCCCATGACACAACCCTTTGATGAAAATGCTCTAAAACCATCATGGTACAAAGAGCATGACTATTGTGAATTACATCATGTCAAGGGACACAAAACAAACAAATTTCTATGAATTCGTCACTACATCCAAGACCTCATCGACAATGGGGAGATAGAAGTGGACAACCCGAAAAAAATCAGACGCCCAATGAAAAGATGGGGATATACAAAGAACCATTCCCTAAACATGGTAAGTCAGAGGAGCCAAATCTGGATTGAGGAGAGTCATCCCAGAGTTATAAAGCAACGAATTATCTATATACCAAGAAAGAAAAAATCATTATGATTCGCTCATTAGATGTATTCGCTCTCCTAGTGACCATGTGAACACCATTCGAATCAAGGGAAAGGATTACGTTGCGGTAATAAGGCATGTGTGCCTCATGATTCTTGAACCCTCTCTGTCAACCCCACAAAATGGTAGGTACAACCTCTTAGAACAACTTGAGAAGACATCTACCAAGATTTTGATCTTGGATCTTCTTAAGATATCAAATGTACATAAAGACATTTTGTACCAAACTCTTCAAGGGTCAAGAGTGCCACTAGAAGTATATCCTACACATCTTCAAGGCTGCACAGTAGCAAACATTGTACCAACTGAGCACATTGCCTTTAATCATAGGGAAATCCCTATTAAAAATCCAACGCATAATCTCCCCTTGTATATTGAGGTATTTGTTACCCACCGAAAGATCAAACGGGTGCTTGTGGACAATGGATCAAGATTGAATATATGCACGCTGAAATTAGTTAAGCAACTGGGACATACCGAAGAAGACCTTGAGTCAAACATCATTACCATAACCACTTATGACAACGCAGAAAGAGAGTTAGTTGGCACAATCACATTACCCATGGAATTTGAGCTACTTGTCATCACACAAAGTTTCATGTCCTAGACTTAGAACTCCCATACAATATGCTTCTAGGCCAACCATGGATTCATGCCATGCAGGCCATGCCATCAATGTTCCATCAATGCATCAAACTAAAACATGAGGGACACACTATCATGATATAAGGAGATTTAGATCCCTTCACTCACTATAGAGCTCTCAATAGTTTTACGTGTAAGGGTACCTATATGTGTCCCTCTACTGATATAGTTGTTCCTCTTCAATCTGAAGCCATGGAGTCCCGAGTAGATTCAGATTCCCTCAATTCTTACACCTATGGTGCCTCTACATCAACTTCTCCTTTTGATTCATGGGAGATGAGGGTTCTAGAATACAGTTGTGGAGAATATAATGTGTAACAAGCCCTTTTAGTTTCAGACCTCTCATTGTCACCTAAAACTAGAGGTTGACCCAACTATCATTTTAGATGACCTAGAGATGAGCAAACTATTGGGTCATTTTTACCTAGAGGCTTGTTGGCTGAAGAGAAATTGTTGGATCCACCTACAACTTGGGTCCCAGAAGATACTCAACCAACTTGCTACCAAACCCCGAGTATGAGAAATCTATCCGAATGATGTATTCCATGGGCTACAAAGGTCTAGGATGTGGAAGGAATGAGCAAGGACAATGAGAACCAGTTCCTCTCCCACATTTTAAAACAGAAAGGTACGACATCAAAATTTTCCCTTATGGGGCACATCCCAATGATCAAGATGCTACCTGCTCTAAATGTGAAGATAGATTTGACTATTTAGACAACGATCTGATTCCCACTGTAGCCAATACGAGGATCTTACCTCCATGAACCTGTTCATGAATACCATTTTCCTCACCATAACCCCTATGGAACCTACACTTGACCTTGTTTACCCTTGCCTTGTTGAATGGGACCAACAATGTCATATGTCACTAGATCTATTTGAAAATGATGAAGCTATTGCAGAATTCATGGGCATTCGGATACAATCCCCATTAGAGATCACAAAAGGGATTCTATATTGACTTAGATACATACGCCTACTTCGAGAGAGGAAGATGAGCTTTGTGGTCAAATTTTTTTAAGAAAAGCAAGGGAAAAAGTTCCAATGAAAAGCCTCGGCAAAATTCAAAGTCCAAGTCACACAGTGAAAACCTCTTTGAGGCGTTGGCAGAAAAATAGGTACAAAAATCAAAGGACAATAAAAGTGACCACACCAAGGATGAAAATATCATGGAGACATCCTTGGATGAAGATCTCAACCTTCCTCCCAATCCTACGCGTATGGAGGATTTGTCAAAGTTACTGGTAGAAGAGACTATTGATGTAAACATTGGCACAAAAGATGACCCAAAAATAGTCAAGTTGGGAGCTTCGCTCTTAGCACGGGAACATAAAACATTCACCATGCTACTACAAGAATTTATAGATGTGTTCGCATGGTCCTATAAGGATATGTCAGGATTGGATCCAACTTTGGTAGTACACAACTTAGTTGTGCACACAGACGCTAAGCCTATTAAGCAAAAGCTCAGAAAGATGCACCCGAGGGTGGCTCTCCTAGTTAAGGAAGAATTAGAAAGATTTCTTGTGGCAGGATTCATTCGACCCATTGATTACTCCGAATGGATATCCAATATCATTCATGTCCTAGAAAAATCCTGTTGGGATCAGAATCTACACATATTTCAGAGACATAAATAAGGCATGCCCTAAGGATGATTTTCCATTACCAAATATTGATATGATTGTGGATTCAACTACAGGATATGAAATGTTATCTCTTATGGATGTCTTTTCAGGTTACAATCAAATCAAGATAGCTGATGAAGATCAACACAAGACGGATTTTACAACTCCTTGGGGTACCTTCTGTTATCAAGTAATGTCATTTGGTCTTAAAAATATAGGAGCTACCTATCAAAGGGAAATGATGGTAATTTTCCATGATATGATCCATGATATCATGGAAGACTATGTGGATGATATCCTCGGGAAATCTAAGATGAGGGAAGACCACCCTACTATTTTGTAGTGTATCTTTGAATGCCTACAAGAGTACAAGGTCCATATGAACCCAAAGAAATGTGTGTTTGGTGTGCTATCAGGAAAATTTATTGGTTTCATTGTATCAAGAAGGGGAATTGAGGTAGACCCGCTAAAGTGTCTGCTATTACTAAGATGCCTCCTCCTAAAAACATTAAGCAACTATGCAGCTTGTAGGAAAAAATATAGGCTATTTGCCGCTTCATCTCCCAGCTTTCCAATAAGTGTCATTCGTTCACTCACCTACTTAAAAAGGATGTTGCCTTTATCTGGGGACTAGAGCAACAACAAGCCTTCACCTTGCTTAAGCAATACTTGGCCAATCCGCCTGTCCTCATGCCTCCAACTCCTGGTGAGCCACTCTTGCTTTATATCTCTGCTACTCAATTTTCTATTGGTGTGCTGCTCACCCAATATGACCTTGGTCACAAAGAAAAAGTAGTATACTACCTCAGTCGCACTCTCATCTCTTATGAGCTCAACTATCCCCAAATCAAAAATATTATTTGGCTATAGTTTTTACCTTTCAAAAACTTCGCCATTATCTTGTTAAATACCAAAACCAATCTTATATCAAAATTTGACCCACTCAAATACTTGTTGTCTAAACCCGCCCTCATTAATGGCTAATTGGATCATTCTACTGAGTGAATTTGACATCGAATTTGTGCACCAAAAGTCAGTCAAGGGACAAGTACTTGTTGATCAATTAGTAGAAGCACCTTTACAAGGAACTAAACCTATGAATCTAGATCTGCCAGATGCTTCATTACTGTACATTGAAGAATTTTTCATGTGGTAGGTACACTTTGATGGATCTTTTACTTTTCATGGTTTAGGGAGGTGTGGTCCTCATTACTCCTTCTAGTGACCCCATACCTTAGGATTTTTCCTTGGTTTTCCTTACATGAACAATATCACGAGTATGAAGCACTCATCACTGGGATGAAGCTCACCATCAAATGGGACATTCATCATGTTAAGATTGTTGGTGACTCGCAATTAATCATCAAACAAGTCAATGATGAGTACAAAGTTAAGGATGAGAAACTCATCCCTTACAAGAAGTTAGTAGAAACTCTAAAAGAGTATTTTGTGCGCATCACATTTGAACAAATTCCAAGAGCACAAAATAGATCTGCAGACACTATGGCAACCGTAGGTTCTATGCTCCGCATTCTACCGGAAAGTAATGACATGCCATTCTTTGTGGAAAATATACATGATCCTGTTTATGACATGCTAGAATCTTTTCTAACTTATGATGTTGTTGGTCCCAATTCCCCATGGTATGATCCCATATTCACCTACCTTAAATATAACACATTCCCCCCGACATCTCTCGTACTAAGAAACAAATCCTAATTCACTAGATAGCTATCGTCATGGCTACGATGGGAATCATTACGTTGTCTCGATATGATAGAGTCGTGTAAGTAATTAAAGAGGCGCATGAAGGTATGCATGCAAGGCCCATACTAATGGAATGGTTCTAGCCAAAAAATGTTGAGAGTGGGCTACTATTGGCCTACCATGGAAACCAACTGCTACAACTATGTAAGGAAGTGTGTACTTTGTCAGAAGTATGGAAATTTCATCCATGCTCCATCACAACCGTTGAAACCCCTACTTCATCTGATGGCCACACCCACATCATTACAGCTACTAAATACTTTACCAAGTGGGTGGAAGTTGTCCCTTTGACCTATGTAATGGGTGCTCAAATTTCCAAGTTCATCATGAATCATCTTATTTTTGGTATGGCATTCCTATAGCCATTGTTACTGATAACGGAAAATCATTCAAGAATAAAACCGTAAAGGATCTTTGTCATTGGTTTCAAATAAGGTTAAAATGGTCTACATATTATCCCCAAGGCAATGGACAAGCCGAGGCCACTAATAAGACTTTGGTTCGAATCATGGAGAAGATGGTAAGTAAGATAGGTCGTAATTGGCATTTGCAAATCCACCTAGCTCTTTGGGCTTATAGGACCTCTATTCGTACCCCTACTAGTGTGACACCATATTCCCTGGTATTTGGAATGGAATCTATCATCCCGTTAGAAATCGAGCTTCCTTCCCTAAGAATTTCTCTTAGGGATTATCTGGATAAGGATGAAGATTACCGAGTGGCTAGAATGACAGAGTTAGAACTCCTAGACGAGAAGTGCATCCGCACCCTAAATCACCTTAAAGTGTATTAGAACAGAGTTTCTCGCAACTACAAAAAAAGAATCATACCTCGTCAGTTTGAGGTTGGTGATTTGGTCATGAAGGAAAATTAGTTCAACACAAGGGCGAACGAGAGAAGAAAGGAAAGTTTGAACCGCATTGGTTAGGACCTTATGTTATCGTGGCCAAGTATGGCATAGGAGCATACAAACTTTCCCACCCCAATGGTGATGAGCTCTGTGAGCCCATGAATGCCATGCACCTTAAGCGGTTATATGCTTAAACATGGCACAAAAATCAGAAAAACAAATCAAAAATAGGGTAAAAATAATCAAAATACAAAAAAATAAAATAAGAAAAAAAAAAGAGAAAACAGGTCATCCATAAGTGAAAACCACGCAATTGTGGCACTTTGGATAGGTCCTTGGGTGAAAACTAGTTTCGACACCTTGGGAGGATTCATTGTTCACAAGCATCTTGCATCGAAGGGTACTTTTACTTAGCCTAGGGCTAGTTCCGCATTTGCCTCCAAGATTCCCTGTGAGCCTAATCTTGTTGAGACTTAATCCGTATTTTTATCCTATTGTTATTCTGTGAAGGCATGGTCTTTGTCTATTCCTCATCTCACACTGGGGGCACTTCTGTGACTTCACCTTATTGTTTATAAGCATGTGGAACTTGCCCTTGTATATTCCATGCCTAATGCTAGGGGCATCCATGATTTTTTTGGTTACCTGTGCATAGCTCTGGAAAACTGTTAGAAAAACACAAAAACATTCAAAAATGTTAGAAAATCAAAACAATAGAAAATTGTTTCACAAAAATCAAAACAATAGAAAATTGTTTCACAAAAATCAAAACAATAGAAAATTGTTTCACAAAACTCAAAACAATGGAAAAAATTTTCACAAAACAATCTTACAAAAACATTCACTTTAGTTTACTTGTGTTATCTTGTTTCTTTCTTTTCTTGATTCTTGTATAGTTGCTTCATGTTTGTACATTTGTATAGTTTGTTGCTTAGACATACTTTGTTAGGATTCATATTTTCTTGTTTAGATCATATTTATTCTTGCTTGTGCATATTGAAGTGTGTTTTTGCATGTTGGTGAATCATAGTACATTGTTGTGTTGGTTCATTATGTTCTTTGTTAACATTTGATTGTGTTTTCATGTTGCATGTGCATCATTTTGTTATCACATCATCATATTTCCATCAATATCATCACATCTAACATCATCTATACATCATATATCAATAAAAAGATAAGTATACATCATACATCATACATCATACATCATACACAAATGCTAAGCTAATAATTGCATATCGTATCATCAAATGGGGGAAAGAGGGATCGCAAATATCAAAATCTATCCCCCACACCCATATCATCATGTCATCCCATCCACTAAATCTAGCACATCACATGAGAAAATACATTTGATATACTCTACAGATCTATCATCTAAAAATCAAAGCGCATGTGATACATCAAAAATCAGGATACATATACATGTGAAATCAAATCAGCTAACATCATAACACATCCATATATCCATGTACTCAATCAAAAATAACAAACAATATCCATCATCTCATAACACATGTGTCATGTCAAAAATGTCCATATATACATATACATGTGTGGTATATCTGTATCAAAAATAGATATACATCACTACTATACATAAAAAATTCCTTCATCTGAGGCGTACAAAAAGGATGATATACATCAATCAAAGAATACAACTACCTTCATCAGAGGCATATGTCAAAACTATTATACATAAAGAATGTTGTACATTGAGCACAAGATGCTCATAGCCTTCATCAAGAGGCACATGTATCAATACAATATGGATCAGGGGTGACTCGAGCCCTCAGATGGGTTGGCTGGTTTGTCCTGTGGTGGAGGCATAGCATGAGCACCGCTCAATCCTACAGGCTACCCCTATGGCTTCTCCAATGAGGCTTGTGGCCTCTCTGACCTCGTCACTTTACTTGACTGTTGGCTATAAGAAGGTGCCCTCTGCTCAACTAGAAATGCCTCATAATATAATGATCTATAATAAGATGCTCTTCCCTCTTGTAGCTAGATATCTGTGAGTCCGAGTTGTCACCAATTTTCCATCTGTTCATCGAAGGACACTATCTCTGCTACTACTTGGGAAATCTTGGCTTGACCTATGACTCACTCTGCTCTCACCTATCTCTCTCTAGTATCACAGTTGTAGTTGATCCCGCTTCTACGATATAGGATCATCACTTAAGCCATCTGTGTTGCCAACTGTTGTATCTTCTAGAAATGGATGACAGCATCACCTCCCTGGCCATCCCGGGCTCGAGCTCGATCCCGCTCTAATGTCACTACCAAAGTTAGAGCTTGGGCCTAGTATCTCTTCTATAGTTTGTTGCGGGTGCTACTATAAGGTGGCTATCTATACCACTAGCTACACTATAGGGGCCTCGTCCTCGTGCCTACCCCTTTACTCTTGGTCTAGAGACCTATCCTGCTCTCGTAATCTAATCTTAGGAACCCGTGTAGGTGCCTATACTAGTTCTTGCTACCTCGGTCCTCGAACCAAGTGTTACACCCAGCCCATAATTAGGTAGCCTACCAAATGGATTATCTAGGTTGTGGGCTGCTATATCCTCCCTCTCGTTGCCACTATAAGGAAGCTCTGGAAGCGGCTAAGTGCTTGTTGCCCATGCCTCGTCTGAAATATTCAAATGTTGAGGTAAAATAGTGGCATACCAATCCATGTAATCGAAAGTGGTACTTGGATCTATGATCTATCGGGTTGGGTCCCATACCTGTGGTAACACCTATAGAAAGATAGTGCTGGCTTGGGATTCCTATATGTATGGCCCCATGGTCTACCTCTCGGAGTCTCAGTAGGCATATAACAAATCTAGTTGTGGAACCCCCGCACCCTTCCCGGCCTATCACCGACATCGGAATACTCGTATAGCTCTATGATCTAAGCGTAGGTACCTAGAAGGAAGTGCTCTACCACACAAATAGTGAGCTATGCTCTATCCTCTGGCCATTGTATATGCTTGTAAGGCCTCCATATAATGTCTCTATCTAGCAGCTCAATGAACTCTTATCAATAATGATATAATCTGCCTAGGTGCCCTCATATGTTGTCACCTATAGAAACCCAAGCCATGTATGTTGGATCCTCCAGGACTCAAACATGTAATGCACCTACAGGGCACTTGATAGCTATGTGGTCCCAAGACCAAATCTATAGTAAAGAGGTAGGCCCCACCGTCTTTTGACGGTGGTATGTAATCAGATGCAGTCCTAGTATAGATGTTCCAAAGATGTACTTGGCTAGAACAATAACACTTGCCACTAAAAATCCCATGAACCAATGTCATCAGACCCATAGGGAAGGATGTCCTAGTCTTATCAGTGAGAAAAACCCACTGATAAGTGACATCACATATAACGGCCCCCGGTGCAATGTCGGATCAGCTATGCACTCGTGCAATGAAACTGTCATGCCATCATGAGGTATCTCATCACAATCAAACAAGTCACTGACTACCACCCTGATCCACCCAAGGTCACTCATGTACTTGATCATCAAGCCTATGATAGGTACATGGAGAATCTGCCATACATCCTCCAGAGTAACTGTCATCTCTCTGGTAGGGAGCCTAAAGCACTGGCTCTCGCTGTGCCACTGCTCAATCAATGTAGTCAGTAGACCATGATCCAATGTGATGGAAGGCATCGGGATATGGGGCCTAGGCCCACCACCTCTAAAAGTATCACCACCACATGTCAATATCATCTGCGCATGCTCCCCTCTAGCTTTGCTATACACATATGTCACTGTTGCGTCTATAGCATGGGAAACCGTCTCTACAAAATCATTCCATTTGTCAGCTACTAACATTTCTTCTAAGTTCTACCTATCATTTTTAGGGTTAACCCAAAAATCCTAATTTTCTTCTAAGTGTCATCATTTTTGGCATTTTTCTATCTCTCCTTTATCTACCCCATGTGCCTACATTCCTTTTAGGGCATGTGTGCACCCCATGGTGTGCGCGCCCTCTTATTAGCACATACGCGTGTGTGCATCTTCCTATAGACACTTTTTCCATTCTTCGTGTGCTGCGTGTAGTCATTTTTACCTTTATCACAAAAGAAAGGTACCCTATGCACACCATCCTATCACCCAATAGGGGTGGGTTCTCACCCGAGGCATGCGCAAGATCTAAGTCTCTCTTTTATGTGAGTTTAGTGGGAAACATCATCCATGATCCATATTCAAGGGTTTTTAAAGGAGTAAAACATACAAGCATCATAGAGCTCATAATGGCTTCTAGATCCTTGTAGTCATTCCAGACAGAGAATGCTTAACATATTGGATAACTTATACCAAAACAAAAGGAAGTTGTTCAAACACTCATACTTAATCATAAACATAAACACAAACGAATTCCGAGAAATATGTATGCATTATAATCATCAATGTTCCTATTCATTGAAGCGGTAACCTCCTTATATTCATGGAGTCATTACAAAATGTTACAGAGAAGCGAGACCACGGTCATGCATTATATCTCGGACTCATATGACTAGGCTCACAAAATAAATTTGTAAACCCATACCCTTGATACATCCTTCCCTAAGCATAATTTCCCAAACTAACGAGTTCTTGCAGTATTTATATGAGATCTCGCCCACTATCTAGTTGTTCTTTTTCCTTTTATAGGATTTTTGGGCTGCCAAATAATCCTCCAGGGCCTCGAGATCTAATGCCAAGTGTCTGAATGTGGTCCTCCATGTGGGCATGCTCCTCCTGGCTCGATCTTTCCACCTTTTACCATGATGAGCTTCTATAAGCTTCTAGCCCGGTGCATGCTCCTTCCTAGGCCACCCTGTCCCCAGGCTGGCACCTTATCCACTCTGCATGCACAGTCGAGTCATGATTTTCATGTGTTTTTCCAAAACAAACAAAATGGCTAAGTCCCAAACCCTTGGTTTTGTCCGCGCACACGCCACGGGACTCCTTAAAGCCTTCTCTAAACCTTTCCCTATGTGCTTTATCCTTACGCACTTTTATTCAACTAGGCCTTGCGTGCCTATGCACCCTTTTGTACTTATCCAATATCTTAGGGGCCCAACATTACCCCACACTACACTGTTCTCCATCCGCGGGAACAATTCTCCAAAGAAGGAAAGAATATGGTGGACTTACACCATGGGATAAGAATAAGGGGATGAAAGAATATGGAAAAAGAATAGGAAATGATGGAATCACTACAAGAGGCTAGGAAAATCCTTTTGCAAGTCAGCCTCCAACTTGTTCTAGGCATCAACTTAGTTTTTCGATAGAGGTCACCAACTAGAGTGCTCACCTCAACAAAAATTAGCCCATTTCCTCATGTGCTTATGGTGTTGGCAATTTTCTCTAACTCTTTGCCCACATCATCCAGCGCATCCATTCTCCATGTAATCTGCAGGTATAGTTCCTTCAACCGGTTTTTAATTGAACCCCTTAAGGCTTCAATGGCTTCAGATTTTCTTTTGACCTCGACAAGGATTTTTTCCCTTTCTACCCTATTCCCTTTATTCTTTTCTTGGAACTCCTTGAGTTCTACTTCATGAGTGGCAACCAAGATGCCTGCCACTTTGTCTCTATCCGTGTAATTGTCATATGCAGCCTCAGCAGTCTGGGAAGTGACTTTTATATCAGCAAGAACCTTGTTGTACTCTGCTATGAATGCCATGACCTTCAATTTATCTTCCTTCTCCAAGCGTGTGGCCACTTCTTCTGCAGATTCCAAGGCTAACGGATGCCTTTCCATGGTGAGGACTCTTGTTAAATCCTCTAGGCATCCTAAAGTAGATCCATACTTCTACGCGGAGGGTGCTAGGTCTAGATGCTTCAATACTATAGCATTATTTATAGCCTCCACCTTCTTGTATACCACACCCACCTTGGCCTTCTCATCTTTTAGCTCCCACTGTAATTGGGCACTGATTAGTTTCTCTTGGCTAAGCTCTTTGGCCCTTGCAGCTAGTTCTTCCTCTTTCTTCTTCAGGTCCTCCTCCATATATTTTATTCTATCATTCTACTTGAAGATTCTAGCCTCAATTTCAATAGAGACCTTGTTCAGCGCATTGCATAGCGATTCATCCAAGAGCTATTGAGCGTTCATCATGGGGTTGTCTTTGTTGGTGTTGGAAATGTTATTATTTCCCGTGGCTTACTTGAAATTATGGCACATCAATATGGGACTCAATTACCCATGAGCATCTTCCTCATCCGCGGGTAGGTAACCTCCTTGTCAAAAGATGAAATGGCTATGACCTCTTCTGCTGGAATTGTGCTTTGGAACCATGCAAAAAACACTTTGTTGGGGTCATCAATGTAACCCATCCCTGGCCTCTTCTCCCCTATACGCCTTCCTCTCATGCATGTGCCTTTATGAATACTTACATTTAAAACGGGACCTCCGGTTGCATCGTGGTCTTTTCCGTGCTCTCCTCCTTCTCCTCGTTTAACATTGGCTCAGCATTGTGCTTCAACTTCTCCTCCTCCAAGGTCTCAATGGCCTTTGTTTCTTCTCTCTCTGCCACCTTGGGTATCTACTCCACCATAAGGCTTGGGGCCTTCTACGTCTGCATGCCATCTCCCTCACTTCTCATGTCTTGGGTGCCTCTCCCTTCTTGGCTATCCTTGTGCTGCATGAAGAGGAACCCCTACTCCTCTTCTCTGCCTTCTTCATCCGAATCATGTACATTGAAAACAGGTGGCCCTTGTTCCTTTTTTGGCTCACCTTCCCCACTGACATCTTCTTCACTAGCTTCCTCTTCACCTATGCGCTTGTCCAAAATTCTAGTATCCTCTGAGGTGGTCTCCTCTTCTTCCTAACCAAGGATTCCGGTGTAGGTGACTTTGTTTCTTCTTCTCCCGAGGACTCCTTATCTGATGGATTTTCTGGCTCTAGATTCTTTTCCTTAACTAAGGGCCTCTTCTTACACGAATACATGCTTGTCCTAGCACTTGTCCCAGGGGATCCTATTACCTATGTTTCCCCAACACTTGGTATTTTCCTCTCTGGCTCCTTTTCCACCTGCTTGGGTGTGGGTTTCTTCCTACCAGTTGGATCCCTAGGCATAGATACCTCATTTTCCAAATATGTTCCCTTCTCTAATTTGGGTCTTATGTGGAGGCACACACGCGCTACGGAGATCCTCCTACAATGGGAAAGGTCATGGGCTTTGTCATTTGTACTTCATGTGACACGTACCTCTCCACGTATGCACGCTTACAGGGTAGACCAACCCTTTGCGCATTTCCTTATGCTCCTGGTCTAGATTACCTAGGTCTAGTTTTGGATTCTTGGACTCTTTGAACCAATTTACCCCTACTTGGAAGTATTGAGTTGTGAAGGTGAAGGGAGCTTGCACCATGGGCTCTATGTCTCATATGTCGGTTTGAATTTGCCTAGGTAGAAATGCTGCTACACAAAAAAAAATTTCTCCTTTGGTGGTCGTTGGTAGTTGTTCGGGAATCCTCCATTACGTCCCGAACACATTCCTTAGGCATGTATACCATTTCTCCAGGTGCACGGCTTGTGCACAGTTGTCATGGAGTCACATGCATATTTTTAAAATCTTTTTGCAGTGAAGGGTCCTCAACCGAGTACTCCCATATAAATTTTTCTGATGCATCACGTACTCCAATCTCTGAAAAATGATTATCAGTAGGACATTACTGAACAGGATCCTATCTCCTTCCTTTGCACATATTACAATCTCATCTGTGATGAACGTAGACAAGTTGTAGATGGTGCCCTCTGATATTTTCTTGCAAACATGCAACCATGGATTATTGACCTAGGTCCATCTCTCCTAGCCATTTAACTTGGTCACCAGATGCACGGCCATTCTCATTACTGGGTCCTTGATGTCTGTGATATCATAATATCTTGACCCCTTTTTGTACGCGTAGGCAGCGATAGTCTCCTTAATTGCCTCTTTATCACCTAGGTTGTCTTCCAAACCGAGTCCTTCACAGATGAGTCCTGTGAAATGTGAGATGATTTGAGGGGTAATGTGCATATTACACACTATGAAATGGAAGTAGTCCTCATTCACACGCAAAATCAGCCATTGATAGAGGCTCTCGGGCTTCCCAAAGAACTCACAGAGTAGTAATAACCATGCCTTTTCCAACTTGACCTTCATGTCATCATTATAGATGGGAAATCCCTCTCATGTCCTTCTATTCATTGGGCACACTAGCTCCAGCACCATCTCCTTCTTGATCATGATCATACGATGATTATATTCATTTATAGACATGTTCCTTAGATGGGACTCCCACTCCTTCCCTACCATTACTCTATCTGGCTACTACATTTCTGCATACCACTCTTTATTTGTATGTGTGTCGGTTACTTGTTGTTTTCCCTTGCCCTTTCCCTTCTTGGGTTTGCTAACTGGTTTCTTGGGTGCCATTGTATAGGTTCGCTTCTTACTTTAATCCCTTCGTGTAACTCTGTTCTTTCACTCTTTCCCACCTTAGATCTCAAATTTTTGAAGAAAATTCCTTAAACCCGTGCCCTAGTTCTTCAAACCCTAGTTGGGATAATCCTTTCACAAGACGACGCCTCCTCACAACTCTTTTACACCCATGAAATCCCTCTTTTCTAGTTTGCAGATCCACACTAGTCACCCATGCTCAATCTCTTTAAAATTTTTTTCACACATGATCGGTTTTGGAAGCCCTAGTTTGCGAAAATGTAAAAGTGCTTCTTTCTCCCTTTACGCAAAGTGAATAATGAAGTTCCTTGACCATTTATTTATAGTTATTACCTTTTTTAAGCATTAAATACTACTTCACCTACCACCATAATTTTTAAATTTAATGTGGCTTTTTCAAACAAAGCCCGAATTTCCGCTTTAACTCATGTGCCCGACCGCATGGGTAATCTTCCAACCTTATGGCATACAACCAATCCATCTAGATAGGAAACTCTTACACGCGTTACACCTACACCGAAGGCACTTCTTCTATCTTGATTTTTTCTCTCGCCTACCTCATGTTGCTTATGCACTTTTTCTTCCTTTGTACGTGAGATCTGAGAGTAGCCTTATCTTGACACCAATCATCCTTTTCCATCTTTTCTTTCCATGCACCTCTTTCAAACAGGGCCATTCAACCGAGATTTTCACCACAACTTCCTTGGTACTTTACCCACACTATCATTCACATTACTCTACCCCACACTAAAACAATGTGTGGTCCTCTCTGTGCACTTAAAAATCCTCAAAGAGTAATAAGGGTTAATGATGCCCAAGGTGTAAAACAAAACAAAAACACGAAAGGGAAACAAAAGGAAAGAAATGCATAAAGGAAATTCTAAACTAACTGGAAAAACTACCTTATTTACAAACACCAAGAAGAATTATTTAGATTGGGGCTTCACCTATTTCCATTGAAGTGTCCATGCAATTATGTTCTATCTAGCACTTGAATGGCACATGCCCAAGTCAAGTATGTACGAGATTTTATAGGGACCTAACCAATGGGCCTTCAACTTCCCAGGATGGCATAGAAAATTAGAATCATATAGTAAGACCATCTGCCCAACCTAAAACTTCTTGTTTGTGATGTGGCGATCATTCCATGTTTTTTGCTTTGCATTTTTATCTTGTGTGGCTCCACCTAACGAGTGATCGTCTCTCATCTAACTTCATTAGTTCATCAATTATTTCTTCTAGCACTTTCTCATCAGCCAGCCCTCTTGTGTGCACTATTCATAGAGAAGGTAACATGAATTAAACTGGTAGAATGAATTATGTGCCAAACACCAATTGAAATGGTGTGGCTTTGTTCACCTTTTATAAGTTGTCCGTAAGCCTATAATATGGCGATACCTTGTCATCCCAATCTTGTCTTCTGACATCACAAATTTTGGTTAGGGTATGACTCAGTATTTTGTTAAATTCTTCCATGGTCCCATTTTCTTGTGGGTGATAAGGGGTAGTCTTGTGATGAGCTACCATGAATTCTGCTAATAGGATCCTCACAGTCTCATTTAAGAAATGTGTACCCCTATCATTGGTTAAACTTAAAGGGCATCCATACCTTGTGATAATGTTCTCCCACAAAAATCTTGCTGATGTGGCTATTGTGCAATATTTAGTTGGAGTTGCCTCTGCCCACCTTGTCAAATAATCCATGCAAGTGATTACATAGTGTGATCCAGTCCTACACGCTACTAGTGTAATAGGGCCTACAAAGTCTATTGCCCATTTCTCAAAAGGTTTAGCACTAGGGATAGGGCACAAAGGCATTTCATCTCTCTTTCTGGATTGCCAATACATTGACAATGGTCAAATGCTTTACAATAGTCTTTGCAAACCTTATACGAGTTTCCCACCATAATCCCGCCATTAAAATTTTACGTGCGGTGGCATCACCGTATAATGTCCACCCACAATTCCTCTGTGTGCTTCCTCTATGATAGTGAGGTCCTCATGCTCTAGTACACATCTACATAAAACTTCATCATGCCCTAACTTGTATAAGTCCTCAGCGATCAACATTTAGGGCGTGATGCGTATACTAGTTGATTTCTTTCTAATGCCTTCATCCCTTCGGCACCACACTATCTTTTATGAATAACGCAATCTCCTCCAAGTCTAAGGGAACCCGCTTACAACCTAAATAGTTGCGCATATAGCATAGCATCTTCAATACTCTATGCATCCTCCCTAAATCAATCCTTGATAGATGATCGGTATATAATTAATTTTTCCAGGCTTCACAACTACGTAAACTCAAAATCTTGAAATAATAGCACCCACTGACATATGCACCCTTGTAGAATGGGATTGTTCACTAAATACTTTAACGCCATGTGGTCGGTGTAGAATACAAAGGGTGTTTCCAGTAGATAATGTATGAACTTGAAAATTACGTAGATCATTGACAATGCCTTGTGCTCGGTCATAGTGTAATTCTCGCTCTCTTTGGTGTTAACTTCCTACTTGTAAAACATGGAGGGTGATCAACAATTCCTTCACCTGGCTACACAAGCATTGCTCCAATGGCGTTTCGAGGCATCTACATGAACATGGAAGGGATTATCCCAAGAGGGAAAATGTAATATAGGCATGGTGACAAGCCTATCCTTTAATGTGTCAAATGCCTTCTATTGCGCCTCTCCCCAATGGAAGGCACTTTTATGTCTGAGAAATTCTTCTAGAGGCGCAACTATCTTGGCATACCCCTTGATGAATTTTCTATAATAACACATATGCCCAAGAAATCTATGCACTGCGCTTTGGCTAGTAGGTTCCCCTAATCCCACAATAATTGCAACCTTGGCAGGATCTACTAGCAAGCCCTCCTTACATATGATGTGCCCCAATAAAGTCCCAAAGGGTGTAGTAAAGACACACTTTTTAATGTTGAGAGATATCCTCAACTACCAACATCTCTCAAACATCAACCTCAAATTATCACAGTGGTATTTTACTAGCCCATATATTGTCCAATCATCCAGATAAACCTGAAGGAATTTGTGGATGAAGTCCTGAACACCTGATCCATTATGCACAAAAAAATAGTAAGCACATTCTTCAACCAAAGGGCATGACCATGTATGAAAAAATTCCCCATTTAGTGGAAAAATTTGTCTTCTCCTGGTCTTCTTTTGTAATCCGGACTTGGTGGTACCCCAAAAATCCATCCATAAAGGAATAGATTTCGTGCCTAGCGAATCCCTCTAAAATTTCTTCAGTGAAGGGAGTTGGAAAAGGATCGATGAAAAAAACCACGTTCATCTCCCTATAGTCCATGCATATCCTAGTCCACCCATCCTTCTTGATTTTTATCACCATCGACTTATCCATTCGATTCTTCCATAGCTTAAATGATTCCAGAAGCTATCATTTTGTCTATCTCTTCATTTACCTTTACGTGTATATTGGGATTCATCCGGTAGGGTCTCTTCCTCACTGGGTGCACACCTTCCTTCAAATTTATCCTCATCTCCCCTAAGGAATGGTGGACGCCTTTAAGCTTATGGTACCCACGTGGAAATAAATCCTCAAATTCATGCAAAATATCTATGACCTTAGAGACTTCCTTCTCTAACCAAGTAATCTCCAATGATATCTTCCTTAGGTTCCTCTTTTGATCCGATGTTAACCTTCTTTGTCTTTAAAGTCTCATGGTAGGCTCGCACAAAAGCATCAACACTTGCCCACTACCTTGCGTGTCCCCATAGAATGGTTAACATCCAGGCTCTCTACTTCCTCTCCATCAATAAAATATACTAATTTCACTTTCTCCTTGTCTAATCACGTGCACTCAAGCTGGATCTCTTCTACTTCATCTACTTCTTCTTCAAAGCACATCTCCAAACTTGGTTCACCTAGTAGTTCCAACAGCCTATCTTTTGTCATAGCACTATATTCCATGGTAAGGAGCTTAACAACTTATAATGCATTATCAACTCGATGACTTGGTACATCGATCTTAAAATGTTTGAATAAAGTCAGTTGTTAGCTCTTGCAAATTTCCTATTTGGTAACATGTCTCGAATGTATGTACCATACACGCGCGTAACCCTATAGTGTAGAATACAACTTGTGTACCCAAAGGGATGGTGGAAAAGCTTCGTGCATTCTCTCTAGACCTTCTCACAAGCTTGGATGTGGAAAGAGGTGGGTTCCTTACCATGGTAGTCCTTGATGGCGGTGGGCATGTTTCTTCTAGAAAACCTGACAAAGAGAGCAATTCTCACCTCATGTCATTCCAAAAGGCTCTCCTAATGTGTAGCCCACCACCTGCTCCACTTTGTTCGAGTATGACATAACTTAACATCCCTCTTCATTCCTTCTCCTCCTTCCACTGAGCTTCCATCTCCTGTAAAAAGATCTTAGGGAAGGCCCCTCCTGAGTACTTAGGTAATTTTTTTCCTCATAGGCATCGGACCATACGCACCTTTGTTACTTTTGTTACCGATCCTCTCAACTGTCGTCTTATCAATTCATAAGTCCCATACACCCAATTATCACGTGATAGGATGGTGGCATCACTTACTAACTGAGCATCCTCAAACTAGATAACTCCATTGGTAGGATGGATTATCTCTAGATCCCTGATTGAGTGCACATATATCTTATCCAAGACTTCTTCCCCCAAAGGTTTAGTATAAGGAGTTGAATTCCCATCAACCAAGATTATAATAGCCCGCTCCTCCTTATTTTCAAAGCTAATGTAACCCTTATTAAACCGAATGTCAGCATTATTCTTGTAACACCATGGGTAGCCAAGTAGTGCTGGGAAATTGTCCGCCTCGGTGAGCACCAAGACTTCAAAGTCCCTAGTAAACTTAGCTCCTCGATAGTGATAGTTGCATCCCTTAAGACACTAATGGGAATCACCTTCATTTTTTTCCATGTACAACACATTCGAAGATGGTTATAATGTAGGCCTTCCCATCTGATGCCAAGCATCCAATGTGAGAACATTGACCTCCATGCCTATGTCAATGAGGATATTACTAAGGAGCCATCCATCTACGATTGCATCCAATGTGATCTCCTTGTCATAGTCAAGGATGTGAGGGGGAAGGTTTGCATGCAAGATCTATCTCTCACACTCTTCTCTCGGCACATGGTACCTTCTCCCAATCATGCCCCTAGCAAGGGAATACCATTTTCCTGCCTTAGCATTTTACATACTTCTTTGACCTCATCCAGGTCATCCTTTGGCACCTTGACTTTTCTCCTTTGCTCCTCCCTCCCAGACTACTCCTTTAAGCACTAGATTTATCCTTGTAAACTCGAATGACATCTATGTTATCTTGATATACTTCCTTTTGATGCACGAGGTTTGGGTACTTCCCATGAACTACTTCCTCTCTTGAAACTATAGTCCTCTGCCTTGGTATTTCCTTTGCGTGCAAAACCTTTACTCTTGTTGTTACTAAAATAGGTTCTATACCTACATCATGTGTCACCCATGGCATCCATTATGTGTTTGTCTTCTTGATGCTTACCATTTCAGCACCCTTGTAACAAGGGGAACCTACTTGCATCATGGTCCCCATGAAAATGTCACGCCATCTGTCACGGTCGTCTTACCCTTTAGGAAAAACTACCCTTTACATGCCCCTATACTTCACAATTTGTGCACCATAAACCAATGTGAGTCTCATGGGCTGAGTTTGTGGACAATTTCTCCAGCTGCTTAGCCATAGCAGCAATTTGAGCCTCCAGGAATGGGCTAACTCTAGTATCAACACTACCAATGACTTACTAGGCGCGCAGAGCAGCTTCTAATGCTTCTCGCAGTCTATGAAAATTTTATGAGATAAGGCCCTTCTAAAAGGGGTGATCAATCCTCCAAAAAACCAATGAGCATGTTGTGAAGGGTAAATATCATATGATAACTTAAACATGAGAGTTTTAAAGTGTGCATCATACTCTTGCACACTCTCTACCATTCCCTGTTGAATTTCCTTCAGGGTATTGATGCTCTTCTGTTCAAACTCAAGGATTTGGAATTACGCAAGAAGGCATTCTTTAAAGTAGTGTAATCCACTATCATTTGATGGGGTTCATATTTCCTATATCAGCCATGCACATTCCCCTATAATGTTGTTACAAACTAGCTAGCCTTCCGCTCCGAGGTTTTGATCCCCTTTGCGTGCCATAGCAGACTCATATTTGTGAACATGTTCCACAACATACTCAATACCTCTATAATCCGGAAAGTGTAACAACATATCAAAGAAGACCGAGGGGGTGGTGGGGCCCTTGTCCTCCTAAGCTAGAGCCTTGTTTCCTCTTATGTTCTCTCTGCCACCGGATCCACTAGGTCCACCCGGTCCTATGCCTCTTGAGCCACCAAATCCACTAGGTCCACCAGGTCCTGTAGGAGTTATACCAAGTGCCCCCAAGGTTCCACTAAATTGTGCACCGATGGTCTCGTGATAATTCCCCTCTACCACTATTGCACCCCGTGCCACTTCTAGAAATGAGAACTAAGGCTTCTAGGTGCATATCTGTCACTTCCACTTGATTCCAATCGCATCAATGATACTTCTTCCTTGTTATGGAAAAACAAGAGCCAGGTTTTGGCCACTCGGTGGGTTCAATTATGTGCCAACAACTCTTCTTTCTCCGCGTGAAGAACTCTCATCAAAAGCCAAAGGTGTCTCTTTTACATGCTTTCCAAGATGGGGTAACAGAGACTTCTCAGGTTCGACATCCTCCGTGTGAACCTCAAATCCTTCCCGTAACGTTTGTCTCCATAGATACATCACACTTGCAACCTCACATCATCTAGTAATTTCCCTTTCACGTGCTTCACTATACTTGAGCCGTCTCTCCTCCCTTTCCTTCTTTTTCATAATATTTGCCATCTTCCTCCACCCTAGCTCCCTCGCGAAGTGCTTAGAATGGTTTAGCTGGCCATTAGAAATGCCTCTAAACCCAAAATAACAACCAGAATCTTCATTTCCAGAGGGATAACACATAGAAATGATCCTCTGGGATCCCACATAAATTCAAACTTAGCAACTTCTGGGAAAGAATATGTGGAAATAGCATACTCCAGAGTGTAGCTAGTCAACACACCATCCCACCAATGATCCACAACACAAGTCCACTTCAGATTTGTATCCTATAGTCCCTAGTAATCTTCTTGGGACCATGCACATGATCTAGAATACCAACTTGATCTAGATGTATACATTTGAGAGCCATTCATACAACCCTACTAGGAAATAGCAGAAAAATGTTTCATATAATTCATGGTAGAGGTTCTATTCTACCCATTTACATGCATCAAACTCGAGGTCCAATGACGAATCTTTGAGTAAATTCATCCTCTATGCTCTTGAACCATGATTCAACACTTTCCGAGAGATAAACGTTTTGTCATTACTCATTACCCGAGATCATGATGTATGCCATTTCCCAATATAAATTTGAAAAGAGGTTCTAACAATGGAACCAAGATGTAGTCATTTTTACCCTTATCATAAAAGAAACATACCCCATGTGTGCCGACCTATCACCCGGTGGGGCTAGGCACTCACCCGAGGCACGCACGGGAACCGAGTCTTCCTTTTATGTGAGTTTAGTGGGAAACATCATCTATGATCCATATTCAAGGGTTTTGAAAGTAGTAAAACATTCAAGCATCATAGAGCTCTGAGAGCGACTTCTAGATCCTTGTAGTCATTCCGCAGAAAATTCTTAACATATTGGATAAATTATACCAAAAAAGAAAGAAGTTGTACAAACACTCATACTTAATCATAAACATGAATGTAAAAGAAATCTTAGAAAGATGTATGCATTAGAATCATCAATGTTCATATTCATTATAAACTGGTAACCTCCTTATATTCATGGAGTCATTACAAAATGTTATAGAGAAGCAGACTATAGCCATGCATTATATCTGGACTGATATGACTAGGCTCACAAAATAAATTTATAAACTCATACCCTTGATACATCCTTCCCTAAGCATAATTTCCCAAACTAACAGAGTTCTTGCAATATTTCTACAGATCTCCGCCCACTATCTGGTTGTTCTTTTTCCTTCTACAAGTGCTTGTATATATAGGCTTTCTAGGCTGCCAACTCATCCTCCAATGGCCTCAGATCGAATGCCAAGTGTCTGAATGTGGTCCTCAATACATGCATTTTCCTCCCGGCTTGAGCTTTCCACCTTTTACCATGATGAGCTTCTAGAAGCTTCTACCCAAGGCATGCTCCTTCCTGGGCCACCTTGTCACCAGGCTAGCACCTTATACACTTCGCATGCATAGTCAGGTCATGCTTTTCACATGTTTTGTAAAAATGCCTAGAATGGCTAAGTCCAAAACCCTTGGTTCTATCCACACATGCACCACGAGCTTCCTTAAAGCATTCTCTAAACACTTCCCTACGTGCTTCATCCTTGCGTGCTTATCTTCAACTAGGCCTTGTGTGCCTATGCCCCCTTTGTACTTAGCCAATATCTAAGGGGCCCAAAACTTCACGTGCACACATATGTGTGTAGTATGTGTGTGTGCTATCATATGGGTGTATACACGTGCACGTGTATGCCTCTTGGTGCTTGTGCATGCGCACATACACTCCAAGGGCTCCTGTGCCACCATTAGGGAACATGTGCCAATGTACATGCGTGCCTATGCAACCCTACCCTAATTTCCTACTTCTAGCATTAATTACAAGCATTAATTATGAAATTAATGAAGAGGGTTAGGTTACTCACAAATACACCATCATCCGCATGTCGATCGTACCCTCGAACTGTGTCCACTTGTCTCAAATGGTCTCGTTCTCTCACCACTGTCCTCATCATTATTAGAGTCTTGTGGTAAAAAATCGGAAGCGGTCGGTAACAAATGAATTAGTCGCGGTGATTTACCCCCCGGGTGGGGTATATCAAGCCATTTTTGACCATTGTGATGCCCGGAGGCTTGTTTTGATTGTCGTTTTCTCTTCTATTCATTTTCAAATCATTGTTTTAATTAAATAATTATATTTTATTTAATTTGTCATCATGTTGGGGTATTTTTACCGTCTAGTACCGCTTTCTTCATACTTGGAAGATTTTTATTGCTCCTAGGTGATTTTTCTTCTTATCCACACTCTATCGAATAATTATTTTTATTAAATAATTATTTTATTAATTTTTCCATTGAACAGGGGACATTATTTGTCACTTGTTTCTTCCTTCTTCCCCCTGGGGAATTTTATTTTACATCTAGGAACTTCATTCTGATTATTCTATTTTCTTCTACACATCCACTGTACATCACATTTTAGACAACACGAAAACAAAAAAATATATGTCACTTCAAAATCCAAAAACAAGGCAAAATTCTCCACAAAATCCTAAAAATTAAAAAACCTACAAAAATAGGTAACCCGCTTATTGTAGTTAAAACTTGTGTCTTGCGCATGGTATTCTTTTTGTATCCTACTGGTTTGTTTCACATCTTCACCGATCAACACGACTTGTGGATCGTTGGATTCACAACCATTCACAAAGCTAGTTTCTTGCTTTGTCTATACTTTGGGGCACATCTCATTTCCTGGTGTTGTTTCGTTGCGCACAAAGCTTTCTCCTTGGACCCAATGTCCATTATCATTTCCCCTTGCATGTATCCTTGCTCAGGGCATCATTTTTAACCCTTTTCATCAATCATGAACATGTGGAACTCTTCAGCTTGATAACAAAACATTTGTACAACTGTCTTGACCATTTTTGGGTTGGATATGTGCATTCGTACTTATTTTCCTTGTTAAATGAGCTTGTTTCCTTCTCATATTGCATTGAATTTTGTATGTTGCATGGAGTTGGTGTTTTCAGCAATGGAAAATTCTTCATAGTATAGATTTTAATGTCATTCTACTTTTTATTGTATGCTTATATTTTTAATAAGGACCGATGACGTAGATTTTTTGGCAATATGATAGCACTAAAGTTGTCCCAATGCAAAGGATGAAAGCTAGTTCTTCTCTCTACTTCTCCATATTTCTTCTACATCACCCTCCTATCAACACTATTCTTCTACTTCACCTAGGGCATCCTACTCCTCTCCTTTCTTCTATCCATTTCTCACATTTTTGATCGTTGATCATCTTTCTTCATCACCCCATCGACACTCAAGGGGCATCTCTCACTTCTACTAATTTTTCTTCTACCCCTTCAAAATTTTATTTGTCTACTATCTTTGAAGTGGTGTCACTTATGCCACCCCAAAGAGGGGAAAATGTAGACACCTATAATTTATCCTGAACAATTTAAATACTTAAATTGTGTTAATTATCCCCTTTCTTGCAAATTGACGACATATCATCAATAGTGCTCATCTTATCTCCTATCATCCTTAATTAATTGCAATAAGTAATTAATTAAGTCTTTTATTCAACGAATACCCCAATTAACGACCTTCCGTTAATTAATCTCATTCTTCTAGCTAAACTAATTAATTATTATTAATTAATTAGCTTCCCCTTTCATTAAACCAATAAATCATTATTTAGTTGATTTAATTCCCTTCTATAGTCTAAATCATACTAACTATTCCTCTAAAAAGCTTTTATAAGCTTGCACATCTATTAATTAATCATCTTGATTAATTAATAAACCCCCTTTATCCACATGAGTCACTAAAGGACAAGCTAAACTCTCCTAAAGTTAACTCAACCCTTTCTAAACCCCCTTATCCACAACTAACTCAACATCTCTATTATCCCACATGCAAAGGGATGTAGAGATTCCTTTATCCATTGGGCTATATAAAGAGCCCTCCTCCTACCTTTACACTTACACCTAATTCTTGAGAAACAAAAGAAAGCATATAGTACATACACTATAAGCCTTTTTTCATCCTTAAGAATTTCACCATTGGAAGAGTTCAACCTCATTCTTGAATTTCAGCCATTTAAACTTTTGGGTCATATGGAAATAATCAAAGCGGTATTGTAGCCATGCTTTGATTAAACTCCATTCCTAATCCCTTAAAGATCAAACAATCAACTTTGATTGCCATGAATCTACCTAGGTTCAATTTAGTTGTTTTGGTAATCTAAAGCGTAGAGGTTTTAATAATTAACATGCTAGTTTGATTTCCATTTCAAATTTATGATGCAATAATGTTGTTATTTAATCTTTCTTAGCTCTTAACGTGATGGTGTTTAGATTTTGATTTAACTTTGTTATTAGGACTACTAGGTGTTAGTTCTAATTTTCTTAACTTAGTTAAACAAAACCATGCACACATTTGACAGAATTTTGAAGAACCTCCACAGTATGAAGAAGAAGAGGAACCTTTGGAAGAAGAAGTCACTATTCAACAACAAATTAGCAACCTTAGTCGACAATTAGCCTTATATCCTTTGAATTTTTGGTAGTATTTTATCGCGATTTAAAAGTTTAAGAACATGACCTTACATTAAATAGAGATATATCAAATTGTAATATTAGAGTATTCATGAATGTGATCTTAAATCTTCCACATGTGTATCAACTTACATTGGATGTTGATAGGAAAGGTTTGGTGATTCTTAAATCCAAAGTATAATGAAATTTTTATTTCAATGGTTGAGTTACCACTTTATAGTTTCATCCTTACTCTTTAGTTAATTAGTAAGTGGGTAAATCATAACAATTTAGTTTGAATATTGTTGATGATAGTGAAGGTTTGAATCCAAGTTTGAATAAGGAATACTCAACTATTCATATTCATTGAAAAATTGTATAAAGGCTTGATTATGAACTTGGATGTTTGATTTTTAGTATAATGTTCTCTTGATTAATTTTTTAAGGTTGAGAATATTGAAGGATCATTCTAATGGACCATGTCATCCTATTTTTAAATGATCATGAAAGGGTTTGTGATAGTTCCTTGTCTTCCTTATGATTTGTAATTTAAAATTAAAGACTTGTATAGTTGATACTAATCTAATGGAATTAAGGCAGTCAATATGAATTAAACTATTTTTAATTAAACATATAGACAAGGAGATGTATATCCTTGCCAATTCTATGAAATGGCCATGTATATCTATCATTTTTATGTTTCACATTTCGGGAAGTATTAAGTCTTACAATGAGATATTTGGATTGTTACATGCATGCTCGACATGCGATATATTGATTATCGATTTGTAAACATTGATTAAATGTATGTACATTAAACTTGGATTATGTAATCCTTATTGAGATAAAAAAATTCACAAATTATAAATGGTGAAGGAAAATTATATCAATACAAAAATAAATGTTGTACTTTTAAACATGAAATTATGGTTAATAAGTTCATGATATACCTTATTATTCTTATGAGAAGAAATAATAATGTATGTTGATTTTCAACTATTGTATTAACGAATTTTTTTGAAACAAAACGAAATTGATTATTTATTGTACTTATGATGTCATTAAATCTCATTTATTAAATAAAAATTATGATAATGAAGAACATGATGATATTAATTAATGATTAATTAATAAGGAAAGTAAACTTTGTTGTTTTGGACAACGAGATACAAAGTGAGAAGTAAATGCATATTTTTGGATGCATAATTAAGTGGAAAAACTTAATAATTTCTTCATTACTAGTACAATTAATTAATAATTGCTTGTCTAATCATACCTTGATATGTTAACTAAGTAAGTGACATAATGATGATAAAGTACAAAAACACAACTTCAAGTAAATTAGTAATAAATGATTTAATGAAAATTAACCATTACGGAACAACATTGAAATTAAATTATTCAAATAATTAAATGATTAATATGTCTCTTGGGGAAAGATGTTTCAATTAGTGATTGTTATGATAAAAATGACATTAAATAGTAAGGATTAGGATTAATACCTGTTCCTAATAAGATGATTAATCTAAAAAGATACTTAAGGATGAAATCCATAAAGTGGTACTAATATTTTAAAACATAAAACAACATTAATGTATGTGTTATTAATGATTTTTGTCAATATTATAATTTGACTTAAACTCTTTACCTATAATCATCTTGTATATTAAGTAGGCATAGACCCAAGTCCCACCTTTCGATCGAGAATGTACTATCTTAAGATGACTATGGGATGGGTAATGATCACTTTTAACATAATTCAAGGAGTAAACATTATCTATCCCATAGGGGCCTAAGCTAGAACAATTAACATACACTCAAATTAAGAGATGAGACCTAGATTTCAGACCTTCTTAACACATTAGATTAAACATTAAGATTGTTTAAATGTGATCTAGATAACTGTGTGGAATAACAATGTGGTGAAGGGACAATTTTTAAGTGACTTATGTGTGGTCATGAAACTAAGCATGCAAATCATAGCTTGAAATATTTGGCCTAAGTAGTGTACTAACAAGTTACACTGCTGTCGAGTTCACCAAATTTTTAAAAAAATGGTGTGGAATGCCTAGATGAAACTCATAAAACTATTTTTCAGGTATACACTTAGAACTACATTAGTTCACAGACCTAAATAGAAAGGTTAACCTATTACATACAAGTTATGTACACTTGGAATAAGTGAATATTAATGAGATCATGTAGATCCATTATTCATGTACGCTAAAAAATAGTGAAACAGGGGATCGGGTACATCTAATGGAACTTTAGAGATGCACAAGGTTATGATGTTATCGGATGGATTTTAAAACTAGATTACTTGTTGGATTTATTTTTATTGAATTATAAATCATTGAATACATGTATTGGGAAATGAGGGGTTTGTATTTTTTTAAAATCCCTTAACTGGAGTTGAATAACATTGGGTCCTTATGCTAACATTGAACTTGTTTTTATCTAACCGAGAAAAGTATAAGGGGCAATGTTGCTAATAATAAACCAAATGGCATTGAGGCTACCACTCTAAATTTATTTGGATGAGTTACTTCTTGTCATACAAGAAACTCAAAATCATATTTTTGTTTTAGAACAACATATTTTTGGTTAAGGATGAGGATATCAAAAATTAATAAAATAAAAAACCTAAGGCACCGCGCTTGATGTAACAAATAATTGTTGATTTCTCAAACATGCACCCATGTATCGGATATCGAAGGGCTGAGGTGTTTGATACCACAATGGAACCATCCACAAGTTATGGGACCTTGCACGCTTGGGATGGATCTCGGAGATGGCCGGTTTCTCTATCTATTTCTACTGATACTACTACTCCTTGTGTTGAAAGGGAAAACTAAGATAATAATGCCAAGGGACCGGGGACATGAGGATAACATAAAAGGGAACTACACTAAAAGGTGATAGCACTAGAAAAGAGGGATGAACACTATCTTTTCTGAGTGAGAATGAAAGGAAATGTATGAAAGGATGCTAGGCATGAGTAGCACAATGAAACACATATTCACCAGATCATTCTCATGGAAAAAAATAGATTATGGAACCGAAAGGGACTGAAATAGCACAAGCGGCACACAATACAAAAGAAAAGGAAAGAAGAAGGAATGAAAACACGTTAGGACAAAGAATAGTCACAAAATAATGCTTCTATTACTTCCAAAAATGCATGGGCTGTTACAATGATGAAGGAGGTGATATCCACATGCAAGAGCTAGATCTAAACGTCTACAACTCCAAATACATAAAATATGGAGTCTCAGAGGATCCAGAGGTTCCAACATAAAAGATGAGCCTTGCTATTACATTTATAGGTGAAACCAGGGGAGGAAGAAGGGAAGAAGGAGGGAAAACCTGGATTTGAAACACAACCACCAACAAGAAGCATTCAATGCCTACAAATCATCCTAGAGATCTATGAAACATGCTTCCCCAAGCCTGTTTGGCATGTTCAAGAAGACAAGAGGGCGAGATCATATCAAATTAGGTGGTTAGAGCAATCGATCCTCTCATCAATGCTTAGAAAGACATTTTCCCACTTCTCACCCATAAAATATGTCAAGAATTTGAATTTGAATCTCGGCACCGTAGTTGATGTCGGTAGTTCTCTCGAAAATTTTGGGTGCACACCGATCTCGAGATCGTAGGAAAATATATGGCTATCGAAATGATGAAATGATGACCAACTATGCAAATATTTGTCATTTCTACCACATGTTGCTCACCGATCTATTGCAAGGATTTTGTGTCTTATTGGCATGCTTTATCCGGTCATGCATGACACACTCAAGTATATCGAAGGAGACGACATAGAAGGGTGCAAAGGAGGGATCGGGGATGCACATGGAAGAATGATTCATGCGAGGAATATAGAACAAAAGCTCACAAAGGCATGCATAAAGGGAAAATGAAGAAAACTAGTGAGCAGAGGACGTATGGTGAAGGCACAATTATTATAGAGTAATGGGCATGGCGTACGAGAGGGCCAGGGACTTAACCAATTGAAGAAAGTGCGAGGCACGTGGGACAGAAAGAAACTAATTAGGAAGAAGGTGAATGCATAAAAGGTGGGTGCAAGGGAGGAGTGGAAAAAGAGAAAAAGAAGGGACACACAGGGAAACTGTGACCAAGGGAATGTGCCAAGTGATCTTGAGTGTGCACAACACTACAATGAATAACTTAGAGCCAAAATGTGTATGCAAGTTATCCAAATCACTAGGAGAGATATTTGGATAACAATTTTGGTGACTTTCGGGGCCATCTTCTGCTAGATGAAGGAGATCGTATCTTGGAGCATCCATTGGGCATGGAGTCTACTATGTAATCATGAAACTACCCTTGTAGTCACTTGAGAATCCTTTCATGAATCATTTCTAAATCCCGCAACTACCGATAGAAGCTCTACATTCCTAAAGGAGCAGTTTAGCATGCACAAGAAGCATGTGAGAAGAAATAACTATGTACAAACAAACAATGTGTGCACAACGTACTTAGAGGAATTGAAACTACTCTAATATATACAACATGATGTAGTAAACTTAATGGAAGGGTTTGAGATAGATCCCATTCACTGGGATTTGTAGTGTGCCTCCATCAAGATGAGTTAACTCGAAAGAGTTATCTTCCTTGCAGGAACTGATGATGTATGGGCCACTCCAAAGTGCATCAAAATTTGAATGGTGGCCTGGTTTAGCTCATTAGCATCCCATTTTAAATCCAAGTCCACAAATTTGAATCTTGAGGCCTAGCCTTTATGTCGAACCATTTCTTTATTGCTTGTTGATGTTGTTCTAGCTTGATCATGGAAGAGTTCCTTGATTCTTAAAGATTAACCAACTATGCCATTCTGATTTCTCTCTAGTCTGTGCCTTCAAATTTCAGCTGTTGGGCAAGCGCTAACGAATTTAGCTCTAGTGTCAAAGGAAGGGTAGCCTCCTTGCCATAGAAAATCTTGTAAGGTGAATTTCCTATTGCCTTTTTAACTGTGATTCTATCTTCCCAGAGCATGTGTGAGACCTTTGTATGCCACTATCTTTGGTTAATGTTCATTGTGTGCTTCATGAATTTTATCAGGTTCTTGTTTGTTGATTCTACTAGATCATTTCCCCTGAGGTAATAGTTGGAAAGAAATATTCAGGTAAAGGCCCACATTTAGAGCCTAATCAGTGATTTTAGTACCAAGGAAGGATTTTGCATTATCAGAGATAATGGTTTGAGGAATGCCAAACCTTGTGACTATACCCTCAAGAAATTCAAAGATCAATGACTCAGTGGATTCCTTAAGCGTGACATTTTCTATCCATCTAGTGAAGTAATTTGTATTTGTCAACACCCACTTAAGTCTAGTGCTTGAAGGTGAATTGATCATGCCTATGAAGTCAAGACCCCATTGTGAAAAAGGTTGATCCACTTGGATTGGTCGGAGAGAAAGCGCTGCCAATATTTTCTTTCCTACAAAGAAATCACATTTCTTGAATTTTGTGACCCATTTGTGTGCATCGAAAATAGGATAGGCTAGAGGATACCTGCCATTGTGATTTTCATCATTTTAGTTTTGGCAGAGAAGTCTCCACTAGAGAATCCATCCTAAAATTCTGCTAACACTTTTTCAGTCTACATTCCGTTGATACATCTTAACAACACACAATCAAGATGCTTTGAAGAGAATTCCATTAATAAACACATAAGGGGTATATTGTATCCTCAGATGTCTTCTCTTTTATTTATTTAAACTAGGAGGGTACACTCCCTTAGAAAGGAATGTGATCATGTCCTTCATCCAATCGGGCACGCCTGTGTCCGTATTATGCTCAAGTTCTACACATGGGAGGCCTTCATCAAGAAATAATGAATAATCAGGTTCACTATGCACATCCTTAACAATCTACCTACATAGTGTGCTACCACTTACCAAATTTTTGGCCTTAATAGTCACATCATACTCCATGATTTTGGTCACCCATCGTGTTATTTTCTCACTGATTTCTGCTCCCATGATGAAGTCTCTGACAGAAGAGTGGGAGACTAACACCCTGATATGATTGGTGGCAAGCATACTTTTGAATTTCTTGAGCATGCACATGATGGCAAAGACCTACTTCTCTGTGTGACTGTATCTTAATTCATAATCCTTGAGTGGTCTGGGTGAAGAGAGCCACTTTGGTTTTCCAGCCCTTGTTTTTTTTGTGTTAAGACAACAACAATAATTACATTAGTGCCATAAGCATAAAGGATGAAATCCTTTGAATAATATGGATTGATAAGTTTTGGCACACAAGCAATCTCTTGCTTGATATTGTTGAAGCTTTCTTTTCCTTATGCTGTCCATCTAAAGGCTATGTCCTTTTTGAGCATCAAGGTAATGGGCCAAACTAGTCTTACAAAGTTAGGGATAAAACACCTAACAAAATTAATCTTGCCAAGGAAGGAATGTAGGGCCCTTTGTGTGCCAACAAGGAAAGAGCTAGGATGGCTGAAACATGCTCAGGATCAATTGTGATGCCATCCTTTTAAACCACATGGCCCAAAATCTTACACCATGCCACTGTAAAATTGCACTTCTTGGGGTTAAGAGACACCCCAAAATCTCTGCATATCTCAAATACTTTTTCCAGGTGCGCCACATGATCTGCGCCTTGTTTTGAGAAGACTATTATGTCATCAAGATAAACCAATATGAACTCATTGATGTATCCTTTCTAGGAAATATCCATAGCGTGCTGAAATGTGGTGCCCGCACTTAAGACCAAAGGGAATGTTTTGATATGCATATGTTCCCCACTTGGTTGTAAATGTTGTTTTTAATTGATCCTCTTCCTTGACCAAGATCTGGTTGAAACTTGAGTATCCATCTAGCAAGGAGAATATCTGCAAGCCAGCCGCAGTCTGCAGAATATGTTCCATTGAAGGAAAAGGATAATGATCCTTTAAAGATACCGTATTCAAATCTCTGAAATCAATATAGATTCTGATTTCACCATTCTTCTTATGTAATGGAACCAGATTTGTGACCCAGGTAGAGTATTTGATAGGAAAAATAATATATTCCTTAATGAGTTTGGATAGCTCCTTTCTCATGAGGGGCTCTATCTTTAGATTGATTGGTCACGTCACTGACGGGCTTGATACCAGGATCAAGTTCAATAGAGTGTTGAGCAACACTTGGATCAAAACCTTTGAGGTATTCATACTCCCATGAGAAGATATCACTATATTTTTGACAGAAAGAGATGAAGGCCTATTTCTCTTCATGCACATAAGTCCTTTGAGCAAGAACTCTTTCTCGCGTGTAATGTGGATCGAGGAGCATTCTTCTTCTTGTGCAACGCAGATGTATCTTTATTTACCCTTGAACTCATCATCGGGGATGAACATTTTTTTATAAGGTGACCAGCCCTTTAGGAAACTTGTTTGTCTTTAGCTATATTACTCGGTCACCATAGCTATCATACAAGTCATCTTGCATGATTGATGAGAACTCAACTTCATTTTGGATAAACTAGACAATCTGTGTGTCATTGTCAAACACTTTCTAGCTGGTGTTGTTATCTATAATGGATGGTCTGATCACCATCTTGATGTGCTGAGAGTTTCCTTTGATAAATTCCTCACCAGGAGAGAACTGTGAACCCAGTGCGGCCATCTGGTCAGCTTCCTTGTTCTTTTTCCATGGCACCACCTGCAGATTTAGAGCATCAAAACTCTCAAGGAGGTCCCAAACTCTATGTTTATAAGCTTTGAGAAGTTTATTATTTGTCTGAAATTTTTGGTAACTTGATGGATGACCAATTCTATGTCCCCAAAGATCTGTAGCACCTTAATTTTCTTCTTCTTAGCAATGATCAAGCCATGCACCAATGCTTCATACTCTACCACATTATTAGAACATGTAAATTACATCCTATGCGCGAAGAATAATTTCTCATCCTTATGGGAAATGATAACCACTGCTACTCTCACTCCATTTCTACTTTTGGATCCATCAAATTATAGATTCCATAGACCCTTCTCAACTTTATCTTTCTTAGCGCATGCGGCAAAGATAGCCTCTTCGTCAAGAATGCAAAGTAAGTACCAAGCCTAGTTTCATAAGCTTCCAATTATTCAACATATGGGTAAAATTTATAGGGCCTCTCCTCCCATTCATCAAGCATTAGGTATGGGACGAGAGGGTGGAAGAGACTACTCTTTAGGAACTGAAGCTTGTTCTTCTTGGATTAAACAGTTGGCTTGGAGAGGGGATGGGACATATGACTCTACATGATAGGAAAATATAGGCTCATCTTGTATAGTAAACCGGGTACCATACCTTGTCTTGAGTAACATATGAGACCAATCATAAGACAAGTAACCACCCACTTTAGCAGTAAATTATCTTTATAGACATAGGGAAAAAAATGAGGCGAGTCGGTGATTAACACATCTTGAGCAATTTTTAGGCTTGTAAATGCATGAAGGGTTAATTCAAGATATTTGATGACTCCTAAGGTGGTAACAATCAAGCCATCAAGTTGCAGGAATCCTTTAGACAAAGGGATATATTTCAGACCTAAGACATCAACTATTTTCTTAGGCATAATAGAAGTACTAGCACCTAAGTCAATCATGTAATTATGCACTAGGTGTTTTCCTATAATCAAGGACATATAGAAGGGTGGGGTTTTAAAAAATTTACTTACTTGTTTCTCCTCTTCTTGGAAGATGTTGATAGAAGCGCGTGGCTTCTACATAGCTAGATCAGCATGTAGGAGTTGCATCAGAGCTTCATGCAACAGATCCCGTTGAGATGGAATGGTCAGGGCATCCCATATTGTGACATTTATGTTTGTTCTCTTCATCTGGTCCATGAATGCTAAATGGAAGGCCCCTTGTCTTATGCATTTGGGAACAACATCCCTTCTTGATTGTTCAGGCGTAGAAGCCTGAAATTTAGCTGGAGCAGAGGCTTGACCTAGAAAAGGAGGGGCACATTATGCTTTAGAAGGATCTTTGTGCGAGATCTCTCATGTAGGTACTTGAGCTCTTTTACTGCAGGATGCCTTATCTCGCATCCTTCTTCTTTAGAGGATCTGCTTGGGTTGTTGGGATTATGACCTGTGTGCCTGATTCTAACATTATTTTCTTATATCTTGTGTTGTCCCCAACTTGTGTGAGCAGTCTATTTGTATCTTTTGTAGCTTCGTTGATTACACGAAGTCCTCAAAGCACTAAAGAACATACAATTTATTTCTTGAGGAGCTTTGGTATTTCTTGGTTATCGTCAGGGGCACTTGTTGAGGGCTCACAAACCAAAGAAATTTGGATCATGAAGGCTTGGGATCCTGCAACATTGAAACAATGATATTAACTACGAGGCATCTTGCAAGGAAGCACCATTCGACACTTTTGCCAAATTGTTTTGGATTGGAACAAGCACCCAACTCGCATTAGGTATTGGAAGAGAAGGCGCGGGAGGAATAACTTACAAAGGGAGATGTGCATTAGGCTGCCATCTATCATTCCGCTGATTAGGCGTGTAGCTTTGATTTCTGTACTAATTCCACCAAGGTTGATTTCTTTGGCCATGCGGATGTTGCTTTTCTAATGATATGACTTTGTTTGATAAATTTATAATTAGGGCCTTAAATTCTTCATCTTCCTTTTTTCTTGACTTTGGAGAGTAGGACGTTAAGGCAACTAGTTGCACGCTCTACTCAGGAATAGGAATAGGGGCCACATAAGGCTGGGGTGCTTGTGACATTTCAGTAGTAACAACACGGGTGGTCTAAGAGCCAAATTTCCGGCCTGAATAAGACTATTTTTTTCCCTTACTGCAATACTATAAGCAGATGGTAAATTCCTACCTCCCATGGATTGGATCATAACTGAGATGTTTGTTGAGTGCCTTCTAGATAATACAAGAAATCATGTTGGGTTGTAGGTCTTACCACAAGAGGGATTATGTCCCAAGTCTTCTGAAATTTGATGTTGAAATCATTCATCTACTCATTGGGCACCCTCCTTGTTGTTGTCAGTTTCTCCACCAGAGATAGGTGATCTGACTTATCTTCAAAGTAATTGTAAATATTTGTTCCCAGCTCATCCCAGGTGGTGATAGATCCAAGTCTTAATCCTTGGTACCACTTCAAGCGCTTTACCTTTGAAAGAGGTTGTAAGTATCTTGACTATTACATCATCATGTGTGATCAGATAGAGTGAACACACGTTTGTTATATCTTGGATATGCTCCTGAGGGGTGACTTGATTATCACCAGTAAAGTATGGAATACTTTTGAGCACACCATTTGGCATATCATGTTATACAACTAATAACAAGGGAATCCCTCTAGAAAAGTTTACAAATTTCCTAAGTGGAGGAGGTGGTTGATGTACCATTGCAAGGCACACAGGGTTTCTATTTTAAAGAGGAGTTGAGTGGGCACGGCGTGCTGGAGATAGAGATGTGCAAGTGGGATTTTGGAATGAACTATTCTTAGGGATAGATGGAGGTACTCAAAATAATATTCAGCTACTGCACTTCTTCTTGTATGCACTCTTCTCATGAAAGGTACTCAAGACTGTTGAAACAAAGATCTTAAAATGTTGGGAGTCACCAGATGTGTTGAAATGAGCCTCGAAGGCTGAAATACTAAGTCCACACACTAGAACTTAGAGATATGAAATTTGAGCTTTCAATGTTGGTCCCACTGGGCATGCCAAAAACTGTTGGTTTCTCAAACGTGCACCCGTGTCTCAGATCTCGAAGGGCCGAGGTGTTTGAGACCACAATGGAACTATCCCCAAGTTATGGGACCTTGCGCACTTGGGATGGATCTCCGAGAGAAGGTTGGTTCCTCTATCTATTTCTACTACTACTGCTACTCCTAGTGTTGGAAGGGAAAACTAAGCTAATAATGCCAAGGGACCAGGGGACATGAGGATAAGATAAAAGGAAACTACACTAAAAGGGGATATCACCAAAAAGAGGGATGAACACTATACATTACGAGCGAGAATGAAAGGAGGCTAGGCACGAGTAACAAAGAAAAACATGTATTCACTAAATAGTTCTCATGGAACACAACTAATTATGGAACCGCAAGGACTGAAATAACACAACCAAAGACACACAACACAAAAAGACAAAGAAAGAAGAAGGAATGAAAACATGTTAGGATAAAGAATAGTCACGAAAAAAATGCTTCTATTACTTCCGAGAAATACGGGGCTTTTACAATGATGAAGGAGGCCGATATCCACATGCAAAAGCTGAGATCTAGAGGTTTGCAACTCAAAATACGAAAATATGGATTCCTTAGCAAAACGCAAAGGATCGAAGTGTCCAACATAACAAATGAGCCTTGCTCTTACATTAATAGATGAACCCATGAAGGAAGAAGGGAAGAAGGAGGAAAACTGGATTTGAAACACAACCACCAACAATAAGCATTCAATGCATGAAAATCCACTTGGAGATCGGTTAAATATGCTTCCCCAATCTGTTTGGCATGTTGAAGAAAATAGGAGGGAAGATCATATCAAATTAGGTGGTTGGAGCAATCAGAGATCTACTTATCAAAGCTCAAAAAGACTTTTTCTCATTTCTCACCCACCAAATCCGTCAATAATTTGAATTTGAATCTCTGCTGTAGCTAATGTCAACATCTCTCTTACAAGTCGGGCGTACGCTAACTCGAGCTCAGTAGAAAAAGATATAGATGTCGAAGATGTGAAATCCACCAGTGCATGCAAAACACGTTGCATGTGCAGATTGGTTGAAAGCGATGACCAACTATGCAAATATTTTTCATTTATGCCACATGTCACTTACTGATATGTTGCAAGGATTTAGTGCCCCATTGGCACATTTTGATTGGTTATGCCGACACACTCATGTGTATATCGAAGGAGACGACACAGAAGGGCACAAAGGAGGGAGTGGGGATGCACACGGAAGAATGAGGCACGAGAGGAAGATATAAGGAAGGCTATAAAAGGCACACGTGGAGGGAAAATGAAGTAAACTAGTGAGCAAAAGATGTATGGTGAAGACACACCTATTAGAGAGTAATGGGTGTAGTGCGTGAGAGGGCTAGGGACTTAATCGATTGAATAAAAGGCATGTGGGAGGGAAAGAAAGCGATTAGGAAGAAAGATAATGCATAGAAGATGGGCACAAGGGAGGAGTGGAACAAAGAGGAAAAGAAGGGGCGCACTTTGGGAAACCGTGACCAAGGGAATGTACTAAAGTGATCTTGAGCATGCACAACATTGTAATGAATAACTTAGAGCCAGAATGTGTATTCAAGTTACCCAAATCGCTAGGAGAGATATTTTGATAACAATAATAATGATACAAACAACAAGGAAAATGCATAAAATCATAATGGTAAAAACATGATGTAAATGCTACAAATAAAAATGCATATGCTGCAAATAATAATGCCAATGATGGAAACAACAATGGTAATACTACATATCCAAATGTTGTAGATCTGAACCAGCCTAAAAACAAGAAAGCACATTTGGAAACATAAATATCAAATGAAATTTGTTATCAATTTTTCCCTTGTGACAAAATTGGACAATGCCCCACGGGCCACTTCTAGTCACTGCGGGAAAAAAATGATTGAATTAATAAAAATGGTAAAACTTGATAAGTCATGTTTAAGGGGTCCTTTCATGATTCCATTTCTTCCTTGGTTTTAGGTGAAATTCCAAGGGGGTAAAAATTGGGAAAAATAAGTTTTAAAGGGTGAAATAGCTTGCTGAGAAACTCGACGAGTTGGTTGTTGAGTTGAGCACCGCATACCTGACAACTCGGTATCTGACTCAATAATCATGAAGGACATTAGGATGAATAATGAGTGAGCTTGGAAGTTCAATAGAATAGATTACAAGGTTCATTTCAATGATGAGATCGATGGTGTGCTAGTGGAGAATGACCTGGTTGGGGAAGAAGATGATCCCATATGTATCAACTCGAGAAAGGAGATAGGTTTGTCAGGAGATTTGAACGCAACATATGGGGATGGTTCGGTCATTATAGATTAGTGATGAATCGAAGATCAACTCACAGTATAGTGACGAATCTGTTTTAATGGCTCAATTTTGGAATTTTTCCAGGAGCTTGCTTAAGGCACAAGGAAGTCAAACTCTAAGAGCTGAGCGAGTGTATTCAAATGAATATTAGTTCGGGTGAGATAGGATTATTCAGATGGTTCAAGTTTCCCAAGCTTGTGAAGGTGTTGCACATAATTGAAAGTTGGGACTCGTTGGAGGGGAACTTGATCCAGAAAATATAGGCTCAAACATGGAAATTTGGCAGCTTGGGGATAAACTCGGTAGCATAATGCAATGCATTGATGCATGAGTGTGAATGCACCGTTGATTAAGCCAGGTTAGGGAATGAAATAGAATCAAATGTAGCATCGAGCACATACTGGAAGTGGTGTCTTGGGAGTTCCAGAAAGTCATTTAGAGAACCATGACAGACCAAATTTAAAAGATAAGTCAAGTTACATTGGCAATGTCTAGATGTGAATGATTTCAGAACTCAGAGAGAATTGAACCCAATTGAATGAAAGAAAATACCGTTGTTTAAGAAGTGATTCATTTGTGATCAAGTTGTTTTGAAGAATGTCAGGCTTGTGGAGATTATACAGGTGAATTGGTGGTTATGGTTAAGCTCGACCAACTCAGAACACCAAGTTGGGGCTGAACATGGCAGAAGCATGATAATGGCTCAGCTCAAGTCAATGAAATACAAACATCATCAACAGGATCTTGGTCGAATTTAAAATATTAATCCAGTGATAAGTGGATCATGTCGAGAAACTTAGTGGTAACAAGGTTGTGTGTTATTTGGATGAGCTTGAAATACTGGAATGAGAGTTAACTTGGTCGTGACATAGGTGAGCGAGTTGTTTGAGGGGATAGTTCAATATTGACCAACTCGGCCCGATCGGGTCAACGTTTCCAGGGAAAATTCACAGAAGCTTGGGCATGGCCAATTTACTTGACATAATCCAACTCCACATGATGTATGAGTTTTGATCAGGAAAATGTGTGGGTAGTCAACCTGTGGATTCAAACTAATTCGACAGGATAGAATTGAATTACTCGGTTGGGTATCAGTGTTTAAAATAGGTGAGCTTGACTTCCCATTCAGGAAGCGGTCACAGTTTTTGGTGAGAGATATCATAGTCAAGATGCATGGAAGAATTTATTGGGGATTGTGAGATACTTGGCCAATGCATGGTGAGTTCTTCTGGCACAGCTTGTGGGGATATGAGAGGATGTCAGGACGAGTTCAGAATTTTGGTGATGGTGAGCCAAGGTGGATAAAAAACTCGTCGGGCTAGGTTACAGGGAGTTTTGGGGAATTATTGGTCTTTTGCTAGTCGAGTAGGAAAATTCAGGCTTTAATTCCGCACATCGGGTATGAACATGGGATTTCGGGGACAGGAGGCCATAGGTCTGAGTCACTCAATGGAAAAGGGGCCTAAAAGAGCTGTATTCCCCATTTTGGAATTACATGTTATGAATGCCATGTCGAGCTTAAAAAACCAACGGCTGGGTTCCTAGCCGAAATAATAATGAGGGGGAGATCAAAAAGGAAAGCAGGGAGTTAATATCTGAGATTGGCCAAATCACAAGCCAGCACATTCGGTGGTTATCGCGTGGCACGATGGCCAACAGTGATCAAATTTGAAGGGCACCCCATATTTTAATTTGACAAGCTAGTTGAAGCTTTACCCTTCGTAAATGACAGATAAAATAACACATTACCATTCAATAAAAAAATAAAAAGGTTAGTTTCCTTTCAATATATATCTGATTAATTTTAATAAAATAAATATAAAAAATGTCAAAATTATTAAATATATAACATCGAATAATAATTTTAAAATTCATTTAAATTAAAAATCAAGATAAATAATTTAAATGACTAGTTTACAAAATAAATAAGGGAATTCCAAACATGATTTGAAAGCTAGCAAAAGCTAAAACAAAATATAGCTATTTTGAAAATAGAAAGAGCAAAAAATTGTTTAGTTTCTAGATATTTATCCTTTTTCATAGTGATTTTGTAAATGATTTTTTTGAAGTGAGTGAAGATTTTTTTTAATATAGAAAATAGAAAGCTAACAAACATGAAGTTTGTTGCTCTAATTATTATTTAATATTTTATTTATTAAAATCAATTTAACAAATTATAAAAATTAACTTAGCATACAATTTACATGAAAAGTTATTTTTTTAGTAAGCCCTTCTAATGAAAATTTATAATATTTAATGCCTTTTAGTATTGAAGTGTAATTTTAAATTTCAATTTTTTTTGAAGTGTAAAATTTTAATCACCCTTCTATGACAAGCTAAAAGACGTTTGAAGGGCATTGACGACTTCAAATTTGGCCCCGATGGCCAAGTTATTCATCAATCTTCTCGCTTCATTTAATTATGATAAAATGGAGATCCAATCAATATGCTAACCGCTCGGGCAAGGAAGTTGAATGGTTAAGGCGTTAGAGAATACGGGCACGACGTGGCAAGTCGCAGAGCAAGGTAAGTGTCGAGTGGCTTGGCCAATATGGAGAGGGTAGAACAAGAAACAAGGAGCATGTGAACCATTCTAAGTAGAAGTGGTGTAAGGTAGCCAAGAAAAAAGTAGGACGTATGATGGGGAGCTCAATGGTTAGCATGTGGAAACATTTCGAGTGGTCTTTAAGGGAATAATAAACAAGAAGTGGTCTATGTGATGGATAATAAAGGGGTGGTCAATGCAAATTTTGTCACAAATCCTTGCAACAAATGGAAACCCAATCATTTAGTGTCGAGCTATAACCAACGATCGCCAAGTAAATGGGGAAGAGCCATCCGAGGTGTCTAAAGCAACATCAAAAGCATAAATGGAATTAATTTAAAATATTTAATATATTTTTAATTAAATAGAGGATAAATTCATTTTTTTGAATTTATGAAGGCATGATGGAATGTTCTTTTTAGGTGCAATAAATGTTATAATTAAATAGGTAGGTCATCATGTGATACATTCTTGTAAAATTTTAGGCCTTCTTCCTCCTTTCTCTTCAGGTGTATTTTCTATAAATGTAAATGAGAAACTCATTTCAGTAGATTAGACATATTTTCCAAAATTCCTTTCTCTTTCGCAAGTTGGCCTATTGTGGATTGTGCGAACTTTCAAGCCTCTCTTCCAATATTTTAATGACAAATATTGTCTCTTCCTAATGTAATGATGCATTGTGCTCGTGTTTTAAGTAATAAAATTGTGTTATGTGACTATTATTGGTCCTTTCATCATTCTAGCTACTTTATGGTGCCTTTCTCATGCTTGTAGGTATCTTTGTGATTATCTGGGAGTGATGTTTTGTATGTTGGGTTGTGGTTCTTGTTCATCCTTCTCACTTTCATCGTTCTTCATTGGAAAACCAAAAAATTGTCTAGCAACACCCTTTCTTGGTGCATCACCACTTCTAGTATAGGTTTTATTTCTTGCAAATATCTCTCCCTAAATCCCATGAAAATGTTATCATAGGTCTAGTTAGTTTTTTTATTGCATTAGAAGTAGTGTTGTGTTTAGTTTTGGAAGAGGAATCTAGCCTTCTCCGGAGGTTCATCTCAAGCCCAATTCCCACAACTTGAGAGGTTATTCCATGTTACCCAATCAAAATGAATGCTCTATTCATCACTTGGCCATTCTGAAGGGTGTAGTTATTTGGTGATAACAATTTTTGGCACACCCAGTGGGACAATATGTGAAAACTCTATATTTCATAGGTATCCCATTGTAATATCTTAGCCACCGTGCTATCAACACTAAATTTTTTGGCACACTTGGTGGGACCAAAAGAGTCATATCTTTCATAGGTGTGTGTATTGTGTTCACTTTACGCCATTAAGTTGTTGTTCTCTTAGTGAAATTTCATCCTTAGGAGGTATTCCCAAGCACAAATTGTGACTCCATTGGTCTAAGTAACCCACTCTCTAAGTTGTAAACTTTCATTTTTACCCATTTCCATCTAGTTTTCTTACACATCTTTCCATTTTTATCCCATTCATGAAGCGGTACAACCATGGTTTCATTTCCATAGTGGAATTCCCACTTGCAGCAATGGTACTAGTTCAACATTCCTTCAAGCTTGCCAAATCCATCTTCAGGCTATTATAATCCACCTTTAGACCAATTTCATGATGAATATCATTTTGAGCATACATGTCCACATGAGCAAGATGCAGATCAATTTGGTCATCCACCAAACTTTAGGGCTCGTTGAAGAACAATGGCATGCAAATTTTGGAGGCCATCCTAAACCTAAAGAAGACCACTTGCATAAGAAGATTCAAATAATGGAGATAGGCATGGTGCATTCTAGAGCTACATCATAGATGAAGGCATTCAAAATTGGCTTCAAGATACCTTATCCATGGGTTGGCCCTATGCCAAAGTTTGATAGCCTATAGGAAAATACTAGTTTCATGACTAAATTTCTACCTCGGCTTTAAGGTTGGATCAAAGAGATAAAATCCTATGATTTTGATGCAAGGAAAACTTATCAATGGGTAATCCTTACACCACCACCTCAAAGTCCTCTTTCCATTTCCCAACCAATATCATTTCAGTCTAAACTTCAAGTTCCAAGATTTTGACCAGTTTCCCATGTTGAGAATTCTATTCCTTCGTCTCTTGTCTTCCCATCCCACCATGAATCATTTGTTCCTCATTCTTCCGAACTCCTTCTTTTCTATAAAGGTTATAAAGACAAAAGGTTTCACTTCTTCCACCACCTCAAATAATGAAGGAAGATGTTAAATCCTAACCCACCCTCTCGCTTGTAGTCCCAAATCCAACTTGGGAGGAGCATGATCAAGAAATGAGCAAAATGGAGGAGATTGAGGAGACTAGTAAAGAAGAGCTTGCAAACAATTTGAAGGGGTGGGATGCAAAACATAACATCAAGAAAAATTCATTCCTAGATAAAACTTTTGTAGAGAGGTTGAATCTCATAAACTGGCAAAACAAGTTATTTTTGTATGAGAAACAAATCCAGAGCTGAAGGATTAAGACCGAAAGTCTACCTATTCAGAATGTAGTATCCATATTGGTTCCATATCATCAAAGGAGGTTGAATCACCAAAAGTGGAAAAACTAGTTATAGAAGAGCAAGAGTTAGCCCTAGATCTACTAGGAGAAAAGCATGTGCAAGTTGAAGGACTAGTCTCAAGTGTGCAAGGTAATTCTAATGAGTGAAGGGATCCCAACTGCCATGCATGTCAAGATATTTCAGAACCTTTAGAATGTTACATTATTCCTCCAAGGTCATTACCATATATTACACCTAGTCATGAGCTTCATGTTATGAACAAAGAACATGCAATTTCAGAGGTCTCCTATGCAAGTTTTGAGATTTCAAATATTTTCCCCTCTCCGTCTTTGCAAAAATTTTATTTGTTAGATGGATTTGATCTTTCTAATTTCATGTTTGAGAATGAGGACAATCAAGGTGAAAAGAATCCCAATCTAGAGACCACCATGGTACAGAAATTTGAAACCTTACAACATCCAGAGAATGAAGAAACAAGTTATTTGTCAGATGTGTAGGAAATATATCTTCCATATGAATCATTGAACAAAGAGGAAAAGGAGCACATGGGAAATACTGAGTCAGATTTAGAAATATTGAGCAAATATGACATCATTGAAAGTTTCTTGCTCTCAATTGAGGAATCTAACTTAGTTGATGAGCCAGTGGTGAGGGAAGGTTTTATTTTGAATGAGGAGATTACTAGTGTAGTTCAATCAAAGGAGGAGCACTTCTTAGATGAGAAACACATTTTAACCATTTGCAATGATTTAACTTTGGAAAGCTGCAAACAAATCAACAAAGTTACATGATATGGGAGAACTTCTTGTTATAAAAAGAGGAAAGTGAAAAAGAGGACTTCACTTTATACCATTCATCAAGGTGGAAGATTAGTTGTTTGTAAATGGTAAACTAAAGGGAAATCAGGTCGTGAACAACCATATTTTTAAAGAATGTATTCAGCTAGAATTTCTTGTTAAAATCGAATCTTAGTGTGGTGGGAATATTTAAAGGATGATACCATGTCACATAAGGTATTTAGATTCATTAGAACCAAAGGAGAAGTTGCATCCAGTCACATTCACTTCAGAATGTGAGGATGAGTTTCATAGTCCCAAGGATTAGTTGCAATGCCTCTACAAAACAAATGCAGAGCAACTAAAAGAGGTATAATTTCTCTTTCCAGTTGATGCCTTGGTGGACCAAGTGGATAATTGGGCTTGTTTCAGTTTTTCACTCTCATTCTCAGCCATGTCCATTGTCAAATCATCTACATGGCTTCCCATTGTGAGGAAAGGGAACTATTTTACAAAAATAGTTGCATGGTTCATTTATCTCACCTTTCCTTCCAATTATCATATAATAGAGATATGTTTGTTTTTAGCAGAATAAGTGCATTGCACACTCTGCATGTTTCATTTAAAGTATGTATGGTTTTCAGTTTTGGTGTGTGTTGTGTGTTGTCATCGCCCTTGCATAATGTATCAAAGGTGGAAATATTTAGGAGAGGAGAAGGTTCAATTTTCAATAAGAGTTTCATGATATCCCAAACTTAGTAGATGAGGCATTTCAAAACTCCACAATGTGCTTTATTAATTAGTTTTAATATACTTCCTACTTAGATTTCTTGTGGGTTCGGGATCGATAATACCTAAGGAGACTTTGGGATCCATAACAAAAATTGGATCAGCTTTGGGATTAACAGTGACTCCATGCCCAATGGATGTTATAGGCTCTTTGGACTAATTATTAGTAGGTATTTATGCCCGAGAGGTCACGAAAAATGTTAGCCAATTTTTCCTTAAGACAAAATTGGACAATGCCCAGGGGCAACTTCTAGTCATTGTGGGAAAAAAAAGATTGAATTGATAAAAATGGTAAAAATTGATAATTCATGTTTAAGGGGTCATTTCTTGATTCAATTACTTCCTAGTTTCCAGGAGAAAGTCCAAGGGGGTTAAAATTGGGAAAAAATCAGGTTTAAAGGGCCAAATAGCACTGAAGCTATAAATAGCTCACCAAGTTGCTTGATGAGTTGGTTGTTGAGTTGCACGTTGCATACACGACAACTTGGCATCTGAATTAGTCAAAATGAAGGACCTCAAGATGAATAATGAGCAAGCTTGGTAGTTTAATGGAAGAGAGTTTAGGGTTCATTTTGGAGATGAGCTCAATAGTGTACTAGTGGAGAATAACTGGTTGGGGAAGAAGATGAGCCCATACGACTCAACTCAAGCAAGGAGATAGGTATTCCAAAGTATATTTGAATGCAACATATGGGGATGGCTTGGTCATTTGAGATTAGTGATGAATCGAGGATTGATTAGTATTAAATGTAACGACTTGGTTATAGTGGCTCGATTGTGGAATGTTTTTAGGGGCTGCTTGAGGCTTAAGGAAGTTAAAATCTAAGATCTCGGCGTGGGTGTTTGAATGGAGCTTAGCCTAGGTGAGATAGGATTTTTCAATAGGCTCCCGAGCTTGTGAAGGTGTTCCGTGAAATGGAAAGTTGAGACATGTTTGAGGGGAACTCGGTCTAGACAATACATGCTCAAACATGGAAATTTGACAACTCGGGGCTAAACTTGGCGAGGATAATGCAATGGATTGATGCATGAGCATGAATGCATCATTGATTGAGATAGGTTGGGGAATGAAACTAACTCAAAAGTAGCATCGTGGCCCTATTAGAAGTAGTGTCTTGGGGATTTCGGCAAGTAGTTCGAGAGAGACATGATGAGACCAAATTTTGAAGATAAGTCAAGTTCTGATGGCATTGTTTGGATGTGAATGATTTTGGAACTTGGAGAGATTTGAACACAATTGAATCAAATATAATCTCTTCATTTGAGGGTGATTCATTAGTGATCAATTAATTTTGAATAATGTTAGGATCATGGAGATTGTCAGGTGACTTGGTGGTTATGGTTAAGCTCAACCAACTCGGAACACCGAGTTGGGGCTCAACATGGTGGAAGCATGAAAATGGATCGAGTCGAGTAAATGAATTAAAAGCATCATCAACGGGATCTTAGTCGAGTTTAAAGTATTAACTTGGTGATAAGTGGATCATGCCAAGAAACTCAGTCGTAACAAGGTCATGTGTCATTCAGATGAGATTGAAATATTGGAATGAGAGTTAACTTAGTCGTGACATAGGTGAGCAAGTCGTTTGAGGGGTGAGTTCAACATCGAGAAACTCAGGTCGATTGCATTGAAATTCCAAAGGGAGAATCCACGAGAAGGTCGGGCATGGCCGATTTACTTGACATAATCCAACTCTGCATGATGTATGGGTTTTGATCAAGAAAATGTGTGGAAGTGAGCCCGTGGATTCAAACTGATTTGGCAAGATACACCTGAATTACTTGGTTGGGTATCAACATTTAAAATATTCAAGCTCAACTTCACTCGGGAAGTAGTCACATTTTTGGTGAGATATATCTTGGTCGAGATGCATGGAAGGATTGATCGGGGATTATGAGATACTCAACCAATGCATGGTGAATTCATTCGGTAGAGCTCGTGGGGATTTCATGAGGATGTCGGGATGAGTTTGACATTTTGGGGATGGTGAACCAAGGTGGATAAACAACTCGTTGACCCAAATAACATGGATTTTTGAGGAATTCTTGTTCTTTTTCCCATTGAGTACATAAATTCGGGCTTTAATTCCACACATTAGGTATGAATAGGGGATTTTGGGGATAGGAGGCCATAGGGATGAGTCACTTAGTGGCAAAGTGGCCTTAAAAATCCATATTCCCCATTTTGGACTTCCTTATTGTGAACACCTTGTCAAGTTTGGAAAAATAATGATCGGGTTTGCAAGACGGAATAGACATAATGAGGATATCAACAAGGAAAATAGGGATTTAATATCCAAGATTGGCCAAATCATGAGCCAACACATTTGGTAGCTAGTACATGGTACGATGTCTCGAGTTATTTTCGAGCTTCTTGGTTTGTTTAATTTCGATAACCTTGAGATAGGGATGTGGTGGAAGATCCGATCAATACATTAACATGGCGAGCTAACCACTTAAGAAGGTAAGTCAATGGAAGTTGAATGGTTGAGGAATTATAGAATATGGGAACGCGCAAAGATTCAAGAGACCAAGGTAAGTGCTGAGTGGCTCGGATAATATGGAGAAGGTGGAGCGAAAAAAGGAGCATGTGAACCATTCGGTTGGGGATGTGATTCAAACACTTTATCCAAGCGAAGCGAGACCGGTAAAAGTAGTGAAAGGTGGCCAAGAAAAACATAGGGACGTATGATGGGGATCTTGATTAGCACGTGGATACATGACGAGTGCTCTTCAAGGGACTCATAAATGCAAAGTGGTCCATGTGATGGATAATAAAGGGGTGGTCAATGAAAATTTTGTCACAAATCCCTATAACAAATGGAAACCCAATCATTTAATGCCAAGATATAGCCAATGATTGTTGAGTAAAGGGGAAGATCCATCCGAGTTTCACCGAGTAATTTTCCAAAATGATAGCCAAAACCCTTTTCCAAAGGAACATCAAAAGCATAAATGGACTTCATTAAAAATATTTAATATATTTTTAATTAAATAGAGGATAAATTTGAATTTTTTGAATTTATGAAGGCATGATGGAATGTTCTTTTTAGGTGCAATTAATTTTGTAATTAATCATGTAGGCCATCATGTGCTACATTCATGCCAAAATTTTAGGCCTTCTTCCTCCTTTCTCTTCAGGTGGATTTTCTATAAATGTAAATGAGAAACCCATTTCAAGGGGTTAGACATATTTTAGAAAATTTCTTTCTCTTCTGCAAGTTGGCATATTATGGATTGTGGGAACTTTCAAGCCTCTTTTCTAATATTGTAATGGAAAATATTTCCTCTTCCTAATGTAATGATGCATTGTGCACATGTTTGAAGTAATAAAATTGTGTTCTATGACTATTATTGGTCCTTTCATCATTCTAGCTACTTCGTGGTGCCTTTCTCATGCTTGCAAGTATATTGTGCAATTTCAAGTTTCCATTGTAGATTTTGGGAGTTTTGTGCTTATCTAGGAGTGAAGTTTTGTATGCGGTTGAGTTTTGGTGCTTGTTCATCCTTCTCACTTTCATCCTTCTTCACTGGAAAACTGAAAACTTGTCTAGCAACACCCTTTCTTGGTGCATCACCACTTCTAGTATAGGTTTTATTTCTTGCAAATATCTCTCCCTAAATCCCATGAAAATGTTAGCATAGGTCTAGTTAGTTGTTTTATTGCATTATAAGTAGTGTTGTGTTTAGTTTAGGAAGAGGAAGTCAACCTTCTCTAGAGGTTCACCTTGAGCCCAAGTCCCACAGCTTGAGAGGTGATCCCATGTTACCCAATCACACCGAATGCCCTATTCATCACTTGGCCATTTAGAGGGTGCAGTGATTTGGTGATAAAAATATCAAATGAATCAGTCATCCAAAATTTGATGGGACAACACTTGGGGATGAATCGAGAACTTATTCAACAAGATGGAGAATTAATTTTCCATCGAGAAAATTTTATGAGGAAATAAGGGCGGTTTAGGGAGCGTATCATCTCTCCAACGAAGCTTTCTCATTATAGGAAACCAAAAAGGTTGAAGTGGGGGTTGATACAACCAACATCAAATAGGACCGATTCAAGTTTTACTTCAAGAAATGTTGGTTTCCGCATATCTATTATGATCAAAAGATGTTTGAATTTTAGACATTAACTCATGGAAAACTAACTGTAACAAAGTACTTCAAGAGGTTCACTAAGTTTCTGAAATATGTAACTTAGTACCAGTCTGATGAAAAATTTAGAATAAGGAAAATCATTATGGGAATCAACCTTGTTATAGGAGGGGAAGGGGATGTGCATTGGCCTTTGACTATGGAGGAATTTTTTGAAAAATCCATCCACCAAGAGAAGAAGTTACAAAGCTATATCTCATGCACCATGATGAGAAAAAGAAAAAAATTAGCTCATCATCTCCTTTAGCACTAAATAAAACTTGGTGGAAGAAGGTGGGTAATAAAAAAATGGAAACAAAAGTACAACGAAAAAACCTACTATAAACTAGAATAAAAGGGACAAAATATCACAAGAAATGACAATAGAAAAAAGAGGAAAGGCCTATTGGAGGATGCTTTAAGTGTGATGGTGATCACTATGTGAATAACTGTCCTTAGAAGAATAAATATAATAAAAAAACAACATTCTATACATGTTGTAGTAACAAATAGGCAAGATGAAAAGAAATCCACACCAATTGAAGTACCGAGTAAGTTGTATAGATTACCTATAACTATTATTTTTTATACTGGTGCTACTAAATGTTTTATTTCCAATAAGTTAGCTAAAAATTAAAAATAAAAGTTGGTTATATGAATAACTCATGGAATGTGCAATATAGGAACAATGTTGTTCACACGGTGAACAAATGCCTTTTTTGGTGTAGCATTAGAGCTGCCTAATTTTACAACTGAAATAGACCTATATGTAGTGCCTTTAGGTTCATATGATGTCATCATAGGTATAAATTGGTTGTCACAACATAAATAAATGGTTGACTACTATGAAAATAAAATCAAGTGCTTGGATGACCTATAGAAAATAATAGTCATTCAAGGCATAAAAAGAGACATAGTAGTGAGGTAAATCTATACTATGCGGTCGAAAAATGACAAAAACAAAGGTTTCATGCTTTATGAAGTTAAAATTTCTGATTTCAGTGAAGAAGGCAACACTTCTTTGGCTAATTTTCCACTATTACAATGTTACGGTGATTTTTTTCTAAAGGAGTTACCTAAACTCCCTCCAAGACATGAATTTGATTTCACGATAGACATCAAATATGAGATAGAACCTATCTCAAAATCTCCATACCACATGACTACAATAGAACTAGTAGAACTCAAGGTATAACTGAATGAATTGTTTTCCAAAGGACTAATCAAACTAAGCGTGTCTCCTTAGGGAGCACCGGTCATTTTTTCAAAAAGAAAGATGGTACACTAAGGTTATGCATTGATTATCACATGTTAAAAAATGCTACAATAAAGAATATATATCCTTTGCCAAGGATATATGATTTATTTGATCAGATGCATGATGCATCAATTTATTCTAAAATTGATCTAAGATCAAGATACCATCAATTGAGAATCAAGGATGAAGACATACATAAAACAACCTTTAGAACAAGGTATGGCCACTATGTGTAGACACCAAAATCATGTCCTAATCACTTTGACTCCTACCGCAGCCCTATAATCACTTCCTCATCCTCAACACCTTATCACCTAACTCCTGCACCCCACACATTTTAATTTAATTAATTTAATTAAATTAATGCCATTTACCTCCATATATATTAATTTAATTAATTTAATTAAGTTAATGACCTTTTTCCACACATACATTAATTAATTATTTACGTTAAATTAATTCACCACCCTCACACACCTATTCAATACAATTACCTTTATTAAATGCCCCTTACCTAACCATCCTGATCATTTGACCCATTAAGCTAAACCCTAAACCAAGATCCTAAATAAAACCTAACATTACACCCATCCCCTCACCCTCATTAAAAGCCTCCTAAGGTCAGTTTTTTTCCCTGAAGAAAAGAAGAGACTCTCATCAAATGGCGAACAACTTCCCAGGAAAATTTTGAACAACCCGAGATATCTCGCCCAAACCGACATCGGTTTACCCTAAACCGACGCCGGTTCACCTAAACCGATGCGGTTATACTAGAATTAACCAAACAACCTATATAGACCCATCTAAACCTTTGTAATCGGGGTTGAACCTTTGCATTGGATTTCCTTATCGTGAATTTGATCTTTTCAGATGCATGTAACAGCAAAGCAAGGATTAATTTGTGATCAGCCAAGACAACCAGGTTCACTGGGACAATAGTGAAGCCTCTTCCCAACACCTTCCAACACCGCCACTCTTCCACTGGGCTTCAGATCAGTAGCTCACCAGAAAGTAAGTGTTTCCCTCTCATCTATTTCAGTTTTTTATTAACGTTGGTATTACTCCTGACAAAGGATCTTATCCCTTTTACCATTTCTTCATTCCTCCTATCCAGTTTCAACCACCCTCCTTACCCAACCATTGTAATACCTTGCCCAACCACCTACTTGACTTCCTCACCAACCCCAGACCTTCACAACATACCTATACCTCCTCTGTGATCACCCAACACCTTCTACTAACTCCATTATTTCCTAAAAACTTTAAAACCCAGACTATGTGAGTCCACAGGTCCTCGACCTACTGTCATCGGTTATCCCTAACCATCACTTTGGTTACATTCCAACCATCATCAGTTTTATAAAACTATGGTCGGTCTCTGTGTCACCTGATCTTTGCCACAATTACAACTTGTTTCTGGCCTATACCTACGTGAACACCTATTTGACCTTTAGATCTGTATCTAACCTAGTTTATTAGTTCAGATTCACCTATAACCAACCTACTTGACCTCTAGATCTCCTTCTAGCCTAACCTGTTAGATTAGATCTGGCCTATTGTGTTTTGTATGAGATGCCTAAATCATATTAAACTACAGTAGGACAATATTTACTTTATTTCAACATTTAATTATTTTAAAAAATGGGTGATAACCATCTAGGAAGTATCACACTTCAGGATCTAGCACATATTACGAGTCCCTTTGCATATATCATTTAACTCTCTTTGGTGGTCTTGTTTTGATTCTTATACAGGTAGTTCCTCCTAGCCAAAAGGAAGGTCTCACAATCACTTTGATTCAGAATTTAGATACGCACGCATACTGACCTTCAACCATCTCAAACCAGGTATTCCTCTTACCACCTTTACCTTATCTATTTCGTCAAGTACTTCTTAGAAAACTAAGAAATCAGGTGAAACATTTTGGCACGCCCGGTGGGACCCATTTGGGGTTCCTTGCATCTTTCTTCATTCCTAGGTGAAAATTGTGTGTTTGTTTCCCTTCTAATAGCATTCACATTAATACCTTCTCCTTGGTAACATTCTCTTCTTTCTATTTGCTCTGAAAGACACATTTCTTTTGGTGTATTTAAAAAGAACCTTCTTATTCTTTTTTTTCTGCATTTTAGTGAAAGAGCATCCCTCTTCCTATTCATCTATTGTTGTCATCGAATATCATACTTTTGATTTGGGTTTAAAACAAGTGCATTCCATTCTGATTTAACTCATTAGCTCACATTAATTGGGCAACCTATACGTTGGAAGTCATGTCCAGCTGATGGTTGAAAAATAAATCATAGAAAAGCACTTCTATCCTTTTCTCTTTCTCTGAGTCTTACCAAACCACACAAAATTCAAAATACATAAATTCTTAAACAACATCCTACCAGTAAGAAGCTGTAGGTGATCACATGATCATGGTACAATTGGCACCTAGCTCGCTGCTCTGTCGAGTCATACTTCAGAGCGAAGCCCACCCCGCCATAACATTCCTGAAACCTCACCCTTTAGAATTCTTTCTTTGTAGGAAGCCTTCCTCACCAAGAAATTCTATTGTTTTGTTCATAACATTCAGTCCATACAAATAGCATAAGTTGAACAAACGTAATAGAATAGGCACTCTAGGAATGTTCTTTCTTAGTGTTCTACTTGTTTTGCATTTTGAGGTGAGAGCTTTCGATCATCATTTTTGTCTTTCCTTGCACACTCCCAATCATAGTCGGTGTATTTTGACTTTTTTTAGTGTGCCTGGACCACATCTACATCATTCTCAGACTTTTGGGTTTGATTCAACACCATATTTTTAAATCACAACCATATTTCTTATTCTCTATTTCAATTTCACGAAGCAAGCTATGGTTACCTTTAACCAACATTGGTTTAACCCAACCAACATCGGTCGAAGTCTTCTTGGATACCTATCCAAAAGACACCTATTTCACTTTCTAAGTTGTAAAAGGCTCCTATCACCTTCCATATTGTTGTTACTTCAATCACAGTCACCTTACGTCTCATCTTGTGTGAAAATTGTCAGTCTAGGACCATCATTTAACAAATTTGTTAGTTTTCACGATGGCGGCACTGGTTAAACCTAACTAGCGCATCGGTTTACCCAAACCGACATCGGTCACCCCTGTGTTGTTTCTGACTCACCAGCCTGACCTAATTCACTTACCGTTGATGGTTTTCCTAGTTTTGTTGTTTATGCCATTCAGACATAATACATTCTGCCAAATCAGTTCCTATCCACATGGTGCTAACCTGTAGTCAGGAAAGTGCCCTCGTATTTCACACTAGTTGACTACCGCTTCCACCTAGCCCTTCACCACCTAGCTCTTCACCACCTAGCCCTTCATCACCTAGTCCTTCACCACCTTCCATCTCATCATCCATGGATCCCAATCAACCTATCACCATTCCTACAGGTGACACGGAGTTTGCATGACTCTTGGATTAGAATCCCCTTTGCTTTGAGCCACTACCTCACCCATGCCTCCACTTGAGATGCCTTAGGCCAATTGATCTATGGAATGCCCATATCCTTATCTCCATCCCTAATGATTGCTTCCGCCTCGGCTCCACCTCCTACCATGGTGACCTCACCCATTTTATCCCAGTTGTGTGCAGACTAGGTCCCACACGCCGAGCTTTGACTACCGCATCCACCACCTCTATTGCACCTAGTCTCCACCATACCTTCATCCACCACCCAAAACATAGCATCATCACACTGTTGTCTCATATATATACGGTCTAACACTACCACCCTTGGTGTCATTAACCTCTACCCCATTTCAAAATGTTGTCCTTTCTATTCCCCAATCTCTACCTCCCATCTCTACCAGGGTCACTATGAGTGTCCCACCCTCACATACCTACTACCGGCCACCTCTGTTTCATTGGTCATTCAGTCCAGGTATATACCCTCTATGTTTGTCTCTCAATTCCCACCTCCTTATTCAACACCACCATACGTTGGAATGTCATATTCTTCATATGTCCCACAACAACCTCCTTTCACTCTAAGGGTACCCAATCTTCACAACCTAACAATGAATTTATCAAGTTAATGATGGATAAGATGTAGACATTAGAAGCATCATTTCGGCTCTCGCAATTCTCTCACCACCTATGACGAGATTTATAATGAGCCTATTCACCCATCCATTCCCATTCGCCCATATCCCGTACACTAGGAGATGCCTAAGTTTAACCACTTTAATAATAAGGAAGACCCACAATAGCATTTGCGATCTTTCAAACATGGGTGTTACTTAATTGCCCATGATGATGCTCTACTTTTGTGAACCTTTCCCATGTCCCTAACTGGTCCAGCATTAGACTGGTATAGTGGATTACCTAGACATTCCATCTTCTCATTCAACCAAATAGCCCAAGCCTTCTTGGATCATTTTTGATTAACATCATCAAGAAGGTTACCATGACCGATCTTTATTCCACGCGTCAATATGATGATGAATCTATTGCAGATTTTGTCGCTCATTGGCGTAGCCTAATCAACCAACTCACTTTACAATTACTATAAATTGAACTCATAGAGCTCTTCACACGATCCTATGCTAGACATATCTCACCTACCTTACAAGTGTAAACCTTCCGGACATTCGATGAGGCTTTCACCATGACACGTAAAATTGAAATTTGCACCATCGAAGAGAAGAAGATATAATTATGAAATAAAAACTCCTCATTTAAATCACACGATACTTCCTCTTCCTCAAAACCTCAAACAAGTTATTCCAAAGCCAAGGAACTACCAACACATGCGGTGGTACTTAAGGCTGGCCCACTCCATCCACCTAATCATGCTAAACCTTCATCAATTTGTCACCGGTCCAAGCCTTCCAATTCAAATGAGAACAAAAGAAATACACCTCAATTGGGAACCATATTCATCCATTTTGGAAAAGCTTATTAAAGCTAATGCCATCACCCTTCCTCTATCAAACCACATACTGGTTTTGACCCCTCTCACCCCATACCAAGTTGGTACAAGGAAAATGACTACTATAACTATCACCGTGTAAATGGTCACAGTGACAGCAATTATATCACCTTTAAAAACATTGTTCAGGGAATGCTTGAGAGCGGCGAGTTAGTCCTGGATAACCCTAATGCACCTGCCAATCAAGACCTTCATATTTTCAAGAAACCATTCCCCATCTAATGATCAAACTGGTAATGCCTCACACAATGAAAGTAATACACGTGAGGTACATGTTATCTTTACCGACTTACCACTTGATTCCCAAATATCTCCTATTCCCTCCATCGAGGAAATTCTAGCCTGAAATCCTCTACCCACATAGGAACCTACTTTATCCGTTCCTCTACCCATAGAGGAAATCCCTTCACCTCCCCGTACACTTGCGGAGGAGTCTCTCATTAGCACCGATATCATTTCCCCTTCAGCTTCCCTACCCAGTGAACCACTACCAATTGTACCTCCTTCACCCACATAGGAGTACCCATCACCTTCTCCACCTATTCAGGATCCAATAGATTTTTTGTTACCACTCGGTGACCATTCTCCATCAGCTACCCAAGATCCTATGGACCTACTTTCGGCTCTCTTACCTACAGAGGCCAAAGCTAGTGAATTCCCTATTTCTCAGACACATTTTGGGAATACCCACTCACTCCACATCTACCTCATCTACCACAATGTTGTTCTCACATTTGGCTGATCGCTGGATTATGTTGATAGGTCTTTACTTTGGGGGCATCTCTTACTCCCGGTCTTGACCCAAATGAAATCATCTTCCACTGACACCTCTACCATTTATCCAAAGAAGTTTCAACAACCCAAACTGCACATGAACATAACTCTCGATACATCTTCTCTGCATCATCCTCATCTATACCCACCTCTCCACCTACTAGCTGATGTATTCCAACACCATCTCTTGTATCTAAACCCACTAGTGTTCTAGGGGTCACACCCACATCAAACCTTGCACATCCTCTTGTTAGGATACACTTGACCACATCTTCCCATATACCTATAGAACCAATCCCTCAACCTAAAGAAAAAAACCCAACCTTCTAATCCACATGCATCGACCTCACCAACTACACCTTTATCACCTTCACCCTTACCATCCATCTTGGGACCTCACCCCTCTACCTTAACAAAATATACTCTCTCCAGGGGTAAACCTAAAATTCCCTTGACCCCTTTACCACAACTTGCATCTCTACCTAGGTGAACCTTACGTCCTTCATCACCATCTATAACTTCTTTACCTCCTATACCACCATTACCTTCTATACCTCCTTCACTACCTATGACATTTTCTTCCACCTCACCTATACCTCCCTCTCGACCTCGACCAACACCTACCCCTGCACCTCAGTTGTCCCCTTGGGTCACTCATCCTCTCCCACCATCACTGCCTTGCCATCTACATCACATGCCCCCCTACACCTCTACCTATGAAAAACACCACCAAAAAAAAAATGTTAATTTCCAAAGAGGTGGTTAAACCTACCCCTTCTTTACATTTTGCTACACCTACATCAAAGAAAGTACAACCCAAATCTAAGGCTGCATCACCTGACTACCACCACCACAACTACCCAATCTTCCAACTAAACCTACTTTCACTTCGCATTGTGATCCACTGGTGGGATCATACACCACCATCTTGGCTAACCTCCTCGAAAGCTCTGTTATCACTCTCCCTCCTCTTAGACCTTATGACCCTCTTAAACCTAAACCGGAAGGGTTTGATGATACTAAAATTTGTGCTTACCATCGTGTGCCAGGACATGATGTTGAGAACTATAAGGGTCTAAAGGATGCCCTCATTCAATTATGTCCTTCGACCCCTAATTTTGATGATGATGACCTCTGGATGATGAACCTATTTCACCCTCACCACCTTCTTCACATCTTCCTCCTACACCTATACCACAACCTCCACCCTCACAGCTCATAGAGCCACCACCGAAATTTGAGATTAACATGGTTCGCATCAGAGAACTTGCCACGCCTCCACCCAAATGTCATTGCCCAACTCACCTCACAAGGCTTTTCTCCTCCAGTAGGTTTTTTCCCATCGTGTCGTTATACCACTTACCCTACACCTTCTCCATTTGCCAACTTCCCTCAAATCAACATGGTACATGTCACTACATGTGTGTAGAAGGGAAAAGAAAAGGTAGTTGACCCACCAACCAATCCTATACCCAACATACCATCTACACCCATACCTAAAATAACTATCCATGGCCCACATACCCCATTTCTAATGGCATCACACATTGCACCATGCTCAAACAACTACACAAATATCCCTCAAAATGTCCTTATACGATCTCATCAAACCTCGAGTCACATGTCAAGCCCTCATGGAGGTCCTTCGATCTATTGAGGTTTTACCTAATGACCCCACACCTGTAGCATCTATTATCACACCTCATCATGTCGCTTCTCTCACCAAATTTCCATCTACCTCAGCACCTTCACCTATTCACCAAGTTATAAATCTTAGTTTCTCAGATGACGAAATTGTCCCCCACCAAACTGATGACCCAGATCCTGCACTTTTCATCTCCATCCATATCGATAATATACGTGTTCAACATGTTATGATCGATGGGGGTGCTAGCATTAACATCATCTCCTCTCACGCATTCAAACAAATGCACATACCCAACAACTGCATGCATAAACATCCAGTCATGTTGCATTCATTCAATGACACTATTACCTCTACACTCAGCACTATCATCCTCCACATTCGTGTGGGTCCCCATGTTGTTCCCAAGCTATTCTACATGTTGGAAGGGAGTTTCAATACAATTTTTTGCTTAACAGACCCTAGATTCGTGTCATGGGTTGTGTTCCTTATACTTTGCACCAATGTGTAAAGTTCAAACATAAAGGATGTTCCTATACCATTCGAGTTGACCCATCACCTTTCAAAACCTGCAACATGCTTTAACGGCCCAATGATGTCCTTGTACCTGCTAAAGCATCTACCTCCCTTCCTACATCTTCTTCACACACGACCCCATCCACCAGACACCCTTCCCACCTCACCTTCACCCAAATATTCTATTCCCCCCACTTCTTTGTCGCTTCTACCAATCACACATCAACTTCCCAACTAACCAACACCTCCACTGATCTAACTTCTAAAGCTTCCTCCATTCCAACCACCAATATATCAACCACTGATCCCTTGGAAGGTGTTTTTCAATGCCTCACTATGGGGGAGTATCGCTTGTACAATGTCAATACATTCCTTACTCCACAAAAGTATGGAAACCTTCACCAACATCCTCACTATGATAATCACATAGGCGAGCATCTCCTTTATGGTCCTCCCCACCTCCATACCCATCTTACCTATGGGGACTTGACATTTCCACTTACACACCCAAACCACCATCACAAACCCAACCTTTTTTGGCTGACCTTCAGTCACTTACCAACCGCCGCTTTGCTCACACTTTCCTACACCACTATGCCTGGAAGGGTTTGGCTTTGGCCTTTACAAATAAGGTTCACACTATTATTTCATGTACCACATGTAAACACAATGATCATAGTGGAATCGGTTTTACCAAACTACCTACCAAAAAGCCCCGTATTGAACTCATTAAAGACATTGACCCCTCTCCACCTTCTTCACCTACCCCACCTTCACCAATGGATTCGATGGATCTTGAATCTATCCCTCCTACATTTTTTTTTCCATAAATACCATTTCCTTGGGACCTCTGACCTATCACCATGATGGCGAGGCTCCTTCCTCTCTTCCTTTCTTGTATCCTGATATGATAGGGATGATACTCCTTCTATTAATGTTGTTCAATGTTAGGATGATGAATCCATACTCACTTACCTTGGTGCCAAAGACTCTTACATTCACTGGTCGTTACCTTCTAAGAAGAAAATAATGTTGAATGAATCAACTATGAAGTCAACATCCACACTCAGGATGACCCTCACATTCTCAAGATTGGCCAATCTTTGGATGCTGCTGAATAGGAAGCCCCACTTCTTTTCTTAAAAATCATAGCCATGCTTTTTCTTGGTCCTATGTTGACATGCCTAGTATTGATCCCACTATCATGGTCCACAATATTGTAACCATTCCCGATGCCAAACCCATAAAACAAAAGTTGAGGAAAATGCACCCTCGCATTGCTCTTCTTGTCAAAGAAGAATTTTAACGCCTTCTCTTAGTTTCCTTCATCTTACCCATCGATTACCCCAATGGATTTCTAACATCATCCCTATCACTAAGGTGACAGGGGGACTTCACATTTGCATTGATTTTTGTGATCTCAACCTTGCTTTCCCAAAAGATGATTTTCCTCTGCCTAGTATTGACCAGTTGGTTGACCTTACTGCTGGCCATGAGATGCTATCACTTATGGATGGTTTCTCGGGTTATAACCAAATCTTTCTCACTCCAAAGGATCAACACAAAACCACATTCATTACCCCTTGGGGGACCTTTTGCTATCGAGTCATGCCTTTTGGCCTTAAAAATGCTAGTGCTACATATCAACATGTTATGACTTACATCTTCCATGATATCATGCATCGAATATTGGAAGATTATGTGGATGATCTCTTGGCCAAATCTAAACATCAAGATGATCATCTCATTGTCCTCGAAACCATCTTTGACTACCTCATTAAATATTATGTCCACCTTCAGCCTAAAAAGTGTGTCTTCACGGTTCTCTCAGGAAAGCTCCTGGGATTTATCGTTTCCTTACGTGGTATAGAAGTTGACCCTGCTAAAGTCAAGGCCATTTTGGAAATGCCTCCACCCTACTAACCTTAAACAACTTCATAGCCTACAAGGTAAATTGCAATCTATTCATTGATTTATTTCCCAACTCTTCGATTGTTATCAACCATTTCATCACCTTCTCAAAAAGGATGTCTCTTTCAAATGGGATGATGAATGCCACAAATCTTTTGAGGCCTTAAAACAATAGCTTCTCCGACCACCCGTACTCATTCCACCTAAAGACGACCAACCCTTCTATCTATACATCTCTCTCTCTACGATCACTCCTTGGGGGCTATGCTTGTTCATCGTGATGAACAACATAGAGGAGAAGGTTTTATTACATAATCCGTACCCTTCTGGACTATGAAACCCGATACACTCACCCTGAAAAACTTTGCTTAGCCTTAGTTTTTGTTACCACCAAACTTTTCCATTACCTACTCAACCAAAAACCTATGTTGTGACCAACACTGACCCCTTACACTTCATGTATGCTAAACCTTACCAAAATCAACATGCCACACATTGGCTCATGCTCCTTGCTGACCTAGACCTAGAATTCATCCACCAAAAATCTATCAAGGGCTAGGCCATTGCTGACTAGCTCGCTGATGTGCCTCTTTCTGGGAATCAACCTTTAAATTTTGATTTCCTGACAAATCCATTGCTAACCTCTCTTTGGATGATGACCCTTACCAAATGACCTTATTCTTCGATGGTTCCAAATGTTAGCGTGGGGGTGGTGTAGGTATTATCCTCATTCCTCTTGATGGTGAACCCATGCCCTTATCATTCAAACTCGACTTCGAGTGCACTAATAATATCACCGAATACAAAGCACTCGTATTGGGTCTCATGATTGCCTATGCCTTAGATGTCAAATCCATTAATATCTTTGGTGATTCTCAACTGGTAGTAAACCAAGTCAATGGTGTTTATCAGTGTCATAATGAAATACTTCAAGAGTACAAATGTTACGTCGACATCATGTTGACTACCTTTGACCGCTATAAAATTCAAACTGTTCCATGATCCACCAATAAATTTGTGGATACCATGGCCTACCTCGCTTCCCAAATACCTACTTCACCTACCGATTCAGACATCTTTGTTACCATAAAATGCATACCGAGACCTTCTTATAAATCTTGTTGTGTTAACCTTGTCAAACTACCTCCCTAAACACACAAGACCTTTGGTATAAGCAGCTTGTGGACTACCTTTCCCTTTCTATATTACCTCCTAATCTCACACGTAATGGACAACACACCTTTCTCAAAAAGGCCTCTCATTATGTCATCATGGGTGGCCTTCTCTATAAACGAGGCTTTGATGGTATTCTCTTATGATGCCTCACCAACTCTGAAATCCCCTATACCATTAAAGAAGTTCACGATGGCATATGTGGAGGTCACTTCAGTGGCCTTGGCTATTACTAAACGCATTCTTCACCTAGGCTATTATTGGCCGACCCTCAATCATGATTGTTGTGACTACATTAAGCGTTGTGTAAAATTCCAACAACATGCCAATCTTCATCACACACCTAGTCATGCCTTACAGGTTGCTCGTGACCTTTGGCCCTTCTCTCAATGGGGTTTGGATCTTGTCGGAGAGATCAATCCTCACTCTTCCCTAAGACATCAATGGATCATCACCGCTACCGAATACTACACCAAATGGGTTGAATTCATACCCCTCATCTCTACTAAAGCTGAGAAAATATGTGAGTTCATCAATCATCACATTATTTGTCGCTTCGGTGTTCCACATCACCTTATCATTGATAATGGTAAACAATTCAAAAAAAAACTCTACAGAAGCTTTTTGATACCTTCGGTATCCAGCTAAGCTTCTCCTCACCATATTACCCACAAACTAATGGCCAAGCCAAATCCACCAACAAAACCCTGAACAAGATTCTCATGAAAGTGGTTAACGATATTGGGAAGGATTGGCATACACACATTCCTTTTACTCTTTGGGCATACCATACTAGTATTTGTACTTCCACTGTTGCTACTCCATTTTCTCTAGTGTATGGTACCGAGGTTGTTTTTCCTCTCGAATTCCAGATCTTATCTCTTCGTATCTCTCTTCAAGATATGCTTACTGATGATGACTTTCACCAAGACCATTTAGCATAACTTAAGTTATTAGACAAATGTCATCTTCATGCCCTCGACCATCTCCAAGTCTACCAAAAATGCATCAAGCATGCCTATGACAAATGTGTCCATGAATGCACCTTCAAGGTCGGTGATATCATCCTCAAGGAAAATCAACACGTAACCAAAGCATAGAAAAAAAAGTAAACGGTAAAAATTTTCTCCTAATTGGTTTGGACCATACATCGTGACCCATGACTATGGATCAAGTGCTTATCACTTGTCTTCACTTGATGGTAAGCCCGAACTGAGCCCTCAATTCCTTGCATTTTGACCATTCTACTATTGACTTCTAGTCCTACATCTCTATTTATCTAGTTCATGCTCATCCCTTGAGCGCCATTTACCTTTTCCACACCTCATCTCCAATGACTAAACAAGAATCATGTGATTACCCATCACCCTTTTACCTTATCTTAAATATGTGCACCACGGATATGCACATGGCATGATTCTCATGGATAATTTTTCATCTTCTTTTAGATGAGATCCCATGGTTCATTCACCCTTGCCTTCTCAACAAGAACCAAATGCTTCGTTATAGTCTCATCCATGACTTAAAAGCCAAAAAAAAAAAAGGATGAATCCCTCAGAAGGACATCTTCCAATATAAGGGATCAACTCCTTGAGTCAAACTTCCAATATAAAAGATGAATCCCTCAAAAGGACATCTTCTACCTTCAATTGTCACTATAAGTAGACTGCTCCCTCGAAGGACAGCTATAAAAAGCTCACAACTCTCTACATAGTCTTTCCAAAAAGAAGACTATTTTCTCAAAAATCAAAATTCAAAAGCTTCCCGCATCGATCAGCTTCACGAAGACCTCAAGGAGCCATATATTCATCCCATATAGACTTCCCACATCGATCAGTCTATCTCAAAAGTAAAAAAAGAAAAAGAAAAATAAAAACAAGCTTTTTCATCATGGACTTGCCTATTGTGATCTTGGCTCTATTGCCCAAGGCATTCCTTTTCCCATTTTATGACCCAATTACCTTCACCTCCTCACCCATTGTCTCTTCACCTCATACTACCTCAAGGGACCTGCTGAACCTACGACATTTGGTGATTCTGTGACTATTCTTCACCTTTAGAGTAATCAATCATGCAATGTCTTTAGGGTCTTACGTTCACTAGCCTATCTGTAGATGTGTTTCATACGTTTTGATCCTTTCCAATCGGGTGGCTTCTCTTGCCCCCTCCTATCTTTTCTCTTCTTCATTACCTTTTGATCTTCCTATATAGGACTAGACCCTCGACACCTGTCTTTTGGGATTTTCTTCTCACACCTCAATTAGCCTAAAATCACCCATACCTATTTACCTATATTCCACCTAACCTAATCGACCTTGACCTAATCATACCCATGGCTTGGAATCAACACTACCTATCAACCTAAAATCACCCATACCTATTTACCTATATTCCACCTAACCTAATCAACCTTGACCTAATCATACCCATGGCCTAGAATCAACACTACCTATCGACCTAAAATCACCCATACCTATTTACCTATATTCCACCTAACCTAATCGACCTTGACCTAATCATACCCATGGCCTAGAATCAACACTACCTATTGACCTAAAATCACCCATACCTATTTACCTATATTCAACCTTGACCTAATCATACCTATGACCTTGAATCCAACCTAACTATCAACCTCACTACCTATTCTTCTATCTTCTCATATTCTTCCCTAGCTTATGGGAGAACTACATTGGTCTGAGGTCCCTTTTCACTAGGACTATGTAGGCAACACTTCCAGGGCATGGGGCCCTGGAAGGTTAGCTCGGCCACTCTTTACCCTAACCATTTTCCCACCTTTACCTGATTTCTTGTTCATATCAAAAACCTCAACATCTAAACCATATACCACATAACTTTTACCACTTATATTATTTCACATTTTCATACATAACCAACATTTTCCACATTTTACACCATCTCATGCATTTATATTTCCATTTGTTATCAAAATACTGAAATGAACATCCATGCCTAAAACCAACCTAACTCAACCATGCCTAAACCAACTTGACTCAATCCATGCCTAAACCAACCTAACTCAATCCATGCCTAAACCAACCTGACTTAATCCATGCCTAAACCAACCTAACTCAATCCATGCCTAAACCGACCTAACTCGATCCATGCCTAAACCAACCTGACTCAATCCATGCCTAAACCGACTGACTCGATCCATGCCTAAACTAACCTAACTCAATCCATGCCTAAACCGGCCCGACTCAATCCATGCCTAAACTAACACGACTCGATCCATGCCTACCAAGACCGACTCGATCCATGCCTAAATCAACCCGACTCAATCCATGCCTAAACCAACCTAACTCAACCATGCCTAAACCAACCGACTCGATCCATGCCTACACTAACCTGACTTGATCTATGCCTAAACCAACTGACTCAATCCACGCCTAAACCAACACTGACTCAATCCACGCCTAAACCAACTTGAATCAATCCATGCCTAAACCAACCTACCTCAATCCATGCCTACACCGCCGGCTCGATCCATGCCTAAACCAACCTAACTCAATCCATGCCTAAACCAACCTGACTCGATCCATGCCTAAACCAACCTACGACTTGATCCATGACTACACACCGACTCTGACTCGATCCATGCCTAAACCAACTCCGACTCAATCCATGCCTAAATGACCTAACTCAATCCATGCCTACATCGACGACTGGCTCGATGCATGCTTATGAATGACTCTATCATGCCTAGCTTATCTATTTTCCATCCATATCATAATAATGTAAAACTCATACACATCACAACAACATCACCTGAATATCATCTATCTCCTCATATATACATATGTGTATCAATACAATGTACACCTGTATCACATAAATGTGTATCTCCAAAATAATCATCATAAGCTCGTAGGCCACTATCCAATAGAAAATTTCTTGGCTCACAAGCCGGTATCATGTACAACACAATAATAAATACATAATCTCTTCAAGCATGCAAGCTGGTCATATATAATATATACACAAATGAATTAGCACGCAGGATGGCCAATAGTGGGTCAATCATCTCCCCATGTGATATTGGGAAATTCTCCCTATGGTGTGTCTCTCTGACCCCTCATTACACCTATCGGGGCACGACACCTACCTCACATCTTTGATGTGACCCCTCACCTAGGGCTGGCCTCACGTAAACTAGTGGCCTCATAATGAACTTGTCCCTAGGCTCGCCGGCCCTCTGTACTCTCCACTGCTTGTGAGTGCAGGATCTGGTCCTCTCATTGGAGGCCTATTATGCTCTCTGTACTCGGCATAGGAGGGAACATCTAGCTTGGTAGCTAATAAATGATCTGGTAATACATGCCTCTCCTAGGGCATCTCTGAATCTTACTATGGGCACTTTGTTTGTGGAGGTTTCATGGGTCCTACTACTTGCATAGGTACATGTATAATGGGACCCTATCCACTGAACCTGCTTGAGCCACCTGTGTGCTGTCTTTAGACTAGAGCCTGAGTCGGCCCTAGAGTCTTTCTCTGTGCTGTATATCTGGGCCTCTGTAGGGTAGTAATTTATGCTGTCTTTGTTGTCGGTTGGCCTGTGGACCCGTCACCTGCCTGCTTTGTGCTATGGCCAACTGGCCCTGTAAATCCTACACCTATGCTTGTAGAGCGGCGGTCATCTCCCCTCCATCTCCACCTACCTCCTCTCCATCTCCATCTCTCCCTACCTCCGCCTACGTAGGTACCATCCCTCCCTACCACTGAGCCTACAACGTAGCTATCTCGGGCTGTAAGATGGAAACTGTGCCTCTGAACCTATAAGCTCCCCTGCATGATCCCAAGCTACGTCACCAAAGTAGCCACCTGCCCCTGTAGGGTATCTCTCTGAACTATGATGGTGGCTAAGTCTGGCTGCCCTAGCCTTGGTGGTACGACTCTCATCTGTGCCACCCACCCCTGCTTGTGCCATGTGCAACCCCAACATCATCATCATCAATCTAAGTATCTCTGGCTGCTCCTCCTACCCTGCCAAGACACTTTGTGGGTCGTGGTGGAGACATAGGTCTCTCCACATCATCTCTCTGGATCTCGAGGGAATGGAGGTAGTACACACTGGACCAATCAAAGCAAGCGTCTAACCCACTCTATGGGTATCGCTCATGCTCTCTTACTTTCCTCCCCTCTATCCACGGATGTATACGTATCCCCTAAGCTAGCTCCATGGCCATCTTTCTGTATGAAGGGAAGCCCACATATGGCCTCCAAATGATGTCCACCCCCTGACAACCCCTTCAACAACCTCCTATAATAATCTACATCATGAGTAGGTCGCACCTCGGGCCTCTCCCATAGATGGTACCCACCACTTTGTACCCCATTCTCAACACTCTCCATGGGAATGCATCTTCCTGGGGCATCCCCCTATTGGTCAAACACAAACAATGTGCTTGTATGTCCAACAATGCGATAATATGACACATTAGATGTTGAACCTTTGTAGTCACCTATAGGCCCATATCTCTCTCTACACCTATGTCGAAATGCAGGTGCCCATACGAACCATGTATGATGTATCATCATGTCATGGAGGACTCCCATCAGTGACCTTAGGAATCTCCCCCCTCTACATCCAGTAGTGTGAAGTAAACACTTTGCGACTCCATAAAGAGTACCACTAACCTCATCTCCTCTAGATGAGCTCTATACATCACTCCATAGCTCAGGCTAGCACTATGGAACATCAGATATGCCACACCCTCACCAAAAATGGGTGCTAGTAACTCCTCAGATGCCTCTAAAGAGATGGAATAAACTTGGGCCCCCAATATGGGCAAACCGCAGGATCCTGTAGACATCCTCTAGGGTGATCGTCATCTCACCTATCGGCAAATGGAAGGTGTTGGTTGCGAGTCCCATCTATCGATGAGGGAAACCATAAGACTCACCTCCCGGACTACATGTCGGTAGCGCCGCATGCCTATCAATCCCACCTCTGCCACATGTTACCACTCCTCTTGTGTCATGATCTCGCTTGTATTATCAATAACAAGGGTGGCACCTAGGCCCTCATCCACAGCTCGTCTCGGCCTGCATCCCACAAAAGTAATGTATTAATCCACCTTCCCAACTTACCTTATTTTTACCCCACATCCCAATCTAATCTCTTTCCCCACCCCATCCCATTGGCCTCACTCACCCTAACCCAAACCTACCCAACAATCCACCTAAACCTATCTAACCTCACCCTCACCCAAACCTACCCTACCTATCCACCCTACCTATATACCTTCCCTACCTACCCAAACCCATCCACCCTACCTATCTACCTTACCTACCTACCCAAACCCATCTACCCTACCTATCTACCCTAACCTCAACCTCACCCAAACCACCCAAACCCATCTACCCTACCTATCCTATCCTACTTTCTCACCCTAAATGCTTCCCCTCTCACCTAATTATTTCCCACCCTACCCTTAATCTCTTCCCTTTTTAATCCCAATTTACCCTTAGGATTAACAAACCCGGTTATCCCTTGACCAACCACGGTCTCCCATTGACCAGCATCGGTCACTATTCTTGTGACCGTAGCACGGTCACTACCCATCGATGTCGGCCTACACAAGTCAACCAACATCCATCGTATCGTACGCTTGCCGCCCGCCTGACTTTCCAACCCTACTTTTTTCCTTCCTAGACATTCTACCCACCCAAATCCCTCCTTACACCCTTATTTGTTCCTACCTTACCCTTTTACCCTACCCCCTACCCTTCCCCATGCCCATTGCCCTCCATTTTTCCCATTTTGAAATTCTTTCCCCCAAACCCCCATTTTTTCATATTTCCTATATTCTAGCTAATTTAACCAAACAATCAAAAACAAAGGTTCAAATCCTACCTGATCCCACTGCCACCATCGTGGTGGAACCTCCAGCCTCTGCACCGCTCCTCCCGATCCCTCTCTCGGCCTCCGCCATCCTCAAATGACCTCCAACTCTCTCCACCAATCACCTCGCTCGATCCGATCTCATGGCCCCACCTCTCACTCAACCAATCTCACTATGTGGCTTACCAACCAAGCTCTCTGCCATACTCTTTTGTCCTCTTCCTCTTTTCTCTCTTCTTGTCCTTTTCTCCTTTTCCAAATGCACAAATGAATTTTTAAAAACATGGGTTTTTCACTTTTTATAACCTACCCGACTCAACTGACGTCGGTTCACCCTTGACCACTACCGGTCTGATGCCCTAGCTCACCACCGTTGGTTCCTCTCCACTGTCATCGGTTCATACTGACCACTGTCGGTTACCCTGCCTACTCCTTTCCCTCACATTGACCTCATTTTCCTTACCTCCCCTTTCTTTTGCCTCCCCTACACCTACCTGGACCCCTTTACCTTCCCCTCTGGCCCTCCACCTTCTTTAACCTCACCTCGTTCACCGATTGGCGTTTCCTTATTTTACCCCTACCTCGGCCTTACCCGTGTTGTGACCTATTTACCTGGACCGGGAACCTATTTGTGACCTTTGACCTCATGTGTTTGCTATACCTTGTGGCACTATTGCCTATGTTGATTGACCTAATAACCTTACCTTGCCTATTACATGCCCATTTATCCTGACCCTACTTGGGGTGTAGCAGAACATACCTAAACGTTCCTACACCTAACTTGCATTTTGCTTCTGACCTTATCCTATACCTTGGATACCAGAATCACTTCAACCTTGTTTGGATAAACCTATCGACCTTAGACGATGTAGAGTTTACAAGCTCTTCAACCTGGTACCGTGTCATAGTTTATACGTGTGCATGCATTCAACTGCCACTACCTTTGACCTTGGCCATTTACCCGTTTACCTATATGCCCAATTTTCCCTTTACCCCATTCCTCATTTCTCACTATTCTTCTTCACATCCACTTTTATCAAACCACTCACTGATTCACCCTGTCACCTCATCAGTTCCTGGTTTGAGGGGGATCACCCTCATTCCCACTTGGGGCAACCACACTCTATTCTTGTTCACGTCACTTACCAATACAAGCTACACAACAAGAAGGGGAAAAATGTAGACACCAAAATCATGTCGTAATCACCTTGGACCCCTACCGCAGCCCTATAATCACTTCCTCATCCTCAACACCTTATCACCTACCTCCTACACCCCACACATTTTAATTTAATTACTTTAATTAAATTAATGCCATTTACCTCCATATATATTAATTTAATTATTTTAATTAAGTTAATGACCTTTCATCCACACACACATTACTTTAATTATTCACATTAAATTAATTCAGTACCCTCACACACCTATTCAATACAATTTCCTTTATTAAATGCCCCTCACCTAACCACCCCCATCATTTGACCCATTAACCTAAACCCTAAACCAATATCCTAAATAAAACCTAACATTACACCCATCCCCTCACCTCACATTAAAAGCCTCCTAAGGTTGGTTTTTACCCCGAGAAAAAGAAGAGACCCTCATCAAATGGTGGAACAACTTCCCAAGCAACTTTTGAACAACCCAAGATATCTCACCCAAACCGACGTCGGTTTACCCTAAACTAACACCGGTTATAAACGATTAGTTATATCGGATGGACAAAAACTATATAGACCCATCTAAACCTTTGTATCGGGTTGAACCTTCGGCATTGGATTTCCTTATTGCGAATTCGATCTTTTCAGATGCGTAGCAGCAAAGTAAGGATTAATTTGTGATCAGCCAAGATAACCAGGTTCACTGGGACAATAGTGAAGCCTCTTCCCAACACCTTCCAACACCGCCACTCTTCCACTGGGATTTAGATCAGTAGCTCACCAGAAAGTAAGTTTTTCCCTCTCATCTATTTCAGTTTTTTATTAACATCGGTATTACTCCTGACAAAGGATCTTATCCCTTTTACCGTTTCTTCATTCCTCCTATCCAGTTTTAGCCACCCTCCTTACCCAACCATTGTAATACCTTGCCCAACCACCTACTTGACTACCTCACCAACCCCAGACCTTCGCAACATACCTATACCTCCTCTGTGATCACCCAACACCTTCTACTAACTCCATTCTTTCCTAAAAACCTTTAAAACCTAGACTGTGTGAGTCCACCAGCCCGACCTAACCACCATCGGTTCTCCCTAACCATCGTTGGTTACATTCCAACCGTCATCGATTTTATAAAACTGTGGTCAGTCTCTATGTCACCTAATCTCTACAGAATTACAACTTGTTCTGGCCTATACCTACCTGAACACCTATTTGACCTTCAGATCTGTATCTAACCTAGCCTGTTAGTTGATTCACCTATAACCAACCTACTTGACCTCTGGATCTCCTTCTAGCCTAGCCTGTTAGATTAGATCTAGCCTATTGTGTTTGTATGAGATGCCTAAATCATATTAAACTACTAGTAGGACAATATTTACTTTATTTCAGCATTGAATTATTTTAAAAGGTGGTGTGACCATCTAGGAAGTATCGCACTTCAGGATCTAGCACATGCTAGGCAGTCCACTGTATATATCGTTTAACTCTCTTTGGTGGTCTTGTTTTGATTCTTATATAGGTAGTTCCTCCTAGCCAAAAGGAAGGTCTCATAATCACTTTGATTCAAAATTTAGATACGTGCGTATACAACCTTCAACCATCCAAAACCAGGTATTCCTTTTACCACCCTTACCTTATCTATTTAAATCCGGTACTTCTCGAGAAAATTAAGAAATTAGGTGAAACACTATGAGTTCACATTTTTTACCTTTTAGAGTCATGAATTCACTTGATGCATTCATGAATTTGATGAACAATATATTCCAAGAATACTTAGACAAGTTTGTGTTGGTTTTCTTAGATGAAATTCTGATCTACTCCAAAAACATTAATGAGCATAATGAGCACTTAAGAATAGTGTTGGACATACTTAGAAAAAGGAAACTGTATGGAAAATTTTCTAAGTGTTCCTTTTATCAAAATGAGGTACAATACCATGGGAACATCATAAATAAATAAGGAATTTTTGGAGATCCATCAAAAATCAAGGTAGTACTAGAATGGTTAACACTAAAGGGCGTTCATGAAGTTAAAAGCTTCATGTCGGGCTGAATACTATAGATAATTTGTAAAATAATTTTCTAGAGTTGTTTCTCTAATAACATCCTGCAAAAAAAATAAGAAATTCAGTTCATCTTAAAAATGTGAGAATGAATTCAATTTTCGAAAGATAAACTAGCTATAACACCAATTTTAAAGGTTTCGGACATGCAATAGAAACTTCACCATGGTAAGAAAGGCATCGGTGAAGGTTTGGGTGGAATCCTTCTCCAAAATGACCATGTGATTGCATACAAGAGTAGAAAATTAAAGGTACATGAGTTGAACTATGCTCCCCATGATTTAGATCTTGCTTTCATAGTGCACACACTCCAAGTTTGGAGGCATTACTTGTTGGGAAATCCTTTTGAACTGAAAACAAACCACTTGGGGCTGAAGTATATCTTCATGCAACCTAACTTAAATGCAAGACAATGAAGATGGCTTGAATTTTTATCACAGTATGATTTTGATATAAGATACATTAAAGGTAAGGAAAACAAAGTGGTAGATGCACTAATTCATCAAAAGCATGTTTTCACAATTGTTATCCTTAGATATTCCAATTAAGGGATGATGTAAAGAAATAAATGATATTCAATAGTTATTATCAACATGTTAAGGTTTCTTTATAAGAGGATCCTAATGAAAAAAGGTACGAAGGATTCAGATTTGACAATGAGGGGATCTTGAAATACAAATGTAGAGTTTATGTACCTTTGGGAAATGACTTAAGAGTCAAGGTTATGAAAGGATTTCATGATTCACCATACTCTTGGAATCCTGGAGTAAATAAAAAGTTTTATGATATAAAACAACCATATTTTTGGAAGGGAATAAAAAATTGTGATAAATTATGTTTCTCACTTTGTTTGGAGTGTCGACATGTTAAAGACGCAGTACTTGCACCTACTAGTGTGTTGTATCCACATAACATTTTGCATTATAAATGGAAATTTATAAGCATGGATTTTGTGTAGGAGCTTCCTATGTCAAAAAATAAACATGACATGATAATTGTAGTTGTTAATAGGTTAACAAAAATAGCTCATTTCATCTTGAAATATGAAATATGATTCTCCGGTAAGTGCTTTGCAAGAAGACTCATACATGATATTTTCAGATTGCATGGAGTTCTAGAATTAATAATTTTGAATAGGGATCCACACATGACATGTAAATTTTGGAAGACATCGAATTCAACTGTTATCCAAAATTCACCCCCAGGGTAATTTTGATAACATGCATCGATTCTTCAGGTCCCAAGAAAGTAAGATTGATTCAAGGCAAAAAAAATCATGTTTTTGGGGCCCCCTTGGCTTCCTTCTAACTCTCCTGTCTAAGAAGAAAAGAGCAAGTTCTAAAAAGGGGTGAAAAAGTTGCAAAAACCAAGCTTGGGGCAGAAAAAATCATGAAAATCGGCTAAGTCCTAGTCCAGGCGGTCCTTGGGACAGTTGGGACGTCGGGCGCGAACCAGCAAAAAGCCTCGGGCAATTCCACCTTGATGCAGTAATTGGGACATTCCAGTTGGGCCATAGAGTACGCGCAGGACGCGAAAAGGTGATTCATCCGAAAAAGGGAAAAAATTGCCTGTCTTTGTTTCGCACAGTTGGGACAGTTGGGACAAATGTACGTGGAGGATGCGAACCGGCTGGTTCGGCCGAAACAGAGGACTTTCATTTGGGACATATGGGCCAAAAGTACGTGCGGGACACAAAGAGCCGAAAGACCCGAGAGCGAATGGAAATGTGCCACGTGTCTTTGCCTCAAAGAGGGACAGGGAAGCCCGAATCGGGCGGATCGGAGAATTTTTCCCAGATGGTTTTGGACATCCGGGCCAAAAATACGCGAGGGATGTGAAGACCCAGAAAATCCGCCAATGAATCAGAATGTGGCATGTGTCATAAGGGGAGGCACAATAAAAATTTTCGACTAAGTGTTTTTGGGCCCAAAAGTTCAAAGGGCGAGGTTTGAAGGGTCGGCCCGAGCCAATAGACACAGGACACGTGTCCTAAGGTGAGGAAGTGTGGAGCTCGGGGAGGACTTAGAAAATTTAGCAAAAGTTTTGGCCGAAAAACTAAAAGGTAAAGGTTTTCCCGTGCCCCCTGTCAACGAACCAACGCATGCCACGTGTCCCAGTGGCGGGCGCGGGGAAAATGAGAATTTTCCAAAGTATGAAAAAGGTCAAAATTTTAAAGGGAAACCTGCATGGAAAGGTGGAGAGAGAGAATTACTCATCCAATCAGCGCTTGACACGTGTCATCAAGTGGCGAGCATGGGGAAAATATTTAAATATCCTTTCCGTTACTGTTTTTTTTGCCCTAAATCTTGAGACCCCCATATCTTTTGATCGAGCTCAGATTTGCGTTCTTTATATCAATGGAAAGATGATGAAATTATCTACATGATTCTAAGGTCAATATTGTATTTTGGTTCAGTTTGGAGAGAGAAAATCAAGAAACGTCTCTGGCGCGTGTTCATGCGAATGGCGAGAAGTGACATTTTCGGCGACCAAATTTAAATGAGAATGTGTCGCACTCTCCTCCCATTTGGTCAAAATGATAGGGTATGGGTTTGTAAGGTCCTCCATGCTGATTTAATGCATTTGCATTCAATGAGGAATGGGCTCCCATGTTTTTGTACGTTTTCTCTCTCATGGGCTCGACCCATGCTGATGTAAAAGCAAATTTGGCTCATTTTGGAGATATATGATTACAAGTTGTTCATCTTTTCAGCTCTCCCTCCCTTCTTTTCTTCTCCAGGGTTGAAAATGGAGTTTGAACCTCCTCCCTTGCTCTGTAATGGTGTTTTTGCCTTTTACTATTGAAATGATGTTCTGTGCAAACTTCTGAAGCAACAAAAAACGTGTTTTGTGATGCATCTGTCCATCCTTGCTCATTTTTGCTTGTTCTCTTCTTGCCTCTCTTCATTGTAGGTATTTGTGCATGTTTGAATGTTCATTGCAGGTTTGGAGCTGTGTTCATGGAGTTTTGGGACATTTTCTATGTGAAATCTATCCTTGGGCCTGTGATGCATCTGTCCATCCTTCCCATTGCTCACCTCTCTTTGTTCCATGACAGTTTTGATAGATGTTCAACATTCTCCTTCTCTGGTGTATCACCGTTTTAGTGTAGGCTTTTGCTGTTTTTCCCTTTTTCTCTCTCTCTCTCTGTCTCCTTGGCATGGTTAGATTAGGTTTAGATTAGCTTGCCTACACTGGAATAGCTTGTGGCAGGTAGTTTAGGAGTAGGAACCAGCCTTCTCTGGAGATTCCTTTCTCATTTTTGCAAGTCCCACACTTGGAGAAAGGTTTCCATGTTGTGCAATCACACTGGATGTAAGAGTGATCAACCTAGAAATCTGATCAGCGTCCAGGGGTGTTGTGATTTTGCACTAACAGTTTTGGCACGCCCGGTGGGACCTTAGAGGTCTTCACTTTCATCTTTTGCAGGTTGGTGTGTTCCTGTGAAGATTTCAGCCTTTGGAGGCACTTGCAAACACATCTGGCGACTCCATCTGATCAGCAACCCATTTCTGAAGTTGCAGACCTATTTTTCATCCATTCCCATCCATCCTTCTTTCCATCTCTTTCATTCTTTTCCATTCCATGAAGTTGTGAAATCATGACTTCATTTCCATCATGGAATTCACATTTTCAACAACAGCAACTTATCACACCTCCAAATCAGCATGCATACCCATATGAGCAGCAATGCCAAGATCATTTTGGCTATGGAGCTTTCCAAGAGCAAGAGTATGCTGGTTATGAAGACAATCGAGATGCAAGATCTTTGGTCTATTGGAGAAAATCCAAAAGATGGAGGTAGAGATGGTGCGATCAAAGCAACTGACTCAAATGAGAGCTTTCGAGAATTGGTTGTAGGAATCCTTGTCCATGGGAGGCCCTTTTCCAAGACACTTCAGCCCTCAGGAGAAGCTCGACTTCATGATTGCAATGCTGCCATTGCTTGCAAAGTGGATTGAAGAAATAGAGGTGTATGAGAGGAGTATTCAGCAACCTTGTCAATGGGTAAGCATGCCATCTCATGCCTTTCTTTTTCCTCTTTCCCAATCTGTTTTATCTCAGCAGTGTCAAATTCTAAACTCCCCATCTGCTGTCCCAAATGTTGATCCCATGTCTCCACCTCTCAGTCTTCCACCACACCTCAATTCTTCTTTCCTTTTTCCTTCCAAACAGTCATCCCCTCCACAAGAGCTAATAGAAATACCCCCTCCTCCAAGGAAACAAGAGTTTCTACCTCCACCACCACAAAAAATTCCAAATCAATTGAGTTACAACCCATCCCTCCTCTTGCATTCCCAATTCCATGTGGGGAAGAAGAAATTGCAAAAATCAGTCATCAAGGATAGCAAGAGGAAGAGCCAAGAAGAAAAGAAATGACAAGACAACTTGAGGTTTGGGCTGCCAAATTTGGGATGACAAAGATCCCCTTGATGGTTAAGCCTTCGAGAAGAGATGGGAGTTGGAGAAAAATGGTGGTCAGGACTGATTTTGTTGCAGCAGAAGAAGAAGATCTTGTAGTCCCAACTTGTCCTCTAGAGCAGCAGATTGAAGAGTTTGACTTGGCAAACTTCATGCTGGAGGAAGAGTTCAATCAAGAGCAAGATTGTCTTCAAACATTGGAGGAAGGAGAAGCTGCTCCAGATCCAAAAGAAGAGGAGCACATTCTAGTTGTGGAGGAGAAAAGTGTAGATCCAAGGGCTTTGAGCACAAAGCAGGCTACAGGAGAACCTTCAGTTCTTCTTTCTACTTCACCTCTCTCAAGTTCTAGTACTGAAGAGGAGTTTGATCTCTCAAACTCAATGTTGGAGGAAGAAAGAAACCATGGTGGTCAAGTTACAGATCAAGAAGACACCATGGAGGAAGTGGAAGCATTTGTAGCAGGACAGCCATGAGGCAGTTTATCTGTCAGATTTGGAGGACTGTTTTGATGGAGAAGAGCCGGTTGAGTTTCCACCATTCTCTCTTTCATCATCCACATTCCAAACACTTGAGTCTTTTGTCATGAAGGAGAACATTCATTTGCAGCAGCCTGCATCTTATAGCAGCTCTTTGGAACCAAGATTGGAAGATTTTAATCTTTCATGTTCTTCATTGGAGGAAGAGAAAGGACAGAGGAATTTCACCATTTCTTCCACACCATCCATTCAAAGAGGGTCTACAAGAGAACTCCATTCTTGGAGTTGAAAATCAGAGCTATGGGCATATCAAACGGACCATACCTTGCCGATCAGGTATTTGGCTTCATTGGAGCCAAAGGAGAATCCCTGACCAGTCATGCTTGCTTGAGAGCATGAGGATGAGCTACAAAGTACCAAGGATCAGCTATCATACCTCTTGATCAAATGCAAAGCAACTAAAAGAGGTATTGAATTTGCCTTCAGCTGATACCTTGATGATTTGGGTGGAAGACCAGCTTCTTGTTGATTTTCCATTCATCCAATCAGCCATGATCAGCTCCAAATCAATTGCATGGCTGCCACTTTTGAGAAAGGGAAGCTATTTCTCACAACCAATTGCAGGGTTTGTTTAGCTTGCCTTTTCTTCCAGTTAGAATAGAGTAGGTAGGTTTGCTTTCAGCGTAGAAGAAGTGCTTGTGCACACTCTGCATGTTCCATTTGGAGCATGTATGATTTTTAGTTCTGTACATAGTTTTTGTGGTGTTGGTTTTGCTCTTGCACAGTCCATTTTGGTGGCATTTTGGTGAGAACAACTCCATGTCGGTGGGATTCAAGCGGTTCAGAGGGAAGTTTTCAAAGTTCAGATCAGTTTTCAGCTCAACTCATGACTCCATGCCCAATGGATGCTTCAGGCAACTGGTAACTTCATCTAGCAGGTAGATGACCCCGCTGAGTCACCAAAACTGTTATCCAAAATTCACCCCCCAGGGTAATTTTGATAACATGCATCAGATTCTTCAGTCCCGAGCAAGTAAGATTGATTCAAGGCAAAAAAATCATGTTTTTGGGGCCCCCTCGGCTTCCTTCTAACTCTCCTGTCTAAGAAGAAAAGAGCAAGTTCTAAAAAGGGTGAAAAAGTTGCAAAAACCAAGCTTGGGGCAGAAAAAATCATGAAAATCGGCTAAGTCCTAGTCCAGGCGGTCCTTGGGATAGTTGGGACGTTCGGGGCGCGAACCGGCTGAAAAGCCTCCAGGCGGTCCATGCAGCAATTGGGACATCTGGGCCGTAGGTGACGGGCGGGGGGCGAAAAGGTGATTCGGCCGAAAAAGGGAAAAAATTGCCTATCTTTGTTTCGCACAGTTGGGACAGTTGGGACAAATGTACGTGGAGGACGTGAACCGGCCGGTTCGGCCGAAATAGAGGACTTTCATTTGGGACATCTGGGCTAAAAGTAAGCGCGGGATGCGGAGAGCCGAAAGAGCCGAGAGCGAATGGAAATGTGCCACGTGTCTTCACCTCAAAGAGGGACAGGGAAGCCCGAATCGGGCGGATCGGAGAAATTTGTCCCAGATGGTTTGGGACATCCGGGCAAAAATACGCAAGGGATGCGAAGACTCGGAAAAGCCGCCAATGAATCAGAATGTGACGTGTGTCACAAGGGGAGGCGATAATAAATTTTTTTGACTAAGTGTTTTTGGGCCCAAAATTTCAAAGGCGAGGTTTGAAGGCGGCCCGAGGCAATAGACAGAGGACACATGTCCTAAGGCGGGGAGTGTGGAGCTTAGGGAGGACTTAAAAATTTAGCAAAGTTTTGGCCAAAAACTAAAGGTAAAGGTTTTCCCAGCGCCCTGCTCAACGAACCAATGCATGCCACGTGTCCCCAGTGGCGGGCGCGGGGGAAAATGAGAATTTTTCCAAAGTATGAAAAAGGTCAAAATTTCAAAGGGAAGCCCACGGAAAGGTGGAGGAGAGAGAATTTCTCATCCAATCAGTGCCCGACACGTGTCATCCAGTGGTGGCGAGCAGCGGGAAAAATTCAAATATCCTTTCCGGCCTATTTTTTTGCCCTAAATCTTCAGACCCCCATATCTTTTGATCCAGAGCTCAGATTTGCACGTTCTTTATATCAATGGAAAGCTGATGAAATTCTCTACATGATTATGGGGTCAATATTGCATTTTGGTTCAGTTTGGAGAGAGAAAATCAAGAAATGTATCTGACGTGTGTTTATGGCCAAAAGTGACATTTCAGCGACCAAATTTAATACAGAATGGGTCGCACTCTCCTCCCATTTGGTAAAAATGACAGGGTATGGGTTTGTAAGGTCCTCCATGCTGATTTAATGCATTTTTAGTCAATGAGGAATGGGCTCCCACATTTTTGTACGTTTTCTCTCTCATGGGCTCGACCCATGCAATGTAAAAGCCAGATTTGGCTCATTTTGGAGATATATGATTACAAGTTGTTCATCTTTTCAGCTCTGCCCTCCCTTCTTTTCTTCTCCAGGGTTGAAAATGGAGTTTGAACCTCCTCCCTTGCTCTGTAATGGCGTTTTTGCCTTTTACTATTGAAATGATGTTACATGTGCAAACTTAAAGCAATAAAAATGTGTTTTGTGATGCATCTGTTCCATCCTTGCTCGTTTTTCACTTGTTCTCTTCTTGCCTCTCTTCATTGCGGTATTTGTGCATGTTTGAATGTTCATTATAGGTTTGGAGCTGTGTTCATGGAGTTTGGGGGACATTTTACGTGTGAAATCTATCCTTGGGCACTGTGATGCATTTGTCCATCCTTCCCATTGCTCACCTCTCTTTGTTCCATCACAGTTTTGATAGATGTTCAACATTCTCCTTCTACGGTGTATCACCATTTTAGTGTAGGATTTTGATTTTTTTCCCTTTTTCTCTCTCTCTCTCTGTCTTTGGCATGGTTAGATTAGTTTAGATTATTTGGAATAGCTTTGGCGGGTAGTTTAGGAGTAGGAACCCCTTCTCTGGATTCCTTTCTCTCAAGTCCCACACTTGGAGAAAGGTTTCATGTTGTCTCCTTGCAAGAGTGATCAACCTAGAAATATGATTAGCACTAACATCAATGGAGATGAAGCTTAATTTTAGTTTAGCATACCATTTGGAAATAAATGGTCTATACAAATTATTATTAAGGGTTAAGCCTAAAAATAGTTCCATAATGTTTGGATAGGTTGCCAAGTTATCACCAAGATATGTAAGACCTTTTGAAGTATTGGAAATCATAAGTCCGGTAGCATATTGTTTGGCATTTCCTCCCACATTGTCTAAGATGCATGATTTTTTTCATATTTCCTTGCTTAAGAAGTATGTTTCAAATGTATCACATGTGCTTAATTGGAACACTTTACAGGTTTAGGATCCGAGAATCATGGTAGTTGAACCAATTAGAATTATGGAAACTCACATATTACACTTTAAAAATACAAAAAATACACAATGTAAGGTTCAATGGGACCAATATTAAGAAGAAATTGCAACTGGGAGGATCTTAAAGAGATGAAAACAATGTTTCCTTATCTATTTCAATCCTAAAAACTAATATTTTTCAATTTATTAAGTTAAACTTGATACAATTTTATAAATTTAAAGTTTTGAAATGATGTAATTCTGTCATATTTCAGACAGTATGGCATAAAATGATGTTTAATAAGGTTGTAACAACCAATAAATAGATGAAAAATAAACTAAAAGGTTGAATGCAATTCGTATTTGGAAGAAAATATGTGATTGTTTCCCTTTTTTTGCAGGGTATGAATATGTTATAGTTTATATTGTAGCTATTAATGAGTGAAATCATCGACATGAAAATTCATTAAGGGGAAGTATGTCACATCCCACATTTTCATTTTATTATTACAAAAAAATAAGGTTATTGGCGTAAAGTGAATCACGAATGTTTTGGTGCAAGAAGCATTACCCGACTAGTATCACACATGCTAGGTAGACGACGTTTACCTTTAAAATGATAAACATGCTTACGTGTGGTTATGAATATAACCGCGTAATGTTTATTTCCACCATGAACTCTTGAGACACCTCACGTTAATACCATTTTTTTTTTGTGTGTTGATTGACTTTCATTACCTTTCCGAGTTTGATGATTCCTTGATGGATGTTTTGTTATAGCTATACCTGCTTATTTTTATTAAGACTTGATTTTCTTACTGGAAGTAATAACTTCCAAAGTATGGTTGAAATTATTCATGGTTTTAATATATTATTTCATTGTGTTGAAATAATGATGATTTTTAAATGTACTAACTCTTTTGACATTAATGATCATTGATCAAATAGCATGAAAGGACCTTCAATCGGACAGGTAAAATGTTGGTTTTGATAAGGTATGGAAATAAGTATCTTAACTATGATCAAATGTTGCAATAGTTGTTGATTAAGTTTATTGATTAATATAATTTATACTATAATCATAAAGTTTTTATAATATGATCGTTGTTACTTGGATTTAATTTTTTGAGATGGTTAAATTTCTTTGAATGATCAATAAGCTATTACAGATAATTATGTTGAGAGTTTTACATAATGGCATTATTGGTTAGTTAAGAACTCCTTCCTTGGGAAGATGTAAGTATGTTTTGTTAATGGTAATTGTGCATAGTTTATTTTAAAAACTCTATGGTCTTAGAAAATTTTGTTATGCAATTGTTTCTAATTAAATAAGGTTGGAATTATTGGTTATAATGATTTGTTAAGACCTCTTGGATGGGCATATGTAAGTATGTTGTGTTAATCGTAATTTTGCATAGTTTATTTTAAAACTCTATGGTCTTAGACCATATTTATATGCAATTTTTTCTAATTAAATAAGCTTTATTTACCTTATATTAAAGTTTTGTTTGGTTGATAAATAATACCAATTCGACTATAGTCAAATGGTATTTTCCATGTTTTTTTATAAGTGATTTGGTTGAATATCGAACCATGCAAGTTATTGTTTGAATTAAACCGATACCACTCATACCACCAAATTGCCATTAGAGGAAAACTCCGAGTTGGAAATGGGGGTAGATGGGAAAGGCCACTATGTGTGGAACTTGCAAATAATAAATGCATTTAATACAACCCATGCATCTCAAAGAATGGAGAGAATTCCTCCAAAATCTACTATGAAAAATAACTTTTCCATTTTTAATATGTTCTTGCATGCATTTCGAGATATTCCCTCTCCCCTTCAATCTGTTGCATGCCTTTTTCATTTTTTTATTTGGTTGAGCTATTATTGGAAGGTGATAATGGAGGATTTATCAGTTATAAACATGGTTTAGTTTGTGTTATTTCTTGTTTAGCATTTTTTTATTATTTTAGGTTTTGGATAAGATAATTGAAGGATCTTGCTGGGAGCTTCAAGGTTATCACATATTTTAAGAGACATGGCCCTTTTCTGGATATTTCATTATGAAATAATATAATTATTATTTTTGTTAAATGCTTAATATTCAACCCAATGTGTTTCATTTTCTAGGTAAATCTGGTTATGTTAATATTCCGGGTTTATCTCGCATTTGGGTGTATGGATATGCTTCGTATAGGGATATGATTATCATTTTTGATAACTCGAGAAAACGGTTTGTTGAAATCTGTTTATTTATTAAAATCCATTAAGGACTGGCTTGTTACTTATTATTTCTTGGGTATTATTATGAAGATTCTAGGTATTTTTTTAGATATTTTCAAGCTCTGGACCACCAAAGAAAAGGTGGAAATAAGTGAATCCCTTATAGATGAGTCGATAAGACCACCAAATTAGTTTAACAGTCGACGACTACGACCCCGTAACCTTATGGGTTTAACTTGATTCTTACATGATCATGGTATGCTATTTTTTTCTATATTATCATTAAAATCGAATGGGTATATTGAGATTCAATATTCATGGGGTTATAGGTCTGTACACTTAGATGGGGTCTTAAAGGAGTCACTATGTTTCTTTAGTTAGTTGGGTTTGATTCAAACCCAAGAATTACAACATAAAGATGTGTTAAAATGCAACCATGTAATGTATAGGGTTGATTGTGTTTATTTTGCAATCAAACATGGATCCGAGTCACTAAATTTTGATGAGTTTGTTCACTTTGAACCCAGATACTAAGAATGAAATGTTTTCTTTTAAGCCACTTTGTCATGTTATTCTAGATTGTTCAGTCACAATTTCCTTTACTAGAATGATATGTTTATCAGGGTGACCTTTTGGGATGTTGTATTCATTTAGGTATATATGTCAACTCTAGTTTTATTATATCCTTTGAATTGTTGGTAATATTTTATTGTGATTTAAAATTTTAAGAACATGACCTTACATTAAATAGAGCTTTATCAAATTGTAATATTGGATTCTACATGAATGTGATCTTAAATATTCCACTTGTTTATCAACTTAAGTTGGATGTTGATAGGAAAGGTTTGATGATTATTAAATCTAGTATAACGAAATTGTTATTTCAATGGTTGAGTTACTACTTTATAGTTTCATCCTTACTGTTTAGTTAATTAGTAAGGGTTTAATCATAATAGTTTGGTTTGAATATTGTTGATGATAGTGAAGGTTTAAATCCAAGTTTGAATAAGGAATACTTGAATGTTTCATATTCATTTAAAAATTATATGAAGGCTTGATTATGAACTTGGATGGTTGATTGTTATTATCATGTTCTCTTGATTAATATTTTAAGGTAAATAATATTGAAGGATCAATCTAATGGGTCGTGTCATCCTTTTTGTGAATGATCATAAAAGGGTTTATGATACTTCGTTGTTTTCCTTATGATTTGTAATTTAAATTTAATGACTATTATAGTTGATACTAGTTTAATGGCATTAAGACTCGCGGTAGGAATTCAACTATTTCATAATTAAACATCTAGATAGGAGATGCATATCCATGCCAGTTCATTGAATTGACCATGTATATCTATCATTTTTATCTTTCATATTTTAGGAAGGATTAAGTATTACGAGGAGATAGTTGGATTGTTACATACATGCTCAACATGCGATATATTGATTATCTGATTTGTAACATTGATTAAATGTATACATTAAACTTGGATTATGTAATCCTTATTAAGAAAAAAGTTGTTTCGTGATATCGTAAATGGCTGATGAGAAAATTATATCTATACAAAAATAAATTTTTTACTTTTAAACATGAAATTATGGTAAATAAGTTCATGATATACCTTATTATTCTTATGAGATGAAATAATAATGTATGTTGATTTTTAGCTATTGTACTAAAGAACGTTTGTGAAACAAAATGGACTTGATTATTTATTGTACTTATGATGTCATTTAATCTGATTTATTAAATGCCAATTATGGTAATGAAGAACATGATGACATGAATTAATGATTAATTAATTAACAAAGTAAATAATGTTGTTTTGGACAACATGATAAATAAATGCATATTTCGTACTGAGAATTAAACTACGAACTTAATAATTGCTTCATTACTAGTATAATTAATTAATACTTGATTGTCTAATCATACTTTGATATGTTAACTAGATAAGTGACATAATGATGACAAAGTACAATAGTACAACTTCAGTAAATCAGTAATAAATGATTTAATGAAAATTAATCATTGTGGAACAACACTTTGAAATTAAGTTATTCAAATGATTGAATGGCTAGTATGTCTCTTAGGGAGATATGTTTCAATTAGTCATTATTATGATAAAAATGGCATTGACTAGTAAGGATTATTCTTGTCACATGTTCCTAATACTGACGATTAATCTAAAAATATATGCAATAAAAAAGTTGTAAAGTGTCACTAAGAGTTTAAAACATAGAACAACATTAATGAATGTGTTATTAATGATTGTCATCAACCTTATAGTTTGAATTTAAATCTGGAATTATAATCATCTTACATGTTAAGTAGGCATGGAATCCAAGTCCCACCTTTCGATCTGAATGCAATCTAAGCATACCATCTTAGGAAGGATATGGGAGTGGTAATGATTACCTTTGACACAAGTCAAAGAGTAAACATTATCTATCCCATAGGGGTCCTAAGCTGAAACAGATCATCATACACTCAAATAAAGAGATGAGACCTAGATTTCAGACCTTCTTAACACGTTATATTAAGAATTGATATTGTTTAAATGTGATCTAGATAACTATGTGGAATATTGATGTGGTGAAGGGACAAGTGTCAAGTAACTTATGTGCGGTCACCAAACTAAGCATATAAATTATATCTTGAAATGTTTGGACTAAGTAGTGTACTAGGTAGTTCAATGTTGGTTCACTAAGTTCCAACAAAATGGTGTGGAATGATGGATGAAAATTAGAAAAATGTTTTTAGGTATACCTTTGGAACTACATCAGTTCACAGACCTAAAGAGAAAAGTTAACCTATTACATATAAGTTATCCACACTTAGAATAAATAAAGATTAATGAGATTAGGTAGATCATTATTCATGTACACTCAAAAGAGTGATAAAGGGGATGCGGTAGATCTAATATACCTTTATAATTGAACATGGTAATGTTGTTATCAAATGGATTTTAAAAGTAGATTACTTGGTGAATTTCTTTCTATTGAAATATAAATCATTGAAGGAATGTATTGCGAATTAATGGGTTTTTATTTTTAAAAAATCCCTTAATATGGAGTTGAATAACATTGGGTGTTACATGTACACCATGAGAGGTATGAGCAATTTGCATAGTGATTAATCTTCAATTGAAATAATTTCTACATAGTGACATATATAGGAGCGACCTCTCCTATTATTTAGGAAACCAATTACAAATAAAATAGTGTTGTTTTAACAACTCATAACCTATTCTCTTTAAATATAATAATTTTTAGGACAACTCTCACACTACATTATTTTATTCCATGAGCACTAATATAATAATTCCTAACATTCCCCCTTAAAGAGAATATAGTGAAAACATCCACACACTCATCTGCAGTATGATCACCCCTGTGAAACATGTCCTACTATGTGACTCATGATCTTAATCAAAAGAAAGGATATCTCCTTCCATGGTTATAAATAGGCTTACCAAAAACCTTGACGTGAACAAGACCCATCAACTATCCACCTCATGTGGTTTTCTAGATCCTCCCACAAACCCTTTCAAGATCCATGAACTGATTTAATCTAGTGCTTTTGTTCATCACTATGCTTGTATATCAAAGAAGTATATAGGAATCACATCTCAATTATTACAAAACTACATAATAGAACATATAAAGGAAATATATTTCACATTACTTCCTATAAGAATTACAATGTTCTTAATTGCAGTCACTTTTATTGATTCGCCTCTCGATCTTGAACAACATAGGAAAATGTCACTTTGCCACTAGAAGCTTCCTTGAATGTAGTTATTTTAGGTACGAGAATGGAAATGGAACATTGGTGTCATGTTCCCCCATAATGTGAAATTTCCACACATTAACACCGAGAAAGAAAGCGTATCAAATACATACTACTGACCAGATCTTACTGTTGGTGTCGAAACGCAGCACCCCTGAGACTCTGCAACACGATCGGTCGAGACTCTCAGTGCGATTGCACAACATGGAGCTTTTCCCAAGTGTGGGACCTTGCGAAATCGGAAAAGCTCTCCGGATGAAGGCCGGCTCCTATTCCTCTGTTCAGATGCATGAATAAAAGCAGAGGGTTTACCAAAAACCTAATCTAACTTGCCAAGGAGACAGGGTAGAGAATGCATAAAAATAAAACCTAAACTACGGAGGTGATGCACCGAGGAATGAAGAACATATGTTTTGCCAATAAACACAAACCATAGAAATGCAATGCAATATCATGCACGGATAAACATATTCACAGTGAAAGATCAGGAGGATGCAAAATGAAACATGTAGGGTTAAGAAACATCCACAGTCATGCATTTATTTTCTCCGAAGGTTTGATACAATACTCGCAAAATGCCAAGAGGCAAAGGTTGCATTACAGTTTACAATGGGAGGTTTGAGCTCCACAACTCCACTTGCCAAAGAGAAGAAGGGAGGGGCCAAAACAAGAATGTCCAACATTTTTAAAGAGCCTCTCTTTACCATTTATATGAGGAAAAATGAGGGAGAAGAGAATGATTCGAATTCGCCCCAACCACCTCCAAGACCGCACCTAACCCATCATATTATGGCGGTAGGTGAGATCTCAACAACCCAACAAACATGGCGAATTGTATTTTACATTTTTAAGAACTTGTTCCCACCCAATTAAAGATATCCAATCGTAGTTGCGTAGAGGACGCCGAGAGCTTTCCAAAAAGTCCAACCATGTGTGAATCCAAGCTCCCTGTGAAAAGTTATGATGATCTGAATATTTCCCGCGTCAGGGTCTATTTCCAGTCGGGTTCGGGTTTCTCCTTCGCATTCGCATCGGGTTTGGAGGATGCCTCACACATGTGCTTGATGCTTATGTTTTCCCGAAACCCGTTTTCACCAAGTATTTCCAAGATTTCCTTTGTTTTGGGGGGCGGAAGATGAACTTGCGCATGCGCATCGGGTTCGGACGGTTGCTCGACATGTTTTCGCCCGTGCTTCCCCCGTGTTTCTCCGCCTCTGAAACCCGCTTTCCCTTGCGTCGGGTTTTCCAACCCTTGTGACATGTTCTTTGCTGTCGGGTTTATCCACCCCTCCAACATGCTTCGCGCCATGTTTCTCCGCCTCCCCTTGCGTCGGGTTTTCCAACCCTTGCGACATGTTCTTTGTTTTCGGGTTTATCCACCCCCTCCGACATGCTGCGCCATGTTTCTCCGCCATGTTTCTCTGCCTCCGAAACCCACTTTCCCTTGCGTTTATCTATATTTACCCGGGGGTAAATATATACAACAATTTGGCGACTCACGGGGTTACCTGCCTGCTAGGTAGAAGATCAATGGCCTTTTAGCGATCCATTGGGCATGGAGTCATAAGCAATAACCTGAAACCAACCCGATATCCGATCCTTGATACCGCAACTCCTTCTCCGAGAGCACGCTGAACCGTAGAAAACCAACCCAGGAGCAACAAAACCTGTGCCAAAGCACTTAGGGAAACTGAAACCTAACTACAACAAGACAATGTGCATACGCACTTAGAGGAATTGAAATCTAGGCTAATATTTACAAGGGTAGAACTTTTCTCTTTTCAGTAGCAATGTTTAAGATAGATTCCGTTGACCGGAATCGAAAGTTCTTCTCCGTCCAATGTAGACAATTGGAAGGCATTGCTATTTTTACATCCCGTGACCATGTAGGGGCCACTCCAAATGGCATCAAACTTGGAATGCCTTCCGGTTTTGCCCGATCTGCATCCCATTTCGTAACTAGGTCCCCCCTCCGGAAGGTCCTTGCTTCGCTTTCTTATCAAACCATCTTTTCACTAAGGCCTCGATCTTTCTCAATTGTTTGAACCGCATGTTCTCTAATTTCTTCCAATTCCATCAACTCGCATACCTAGCCTCCATTGGTTCGAACTCACCAACTCCAATCGCTTCATGAACTCCAATGCAGCAGTTCTAATGATATAGGCACACGCCTCTTTTCCATAGACCAACTTGTAAGGGGAATTACCCGTAGACCTCTTTGGTGTTATTATTCATCACCCCATAATGCTGATTTTAGCTTAGTATGCCATGTTCTTTGATTTTCATCCAGAGTCCTCCGATGATTCTTAGCAAATTTTTGTTCGTGGACTCTGCCTGTCCATTACCCTGTGGGTAATAATTGGAAGAGGTGCTCAAGTAGATTCCATTCTTGACAGCCCATTCTGTAATCTTGGAACCTACGAATGCCAATGCATTGTCTGATATGATAGTGGCCGGCACACCGAACCTGGTCACTATTCCTTCATAAAATTCTAGTATATTAGACTCGTTTGCCTCTTTGAGCGCTACTGCTTCAGTCCACTTGGTGAAATAGTCCGTTGCCGTGAGAATCCACTTGTGGCCTTGGCTTGAGTTTGGGTTGATGACCCCGATGAAGTCCAATCCCCATTGCATAAATGGTTGGTCAACCAAAATTGGGTGCAATGGAAGTGCTGCTAGTCTTTCTTTGCCTGTGAAGAGTGCACATTTCTTACACTTTCTTATCCATGTATAGCAGTCATTGAACACCGTGGGCCAATAATACCCTGCCTTCATTATCTTGAGAGCTGTTACTCGTGGGGCAAAATGTCCGCCAGAATCTCCATCGTGAAAATCTCGTAACACCCTCTCAATTTGACTTGTCCCAATGCACCTCAATAGAACTCCATTGATGTCTTTCTGAACAAAACACCATCAACAAGCACATATGGAATGGCTTGTAATCTAAAGTATCTCCTCTTTGCTTTGCTCATTTCTGGAGGGCATAGTCCTGTCTGTAGGAAGTGTATCATATTCTGAGTCCAACAAGGAGTAGGCACATCATCATTTTCATGTTCTTGACCATCCTGTAGTACCAAGGTAGTCTCTTTTTCATCACCTGCTTCAACTTGTTGACTCAAGGCTAGCTGCTCACATAGTCCCTTTCCACGTACTAGTTTTGTGACCTTGATCTCGATGTCATATTCCATGACACGAGTGATCCACCCTGCACGCTTCTCATTCAGATCCTTGTTTAGAAGGAAGTCCTTGACTCCCGCATGAGAGACCAACAATTGGATTTTGTTGTTTGAGACTAGGTGCTTGAATTTCTTTAAACTCCTAATCACTGCAAGGACATGCTTTTCAATGAAAGAGTACCTAGTTTCGTATTCCTCCAAGCCTTGACTGAAGAAAGCAACTGGTTGTTCTAATCCTTCTTTGTTTTGTTGTACTAGGATTGCAGAAATTGTGTCTCCACCACCGAAGGCATATAACATGAAATCCTTGGAGAAGTCTGGATTGATGAGAGTTGGAGCTTGAGATATAGCCTCTTTTATTGCCTCAAAACTTGCCTTGCCTTCAGATGTCCACTTAAATGCCATGCTCTTCTTTAACATCAGCGTTATTGGCTTTACGAGAGCTGCAAAGTTTGGAACAAACCTATGGACAAAATTGATCCTTCCTAAGAAGCTTTGAAGAGCCTTCTTGTGACTTGGCAATGGCAATGCTTGAATTGCTTCAACTCTTTCTGGGTCAATCGTCAACCCTTCCTTTGAAACAATATGGCCTAGAAGTTTTCCTCGTGAGCCAAGAATATGCACTTTTTGGGATTCAATGATACCCCAAATCTTCTACACCTCTGAAATACCTGCCTCAAATGAAAGAGGTGATCCACTGCATTTTTTGAGAATACAGTGATGTCATCAAGATATATTAGAACTATTTTATTGATCAACCCTTGAATGCCATATCCATTGCCCTTTGGAAGGTGGCTCCAGCATTTGATAGCCCAAATGGCATCTTCAGTAGGCATAGGTCCCCCATTCGTGGTGAAAGCCGTCTTGAATTGGTCATCTTCTTTCACCATCACTTGATTATACCCCGAGTAGCCATCTAGAGAGAGAATCTCTCCGAACCGGATACTACTTGCAATATTTGTTCCATCAAGGAAGTGGGTAATGATCTTTGAGAGATGCCCTGTTGAGGTCTCGGAAGTCCACACATAACCTAATTTCTCCGCTCTTCTTCCTGACCGGAACCAAGTTTGCAACCCAGCTTGAGTGCTTGATCGGGAATATAATGCTTGCCTCTATTAGCTTGTTAAGCTCTTTCTTCATTAGAGGCTCAATGTGAGGGTTGACTGGTCTCTGCTTCTGCCTGATGGGCTTAGCATCTAGATCCAATTCTATGGTATGTTGTGCCAAATTTGGATCGAATCCTCTCAAGTCTTCATAGCTCCAAGCGAAGACATCTGGAAATTCTTGGCAAAGCTGTATGAAATCTGATTTCTCTGCTCAGTGGCCACTTTACCAATTTGAAGTGTTTTGCCTTCCCAACTGAATTGGCTGAATCTTCTCTCTTGACTCGTATGTTAGCCTTTTTTTACGAAATCTGGTCGTTAGGGTCAAGATAGACTCCAATGTTACTAAACCCTTAGAAGAAGCTTGTTTGTCCGCACTGCACTACTTGATCCCCATACCGCTGCTCTAGCCTATCCCGATTTCTAGCCGAGAATTCAGCTTCTTCTTCGTAAGAAATTGATGATTTGTTGATCGTTCTCAAACACCGCCCACCTTGTGTTATTATCTCTGAATCGCTGGCCTCACAATCACATGGATATGTGGCTGTGTTTTTTCCTTCGATGTTGTCAACCACATCAAACGTTGCTCCAATGCTGCAAGCCTATCTCGCGACTTCATTTTTCTTCCGGGTATGGACACAATGTCAAAGCTTCAAATCCTCAATGAGGTCCCATACCCTATTCTTAGTAGCTTTAAAGAGTCATTCTTTGTCAGAAAGCATGTTGTCCCCTAACTTGGTTGACGATTAGCTCGCTATCTCCAAACACCTGCAAGTTCTTTATGCCCTTTTTCCTGGCCCAATGAAGTCCATGAATCAAGGCCTCATATTCAGCCGTGTTGTTTGAACAAGAAAACTGGAAACGAAAAGCTGAATAATACTTGATGTCTTGTGGTGAAATCAACATTGCACCACCTCCAAAGACCTTGTCTGCTTCTCGAACCATCGAAGAATAATTTCCAAACTTTGCTTTCATCTCTTTGTTCAGGCTGAATGATGTCGGGAATGGGTGAATTTTCTTCATGTACACAATACACGCCCAATTCAGATTCTTCAATTTCCTTATAGGGGTCAAATTCATGACTTTTGTTTGCCCATTCATCCAAAGTTAAATCAGGAATTCCCTCGACCTTAGTACCGCTTCTAGATCACTGAACACTCCTCTTGATCAAAAGTCGAGCAATTTGCATTGATAGGACTCGTACATAAGGCTCAATATGGAAATTGGCAATTGATTCGACTGATTGTTGCTTTGGCCCCATACCTTGTCCCGAAAATCATGTGTGTGACCAATCTGCAGATAAATATCCACCGATTTTGCAAAGTGAAGTCCTTGATAAACACAACGCAAAGAGTGGTAGGAGGTCAATTCATACACATCTTGCGTAATCAGTAACATTAGGACATGAATGTAGTGTTAGGCTTAACCCTCGATGATCCCAACTGTTTCCTACCGCTGCTCCATCTAGATGCACTACTCCTTTTTAACATCGGCTCATACTTCAAACCCAGTTGATCCGCTATTTGCTTCGGCATCACCGAACTACTTGCTCCTGAATCTATCATGCAGTTGTGTACCAAGTGGTTTCCAACAATCAATGAAACATAGAAAGGTGGAGGCTTCAAATTTTTTCTTGTCTGGCCCCCATCATGTTGCACTGCATTAGTGAGAACTTTCTCATGTCCCCGGTTTGATACATTTGAGGCAGACCAATTAGCCATTGCAGCTTGCAATAAATCTCGTTGCCCTGGGATCGCAAGTGATTCCCACATGGAAATGTTCACATGTGTCTTCTTCATTTGATCGATGATGTTGCAAGGGGATGAATTGTCCTTTTGTTGTCCCTTACTTGGTGCGCAACCTTTTCTGGAGCTTGAACAGGTGCATGTGTTGCTACAACAGGTACCTTAGGCTGATTTTGCACATTTGGAGCTGCGTTTGGTCTACTGACCCCTTGTTGTGTAAGAGTGGGCTGAGAAACAATTGGATTAGATGGTTGTCCTCTTCTATGTTTCTCTTCTTTGACCATGTGTTGGCAGCCACGCCTTGAAAAGGCTATTGGTTAACTCCACATAAGTCTTCCGTTTGCCAATTGGCCAATGTGGTTTCGCTGAGGTCCTTTTGTTGTTTCCTTCTTGATTCCCTCTCGCTTGGTTCTTGAGGCACACCAATGGTTTGCACCATCAAGGCTTGATTCAGTGCACCATTGAAACATGTTGATTGATTGTGAGGTAGATTGCAAGGGTAACACCAGTCGTACTCCTGTGCCATGTTATTTTGTATTGGAACCAAGGCTCTTGAGGACGTCATTGCATTTGGATCATATGGTCGAAATGGCCTGGCAGCTTGAGGTTGTCCTTGGTTTTGGTTTTGATTTGCAGCCTGAGGTGGTGGTCTATTTTGTTGGTATGAGGGCCTAGCTTGGTACTGTGCTTGAGGCGATACGGTCCAAAGCACTTTGAGCTTGTCTGTCTTTTGATAGTCACTAGCTCATTTCCAAGGTTCTCAGTAGCTTGTTTCATAACCTCCCGCAATTCCTTTCAAGTATTTCAAGAAGTCGATGCCTCATTATTGCTTTGATTTCTAGGAGTTGGAATGGGATTCAACTCGTGCTTGATCGGGTCATAGGATTTCCCATATCCGGATAGAGAGGCATCGGGTGGCCTTGGTGCAAGCTTGCCGGCTTGGATCAAACAGTTCTCTGCTCTGATCGCTGTGTCGTAGGCCCCTGGCAGCGTTGTTCCTCCCATTGATTGGATCATCATGGCTATGTCTGAATTTATAGCCTTTAAGAAATAAAGGAATGCTCCTTCGGCAGTTGGCCTAACAGCTATTGGAATCCTGTCCCATGTCCGTTGGAACCTGAAGTTGAAATCTGTCATTTGTTCGTTAGGAGCCCTTTTAATTGTTGTCAGTTGTTCCAATAAAGACAAATTATCCGCCCTTTCCCCAAATTGGTTGCAAAGAGCTGAACAAAGTTGGTTCCAATTCAGTAATAGACCCTGCTGTTAGGCTCCTAAACCATTGTAAGGCCTTACCTTTGAAAGATGAAGCCAATAACTTGACTGCAACATCCATTTCATTTATTTCGTGGATTGCACATGCATTAGCAATATCCTGGATGTGATCAATAGGAGTAGTATGATTTTCTCCTGTGAAATAGGGTATATTCTTTAGCGCTGCAACTGGAATTTGATTATGAGCATTTAGGGCAAGTGGACTACTTCCCGTGAAATTGACAAAGGGATTCGGTGGTAGATGTGCCATTATGATTGGCCTGAGAACCCTGGTTGATGCGAGAAAAGGCCTACCAGGTGGAGGTGTAGACAAAGTCCTGTTAGGTGGAGATGGTGATCTTTGTGGTCTTCTTCCTCTCCTTCCTCTGCCTGGTGAAAGTTGCAAGTGGAAAATAGCCCCTCTTCTCGAGTATTAGACCTGGTTCGAATTCTTCTCATGTGCCTGGGCAACTTGTGCTGCTACACCACTGAACTCTATCCCTTCGGAGTCGCCAGATGTGTTAGATAACAAGCCTCTAAAAGGCTGGATTTTGCCAAGTTACACACCAAACTTGACAATATTGAAAATATAATTTAAAATTTGAAGGACCCAGAGGGAGACAATCTTCAATCCGAATTCGGGCCTTGTTGTGCGGCCTGTGATCCCTAAAAAGTACAAAGGAACTCAGGTCATGCAATGCAACTCACAAAACCCGAATTGCTATGTGTCGGAACTTGGAACATGTCCGACATCCCTCAAAACCTAAAATCACTGCTGTCGGGAATAGGACCATGCAATGCATCCCCCAAAACCCGAATTGCTGCTTTGATGTTCTCGGATCCCGAAAACCCGAAATCACTAAAAACCGAAATTTTGAAAATCAAAATATCAAAAAACTAAAGATACCCTTTTGAAGATTACCTCAGATCTACCAACTGTTGAAATTTTGACCTGTTTTGAGCAAGATAAACCCTTGAAAAATGATTTCGGAGTTTAGGCTAGGAGGTGTAAAATCCAAAATTTTAAAACTTGCAATTTCTTAGTCTAAATTTTGTGAAAACTCCTTCAAATTTTGATCGAATGACCTCTTGGTCCCACCGGGCGTGCCAAAACTGTTGGTGTCGAAACGCAGCACCCTAGGACTCTGCAACACGATGGGTTGAGACTCTCAGTGCGATTGCACAACATGGAGCTTTTCCCAAGTGTGGGACCTTGCGAAATCGGAAAAGCTCTCCGGATGAAGGCCGGCTCCTATTCCTCTGTTCAGATGCACGAATAAAACGTAGAGGGTTTACCAAAACCTAATCTAACTTGCCAAGGAGACAGGGTAGAGAATGCATAAAAATAAAACCTAAACTACGGAGGTGATGCACCGAGGAATGAAGAACATATGTTTTGCCAATAAACACAAACCATAGAAATGCAATGCAATATCATGCACGGATAAACATATTCACAGTGAAAGATCAGGAGGATGCAAAATGAAACACATAGAGGGTTGAGAAACATCCACAGTCATGCATTTATTTGCTCCGAAGGTTTGATACAATACATTGCAAAATGCCAAGAGGCAAAGGCTGCATTACAGTTTCAAATGGGAGGTTTGAGCTCCACAACTCCACCTGCCAAAGAGAAGAAGGGAGGGGCCAAAACAAGAATGTCCAACCATTTTAAAGAGCCTCTCTTTACCATTTATATGAGGAAAAATGAGGGAGAAGAGAATGATTCGAATTCTGCCCCAACCACCTCCAAGACTGCACCTAACCCATCATATTATGGTGGTAGGTGAGATCTCAACAACCCAAAAATGGCGAAGTGTATTTTACATTTTTAAGAACTTGTTCCCACCCAATTAAAGATATCCAATCGTAGTTGCGTAGAGGACGCCGAGAGCTTTCTGAAAAGTCCAACCATGTGTGAATCCGAGCTGCTTGTGAAAAGTTATGACGATATGAATATTTCGCGTCGTGGTCTCTTTCCGCTCGGGTTCGGGTTTCTCCTTCGCATCTGCATCGGGTTTGGAGAATGCCTCAACATGTGTTTGATGCTTATGTTTTCCCGAAACCCGTTTCCACCAAGATTTCCAAGATTTCCTTTGTTTGGGCGGAAGATGAACTTGCATGCGCATCGGGTTCGGAGGGTTGCTCGACATGTTTTCGCCCCGTGCTTCCCCGCCATGTTTCTCCACCTCTGAAACCCACTTTCCCTTGCATCGGGTTTTCCAACCCTTGCGACATGTTCTTTCTTTGTCGGGTTTATCCACCCCTCCGACATGCTTTCGCACCATGTTTCTCCGCCATGTTTCTCCGCCTCCTCCTTGCGTCGGGTTTTCCAACCTTGCGACATGTTCTTTCTTTGTCGGGTTTATCCGCCCCTCGACATGCTTCGCGCCATGTTTCTCTCCGCCTCGAAACCCGCTTTCCCTTGCGTTTATCTATATTTACCCGGGGGGGTAAATATATACAACAGGAACTTTGAAATAGAATCACACTACACTAAATGAAACAAACTACAACTCTCAAATGAAAACAAAATCACATTAGAAAACATCCACCGCAATTGTTATATGGCCCCATCATTGGTGACTTCCGAGAGGTCAAAAATTACCTCCTTCCTCCAATGCCTCTAGCCTCTAGTCTCATATTGTTAGTTCAACAAATTTGGCTTTTGAGAATCAATAGTTTTTATGACATTGGGTAACACCGAAAATGCATTCGTAAGGAATTTTTTTCAAAAATTAATAATCAATTTTTTTATGAATTAAAAATGACTAGACTACAATATAATGACACTCATTATTTTGACTCTTGACATAATGACAGATAAATAGAAAAATATTGACAATAATGAATATTAATGACTAAACAATACACACCTACTCTTAATGACAATTCCTTTTTGGACTCGACAAGAAAATACATGACTCTTATAAACGACATTAACATTAAATCCTTTATTGAAAATATTTTAGATGACATATAATATACCAAATGAAACTTAAGGAATATTTTATTTGACAATTATATGATCAACATGATTGACTCTACAATTCTAAGACCCTCATTAATAATAATTAAAAAAAAACATATATAATACAAAGGAAATACCTAAAAATAATATAAAACGTCAAGCTTAAATAATTATTTTCTAATGATCTAGTTGTGAAGTGAGATGTTTTCTTAGATATAATTCTCATATTGTATGTAATGCCATGTATGGTAAAATATTGGAGTCATATGAAAAGGCAAAGCTGTTGTGTGGATCTCATCTTATTTTTATCTGCAACGAGTGGCGAGATGAGTGTCAATTTTTGAATTAGAGGAGGTCGAATAGGAAATTTCCTGAGATCTTGAGCTTCTAGACCTCAAAACAATAACACTCAGGTTACAAACAAAATGTTGTGCTTCTGTCAGACACATTGATCTTTCTACGCTGCAGGTGTAACAGTCTCCTTCCAACACTAAAATCTTATCCAATTAGCTTGGCAATATTCTCCAATATCATAAGTATAACATTCTATGGTGATGAATAACTTGATGTATAAAGGTTGGATATGTAACAAAAGCATGCATGTGGTGACGGGAGATCACACATTATGGAGAAGGCCCATGCTTTTATAATTTCACCTTCAACAATATTTATTATAGAAGTGTCAGGGCCCTATAATATTTAGATATACAAAGATAAGGTGAGATTTATGTGCATAGAGGGTGTCTTTTTTGGTTGGGTGAAATTAAAATCCAACTGTTCCAAATAATCAAGATTGAGAAATGAATGCAATTAAAGACAATACAAATTCTCAATGCCGTAAAAATTTTAATGCAATGTCAGAACAATGCAAATCCTCCCTTGATGCCAATGTGAAATCAGGAGTTTTGTCAGTGCATGCAAGATAATACAGGGTTAAAATGTAGATAGATGCACAACTACAAATCTAGAAATTCTTAGAGCTTCAAATAATTTGATGCACAAATATTTCTATGTAACTGAAATGAATAGTCCTAATATTCAATTAACTATTAAAATAGAAACAATATCATACATAGATCTACCATCTACATGAGAAAAATAGAAATATTTATGCCCCTACAAATTAGTTAAACTCCCATCACGGTCTTTATCTCGATGTCACTCCTCTAATGCCAAATTATAGGTACGAGTAATTTGCATAGCGAACAATATTTAATTGGATTCATTTCTAAATAATCACATATATAAGAGTGAATTATTCTATTATTTAGGAAACCATTTACTAACAACATATGAGTTGTTTTAACAACTCATAACCTATTCTCTCTAAATACAATAATTGTTATAAAAATTTGCACACTACATTATTTTATTCCATGAGCACTAATATAAGAATTCTTAACACACCATAAATGCTAACAATTATTGACAACCCTCTTAGCCCAAAATCTTCATTCAAAATCCTATAACACCCTTTTGAAATGGTTCCATTTGTTTTTTTTTTCATGTAGATGCCTATAGAATTATGAAACAATTATGCTTGTGGCACAGTAAAGAAAGATACATACATAGTTCATGGTACTTGAACCGATGCATGTGAGGAGTTATATTATGTCCTTTTGTGAGATATTACTCACAAGATTACAAAAATTAGAAATAACCACTTCTACACTGAGTGGGGAAAATGGTTTTATAAACCTCCCAATGTTCTTCTTAGTAAAAAGGATAAGAACATTGACAAGTAAATTCATATGTATCTGGTTCTCTTGGTTGTGAATTTCTATTAACAAAATATACATATAACAAAATGATATCAATAGAATTTTTTGAATAACCGGTCACATCTTCATGAATCCCTTCCTTTGATTGAGTAGTTTTCATTTTATTTTCTTATCAACTCCAAACTCTTGATAGAGTTGAGAAAAATGAGTATCATGCATTTCAAATTTCTCAATCACATTTTTTACACTACATCCCATAATAGAAATTTATTATGGAACTATGGTTTACATATATGATATAACCTTTATTCTTGTGGATCTATTCTCCTTTACCATTTTCAATAGTCCTCTAAAGATATTGCGTTCACACCAGGTTCTATTTTAAACCAAACTTCACCAGTGATACATTTATCTACAAGCAGATCTAATTCTTCATTTGTCATACCTTTTGTGCACTGAAAAGGCATTTTGTAAGGTTTTCTAATGAGGTTACCTTGAATTCATGGAAAATATATTTCTTTGGACAATATGGAAATCCACCATTAACATATAAATAAAAAACAAAAACCAATTTTTCCCAAATATCATTTGGAAGAAGAAGTAATGGAAGCTATCGCTCAAGATTTATATCTTTGATGTCTCAAAAATAAGTAGACAATGTCTCTCAAATGACTACATGTTAATAGTAATTTTTATTTTATTACTCACTTGTTATAATACAAGAATATCTAAACTTATATTTAGTTCATTTCTATGTGCAATAAAATAAAGTAAAATAAATAAATACCTTCCAATTTTATGAATTTTCATAGCCAAAACCAACATGTTGTGGTCTCTTTTCTAGGATCCACCTTGACTTGGATTTGTAAAACTGTCAATAAATATTGTGTGAACCCATGTTTTATTGGCCATATTATGCTATTTACAAATACTTATTATTTTCTCTATTGTTTCTTTTGAAGATAAAATACGAGCTGACCTTTTCTTTATTCTAAAATGAATAGATTCAAAATTAGGATTGCCCAAGATATTTTTTTGGGCTACAATAGTGTGTTTCCCATAAATAATGTAAAAATTAATTTCATTATCTTGTATTTCATTCTCAAATTCAATCTCAATAATATCTCTATTTGTTTTTAGGAAGTAATATTGCATCACGTTGAAGATGAACAAGGTTACATAACATGGATTTTACAAGAACTCTAACACTTAATGATTCAAGTGTTTGGTATTGGTATATTGGAGGGGCTTCATGGAAACACTCAACATTAATATTGAATTATTTTTCATTAAATAAAAGAAGTTGAATCTCTAGAGATGTTGTAGATTCACATTTTAAAAAATAAGTTAATACTAGTTTTAACAGAGATTTCTCCTTTGAAAATACCTTAAGCTCATAGAATGTGACACTTATGAATCTTTTTCCAACTTAAACAAAATTATTCTCAACATTGTAAACATTTTGGAATGTGAGTTTTTTTACCCAATTCTTTGTCCATAATTAGGCAATGTGAAATAAATGAAGTAAATGCATAGTGATAATTTTTTTAAATACACTCACAATTCTAGAAAAAATATTCGACTATCTTCTACACCGGTTATCTCCCCCTCAATATCTCCCCTCAATATATAAATCCATTTTCCAACCATAACTATAGCAGGAATATTTGAGATGTTTTGATGATCATTCCATGCCACTTTTCTTATATAAAGCAACTTGTAACTCCATTTTTAGTATTGAGCATGTTATTTCATTGTTGTTTATATTTTAAACTTGAATATTCATATGAAAGTATTTGATATACACTTTATGTTCAACAAAATTATCTTCTCTTAATGCTTGTCAAACAAAGATTCATGAAACAAAAAAAAATCATTGTGATAATTTTATGTACTATGAAGTTCCAAAAACCATTGCTCATCCCTCCTTTCTAGATAAGTGGCACCATCTATAAATGCAATATATTTGTATGGGGTAGTGATAATAAGAGCCATTTTTCCTATTAAATTTGTTTTAATGAAACCATGTCTTTAAAAAACTACAAATTCCAACCATTCTTATAAAATAAAATATGTCAATAAATATTTTCGTTATTATATTTTAGTTTGGTATAGAAGGGGAAAATTGTGAAATCTAATACATGCAATGTGATTCAACATCTTCTTAATCTGAACATAATTTCTCGTGAATAAAACATATATTTAATGAATGTTTGGAATGTAAATATGAACATTCTAATAATTTCATATATTAATATGAGAATGGACATATGTACATTTTATTCATTCTATATTACTTGAATGAGCATTTGTCAATTTTATTCATTCTCGTAAAATTTATCTTTGATATTTTCATTCCTTATAAATTATCATTTAGATTTTATATTTCCTAAATGTTTATAATGGAAAACTATCCATACTCATTCATCCTAAAGGAATAAGAATTCAAATATGGTTGTATAATAAAGAACATAATGGGCGGTTGGCCATTCAAATTTAGGTTAAATATAGAATGAATGAGATAAATTATTGTATGATAATGAATAGAATAGGTAACTTCCAATTCTCATTCATCTTGAAGTAATGAGAAATATTATTGTATGAGAAAGGATAGAATGGGTATTTATCCATTCACATTCATGTTAAATATAGAATGAATGAAAAATATGATTGCATGAGAATGGATAGAATGGAAAGATGTGAAAATTCTAATAGTATAGGAAATTATTAGAATCTACATAATATGTCAATTTTGGACATTCAAGAAACATAAAAGGAATGATAAATATGGTTGTATGATAATGAAAATAATGGGAAGATGTTTATTATCATTTAGGTTAAATATAGAAAGAATGAGAAATATGATTATATGAGAGTGAATAAATTGGGAAGATGCCCATTCTCATTCAACCTAAATGAATGGAACAGAGGATTGTATGAGAAAGAATAGGATGGGTAGCTATCCACATGAAGGTCAAACATTGAATGAGTGAGAAATATGATTGTATGAGAATGAAAAGAATAGGCAATTGCCCATAGTTTCTCATTCATCCTGAAGGAATGAAAAATATATTGTTATGAGAAAGAATAAAATGGACAAATGCTCATTCACATTTAGGTTAAATATTAAATGAATGAAAATTAGATTATTTCATGAGAAAGAATAGAATGGGTAGTTTACCATTATCATTCATCCCTGAATGAATGATAATTCAAAGATGGTTGTATGATAAAGAATAGAATGGGTAGCTTCCCATTCACATTCAAGTTAAATATAGAATGAATGAGAAATATGATTGTATGAGAATAAATAGAATAAGTATCTGCCCATTCTCATTCAAATTTGTCCCATTATCACAAACCCCAATATCATTTGAAGTAGTATCGGTTTAGGGAAAATTCCAATTTAGTTTTAACTACGAATTTGAGGCCTCATGATACTCAAGAGCTTACAAGATGGTGAAACACGATAAATTGAAATCTTTATTTTATAACTCATATGTAAATGCTACTTAGTATCTCAATATTTTGAATCAGATTATATATGGTATAATTTTGTATCCATGGGTCAAACTGCATTAATATAAGAACTAGTAATCTAATAAAAATCAATGAAATAGTGCTCGATTTGAATCACTTTGTAAATCCAAGGAGGGTAAATATGAGCCAATCTGGTTCATGAACTGGTTATATTTTCATAGAATCCATATCAAAGTTCAATGACAAGGTGAACGATCAAATGTGTTAATATTTAAAGGTGTAGACACTAAATCAAACACTTTGGGTACATTTATAATTCCTAGTCACATACTACTATTCATATGATTCCTAAGTGAGAAAAGTAATAATTGACCATTGTCTTTGGCCTCTTTTCTTTCTTTCTAGTTTTCTTCTTGTTCTTACACAACCCATTTCCCATTATGACCTTCCTCACTTTGTAGTTTTTCTTATTCAGACAACAAAACCCGGTTGGGATGCCAACGCCTAGGTGCCCTAGTCTCCTCTGGGCGTCCCCGAACTCTTTGTATCTTGATCACATATTTTGGGTCTTTTCTAGATGTTGGGTGTCTTGTTTTCTTATTCGTCATCCTTTTAGCGGTTAATTATGAAATTCAAACAAGGGATTGACATAAATACAAATCTATGTGACCATAATAAAGGAGAAAGATCTAAGCATCAATTACTATCACCTAAGGTTGCATCTAATAGAATTTCAAGATAATCAAAGTATCCATCAAACATCAATTCAAGGGACAAAAGACTGCACTCTTATGCATACAATTCATAGGAGGGGATGTTCATTTTTCCATGCACACATCTATTTACATCTTGTACATCTAGCTATTTATTTATATCAAGTGCATCTTTCATAAGAGCCACTTAGGGCATGATTCTAGACACACATATGCAAAACTACATGGAGTCTGAAATGTAGTGTAGTGCCCATATCGTATGTTCACTTAGTTGCATGACCGTATGGGTCAGTATGAATCCCATTTGAATATTTTTTATTTTTAGTATTTGATGTGTTTTGGGGTTTTACATGTGCTCTCTCTCTCTTTACATGTTTGGATGAATTTGACTATCAACCAATGACCTACATATGACTAACAACGACATTTAGCAAACATCTTATGCCACTGTAAAATTTAGTTTCTTATATTTTTCATAGTGACATGAACCTAGGAGTAGTATCTTGTACTTAGGCACCCTTGACCCAATCCATGAACCCCATTCCATGCATATCCAATTATCCCATAAATTTTAGGGTTCATTTACGACATTGTCTTCCTCTTGTTTACTAGTTATTCAACTCAACAGAGTCTAGGATTAATTACAAAATTAGCTAAGTCATTTATCCCTTCTCTTGCACTTAGGGTTTTAAAATTTAATTTCTTATTGATTAGGTAATATTTGTACTTCATTGTACAACAAAAAAATTGTACTTCATTTATTTATTATTTCATTGTGACTCTACAATTATAATTTAACATAATATTTTCAATATTTGTTAAATCATTTTGTGAACACAACATTCAAACCCAACCTTAATTATAGGTACTTTATCCTCTTTTTTAGCATGGCTCATTATTTTGCACCATTTACTAAGGCCCACCTTCAAGAGCTCAATGATCATCTTGTTGAACAACCCCATGATCTAGATCTAATTTTATTTATTTCTCTCGAGGAAGCCACCGATATTATTGAGCATAATATTCCTACATCCATCCCCGCTTCTATGCCTATTACTGCTCAACCCCATGCTTCCACTCTTCTTCTTACTTATACCATTCCCATATATGTTCATACTCACCACCAACCATTTTACTTTGCCTCTTATATCTCACACATGGAAAGTCTCTTCCACTAGCACTCAGGACCAGTCTCTCTCTATCATGATCTCTAAGTTTATATCCGTCAACTACATTAGGCTACTTCCCATGCATCTCCATCTCTTGATTCCACATTGATACTTCATACTCCTTTCATGCCCATCATTTCCAGTTATTAATTTCCTCTTAAATTTGTCACCCCAAGATGTCCACCTTGAATGGCCATAGTGATCCTAAAGATCATCTCCAAGAATTTCATGTGGCATGTCTATATTACGTGGATGATCAAAATCTATTATAAAATATCTTTCCTATAAGTATCAATACTATAATAAGCATTGGTTATATGATATACCCATTCATTTAGTAACATCATTCACACATTTAGTTGATGTTTTTCTTTTCAGTTTTCAATCAATATCAACTCAAATATATCATATGCACAACTTGCACATATCAAATAAATATCTAATGAGAATCTAGTGGATTATGTATTATGTTACAAGAACAACCTAGATAGGATGACTAATGTACTTGCTATTTCAGAATTACAAGATCTATTTGTTCAAATTATCTTATCTCCACTACAGGAGAGTGTCATTTTGAGACCTCTCCTTCATTTGATCATCTTTTCCACACTCTTAAGTTATGCAAAAGAAAAATTCTTACTATGGGAAAACTTAAGTATCAAGATCAGGATTCATCATCTTCTACTTAGGTTCCAAGAAAAACACCCTTCAAACCATCTATGAAACCTAATGAAGAAAAAGTCACTATTAACATTGTCTCTACTTCGAAAAGCTTCAATGGAAACCGCCTAAGCATACATTTACTAAATTGACTTGTGCTCTGCATATTATATTACCACAAATTATTGAGAGAAATATTATTACACTTCCTCCTCCACTCAATCTAGATCCATCTCATCTAAAATTTCACAATTACAATGAAAATTTAGATGTGATTATCATCAATGTGTTGGGAATTCTACTAATCGTTGTTTCAAATTAAGATGTCTTATTAAATATCTAATCGAAAATAATGCAATTGATATTCCCAAGCCTTCAACATCTGTGAGATTAAATGAGAATAAAAATCTTAAAATATTCAACAATTCTCTACCTAATCATAAAAATAAAGTTGTTGATTCTTGAGATAATCATGTATATCACGATTTCCCTCCTCCATCATCGGGGCCTTTTGATTTTCTAGTTACCCATAATGATTCATCTCCACCTCTCATTACATTTTATGATAATGATTATCATCCTACATTTTATTATGATTTCTTGCATATCAATGCTTCTATTAGATCTATTTTTATCAATAACACCATGTTTGATCCATTATTTCGCATACGTGCATGCTCTATTTCACTTCTTGTTGCTATCAACTATCCACTCTCATAGATTTCATATCTGGTTCCTTGATCTTATGACTATGTAAGGATTCTTGTTATAGTTGGACCTCTCACCATGCTTGTGTCTTTCCTTATGGCACCTAGTGTCAAAGATTGTGACATGCTCTTAGGTATTCCTTGGATCCACATTGGTCAGAAATCATTTCCATGAGTAAATTGTATCTTAAATTCATTCATAATAAGTATGTCACCCTTTGTCAAAAGAGTCCCACCATGCACACCATGGCCCTAACATCCTCTTGAGGTGTATATTACACTCTCCAGAGCATATAGGTCCCCCAAACCTCTGAAATCTAAAGAAAAATATGCTCCTAATTCTCCTACTCATGCACATTGTACTCAACTTCATTAGTCTATTCATCCATCTCAACAACCTAGGTCCACTAATCATACAGATCCTCTATCTAGATTCACATTATCTCATCATTCTCCTTCATCTAGGTCTACCTCACCTTAGTGGTATCCATCCTATAGGTGTTCATCACCTCAACTTCCATTTCATGTCCATCGTTAGTCTCATTCACCACCACCTTTAGAGCATGGTCACACATCTTTATCTCCTCATACATCAGGTGGAGGACCCTTACACTCCACTTTTATCAGATAACATATTAATAGGAATAAACTTGGGGACATCATGCTCACTATCCCTCATCTTCTATCATTTTCAGGTGTCTTGCATTTCTACTTTTCCACTCTACACTTTTAACATAGTCTTTTGCACGCATCTTACACGTCTTGATACACTTGTATCGACATTACCTTATGATGCAATCTTGTGCTACGGTTCACACTTGAATGTTGAGGGGATACTACATCCATGAACCTAACATCATACACATTTTACACTCGAACACATTCACAACACATCTTTCTAGTGCATATTCATCATAACACATTTTTCGATGACACACTCTAGTTCCATGGTTTAATCTTGACTACCAAGTGTATACATATGAAATGAAATTCACCACATTCACTCACTCTCTATGCTCTACACTTTATCAATCATATCTTTCTAGCACAAAATTAAACCTTTTCTTGATGACGAAATCTTGTTCTATGGTTCATTCTTGATCACGAGGGGAATTTATAAATGAACCTCATCTCATGAATACTCATCCACATTCACTCAAGGGGTACTCTTCTCCTATCAAATTTACTTTGAATTCTATTCGATTCACACTCACAACATACTACATATCTTGGTTATGTTTAATCTTGCTTACTCATGCTCACATGTACACTTTGCTTACTATGCTAGTCGGATAATTTGTATGCCATTATCTTTTCTATAGACACATGCACGTTCACTTGAATTATAGTTGTGAATGTATAATTTTAATAGATATCTTACATGAAGCAGTCCCACAATGGATCCTAGGGCATCTACTTTCATACACACTACATGGGTTATTATTTCAATTTATATTATTTCCTTTTCATACTAGCACACTATTATATTGGATCATGCATGTTTTGACATATATTTTATCTTTATAACATGGTAACATTTGCTTTATGTGCAACATTTGTCTTGTAAGAACCATTTTCCACCATGGTTGTCTCGATACTTTTATTGTTATTGTTTTCCACACTGTCTCGACATTGTATGCCATTATTTGTGGGCTATGTCCTTTGCCTTGTGTGCACACTCTATGATTTTTTCCACATCGAAATTGATTGTCTTGCAACATTGTGAGTGATGTCCCATGTTTGTAGCCTGAGTTTTGTGGTCTACATTGTTTTCTTTCTTGCTATCTTACACTTGGTCTTCTACATGCATATTTTTTTGTTTGTACTAATACATGTTTTCCAGCCGCTTTGTTTGCATGTGTCTTGGTTTTGACCAAATACATTACCTCCCCTTATAGGGAAAAAATTTTAGATAAGCATTTGGTCCTCTCATTATGAAAATAACTAGGGGGAATTCATTGGGTGAATTAGCCACCCCATTAAGTAGTACACAATTAGAGTTCATGCCTCGCACAAATACAAAATCAACACGGTCTTTAGTTACAGGAAGGGATTAGAATCTAACTTGGGTCTTCGCACAACAAAAATGCTAGTTCCCAACTACAGACATAAGATCTTGGGCACTCCCGACCCTTCCGGGTGCCTATGACCCATGGGAAGTTACATCATTTTTCTCGAGACCAGCACCGTTTTTGGCAATTTACATAACAATTTTCTCAATACAAGTACAATCCTCCAGCAATCAATATGTATTATTTCACCTCCTTTCTATTTTTCATGTTGGATCGAATAGGATCAAAATGGATCAGATTTAAAGAAAACAAGATCGACCATCTATAGTGGTGTATAAATCTTTGGAAAGAAGTAAAAGGATGGAAAATAATACTAGACCTTTCTCCCTACACTTCTTCTTCTATGGCATGAGATTGTCAAAAAAATCACACTTGGCGTGAGATCGCCAAAAAACTCATTCTTCTACAACATTTTTCAGGATCCTTTTTATCTTTTCACTCATCATGGATCAGGTGCACATGTTCCTTTTCACATTTTTACATGTTTGATCAAATTTTTCATATACACATATTTGACTACTCTTTTTCTCTTCTCTTTTGCAGGTCCTTCCTTATGGGAAGAAATAGTCACATCATCAATCATAAAGCAAAAACTATAATAGGTAAAATGCACCATATACACATAATCCTTTCACCCCGAGGGTCACTTCCTCTTCTTTTTCCTCCACACTTCATATTATTCAGTTCACTCTCTTTTTCTTGTCTCCTCCACATGCTTTGGTCATTGACCTACATGGTTATCAGTGTACACATCTCTTATGTACTTTATTTTATCAAGCATTCGGTCCAAAACATAAAGTGAGGGAAAATTTATACACTAAATCACACAATTTGGGTACATTTATAGGTTTTAGTCGCATACTACTACTTATATCATTCCTAAGTGAGAAAATTACTAATTGACCACTTTCTTTGGCCTCTTTGCTTTCTTTCTAGTTTTCATCTTGTTATTACACACCCAACTTCCCAAGAGTATGACCTTCGTCACTTCATATTTTTCTAAGTTTGTACACTATCACCCATCCAAGACACCGCACCTAGGTGCCCTCATCCCCTTTGAGTGCTCTCGACCTCTTTCTATCTTGTTCGCATCTTTTAGGTCTTTTCTATCTATTGGGCATATTGTTTTCTTGGCGGTCAGAATTTTAGTGGTTAATTACAAAATTCAAACAAGGGAGTCATATAAATACAAAGATATTTGACCATAATAAATGAATAATATATAAGCATCTATTACTATCACCTAAGGTTGCATCCAAAGCCATTTAAAGAGCATCAAAGCATACATTCAAGGGACAAGGGATTGCATATACTTCATAAGAGGGGAATTTAATTTTTCCATGCAAACATCTATTAACATCTTCTACATCTAGTTATTACTTGTTATCAAGTGCATCTTGTACAAGATCTACCTAGGGCATGATTTTATATACATGCGCACAAAATGACATGGAGTATAAAATGTAATTAAGTGCCCGAATCATAAGTTCACTCAATTAGGTGACCACCGAGGTCAATACAAATCCCATTTGCACATTTTTATTTTTAGGATTTGATGTGTTTTGGAATTTTGAAGATGCTCTCTCTCTCTCTCTCTCTCTCTCTCTCTCTCTTTGTATGTTTCACATGAACTCGACAATTAACCATCGACTATAGGTCACTAACAATAATGATTAGCGAACATCTTGTAACACTCTTTGTAAAATATAGTTTTTGACAATTTTTCATAGTCACAGTACCCAAAAGAATTCTTTGAGGCCTACGTGCCCTTGGCCCAATCTAGGAAGATCGACTATCACACAACTTTTTGGGTTATTTTTCAACACTTTCCTCCTCATTTTAACCAATACTTCAGCTCGGCATGGTCTAGGATTAATTACGAAATCAACTAAATATTTTATCCCTTCTCTTGTACGTAGGGTTTTAAATTTTAATTACTTATTTCTTAGGTCAAATATATACTTCATTGATTTATTATTTCATTATGACTATGCAATTAGAATTCAACATTATATTTTCAATATTTCTTAAATCAACATGTTTGTTTAAGGTTTCTAATTTTGTAATAATATATATATCTTTTGCTAAACTCTTTAGGTTTTACAATTTGTTTTCGAATTTCTTCATCCGACGTGAACTCAAACCTAGCTCAATATCACAAACCCCAAATAGTTCAATACCACATACCTTAGGAAACTCAATATCACATACTCTATTAAGCGGTTAAACATCATATATAGGGTAGTACATTATTATTTTTCTTTGAATTTTGATAAATAATAGCGTAAATCAAGACATCTTTATTTTACAACCGTATGTAATTTCTACTTAGTATCTCAATATGTCGAATCATTTTTTTATTTTGAAGCGGATTGTAAACGGTGTAATTTTAGAAATGTGGTTAGAATCGCCTTAACAAAGTTACCAATAATCCAATACAAAATAAATGAAATAGTGCTCGATTTGAAGCCTATTACCGTAAAGCTAAGGGAGGATAAATACGGTCCAATATGGTTCACAAACTGGTTATATTTTTTTCAATTCCATCTCAAAGTCTAGTAGCGAGCTGAAGGTTCAAAGGTGTTGATCATAACGAGGCTTATTTAAGGTTTCTACTACACACACACACACATATCATTTTCCAAACTCTTTAAGGTTTACAATTTTTTTCAACTTTCTTTTGTTTGCTAATTTAAAGATGGCTTAGTATCACAAAACACCAATATTTTAATACTAAAAACCCTAGGAGACACATTATAAATCAATTTTATTATCCTCTTTATCCTCATCAAACTCAACAACAACACCGATATGAGATATCTAGATCGGGAAGTATGCATGGTTCAAGGTTGGAAGTATAAATAATCTAGAGCTAGAAGTATTAATGGTCTAGAGCTTGAATTATTTTCTATTTTGGATGATGTAATTTAATGGAATATGACTAAGGAGTGATAATCGAGATGTGGATAATAAGCTGGTGAATATTTTGAATTATGAAAATTTTGATCTTATTAAATTTCTTTTACGTAACAAGATCAAAATAATAAGTGGTGAATCTTTAAAATGAGAATTAGATGATTGTATTAGAAATAATAGAATGGGAAGCTACTCATTCTCATTAACCATGAAGGAATGAGAATTCAAAGATGGTTGTATGATAAATAAGAGAATAGGTAGTTGACCATTCACATTCGGGATAAATATATAATGAATGATAAAAATGACTGGATGAGAATGGATAGAATGAATAATTGTCCATTCTCATTTAAACATGGATTAGTATCACAAAACCTAATATTGTTTCAAGTAGTAGTAGTATAGGGAAAATTTGAATTTATTTGTAACTTTAGATTTGAGGCCCCATGATACACAAGAGCCTACGGGAGTGTGAAACAAGGTAAATTGACATCTTTATTTTGCAACTCATTTGTAATTGATACTTGGTATCTTAATATTTCAAAGTATATTGTAGATGGTGTAGTTTTGTAACCATGGGTGTAATCACATTAATAGAATAACTAATATTCCAATAAATAAATAAATGAAATAGTGCTTAATTTGAATCCTATTACCGAAAATCCAAGGGAGGGTAAATATGGGCCAATCTAGTTCACAAAATGGTTAAATATTTTCTTTGAATCCATCTAAAAGTGCAATGAAGAATGAAGGCTCAAAGAAGTGACATTTGCAAGCTTGTTTAAGGTTTCTATTTTTTAATTATATATATATATATATATATATATATATATATATATTCAAACTCTTTAGGGTTTATAATTTGTTTTTGGATATCATCATCCGGTGTGAATTCAAACCCGACTTAATATCAAAACTCCAAATAGTTCAATATCACATACCTTAGGAAGGTCAATATCACATACCCTATCAAGTTGTTGAATTTCATATACGGGAAAGTACATTATTATTTTTCTTCTAATTTTGATAAACAACATGGTAAATTTACATCTTTATTTTATAACCGTCGTATGCAATTGTTACTTAGTATCTCAATATGTCGAAGTAATTTTTTTACTTTCAAAGTGGATTATAGATGGTGTAAAAGTTGCAATTGTGGTTTCAATGCATTAATAGAGGTACCCGTAATCCAATAAAAACTAAATGAAATAGTGTTTGATTTGAATCTTGTTACCACAAATCCAAGGGAGGGTAAATGTGGGTCAATCTAGTTCACAAACTAGTTATATTTTCTTTGACTCCATCGCAAAGCATAGTAGTAGGTTGAAGGCCCGAAGGTGTTGATATTTGTAGGCTTGTTTAAGGTTTCTACTTTTTTATAATATATATTTATCTTTTTCCAAACTCTTTAGGGTTTATAAATTATTTTTCATATTTCTTCGTATGGTGTTAATTCAAACCTAGCTCAAGTATCAAAACCCCAATAGTTGAATGCCACATACCTTATGTAGGTCAATATCACATACCCTATTAAGTGATTGATTGCCATATACAAGGCAAAGCATTATTATTTTTCTTCGAATTTTTATAAATAATAGGGTAAATTAACATCTTTATTTTGCAACTCGTATGCAGTTTCTACTTAGTATCTCAATATGTCGAAGAATTTGTTTTTTAGTTTCAAAGGGGATTCTAAATGATGTAATTTTGTAACCATGGTCACAAATGCATTAACCGAGGTACCAATAATCCAATAAATAAATAAATGAGATATTTCTTGATTTGAAGCCCATTCGCAATCTAAAGAAGGATAAATGCAAGACAATCTTGTTCACAAACTAGTTATATTTTCTTCTACTCAATCTCAAACCACAAAATCAGGTTGAAAGATCAAAGGTGCTTATTTATGTATGCTAATTAAATGTTTCTATTTTTTATATATTATATATATATATATATATATATATCATATTTCCAAAATATTTAAGGTTTATGATTTGTTTTCGACTTTCTTCTACTAGTTCCAATTCAAACCCGACCTAGTATCAAAACCCACAAGCGCGGTTTAATATTGAAAAACATAAGAAAAATATTCTAAATAATTTTTGTTATCCTCTTCGTCATCCTCAAACCGAACATAAAAAATGATATGAAAGGTCAAGATCAAGAAGTATGCATGGTATGTAGCTAGAAGTATAAATAATCCGAGCTAAAAGTATGAATGGTCTGGAGTCGTAAATGTTTTCTATTGTAAAGAATGAAATTTATAGGCCTAAGACCAAGGAGTGATGATAGAGATGTGGATAATAAGCTTGTCAATATTTTGAATCATGAAAATTTTGATCTTAGTAAATTGATTTTATGTTATAGGATCAAAATAATTTGGTGTACTCATCTCGGTCGGGAATAAGATTATAAATAAAGGAAGATTATTAAATATGAATTAAAAATGGGAGATATTGTGCTTATTATTTTACTTTAGAAGCTACATGTTACAACAATCAATGATAATAAATGAAAAAATAATCTTCATCTTTAGTATCATTATGGAAGAACCTAGGAAATTAAGATAGGTTGGAGATGGGGAGGATGGGAGGAAGTGACTTAGAGATATAGAAATGGAAAAGAGATAGCTAAAATGATTTGTGTCATATCTTTGGTAAAACCAATGTTTCCATGTTAACCATACATCAACAATTTTCTCTCACTAGGAGTCCATATGGTTCCATAGATAGAGAAAACAAAAATAATTGTAACCACTTGTAGTGTCCAACAAAAATAAAAAAATAATAAAAATAATAATGAAAAATAATATGGAATGCGTGGGCTAGTGGGTGAGTGGAGGCTTGGCATGCTTGAGGAGGGCCATATTTTTTAGTGTGCAATATGTATGGAGAGTAACCTGTAGACCTATAATTTTCCTTTCATAATAATACAAGCACTTTATTTGAGATCCAGAGGCATTAACCACAATGAACCCCAAGTTAACGTCGTAATTCAGTGGAATTTAGTCAATCAAAACAATACAATTTTATTATTTTAGAGAGAGATATTTATACAGATATTGATCCACAATATATAGGATCTAATCCCTATCCTTATCCTCCCACAAATCACTCCAAACCGTACAAACAAATAACAAACTACCCATTTATTTACCTCATGGTATATTACTAATTTACCATGGAAACTCTAATTTCCCAACATTCCCTCCCTTAGAGTTGACATGGGTAGATACAAAACACAAACAACTCAAAAAAGATAATCCTCATCGCTTGAAAAACCTTCAGTATTAGCATTTGTGTCTTGTTCTTCAGTATCATCTTCTTCAGTAGCCATGGCCTTGTCAGATAGTTTTCCATCAAGTAGATCTTTTGCTCTTTTCATGCAGTTGAGAATAACATGTCCTGGCTTCCTACAATAAAAACATATACAGTTTTTGATATGTTTTGATCTTTTATAGGAATTACTTGATTGACTAGCTAATGCTGCTTCTTCTTCTTCATCATCCTTGCTTTCCGTATCGAGTAGCGTTGCTATTATGCTCTCCAAGCTTGGATTTAGTTTACTTAAAGTAAACACCATATTGGACATACTTTTAGGCATGCTATTTAGTAATATGGCCTTTGCATCATTGGGTTTCACCTTTTCATTAATGCCATCCAGTTGGGCCATTAGAGAGCGGAACTTGCTGATATGAGATACAATATCTCCTCCTTCTTCCATTTTCAACCCATATAATTTCTGCTTCATATTTATCTCTGCATTGTCAGTTTTTGATCCAAATAATTGATTCAATGCTTCCCATATTTCATTGGATGATTTTTTGAAATCTACATGATGTAGATACGGTTTGGATAATCCGAGGCCAATAATGGCCAAAGCTTTTTTATCTTTGACTTTCCATTTTTGGAGTGCGTCTACATCTGTTGGTGCAACCGATCCTCCATCAACAATGTCCCAAAGATCCTTTTCAATCAGCAACAGTTGGATTTGGATTTGCCATGTATGGAAATCCTTTCCATCGAATTTTTCTATCTGGTTCATTTTTTCCATTACCAAATCACCAATGAAAAAATAATAAAGTAATCTTTAACAACTCAGAGAATTGATTTGAAAGATACACGTCCAAATCTAGTAGATCTGTCCTCTGGATCTCCCTTTCATGCACAGCTGGAACAGGTCGCTGCAGATCTGATATGTGGATGTCAGATCAAATCCAATCTTCATCGATCCAATAAATCAACGCAATGAATATAGATGTATATCAAGCTCAGGGAGCTTTCCAAAAAGAGTTTGACCCAGAGACTCTTCTGACGCTTCAAAACAGAGATCTAATCCCTCAACGTATCTGATCTGCAGGGCTCAGCGTTGTAAATCCGTGGAGATGTGGACAGGATGGTAGGTCGAAGCTACCATTGGGGACGTGGAGAAGTGCCAAGCGGCCAAACAAATATATACACCTATGCAAAAGTTTACACAAAAGTAAATCTGATATCTCCAGCTACTAGTACTGAGAAAATATCTCCAAAATAATAAAAAAATGTCAATAATATTCACAGTGGTCTGCACTGTAAAATTATTGGCAAATAATAGCCTCTCAAATGATAGGACCAATTGACATGGTCTACACTCAAAGGATCCTGTAGGGAACAAGGCCAGAATTACAGAGAGGTCCCTCACGGTGCCTGCTCTGATACCAAATCAGGGAATTTAGTCAATCAAAACAATACAATTTTATTATTTTAGAGAGAGATATTTATACAGATATTGATCCACAATATATGGGATCTAATCCCTATCCTTATCCTCCCACAAATCACTCCAAACCGTACAAACAAATAACAAACTACCCATTTATTTACCTCATGGTATATTACTAATTTACCATGGAAACTCTAATTTCCCAACAAGTAATTTTACAATAATTATATGATCATAGCAAGTACAGGAGCTTGCACTCTCATAATTAAATAAACAAAACATGATTGGGAACCATGCAAAAGGGAGCTCCTCTAATATCCATCATAAAATCAATCCCATTCTCGGTTAAATCAGCCTATGTAGGGAGATCAATTTGTATCCCTAAGGTCTCCTCATTTTACTTTATAAAAAGTGACAGGTCTGGATTTGTATATGTACCTGAAGTGGTTTCATTTTTCTTTGAGATGAAAGGAAACTTCTTCCTTTTTCTACTTTTTTGTTTTATGTAAAAGTAGTAGTAGAAGAATATTGAGGTCAAGAGGTGCTTCTTTGGGCATACATGTAGTTGTATTGATTTAACTTCTTTTTCTTCTAGACACCTATTATATGCATTTTAACCTTTACAACACCATTCTCTAGGTATATGATTGCTACCAGTTAATTTTTCTCCTCTTTACCTATTATTTTGAGTAGTTGATGGATGGATTAAGACTTTTGAAGTGCCTTTCCTGCTATCCCATGTATGCCTCTTGTAATACTAATCTCTTTCCCTCTTCCTTTACGTGAAAGCATTTGGTTGTCCATTATTAGCTTACTTTCTCAACCGTGGGTGCAAGGCATGTAAATTATTTACAAAATGACTTGAAGAAATTCCTTAGCTAGGTACTCAACCCGACCAAATAACCTTTTATGTCATACTATTAGCTTGTACTAAAATATGAGCTGTAGTATGGGAGTCATTCAAGCACAAAGAGAATGAGGGTTTACCATACGTTGTAGTTGTAAATGCACAATCGCCTGTGTGTGAAAAGTGAGGAAACATAAAAATCCACAAACTATTTTCGGAATGCTCGAAGGTGATGTGGTCTCGTCAAATTTGGGGATCACGAGTTTTGCATAAAAGGTATGGTTTTAACTTTTCACTTGTACTAAATTTCACTTTATAAATTCAATATTTTCAAAATTGAATGTTGAATGATAGGGAAAATAATTCCAATAAAAATAAATATTTCCTTGACGTGAACTATTAAAAAAACAAAAGAAAAACAAATAGGTCTTGAAAGTCATGCGCATGAAGCACCACACCCAAATGTACGAAAAACTGGAACTCCTTGCATCACCCTTGGTAAAGTGGGAAACTATAGGGAACCTTAAACAATTTGTTTGAACTTATTTAATGCCATTGCAAGTTGAATTTCTAATCCATTTTATCTTATCAATTACTTGTAGTGACGTGGTTATTTTCATAAAATACGACCGGTTTTGGCTTACAATTGTTTCTTAGCTCGAGTGAAACTCAAAACCACTACCACCTACTTCTAGACTACGAGCAAGAGAAACATAACCCACATTAATTTGAATGAAAATTACTTGGAGACTATTTTTACAAGTGGGTTTTGGGGTCCACTGATCGCTGTGTGATAAGAGTGGTTAACACATTTACGATAATGGGCCCCGGAGTTTTCATTGTAACTTGAGCTCTTCTCATCATAATAAACTTTCGTCAGACATGATGAATTATCTATATATGGGGAGTAAGTAGGAATAATAAAAATTGTGATCAAACTTAAAAAGAGTGTATTAAAGACCTAGTTTGTAATCACTTGTGATGTTTTGGCCGCTCTTCTCAACTTGTTACTTCAGATAGAATCTCCTTTTGAGAATCTCGTTTGACTTCTAGCCATGTGTGTGACATCGTAATACCTTCATAATGATATGTAGAATATTATTCGATCTTTTATATTGTATGAATGAATTTTTAAATGTATAGTGTCTTTCTCTCTCCACCCTCTTCTCTCTCCAAAAATGACTGATACTTTGGCTGATTTGAAAACGTAAATGAATTGGGAAATGTAAATTGGTTTGAAATGAAATGAAAATGGTTATGAAAATCTTAACTTTATCTCTCATCCTTACTCTCTCTCTAGTACCAAAATGTTAAGTGAAAATGAATGTGAAAGTGTGAATGCATGAGAAATGAACTCTATCTTCTTCTCTCCAAATCTCTCCCTCTCTCTTCTATTCAATTGAAATTGTTTGAAATGATGATTTTGTGGATTTATACTTTAGTTTAGGGGATTTCCATACTAATTATTTACACAAAAATATCAACTTACATTGGTTTGTTTTTAATTTTTAGCTAGAAGTAAAAAAATAAATATATAGCTTGAAATATTTACCTTTTTTTAATGTAATAATCTTCTCGGAGTAAGCCTTGAGTTATGTTGGCTCCAAAAGTCTTATGTAGTCCTAGAGACTTAGAGGTATCATATGTGTTTGTGTGTTCATCCCTAGGAACCTAGTTGAGATTATTCATGTGGGTATGAAAGTGTGTAAGATGCCTTAGTGTGAGGCATAATGTCACTTTAGTGGCATACAAGATGACATGTTGAGCTTGATATCTCATGGTTGTTTTATAGACTAAATAATAGTAGAAGTGGAATATAGTGAACATTGGGTGGGACTAAACAACATTACAAATGATTGTAAATATTGCTTGAGAAGGATTTTGAACGTGAAAATTTTTATAACTTTTGCATTTGAACCCCTTTTTCCCTCTTAGATAAATGTGTCCCTTAGTGTGTAGTAGCAACAAAAAATTTGTGTGTTCCTCCTAGGAACCTGGTTCAGGGAATTTATATGGGTATGAAAGTGAGCAAGATGATTTAGTGTAAGGCATAATGTCACTTTAGTGGCATAGAAGATGACATGTTGAGATTAGAATATCATGGTTTTTGTAGATGCTAAAAAAAAATAGAACTTGAATATAATGAACAATTGTTGGGATCAAAGGGATAGTTAGGTTATGCATTAATACATTATTAAGTTTTTAAGTGTACATGAAAATTTGTAATTTGGCCTTGTTTGAGAATGTACCCTTGTGATGTCACCTAATAATTTTAAGTGCCGTGGAGATTTCGGCAACATAATAAACATTTCTTTTGATGAGAAAGTGGACTTCAATTGATCCATGTGAGAACAAGTGATTGAGTAAAGATATTTTCTCATTTGAGAATCAAAACTTAAAATGTGCACATAATAAGATAATTAAAAGATACAATCGAGTGATATAATTTTATTGGAATTAAAATAAAAAGAAAATTCTAATGGAACCCTTTATAAGATAAATGTTAAATTAAAGTGAGAAAATGTAGTCCTAGAATAACTATAGTGGAATGAAGGCTTTGCAAGATAGGGACATTTGATTACTCTAATTTTGTCTTGTGGTAGGGTGTAGAAACCCTCGAGCACTAATGAATGTAATAGATCAAGTGACCTCTCATGATTTTAATGGACAAAGGGGCTATGATGTACGATTACCAATGATTGTAAATATTGCTTTAGGAGGCTTTTGAATGTCAATTTTTTTATAACTTTTTCATTTGACCCCCTTTTTTCCCTCTTAGATAAATGTGTCCCTTGGTGTGTAGTAGCGGATTACCATGTGCTTCTTGTAGGGTGTAGTTTCCCCATCCATGAATTATTTTGAAGTTAATAGATCATGGAGCCTCTCTTAAGGGTATTGGTGAAAGAAACATTGATGCATATTTAATCAACGATTGAATTAGTTCCTTAGATTTTTTTGAAAAACATATAGTTGTTGGGTTGTCTCACTTGTTATATGCATTTAATACTTGAGTGTTTAAGAGAAATGAAATGATTTTTTTTTTAAGGGTCACCACTCCTTGTAGGAATGAAATCTGAAGTGTAAATTATGTTTCATTTAAATTACAATTGTTCTAACACAATGTCAATAATGAGACCAAAGTATAATGTAAGTGTAAAGAGTAAAAGAGTTAACGAGATTTTGGGTTAGGAATAATTTCATACTTGAACTCATTATAGCTTAACTAAAAAGTTTCATGTTTTTAAAATTAAATATGAATTGCTCTTGGTGAGATCATATTTTCAAGAAAACATAAGCTCTTAAATATATAAATATATAAATAAAATTTCATGAAGTGAAAATAATGAATTGAATAAAAAAATTTATTGAACTATATGAACTATAATAGGAAAATAAAGGTACCGTAATGGAAGGATGTTTATGGGAAGAGGTATCTTGAATCTAAATGTACTTTAAATCCTTATATTTTTTCCTTGACTTCACATTAGTTCCTTGCGTAACAAGGTTAAAATTTAAACATCGAATAAACATTTTGAGAAGGATAACCTTAACATAAGAATGAGAGCGTTATTTAATTTTGTATGCATTTAAAATATTGTGAATACTTATTTAGTTATGGGGATTATTATAAGGAGAAAGAGCCAAATTAAATGATTGTGTTGTAAGTTGAATGTTAAATTAAATTAAGAATATGTAGGTGGAAAAGGAGAATTTATCCTTGCACGATAAAAAAATCTTGGAATTTTAATCATAACTAAGATGTAACCAAGATAATTATGTGTTGTGGATGTTCCAATCCTTGGATATCTTTTTGATTGGATCATTGATAGTATTTTTTCATCACGGAAAGTATGACATCGATGTGTATATGGTGTTATCATTTTGCCTATGTGGATTGATGTTTCGTGTTAGTGTATTATGTGATGTTAATTTTATCTATTAGAGACCACGTGGTGTTGTTTCACGAGCATTTAAAGATTAAAAAAATTATTCAGATAATTTTACTATTATATTTTGGTGTTGAAAATGTGAGCATCACACCACTCCTAAAAAATAATATATCATTACCCAAAATTTTAGGGATAGAATTTACACTCAATTTATGTTACCTATGATTATTCATTATATTTTCCATCTACATGTCAATAGATGATCAGTGTTGGAACACATTGTTGCCAAGAAATTTATGCAAATTGAGAATGTCAAGGAAATGATATCGTTACTTGGATTTTCTACAACATTGCCAAAATTTTATGATGTTTCCCTATTCCTAAGGGTTGAAAAGTTAGAAGAGATGTTTTAGTTCGATAATGGTAATATGAAAATTTTAATTGGCTGGATTATCTACAACATTTCCAAATTATGAGGATGTTACCTAGTTCTTAATGGTTGACAAGTCGAAAAGGATGTTCTATTTTGATAATAGTTATGGAAGTTTCTAGCAAGCATCACGATTTGTTTTTTGTTTATTCTAGGAAAGAAGAAACAATGATTACCTGTGCCATAAGGTAGTAATCTCTTGTAAATGACAACCTTGAATGATGTCCTAATGAAGATAGTGCTAGACAATAAATTCTTCAAATATATACAAAATTAATGAAAACTAGTCATTTGAGACACCTTTTCTATATAGATTTTAAATTCACCATGTAGGAATAATGAGTATATATATGACACTAGTTGAAGACCTTTTTGTTAATTTACATGTTATTTAACATGAAAATAATGAACAACTACCCATTCATTTCATTCTCGCACAACCATCTTTCTCATTCCTTCTACATTTCATGAATGTTTAGAATGGATATAGGCTTATTATAATTATTTTCTATTAAATGTGAGAATGGATATATTCCCATTCTATTCGTTCTCATAAATAATCTATCTCATTCATTCTATATTTCATTTGAATGAGAATGATCAGTTTTCAATTATTATCACTCTCCTAAAACCATCTTATCATTCCTTCTATATTGTCTAAATGATCATAGAGGACATATTTCCGTTCTTATCATTTCTTATAAATTTACAAGGATTGAAAAATACCCATTCTATTCATTATTATACAATCATATTTCTCATTCATTCTATATTTAACTTTAATTTGAATGGGAAGCTACAAATTCTATTCACTCTCATATCATCTTTCCAATCATTTCCTATAATATGATAATATACATCTTCCCATTATATTCTTTCTCATATAATCATCTTTGAATTCTCATTCATTCTATATTTAACCTAAATGTGAATGGAAAACTGACCGTTCTATTATTTCTCATACCACCATATTTCTCATCCTTTCAAGCTAAATCGAGAATGGGCAGCTACCCATGTTATTCAATATAATACAACCATATTTCTCATTCATTATATATTTAACTTGACTGTGAATGTAAATATTCCCATTTTATTCTTTCACATACATCCATCTTTCTCATTCCTTCAAGATGAATGAGAATGGGTAGTTGCCCATTCTATTCACTCTCATATAATCATATTTCTCATTCATTTTATATTTAACCTAAATGAGAATGAGAAGCTACCCATTTTTTAATTCTTATACAACCATATTTCTTGTTCTTTCTATATTTATTGAATGATTATAACTGACATATTATTCCCATTCTAAACATTTCCTATAATATGAGATTATACATCTAACCATTCTATTCACTTTCATGCAATCACCCTTCTCATTCATGGTATATTTATCCTGAAATTGTATGGATAAATATACCCATTCATGGTACCCATTGTAATATTTTTCATATAACCATATTTCTCATTCCTTCTATATAATTACCTGAATGTTCAGAATGGACATATGCCCATTCTAATCATTGCATATAATATGAAAATAGAAATCTTCCTATTCCATTGTTTCTCATACAATCGATTCCTTGAATTGTCAATCATTCTATATTTAACATTAATGTGATGGAGAGATTCCCATTCTATTATATCTGATACAACCATATTTTTCATTCCTTCAAGGTTGAATGAGAATGGGTAATTGCCCATTTTATTCACTCTAATCTAATCCTATTTCTTATGCATTCTATATTTAACATGAATGAGAATAAGAAGATGCCCATTCTTTTAATTCTTATACAACCATATTTCTCATTAATTATATATTGCTTGAATGCTTAGAATGGACATATTATTCCCATTATAAAACTTTCCTATAGTAGGAGAATGGGTAGGTTCCCATTCTATTCACACTCATACAATCATCTTTCTCATTCATTCTATATTTAACCTAAATGAGAATGTAAAACTTACCATTTTATTATTTCTCATTCTTTCTATATATTATTGCTTCAACGTAGATAATGGACATATGTCCACTGTAATCATTGCCTAAAATAGGAGAATAGAAATATTCCCATTCTAATCTTTGTAATACAATTATATTTGAATTATCATTCATTTTATATTTAACCTAAATGTGAATGGATAGCTTCCTATTCTATTCTTTCTCATATAACCATGATTATCATTCCTTCAGGATGAATGATAATGGAAAACTTCCAATTCTATTCACTCGCATACAATTATATTTCTCATCCATTCTATATTTAACCTAAATGTGAATGGAAATCTACCCATTCTTTTTTTTCTCATACAACCATCTTTCGCATTCCTTCAGGTAGAATGATAATGGGAAGCTTTCCATTCTATTCACTCTCATATTATAATATTTCTCATTCATTCTATTTTTTACCTTAATGAGAATGAGAAGTTTCCCATTCCTTTCATTCTTATACAACCATATTTCTGAATCCTTCTATATTTCTGGAATGTTTAGAATGGGCATTTTCCCATTCTCAAAATTTCCTATAATATCATAATTGAAATTTTTCTATTTTATTCATTCTAATACAATCATGTTCCTCATTCATTGTATATTTAACCAAAATGATAATGGACAAATTCCCATTCTATTATTTCTCATACAATGATTCTTTCTCATATAATTGTTAGAATGTTTAGAACATACATATACCCAATCTAATCATTGCCTATAATATGAGAATATAAATCTACACATTCTATTCTTTCACATACAATCATCTTTGAATTTTCATCCATTCTATAGTTAACTGTGAATGGACATCTTCCCATTTTATTCTTTCTCATATAACCATATTTATCATTTCTTATATATTGCTTGAATCTTGTGAATGGACATATGCCCATTCTATTCACTCTCATACAATCATATTTCTCATTCATTCTATATTTAAGACTGAATGTTAAAAATGGACATATTATGCCCATTATAATCATTTCCTATAAATTATATGATAAATTACGGGCATCCGCCCATTCTATTCATAATATCTTATAAATTCATATTTCTCATTCCTTCTAGTATTTAACCTGAATTTTTTAATGATATATCCCTATTGCAATAATGATATTTAATTAAACCTTATGTTATTTTTAAAACAAGTTAATATATGCAAACTATGCTACTAATCCCATACCTTTCATACTTCAAGCTTCGGATCATTCACCCGAGCTGGAATTCCAAATTGCATACATTATGTCCATTCTAAACATTATAATATGGATGGTCTTGAGATGGAAGTATAGTTTTCACCATATTAAATTATTATATGAATAAAATAAGATTTAACCAAATATCATAATTGCAATCATGATATATCATTAAAAAATCTTCATGGAGTCCTTTAATAGTTTTCCGTAAATTTACATATACTTTGCCAAAGTAAATATATTACTAAAAATTAAATATACTTTGTGAATTAAATATAAATTATACCGCAAAATTAAATACACTTCCAAATTAACATATAATACTTTGTAACTTTCAGAAAATAATACTAATTTACAATAAAGTTTATTACAATTTTATGAAATTAGTAATCAATATATTTATAAAATGATTTAATTACTTAATAATATATAGTAATACTAGGTATTATTAATAAGTATTTCATAAAATTGTTAATTTTACACTATAATTGTAAATTAGTAAAGCTTTTCGGAATTGTAAAAGGTACTATATTTTAATGTGTATATTCATTAATTACATATAGAAACACGATTTCTTGTTTGTTAAGTATTCAATACACTATTTATTTTTAGGCGGGCCACCACAATTACTAATGAAACAAATATTTCAATTTTTTGAATTCAATCACATATTTAGGAAATTTAACAATTTTCATTATTTATTTTGCATACATTCATTGGCGGTATAAATTGAAAACAGATAGAAATTTGCATTCTTATCTGTCATGTATTCAATACACTATTGATTTTCAGTGGAAGTCATTAATGGAAGTCAAATGTATCAAATCCATTGATAGTTTATTTTTATGGAAATTATTAATGAATCAGGTATTTCAAATTTTTGAAGTTAATTCATTTGTAGTAGTTGGACATCATTTATTATGGGTGGATTTTCAAAAATTAAAAATTTGGCAATTTCGTTTTAAACATTTTTTCTAATATATGAGTACATTATGTGGTAGTTTCACAACATTTATTATGGGTTGATTTTCAAATTTGGAAAATTTAGTGCTTTCGTTTCGACAAAATTCGTTAATCTATGAGTATAATATATAATTATTTTTCTAATAATCCGGGTTTCATTTCTCAATTATCTTATGACAAGGTGCTAGATGTTGGGCATATATTCATGGATTCATCAAAAGAAACTTATTACGAGGATACGATTGTAGACATTTCTAGCATGAAGTATAATTCAGGTTTTTTAGACGTTTCTAACAGAAATATTTAGAAAAATATATAACTATAGGACATGATATAGTAGATGAGGATATAGTTATAGGAGATTATATTTCATAGATAAATTAGACATTTATGACGTGAATTATATCCCATGTTTTTTTCAAACATCTATTTTGTCTTCTCTACATTTATAATGAAAAAAAACCCTTGAACTAGAACTTCTATTTTCAAATGAAGTTAAAGTTACAAATGTTGTTATTTTATTTAAATGATTTAACATGAAAAGTGAAAATAAATAAAATTATGTCTATTTTTTTAGTTTTAATGAGATTACAAAATTTTGATAAGTACATTTATATGTTTTCAACAACTAATTAGTGACTATTTTATCTCTAAACTATTCGTATGTCGTGTCTATTTCTTTCCAACTATTTTTTTCGTATCTTCCTATGCAACTATTGTGTTCATGTCTCTTTCTCTCGATTGAATTTTAAATCCTTATCCCCTTATTTTTTCCTAAAACCTATAAAATAGTTTACAAGGCCAATTCATTGGAACTCGAATTTTTCTCCTTATAATTGTTCCTAATTAATTATTAGATATATAAAAACCCAAATGATTAATATAGAAATATAATAACCTAAATGATTAACAATGAAATGAAAGAAAAGATATATCATTCTATACCTATAAAACATGGTCATAAGAAAACATATAAATGAAACCCGAATCATTAAAAATATTATATAATGTACTTATATATTAAAAATGCTATAGAAAACGAAAGCCACAATTTTTTTAAATTTGAAAATCCACCCATAATAAATGTTCTCGCAACTACCCCAAATGGATTAAATTCAAATTTTTTAAATAACCGATTCATTAATAATCGCCACAAAAATTAAATATAAAATGATTTGAAATATTTGACTTCCATTAATAACTATTTTCAAAAATGAATAATGTATTAAATACATAATCGATGAGAACAAGAATTTTTATTCATTTTATTATTAGAGGTAAAATAGGGTTGAGGGAGCCTCACCCCATACATAGAAATATCTCCATGAGAGGAGATTAAGACATTACCACACCATAAAAAAATCGATAATAAAACAATTCATAATAATAAGATCTCCCCCAAGAGCTAAAGTCGAGAAACAACAACAATAAAAACACAGAGAAACTACCAGCAGAAAAGAAACTAATTGCCGAGGAAATAACAAAGATAGTGAAAAAACAAAACACCCCACCCCGATCATTTAAATTATTTTTCAAGTTCCTCAATCACCTTAGCCCATTCCTTAGCGAGCATCGATGCTACTAGCCGAGAGATGCCAAGTCAAAACCATTGGGAGTTGCCTTTCTTTTCCTTCCTGACTATCCACAACACTATAGGCATTAGCGAGATGACCTAGAGTTTGGAGATGTTGTAGAGTAGATTTCACCATGACTACACTCCACCTTATGTAGCCATGGAGAATGGCACAAAAATGGTTCATCTCGCTGGTTATGAAACCATAGTTGGCTTTTAAAACCTCAATCTCTCTACCATGCCCATTGCTGACCGCTTCCTCAACCTGCGCTTTCATCTTATGCCAGTCATTGAACAAAAAAAAACACTAAAATTTTAGTGAGCCGCATATCTCCCTTTAGTTCCTCAATATCCATTTCCATATTAGCCAAATGGTTCTCCCCTTTCATAGCTCCAACATGACCCATAGCCTCGAATTGTTGTTCCAATTACACATTGATAGGAGTTGGAAGATCCTATTTACTAGAATCCCCTTGGTGTATAAAGGGACACTAGGAGCCTTCTTAGATTTCATTTCCCTAAGATTCTAGGCCGCCACAATCTCAACCTTGTCTTTATCCTCTTCCAAGTCACCTTCCTGAGAGTCAAAATATTCACTCGAGTCATCTTCCTCTAATTCCAAGTTGAATTCATCCACATAAGCTTCCGAGTTTTAGTTAAGGAGCCGATCTTGTCAATATCCGGGAAGCTCTTTTAACAAGGGAAAGAATAAATCCTTGATGGAGTAAGACAAAACCCTTTTGATTTTGAATTGAGAGATAAAGTCACATAAAGAACAATAGAGAAAGTAAGAGAAGCTAAAATCTTGGCCATGTCTTAAATGATTAAGCATAGTTAGGTGATAGGCGTAAATACATTTGTGGCAGCCCTCAAGAGTGAGGAATTGGATAAGGGTGAGATCCACCTCATCATAAGGATTAGGTAATGACATACAACGATAATCAGCAAAATGAGAAGTGAGATTTTCATTACCTTTTAGAAACAGGTTAAGCTCTTCAGAGGCTTATTTTTTTGGTTTATAGACCTCCCTCCGATAGTAGGAATACCCATCACTTTGTCAATTGAATCCACACTAATCACTATGCTAATCCCCTTCATTTCAACCACCGCACCTTATCTAGTAGTCTTCCAAGAACTGGAGAAATATTTGCCGAGACTTTCAAAATTACCTTAAAAATTTTTAAGGAAGGGTGTAAAACCCTTTATTTCAAATAGATGCATGGCTTCTAGTGTCACCTCTTCGAGATCAGCAGGTTCAGTTTAACCAGATCACCACCCATTTGGCCACACAAGAAACTATTCACAAAAAACCCAAATTCTAGGTAGCTAGAGGATTACACACAAGCCAAAAATGAAATTTCTCCAAGCACGAGAAGAAACAAAATCTTCCTGACACACACAAGTGGATCCCCTCCCTGATCTTTGCATTATTAAGAAATAAATGCTCACTATTCCTACAGAAGATGATCATGATGAATTTGACACATCATGATCTGACATTATTTTGTGATGTGTCCATTTATGTCTTTAAGTGTTCTCACACCTTTAGATAAAGATCTTCCACTTCATTGTTAAGTGTCAACTAATCACACTTAACCCCCATATTAACAAAATAATCGACCACAAAGTTAGCCTCTCTAAAATCTTTCTTGAAGGAAATAAATTCAAATGAATTTGACATTTCCTTAATTATATTAATAGAGTTAATGATGGAAATAGAGATGGAACCTTTACCATTAATGTTGTTAATTATGTTTAGAAAGTCTCCTTCCACCTCTAAATTGGTAAAATTATGTTGGAGAGCTATAGCCAACCCCCAAAAAACCTCGTAGCTTTAGAAACATGGTTTGTTTGAGTTCCCAGTGTGATGGTACCAAGAAAAAATATTCCTTGTAATCCCAGAAAACCTCCCCACTGACCAACTCTACCAGGGTTTCCTTTGGATGCACCATCAAAGTTCAACTTAAAACACTCCTTGCTAGGTTTCACCCATCCTTTGAGTCTAGGGTTTAGAGAAGGGGTACTAGTAGGTGTGGATCCCAAACCCCACTTTAAGGAGAAAATATATTCATTTCAAAAGATAGGAGGGTTCATATTAGAGAAATTAGCCAAAATGGTATTAACACAACGAGCTCCAACTTTCTTGGAAGACTCTTTCTTTCCTTTGAAGATTCTTCTATTTCTCTCCTTCCAAATCTCCCAAGCTAAATGCATAATAGAAAAGGTCCACAAATATTTTAACCCTTGGATCTTAAAAGGATTAGACCATTGGGACCACAATAGTTTTATGGAATTAGGGAAAACCCAATTGACTTCAAAAAGATTGAGAATGGTCTTCCTAACCGAGACTAGAAAGGGGCAATTGAGAAAAAGGTGTGAGGAGTCTTCACACTTAGATTCACACAACACACACATGTTAACCATATGGAAATTTCTCTTGTTTAGGTTGTTGACAGTTAGAATCTTATCATGGATAACCAACCACCAAAACATATTAATCTTGGGGATTAACTCTTTGACCCAAACACTTCCCCAATTGAAGTTTTCCATTTCCCCAACCTCAGAAAAGAAGGATTTGTAGGCACGTATGACCAAGAAAAATCCACTTTCCTCTTCTAATCTCTCCTTATTAACAATAATGCCTCTTAATTTTTTGTTAATAGAAGAAATATCAATGCTGTTAGAATCATCTAGATCAATGGTTTTCCATTGTCCCAGGGGTTCATCAAAGTTGAAAAAATCTCTGACCTTGGTCCCATATTTGGTCATAGAATCTCTATAGACCGTGGGGTAAATGATCTTAAGAGGAGGTCCCCTAACCATTTTTTTCTCTCAAAATTTGATCTTTTTCCCTTTTCCAACCATCCATTTGCTACCCTCAGAGACTACGTGTTTAGCCCAATTTATAGATTTCCAGAAACAAGAAGAACCATTAGAATCCTGGATGTAGAAGCACCATTCATTGGCAGATATATTTGGCCAATATTTACCTCTGATAATAGAAGTCCAAAAAATCTCTTCCTTGACTAGCCTCCAGCTCATTTTCATTTTCGACAAAGATAGCTTTATTCATTTTGGTCCAATATCTCGATAGTAAGACCTCCAAGTTTTTGGGGGTGCAAACCTTTGCCATTGTTATTAGAGGAATTCTATCTTTGGGTTATGAGTCACTCCAAAGAAATATTTTCTCGAATGCTCTCTAACTTTTGGAAATCAATGAGGGTAACCTATAGATATACATCATATAAATAGGTAAATTACGAATCAAACATTTGAGGAGGACAGCATTGCCTGCTTGAGATAACAGAGAACATTTCCAACCTTCAAGTTTCTTTAAGAACCTATCAATTAAGAAATTCCAATCAGAATTCTTTGGTTTTTCCACCTCAATAAGCATGCCTAGATCATTGGGTGGGTTTAAGACACACAATCAATAATTCCAGCAATTTTATTGCATCTTCTTTCTAGGGTGTTGATAAAGAAAACCGAGATTTTCCCATAATTGATTAATTGATCTAGTGCCTCCTAAAAATTGCCCATTAGCTATTTGAATTCCATAGCCTCTGGGATAGAAGATTCACTAACCAACATAGTGTCATCAACAAAATGCTAGTGAGTAACCCTATTACAGTTAATAGTAGGAGAAATACCTCTGATCCTACCATCCAAGGAAACCTTATTTAGAGCTCTACTAAGGGTCTCAGCCATAATAATGAAAATAAAGGGAGAAACAAGATCACCTTGTATTAATCCACGTGAGATGCTAAAAAATCCACAAGGGGTCCCATTAATACCGACTGAGAACTTAGTTGTGGAAATACATGAAAGAATCAACATCTTAAAGTCTTCACCAAAGCCAAACCTAGTAAGAACCTTCAGAAGGAAGGGCCAAGAGACTCTATCATAGGATTTTTCCATATCAAGTTTAATAAACATGGCTTCCTTCTTATTTTTCTTAACTGAATGAAGGGTTTGCTGAATAGTGACTATACAATCCTAGATATTTCTTCCCATAACAATTCCTTCTTTCTACTCAGAGATGATTGAAGGAAAGACAAGCTAAATTATTAAAGCCAGGATTTTGGAGCACATTTTGTAGACATAGTTACATAGGCTTATAGGTCTAAATTTTTTGAAATCTGTAGGATCATGGTTCTTAGGGATCAAGGCTAGAAAATTGCTATTTAACTCTTGAAGAATCTTTTTGTTCTTATAGAATTCTTGAATAGCATTGCAAATATCATCCTTCACAATATCCCATAAATTTTGGAAAAGAGAACAGAAACCCATCCGCGGACTCAGAGCTTTGTCAGAATTTAGGGATTTCACCATAAATAAAATTTCTTCAAGTGAAGGGATTTTGTTGAGAAAATAATTGTCCTCTTCATTAATCAATTGGGAATAAAATCCAAAACTTCTCTTCCTTAATGTTGTTAGAAGCTCTGGAAGAAGCTAAAAGCTTACTAAAAAAGAACTAGCAGCTTATTAGATTTCCTTAGTATCATTGAGCAAGACTCCCTCTTTATTCTTGATACAGAAAATTCTATTAGAGATCCTTCTTTTAAGAGTTGAGATATGAAAGAACTTAATGTTCTCATCACCTTCCTTGAACCATTGGACCCTAGATTTTTGTTTCCAAAATTTTTCCTCCTTCCAGAGAATGTTATGGTTCTCAGCTAACAATTCCTTCTCTTTATTTTGATCAAACAGGAGATTCTCCTTAGTAGAGGATTCCAATTTTCCCTAGAGGGATGAAATCTCATTATCTAGAGACTACTTTTTATAAAAAAATGTTACCAAAACTTCTTTTTTTCCATCCTTTCATAATTTTTTTCACATGGGATAGCTTTTTAGCAATCCTGAATAATTTTGTTCCTTTGATTTTCACATTCCACTAGCCTTTGACTAAATAAAAAATGTCCTCATCTTGCAGCCACATCTTCTCAAATCTGAAGGGGTTCTTCTCCTCTCTTTATCCTTGATCTGGAAGAGGATAAGATTGTGATAAGATCCGATGTGAGGGAGGCAGTACAACCCAACTTCTTTATTTAACCATCCCCATGAAATCAAAGCTTTGTCAAGTTTAACTTGAATCAAATGATCACCTTTTCATTTTTAGACCAAGTAAATCTACTACCCCGTAGCTCAACATCCATAAGGTTATTGAGAGAGATGAAATCTTGAAGGTCTTCCATACTTTCAAGTAAAATCAATATTTCCCCCTTATTTTCCCTGGGACACAAAGGGGTGTTAAAATCCCCTAGAATCACCCATTTTATCCCTTTAATAACATACTAGAATTTAGAAAGATCGTCCCAGAGCTTTTTCTTTCACCTTTAATATTTGGGGCGTAAATATTAGATAAGATCCATAATTCCTTGGACTTATTATCTTGAAAAGAAAATTGAAATGGTTATTTCTACTAAGAAGTTTTATTCCTTTAAGTTTTTCCTCATTCCATATAACATCCATTCCACTAGCAGTACCAATCGAACTAACAACAAAACCCCTAAATTTGTTTTTGCAATACCTTCCACTAGCCTCCAAGAAAGGACCCTCCTCCATCTTGGTTTCCTGTAGAGCCAAAATGTCAAAATTGTGAGTCGCCTCCAAATCCTTTATCAGCCTCCATTTAATAGGGTTATTCAACCCCCTGACATTCCATGATATAATATATACGTCTGAATTTCTATACATTTTGAATTTATACCTCTAATGTCAACTAATATAGGTAAAATAAATAATCAAATCTGTTGAATGAGGTAAGTATGTTGATTAATTCAAAAAAATAGAAATATTTATTTCATTAATAACTACCAATGAACAACAAGTAAGGCAAAGAGCATTAAAAATTAAATTCATTTAAAAAAAAACCTAATGATTATATATGTTACTCAATTAATTTAAAATACCAAAATGCTAATAATGAAAAAATTTATATGAGTTCAAATTAAATTAAATTTCTAAACTTAATAAAATCTACTAAAAATACATAATTTAGTATAAATAGTAGAAGTATAATTTGATAAAACTAATTAATGTAAGCTTGCACTAACTATATAGAAGGAATGAGAAAGATATGGAAGCTAAAGTATTCAAAAAACAATATAAGCTAAAACTAAATAATGTAAGATTGAACTAAATATATTGAAGGAATGAGAAAGATGGTTGTATGAGAATGAATAAAATTAGCAGATGTCATTTCTCATAAAGTAAATATAGAAGGAATGATAAGGATTAATGTATGAGAATGAATAGAATGGGAATATGTCTATTCTCATAATATATAAAATATAGAAGGATTGAGAAAGATGATTGAATGAGAATGTCAATAGAATGTGAAAATTTCCATTCGAAACATTCATGCAAAGTATAAAACAAATGAGAAATATGAGAATATTGTCATGAAGCTTGAAGGAATGAGAAAGAAAAGTGTTTGAGAACTAATAGAATGGGTAGATGTCCATTCACATTCAATTTAAATATAGAATGATTGAGAAATATGATTGTATCATAGTGAATAGAATAGGAAGTTGCCTATTCTCATTCATCATGAAGGAATGAAAAATATGGTTGTATGAGAAAGAATAGAATGGGCAGATGTCCATTCACACTCAGGTTAAATATCAAATGAATGAGAAATAAGATTGTATGAGAGTGAATAGAATGGGAAGCTACCCATTCTCATTCATCTTGAAGGAATGAGAAGTATGGTTGTATTAGAAATAATAGAATGGGAATTTTTCCATTAACATTGATTAAATATAGAATGAATAAAAATTCAAATATCATTGTAAGAGAAAAATAGAATGAGGATATACCCATTCTCATTTATCTTGAAGGAATGAGAAAGATGGTTATATGATAAAGAATAGAATGGGAATATGTCCATTCACATTTAGGTTAAATATAGAATTTGCGATCACAAAATCATGAACTTTAGACATTTATTTATCTTAGTCTCATACTAATATTTAGAAGGTTCTTGAGTGAAGAAAGTACTAATTAATCCCATCTTTTGGCCATATTATTTTACTTTTATTTCTTCATTCCCGCACATTTTTATCTACATGTCTAGTATGTTTCAGCACTTTCCCATCATTTTAGCCTCACCTACAGCACCCAGGGTAGTCTTGGGGTACGCATGGGTGCCTCGGTCGCCTAGGGTGACCCAATCCTTTTCTACTCTCCCGTCACTTTTGGGCTCTTTCTAGCCATTTTTCATCCTTATCTTTTTCTAGTTGGCAATTTAGGGTTAATTACAAAATTAGATCAAGATATACCTATAAATATAAAGTTATGATACCATAATGAGGGACCTAGAATAATATAATACTATCACTCATCTATAGTTTCATCCATCTATTACATTTACATCCACATAGCTCCATCATCAAGGCATAAGCTAGGAATTCTGCATCACACTTCATAGGGGGGATTATATTCTATTCCATACACACATGTTATTACATTTTATACATTTAGTTATTGTTCGCTATCTTACATAGTGTGACTAGCACAAGATAACCTAGGGCACGACATGCACACACTCACTAGAATTGAATTTAGGTCCAAAATGTAGTGTAATACTCGAGTAATAAACCCACTATTATTGCAGCTAAGGTCAGTCTGACCCATTTATTCTGCACTTTTATTTTTTAGGGTTTTGATACTCCTTGTCTTCTTATAGGTATCTACATCATCTTGGATTATTTGTGACATACAATGCATGAAAATGAACCTGATGTGACACACATCAAGGGTTTCATACCACATTTAGACCATGTGAGAACCATTTATGGAGCCTTTTTCACAAACCAAGGTGCCCAAATTGCATACCAAAGTTCCTATGGGAACCCCAGTCCTATTCTAGGTGCCCCAGTCCACTCAGATCCTTCAAATCCAGTCTTTACGAGACCTCAGCACAATCCCTACTAATTTTTTTTCTCCAGTCATATTTGTGACACTCTACAAAAAATATTTGCAATCACACTAAGTTCTTTCCTCACCTCCTTCTTGCATATTAGGGTTTTACTTTATTATTTTTATCATTTAGTAATTTCTATATTACTTTATCACATTTATTTACAACATTTATGTCCTCCTAGATTAGATTAACTACCCCCACATATTATTCAATTTTAGTTAATCATTTTGGTGAACCCACCTTGCGAATTTTCTCTTCCTTCTTTTAATTATGCCCGTTACTTGTATAGCATTCATTTTGGATCTCTTCAGTATTGTGAACTCCCTTTAGTTTCTCATCATACTTCTAGGTCAATGGTTGATACCACCACCTCTATGGCTGAAAACCCTTTAGATAATTCCAATTGTGTTCCTCTCCATGAAATCGAAGCCTTTGATAGTGAAAAATCCTACGATGAAGACACCAATGTTGACCAAGAACAACTTAATGCTATTACTGATTTCCACCAAGCTTTACATGAAAACCCCACTCATCTTCCACATGTCTTGCACACTTTAATTTATGCTAAGTGATCTCTGACACTTCCACTTGAGTCATGGATTTTTGGCTCCCATGGTCTCCACTCCACCCATTTATGTTTCCATCCCTATTATTACAACTACCGCTCCAATAATTCACCCTAGTACTCCTAATATGAACACAGATCTTTTTCAAACACTCCTGATTTAAAATCTTTATATCAGGATTTGTAAAATAAAATTCTACAACTCTAATTTTCTACTTCTCGAGGATCATCATATCTATATTCTACATCATTGTTACATACCCCTTCGCACCAACTATTTCTGCTTATGCATTTCCACCCAACTTCATCTCTCCCAAATTTCCCATTTTTAAATGCTATGGTGACCCACAAGAGAATCTCTGCACTTTTCATGTAGCATGTCTCGATTATGTGGATGATCATACCATTCTCGCTAAGATTTTTCCTCATATTTTACAAGACTATGCAATGTGTTGGTTCTATGACCTACCTGTCCATTCGGTAGTCTCTTTCACGCATCTGGCCGATGCCTTTCTTACACATTTTTCTATCAACATTGGCTCTAAGATCTCTTATGCTCAACTAACACAGCTCAAGCAAGGGCCTAATGAACACTTATCTGATTATGTCTTGCATTACAAACATAACTTAGCTAAGATGACTAATGTCCTTGCCACCAATTTATAGTCTTCATAGTCTATTACCACCACTTCAAGAGAGTGTTCTCTTTGAGACATCTTCCTCATTTGACCAAATTTGTCACACTCTCAAGCTTCATGAGAATAATCTTCTTTCCATAGGGAAACTTAAATATCAGGAACAAGCTTCATCCTCCACTCGTGTTCCAAGTAAACCACCATCCAAAACTTTTATGCCTAAACCCATGGAAAAAAAACCTACTGTAAATGTCGTCTCTACTCCTAAGGAGCTTCAACCTCAACCATACAGACGTACTCTTACTAAGCTTAGTACACCACTAAGCGTTTTGCTACCACAACTTATTGATAGTAATATTATTACCTTACCATCACCTCTATAACTTGATCCATCTTGACCCAAAGGGCGTAACTTTGATGAAAGCTCTTATTGTGATTATCACTAATGCATAGGAAATTCCACATATCCATGTTTTTGGTTATGAAATCTCATTTAGGATCTTCTTGACAATGGCCAAATTGAACTTCTGGAATCTACAACATCAACACCTACTAATGAAAATCATAAACTTAATATTTTTAACAACCCATTACCAAAACATAATAAATCCCGACTCGATTCCTCTAGTAATTAGGCCACACCTTTTCCATCATGAGTTCTGATTTCTTAGTTGCTAACATTGAAGCTTCACCATGATCATTTATTTTTCCACGCTGGTGATCAAACTACATTTATCTCTAATCATCTATACATATGTGCATCTATCGGTGTGAATTTTATAAAAAATAATAAGGTTGACCCATCATGGCCCATTAGTGCATGTTCTATGTTCCTCCTTAGGACTATCGGTTAACCCTCCATCATAAATTGAGCACCCCTTCCAAAAACCCTTTGGTGTTTTTAAGATACATGCCATAGTCATACCTCTCACTATAATCATTCATTTCCTTGTTGGAAATGCAAAGTTGAGGGTGTGACATGATCCTAGGCCTAAATTGGATTTGTCGCTCTCCCAATATATCCTATCATAAATGATTATGAATTAAATTCATTCACACATCATAATTCATTTCTATTAATGGTGTCCTCCATCTGTATTTTCCCCACTTTTATCATCTCCTCATGTAGTTACTCGTGTGGCATCTCACCCTTCTAACATGTCTCATTCTATGTTATCAAAAGTGCACATCTCTATCCTACTTCACCTACTCAAGTACCATTTACAATACTAAACCATTTCACTAGTCCTACACATCGAAATAGGAAAATTCCTAGGATATTCACTTGCATTTTGGCATCAATCGCCACCTCAATTTATTCCACATGGTTTCTCATCACCCTCACGTTCCACATCACATAGATCTCCATCACCGACACATTTCACAACTCTGCAATATTCATCGTATATTCATCCATTACATGTGCATAAAATTCATTCACCAACAAAATGTTTGTCTACCATACCACCACTATTAAAACATGGCCCTTCGATTTCATCCCCATAGACATTGGGTGGAGGACCTTCATCCTTCACTATCATTGGTTAGTTTACTCATTATCTATATACTTGGGGGGCATAACACCTAACACACCCCCCTCATCGATCATTATAACATTTATACCTCTATCATATTTGCACATTCATCATGTGTTTTAACATCGTTGTTACTCGATGACACACTATTGTGCTTTAGTTCACACTTGACTATTGAGGAATTACTCTTACACTGAACCCCACACACTATAATAATGACATTATACATTGCATCTCATCACACATCACATTCTATGCACCAACACATACTACATTTAGTTTACATTCTACTATTATTCTATATGCATATTCATCATACCTAGGTTATTCTACGTATTATATATCCTAGTCATTCTACACATTACATACATTATTAGGCTATCTACATACATAGTCCAATCATACATTGTACATACCTACCTCATACACATTCTACATACTATGCTAGTTTACATCACATATGAGTCTAGCTTTACATTTCATCCTACATACTACACTACTTGTTTACTTACACAAGTCACATGGCACATTATACACACTTCACGTTTTTACATATTCTATTCACCACATGGTCATTTCATCATTACACCTACTACATTGTTTCTACACATTGCACTCACCACCCTAGGAAGAAATTTATTTCCTCGGTACATACTCGATTGCCGAGGGTTTACAAATCAAATGGATATTACACTCACCATGCGATATTTCATCATGCGACATTCCTAGGCTAGTGACATATGATTTTGGATAAATCGTCACTCACTCTTTCTATCTAGTAGTGGTATATGCTTTAGGCTAGATCACCACCTCAATTATATCATTGTGTAGTGGTATACACCGTAGGTTACATCACCACTCCTTACCGTTCATCATATAGTGATATATGCTTAGTGCTAAATCATCACTCATCTACTCATCATATAGTGATATATGCTTAGGTCTATATCATCACTTATTTGTTTTCATCATATAGTGATATATGATTAGGCTAAATCCTCCCTTCTCCATTCATCTAGTCATGATATATGCTTGGATAAAGGGTTCATGCTCATCCTTTCTATATGTTTCATTTCATCACCACTACATACACACTCATTACAACACATTAGACACAACAAACACTACTCGACCATTTCCTAATGGTGCACTCTTTTTTATGGTTCATTCTTGGTGATGAGGAGGAAAAACGTTAACCTCATTACATAAACTTCCATCCACTCGGGGGAATGTGGATTCTATCATTCCATCTTGTATTCCATTCCATCCATCCACAACATACTACATTATCTTGGAGCATTTACTCTTGTTTACTAGTGTTTTACATGATCACTTTACTACACATGTTAGACTAATTTCTTATATGTCATTATCTATACCATCCACACATACACATTCATGCCTTTGTTTAGTGTGATCACAGATACATGACTCCTACATGTGGCATGGATGCTATCCTTCTACCCTTACTATATTTGTCTTTGGGGACATTCACATTTGTCTCATTCAGGTGATATTGTTTCATTATCTACTTAGCATATTACATTACGATCATACACACATTTGACATATTGGTTATTTCTATAACATATTAATGGGTGTTATATATGTAACACTTTTTTTTAGGATTATATGTTTCCATGACTATTTTTTTTTAGTTTGTACTTGTCTCTGTTGTTGTTTCTATTGTATCTGTGAGGCTTTGACCTATGTTTGTGTGCACACTTTCTTGTTGTTTGCATCCATGATGGCCTTGCGTGTCTTACGACATCATGAGAAATGTACCATGTTTATAGAAATCTTTATGCATCTTACTTGATTTCTTGTGTGTTTACATTTACTACCTTATTTGCATATTCTACACGTCTTCTATATGCATGCATTGTTTTATAACAATTCTCTTTGGATAACATTCTTATTTGTGTGTGCCTTGGTTTCTACCAAGCACTTTCCGTGGTTCTGCATACATGGGATTTGTTCTCTTTTGGGTCCGCATGTCTCCTATCAGTGATATCACATGCGCCCCCAAAGAGGGGGCATCATTTGGGGTTTTACATACTAACACATCATATTTACACTTTGGTTCGATCAAGTACACTTTCTACCCTTGGAATTGTGGGTTACATATAATAAGTGGGTTAATACTAGTATATAAATCCCATACACAATAGATTTTATAGGGCTTGGTGTCCTTATTATTTTTGGGAAGTAGTTACAAAGCTTGGGGGTTACGGTGGGTGTTCCTCTCTACACTTTGCTTTGGCCAATGGCGTTGGATCACCCAAAAAACTAGGACGATACAAAGATCTCTTCAAACACATTTCAATGAAGTAGTTAGATCTTGGATGAAAAAGAGCATTTCCTCCCTAAAATTCTTTGGCTAGGTAGCGTGAGATCACCCAAAAACTCGCTTAGACAGATATCCTTCTACACCCTTTCTCTCAACATGGATTAGGTGCACATGTTCCATTTACACTTTTTCATTTCGTGTATTTTACATTTATGTAGTTTACATATACGTTATTATTTCACATAATGTTTTCACATACATACATATTTCACTACTTGATCATTTTCTCCTTGCAGGTCTCACCTTATGAGAAACAAAAGTCAAATAGGGGGGAAAAACAACAACACAACATTTTACGACAACACATGCTCTACTAACCATGAAGGTACATTACACACCTGTAAAACTACTACATGCGTTCCACCCTAGGTTCAATCTCATCACTTTTTATTTGCAAAATTTTCATCTTTATTTTCCACACTCCTCTATATTTCTTTTTTTTTTCATTCCTTGCTTTTGTCTAGTCCTTTAGTGCATAGCTAATACATTTTTCAAGTACATTAGGTATGCACTTCTATCTAATTTATGTTATTGAGATTTCAGCTCACCAACATAAAGTGGGGGAAAATGTGGTCTTAAAATTATGCACTTTAGACATTTATTTATCCCGGTCTCATACTACAATTTGGAAGGTTCTTGAGTGAAGAAAATACTACTTAATCCCATCTTTTGGGCATCTTATTTTACTTTTATTTCTTCATTTCCACACATTTTTATCTACATGCCTAGTCTATTTTAGAAATTTCCCATCATTTTAGCCTTGCTGGGGGAACCCCAATCCTTTTTCTACTTTCCCGCTCTTTTTGGGATCTTTCTAGCCATTTTTCATCCTTATCTTTTTCCTATTTGTCCATGTCAAGGTTAATTATGATATTAGATCAAGAGAACCCTATAAATATAAAGTTATAAGACCATAATGAGGGACATGGCATCATCTACTACTATCACTCATCTAGAGTTGCATCCATGTAGCTCCATTATCAAGGCATAAGCTAGGAAGTCTACGTCACACTTCACAGGGGGGAGGGATTCTATTTTATTCCATACACACATGCTATTAAATTTAGTTATTACTCATTATCTCACATAGTGTGACAAGAATAAGATCACCTAGGGCACGAAATGCACACACTCACTATAACTACATTTGGGTCTGAAATGTAGTGCAACACTCATAGTAGTAATCCAACTATTGAGGAATCGAGGTTAGTCCGAACCATTCATTCTACATTTTTATTTTTAGGGTTTTGATACTCTTTCTTAGCTTCTTACGGTCTCTATATAATCTTGGATTATTGACAACATACATCGTAGGAAAATGAAAATGATGTGAAACATAGCAAGGGTTTCAGACCACCTCCCGACCCTTTGAGAACCAAATATGGAGATTTTTCACAAACTAGGGTGCCGAGATTGCATACTAGAATGCCCATGGGTGCCCAAGTCTATTCAGATCCAATATTTACTAGGCCTCAACATATTTTCTCCTAATTTTATTTTCTCCAGTCATCTCGTGACTAATATCTTCAATCAACTGATTTCTTTCTCGCACGTCCTTCTTGGATATTAGGGTTTTACTTTATTATTTTTATCATTTATTAATTTCTATATTAATTTTTCACATTTATTTACAGCATTTATGTCCTCCTATATTAGATTAGCTACCCCCACATATTACCCAATTTTAGTTAATCGAATGAACAAGAAAGATGATTTAATGAGAGTGAATAGAATGGGTAGTTTTCCATTCTCATTCATCTTGAAGCAATGAGAAAAAATCTTGTATGAGAAATAATATAATGGGAAGATGTCTATTCACATTCAGGTTAAATATATAATGAATGCAAAAGATGATTTTATAAGAGTGAATAAAATGGGTAGATGTCCATTCACATTCGGAGTTAAATATAGAATGAACACAAATTCAAAGATGAGCATATGAGAAAGAATATAATATGTAGATGTCTATTCTAATATTTTAGTTATTTATTAGGATGACTATATTTCAATTATGAACATTTAAAAATAATATATGGAAGGAATGAGAAATATTATTATATGAGAAAGAAAATAATGGGAAACTATCCACTCTCATTTATCTTAAATATAGAATGAATGAGAAAAATGATTATATGAGGGTGAATAGAATGGGAATATGTCCAGATGTGGTAGTTGTAAATGTGATATTCATCTATGTGAAAATTTAGGAAGCACGAGAAAGCCACAAAATGTTTCTAGAATTCCTGAAGCTGATGTGGTCTCATCGAATGCGGGGATCATAGGTTTTGCCAAAAAGGTATGGTTTTCCCCATTTTCTTGCACTAAATTTTGCTTCATCATTTCCATATTTTGAAATAAAATGTTGAATGATATGGAACATAATTCCAATAATGAATTATTTCCTTGACACGAATAGTAAAAATAAAATTAAAAAAATTGGGCTCGAAAGTCATTCACTTGGAGCGCCACAACCAAATGTACCACAAATATGAAACTCTTTGCATCACCCTTGGTAATGTGGGACACCATGGGGAACATTAAACAATTTTTTTGAAATTATTTAATTCCCTTGGAAGTTGAATTCCTAAGCCCTCTTATCTTATCAGTCACTTGTAGTGACGTGGTCATTTTAATAAAACGTGATCAGTTTCGGCTTACGGATGCCACTTAGTTTGAGTGAAACTAAAAATATTTGCCACCTAAATCTATAATTTCAATGAGATAAATGTAACCAACCTTCATTTGAATGAAAATTCCTTTAAAGAATAGTTTTACAAGTGGTTTTGGGGCCCATTGGTCGTTGTGTGACAAGAGTTGTTGACGTAATTACAATAACTAGCCCTGGAGTTTCCCTTATAACTTGAGCTCGCTTCTGCGTAATCAAATTCAATTAGACATGATGAATTATATATATATATATGGGGGAGTAAGTATAAATAACCCAACTTTGTGATCAAACTTAAAAATATTATATTCAAGACCTAGTTTGTAAGCACTTTTGCTATTTTGGTCAGTTTTCTCAACTTGCTACTTTAGCTAAAATCTCCTCCTGAGAGTCTCATTTGACTTTTAGCCACACATGTGACCTCGTAATACCATAATAATTATATTTATAATATTATTTGATATTTTATGTTGTATGAATGGATACTTTGAAATATATGGTGTTTTCTCTCTCCAACCTCTTCTCTCTCAAAAATGACTATGATACTTTGGTTGATTTGAAAATGTAAATGAATTGGGAAATGTAAATTGGTTTGAAATGAAATGAAAATGGACATGAAATGAAAATGGTTATGACATTATGAATGGAAAATAAAATGTCTTTTAACTTTCTCTCTCATCCTTACTCTCTCTCTCTAGTACCGAAATGTTAAATGAAAATACATGTGACAAAGTGTGAATACATAAGAAACAAACTTTTCTTCTTCTCTCTCCCAATATCTCCCTCTCTCTTCTATTTAATTTAAATTTTTTGAAATGATTAATGTGTGGATTCACGCTTGATTGTAGTGGATTTCCATGCCATTTCTTTAAACAAAAATATCAACTTAGATTGGCATGTTTTTCATTTTGAGTTGGAAGCAATGAAACAAACATATATCTTGTAATATTTACCTTTGTTGAATGGAATGATCCTATCTAGTAAGCCTTGAGTTATGTTGGCTCCAAAAGTCTTACGTAGTCCTAGAGACTTAGAGGTATTGTATGTGTTTGTGTGTTCCTCCCTAGGAACCTAGTTGAGAGCATTCACGTGCGTATGAAAGTGTGTAAAATTCCTTAGTGTGAGGCATAACATCTCTTTAGTGGCATACAAGATGAAATTTTGATCTCGAAATATCATGGTTGTTTTAGAGACTAAAAAATATTAGAAGTGGAATATAATGAACAAAGTGGTTGGGACCACAGAGATAGTTAGGTTATGGAATAATGCACTATTAAGTGTTTAATTGTAAAGTAAAATTTTTGACTTGGCCTTGTTTGAGAACATACCCTTGTGATGTCAGCCTAATAATATTAAGTGTTGTGGAGATTGCTCACAACTTAATAAATATTTCTTATGATGTGAAAGTCGATGTGAATTGTTGCATGTGAGAACAAGTAATTGAGTAAATATAGTTTCTCATTTGAGAATCAAAACTTTAAATGTGTAATATTAAGATAATTCAAATTAACAATCAAGTGATATAATTTTATTACAAGTGAAATAAATGAACAAAACCTAAAGGAACCCTTTATAAGCTAAGTGTTAAACAAAAGTAACAAAATGTAGTCTTGGAATACCTCAAGTGGCACGAAGGCTTTGCAAGAGAAGGACATTTGATTACTGATTTTGTCTTATGGTGGGGGTGTAGAAATGAGCAATAACTAATGAATGTAATATATCAAGTGACCTCTCATGATGTTAATGGAAAAATGGGCTATGATGTAAGATTACCAATGATTGTAAATATTGATTTTGAAGCCTTTTGAATGCGATAACTTTACATTTGAACCCCTTTTTTTCCTCTTAGATAAATGTTTCCCTTAGTGTGTAGTAGTGTATTACCATGTGCTTCTCGTAGGGTGTAGTTTCCCCCATCCATGAATGCTTTTGAAGTTAATAGATCATGAATCCTCTCTTAAGGGTATTGGGAAAGAAATGTTGAGGCATATTTCCTTATAAATTTAAATAGTTCCTTGGAATAAATTTGAAAAGCATATAGTTGTTGGGTTGTCTCGCATGTTATATGCATTTAATACTTGAGTGTTAAGAGAAATGAAATGATTTATTTTGTGCAAGGTCACCACTCCTTGTAGTCATGAATCCCTAAGTGTAAATTATGTGCTATTTAATTACAATTTTCTAAAATAATGTCAATAGTGAGACCAAAGTATGACGTAAGTGTAAAGAGTATAAGAGTTAATGAGATTTTGGGTTAGGAATAATGTCATACTTGAAGTCCTTATAACTTAACTAGACATTTTCATGTTGTTAAAAATAATATGAATTACTCTTTGTGATATAAAAATTTCAAGCAAACATAGGTTCTTAATATATAAATATATAAATAAAATTTCATGAAGTGAAAATGTTGAATTGAATCAAACAAGTTATTGAACTATATCAACTATAACAGGAAAAATAAAGGTGTAATGGAAGGATGTTTATGGGAAGAGGTATCTTGAATCTAAATCTCCTTTAAATCCTAAGATTTCTTTCTTGACTTCACGTTAGTTTCCTTGTGTAACAAGGGTAAAATTTAAACATCGAATAAACATTTTTGAGAAGCAAAACCTTAACATAATAAGAATATCATTAGGAATTTTGTATGCATTTTGAAATATGGAAAATAATTATTTAGTTATGGAGATTATTATAAGGGAGAAAGATCCAAATTAAATGATCATATTGTAAGTTGAATGTTAAATGAAATTAAGAATATGTAGGTGGAAAAGGAGAATTTATCCTTGCATGATAAAAATGCTCTTGGAATTTTAATCGTAACTAAGATGTAACCATGGTAATGATGTGTTGTGGATTTTCCAATCCTTGGGTCCTTTTTTGTGGTTGGGTCATTGCTAGTATTTTTTCATTAGGGAAAGTGTGGCATTGACATGTATATGGTGTTATCATGTTGTCTATGTGGGTGATGTTTTGTGTAAGTGTCTTATGTGATGTTAAGTTTATCTATTGGAGCCCATGTGGTGTTGTGTAGTGAGAATTTAAAGAAAAAAAAATTATTTGGATAATTTTATTGTTGTATTTTGGTGTTGAAAATGTGGGCATTATAGATGGTATGAGATCTAGGTTCATATCTCAAATATTTTGGAATATTTGATTGTGATGGTTATGCATGGTGGTGGAGGAGATGGGAAGTGTAATGTGATAGTATGTTGTGATGTGACAACTTGTAATTGTGATCATGTGAATGCACTATTATTGTTTTCCACTTGGTGTGCACTATTTTTTTGTCGATGTGTATGGTGATGAGAGTTCTCTCTCTCTCTCATGGATTAAATGTGTATTACTTGTATGTTACCACCTTGTTGGGTGAAAAACAATGTTAATGTGAATGGTGAAAGTGTGGTGGTGTTTCGTCATCTTGTGATGTTGTGTATGTGTATCAATGTGTGTGTGTACCAAAGGGTGGTTCCTGATATTTTGTATCATACCATGTTGTTTCCACCATATATGTATATGATGTATGTCATGATAGTTATTTTGTAATTGTGTATATGTACTAACATTAATCACTATATTCATCATATCTATGTATTCATGTGTTATGTGATAAAATGTGTGTCATGAATTAGGGGCATATGGTGATCATATGTCCCCTATTGTGTTGTACTTGCACATTTTGTGTATGCAATGTGGAAATTTATGTGATTGTAAGTCATGGAACATTGTTATGTTATACCCATAATTTTACCAGGTGTAAGATGTTATGGTTATTGTTTGTATACATCATTGTGTTAGTAATGTAGTTATGTGTATATGTTTTGTACCTTACACTAACCAACCCTAAGGGAAGAAATTGGTAAAAGTGTATGTGTGGAGAGAGGAGGCGTGAACTAGGTTTCCATAACCTTGAGCCGAGTACAAGTTAGGAAGTGGAGTCTCATGTAGACTGAAAACCCACTCTATCTATTTGGTATACTTTGATTTTCTCAAGTATATTGTGGATACACACCACCTTAGGCTCAACTTATACAAACATGAGTTCCACTTTTTCCTATGTGGGTTTTCCATCGAACAATCCTATGTGATATTGACTATGTGGATCCTTGTATATGTGATTGGGAGATATATGGAGATATTTCATTATGGTTATATGTATTTTTGACGAGTTGAGGCTTCGATATCCGAGTTCTTTAAAACTTGATGAGTACCCCTTTGGTGGCCATGCAAAAAGGCCATGTAGTGATCGTAATGTGATATTTCTATGTTTGTATTTTATTCGTAATTGATCATTTTTTCTTTTCTTGTAAGAACCGGTAGTTTTCTTGATTGATGTGTTCTTATATTTTGGGCATTTAGCTTGATTTTGTGATTACAAGAGGGTTTTGCATTACATGGCTATTTAGCCATTTGTTTTCTTAGTTTGAAATTTTCTTTTCAAGTTTAAATTTTTTATAGCCTAGCCCAAGGCTTGGGATTTTTTCCACTTGGCATTTGAAATGGATTGTTATGTTGGTTCTAATGTGTTATGTGTTAGATTAGGGTCATGGGATTCACCATGGAGTGGTTGGACCTATGGACCCACTTTTTGTATGGGGGTACATCCCAAGGGGTCATAGGGTATGTGTAGTATTGAACTACAAGTTACTATGCCACTTGGGTGGAGGTGACGGGGCTCTATGTGCCTAGGGCCATAGGGTGACCTGACCTCATTAAATGGAGAGATAAGGTGGAGAATCTATGGTGAGTGACCCGATATGGAGAAATAAGGAGATGGGGCTCTATGGTGAGTGACCCAACATGGAGAAATAAGGTGATGAGGCTCTATGGTGAGTGACCTAGCTTGGTTTTGGCACTATGATTCTTTCTCTATTGGGAGGCATATGGAGTGGTTTTGGGAGACTTATGGAGTTGTGTGGAAATGTATTATTCTATCTTGAGACTATGTTTCTTTGTGTAAAAATATAAATTCTCCCTTTGTGACATCTTATCATTTGGAATTCTTGCATATCAAGTGAATATATTTCTGTATTGTGAGACATGACAAAACTTGTTATAACCTTCACATCATACCATACCGCCATGAGAAAAAGTATGAAAATAACCTTGTATAAACAATCCTAAAAGGAAATTCTTGTAGCCAATCATTCTTACCTTGTCTTGTAAGATGAAAATAACCTCCTATACTTGAAAACCATTGATCAAAATTTGTGTTGAAATATTCTTGTCATGTTCAAACAATTGGAAATAATCGTAGATCATACTTCTTGCATGTTAGTTCATATATGCCCTTTTCACTCCTCTATGTATCACCTCATGTGAAAAATGAACTACCACCTCTGACCCTTAAACCAATTGGAAACTTGAAAACTATGTGTTTAAAATAATGAAAACTTGTTGGCTTATGATATTTGGTTATTTTTGGTGTAAGACGAAGAATTTTGTTGACTCATGTTGATGGGAGGTGGTGGCTCGTGCTTAGTACTTTGGGAGATGTTATTTCTTGATATTTCTTGGATCACATATCCTATTGGGAAGTTATTAATGTTGGTATGCCATATTGTGGTGCTTATGTTGATTGATGAGTTACTCCTGTGAGTCTTGTTAGGCATTGTTATGATTGAGGCTTGACGCTCCTCTTGGTTGGTATGTACTATTGGATCTTGTCTTGGAATTGTGTGGGTACAATCATGGTTTTGGGTCATGTGATACCATTTCATATATGTAATGTGATGATTCATTTTTTTTAGTCACATATGTGTGTTGGATCTATGCCTATGACATAATTATTGGAAATTATTTTTATGTGGACTACTTGTTGTCTTTCCATGTGGAATAGAGGTCTTGTGATGATATTGATCATGAAAGTATGTAAAAGATGTCTCATGGGTCATTAGTGTTGTGTTGAGTTTTGTGTGACATCTTGAGGCCAATTACTGTTGGGCACCCATGAACATAAGACAAATGAAATCTTAAATAATGAAATATTAAGAGATTGAGATTAATAAATATTGTAAAGGAAAAGACTAATTGAATAATAAAGTAAAGGATAACTAACTACCAATCTTCACAGAACATTAAAATTTAAGATATTTCCAAAATTAGTTTACTTTCCTTGTGGTCACATTGTTCTACAATCAATTTTTTTTTGTTAAAATGACATGTGTCATTATTGAATTTATTGCCTATGTATCCTTCAAGATTTGGTGTTGTGTCATATCGAGGATGATGCTCTTATAAGGGGAGGAAATGTAGTTTTAAAATAAATAAAATAAAAAAAAAAAATAAAATAATAATGAAATTATAAAAAAATGGAATAAGTGGGCTAGTGGGTGAGGTGGAGGCTTGGTGTGATCAAGGAGGAGGATCCAATTTTTTGGTAGAGTGACAGTGACATATGGAAGTGACATACTAATACCTATTTTTTTTGCATAATAATACAATCATTTTATTTGAGATCCAGATTAAGGCATTAGCCATGATGAACCCCAAGTTAAAGTCTAAAATTTTGTAGTAATTGGATGGTTGCAACAAGTGTAGAGTCTCTACACTCTCATAATTAAATGAATATAACATGATGAGGAACTATTGTAAAGGGATCTCTCTAATAGTCTTTTCCTAAAATAGTCCATTTATATGGGTAAAATCATCCTTTGCAGGAGATAAATCTGTATCCAAAAGGTATCCTCATTTTACTTTATACAAATTGATTGATTCATCGATTTGATATCTTATTATAATATCTCTGAGAGTTAAAAATTTTCATTTTTTTTCTTTGAGATAAAAGGAAACTTTTAGGTTCCTGTCTGCTTATTTGTTTTTTATCATGTGTTAATTTAAAATAATTTGATTTTTTTGAAACTTATGAGCTCTTATTTTGCTTTTAATGAAGCTTGAGGTGAGGTACTAGCTATTTGGGTATAAGTACCCAACCAGTTTCTTTGATTTTTTCTTTTATGCTTTAAAGTTATTATGTTGTAAGACATGCACTTTAACCTTTTTCACCATTCTCCAAGTATTCGTTAGATTCTAGTTAACTTTCCTCCTCTTTACCAAATTTTTTGACTAGTTGATGGATGGATTAAGACTTTGGAAGTTCATTTCTACTATCCCATGTGTATGGAATTATGCAAAATAGTCTTCTTTCCTCAGTTTTGGAAAACCTATGTGTGAAATCCTTTGGTTGTCCAAAGAGTTTAGTAAAATTTTTCTCAATGATTATGAAGCAAGAAAAATGGCATGTCAAAAAATTATTTACAAAATCACTTGAAGAAATGTCTAACAAGTCAAATTACTCAACCATGACCAAATAATCTTTTAAGCCATACTACTAGCTTGTACCAAAATAAGAGCCATAGAAGTTAAAAAAGGTCATAGTTTTCAAGTCAAAACAAAGAGGATGAGGGATTTGCCAAGAAATTGTAGTTGTAGTTGTAAATGCATTTTTAATATATGTTCAAAAAATGAATCATGAAGCAATCCATGAAAATGCACAAATAGTTTCAAGAATGCTTGAAACTCTCATGATGCATGTGAATGTCATCAAATGCGGGATGTGCCGTTGATTTTTGTCAAAAAAAGGTATGGTTTTCCCCTTTTTTCTTGCACTAAATTTCACTTTCATCATTTCCAAATTTTCAAAATTAAATTTTAATGATAGGAAATATTTCAAAAAATGAAAAATTTCCTTGATTTGGAACTTTTGTAAAAAAAAAAAAAAAAAAAATGATCTTGAAAGTTCATGTGCATGGAGTGCCACACCCAAATGTACCACAAATCCAAAACTCCTTGCATGACCCCTAGTAATGGGACACCATGGGGAACCTTAACCAAGTCATTTGAAATTATTTAATGCCCTTGCAAGTCAAATTTCTAAGCCCACTTAGCTTATTAATCACTTGTAGTGACGTGGTCATTTTAATAAAACGTGATTGGTTTCGATTTATATTTCCACTTAGTTTGAGTAAAACTCAAAAAAATGCCACCTACCTCTAGAATTCCAACAAGAGAATTATAACCCACCTTCATTTCAATGAAAACACCTTTGGAGACTAGTTTTACAAGTGGGTTTTGGGGCCCACTAGTCGTTGTGTGACAAGAGTTGTTGATGCGTAATTACGATAACCTGACCCTGGAGTTTCCCTTGTAACTTGAGCTCTACTCATCATAATCAACTTCCTTAGACATGATGAATTATATATATATGGGGAGTAAGTAGGAATCATCAAAACTTCATGATCAAACTTAAAATGAGTGTGTTTAAGACCCATTTTGTAAGCACTTTTGTTGTTTTGGTCAGTTTTTCTCAACTTGCTACTTTAGCTAGAATCTCCTTTGAGAGTCTCGTTTGACTTCTAGCCATGCGTGTGACCTCATAATACCATCATAATGCTATGTAGAATATTATTCAATATTTTATCTTGTATGAATGGATTTTGAAATGTATGGTGTTTTTTCTCTCTCCACCCTCTTCTCTCTAGAAATGACTATGATACTTTGGTTGATTTGAAAATGTAAATGAATTGGGAAATGTAAATTGGTTTGAAATGAAATGAAAATGGACATGAAATGCAAATGGTTATGAAATTGTGAATGGAAAATAAAATGTCTCTTAACTTTCTCTCTCATCCTTCTCTCTCTCTCTCTCTCTAGTACCAAAATGTTAAGTGCAAATGAATGTGAAAGTGTGAATGCATGAGAAACAAACTTATCTTCTTCTCTCTCCTATCTCTCCCTCTCTCTTCTATTTAATTGAAATTGTTTGAAATGATGAATGTGTGGATTTATGCTTGAGTGTAGGGGATTTCCATACCAGTTCTAGGACTGAACCTTGTGGTGGTTGCAAGTACCCAAACAATAGGAGTAGTAAAATGACACTTTGTATCTTTTATTAGCATGTATATTTGAAGGAAATGTAATTTTTTAGAATATTTTAGTGATATTGTTATGAATAGAATGTATTATTTTCATTATTTCCATGATGTATATGATAGTGTTGTGTATTGGGAAAATGTACTATTTCATACATAGTTGTACTTTTTCCTGTTTGATGAATGTTACTCTTAGTCGTAATTGTGTATATTATGTTAAGTAAATGAATTTGATTGTATCATGTTTCTTTGGAAAATGATGTCAAATAATCCTTTCTTTTAGTGTCAAAATAATATAGGAGGATGAAACTGGAACCTTGTCATTTAAAATGTTTAGTGTCATTGTAATTTTGGATATGATTGTGCTAGTAAAATTGTTGGTAATAATTTAAAATGGCATGTTTTTACCTATATGCTAGTGTTGCATTGACCTAGGAAATCACTTAATCTTCAAAGAAAAATATCAACTTACATTTGTGTGTTTTTCATTTTGAGTGGGAAGTGAAAAAAAACAAACATATAGCTTGAAATATTTACCTTTGTTGAATGGAATGATCCTCTCTAGTAAGCCTTGAGTTATGTTGGCTCCAAACATCTTTCGTAGTCCTAGAGACTTAGAGGTACCATATGTGTTTGTGTGTTCCTCCTAGGAACCTAGTTGAGAGCATTCACATGGGTATGAAAGTGTGTAAGATGCCTTAGTGTGAGGCATAACATCACTTTAGTGGCATACAAGATGACATGTTGAGCTTGAAATCTCATGGTTGTTTTAGAGACTAAACAACATTAGAAGTGGAATATAATGAATAGTGGTTGGGACCACAGGGACAATTAGGTTATGCATTAATGCACTATTAAGTTTTTAATTGTAAAGGAAAATTTACAACTTGGCCTTGTTTGAGAATGTACCCTTGTGATGTGGCTTAATAATTTTAAGTTTCGTGGAGATTTCTTGCAACTTAATAAATATTTCTTATGATGTGAAAGTGGATGTGAATTGATCCACGTGAGAACAAGTGATTGAGAAAACATAGTTTCTCATTTAAGAATCAAAACTTAAAATGTGTACATGTTAAGATAATTCAAATTAACAATCAAGTGATATATTTTATTGGGAAGTCAAATAAATGAACCAAACCTAATGGAACCCTTTATAAGCTAAGTGTTAAATGAAAGTGAGAAAATGTAGTCTTGGAATACCTCAAGTGGCATGAAGGCTTTGCAAGACATGGACATTTGATTTACTCTAATTTTTGTCTTGTGGTAGGGTGTAGAAACCCTCGAGTACTAATGAATGTAATAGATTGAGTGACCTCTCATGATGTTAATGGAAAAAGGAGCTATGATGTATGATTACCAATGATTGTAAATATTTCTTTAGAAGGATTTTGAATGTGTAAAATTTTATAACTTTTGCATTTGAACCCTTTTGTCCCTCTTAGATAAATGTGTCCCTTAGTGTGTAGTAGTGGATTACCATGTGCTTTCTCGTAGGGTGTAGTTTTCCCCCATCCATGAATGATTTTGAAGTTAATAGATCATGGAGCCTCTCTTAAGGGTATTGGTGAAAAAAAATTAATGCATATTTACTCAATGATTTAAATAGTTCCTTGGAAGAAATTTGAAAAGCATATAGTTGTTGGGTTGTCTTACTTGTTATATGCATTTAATACTTGAGTGTTTAAGAGCAATGAAATGAGTGATTTTTGCAGTAGGTCACCACTCCTTGTAGTCATGAATCCCTAAGTGTAAATTATGTGTCATTTGAATTACAATTGTTCTAAAAAATGTCAACCAAAGTGAGACCAAAGTATGACGTAAGTGTAAAGAGTATAAGAGTTAATGAGATTTTGGGTTAGGAATAATGTCATACTTGAAGTCCTTATAACTTAACTAGACATTTTCATGTTGTTAAAAATAAATATGAATTGCTCTTGGTGAGATCAAATTTTGAAAAACATAAGCTCTTAAATATATATAATATATAAATAAAATTTCATGATGTGAAAATGTTGAATTGATTCAAACAAGTTATTGAACTATATCAACTATAATAGGAAAATAAAGGTACCATAATGGAAGGATGTTTATGGGAAGAGGTATCTTGAATCTAAATCTCCTTTAAATCCTAATATTTCTTCCTTGACTTCATGTTAGTTCCCTTGTGTAACAAGGGTAAAATTTAAACATCGAATAAATGTTTTGAGAAGCAGAACCTTAACATAAGAATGAGAGCATTAGGAATTTTGTATGCATTTTGAAATATGGAAAATAATTATTTAGTTATGGAGATTATTGTAAGGGAGAAAGAGCCAAATTAAATGTTCATATTGTAAGTTGAATGTTAAATGAAATTAAGAATATGTAGGTGGAAAAGGAGAATTTATCCTTGCATGATAAATGCTCTTGGAATTTTAATCGTAACTAAGATGTAACCATGGTAATGATGTGTTGTGGATTTTCAATCCTTGGGTCCCTTTTGTGGTTGGGTCATTGCTAGTATTTTTCATTAGGGAAAGTGTGGCATCGACATGTATATGGTGTTATCATGTTGTCTATGTGGGTCGATGTTTTGTGTAAGTGTCTTATGTGATGTTAAGTTTCTCTATTAGAGCCCATGTGGTGTTGTGTAGTGAGCATTTAAAGACAAAAAAATAACATTTCCAAATTATGAGGATGTTACCTAGTTCTTAATGGTTGACAAGTCAAAAGGGTTGTTCTATTTCGATAATAGTTATGGAAGTTTCTATCAAGCATCATGTTTTGATTTTTGTTTATCATAGGAAAGAAGAAACAATGACTACCAGTTTAATAAGAGACTCAACTCTTCTAAATGATGTCATTAAACGATGTCCTAATGAAGATAGTGCTAGACAATAATTCTTCAAATAGATACAAAATTAATGAAAAATAGTTCTTTGAGACACCTTTTCCATATAGATTATAAATTCACCATGTAGGAATAATGAGTACGAGTATATGACTTTGGTTGAAGACCTTTTTTTTATTGACATGTTATTTAACTTGAAAGAGAATGAAAAACTACCCATTCGTTTCATTCTCGTACAACCATATTTCTCATTCCTTCTACATTTCTTGAATGTTCATAATGGACATAGGCCTATTCTAATAATTTTCTATAAAATGTGAGAATGGATATATTCCCATTCTATTAATTCTCATACAATCGTCTTCCTCATTCATTCTATATTTCTCTTGAATGAGAATAAACAGCTTCCCATTATTATCATTCTCATACAACCATATTATTAATCCTTCTATATTTCTTGAATGATCAGAAAGGCCATATGCCCATTCTTGTCATTTCTTTTAAATTTACTAGGATGGACATCTTCCCATTTTATTCATTCTTATACAATCATATTTGTCATTCATTCTATATTTAACGTGAATTTTAATAGGCAATTGCACATTCTATTCACTCTCATATCATCTTTCTAACCATTTCATATATTATGATAAGATACATACTTCCATGTTATTCTTTCTCATATAATCATATTTGAATTCTCATTCATTTTATATTTATCCTGAATTTGAATGTACAACTTCCCATTCTATTCTTTCTCATTCCTTGAGGCTGAATCAGAATGGGAAGCTACACATACTATTCAATATCATACAACCATATTTCTCATTCATTATATATTTAACTTGAATGTGAATGGAAATCTTCCCATTCTATTCTTTCTCATACAACCATCTTTCTCATTCCTTCAAGATGAATGAGAATGGGAAGCTACCCATTCTATTCACTCTCATATAATCATCTTTCTCATTTATTTTATATTTAACCTAAATGAGAATGAATAGTTACATATTCTTTCATTCTTATACAACTATATTTCTTGTTCCTTCGTATTTATTGAATATTTAGAATGGACATATTATGTTGATTCCAAACATTTCCTATAATCTGATATTACACATCTAACCATTATATTTACTCTCATACAATCATCTTTCTTATTCAAAGTGTATATTTATCACGAAAGTGAATGGACTGGTACCTAGTATAATATTTATCATATAACCATATTTCCCATTCCTTCTATATAATTACTGAATGTTTAGAATGGACATATTCCCATTCTAATCATATCCTATAATATGAAAATAGACATCTTCATATTCTATTATTTCTCATATAATAAAATTCTTTGAATTGTCATTCATTCTATATTTAACATTAATGTCATGGAGAGATGCCAATTCTATTCTTTCTCATACTATCATCTTTTTCATACTAGAATCTGAATGAAAATGGGTAACTACCCATTTTATTCCCTCTCGTCGAATCATATTTCTCATGCATTCTATATCTAACCTAAATGAGAATGAGAAGATGTCCATGCTTTTAATTCTTATACAACCATGTTTCTCATTCCTTCTCTATTGATTGAATGTTTAGAATGGACATATTATTCCCATTATAAAAATTCATATAATATGAAAATGAAAAGGTGCCTATTCTATTCACTCTCATATAATCATATTTCTCATTCATTATATATTTAACCTAAATGAGAATGGAAAAAATCCCATTCTATTCTTTCTCATACAAAGATCTTTTTCATTCCTCCTATATATTATTTCTTCAATGTAGATAATGGACATATATCCAAAGTGTAATCATTTCCTATAATATGAGAATAGACATATTCCCATTCTATTCTTTTTTATACAATCATATTTGAATTCTCATTCATCCTATATTTAACCTAAATGTGAATGGATAACTTCTGATTTTATTCTTTCTCATATAACCATGATTATAAAAATTTCCTATAATATGAGAATGGGCAGGTTCCCATTCTATTCAAACTCATACAATCATCTTTCTCATTCATTATATATTTAACATAAATGAGAATGTAAAACTTCCCATTCTATTATTTCTCATTCTTTCTATATATTATTACTTTAACATAGATAATCGACATATGTCCATTGTAATCATTGCCTATAATAGGATAATAGAAATATTCCCATTCTAATCTTTCTCATATAATTATATTTGAATTCTTATTCATTCTATATTTAACCTAAATGTTAATGGATATCTTCCCATTCTATTCTTTCTCATATAACCATGATTATCATTCCTTCAGGATGAATGAGAATGGACAACTTCCAATTGAATTGACTCACATACAATCATCTTTCTCATCCATTCTATATTTAACCTAAATGTGAATGGAAATCTACCCATTCTTTTTTTCTCATACAACCATCTTTCCCATTACGCCGGGTAGAGTGATAATGTGAATCTTACCATTATTTTCACTGTAATATTATCATATTTCTCATTCATTCTATTTTTAACCTCAATGAGAATGAGAAGTTTCCCATTATTTTCATTCTTATACAACCATATTTCTCATTCCTTCTATATTTCTAGAATGTTTAGAATGGACATATGCACATTCTAAAAATTTCCTATAATATGAGAATGGAAATTTTCCCATTATATTCATTCTAATACAATCATTTTTCTCATTCATTGTATATTTAACGTAAATGAGAATGGATAGCTTCCCATTCTATTTTTTCTCATACAATGATTCTTTCTCATGTAATTTCTGAATGTTTAGAACATACATATTCCCATTCTAATCATTACCTATGATATGAGAATATAAATCTTCCCGATCTATTATTTCACATAAAACCATCTTTGAATTCTCATTCATTTTATAGTTAACATGAATGTGAATGGACATCTACCCATTCTATTCTTTCTCATATAATCATATTTCTCATTCCTTTCTATATTTCCTGAATGTTCAGAATGGACATATGCCTATTCTATTCACTCTCATACAACCATATTTCTCATTCATTCTATATTTAAAATTGAATGTTAAAAATGGACATATTATGCCCATTATAATCATTTCCTATAAATTATATGATAAATTATGGACATATACCCATTTTATTTATAATATATTATACATTCATATTTCTCATTCCTTCTAATATTTAACCTATTTTTTTAATGATATATCCTAATTACAATAATGATTTTAGTTAAACCTTATGAACTATTTTAAAAATAATTTAATATACATAAATTATGCTACCAGATCCTGCTTCGTTCATTGAGAGTGGAAGTCCAAATTGCATACATTATGTCCATTCTAAACATTATAGTATGGATGGTCTAGATTTGGAAGTATAGTTTTCTCAATATTAAATTATTCTATGAAGAAAATAAGATTTAACTAAATATCATAACTGCAATTAGGCTATATCATTAAAAAAATTCAGAGAGTCATTTAATAATTTTCCTACAAATTTAAATATACTTCCAAAGTAAATATATTACTACAAACTTAAGTAAACTACGAATTAAATATAAATTATAGTGTAAAATTAAATATTATATTGTAAATTTAAATAAACTTCTAAATTAAAATATAATACTTTGTAACTTTCTAGAAAAAAATACTAATTTACAATTAAATTATATCAAATTAAACAATTTTATAAAATTAAAAATCAATTTATTTATGAAATAATTTAATTACTTAATAACATATATTAAAACTAGGTATTATTAATAAGTATTTCGTAAAATTGTTAATTTTACACTATAATTGTAAATTAGTAACCTTTTTCGGAATTGTAAAAGGTATTATATTTTAATTTGTATATTCATTAATTACATATAGAAATGCGTTGTCTTAGTTGTCAAGTATTCAATACCCTATTTATATTAGGTGATTCACCGTAGTTACAAATGAAACAAATATTTCAATTTTTAATTTAATCACATATTTAGGAAATTTAACAAATTTCTTTATTTATTTTACATACATTCATTGGCAATATAAATTAAAAACATATTGAATTTTTTGTTCGATGAGCTCAAGGGGACATGAGGCTCACTAGAGAGCGAGTCCATTTCTTTTTAATGATTGGCACAAGATGAAGGAACAGGTGCATGAAGCAGTTGACAATGGGAAGGGTGGCGAGATTGAGATCCTAAAGGCCAACTTTGGGGCCATAACCTAGAGAAGTGGAGCAGGTAAAAGCTATCCTCCATAGCTATATGAAATGGATCATCATGAGTATTAAGTCGACCCTGCAACACCTTCAAACTCTGGGGTAGCTTGCCAATTCTTATTTTGTTGTGGATAGTCAAGGAAGGAAACAAAAGGTGACCCTGAATGGTTTAGACTTGGGCTCTTTGGTTGTTAATATTGATGATCTTACAAAAGAATGGGCTAAGGTGCTGGAGGGGCTTGAAAAATCCTACAAATGACTTTAGTACGGGGTGATCTATTTTTCACTATCTCTGTCTATGGTTGTTAGTTCCTTCGATGTTGTTAGTTTCACTATGGTTTTTTGTTGTTGTTAGTATCACTATATGGGCTCTTAAGTGCTCTTATTACTATGAAATTTTATACTATGGTTTTTTTATGTTATTATAATTGGCTTTATCTGCTCTCATGGAGCTTTCTTGATGTCTGTGCAGTAGGGTCCCCTTAACCCTCTTTTTACCACTAATCAAAAAAATAATGTATTCGAGTACACTATTAATTTGCAAGGGCAGTCATTAATGGAAGTCAAATATTTCAAATCCACTTTGATAATTTATTTTTGAAAATGCTTATTAATGAATTAGGTATTTCAAATATTCAAAGTTAATTCATTTTTAGTAGTTGGACATCATTTATTATGGTTGGATTTTGAAATTTGAAAATTTTGCGCCTTCGTTTTAAATGACATTTGCTTATTTATGATTTCATTATGTGGTAGTTACACAAAATTTATTATAGTTTGATTTTCAAATTTGGAAAATTCGGCACTTTCATTTTGGATGAAATTTGTTAATCTATGAGTACATTATATAAATTGTTTTTGGAATGATTTAGGTTTCGTTTCTCAATTTTCTTATGACTAGGTGCTACATGTTGAGCATATATTCACGGGTTCATCAAAAGAAACTTATTATGAGGATACATTTGTAGACATTTCGACATGAAGTATAATCCTTGATTTTCAGATCTTTCTAACGGGAAATATTCGAGAAAAGGATACGATTTCAAGTAAGGATACTTGAAGTTTTTGACTGGGAAATATTCAAACAAGGATACGGTTATAGGATAAGATATAGTGGGTGAGGATATAGTTGCAGGATATTATATTTCATGGATAAATTAGACGTTTATAACATGAATTACATTCCAAGGTTTTTCTAAACATCTATTTTGTATTCTCTACATTTCTAATGAGAATAAAACTCTTAAACTAGAACTTCTATTTTCAAATGATATTGAATTTACAAATGTTTTTATTTTATTTAAATGATCCAACGTGAAAAATGCAAACAAATAAAATATGTCTATTGTTTCTTAGTTTTAATGAGATTACAAAATTTTGATAAGTACATGTATATGTGTTCAACAACTAAATAGTGATTGTTTTATCTCGCAACTATTGCATCTGTGTGTATTTCTCTCCAACCACCCTTTTTTCGTATCTTCCTATGAAATTTTTGTCTTCATGTCTCTTTCTCGAATTATTTTTAAATCCCTATCCCCTTTTTTCCTACGAGCCTACAAAATAGTTTACAAGCCCAATTCATTAGAAGCTGGAAAGTTTCTCCTTATAGTTGTTCCCAATTAAGTATTATATATAAAAAAACCTTAATAGAGAAATGAAATAACCTAAATTATTAACAACAAAATGAAATAAAATATATATCATACTCTACCTATAACACTGGTCATAATAAAACATGGAAATGAAACCTCTATCATTAAAAAAACCACTTATATCGGGGAAAAGTTTAGTATAAAATTTTCATAAACTCGTAAATATTAAGGATTTTGGAAATTTGAAATGGAAATATTCAGTAGTTGGCTTCCCAATTCACCTAAAATTTCAGCCAACAAGTCATTTATATGGGTCAGTTCACCTACTATTTATATGTAAAAATGAACTTATGCATGTATTTCACTAACATTTCTAATCAAAATGTGCAAATATTCATCGAGGTATAATACATAGCCCAAGGTATTTTATATGTATTTATTTATTATATGTATTAATTTTTTAATACATAAACAATTATCCAAGCATTTCATACTACACCTCGACATCCATGAAAGAGACACATGTGTGCACATGGGAGAGATAGATGTAGAAGGTGATTATCCGACCTAACATCATCTAAACATGAAATATGGCCATCCAAAGTGTCGAAGAGACAATAATCGAACCCTATTCATCAAATGGGGAGAGACGGTTGTCCAACATAGTCCATACAATGTAGAAGAGATGATCATCTAACCCTATCCATCTAATAGGGGAGAGGCAATTTTCCAACAACTATTTGTCTAATAGGGGAGAGAAAATGTTCCAACACAGATCTATAAAATACATAAGAGATGGCCATAAAACCCTATTTCTCTAAAAGGGGAGAGACGTTCATCCAACATAGTCCGTATGTAGTCATTTTTATACCCCTAGAAAAACAATCTAATCCCATGCACAGTGGCCTATCACCCGGCGGGTGATGGGTGATCACTGAGGCATTTGTGAGCACAGAGCCCCTCATTTTTATGAGTCTTATGAGAATAATTCCTTAGATTTAGATGCAGGAAAGCAAAGAACCATGCATTCATTCTAAGAGCTTAGGATGAGTTATCAGATCAATGCATCCATTCAGATAACAAAATAGAAGTATCAATAGGATACATAACTGATTCATAACACAAAGGAAATGCACTAGGATTTATGCTCATAAACAACATATATTCTTTAGAATAGAACCTCATATTCATGTTAACAAGTTCAATAACCACATTACATTCATTAAGGTCATAATAGACCAATATGACAATGCAGATCAGATTCATGCATTAGGAACCTAAGCTATGCTTTCCATATTACAAAATTGGTTATAGACCCATCCCTCTAAATATACCATCACTCCTATAGTTCTCCTATATACCATCACCCATATAGTTCTCCTAATCCTAACCCAAAGGATCCTTGAGATTCTGCAGAGCTTCACCTCTCTAGCGCTTTGTGATGTCACCCTTGGTGGGTGTGTCTCCTCTTCATGTCTCCTCTTTTATTCTACCCAAGAATATCTATATATAGATTTAGTCTCCACCACCATGCCTTCCTGAGATAACAGATCGGTTTCCAAGTGTCCATGTGGTCCTCTAATGGATCATGCTTCCTTTGATCTGATCTCTCCACTCTTTGCAATGATGTATTTCTAGATCCTTCCATCGCATGCATGGAATATTCCATTCTTGACCATACATCTTCCAAATTTCTAGCCCCTTATCCACTTTGTATGACGGGTGGGTCATGCTTTCCTCATGTGATTCCTAGAACACCGAATATGGCTAGGTCCCAAAACCTATCTTGTCTTACACATGTGTGCCATGTGTTTTGCTAAACCTTGCTAGAACCTTTCCCTTTGCGTCTTCACCTTGTGCACCCTTCCTCAAATAAGTCCCTGTGTGCCCATGTGCCTTCTTATACTTAGCCAATATTTAAGGGCCCAACATCACCCCATACTACACCTTTTCTTTGTCCTTGGAAAAATTTCTCTTCAATGAATAAAGAATGGAAGGCTCGAGTAGGGGAAGAATAATGAAGGAATGAAGAATTGGGAGAAAGAATGAAATAATGGGGAAAATGAGAGAGAAAATGCTTATTTTTGAAGGAGGATAGGAAATCCTTCCCTAATTTCGCCTCTAGCTTTTCCAGGCATCAACCTCACTCTGCGATTGCTTGATAAAGGTCTCCGACTAGGGCACTCACCTCCTCAAAACTTAAGTTCTCCCTTTTCACTAATTGTCTCAACAATACCCTCTAATGCTTTGCCCAAGTCATCAATTACATCCATCCTGCGGGTGATCTAGGGGTATAATTCATTTAGTCAGCTTTTGATTGAGCCTTGCAAGGTCTCGATAGCTTCTAACTTCTTCTCTACCTCAGCCAAGATTTAATCCCTTTCTAATCTTTTCCCCTTATTAGTTTCTTAAAAATCCTTGAGTACCATTTCATATATAGCGACCAAGATGCTTGCCACGCTGCATTTGTCTCTATCAGTGTGAGCTTATCATATGTAGCTTCAACAACTTGCACAAATGAGCTTTACCTCTGTAAGGAGTTTGGTATATCGAGAAATGATGTCAATAACCTTCAGCTTATCTTCTCTCTCTTGGCACATCAATGCTTCTTTTGTGGTATCTAAAGAAAGTGGTTACCTTTCCATCGTGAGGATGTGAGTCAAATCCTCTGACATACTCTGCAAGGCTGATTCAATTTTTTTTTAGGTGGCGCTAGTTTAGGATGCTTTAAAACAATAGAACCCATAATCATTTCAATTTTCTTAGAGACTTCAAGAACCTTTTCCTTCTCTTCCTTCGGTTCATACCTTAACTGTGCAATCGATAACCTCTTCTTGTTTCAACTACTTACTCTTCTTAGTGAGATTCTTTTTTTCCTTATCTAATTCCTCCTCTAGGAATCTTACTCTATCATTTCTTCTGAATAGTCTAGCGTTAATCTCAACTGAAAATTTGTTGAGTGCATTACACACCTGCTCATCGACAATTTTGAGAATTTACTAAGGGATTTAATCCTTTTATCTGTTTCACCTTCATCAACGCTCCTTCATCAGCGCTCCTTGACTTACTTTGAACTCAAGTTCATCCACGTGGGACTTGAACAACCAATATAACATCTTTTTGGTTTTTGGATATGATCCTTCTTCATCAAATAAAGTCATAACCAGGAGTTCTTCTGTTGGTACGGTGCTTTGGAAGTGCGTGCATAGCACCTTTCTTGGATCATTGATGTATCCCATTCCTTTCCCTTATTTGCTACCACTACTCCCTTCCCAACCTGTTCGAGCAGCCTTTCATGTGCTTACAACCAAATTGGGATTCCCACCCATGCTGCCATATTCTTTCCCAACACTTTCTTCTTCTATTTCCTTCAAAATTTCATCTACGCTCTGCTCCAACTCCTGCTCCACCAAATCCTTAATGATGCCCACTACTTCTCTTTCGTAGCATTTTCCACTTGTTCCTTAGTGAGGCTTGGGGTTCCCTAATTTTTGGTGTTTACCTCTTCGCTCACCCTCTTTCCTTGATCTTATGTTTCCTCCTTATCATTCTCCTCTTCATCTTCCTCCTCCTCAGATTCATGTACATTATATACCGGATGGTCTTGACCTCCTTCAAGCTTGTCATCATCCCTGTTGCTAATGTAGGCCTCTAGGCTCTTTGTTTCCTCTGAGTCTACCTTTTCTACCACCTTCCGATTCTTCCTAGCTGGCGATTCCAATATATGAGGTTATTCCTTCTATTTCTCCTTAATAGGCAACATCTTCCTTAGTGATTATTCATGTGTGAGGGTTCCTTCATGCTCTGGAACCTATTCTTCTAGGGAATTTTCCTTGACAGGGACTTCTTCCTGCATGCGTAAGTGCTAGGATTAGGGATTTCTTCTAGCGCACCCATCGATTATGCAAGTATAAACACTTGGTGCCTTCTTCTCCTACACCTCCTCTCTTTCTCTCTTCTTTAGTGTGGCCTTTTTCCGACTGTGGGGTCTTCTAGGATGGAGACATCACTCTCTAGATATGAACCTTTCTCAAACTTAGGCCTTATGCACAGATATACCCTTCCTGTAAACCTTCTACCGATTGACAGGGTTATCATCTTATGTATACTTTGTTGGAGACATACTTCTCCATGTATGTGTGCTTCTTAGCATATACGAGCTTTCAAAGTGCATCTCATAATGGTCTTTGGTCTACCTCACTAAGGTTGACCCCTGGCTGAGAAGTATTGCACAGTGAAGGAGAAGGGTAGCTTGCACCATGGGCTCTTATTCCCATTTGTTAATGTTAACGTACCAATGTAGAAATGTTGGTAAAATTAAAACTCTTCCTCTCCATCCACGAACATGGGAAACTACTCAGGGATCCTCCATTCTACCCCGAATGCATCATGCATTCACTTGTATAACTTTTCTAAGCATGCCTTGTGGGCGACCATCATGGTTTCACAAGTATACTTCTCAAAACTTTTTGCGAGAGATGGATTGTCTTCTGGGTATTCCCAAATGAAATTCTATAGCCCATTAGGCATCCAATCTCTGAGAAGACGATGGTGAGGAGAATGTTTCTGAATAATATCTTTTCTCCTTCTTGCGCACTAATTATGATCACATCCGCAATAAAGGCAGACAAGTTATAGATGGTACCTTATGATATCTTCTAGCATACATTTAACCATGCCTTGTTTACATGCATCCATCTTTCTTGATCACTAAGTTTGGTGACCAAGCGTACAACAATCCTCATAACATGGTCTGGAATTTCTGTGATGTCAAAGTACCACAAACCCTTTTTATATTCATAAGCCTCCAGCAGTTTCCTTGATGACCTCCTTATCACCTAAACTATCATCTATGGATTCTCCCTCATGATTTAGGCCGGTGAATTTAGATATCAATTGAGGTGTTATGCACATATTACGGCCTGCAAAGTATAAGTTGTCTTCATGTATGCGTGACATCAACCACCGATATAAGCTGCTCAAACTTTCAAAAATAAGGCAACTCATACAATTGAAATATCCCTACCTTTTCCAAATTTACTTTCACCTTGTTGTTATATATTGACATTCCATTTAGTGTCTACAAGTAACTCTTCCTAGTAGCTGACCTCCCGAGGTCATCTTTAAGAGATGACCGGTGAATGTGGAATATATATGGATACAGACAAACTAGTTGGGCAATCTTATATCCTCAATACAATAATGGAATATGTGAATCTAAGGTGAAGAAGGCCCTCCTAACCTTGAATTGGTGTAATGGATCATTTGGATATAATAGTTGTTGAGGCTCAATCAATGTCGAGCTCTACCGAGATCTGTTTATTGGTTGTTGGATACGTGGGAAGTGACCTATGGGAGCTTCGTGTATATTTCCAGACAAGGTCATGAAAATGGTGATGGGAGGTGTAGTGGATTTTTCGAGGTTTTATGGATGACGATTTCTGGTCTAGTCCAGAAATCCTTAGCTTGATTGGCTACTATGTTTAATAAGGAGAATTGTGTAATAATGTCTGGTGGAAGTGGTGAGGACCTAAATACTAGTGTTCGTAAACCAACATCAATGTCTGATTGATTAGTAGGCCCATTGGGTTGTGGGACCTGTGGATCACAACCGTAAGTTCGTGGTTGTGGTGGACCTCCTATGGTCATATGAAGAGTTAATCTCTCCTTCCGACTATCCAATAATCATACGCCTTTTCAGCCTCTATGTTTAGAACTAGGAGTTGTGTAATTTTCTCAGAATACCTTACAGGTGTTCTGGCAACTTGAATGCGTAAGCTAGTGTCTATGTCGATGAGGAGGTCCCCTGCATTGGGTTGTGGAACTAGAGGATCACAACCAAATATTTGTTCTCTTTCGAGTCCTTGTACAGTCATACGGATATCCTATCAAGGTAGTCTATAGTTAGGATGATTTGACCAAAATGTGTATGCCTTGTCATCTTCAATATTTAACTCTCTCAGTTGTTCACTAATTGCTCATAGGTTTATTGTTGCTCGAAAGACCTGGATCCTAAGGTCTTGATCTATATCAGCTAGTGTTGTGGGGAGATTTGGTTGAGGCACTATCGGTTCAAATATGTATTCTCTGGGCTCTCTAGGTCCCGTGATTGTCATGCAAAATGATTCAACTTTTAACTAAAACTAATAAACTAATTATGAAAGATGTATCTACACTATGCATGTATTCTTTTATTTTTTGTATTTTTGATGAAGTATTTTAAAGGAATTAAAAGAGCATCTATTCTAATATATTTAGAAAATGGACAACTAATCTAGTAACAAAATTAAAACAAACAAAGTAGGTGTAGCTATTTGCCTGTGTAGTTGTGAATTTATCCTAAATATCTAAGCAACTAATTGATTTAAATTGAAAGACTCTCGATCCTACCTCAGAAGTGAGGAATGAATCATAGTTTCTCAGAAACTATCAATCCCCATAGCTTCCCTGGTGATATCGAGAGTGAGCTTTGACTAAAATAAAATAATTTACTACTCTATTTGATATGTTGTAACTAGAACTTTGATAGCTCAAACCTGGAGTTTACAAAATAGTGGTAAATCTAGTTGTGTGTGACTTCATCCCCTCAGTGTGATCTCCTCGTTCCTTCATGTTCTCTTGAATCCAGAAAAGCATGTATATGATAGCATCAGCAAGAATAAGGTACTCGAACAATGGCAGCTTTGGATATAGACCGAATACAATGCGAGTAAGAGAGGGATAGTGCAAGTGAACAGAGCTTGACTATGCAATTCCTAGTGGGATTTATTGTGGGAATACAACACAAATACATCGAGAGTTCTAGAAACTATCTTTTGTGACTAAACAAAACCTGTAACTCTAAATGGATTCCAACCTAAGAATGAAACTACCTTATTCTAAACTGACTTGCATGGAACAACAATGAAGCAAGATTGAAACAAGAAGATCAAATGACCTCTAAACAACAAAGGAAGACTAACAATGGATGCAAAACATGAAACTATTGGAATTCTAAGCAAGAAACTCAAAGGACTGAATGATTAAATAGAGAAGGAGAGGGGCCATTTGTTTGAAAACAAGTTGGCTATTTATAGCAAATGCATTCACTAGAAGGTAACTTGGAATGGAACTCTTTTACCATTAAACAAAGTGAAAACACTATTTACATAGGGTGGCCAAAACATAAATGCAAAGCAAAGTAGCTGAAAAATGTGGATAGAAATTTGAATTTTACATTTTGATCGTCGAAATTTTATAGAAAATGCACACATGATCACCACCTGCATGGCAGGCGGTGGTTATGGGACCGTTGCCCTATCCTGGGTGGTAGTCATGGGACCGCCACCCGGGCAGGTGGCGGTCTCATCACTTAAGACCAAAATGCAAGGAAAAAGGGGGAAGAGGGTAGAAAAACAAAGCACACGGAGGTTGGATGAGGCATATGAGATACAAACGTATACTTGGCGAGCTTTTCTGGATCCCGAACACCTTGCGAGGAGACCTGTATCATCATTGGGGTATGTGTAACATCTTTTCGGTGGCAAGTACCCTACAATTTTGGGTACGTACATATTGCCCCCTCGGAGAAGCATTTTAGCCATGAAGAGGCGTAAAATGGTGGATCCGAGTATGGCGGTCCCGAAATGGGGAGTTAGGGGTTATACCTGACATGCCCGTGTGTCGGAAAGTCACCATCCAAACTCCCACTATCTACAAAATGAAAAAGGGGACTCAAGTGCAGATAGATAAAATAAATCAAGAAATAAAACTAAATTGATATGAAATGAGGACTTACCATTTGTGTGGGGTTTAGAACTTACCTCCGTCGATGCTCCAACCCTACGAAAGACATTCAAAATCAATTTTAGAAAGCTATATATATATATAAAATGAACTCATTTTACTATTCATTTACGTGTGTCGATTTGGTGGTTTTTGAGCTCTGGGACCCACGGTGACCATTTTCGGTGAGAGTATAGTCAAAACGTCCATTGCGAGAATGTGATCATGCCTCCGAGAGTGGAACATCGACCCGTGAAGTCTTAGGTTAGTTTTTCTCAATTCATTCCTTTTAAACCTAAAATGTAAAAATGTTGAAATCTTTGTCTTGGGGGGATTATTTTTGAAAATGCTAGTTTTAAATGAGTCTCTAGGGGGCGCCCATAGGGTAGGTCTTTATTTTCTTAAAATGGTGTTTTTGTGCATTTTTAATGCATTTTAGGGCTTCATGAGCCGTTCACCGATTTGGGATAGGACCACCACCCTACACAAGGTGGTGGTCATGGGACCACCACCCTAGAAGGTGGTGGTTATGAAACCGCCACTCTACACAGGTGGTGGTTCATAACAGAATGCAAAAAAAGATGTTTTATTTAATTGTTTTTACATTTTTAGTATTTTTACATGTTCTTGATAATTTTTCTAGTTGGATTTTGTTACTAACTTACTCTTTTTCTGTGTTTTTGGGTGGATGTAGAAGGAGGAGTACATTAGATGGAGTAGAGAGAGGGAGTGTGATTGGCTCCCAGTAGTGTTAGAGGCACTCACTCAGGCAGAGCGAGATACTCTTCAGAGGGTTGGCATTTGGAGGATTGCACAGGTCCCTCATGTTACACCTGCTAGTCACATATTATGTGACTTATTTTCATATTGGGATGTAGATCAGAACACTTTTTCGATTTCCAGGAGTTAGGGGTGAGTGGACCATCACCCTAGAGGATGTTTATCACATATTGGGGGTCCCGATTCTTGGGAGGTGATTGTCTCTTAAGACAGCAGTGTCAGATCTCAGGTGGTTCAGTGGGCCACTTATATGGGGGATGTCATTGTTTCCATGGGGTCGAAGAAGGGGGTGAAGGTCTGCTCCATTGTTGAGTCAGATATTCCTGTGCTCGCAAGGCTATCATGGGCATCCTTGCTTCGAGATTGATTGGGGACAAGGGAGGGGACACTCTCTTATATTGTTGGGCTCCCATCATTGCACAGATTGAGGGCCATGGCCGCATTTACACTTGGGGAGTAGACATCCTCGGGACCACCTACCATGATTTATATAGGGTGGTTAGACTATAGGGACAGTCATTGAGCCACCCCACTCTTGTCATGAGTTGGGTGTATGAGCACATCATTCCGTATGGGAGAGGTGTATAGGCAGAGGATCCTGGGGCCATCAGGGCGTAGCGAGGTGGATAGGGATGACCATTCTTAGAGTGCCTCACCAGCCAGTGGCCTCTTTGACCACTGCGAGACATGGAGGCTACTCCTTATCAGGCCATGGTCAGGGTTATGGGGAGAGGAGACACTCACATTGATCACTTGCCACACTACCAGTCAACTGGTAGATAGGACGGGGAAGTTGGAGATCCACCCCTTTGACAGAGTACCACAGCAGTTCGGCCTCCCATACATTGACATGTTTCCTCCAGTGGGGCCAATGTATAGATCTATTCGTGAGGCTCGGGGAGGTCCTAGAGGCCGGGGTTGGACCATGGTCACTCTGGTGTTCCCATCGCAGCTAGGAGGGTGGTTCGTGCTCGAGGGGTAGCTAGTGCTCCTCGGGCACCTTTACTTCAGATTGCCACCGGTCCTGCCCATAGCAGAGATGAGCCTATTGATGTGGACTCCAAGTTTGAGGAGTTCACTGGGGAGAGACAGAGGAGAGAGGAGATGGAGACCGGAGCCGGTGGGACAGGTGAGGAGGATGACAAGTGATTTTGAGTGGCATGATACTTAGGATATCTTACGGGCCGAGAGGGCGGAGTAGAGCGTAGAGAAGGTGACTTTGATTTTAGAGGAGTTGCCTTCTCAGGATTTAGGGGGAGATGGTGAGTCCGTGGCAGGCCATCACATTGCTCAGATGTGGGAGAGGGATGAAGATAGTCAGTGGTAGTGTCAGTGGTAGGTGTGGATCCTAGAGATCCTACCTAGAGGCCTGGAGATCCAAGTGAGTTACTACTCTTTTCTCAACTTTGCTTTAGTTAGAATTGTTTAGTTGTTATTTCCTTTTGTTGTTTTGTTTATCTTTGGTTTTATTTTGGACAACTTTCTAACTTGTGTGTTTCTCCTTTTTATTTGTAGTGACTACTGAGGGATGGTGAGACTTGATTCACCAGGTGTGTGCTGACACTCTATTGCTCCCTTCTGATGGTACTCGGGGATGAGCTCATTGAGGATGTTGGGGAGCCCTCAGCAGCTGGTCGACATACAAATGTCTTTTCCCCTGTCTGGAAGGTGGAAAAGATCATTACCTCCCTTCGCACTGAGCTAGCTGGATATAGGACTGTTGAGCATTTGATGAGGAGGAGTCACTCTCATAGTGAGACCACAGCTGCTGGCCATGATCATGAGCCCTCCATCCATTTAGAGCGTCATCACAACAGAGTCCTAGTGTGGCCATACACCTTCTGAGGGATCTCGCAGAGATTGAGAGATCATAGTGTCTTTTTGTAGTGACTTTTGGTCGGATATTTGTATGATTGTTTTGTATTTTCTGGGCTCATTGAGCATTTTGACCATGCCTTAGTGCATGATGGCATTGTACATGAAACACCATTTATATATATATATATATATATATATATATATATATTTTGGATCTAGACTATCTTGGTGTCTAGAATTTTGTGACTCATTTCCCATGTGTATACTAGATGTTTTTAGAGTATTTGTTTTCATGCTTTTTAGAATGTATGCAATGGATGACAAATGATAGAAAATACTAAACAAAATGTTTTACTTTATATGCTTTTGTAATGCTGATATGTGATGATGAACACATTGTAGTATTGAACTTTCGACCTCTTTGGGCAATGTCTGTGATTTCTTCTTATGTTGGCAAAATGTGATGAATGTATAGTGATAAAGAGATGAACTTGCCCCATTCCCAACTCCATGCAACTAGTAAGATGTGAGGGCTCAACACCAAGAGTTGGGAAGGGCACAAATTGTATGAGTTTGACTGAATGGAACGATGAGAGATAGACAAACCAGTGACAAAAACCAAACTTAGACCTACACACTTACCCTACTCAGAACTACCACCAAGCTTAGAAGGCCACTTACTTTTAGTTTATCTAGACTTAGATCTATAAATGGCAACTTGGTTGACAAAATCTGGTTTTGAGGATTTGATCTCTTTGGAATTTGGACATTTGTTTTTACTTAATATAATTTGATTTGTATTTCTAGAATACCAAGATTTGTTAATTTGTGTGAATGGACCCCCACACCCTACCTCATGCCACTAGTAAGAAGCATGGGTTTGTCACCAAAGGCAAGATATAGGTGAGTAAGGGCACTTCTTTCCTTTCCCAACCTCACACCACTAGTAAGAGATGTGGGCTTATCACCGAAGGTTGGTGGGGCAAAGAAGTGTGTAAAATAAAATATTCTGTTTGCTTGGCATTTTTATTCTATTTGATTTTGACACTTCGATGATGTGACTTTGGGATATCCTTTCTTTCAAAGAGACATAAGAGGGATAGATGTGACACCAAGAAGCTTCTAGAATAGACCGTAGGTAAGGACAACTTCACCTAGTAGAAAGAAAGAAAAACCAAGTATGTAGGCCTTGGTATGGTTTTCGTCAATACTTTTCTGTCAAACTTGATGAGAAGATTTGAAATTACTTGATGATGTTTGAAGAGATGTGATTTGAATGCTTTTGCCAATATTTTTTAAATTTGTAATAGATTGCTTAAGAGTAAGTTCCTTGACTACAATTTTTATGAAATGAGTGGACAAAATGAAACAACTAGATGACTAATGCAATGTAGGTAGCTATAATGTATAAGTGGTGATTCTGATGTCTTATGCATAAAACCATTTAAGATGCAAGGAATTGATAGTTTCATTGAATTCCTCACCTTCTAGTGTGCATAAGAGATACGCACCATTTCCATAGTCTTTCATGACTCGGTATGGGCCCAACCACTTGGGCCAAAACTTCCTTCCTTCGTTGGTTTTCTTATCAATCGGTTATCTAGTCTTAGAACTAGATCTCCCTCATATATTTCTCACTCATAGATTTTTTTTATACTACTGGCACATCCGGTCAACATAGGCTCTATGTTTCATTGTTTGACATTTAGCCTAGCCTCATCAAGGCTTTCCAGTTGAGAGAGGTGTGCCTCCCTGTAAGCTTCTTCATCCAAAATCCCTTGTAATGAGATGCGGAGACTAGGTATTTCAACCTCAAGTGGGAGAACTGCTTCTACCCCGAATACCAATGAGAAAGGGGTTGCTCTTGTTGGTGTTCTTATTGAGGTTTGATGGGCCCACAAGGCCGGATATAGTTTTAGATGCCAATCTCGCTTGTTCTCCTTAACTGTTTTGAGGAGAATAGCTTTTAATGTTTTGTTTGTTGCTTCGGCTTGTCCATTGGCTTGAGGGTAGTAAAGAGAGGCCGTGTGATGGTTTATTTTGAATTTGTTGCATAACTCATGGACCTCATCATTTTTAAAGGATGTGCCATTATCTGAGATAATGACTTGTGGGACACCATACCTACAAATGATTTGGTTCAGAATGAACTTGGCAATTACCGAACCTGGTACGGTGGTGAGAGGCATGGCCTCTACCCATTTGGTAAAATATTATGGCTGTAATTATAAAATTATGGCCATCGGTTGATGAGGGAGAGAATTTCCCTATCAAATCTAGACCCCACGTGGAGAAGGGCCATGGGGTTGCTATTGGTTGTAGGGATTGTGTTGGCATGTGAATCTCATGAGAGAATTCTTGGCATTTGTGGCACTTACGTACAAAATCTACTACGCATCATGTGTTCGAGAGTGGGCCAAAAATAGCCCATCGATGTATTTTGTGAGTAGTGGCATGACCACCGAAGTGGCCTCCACATATCCCACTATGGGATTCATAAAGAATCTTCTTGGATTCTTCTGTGTCGACGCATCTTAGAAGCATGCCATCGAAGGCTTTATGATAGAGTACTTGTTCTAAAACAACATATTTAGCAGTGATAATGTGTAAATTGCCTTCTTTTTGTGATGTGGCACTTTTCGGGTATGTGTGGTCCATGATAAAATTGATGATATCAGTGTACTAGGGACATGTAGAGATGGGGGGCCTGGTTTCAAAAAAGTATATACACTCATCAGGAAAGTCTAGATTTACCAAATTGCCTCCATCTAATGGATTGTTAGCTAACTAGTCATAATGATTTGTCCCTTAACGGATTTTTGGTTTACAAATGTTAACTCAAATTCACCCATTAAGGTTATGAAACACCCAACCTTTTTAGATAAAGACCCTTGCATGAGGAATGTTCACAAATGATCTGTCTTTACAATGACCCTTGTTTCTTGGTTTAACATGTAATGTCTTAAACGTTTTATTACAAAGACTATGGCAAGGCATTCTCTCTCTGCCTATGTATAATGTGTTTCATAATCGAGCAACGTTCGGCTAATGAAATAGACTGCATGTTCTCATTTATCATTGTCTTCTTGAGCCAAAGCATGTAAGGCTAGCGAGACATCAGTGGCCCATGAGTATAGGATCAAAGGGTGGTCTAGTCTGGGAGGCATTAGCATGGGTGGAGACAACAAGAAGCATTTAACTACTTCAAAGGCCTCATTGCATTCTTCAGTCCAATCAATGCTATAATATTTCTTTAATAGATTGTTGATTGGATGAATGGAAAAACTTAAATCGGGATGAACCTTTGGATTGCACCGAGTTTCCTAAGAAATGACCGATTCCAGACTCGTCGATGGTGGAATCATTTTGAGAACAGCCTGATTTTGGCTGGATCAACATCAATCCCTCGTGAAGATATAATGTAGCCCAAAAGTTTACCTCTGTCACACCAAACATGCATTTCTCTGGGTTTAAAGTGATGCCATATTCAATCAATCGTGAGAGGATGATACAGAGTACTTCTGGATGATCACAACATTTCTTGGCCTTGGCCAATAAGTCATCCACATAGGATTCCACAATTTTATGGATAAGATCATGGAATATGTATGTCATTGCCCGCTGATATGTAGCATCGGTGTTCTTAAGACCGAAAGGCATGACAACGTAACAATAAGTTCCCCAAGGAGTTATAAATGTAGTTTTGGCTTGATCTGTTCAGATATTTTAATCTGATTATACCCTGAGAACCCATCCATGAGGGACAACAGTTCAAATCCAGTTGTTGCATCAACAATAACATCAATGGATGGTAATGGGAAGTCATCTTTGGGACAAGCTTTGTTAATATCCGAAAGTCTATGCAAATGTGTATCTTCCCATTCTTTTTTAGAACAAGGGACGATATTAGATACCCATTGTGAATAGTCAATGGGTTTGATGAATCCCACTTGGAGAAGTTTTATTACTTCCTCTTTTACCATGAGAGCCACTTTTGGCTTCATTGGTCTTGACTTTTGTTTAATTGGTTTTGCATCTGGTTTAGTGACAAGATTATGTACCATGATGTGTGGTGCAATGCCGTCATTTCTTTATAGTTAAATGTGAAATCCTTTTGATGTTCTTTGAGGATTTGGGTGTGTATTTCTATCTCCTCGGAGTTAATGAGGATCCCAACTTCAAAATTTTTGGTTCTTCCTGTTTTGATGTTTATGTCAATGGTTTCTTCTATTAAAGAAGTGTTACCTTCTTCAAATTCAGGTGGGGCTAGAGGTAGTTCCAAGCTTTCTCCATCTTCTACCTCGTAGATATCAAGATCCTTTTGTGGAGGAGACTCTACCATGGGATTTCCAAAATAGGAAGAGGAATGTGGTATTAGGGAAAGATCCACTATGCGGTGAGCAAGGTGTAGCTCCGCATAGGTGTTTAGATATTCGAGAGTGACTCTATCACCATCAAAGTGATCCAGGATAGGAAAATCATTCTCAGCCTCTCCATGAGTGAGGAGTGGGTTTGTTGGTATTTTACGTATTAATGGTTTCAGTATGAAGTGATACTGTGAAATTTGTATCTTCCAACTCACTGTTTGGAGTGAAATGGGAAGTTGAGGTTGCTATTGAATCAGTGAGAAGGTTCTGCTCTCGTGGGATTGCTTCAATTGATATGAAGTTAAATCCCTTGCTTAGATCTAATACCGTTGTTTTGTAGAGTTGTAAATGTTCAACCCTAGTTTCATATACCTCAGAGACTTGGTTTGCAACTAGTTGTGAGTCTCCTAGCACTCTAATGTTATCAACACCCATTCTTTTGGCTAGGATGAGGCCAAGGAGGAGAGCTTCGTACTCAACTCCATTGTTTGTACACTCAAAGTTTAATTTAAAGGTGAAAGGTAGGATCTTTCCCTTAGGTGAAGTAAAGATCACTCCTGCCCTAGCTCCAAAGTGACATCTAGCTCCATCGAAGTGGAGAGTCCAATATTTTCTTGGAAAAATGGATGTTGGGATATTTTTGTATCTATTTCTTCTGCTTGGTTACTTCTACCATAAAAACTTCATCTGATGGAAGAGAAGTAATTCCCAGGGTGCATCCCATACCCATAGAATCAAATGGTAGGAGAATAGGTAAGTCTTTCTCTAGCAACTCGATAATTTTTACGGTAGTCCCTAGTGACATTGTTTCTATGATGTTGGTCTCATTTTTGAGTGCTAGAATGCCCTCGACCAGATTTGTAATTTCTAATTCTGTGGTGGGTATCAACTTCTCTTTTGGTTTTGAATTAATTGGTTTTCTAAGTTGATTTTTGGGAGTTCAAACTCGGAGTGAATGCTTAGTCTTTTCTTCAAATTAGCTAGGTGTATATCGAAGGGTTTTGGGTCACCTTGTGCCACAAATATTTTCCCTAAGTGTAGAAATCTTATTTCTTGGAATAACGTGGAAGGGATTGCCTTCATGCGGTGTATCCATGGCCAACCGAGGATCATATTATAGTTGGTTTCCTGATCTATAATATAAAATTTGGTGAGGACCATCTTGGGTCCTAAAGTGACTGGTAAAACTATGGTTCTAATTGAGGTGGCCTTGAGGCTATCATAACCTCTTAGCATATTTTGTGTTGTGGAACAATTTGTCTCTCCATATCCTAACTTTTGAAGAAAAGTGAAGGGGACTATGTTAACTGCTGCCCCATCATCAATCATTGCGCATTTAACATAATTATTGTAAACCCATACTTGTAAATGTAAAGTTGGGTCACCTCTTCATGTAATTTCAGCATTTGTTGGCATTTTGCTTATATCAAATATAAACTCAGTATCCCTATCTGGCTGCCCTGGAGGGTAGACATCAAAGTCTACATGGTTTACTTGTGTTTCTAGAGGAGGAGTGATGTTGATTAAATGACCAAGGCCTAACACTTCTAAGAGGGCAGCCCTATGGGTGGAGAGTTCTTTAACAAATCCAAAAAGGAGATGTGAGAGAAGGTTTTAGTTAAGTCATTAATTAAATCATAGGCACCTATGGGTTTTACCAATGTTTGTTGAATGTTGTCTAGTTCCAATGGATAACTTGGAGTTGGTTGAGAAGAATAATCCCGTGTTCTTGTTATGGTTTCTATGGGTAGCTCGGTGTCTAACTCTACCAAACCAACTATCTTAGTTTGGGGTGAGTTCCTAGTTGGGGCGAGGCTGGTGGATTTAATGAAGTTGAGGCTTCATGATCATTGTTTCCTGTTATAACACCCTTGTTTGTTCCACTAGGATCTAGCCTATTATTGTTAGAATGGTTTGGGAGTGGATCATTAAAGATCTTGAGGGGTGAATTTTGAGGGGAAACTACCCTGTATAAGTGTTTGGCATGGGTACTATAGAATTTTCTAAAAACATATCTATAAAGAGTTGTTTTTGATCTTCTGGACAAACACTACATGAATTTATTATAGTCATGACAAGTCCTAGTATCATGGCCTTGAATCTTGTGGAAACCACAATACAAATTGGGATTATAATTTTGAGGTTGTTGATTTGAAACCTGTTGTGGCCCAAAATTCTGATAAGGTTGCTGGTTGCTAGAGTTAAAATTTTGAGGCTGTTGCCTTTGGTTTTGACTCTGATATCCAATTGGGTTTTGATTTGGACCTTGTGTTTGGATTTTTCATTGTTGTTGTTGTTGTTGTTGTGGTGTTGGTCGTGGTGGATGATTAAAATCCACCGTGTTGATTGTTGGAGTAAAATTGTTATTTCATTGATTATTAATGGGTGGCGAAATGTTTACAACATTTGCTCTTTTAACTTGGTCAGTTACTCCATCTGTTGTAACTCCATGGTTCTTGTTAAGGATCTTAGGTCCTTGATTAGCATTCCTGGTATTAGGATAGGCCATGGTGTTTTGATTGGGAGTGGTTAATTTCCCATTTGTCCCATATGTCTTACGACCACTATCTATCACTACTTGGTCGATTCGGAGAGCACTCTCAAGTACTTCATCGTAAGTTCTTAGTGGGAACTTCTAGACTTCTTCCTTTATCTCTCTATTGAGAGAATGAAGGAATAAATCACATAGTTCCATTTGATCCATGTTTGGAGAACTTGCTGATGAGTAGAGAACCGTACGCCATCTTTGAATAAAATGAGCAACGGATTCATTATGTTCTTGTTTAATATGTAAGAATTCCTGATTCTATTCTTAATAATTTGTTCATATCAAAAGCTTTGATGAACTCTGACACGAGTTGTTTAAATGAGTGTATCGAGGCTTTAGGTATTTTGTAATACCAATCAAGGGCAATACCCTCTAAGGTTTTAGGGAATATCTTAGCAACAACCCCATCCTAAGGGAGTAATTCCCGTATGGCTATGGCATAGGCCTTAATGTGTGCATTTGGATCTCCTTCCCCTTTGTATTTGGGTAAATCGGGAAGAGGTCTTGGAAGCATAACACTTCGTATGGTGAAGTCTAGGGGCTCTTTTAAATATTTTGAATAAGTCCCTACCGCATAGGCCTCGACCATCGATGGTGCTTGTTGAGGGGGTGGGGGTGGCATGGTTTGTTGATATGGCATAGCGTATGCATTTGTAGGGACATAAGGGAATCCCGTGGTTGAAAAAACATCCAGGAGAAGAGAACATGTCTCCTTGTGGTGATTTTGAATAAATTTTTAAGTAGGGAGGAGCATTGTTTTGGTATGGGTTGTTTGGTGCCAAGTCGGGAGGTATCATATTTTCAATTGGAGTGGCATTTGAAAATGCGGTCCTAGTTGGTGTTTGCTATGGGTAATTATATGGATGTTGAGGAGGCATGCCTAACATGCCTATTCCTGTAAGGAGGTCAACCTGACTGGGGTGATACGGAGGGTTGGGGATTCTTGCTTGCCCAAAATATGAATTTTGGTTTGCTTGAGCAAGTTCAGTCCTCTAACCTTCTCAACTAAGGCTGAAATGACCTCTATTGGTGAAGACATAGTGTTTTTCCTTAATGGCATTTGTTGTATACCTTGAGGTTGTAAAGGGGTATGATACCCTGCTATGAATTGATCATTACCCTACCAAGCTTCACCGAGGCATTTCCCATAGGTGGAGGAATGGGGGTGTTTTCTTGGAGTAGGGTATCAAATTGTATTTGCAGACTCCCTATAGGTGGGTACATGTTTTGGAAGCATTGTTCACTTCTAGTGTAGCATGCTAAGTACTCCTCATCCAAAAATGGGAGTGGATCTGATTGTCTACTAATTTGTGGTCTGAATAAGACCCGAGGAGATGAAGTGGATTCTCTAGTAAACATCATATTGTTAGAGCCTGAGGGCTCTGGTTGTTGTGTTTGTGCAAGCTGATCCAACTCCTCAATTGAATGAAGAACTGGAACTAGTTCTTTGAGGGGGAGTTTGAGATGACAAGTAATTACTTGAATAGTTATCAGCCCATGCAGAAAGCAAGGGTGATGGTTGTCTATTTGTTTGACCATAATTTTCTTCGAGACCTGAGAGAGGTCTGCCATATGCATCGTATCCCAACATATTCAAGGGGTATATGAATACCCGCAGAATAATGGGAAAGAGCGAAGGTGGATGAAAGAAATGAAAATAAAAGAGGAAGAATTGTTTGGTTCACGTCGGGTTCACCAATTTTGTGGTGAAGTTGATGTGAAGGCTAATGAGGTAGATCTGAAGGTTGCATGTTCATTTTACATCGGGTTCACCAATTTTATGGTGAAGCTGATGTGAAGGCGAATGAGGTAGATAAGATGAAATAGTTGTTTGTTTCACGTCGGGTTCACCAATTTTGTATGATGGAAAAGTGACATGCAAGCATAAGAATCTACAAGTAACTCTTCCTCGTACGACCTCCCGAGGTCATGCCGAGATGGCCGGTGAATGTGGAATATATATGGATACAGAAAAACTAGTTGGGTAATCTTATGTCCACAATACATAATAATGGAATTTGTGAATCTAAGGCAAAGAAGGCCTCCTAACTTGAATTGGTGTAATGGATCATTCGGATATAATAGTTGTTCGGAGGCTCTAATCAATGTTGAGCTCTACCACGAGATCCTGTTTATTAGTTGTTGGATACGTGGGAAGTGACTTGTGGGAGCTTCGTGTATATTTCTCCAGACAAGGTCATGAAAATGGTGATGGGAGGTGTAGTGGATTTTCGGGGTTTTATGGACGATTCTCTGGTCTAGTCTAGAAATCCTTAGCTTGATTGGCTGCTACGTTTAATAAGGAGAATTGTGTAATAATGTTTGGTGGAAGTGGTGAGGACCTAAATACTAGTGTTCGTAAACCAACATCAATGTCTGATTGATTAGTAGGCCCATTGGGTTGTGGGACCTATGGATCACAACCGTAAGTTCATGGTTGTGGTAGACCTCCTATGGTCATATGAAGAGTTAATCTCTCCTTCCGACTATCCAATAATCATACACCTTTTCAGCCTCTATGTTTAGAACTAGGAGTTGTGTAATTTTCTTAGAATACCTTATAGGTGTTTTGGAAAATTGAATGTGTAAGCTAGTGTCTATGTCGATGAGGAGGTCCCTTGCGTTGGGTTGTGGAACTAGAGGATCGCAACCAAATATTTGTTCTCTTTCGAGTCCTTATACATTCATACGGATATCCTATCAAGGTAGTCTATAGTTAGGATGATTTGACCAAAATGTGTATGCCTTGTCATCTTCAATATTTAACTCTCTTAGTTGTTCACTAATTTCGATAGGTTTACCATTTCTCAAAAAGACACGGATCTTAAGGTCTTGATCTATACGAGCTAGTGTTGTGGGGAGATTTGTTTGAGGCACTATCGGTTCAAATGTGTATTCTCTAGGCTCTCTAGGTCCGTGATTGTCATGCAAAATGATTTAACTTTTAACTAAAACTAATAAACTTTATTATGAAAGATGTATCTACACTATGCATGTATTCTTTTTTTTTTTTTTTTTTCGATGAAGTATTTTAAAGGAATTAAAAGAGCATCTATTCTAATATACTTAGAAAATGGACAACTAATCTAGTAACAAAATTAAAACAAACAAATTAGCCGGTGTAGCTATTTTCCTGTGTAGTTGTGAATTTATCCTAAATATCTAAGCAAATAATTGATTTAAATTTAAAGACTCTCGATCCTACCTTAGACAGTGAGGAATGAATCATAGTTTCTCAGAAAATATCAATCCCCACATCTTCCCTGGTGATATCGAGAGCAAGATTTGACTGAAATAAAATAATTTACTACTCTATTTGATATGTTGTAACTAGAACTTTGATAGCTCAAACCTGGAGTTTAAAGAATAATGGTAAATCTAGTTGTGTATGACTTCATCCCCTCAGTGTGATCTCCTCGTTCCTTCGTGTTCTCTTGAATCTAAAAAAGTGTGTATATGATAGCATCAACAGAATAAGGTACTTGAACAATGGCAACTTTGGATATAGACCGAATACAATGCGAGTAAGAGAGGGATAGTGCAAGTGAACAGAGCTTGAATATGTAATTCCTAGTGGGATTTATTGCGAGAATACAACAAAAATATGCTGAGAGTTCTAGAAACTATCTTTTGTGACTAAACAAAACCTGTAACTCTAAATGGATTCCAACCTAAGAATGAAACTACCTTATTCTAGACTAACTTGCATGGAACAACAATGAAGCAAGATTGAAACAAGAAGATCAAATGACCTCTAAATAGCAAGCAAAGAAAGACTAACAATGGATGCAAAACATGAAACTATTGGAATTCTAAGAAAGAAACTCAAAGGAGTGAATGATTAAATAGAGAAGGAGAGGGGACATTTTTGTTGAAAACAAGTTGGATATTTATAGCAAATGCATTCACTAGAAGGTAACTTGGAATGGAACTATTTTACTATTAAACAAAGTGAAAAAAACTATTTATAGGCGGCCAAAACATAAATGCAAAGCAAAGTAGGTAAAAATGTGGATTGAAATTTGAATTTTATGTTTGACGCGATCATCAAAACTTTATGGGAAACGTGAATGGAATTGCCTCCTCTTGCGGGGTGGCGGTTATGGGACCACCACCCTTTCCCGGTGGCGGTCAGGACCGCCACCGGGGTAAGGGCAGCGGTCTCATCACTTAAGACCAAAATTCTAGGAAAAGGGGGCAGAGGGCGTAACAAAGCACGCGGAGGCTAGATGAGGTATACAAGATACAAACGTATACTTAGCAAGCTTTTCTAGATCCTGAACACCTTTTGAGGAGGCTGTATCATCATTGGGGTATGTGTAACATCTTTCTGGTGGTGCAAGTACCTGCAATTTTGGGTACGTATAGTGTCCTATTGTTAGAAGAACCAGCCCAAATTCCATTTCTTTCTCTCGTAGTGCTCATGCGATGGTTGTAATCACTCACAACTATTTATCTCAAGTGCAACACCCACTCGTTTCCTAGTAATACTCCATTTGGAGTACTTTGCATTTCTACATACCATTGCTCATTGGAGCTAGCGATAGAAGTATTTTGTTTTACTTTTTCCTTTCCCTTATGTTTATTTGGTGTAACGGTCACCTTCTTTGGTGCCATTCTTCTTTTCTGGTTAAAATTTTAAACTCCTTTCTCTACTCTACTACTCTACTCAAAATCTAATACTTAACTTTGTGAAGAAATCCATCTCTTTCCATGCCCTAGCTTCCAAACCCTAACTAGAAAAACCCTTCCACAAGACGGCGTACTTCAAAAAAATTATCCTCATGCCCGTGTACTCCTTCCACTTTGGTTTGTAGATCCACCCTAGTCACACACTTAGATCTCTATGATTCTTCTTCCTTCACACAAATCTCTCTAGATGCCCTAGTTTGCAAGAGTGCTTCAACTTCGTAATAGCAAGGTAAAATAATGACTTATCCGACCTCATATTTATAGTTTTTCTCCTCTCCAACAATAAATTTTATACCACCTACCAATGTACTTAGCATTAAATGTAGCTTTTTCCACTAGGCCGACCTTAAGTTCCCTTACCCACGTGCCAAATCCTACGCGAAAAACTTTTACAACCTTCTAACACACAAAAATCTAATCTGATGAAGACTCTTACACACATGTCTACAACACCAAAGGCACTTCTTCTATCCTTTACCTAATTTTTTCCCTTGCCTACCTCATGTTGTTCCTATGCTCTTCATTATTTGTATGTGGTCTTTGTTATAGCCTTCTTGACACCACAATTCATTATCCACCATTTCCCCACGTGCTTTCTCAATCTTACGTGCTTCCTTCTACTGGGCCACTCAACTTTTACTATTGGATTATACTTTACTTTGCACTACTCCACCCACCAGAAATAGATGTACGGTCCTCTGCGCATACACAACTTTAGAAAATAATGTGGTTACCAGCGCACAAGGTGCAAAATAGAACAAAAAGAAAGGAACAAGCAATGAGAAAGGGAAACACAAGAAAAGACAAAGTGAAAAGGAAAACTTAAGCTAACTAAAAATACTACCTTATTTACGAACACCAAGGAGGCTTATTTATAGTAGGGCTTCAACCTACTCCCATTGAAATGACACAGTAATCTCGTCCCATCTAGCGCTTATAAATGGAAAGTTCTGAATCAAGGATGTGCGAGATCATGTAAGGTCCTAGCCAATGGAATTTCAATTTACCCAGATGGCACAAAAAATCAGAATCATATAACAACACCGTCTTCCCAACCTCAAACTACTTATTTTTGATATGACATTCATGTCATGACTTTTGTCTTGCCTTTTAAATCTTCTCTCGACTCCATCTAGCAAGTGATCACCTTTCATCTAACTACATCAAATTATAAATCCTCTCTTCCAAAGTGCTTATTCATCATCCAACCCTCATGCGTGCACTATAATTAGTGATGGTGATATGAATTCAACTAGAAAAAGCTTCCACTCCAAAACCAATTGAAACGGTGTGGCATTATTCAACCTCTTATAGGTTGTTATGTATGCCCATTAAAGCGGTGATACTTTTTCATCCCAATCTTGTCTTCCAACATCACAGATCTTGGTCAAGGTGTGACTTAGTATTTTGTTAAATTCCTTAGCAATTCCATTTTCCTATAGATGATAGGGGGTAGTCTTATGATGGGCCACCATAAATTCTACTAGTAGAATCCTAACTGTTTCATTGAGAAAATGTGTACCCCTATCACTAGTCAAGCTCAAAGGATAACCGTACTTGCTCATTATGTTCTCCCATAAAAATATAGTAGCTTTTGCTACAGTGTAATCCTTTGTAGGTGTTGCCTCTTCCCATCTTGTTAGGTAATCTATACAAGTGATGATATATTGTGAACCGGTCCTTTGCGTGGGTGGTAAAATTGGCCCTACAAAGTCAATTAACCATTTTTCAAATCATAGAGCACGACTATTGGTCTTTGGGAATTTAATCCCTCTTACTAGGTTTTCCAAGGTGTTGGTAATGGTAACAGGCCTTACAAAACTCAATACAATCCTGGTAGATGGTTTCCCACTAAAACCCTTCTATTAGAATCTTCCATGTGGTAGCATTTCCTGCATAGTCTCCTCCTTTAATCCCACCATGCGCTTCCTCCAAATTTACCACACACACATGTTCCAATACACATCAGCACATAAACTCATCATATCCTAACTTATACATATCTCCACTAATCAACATGTAGTACACGACACGTATTTCCAAATATTTTCTCTCTAAATCCTTCATCTCGTCCGGCACCACACTAGTTTTCAAGAATACTACGATATCTTCCAAGTCGAGGGCATGCGCTGCAACCTAAACAATTGTGTGTCTTTTATGGTATCCTCAATGCTTTGCACATTCTCCCTGAGTCAATCCTTGATAACTACTCAAGTCCTGAATTTCTTTTTCCTAGTTTTACAACCATCGAGAACTCAAACTCTTAGAATAATAGGACCTAACGGTATATGCACCCTTACAAAATGGGATTATTCACCAAGTATTTCAATGCCATTTGGTCCATATATAATATAAAGGGTGTTTCAACGAGATACTTTCTTAACTAATGAAACACATAGATCATTGATAGTGCCTTGATCTCAAAAGTACTTGTGTAATTATGTTCTATTGGTGTCAACTTCCTACTTGTAAAACATAAGGGGTGATCAATAATCCCCTTACCGAGGTTGTGCTATTATTTCTCCCATGGTTGTTCTGAGGCATAAACATGTACATGGAAAGAATTACCCCTAGAAGGAAAATGCAAGTATGGGTGTAGTGACAATCCCATCCTTCTAAGTGTCAAATGCCTTCTAATGCTCCTCTCCCCAACAAAAGGTACTCTTGTGCTTCATTAATTCCTCCAATGGCGCGGTGATCTTGGCATACCCCTTGATGAATTTCCTATAGTACCCTGTATGTCCAAGGAATCCACGCACTGCACTTTGACTAGTAGGCTCACCCAATCCCACAATAACTGCAACTTTGGCGGGATCCACTAGTAAGCCTTCCTTGCATATAATATGTCCTAACAGGTTCCAAATGTAGTAGCAAAGACATATTTCTTAATGTTGAGGATATCCTCAACTTCGAAATCTCTCAAACATCAGGCTCAAATTGTCACAATGGTCTTTTACCAACCCATAAACATCCAGTCATTTAGGTAAAATTAAATAAATTTGTGGATGAAGTCTTGAAATTCTTGTACCACGATGCACTGCACGAGAACATAGCAGGCACATTCTTCAATCCAAAACACATAATTGTGTAGTTAAAGCTTGCTCATTCAATTGAAAAATTTTTCTTTCTCTTTTATTCCTTTGCAATCCTGACTTGGTGATACCTTGAGAACCCATCCATGAAAGAGTAGACCTTGTGCCTAACTACTCCCTCCAGAATTTATTCAGTAAAGGGGGTTAGGAAAGGATCGATGACACATACGCATTGAGTCCATGTATTCCACATAGATCCTTATTCTTCCATCCTTCTTGATACTGATGACCATTGGGATTATCCATTCTGATTCCTCCACATCCTCAATGATACCAGATGTTATCATCTTGTCTATTTCTTCCTTGAACCATATGCGTAAATTCAGATTCATCTGATAAGGCCTCTTCGGATTAGGCACATACCTTTCTTCAACTTGGTCTTCATCTCCCCAAGGAATGGTGGATACCTTTGATTTCATGGTACTCACAAGGAACAAATCCTGGAACTCGCACAATAGATCAATGACCTTTAAAACTTCTTTCTTCGACCAATAATTCCCAATGATAGCTTCCTTCGGATTTGTATCCATGTCCTAATGTTAACCTTATTTATTTTCAAGGGCTCATAGTAGGTGCATGCTCACTCATCAGTGCTATCTATGAATTCATGCGTACCTTTAGAATGGTTAACATCCAAAATTTACATTTCCTGACCATATACTACATAGACCATTTTCCCTTTTTCCTTTTCTATTCATGCGTGCTCAAGCTATATTTTCTCTGATTCTTCTTCATCAAAAATTGTCTCTAAACTAGGTTCTTGTAGTAGCTCATGTATTCTATCTCCCATCACAAGTGTTATCTCCCATCGTAAGATGTTTGATTACTTATAACACCTTATCCACCGATAGCTTTATACTCCTATACTCGAAAGCTTGAATTAGATCAGCCTCCAGCTCTGCCGGTTACCTATTTGATGACTCATCTCCGAATGAATATACCATGCATGTGCACAACCTTATAAGGTGGAATATAACTTATGCACCCATAAAAAAGGTGGTAATGCTTCCGTGCTTCCCATCTAGGCCTTTTCACACACTTGGAAATGAAATGGCGTAGTCTCTTTACCATGGTAGTTTTTGATGACAATGGGCATGTTGCCCCTAGAGAACCTTATAGAAAATTTCACTCTTACCTCGCGCCATTTTGGGAGGCTCTCCCGATGATTATCCCACTAGCGCACTACCATTTTGAGAAGGTTATAACTAATAATTCTATTTCTATTGTTCTCATTCTTCCATTGAGCCTCCATCTCTTGTCGAGAAAATTTCGGGTATGATCCTCTAGAGTAACTCGAAACTTCTTCCCTCCTAGGTGCTTGGTCGAGAGCACCTTCATTACCCTTGTTACATATCCTCTCAACTATCACCCAATCAACTCATAATTCCCATGCACAAAATTGTCACATGAAATGCTAGTGATATCACTCAAGGGATAAGAATATTCAAACTGGATAACTCCCTCCATGGGATTTATTATCTCGGGATCTCGATGAAGTGCACATAGATTCGTCAAGGAATTCCTCTCCTAAGGGATCAGTATAGGGCACGATTTCCCATCTATTAAAGGGATAATCAACCTTTCTTCCTTATTCTTAAAACTGATATACCCCTTGTTAAACCATACATCGACATTATTCTTATAACACCAAGGGCACCCAAGTAATGCCAGAAATTATCCACCTTAGCGAGCACCAAGACTTCAAAGTCCCGGTGAACTTAGTCCCTTGAATAGTGATAACCACATCTTTCAAGAATCCAATGGGAATTTCCTTTGTATTTTTAACCATATACATCACATTTGAATATGGTTGTAATGCGGGCCTTCCCATTTGATGCCATGTGTCTAAGGTGAGAACATTGACCTTCGATCCAGTCTCAATGAGGTTATTTCCTAGAAGACACCCATTAACAATTACATTCAATGTAATCTCTTTATCATAGTCAAGGTTGTTAGGAGGAAGGTTTGCATGCAAAACCTACCTTTCATGCTCTTCTCTGGTGCATGGTACCTTCTCCCATAGCCATTCTCCTAGTAAGGGAATACTATTCTCTTATCTTAACATACTATATACTTCCCTAAATTAATCTAGGTCCTCCTTTAGAGCCTCTGCATTATTCCTTTGATCTAATTTCTTTGAATGCTCCTTTAGACATTGGATATCCCCTTGCGAACTCCTAATCACATCCATAGTCTCTTGAAACAATTCTTTTGATGAGTAGGATCTAGATACTTCCCATGTACAATTTCTTCCCTAACAACCAGTTTCTATCTTGGCATCTCCCTTGCGCACGTAGTCTCTACTCACATTGTTACCAAGACAACTTCTAATCTGAAACATGCACCACTCTTGGCATCCACTAAGGGCCAACCTTGTTCATACTCACCATCCCAAAGCACCTTTGTCTTTCCGGTGTTTTTGGCTCATGTTCTCAAAAAAATCAAGGAAATCCTCTTACTTATGTTTTTACGCACCATGAGCACTACAATAGGTTAGGGCACTCATGCTTATAATGCTATGTAGACCCACAATTATAACATGTTCCTCATGCAAACTCACTTCTTCCTCTACTAAGTTTATTGTGACCACGAAATCCTCTGCAAAATCCTCTTTTGCATGCTCCTCCATTTTTTACCCTTCATAATGATGCTCCTCATCCTTAGAACTACTTGTAAGAGTATTACGGGTGCACACCAAGATCAATAGCATCATGAATTTGGTCAATCATCCTACAAGCCTTGGTATCATGGGTCGTAGAGGTACATATCTTGCAATAGCAAGATTTTCTTTTACGTATTGCATGTTGTAGTAGAGGACACCTATTTGCATCATGATCCCCATGGAAAATCTCATAGTCTACCACCATGACACATACAGGACTTACGAGGGAAACTATCTATCACATGCCCTTATACTTCACAATCTGGACACTACGAGACCATTGTGAACCTCATTCACTAAATTCACAAAAAGCTTCTCCATTTGCTTGGCCATTACAACATTTTGAGCCTCCGAGAGAAAAGGGCTAATGTAAATATCAATTCTCCCAATAGCCTTAGCACGTAGGAAGCTTTCAATGTCTCGCGTGGGTCTGTGAAAGTCTTATGTGACAGTGCCCTTCTAAATGGTGTTATTAATCCTCGAACAAACCATTGAGCATGTTGAGAGGGGTGAATGTCATAGGATAGTTTTGACAAGAGAGTATTGAATCATGTGTCATACTCCCGACACTCTCTGCCATTCCTTGTTAGATCTCCTTTAGAGGGTTGATGCTCTTCTGCTCAAATTTAGGGATATGGAACTCTACTAGGAAGTCATTCTTCAATGGAGTGTAATCTACCACCATTTTATGGGGGTCATAATTTTGATACCAACTATTTGCACACCCTTTAAATGTCATTGAAAACTTACTTTCTTTTTTCTTTGGGGTAGTGATCCCTTTCACAGGCCATATTAATTCACATTGATGGACATGTTATGTAGCATCCTCACTACCCGTGTAGTCTGGTAAGTGCAAAGACATATCAAAAAATACTTGTGGGGGTGGCTGAGGCCCTTTTCCTCCTAATCTAGATCCTTGGTTCTCTCCAGTGTTTCCTCCTTCACTAGATCCACTAGATCCACCAGGTTTTGTTCCTCGACCCACCAAATCATTTAGGTCTATTAGGTCCATAAGGTCTTGAGCCTCTATATGACTAGATCCACCTCTTGTAGCCAAAAATGTCTGACATAGTTACACCTAGTGTTTCCAACATCCCATTGAACTTCTTGTCGATGGTTTGTGATATTTTCCCACTACCAGTTATGTGTCCTATGCTAGTTCTAGACGTGATACCCAAACCTTGCGTATTTCACCTTGTCCAAAAATTCCTCTAAATACGGAAATGGATTGCGTGGCCATGGATGTCCCGAATGAGAAATTATATCTCTTGGGCAGATCGATTACTCCACCGATACCAACTAGGTTAACAATACTTCTCCCTTGATCTAGAAAACCAAGCACCATGGGTTGGTTACCAGGTGGGTTCAGATGCACGTCGATGGCTCTCCTTTCTCTATGCAACAAACTCTCATCAGAAGCTAAAGGGTCTTCTCTCCCATGATTGCCAAGATGGGGTAGCACAGACTTCTCAGGTTCCACATCCTTTGCGTGAACCTCAACTCCTTCCCATAATGTCTTCCTCTATAGATCCATCACACTTGTAACCTCACATTTTCTAGACATCTCCCTTTCGTGATCTTAACTATATTTGAGTCATCTCTCCTCCCTTTCCTTTTCATTCGAAATGTCCACCATCTTCCTCCACCCAAGATTCCTCACCCAACACTTAGATAATCTTATCTAGCCATAAGAAATGCCTCTAAACTTAAGGTAATGATCAATATATTCATAGCCAAAAGGATAGCATGTAAAAATGATCCTCCGGGCTCCCTCGAAACTTGAACTCAGCAACCTCTAGGAAAGAATACATAGAAATGACATATTCTAGAGTATAACTAGTCAAAGACTCCTTTCAACTAGTGATTAACATCACACTTCAAAGTTAGATCTGCATCCTTTATCCTCTAGTAATCATCTTGGGTCTATACACGTGGTCTATGGTACCATCTCAATTTGGATGCATATCTTTGAAAGACATTCATATAGTTCTACTAGAAAACAACAGAAGAATGTCTCATACAACTCATGGTACAAGTTCTCTTCTACCCATCTACGTGCATTGAATGTAGGTCTTGTGTTGGATATTTGAGAAAACTCATCCTCTCGTGCTCTTGAACCTTGCTTCAACACTTTCCAAGGTTTGGCGTTTGGTCATCATGCATCCCAAAGACCAAGATGTATGCCATTTCTCATAACAACTTTGAAAAGAGGTCTCAGTAATGGAACTAAGATGTAGTCATTTTTATACCCATAGAACAAAATTCTAATCCCATGCACATCAACCTATCACCCGAGTAAGTGTAGGGTGCTCACCCGAGGCACGCGCATGAACCAAACCCATCCTTTATATGATACTTATGAGAATACATCCTTAATGTGTGATTTAGATGCGGGAAAGGAAAGAACTATGTGTTCATTATAAGATCTTAGGATGAGTTATCATATCAATGCTTCCATTCAGATAACAAAAGAGAATTATCAACATGATACATAAATGATTCATAACACAAAGTAATTGCACTAGGATTTATGCTCATGAACAACATATATTATTTAGAACAGAACCTCATATTCATGTTAACAAGTTCAATAACCAAATTACATTCATTAATGGATGAGTAGATGAATTTGATAAATTTGATATTATTTTTTTGGCCGTATTTATGTCCACAAATAGTCCTATGTTGCACATACTAAGTAAAATTCAACGGATACAACATCGTTGACATTATTGATGATAAAATTTTAAAATATATTCATGTTAATAATGAGTTTCCAATCAATTTTTAGGTGTTAGATTACAACGAGCTATTCGTGAAAAAATATGGTAATCAAAGAGTGGGAGAAGCAAACAAATTTTGGAGAACAAAATAACGAATAAAGATTTGTGGAAGGAGATTTTGATGAACAAGGAAAATTTAAGATGTTTCTTATTATTTTTAATAGATGCATCACTATTATTACTATGGAAGAAGAAACTATCCTCAAAAGTATTCAAAAATTGTAATTTTTTTCTGTTTGGATCGTGGCTTTGTGTCTTTTGCTTCCCACGGGATTTCTCTCCTCTATGCTTCAATGTCATATTTTTCCTTAAGGGAATTTTTGTAAAAGGATGTGGGTCCTTTCAAAACCCCCATATTTTCCCTTTTCCAAAAATGGACATAATAGTTGTACATCGATTTTTTTTGTTGTGGCATAACCTAGCAAACTCTATGATGACAATATATTACTTTACTTTGTTCAATCCTATTGTTTGCTAATATCCAATTGCTACAGTGTGGCATAAGCTAGTAGACACTAAGATAAAAATATTATTCTTTGACTTGTTAAATGCTAGTGATCCATAAGCTCAAAATATTATATTCTCAAAGTATTAGGTTATGTTAGTAGGTGCTAAGATCAAAACATCTTAATTTATTAGTTCCTGCATCCTACAGAAATTATATAATTTTCATTCAAACAAATCATTTCTCCTCACAAAATGTAAATTTTCTCTATTTGGGTCATGCCTTTGTGGATTTTTGTCTTTTTTTGCCTACAGGATTTCTCTCTTCTATGTTTCAATGTATTATTCTTCCTTAAGGGAATTTTTGTAAAAGGATGCGGGTCCTTTCAAATCCCTATATTTCTCCTTTTCCAAAAAATGGACATATTATAACTTTTCAACTTTCTAATGTTCCTATTTTATTTAAATATGTTTTTAATGTACAAAACTTAATTTTATTTTTATTTTTTAGCCTGTTACTACGGATTTGACAAATATGAGGACTTGTTCCAACATTTATTTATTCTATTTAAGAAAATAAAAATTCTAAGAAAGACATTCGTACAATTTTTAAATAAGATATGACTTTTAGAAAGAAAAAAATGTTAATAGAATATTCACTGCATTTAATGTTTATGCAAAAAGGAATACTTATTTGCAAGCTTGGAAAAGAGACACATCCAAAACAGTACACTATTTATAAAATTAATAAAATTTATTTAACAAATCACATCATAAACATTTCTAAATTAAATCCATCTCACTAATATGGGGGTAAGAATGATGGGCAAGGGAAGGAATTTTCTTAAGGAAATGGACAGATAATTTTCCAATGGCCTTAAAAAGCCTTAATTAATTATTTAAATCATTAATATGAATTACATTGTCTTCCAAGTCTCCCACTCAAGGTTGATATCCTTCACTTGTGTGGTGGGATTGACAACAAGGAGGTGATTAAATGAAAAATTAGGTAAATTTATTGTCTCCTCCACCTTCTCTTTAAGTATCGCAACATCTAGGACATTTGGCACACCATTTTGGGAAGTTTGGAAAGCTCAAAGTCTCCCATTTCAAAGATGGAAAATAATAGAAGTAGAGGGAAGTGTGCTACCAGCTCGGGTCGATCCTATCCTACGGATGTGTGGGGATCCTATTGCTCCCCATTTTTCAAAGTTTACGGAAGCTTCATTTGAAGAGTGACTAGATGGAAAGATTCAAAACCATGCTATGTGCCAATCTCTCTTAGATATTTGGTCAATCGCTTAGGATATCGATGGGTGTGAGGTGGAGGAGATTCGTTCCCATTTGCATGGGTTAATGTTAGACCCCAAGCAAGTCAATTAGGAGGCACAATATATTTGATGTGGCGTAGGGTATATGCGGCATCAATATGCTCTCAAACATATCTAGTCAGTTTTCTCTACATCTATACTTTTAAAGCTTGAACAATCAAGAGAAAAGAGGGGAGTTGAAGCTGATTTTCATGCAAAATCCATCCTCAGTGCATTGAAATCCTTGGCTGCGGGATAGAAGGCAATAGCTGATCACACGGGACTTGTGCTTCCTCCCAAAGTAACTGTAAATTTTCCATGCGAGGGCACCTCTAGTGAGTTCGAGAAAACAATGTTCGTGGATGTTAACATAGTATTCCTTGGATGTAGTTGCAATGAATGCTATGACATTGGCAATCTACCATACTTCTTTGTAATTATATATATATATTGTATCTCGATTATTTATACAACTTGATTGTTTTTTATTATTTCGATTGGATAAATGGTCAATGTCTTATTTCTATATCTTGCCACCTTTTCACAATAATGCTTTTAGAATAGGAATGCCAAAGATGAGTGATGTTATCTTGTACAACTTCATGTAATATTTTATTGTGGGCTAGGGTCCTTTCCCTAGATAATATAAGAAAAAAAAGGTTTTGGGCTTTTCTTTATCCCCATTTTCAATAAAAATTAGATTTGTAAGTAAAAAAATTAAAATACAAATTTTTCTATGTTTTTAAAAAATGTATATGAATTATATTGTGTTAATGAAAATAACAATAATACTATTATTAGTTCATGTCGTAGGAAAGTTACTATACCTTTCATCCAAGTTTATTACTTCAACAATTTCTAACCAATCATTTTTCAAGATTATTTTCCTAGAGTCAATATTTGTAATGTCTAAATGTTGGATATGTAAATTTGTAATATTATAATTATACAATTAATCATTTATCTATCTCTATATTGGTGGTTTTATATGATATGACTATGTAAAGGCCTTATTCGAATACATAATTTTAATTTTTTAAAAACAAATATTGAGAACATGACATGTGTTATCATATTTAATAACTTTAAAGTGATGCATTTATTATTTATATTTTTTATTTTCATTACATATATGAGGAGACACTTAAAAAAAAATTAAAAAAATTTAAAAAATAAACTAACTACATATATAAAATATAAGAAATGACATTTTAGAAATTTGGAAGTGACATATTTCAGTTGTCATGTCTATTCAAAAGTTAATAAGCTTTATGAAAGGAAACTTTCTTGCAAAATATATTGAAACGACCATCATTGCATTAAATACCATTCTCAAAAAATAGTAGGGAAAAAATTAAAAAGGTTTAATTAGCAACTACTTTGATCATCTTCACTAATGAGGCTTGTGAAATAAATGATGTCAGTTGCATCACAGTTATAAAAAAAATAATTTGGGCAACTACATAGAACTAGCTTGATTTGAGTTGATGTTATTGTGGGGGTAAAGTGAAGTGTGAGGAGAATAAAAGGGAACAAGTGGCGGTGTATGATCTAAATGTAAAACATTATAATTTTCAAAGAAAATAGGCACGATGATGCCATGGTTGATATGAATCAGGAAATACATCAACAAATGACTCAAAGCCAATTCCATATGGGCATCCTTATTCTTACCTTGGTTTGATTGCAGCTACAATTACATTGATATGCATAGGAAATAGGCGTTGATGGTCTAATATCTACCAGAGTATTGAACTGTATGACACTTCAAAGGGATTCGTGCTTTCACTATCGTATTGTAGTAAAATTTTAGTGAGCATGATAGCCAAAAATTTCACCAAACCATGGGTTGCATCTGGTCTGATGATTAGTATTTTTCCTTTTTTGTTTTCTCTGACAAATTTATGTGGTTCGAGGATGACTCTTGTGGTGAGTTAATTTTTATTTGGATTAGATGAGAATAAAAATATGCAACAAAAAATATGGAGTTAAATGCTCATTTGAATATTTATGAATCAACGATTTACAAGATGTTGTCCAATCATCATTGTAACCTATGAGTTGTTTTACAAATAATTTCCACCTCCTCCTCTGACCATGAGAACCAAAACCAAGATTATGATTGAATTTACTCCTCCTTCGACCACGGCACCACTTGCATATTGAGCAAGATTATGGTCTTCTTATAAGTGGAGTATGCTTGTTCCGGTATCATGGTTTCATGGATTTCCATGGATTTTGACCTTTTGTATATAGTCTTTTCAAAAAAATTAGTTGGTGTTCAATACCCATTTACATAACCACTAGACAAGGGTAAATAAGGGTGGGTATCAAATGTGATGACTTGTTGGGGATGAAAAAGAAGAGGAGCATAGTGAAATGGTACAAATAAATTTGATGGTGGGCAATGGGTATGAATTGTACCTAGATATCTTACTCCTCCTTTGGATGTCCAAATTTTCAGGTCTACGAATTAACCTCTCCGACCTCAACTTCCTTATAGCTAAAGTTGTTCCTTTAAATTCCTTCCTTTTTTGGTCTCCATCTCGTACTCGATATTGGATTTTCTGAAACACTTCTCTTGGATTTTCCAATCACCACACAGTTCCCATTTCAATGCCTCTGTTACACCAAATTCCCTTTCAATTCCTCTTTTTCTTCTATCTCAATGACCATATTTTCCTACGGTTTTCCAAAAATACATGTTTTGTAGTAGATAAAAGATAAGGATGACAGAGATGTGGCGGAGCGTTTATAGGATTCCATTGAGAGATCTATGGTGTATTAATCCATTGGATGGAAGATTGAGCAGAAGCAAGAAAGATCAAGATAAAATTGAGGTCATTGGTAATGGCAAGGAGCCATGTTCATTTGCACTTGTTCCAATTTGACTATCAATGATTTACAACACTTTCCAAAGCCCTAAAAATCTTGGGAAAATTTGTTACACAAAGTGGAGGCAATGTGTAATGAACCATTACACCAAAACCTCAAGGTGTTAGTGAAATATGCACATGAGGATCATAACATCCCACCACGCTTCCATATCCTAGACCCCGGGCTAGATTTGCACCCGTATAGCGGGACCCCACCCTGCCCTATACGAGCCTTGGGTGAACACTGCAATGTCCGGCGTAGCTACCCGTGTCGGGACTCAAACCTAGGTGGTTGCTCTGATACCAAATGTAACGAACCATTACACCAAAACCTCGAGGCATTAGTGAAATCCACACATGAGGATCATAACATAGTGGGGTGCTAATTTAATAAATGGGTACAAAATTCTTCCAACATTAATGCAAGTATTAAGTCACAAACATGACAGGAGAATTTTTTTATTTTTATTGTCAAAATCTCATTTAAAGACTAGACACATGTCTTTATAAGAATTTAAGTTTTTTAAAATGAATAAAATCGATCTTGAGATAAGGGCCTTATATTTTTCAAATAAAAATGAACTCACCAATAAGAAAATAGTTGAATGAATTATTTACATTAGATAAATTTTTAAATAAAATATAGACAGTAAAATTTTTGAAGTGAACTGATTTATTTTTTAAATGGTGTGCTAGGAAAAAAATATTTATTTGCATGAAAGGTATAATATTCCTACCAGAGGTAGGTACTAATAATATGTTGTGGCATAACCTAGTGGCTGCTAAGCTCAAAATATCTTAATTTAACTTAGTAAATGCTAAAAACCTATATGCTCCAAATATTATGTGGTGGCATAACATAGCTGGTGCAAAGCTCAAAATATCTTAATTTAAAATCTTAAAATCATACAATAAAATCGAATAATTTATACAGATCTTGATTTTATACATTTCTCCAAAGTTAATGTTGTTGATTAGCTCAAAGCTCGATAAGCTCAAAACAAATTAGCTTAATTTTTCAAAATGTATTGACTTTTAATATTTTAATAAATTTTGTTAGATTATTCTAAGGCGTAACCTTTTTAGTGGCGATAAGAGGATATGGCATGTGCATCTTTAATGGGCATTTATGACATCGATAGATTGCATTTATGTGATATACATGATCGATTAATGGTTATACGCATGTGAGATGTAAGATGGCATCAGAAATTTAGGATTTTTAATGGGAAGCATGATATTTATGATTAGGATATCCAATCAATGATATTCGGTACCCTCACACTTGCCTCCATTCATGTGTTGTGTGCTATAGGTTTTATATCTCCGGTCACTAGCCATTTAACTACCTTTTTCCTCTATTCATTTTTGGTCATTGTGCCTCATGTCTCTCTTTAATGGTGACATGGGTGTTGGTGGTTTCTTGGTTAGCATGGAGTGTGGTCCTAGCAGGAACTAGTAGAGAGATATGATAGGCAAGGATGTTGGGGAATCGTTTACTTCTTGGATGAATGGGAAAATTTGGAATGCGGATGTGAAAAATTGCATCAAGAAGGTATGGTCATTCATGGAGTGCTTTAAAAAAAGAGGACGTTGATATTTGTGAGATAATGTGCAAGTTGATGCATGACCCAAACAAGTCCAAAGGGTGGAGGAATTTTTTTGACATGGCCTAAGGGTTGAGTACAGAAAATATACTATCCAACTCTTTAGGTAATTTTATCTTTCATAAGGAGTGTGAGAAGTTGGAAGGGTGTATATTCAACCTTCATTATCATGTCCATGCCTTGACACAGGGGATGCACATGATTACATGTGCTCTGGATGTGGTTGTGTGAAATCGGGGTTTATAAATCCTGTTGGCACTAAAGAGAAAATGATATAATGTTGTGTGGATTATTCCTCCTCCTCGATCGATCGAGTAAATGGGACTCATATGTTTCTATTTTGAAGAGGTGGATCCGAGAGATTGAAAGGCCTAATACACACTTTTGACAAATGAGTTATTTTCATATGTTTCATTTTGTACTTACCACTTTACATTACTTACTTATACATGATTTTGAAAAATGAGTTATTTTTATAACATGTTAACTAGTGCTTCATGTGTAACATCTATTTTTTAGGATTATTTGCTTCCATGGCTATTTGTTTTTTTACTTTTTATTTTTTTGTTATTGTATGCGGGCCTTTCCCTTTGTTTGGTGTGCACACTTTTTTTTTATGTGGCCATGATGGCCTTGTGTGTCTTGTAACATCATGAGTGATGTCCCATGTTTGCAGCCCACTTTATGTAGCTTACTTTGTCTTCTTGCGTGTTTACATTACTATATTGCTTGGTATCTTACACAATATTTGTGTAGCTTACGCATGATATTATATATTCATTTTTGTTCATACTAACACTTGTCCTTAGCTATCCTTCTTATTTGTGTGTGCCTTGGTTTCTACCAAGCACATTTCTTTCCCTTATAGGGTAGAGTAAAAAAGTTCACGTGGTTAGTCCTCTTCGGGGCTGCATTCTCTTATCAAAGCAATGTCGCATGTGCCCCAAAGAGAGGGGGGAGAATGATTTGGGGTTTTACATACTACACAACGCTTTTACACCGGTTCATTTTAGTCAGTTTCCTCCTTATCATTGTGGGTTATACATCAAGTGGGTTTAGAACAACCTACAAACTCCGTACATGGTAGATTTTACGAGGACATGGTTTTCCTTAGCATTCGAGGAGCGGTTATAGGTCGAGATGATACATCAAACTTCCTCTCTACACTACTTTAGCAGGTGGTATCGGATCTCCTAAAAAAATACGCAGTAAAGAGAAATCTTCACAAATATTCAGGGAATTAGTTATAGGATATATGATACAATGGATTTCCTCCCTACACTTCTTGGCCTATGGTGTCGGATCACCCAAAAAATCTAGGACAAGATATCCTCTTTCTACACCCTTTCTCTCATCACGGATCAGGTGCACATGTTCCTTTTACACTTTTCATACTTTCATTTCAATCTTTTCATTACATATACATGTGTATTTTACATGCATTTTTGACATATATACATGTGTATTTGACTACTTGATCGTCTTCTCCTTGCAATTCTGACCGTATGAGAAGCAAGTAGTCAACAACAACTACAAAAATGGGGGAAACAACAACAATATTTTATAGCAACACACACCATACTAACCATGCAGGTACATCACACACATCGGTAATTACACGTGTTTCTACCTTAGGTTCACTGTCATCACTTTTTTTCATGTTTGCATTTTAGTTTCCATGCTCTATCATTTTTTTACTCGTGCTTTTTCTAGTCCTTTAATGCACTTCTACATCACTCTACATGGATTATCAAGTACACATCTCTATCTACTTTATGTTACCAATATTTTCACTCACCAACATAAAGTGGGGAAAATGTAGTCACAAAATAACACACTTTAGAAATTATTTAGTCCCAATCTCATACTACTATTCATATGGTTTTTGATTGAATAAAGTATTAATTAGCCTCATCTTTTGGCCATTTTATTTTTTTGTCATTCTTTGTTGACCTATCATACATGCATGCCTAGTTTGTTTCTTTTGTTCCATGTTATTTTTCATTTGATTGGCGTGTCAGGCTATTATAGGGATCCCAACAGAACCCTAGTCCCCGATCTTGATGCCTTGATCGTCTTTCCACTTTCCCACCACTTTTATGGAACTTTCTAGTCGTTTGAACATTTCATATTGCTTGTGGTTGGCATTTTCACCGTTAATTATGAAATTAGAAAAAGATAACTATATAAATATAACGTTATCAAACCATAATGAGGGACCAAGCACTAGTCACTACTATCATCACCTAAGGTTGCATCCATCAAAGGCTCCATTTGCATCCATTTAACTCCATCACTAGCATAAGGTTGGTTCATCTACATCACATAAGCATAGGTGAGAATTTTATTCAATTCCATCCACCATTCTATTAAATTTTATACACATAGTTATTGCTCACTAATTTCATAAAGTGTGACTAACACAAGAACATCTAGGGTATGATTGCACAGACTTATACATAGAACTACATTGGAGTCCGAGATGTAGTGTAGTACTTAATAAGTCTACCATTGTGGAATATGAGGTCAGTCTTACCCATTCATATGAATTTTTCATTTTTAGGGTTTGATGCTTGTCTTGGTGTTTTGCAAGTCTCTTCTTCATTACCGATTACTAGGGACATAAAATTGATTATATCAAATTTAGTGTGATATGAAGCGAGGCAGAAAACATCAAATGACACCTCAGAGGAAGGTTGCATAGTTTTTTCACATATTAGGGAACCCATATCTCAAACCAGTGGTACCCACAATTTCCCTTGTACCTCTCTAGGTGTCCTTGTTTTCTCCGATTTCCCAAATCTACACTTTTCTAGACTTCAACAAAGTCATTTTCTCCTATTTATCTATCCATGTTCATGCATGCAGAGTCCAACAAGCTTGTTGAATTAGTTGAGTTCTTTCTAACTCTCTTTGCACTTTAGGGTTTTACATATCTACTTTCTTAGTTGCTTGGGTCACTTTTTATATTTATTTACTACTTTTATTTACTATTATTTACTATTGTTCCTAGTTAGATTAACTACCATTATTCCACATATAAAACTAAACTTCTTGCATCCTCTTTTGAGTCCATTTCCTTTAATCATGTGTACCGTGAAGGAAATTCTCTCAGATTACATGGAAAATTTGGGGGTGATTACTAGGGGGCTAAAGGTGGTGGAGGATCCCATCATGATGCATGCCAATTTTTTTGAAATAATGAAAAGGGAAGGTTTAACTGTTAACACTTCCACAAATGAGGAGGCTAAATTTAATTAGACTCATGACAATCTTCTATGATTACTAGCACTCGTGCAAAATTATTTTCTTCTCTTCAAAGGGGCAGGCTGGACTTCTTTGTTCTCTGGAAGTGTGAAGATAGGACCCAGGAAGTTATCAGTTTACAAAACAAAAAGAAGAACAAAACTAGTAGCATGGGGGGAGACTTAGTTTGCACTAAACCCTGTAAGAGGTAGGAGATGTCTGTCAAGGTGGAAATTCTACTTGAAAAGGTGGGCATGCTGCCCTTTTTCAATATTTTTGATGGCCACGATGAGAAGCTTAGTGAGGCGGTGGAAAAAATGTGGAAGGAGGGCCATGTCTAGGTCAACAATTTCTCTTTTTCCATTTTGCCTAAGCTTATTTCCAAGGTCTCAGGTTTACCTCTGGAAGGCAGATGTATCTACAAGCCAAAGTCAGATTACAGTCTGGAGATAGAGTGTTTCATGCAAGGTAAGGGTACTCCTGTTTCTCTTCACAATGGATATGCTCATGGAAATCTGCCCCACCCTTATGATGAAATTTCTTAGTTGTTTATGTCATACATCACCTTAGAAGGTAGGTATAAAGTGATTTATGGTTACCATTTTCCCATGTTGAATCATGTGTGCAACACTAAAGCCTACAATTTCCCTTTCTTTTTGTACACCTCCTTGGCAAAATCTATTGGTATGGTGGAAAAAGGGACTTTCTCCCTTCCTCTGCATCAGGGCCTCATTAAAGCCTTGCTTAGGCTGGGTACTCCCCTTTTGGGGAAAAATGACAAATTTGGTGCCTCTATCGCTGAAGGATCAGTGCCCAAGGAGGAAAATCTTAGTGAAGACCCACTTGGAAAACCGGTGGCTAAGCATACTAGATCTAATCTAAGCCACGGTGCTATCAAAAACACAAAGCGGGGATGAGGAGAATCACGAAGCTTAAGGTGGAGGAAGTGGAGATTTTAGATTCGGGGGAAAACAATGATGGGAATCTAGACTTGTTAGGTTCTAGTATGGACAAGGCCACTGCTGATGGGGATAATAGTGATGAGGGGGAGAGTGAGAAAGCGCCGGTTTCTGCTAATGATAAACACTCCAAGAATTCAGAGGATGCCATAGAGAGCTTGCACGCTCTGAAGACTGCCCAGTCTAAACTATTCACTGCTCAAGACTCGGCTGTCAAGACCCATTCTTTCATGTGGGATTTCAAGCATTGTAGGCTTGATACTGACATTAACAGACACATGATTAGTATGGTCTCCATGGATTTGAAAGATTTAACTGATAAAGTGGAAAATATTTCCTTGGTGGTCCTTAGTGAACAACTCAAGAACACCAACGAGAGAAGCCTAGAAATGGCCAAGGACATGCTGAAAATGAAAGAAGTTGTGTTCTAGATTAGAGATGTCCATCTTCTCAACATCAAGAGTACCATCCACCATCTCAAGATTTTAGCTGAGATGATCCACTCCATGGATCTTGCTAAGGAAAGGGAGAAAGAGGGTAAAGGACCCAAAGTGGAGGTCCCTGAACCAAACTACAAGGTTTGGAAAGCCACCATTGAATCCCTCGTCAAAGAATGGAACGGATGCATGAATTCAGTGGGGGACCTGATAAAAGAGTAACTGCTTATATGGGATGTTGTCTAGTTGTTGTTAGTTCTAAGTTGTTTTTTTGTTAGTCTCTTGGTTATGCTTTTGTTTGTTAGTTTTTTTGTTGTTTGGTATCTTCCCTTTATGTTTGTATTTCCTTGTTGTTGGTCTTATACTGTTTTGGTTTTGTGGTAGGGCTTCAATGGTTTATCCCTTGGCCTTTTGTAAGGAAATGGTAACTTTATGTATGGGGTAGGGTCCCCTCAACCCTTTTTTTACCTCTAATAAAAAAACTACCATTATTCCACATTTTAGTTAATCAATAACAAGAAATAGTGACAATTTTCCTTGTCAATTTTCATTCTTGGACATAGTGATAGATTCTTATTTTTAGGAGAAAGATGAAATCCTAATTTCTTTCTTTTCCTTTGAATTTTTTTCAACATCATTACCATAGCAAGGAGATAGCTAGAAATAATGACATTATTCCTTGTCAATTATCATTCTTGGAAATAGTGATTGATTCTTTTACAAGGAGAAAGTTGAATCACCGGTTATTTTTTTCCTTCAAACTTTTGTTCAACGTCGTTACCGTAGTAGGAAGATAACCATAGCAAGGAGATAACCAGAAATCGTGAAAATCATTTCACTTATATGTAGTTGAAATTCCTTTTGAAGGAAGTGGTTAACAAGAAAGTTTTTTCTTACCTTCATTCTCTACTAAGTTTTAGACATATATGATTTGAGATTTTCATGTTTAGTGTGACCATTATTTTTACTTCTACATACATGAAATTTTCTTTGGCATCAAAATTTTGTTGCATGTTGTTCTGAAGTAAGGAAATAGCTATAAATAGTGACAATTTTCCTTGTCTCGAGAACTTTTGTTTTAACCTTTTACACTTATAAGTAGCTGGAATTATTTTTGAAGGAAGTGGTCAACAAGTAATTTTCTTATTACCTTCATTCCCTACTAACTATTATGCCTATTAAATGGTTTGGGTCTCATGTGGTTATGGTTTGGGTATCCTGTTCTTTGGGTGGAAGTGAATTTTACTGCTCCAACTATGATTTGTTGTATTTTCTTATTTTATTGCTCTAGCTATGCTATGTCTTATTTTCTTTTGTTTCGGCCTAGTATGTTGATGTCATATTATTTAATTCTTGTATTTCTTATTACCTTCATTCCCTACTAACTATTATTCCTATTAAATGGAATGCAATATGTTTTAACATATTCATATGTCTTGGTAATTTTTATTTGTGGTGATTTATTTTCAAACTATAATCTATAATAAAGGTTGTCATCATGATGATGAGAGTTATCCGGAGCTAGAAGGATGAATGGTTCGGAGATAAAGTATGAATGGTCGATGAGATATAAAGTTATAAATGGTTTAAAGATAGAAGTTTGGACTGTAAATAACATAATGATGAAGATTCATAGACATAACCCCTTATCATTTTGTCCATTTTAACAATCATTTGGAATCCATAGGGTCAATTTTAATTATCATTTGGAATCCATGTTATAATTGGATTCTTGTCAATTTATATTTTAATCGTGAGGATGTGAAACACTAGTTATTGGGAGAAAGTTTGAGTTAGGGTCTACATTTCCATCAAACTATTGTGTTAATAAATTTGATAATTTAATAAGTTTGACCAAATTTAATATATCTTTTATTTGTATGGTAAATACCTCTTTAAATTTACAACATTTTCATATAAAATTTTCTAGGTAGTTGGAATCTAGAATGAACAATAAGCATAATCATATTATTATTAAAGTGCTTAGTACATATATATCTAATATTTAGTATGGAAGAGAGATAAGAAGTTACTTTCTAGTTGCGATGAACTAATCATCATAACTATCTGTTACAGGGCATTGGAGGAGAAATTTGTTACTATGAGTGGCAATCAATTTGAATTGATCTAACCATACAAAGATAATGCATATGTTTGTATCCCTTACATCGGTACCCCTATGTTAGATGATTATGAATATATACCCATCTTTAAAGGACAAAGGAGAATGGATACCCATGACTTGTAAAGAGACTATCCATCTACTTGTATTTGATCACGGTGATATTGGTGGAAAATTGTAACACTTGAGAATTTATTAATAAGAAGTTATTTGTTCTAATATATTAATATACTATCAACACAACAATAAATATATATATAATACCACAACATAGACATATACATACATACATACATACATACATACATACATACATACATATATATATATATATATATATATATATATATATACACACACACACACACACACACACACACACACACACACACACACACACACACACACACATATATATCCTACAATAGGAGTAGTTAAAACATTCAAATATTATAATTTACGTTTAATAAGTAATTTTACATATAATTTCAAGTCATGTCTAGTGAAATATGGGGTTTAATAATAAATCAGAGCCTGAATCGGTTGAGGAATTATTAAAAGATGGGGAAACAATATATTTTTAAGACAACTCAGTGGCTAGGGTTTTGAAGAAATTTGAGGGTTATAACTTACAACTGGTAGAGGAATTTACTATGAACCTTAAAACTGACCATATTATTATCAAAGGAGTCAAAATCCTTTTGATGTTGATATTATTGCACACATTTCTAAAAATTCAAAAATAGGGACAAATTATGTTAGTATAAAAATATCATATACTCATCTCTTGGAGAGATTTTTTCAGTAGAGAATGAACAATTATAGATAATATGTGACTAGTAGGGTAATTAAAGTAAATCAAAAGAAAAATGATACCTAAACCATGGGACATGGTAGCCATTTGGCTCACAAGATATTTTTCCTATGATGGCCAATTTTTGAATGTTTAAGTGAGCATCATGAAAATTATAATCCATCTCAAAAGGGGAAACAACATCCCTTCAGCCTCCCTTATTTTTTGTATCAATATCTTCATTTTATGTCTCAAAGGTATCAAAAAGATAAAGAAGGAATGAGACATTATGGGATGATACAATTGATTTGCAAGTAGGATTTTATAGAACTGAAGATGGAGAACAAAATATGGGATGAGTTTATCAAAGAATATTTTAAACTCAAACCTCCAAGTATGTCTACTGAGGACCATACATAATGAAAAATATTAAGAAATCTCAACAACTCCTTCCAAAAAAATAAAGAAAAAGTAAATAATAGCTCAACCATTTGTTCTTTAGTTATATTTGATGGATATTTTGAGGAAGAAAATCCTCGAATACATAGAAGAACAAGAAGAATAAGGCTATTCATTGGTCATGAGGAATCTAGTGAATATGAACAAGTGAAAAATATAATAATTGAAAGCATGAGGGATGAAACATAGATGAGGTAGAGCATTGTACCCAAAGAAAGGGAAGAGGCTATTCATGATATTAAAATGAGGGATATGAGTAAATACAATGTGAAATACCCAATTGAATAAGAAGTTTAGAATATATCACCGGTAAAAAATGAAAGTAGAGAATTAAAATATGCATTATATTTGTCTAACGCTGAGAGGATTATTGAAGAACATAGTAGAGAAATCCTTCTCCTAAAGTAAGAAATAAAGGAGAAGGATGAGACCATTCAAGCACTCCAAAATCTATATATTGAGGAGGCAGTCACTCAACCATTTAATGTAAATCCACCACCCACCCAAAATGAAGTTGTAGATATATAATATTCTCAAACACATTTTACTCCACCACATGTTGATTTAGAGGAAATTATTGAAGAGAATTATAAAACAACCTAAACTACACCTACTGCATATAAGGAGACTACAAAAGCAACCACTTAGATAGACATGATCAAACCATATATTGTAATAAGATGGTTACAAGGAGAAATTGCAATCAAGGAAAAAAAAAAATGGAAGTAGAAAATAGCCAAATTTGAAAGAGAAATTGAATAAATATGAAAAGATAAGGAAACCTATGAGACAAAATAGAAAAAAATTGAAAAGAGGATCTAATATGCATGTGTTACAGGAAATAATTTGTTGTGTTTCGAAAATCATCTTCCCTTTACAATATGTTTATTCTAGAACAATATTTTAGGTGGGTGTTATTAAGGATTTATTGTAACCTCCTTATGATATGGAAGATGGGAAATAGTTTTTAGAGGCCTTTGTGATGGAAAATGAGGAACAAAAAACCTCATTTGTGAGTTATTTCTACATGGACTCTTAATACCACATGACACCACATTCCTGATCAATATTTATGTAGGAGAATTCCAAATAATATATTTTAAATCTATAATAAAAAAAACTCAATTGGGATTCTCGTAGAAATTAATTTGAGCATAGGGATGAGTCTAAGTCAAGCTGTATATTCACCCCAACTATCCAAAAACATCTACTTTTGTTTTAGAATTCAGAATGTGGGTATATTCTCCAGACCTTGATGGAAAATATGAATCAAAATTTTTGACTTGCATAAAGGCATGGAAAAATTGTTCTCCAAAAATTCAGCTTTGGCCTTATAAAATAGTAACTATATGTGGGATTCCCTCTTTAATCCATTAATAAGAAAGGATTTAATATCTTCTAGGCATTTGAAATGGTCAATGAGAAGAGTTATGGCTCTGTTAGAGTCAATCATTGAAATGAAAAGGGATTATGTTGAAATGTGATATATACCTCCTTTTATTGGTTCCAACACCACATTAGACTTGCTATGGATATCAAGATGTAAATTAGTTAAAAAAATGGATTCAGAGAATTATTGAAAATAATGGACATGGAGAACTTGGCTAAAAGGATTGGGCGGATTTGTTTCAAAAATATAACCTAAATCAAGGATGAAAACATGAGAGGAACCAATGATGAAAATGATTGTCGGTGCATGAACTAAGGTGTGTGAGGATGATCTATTAGTTTTTTGAGATCAAAATAGGTGTACAAACTATTGTTTATGATTCCTTCTCTCAACCATACATTGTTTGAGCTCTGGACTATACATTGTTCCATCTCAAGACCATACATTTCTACAGCACCAAACCATCCCTACTTCCTACTTCAAACCATTTACACTTCCATATTTTGACCAATTGTACTTATAATCCGTATTTGCAAACTAATCTGTACTTGTAATCTATATATTCTAAATTGACCCAATGGATTCCAAATGATGATTAAACTAGATACAATGATAAGTGGTCATGTCCTTTCCCCCTTATTTTTTTAAACCTCCCATGAACCATATTATAGAAAGATTTGTTTGTGTTTTATTCTATGCAAACATGAAGGCCTAAATTTGGGAAAAGACATAAAATACTGCAAAATTATGAATACAATGAAAATTGACATGGATGCAATTATAACATGGTCTCCAAATGAAAATTAAACTTGACCCAATTGATTTAAAATGATGGAAAAAATAGAGGTTATAATTTTATTTGTGTAGAATGAAGGTAAGATGATAGTTCATTGTTAACCTCTTCCTCTAATAAGAATTTCAATGTCGTATTGAACTGATGCAACCATGTTTCTACCAAATACTAGAGTTTCACATTCACATGATTAAATTCAAAATTGAAAAGAATATAATAATAATAATTTATTGCATTATAATATTTATCTAAAAATATATGGAAAGGGTATATGCCCATTCTATGCAAAGTAAAAATTTAACCTCTATTCCACATAATTTAGAGATGAAAAGAAATAACAACAAAAATTACCAGAAAGAGGTATATGCATGAATATAGTACCTAATACTATTGATCTTATATATTTCCTATAGAAGAATGAGAATATGCACATTGTAAATATTTTTAAACAAATAATATTTAAATAAATTACCTTCAATGTTATGATTTATGGAATGCAAGTAATATGTATGACATCCACATATTAAGGTTGAAACACAAAAATAATACATTATGATTTAGTTTTACGAGTAGTGTAAATCAAAACATATGGAAAATATTAAAATGCACATATTTTCCCCATTCTATTCATTCTCATACAATTATCTATCACATTTGGGTAAGTTCATGGAAATGGGGGCCAAAACGGGGTTAAAAAGGGACACCTTTTTCCTGAAATAAGAAAAACCTAAACGTCATCAAATAATTTGGCATGCTTATGCTCAAAATTTGAAAAAGTGATAAGAATAAGTATAGTAGAGCTCAGAATTTAGTTTCTAAACTACTATTTTTAAAAATAGTTTAGATTAAGAGGGTCAAATGTGGTGCGCACACAAAGTATGTCTATTTTTGTGTAAAAAAGATAAGAACCTATTGTGTGTGCGTCCCCCATTTTTGAGTTCTATTTTTTTTTCAAATCCCTTTAGTAGAAATTTAGATAAGACCATGTACAAATTCCCATTAATTTTTTCATAATTTTTGGATGAATATATAATTTTTATTAATTTTTAAAGTGCACATATCCCAAAAATGAAATATTTGTGTGTGCACCCCCATAACTTTGAGAAAAAAGTCATTTTTTAGTTTTTTTAGTGTGTGTAGAATGGAGTTTAGAAAAAACCAATCTTTAAAAAAATTGGATGAAAAAATCATAAATTGTGCACCAAAACGTATGCATAGGTTTTTTGCAAGAAAACAAGGAACTAGTTAAAGAAATTATGGATGAATGCCTTAAACTAATCAGATTTTAGAAAGAATTATATTTTCATCAAGGTAAAACTAAGCTTGACATCATAGTATAATTTATTTTTAAATATTAGGTTTTAATGCATGAGATATTATGGTGCACACATAAAATTTTGATTTTTTTGTCAAACATAGTCTAAACCTTTGGTTTGGAAATCCAAGGCGAATACAAACATGTGGATTGGGAATTTCAAACCCAAAAAGTTGAAACATGGGTGTGTTATAACAGGCTCACTTTTTAATGTGTTATTTGGTATATGTGTTTGTGGCATGCTTCTATTTACAAAAATAAATGTTGAAGTATATGAAATATTAAAATATAAAGAAATAAAATCTTTATATTTTATTATTTCTTATACTTTAAATTTATTTTAGTAAATATAAGATGTTAGGGTCACTCTTCACCTTATGAAACTAGTCTCATAACTCCATTTTTCATGGTTTAGAAGATAGTTTTTCAGATTCTAATCTCATCGAGTCACATAGGTATTTTTAAGGATTTCAACATTCATCATTCAATATTCAAGTTTTTAGGGTTTAAATTATACAATTGATATCTATTATGTGAAAGAATATAGTAATTATTTAGGTTTTGGGGACTTTTCAATTGGTTATTGAAATTTTTAATGAGTGTTAAATGTGTCAAAATTAGAATTTACAAATCTTATTACTCTCAAAGGTAATGACAACTAATCAAATATATGGACTCATGAATTTTTGATGAACATGGATTTGAATCCCTAATTTTGTCTTAGAATATGGTAAAATAACAATATGGATTAGTACCTACTTTACAAGCTTAGGGAATGGTGTTGTGTACGTTGTCCTCTAGATCTAGGACCTTGATTCCCTTCGATTGTACCTCCACCACAAGACCCACTAGATCCACTAGTGTCATTTCGTACACATCCACCATATCATCCTCCTGTCATAAGAAAAGGGCCTAACTCGGTTGTGCCATGTGAACCCACCTTCGCGCTAAACTACATGCCAAAATTCTATGATACTTGAACCACTCTCGATATGATTCGCGTGCGCTCCGTAAGTGATAATCAAACCTTGTCCAAATGTGATGCGAGGAAAAAAATACCCCTAAACATAGGAATTACCTTTGTGCAGCCATAGATGTACCAAATGAAAAATTATAACTCCTAGATGTCACTCTCAACTACGAATACCGATACCAACCTGGATTATTAAAACTTATCTTAGAGACTCGAAATAACTAAGTGTAAGGGTTTGGTAGCCATGTGGGTTAAGATGCTTGCCTACTGAGATCTTCTCATTTCTTCATATGATGATCCCTCTCTAGAATCCAATGGGGTTTCTCTTCCGCACTTACCAAGATGGGTTAGCTCAGATCGCTTAGGTTCCACGTCCTCCGTAGGAACCTCAAATCCTTCCCTTAATGTCTATCTCCATAAATCCATCACTCTGCAGCTTTGTGCTTTCTTTCCAACTCCCTCTCTCAAGATTAAGTATACTTTATCTTCCTCCCCTCTCTCTCCATTTCCACCGTAAGGTCCATCATCCTTTTACCACGCTAGCTTCCACACCCGTGCCTAGCAGAATTTATCTAGCCATAGAAAAGACTTCCAAACTCAAAGTAATGACCATGATTTTGATATCCGGTGGAATAACATGCAAGAATGATCCTCTAGGATCCCTCCAGAACTCAAACTCAACAATCTATGGGCAATAATACGTAGAAATAATGTATTCCAAGGTATAACTAGTCAACCCTCTACTCCGGTAGTGATCAACAATACGGGTCCATGTTGGATCGACATCATACAACCAAGTTGATATTCCTCCTAGGTCCAAACATGAGGTATATAGTATCAACTCATTCTTGATGCATATGTTGATAGCCATTCATACAACTCTATTGGGAAACATCAGAAGAATGTCTCATAGAGTTCATGATACATGTTATCATTTACCTATTTTTGTGAATTAAACTTAGATCCATGTTTTAAAACCATGCTTCGACACTATCCAAGGTCAAGCACTCTGTCATCACACATTTCTCTCACAATAGCTTTAAAATAGGTCCCAACAACAGAACCAATATGTAGTCATTATTTTACCCTCAATACTTCTTTCTAACCCCAAGTGTGTCGGCCTATCATCCAACATATGTTGGGCACTTACCCAAGGAGTGCGCAGGTGCCGAGCCCCTCCTTTATGTGAGATTCACGAGAAATTTTTTCCATTAATGGAGGATTATGTGTAGAAATAGAAGTACATGCATCTACTCAAATAGGTAGAAGATATAACTAAAAATCCACATATTAATGCATCACAAAAACTAAATAAACATTGTAAGAAGTACCAGAGACCAGATCTAAGTCATCATAAGCCAAATAACATGAGGGTTTACCCCCATAAAAATGATGTATATAATAGATCCATGTATATTGATTTAAAAAGAGTCTTTAGTAGCCATACTACATTTAATAGGGTCATCTTAGATCATGTACATTAAATGACAGAGACTCAACTCCCGCACACCTATCTATACTTTTCCCCATTACATCCCTTGTTATAAATCCTAGTACCCATACATATGCTTAATGGTATCCCTTACAACCCTCTAGCACTAAGTACTCTAAACCCTAGCTCTAAGTACTCTAAAACCTAGCACCATGAACTCAAAACCCTTGGCATTTTGGAAGAAATTTGTTACTTTCCTTCTCTTTCTCTTCTCCACTTTTGCACTCTCTCTATGTCTCGCATTCTATATGCATTCTCTCTATGTGTCCTTGTTCCTATCCCAAGAACCTCTTTAAATAAGATTATTGAACATTTTCATGACTTACCTTCTAAGCGAGATCATGTGGAGAATGCTTATCCTTTTTGTAAACATTCCACTAACTATATTGATGCCTTTGGGAATATTCCATGTAGGGAATATACTTTTCTTGACCTCTAAGGTTCGGGCTTGTAACTTATCCACTTATCATACCTATTCGAGTCCTCACATTTTTCCTTAAGTGACTCCATGATGCCAAATACACTAAGTTCTTTAAACCCTTTTTCTTCCTCCCGTGCGTGCCCTAGTTTCACTTAAACCCTTATTAAACCCATTTTTCCTGTGTGCTTTTCCCGAGTGCCCTTCTATCTATTGATCCTGCACATTCACACCTTTATACATGAACGTAAAGTATAATGAGGACTTGTAAAGATGCATGAAAATCACATGGGTGTGCACAAAGGATTACACAACGTCTAAGATAGAATTGAATGCACAAATAAACATGAATGAAGGGAAATGGAAGAATACTTCCAATTTATGTAGAGGAGGAATGTGGATGCACAAAACATGCATGAAATAAAGAAATGAAAAGGGGAGAGGAAAAGAGAGTGCGTGTGGGCACATATAAAGAAGCTGTAACCATGAAATTGCACCAAGGAAGAAACCAAAGTGGTGTGCGTAACCTGAAAAGTGATGTTATAGATAGAATGGGATTGCAAGTTGCCAAAATATCTAGGGGTTATTTTAGGCAATAGGAAGTGTCAAGGATAAAATTATACCTAAAAATTCATAGGTAGCCTTAATGATGGGGAGGTAGATACATATATTTTTATACTTCCATGTGGAGGAGAGGAGATTGAATATACCTTAGGGATTAATTTAAAGCTAAATAATTATTCCTCACAACTTTAAATGGGTTAGAAAACAACCTTATGGTGCAATTTTTATTTAAGGAATCTCATTCCAAGATTTTGTAATCTATCATGTATGATGTCATGTCAACTCATAGACAATAATTATAATCATTTATAGAGGGATGAAATATTATAGTATGGGATATATAGACAAGGGATGTTCCTTGTTAAATTGGAGAAAAGTTTAATAAGGATACAAGAATGTGATGAGATCAGATGGAAAGATGAGAATGAGCTATGGTTGATATTGAGTGATTAATTAAAATATCAAGAAAGGATAGAGGTTAAATTTATTAACCAAATGCATTCAAATAGACAGGGAATGAAGGAATGGGTCTCTAAGATCCAGTTTGATGTTTTGAATGGGTATAAAGTGCATTTTCAAACATATTTAAATAAATGGAGGCACACTTATTAAGTGAGGTAACCCAAGTTCCTTTTTAGGTTTCCCAAAAAGATATTTTAAATTTTTAAAAATAAAAAAATTAGTAAACATGGTGGTAACTCACCCAAATAAATTAAATTGAAGTTACAAAAGGAAAAATTCAAGAAAGGACACTCAAACTAACATAATATTTCCCACACCAAGATATGGTTAGGATCCCACAAGAATCTAGTGTTATTCCTCATGTGAAAATAGGAAATATGTCGAAAGGTTTTTCTCGGTATGGATTGAGAAGACTATTTTTTATGCCTATAGAAATGGAGATTCATGAATACCATAGTAGGCGTTATTCAAGGTGGTAGAATCCCTTTTAAAAATCATAAATCGTGGATGGTTTCTAACTAGAATAAGTTACACATGTATAATTTTTATTTCTACCAAGAGTAACTTTCTTGATAGGCTTCTAAATAGATCAATATATGAACTCTATTCTAAGGAAGAGATGTTCTTGCATGGGAAAAATATTGTAATATCTCCCAAGAAAAGTAATTATGGAATCACACCAAGAAATTAATAATTTAGATACTTTTAGATTAGATTATTTTCCTTACCCATAGAATATTGGCAATTGGAAATCATGTGAGATATTAGTAATTCAGTTGGGGAGTTTGTAAAAATAGATCATAGAGTTCAAGATAGACAATATGTAATCTATACTAGAATCAAGGTTAAGGTTTATTTTAGTAAACCTTTAGCAAAATTCATTAAGATATCCTTAGGTAATCAATTTTTACACAACATGTGGAATTTGAGACTTTACTACAACGATGCATAACTTATTACTCACCTTATCATTTATATAAGTATTTCCCACATATATTTTTAGAAGAATAACAAAGGGAAAGGATCAGTTGAAAATAATCATATATGAAGTGCATATATAAAAATTTGTAGAAAAGAAGGGATGTCCTAGGAAGTCATTACCATTCTCATAAAAGTGATAGGGAATCTCCAAACCTATGGAAATGACCTATAGGTTTTCCAATGATTTTCAACACACCTATTATAAAATGACTTCAATGAGTCTTATGTGATGGATGATAAAAACTTGTAGAATAAGAGAGAATAATAACACAAAGGAATTTTGGTAGGAAAGACATGAAATAGACACTTCGATCATCAAAACGATATGCGGGCCACATCCTCTAAGGGGATTACTACTATAGAGGAAAGTAGGTAAGATAATTATCCTAGTAAATAATTAGAGGATTTTGGGGAAAACAAGGGATGAAGGATGAGGAAGGTGAAAGGGGAATTTTTTTTTCATAGAAGTTAATTTTGGAAAGACAAAGTGAGACTGAAATATATACAATAAAGGTTGAAATTCATCATTTGCATGCTTATAGAAGCCACTTTGTATATTTGATTTCACCTTTAGCCATGAATTTTATCCTAGTTATACTAGAATATCTCCTTGGATTTATACATGCAGAGGAATCTTGAGATTATCTAAAAATAGATACGAGTGAAAAGGACAATCACAATTCTACTCCAATAAAACCTAATGATAAGATCAAGAGATAGGAAAAAGATTTATTGAAGTTAAAAGGAGGCCTAAAATAAATTTACTTTTATCTAAGGAAAATATAATAACTTATTATTTCAATTCACCACATAGGTTACACCAAATGACATACTATGGAATGGGATTACCCTTCACTAGTTTCATGTTGCTATTATTGTAAAAAACAACCCCTCGTAATTTTAGAAACTTGAAGTTCCATTTTGGCTATGGCATCAAGTTTCCAAGTTGCATGTGCTATTGGTTTTCTTCCTTGGTGCATTTTCTTTGTTGCAGTTATTTTTGCATGTTGTCCTATGTTCTCCTATCTCTTCCTTGATTTTCCCATTTCCTTTTCTTTCTTCTACACATATTTCATGCATTCTTACTTTCCTCATTTATAATATGATATTTCCATCCATTCTCCATTTGCACACACTCCTTGCGCATTCACTCCCATTTCCCAGCCACTTTGCATTCCATCACACACACCCATGCATTTTTCTTGGATTTTGGCAAGTACGACGACATGCAAGTTCCCACGTGCATGCCTTTCTTCCCGTGTTTTAACCATATCTAAGTGCACACTCATTCCCCTTTTTGTTCTTTCCTTGCACTCCTTTCCTTGAACGCTTGTATTTTCTTATGCACACCCTCACACTACACACCTATTTCCTCTTGGCATGATTTAAATGTCACCTTCTTATAATTTTTATGCACACCTTACCAGAAATTTCATTCCTCCCTACATACTTGCATGCCTTAAAAAATATGCAAACCTTTCCTCCTCCCCTCCCGCACTAGTGGACTTCTACATTATTACTTTTTCCTCTCGCTCATAAACATGTGCCCAAGGATGTAACCTCCATGTCAATTCTTATGTGCCACATGTCCAAATCTTGGAAATTGTTAGAAAAAATCACCTAACAGGATTAAAAAAAGTGAAAACTATGCGCTGAATCCTTATGGCGAATGAATATGTGATACGTGGAAGAGACCAAACCAATAGACAATCAACCAAAGCTCACAATCAACCATGTCACAACATTTGTCTTTCACATTACTATTTCATTGTAAATCTTTAAATCACCATAACTTCTTCAAAAAATCTCCAAATCATGTGTTCCTAGTTTAATTGGAAAGCTGCTAACATGGTCTAAATTTAAGGATCTTTAAAATCATATTTTTGTGGAATTTGGTAGGTGAAAATGGGAAAACATGACTCATGTCATTAGTACACACTTCTAGTCAACTCAAGCACCCGTATTTCATGGGATTTGGATTCTTTCCTTCTTCCAAAAGAAAACCGATGTGGGTATGTTAATTTGATAGAGCTCCATGCATTTATTGCATTTTGTTGGTGGTTATGACTAGAAATCAGATTTTTACCTCTCTTTTCCTTCCTCTTATCTCTTATTCTTCTATATATTGTTGAATCATGCTCATTTCTAAAGGATGTACCATATTATATTGTAATAGCATTATTCATAGTAGTGTTCCTTTGCATTTTGAGTTGTGGGCCTCAAATCGGCTCACTATGCATGGATTATTGTCTTCCACTCTCATTGTAATCAATTGTGCATTACTTGGAAACAATTAAAGTTTTTTTATGTTGCTATATTCTGAACAATCTCATGTTTTATAACATTTACTTGTCTTTCCTTTACAATATTGGTATTATCTCAGTATATTTTATATCTCTTCCAAGTGTTTCATTTTTGTTTTACTCCATGAAAATGGAAGTTTGAATGTTGTTTTTGTGTGTGACATGCATGTATTTAGTTTATTTTCACATTTTAATTAATTTTCACTCCTATGAGAGTGTTCTTACCCTTATTTATTGTGATAACACCTCAATTTATCTTAGGATTTCATTTTATGCATCTCCTTCTCACCCTAGTCCCTTGGAATCATAGAGTAGAGTTAGATAGTTCCACTTCCCTTCCTAGGAGTAGTTGTAGAAGTAGAAATAAGTAGAGGAATATAAATTTATCTAGAGTTCTATCACAAGCATAAGGTCCCACAACTGGAGATAGCCCCATCTTTCCTCAAAGCCCTAAATCATTCGATTTAGGACAAGTGTAGTTTTGAGCTCCAGAAATTTTGGAATGCCCAATGGGATGAAGTTTAAAGAGATTTACATCTCCATTTAACCAAGTGTGATGTGCTCCTAGTTATATCTATCCTTCGGAGGTATGTTTCAAAAAATCGAGCAACTCTTAACATCCCTATCTACTAGTTTTAGTAGTCAATGTTCCCTATTTCATGATAAGGATTAAAACAAGAGTGTGTAGTAGTTAGTGTAGCCTTTGAGTATCTATAGATATATCCAAGAAGAAGAACAAGAGTTGCTTGTAGATTCCAACATCTCCCATGTAGATAACTTTCTACTTCTCTACCTAGAAGAACTATCGTGCACATAACCGAGTCTTAAGACACCTCATAATCATGTCACATCAAAGAAATATTCCCTTTGTTATCTTCAATGATGGTAGTCCTTTTACCCTTAGCATGTAACATGATATACCAGTGGATTCAATCAAAATTATTCCCTTTTTAATTGGTCAAAATCAAACTATCCCTACCGATCATATTCAAGAAATTGCAAATGTGTACTCAGTTCATCTAGTTATAGAAGATCATGTAGTTGTAAGGTTGTTATCTTCTTAACTCAAAGGTAAAGCACTTCAATGGTATATAAGTCTAATAAATACTTCAATTAACAATTGGTATGAGCTTGGCATTGCACTTTGTAATTAATTTGAGGAGAAGGTAGATAACATCTCCTTCTTAGAAAAATTGACTACAATCAAGAGAGCTTCCAATGAGCTTATGGGTGACTTCAACTTCATACTTCAGAATACATGGGCCATAATACCTCTCCTCTTAATACTCCACAAGGAACTAATTTTATTTACTTCTAAATAACATTGAATTATGATATTGTTCTTATGATAAAATCTATGTGTGCTATGAAGCTTCCTCACACCTACCTTATATCAATTATAGTAGAAAATTGCCTAACCAAGCTAGTAAAATAGTCCCTATGTTTTGTTTGATATTTGGGTAAAGGAGGGTTTTGGAAGGGACGCTTCCCTATTAAAAATGGATCTAGAATCCAGATATATCAATAACTAATTCATGAGACAAAAAATAACCAAATATCAAACAAAATTTGTGCTTCCACAAGACAAACAAGCTATAAACAAGTTCCAAACCAGTCAAAACATAGGTAAAAAGTGAAAAGATCAATAAAAAGTCCACCAACAACCAGAAATAGCCCAGAGAACATAAAAAAGATACATTAATATTTGAGGATTTGGGTAGAGAGCTTGATGAGATCCTTTATATGATTGTCACATTCTTCTAACTCCATCTTCCTTTTGAGATCATTACCTATCCCCTTGCTATATGATTTTTGAGTTCCTTGACAATACATTTTAGTAACCCATTTTGTATGAGCAAGATGTAACTAAGAAGGTTGTATTTATATTCCAATTTCATAATGTGGTCATTTAGCCCATTCCAAGAGGTCTTGTCATATTTTTCAAACTGAGGTTTATTGATACGTCCCTTTATATTTTTTATGTCCTTTTTTGTTTTAGAAAAAAATTTCTCTTGACATCCCAAGCCGTGAGGTACCAGAGTCATATTTCCCTCTTTTAGGACTCTTACTCATATTTAGTTGGTAGTTAGATGTGTCTCCTTCCATATTATCCTTCTTAGTATTAAGCGCCTCTAAGAGATTGAATTTTTGGGATTACTCCTTAAAATACGGGTGTTGGGCTCAATAGGAAGATGTGGAACAGTGAAGGGTTACTCCTCGGTGCTTTGTATTTGTATTTGAAATTCCAATATATAAGCAAGATAACATCTTGGTGCAAATGGAAATCTATTCTAGTACATTACACCTCCTTAATGGATCTTTCAAAAGATAACAGGATGTAAAATGAAAGACTCACCATGTCATTTCTACAGTATGATTGAGGAAGAATAAATGATATGTTTTGATTTTGTGGTGTCTTCCTCTAAGGCCAAGTAGTTAATAATCATCCCGACAACTTCGTCAAAGGGGCAAGGTAGAGAGGATATTTGAATGCCTCCGGGAACCTAAGTTATATTATAACCTTTACCTTGAAATAATGCTTCTTTATCTACCCTAATGTACTTGTTTTTGAAAAACTTAGATCCATACATGCTCATTCCTGTAACATGAGAAATTAAACCCTCTAAGATATGGATCCTCTCGCCTCTAAACAAAATAGACCTCTCCTTCCACCCATGCATGAATTGAGAAGAGAAAGCATTAAATCTCTCGGATCCAAAGATAGTCCATAGGAATTCATCTTCCTTAATCTTGTTGTTGAAAGGCAACTCAATGTGATCCATGTCGCCACTATATTCCTTCTTTCCTATGAATCAAAACTTTTCCCATTAACCCCGCAATTGAAATGAGAATAATTACTCCAAAAATATCTCAACTGGGAGTCCAAAAATAAATTCCAATCATGCCAATAGGGTTCAATAAAATATCTAGGTGTGTGAGAAGTCCTCCATGTGATATGGTAATTATGACTTCAATATATTGACCAATAATTCAAAATTCACATCTCATTGTAATTTTCCATGATTACATACCAGATATTAAATTTATGATTGGAGGTAGGGGAGGTTGAGGTCATCCCCAATCAGGTATTTCCCTAAGGTTTAAGTCCTTTTCATCAAAAAACACCTCCCCACATCTAGAAATGAGATCAATAAAACTACCATTAATAAGATTACACATAGTGAATCTAAGAGAAATATTATGAACTAAGAGACATAACTACTTCTTGTGAGTCTTACACCTTTCTTGATAAATTTACTTATCCGAATGTAGAAGGCTACTAAGGTCCCAAAAGGGCTCTCATATATATTATGAGATTTCTTAGATTTGTGTCTCTGGACTTGTTATTTTTCACCATTATACATTTTTTCATCTCTATCCAAAGGTTTTTGTGATGTGTCATTGCAACACTCCTCATGAAAATGATTATACCTTTTAAAATTTTCGTGAACCTTTAAGGTCCAAAGTGGCTTGTTTCCCGAGAATATTTTTCTTTTTTCTTCTTTATTTGACTTCTTACCTCTTGTCATTTAACCTCCTAAATATCTTCTAGCATAAGGTTTTAGTGTCTTGGATGTGGATTCTTCTTGGATCTTAATTTTTCCTTTAATGGGACTGACCATAATTCAAATTTCCTCCCCTTTCTTTTGATATATTTTAATCTTGGTGTCTTCTTCCATCATTTCCTTATTTTCCAGTGTGATTGCTTTTTCTTGTAATATTTTTTCCTGATGTTTCTCTAAGTCTTCTTGTGTTTCTAACTATGTCATTTATTACCTCTTCCTCCATCTCATGACTCTTAGTTTCTATTTTTCTTCTCCTTATTACCGTCATATTGTGGTAGATCCTTCTTTTCCTATTGTTTTTCAAATTTTATGTATGTTGCGAAAATTTATTCCATTTGGGTTTACTCAAAATTCTCCCCATCCTCCAAGATATCTCTTTATTGGTTTTTTATTTTTACGTATTTGGATCTACCTTTTTCATTTACATTTTCCCATGACTTGAGATTGGTTCCTTGTTCACTATTGCTTTCAGTCTCATTTTCATGATTCTTTTTCTTAACCATTTTTTCATGCCATTCTATATTTTTATATGTCTCTCCTAAATGTATTTTTTTTCAAGGAAATATTTAATCCCATGTCACATTTTATTGCATTTCTTTCATTTTTCAAGCGGGGTTTCATATTCTATAACTTATCTCTAGTTTCCCATCTTGGAGTGTAAATTGATTACATTTGGTAGCTCTCTATATAAATCCATATTAACATATATTATTGCATACGTTAATATTGTTCATGCATTAGACACACCATCAAAGGCTACAAGTGTTACGTAAGATCATGCTATACTTTTCAACACATCTTCATCCGAACTCTAAAGGTAGCGCATGGAATCTTATCTAAAGTGGTATCACATTTGTATTTTCCTTGTCAGGATCAAAAGTGGGAGTCCATCTCTTTAGAAATAATCCCATGTTCCCTAAGAACCATGGTCCATCAACTAAAGCACGAGTATCATACTCCAATAAATTAAACTGAATGAGGAAAAAACCTTTAGTCATTAAGGAGTTGTCCTATTCCCTTAAGGGTTCCATTTTCTCGCAGCCCACCTTTTTATGATGTCTACATTTGGTCGTGGCCCATGGAATTTTCCTATTATAGATATCTTATATCTATGTAGATATTTCTCAATAATCACATCTGAAATAGTAAAATGATGCTCTTTACCTATGATGTGATGCTTGATTTCAGTCGTTTGCATCGATTATTTTTCAAAGCTTGGTCCTTATTTCGACACCACTTTCTCCCACATTTTCTTGAATCCTTTGTTGTTATTTTCCTTACCAAGACCATATTTTCCTATGATCCTATATTACATATGCCTTTGTTTCCTAAATCACCCCAAGTATCCTAGTATTCCATTTCCCCATTCTTGAGAAAAGTTCCCAACCCATTTCCTCCACATCTTACTTTCCCCAAAAGTAAAAAAATGAATAAATGAAGGCCTTAATTATAAATTTTTATAATAAAGTCATATCCCTATTAAAAAATAGGTGGAATCATATAGAAATAATTATAATCAAGGATTCAACCAAAGCATTCAGACCTACAAGAACTAATACACAAATTAGAAGTATGGACAAAGTAAACCAAATGATAGATGACATGCTCATAATGCACACCTTCCTCTTCATAAAGTTACTTGCACTCAATCCCTTCCTGTACTCAAATCAAGAAAATAATTTATTCCACTAGAGAACAGTATGCTTCAAGAGACATGATGGTGTTTTCCTTGCAATTTTCCACACAAGAAGTACAACTGTGCAAATTCCTTGCACGTGCAACCCTTCATGATAAAAAAATTCTTCTAATCATGATCCATCCATTAGAAAACACAAACCTAATAATGAATAAGTTCCATAAATCATTCCAAAGAACAAGCTTATATTTTTTGGCATTGAAGACTTATGCATAATGAACCAAGCTATTGAAAACTCAAATAGACCATGCACGAAATTTGATGACAACCTAAGGTATAAGAATAAAATTTTGGAATCCAATGCGTAACCTTTATATTATTCCTACCAAAGTGACCCACTTCACAAGCATAAGCATGGTTCATATCTAACCAACAATTTTGGCATGCATATTCATGAATATGAGGTTCTTCACATTATTGCAATGAAGTTACGCTCACCTCCCACCGCTTCAAATCAAACTATTGCACAAAATAAGGCCTCTTACTTAGTTCCTAAATAATCAAGAAAATATAATGTTACAGATAAAATGCAAAAGTCTATGGGCCTTCCATTCAACATTTTGGATCAGATGAAGAAGACAAATGTAAATGTCACAATTTGGTATGCTTTAACAATTCCATCACAACGCGACCTCCTACATGAAGCTCTTGCAAAGATCCCTTAAGATGATACAATTATTCAAAAAACCCATGATGCTATCAATCTATGCCGGGAAAAGGAGAAAAAATTAAGAAAATTTGTCAAAACCCAACCCTTTATATGTATTTGATAGTACGAAAACACCTTGGTCATAAATTGTATGATTGATTCAGGGGCTAGTATTTCTATCATGCCTAAGAAAATTATTGATATCTTAGGTCTTAATTACAAACATGTCTCTAAGGGATTTTTGTAACTTTTATAACTATGAACAAATTAGGAGTCATTAAGGATCTTGATTTAAATCTCCATTATTTCTAAGTCTAACCATAACTCAAGATGTTTCAATCATTGACTTACCTCTTTTGTTTGCCATTTTCCTATCAAGAGATTTCACTACCAAAGTGGGTGGTTACTTGTCTTCAAATTGGTATCATATGATCCTAAGAACAAGATATGGTACAAGATTTACCATACAAGTTGAGCCTATATTTTCCTATCATGTTGATTCATATAACCCCACTCCTCACCAACCAAATTTCCTATTTCAGAAGGCCACAAACAAGAGTTAGTTTAGGAGAAGAGAAGCCTATTCCTCCTTCCAAACTTAATATTTTATTATATGAATGGGCCAAAGAGCATTATGAATTTGATCCATATGATACAACTATTGAAATTGGACTTGGAACCTATTACATTCTTGAAGAAGAATCCACTTTACCTACCCCACTTACGTAGGAAGAAAATGATACTTATGGACTATGGAAGATGTTCTTTGATGGTTCTAGAAGTAGGAATGACATGGGTGTAAGTTTTGTTCTCATCTCTCCTAAGGATGAGAAATTATTCTTCGCATATAGATTACAACTTGTATACTCCAATAAAGTAACATAATATGAAGCATTGGTACATGGCCTTCTTATTGCCAAGAAGATATATATCAAGGCATTTTAAGTATTTGGGAACACTTAATTGGTTATCCAATAGGTGAAAAAAATTGCACAAAAAGAATAAGGTTTTAAATTCTTATAAACATAGAATTTTAGACCTCTTAGAGATATTTGATGCTCTCAATCCATAGGTAGTGCCAAGAAAATTAAACAAAGAAGAATATCATATGGTTCCCATTGAATCAAAATTCTCATCGGTTGAGGAACTTGTCTAAGGAAATGTGCAGAACATAAAGATAATGGTTAGGCCATCTATTCTAAATAATGAAACCAGCTTACAAGTGTTTGAAAATGATTCAAAGATTAAGAAATTCATCAAGAATGAAGTTGATTTCTCTTCAAGAATGTAATACTATTTGCATGATAGCTATGGTGATCAAGTTATTCAAATGAAGACAAATAAAATCCCAAAAGGATTAGTCACCTTAGAAAACATATTCAATCCTAATGATGAGTTCAAGTGTTAAGAAAAAACACATAAAAAGCACAAGAGGACTGCTAACCGGTCACTATTATGCATGGCAGAGAGTTGTTTCTTGGAAAAATATACGTTGAAGAAGAAAATAACACCTCCATCTCATTGTGTCTAAGGTATAGTGACATATTTTAATGAGAATATGAATACCTCAAAGGATTTTATATAGTGTTGCTCAACCCTCCATTGACCTTTATCCTAAGATAAATCCCCTCATGAGGAAGGAGTTATCCGAAATGATAAAGGAAAAAATAATATATCATATTAAGTTCTATACTTGGGTAGAAAATCTTGTTCTAGTATGAAAGAAAAATGGTGAAATCAGAATTTGTATTAATCTAAAAGATTTGAAAAAGATTCATTAAAAGACCATTATCCTTTGCATTTTATGGAGCAGATTTAGTAGACTATGGATAATGCACAAAGTTTTTTTATGTTTGATGGTTATCCAGGTTTCAATTAAATCATGGTAAAGAAAGAGGATTAATCTAAGAATGCATTGAAAATAAAATTGGTAACATATTCTTGTTAAAAACCCTTTTGGTTTTTCAAATACAAACATGAATTTCAAAAGAGAAATTGAAATTTCCTTCAAAGGGTACATCAATGAGTTCATCCTAGTTTACTTGGATGACATAACTATCTTCTCAAAGTAGAGCACATATCACATTAGTCATCCGGAGAAAGTATTTATGATTTGTAAATAATTTGGGGTGTCTCTTAATACGAAGAAGTGTAACTTTTAGGTAAAATTTTAAGGGTCCTAAAACCCTTAGAAATTAGTTGGAAAATTTTACAAAACCACTTACGAATTGATAAAGAATCACATGAAATTTTCTTTTGTGCAAAAGGAAATTTTTTTGCATCATTCTAGGAAAGGTTGTTGTGGAAATAAAAATATATTTTGACATGTTATTGGCTGAAAATGACATGTATACTACCAATCAGGACCATTTTCAATGCTACTGGCTAATATCATTCTCCATGCCACTAACTAGTAGCATTGGTAATGTTATAATGAAGTAGCACTTAATAGTGCTACCTTCCAACAACAATGGAGATGCTAACAACCGGTAGCATATTCCATACTACCATTAGAAGCACTATAGATGATACCGACAAGTATCATTAACCATGCTACCAACCGGTAATGTCGACCATCCTACCGCTCAAAGGAATTAGGGGTGTCCAACGCTACCAACTAGTTACATGATTAATGCTTTCGACGGAGTAACATTTCCTAATACCCACTCTACCGCTAGATGAAAATGTGGAAAATGTTGCTTTGGCTAATGGAATTTATCGTACAACTAGTTGGTAGCAAGGTAAATATTTTCTTGTATATAGATAAAAATTCTAGTCATTTTCACTTTTACATGAATGAGAAAACAAAAAGAAAACGAGAAAAACCTTAGAAAAGGATAAATTTCCTTAATAAAAATAAAATGTCATCTACGAATATAGACAGGAAGATAGGACATCTACAAATAGGAACAAAGGATTTTAACATTATTCACAAATGTCAAAAAGGATTCCATTTCCACACAACCTAAGATCCCAACTGCATCAACAACTAAAATGAAAACATTTTCATTCAAAATCCTTGTATTTCCGATACTACACACATTCCTACAAGATCCCAATAATTGTTCCCAATGGATTGAAGTAGTTAGTTTCATTGGGCTAGTGTATATGTCCCAATTTTGTACAGACACAAAAACCCTTAACAAATGTTTAGTCAAATATGACACTTCCAATTTTACCTTTCATATTTAACTTGCATCTCATAGACAATCATTTGGAATGTCACTTGAGGACATTGATAGCATAACAAGTTTACCCACAAAGATGTGGATCTGTTATAAAAAGGATATTTTATCTGATGAAGATTGCAAGTATTTGGAGTCTCAGTATGAATTTTCTATTGATGTATTTATAACTTGGTAAGGCTAAGTTTATTTATTTTTACATCATTTTGATTTTGATTTTGTGTTTTAAATTTTACATATTTTAAGATTGTTTTATTGAATATTAATAAAAATTTTGTCTCCTTACATTTACAACTTCCCAAAACCCTTTAAAAAGAGGAATTAAACTCAAGGATTTCAGTCACCCATTTATGCGGTCGTCATGTAATTATTATAGGCTAGAGTTATATTTCAAGGTCAATATATGGATATTCCATGGTGTTCATTAGCTTATATCATGCACACCCTAAGTGGGCATAAATTTGAAAGGTGCATTTTCTTATCCTCTAGGACAAGAGATGATGTGGATAACATTAATCTAAATGAAAATGTTACTACCAGTTCAAAAAAAATTATTCTTGATTTATATTATGAGTCTCTCTATAATTTATGTTGCACCACTCCTCCGAACGCAATTCACATAAAGTTATCAACTTTTTCATTTACAATTCAAGAGCAGGAGGTGAGTCCCAATTTTTGATTATTTACTTTTTAATTATTATCCTTAATTTTTGTAATATTTATATATTATATTTTGTATTAATAAGATATTTATTGTTGAATTATAACAAGGTATATCTATTACAATTGCATCAAGAAGAGGTTTTTGAGTTGTGGAGCTCAATTACTTCAGATTAACATGTTATATAGAACTTGTAGGAAATCACAAGAACTCCAAAATTAGTTATGGTGGGACCAACATCAGTCACCTATGACTAGCATCAGTCATGAAAGGAGGAACCGACATCTCTTAGGGCTAACTGTGTTGGGTACTGTGTAGGAGTGTTTTATTTAAATCTCGTGGAATTAGATCTATTTTTAATATTAAAGAAGATCTATTGATTATAATTACATGGATAAGTGTCATAAGTTTGTATATGTCTATATAAGCATGAAAGATAGGTTTTAGAAGAAAGGATTATGAGAATTGATGATTATTGTGAGAATAATTGTGAGAGAGAATTCTTGGAGAAGAAGGAAAATCTTGAGAGAAAGAAATTATTGTACATCTGAGAGGTGTGGAAGATTGTAAATATTCATTGTATATCTTTTGAAAGCTTTGGATGATAGATTATCTTGTTTCTTAGTATATTTATCCCACATTGGTTCAACCACATTAAATCGGTGTTGATTTATATCTCTTGTTTTTATGTTTCTTCTAGTAGAATATCCACTTTTATTACATGTATGCTTAGATATGATATATTATCGTACAACCTTGTGATAACCCCAAAACTCGGTATTAGATCTTTGTTTGAGAGTTTTATCTATTGACATATTTAATCACAAAGGGTTTTTGATTAAGTGGGAGCTATAATAATGGCAAAAGAAAACAAATACAAGGTAGAGAAGTTTGATAACAAAAATTACCAATTATGGATGATGCAAATTGAGGATTATCTATATCAAATAGATTTGTATTTACTATTGGATGAAAAATTTATATCTACGAAGATGACTGATGAAGAATGGAATATTCTTGAAAGAAAGGATTTGGGATTTATAAGATTGATCCTAGAAGCATTGGTGGCTTCTAGTATTATGAAAGCAAAATCTACGATAGAGTTAATGAAATCTCTTGCTAATTTATATGAAAAAACTAGTGCTTCAAATAAATTTTATTTGATGAAGAAACTATTTAGTTCTATGATGCATAAAGGTGGATATGCATCTAGTCATTTTAATGATTTCTAATCTATTGTAAATTAGTTAAAATTGGTTGATATTCCATTTGATGATGAAGTGAAAGCACTTTTATTATTACGTTCTTTTCTTGATAGTTGGGATAACTTGGTAATGTATGTTATCAATACAACATTTGCTAATAATATTTTGAGGTTTGATGATTTGGTTAGTATAATCTTGAATGAATAAATTCATAGGAAAAGTACAGAGGAATCATCATCTGGGAATGCTTTGAATGTAGAAAGAATAGGCAGGTAGAAGAAGAGATCCAAGAGTAAGAATAATGGGAAATCAAAGTCAAGAGATGGAAGATCTAAATCCATAGGTAAGGGAATTACCTGTTGGAAATGTAGAAATAAAGGACATGCAAAGGAAGATTGTTGGTCAAAAGATAAAGAGAACCAACACCCAAAAAAGGTAAAGATTCGAATAAAGAGGAAAATATTGTAGCAAAGATAATGCAAGATGTTATTATTCTTTCTTTTAATAAAGAATAGAATCATGGGTTTTAGAATTAGGAGCTTGTTTCCATGCAACCCCGATAAGGGTTATTTATGAAATTATGTCCAAGGAAATTTTAGACATGTTTATTCGGGTGATGATGAACCTTGCAAGTATACATGGTAAAAGGGAAGTTCATCTAAAATTGTAGAATGGAAATATATGGGTATTGAAAGATGTGAGGTATGTGCATGTGCAAAGCCTCAAGAGGAATCTTGTTTCTACAGTGGAAACTAGGTGAAGATAGTTGCATGGTTACATTCACAGTAAGACTCTTGGAAAGTCAATAAGGGTTCTTTTATTATGGCAAGAGGTAAGAAGGTAAGAACATTATATTTATCTACCTGTATTATTGATTCCTTTTCTATGTTATCTACTTGGGATTCAGATGCACACATGTGGCATAATCGGTTGGGCCATATGAGTCAAAAAGGAATGCAGATCTTAAAGGATAAGGGTAAGTTATCATATTTGAAAGATTTAGATCTTGATTTCTGTGAGCATTGTATCTTTGGAAAATAAAAGAGAGTGAGTTTTCTCAAAGTTAGAGAAACTAATAACAAGTAGAAATTAGATATTGTACACTCATATGTGTGGGGACCATCTCAGGTAGCTTCTCATGGAGGATCCTAGTATTATGTTACTTTCATTGATGATGCTAAAAGAAAGGTATGGTTTTATTGTATTAAACATAAATCTGATGTTTTTGAGACTTTTAAAAGATGAAAATCCCTTATTGAGAATGAATCAAATTCAAAGTTAAAGTGCCTTAGATCTGAAAATGGTGGTGAATATTGTAGCAAGTATTTCAATGATTATTTTTCAGTGAATGGAATACGTAGATAAAGGAAGGTTTCAAGAACACCATAAGTGAATGGTGTTGTAGAAAGAATGAACAAGACAATCATGGAATGTGCTAGAAGCATGAGGATACATGTTGGATTGCCCTTGTAATTTTGGGTAGAAGTAGTTGATACAGTGGTTTATTTGATTAACCATGGGCCTTCAAGTTCACTAGATGGAGGAATACCATAGGAAGCTTGGAATGGAAAAGAGGTATATCTTTCTTTTCTTAAAGTTTTTGGTTCAGAAGATTTTGTGCATATTGATAAGGAACGTATAAAAATGTTGGATGCAAAATCCAAGATATGTACTTTCATTGGTTATGGATCTAATGATTTTGATTCTATTTTTAGGATTTAGAGAATTCTAAAATTATTAGGATTTGTGACATTGAATGGAATGAAAAGAGAATGTATAGGGATAAAATTTTGGTACCAAGGATGAATCATTTGAGAATTTTATGAATGAAAATGAAATATTGGATTTAAAAATAATACCAATAGGGTTACACAAGAACCAATGTCATTTGACACCGACCAACATCATTTAGGTGAACCAATATCAATTATAGAAGATCCAAACCGACATCGGTTAGAAGAACTAGCATCATTTACGGGTGACTGGATTTGGTCACTTTCAAAATTGGAAAAAATGTCCAGGAGGTCTAGAATGATCCTTTGATACCCCAAACTTATGTGAGAAGGTCAAAAATAGTAAGTAAACCTCCGAAATATTTACACCATCTCTATCTTATTTATTATTGATGATAATGGTGAACCATAAATTTTTAAGAAGAAATTTAAGATAATACTCACGTGCATTAGGAATATGACATGGATGAGGAGATGGACCCATTCAAATAAAACTAGACTTAGGATTTGGTTAAGTTACCAGCAGGTAAGAGGACATTACAGAACAAGTGGGTTTACAAGATCAAGGAAGAAGAGGGTGGAAAAAGGTATAAATCAAGGCTTGTAGTAAAGGGATTTGCATAGAAAGTAGGTATTGACTTTGGTGAAATATTTTCTCTTGTTGTTAAAATGACTTCCATTCGTACTGTATTGAGTATAGTTGCAGTACATGATTTGCATTTAGAGAAACTAGATGTGAAGATGACTTTCCTTCATGGTGATTTGGATGAAGAGATTTATATGCAACAACCACTTGGGTATGAAGTCAAGGGTAAGGAGAAATTAGTGTGCATGTTGAAAAAGAGTTTATATGGGCTCAAGAAATCTCCAAGGAAATGGTACATGAGGTTTGATAGTTTCATGCATGATAATGGTTATTTGAGATGTGAATATGACCATTGTGTTTATTTCAAGAAGCTTGAAAATGGGATTTATATTATTTTATTATTGTATGTGGATGCTATGATTATTGTAGGATCTAGTATGTAGGACATTGGTGAGATTTAGAAAAAGATACCTCACACATTTTCTATAAAGAATTTAGGAGGTAAAAAAATAATCCTTAGCATGTAAATACACAGAGACAGGAAGAACAAAAAATTGTATTTGTCTTTGGAGGCTTATATCAATAAGGTGTTGGAAAGGTTTAACATGCAAGATTCAAAACCAGTGAGTACACCTATGGATGGACACTTCAAATTGAGAAAAGATCAGTGTCCTTAATAACATGAGGAGGTCAAATACATGACACAAGTACCATATGCTTCAGAATTTGGGAGTCTCATGTATACTATTATTTGTACCAGACCAAACATAGCACAAGAAATGGGATTTTTGAGTAGATTTATGGCTAATCCAGGTAAAGAGAATTGGAAACCAGTCTAATGGATACCCAGGTATTTAAGAGGGACATCTAGCATGCAGTTATACTATGGAGGTTTGGATATTTCATTATGTGGCTAGGTTGATTTGGATATGGCTAGAGATATGGATGGTAGAAAGAGCACTACTGGATATATTTTCATAGTAGGTAGAATGATAGTTACCTAGATTTCAATATTGCAAAAGGTGGTGGCTTTTTCTACTATAGAGGAAGAGTATTTTGTAGCTAGAGAGGCTAGAAAATCAGATGATATGGATGAGAAGGTTCATGGAAGAGTTGGGAAAGGATCAGGATGATTGTAAATTCTTTAGTGACAGTTAGAGTGAAATTCATTTAGAAAATAAATCAATGTTTCATTATAGAACAAAACACATTCAGTTGAGGTATCACTTAATACGGCAGGTATTGGAGGATGGACAACTGAAATTGGAGAAGATTCATACTAGTGAAAACCCTACGGATATACTAACAAAGCCATTAGAAAAAGATAAGTTAGAGCTAAAATCCACTTCTTTTGGTCTTCAAGTTTGAGACTTGAAGAGGAAGAAACAAAGCGAGGAAGGATCCAAGAATGACGTTGTACATGTATAGTGCAGTAATTTATATAAAAGTGGGAGATTGTTGAGTTGTGGAGCTCAATTACTTTAGATTAGCATGCTATATTAAACTTGTAGAAATCACAGAACTAGCATCGATTATGGAGGGACCAGCATCGGTCACCTATGACCGACATCGATCGAGTAAAAGGAGGAACTGACATCATTTAGGGCTAACCTACGTTGGTTACCTGCAATGGGATCATTTTAATTAACTCTCGTGAATTAGATCTATTTTTAATATTAAATCATATATATTGATTGTAATTGTATGGATAAGTTCCCTAAGTTTATATACATCTCTATAAGCATGAAAGATAGGTTTTAGAAGAGAGGATTGTAAGAATTGATGATTATTGTGAGAATAATTATGAGAGAGAGAATTATTAGAGAAGAAGGAGAAGTTTGAGAGAAATAAGTATTGTACATATGAGAGGTGTGGAAGATTGTAAATCTTCAATTGTATATCTTTTGAAAGCTTTGGATAATAGATTGGCTTGTTTCTTGGTGGATGTAGCCCACATAGGATGAACCACATTAAATCTGGGTGTTGATTTATATTTCTTCCGGTAGAATATCCAATTTTATTGCATGCATGTTTATATATGATATATATTATCTCGTATAACCTTGTGCTAACCCCAATAGAGGTGATTTCCACCAAGTTCCGAGAGATTTATTTAATATTTCATATGATCAACAAGTCAAGGAGGAAATCAATCAATAAACAATAAAATGGATGAGGATTTTATTAAACCCTTAAATTGACAAATCCACTACACCATCAACATTAATCACATATTTTTATGATTTATGTATTTCAATATATTTGAAAAATAAATATGATTTCATAGATATATACATTAATTATATATAACTTGTTTACATTCCTTTATTGAATAAACCTCCAATATCATAGAACTATATCGTTAGGCTTGTGGTAGTCTAACAAAAAATGTATATGAATTTTATCAAACATAAGATCTATAAATATCTTCAGCACCTCACTCTTAAGCTCCTGGTATGAATCTCATTCAAGTTGTATTTTTTTGCTTAATTTTTTTAACAAAGATTCAAGAAGCTCATAAATTGTTAAAGATTAATTTTGTTTTAGATCACACATATCAATACCACTCCCATATTTTAAGACTACTTATTTATAATAACCACATGAAATGAAACAATCCCCATCTACACCTCGGTTGTAATCCACGCAAATAATTAATTTTTAAAATCATAATGATATAATGTTATATTTATTATTGTTATTATCTTTATCATTTGAATTTCTCATGCTATTTATAAATTATTTTTTACATTTCCTCCTCTAACTCCAATTAAAAGTCCATTTGCTACTATGAAGAGGAAGATGCCACCCCTGCCACCTCCACCATAAAATGTTAGGAATAGGTTCAGTGGAAAGCATATTTAATTTATTGTTCCAACTTTGTTGACTTTCAATGGAAAGCATATTTAATTTATTGTTCCAGCTTTTTTGACTAGCCTAAATATTCACTAAGAATAAGAGGGCGCATGGATAGGTCTTGAAGTTTGATAGATTTATGCCCCGAATATTCATGCCTAAAAAGATAGGGTTTGACACTTAACCTATTTTGCATGGAAAAAATGAGATTTAAAATTGAAGTGATGAACACACATTGGGTAAATATAGAAGACTTGAGGATGAAGCAATGGCTATTTTTGGAGCAAGTGGAAGACCAAGCATCTTGCGAAGTTTGAGATAATAATAAGATTATATCTAGAGTTAATGGTAGGTAATCTATTGTTAGGAAAATCGTGCATGCTTCGTAGTTACTTTTGTAGTGGCACATGGCTATTATTAGTGTGCAACATATTTTTGAGAGTGCATGAGTAGTGAAGGGCATGACCCCACTACCTATATATACGTATTGATTTGCACGATTTGGAGGGATGTGTGACTGCTAGATTAAGACAAAGTTATGTTGTTGGTGTATTTGCATGCATAAATTTGTGATATTATATGTAATGTATTTAACTATTTTATTTTGATGGATTAATGATGAGTGCATTATTTGGCTCATTTATATCATTCCTATGGTTAATAAATTGTCATTTAGATATGATTTTCTAATGCATGGGGATGCTTTGTATAGTTATATCTTAGTGAGTTTAATGCATTTTCCTTGCTTTTGTTCATGCAACCTGATTACCATATAAATTCCTACTAACTTCCTTCATGAGGGAAATGTGATGATGTGTGTAGGGAAATAATGAACATTTATTTCCAATGTAATTAAGAAGTCCGAGTTTGGAGCAGAAGCAGAGGTCTTTTTCCACCTATTGAACTATAAGTATGGGACTTGTTTCTAGCAGTCCTATAGGAATTTATGAGTCTTGATTAATGTTGATTAGTGGGAGACATTAGTGCTGAATATTATGGCATATTTTATAACTGCTTGTGTCTATATAAAGACACCTTCTTAAGAACATTGTAGTAGTTGTTATTTTTAGATATAATCTGCAATATATAGCCTGTTGTATTTAGCACTCTTTTCCGTATATTGGATATGTCATGGAACTTATTTGAATTAATATAAGTGAGCATAATTTTGAGGATCTAGAGTTGTTGATATTTCCTCTATCCCAAGGAGAGAAAGAGCCCACTCAACCAAGGAGACAGGAGGTTGTTTACATTCACATACGCATATGGTTTTCTGATAAGTTTTACTGCAATCTCTATTTCAATATGTTTCATGCAATCTCTATTTGAACGTATTTGCTTTCCCTATTGAAATTTCTATTCAGAATGTGTGTTTCCCTTTATGCAAATTTTAGTTAGCATGTGCTTTTACTTCTACTGATTCTTAGTTACGAGTGTGTAATTTCAATTCCATTCTTTCAAATTTTGTGTGTGCATTTCCATTTAAATTAGAAGTATATCTTTTAAACTTCATTTCATCACAATAACTTAATTCGTAGATTTACATTGAGTTTTCGTAGATTAGTAACCAACTTAGAAATATATCACAACAACCCCTAACAAAAACCGGTTACATAAAGCTCCATTACATACAACCTAGGACATAGCCCCGATTTATAATGACACTAACAGAAGATCTTGTTAGTTAAATGATTGGAGAATAAAATGACCCATCATTTTTGGCATCATTGCACTGGGAACACCATAGCACACCACATCATTTTTCTCACTTTACATGTTATGGGTGTTAATGGAGTTCACATATGCAACCAGATAGAAGTCTTGGGCCTTGTTTCAATAACCAACCTTGATGCATAGGCCACAGGACAAACAAGGGATATTTACACCACATAACATCCAACAAATATCTCCAATAGATTACACGTAGGGAACACTAAGAGTGACACTGAATCCAATACAATGCCTAGAAGCCTTTTTGAGCATCTTGCATCCTCGACCAAGCACTCAGAAATGGGGGACCACGGGAATAATGGAGACTAACCCTTGGGTAGAACCTTTACTTATCCCATTGTCTTGGATGAGGATGAGGATGCACCCATGAAAAATATCTCACCATCCATCCTCCCTATCTTTCGAGGCATGTCTATGGAAGACCCCGATCAGTTCTTGTTTGAGTTCAAAATTCTTTGCCAAACCTATGACTACAGAACCAACAATCAAAAACTCAAACTCTTTCCTTCCACTCTCAAAGACTCTACTATGAGATGGTTCATGGGGTTGTCCTCTAACTCCATTGATTCTTGGGAAGCCATGGAGACAACATTTTTGGATAAATACCAAGACTACTGTAGGGGAAGGGATAGGAAAGAAGATGAAAATATAGAGGATTATCTAGATATATTTCTCTTTCTCCATCAATGGAGTGGTTATGAGTTACATGTAGACATCACTAAGACAATTTTCCTTAAAGGAATTGATGAGGAAACCAAATATTCCCTCCATCTTATGGGAGGAGGAGATGTGCATAAAATTACTATGGAACAAATCACTGAGCTATGCAGAAGTTACTCTAGAACACGAGGGGGTATAAGGAAGAGAAAAACATCCAAGCTTACCCTAGGTACCTCTGAAATTTTGGAGGAAATGGATAACATGAATTTTTTTAATCATAATTAACATCAACCATAGATGGGCTTAAGGCCAAAAATAGTGTTTCCAAAGAAACTTTGGACATATATTTCCTAAGTGTAGGAAGAGACATCCCCTGAGAGAATGTCCTTTAGATGTTATAGACATGTGTTTGATCTGTGAAGTTGTTGACCATGACACTAAGCATTGCACCTTCTTATCACAGTTGAAAGGAGGCTTGAATGTTGTCTCTCAAGCTGATGTAGAGGTAAACTTTATTCAAAGGCCAAATAATCAAGCTGTATATTCCCTTGACCTACTTAGAACCCCTAGAGGATTTCATGGCCCAGTCACGATCCTCAACCTACTTGGGGACAACCTGAGTGGAAAAAATCAAATTGGATGACTTACCCACATCCACCACCCTAGATGAATCCCTACACTCAGCTAGGTTGGACACCACCAACCCCAAGCAAGTCCATGGCACAACCAATAATGGGTACCTCAACAAAATCCTAACCAAAACCAGCAGTGGACACCACAACAGAACATTAATCAACAACAAAGGTTCCAACAACCACAACAAGATTTAATGGCCCCACCACAAAACTATCAACAAACACAGATAGGAAACACAAACACAACTTCCAGCCCGACTGTAGTGAACCTAAAAATTAGTAGACAACTTCAATTGATGAAGCAGGACCAAGTAATACAATGCAAGTTAATACTATTGGTAATATGTGACTAAGGTCTAGGAAAACATTGAATCCTCCTATTGTTATCATGAAAATTCCTATAGACACTGATAAAGAAGAGACACTTGAGGTAAATATCAAATGTTTTGGTGGATCTTGGTGCTTCCATAAATGTTATAATAATAGATATGTTCAATCTGTTGTCCTTGACAAGACTACAACCTACCAATATCATTCTTCAATTAGCAGATCAATCCATTGTTGTACCAGATGGTGTGATTGAGGATATAATGGTCACCGTTGAATCTTGGGAGTATCTTGTTGATTTTATGGTCTTACAACCTAAAGCTCAGAAATTGGGATATCCAGTCATCTTGGGAAGACCTTGGTTGGCTACTATTGTTGCATATATTGATTGTAGGTTGGGAAAAATGACTATTCTAAATGGGCGAAATCCAAACATATTTCATTATATCCTCCTGCCCAGCCTTATGTGTATGCTTGTGAACATGTATGGGTAGATTCTTTGGATACTAATTCTCTGAGTTCTTCTTATTTGGCCACCATTGCAGTGCAAAACCATATGACAGAAGTTGTTGAGTCATACACACTGACTGATGCAGAGGGCTCTGTGACTATGGAAATCAACACTGTGGCTACGGAAATTGGAACTCTGACTACAAACCCATTTTTTCTAGACACATTTGATATTGTTTCCTTGGTAAGTGATACTTCTAATGAAGCTTGTAAAGAAATCTATGCTTATAATATGGAATCCACAGTCTCTGATTTCTATTGTCCTTTGACCAAGATTTTGTCTCTTGATAATGTATCCATTTTGCACATGCTTCAGCCCCATGTTTTCCCATTGAATTATTTAATCACCAATGCAGATCTTGCCATTTTGGAAGATACCAAACAAGTTCCTGTTGACATAGGGAAAGAACTAACCATTGGTAATAATTTGGAGGCCAACCAAGAGGCTAGGGTTCTCAAGATTTTGAGGAAACATTCCCACACTTTTTCTTGGGATTACACTGATATGAGGGGAATTCATCCTACAATCTATACTCACCATATCTACATTAAGGATGTTAAACCCATAAGGAAGCCACAACGAAGAATTAACCCAACCCTCAGAGACATAGTCAAAAATGAGAGAAAAATTGCTAAAGGTAGGATTCATCTACCCTATATCTGATAGTCAATGGGTCTCACCATTAGTTATAGTTCCCAAGAAAAATGGTAAATGGAGAATCTGTGTTGACTATAGGGAACTTAACAAAGCCACCAAGAAATATTATTTTCCCCTACCTTTTATTGACCAGGTTCTGGACAATCTCATCGGTAAGAAATATTTTTCTTTCTTGGATGGGTTTAGTGGGTATAACCAAATAAGTATTGCACTCTTGACTAGGATAAAACCACCTTTACTTTCCCTTGGGGTACATTTTCTTATCAAGTCTTACCTTTTGGGATTTGTAATGCACCTGCTACATTTCAGAGAGCAGTCTTGGCCATTTTTGCAGATCTTACAAATGATTGTGTTGAGGTTTACATGGATGATTTCACTATCCATGGATCCACTTTTGACAAATCTCTGAATAACCTTGAAAAAGTATTGAGCAGATGTGAGTAGCACCAACTATCCTTGAGTCATGAAAAATGTATGATGATGGTTGATCAGGGAATTGTCTTAGGTCACCATGTTTCTGCCAAAGGTATACAAGTCGACCCCAAAAATATCGCAGTCATCACTCAGCTACCTACACCAACAAATTAGACTGACATCAAAATTTTCCTTGGACATGCAGGGTATTATCGGCGATTCATTAAAGACTTTAGTAAAATTGTTGCACCTATGTTTTCATTGCTGAAAAAAGATTATGTTTTTGAATGGTCCCCTCAGTGTCAAGCAGACATTCAATATTATCAAGGAGAAGTTGACCACAACCCCAGTCTTACGAGGCCCCGATTGGGGGAAACCTTTCCATATCCACACTGATGCCTCCAATACAGCTATGGGAGTTGTTCTTGGGTAGAAAGATGAAGAGGATCACATGTATGCCATTTACTTTATCAGCAAGAACTTGACTCCTATGGAAAGAAACTATACCACTATGGAAAAGGAGTTTTTAGTTGTTGTGTATTCCTTGAATAAATTTCGACATTACATCACTGGGTATAAAATCTTTGTTTATACTAACCACTCTGTCATCTGATATTTGATGAATAAACTAGTAGTCGGAGGTCAGATTATTAGATGGTTACTCTTGTTACAGGAATTCAATCTAACCATTATTGATAAGCCTGGGAAATCTAATGTTGTTTTTGATTTTCTTTCAAGATTGAATGTTTCAGGTGATGATGAGGCAGTCCAGGATCAATTTCTAGATGAAAATTTGTTTTCTATATCAACTCAGACTCCATGGTTTCTTTGATCTTGCAAATTATTTAACTACAAGGAATTTTCCTACCTATTTTACTCATAAAGAGAGACAAAGATTGGTTAAAAATAGTGCAACATATAAATGGTGTAATGGAATTTTATTCAAATGTTGTCCTGATATGGTTCTTCGTAGGTGTATTCAAGAAGATGAAGTATACAACATACTACAAGCTTGTCATGATGAGCTAGGAGGAGGACATTACTTAGTAAAGAGGACAATTCACAAAGTACTATTGGCCTTCCCTCCACAAGACTATCAAGAAGTATGTGTGGCAGTGTGATGCATGTCAAAGAATGGGGAATCCTACACTATCCATGGAAATTCCTCTTAATCCTCAGTTGGTCTTAGGACCATTTGAGAAATGGGGAATTGATTTCGTTGGACCTTTTGATCCCCCATATTTTGGGAAAGAATACCTCTTGGTATGCATGGACTATGTCATGAAATGGGATGAAGTTCAAGCATTGGCATCTTCCAATGAGGATGTTGTTGATTTCCTGTATAATCAGATATTGCTACAATTTGGGGCCCCTAGGGCCATTGTATCTGATCAAGGTCCTTAATTTGTGTCTAAAATGATCGAGGATTTTATGGAAATCTACCGAATCAAGCACCGGAAATCGTCACCATATCACCCCCAATCCAATGGGTAGGTGGAAGTCACCAATAGAGAACTTGAGAACATTCTAACTAAAGTGGTCTAGTGCTGACAGGAAAAATTGGGTACCAAAACTTCCTGAGGTAGTTTGGGCCTATAACATGACCTAGAAAACCACTACTATTTTTCTCCCTATGAGTTGGTATATGGGAAGAAGCCACTATTACCTGTAGAGTTTGAGTTATGCACCTAGAGAACAGCACTGGAAGTTGGCATCAATTTGGATGAAGCACAATGCGAACGGGTGATGTAGCTGAACAATTGGATGAAATGTGGATGGAAGCACAAAAATAGGTGGAAATTCTCCAACATCAAAGGAAGACCTAGCATGATGCTCATATCAAATCTAGGATGTTTCACAAGGGGGAATGGGTCTTACTCTTTGATTCCAAATATCAACAGTTTAAAGGTAAGTTATAGACATGTTGGTTGGGCCCATATTAGATCAACAAAGTGTTTGATAACAGTTCTATGTGATTGGTACTGATTGATGGTAATAGAAGGACTCTTCTTGTGAATGGCCACAGGATCAGGATTTATCAATGACCTCTTGACAAGGGAACTTTCACTAGTGACATCATGCTGAGTGAGGAAATGCATGCTGAGGTGGCTCTTCACCCCTCTGGCCAGGAGTAATTATTGTCTTTCAATTTCAATAAAGGAGGATGGTCATGACCTTGATCTTCTTCCCTTAGTTAGCTATTTTGTTTTTAATAAATGTAGAGATCTTCATTGTTTCAAGGCCACTAATCACATTTTATCTCAGACTGTAGGATGTGGAAATCTACGGATATCGGATGTTGAACTAGCATGGGTAAGTGCATTCTAATTCACTACAGATATTTCCTTATGAAGCAACTCCCCATGCATAAACTTATCATAATTGCATCCATACACAATGTTTGATGTATTTATTATGGATATCCTTCCAAATATGATGCTACGACATGATGGCATGAGGGCGTAATGAGTCATGATTTCCACACACACCACATGTGTCACATTCTACGAAAGGGATAGGTGGAATTTCTATTTCAAGTGATGGGATGTGTGCCATCTCACATATCAAAATTACTCATGGATACCTAGTCTTGTCAACCTTTTATGCTGCCAAATTTTCTCTGCTTTTATGCAATTTGAGGATCCAGGTGCATTTCAAATTGATAGTTCCTAACCACTTCCTATCATTGCTTCGTGAATATTGAACACACCTTTCTACCTGCCATCACACCATGAATTCGAGCATGCCCTTGTTCTTGTTTCTCTACTATCTGGATTCATTCGCCTTCATCATGGGACAAAAGAAAAAGTTAGAGCCCAATTCTCCGGACCCATTACTTAGGAACGTTGTGCTTTCGCAGGTATTTTATGATTTTGGTTGGCTTGACTTCATCTAAAAATTCAAAGGTTTTGATGAAGGAATAGTGGATGAATTCTTGGAGAATTTTGAAGCTACTTTCTCATGCGTTGGAGGGAAGCGAGTGGAGATTACCAGCCAGGTAGTTTCTGAACTATCCGGTTTTTTTGTAATTTGTCTGAAATTCATGAAAAATTCTCCCCTCAAAGACTTGATTTCTCTATTTCATGAGGAGGGTGAGGCATTTCCGAGGTAATCCTTACCTCCCAAGGTGTTCAAAAAGTATTTAAGAGGGACATTATGTATTCGACATTTGGAGGAGATGGCCAAATGGGTTAACAGATACTTTATATGTGATGACCAACTATCTGTGTTGGGTGGTGATTCACTCAAAATTATCATTCATTTAAAGAAAGGATGCATCAACCCTGCACTCAGGGTGAATTTACCGAAATACTTGGTAGATGCAGTTATCAAAGTCGGCCAAAAATACAAGACTGGAGGAGGAAAGGCAAAGGCTAAAGCACCCAGGGCTCATTCACTTATTATGCTCACATCAAGTGTTTTTAAGCCAAAGTGAAGGCTTGAAAGGATGAATGTGGGGGAAGGTTCCAAGCTAAAGCAGCTCAAACTAGGGCCATCTTCCACACCTCAGCCCGCTATCACATCAGTTAGTCACCATACACACAAGAAGGAGGAACATGGCACTCAGACAAACATGGACAAATCTAGTGATCAAGTGAGCCCATCTTCAACACCTTCTAGTTCTAAAGGTAGAAATACCTTGACTCCCTCTTCTTCTATTTTCCTACGGCCACAATGGTCCTATGCATTGCATAAACCTGGAAGTTCCTGGTTGGAGGGTTTTTTTGGTGCTTCTGCCCCTATGTGGGAGGTAAGGGATGAGGAAGAAAACACGTTGTCCCCACTGAAAAATCACTAGACACTATATTCATTGCAGCTATTGCAGAATTCCATTCCGCACCTCCAAAAACTACTTCGGTGCACCAAGTAAAAATCCAACTCGAAATCAATTGCAATGGAAATTGGTCACCTCGGGTTATGTCAAGTTGTTGATCCTCATAGTTATTTGGAAGAGATTGCACTCCTTAAAGCCCAGTTGAAAGGTATGGAAGAAACAAATCTGTCTTTACAAACTGAATTTACTCAATGCACAGTAGAAAAGGTTAGAGAAATCACAACTTTACAAATAGAAGTTAGCAGCCTAAAGCGATAGAGAGATAGAGGTCTTAGCATTTTGAATGATGTCCACCAATTGTCTCTTCAAAATTCAGAATTAAAGAAGGAAAATAAGAAATTAAAGGGGGAAATGGAAATCATCCAAGATGAAAAACAAAAATTACAATCTCTTTTGGACTTTGTCTATCCTTTATTGTAAGCTCTTGTCTTGTAGGAAACCATCTTCAATTTACAGCATGTTTGTTTAGGAACAGTTTTACTCTTGGCAGTTATTGTAGTTGTGTTTTCAGGCACCTTACGAAGCCCCTGATGGTAATGTTTTCTTATCCATTTACAAATCCAGTACCCTCGAAATTCAAAACCTGCTCTGTGAGTTCTACCTCCATAATATGTTAGTTCCTAATGTCCTTGACTTCTTCATTAACTTATTCATGGGGGATTTTCAATTAAAATCCTTTCAGTATTTTCTTTGAAATTAGATCATGTGGGGTGAACAAATGGATATATTTAATCACACAACTCAAACAATAGGATTCTATATTTAGCCTACACATCACAATGATGTGGCTATGCAGAAAAACTTCAAATATCTTTACTACCAAGCTGTTATTAGAGAGAATACTTTAAAGATATTACTGAAATGTGTGGAGGAATTTGAAACCTATAGTCAACAACACTTTGGGGTAGCAAGGCAGGCCTGTGATAGGAGATGGGACACTTTGAGCTTACCATTAAAGTGAAGGGAGGTTATTTCACCTCATAATTTGAGTTGGAGTATGCGATGAGGTGATGCCCTCATCACAATCATAAGGTAGTTGTCAAAAAATAGTAAGCAATACAATGATGAATGGGTAGGACTTCAGGTGTGACCACCTCTCCTCTTGAGTCCTACTACCACCTGGAAAAACAATGTTGCACAATCAAATGAGAGTTTTACAGCTTGGGTTGAAGTAACTTCCAACACTCAGGGATGTAAAGGTACTAGGAAGTAATATGCTAACCAGTTTGAAGAGTATGACATGGCCCAACAGCTTGGTCACAGGCGGGGTGTAGATAAGTTGCATTAGGACATGCAACAGGTAAAGTGTGGGGAAATGATGAGTGCATTATTTGGCTCATTTATATCATTCCTATGGTTAATAAATTGTCATTTAGATATGATTTGCTAATGCATGGGGATGCTTTTTATAGTTATATCTTAATGAGTTTAATGCATTTTCCTTTCTTTTTTCATGCAACCTAATTACCATATAACTTCCTACTAGCTACCAACGTGAGGGAAATGTGATGATGTGTGTAGGGAAATAATGAACATTTATTGCCAATGTAATTAAGAAGTCCGAGTTTGGAGCTGGAATGTAGAAGACTTTTTCCACCTATCGACCTATAAGTATGGGACTTGTTTCTAGCAGTCCTATAGGAATTTATGAGTCTTGATTAATGTTGATTAGTGGGAGACATTATTTATAGCTATTATGTCATATTCTATAACTAGTTTTGTATATATAAAGACACCTTCTTAAGAACATTGTAGTAGTTATTATTTTTTAGATATAATATGCAATATATAGCCTGTTGTATTTAGCACTCTCTTTTTCCATATACTGGATATGTCATGGAACTTATTTGAATTAATATAAGTGAGCATAATTTTTAGGATCTAGAGCTGTTGATATTTCCTCTATCCCAAGGGAGAGCAAGGGCCCACTCGACTAAGGAGACAAGAGGTTGTTTACATTCACATACGTATCTGGTTTTCGATAAGTTTTACTGCAATCTCTATTTCAATATGTTTCATGTAATCTCTGTTTGAATGTATTTGCTTTCCCTATTGAAATTTTTATTTAGAACGTGTGTTTCCCTTTATGCAAAGTTTAGTTAGCATGTGCTTTTACTTCTATTGATTTTTAGTTACGAGTGTGCAATTTCAATTCCGTTCTTTCAAATTTTGTGTGTGCATTTCCATTTAAATTAGAAGTATAGCTTTTAAACTTCATTTCATCACAATAACTTAATTTCATAGATTTACATTGATTTTCCATAGATTAGTAACCAACTTAGAAAGATCTTGCAAAAACCCCCAATAGGAAAATTGGTTACATAAAGCTCCATTGCATATAGCCTAGGACACATCCCTGGTTATAATGACACTAACATAAGATCTTGTTATTTAAATGATTGGAGAATACAACGAACCAACATTTTTTACACCGTTTCCATGGAACACCATAGAAAACCACATCATTTTTCTCACTTTACATGCCATGGGTGTTAATGGAGTTCACATATACAACCAGTAGAAGTCTTAGTGTTCCCAAGACTTCTATGGGTTGCATATGTGAACTCCATTAACACCGATAACATGTAAAGTGAGAAAAATGATGTGGTGTGCTATGGTGTTCCATGGAAACAACACCAAAAATGATGGGTCATTGTATTCTCCAATCATTTAACTAACAAGATCTTCTATTAGTGTCATTATAAATCGGGGTTGTGTCCTAGGTTGTATGCAATGGAGCTTTATGTAACCAATTTTCTTGTTGGGGGATTTTTGTGAGATATTTCTAATTTGGTTACTAATCTACAGAAACTCAATGTAAATCTATGAAATTAAGTTACTATGATGAAATGAAGTTTAAAATATATACTTCTAATTTAAATGGAAATGTGCACATAGAATTTGAAAGAACAAAATTGAAATTGCACACTCATAACTAAGAATCAATAGAAGTAAAAGCACATGCTAACTAAACTTTGCATAAAGGGAAACACATGTTCTGAATATAAATTTCAATAGGGAAAGAAAATACGTTCAAACAGAGATTGCATGAAACATACTGAAATAGATATTGCAGTAAAATTATCAGAAAACTAGATGTGTATGTGAATGTAAACAACCTCCTGTCTCCTTGGTTAAGTGGGCCCTTGCTCTCCCTTGGGATAGAGGAAATATCAACAACTCTAGATCCTCAAAATTATGCTCACTTATATTAATTCAAATAAGTTCCATGAAATATCCAATATATGGAAAAAGAGAGTGTTAAATACAACATGATATATATTGTAGATTATATCTAAAAATAACAGCTACTACAATGTTCTTAAGAAGGTGTCTTTATATAGACACAAGTAGTTACAAAATATGCCATAATATCCAGCACTAACGTCTCCCACTAATCAACATTAATCAAGACTCATAAATTCCTATAGGACTGCTAGAAACAAGTCCCATACTTATAGGTCGATAGGTGGAAAAATTCTTTCGCTTCCGCATTCTATCTCCAAACTTGAACTTCTTAATTACATTGGTAATAAATGTTCATTATTTCCTTGCACACATCATCACATTTCCCTCACAAAGGAAGTTATTAGAATGTTATATGGTAATCAGGTTACTTGAACAAAAGTAAAAATGCATTAAACTCACTAAGATATAACTATACAAAGCATCCCCATGCATTAGCAAATCATATCTAAATGACAATTTATTAACCATAGGAATGATATAAATGAGCTAAAGAATGCACTCAGTAATTTATATAATGGATATTTGTGGATGGATAAGAATTTTTGATATTTTTGTTACTTGTTACTACACGGTAAATCTGATCTTGATCCTTGTTTGATTCATTATGCACCATGGTTGTGATCTAATTCACGTTATGATTTACCATTAATTACTTGCTATGGATATGGAATACTTGTGTGATCATGCTAACACCTTGAAAAATATGTTATAAAAAGAGGGACTTAGTATCTTTGCACATTTCGGGTGAACTCTTAGATCTATCTGAGTGATGGGTGAATGTGTCTAGGGTTTGAGTAAGAAAAGCATACTACATTTTAGTTGTGTTGAAGGGACCTATTTTCAATAGTTAGTAAGGATGTTGTACGATGAAGATGTATCAGTTGACATTGGACAACATTGAGAGTTGGTTTGTGGATTTGGAAGACTAGTTTCCTCATATATATAATACTAGACTTGATTTTGATGCTTGCTCATGGGTTGAAGAACATTTGTATCATGAACTCTATGAGATATTATTTTTCTATTTTCCTATAGAGTTATATGAGTGGCTGGTAGTGTATGCATCAAATTAGAATTGGAGGTATAGAATAATTATTTAGACACAAGAAGATTACCAAGATTTGTATGATGCTGATGTGATTATGGGAAGGTGTTGTAGATCATTGGTGAAATGGTGTTTTAAATAGTTACACATTTGAGTAGGTTGTTTGTACTTATTCTTGTCCATAGGTTGCTGAATTTCAAGTCTTACACAAACCCAGGAGGATATCCCTTTATCAATTAAGATCTTTTTGGTGATTATAGATTTGAAAGAACGACCTATGGCTAGCTAAACCTCCACCACGTGTAAGGGAAAGATCGGGTGTGGTGAAATATGGAAGACCATTCAACAGAGAGACATAGAGAAGAAAGGAAGATGAAGTATAATGAAGTGCATGAGAGGAAATTAGCAAAGAATCATGATGTTGTGAAGTCTATGGAGTTGTAAAAACAAGTGATGCATAAAGGATTTGAGGTTGATGTGGAGGACGTAGGACCAGAGTAGAATGTACTCCTACATTTAGGAAAATGTGGTAGAGAATCCCCTCTATCCTCTAGTGAGAGTGTGTCTGATGAAGAGAGATTAAGGACCATGGGCACACATCTGATCCTACCTAGCAACCTTTCCCTTGTGATTGGTGTTCCAGTTCCTCGAAATAGTTATTTAGAAAAGTCACGTGTTGGTGATAGAGTAGCAACGGGTAGATTCCATTTTCCATTGAAATAAAAGTTCTTGAGATAACTCATTCAACTATGGTTGTGCGAGACATCTTCTTTGTTTAGTGGTCTAATTGGTGGTATATTTTTGGCACGTCATCGGGGAAAAATTTGGACACGCAAAACATTGGCAATACATCTGGAAGAGGGAACACTTTGTAGACTGTAGGAGTTCAATTTAGTACAATAGTTGGAATAGATAATATATTATCCTCCGGTTTGGTATCCACTACAAAATGTGGATCAAGAGGATATGGAGGTTTGGCATCTAGTGGATCGGTGCCTCTAGATGTGGAAGAAATGCTAGAGGTAATACAAATTTTGGGTCGAGTGGGCATGGTCTCGCACTAGCCAAAACATGTTTATCATGAGATGTCTCTTTTACTACTAGATTACGAGGTATTGCATATGTAACTAAGTATGTGCACATGTGTGAGATACTATGGTGTGAAAAGAGAATCACAACTCCGAGCATAAGGAAATTCAATTTTCTACTACTTTGCAAGGGTTCACGCATAGTTGGTATAAGAAGTATGGTCCAAACTAGACTATTGTAGAATATAATGCGTTGCATGATGATTTCTTGGCTGAGTTTCATATACTTTATTTTGAACGTAAAATAATCAATGTCTTTGAAGGATATTAAGTAGAGCATGGTGAGAGTGTAAGGGAGTATGATGCATGCTTTAAAACTTTTCTATCAAAGTTGTCTTATGATATTCTTCCTAGCCAATATGCATAGTGTTTTATTGGAGGTTTGATCACACCTTTCATATGGGATCTCTCTCATAAGACATTTATAGATCCACATAAGGATTTGGAATCATCTCTACTCACTAAGGTAGTTTGAAGTGTAGAAAGCTGGAGTTAGCGCATTCTTCAAGGCACATATTGCAAATATGGAAAAATAGTTAGACAAAATATCAGCTAATTCATATCATGAGACACATAGTGGTATTTGGTGTACAAATTATGAAGTAGGACATATTAATGATATATTCCCTCATAAATCAATGCATGTCATGTTACTATATTGTGATATTTTTACTTAGATCATGATTTAAGTAGATTCCCAATATTGTAACACACAATCCAAAATAACATTACATGTTACTTGTAAGATATGTAAGCCCCACACTAATGATACATACAATTTTATATTCATTTATCAGATTCATGATGTTATTTGGCGGCGTATGTCAAATTAGTGTCATGAATAATCGAAGGAGAAGGAAGGACAACATTATAAAGGGCACTCTGATGGAGGTGGTAGAGGATATATGATACCGAGGAGGATAAAGAGGTTTTGGTTATAGTTTGTGGAAGAGGTGATTTTCCCTAAGGAACCTATTACACATATGGATCCCCTAATCATTACATGCATGAATTTCATTAGAATATAATATGCTCATGGTGTGGGAAGAAACATAAGTTTGAAGAATGTCCTGAGTTATATGAGTACATGAGTAAGAACTATAAGAATAATGATAAGGGCATGGGGATGATTAAATTGTAGTGCACCGTGGAAGATTAGTGGATGAAAAAGTTAGTGCCTAATCCTGAGATGCTACTTGTGTTAGTAACTATAGTTGCTGAATTTGTGCATGCTCGTGAGATTCTAAAGAAAAAAACTATTATTACAAAGCAAGAAATGATAAAGACATTTCCTATGAACTTTCCTACTCATAGTATTGATCATGATAAAGAGATTTATTTGAATGCGGTTATTAGATAGTTGTTGAGTAATATACTCATTGATACTGGTGCGTAGTGAATGTACTCACTTTGGATGCATGGAATCAGATGGGAGACCACCATTATAGTTGTCTTCAAATGTGTTGTATATGGAAAATAGGACTCAAGCCACACCCATTGGGGTATTGAAAGATCTGACTATTACTATAAAAGGTTCAAATTTTACTGGGGACTTTGAGGTCTTGGCCCTTGGTGTTATGCAAATAATGTTGATCTACACTTTAATAAAGGTTATATTAGTTTTGAGAACAAGGAAGAACGTGTCATTCTTCGTTTGATAGATGGAAAATCTACACCATATGTATAAATATTGAGTGAAGATGATTTGAACATGATATACATGCGTACAGTTAGAGATCCTGAATTACATGAACCATCTAAGAAAGTTGTTATTTAGTGGGATGATGATCATTCTGTAAGTGATAAAACCATTTTTTTCTCGTGACAACTAGGTGCATGGAACATATGAAATGGTTGGGAAAGAGATTAAAAGTATAGTTATTTTCATGATCGGGATGTGCGTTGTTCGGTACTTGAGTCATAACTAGGTACCTCGGTAAATGGCGGTGAAGGAAATCCCAATGTATTTCTACATGCCATAGAATCCTAGTGGAAGGATGAGGGTGATAGAAGAAATATAATGATTTATACCATACTCGGGATAGTTGCGATCTTGGTGGACTACACACAAAGATAACCTTTTGGAGTGTTAAGAAGGGAGAATCGCTTTCTCTACTATGTTTATTTGGTCATATGGTATGGCCATATGAGGGCCTAAAGCTTGTGAATGCTATTATTATGTGCTTAACTCCAGCCCCTTTCATTTTATTTGTGTGGTGAAGGCAACAACATTTTATTTTGTTTTAGTGGCAACTAAAATAAATAGTAGAGCATAATATTGAAAAGTTTGTATCTTTTTCTCGGTAACTCGGTTTTGAGTGCTGTTTTTGCAAAAGTGCTTGTTTTTTTGTGCTCTTTCCATTGGAAATATTTATTTTGAGACTTGCACTATAATTATAAAGTTCCAAATATGGAGGAGTGTTGTAATCAATTGTGGATGTAATTTTGGCTGAGCCCGACATCCTAAAATTTTAGAAGTTACATTCTTCTCTAACATAGATTTTGAGAATGATATGCTTTTCTCTAAAGTATGTGGACTTCAAGAGGATATTGTAAAATTTTTGGAAGAAAATAGATCTCTCAAGAAGTGAAATTCTCTTCTACAATCACTCATTCATTACAAGGATACAATAATCCAATCCCTGCAACAATAACTTGCTAGCCTACAACATCACCATGATATTGTGGACAGCCATATCCATGCTCCTAGTCCACTTGCACCTATTTCTCCTGTACCCACTGACATTGATCTATTATTCTTTGAGCTTGTTCCTACTGTTGATGCTTCTAAACCTGTGAGGTTTGTTACTGCATACTTTTCCACATATATGCCTATTACAGTACCACATGTTGTGTATCCTATTTATACCCAACTACATGGCCTTTCTTAGAAGCGTACCAGTGCCTTCAGTTCTTGCATGCTCCGTTTTATGGGTTTCACTGGCAGAGGTATTGGAAGACACTCACAGGGTATTATTTCCCCTCTTCCACATGTTAAGTGGAATTCTCACCATGACATTGGTTTTCATGCAGATACTTCATGGGGATCACACATTGACAGACCTCCTTTGTTTGTTCACTTGACTCTTTTTGAGGATCATGAGCAACACATGAGTTCTACATCTTCACTCAGGCTTGAGAAACCTGATATTTCAGTTGTTAGACATGATCAACCTAACACACATTCTAAAGTTCTTTTGCATGTACCCATTGTGCATTTTTACCAAGTCATATGCAGGCATCTTCTTCATCCATTCATGTTGATTTGGGTTGGATATCTGATCACTTGTGGTAGCGATATAGGAATTCATAAAGATGAATCTATAGGTGTGGCTCCTCTACCATTTGGCCTCTTGCTCCACTTTTTATACCTTTTGCATTGTGATGCTTCTTTTTTTGAGCATTTTTCTTTAGCAGTGTAGCATATCTCTCTTATTTGTTGAGAGATTTTGTATCTGTATTTTCAACACTTTTGGCATGTTGACAGTATCTCTTATGGGGGATCTATTCTGGTGCATTCCAGTGTTATTTTTTCAATGTTCGAGTAGTTGTTTTGACAACTCATACAGATTTATAGCATCACTCCACCCATTTAGTAGTATGGGAGGGTGTGGTGTTGATCCTGCTTCTTCGGGTTTTGTGTCCTTGCCTTGTTACCTTGGCTTTTCTTGGATCGTGACACTCTTGATTTTGTGTCCTTGCCTTGTTGCTTTGGTTATTGTTCTTGGATCATGACACACCTATTTGCAGCAGTTGATCAAATTATGTTTCATTTTTTTGCACTTTCGACATCACTTCATTGATAGTCTCCTTGTATGGAGCTATTCTGGTGAAGCCCAGTGTCAATTGTTTTTGAGTTTTGTGATCGAGTAATGGATTCAGACCATAGTGCACACCAAACTTCTTCAACATTGTATGATTTTTAAGCCGAGCTTCTTGGGATGCCTTGGAGTGGGTTTTTACTCTCTTTACTTTGTTGTTACTGGTTTTGGGTACCTTGCGATGTCCTTTTCCCCGCTTATTGTAATGAGTACCTCATCGGCCTAGTTTTTGAGACTCATACTATGGACATACCACTTCTATTTTGGCCTCTAGCTTCACTTGAGGGGGTTTTATAGTAGGTATTTACTTTAGCTCATGTTCACCTAGGTACTTTATTTACCTTTATTGCATTTATCCTCACCCACTTATGTGTGTGGATATTTCTTTTATCCTATTTAGATATTAAGAGATATTATCTTGTTGTTAGGTATAGTTATTTCCCTTATCTATGGTATTGACAAGATCATTGATGTCTAGTTCTCTCCTAAATCTATGGTCTTGACTAACTCTTTGATTACTAGTTATTTCCTTGATTTATGGCTTGATCTACGACCTTGACCTGGTTCTTAGATTGTTATTCCTTTCCTATTTAAGCAAGGATCATTCTCATTATATTGCATCGAGTTCCATAATAATATATGGTATTGTTGCTCATTTGTTTGCAAAGGTTTTATGTAAAGTTATTCGGTGAATTGCTTTCATCTTATTGATCGTGGTGTTTCATTAGCATCTGTGTTATTGGCTTGGTATGATCTGATTATCGTTCCTTTTGTATGTTCATTAAGAACTTATAAGAGAAACATTTAATTGGAAGGAGATGAATTCAGGTATGATTCATACCTTTGAATATTTTTCTACTAAACCTCTGGTGAATGAATCATTATATATTATGAAGTACATTACGATGGGGGATAGTACAAAAGCTAAGGAAATCCTATTTGATATATTTGAGGAGTTAGAGTTGGAGGCGCACTTTGAAGTGAAAGAGAGATGAGGAGCAGATTAGTTGCGCTTTCCTCGAAAAAAAAGAAAATGGTAAGATATTTTACATGATTGATGATGAGGAAGTAGAGAATCTAGATGTTGATCACATTATAGGTACATGTGAGGTCTTGGATAGTACTGATGAGAAGGCGTGTGCTTATCATGATCCTATGAAAATGAAGAAGGTCAACATTGGAATAGATACATAACCTAAAGAGGCCATTATTGGTGACTATTGGTTTGAATAAGAGGTGGCTAAGATTATTGATCTTCTACACAAATTTCAAGACTTATTCCTAGAGGCTATCATGATTTTAAGGGAGTGAATCCCTCTTTGGGTGAGATGAGGATCAAGTTAAAGGAAGGTGTGTTCCTAGTTAGGAAGAGGTCTTATAGGATGAATCCTAATCTATGTGTCAAAGTTAAGGAAGAGATTGATAAAATGTTGAAGTATGGGATCATTGAGCCCATTGAGGAATCAAAGTGGGTTAGCCCCATGGTGATAAGTATAAATAAATATGGTAGGATAAGGATTTTTGTGGAATATAGAGAATTAAATGATTTATGTGTTATTGATCCTTTTCCTTTCCCATTTAGTGAAGAGATCCTGGAGGTTGTAGCATGCCATGAGATTTACACTTTTACTGATAGATTATTAGGATATCATCAGGTGTGTATTGTTAAATAATACCAAGAAAAGACAACTTTCACCACTGAGTGGGAAAATTTTGCATATATAGTTATGCCCTTTAGGTTGAAGAATGTGCCTGTGGTCTTTTCGCGCATTGTTGTATAAGCATTTGAGGACTTTATACAATTTTTTTTATAGGTTTACTTGGATGATTTGATTGTATGTGGGCTAGTAAAAGATCACTATGAAATTTTTTTCCTAATGTTTGAGAGGTATCGCTAGTTTAGCATCTATCTTAATATTAAGAAGTGTATCTTTTCTACACCCTTTGGAACTTTTTGGGACACATTATATGCAAAGAAGGCTTATTGGTAGATCCTTCTAAGGTTGCTATTATCTTGGGTTTAGACGAGCCTACCAATTAGAGAAAGGTGTGTGGGTTCTTAGGACATATATGTTATTATAGAAAGTTCATTAGGGATATGGTATTATTTTTGTGCCCTTAGAATAATTGTTGAGGATTAAGGGAAATTTTCATTGGGATGAGGTACAACACTGACTCACGTTTGAGACATTCAAGGAAATAATTATCGTGCCCATTCTACAATTACCTTCTTGGGATAAACTATTTCATGTACACATTATTGCCTCTGGCATAGCCATTGGTGCCTTATTAGCACAACTTGGTAACATGATTGTTAATCATCCTATTTATTTCATGAGGAGGAAGTTAACACCAACTAAGTATAATTATATGACTATTAAGCATGAAGCTTTGTCCATGATTTATGTGCTACACAATTTTTGATAATACTTGATGGAAACTCCCTTTATATTTTATATAGATCACATGGTACTTAAGTACTTGGTTAATAATATCATTTTACAAGGGCACGTATTCCATTAGATTTTGTTGTTTGAAGAATTTTATTTTACTATGCTAGTAAACTGGGAAAGAGCAATTCAATAATGGATCATTTTTCAAGGATTAAGTCGGTGAGGACACAATCTTGAATGTATAGCTATTCATATTGAACCACATGCCCTCTGATTTAGAATATATTGTCATGTTTTTGCGTATTGGTGTGGCACCTAAAGGGATGAAGAGCTTAGAGAAGAAACAAATTTCCATACACGTCATGCCTTACATGTTGATTAGTGGAGATTTATATAAGTTAGGTCATGATGAATTTTTGTGTTAGTGTGTATTGGAGCATGAGCGTGAAGATATAATGGAGGAAGCTCATGGTGGAATTATAGGAGGACATTATGTAGGTAATGCTACCGTGTGCAAGATTTTCTTGGATGACCCTGCGGTAGAAAACAATATATAAGGATTATAAAGAGTATGCCAAGGCATGTGATCATTGTTAGTGTCTTGGAAAACACGTGCATAGAGATGAGATGCCCATGATACCTATAGTGAGTGCATTACCTTTTATGAAATGGGAAATAAAATTTTTGGTCCCTATTTCTCCACCAGTGCAGGACTAGGTCACACTATATTATTACATGTACAGATTATCTAACAAGGTGGGCAAAAGTTATGCCTACAAAGGATTATATGGCAAGGTTCTCATGGGAAAAAAATTTCAACAGGTATGGATGTCCATTGAGTTTGACAAGTGATACATAATTTTTGAATAAAATTGTATGAATATTGTTGGATGAGTTTAGGGTGGTACATCATCAAACAATGCCCTATAACCTACAAAAGCTAATGGGACTATTGAAGATTTCAAAAAGATATTGGGACATACATTGACTAAATTTTTTGATTTTGGGAGAAATGACTTAGATGATAAAGTCTTTGTTGTACTTTGAGAATACAGGAAAACTTACAAATGTTTAGAAAAATGACACCCTTTAAGTTAGTGTTTAGTGCAGAGGTTGTTTTACCAGTAGAATTCATGTTACCCTCCCTAAGTATTGCACAAGTAGGAAAACTAGATAATGAACAAGTACTTGAAGAGCATATAGATAGACCAATGTAGTTGGATGAGTGGCGCACCATCACACGTTGGAGCCGAAGACAGAAAAGGATAGGAATAAGGCATGACATGATAAGACCATTAAGAATAAGCATTTTGAGGTTGGGAAGATGGTTTTTCTTTATGATTCCAAGTTTTTGCACCAGCTTGAGAAATTGAAGGTGCATTGGTTAGGACCATATGTGGTGACATATATACTTGATTCAGGTGTTTTTCAACTTTATGCATTGGATGGAACATAGTTGCCTAGTTATTTCAATGGGAGTAGGTTGAAGCCCTGCTATAAATAAGTCTTCTTGGTTTTTGTGATAAGGTAGTGGTTCCATTTAGATTAGGTTTCTCTTTAATTCATTTTCCATTATATGTGTTTCGTTATAATGTTTTTATGATTTTTAATTTAGTTTAGTGTTTTTTTGTAATAAGAGTGTTTACAAGCATGTAGTTGATTACAATCCATTAAATTCATGCATAGAGGAAAACACATATGTTTAGTGTGGGTGGATGAGAAAGTGATTTCTTATTTGATGCAAATTGGTGTGCATTATGAAATTACAGGTGCTCAAAGTAAATAGGGTTATAAATATAACTCCAAGAAATTTTCTCGTATTAAAGACCACACGTAGAAAGATGGATGTGCAGTGTAACATGAGGTAGGCATTGGAAACTACTTGGTATGAGGCACATTGGATATGTACTTTGGAAAATGGAGGTGCATGTGAGGAAATCTATGGCCGAGAAGTAGTGGATGTGCTAGAAGGTTATGACAGAGTGCGAAAGAATAAGGCACAACACACAAAAGAGTGAAGAGCGAAGAATTAATGCCACGTACAATGGTGGTGAATGAGAAATTAATGTGGGGAATTTTGAAAAACCTATAAGAGTTAGTGTTTGCAACATTATTATTACCTTTAATCCTTTATGCTCTCAAGTTATGAAGTGCAAAAAAGTGTGTAGTGCAAAGAACGAGCTATTGAATGGTGAACCAGGTGAATTAATGACACAACATTGACAGAGCTTCATGTACAGTGTGTTTGAACTTCTTAGGTGGATGAGGAAGGAAAGTTCACACATTTAGAGTTTTATAGAGGTATACTTGCAGTTAGAACATAGGGAATCGAATGGACCAGTTAAGTTTGAGGTGTGTAAAGAAATGTTAGTGGAATGGTTGTACTTTTAGAGTGCATTTATTAATTGAGAAGAGAAATGACACCAAAGAGAGATACAGTTGTTGAGAGGGAGACTAAGTAAGCATTGCATAAGTGGTTTATCAAAATGTAGTACCCAAAATAAGCAATTAAAGGGAGGCCATGGAAATCTCAGCTAACTAAATGCAAGATCAATTATTTTAATCACAAGACTAAGAAAACCTTGAAGGATCTTAAGGCAGAAACCGTTTTGAGAAAAAATAGGAGGATGATAGATGGAAAGAGAAATATGGAAAATTCAATTTACAAGTTACTAAAGAGTATTGTATTTATTAATTTATATGATCTAGCATACTTTGGAAAGCCCAAACAGCTCTACTAGTGGCTCATTTCTGCGTGCATGCACGAAGACTTTATTTACATTATTGGGAGGATATGGAGGATTACAATGAAATTGAGTGGTAAATTTACTGAGCTTACTTGGCTCTCGTATAGAGATTGCAGGTGATTTGATAGACGATGATGAATTAGAAAAACAGATGCCACCTTAAGTACCAGAAGGGGGGCCAGACATTTAATGTTGAAAACATATAAGACTTGGCCACTAGGGTAGTGGAACATCTGTTCAATTGTAAGTTGGGAAACTCGAGGTGGAGGGAATTAAATAAGCATTGGTTTTATGTAGCACATAAAATGGTGAACAAGACATACTACAACATTGCAGGGTACATTAGTGAGATCTCAATGGCAGAGGCACACATATAAGCAAGAAAAGTTGAGAAAATAACTTGGGGCACCATCTTGTTATTAATTGTGTTTATTAAAATTGGTTTTCCTAATGGGCCAAAGGATAAGGTATGGGAGTATCCCATGGAAGATAAATCCCTTGCAAATAATTTCACCAAGTATACATGTCATGGTTCAATTTTGAATACATATAAGTAGTGCCAAGAGAAGTGGTTCAGAAGGATGTGCTAGGAATTTAAGGGAGAGTGGCACATACCACGTGAATTACCTAGTGTTTTGGAGGGACAAGAAGATTTCACGGTGTATCATAATTTCTATATGGGAAGATTCTTCATGAAGACTATAAATAAGATCCCATGGTGTAATTTTCCTTTCACCTTTACAGGTTTTTATTTTAAAGATTCGGTGAGCAAGTTACATAACACGTGTAAGTTATAGTTCCACATTGACAATATAGATGCATAAATTCATATTCTATGTAAGACATATGTATACCCCAATAAATAGGCATGTGTAGAAACAATGGATTATGACAACATTGACATTACTCTCAGAGGTTGTGGTGTGGGAAAAATTGAGCCCGCATGTGTATGTATACCTTAGGTAGAGGTTCGATAGAGAAAAGTAATTGTAGGCAAGGAATTTTCATTTTTAGTTCCATCTACGGGTAAAAAAATTTGGGCATGAAGATGCCACTTATAAATACACCCCCTAGGTAGGAAAGGAAGGAATAAGAGGGCTTGCTGAATGTTCTTGAGCAGGTGCAGAAGAAAAATAAGATAGTACTTCCCTTTATCATGGTAGAAGAATACTTCACATGGGGTGGAGGAATGTAGGTACAAGAACTAGAACTTCACAACCTTTGAGACACTCGTTACACATCACGCTTGTAAACAAGGCCAAAGAGGAGAGAAAGAAGAGGAAGAGGTATGTACCGTGAAGGAAAGTGATGATAATTCCACACCTATTCTAGAGGTGCAAGAAAATTAAGAGATGGGTGGTGAGAAACCATTGTTCTATGAGGACATACCCATTGTAAGTATGCATGGGCATGAATAAGAGAGCTACGTTGGGGGAGATACGAAGATTGAAGACAATGTTATGCACCCAACAAGGGGACCTAAGGGTGAAGTTGGAGAAGAAGAGAAGGATGACACTGAAACATAGGGAAATATAGGTGAGCACGCCAGTGAGCATAAGAAATAATAAATTGTATAGAAAATGAACCTTGGGTACATCAATGACCCAACGAGGATTATATGTGTCAGGTTCTAGAGTACTATTGCAAAGGAAAAATTATATGGGTGGGATATGATGGATCCAGAGATGGAAAACATGCACACCCAAAATAAGTTATCATGGAATATTCAAAATCACATGGATGAGCCATATTTTTTATGTGTGTGAATATTCGTGTGTCTACCAAAGGATAAAGAAATCCCCACATTCCAAACATGTTTCCATCAAACCAACTCAGTTCTCAGACGAGAAAGTAAGTAGTTATTTAACGAAGATATATGCAAAGATTGTGCGAAGGAATATAGATAAAGTGGTTACTATTTAGGCCATGTTAGAGGATAAGAAGGATAAATAAGAAGAAATTAAATGCTTAATGAGGAAAAGAGAGAGTTGAAGTGAAGGCAAGCATAGTACTAGATATGGTGGAGCAAATTGATTATGAGATTTTGTAGGTGGGACACATTATAAAGAAAAGGTGTCTCGAGAGATTTATATCTTCTTTACATTACTTGCGCACGTTGGTTCACTTGGTGTTGGATGAAGGTACATTACAAGATGCTTTGAGATAGAGGGATTCTCGCAATGTAGAATGAAATTACTAGGGCTATAATAGCACACCAAATAATTGGATATGAATCTCTTCCTCAAACATTAAAGGATGAAATGAAGAAGGCATAATCGGTGTTAAACATGTGTGAAGACCCATAGGTAATCCTTAATACAAGGATGTTATCCGAGGAAAATGAGGTTCTTGTTGTAAATAACGATGAAACTCTTGGGAGCAAAGAGAGGATGACATTGTTAGAAAAAAGTGTGATGCGCTCATAGCAGCCCAAGACCCTCACAAAGAAAAGATAAAGTAAATTTGGAAACTTATATCCCGATGTATGGATGTAATGGATGGGATGATATCTATTCTAAAAGCATTCTTAGGGTGCTGAGAACTAGGGTGGGAATATGACCTTAGATGAGATGGAAGGAGTACTTGTAGACATCCCTGATAAGACAAATAAGGTGCTTAGTGACTAGAATTTGTTAGAGGTATAAATGAAGATTGAGTACCCTGAGTTTATTCTTTCTTCAGGGAATAAAGGGCCTAGAATTGTTTTGGTATATTTTCATTCATTACGTAAAGACATTATTTTATTCCTTATTCTTTATTCTTGTAAATACAAGGCATGATTACCCATTGTTGGGGCATTTGGGGTAATGTTGACTAGCCAAAATATTGACTAAGTAGAAGAGGATGTGTGGATAGGTGCTAAAGTTTGATAGAGTTATGCCTTGAATATATGCACCTAGAAAGACAAGGTATGGTAATTAACCTCTTTTGCATGGATCAAACAGAGTTAAACTTGAAGTGATGAACACACATTGGGTAAAGATATAAGCCTTGAGCATGAAACAATGGCTATTTTTGGAGTAAGTAGAAGATCAAGTGTCATGCGAAGTTTGAGCTAATAATAGGATTAGATATAGAGTTAATGATAGGTAATCTATTATTAAGTGAAGCTTGCATTCTTTTGTAGTTGCATTTATAGAGGCATATGGCTATTATTAGCATGCATGCCATTTTTTAGAGTGCATGAGTATGAAGGCAAAGACCCAACTACCCATATATATGTATTTATTTGCACATTTGTGTGGATGTATGATCGCTTAGATTGATACAAAGTTATGTTGCTAGTGTATTTGCATGCACGACTTTGTGATGGTAATTGTAATGTATTGAGCTATTGTGTTTTGATGGATTAGTATAATAGATCTTTGTTGATGGATAATAATTGTTGATGTTTCAAAGTTACTATGATCTTGATCCTTGTTTGATTCATCATTCACCATGGTTGTGATCTAATTCATGTTATGTTTTACCTTTAATTACTTACTATGGATATGTAATACTTGTGTGATCATGCTAACACATTGGAAAATTTGGTATAAAAAGAGGGACCTAGTACCTTTGCGTGATTTGGGTGAGCGCTCAAATCTATGTGAGTGATGGGCCAATGTGTCTATGGTTTTAATAAGAAAAACATACTACAAGCTTCAAGTAGGGGTACCCTTAATTTCACAACTGATTTTCCAAATTTTTGTTGGGAAATATTCCTAGTGCACAAGGTGTGTCCCGTTTTGGATGGAATTGATTTATATGAGGAATATCTAGGGATTAAAAGTGGGGTTCATGCCCATGGAACTTTCAATCCCCAATATATGATTCACAGGTCAAGGAAACATTCTCCCATAAGATTAGATAGATCAAATACATTCTTGAGTACAAACTTCCGTAACTAATGATCAAAAACTATTTTTACACTTAGTACTCTTTTGGTCGATAGTTGTTAATCCACTTTGTTAATGATGTATTATCCAAGGATATTGAATAATTAAGAGTGTGGGATATTAAGGCTAAATTTATGACAAAATAAATAAATTCTTGATTTAAAAATGAGCCAAACAAGCTTGATATTTTGTTGAATCAAGTTATATCTAGTTTTGTATCTTTTAAAAATTATTATGATTATGAAGTGTTAGACATAATGTTGAATAAAATCTAGAATTTAAATGCAGAAGAAAAATCCTACCACAATATTTGGTCAAGAGACAAGGGCCTTGTAATTATTGCAAATGCGAAAGGGATAAGGAATTGGTAAGTGTCATTAAATTTGTAAATAACTCCCATTTTATAGTTTAAGATGAACAACAATAATAATGGAGATTAGAGGAGGAGGAGCATCGGGTGAGCGAGAGGGGGTTTTGAAAAATTATGGGTGGGAAAATAATGGTAGGGGTATTCTACCTGATCCAAGGAGTCTACTACAACATTTGGAGAAAGAGTGGGCCAAGGACATGATGTTGACAAAGAGAAAGGGATAGAAAACAAGGCATCTGATTCGTGGTCAGATTTGGTGAAGAATGGATCCATATTGAAAGGCCCAAAGGTTTTCCTTTAGGTTACCAGTGAGGATTTAGGATGTGTCCTGGAGATTCCTGATTCTATTTTAAATACTACCACAAAAACTTGGACAAGGTGCTGGTGGGAAAGTGGCGGGAGGTAGGCCTAATATCGATGTAGTGAGAAGATGGGCTAAACTAAAATGGAACCCAAAAGGACACCTAGAGGTAAGTGCTTTAAAAAATGGTTTCTTTCTCTTTAACTTTATCATTTAGGAAGATATGTTAAGGGTTTTGGAGGATGGTCCCTGGTTTTGGGGAAAATCAGGATGGTACCTAAGGAAGTGGGAACCAAATTTTAACTTGAGAAGGAAAATCTGAATCAATTTCCCATATGGATCTTCTTACCTAATTTTACTTAAGATTTTTGGCATGATGATATCATAAAAGTAATATCCAATTATTTGGGTTCTTTGGTGCTCATAGAAAATGTTACTCTCAATATGATTAGACTTTTGTGTGCTAGATTCTAGATATACACTATCTCAGTGCACTAATATCCCTAACAACATCAAATTGAATTCTATATTAGGGGTTTGGGAAAAAAATTGAAATAGAAAGTAGTCCTGGTTAAATGTACTAAGTGCAATGGATTGGTTCATTTGACTCAAAATTGCAAGTTCAAGATATCTCAAGTGTATTCTATTGTAAATATGAATGAAGGTAAGGAAGATAAGGGGAAAGGCATAATGCAAAGTGTGGTAGATCATCGAAAGGTTTTTTTCAAGAATCAAATTGAAGGGTATAAGCCTCTAAGAATAACTAAAATAGAGGAACGCTAAAAAATATGCCTAAACAATTACCGGAAAAGGATGAAGATGGATTCACACTTGTGGTTGATAAAAAGAGAAACAAATCACTTTCTATGTCAGACTCAAAGATCATGGGAAAAAGAAGGGGTAGTTAGATAAAGAACAACCATCTACTAGGAAGCTGGAGCTTTCCTCTTTTAATAAAGAGGTTTTCCAAGTCTCTAATAGTAAGATAGGTTAGGATCCCAATATGGAGAATAGAAAAAAGGGTGGACAAGAACCAAAAGATTTTATTTTAGAATAATTTTTTGTGGAATAGACCCAATGCCTAGTTGGACAAGAACAAAGTTCTACTTAATTTGAACCCCCGAAAGGAAATAAAATAGTTGGATATCTGATAAATCTAACATCAGATAAAATTCTAAATGTAAAATAAATATTCCAAATGGACCAGGAAGAAGAAGAAGGAAAATAAAATGGTTTCACCAATATCAATGGGTGAATCTTCAAGAGGAACTCCTCAAAATCTAGTAAAAGGAAGATATCATCGGTGGGAACCCAATTAATGTTGAGACTCCTAATAGAAAATAGGGAAGAGCTAATAAAATTGAATCAACAAAAAGGAATACCTAGAAGGATATAGATTTAGGGAAACAGACATGTTTGGATCAAAAGGTCTTTAGGAAAAATAAATTCAATCTTATAAAATTAATTGCATCTCTTGGAATGGAAGAGGGCTTAACAACCTGGAAAAATGGAGGATCCTTAAATATTTTATAGAAATTCAGAATCTAGATTTAATAGTGGTTCAAGAAATGAGGATAAAGGAGGAGAGGTTTCTAAATTCCTGTAAGTTCTTTTGGAAAAACTAAAGGATTTTGTGGTTAGTTCTAATGGTTCCTCTGGACGGTTAGAAATTGTATGGAATCCATCCACTTTTAAGGGTCAATCTTAATAAAAGAGGTAATCATATGGAAATCATGATGAGAAATATGGGAAATGGTAAAATATGGATTCTATCTAATATTTATGCCCCTACTCTACATAAGGAAAGGAAAAAATTGTGGCAACATCTCCTAAAATTATACAATATCATATTTGGATTAGATTGGTTACTGGTTGGCGAGTTTAATACCCTGATTTCTCCCTTGAAAAAAAAGGGGGTCCATGGAGTATACAGTTGGGATGGAGGATTTTAATGAATTTATTCTTACTTTGAATTTTTGGATATAGATCTCAAGGGAAGTAGATATACTTGGTCAAACAGAAGAGTTGGATCCCAACTTATTCAAGTGAGACTTGATAGGGTCTTGGCTTCGGAATAGTGGTTAAAGAAGGATATCTCTCTATTCTCTCTTCCTAGGATCAGATCTGATCACAACCCAATTCTTTTGATGATAAAATATCCTACAAGAAGGAAAACCTTTTAGATTTGAAAAAATGTGGCTTCAAAGTGAGGAGCTAAAAGATCTCATTAACGAATGGTGGAAATTAAATGTTCAAGGAACAAATTTCCTCAAATTATCCAAAAATTTCCAAATGTTAAAATAAATCTGTAAAAATGGAATAAAAAGAGATTTAGAAACATCTTCCAGAAGAAATCTAAACTAAAACAGACATCCTTAATATTCAGATGAAGAGCGAAGGGTGTGATTAGAACATAAATAGAAGATTGTGAAAAAAATAATCCTTGTCATAATACCATAGTATCTTAGCAAAGGAAGAGACTTTTTGGAGGTAAAAATCAAGAATAACTTGGCTCAAAGAGGGTGAAAAAAACAATATTTTTCACTTGACCACTCTCAAGAGAAGGAGCTTTAATAGAATTGACAAAATTAGAAAAACAAAGGGGCCAATTTTGGAAGATAAGGAAGAGATAAAAGATGAAGCTATTTATTTCTTCAAAAACCTATTGACTAATCACAATAGTAATCCTAATTTGGAAAAGGAAAATGATTTTCTTAATTACATTCCTAACATGGTGTGTGAGGAAGATAAAAAAATTATTTTGGTTACTCCTTCTATGGAAGAGGTTGAATTTAAGATCAAGCACCTTAGTCCGGATAATGCCCCAGGCCCAGATGGTTTTCAGGCTTTTTTCTTTCAGCACTTTTGGGATATAATTAAAAAGGATTTCTATAAGGTGGTGGAATAATTTTCAACCATAAGAAAATTCTTAAAGACATGAATGACACTTTTGTGGCTCTTGTCTTGAAATGTGGAAATCTTTATGGAATTTAAAGAATTTTTCCCTATAAGTCTATATAATTAAAATTATAAAATCTGGCAAAGATTATTTCCCTTTGGCTACAAATGATCCTTCCTTCCATTATTTCTGAATAGTAAGGGGGTTTTGTAATGGGAAGAAAAATTCAAGATCATATCATTACTTCTAAAGAGATTATTCACTCAGTAAAACTTAGTAAAAAAGGATGATGTAATCCTTAAATTAGATATGGCTAAGGCATATGACATGGTTTCAAGGAGTTTCCTTGATAAAATTCTAAGAAAGTTTGGCTTTGACAATTATTTTCAGATTTTGGTTAAGGATTTCATTTCAAGTGCTTGGTTTTCTATTCTCCTCAATGGGACCCCTGTGGTTTCTTCTCGAGTTCACAAGGTTTGATGGCAAGGGTACCAACTTTCCCCTTTTCTTTTTATTCTCATGGCTAAATCTCTTACTAGGAGATTCAATTTTGAAGATAATAATGGAGTGATAAAAGGTATATCTCCCATAAGGAGAGTGGATAATGTCTCACATCAACATTTTGAATATGACACTATATTGGTGGGTGAAGCCTCAGTCCTGAAGTGAAGTATTTTAAGATGTTGTTAGATGACTACATGGAGGTTTCTGGGCAGCTTGTGAACTACAGAAAAATCTCCATTTATTTCCTAAATACTATGGATATTAGGAGCAATAAGATTTCTAAAATTATTGGATGTGATATCAAATATCTTCCTCCTTATACTTGGATATGCCTTTAGGAGATAAGAGACCCTCTCGTGGAGAATGAAACTTCCTAATGAAATATTTGAAAAGAAATTGCAAGTCGAAAAGAAAATCTTCTATCATAAGTCGAGAAAATCATGCTTCTTAAAATTTCCCTTCAAATTCTCCCAATGTATGTGATGTATCTTTATCAGCTTCCTTTGAAAATTGTTGAAAAACTTGAAAGTATTCAAAAACATTTTCTATGGAGTGGAACTAAAAGTAAGGATCGTATTCATTGGTTTCATGGAAAAGAGTTTGCAAACCAAAAATATGGGTGGTTTAGGCCTAAGAGACTAGATTAAAATGAACAAATCCTTATTAGCCAAAATTGGATGGAGACTAATTAGTGAAGAAGGGGCTTGGAAAAAAATCCTAAAAAGAAATATTGGGAGGATGTCAATGATGAGAGATGGATTTTTAAACCTACTTCTTTCAATGGGTCAAGTATTTTGAAAGCCATAAATTGGGCTAAGGAAACTGTGGAAAAAGGATGTAGATGGAAAATAGGAGATGATACTAAAATTTTGTTTTGGAAATACAAGTGGGATAACAACTTTAAGTTAGAAGATAAATTTCCTCTAATATCTAATATTATGGAAGTGAAATACAAGATAATGGTAAATAACTACTTGTTGGAAGAAGGGAGTTTTTAGACTTGGAAACATGTGGAGTTTGATAGACAATACCTAACTAGGGAAATGGAAAATTTTAATGACTTCCTTCAAAACCAACTATCCTACAACAAAAATGATCAAGACAGAATAGTTTGGTACAAGGAATAAAATGGGTTTTTCTCAATCAAATTTGCGTATGCTAATTTTTTTTAGGGAGAGTTTAGTGAGGATGATAGATTAGTTAGAAAATTTTGGAATAAAAATATCATTCCCATGGTTAACATGTTACTAAGATTCTAAACTAATTGATAATCTTACTAAAAGAGGTTTCACATGGTTAATAGATGTGTTTTATGTGAAAATAATAAATAGAAGATCAATCATTTGTTTATGGACTGTATTTTTCTCTCCAAATTATGTCCGCTATCCTTTCTTTGTTCTTAGTAAATTGGGTAAGCCCAAATGAGGTAAAATATGCTTGGGTCCAGTGGTGCTACCCTTTCAAGAGCTAAGGTCTAAAGAATCTTTGGATCATGAGCCTTGGAAACATTTGGTGGGAGGTATGGAAAGAAAGGAATAGGATAATTTTCAAAGGGAAGAGTCTTTCTAACAAGATTATTTCTAAAAGATGTATACAAGTTGTTAAGAACAATTTCTCTATCCTTAAAAATAAAGAATTGGAAATAGTGGAAAGAGAAAAACATATTTTGAGTAATTGGCTTCTTACATGTACTACTCATCCAAGGAAAAGTAATCCAAGAGAAGGAATTAAATGGATTATTCCCTGGAAGGTTTCATAAAGCTAAATTTTGATGGAGCAGCTAAGGGGAATCTAGGGAAAGTAGGTAGAGGTGGTATTTTTGGGATTTCAAAGGTAACTTTATTCTTTCCTACTTATTTAATTTGGGAATACAAATAAACCATGTGGATGAGGCAACAGAAATGTTTTGGGGAGTTAAGCTAGTGGAAGAGAGAGGTTTTAAATATTTGATTGTTGAAGGTGATTCTATGAATATAATCTCTTGCATGTAAGGTAAAAACTCTATTTAATTTACTATAGAAGATTTTATAAAGAGTTCCAAAAGTAGAATGTCTTCCTTCACTTCCATATCTTTTAAACATATATACCGTGAAGGAAATAGTATGGCTGATATCTTTGCAAACAAGGGTGTGGTGGCTAAAGAGTTTAATGTGGTTGATAATTTAGCTAGTTTGGATGAACATACACTTAGAATTCTTGAAGGGGACTATGACCCCAAACCCATGCCCCTATTATGATGAATACCAAGAATTATGACATTGATAAGAAAGTGAATCTAGAAATAATGGATTTACATGTTATACTCATGCCAAAATTATGTCTCATTACTCCAAAGTTGGGAAAGATAGGGCGTATCTTCTAATTATTTTCTTGGAAATCTCGATCCTGAGTTGTAAAATTGGTCTGTCGAGGAGTTAGGGGGAAAAAAATTTTGGAAGGATAGAAAGAAGGACTTAAAAACATAATGGGGGATTTAGTGAGAACGAGATCCAGTTATCATGTCGGAAATCTCGAAAGAGGCTACTATATTACTGTTATTAGAAAAAGCTATGGGTTGTTAACTTTTTTATAAATTTTAATGGGTATGATGAAAATATGATTTTGTAGGTTGCTAGCTCTTGGAACGAAGGTCAAGTCTATGTTTAGAGCGTCTCTTTAACAATCGCACTGAGGTTTATTGCCAAAGTCATCGGTCTTTATCTATAGGGTAGGTGTGTGTATAAATCTAAGTCAGTTTATAGCCTAAGGTGGACAATTTTATGCAAGGTAAGGGTACTTTAAAGCAACACTTCAATGGAATTGATAGAGAGGATTTTCCTTCCCCTTATGATGAAATTTACCTTCTTCTTATGTCATACATTACACTTGAAGGTCGTTTCAAGGTGGTTTATGGTTACACCTTTCCCATCCTAAAATATAATAGAAATGACAAACCTGTATAATTTCCAAAATTTTATTTTTATTTCTTTGGCTAAGTCTATGAAGAAGGTTCATAAAGTTGCCTTTACCTTTCCCATACACCAAGGTCTTCTTAAAGACCTGGTGAAGACAATGACTCCCATAATTGGGACAAGTGAGAAATTTGGTGCCAAGTCGAAACCCCTAAACATAAGGATGATGGTAAAGTAGTAGATAAAATGATGAGATCCAATTTGGCTAAGGAAAATGAGAGGAAGAAAATGAAAGAGGAAGATTCTTCTGGTAAACATGATAACATTGAAGTTAGCTCGAGTTCTGGGGATCAGGAAGAGGGATGCGACTAAATGGATAGTAGTAGGGTTGGGCAAAAAGAGACTCAAGAGGATACTAGAAATGAATTAGCAAAATAGATGGTTATCCCTCCCTTAAGGATGGAAAAGGAATATACTCTAAAAATGCTCCCACAACACTGATGAGGCTATTGAGAGCCTTCATGCTCTCAAAGTTTCTCAGAAAATATTGTTCACTACCCAAGATTTTGTGGTGAAATCAAATGTCTTTTAAAAGAGTTTAAAAATTGTATATTGGATACTAACATCAATAGGCACAAGATCAGTATGGTGTCCATCGATTTGAGGGAACTCCAAGAGAAAGTGGATAAGCTCACCCCATCGTGCTTAGTGAATACTTAAAGAATGCAAATGAAATATGTATCTTTATGGAGCAAGAAATGTTGAAAATGAAGGAAATCATCATGCAAATTAAGGATGTCCACCTTCTAAATGTGAAGAGAACTATACATCACCTGAAGCTTTTGGCTAAAATGATTCATACCATGCAAAGAGATAAGTAGTTGGAGAAGGATGGAACTATGGCCAAAACTGAAATCATTGAACCAGATTATGAATATTAGAAGTTAATCATTATTGGACTACTTAAAGAGTGGAATAATTTCACACATACTATGGGATACCTGATTAAATAATGATTGGTTGTTGTGTGTTTAATTCATGTGTTGAAGGGATCCTTTTTTCTCTGTTGTTAGTTCTTTTTTGTTACTTTCTAAGTTGTTAGTTTGGATTATGTTAGTTGTTAGTTTATCTATGTTTTTGCTTTAACTTGGCTTCAATGGCTATACCCTTGGCCTCATTTCTCATTTCTTGGAACTTCCTATTTTGTATTGGGTAGGGTCCCCTTAATACTACTTTATGTCCAATAAAAAAATTTCAAATATGATTTACATATTTTAAACTTATTACTTTATTAATTATGTTGTTGTTTTGAAATGCAGTCCATGTACCAAAATTTGAAAAATGAGGAAAGAGTGCTTGATGTGAATTTAAAAAGTGCAAGGAAAATTTTAAATTACAAATTGATTTTAAGCAGAAGGTTGTTACCTTAAAAAAGTACCTTAATAAGGATAATTAAGGAGCATGGAATGGATCTAGAGATATTGTTGAAAAATAAAACTTAAGATGATCCAACACTACACGTGTACTAGTGATGTAAAAATCCGAGAATGGGAAATTATTTCAAATATTGATGCATTTGTGAAGGATATTTCTCAGTCAGGTGTTATTAAAGAAATTTCTTACACAACTGCAAAGGAGACAAAAACACAAGCCAAAGAATCTTATTCTTAAGGATATAGGTGCAAAAAGAAATTGTTAATTTTGTAATTGTCATTTGAAAATCTTGTTGTCAAACTGTTGAATATTCAAATGATAAATATATATATATATATGAAAATATTGAGAGTTTCAAATTTAAATCTATTTGGTGTTGTAATTTTACTGTATTAATGCATTAGTTCTTCAAATAAAATCATAATCTGATTATTCTACTCAATTGTGTTTGGAATTACTATTACTTCATACATTATTGATTATTATCATTTTCAAAAACTTTATGTGGACAAAATTTTCTTTTCTAAACACAAATTAATTTTCAAAAAATAACATGAATATGTACTAAATAAAAATCTACATATTTATAAGTTATAAAATGATTTAAATCATTATTTCTAGAAATACTATGTTTCCTAAAGATGTATCATGTATTTCAGACTATAAATGAATATAGTTTTCTAGTAATTTTAATCTTCTTCATTATATGAAAATATTGAGAGTTAAAATTTATATGGTGTTGTACTTGTATTATATTCATGTGTATGTCATTCAAATAATTGTATGATATTATTTTGATTTGAAAGACAATGTAGAATTTTTTTTTATTAAAAACTCTAAACAACAAATTACAACATTGAAAATATTATTCAATAAAGAACACACATATATCAAAAATAAAAAGTTACATACTTATAATATGATATGAAATTTTATTTTCATAAATAATATGTCCATACATACTTCTTTACTCAATATCAGGTAGCTCAAACATATCTTGAAAATTTTGGTCTCCAACGCTCAAAATGTTATCTAATCTTTCATTCTTTATTTTCGATCCATGATTTGATGTTATCCAATGACCTTGTATTAGAAATATATAACCCTATCCTCTTTATAATATAATTACATACTTCCATTACTCTTTCATAAGGAAATGTGTCCACATCATATCATGAAACATACAATCTCAAAAAAGTCTCAATATTTTTATCCAGTTTGTTTCGATATTTTGATTTAACAAATGTTAATGCACTAAAAACCCTTTCATCTTCAACTTATCCCAATATCATTGTTTGAAACAATTCATACAATCAGAAATATTCACTAATGCTTTCATGTAGGATGCTACTAGGATACAAATTTTTCCATAGACGTGTAATTATTCAATGTAGTCAATTTTACTCCCACTATAAAAGGAAGGAATCCCATGCACGCTGGCCTATCACCCAGTAGAAGTTGAGTGGTCATCTCGAGGCATGCACGGGTGCTTGAGTCTCTCTTTTATGTGAGTTTAGTGGGAATCCTTTATCTATGATTAGTGTAAGAGTAGTCAGGAAATAAGTTTAGACATACAAGAATCATAGGGCTCAAAACGTCCTCCAAATCCTTATAACTTCTTCAGACCGGACGTTTTTATAGAATCAATAAAATATGTTATAACAGAAAGAAAGATACAATCATTCATTCATAGCATGCAAGGAAAAAGAACTCCTATGAATGAAATATACATTAAAGCTACTGATATCCATGTCTATTTGTAATAGGTAACCTCATTGTATTCATTGTTTCATTACAAAGAGCCATAGAGGGTAGACTGCAATCATGCACATCACTAGGCTTGTATAACTATGCCAAAAGAAAAAGAAATTACAATACTAAGCCTAGTACATTCCTTTCTGCATCAAAGTTCTGTTGTATATATCTTCCCTAGGTAGATATAGACAAGCGAGAAGATTATAGAAACCAAAGAAGCTCAAATCCTTGACATTTATCGCCAAGGTGCCGAAGTGGCACACTGACACAGAATGTCGACAAGGGAAAATGGTGCGCCCAAGGCGCACAGAAGTGGCGCACAACACAGAATGTCGACAGGGAAAATGGTGTGCCCAAGGCGCACAGAAGTGGTGCATAGCATAGAATGTCAAAAGGGAAAATAATGTGCCCAAGGCACACAGAAGTGGCGCATAGCACGGAATGTCGACAGGGAAAATGGTGCGCCAAGGCGTACAGTGGTGGCGGCGCATGCAGAATGTCGACGTCGGGACAATGGTGCGCCCAAGGCGCACAGAAGTGGCGCACAACACAGAATGTCGACAAGGAAAATGGTGTACCCTTGGCGCATGAAAGAGAATGTTGACACACACACGGATGCACCCTTGGCGCACCTTAAGGAGGCGCAACATTTTGAGCGCTGACAGGAAGCAAACCCAGCATGAGATATTTAGATGGCCATAACTTTTGACTGGGAGCTCGGATTCATTCAAGGTTGGACTTTTTGGAAATCTTAGGAGGTCCTCTATCCAACTACGATTGGATATATTTAATGGGTAAGAAAAAAATTCTTAAAAATTCAAAATACATTTCGCCACTTTTGGGCTCGCATTGGGTTCTCACCTACCACCATAATGAGATAGTTAAGTGCATTCTGGAGGTGGTTGGGGCAGATTTCGAATTCCTCTCTCTTTTCTCTCTCATTCTTCCTATAAATTGTAAGGAGGGGCTTCTTTCTAAAGGTTGGACATTCTTTTTTTGCCCCTCCCTTCTTCTCTTTGGCAGGTGAATTTGTGGAGTTCAAACCTCCCATTTAAAACTGTAATGCAACTCTGCCTCTTGGCATTTTGCAGTGTGCTGTATCAATCTTTGGAGAAAATTAATGCATGTCTGTGGATGATTCTCAACCCTCTCTGTATTCATTTTCATCCTACTAATCTTTCATTGTGAATTTGGCTATCTTTGCATGACCTTACATTGCATTTTAATGGTCTCGTGTTTATTGGCAAGACAGTGTTTCTTCATTCCTCGGTGCATCACCTTTGTAGTTTAGGTTTTATTTTATGCATCTTCTTACCCCTGTCTCCTGGCAAGTTAGTTTAGGTTTTGAGTAAACCCTCCACATTTTTACATGTGCATCGAACAGAGGAATAGGAACGGCCTTCATCCGAGAGCTTTTCCATTTCGCGAGGTCCCACACTTGGGAAAAGCTCCATGTTATGCAATCGCACTGAGAGTCTCAACCCATCGAGTTGGAGACATTCAGGGGTGCTGCGATTCACCATCAACAGTTTTGGCATGACGCCCGGTGGGACCAAGAGGTCATTCCACAGATTTGAAGGAACTTTCAAGAAATTCAGACTTAAAAAATTACAGGTTTTACAATTTCATATTTTCACCTTCTGGGCTGAACTTTGAAATCAATTTTCAAGGACTTAACTTGCTCGAAACAAGTCAAAATTTCACCAGTTGATAGATCGGGGGATAATCTTCAAAAGGGTATTCTTAGATTTTTGAGATTTTGACTTTCAAAATTTCATGGTTTTTTGATTTTGATTTCGGGTTTTGGAAAGTCTGGCATTTTTGGATTTTCGGGACTGTCATTCCAAATCAAATTCCAAACTCTAAAATCTCAAAAATATAGGTCTTTTAAAATTCTATTTTTAAATATTGTCAGGTTTGGTGTGTAACTTGGCAGAAGTCTGCCTTTTGAGGCTCATTTTTCTAACACATCTGGCGACTCCGAAGGGGTAGAATTCAGTGGTGTAGCAGCAAAAGTTGCCCAGGCATATGAGAAGAATTCGAACCAGGTCTAATACTCGAGAAGAGGGGCTATTTTTCCACTTGCAACTATCACCAGGAGGAGGAAGGAGAGGAAGAAGACCACAAAGATCACCATCTCCACCTAACAGGACTTTGTCTACACCTCCACCTGGTAGGCCTTTTCTCGCATCGACCAGGGTTCTTAGGCCAATCATAATGGCACATCTACCACCGAATCCCTTTGTCAATTTCACGGGTAGTAGTCCACTTGCCCTAAATGCTCAGAATCAAATTCGAGTTGCAAAGACTAAAGAATATACCCTATTTTACAGAGAAAATCATACTACTCCTATTGATCACATCCAAAGATTGCTAATGCATGTGCAATCCACGAAATAAATGAAATGGATGTCATAATCAAATCAAGTTGTTGGCTTCATCTTTCAAAGGAAAGGCCTTACAATGGTTTAGGAGCCTTACAGCAGGGTCTATTACGAATTGGAACCAACTTTGTTCTAGCTCTTTGCAGCCAATTCGGGGAGAGGGCGGACAATTTATCTTTATTGGAACAACTGACAACAATCAAAAGGGCTCCTAATGAACAAATGGCAGATTTCAACTTCAGATTCCAACGGACATGGGACAGGATTCCAATAGCCGTTAGACCAACCACCGAAGGAGCATTCCTTTATTTCTTAAAGGCTATAAATTCAGACATAGCCATGATGATCCAATCAATGGGAGGGACAATGCGCCTGAGGGGCCTACGACACAGCTATCAGAGTAGAGAACTATTTGATCCAAGCTGGCAAGCTTGCACCAAGGCCACCAATGCCTCTCTATCCAGATATGGGAAATCCTACAACCAGTCAAGCACCAGAGTTGAATCCCATTCCAACTCCTAGAAATCAAAGCAATAATGAGGCGTCAACTTCTTCGAATACTTCAAAGGAATTGCAGGAGGTTATGAAATAGCTACAGAACCTCGAAATGAGCTAGTCACTATCAAAAGACAACAAGCTCAAAGTGCTAGATTGTATCGCCTCAAGCACGCATCAAGCTAGGCCCTCATACCAACAAAATAGACCACCACCTCAAGCTACAAATCAAAACCAAAACCAAGGACAACCTCAAGCTGCCAGGCCATTTCGACCATATGATCCAAATGCAATGACATCCTCAAGAGCCTTGGTCCCGCACAAAATAACATGGCACAGGAATATGACTGGTGTTACCCTTACAATCTACCTCACAATCAGTCAAAGATGTTTCAATGGTGCACTAAATTAGGCCTTGATGGTGCAAACCATTAGTGTGCCTCAAGAACCAAGCCAGGAGGAGAATCAATAAAGCAACAAACGCAACAAGAAGGACCTCCAATAGAAACCACATTGGCCAACTGGCAAACGGAAGACTTCTGTGGAGTTAACCAACAGCCTTTTCAAGGCGTGGCTGCCAACACACGGTCAAAGAAGAGAAATATAGGAGAGGGACAACCGTGTGATCCAGTTGTTTCTCAGTCCACTCCTACACAACAAGGGGTCAATAGACCAAATGTAGCTCCAAATGTGTAGAATCAACCTAAGGTACCTGTTGTAGCAACACATGCACCTGTTCAAGCTCCAGAAAAGGTTGCGCCAAGCAAGGGACAGCAAAAGGACAATTCATCCCCCTTCAACATCATCGATCAAATGAAGAAGACACATGTGAACATTTCCATGTGGGAATCAATGGCGATCCCAGGGCAACGAGATTTATTACAAGCTGTAATGGCTAATTGGTCTGCCACAAATGTATCAAACCAGGGACATGAGAAAGTTCTCACTAATGCAGTGCAACATGATGGGGGCCAGACAAGGAAAAATTTGAAGCCTCCACCATTCTATGTTTCGTTGATTGTTGGAAACCACTTGGTACACAACTGCATGATAGATTCAGGAGCAAGTAGTTCAGTGATGCCAAAGCAAATAGCGGATCAACTGGGTCTGAAGTATGAGCCAGTGCTGAAAGGAGTAGTGCAACTAGATGGAATGGCAGTAGGAACAGTTGGGGTCATCAAAGGGTTAAGCCTAACACTACATTCCTGTCCTAATGTTACAGTTCTACAAGATGTGTCTGTGATTGACCTTCCGCCACTCTTTGCGTTGTGTCTATCAAGAGACTTCACTACAAAAATCGGTGGATATTTATCTACAGATTGGTCACACATGATTTTTAGGACAAGGTATGGAGCCAAAGCAACAATCAGGTCAGAACCAATTGCCAATTTCCATATTGAGCCTCATGTACCAAATCCTATCAATGCAAATTGCTCGGCTTTTGATTAGGAGGAGTGTTCGAGTGATCTAGAAACAGGTACTAAGGTCGAGGGAATTCCTGATTTAACTTTGGATGAATGGGCAAACAAGAGTCATGAATTTGACCCATACAAGGAAATTGAAGAATCTGAATTGGGCATGTATTGTATACACGAAGAAAATTCACCCATTCCCGACATCATTCAGCCTGAACAAAAGGATGAAAACAAAGTTTGGAAATTATTTTTGATGGTTCGAGAAGCGGCATAAGGCTTTGGAGGTGGTGCAATGTTGATTTCACCACAAGACATCAAATATTTTTCAGCTTTTCATTTCCAGTTTTCCTATTCAAACAACACGGCTGAATACGAAGCATTGATTCATGGAATTCATTGGGCCAGGAAAAGGGGCATAAAGAACTTGCAGGTGTTTGGAGATAGTGAGCTAATCGTCAACCAAGTTAGGGGACAACATGCTACAAAGAATGACCTGCTAAGGAGCTACAAGAATAGGGTATGGGACCTCATTGAGGATTTCGAAGCTTTCAACATTGTGTCCATACCCAGGAAGAAAAATGAAGTCGCAGATAGGCTCGCAGCAGTTGGAGCAACATTTGATGTGGTTGACAACATCAGAAGGGGAAAAAAACAGCCACATATCCATGTGATTGTGAGGCCAGAAGTTCCAGATAATAACACAAGCTGGTAGGTGTTTGAGAACGATCAACAGATCGTCAATTTCTTACAAGAAGAGGTTGAATTCTCAGCTAGGAATCAGGATAGATTAGAGCAGCAGTATGGGGATCAAGTAGTACACAGACAAACAAGCTTCCTAAGGGTTTAGTAACATTGGAGTCTATCTTCAACCCTAACGACCAGTTTCGTAAGGAAAAGGCAAACATACAAGTCAAGAGAGAAGACTTAGAGCTGATTCCAGTTGGGGAAGGCAAAACACTTCAAATTGGTAAAGTGGCCACTGAGCAGGAGAAATCAGATTTCATACAACTTTGCCAAGAATTTCCAGATGTCTTCGCTTGGAGCTATGAAGAATTAAGAGGATTCGATCCAAATCTGGCACAACATACCATCGAATTGGATCCAGATGCTAAGCCTGTCAGGCAGAAACAGAGACCGGTCAACCCTCACATTGAGCCTCTAATGAAGAAAGAACTAAATAAGCTAATAGAGGCAAGCATTATATTCCCGATCAAGCACTCAAGCTGGGTTGCAAACTTGGTTCCGGTCAGGAAGAAGAGTGGAGAAATCAGGTTGTGTGTGGATTTCCGAGACCTAAACAGAGCATCTCTCAAAGATCATTACCCACTTCCTTCAATGGAACAAATATTGCAAGTAGTATCCGGTTCAGAGAGATTCTCTCTCCTAGATGGCTACTCAGGGTACAATCAGGTAATGGTGAAAGAAGATGACCAATTCAAGATGGCTTTCACCACCAAATGGGGGACTTATGCCTACAAGAAGATGCCATTTGGGCTATCAAATGCTGGGGCCACTTTCCAAAGGGCAATGGATATGGCATTTAAGGGGTTGATCAATAAAATAGTTTTGATATATCTTGACGACATCACTGTATTCTCAAAAAATGCAGTGGATCACCTCTGTCATTTGAGGCAAGTATTTCAGAGGTGTAGAAGATTTGGGGTATCATTGAATCCCAAAAAATGTATATTCTTGGCTCACGAGGGAAAAATTCTAGGCCATATTGTTTCAAAGGAGGGATTGATGATTGACCCAGAAAGAGTTGAAGCAATTCGAGCATTACCATTGCCAAGTCACAAGAAGGCTCTTCAAAGCTTCTTGGGAAGGATCAATTTTGTCCGCAGATTTGTTCCAAATTTTGCTGCTCTTGTGAAGCCAATAACAACGATATTAAAGAAGAGTATGGCATTTAAGTGGACATCGAAGGCAAGGCAAGTTTTGAGGCAATAAAAGATGTTATATCTCAAGCTCGACTCTCGTCAATCTAGACTTCTCCAAGGACTTCGTGTTGTATGCCTTTGGTGGTGGGGACACGATTTTCGCAATCTGGTACAACAAAACAAAGGAGGATTAGAACAACCAGTTGCTTTCTTCAGTCAAGGCTTGGAGGAATACGAAACTAGGTACTCTTTCATTGAAAAGCATGTCCTTGCAGTAATCAGGAGCTTAAAGAAATTCAAGCACCTAGTCTCAAACAACAAGATCCAATTATTGGTCTCTCATGCGGGAGTTAGGGAATTCCTTCTAAACAAGGATCTGAATGAGAAACGTGCAAGATGGATAACTCGTGTCATGGAATATGACATCGAGATCGAGGTCACCAAACTAGTACATGGGAAGGGACTATGTGAGCAGCTAGCCTTGAGTCAACAAGTTGAAGCAGGTGATGAAAAAGAGTCTGTCCTGGTACTACAGGATAACCAAGAACAAGAAAATGATGATGTGCCCACTCCTTGTTGGACTCAGAATGTGATACACTTCCTACAGATAGGCCTATGCCCCGTAAATGAGAAAAGCAAAGAGGAGATACTTCAGATTACAAGCCATTTCATATGTGCTTGTTGGTGGTGTTTTGTTTAAGAAAGACATCAATGGAGTTCTATTGAGGTGCATTGGGGTAGGCCAAATTGAGAGGGTGTTACGAGATTTTCACGATGGATATTCTGGAGGACATTTCGCCCCACAAGTAACAACTCTCAAGATAATGAAGGCAGGGTATTATTGGCCGACAGTCTTGATGAAGCTATACATGGATAAGAAAGTGCAAGAAATGTGCACTCTTCACAGGCAAAGAAAGACTAGCAGCACTTCCATTGCACCCGATTTTGGTTGACCAACCATTTATGCAATGGGGATTGGACTTCGTCGAGGTCATCAACCCAAACTCAAGCCAAGGCCACAAGTGGATTCTCACGGCAACGGACTATTTCACCAAGTGGACCGAAGCAGTAGCACTCAAGGAGGCAAATGAGTCTAACATACTAGAATTTTATGAAGGAATAGTGACCAGGTTCGGTGTGCCGGCCACTATCATATCGTGACAATGCATTGGCATTTATAGGTTCCAAGATTACTGAGAATGGAATCTATTTAAGCACCTCTTCAAATTATTACCACTGGGGTAATGGACAAAGGAGTCCACGAACAAAAATTTTCTAAGAATCATCAGGAGGACTCTGGACGAAAATCAAAGAACATGGCATACCAAGCTAAAATCAGCATTATGGGCTGACAGAATAACACCAAAGAGGTCTATAGGTAATTCCCCTTACAAGTTGGTCTATGGAAAAGAGGCAGTATTGCCTATATCATTAGAACTGCCTACATTGGAGTTCATGAAGCAGTTGGAGTTGGCTGAGTTTGAACCAATGGAGGCTAGGTATGCAGAGTTGATGGAATTGGAAGAAATTAGAGAACATGCAGTTCAAACAATTGAGAAAGATCAAGCCTTGGTGAAAAGATGGTTTGATAAGAAAGCAAGAGCAAGGACCTTCCAGGAAGGGGACCTAGTTCTGAAATGGGATGCAGATCGGGCAAAGCCAGGAAGGCATTCCAAGTTTGATGCCATTTGGAGTGGCCCCTACATGGTCACGGGATGTAAGAATAGCAATGCCTTCCAATTGTCTACTTTGGATGGAGGAGAACTCCCGATTCCGGTTAACGGAATCTATCTTAAACATTGCTACTGAAAAGAAAAGGTTTACCCTTGTAAATATTAGCCTAGATTTCAATTCCTCTAAGTGCGTGTGCACATTGTCTTACATGTAGTTAGGTTTTTGTTTCCCTAAGTGCTTCGGCACGAGGTTTTGTTGCTCCTAGGTTGGATTTCTACGATTAGAATCTTTGTCGAGATAAGAGGTTGTGGTATTAGAATCGGGATCGAGATATCAAAGTTGATTTTAGGTTATTGCTTACGACTCCATGCCCAATGGATTGCTAAAAGGCCATTGATCTTCTACCTAGTAGGCAGGTAATCCCATTGAGTCGCCAAATTATTGTATATATCTTCCCCTAGGTAGATATAGACAAGCAGAAGATTCTAGAAACCAAAGAAGCTCAAATCCCTGACATTTATCGCCAAGGCGCATAGAAGTGGCGCACAACACGAGAATGTCGACAGGGAAAATGGTGTGCCCAAGGCGCATGTATGCCCTAAGGCGCCGCGAAGTGGCACACAACATAGAATGTCGACAGGGAAAATGGTGCACCCAAGGCACACAGAAGTGGCACATAGCATGGAATGTCGACAGGGAAAATGGTGCGCCCAAGGCGCACAGAAGTGGTGCATAGCACGGAATGTCGACAGGGAAAATGGTGCGCCCAAGGCGCACAGAAGTGGCGCACAGCATGGAATGTCGACAAGGAAAATGGTGCACCCTTGGCGCATGAAAGAGAATGTCGACACACACACGGATGCGCCCTTGGCGCACCTTCAGGAGGTGCAACATTTTGAGCGCTGACAGGAAGCAGACCCTGGCGCAGATATTCAGATGGCCATAACTTTTGACTGGGAGCTCGGATTCATGCAAGGTTGGACTTTTTGGAAATCTTACGAGGTCCTCTATCCAACTACAATTGGATATATTTAATTGGGTGAGAAAAAATTCTTAAAAATTCAAAATACAGTTCGCCACTTTTGGGTTCGCTGGGGTTCTCACCTACCACCATAATGAGATAGTTAAGTGCATTCTGGAGGTGGTTGGGGCAGATTTCGAATTCCTCTCTCTTTCCTCTCTCATTCTTCCTATAAATTATAAGGAGGGGCTTCTTTCTAAAGGTTGGACATTCTTGTTTTGCCCCTCCCTTCTTCTCTTTGGCAGGTGAATTTGTGGAGTTCAAACCTCCCATTTAAAACTGTAATGCAACTCTGCCTCTTGGCATTTTGCAGTGTGCTGTATCAATATTTGGAGAAAATTAATGCATGTCTGTGGATGATTCTCAACCCTCTCTGTATTCATTTTACATCCTACTGATCTTTCACTGTGAATCTGGCTATCTGTGCATGATCTTACATTGCATTTTAATGGTCTATGTTTATTGGCAAGACAGGTGTTTCTTCATTCCTCGGTGCATCACCTTTGTAGTTTAGGTTTTATTTTATGCATCTTCTTACCCTGTCTCCTTGGCAAGTTAGTTTAGGTTTTGAGTAAACCCTCTGCTTTTTTTACGTGTGCATCTGAACAGAGGAATAGGAACCGGCCTTCATCCGGAGAGCTTTTCCAATTCGCGAGGTCCCACACTTGGGAAAAGCTCCATGTTATGCAATCGCACTGAGAGTCTCAACCCATCAAGTTGGAGACATTCAGGGGTGCTGCGATTCGCCATCAACAGTTCCACTCACAAAAATCCTACAGATCTTCACCCATGTTATCTCTTTATGTGTATATCCCTCTTCTTCTATCTTCTATCTCTTTATCTCCATCCGTTTGTTATCTTAGTCCCTCTCTCAAGTATATATTTTCCCGCTATAGGAACTTGTATTTAACATCTTCTTGTGCTACCAACTCGCCTTGCCATGCCCTCAGATCCATCGCCAAGTGTCAAATGTGGTCCTCTAAGCAAGCATGTTCTTTCAGGCCTGAGCTCTCCACTTCATCTCATGATGATCTTCTAGAAGATCCCATTGTTGACATGCTCTTTCCTGGGCCAATTGTTGCTAGGCTAGCATCTTATCCACGTGCAACCGATCATGCTTTTCATGTGTTCTACCTTGGACACTTAAATCAGCTAAGTCTTGAATCTCATTTCACACACCGCACGAACCATGTGCCTTATTAACTCTTCCTCCTATGCACTTTTGCATTGTGTGCCCTTTTATAATTGGGATGCCGCATGCCCATGCGCCTTCATACTTAGTCAATTATCTAGGGCCCAACATCACCCCACACTATGCCTATTCTCCATCCTCGAAACATTTTACTTGACCAGGGTGCAAGCTGGTTTAATGGAGCGAAGATGTAGACATATCTTACAAAATGACTAAGGAATGAAAGAATAGGGAAAGAATGAAGAATGGGGGAACATTAATTCAAAAGGTGGGAAGTCCTGTCGTAGATCTACCTCCACTTGTTCCACACCTCAACCTCACCCTTTGCCTTTGGCATAGGTCACCTACTGTGGTGCCCACTACATCAAAGCTTAGGCCAACTCCCTGGGTGCCCAAAGTGTCCAAAATATTTTCCATTTCCTTACCAAGATCCATGAGCTTGTCCATTCTTACAGTGATTTGGGGTATATTTCCTTTAGTCGGGCCTTAGTTGAGCTTCTTCAAGCCTCAATCGCCTATGATTTCTTCTCTACCTCAGCCAAAACCTTGTCCCTCTCTACCTTGTCCCCTTGTTCTTTTCTGGAACTCCTTGACTCTTCTTCAAGTGTGACAACCAAGGAGCTTGCCACCTTATCTCGATTTGTGCATGTGCCATATGTGGCTGCCAGAGATCGGGAAGCAACCTTAATTTTCATGAGTACTTGGTTGTACTCAGCAACAAGTGCTATCACCTTTAATCGGTCCTCCTCCTTCAAGCGTGAAACCACTTCCTCTATAAATTCCAATGCCAAGGGTCATCTCTACATGGTGAGGAGGCATGGTGAGTATTCTAGGCATTCCAGTGTTGATGCGTACCTTTGGGGGATTGGCGTTATATCTAGGTGTTTTAAAATGATGGAATTTTTATCGATTCTACTTTCTTGTAGACCTCCTACACCTTTGTCTTCTCCTCCTTGAGCTCACGCTTCAGCTACATGCTGATTAATTCCTCCTATTTTAAGTTTTTGGCCACCTTAGCCAACTCTTCTTCCTTCTTGGCCAATTTTCCCTCTAAAGCCCTTATGCTGTTGTTCTGTGTGAATAGCCTCACCTCTGTTTCAAATGTAACTTTTTTAGATAATTACACACTTTCTTGTCTGAGAGCTCCTGAGCATTTACTAAGGGGTTGTCTCCCTTAGACTCTGGCAATGTGATAAGCACCTTTTGGTAGACCTCAAAGTCTGGCTCGTCAATGTGGGACTCAAATGCCCAAGAAAGCATCTTCTTGGTCCTGGGGTACATGCCCTCCTTCTCAAACGATCCCATGGCTATAAGTTTCTCAGTGGGTATCGTGCTCTGGAACCGTGCACGTAGCACCTTCCTTGAATCATCCACATAGCCCATTATCTACCTTTGTTTTGCATCCAAAGTTCTTCTACCCGAGCACATGCCTTTGGGGAAGCTAACTGTCAGAGCGGGGCCTCCTAGGCTGTCATGTCCCTTTTCAACACTCTCCTCCTTCCCTTCCTTAAGTACTATGTCTATTTTACGCTCTAACTCCTGGTCTATAAGGGCCTCAAGCATCTTCTTCACTTCTCGCTCTGCTATTTTGGTTATCTGCTCCTTGGTAAAACTTATGTCTCCCTACTTCTCCATGGCATCCTTCTCATCCATCTTTGTATCTTCAGTGCCTTCATCACCTTGTGTGCATTTTTGTCGTGCAAATACGAACTCTTGCTTTTCATCCCCACTCTCTTACTCTGAGACATAGAAAGTAAATACGTGAGGTTCCAAAGGTTCCTTGTCTTTCTTTGGCTCTTCCTCCTCATCGCCACCTCCTTCACTCTCATCCTCTCCTCCTAGATATCTCTCCAAGCTGTCGGTCACCTCTGAGTCAGCTTCCTCATCCACCCTTTGGTTCTTCCTAAGAGGTGTCCTCTGGTCAGGAGATTCTACCTTCTCTTCTTCCTCTTGTGACTCCTCCATGGTGGTGGGTTGTTCAGGCACCTCTACTTCTAGTGTCTTCTCCTTTACTGGAGACTTCTTTCTCCGAACATAGGTGCTTGGCTTGGCGCTTGTAGAAGGCATGCTCATTGTCTAAGCATGCACACTTGGTGCTCCTTCCTCTCCTCTACCTCTCTTCTTAGATATTGGCTTATTCTTTCCCAAGGGGTCCTCAAGTATTGAGATCTCATCCACCAAGTATGCACCATTCTCAAACTTTGGCCTTATGCGCATGTACACACGCGCCGTGGATCCTCTAGTGATGGGAAGCATTATTGGCCTAGTCATATGGATTTCATGCAACACGTACTTCTCCATGTATGCACACTTACCTCCAGGGTAGTTTAGTTTCTTCCTCATATCCTTGTGCTCCCGGTCTAACTTTCCTAGCTCCAGCCTTAGCTTCTTTGATTCTTTAAATTGGTTTACCCCCGCTTGGAAGTATTGGGCAGTGAACGTGAAAGGAAATTTGCACCAAGGGCTCCATGATTCGTCAATAATTTTGAACCTACCCAAGCAGTAGTGTTGGTACACCGTGAACTCATATTCTCCCTGTGTGGCTGCTGGGAGTTGTTCAGGGATCCTCCACTCCACCTTGAATGCATTTCTCAAGTGTGTATACCATTTTTCAAGTCGTGCTTTGTGGGGAGCCGTCCATGTATCACATGCATATTTTTTGAACCTCTTCATGGGTGAAGGGTCTTCGGTTGGGTATTCCCACATGAAATTATCTGATGTATCCAGAACTCCTATCTCTGCGAACACTATGGTGAGTAGGACATTGCCAAAGAGGATCATGTCCCCTTCCTTTGCACATTTAACTATCTCCTCTGCAATGTATGCAGAAAAATTGTAAATAGTACCCTCTGTAATCTTCCTACAGACATGTAGCCATGGCTTGTTGACTTGCGTCCATCTTTCTTGGCCATTCAACTTCGTTACAGGAGCATGGCCATCTTCATACTAGGGTCCTTGATGTTTGAGATGTCATAGTACCGTGACCCTTTCTTGCATGCATACTTAGTGATGGTCTCTTGAATAGCCTCCTTGTCACCAAGGTCATATTTTAGGCTATCTCCCTCACATATGAGGCATGTAGCTGTGAAATCAATTGGGAGTCATGCACCTAAGACATCAACCACTGGTACAAGTGATCTAGCTTCCCAAAATAAGGCAACTCATAGAGTTGCAGTAACCCTGCCTTCACCAATTTGACCTTTACGTCATCATTATAGATAGGCAAACCTTCAGGTGTTCATTTGTTGGTTGGGCGTACCAATTCTAATGCCATTTCTTTCTCTATAGTGTTGGTGTGGTGATTATAATCACTAAATGGTATGCTTCTCAAATGGGATTCCCATTCCTTCCCCATCATCACTCCATCTGGGTACTGCATTTCTGCATACCATTCTTCATTTGTATCTACCTCGGGTTCTGGTTATTTAGCCTTAGCTTTTCCCTTTCCTTTCTTGGGTGCCATGGTCGAGGTAATTTTATCACTCCAATCCTCTCCTTGTTACTCTGATTTCCTTCTCCCAACCTTTGATCTCATATCTACGATATAATTATTCTAAACTCGTGCCCTAGTTTGCTGAACCCTAACTTTGATAAACTCTTCACAAGACAACGTCTTTTCACTTCTTTCCATGCCCGTGTAATTCCTTCCTTCTGGTTCACAATCTCAAACTGGCTCTTTATGTTTTTAATCACACAGATATTCCACTTGATCAAATCTAAAAAAACCCTAGCTGATAGCACTCACTTATATCTCCAACTCTTCATTTTCACAAAGTAAAATGAGAGTGCCCCGACCCTCTATTTATAGTTTTTCCTTTTTCTGGTCATTAAATAATACTCTACCTACCCCATAATTTGTTCATTTAATGTGACTTTTTAAAACAAATCCTATCTTCAGCACCTTCACTCACGCACCCTTCTTGCATGAAAACCCTCTTTAACTCGTGTGCCCTTCCTGCGTGAAAACACCTCCAACCTTCTGACACGTAAACCAACCTAACAGGAGACTCTTACGCACGATCAACATGCGCTGAAGGCACTTCTTCTATCCAGATTATTGATTTCACCTATCTCATGTTGCTTTAATTGTGCTTTCTTTTTCTTTGTACATGGGATCTACAAGTATCTTTATCCTGGCACCAACCATTCTATCTTTTCTCTTCATCTCTCTTTCAACCAGGCTACTCAACAAGGCTCTTCAACACAACTTCCTTGGTACTTTTAATCATGTTCTTCTTCACTTTTCTCCACCCAACACTTAAATGATGTGCGGTCCTCTATGCACTCATAAATTCTCCAAAAATAGCAATAAGGTTACTGGTGCCCAAGGCGTAAAACAAAACAACAACGCGAAAGGGAAACACAAGGAAAGGAAAATGCATAAAGGAAAATTTCTAAACTAACTGGCAAAACTGCCTTATTTATAAACACCAAGAAGGATTATTTTTAGTAGGGCTTCAACTTACTACCATTGAAGTGTCCAGGAAACTTTGTTCCATCCAAAGTGCTTATAACTATCAAGTGCTGAATCAAGGATGTATGAGATTGTGTAGGGACCTAACCAATGGACTTTCAACTTTCCAGGATGGCGTAGAAATCTAGAATCATATAGTAATACCATCTACCCAACCTCAAAATTCTTGTTTCTAATATGGTGATCATGCCAAGCCTTTTGCTTTACCTTTTCTGTTGTTTGGCTCCAATGGGCAAGTGATCGTCTCTCATCCAGTTTCATTAGTTCATCAATTCTTTCTTCTAATGCTTGTTCATCGACTAATCCTCCTGCACGCACTATTCATAGAGAAGGTAACATAAATTCAACTAAAAAAATAGCTTCCATGCCAAACACCAATTGAAAAGGTGTGGCTTTATTTAGTCTTTTATACGTAGTCCTATAAGCCCATAAAACTGTTGATACCTTGTCATCCCAATCCTGTCTTCCAACATCACATATTTTGGTCAAGGTATGACTCAGTATTTTGTTGAATGCTTCTGCGGTTCCATTTTCTTGTGGGTGATAGGGCATAGTCTTATGATGAGCCACCATGAACTCAGATAGTAGGATCCTCACGGTCTCATTTAGAAAATGTGTACCCCTATCACTGGTCAAACTCAAAGGGCATCCATACCTTGTGATAATGTTCTCCCATAGGAACCTTGTCATTGTTGCTGCTATGTAATATTTAGTTGGGGATACTTCTACCCACCTTGTGAGATAATCCATGCAAGTGATGACATAATGTGACCTTGTCATACGCGTTGCTGATGCAATAGGTCCTACAAAGTCTATCGCCCATTTTTCAAAAGGCTCCACGCTAAGAATAGGACACAAAGGCATTTCATACCTCCTTCCTGGTTTACCAATGTGTTGACAATGGTCACATGCTTTACAATAATCCCTAATATCTCTATACAAGGTTTCCAACCTTAAACCTGCCATTAATATATTGCGCGTGGTGGCATCACCTGTATAATGCCCACCCACACTTCCTCTATGTGCTTCCTCCATGATGGCCAGGCGCTCATGCTCTAACACACACCTACACAAAACTTCATCACATCCCAATTTGTATAAGTCTCCACTAATCAACATGTAGGGCATGACACGTATGGCCAACTACTTCTTTTCTAATGCCTTCATTCCATCTAGCACCACACCTTATTTTAAAAATACAACAATCTCTTCCAAATCCAAGGGTGTGCACCACAATCTAAACAATTGTGCATCTGGCATTACTTCCTCAATACTTTACGTGTCCTCTCCTGAATCAATTCTTGATAGATGATCAGGTCCACAATTGATTTTTCTAGGCTTCACTACAATGGTGAATTCAAACTCTTGAAACAACAACACCCATCGACATATGCACCCTTGAAGAATGGGCTTATTCACTAAATAATTTAATGCTATATGGTTGGTGTATAATACAAAGGGTGTCGCCAGTAGATACTGTCTAAATTTGAAAAGTACATAGATCATTGACAATGCCTCACACTCGGTTGTGGTATAATTCTATTCGATGGTGTTAACTTCCTGCTCACAAAATAGAGAGGATGATCAACAATCCCCTCACCTGGTTGTGTAAGTACTGCTCCAATGGCGGTTCTTGAGGCATCTACATGGATGTGGAAGGGCTTGTCCCAAGAGGGAAATCATAAAATAGGCGTGGTAATAAGCCTATCTTTTAATGTATCAAACACCCTCTGCTGCACCTTTCCCCAATGGAAGGTACTTTTATGTCTAAGCAGATCCTCTAAGGGCGCGGCAATCTTGGCATACCCCTTAATGAATTTTCTATAATACCTCGTATGCCCAAGGAATCTGCACACTGCGCTCTAGCTAGTAGGCTCCCTTAACCCCACAATAACTAAAAATTTAGCGAGATCTACTAGCAAGCCCTCTTTACTTATGATATGCCCCAAAGGGTGTATCAAACGGACACTTCTTAATGTTGAGGGATATCCTCAACCGCCACACCTTTCGTAAATTAATCTCAAGTTGTCATAGTGGTCCTTAACTAGACCATATACTATCCAATCATCCAAATAAACCTGGAGAAACTTATTGATGAAGTCCTGGAATGCTTGTACCACTATGCATGAAAAGACAACAAGCGCATTCTTCAACCCAAAGGGCATGACCATATATGCAAAAATTCCCCACTCGGTGGCAAAAGTTGTCTTCTCCTGGTCCCCCTTTGCAATCCGGACTTGGTGGTATCCTGAAAATCCATCCGTAAAGAAATAGATTTCACACCCAACGACTCCTTCCAAAATTTCTTCAGTGAAGGGGGTCGGAAATGGATCAATGACACAAACTGCATTCAATTCCCTATAATCCACCCATCCTTTTTTATGCTAATTACCATCGTACTTATCCATTCCAATTCTTCCACTACCTCAATGATCCCAGAAGCTATCATCTTGTCTATCTCCTCCTTAACCTTCACATGTAAGTTGGGATTCATTCGGTAAGGTCTTTTTCTAATTAGGTGTGCACCCTCCTTCAGTTTTATCCTCATCTCCCCCAAGGAATGGTGAACGCCTTTTAGCTCATGGTACCCGTGCGGGAATAAATCCTCGAATTCACACAACAGATAAATGATCTTGGATACTTCCTTCTCCATCCAATAATCTCCAATAATAGCTTTCTTAGGTTCTTCTCCTGAACTGATGTTAACTTTTTTTGTGTTTAACGGCTCATGGTAAGCACGTGCACAAGCATCTACACTATCCACTACTTCACACCTCTATAGGGAATGGATAACATCTAAAATTTTGATTCCTCTCCATTAATCACATATAATAAATTTCCCTTCTCCTTTTCCAAACACGTGCGCTCAGGCTGTAACTCTTTTGTTTCTTCAATCTCTTCAAAACGCGCCTCCAATCTTGGTTCACCTAGTAGTTCCAACAACCTATCTTCCATTCTAGCACTATCCCCCATGGTAAGGCACTTGATACCTTACAAGGCCTTATCAACCAATGGTTTCGTACTCTGATACTCAAAGGCTTAAATAAGATTAATTGTGATCTCTTGTCAATTCCTTGTCTGGTGGTGTGTCTCTAAATGAATGTACCATGCATGCGTATAACCCTGTAGTGTAGAATACAACTTGTGCACCTAGAGGGATGGTGGCAAGGCTTCTACACCTTCTCTCGAACCCATTCACATTCCTAGATATGGAAAGAGGTGGCTCCTTCCCATGGTACTCCCTGATGATGGTGGGTATATTGCTTCTAGAAAATATAACAGAGAGAGAAATTCTTACCTCACACCACTCTAAAAGGCTCTCCTGATGCGTGGCCCACCAACGAGTTATTGTACCAAGCAAGATGTAACTCAACATCTCCCTCTGTTCCTTCTCATTCTTCCACTGAGCTTCTATCTCCTACAAAAAGATCTCAAGAAGGCTCCTCTGGAGTACTTGGGCCATTCTTTTCCTCCAAGGTGATGAACCGTGCACACCTTTGTTACCTTGGTCACTTATCCTCTCAACTACCATCCCATTAATTCGTAAGTCCCATGCACCCAATTATCACATGCCAGACTGGTGGTATCACCACCGGCGAGAATATTCAAACCTGGATAACCCTGTTAATAGGGTGTACCATCTCGGGGGTCTCGATTGAGTACACATAAATCTTGTCCAAAAATTCTTCTCCCAACGGTTCAATGTAGGGCATTGACTTCCCATCAACTAGGGGTATAATGACCCACTCCTCTTTGTTCTTGAAAATGATGTACCCTTTGTTGAACTAAAGGTCCACATTGTTCTTGTAACACCAAGGGTGCCCAAGTAATGCTGGGAAATTTTCCACCTCGGCAAAAAGCACCAAGACTTTGAAGTCCCCAGTAAACTTGGCTCCCTGAATAGTAATAGTTACATCCTTCAAGACACCAATGGGCATTACCTTAGTCTTTTTTTCCATATACAACACATTTGAAGATGGTTGTAATGTAGGTCTCCCATCTGATGCCATGCATCCAAAGTCTAAACATTAACCTCCACGCTAGTGTCAATGATTATATTCGAGGAGCCATCCATCTACAATCTGTATTCAATGTAATCTCCTTGTCATAGTTGAGGTTGTGAGGGGGAAGGTTCACATGTAAGACCTATCTCTTGTGTTCTTCTCCAGTAGCGTGGTACCTTCTCTCTCAACCAAGATCCTAGAAAAGGAATGATGTTCTCTTGCCTTAGAATTTTGCACACCTCTTTGACCTCATCCAGGTCATCTTTCTGCACCTCAATTCTCCTTCCTTATTCCTCCCTCTTGGATTGATCCTTTAGACATTGGATCTCCCCTTGCAAGCTTCGAATAACATCCATGGTGTCTGATATATCTCCTTCGATGCATGGGGTCTGGATACTTTCCATGAATGACCTCTTCTCTTAAAACCAGGTTATTTTGTCTTGGTATCTCCCTTGCGTGCACGGCTTCTGCCCTTTTTGTTACCAAGACATGCTCCAAACCTTCATCCCGTGTTACCCGAGGCATCCATTGTATGTCTTCCTTCTTGATGCTAACCATCATAGCACCTTTGTCCTTCTAGTGCTACTAATTCATATGCTCAAATAATTCTAGGCACTCCTCATACTTATGCTTCTTACCGCACCATGAGCACTACAACAAGTTTGGGAACTCACGCTTGTAATGTTCTATAGATCCATAGTTAAAACATGTTCCTCATAGGAACTCACTCCTTCCTCCACGGTTACCTCATCCATGGAATCCTCCTCAAAAACCTCTTCCATGCATGCCTCCATCTACACGCTCTTCATAATGGCGATCATCATTTTTAGAACCACTGGCAATGTTGGTTTGGCGCACCCCATGATCAATGGCCTCATGTATCTGATCAATGAGTATACTTGTCTTAATATCATGGGTCGTGGAGGTAAAAATATTTTAATAACAAGATACATTCTTCCGATCACATGCTGTAACAAGGGACATCTACTTGCATCATGGTCCCCATGACAGATTTCACTAGTCTAATGTCACAACACATACCGTCCTCCGGGGGCAATTGTCCTTAGCATGCCCCTCTATCTCACAATCTATGCACCACAAACCACTATGAGTCTCATGGACTGAGTTTGTAGATAGCTTTTCCAACTACTTAGCTAAAGTAGCAATCTAAGCCTCCAAGAATGGGCTAACACCAGTATCAATACTACTAACAGCTTCGGCGTGCAAGGCAACCTCCAATGCTTTGCGCGGATCTGTAAAATTATTATGAGACAAGGCCCTTCTAAAAGGGGTGATCAATCCTCCAACAAACCACTGTGCATGCTAAGAAGGATGTATATCATATGATAATTTAGACAAGAGAGTCTTAAAGCATGCATCATACCCCCGCACTCTTTGTCATTCCTTGCTATATCTCCTTCAAAGCGCTAATCATTTTTTCTCAAACTTAGGAATGTGGAACTCTATCAAGAATGCATTCTTTAAGGTAGTGTAATCCACCACCGTTTGATGAGGGTCATACTTTCTATACCAGCTATGCGCGCACCCTTGCAACGTGGTTGTAAATTGACTAGCCTTTCATTCGGGGTTGTGATACCTTTCGTGCACCATAACAGTTCACACTTGTGAACATGTTCTGCAGCATCCTCAATGCCCTGTAATCTGGTAAATGTAGAGACATCTCAAAGAAAACCTGAGGTGGTGGCTAGGGTCCTTGTCCTGAACCAAAGCCTTGGTTCCCTCCAGTGTTTCCTCCACTACCTAATCCACTAGGTCCACCGGGTCCTGTACCTAGAGCCACCAGATCCACTAGAACCACTGGGTCCAATAGGCCTGTAGGAGCTGTGCCAAGCACCCCCACGGTCCCACTGAACTATGCACCAATGGTCTGTGATAGCACCCCACTACTCGCTACTTTGTCCCATGCCACTCCCTGATGCGAGACCAAAATCTTGTACACTTTCCCCTTGTCTAAAAACTCCTCCAAATATTGGAATATGTGCAGCCATAGAAGAAGGAACTGAAAAATTATACCTCCTAGGCATGGATCTATCTCTTCCACTAGTTTCAATTGGGTCAATACTTCCTCCTGGATTGGAAAAAACCAAGCGCTAGGGTTCGGTCACTGGGTGGGTTCAGATATGTGCCAATGACTCTCCTTTCTCCATGCAAAAAAATCTCACCAGAAGCCGAAGGGGTCTCCCTCACGTGCTTTCCAAGATGGGGTAAAACATACTTCTCAGGTTCCACATCTTCTACATGAACCTCAACTCCTTCCCATAACGTCTATATCCATAGATCCATCACACTAGTAGCCTCACATTGCATAGTAATCTCCCTTTCATGCGCTTCACCATACTTGAGCCATCTTTCTTCCCTCTCCTTTTCTGTCGTATCATTTTCATCTTCCTCCACCCGAGCTTCCTTACCAAAGACTCGAATTGTTTAGGTGACCATTGGGAACACCTCTAAACTCATGGTAACCATCAATATCTTCATAGCTAGAGGAATAACACGTAGAAATGTTCCTCTAGGTTCTCATAGAAACTCAAACTCAGCAATCTCTGGGAAAGAATATGTGGAAATGGCGTATTCCATAGTGTAGCTAGTTAGTACCCCTCCCCACTAGTGATCTATAGTACGGGTCCATGTCAAATCTGCATCTTGTAACCTTTGGTAGTCTTATTCGGTCCATATCTTTGATCCATAATGCTAACTTGATCTAGATGCATAGGATGAAATCCATCCATATAACTCTATCGGGAAGCCAGAGAAAAATTCTCATACAAATCATGGTAGAGATTCTCTTCTACCCATCTACATGTATTGAACTCGGGTCTAGTCTTTGAATCTCCAAGAAAATTTAGCCTCCGTGCTCTTAAACCACGATTCAACATTTTCCAATGTTAACTAATCTATCATTACTCTTTACATAGATCATGATGCATGTTATATCCCACTACAACTTTGAAAAGAGGTCCTGGAAATAGAACCAAGATGTAGTCAATTTTACTCCCAATATAAAAGGAAAAAATCTCATGTGTGTGCCTATCACCCGGTACAAAGTTGAGTGCTCACCGAGGCATGCACGGTGCTTTGAGTTTCTCTTTTATGTGAGTTTTAGTGAGAAGCTTTGTATCTATGATTAGTGTAAGAGTATTCAGGAAAGAATTTTAGACATACAAGAATCATAGGGCTTAGAACGGCCTCTAGATCCTTATAGCTTCTTCAGACTTGGATTTTTAATAGACTCCATAACATATATTATAACAGAAAGAAAGATACAATCATTCATTCATAGCATGCAAGGAAAGAGAACTCCTATGAATGAAATATACATTAAAGCTACTAATATCCATGTCTATTTGCAACAGGTAACCTCATTGTATTCATTTTTTCATTACAAAGAGCCATAGAGGGCAGACTGTAGTCATGCACATCACTAGGCTTATATAACTATGCCAAAAGAAAAAGAAATTACAATACTAAGCCTAGTACATTCCTTTTTGCATCAAAGTTCCACTCGTAGCAATCCTATAGAGCTTCACCCATGTTATCTCTCTCTATGTATATCCCTCTTCTTCTATCTCCTATCTCTCTATCTCCATCTGTATGTTATCTCGGTCTCTCTCTCGATATATCTTTTCCCACTGCAGGCACTTGTATTTATCATCTTCTGCATTGCCAACTCACCTTGTTGCACCCTCAGATCTGTCACCAAGTGTTGAATGTGGTCCTCTAAGCGAGCATGTTCCTTTAGGCCTAAGCTCTCCACTCCATCTCATGATGATCTTCTAGAAGATCCCATCATTGGCATGCTCTTTCCTAGGCCACCTGTTACTGGACTAACATCTTATCGTGCAAAAATGATCACACTTCTCATGTGTCCTGCCTTGGATGCTTAAATCAGCTAAGTCCGAACCTCATTTCGTACACAATGCGAACCTTGTGCCTTCTTAACTCTTCCTCCTGTAAGATTTTTCCTTGCACACCATTTTATAACTAGGATCCCACGTGCCCATGTGCCTTCATACTTAGTCAATTTTCCAGAGGCCCAACATTCCATTATCTATTGGTTCACTTAGTAAGTCAAATTTTTCAACCATTGTGATGGTGAAATGAGTTGATTGACATGAAATTAATTCCTTTTGAAGAACACCCTTAATTTGAAGTTTGTTACATTCAATTGATTTTCCAAAATGCTTAATGAGAGTACCCATGTGTCTTTTATATGTATCACTTAAAGCTTTGTTACCTACTGCAGGATTCAAAAATATAGGATTGACCACTCCCATGGCCTCAAGAATCTCATCCCTTTTAAAGAAATATTTGATCTCACTAGATAAGCATTGTGAAATTTTCTACAATTTTATTCTTGTTTAAGATATAAGAGCTTCATATAAATTATGTGTTATAAGTACTTCTTCAATGTTTGATCTAGCAATATCCACTCATTTTTGGAAAGTGTGTATTTGAATCTCATTCCCATTTATAAGGATACAAAAATGACCATACATATTGAATCTAAAATAGTTGTTAGGATCCTTTAAAAAAATTATAGTTTTCCAAATCGAATACATGTACTTAAAAGCATTCATCATAGTTGTATAATAAATCTAGTGATTGACACACATTTTTCTGAATCTAATGAAGTTGACTATATAGATGGATCTTTCTTGAGCATGATTTGTTAAGGAATTGATTTCATTCAACATGGGTAGAATCCCACAAAGTGTAAACAATGTTTCTAAATCTATTAAGTGGTAAAGCATATATTTTTCCTTGTCAACATGCATACGGTTCTTAAACATGAAACTAGCTAATGATGGATATTCATAAAAAATTCTTGAGTAGGGTCATACATGGAAATCCATCTTCTATCAAAAAATTTACGATTTTTTTACCATATGTGACACCAATTACAAACATTTGAAACTCTATAAATATTTTTGGATGGCTTGACATATAGGCATGCAATTCACAGATAATCTCTTCAACTTTTTCAAAATCTTCAAATGTGCTTACTATCCTTTTTGAAATTTTATGATCCATGCAATGAATTAGAATCATATTAGGCACAACTAATTTTTGTAGGCAGAAACAGACCAATTCTATGACCCTTCATTATTGAATCACCATCAAAACCGACACATATAATCTTTGTACCTATTGAATAGTAAACCATTCCTGTTATAGCCTTTAAATTACATATAACCAATTTGAAAAGATTTTTAGCATTGTAATTTTCCTACATTCTATGTACAACTAACAGATGAGGTGTCCCTTTTGGGTTCTAGAAAGTATAAACATGAATACAAGTGTAAGAAGTGTTGTCAACTATTGTAACCTCATCAATAGAAAGAGAGATGAAACTTTCTTTCTTGACCTTATCTTTCAAATCCTCTTTTTAAATCATTTTAAGACATATCGGAATTTCCATAACATTTCTCACCGAATAATGTGAATGTGGAAGGTTAGGAATCCCATTGAACTTAAACAATTTATAAACTTCTGAAAAATATGTAATAGGTATTCCCATTTTAAGAATAAAGTATACGGTCAAAAATTGTGTAGTTTTTTCCTTCAAATTTTCATTTACAACTTTTCTAAATTTTGCATTAATTGTTCCTCCTTTCTCCTCAAGTTTTCGACAATGTTTCATCTTATTGTCATACTCCTCCACATATCTCACATGCATGCACTCTTTTACAATTTTCCATCTATGAGTCTTTGTTATTTTTCCATCATTTTCCTTGACTGTGATATATAATTTTCCACAATGTTTCTCAATTGTGTCCAATTTAAGTTGCATTTTATGTTATTTTCCTAATTTCCAACTACAAATCATACATCTACATTATTTTGGAGTATCATTACCATTTTATAGCTCTATAGGTTCAATGAATGGGTATTTTCTTGCCCATTCTACCTAAAAATACCTTCTAATTGTCAGGTAGTTTTCTTCCTTATCAAATATTTATTTTCTAAATAGTAATGTCAATATCAAATTATTATTAAATATTTTTTATTATAACTTTCATCTACTAGAGGAATTTGGTAGTGACAGTTGTATTCCATCTCGGGCATGTCATCATCAATTATATCTTCATATACTAACATTTTTATTGTTTCTTTAGAGTCTATGTTTTGGTTTGGTGTTTCATGTTGAATACACTTAAGAATAGGGGTTTATATATTTAAACAAAAAAATGTTTGACTATTATAAAGATATAAAAAAATTAAACTAAACTGACAAAAAATAAATAAAAAGTTAAAGATAATCATTTACAACTTACGAGTACCCGTGTTGTTGTTTTCAGTGGATGCAAGTTAGGTCCTCATTTTTTTGGTTGGTTGAAATAATTTAATATTATACTTTTTATTTTTAGTTGATCTTCCTTGTGTTCATTATTCATAGAATCCATTGTACCTATCTAAGTGTAATTTTCAAATATGTCAATTTTTTTAGCAAGTGTATTTCAAAATTGTAAATGGAAGTTGATACAGATCGAATGACACACACATTTCTCTTGACCAAAAACATTATTGATGCTACCATTATGTATCATACACAATGCTACTATATGGTAGCAAACATATTTCTACCATACAAAGAACATCTACAATGCCACCTTCGATAGCACAAACTAAGCTACTAGATGGTAGTATGCACAATGTTTTTAGTCGGTAGTGTTTTACATGCTACTAGATGCCAACATTGAGTCCTGTAGAGTGATAGCATGGAATACAAAACATTAACAATGAAAAATACCTTAAATCATAAATTAATATCCATCAATGATGATCTTGATCTTTAAAGCAGAAAGGAATTGCGAGGAATATTTGATAATCTAAATTTGCATATAGAATAATTAATTATAGATACTCAAATAGTATAAATAAATATTAGGTGAATTTGGAAAAATTTAATTTCATGCCAAAGGTGATTTGAATGAAAGAAATCAACTATTGATGGAAAATTCTTGGTGAAACAACCCCTAAAATTAGCTTGTACCCAAAACATTTTGGTGACCCAATCCTAATCCATACCCTAAAAATTTACCAATTTCAAAACTTAAAAATCTGAAATATTCATGAATTAATGAATATTATCCATTTAAAGTTTCCTGGTAAATGTTTTAATGCAAAAAAATAAATTCTTAGGCCATTTTATCTCATAGGATGGCAATTTCATTGATCTAAAATGAATCACGGTCATTTTATCTCTCTCTTTTCTAGCTCACAAGAAGGACTTGTAATCATTCCTTGACAAGATCAAATTTGTTAGGAGATTCATTCCTAAATTTACAAGATTGGTTAGGTATATCACTCTCATGCTTAAGAAAGATACCATATTTAATAAAAAACAAAAGGAAATGAAAGCTTTAACAAGATCAAGCAAGAATTCTCTTACGCCACAACACTTATCAATCTAGACTATTCTAAGGATTTTTTCCTTTGTGCATATGGTGTTGATACTATTTTGATAGAATAAAATGATCAAGGACTAGAGTATCTGGTAACTTTATTTATTCAAACACTAAAGGAATATGAATTGAAATATAGTCACATGAAAAAGTAGGTCTTCACCATCATGCGCACATTGAAGAAGTTATAAAGTATGCTCACCACTAATCATGTCAAAATTATAGTTTCACACTCTAAGGTGAAAGAATTCGTCAAGGAGTAGAAATCGGTGAGAAAAGGGATAGATGGGTGAAAAAATCATAGAGTATTATGTGACTATTAAATCCAAAAATATGGTTAGAGGAAACATACTTTGTAAGAAAATATTTTGGATGCGCATGAAAATCATGACACTTATTTGTTTATAGATGAGAAACCTTCACATGATTAAGTTGAGAAGAATGAAAATATTAGCATGCACATTCCTATCTACCAGTGTATACCATCCTAACTTTAGAAAAGAAAAGAGAAGCCATCGAGGCTCTAGTCTATTCTTTATGTGTTGATTGATGGTGCTCTCTTCAAAAGGAACCTTGATGGTGTGCTAGTGAGATTTATTAATGACAAGTAGGTAAAAAGTGTTAGAATAATTTCAAAATGGACTATCTGGTGGATACTTCTTTGCAAAAGATACAACAATAAAAATAGTTAAGGAAGGATATTTTTTCCTATATTGTTTGCTGATGCACAAAAATGGGTCTTGAAATGTAAAGAATGCAGTTTATTTATAGGGAAAAATAATTTATATTTCTTTCCCTCTATCCAATCCAAGTGAATCAACCTTTTGTGCAATGGGATATTAAATTCATTAACATGATCAACCCTCCTTCAAGCGTTGGTCATAAGTGGTTTTTGACAACAATGGATTATTTTAGTAGAAGGAAATAAGATGTTTCCCTCAAGGAAACAATTAAGGTCGGCATCCTTGAATTCATTGAGGGTGATGTAACAAGGTTTGGTATTCCTCAAACCATTATCTATGATAATGCAAAAGCATTCCTTGGTACTAAAATTTCTGATTGGGCTCTTAGCATTGGAATCTATTTGAAGACTTCTTCTAACTACTATCCTTAAGGTTATGGATTAGTTGAGTCTATTAACAAGAAATTGATCAGAATCATGAAATGAATATCATATATCAATTAGAGAAAGTGGCATACAAATTTCTCACGTGAACTCTAGGTAGAAAAAATTATGGTGAAGAATTCTATTAATACTTCACCTTATAAACATACTTATCGAAAGGAGGCTAGGATTCCTTTATCTTTATAATTTCCTTAATTAGAGATAGCTCAATAGCTAGAATTTGAGGGTGCAGAATAAAATTAATAAGAATGACATAGCTGGTTAAATTTGAAGAATTAAGGAATTTTGCAATGATCAGATTGGAATAAAATCAAAATTCAACCAAACAATGGTTTGACAGAAAGGCTAGAGATCAAAATTTCAAAGTGGGTGATCTGGTCTTAAAATGGGATGTTGATAGAGCTAAACCAAGGTGTCATTCAAAGTTTGATGCACTTTGGAGTGGGCCATATATTATCAATTCTTGTAAAGAGGCCAACTATTTTGAGTTGTCTCATCTTGATGGAGATGAACTATCAATCCAAGTCAATGGAATTTATCTTAATAAATTCCATTAAGTTATTTTGCATCATGTTCATATTATAATAGTTTCAATTCCTTCAAGTACATGCTTGCATACAGTGTTTTTCTAGTAGGATAGGTTTTTTTCCTCTTACGATATCTTTTCTTTATTCTTGTATTCCAGTTCCTATGCTTAAATGGTTAGGTTAAAAGAGGAGTAATATCCAACAATTCTTGTGCACATTCCCATATGGTTTCAATAGGGAGTCCAGGAAGTGGTTCCTATGAATTCGGGGGTGGATTCGTCAAAGCTACATATTAGAATTCATATTCTCGGGGTGACTCCATGCTCAATGGATGCTTCAAGGCTAGTGGCCTCCATCTAGTAGGAAAATGTCCCCGAAATTCACCAAATTTTTGTTAAAAAAACCCTGGTCATTTTGGAAACTTGCAATTCCATTCGGCTCTTGAATCAAGTTTTCAAGGCTATGTACGATGTTAGTTTTATTCCTTGATTCATTTCCTTGTTTACGATTCTTTATGTGTACTCTCCCTTCCTCTTCCTTACTCTTTCCCTTTCTTTCTCTTTATCCTCGCGCATCTTTCATTCATTCTCACTTTCTTCCTTTACAATATGCTATCTCCCTCTATTATCCCTTTGTGTGCACTCCTTCCACATCCAATCCCCTTTCCCACCACTATGAATTCCATCACACACACCGTGACTTTTCCATGCATTTTTCAAGTCCCTGGTATGTAATATCCCTAGTGCATGCCCTTTTTCCCCAATTTATATGCATATCTATGTGTACACGCATTCCCACCTAGGTTCTTCCTTTTGCTCCATTCCTTACATGCTCACACTTTATTTTATGCACCCTCACGCTACACACATGTTTCCTCTTGACATGACTTGCATGCTACCTTATTTTAAATTCTTGTACAATCCTTACTAGGACTTCTATTCTTCCTTGCATACTTACATGCCTTAGAAAATTTGTAAACCCTTCGTCCTCCCCCGAACATCCTCTCACATGTGCTAGTGGATTTTACATTAGTACTTATTTGTATTTTTTTCCCATGCATGCACCTAAGGAAAAAAACTTCGTGTTGAATTTGGGAACTTGTCGAGAAAATGCACCACACAATACAAATAAAAATAAACAGCTATATGATGAATCATTATGGAGAATGATTGTAGCACACATAGTAGAGATAAAACTAATAGATAATCAACAAAATTTCATGACCAATAAGGTCAGGCCACATGTCTTATGTGTTCCTCTTACACTACAAAAATTCAAATCGCCATAACTTATTCCAAAAATCTTGAAATCATACGTGCATGTTCCCATTGGAAACGTACTAATGTGGGATACATTATAGGATCTCCTAGATTAGATTTATGTGGGATTTTATTGGTGATAATGGGAAAACTTGAGTCATTTCATTAATACACACTTCTAGTTAAGCTGAAAAACTTGAATTTCATGGGATTTGGCTCCTTTCCTTATTTTAAAAGAAAAATTTCATGGGTAGGTGGATTTATAGGCATTTATTGCATGTTGTTGGTGGTTATGATTGGAAATTTTATTTTCCCTCTCTTTTCCCTCCTCTTCTCTCCTATTCTTCTATATATTGTTGAATAATGCTCATTTGTAAAGTTGGAACCTCTTAGATTGCAAGAGCATTATTCAAAGTAGTGTTCCTTTACATTTTGTTTTATAGGCCTCAAATCTGGCTCAATATGTGTGGATTCTTATCTTGCCCTCTCATTGTAATCAATCTGTGCATTCCATGAAAGAATTAAAATTTATTTTTTGTAGTTATCTTACGCCCTAGCTCACATTATATTACATTTACTTACCTTTCGTTTACAATATTGGTATTTTGTTCATGTTTTATATCTCTTACATTGTTTCTTTTATGTTGTGCTCCATGAAGATGGGAGATTAATTTTTTTCATTCTATGACATGCATTTTTTCCCTTCCTTTACGCATTTTATTTAATTTTCACTCATTCGAGAGTGTTCATACCCTTATTTATAGTGATATCACCTCCCTTTAGCTTAGGGTTTTATTTTATGAATATCCTTCTCACCCTAGTGCCTTGGAATCATAAATTAAAGTTTGATAGTTGCATTTCCCTTCCTAGGAGTTTTTGTAGTAGTAGAAATAAGCAGAGGATGATGAAATTCTCCAAAGTTCCATCTCAAGCACAAGGTACCACAACTTAGAGATTGTCCCATATTTCCTCAAATCCTGAATCATTCGATTTAGGATGGATGAAAATTTGACTTCTAATAGATATTCTCATAGAATTTCAAGGGAATTAATTGCATTTTAAAAGGGAACCTAGTTAAGCACTAACTTTAGATTAAAAACCTATTCATTGTGTTAATTTAGGAAACTAAATTGGAGGAAGAAAATGCCAAGGTTTTTCTAGAAAACCAATGGAATGTATTTAAATAATATGTAGTCCTAGAAATAGGAAATTTAGGAGGAATGTGTATTTTATGGAATCCATCTGTTGTCAAGAAGGGATTCATCTGAAAAAGGATAACTGGATAGCTTGTGAATTCAAGTGTTACCAAAATATTTTAGGTTTTTTTGAATACATATAGATATAATCATCCAATAAGAAAGAGAGATACACGAAACCAAATTTTAGATTCTTTGTTACTTAACTAGGACAAGAAGATTATTATGGATTGAGATTTTAATATTATCCTTTATTCAAAGGATAAAAGGGGAGGCATTAAAAATAAAACTATGTCTGCGAGAGGGAATTTTATGATTTTGTGTGTTCCAACTTCTTAATGGAAATTTTACCAAAATAAGGGAAATTTTCTAGGACAAATAGAAGAAAAATAATGTTTAATATTACAAAAATTCTCGATATGTTTCTAGTTTATCTATTAAGATGAATGGATATTGGATATTTAGATTCGGTTATTCTTAATGTGTCGGGATGGGTTCGTACAAAAATATACCTCTCCATAATAATTAATATAAAACATGAAAGATTAATATTTAAGTTTGAATTGATGTGGATATGATATTCAGGATTTGAAGAAAATATAAATCAATAGTAGAGTCGATGACAACATATCTTAGTTCTCATATGCTTTATTTTTCCTATAAAATCATATTACTTAAAGGTAAGTTAAATATCTAGAATAAGGAATATTTTTCAAATATATTTGAACATAAAGTGACATTGTATGATAGTCTAGAATATATCAATAAATAATAGCAATGTTATCCTTTAATTGATGAAAAATTGCAAGAGGAAAAAAATTGATAGTTAGACTTCATGAAGTATACCTCAAAGAATAGATCTTATGGAAGAATAAATAAAGGGAATCATGGATTTAGGAAGGATATAGAAATAATAAATTCTCCCATCAGTCTAAGGTAGCAAGGAGACATGTAAATAGATTTGGGAAAATTAAAAATATGGATAATGAGGTTGTGTAAAATTTCGAGGAGATAGATTTGTGGTCATAGAAGTTTTTGAAAAAAAAATCTGAATAAGAGGAATATGATGAAGAGACGATGGATAGGTTTCTTTATCCTATCCCTAAAATCATAACACCAAAGAATAATGCGTCCATCGCTAAAACCTTTTCCCAAGAAAAAGTGAAGAATGTGATTTAGTAAATGAAATGGAATAAATCCCTTAGGCCAAATGGATCACCAAGTAAACTTATTTAAATGCTTTTTGATATATTTTATACAGATGTCAAAATCATAGGTAATAAATCTATGATATATTTAAATATTCTTACAGACATTAACAATAAATTTATCTCATTAATTCCCAAAAATAAAAAATCTAGAAACATAGGCTGACTTTTGACTTATCTCACTTTGTAATATGATGTAAAAATTGGTTTAAAATCCATTTTTGAGAGGTAGAAGATCATTTTTCATTTAATTAATTCCCTAGAGTAAGGTTTTGTTTATAGGAAGAAAATATTAGATGGGTTATTAATGACCCAGAAATTATTCGTGGTCTAAAGAAAGAGAAGAACTCATGGATGCTAATTAAAATTTATTGAAAAGGAATATGATTGAGTTAATTAGAATTTATTTAAAAAGGTGTTGCTTTCTTTTTAATTTAGCATGTAATGGGTCTCATGAGTGTTGTAGTGTGTAACAAGAGTGTTTTTTCTATTTTGGTTAATGGAATCTTGATTGGTTTTTATCAAAAATCAAGACGGATTAGAGAAAGAGATCCTTTATCATCCTACCTTTTCATCATTATGGTAAATTCCTTAAGAAGAATTCTTAGGAAAATAATAGAAAATGGAGACTTGAAAGGTTATAAAGTGTATGATATAGATCATCCTAGAACTCATTTAAAATTTGTTGATGATCTTCTTATTTTTGGTCAACTAGTGGTCAAAGATGCAATGCTTTTTTAGAAGATAATAGAATCCTATGAATGTGTTTTGAGCCAAAAGGTAAGTCTATAAAAATTAGAAATTGTTTTCATGAATGTTCCATGGGAACACCAAATAAATAATACAAATATTCTAGGGATTATAATTATAAATTTAGCTAACAAATATTTATGGGTACCTCTTTTTACTAGAAAAGAAAATTTATATTGGTGGAAGAATCTAACAGATTAAATCTAAGAAAAACTGACATGTTTCAAAGCTAAATGGACGAGTCTAGAAGACATGATAGTCCTTATAAAATATGTGTTACATGAAATTCCTATATATCTATTCTCATTGTTTTAAACACCTATAGGAGTGATTCATAAAATAAATAAGATAATTTTTCATTTCCTTTAGAGTGGGAATAAGGAAAAATGAAACATTTCTATTGCTAAATGGGAAAAGGTTTGCAAACCAAATGATACATGGGGTAGGGATCAAATATATAAGACTTCATAACCTTTTTACATGGTCAAAATTGGCTTGGATCATATTTGAATAGGAGTCAACTCCATGGAGTCAAATGTTAAGAGGGAAATACTTAGATAATACAAATCCAGAGAGAATTTTTGAAGTGTAAGATCTGCGCCTTGTGGATCACACTACTGGAATTATATACTTTTGGAAATAAAGATGATATGTGAGCACTTGAATTGAAAGGTTGGGAATGGGGAAGTGGATAATTTCTAGGATTACTCTTAGCAAGGATTTATGGATTTAATACATCAAATGTACTTGGATGAAAATAATATATTTCTAATACAAGACTGGGTAAAAAGGTAAAGCATTATTGGGGAACTAATGGAACTAAGTAGAGATATGATAAAATATGTAAGAAATTAAAACATTATCTAGGCCTAGATGAAAAAGAGGAACACTCTGTACACTCCTTAAAACTCCTATAATTTTGGTTTCTCATCTCTCAGATACCATGCATTGGACTTGGGATAGTTTAATAAAGTACATGATGCAATATGGTTATAAGGTTATTTCAAAGGGTGAGAAATGGGAACCTGATTATCCTAGTTCAATCATTTGGAATCGTTTTTTTCTCTCTACAAGAAAATTATTTTTCTTTATTGGAATTTATCGAATGCATCCTCACTTAGGATAAACTACAAAAATGAACTTTATTGGACCATCATTCTATATTATGTAAACAAGAAGGGGAAGTTATGAAACACCTACTTATACATTGTTCTTATGCATGAAATATGTGGTTTTATCTTTTCATTGATTATATATGGTATGATTCATCCCTTATATAATAAATGATTTCTTTGTACATGGCCTCAACATTTAAAAATGCAAGGAATATTACAAGATTTTCCTTCACATGTAATATAAAATGTCTAGAAATAGTGTAATAATAAGATATTTGAAGATGTATAAGTTTTAGGAAACTCTTTGTTTGGGTTAACTCAGAGAGAAGTTGGTGTGCGATGCATTCTTTGTTAATATTACAGTCATATGTTATGGGTAAGATCTTTACGTATCTCTCGGGCCACAAATAATGAAGTAGAAGCTAGAAGTATTTTGGAAGGTTTATACTTGGCTAAAAAGAAAGGGTATCTAAACATCTTGGTAGAATAGAACTCCATGGTTATAATCACTACTATGAATAAAGGGGATAAACCTAATTGGAAAATGAATACAAAATTAAAAAGATATGTTTTATTAGCTATTCGTTTTTATTCCATTTCCTTTCCACATGATTTTCAAAAAGTAAATGGGGATGTAAATTTCTTGGAAAATGTGGGCATTGGTTTGGATGTTATTTATTCAATTATTAGTTTTGACCTAGGTAACAGGTTAAGAATAAAGGAGTTCTTACAAACTAAGGAATATTATGGAAAGTAGGGATTGGGGGAAGGGACAACATTCTTTATGGATCATAAGTATTTGAGGATGATAATTCCTACAAGGAATGTTTTGTGGATAAGTAGGATGGATATTTTGAACCAACATTAAATAGGAGACATTTGTGTATTTAGTAGAAAATTTATATGGGTGATTGATTATAAACCTTTTAAATAAACATGGTCTATTCTTCATGTACATAAAAACTTATATTTTTGGTGGTATTGAATTGAAATTAATCATGTGATGATCAAATGTATATTAATTTATTATATTTCTTTAATGAAATCAATAAAAGGGTAAGGGACCCACCAACTCTCTTTTACTAATAAAAATGTGTTCCATTTCTTCAATTTACAACTACATATATAAAATACATAATTATGTAGTATAATGTAAAATTAGATGAAGTTTTATTTAAGGAAATGTTTCATGTGTAATAGGTATGCATGCTTTATCAAGTGGGATTATAAATCTAGTTGTACTGGGAACTCCATGATAGATTTCTAGGTTTTAAAGAAACTTAGAGTTTGGGTTAACTCAATAGGAATATATCTATGGAATGTTTTATGTGGAGTACAAGCATGTGTAAAGAATACAAGTTTGGTCACACAACATAAAGAGAGAAATGGGTTGACCACAATATTCAAATAATTATGGAACTTTTGTGGGATGAAAATATTAACTATGCACTAAGACATACTAAATATTATTAGTTGAAAGGAAGGGAAATGAATTCATGGTATACATGAGGAAAATGAATCAATAATGTATGAGTAGAGAGGGAAGAAAATATTTGTATAGGAAAGTACATGGTGTCACATGGCCATTGAAAGAGTAGAAAATAGATAATTTTCAAGTGGATGTGGGTAGGTAAGAATTAATTCCTCAATTAAATAAGAGAATAATAACATGTTTCATGCATTAATTTCACAATTTGAGTACAATTAAATAGATGAAGTTTATGTCACAAGTAACTAATTGAGTGTAATTACCATACTAAGGATAAATTGGATTTCATGAAAACTCAAGATTTATCATTTTTGGTTATTTTTGTGGTTGATTTATTTAATGTCTTATCCTAACTTTCAAATAGGCCTTTATAAGTTAAAATTATTAAAAAAATCATCATGGTCACATCTTAATATTATTTTATTTATTTATTATATTTTTAATTATGTTGAAACTCAAATTTGGAAATTTATCATTTTGACACTATTGGTTATGACTTCTTCTTATCCAAGAAAAAAACTACATCCTATCCCCACTCAATACATATTTTTATCTCTCTCCTAGATTTATTATCACTACACATTAGTGTGCCAAGAAATTATTAATAGAATTCCATTAAATAAATTATTAACAATTAATCATCATGAATTAACTTAGAAATATCATCCACCATATCTCTTTATAAAAATGTAGAAGGTTAGGATGTGAAATTTGGTCATAGATGACCTATATGGTCTTGGACAAACACATCTTCCAAATCTACTTTCAATGCAATAACATTTTTAGGTATTTTCATCCTTTTGGGTCATCTTATCATAATGATATGCCTATAGAACCCGATATACATAAGTTAACATCACCTCATTTACTCACCTGACACACTTAGAAAGAATATAAAAATCACTTGGAACTCTCATTATAATACAAACAAAAGTAACTCAATCATCCCTAAATATTCTTAAAGGTGATGCACATCTATTAGGAAAAAACTACTACAATTCTAAATCACTCAACTAGGCCAAGGTTTTTGTATCCCCTCATTTCAAAGCGCGCCAAGATTCCTACTTCAAAGAATTAGTAAGAACACACTAATATCAAGCTTGTTTAAAGTGATTCAAGATTCTAACTATTTTCATTCATATAGACATTACATGCTAGGTGGAGAAATATGTGTAATTTGAGGCCCATTTAGAGTAGTTCTAACATACGCATTTAATAAATTACAGTTCAACACAAAATCAAATTCTTGTAGGGTATCCCACCCATAGTTAGGGTTTTATTTTAATTCAACTGATTACAAACGGTTTTGGATTGTGTGATATTTAGGTTTTGATAGTGAAACACATTTTTAAGCCACTAAAGGAAAGTGAAAATTTTAATAACCCTAAAAACAAAAGTTTCGAGATGATAAATTAGGTCTTAGATAGTACAACCATTCCTAGCATACCTGTAAGGTCTTGAAAGTAATGATTTCTTAGTTACAACTTGCTGAATGAAGGTTGATTAGTCTTTGTACTTCCAGATTTATTATTTTTTGTACGTATATATCTTATATATCATATTGTGTAGCTAATTCTATATCATATTATATTCATTAATAGTTAGTACCAATACATTATTATGTTATTGTATAGTTGATGTTTGAAGTTAATTATTTAGAATAACTCCTAGTTTCAAACCTTACATTATTTTTAGTGTTTTGAATTCCATAACATATTTTAAAGACCATAAAATATTAAAAGGGGTGTAAAAATTTGGTGAAACCAAATCTTAAATTAAATTTTTTTCTTAAACCCTAGTTTCCTAGGTTTTCTTATGTTTTTTTCATTGTATTAATTTTTTATCTTCTCTTTAGGCCTTATTTTCCTACTTTTGGCCATATTAATTGATTCTAATAGTGATCCCACTATTCCATTAATTTAATTTATCAAAATTACTCCCACATGTAAGGATATTAGCTCTCACGTATTTGAAAAAATAGATCCATCCTAGAACATCTATTAATTATATACAAGCATTCATACAAATGGAACTTTGTTTTCAAGAAGAACTCATATCCTTTAATTTTATCCATCTACCCCCTCAATATTTCATATAATTTTTCTCCACTTACATCTTAAAGTGATGATACACAATAATTTGGTTAAGTGTGTACTCATCGATAATGGACCTTACGTAATATTTGTAGCATATCCTTCCTTAATAGGTTAGGAATATTAAAAAATGATGTTACCCCATATGATATAAATACCATTTTTTTATGAGATGCCTATTTGGGTGTTTGGAAAAATCATGTTACCTATTACTATGAGAAACCAAACCTTTGATAATATTTTCTAAATTATGCCTCATGAAATTAGTTACAATATTATTCTAGGGTGTCCTTAGATACATGTAAAATGATGTTCCATCCACTTTACATGACTTTATCAAATACACATATCAATGGGTTGTATATAATTTACCTTCTCATCCTCACCCCTTTAAGTATTGTGATGACACATATAATTACAACATATATAATCCTTACACACAACCACATTCTATTTCTCTTACTTGAATACCCGTACCAAATTCTATTATTGCTACTGGAATATCCATATAAAAGTCCATTTCTCTTATTCACATATTATAGTAGAGTCTATTTCTCCCAAAGATAATATCCATACCAAATTTATCTATTGACCCTACTCAACTATCAATACTACGAGTCATTAATCATACTCAAATATCAATACCAAAGTTTGTTGTCCTTACTCAAAAAATTATACTAAATTATACTTCCTCAAATATTTTAAAGCATTATATTTGAAGAGTGGAAGAATATGTTTCACACATGACCTAGAATGTGTTTTGATTAATTCAATTTCGGTAGGTAAAAAGGATAGTTGATTGATGATTCTATGATACCTAGTGCGGAAATGTGTGATTGAATAATCTTCAAATTGTTTAATGGAATACATATTGGTAATGTTGATTCTATGTGTGATATTGATATAGAAATTTTCTAAAAATAATTGTGTAAGTTGATTTAAATAGGAAATAGAATGTTGAGGAATGTTGTTGTTACATTGTACCAATCTAAAGTAGGTTTAGGTAATGACATGGGGAAAGTGCAAAGAAAGAGGTATTGATCTTGGGAAATTATATAACATGATTACCTAAAATCATGAAGATATTGTTGGGGTCCTCTTTATTTTTCAATTTATAAAACTTGGGGAGTTCCTAGTGTGGAGGATATGGCTTGATGGGAACTAATGGGTTGATAGGATCATCGCATATTTTTTCATAGGTGAAATTTTTTTATGCCCCAAATTAATGGCTTCTAGGATGGTCATTCTACTTATCAAGGCTTGCATGGGGTCATTGGATGTGTGAGGATGAGGGATTAATTGATGAGGTTGTGGATTGTAATAAGTAGATGGGTTGGGTTGTGGATGAGATTGATATTGTTTAGGATATATAGGAGTTTGTGGGGGTGGTTGATAAGGAGGAATATAGTTGAAATCTTGTGATTGGATAGGTTGGGAGATATGATGTTGTGGAGGGATATAATTGGATGGATAGGATTGTGATTATTGTTGAGATATGGGGATATTATATTGGGCTTGCCTGTGATGAGTTATAATGTGCATGTGAGGTTGTTGAGATATACGGATAGGTTGATTAGGGAACATGTGTTGAAAGAAGCTTCGGAGTGGTGGTTGATGAGTTTGAGTTGACTCGAAGGGTGAGGTTGTGAGGTAATGAAATTAGCATGGTCTTGAGATGTAAAGAGAGGAATTGAGGCTTAAAATTTTTTTCAGGTGGTGGAGGAAGTTGGTTATATTATTTAAGTGTGTGAGTGGGAGCAATGATGACCATGTTAGATGAAGAAGTAATGGGGATAGAATATATGGACATGGTATTGATGTGAGGTAAACTGGGTGGAATAGGGACCACCAATTGAGTGAATTGAAGAGCTTGAGGAATCATGGTGGAGGAATCATGAGGTTCATATTCATGTTGAACGAACACCAAATCATTCATGGCCCTTGGGATGGAAAAAATAAGTTGGGAAGTAATAACATTGATGGATTTAGTATGTGGGGATAACCATACAACTATTGAAGAGGACTCCACACATCCATGAGGAATGATGGGAGGTCTAAATGCTCGAAAGAAGTGGTAGATAATGGTGTAACTAGTCTAGAAGGGATGGAATGATGAGATAAAAAAGGGTTGGTTTCAAAATGAGGATTATCTTAGATCATATGGAACTAAATAAAATGATCCATAGAAAAAATAGGTTGGGAAACTAAAGACAAAGTGATCAAAGGTGTGGAGGAAAAAATGGCAAGTGAAGAAGTTTATTGGGAAATGTTGTTGGATGAGGTTTCTTGTTCCATTTTCTTGGCTTGAGAGTGGATAAGAATGGAAAAGAAACAACAAACAAAAAATGATGAATATTATTTATATGGCAGATAAATCAAGAAAAAAATTTAATTATCTTATTTATTTAGAAAAGTGTGAAGGAAAAATAAAAGAGGCTCAAAGGGGAACCTAAGTAGTGGCCAATCTAAGGATAGTTTCGGGTTGTTTAGGCTAGAGTCCTTTATATACCTAAGGGTAAGGAAGGAAAAAATTAGTGATGACTATGAGTATGTGGCTTAATATTAGGGCCTACCCCCACACTTCACGCACCACAACAATAAGGGTGTCAAGCACTTAGCCTTTATACCGATAGTCAAAAAAATTTAACATTGCACGAACACTGTGGTGACTTCTTTATTAGGTGAAAAAACCCCAATAATTTCACTGGTAGGGGATGTTTTAGATGTTTTGATTGGTCTGTTTGTTTTATAAGTGTGTGGAAGAAGTGTGAATGTAAAATAATACCTCCTACTTAGACTATGTGAGAAAAAAAGTATAATAGGTGTTAATTTTAGATCCCAAAATCCAAATGTGATATTTGATGAGAGAAAGTAGAAAGAGGAGGGAGAGATGATCAAGAAAGAGAAAATACAGATAAAAATGAAGAATAAATGGATAAATATTTTTTTCCTTTTTCTAATTTAAGCATATGCATTATTGATCCAAAGAAATAAAAACCCCAAAGCATGCAATCAAATAATCTCTACCTACAGAATTAGTAGAAAGAGAGAAATATAATAGGAAATGAAATAATGAAAATAAAGAAATAACTCACCAAATAAGATGGGTGGGTACCACCAAGAATGCTAGAATGTTTGATGAATTTTCCGACTCTTGTTCCAAGTTAATGGAATGGTGTTCAATAAAATAAGAAAATCTAATTTATGGGAGGGTTTAAGGATACCTCCTAATATGTAATGAAGATGAATATGTGGGGAAAATATCCTCTCCACGAAGAGCTTAATAACCTACACAACAAATAGATAGCTAGATAAAAAAAGATTAGTAGATAAGATGGTGGGATACCTAAAAATGTCATTCCCTAGAAGTGATAACTTCCTAGGGATGGATGTCAACCCACTTTGATTAAAATATCAATAAAAGATAATGGATAAGTGATATGTAACAAATAATTGAATAGAACAAATATCATAGATATTTTGGATAAACTAAGATAAAGATCTCGAGAATGTAGATGATAATGGAATTAAGATGAGTAAAATCAAACCTGATTGATTCAATGGTGACCCGAGATTGACAGAGATAGTTGACGATGATTGTAGTAGAGAAGATAAAAAACATGTGCAAACAAGTAGATCTAGATATGATGCAATGATGTTGTAAAAACTAAGGATCTGATGCAGAGATGTTGACGATGTCCTAGTTTGATGATGAGGAAGAGAGAAACAAAAGGATGCAAGAAAAAAAAAAATATAATAATAAGAAAATGATGAACACAACTCAAGTCAATTGTGACTGGGGAAGATTTGGGATGGTTGATGGTGAATCAGAAAAAAAAGGATTGGGCTATTAGAAGGATAGATCATAGAAGAAGGAAGGCCTAAATGTGGAGAGAGGATGGAAAAGAGATGTGAAATAGGGAAGAATGTAGAAAACAAAGGTGTTTTAGACCGGTTTGATGTCAATTAGTCCCGATTGATGGATATAGAGGGAGGATTAGGGTTTGACGGGCTTGATGAATGGGAAAAGAGCTATGAGGAAGGATCAATGATCGAAAATATGATGGTAAAGATTTAAGGAAACTACAAAACTTGTAAGGATGATGAAATAATGGTAGGAATCCAATATGAAAATAGACTTTAGATCTCCAAATATGGCATGTAAAGGCTTCAATATGGCTCCAAGTTAATGATTTCAGCTCACATATAAAATTTCATCATATTGAGGAGGATGGGTATAGGTATACTTGTAGGTTCTCCATTTACTCTAGTTGGCCATTGATTTGATTGGTAAAGATGATGTTCAACTCAATGCAAAAGGCCCTAAAAAGGATAAATTAGGGTTTTTAGTTGTTCGGGTGGGTTAGGGTTACATAGGGATGATAAAATGTGGTTGGAGGGTGGAAATACATTGAATGAGGGTAGATGGGATCCTAGGGATGATAAATTGGATGTGACTAGGATAATAGAGGGCTTTAGGGACGATTAAATGTGGTTAAGGGTGGATTAGGAGAGATAAAATAATGATAGGATTAATATGGTATTAAGATAGGAAAGTGGAAATTAAATTTGATAAATGGGGTTTAAGAGGTAAATAAGAATTCAAATAAGAAGGGGGTGTGAATATGTAAGATGATGATGAATGGTAGTGTAAGTTATGTGGGGGAAAAGCGTACTCAAAATTTGGTGTCTATATGATGGTTCCTTATGGATCTTTCTCATATTTATTTCTTTCTATAAACTTCCGTTAATGTCTTTGAATTTCCCTAAACCCATATTAGGTTGATGTGGGAATCATAAGCCTGATCTAATAACAAATGATAATTTTAAAAATAAACATGAAATTTTTATATAAATTTAAATATTATATTATTCAAAAACATGTTATAATATATATAGATATTGTTAAACAAATTTACAAACTATTTACAACAATAAAACAACATTACATGTATAAAAAATTACCCAACACAAAATGTCTGGAATTGTAAGCATATGTTTCTATTCAAAACTACCTCTTTCTTTGGAGAGAGTTATGGTGATCTTCATACTTGTTTGTAGAGTTCACATGCATTGTGTTCTTGTTATTTTGAACACCCTCTTGAAACGGAGCTCTCCTTAGATTGCTTCTAAGTCCTCTTCTTCTTGTACCGAGGTGGGGGTAATTACATTCTCGGTCTCTACTGCTGTCTATGGGTTGCCTCTGGCCCCTATGCTTTAAGCCTCCACTTTCTTCATGCTCTTCTTCCTCTTCATCTACCTCTATTGGTTTCATGGGCTTTGGATCTAGTACGTTCTTCATTGTATCCTTTCCCTTATCCGGCCTTGGGAGTGCGAAATCATTCTTCACATTTTTTTATTCTCCATCTTGGGTTGAAGTGAAGGTATAAGAGCATTGCTCCAATTTCCCAAATTTCCAATCTTATAGGATTCATGCTTATAACATCTGAAATGATCCTCTCAACATAGGAAGTCTAGCCTGGAAATACATATGTATTCTTTAGAGTGTGGTAGTCATATTATACCTTTTCTGTAATAAAATTCAGGTGGCACACATTAATGAAATGGTGGACTGATGCCTGGAAGTAGTGCATTGTGAAGGCATATGATAGTTTGCACCACGGGCTCTAAGTCCCATCCCTCATAGTGAACCACGCGATGTAGAAGTGTTGGTAGACCGCGAACTCGTACTTCCTTTCCCACCACTGATGGTAAGTCCTTAGGAATGAGCCACTACTCTTCAAATGTCATGCGAGCTTGTCATACCACATATCCATGCTCTATTTTAATGTCTCGCTCATTGACCCTTCACATTAATATTTGTGAAACCTTTCTACAAGGTATTTTTTCTCTATTGGATACTCCCGGATCTTATCCTTCAACCCATCGGGAACTCCAATATCCATAAATACTAAAGAAAGTAAAATACCACCAAAACTGATTTTATCACATGTGTGTGCTTCCTCAATAATGTTCATTGTAATGTATCCTACTATGTTTTAGATCACTCCCTGCAACATTATCCTTGTGATATGTAGCCACATTGTATTCACTTGCAACCACCTCTCTTGGTCATTCAACTTTGTTACTAGATGTGCAGCTACCTGAACCACTAGGTACTTCTTCAACTTGTCAATTTCCATCCCATGCAAACCCTTTGTATATCCTAACTCTTTCCATGTTTCCATGATCATTTCCTTATCAGTTAGATCACTACCAAGGTCTACCCCTATGCCTTTTAATCCTATCAGTGTTGCAATCAAGAGGTTGTGATTCTGACCCTCTGTCTAGCAAAATAGAAGAAGTCCTCATGGAATCTACTCATTAACCACTAATATAATGGTTCATACTTGCCAAAATAAGGGAGCTCATACAACTGATAGACTCCAACCTGCTTTAACAACTTCTCCCTAGTGTCATCATATATTGGCATGTCCTTCGTTGTGTGTTTGTTGGTCTTCATGCTAAAAATGCATGTAGTCATTTTTATACCCTTAGATTAATAGTAAAATCCCATGTGCATTGGCCTATCACCCGGTGGGCCTTTGTGCATTCACCTTAGGCACACACAGTGCCAAACCTCTCCTTTATGTGAGTCTTGTGAGAATGCATCATCTTATGACAGATATTCAAATGCAAAAGAAAGGAAGAAAACATGTGTTCATTCTGAGAACCTATGATGAGTTATCACATCAATGCATCCATAGAAGAGAAATAACAGACAACATATAGACTTGATTCATACACAAAGGAAATGCACTAGGATTATTCTCATGAACACATATATGATTTAGAATAGTTCCTTATATTCATATTAACGAGCTCAATAACCACATTACATTCCTTGAGGTCATAACATACCCATTTAACAATGAAGAGAAAAGTCATGCATCAAAACTACATTATGTCCTTCACATTACAAAGATGAATATAGACCCATCCCTCTAAATATGCCATCACTCCTATATTTTCTCTAATCCCAACCCATAAAATCCTCTATAAGATCACTATAGAGATTTTCCCCTTTTCCAACACCTTTTCTCTCTCTCGGGATGATCTTATGTATATCTCTCATCCTCTTTTTTTCGTATCTGCGCACCTCAATATATAGCTTTTCTTCCTTCACCACCATGCCTTCTGAGGTAACAGATCAGCTACCAAGTTTCCAAGTGGTCCTCAAATAAAGCATGCCTCCTTTGATCTGAGCTCTCCACTCTCTGCAATGATGTTATTATGGAACCTTCCATCACATGCATGGAATATTCCCTTTTGATCCTACAATCGTCAAAGCTAACACCTTATCCACTCTATAGGCTAGATGGGTCATGATTTTCTTGTGTGATTTTGGAACACCAAATATAGCTAAGTCCCAAAACTTTTCTTGCATTACACGTGTCGTGTGTGTCTCGCTAAAACTTGTTAGAACCTTTTTTCTACACACCTTCACCCCGTGCACCTTTCTTCAAATAAGTCCCATGCACCCACGCGCCTTCTTGTACTTATAAAAATTCTTGGGCACAACATCACCCCACACTACACTTGTTCTTTGTCCTAGGAAACACTCTTCAATAGAATAAAGAATGGTGCAATCTTAAAATGCTTGGAAAGAAAGAATAAAGGAATGAATAATTGGTAGAAAGAATTCGTAACTTGTTTATTGTTGGAGGAGAGGGAAATCCTTTCCTATATCTCGCCTCTAACCTCTCTTAGGCTTTGAACTCATTTCGAGATTGTTGACAAAGGTCACCCACAAGGGCACTCATGTCCTCAAAACTTAGCTCCTACCTCTTGGCACTCATGGTCTCAATAATAATTTCTATCTACTTTCCCAATTCCTCAAGCGCATCCATCTTGCGGGTGATCTGGGGGTATAATTCCTTTAGCTAGCTCTTGATTGAGCCTCACAGGGTCTCAATTTCTTATGACTTCTTCTCCATATCAGTTAGGATTTTATATCTTTCTTCTCTATTCCCCTTATTTTTCTCTTGGAACTCCTTGAGTTCCATTTCATGGGTGGCAACCAAGATTCTTTCTACTCTATCCCTATCAGCACAATTTTTATAAGCAAGCATCGGTGACTTGTGTAATGGCCTTTACCTCTGCAAGAAGTTTAGTGTATCAAGCCACAATCTCAACAACCTTCATCTTTTCCTCTTTCTCTTGGCGTGCATGTGCCTCTTCTACAGATTCTAAAGTGAGTGGTCACCTCTCCATCTTGAGAATGTGTTTCAAATATTTCAAACATTGCAAGGATGATTCATACTTCTACTCGGGTGGTGCTAAGTTGGGGTGCTTCAGGACAATGGCATCTCGTAATCATCTCCACCTTCTTGGAGACTTTGTGCACCTTTTATTTTTCTTCTTTCAGCTCATGCCTCAATTGAGCACTGATCAAATCCTCTTACCTTAGGTCCTTTCTCTTTCCATGAGCTCCTTCTTTTTCTTCTCTAATTCTTCCTCCAGGAATCTCACTCAATCATTTCTCTCAAATAGACCTGGCCTCAACTTCAACTAAAACCTTATTGAGAACATTAAAGACATGTTCATCTCGATAGTTGTTGAGAGTTCACCAAGTGATTTACTCCTTTTCTTTTCCAACACCTTCATTAGTGATCTCTCGGCTTACTTTGAACTCAAGTTCATCTATGTGAGACTCAAATTCCCAAGACAATATCTTCCTTGTACGGGATATGTGCCATCTTCATCAAATAATGACATAGATAGAAGTTTCTCCATTAGTATGGTGCTTTGGAAGCACATGCATAACAACTTGCTAGGATCATTAATGTATCCCATTCCCTACTCTTGTGCCACCACTACACCTTTCCCACATGTTTGTGTAGCTTTTGGGAAGCTTACCGCCATTTGGGATCCCTACCCATGCTGCCATACTCCTTCCCAATGCTTTCTTCTTCCATCTCTTTCAAAAAAATTCCCCACTCTGCTCCAACTCCTGTTCCACCAAATCCTTCATGATTTTGTCCACTTCTCTCTCTGCATATTTCTCCACTTGCTCCTCGGTGAGGCTTGGGGTTCTTTTTTTTGTGCTTACTTATTCTTTCACCCCCTTTCCTTGATCCTTTGCTTCTTCCTCGTCATTCTTCTCCTCATCTTCCTTGTTATCTTCCTCTTCACCTTCCTCCTCCTTTGAGTCATGTACATCATATAATGGATGGTCTTCACCTCCTTTAGGCTTGTCTCCATCCTTGTCACCAATGTAGGCATCTAAACTCTCTATCTCCTTTGAGTCTTCCTCTTCTGTCACCTTCTGCTTCTTCCTTACTGGGGATTCTAGTACAGGAGATTCTTCCTTTTCTTTTTCTTCACTAGGTGACGTATTCCTTGGTGACTCCTCATGTGTGAGGGTTTCTTCCTGATCTAGCGCCTCTTCTTATTGGTTCTTTTTCTTGACAGTGGTACTTCTTCTTACGTGCATAAGTGATAGGCTTAGAGCTTGCTTCCAGTGTGCCCACAGATTAGGTTGTCTACACACTTGGTGCCTTCTTCTCTAGCCCCTCTTCTCTTTCTCTCTTATTTGGTGTGGTATTCTTTCTCCCTATGGGATCTTCTATAATAAATACATCATTCTCCGGATAGGAAACTTTCTTGAACTTAGGCCTTATGCATTGATACACCCTTCGTGGTCCTCTTGGTGATCGGCAACGTTATGGGCTTCATCATTTGCACTTCATGGGAGACATACTTCTCCACGTATGTGTAATTTTTAGGGTACATAATCTTTTAACACAGCTCGCGGTGGTCTTGGTCCACCTCACTAAGGTCAAAAATTATTCTTTTGGCTTCCTTGAACCTGTTGACCCATGTCTAAAAGTATTTCACAATGAAGGAGAAAGGTATCTTGCACCATGGTAATTTAGTCCCATTTGTTAATGTAAATATGCCAATTCAGAAATTTTGGTACACTGCAAAATATTATTCTCTATCTACGAGTGTGGGAAACTAATCTAGTATCCTCCACTCTACCCCCGAATGTGTCACGCATTCATTTGTGCCACTTTTCTAGGTGCTCCTTAGGATCGGTTGTCATGGTTTCACAAGTGTACTTTTCAAACCTTTTTTTGGGCGAGGGATCCTCTTCTGGATACTCCCAAACAATTTTTTTCATCCCATATGGCACTCCAATCTCTGAAAAGAAAATGGTGAGGAGGATGTTACCGAATAATATCTTCTCTCTTTGCTATTGTGTGCTTCTTATGATCTCATCCACAATAAAGGTAGACAAGTTATAGATGGTTCCCTCTTATATCTTCTAGCATACATTTATCCATGCCTTGTTCACTTGCGTCCATCATTCTTGATCATTAAGCTTGGTCACCAAGTACATGGCCATCCTCATAATAGGGTCTGGAATCTCTGCGATGTCAAAGTATTGCGAACCCTTCTTTTAGTCATATGTTGTTACTATTTTCTTAATAGCCTCCTTGTCGCTTAGATCATCATATATATTTTCTCCTTCACAAATAAGTCATGTGAACTTCAATATCAACTACGGTGTTTTTGCATTATGTGCCATGAAAAATAGAAGTGATCCTCATGTACATGCAACATCAACCATTGCTAAAAGTGCTCATGCTTTCCAAAGTAGGGCAACTCATATAGTTGCAACAACCCTACAATTTTAATTTCATGTCGTCGATGTATATAGGCATCCCATCTAGTTTCCTTTTGTTAGTTGGACGAACCAAATATAACTCCATTTCCTTCTCATTTTTTCTCATGTGATGGTTATAACCACTCATGGCCATTTTCCTTAAGTACGAAACCCACTCCTTTCCTAGTAATACTCCATCTGGGTATATCATTTCTATGTACCATTCTTCATTAGAGCTCACAATGGCAGCGGTTTGTTTTCCATTGCCCTTTCCCTTCTATTTCTTTGGTGAAACGGTCACCTTCTTAGGTTTCATGCTTTCTATCGGGATAAACTAATAACTTCTTACTCTTCTCTGCTACTCTTCTTAACTCCAAACTCAACTCTAAAGCTCAACTCCTAGAATAAATCCTTCTATCTTTGTGCCCTAGTTTCCAAACCCTAACAAGGAAAACCTTCCATAAGACGGCACACTTCAACAACATTTTCTCACACTCGTGTACTCCTTCCTCCTGGTTTGTAGATCCACTCTAGTCACACACTTAGATTTCTCAGATTCTTCTTCCTTCACACAAATCTCTCTAGATGCCCTAGTTCACAAGAGTGCTTCAACTTCGTAATAGAAAGGTAGAATAATGACTTTCTTGACCTTATATTTATAGTTTTTCTTTCCCTCCAGCAATAAATTCTATACCACCACAAACGTAATTTAACATTAAATGCGGATTTTTCCACTAGGCTTCCTTTAAGCACCCTTACCCACATGCTACATTCTACGTGAAAAACCTTCAACCTTACGGTGGGAAAAATCCAATCTAAACGAAGACTCTTACGCGCGCATCTACAAAGTTGAAGGCACTTCTTCTATCCTTTACCTAATTTTTTTCCTTTCCTACCTCATGTTGTTCCTACGCTCTTCATCCTTTATATGTGGTATTTTTATAGCCTTCGTGAAACCATAATTCATTATCCATCATTTCCTCACACATTTTCTCAACCTTACGTGCTTCCTTTTCTTGAGCCGCTCAACTTGTATTATAGTCCTATACTTTGCATTACATTACTCCACCCCACACTAAAATAGATGCATAGTCCTCTATGCATACACAACCTTGAATATGTGGTTCTTTGGTGCACAAGGCACAAAATTAAACAAAAAGAAAGGAACAAGAAATGAGAAAGGGAAACATAAGAAAAGAAAGCATAAAGGGAAATTCTAATCTAACAGAAACACTACCTTATTACAAACACCAAGAAGACTTTTTATAGTAGGGTTTCATCCTAATCCCATTGAAGTGACTCGGAAATCTCATCCCATCTAGCGCTTGTAGCTAGAAAGCACCTAAATCAAGAATGTATGAGATGATATAGGGTACCAAACAATGGAATTTTAATGTCTCGGGATGGCATAGATACTTGGAATCATACGAAAACACCATCTACCCAACCTCAAAATGCTTATTCTTGATATGACAATCATGCCATGTCTTTTGTATTGATTTTTTTCTTTCCGACTCCATCTAGTAAGTGATCATCTTTCATCTAACTGCATCAACTTATCAATCCTCTCTTCTAGTGCTTGTTCATCATCTAACCCTCATATGTGCATTATATGCAGAAATGGTAACATGAATTCAGCTAACATATCAGCCTCCATGCCAAACACCAATTGAAATTTTGTGTCCTTGTTCAACCTCTTGTAGGTTGTCATGTATTCCCATAGAATGGCTGATACCTTTTCATCCCAATATTGTCTTCAAACATCACAGATCTTAGTTAGCATGTGACTTAGTATTTTGTTAAATGCCTCAGTAGTTCCATTCACTTGAGGGTTATAAGGGGTAGTCTTTTTATTGGGCACCATAAATTCTGCAAATATAATCCTGGTTGTTTCATCGAGGAAATTTCTACCTCTATCACTTGTTAAGATTAAAGGACAACCATACCTACGATTATGTTCTCCCATAAAAATTGAGCAGTTGTTACTACGGTGAAATCCTTCATAGGTGATGCCTCTACCCATCATGTCAAGTAATTAGTGCAAGAAATGATATACCATGAACCATTCCTTCACGCAGTTGGTGAAATTATCCCTAAAAATTTAATTGCCCATTTCTCAAACAGTTCGAGTGTTGACTATTGGTCGTAAGGGAATTTCATCCCTCTTCTCAGGTTTTCCAAGGTGCTAGAAGTGGTCACAATCCTTGCAAAACTCAATAAAATCCTGGTAGATGGTTTCCCACTAAAGGCCTGTAAGTAAAATCTTCGAGCGGTAACATTTCCCGCATAGTGTCCTCTTGCAATCCCACCATGAACTTCCTCTATAATTTCCACACACTCATTTTCTAATACGCATCAGTGCAGAACCTCATCATGACCTAACTTATACAGGTCTACACTAATCAACATGTAGGGTGTGGTGCAACTTGCTAAAAGTTTCCTTTTCAGAGCCTTCATCCCTTCTGATACCACACCTATTTTTAGGAATACTACAATATCTTCCAAATCTTAGGGCACATGCCACAACCTAAATATTTGTGCATCTAGCATGGTATCCTCAATGATTTTTACATCTTCCCTAGTTTAACAACCATTGTGAACTCAAACTCTTGGAATAATAGGACCCAACGACATATGCGCCCTTGCAAAATGGGTTTGTTCACCAAGTATTTTAATGCCATATGGTCTGTGTAGAATATGAATGGTGTTGCCAATAGATACTGCCTGAACTTGTGCAGTGTGTAGATCATAGAAAATGCTTTGCACTTAGTAGTTGTATAGATTTTCTCTACTAGTGTCAAATTTCTACTTTGGAAAAACACAAGGGATGATAAAAATCGCATCATCAAGTTGTGTTAGTACTACTCCCATAGCTATCCTTAAGGCATCAACATGCACATGGAAAGGCTTATCCCAAGAGGGAAAAAGTAGTAGGGGTGTCATGACAAGCCTATCCTTCAAAGTTTGAAACGTCCTCTACTGCACCTCTCCCTAATGAAAGACACTCTTATGTTTTAGCAATTCCTCCAAGGGTGCAACAATTTTGGTATACCCCTTGACAAATTTCTGAAGTACCCTATATGCCCAAGGAATCCACGTATTGCGCTTTGACTAGTAGGCTCCCCTAATCCACAATAACTGTAACTTTGGTGGGATCCACTAGTAAGCCTTCTTTGCATATAATATGTCCTAACAGGGTTCCAAATGGAGTAGCAAAGACACATTTCTTAATGTTGAGGGATATCCTTAATTGCCGACATCTCTCAAACATCAACCTCAAATTGTCACAATGGTCTTTCACCAACCCATACACAGTCTAGTCATCCAGGTAAACTTGAAGAAATTTATGGATGAAATCCTAAAATGCTTGTACCATGATGCGTGAGAACACAACAGGTGCATTCTTCAATCAAAAAGGAATAACTATGTATGCAAAACTTCCCCATTCGGTAGATAAATTTGTCTTTCTCGGTCTTCCTTTGCAATCCTGACTTGGTGATACCCTGAGAGCCCATCCGTGAAAGAGTAGACTTCGTGCCCGGCTACTCCTTCCAAAATTTCTTCACCAAAGGGGGTTGGAAAAGGATCGATGACACATACCGTATTCTAGCCCCTATAGTCCACATAGATCCTTATCCTCCCATCCTTCTTGATATTGATGACCATTGGGCTTATCCATTATAATTATTCCATAGCCTCAATAATGCCACGATGCTTTTCTCTATTTCTTCCTTGACTCATATGCACATATTTGGATTCATCTGATAAGGTCTCTTCCGAATTGGGCATGCACATTCCTTCAACTTGATCTTCATCTCCCCTAAGGAATGGTGGATGCCTTTGAGTTCATGATACCCACGAGGGAACAAATCCTGAAACTCATGCAACAAATCAATGACCTTTGAAACTTCTTTTTCCAACCAATAGTCCCCAATGATAGCTTCCTTAGGTTTTGTCTTTGTCCCAATGTTAACCTTCTTTACTTTAAGGGCTCATGGTAGGCACGTGCTTTCTCATCAGCACTATCTATGACCTTGCGCTTACCTTTAATGGCTAATATCCAAAGTTTCCACCTCTTCACCATCTACTACATAGACCATTTTTCCTTTTTCTTTTTCCATGCACGCGCGATCAAGTTGTACTTCCTCGACTCTTTTCATTAATGTTTGTCTTCAAATAGGTCTCACCCAAAAATTCTAGTAGCTTGTCTTCTACCATATCATTATCTCCCATTGTAAGATGTTTGATTACTTACAACGCCTTATCCAATGATGGATTTTTATTCCTATACTCGAAATATTGAATGAGATAAGCCACCAACTCCTTCCAATTACCTATTTGACAACGCATCTCTGAATGAATATACCATGTGCGTGCACAACCTTGTATGGTATAATACAACTTATGCACCCATAACAAAGGAGATAACGCTTCTGTTCTTCCCATCCAGGCCTTCTCACGTGCTTGGATATGAAATGAGGTGGTCTCTTTACCATGGTAATCTTGTATGATAGTGGGTATGTTTTTACGGATAACCTTACCGAGAATGTGACTCTTACCTCATGCCATTATAGGAGGCTATCCGATGTGTATCCCACTAGCACGCCGCAATTCGGAGTAGGTTATAATTGAGCATTCCCCTTCTCTCATCTGCATTATTTCACTAAGCTTATATTTCTCACAAGAAAATTTCAGGGTATGCTCCTCCGAATAACTTGGCAACCTCTTCCCTAATAGGAGATTGACCGAGTGTGCCTTTTTACCCTTGTTACAGATCCTCTCAACTATCATCCAATCAACTCATACATCATATGCACATAATTGTTACATGCCATTCTAGTGGTGTTTCTCAAGGATCGAGAATCTTCAAATTGGATACCTCCCTCCATGGGATGAATTATCTTAGGATCTCTCGATGGAGCGTACATAGATTCTATCAAGGAAATCCTCTCCTAAAGGCTCAAGATATAGGCACCGATTTTCCATCCTGTTAAAGGGATAATACCCTTTCTTCATTGTTTTCAAATCTGATATACCCTTTGTTAAACCGCAGATTGACATTGTTCTTAAAGCACCATGGGCACCCAAGTAATGCTTGAAATTTGTCTACCTCAAGCGAGCACCAAGACTTAGAAGTCTCCGGTGAACTTTTCCCTTGAATGGTGATAATTACATCCTTCAAGACTCCGATGGGAATTTTCTTAGTCTTCTTTTCCATATATAACACATTCAAAGATGGTTGTAATATGGTCCTTCCCATTTGATGTCGGGAATCTATAGTAAGAATGTTGACCTCAGCTCTCCGTGTCAATGAGGATATTACTTAGAAGCCACCTATCAATAATCGCATTTAATGTAATCTCCTTATGATAGTCAAGGATGTGAGGATGAACGTTTGCATGTAAAACCTACCTTTCTTGCTCTACTTCAGCAGATGATACCTTCTCCTCGGCCATTATCCTAGCAAGGAGTAATATTCTCTTACCTTAACATCCTACATACTTCCTTAACCTCATATAGGTCATCCTTTGGAGCCTCGACATTCTTCTTTTTCTCCAACTACTTTGATTTCTCCTTTAGACATTGGATCTCCCCTTGTAAACTCCGAATCACATCCATAGTCTCTTGATACACCTCCTTCTGATGAGTAGGATCTAGATACTTCCCATGTACCACTTCCTCTCTTGAAACCAGTTTCCTTTGTCTTGGCATATCCTGGAGCGCATGGCATTTTCTCGCATTGTCACTAGTGTAGGTCCTAGCCACGACTCACAAGCCACTCTTGGTATCCACTTTGTGAATCAAATTTCTTGATTCTCACCATCCCGGTGCCTTTTATTTCTAGTTCTACTGGTTCATATGCTCATAAATCTCTAGACACTCTTCATACTTATATTTCTTCCCACACCACGAGCATTACAATGCATCGGACACTCACATTTGTAAGGCTCTGTAGATCCATAATTATAACAGGTTCCTCATGGGAACTCACTTTTTCCTCCTCCACGATTCTATCGAGACCACAAAATACTCCACAAAAACCTCTTCCATGTGCTCCTCCATCTACACACCCTTCATAACGACAATCATCATCCTTGGAACTTCTTGCAATACTAGTCTATCAGTCTACAATGCTTGGTATCATGGGTCATAGAGGTACAGTTCTTACAATAGCAAGAAACATTCTTGCATATTACACATTGCATTATAGGAAACTAACTTGCATCATGATCCCCATGGCAGATTTCATAGTTTACCACCATAGTGCATACATGCTTCGAGGAAAACTATCCTTTGCATACCCTTCCACTTCACAGTATGTACACCAAATCCCACTATGAACCTCATGCACTAAGTTTGTAGACAACTTCTCCAATTGTTTGGCCATTACAGAAATTTGAGCCTCCAGAAAGAACTAACACCAAGATATCAATGATCCTAACACCTCAACATGCGGGGAAACTTGCAATGCCTCATGTGGGTTTTTGAAAGTCTTTTGGGAAATATCCCTTCTAAATGGTGTTATCAACCCTCCAAAAACATTGAGAATGTTAAAAGGATGGATGTCATAGGATAATTTTGACAAGAGAGTCTTGAAACATGTGTCGTACTCCCGCACACTCTCGACATTCCTTATTGGATTTCCTTGAGAGCGTTGATGATCTTCTTCTCAAATTTATGGATATGTAATTCTTCTAGGAAGATTTTTTTCAATGCATTGTAATCTACCACCGTTTGATGAGGTTCACACTTCTAATACCAACTACGCGCGCTCCTTGCAATGTTTTTTAAACTAACTTGCCTTCCACTGGGGTAGTGATCCCTTCCATGCGCCATAGTAATTCACACTTTTTGCATGCTCTATAGCATATTCACTACCCCTTTAGTCTGGTAATTGCAATGACATCTCAAAAAATACTTGCGGAGGTGGCCGAGACCCTTGTCCTCTTGATCCAAAGACTTAGTTTCCTCTGGTGTTTTCTCATCCACCAGATACACTTGATCCACCAGGTCCTTTTCATCTTGACCCACCAAATCCTCCATATCTACTAGGTTGACCAGGTCCTCTAACTCTCATACCACCAGATCCATCTCTTGCAGCCGAGAAAATGGCACAAGTGGTTGCACCTAGTGTTCCCAACATCCCATTGAACTGTGCACCGATGGTTTGTGATACTTTCCCACTTACAGTCTTGTGTCCCATGCCACTCCCAAACATGATACCCAAACCTTGCATACGACACCTTGTCCAAAACTTCCTCCAAATACTAGAATGGTTTATGCAACCATGGAAGTTCCGATCAAGAAATTACATCTCCTGGGCATAGATCAATTACTCTTACCGATAGCAACTGGGTTAACAATACTTCTCCCTTGATCTAGAAAACCAAGTACCAGGGGTTTTTCATCAGGTGGGTTCAAATGTCTGTTGATGGTTCTCTTCTCTCCATGTAACAAAATCTCATCAAAATCTAAAGGGGCTTCTTTCCCGCTCTTTCCAAGATGGGGTAGCATAGACTGCTCATGTTCCACGTCCTCTCGCATGAACCTCAACTCCTTCCCGCAACGTCACGCCTCCATATATCCATCACATTTATAACCTCACATTTTCTAGTTATCTCCCTTTCATGAGCTTCACTATACTTGAGTCATCTCTCCTCCCTTTCCTTTTCATCCGCAATGTCTACCATATTCTTCCACCCTAGCTTCCTCTCCTAGTGCTCAGAGAAGCTTAGCGACCACCATGGGAAATGCTTCTAAACCTAGGGTGATGTTCAAGATCTTCATAGCCAAAGGAATAACATGCAAAAATGATCCTTTGTGCTCCCTAAAAACTCTAACTCAAAGCAACTTATGCGCTCTAATACGTAGAAATGGCATATTCTAGAGTATAACTGGTTAGCACTTCTTTCCACTAGTGATCAACATCACGCGTCCAAGTCAAAGCTACATCATGCAGACCTCTCGATAATCATCTTAGGTCCATAGGTGTGATCTATAGTACCATCTTGATCTGGGTGCATATCTTTGAAAGCCATTCATATAGTTCTATTAGGAAACAATAGAATAATGTATCATACAACTCATGGTACAAATTCTCTTCTACCCATCTATGCACATCAAACTCAATTCCATTGTTGAATCTTTGAGAAAATTCATCCTTGGTGCTCTTGAACCATCTTTTAAAACTTTCCAAGGTCAAATTTTCTATCATCATGCATCATAGGGACCAAGATGCATGCCATTTTTCACAACTTTGAAAAGAGATCTCGGTAATGGAACCAAGATGTAGTCATTTTTATACTCTTAAATTAACATTAAAATCCCATGCATGTCGGCCTATCACCTTGTGAGTGTTGGGAATTCAATTGAGGCACACATAGACTCCGAGCCTCTCCTTTATGTTAATCTTGTGGGAATGCATCATTTTATGATAAATATTCAAAAGCAAAAGAAAGGAAGAAAACATTTGTTCATTCTCGAGAACCTATGATGACTTATCACATCAATGTATCCATAGAAGAGAAATAACATACAATATATAGAATTGATTCATACACAAATGAAATGCACTAGGATTATTCCTATGAACACATGTATGATTTAGAATAGTTCCTTATATTCATATTAACGAGCTCAATAACTACATTACATTCCTTGAGGTCATAACATACCCATTTAACAATGAAGAGAAAAGTCACGAATCAAAACTACATTATGTCCTTCACATTACAAAGATGAATATAGACCCATCCCTCTAAAAATGCCATCACTCCTATATTTTCTCTAATGTCAACCCATAAAATCCTCCATAAGACCTCTCTACATCTTTCCCCCTTTTCTAGCACCTTTTCTCTCTCTCGGGATGATCCTATGTATATCTCTCTTCCTCTTTTTTTGTTATCTATGCACCTCAATATATAGCTTTTCTGCCTTCACCGCCATGCCTTATGAGGTAACAGATCAGCTACCAAGTGGTCCTCCAATGGAGAAAGCCTCCTTTGATCCGAGATCTCCACTCTATGTAATGATGTTCTTCTGGAACCTTCCATCACATGCATGGAATATTCCCTTTTTGATCCTACAGTTGCTAGGCTGGCACCTTATCCACTTTGCATGTTAGACGGGTCACACTTTTCTCGTGTGCTTCCTGGAACACTGAATATAGCTAGGTCCTAAAACTTGTTTTACCTTTCGCATGCACTGCGTGTTCTGCTAAACCCTGCTAGAACCTTTTCCATGTGCACATTCACCCCACGTTCCCTTCTTCAAATAGGTCTCATGTGCCAACGATCCTTGTTGTACTTAGCCAAATTCTTGGGCCCAAAAATGCATCTAACTCCTTCTTGTTATCTGATGTGTGGTGGTTGTAATTAATTATTTTACACTTACAGATGTGGGAATCCCATTCTTGCCCAACTATAACACCTTCTGGGAATTTCATCTCTAAAAAATTACTTTCAAAGCGGAAATTCAACTTTTAACTTCGCTTTCTTCTTTCCTTTTTCTCTTACGGTAGGTAATTTCTTCGGTGCTATCTAAAAATATCACCTTTCTATACTTTCTAATGTGTAAATTCTTCACTTCTGTTTTTCATAGCAATCGGGTCCAAACCCTAGCTCAAATTTGTGTACCCTAGTTTGAAATCACATGCCCTATCTCTTTCGCAACACATCTGATTCACTCAAACCCTTCACTAATAGGGACGTAAGCTTCTTCTATGCATAAATCTACTCTCCACGTCTACTTTTTCACTCTTCGCACCTCAATAAATGTTGCTCAAGTTAGTTTCACTTATCTCTTTCAAATTCTTGCAATCACAATGGTAAAAATGAACTCATATCACGTCCTTATATAGGTTTTTAAAAAGTTTGTGCATTTATTTCTCCTTCACCTACCAATAATCCTCTTGTTAATTGACCATTTTCACAATTTCCACATGGTACATCTTCACACCCTAGCTATAACCTTCTAGCATTCCTTCCTACCTTATGGCTACAAACTTCTCTTCAGCGTGCTTCCATGCACTGAGTACCTCGCCACTGCACCTTCTCCTAGTAGTCACAACGGCCTCTACTTACGTCGCATTATATTATTCCTTCGTTTATCTCCATCTATGGTCCTTGTTTGGAAGCAATATTCTTTCCAACAACTCTCCAAACTTGAATAACACCTATAGCAATTTGTTCCTTTATGTGTACCCATTTTTCAATAGCCACCCCACATAAATGGTATGTGCAGTCCTCTATGCATAAAAATTCTATAAATGGTAATTAGCTTCCAACGCACAAAAATGTGCTTATTACAAAAACATCAACTAAAATGAAAAATCATAACGACGAAGAAGGAAATACATTAAGGGAATACATAAATGAAAACCTACTCTAAATGGAAACACTGCCTTATTAGAAACACCAAGAAGACTTATTTATAGTAGGGCTTCAACCTACTCCCATTGAAGTAACCTGGTAACCGTATTCCATGAATTTCCTTTAACTCGGTAAGCGCTGTTACAAGTATGTGAGTGATAACATACAGTCCCAACCAATGCACTTTATGTTTTCTTGGATTGCGCAGAAACTTAGAATTATAAAGAAACACCATCTATCAAAACTCAAACTTTTTGTCCCTGATGCGTCAGTCATGCCATTCTTTCTACCTAGCCTTTTCTTGCTTCTAACTCTAACATGCTATTGTGCATTGCTCATCTGGTTTGGTCAAATTTTTGATTTGTTCCTTTAATGCTTATGCATCGCCTAGACCTCCGCACGTACCATATGTAAAGTAGGTAACATGAATTCCATCGGAAGAATTGCTTCTACACCAAACACTAATTGAAAGGGTGTGTCCTTTTTTAATCACTTTTAAGTTGTTCTATACACCTAAATCATGACATAAACTTTATCATCCCAATATTTTCTTCCAACATCATAAATTTTTGTCAATGTTTGGCTCAAAATCTTGTTGAAAGCTTGAGCAGTTCCATTTTCCTAAGGATGATATGGTATAGCCTTATGGTGTGCAATCATGAACTCATCTAATAGAATTATGATTGTCTCATTCAAAATGTGTGTGCCCCTATCACTTGTCAAACTTAGCGGGCATCCATACCTTGTAATAATATTTTCCCATAAAAACTTGGTTGTTGTAGTTGTTATACAATCCTTTGTAGGTGTTGCTTCTACCCACCTTGTCAAATAATCTGTGCAAGTGATGATGTAGTACTATATCCCATTTTTAAATGGTTCTGCATTAGTAAAAGGTATTAAAAGCATTTCATCCCTTTTCCATGGTTTTCCAAGGCTGATAAAGTGATCACAGGCCTTGCAATATGCCTTACAATCCTTATACAGGGTCTCCCACCACAATCCAACAAGTAGAATTTTACATGTAGTGGCATCACTTGCATAGTGCCCACCTACAATACCACCATGAGCCTCTTCCATGATATTTTTGTGCTCATTCTCCAATACATATTGGCATAGAACTTCATCTTGGCCTAACTTGTACATGTCACCACTAATCAACATAAACAGTGTTGCGTGAATGACAAGTTATTTCTTCTCTAAGGATTTCATTCCTTCTGGTGCCATACCTATACATAGAAAGACAACAATGTCCTATAATTCTGATGGGGTGCATTATAACATGTATAACTATACATTGGGCATGGTGTCTTCAATTATTTGCACGTCTTCCCCTACATGTATCCTTGATAAATGGTCTAGGCTAGAATTACTTCTCCTTGGTTTTACCACAACTATAAAATCAAATTATTGGAATAAGATCACCCATTGACATATGTACCCCTGTAAGACTAGCTTAATTACAAAGTATTCCAATGCCATGTGATCGATATAGAATACAAATGGTGTTGTTAGCAGGTACTGACTGAATTTATGTAGCACATAGATCATTGAAAAAGCTTCACGCTCTGTAGTTATATAATTCAGCTATGTATGAGTCAACTTTCTACTAACAAACCAGATAAGATGATCTATAATACCGTCTCCAAGCCGAGCCAACACCCTGCAAATGGTTGTGCTAGAAGTGTGCACATGTGCATGAAACGGTTGGTCCCATAAGGGAAAGTACATAATAGGTGATGTAGTAAGTTTCTCCTTTAATGTTTCAAATGCACGTTTTTGTGGCTCCCCCCAATAAAATGTCCCTTTTCCTTTTAGTAACTCCTTCAAGGGTGTGGTAACCTTAGCATATCATTTGATAAATTTTATATAATACCCAAAGTGTGACCTAAGAATATTTTCACCTCACTTTTATTGGTAAACTCTTCGAGGCCTATAATGATGTAACCATAGTTGGATCAACCAACAAACCTTCCTTGTAGATGATGTGCCCTAACAATGTGCCAAATGGTGTAGCAAATACACATTTCTTGATGTTTAAAGAGATTCTTAACTGGACAAAATATTTCAAACATTAAGTGTAAATTGTCACAATGATCATTAAAAAGTCCATACACCATCCAGTCATCTAAATAAACCTACAAGAAGTTGTGAATAAAATATTTGAACACTTGGAAAACTATGCGCGAAAATATAACATGTGTATTTTTCAGACCAAAAGGCATCACAGTATAGGAAAAAATTCCCCATTCAGTGGTAAAATTCATTTTCTCTCGATCCTCTTCTGCAATTCAAACCTAATGATATCAAGAGAATCCATCTATAAACGAATAGATTTCACGCCCTACAATGCCTTCTAATATTTCCTCTATGAATGGTGTAGGAAAAGGATCAGTCACACATGCAACATTTAGTTCTCTATAATCCACACAAATCCTAATCCGACCATCTTTCTTTATATTGATAACCATGGGACTAACCCACTTCGATTCTTCTAGGGGCTTGATGATGTCAGACTCCAACATCTTGTTGATTTCTTCCTTAACCTTTACACACAAGTTAGGATTCATTATGTAGGGTCTCCTCCTGACCGAGCACATACCTTCCTTAAGCTTGATTTTCATCTCCCCTAATGATTCATGCACACATTTTAATTCATGGTATTCTCTAGGAAATAAGTCTTGAAAATCTCATAGTAACTCAATGATTTTTTCCACTTTAGAGTTAGACCAATAATCCTCAATTACGGCCTCCTTGGGTTCTACATCCAAGCCAATATTCACTTTCTTTTTTCATAGGTTCATGATAAGTGCGCGTGGTCTTATCTTCACTGTATGAAACCTCACGCATACATTTTGAATGATATAAATCAAAATTTTCTACTTCTTCATCATCCACTAAGTAGACCATATTTCCTCTTTCTTTCTCAAATAAAGTGTGCTTAAGGAGTGGCATATGTCTCTTGTTTCATCAAAACGTGCTTCCGAGTTTGTCCCATCAAATAGCTCCTAGATGATTTCTTCCGCCTTGGCACTATCTCCCATAGTTAAGCACTTGATAACCTTTAATGCCTCTTCTTCTGGAGGTTTAGTAGAGAAGTAGTCAAAATTCTAAATCATTCCTACAATCATCTCCTACCAAATTTTCGGACTCTCTATGGACTTCGCATATACATACCAATCAAGTGTGCAACCTTATAAAGTGGAATAAAATGTGTGCACCTAGAGTGAATGTGGTAAAGCTTCCTGCCCCTCTGTCTAAACTCTCTCACACTGCTAAATGTGGTGCTAAATAGGTTGATTACCATTATAAGTGAATATTTGAGTAGGTGTATTGATCTGAAAAACTGAGTAGAAAAAGAAATTCTTATTTCATCCCATTCTGTAAGATTATCTCTGTGAACCACCCACTAATGTGTTGCTATCCCACATAGGGTATATATCAAAATATTTCTTCTCTCAACTTGGTCAGTCCATTGTTATTCCAAGCACACATAAAATATTATAGGATCTCCTTCTCCAGTGTTCCAAGGTACCGAGTTATTAGCTATCCTCATGGTATAATGAGGTTTGATCCTCTGTGTAAATGTAGTCCTTACTTCACATCATACCAACTCATAAGTACCATGATCCCAATTACCACAAGAAATACTCGTAATGTCACTAATAGAATATGCATCTTCCCACTAAAGTATACCCTCCTTAGATGGCTCAAGGACCTCTGGGTCCCGGATGGGGCACACATAAATCCTATTCAGATCTTCCTCACTCAAAGGATCAACATAGGGCACATATTTTCCATATGTTAAAGGGATAATAAATATTTCCTCCTTGTTTTGAAAACTTATATATTCCTTGTTGAACCAAAGATAAACATTATTTTTGTAGCACCAAGGGTGTCCAAGTAGAGATGGGAAACTATCTTCTTCGTAAGTTCCAAAACCTCAAAATCCCAGTGAACTTGACCCCTTGTATAGTAATGGATACATCTTGTAAAACTTTGATAGGAGTTTCCTTAGTTTGATTAGCCATAAATAATACATTATAGGATGAGCTGTAATGTAGGTATCCCCATTTGTACCCATGCATATAAAGTAAGCACATTGACTTCCACGCCTGTATCAATCAATATATTACTCAAAATCCATCCATCCATAATAGCATTCAGAGTGATTTCCTTGTCGTAGTCTAAGCTATGGGGGAATATTTGCATGCAGGATCTGTCACCCATTCTCAGTATTGGTGCACAAAGTGTTTCCCTTCAGTAAACTCCCTAATAATGGAATAATATTCTCTTGGTGCAACATTCTGCATACTTCCTTCAAGTCATCAATATCATATTGGACCGTCTTTGTTGCTTTTTTTAATCCATCTTCCGTGATTTATCCTTTAAAAAATGTATTTCACCCGAAGATTTCTAAGGACCTCCATGGTTTCAAGATAAACCTCCTTCGATGGGAAAGACACGGGTACCGTGCATGTAGAACCTCCTCTTTAGTGAAAGTAGGCTTCTATTTTAATGCCTCTCTAGCGTAGGTAGCTTCGGCGTGGGTAGTGATCCTTACATGAAATACCTCAGATTCTAGTTCCAACTTGGGAATCCACTGATTTTCCATAGTAATTTTTATTCTAACTATCCTTACACCTTTGTTTTCTTGTTTATGATGCTTACTAAGATGCTCATATAAGTCTGGGAATTCCTCATAGTTATGATTCTTTCCTTAGAAAGAACATGTAATATTCTGAGGACATTCATGCCTATAGTGGTCAAGTGATCTACATGTAAAGCATGTTCCACAAGATAATTTTATTCGTCCAACACCACGGCCTTGACCTCCAAATCCACCATGGTATCCTCAACATCTGCCATGACCTCCTTCAAAATTCCCTTCATTCTGATCATAAAGCGCTTGATTATGATCTTGATGCTCACCCTTTCCTTTAGAGTTATCTGATACTCCCATCTATCATAAAAAAATATCTATAGCATTATGGATCTGACCAATTAGTCAGCAATCTTCCATATCATGATTTATGGACCTATAAATTTTACAATAGCAAGAGGCGTTCTTCCTTATTGCACGTTGCAATAGTGGGAAGAGGCTAAGATCATGGTTCAAATAACATATCTCAAAGTCTAGTAATAATGAATGCACTAATCTTTGGGGACAACCATCCTTGGTGTGACCTTCCACTCCATAATTTGTACACCAAATCCCCGTACACATCTCATGTGTTGAGTTTTCGATAGTTTCTCCAACTTCTTTTCCATAGCTGTAATTTGTGCTTCCAAAAATGGGCTCACCCCAGTGTCTATGCTCCCAACTGCCTCATCACATAAAGATTCTTCAAGGGCTTCACTAGGATCAATGTATTTCTTATTTTACAATGCCCTTCTAAAAGGTGTAATTATACCTCCAACTAACCACTAAATGTGTTGGTTTGCATGAATATACTACAAAATATTAGACAACAGAGTCTTGAAATAGGCATCATATTCCCGACACTCTCGTAGTTCATTGCTTAATATCCTTGAGCGTGAGTATACTCTTCCACTCAAATTAGAGGACATAGAACTCTGTAAGGAATACATTTTGAACACTACGTAGTCTATGTAAGTCTCGATCAAGGTTAAATTTCATGTACCAACTGTGTGCATGTCCATCTAAGGTAGTTGTAAATTGACTTACCTTGCACTCAAAAATTGTGATCCCTTTTTCACGCCACATTATTTCACACATGTGCACATTCTCGTAACATCTTCTATGCCCCTATATTATGATGAAGAGACATCTCCATGTAAATATTCTAGGCTTGAGTGCAGACCTTTCCCACCGATCCAAAACCTCTGTGTTACCTCCGCCTCCGTAACTACCGGATCCATCGAACTAGAACCACCTATACCTCCTTATCCTCCACCTGTAGCCAAAAGTGGACCAGAAGATGTACTTCCCTATATCCTAATAATAGTATTGTATCGAACTCCTACGGTCTATGTGGTGGTATTACTTCGTAAGTGAGCCCCAAATTGTGTACACTCAAATTCTATGCAGATGATGCACCTGAAAAGATACCTCCAAACAACAATGAATACGTTTTCCCTACCATCGATGTACTTTCTATGTGACTTAATCATACTCTCCCACTACCTAAATTAGCTTTTGGCTACTTATCGTACTATTTACTAGAAAAAAAAGTGCAAGGGCAAGGTTGTGAGGTAGATTCGTATGCACTCCTCGGCTCATGTCATCTCTGCAGCATACTTGTATGTGAGGCCGAGGGTGGTTCCTTGTCATTCTTGTCAAAATGGGGAAGTTCTTGATGCTCGGGGTCCTTTCCTTCTACATGAGCTCCAAATTCTTTTCCATCTATCTCTCTCCTCAACACCATCCACGTTGCAATGTCACATTGCTTCTTTATCTCCTTCTTGTCTCTTCCTCTCTACCGCTAGGTCTGCCATCTTTCACCAAACCTTCTCCTTTCCCTATGCATGGTGCGGTTTAGTTAGCCACCGATTACTTTCCAAGGTTAGGTTTACCATCAAGATCTTAATCGCGGTGGAATTCCTTGCAGGTAATTTCCCTAGGATACTCTAAAAATGGAATTCTTCTACCTCTAGGAAAGAATAAGTGGAAATTGAGTACTCCATAATATAGTTGTTCAGAACACCATGAAACCAAGTATCCACAAAGTGCATGTCTAAATCAGATCAGCATCAAAAAGGTCGTGGAATTCTTCCTACATCCAAACAAGTGTGCGATACCTCCAATTCCTTTTAGATGAATAAGACACTAGCCTTTGGTATAATTCTACCAAAAAAATAATGAAGAAGCTCTCATACAAACTGTCATACAGATTCTGTTCCACCCACGCACGTGCATCAAACTCAAATCTAGTGTTGAACCTCTATGCATACTCTTCTTCTAGATCTTTTATCCACTCCTCAACACTTGCTAAGGTCAATTGGTACATATTCATCACGAACAATCCTAAAAACAATGAAAAGAGGTCTCAAAGAATGGAACCAATAATGCATCCTAGAGTTTACGTAAATAACCTGTGCATTGCAAGCACATCACTCAGCCTAGACTAAGCACTCTCTTGAAGTGCGCAAAGGTACTGTGCGCCTCTTTAGGGTTACTTGTGTAGGGTGTTAGCAAGATGAAGATTTGATGCATTCAAATCCATAAATAGTATAAACATTCTCTGAGCATATCCAAATCTATATCTTTGAAGTAATGGATTTAAAAATATACATAATGAATTAAACCACGCAAGAACTATTTACATTCATGTTTAACACCTTGAATCAGTAAATACATTTCCTTATATTAAACACAGTAAATAAACAAAAGTTGCTTATAATATTTAGTATCATAAAAGTATGTGTGCATCAGTTCGGCAACATAACTCCATAATAGCTCACTACTCACTCTCTCTATTCTACACAGATTTACTACATACTTATAAGGGTGGGGACTTTCCCTTCACCACTTACATAATTCCCAAAATAGGTCACATGCTAAAAATAACCTGACCTTTAAAATAATAGACACACATGCAAGTGCGCTAATAATAGATCTCTTCTAGTTAACTGGAAATAGTAATTCTATTATTAACTTGAACCCATGCAAAGTACTTAGTAGATGCTCTTCCAAAAATAGCCTATGCGTGTCGCATAAGTCTTTATCTAGTTTGTGTGCTTTGCACGCTATCTACAAAAATAGCTCGTAATCCTGAAAATGGATGAGTTTGAATCCGTCCTTGTCTTTCACACATGTTTCCTTCCCTATCCTTCCCTTTCATTTTGTGCCTTATTTCCACATGCGAACATTTTGTGTGCCTTCGCTAAGTGTCATAATTTTTTGACTCAATAATGATAAACTCATTTATGTATCCTTTGAATGTAAATACCAATATCTCTTTGAAATGTAGCACCTGTATTAGACAAACCAAAAGGCATATTGTCAAATGTATATGTTTCCCATTTGGTTGTGAATGTAGTTTTATGTTGATCCTCCTCTTTGGCCCTCATTTGATTAAATCCTGAGTAGCCATCAAGTATAGAAAATCTTATATCTCTTTCTATTGTTTACATAATCTTCTCTATAGAGAGAAAGGGGTAATGATCCTGTAAAGAGCCACTGTTCAAATCCCTAAAATCAACACAAATTCTTATTTCTCTATTCTTTTTCCTAACAAGAATGAGGTTAGCCACCTAAGAGGATTATTTTATGGGAAAATTATTTTCAGCTGGATAAGTTTGGTTAGCTATTTTATCATGAAAGGCTCTATCTTTGGATTGACAAAACTTTTCTTATGCCTAATTAGTTTTGATCTAGGATTAAGATCTATAACATGTTCAACAACCTCGGGACTAAATCCTTTAAGTTCCTCATGATTCCAATAGAATAATTTGTTGTATTCTTGACATAAGGAGATAAAATATTAATTTTTCATCTTATTACATACCTTCCAAGCAGCAGCTACTCTTTATCTTTTGCAATGGAAAATGGTTGATAATATTCTTTTTTTGTAGTGATATTTATTCCCTTTCCTCTGAATTCATCATTAGGACTGAAAATATACTCAAGAGTGACCAATATTTTAGGCATTTTTTTGTTCTTAAGATAATGACTTGATCATCATAGTTTTCATGTAAATCAGATTACATTTTTGAGGAAAACTCATCTTCATTCTGGATGAACTGAATAATTTGTTCATCATTATCAAATATCTACTAGCTGGTTTCATTATCGTGAATTGATGGCTTGATCACTTGCTTAACATGTTACTGATTTCCTTGAATGAGATCCTCAATTGGTGAAAATTTTGATCTAAGGGTTGACATCTAGTCTATTTTTTTAAATTTCCTAAGCACAAATTACAGATTAAGAGAATAAAAACTCTCCAAGAGGTCCCAAAATTTGTGTTTATAAGATTTTAGAAGCTTATTATTGTTGGCACATCTCCCTCTCACTTGGATGATGAAAATTTAGTATCCTCAAAGATCATTAAGGCCTTGATATGTCTCTTTTCATTAATAATAATACAATGAATCAATGCCTCATATTCTATTGTGTTTTTGAACATCGAAACTATAATATATGAGCAAAGAAAATCTCTTTCCTGAAGGAGATACAAGAACTACACCAACTCTGTCCCTATTTCTACTTCTTAAACCAACAAATAACATTTTCCATAGTCTAGTCACATTTTTGTTTACTTTTTTGAGAGGTGAAGGAGCTATAAAATCCTTTTCATGGATGCAATAGGTTCCCAAACCAGTTTCCAGAGTTTTTTCATATGGATCAAACTCATAATGTTCTTTAGCCCATTCATCAAGAAATAGGTTTGGAATTGAAATAAGAGACATACGTTGTTGGGTTGTTTTTTAGTTTATAAGTTTCATCTTCATTTATCATATAATTGAATTAGGGAGGGGAAGAATAATAGGATTCAACATGATATGTAGATATTGGTTCAACTTTAATAGTGAATTTTGTACCATATCTAGTTCTTAATAGCATGTGAGACCAATCAAAAGATAAATAACCACCCACTTTGGCTGTAAAATCCCTTGATAGGAAAATGGAAAATAGAGGAGGCAAGTCAATGACTGAAACATCTTGAGTTATGGTTAAGCTTGGAAAAGCATGGAGGGTTAACTCAAGGTTCTTAATTATTCCTAAAATACCAACAATTGAGCCATCAAGTTGTAGGACACCTTTTGACACTGGTTCATATTGAATGCCTAAAATATCAACAATTTTCTTAGGCATTACAAAGGTGTTAGCACCATAATCTATCATGCAATTATGGACTAGGTGTTTACCTACAATTAAGGACATATAAAAGGGTGGGGGTTTCTTGATTTTTCTTACTTGTTCTTATCTTTCTTGGCATAAATTGATCAAAAGACACATTACTTAAACTATCGGTTCATGATGAGGGAATTTTTTAGCATTTTAATGCAAGAGGTCCCTTTATGATGTAATTGAAAGAGCATCCCACATTTTCACATTCACATTTGTCTTTTTCATTTGATCAACAATGTTGAAAGGGAAGCTTGCTGATTTGTGCATTTGAGGTATGATGTTATCCCTTCTTGATCCAATGGTTGGGATAAGTTCCTTTGGTTGTGAAGCAACCTCTTTTGTAGAGCTATTCCTACTAAAAACATTAGACAACTTGTCTTTTTTTTTTTTACTCTACCAAAATTTATTTTCCCTTGCAAGGAGAACTATCTCGGATTAGAAGATGATGAAGCTTGGGTATCCAAAAATATCTTCTTAGACCTTTTATTATCAACAACATGAATTTTACGTCCACTCATATTATCAGTAGCTTGATTAATTTTATAGAAATCATGAGATCCAAAGAACACAAAATTTGGCTCAGCAAGGACCCATTGTGTATCTTAATATTTGATTTTTTGTGAAACCATAGTCCGATATTGCTGAAAAAATAGAGGTTGTACCAAAAATATTTATCTCTTAAATAATTCATTCCAAACTCAAAATCATATCTATTGTGGGGTTAATCACATCGATAACACCATTCAAAAACTTGCATCACATTATTTTGCATTGGAACAAGTGCTTTACTTGAGTTAGGGCTTGTTTGTTGTGGAGGAGTGAATGTTTGAAGAGGTAGTTGCATACTTGGCCCTTGCATTTTGTTCATTTTCTAACCTTATCTATAACATTGATTTGGATGAGGATTAATTTATATTTGGTAACCCTAATTGAAATACTGACATGAAGATTGTCCCTAGTTATAATTTGAGAAATTCTTAAAGGAAAAAACTTGTTGTCTCTTGAAAGACATAAAATCATTAGATATGTTTTTAACCATAACTCTATGATCACCATCATCATTTTTATTTTGAGAATAAGAAGTTGACATAGTAGATGAGGAATTTGATTGGGGAATGAGAGCTAAAGAGGGCTAAGTAGTTTTAAGTAATTCAAATAATAAGGGAATGACTGATGTAGACTATAATTTACTAGTAATAACCCAAGCTCGTTGGCACATCACTCAACCTAGACTAAGCACTCACCCGAAGCGCGCAAAGGTACCAGGCCCCTCTTTAGGGTTTCTTATGTAGGATGTTAGCAAGATGAAGAGTTAATGTATTCAGATCCATAATTAGTATAAAATTCTACAGATCATATTCTAGATTTAAATCTAAAGAGTAATGGATTTAAGTTATAGCCATAATGAATTCTACCATGTAATATCTAGTTGTAATCATGTTTAACACCTTAGTCAATACACTCCATTATATTAAACACAATAAATACAAAAATCTTCTTACAACAAGTATTACCATAAACTCATGCGCGCATCAGATCTAGCAGCATAACTTCATAATAGTTCATATCTAGTTCTCACATAGTCCTCATATTCTATGCAAATCACTACATACTTATAAGGGTGGGGACTTTCCCTTCACCGCTTGTATAATTCCCAAAATAGGTCGCATGCTAAAAAAGCCATGCACCTTTACAATAATAGACACATACGCAAGTGTGATAATAATAGATCTCTTCTGGTTAACTAGTAGTAGCAATTATATTATTAGACCAAACCCATGCAAAGCACTTAGTAGGTGCTCTTCCCAAAATATCTTGTGTGTGTCGTGCAAATCTTCATCCGGTTTGTGTGCTCTACACACTATCTCCAAAAATAGCCCGTACATGTGAAAATGGGTAAGTCCCACATATTCCCTTTCCTTTTTGTGCATGTCCTTCCCTATCATTTTGCACCTTTGAATGTACTCCTTCTTCTTGGTATCATACTCTTTTCGCTCAACATTACCCCACACAAAATTGCATTTCTACCCCGGTAATGGTTGCCTCCTGATACTTTTAAAGAATAAAGAATAAGGAATGGAATGAATGGAAAGTAAAGAATTTTTGTATAAAGAATGACCTTCACCCTATAACATCCTCTATTTTGACTGGAAGAATCAAATCTAGATATTCCTCTTTAATTTCAGCCTCTAAAGTTTGTCATTCATTATTGTAGCTTTGTCTTCTCTAGAATGTCTTATGCAATAGATTCCAACTCATCTTGGACAATTTCTCCCTTCTTGTTTTACAACACCAGAATAATGTTGGACATAGCAGAGACATTATTCCTTCCAACAGATCTATCTTACGCACTATACATTTTCCAATCTCATCCAACTTTTCCTTATGGGGGTCCTGCTACTGCAAGGGCCTCATGCTTTTTCTTGACTAGTGCCAATCTTTCTACACATCCCAATGTCTCATATTTCATTGCCTTTAAGACTTCATTTTCTTCTACTATTGTCTTGATCCTTATTACTACCTCTAGAGTTGCACATATGTTCAAGGTGCCGATCTTCTTTCTTGAGATCCTCCTATAACATTTGAATCAATGCCCCATATGATGAAATATTTCTAATTACTTCAACCTTGGCTCTCTTTGCCTCTTATTCAGGGTCCTTTGGTGATGGCATGCAAATTGGTCCATTCTCAAGCACCAAATCAACTAGGTACGCACATAGTGCATAGCCGAAGGGAACCTTTCAGATACCTTGGACTCCAAGTGCGGTCTTACTTTTAAGACATGATCACCAATCTCCTCTGCCATGTTGATGAGGACCCTATTCTTATTTTTCTCTAGGTCCCTTTCTCCTTTTAGACGTGTGATATCTACATCTTTGGATTTGATGTATTCTCTTAGTTCTTTAATATCTTATCTTAGTGCTTTAATATTGGCAGCTTTATCCACATTCCTACGCACTGACCCTATAGATACCTTCACTAAGGCATTACTAACTTGTTCACTGAGATATAACCATGGGTTTAATAGTTATATGTCTATTCTATGGTGCCTTTCTCATTCTCCTTGACACACGAGATTCTTCACACACATCAAAATTAAGCTCATCCATGTGATTTTACATAGTCCATGACAAATGTTTCCTCGTGCATGTGGTTGCCATGTCGATATCCATCAACTGTCATCCATACAAGTCCTTGAGGTCTATTGTATTATGGATAGATGATCTCGTCTAGAATTACTTGTACCTAGTTTTACCACTACTGTGAAATCAAATTCTTGTAATAAGAGTACCCATCATCATATGTACCCTTATATAACAAGCTTGTTTATCAAATCTTTGCAAGGCCATGTGATTGTTATAGAATACAAATGGTTTTACTAGCAGGTATTGTCTAAATTTATGTGTCGTATAGATCATTAAAGCTTCATGCTCGTAGTTATATAATTATGCTCTGTAAGAGTCAACTTTCTACTAATAAAACAGATAATATGATCTATAATACCTTCTCCAGACTAAGCCAACACCGTGTCAATGGCCATGCTAGAGGCATCCACATACACATGAAATTGTTGGTCCCATGAGGGAAAGTGTAGAATAGGTGTTGTAGTAAGTTTCTCCTTCAATGTCTTAAATGTGCACCACTTCAGTTCCCCTAGTATAATTTCCCTTTTCCTTTTAGTAATTCCTCGAAGGGTAGAAACCTTAGTATACCCTTTAATAAATTTTCAATAATACCCAGTGTGACCTAATAATCCACACACCTCACTTTAACTGGTAGGCTATTCTAGGCTAATAATGACTACAACCTTAGCTAGATCAACCATTAAACCTTCCTTGCAGATGATGTGCCCTAACAATGGGCCAAATGGTGTAGAAAATATACATTTCTTGATGGTAAAAGAGATGCTTATCTGGAGACATATTTCAAACATTAGGCATAAATTTTCACAATGATCCTTTACAAGTCCATACATCGTTTAATCATCTAAATAAACCTATAAGAAGTTGTGAACAAAATCTTTGAACGCTTGGACAACTATGGGCAAAAATACAACATGCGTGTTTTTATAACCAAAAGGAATCACCCTCTAGGAAAAAAATCCCCATTAAGTTGTAAAAGTAGTCATTTCCTAATCCTCTTGTGAAATCCTAACCGATGATACCTTAAAATCCATCTCAGTAAAGGAGTAGATCTCACACCCGTAATGTCTTCTAATATTTCCTCGGTGAATGGCATAGGAAAGGGATCAGTCACACATGCAAAATTCAGCTCCTGTAGTCCACATAGATCTTAATCCAACCATCTTTCTTTATACTAATCACCATTGGGCTAACCCATTTTGACTCGTCAGGGGCTTGATGATTCTAGAATTCAACATTTTGTCAATTTCTTCCTTGACCTTTTCATGCAAGTTGGGGTTCATCCTGTAGGGTTACTTCTTGATTGGGTACACACCTTCCTTAAGATTTATCTTCATTTATCCTAATGATTCATGCACACCTTTGAGTTCATGGTATCCCCTAGGAAATAATTCCTGATAATCTTGTAGTAACTCAATGATTTTTTCCACTTCAGAGTAAGACCAATAGTCCCTAATTATGGCCTCCTTAGGCTCAACATCTAATCCAATATTCACTTTCTTTCTTTCCATACGTTCATGATAGGAAAATGTAGTATTATCCACATTATCCAAAACTTCGTGCCTACCTATTGAATGATCTACATCCATATTTTCCACTTCCTCGTCATCCACTAAGTAGACCATCGTTGCTTTCTCTTTCTCAAGGCAAGTGCACTTATGTAGTGTGGCATTTATCTCTAATTCTTCGAAAAACCCACTCCCGAGTCATTTCCATGAAATAATTCCTAAATGAGTTCTTCTTCCTTTGCACTATCTCCCATAGTTAACCACTTTAAAACCCTTAATACCTCTTCTAGTGGAGGTTTAGTAGAGAAGTAGTCAAAATTTTGGATCAGTCATGTAATCAAATCCTACCAATTTATAGTCTCTCTATGAAGTTCCGCATACACATACCGAGCACACGCAAAAACTTGTAAAATGGAATAAAATTTTTGCACCCATAGTGAAGGTGGTAAATATTCCTACCCCTCTATCTAGATTCTCTCACACTACTTGAACGTGGTGCTGAATAGGTTGATTACCATGATAAGTGCAGATTTGAGTAGGTGCATTTCTCCTAAAGAACCAATTAGAAAGAGCAATCCTTATTTAATTCCATCCTAAAATATTATCCTTGTGAACCACCCACTAGCATGATGTTGTCCCGCAGTAGGTATATGATATCATATTCCATCTCTCCTACTATTTTATCAATTGTTCCTCCATGGCACACAAAAATACCGTAGGATCTCCTTCTCTAGTGTATCAATGTACTGATTTGTTACTTATTCTCCTGATACAATGGGGTTTATTGTTCCATGTAAATTTTCTTCTTACTTTGTGCCCTACCAACTCATAAGTACTATGAGCCCAATTATCACAAGAAACACTTTTAGTATTGCTATAGACTATGCATCTTCTCACTTAAGGATTCCTTCTTTATATGGCTCGAGAACTTATGGGTCCCCGGATGGCACGTACATAAATCCTATTTAGATATTCCTCACTCAAAGGCTCAACATAGGGTGTAGATTTATTATCTTTTAAAGGGATAATAACTCTTTCCTCCTTAATTTAAAAATTGATATAACCCTTGTTGAACTGAAGATCATCATTATTTTCATAGCACTAAGGGTGCCCAAGTAGGCGGGAAGCTATCTACCTCTGCAAGTGCTAAAACATCAAAATCCCTAGTGAACTTGGGTCCATGTATGGTGATGGATTCATCTTTTAAAACTTTGATGTGAGTGTCCTTAGTTTGGTTAGCCATGAAAAATACATTATAAGATGGCTATAGTGGGGTCTCCCCATCTATACCCATTCATCTAAAATAATCACATTGACTTATGCACCTATATCGACCAATATATTACTCAAAATCCATTTATCCACGACAACAATCGTGAGTGATTTCCTTTTCATATTATAAGCTATGAGGAGGGAGATTTACATGCAAGATCTGTCGCCGAGTCTTAGTACATGCACACAGAATGTTTCCCTTTAGCTAATTTCCTAATAATTGAATGATATTCTCCTAGTGCAACATTTTGCACACCTCCTTCAAGTCATAAATATCATATTGGATCGTCTCTACTTCTTTCTTTCACTCCATCTTCCATGATTTCTCCTTTAAACACTATATTTCACCCTGAAGATTTATGAGTACCTCCATGGTTTCCTAATACAACTCCTTATGATGGAAAGGATCTAGGTACCATGCATGTAGAACCTCCTCCTTATTAATGGTAGGGTTCGATGCAATGCTTCTTTGGTGTACACCACTTCAAAGGCAGAAGTGATCTTCGTGAGGTAATACCTCATATTTTGGTTCCAACTTGGGCATCCATTGATTTTCCACGCTATTGTATCCTAACCATCCCTGCACCTTTATTTTCTTGTTTATGTTGCTTACTAAGATGCTCATATAAGTATGGGCATTCTTCATAGCTATGATTCTTTCCACATAAGGAACAAGTAATATTTTGAGGACATTCATGCCTGTAGTGGTCAGGAGATCCGCATGTATAACATGTTCCATGAGGAAACTCTCCTCATCCACCACCATGGCCTTAACCTCCAAATCCACCATGGTATCCTCGACCTCTACCACAACCTCCTTCAAAATGCCCTTCATTCTAATCATAGCATGCTTGATTGTGATCCCAATCCTAATGCTCATTCTTACCTTTAGAGTTATCTGAGAATCTTGTTTTTCACACACCAATATTTATAGCATCGTGGATCTGACCAATCAATCTACAGTCCTCTGTATCATGATTGATGGACAAAAAAATCTTACAATAGTACGATACATTCTTCCTTATTACACATTGCAATAATGGGCAATGACTAGGATCATGGTTCAAATGACATATCTCACAGTCCATCAATAATGAATGTACTAATCTATGGGGACAACCATCCTTGGTGTGCCCTTCCACCTCACAATATGTACATCAAATCCTCGTGCGCGTCTCATGTGCTAAATTTCCCAAAAGCTTCTACAACTACTTCACCATAGTCATGTCTGTTCTTCCAAAAATGGGCTCGCCCCAATGTCTATACTTCCGACCGCCTCGGCATGTAAAGTTGCTTCAAGTGGATTAGTGTATGTCTTATGTGACAAATCCCTTCTAAAAGGTGTAATTAGACCTCTAACGAGTTTTATGAGATGTAACTCCACTTACCTGATTACAAGGGTGTTGAGGATTCCACAAAATATGTACGCAAGTGTGAGTCATTATGCGTATTGGCTTGTGTGAATATCATAAGAAATATTTGATAAATTTTTTTTGAAATGGGCATCATATTCCCTGACACTCTTAATAGTTCCTTTCTTAATATCCTTGAGTGTGCTTATACTCTTCTTCTCAAACTCAAGGATGTGAAACTTTTTAAGGAAAGCATATTTTAATGCTACATAATCTATGCAAGTCGACTGGGGTCAAAAATTTTGTACCGATTGTGTGCACGTCCTTGTAACATAGTTACAAATTGAATTTTCCTGCACTCAAAAGCCATGATCCCTTTTGTGTGCCACAGTATTTCACACATGTGCACATGTTCAACAAAATCTTCCATACCACTATATTCTAGAAAATGAAGAGATATCTCCATGTAAATATTCTAGTGTTGGTGTGGACCTTACCCACCTGATCCAGATCCTCATGTGTTTCCTCTGCCTCCACAACCACCTGATACACTGGAACTAGAACCACCTATACCTCTTGATCCTGAACCTGCAGTTGAAGCTGGGCCAGAAGATGTACTTCTCTATATCACAATAGTAGTACTGAAATTCACCCATATAGTCTGAGAAATATTACCACTCCTGGAAGTGAGTCCAAAATTTTACACGCTTGAATTCTACGCAAATGATGCAACTAAAAAGGTATCCCCAAACAAAAATGAAGACATCGTCCCCAAATTCTATGTACTTGCTATGTGAATTACTCTTGCTTTCCCACAGCCTAAGTTAGCTTGTTGACTATTTTTCGTACTAGATACTGGAAAACCAAGTGCAAGGGCTAGGTCATCATGTAGATTAAGATGCACACCCATGACCTAGGTTGTCTAAGTTAGAACACTTCCACGTGAGGAAGAGGGGTTCCCTATCATGCTTTCCCAAATGGGGGTTTCTTAATACTGCGGCACTACGCCTTCGCGTGAGCTCCAAATCCTTCATGAGCCATCTCTCTCCTTAATGCCATTCACTCTGTAACATCTTTCTTCTTCTCTATCTCCCTCTCACACACATCAATATAATTAATCCACCTTTATTATCTCTTCCTTTTTTCACTAGGTATGTCATCTTTCAGCAAACTTGCTCCTACTCCTGCCCCTGCATGTGGTGGGTTTTAATTAGTCATCAACTTTCTTTCCAAGTTTAGGGTCACCATTAAGATTTTTATCACCAGTGGAATTCCTTGCAAGTAAGTTCCCCTAGGATATCGTAAAAATGGAATTCTGCTACCTTTGGGAAAGAATAAGTTAAAATTGGGTAGTCTAGAATATAGTTGCTTAGAACACCACAAAACCAAGTATCCACAACACGTGTCCAAATCAGATCAGCATCATAAAGGGATTGAAATTATTTCTACATCTAGACAAGTGTGTGATACCTCTAATCCCTTTTAGACACATAAGCAACCAGCCACTCATACAGTTCTACCAGAAAAATAGTGAAGAAGCTCTCATACAAACTTTCATATAGATTATGTTTCACCCATGAGCGTACGTTAAACTCAAATCTGGTGTTGAACCTCCATGTGTATTCTTCTTCTATATCATATAATCAATCCTCAACACTTCCTAGGGTCAATGGTTATGTCTTCATTGTGAACCATCCAGAAAAAAAACCGAAAAAGACATCCCGACAATGGAAACAATGATGTAACCTAGAATTTACAAGTAATAACTCAAGCACGCCGACACATCACTCAAAGATATACTACGTGCTCACCCAAATCATGCAAAGGTAGAAGGACCCTCTTTAGGTTTGCTCATGCAATATGTTAGCAAGATGAAGAGATAATGTATTGATTCATATTTGGTATAACATTCTACGAGCATATTCCATATCTAAATATAAAGAGTAATGGATTCAAGTAATAACCATAATGAATTCTACCATGCAAGATCTAGTTGTAATCATGTTTAAAACCTTGAATCAGTCAATACACTCCATTATATTAAACACAATAAGTACACAAAAGATTCTTACAAAAATTAATACCATAAGCTCATGCACGCATCATCGATCTCGGGCAAAGATAACTTCACAATAGTTCATATCCATTACTCACATAGTCCTCCTATTCTATGCAGATCACTATCTATTTATAAGGGTGGGGACTTTCCTTCACCACTTGCATAATTCCCAAAAAAGGGTCGCATGCTAAAAATAGCCATGCGCCTTTACAATAATAAACACACATACAAGTGCGCTAATAATAAACCTCTTATGGTTGACTGGCAGTAGAAATTCTATTATTATCCCAAACCCATGTAAAGCACTTAGTAGTCACTCTTCCCAAAATAGCCTATGTGTGTCATGTAAGTATTCATCCGGTTTGTGTGCTCTACACACTATCTCCAAAAATAGCCCGTACATGTGAAAATAGCTAAGTCTCGCATATGCCCTTTCCTTTTGTGCACGTGTCCTTCCCTATCCTTCCACACCTTTGACTATGCTTTACTCATATGTGTGAATATTATGTGTGCCTTCTCCTTAGTATCATACTCTTTTCTGATCATTGTCATCATTTTTATTTTGAGAATAAGAATTTGATGCATTAGATGGGGAATTTGATCAGGGAATGGGAGCTAAAAAATTTGAGTAGTTCAAGTAATTCGAGAAAGAAGGGAATGACCAATCTTGGAAATATTTTTAGAGCTTGAATTAAACATTTTTCATCCATAAGAACTATTGGATATGCATTAGGTATTGTAACTACACCCATAGATTGACCATGACAAGTACATCAAAATTTAAAGCTCTTAAGAAATAAATAATAGCACCTTGGGGTATAAGTCTTAAAAGAGATAGAATTATTTCCCATGTCTTTTGAAATTTTAAATTTAAATATGCCATGAGTTCATTTGGATATTTATTGATGGTTTTCATCTTCTCCAATAATGAAATATTATCTACTTTTTCTTCAAAATGGTTGCAAAGCATTATACCAAGATCATCCCGTTTGTGGATGGAAGTAGGTATTAAGATTCTTTACCGGTGAAGTGCCTTTCCTTTGAATGATCGATGTTAGAGCTCTGATCTGCAGTATCATTCTCAATAAGAGAATAAACAAAACATAAAGTATCAATATTTTAGATATGGTTTGTAGGGGTAGTGTGATTTTCACTAGTGAAGAAGGGAATACTCTTTACAATAAACACTCGTATATCATATTAATAATTTAGAGCTAAAGGAATACCACCACTGAAACTAACAAAAGGAAAGATGCTTTGATGAACCATAATAATTATTGGTCTTAAAATCCTAGAAGAAAGTGGGAAATGCCTACCAAGAGGAGGGGTAGAAAGGGTTCTTCTCGGAGGAGATGGTGATCTTTGGACTATTCTACCTCTTCTTCTTCTCCTTGGTGATAACTATAAATATTCAAAAGCTTCACCACTTACTGTAATTTTTCTTGTTTGCACTCTTCTCATGAAAAGGAACAGATATTAGACTATCCCAAATAAGAAACCTTGAGCTAGGGAGTCATCATATGTGTTGAAACAAGCATCTAAAGGCTAGAAATCACCAAAAACACATTAGATTTAGTGAAGATGAAATATACGCTTTCAATATGTGTCCCACTGTGCATGATAGAACTATTGTCACTAAGATTTACTTCCTTGCTAAAAGTGAGTTTCATCAATATAGTGGAAATATTGGAGATCATGATTATGTGGGTTACTCATGGTCTTTCTCCAAACAAAAGGGATGGTTCCCTTCACTCCAATTTGCTACAATAGGTCCCAAACCAACTTCTATCCTACACTAACTAAATCTAAGCTAAAAAATTCAAGGACATAGAATTAAAAGGATTTAAGCTAAAAATAAAGGGGATGTGATACAATAAAAAGAATTATATTGATTTATTTTCTTTAATTCACAAATGCAACCACAAACAAATCTTAAAACATGTATATTATTGAGGAAAATATTGAAAAGAGTGAATATATGCAAGAGGGATAAGTTTCCACAATAAAGAGAGAGCATTTACAAGGATATAACCAAACATACATTGATATCAAAATGAAACAAAATATAATATAAAATAAAATGAAAACAACTTTGAATATTAGTCAAAGAGGTTAGAGCTAAAACAAAATCCAACCCTTACAAATGGGCATCACTTTACAATATATAGAAGAACAAAGAGAAATGGGGAAGAAATGAGAGGGAAATTATTATTTATCCCTCTAACCACCAACAATATGCATTAAATATATTAAAAACAAGATTTGAAACCATGAAAGGCCATTCCCCCATCTCACATTGCTTCTAGAAAAGGAATGGGCACCATACTTTATCAAATATGGTAGTTGAACTACTTGGAACTAAATCTTAATTATTGCGACTATTTTATACCTTTTTACCCACCTAATTCCATCAAATTATTAATTTCATGATGATACCCTTCCAAAAAGAATTGTCTTGGAGTTATAGAGAGAGATATGGCCATGCAGATTTTTAGGGCGCGGGAGGAACTAGAAAAGGTACCACTGTGGCTCATGACAAAATATTTTTAAAAATTTTGCATTGGGTGGGAAAATCAGAGTGGATCACATGAGAAAGGAGGGAAATGTTCACTTTTTGTTTATTGGGCCTGAATTACCTACTTCAGCTACCTCGTCCAACCTATCCCCTTCCTTTCAGTTATGTTGGTCGATTGGCAAACATAAGTCCTATGAGCACTATTTCGCTAGTTCCTAAAAGTTTCGACCCAACCACAACACTTACCCCACCTATCATATTCAATCCCATTGGTCGATTCACTTTTTTGTCACACACAAGGAATAAAGGAATAGATCTTCGTGTTCTAATTTGACCACTTCAAATAAAAAGGCTTGTTTTTACACAAATTTCTTATTTTGGCTAAGTATAAAAATGAAGGGTCTTAAAAGGGAGGTAAAGAATGTCCCCAATACTAGTTTTTCCTTGTTTAGATCATTTGAAATTCCCTATTCTAAAATTAAATTAGAGGTTATCAAAATATTCTAGGAGGTTACATTTCGGATAAAATTTATTTTTATCAAGGATAAAAATTAAATGTAACTATAAAATTATTTCATAGCCAAATGTTTCATTAAAATGTGTGTTTTTGATATACATCTTATAGCTTGTCTTATGGAGGCCAGAAATCTTGACTCAAGAGATGAAACAAATCCATTTTTAATAGAAATATCTTAGAATAATCTACACCATCGTAAGACATGTACTATCTTCTTTTCGTTTGTCTTGGTAATTTTCGGAGACCGAAATCATCCATCTAGGGCCTGAAGATTGGGTTTGAAGTTTTTTGTTTTTTTTTTAATTCAAAATATAATATCTTTGTAACCCTGTGTCAACTCAAGAAACATGTTAGTTTAGGTGCATGGTTAATTTGCGTAAATTATTAGGATATATAAATCTAAATTAGAACTTACTAAAAATAGCTATTTGCTAAACAAATTCTTACTAAAAATAAATTCAAGTCAAGTTTGGTTTATAATTCAATTTTAATTAGGATTATTTTATAATTATGATAAGAGGGAATATATTTTAATGTAAATATCATAGAATAAAAGGATTGAATGCGTTTTATTTGAGAATTTTTCTTTCTTTCCTATTCTAATTTGTTTCATGTAGCTTGGCCCATCATTTTTAATTAGAGTGTATGTTTATGATATGATGGAAAGAGGTAGAGAAGGTTATACATAGATGCATAGAAATATATGAAAATTATAGATGCGAGTAGGGAATTTTTCGGAAGTTATTATGCATCCAAGGAGAAGGTGTGGTGGAAATGATATAGAACAATATTCATATTAAGAATAAGAAACATATAATGAAGAAGGAGAAGAGAAATGTAGTGCCCAATTCCCTTTGACATCTTTTTGGATACCTATTTTGATATTGTGATTACATTATAGACATTATTATGTTTTGATTTAGTATGTTGTTAGACATTGATCATGGATTATTGTTGATCTTGATTTGATTATGATGCATGATGATTATTAGAGACACCTTATATGTGGATGATGAGATATTATTTGACATGGATGTTTTATGGATGTTGTTCAGACATGTGATTTGGATATTATGAGTTGATCTAGAAATGGATATTTTATGATGATGATATAGTTGTTGATTAAAAATGTAAAAGATGTAGTTGTTGCTTTGATGTTATTTTGATTCGCTTACTTAGATGATTTTGTGATTTTATTTGCATCATATTGGATATTTTGATATGGCGGAAGAAGGCTGAAGGAGGTATTTGTATTTTGCAAGTTAAAAATATCACAACAAAACGTCGGGGGGTCAGAGACCAACCACAATGGAATTCTAGGTGAATTCAACAAGGTCACCATGGTAACTCATTTTATTGTGTTGTGTGTTGTATTTTGTTAAGGATTCCCATGGGGGATTATATTTACATGTGACCATGGGTATTATGTATTTTATTGATGTGTTTTTTTATTATTGTTGTATGTATTTTATTAGTAATGTGTTCCTTTCTTTTAATTAATTAAAATTGTGATAGATTAATGTGAGGAAACATATGGTTAAAATTTAAATAAATCAAATTGGGATATGGGAAAGTAATTATAAGAGTTGTTGGTTGTTTGCATTAATATGTAAGGGTGTTGTGTAAGAGTTGGTGCAAGTCAGTTTTGGAGTATGAAATACTCCACCTCCATGAAAAATTCAAATTTGACCTTGGGGCTGTTTTAGGAGGCTTGTGGGACAAGTAAAACTTGTCCCATGCCTCTAAATTTAATTTACCAACCATACTTATGGTTGGAGAAGTGATTTTTGAATTTTATAATGAATTTTATTAATCATGTTACATGTTTTTAATTGCACTTTCTTACATGTTATTTATTTTGCTGTCCCTTGAGGTGTGGGCTTTTTGGAGTGTGCAAGTAACTTGTCATATTTTCACCCACCTCTTTATTGTGCTTGGGAGAATGGATTTTGTCTTTTGTTTTTGAATTGGAGGATGTGTAATGTGGCATCCTACATGGATCCACATCATTCTCTCCTCTACCTTTTCCATATACTTCAAACTCTTGCCTTGTTTTGGGGTTGTTGAACCTTTTACATTCTTCCTTGGGGCGCATTTGTTTTGCTGTTGGGAGCTCTTGTGGATTGTGGAGGAATTTAGAGATAACTTCATACTTGGCATTGTTGTTTTAGATTGTGTTCTAGGCATTTGAAGCTTGTTGTTGGAAACAAAATTAACCATGGAGAGGTAGGAATTTAACTCTCCTTTTTATGCTGTCATTTTCTTGTTGTGTTGTGTGAATGGTGCATGCTTTGATTTATTTGTTGGTTGGTTGGGTAGAATTCCTTATGGAAGGTGTAGGAGAAGGCTATGGGGAATCCATGTGAGGGGGCATAAGGAATACCATTGGCATCAGATTTTTTTGGAGGGAGTTTGGGTTTGGGATCCACCATGGAAAAGAAATAGCTTGCATTTCTTAATTTGTGGGGGCATAAGGAGGGATTTATGGGGGCATAAGGAAATGTGTGGGATGAATTATCTTGGTAGTTTGTTATTGGTGGATGCCCAATTCCCAATTGGGAGGCATAAGTAGCTTCCCCATAGACCTTGCTCCTTTGGCTTGCATGATCAAGCCTAAGTTCTATTTTGAAATGTTTTTAAATGCAGTTGTGAATTGTTGTTTTTGTGTTGCATTGTGTTTTAAAAGGAAATGTGTATGTGAAAGAATGTTGTGTGTTGTGGAAGCCAGTTGTTGCCATGGGTTAAATTGCATTTATTATTGTATTTTGGTTGGGGCTCAGGGGCCAACGATGAAGGAAGGCTTCTCCTTTCATTGGATGTCTTGGTTGGGTGGAGAGCGTTGCCTTTCCCCCTATTTTTTTGTGATCAGCTTGGAGAAAAAGAAAATGTGCATGTTGTTATCTTGGAGTAAAGGAAAAATGCAGTTTGACAGTCCCTTGTGAAACATACTTCATTTGTAATCCTTTCCCACTTGTTGTGGATGAAATTGTAATATGTATTTTGTGAAGAAAGATGTATGTAATTTGATTATGAAGTTAGATATTTGAATTGTGAAAGACATGTATATTTTGTTCTGGATATTGGAAAGAAAGAATTAGAAATGTGTTATTTGCATCCAAAACATGGAAAGATGTAAAGATGTATTCCTTTTTGGATTAATAAAGAATTGCAAGATCTTCTCTCATTTGCATTGTTGTGTGAATTGGAATGTTAAATTGTGATTGGAATCTCTGTTTAGTTGCAAAGGAAAGAAAATACGTATGAAGGAAGTTTATTGCTTGTTTCTTTTGGAAATATATGAAATTAGAAATCAGACTTTACCATCTAGCTTTGAAATGAATTTCTTACATACAAATAAATGTATTAGACCATATTAGAAATAAGATATTACACTTAAATGATAAATTGGATATACAGAATTTTCCTTGAAGTGAATCTCTGCTGCAAATTTTAAAATTGGTAAATTTAAATAAAATGCATAGTTTAGACCTGCACTTAACAATAAACTTGGAATTGATATAATTTAGCATGCTAAGATATTAAGGAACTCAAATTGAAAAAGAACACTTAAGAAGACAAGTTAAATTAATGCAAAATTGAATCCAATCCCTCTAACAATTGTTCTTCCATCAATTGTTGGACAAAATTCAAACTTTAATTAATTGAAAAAATTTACTTTCCTAAAACACTTTAAACCCTCCCTAGATCAATCCTCCATGTCTGTTTGGCATGTTGAGTGAAGGAGGAGATCCAATTTAATCAAATTTGAAAGTTGGAAATTACCAATTGGCTTTTTAAAATCCTACAGATCCTTTTTGCAAAATTGACCCTTAAACCTTATCAAAATGTAAAATTTATGTTTCTGTGCAAAGAGGGCATTGAGAGATTTCTAAAAATTCCTCGTTTTCCCAAAACTAAGCTTCCTAGCAAAATTTATGGCACTTTTAAGTTTTTCTTCCTTGGCGGCCCGCGGCAAAAAAAAATCCAGATTAAAATCCTTAGGAAAATTTTGAATTTTGGTCCAGAAATTTTTTGAATTTTCCTCCACCACTTGCAGCCAATTAGAGGGTGCCACATGTCCTCACGGGTAAATGGCAGAGGTGTGACATCATTCTTTCCTTAGAAGTTTTTTTAAAAATTGGAAAATTTTCCATTTGGCCCCGCTGCCCACGGCCTATCACAGTGCCACGTGCCAACTTTGGGTGCTAGGGGGGGCTTTGTTTTTTTAATTTTGTCTTTGGAAATTTTTGAAAATTTTCCTCACGTCCTCGCATCCTTGTCCTCGCCTTTGAAAATTCTTCTCGCGAGTGTGCGGACCCGCACGTCCAACTCCCCCTTTGTCCTCCCTTCGGTGAAATTTGTAAATCAACTCCACCGCCCGCCTCTCCCTCTCTCTTCTCCCCACGGTAAATTTTGGAGCACCACGTGTCCATAGGGGACCCGCAAGCACGTGGGTGTTGTTTGGTTTTCTCTCCCTCTTGGGAAAAATGCCCCAAATTCTTCCGCCGCTCCGCCCTTCCCTTTTTCCCCGGTGATGACTCTAAGGCTGCCACGTGTCCTTGGAGGACCTACGGGTGCAGCACAAATGGAAAATTTCTCTCATCTAAGTAAAAATTCTAAAACACCACCCCGTGACCCGCCATCCAAAAATTTTCCCTTCACCCCGCTTGAAACATGTCCCCTTGGGGAAAATTCGACCCCTAAACTCCATCATTCCATATGTTGAGTTTCTAAAGGAGTTAGGAGGACTTGTTTATATCACCGAAATGTGAGAAAATTTCCTATCCAATGGGAATGATTTAGGGAAATTTTTGAACATTTAAGTGTGAGAAAAATCAAGTTGAAAATCTGATCTGTTAGAGAGTGGGTATGGGGGTGAATTACTCCCTAAACCTAACTGAAACTTCTAACTCTAAAAACTGAACCATGTGAACTTGATATTTGTTAATGAAGGAAAAATATGTTCTAGTAATTTATAATTTTTCTGGAACCTAATAGGGTCAATTGTTGTCTTGCAACTTGGTTGTGGACACTTCTAATAAAAAAATTATTCCATAATTTTCTAACTAACCCTAGGTTGTTTCTTGGGTCTCAAGAGGGTTTTTTAAACGGGCATCACAAGCAACCATAATCCATTAAAGAAAGGTTGATTAAAACACTAGAAGGGATGAATTATAGAATTAAGGTAGATGTTATTTACTATTGTGTGTCTTTAATACTAAAGGAATCGATAGGTTGGTTAAGTACCATGAGTAAATTATTTTAATGGAAGCCTATGATAGAAGAGAAGAAGGTAATAATTTTATGCATGAATTTGAAGGGCTATACAATGCTATTTTCAGATCAATTGTAGAAGGAGAGGTAATGAAAACAAAAAGATAATATCAAGAGTTAGAGAAAGATGGAGAAAAATATGAATAAAATGTTTTTTTTCCTATGGACTATGCTCAAACATTACAGAGAAGATTTCAAAGTTCGAGGTAGAAGGACTACAATGTCCAAGATTATATTGATGAATTTTTCAAGTTTTCCATTCGATAAGAACATGTTGAGAAAAAGATAAGATGGATGCAAGTTATGGAAATGATTTGAATTTTTCTATTCATGGTGAACTAAGCATGTATACGAAGAAGAATAACATGGAAGAAGCTTATTATTTATCCTTAAAACCAAATATTTTTTATCTTATCTAAAAACAATTATGACATTTGAAAAGGATGGGATCATCCACATAAACCTTAATTTTATAATAGGTGTGGTGAAGAAAGGCATATGGAATATGAATGTCTACAATATCATTCATAAGTGAGGACAAAAGAGTAAATTTGATTGAGGATTTGGATGAAGAACGATATATAAAATTTGCACCATATGTGGGTGATAATATCATGATGATCACTGGGGCAAAAATAACTTTAAAAGTGGTGAGTCCTGGTTGTGGACCAATATTTTCTAAAGAAGGTGCAAATCAAGAATAAAGGTCTCGTAACATTATCATTAATGGTGGAGGTTTTAAAAATATGGTTTCCAAATAAATGGTAGATAATTAAATGTTACAATGTCAAAAACATCTTTTCCCGTATCGTGTCTCATGGTTTACAAAATGGAATGAAGTTAGAATAAATAAGAGATGTCTAATTAATTTTCCTATAGGAAATACCAATAAGTATGATATTTGGTGTGATTTCATTCCAATGGATGCATGCCATGTTTTATTGGGAGATAATGGAAAATTTGATAAAATGTAATTGATGATGGAGAAGAGAATACCCACAACTTTTAGAAAGATGGAGTAAAGGTGGTCATATTGCCACTTAAGGAAGAAAATAAAATAAAAAGAATGTTTTCCAAAAAGGGTTTTATCATAGAGATGAAGATGATTGGGTTTTTTAATGCATTAATGGTAAATAAATAATATGTGAAGGTGGTACTCATATCAATTGAATACACAAGGTTACTAGAAATTTTTTAGATATCCTACCATAAGAACTCCTAGATGGGTTACCACCTAAGAGGTATATTCAACGTCACATTAATCTAATCCTAGAATCATCTCTATAAAATCAAGATACATATAGGATGATCCCAACATTAAATTAAAAGTTAAATATGCAAGTATATGAATTGGTAAGAAAAGGAGCTATAAGAGAAAGTATGATCCCTTGTGCAAACTCAAATCTATTGACTCCTACGAAAGATGGGATGTGGAGGATGTATAAAGATAGAATATTTATAATTAAAATTACCATCAAATATAGATTCCCCATACCCTTCTTGGATGACATGATGGATGTTCTTGTATGTGATTATTTTTTCAAAATTTGACCTAGAGTGGATACTATCAAATACGATTTTTAAAAGGGGATGAATGGAAGAAATATTTCAAAATCGGGCATGGTATATACGAGTGGTTGCTAATACCATTAAAGTTATCTAATGCACCCAATACATTTATGAGGATGATGAATCAAGTTCTATGGGATTACATTGGTAAGTTTTTGGTAGTCTATTTTGATGATATATTGATATTCAATAAAAGTAAAGAAGATCATTTATTGTATCTAAGGATTGTTTTGTAAGTATTTAGGAAAGATAAGTTATATGCCAATTTGAATAAATTAAATTTTATGCATAGCTTGGTATGTTTGGCGTTTATAGTTTTAGATGGTGTGAAAATGGATGTAGGAAAGGTAAATGTAATTTTTGAGTGACTTATCCTTAGAAGAATAACAAAGGTAATAATTTTCCATGGTTTGGATACTTTTTTATAGATATTTTATCAGGAATTTTAGTATTATTTTGGAACCAATAATATAATACATGAAGGGAAAAGAGTTTGTGTGAACAAAGGAAGCAATTGATATTTTGTAACTATTGAAAAAAGTAACAAGTTCTCTTGTTTTGGCATTACCAAATTTTAGAAAAGTATTTGAGGTTGATTATGATGCTTCACATGTGGGAGTTTGTGTTAGTAAGTCAATAAGAAAGGACTATATCATACTCTAGTGAAAATCTAAATGATGAATGAAAGAAGTGTTAAACTTATGATATTGAATTTTATGTCATTGTATAAGACTTAAGGATTTTTAGGAATTACTTATTACCGAAGGAGTTCATTTTGTATACAGATCACTAGGGCTTAAAAATTTTGATACACAAAATAAGTTGAACAATATGCATGCATAGTGGGTTTCTTTCTTATATGGTTACACATTTTTTATAAAAATAAATCAAGAAAATAGTATTAGGTAGCTAATTCCTTAAGTATACATGTGTCCTTACGAAGTATTGTGCTAAGTAAAGTAGTTGGATTTGAAGCTATTAGAAAATTGTATGATTCTGATCCCGAATTTGGGAGGATAGTTGAGAAATAAATTAGTTAAAAACTAGGTGAAACAGGTAATATTTCTGATGAATTTTTATGCAAGATGGCTATCTGTTTAAGGGAAATTAGTTATGTGTTCCATTTGGATGTATGTGGGATAATATTCTAAGATAATTACATAGTTATTGCTTAGGTGGTCATTATGGAAAGAATAAGACAATAACATTAGTGGAGGAAAATTATTTTTGGCACAAGATAAATATAGATGCAGTAATTTATGTTTCAATATGTAGGATATGTCAAGTTTCCAAGAGACATACACAAAACACTGGATTATACATGCCATTATTAGTACTAGTAAGAATATCATTACAATTTAGCATGGATTTTATAGTAAGGCTTCCTAACACACAAAGACATAGTCATTCATTTTTTTGTGTGGATAGGTTCTCTAAGATGGTGTAATTTGTTTCCTATAAGACTACAAATGATGCTACAAAGATAAAGATTTATTTTTTAAAGAAGTTTTTAGGTTGATGGTATCATGAAGTCTATCACTTCAAATAAAGACACAAATTTTTTGAGCCACTTCTAAAGAACCTTATAAAAATAATAGGCACTAAGTTACAATTTAGTAGTGCATATGATCCAAAAATGAATGGGAAAACAAAAGTTGTGAATTTGATCTTACGAAAATTGTTGATATGTATTGTTGGAGAAAATCTCAAACAATGGGACTTCGTATTTCCATACGTAACATTTGCCTACAATAGTTATTTGAATATTTCCATGGGTAAGTCACCATTTCAAATTATTTATGGAATAATACCTAATGGTGTTTTGGATTTGGTACAACTACCTATTTCAGAAAGGGTGAGTGATGATGTAAAAGCCTTTCGCAGAGCATATTCAACAATTATAAGAAACAATAAGGAAGAAGTAACAAGACAATAATGAAATATATAATATGGAATTAAATATAATATATTCAAAGGAGTTATGGTGATGGTATATTTGAGGAAGGATATATTTCCCGAAGGAAACTACATCAATCATAAGTACAAGAAGATTGATCCTTGTAAGACCTGAAAAGATAAATAACAACGCATATGAGGTAGATCTAATGCATAATTTTTCTATTTTTCTAGGATTAAATGTTTTATATTTTTATGAATTTAATGAAGCGGATGATATCGAGGAGATAGTGTGGAATGGAAGAAACAAATTTCAATGAAGAAGAAAGAGAAGGTGGCACATGTTCTTGATAAGAAAAAAATCAACACAAGGAAGGGGAGTTGCAATAAGTACTTGGTACAATGAGAAGGTTTACAACAAGAAGAAAACACATGGATCTCAGAATGGGATATAAATAAATATGACATATAAAATATTCAAAAATTCAATCAAAGGAACTCACAAGAGTTGATTTCTTTTTCAGCTAGGGAGAATGATGCTTTGATTTGGTAGCGTGTCTTGTTGAGGTCATAAATTTTCATTTAGGAGTCAAAATGACCCCATTTATTTTTTGACAGATAGATCTTGGAAATTTATATGCTAGGTTAATAAGTGTTATACACTTATGATCTTTCTTAACAATTTTGATAGGTCAAAATCATCCATCTAGGGCTTTGAAAATTGGGTTCGATGTTTTTTTCTATTTTTTTAAAATAAAAATATTGTATCTTTCTAGCCATGAGTCAACTTGAGTTTCAATTCAAGAAATAAATTATTTTAGGTGCATGGTTAATGTGCATAAATTTATATGATTTAGATATTTAAATTTAGAACTTACTAAAAATAGCTATTTGTAAAAATAGCAAGTCTTACTAAAAATAACAAGTCTAATCAAATTTGATTTAGAAGTCAAGTTTAATTAGGAGTCTTTTGGAATTCAAATAAGAGGGCATTTATTGTAGTGCAATGATCATAGAATAACAAGGATTGAATGAGTTTTATTTGAGTATTTTTTTTTCTTACCTATTTTAATTTGCTTGTTCTAGTTTGACCCATCGCTTTGTTTGTGAGTTTAGTAGTGATGGAGCCACTAATATAAAAAGACCACCATTTTCATAAGTGTTGGTATTCCTAGACCAAAAAAATTTGTCATGGATTTAAGAAATACATGTTGAGTAATAATAAGGAATAAAAACTAGATTCAAGAGAACTTAGGAGTTTTAGGAATTTGATGAAATAATGTTGGGTGGATATGGAATTTGTTATTTTTTTGATGGTATATTATTATCATTAAACATGTAGTTTTATAATTTATCACCATAAATTTTTTGAGTGCATACATATTTCCCCCTTGGAGTAGCATTTATTATATTAATGTACAAGAACATAATTTTTGAGTATGAAATATTCCAAAAAGTAAAAATAAATATTACTTGACCCATTTTTATGGTGAATCGATGCCAATTGAGACATTTCATCACATATAGCCAAAAACAAGAATTAAGTGCAATAATTTAATAAAATTTAGAAATATTTGAAAATAAAAAGATGAAATTACTTGCCATCCAAGTGGAGGAGATAAATACCACCTGAATTATCTCACCAATGATATAAACAACACACAAGTGTTAAAATAAATAAAATTTAATATTTTCACTTATATAGAGAGAGATGATTTCTAAACTTATAAATCATTTGTTATATATCACTTTGTAATTTTTGGAGCTCTATATTCTTAGTTTTTTTTTTTTTGACAAATAGAGATAGTCAATTTAGATATCATTAAAAGGGATGACAATATACCCGCAGAGGTAGCCCATGGGCCTTAGAAATGGGTGGGTTTCATTCATTTTTATCCTATGCCATAAGTTTTAAATTTTTGTTTTAAAAATGTCCTAGGGATATGAAATGGAAATAATAAAATAATAGGTGGCGAAAATAAAATGAGGGAAGTATGATTATGAAATAATCTATATGAAAAAAATATTTTAGGTGAATCAAGTTAGACTATTCACCAAAATCTTCACCCTCCAAACTGTATGAGAAAAATTTATGTATTTTTTAAAATCTTCATTAACCTAGTATGGAATGAGACATTTAGGTATAAATTTGTGACATGTCCATTTTTCTTATCTTTGCAGTTTTCAAGTCTTAGCACAAGGTGACCTACATGAATAGGGTGTTCATATACTTTATTAGTTTATTGATGAAATATTTTATCTATTTATTCTTAATGATGTTATTTGGATTTGATCCTATCTTTTTCTAAACTTTAAAATTATATCATATGCATATTCCTATACTATTATTCATCCAAGATAACTTGAAGATATATAAGAAGGCTATAAAGTTTGACTTCTAATGGAAATAAAAATTTGCAATAAAAATATGGAAAATAGGTTCACCCCTGTAGGTGTGTAAACAAAAACTCTATATTCACATAATGTTAGGAATAATTTCAAATGATAATGTAGTTATCACACATGAATGACCAAAACAAAACACACAATAAACCAAGATACTTTTTTTTTCTTCATTAATTGTTACAAGACAACACATGGGATTACCTAGAAAAACTCCACATCACATGAAACTCTTGTATATAAATTAACCCACTTATACAACATGATAACACAAGATGCACATCAATATCTTACTTTTAGAAACATACAAGTACAAAAGCATGACCCAACCATAATTATGAACATCACGAATAGGCACCTTCCATAATACCAAATTTTCATGGTTACATATTTATTATAATCATATTTTATTATTTAACCTTAAAGGTTTGAAGAGAACTTAACATGTAAACACACATTATCCTTTTCCCTATATTACATTTCCTTTCCTTTGTTTAACACTTAACTAATAAGGGTTCCATATAATTTATTACATTTATCTTATAGAAAATAAATTATATAACTTGATCGTTAATTATAATTATCTTAAAATTTACATATTATAAGTTTTTATTCCAAAATTAAATACTATGTTTTATCAATTACTTTCTCTCATATGGATCAATTGAAAGCTACTTTCACATTATAAGAAATATTTATTAATTGACAAGTAATCTCCAAGATAGTTAAAATTCTTAAAATAAATATGAGTAGATTAAATATTTCCTTTACAATTAGAAGCTTAGTGGTGTATTAATGCATTTCCTAATTTTCCATGTGATCCCAAGAACTTTACATTATTCTCCCCTTTTAATCATGTTTGGTTTCTAGAACAACCATACAATTGCATGCTAGACATTTTGTCTTGTATGTGATAAAAGTGACATTATTCCTTGCATATAATAATATTAAAAATTTCATACCCACATGAATGCACTCTACTAGGTTCTTTGGGAGGAACACACAAACTCTTACGGTGCCCATAAGTCTCTAGGTCTATGAAATAAGTTTATATCTGAACATAACTTAAGGATTACCAAAAGGGGTCATCCTATTATCTTATAGAATAATGTCCTAGAAAATTTTATCCATTACAATTACCATGAGGTGGTTTCATATATTTTGATGTTAAGAAAACATGTTCTTATGGTAACATGGATTTTTGGTCTTATCTCTTCTTTTGTAATTAAACTTCTATAGTCTATAAATGTTTCGATGCATTTTGAGATACACATGGGTCATATGAGTGTCATGTTTTAGAAAGAAGGTCATGTTATAAAAATACGTTCTCCCATAGGGAACAACTCATCTTATCATTTAAACCATGGAAGGGATTACTAATGAGTTGAAAGAGGTGGGTTCCATGTTTCTCTTAGTTGTTAAGATCAACATTATAGGGACACAATTTGATAGACAAACCTCATCATGGGCTTCGTTCACCAAATAATCTCTTAATAGGGTACCCATTTTATTTATTTTACTTTTTAAATCAAGGGTTATACATCTTGATACAAGCTAACATTAGAGTAATCCAACCTCCCTAAGATCAATTAAATCTAAGAGATACTAATGGATTCAAACATAAGGTTGTATGTATATACCTAAATTTTTATGCTTTCTATTTTCATACATGTTACTAACAATTCTCTTTTTAGGTTAGAGGTCATTAATGCATCTATCTCTAGAATGGGTTCCTTAAGGGGCTTGTTACGATATAGTGGTATGTTTATTCACGTAACCATTGGGTTAGGGATGATACATGAAGAGAGAACAACTTTTGGTCCCATTTATGTGTTTCTTTTTCTCATATTCCTCTTATTTTGCTTCACATTCTCCCAACATCGTGCTTATTATTGACCTAATTTATTATTTCATCTCTCATAATTATTATTTTTCATGAATCTTTACATATCTCCCCCTTTCTTTTTCCTCCTTGCCAATGCCATCACCCGGGTGATTTTCGTCTGTGAAAATTCAAAAACAAATCTAATTCCTTCACCCATGGGTGATGACATCAATATAAATACAAAAAATCTTGTTTGACATAAAAAATCAAATACTTATGGAAATTAACTCACCATTAGCTTTCCTCTCTTGTTCCAACTTGGATCTTCTCACTTAGCTCTTAGATTTCTTACATCTTGACTCTTGGCTTGGATATTATTATTTTTTGGATTGGTTTTCTTGCACTTTTAGGTCATATATAATGAGCTAGGACTCGATTGTTTCCCCTTCTCCACCTCAAAGTTGTTCTCTCTTGGAGTATGGTCCTTTAGGAGATATATGCATCAGCGACCGCCCCAACAGGTAAGTGTTCTAACTCATTTTGTTATTTTGTGTAAAGTAATTCCTTACATTCACTACATGCTCTATGTTAGATTATTATTTTATGGATGTATGCTAGGTTAACCTATTGTATTTCAGTTATTTAATATATGTTACATGATTTCCTTTAGTTAGCATATTATTCACATGCTTCTTTTGTTTATCATTACCCCCATAGTATCGATACCTCCATAGGGTTCCTTCCTCTTCTTCAACCTAAGACCTTGGAAACCTTAGTTTTTTTAGTGTCGGGGTTACTTCCCTTGGGGTATGTGATCATAACACTGCCTATACCCCCTTTAATTCTATCCATTTGTGCGTATGTATTGGTGTGTCCCTCACTCATTTCCTTGAATACCCTAGTTAAATGGATGATAAGTATGCACGAGGCCTAGACACATTTTTTCCCACCATCCATCCTTTGTGAACCTGATGTGAACCCTATTTTGTCCCTTTTTATCAAGCACATCTCGTCAAAATCACCCACTTTTGATTTTTTTCTTGTTTCATTTTTTAGAAGTATGAAAAATCCCCAAAAATAAATCATTCCAGATGCCACCACCACTATATCATTTCTTTACTGGGTTCGATCCTATCTCTTTTTGCCTAACCTCTCCATAGACTCCATTGGCCTTTATTTCATTTATTTACATGACATGTCATATATGTCCTATCAAGTCTTTATCACATATTCCTTTGGCCCCAATGAAACACATTTTACATGAGACGATTGTGTCAAGTAGCCCATTTCATTGATCTTATTATTGGTCATATCAACACTCCATCATGGAGTATCTTGGTCCTGGGATCTCAACTATGGTGAACAATCATCTTGAGAAATTGATTGTCAATATTAGGCTTTCATTTTTACTCATATTGTTGTGTGGTAGGAGATAATAGGAAAAATTATAATACCGCAATAATAATATCTCGAGTTCGGGAAGAATAAGAGATTCAAATTGAGGAAATCTCTTATGTCCTACCCGAAATCTGAAAATTCCTTGATAAGTTTTCCCAATACAAAGGGGAACCTAATTCAATAATTCATAAACATCTCCTTGACTTTTCTCTTATCAACTTGACGACATGGTGAATAGTGGGAATTCTACCATGGCATGATCATCTACGAATGCCTCTATTTTTTACCCCGATAATATTATCTTATAGCTCATAGACAAGATGAGTCAATAACAAACTACCACTATGGCCCAACTCCTTCAAATTCAAACTAGTACGATACAAGTGCTTTACCGTCCTAGCTTTAGCTCGATGGGTGTAACTCCACCACCCTTACCCAATGGTCCTAATGGGGCACCTATTTCCCAACCTCCCATTCACAACAAAGTCTTGAGGGTATTCCAACAAGATCCACTAGCACCTTACATTGCTAGTATGGATATTGGAGGCATTTCCCCCTCTATCTCATATGATGGGTCAATTGATCCTACTTTACACATTAAGGCCTTTGGAAATATTTATAAAGAGTGGATCAAAGTTAATTCCTATTCTTCCACTAAAATATTAGCTAAGACTCTTACTTTGGAGATGATTTGGACTGGTATCACACACTATCCCTAACTCTATAATGGAGTTAGAATCTCTAGTAACAACTTTAGTTAATGAGTTTCAATATCATGATTTACTTGAAAATAACATTAATGCTTTTATCAACTACAAAAAATATGAAAATGAATCAGCTAAAATGTTCACTAGTGTTGGAGTACCTTATATACTTAGGTAGAACACAATATTCCAAATGATAGTCTTTTTAACTCTTCCTTCAAGCATTAGAACCCCACCTTAATGACAAGGTTAGGTCCTTTGATCCTACCTCCTTGAATGAGTATTTTTAACAAGAAAAGAGACAAGGTTATCTCATGAGAAATTTTTAGAAGCATCATTCTATAAAACAATAAAATAAAGAGATAAAGATGCTACAAAAATAGAAGAATAAGAATGCCACGGATGACGGAGTCTCAAACACACTTCCTTTTATCGATTTTACAAATAGAAAAAACTTTGATATTGATGAAAAAAGTATTAACATTTAGATACAACCTTCCCATTATCATCCATTAACTAAGGATGAGTCGAGAAAGTGTGTGTAAACCATTTAGCTCTATACTATATCCTTATTCACCCATTCCCTAATAGCATGATGAAAATAAATTCTTACGGTGGAATGCAAATGGGGGAACTCTCATGAGAATTGTCATGCCCTCCACATGGCTTCCATCACTTTCTTTTTAGGACTTAAATTTGACCATGAGGCCATCTCTAGAGAGCACTTGATTGAAGCAGTCAAGTCTCATGACACTCAAAGACACAAGGATTATCACAATGTCGTTAATCAATCGAATCAAGAACTTAAAATTTTCTCTAACCATATGCCAAATCATATTTCATGTGAAGGATATAAGAAACTAGAAAAACACCATGAAAAATGTGGTTGATCCTAAATATTTTCTCAAGAACACAGTGGCCATTAATGATGTGAGGCATGCAATACCATATATAGAGCAAGGATATCCTCCATTAGTTCACCCTAAGACTCACAAATTTATTTATCCCTGTGTATTCCAAAATCAAACTCCTATAGTTAAAACCCCATCTTCCACAGATGCCATCGGCTCCCCGTAACAAATATTCGTAGGGCCAAAGGTGTATGAAGCTATTTCTCTAGTAACAGATGCATTTGGTAAGGTCAATAGTGATGAGCACTAGAAAATAGATATTTATGAAGTTTCTATAATCATTCCTCTGGAATTTAATCATGTTTTAGTGGATTCTAAAAACTTTCATCCCGCTACTTAGATCAGCCACAATGGATGGGATCCTTTGGAATAAATTTCTCATATTCCTAGACCAATACCCTTTCTATATCTCATGTGCATGTCACCTCATCATCGTGAGAGACTCATGACTGTGGTTTTTATTTGAATATACCTATCCCTCCTACTTTGGGTATTATCCTACATCACACGGTTTAGAAGAGAGTATCTTCCATCGTGTAAGGAATTCCATTTGTATTTACTAAACCAATGATGTATGAATTTGCATCTATTTTTCCATATCAGCCATGATTCCAGAAAAATTCATTACGGATGGAAAATCCTTCACTCTTTATATTTGTATAAATTGGCCAAAACACATTCAAGTGTGCCTCAATGATGACGATGTTGGTACTATTGTGGTCTCTTTAGAATTCATTAAGGCTCTAGGATAGTCAATAAATAATTTCAAGACCACATGTACTACTTGTCAAGGGTATGATCGTTGAAAAATTTAACCTATAGGTTGTATTTGGTTTCCCATCACCATTCCCCTAGGATAGTGTGTGTGAATGTTATGGTATTTAACTTCCCCTATCATACAACATTCTCCTTGGTCAAACTTGGACCTACCACATATGTGTGGTTTCCTCCTCAACATATCAATGTGTTAAGTTTGCACACCAAGGAGAAATATATAAAATCCAAGGTGACCCAAATCCTGGAATTATGATACTCTCAATAAATGGGATGTATAAATACTAAAATATTCAAGATGTGTTACTTATCCCATTACATGAAGATTAATGTTTTAATCATCATGTTGAGTCCCTTCACAAGATAATTCAAGTCATCCAGAGTTGGTTGGGAACACGCATCCCAATCTCTTGGATTATGATGATGATGAACCTAATAATATTACCATTAGAATAAACACTTCTAACCTACCAAATCCTCTCATCTCAAAACTTCCTCCTAACTTGCAACCTCACAAGAAGGAGCAATCAATTCCCGCTACTACTTATTGAACACCTCAACCTCCATCGTAACAAAAGGTTTGACTTGAAAAATAAGTTGATTATTTACGATATATACTATTACCCCTAACTACGATGATGGTTATCCTCTAGATGATCCCTATTTGTCTAGTTATGCCAAAAATCAAGATAGTGGGTCTTCGGTTACCAAATTTCCCTCTAAATAGTGTTCACTAGTGATGTGAATGTTATTCTTATGCAAGAATACCCTTCATATTCATTTGAGCCTCCTCCTAACAGACTAGTTCTTGAGCCTCGAGACAGCTCCACTATGTTCATATTCCCCACTCAACTCCATCACTAGATCACCCATTGAACTTACTCATCTAAGAGAAGGGGAATGTATACCTAGATTTGCTTATGAATCCGATGATCTCATGGATGATGAAACATCAGATTTTTGACATCATCTATGTTGAAATTTTTAGTCACTCATATCCTCCCCTACCTCTTGCCATTATGGCTCCTCCACCTTATGGGGTAGATCCATACTCCACATGACATGAGGCTCCGGACCATGATGTGTTTGATTGTAGAGCCTATAGAAATCACATGAAAAATATTGAATATAAGGTGAGATGAGATTAATTTTGAAAAGATAAAAGTCCTCATTCCTTAACCCCATTATATTTTTCACACCATATTTATTTCTCACATATCAATGCAGATTGTTGGTTCATGCATAACAAGCACCTTGTTCTGAGTCTTCTTCAAATAGAAAAAATCGTAGAGACAACTCATCTTGGAGATATCTACCTTCCACTAGACCATTCAGACCACAAACTACATATGGGCCTCCACCTTTCCTTGAGCCTTGCCCCACTCTTGATGATGACATTCGGTGTGGTTTCATCACTCGGTTGGAGAACCACATAGATGACACCCTATTTTTCATATGATTTGAATTCCATCGTAGGGTAGCCATCACACAACGTAATATTGAGGACCTCATGAATTGTGTTTGCATTCACATATTAAACCAAGTAGATGAAGTCATCACCAATACTCTAAAATCTTTCGCCCCTCATGGCTAAACATCTCCCTTAAAAATACCTTGATTTTATTTGGCCTCGGTTTCTCACCTTCCCTTGGGTTATCGGGCCCCCTTGTTTTTTTCACATCTGAACCAATCTTATCCTTTCTCTCGCTATTCACCCAAATTGGGTTTATCAGAGATCTATTTTTCACTGACATCTCCTACCATTGGAGTGTTGTAGTCTAAATTCCATCTATTTTGGCTCTAATTCACCCTTTCTTTCCTTAAATGTATTATCGTGGCCGTGTGCATCCACGGCTTATTTTTTTGAACTTTCTTTGATTGATCCCTCATCTCTACTTGTTTTATTTCTAATAATCATTATTTTTATTCCTAAGTAGCATGAGTATTACTACATACATGCATGAGAAATATAGCAAAGTGATAAGTAAATCACCATCCATAAATTTCAACATTCACAAAAATCATCAAAATAATAATATATTTTGATGATTTTGGTGAATGTTAAGATTTATGGATGATGATTTACTTATCCCTTTTCTATATTTCTCATGCATGTATGTATGAATACTCATGGTACTTAGAATACCAATAATGATGATTAGGAAATAAAATCAGATAGGATGAGAGATCAATCCAATAAATTTAAAAACCTAAGCGAGGATGCACATCACCACAAAAATACACTTAAGGAAAGTAAGGGAGAATTATAGCCAAAATAGACATAATTAAGACCTCAACACTCCAACGATAGGAGATATCAGAAAAAAATATATCTCTAATAAACCAAGTGGGGTGAATAGACCAAACAAGGATAAGATTGGTTCAAATGTGAAAAACCTGTGGTGGGCCAACAACCCAAGGGAAAGTGAGATACCACGAGGATAAATAAAATCATGGTATTTTTAAGAGAGATGCTTAGCCAACAGGGAAAATAATTTTATAGTATTGGTGATGAATTCATCTAATTGGTTTAATATGTGACTAGACACATGATTCATGAGGTTCTTAATAGTATGTTGTGTAATGACTACTTTACTATGGAATTCAGATCATATGAAAATAGGGTATCATCTACATGGTCCCGCAATCAAGTGAGGATGCCACACCGAATGTCATCAAGAGTGGGGCAAGGCTAAGGGAAATATGGAGGCCCTTATATAGGTTGTGGTCTCGAATGGTCTAGGTAAGGTGTAAATCTCTTAGAGGAGTTGACTCTACCCTTGTCTTTTCATGAAGAAGACTCAGAACCATACATTTGTTATACATGACCCAACAATATGCATGGATATGCAAGAAATAAATATGGTGTGATAAATATAATTGGTCTAAAGAATGAGGCCTTGTATCCTTTCAAAATTGATCTCATCTCACCTCATCTTCAAAATTTTCATGTGATTTCTATAGGTTCTATAATCAAACACATCATGCTCTAGAGCCTTATTTCATGTGTAGTATGACTGCATGCTGAGAAGGGGAAAGAGTCATAATGGCAAGAGGTAGGGGAGGATATGAGTGACTACTAAAGTTCAACATAGATGATGTCGACACATCTTATGTTTCATCATCCATGAGGTCATTAGCTTCATAATCAAATCCGGTATACATTTCCCTTCTCTTAGATGAGTAAGTTCACCCATATATATATATATATCAAATCCCTTTTTATACATTGAAAACATACATCATAATCTCTCAAAATGCATCATCTCTATCTAGGTGGCTCAAGCATCATTACCCCCTTCGGTTTGTCTCGTATTATTTATGTTGAAGGTGTCATTCTAGATGCTCGAGATGTGTGAGCTACAGACTCCACTCTAGATCAAGCTGCGGAGGCCGATCTCTATTCTCTTGTTAGTTGTGCCTCTAGTATCTTGATCCTCTCTATAGCACTCCTAGCATCTAATAGGATTTTTCCTACTCTTGAACCATGGCACCATGTGATTGTAATAAACTCTATAACATTAGATCTATGCTTTTGGTTCCTTCCAACACATGTGCATTCCTAAATCTCTGCAATGTCTTGACATCCTATCCAACTAGCTGAAATGATCCTTAACTAACTCACCATTTGAAGGAAGTATGAGGTTGGCCATAACTGAGGTGTCCTAGAAATTCAACATTGGATCTAGGATCTCTAGTGTGCACTCTCACTCAACGAGTTTCACTCCTTTGTCGTCTGCTCCGTAAAAACAAAAAATTATCTCATCAATATAAATATAAATCATCAAATCTAATCATCTATTATTCATAAATTAAATCATCACACTCATACCTTGCTTCCCGACTCGATCGATGACAATCTTGTTATCTCCATGACTACCTAATAGTGCCTCATCCTCATAAAATATATGTGATCTCCACCTAACATATTGTTCCCGTCTATCACTAGGAACCAAAATAAAATCTCCTCTATGGCGGTCGATAGTCTGTCATGTAGCAGTAGAGTAAATTCCTTCCCCAATGGTGTTAGGTAACCACTTCTTGTATGCCGCATCCTATGCCCCCTCATCTATATCCATGGTTGTTTCTCCTGTTTGGTTCTAGGACCAATTGTGCCTATATTTCCCATTTATGGGTCTTGGTCGGTGGGTCCTCCATTAGAGCCCTCATCTGAGCTCTCTACTATAATAATCTCTAGTGGGTCCTAACCTACCCTACCTTTCCATAACTACCTCCATCCTTGTCTACATGTATCTTGTACTCTTTAGGGAAATAATGTTGGTACTCTATCCACTATAGTCCAGTAATCATGGTATAACGGCAGGCTTGGGCCCCCTAAACTATCTAGGTAAACTATCAATTAGATATTTATTTATCCAAAGTGAAAATAATGACATTATTTCACCAATAAGAATATACTTATGAGAGAAAAATTTAAGGTAGAAATTTGGTATGTGATGAATACCTAGATTTCATGAAGAGGTTATACATTGAAGACCAAAGGCCGATTAAGACAACTCCTTTTTTTTGGGAAGGAATACCTAAGAAGTAAAGGAAAACCACAAGATAAAATTAGAAGTATAGGTTGGTTGATTTCATAGTGGGAGCTAGGTCCTGGGAAGTGGGGTGATTCCTAGAAGGTTGTGAATCCACATTTTAAAACAAATTAAATGCTGATAAGAACATGAAATAGAGATTCCTACTGTAGTTGTATAATTTAGGTATCTCACACAAGCACAATAATTTAAATATAATATAAATAGTGAATACAAGATTAAATTTAAAGTGGGTGGTGGGTTGTTAAGGTCTGTAGGTGTAGCAGAGGGTATTATGGAGGTCTGGGTGAAGTTGTGGGAGGTTTTGAGAGGTTTTGGGTGAGGAAATAAGTTTTTGGTCTAAGGGAAAATGTCAGTCACAAAGAACAATGCCGATAATTTTCTATAATCGGGATTGGTTGGATAACCAATCATGGTAGGGGAAATTAGGTGATAAAGGTGAAAAGGGGTTGGTTTAGGCTCTCTTTGATTACACAAAGTGTTGGGAAGGTTTAGGCAGGGTGTTGGGATTTAGGTGAAGGCTTAGTAGGGGTGAAAGAGGTGGTTGGAGGAACATAGAGGTTCAGGTTGGTAGGGTATTGGGTAGATGGGTGATGGATGGTATTTGGGTGAGAAAGGAGTCATACAACAAAATACAATAAGATATCTAATAATAAATTTGAGGACTAACAACCTAGTTAAGATACTTATCTGATGATTTGGAGATTGGTGGATGGTGGTGGTTGGTTGGTACTTGTAGGAGAGACGGGATGAGATCTAATTCCATGGAAATGAATACTTGAGTGATTCTCTCGTGGGAGTGATTTGAGGCGTTGGACTAGGAGGTTGGTTGCAAGTGAAGAAATCGAATGCTGGTGCTATGTTTGATCATCTCGAGGCTCAATCAAATGTAAGGATACAAATGAATAGTCTAAAGAAAACCAAAGGAAGAACCTCAAGAAAGAGTTGAAAAATCTTTATTTAAAGGAAGCGATGATGGTTCCTTGACCGGTGCAGTGAGGAATAACCATCGGCCTACGAAGAAAAGGTCCAATTGTCTAGAAATAGCCTATTTCTTCCCGTTTTGGCATGGGTTTATATTGGTAATAGGTTAGAAGTATTGATTATCATTTAAACCTGTGGTAAATTGATGGGAGAGGTAGTTGGCTATAAATATTATGTTTAGAAAGAGTCTCGGTTAGGTAGGGGAAGTGATGACTTAGTCTTAGGTGGTTAAGGGGAGTGATGACTTAGCCTTAGGTGTTAAATGGCCATGGAATGGGTCTAAGGTGAGGTGGAGAGATGAGGTGGAGGGGTGAGGTGGTAATTAACCTAATTTTTATTATTATATTAATAAACATGTGTTGAAGGGGTCATGGTAAGGGGGTATGTTAATTGAATGGGGCTTAGAGGGTTGCAACCCAATTTTTGGTGTCTACATTTGCCACTTTTGTCGTGATGCTTTTATTGATGAGAAAAGATTAAAAAAAATAAGATGCCCCAAATATGGGTGGAGGTGATACCCCTCAAACAAGGAATTGATGTAGTGGAAGTTAGAATTAATGATGAGTTTGACAAGTTGGTAGGTGATGAAAAATGGGGTAAGTGTGTAGGTGTAGGTGTAGGTATAGGTATAGGTGTATGTGTAGGTAATGGGTGTGATAAGGTGGAAACATTCAAATGCACACACACATCTAGAATGCAACAAGGAAAAAGTTTGAAGAGCACACAAAATCTACATTTTCAAAGGTCGATAGTTTATCTAAACAAAGGGGATGTGGTCTAGGTATCCAAGGTATATGATGTGATCCTAGGAAAAAAATTGGTCTAGGTGCAAGAACAGGTATAGGTGTGTTATAAAACACTAAAAAGGTTTGGTATGGTTGAGATAAACATCAAAAAATCAACGCAAGGCAAGGCCGATAAGTGAAAAAAATGGGTATCCTTATCGCACAAAGAGAGCAAGTATGCAAGTTCAATTGTCAAATATTTGGGGTCATTTCGGCGAGAGGGTATATAGGTTAGGTAAACGTGTTAGTGTCATCATCAAATGCAAAGTGGATCATATGGCTATTATTTTTTTGGCTGGCCATGGCAGAGCTGACCTATCAAAATGTGAGTATTAGTTATGGTGTGATGTATGCAGCGTATCGTAGGAGACTTAACTATTAGTATTGATGATTGTTGGTGTCGATTGTTTCGCCCTTCCGTAATCAAAGGGTTGAAGGTTTTTACCTACCTTGATGGGAGTCCTAGAGGACATAGTGTTTTACAGGTCTATTTTTCATTAGCACCGAGAATAATTGGTGTAGTTATACAAGGAGTTATGGGCGTACAGGATGATATGATGATATGGTCTCTATTGTACCTATGAGCACATTGTGTGCCTTTATCCACTTGGTCTACCATGATAAGGGTGGGAGGTAGGTGTATATAGGGAAAGATATAGGAGGTTGTTTCGGATTAGAGAGTAGATGAGGTTAGATGGGGTGACCCAAGATACAACATCGGGTGATAATTTTAGTGGTGAATATTCATAATATGGTGAAAATTTCATTTTAGGAAAATTTGAAAAGGTGATTTTTTCAGAGTGGGTCGGTGTCCTGTTTGCCTAAAATTTATAATATATATTTTTTTGGGGTCGGCTTCACCTACATTTGAAAACATATCCTATAAAAACCTAGGTGATTCATCGGGTAATATACTACGGTACTACCACAAGTAGCTTACCAATACCAGAACTTGCATACTCTTAAGCACCGTAAATTGATGTTAGCCTATTAGTAGTTTATATTCAGTGATAGATGATATTTTACGATACACAATAGGGATATAGTTGACACGTGATAAGGAGGTATTACAAATGCACAACAAGGGGGTTATTTTTGACGCGCAATAGGGCTATATCTTGTATAGTTGAAGCACGACAAAGAGGTATTACGACGCATGACAAGGAGGTATTATAGATGCACGACAAGGGGTTAGATGTTGATACGTGACAGGATAGAGTTGATGCGTGACACATACAATTGATGCCTTGTTGATGCATGACAGAGACAAGACGATTGCGCATTGTTGACGGATGACAGGATATTTGGTGTGTTATTGACATGCGACAAGGGGATTAGTTGTTGACGTGTGACATGAATTTTGACTCTGACGTGCTACTTGGTTCTTTTGCTGATGCAGGACTCTATTCAGAATAATGAAAGGTGTTACTCCTCAGAATGTGAAGACCCTAAAAGTAACTAAGAAATATCATAAGTACCTATTTAAGTATTTTGGAAACTCTACTGATACAGATATTGAAACTACCAACAACCATATAGCTACCACCATAAAGAATCAAAATACTGACTGTGTGGAAGGTAATATTGAGGTGGACATGCATTCTGCACAGTATTAAACAAATGACACCTATGATAATATGTCCAGATCTTCAAGATATAATCTGTTGAGATACCGAGATCCTCGAAGATATTCTTCCTATTGGGGTGCAACCAGGAGTGCATCAAGATATCACACATACAAATACTCAAAAAATGGAGCACATAAATCAAATTCAAATTCTAGTTCACGAAAGAGGAAACTAGGTGATTGTGATATTGCTCAAAATTCTACTCAAAAAAGTAAAACATTGAAAACAAACAAGAATATGTGGACCATTGGTAGGACATACAAGTTTGATTGGGTAGCCAAATTTCTGTTTATCAAACCTGTACAATCATCTAATTTAGAAGAGATCCCATCTAAATGTACATGTACAATATGTACGTGGAAATTGGGAAAGTAGAAAAAAATGCAAATGAAGCTGGACACTATAGAAAAACATTGTGGAAAATAATATTTGACTGTAACGAGGGTGGATGGACAGAAAATAAAAACACACGGTGTGGAAAACTAGAAAAGAATGTATGCATGTTAAATACGCAGCAGATTATGAAGCGAGAGAATAAAAATACAAACATCTCGTGGAAAAGTGAGGAACGATTACATCGCAAATTGGTAAGATGAATTAAACAAATCTACATGCAAAACTCATACAATTCTCTACTTTATTTCACATACTAAAGAAAGGAAGACTGATTTTGGATTTCCTTGATTTTAATTTTTGTATCAATATAATGGAATGCCAAACGTACCTCGTCTCATTGGTCTTAAAGTAGTGGATGGGAAATGGAAAAATTCCTTTTGATTATAGAGAAGGAAGATTTGAAAGAGAATGGAAAAAAATCATTGTTTATCTCTCTTTCAATTGATGAAGTGACAGCATTCGACAACACTGCATGGGTATGTATCCATGCTATACTTTAGAAAATCATATAAGGACACCTCATATGTTGGGTGTTATGAAAATGATTGAAAAATGTAATGCCGAAAACCTACATAAAATAGTTGTTTCTCATTTGAAAGATATTGATGGAATGACTGATTATGAAATTGTTATGAAGTTGGTATGCATCAGAGGAGATGGTGCATATTTCATGCAAGGTCACCGAATAGGGATGTGTGTTAGATTACAAACAACAGTGGCCCCATATATGCTACCAATTCATTGTATGGCTCATCAGAATGAATTTAGCGTATAAAATGGTAAGCAACTATGAAAATGTTGCTAAATTAGAAGACCTTATAAGAGAACTTCATGCCTATATGGAAATCAGCCCAAAGTGATTTCTTGAGTTCTAGAAATTCATAATTGGAATTATAGGTGGAAAAAACTTCTAACAAATGTTGAGACTAGATGGATCTCTTTGTATTAACTTACATGCAGAGTTCATGAGGAGTATCCTTCATTGGTTGGTTTCATGCACAAATATCATCATGAAGTTGATAGGGTGAGGGACTTGTTGTTCCATTTAACTGATTTAGAGACATTGCTTACATTGGTTGGTATTCTTCCAATGTTGTAGGAGATCAATACATTGATGAAGCATGCATAGGGGAGATTAATCTATATTGTGGATTTTATACGGATGAGAAAAATGGTATGTAAAAGTCTTGATATCTTGTATTGTTACTAAGATAGTTTTGATACACCTGTTTTCAAGAATTGGAAAGATTTATTAGATCTTAAAAATCCCAAAGAACTATTTGAGATTTAATATTCACGATCACCTCGCATCACCAAGTAATAGGAGGGGCTTACCTTACCACGCATATTTTGCAAAAACGTCAAGATATTACAAGATTGGAATGAGAAGATGTTCCCATGACACGTAATCTCTTTGATTCTGTTATAGTTGAAACAAGAATAAAGCTTTAAAAAAATTCAGAATCCTTATCATCAGAAATTAGAGAACGTTTCTCCAAAGATAAAATTCTTGAAGCAATGGGTGTGATGAATCCTAATTTTTGGAATACTAAAGGTGGTCTTGTAGACTTTGTAAGAAATCATTTCCATAAATCCATGGGTACAATAATGGAACATTTCACAAAGACTTCAGAGTTCAAGGGTATGGAAATCAAAGGTATACTAAATGCTGATCTATTCAAGTTTCAATCAACAAATTTTGTAACAACAATGAGGAACCAATATAAAAATTTAGATGAACCTTCCAAAGTGGTGCTATTACAAGGTGTGGTAAGGAATCTATAAAAGTTCTATCTTACAAGAAGATATCAATGAATATTTCAGATTATATGAGTTATGCCAAACAATGATTTTGGGGTCTATGGAGGATGAAAGGGTTTTCAGTGCATTATCATTTATAAAATTAAAATTGAGAAATAGGTTGGATCAAAAATCGGAAAGTTACATGAGGTGTTATGTATCTCACTAATCCATGGAAACCTTTCCTTTTGACAGAGAAATTACACATTGGAATTCCTTTGCGAAAGAAGAGGTGTGAATAATACATCTACAAGTACAATTGTTCCTAACGTTGAGAGTGGTATTGGTGCATTGTCACACTCTACAGAAGAGAACATCGAGTTTGAAGAAGCTATTGATAATGGATTGTTTCAACTTTAAATAGGTATCTCCTTCACCTTAATTTTATTGTTTTTCACCTTAAAAAAATTCAGCTCTTGTTATCATTAAAGATGTTATAGGTATATATATTTACATTTATTTAAATTTAAAAAAATTACTTTTATTAAAAACGTGGGTTGACATCCATCCGAGGAAGTTGGTACTTCTCGGACCTGCAATGTCAAGCAACTCACCCATCTATCTACTATTCCATTTCTCGTGATGAGTTTTCTTTAAAAAAGATCTAGTACACTACGAGTGATGATTTTACACCATCTAAAACACTAGAGGTAACTTAAACCCTATCATATGAACTTTCTTGATTTTTTACAATTATGTTTAATTTATTTTTTATATTTGAAAAATGCTTTGATAAATTTTTCAAACTTTGTGGGATAAAATCACACAATCAAATTTTACAAAGAGGAAGATTTTTCCATATTATACAATTCATAATCCATGATCCATTATACAATTCATCATCCACGATCGTGTTTGAAGATAAATCTATATCCACATAAAATTCATCATCATACATATATATCCTATCATTATCATATCATAATCCCGACACTCCAATTATTATTAAATTCATCATATCATTATCATAATTCGACACTTCAATTATTATTAAAACATTTATTTATCTATTTTAAATGTGCGAGAAAAATCTCTCATCCTAACACATTCAATTTTTTTAAAACAATTATCCATTATCATCATTCATCATCATCTATATCCATTCTAATGTCATCATGGTCATATCATTAGAAGTGTAGAGAAGATGAATTTGAGAACATTTAAATGTCTCTATCGTACAACATTCCAAATCTTCTTAAAACAATTATCCATTATCATCAACAAGATTCCATGATCATGCTTAAAGCTAAATCTACGTCCACATATAATTTCTAATAATCCATATGTATGAGACTGATTCTACTATAATGTCATCATCCACATCTAATACAATCATCATTACGAGTAGGAAAGAATCATAAATGCCATATACAATCTAGAAATTCTATACATAATATATATAGGAAGTTATAAAATTAAATATTATACAAGTATTTCAATTTTTCAAAGGATATCAAATTCAACTTTCAACTTTCAAATATAGATAATAAAATTCAAATGCCATGACCATAACATTCAATGTTTGAAATTTTCAAATATAGATTCATTTTTTTAATTTTCCACACTCAATAATGAAAATTTTCAACCCTCAATTTTATGTATCCCTTTCCACTCCCTGTACTCCTTTCCCCAATGGATTCTCAAAGCATGTACCCCTTTCCTCAACAATGAAATAATCCCGAGAATTTATGAGATCTTCCGTAGCACTATTTAGATTTTTTAAATTCTATTTTCTTGATTTGTCGCATCTCCATGGGGCAACAAATTTGGATCAGCAACTACCTTAGTTTTGAATAAAATTTTAAGGCTAAATCCATGCTCTTTAATTATCCGCTTCAGTGTATTGTTTTGTTTGTTAACCAAAACAAGATTTTCCTTCAAATTCTTCATTGTGGATAAATTGTTCTTTGCGGTTTCCAAGTGAACTTGGAAAAATTTTGCTTGACTCTTCAAATTTTCATATTTCAACAAGAAAAAAAGTGATGTCAATTCAACATATTACTAAAATAAGAAAACTTTAAATTTAAAAAAAAATTGTTTGAAAGTGATAATACTTCATGATCGCTCTATCTCTCTCTAATTTGTAAATGCTACCAGATCCTTGTCCTTGGACCATTTGTTAAAATATGTTTGGGCCTTAGCACTAATATTTTCCAATTTGTTTAATGTCTTATCCAAAATGTCATCTTTATAGTTGTTTTTATACGTGACAGTTCCACTTCTTGCTTGGGTAAGTAAGGAATCCATCTTCACAGTTGATTCTGGACTACAACGTATAAACTATCCCTTTGCCAATAATTTTCATAACGACTTATTATCTCATTGATAAGTACTTTATCCCTTCTCTCCCATTCTATGAGTTGACTAATATGAGGTAGAATAAACTCATTGACATGGGATTGACAATCATAACCAATTAAGTTCTCTAAAGGAAAAGGTAGCAATTGTTCACCATCTGTATCTGATGAAGATGATCTCACTGGAGAGGTATGGGGGCTTTTGGGTTGATCAATTGCTACTTGTTTCTGCCTTTGGGTGGCCTGATCCTATTTGTGATAAAATAAATCAATATTCAAACAAATAAATCTAAAGTGAAATGTAATTCAATATGGTAAATTATGTTGAAATAGAAGTATACTTGCTGGCCTTGAATCATCTCACGTGTATTGAAAAATCCAGTTGGGTCATTGCTATCAATGCCCAAGTAATCTTCATCTAAATTTATATTATTTAAAAACCAATATGCCCGTTACACTGGGCAAGCCACCAAGTGAGAGGGTTGGAATTCGAAACAAGGAGGAAATGTTTAGTGTCCCACTAGGGGCCGAAGAAATTGGCATGCATTTACCAATGTTATTTTTTCCTGATCCTCTGGTTGGCATTTTGAATATTATTGGTGAAGGAGGGGTGGTGCCATTGTTTGTACATAAGGAGGACTACAATGTGTTGAAAAGTTCAGGAAAAACATATGAAAAACTAGAAAACAATCCAAAAACTATGAAATTAAACGAAGTACTATTCAAAACATGTACCTTATTATTGAGGGTAGCTTGTCATGCGGTGCTTGAGGTGGTCATGTTGGAGTAGTAATTTGTGGCTTTTGAGTTGTTTGTTGTTGGGATTGCTGAGGTGGTTGTTGAGAAGACACAAATGCATGCGACTGAAATGAGTGAGTTGGAGAAGATGGTTAACTTTGAGAAACATGTGTATGGTCCAAATTCCCTACAATGTTATCAAAATACAATTGTATGTCAATTCAATAGGGTAAAATTTAAATGGGAAAATGAAAATAAAAATTTGGAATTTATAAATAATACATGTAAGGGTATTACTTCTCTGGCGTTTAACGAATTGAAATGGTTGGGGGTTCGGAGATGAGTGAGCTTCTATTTCAGATTTTGAATCTCTCGATGCCTTAATGTGTTGTTGGCCTCTTCCTCTTGATGTTGCCTTTTTTCGAGGAAGGGCCTCCATAAATATTCTTTGTAAATAGTAAATAGTTAATACCTGTGCACAGTGTAATGTCGAAATACAAACTTTATAGTTTATACCTGTTGTTCTTCAAATGGAATTAAAAAATTCATCAACACCTCGTCCGTGCAAGTGGGAATTGGTTTGTCTTTTAAATTTAAAAGATCCTCATAATAAAGGCCAAGGAGATAGTTTGTGGAGTAAATGATAGGTTTTTCTGAAAGCTTTGCATTTGTAATGTCAGTTCTTATTTTTTTGATAAAAAAGTGCACCAATCGAATTTTTGTTTTGCGGTAGTTGCAACAATGTATGCAATGGCCCATTTTAGTATATATGTTTACCAACCCTGCAAAACTATTCTAGATTGAAAAAAAGAAATCATTGCAGAAATAAAGTTATTTGTAATTGCTTGCGTATCCACACCACGTCTAGATTTATTAACATGAGTTGCAAATGCCAAAAAAAAGTTGGAATTAATATAAATTTAAATTTTATAAAAATCAAAAATGAATAAAAAATGAAAAATGAAAATAGTTTACACTTACAATCAACATGGAAACTAAAATTCGATTCAAGATATTTCTTATCATCTTCGATGAGTGTTGCCTTCATTGTAACAAAGGGTAAATTTCTTAATGGGAGGCCTGTAAACCAATGAATATCAATCTGGGTCAATACCGAATTGAAACAATCGGTCGTCGTCCATAGTAACATTAAATAGGTCGTCCTCTATATTGTAAGAGGAGAGAAGATAGTTCAAAATATCTTGTTCTGTTTTGAAATGGGGCATCTTAACAAGCCCACCAAACTCACATGCATTGATTAATTCCTTGTATTCCAAATTCATTTGTAAAAAGTCCTAGATGTGGGGGCACAAAGGATTCCTGTAGAGTATCTTGTGAATGGATAGGGCTTATGGGTTGACTAGATTTTCCTCTTGATTTTTTTCTTGAGCTTGGGATGCACTTGTACCCACCATTGTAGTTGTCTTTGATCTTGATTGTACTTGGCTTGGATAATGGATTCTTTTATACAAGAAAATTTGAGAGCTGAAAAGTGTAAACATGAAAATGACTGGTGGGAGGGTATTTGTAGGAAAAAACTAGGGTCAACAAGCCTCGTTGACGTGCGTCAACGAGTCTTGTTGACACGCGTCATTGAGTCTTTTTGACACATGTCAACAAGCCTTGTTTATGAGTGTCAACAAGACTCATTGGCACACATCAACAAGAATCGTTGATGCATGTCAACAAGGCTCATTGGCATGCATCAACAAGGGTCGTTGACATGCATCAACAAGGGTCATTGACACGCGTCAACAAGGGTCATTGACATGCATCAATAAGGGTCATTGACGTGAGTCAACAGGGGTCATTGACACATGTCAACAAGCCTCATTGATGTGTGTCAACAAGACTTGTTGATGTGCATCAACGAGGCTTGTTGATGTGTGTCAATGAGGATTTTTTATGCATATGGATAACCCTTACCGACGTGCATCAACAAAGCGCCAATATCTGCAAATATGCAATCTCTCGGCTCAAAAAATGAGTGAAAATTTAGTTCTGAAAAGTTGGTAAATTCACCTTTCACTAAAACCGGTTCTGAGGATTTTCACCAGGTATTTTCCACCTCCAATTTTCTAGAGGTGTCTTAAAATGAACCCCTGTACAACATATTATCAAAGGGTATTTTCTATTCTTTCACCAAGAGAGATTTTACGGAGGCCATACCTCAAGTATCAAAAGTTCATAAACATAGAGGAGGAGTTGGAGGGTCTACATCTTTTAAGATGGATCTAGGGCACAAGGCCATGGAGCACGAGTGCATACCCATAGATCATATCGGATGACAGTTCAAACTTATAGCAGAATGTTCCCCCTCCATTCCCATAGTATCATAGAGATGATGCATAGATACCATTACCTCTTACACATTCGACAAATACACAAGGGGTGGAGGAATAGGTAGCTAATGTCGAGATAGATGATGTTGGGTGCATAGTTGTGTATAAGTAGTGCTTTGGATGACTTAGTTGTAGGTAGAACCAACTAGGCCAAGACAACTTGATTTGTCCTTATTTATTAGTGAGAGAGACATATTAGAGGGCAGGTGATAGCATTACGGACACAATTCACTACATTAAAGGAATAGGTAGTTAACCTACATGCACAACTAGTGGCAACATAGGCATAGGTCAGTGATAGGGGAAAGGTTGTGGGTAATATAGGCCTAGGTTACTATTTTATAGGAACACGTGGCCACACTACGTATACGGCTAAGCAAGAGCAACACGGGTATAGGTCGGGTCCATAGGACATGTTGTTTCCCCTCCTTCACCTCCAAGGGTACATGATAGGAAAGAACTACGGGGACGGGGTCCATCATTATAGGTACAAGCACAAGGAAATGGTCCATTACTATAGGTATAGGCACCGGGATAGGGTCAACATCCTCAGGTATAGGGACATGGACATCTACCATTGGGACAAGGCCCACAGATAGGTAGTAGAGTGATGCCACCACTAAAGGTGATATCAATAGATCGATATAGAGAGGTTTTGGTCGAGGCTAGGTATTATGAGGATCATATTACAAAGCTTGGTCTCCCTATTACTAGCTATGCTACCTATAGAGCTTAGTAAGAAGCTATTCAGAGGTCCAACTCATGGACCCATAGTTCCAGTAGTTCAGGGAGCCACCATACTCATAGGTAGGGCCAACAGGAGGTGACCAGTGCACAGAGATAGAGGCTAGGTGAGGGGATAGGAGAGAGTGGAAGAGGCATTAGACCCTCTCAAGGATGATATAGATATTGAGATGTTGTTTTTTTATTTTTGACTTATATATACCGTCTTGCATGCCGAAGAGGTGAGTTGTACATGAATTTTTGAGAAACTTATTTATATCTATGTATAGAGTGTATTGACACATAGACTTTCCAATATATATATATATATATATATATATATATATATATATATATATATGATGGTATTTTATATTTCTTGTGTTTGGTTTCATTTCCATTATATTGTTATCATGGAAATTAGTTGTAGGCATGGTTGATGTTATGGTTTGGTTTAATTTCCAATGTATTGATATTATGGAAACTAGATGTGTAGGCATGGTTGATGTTATGGTTTGGTTTAATTTCCAATGTATTGATATTATGAAAATTAGATGTATAGGCATGGTTCAGTTTAATTTCCAAGTTATTGATATTATGGAAACTAGATGTATAGGCATGCTTGATGTTATGGTTTGGTTTGGTTTAAATTTTTGATCTATTGCTATTATGGAAATTATATGTATAGGCATGGTTGGTTTAATTTCCAAGTTATTAATATTATGGAAACATGAGAAATATTAGGTAGTAGGGACAAATAGTGGCAAAACGGTGAAAGATGGTAGAAAATTGTGGTTGAGCTAACCTCCAAAGAACCCATGTCTTCTAAGTGCTTCCTACATATCCCTTGCAAAATGGGGCTCAAGGTTGATGTAGTTATCCCGTAAGACAGGGGAAGAATAATATGGTGGTAGGTAAGGTAGGTAAGGTCCTGGAAAGTTATAGTGAGAAGATAGATTAGGTAATATTGGGTAAGATAGGTTGTGGCAAGGTAGATTGTGGGTAAGGCTGATTGGGTAAGATAAATTGTGGTTGGTAAATGTATGATGTTATTATGGGAACTATATGATGGGTATAGGTTTAGGTGAGACAAGAATAGAACCAAGATATCTAATTTCAATGGTTTCATCTTGTTGAAGAAGCAATAAGTAGTCGTAGGATAACCAAAAAGGAAAAAAATGTGTCATAGTTGGCAAGGACTATAATGGTCATTCCAAATAGAATTATGAACACAAAACCCCTTAAGACGTTGCATGATTGATAGTTTTATGGTTAAAAGAAGTTACATGGTCACAAAGTGTTGCATGAGCACCATGTCCCTTGAATAGATAGGAGAAAGTAAAAGAGGGTAGGGTGGAGTGGTTTTTTTAGTGTAACCTTGTTGTGGGACAACATGCCCCTTCTACAAGATACCCAATACCAACATAGGCAAGTCCATGACCAAAATTTTTTATTTTTCTTCATTTTGTTTCTTTTACATTTTTCATTTTGTATTCATAGATGGATTGATGTGGGAATTCTATATTGGGATGAACAGTAGCATCTCCTTGAGCTCTTCATGAAGTTGATCGATGCATGAAGCTCTTAAATAATTTTTATTTTGAGGCTAGATTTTTATAGTTGTCCTTCGAGGGAGTGGTCTACTTATAACAAAAATAGAGATACATAGATGTTCATTTTAGAGAGTCATATGTTTGTGATAAGTTTGACTCAAGGAGTAGAATTTTTGTTATCCTAAAAATTGTGCATTATTTTAAAATTGTAGTCATGAGCAAGACTATAAAGGAGTATAGGCCTCTTTTATGAAGAAAAAACCATAACACGAAGAAGGTTTTATATGAAAAGAGGAGTTTCAAGTGATGAATGACCATGGGATTCCATCCTTAAAAGGATGAAAAGTATCCATGATAATAATGCCGGGAGTAGAGACGTGGTAGTCATATTCAAGATAAGGTTGAATGGTGATGGATAATCACACAGTTTTGTTTGAGTTTTTGGTCCTTAAAAGAAGTAGATGGAAGGAGAGGTTCTCTTAAGGGATAATCATATATGAGACATAAAGTGATGTAGTGATTTATTCAACAATAGAATGGTTGAAGATGCAAGTCATTAAGGGGATTAGGTTTGGGTTTACCATCAAGAGAATACAAACGATAAGTTCTTGATCTATAGGTATGGGTGACAATATAAGGTCCAAGCCAATTAGGAGAAAAATTTCCTTGTTTACTTTTCTCCATTTTGGTTACATGTTGATTTTACTTTAGGACAAGATCACCAATCTTGAATGTTCATTCTCACACGTGTTTGTCCTAGGAAAACTTAATTTTCTTTTGGTATATTTGTAGGTGGTCTAGAGAATTTAAACGACATTCTTCTAGTAGCTCAATTTGTTCCAAACGTTCTTGGAAAAACACATCATCAAAGAGGATATCTTTAAGAGATATACAGAGATATGGAATTTGGATTTTGAGAGGTAGGATGGCCTTTGTACTATAGACCAAAGAGAAGGGTCAGTAGCAAAAGTAGAGGTGTGAATTTTGGTGCGATAAGCCCATAAGGAAAAAGGAATCTGCATGTGTCAATCCTTACATGATTCACTAACTACTTTCGCAAGAATTTTGTTAAGAGCTCTGTTATAAGATTCGGCTTTACCATTTAATTTTGGGTAATATGGTGAAGAAAAACTAAGTTGAATACCAAATTTGTCACAAAATTGGTGTAGGTTTTGTTTTTGAATTGATTTCCATTATCATCGATAAGGTGATGAGGAACGCCAAAGCAAAAATTGATATGGTGGTTGATAAATTTGACTATTTTCTTAGCTTTAGTAAAAATGAGAGGGATGGATTCCACCCATTTAGTGTAATATTGAGTCATCATGATGATCTAGTGATGACGTTGTGAGGAATGAGGGTTAATATCCATAACGAGATCCAAACCCCATTAAGAAAAGGGCCAAAATTTTCTGGTGACTTATAAGGTGTGACTAGGAGTATAATGAATATTGGCATATTGTTGATACTTCACACACCATTTAACAAAGTCACAACATTCTTGGTTAATGTTTTCCTAGTAGTAGTTGATTCATAGGATATACTTTGCAATAGCGAGGCCACTAAAATTTTCCCCAGAAATCCCATCATGAATTTCTTTGATGGTGTACAAGATTTCAGAACTAGTGAGGCACCGCAGGAGGATACCTTATGTAATAAACTACCAAAAACATGGATTTTTAGTAAGGTTTTCAATGTGAGTGTATCAAGTTTTGTATTCTATAAGATTACGTTTATGTAATAAACTACTTGTTCCTTGTGTTTCTCATCATGATGAGCACATGGCACCCAAGGAATGGCTAGTAGTAGAAATGTAAAGGTAAAAGGTTGATCTTCTTTAGGTGGAATGAGAATGGGTGGATGAAGAAGGTATTTCTTCAATGCTTTTAAGGCTTTGTGACACTCATCGTTCCAATGGAAATAAACATACTTTTTAAGGAGATGGTGAAATCGTTGACATCGGTCTAAAAGTTGAGAGATGAAGCATCGGATGGAATGTAATTTTCCTTGAAAGCTACAAAGATACCGAAGGTTAATAGGTGGAGGCATGTCAAGAATTACATTGATCTTAGTGTGATCAACTTCGATACCCCACAAAGAGATGATGAAACCAAGGATATTACCCAAGAGAACTATAAAAATGTACTTCTTTGGTTGAAGGCGAACAAAATATTCGATAAGGAAGTCAAAGATAAATTTAAGAATGGATTGGTGTTTGGTGCAATGCTTGGACTTACAAATAAGGTTGTCGACATATTCTTCCAATATGTCATGGAATATGTATGTCAAAGCGCATTGATAGGTAAGTACCAACATTTTTCAAGCCAAATGGCATGACGTGATAACACAAGGTCCTAAGGGGTTATGAAGAAAATTTTGTGTCGATATTCTAGAGTGAATAATATCTTATTACAAGCTGAAAACTCGTCCATAAGAAATAACATCTCACGGTTGGCTATGAGATCAAATAGTTGGTCAATGCTTGGTAGAGGAAAGGTGTCTTTTGGATAGGAAAGGTTAAGGCCTTGAAAGTAATTTAAGAAACGAAGTCCCCTCGTCACTTTCGAGATAGGAATAATGTTATACATCCATTGCAGATATTTTATGGGTAGGATGAAGGAAATAAAGAAGAGGGGCTGAAGTTATTCTTTCACTATAAGAGAAATACGAGGATGCATTTTACGTAGCTTCTATTTCACTAGTTTGGCGTTAGGGGTACTTACAATATTGTGAAGCACGATATTAGGGTCAATACGACATATCGCTATAAGACAAATAAAATGCATTTCTATGATCACAAAGCAAAGTGGTGAAAGATTCTTTTTCCATGGAGTCTAAAGATTGGCCTACATTTAGAATTCATGGGTCTTCCTGTGTGTGAATGTTGATTTTTATGGTAGATTCATTTAACATGATTTGTGTGTCATAGGGTAATAACCTTTGAATATAAGAATCCTCTATACCTAAATAGGTTAGAATAGAATCATCATCTTGACACTGAATGATTTTTATAGAAGGTTTATCATCATCCACCATGTTAGAATAAAGAAAAGGAAGGGAAGAGGGAACCTTGTAATCATGTTGATAGGTTAAAGGTCCTAAGGATATGGTGTTCATGAAAAAATAAAAATAAAGTTAGGTGGAATGAATTCGGGACCCATAGGGCTTCTGGGAGAAGGCGACATGATAAGTTAGGAAGGTGGGGAAGGCATTTTATCTTCTACGAGGGTGATTCGGGCCTTCTTAGGAGGACGTTTCCTAGGAAATCCAAGACCAAAAAGGTCTTTGTATGTAGTGCATGGTATGACAAAGTGTGATGACCTTTTTGTAATGACCAGAGTGGAATCCTTTCCAAGCGCAATGGTGAATAAAACCGAGTGAAAAGCTACATTTGGTGAGGTAGGAAAAGTGAGATGAAAAAGGTTTGGTTTGGAAGGAGGTTCAATAGAATAATAGGAAGTTTCAAGCCCCCATAGGTTAGATTGGTGTGAAGGTGGGGAGGATCGTATAGTATGACATTTCCAATACGATGGCCGTAACATGGGTGTTGGTGTAGTTTTACACACTCCTGAGGAGTAAGGAATGTGTTCATCTTGAGGAGGTGGTATTCTTTAAGTGAAAGAAAATGAAAATTCCTACCAAGGGGTATGTGGTTGGTACTTAGGTAGTAGGTATAGATGAGGTATCTAAAGCTTGAGAAGATGGGGCATCAGTAGAGGCCGGAATAGGAGGGTCGAGTGAGGTTGGATAGCTAAGGAAGGTTAAGCAATATAAATGGTAGATGTGGTAGATACCTTAAATGGGATTAGGACATCATTTGTTTGGTAAATCATATTACATATTTTGAAAGGGGAGGGATCTTCCTAAATGGCGTAAGGTTCCCCTTCATATTCAAATTTGAGGAAATGGTGAAGGGTGAATGGTACATAATTCATGACGTGAATCTAGGGATGACCTAGCAACATGCTATATTGTTACTCTCCTTTGAGAACGTAGAAGAGTTCAGGAATAGTTTGGGGTCCCACGTGGATGTGGAGGAAAATGGTGCCAAGGGTACTGGTCATGGAATCATTAAAAGATTGACGCATGACATGGTTGCTAGACATGTTATTAGTTGGTATGCCTATTTGTTCATATCCATGAGAAGAAATGATGTTAATATTAGTGCTCCCATCAATCATGACATGTTTAGCATGAATATCATTCATGTAGGAGGATATGAAAAGAGCAGGATCCCGATCATCATGTCGTGAAGGATAAATCTCTGATTTGGAAAAATTAATGGAGGTAATCCTATGAGGGTTAATGAGGGTAGCGATAGGTGAAGTGTCATTGGATAGAGCCTCAATGGATTGCAAGACCTCAATGAGGGCCTGACAATGAGAATTAGAAGTTTGAATCAAGTCTAATAAATACATCTTTAATAGGGATTGGTGAATTTAATTGATCATTAAATGACGTGTAGCCCTAGAAAAAGTAGGTGATGTTATTGCAAGGATGGTTATTTTAGGTGGAGGTGCAAGTGTAATGGTAGGTAAAGGAAAACTATAAGGGTTACCAAATTTTTCCTTTCCTTTGTCTTTCACATGTTGTGACCGAGTGGATATACACACCATGTTAATTTCAAAGATAGGAGGAGGAAAGGAAGGTTTTTTAGGCTTACCTTTAGCCCTAGGTGAATGTGAAGGTAAATTTTGTAGAATAGGTTTGGGATCGGGTTATGTAGCGACATAAGAATAAATAAAGGAATCCTCCTACAAAATATCATCTTCGTCGAAGAGACCATTGGTATCGCAAAGCTGAAAGAGAATATTTTTAAGGGCCTTACAACTCTTGACATCATGCCCTAGTGAGTGATGATAAGTGTAAATTTTTGTATCTTAAAACCCTATTGGTTTAGGTTTTAGAGGATTGTAAGGCTTGATAGGCATAAGTGATATAGCTTATGTCTCTAACAACTGAGAAAGGATATTAGAGTAGGATCCTTCTAAAGGATCAAAATGAGAGGTCAAGGTTATCTTGGGCAAAGGGGTAGGTGACCTTCATGAGGAGGGAAAGGTGAGAGATCATGTTGGTGTAACTACCTTTTTGGTAGGTAGTGAAGGTTGGGATTTAGGTTGTGCCTTCTTGGGTAAAGGTGGAGGAAAAATGTAGTAGGATAAAGGATAATTAAAAGGTGTAGGTATCTGAGTAAGCCAAGGTGAAAGTGGGGGTGTTGGAAAGAGTGAGGGTAAAGGTAGTGAAGAAGGTGTGGGAATAATGGGAGGTGAAGGTGAGGGTATAGGTTTTCACACTTTAGATTTTCCTTGGTAAAGGGGTAGGTTAACCAAGGTTGAAGGATGTGGGCCTAATATCGATGGAAGAGGTGAAGGTGAGTGAGAAGGTGTGGGGGATACTAAGGTGTGAGCCATAAGAGGTGTGGTTTTTCTTTTAGGTGTCATAGTAGGTTTTGTGATTGGTGGTGAATAAATCGATAAGTTTAGCTTCACAAGGGGTGTAAAAGATTTGGTAAAAGTAAAATCCCTAAGGTGGTAGTAGATTTTTAGCAGATGGAGGCTTGAGTGGAAGGAGTGTTGAGGAAGAAGGGGATAACACCATGGGTTCAGGTGTAATAGACTTAGTCATTTTGAATATATTTGGGTATATGGTTGAGGTATCAGGGGAAGACATCTACATTTGTGTGGAAATGGGGATTCTAAGACGTCCCCGAGGGTATTGTAATCGACGCGTACACCAAGTGTTTAGCCAAATGAGAGAAGTTTTTGAAGTAGATGAAGAGGACAATGGTTTAGTGTTAAATCCCATGAATAAATTTGAGCCCTACGAGATAGGGAAGGTCTTAGCCTCTAACTCAAGTAGGTAAGAGTGAGGTAAGAAGAGAAATGGGATCTTTTAAGACCTTTGGAGAGGTATCACCAATAGTAAGAATAGATAAAATTGGGTCCCATATGGATTGAGGAGAAGGAAAAGTGGGTGATATAGACTCCTCTACGGGTAGAGAGGATGATAAGGCTCTATGGGTAAAGTAATAGGTGAGGTGGGTTCCTTTATGGGTGAAGTAACAGGTGAGGTGGGCTCCTCTACGGGTAAAGGAGAAAGTGAGGTGGGTTCCTCTGTGGGTAAAGGAGAAGGTAAGGTGGGTTCCTATATGGGTAAAGGAACAAGTGAGGTGAGCTTTTCTAGAGGCAACGAGATAGGTAAGGTGGGATCCTCTTTGGGTAGAGGACTTCATGGAAATATTTCCTCAATAGATGTTATAGGAGGAGACTGGATAGAAGGATCAGACATTGTATTGAAGAGTTCATGAACCACATGTACATTGGTTTATTCTTTAGACATCTCGCCAGGATGATTTGATGAAGGGAATGGTTAGGGAAGGGTTTTCTAAAAATTTCCAAGTTTGCATTAGCAGGCACATTAGGGTTTTCAAGGATGAGATCACCATTGTCTAACATTCCTTACACAATGTTTTTAAAGGTTTTGTAGTTTACATCACTATGTCCTCTTACGTGATGGTAATTACACAAGTCATTTTCTTTCTACCAATCCAAAGTGTAGGGTGAGAAGGATAAAACCAAAGTATGTGGTTTGATGGGATAAAGAGTGATGGCTTATGCCTTGAACATATTTTTTCAATACGGAAGAATAAGGCTCCCCAATGGGAGTGTAATTCTTTTGTTCATATCAATATTGAAATTTTTTCACCGGTGAGAGATTGGAAGGAGGTTTAGATTGATTGGGTGGATGAAAAGGGATAGCTTTCAGAACTACCATGTTAGTGGATCCATTTGGCTTGGTATGGTTATTGGGTGATTTGAAAGAAGACTTGTTTGATTTTAAGGTAGAATTTTTGTTATGTAATTTTAGTTTGTCTTCTTCAAGGGCACGGATCTCAAGATTCCATGCCATGGTAAAATCCTCGTCAAATGTATGAAACATTTGAATCTAAAGAGTTGTGGAAATGTGTTTGGCACATGCCCTAGTAAATAACTCTATGATCTCAAGATGCAGGAGAGTGAAGGAAAGTTGATTGATTAGGATTCACCACCGTGTGATGAAATCAGCGATAGACTCATTGTCATATTGAGGAATAGAATATAAATCTTTCATAGAGGCATTTTTAGAAATGTTTATTGAAAATTGATAGAAAAATGTCTACGCCAATTGATTAAAGGAAAAGATCAAATATTTTGGAAAATTACTATACCAATCTAAGGCGTGTGTCCCGACAAGGACATGGGAAAGGTACAAAGGAGCAAGGCATCATCATGTCCTATTACAAAACAAGAATTTCTAAATGAACGCAAGTGTTATGGGTCCTCCTTAATATTTAAGCGGTTGAATTTAGCTAGCTCCCATTACGTGGGATATTGATGAATAGGTATAGAGGGATAGATGGGATTGTTACAAAACTCAACATATATTAAGATGATACGGGACCCGAGAAAATGAGGCCTCAAGCATTTGCATTTTATCCATCATCATTTTAATGATATCTGCATTGGGGTTTGATAAAGGGGTGCCCTACGAGGTATAAGGGTCTTGATAATATGAATCGGTCATAAAAGGAACACCAAGATGTGGTGGTGATGAGTATGTGAATTAAGGAATAGGTATGTAGGAAGAAGTGGTCAAGGAGGAAATATACCCCAAATATGTCATTAAGGCGATGGGTTGCATTGGAGGTAAGGTGGAAGTGGGAGGATCTTGTTGAAATATTCTCATGGTGACGGGTGGAATAGGTTAATGCAAATGAATGGTAGTGTAGGAATGGGTATAGAAGGTACTTGTGATGACATAATATGGGTAGTGGATATGGGTATTGTAGATGTTAGTGGGAGATAATATGTCAAGGATGTAGAGGTTATGTGAGAATTAGTCTCAAAAAATCTCATATACAATCTCACAAAATCTCATATACAATCTCACAAAATCTTCAAAGACGTAGGCCAAGTATATATAAAAATCAAAAAGTATCCTACAAGTATCCATTTCATGATCAGTCATACCCACTTGAGGCCCTCCTCTCCACTCTCACCCATCTCCTCCTCCTGGCCCTCATTTGGGCCTAGCCTACAAGAACTTCTAGCCTCACCATGACCCTATTTTTGGGGACAACGACCCCCTGTGATACCTAAGTTGTGAGTCCTAGACGTGGTCCTCTCACTAGCTACATGTTGGGACCTATACTCAGCATATGAGGGAATGTCAATACCTGTAATGGCTAGATAATCCTAATAATAGTGTGCCTCATTCAAGGAATCCCCGAGCCTTTCCATAGATACGATGCGGGGTGGTACCATCATCCTAACTTCCACTCGTGAACTTTTCCCTACCAATAGAGGACCATGTTCTAGTGTCAATGCCCTGTCTTATGGGACTCTATCTCAGTGCTTGTGTTGGTACTTGTGTAGCTATGGGGTCCTGTAAGGTCGTGACTGTATCTTCACGACCACCAACTATCTTTATAAATCAGTAACCTACGCCCGTAGCATTGTTACCTATGCACCATCACCTATACGAGCCTATACTTGTACCTTTTTTCAGCTTGAGAAGCAAATAATCGACCCCGTAATGTAGTCACTTGCCCTATCAAATTAACTACCTCTGCGTATACCATCACAATTGAGCTCCTACTACGTCACTGTCCCTGTAGGGCATCCCTCTGAACCATCACTATGGACAAGTCCAACTAACTTGGTCGTGGTTTTGCTTCCTATAACTTTTTGCCAACCACCGTGCGTATGCCACGAAGTCCCCATCATCCGGCCTAATATCCACCGGTGGTACCTCCTCCCCCGTCTTGGGGTCCGTGGTCCAAGGTGGAGATAAAGGTCTCTCCACATCATCCCTATGGTACTGTGGGAAGGGTGGTGGCACATCCTTCTATAATCTAAACTGGCATCGACTGCGTTGATCGAGATCATCTCATTCTCATCGGAACGTCTACTTTGTATCCACCACACTAACTGTAACTCTTGTAGCTCCTCATCCATCCCTCTAAAAGTTGGAAAATTGACATACATCTACTAGACTATGTCCATCGCATACAGGCCCTCTAGCTCCCTCCTGTAGTATACTATGTCATGCACTACCTCCTCCACTCGAGGATGACCACCTATGACCACCCACCTCATGTAACCTACCTTGTGCCCCCATGGTGCAAATCTAGTACTCGGTAGTCCTCACGGCCACACTACCATAATATGCTCATATGCTCAATAGTGCAATAGGAACGTAAAATAGATGTTGTAGCATCGCATCCTCTTATAAGCCAACAACTCCCTCTATATTTGCACTAAATATGAAGGTACCCATGCAAAGCAGACCCGATCCTCAATCCTATCTCACAATACTCCCATTATCCCTCTGGGAAACCGACCACCCTCTAAATCAGAAGTGCATAGCACCCCACCGCCACCATCATCATTACTTTCCAAATGCATCTCCTATGGGTGTGAAACATAAAAATCCCCATAAACAAGATTGTTGCTATACTCTATCAGGTCACTCACCATCTCCCCAAATACCTCAATCATCACCTCAAATGCTTCATCTGTAGATACCAAATATATTGGCTCACCAATAATAGGAAGCCACATAATCCTATATACATCCTCCAGCATGATGGTCATCTCGTTGGTGGGTAGATGAAAGGTGTTGGTCATTACATCCCATCTATCAATGAGTGTGACCATGAGACTATGATCCCATCGGATCCACCTGTAGTGCCTAATTCCCATGAATATGACATCTCACATATGTTTCCACTTGTCCTCAATAATGGTGGGATGCATCTTCCTAATAATGGTGGGACATAGTCTCACATCGTCAATTGATGTCGTTCCTGCATCCATACGAATCAACATTGTCAAAGACTAAACTACTTTTCCCATTTATTTACAACCTAATTACTCTACCAATCTATTTTCTAACTACTTCTGCCTATCATTTCTTCTAATTTAGCTTATCCAGTTCCCATAACCCATTCCATTACTATGACCTAATCTTCCTCTATTAACCACCTATGTTAACCTATATTTACCCTCACCCACCTTCTTCTCTCCCTCATACCTCTATTTCCCTTATTCATCACCTATACACCCTTCAATTTCATTTTTACCCCATTTTGGCCTTCTCAACTTAGCATATTCAAACTAAGTCACTTTTTACGTTGATCGACGTCACCACCATGACCGATACCGATCACCTATTTTCCAATTGATACCGACATGACATGACCGATGTTGTTCATGACCTAACCAATATCGGTCTCTCGGTTCGGCCCAAAGCCAAACCCGCATGCCCCTAATTTTCAAAAAAATTTAAAAAAATCCTAAAACCTACCCAACCCCACCCATTTACCTTTATAACCTAATTAATCTACATTACTCCCACTCCATGCCCAAATTCTTCCAGCTTTTAACTCCATTTTGAATTTTTAATTCCCCCCATTTTACTTCATTTTTTCCTATAAATTCAATCAAAAACAAAGAGAAAGGATTGAATCCTACCTCTACGCACCGACGTTGCCTCACCGGGATCTCTTGTCTCTAAGCTAGTGGTCCTCCCACACCTCCTCCTACCGACATCATGTCCGAATCAAACCCCTGTCTCTCCACCAATCGAATCACACCAAAATATCTCATAGACACATCTCTACACCTATTGAACCACTCACCTATCTCCAAATCAGCTTAGAATCTAGCCTAACCATGGTCACTCTCATAAATAGTATGAAAACAACTCTCGGTCCGACGTTTTCACAAATTTCAAAGCACAAATGAATCCGTAATTCATGGATTTTACCTTTTATTCCAAATCCGACATGACCAACATCAGTTTCCCTAAACTGACATCGGTCATGTGCCCTAGTGCACCGTGCTTGGTTTCTCTTGGTGATATTGGTCACCATGACCGTGGTCGATTAACCTTTCTCACCTCATTGCACCATATGACACCAAATTTGCTTACCCAAAACCTTTTTTTGCCTAACCCAAAGTTTTCCCGACTTTGCACCTCACCCTCATGACCATTTTACCTATCACTAAACCTCGAATCAATTAGGGCATGTTTTTTCCCCTACTGTGGCCTTACCTATGGCCTTACCTAAATCACTCGACCTAACCTCACTCGTGGTGGCATTCGAATTCATATACTCACTATACCTTGCTATGTGATACTTGTGTTGCTTAGCATAATGACCTTACCTTGCCTAATGTCATGTTTTTTTATCCCGACCTACCCTTTTGTGCCTTGGAACAACCCTATTGCCTATTCCAACACCTTTCCTAGTTGTGTTTTAGGACCATATCCTATACCTTCGATACCTAAACCACTTCAACCTTGTTTGGGTAAACCTATCGACCTTTGAAAATGTAGAGTTTCAACCTCGGTACCTTATCGCATTCTATACTCATGTGTGTGTTAGACTTCCACTATGTATTACCCGACCAAATCACCCTTACCTACACCCAACATAGCCATGTTTTCATCACTTACCCAAATATCAAACCACTCACCAAATTTTTTTAACACCTCATCCATTCTTGGTTTGGGTGGGATCACCTCTACCCACACTTGGGGAAACCTAATCCTCTCTCATACCTAGAACACCGACTTCCTATTTTTTCAACGTCACCTATCAATACAAGCTACCGAAAAAAGGGGCAAATGTAGACACCAAATTTGGGTCACACCCCTTGGTCCACTTCACTTAATTAACTTAACACATTTAACTAATCATGACCCATTTACCCCATGTTAATATTCATCCTCACATTAGTAATTAATTTAATTATTTTAATTATGTAAATTTCATCCTCCACCTCCACCTCGTCATGACACATCATCCCGAGCCCATTCCAGGAAGTTAACTCACACGTGACCAAGTCATCACTCTTAGCACCGAGTCATCACTCTCGGTGTTGAGTCACTACTTGACCGAACTAGCTAAGAATTCTTCCTAAACCTAGTTGGACTTCTTCTAATATCTTCCTACCTTCTCTCATGAGAAATCTACTTCCCTAAGTAGACCCAACAAGGAAAACATGCCAAATATGGGAAGATCTTCCTATTTTTGGTAAATAGGATTATTTCACCCTAACCAACGCCAGTTTATCCTTGACCGATGTCGGTCGCATAAACTTCCATCAATTTCTTTATATAGAATTTTAGAACCCTTTACTTAGGTTATTTATTCAGTTATTGAATCCTTATTACATTCAAGCGTGAATCTTCAATCCCTCCTACATCTAGATGAGGAACACACAAAACCATAGTGTAAGACAAGTATTCGGTTCTCCTTCCAAAGCATTGGAATACTCATGGGAGCACATAGGTTATATATTTAGGCATCTGGACTCAAGAGCCTCTCCTCTAATCAGCTATTAACCATATTAACTCATAAGGTCTACAAGACACCAAATAAGTATTCTGATTTTAATCATTCGGTCTTATCCCATTGTAGATCTCTTTCTTTATTCAATATTTTTTTCTTTTGTTACCCATATATCACCTTCTTCCCACCAACCCACTATTCAACCACCACAAGCCTTTCCACCCTTCTAAACCTCCTTCTTAGTATTCCTAAGTCTTCTTAGCCATATTAAGACCCAAACCATATTACCCTCACTCTTTGTGCAATCATAAAGAGCATAAAAACCCATTTTCAATAGTTTATTACCTATTTCCCTAACGATGTCAATTTCCTAACCACCATCGGTTTATTCCCCATACTAGCATCGGTCACCAGACCGATATCGATCTCTATGTCATTTCATATTCTTAGACCAGCAAGCTTCCCACTCACCTAAAACCAACCTAGACCTTAACTAATCAGCCCCGAACCCTTACTAGACCTCTGTTAGACCTGTAAAACCCTAGAACAACCTACCAAACCTTTGGATATAATCGTAACCTTTCTTATTAGATTATATTTACTTATTGTATTAGCATGAGATACCTAAATCATTCAACTATAATAGGATTTCCTTATTTCATGGTATTTGTTGCATTAAATTGTATTTGAAAGTGGATTGACAACCTTCTAGGAAGCACCTCACTTCCCAGATCTAGCACTCACTAGGCATTCCACTAACCTATATTATTAATATTATTTGGTGGTCTTGTTGTTTTCTTATACAGTATGCGTTCCTCCTAGCTAAAGGGAAGCTCACATAATCATCTTGGATCAAAAGTCTACAACATGCGCATTCTACCTTCCACCTTCGCCTCACAGGTATTCCTCCTTAACCATTTTACCTTCTATTTGTTTTGTCCTAGAAAGTGTAAAACTTATTACTGAAACATCTAGAGTAGTTTGGGTGGCTACATCAAGCATTCCCTTATATGGAAGAGATGGTATAAACGACGGGCATGGAAGAAGTAGCAAGGTAATGTTACAATGCCTTGGTTTTATGATCAAGGAATCTATTGAATTCCTCATCACCTATAGGTACATTTGCGGGTGAATTAGAATCCATTAGAGACGAAATGGAAGGAGGTGAAGAGCTAGAAGGAAAAGGTACACAACTTGTGTAGAAAGAAAGACATCACACCCATTGGTGAGTACAAACCATACAAAAGGATGAAAAACAGTACTCTGGGTTTTGTAAAAATGAAATAAACTCATAAACAAGTTTTGAAAGAGTTTAGTAGGTGAAAATAGGTTATTGTTTTTGAGAAATTCAAAAACATAGAGACTGATACTAGTCAGTGAACCGGTGTCGGTTAGATGAAAGGACTGATATTGGTTGTTGAACCAATGTTAGTTACTATGAAAATGAAGAAATTTAAAAATTTTGATTTAGATTTGGTCAAAATAAACCAAGAAAGAGGCCTTGTATAACAAATCTAATCTAACACACTCAGAGAACTAGAATTAATTGGTTGTGATGACTGAGTGTGAAAAATAAATAAAAGTGATGAAGTACGAACTCACACCTCAAATAGCAGAAGATAAGAAATAAATTCACAAATCCAACAAGAAAAATATAACAAACACGTTATCCTAGGAATAAGATTTTAGTGTGTTGATGGCTTAGGCCTTAAGATTTGATCACAATATATATAAAGGAGTGGATGCAAAATACCTAGAATCCAACTATGGATGGTTTCGGAAGGGCTTCCTCGATATATGCGTTTGGTACATGAGGTTCGAGCTCGATATAAAAATCCGGCCGTAACACCGGTTGGGGCCCCACTATCAACGAGTGTTTAAATCCTTGATAGCTTCTTCCTAGGATTTGGGGAATGTTTAAGAAATGTGTTGTTTGTTTGAGTGATTTGGAAAATTGTGTGCAAAAGTGGACTACACTTAATTACCCAATCATCAACTGGTCATGACCTCCGTTATATTTGATTGTTAATTAGACTATGTGAGCTAAATGTAAGAATACACATGATGTAATGCAATAATTTTAAACCCAAATCGAAATATTGAGATTGGATGAGAGCAATAGTGAATAGGAATAGAGTATGAATTTCACTAATGCAAGCAAGAAAGAAGAAATAATGATTTGTTTTAATTTGCACCAAATGAAATGTTAATTTTAGAGAAAATAGAAGAAATAATGTTTCCAAGGAGATATTTAGTGAAGATTTTAGAAAGGAAACAACAAGAAATGCAATCCTAAATGAATATAAATAACCCAAAAATGATGAGGGTCCCACCGGGCATGCCAAAATGTTTCACCAATAAGAACGTACGTATGAGAAAAATGTTTAAGGTAGAAGGTTGGTATGTGAGGAATACCTAGAGGTCGTGAAGAGGTTGCGCACTGTTGAAGACCAGACCAATCGAGAGCACTCCTTTTTGTCTAGGAAGGACTACCTGAGAAGCAAAACAAGACCACAAGATAGAATTAAAAGCATAGGTTGGTGGATTTCCTAGTGGGAGATAGATCTAGGAAGCGGGGTGCTTCCTAGAAGGTTGTTAATCTACATTTTAAAACAAGTTAAATGTTGATAAAAACATGAAATAAAGAGTCCTACTATAGTTGTATAATTTAGGTATCTCACACAAGCACAGTAATTTAAATCTAATCTAAATAGTAAATACAAGATTAAATTTAAACTGGGTGTTGGGTTTTTAAGGTCTTTAGGTGTAGCAGAGGGTATTATGGAGGTCTGAATGAAGTTGTGTGAGGTTTTGAGAGGTTTTGGGTGAGGAAATAAGCTTGCTAGCATCGAGAAAAATTCCAGTCATAGAGACCGATGTGGGTCAAGGGACTAGCGTCGGTAACTAGCTATAGCCAGGATCGGTTGGCTAATTGATCACGATAGGGGAAATTAGGTGCAAAAGGTGAAAAGGGGTTGGTTTGGGCTCTCTGTGATTACATAGAGTGTTGGGAAGGTTTAGGTAGGGTGTTGGGATTTAGGTGAAGGCTTGCAAGGGTGAAAGAGGTGGTTGGAGGAATAGAGAGGTTCAAGTTGGTAGGGTATTGGGTAGATGGGTGATACGGGGTATTTGGATGAGAAAGGAGCAATACAACATAAGATAATAAGAGATCTAAGACCAAAGTTAAGAACTAACAACCTGGTTAAGATAATTATATGAATATTTGGAGATAGGTATATGGCGGTGGTTGGTGGGTGCTTGTAGGAGAGATGGGATGAGATCCAATGCCATGGAAATGAAGTCCGAGTGCTTCTCTATGCAAGTGATTTGAGGCTATGGAATAGGAGGTTGGTTGTTGGTGAAGAACTTGAATTCTCTAGTGCTATGTTTGATCATCTGAGGCTCAATTGAATACAAGGATGAAAATGAATATTCCAAAGCCAACCAAAGGAAGAACCTCAAGAAAGATTTGAAAATCCTTTTTTAAAGGAGCCACCGATGGTTCCTTAAATGATGCCGGCGAGGAATAAGCGGCATCGGTTAGGGAGAAAAGATCCAATTTTCTAGAAATAACCTATTTATTCCCGTTTTGGTGTGGTACAAGATTGGTAATGTGTTAGGAGTCTTGATTCTTATTTAAAGATGCAATAAATTCATGGGAGAGGTAGTTGGCAATAAATATTAGGTTTATAAAGAGTCTTAGTTAGTTAGGGTAAGTGATGAATCGGTCTTAGGTGGTTAAGGGAGTGATGAATTAGCCGTAGGTGTTAAATGGCCTTAGAATGGGTCCAAGGTGAGGTAGTAGAGATTAGGTAGATGAGTGAGGTAGTAATTAAACTAATATTGATAATTAAATTACTAAATATGTGTGGAAGGGGTCATGGTAAGGGGGTGTTAATTGAAAGGGGCTTAGAGGGTTATGACCCAATTTTTGGTGTGTACAAACATGTCACATCTTCATTTACCTATGTCCAACTAGGCCACCGATCAACATTCATGTATATGGCTCCCATACACCTCATTTGGATGTACCTGTCATAATGGTTTATAATTTGAAAGTGCTCTCACTTTCGGCACTTGTGCTTACTAGAGTCCTATTGGGGCATCTACTACTATGAATATGGGTGTCCCTGTGGGCCTATACATGCTAAATATCTCATATATCCAAGATTTCAATAATATCATATGACTTATTGCCCTTTGTGCCCTCTTTCAAACCCTTTATAGTTCGTGTACCTTTTGCACCCATATAGTCATCCCATAGCTGAATAACACATCCTATTGAATGACATCTTTTCATACTACCACTAAATATAATGGAATCACCCCATATGCCTTGTGGCACAATATACGTGCCAAAATAATTCCCATCACCACCTTCCGAGATAGCCTAAATCCTTACAATTTATACAACATTGTGCCTAACACTGAGCATCCCCTCATCATATGTCTCACTTCCTATGGCCCATACGGCAAAGGATCTCCTCTCTTTACATCCATGGCGAGATCAAAATACATGAAATTTCCCTCTATCAGTAGCCTTAATATCATGTGCACATCATGAAGTGTCACAAATATATCCATTGTCTCACCTACCCACCACCGAAATGTGTTGGCCCTAGGCTCCATTTCCCAAAAACATATGCAACAAATATAGACTCAACAAAGTATCCCGGGAATATCTATGATGCCCCGAATCCCCATCTATGCATTTTTGTTATCTTTGCATCTATCAATATAGAAATATTGTCCTTCAACCATACTATATCAACCACTTGCCCTAGGAGGATCCTCTTATCCTCCTACATTCACATATCAGTGAAATCCATCCATTAGATTAATCAAAAATTAAATTAAAATTTAAAATCATAATAATATTTATGCCTCATAATATTTCCTATGCCATCATCCCTCTAGCATACGCCATCAACCCTATTGTTTTAAGTGGGATGATGGCGTCTAAATCTGTATGGCCTCGAATTTTAAAAAATTAACATGAAAAAATATAACAAATGACAAATCAAAAATTAAATCCCTCCCAAACCCATTTTCATTTTGTCCTATCCTTCCTAATAATGCAAGTTTTACTGCAAATGGTGCCTTATTGCCTTCAAATTTATAAAAATCAAATTTCTAACAATCATGTAAGCAAAATTCAATGCATCGACTTACCGTGGTCATTCTCTACCATGTGCACCTCTTCCTTGATCTTGGCCTCCTTATCATACTCATTCCATCTCATCACCTAAATATCCCAATTTGGAATTTCAAAGCTCAATTCTCTTACTTCTAAAAATAGTAATATGCAAATAACCTCAAAAATCCTATATAATCTCAATTTTTCTATTCAATCTTGCCACAATGGTCCTTAATATTTAAATATCTATCATTTTAATTCCTGATCTCTTCAAAATCCATCGTCAATTATGTTGGTATCTTGATCTTCTCCCATTTTCTTTGACATACTACATTCCTTGTTCTACCTTTTGACAAGAAATCACACCTTTTCAATCCTCATCTCCGATTTTGAATCCATGACACCATCTCATGGGCCTCTAGATAAGTGATTTATGTCTTATTTTATCGATGATGCTCTAGTGTTTATTTTCAACATTTCTTCTTTAGGGTTCTAGAACATGGATTGAGCTAGTACATGTCAAGATGACTGACACTTTTAGGTATGCATTGGTGGGTATAATTCGGTTTAGCTATACATTTCCTTATTTTCATAATTTACTTTCATCTTCATTGTTATACATTTTGCTTTCCACTAACTTTCATTATTGTGACATGTAGTAATCAACACTGGGCATATGTATAAACCTAAATTTTTACGCTTTTTATTTTCATAATTGTTATGAATATTTCTTTTTAGGTTAGAGGTCACTAATGCATCTATCTCTAGAATGGGTGCCTTAAGGGGCTCATTCTAGGATAGGGGTATGGTTATTCATGTAACCATTTGGTTAGGGATGATACATGGAGAGAGAATAACTTTTGGTCCCATTTATGTGTTTCTTTTGATCATATTCCTCTTACTTTTCTTCAATTCTCCGACATTCTACTTGTTCATGACCTCATTTCTTATTTTTTCTTTCATCATTATTATCCTTTATGACTCTTTACATATCTCCCCTTTCTTTTTCCTCCCTTGCCGACACCATAACCCACAGTGCAATCGAGTCGGTGAAAATTTAGAAACCTTTCTAATGCCTTCACCCACACACGATTGCATCAGTATAAATACCCCAAATCTCATTTGCACATAAAAACATCACATAATTACACATAAAAAACATAACATAATTACACAAAGGAACTCACCATAACTTCAGTATCTTGTGTCAGCTTGCATCTTATTGCTTAGATTTTGCATTTCTTACATCTTGACTATTAGCTTGGAGATTCTTCCTAATTTGATTGGTTTACTTTCACTTTTGGGTCATCTATAGTGAGCTAAGACTAGATTGTTTCCCCTTCTCCACCTGAAATTTATTCTTCCTTGGTGTATGTTCCTTGGGAGATAGATGCATCAACGAATGCCCCCAATGGTAAGTGTTGTAACTCATTTTATACCATTATGTAGAGTAGTTCCTTACATTTGATACATGCTCTATGTTAGCTTAGTATTTTATGGACATGCTAGGTTAACATATTGCATTTCAGTTATTTACTTTATGTTAAATGATTTAGTTTTATCATCATAGGATCTACATGTTTCTTTTATTTATCATTAGCCCCCATAGTGTCGATACCTCCATAGGGTTCCTTCCTCTTCTTCAACCTAAGGCCTTGGAAACCTTAGTTTTCCTTAGTGTAAGGGTTACTTCCTTGGGGTATGCAATAATAGTGTCCCTGTACCCCATTTAATTTTATCCACTTTTGTGTCAGTCTTGATGTGTGCCTTACTTATTTCCTCGAATACCCTGGTTGAACGGATGATAAGAGTGTATGGTGCTTAGACACATTTTTTCCCAACATACGCTTTAATGCGTAGGTAAAATGGTAAACTAGCTCCACTCACATCTCTTAGATATCTTAATGAGATCCATCAAAGGTGTAAGAAAAAAAAATGACATGTGATAGGCTTTAAGTCTTTTCTTAAAATCAAAGGGGAATTGCAAAATTGAACAAGACTTGATTAAGAGGGGAAAATGCAACAAGGGTTAAGAACATGGTTCATTTTGATAGTATAGGAATAATAAGTTTCTACCAAATAGTACAAGTATTAAGAGGGAAAAACAATAATTAAGATGGTAAAGATATTTTTAAAACATATAAACTATGAGAATAACCTATACACCAATAATCAAAATCACTCCCTGAATAGAAAGCTTTTTTCGACATACCAATATGCTAACAATACTATACACATCATAGAAAACAATAAATAACATTTATATTTGTAACAATATTGCTTATATATTTTACAAAATTACATTATTTTCCAAATAACATGTTGTTATGAAGATATAAGTAGTGCTTCACTTATCCTTGTCTCGGTACTGCAAAAACCACATGGTCATAAAAAATGTTAGCATAACATCTACCGATATTCTAGCACAACTCACAATTTAAAATTGTCTCCAATCATAATGAAATAATACTTAAGACACCTTTAGGGACACTAAGAAATATAAATTGCATTTCATCTCATTTTCAAAGTTAAAGACAAGGATAGAAAGAGGAGAAAGAAAACACCATTTTTCCACAATCAATTACTTTTCACAACAAGAATCAAAAGAAATATTTCTATAGTTACATGTCGGTGTTTATAGGGTTTCTCGGTCAATATTTTTCTTGAATAATGTCATATGATAGTTTTCCCCATTTAGTTACATGTTTCTAAAAACATCAAATTTAGATAAGTAGCTCAAAATTATGCATTTAAAAACAATCTTTGAGACCCAAACACATAAGGAGTCAAATCCCTACCTACTCCCCTATATATAGGGAAACACTAGGAGCTGACATAACCCAAAACTAGTTAATTGAATTCAATTGGTTCCCATCCTTTTGGATCTACCAATCGTGATTGCTCCTAAATGACCTCATTGCCCAAAGACAATGGGCCTACAAAACCACCTAGAAAATTATCTTTCGTGATGATTTTCTCTTAACTAAGGGTTGGTAGTAATCTTCACAGAGAAATAATAGAGGTATGCAAAAGCCAAATTCTATTTATCCACACAGGTTCTAAACTGCAGGTAAAAACCAAACCGCATTGTTAACTTTCAACAGTTGTCTAAATCGGAAAAAGGTCCACTAGGATCCTAAACGCATGAATAAAATTTGTCAAATGAACATTTGAGGAACAACATAGGGTACGATGAAGCACTCTATGTGACAAGGTACATGGTCAAAGATTGATTTTCTCGTTTCGGGGTTTATAAGGATGTTTTGTGCCTCATTAAAAATAGGTTTTATTAAGATTTCACAAGGTCTCCAAGGAGTAGTTTTTACTAAGCTTCTAGTTAAACTCTCCAATCAATGCGTGGCTTTGGTATCTAGTACTAATATCATAGTTTTACAAACATTTCATGAGGTAATTTGCGAGTATTTTTTACATTCCAGGTTACTTTTCTAGTTATCTACAAAACAAATGTAAATTTACTATTAGATACTAGATCTCATTTAATTCACTAAACATTATTCTTCTTCTTTGATTCAATTAACAAACACATTAAAATAGGAATACTAGAAATTTTAAGATCATGCAAGAAAATGGCAATATGACCATACATGTGAGAAATAATGTGGGTAACATGGCTCGAGTAATTAGAATACGTGCAAGCTAGGTGGATGGAAGGAAATTTGTTGATCTCCACAAGGACCAAATCACATATATGAGTACCAACATCATCATCCAAGCCCACCGCCAAGTTGGTTATGTCACATGGTCTAGAGTAACCAAAAATGCCAATACATACTAAGGTGGAGAGGCTAACCAATGGCCAAGGACAAATACAAAGGCGGTCTTTTAATGGGAAAAAAAAACTCAATTGAACCAACCAAGTCAACTTGTCAAAATTTGCCACCAAAATTCCCACGAGGATAAACCAAGATGTCATCCTTTTGTTCCACAAAAAGACTTTGAAGATACCTTGAGGAGAAAACACAATTTCATAACTTATCAGCAAATTCCAAATCCGAGATCATATGCACAAATCTACAAACCGTCAATGGTTAAGAAAGGATGAAGAGTTGCACAGAGCTTATCACCGTGTTGCAAGGAGAGTTTCAAAATGTGGATTTCTCATCAACATTTCCATTGGAAAAATAAACAAAGATATCAATATTTGTGTATGCCCTATAGCCATGCATACCATGAGAACACAACTCTGTCAGGATTTGTGTCAAACAGATTGTGTGTCTTGTTATTGCTTCCACTTTGCATACATAACTACCAGCGCACTAGCAACTATGATATATGGAAAAAATACCCTCAAAGCTTCGGTGCACATCTATACTCTACTACCAAACTCTTATTTTCCACAGATGCAAATTTAATTGAGCCATTTTGTCAAACAAGACACGTGCCTTGTGAGATCTTGCATCTTAGCACGCTTAGGGAGCATCTTTGGAGAAGGTTGTAGTGTTTGTCTTAACACCCATCTATTTCCTTTGTTGGAAATCCTGTAAAGCCTTTTTCAACACATTCATTTTGCGTAGGTCTGAAAAAAATTTCATTCTATGACGCTCCACCTCTCTTGTCACCTTTAATCAAACAATTCCAATGCATTTCATTGCCAATCTCAATCCTTTATCAAAGTGTCCAAGCACCCAAAAAAAGCTTCAAAATTTTCCATACATGTTTACATGCATACTTGTAAATAGAGCAACCGAAACAACCTCGTCCCCCTCCATTATTTTTTTGTTGGATGTCCATACTTTCTTTCCAAGTTTCCAAGGCATTTCAACAAACCCATTTTGTGCACAACCTGAAATTATTGTTGTCCACACGACCACAACTTGTTGCGGCATATAACAACATTTTTCATTCCTTCTACCACTCCAAAGAACTCATTATGGCATGCCTTGGAAGATGTTGGAAAATAATATGGAGGGTCGGATTACTCTCCCTAAAATAATTTATAGGAAGTTTCTAAATCCTTTTCAAACTATCTATTTACGAAAAACCAAGAACATAGACGCCAAAAAAGACACCACAACAAGAATTTTCAGCCTCTTACTCCAATCTATGCCTAAATTGGAACCATGTCATTCCTAGAGGTCGTATTTTCCGGGTATTCATAGAAACCATTACATGTTTTGTAAACATATCTAATCGATCACCTACAACAACAACATCAACCATAATATTTCTTTCTACTTTACTTTGATGGATGGTCACACACTGTCCCATATCTCCCGCACAGTGAGATTATGTTCGCTAAGATGTGGAGTCTTTCTTCACACATGTTAGATACATTTTCCTCAAGTGAGATCCATGATGGTCACATTACTCCCAAAATTACTTAAATCGCAAAATAAATAAGAAGGAAAACCCTAATACGCCCACATAAACAACATTTCCTTGTTATTTCACTATTATTTTTATCTTTATTTTATTTTATTACTCAACTATTTAAATATAATCATTTTCATAATCCCCTCTTATCATGAATTGTTAGAATAAAAACATTCTTAAATTCACGTGCTTATGGACATAATCGAAGGAAATCGTAAATTTCCCAAAAAAAAATTATCACATAATTATTTATGTTTATTGAATTTTGAACCCTATTTCAAATTTCTTGATTATTTATAAAGGTAGTTCGAGATGGATAGATTGAAAACACCCAGAAATTCCATTGAGGCCCTTTCAACAAGGATAAATTTATTATTTTCCTTAAAACCATTTGATTTGATGAAAATTTAATGACATTAAATTATTTCAAACTTGATAAGTTAAAAGTGGTCCACACAACATAGATCTTAACACATATGCCCTAGGTATTCATCCATTACATGCACATGAATAACATATAATAAGGTATCATGAATACATATGCAACAGGTTTCACATGACTCATAACCATGATTGTATCCACATAGTGTCAAGAAAATATCTAATAGCACATGTCAACAAAGAAGAACATTAAGCCTCAATATCACAATACATAATAAGGCTCATAAGAGTAATCCATGAATCATACATACCAACTCCATATGCCTCCAAAATTTCCATAAGTACCCCAAAATAAATGTGTATGCCTCCCAATAGAGAAAAGAATAATAATACCCAAATGAAGCCAAAGTCACTAACCATAGAGCATCGTCACTTGAATATAAGAATAATATAGCCAACACGAATCCAAATCACTCACCATAGAGCCATGTCACCTGAATATAAGAATCATAATGCCACAACTAGGAGGGGTCCCTCACCAAAGAACCCGATAACCTTAATTCTCCATTCCACAAGGTTAGATTACCCTATGGCCTTAGGAACATAGATCCTCGTCACTTCCACCCAAGTGGCATAGTAACTTCTAGCCCAAAGCTACATAGCCCCATGACCTCCTTGGGCTTACCTCCATACAATGAAGTGGTTCCATAGGTCTTACCACTCCACGGTGGATCCCATGACCCTATTCCATCACATAATGACATTAGAACCAACAAATCAATCAATTTCAATTTCAAGAGGCATAAAATCCAAATCCTTGGGATAGGATAGAAAAATTTTAAACTCCAAAAGAAAATTTCAAACTAAGTAAAATAATGGCTAAACAACCATAGTAATGCAAAGGGTTCTTGTTATCACAAACTTGAATTAAATGCACAAAAATTATGGATGCATCAATCAAGAAAAATTGTTGGTTCTTAAAAGAAAGAGAAAATGACCAATTTATGAATAAAATATGAACATAGAAAAATCAAATTACGATCACTATGTGGCACTTCCACAGCCACCAAAGGAGTACTCATCGAGTTATTGGCACTCGATATCAAGCCTCGGCTCGTAAAATACATATAACTAGAATAATAATATCTTGGATTCACACATGCAATGATCCACATAGTCAGTATCACATATTGATGGACAACCCAAGTAAGAGAGAGCATGGAATCTAGTTTGCATAAGTTGAGCCTAAGGTGGTGTACATCCATAATATACTAAGAAAACTTGAAGTATACTAAATAGATAGAAGTGGGTTTTTGGTCTACATAAGACTCCACTTTAAAACTCATACTTGGCCCAAGGTTCTTGCCATCACCGGTTCATGTATTCTCTCTCCACACATACACTTTGATGTTACCTGTAGTGGTTAGTAGTTTAGGTACACAACATAACACATAACCACGTTACTAACAAGGTGATTATTTACGCACAACAAAAACCATAATGTCTTATGCATGGTATTCTTAATGGTTGTAACATAGAATTTATTTCATACTTATAATATGTAATTGTTAATGAAAAATTACAACACCCCTGATTGCTTGTGATTTATGTGTGAGCCAATCAGTGTAACCTGCATAACATGGGATTATCCTATAGTGTGGGACACTGCAAGTAGGATAATCCTCCGGAGAAAGATGACTTCTCCTAACCTAGTGCCAACTTCTCCAAAGTACAGAGAATGGAAAACTAAACTAATCCTACCCTAATGCTTTCCAAGGAGGCTGGGATGGAAGGATGCATTAAATTAAATCGACTCTAAGGGAAGGTGATGCACCAAGAAAGGGTGAAAAATCCAAGTGAGTGAAAAATAGGGAGTAAACAAGGCAAGAGAGGGCAGGTGAAGATGCCACAATCCAAGATAGTATTCAATTCCCTAGATTCATAAAGCAGAACAAATTATAGGTTCTGCAAAGAGATATAAACATGCACAGTATATCCGTAAACATAATGGAAGGAAAAAGATGCAATATAACCTGAATTAGGGAAAAGAGCCACAAAATCCAAATTTTATTGCTCATAAACATGCACAATCCATTACAATGTAGGCATAAGGTAAAATATTTTACAATAAGCCCAAATTCAAGGCCTTTAGCTCATAACAACTTTGGGACAATTTTGACAAATTTCTTTTTCTTTTTAGAAAATATCTCCTCAAAATGAGGCTAATTTTACAATATATAGAAGAAGATCCTCAAAATTGCCTCACCAATTGACATATTTCATTAAAGAGGTATGGGAGGCCATATGAATTCTATACTTTTATCGCACAGAAGTCATGGGTGTCATACCTCATTGCCGGTAGTTAAACAACTTGTACGCGCTCCCATTAAATCCTTGTTCATTCTTGTACTTGATTGGTTGCACATATTTTCTTCTCTTGAATGGTAGCATAATAGTCTCTCATGTTAGACGCTAATGTAAATGCAACCAATCGGTAACTTTCTTCCCTACTCCTCACAAGATCTTACAATATGTTGTCGGTCAAGTAGTATCTCGTACAAATACTACCAGTGACACTATTATCGATCGACTGTTTCATCATCACCTCCTTTATGAAACTGGTCGGTAACACCAAAAATTCCAAAAGCTGGTAGCATTTGAAACTACTACTGGATCCACCACTATCCCACTACTGGTTGGTAGCATTTGTACATGCTACTGGCACCTCTGCATTGTTTCCCCCGTGGGTTTACGACTGCTACATCGGTCGGTAGATATATAAAATGCTACCAAACGGTATCATTTTAAAATTCTACCAGCGGATTTTCCTTCTTCCACTTTTTTTCTTCTCTTTACAACTATTTTTCAACTCGCGAGCTATCATGTTAAATTTCAAAGTGTTATGCCCATAAACCGCCAATGCTTAGACTGTTCAGCTTATCCATTTTACAAGGGTGTAAAATATGGATAATAGTAACATTTCCACACAACACACAAAAAGTGAAATACAATACAATAGGGTCCAAAAGATCACCATATGCCCCTAATTAACAACACAAATTTTATCACATAATACATGGATACATATGTAATGAATATACTAATTAACATCACTACACATACACAAATACAAAAATTCAAGGTGAAATACATCATGATATGCCATAATATGGTGTAAAAGCACATGATATGACACAATTTATTAGGAACCACATTTTGGCACGTGATACATTGATACATATATACAACATCACAAGATGAAAAACACCACCATAATTTCATAGTTCACACTAACATTGTTTTTCACACAACAAGGTGGTAACACATGTGTAATAAACATTGAAATCATGCAAGTGAGAGAGTGTACTCTCACCATGAGACACATTAACATCACAAAAATGCACATGAAGTGGAAAGCACAAAAATATATTCAAATCATTACAAGTAAAAAAATTTACGTCACAATATAAAATCACATTACTTCTCAAACTCCACCATTATGTATAATCCATCACAACTATTAGACCCGAAAATATTGGCTAAGTAACAAGATTCACTAGCACATGACCAGTAAATAGAAGGGCGCTCAGGAAAACACATAGGGAAAGTGTTTAAGAAGGGTTTAAGTGAAACTAGGGCATGCACGGGAGGAAAACAAGGGTTTAAAGGTCTTAGCCATATTTGGCATCATGGAGTCACTTGAGGAAAATGTGAGGACACGAATAGGCATGATAAGTGGATAAGGTGCCATCCTACAACCTGGGGACCAAAAAGGATATTCCACACAAGGAATATTCCCTGCAGGCAAAATTACGCTTAGTGGAAGGTTTTGTAAAGAGGATAAGCATTCGTCTATAGAGGACCACATTGACACTTTACATACAAACCGATCATGAAAAGATTCATGGCGGTGGATGTTGATCCTATATACAGGAATGCTTGGATAGAAATATGGAGTGGGATAAGGTAGTGTGAAGGCCCTAGAGGGTACGAGAGTGCTAGGAGAAGAAGGAGAGTAACGAGGTGATGTAGAACCGTTAGGTAATGCTAAGGTTTTAAAGCTCATGTTTCTAGGGTTTATATTTCTTGATGCTAGAGGGTTGTAAAGGATATCATTAAGCATATGTATGGGTGTTGGGGTTTGTAACAAGGGTTATAATAGGGAAAGCATAGCTAGGATCTCTGATCATATTAGTTTGGAGGGGTTGGATCTCGTCATTTCATGTATATGGTTTGTGATGACCCTTTTGAATATAGTGTGGCTACTAGAAACTCTTTTAAATGAATATACATGGATATATTTTGTACATCTTTTTTATGGGTGTAAACCCTCATGTTATTTGGCCTTTCATGACTCATATTTGGTTCCTTGTACTTCATATAATGTTTATTTACCTTTTTTGATGCATTGATGTGTAGATCTGTTAGTTATATCCTTTGCCTTTTAAGTAGATGCATGTACTTCTATTTTTGTAAATAATCCTCCATTAATGGTGGAAATCTCTTGCAAATATCACATAAAGGAGGGGCTCGGTGCCCACACATGCCTTGGGTGAGTGCCCAACATATGTTGGGTGATAGGCTGATGCACTTGGTGTTAGAAATAAGTATTGAGGGTAAAGACAATGACTACATCTTTGTTCCGTTTCCGGGACCTCTTTTGAAGATATTGTGAGATAAATGTGTAATGATTGACGAAGCACTTGACCTTGGATAGTGTCAAAGCATGGCTCAAAAACATGGAGGATGAGTTTTCTCAAAGATTTAATACTGGACCTGAGTTTGATGCATGTAAATGGGTAGAGAATCCCCGCATTATGAGCTATATGAGACCATTTTCAGTTGTTTTCTAGTAGAGTTGTATGAATGGCTATCAACATATGCATCAAGGTCAAGTTGGTACTATAGACCTCATGTTTGGACCTAGGAAGAATATCAACAGTTGTGTGATGCCAATTTCAACTAGACTGTACTATTGATCACTGGTGGAGTAGAGTGTTGACTAGTTATACCTTAGAATATGTTATTTCTACGTATTTTTCTTAGAGATTGTTGAGTTTAAATTCTTAAGGGAACCTAGAGGATCATTCTTATGTGTTATCCCACTGGCTATCAAGATCACAGTCATTACTTTGATTTTGAAAGCCTTTCCCATGGTTGGCTAAACTCAAACTAGGAATGGAGCACAAAAAGTTATGTGGTAGAGGATGGCAGACCTTGCGGCCAAAATAAAAAAAAGAGGAGAGGCAACTCAAGTATAATAAATCTCGAGAGAGGGAGTTGGAAAGAGAGTGTGAAGCTGTAGGAGTGATGGATTTATGGAGGTAGACATTATGGGAAGGATTTGAGGTTCATGCAGAGGACGTGGAACCTGAGTAGTCTGAGCTACCCCATCTTGGAAAGCACGAAAGAGAAACCCCCTCAGCTTCTGGAGAGAGATCGTCATATGAATAAAGGAGGAGAGTCGTAGGTGCGCATCTTAACCCAAATGGTGACCAAACCCTTGTGCTTAGTTTTCTAGTTCTTGAAATAATTTTTTATAATCTAGTTGGTATCAATATTGGTAGTCGAGTGACACCATGGAGCTATAATTTTTCATTTGGTACATCTATGGATGCAGAGTTATTTCCTATGTTTGGGGGTATTTGTTCTGGCACAACATTTGGTCAAGGTGTGGGATCAAAATATTTGAGTATCATGTCTAGGATCAGGCAAGAAAGACATATGGGAGTGGTTCGATATCACAGATCATTGTCATTGTATATGGCACGATGGTGGGATCACAAGGCATAGCTGCATTAGGATTCTTACCTATGATAAGAGGAAGATTTGGTGGATCTCGGAGGAGTTTTCACTAGTGTAACTAGTGGGTCTGCAGTGGTGGAGGAAACACCTGTGGGGAATCAAGGTCCTGGATCTAGTGGATAAGGTCCACAACACCATCAACAGGTGTTTTATGAGATGTTTCTCCACTTACCTAATTACAAGGGCATTGAGGATGTCCCGGAACATGTACACAAGTAAGAGTTACTATGGTGTGTGGAGGGAAGCATTCCCCGCAGTGGAAGGTAAGTCATCTTGGAACCACGTAGCAAGGATACACACATAGTTGGTACATGAAGTATGAACAACACCTGCATGTGGTGGATTACATTGCATTACGTAATGCCTTTTTGGCGTAGTTCCACATACTTGAGTTTTAATGGAAAAACATCAACCCGTTGAAGGAAATTTAGCAAGGAATGGAAGAAATTGTGTGGGAGTATGATGCATTTTTCAAGACTCTCCTATCCAATTTATCTTATGACATTCACCCTTTCAGTAGCATGCTCGGTGGTTCTTCGAGAGGACTAATCACACTGTTCAGGAGGGCATTTTCACAAAAGAATTTCAAATATATGTGTGAGGCCTTGGAGGCTGCCTTGTGCGTTGAGGTAATAAGAAGCATTGATATAGGATTTAGTCGGTTTCTAGAATCCCAAACTGTTGTAATGGTAAAGAAGTGGAGAAATTTTCTATGAACTCATATCATAGGACTCGCAATGGGTTATGGTGTATGGATTGTGAGGTAGAAGGGCATACAAAGGATAGTTTTCCTCAAAGATCGGTATGCATGATGATGGTAGACTATGAGATTTTTCATGGAGATCATGATGCAAGTAGGTGTCCGCTACTCCAGCATGTGATCCATAAGAATCTGTCTTGCTATTGCAAAATTTACACCTCTACTACTCATGACACCATGGATTGTAGATTGATTAACCAGATACATGATGCCATAGATATTGGTGTGCACCAAACCATCATTTCCAAGATTCTAAGGATGATGATCATCATTATGAAGGGTGTGTGGATGGAGGTTTTGAGGTAGAGGCTTTCGAGGAGGATTTAGAGGTCGTGGGCAATAAGGGGGTGGAAGGAGTGAATTCCCTCATGGAACCTACTATAACTATGGATCTACAGAACATTACAAGTGTGAGTGTCCCAATTTTCTGTAGTACTCTTGGTGTGGGAAAAATCACAAGTATGAGGAATGCTCGGAATTTTTCAAACACATAATCCGTAATCAGTGAAGGATAAGGGCGCTAGGATGGTAAGTGTAAAGTTTGTTGATCAACAATGGATAACAAGGGTGGCACATGTGTTAGAGTTAGAACCTTTACTGGTGATGACGTGAGCTAATGTTGTGCATGCCAACGAGATACCAAAGTAGATATTGTTGATTATAAGATAAGAATTGGTACATGAGAAGTATCTAGATCCTACACATCGAAGGAATTTTATCAAGAAATCATGGATATGATTCAAAGCCTACAAAGAGATATCTAGTACCTAAAGTAGCAATCGTGGAAGTTAGAGTAGAAGAAGAGTGACAAGGACCCATATAAGGATATATATGAATTTGGGGAAGTATGTAAGATGCTTTGAGACAAGAGAATATCATCCCTTTGTTAGAGAGTGGCTAAGGAGAAAAGTACCAAGTTCCAAAGGAGAGTGCGAGAGGTAGGTTTTACATGATAATCTACCTCCTCACAACCTTGATTATGATAAGGACATTACCTTTAATGTAGTTTTTGATGGATGGCTCCTAAGTAATATTCTGATTGACATGGGCACAAAAGTTAATTTTTTCACCCTATACGCATGGAATCAAAGGGGAAGACCTCAATTACAGTCATCTTCAAATGTGTTGTATATGGATAGTAAGACAAAGGTAATGCCCATTGGTGTTTTAAAGGATGTTGCTATCAGCTATCCAAGGAGTGCATTCATTGGAGACTTTGCAGTCTTGGTAGTCACGAGGCGGAAAACTTTCCCAGTGTTACTTGGGAACCCCGGTGCTATAAGAACAATGTTGAATTATGCTTCAATAAGGAGTATATAAGTTTTGAGAATAAGGAGGAACCTATTATCATTCCTTTGACAGATGGAAAGTTGGAACCCTATACCGAGCCCTTGGGAGAAGAATACCTAGACATAATCTATGCACACGCTATCGGGGACCTTGAGGTTGTGAAACCAACAAAATAAGGTGATATTCAGTGGGAAGACGCTTAATCTATAATTGATACAACTAGTGTGGAATGTGAAAATTAGCGCAATGGACATATGAGTTTAAGAGGCTCTTTGACAAGAGTAACAAAGGCTCTCTTAGTCAAGAGCCTAGGAGGAAAATAGTTTCCAAGTTACACTGGGAGATCCAACCCTGATATTTTCCTACAAATAATGGAGAGCTAGTGGGGATGTGAGATCGAAAGGATAATTATGCTTAGCTATAATTTTCTCAGACCACACACATTTTGGGAGACCCATCACAATAACTCTCTAGAGTAGCGTGAGTTGAGAACCACGTCTCTGTTAGGTTTCTCCAAAGAAATACACCTACTTCTATACAATATTAGCATGGGAAAGATCCCACCTCGTTTCACGTCCGTGCATGTGATAAGGCCTAGATGGAAGGCCCGAAAGCCTTGCATCCATCTTTATGGTTACATAAGCTTTACTCCACCTTACAAGGTTACATGCATGCATAGTACATTCAATTAGATTTGTGCCATTAGACAGAAGCTGGAAGGAGTTGACGATTGATCTCTTTTAAGATTTTGAGTATCAGTACTAAACCATCAGTGAATCAAAGCTACAAGTTGTTAAGCACATAGCTATGGGAGATAGTGGCATGGTGGAAGATAGAGTACTAGATTTGTTGGGTGAACCTGGCTTGGAAGTGCACTTCGATGAGGAAGAATCATATGAGGTATAACTTGAGTGCGCATGCATGGAAAAGGAGAAAAGAAAATTGGTCTATGTGATAGATGGTGAAGAGGTGGAAAACTTAGATGTTAACCACACTTTTAGTATGTGTGAGGTTATGGATAGTGCTGATGACTAAGCACACACCTATTATGAACCCTTGAAAAAAAAAGAAGGTTAACATTGGTTCGGAGGTAGAACCTAAGGAAGCTACTATTAGAGATTACTAGACAGAAAGGGAGGTTCCAAAGATTATTGATCTGTTGTATGAATTTTAGGATTTTTTTCCGCGTGGGTACCATGAGCTTAAAGTAGTTCACCACTCCTTGGGATAAATGAATATCAAGTTAAAATAAGGTGATCACCCAATTCGGAAGACACCTTATCAAATGAATCCAAATATGCACGTTAAAGTCAAGGAATAGATTGACAAGATGGTTACATCAGGCATCATTAAGGTTGTTCATGAATTAGAGTGGATAAGTCTGATGGTCATCAGCATTAAGAAGGATGGGAGGATAAGGATTTTTGTTAATTATAGGGATTGGAATACGGTGTGTGTCATTGATCCTTTTCCAACCTCCTTCACCAAAGAGATCTTGGAAGGAGTAGCCAGGCGTAAGATCTATTCTTTCATAGATGGATTCTTAGGATATCATCAAGTTAGAATTGTAAAGGAGGACCAAGAAAAGAAAAATTCACTATTGAATGGGGAATTTTGTTGATACCGTCATGCCTTTGGACTGAAAAATGTGTATGTTGTATTTTCTCACATCATGCTTTAGGCGTTTTAGGATTTCATTCATAAATTTCTACAAGTCTACCTAGATGACCTGGATAAAGATATGGATTGGTGAGGTACCATTGTGACAATTTGAGGTGATGTTTGAGAGATGATGGCGTTGAGTATATCTCTCAACATTAAGAAATGTGTTTTCGCTACTCCATTTGGCACCCTATTAGGACATATCATATGTAAAGAAGATTTGTTAGTGGATCCTACCAAAGTTGTCATTATTGTGGGATTGGGGGAGCCTACCACCATAGCACAAAGGTGCATAGATTTCTTGGGCATACAGTGGTATTATTGGAAATTTAGTAAGGGGTATGTAATGTTTTTCATGCCATTGGAGGAGTTTTTGAAGCACAAAAGTACATTTCATTGGGGATAGGTGTAGTAGATAGCACTCGACACATTGAAGAATAGGATTATCACCTTTCCCATATTACGCATTACCTCTTGGTATAAGCCATTCCATGTACATGTTGATGTTTCAGGATAGCGATTAGAGAAATATTACCACAACCTAGAGAGGAATTTTTTGACCATCCCTTATTCTTTTCTAGTAGGAAGCTAACCCTTAAGAACAAAATTATACTATGACAAAGCACGAGGCATTATCGATGATCTATGCACTATAAAAATTCGGAAGTATTTGCTAGTGACACCTTTTATCTTTTACACATGACTACATGGCATTGATTTACTTGGTGAAAATCCCTTCTTACAAGGGTGCATATGCAGTGGGTCCTATTGAACTCCGGTGAGTTTGAGTTTACAGATTGTCGTAAAACTAGGTAAGAGTAATTTGGGGCCTAACCATTTATCAAGGGTTGACTCAAGAGAGGATGCGTAAAAAAATGAGGATACAATGCCGATGCACAACTATTTAGATTGCAATGCACGCCCCGACAGGGGAAGATATTGTTGTATTTCTCAAAATGGGTGTAGCTCCAGAGGGACCGAAGACTTTGGAAAGGAAGAAGTTAGCCATACGTTCCGTACCCTACATGTTAATTAGTGGAGATTTATACAAGATAGGACATGATGAGGTTTGGCACCAGTGTGTGCTTGAGCATGAGCACACTGTAATCATGGAAGAGGATCATGGTGGAATTGTAGGGGGACACTATGCGGGGAATGTGACCATGTGTAAGATTCTTATAGAAATATTTTAGTGGGAACTAGTTTACAAATATTGTACCGAATATTGGAAGGCCTATGATCACATCGGTGCCTTGGTAAACCAAAGCTAAAAGAGATGAAACGCCATTAAGACTGATTGCACAAATACAGATCCATTCGAGAAATGGGAAATTGACTCCATAGGCTCTATTTCTCCAGTCACGCGAAGGAAAGTTTTACGCTATATCATTACATGCACATATTACCTTACAAGTTGGGTAGAATCAACACCTATAAGGGATTGCACAATGACAACAAAATCTAGGTTCTTGTGGGAAAATATAATAAACAAATATGGATGCCCATTGAGCTTAACAAGTGATAGGGGTACTCATTTATTAAATGAGAAACTTAGAATTTTATTGGTAGAATTCATGGTGACCCATCACAAGACTACCCCTTATCACCCATAAGCTAATGGGACTACTGAGGCATTTAATTTTTTTGAATCACACGTTAACCAAGATTTGTGATGTGGGAAGAAAGGATTGGGATGAAAAAGTTTCTATTGTGGTTTGGTCATATTAGACTACTTATAAGATACTGAACAAGGCCACACCTTTTCAATTGGTGTTTAACAAGGAAGTTGTGTTACCTGTTGAATTATTGTTACCATCACTGCGTATAGCACACACATGAGGGTTAGATGATGAACAAGTACTTGAGGAGAGGATTGACAAGTTGATGCAGTTGGATGAGAGGCGGGATATTGTTTGTTGGAGTCAAAAAATAGAAAAATCCAGGAAGAAGGAATGACATGATAGACACATCAAGAATAAGTAGTTTGAGGTTGGGCAGATGGTTCTATTGTAGGATTCCAAGTTTTTACGCCACCCTGGGAAATTCAAATTCCAATTTTTGGGCACATAAATTGTATCATATATACTTTATTTAGGAAATTTCTAGTTACAAGTGCTAGATGGAACATGGTTGTCTAGGCTATTTCAATAGGAGTAGGCTAAATCCCTACTATAAATAAGTCTTCTTTGTGTTTGTAAATAAGGTGGTATTGTCGGTTAGCCTAGGATTTTTTTAATGCAATTTCATTTCTTTATATTTTTGTTTCTCGTTGTTTTAATGGTTGATTTTGTTTTTTTTTGTTTTGTGTGTGCTTGTGCGATGAAAACCAATTATTATTTCAAAAAAATTCTATGCGTAGAGGATCGTGCATCCATTTTTGTGTGGGGTGGAGTGATGTGACAAGTGCTAGAAGTTATGGTTGTTGATGGCCCAGGTTGAAAAATCAAAAACACGTGGATTGGAAGATTGTGCATAGAAGAGGTGAACATGAGGGAAGGATGGTGTCAAAAGGCTTTATAGAAACCACATACAAGAATGAAAAGCACAGGAACAACATGAGGTAGGTGATGTCAAGAACCAAGATTAGGACATAGAGGAAGAATTCCTTTGGTGTTGTAAGCGTGCACATAAGGATCTATGGTCAATAAGGGTTTTTGCATGCCTTAAGGTTTCCAAATTTTTTCACGTAGGATTGAATGTGGAGGAAAAGAGATGAAGGTTGGCATTGGAAAAATAAACCTTTACTACGAAATTACATTGGTAGGTGTCATGGCATTTATTGTGGAGAAAAGAAAAAGTTATAAATAGAAGATCGGGGTGCATTATTCTTTACCTTGCGTTTTAAGTTATCAAATATCTCTCGCGAACTAGGGCATCCTTGTGAAGAAGGTTTGAGAAGATTTGTGAATATTTGTGTGCATATCTAGTTTGATCAATGAACCAGAATGGAAAAGAGTACACGGAGAGTAAGCAGAGAAAGTTGTGTGGAAGAATCCCGTGGGTGTTATGTTGTCTTGTGGAAATCATTTTTTCCAAGTTAGGTTTGCATAGCTAGGGCACAAGATTTGGAGGAAATTTCACAAAGGAGTGGAACTGTGAAGTTGAGTAGATCCAGGACTAGGAGAGATGAAGAATTTTAAGAACGCAACAAAGGAATGGCACTAAGGAAAGTATCAAATGTTTCATCGAAGAAGGGCGAGGGGAAAGGAAAACAAGTTCGTTCTACCAATTTTAATGAAGAATGGTATGCATAAATGTAGTACCTAGATGACGTATTACTTGGTAAGGAATGGGTGTCTCATATTAGAAAGATGTCCATAAGTGATTACAACCATCGAGTGAGCACCACAGAAAATGAGATGACACTAGAATTAGTTCACCCTACAGAGAAGAGGACACCAGATAGAATGCCTATCTATGATGACAAAGTAAAGGTGAAAATGGAGAAGGTTGGGTTGTTTCAACTCTATGATTTTCCCTATCTTGTAAAGCCCGAGTGACTATACCAATGGTTGATGTCACGTGTGCATGAAGACCATTTCTATTTCATAGGTCAAAGGATGCACATAACCCCCAAATTATTTCTAAGTTCACCGGCCTTATCTATGAAGGAGAATCATTGGATAGTGATTTGGAAGACAAAGAAGCCATTAATAAGACCATTGAAGCTTATGACTACAAGAAGGGTTCATGCTACTTTGGGAATACCCAAAGGATAACCCCTCTCCTACTAAGAGGTTTGAGCAGTATACTTGTGACACCATGAAGGTTGCTCATAAGGCACACCCGAAAAGTGGTATAAGTGGATGAATGATTGATTTGAGGCTGAATGGAGAATACTCGAGAAGTTTCCTTTATTAGTACAAGGAGGCTAATTTCTTCGTATACCAAAGATGTTTGTATCAAAAAATTTACTTTGATAAATGTCACCAAGAGTCCTTAGTGTAAGTTTCCTTTCTCTTTCACTGCACAGTACTTCTAGGCCATGGTCAATCGATTCAAAGAGGTGAAGAAACTCAAGTTTGATCTAAGTGTAGTAGATCAAGATTACCATGAGCTACGTAGGAAGTTAATATACCTCAAGAAGCATGCCTATGTGGAGAATTATGTCTTCGATGATGTGCACATGTTGAAACCAATAACATTTCATGTTGTAGTGAGGACAACAATGAGGGTGTATTTATGCCTAAGACCTAATTATTTAAAATGAGCTTATGTTGAAGATGATGTATCCATTCTTGAGGACCCCACCATGAGGAAAAAATTTGTGCCAAGGAAAATAGAAAGAGAGGAGGCTCATGAGAAAAAGATGCCAAACACGTAAACATGACAGATAGTAAGGGCACAGGAGTCGTGTGTGGGCACAAGTACTTACATTCACCGAAAGAATTATCCCATTAGAAAAGAGTTTCCACAGAAGGAAGAAACGTCAAGAAGAGAAGATTCATTCAAGAGAGAAAAAATATAAGTCCTTGTATTAGAGTCACCAGTAAGGAAGAAACAAAGGGTGACAAAAGGGTTAGAATCTAGAGAAACAAAAAGCATGGAGGCCGAAAAGGGTGATGAAGATAATGAAGAGCATGGTGAGGCTCAGAATCATCTTATGTACGATGTACATGAGTCAGATGAAGAAGGAAATGAAGAGAGGGATGAGAACAAGGAAGGCACTCATGACAAGGGGGGGAGTGAGGAAGTAAACATGAAAGATCAGAAGACCCGACCTCGATCAAGGAGCAGATGGATAACATTATAGAGAGGGAGGTGGTGGGTATTATCCAATAGTTAGTGGAGCATGAAGTAGAGAGAAGTGTTGAAGGAAACTGAGGAGAGCGCAAGTGTAGGAAAGGAGTATGGGAGCATGGGCAAAGACCCCAACTTAGTAGGAAGATTTCGAATGGCAATGGGAACAAGTGGGAAGGGCACAAAGAGTAGCAAAACATGAACATGATTTGAATTATATTAATGATCCAAGAAAGGTATTGTACGCACGCTTCCAAAGTACCATGCCCACCGAAAACTCGTTGGCGCACAAGGAAAATGCTATCCTAGGATTTTGAGTCCCATGTTGATGAACCCAATTTTGAGGTAAATCATGATACATTGATGAAGATACCAGATGCCAAGGGAATAAACCCTCTTATAAATTCCCAACAGATGTCAGATGATAAATTTTTCAATGTTCTCAACAAAGTATCAGTGGAGGTAGAAGCAAGACTCTTCATCATAAACGATAGGATAAGGGTCTTGGAGGAGGAGCTTGAGAAAAAGAATGAGGAGATCATTAAGAAGGATAAGGAGATAAAATAGAAAGAATTGATCAATGCGTAGTTAAGGAGTGAATTGAGGGAGGAGAAGGTGAAGGTGAATGAATTCCACTAGAAGATTAAGTCCATTTCGATGCCATTTTTTTGAAACACTCGGACCTAGCCCCACCTAATCCGAAATATGAGTCAACTTTGCATTGCTTGGAATATGATTCAACCATGGAAAGGTGGCCACTCACATTAGAGTCAGCATAAGAGGTGATGGCACGCCGAGTAAGAAGGTAAAAATATGAAGATTGGGGAGCCGATTACTTAATACTCCAAGCTCCTTTCCGTAGTAAAGACCACCTCACAGATGGCCGAAGTCGTGTATGAAAATTGTGCCAACAGAGGGGTAACAAGCATATTGGTTTCTACACATGAGGTGAATCTAAAATAATTTTAGGAAAATAAAAAAGGCAATAGGGTGGAGTACAATAAGATATTGGGAAAGGTTGAGAAGAAATTGGAAGCAACGAAAACCTTGTGTGGTTCGATTAAGAATAAGCTAAAGTAACTATACCCCCAAGTCACTCGCAGGATGGATGTGCTAGGTGATCTTAGCAAGCATTTGGGAAGAATTTTAGATACGCTAAAAACTAAGAGCAATGAACTAAGCTTTGATGAAGTAAATGCATTGGTGGGTGACCTACTTCAGCAAGAACATGGAGAAGAAGATGCTTGGGAGAAGATTGAGGCATCCGTGAAGGAGTTCTCACACCTCATGCACTTGTAGCATATTCTTCCATTCTTTATTTAGATTATTCCAATTCCACTATTCTTTATTCTTTGAAAGAGCATAATTTTTATGAGGATGGAGAAAATGTGTAGTTTGGGGTGATGTTGGGCCCTAAATAGAAGGGTTTTGTTAGGCCCTAAATAGAGGCATGCGCACATGACCAGCAAATAGAAGGGCATTGTTGGTTTCTCAAATGTGCACCCATGTATCAGATCTCAAAAGCTCGAGCTATTTGAGACCAAAATGGAACTGTCCCCAAGTTGTCAGGACCTTACACACTTGGGACGGGTCTCTGAGAAGGCCATTTCTCTATCTATTTCTACTACTACTACTACTCCTAGTCTTTGGAAGGGAAAACTAAGCTAATGATGACAAGAGACAAGGGATAGAAGGATGACATGAAAGGAAACTACACTAAAAGGTGATAACACACCAGAAAAGGGGCGTGGACACTATATGTTATGAGTGAAAATAAAAGGAAATACGTGCAAGGATGCTAGGGACGAGTAACACAGCCAAACAAGTATCTACCATATCATTTTCATGGAAAACAACTAAATATGGAACTGCAAGGGACCTAAAATAGCACAACTAGCACACAACGCAAAAGGAAAGGCAAGAAGGAGGAATGAAAACACGTTAGGATAGAGAATAGTCACAAAAATGATGCTTGTATTACGTCTAGAAATGCACAGAGTTGTTATAATGATGGAGGCCGATATCCACATGCAAGATCTAGATTTAGAGGTCTGCAACTCAAAATATAGAAAGAATGGAGTCCTTAGAAAAATGCGTAAGGATCCAGAGTGTCCAACATAACAAATGAGCCTTTCTCTTACATTTATAGATGAATCCATGGAGGAAGAAGGAAGAAGGAGGGAAAAACTGAATTTGAAAAACAACTACCAATAAGAATCATTCAATGCCTGAAAATTCATCTGAAGATCTATGAAATATGCTTCCCCACACCTATTTGGCATGTTGAAGAATAAAGGAGGGTGGATCATATCAAATCGGGTGGTTGGAGCAATCAGATGTGCTCATCAATGCTCAGAAAGATGTTTTCCCATTTCTCACCTCCTAGATCCTCCAAACATTAAATTTGAACTTTTGGCATCAGTAGCTAATGTCGCATATTTCGACAAGTCCGGTGCATGCACCGATCTAATCTCTGTAGAAAAATATATGGTTGTTAGAAGATGTGAGAGTTTTTGGTGCGCACAAAACATGTGGCGCGTGTGGATTGGCTGAAATGATGGCCAATTGTGTGAATACTTATCATTTCTACCACTTTTCGCCATCGATTTGTTCGTAAGGATTCAATGCCCTATTAGTGTGCTTGATCAAGTCAGCACACGGAACACTCAAGCATGTCAAAATATGACCTAGCATAGAAGGGCATGAGGGAATGGCGCACAGAGAATATAGAGGTAGGTGCAGAGGGGGCGAGTGTGATGCACACGGGGAAATGAGGAAAACTAGCGAGAAGAGAACCTATGGTGAAGGAACAACTATTACAAAGTAATGGGTGTGGCGTGCAAGAAGGCCAAGGAATTATTCGATTGAAGGAGGTGTGAGGCACTTGGGAAGGAAAGAATCTAACTAGGAAGAAGGCAAATACATAGAAGGTGGGTGCAATGGGAAAAGTGGAAGGAGAGAAAGGAAAGGGACATGCAGGGAAACTGTGACCAAGGGAATGTGTCGAGTGATCTTGAGCACACGCAACACTACAATGAATAGCTTAGAGCTAGAATGTATACAATTTATCCGAGTAACTATGAGATTTATTTGGATAACAGGCACTTAGGGAAAAGTGTGTAGGAAAATGGTTTAAGAAGGGTTTAAGTGAAACCAGAGTGCTCGCGGGAGGAAGAACAAGGGTTTAAAGGAATTATCAATATTTGGCATCAAGGTCTCACTTGAGGAAAATGTGAGGACCCGACTAGGCATGATAAGTGGATAAGGTGTCAACTTGGAACCTGGGGGCCAAGAAAAAGATATTCAACGCAAGGAATATTCCCAAAGGCAACATTATAGTTAGTGGAATGTTTTGAAAAGAGGATAAGAATTCACCTATGGAGGACCACATTAACACTTTGCACATTATCTCCTCATAAAAGAAGTCATGGTGGTGGATGTTGATCCCATTTAAAGGAATGCTTCGACATAAACATGGATAGGTAGAAGGTAGTTTGAATGCACTAGAGGGTGCGGGAGTGCTAGGAGAAGGAGGGTAACAAGGTGTTGCAAAAATGTTAGGTAATTCTAAGGGTTGGAGTTCATGATGCTAGGGTTTAGAGTTCTTGATGCTAGAGGGTTGTAAAGGATATCATTAAGCATATGTATGGGTGTTGGGGTCTATAACAAGGGTTATAATGGGGAAAGAATAGTTAGGATCTCTGATCATATTAGTTTGGAGGGGTTGGATCTATGTCATTTGATGTATATGGTTTGAGATGACCCTTTTGAATATAGTGTGGCTACTAGAAACTCTTTTAAATCAATATACATGGATCTATTTTGTACATCTTGTTTATGGGTGTAAACCCTCATGTTATTTGGCTTGTCATGACTCAAATATGGTTCCTTGTACTTTATACAATGTTTATTTACCTATTTTGATTAATTGATGTGTATATTTGTTAGTTATATCTTCGCCTTTTAAGTATATGCATGTACTTGTGTTTTACTAATAATCCTCCATTAATGGAGGAACTCTCTGTATATCTCACATAAAGGAGGGGCTTGGCACCGCGCACGCCTCGGGTGAGCACCTAGCGTATGTTGAGTGATAAGCTGGTGCGCTTGGAGTTAGAAAGAAGTATTGAGGGTAAAAACAATGACTACAAAAACACCCAACTATTCTAGAGGTTTGAGAGCATGAACCTCCACTCTAATACCATATGTAGTTACCACACATGAAATACCAAAATAAAAGACCAAATAAAAAAGATAATATTTTTTTGTCTTTCATTATATGTTACAAGAAAATAAATGGGATTTCTTAGAAAACCTCCACATCACATGAAACACTTGTATAGACATGAACCCACTTATACAATAGGATAACACAATATTCACATCAAGATCTTACTATTAGAAACAAATAAATACAAAACCATGACCCAACCACAATTATGAACATCATGAATAAGCACCTTCCACTATACCACATTTTTGTGGTTACAAATTTATTATAATCATATTTCATTATTAAATCTTAAAGGTTTGAAGAAAACTTATGATGTAAACACACATTATCATTTTCCCTAAATTACATTTCCTTTCCTTGGTTTAACACTTAATTGATAAGGGTTCCATATAATTTATTTAGTTTATCTTATTTCATATAAATTATATAACTCGATCATTAATTAGAAGTATCTTGCATTTGCATATCATAAGTTATGATTCCAAAATGAGAAATTATGTTTTGTCAATTACTTGTTCTCATGTGGATCAATTCACATCTACTTTCACATCATAAGAATGATTTATTAAGTTACAAGTAATCTCCATGGTGGTTAAAATTATTAGACCGACATCACAAGGGTACATTGTCAATAATTATGAGAATTTTTTTCCTTTATAATTATAATATTAATGGTGCATTAATGCATTTCCTAATTATCCATGTGATCCAAAAAACTTTACATTTTTCCCCTTCTAATGATGTTTAGTTTCTAGAATAACCATACAATTACATTCTATAAATTTTGTCTTTCATATCACAAAAGTGACATTATGCCTTACATCTAAGCATCTTACACACTTTCATACCCACATGAATGCTCTCTACTAGGTTCATAGGGAGGAACACACAAAATCTTACCGTGCCCCTAAGTCTCTAGGACTACAAAATAAGTTTAGATCCAAACATAACTCAAGGCTTACAAAAAGGGACCATCTTATTGTCTTATAGAATAATTTCCTAATAGATTTGATCCATTACAACTCCCATGAGGTGGTTTCATATATTTTAATGTTAAACAAACATGTTCTTACGGTAACATGGATTTTTGATCTTATCTCCTCTTGTGTAATTAAACTTCATAGTCCATAAATGTTTGGATGCATTTTGAGATACACATGGGTCATAAGAGTCCCATGTTTGAGAAAGAAGGTCACAATGTCAAAATATGTGTTCCCATAAGGAACAAATCATCTTATCATTTAAAACATGGAAGGGATTAATAATGAGTTGAAAGGGGTGGGTTTCATGTTTCTCTCTGCTCCTAAGTTCAACATTATACGGAAACAATTCAATATAAAAATCTCATCATTGGCTTCATTCACCTATTAATCTCTTAATAGGGTACTAGGTTTACTTCTTTCCCTTTTGAACTCAAGGGATCTACATCTTGATACAAGTTAACATTAGAGAAATCTAACCTCTTTTTGGTGTAATAATTTTTCACGGTGAAAATTATTAGTTTCCACCAATGGTCATGAGGCTAAGCCCCTCCTTATTATGTATGGGGAGTCTCCCATTATTTAATATAAACTAATTAAATCTATGGGGTGGTAGTTATGCCATTTATCACACATGAATATTGCACTAGACCTGTGGTAAAGTGTGCGTACAAAGTATAAGGAAGGATTTTTTTGAAGTGAGGTAAAGGGGAGTTGGAAAATAAGAATAGATAGGGTTAATGTTATGAGTGGGATTACAGAATTCACATACATGAAGCATAGAAGGTCCACATTAAATTAGAATAACAAAACAATGTAAGCAATCAAAAAGACTAACAAACTAGAGACACGTAGTTATGCATATTCATCAATCAAGGACACAAGGTTCCTTCTTGGTTATGCAAGATCACCATGCTTAAAAATTTGGAAAGTAGAGAGAGTAAAGGAACATAAGAATAGAAATAGAATAAATGCAACTTTTATTTCTTGATGTAGTAGTGGTAAATCTCAACAACATACAATCAATCAATAATTGCCAACCCTTTGGAATGGAGAAGCCATTCTAATTTATAGCATTACAAATTGTCCTTTCATCTTCCCCACATGAATTTTCACCTTTCCTCATCACTTGTGACCTTCCAAATTCCTAGGAGGTGAGTATTTTTCTTATTAATGAAAAAGGACTCTTATAATGTTGTATTGAGGGTCACTTAAGTGAATAGGAAAAATAGGGAAAGAGTACATTCTTGGTGAAGAATTAGAATATGGAGAGAGAAGAAGGAAGAGAGAGAGAGAGAATTTTAGAACAATCTAATAATGATGAATCATTTGATGATGAAGGTATTGCTGACTTAAAGTCCCGAGATCAAAATCTCCTTCTTTTGTGAGATGCAAAATCATTCCGGAGAATCGAATAAGTGTTCAAAAACACTGTCATGAGATCCATATTGAAATGGGAACATGATTATTTATTATGATTACAAGGAAGGATTTGTGATCATTTTATTACTTTTCTAGGCCTTAAAAAATCACCCTAGTGATAAAAAATCAAATGCATATGCTCAAACCCATTTAATGATTGTCTTTACCTCATTGGAATGGATCATCACTTTATAGATAGATGGTTTCTCCGAATGAGAATTCTCTTCTATGGACATCCATGAACTAAAATGAGGCGATTACACATGATAACACTACCAAGTGGTGAATGAGTGCTTAGTAACACTACTAAGTGAGGTTGGATATGTGAAACCGAGATGGTTCCCCTTCTTGCAAACATGGTACTCCAAATAAATATCACACTCTTACCCTTTCTAGTTTCAAAATACTTACCTTATTGCTCATATTCCTCTCAAAGGAATAGATGAATCTTTGATTATTCACATATGATGGTCTTGAGTATCTCAATTGCTTGATTAAATCATTTTGACTACCTCCTCTAAGATATTTGGACACAATGTAAGATTTATGATATGATGATCCTTAACTTATCAAATGAGATTCTCATTTCACCTTTGAGCATGAAGAATTATTTTCAATTCACCTACCTAAAAATATGTCATATGAGTGAAAACCTACTTACGGTTTATGAACACATTTTTTCTTTAATCATTTCTCATGGGAATGGATCTCCTTCACTAAATAGGAGGATTTATTCCTGAATGGAACTTGAAGAGATGTTTGAGAGTGAGTTCCATTTTCTTGACTCTACACTGCACTGAAACACTTGTGAATGTTACCTCCCTGACTAGTGAGATGTGAGGACATTATCAAGCATGGATCAAGTGTTTAGAAACACTTCACAAGGTATGAATTTCTTGAGATGACTACCATCATCACTCATGGTGATCTTCTCTCATCATGCTCCCTATGACCATCTCCTCAATGAATTTGAATTTCAATGGAGCTCTTGATGTTTCAGATCCCTCATAGACCACAAGATGTTCTTGATTTAACCCGTTGTTTAAGTGACTATCTCTAACTTTTTCCCTGACATAATGTGATCTGTATGATGTCCTTTTCATGAATGAATTCAACCAAGATGGCTCCCTTATGCCAAAATTGGAATGAGTTAGATCCTCCACCCTCTTGCATTAGATTGTGCCTTGCAGAAATCATCTTTGGAATAATGCTTTAAGAGCTTTATGTGGGTTTTATTTCCTATTTTAGAAAAGAAACCACTTCTCAACCTCATGATGATGGAAAAATCCAATGATATGACAAAAATGGGAGTTACAATATATTTCTAAGCTTAATTCCAAGACTTAAAATTGTTAAGTAGAACTAGAAGGACTCGTTATTTTTAAAAAAAAATCACATTTTTCACTTTTTGATGGTTCTTTCTCATTTGGAGTGTTGAGAATGCTAAGGATTTTCCTTTTTAAAATTTAATATTTTTATACATTTCAGCTATAAATATATTTTATTTTTAGAAAGGATAGTCTGTAGGTTTTGGATCAATATGAAACCGGTCTAAAAAAATTTAATTTTTCAAGGATGCTCTACTCCGATTTTAAGATTATTTTCTTGTCAAGATTAGTGGGAAAATGAGAATTTCATTGATGGGAGAATAATACCAAGAAAACTCAGTCCTCCATATCTCAAAAAATCATCCACCTCATCATGCAAGAAACAACTCAAATGAAAATATATTTTTAAGGATCATTCACTCCAAGTTTTAGGGATTTTCAGCCGCCTAATCTCTCGAGAAAATGAAAAATTATTTGAAGAGGGAATAATTATGAGAGAAAATTCAATCTATCACATCCATTAAAATCAATTACGTCATTGTGCAAGAAATTGCTTAGATGAAAGTATATTTTCCGAGGAACATATTCTCTATATTTCGTGATTTTTCACCGTTGAATCTCCATACAATCAAACAAAAACTTTCTTTCATTTGATGTTGTGTCATGGAATCCATTAATGGATATTAGAGGATTTTTCAAAAAAACATTTTATGTTTGACATGTTTTGGTTTGTGAGGTATGGAATTCATCTTGTTTCCATGTTTTTTTCTTAACCTGCATGTGAGGTTTTTGCCTATCTACGACCTTGTTAGCTAACCGGAGTTAGAAATACTTACACAAGAGGGGTTACGTCACACTTTTTACCCCCTCTATCTCGTATATCCCCATTTGGAAATTTTAGGTATTTGGGGCATAAAATTATGACTTAAGAGCATTAGGGGATGAGAGATGAAGTCTGGGGATGAATGAGGCTTATATGGAGTAGAAAAGGAGTGTACAATGTGACTAGGGGATGAGTGTGGGAAGAGCGGTTGAAATTTTTTCCCCCTCTATCCCTTTGGGGACATTTAGGACATAAAGAGGCCAAAATTTTGATTGATGGTTAGCTAACATGTAAAGGAGGTAAGTGAGGAGAGAGAAAATGAATCCTAGGAGAAAATTTGGAAGTCTTAAGTGACATAATGTTTTCCTTGTCAAGTGGGTAACAATTTTATGTCCCCCTTGTCTTTAATTTATCATATGGGATACTGGGGACACAAAAGTGTGACTTTACTCTTCCGGAAAGACAATTTTGCTTTCCGTGTCCAAATCGGGACACCAAAATTGAAGATTTCATCCCATGGGCTTAGGAGAATGTTTTGGGGTCAAATATTATATTATTTTGAGTGCAAATAACATTATAATATCTATGAAACAACGTTCAAGAGTTTATTTTTCCTAAATTTGAAAATTTAGGCCCATTATTTCATAACGGAGATGAGCAATCAATTGTCTGTTTTGAAATTCTTGATGAAATATTCGATCCTTAGAGAATAATTTTAATTCTCACCTTATAAATAATTCCCATATATTTCCAATTCCTATTTTATTTCCTCCTAAATCCTTACGGAGCTCCATGAAATCATCTAGAGAAGTTATTTTTCACCATTAGAGTGCTTGTTCCCTACGCCTAGAAAACCCGTTGTTGAGAAAATTGTCCCTGAATGAGAAATAATTTCCTAAATATTCATAAACTTCCTCCAATACTTTAAATACTCCCTAATACCACATATGGATACTTTCTATATTTCCTTAACTCTTCCGAAGGAGGCATACTAGTTCTAGAATGATCAAAACTAGCCTTTTGTGGCCTCCAGGAGAACTTGTATTTTATTGAACTTTATTAAATCCATCCATAAAATTCATCACACTTCATTTCAGATTGAGGAATTCTGGATTAAAAAAACTATTTCCTTCTTTAGGGCCAAGGAGATGATGTCATTAGAGACAGTTTGGCTGGGAGGAGGTTTCAGTGTGATCTGTGTGGAAAAATTTTGGTTTGTGGCTTAGTTTTTGTGCTTTAAAGTTTTAATTTTTAGGATAGTAATTTTGCATGACAACACCTCCCTAAGATCAATTAAATCTTAGAGGGGGTTAATGGATTTAAACATAAGGGTTTAATACGCAGGTAAAATACTAAACTCACTCCACTCACATGTGTCGATCTCTTGATGAGATCATTCAAAGGTGTAAGACAAGAAACAACATGTGATAGGTTTAAGTATTTTCTTAAAATGATAGGGGTATTGCAAAACTTAAGAGGGAAAAATGCAACAAGGATTAAGAACATGGTTCATTTTGATAGTTTAGGAATAGTAAGTTTCTACCAAATAATACAAGTATTAAGAGGGAAAAATAACATGGTAAAAGATTGTTTCAAAACATCTAAACCATAAGAACAACATATAAACCCACGAATCAAAATCACTCCCAGAATAGAATGCCCATTTTCCAACATACCAATATGCTAACAATGTCATACTCATCATAAAAAACAATAAATAACATTACTATTTGTAACAATATCATTGATATATTCTATACAATTACATTGTTTTCTAGATAACATGTTATTATGAAGACACAAGTAATCCTTCACTTCTCCTTCTCCCGTACTGCAACCACGAAATGGTCAGCATAAATATAAACATGACATCTACCTATATTATAGCACAAATCATGATTTCAATTTTTTTCTAATCATAATGAAACAATACTTAGCACACTTCTAGGGAGAGTAAGAAATACAAATGCCATTTTATTTCATTTTCAAAGCTAAAGAGAGAAATAAAGAGAGGATAGAGAAAATACCATTTTTCCACTATACATTTATTTTTGCAAAAAGCGTCAAAATAATTTATCCTATAGTCAAATTTTAGTGTTTATAAGGTTTCTCGTTCGATATTTTTATTGAATAAGGTCATACAATAGTTCCCCCATTTAGTTACAATTTTCCAAAAAAACATCAAATTTAGATGAGTAGCTCAAAATCTGCGTCTAAAAACAATCTTTGAGACCCAAACACACAAGTAATAAAATACCTACCTAGTCCTCTATATATAGGGAAACACCGGAGCTGATAGAACACACAACTAGATAACTGGGTTCAATTTTCACCCGTCCTTCTACATCTACCAATCGTAATTGCACTCAAATGACCTTGTCACCCAATGATTGGTGGCCTACAAAACCTGCACGAAAAACTAGATTGTGAGAGTATTTTCTCTAAACTAATGGTTGGTGGTGTTTTTTGTGGATACATACTAGAGGTATGTGGAAGCTAAATTTTATCTCTCCACCTAGGGCCTAAACTGTAGGTCAAAACCAAACCGCATTTTAAACATTCAACAGCCTATCCAAAGTCTGTGAAAAGTTCCACCGGGTTCTTAAATGCATAATGAAAAAGGGTCAAATGAACATTCAAGGAATAACTCAGGGTACATTGAAACACTCCATGTGACAAGGTACACTTTTAAAGCTTGATTTTATAATTTCTTGGTTTATAGGGATGTTTTATGCCTCATTAAAAATAAGTTTTATTCAGATTTCACAAGGTCGCCAAGGTGCAGTTTTCATTAAGTTTCAATTTCAAGTCGCTAACCATATGAATTTAATATCCAAAACTAATATTATATTTTTCCAAAAAATTAGGAGTAGTGTTTACATTCCATTTTATGTTTCTAGTTGCTTATAAAATAGAGGTAAATTTGCTATTAGATACCACATCTCATTTAATTCACCTAAAAATTATTCTTCTTTGGTTTGATTAACAACTCCATTAAAATAGGAAAACTAGAAATGTTAAGATCATGAAAAAAAAATATAATATGACCATGCATGTGAGAAATGAAATAGGTAACTTGACTTTGACAAAGTAGAACACACACAAGCTACATGGATGCAAGGAAGGGTTGTCGAGCTCCATGAAGGACCAACTCACATTTCCAAGTGCCAAAATCATCATCCGATCCCACTTCGAGTTTTGTATGTCACATAGCCCACAGAACCAAACACACCAAAACATAATATTGAGGTGGAGCGCGAACATAGGGCCAAGAACAAACACAAAGGTGATATTTTAATGTAGAAAACAAAGCACAACTAAACTAACAGAGCCAACTCATCATAATTTTCCACCGAAATTTGCATCGAGGATAAATCAAGATGTCATCCTCCTATTATACACAAATAAAGCTTAGAATATACCTTGAGGAGACAACGCAATTTCATAACTTATTAGCATATTCCAAATCTAAGCTCATAAACGTAAATCTACAAATTTCCAATCATTAAACAAGGGTGAAGAGTTACGCGGAGATTTTCATCGGGTTGCAAGGAGAGTTTTGAACTATGGATTTCTCATCAAAATTTCCACCTGGAAGGATAAAAAAGATATAAATATTTGTGTATTCCTTGCAGCCATGCATACCATGAGAACATAGATCTTTTGAGCATTTTTTCAAACATTTGGTGTGTCTTGTGCTTACTTCCACTTTGCATACATATCTTCAAAGGCACTAGCAATTATAATATATTGAAAAAATCCCTCCCAAAAGCTTTGTTGTACATCCATGCTCAACCGCAAGGATATTATTTTCCACATCTAGACATTTAATTGAGGAATTTTTTCAAATAGGACATGTGCCTTGTGAGAGCTCCCATCTTGGCATAGTCAAGAAATGTGTTGGAAAATGTTGTAGTGTTTATCTTAACACCTATCTATTGCCTTTCTTTGGAAAGATTTTAAATCTTTTTAAAACACATTTGTTGTGTGAAAGTCTATAAAATTTTCATTCTATGAGGCTATGCCTCTCTTAGCACCTTTAATCAAAAAAATTCAATGCCATGCATTGTCAATCTCAATCTTTTGTTAAAAAATCCACTTGCCAAAGAAAATCTTCCACATTTTCCATACATGTCTACCTGTGTACTTGTAAATATAGAAATTGACACAACCTCATACCTCTTCCATTATTTTTTAGTGGATGTTCATACTCTCTTTCCAAGTTTCTAAGGAATTTCAACAAACCCATTTTATACACAACCTACAATCATTATTTTCCATGTGACCATAATTTGTTGGGGAATCTAGCAATAGTTTTCCTATCTTTTACCACTCCAAAGAAGTCATTCTAGCATGACTTGGGAGGATTTTGGAAAATATTATGGAGGTTCATCTTACTCTTGCCAAAATAATTTGCATGAAGTTTCTATATCCTTTTCAATTGATACATTTAAAATAAAACCAACAACATACACATCCAAAAAGACACCACCACAAGAATTTTCAGCCTCTATAGGAACTATGTGATTCCTAGAGGTTGCATTTTCATAAGAATTTAGAGAACATCTTGTATGTTTTACAAATATGTCTAATCAATCATCTACAATAACAACATCTTCCAAAACTTTTCTTTCTAATCTTCTTTGATCGATGATCACACCCTCTCCCATATCTCCACGAACACACCGAGATTATGTTGGCTAAGGTGTAACACCTCTTTATTAGGCTTCTCAACTAGGGAAATTTTTTATATCAACTCATTTACTTATCTTGTTGCCTTCATTGATTAACAACAAAAATAGATTAATCCATCATTAGTTAATATTTAATCCAACTAGATAATCTATGATAACCATGTGCAACTGCAGGGGTTTATGATCCTACCCAGATCCCCCTCATACACTCATTACAAGAAAATATACCTAGTATATCATTTGATTAAACCTCTTTAAAGGTATATAGAACTATGTGTATCTTCTTAGTGTCGGCCTCTCGGACACAACATAATTTAAAAGAGGAAATGGTGATAGACGATGCAATCAGTCATTTACACTACTATGTGCATATTTTTTGGCATTGCGCTAGCAATCCTAGTTTCATTAATGTACATAAGCCAATTGAAAAATGTCCCAACATTCACCACATAATTGTCTCATTCATAGTGTTGGGATTCATTTTTGTTTCTTATTTATTAAGTTTATTGTTCATCAACTTAAGTAATCATTAATTAATAAGTTCATTAACCAAAGTTGAAGGTATCGTGGATCAAGGTAAATGAGTCCCAACAATCCTATCAGTACCATCTTGGGATTCCTACGTGAAATATTTTTCTCACGTAATGACTTGCATCATTACCCATTCGATACCTTCCCCATAGCCATCCCTAGCTAGAATAGACAAGGTCCCGTATGATGGAAAAGTGACATGCAAGTATAGGAATCTAAAATCTACAAGGTCCTCATACCTGACCTCCCAAGGTCGTGCCGAGACAACCAGTGGTTTGAAATGTAGGTGACTTAGATGAAGCCACATCCGAGATTATGGCCAGTTTTCTATGATAGAAAAGCTACATGCGAGGATGAGAATCGGCAAGCAACTTTCCTATAGCTAACTATGGGAGGATCAATGACTAAGATCTAGTAGTGTGATCTCCTAGTAGTTGAAATGACAAAGGGGAGATTTAGAGGCTATGAACGGGTAGCATAAATTCCCTATGGTTTATTCTCTTAATTAGGATCTAAGTATATGATTGAAACATTATAATTACGAACAATAATTAAACTAATTTTATAATAAAACAAACGAGATAACCCAAAGTGTGGTTATTCACCTGTGCAGATGTGTGAATCTAGATAAAAGATAGCTAATTAACTTAATTGAAAATCTTCAATCCTACCTCAGAAGTGAGGAACAAATCATAGTTTCTCAAAAACTATCATTCCCCACAACCTCCCTGGCAATATTGAAAGTGAGCTTAACTGAAATAAAATGATTCAAAACTATATTTGATACGTTGTAACTAAAGCTTTGATAGCTCAAACCTGGCATTTACAGAACAGTGGTAAATCCAGTTGTGTGTGATTTCATCCCCTTAGTGTGATCTCCTCGTTCCTTCGTGTTCTCATGAATCTAGAAAGTATGTATATGATAGTATCAACAGAAGATGGTATTTGAACAATGGCAACTTTGGATATAGACTGAATACAATGTGAGTAGGAGAGGGATAGCGCAAGTGAATAGATCTTGACTATGCAATTCCTAGCGGGATTTATTACGGGAATACAACACAAGTTTTCCGAGAGTTTTAGAATCTATCCTTGTGACAAAACAAAACCTGTAACTTTAATGGATTCTAATCTAGAAATGAAACTATTCTATGCTAAACTAATTGTATGGAGCAGAAATGGAACAAGATGAAACAAGAAGATTGAATGACTTCTAAACAACAAAGGAAAACTAATAACTGATGCAAAACATGAAGTTAGTAGAATTCTAAGAAAGAAATTGAAAGACTGAATAAGAGAATTGAGAAGATGAGGGGCCATTTGCTTGAAAACAAGTTGGTTATTTATAACCAATGCATTTACCAGAGGGTAAATCTCATTTGAACTCTTTTACTATAAACAATGGAAAAACACTATTACTAGGGAACCAAAAACATTAATGCAAGCCAAAGTGGTTGAAGAAAGCGTGTAAATTTGAAGATTTACGTTTGACGCGATTGTCGGAAAAATCTAGAAAATGCGAACAAAACCGCCACCCTGTGTCGGGTAGTGGTTACGAGACCACCACCCTGTCTTGGGCAGTAGTCACGAGACCGCCCACAGAAAGGAAGGCGGAGGTTTCGCACACCGAAGCCTAAAAAGCAAGAAAACAAGGTGGAAAAAGGGAAAAACAAAACATGTGGATGCTTGAGCGCGGCATGTAGGATACAAGCGTATACATGGCGAGCCTTTCTTTATTCTGAACACCTTGCAAGGATACCTGTATCATCATTGGGGCATGTGTAATATCATTCTAGTAGTGCAGTACCCTATAATTTTGGGTACGTAAATATTGCCCCCTTGGAGAAGAGTCTTAGCCATGAAGAGGCATAAAACGGTGGATCCGAGTATGGAGGTCCCGAAATGGGAAGTTAGGAGTTATACCTAACACGCCAGTGCCTTTGGAAAGTCAGCATCCAAGATCCCGCTAATTGTAAAAATGAAAAAAAGAGGGACTCAAGTGCAGATAGATAAAATAAATTGAGAAATAAGGCTGAATTGATATGAAAAGAGGACTTACCATCTATGTGAGGTTTAGAACTTACCTCCGTCAGCGCTCCGACCCTGTGAAAGGCATTCAAAATCAAATTAAGGGGGCTATTTATATAAAATGAAGTCATTTTACTATTCATTTGCGTGGATTGATTTGATAGTTTTTGAGCTCTGGGACCCACAGTGACGGTTTTTGACAAGAGTATAGTCAAAACATTCATGGTGAGATAGTGATAATGCCTCCAAGAGTAGAACATTGACCCATGAAGTCGTAGGTTAGTTCTTCTTGATTTATCATTTTTAGACCTAAAATGTGGAAATGATGAAATCTTTCTCTTGGGTGGGTCATTTTTGAAAATATTAGTTTTAAACGTGTCTCTAGGGGGCGCCCATAGGGTGGGTTTTCATTTTTGTAAAGGTGGTGTATTTATTTGTTTTTAAATGTTTTTAGGGTATACAACCTGTTTGAGTTTGCAGGACAGGACCGCCGCCCTGTGTAGGGCGGTGGTTATGGGACCGCCACCTTAGAAGGCGGTGGTTACGGAACCTCCACTCTACATAGGGCGGCAGTCTGTGATAGAAAGCTAAAACAAAGCTTTCTTTTATTTATTTTTGCACTTTTAGCATTTTTACATGTTTTTAAAAGTCTTTCCAACTAGATTTTAGTACTAACTTACTCCTTTTTTGTGTTTTTGGGTGTATGCAGAAGAAGGAGTATATTAGATGGAGCCGAAGAGGGAGTGTGATTGGATCTTAGAAGTGTTAGAGGCACTCTCCCAGGCAGAGTGGGATACTCTCCAGAGGGTTGGTATTTGGAGGATTGCACAGGTCCCTCATGTTGCACCTACCAGTCACATACTATGTGACTTATTTTCATCATTGGGATACGGATCGGAACACCTTCCGATTGCCAGGAGTTAGGGGTGAGTGGTCCATCACCCTGGAGGATGTTTACCGTATACTGGGGGTTCCGATCCTTGGGCGGTGGCTATCTCTTAAGACAGCAGTATCGAGATCACAGGTGGTTCAGTGGGCCACCTACATGGGAGATGCAGTTGTATCGATGGGATCGAAGAAGGGCGTGAGGATCTGCTCTATCATTGAGTCAGACATTCCCATGCTCCGCAAGGCCATCATGGGCATCCTTACATCTAGATTGATTGGGGACAAGGGAGGGGACACCCTCTTATATTGTTGGGCCCCCATTATTGCATAGATTGAGGGCCATATGGATGTCTACGCTTGGGGAGTAGATATCCTCGGGACTACCTACCATGATTTATACAGGGTAGTCCGATTACAGGGACAGTCACTGAGCCACCCGACTCTTGTCATGAGTTGGGTGTATGAGCATATCACCCCATATGGGAGAGGTGTAGAGGTAGAGGATCCTAAGGCCATCAGGGCAGCGAGGTGGATGGGGATGACAGTTCTTAGAGCACCCCACCGCCAGTGGCCTCTTTGACCACTACAGACATGGAGGCCACTCCTTATCAGGCCATGGCAAGGGTATGGGGAGAGGAGACCGTTACATTGATTTCTTGTCAAACTACTAGCTAGTTGATAGATAGGGGGGAAGTTGGAGATCCACCCCTTTGATAGAGTACCACAGTAGTTTATCCTCCCCTATAGTGACATGCTTCCTCCCGACAGCAGATCAATACCTTGCTTCTCCCTCGAGAAGACCCATTCGAGCTTTCCGTGGATGTGGGGGAGCCTTCGTGCAGCCGGTAGGCATATTGATGTTTTTGCCTATGTCTAGCATGTGGCGAAGATCATGACTTCTCTTCACGTCAAGGTAGCTGGATATAGGATGGCCAAGCACTTTATGAGGAGGAGTCATTCTCACAGCGAGACGGAAGCTATTGGTCGTGATCATGAGCCCTGATAGTGCATTCGGAGTGCCAAGATAACCGGATTCCTAGGCGTGGTCGTGCACCCTCTGAGGCATCCCATAGAGATTGAGAGATTATTTTTGTAGAATTTTTCTAGATATCTATATGAGTGCTTTTGTACATTTCGAGCTCATTGAGCATTTTGACCATGCCTAGTGCATGATGGCATTGTATATGAACCTTGATATATATATATATATATGTATGTATATATATGTATGTATGTATGTATCTCTTTTTGGATCCAGACTCTTGGTGCCTAGATTTTTGTGATTTATTTCCACATGTGTACTTAGATGTTTTTAGAATACTTGTTTTCATGTTTTCAGAATGTATGTAATGGATAACAAATGATAGTAAACAAAATGTTTTACTTTGTATGTTTGTTGTAATGCTGATATGAGATGATACTAACATATGGTAGTACTGAACTTTTAAACTCTTTGGGAAATATTTGTAATTTCTTCTTATGTTGGAAAAACATGATGAATGCATAGTGATAAAGAGATGAACTTGCCCCAATCCCAATTCCACACAACTAGTAAGATGTGAGGGCTCAACACCAAGAGTTAGGAAGGGCACAAGTTGTATGAGTTTGACTGAATGGAAAGATGAGAGACAGAAAACTAGTAACAGAAACCAAACATAGACCTACACACCTATCCTACTCAGAGCTACCACCAAGCTTAGAAGGCCACTTACTTTCTAGTTTATCTAGACTTAGATTCATAAATGACAAACCTGGTTGACAAAATATGGTTTTGAGGATTTGATCTCTTTGGAATTTGGACATTTGTTTTCTTTCAATAGAATTTGATTCGTGTTTTTAGCATACCAAGATTTGTTAATTTGTGTGACTGGACCCCCCACACCCTGCCTCATGCTACTAGTAAGAAGCATGGGTTTGTCACCAAAGGCAAGATATAGGTGAGTAAGGGCACTCATTTCCTTTCCCAACTTCACACCACTAGTAAGAGATGTGGGCTTATCACCGAAGGTTGATGGGGCAAAGAAGTGTGTAAAATAAAATATTTTGTTTGCTTGGTGCTTTTGATTTCATTTGATTTTGACATTTCTTATCTATGACTTTGGGATATCCTTTCATTCAAAGAGATTTAAGAGGGATAGATGTGACACCAAGAAGCTTCTAGAACAAACCGTAGGTAAGGACAACTTCACCTAGTAGAAAGAAAGAGCAAAGCTAAGTATGCAAGCCTTGGTATGGTTTTCATCAATGCTTGTCTATCGAACTTGATGAGAAGATTTAAAATACTTGATGATTGAAGCGATGTGATTTGAATGCTTTTGCCAATACGTTCAGAAATTTGTAATAGATTGTTTAAGAGTAAGCTCCTGGACTACCATTTTACGAAATGGACATAATGAAGCAACTAAAAGACTAATGCAATGTAGGTAGCTATAATGTACAAGTGGTTATTTTGATGTTTTATGCATAAAACTATTTAAGATGCAAGGAATTGATAGTTTCACCGAATTCCTCACCTTCTAGTGTGCACAAAAGATACGCACCATTTTCGTAGTCCTTCATGACTTGGTATGGGCCCAACCACTTGGGCCGGAACTTCCTTCCTTCGCTGGTTTTCTTATCGATCCAGTTTGTCTAGTCTTAGAACTAGATCTCCTCATATATTTCTCACTCATAGACTTTTTTGTTGTATTTCCGGCACATCCGGTTGGCATAGGCTCTATGCCTTTGTTCGGTGTTTAGCCTGACCTCATCAAGGCTTTCCAGTTGAGAGAGGTGTGCCTCCCTATAAGCTTCTTCATCCAGAATCCCTTGTAATGAGATGCGGAGACTGGGTATTTCAACCTCAAGCAGGAGAACTACTTGCTCCAAATACCAGTGAGAAAGGAGTTGCTCCTGTTGGTGTTCTTATTGAGGTTTGATGGGCCCACAAGGCTAGATATAGTTTTAAATGCCAATCTCACTTGTTCTCCTTGACCGTTTTGAGGAGAATAGCTTTTAACGTTTTGTTTGTCGCTTCGGCCTGCCCATTGGCTTGAGGGTAGTAAAGAGAGGTCGTGTGATGGTTTATCTTGAATTTTCTACATAACTCATGAACTTCATCATTTTTAAAGGACGTGCCATTATTTGAGATAATGACTTGTGGAACACCATACCTGCAAATGATTTGGTTCAAAATGAGTTTAGCAATTACCAAACCTGGTACTGTGGTGAGAGGCATGGCCTCCACCCATTTGGTAAAATATTCCATGGCTGTAATTATAAAGTTATGGCCATCGGTTGATGAGGGAGAGAACTTCCCTATCAAGTCCAAACTCCACGTGGAGAAGGGCCACAAAGTCACTATTGGTTGCAGGGATTGTGCTGGCATGTGAATCTTGTGAGATAATTCTTGGCATTTGTGGCACTTACGTATAAATTCCACTGCATCATGCTCGAGAGTGGGCCAAAAATAGCCCATTTGATGTATTTTGTGAGTGGTGGCGTGACCACCGAAGTGGCCTCCACATATCCCACTATGGGATTCATGAAGAATCTTCTTGGATTCTTTCGTGTCGACGCATCTTAGAAGCATGTCATCGAAGGCTTTACGATAGAGTACCTATTCTAAAACAACATATTTAGTGGTAATAATGTGTAACCACCTTCTTTGTTGTGATGTGGAACCTTCTAAGTATGTGTGGTCTATGATGAAATTGATGATATCAGTATACCAGGGACATGTAGAGATGGGAGGCCTGGTTTTGATGAAGTATATACACTCATCAGGAAAGTCTAGATTTACCAGATTGCCTCCATCTAGTGGATTTTTGGCTAGCCAATCTACAATGATTTGTCCTTTAACAGATTTTTGGTTTACGAATGTCAACTCGAATTCACCCATTAAGGTTATGAAACTTCCAACCTTTTTAGATAAAGACCCTTGTGTAAGGAACGTTCAGTAAATGATTTGTCTTTATAATGACCCTCATTTCTTGGTTTAACATGTAATGTCTTAAACATTTTGTTGCAAAGACTATGGCCAGGCATTCTCTTTCTACCTGTGTATAACATGTTTCATAATCAAGAAACGTTTGGCTAATGAAATAGACCACACGTTCTCGTTTATCATTGTCTTTGAGCCAAGCATGCAAAGCTAATGAGATATGTGTGGCTCATAAGTATAAGATCAAAGGGCGGTCTGGTTTGGGAGGCATTAGCATGGGTGGAGACAACAAGAAGTGTTTAACTACTTCAAAGGCCTTGTTGCATTCTTTAGTCCAATCAACGTTATAATATTTCTTTAATAGATTGTTGATTGGATGAATGGAAAAACTTAAATCTAGGATGAACCTTCGGATTGCACCGAGTTTCCCAAGAAATGACCGATTCGGACTCGTCGATGGTGGGATTATTTTGAGAACAGCCCATATTTTCACTGGATCAACATCAATCCCTCGTGAAGATATAATGTAGCCCAGAAGTTTGCCTCCTGTCACACCAAACACACACTTCTCTGGATTTAATGTGATGCCATATTTGATTAGTCATGAGAGGATGATATGGAGCACTTCCAGGATGATCAACATTTCTTGGCCTTGGTCAACAAGTCATCCACATATGATTCAACAATTTTATGGATAAGATCATGGAATATATATGTCATTTCCCGCTGATACGTAGCATCGGCGTTCTTAAGACCAAATGGCATGATAGCGTAGCAATAAGTTCCCCATGGAGTTATGAATGTAGTTTTGGCTTGATCTTGTTTAGATATTTTAATCTGATTATACCTTGAGAACCCATCCATGAGGGATAGTAGTTTGAATCCAGCTGTTGCATCAATGATAACGTCAATGGATGGTAATGGGAAGTCATCCTTGGGACAAGCTTTGTTAATATCCCGAAAATCTATGCAAATGTGTATCTTCCCATTATTTTTTAGGATGGGGACAATATTAGATACCCATTGTGAATAGTCAATGGGCTTGATGAATCCTACTTGGAGAAGTTTTATTACTTCCTCTTTTACCATGAGAACCACTTTTGGCTTCATTGGTCTTGACTTCTATTTAATTGGCTTCGCATCTGGTTTAGTGACAAGATTATGCACCGTGACATGTGGTGCAATGCTTGTCATTTATTTATAGTTAAATGCAAAAGCCTTTTGATATTCTTTGAGGATTTGGGTGTGTATTCGTATCTCCTCCGGAGTCAACGAGGATTCCAACTTCAAAATATTTGGTTCTTCCTCCGTTCCAATGTTTATGTCAATGGTTTCTTCTATTAAAGAAGCATTACCTTCTTCAAATTCAGGTAATGGAGGTAGTTCCAAGTTTTCACCATTTTCTATCTCATATATATCGAGATCCTCTCGTGGAGGAGACTTTATCATGGGATTTCAAAAGTAGGAAGAGGAATGTGGTATTAAGGAAAGATCAACTATACGGTGGGCAAGGTGTAGCTCCGCATAGGTGTTTAGATATTCAAGAGTGACTCTATCATTGTCAAATTGATCCATGATAGAAAAATCATCCTCGCTTCTCCATGAGTCGGGAGTGAGTATGTTGGTATTTTACGCACTAATGGTTGGTACGAAGTGATACTGTGAAATTTGTATCCTCCAACTCGTTGTTTGGAGTGAAATGGGAAGCTGAGGTTGTTATCGAGTCTGCGAGAAGGTTTCTCTCGTGGGATTGCTTCAATTGATATGAAGTTAAATCCCTTACTTAGATCTAATACTATTGTTTTATAGAGTTGTAAATGTTCAGCCCTAGTTTCATATACCTTAGAGACTTGGTTTACAACTAGTTGCAAGTCTCCTAGCACTCTAATGTCATTGACACCCATTATTTTAGCTAGAATGAGGCCAAGGAGGAGAGCTTCATACTCAGCCCCGTTGTTTGTACATTCAAAGTTTAATTTAAAGGTGAAAGGTAGGATCTTTCCCTCAGGTGAAGTAAAGATCACTCTCCCCAGCTCCAAAGCGACATCTAGCTCCATCGAAGTGGAGAGTCCAATACTTGTTTGGAAAAATGGATGTTGGGATATCTGTCATATCTATTTCTTTTGCTTCAGTTACCTCTACCATAAAAACTTCATCTGATGGAAGAGAAGCAATTCCCAAGGTGTGTCCCATACCCATGGAATCAAATGGTAGGAGAATAGGTAAGTCTTTCTCCAACAACTTGATAATTTTTGTGGTAGTCCCTAGTGACACCGTTTTTATAACATTGGTCTCATTTTTGAGTAATGGAATGTCCTCGGCTGGATTTGTAATTTCTAACTCTGTGGTGGGTATCAACTTTTCTTTTGGTTTTGAATTAGTTGGTTTAACAAGCTGATTTGTTGGGAGTTCAAACTCAGAGTGAACACCTAGTCTTTTCTTCAAATCAGCTAGGTGTATATCGAAGGGTTTTGGGTCACCTTGTGCCACGAATATTTTCCCTAAGTGTAGAAATCTTATTTCTTGGAATAGCGTGGAAGGGATTGCCTTCATGCGGTGTATCCATGGCTGACCAAGGATCATATTATAATTGGTTTCCCGATCTATAATATAAAACTCGGTGAGGACCATCTTGGGTCCTAAAGTGACTGGTAAAACTATGGTTCCAAATGAAGTGGCTTTGAGGTTATCATAACCTCTTAGCGTATTTCACGTTGTGGAACAGTTCATCTCTCCATATCCTAGCTTTTGAAGAAAAGTGAAGGGGACTATGTTAACCACTGCCCCATCGTCGACCATTGCACGTTTAACATAATTATTGTAAATCCATACTTGAAAATGTAAAGGATCACCTCTTCATGCAATCTCATCGTTTGTCGACATTTTGCTTATATCAAATATAAACTCCGTATCCTTATCTGGCTGCCCCGACGGATAAACATCAAAGTCTACATGATTTACTTGCATTTCCAGAGGAGTGATGTTGATTAGATGACCAAGCCTAATGCTTCTAAGATAGCAGCCCTATGGGTGGGAGAGTTCTTTAACAAATCCAAAAAGGAGATGTGAGAGAAGGTTTTAGTTAAATCGTTAATTAAATCATAGGCGCCTATGGGTTTTACCAATGTTTTTTTACTGTTGTTTGTTTCAATGGATAGCTTGGAGTAGGTTGGGATGAATAATCTCATGTTCTTGTTATGGTTTCTACGGGTAGCTCGGTGTCTAACTCCACTAAACCAACTATCTTAGTTTGAGGTCGAGTTCCTAATTGGGGTGCGACTGGTGGATTTAGTGAAGTTGAAGCTTCATGATCATTGTTTCCCATTATGACACCTTTGTTTGTTCCATTAGGATCTAGCCTGTTATTGTTAGAATGGTTTGGGAGTGGATCATTAAAGATCTTGAGGGGTGCATTTTGAGGGGAAACTACCCCTGCATAAGCGTTTGGCGTGGGTACTATAGAATTTGCTAAAAACATATCTATAAAGAGTTGTTTTTGATCTTCTCGCAAATGCTTTGCATTAATTTATTGTATTCACGACAAGTCCTAGTATCGTGGCTTTGAATCTTGTGGAAGCCACAATATAAATTGGGATTATAATTTCAAGGCTATTGATTTAAAACTTGTTGAGGCCCAAAATTCTGATAAGGTTGTAGGTTGTTAGAGTTAAAATTTTGAGGTTGTTGCCTTTGGTTTTGACTCTGATATCCAACTGAGTTTTGATTTGGACTTTTTGTTTGGATTTGTCATTGTTGTTGTTGTTGTTGTTGCCATGGTGGATGATTAAAATCCACCACGTTGATTGTTGGAGTAAAATTGTTATTTCACTGATTATTAATAGGTGGTGAAATGTTTACAATGTTTTCCCTTTTAACTTGGTCAATTACTCCATCTGTTGTAACTCTGCAGTTCTTGTTAAGGATCTTAGGTCCTTGATTAGCGTTCCCTATATTAGAATAGGCTGTGGTGTTTTGAGTGGGATTGGTTAATTTCCCATTCATCCCATATGTCTTACGACCACTATCTATCACTGCTTGGTTGATTCGGAGAGCACTCTCGAGTACTTCATTGTAAGTTCTTAGCGAGAACTTCTAGACTTCTTCCTTTATCTCTCTATTGAGAGAATTAAGGAATAAATCACATAGTTCCATTTAATTCATGTTCGGAGCACTCACCGATGAGTAGAGAACCATATGCCATCTTTGAATAAAATGAGCAGCGGATTCATTATGTTCTTGTTTGATATGCAAGAACTCCCTGATTCTTGTTCTTAATAATTTGTTCATGTCAAAAGCTTTGATGAACTCTGACATGAGTTGTTTAAATGAGTGTATTGAGGCTTCAGGTATTCTATAATACCAATCAAGGGCAATACCTTCTAAGGTTTTAGGGAATATTTTAGCAACAACCCCGTCCCAAGGGAGTAATTCCTATATGGTTGTGGCATAGGCTTTAATGTGTGCGTTTGGGTCTCCTTCCCATTTGTATTTGGGAAAATCGGGAAGAGGTCTTGGAAGCATAACGCTTCATATGGTGAAGTCTAGGGGCTCTTTTAAATATTCCGAATAAGTCCCTACTGCGTAGGCCTCGACCATCGATGGGGCTTGCTAAGGGGGTTGAGGTGGAATGGGTTGTTGATATGGCATAGCATATGCATTTGTAGGGACATAAGGGAATTCCTGTGGTTGAATGAACATCCTGGGAGAAGAGAAGATGTCTCCTTGTGGTGTCTTTGAGTAAATGTTTAAGGAGGAGCATTGTTTAGTACGGGTTGTTTGGTGCCAAGTCGGGCGGTGTGATGTTTTCAATTAGAGGTGCATTTGAAAACGTATCTAGTTGGTGTTTTTATGGGTAACTATAAGGATTTTGAGGAGGCATGCCTAACATGCCTATTCTGTAGGAGGAGGTCGAATTGAATGGGATGATGTGGAGGGTTGGGGATTCTGCTTGCCCACGTATGAATTTTGGTTTGCTTGAGCAAGTTCCAGCCCTCTAACCTTTTCAGCTAAGGCTGAAATGACCTCCATTGGTGAAGACATAGTGCTTTTCCTTAATGGTGTTTGTTGTATAGCTTGAGGTTGTAAAGGGGTATGATACCCTATTGTGAATTGATCGTTACCCTGTCAAGCCTCACCGAGGGTATTTCCCATAGGTAAAGGAATGGGGGTGTTTTCTTGGAATAGGGTATCAAATTCTATTTGTAAACTCCCTATAGGTGGGTACATATTTTGGAAGCATTATTCACTTTTAGCAAAGTGTGCTAAGTACTCCTCATCCAAAAAGGGGAGTGGGTATGATTGCCTACTGATTTGTGGTCTGAACAAGACCCGAGGAGATGAAGCAGATTCTCCAAGAACGCGTCATATTGTTAGAGCTTGATGGCTCTGGGTTGTTGTGTTTGTGCAAGCTAATCAAACTCCTCAAAATTTGGAATGAAGAACTAGAACTAGTCCTGTGAGGGGGAGTTTGAGATGATAAGTAATTACTCGAATAGTTATCAACCCATGCAGAAAGTGAGGGTGATGGTTGTATATTTTTTACTATAGTTTACTTCGAGACACTCGAAAGATGTCTACCATATGCATTGTATCCCAACATATTTAGGGGGTATATGAATATCCACAGAATAATGGGAAAGAGCGAAGGTGGATGAGAGAAATGAAAAATAATAATAAAAGGAAGAAATTTTTGTTCACATCGGGTTCACCAATTTTGTACAATGGAAAAGTGACATGCGAGCATAGGAATCTACAAGTAACTCTTCCTCGTACCCGACCTCCGGAGGTTGCCGAGACAGTACCGGTGGTTTAAAATGCAGTGACTTAGATGAAGTCATAGTTAGGATTATGGCCGCTTTTCTACAATAGAAAAGCTACGGTGAGGATGAGAATCGGCAAAGCAACTTTCCTATAGCTAACTATGGGAGGAACAGTGGACTAAGATCGGTAGTGTGATCTCCTAGTAGTTGAAATGAAAAAGGGAGCTTTAAAGGCTATGAATGGGTAGTGTAAATTCCTATGGTTTATTATCTTAATTAGGATCTAAGTATTAATCTAAAATGAAGTCTCTAAATTAAGGCAAACTGAAAATAACAACTTATACTACTTTTGTTGAAAAGGAAAATACTCTAAACAAAATATATGATTGAAACATTATAATTACGAACAACAATTAAACTACTTTTATACTAAAACAAGCAAGATAACCGGTGTGGTTATTCACCTATGCTTGAGATGTGTGAATCTAGATAAAAGATAGTCAATTAACTTAATTTAAAACCTTCAATCCTACCTCTAAGTGAGGAACAAATCATAGTTTCTCAAAACTATCATTCCCCATGATTCCCTGGCACTATTGAAAGTGAGCTTAACTGAAATTAAATGATTCACTAATCTATTTGATACATTGTAACTAGAACTTTGATAGCTCAAACCCGACATTTATGTAACAAAGTGGTAAATATAGTTGTGTGTGATTTCGTCCCCTCAGTGTGATCTCCTCATTCCTTCGTGTTCTCGTGAATCCGAAAATCATGTATATGATAGTATCAACAGAAGATGGTATTTGAACAATGGCAGCTTTAGATATAGACCGAATACAATGCGAGTAGGAGAGGGATAGCGCAAGTGAACAGAGCTTGACTATGCAATTCCTAGCGGGATTTATTATGGGAATACAACACAAGTGTACCGAGATTTTTAGAATCTATCCTTGTGATAAAACAAAACCTGCAACTTTAATGGATTCTAATCTAGAAATGAAACTATTCTATGCTAAACCGACTTGTATGGAGCAGCAATGGAACAAGACTGAAACAAGAAGATTGAATGACTTCTAAACAACAAAGGAAAACTAATAATTGATGCAAAACATGAAGCTAGTAGAATTATAAGAAAGAAATTGAAAGAATGAATAAGAGAATTGAGAAGATGAGGGGCCATTTGCTTGAAAACAAGCTGGCTATTTATAACCAATGCATTTACCAGAGGGTAACTCCCATTTGAACTCTTTTACTATAAACAATGGAAAAACACTATTACCAGGGAACCAAAAACATTAATGCAAGCCAAAGTGGTTGAAGAAAGCATGTAAATTTGAAGATTTACATTTGACGCGATCGTCGGAAGAATCTGGAAAATGCGAATAAAACCGCCGCCCTATCCAAAGCGGTGGTTATGGGATCGCCACCCTGTCTTGGGCAGTGGTCACGGGACCGCCACCAAGGCAGGGCAGTAGTTTCGTCGCTGAAGCCTAAAAAGCAAGAAAACGGGGGGGGAAGGCCAAAACAAAACATGTGGAGGCTAAGCGGGGCATGCGGGATACACGCGTATACATGGCGAGCCTTTCTGGATTCCGAACACCTTGCAAGGAGACTTGTATCATCATTGGGGCATGTGTAATATCATTCGGTGGTACAAGATGCCCTACAATTTTGAGTACGTACAATCCGTGACATGATTGTCACTCTATGACTCCCAAACTTCACTAATAATTCATAATAATAATATAACATCGTTTATGATTATTACTAACCACTTAATATTTCTTAGTTTACTTATGTTAGATGTATACCATTGTACTATTTAATGTGATCACAAATTACATGTGTACTTCATCTTGTTTCATCATGTTTTGATTATTCAATGTTGATACTTAATCATGTAATTACTTATCGTTGTTGTTAGAAGACAACAACCTGTTTGAATTATTTCATTACATAAACTAGTTTATAATGTTTTGTTTAGTATAAGATATACCTAAGTCCTTTAAAGTATAAGCTTGTTTATATTAAAGGACAACCATAATACTTTCATTGATTCATTACTTAATCTAATTTAGAATATCTTACTTATTTAGGTACACCACTTTAATAATCCCCCTTTTTTTTTTACTTTTACAACTTCTTACATGTAATACTATTTTCATAAAATTGTTTATTCATCAACACTTAATATTCCTTATCAAAGTACAAGTCTTAGGACAACAACGTGAATTATACTAATTCATACTTAGGAAAAGTGTTAACTTCGTTAGTCATACTTGAATTTGTTCTCAACCACATTATATCATCACTTTACTTTTTCGATAATCAAGTATATATTTGTAAATATAATTTTAACAACACGATTATTACTTAAATACCGAATCATACCAAATACATGGTTGATAAAAATAATACAAGATAAAGTCATTTACACAACCTTACGGAATTATTTCATCAATTGATAACTTCAAAGTCAATTCTTAATAACAAAGAGATAAGGATTTATAAAAGATAATCATTATACATTAGGAAAAATATCCTTTCATCGAGACACAATGAAATCATTCACTCAAACTCGAGATCTTTGAGACGATATTTTATTTCGTAAAAATAAGCACAATATATTTAATGCAATTCATGATGTTCCTCTTGATTTAACTCGAGAATCCTTTCATCCCGCAACTGAAAATAATTATAAGACATTGTCATCTCTAAGAGAACTGACATGGAACCACATCTTACTTCAGATTATTATATTACAAACTAAATGTATTTATCTTTATTATACATCATTAATAAAAGAAATATTAATACAAAATTTCCATCAATCAATTCTTCATTTCGTAAAAAATTAAATAAAATCTATTTCATTCACATACCAGAGCAGTCAACAAATAAATTAAATACCTTCATTCTTTCTTTTCCACACACATCCTTAACAACATTCTAAGTACAAACAGGTCATCAATACAACATGTGTTTTAAGGTGTCACACCCACAAATTCAACCAATAGCTTACTCCTGAATGGCATATCTAAATGGTGCTTCCAGATTTGGTTTGGGGCATTACCAATTTCACAAATGCCAATCATATGCAAAACAGTATCAAAGTTATCTGTAAATAAAATAACCTTTCTATTAGCGTTTCACTAACAACTGTGAAGTGTTTCAATACAACAAATGTAGCGTTTAAGTTTCCATAGTTCCCATGAGATTTAATCACTAAAATTCCATTACATAACTTAAATCATAGACTTAATGCCTAAACCGATGGGCTAAGCATATTATCACCTCAGTCAAAGAATGGAGAGTGAGTTTTGCCTTTTCCTCTGCCATTGATTCTAAAATAGGCAACCTGGTGGGGAGTGAGGGAAAAACAAATCTATATGTCAACTCGCCAAACACTATGGTGAAGCTCACGGAGGGAACTGAGTCCCATACTTGCATGGAAATATTGAGCGGCCACAACCAGCGAGGCTAACAAGAACCAGGTAACAACACACCAAAAAAATATAATGAGCCCTAAAACTAATCAAGTAGCTCAATGTGGACTGCGTTCTAGCCGAGAAAACTTTCCTCAGCCATCGTTAAACTAAGTGTCTTTCAATTGAAACACTAAAGTCTTTTTACAATTATAGTTGGCCAAGTTTTTCCTGAAACTACTAATTATCCATTTACCCATATGAGACTCATAGGCGGAAATTTTCCCATCACAATATTTAATCAACAGTTGCTGCCTATATGGTAAGGATATCAAATACACGCCATTTATAATGGTTTAATCAATCAATAACAACAACCCGAGCCTCGTTCCAAATTTTAACCCAGACCCTTAACTATTATATCAAAATACAACATGAAAATAACTTCAACTAAAAACTTAGAAAACAAGTGCACAGGATAAACCCTTTTAGCTCATAATGTAATAAAAAGAAACAAGATGAGACTCCATGCCTTCAGTAAGATATTTCTTGAAAAATTGATCCAACCAGTTCTGAAAATAAATCCTCAATATTTTCTTTTCAGCTAAATACTCAAGCCATAACAACAACTCATGGATTCGAACTCCGAGATAGCCCTCCTTTACGGGTTAAATACAATATTAAAAGCATACATGCAACCATAATAGTAAAAATTAACTAGCAATCGCATGTGTTTCATGAGATGTGAACGCCGAACGGTATATGTTATTTGATTTAGAGGTACAATTATTATTGATCCACTTAATCTGAAGGTTGTTTCTACATTTCAAACTTGTTATAAATTCGTACATGATTACTTGTGATATCGTTTTCGATAGTTAATCAATTTTATAGTTGATGTTGTTAGTTGTGCATCGGTTGTTCAGTTGGTGTTTTGTTGGAGAAACATTTATTATACAATTGATAATGTGTGTGATTGATAGTTGTAGTGTAGGACTTTAGTTGAAACATTACATTGTAATGTTGTATGTGTACATTTAATTATGTTACAGGTTCGTACTTTTAAAGTTGCATACCATATTTGGAAACATAAAATAAATGTAGGTATACGTACACGTAATGAGACATGTATACGTTTGCAGTATTTATATCATGAGTGGTAGCCTTTAGTGGGCAATTTTAGTTTCAATAAACTTGATTACATTTGATATCCCTTGAACGACCTTGCCGCTTTCGATAGAAGAAATGTTGAGTATAGTAGTATTTGAGGTGCTATGAAAGCAGAAGCTAGTATTTACGATGGGTTGAGTGATAGTAGTCTTGCTTCCTCCTTTCTTCTTGCTTCGAGTGCTGGTACGTGCGCCATATTTGAGTATCTCTCGAATGAAAAAGCGGGTGAAATGTGCAGATTTGCAAGCGAGGGTACTCTGGAGAAAGCTGTGAATGTCAGACCCTGCCTTTCAGTGGTTCCAATGTCGACGGTTGCTCTGTGCAAAGTAAGTCCCTGCGACTTGTGGATAGTTAATCCCCAGGCCATTTTAATCGGCAACTGTCTTCGATTCCCTCTAGAAATAGGGGGTATGGGAATATGTAAGGGGTTGGAGGGATCCCAACATGGGCCGTTGTATCTATCAAATTTTACAACAACAAATAAAGGTAATGCTGGTGGTTGCATTGATGTGTCGTAGACAATGTCTGTGATTGTTCCTGTGGCACCATTCACGAGGCCTGCATCAACCCATAGATTTGCAATAAGCATGATTTTTTGTTGTTTGCATAACAGAACGTTGTGTTGCAACTGATCATCATCAGGATTTCCTGGTCCAACTTACTGTTACTTTCAGCAATGGATTGGGCAATCGGAACGTTCAATGCCTTCAACATCTTGATCATTTTTGCAAACAAATGTGGTGCATCCTTAAAAATGTTGAGCTCCTGCTGAGTTAGGTGTGTGTCTGTGCGAGACATCAAGAGTTCCCAATCCTCAATTAGAGGGGTTGAATCTCGCATGTGGAGCAGTAAATTCCGGAATGAAACCTATGCATTGGTTGTTCCTTGTTGCCGAAATATTGTTCGCAATGTAATGGAAGATTGAAATCCCTTCCAAAGGGTTGCTCCATAGGAATTACTTGCATAAAGAGGATTGTCCAAAACCGGCGGTAATTGCCCGAGGTCACCGAGGAGGATGACTGATCTGTTCCCAAATTCAGATGTTCTTGAGTGTGGGAAAGCTTCGCGGAGCCTACTGTCAATTTTGCTTAGCAACTTTGGCCCGATGAAACTCATTTCATCAATAAGAACATATTCTATATGTTTCAACGATTCTTGAAAAGACGATAATGCACTACCTTCAAGGGGTTTCAGTTCTTTGATTGGAATACGCATGGCTGCGTGGATTGTGGATGCAGAGATGTTGAATGTTGAAATACCGGTAGGGGCGAGCACAAGTAGAGAGAGAGGAGATATGGTTGATGCTTTGTGAATGATTTTGTTCTGGAGACAAAGGAAGTGTGGAAGATGGTGGTGTGGCATGTATGTTGTTGTTAATTGTGTCTGCCTTCTCTCTCTCGATGAATGATGAACCAGTTATCTGCAAATCATGGGGAACGTCGTGTATGGTCCAATTATTGTGTATGTCAAAATCTCGTTTCCCCAACATTTCAAGACTATCTAGACCCGTGTTGTTTCCGGGGTGAAGTTGTGCGAAGACCTGCCATTCTTGCAATGGTTCTTGTTGAATACTGCATTCGGGCTCTGAGTCAGAACTAACATCTGTTGCAAGTCCGTGCTCGGTGGTAGCGCAGAACATGCCACGGTCTGTAGTTGTGCTTGTACATGTCCCAAGTGACATTGATGTCATGTGGGGTTGAGCCAAATTCAAACGTGATATTTCTGAAAGGCTTGTATAATAGGAGTTCTGACCAACAGAAAAGGTCATATGACATTGATTCTTGAGCAGGGACATCCACAAATCTCGGGTGGACCCGAACAATTGCTTGTATCACTTAATTCATTTTTCAAATCTTTTCCGAGTGTTTCATGGACTCATGGAAATCCCGTATTCAGCCCTTGAAATGTTTCAGGATGTCAACAATGCTTACTCTATTCTCCTTAAGCTCTGCTCATTACAATGTTTGAAGAATTTAAGAGGAAGACACCTCTGTTAAAACAGACAAGGAATTGCAGGCATGGTGGGATGAAATACAAAAAATACACCAAATACAGACTTGAAAAGCATAACATACCTCTTAAGGAAGCTGCGCGAAAAGAGAGGAGAAAAGAAACAGAATGCTCGTAATGAATTAGTGAGGGATATTAAGAGGAAGACGAGTAATATACTTACAAAACAACAGTTAAAAATAGGATTTTAAAAATAGAAAGCTAAAATATGCAATTCTTTACACTAACATGCTACAGATGAAGAACTCCTGGCCTTTTTACATGTGTTGCAGTTCTTCCACCCATCTTCATCTGCATGAAACATCTCGCAGAATCTCATGTTCTCATCTGCAGACCTGTGTATAAAAAAAAGCATGTAAATAGATTATTTAAGATGTCAGTACAAAAAGATAAATTAAACAGTATATATTATAACATAATTTGAACATATCACTCATGATGATCATATTCCACTTGCATCGGATGTGAAAGAGTTCAAGCATGTTTTCTCTTCCAGGTCTTTGCTCCAAAATTTGTCGTAATATTCCTCGTAAGTAAATTTCGTATATTGGGCAGGATTATCAGCGGTGATTAGTGGAAGAGCAGGCTCGATTACTGCATCCGGTGAAGGGCAGTAAAATGTTGGAATAGAGATCCTCGCTTCGCTACAATTCACGACTGCACAGTGAATTCCACTTTTGTATATTCCATTGCTCAGAACCTACAACACAACAACCTTGTGAGTTTCAAATTAATTCATATGGTAAGCTTGAGTGATTGAGTACATGATAATATGGTATATTCCTGTAGTTGGTCACCGACATTGACTACGAAGGCGTTGGGCATGGGCTGCACTGCACACCATCTTCCATCCCTAAGCACTTGCAAGCCTGAGACATTGCCTTGAAGAAGAACAGTAAGGGCATTAGGATCTGAATGTGGCGGTAAACCAAATGTGAGGTCGGGATTGGGGCAGCGAGGATAACAGTTTATGGCCATGTGTTGAGCATGGTTTCCGAGAGCTTTGTCAAGGAAGTCCGGCTCGAGTCCCAGGCTCTCCGATATGGCAGCTAGCAATCGTAGAACCAGGGCTCTTACCTCTGTGCAATATTTGCCAACAACCTCTCTGTATTCACATAAAAAAACCATAGCTATATCGGGCACCGGATCATAACATAACTTGAATTATAACATATATTGTATGGTCAATCAAATGTACCTGTAAGCGGGAGGTTGTGAAGGCCATGCATCGATATACTTCTCTAAAGGATAACAATGGTGCCTCAAGTAGTTTCGCAAAGTGGGGATTTCGGCCTGGTGCAATTGTCAAGATTTTTGAGAGTTTTTCGTTTTAAAAGGGGTTTTATCTTTTTATTAGGGCGTGTCAGTTATTGGCACAGATAAACGAAGGGATCAATGTAGTCAGTTTGGCGGGTCCTTCTGGAGGAGCGAGAAAACTTGTTTTCTATGATAAGGTTTTGAATTTCATGCCTGGCATTCTCGACATTTCGAAACCAAATCCCCAATCGAAACCAAATCCCCAGTTGGATTTTCCTTTGGACTGGAGGTTCTCATTATTGGCATTATTGGTATTGGCTATAGCAACAAAGTAAAGAAACCCTTACCAGAATGAAAAAGAGTCAAAACGAATGTCAAAATTAATTGCATGCGGGAAAAACGTCCAAACGGCCGTCAAACTTAAGACAATCGCAGAAACGTCTAGAGGTCCTCTACCATAGGGGGAACGCCCGGCATAAGTATAGAAGAGAGAGATCACGAATATCTCTCCACCAATTTCCCAATCAACTCGCCACAAAAACTTCATGCACATGATTCCTTTAGAGGAGGATTTGAAGGGGGATAAATGAGTTCAAACATGGATTTTGATCGTATACAGTAGCTTCTTGAAGAATCCTCACCAATTTTCAAATAATCGGTGCTTGCATTAAATGACCATAAATTCAACAGTGCCAACCCATGGCTTATTCCCTCCAAAAGTGGCTGTGGACGATGATTCGAGCGGCCGAAGATGTTTAAACATCCAATTTTAAACCCTTTATCATTTTGCATGGCTAATCGACTAATGCAATCTTAAAAATAGAACCTCTTAGACCATCCTTTATATCCCAAAATTTTATTTACTTATAGTGCAACGGTCAAAGGCTATTGTGGCCACAACATCGAAGCATTCAAATTACCATGTAACTAGATCCTTAGTTTAACTACCATCTCAAGGCCCTAGCTTTTAATAATCCTTTGTTTTGCATGATATTCCAATCAATGCATTTATCAACAAAGAAGAACTAACTCAATTTTAGTCGCAAATAAACTAACCAATTCCTAATTCAACTTTGCATGGCTAGCCCATCAATTCCATTCAATGTCGGTCTTTGAATAAATTAAACCTTTGTTTTTAATAGTGTAATTTACCGCATGGAGTCTAGGACCCTTTTAATTATTAGTCAAGCTGTATAATTCTCGAATAGGGTCAAATACATTTTTCAAATATCCATCAAACAAGAATTATTCATTCAATCCAATTATATGGATTATGGTCGAAGACCACTTAGACCATATGGTCTATTAAACACCCCTTCTATTAGTCCAAGTTTAAACAATCAAACACCAATACCATGGTCTACCTTTTTTTTGTTTGTATGAATTTAAAGTAGTTTACAACCATTAAATACATTTAGAGTGATAGGTACAACAACAAAGCAATACATTGATGCAACCATCATCACTATCACTAAATAACACAACATAGCCCTGGTACATGAAAAAATTATTACAGTACAAAATTCCAAGCTATGTCTTCCACAATTGAATTATAATGCTCAACATGCTAAGTATTTTCAAACATCGAAAAAAGTAAGAAGAATTGTTAAATTCCAAGTTCTATATGAGCACTAGATGAAAAGCATTGTTGTGTGGTTGCACATGTAACTACACATAAGTGTGTATATACTTTTAAGGATATATACATGTACATGTATCCGGATACTCAGCTACGCAACAAGGTATGTTCCCCCTTCCTTCGTAAATAATTCACCATTTTACGACTTATCCCTTCGATAGAAGAGACTAAAATAGTGGGATGTGACATAAGGTGTGGAGTCTTGCTTCACACCCGTTAGATGCATTTTCCTCAAGTAATCTCCATGACAATGCTACTCCCAAAATTATTAAAATACCAAAACAAACACGAAGGAAAACCCTAATACACCCACATAAACAAAATTTCCATTTTATTTTACTATTATTTATATCTTTATTTATTTTTATTTACTCAATCATTTAAATCTAGTCATTTTCATAATCACCTCTTGTCATGAATTGTTACAATAATAACATGCTTAAATTCACATGCTTATAGACACAATCAAAGAAAATTGTAAATTTCACAAAAAAATTTAAATCATGTAATTATTTTTGTTTATGAAAATTCAAACCATATTTTGAATTTCTTGATCATTTATAATGGTAGTTTGAGATGGATAGATTGAAAAAACACAAAAATGTCTTTGAGGCCCTTTATACAATGATAACTTTATTATTTTCCTTAGAAACATTTGATTTTATCAAACTTCAATGACATTATAATCTTTCAAAATCAAGAAGTTAAAAGCGATCTCGATTCCCATGAAGCAAAGGAAAATGACATCGCCACTTCATTCGAAACAAGAAGAAGGGTTCATTTTAAGACCCCTCTTGAAAAATTAGTTTAGAATGGGTGGCAAATTTCCAAAATCGACTTTCGAATTGATGGCGGATTTCTGAAAAATGTTTCATGGTAAAGGCGATTTAACAAAGTGCACAATTTTCTTGGATGAGGTACAATGATAAGAAACGTTGGCGAAATACATGCATAAGTTTTTTAACATATAAATAGTAGGTGAATTCACCCATATAAATGACTTATCAGTGGAAATTTTAGGTGAATTGGGTGGGAGCTGACTACTGAAAATTAGCCATTTCCAATTTCTAAAATCCCTAATATTCACGAGTTTACAAAAAAATTCCACTAAAATTTTCCCTAACAAGAAGAAAGCGTAGAAGGACCTTTAAAAAGTCACCAAAATTATTATTATCAATTCATTTTATGAAACAACTAGATCGTAAGCACAATACAAAGAAGGGAACTCAAACTTACCTAAGCCAACTTGATCTCTCATAACTAAAGTCGGCAAGGTGGTAACACGGGCATTATAGCTAATATTTGTTATTTTCTTTAAAAATTTTGAGGAGAATATACTTAAATGTATTGATGGTGGCCTCGTCTCGACCTTTTCCTTAAAGGTAGTATAAGGAGGTAGTTTGATGTAATATTTTAAAGTTTTCACACAATTCTCAATACTCATGGTTCTTAAATGAAGAACTATTATAAGATATAATTACTTTTTGGATGTTGTACCTAAAAATTATTTCATGAAGGATGAACATAGTTATAAAAATCCCGAACCATGGTTAAATGAATGGCCTCTACCCACTTTTTCAATTACTTAGTGGCCATGATAATAAAATTATGGCCATCAATGGAATTAGGGATGAACTTTCCTATCAAATACAATATACATACTAAAAAGTTTCATGGTGATGAACCCCATTTTGTTATGTTTAAGCCATGTTAAGACCCATAATATTTCGATATCATATTGCATGATGTATCTATGTTACCTTCTTATACTTAATACTTTACTGTGTTTTTGAAGGAATTATTGTGCATATGTTTGTTATTTTTATCTTGTTAATTCTTCCTCAAAAATGGCTTAAATTGATCTTTTTATAAGCATTAATAGTACCTTTGGAAAAGTATATGTTGAGTTATCATAGGAGCAGAATGGAAATAGTGCAGGACTCGCCTTGGAGTAGAATCCCTCTATAATAATAGAGGACTCACAATACAACATCGAGCTCATCCAAATCATCAACTCTAAATTCCTCGAAACAAGGGATTCACACAATCATACAAATAGCTCAAACTAATGGTAATACAACTGACATCACCACATCATGAACAGGAAACATACATCATTAACTCAACCTATATTCAGGTCGATTTTGAGGTCTAGTTACTCTAGTCACTGGGAGACGGGATACAGTCAACAACTAGAGATTTACTATCACCACAATTCCCTTCAATCAATGAAAGATATGAAGAATATTCTAGCACTGATTGACTCCCTCAAAGGAGTCAATCACGGACCTCCTCTATAGTTTTCATGATTGATTCAAATCCAAATACTTCAAGGACTACTCCTTCCATAAATGTACTCCTTAAAATAGATAGTCATTATTTCAGTCAACATTCAATTAAGTAGATGTTAGTTATTGGGAATAACTAGTTCTCTCCTAAAGAGACTATAATTGATCTTGTATAAAAGAGCTAATGTATTTATATTTAGTGGTTTAGTTCAATTATTCAATTGATTTGTATAAACGCACTCTTTTAATTCAATAAGATAATAGATTCAAGGGAAATTTTTGTTGTGTGAATTTTAATACTAAACCGGATCAAACGAAGGAGCAAGGACCACTCCTACCCAACAAAAAAGGGAGATTTGCATTTATTTCCTTTCTGTATTCTTGGATGCATTTATTGTTTTAGCATTGGTTTTGTTATTTTGATGCATTTAATTTTCCATAGTTAATTATGTTAAGAACCTTCCAATTCTGTTTGTGATCGTACTTTCTCTTCTAAGAATTTAAATTTGTAATCACGACCAATTCATTATTTTCTTAGTTGTGTTGATAAAGTACTTGCTGAGATACAATTTCTATTATTTCCTTTGTTGCAAATAGCCATGGACACCACCCTAGATTGACATAATAATATGATTAAAGTATGAACATCAATGACACTCATCACTTTTTAGCGCCATTGCCAAGGATTTCAAGTTGTTATCAAAGGTTAAGGTGCTAGCTAAAGGTACTTCTTGGTTGTCTGGTAAGTTTCCATTCAAAAATTTCATTTCCATAACTCTTTCTTTTGAAATTAGAAGACCTTGTAGTGACAATAAGAATCCTCTAATCCTAGAGTATGTGGAACCCAAACAATAAATTTCAGTGTTGATATTTAGGAGCCATCCTCATTATAGGATTGTATTTTTAGACCAAGAGAAAATAGAGGTAGATTCAAGTAACACCCACAAAAACGACGTTTTTATCTAGCACTTAAATTGAAAATTGTGACTATTTTTTTTTAAGTTATAATAATGTTACAAGGGTGTCCATTAAATTGAAAAACTATTTTTTTAACTAATAATGTTACAAGGGTGCTTGACCCCTTAGGTTTACGATTAAGAACTACGGGTCTAGTTAAAAGGTTAACATATTTTCAAATTTATCTCAAAGGTCCATTAACATATTATTCATTAGGAAGGTACCAAGGATTAATTTACTTAATTAAATATTTTCTTCTCTTTCTCTAACATTCAATCCTAGAAGGTTAACCTTATGCTAATTTATTAAATTCATTATCTTATTAACTTAGAGTCCTTTTATGACTTCCCAAGGCTTGCTAAGAACTAACAAAGGATTAGCACTCTAAGACAATTTAAATGGCCCCATTCCCCAATTACACATACCCTTAAGGATTTTAAATTAAACATTTAAAATACATTTCTACCTAACAAAAGTAGGTGAATTCTCCACCCTTAGATCAAATCAATCTTGGCCACTAGATCCTAGGGTTCCAAACTAGCCCTAAATTTCCTTATGAATTTCTATTAAACCTTTTCTTTGTTCCATTCTCCTCATTTGGTCTATTTTCTTTTGTTAAAATTTTCAGGTTGGAGAGGAGGAAGCCATGGGAGCAAGAGAGGAAGAACTATGGAGGATTCTACATGGAGATCTAGTTTAGAATTAGTTTAGTTTTAGTTTTATTAATGTAATCTATTTCATTCAAGGATTGGGAGGGATTTTCTCTACCCATCTAGTTTAGTTTCCATACTAAGTGTATTTGGGGTTTTCTATTTGGGGAAAACCCTACCCCCATTGTTATAAATGAAACGGATGTTTATAATCACCATTTGTAGGTTTAAAAGCTATATTCAACATGATTAGAGCATTAATTGATTGCTGGTAGTTCCATAGATCATTTTACAAGCTTAAAATTTAGTGTATACCATTAAAAATATTATACAGTGCACGGATCCATGGAGTTTTGTTGTAGTGAGTGACAGAACCACTTTGCCAGCAAAGACTGTGGTCCGGGAACCACCCCTACCTAGGTGACAAACCACGGACTGTCGCCCTACTGAGTGGTGGTTTTGAGACCGCCACCTTAGCCTAAGCGGTGGTTACGGGACCACTACTCTCGCACGGGGTGGTGGTCATGTTTCAAAAAAATAGAACCTTAAATCCGAGAATTTTCACAAAACCAAATTTTACTACAAGGTTCTAAAATACATTCTAAACTTGATTTTATGCTCTTAAAGTTTCTAGTTTTAGAATTTCATTTCATTAGTTCATTCCTTAGTTAAATCTACTCATTTTTTTAAAGTATTATCTAATCCAATAAACACATCTAACTACAAAGTCATTCCATTATGTTCAACTAGTCTTCTTTCAAATTCCATGAGAAAAATAAATCTAAATCTAATTTTACATTGTTATTTTCTTACTACAAAATCAACATTTCCAAACACAATAAACTTCAAACTTGTTCTCATGTTCCCATTTTTACTATAACATATGTATGTTCAAAACAACTATAACAACTTTATTTTCCATTCCAATTTTACTATGTATACATTTTCAACATCTACAACTTCTATATTTCTTATTTCACATTTACAATAAAACAAATTCACAATGAAAGTAAACTTTCTTTTCCATTGAAATAGCTCATATCTTTTAACACAAAGAACTACTTTTCTCACAATACAACCAAGATTTCAACAAAGAGAATTACTTTCTTTTCTATTTGCAAAACTAACTCTACAATATAAATCTTTCTTCTTTCTTTTCTTATTTGTTTCTTTCCACATACAATACAATTTTAATAACAACTATTTGAATACAACTTTCCTTTACAAGACCAATATAATGTCCTCCACTTGAAGTGGGAAAATCCTACAATAATGCAAGCTAAAATAGAATACAATATTACAAGTTCTTCCACTCTAAGTGGGAATAATCACAAAGGAATTTTATTACAAGAAGGATCTTCTTAGGGAATCCACCAAAATATCCAAGCTTCCCAACTCCAACAAGATAGCTCCTCCAATATTTGTTTGATTCACAAAAAATGGGGGAGAGGCAACGCTCTCCACCCAACCAAGATATCCAATGAAGAGGAGAATCCATCCTCTCCATTGGCCCCGAGCCCCAACCACATTACAATGGGAGATAATTCCAACACATGGCAACAACAAGCTTCCAAAACACAAACAAATATTTCACAACCATTTCAACCACATTCAAATCAACAACAACACAAGAAAGAATAACAACAAAACAACAAAACAAGGCTTAAAATGAAATCCAAAGGAGAAAGACCTATGGGGAGACCACTTATGCCTCCCAATGGGAATGGATGCCCACCTTAAAGCCTCCAATGCATATCTCAAATTCCCTACATACTCTTATGCCTCCCTCAAGTACCCTTTATACCTCCCACATACTCTTATGCCTCCCTCATAAAAGAAACAAGAAAGAAATGCAAGCATTCCTTGTACAAGATGGGGCATCCAACCCAAACTCCCTCCAACAAAAAGGGTAAACTCTTATGCCTCCCTACATGAAATCTCCCCATAGTCTCCTCCTACTCCAAACTTAGGCAATCTACCCACACCCAACAAGAATTTCAAAGAAAACAATACTCAACACAAGCATATAAACACAAAATAAAGCATAACATAAGCAAGGTAAATCTCCTACCTTTCCATAGTAGAGCTTGTTCCAAGAGTAAAACTCCAAGCTCCTCAAAACCAAGCAAGCATCCACAAGCTCCAACAATCCACAAGCACTCTCAAAAATCCTCTAACTCTCCAAAAATACAAGAGCAAAAATAATGAAGTAACCCCAAACAAGCAAAATAATTTCAATAAATAGAAAAAGGAGAGAGGAGGATGATGTGGCTCCAAGTAGGATGCCACCTCATTTCCTCTCCACTCCACATCACCTTAGTCAACCTCATATTCCAAAGCACCATTAATAAGTGGTTGAAGGAATGACAAGTTACTTACACACACCATCTAAGCCCACACCCCCTAAGGACAAAATTAATTACTTGAAAGAAAGTGCAATAAAAATTTCACCTTTTTATCTTCTTAAAACACCTAATGAGATCTAATTTTGACCCCCAACCCATAGGTATGGTTGGCATAGTAATTTAAGAGGTGGGACAAGTTTGACTTGTCCCAAAAGCTTCCAAATTTGGCCTCTAAGGCTAAATTCGAGTTTCCCATGAAGGGTAGAGTGTACAACACTCAAGATCTCAAGCATTCAACACACAACACAAAATCCAAGAGTAAATCAAGTCTAATAAATGAACTCCTTTTGGTCACATCTTTAATTAGTTTAGGACAAGGTTAAATTAGCTTAATTAAGACACTACAACCCACTAATAATAAAGGGGTAAAACATACATTAAAATCTAAATAATTAAAACAAGTAAATTATATTACTAAAAGAAACAAATACTAACATTAACAAAAAGGGAAACTAAATAAAATAAAACACATGACCCCTTGGTCACAATTTTCCCTTAGCTAAATAATTCTAACACACACACAAATACATGTTTGCCATGGTGAACCTTGTTGAATTCATCTAGAATTCCAATGTGGTTGGTCTCCGATCCCCCGATGTTTTTTGTGAATAATTTAATGTGCAAAACACAAAAATACCCTCTTGGCCTCATGGCCACATTAAAAACATCTATGATAAAATATACAATATAATTCCAAAATCACCTATATACGAATCAAATATCATCTAGGCAAATACAATATCATTTACAATTTCTAGCAACATTTCTATTCCACATTTCATCCATGTCAAAATGATCACAACATTAATCTAATTATCAAAGGTCTACTCAATATGATGAAATATATCACATGTCATATATATATATATATATAACCATGTCAACAATATATCAACATCAATATAAAATGTCTCTAATGATCCACATGCATCAAATATGAATTGAATCAACAATAGTTCAATATTTCTAACATCTAAAATCATACTAAATCAAAAATCCATAATTATATCCATAAGAGTAGTTGACAGTATCACAATCAATAATCTAAAAAAGGTGTCGAAGGGAAGTGGGCACTACATCCCCTCCCCTTAGACTCGAATTCCTCCTAGAAGTCACTGGAACAGGTGTGGAAACTGAACTCGTAGTAAAGTAGCATCCTCCCATGTAGCTACAGTCTCATCATATCTGTCCCACTAGACCCAAACTGGTCAATCTCTCTACCACTAAGGCCCAGGGTCATGTGCTCTATAATGCGAACGAGCTCCACCATCACATGCCCCTGATCCTCCACCTACAATGTGGTCAAATCTAGCATGTGAGAAGGATCATAAATATATATCCTAAGAATAGAAATGTGAAACACATCATGGATGTGAGACAAGCTAGGTGGAAATGCTAGATGATAGGCCAAGGGACCAATGCGCTCCAAGATCTCAAAGGGACCCACAAACCTAGGAGCAAGCTTAGATCCTTTTCCATAACAAATAAAGCTCTTTGTGCATTTTGACATGAAGGAACACCTTCGTGCCCACCTCATAACTACAATCTATCCTATGCTAGTCCGCATACTCTTTTTTTCTCCGTCCCGCACCTCCTAGTAATCTCTTGTCTCGATCAAGGTAACTGTTGCTCCATATCTCTGTAGTAATGTTGGCCCAAGAGAAACCCTTGTCCTCTAACCTGTCCCAAATAAAACGTGTCCTACACTCTTTGCCATATAATTCTGAAAAGGAGCCATGCCTATCGAACTCTGGAAACTATTATTGTAGGAAAACTCCACCAAGTATAGATACTCCTCCCATCTCGACCGATGATCCATAATGTACATCCTAAGCATGTCCTCCAAAATCTGATTCACCCGCTCATTTTTTCCATCTATCTCAGGGTGATATATTGTATTGAAATTGATATTCATCTTGAGGGCATGTTGCATGGTGGTCCAGAAATGGGAAGTGTACAAAGGATCATGGTCATAAATGATCTTTCGTGGAATCCCATGTAATCTGACAATCTCATCAAGATATACCCATGCCAATTGCACTTAGACTATGTGTAGGTGGTATTCACTAGAGAAAAATGAGCTACTTTTATCAATTTATCCACCGTGACCATGATGGCATCATGGTGGTATCTTGACATTGGTAACCCAATGATGAAGTCCATGGAAATGGTGTCCCACTTCCATTCGGTATGGCATGAGGAAAGAGAAGGCCAGCTAGACTGATGCTCGGCCTTCACCCTCTGACACTCTAAACAACGTGACACAAACATAGCCACGTGTCTCCAAAGCCCTCTCTAATGGTACAACTATCTCAAAGTGGCATGCATCTTCTTTGCCCCGGGATGGGCTGAATAAGGTGCATGATGAGCCTCTATCAAAATGTCCTTTCTCAAGCCTCCATCTCTAGGAACATATATTTGACCTCTGTGTTTGAGAAGACCATCTTCCTCTAATTAAAATCCATCAAATATCCCCTTAAGGGGTCTCTGGGACTCAATCTCTGTTATGGCTGCAAGGTACAAGTTATCCTACGGAAGTGCTACAAAATTCTACTCTGCAAATCTATGCCCCTTTGAAGTAGCAATAGTCATATGTCTCCATCTACTCAAGGAATTTTCAACCATGTTCTCCTTCTCCTTCACATGATCTATCTCCATATTGTACTCACAAATCAACTCCATCTAACTCCGTTGATGAGCATTGAGATTAGGTGTGTGAAGAGGTGGTGAAGACTCAAGTGATCATCTCAAAGTGTAAATCTCCAGCCAAGAAGAAAATGTCTCCACCGCACTAAGGTGTGCACAACTCGTAAGCTCAAGATCATGAGTCAGATAATTGAGCTCATAATATTTGATTTTTCGAGACTCAAAAGCAACTACTTTTCCTCCCTCTGCATCATGCCCAAGTCCTACCAAAGAAGCATTTGTGCAAACATAGAACTCACCCTGAGGATCCGACACTGCTATAATAGGCGCTGTCATGAGGCATTCCTTTAGTGTACTGAAGGCCTTCTCACATCTGTCTAACCAAAAAAAATTCTTCCCTTTCCGCTGAAGGGAAGTGATGGGAATGCACAATCGAGAAAATTTCGAACAAATATCATGCAATACCTTGCTAAGCCCATGAATTTGTGTACCTTGGTCACACTAGTGGGCACTAGCCAATCCATGATGGCTTGAATCTTGGAAGGATCGATTGTGATACCTTCCCTAGAAATGATGTGGCCCAAATATTGTACCTCTGTCTAAAATAATGCACACTTCTCCAAGTTCCCGTAAAGATGCTTCTCACGAAGACACTAAAGAACCTAGCAAAGGTGCTCCTCATGCTCCTCACGCGTACATGAGTAAATCAGAATGTCATCAAGGAAGATGAGCATGAAGTGATCTAGAAAAGTCCTGAATACCCCATTCATCAAGCTCATGAACACTGCGGGGGCATTCGTCAAACCAAAAGGTACCACTGTGAACTCATAGTGGCCATATCTCGTACAGAAGGAGGTCTTATGAAAATCTACCTGTGTAATCCTCAGCTGATGATAACCTGACTTAAGATCTATCTTTGAGAAAAAGGTGGCCCCCTTCATCTGATCAAATAAATCATCAATGAGCAGAAGGGGTAACGATTCTTGATCGTTACTTTTTTCAACTGGTAGTAATCAATACAAAACCATAGAGATCCATCCTTATTCTTCACGAAGATCACTAATGCACCCTAATGGGATACACTAGGATGGATTAGGCCTTTCCCCAGAAGGCCCTCTAGATGTAACTTGAGATCACATAGCTCAGGAGTATTCATCCGATAAGGTGCTCGTGAGATAGGCTCTGCGCTAGGAACCAAATCTATGTGGAAATCTATCTCACATGGGGGAGGTAACCCCGGTAGCTCCCCAGAAAAAAATTAGGAATATCTCTCAAAATGAGATGGTCATCAAGGGATGGTGCACTGGACTCATCCTCAGATCTGTCACTAACTATAACAACATACATCTGATAACCTCATTACACACACCACTTAAGCTGCATAACAGAGATGGTGTAAATGGAAATGGGCCTCCTAACTTCGATATCACTGACTCCACTCCTAGATCATCTATACAAGTAATAGTCTTATGGTAATAGTCCACTCTAGCTCTATGTGCAAAAACAACTAAGTCCATGCCCAAGATGACACCATATGAACCCAAAGGAAGGATTCGAAGATCCGAAGTAGTGGTGAAGGGTCCCAAATCCACTACACACTCCTTAACTAAGGAGTCTACAAAAATTTTGGCTCTAGAAGCCATCTCAACATCCCAAATATGACCTTGCCTAACTACCACTAGCCTGCAATGCTCTACTAAGGATGGTGCAATAAAAGAATCAGATGAACCAGAATCAAATAATATAGAGGTGGAAATACCACCAATACTACATGTCATCTCTATCACGGTACTGGTGCTCAACCTAGTGGTTCTCGACCGCTACATGGATCTAATGGCTCCGTGTCATATCTCCAATAGTAGGCTCTAAGATCTACGTATTACCCTTATTGGTAGGGTTCTGTGGGAAATCTCTCCAATGATGTCTATCAACACCATAATCATAAATGACTTCCTTGTCCTCTCCAGTGAGATGCAGCTCTTGCAGGTACTCTAGAGGTCTGAGTTGTGGAACTTGATGATCCGGCTATGGACTATTGAGGTCTCTACTGACGAGCTCCTATTGATTGAGCTCTCGGTGTACCCTATGTCCTGATGAGACCTCTAAGAGGAGGCCCTATACTCCGCCCCCTCGTGAATCAAATATCTAAGGAGGTCTGTAAGGTGGGTGGGTATACTATTACTATTCCGAGGTGGCTGCTTTGGTGGCTTGAAAGAAGCATGTCCTAAACTCTGTCCACCATGTGGAGGGAGAACTGACCCCCTCGATCTGTCATCCTTCATCTACTGGATACGGCTTCAAACTATGTCTCTAGCTTGCTACGTCTTCCCTCATGTTTTCTATGTGATATAGGCCTTCTCCATGGCCTCAGCTAATGTTTTTGGGTAGTGAATGCGCACCAAGCCACCTAAATCCAAGTTTAGGCCCTGGGTGACCCCGTGAATCATGCACTTGCTCATCCTGCATAGAGTCGACATACTGGAGTTGGTCAAGAAATCAACTCTCATACTTGCTCTGCTATAAATCATTGATGCTTGATAGAGGTCATGAAAATTGTCTATCTACCTTTTGAATAAACCTCCTGGGAAAATACCTACTCCTGAAACACTCCTCAAATAGCTCCTAGGTAACTATCTCCGAGTCAACATCAAGCTTCTACTCCTCGGTCCTCCACTGACTCCTGATCCATCCCTCAGAAGATGGATCACAACACAAGCTTTCATGTTGCTAGTACAAGGGCAGAGCTTGAAGCATCTTCTCAAGCTCACCAACTAGGATTCTACCTAAAAACCACCTATATCACCATAATAGTGTGATGTTTGTAGCTTTAGGATCTCCCGATATGATTTACAGTGGTGACGCCCGATGACCCCTAGGTCTCTCTGTGTACTCTTCTCTCTATCTAGGGCTCCAAGACCTGCCCCTATGACCGAGATCCTATCCCCATGTCCTCTCTATGGTAAATCTTCCATAGTTGACTCTGCATGGAAGTTCTCTACCCTATACTCCTTCCCGTGTTGAGAGGATACATGGGCCTTCCATAGTTTGACTTGTCTCAAAGCTTCCAAATTTGGCCTCTAAGGCTAAATTTGAGTTTCCCATGAAGGATAGATTGTACAACACTCAAGATCTCAAGAATTCAACACACAACAAAAAATCCAAGAGCAAATCAAGTCTAATAAATAAACTCTTTTTTGGTCACATCTTTAATTAGTTTAGGACAATGTTAAATTAGCTTAATTAAGACACTACAACCCACTAATAATAAAGGGGTAAACATACATTAAAATCTAAATAATTAAAACAAGTAAATTACATTACTAAAAGAAACCCATACTAACATTAACAAAAATGGAAACTAAATAAAAGAAAACACATGATCCTTTGGTCACAATTTTCCCTTAGCCAAATAATTCTAACACACACACAAATACATGTTGTCATGGTGACCCTTATTGAATTCATCTAGAATTCCAATGTGGTTGGTCTCCGATCCCCCGATGTTTTTGTGAATAATTTAACATGCAAAACACACAAATACCCTCTTTGGCCTCGTGGCCGCATTAAAAACATCTATGATAAAATATACAATATAAATCCAAAATCATCTATATACAAATTAAATATCATCTAGGAAAATACGATATCATTTACAATTTCTAGCAACATTTCTATTCCACATTTCATCCATGTCAAAATGATCACAACATTAATCCAATTATCAAAGGTCTACTCAATATGACGAAATATATCACACGTCAGAAATATATATATATATATATATATATATATATATATATATATATATATATATATAAAACCATGTCAACAAGATATATCAGGATCAATATGAAATGTCTCTAATGATCCACATGCATCAAATATGAATTGAATCAACAACAATCCAGTATTTCTAACATCTAACATCATACTAAATCAAAAATCCATAAGAGTAGTCGATGTATCAAAATCAATAATCCAAAAAGGTGTCGAAGGGAAGTGGGAACTACATCCCGCTCCCGTTAGACTCGACTTTCCTCCGGAATTCACTGGAACAAGTGTGGAAACCGAACTCATAGTAAAGTAACATCCTCCCATGTAGTTGTAGTCTCATGAGATCTGTCCCACTTTGGACCCAAACCTAGTCAATCTCTCTACTGCGAAGGCCCGTGGTCCTATGCTCTATGTGCCTACAACACTACTTGGAAAAACACCACAGGTTTACTCCCTTTGACTTAGTCTATGGTAAGAAGTCAATTCTACGTATAGAATTAGAGATTCATACCTTAAGGAAAACAAGCTGAAGTAGGAATTGAATTGACATAAGAAAACAAAGCTAGAATTGTTCAATTGAATGATGAAATATCCCTTGTGGGATACCACTTGAAAATGCACAAAGTATATAAAAATTGCAAAGAAAGTAAAAATCGATTTTTTTGAAAAATGACCAGCTAGGTCGGCGAATGGTATTTAATTGATATCTCACAAAATATTTTCCCAAAGTGCATGAAATTTTGAGGAAGCTTCTAATAATAATAATAAACACTCAAAAAACATTTTTTCGAATTTTTGGAATAACATATTGCTGCCAAAAAATTACAGAATGCCCTAGGTGGCTGGTAAACTTATAGAATCCATAAATCACCAAATACAAGAGAAAAAATTAAGAGTCTTTGGGAATAACATTAACAGGTAGAGGAAATGACATTTCAACCTCTAGATCTGAAAGGGACCCACTAGAAAACCCTCCAAAATAAGGGTTGCAAGTTACCTCACTTGGAAAGGGGTTATAAAATGATGGAGGCACCTTCAAAGTGATGTTAAGTCCAGCCTAAATGGCTACCGTAAGTATGATCTAGAACCCCTTTGATTATCTTCCCAAATGTCCCCAAAATCCTCAAAACCCTTCCTCTCGAACCATCTGGTAATATCTCGTATAGCACATCCCAAAAAGTAGCTCTAAAATGATAGACTAGGTTAGATTTCTCTCTACCAAAGAATGCCCTGCTAGCTAGGGACGGGTCTCTCACCACCAAAGCTAGGGTCCCTATGGGATTTGACTCCACAAGCTGTAGATCCACAACAATAGCACCTGCACATGAAGGAGGTTATAATGTATGTGACAAAAGTGCCTTTTCTTCCCCCCGGCTCCTTATTTACTTCTCCTTGGAAAACGAGTCCCCATAACCCTAGGTGCATTTCATTCCATGGAGGGGCCAATAAAATAAGAGTAACTATAGTTATTTTTTTCCTTTTTGAGTCGTCATGTCCAAAAGTGACCCCCAAATGCAAAATTGGGATATTAAAACCACGGGGCCCCTTCCCAAAAGCTTCCAGCGTCCACAGCCCCCGGGTCTAACCACGTTTGGACTCGACTTGGCCCTTGGGCCATTTGGCGTAGGAAAAGGGGACATTATAGTCCTCCCTTCCCAAATTTTTCTTGTCCTCAAGAAAATGCAAATTAGGATGTTGTAAAATCTGCTCTCCCTCCCAAGTAGCATCCTCAAGTGGCAGTCCCTTCCATCGCACCAAATACTTGGTGATTACTCTACTCCTGAGCCCCCTCTGTCTCATTTCAATAATGGATTCCGGTTCCAACACCAACTTCCCTTCCTCATCTAGTGGCGGTAACTCTGTAGATGGTACAATATGTGGTCCGAGCGCCTTCTTAAGGCATGAAACATGGAAGACATTATGTATCTTACTATGCTCTGGTAGCTCTAGCTCATATGCCACTGCCCCAACTTGACGAACTACTCGGTACAGACCATAAAATCGTGGTTTCAATTTCTCTGCACCCTTCTGCTTCAGTGAGGACTGCCTATATGGTTGTAAACGTAGGAACACTAGATCCCCAACCTCAAAAGACCTCTTTGTCCTATGCCGATCTGCATATACCTTTTGTTGATTTTGTGCCTTCTGAAGATTCTCTCTAAGAGCCTTCAAAATATCCTAGTTCTCTTGTAACCAATCTTGAGCTTTGGGAGCTCAGCTATCTAGTAATACCAAATCTACAAATGTCCTGGCGTCATACCCATACAAGGCTCGAAAAGGGGTCATACCTATGCTCATCTGGTAGGTGGTATTGTAGCAATACTCACCCATGTGTAACCATTTAATCCATGCCCACCTTTGGTGTCATGTTACATAACTTTGCAAGTAGCCTTCTATCCACTTATTGACTATCTCCGTCTGCCCATCTATCTATGGGTGGTAGCTAGTGCTAGGAGTCAACTTTGTACCTGTTAGTCTGAAGATCTCCTACCAAAAGGTGCTCATGAAGATCTTGTCCTCTGTCACTAACAATGTTTTTAGGCAACCCATGTAGCCTAAAAATACTGGTATAGAATATCGGGCCACATCCACTGCCTCGTGCCCCTTGGGTAGGGAAAATAAATGAGCATACTTAGTTAACCGATCAACTACAACATAAATGTAGCTATGCCCATGCACCAAGGGAAGCCCAGTGATAAATTCCATAGATATGCTTTCCCATTTCTGTTCGGGAATGGGGAGAGGCTGAAGTAATCCTGCTAGGAAAGAACGCTCAGATTTGGTTTTCTGGAAAACCATACACTCTCTGACATGATTAAGGACATCGTCCTTCATTCCCTTCCATGCAAATATTTCCCTGATGAACCTATATGTTTTGAAATACCAGGATGTCCAGCTAGTGGTGTATCATGTACTGCACGAAGGATCTTCTCCTTCATTTTGGATCCTGGTACAAGGAAAATCCTATCCTTGTAGAAAATGAGATCATCCACTACTTTGTATCGGTCATCCTGTATAATACCATCCATGATCTCACAGGAAAATTGGTTTTTGGAGTACTCAACAAGTATATGATCCTTCCAATCCGTTGAAATCTCAGACATAGAACTAAGCATAGCAGTGAGGTAAGGCCTCCTAGATAAAGCATCAGTAATAATATTATTCTTACCTCTAGTGTACTCTATGTCAAATTCATAGGTTTGCACCTTATTCACCCATCTTTGCTGGCGATCGTTGAGCTCTTTCTATCCCAGGAAGAACCTCAAACTGTTGTGATCCGTATGAACCAAAAAAATTTACCCACAAGGTACTGTCTAAACTTGGCCAAGGCATGCATGATGGCCAACATCTCCTTGTCATAAATTGAATACCCTCTCTCCATGGGTTTCAATTTCTGACTCTCATAGGCGATGGGATGCCTATCTTGCATGAGAACTACCCCAACACCCTCTCCTGATGCATCACACTCTAGAATGAATGGGCAGGAGAAGTTTGGTAATGTGAGGACGGGACACAAACTCATCACCTCCTTGAGGTGATCAAAAACCTGTTGTGTTGTGTCTGACCAAGAAAAATCCCCTTCTTGGTCAAATCGGTCAATGGAGTAGTCAACCAAGAGAAATTATTCATGAACCTCTAGTATTATGTGCACAACCCCACAAATCCTCTCAATTGTGTCAATGTCCTAGGTGGCGGCCAATCTAGGATTGCCCATATCTTCCCTCTATCCACCTTCTTTGTACTCCACACCAATTATATATCCGAAGTATAGAATTTTGGTCATTTAAAACTCACACTTAGAAGCTTTCACATATAATGAATTTGCTTCTAATATCCCCAATATCTCACCCAGGTGCCTGATATGGTCCTCCCAAGTCCTTCAGACTAAAATATCATCAAAGAAAACCAATACAAACTTCGCAAGTGGCGGTTGAACACATGATTCATGCAAGAATGGAATGTAGCTGGAGCATTAGACAATCGAAAGGCATCACCAAGAATTCAAAGTGACTATAATGGCATCTGAATGATGTCTTATGCACATCCTACTCCCTGACTTTGATCTGATGATATCCAGAATGCAAATCTATTTTTGAAAAATAGATTGCACCATGTAGCTCATCTAGTAACTCATCAATGCATGGTACGGGATACTTTTTCTTTATTTTCTTCTTATTTAAGGCCCAGAGTTCCAGACACATCCGTAGGGTCCCATCCTTCTTCTTCACCAAAACCACCAAAGAAGTAAAAGGGCTAGAACTCAGTCTAATATGCCCCATATCCATGAGCTCTTGTATAGTCTTCTCAATCTCATCCTTAAACCATTTGGGGTGATGGTAAGGAGAAGTGACCACCATCTAGCATCCTCAAGCTCAATCACATGCTCAAATCCCCTATCTATGTCTCCTGTCAATATGCTCTGTATATTCATACGGTACTCGATGTTGTCCATCCTCTGATTTCTTGGTCAAAACCAAATAGTGTACTACCCAATCCACCCCATTGTGCCTATAGATCCTCTCGATCCTCTTGGCCATAACAACTCGGGGTGCCCCTGAAGATAAGCCCCTCAAGATCACATTCCTCCCTTCGGACTTAAACTTCAGCTCCATCATCTGGAAGTTAGTCCGAAACTCACCAAGGGAATGGAGCCATTGTACCCCAAGCACTATGTTGGTCTCTCCAATACCAACAATATAGAAATCATTGGTAACTATATAGTTACCCATCATGATGCTCAATTGGGGAACCTGTCGTGTGCATCTCATAGAATCTCCATTGGCTACAACCACGTTGAAGCCCTCAAATTCCTCTGTCTATAACCCCACCTCTCAACCAATGAGGCATTAATAAAGTTTTGGGTTTCCCCACTATCAATGAGTACCACCACTCACTGTCCCTACAAAAATCCCCTAACTCTGAATGCCTTGTACCTCGGGGTACTAGACAAGGTGGTGATAGTCTCCTGGGGGAAAGTCTCGCTATCCTACTCCACACCCACACTATCTAATGCCTCATCATCATCATCCTCTAATGGCTATGTGTCCAACTCTTCATCACCATCACTCTCCTCGAATACCTCTATGTATTGGGCCCTCCCTCTACCCTTGCAATCGTGTCTTAGAACCCAAGGTGCATGGCAATCAAAACATAGTTTCTTTCACCTCAATTCCTCCTTGTCCTCTCTAGATCCGAATGGTCTCTAGGTTGTATCTTTCCTAGGTGGAGGTACCTTCAGCTGCAAACCCTTGGTTATAGAAGGGAAACCCTTAGGCTGCACTCAAGGTGGAAACCTTGACTTAGAAGTGGATAACTCCAGGTCATAAGCTCTCTTAATATCCTCATGCAATGAAGAAGGCTCAAATTCCCTCACAAATCCAGCGAGAGCATCTGTAAAACCTGTAATGAATAGGGAAATCAACCTCATCTATGTAACATTAGGTACCATGACTGATAGTCTATGTAAATCGGTGATATACTGATCCATGGAACCGGTCTGTCTCAGATGAGTCAACTCTCTAAAATACCTTTAAAGGTTTCTCTTATCAAATCTACTCACTAGCCTCTTTTTGAACTCTGCATAAGTCGTGATGTATATGTGTCCCTTTGTAATCAACCCATGATGCCACCAATCATGAGCATCTCCCTCTAGATGTAAGATTGCAAACTTAATTACATCTTCCTCACACATAGGATTCAAATTGAAGTATGTCTTCAACTTCTGCACCCAAGACTGTGCAAGTACACTTCTTAGAACCTGTCGAAATGTGGAACAAAAATCTATCCCAACCTCCTTTGCATCTCTAGTACCTATGCCTGGTAATCTCTCCTAGGCCTGCTGCCAATCTTCATTTTGCAATATTCCTAGAATGGCATGTTGTCATGAAAGCCATCACTTAAGGTCTGGTACCTTTCCCAACAAGACTCCTCATCTACAATATCCCCTGGTTGTCGTACTGTGAATCAAGAAAGAAGGTTCATGAAACCCCAAAGGCTTGGTAGAAGAATGGGGGGATCGCTATCCTGAATGTTCACCCTCACCTCTTTGACCATATTGTCCCTTGTTGCTATTTTCTCCTCTTTCCACATGAGTATCAAACTTGTCTTGTGCTAATCTCTCAGTGAGCTGGCTCAAATAGAGATTGGTAGTCTCCTGTTGCTTTACCATGTTAGTGAACAATTGTTTCATTAGCTCTACCCCTATATCCTCATTGTCTCTATCCCCCATCTTTCAATCCCAACAAAGGCTAGAGAAATAACTACTATGATACCACTGAAATATCCCTTGTGGGATACAACTTGAAAATGCACAAATTATATGAAAATTGCAGCAAAGTAAAATACTGATTTTTACTGAAAATGACCAGCTAGGTCAGCGAATGGTATTTAATTGATATCTCACAAAATATTTTTCCAAAGTGCATGAAATTTTGAGGGAAGATTTCAATAATAATAATAAACACTAGAAAAACATTTTTTGGAATTTTGGAATAATATATTGCTGCCAGAAAATTACAGAATGCCCTAGGTGGCTGGTAAACTTCTAAAATCTGTAAATCACCAAATACAAGAGCAAAAATTAAGAGTCTTTGGGAATAACATTAACAGGTAGAGGAAATGACATTTCAACCTCTAGATCTAAAAGGGACCCACTAGAAAACCCTCCAAAATAAAGGCTGCAAGTCACCTCGCTTGGAAAGGGGTCAAAAATGATGGAGGCACCTTCAAAGTGATGTTAAGCCTAGCCCAAATGGCTACCATAAGTATGATTTGGAACCCCTCTGATTATCTTCCACAAATGCCCCCAAAAATCCTCAAAACCCTTCCTCTAAACCCTCTGGTAATATCTCTGTAGCATAACCCAGAAAGAAGCTCCAAAATGAAAGACTAGGGTAGATCTCTCACTACCAAAGAATGCCATGCTAGCTAGGGACATGTCTCTCACCACTGAAGCTAGGGTCCCTGTGGGATTTAACTCCACAAGCTATAGATGCATAACAACAATAGTTACATGAGAAGGAGGATAAAATGTATGTGACAAATGTGCCTTTTCTTCCTCCCCTGGCTCCTTATATACTTCTCCTTGGCAAACGATCCCACATAACCCTAGCGCATTTCATTCCATGGAGGGGCCAATAAAATAAGAGTAACTATAATTAATTTTTTTCTTTTTGAGTGGTCATGTCCAAAAGTGACCCCAAACACAAAGCGGGATATTCCAACCACGGGGCCCCTTCCCAAAGTTTCCAAAGTGTCCATAACCCCCGGGGTCGACACGATTTGGACTCAACTTGGCCCTTGGGACATTTGGCGTAGGAAAAGGGGACATTACAAATGAGTTGGATGAAATTAGACTTCATGCATTACATCATACTAAAATCATCCAACATCAGAGATAGTTTTGGCAGGATAAATAGATAAATCTAAGAAAATTTCAAGAAGGATACTGGGCTCTACTATTCGATTCAAAGTACAATGAATTTAAAGGGAAGCTGTAAATGAGATGGATGGGTCCATATCAAAGTGAAAAAGTATTTTATAATGGGATTTTCCAACTAGTTACAATAGATGGAGAGAAAAAGGTAATGCTTGTTAATGGGAAAAGACTAAGGATATATTATAAACCAACATTCAGAGAAGAGTTTCAAAAATAACTTCAAGAATATTCAGATCGAATCTGTGTGGACAAAGTCTCTTTATCCAACACAACTAAGACTTGAGCTACCTTCTACTAGAAAATAAAGAGGAGATGACTGAAAACTAGAAATGGCAGTCATCCTCCTCTGAAGCATTGGCTGAAAACTAGAAATGGCGGCTAGTGCTTCTAAAAATAATTAAAATTAAAAAATAAAACTCAGAGGAACGAAAACCAGAAATGGCGGTCATCTCCCTGAATCTGACAAGAAATAAAGGAAGGACCACATGTGGATGGAGCATTAAACCAATATGGAAATGGCAGCGAGGATGTGACAAGTTCATTTAACAAGGTATGTGTAATTAATTCACTTCTTGAATATAGGAAAGGTTTTAATTATGAGTCGTTAATTATTAAGCATCATGCAAATTGATTGTCCATTCCATTTCCAATCACTCTGCACGCTTCAAAAATCCCAACCAAATCCATAATTCACTACCTCCATAATCCTCACATGCACCCAATAAATTCCATCATCACCTTGGGATTCCATCATATCTTTCCCAATTTAGTTATATTCATTACATACCATTTCTGCTCCATTGCTACTTTCCAAATTGGACCCTCTCACTCATGCACCACCAGTCACTCTTGTGCTTACCCACAACCCTAAAAATTTGCACTTCCGGTCCCGTGTCCTTTCTCATGTTCCTATTTGTTCAAATTTAGACATGGGGCCTCAATCTGTGACATGAACCAACAAGTTATGTGGAACTTTTGGCTGATGCAAAGTCAGTCGAGAATCTTTGAAAACACGGGATGGTTGGACTTTCTGTTGGCTTATGAGGAATTCAATGTAGAAATGACTGAGGAATTTGCAATAAATATGGAGGAAGGATACTCTATAGTTCAAGGTAAGAAAATTCCCTTTACTCCAACTATCATCAGTCATCTTTCAAGCATACCTGATGCAGGGTTAATAATAAGTAATAAAACAATGTATGATGAAATAATTAAGATATTTTTAGTTGGAAGGAAGGAGAAACTACAATTGGTCATAGATAACAAGGGTAAAGCTAAAGGTGTTAAAATAATAACCCTTCCTAAACCATGGGTAGAAGTGGCCAAATGGTTAATTAAGTACTTTACATGCGAAGGGCAATATGAAATTATGTTGGGACCTGTACTAAGAATGTTAATCCATCTCTAACATGGTCAAAGTAAGCCCCAGTATAAGATCAATTTACCTCAATTTTTATATGATTCCATTTGTGCTACTACAAAAAAGTTTTGTTGGGGTACTTCATATTTAAAGTTCTAGGGTTTAATTCATCTGATATGAAAACACCAATTTGTTAAAAAGAAGCATAGAATGAAGAAATGGCTGAATTTCCAAAAGCAATGTGCCTTGAACCCTGAGGTAGTTATGGAGAAAGCACCATCTACCTCTGGGAGACCTAAAAAACCGTCTCGAGACTTGCAGACCTACACCTTCCCTGCATGAAACCCTAATTGAAAATCTTCCTTCCTACAAATAATAAGAGGAAGCCAAAATAATGGAAACCCTAGTAAAAAATCCACAGATATTTCCTCACAAATCAATATTCCCATCTATTCCTAGTATGGAACAAGAAATTTAGCATTCCTTACCCAGGGCTGAAGATTCACCTATTAAGGACAAAGGGATGGAACTTATAGAAAAGGTAGACCCTAGTTCTCCCCTTGATTCTGATACTATTATGCCCAAAGTATTATCTTTATCCAAAATCTAGTTTGAGCTAAAATTATCTCAAGAAATAATCAACCATCTTTAGTTACTCCTTGAGGCCAAAGAAGCTCATTTCTCCCAACAGAAACTACTAAAAATCAAGAGATTCAATAATTACAACAAATTGTAGCACAACATGAAGAGGTAACTCTTAAGCTACTACGAAATCCCTAAAGGAACGAGAACAAAAATACAATTCCTTCAAGCGAGAATAGAGGAACTTGACACATATCTTCAACTTTTGCAAGAAAATAGAAAAGAACAAGAGCATGTGACTAGGGAAAAACAAGCTACTCAAACTGATTTTTCCTTTCCTCAAAGTTTTTTTAAATGGAATGGTCAAGTGGATGGATGAATTCTACAGGCTCATGGTAGTTTCTACGGATATTTGCTTTTGAAATAATAAAGTAAATTGTTAAAAGAAAATGTGGTTATAGTTAGTCATCTCTATGACCAGGTTCTTTCTTGTAGAACTCCTTCAAATTTTTATGCATTGTTTCTAAAAGAGAATTTTTCAAATGGAAAATATCTAGGGCTCGTGCCATGTAGGACATAGAGTTTGATGATGATAAATAATTTGTAGGTGCATATACAATTGGGAATGATATTGAGAAAAAAATTGTGTGAATTCTATGTGCACAAGTTTCTTCTCCTTGAGAAAATTGAAATTCCCATTAATATTTATGTTGGGGAAGTACAGTTAAGGGCCTTCATCTCTACTCTCAAGAACCAAGGTGAATGGAGGGATCGAGGGAAATATTTATGCAATTAGAATCTATAATAGGCCTCTTAATGAGGCATGATTTACTGGCCCTAATTCAGTTCTTTAACATGTTTTGGTCACATGTATATTGTTTACGTCTATCGACATGAGATACCCAAGCATTATTAACACTTGTGTCGAAATTTTAGAGAGCAATTAATTCCAACATTCAATTTCAACTTCCTCTCTTGTCAGGTTAGATATAAACTTCTTGCAGAGAAGTATAAGAGGAAGGATGTGATTTTACCAAAAAACCTCCAATGGTACTTAAAATGATCCAAATATATCTGCAAGATTAATCAAGCTCAAGGAACAATGGATTAGTATGTGATACAGGTCCCCACTGGTCATTGCACCAATATTGAGACAGGATTCAACAGATGATCAGCCTAAGGGTAGTTACAAGACTTGGAGAGATAATGTTATTGAGTTCTTTGGGTTCTATAACACTACATTGGATGAAACTTGGTGTACATTTTCCAATGAATATAATTATTCAAGGATTGTAGAACAATTGAACAATAGGTAGTAGGAGGACCTGCTAAACCTTTAGTCTAGGGGAGTGATGAACCCCATTTTTTTGTTTAAACCATGTTAAGCCCCATACTATTTTGATATCATACTACACGATGTAAATGATAAATACTTATACTTAATACTTTACTGTGTTTTTGAAGGAATTATTGTGCATATGTTTTTTTTTTTTATCTTGTTAATTCTTCCTCAAAAATGGCTTAAATTGATATTTTTATAAGCATTAATAGTACCTTTGGAAAATTATATGTTGAGTTATCACATGAGCATAAATGGAAAAATCCAGGACTCAATTCACGCACCAAGCATATGAATCAATTAGCATGTTGGCACATGACTCACCTTGGCACAAGACTTGCCTCCGCATTAATAGAGGACTCACAGTACAACACCAAGCTCATCCAGATCATCAACTCTAAATTCCTTGAAACAAGGGATTCACACAAGCATATAAATAGCTCGAACTACTGGTAATATAGCTGACAACACCACATCATGAATAAGAAACATGCACCATTAACTCAACCTATATTCAAGCTGATTTTGAGGTCTAGTTACTCCAGTCACTGGGAGATGTGATGCATGTAATAACTAGAGATTTATTATCACCGTAATTCCCTTCAATCAATGAAATATATGAAGAATATTCTAGCATTAATTGACTCCCTCAAAGGATTCAATCATGGACCTCCTCTGCAGTTGTCACAATTGATTCAAATCCAAATAATTCAAGGATTTCTCCTTCCATAAATGTAATCCTTAAAATATATAGTCATTATTTCAGTCAACATTTAGTTAAGTACATGTTAGTTTTTGGGAATAACTATTCCTCTCTTAAAGAGACTAGAATTGCTCTTGTATAAAAGAGCTAATGTATTTAGATTTAGAGGTTCAGTTCAATTATTTGATTGATTTGTACAAACATAATCTTTCAATTCAATAAGATAAAAAATTTGGGGGAAATTTATGTTTTGTGAATTTAAATACTAAACCTGATCAAAGGGAAGGAGCAAGGGCCACTCCTACCAAAAAAAGGGAGATTTACATTTATTTCCTTTCTATATTCTTGGATGCATTTACTATTTCAGCATTGGTTCTGTTATTTTGATGCATTTACTTTTCCATAGTTAATTATGTTAAGAACCTTTCAATTTTGTTTGTGATCATATTTTTCCTTCCAAGCATTTCATTTTGTAATCACAATCAGTTCATTATTTTCTTAGTTTTGCTTTATTAAAGTACGTGCTAAGATATAGTTCCTATTGTTTCCTTTGTTGCAAATAGTCATGGACACCACCTTGGATTGACAAAATAATATGATTAAAGTATTAGCATCAATGAAAATTATCACATGGCATGAAAATATTTTTGAAATCTTTAACGATAATATGTATGGCATAAGAAAAATCTTGGAATTGTTAACACTTGTCCACATATTTAATGGAATCATGTAAAAGAAATGGATAAAATTAACCAATCCTATGCGTTTTTTTGGTGTTCATACTTCAACAAAAAGTGTCTAATGTAGACATTGCTATGACCATTAAAAATAATCTATTAGGATTAAGGCATATAAAAAATACCATCAAAATTCTTTTCATAGAGGATCTCTTCAATAATAACATACATGGAATATATAATGTGAAGTCATCATCCCTTATGAGAGTAATCCCCTTTAGTGTAATTTTATTCTATTATGTTATTTATTAATTATTTTACCAAGGGCACAAATTGATCCAAAGTTTATGAATATAAAATATATATTCGTAGAGAAAATTGAGGTCGAATAGATAATCATAATACAAGGGATAATCAGCTAAACTTTCAAAAATAAGTTCCCCCTTGATAAATTTCATTCACATAAGTTAACATTGATTCACTCATAATGGATATGAAGTGACCAAATTTTTTGAAAACGTTTCCTCATTGATAAAAGTATGCAACCGATCATGTTGTACGATAACCTTTTCCTCTCGTCGATTATATATTTCCTTATACATTTGGTGGAAAATTTAATAGTGAGGCACTCCTTATTTTCTTTTAAGTGTATGTACTCTCAAAATCAAGAAGGAAATGACTAATTGAGTAAATGACACATTCTCAAAAAAATCTTGTTTTTCTTACATACATGTGAGTTGTATGCTAGTAGATCATTAGTAGAGTATCAAATGGTAGTAAGATTCACGTGACATACATGTGGTTGTATATAATATAAAAAACTTCATTGAATTAAAAGAAATATGACACTCTTATGTCCACATGTTACAATAGGTTTTCTTGAGAGAAGACCATTTTTGGGATAGATTACATAAGTGAGGTCAAAAGTAAATCTCTTGGATTATTTCAAGTTTATTAAGAAATGACCTAATGTTGGACCCTTATTTAGGTGGATTCCTACCAATAATTGCATGGATCTTAGAGGATTTGAAATTAATTTTGTAAGAGGAAACAACGTTCCTTAAATGTTTCCCACCTATCACTCCAAAACTACATTTTTTGGGTTTTAAAGTGACACCATACTCAATTATATGGGAAATAATTATTTAGAGAACCTTATCATGATTACTAATTTTTATATATTTTAAAAGGTCATCTACATAAGTTTCAACTATTTTTGAATGTGATCATGAGAAATATGAGTAATTTATCTTTAATAGGATAGAACGGCATTTTTCAAAACAAAAGAAATGATTTTGTAGTAAAAGGATCCCCAATGAATAGTGAAGGCCATCTTACTTTGATCTTATTTTAAAATCCCTATTTTATTATAACATGAGAATTCATCCAAAAGAGATAGTATCTCAAATATAGTATCTACATCAATAATGATTTTTTTGTAGAATATGGTAAAATCGGGGGTTTTGAAAGGACCCTTATCCTGTTACAAAAATCCCATCTAGCAATATTTAGCATTGAAGCTTAAAGCGAAAAATACTAAAGGAAAAGCAAAAAGCTGAAACTAGTAATAGTGAGAAAATTACATAGTATATAAATTATTTAGATCTTCAACAAATTTCTTCAAAACAATGAAGTATTTCGTCGCACAAAGTATTAGCCAACTTGAAAAGCTCGATGCAATCTTTATTGATGTTTTTCTAGGTTTTATCAAGTATAATCCTTCCAGGATTTAAGGATAGAGAAAACTCTATGATGTTTCCCAAGAATGGTCTCCACTATTTCATTATCATCTAAAATAGAAGAGACATTTTCTAGATGCTGCTCCTCTGCAACCGTCACATTTACATCTTCCATAACCACATTTTGGGAATCCTCAACCTCAAGGGTTGGAGAGTATGAATAAACAAAAGATAAACTTGTTGATGATCATCCTTGGTGAATAGGACCATCAAAGTCATAGGAAACCTTAGGTTAGTGGGACGTGCGCCCTAAGGTGACCTCCAGATTTTAAAGAAGTTGGATCTTCATTGTAGTGCAAGATGAGGGTTAGAAAAAGTGGAACAAAAAAAAGTTAACGGGGGGTGATGCACCAAAAATCATCCTAAGAAATCACTCGAGAACACCCTTTGTTTGAAGAAGGGAAATGGTGAACGACCAAAAAGGGTGGACGAAACTACACCACAAACCAAAGAAGATCACACAGAACACTACCTCAAACTACTTAAGCATAACTTCAAAGATAGTAATAACATTAAGAGATGCACAATTTCTATGTGAAAATAAAGGTGATCAGAGACAACAAAGATATGCGAAGGATGGAAAAAATGCACCACAGGGCATATAATATTACTCCAAAAATTGTGCAGTATTACAATAGAAAAGAGGCAAGATTGTTATTACAAAACCTAGGAAGAAGGCTAGAGCTCCAGGCCTATACCTTTTACAAAAGAGGGATTGAGACAGAGAAGAAAACCGATCGACTCCCTTTTCTTTTTTTTAGATATGAGACCTAGATTACAATATATAGAATGAGAAAGAGAGAAGAGTCCAATCCCAAAATTGATTTTTCAACCACTTGTAAGATGCAATAAATGAGTGCAATCAATAGGAATTTCTTGTAAAAGACTCTTCCTTCTATCCCATGACCTACAATAATGCAAGAATGATTTCCATTCTCATTAAATGCATTCCAAACCAATTTTCAATTGTCTCTTTGAATTGGGATCGTTCTTTAAAAATCACCATCAAAGCTTCATCGGTTTATTCATTTCTTTATTGTTGTGCGTCATGTTTGGTTTATTAGAGTGGGAGATGTTTCTTTTAATAACACCCACCTTCCCTTACTAAAAATACAAAATCCAATTTTTTTGGTGTAGAGGATGTTGATATATTTCCGAAAATTCCAATTTTGTGAAAATCAGGGTTGTAGGTCAAAAGTTATGCTTGTTTGAACTTCAGGGGCACGCATTCCACGCAAGCTCTCACAATCTTTTAAAAGATCTGAGCATTTAAAATTCCTGGTGGGTTTCATGATTAATCCTACATTGAATTGACCTACCACCAATATTTTGCAACCTTCTTTGGTTTCGAGTCTATCCGTGCTGAGATCCATGTGGAAGCCAAACGCACCTCTAGGATCTCCACTTTTCTTACACCTTTTGAAAGTGTGCTGAGATGACACCTGGCACTTTTTTTTCTTTTTTGCAAGTTCGTAATGGGACTCGGTGCACATTAATACAAGGAACCTCTCTCTGTGGACCCCTCATTATTGAATCCATGTGGAAGTCCCGTGGGGCTTGGAGTTTCTCTTTTCCCTCTCACTTTTTGGAATTGCGTCGAGCTGACACGTGGCGCCTTCCACAAGTCTATTGCTTTGCTTCAAGTTGAATAATTTTGGGCTCTGTTTTTCACCGTGATTTGGTTAATTATTCTCTCCCTATTTTTGGAAGCTTGAATCTTTTTGTATCGGTTTGAGATTTTCGGGACTAATTTGATTAATCTAGAGCAGTAATCTGCTTGTTATCTAATTTCAGAGGGAAATGGAGGAAATTAGATAACAAAACCCAAAATAACCTCTATAATTTCATGCTCGTAAATTATTTCCATAGGATCCTCAATCGGGAAAGTAACAAAGTCTAAGGATGCAACAGGGGATTCTATGGGAGGCCCGAGAGAGGCTATGATAAACCTAGGAGATGAAAACAAAGGGGAAACAACTGGGGGTGGAGAAGGGGAGGAAAAAGAGTAGCCAAATGGCTAATGATCAAAATGTATTAGTTATAAGGGATTTGATTGAGGTGGAAGTGACATTGAGGTGGGGCAAAGGAGGAGGAGGGAAGAGCAAGCAGACGATGGGGTGGAAAGAAAGTGACACGATTATTTTTACCCACTTTGGGAGGGAAATGCAAAAGTTCTGTTGTGGAATCCTCAAATTTGAAAAGAAGGTACAAAAGGCCATGGTGCAGAAGGGGTCCATCACCCTCCCTGAAAAAATTAATTGATAAATTGAGAGATTGGAAGAGAAAAACATCCAAATTTACCTTTTTATCATGTCGTAGATGAGAAAGAAAGAATATGTCGGGCCATAGACTAATTTATAGCAGCCATCTAGTGTGAAATAACACATGATAACCTCGAAACTATGTTCTAGGGTGGAAGAAGGGATGCACGTTCATAACCCGATTGGTACTTAATTTTCCCTTCCTTTTCTAGAGACAAAAATATATACCATTTAACTTTTGGTTGAGTTACTACTTGCAATTTTGGTATTTAATTTGATTATTGCACTAACATAATGATTTTCACACTAACTATGGTTAATTAGCCATTTACTTGCTTAGATTGAAATTTGAATTTGAATTTAAATTATTAAGTTTCAAATTTATCTTCTCACTTGGCCCAAGGTGATTGAATTTTATGCCACTTGGAAATTTTGCTTTTGTTTTGGCATGTTGGTTCTAATGTTGTTATGTGTTGTAATAGGGACATGGGTTCACCATGGATTGGTGGTACCTATGGGCCCACTTTGTTGTATAGGGGTACACCCAAGGAGTTACTGTATAACTCGGTGTTGTTGTTGAATTACAGTTATTATGTCACTTGGGTTAGATGTTCTGGACTCTATGTGCCTAGGGCCATAGGGTGACCGACCTCTTTGGTGGAGAGAAAAGGAAAATTTATCTTCATTTTGTTGTTTGGGAGGTTTATGGAGTTGTTTGGGAGGTATATGGAGTTTTTGGGAGGCTTATGGAGTTGGTATTATGATTTATGAGTACTCATGTGATTCTAGTTCTATTTTATGTTGTGGAGGATTGTTTCTCCTCATTATGGATATGATGTTTTCCCCATCTTAACACTTTGTAGTTACAAGTGTGATTTTGAGTGCATGAAACTTGAGTATGGTTATTGTTGGGGATTATTTTTTGTTATACTACGCTTATTTTATGAGTACTATTTGTGTTGGGAGCATGCATGTGTTGATTATTGTGTTGTGTGGATGTATGTTGTTACCCATAGTTGGGTTGAGGTCTTTTGATGTCATACGGTTTGAGAGGGCGTAACAAGATGTCTTATGGGTCTTAGTGTTGTGTTTGAGATTTGTGTGACATCGTGATGTTATGTTATGTTGGGCACCCATGAAAATAATTAAATAGAAATCCTAAATAATAAAATATTATGAGCTTTAGGATTAAGAAATATTGTAAAGGAAAATACTAACTAAATAATAAAGTAAAAATGGAACTACCAATCTTCACAGAACATTAAAAATTTAAGAAATTGTCAAAATTTTCCTTCTATCTTGTGATCGCATTTTAGTGACAAAGTTCCCATCCCTAGATGGGTATTGTCGTTGTTTACTTCCTAGCTGAATTACCATTCTATCCTCGGTGTTATGTCATATTGAGGATGATGCTCTTATAAGGGGAGCGAATTGTACTTCACTTATTTTCGTGCATGATCAATAGACCGTTCTAAGGTTGTTAGTGTAGCGCCCATTCCAATCGATCATCTAAGAACATGTTTTTAGATTGATATTAGATGACAAAATTGTATGATTAAATTTAAAATATTCAAATTATTAAATAAAATAAAATAAAATAGATAAAATAAAACAAATAAGGTCATGATTTAAAATGTAAACATAGAAATAAAAATAAAATTAGATAAAATAAAATTTAGCAAATTAAATTATATAAAGGGTTTTTGTGTGAAGTGGAAGTGGAAGTGGGGTCAAGGAGTTTTGTGGAGGATTGATGATGGTGGTTGGGTGGGAGAGAGAGTGGAGATGTATTGGTGAAAGAGCGGGTTTTTTTGGAGGGTTTTGTAAATGCATTGATAGGTGTAAAGTTAGACACCCATGCCTATGTCAAATTAGTAGCTTTAAGATAGGTATGGGTGTTTTACATTATGGTATGAGGTTTAGATTAGCAATGGATGAATTTGGGCATCATTTGGCCTACCTTGGTTATTGGTCATTCATAGAATGGTTTTTGTTGAAAATGTGTTGGAATCCTTCAAAACATCAATTGACAGGTGTGAATCGTGTCTCCAAAACATCGGTGATTTGTACAAAAACTTGGTCTCTTGGAAGGCCATTGTTGTTGTTTAACAGATTGGATGTGTTGAAAAGTGGGAGTCTATATTACTCCTCAACCATCCATTTGTGCCTTCATAAACCTAACATTCGGTGGAGACAATAGTCATGCCTTAAACACATGTCAATTTTTTGTGAAGGCATTGGTTTTGGCTACTTTGTAGTTGTAAAAGCGTTGGACTGCAAGACATATGGGGATTCAATGCCATGGTCTTTGTTGGCCTTTCTCTTAGATTGTGATAAAATTAGGAGCCCCGAAACAACGAATGGACATTCACCAATGTGGGTAGATAAGAGTAGGACTCTTGTTAGAAATTGTAAGTGTGGCCACATTGGTAGAAAAGATTGTACAAAATGTGGGTGCATAATCAAGGCATGTGAAATGTTTGACAAAACACAAAAAAGTGGACGTCCTTCTATGGGAAGAAATGAGTACAAGTTATGACAAAAATATTTTGTTGAAATGGCTTTAGAAACCTTCAATAAAATGAAAAGAGCATGCGTAAATCCAAACTTTCAAAAAATTTACTTGTTTCCTCCCTACCGCACCATGAAGGAGATTGTATCGAAATTAGAAGTGGACGACATTGGCATTTTATGATGTTTTTAATTCATTTTTCCCCAAATGTGGAAGCATGTACTTGACATGTAAATTGTTTGATAGAATGGGTTGAAGAAATGAGGTCTTGGGTACGCTTTTATCGATATAGCCATTTTCTTTCGTTGGAGAACTTCTATGGTTTCTATGAAGGGATTTTTTTCCAAATACACGGCCTTCGTTTATTACTGCCATAATGATTATTCAATTTGGGATACTTTTGATTAGTTTTTCACAGTACAATGGGAAGAAACATCCCTTTGGTTTCATGTCATGGTTGTCTCTTGCACTCTTTAGTTTGATGGATGTATAGGCAGAGGAGGGGGAGTGTAAACTATTTGTAAAATACCTCAAGATGTGTGGGAACATGGAAAATATTGGTTGCAATTTTTGCATCCAAAAAAGAGGATTTTTTCAAAAGGCATTTGGAAACTTCATGCGTATGAAGGTGGCAAGGTATAGTGGAGGAGGGTTTGAATCTTATGAAAAATGCGCAAGCATGTGAACTGTTGGAAAAAATGTTTCACAAATAAATGTAGATGCATATAAAAGGCACATGGACTGTTGGTAAAATATGTTGAAAAAAAAAGTGGTTAGGATAGAGGAGTTCCAAATGATTCGAAGAATGTTGGAGAGCGTGTAAACCACCTAAAATCATGATTACCCAACATCATTCTCTAACAAGCATGGTTACCTCCATATATCTTATATAATTTCAATGTTTTCCATTTTCCTCCTTATGGATGTTTTTTTAGAAGAAAACTTATAAAGTGAAGATGAGTTTGCCTAAGTTTTTAATGATAAGTGACACTTCGACTTTTAAAACCTTTCCCCTTATCTATGTAATTGGAAGGATAGGCTCTAAGTGTGACCCAATTTTATGTTTTCCCTCTTAAGAGGTTTTGTTATTTTTAATAAAAATCTTGGATAATTAAATATGTAAAAAAATAACAACTTCAAACTTTATCTCTAGTTTAAAACAACCTCTTTTTTTACCTCGCAAAGTTAATAAAATGTGATTTTCGGTAACTTGCAAAACACCCTTACGAATCCAAAAATGGTAAAGTCAAGTTGTGATTTTGTTCCCTATCATATGGGGTGTCGTATCAAACCTTAGAACACCCTCAAATTACCATTTGGGTACGTTTTTTCACCTCTCTAGGAGCCATGCTAACCCTTTTTATGACTTTTGGAAGATGTTAAAAATAAAAATTTGGGTTTGGTTTTGGCTTTGGATTTTTGCTCTGATTGAAGAAATGGATATCATCACCCGTAAACCTCTATTATTTATCCATGAAAATTTCTTGCAACCCTTAGTTATGAGAAAAACACCTCACTAGCTAATTTTTTAAGGGGATTTTATAGGCCTTTGGTTGCTTGTTGACCAAGTCAAACTAGCCCGATTGCAACTGGTGGCTCTAAATATCTAGTTGCCATTTATACCATGTTCTCTAGTTATAATTTCCATCAAGTCCAATGAATTCCTTGTATATAGAAGAGCATATAAGATTTGTCTCATGGTGCATTCGACCATTGAAGCTCGGTTTTTAACACAATTTCTTATCCCTTGGGTTAAAATTGGACATTTTCGCAAACTAGTAGGATAATTTGAAAGAATTATGTAGAACCCTCTTCAAGTAAATTAAGCGATGAGTAAACTTGTAGACATTTATATAATGTTGTATGGAACTCTCTTTTGTTTTTGTTTTGAGAATTTTCATTGTCGGAAAAATGGTGTTCTCTCTCTCTCTCTCTCTCTCTCTCTCTCTCTCTCTCTCTTATATATATATATATATATATATATATCATTAAGAAATGAAAGTAAATGAAATGAATGTACCTCTAACTCTATCTTATTTCATGCTAAGTATTACAATCATGTGAGTGGAAAACTTTGGAAACATGAATTATGTTAGATTTTGGGTAGATTACATGTCGAAGAGTTCATGTTGACCATGTGTTACATGCCGGTACTAGGATGAGGACCAAGTGAAGTCTTACTGGTGATTTCATGATAACATGTTAGTTGGAACAATTTAATAGTATAAGATATATCAACAATATTGTTATATATAGAAAGGTTAACTATTGAATTTTGTGATGAGTATGAAACTGTTAGCATTGTGGGGTGTTTTGGAAAATGGGTAATTAGTCTGGGTGCTAACTTGATTTAGAATTATGTATTGTTAAAGGGTGGATGTAGGTGTGTGTTTTACTAATTACATTGAAAATGTAGGAGAGGAACCTAAATATAATATCAACCTTAGAATAAATTTCTTGTATGATTACCCTTCATGTGAGATCACCTTCGTAATGTAGGAAACTGAAATTTTAAGATAATCCTTGCTCTTTATACTAAATGTCACTCCTAGCTTAAGGGTAATAAGAGTCCAAATTTAAGTTACCATAATATCATGTGTACGCTTATCGACATTGTCACAAAATTCCTATAGGAACGATAATGGTTAAACATTATCTTGATTATTTGGGTTTCATCTTAGGTATTGTATTTGTGCGTGTGGATGGTAATAAACTGATACTGGTGTGTGTCATCTACTTTCTAGTGATGTATTAGACCTAGAAAACCCTCATCCTGCTAATAAAATACTTAATATTATTACCATTTATTTCCATTTTTATACTTGGGACAAACATCGCAAGACCATGTCCATAACTTAGGTACATTCGTATGAGGAAAGGGTTGCACTATGTGTACCCTATCACATTAGGTGTGAGTACAATCATTTTCCCTAGGTATTGTAATTCTAGTCTCCTCTTGAACAAGCTATCCTTCATGTGTGTGTTGTCCTTGGTGCTCTAGTGGGTAGCCAAATCCTTATGAATATTATTGGGGTTTTTAACCTTCAAATAATCTCATTAAAGATATTTAAATGACTCGAGTGCAACATATGTCGTAAGTTATCTATGTATTAAACTATTGAGTTGAAGCCCTTATTATCCTCATAAATAGAAATGTTACCTTGACAATATGTACCTTTGGTTGTGCAAAGGTTGCGAGGTAAGGATATTTGGTTTCCCTTAGTTTTTCCAATTAGTTTAGTGTAGACCCCTATTGGGCATTAATGAAATTAGCCAATCGTGGACCTCTCTTGAGAATTAGGGTGAAATACACTTCAATGTATGTTTTCCCAACAAGAATGGTAGTGGCTGAAAGGTAATAGGATGTATAAAATTTGAAGTGAATGTATCCTTGTAACATGCATCTAATACTTAAATTTCCCATGAATAATATAAACGTTTTTATATGTGAGATCATACTCCTTAGAATCTTGATGTCTAAGTGAAGAAAAAGTATTATATGAATCTTATTTGTTCTAAAAGGAACTCAATATGAAGTCAATGTAATGGCACAAAGGTTATAAGAACATAAGTAAATGAGGAGAGATTTTGGAATGGTTATTAAATGTCACATACACCTTGAATGATGTCAACATGATTGAAATGACTAAGATGACTATTATAACAAATATAAAATAAAATAATGCCTCATTAGTCATCATTGAATCTAATAAATGGGAAACTTTCAATAATTAAGGGATGAACATATTCACCATACCCTCATCATGGTTTAAACAATAATGTTAAATGATTAAAATTATTAAAAAAGGGAATTTGAGACTTGTCCCTTTTGACTTGATGCAAACCCTCTTTTGTGTATTATGAACAATGCAAACTAACTATTTAACGCAAGTAGTTAGAATACATAGTTAGTTGTAATAACTTAAAAATGAAAAGAGTGTAACCTTAGTGTTTAAATTTTATTCCAAAAATAACACGAAACCTTTCCACTCTTCACCTAATAGACTTCCTTTTATTTCATGTGAATCTCCCTTGTTGCAATGAAGGTAAATTAAAAAACCAAGTAAACATGATCCTTAGTAAAAAAATCCTTAGAAAAAGTAATAGTAACCTCATGTGTGTTTAAATGTTCATCTCAACAATTAAATGTTCATCTCAACAATCAGACTATATAAATAAATTGTGATAAGAGAAACGAGCAAAATCAAATGGAACCATTATACGTAAAATGTTAACCAAAATAAATAAAATGCAATCTAGTTTAAAGAACAATGAAAGTTTACATGCTAAGCGATTTTCAAATAATTAATGTCAATAATAGGACTGTAATAAATATGAAAACCATGAAATTGATGTTTTGGAAATGCCTATACGTGAGTTTATACTATAGTTGAACCGTTATTTTGTACTTTATCATTTCGGGAAAATGTGGCTTGATGTGCATCATGTGTTTTTATGTTATATATGTGAGTTCATGTTTTTGTAAATTTATTTTGTGATTTTGAGTTATCCTAAGTGATCCCATGTGGTGTCGTGTATCAAGCAATGAAAGTCAAAAAAATATTATTCTAGTATTTTCATTGTTGTAATTGTGTACCAAAATTGTGCGCGTTACATGTTGGAAATATTATCAAGTGAACTAGTTTTAGTAGATTCCACTAATTATGTCAAAAATCATAAAGGTCACAAAATAAATTTAGGGTCTAAATATTACTATGAAATCCCTAAAAGGATAAATAGAAAAGGTATTAAAATATCTAAAAATAGTGAAATTATATTATACTATTTTTAGCATTTTTGTTAGTGATAAAAACTCTTAGCTTATGGGGGAAATGTGACATGAATATTCACATTACAAATAAAATCACTTCATGTTATGTTTTTTAGAATTTTATTTCCTAAATCATATATATATCAAGGTATGGGAATTTGAATGTAAAAGGGTGAAAACAATTATAGCAAATTTTAAACTAAGAGTCTTTTAGCTTCTCATCTCTCATTATAGATTACTAGAATTTTGTATTATGAATAATAGGGAGATTTATTTTATCATTTCTTAAAATATATAATTACTAATATTTGTAATAACAAAGGATAAATAAATTATAAATAATAATATACATATCTTATTAAAGATAACTACTCGCATATCTCCATAGAAATAACCAATCACATATTCTTTGTACTTAGCCACATGTTAATGATGGGTTTTAATGGTTGTTCTCTTGTTTTTCTTATGCCTACCATCTTATCCGATGAATTCCCATTCACCACTATAGGCCTCTTTTCCTCTTTAGCTCTCTTTCTACATGTTTGAGCTTCCAAACACCACATGGGGATATTTATGGATATGAGGATATTTATGGATAGATGGACTTTCAGTCTTATCTCTAGGTTGTATTTATTGGTATCCTCCATTGCCCCTCATCTTATTTGAAATGGTGTAAAATAGAACAAAATTTATCTATAATAAGGGCCACGTTCAACATTGTATGTGAATTTGGGTTTTAGGCCCTGCATTTTGAATGGTAGTTTCTATGTTGATGGTTATATGTGGAATTGTAAGAGTATTTTTTTCTCATTTTTCCTGAGGCTTATAGATAAAAATATAACGTTATATTGAGAATTAATATTCCCATGGCCTAGCTATTATAGAGTTTCCTCTTTTGGTGACCTCCATCTTTTGGGTCTAGGATCTTCCTCAACCAAGGATATGTATTAATTGTTTCAATATTCAAAGGATTCCACATTTTTTTATCTATGTTAGTGGTAATAATAATATCACCTTGTATTCCTCCTCCCGTAATCTCCTCTAAGGTGATAGATATTGTTGGATCAGTAATCCTATGGTTACGATGTTTCTAGGTTATTCTAAGGCTTCTTATCTTAAATATTTTATCACATATTATGAAGATTCATTAGAATATGAATATGTAGTGGTGAATGTTCAACTATTTTAGTTAAAACTTCCTCTCCACATGTGGAGTAAGTATAAATAATGATTTTCATCCCTTTTTGGAATTTTCCATTTCTTGTTTTTAGATCTTAGGTGTTGTTTAGTGGTGGGAGATTGGCATTCAAGATCTCCCCCAAATTTTTTACTTGCACACTACCAATAACGTTACGAAATTTTCTACTTTCCTTGGATTTTTTATGGGAGTGGTTCTTAGCTTGACCTTTGATTTTTTTTGTTTCTCTTTGGTTCTCACCATATATATTTTGGGTCTCTACGCTCTTCATTTCTCTTTGGATTCACTTGATTCAGTAATGTAATATATGATTTTATTATTGATATGGTTTTCAAAGGTGAGGGCCCTAATATAACTATATTTTTACCAATCAAACAAAAAATCACATATCTCTATCAATATAATAACTCATATCTTCTTTAAAATATTCATGCATAACTCCTATATCAAGTGACTAGTAAATTATATTGTTCTAAATTTTTATTATTATTTCTATATTTTCATTAATTAGTGTTTTTTCCCCATAATTGTGAAATATTATTTTAAGATATATTTTTGTAGTATTATTTTATGTTGAAATTGTTGTAATTGAAATCAAGTTCATATATAATAAAATAACTTCCACAATTTAATTTTTTATCCATTAGATCTCTAATTCTATATGGATCACAAATTCTTTTGGATTTTGAAGTGGTATAATGGGATCATAAATTTTAGTCACGTTAAGACTTATACATCTAAAAGAATATAAACATTATGGCATATTTCCATAGGAATCACATATTTGAAGTCTTGGAATATTCATCTATAAGTTTTTGTATCTATCATTATCTAATGACCACTTTATTGTTTATTACCGTAATGTAGTTTCAAAATTTCACATCCACCGATAATATCACATAATATACCTCCTTACAATATATAAAATATAATTTCTATCATTAATTGATTGTATTGTAATCATAAAACTACAAGAGAACTTACATGGTATTGTGTGCACATTATTTAGTATTTATGCTTTGAAAAATATACATAAATATATCATGTTGGGAATAAGTATATATAATAGCTAAAACCTGATTTCAATAATTACATTATAGCATTTTATTATGTAAAAGTATCATGAATATGATACCATATGAAAAAAATTATATCATTTCTTGAGCACACTAGCAACAAGGAGATATCACCTTGGAAATACTTTGGAGGTGATTAGTGATACATATTCATCATCTAAAAAATAAATAAGGTTTCACCTATAAATTATATTATTAATAACATATCCTATATATGTATCATATAAAACCCTTGGGGATTATCCCATTAGATTTAGATTAGACTTATGTAGTGCTATATATGCATTTTATATAATAATAAGAAGGTATCACTTGGGATATATCTTAAAGCTAAATTGTGCCACATATCCATCATCTAGAACAATAATGAAGTGGCATGTGAGATAACTTAGATGTAATTAATATTAAATTACATCACCAAAACCTTCAAGGAGGTATCTCATGAGAACTAAATTAGATAATTAGTAGTACATATTGGTCATATAAAAATCTATCATTTATGGCTTGAAAGTTATTGGAAAGATAATGTGTGCTACATATACATTAAACAACACAATATGGAGGTATATGTTTGGAGATACCTTGGAGGTAATTATAATTACAAATGTGTCATTTTAGATATGAAGAAGGTATTACATCGGTGATACCTAGAGGTAAATAGTGTTACACATGCAATATCAAGATCATTAACGAGGTATCAGGAGATACCTTGAATGTGAATTTTGTTGCATATTTTTCATCCACGTCACTAAGAATGTATTACATGGAAGATACCTTATAACTAATGATTGCTACATGTGCACCATCCAAAAAAACAAAGTGTGTATAACTTGAGAGATCCTTTTGATTTTTATACAATCCATGTATAATAGTAAGCAATTAATTACTTAAAGATAATTAAGGTATTGAGTGATAAATATTCATTATCCTAAAAATTGAGTAGGTATAGCTTGGGAAATGCCCAAAAGATAATTCATAATATATATGATATACTTGGTGAACATTTTTGGGTCCCTCCATTTTAAATATATAAATCCAAACTAGTAACAAACTATCACCTATGAGATACTAAGGAGGTAAACTTATCTAATTATAAATTAGTTAGTGAAAAGATAGGGGATCTGTTGTCATGAAAATGTCTAGCATGAAAAATTTAAACTTTTAAGCATGATAACTAAGCCCATAATTAAAAATTATGTTTCATGGTCACTATGCATCCTTCCTCTAGCTATCTTGCCCTTAGTTGAACCCTCACCAAGGATAGTAGGAAATTGATAACAATATTATTAAGTGTGTTTCATTGTGCAGGAATAGTGTCTAATGTGATTGATGAACTCATTGAGATTTGATGAAAGATAGTTTCCTCCAAAGGCGTAAAAAGGTCATTTTTTCCATTATGTATCTAAGTAAACACCGTCTAAAAGTATACAGGGAAAATCTAAAGAATCTAAGGGTGATGTCAGAGAATATTCAATGGTTCCAAGGCAATTTAGGAAAGTTTGGTGGAAGAAATTTGATTTAGGAACAATTTGTTCAACAATGGGTAATTCTAGGTGTAAGAAATGAATTATCCAACAGTGGAAACTGACTTCTCCGAATGATTCCGGGAGCTCTAGGAGGATTTAAGAGGAAAAAAATCAATGTACATATCTTGGAATCCTCTATAATATAGAAACATGAATTGTTTTTCAAGACTCAAAGACTTCCTAAGGTAAGCCATAACACAACAGGTTGTTCCTCTCGATCTAAGATGAAATATGCCCTAAATTTGAAATTACAAGTAGATTTGGGTCTCAATAATGGTTCCCATGATCTCATAAATTATTTTATGGTCAAAATAATATAATTTTTTTACCCCAAAACACTTTCCTATGCTCTCACGGTGAAAATTTTATTCTCGATGTCCTGGATTTGGACACGGTGAGTAATCTTGGCTTTCTAGAAGTGGCTAAGTCACACTTTCTCACCTAACTTGTCCTCAAAATCCCCAAAGGTACAAATGGGACAAGGTGGACATAAAAGTGTGACCCCCTTGTCATTCCAAAATTTTCACTTAACCATCACCACTTATGCCCCTAGGTTGCACAACTTGACTTCTTGCTTGCCCCCTTCATGATGACTAGTCCTCAAGTCACATTTTTTCATCTAAGTTATCCCCAATATCCCCCAAGGGAAAAATGGGATAAAGAGGACACAAAATTGCAACCACCCTTCTCCAAGTATCCCTTGGTCACTATAAAACCTCATCTAGCCCCTTCGAGCTCATTCCTAGCCCCTTCTCTCACCCAAGTCACACTTTTTCACTTTGAGTGTTCCCAATGTCCCCAATGGATAGAGGGGGAGAGAGGACACAAAATTTGACCTCCCTCAACCATGAAAATTTTTAAAACCCCTGGTTGGATAGTTGTGGTCAAAGGGGGTTAAAAACTCACATGAATCAAACTAACTCCTCTCACAAAACTTATCCATTTTTCAAAAAAATTGTTGTGATTTCCCTTCCAAAATCCAATAATGTCCAAACATGCTACTATATAAATATAAATAAATTTTCCATTTTATTCTACGAAGATCCGGTGGGTGAAAAACCTTGGAATTTGGAGAAAAGAGTCTTGGAGCAAAATAGAAACTTATGAACATGTTTTCACTATAACTTGAAACCCAAACCACACATTTCTAAAAATAGTAGGTGTGCATGGCTAGGAATTTTTAACAATAGTAAGTTTTAGAAAATGGTAAATCCTCAACATTCACAACACTCCAAATGAGTAAGAAACATCGAGAGAGAGAAAATGGTGAAAACTTACTAAAAATAGCAGTCATAAGTAGGACTCGCTAACAATAAGTAAGTCTTGTAATTGAGTTCAAAAAGCTTATGGAAACTCCCATTCTACCTATCTCACTTATTTTTACCACCATTTCAAGTCCGGGAAGTTGTCTCATGATCCAAATAAGAGATAAAACCATTGCAGGCTCCCGAAGCATCAATCCAAAGGTGAATTATGTATGGCATAGTTTGATGCAAGAATATGGATGGTTAACCTGTAATCTAGGCTCATTAACCTGTAATATAGGAACACCCAAAATAAAATAATCAAATATCTAGATTAAATGTTTCCTTCACGAGGTGTGTGTCACAATCTATGCCTCAACTCTTTAGTTAGATCAATGTTCCACTCTTACTCCCTTTACACTAGTTTAGGCTCCTTCTAGCCCCGTTAATGGGGTTTTTCTAACATAACTTGGGATTAAATGATTCAATCTACAAAAATCATATTTTTAGTACCCATTTGGGTCTTCCTTCTCGTACCAAATTTTACAATAGCTTCCTTTGCAAATTTTCCTCTAAAATCATTATTTCCTTCTTAAACTAGGTTTGTCTGTCAATACACAGTCTCCTCTCCAAATTGTCAAGTTTTCCTCAAAACTAGGTTATTTTAAAGTAAAAATTCCTCTTCAATATTATTTGGTAACCTCTTCATATGATGCATTCAATTTTTATAATTTTTCTTGTGTTATAACTTCTCCAATGCTCATTTTTATGTTGAAACCCTAGTTATGAAATCCTTATTTCAAGCCTTTAGGTAGATTGTCGATATTTAATAAAATTTAAACCCCAAATATTTTCAAATAAGCTTCCACAAGGTGCATAGGTGGTAACCACCAAATTTTTACTCTTTGAAATTATCTCTATCTTCTTAAAACCAATTTCTTCTTCTTGTCATATGAGGGTTTCTAGATGAACCCGAGAAGGCATATATTGTTATAAAAACTTCTAAGACCAATATCAAAGCTTGGTATTACTTCCTTAGGTGTTTTCCAATGATATTGAGTTTATTATCTTACCAAAGTGAGGTATTATTACTTCTTTCTCTGTGTAAAGTTTTCAAATTTCTTCGAATTTTCCCCTAGAAACATAGTTACTTATGTTATACAAGGGTTTCCAATAAAAATAAGCTCTTGTTATCACTTTGTAAAGGTATTTGATGGTTCTCTAGGGCCTTCTCACCCTATTAAGTCTTTTCAAATCTTACTCCTTTCAATTTATTCCTCCCTCTATCATCTATTACGTGATTTCTTAAAAGTATGTGTAGTTTTGAGCCTTGAAACAAGGTATTTTAGAGTATTATCAATAAAACAAGATATATAACTTCCTATTAGTATATGAAATATATCAATTCTTCTCACTTACCTTGTTATAAGTTTGAATTTCATCACTTTCCCAGTCGATGTTAAATGAAAACAGAGTTATTTATCAAGCCAATTAATTTGCAATCAACTTCTTTATTCTATGAATGATCTTTGTGACCAATCTCTCCCTCTTAAAACTGAGCCACCACCTCTTTCTATGTTTGTCTCATCTATCAATCCCACTAATCACTTAAGAAAGGGTATAGACACTATTAAATTTCATAGATTCTCATTATTACATGGTAATCAAGGAGTGATAAAGTAAATAATGATGAAACCAATAATTTCATATCTCGAATAAATAGAATGTGAAGCTAGATTATTACTCATGTTAAGCTATCACCATCAATAAAACTAATAATTTGATTTCATGAAAAACAATCCTCCAAAAGTAACAAACACATTTTCATCCTATAACATAGTTATTTTGCAAACTAAATTCATTCATTCTTTAAATATTAGATATTCTTCACTCCTATTCCTCTGAAAATTTGAATGATGACTGAAAAATAGTTACAAAACTCATTTATCCTCTTTTTCCTCAAATTTCCATCCATAATTAAATGTTATGGTCTCATCACAAGGTCATGTCTTAATAGAAAGGGCTTAAAAAGTTTTCGAGACCCATCGGACATGTTTGTGAGCAGCAAATTGAGGAGAACAAATAGAGATTGGATATCTCTCTCTCTCAATAATATTTATTTAGAAGCACATACAATATTTATAGGAGGATAAATAACTACATTCCCCAAAAACAAAGGAGAGGTTACAAACTGTGTGAGAAAAATGTGATACTACCTAATCATCTTAGCCTAATTATATAAAATACTTGCTACATAACCTTATGCCAACATCCCCCCTTATTACATTATTCTTGCAAATATAACCCCTAAAAAGTTCAAATTTCACTTTTCCAAGGGATTTGGTGAGAATATCAGCTACTTGTGCTTCTGTAGGATAGTACTAGAGCTGAATGTTATGGTTCAAGATGTGCTCTTAAATGAAATGACAATAAATTTCAATATGCTTTGTTTGTTCATGAAAGACATGATTTTGCACGCACTTCAAAACACTCTGATTATCGCAATAGAGAATAGGTGACTATTTTTCAAGAATGACCGGGTCATCCAAAATGTGACGTAGCCATATTTATTTGCACATAGCTCCTTGTGCGGCATGATATTCTACCTTTGTGGATGAAATAGAAACAATATTATTCTTTTTACTTATCCATGAGATAGGTCTAGATCCAAGATGAAAAATGTATCCTGTGGTTGACTTCTTGTCATCAATAGATCCGGCATGGTCCGAGTCGACATATCCCTGTAAGAAGAATTGATCATTCTTCTTATATTCCAGACCATAATCAGTTGTTCCTCGGACATATCTCAAAACATGTTTTGTTGCAATCTAGTGACATTTCTTCGGCTCCTGCATGAACCGGAAAGATAACTAACAACATAGCATAGATCTAGTTTGGTATATGTCAAGTAGATGAGCCCTCAAACAAATTTCCTGTAGTAAGTAACATCTACTTGAGTTGAGTCCCTGGAATATTGAAAGTTTCAATCCTTTTTCCATGGGAGAGGATATATGTTTATAGTTGGACATATTGTACTTTTCTAAGAGTGCCTTGGTGTACTTTATCTTGGAGACAAACATGTGATGCTTCTTTTGCCATATCTCAAAGTTAAGACAAGAATGTAGTATCCCAAAATATGTCATGTTGAAGGTTATTTTGAGATCATTCTTCACAATATCAACTCCGATCTTCTCGAACTCGCTAGTGATCACAAGATCATCTACATACACAACAAGAATGGTAATTTATTTACCTACCTTTTTATATATAAATTAGAATCGAGGGGATATGAGTGAACCCATGATGCATAAAGTGATCATTGATCTTGATATACCATGTCCTTGTATCTTGTTTCAATCCATAAAATGATTTGACGAGATGAAATACCTTCTTAGGATGATTTTCATCAACAAATCCTTCAGTTTGGGTCATGTACACTTCTTATTTTAGATCACCATTAAGGAAAGCACTCTTTCCATCTATTTGCTGAAGTTTCCATCCTTTCTGTGTTGCTAGTGCGTAAACAAATCTGATGGTCTTGATCTTCATAGTGGGTGTAAAGGTTTCTTCATAGTCAATGCCCTTTTTCTGAGCATACCCTTTTGCTACAAGTTGTGCTTTGTGTTTTTCAATGCATCTATCTTCCTTATATTTTTTCTTTAAACTCCATTTATAGCCAATGGGTTTCTTTCATGTAGGCATATCGACAAGTTCCCATGTAGTGTTTTACACAAGTGAGTCATATTATGGATCCATGGTTTCTTTCCACTGAGGTTGAATGAGTGATTCACAAACATTATCAGGCTTAGATCTATTAATCAGTGATCTCATGAGTGAAAAAATTACCTCATTTCGGTTGGACTCCTTGTTCTGACTCTGGATGAATTATCTAGGAGTTGTTGCAAATGAGAGTCTTTTATGGTGCTTTGTACCCACTTTGGATGAGAACTCAACTGATTTTGTGAAGAACTATTTTGTTGATGTGAGGATGGATGCAAAGTAACATTCTCCAATTCTCCAAGGTCAACATATAGCTCCCCTTGTAGCACATCTTTTCTCTGAGTAGTCTTCTCTGGCTGATCATCTGATTAAGATATTAGGCGGTGAGAGGTGGTTGGTAATGGTTCATCTGTTATCACTACTAAGTCAAAGGATGACTCGTCACAAACCACGTCTCGAATCTCATAAATTTTTTGTCTCAGGATCCATAAGATGGTCTGCCTTCGAGGTAGTGCTTTAACCAAGTAGTATGCATGGGAGGGTTTTTGGCTTGAATTTATTTCTCTTATGAGTTGGGACATGCATGTATGTTGTGCAACCAAATACTCATAAATGAGAAATTGATGGATTTCTACCACTCCATACCTCTTATGGCATTTTATTTTGTAGAATCTTTGTCGGTGCCTTGTTGAGAAGATAAACGCTCATCCTGCACTACTTACTTCGGCCCAATATCGATCCTCCAAATTTTCTATTGATAGCATGCAACGAGAAATCTCCATCATTGTGTGATTTCATCACTCCACAAAGTCATTTTTTTGGGGCGTGTAGGGAGCAAATCGGGTTACGCTTAATGCCTTTCTAGTTTAGGAAGGCTAAGAACTTCTTTGATGTGAATTCCCCCTCGATCTGAGTGGAGTAGAAGAAGTGGTTGTCTAGTCTCTTTCACAACACGTTGATAGAAATTCTGAAAATGGTGAAGAGCCTCACTCTTTTCTTCAGGAAAAACACCCACATCTTTTGAGAGTGGTCATCCACGAATAATTGGAAGTACTTGTATCTTGAAAATGAAGCAGGAAATGGTCCATTCAGATCGGTATGAACTACCTCTAGATGTTTCTTGGCATGGAATGTGCTCACCTTAAATAGATCCCTGTGTTATTTTCCTACAAGATAGCTAAGGAAAATAGGAAAGGAACTGGACAATTTGGGAAGTCCATGTACCATTGCTTTTGAACTCATCTGATGCAATGAACTAACCGACAAGTGACCATATCTAAAATGCCATAGGGCAATTGATTCTACTGTTAAGGCAGATAAAGCTACTACAGAAGATGAAACAATATCTAAAGTAAATAAATTATCTTTTAAAAATTCTCTAGCAATAACCGTACCTTGTCTTGAGATCAAGCATGATTTGATGCCATTTTGAACAATAAATTCTACCTTTAGATGATGATTCAAGAGTTGATTGATTGACAAGAGGTTTCTAGTCAATCCAGGAACATATAGTACCTTTGTAAGTGTACATTTTCATGGTCCTAGAGGAATGGTAACTTGGTGTATTCCTTCTGCAATGTACTCTTTATCATCTAATATCTGAACTCGATCTCCAGTGGGTCATTTGTTTAGTGAATCAAATAGCTTCTTGTCACCCGACATATGTTTATGGATCCCGAGTCTAGTAACTAGAATATTTTTGTGGGTTGCAAAGTCTGAGAGACTAGTACGAGGTTCTTACCACAATTAGCTCCTTCTGATGACTCCTCATCAGATTCATCATCATGTTGGGCTGCGAGATGTCCCTTCTGCTTTCATCGAGGGGACATCATTTGGAATTTTGAAAATCTCATGCCCTGATGTGCTTGTTTTACTCAAAGACCCCTGTTTCAATCCATTATACCGAAGTGATCAGTGTCATGAGTATTGGTTTTGCAGATTTGACACCACCTCTTGGACTTTTGAGCTTGCTGCCCTTGATGTTGATGTGCTTGTGTTTTCTTTTATGGGGGACCTTTTCGATACTTCTAGCCACAATGTGGATTTGAGAAAAGGGCTTTATCCTGGGCCTCATCTTGGACTGAATTGATGGCCTCTTCTGTTGCAGCAAGTTCACGAGTTCTTTGAATGCCACTATTTATTTAGATACATTCAGTGTCATAACGAACACTCGAAATTGATAAGGGAGTGCTCTCAAGGTGATCGACATGAGAAGTTTGTCTTCCACCATTTCACCGAGTGCTAATAACTCCGATCGCAACTCAGCCACATGACGTAAGAACTCCTCAACTTTCTCATCTGACCCCATAGAGAGGGTGTGTAGCTTTGATTGAAGATGGAGGATCTTAGTCTAATTTTTGGCTTCATAGATGGTTTCTAATTTATCCCAGGCTTCCTTCACTTCTCTACATTTCGGATATGCGGTTTCACATCATCATTGACACTTAGCATAATCAACATTAGAGCTTTGGCACTAGCCATCTCATATTTCATGAGTTCATCAATAGCTATGGGAACTATCACTGACCCTCTGACGATGCCCCATAATCCTTCAAATTGAAGGATCATCCGCATCTTTATTTTTCAGGCCGCAAAATTTGAACCTTTAAGTAACTGAGCATCGAGAAAGAAGCAACTTCGGAGTAGACATTGTAATAGAATAAAAGAATTTTTATTTATTTATTTATTTATTTCAAGAGATATTACAATGTTACTCACTAATGAGAAGTAACATCTTGTAGATACTCTTGATACTAACGTCTTTGCGAGACGATGATGCTTTGTGGGGCATTCTTCTTCGTCTTCACAATCGGTGTCATACCCGGCTTCTAGTTCTTCTCGAACTCACTTTTCTTAGCAGATGATGTTGAAAAGGAAATACTCCAAGAGTCCTTTGCAAACCAGTTTGTCAAAGACAAGGTTGTCGATGTTGCGTAGCTTGTTGAGAAGTGAAAAATAGAACCCAGAACTTTCAAGATCCTTTGGACAGTGTTCTTCAACTTACAAGTTGACCTTGTGGATTTCAGTAGTCTTGATCATGTCATTCACGCTTGTCATTTTGCATGGCTTTGAGATTCAAAAGGTTGTCTTTGTAGAGGTTTCTTCTCCATGCATTTAATGACACCTTTTATTATTATTATTACTCAAGCATGGTGTTACACCACATTGTTTCTCGTCTAACGTCCATTAATAAAAGATTTAGGATTTGTTTGTCTTCATCTAGAAGTTATTTTTTTTAAACTTCAAACAATAGAGAAATGTATTAAGCACTTGGCTTACCAACATGTTCCAGTCATCCAGCTAAAAAATTTAGTCCTCCACATCCTCAACAATAAAATTATGTTGGTCGCATAGACTCTAGAAAATCCACCTCCACGTGTGCTCTTTACAGGTCGCTGGAGGTAAAGTGCAAGTTACTGGAGGTTGGAAGATCCAAAAACACATTACATCACCAAACATCTTACAAAAAACTTCTCCATTTGTTGTCTAAACATCTTATAAATTTCTAGTCAATTTTTATTATTATTATTTGTATCTAATCGCTACTTTGTGCCTCGCTAGATGATTGAATCGAGAAGAAAACAAAATTATTTATTGCTAGAACCAACCTTTCCTACTAGACTCCATGCAGTCTTTGGGAAATTCCACGTAGCAAGAAAAGAAAGGTTAGAAAGGGTTCTTTGAAACATGCGCACATCAGAATTTTTTGGCGTTTTGTCAAAACAAAAATAATTCCTTTCAAATTTTCCGTGCAACCTCTTCCATGTTGTTTGCTCCTCCACGCAGGTCATTGCAAATATGCACTCCATGTACAATTATTCCTCCATCATATAGGTCCATGCACTTCCTCTTCCACGTAGTAGGTGGATGAATGATAAATACACGTAGATACATAAGTTGTGGATTAAAAAATAAATGGCTCTACATCAAACGCATATGTCAGAGATTATCAAGCTCTGGTACCAGATTGTGAGGAGCTAATTGAGGAGAACAAATAGATATTGGATATCTCTCTCTCAATATTATTTATTCAGAAGCACGTACAATATTTATAGGGAGGAGAAATAACTACATTCCCAAAAACAAAGGAGAGGTTACAAATTGTGTGAGAAAAATGTGATACTACCTAATCATCTCAGCCTAATTATATAAAATACTTGCTACGTAATCTTATGCCAACACTATTAGAGCTCAAAATTAGATCCATGTCTCATATCCGGAGGATTTGAGTCTTTGATTCAACAATGGGACTATCTACAAGTTGTGGGACATTGCACACTTAATACGAGACCTATGGAGAATTTGGTTCCTCTACCTATTTCTACTACTACTGCTACTCCTAATGCTAAAAGGAAAACCTAAGCTAAAGATGCCAAGAAACTAGGGAGAGAAGGAGAAATATAAAATTGAAAACTAAACTAAAGGAGGTGAAAGGAATAGAAATATAGGGGTTGAACATGATTAGCTTTGAGTGAAAAAGAATGAGAATGTGCAGAGGAAGGCTAGACACGAGTAACACAAACCGAATGTAATTACACAGTCGTTTTCGTGAAACACAATCAGAAAAGGAGATGCAAGGGACGTGAGAAAGCACAACAAAAACACAATGTGAAGGAAAGGTAAGAAAGAAGAATAAAAATAGGTTAAGGTAGAGAATAGCCACAATTTTTTTATATTACTTCCAAAAATGTACAATTTATTACAATGGTGTATGAGGTTGATATGCACATGTAAGGACCATATCTAAAGGTTTGCAACTCAAAATTCAAGCAAATCCCTATACAAACTAAAAGAATCTAGCCCTTATCAATGAGAAATGCTCTTACATTTATAGATGAATGGATGCGAGGAAAAGGAGAAAAAATCCTAATTGAAAAATCAACCACCAACAACGAGCAACAAATGCCTACAAATCCACCTGCCAATCTTTCAAATTCCCTTCTCCATGTCTATTTGGCATGTGGGCGAAGGAAAGGGGAAGAGATTTGAATCAAATATGGTGGTTGGAGTAATCAGATCTTGTATTAATGACATGATAGATGTTTTCCATCTTCTCACCTACTCAATCCCATCGAAATTTGAACTTGAGAGATCTGGAGTGTAATCCATGTCATCAGCTATTTTTTCATATTCTACCAAGTGTCACATCTTAGTTAGTTGTAAATATTTGGTTCCCTGTTGGTGTGATTTGGTAGGTTGGGTGTGGTTCATTCAATGTATGACAATCCACGTGGCATTGGAACTAGTGTAAAGGAAGGCACAATAGCACGTGAAGGAAAGAAGTGTGAAATAAGAAAGTAAAAGGAGGCATGAAACATTAATTCATGTGGGAGGAATGGAAGGAACACCTATGGGAGGAATGCATGAAAGAGGCACAATAATTACAATATTATGTATGGAAATAAGGAAGGGGTGCACAAGGATGTCGGGACTTCACTAATTTTGGAAAGCAATTCTAGGGTGCACGCGAAGGGTGCACGAACTACTAGGAGGAAGGAAAATGCATGGATATTTGGCATGAGGGAAAATGGAATAGAATATAAGAGAGAAGAATGAAAAGATGAGAAGCATGGAAAAGAGTGTGCAAGGGCACGCACAAACTAGAGTCAAGGAAATGCTCCACGAGAACAAATAAAGTGTGTGTAACTTGCAATGTAGAACCTCGGATCCGGAATGGAAGTATAAGTTGTACAAATTACTAAGAGAGTTATTTTGGATAACAGTTTGGATAATTTCAGGGCCATCTTCCTGCTAGATGAAGGAAATTAGTAGCCTAGAGCATCCATTGGGCATAGAATCATCATGTAAATAAACCTCTAATATATAACTTTGAATAACTACCCCTAAGTCACTTGAAGCCAATTCGAACTCGTAAATCTACTGAAAAAATGTTGGAAGATGAATGAAATCCTAGAAGCAAGAAAAGAGCATGCGTAAGAAGAACGTGGAAAGAAAGAACTATGTACAAACAAGACAATGTGTGTGCAATGCACTTAGAGGAATTGAAACTAATATAATATATACAAAATGATGCATCAATATTAATGGAAGGGTTTGAGATAGATCTCATTGGTCGGGATTGATAGCATGCCTCTATCAAGATGAGATGATTCAAATAAGTTGGCCTCCTTGTAAGAAATGATAACATATGTGATCAGGGGATCATTTTTGAAAGTTACCTAAACATCCCTAAATGGTATCAGTGCAGAATATCATCTCGAGAGCTTTCCAACGACTATGAGAATGCGACAAACGGACATCGGGAGCTCTAGATATGTCCGGTCAAAGTTTGGTCAACGGGAAAGTCAACTCTAGTCAACTGGTCAATATTGGACCAAGGGCACTGTGACATGTGGCTCGCCACCACGAATCGAATATGATCAATTTGCATATCAAGAGACGACAAGTGGAATATATGCTATTGACCGAGTTAATTATTTCCATACCACATTACATGGGTCGAAATTATATTTACTTGGGAAGTCCACTTTCCAAATGCTACGCATTATGCCACAAACTATACATATTAATGTTTATACATTAGTATTAAACCAACCACTTAACTGCCATTTTGCCAAGGACCACATGGAAGGGTGAAGTGAAGCGGTGTTGGAGGGGGTGGTTATGCTCACGTGGTCTTTTGACCACTTCATTTGCGTGGGGGAAAGGCTTATTAAAGCCTTAAACAATTTCCATCCCACCAAATATGGGATTTTTATCCCTTATCAAATGCTATGCCACCATTATTTGGGTATGTAATCCCATTAAAAATGCAAATCAGCTAAAATGGGTATTAATCCCATTTCATATGCAATCCGCCAATTTGGAAATTTTATCCCAATTTCTATGTACGGCTAAGGTTTAAAAATAGCCTTAGGATAAATTATATTGCATTTTTTAAGGGCCCTATTTTTGTATAAATAGGGAACCCATTCCTTTGTAATGGACACACACCCCAAGCTTATTATTTGTTAAGTTTATTGTGGGGACACACACACAATGGAGACAAGCTCATTCCTAGAGCTTAGGAGGCGAAGACCGAGCCAAGAGGAGGATGAGAAATTGTAATTGTGTGAAGACCTATTTATTTAAATAGGCATTATTGTGGCTAGGAGTTATTAATACTACCTAGTCGGCCCATAGCACCACACACAATTATTGTGAATCCTGTAATATCGATCGGAGTGCCATAGGGTGTTATGAAGCATCTGGAAGGCCGATCGCAAACCGAAGGATTCCGAAAAGTGGAATCTGGAGCAATCGAGCTTGCCGAATATGCCAGAAGTCTGGAAGTCAGGTGCTATCTTTCACCCTTCTCGTTTGAAGGTCTGGATATTCTTTTAAGCAAAGTTTAAATAGTTTCCATTAGGTTTTCTTGTGAAAGTACTATTGTAACTTACAAGTTTTGACTAGTGGAACGGTTCGACCATGAACTCTGAGACGTAGGCAATTGCCAAACTCCATCATCAATCTTTGTGTAGTTGTCTTTAATGTCTTGCATTTATTTTAAATTGATTACTTAAAAAGGAGTAAATTGTCTACAAATAATTTAAGCCTATAAAGGTTTGAGATCAGGTAGTAATAATTTGATTATTTTCAGATCAAGTTGGTATCAGAGCTAGTTTAACTTCATATTTGTTTTTCAGTAAATCTGATTAACATAGTGATTACTTTAAGATTGGTGTAGTTGGTTCAATTTGTGTGAACAAGGTACAAGTACACTATGGGCAAGATGTCTAAACAGGCAAAGCTCGAGGAAATTGAAGCTTATAATCACTGATCCAGGAAGAGAAATCTCTCCTACAATCTATGTATTACTCCTTGGAAGAGGAGAATGCTCGTTTGAAATCAGAACTACAAACCAAGGATGAGCTCTTGGCAAGGTTGCAGTGTGGTGATCAAAGAAAGGAAATACCTTCAACTTCAGATGTAGAGACCATGGCAGATGACGCACTGTAAGTTGTTCACCACTGGAATCTTCTTCTTCCTCCCATTCGGTTTCGGATTTAGGTAATGAAGTCTTTGGTTTGTTTGAAAAGCATACTAGAGGCATTAGATCCAAATTACTAGATAAAATGGGATTTGATGGAAGAGGCCTTGGTAAAAATGGCCAAGGAATTTCTAACCCAATACAGGTTGAGGATCATCCTCATTTTGTAGGTTTGGGTTTTCCTAGTGTGGGAATGGAAATTGGAGAATGCTCCAAGAACGTTGACAGGAGATAAGCTTCGAAAGCAAAGTGAATACCCCACTAGTCCTGCAAGAAGATTCTGAGCAAGAAAGTTGTGCTTCGTCGTCACAAGAAGGATGTGGTAAGAGAAATCAGTGAAGAGGTAATGAGATTCCACCTCCAGCTTCTTACCATAATCATAAGTACAATAAAAATTTTGATCCACTTTTTCAGCTTAAGAAGTATGGTTATGATTTTTAGAAGATGTGGAATTACTTTCCATGTAATTTTTTTGGATTACATAATCGTTCAATGGCCGGATGTTGGAAGAGAATAATCAAGAAGTTTATGCCATTCATCACGAACAAGGCAAACCGAAACCTAATCTCATCATGCAGAGTCGAGAAATTGCAAAAAGAGTTCCTCATCTCCAAAGGAGTTTAAGAGGAATTTTGTGCTCATTGCGGGGAATGGGCACCGGTGGAAAATTGCTGGAAACTGCATCCATCTCACCATCAGAGTAATGGAAAGCCAAAGATGGAATGGAGGCCTATTATAAAGGAAGAAGAGGTTTCTACTCCACCACCAGTTGACAATTCAACCTAGGACTAGGTAATACCTGAAAGTGAAAGTCCTTTGAAATGGGTAAGTCAACAATTTTTCAATTATATATTGCATAATTCAGATTGATGAATAGTATGCAGTATTAAGTTTGGAGATCAGATTCTGTGAGAAAATGTTGAGAGAAAGGTTTACAATACTCAGTGGATTTTCTTACTTAGAAAATTTGATTAATGCTCCAAACCTATCTCCTAATCAGCTTGTGAGTACCTATTATAGCTTGGATACAAGATTTAACTCATATAAAGCTTGGAGATTGATCTTCCATTTGTGCAGACAATAGTGTTCCCAGAGGTCAGCTCGAAACTTCAATCTGTGTAGAGGCATTGTGACCGTGCAAAGAAAATGGTAAATTGAATCACCAGCGTTGGCATTAATGTCGGGTTAGAACTTCATTCTGTGTAGAGGCATTGTGACCATACAACAGAGTGGTACTTGATATTAGTGTGTCAACAAGAGGATCTCTCAAAAGATTAGCTCGAAACTTCATTCTATGTAGAGGCATTATGACCGTGCAGTAGAATAGTAGCTAAATCACCGTTGGCATTGACATCAGATCGAAACTTCATTCTATGTAGAGGCATTGTGATTGTGTAGCAGAGTGGTACCTGATATTAGTGTGTCAACAAAGAGGATCTCTAAAAGGATCAGCTCAGAACGTCATTCGGTGTCAAGGCATTGTGACCGCACATACAAATGGTAGCTGATCAATAGACTTAGATCATGCATTGGAGGATCGAGGTCTTGAAAGAGGCTTATCATCATGCATTGGAGGAATTTAGGTCTGTAATAGACTTAGCATCATGCATTGGAGGCTCGAGATCTTGAAAGAGGCTTAACATCATACATCAGAGGCATTGAGGTCTAAAGAGACTTAGCATCATGCATTAGAGGCTTGAGGTCTTTAAAGAGGCTTATCATCATGCATCGGAGGCATTGAGGTTTGAAAAAGGACAAGTTATTGTCCATCATCGACATGAGATCGATCATAGCTCTAAGTAACATGGAGTTCCTTTAAACCAGTTCAGATTCTGCAGAATCAACTTGGAGCCAGGAGCTGTGTTATAGAGTAAAAGAATATCCTTGTTGTCAGATATCAAGAAGCTTAGCACCACACAGAAGGAGCATTGAGGTTTCATTCAGAAACTTAGCACCATACAATGGAGGCGTGGAGGTCTTCTTTGGATATCAAAGTGGCGTAGTGGAAGCATGGTGGGCCCATAACCCACAGGTCCAGGATAAGAGAAAATTTGTCGAAGAGAGAAGGTTATAGAGGAAGAGACCCAATATTCTACTACAACAGCACTTCCGAGGTGGCAGCAGAGTTCCAGATTCAGGACGGCATGGCAAAATGTTCCAATATAAGCTTTTTGGGACAAAAAGCCTTTCTCAATGGGGAGGTGTGATCAGGGGATCATTTTTTAAAGTTCCCTAAACATCCCTAAATGGTGTCAGTGTAGAAGATCATCTCGAGAGCTTTCCAATGACTATGAGAACACGACAAATGGACATCGGGAGCTCTAGATATGTCTGGTCAAATTTTGGTCAATAGGAAAGTCAACTCTGGTCATCTGGTCAATATTGGACCAAGGGCACTGTGACATGTGGCTTGCCACCATGAATCAAATAGGATCAATTTGCCTATCGAGAGATGACAAGTGGAATATATGATATTGATCGACTTAATTATTTCCATACCACATTACATGGGTTGAAATTATATTTACTTGGTAAGTCCACTTTCCAAACGCCACGCATTATGCCACAAACTATACATATTAATGTTTATACATTAGTATTAAACCAACCACTTAACCGCCATTTTGCCAAGGACCACGTGGAAGGGTGAAGTGAAGTGGTGTTGGAGGGGGTGGTTATGCTCACGTGGTCTTTTGACCACTTCATTTGCATGGGGGAAAGGCTTATTAAAGCCTTAAACAATTTCCATCCCACCAAATATGGGATTTAACCCACTTTATTAAATCGTCACTATGGGATTTTTATCCCTTATCAAATGCTATGCCACCTTATTTGGGTATGTAATCCCATTAAAAATGCAAATAAGCTAAAATGGGTATCAATCCCATTTCATATACAATCCGCCAATTTGGAAATTTTATCCCAATTTCCATGTATGGCTAAGGTTTAAAAATAGCCTTAGGATAAATTATATTGCATTTTTTAAGGGCCCTATTTTTTGTATAAATAGGGAACCCATTCCTTTGTAATGGACACACACCCCAAGCTTATTATTTGTTAAGTTTATTGTGAGGACACACACACAACAGAGACAAGCTCATTCCTAGAGCTTGGGAGGCGAAGACCAAGCCAAGAGGAGGATGAGAAGTTATAATTGTGTGAAGACGTATTTATTTAAATAGGCATTTGTGGCTAGGAGTTATTAATACTACCTAGTTGGCCCATAGTGCCACACCAATTATGTGAATCTGGAATATCAACCAGAGTGCCATAGGGCGCACGAAGCATCCGGAAGGCCGATCAAGAACCAGAGGATTCAAACAGTGGAGCTGGAGCCATCGAGCTTGCGAATATGCCAAGAAGCTGGAAGTCAGTGCTATCTTTCACCCTTCTCATCCGAAGGTCCTGGATATTCTTCTAAGCAAGTTTAAATAGTTTCCATTAGGTTTTCTTGTGAAATTACTATTGTAACTATTAGTGCCAAAATCACAAGACACCCGGATGTTGATCAGATTTCTAGGTTGATCACTCTAGCATCCAGTGTGATTGCACAACATTGAAACCTTCCTCCAAGTGTGGGACTTGCAAGAATGAGAAAGGAATCTCCAGAGAAGGTTGGTTCCTGCTCCTAAACTACCTGCCACAAGCTATTCCAGTACAGGCAAGCTAATCTAATCCTAATCTAACCATGCCAAGGAGACAGAGAGAGAGAGAGAAAAGGGAAAACAAAAAAAGCCTACACTAAAATGGTGATACACCAGAGAAGGAGAATGTTGAACATCTATCAAAACTGCCATGGAACAAGGAGAGGTGAGCAATGGGAAGGATGGACATGATGCATCATAGGCCCAAGGATAGATTTCACACAAAAATGTCCCAAAACTCCATGAACACAGCTCCAGACCTGCAATGAACATTCAAACTTCCACAAATACCTGCAATGAAGAGAGGAAAGAAGAAAACAAGTGAAAAATGAGCAAGGATGGACATATGCATCACAAAACACGTTTTTGTTGCTTCAAAAGTTTACACAGAACATCATTTCAATAGTCAAAGGAAAAAACACCATTACAGAGCAAGGAGGAGGTTCAAACTCCATTTTCAACCCTGGATAATAAAAGAAGGAGGGCAGAGCCGAAAAGATGAACAACTTGTAATCATCTATCCCTCCAAAATGAGCCAAATCTGGCTTTTACATGGCATGGGTCGAGCCCATGAGAGAGAAAACGTACAAAAACATGGGAGCCCATTCCTCATTGACTAAAAATGCATTAAATCAGTATGGAGGACCTTACAAACCCATACCCTGTCATTTTGACCAAATGGGAGGAGAGTGCGACCCATTCTGTATTAAATTTGGTCGCTGAAATGTCACTTCCGCCGCGAACACGTACCAAAAACGTTTTTGAATTTTATCTCTCCAAAATAAACCAAAATTAGAGATTGACCATGGCATCTTGTAGAGAATTTCATAAGCTTTCCAATGATATAAATAACGTGCAAATCTGAGCTTTGGATCAAAAGATATGGGGGTTTGAACTTTTAGGAAAAAATGGCCCAAAAACGGATCGGCGGGCAAAAATTTGATTTTTTCCACGCTCCATTTTGGTCGGACACCACATGGCAAGTGCTGATTGGATGAGAAATTCTCTCTCCTTTGCATCCACAGGTTTCCCTTTGAAAATTTTGACTTTTCTTACACTTTGGAAAAAAATTCATTTTCCCCGCGCCCGCCACTGGGACACGTGGCATGCATCGTTGTTCGGACAGGGGCATGGGAGACCTTTGCTTTTTAGTTTTGGCCAAAGAACTTTTGTAAAATCTTCTAAGTCCTCTCCAAGCTCCGTACTTCCCTCACCTTAGGACACACGTCCTCTTTTTATTGGCTTGGGCCAATGCTCCAACTCGCTCCCTTTGAACTTTTGGGCCCAAAAACACTTAGTCGAAATTTTTATTGCGCCTCCCCTTGTGACACACGTCACATTCTGATTCGTTGGTGGATTTTCTGGGTCTTTGCATCCCTCATGTATTTTTGGCCTGGATGTCCCAAACCGTCCGGGACAAATTTCTCCGATCCGCCCGATTCGGGCTTCCCTGTCCCTCTTTGCAGCGAAGACACATGGCACATTTCCATTGGCTCTCGGATCTTTCGGCTCTCCGCGTCCCGCTCATACTTTTGGCCCAGATGTCCCAAACGAAAGTTTCTTGTTTCGGCCAAACCGAGCGGTTCGTGTCCTACGCGTACTCTTGTCCAAACTATCCCGGACTACATGGGATGAATACTTCAACCGCTTGAATTGGGTCGACTTGCGCCAAACCGGCCGATCCGCGTCTTCTGTGTACTTCTGTCCCAACTGTCCTAAACTCTGCGAAGCAAGACTTAGGAAATTTTCTTCCCTCTTTCGGTCAATCTGGATTTTCGCGCCCCGCCACTCAACTGTCCCAAGGACCACCTGGACTAGGACTTAGCCGATTTTCATGATTTTTTTCTGCCCCAAGCTTGTTTTTGCAATTTCTTCCATTTTCTCAACCTGTTGGGATTCCTTCTTGGATGGGAGAGTTAGAAGGAAGCGAGAAGGGGCCCCAAAAACATGATTTTTTTCCTTGAATCAATCTATTTTCCTGGGACTTGAATATTCTGATGCATGTTATCAAAATTACCCGGGGTGAATTTTGGATAACAGTTTTGGCGACTCAGCGGGGTCATCTTCCTGCTAGATGAATGATCAGTAGCCTGAAGCAATCCATTGGGCATGGAGTCATGAGTAGTAACCTAGAAACCGATCTCGAACTTGAAAAACTTCCCTCTGAATCGCTTGAAACCCACTGGACATGGAGTCGTTCTCACCAAAATGCCACTGAAATGGACTATGCAAGAGCAAAACCAGCACCACAAAAACTATGTACATAACTGAAAATCATACATGCTCCAAATGGAACATGCAGAGTGTGCACAAGCACTTCTTCTGCTGAAAGCAAACCTACCTACTCTATTCTAACTAGAAGCAAAGGCAAGCTAAACAAACCCTGCAATTGGTTGTGAGAAATAGCTTCCCTTTCTCAAAAGTGGCAGCCATGCAATTGATTTGGAGTTGATCATGGCTGTTAGGATGAGTGGAAAATCAACAAGAAGTTGGTCTTCCACCCAAATCATCAAGGTATCAGCTGAAGGCAAATCCAATACCTCTTTTAGTTGCTCTGCATTTGGATTGAAGAGGTATGACAGTTGATCCTTGGTACTTTGTAGTTCACCCTCATGCTCGAAGCAAGCATGATGGTGGTTGTGACTTCTCCTTTGGCTCCAATGAAGCCAAATACCTGATTGGGCAAGGTCTGATCCGTTTGATATGCCCATAGCTCTGATTTTCAACTCCAAGAATGGAGTCTTCTTGTAGACCCTCCTGAATGGATGGTGTGGAAGAAATGGTGAAATTCCTCTGTCCTTTCTCTTCCTCCAATGAAGAACATGAAATATTTAAATCTTCCAATCTTGGTTCCAAAGAGCTGCTATAAGATGCAGGCTGCTGCAAATGAATGTTCTCCTTCATGACAGCAGACTCAAGTGTTTGGAATGTGGATGATGAAAGAGAGAATGGTGGAAACTCAACCAGCTCTTCTCCATCAAAACAATCCTCCAAATCTAACAGATAAACTACCTCATGGCTGTCCTGCTGCAAATGCTCAACTTCCTCCATGGTGTCTTCTTGTTCTGTAACTTGACCACCATGGTTTCTTTCATCCTCCAACATTGAGTTTGAGAGATCAAACTCCTCTTCAGTACTAGAACTTGAGAGAGGTGAAGTAGAAAGAAGAACTAAAGGTTCTCCTGTAGCCTGCTTTGTGCTCAAAGCCCTTGGATCTGCAATTTTCTCCTCCACAACTAGATTGTGCTCCTCTTCTTTTGGATCTGGAGTAGCTTCTCCTTCCTCCAATGTTTGAAGACAATCTTGCTCTTGATTGAACTCTTCCTCCAAAGATGAAGTTTGTCAAGTCAAACTCTTCAATCTCGCTCTAGAGGACAAGTTGGGACTGCAAGAACTTCTTCTGAGCTTTCTTCCTTTATGGCTGATTGTGCAACTTGAATTGAATCAGCATTCCCTTCAAATAGAGTGCCAACATGGACACTACTTTCTAAGCAAACTGACTGTTGATTTGCTTCTTCTTTTTTCTCTTCTTCTGCTGCCACAAAATCAGTCCTAACCACCATTTGTTCAACCTCAACCTCTTCTGTAGGTTTAACCATCAAGGGGATCTTTGTCATCCCAAATTTGGCAGCCCAAACCCTCAAGTTGTCTGTCATTTCTTTTCTGTTGGGCTCCTCTTCTTGCTGTCCTTCATGGCCGATTTTTGCAATTTCTTCTTCCCCACATGGAATTGGGAATGCAAGAGGAGGGATGGGTTGTAACTCAATTGATTTGGCAATTTTTTGTGGTGGTGGAGGTAGAAACTCTTGTTTCTTTGGAGGAGGGGGTATTTCTTTTAGCTCTTGTGGAGGGGATGACTGTTTGGAAGGAAAAAGGAAAGAAGAATTGAGGTGTGGTGGAAGACTGAGAGGTGGAGACATGGGATCAACATTTGGGACAGCAGATGGGGAGTTTAGAATTTACAATTCCAAATGAGATGGTGTTGCTTGAGTAATGGGAAGAGAAAAGCCAGATGATGGTGTAGAACTTACCCATTGACAAGGTTGTTCAACAACAAGTGTATAGGCCTCTATTTCTACTGTCCATTGTGCAAGTTGGGGCAGCATCTTTATCATGAAGTCCAGCTTCTCCTGAGGGCTGAAGTGTCTTGGAAAAGGGCCTCCCCATGGACAAGGAGTCCTGCAACCAACCTCGAAAGCTCTCATTTGAGTTGTTGCTCGGGATCGCACCATCTCTACCTCCATCTTTTGGATTTTCTCCAACAAACCAACATCTTGCATCTGATTGTCTTCATTATATGCATACTCTTGCTCTTGGAAAGCTCCATAGCCAAACTGATTTTGGCATTGCTGCTCATATGGGTATGCATGCTGATTTGGAGGATTTGTAAAACATGTTGGAGGTGTGATAAACTGCTGTTGTTGAAAATGTGAATTCCATGATGGAAATGAAGTCATGATTGCACAACTTCATGGAATGGAAAAGAATGAAAGGGATGGAAAGAAGGATGGATGGGAATGGATGAAAAATAGGTCTACAACTTCAGAAATGGGTTGTTGATCAGATGGAGTCACAAGATGTGTTTGCAAGTGCCTCAAAAGGCTGAAATCTTCACAGGAACACACCAACCTGCAAAAGATGAAGTGGAAGACCTCTAAGGTCCTACCGGCGTGCCAAAACTGTTAGTGCAAAATCACAACACCCCTGGATGTTGATCAGATTTCTAGGTTGATCACTCTAGCATCCAGTGTGATTGCACAACATTGAAACCTTCCTCCAAGTGTGGGACTTGCAAGAATGAGAAAGGAATCTCCAGAGAAGGCTGGTTCCTGCTCCTAAACTACCTGCCACAAGCTATTCCAGTGCAGGCAAGCTAATCTAATCCTAATCTAACCATGCCAAGGAGACACAAGAGAGAGAAAAGGGAAAAAAAAAAAAAGCCTACACTAAAATGGTGATACACCAGAGAAGGAGAATGTTGAACATCTATCAAAACTGCCATGGAACAAGGAGAGGTGAGCAATGGGAAGGATGGACAGATGCATCACAGGCCCAAGGATAGATTTCACACAGAAAATGTCCCAAAACTCCATGAACATAGCTCCAGACCTGCAATGAACATTCAAACTTGCACAAATACCTGCAATGAAGAGAGGCAAGAAGAAAACAAGTGAAAAACGAGCAAGGATGGATAGATGCATCACAAAACACGTTTTGTTGCTTGCCGTAAGTTTGCATGCAGTAACATCATTTCAATAGTAAAAGGAAAAAACACCATTACAGAGCAAGGGAGGAGGTTTGAACTCCATTTTCAACCCTGGAGAAGAAAAGAAGGGAGGGCAGAGCCGAAAAGATGAACAACTTGTAATCATCTATCCCTCCAAAATGAGCCAAATCTGGCTTTTACATTGCATGGGTCGAGCCCATGAGAGAGAAAATGTACAAAAACATGGGAGCCCATTCCTCATTAACTACAAATGCATTAAATCAGCATGGAGGACCTTACAAACCCATACCCTATCATTTTGACCAAATGGGAGGAGAGTGCGACCCATTCTGTATTAAATTTGGTCGCTGAAATGTCACTTCTGGCCATGAACACGTACCAGAAACGTTTTTGATTTTTTCTCTCTCCAAACTAAACCAAAATTAGAGATTGACCATGGAATCCTATAGAGAATTTCATAAGCTTTCCAATGATATAAAGAATGTGCAAATCCAAGCTTTGGATCAAAAGATATGGGGGTCTAAAGTTTTAGCGCAAAAATGGCCCAAAAAACGGATTGGCGGACAAAAATTTGAATTTTTTCGCGCTCCGCTGGTCGGACGCCATGTGGCAAGTGCTGATTGGATGAGCAATTCTCTCTCCTCTGCCTCCCGCGGGTTTCCTTTGAAAATTTTGACTTTTCTTACACTTTGTAAAAAAATTCATTTTCCCCCCGCACCCCGCCACTTAGGACACGTGGCATGCATTGTTTACATTGGGGCGCGCGGGGAGACCTTTGCTTTTTAGTTTTTGGCCAAGAACTTTTGCAAAATCTTCTAAGTCCTCCCCGAGCTCCGCACTTCCCTCGCCTTAGGAGATGCGTCCTCTTTTTATTGGCTCGGGCCAACGCTCCAACTCGCTCCCTTAGATCTTTTGGGCCCAAAAACACTTATTCGAAATTTTTATGCACCTCCCCTTGTGACACGCGTCACATTCTCGATTCGTTGGCAGATTTTCCGGGTCTTTGCATCCCTCACGTATTTTTGGCTTAGATGTCCCAAACCATCTAGGACAAATTTCTCCGATCCGCCCGATTCGGGCTTCCCATCCCCTCTTCAGCAACGAAGACACGTGGCACATGGCTTGGGGAATGTAAAACCTTGTTACAATACCCTTGAGAAAGTCAAGGATGAATGACTTGGTTGATTCCTTGAGTGTAAAATATTTTATTCATCTAGTGAAGTAATATGTAGCTATCGCACCCATTTATGTCCACCGCTCAAAGGAGGATTGGTCATGCCTGTGAAGTCAAGACCCCATTGTGTAAAAGGATAGTTTTCTTGGATTGGTCGGAGGGGAAGTGTTTCTAATTTCTTATTTTCTGCAAAGTAAGTGCATTCTTTGCACTTCATGACCCACTTGTGCGCATCCATAAATAGGGTAGGCCAAAATAATATTGCCATGATGATCTTCATCACTATAGTTTTGGCAGAGAAGTGTCCACTAGAGAATCAATCATGAAATTTTGTTAACAAATTTTTTATTTGTGTACCATCAATACATTTTAGAAAGCATTCCATCAAGATTTATTTTGAATAGAAGACCATCAATCAGAACATATGGAATAGACTACAACCTCGATGCATTATCTTTTCTTTATTTAGGCTGGGAGGGTACATACCTTTGAAAAGGAATGTACTCATGTACTTCATCCATATGCTATGCATGCCGTGGTCCACATTCTTCTTAAGTTATACACACATGAGATATTCATCCAGAACACCGAAGTCCCTGTGTTTTCTACGCGTCGCCAAGCAAGCTTCCCGTAGAATGCACTTCCCCTTACCATATTTTTGGATTTGATAGTCACATCATATTCCATGGTTTTGGTTACCCATCGTGCTCTTTTCTCATTGATTTCTTCTCCCATGATGAAGTCTCTAACACTAGAGTGAGAAAATAACACCCCTATATGCTATTTGGAGAGCATACTTTTGAATTTTTGAGGGCACACATGATGGCGTAGTCCTATTTTTCAATGTGATTGTACTTCAATTCATAATCCTTCGTTGTTTGATCAAGAAAGCCATTGGCTTCTCCATTTGTTCATTTTCTTGTGTCAAGATAGCAGCAAGAACACTCACATCAACAACATAAGCGTAAATGATGAAATCCTAAGTAATCCCGACTAATGAGTGTTGGCACACAATCAATATCTTACTTGATCTTGTTGAATATATCTTTTCCTTCTACTTTCCATCTTAAGATTGTGTCCTTCTTGAGAATGAGGGTAATGGGCCTTACTAGTCTCGCAAAGTTAGGAATCAATCTCTTAAAAAAATTTATTTTACCTAGGAAGGAGTTCAAGGCTTTCTTATTTGTCGGCAAGGAAAGAGCCGGGATGGTGGAAACGTGCTCGGGATCAATTATGATGCCATCCTTTGAGACCACATGGCCCAAAATATTACCATGTGCAAATCGTGAAATTGCACTTCTTGGGGTTAAGAGACACCCCAAAATCTTTGCATCTCTCAAATAATTTTTCTAGGTGCTTCATGTGATCCATGTTCTTCTTTGAGATGGCAATTATATCATCTAGGTAAACCAAGATGAAATCATTGATGTGTCCTTTGAAGGAAATATTCATGGCATCTTTGAAAGGTCATGCTTGCATTTGAAAAAACCAAGTGAATCTTCTAATATGCATATGTTCCCCACTTTGTTGTAAATGTTGTCTTGAATCGATCGTCCTCCTTAACCAGATCGATTGAAGCTAGAATATCCATCTAGCATAGAAAATCTTTGCACGCAAGCCAGACTAAAAAATATGCTCCATAGAATGTAAAGGATAATGATCCTTCAAAATTCCTTGATTAGATCTCTGAAATCAAAAAGAGTTTGATTTCACCGTTCTTATTACACACCTGGAACAAGATTGGTGACCCTGTAGAGTACTTGATCAAAAATATTATCTTATCCTTGATGAGTTTAGAAAATTCTTTCCTCATGAGGGGATTTATCCTTGGATTGACTAGCCTTTACTTTTTTCTCGATGGGATAGATACTAGGATCAAGGTAAATGGAGTTTTAATCAAGACTTAGATCAAATCCTTTGAGTTATTCATACTCCCGGAGAAGATATCACTATAATTCAGCGCGCAGAGAAATGAAGGCATACTTTTCATCATGCATGCAACATTTTCTCATCAAAAAATCCTTGTCGTGTATAATAGTAATTGGAGAGAAGTCTTCTTGTGCCTCGTGCATATACTTTTCTTCACCCTTGAGCTCATTGCCAAGGATAAACATTTTCTCTAAGGTAACGATCCCTTTATTAAACTTGTTTTTATTTGGCTAGATCACTTGGTCACCATAGTTGTCATGCAAGTCAGCTTACATGCTTGAAGAAAAATCATCTTCATTCGAATGAAATGGATGATCTATGCGTCACTTTCAAACACTTGCCGATGGTATTATTGTTTGGAATGGATGGTCTAATGACTATTTTGACATGTTGTGTGTTTCCTCTAATTAAACCCACAACAAGAGAGAATTGTGATCTAAGTGTGTCCATCTAATCAACTTCTTTGTTCATCTTCCGTGGTATCATTTATATATTTAGAGTATCAAATCTCTCAAGAAGGTCCCAAAATCTATGTTTATAAGATTTAAGAATCGTATTATTTTTCATGTACTTATTTGCAACCTGGTGGATAACCAATTTTGTGTCCCCAAATATCTGTAGTGCCTTAATTTGTCTCTTTTTCAGTAATAAGGAAACCATGCACTAGCACTTCATATTCTTCTACATTGTTGGAGCATGTAAACTATAACTTGTGTGAAAATAATAACTTCTCATCCTTGAGAGAAATTAGAACAACTCATATGCCTACGTCATTTCTTCTTCAAACCGTCAAAATACAACTTCAACAAACCAGATTTTCTTTACTTTTCTTGGGCACACGTTGAAACACATCTTCTTCTTCTATGATGCAATAAGTACCAAACCCAATTTAAAAGGCTTCAATCTCTTCAGCATATGGATCAAATTTTTGGTGCCTTTCGCCCACTCATCTAGCACTAAGTCAGGTAGAGGAGGAGGAACATGTTGCTCTTCAAAAACTAAAACTTTTTCTTCTTGGATTAGGAAATTAGCTTGGAGAGGGCATGGGTCATATGACTCAATATGATATGAAAATATTTTCTCAGGCTATATGGTAAAATAGGTATCATACCTTGTTTGTACTATCATATGAGACCAATCAAAAGACAAGTAACTACCCACTTTAACAATAAAATCCCTTGAAAAACATAAGGAAAACAAAGAAGGTAGGTCAATGATTAACACACCTTCAGTTATAGTGAGGCTTGGACATGGATGGTGGGTTGAATCAAGATCCTTGATGACTCCCAAGGTGGTGAGAGTTAAGCCATCAAGCTGTATGGCTCCTTTGGACAAAGGGGTGTAGGACATCAACAATTTTCTTAGGCATGACAGAAGTACTAACTCCTGAGTCAATCATATAGTTGTGCACAAGGTGTTTACCTATAATCAAGTACATATAGAATGGTGGGGTTTTGATATCATTAATTACTTTCTTCTCCTCTTCTTGACAAACATTGATAGCGGCACATGGTTTTTCTACAGCTGGATCGGCATGCGGAAGTTGCGCCAAAGCTTCATGTAACAATTCGCGCTGAGATGGGATGGAAAAAGTGTCCCACATTTTGAAATTTATATTTTTCTTCCTCATTTGTTAGACAATATTGAATAGAAGGCCCATTTACTTGAGTATTTGGGGTAAAACACCATCTTTTCTTATTTGTTCGGGTGTAGAGGTAGGTGCCTTAGCTTGAATAGAGGCTTGAACTACCAAAGGATGGGCATATTCCACTTTAGGAAGAATGTTCAGAGAGAGCCTCACGCATGGGAACTTGCATGCCTTTACTTCTAGATTCCTTGGTTGCATCTCTTTTCTTTCAAATATCATCCTTTGTTGTAGGAATTGAAGGTTGTGCACTAGACTCAAACATTCTCTTCTTGTATCTTGTATTGTCAGCAACCTAGGTGCATGGTCTATTTCTCGTTATCTCGTAGCTTGATTAATTACACGAAGTCCTCGGCACCAAACAACATAAGGTTTGCCTCAATAGGTATAACAACCACTTTTTCACTTCACATCTAGGGATTTTTTTAACTTTATGTTTCATGATTTAAATCCAACATAAACCTTAATTCAATCAATTTTGGTAACTAACATAAACCATGTGCTTGTATGCATGAGGGTATATAGATCCTACACAATCCCTCTCAATGCTCTTTGCCGTAAAATAAAACAAGTGTATGCTTTGGTTTTTCCTTTGTCAAGAAATGATAATTAAGTGATTCTCTCTAAGTTTCTACCATGTGGTTCCACCATGACATCCCTCAACTAAGATCTTGGTGAAATCACAACAGTGTAATCAACAGTTACACTATTTTGATCAAAGTTTTAGAGACATGTATTCCATGCTCATCTCAATGATAACAAACTCACCATTGAGACCTTGTCATCTCACCTAATCACTTATTCAGTTATATGGATTAGCATTCAATAATGGTGCCATAAACGGCTAAAAGTCTCATACAAGGTACAAATCTAGAATTACTAAAAGGAAGACGTGCCACTATGATAACTTAGAATTCCTGTAGGAAGGTAAGTGTTCCCATAATGATTTTCATTATTACTAGACCACTTCCCTTCTTATATCCATTCTAAGTTGGCAATGGGGCACGTTTTCATGAGGTAACCAAATGGTAACTTTAATGAAGCTTGTTCTTAATTACATTACCATGTCACAATTCAAGATCTTGATGAGGAAACTCAGTATAGCTACTAAGCAACAATATCCAAATAACGAATACCGTCATTAAATGGATATTAATACGTAGCGTCCCGTAGTGAGTTGACCCCTTAAGGTTCCTAAGTTGGGACATGGTATCTTAAATAATTTAATCACGACAGGTTACCTTAGATTCCATGACTCTTTCACCATGAATGAATCATACCTAGGTTCATGCATCATTGTATTCCAATAGGTCAAATGTAGTTCCTATAATTACTTTACATTATTTTCTACCTATAAATTTCAGATATAATTTTAGCTCACTGCCTTAGTACTATACTTCCAATCTTTATTGTTACACAAATAATGATTCTTTTCCAAACTGTGTAAATGATTATCTCTCTTTACCAAGTGAGTAAGCAATTATCAATGTTATACTTTACCCATATCTATAACATACAAGGTTAACATGTTGTTTATTAGATATGATAGATTGTATCATTTTCATTTAATCAACATATATTCAATCTCATTGAATCATGTTTTCCAGATGTACCTTTGCACCTTTTTTCCAATCAATATCTATCATACATGCATTTGTATCATCCTCTACAATAGTTGTCACCCAAGTTAGTGATATACTAATCCTCTTGAGTGTCTTATGTATTAATCTCTATTCCAAAATAAGGTTCATTTCTCGAGATACCTTCCAATCCCTTCATTTGTAAGGTTACCACCAATAAGGAAGCCTCATTGATCCTAATGGATCTTCCTGTCATTTTCTTTGACATCTATACTTATCCAATGGAGTGCAGGTCTATGTTTACCATTTTTATATACAGTTTAGAACATGTCCATTCTAAGTTACTAGGTTTATAGGTCCTCTTACCTATTAGTATTCTTGCCCTCCTCCTTGAGTTAATACCAACTATAAGGTCATTTGATTATACTAAAATAAGAATGTACATCCACACTACTCAAAACATAAGGCACATATATGTTAATCCTTTTGTTGTAGATGTAACAATTTTAGATCATGATTATTATATTCTATGTTGTCATGGTGATTAATCACCACTTGGTGAGTTGATTTCCCAAAAGTCACATTATGTCCATATAATTTCTTTCTTAGACTTAACTATACTTTAATTTAAGTGTATCATATTCAATCTTATATGGAATTTCTAAAAGTATTTCATCGTACTTGTTACCCATTAAGGGATATATTTTTAAAAATATTTAGGATTGATGTTTCATTCCTCGGACCTATGGGTTATGGACCCATTGCGCTTCTACCACGTAACCTCTTATCTTAATATTGATATTATAAAGCACTACTAAGGTTTCGTTTAATCTCTTAATGAGTCCTGTCATTCTTTAATAACTCGTTATTATGTTACTCTTTATTTCATGTTATAGAGAAGAAATCTTTCTACACATAGTTCCCTAATGTTTCAGATTCTCAAAACTTCCTAGTTAAGAATATTAGTGTTAGAAACAACATATCTCTACAAAGATGGATATACCTCCCAAGAAGGTTTGATTTTAGTTTTGGTTACATAGGAAGAGAAAGGTAAGGCCACATCCTTTACTTATTTAGTTTACTTTCTTAACTAGTTATCAAAACCTTAGAGTCTTATAATAACCATTTGAAGCATGATTACCATGTTACCAAATTTTTATCCTTTTTTTCTTCCTATAAATATAATAACAATCAAGAAGAGTCTTAAGTTATTCATATGCATGTATCGACTCAAGACTTTATAACAACCTAAACATCTTGCCTATTAGTGGTAACACCTTAATGGGTAAGTATGATCCTTAAGGCGTATGGCCCATGAATGATAGATCAAAACATTATTAAATGTTTTTCCTTAAGTTTAGAATGATCAAAAAAATTCACTTACTTTAACCCAAATCTCATGGTAATGCCTTAATACAAGACATGACCATTTCCATTAAAATGGTGCAAAGATCAAGTGTATAACATTCCTTTTTACTTTTGAAGAAAAGAAAGAGGGCTTAATAATAAGAGAGGACATGATCTCACCATGCATTTCGAAGACATTTCATTTAACCAAAGTAAGGTAATAATTTAAGTATAGTAATAATTGATGATTTAATTCAATCATCAAAACAAACCTTACTTCTTACAACTTAACTGGAAGTATCTATAAGCACACCTTCGATTCATTCATTATGAAAACTGTAGTGGTTTTATAATCACCGAAGGACATTTATACATTTACTATTTTCAGAAATTACAATTCAAAGTATAATGTATTCAATCTCATAATAATAACAATCTTTCTCTTTACAAACATCCAAGTTAAGTAAAATTTTCAGTTCAATAACTTTCTTTTGTAACTTTCCAAAGTAAATGATACTTAATATGTAAAGAACACAACCATTTCATTTTCTTTCAGAAATAGAAATAATAATCAGGTTGTCATTACCTTCTTTCAACTTAAAAAGTACAATAGAAATTTCTCAATCACAATATTTCACTTAAGAAATACATTTCACTTGAATCATTCAAATCAAAAGCTAATTTATTTCATCTTCCTTTGCCATGCAAACTAGAGTAGAACATCCGCAAAAATTGTTAGCAAGATCGGTTCAACATGAACTAGCAAGAAAATCCCTTCTTTCCACTTGGTAACTTTTGACATTTGGTATTTTAATTAAGGATTTAATGCAACAATTAATAACATCAAATAATAATGTAGAGGTTCATATAATGATACATAGAATAATCTAAATGGCATTCTAAAATTTCTGCTTTCATTATTTCTTTCTATACCTTTGAAGACGAATAATAATAAATAAGGATTCAGATCATAATTAAATAGATCAATCAAGAAGTCATGAAATCAAGTAATCAAGTATGATCTAATAAACATTAGCTTATACAATCCTTAAATTAAAAGTTGTTTAAATACTTGTTTGAACATTTTAGTTTCTAGCTATGTAGACAATAGTATGATATAACAACTAGGTATAGTCCATGCAAAAAATACTTATTCAAGGATCAAGTAAGCTTATATATTTTATAACATGATCACTATCCCTTATAAATTATACAAACCAATAATTCATTCAATAACTAACATAATTTATAACCCAACACTTATTCAAACATATCAGCAGGGTTTATATAGCCAATAAGGCTATTCAATAAATTATACCTATGGGTTTACTAAACCATAGGTTATATCACTTATCTATGTTACTACGACTAGTAACTTCTTGATGATAAAGATAAGACTCCATATACCATTTTATCTTCATTTAAGTGTAGCATTAGATAATCATTCAAGAATGATCAAATCATTGTCCATGGTTTGGGCTCTAATGTGATCTCTCTACATAATTCACACTAATTCAAAACCCTTAAGAAAAGTCGTTTCTCAACTATGAAGTAGGGATCTAAGAAGTATGTCATCTTTAACAGATTAAGAACATAATTGTAAAATAGATCATCACTAAATATCCACCCCATGGGTTTAATCTTCATCATTACTTTGTTTCAATTCAAAAGTGTTGACTAAATTCATTTATTGAATTTATAAAACTTGATGTTGATAATGGATAATCTCTATTGACTTGTTTGAGACTAAGGCTCAATGCACTCTTACATGTTATTACAAGAAAGTCACGATATTTCAAACATCAATTTACATTCATGGGGAAACATAACATAAGTTCATATTGTCAAGATTCCTTTCTAAATAGATCGTATCATAATCAATAGGTTGATAAGGAATGTCATTTTACGGCCAAGTGATTTTACATCCATAATTACAACAAGAATATAAGGTTATTGCAAACAACACCGTAATATGTATACTTAGCCAACAATAAAAATATCCTACAAGAATTGCAGAGTCCAAGGAACTAAATAACTAAAGGATAACCCTCTACGTTGCTCATCCAAACACAAACCCATGTCTCTCGAAGTACGGATACCTAGATCAACCCTTGAGGTGAGCATAACCGTGAGGCATCTATACAAATACCGGTTAAGGGTATCTAACAATCCATGGATAATCGATAACAATATGCAATAATATTATAAGCATAAATACATTGTCACATAAATTGTCTTACTAGCCCATCCTCATAACATTCATGTTTATTTAAATGATAATTAGGAAAAACCCAAAACCTTTTTAAAGTGAAAAATCCATACTAATGATCTATCCGAAAACCACAACATAGATTTAGTACACCTTCCATCGTATTTTAAATAATAGAAATTTGAGTTTACCGAGGAGATCACATAAGTAACATCCTCAAATTTACAATGGATGAATATATATCATATGCACATAATAGCAAGTGATAACTTGTATGGGATTTCCTTTCTAAGACCATGTTTAAGTAAGGTTATAAAAATAAAACTAACGAGTCAATTTCATTCCAAGAATCCCATTTCAACCCAAGTTTAGAATCTAATTCAATTCAGAAGTCCCATTATAGAATGGGTATCCATAAAAATAGAAAACACATATAATAACCACAAAATCTTAAATCATAACCCATACCAATACACGACGATATCACTTTAGAACCGAATTTACAAAAATCATAAGTACCTAGATCTAGCATATTAATACTTGTCGTATTATTCCTATCAGAAGACCAATATTACTAGGTGAATTGATTGGGTATTTTCCATTACTTCACAGATAAATACTTATATAAAAATATACCCATAATATGAAATCATGCAAGGATTCATTGCTACAAAACTTCTTTAATGTAAATAAAAAAAAGAAAAAGCTAGCAAGGGGAAAGAAGAGAGATTCTTACGTCATTATTCTATAAAATACTTGTGAAATATTCACCACTTCTAGTAATTAATGAGATGAGATGTCGACTATGGATTTGAAGCCCTCCAAGAACTTCCTCAACCCAAGAAAATTCCACTTTCCAAACTAACAAGTTTGAATGGAACGACTTGCATAAATAGGTCGCAAGAATTCCAAAATAGCCCACTAAAACAACATGCATCTATCTACCAGATAACTCAACTAGGAAGAACTACTAGTTTACATGAAGAGAAAGAAAACTCCAGAAAGGAATGTGATCAAATAAAACTCAACTACAACTAACAACTGCTCAAGCATTCCTCCCAAAAAATCTGTAATTTCTTATAATGTAATTAATGTAATTAATTGTTTATCAGTTATATTTATTCATATCCCACTACCATTCTTATCTACCACTCTTCATGGAAAATCTGTCATGGTTAAAAAAATTAAGCCTTATACATTTACTAATGGAGGTGTCATCGTTACCATTTCAAAAATAGTCATCTCAAAAATAGTTACCAAATTTTCCAAAGATAATTAGGGTAACTTCATACTAAGGGGGTCAATTATATTGCTATGTATAATCATTAAGTCAAACACATAGTCATGGCATCAAACAAAACCCACATTACCTTTGTATTGATGGAGTAAAGTTATTATCTCCTTGTTATAACCCATTATATTGTTATCTATTATAGTCTTGGTCTATGTTAGGTCTAAGTCTTAAACATAACATAGTTGACAAGTGATGACTCCCTAATGTCATCCCCATAGGTTCCCAACCATAGGTAGTCATTATGTTACCAAAGTTCTGAACCTGGTAAGTTACATGTTTACAAATGACAATAATCAAGATTTACAATAATGGAGATATTTCATTATTTTAATGGAGTACGGTCCATAAACCTTGGAACGATACTCGTATTAATCATAATTATTACCTTAGTCAACTGTGTTAGGGCCCTTATGGTATAAGCCCAACTTAGATTTGCATTAGCTAGAACCTTGACAATTCGAACATCAAGATTATTTAATCATTGATAGGTCCTTAAAGGTCTATGTCAAAAACTTAGCTCTAAGTAATGACTCCCTTTAAACAATGCATGGTCAATTTTACTGATATGCCATACTTATCAACTTATAACCAATACACAAAATGCTTACGTGCATGAGTCAAATAGTCATTTTGATAACACAAGCTATTTGCATGTTTAGTAAAGAAACTATTCAACCTATAAATATTCAAGCTAGTTAATAATCTCCCATAGGATACTTTTACTTGGATAAGGTCTATAGACCAATATCCATACTATTATTTTAGGCTACCAATTCTCATCAACCTTCAGTCATAAAGTCACAATATCAATCTTATCCTATTATGCTAAGCTCGTAGTACCTATTTTGATTTGGCTTATCATTGCATTATATAACAGTCCTGGTTTGACAAACCCATTGATGCTATGGATTATAAATATGAATAGGTTAGATGACTACCATACCCTCAAATTAGTCGAAGCTAGGTAATAGTATTATCATAACAATATTACTTAGTATGTTCGAATATCAATTGCAACAAAGTAATTACTTTACAAAGTGCTTAATGCATTCATTTGAAATCACCCATCTCAATAGGGTCATGCTAAGGAGCATGCACATGTAAGTACTCACATTGGTTCAAAGTACTAACTTTAAAATTATCTAAGGAATTTAATTTCTCATTAAGTACATAAATCACTTAGTCAATAACGTATCTTTTCTAGAACCATTCTCAATTTGTGGGGTATGACAACAGGAGCTTCTAGATTTTCTTAACTCTCAAGATCACTTCCGCTTATGGAGATTTCATAGTTAGAAGCAGCATGAATCATATAGGCTCTGTGCACACATAGCATTGGCGTAGTCGTTACAACGAAAGCACCATTCGACTCTTGCGCCATGTTATCCGAAGCTGGAACAAGTACTTGGCTTATGTTAGGCATTGGAATGGGTTATACGGGAGGAATCAATTTCAAGGGAAGGTGTACGTTACCATGTCATCTATCATTTTACTAGTTCTACCCATATATCTGATTTTCTTATTGATTCCACTAGGGATGATTGTTTTGGTTATGCACCCTTTGCTTCCTAAATATATAACTTTGTTAGAAAATTTCCTAATCGGGGATTTCATTTCTTCATCCTCGTATTACTTCCCGGGAGAATATGAAGTGGATGCATTGGGTTGAGTGCTCTACTTAGGGATAGAGGAAGCAGAAGGTGAGGCATGGGATACATTTATGGGAATAAGGGAGTGAGAGGCACGGGAGCTAACCTTCCTACCTGAATAATACTATTTTCTATCCTTATTGCAATGTTGTAAGCAACAGGTAAGGTTTTGCATCCCATGGATTGAATGATGAATGAGATATCACTATTTAAATACCTTAGATAATATAAGAAAACATGTTGGGATGTAGGCCTTACCACTTAAGGATTTCTATCCCAAGTCTTCTAAAACATGATATTGAAATCATTCATTTATTCATTAGGTTCCCTTTTTGTTGTAATTAGTTTCTCTACCGGTGATAGGTTATATAACTTATCTTCAAAGTAATTACATAAAGTTATTCCAATCTCATCCAAAGAAGGAATAGATGCAGGTCTCAATCCATGGTACCACCGGAGTAGCTTCCCTTTGAATGAAGCCATGAGCATCCCGACTCCCACATCATCATGTATGATCAGATAGATAGAGCATACATTGGCCACATCCCGGATATGATCAATAGGGGTGAATTGATTTTCACCAGTGAAGTATGGAATACTCTTGAGTGCGACTACGGCATATCATGTTATGCATTGAGATTGAGAGGGCTTCCACCAGTGAAGTTAGAAAAGTTTCTCATAGGAGGAGGTGGTTGTAGTGCCATGGTAGCATTCAATGTCTTCGAGAGGAGTGGAAAGTGCACAACATGCTAGAGATGGGGATCCATGCATGGTATCTACGTTATGTGTTCTTCTTAGAGAAATTTGGAGATACTCAAAGTATTATTCAATTGTTGTACTCTTTCTTGTATGCTCTCTTCTCATGAAAGGCACATGGAATGCTAAAACAATAGATCTAAGTGTTGGGAGTCACCATATGTGTTGAAAAAAGCCTCCAAAGGCTGAAAATCACTAAGTCACACACTATAACTTAGTAATAAAGAAATTTAAGATTTCAATTTCGGTCCCACCACGTGTGCGAAATCTGTTGGAGCTTAAAATTGCACTGTGTCTCATATCTAAAGGAACTAAGTCTTTGAGTAAACAATGGGACCTTCTACAAGTTGTGGGACCTTGCATTCTTGAGACATACCTCCGAAGAAGGCCAGTTCCTCTACCTATTTATACCGTTACTATTATTCCTAATGTTGAAAGTAAAACCTAAGATAAATATGCCAAGGGACCAGGGGAGAGAAGGAGAACACAAAAATGGAAAAATAAACTAAGGAGGTGATAGCACGAGAAATAAATTGGGGTGAAAATGATCATATTTGAGTGAAAACGAAGGAGTATGCATAGATGAAGACTAGACACACATAGCATGAGACCAAAACACAATTGGAAAAGGAGATGCAAGGGATGTGAAAGCACACCAAACACACAATTTGAAGGAGAGGCAGGAAATAAGAATAAAAATAATTTAACGCAAATAATATCCAAAAATAATGATTCTATTACTTCTAGAAATGCACAGTTTATTACAATGGTGTATGAGGCCGATATCCACATGCAAGGACCAAATCTAAAGGTATGCAACTCAAAATACAAGGCAATGCCTATACAAATTGAAATAATCTAACCCTTATCAATGAGAAATGTTCTTACATTTATAGATGAATGGATGAGAGGAAAAAGAGAACGAGGGAAAATCTGATTTGAAAACTCAACCAACAATGAATTCTGCAAATCCCCCCGCCAATTTGTCAAATGTGTTTCTCCATGTTTGTTTGGCATGTGGTGGAAGGAAAGGGGATGAGATCTAAAAAAATCAAGTGGTTGGAGCAATCAGATCTTGTATTAATGGCATAAGAGACATTTTCTATCTTTTCACCTACCCAATCCCACCAAAATTTGAACTTAAGTGATCTGGAGTGTAACCCATGTCATCAGCTATTTTTTCATCTTCTACCACATGTCACACCTTAGCTGGTTGCAAGGATATGATTCCCTATTGATGTGATTTGGTAGGTTGCATGTGGTTCACTCAATGTTTGAAATTATATATGGCACATGAAATAGCACAAAGGAAAGCAACAAAGGTGCATGAAGGAAAGAAGCGCAGAAGAAGAAATCATAAGGAGGCACACAAAAGTAATGCGCGTGGGAGAAAGGGAAAATTACCTGTGGGAGGAATGTATGCAAGATGTGAAATCATTACAAGATAATTCATGGTGAAAAGGAAGGGGTGTACAAGTATTTCAAGGACTTAGGTAATTTTGGAAAACAATTTTAGGGTTTACGCAAAGGGTGTGTGAACTGTCGGGAGGAAGGTGAATACATAAAGATTAGGCACGACGGAAAATGGAATAGAATAGAAGAGATAAGAAGGAAAATATGGGAAGTATAGGAAATGAGTGTGCAAGGGAACATGAGGAACAAGATCCAAGGAAACATGCTAAGAGAACAATTAAACTACATATAACTTACAATGTAGAACCTTAAAGCTAGAATGGAAGTATACATTGTCCAAGTAAGTAGCGGAGTTATTTTGGATAATAGGACCCATTAAACCACATGATAAGACACCAAGACATCAAAATAATCCAAAACCTTCTAACACACCCTTTGTAACCTCTTTACTCCCTACACCAATGTGAACAAGCCAAATTTTCTTTTATACATTCAAATTGTCAAAATGGAGGGAAATCTTAAATTCAAATTTTTGACTAATTAAACTCTAGTAAACACCCTGGAAGGAATCCTAATGACTCACGAGAAGAACCTAAGACCCACTAAACAACCAAAATTTGACATGCTAATACTATTAGCAAGGTAGGAGAGATATTCCTGCATCATACTCCTAAGGGAATAATAAAGATTCCCTATACCTTATGATTTACAAGATTGTTCTTCATCTTCCTTTGATTCCAGCTTAAAGATGAACTTCTTGAAGTTTTCCTTGATTTTTTTACCATGCCTTCTTCAATTCCTTCATGTTACTCACATGCTTATTTACCCTTGCATTAATCATGTTCATGAGATGAAGAATAGTTCTAGAACTCGGTATTGATATATGAGCTTGGATGGGTAAGTGCAGCAAGTTGGGGGACCAAAAAGTGGACATCAAATCCTAAATTTTACATCAAAAATAACAAAACATAAAATTTTCTCTTCCACTGAGACTTGAACCATGCCAAAAATAAAAAACATGTCACAAAAATGGTACCATCACATAGGGAGACTGTTATCTTTGTAGAAATATTGATTTTAAAGTGAATAGAATATGATAAATATCATTTTATAATTTTTACTAATAGTAGGTCTTTAAGACACTTTTTCCGTGAATGTTCATGTCTACATTTAAGATTGCAACTTTTTTTTCACTTATCAGAATGTGATAAAATCTATACCATCCCAACCATGGTAAAATTCTATACACGTTAAAAAAAGTATTTGATTTCGATATTTTTTGATGAAGTTATAGTGGGAAAACGGAACGTGTTCCATTTTCTGTATGTTTTCAGAACACTTTCACGGAAAAATCATAAAAAAAAATTACTCAAAAAATACAAAATAAAATCTATCCCAAGATAGACAGTGGCATCTAACTTTTCACTAAAGGAAAAAATATATCAAGTTTCGGTCATCCAAATCGCGGGAAAATAGACTAAAATCTTATATGATTTTTTTCAACATACCAAGTCATTGAATTTTGAGTATTTAATATAGCTAAACTTGTAAAAAAAAATTAAAAATAATAGTTTTGAAACTAGATTCTAGATGCTACGATTCATATTTATATAAGTTTTTCTAATTTTGAGCGCACGCATTGCTAATAATCCCTACAAGTTGATATTTTGTTGTTATTTATAATATGACGTCCACTTATGACCCCTTTTTGGCCACCCAACTTGCTGCACTTACTCGGATATGATGCATATTCTCAAGCACAAGGTGGAAAATATAGCATACTGATCCAAGTACGATCAATTTTCTAAAGAAGATAATTGATTCAAGGATGAAAAATATTGTAAGAATCATGGGACAACTAATGAAGACAAATGAATAAATGACCTTGGTCAAGGATCACTTTTAGAGGCTCTTCTTTAATTGGAAGCAAAGACATCATGGGAAGACTTCTCATTTCCTTGGGAATATGATACATGAACATCACTCCCGAGATCGATCTAAGCGTGTCATGGAAAAATTTTGGTTTGATAGGTACTTTAGGGGTAATTATGTGTTTTAGGAGTCTTTTGAAGTGGTTTTGTTGGGCTCAAGAGGTGAAAATTCAAATTACTGAGTTTCACTCCATTTTGTGCAATTTAAAATTTTGAACCTTGTTTGAGCCAATTTTGGATTTCTTACTTAGTGTAGGCATCCTAGAGTTGGTCTTAAGAATTTTTATGGGTGATAGGGTTAATATGGCCTCCTAAGGAGCCTTTTCATGTGTGTAGTTAATCATATAGCTTGTAAAGTTCATTCAAGCTCCTTTTTCTTGATATGTGACCTCCATATAACCTTTTCATGTAACCATAAAGGTTAGTAATTTGGCCAAATAAAGTAAATGAGGTTGATATTTTTATCTGTAACTATTTTCACACATTCCTTCAAATTAAATAGAATAATTGGATCTCCAAGAACGTATTTGAGAAGAATACACTTTTACAAACAATTGGTAATGTGTGGCAAGACTCGTATGTTATGTTTTTGTGAAATGTATAACTTTGTATATGAAATTTGATGGTTATTATAGTTGGTAATACATATTCTAAGAGTTATTTATAAGGATTATTTTATGAAGATATTGACTTTTTTTTAGGGTTTGAATAAACTCGTAAAACTCACATATGCTGAGTGCTTTTGAAGACCATAATCTAACCAAGGAGGTCAAGTTGGGACTAAAATTAGATCAATGAGGTGAAGGATTATGAATAATAATAATATTGAAGGCATGAAAAGACTTATTTAAGACCATTAAGTTAATATTTTAGTGTTGAATGTTAAGAAATATGTTGCACAATCTTGAAACCCCGATTTTATGGGCATACCATGGTAACTATTGTCTTATTTGAACATTATAGTGATAAATAAAACCTATTGTTAAATTTGGGGGCTTACAAATTTTAACATAGACAATATTAATGTGATTAGAGGCATTGAAAGAAATAACAATTCAAATGGTGATGAAAATATGTTCATTCACAAAGGCTCATTGTGTAAAACCCTTAGGGTTTGAAACAAACATGAGGATGGATGACTTAAAGAAAAAAATTAGAGTTTAAAATTTTCAAGGAGTTTAATATGACCCTAGGAACATATATTTTATACCTTCTATGTTTTGAAAACCTCGAGGAAAACTATATTTTTCATCGGGAGGTTTGGAGACTTATGAAAGAACAAGAAAACCTAATAAGAAGTATGGGAGAGTGAATTTGGTGTACTTTTTACACAGGAAGACATTGTGAAACTTCAAAACTTAAGAATTTCCCAAATGGGTAGTCAAAAAGGTTAAGTTAATGTGTTTTGAGTCATTCTTTCAAAATATATGCCGAAACTTCACTTAGGACACGGTTGGTAAGGAAGGTCTAAGCCTAAAAAGAGGATAGAGAATAAAAAGACACTTGCATTGTGAATTGAGCCAAAAGAATCAACACACGCATAAATGAGCATAATGGGTACTCAAAATGTCTTGGTTTAGTTCTGGGTGTTTTTGGAGTGTTCTAACCACCATCTCACCTCAAGCATTGCTTTTAAGAAACTTAAGGGACAATTTTTGCAAATGGAAGTCAATTTGATCTTTTATAGTGATTTCCTCCAATTTGGTGATTGAATTGGTCTAACACAAGGATAGTGAACATGTTTCAAGAATTGAACAAGTTATTTTGAGAATTTAGAGAAAAATAAATGTTTAGAGGATTTCCTAGTGTTGAGAAAGGTGTCATTTTTGTAAGCTAAGACCTAAAATGAAGTTGTTTGGTCAAACTAACTTGTTTGAGTGAGTGATAGTGTGATATGCTCTGCATAATATTTATCATTTAAATATGGTTTTTAACCATACAATTGTTTCTTGAAAGTGTGGTTGTAGGTCTATTGATTCTTTGAGAGTCATTAGGTGTTAGTTTGTAGTTAGCCTTTTCAAAATTTGAATGTTGCATTTTCCCTCCTAAATGCAAATTTAAATCTTGAAGGCCTTTTGGCTTGATTTTTGGATTTTTTTGTATTCTATGGGTCATTTATGGATCTTCAAGCATGTTTTAAGGTTGTGATAGGACCTATAGAGTCTTGGTGTCATAATTTGAGTGTTTAGGTGATGGGTTCTTGGAGCTCTAATTAGATATCCTAATGACTTGTTAAGAGCCTAGCATGTGACAAATAGGTGTAAAGGTTTGCATTCGGTTAGAAATTGGTGGAAGGATTATAAAAGGAAAATTGTAACTAATTACAACTCATTCCATTTGAATGAGAAACCCGAACTCCAAGAAAGTTTGAAAGAAAAACTTTTTGTGTATACACAATTTTTATGACATATTTCGGTGGTTTTTTATGATTTTTTGGTGATCGAGAACCTGTTCATGTCATCTAATGAAGATAAATAAGAGATATTAAATGAGGTAGGGATTATTTTGGTGTTAAAAATGTGATATTTTATCAATTATATTACGATATAGGAAGAGAAACTTCAGTACAAACCTATAGAAGTTATTTGAGACTACTAACAATCCCAAGTCTACTAGATAGTGAAAGAATTCAAGAAAATGAAAAAATATCTTGACTTAATTAGAGATTTTATATATTATCATACCACAAGACATCCTCAAATTTCCTTGAATTTTTGTACTTGGTATTATTTGTTTGACCAAACTATGTAATCGAAACAATCAAGTCAAGGTTATTAAATTGATAAAAGAATTTGTTAAAAGAATAAATGTTGCATTTGAACAAGCTATTTAATACTTGAAAAGGACTGTAATAATATATAAAAACCTTGGAAGAGGAGATACTACAAGATTTATATATGTAAAGTTCTTAAACAAGCCTCAAATCCCTAGATGCTTTGTTTTCTCATAACAGTATAAGTGTAAGTAGCTCAAATTTCATCAACGTTGAATGAAGACACTACATTGTCAATCTCTTATGCTCAAGAATGTTAATATAGGCCTTAGGGGAAGATATTAGGTTTTGGAAATTATTATAGGTTTTTTGTGGCAATATGTCATCTCTCGAGTTCTACTATAAACCCTCTCATGGTTTGAAGTCAAACAACAATTTGGTGGATCAAAAATTAAAAAAAATCCCAAATGTGAAACTTTCTAATAAGAATCAACACACCTCCTATTGATGGATTTTCAATATTTTAAGGTTATAATCACTACATGAAAGCTACAGTTTCTAACAATCAAGTTATAGACATGTAGAAGAAGTTTAGAAGACATAGAGTGCGTAACCAAATGTGAATTGTTATTCTATTACTCATTATTAGAACCTAAAAATTGGATGGAATCATCTTCATCAAGGTTACATTAAGATTCAAGTGAAATATACCCTAAGAAAATCTAAAGAAGTGGAGAAAATGTGAAATTCTATTGGTACACCTTTAATGCACCATGAGAGATGTAATTTAGAAAGCTGTGAATGTGGATTTGAAATTATATTTGTAAAGGAATGTTCCTTGAAATTTTGAGCACAGGTAAATAAGAAAAATGGGTATTTAGATTGGTGATTTGTTTGTACATTTTGGGCTTATAACTAAATTTATGCTCAAAAACACCCCGAGACAAGGCTAGAAAGAGACTAGATAAGTAAAAAGGGAGAAATGTGGAAAAATAATCTAACAAAGGATTTAAGGCCTAAAATTGATCCCACACCTATAGGAGGTAAGAGGGTACTTAGTAATTAATTGGATTTGTCCTAAGTAGTTGTGGTTGTTCCAACTATGAACTCACATGGTCTTTTGCTTATGAAGCGTATAAAGAGAAGTTTTAGAGAAAATAGGTGAATTTATGATTCATAATCATTTTACATTATATGGTTGGTTGTTGTTGCATGGGAAGAAGTCTTGAAATAAGGTAAATGGAAGGAACATGTAAATTTAACCATATCTATCTTACATTGGCTAGTTTGATGAGTTCTTAACCTTGGAAAAAGTATCATTTTTTTGCAAAGTTTAAGATTTTTTTAGTCTTTGGAACCTTCTATCATTGTAACTTGATTAAGTATTAATTATTTCTACATCATTTGGTATCAAAGTGGGAAATAGATTCTTGAAAATAATAAAATATTGTTTTGAGAAGTGATTGTAGGAAGAAGATAAGATGGTGTAAGTGAGAGAAGAAAGAAGAGAAGATGGATAGGATGATGGGGATCTTGATGATGAAGATATAATCACTTACAATCAAATCAATAAGTTAGAGTGATCAACCAATCAACAAACTTACCTTTTCCACAAAAACAAGTACCCAGTTTCTTAATCCTAAAACAACTCCTTAAGGTTATTTTTGAGATTAAAACCCTATTTAGGCTTATAAACCTCTTGTAATATATTACTAATCCAAATTCAATGCTATGTCATCTATCAAATTGATCAAAATCAACCAAAAAGTTCAAATGTCTTACTTTATTGCAAAACTACCTTTTTAGTGTTTCTCAAGTGATTTTCATTGGTGTTTTCATAGTTAGAGCTATCTATAAGTACCCATAATAAGATAAGAACATTTCTTAATAACCTTTTCCATCCTTAGAGTGTGTGAAAAATTGCTTGGTTAAATTCATTTGTTAGACCACCTATTCTTCACCTATTTCCACCTCACTAGCTTAAACCCCTACTAGCCCGCCAATGTTGTTTTTATCCTTTAAATTTTGACTTCAAGGTTCATTTAACAAACCAAGACCCATTTGGAATACCAATTTGGCTGATTCTCCTCTATGAAAAGTTTCATTATGACTTCCTTATTAAAATTTCACTAAAATCCTCTATTCTCAGTTATAATTAGGTCTTAGGATTGTGTTATCACTAGTAATTAAGATAGTCATCAATAACTAGTAACTAATACTTTGGTTAGAATTAATTATTCTTGAAATTTTTTTCCATTCCAATTTGGTGCTATGTATGAAGTCTCAAGCCTCAATTCAAAGGATCAATCTTAAATCTCAATTTCTTCTTGTAACTAGACCTCTAATCTCTCTCTGCAGACCAGTAGATGCTCTGACAAGACGAAAGAATAACTTCCAACCTAAAAATTTGATATTATGGTTCTTTTATTGCCAAGATAAGTATCACTACACTTCAAGCTCTAAAAATGTCAATCCTTTCTCAAATCATTTCTTAACTAGAGAAAAACAAGGCTTTAAACCTGTCTTTGACAAGCTTACTATCTATTGTCATGCAAAGGAAAGAACTTCAAGATCCTTGGGTTATAATATTTTGCAATTCTATAAGTTGTGTAGAAGCTTACAATTGAATCTCAGTCTTTTGTATTGAATTCACAATCTTAAAATGTTGTTTTAACCACAAACCCTAAGGAGTGTTTCATCTCGAGCCCAAGAATCCTTATTTTTACCTTCGATGCATAAAATTTATATTTAGGGTCTAAAACTTACCTCAAAATCTCAATTACCTTCTTCCTTGAAGATGTCTTGATGGTGAAACTTTAATAAACCTTAAACTTCAAAATCACTCAAAAACTTTCAAATATGGCTTAAGAACAGGCTTTCTCAATATTATGAAAGTTAACACAAAAAGATATCCCTTTCACCTTATTTTTAAAATCCCTATTGGGATGGGATGGACTTGTAGATTCTCAATATTCCTTTCTTGTTACACAATTCAACCTATTAAATAGGAACTCTCACCAAATCTTGCAAACTTGGTCTTGAATGGTCTCCCAAACTAATTGTTACATGTTTGTATAGTCTATTTAAACTTATAACCACACACTCAAACAATGAAATCTCTCAAAAACTAATGTAAACACATAGTGCCATACTTATTACCCCGCATAATTTCCATTATCATAACATGCACAAGTTAAATGATTTCCTCAAGCATAATATGCATATTTGAAAGTGTATCATCTATTGTTTACAAACAAGAACTTATCCAAAAATACTTGAAGCTTCTTCTCATTCCCATTCAAATGAGAATGACCAAAAGTAGTTACATTTCACATTTAATATCCTTTCCATCAATTTTTAACCAAAGGAAGAACTTAGACCTCTTGGTCACATGAGTAACTTTTAGACTTAACACTAAGATTCTTAACTAGACATCTAAGTCCTTAACTTCTAAACCAAAATCATGATTTCTAGACCCTTATTGGTCCTATTTTATGCTTGAAATTACATTTATGGTCCATAGAGAAACTAAAAATCTTAAACAAGCCAAAAATTGCCTTCAAATCAAAAAATTTCACTTTTGGAGGGAAAATTCTCCATTAAAATTTTGAAAATCCAAGACACGAACTAACATACCTAGGTGACTCCACATAACCTTATAAACCTACAAACACAATATTAAGCCAATTTTTTATGTTTCCATCCTTATTTACATGTTATATATGATTCTCTACATCATACTCTTAGGAAAAGAAAAATTGTGAGCTCTATAGTTTTTCTTTTCTTCTTCTTCTTACAATTTCTTTGATCTTCATATTTATTGTGATCTTCTCTCCATCTTCAACTTTCTCACTCTACATTTTTTAAACCCTATGATTTGTTTGGTTCTCATTATTCACTATGTATTGATGGTTAGGGTATGCCTCTATTGGTGTGTGTGACTATCCAGTCATCGTCCACATCACCTAGGTGAGTCATCTCGCCTTGCGAGAGTCATAGGTCTTAGGAAGTCAAATGACAAGTGTCAAATTCTGTCATAGAATTTGACATTGTCATTTGCGTCAATGCGTCATAGGAGTTACATTCCTTATTTGGAATTGTAACTTCTCTTCTAGTGGCGTCATATGCATCAGTCAACATCATATGCGTCAGTGGCGTCATTGAGTTTCTTTCCATGTTTAGGCATGGGGGTTACACAACACCCCTATTTGTACTTCCTATTTTTCGATCTATGAGCATGAGCAGACCCATTCTTCTTACTTGCAATCTTCTTTCCATTGTTTCGAATCTTTTGTATTGCGTTGGCTTGATGTTACCATTAGAGTGCAACTTCATTGTGATGCATCAGTTTTCGACATCAGTTCTCGCAAATCCCTCTTTCATGGTATCAGAACTAGTTTCGGTAAACGTGCACTCTTCGTTTCTCAGTTGTTTATTACTTCTAGTTTCTTCTCATTTCCTTGTGTGCAAGTTTTTTTTTATTATCATTTTGGAATTATTGCTCACCTTGTATTAAGGTTTCAGCAGTTGCAAGTTAAGGTATTTGGTTGGTTTGCTTATTAATGAGTTCATATTTGGATATTTCTAGATCTTTGTGGGGTCATTGTTTCGGGTTATTTGTGTGTTTCTTACTGGTTGTGTTTAGATTCAGCACCGCAGGTAAAAGAAGATCTTTTTTTTTTGGCGTGGACCTGTGATTACTAGTTGGGATCATTGTTTTTTCTTCACCGGTGTATACTCAGACTATTCCGAGCTTTTTCCTCATCATTGTGGTTCCTTGCTATCTTGAAGTTACCTCTTGCCTGGTCTCAAAATGTTTTTGCGAGCCTGCTGAAAACCTCTCACGTTTTTTCCTGGTCTCTCACATTTTTGCAAAAATACTCACGTTTTTGCCTGGTCTCTCACGTTTTTTGCAAAACTACTCACGTTTTTGCAGATTGTTCCCCACGCTCAAACCTCCGTCCCAGAATTTTTTTGGGCTTTTCTAAGTGTTTTCTCCTTCCAGAATTTTTTCACCTTGTTCTCGTGTGTTTTTCTCTCCTGGTTGTGTTTTCTCCTATGTTCTAGGCGTTCAAACCTGCTCTGCATTTTCCTCCCATGGTGTGTTTTCTCCTCTATTCCAGGCGTTCAAACCTGTTCCAGGCGTTTTTCTCTCCACTTGGCATTTTGCACTATCCTCCGACGTATTTCTTCCAAATTGACATCTTATTTTTTCTTGTTCCTACGTTTTTCTCCATTTTGGCATTATTCTTTGCACGCGATGGCATTTCGCATTTTCCTAGCACGTGTGGACAACTACGGTTCTTTTTCCGTAATATCTCTCTAAAAATATGTTTTTTTATTCACTTTTCTTAAAAAAACGTGTTTGCATTCTTTTTACCTTATCACTCTTCTAAAAAATGTGTTGTTTCATTACTTTTAAAAGGTATAAGGTAAAAAAATTACATTTTATTGGCATTGTAAGTTTTTTGGCTTGTTTTATTAACCTTCCGTCGAGTGCCGAAGACGAAGGGTGAGGTCCGGATCGCGGTGGCTAATCCCCCCTCGCAATACAAATAAACCCTATCTCAAATTCCATGTCATTTCCAATGGGCATACATACAACACCTTTTGCATGTGTTTAGGGCACTTTTTTAATCCGTTTGCAGGCTTATTGGCTTTTTTCTCATCAATTGTGGGAATTGGTTTTTGCTATAACTTTTGACTCGTTGCTCGGTTTTGAGCACTTCTTTAGTCAAAGTTGCATGTTTTTTCGCACTCTAGATGATGGGATCATTGTTTTTGTAAGTTAACTAATTTTATAAAGTGCCAAATTCAGGGGGTGTCTTTATATTGCTTAATTCAGCTCATTTTTTTCTTGAGCTTTGTTCTATTCCCTTTTTGTGGACTTGTGAGCACGTCCGCCATAGTCTTACGACAAAGGAATTCTTCCATGCAACATGAGAAACTATTTCTCACAAGGCTTTCTCTTCCCCTTCTTGTTTTCTCTCATTCTTGTGCTTGCTTACATTGTCGATCTGTTACGCCCTATGAACCTTGATTATTGTCTCCACCATTGCGCGTTATTACACTAATTGCAAGGTGAGTGACAAAATGGTTCTCAGAACACGGTCGCATCTGGTTGTAATCAACACACTGAATTATAAAGTGCCACAAAAAGGGGGGGTTAATCTTGTGTTCCTTGGAGGCTCCTCTCGTCATGGACATTGAATTTCATCGCACCATTGTTCAACTAGGACCCAGAAACTACCTACAATGGAAGAGCGGGATACTCGATCATTGTATTATGTAATATTTATTACCACATCTTCTTGGGTTGGCACTTGAACCTATTGACTGCATTCATCACCAAAATTGGTTGAATGAGAATGATATGAAATACAAAGCTTCTTTGTCTTACTATACCAAAGGATATTCAACGTCGATTAGAATTCACCGAGTCACGCATAGAGCTTGGATATTCATTCGAATTTTCATGGAGAATTTGATCCTCCTTCATTTGGTTATGGATATTTTAATGATCTTGCATCCATGGAGGAAAGTGAGTTCACTGATACTTTTTCTTATGAAGGGCCACCCCACATATTTCTCTCGCATGCTCCTTCGTAACATAGTATTGCTCCTATCATAGTTTCTAGTGACTCTCCTCCACAAGACTCTTGATTGAATTCTCACCTGTGAACCATGCTGCCTTGGATATCCGGTTTTCCCCATCATGAGCATCTACTAATTCTGTTGATTCTAGCCTGGAGATTTTTCCATCCCCTGTTGCTTCCAGAGACTTCGATATTGCTTCTTCAAAGGGTTCTTATAATCCTCCACAACAGGACATTGATTTCCTTGATCGAGACTTGGATGATGTGCTTGAGGATAAGCGACATCACAAAGGCAACATATTCTTCAACCTACTACCTCTTTCGAGATCAGAGTTGTCATCCCACCAACTTCCATTGACTCTCCACCGCAGCAGGTTCATTTGCCCCTTCCGGCTCTCTTGATGATATATCTATATTTGCGGACTCTCACCTTATGGAGATTGATAGGATTGTCACCGCTTCTCTTGACATATTATCTCCTTCTCATATTGGGCCACCTTCTAGCACTCTCCATGTTCCTCCTCCTTCTAATCATAGACCTTTGGTCCCTTCAGATTCATTAGGAGTCCATCAGAAATCATCTTCCTGGGAGTTGGATAGTGCTTCTTTTTTTCTCTCTTCTCCTCTTCTTCCTTCCAGAAAGATGTTGTTTGTACATGGGCACCTTATCAGGCCTTTAGTTTCTAGGGTCCCATTGACACATCCTTTTTAGTTGTCTAGGGATTCTTCTTTTTATTTTGGCTTACCTTGTCCTCTTCAACAGCCTTCGATGAAGGGGGTGTTGTGTGTGTGACTGTCAGTCATTGTCCACATCACCTAGGTGAGTCATCTCACCTCATGCGAGAGTCATAGGTCTTAGGAAGTCAAATGACAAGTGTCAGATTCTGTCATAGAATATAACATTGTCATTTGCGCTAATGCGTCATAGGAGTTACATTCCTTATATGGAATTATAACTCCTCTTCTAGTGGCCTCATATGTGTCACCAACGTCATATGTGTCGTTGATGTCATTGAGTTTCTTTCCATGTTTAGGCATGGGGTTACACAAAGACCCCTATTTTTACTTCCTATTTTTCAATCTATGAGCATGAGCAGCACTCCATTCTTCTTACTTGCAATCTTCTTTCCATCATTTCGAATCTTGCGTATTGTGTTGGCTTGACATTACCATCGGAGTGCAACTTTGTTGTGGTGCATTGCTTTTCGACATCGGTTCTCGTGAATCTCTCTTTCAACCTCTAATGGGGATTCTTTAGACTATTCTTCTCTTCTTCAACTATCAAGTATTCTTCTTAGACTCGTTGCTCACCACTCGCTTTGAACACCATGTTTGGAAGGGTTTGATAAATGTCCACCAATAATAAAGAAGCATGATATAGTTGATAAAGATGAACCCATCATGGAATCTGTTAGGTAAATTAATTATGCATTGTATTAGGTAATTTATTAGTTGATTTTTTTATATAATAACCACATTATTTTCATATTGTTTATTTGTTGCATTATTTTTGTAACTATATTTGTTTGTATTTAGTTGGTTATTGCTTCTCGTATGTATTTTGGAAGTTGTTATGATTTCATTGTACCTGTGTAACCTTGTATTTTTCTACACATGGATGTTTAATTCCTATAAGAATTACAACCTCTCTATTGTAAATTGATCGGTTGATTAATAAAATATTCAAAGCTTCCATCCATGTTTTACAATTGGTAACAGAGCTGGTTAATCTAGACCTATGAGAAGAGAAGGTGTGGAAAGAGAGAGAAGAGATTAGAGAAGCAAGCTTGCAGCAATTGTGAGCCTGCATGACCTCCTGCAACTTCCCATCCCCATCCATACCTCCCCATAACCTCCTGTTTGTTCCAGGTGTTTGGAATTCAAATTTGTTTTGACTTTGGTACACCTTGGACAAGGGAAAATTTGCTGTAGGAATAGAAAATTTTAAAAAAATCCCCAACATGGGTTTTACCTCTAAATTTAAAGGTTTGTTGATTCCCTACTAACTCGATAGATTTTTGCTAAATTTGGAGGAACTAGGTTACATTTTGGAAAAAGCTCAATCAAGTTGTTTGAGCTTACCACCGAGCCCCTAACCAAGTTTGTTTGCATCATTAGAGGTGAGTTGTTTTCACTCCACCTGCACGAGCTCTATCGAGTCTCTATATCGAGCCTCTATCTCGAGTTGTTTCAAATCACACGTGCATTGGGTGAGTTCCAGTGAATTCAGATCGAGCTTCATACAAGGAAAATATTGCATTGTTGTGATAAATCAATTACAAATGGTGTCAAAGTAATTCAATCAACAACGGTGAGTAATACATTTCATGTGAATCTGTTTTACATGTGAATTTGTTTTTATTTAGGCCAAGCCCTCCCACCGAGCCAATATCAATCTAAGTCAAACTTACACCAAGGAAAAATGGCATTGTAGCCATGCAATGTTTTATTGACCACCGAGTCATCCCTAATGCATCTTCGGTGACTTTCAACTTGCATGCACCAACAACAACAAAATCACCACAAAAAGGTGAGCAATTATAAACCCGCAACTTGCAACGCACCGAGAATTTGGTGATAACATCCTAGATCCCTTCTACCTATGACCTACACAATAAAATTCACAAAGTGGTGGCGTTCAATTCAAAAACGGTGGAAAAATCAAACAACTCACAAGTGAATAAAACCGATCAAAGTAGATAAAGAAGAGAAAGATCCATTTTTGGCAACAGGAAACCCAAAAAGGTCCTCAATCCTTACATGCCATGTGGACCTCCTCTCTCCAGCCACATCACCATTGGAAAAGGTTAGTCAATTTTGTCTTTGGATAAATATTTAAACCTCCAGTTTATATGCAAAGCAAACATAATACTATGTTGGATAGGGGATATGCCTTGGGAATAAGAGGTTAAGAGTTCGACCCCACTCAAATTCAATTTTTTTACATACAATATGAGTTAGTGGTGAATTTGGCAGAAATTACCAAATTTGGCATCACATTTAGCGGGAAAACCTCCTCCAACCCGCTAGTTATCACTAAAGCCATCTCTAAAATTTTAGTGAGAAAAACCCTATTTTAGGGAAAATTTGTTTTTCTCCTAGACCTCTTATTTTTTCATTCCGAGCAACTTTTGCTAAAGGAGGTATACCTAAAAATTGCATTTTCAGCTATTTTTTTGCATTTTTGGCATAGAGGGTCGTATTCTCAGGAGGCCACTGGGCCTGAAAAACAAAAAAATTGCCTGTCATTCAATTTTTTCAAAATTTTTAATGTAATTATATGCTTCAATATATTATACTAATTTGCAGGTTTCCATAGTCAACCAAAATACATTGTAATCGCTCGAACCGGCAGAGAATTGTAATAAAAAGAGTGAAATTCGGTTCTAATCACTCACGAGATCCTAGATCTCATTTGTAGTGTTCAATATATATAGTGCCTCCGGGAAGCACTTATGGGTAAAGCAATCGTGACTACTACCGCATTTAATGCCTAATATAGATACAAAAAAATCTAGGCATCAAATCTTTAAATAGACAGGAGTAATAAAGACACATTGCACATTGTATGAGCTATCCCATCCGTCTATGAATGATTTCTCGACATAAATCTAGACTGAGAAATTATCCAAGTATATAGTGAAGTTACGCGTGCATATGAGGATATTTCTTTGAGCCGGTGTCAATAATCACACAGACCCCTTTCAGTATTGTCTTGGTACCATGTATTGAATTCTTTCACGTACATTAACACCTCTTTCACATACCACCAGGTATATAGAAAGGGAGAGCTTCTTCCACATATCGAAGGGTTTATCGAAGGGTGCATATATAGAAAGGTTCAATATATTAGACTGATGGTATATATATTGGGAGACCTTATACCTGGAGTGATAAGAGCCTAACCTTGTCAGTGAATTCTAAAAAATGGGCACCAATGCCCCCAAATTATTTCTTCCAGATTCACAACTACTCAAAGGAAACAACTATGCTACCTAGAAGACAAAAATAAAGACACAACTTGAGTTTGAAGAGATCGGCTTGTTGTGAATGGTACTCTAACTAGATCAACAACTGATACAACACAACAATGATAGTTTGATAGATCGGATCAAAAGGCCAAACTCATCATCTTGTTTAGAGTTTCCAACGATGTGCAACCCCACATTCGAGATGCCAAAATAGCCAAAGAAGCATGGGATAATTTGAGCATGATGTACGAGGCCAAAAATAAGAATGTCATTTTGAATTTACAAAGTCAGTTACATACATTGAATTTTAAGCAAAATGAGAAAATTGAATCTTTCTTGAGAAGATTTGTAGAGTTGAGGGCTTCACTTCTAGCCCTAGGAGAAGTGGTCATAGATGAATCTCTTGTTCCCATTGTTATGAGAGATCTCCCTTCTTCTTACCGCATTTTTGTAACAACACTAAACTTGTCAGATACAACAATGAGTTTTAATAAGTTGGTAAATCTACTGCAACAAGAGGAAGCCATGCATAATAAAGATGATGAAGAGGAGCAGGAAATTTCTTCTCATCAAAAATGGAAAGGAAAAGGAAAAGGTAAACCTAATTCCTATCAAAATTCCCAACATCAGAATTAGTATCAACATCAAGGGAAAACAACGAGAAAAAGTAATGTCTAATATTTAAAAGAGGACATGAGTTGAAAGATTGGTGGTATAATACATGCAAGAAAGGTTCATCAAGTAATTCTATAATCAAGGGAAGAAAAAGAGGAACTGGAAAAGAAGACCCCATCAACAAGAAAATATTGCTTTGAGAAAGAAGAACATTGAGACAATGAAGACTACTTGTACACTTCTTGATCAAGTGAACCATCCACGTCACCTAGTGATGTTGGGTATGTTGATTCGGGATCCACTCGACACATGATTGACCACAGATACTAGTTTACTTAATTAGGGACATTCCGTAAAAAACCATGTTTCTTTAGATGATGATTCTTCATATACAGTTCAGGGGATTAGGAACATTTCTCTACTACTTTGTTCACAAAAATATAGACTATCAGATGTCTTATATGTCCCTGGGTTGACTAAAAATATGTTTTCAATCAGTAAAATCCTAGATCACAACTTAAAAATTGACTTTGATAGTCATTCTGGCAAGAAAACATGTTTAATTCGAGATAAATCATGAGGCTCAAAAATAGTTGCAAAATCCTCCAATGTGGGACGCATGTTCTAGTTTGATTTTTTCCACAAAGATGATTAGGCACTTGTGGCTAAGAACTCTACCTCTGCACAGTTGTGGCATCAGAGACTTGGTCATGTTAGTTTCAAGTATCTTGAGACACTTCGTCGCGTAATATGGTACATGGGTTACCATCTCTTCAAAAGGATACAGATAAGCATCCTCGCTACCTAACACACAAACAACATAGAGCTTCATTCTAGAAGAGTAATTTTTAAGCTCATGGCAAGCTTGATCTAGTTCATACCAATCTTTGTGGTCCAATGCAACCAATTCATTCTAGATTTTAGTATTTCATGCTTTGTGTTGATGACTATTTGAGAAAAATGTGGATTTTTTGTCTTTGTAAGAAAATTGAATCTTTTGAAACCTTCAATAAATTCAAAGTAGCTGTTGAAAATGAAATCGGTCATCACATCATAACTCTCCACTCAAATCGATGGAGAGAATTCACCAATGATGTGTTCAAATACTACCTACAAGCTCACGAGATTCGTCGACAAATTGTTCCTCCACACACCGTAGAAAAATGGTGTTGTTGAGAGAAGAAATTGTACTATCATGGAAATGGTGTGATGATGATCGATTACTCGTACTAACAAAGATGTATTCTCGGGAAAAATTAGTAAAAATAGTTGTGTATTTGTTAAACAGAGTGCCCACGATTTGCTTTTGACGGAGTAATGCTGCATGAAGCATGGTCCAAGTGGAAACCATCTATTGCACACCTAAGAGTATTCACGTGCAAATCAAGTATGCACATACCTAAGAAAAACATAAATAAATTGGACATGAAGTCACAAAAACTTATTTTCATTGGCTACATTGAAGAAAATATTGGGTACAGATTGATGGATCTGAAGACTAGGAGAGTCTACACCAGCAGAGATGTTGAGTTCTTTAAGAATATGAAAGAAGAGTATCCTCCTCCCGATTCACCGATGTAGATTCTTCACCGGTTATAACAATGAAGTCGATGTTCCTGGCATGATGAAAGTGATGATGGGAATGATGGTGATGATCTGATAGAACCACGACCCACGGGAAAAATTCATTGTATGCCCAAGTGGTGTACTAGTATGTTATGAGATGAAATATTGTTGGGCCCTAAACTATGAGTTAAGTACAAGAAGGCACACAGGCATGTGGGACCTAGTTCAAGAAGGAGGCTCGGGGTTCAAGGCGTGCAAGGAATGTTCCTAACAAAGAGGTCACAAAACATATTGTGCACGTGTAAGGAAAAACAAGTTTTGTACTTAGCCGTATTCGGCATCCTAGGAAGCACACGAGAAAATCATGACCCTTGTGGATAAGGTGCTAGCCTGACGACTGGGATCAAAAAGGGAATATTCTAGGCATGCGATGGAAGGTTCCATAAGAGAATCATCATACAAAGTGGAGAGCTCAGATCTGTGAAGGCATGATCCCATGGAGGACCACTTTGACACTTGGCAACCAATCTGTAACTTCTGAAAGGCATGGCGGTGGGTGCTAAGGTTATAAATATAAGCGCTGATAGAAGAAAGATATAAAGGGTGAAGGAGAGAAGAGAGAGGTGAATCCCTACAGAAATAGAGTGAAGGATGTTATGGGTTAGGGATTAGGAGGACTCTATAAGTGATGGTGTATTTAGGGGGATGGGTTTCATTCTTCTTTGTAATATGATGAACATACTATAGCTCTGATGCATGACTTGGCTCTGCATAGTTATATGAGGATCTATTATGACCTCAAGGGATGTAATGTGGATTAATAGATCTGTTAATATGAATATAAGGATCTGTTATAACTCATGTATGTGTTCGAGAGTATAATACTTATGCATTTCCTATCTGTATGAAATATTTCCACATACTTGTTTATTATTTCTCTTTTCTAGATGCAATGAGATAAAAACTCATTCTAGGATCTTAGAATGTTGTATGGTTCTTTTCTATTCTTCTACCTTTGATTATCTATCATAAGATGGTGCATTCTCACAAAACTCACATAAAGGAGAGACTCGAATCCCGTGCATGCCTCGGGTGAGCACCCGGTGCCCCAAGGTGATAGGCCAACGTGCATGGGATTAGACTATTTGTCTAAGGGTATGAAATATGACTACATCTTGGTTACATTTTTAGGACCTCTTTTCAATTTTTTTGTGAGAAATGGCATGCATCTTTTTCCCGTAATGCGTGATGATAGATCGTATGACCTTAGAAAGTGTTGAAACATGGTTCAAGATAATGAAGGATGAGTTTTCTCAAATATTTAGCACTTGACTGAGTTCGATGCACACATATGGGAAAAGAGAAGCTATACCATGAGTGTATAGACATTATTTTGCTACTTCCTAGTAGAAATATATGAATCACTTTCAAAGCATATGCATCTAGATCTAGTTGGTATTATAGATCACGCATATAGATGCATTATGACTATTAGAGGTTAAAAGATGTAGATCTAACTTTGAATCTGCACGTACCCAAAATTGTAGGGTACTGCACTACCGAAACGATGTTACACATGCCCCAATGATGATACAAGTCTCCTTGCAAGGTGTTTGGAATCCAGAAAGGCTCACCAAGTATACGCTTGTATCCCGCATGCCCCGCTCAGCCTCCGCGTGCTTTGTTTTACCCTTTTCCCCCTGTTTTCTTGCATTTTAGGCTTCAGTGATGAAACCACCACCCCGATCGGGCGGTGGTCCCGTGACCGCCGCCAGAAAGAGCGGCGGTCTCGTGAATCGCCACCCTGTATAGGCGGTAGTCCCATAATCGCCACCTTGCACATGGACAGCGGCAGCCCTATACTCATTTTCCAGATTCTTTCGATGATCATGTCAAACATAAATATTCAATTTTACATGCTTTCTTTAACCACTTTGACTTGCATTTATGTTTTTGGCTCCCTGCTAATAGTGTTTTTCCTTTGTTTATAGTAAAAGAGTTCAATTAGGAGTTACCCTCTAGTAATTGCATTTTCTATAAATAGCCATCTTGTTTTCAAACAAATGGCCCCTCACCTTCTCAATTCTCTTATTCAGTATTTCAATTTCTTGCTTAGAATTCTATCAATTTCATGTTTTTCTTCCATTGTTGGTCTTTTAGAGGTCATATAATCTTCTTGTTTCAGTCTTATTCCATTGCTGCTCCATACAATTAGTTTAACATAGAATAGCTTCATTTCTAGACTAGAATCCATTAAAGTTGCAAGTTTTGTTTTGTCACAAGGATAGATTCTAAAAATCTTGGTACACTTGTCTTGTATTCCCACAATAAATCCCGCTAAGAATTGCATAGTCAAGAACCTGTTCACTTGTGCTATCCCTCTCCTACTCACATTGTATTTGGTCTATATCCAAAGCTTCCATTATTCGAATACCATCTTCTATTGATACCGTCATATACACACTTTTCTAGATTCATGAGAACGCGAAGGAATGAGGAGATCACACCGAGGGGACAAAGTCACACACAACCTGGATTTTCCTTTGTTCTTTAAATGCCAGGTTTGAGCTATCAAAGTTCTAGTTACAACGTATCAAATAGAGTAGTAAATTATTTCATTTCAGTTAAGCTCACTTTTAATATTGCCAAGGAAGCTATGGGAATGATAGTTTATGAGAAACTATGATTTGTTCCTCAATTCTGAGGTAGGATTGAAGGTTTTCAATTAAGTTAATTAGCTGTCTTTTATCTAGATTCACACATCTGCACAGGTGAATAACCACACTGGGTTATCTCACTTGTTTAGTTTTAGTATAAAAGTAGTTTAATTGTTGTTCGTAATTATAACGTTTCAATCATATATTTTGTTTAGAGTAGTTTCCTTTTCAGCAATAGTATAAATTATTATTTTCAGTTTAAGTTAATTCGGAGACTTCAAAACTAGATTAACATTTAGATCTTAGGATAAACCACTAGGGAATTTATGCTACCCATTCATAGCCTCTAAATATCCCCTTTGTCATTTAGCTATCAGGAGATCACACTACCAGATCTTAGTCACTGATCCTCCTATAGTTAGCTATAGGAAGGTTACTTGTCGATTCTCATCCTCACCTGTAGCTTTTCTATCGTTGAAAACTAGCCATAATACCGGTTGTGGCTTCATCTAAGTCACCCACATTACAGACCACCGGTTGTCTCGGCACGACCTCGAGAGGTCGGGTATGGGGAAAGTCACTTGCCGATTATCATCCTCACATGTCACTTTTTTGTCATATAAAATTGGTGAACCCAACATGAAACGAACATGCAACCTTCTTAATTACTTTATTTTAGTTCAAAGTTCACTCTTGATATCACTAGGAAGCTATGGGGATTGATAGTTTCTAATAAATCGTGATTCATTCCTCACTTATGAGGTAGGATTGAGAGTCTTTCAATTCAAAATAAATTGGTGCTTAAATATTTATGATAAAATCACAATCTGCATAGGTGAATAGCCACACCAGCTAATTTGTTTGTTTTAAATTTTGTTATTAGATTAGTTGTTTATTTTCTAAATAAACTAGAATAGCTTCTCTTTAATTTCATTGAAATACGTCATTGAAAATAAAAAAATAGAAGAATGCTTGCATAGTGTAAATAATTCTTTTATAATCAGTTTATTAATGTTAGTTAAAAGTTGAAACACTTTGTATGACAATCACGGGACCTAGAGAACCTAGAGAATGTATATTTGAACCAATAGTGCCTCGGTTGAATCTACCCACAACATTAGTTGATATAGATCAAGACCTTAGGATAAGGGTTTTTCAAGAAACAAAAACTTACAAGCAATTAGTGAACAACTGAGAGGATTAAATATCGAAGACAACAAAGCTTACACATTTTGGTCAAACTATCCAAACTATAGACTACCTTGATAAAACATCTGAATGACCGTTCAAGGATTCGAAAGAGAGAAATCATTTGGTTGCGATCTTTTGGTTCCACAACCTGACGCAGGAGACCTCCTCGTTGACATAGATACTAGCTTACGCATTCAAGTTGCTAGAACACTTGTTAGTTACTCGAAAAAAATTATACAACTTCTAGTTCTAAACATAAAGGCTGAAAAGGAATATGCTTATTGGATAGTTGGAAGAAGGGATTGATTCTTCACATGACCATAACAGGTCCACAACAACCATGAACTCACAGTTGTGATCCCCAAGTCCCACAACCCAACGGGCCTAAAAATCAGTTAAGCATTGACACCGGCTTTCAAACGCTGGTATTTAGATCCTCACCACTCCCGCCGTGAGATATTATAGCATACGATTCTCCATGTTAAACATAGAAGCCAATCAATCTAATAATTTTCTGGGCTAGACTAGAAAATCACCCATAGTTAACTACAAATTCACTAAATCACCCATCACCATTTTCATGACCTTTTCTGGAGATATATACGAAGCTCCCACATGTCACTTCCCATGTATCCAACAACCAAGAAACAGGATCTCGGTAGAGATCGACATTGATTGGAGCCTCTGAGCAGCCATTATATCCAAACAAACCATTACACCGATTTAGGTTAGGAGGGCCTCCTTCGCCTTAGATTCATAGATTCCATTATTACGTATTGAGGATATAAGATTACCTGATTAGCTTGTCTGTATCCATTCACATTCAACATTCATTGGTTGTCTCGACACGACCTCGAGAGGTCGGGTAAGAGGGAGAAGTAATTATAGATTCCCATGCTTGCATGTCACTTTTCCATTATACAAAATTGGTGAACTCATTGTGAATAAACTAATATTTATCTTTCGTATTCCTTTCTTCCATCCACCTTCACTCTTTCCCATTATTCTGCGGGTATTCATATACCCCCCGAATATGTCGGGATACGATGCATATGGAAGATCTCTCTCGAGTCTTAAAGCAAGTTATAGCCAAACAAATAGGTAACCACTACCCTCACTTTTTGCATGGGCTGATAACTATTCAAGTAATTATTTGTCATCACAAACTCCCTCAAATAAATAGCTCAAGTTCTTCATTCCGAATTGAGGAGTTTGATCAGCTTGCACAAAAACAACAACCAGAGCCTTCGGTGCTCTAACAATATGACGTTTACTAGAGAATCGCTTCATCTCCTTGGGTCTTGTTCTGGACCAAAGATCAATAGAAAATCAGACCCACTCCCCTTTTTGGTTGAGGAGTACTTAGCACGCTTCGCTAAAAGTGAACAACATTCCAAAATATGTATCCACCTCTAGGGAATTTACAAATACAGTCTGATACCTATCCAGAAAACACCCCCATTCCTCCACCTATGGGAAATACCTTGGTGAATCTTGGTAGGGTAATGATCAATTCATAATGGGGTATCATACCCTTTATAACCTCAAGCTATACAACAAACACCCTTAAGGCAAAGCACCGCATCTTCACTAATGGAGGTCATTTCAGCCTTATCCAAAAGGTTAGAGGGCTGGAACTTGCTCAAGAAAAACAAAATTCATAATTTGGGCAAGCAGGAATCCCCAACCCTCCACATCATCCCAGTCAGGTCAACCTCCTTACAGGAATAGGCACATTAGGCATGCCTCCTCAAAATCCTTATACTTACCCACAACAATCACCAACTAGGACCACGTTCTCAAACGCTGCTCCAGTTGAAAACATGACACCTCCCGGCTTGGCACCAAACAACCCATACCAGAAAAATGTTCCTCCTTACTTAAACATTTATTCAAAGTCACCACAAGGAGACATGTTCTCTTCTCCGGGATGTTCGTTCAACCACAGGGATTCCCTTATGTCCCTACAAATGCATATGCTATGCCATATCAACAACCCATTCCACCTCAACCTCACAAGAAGCCCCATCGATGGTCGAGGCCTACACAATAGGGACTTATTCAAAATATTTAAAATATCCCCTAGACTTCACCATACGAAGTGTTATGCTTCCAAGACCTCTCCCGATTTACCCAAATACAAAGGGGAAGGGGACCCAAACACACACATTAAGGCCTATGCCACTGACCATACGGGAATTACTCCTTGGGATGGGGTTGTTGCTAAAATATTCCATAATACCTTAGAAGGTATTAACCTTGATTGGTATTACACAGAATACACAAGCCTCAATACACTCATTTAAACTCATGTCATAATTCATCAAAGCTTTTGACATGAACAATTTGTTAAGAATAGGAATCAGGTAATTCTTGCATATTAAACAAGAACATAATGAATCCACTACTCATTTTATTCAAAGGTGGCATATGGTCCTCTATTCATCAGCAAGTTCTCCAAACATGGATCAAATGGAACTATGTGATTTACTCCTTAATTATCTCAATAGAGAGATAAAGGAAGAAGTCTAGAAATTCCCACTAAGAACTTATAATGAAGTACTCGAGAGTGCTCTCCGAATTGACCAAGCAAAGATACAAATGGTAAATTAACCACTCCCAATCAAAACACCACGGTCTATCCTAATACCAAGAATGTTAATCAAAGACCTAAGATCCTTAACAAGAACCGCAGAGTTACAATCGATGGAGTAGCCGATCAAGTTAAAAGGGTAAACATTGTAAAAATTTTGCCACCTACTAATAATCAGCAAAATAACAATTTTACTCCAACAAACAACATGGTGGATTTTAATCGTCCACCACAGAAACAACAACAAAAATGATGATAAAAAATCCAAACACAAAGTCCAATCAAAACCAAGCTAGATATCAGAGTCAAAACCAAAGGCAACAACCTCAAAATTTTAACTCTAACAACCAACAACCTTATCAAAATTTTGGGCCACAACAGGTTTTAAATCAATAGCCTTGAAATTATAATCCCAATTTATATTGTGGCTTCCACAAGATTCAAGGCCATGATACTAGGACTTGTCGTGAATACAATAAATTCATGCAGTGTTTTCTAGAAGATCAAAAACAACTCTTTATAGATATGTTTTTAGAAAATTCTGTAGTACCCACACCAAATGCTTATGCAGGGGTAGTTTCCCCTCAAAATGCACCCCTCAAGATCTTTAATGATCCACTCCCAAACCGTTCTAACAATAACAAGCTAGATCCTAATGGAACAAACAAGGGTGTCATAATAGGAAATAATGATCATGAAGCTTCAACTTCATTAAATCCACCAGTCGCACCCCAATTAGGAACTCGACCCCAAACTAAGATAGTTGGTTTGGTAGAGTTAGACACCAAGCTACCCGTAGAAACCATAACAAGAACACGAGATTATTCTTCTCAACCTACTCCAAGTTATCCATTGGAACCAGACAACAGTCAACAAACATTGGTAAAACCCATAGGCGCCTATGATTTAATTAACGATTTAACTAAAACCTTCTCTCACATCTCCTTTTTGGATTTGTTAAAGAACTCTCCTACCCATAGAGTTGCCCTCTTAGAAGCATTAGGCCTTGGTCATTTAATCAACATCACTCCTCCTCTAGAAATGTAGGTAAACCATGTAGACTTTGACGTTTATCTGCTGGGGCAGCTAGATAGGGATATGGATTTTATATTCGATATAAGAAAAATTCCAATGACACTTTGAAATTGCAAGAAGAGGTGAACCACTTTACATTTACAAGTTTAGGTCTACAATAATTATGTTAAACGTGCAATGGTTGACAATGGGGTATAGATTAATATAGTCCCCTTCACTTTTCTTCAAAAGTTAGGATATGGAGATAAAAACTGTTCCACGATGCAAAATACGCTAAGAGGTTATGATAGCCTCAAAGACACTTCGATTGGAACCATAGTTTTACCAGTCACTTTAGGACCCAAGACGGTCATCACCGAGTTTTATATTATAGATTAGGAAACCAATTATAATATGATCCTTGGTCAGCCATGGAGACACCACATGAAGGCAATCCCTTCCACACTATTCCAAGAAATAATATTTCTACACTTAGGGAAAATATTTGTGGCACAAGGTGACCCAGAACCCTTTGATATACACCTAGTTGATTTGAAGAAAAGACTAGGCATTCACTCCGAGTTTGAACTCCCAACAAATCAACTCATCAAACCAATTAATTCAAAACCAAAAGAGAAGTTGATACCCACCACAGAGTTAAAAGTTACAAATCCAGCCAAGGACATTCCAACACTCAAAAATGAGACCAATGTTATAAAAAATGGTGTCACTAGGGACTACCACAAAAATTGTCAAGTTCTTTAGAGAAAGACTTACCTATTCTCCTACCATTTTATTTCATGGGTATGGGACACACCTTGGGAATTGCTTCTCTTCCATTAGATGAAGTTTTTAAGGTAGAGGTAACTGAAGCAAAAGAAATAGATATGATGAGATATCCCAACATCCATTTTTCCAAAGAAGTATTGGACTCTCCACTTTGATGGAGCTAGATGTTCCTTTAGATCTTGGGCAGGAGTGATCTTTACTTCACCGAGGAAAAGATCCTACCTTTCACCTTTAAATTAAGATTTGAATGTACAAACAATGGGGTTGAGTACGAAGCTCTCCTCCTTGGCCTCATTCTAGCTAAAAGAATGGGTGTCTACAACATTAGAGTGTTAGGAGACTCGCAATTGGTTGCAAACCAAGTCTCTGAGGTATATGAAACTAGACTTGAGCACTTACAACTCTATAAAATAGCAGTAGTAGATCTAAGTAAGGGATTTAAATTCATATCAATTGAAGCAATCCCACGAGATTAGAACCTTCTCATAGACTCAATAGCAACCTCAGCTTCCCGTTTCACCCCAAACAATGAGTTGGAGGATACAAACTTCATGGTATCACTTCGTACCGAACCATTAATGCGTAAAATACCAACAAACTCACTCTTGACTCATTGAGAAGTTGAGGATGATTTTTCTATCATGGATCACTTTGATAATGATGGAGTCACTCTCAAACATCTAAACACCTATGCAGAGCTTCACCTTGCTCACCGTATAGTTGATATTTCCCTAATACCACATTCCTCTTCCTACTTTTGAAATCCCATGGTAGATTCTCCTCCATAGAAGGATCTCGATATCTATGAGATAGAAAATAGAGAAATCTTAGAATTACCTCCAGCCCCACCCAAATTTGAAGAAGGTAACGCCTCTTTAATAGAAGAAACCATTGACATAAACATTGGAATGGAGGAAGAACCAACAATTTTGAAGTTGGGATCCTCGTCAACTCGGAGGAGATAGAAATACATACCCGAATCCTCAAATAACATCAAAGTGCTTTTGCATTTAATTATAAAGAAATGACAGGAATTACACCACAAGTCATGGTACATAATCTTGTCACTAAACTAGATGCGAAACCAATTAAATAGAAGTCAAGACCAATGAAGCCAAAAGTGGCTCTCATGGTAAAAGAGGAAGTAATAAACTTCTCCAAGTGGGATTCATCAAGCCCGTTGACTATTCACAATGGGTATCTAATATCGTCCCTGTCCTCAAAACGAATGGGAAGATATGCATTTGCATAGATTTTTAGGATATTAACAAAGCTTGTCCCAAGGATGACTTCCCATTACCATCCATTGACGTTATTGTTGATGCAACAGCTGGATTTGAACTATTGTCCCTCATGGATGGGTTCTCAGGGTATAAACAGATTAAAATATCTGAACATGATCAAGCCAAAACTACATTCATAACTCCCTGGGCAACTTATTGCTATGTTGTCATGCCATTTGGTCTTAAGAGCGCCGGTGCTATGTATCAGCGGGAAATGACATATATATTCCATGATCTTATCCATAAAATTGTGGAATCCTATGTGGATGACTTGTTGGCCAAGGCCAAGAAATGATGTGATCATCCGGAAGTGCTCCATATTATCCTCTCATGACTAATCAAATATAGCGTCACATTAAGCCCAGAGAAGTGCGTGTTTGGTGTGATAGGAGGCAAACTTTTGGGCTACATTATATCTTCATGAGGGATTGATGTTGATCTAGCCAAAATACGAGCTATTCTCAAAATGATCCCACCATCAGACGAGTCTGGAATTAGGTCATTTCTTAGGAAACTCGGTGCATTTCAAAGGTTCATCTTGGATTTAAGTTTTTCCATTCATCTAATCAATAATCTATTAAAGAAAGATTATAACATTGATTGGGTGAAGAATGCAATGAATCCTTTGAAGTAGTAAAACCCTTCTTATTGTCTCCACCCACACTAATGCCTCCTAAACCAGACCACCCTTTGATCTTATACTCACAAGCCACTCATGTCTCACTAGCCTACATGTTGGCTCAAGAAGACAATGATAAACGAGAACGTGTGGTCTATTTCATTAGCCGAATGTTGCTCAATTATGAAACACATTACACATAGGAAGAGAGAGAATTCCTTGCCATAGTCTTTGCAACAAAATGTTTAAGATATTACATGTTAAACCAAGAAATGAGGTTCATTGTAAAAACATATCATTTACAAACATTCCTTACATAAGGGTCTTTATCTAAAAAGGTTGGACGTTTCATAACCTTAATGGGTGAATTCGAGTTGACATTCATAAACCAAAAATTTGTTAAGGGACAAATCATTGCAGATTGGCTAGCTGACAATCCACTAGATGGAGGTGATCTGGTAAATCTGGACTTTCCTGATGAGTGTATATACTTCATCAAAACTAGGCCTCCCATCTCTACATGTCCCTGGTATACTGATATCATCAATTTCATCATAGACCACACATACCCGGAAGGTGCCACATCACAACAAAGAAGGTGGTTACGCATTATTACTGCTAAATATGTTGTCTTAGAATAGGTACTCTATCGTAAAGCCTTCGATGACATGCTTCTAAGATGCATCAACATAGAAGAATCCAAGAAGATTCTTCATGAATCCCATAGTGGGATATGTGGAGGCCACTTTAGTGGTCATGCCACCACTCGAAAAATACATCGGATGGGCTATTTTTGGCCCACTCTCGAGCATGACGTAGTGGAATTTGTACGTAAGTGCCATAAATGCCAAGAATTATCTCACGAGATTCACATGCTAGCACAATCCCTACAACCAATAGTGACCCCATGGCCCTTCTCCATGTGGGGTCTGGAATTGATAGGGAAATTCTCTCCCTCATCAACCGATGGCCATAACTTTATAATTACAGCCACAAAATATTTTACCAAATGGGTGGAGGCCATGCCTCTCATGACCATACCAGTGCAGTAATTGCCAAATTCATTCTGAACCAAATTATCTGCAGGTATGGTGTCCCACAAGTCATTATCTTAGATAATGGCATGTCCTTTAAAAATGACGAAGTCTGTGAGTTATGTAGCAAGTTCAAGATAAACCATCACACGGCCTCTCTTTACTACCCTCAAGCCAATGGGCAGGCAAGTGACAAACAAAACGTTAAAATTTATTCTCCTCAAAACGGTGAAGGAGAACAAGAGAGATTGGCATTTAAAACTATATCTAGCCTTGTAGGCCCATCAAACCTCAATAAGAACACCAACAGGAGCAACTCCTTTCTCGCTGGTGTTCCGGGCAGAAGTAGTTCTCCCACTTGAGGTTGAAATACCCAGTCTCTGCATCTCATTACAAGGGATTCTGGATGAAGAAGCTTATAGGGAGGCATGCCTCTCTCAACTAGAAAGCCTTGATGAGGTCAAGGCTTAATGTCGAACAAAGGCATAGAGCCTATGCCGACTAGATGTCTTTGGTAGTACAACAAAAAGTCTATGAGTGAGAAATATATGAAGGAGATCTAGTTCTAAGACTAGACAGCTAGATCGATAAGAAAACTGGTGAAGGAAGAAAATTCTGGCCCAAATGGTTGGGCCCATACCGAGTCATGAAAGACCACAGAAATGGTGCGTATCTCTTGTGCACACTTGAAGGTGAGAATACGGTGGCTGTCAATTCCTTGCATCTTAAACAGTTTTACGCATAAAACATTAGAATCATCACTTGTACATTATAGCTACCTACATTGCATTAGTTATTTAGTTGTTTCATTATGTCCACTCATTTCGTAAAAATGGTAGTCCAGAGCTTACTTTTAAGAAACTTGTTACAAATTTCTGAAAATATTGGCAAAAGTATTCAAATCGCATCTCTCCAAACATCATCAACTATTTTCAAATCTTCTCATCAATTTCGACAGAGAAAAGCATTAACGAAAACCATACCAAGGCCTATATACTTGGCTTTGCTCTTTCTTTCTACTAGGTGAAGTTTTCCTTGCCTACGGTCTGGCCTAGAAGCTTCTTGGTGTCACATCTATCCCTCTTAAATCTCTTTGAATGAAAGGATATCCCAAAGTCATAGATCAAAAATATCAAAATCAAATGAAACCAAAAGCACAAAGTGAACAAAATATTTTATTTTACACACTGCTTTACCCCACCAACCTTCGGTGATAAGCCCATGTCTCTTACTAGTGGTGCGAGGTTGGGAAAGGAAGGAAGTGTCCTTACTCACCTATATCCTGCCTTTGGTGAAAAACTCATGCTTCTTACTAGTGGCATGAGGCAGGGTGTGTGGGGTCCAATCACACAAATTAACAAACCTTGGTATGCTAAAAACACAAATCAAATTCTATTAAGAGAAAACAAATATCCAAATTCCAAAGAGATCAAATCCTCAAAACCATATTTTATCAACCAAGTTACCATTTATGAATCTAAGTCTAGATAAAATTGAAAGTAAGTGGCCTTCTAAGCCTAGTGGTAGTTCTGAGTAGGGTAGGTGTGTAGGTCTAAATTTGGTTTATGTTACTGGTTTGTCTGTCTCTCATCATTCCATTTGGTCAAACTCATACAACTTGTGCCCTTCCTAACTCTTGGTGTTGAGCCCTCACATCTTACTAGTTGCGTGGATTTGGGATTGGGGCAAGTTCATCTCATTATCACTATGCATTCATCACATTTTTCCAATATAAGAAGAAATTGAAAACGTTTCCCAAAGAGTTCAAAATTTCAGTACTACCATATGTTAGTATCATCTCGGATCAGCATTACAAAAACACATACAAAGTAAAACATTCTACTCAAATATTTGTTATCATTTGTCATCCATTGCATACATACTGAAAACATGAAAACAAGTATTCTAAAAAAATCTAAGTACACATGTGGAAATGAGTCACAAGATTCTAGGCACCAAGAGTCTGGATCCAAAAAGATATATATATATAAGTCAAGTTTTATATACAATGCCATCATGCACTAGGCATGGTCAAAACACTCAATGAGCCCAAAAAGTACAAAAACACTCATATAGATATCTGACAAAATGCTACAAAAATGATCTCTCAATATCTATGGGATCCCTCAAAGTGTGCACGACCATGCCTAGGACTACGGCTACGCTGGCACTCTGAATGCACTAAGCACTCGCGGTCATGACTAGTAGCTGGCGTCTCACTATGAGAATGACTCCTCCTCATCAAGCACTCAGCTGTAATATATCTAGCTACCTCAACGTAGAGAGAAGTCATGATCTTTCTACATGCCGATGAGAGGAAAAAACATCAATATGCCTATGCCTACCAGTTGCTTAAAGGCTCCCCCATGTCACGAAAAGCTCGGCCACGTGTCTTCTCCGAGGGGAGAAGAAAAGTATCGGTGCATACTTGGTGAATCAAGTCTCGCCACTCATCAATAGTCACTGCAAGTAAAGGAGAAAATAAGTTAGAAAATGATCAAAGATAAAACCAAGAGTAAACAAAAAAAAAAAAAAAAATAACAACTAAGGAAATTCTAACTAAAACAAATGTCAAGAGAAGAGTGATAACTCACTCGGATCTCTCGAGCCTCAAGAAGGATCTCTAAGATCCGCACTGCCCTTGTGATGCCACCATGTGGTGTCCCTCTCCCACATCTGGGGAAATGTGATGGCTGTAACAAACTTGCCATCTCCACCTAAGTCTGAGAGAGAAACTCCTGCGAGAACAGTCGCCCTATACACTCTGCTCCGCCCTCTCGGCCCGTACGATCTCACGAGTGTCATGCCACTCGGGATCACTATCATATCCCCAGCCATATCACTAATATCCATCTCCTCTATCTCCTCCTCTGTCTCTTCCCCTATGAAATCCTCAGAATCGGAGTCCAAATCAATGGGCTCATCACTACTATGGGCGGGAGTGGTAGCAATCTAAAGTAAGGGTTGCGGAAGCACCGACTCTCCCTCGTGCACATACCACCCTCCTAGCCACAATAGGAACACAAGGAGTAAAAATAGTCCAACGTCAACCCTCAGGACCTCCCGAGCCTCGGGAATTGATCTATACACATGGCCCTACCGGAGGAAGCATGTCACTATAGGGGAGGTCAAATTGTTGTGGTACTCTATCAAAGGTGTGGATTTCGAGCTTCCCCACCTTGTCCACCAACTAATTTGGATGTCGACAAGTGATCAATGTAAGAGTCTCCTCTCCCCATACCCCGCCATGGCATGGCACGATAAGGAGTGGCCTCCATGTCTACAGTGGTTAGAGAGGCCACTAGCTAGTGGGGTGCTCTAAGAATTGTCATCCCTATCCACCTCACTGCCCTAATGGCCCCGGGATCCTCCACCTCTACACCTCTCCCATATGGAGTAATATGCTCATACACCCAACTCATGATAAGAGTCAGGTGGCTCAGTGACTGTCCCTGTAATCAGACTACCTTGTATAAATCATGGTAGGTATTCCTAAGGATATCTACTCCCTAAGCATAAACACATCCATGGCCCTCAATCTATGCAATAATGGGGGCCCAACAATATAAGAGGGTGTCCCTAATCATTCTCGATGTAAGGATACCCATGATGGCATTTTGGAGCACATGAATGTCTGACTCAATAATGGAGTAGATCCTTACTCCCTTCTTGATCCCATCGATACAACTACATCCCCCATTAGGTGGCGCATTAAACCACTGGCATCTCAAAACTATTGTCTTAAGAGACCCTTTGCGCCAAGGATCAGAACCCCGATATCTAGTAAACATCCTCCGGGGTGATGGACCACTCCTCCTAACTCTTGAAAATCGGAAGGTGCTATGATCCGCATCCCAAGATAAAAATAAGTCACATAGTATGTGAGTGGTAGGTCAACGTGAGGAACCTGTGCAATCCTCCAAATTCTAGCCCTCGAAGAGTATCACGCTCTTCTGAGAGAGTGCCTCTAACACCTTTGGGAGCCAATCAAACTCCCTCTCTCGGCTCCATCGATATACTCCTCCTTCTTCAGATACACCCAAAAACACACAAAAAGGAGTAAGTGTTAAAATCCAATTGAAAAAACTATTAAAAACACGTAAAAATGTTAAAAGTGCAAACATAAATAAAAGAAAGATTTGTTTTAGCTTTCTGTCACGAACCGCCGCATTGTGCAGAGTGGTAATTCCGTAACCACCACCTTATAAGGCAGTGGTCCCATAACCGCCACCCTACACAGGGCGGCGGTCCTGTCCCAAATACAAACGGGTCATATACCCTTAAAAATGCCCAAAAGTAAAAAAATACACCATTTTAACTAAAAAAGAAACCTACCCTATGGGCGCCCCCCCTAGAGACACGTTTAAAACTAATATTTTCAAAAATGACCCCCCCAAGACAAAGATTTCATCATTTCTACATTTTAGGTTTAAAAACAATAAATTAAGAAGAACTAACTTTGAGACCACGAATTGGGGGGCAATATGCGATACTGAAATTGTAGGGTACCTTGCATCGAATGATGTTACACATGCCCCAATGATGATACAAGTCTCCTTGCAAGGTGTTTGGAATCTAGAAAGGCTTGCCAAGTATACGCTTGTATCCTGCATGCCCCGCTCAACCTCCGTGTACTTTGTTTTACCCTTTTCCCCCTATTTTCTTACATTTTTGGCTTTGAAAACCGCAGCCCTGGCCTGGCCCAGGTGGTGGTCCCATGACCGCCGCCCGAGGATAGGCGGTGGTCTATAATCGCTGCCCTACATAGGGCAGCAGCCCTGTACGCATTTTTGATTCTTCCGATGATCACGTCAAACGTAAATCTTCGATTTTACATGCTTTCTTCAACCACTTTGGCTTGCATTAATGTTTTTGGTTCCTTGGTAATAGTGTTTTTCCTTTGTTTATAGTAAAAGAGTTCAATTGGGAGTTACCCTCTGGTAATTGCATTTGCTATAAATAGCTAGCTTGTTTTCAAACAAATGGCCCCTCATCTTCTCAATTCTATTGTTCATTCTTTGAGTTTCTTGCCTAGATTTCTACTAGCTTCATGTTTTGCATCAATTATTAGTTTTCCTTTGTTGCTTAGAAGTCATTCAATCTTCTCATTTCAGTCTTGTTCCATTGCTGCTCCACATAATCAGTTTAGCATAGAATAGCTTCATTTCTAGACTAGAATCCATTAAAGTTGTAGGTTTTGTTTTGTCACAAGGATAGATTCTAAATCTCTTGGTACACTTGTGTTATATTCCCACAATAAATCCCGCTAGGAATTACATAGTCAAGCTCTGCTCACACTATCCCTCTCTTACTCGCATTGTATTTGGTCTATATCCAAAGCTACCATTGTTCGAATACCATCTTCTGTTGATACTATCATATACACACTTTTCTGGATTCACGAGAACACGAAGGAACAAGGAGATCACATTGAGGGGACAAAGTCACACACAACTAGATTTACCACTATTTTGTAAATTCCAGGTTTGAGCTATCAAAGTTCTAGTTACAACGTATCAAATAGAGTAGTAAATTATTTCATTTTAGTTAAGCTCACTTTCAATATTGTCCAGGGAAGTTTGGGGAATGATAGTTTCTGAGAAACTATGATTTGTTCCTCACTTCTGAGGTAGGATTGAAGGTTTTCAATTAAGTTAATTAGTTGTCTTTTATCTAGATTCACACATCTCCATAGGTGAATAACCACACCGGGTTATCTCACTTGTTTAGTTTTACTATAAAATTAGTTTAATTGTTGTTCGTAATTATAACGTTTCAATCATATATTTTTTTTAGAGAAGTTTCCTTTTCAACAATAGTATAAATTATTATTTTCAGTTTAAGTTAATTCAGAGACTTCAAAACTAGATTAACATTTAGATCTTAGGATAAACCACTAGGGAATTTATGCTACCCATTCATAGCCTCTAAATCTCCCCTTTTTCATTTAGCTATCAGGAGATCACACTACCAGATCTTAGTCACTGATCCTCCTACAGTTAGCTATAGGAAGGTTACTTGCCGATTCTCATCCTCACCTGTAGCTTTTCTATCATTGAAAACCAACCATAATACCGGTTGTGGCTTTGTCTAAGTCACCCGCATTACAAACCACCAGCTATCTGAGCATGACCTCGAGAGGTCGGGTACTGGGAAAGTCACTTACCGATTATCATCCTTGCATGTCATTTTTTTGTAAATGCTGAGACACATGCTATTGATCACTAGTGGAAGATGGTGTTGACCAGTTATACTTTAGAATATGCCATTTCAACGTATTCTTGCCCAGAAGTTGCTGAGTTTGAGTTTCTGAGGGAGCCTAGAGTATCATTTTTGTGTGTTATTCCTTTGGCTATGAAGATCTTGGTCATTACTATGATTTTAGAAGCATTTCCCATGGTCGGCTAAGACTCTCCGAGTGATGGGAGATGAAGCTATGGTAGAGAAAGATGGTGGGCATTGCATCTAAAAAGGAAAGGGAGGAGAGATGACTCAAGTATAGTGAAGCTCGTGAAAGTGAGATGACTAGACAATGCGAGATTACAAGTGTGATGGATCTATGGAGGCGAGACGTTGTGGGAAGGAGTTGCGATTCACATAGAGGATGTGGAGCTTGAGAAGTATGTGCTACCTCATCTTGGAAAGTGCAAGAGAGAGGCCCCTTTAGCTTTTGATGATATTTCGTCGCATGGAGAAAGAAGAGTTGTTGGCATTTATCTGAACACACCTAGAAACCAACCCCTTGTGCTTGGTTTTCCGGATCAAGGATAAGTATTGTTAACCTAGTTGGTATCGGTGGGAGTAAGCGATATGTGGCGGGGGATATAATTTCTCATTTGGAACATCCATGGATGCACAATCATTCCTATATCTGGAGCAATATTTGGACAAGGTGCAAATTCGCAAGCTTTGGGTATCATGTCTAGGAGTGGTATGGGACATACAATGGAAGTGGGATAATATCACTGAGACCATCGATGTGTAGTTCGGTGGGATGTTACAAACCCTTGGCGTGACCACTTCATGCCCTTTTCTAAGCTGCAGGGGGTGGATCGGTGGGTCAAGAGGAATAGTTTCTAGTGGATCCGGTGGGAGGGAACACTTTGGAGGGAACAAGGCTCTAGATTGGGAGGACAAGGACCTAGCCACTTCCCCAAGTGTTTTCAAGATATCTATGAGCTTACTAGACTATAGGGGTATTGAATATACTTTAGAGCATGTGCACAAGTATGAGTTACTATGTCGTGTAAAAGGGATCACTACCACGAAGTAGAAGGAAAGCTAGTTTTCAACCACATTGCAAGGGCACACATATAGTTGTTATAGGAAGTATGACCCCCTTTAGATGGTGGTAGACTACACCACATTTAATAATGCCTTCTTAGCAGAGTTCCATATCCCTAAGTTTGAGTAGAAGAGCATCAACACTCTGAAGGATATCTAGTAGGGAATGGTAGAGAGTTTGCGGGAGTATGACATGCATTTCAAGACTCTCTTGTCAAAACCATCCTATGAAATTAATCCTTCTCAACATTCTCAATGGTTTTTTGGAGGATTTATAACACCATTTAGAAGGGCTCTATCGCACAAGACTTTCACAGACCCATATGAGGCATTGGAAGATGCCCTGTGCACAAAGGCTATTGGGAGCATTGATACTAGTGTTAGTCCTTTTCTGGAGGCTCAAATTGCTGTAATGGCCAAGAAGTTGGAGAAGTTGTCTGCAAACTCAACGCATGAGGTTCATAGTGGGATTTGGTGTATAGAATGTGAAGTGGAGGGGCATGCAAATGATAGTTTCCCTCGGAAGTTGGTGTGTGCTATGTCGGTAGACTATGATATTTTCCATGGGGATCATGATGCAAGTAGATGCCCTCTACTCTAGCACACAATCTACAAGAATGTTTCTTGCTATTGTAATATTTGTACCTCTACGACCCATGATACCAAGGATTGTATACTGATTGATAAAATCCATGATGCTAGTGATTTGGGTGTGTGCAGAAGAGCCTTGGAAGTAATTCAAAGTATGATGACCATCGTTATGAAGAGAGTGCAGATGGTGGGGTGCGTGGAAGAGGTTTTGCGAAGGATTTTGTGGTTGCAATAACTGCGGTGGAGGATGAAGTGAGTTCCCATGAGGAACCTATTATAATTGTGGATCTATAGAGCATTAAAAATGTGAGTGTCCTAATTTGTTACAATGCTCATGGTGTGGAAAGAAACACAAGTATGAAGAGTGTCCAGAACTTTATGAGCATATGAACCAGCAACACCAAAAAGACAAGGGCGTTGGGATGGTGAGCATCAAGAAGGTTGATTCATAATGGATTCCAAGAGTGGCACGTGATTTAGGGCTAGAACACATCTTGGTGAGTACATGAGCAGAGGTTGCGCACACCGAGGGAGATGCCAAGACAAAGGACACTAGTTTCAAGAGAGGAAGTGGTACATAGAAATTATCCGGACCCTACTCATCAGAAAGAGGTGTATCAAGAGACTATGGACGTGATTCAGAGTTTACAAGGGGAGATCCAATGTCTGAAGGAGAAATTAAGGAAGTTGGAGTAAAGGAAGAATGCCGAGGTTCCAAAGGATGACCTAGATGAGGTCAAGGAAGTGTGTAGGATGTTAAGGCAAGAGAATATTATTCTCTTGTTAGGAGAATGGATGAGAGATAAGGTACCATGTGCCAGAGTAGAGTGTGAAAGGAAGGTTTTGCATGTAAACCTTCCTCCTCACAACCATCACTATGATAAGGAAATTTCTTTGAAGGCGGTTGTTGATGGATGGCTTTTGAGTAATATCCTCATCAACACAAGAGCATAGCTAAATGTTCTTACCTTAGATGCCTGACATCAGATGGGAAAGCCTGCATTGCAAACATCTTTAAATTTTTTGTATATGGTAAACAAGACTAAGGAAATGCCCATTATAGTCCTAAAGGATGTAGTTATCACCTTCCAAGGGGCCAAGTTCACTGGAGACTTCAAAGTCTTGGCGCTCACCGAGATAGATAACTTTACAAAGCATTTCTTGGGCACCCATGGTGTTATAAGAACAATGTCGACCTGCAGTTTAACAAAGGGTATATAAGCTTTTAAAATAAGGAAGAAAGGGTGATCATTCCTTTGACATATGGGAAGTCAACGCCCTATACTAAGCCCATAGGAGAAGAATTCCTTGACATAATCTATGTGCACTTGATCACAGATCCTGAGATAATTCACACCACGGAGGGAGTTATCTAGTTTGAGGATGCTCAATCCTTGAGTGATACCACTAGTGTGACATGCAAAAATTGGGCACATGAGACAAGGGTAATAAAGGCGCACTCATTCAAGTGCCTAGGAGGAAATAAGTTTCCAAGTTACTGCGGAGGAGCATATCACGAACTTTTCTTACAGAAATGGAAGATTAGTGGAAAAATAACGACGAGAGGAGGGAAATGCTCAATTATAACCTACTTGGAACTACAGCGTGTTAGTGGGATACACATCGGAAGAACCTCATGAAGAGGCACGAGGTGATGATCACATTTTCTACAAGGTTATCCAGGAGCAATGTGCCCACGGTCATACAAGACTACCATGGAAAAGATACTTCCTCATTTCATATCCAAGCATGTGAGAAGGCATGGATGGGAAGCACAAAAGCATTACCACCTTCGTTATGGGTACATAAGTTGTATTCCACCTTACAAGGTTGTGTGTATGCTTGGTACATTCATTCAGAGATGCATCGTCAGACAAGTAATTGGAAGGAGTTGGCAACTGATCTCATTCAAGCTTTCAAGTATAGGAGTACCAAGCCATCAGTAGATAAGGTGTTGCAAGTAATCAAGTTCCTTACGATGGGAGATAGTGCTATGGTATAGGATAGGATGTTGGAATTACTAGGTGATCCTTACTTAGAGACATGCCTCAATGAAGAGCAATCGGAGGAAGTAAAGTTTAAGCGTGTGTGTATGGAAAAATAAAAAAGAAAATTGGTCTATGTAATAGACAGAGAAGAAATGGAAACTTTGGATGTTAACCATTCAAAAGGTATGTGCAAAGTTATAGATAGCGCTGATGAGCGAGCACACACCTACCATAAGCCCTTGAAAACAAACAAGGTTAACATTGGAACAAAGATAGAACCTAAGGAATCTATCATTGGGGACTATTGGTCGGAAAAATAAGTTTCAAAGATCATTGATTTGTTGTGTGTATTCCAATATTTGTTCCCTCGCGGGTACCATGAACTCAAAGGTGTCCACCATTCCTTGGGGATATGAAGATCAAGTTGAAGGAAGGTGCGCGCTCGATTTAAAAGAGGCCTTATCAGATGAATCCAAATTTGCACGTACAGGTCAAGGAAGAAATAGACAATACGATATCATCTAGTATCATTGAGGTGGTGGAAGAATCAAAATGGATAATCCAAATGGTTATCGGTATCAAGAAGTATGGTAGGATAAGAATCTGTGTTGACTATAGGGATCTTAATGCGGTGTGTGTCATCAATCCTTTTCCCACGCCCTTTCTTGAAGAATTTTTGTAGGAGTAACCGGTGTGAAGTCTACTCTTTCACGGATGGGTTTTCAAGGTATCACCAAGTCTAGATTTCAAAGGAAGACCAAAGAAAAACAACTTTCACCACTAAATGAGGAATTTTTTCCTACACGGTTATGCCTTTTGGATTAAAGAATGTCCTGTTGTGTTCTCGTGCATTATGGCACAAGCATTCGAGGACTTCATCCATAAGTTTCTTCAAGTTTATGTGGATGACTGAACTATGTATGGATTAGTGAAGGACCATTGTGACAACTTAAGATTGACATTTGAGAGATATCGATAATTGAGGATATACCTCAACATTAATAAATGGGTCTTTGCTACTCCATTTGGAAGCTTGGTAAGACACACTATATGCAAATAAGGCTTACTAGTGGATCCCACCAAAGTTGCAATTATTATGGGATTAGGGAGCCTATTAGTCAAAGTGCGGTGCCATGATTCCTTGGGCATATGGGGTATTAGAGGAAATTCATCAAGGGATATGCCAAGATCTTTGTGCCCTTGGAGGAATTGTTAAAACGTAAAAATTCCTTTCATTGGAGAGAGGCGCATCGAAGGAATTTTACACTTTAAAGGATAATCTTGTAATGGCACCCATATTATGTTTTCCTTCTTGGGATAATCCTTTCCATGTGCATGTTGATGCCTCAGGAATAGCTATGGGAGTAGTACTAGCACAACCTGCTGAGGGAATTGTTGGTCATCCCTTTTACTTTGCAAGTAGAAAGTTGATACCAACAAAGCAAAATTATAGAAGTACTAAGTGCGAAGAATTTTCTATGATCTATGCACTACATAATTTTAGGCAAGTATCTATTGGAAACACTATTTATATTCTATACGAACCACATGGCATTGAAATACTTAGTCAACAAACCCATTTTGCAAGGGCACATATGTCGTTGGGTCCTTCTATTTCAAGAGTTTGAGTTCACAATGGTGGTGAAGCGGGAAAAAGAAATTCAGGACCTAACCACTTATCAAGGATTAATTTAGGAGAGGATGTGCAAAGCATTAAGGATACCATGCTAGATATGTAACTATTTAGGTTGTGGTGTGTGCCCTCAGACTTGGAAGATATCGTAGTGTTCTTAAAAACAAGTGTGGCACCGAAGGAATTAAGACTACGGAGAGAAAACAATTAGCAATAGGCGTTGCACCTTACATGTTTATTAGTGGAGATTTGTATAAGTTATTTCAGGATGAGGTTTTGTGTCGATGCATATTGGAACATGAGTGTGTGGCAATTATGGAGGAAGCGCATGGTGGGATTGTAGGAGGACACTATGTAGGAAATGCTACCACGTGAAAGATTTTATTAGTAGGGCTTTGGTGTGAAACCATCTACAAGGATTGTATTGAGTTTTGTAAGGCTGTGACCATTGCGAGTGCCTTGGAAAACCTAGAAAGAGAGATGAAATACCCTTACGACCAATAGGTAGTGTTGAACCATTTGAAAAATGGGAAATTGACTTTGTAGGTCCAATTGTGCCAGCCGATGAAGGACTAGTTCATGGTATATCATCACTTGCACTGATTATTTGACATGGTGGGTAGAGGAAGTGCCTACGAAAGATTGCACCATGACAATTGATAGATTTTATGGGATAACATAATCATTAGGTATGGTTTTCCTTTAAGTTTAACAAGTGATAGAGGTACACACTTTCTTAATGAAACAGTCAGGATTCATTAGCGAGAATTTATGGTGGCCCAACACAAGACTACCCCTTATCACCCTCAAGTAAATGGAATTAATAAGGCATTTAACAAGATACTAAGTCACACGTTAACTAAGATCTGTGACATTGGAAGACATGATCGGGTTGATAAAGTATCGGCCGTTCTATGAGCATACATGACAACCTACAAGAGATGAATAATGCCACACCGTTTTGATTGGTGTTTGGCGTGGAGGTTGTTTTACCGATTGAATTCATGTTACCATCACTACATATAGCATGCGCAGAGGGTTAGCTGATGAGAAAGCATTGGAAGAAAGAATTGATAATTTGATGCAGTTAGATGAAAGGAGATCACTTGCTAGATGGAGTCAAGAGATAGAAAAAGTAAAACAAAAGGCATGCATGATCATCATATCAAGAACAAGAAGTTTTAGGTTGGGTAGATGGTATTGTTGTATGATTCTAAATATCTATGTCATATTGGGAAGTTGAAATTCCATTGGTTGGGACCTTACATTATCTCGTACATTCTTGATTCGGGTGTTTGCCGATTACAAGTCTTTGGATGGGACGAGGTTACTGAGTCACTTCAATGGGATTAGGTAAGTGAAACCCTACTATAAATAAATATTCTTGGTGTTTTTAATAAGGTAGTATTACCAATTAGCTTAGAATTTTCCTTTATGCTTTTCCCTTATCGTTGCTTGTTCCTTTCTTTTTGTTTCATTTTTAATTTGTGCACAAGTAACCACATTATTTTTCCCAAGGTTGTGTATGTGCAGAGGACTGCGCATCTGTTTTAGTGTGGGGTGGAGTGATGCGAACTATAGGAATGTAATAAAATTTTGAGCTAGTAGTAGAAGTTGCAGTGAATGGCCCGGTTGAAGGATAAAATCCTGTAAGGTTAAGAAACGCATAGAAGAGAGGGTGAACAAGAATGGTTGGTGTCAAGAAAACTTTACGGAAACCACATACAGAAAGGATGAAGAGCGTGGGAACGACATGAGGTAGGTGAGGGAAAAAATCAGGTAAAGGAAAGAATACGTGCCTTCGGACCTTTGTGGACGTGCGCATAAGAGTCTTCGTTTGGGTTGGATTTTTACATGCCATAAGGTTGTAAAGGGTTTTCGCACGAGGATGTGGCTTTGTGTAAGGGTTCTTAAAGTCAACTTAGTGAAAAAATCCACATTTCTTGTTAAAGTACGTTGGCATGTGGTATAACATTTAATGTTGGAAAGAAGAAAAACTATAAATACAAGGTCGGGAAAGTCATTTGTTACCTTGTGATTACGAAGTAAAAGAAGCTCTTACGAACTAGGGCATCCAGAGAGAAATTTATGTAAAGAAAGAAGAATCCAAGAAATTTGAGTGTGCATCTATAGTAGATCTGTGAACTAGAAGGAAGGAGTACACGGGCATGAGGAAGGTTGTGTGAAGAACATCATCTTGTGGAAGGATTTCCTAGTTAGGGTTTGGCAGCTAGGGCACAAAGAAAGAAGGATTCATTTTAGGAGTTGAAGCTTTGAAGTGAGCTTTAGGATTGAGTAGCGTAGTAGAGAGAGAAAGAGGAAGGAGTATTTAACTTTAGTCCGACAATAAACTATGGCACCAGGAAACTAACCATTTCATTGAATAAAAAAAAGGGTAAGGAAAAGGAAAGAAAATCGTTGCCGTTGCAAGCACCAACGAAGAATGGTACACGGAAATGCAATACCTAGATGGGGTATTTCTAGGAAAAGAGTGGGAGTCACAATTGCGAAAGATGTCCATGAGCAATTATAATCATCACATGAGCACAACTGAGAAAGAAATGGTGTTAGAGTTAGTCTAACCAACTAACAAGAGGACATCGGAAGGAATGCCTATTTACAATGGCGAGGTAAAATTCAAATTGGAGAAGGATGGATTATTGCAATTGTAGGATTTTCCCTACTTTGGCAAACTGAGTGCCTCTACCAATGGTTGATGTCACGCGTGCATGAGGATCACTTTTATTTTTTGGGGCGCAAGATGCACATCACACCACAATTGATATCCAAGTTCACAGGCCTCAATTGTGAAGGCGATAATGATGATGATGATCCGAGCAAGGAGGCTATCAATGAGAATTTAGCCACGTATGACTACAAAAAGAGGTTGTAATACTTTGACATCTATGAGATACGGACCAGTGATGAGGATGGCCATGCATTTAGTCACCAAGCTCAATGATTAGGAATAGTGGACATAAGTAAACAATGCATGGCTAAATGTATGTCGGAAGATATCAGTAGAAACCATCTACAACTTGTTTTCTTTCATCGCTGATGAGATTATAAGCAACGCACAGGAGGGAGAGAAGATACTCTTTAGTAATGTCCTCCTCACCATTGTATTTTTAGATATTGGATTGTCTGATAGGCCAAAAAAGATTGTTTGGGAATATCTAGAAGAGGATCCCTCTCCCATAAAAAAGTTTTCGAAATATACTTGTGAAACCATGAAAACCGCTCACAAAGTGCCCCTAGAGAAGTGGTACAAGTGAATACATGACGAATTCAAGGCTGAGTGGAGGATCCTAGAGCACTTGCCCATGCTCGTGAATGGAGAGGCAGAATTTGTAGTGTACCAACACTTCTGCATTGGTAGATTTACATTAACATATGGGAATATGAGTCCATGGTGCAAGTTATCCTTCTCCTTCACCGCACAATACCTCTAAGATGGATTTAATTAGTTCAAGGAGTCCAAGATACTAAGGTTTGACCTTAGTGAAGTAGATATAGATCACCCCAAGCTATGCTGAAATCTCACCTACCCAAAGAAGCATGCATACATAGAGAGATATGTCTCCCAAAAGATATAGATGATGAAGCCTTTAACATTGCCGATTGTAGGAAGGACCATAGTAAGGGTGTATCTATGCATAAATCCAAAAATTGAAAATGGCACTTACTTAGAGAATGATGTCTCCATCCCTAAAGACCCTATAAGAAGGAAGAATGCCACGCCTAGAAAGAGAGAAAGAAAAGAAGTGCGAAGGCACCTAGTGTTCAAACTACACAAATGGTCATGACGAGAGGTAAGTGCTAAGCCTAGTACTTACGCATAGAGAAAGAAGTCTCTTGTCAAGGAAAATTCCCCAGAAGAAGAGGTGATAGAGCAAGAAGAGCCCATCACCCATGAGGAATCACCAATGAAGAGATCAGATGTCAAGGAGAAAGAAAAATAAGAATCTCCTATACTGGAATCCCCAATAAGGAATAAGTAGAAGGTGACGGATGAGGTAGAATCAGAAGAAACAGAGATTCTAGATGCCTACATTAGCAAGAGGGATGATGATGATGAACTTGGAGGAGAATACCATCCTTTCTATGAGATACATGATTTTGAGGAAGAAGGAGATGAGGAGTATAATGAAGAAGATGAGGAGGAGGATGAAGAAGAATCTGAGACTCAAGGAAAGGGGGTAAGTGGAGAAGAAAATACAAAGGATCAGAGGACCCCAAGCCTCATGAAGGAACAGGTAGATGAGGCGCAGAGAGAGAACTAGAAAAAATCATCAAGGACATGGTGTAACAAGAGGTTAAATACGACACGGATGAGGTCTTTGAAGGAAGTTGAGGAGGAAAGTGTATGAAAAGAATATGGTAGTATGGGAGGAGATCTCAGTTTGGATGTAAGCTTTCCAAGGGCTGCACACGCAAGGAGGAAGAACATAGAATTAGCACAAGGCTAAGGAATGAGCTACATAAATGATCTAAACAAATTGTTGCACACACACTTTCGAGAGCACCGTACAAGCAGTAACAACTCTTGGCCATGAATTCATTTAATGAGGAAGGTGCATACCCTCAGACGAGGAAAATGCTATCATGGGCATTTGAGTCCCACATTGATGAGCCCAAATTTGAAATAAGCTAAGGAGAATTGATGAAAGTGCCAGAAACAAAGGGAATAAACCCCTTGGTAAATGCTCAACAATATTCGGACGAGCAAATATGCAACGTACTTAACAAGGTTTTGGTTGAGGTTGAAGCTAGACTCTTCGGAAGAAATGACAGGGTGAAGTTTCTAGAGGCAGAACTGGAGAAAAAGGAGGAAGATCTCCTTAAGAAAAGAAAGGACCTAAAGCGGGAGAAAATAATCGAGTTAAGGCATGAGTTAAAATTTGAGAAGGAAAGAGTGCATGAGGCATACTAGAAAATAGAGATGATCATAGATGCCATTGTCTTGAAGCATCCAAACTTAACACCGCCCACGCAAAAATATGGATCAGCCTTATAATTCCTAGAGGACTTGACCCGCATACTCACTATGGAGAGGAAGCTAATTGCCTTAGAATCCACAGAGGAGGCATTAACGCACCAAAAAAATAGAATAAAATGAAGGTTATGGAAATTGTTTCTCAATACAAAAAGAACCTCACCGATGTAAAAGCCACCACGCAAGTTACCGAGGATGCCTATGATAAGCGCACTGCAGATAGGGATAAAGTGGCAAGTATCTTGGTTCCACCCATGAAGCAAAACTCAAGGAGTTCCAAGAAAAGAACAAGGGGAATAGGGCTCAGCAAGAAAAAATCCTAGCCATAGTGGAAAAGAAATCAGAGGCCATTGAGACCCTACGGGGCTTAATCAAGAACCGTCTGAAGGAATTGTACCCCCAAATCACTTAAAGGATGGACACGCTTGAGGATTTGGGAAACAACTAGAGGAGGTCATGGAGACAATGGGCGCTATGGGAGAGGAGCTGATTTTGAAGAGGTAAGTGCCCAGTGGGAGACACTGTTAGCAAGCTCGAACAAGGCCGACACTTGGGGAAAGTTAGAAGTAGAATTAGGGAAGGATTTCCCTCTCCTCCTCCAAAAAATAAAAAAGTTCCCCATTCTTTCATTATTTTCCCCTTTTATTCATTCCTTTATTCTTCCATTCCAACCATTTGTAAGGATCAACCATTCTTTATTCTATGAAGAGTGTTTACAAGGACGGATAATAGGCGTGGTGTGGGTGATGTTGGGCCCCTAAATATTAGCTAAGTGCGAAAAAAGTGCACGAGCACGCAAGACTTGGTTGAAGAAGGGTGCATGGGGTTGAAGATGCATAGGAAGGATCCTAGCAGTAGCTTGCAAAATATAATACATGCACACAAGGAAAAATGGGTTTTTACTTAGCCGTATTTGGCATCCTAGGTAGCACACAAGAAAAGCATGACCCTTGTGGATAAGGTGCCATCCTGGTGACTATGGGATCAAAAATGGAATATTCTAGGCATGCGATGGAAGGTTCTAGAAGAACATCATCATATAGAGTGGAGAGCTCAAATATGTGAAGGCATGCTCCTATGGAGGACCACTTTGACACTTGGTGACCAATATGTAACTTCTAGAAGGCATGGCAGTGGGTGCTAAGGTTATAAAGATAACCATCCGATAGAATAAATATATAGATGGTGAAGGAGAGAAGAGAGAGGAAAAACCCTGCAGAAATAAAGTGAAGGATGTTATGGGTTAGGGATTAGGAACTTTGTAAGCGATGGTGAATTTAAGGGGATGGGTTTCATTCTTCTTTGTAATATGATGAGCATACTATAGCTCTGATGCATGACTTGGCTCTACATAGTTATATGAGGATCTATTATGACCTCAAGGGATGTAATGTGGATTACTAGATCTGTTAATATGAATATAAGGCTCTGTTATAACTCATGTATGTGTTTGGGAGTATAATACTTATGCATTTCCTATCTGTATGAACCATTTCCATATGTTGCTTGTTATTTCTCTTTTCTAGATGCAATGAGATAAAAACTCGTTCTAGGCTCTTAGAATGTTGCATGGTTCTTTTCTATTCTTCTACCTTTGATTATCTGTCATAAGATGGTGCATTCCCACAAGACTCACATAAAGGAGAGACTCGGAACCCGCGCGTCCCTCGGGTAAGTACCCAACACCCAGTGGGTGATAGAATGATGCATATGGGATTATACTATTAGTCTAAGGGTATAAAATATGACTACAAAATATCTTAATCGATCGTTCGACATGACAGATCTTGGGCTAATGCGCTATTGTCTTAGATTGGAAGTATGGTAGAAATAGAATTACATCTTTGTTTCTCACTTTAAATATACTAAGACAACGCTCAAGAAATTCGAGGATGATGGATTGGACACTAATTGTTGCACCTATGGAGAACAAATCATAGTTATCTCATTTAGATCCATCTCCTAAGGTAACCGCCACTCTCTATCATCACAGTTGATTAGGAGTCTCATTTACCTGACCTACACTAGACCAGATATCAGCTTTGCAATGAGCTATCTATCTAGGTTCATGCAAGAACCCAAATTTTGTCATTGGAAGGCAACAAGGTGCATCTTGAGATATCTCAAGGGATCAATGGATCTTGGTCTAGAATACAAGAAGAATGAAAACTTCTTCTTGTCAAGATATTCAAATTCAGATCATGTAGGCAACATTGATGGAAAAAAATCCACTTCAGAATTTGTGTTCTTTATGGGATCTGGACCAATATCATGGGGAAGTAAGAAACAACACTTTGTTTCTCATTCTTCCATAGAATCCGAGTATTATTCTGCAGGAGAAGTTGTCTATGAAGTGATATGGCTACATCATATACTTGAAGGACTTGGAATACCACAAGACAAATCGACCACTATGTATGTAGACAATGAAGGTGTTATCAAACTTGTTCGCAATCTAGTTTTTCATGAAATAACAAAGTACATTGAAGTACATGTATATTTCATACGCGAGCATGCCTTGAAGCACAATATATAGCTTCAATTTTGTCCAATAGTTGAACAACGAGTATATATCTTCACAAAGTCACTTGCACGTGACAAGTTTGAGTTGTTCAGAGAGTTCCTCTCCTCATCTCTTGAAACAATGAAAAATTAAGGGGGATGTTAGGTAAATTAATTATGCATTGTATTAGGTAATTTATTATTTGGTTATGTATATAATAACCACATTATTTTCATGTTGCTTATTTGTGACATTATTTCTGCAACTATATTTTTGTATTTAGTTTTTATTGCTTCCAGATGTATTTTGGAAGTTATGATTTTGGTTGTTCCTATGCAACCTTGTATTTGTCTGCACTTGGTTGTTTAATTCCTATAAGATTTGTAACCTCTCTATTGTAAATTGATTTGGTTGATTAATAAAATATTCATGCTTTCGTCCTGTTTTGAGAATCCAATGAAGGATCGCTTTTAGAGGCTTTTATTCAATTAGAAGCAAAGAAAGAAAAAGAAGGATCGGCTTATAAGAAAAGACATTATGGGAAGACTTCTCTTTCCCTTGGGAGTATGATATAAGAGCATCACTCTTCGGGTCAGTTTAAATCATTTCATGACACAATTTTTTTTTAGGTGGTCTAGGGGTCCTTACGTATCTTAGGAATAATTCCATGTTGGTTAGATGAGCTCAAGAGATCAAAAATTCAAATTATGGAGTTTCCTTCATTTTGGAAATTTTGAATTTTGAACTAGTTTTGAGCCAATTTTGGCTTGTTTTTATGGTGTAGTTGATTAAAGTTATGAGTACAAGATTTTCTAGTGTTCTTTTGGATGCTTATGGAGTTAGGATTCTCTTCATGTTGCTTAGTTTTGTCAAATAGCTTATAAGCTTGTTTTAGCTATTTACTTCAAAAGTGTAATCTCCATATGCTCTTGCTCTTGTGACCATATTGGGTACCGAGAAGGAAAGATCAAGAAAAGGATTATAAAAACATGATTGTAAATATTTTCAAGGGATCATTCAAATGAAGAAATATTGAAGGAGATGTCCAAGCACATTTTTGAGAAGATACATTATTTGAAAACAATTGGTAATAAGTTCGCAAGGTTACATATTATGTTATTGTAAATCATATCACTTTGGGTATGGAATTTGATAATTATTAAATTTATTGAAAAATGGTGAGTGGTTTCTATAAAAAAATATTGTATAAATACATTGAAATTTATGAGTTGGGGCTATCATAATTTTAGAAAATTTGTAGTTGAGTTTTTGAAGACCATAATCCAACCAAGGAAGTCAAGTTGGGATCAAAATTTGATCAGGAAGGTGAAGGATTCGACTAAGAATAATATTTAAGGCATTCACGGACTTCTTTAATACCATGAAGAAAAAAATTAAGTGTTTAAGGTTAAAAATACGTTCATGACAGATTGAAACCCTTGATTTGGAGGCAAAACATGGTATTTATTGCCTTGTTTAAACTCTATAGTGACAACTAGAACATACCTTGTTAAAGATGGAGGCTTAAAAATGTTAGCATAGACCTGAAACGAGGATATTCAAGCATTAAAAATAAGTTTGTTTGTTATTAAAAGTGAAATTTCTCTACAGGTTACGAGAGAAACCCTACTAGGGTTTGATGAAAATTTATAGATATAAGACTTATAATGAGAATTTAACCCTCAAATTGGAAAGATAGAACCACGATGAAGTCCTAAAAGAGAATTTAAATTTTCAATACCTTAAAATCTTCCAATCACTAGATTTTTCAATACTCGGGATTGTAGACTTGTAAGGAAGCCTAGAGACCTAATAAGAAGACTAAAACAATGAAGTTGGTGTAGAATTTGAAAAGAAAGGATATATGAATCCTTGAAAGAATGAAATTTTATCCAAATGGGTAATAAAAAGGTCAAGATCATGTTTGATGAGTCATCTTATCAAAAGATATGCCAAATTTTAACCTCAAAGGTCGAAATGCTACAAGTGAATTAAGCCTAGAGATGAGATAGTGAAGAAGAGGGATCTACATTGGGAGTAAAGCCAAGATTTTTAACACACACACGAAGAAGGGAAAAGGGTACTCAAAAATTTTATAAATTTTTATGGTTCATTATGTATTTTTCTATCCACTAACTCACCATGGACCTTGCTCTTAAGAAGCTTAAGGGGCAATTTTAGTGAAAGGGATCCATATTGACTATTCTTGAGATTTTAACCAGTTTAATGATGGTGTTAGCATGATAGGAGGTTGATTAACATGACTCGTGTTTTTAATAAACCAATTTGAACATTTAAGGTAAAAATTAGCATGTTTGAAGACTTTCTAGTCTTGAAAAAAGTGTGAAATTACAAATTCCTTAAGATCTGAATTGATTTGATTTGGTCATTCTAACTTTTTATGTGGTTGATAACTTAATATCATCGCATCATGACATAGTTTTTAATGTTATCTTGGTAAGGAAATTTTTACTTTCTTCAATTTGTTGGCATGGTTCTTTAAAAAATTGTAAGACTATGAATTTATAAGAAAATCACTTGTAAATTCCTTTGGTTTAATTGTGAGAATAATTTTCTTAGAGGACTTGAACAAGAGAGAGTGTAAAGGAAACACGGACTAATTGTCTTCTTGAATGGGTGTTTGTTGACTTAAATTTGTTTGGATTTCAAATTACTATAATGTTATGTTTGTCTTAAGCTATTTGATTAAATATTGTGACAACTATGACAATATGTAGAGGTTTTGTTTATTCAATGTGTTTAAGATCCTTTGAAAATTCTAATGATTTCTCTCTTGAAAATTTTATTAACAACTCGGGAAATATCTAACTACATTGGAGAAGGATTAACCTCGGTTTAGAGTTATGAGCCTTGAAGACTATACATTATCAAATACGGTATAGAGCAAGTGAGTTACATATAAGTTTGTGAAGATTATTTAGTAGATACTTGTCAATGATTTCTTAGGATCACAAGATTTCGGGGAAGTCTAGGGTATCTTATCAAGGGTTTAAGAAAACTAAGAAATTGAAAGACCTAACTACTTTTTCAAAGCCCAAAAATTTGAATAAATACTCTATATTGAGCCTATATTAGTGATCAAGTGATGATAAGCCATAAAATATTGACAATCAAGAGGAAATCATGACATTCTAGGAGTGAAATTGTAGGTGTTAGGTGACAGTTTGGAACAAATGCAAGATATCCCTATGGAGGATTAAACAATGAGTTTGAACTTAATATTTGGTTTGATATATGAATGTGGAAAAGGGTATTATAATCCATCTTCACTGATCGGTCAATTTATGTAAATTTCTTCTAAGCTTTAACTTTGAGAGAGACTGGTTAGGCCCTTAAAGACAAAGTGATAGATTTGTGGAAGAGAGTGTTTTGAGAACCTTACACTCAACTACAGAAGCTAAAATTTGGAATTAATCATCCCCAAAAAATCCTCATTAATATTCAAGAATAATTGTTCCTTGAAAAGTTCTCAAATGTTGGAAATTTGTGAGAATCCTATGTTAAGTCTAAAGAAGTTGTTTAAGATGATTTGATTCAAAATTGAGATTTGATTCATTGATCATTGAATCGAGACTTGAAAGTATAATAATATCATTTAGGGAGTGTGAGGAGGAAGATTTTAAAGGTTAGTAATTTTTAGGGTGATTAAAATGACCATAAATCAAATAAGTAGGTCTGTAGACCTATGCAACAAGAGAGAGACGATGGTAATATCGAAGGGTATTATGCTATGTACCTTGGGATATGGTAATATAATATATATGGGTTGATGGAGATGTCGACATGTGGCACACATCCCCTTAGTTAGTTATATGGGCTCACATATGAATTAATTATATTGGGTAATGGGTCGGCCTACATTGGGATTAGGTGTTACCCATCCTATTTAAAGGATGTGAGTATCATTATGAGAGAATGTATGTATGAGTTGAGTCTTCTACTTGGTAGAGGTATATTGGAGGTGTCCCCCTCGAAGTGGATTCCCATCTTGGGATATTGTGGAGTTACTCCTTCCTTAAGGAGCATTGTATGGTGTTGCCCTACCTTAAGGGTATTATTATGCATATATTGATATTAGGGCATCTTGGCCCCCATATCTCTTGTGTTGTGTTATATTCTGTAATTTATTGATTTATTATATGCAAATTTCTTATCAAGTGGTATCAGAGCAACCACCCGGGTTCGAGTCCTGGCACGGGTAGCTACGTCAGCATTGCAGTGTTCACGGGGCTCGTATAGGGCAGGGTGTGGTCCCACTATACGGGCACAAATCTAGCCCCGGGGTTTGGGCTACGAAAGTGTGGTGGGATGTTATGATCCTCATGTGTGGATTTCACTAATGCCTCGAGGTTTTGGTGTAACGGTTCGTTACATTTGGTATCATATTTTTTTCAAGAAGAAGAAAAAGACGAAGAAGCAATGCCCTTAATATCATATTAAGGTTGTACCCTTAATATTATACCCTTCGATATATATTATATTACCATATCCCAAGGTACATAGCATAATACCCTTCGATATTACATAGCATAAGGAGCATTGTATGGTGTTGCTCTACCTTAAGGGCATTATTCAGTAAAGAGGAGGCAATGCTATGTACCTTGGGAGGATTAGGTGTTACCCATCCTATTTAAAGGATGTGAGTATCATTATGAGGGAGGTATGTATGAGTTTATTCTTCTACTTGGTAGAGGTATATTGGAGGTGTCCCCCTGAAGTGGATTCCCATCTTGGGAGATTGTGGAGTTACTCCTTCCTTAAGGAGCATTGTCTGGTGTTGCCCTACCTTAAGGGTATTATTCTGCATATATTGATATTAGGGCATCTTGGCCCCCATATCTCTTGTGTTGTGTTATATTTTGTAATTTATTGATTTATTATATGCAAAGTTCTTATCAAGTGGTATCAGAGCAGTGATCCGAGCAATTTGTGGGATGAAACCCTAATGTTGGTGATTCATATATATCTAGAGATCGGCATGGAATTTTTCAGATATTTTTTTGGGGAGTGGATACATAGTTCAAGTGATCTTCCCTCAAAATTTCATATTTTTTGGAGCTGTTTTGTAAAAGTTGTGTCCGTTTTAGGGTTGAAACCCTAATTCTAAGGTTTCATCTATATCTTCTAAATAATGACGAATTAGGAAATAATTTTTTTGGTTGTTGGTAATATATTAAATGGTGATACCACTGAAAAAATTTAAAGCAGATTTATTTCAGTTTTATTTTTATTTACTATTTTACTCCACAGGCCGCAATTTGAGGAATTTTTCTGAATTTCTTACATTTTCGGAAATCTCTCAAAATTTTATTAGGGATTACTTCTTTGTGCTTTCAGATTTGAGGCTGACTGATTGACGAAATCATCAGGTAAAATATTGGTCAAAGGAGTAAGTTTGTGAAACCCTAATTTTTATGCATCATGGATATACCAATTTTCTATGGTAATGGGGAAATTGATGCAAACAAATGGTGGATACAATTTAAACAAATGTATTTTGAAGAATGTTTAGTATGGGTTAGTTTTTATCTTCATCTTGGTGGGAAAGCGCGACATTGGTATTCTTATTTGGATATAGATCTATTGGATTGGGATTGGGAGGAAATGGAGGATATTTTCTTAGCTAGATGGGAAACAAAAAAGAAACATATTTTTTTTCAAGAAGAAGAAAAAAGAAGAAGAAGAAGAAGAAGAAGAAGAAGTTGAAGTTGTTACACATGATAGTGCATCTCCAAAGAAGGAAGCTTCAATATTTCAGTTTGAAGGGTGTATTCAAAGAAAAAAGGTAATTGTTTCCATAAACCCTAGCAGCAAATATAACTTCATCAATATGGATGTAGCTCAAAATCTACAGGTGCAAGCAAAGCATATCAAGGAATCTCAAATGGATGGTAAGTAGATTCAGGTTTTTGAAGATTTAAAGCTTTCTATGGATAAATATGTTTTACATTCAGATTTTTATGCTTTAGATATGGATGGTATGGATATTGTTCTTGGATATCCTTGGTTAGAGAGCTTGGGAACAATTAATCTTAATGTACAAAAGAAATTCATGAAATTATGGTACAAGAGAAAGAAAATTACATTGCAAGATATCACACTTAGCAAAGAAAAAAGTAATGTAAAATTGGACCATGAAGATGAATTTGAAGATGGTGAAGAAGGGAATAAGGATGAATCAAAAGGAGAGGATGAAGAACATAAAGTCACAAATAATTTCTCTACTCAAGAGAAAAAAGAAGTAACAAACAAGGTGGAAGAGGACAAGAAAGTTGAGGAAAAGGTTGATAAGGTTGAGTATACGAAGGTGGCACCATATCGACACCCACACCATCATGAGAGGAAAAAATCATGGAGACATGTTAGGACACATGAGGATAGAAATCCATATGGATATACAAGGAATCACAGGAATACTTTTGGCTACACATGGAATCAATGGAACAATAATTATATGACATGGAATCACAGAATAATAATTATGGATATGCATGGATGCCGAGAAGGAACACATATGGACCAGTATGGAACCAGATGAGCACAATGGAATATGGAATCAGTTTTGGAGCAGCATCACCCACTAGGATTTCATATGGGTGGTTGGATGATCGAGCATGGTGACAAGTGTGCAATAATTTAAAGCACACTCATTATATGGCTTCTTCTTATGTTTCGGGGATGAAACATATCAAAGAGGGAGGCAATGCTATGTACCTTGGGATATGGTAATATAATATATATGGGTTGATGGAGATGTCGACATGTGGCACACATCCCCTTAGTTAGTTATATGGGCTCACATAGGAATTAATTATATTGGGTAATGGGTCAGCCTACATTGGGATTAGGTGTTACCCATCCTATTTAAAGGATGTGAGTATCATTATGAGAGGATGTATGTATGAGTTGAGTCTTCTACTTGGTAGAGGTATATTGGAGGTGTCCCCTCGAAGTGGATTCCCATCTTGGGAGATTGTGGAGTTACTCCTTCCTTAAGGAGCATTGTATGGTGTTGCCCTACCTTAAGGGTATTATTCTGCATATATTGATATTAGGGCATCTTGGCCCCCATATCTCTTGTGTTGTGTTATATTCTGCAATTTATTGATTTATTATATGCAAAGTTCTTATCGAGTGTGAGGAGGAATATTTTAAAGGTTAGTAATTTTTAGGTTGATTAAAATGACCATAAATCAAATAAGTAGGTCTCAGTAGAGACATGCAGTGCAACAAGAGAGAGACGATTTGGGACCTAGGAGTTGGAGATCGGAGAATTTTTGAAAAGAAACATACCCTGAAACTTTGTATACAAGAAATAGGGGAAAATGGGTAATCTGAAATGTGTTTGGTTTGAGAAATGAGTGTTTCTATCAAAATTTAGGTTAGAAAAATAAGGAAGACAGGTTCTTAGGCAAGGTTATCTAGTGAAGAAGGAGGTGTTGGAAAATTGAGTGAACTTGAGAGTTGAGAAATACGTTTTGGTAATAAGAAAGAGGTATCAAATGGGTGTCCATATCAGGTCATACTTTTCTCAAAAGATTTATAGGTTTTTCCCAACAATTTTTCACCGCAACTTGCCCTTAAGAAACTAAAAAGTGTAGTTCGGGAAGAAATAAATGAAATTATATTTATCTGTTGATTTAATAAGGTTTGATTGTTGATATTTCTTGGTGTATGCCTAATAAACATGATGAATTGATTACATGAGACAATTTGTAATTTTAATCCAAAAATTGCATGAGTTTGAAGGGTTTCTTGATTAGAACAAGTAAGTTATTTTTGCTAGTTATGAGAAAATTTGAGTTATTTAAAGTCAATATAACTTGTTGTATGAGTTGTTGTGTATGATGTTATGCATCATAGTGGTATCATAGCATTGGTAATATATTCTAGAAAATAAGTTGTGAATTCTAACAAAAATTTGTGAGTGTTGAGAGGTTGTGAAGAAGGAAAGAGAAAAAAGAGAGTAAGAGATCCAAAGTGAAAAATACTTGGAGATAGAAGAGAAGAGTGGAGAGTGAAGATAATGATGTAGGAGAATCTACAATAGTTAGGTTTTTAAGTCATATGGTTTTAGATTACTTTAATTTAATTTCTCTTCATTATTTGTATTCAAATGGCTAAGGTGTGTAACTTCAAGTGAGAAGGTAAAATATGCATATAAATGTGGTAAATTGAGATCATGAGGTATTTATAGTCAAATAAGTCATGATATTAAGGGAGAATTAATAGGCATGAATCATAGGTTGTTAGGAGCGATTTAGTAAATTCTTGTTCAATTTAGAATGTTGTTGAGAGAATGAAGTGTTTTTGCACATTTATAGGAATTAGGATGGGAGTTCAAGTTTAGACTACCTAACATTATGAAAAGTATTCCTATTTGATCTAGAGAGTGTTTGGATAAAAAAATACTATGTCTTTGATGTGTACAAATAAGAAAATGTAACAGAGTTCATGAATTTCAAAAAGGGATTCCATGTTAGAAGACGAGACTGGTTTTAGCTTTGTATTTGTAGTTTTCTTATAGAATGCATGAAGAGATCATTATCTATGTGTATTTTCAAGATAATTGTATTACTCTCGATGTTATTCAGGTAATATGTTAGTACTCGACCCATTCCTGAAGATTACATGCAAAAGAAGAATGATTATCAAAGGTTAAACAATGATTGTGTGTTGGAAACCATGTTTCTGATAAAGATATTAATGTATAAAGAGTAAATGTTAATGCTTAAGGTGACTAAGAAGGTTCCTAGAGGTGGTAGGGATCCTGTAGAGGCTTCTTAGTTTGACAGTGAAGAATTTATATCTTGAAATTAAAAGATTTTGATAAATTTACACTCACTGTCATGGCTTAGTCTAACATTTCCGAGGAGAGAGAAAAAATACACCACTTAATTTCTAACTGTGGAAAATTCATAAAATTCATAAGAAATGATTATGAGGTTTTATAGTAACATATTTTACAGGTTTTAGATTATTTGGGTATCGCATGTGAGAGGAATTTGCGACAGTCTTCTGCAGGAGGAAATACAGTCCGTAGAAACCTAATCTAGAGGGTATTATGATCATAAATTCTTCGTACGGATTGTTAGAAACTTGAAATTTGGACTGTAGATTATTTGAGAAATTTCCAAGGTAGGTTTTAATGAATTTTCTGATTTGAAAAGTTTAAGAAGTGTTACAAAGGAAATGTCAGTCTAGGTAACTTGACAATACTACGTTTTGAGAGTTCTCACGTGTATCAGAAGCTATAAATATTTATAAACACATAAAAAATTACTTGAAACTTGGTAAATATAGGTTTGGGTCTATTTCAGAAGTGATTTTTCATTTTTTTGATTTGATGAGTTTTTAAGGGTAAAACAAACCAAATCTCATTCTTGGAATCAAGGTAATAGTCATATTGACACCTAGTACAAAAAACGTCATAATTTTTTCAATTCAGCACCAAACAAGCTCAAATTTGTAACATACCATCTTGAGATATACATAAAGGCATGTAGAAAAATTTATATCATTATCATTTATGGTTGGATATATATTGATGGAATAATTTGAGGGATCATATAAGAAGATCGAGATTACATTAAGGGTGAACTGAGCTAGGATGACATTGGAGAAGAAGGTAGAACACAAAAAAATTCCAGTTAGAAATCCTAGGTGAGGTTTTGGAAGAAGTAAGGTGAAAAAACTTGCTTGAGAAGAGAGAGAAAGAGTGAGTTGAGAAGATGAAGAATTTCTTAATAGAGAGCTACTATAGTCATATGGCAAAGAATGAAAGGGAATGTGACAAGGTGGAAAGAAAGATAGGTACAGTCAAGAAGATTTGGAAATGGCTAAGTGATGAGGAAGATTACCAAGACAATTTCTAAAATAGAAATATTAAAGATGAAGAGTCAAGTGAAACTACAGATTTCAAGAAGAGAGAAGACATACAAGAGTTCTTATGGACACAAGGACCAAGCAAGCATGATCAAGATTCAGAGTATGAAGACAGTATAAGGAAATCAGACCTAGGGAAAAGTGAAAACAATCATGGAAAGAGGTTGATAATATTCAAAGAAGATAGGAAACTACAAGTGTAATAAGAAACACAAGAGAAAAAAGTGAAAGAAAGAAAATGAGAGATGAAAGAGATGATCAAAGGGGTGATAAATCTCTTTTTTATCAAATTAATTTAGCTTTAATTGTTGAGAATGTAGTTGTAACAAATGAGATAGAAGTAGAACCATCAAAAGAAGGTGATAATTTCAAGTAAGAATTCCTATTATCATATTTTTAAGCCATGATCAAGCAAGAAGAGCAACAAGAAGATTCCAAAGATGGAGTGACAGTCATGCTAAGTGAAAATTCATCTCACATGAAGTGGGATCAAGTGTACACACTCACATATAAGGTAAATAATCTCATGAACATGTAAAATAACCATAATCTTGTTTAAACATATGACCATTTCAAGGACCAAGAAACTAGTGAAGGATATGATATAACTAATGAAGGAGAAGGAAGAGTGGTATTCAATCAAGGATCAGTTCAAGGAGGTCCAATTCAATTGGATGTACAGAAAGAAGAATACAAAATGGAGGATACTTTTCATTTCCTTTGGAATATCATGCAATATCATCTCTACAAGGTGCAAATTTTGGTGTGATTGATCAATTTTGGCTTGAAAAGTTGTTTTAGGTGATTTAGAAGGTCCTAGAAGTCAATAAAGGGTCATTAGAGTTCATAGCATGTTGTCTAAATGGACTCAAATTTTCAAAATTTCAAATAATGCATTTCCCTCCAAAAGTGACAATTTAAAATTTTGAGTCATCTTGGGCTTGTTGAGTAAATGTAATGGTCTAGTCACATGGTATAAGAATCCTAAATGGTGAAAGGAGAAAGAATGATGTAGATAAGGTTAAAAAAATTTATTCTATGGTTTTGAGCTCTTGACATGTAAGCACAAGAATTAGTTATGGTTATAAAACTATGAAAAGGATATGTTTGGTTCAAAGGATGAGAGTTAGTTACTAATTAGAGAGGAGGCTCAAGGTGAAGGAGCTCTATAGAAGGAGGAAGGAATGAAAGGAGATTTTTGTAAATATATTATGAAGGATAAGAAAATTCTCTATTTCTAGGAACCATTACTGTTTTCAATATTGTGACTTATGCATTTTCATGAATTTTTATTCATCCTTTCCTTGGAAGTACATTACAAGTTTAAATGACAATGAAACACTTCTTCACACATTTTTAAGGTTTTCTTAGTAAGGAAATTTTTACTTTCTTCATTTTGTTGGCATGATTCTTTGAAAACTTGTAAGACTATGCATTTACAAGAAAATCACTTGTAAATTCCTTTGGTTTGAATGTGATAATAATGTTCTCGAGAGGATTGAAAAAAAGAGAGAATGGAGGAAACCTAGACTAATTATCTTCTTTAATGGGTGTGTTGTCTAATTTTTTCATTCTTAATGTAAATGAATGCACTAGCTACTAAAGAAACTAGTCATCTCGAAGGGAAAGAGGGTTTATGTTACCTTGGATGTGGTGATGCTTACTACGGGCGCTAAATGATGGATCTTTGTTGCAACAATATCTCGTAAAACTGAAACATATTAGATTAGATAGATGTATGTGAGGGATGCCCATAAAATGTTGGATCTAGGAAGTGGTTAGCTTCCTTAATGGATGTCAACCCCTGTGTTTAGAGAGATGGAAATAGATCAAGAGTTATAAATAACATGCAGAAACAAAATTACTAGATCTAGAAGGATTGAGATTGTTTACAACTGATTCACTTCATCAAAATAAAAAACCAAGATTAAGCTGGTTTGGGTTGATGGTGACCTAAATTGTGCATAGGCGAGACCAACAGCATCCTAGGAGGATGAATCTAGAGTTATAGATGAAATATATAGACCTATAAGATCCGGGAGCAATCTAGAAACTAATGAGAACTTGTAGCTCTTTGTAGGAGGATTTGTAGAAGAGAACCAAGGTATGGGAGGTAGGATAGATGATAGAAAGGAGGATTTATATAAGTTTTGGATAAACAGGATGTTGGTTGAAGATGACCGGGGGATTAACGACAACTATTACAAGATTGGGATGAGGCCGAGAAGAAATAGTTGAATATGACAACTGCAAGCACTAAGACTAGAACTAAAGGTTGTTGAGTGATGGTTGGATGCTGCTCTAGACCTACAATAGGTTAATCTACAAGAAATCAAATATAATATGATAGAAAACTTGATAAAAGCACTATAAAAGCAATAAATCTCATGAAGGAAGATCGTGAGTGATGCAAAACATGTTCGATGATGGATGGGATGTTTGTAATTATCACAGGAAGCTCTAGAAGTCACAAAGAAGCTCTGGTTTCTTAATTGTTGAGTGATTTCCCCCTGAATGGAAATAAATCAAACATAATTATAGGGTTGATGGCGATGGATTGGATCGTCACCGATCATGGGGAAAGTTTTCTTTAGGTGCTTTTGATTTAAGGCGGGGTTTTATGATTTTAAAGAGTTGGTCAAATTCTTTAAAGCATATTGGTGGGATTATATGACTTGGGGATGAATCCAAGGTAGTTAGGGCATAAAAATAGATGGGATGAAAGCTAGAAAAGTAGGGTGATTTATATGTAGGATAAAAGCATCCTAATTAGAAAGTTGGTTAGGGCAATGGATGAGGGTATTAATTAATTAATAAGATCAATGTGGATGGGATAGTTGGGCATGTAAAATATTAAATGATTAATTAATTAATGTGAATTAATTAATTAATAAGGATTGGATGGGAATTTGATTAAATAAGGAGGATGAATAAAATAAAATATACACGCGTAGGTGAATGAGGGCATAGATACGATTTTAGGTGTCTACATTTTGCCCCTTTTTGTTGAGTGGTTTGAGCTAGAAAGCCATGAGACAAAAACAAAAAGGGTTGGATGAGGATAAAAGATTGATGATAAGCTCCCCCTCAAATAGGGGATCGATGGCATCAAAGGAAATCAATGACGTGTTTGAAAAAGGTAGATGAAAAAGGGTGGGTGGGTGATGAAAAGATGGGTGAAAGTATAACCAAGGAAAGATGCCCCAGGAAAAAGGATCGTAATATGGATAAAAACTATGGCGGTGACTCCAATATCACATTGGTAGAGGGAAATTGTGGTCTCAATGGAGACATGCTACAACGTTCTATGGACCAGTGAGTGGGTGAAGACCACTGCAGTATGGATGTAGGACGAGATGACCAATGGGTCATAGGAAAGTCATCAAAATATGCATAACTAATATGAAAAGGTATGTGAAATACTTCATACATGAGGAATCAAGTGAAAAGGTATGCGTTCACAAGGGATGAGGATGGATGATATGGTGCCCAATGGGACATAAAAAATGGCCGATAAGGAAAAATGAAAAAGTGAGTGATGAAGGAATATGCCCCAAGAGGGGAAAATATGGCCATGAAGGAAAAAAAGGAAAAAAAAGGAAAAATTATGCCCCAAAAGGGGACAAGATGGCCACAACGATTGACTTTAAAAGTATGCCCCAAAAGGGAAAAATGAAAATGGCCTCAAAGGAGGACTTCGATGAAGAGTAATGGTACCCCAAGGAAGAGAACAAATATGGCCACAAGAGTGGACTTTGATAAAATGAATGTAATGCCCAAAGGGGAAGATGAATATGGCCTCAAAGGAGGACTTTGTGCGTGAATGAAATAGGATTATAAAATGAAATTCCCAAAAGAGGAGTGATTATAGCCATGAAAGGTGGACTTAGGGAATACATATGATTATCATGCCTGAAGGAAAAAAATAAATGGCCACAAATGTGGATTTAGAGAGTGACATATGCCCGAAGGTTGAATATTTTGAATGTTGAATTGAGATGCCCAAAGGGAAAGATGAAGAGGACCAAAAGTGTAGACTTAATGGTCAATAAATGATGCCCTTGAAAGGGATGCTAGAAAGAGAGGAAAACCCAAAATGATCATTGTTAAGAACATTCAACAAAGATCGAGGCCAATCGATAGGGACCCAAGGAGTTCAACAATGACCAGGTGTCGGTGGGATATATAAGCCCAATGGTTGGTGATAATACACATTTTCACACACAAAGTTGATGAGAGAGATCAAAGTGAGAAAATAGAAACTAGGATATAGATGATGTTAGGCTGCGAAGAAGTGCCAGAGGGTGCAGAGGATGGTGAGTAGCAAAACCCACAATTTTTTTTATTTAATTTCATTTTTTATTTATTTTTTGCATTTTTTTGCAAAACATTGATGACATCGAGGGAGATTGGAAGAGACCTAGATGGGTTGACATCGATTGGTCCCTAGGGCACTTCAATATGACCATAAATGCGTCGACCTAACCCGGGTCGGCATCAACTAGGTAAAATTGGATAAGTTAGGGTCTGATTTGATTTTGGATGAAAATTAATGCATTTTAAATGTATTTTTGGATTATGGATATGATGTGTGTATGCTTTTTTTGTGATTACAAGCCAGGGAAACCTTATATTTGAGACATCGAGTGCTTGCTCTATATGAGAATATTATAGGGGATGTTACATATGCCAAGTGGGATCACTTGTCGGTAGTTAGATTAGGGGATTTAGACACTATCAGAGGATCCCATGAGATGTGGGGATTATGATTTCCTTGGTAGAGAGTTGTGATCGAAAAACTTACACATTTTGGTTCTAGGATAGGGGAGATGACTATCACCCTTGAGTATGTGTATCGGATCCTTATACTATCGATACAAGGGGAGACTATAGTCCCCATCACCAATGATGACAGATTATAAGTTTTGACATGGATATTTAGAGCTGATGCACCCCGAGATCATATTTTCTTGGGAATTTCGTATATGAGAAGAGGTATGAGGATGGGGTAGCACACATCCAATTACTTTGCATGGTTATGATGGCAGTGTCTTGCTATGATTTTCAAAACTTAGGAGGAGCTCAATTTTTATGTGTGTTGACTAGTGTAGTAGCTAACATTGTTGAGCACCAAACAATCTTTTCATTTGGGGCGCTTTATTAGCTCAGGTTTATCATGAGATATCTTGATTAAGGGCTAATAGGAGATCAGGATTTTATGTTATATTTTTGTTATATTGTTGGGATTAAGAGCATATAACATTGATTAGGACACTAGAGCTTCCATGGGTCGTAGGAGACCATATTCCATTGATAGTTGGATTCTATAGGTGGAGGGTTGATCAGGCCTTCAAAGACAAGGGAGAGAGAGGGGTAGATTGGTATGTTGATTAGATCACTTGGAGACCGTATCGAGGATTCCTTGCATAGCTAGGTTCAGATGGGGATTTTTTGGGGATGAGGAGGATGAGGTGGATTTAGGGGAGACGTCTAAATATGATCGAGGCCATCCACTTTAAGAAGGTGAGACGAGCAGTTTGGATCATCAAACAAGTGCCTCGAGATCCCATTTTGTACAGGAGAGAGGACTTGGATAGGGAGCTACCAAGTCCCACCATGGCTGATCTATTAGAGGAGGGGGTAGGACCATGGGATGATGATAAAAAATTAGGAGTTGGAGTAGGGTACTCGATTGGCATACAACAACATGGGAAACTTGGGTGACCGAGAAGGGAGGATAGGAGAATATTGGGGAGATGGAGGTTGACGTTGAGGTGGCTCCTGGTGGAGGTGGGGATGACAGAGCGGAAGAGTCTAAAGATATGGAATGCTTGCATGTTGAGATAGAGCGAGTGAGGGTGGAAACAGACCGAGGCATGGGTAGAGCAATACATAGCTCTACAATAGTGAGATACGATCACTCGGAGAGAGGATGGAGTAATTCAAGAGAGAGACTATTACCTTAGGTAGAGGGAGGCCTACAGGAATCACTTTGGACATTTGGCTACTATCGTAGTGACCGACTCGGCCGGTGGTATTCAAGAATTGTAGTAGGGATCGGGACATATGGTGCTCCCTTTCATTTGGGATGGATAGGTACTAGCATTGGCCACCGAGGCCAAATATTATGAGGACATTGTGATCCATAAGCTACCTTGGGCATTGAGATATTGGGAGCATCTCCAGAGGTAGGCGGCAGATGGAGTTGGGTCTTCTTGAGAGAACAATGACCGTAGCTCGGCCAAAGTGGGAGGAGGGAGTCCATGAGGGAGGTGATGGTGTGTAGGTTTTAGGTGTTATACATGTCCCTGGTGGAGAGGATGTGAGAGTTTCGGACATGTAGTTTACTTATTTATATATTATTTCGGCTCTAAAGGATCCCCCTAGAGGGCCATGATGTATTGATACTCATTTTGACACACATATATGTATATGATGTATGATTTTTCCATGGATTATCATGTGTTATATTTTTCCATGTGTTTATTGTATGATGTGATGATTTAAATTCTATATGATGTGATGATTTTAGATTAGATGTTTATGATGATGGTTGCTTAGATGAGATGTGATAATGATGGTTACTTTGGAATGCATGTTTAGTTTATATTTGATGATGATGGTGAAATACATGTGTGATTAGATGGTTATTTTAGATTTAAATGTGAGTATGGATATAAATGTGTGATGTGAGGACTAGGACTATATGCTTCATGTTTAGATTTGATGATGATGATAAAGTAGATGTAGGATTAAATGATTATGGATGATGACATGAATGTGTGATGTGGTAACATGTTTTAAATTTAAATTTTGATTATGGTGATTAAAATGTATGGATAATATGTGATGAAAATAGATTGAAAATGGATGTGATTAAGAATAAATGTGTTGTTTAGATAGATAGGTAACATGAAATGAAGAGATATGTGTTGAGGAACAAATGTGATGGGGTTTAGGATGAATAATTCCTTGTAACAATGGCGACCCATAAATGCGAATGACACTATGTTATAACGAGGAAAACATTCCTCCCATTATATTGGAGGTAAACAAGGAGGGGATCCAGGGGAATGCAAGACACACGTGACCAAAGTTGATGTTAGAAAATAACCAATGATAGTCAATTATACCAAATATCATAAGGAAGAAATGGATGGGATAATCTCATAAACCTGGTGTTGACATGACAAAAGGGGGTTTGAGATGCAACTCGTACAAAGGAAGAGGGCTCTCCAAAAGTGGTATTCCCTAAAACTATGCCCCATCTCTTAGAAGGGAAAGAGAAAATTGATCAATGTGGGAAGTTTTCTAGAAGAAAGATGATCAATGTGGGAATATTTCTTAGGATGCTAAAATGGAAGGATGATCAATGTGGGAATCCTTCAAATACCATAAGGAGTATCCATCCTTCGAGGGTATGGTATACTTTATAATATATAGATGACAAGAATAAATGATAGTCGTCCTTCGAGGGATCGGTCTATTTACTTCTTTTTATTATTTTGATTTTGATTTAATGTTTTTGATCTTTTTTTTTTGCATGAACAACCATCTTTTGAGGGATCAATTTGTTTTTGATAACTTTGATTTTTATTTAAGCATCCATGATTTTTGATTGTACATGGGGAGATTTGGGACTAGTGAAGTAGACCACTTAGAGGGGATAAATAATTTTCAAGAGACATCCTTGGACCCTTTACATGGTTTCAATAGGTAAATAAGATGGAGATGGATGTTATCATTTGAGTTCGACCAAAGGAGAACCTATCCATAAGGAAAATGCTATGGGTAGCAGCGGTGGTGCCTATATTTAAGGTCACATCTAGGAAATGATGGAAGACGACATAGTTCCAAATCACCATGATGAGAAAATGGAAAGGGATAATATGGAGGAATGATCCAAAGATATAACTAAGGGAACACTAGTAAATGTGTTAACAATATAATGGCTGCAAGTGCAATGCATTAAGTGGTTCCACTTTTGGTTTACCATATGGTATGATCTAGTTAGGGGAAAAGTTTCTACATTTTCTCCTTTCTAGAGAAGCAACGTTTTGATAAAATTACGAAGTCATCAACATTAACGTCACATAAGGAAGATGAGATGAAGGAGTGAAAATAAGAGCAAGTGCTACTTGTTAGGAAAGTGAATGGTATGTGTTTACAATAAATCAAGATCAAATGAGATGAGTTAAATAAAGATTTATGAAATAGGAACTTCAATGGCAGGATTAAAGCCATGGTGCTTCTAAAGGGAAACAAGATATGGCCACAAAGGTGGTCGTAGGAAGAGGGGATGAAATTATGATTGGATGATTTGAGATAGATGAGATAGGATGATGCCGAATATAGAAATGAACTAATTTGTGAATAGAAAATTCCTAGAAAGAAGTCCCCTTAGCGTGGGAGGATGAATCGATGGTGACGAGAAGAAGGATGCTAAAACATAAAAAATGAGGGGCGATGCTCCCTAGTGAATGGGATGTGAATAAGATAGTGGATGTAAAATGATATGGATGTCGGGAAGATGGTATATCAAGGCAAACAATATCAATAAACAAGGAGGGCTCTCATCAAGAGATAAATAAGATGGAGATGTGGTAAAAGAGATCGTATGTGCTTATGGATGAAGAAGTTGATGGTGAAGGGGACTCGTTGAGGAGGCCCTCTCACTTAATAAGATCATGGAAAATGGTCTAGAGGGCCTTACAATGCTCATTTTCATGGCACGGGGTTCAATGATAAACACAAATGGAATGGGAATTGTTGGAGCCCTAAATTAACTAAGTACTGACGCGTGAAGCTTGGTAGCATGTGGAAGTAGGGCGCAATGGCATGCGTGGAAGTAGTTATTGGAGATACATGAAGGATTGCACCAGGAAGGATTGATTCGAGAATTAGTGAGTTTTGGACAACATGAAAGGATGTGTTTAGGGAACAAATGAAAAAGTGACCAAATACATATATGGATAAGCTATGGAGACTTGTAGCTCAAGAAAAGGATATTCCAGGCATCAATATAGTTATCATGAAAGGATAAGGAGCTAAGTTTTTATAGATTAGTTGGAACATGCATGCTAAGGACACTCGATTAGGGGAAACACATGATGAAATTTGGCATGTTCTTGGGTAGTGGTAGGGAAATCATGAAAGATTCCTTCATGCTTTCCCATGTAATGATGAACGGTTAAGAGGATATTCCTTAAGAGTTCCTCTTATGTATGGTTTTACAAGATAAATTAAAAATAAGAGAGGTGTGTGTGCTAGTATGAGGGAAGGGAGGGAGATAGTAAAAATTTATAATGTGTGATGGTGAGCTCTATAATGTGTCAAAGCTTTGCTCTGTGAATACCTTCATACATGTAACTCTTTTGATGTAATCTTGGCTACTTTATTTTGAATAATGAATATATTGAAGTGATTTTGAAGCACTTATTTAATGGATCTTGATTTTTACATTTCATTTTATGTTCATGGGTGTATGACTAGTTTTCTTGATGATAATCATGATTTAGTTCTACTTCCATTGTAGTATAATCATGTTATCCTATGTTATGGTGCGTTAGATTAGGATTCAATGCTTGAATCTAGCTCTCAAGAATGGGTGTGTTCATTCAATGTTTGTACAATACCCCTTATTAAGGAAGAACATTCTCAAGAAGCTCATATAAAGAAGGGCTTGGCACGCGCACGCCTCGGGTGAGCTTCAGACTAGTCGGATGATGCGCATACACGTTTGGGGTTTATTGACGAAGAAAAAGGTAAATAGAGACTACATTTTGGTTATGTTGTCGAGACCTCTTTTCAAATTTGTTGTGAGAATGATGTGTGACGATAGAGCATCGACCTTGGATAGTTAGAGACCGGCTTAAAATCATGAAGGATGATTTTTCTCAAAGGTTTAGTAATGAATTTGAGTTTAATGCACGAAAATGGGTGGAAGAGAACCTGTATCATGAACTTTGTGAGACATTCTTATGTGGTTTCCTAGTAGAGTTATATGAATGACTCTTAGCATATGCATCAAGGAAAATTTGGTACTATAGACCTCGTGTTTGGACCTAGGAGGAATATCAACGGTTGCATGATGTTGATCTGACCTGGACCCGTGTTGTTGATCATTGGTGGAGTAGAGTGTTGACTAGTTATACCCTAGAATATGTTATTTCTACGTATTATTTCCCATAGATTATTGAGTTTGAATTCTTGAGGGATCCTAGAGGATCATTATTGCATGATATTCCACGGCTATAAATATCATGGTCATTACATTTTGTTTGGAAGCCTTTCCCATGGCTTACTAATCTCTTTCTAGGCTCGGGGCATGGAATCGGTGTGGTAGAGGATGGCGGACATTATGGAAAAAATGGAGAGAGAGGAGAGGTGGATCAAGTATACTCAATCTTGAGAGAGGGATTTGACAAGACAAAGTGTAAAGCTACATGAGTGATGGATTTATGGAGGAAGGAATTGTGGGAAGTAATTGAGGATTGCGTGGAGGACATGGAACCCGAGCATTCGAGCTACCCCATTTTGGCAAGTGTGGAAGAGAAACCCCCTCATCTTCTAGAGAGAGCTCGTCATATGAAGAAAGGAGGAGAGTTGTAGGTGCACATCTTAACCCACATGGTGACCATACCCTTGCACTTAGTTTTCTAATTCTTGAGATAATTTTTGATAATCCAGTTGGTATTGATATTAGTAGTCGAGCGACACCTAGGAGATATAATTTTTCATTTGGTACATCTATGGATACATAATCATTTCCTATGTTTGGGGATATTTTTTATGGCACAACATTTGGGCAAGGTTTTGGATCACAAGGTTTGAGTATCATGTTTGGGAGCGGCGTGGGAAACACATCTGGGAGTGGTTTGGTATCATAGACTATTGGCGCGTTGTTTAGTGTGATAGTGGGTTCGCAGGGCACAACCGTGTTAGGTCCCTTACCTATAATAAAAGGAGGATCTAGTGGATCTACAGGAGTTGGTAGTAGTGGATCTAGTGGGTCTAGTGGTGGAGGTAACACCGAGAGGAATCAAGGTCCTGGATCTAGTAGATAAGGTCCACAACACCATCAACATGAGGTTTTTAATGAGATGTCACTCCACTAACCTGATTATAAGGGAATTGAGGATGTTGTGGAACATGTACACAAGTGAGAGTTACATTGGTGTGTGAAGGGAATCACTTCCCCAAAGTGGAAAGCAAGTCATTTTACAACCACGTTGCAAGGACATGCGCATAACTAGTACAGTAAGTATGACCCACACCAGACAGTGTTGGATTACATTTCATTGCTTAATGCATTTTTGGTGAAGTTCCACATACCGAGTTTGAAAAGAAAAGAATCATTGTGTTGAAGGAGATTCGGAAAGGAATGGCGAGAGAGTGTGTAGGAGTATGACTCACATTTCAATACTCTCCTATCCAAGTTATCTTATTGAATTCACCCTTCGCAACATGCTCAATGATTCATTTGAGGACCGATCACATCGTTCAAGAGGGAAATTTCACATAAGACTTTCACAAATCTATGCAAGGCCTTGGAGGATGACTTACGAATTGAGGCGGTTTGAAGCGTTGATATAGGAATTAGCCATTCCTAGAAGCCCAAATTGCTATAATGGCAAATCAGCTAGAGAAATTATTTGTGAACTCCGTTCATGAGACTCACAGTAGGTTATGGTGTATGGATTGTCAAGTAGAGGGTCATATAAATGAAAATTTCCCCTGAAGGTTAGTTCACACCATAATGGTGGGCTGTGATATTTTCCACGGAGATCGGGATGCAAGTAGGTATCCGCTCATTGTAGCACATGATCTGTAAGATTGTGTCTTGCTTTTGCAAAATTTACACCTCTACTACTCATGACACAAAGGATTGTAGATTGATTGACCAAATACATGATGTCATTGATATTGGTGTGCACCAAACTAATATTACAAGCAGTTATAAGGATGAGGGCCATCATTATGAAGGGTGCATGATAGAGGGAGTCATGGAAGAGGTTTTCGTGGAGGATTTGAAGGTTGTGCCAAGCAACCGGCAGAGGTAGAATAAATGAGTTCTCACATGGAACTTGTTACAACTATGGGTCTATAGAACATTATAAGCATGAATGCCCTGATTTGTTATAGTTCTCTTGGTGTGGAAAGAATAACAAGTATGAGGATTAATAGAATTATTTGAACACATGAGCCAACAACATAAAAAGGAAAAATGCAATGGGATGGTAAACATGAAGAAATCCAACTCACATTGGATGTAAATGGTGGCACATGAGTCGAGTTGGAACATGTATCTTGATGACAACGCTGAAATGAGTGTCTGCGCACGCTAAGGAGATACCAAAGATGAGACCACTATTACTAGAGAAGAGGTGGTGTATGGGAAGTATCCAGACCCTGCTCATCAGAAAGAATTCAATCAGAAACCATGGATGTGATTCAAAGCCTACAAGGAGAGATCCAGTTCCTAAAGGAGTAGTCACGGTAGTTAGAGAAAAATAAGAGTGTTGAGGCTCCACAAAAGGATATAGGACGAATTCGAGGAGGTATGCAAAATGCTTTGAGTTAAGATAATATCATCCTTTTGCTAGGATAATGGCTATGGGGGAAAGTATTGTGCGCTAGAGGAGAGAGTGAGTTACAGGTCTTGCACGCTAACCTTCCTCCTCAAAGCATTGACTATGATAAGGAGATTACCTTGAATGTAGTAGTTTATGGATGGCTGTAGAGAAATATTCTGATTGACACGGGAATGGAAGTTAATGTTCTCACTTTATATGTATGGAATCAAATGGGAAGGCCCCCATTACAGCCATCCTCAAATGTGTTGTATATGGCTAACAAGACAAAGGCAATGCCCATTGGTGTTTTAAAGGATTTTTATCACTATCCAAGGGGTGAAATTCACTGAAGACTTCAAAGTTTTGGCACTACGAAGTGAGATAACTTTCCAAAGCATTACTTGGGATCCCTTGGTGCTATAAGAACAATGTTGACTTATGTTTCAATAAGAAATATATAACTTTTGAGAACAAGGAGGAATGTGTTATCATCCCTTTATTAGATGGAAATTCAGCGTCCTATAGTGAACCCTTGTGATAAGGATACCTAGAAAGAATCTATGTTTTCACTATCAAGGACCCGAGATTGTGCATCTAATAGGAGTTATTCAGTGGGAAGATGATCAATCTGTAAGTGATACCTCTAGTGTGGCATGTGAAAATTGGGTGCATGGGACGTATGAGTTAGTTGGAAGGAAGTTAAGAGGCTTTGTGACAAGAGTAACAAAGGCGTGCTCATCAAGTGCCTAGGAAGAAAATAGTTGCCAAGTTACACTAAGGGAGCCAACCCCGATGTTTTCCGTGAGAAATGGAGACCCAGTGGAGGTGTGAGATCGAAAGGATAAGTATTCTTAGCTATAATTTTCTCAGTACCAGAAGCACGTTAGTGGGAGACCCATCATGATAACCTTCTAGAGTGGTGCGAGGTGAGAATCACATTATCTATTAGGTGTCTCCAAATTAATGTACCTACTATTATACAAGACTATCATGGGAAGAAACCCGCCTCATTTCACCTTTAGACATGTGAGAAGGTCTGGATGGAAGACATGGAAGCCTTGTCTCCATATTTATGGGTGCATAATATTTACTCCATCTTACAAGGTTGTGCATGTGCGCATGCATGGTACATTCATTCGAAAATATGCAATGTCAAGACAAACGAAACTAGTGGGAGTTGACAAATGACTTGATTTAAACATTTGAGTATTGAAGTATAAAGCCATCGATGCATGAGGTGTTGCAGGTTGTTAAGCACCTAACTATGGGGGATAGTTCTATGAAGGAGGATAGAATACTAGAGTTGTTGGGAGAACCTAACTTGGAAGTGCACTTCGATGAGGAAGAGCCAGAGGAAATACAGATTGGGTGTGCTTACATGGAAAAAGAGAAAGGAAAGTTAGTTTATGTGATCGATGGTGAAGAAGTGGAGAACTTGGATGTTAACCATACTATGGGTATGTGCAAGGTAATGGATAGTGCTAATGAGAAAGTGCATGCCTACCATGAACCCCTGAAAACTAAGAAGGTTAACATTGGCTCGGATACGAAACCTAAGGAGGATACTATTGGGGATTACTGGTTAGAAAGGGATGTTTTAAATATTATTGATCTGTTGCACAAATTTCAAGATTTTTTTCCATGCATGTACCATAAGGTTAAGGGAGTTCACCACTCTTTAGGGGAGATGTGGATCAAAATGAAGGAGGGTGCATGCCCAATTCAGAAGAGACCATACCGAATGAATCGAATCCACGCGTCAAGGTCAAGGAGGAGATTGAAAATATGATCACATCAGAATCATTGAGGATGTTGAGGAATCAAAATGGATAATTCTAATGGTCATAAACATTAAGAAGGATGGGAGGATAAGGATTTTATTTGATTATAGGAATTTGAATGTTGTATGTGTCATTGGCCCTTTTCCAAACCGCTTCACCGAGGAGATCCTAGAAGGAGAATGGACATGAGATCTATTCTTTCACGTGATGGATTCTCGAGAATATCATCATGTTAGAATTGCAAAAGAGGGCCAAGATAAGAAAAAATCCACCAATGAATGGGGAAATTTTTTCTAGATGGTCATGCCTTTTAGGCTAAATAACGTGCCTACTATGTTTTCATGCATTGTGGTTCAGGCATTTCAGGACTTCATCCATAAGTTTCTTCAAGTCTACCTTGATGATTGGATGGTTTATGGACTAGTAAAATACCATTGTGACAATCTGTGGTTAATGTTTAAGAGATGTTGGTAGTTGAGTATATCTCTCAACATTAATAAATGTGTTTTCACTACTCCTTTTGGAACCTTTTTGGGGCATATCATATGTAAGGAAGGCTTGTTAGTGGATCCTGCCAAACTTGTCATTATTATGGGATTAGGAGAACCTACCAGCCAGAGCGTGGTGCATGGATTCCTTGGGCATATGGGGTACTACTGAAAATTTATTAAGGGATATGCCAATATTTCCACGACATTGGAGGTATTATTGAAGCACAAAAGTACATTTCATTGGGGAGAGGCACATCAAATGGTGTTTGATACATTGAAGAATAGGCTTATCACTGCACCCATATTACACTTTCCTTCCTGGGATAAGCCATTCCATGTACATGTTTATGCCTCAGGGATGGTAATTGGAATAGTGGTTGCACAACCTGGTGAGGGGAATGTTGATCACCCTCTTTTCTTTGCAAGAAGGAAGTTAACAGTAGCAAAGCAAAACTATACTACTACTGAGCACGAGTAATTTTCGATGATCTACACGTTACAAAAATTCAAGCATTATCTGCTGGCAACACCCTTTATATTCTACATGGACCACATGGCATTGAAGTACTTCATAAACAAGCCTATTTTACAAGGGTGCATATGTAGGTGGGTCCTATTATTTCAAGAGTTTGAGTTTACGATTTTTGTAAAATCGGGTAAAATTAACCTGGGACCTGACCATTTATCAAGGATCGACTCATAGGAGGATGCACATATCATTGAGGATACAATGTTAGATGCACAACTATTTAGATTGTAGTGCATGCCCTCTAAATTAGAGGATATTGTTGTGTTTCTCAAAACAGGTATGACAGTCCTGGAAGGAATGAAGACTTTGGAGATAAAATAGTTAGTTGTACATTCCACGGCCTACATGTTAATTGATGGATACTTATACAAGTTAGGTCGTGATGATATCTTGTGTCGGTGCATGTTAGAGCATGAGCACGCTGCAATCATGGAGGAAACACATGGTGGAATTATAGGAGGAAACTATGTAGGAAATGCCACCATGCAGAAGATTTTACTAGCAGGTCTTGGTGGGAAAGAATTTACCAGGATTGTATTGAGTTTTGCAAGGCCTGTGATCATTTCAGCACCTTGGCAAGCCAAGAAGAAGAGATGAAATTCCCTTGAGGCTGATACCTACCACTGGAGTTTAATTTTGTAAGACCTATTTTACCTACCACGCAAAGGAATGGTTTGTGTTATATCATTACTTGTATTGATTACTTAACATGGTGGGTAGAGGAAGCGCCTACGAAGGATTGCACAACAACCACAACAGCAAGATTCCTATGGGAAAATATAATTAGTAGGTATGGGTGTCTCGTTGAGATTGAATAGTGACATGGGTACACACATTCGAATGATACATTCAAAATTTTGTTGGAAAATTTCATGGTGGCTCATCACAAGACTACCCCTTATCACCCTCAAGCTAATGGAAGCTGAGGCATTTAACAAGATACTAAGTCACATGTTGACCAAGATTTGTGATGTTGGGAGACAAGATTGGGATGAAAAAGTATTAGCCATATTATGGGCATATAGGACAACCTACAAGAGATTGAACAAGGCCACACCATTTCAATTGGTGTTTGGTGTGGAAGCTATTTTACCAAAGAGAATTAATGCTACCCTCTCTCGTGTATTACGCACGTAGGAGGATTGGTCAATGAACAAGAATTATAAGAGTGCATGGATAAGTTAATGCAATTAGAGGAAAGGTGATCACTTGCTAGGTGGAGTCAAAAGACTGAGAAGGTGAGACAAAACCATGGCATGATCGTCACATTAAGAATAAATAATTTGAGGATGGACAGATGGTTTTAATTTATGACTCTAAATTTTTGCGCCATCCTGGGAAACTTAAATTCCATTGATTAAGGATGCACATTATATCTTACATCCTTGATTTAGGGATATACCATTCTTGCAATTTTGGATGGGACAAGGTTTCTAGGATATTTCAATGGGAGTAGGATAAAGCCCTACTATAAATAAGGCTTCTATGTGTTTAAATATAAGGTAGTATTGCCAATTAGATTAGGTTTCCTTTAATTCTTTTCCCTTTTGTTTTTTTCCTTTGTCATCATTTTTTGGGTTCTACATTTCACATTGGTGCGCCAAAACCTAATTACATTATAAGATATTCTATGCGAAAGCACAACACATAAATGTTTATGTGGGGTGAAGTAGCAAATATGTTGAATATGTTTGACAAATTCTATCGACAATGGATTGATGGGAACAATTAGCGCAAAGGTAGAAGAACAAGTGGAATGATGGTTAAGGTGTTTTAATTCATGCGGTTATGAAGGTGTGTTGAGAAAAGTTTAAAGACCATAAAGAAGGGAAAGATCGTGTAGTACAACATAAGGTAGGTAGCACCATGGGGAACTACTTAGTGGATAGCATAAAGGTTATGTACTTTGACATGGTGACGCACGCGAAGGAGGTCTGTGGCAGTGAAGTAGTGTTGGAGTGCCATAAGGTTATAGCTGTGACGCACGAGGGAAGTCACGAAGTTGATTTAAGTGAAATAAAGTGCTCTATTAAAAAGTGACATTAAGACACATGGTCGGAGGAACTCTAAGGCATTGAAAAAGTATAAATAGGAGGTAAGAGTAGTCATTTCGACTAATTTTCCTTAGAAAATTTATTTTGTGCTCCCGAGCTCGAAGTGCGATGAGGGTTTTTGCGAAGAAGAGAAAAGTGAGGTACTTATCACAAACCAATGGAATTGTGCAAGTTGTAGTGTAGTCTTGGGGTGTTACAAGGAGGAAAGAAGACAACAGAGTAGGAAAGGGGTTGCGTGAGAGAGAGAAGCAGAGAAGTCGTCAAGTCTGGGTAGGAAAAGGAGAGGTTCAAAGCACCTAGGGCATGAGAAGAAAGCACCTAATAAATCTCAAACAAAGAGACCGGTGGTGGAGAAGGAGGATCCCGTGGAGATTTACTGGAAATGCAGTACCCTTTAGGGGTTATTAAGGTAGAAAAGTGGAGTTCAAACTTATAAAAGTGCAAGATCGGTGAATAAAACCACAGGACAAGTGACAATGAAAATATGATGCGGGAGGACTTATTTTTAGATACTCTAATAGTGTACAAGCTCAAAAACCCTAAGGTTGATGACTTGGTGCAACAAGAACTACAAAATACTGGATTTTTGAAGCTATGGGAGTTTCCTTTCTTTACGAAACCCACCTCGCTATTTAGGTGGTTAATTTCATGGGTGCATGAGGAATTCTTCTACTTCGTGAGAAGAAGGATGAGGATTACATGCCAATTGATTAGGATAGTTACAGGCCCATGGAACACTTTGGTGAGGACATGACACTTGATTTATGTGCCACTGTAAAGATTGAGGAGCTAGCGAATAAATTGAACTACGAGAAGGGAGGAAGGTCACATGTTATTACGGATCTCCCATACCCGGCATTGATATTCATCTCCCGGATTATTAATTACAAATTGGGCACATTAGAGAGGTGGAAAGACATCAATAAGAGGTTCTTATATGTGGCCTACAAAGTGTAAAAAAGGGCACATTATAATTTTGTAGAGTTTATTACAAACAACATTGTTGAAGAAGCACGAGTGCAGAATGAGGTATGATAGAAAATCACATGGGGCTCTATACTTCTATTGATCGTCGTATTCGGAAAATTGGTGTCCCATATGGGCCAAATGGGAACATATGGGTTCACCCACCGGTGCACTTGTTCCTTGCAGTTCAATTTGTGAAGTTCACTTGTGATGCGACCATCTCAAGTGCCTACAAGGCTCAGATGAACATGTGGTTTGAACGGTTACGTGAAGCATTTGAGAATGAGTGGCACATCCCCCATGAATTACCACAAGTTTTTGGGGATCAAGTAAAACTCATAGTTACACAACATTTTTTCCTAGCAAAGTTTATGATGGTCAAGGGAGAGATGGGGCCATGGTGTAATCTCCCCTTTGTGTTTACTACTAAGTATATGAAGTGTACCATCAACTAAATAAAGGATGCATAGAAGTTGGTCTTTTATGTAAACAAAGTGGATGATGATTTCCATACATTTCACGCGACATATAAATATGGCACTTGACCTGCTTATGTCAAAGTTTTGGAGCTATATTTTCTATACTTGCATCCTTAAGTCAGTGTTACCATCAAAGGGTACGTCCATCGGGTGTTCATGCGATTACACCCTAAAAACGGGGAGATTGAAGTGGAGGTTACAGACTCCCCCTTTCCGAATTCATGGGAGCCACCAATCCCGCCCATGAAATTGGTACAGATTGAAGGAGAGGAAGAAGAAGAAGAACAAAGTGAAGGTAAGTTAGATACTTCCTGGAAGAGGAATTACTACATGCGCCATAATGTTAACAAGGGCACCAACACTTCACTACAAGGTGGTGTCAAGGCCTCATTACCAAATCACAAGAAAGAGAAGAATGAGGAGGAATATCCTAAAGGAAAGAAAAAACACACACGATGCATCAAGCCCACACAGTGGGAGGAAGGTGAAGAAGAAGACCCCACCACCTTCAAGGCAGAGTTAGAAGTAGAGATGGAAGAGCAGGAAGTTGGTGTTGAAGCAAAAAATGTGGGCAAGGTGTGCAAGGAAGGAAAGGATAACTCTACATGACATAAGAAGAGCCCAGCGTGTGACACCTCCCCAACACGGCCCGTTATCCCAAGGGGATATAAGGGGGACTCCTTTACTATAAAGGAGGATAAAGGATTCACCCATGGAGAAAAGAAGTAGAGGACGAAGCAAAATCTACAAGGATGAAGTGGACACACATGTCCCCACATATGGACTTCATATATGACCACATGAAGGTATTGCGTGTGAGGTTCTAGGCCACCCTCGCACCGAAAAAGCTATATGGATGGTATTTTTTGGATCAAAAGGGGGTGTGCAAGAACCAATAAGGTGCTTAGCTAAAACATACATTTCCACATTGAAAAGCCCGAGTTTGAGGTCAATGGTCATACAATCGAGACCATCCATCTAAAGAAGAAAGGATTAGAAACATATAAGGTCATGGATCCTAACCACCTAAAAAATGAGAAAGCATGCAATGCACTTCAAAATATATCTTCTGAGGTGATCCGCAGTGCAGCTTGGATGCAAGAGCCACTGTTTGAACCCTAGTTTGAGAAAATAATGACAATGAAAAGGAGATAGATAGATTGCATCGAGTGGATTAAGGGGAAAATAGGTGCAAACTAAGGAAGCATACAACCGAGTTGACACCCTCATGAAGATCATTCTAAGATAATGTATGGCATTGGTGAGCCAAAGCTAGAGATAGACTATGGGGATGAAATGGAATATCTTGAAGACCTTATGGGGATGTTGCTCACAAACATCAAGGATGGCATGGGGCCCATAGTTGTAGAGATCACAAAGGAGAAAGAGGAAAACAAATTCATCATTGAATCCTAGATCACTAAGTTGGAGGACTTGCTCACCCAACTCAAGGAAGCAAATATATTAGTAGATAGGGGCTTCAACAACTACAAAAAATGTGAGCCCATCATTGACGTGTGGGTGGCGAAGAGGAGGCTTCCCTCAAGGATTTATAGGATACCATCCCCACCAATAAGGTTGAACACACATAGTTGGTTATTAACACCACATCTCAGAAGGATAAAATCAAAATGAAGCATGAGAAGTTGGACTTTAGGATTAGCAAACTTTGGGATTCCATCACTGAGTGGATGGATGAGTTCGAAGGTGTCTGCACGGAGTTGGTGGTATTTATCAATGCGCTAAAGGGGAAGGTGGAGGAAATTACCCCAAACCAAGTTCCCAAGATCATGGGAGAAGTGCCAAGAAATTCCTTATCATAATTGAAGGCCTGGGAGAATTTGAATGGCGAGATAGATGCAAAGTTCCCTGAACTCCTCAAATTGGTCGCATAACATATTCATCCATTCTTTAATTCTTTATTTGGATTCCTTTAATTACACTAATCTTTATTCTTTGAAGGAGTATCATTATTTCTTTAGCATATTTTGGTCATCAAGAATGTGTTTGGGAAGTGTGAATAATTATTAGGGTAGAAATCAGGTTAGTGTGGGGTGATTTTAGACCCCTAAATTAACTAAGTACCTAAGGTGCAAAGCATAGTGTCACATGGAATCATGGCACTAAGGCATACACGGAAGTATTTCTTGGAGATGCGTGAAGTATCGCACCTAAACATGATGGATTCGGGACTTAGCGAGTTTTGGACAACAGGAAAGGACACGTTTAGGGAATGAATGAAAAAGTGACCAAATATAGATATGGATAAGTTATGGAGACTTGTAGCTCAAGAAAAGGATATTCCAAGGCATCAATACAGTTATCATGAAAGGATAAGGAGATGATTTTGTTATGGATTAGCTAGCACATGCATGCTAAGGACACTCGACTAGGGAAACAAATGATGCCATTTGGTATATTCTTGGGTAGTGGTAGGGCAATCATGAAATATTCCTTCAACATTTCTCATGTAATGATGAGCGGCTAAAAGGATATTCCTTGAGATTTCCTCTTATGTATGGTTTTACGAGATAGATTAAAAAGAAGAGAGGTGTGTATGTGAGTATGAGGGAAGGGAGGGAGATAGCTAGTAAAAATTTATAATGTGTGATGGTGAGCTATGTAATGTGTCGAAGCTCTATTATTGTAAATACCTTTATACATGGAACTCTTTTGATGTAATCTTGGCTACTGTAATTTGAATAATGAATAAAATGAAGTGATTATGAAGAAATTATGTGATGAATCTTTATCTTTACATATCCTTTTATGTTTATGGGTGTATTACTAGTTTTCTTGATGATAATCATGATTTAGTTATACTTCCATTGTAGTATGATCATGATATTCTATGTTTTGGTGCATTATATTAGGAGTTAGTGCTTAAATCTGGTTCTCAAGAATGGGTGTGTTCATTCTTTGTTTGTGCAACACCCCCTTATTAAGGAAGAAAATTCTCACGAAGCTCACATAAAGGAGGAGCTCGGAACCTACGTGCACCTCGAGTGAGATTTCAGATCAGTCTGGATGATGTGCTAGCCCATTTGGGGTTGATTGACAAATCAAGAGGTAAATAGAGACTACGGGAATAAAACCATGATGGATTCGAGACAACTTGGGTCAAAGGCCTTGATGGGTGGAAGTGTGATGGTAGAAGTCTAAAGAAAATGTTGGAGGACCTCCGCATGTGATTCGATGCATATACCAGAGAGGTCTGTAAGATGGTGTGGATGACGAGGATGAATTTGGAATGTTCTAAGGTCTATGCAGTCTATAAGAAGAAACGGTAATGGATAATATAGGTTGGGTAGATGAAGGTTATCTAGAGGAAGGGGTTGGTCCTAGGAGAGAACCCAATAGTTTGGATCGTCATTAAGGAGGGGGGGTTAAGATGGATGGATGTGGCCCTAAGATATAGGTTGTATACTTTGTTTTGATTAGAGGAACATTGATCTTTTTATGAGGATGCTCAAGGGATCATTATGGAAGAACACTAAGGTTTTCGGATTTGGATTATTGAGGAGTGTCTTTGCAGGAATGAAAATGATATCTACCTGGGGATCCAATGATGGCATGGTGGTTGATGGTGGAAGTAGCTTTTGCATGAAGGATTCTAGGGAGGGTAAAGATTGGCTATATGTGGAGAAGTATGGTTGTGTGGTTGAGACGGGATGGTTTCCTATAGCCATTGTAAGTTAAAGTGCCTTTCAATATTATTTAAATGATGAAGATGACATAGAGGAAGAGTTAGATAATGGGGATATGGTGACAATGGTTGATGTTGTAGGTGTAGGTAGAAGTATGGAAAGGGGGACCCGTACTGACTCTATGGAAGGTAGGATAGGTAAGGGTGGAATAGATGTGTCCATAGGAATAGGATCTTTTGAAGTAGATGTGGATGGAGGTGTAGAATCAACTGAAGTAAATAAGGAAGGTGTATGATCTATAATAGATTCAGGTGTGGAAATTATGAGAAGCATTTGGATGATACGGTTAAAGAGGTATGAGTGTTAAAATGAACATGATTAGATTGGGGAAGTGTGATAGGTATGGCAAATGATGTAGTACATGAGGTAAGGATGGTCATTAGTGATGAGATAGGTGGTAGAGATGTCGGGGTAGACATAGTATCAAATGATGCGGGTATAGGTAAAGAAATGTGTTCTAAGGATGTCAATGTGGCGATGGGTGCTAATGAGGAGACATGTGTAGGAAAGGTTGATGCAGATGTAGTGAGAGTAGGACTAGATGTGGTTGTAAGAGAAGTGATAGAAGTAAGGGAGGTTGGTAAGGTGACTGTAGATGTGATAGATATAGGAAAAATGCTATAAGGTGCCAAAAGAAAAATACTTATGATGGATGTACATGACGGAATGGGTGAAATTGATGTGGAAAGAGGTGTTCGATATATGGTATTGATTGAGAATGGGTTAAATATATGTGATGTAGAAGGTGAAGATGAACTGGTTGGTGGAGGGTTAGGAAGTGGTTGTCTAAAGATGTCATGTGATGAGGATTGGATTGCTTGGGGGATGCAGGAGCATGGTGATAAGTGGGGTCATAGTGAGATGATGGAGATGGGGCAAGAACAGGGAGATCTAATATGGCAGGCTCATCGAAGGTATCCCTTGGTGAGATGGGAGGAGATATGTCATAAGATGGGGTAGGATCTATTGTTTGATATGTATAGAGAAGAAAATAATGGATGGGGTTCTTGTGAGGAATATCCATTAGTGAAGTGGGTATGGTGATGTCAGATGACCCCAGAAAGGCATGAGGTAATTGGGATAAATATGGTAAGGAGAAGCTATAACGATGTATGGTAATGGGGATAAAGGTGATGAGATACAAGGTAAGGGGGTATAAGGTGATGGAGATAAAGGGGATGATGTATAAGGAAATGAGGGTGAAGCATGGTCTATGGATCGATATGGGAGATAAGTGGGAGGTCCATGACAGGGATAGTTATAGATAGGGCTAGAGAAATCCCTAGAAGAAACTGGTGGTCTAGATGGAGTCACAGAGGAATGCTTAGAATTTCTTGAGGAAAATTTTGGTTCCATTTTTAAACAAGCAAGAAAGAAAACAATTCATTTTTATGTTCTAATTAAGAAAGTTTGAAGAGGATGGATGTGAAAGGACCTAGGAGATGGAAAACTATGTTTGGTCTTAGGTAAGTTGTGGTTGGGAATGTTTGAAATGGTCTCCTGTTGGGTGATCAAATCCCAATCAGTGAACCAGGTGAAAGGAATGTTTTGATGTGTTAATTGATTTATGAAGTTTTAGGTTGTGTATGATAAGACATGTAATGCATAAGATTGAACCTCCTATTTAAGATATGTGGACAAGCATGATGTAAAAGGAAAGGTTATTTTAAGCCCAAAATGAGGTGTGATGTTCAATGAGTACACAAACAAGAAGGGAAAGTACAATGCAAAAAGAGAAAATAAGGAAAAGAAAAATACTTGGACAATGATTTTCCTATTTATCAACACTTTGTAATGATGATCAATCCAAACCATGAACATGAACAAGCAATAAAGAAAGGCCTCACACTGCAATGTTAGTGGAACATAAGAAAAAACAAGATATAGAAAAGAAAGGGATCACCAAAAATTGGTCCCACCAGGCGTGCCAAGAATGTTGTCCAAATTTCTCATTCTTAATATAAATGAATGCACTAGCTACTAAAGAAACTAGTCAACTTAGAAGGGATAGAGGGTTTATGTTACCTCGGATGTGGTGATGCTTGATATGGGATTTGAATGATAGATCTCTTCTGCAACAAGATGTGCAAAACTGAAATGAATTGGATTAGATAGATGTATGTGGGGGCTACCAGACAATGTTGGATCCAAGAAGTGGTTAGATTCCTTGGTGGATGTCAACCCCATGTTTAGAGAGATGGAAATAGATCAAGAAATGTAAAGAACATGTAGAAACAAAGAATTAATGGATATGTAGGGATTGAGATTGATTTACGATTGATTTACTTGATCAAAATACAAAACCAATCTTTCCTAGTTTGATTTGAGGATGACTCGGACTATGCACATGAATGTCGAAGGTGACATGGGAGGATGAATCTAGAGTTGTAGATAAAATATGTAGACCTGCAAAATCTAGGAGCAATCTAGAAACTGATGAGGACTTGTACATGCTATAGGAGGATCGTAGAATATAACCAAGGGATGGGAGGTAGGACATATGATAGAAAGGAGGATTTAGATATGTTTTGGATAAATAGGACCCTTGTCGATGGAAACCAGGGGGATTGGCAACGATTGTAGCAGGATTGGGGTGAGATTGGGAAGAAATGGCTAAATATGGAAACCTACAAGCACTGGGACTAGAACTAAAGGTTTTTGAGTGATGGTGGATGTTTCTCTGGACCTATAATAGGCTAATCTATAAGAAAGCAAACATAATCTGATAGAAAACTTGATAAAGTACTATAAAAGAAAGAAAGCTCACAAAGGAAGATTGTGAGTGATACAAAACATGTTTGATGATGGGTGGGATGTCTATAATTGTTGCAGGAAGCTAAGGAATTCATGACAAAGCTCTGATTTCTCTTTGGTTACTTGATTGTCGAGTGATTTCCCTAGAATGGAAAGAAATCAAACATACTTATAGGGTCAATGACAATTGGGTTGGGTCACCACCAATCATGGGGAAAGTTTCCTATCATGTTTGCTTTTTTATTTAAGGTGGGATTTGATGATTTTAAAGAGTTGGTCAAATGCTTTAAAGCATATTGGTGGGATTAGATGACTTGGGGATGAATCCAAGGTAGTTAGGGCATAAAAATAGATGGGATGAAAGCTAGAAAAGTAGGGTGATTTATATGTAGGATAAAAGCATCCTAATTAGAAAGTTGATTAGGAAATGGATGAGGGTATTAATTAATTAATAGGAATTAATTAATTAATAGGATCAATGTGGATGGGATAGTTGGGCATGTAAAATATTAAATGATTAATTAATTAATGTGAATTAATTAATTAAAAAGGATTAGATGGGAATTTGATTAAATAATGAGGATGAATAATATAAAATATGTGCACGCATGCAAATGAGGGCATAGATACCATTTTTAGGTGTCTACAGTGGTGGTTGTTGACTTAATTTTTTTAGAGTTCAAATCAGTATAATGTTTGTCTTAAGCTATTTGATCAAATATTGTGAGAACTGTGACAACATGTAGAGGTTTTGGTTGTTCAATGTGCAAGCTCCTTTGAAAATTTTAATGATTTCTCTCTTGAAAAAATGAATAATATCTTAGGGTAAGATCTAACTACATAGGAGAATGATTAACCTATTTTTAGAGTTATGATCTTGAAGACTGTGCAATCTCAAATACGATATAGAACAAGTGAGTTTCATATAAGATTTTGAAGATTATTTAGTAGATACTTATCATTGACTGCTCAAGATCTAATAAAGAGATTAATATATAACTCTTGTAAGAAATTAAGGGCTTGAGTATGAGTTTCAAGTTTTTTATTAGGGTTTGAAGGTTTTAGGGAAATCTAGGGTGTGTTATCAAGGGTTTAAGAAAGTTGAGAAATTAGAAGACCTAACTACCTTTTAAAAGTCCAAAATTTTGAATAAATACTCTATATTGAGCCTATATTAGTGATCAAGAGGTGATAAGACAAAATATTTCCAATCAATAGGAAATTATGACAGTTTAGGGGTGAAATTGTAGGTGTTAGGTGAGGGTTTGGAACAAATGCAATATAGCCTTATGGAGGGATTCAACAATGAGTTTGAATTTAATTTTTGGTGTGATTTATGAATGTGGAAAAGGGTATTAGAATCCATCTTCATATTTGGTCAATTTATGCAAACTTATTCTAATCTCTAACTTGGAGAGACCTAGTTAAGCCTTTAAGGACAAAGTGATAAATTTGTGGAAGAGAGTGTTTTTGAGAACCTTGCACTCAATTGCATAAGCTAAAATTTAGAATTAATCATCCCCAAAAATTCCTAATTAATATTCAAGAAGAATTGTGCCTTGAAAATTTCTCAACTATTAGAAATATGTGACATTCCTATGCTAAGTCTAAAGTTGTTTGGGAGGGTTTGATTCAAAATTGAGATTTGAGCCATTAATCATTGAATTGAGACTCGAAAGTCTAAAAATAGGACTTAGGGAGTGTGAGGAGGATTTTTAAGGTTATGAGTTTTGAAGTTGACTAAAATGACCATAAATCGAGATAAGTAGGTATGAAGACCTATGCAAGTGGAGGGAGACCTAATTTAGAACCCAAGAGTTGGATATTTGGAAAAAAATCAAAGAATAATACCTTGAAAATTTTTGTACAAGAATTAGAGGAAAATGGGTACTCTGAAATATGTTTGGTTTGAGAAATGAGCATGTCTATTAAAAGTTAGGTCAAAAAAACAAGGAAGACAGTGGACTCGAGACAAGGTTGTCTAGTGAAGAAGGAGGTGTTAGTAAAGTGATTTAACTTGAGAGTTGAGAAATAAGGTTTGGTAATAATAAAGAGGGGTCAAACAAGTGTCCATATCAGGCTCATAATCTTTATAGGTTGTTCCCAATGAGTTTTCACCTTCAACTTGCCCTTAAGAAGCCAAAAAGAACAATTTGGGAAGAAATAAATGAAATTTTATTTCTAAGTTTATTTGATAAGGTTTGATAGTTGGTTTTTACTGGTGTAGGCCTAAGAAACATGACTAATTGATTGCATAAAATAATTTGGGATTTTAATAAAAAAATTGTATGAATTTGAACGGTTTCTTGTTTAAAACAAGTAAGCTATTTTACAAGTTTTGAGAAAATTTGAGTTATTTAAAGTCAATCTAAATTGTGGTATGAGTTGTTGTGTATGATTATTTGTGTTATATCCTCCCCATACCGAGAGAAGGAGGGGCTTATCCCCATGACCATTAGTGAAAACTAATCATTTTCACAAAGAACAAATTATTTCACCAACAGGGTCCTATCATTTTTATGGGCTTTTCATGTAGATGAACTTAAATACCACATGTATTTCATCTTAGAGTTCAAAAAAATCTAGTAGTATTTTATCATAATTCCATTCACACAAGTGATATTTATTATATAAAAATTAAACTATACATATAATAATATATTGATACAATCTTGGATAATATCAAAACCTTTATATTGATATAATATTAGAGGTAAAAAAATTACATTCTCTTGGTGGATAATTCTATTATAAAATGTTAATACACTAAAAATTAATTTGAATGTATATATTAATTTTCGATAATATCTTATCATGTTAATAGATTGCAATAAAATTACATTTTGAATACAAAATTGTAACAATTTTTTCGTGATTCAAAAAATACATTAATGGCTAAATAAGGAATTCTAAAAAAATGGTTGTCACTTATATAGAGATTAAATATTGATTTATGCATGTTAATTATTCATAAAATAAAAATTCCAAAACCTAAAAAAATAACTAGGGTTTCAAAAATAGATATTTCATCTACAATGTATGATTTTAAAACTTAAAATTCTCTTTGAGCTTTGTAAAAACAAGTGAATTTTCCCAAATAATTTTCGTGTGTATTCCTTATCAAACTAATAGTTTATAAACAATAATTACAAAATAATGGTTGTGACCATTTGGGTTTTACCAAAAAAAAATTAAAGATGCAAAAATGTATTTCATATAATCCTCATAATTAAATCTAAAAATTGTCAAAATCCTCATAGTTAGGAAAAAATAGTTAAAAACAAAATGCTCCCAATTAATAACAACATAGTTAAATATTATAATGGTTAAAATCCTCAAAAATAAGAACAACATAGTTGAAAAAATGGCTTTCATATATGTTTGGTAATAATGATTTTGTAAAAAAGTAAGAAAGTTTGTACTTGTGAAAAAAATAATCATATAGTGAAGTAGAGGGCAGTATTAGAGAAATGTTATAGGTATTGGACACCAAGTTAATCATGCAAATAAAATATTATATATTGTTTACAAAATATTATTTGAAGGGATGTTTATGGACATTTTTTAAAATATGAAAATATAAATTTTCATTTTTCCCACACAAAAACCTTTATATATAAAATGTACAAGAATTAAAAATGGGGTAAGTTAAATTCTTATTAGGGTTATTAAATGTAAAATGTGGTTTCATAACATATAATTCTTTATATGTTATATAAAATTTGTATTCATGTTATATTTTATTTCTCTCTTTTTTGCCTGTGTGTGTGTGTGTGTGTGTGTGCACCAATTATATGTCTATATGTGTATTTATGTGCACACATGCATACATTTCATACATGCATTTGGGCATGTTTGTGTGCGTGGAAGGATGTGCACACACACATGTGTGTGAGTGTATGTGCATAGTGTGTGTGTGTGTGTGTGTGTGTGTGTGTGTGTGTGTGTGTGTGTTCAAACTAAAATTTCACTAGTTGTCTTCTTTACCTTTATTTCATTATAATTAGTGATTTTATACTAATAAGCTAACATTCTCTTTGGTTTTGGTTAATTAATGACACTTCATTAATTAAATAGCCTCGTCGCTCATCCTAGATGCTAATTAACATCATTTCTTTAGTTAAAATACTCTTTTAATTAATTAATTAACTATTATTAGTTAATTAAGATTTCAATCTTGTATTTAATCAACAAACCCTCTTAATTGGTTAAATCCCCTCTCAAACTCTTCAAATTATACTAATTTCCCTCAAATCATTTCCAAATGGCCTATATAAGCTTAACTTTCCTATTAATTAATCATAGTTGATTAATTAAACCTTCCCAAACTCCCATGATTTGTTTACCTATAATTAATCTCTTCTAATCTTATGTATCCCTTTCTAATCCTACATTCACTTTATCCCACATTCACTAGGTTGCAAGCTTCTCCCAAAATGGGAAGCTTTATAATAAGCCTAGTACACCATGTCCCAACATATACCATTTCCTTGATAGACATTATACTTGAGAAGATAGATTCATGTTAATTGAAGTCTTGTTAAATCTCCCCCTTTTCTACTTGCTAAATATTAGTAATAAAAGAATAAAAAATGGCAATTATGCCATACTTGATGAGATCTCTTCCTTTTTCTTGAGAAATACTTGATCATGTGTGGTTTATGTTTGGCTCACTCAAGAAGTACCTACATCCAAAGCACATAAAAAATATCAAAAGGAGGTTTTCACTTAGTATATATTTATATTTTTTTGTTTAAATAGCTTCCTTTTTAGATTTATCATGATGTATTTGTTTAAATTTAACTAAGTTATGATCTACTTGGTGTTAATTTCTTTCAACTAGCTTAGTTAAAAGTTTAACATGCATCCCATTTCGATCACATGGAAATATATTCTCATCGCCCAATCTTCCCTTACATTTCACATCCCCTTAATCGTAATCAATCCTCGAGATATCTTCTCCTAACATATCACCTTCTATCCATGGGTTACCTCCTCTTACAACATCATCATCAATTATTCATGGTGCCACCTTTTAGTATCCCATTACCATCAATTCTTGGGCCACCTCCTAGTATCCCATTATATTCTATCCTTAGGCCAGCTCCTAGTATCCCATTACCATTAATTTTTGGGCCACCTCTTATTATCCCATTATCTTCCATCATTGGGCCATCTCCTACTCGACCCATTACCATCAATTCTTGAGTTACCTCCTCCTAGCCCATTCCATTCAATCCTTGGACCATATCCTATCCATCCATCATATCCTCCCTCTATTAACAATTGTGGCAATCCCTCCATCATCTCTAACACTCCTATTATCAATCCAAAACATCTACTCTATTATCCCGTTTCTCGGGACCAACAAAATCACACATTAGCTTATGTGCAGAAAAAATAGTTTCTTCATCAAGATAAAATCAAAAATCCAAATATCTCCAAAGCTCCAAGAAAATCCAATACCCAAAAATCTAAAAATCAATCACGATTTGAAAATTCAAATGCTAAGTATGACGCAAAGTACAAAAATATATGGATAGGGAACTCAATCTCCCACATACAAAATCCATATTGCAAGATAAGTCACAATCACTTATCGAGTATGATCTCACCACGATCATTGATATTGAAGATAATATCACTCTTGATAAGTAAAAATCCTAGTCTCCCTCATCAAATAAATCACAAACATTGTTGTTGGATCCTATCACATAGAGTGACATTATTGGTCCTAACCTCCTAATCCATCCTATCTTATTCTTCCTACCCTATCATGGATAATTTTCCTCCATATTATTTTTACTCCTATTTATCCTCATTTCATCGATTTCCATCGTGTCCATTGGCCTTCGAGAAATTCCTCTCTTTGTGGTTTTCCCTTCACAAAAATCATCAAAAATAAAAATAAAGAGAAAACATTAAAACATTACAAAAAAATCAAAGGTACAAACATCAAACATTACAATAAGGTATTGCATACACATGGATGTTATTTCCTTTCTTTCCATTCCTCTATAAATCACCCATCATTTTCATCCCTTTGATGATATTTTGGTTAGTCTATTCACACTCATTGTGTGGAATTTATCTCTATGGTATGCATTTGACCTTGGTATTTCATTACCTTGGTAAATTAAAGAATGAATGAGCTCTTAGAGATCCTTTCATACATTTAATAAAATTTTAGAAAAGACATTTGGGCTATTTGTTGACACTAGTAAATTTCGTCATCCACATCATAACATCAAGCCATCGGTGGTTCTCAACCCCTTATCAAAACCATCATGAGAGATGAAATACTTTTAGAAAGAAAAACATTTCAATCAAAAAAATAAAAAGTAAAAAAGGTAACCAATAAAACTCTTTCTAAGGGTATTTCTAGTACATCTATCGAGGCTATGGAGGCCTAACTAGAAATAGAGCAATGTTATGACTATAATTGGATATATCATTGTCAAGAATACGAACATCTCTCTGGTTGTGGAGCAATGTATGGCTTTCCTTCCACTCTCCATTCACCAATAAAGTATCAAATCAATCATTCCTATATATTGGCTAATTTGTCTTCACTTATTTCCTATCAAATATTCACTTCAAGAAGCAATAAAATTTCATGTGCACACATTGGATCTTGATGAACGTCGGAATTATTATGTTACCAAGTTTTGTATGGAATTTTTTTAGAATCTTACTTTAGTATGTATTTTGTCTCACAATTTATGCCTTTCGCTCCTTACATTTTCATCATCAGTCTTCTAGATAGATTCTCTATATCTATCCATAACATTCACATTGTTCTTCTTCTTCATTCGAGAACATCCATTTGTATAAAATTCCTCTTTACCATGTTTAGGAAGCATTTTTCTCTTTTTAATTAAAAAGGTGTACCTATTTCTATCATTTATTTTCTTTCTAGCTTGTCTGGGGCATACTCGCTCCTTCCTTACTCTTCATTAGACCAAGCTCATCATCTTGCTAAACCTACACCCCTTTTCCTTGATTTATCTTATCCTATTCTTATATGTGCGAGAATTCACCCTTGTTTATTATCACCTCTCGTTGGGGGCATATTGGTGTTTTATTCTCCTGTAATTAGTTTTGGAAAAATTTGAAAATCCAAAAACATTGGTAGAATCTTATAAAATCCTAAACATTTCACAAATATGAAAAAATCTCAAAATCCAAAAAAAGTGGAAAAATTCAAAAACACAAAACATTGGAAACTATACCACAAAACATCTTACTTAAATGTTTACTCATTATAATTCACAACATAGAGATCATATTGTGATCTCTTTTCATCACCAAAGCTTATTTTCTTTTTATGTCTATCTTCCTGGTATATATCATTTCTCAAGCTAGTTTCATAGTGCATGTTTTCTTTTCATAGGACTTTTATGTCCTCCATTCAATCCCTTACATGTATCCTTGCGGCAGAAGTACAGTTTTAACCCTTGTCTTATAACTCAAACATTTAGGTAATGAAGTTGGATAAATGCATTGAGTACAATTGTATTGAATATTCTTGTTTAAGTTTATTTAATTGTATTTGTTTGTTTGTTTGTTTTCTTGTTTGTTTACTTTCTCGTATTGCATTGCTTATGTATTTTTCTTTGAGTTAGTCCTTTAACATTGCACAAAAATCAGTATTATGGATTTTTATGTCATTTTACCCTTTTGTTGTATGCTTACATCAAATAAAAATGTACTTCCGACCCAGGATGATGTGTACACCATGTTATGATCTTTCCATCCATCTTATATTATTTTTCCCATTCTAACTAATTTTCCATTTTAACTAACATTCCTTCTCGTTAACTTTTTATCTTTCTTTTAACCTATTGAAAAACAATTCTACCAATGAAATGTTTCCTCCGGGGATAATTTTAGCGGCGAATATTCGTAATATGGCGAAAATTTCATTTTATGAAAATTTGAAAAGGCGAATTATTCGGAGTGGGTCGGTGTCCTGTTCGCCTAAAATATATAGTATATTTTTTCTGGGGGGTCGGCTTCGCCTTCATTTGAAAACATCTCCTATAAAAACCTAGCTAATTCGCCGGGTAGTATACCTCAAGTAGCTTAACAAATTACCAATACTGTGAAATTTTAACTCACATACCCTTAAGCACCGAGATTGACATCATTGCTTTGTGATTGTTGTGCGCGACAACAATCCGTATTGGCGTGTGCGAGAGAAAGTGTTGACGCGTGACTTGGGCAGTGTTGACGCGCGACAGAGGAAGTGTTGACGCGTGACAGAGGAAGTGTTGATGCGCGACTTGGGCAGTGGTGACGCGCGACAGAGGAAGTGGTGACGCGCGACATGGGCAGTGGTGACGTGCGACAGAGGAGGTATTGACGCGCGACATGGGCAGTGGTGACGCGCGACAGAGGAGGTATTGACACGTGACATGGGCAGTGGTGACGCGCGACAGAGGAGGTATTGACGTGCGACATGGGCAGTGGTGACGCGCGACAGAGGAGGTATTGATGCGTGACATGGGGAGTGGTGCGTGCGGCATGAGAGGAGGTATTGCGCGTGACATGGGCGGTGGTGACACACGGCAGCAGAGGAGGTATTGACGCGCGACATGGGCAATGGTGACGCGCGACAGAGGAGGTATTGACGCGTGACATGGGTAGTGGTGATGCGCGACAGAGGAGGTATTGACGCGTGACATGGGGAGTGGTGACGCGCGACAGAGGAGGTATTGACGCGCGACATGGGCAGTGGTGATGCGCGACAGAGGAGGTATTGACGCGCGACATGGGAAGTGGTGACGCGCGACAGAGGAGGTATTAACGCGCGCGACATGGGGAGTGGTGACGCGTGACAGAGGAGGTATTGACGCGTGACATGGGGAGTGGTGACGCGCGACAGAGGAGGTATTGACGTGCGACATGGGCAGTGGTGACGCGCGACAGAGGAGGTATTGACGCGCGACATGGGCAGTGGTGACGCGCGACATGGGTAGTGGTGACGCGTGACATGCGTAGTGGTGACGCGCGACAGAGGAGGTATTGACGCGCGACAAGGGCAGTGTTGATGCGCGACAGTATATTCAGACAGTGGACACGCGACAGAAATGGGTTGTTGACGTGAGACAAGTGCAAAGTTGACACGTGACAAAGACCTCAGACACGGAGATTTTTGATGAGAAAGCAGAGGTCAGAGGCTGCAGACGCGCGACAGGAGATTTTGCTGTCGCGCGTCAAGAAAATGCAGTGACGCGCGTCAACAAGGTTGTTGACGTGCATCACTAAGGTCTATTGACGCGCGTCACTTCATTTTCTTGACGCGCGACAGCAAAATCTCCTGTCGCGCGTCTGCAGCCTTCTGTCGCGCCACTTGACAATCAGGCAAAATTTTTCATACAACCCCCAAAAAATTCGCCTTCCCGCGAAACCAGTTCCGGGGATATTCGCCAGGTATTCTCCACCTCCGATTTCCAAGAGGTCTCTTAAAATGAACCCTGGTTTCCTCCAAAAATCTATCAAATAAGGTTAAGTACAGCAAGTTGGGGGGCCAAAAAGGGGTCATAAGTGGACGTCATATTGCAAAAAATAGTGAAATCTCAACTTGTAGGGATTATTAGCAATGTGTGCACTCAAAATTAGAAAAACTTATATAAATATGAATCGTAGCATCCGGAATCTAGTTTCTAAACTATTTTTTTTTAAATGGACAAGTTTAGCTATATTAAACACTCAAAATTCAATGACTTGGTTTTTTAAAATCCTATAAGATTGTAGTCCGTTTTCCGTGATTTGGATGACCAAAACTTGATTTTTTTCCTTTGGTGAAAAGTTAGATGTCGTTGTCTATCTTGGGATAGATTTTATTTTGTATTTTTTTGAGAATTTTTTTAATGATTTTTTCCATGAAAGTGGTATGAAAACATAAAGAAAATGGAGCACTTTCCATTTTCCTGCCATAACTTCATCAAAAAATATTGAAATCAAATATTTTTTAACATGTATAGAATTTTTCCACGGTTGGGATGGTATAGGTTTTATCACATTCTAATAAGTGAAACAAAAGTTACAGTCTTAAACGTAGACATGAACATTCATAAGAAAAAGTGTCTTAAATACCTACTATTAGTAAAAAATTATAAAATGATATTTATCATATTCTATTCACTTTAAAATCAATATTTATATAAAGCTAACAGTCTCCCCTACGTGATGGTACCATTTTTGTGACATGTTTTCAATTTTTCGACATGGTTCAAGTCTCGCGGAAGAGCAAATTTGATGTTTTGTTGTTTTTGATGTAAAATTCAGGATTTTATGTTCACTTTTTGGTCCCCCATCTTGTTGCACTTACCCATAAAGTAATGGTCAACTGAGCCAAGTTTGAATTCCATCAACTGCGATGATATTTTATGTCATTATGGTCATTTCTCCTCTTCTTTTTGAGATTCAATCGACTTGTTCTATCACACCATCAACATTTAAGGGGGCATCATCCATCCTACTAATTATTCTTCTACCCATACAAGATTAAAATTTTATTAAGTGGCATCACTTGTACTACAACAGATCAAAGAGGGGAAATTTTGGACACATAATTTTCACCACATAATTTTAATATTAAAATTGCACTAATTATATTATTTACCATCATTTCATTATAATTAATTATTTTCCACTAATTAGCTAACATTCCCCTTGATCTCAATCAATTAACGTCACTTCATTAATTAATTATCCTCGTTCCTCATCTTTTATGCCAATTAACATTTATTTATTAGTTAAAATACTCTTTTAATTCATTAATTAACATTTATTAGTTAATTAATCTTTTAATCTTTTACTTAATCAATAAACCCTCTTAATTGGTTAAATCCCCATCTCAAACCCTTCAAATTCTACTAATTTCCCTCCAAATCATCTCCAAATAGCCTCTATAACATTAACTCGGTCTATTAATTAATCCTAGTTGATTAATTAAACCTTTCCAAACTCCCATGAGTTGTTAATCTCTTATAATCATATGTATCCCTTTCTAATCCTACATTCACTTTATCACACATTCACTAGGTTGCAAGCTTCTCCCAAAATGGAAAGCTATATAAGAATCCTATTACACCATGTCCTTGAAGACATTATACTTGAGAAGAGAATTTCATGTTATTGGAAGGCTTGTTAAATGTCTCCATTTTCTACTTGCTAAAGAGTAGTAAGAGAAGCATAAAAATATCAATCAAGCCATATTTGATGAGATCTCTTCCTCTTTTCTTAAGAAATCCTTGATCGTGTGTGGTTTACATTTGACTCACTAAGGAAGTACTTACATCCAAAGCACATCAAAAATATCAAAAGGATGTTTACACTCAATATAGATTCATATTTTGTAGTTTAATTATCTTCCTTTTTAGCTTTATCATTATGTATTTGTTTAAATGTAACCAAGTTAGGATCTACTTGGTGTTAGGTTATTTTAATTCTCTTAGTTTAAATTCTAACATGCATACATGGACTATCATTTGTTTAAATAGGTCCCTACCCATACCTCTTGATTGGTAGTGTAACACCTATGTTATGATTCATCCAAAGCTGGGGAATTCAAAGAAAAAGCCTTAAGTTAATTTAATGATTCTAATGATTAAAATTAGTTTTTAGCTTACTCTTAGATAATCAACATTATTTAATGTTTGTAATCCATATTATAACATATGATAACCATGTAGATTTGTAAGGGTATATCCAGATCTCCACGATCTCCCTCAAATCACTCTACCAAATTTTTATACTTGTAATGATAACTATGTGCATCTCCTACATGTCTACCTAGAAAAAATTCATGTTTTATTCCATATGATATTAGACACACTGATAGGTTAGGGGATTGGTGGAACTGACGGTGTAATCAACTAAGACATTACTTTTTCCATGAATTTTAAGCATTTCTTTATAAGCTTAGTTTTGATTATCGCACACAATCCTACGAAATTCTTCTTCCATCACCAAACAACCATCTCAACACATCTATATAAACTCTTTTTCATTGTTTAAGAAGATTATTTAATTAAAAAGATAAGATTATATGTCCGACTCGCCCTAAATTTTAAGTGAAAGGCTCCTATCAGTACCATCTTAGGATCCCTATGGGAAAGATAGTGACCATGTAATGATTTCCATCATTACGTCCTCACTACCCTTCCCGCATCCATCCTATGTTACACATGTAGAATACTAATGAGAAGATGAAGCGACATAGCACATGTGCTTCCTATACTCTTTAAGTTACATTTATTAAATAAAGTAACTAAGTATTTCATTACGACACATTTAAAATGTTTTGATACACGATATTAGATTCTCATAAGAGGATTATAGTAACTCAATGAGTTACTAACTTTCATTAGTTCCTCTTATCAAAAATTTACAACATATTATACATTGTTAAGTATAGATTTACTAATCATTTCCCATATCGAGTTGTTCCATTACATTTACTTGTTAAGAATAATCTTTATTTTATTAAGTACATTTCCTATCGTATTTATTCTATTTATTATCATAAGGTACAAAAATATATCTAAACATATTCATTTTATTTCTTTGATATCCTTATTGTTCAAATTTTTTCATTTAGTACACTTGATCATTTCAATTAAATCAATGAAATCAACAAATAATATACAACTTAAGAATAATCAACTTTATTAATAATCAGTTGTATAACAAGTATATCCTCATTTTCATATCCAACAAGATAATTCACAATTAGCTAAGTCATATATTCTGATTTAAATAAGGATAAAACTTATTATTTATTAATAATGATATAAAAATTAATCGAAGATAATACATTGGGCATAATTCCCTTTTACAAGATGTGATGGCATTTCAATCACATTAACATTTGATTACAATAATACATTTTGGATTTATATCATAATAATATAATACATAAATAAATCATAATCAAATCCAACGGTCACTTCAAGAGTGTCATCCTTTTTGCAAATTATAGGAGAGAGAAGATATGGGTTAGTTCATAATAATTGACATGAGTCGCAAACTCATATTTCATGATATGACATGATATGGAGAGCAAGATTCAAATAGGAAAGAGCAGGAAACTAATGGAAGGTAGATTCCCCCAACTGTGGCAGATAGTGGGTTATCCCTTTTTGATGGCATTGGTGCCCCTAAGAATCCTTTCGAGTGGATGGGCATCTTAAAAATGGGAACAAGAAAGGAATGAGTCTTGTCCTCCATTCCAAGAAGGATACTTCAGGTATCTTTCTATATGTTCCTAATTGCGTTGTAGACAAAACTAGTGGAAAGACGGAAAATGATTTGATCAGAAATATGGTTGGAGGATGTTTAAACATTGATTTTATATAGGCCTAGTCTACCCAAAAATGGAAGCGAAAAGGTGATCTCGAGGTGAGTGCTCTACCGAACGTATTTTTTGTTCAAATTTAACAACCATGAAGACCCTAAAAGGGATATGGTGGAAGGTCCCTAGTTTCTGACAGGATGGGATTGTTCTTTTGAAAATGGTTCCCTAAATTCAACCCCGAAAAAGATAACATCAATCGGTTTACAGTGCTGGATTTGTTTTCCTCGGATGCCTACGGAAATGTAGGATCTTGATGTCATCAAATTTATTTTTGCCTCTCTATGGAATTTCATTTCCTTTGATAATTCAACTCTTAACAAAACTAGACTAGTTTGTGCTCAAGTTTTCATTTACTCTCTTATTGAAGCCTCAATCCCTCAAACCATCACCTTTAGATCCAAACTCATGCGGTTGGATGCAAAAATTGAATTTAAAATTTACCCACTAAAGTGTGTGAAGTTCAAGGATGGGGTCACTTAAATCAATAGGGTAAGGTGAAGTCATCCTTGGTCTACAAATAAGTTCCTAAGTATGGAAAGAAAGTGGAGAAAGGTAAAGGTATTGTTTCTCCGGATCTAGCCAATAAGGCATCGAGATCTTTATTTCCTAACAAAGGCATTTTGATTACATAAATTATTGTTACACATATACCCAAAACCCTTTCCAACAACACTAGAATAGAGGAGGTCAATAGAAATAAAAACTCTCCTATGTTGGATGAAGAAGATTTTATAGAAGTTAGATCATGAAAAAATAGACCTAAATCCCTTTACGAACCACATTTTCAATCGAAAAGGTTCATAACCAAGTGGAAAATACATTGGTAGTAAATAATCTAGAACCTTTGCTACAGGATGTGTCTCTTTCATCAAGAAAATTTTATTTTATAGAAAAGAAAACCCAAGAAGAATCTATATCTAGGGAAGGTATAACACAACTCTCTCAAAATGTTATTAGATTCCCTCTTAGTTAAATTTCATCTGAATCAGTTTGTATGGAAAATGAGGAATATATTGAAGAAACAAGAATCAAAATTATAATTCAAGTTGTTAGGTCTGAAAGATTTTGTGAGAATCGAATCAGAAATGATGCACCACTAAGTAGTTTCACTTCAATGGAATCATGATATCTCTAGCATAATGGCAAGGATCGATCAACAATGGAAGAACTTGATCAACAAAACAAATCTTGCACATAGAGGAAAGACAACGAAGTGTCTTGGCATACTCATAAATCAAGAATGAAAGGGTACATATAGGGTGCTTGAGTAACCCTAGTGCATGACACACAAGCAAACCCTAAACCTAACCCATGTGAGATGACCCTCCATATGTGAGTGGAGGACACATAGGATCCCACACACCAACACCCCCCTTCATCAAAGTTGGGGTAGTGGCTATGATGAGTTAGACAGAACAAGAAGACACTCCTAAACAACTAAGAAAGATGTGTCAATGGGGCTCGACAACTAAAGGTCTGATAAGGTGCCCATATACAAATAACATATTCCTAGAAGAAGAAGAAGAAAAAGAGAAGGACTATATATCTTAAAGAAGATGAGTAGTTGCATAAGACCTCACCCTAAGAAGAGATCGCAAGTGAAGAAACTTCACCTCAATGAAGGGCTTGGTAAATATATACGTAATCCGATCAATTGTCTCGAATGTATCTTGAATTTTAATTATACCATCATACATAAGCTCTCGTATGAAGTGCATATGGATCTCAATGTGCTTCATCCGCTGATTTGAACTGTATTTATGAAAATTGAAATAGTGCTCATGTTATCACAATGGATAATGGTAGGCCACGAAAGTAGATGCCAAACTCTATCAGAATACCCTATATCTAACGGCAAACCACGTGGCAAGTGTTAATCGCTCCTCTCTGTATTCTACCTCTATAGAAGATTTTGTAATTCCATTTTGCTTCTTGCTAGACCAACTAACAGGACCCAAACCAAGAGATAAATTGTATCCAAAGGTAGATTTCTGATGAACTAAGTCCCTAGACCAATCGAAATATGTGAATTCAATCAATTCAATATCGACCCATCCATAATAGTGAATGCCATCAAGTATAGGTTCCACGAACATAATGAGGATCCACTTAGCTGCTTCCAATGTAGCTCATGTGGCTCCTGAATGAATCTAGACACAATCCCAACATCATACGATAAATTTGGTCAAGTGTGAGTCAAGTAAATCAAGCTCCCCACTAACTGTTGATAAAGGGTACCATCAACCAAGGGAGTAGAGAAATTAGAAACCAACTTAACCTCGGAAAGAAAAGGAGTAGGAGAATACTTGCAATCAGACATCGAAAATGAGAAAGCAAGTCAAGAGCATACTTAGGTTGTGAAATCACAATTCCCAAGTCAGATTATGAAATCTGGATCCCAAGAAAGTAATGAAGCAGACCTAAGTCAGTCATGGAAAACTTGTTGGCCAAGGCGATCTTCATAGAATCAATGATAGAGGAAGAGCTGCCTATGATAAAAAATTCATCAACATAGAGAACATGGAGTCATCTTTCCATAGAATATAAATATTTGGATCGAGTGACACCTAGTAAAACTTGATGTAAGTAAAAAGGAGTCCATCTTGGCATACCAAGCCCAAGGGTATTGTTTAAGGCCATAAAGATACTTCTTTAACTTACAAACGAGGGAGAGATCGTGGAACTAACCTGGAGGTTGTTCCATGTAGATCTCTTCCTCTAGGTCACCATGAAGGAAGGCACTCTTAACATCTATTTGATGGAATTTATATCTGTTTGCTATAGAAATGACAAGGGTTAGTCAAATAGAATTCATCTTCACAACCAAAGTGAAAAGGTTTCAATATAATCAACCCCAACTATCTGAGAGAAACCCTTAGCTACTAATCATGCTTTAAAATTTTCGACATCTCCATATACTCCATACTTTGTTTGGAACACCCACTTACACCAAACAATTTTTCTTCCTTTTGGAAGAGGGGTGAGATCCCAAGTATTATTCTTCATGAGAGAGGAATACTCCTCATCCATGGTAGAATCCCACTCAAGAATACCAGAAGCCTCCCAAAAATACTATGGATCAGAAGCAAAGGTGAAGAAAGAGTGGGGTCCAACAAAATCTGAGCGAGTACGTCTCATATCCGAAGTATCTCTAACTAAATCTCTAACACTTTGCAAAGTTTTCCTAGCCCAAAGAGGACCAGGAGGATCAGGCTCAGATTCGGAAGATTCTTCACTTGAGTGAGAAGGGACATAGTCCTCATCATCACTACTGTCAGAATCGGAAGACTCAAAGGTCTGATGGTCAAGAGGATCAAGAAGAGGAGCACACTCAACAACATCATCATCTGATGAGTCGAATCGAATCAGCAAGATAAAGAACCTCAATAGGTAAAGAAGTAGAATTCAAAGAAGACTCATCAAACTTAACACTTCTCTCAATATAAATCTCATGAGAAGTAGGATTCAACAATCGATATCCCTTCATGCCATCATGATACCCTATAAAGATACAAGGTTTAGATTGTGGTTCCAATGCCTTGTATTTCTTTTTGGGAATCTGAGCCATAACCTTGGATCCGAAGACTCGAAAGTTCTCAACATCAGGATTGCATCCAAACTAGGCTTCAAAGGGTGTCATACCTCTTACTACCTTGTGTGGAACATGGTTCTAAATGTAATTAGCACAATTCACTGCTTCAGCCCAATATTACGAAGGAAAAGACTTCGAGTGAATCATACAAGTGGCCATCTCCTTAAGAGTACGGTTATTTCTTTCTACTACTCCATTCTATGAAGGGATATGTGCAACTTAATGCTGCTGAGGAGATCCCTTCAAAAGTACATAGAAATCCATGAACCTATTTTTACATATTTGCCTCCATTTTTGGTTCAAGTACCTTAATAGACCTTTTGACCTATTTCTCAACAAGAGCCTTAAAGTATTGAAAATGTTCAAATACTTCAGACTTAAGCTTAAGAAAATATACCCAAGTATATCGTGAATAGTCATCAATGAAGGTGAGCACATAAAGAGCTCTAGTAAACGAGGAGACGGAAATGGACCGAAATATCACTTTGTGAACAAGATCCAATGGACGAGTAGCTCTCAAGATTTTCCTTTGTCAAATTTCTTTTCAAGATGCTTTCCAAGGGTACAACCATCACAAATACCCTTATAAAACTTGACATGGGGTAACCTATTGACCATTTCATTTTTGCTCAATTGTTCAAGGTAGTGATAATTTAGATGTCCAAAACACTCATACCATAGCTTACTAACCTCATTTTCATGAGTGAGAAAGGCAGTGGGTGTAGAATCAGAAGTAAAGTGGGATAAGGTATATAATCATGAATGGTGATCTGCCTTTCCCTTATCCACTGTAGTGTCATTGTTAAGCTCACGAATAATCACCGAGTTAGAAAAAGTCCCTTGCATTCCTTCACCAAGGTGAGTAATTTGGTAAACCGATAGGAGATTGGTAGAGATATCAGGAACACTCAACACTTGGTTGAATGTTCCCCCATCCATCTCTACCGATCCACTACCAAAAATGGACATTGTCGTGTCATTACCCATCGTTATTTGGGACATACCACAAGGCTCAATGTTGGAGAACTCAACATACGAAGAATCCATGTGGTACGAGGAACCAAAATCTATAATCCACATCAATGAAGGAGAAACTTTGGCTAAAAGGTCCTTTCCTTTCTTCTTATCATATTTAGACCCTTTTACAGTAGAAGACTCGGCCTTTGGAGCATTTTGTTTGATAGACTTAGGAACACCTATTTGATTTTTCTCAAGTAAATGATTAAGGTGATCAATTTGTTTTCTTATACATAGATGCTCTTTATGACTAGGCTTCTTGTAATAGGAACACAAAAAATTGTCTTTCTGTGCTCTAGGCTCAGAAGTTGAAGCATTCATGTTAAATTTAGTTTTGGTCTTGGTTTCCTTCTTAGGTTGATCCTTTCTTTCTTTCTTCTTTTCAATCTTCTTTTCCTTACTAGTACTTGTTACAAGGGCATGTGACTTGGACTTGATAGACCCCATTTGAATGAGTTTTTATGTTCTCGAATGAGTTGGGATGAAAAACAGTAAAGGAGGGCATATTCCAATATTTTCCCAAGGAAGCTTTTGTAGTGTAAAAAGTTGACACAAAGACAGAATATTCAGGACCTAACTTAAAGAGAATCAACAAGATCAGTTGAGACTCTTTCTTCTCTACTTGACATTCCTTTAACAACAATCTAGTGTGGAAAAACTTAGAGAAGTATGCTTGTAGGTTTTCAAAATCACTAGGATTTAATCCTAGTAGTTCATTTTCCAACTCATGCACTCTCATGTCATCTTTTTGTCCAAACATTTTATCTAACATTTTCCACACAGAATTAGGTGTTTTGACGACTCAATGTGGAAGAGCAAGTCAAGAGAAACAAACATGCAAAGAAGACCTAAAGCTTCATCACTACGGTTTAACCACTTAGATTTTTAGGGTCGTCATCTGGTTCAGTCTCAGTTCCCATGGTGATGTGGAATAACCCTTTACCTCTTAGTTTCATAATCATTTTCGATCTCCACTCAAAAAATTTGAACGGTGTAAGAAAAGGAAGTGAATAAGCATCCATTGTGAAGAGAGAGAGAGAAGGAATGCAGAAAAGAATCACAACCACCAGGACAATATAATAACCCCTACTTTTGGCACTTTATAGTTGAGTGTGTTGGATACAATCAGGTCCGAGCATGCATCTTGAAATAGTTGGTAACTCACCTTGCAATCAGTGTAATAACGTGCAAGAGAGGAGACCACAATCATGTTTCATGGAGCACAACAAAGTGACACCGTATACAAGCACAACTGCAAAAAAACTAGGAAGGAGGAAAAATCAAATCCTAGTTGTGAGAAAGAGTGTCTCATGTCGCAAAGGATACCCCCTTGCTGCAAAAAATGGTGGCGGAAGTGCTCACTCATCGCAAGAAATAATAAGGGTAAAATACAATGAAGAAAGGAACTCAAGATGAGTTTGGAAGACCTCCAAAACGTCGAAAGGCACGTGAAAGACAAAAAAATTCTCAGATTGATACTGCACACTTGAGCGCACAATTAGTAAAAAAAATCGACAATAACGCCTAAAAATTATCACTTTGAAACACCCAATTTGGCTAATTTTAGAGCTATTGGAGTTTTAAAAATAACAATTTAATGTTAATTTTAAATGATGATTTTAATTATTTTATCTAATCGTGAAGAGATTGTAATTAATATAAATAGATTTAATTACAATTAAATCTAATTAATTACGAATAGAAACTAGCTTTGATATATTAAATGAAATCTTAATTAAAAAACAAATATACTTCCCCTTTTTTTAAAAAAATCCCACCAAAAAGGAATTTTAAAAAACTTACCAAACTTACCAAAAAAACTTACCATTTGGTTTGAAATACCATTCAGGTGGATCTCAAGTTGGGTGGAGGATCCCGCGTTGGGTGGAGACAGCTCGAGGATCGGGATACATGCAGAGGAAGAGCTCGGGAGATCCATTGGAGACGGAAAGCTTGAGTGTGGGGTTTGACATGGATGGGTCTAAGAAGAACAACACGTAGGTGCGGGTCACCAATGGATATGCACAAGGGTTCTTACGCAAAGGCAAGGAAAACACAGGAATGAGTAGGGGAAGCCAAGGTGAGGTGGAATGTGGGGATTAGGGCACGCGAGAGTTGGAGCTAAAGGATAATGTAGGCTTGACTTCGTAGGAATCGTCCACGGTGAAACAAAATGCGAGCCAGAGATCACGAAGGATGAAAAATGCATCCACACACCAAAATTGTAGGGACCCGGTCGAGCAGAGGGAGAAAACACGACAAAAAAAAAAACCATAGGGAAGTGGTTCAACACGTCCACACAGCCAAACAACAATGAGTTAATTATCTGAAGGAGCTCCCACACACAACAAACACACCCACACAATGCGAATAGGAGTTGAGTGAGCTCGGTGGCGAGTTGAGAAAAGCACAAAGCACTCACACAGAGAAAACACAAAGCAACTCGGCCGAGCTTACAGTAGTAAACTCGTGAGTTGAGGGAGCTCGAAGGTAGGTTGAAGAGGAGCTCGGTGAGGGGCTCGATGGAGAGCAGTGAACCAAAACACCAAACTTCAAACCTATAATTTTGAACCTGAATTTCTACAAAACCACCATGCAAACACAGAAGAGAGACCAAAAAAATAGAGATCTAAATTTTTTTCAGTTTAATAAAAATTTTAAAAACTAGAAAATAACCTCTATTTTAACTGATCTACCAGATTTAGTTGCATAGTTAGCTAAATGTAGCTGTAAAACCCTTAAAAGCTTTAGGAATACCTGCACATGCACGAAGAACACAACAAAAAACAAATTTCCAAGAACATCTTGTTAAATACGTTAGCAATAAATTTCTAGAATATAACGATTGAAAAACTTGCACGAGGAGTAAAAATGAGACCAAGAGTAATCACAACTCAAATGACGAATGCACGTTTACCCAATCTCAGCTCTGATACCATGAAAGAGTTTGTGAGAATTGAATTAGAAATGATGCACCATGAAGTAGTTTCACTCCAATGGAATCGTGATAGCTCCAGCATAATCACAAGGATTGATCAACAATGGAAGAACTTTCTCAACAAAAACAAAGCTTGCACATAGAGGAAAGACAAGTGGAGTGTCTTGGCATACTCATAAATTAGGAATGAAAGGGTACATATAGGGTGTTGAGTAACCCTAGTGCATGACACAAAAGAAAACCTAAACCTAACCCATGTGAGATGACCCTCCATATGTGAGTGGAGGACACATAGGATCCCATAAACTAATAGGTCCCCTATCGATGTTCATACTGACAATATCAAGTCTAGTCCTTTTACTAGATAATTTTTGAACCCTTCACCTGATGAAAGAGTGCTAAGCCCAGTAAAGGTCTATACACACTAGTAAATAAAGGTGAATCCTCCAAATATACTTGGTATAAATCCCGTGAATGTCTTATCTCCAAAGAGGAAAGTAGGATCCATGAGGCTAAATAGACAAATTTCTAGAAACAATAATAGTCAGAAGGAAATTGATGATGGGACTCAATCCAAGTTAGATGTGAGAAGCTTTAGGAAATAAAAATAAAGTTTCTAAATGAATGTGATTTCTTGGAATGTGAGGGGTTTAAATAATCCCACTAAGTATAGAGTGATAAAGGATATGATGTTGAAGTACATGATATATATTTTATCTATTCAAGAAACCAAGATGAGAGAGGAGCAATTTTTGTAGATTAAAGACAGGTTTTGGAAGAATTATGAAGATTTGGCTGTGAGTTCCAAGGGTGTGTCGGGAGGTCTAGATATTTTTGGGATCCTATGCACTTCAAGGGTATAAATTTAATCAAGAAAGAAAATAATTTGGATATTCTTTTCAAAAAAACATCGAGTACTAATGTTTTTGCATCATTTCAAAAATTTATGCTTCAAACAATAAATTGGAAAGGAATTTTTCTTGAATCAATTGTCGAGGATTTCAAAAAATCATCCAAGATTCCGAGTGGATAATCATGGGGGTTTTATTTCTCCCTTAATTCCTAGACAGAAGAAGGAGACAATATAGAGCTTAATGAAAGTATGGAAGATTTTTAATACTTCATTTCTTCTAATAGCCTCATGGATATAAACTTGAAATGGTGTAAGTATACCTGGTCAAATAGAAGATTGGGTGATTGGTTTATTTAATTCAATTTAGATAGGGTAATGACATCTTGGGAATGGTTGAAAAAAGGTGTTTTTCTTACTTCCCTCCCACGCATTGGATCGACCATAGCGTTATTCTATTTATGGTTAAAGAAGCTAAGAGAAGAAGGATTCCCTTTAGATTTGAGAAGATGTGGTTACAACACGAGGGCATCAAGGTTCTATTGGAATAATGGTGGAATATCAAGGTTCAGGATGTGCTCTATTTAGGATTTATAGGAAGCTAGATAATATCAAAAGAAATTTTAAAGGTTGAATAAGATATGTTTCGAGAATATCTTTAAATCCAAGAATAATATGGAACAAGATATCTCCTCTCTACAAATTTCCATGGAGGAGGAATATGTTGAAAGTATCATTTATTTTTAGATAAAGAGAAGGAGCTTTACTGCGATTACCACAACATCCTTATTAAAGAAGAGATATTTTGGAAGTAGAAGGCTCAAATAGCTTGGTTAAAAGAAGGGGATAATAATACGAAATTATTCCACATTTCGATCTATAGCGTATATGCTATAAAAGGATAGGAATAATAAAAGGTGAGGGAGATACATTTTATAACAAAACTAAGGATATTCAAAAGGTTTTGTTACTTTCTTTAGCACTCTCTCTTCCTCCCAATCCAATTCTAACTTGGGTAAGGAAAACCTCTTTCTGAAATTCATTTCAAGTTTAGTTTCTTCAGAGGAAAATCAAATGTTGGTTAAGATACCCTCCCAAGAAGAAATTGAATATGTGGCTAAATCCATGAGCCCAAAAATCTCTTGGCCCAGATGGTTTCCCGAGCTTATTTGTCTAGTTTTTTAGGATTGTGTGAAAGGGTACATTTTTCTTGCCATTAAAGAATTTTTCAAAAATAAAAAAGATGTCGAAGGATTTAAATTGAATTTTTTTCCTTAAATCCAAAAATCATAATGTTGATGATTTCAGATATTTCTAACCTACAAGCCTATGTAACTTCATCTACAAGATGTGTACTAGGATATTGGCTCTAAGAATTCAACTTCTCCTCCCTTCACCGATTTCGAACAACAATGTGGGTTTATTATGGGATAGAAAATTCAAGATGGAATTATTACCATTCAAGAGATTCTTCACTCCCTCAAGTAGAAAAAGGATAAGGATTTTTTTATTAATTTGGATATGGAGAAGTCCTATGATAATGTCTCTGGAGAATTCCTGAATAAAGTGTTGGAAAGGTTCATATTTGACTCTCGTCCGTAGTTTTATCCAAACTTGCATCTCCACTACAATATTTTCAGTCTTCGTTAATGGAAATCCTTGTGGCTTATTCAATATCTCATGAGGGTTGAGGCGGGGCACCCAATTTCTCCCTTTCTTTTCATTCTTATGGCAGAATCTCTCAACAGGCACCGAAATTGTCTACCATGGAAGGACAAATAATTGGTCTTTCACTTGCTATTAATTTTTCTAAATTAGTTCACTTATATTTTTGGATGATATAATTTTGGTTGGAGAAGCATTTGTGTCGGGAAGCTAGAGAATTCAAACAAATCCTCTAGGATTACGAAGATGTTTCGATCAAAAATTAACTTTGGAAAAAGATTAGTTATCTTTGTGAATACTTTGGACTAGAGGTGTAAAAATATCTATCAGATTAAGGGTGTGATACTAAGTCCTTTCTCACGAAATACTTAAGCATGTTGATTAGTCGAGAAGCTCCTAAATACCAATTGGAATTTCCTAATTAACTATTTTATAAGGAAGGTAGATCGATGGAAAGGGTCTCTTCTTTCACAAGCTGTAAGATCACTTTGTTAAAAATATCTCTTCAAAAAAAAATTATTTATACCATGTATGTTTTTAGACTTCTCGTGTCTATGGATTTCAAATTAGAAAGTATTCATAAAAGGTTCTTATGAAGTGGTGTGGAGAGTAATTTTGTATTCCCTCTCATGGCTTGGGAGAAGATATGTTAGGCTAGAAAACTTAGTGGTCTTGGAATGCAATATTTGTTTAAAATGAACAAGTCTTTCCTTACCATAATGGTTTGGAGGCTTACCAAAGAGGAAAGTGTGTGGACCTTCATCCTTAGGAACTAGTATTGGACCGATTCTATAATGAGATAACTATTACTTAAAGATCCCTACTTTTGATGGTCCCCTTTCGAAATTCCATATCTTGGGCTAAAGCTACTCTCTAGAGGTTATAAGTGGAAAATTGGTAGCATATATCTTTTGACGGGTCTATTGAGATACCCTCTCATATGATGATGTGCCCCAAATACTATATCTATATCTAAAAGAAAGAACACTTCTCTAAACTCCCAAATCGTTGGTACTCCCTCAAAACCTATAATGCATGTCTCAAGTGCTCTTGGTGCTCCTCTACCAAGTGTGAATAAATAAAATGTCATCTAAAAACAAAATAAAAATTTGTCCAAGAAGGTCCTACAAACCCCATTCATGAGAATCATAAACACTTCAAGTGCATTCTTCAAATTGAAAGGAACCACTCGAACTTATAACTCCCATATTGAGTCTAAAAATTTATCTTATGTTTGTATGCCTCGTGATACGTATTTGATGGTACCTTGACTTAAAATATATCTTGGACAACACTTTGGCTCCCCTCATCTGATCAAAAAAATTGTCAATACGAGGTAAAGGATAATGATTATTCATGGCTACCTTATTCAATTGTATGAATCCAACATACAAATGAAGGGATCCATCCTTATTCTTCAAAAAAATCACTGGTGTTCCCCAAGGAGACACACTAGGTCAGACAAGGCCCTTCTCTAAAATATCCACTAATTGAATCTTGATCTTGTGTAGCTGGGATAGTCATCTTGTATAGAGCATGGGACACAAAGCTTGAACTTGGAACAAGATCAATAGATACATCTACCTCATGACATGGTGGCATACGGAAGCTCCTAGGAAAAATATAAAAACTCTCTCAAGATGGGTTTCTTATCTTATGGGGAACTCTCTAGAATCTCCTCAAACCTATTATGATCGTGATAACATACATCTAAAATCCTTTTTCATGCTTCGCTTGAGCAACATAGTGGATATCATATGCAAGTAAACGGGTCTCTCGAACCCTATACATAGCTCGAGAACTACCAATGTTATCCACACACCTAATGAAATTTTTTCTACAATCAAATTTGGACTGATGGGAATCAAGACAATCCATACTAAGAACAACCTCATAAGATCCCAACGGTAAAATATAGAGGTCTACGGCGAAGTGGATAACACCCTAGGTTATGTATTCAACTCTCCATATATGATTCTTCAATGATTTTTTCCGCAATGGACAACTCTACCTGCCACCTATCTTCCTTCCTAGAAGCCACCAAACCACACCTATCCACTAAAGAGGGTGATATAAAGGATTTAGAAGCTCTGAATCAAATAATACAGTAATAGGTGTACCTCTAATCATACATTTCATCTTAATGACCATGGCCTGGTGATTGGCCTGATGGTTCTCCACCATGGAGTAGACATGATGGGTGCACACTACGTTGTAAATTATATGCTTAGAAATGGGGTGCTTTTTGTATTTTGGTAAAATATGGCATTTTTCCACATAAATATGCATAATGATCATGGGCCCCACAAATAAAACAACATGGTGCATCCATGTGTGAATGAGTCCCTCATGTGCTCTAGTGAACTAATCCTCTAGGTCCCACTCTGGAGAAATAATGAGAATGAGACGGATTTAGTGGCTAACTACTAGGCCTGCCTCTCTCTTCCTAGAATGTGGCCATAATGTCCTCTACCTCTCGACTATAAAAATTGATTTAGTCCCCGGTGCTAAGGATCCTGCTGCTTGAGATGGTTTTGTGGGTGTTGATGAGGTCATGAAGCTGACTAAAAATGTTTGAACCCTCCTTTTTGGGGTGGGGTAGATCTACGTGACCTATGATCCTGAAATGAGTGAACTTGCTTATGCAACTTGCCTCAGTTCCTATCCCGAGACTCCTAAGTTTTGGTCATGTTCTCCTCTGCTAGGTAGGTCTTCTCTACCACCTTCTTCAAGGTTAGGGGAGACAAAATCCTAACTTCTCCTCCGAGTCTATATTCAGGCCCCTAATGAACTTGTTTACCTGTAACTTCTTATCCTGGAGATAGTTTACATACTGTAGAAGATCCAAATACTTACACTCATACCGATATAATGTCTCGAACCCACGTAGAAGATCATGATACTCGTTGATCCTCTTCGAATGAAATGATCTAACATATATCAACCCCGAAACACTCCTTAAATTACTCATAGGTGACTATATCTTGAGTCAATTGGAGAATCTTCTCCTCATTCCTCCACCCGTGATGCTTGTTGCATCATTGAAAAGGTGTATCGAGAGGTAATCCTTGACATTTCTCTTATAATGATGCAATTCAAAGTAACTATTTAAACTTAGGATCCATGCCTCATCCCTAAAACCACCTATCATGCCTCCATATGTGGGTGGATGAAGTTAGATAAGGTCACAAATGACACTACATGTTGCCTTCCCATGAGGGCATGTCTCACCCACTCTATGGATCAAAAGCGAGGGGCTGCGAGACCTCCCTCTCCTAGTTGTAAGGTCAATTGAATGGTTGTGTGTCCTTTGTTATTGTGAATAAATTTGTATGTGAGTGGAAGAATGTGAACCCTTATCTAGATATTCCTCACTATCATGTTGAGTAACCTTTGCAACTAACTCAATCTATGTAGAAAGTCAACCCTGGATGGCCCCCATTATTTGATGTAGCACACCTAAGATATGTGGCCCAAAATCAAACCTATGAATCTCTCGGAGGTGGTTTCCCGGGACCACGAGTTTCCACCGCCCTCGTGCGGTACCACGCCCGTCATCCTACACGAGGGAAAAAGGGTACATTATAATTTTGTGGAAATAATTTCAATAAAGTGGTGTTAAATAAATTAAACTACCAAAATTTAACAAGTAATTCCCCAAAGCATCTAGTGTTGAAATCAATCTTTGAACTAGATGTCATGCCTTACTCAACGTGAGTTCCAAAATCAATAAAAAGACAACTGTGAATTCATAGACCAATTAAAAAAATGTAACAATAATGGTATAATATTTTTAAAGTAAAATAATCTTTAAGTGTGGTTTGGATTGCAAGGTAGCAAGGACGGTGAAGTAAAGTAGCAAGTTGTATTCATGAAATATTCAAGTTAGAATATAAAACTAACACAATGTGGTGACCACGTTGTAATTTCAGCTAAGGAAAAGATTTGGCATAATGCCACATTCATGGATTGGAATAATTTTATGGTTAATGCTTTTAGTAACATCGACGACAACTATATCATGATTGCGATAAGGGTTGAAATACCCACTAGTGATAACACTATCACACTTGGGATAATATGGCAATGTTAATTAAAAATTCTACTAATTAATTAATAGATGCAAGAATGATTTCACCATTTACATGTGTCCAAGAAAATATTATGGTTGAAGCGTTGAATAATAAATCCAAATTATCATGTAGCTTAATTAATAATTAATATCCTTGCGATAAAGTGCCACCATTTCCTAAGTTGTTTCATAATTTAAACAGATAATAATACATTTATTTTAAAATGCAACCTTATTAATTTAAGTAGAAATCTAATTAAATTAGGTCCCTAGATCTCATCTAATCTCCTCCATTGGATAAACCAACCCGAAAAATCGAATGTGAGGATATATTTTCAACCTAGCCTTATTATTTAATTTTCCTCTCTTATTTTCAAAGCAGGTAGAACTTTGGAACATGTAGTTCGATATTATTTAGATAGATTAGATAGATGCTATAGACAAGAAAAATTGGATCAATTCCGACAAATGCACCTTTTGTCAATATAATTTGAGTGTTTGGTTTTACTTTTATTTTTTTGAGAAGAAGGGGCATAACCATGGCAAGGGATTCAAGGAGGTTTTTAGATCTTACTTCTCCATTTACATAGGTAACTTTTTTTTATCACAGTTTATAATTCTTTATATTTTTTTTTTTTCACTAAGGGTTTCAAATGGATATTTTTCTATTTATCTCCAAACTTGATCCCATGTATCTAACGCTTTCAAATACCATTCTATTTATTTTTTTCTAAATACTCATATTGTGATGTTGAATATAAATTTTTTTAGTTATAAGATTAAATAATATACAATTATATATATACATATACATATACATGTTATTGGGGAAAGGAATTTTTAGGCCGCATAACCGAGTGGCCCAAATGGGTGGCGGCATAAGGAGGAAATGGTTGAGGCCGACCGGTGGTGAGAGTGTGTTTGAGGGAGGCCCATGGCTGGGTCAGGCCAATATGATAAGGAAAATCGTCCCACCCTCCCCCACTATTATATTTTCTCTTTTATATTAAAAACAAACCATGTTTAACCTTAATAACGGCTACGGTCAAAAAAACTAGTTTGGCTTATGTTTATTATTTATTTATTTTTTCTTTGAACTCATTTAAAGATATTTCATTTCAAAATATTTATATGTGTGTGTGTGTGTGTGTGTGTGTGTGTGTGTGTGTGTGTGTGTGTGTTTGTAACTAGTAAGGAGCTATGTTTAAAAGAAAGAAGATTAATTTCATATAAATATGAGAAAATAATCTGTTGGTTTTCTATCGAAGTAAAATGGAAAATTTAGATTTCAAAACCAGAATATAGTTCTATACTTAAGCATTTTATACCATTGAATCTCAAGGATGAAAATTATAGCTTTTGCAATTTAAACAAGAATCCCTTTTCATTCAAGTAAACAACAAAAAACCTTTAATTTCTACCATTTCCCGATCAAATGAACAAAGTAAAAATAAAATAGCCATTGAACTTCTAAAACCAGTAAGTTCATTAAATCAGAATTTTTTGTTTATTACAAGGAGAGGAAAGATACTTTTCTTATCTAGTTTTTTTGTTTCAAAACCAACAATTTTTCTTCAAATTAAGAGAATGAACTCTTTCATTTTCAAGATGAATTCAAGAGGAAAATAGAAATTTAAGATCAACATTTTAAGTTAATGAAGCAAGAAGTTAATCTCAACAACTTAAAATAAGAATCTACATTTTGTTACAACATTCACACCCATAATTCAACTCTTCAAACGACATGTTATAACAGCTAGAACAATTTATATTTTTCTTTACATAATGAAGAGAACAACTCTAAAATGCAAGTTTTACAAGCCCTCCTCACAAGAGGAGACAACATGCCCAAATTTTCAATAAAATTTAACTCCATGCACATAGAAGAAACCTGCAAATTTTTAAAACCATTCTTCAAACTCCATGACATCTATAAGAAACACAATTTTTTTACCTCCCTACCTATAGGCACCATTAAATTCCTTAAGGTGGACCCAAAGGACATGTTAGCCTCCCTCCAATCCCATGGAAAAGAGGGAGGGGCATGCCTCAAACAAGTAGTATTAAAGGTCACCAAAAACAAACCTATGGATACGACATTTCAAAATTTACACCCAAAAATAATGATAACAAACCAAACAAAAACTAGAGAAGAACCAAACTTCTCAATGAGGGAAGAGGGGATAAGATATCCCATGAATTGCCAAATTTAGAACCAAGTTAAACATAGTAAGCCACCATCTCCTTATCTCTCCATGAGATATCAAAATCCTCTCCTTATCTCTCCATAATTCTCCCCTTATCCCTCCATACCCTTCAAACCAAATGAAGGGGTGAACCAAAGTTCCTTAATATTTTCCATCAAGCATGAGGGTGAGTAAAAGGGGATTCTTCCCTCTTCCCACACATACCCAAAATCCATTCCATTCAAGGTTGGATGGGAAAAACCAAAAGACAAGAATTTAAACAACCAAATTCAATCAACACAACACAATTTTACCATTTCAAAACAAGAACCAAATTTGAGGTAAGATCCTACCTCAAGATTAAGCAAGTTCTCCAAACCAAGCTCCCACAATCCACTTCCTTCTCCTTGCAAGCTCAAAAAGTGCACCCCAAAAGAAATAAAAATGAAGCAAGTAACCCCAATCCCATCCACAAGAGGGGATGATATAGCAAAAGAGAAACTCAAAGAACCAAATGGGAGGGTGAAAAAGTGTCACCATCCACCTATGCTTTAACCAACCCAAAAATTCCCAATATTTTTACCCCAAAATCCATAAATAAAATATAAAAATAAAAATATCCATGTAATCATGGAGGATCCTCACATCCCAACACCATTCACATACTCAAGAAAATTCATAAAAGAGGAGGAAGAAAAGGGGATAAAATGGGAAAATGGGCTCAATTTTCCTTGGAAATATTCTTCCACTCATAGGTATAATACCTAGGGTTCTTTGCAAAAACAATTTATCCCATAACTTTCCTTATGTAGATATTAAATGTCACCTTTTTCCCAAATCCGAGTTTGGGGAAAATATGACATTTAGGAGGGTAGTTGGGCTCACCTAATCCATGATTAGGTGTCCCAAATCCCCATAAGAAAATAAAAGAAAAACATAAACCCAAATTTTCATAATGCCAAGGGGTTAGAGTTAAACACAAGATCAAAGCTAAAATAAAGGAAGATTAGGATTATAATTGCAATACCATAAAACAAGGGGTTTAGCCAAAATCAAATAAGAGATAAAGTAATAATACAACATCACAAGGGGTGATAATAATCCACAACAATAACCAAAGGTCAAGTAAAGTGACCCACAAAAAAATAAACTAGGAAGGAAACTTTGGCCCTTAGGGCCCATTGTGTTAGTTCAAGACATCCCTCACCGAGTCCCACATTTCTCACATGGCTAAACATGTCATCTGCACACTCAAGTTAAACATTATACCTGCCAAATAATAGCTAGCAAATATGACAACAATATAACAATATCTTAATGATAATCCGCACATGATCAACAACTAGCTAGTGAATAATAAAACTATGATCAATCATCAATGTAACAAGAGGGGAAGCACAATAATCCATCTATAACATATATATATTGGCATGCGGGATCGCATAATATATTCATAACATCACATCGATACCATAAGATAATCAAGCATATTGGCATCATATGCCATGTAAATCCCTGTCATGAAATGAGTTAGCATCCAATATCAACATATAATTATCCATGTAATGTAACAACATAGTCTAGAATGAGAATCAAAATAGGTGGGCTCTATGATATCCCGCCTAATTGGATTTATACACTTTCAACCATACAATTGTAGACACCTAAATTTGGTATCTATACCCTTGATCGCCTACGCGCATATATTATTCCATTTATCTCCATTATTTAATTAAATGTCCATCACCTTTAGAATCTTATTTAATCCACATTAATTATTTAATCAATTAATTAATCAGGCCCTAACTAACTTTCCATTTTTGAATGTTTTTATTCTAAATCTACACCTTTATCATATTATCTTGTATTTTTTGCATATGCCCTTTTGTAGGTTTAAAACAATAGTAACATAGATTGTAACTTCTTCATCAACCTCTTTCCAAAAATCTAAACTTGCAGGTTTTCCTTTTAGTTTGCCTTTCCTCAGCCTTTATCTATCTATGGCATAGTCGCCATCGACCCTAACAGTCACCATTCATTTAGTGTTTATAGAATTTTATTTTTTTGTCTCAAAGCCATACTTGGCATTTGCATGTGTTTACCCTTTTTTCCAATTTACTAAGCTCTCATCCAAGTCTCTTTATCACAACAAAACCAACTTACTTACACCCTAGTCATCATCGACTGTGGTTTTGGTTTCAATCCCCTTCCTTAATCCTTGTTTCTTGGTGTCTCTTTGTCTTCTATTCCTTCAAATTTTCTCTATAGGTTGACTCCAAAGCATTTCGGACTTCTATAGTTTCCAGATTGCACTCGATCCTGCATGATAGTCTGCATATTTTTCTTGTCTTCCGATCCACCTCCTAGGTCACCATCGACCCATACCAAGTACATTTATCTTTTAGTTATTTAATTAGATCAATATCTAAATCAACTACTTATTCTTTCAAAATTGTATTATTTCAATATCTACATATTGTCAATATATCATGTTACTTACATCTCTTTTGTTTAACAACGGGGGTTAACATCCACCGAGGAAGTTAACGCTTTATGGGTCCACTTTTTGGGCAACCCCTAGCCCCAATCATCTAATAGAAAATTGTTTTCAGTCTTATTTGTATATTTCATCTGATTTGCAGGTCTCACAAGCGAATATCCATCATTCAAAGACACCGTATCAAGCATCCAAGGTAGCATAAACCCTCTATATTTTTTGAGTTGCTAATTTCTTTAGTAGCTAGTGCATTAATTTGATTAACAAATAAGAAATTTGGACAACATTCTGGAACACCTGGTGGGAGGTAGGACCGCCCCTTCCGGTGGTCTCTTTCTTTTCTTTCTATATTCTAATTTTTCTTGTCTTCTATTAACACTACAGCATGAGGATTTGCTTTATTGCTTGTTCGTGTGGGGTTCGTGGCTTGGATCGCTCATCATTTAAAAGTGCAGATAAATAGAAAAAGTGTTATCCAGGTATTCTAATTTTTCCCTATTTACTCCTTTTTGCATTGTACTTTCCATCCATGTTTGTGTCCTCATCCAACATCACATTTCATTTTGGGCTTAAAAAGAATATTCTTTTTACATCTTGTTTTCCCACATAGCTTAAGTAGGGGTTTAATCTTCTACATCACACATCTTATCACACATAACCTTAAACCTCACAAATAAAATTAACACATCAAAACATCCCCTACCTAGTTTTCTGATTGGGATTTCATCAACCAACAAAGAATGCGCCTCTTACATTTCCAACCATAACAAACCTAAAACTAGACATAGTTTACCTTTTCATAGGTACCTGGTTATCCATCCCTTTTTTAATACATTCTTAAATAAAATAAGAACATTAAAAAATTGTCTATTTTATTTTCTTGGGTAAACACAATTTTCATTCCCGTAGTCACTCATTTAGTAGCTAAGATAGTGGAACAAAACTTTTCTTCAAATGACCCTATGTCTAGACAAATGTTCTCTCCAATAGCCACCTCATCTATACCCTTGAGCACTCAACTTCTCACCGATGTATCTCACCCAAAGTGTCTTGTTCACACTACAAATTTAGGTGAGACCAACCCATTCTTTTACCATCAATCTATCCCTTCTAGGCCAGCCACCCCACCATCAACTGACAGAACCCTCTTGACCACCTAAGGTCCCTCTCGGTGATACCATGTTTCAAGAGCTTTTGGATGCCAATCCAGTCACACTTCAATATTACCTCCTTAGGAGATCAACCCAAATTCCCCTAGATGGACCACCGCTCCAACAAATTTATCCCTATCAAACCAATCCCCAAACTACCCAACTTGTAGTTAATGAGATTTTTGTTGTATATATCTTCCCTGTGTAGATATAGACAAGCGAGAAGATTCTAGAGATCAAAGAAGCTCAAATCCGACATTTATTGCCCTTGGCGCACGAAATGAGTGTCGACAATGAAATGTATGCGCCCTTGGCGCACAGAAGTGGTGCACAGAAATGAGTGTCGACAATGAAATGTATGCGCCCTTGGCGCACAGAAATGAGTGTCGACAATGAAATGTATGCGCCCTTGGCGCACAGAAGTGGCACACAGAAATGAGTGTTAACAGGGAAAGAGTTGCGCCTTGGCGCACGTAAGAGGATGTCGACACACACACGGATGCGCCTATGGCGCACCTTCAGGAGGCGCAACATTTTGAGCGCTGACAGGAAGCAGACCCTGGCGCAGATATTCAGATGGCCATAACTTTTGACTGGGAGCTCGGATTCATGCAAGGTTGGACTTTCTGGAAATCTTACGAGGTCCTCTGTCCAACTACGACTGGATATATTTAATTAGGTGAGAAAAATTCTTAAAAATGAAAAATACAGTTAGCCACTTTTGGGGGTCGCTAGGGTTCTCACCTACCACCATAATGAGATGAATTAAATACAACCTGCGGTGGTTGGGGTAGATTTCGAATTCCTCTCTCTTTTCTCTCTCATTCTTCCTATAAATTGTAAGGAGGGGCTTCTTTCTAAGGGTTGGACATTCTTGTTTTTCCCCTCCCTTCTTCTCTTTGACAGGTGAATCTGTGGAGTTGAAACCTCCTATCTAAAACTGTAATGCAACCTTGTCTCTTGGCATTTTGTGGTGTATTGTATCAATCTTTGGAGAAAATAATGCATGTCTGTGGATGATTATCAACCCTCTCTATGTTTATTTTCATCTTCCTGATCTTTCACTGCAAATCTATTAATGATCTTGCATCGCATTTTAATAGTTTGTGTTTATTGGCAAGACAGTTGTTCTTCATTCCTCGGTGCATCACCTTTGTTAGTTTAGGTTTATTTTTATGCATCTTCTTACCCTGTCTCCTTGGAAAATTAGATTAGATTTTGAGTAGACCCTCTGCATTTTTATGTGTGCATCTAAACAGAGGAATAGGAACCGGCCTTCATCCGGAGAGCTTTTCCGATTTCGCAAGGTCCCACACTTGGGAAAAGCTCCATGTTATGCAATCACACTGAGAGTCTCAGCCCATCGAGTTGCAGACATTCCCAGGTGCTTTGTGATTCGCCATCAACAATTTTTGTATCCCACCTTTCTTCCTCTTCTACCAATCCCTCAACTCATCTGACTACCCAAATAGTCACTCCTATTTCTCACAACCTCCCGTTAATCATCACAATGATCAATACTAATCTTACTCTTACATCTTGATCTAGTCGTTCCTACTATCATCTCCAATCAATATGCCCAAAAATCATACCCCCTATTTGGAAAATATGATCTCCTCACATCTAGCATGCATGTAAATACTTCTCAACCCCATCTCACAAGTGATTTACATTATGTGGTATCTAACCCCTTTCAACAATGATCATCCTATTCACACCCACATCCCTAATTATCATTTTCCACGTGCATCCTACCCAATCCCAAAAATCCTATCACGTTCCCATCTCCTAGAAAAAATTCTTTCAATAACCATCCTTTCAATCACAACCCATGGTTTACCCCCAACAAATTCCTCAAACACCAACACATCCACAAGTTCATCAAAAAAATTATCCAACCACTTCTTACATGCAACCACCACCTTTTATCCAACCTTGAGGTTGCTACTCTAGGAACCAATATCTCATTATCCTATGAGAAAATTTGTAATGAACCCATCCATCCATCCATACCAATTAAACCATATCCTCTACACTAGGAATAAAAAAAATCTAAGTTTAACAACAAAGAGGATCCGTAACCACACCTTCATACATCTATCCTATTGTTCATGATCATAACTTGATGCTTTGAACAGTTCCCATGTCCTTAGCTGGTCCCGCCTTGGAATGGTACAATAACATCCCCCAATATTCCATATTATCTTTCTCCTAACTCGCATAATTATTTCTAGAACATTTTTCGATTAACATTGCGTGAAAAATAACCATTAATGATATATATGCCATCCAAAAATTTGAAGATGAATCCATTATATATTTTGTCGCATGATGGTGTCTCATTATAAGCCAATTATCTTTTCCTCTTCCACCTGCATCGATCTCATCAAACTCTTCTCATGTTCATGTGCGAAGCATATATCTTTAACTTTACAAATCTAATCATTTTAGACCTTTGACAAGGCCTTCACCATGGAACAAAACTTGAAACACGCACCCTCAAGTAGGTCCATTTAAAATTAAAATCAAATAATACCAAAAATAATTTACTAAACCATCCACACCAAATGACAAATCGAAAACTAGTGGCCAATGGTGTAGTTGTTAAATTATCCCTGCATCTACATCTAACACATGGGCTCAACAATGAATCACTTGACCAATGCCTAACTACACTCCCCTTGGGGATTCATACAATACAATATTTGACAAATTAATGATAGCGAACTTCTTCACACTTCATCCTATCGGACCAATTAATGAGTGAAGACTGAAACATTTATGGTATCATGAATATTATTACTGCAAGTATCACTAATCCGAGGACATGACATAGAATTATGTCATACTTTCAAATATTTGGTCCAAATACTCATTTATCAAGGTGATATTCAAGTCGACAATCCAAATGCTTCACCCAATCAACCCCTTGACATTTTCAAACAACCTTTCCCAAATCATTCATTAACAAGCCAAGATTCCACTTCTACTATGACCCAAGCACCTAATGCTCGACTAAAAACACCCCAAATCGTCGATCGAAACCTATCTCATCTACAACTACATCATTGACCAGATCCATTTCCTTTTGATATCCTCACTACATCCATTATACCTACGTTTGTTTCAACATCAACTCTCACATCTACAGCTACCAAAACCCCATTATAAAATATATCATTTATAACCCTAGATGCATTTTTGAAGCAGCCATTTCATCTTATTTCCACATCCAACATTTTTCCTTCATCAACCCCATCATCTACTTCATCCATTCTAGTAAGCTTGACCACCTTGCCAATGCATATTCCACCCTTGTTCATCATACCGTCTATGGAACCTATACCGGTTCTTCATCCCACTCCCTTACCCACATCAACTATTGTGGTTACATTTGTGCCACCTTATTCTTTTACCCCAAATTTTTCATTTGAAGAATTCTTAAAAGCACTTTACCTTGCAATGACCTTGAATGTTCCTTCCATGTCATCAACACAATCCCATCAATCTTCACCTTCTATAGATCACCTCAGACAAATGTTGTTTCCTGTACCTGATACAAATTTGGTATCACCATCTGACCCCCTAGTTAAGGTTATCATTACTCCTCTCAAGGATACATCTTCAAAATCTATAATCCCTCCTATGGAAAAACCATCCAACCTAAAATCATCTGTTCTAGGACCAAAAAGATTTCAACCCAACGACCTGAGGTTGTTTAGTGATAAAACACAAATCGACATCAAAATTGGATCATCAAAGCATCAATACACTTGAAATTTACTCCAAACATCCAAATTATTCCATAAGGCATATTCTAGTGCTCTAGCTGGAACATACACATAAATTTTCTAGAACTTACTACAAACTTCAACAATTACACTTCCTCCTATCAAGGCTTTTGACCCAAAAGGAAATAATCCTTTATGGTTTAATTTCAACCTTATGTGTTCCTTTCATCATACGCTTGGGCATGACAATGAACATTTTAGAGCATTCCAGGTCATTGTTCATAGTTTCATTAAAGAGGGAAGACTTTCCCTTAGACCAAGCCGGTCCCTTCCTTCCACATCTAGTGTGGCATCTGTTATTTTTCCTTCTAGAGATGACTCACCCAGTAATGACCCTCCTTTATTCATCAATGTAGTTTGGGTAACCACTCGATTTGGCCCACGCGAGCCTAAATCAAACTCGAACCAAAATCCAAGACCTTCATTGTCATCCCTCCTCCTAAGGAGTTGGGTATATCGTCAAAACCAAAGGTTTCTGTTCTAGCGGCTCTTAAGCCTATTGAACAAAGCATCATTAGATAGCTTCATCAAGCCCCAATCAAAATGTCACTCTATGAGCTCATCCAAAGCTCACAAAATCATAGGCAAGATCTTATTTAAGCCTTGAAATGTATTCGACTCCCGATGACTAAGTTTAGCCCTTCGCATCTCTTGTAGGGTCACTTACTACTTCTACTGCTATATCATTCAATGAAACTGAAATTATGAACATCCCGCTAGAAGAACATGACCTTCCCCTCTTCATTATGGTTAGGATCAATGATACATTCATTTAATGGTCCATGATCGACAATGGGGCAAGCATTAATATCATCCCTTCACATACTTTTGATCAACTTAAGATTCCAAAGGAAACTATCGCTCAAACACTTATGGTTCTTCATTCCTTTAACAATGCCATCGCTCCCACCTTGGGAATGGTTGTTCTTCCCATCTGTTTTGGTGAGAATATCATCCATAATACCTTTTATATCATTAAAGGATAATTTCAATATAATGTTCTCCTTGAACAACCATGGATCCATGCCATGCATTGTGTCCCATCAACACTTCATCACTCCCTTAAATATGAGCATGAGGGAAAAATCTTAATGCTTCTTAGGGATTTTCTCCCTTCCAAGGATGTAACATGAATTATATACAAAATGACATGCTTGTCCTCAAGGACTATCCATCTAAACCATCCACGGTTCATCAATTCCCTCATCCAAACTCCCTAATAAGGAATCCATGGATAATGTAATGGAAAAAATTATGATGGGGGAGTATTTCCTTCTCATGCTCAACACCCTTCCTACTCCTCACCATATTGGTAGACCTGATAAGGTGCCTATGTACCAACCAAACATCGGGGATGTTGTCCCTTTGGTCCACCACATCGTTGCACCAATCTTATTTATGGTGGCATTGATATCCATTCTTCCACATCAATGAAATTCCACACACCAAGCCTTATACTGGTGGTTTTAGTTTTCTCGACAATCCATATTTTTCCTATAACTATTTTCATCATTATGCATGGAATGGATTTGGATTGGGTCATTACGAACACGACCCACATGGCCTTATTCCTGATCAATGTTGTAAACCTTACGAAAAGTTTGGGTTAGGCTATAAGGAGTGATCCTCTGATCCCATCCCACCATCTGAGATACTCATGGACATGCCTCCTCCACCTCCTTTTTCTTTTCTGAATTTTGAAGATGAGGGCATACCTTCTCTACCTCCTCCATATTTTCCAACCCTCAAGGATCTTGTCATGCTCAAGATATGGACATACCTTCTTTACTTTCTCCATCTCCTCTGACTCCCGAGGACATGAACATACCTTCCCCATATTTCTTAACTCTTGAGGACATGGAACTGGATGACACCATTTCCATTACTTCTGAATTTTTTTAGTCTCCACCATAACTTTGGGACCGGTCACCTATCAGTGTGACAACCAGACTAGGTCCCTTCCTCTTTACCATTTGGAGATGATAGAAGAAGATTCTTCTACCATTTACATCCTTTAGTGTGCTGATGATGACACCATCCTTTCCCACATGGGGGTAGAATATTCTTATCTTCATAAGACCTTACCATCTGATTCACCTACTCTTCTTAACAAAGCCACCATAGATGTCAATATCGGGACTCATGGGATCCCCACATTCTAAAATTGGTCCTATCTCTTGATCCACATGAGCTAGAATATTTCACCATATTCCTCTCTCATCATAACTAAGCATTTGTATGGTCATATTCAAACATTCCTAGTCTTGACCCATTTATCGCCATCCACAATATCATCATCTATCCCTAATGTTAAACCTGGTAAAGCAAAACTTCACCGTATGTATCCCCGTGTTTCCCTTCTTGTCAAATACAAGATGCAATGCCTTTTGCAAGAAAATTTCATCATTCCCATCGACTATCCCTAGTGGGTTTCCAACATCTTCCCCATTGCTATAGTATCAAGAAAGCGTGCATATGCACGGATTTTCAGGATCTCAATCTGTCTTGTCCTAAGGATGACTTCTCTCTCTTGAATATCGATCAGCTTGTGGATCTTACCACAGGCCATGCAATTCTTTCTCTCATGTATTTTTTCTCTAGTTACAATCAAATATTCATTGCGCTAGAAGATCAATAGAAGACATCTTTCATCACCCCTTGGGGGACATTTTTATATAGCGTCATGCCCTTCGGTTTAAAGAATGTCAACGCTACTTATCATGGGCCATGACTTATATATTTCACAACCTCATCCAAAAAACCATAGAATACTATGTTGATGATCTTTTAGGAAAATATAAGCATCAATGTGACCATATTTCCATTCTCGAATTCCTTTTCGAGCGCCTCATTCACTTTTATCTTCGTCTTAATCTAGCCAAGTGTGTATTTGGAGTCTTAACTGGTAAGCTCCTTGGATTTATCATTTCTATTAGGGGCATTGAAGTTGACCCCAAAAAATATGGAAATTATCAAAATTCCTCATCCTTCCTATCTCAAGAAACTTCCCAGCCTTCAAGGCCACCTTCAATCTATCCATCGTTTCATTTTGTAACTTTTCGATCGTTGTCAACCTTTTCATCATCTCCTTCGAGAAAGACATAGAATTCAATTGGGATCACAATTGTCAAAAATATTTTGATGATATTAAACAATATCTCTTATATCCACTCATTCTCACACCTCCACACGAGGGGGAGCCATTTTATTTATACATCTCTTCCACTAATCATGCTCTAGGAGCCATGTTAGCCCATCGCGATGACCAAGGTCATGAAAAAGTTGTTTATTACATCAGTCGTACTCTTCATGATTGTGAGACCCGCTACATTGAAGATGAAAGAATGTGTTGCAATCTATTATTTGCTACATCTAAGATTTGACATTATCTTATCAATCACAAGACTTAGGTGGTTAGTAGCTTTCATCTTCTTAAGACATTGCAATCCAAACCTTATCACAACAATCATGTTACTCAATGGCTCATACTCATGACAGATTTTTCCTTGATTTATTTCTCAAAAATCCATTAAGGGAAAATTTATTGTTGACCAATTAGTGGAATCCCCTCTTCCCAATGCTCATTTACCTCATGAAAAATCTCCATATGAGTCCATTAATAAATTTCATCACGAATATAATACTCTTAAATTCACTCTATTCTTTGATGATTCTAAGTGTCAGCAAGGGGTAGGTGTTGATGTTGGTCTTATTCCTCCATGGGAAACTCCCATTCTCCTCACATTTAAACTCAAATTTGAATGTATAAATATCATGGCAGAATATGAGGCTCTCATCCTAGGTCTTGAAACTACTGTCTTTTTAGGTGTTCAAATCCTTGACATCTACGGGGATTCAGAGATTATAGTCAAACAACTCATAGGTGAGTATCAATGTAAAAATGATACTCTTCAAAAATATCATGACATCGTGCATCTTTTCCTTGAATATTTTGACTCATATACTATCCAAGTTGTTCCCCGTTCAACAAATCATTTCTCGATATGATGATGTCCTCATGCGGATCTCATCCCATAGATAACACAATATTCCAAGCTTCCTTTTGTCATTCATCAATGTGATTGTCATTTCCATGAGTTGTCTTAGGTTAACCTTATTGAATCTGATTCATCAAATCTTTAGTATTCTCAAATATTCGATTATCTATCCCAATCTATCCTTCCTCATGATCTGTCCAAAAAACTAAGAGGTATTTCCTTTAGCACACTAACCATTATGTGATTCTTGGTGGAATCCTTTATAAACAAGGATTCGATGGTGTTCTTCTCCAATGTCTTAAATCCCATGAAGCCTCTCGAGCCATCCAAGAATTCCACGATGGTATTTGTGTTGGAAAATTTAGTGGCTTAGTTGTTGTTAAACGCCTTCTAAATCTTAGATATTATTGGCCTTCACTTAACCATGATTGTTGTGAGTATGTTAATAAATGTGAAAAATGTCATCATCATTCCAATATTATTTTTATCCCTATTTAAGATTTGTAGTCGACTCAGGACCTTTGGCCCTTTTCATAATGGGGCCTCGATCTTATTGGTCTTATTAATCCTCGTTCTTCACGTAAAACATCATTTGATCATCACTGCCATCATTGAATATTTCACCAAGTGGGTGGAATCAATACCACTTACCTCAACCAAATTTGGTCCTATCATTAATTTTATTTATCAACACATCATCTGTTGCTTGGTGTTCCTCAAAATCTTGTTGCGGACAACATAAAGTCTTTAAAAAATATATATCTCAAGAAAATATATGATGTATTCAATATCTAAATCATCTTCTCTTCCCAATCTTATCCCCAAGCTAATGACCAAGCCAAAGCTACTAATAAAACCCTTAGGAACATTCTTTCCAAAACCATTGATCAAGCAGGTCGTAATTGGCATCTCCAGCTCCCTTTCACCCTTTGGGCCTATCGTACTAGCATTCGTACCTCCATTAGTGCTATACCTTTTTCCCTTGTTTACGGCTCCAAAACCATTCTTCCTCTTGAATTCCAAATTATGTCTTTACGTGTATCCCTTTACAACTTCATCTCTGATGAATATTATCACCAAGCTCATCTAGCACAACTCGAGATACTAGATGAGCATCACCTTCTCGCTCTTGAACACCATCATGTTTATCAAGAAATGCATTAAATGTGCTTACAATAAGAACCTTAGGAATGTGAATTTAATTTGGTGACCTCATCCTCAAAGAAAATCAAAATATCACTACTCTAGAAAGGATCCAATGTGGAAAGTTTTCCCTTACTATATCAGACCATACATTATTACACATAAGTATGGGTTAGGAGTCTATTGTTTGGCCTCCTCGATGGTAAATTGGAAGTGGAACCACTTAATGCATTACACTGTGACCATTCTATTGTTAGCACATTTACCAATGTTCCCTTAGTCATATATTCATATCATTCCTCCATCTTAGCCTCTTCCATATCTCATCATGATGATTTGGAATTATGTGGTCTTCCATCACTTCCTAGATGTGACCTTAAATATGGGCACCATGAATCTTCCCGTAGCATATTCCTTATGGATAGGTTCTCCCCTTTGGTGAGAACTCCCGATCATTACATCCATCACCCTCTTATTCACCTATTGTAACCATGCAAAGGGTTCGGGGTGTCTCTTTTACACTCTTTATCCCCTCCTAAGTGGTGTACTTAGCTAGTCTCAACTCTCTCCAATGTAAAATCAAAATTCATGGATACATATATCAGAATCAAAGTTATAAAAAATAGACTGATCCCTCAAAGGACAACTATTCATGAAAATAAAAATAAAAAAATCAAAAGTATAAAATCAAAATCAAAATAAAAAAATAGACCGATCCCTCGAAGGATGGCTATCATTTATTCTTGTCATCTATATATTATAAAGTAGACCATACCCTCAAATTATGGCTACTACTTATGGCATTTTGAGGCTTCTTACATTCATTAACCTTCCATTTTATCAACATCCTAAGAAAGCTTCCCACATTGATCAACTTTATCTTTCCCCTTCCTAAAGTTGGGGCATAGTTTAAGGAACACCACTCTCGGAGAACCTCTTTCCTTTGTACAAGGTACATCTCAAACCTCTTTTCTATGTTAACATTAAGTTTATGATATCATTTCATCCATTTTCTCCTTGTGATATTTGGAATGACGAACAATTGTTGGTTATTTGCTAACATATGTCTTGGTCACATGTGCCTTGTGTTGCTGGATCCCCTTTTGGTTTATCTCCAATGTGGTTCGAGGAATATTTTCCATGCACGGTTCATTGATATGATGTAGTGTCGTTCATACCCATAGGTCACTATTATTAAAGTCGCGTCTTGTCCCACATCTCATCTGATCTTATTTCATCTTTTTGACATTTAAGTCCTCCTTCGAGGCCATTTCTATTATCTCATGGGGAATTTTATTCAATCTAATTTTTGAACACCACATGCATGGTCATATTCATTCATCATTTGGATATTTCATTAAACATCCAAATCCATTTAATCTACTCTCAAATTCCTATTGGGCAAGTACTTTTTCCCTCTTTGGGGCATTTTCTTTCATAACCTTATTCAACTTGCACGCAAATCCCACTTCGTGGCCATATCCTTTCCCCACTTGGGGCATATTTTACTTTAGCTTACGCTTTCTCCCTTTGGAGCATATTACTTCATCACTCACTTTTCATTTCACCTTCTCATCCTTTTTCTATGTCCCATTGGGCACCATATCATTCATCCTCATCCCTTATGGATGCATACCTATTCATTCAATTCCTCATGTACGAAGGATTTTACATACTTTTCGCATATAGTTGTGCATATTTTGATGACTTTCCTATGACCCATTGGTCATCCCGACCTGCATCCATATTGTAGTGATCTTCACCCACTCATTGGTCTATAGAACGTTGTTGTTCATCTCCGTTAAGACCACAATTTTCCCCTACCGATGTGATATTAGAGTCACCGCCATAGTTTTTCATCATTATTATGATCCTTTTTACCTGGGGAATCTAGCCTTGGTTATGCCTTCACCCATATTTTCATCACCCACCTGCCCTAAATCATTTACCTTTTCAAACGCCTCATCGATTTCCCTTGGTGTCATCAATCCCTTGTTTGAGGGGAGCTCATCATCAATCCTCTATCCTCATCCAACCCTTCTTATTTTTGTCTCATGGCTTGCTAGCCCAAGCCACTCAACAAAAGGGGGAAAATGTAGACACCTAAATTCAGTATCTATACCCTTGATCACCTACGTGCGCATATATTATTCCATTTATATCCCTTATTTAATTAAATGCCCGTCACCTTTAAAATCCTATTTAATCCACATCAATTAATTAATTAATTAATCAGACCTAACTAATTTTCCATTTTGGAATGTTTTTATTCTAAATCTACACCTTTTATTTTCCTTATGCTTTTTCCAACCTATCTCTACTTCTAACTCATCTAAATCCCAAGTAACCCATTCCTTCCTAATGCTTTCAAGCATTCAGACAACTCCTAAAAACATGAAAGCATGATAAAAACAAAAAAATCATCCCATTGGGAAAAATTTCCCCGAATCGACGACAACCTAGCTTGGTTACCACCAACCCTATAAAATTGGCTCCTTCCTTTCTATTCATCATCATAAAATCTAGCGCAAGCGAAAATCAAGAAACTTTTCTCGTATCATGTAGACAATATTTCATGCCCGAACATTCCATAAGCCATTCTGGACCTCCCGGATGACCTTGCAGCATGCATGCATCAATCGAGATCATTTTTTTTGTGAGATTGTCATTATTTTACATAGCTTTAATCATCTTTATCATATTATCTTGTATTTTTGCATCGACCTTTTGCTAGTTTAGAACAACAACAACAGCTTCTTGCAGCTTCATCATCAACCTCTTTCCGCAAATCACCACTTGTAGGTTGTCATTTTAGCTTGTCTTTCCTTGGCCTTATTTATCTCTTGCATCATCATCATCGACTCGAAAGGTTGTCTTCGATTCGAATTTATAGCCTTTGTTTTTATTTTTCAAAGACATACTTGGCCTCTACATGTGTTTACCCTCTATTCTATTTTTCTAAGCTCTCATCCAAGTCTCTCTGTCACAGCAAAATCAGCCTGTAGTCTGTATATTTTTATTTCCTTCCTGATCTAGCCTCCTAGGTCGTCGTTGATCCGCATTTGCACAATTTGGGTCACTGTCGACCTAGACCAAGTATATTTATCTTGTAGTTATTTAATCAGATCATTATATAAAGCAACTAATATTTCTTTCAGATTCTATATTATTTTAGTATCTGCATATTGTCAATATATCCTTTTTCTTACATCTCATTTCTTTAACAATGGGGGTTGACATCCACCTAGGAAGTTAACGCTTCTCGGGTTTGCTTTGTCAAGAAACCCCTACCCCCAATCATCTAATCTAAAATCATTTTCAGTCGTATTTATAGGTTTCATCTAATTTGCAAGTCTCACGGTGAAGATCCATCATTCATTTCTCGTATCAAGCATCAAACATCCGAGGTAGTATAAACCCTCTATCTTTTCTGAGTTTCTAATTTCTTTAGTAGCTAGTGCATTAATTTTATTAATGAATGAGAAATTTGGACAACAACAACACTTCAAATGGCAACATTTTCACTAAAGAATGGTAAGTGTTATTTTAGGAAAATTCAACGAATGGTAGATATTCATCCAATTTGTATTTTTGATCCATGTAATACATTCGAGAATATCTTCCATAACTTGGTTAACTTTTTCTGTTGTACTATATGTTTCATGATGGTAGGTTGAACTAAAGTTTATTTTTCTTCCCAATTCAAAGTTAAAATTTAACCAAAATGGAGAGGTCACTCTAGGATTTCTATCTAAAATGATTAGTTTTGGAATTCTATGCAATCAACAAATCTCATGCACAAACCACTTTACAAGTATTGGGAAATCATCCTTAATATTTCCTAGTATAAAGTGAGCTACTGTGGTCAGTTTATCCACTACTAGAAAAATCATGTCATGTTTATTTTTTATTTATGGCACTCTTACACAAAATCCATGCTAATTACCAACCATTTATATTGTGGAATGTTGTGAGGATATAGTAGATCTATAGGATACAAGTGTTCCACTTTTACACGTTTGCACTCAAGTAATGTGTAACATAATTTTTCATATCCTCCTTCATTCCTTTCCAAAAATATTTTTGTTTTATCAACCAACAAATTTTGTACTCCAGGATTCCCTGAATATGGTGCATCGTGACATTCCTTCATGAATTTTGTTCTAATATCATTACCCAAGGGTACATAAACTCTATTTTCATATTGTAAGACTCCTTAATTAACTAGCTTAAATTTTTGTATCTTATATCATTCGGATCTACTTCTAACACAATTTTCACATGTTGATAATACAAATCAGTTTGAATTTACTTCTAACTTCTTCCTTAAAGTGAATTATGAGGGTCACAATTGTGGAAATATTCTTCCGGGAATCAATGCATCAACCAATCAATTTTATTTTCCTTGATATAACTGATATCAAAGTCATATTGGAATATAAATTCCATCCACCTACATTGTCTTCTATTCAAATTGGGATGTGTAAAGATGTATTTGATCCCTAAGTGGTATTTTTTAAGTTCAAATGGCTTTCCTAGCAAATCGCCTCCATACGTGTAAGGCATGAACTATGACAACAAGTTATAAGTCGTGGGAGCATAGTTTTTCTCATGCACCTTCAATTTTATACTCTCATAAGTAATTACATGATCATTTTGAAGAAGTATTCCTCCCAAACCTTCACCTGAGGCATCAATTACCATGGTAAATTTTCCATTGGGATCTAGAACCTTCAATACATGTGTTGTTGTAAGTTTTTCTTTCAACAATTTAAATTCATTTTCACATTTATCACTCCATACAAACTTTTTATCCTTTTTCTGCAATGAATTAATTGGTCCAACCACTCTTGAAAATATGTTACTAATGTTTTATAATACCCAACCATTCCCATAAAAATCTTACCTCGTATATGTTTTTAAGTGTTTCTACTAAATAATAGCTTTGATTTTTGATGGGTCGATTGAAATACCATCCTTGTTTATGATGTAAAAATATATTGCACTTCATTTGTATAAAAATAACATTTCAAAATATAATCATATAGTTTCCTCTTCCTCAATCCTTTCAACATTATTCTTAAGTGTTCATTGTGCTCATTGATGTTCTTAGAGTAAATCAAAACATCATCAATAAAAACTAGAACAAACTTCTCTAAGTATTCTTGAAAAATATTATTCATAAGATTTATAAATGTTGTTAGTGCATTAGTGAGTCCAAATGGAAAAACAAGAAACGCATAATGTCCATATTTTGTTCGAATGTTGTTTTATGAATGTCTTCAATTGTTATCCTTAAATGATGATAACCATATCGTAGTAAATCAATCTTAGAGTAAAAATTACATCTCTCATGTGATTGAAGAGGTCATAAATCCTTTGCAAAGGATATCTATTCTTTATTGTTTCTTTATTAAGAATGTGATAATCAATGCATAGTCTTAACGTTCCATATTTATTTTTAACAAAAATGACCAGTGTTCCCAAGGAGACACACTAGGTCAGATCAAACCTTTTGAAAAAATTTCATGCGGTTGTGCTTTCAGTTATACTAACTTATTTGTTTTCATTCTAAAGGTGATTTTGATATTGATTCAATCCCGTGTTTGATGTCAATGGTGAAATAAAACTCTCTTTAAGGAGAAAGTCTAGGTAATTATTTGAGAAAGACATCCATGTACTCATGTAAAAGATGAAAATATTCAAAGGAATTCTTACCTTCCTCACTAAAATATAAAATTTTGATAGCATACAACATACAACCTTTGTTTTTATATTTCTTAAGCTGCATTGGAAAGATTTATCTAACTTTAAAATCTCTCTTAATGCCCTAAATGATGGTTGTTTTATGTGTGTCATCAATACATTCTATTTGTTTCTCAAAATAACCCATTATTGTCTTATGTGTGTGCAGCCAATTTACTCATATTATGATGTCATAATACCCTAAGGGAGTCATGTAAAGGTCAAGTTCAGTGGTAAAACTAGGTAATTCCAATGTTGATTCAAACAAGCATTGGTCTACCATATAAATAGTATCATTCCCATATTGAGCAGTCTATGATTTTTCCATAAATCCAGCTTTCTTATTTGATTTTCAGCTAACTTACTAGAAAAAAACACTCAATAGCATTGGTGTCAAATAAAACAAGAATAGAAAACCACAAAGCTTACTCCGACACTTCTTTTGGGGTAGCATGTTTCTTAGCTTGGAGGTTACCCATTGTAACATAAATTCTTTGCTATTGGTTATTCCCTTGATTATTTTGGGGATAGTTATTTTCATATTGGTGGACACCACATTTAAAACATCCAACAAAAGTCTCTTTCATCTTAAATTTATTTTCACCAAAAGCAGCATTTTTCTACTCATTTTGCCTTATATTTGCAGTAGGTTTAACTACAATATTTTTCCTAGTGGTATTCATTTTGCTTCCCTCTTTCTTCCACCATTTTTTCCTAGGATTTAATGGTGCAAGTGATCTAAAATCTTCTTACATTTTTATTATCTAAACGTTGAAATTTCTTGCAATTTCTATTCTTATCTTATGGATTTTTCAAAGAATGCTTCTATTGTAGATGTTCCTAAACATCTACTTCACCTCCTATGTTTGGTTTTAACCCATGATAAACTTATGAATTATAAATTTTTCATCCTTTTGGTATTGAGGCACATATTTTAATAAATTATTAAAATGTTCCCAATACTACGCCACACTTATTTTACTATAATTTAGATTCTTAAATTTAGTCATTTTCTGTTCAAATTATAGTTGAGGCAACCAACATTGATGGAAGTATACCTTGAATTAATCCCAAGTGATGGAGGTAGTATCAACTCCTAACTCCATTTTTCATTTATCCCACTAAGAAGATGCTTCGTTGGAGAATTTAAAAGCACCCCAAATTACTTTTGTTTCCTCAAAATGTCCCTTATTTTCAAATACTTTTCAATCTCTCTCAATAAATTCTCATTTCCATCCCCCTAAGTATTTTTTTCAAATTTGGGTGGGCTGATCCACTTTATGTCCCTTAACAGTTCAGCAGCCAAGTAAGCTCTTTTATCTCATCACTGATTTTCAGCATTAGGATGTTCAAGAGTTCTCTTCCTCTCATTGTTCAGGTTGTTCTTCCTCATGCTCTTCATTCTCACCCATAACCTATTAATCCAAGGAAGCTATCCGATTTCATGTGTCCTAAAGGACAAATATAATGTCATCTAACTTTTGAGTTGTTGAACCTTCAACATTTTCCGAACTATATCCAACATCATTTTTCCTCTTCTTCTTAGAACCATTTTATCATGTTAATAAAGGGAAGGTTTCTGTTAGTGTTATTAACCCATTAAGTCAAAGAGTTGATAACCTTCATCTCTGATACCAAATTGTAACACCCATGTTATGATTCATCTAAACTAAGGGAATTTAAAACAAAAACCCTTAAGTTCATTTAATGCTTCTAATGATTAACATTATTATTTAGCTTGATGTTAGATAATCAAACATTATTTAATGTTCATAATCTACTTAATAACATATGATAACCATGTGTAGTTATAAGGGTATATCCATATCTCCACGATCTCCCTCAAATCACTCTACCTGAGTTTGTATTCATTGTATACTTAGTTAAACCTTATACAAATCATGATAACTATGTGCATCTCCTATGTGTTTACCTGGAAAACATTTATGTTGTATTACATTTAGTATCCGACATAATAATTTAGGGGATTGGTGAATAGACAATGTAGTCATCTAATACATTACTTTTTCCAAGGATTTTAAGAATTAATTTACAAGCTTAGTTTCGATATTACACACAATCCTACAAAAAAATTCTTTCATCATGACACAACCATCTCAACACAACTATCTAGAATATTTTCATTATTTAAGAAGAATATTTAGTTAGGAAGAAGAAGATTCCATGTCCGAATCATCCTACTAAGAGAAAGGATCCTATCAGTACCATCTGAGGATCCCTATGGGAAAGATAGTGACCATGTAATTATTTCCATCATTACTTCCTTGCTACCCTTCCCATGGCCATCCTAAGTTAGCAAGGACAGGGATACTAATGAGATGAAAAAGGGTCATAACACTTACGCTTCCTATATTCTTTAAGTTACCTTTATTAGATAAAGTAGCTAAGTCTTTCATTACGACACATTTAAAATGTTGAGATACAAGATATTACATTCTCATAAGAGGATTATAGTAACTAAATGAGTTACTAACTTTCATTAGTTCCTCTTATGATACTTTTACAACATAGTATACATCATTAATTATAAATTTACTAGTCATTTCTCATATCGAGTTGTTTCATTACATTCACTTGTTAAGAATAGTCTTTATTCTATTAAGTACATTTCTTGTTGTGATTAGTCTATTTATTATCATAAGGTACAACAATATCTCTAAACATATTCATTTTGTTCCATTGATATCCTTATTGTTTAAATGTCATCATTCAATACACTTGATCATTTCAATTGAATCAATGAAATCAACAATTGATATATAATTTAAGAATAATCATCTTTATTAATAATTAGTTGTATAACAATATATCCTCATTTTCATATCCAACAAGATAAGCCACAATCAACTAAGTCATAGGATAAATCTTATTCTTTATTAATAATGATATAAAAATTAATCAAGGATAATAGATTGGTCATAATTCTCTTTTACAAGATGCGATGACATTTTAACCGCATCAACATTTGATTACAATAATCCTTTTCATATTTGTGTCATAATAATATAATATATAAATCAATAATAATCAAATCCAACAGATTGCTTCAAGAGTTAGCATTTCCTCCAAACTATAGGAGAGAGAAAATATGGGTCAGTTCATAAGAACTGGCATGAGTCCACAAACTCATATTCCATGTTGTAATCATAATGAAATAACTGAATAAGTTATGGTCAAATTTATTTGTAATCAGTACGATATAATTATAAAATTCCTAGTTTACAATAATAATTCTATCACACACACATGTAAAAATGATACTTCATATTTATATAAAAACAATATGTTCACTTTTCACTATATAAAACTAGCTTGTTAAACTTAACATTTAGATGATAATGAAACATACTAATGTTGTCCTTTATTTCTATAATCCAATATTTGAAACAACAGTTCACTAAATAGAAGTCAATTCTTGTATAATTAAACCTTCATTCCTTTCAAGATTCTAAATAACAACAAATCATACCTTTTCATCTATAAACTTAACAAGTGGAATGATAACAACAACATCAAAGGTGGAGCCAAAGACACTCGACTCTTATATTACATCAAATATCCTTGAATTGAATGAAACATGCTATCAGTCAAGCTCATAGAAGAAATTGTATCTAACCAACAAGTTCATTTATGTTTTTCCCAAACTTTATATCTCATTTCCAAACAGAATGTGTTCAATATAGGAATAATAATGACAACATATCAAGAATCAACTTTTAATCATATGATTACAACCTATTCTTACAAGGGAGTTTAATTTAAACTAATGTAAAAATATAGTTCTCTTAGAAGAGTTTCTAACTTACCCAGTTTGTTTCCCCATTTCCTACACCTTCCATAATCATAATGATCAAAACCAAAAAAAGTATACACATGGAGAAGAAAAATCATTATTGCTTTTTATGAAACTAAATCATTCTTGTTTCCTCCCCAAATTTCATTTAATGAACCAAAAGAGAAACATGTTCATAGACAGGTTATAACAATCATGCTTGGTAAGAGCTATAAAAACAATGTTAACAACAAAGCTCAGAGATGAGTTGATCCAAACAAAAATAGCAAAATCTCTATTTGAGCTATAAACATCCTTCAAACTTTTCCCATATTTCTAATAAAAATACTTCTCAACCATATTCAATTAATAGAAATGAAGTTCTAAGAGAGAAAGAGTCATAACTTTTAAATCTGGTTTGTTTATATTTTCCCAATCCTCATGTATTAATTCTAGATCTCATTCAATGAATAAACTTAAAGAAAAACATTCCCATATTTCATATCCTAATTAAGGAAATGTATGAAGATCAGAATCCCTCAAACAAACAATAACCCACATCATAATAGACTTTTTCCTTCTTATGTTCGAGTTCTCTAAATCAAAAACCAATTAAACATATGTGTAAAAGGAAGATAATAGTAGAGAGATTTTAAATTAATATATTAGTAAAGTTCTCGAGGTGAGCTGAAAACCATCAAAATGGCGAAGCTCTATATGGGTTATGACTAACTTTCCATTTTTAACCAAACCCAAATGACCCAAAATGTTTGAAGTTACAAAATCACATCAAAGTAAAAAGGAAATAATCGAATATAGATTTCTCATCATAAAACCAAAATGTATTCAAAATTGCATGATATCCCCAAAAATGTTTTGAGATAAGAAGATAACCACAAAGTTCCAAATGATCTGAAAATAAATCCAAATCCTTTTCCTAATTTCTTAATTAAACCATACCCAAAATGAATTCAGCTTGTTTCCTTCTTAATTTTCCAATAATGATGTAAAAACATCAAAACCCAAAATGTGTTCATCAAACCAACACCCGAATACACTCTTATTTCCCATTCCAAAACCAAATTTCACAATAAAATCATAAAACTAAAAGCATCCATTTCCCGGTTTAAAATCAAACATAGGAAATTAAAGCATATACATGAATTTCACAATGATAACAACAAGGAATAAGATTTTAAAACCAATTCTGTATATCCCAATGTTTTCCTCAATCTCTTTGAAACTTACCAAGTCGTATGTCTCCCAAAAATATGTCAAAAATTTAACCACTTATTTAAATACCAAAAATGCCATCCCAAATGGTGATAACCACGCTTTATAAATTCACATACAAAGTCAATCCAACAATTATCCATAAAAATCTTCATGCTCTGCTCCATGCAGATCTCAAACAACAAAACAAAAATACAAACAAATTGTATTCCTTACATGTTTATGTTTTGGAGAAGCTAAAAGTTTGATTCCTAAGGAACCTGAAAATATTAAATTCCTCCTTTATTGCCAAAGCCACATCATGGCTTAAACCCTTTTTAAAACCAAAAATATTGTATGGTGGCATTGTATTACCATGACCACATATTAACAATAGTCTAGTCCTTAGTGATCTATGACCATGCTAAACATTACTATCTAATGGTGGTCCCAAAACCCTATTCAATATGATAAAATAAACTTAATAAAAATACTAACCAATCGGTGGTCATATGACCTATATAAAACAAAGCATTATATCTATCACATATGTATCTATTACTAAATTAATGTATCATCACGAGAACTTCAATATACGACAAGTCATAATGCAATCAAAGCAACACCCAATAACTTAGTCAAGTGATAACAATCTCACTAATTCAACATATTATTAAGTAGGGATGTTACGGGAGAAGGGGTATATATGATGGTTCTACTTGTTTCACGACTAATTAAGATCCTACTTACATTGATATAGAAGGTAAATATATTGCTCCTACTTGAAAACATCCACCATGTATTGATTCTTCACCCATGGATACTAAAGTTAATGATGTCATAACATTTTATATTAAACATCAAATTGGGAAAAATGCCCTTTGTCCCACCACTTATCACTCCCTTTTTCTAAATATAGTGCTCCTTCTAAAGGGTTTTACATATTAGAAAAATCAAATAACACGCCTTCTAAGATATCTCTTCTAGAACTATTGCAAAAGGAACTTATTTATAAGGATATCTTATATGAAACTTTACAATTTGTTACCTTACCTCTCACTACTCATCCTGATAATTTTGCAGCTATTATGAAAAATTTCAAATCTATAGATAAGAAAAACACATTTAGTCTAGCTAATATTCCACCTCCACTTTATGAGGAATGTTGCTTGCCTATTCTTATTACCACACAAATTCAAGGTTTCCTAATTAAGCTTGTCTTGATCGATAATAACTCATGTCTCAAAAAAATTCCTAGTTCTTTTCTTTAAATGATGAGGGTTTATATGTATAAAACTAACACAACTATTAACATTGTGATGGGATTTTATAACATTTAACAATCTAATTTAGGCACTATTACTTTTGACCTCTTGGTTATTCCTAAAATGTTTTTCCGCTACATTTCACATCATGGACATGGATTTATATTATAATCTTCTTTTGGTTTTTCCATAGATTAATGTTATGCTATTTGTTCCATCTATTGTTCATCAATGTATCAAATTCATATATGATGGATGTGATTATATCATTGTTTTTGACCTAGATCCTTTCAAATATTGCAAAGTTAAATCAGTAGATTTAGCAACTCTCAATATGAAAGAAAAAAAGGCACATGTACTTATCTCATACCTCTTATTAGTCCACATCGGAAACCCAAAACTATGGATAAAGTTTCAACCTATGTCGTAGGATAATCTAGTCATGGATATGATATTTCCACACATACAACACCATTAAATAAACTACAAATGAGGTAAGATCCTATTGCTCACTTTTTTAATGATGTTCCAACTTACACTCCTAATAATTTGGCTAATTTAAGGCTACAAGATAATGTTGATGATTATCCCTTAAACATTATGTTGATACTAATGCACTTACTAATGAAAACTTACACAAATTACATTTTAATTCCATTAATGAAGCATAATCCATGTTCCATTGGCATTTTGTTTCTACTAGTATTATATATAATTGGATTGAAATTGTTACATATGACACCTCTTTATTTGCTACTCAGCTAGTTCTAATGTGTCCATTGTATTTGGTTCTTATCTATTGCAACATTTCATTAATACGCTAAATCATTTACCTAATTTTTCAATCACCGTAACGACACATTGATACCCCACTTCTTGTTTATGGTTGACTATTGTGTTACTTGATTACAATTCTATTATTTCTTATTATATATGGCCCAAGTTCTTTGATATCCTTACACCATTGTCAATGTCCCATATTTTTGGTTCCATTCATATCTCACTTGTATGCACTATTTTCTCTATATGTGGCCTATAGTTCCTTCTATTGTGATTCTCTTGTGACACCATGGGTGTCACATTTTTTTGAATTTATGCCTATATGTGAATATGTTTCTATATTATTGATTACTTGTCTATGTACAAATATACTATATGTTACTCTTGTTTATGACATGTTTATTTTTATTGCATTGATGTTTCTATTTCTATCCTATTACTAATTTGGTTTATAACATGATTGGTTTTTACTACACTAATATACTATTGCTACTATGTATTACGACATAATTGACACTTTTTACATTATTTTTTTACTTCTATACACATATATTGTTGCTTGTAGTGCATTTTTATTTTATCTTCATACCTTGGTCTCCACCATGCACAACCCATTTTACAACTATAGATTCCCAAGGGTGGTCATAATTTTATCCTTCTATGTGATTCTACATAGATTATTAGACTTATCACATATGTACCTATCTATTCTTTTGAGCTGCATTTTCAACTACTTTATCACATATCCCTCGAAAGAGGGGCATTCAGTGTTATATTCTATATTTATTGAGATATTATAGGACACAAGAACAATTTTTACATGGTATGTATCCTCATAAACAAGAAAAGATACTAAAAAGTGTTAGAATTCAAATTAGTTCAAAACTATATAGTTTAGTCAAGACCATTTTATATTCCTAACCATAATATACGTCCTCGAACAAGGGGAAAATTCTTAGAAAAATCTAACAATATCATATTTTATCAATTTTTACAGGTTTAATATACATTTTAAGGAACATTATTCAATTCAAAGCATGATATATGGGGATTATTTTTTATTCCTTCTCTTATACACTAATCAGTCATACTTAAAATTGTAGAATTTGCGGGAATAGGTTTTATTCTCCTCTATAGTATTACAAAGTTTATATACTTAGATTTAGATATAAAACACATGATGGGGATATGTTGTATCCATTCCTTTTGGATATGTGGTTTTAGCTTACTCATTAGTTATAACAGTTACACAAATGGACCTATATCTATTTGCAGCAGTGTGGTCCATCGGGTTGTGGAAGGTATCGAAGTGGAAAATTTCTTCATAGGTTGATCTTCCTCTTCACTCACAAGTTTCAAAAGGGAATATATCTTAGCTACTAAAAATTATGATACATTAGTCTTCTCTCTTACTTTTTATTTTGGTTCATCTCTCTCTCCTCTCTTTGTTGGGTTGTATGCACTCAACACTCTTGTTTCTCCTTCAAACATGATTGGGGGCTGATTACCCTGAATCCTTCAAAATATCAACAACTCCAAATATCTATCAGATACAAAAAGAATACGAGCTCCTCAATTTTTATAATGAACATGTATATTCCTTATATTTTTTACATTTCCTTTACTTTATGCAAGTTCAAAGTTACAAGTGTAAACTATAATTTGAGTTATATTTCATTTATATCATATACATTGACTACTCTCTACATTGTAGGTTTCACCATGGAGTTTGCCAACAACAACACATCAAAGAAGTACTATATAACAAAGAAAAAGTGTGTGTGCACACTCTGATATGTTTTTATTTTAAGTATGTAGTTTTCAATTACACACTTAAAGGGGAGGAAAATATAGATAGTAAAATCGATGACTTCTTCTTTTGCAATACTAAGCTTGGCTATTTTCCCTTTCTAAGAAAAATACTCACACTCAAAATTTTATCATTATATATCTCTTTATCTTTCAGTAACTTGCTCATATTTTCACTCTATGCTATCACAAATACAGGAAATATCAATTAAGTAAAGCTATAAACTATCCCTATGCAACAAGCTACATATTTCTTTTTCACATCAAACTCATGTCATGTCTTAGATCACTGCATACAATTTGGTCAAGATGTAAAATCCAAGTCTATCGACTTGTATGATCCTAAAATCTTGTATTCTCTAAATTTGTTTTCAATTTGAATATTTTTATTAGGTTATTTCATCTTCTTATGGTCAAACTTATCAAAATATTCACCTACGAAAGGTTATATAAACAATTCAATATCACTTTATTAATCACCTAACACTCTTACAAGCTAGTATTGCAAAAATCATTTTAAAAACTCTCAAAACATTTCCAAAATCCATTGTGCACAATTAGAGAAACCTATACTATAGGTATGAAGGACACAACTAGGTCAAAGAGTCTAGCTTCATCCATTTGAAGCATCTAAAGGTCCTCGAGCCATATCTTAGCATAAGAGAAAATTCACTCCAAGGATTGTCAAATAGTTTAAACGAATAAAGGATTAGATCACGTAAATGAAGAAAACCACATCATATTGTAAGCACAGCACCAGTTCATACAATAAATACAAATAATAATACGTAATATATTCCATTTGTTTTCATATTTCACACAGCCATTTATATAGGAAATAGCTTTCCTAAAAGATAGGAGGTAGCTATAACCTCTCCTTAAATCTCTCGCCAAACTCCTATTCACGTGAGTTGTTTATTAACAACATCACATATAAACAAATATAATAACAGACCATATAATAAATAATATGAGTTATTAACCAACTCATATTATATTACAATTAATAATCTTGATTAATAATGTAAACAATATTAATCCTAACATTCACCCCCTTAGTGTGAACATTATTAATCACTAATCTTCACCCCCTTAATGTGAACACGAAGAAGAACCATATTCACATAAATTGAACCACCTCCGAAAGCACTTCTTATACCAGTACGGACTCATAGATTATCTCTTTACCCTCATAAAGGCGTAGTGTCAAGCTGAATTATGCAGGAATGCTCCCTTCCTCTTTAGGTTCCTGTGGGACTTTCCCTTCCTCTCTGGGTGCCCGAATTCTGAATCTCCAAGATCCACAAGCTTCACACTAGCTGGATAACCATCCCTTGAGTCTACCTCGAAATCTTCTCCTGCTCCCCAAAAATGAGTATTCTGAAAACATGACTCCTCCAAAAAGTTCTGAAAAGGGTTTATTCAGAAAACCATCACTCTGCAAAACAAGAACACTGAAAATGAAAAAACCACACTGCACACATGTCACCAGATCAGTATGCGGCCCCGTCGTTGGCGACTGACGAGAGGACGCTGCTTGTCCTCCATCCTCCTGTGCCTCCATCCTCCGATCATCTAAACTCAAAACAAGTAATCTTCAGAATTATAATCAGGTTCATCAGTCACTCGTTCATCTTCTGATTCAGAAGATTCTTCTACAACTATATTTTCTTCATGTGGCTTCAATTTTCCACTGAGAAGATCTTTGGCTCGAGTCGTGTAAAATTTAGACATATGTCCTTTTTTCTTGCAATAAAAGCATTCTAAGTCCTCTTTTTAAAGAACTTTTTGTATTTATTTTTCACATACATTGCCGTTTCTTCTTCTATATCTTCTTTAGTCCTTTTTTCTTCAGACAGAAGAGCTGATATCATATCTTCCAATGAGTTGGAAGGCATCTGACCAAGAGTGAAAACAACATTACTGTATTTCGGTGGTAAACTATTCAGCAGAATAGCTTTTGCATCCTCGTCGTCCACTGGAGCTTTTACTTCTGCAAGTTGTCTCAAAAGAGATCGTAAATTGTTGATGTGGCTAGACATCGTATCTCCATCACTCATTTTGAGCTTGAACAAGCTGAAGTTTCAGGGAAAACTTTGCATTGACTGCTTTTGAACCAAATAATTTTCTCAGATTATCCCAGATGTCCTTCGAGTTTTTATCTAGATCAACATAATGTAATTCAGAATCTGAGAGGGCAAGGCCAATAATGGCTTTGGCTTTATCATCCCGTATTTCCCATTACGCAATCTGGTCGGATCGAGAGGTGTTGGTTCTTTCCATCCACTATCCTCCAAATATTTTTGTTCATCAACTGCATCTGGATCTTGACTTTCCATGTGTGAAAATTGAGACCATTGAATTTTTCCAATGGCATTTCCATTGTAAAAAAAAAAACCTATTATTCACCTAGACACAAAATGACAATGACAATTTTTCCAACTTTTTTTTTTTTTTTGACTTTTGACTTGACTAAAACGTTTGACATGAAATAAAAGACCTATTTCAAACTCTTACGGAAAGTGTGTTAAATGACATATTGAAAATAACACAAATAAAACTATAGACTTATTTGAAGACAACTATTTTGATAGTGATTCACAAATGACATTTGACTTGTATACAACCACAACTTTTAACGACAAACACTACTTCACATAAAAGACACTATGCCACATTATTTCTTTTTATTTTGATAAACATATAAAATGACTCTAAAAAACAATATGTAGACCTACAATGACATTGTTAGACAAAGTAACTAACCACGAACAATCTTAAGACTTTGAAAAGAATATTATATCTTAATACAAAACTAATAGACCGACTAAAACAAAACATAAATATGACTTACAATTTTTCCACCGGCCGTGAAAGAAACTTGTCTTAGCCGTGAAAGACAGTTTTCATGCCTTGGTCAGATTATCCTAAATGCATTTGGATGTACATGCGTCTCAGATCTGCATGGCATTGATATATCTTGTGTAATCGAGTCGATTCAACCGTGAGCAATGACAATATTAATGCTGACAGAGTGTGGAGTAATATGCGTCGAAGGAGATAGACGTTTTGCTAACTTGACAGAGGATATACTGGTGCTAAATGCTATAGACCAGATCATTGATTATCTCCTTTTTTCTGCGCCAAAACAATAGATGGGCTTCGTCCAACCTTGCAAAATGATGCTTCTCTACAAAGCTGAGACTGCTCTCTCTCTCTAGGCAACGTATGCAAATTAATTCTCCATTATATGGATCAAATGTTGCTCCGACACCAAATGTAAGCACAACACTAGTTCATACAATAAATACAAATAATAATACGTAATATATTCCATTTGTTTTCATATTACACACAGCCATTTATATAGGAAATAGCTTTCCTAAAAGATAGGAGGTAGCTATAACCTCTCCTTAAATCTCTCGCCAAACTCCTATTCACGTGAGTTGTTTATTAACAACATCACATATAAACAAATATAATAACGAGACCATATAATAAATAATATGATTTATTAACCAACTCATATTATATTACAATTAATAATCTTGATTAATAATGTAAACAATATTAATCCTAACACATATTACTACTATGTTGGATAGTTTATTGTTGTCATGTGTTTTGCAAGAGGAAACCATTAAATTTGAAACATGAGCACTTAACCCTAATGTCAAAAATTTCTCATGAACCCTCCTAAACACCTCTCGAATTAGTTTTCCCTCTCTATCATACTTATATTAACCTTGAAGGTAATCATATGTGTGGTAAAAACATTTCCAAATTGATTAAAGCATTGTGATAATCTCATTCATTCCTTTCGGTGCAAAGTGCTTCTAAAGGTGAATTCCTCATTAGGCCTAGAAATGGTAGTTTTGGTCTTTACGAGATAGGTGTACATCCTCACGGGAAAAAATTGAAATCCCTAAACGATCCGGGATTTTTTTGAAAAGTTTAGAGAGTTATGGAATTGATTGTGGAAGATTTAGGGAATTTTCAGAGGTTTAGGAACAAGAACATTAAAAGTGGTTTTTTCAGGGTTAAGGAACTTGCAGTCTAAAATGGCACTTGAGATTTATTAGATGATTTTGAGAGCTCCGTAAGGAGTCAATATATGAAAAATTATTAATTGGAAATATTGTTTAACCGTCTATATGATGGAATCTTCACATCCTTCCCAACACTCAAGTACCTCGCGCAGGAATCTCGATTTAGCGAGACAAACCCTGTTCTCCCAAGAAAAAAGGAGCTATTTGAGGGAATTGCGGGAAGAATTGGATCTTGAGGTCCATACCATTGATATTGCAAGGATTTTGGGAGTCAAATTCATATGATTATTCACTAAAAATTACCTCATAGAGCTTAGAAAACATCTTCAACAAGTCTCTCTCTCGGAAGTTACGTCTCTCATACTTAGCCAATTTTTCAAAAGGACACTTGTCACCTCCAGGTTGAGGTGCATTTTATTTTCCCTCTTATCCCTATCCCTAGGGGATAGAGGGGACGATAAAATGTTCTCCACTCTAACTTTTCCCTTAGGTTCTTCATGTGACCTTGTTATGCACTCTATAAGTTGTTTTCACCTATCTCTAGCCCTTCCCATCATGCGGTCGAGTTATGCCATTTGTCACAACCAGGTAAGGGAAAAATTTTCTATCCCTGTCCTAAGGTGACATATGTGACAAGAAAATTCACCCCTCTCTTGCACCTTTCATTATTTTCATTGTGTCTAAAAATAAGCTTTGGAGTGCTTAAACAAGCCTTATCTAGCTCCCTCTTCATCGAATCAGAACTCACCACTTGTTATCACCACATGAGGGAACATTTTTGTGTCCATATTTTCCATGTCCCAAGGAGATAGATTGGACAATAAAATGCACCCTCTTCTCCTAGTATTATTCCTCGTGTCACCCGGTCTCAGCCCTAGTTGCTAAAAGGTTAATTTTCCTCATTCCCCAATTTGAATCAAGAGTTGCCACTTGTCAAGCCCGGATGAGGGGAAAAATTCCCCTATTAACCCTATCCCATGGGGATAAAGGGGGAAAAAATCTCCCATGCAAAGATGTTAAAAATCCAAAAATTTCACTAATTGTTTCTACTTACTTCTACTTATTACTACTTCTCTGTGAAACAAAAACACTACCGTGACTTTTAATAACTTGGAAGAAATTATACCCACCTCATATTTTCATAATAAGTCCATTTTTTATGCTCTATAACTCAAAAAATGAAAATATACCATAAAATCTTCCAAATTTCTCTAATGAAGTCATATACACGTAACTAAGAAAAATACATATCTTAAAAACCTGTGAACAGATTCAGATGAGGTTTTCACTGTTGTTATTTGATCCAAGAACCTTCAAGAAGACAAAATAGAAAATTAGATGATTCCCTAATTTTTTTAATGGTATAAAACCCTAGTTTCATTCCATAGAAATTTATTTTTCAATTTCCAAGCATTATGACAGGTGGATCGAGGTGAAATTTGGAGCACAAAGTCCCAAAAGTTAACCTAATCAAGTGAAGATATTTTCGTTTGCAATCGAGAGGTGGATAAGTATCATTTTTAAAATAGTAAGTACCTAGTTACATTACTTACTAAAAATAGTAAATTATCAAAAATATTAAGTCCTCTCATATTAGTGCACTAAGAGAACATTGAAGATGAAAAACTAGGCAATCTTCCTTAAAATAACAAAAAAATAGAAAAAGAAAAAAACAACTGCTAAAAATAGAAACTTTCCAAAAATGCTAAATAATAATCAATCAGAATTTAATTGAGTATTCTAGAGGATCGTGAGGCTCAAATTTGAGAAAAATAGGTGAAATATCCCAAAATAGTAGGTCTGGTTCTACCTACTCAAAATAGAAATTCTTCGTTTTGGGTGCTAGATAGTTATAGTTGGCTCTATTATCATTCATCTCTCTATTTTTGACATATTCATAGGGTTGTAAAGTGGTTACATAACTTTAAAAATTAAATCTATCTCTTGAAAGGGCTCTGAAGCATCATCATATGGTAGAAAATCACGGGGCACAATGGTAAAATCCAAAGACATTGTGTAATCTGAATAAATTCAAAAAGATTCAAGAGATTTGTTGATCAAAATAACTCATCAGTCAAGTTGGATCAACCATCGTCTTTCCTTGGTGATCTGGTTGAAATGAGCTTAATGAGTTGGGTGAATTGATCTCGGTCAGTGAGATGGTTGTGTGAGCTATGTGAATTGAGATCGTTCGGTGAGCTGGTTCGGGAGATAAGTGAGTTGATCTTGGAAATCTGGTCAAGGTGAGATGATTAAGGTAAAGCATTGCAAGAAGGAGCTAACAAGCATGAAGTGAAGGTAATGAACAAAGAGCACAAAGTGATCCCATATTCTAGGAGATTTTGTAAGCGGCAAAGAAAGTCTATTACGGATATCACATAACTTCACAAGGTAAGTAAGGGTGATTACTAGAAGAATATTTCTCTACCAAATCATCTAGGTATGTCTTCTTTGATGGTATAAATTCCTCACAATGATCAAGAGTTGATTCCACAACAAGTTCCTAAGAGTGCTCGGTGACAAACATCATATAAATTATTAAAGATCCATTCCCATCAATTCAAAAAATGATTAAAAGTGATCCAAGAACAATACATCAAGTTATCATGCCTAACCTTGGAGAAATGTCATGAAATTTAAAATCCAAATGAATGAAGAAGGCTTGGAAAACTTCCCACTTCTTGAGTGGCGCCTCAGTAATCTGTATTTTGAAGTTACTTAGGCCTAGGAATGAAAATTCTATTGAGGAGATGACTCCGTCAGATTATGAGTTGATCCACATCTCATTGGGAAAAGCTTCACATGAGGGCTATTCTCATCTTCTCAATGAATCCTCTTCTTTCCTCCTTGAAACAAATAATACAAGTAAAAAATTGTATATTTAAAGGAACAAGTAAAATCTCTTAGTTCTTACATTCAACCCTTCTTGGATCCCAATTCAACATCTTCTCTCCCTATAGAATAAATTCCTCCAATAATTAGTTTTGATCCTAAAATGATCAATAAATCACAAGGTTACATGATGCATGGGAAGGCTAACGAAAAGTGGATTGAGAAAATCATCAAGCAAGGAAAGACATTGTTTCTAGAGGTCATTTGTCTCATCAAGTACATTCTTGCAACCTTGTCACAAATAATGAAAGAAAAAAAGGATGTTTTAGTAGAGGTAATTCACTTGGATGAGGTGTTCCCACTAGTTTCTAAGATGAGATCCTTCAAATCTTACACTCTCATGAAAAATAATGTGTTTACATCAACCACCGAGAACTTCTCTTGGGTTTGGATCCGCATGATGGATGCAAGATATAGCATGCTCAAAGATGTCATTTATGAATTGAAATCTTGTAGAAAAAATTCTTTTAAATCTTGAATGAGGTCTAAAATTATGTCCAAATTCTTGATATCCCTCCACTCATTGAGAATTTTTCAGCGAGAAGAACTCATCGTTTCCTTTCAAGATTTGGTCAAGAAAGTGGCAAGTGTCTCTCTCTCCTTCAAAAATATGTCTTAGAGTTTATTGACAACATTAGAAAATCCATTTTGGAAATTTAAAATGATCATGAAAGATGGATCATTTAATGCAAGAATATCAATGAGGTTCCCAGGCATGGATCAAGGTGTTGGGTTGTGTTTGCATTCTAGAGGTGGATAAGTTGACAACTACGATAAATTAGTTCAACAAAGAATTCAAGGAACAAGATTCTATTCCAGAAAATTCTCATTAGCAATCATGAATCAACAAGTTATTCATCATAAGGAGATCCCTCATCCGATATGGAAATTTCTTCGCTCTTTCTCTCTCTCCCTTTTATTCTCTCCCCCTTTCTAACTCTTCATTATACGCAATTATCATATTTTGTCTCATTCACTTAAATGACTTTCTAAATTTGAATTGTAAAAGTCTATTTGATTTATAAAAAGGTAACTTATTTTCTCATTCCCTAGGATAATGTAATGTCACAAGTTGAATGAGATCATGAAGATTCATGTGGGTGGTAGATGAAAGGTCAATTTGCAATGTTATAAATTGGGATTGCTTCTACATTCCAAAGGATATTGAAATCTTGAAAATTAAGTTCTTTTTAGAAATTGTGTATTGTGGTTTTGGATTTTGAGCTTTGTATCACTAACACAAGAAATAAAATCTACATTTCTTCCATTTCTCTTTTTCATGTTTTCCTCTATTATCTTTCTTTTCTACACTTTGCAAGCATAGTGATCAAGAAGAAATTTGCATCCTTAACGGATGAATATAAGGAACTATGTATCTTTAATTTGTTATTATCCTTAATGAATTACATTTTTCTTTACTCTAAATGAATTTTGAACTAATCTAGTTATTATGTGTTAACTCTATTATTTCCTACTCACAATGATAACCCTCCCTTTTCTAATTTCTCTCCTTCACCCCTCATCGCTGCAAATTCCTCCCATGTACCCTATACAAGGACTTTTCATAGGTTCATTGAAGTGTTCATGTTTGATCCTTGGCATATTTGTCCACCCCACATCATTTAGGTAGTATTATGATGGTTACATTAAATAATCAGATCATCCCCATACACAAGGAGGGGCATAGCCCCGTGAGAACAAGTGGAAACACATAATTTGACATACGAAAAATTATTTCACCAACAATTATATATTATACACTTAGTCCAATATTCTTTTTTAAATAGACATGATGACACCAATAAGGTTTAGATTAGATTACACTCACACTTCCATAAGTATCTAGGAGAACTACTTAAGGCTTGATCTCACACGAAGGCATGTATTCTAACACTTGGATTGGTTTGCCTAGGTTGACGCCAAGGGTAGCCCAATAACACCATGCATGATTTAACCTTGTTTTTGTTAATTCTTTGATGAAAGGTATTAAAATTTTCTATGGTTTCCACTTGGTTGAGGGTAATTAAAAGTCATTTTGAGGTTGTGTGAGCAAGAGTGACATACAACGGAGGGTATTTTAAAGAAATCAAATCGTACATGAAAGTATAAAGCCCAATTTTCAAAGGGCACAACACCGTACACTTCAAGTCAAGAGCATATTGCCCCAAGTATGAACCATACAACATTTCTATGATCCTACCCTAACTAAATTTGTAGTTTCTAAATTGATATAAGATCATTTCCAATTTTAATGTCTTTTCCATATGTCTACACATTTGAATATTATTTGTTTTGACTTGTACAACTAATTCTTCATCTCCTCTTGTGTATTTGAGTTGTAATCTATCATTTATCAATTATTTCAAGTATTAGTGAATTATTTTAATTATGAATGGTTAATTGTAAATTAAGTAGATCATAATAATATTTTTTACACACCCTTACATCTTATTTATTATTGTGTGATTTTCATAACATAATTGAAAAATACATTTTTCTAGAAGTAGTAACCACATTGTAAAAGATTTAATCAAATCATAATACATAGTAATAATAGTATAGAAATAGAAACAATATTGTAGTAAGAGTCAAACATGTCATAAATTATAATAGAAATAGTATAGCAATAAAAACAACATTGTAGAGACAAGAAATAATTAAATTAAAATGTGTTATGGAACGTGCACACCAAAAAAGAGGATGTAAAGGTTTATAACATAACATTATTCTAATCTAATCAATTTACAACTAACCATTCGTAACTATAAAAATCCATTAATACTTAAAACAATTGATAAATGATAAACAATAGTTCATATACACAAGTTGAAATGAAAACTTAGATGTACATGTTAGAATAGAGAAGATCCCGATGTGTAAACAAGTGGAAAATATATCAGAAATTAGAAATGATCTAATATCAATTTTGGAACTAGAAACTAAGTTGGGCATGACCATAGTAAATATGTACGTTTCATACTCAGAGTTGTACGATCCTGACTAGAAGTGTACAGTCTTAGACCCTTTGAAATTTGGGCTCTAAAAATTATTGTTTCCTTTGTCTTCTTGGGAATTACCTTCACTATATGTTATTATTTGTCACACTACCTCGGGTTGTGTTTACACCATTTTTAAATTTTATAAATCTAATGTTATGAGAATGCACAACAATAAAAATGAATATAAGGTTTATTCTGAGGTTTATTTTGATTAATTGACTTGAAATATTAATCATGAAATTTTATAATAACACATTAATAATTAAAAACTATTGATGAAAATATGTTATAAGCTCAAAAAATACAAGAGAGATGCACTTAACTATATCGAGTGATACATGAGAAATTTGGGTGCATAGATAAGACAAACCGTGAGTCTTGAACCTAGAGATGCTTCGTTCTTGAGATTGCAACTTGAAAATGCCATGGTATGGCGTATAACTCTGTTAGGATTGGTTTTATGGCCTTAGACGTGTTGTATAGTCTTGGTGCTACTTGGAGTGATTTTATATAAATGTTTGTGCCCTTCGGTGATCTAAAAATGTGTGTCATTGTCAAACCCTAAGTATCACAGTATCTCAAAACCATCTGAAATCAATTGAATCAAACTAAAAATATAACCATGGGTGGAATACCCTACAAAAAGGTTAGTGTTTGGGTTGAAGTGTAATCCATGCATTGCCTTTAATAACATTACTCTAAATATGCCTCAAACCATGTGTAGTTCTCCACCTAACATGTAATATCTATATGAATGCAAATAGTTGGAAATTTGAACCACTTTGACCATGCTTGAGATGACTGTGATATTACTAAGACATTCGGTTGGTGTCTTTAAGTGCTTTAAAATGATGGCAGTTGAACTCTTTTACCTAGTTGAGTTATTTAGAAGCGTAGTATTGACTTCCCAGGTGGATTTGCATAAAATTTCAGAAGATTTTAGGGATCCTTGAGTGTCTTTGGTATTAGTATTTATAGTGAGTGATAAGTTATTGTTAGTTGAGTAAATGAGGTAATGTTAACTTTCTCATATAAGGTTATGTAGGTAAATTATTATGTAAAAGAGTACTGTGAATATAAAAAGACCCAAATAATATAATCAAATTAATAGCAAATTTGGAGGATGTATCGGTCCAAAGTCTTACATGTCGCAAGAACTAGAAATTACATCTTGAACCTCTTTTGTATAATTTTGGATAGGGTGACAATGAGTCGAATCTAGAAGTTGCATCATGATAAATAGAGGTCAAGTACTTATTTCTCTACATTTACATTTAGAATTTGATGACACATCATTTTGTAGGAATAAGCAAGTTTAGAGAGAGACAATAAGATGTTTTAAGCAAGGATGGGATATGGATAATTTTCTTAGCAAAGGAGCATAGTCACCGCTAATAGTGTCAAAAGGATAAATTTTGAAATTTGATTGTCTCATGCGAGATGACTTGTAATCACCTATAACAAAGTGGAAACCCTAGAAACCTACAATATCATTCATTAAATCATTAACAAGCCTAAAGGTGAAATCATGTATATGGTGAGACTATAATACCCTTGGTGGCTGACAAGACCGAACAATCCAAGTGTTGCACTACATACCCTCGCATGAGATCAAGCCTCATGTACTTATTCTAAGTACTGTGTGTGTGTGTGTGTGTGTGTGTGTGTGTGTGTGTGTGTGTGTGTGTGTGTGTGTGTGTGTGTGTGTGTGTGTGTGTGTGTGTGTGTGTGTGTGTGTGTGTGTGTGTATGTGTGTGTGTGTGTGTGTGATTTAAACCAACCCCTTATGGGTTCCCACATATCTCTTAACACAAAGATATCAGGATAATTATATAGTATAGAATGTACACAACACGATAATAATGTGATGTGGTGTACTAAATCAACGTGATCTAACCCTTTTGTTCTTTGAAACCCTTTAATAATATTTGGAGTGAATGTTCTCTTTTTAAAATATGGATCTAGGACGTTTTCATTCTTGGAAATAGAGGAAGATAGACTCTTTGGCTTGGTTGAGTGCTTGGACATATAGTAGAGGTTTGTCGAATTGATATGAAACTAGTAGTTTGTAGTGATTTCAAAATGATATTTACAATAGTAGTTTGTAAGAGTGTCAAGTTAGTTATAAAGTGATATTTAATTTCTCATAGAACCTTTTGTACATGAATTATTTTAGTAAGGTTGACCCTAGGAAGATGAAACAACAACATAAATATATCCAAATTAAAAATAGAGTCAAAGAATATGAAATGTCGAACTGTACAAGTTGGTGAGATCTATAATTCACACCATGGCCAAATTGTACGGTCTAGAACATGAGGAGTTTTATGTGAAACAAAAAATGGTATAATGTTACACAAGGATAACTTATTGCTTCAATGAATAAATATTTACTAAATTTATTACATAATATAGTGTAAAGATGAGCAACTCATGAAAGATCTAGGAGATATATTAGTTGGATTTTGAATGTGAGTATTTTTATTAGTAAGGAAGCATAGTCAAACTTGACATTTAAAAAGAAAAATTTACCAAATTTTAGTTTCTATAATAGGATATACCAATATTATTTAATGATGATACACTTTGTTGACAGGGTTCTTCATCAGTTTGGTACACTAGAGCATTGAAAAAGTGGAAGTGGAGAAGTATTAAAAACCATGGATTACTAGAATTTGTCTATCATTGTGAGAATTGTTGGTAAAAGACAAAACCATAGGACACTAAAGAAAATCATAGATTACTAAAATATACCAAACACTGGAAAGAGTCGTGGAAAAAGAGTAAAGTCGTGAAACAATAGGAAACTACAAAAATGAGACCATTAACAAAGTTACAGTCACTACCAAAATGGGTGACTATTGAATATTTCAAGGATTATATACACATTGTAATTATTGTAATAATTATGTGAGAGTGTGAGAAGAGGTTGTGTATAGGTGTATATGTGAAATTTTGAGAAGAGAAGAAAGTGAGTAGAGAGTATGGATGAATAGAAAGTATATGTGATACTTGAATATGAATTTTATTTGATTATGAAGATTAATATAAAGTATTTTCAATGTGTATCTAATAATGAATTTTTTTCATATTATTATGATTTGTTGTTTAACACTTATCTATACCCAAACTCGAGTTACATACCTTGCGAGGAATGAAATAATTAAGCCTCACAATTGTGTCAAGAGCACGAGATCTTTGTTCGATCATATGTCCACAAAAGAAGAACCACCGATATTTTGGAAACCTACATTGAATACGATTAAACACTGGTGGGAGGTTAGGATTAAGAATTTTTCACAAAAAGAAGCCCAATTACTTGAGAAACCTTATAAGAGTGTTGAAACCCACTTTTTTGGAAAATTTGGAGAAGATTTATAGTCACTTTTTCCACACTTATTGTGGCCTTGTATTCTAAGAGTTTTCAAGAGGACCGAGTGGACACGACTCCAACTAAGGAAACAAATTAAGTGGATGAAAGAAAATTTGAAAAACTTGAATAATTAGATGATTTTGGACTCGAGAACTTGATTATCGGTTTGAGACAATAGTACTCCTTCATTATCACTTGGTAAATCCAATGTTAAAAAAATTCAATCATAAGAATAAATAATCCTAGGAAGGATCTCAAGAGATATTTCTTGAAAAGGTTATGTTGTTAATTTATATCATTTTGATAGATAATGGGATGATTAAAAATGTGAAAACAATTCATTTAGGGAAGGAACAATAGGATGAAGATCGAGAAGAGCGGTGGTCCAAGAGATGTAACTATTAGAATTTTCTAGAGTGATGGTTTGGGTACTTCTAGGGGCACCAATAAACAAAACTATATGCATCTATTACACCTAGTGAGTTGGTCCAAGTTCTAAGGAATTGAGAAATGAACTTGATTGGGTTGACCCTATATATATAATCGCCACCCAGATAATAACCCCATATAGATATCCACGTCCCCGAATGGGAATAGGAACCCATAGCCACATATACCATGTATATATATTTGAGTCCCCTCCTTATATATGTAATTGCATAAGCACCAAGTATATATATATATATATATATATATATATATATATATTAGGTGGCCAAGGTAGGGAAAGAGAATATATAAATAAATATATCTGGGGGGTGGGGTGGGCGAGAGCACCTATATCTATCTAGTTTCCCTTTTCCCCTTATCTATGTAGAAGCTATACACCTGGTTCCTAAGGGCCCATACACCATCTACATAGAGTATGATGGGGAGGCCAACAAACCTAAGAAATTAGGAAAATCAGACTCCCAATCGATGACTAGACTATAAGATGCAACGAGGGGACCAATCTACCAAGATTTTTGGTAGCCCCGTGTGGATATATATATATATATATATATATATATATATATATATATATATATATATATATAGGGGGTTTTATGATGGTTCAGGACCCTATAGAGATAGGTTCTTTCATGGTCTACATCCCACATGCTCCTCTCTATATCTTATTTGTTTATGGGGTCCTCTTTATATCTAATATCCGGGGGATCTAGATAATATACATGTTTGGTACTAATACACCTTGTTCATTTATCGGACTAAGTGTCGTGATGAACTCAAAATAGGATGTGGAAAATTGGAAAATCAAATAAGAAGAAGAAATTACATAGCCTATTAAGATAACTAGAGAGATTAATAATAGAATTAAAAGTATAGTAAAGAAAATGAGGGTGGAAGAGAAAGATGGGTTATCCAAAGAGAGAAGGGAATTAGAGGAAAAGATGGAAAGACAAATGTTGGAAAAAGAAGGAAGGAATAAGAAATCAAATGAAAATAATAAAGGGGGAATTAATAAAGACTCGCAATTAAAGGAAGATAATATACCCACTTCAAGTGAAGACCGATCAAAGGTTTCCTTGATAGAGAGGAGATCACAAAAATTTGCATAATAATTCCCACATTAAGCGGAGACAAATAATCGATGGTTACTCTATGGATGAAAATTATAGTGAGAAAATGTTCGAGTAAACAATAATATACATCAATCACTTTCTAAACAGTTAGGTTAAGTTGGGAGTTAAAAGGAATAATGGATAGAATGAAAATTGATACTATAAGAATCTCGGGAGTGGTGACCGGGATAACTATCAGTCTTAGACTAGACTTAGAATAATAGAAAATGGAGAAGAATGAAATTTAAATAATAGATAAAATAACATAATTAGGAAACAAGAAGAGAATGGTTGTTTAGGATAAGGTTAGAGGATTGTGTACTTAAAATCAAAGAGAAGAACAAAAAAGAAGAGAAGAAGAGGAATCCAAAGGTACCTTTGAATGGAGGGAAGAACCTGTATAATAGGAGAAGATAATAAGAATATAGAGGAGATAGAAAAATTAATACTTAATCAGAAAAGGAAAAGTGGAGAAGGTTACGTAGAAACAAAATTAGAAGGATATATGTTAAGAAATATCAAGGGTTGGAAATTGTTTACGGAGGAAGATAGTTATGAAGAGATGCCACAAAAAATTTTGTACCCAAACCAACCAAGACCCTTTATGGAAATTAACCCCTCATAATTTTCATCATTCCCTATGACACAACACACATCGATTGGAAATATACAAATAATGAGAAAACTTGAAAACAAGACATGATAAATTGAGAGAAGAAAGTAAAAAGAGATAGGAAGTATTAAAAGGCTTTCAAGAGATTTTAGGATACATGTACTTTGATACGGAATTATAGAGAAATAAAGGAAATATTGTTATAGAGAATACATAACTACAAAATAAAGAAAAATAATAGAGCATACCATGGAGAACTCATACTACAAAAACCCCACAATACATACTAAGGATGGAAAAGAAAATGAAATTACCCCTATTTTGAAAAGATACATAAGATGCAAATGAGAATCTATTCATTCTATATTCATTTTGGAGGAGTAACAAAATACATATCCAGAGATCAAGTTGTATGACATCATAGGAACCTTGAGAGATGATACCTTAAAATGGTACATGCAAATTATCCCACAACACACTAAAAGTTGGGATGGGATAGAAAAGGAGTTTAAATTTTATTTCCCTTATCCTAAAGCTCCTATAGAAAGTGTAAGTAATATGGGGGATCTGATATAGAGAGAAATGGGAAATACTAAATGAGTTTGATTATAGATTCAAAAATATAGCACAAAGGTTGAACGAGCCACTAATTGAAAAACATGGAGTTGAATGGTTTATCTTAGACTTACTACCATATTTGAGAGCATCATTGGATGGTAACGTTTTTAACACTTTTACATTAACTTTTGAAATGACCACTAGGATATAATCCCAACCACTTATGGTGAAGGAGATAAGAGAATACTTTAAAAATTGAATTTGAATTAGTACAATTAGAATTGGCTAAGTTAAAATTATAACAGGAAATCCAACAAAAATAATATGTAAGAAAAATTTATCCCCCTAGAGCGGCTCCAAGGCCCACAATTTGATGTATTGTATGTTGTGTATAGGGACACAACAATATAAACTACTATATATAGAAAAATCAAAAAGAGAATCCACGGTTAGACAACATTCCACAAGGAAAAAATCTACCAATAACACAACAACCATGAGAGAGGACTTGGTGTGAATTTTATAAATTATTAAATTAACATACTCAAGATACATGCCCCTTGATGGAAGTAGAACCTATGACCAATCAACTAATGTATTATATTACATGTTGCTCATTTAACCTATCATCATACATTCTCGGTCATAGATGCCTTGGAAGATATAAAAGGATATAGTGCTAAAAATAAATGGTAGAAAAATAGATCCTAATGTCTATGGAACCTATAAATACTCCACCTGCAATTTTACCGGTTCAACATATACCTCATTACCAAGAACAAAAATTATTGCTCCCAACAATATCAATGATATTGTAGTGCCAACTCCCATTACACATTTTTACTACTCAATTGATAGCCATTCTTTCTTGTTTTACTGTATATGTATATGATTTTGACTTTCAATACACTAGATGACTTGGATGATAGACATTATGAGTTATATGATTTGAGGCACATAGTGTCGTAGAAATTTTATACTAGTATGGCCTACTTTTTTTATTTCACTAACCATGCAGGGATAATTTTATCACATTATATGATTAATTGATTTATTGAACTAACATTGCAGGAATTATATGTGTATGATCGAAATTCTATGTGTACGTTGTATGTTTGATTATGGATGGACTTTTCATGATATTTATAGATGTATGAGTTAGATTTATTTATGAGACAAAATTAAAAGTTTGAAATCTTCCAATTGAATCATATATGTAGATGTTCGTAATGAAATTTAAATGCCGTCTTAATTATTGATTTTATTGTGAATTGTATGATGTGTTGTTTGAATGTTTTTGTTTGGATTTAGTTCATTTTCACATGGCTATATATGGACATATATTTTGTTTTGTGGTATGATTCTTGTTTGAGGTGTGCAAGTGACGAACAGGTAAATTTAAAGAAAAATATAAAATACCAAATTGAGGAAGAGAGAAGGCCAACCACCTAGGAATGTCACGTGTTAGCCGAGGGTCACCTAATGAGCACTTATGTGTGTTAGAAGCACAATGGACTGAGAGGGGGTGAATCATTCCTTATAAAAATTTCAAATTATACTTCAGATATGAAACTCAAAATATCATAAGCATTCAATCACAATAACCACTTATTCAACTCTTAATGTGTGCACACCATAAACCATCAATAAAGCATATAACCATGAAAACAAAGAAACACCATAAGAACATAAGATATAAGTGGGAAACCCTCAAGGGGAAGAAAACCCACTAAAACACTATCTTATATTGATATGTTTTTGAATTTAGTGAGGCACCAACCCCACAAGGATCACTAACCCCTAGTTTAGTAGAGCACCAACCCTACAAGGAGCACCAACCCCTAATTTTGTGAAGCACCAACTCCACAAGGAGGCTACAACCCCCAAGATGATCAAGAACCCACTCAACCACCTTATGATGTGTAGATATCTGATTTTTTTTTCTGCCAAAATTGATGGAGACCTCTTATTCAGCTCACACTACTTCACATAAACCCTAGGTGATCAATCTTTGCAAAACAAACTTATCAAACCCTCCAAAAATCATCAAAATCTAGCTCTCATGTCCTCTAATTTTTCTTCACCTAAAACAAACTTAGATCAGCATCAAATCATTCTCAATCACCTGCAATCCTACTTCACCTAATTCACTCCACATGCACACACACAACTAGTTTTGAAAAAACACTCAAAAACATGCTTTTATATGCTTCTCCACCTTTCAAACTTAATACCAATATTTTCCCTCCATTTGGTTCGAACCATACATAAATGAAACATTTAAAATTTGAAATAAAATAGTCACAAGTGACCCAATTAGGTCGGCCTAGCTAAAACCCACATTACAAGTGCCAAAAATGACTCAAATCCCCATGTGCACCTCCTTAAAAATGCCCTTACATCAAATGTATACTATTTCATGACCCAAAACCCTTTACATATGAGTAATACATCACAAAAAAATCATACATGGTCACAATTAATATCAACCAATCAAATTATTTCATTTACTGGGCCCAATTCCCTTTACAATTCTCAAAATAGTTGATTCATTCACCCTTCAATTACCTTGAAAATTTCATAATTCCACCGAATGATTTATACCAAACAAAAAAATTCCATGTGACCACTGAAAATTAATTTTGGAACCCGTATAACACTTATAAGAAATTTATAAGTTATGAAACATTCTTCACTTCGAACCACATCAATAGTTTCCTTCACCATATCAACCTGCTAAAAACGTTGTTTCCAAAGGTTAGCTCATAGAATAATTTATAAATACATTCAATACCTAAAAAATTGATTCATTATATTACCAATTAATTCCTCATCACATTCCAAGTGATATTAATCATCACCCAATCCATCTCATGCTTCAACCTGTTAGCTTAATTAATACATCCTACACGGTTACTCCTTAACCGTCCCTGCTTTGTGTAACCATTCTATGGCTTTATATTCTTCTTGTCCACTATTTTGAATACATTGAATAAATCTATTTGATCTCCTGCTATCATTGGTATTAGAGCTTCTCTGCCCTTAGCATGGCATTTTGGAGTAGCACAAGATCAGGACGTGTGGAAGCGACCTTGGGCGTGGAAAGTTTTGGGGCACTCTTCCTTGGCCTGCGTGAAGACCTGTTAAAAGATCCAAGCATTTGCATTTGAAAAGGATTTGGAGACCTGGACGTGCAACAAGTCTTCATTGGTTTGTTTTGGCGTGCAGACCTGTAAGCGTGGCGTTTGGCGCACAGAAAGTCTTTCTCTGGCATTTGCTTGAAAATTGAAAAGTGAAAAGGTATTCTTCATTAGCGTTTTGATTTTTTTTCTTTGGCGTCCAGTCCTACCTATGCATGGAAACTAGGCATTGGAAACCGTAGTGAGTAATTATTCTTGTTGGCTTGTAGTTACTTGTTTTGGCGTGTAAAAGACAATTTTCCTTCTCGAGATAATACACTTTCCGGTTGTGGTGTTATGCTATTTTCCAAAGCAAAGTAAATTTGTAGACCTGCGTTGGAGGATTTGACATTGATGCTCCTATGTGTGTTGTGCGTGGAGGAGGTGAGCTGTTTGGAAGGAAGCCACCAAAGGAGAGGAGTGGTGACTGCATGGAGTGTGTCACAAGGAGCTGCGTGACCTACGTGGCGTACGTACATGTCGCACATTTTTATGTCAAGAGTGTTACGAGAAACCCTTCGCTAGGTCACCTCTGAGAGCCCAAGAGGACACCACCGGCATCTATTTTTCCTTGCTCAATGAATTTTGAATAATACGCAACATATTATTTGATGAATTGGTGCATCAAGGATTGTTCGACTATTTCTGGTTCGACGTGTGTTGTCAAGCACACCGAATCCACAAAGAATTGGAGCATGGCTATGATGCAGATGATGAACGTGAAGTAGAATGCCCATAGGAGCATCTGTGTCTCACTACACAAGCTTATAGAGCCCATCTTCGTGATAGGTTCCTTCAGTAAGCATTTGTAACCATTTTTGAACAATCAATAAATAAAATACAATTTTGAGTTTTTGGAAATGTCTGCACCTCGCATTTTGTTGTCGGATGCCCAGTTGCTAAAAGGGCCAAATTTTACCACATGGAAAACCAAGATGTGGATGATTCTTCAGTTTGAAGATCTTTGGGGGATCATTTCTGGCACAAACGCCCTCCCACAAATGTTGATATGTTGGCTAAGTATGAAAAGGCCGATGCAAAATCATTAATGCTTATCACTCTGAGCCTTTCTGATGAGGTTCAACCTCACATCCAGAAGCAACCACTTCCTCTACGGCATGGGCCATGTTGTGTACCATCTATGAAGCCAAGAATCTGACGATGATGTTGCATCTTCAGAAAAATCTTCACACAATGAGTATGCATGATGGTGAATCAATCAAAGCCTTCTTTGCAGTGTGTGGCCAAGTTACGCACAAAAATTTCTGCTCTCGGTGAACCGATGGACAACAAGTTGCTAGTCCCGCTCACCTTGTGAGCTCTTCCTTCCCAGGTTTGGACACTAATCACCATGTTGACCATCACTCAACAGGAGGTGAGTTTTTTCAAACTGGTGAATTATCTCCAGCAGGAAGAAGCCATTCAAAATGTTCAAGAAGCCTTCGAAGACAAGGCTCTCATCACGAGGAAAAAGCATAGCAACAAGCCTCGGAAAGGGCGACATCCCCCTAGAATTAGAAGTAGCATCCACAGCAGCAACCTTCTCAACAGCCACCACAGCGGCCACCCTAGAAGCAACAGAACAACAAGGTGGATCAATGGTGCCACATTTGCTCCACAAATACGCACATGACTGCGAACTATTATTACAACGGTCGCAAGCATGGAAACTCTGGTGAAGAGAGAACTTCTGGCCAAGGATATTCCAAGAAATCCCAATGGTGTGCTCATAATCAGAGGTAGAAGGGTCATATTGTTACTCAGCAGGATGCCTCCTCCGATGAAGAGGTTCTAGATGCAACTCATCCGGACATTGTCCTAGTCTCGCAAACTTCGCAACCATCAGAAAGTGTCTGGTTGATTGATTCAGGTGCCAGCAAACACATGACTGACAATAAGAAGTTATTCCATACCCTGAGTGACCGGCCCACTGGAGATCGGATCACCATCGCAGATAATCAGGAGTATATTGCGGCGGGGATTGGTGATGTCATCATTCCTCTTGGGACACGAAGATGTACACTCACGAAGGTGCTATATGTTCCAGGTTTGACCTCAAATCTCTTGTCTATGAGTCAGCTTCTTAATCATTGAATGTGGGTCAAATTCTTTGTTCAGAAAGGGGTCAAGTCCTGCATCATTTCCCAGGGAGACTTAGTTATTGCTTGAGCATTTATGAAGGGCCATCTATTTGCACTAGATGCAGTCACTTCATCTAACATTGCTCTCTCTACTTCAACGGCGGAGTCCACTACACTATGGCACTTTCGATATGGTCATCTTTCTACTAGGGCTCTACATTAGCTCAGTGCCAAGGAAATGGTAAGAGGGCTTCCTCCACTCTCCCATTCCTTACCTGTTTGCTCGGGATGTCTTACGGGAAAACAACACAGAGGTCCATTCAAACAGAGCTCTTATCATTCTACGGAGCATCTTCAAGTTGTACACACCGATCTATGCGGACCCCTACCAGCTAGCTTCCAAGGTTTTGAATACTTCCAGCTCATCATTGATGATTACTCATGGAAAATGTGGGTATATTTCCTCCGGAAGAAGAGTGAGGCGTTTGACAATTTCCAAACCTTTTACCAAGCAAGCCACCAGGCAGTCTGGGAAGCCTCTCCTTCTCCTCCACTCAAATCAAGGGGGGAATTTGTATCGAAGAAGTTCTTAGCATACCTAAAGCAGCATGGTGTTCAACAACATCTAATTGCACCCTACACTCCCCAACAGAATGGGATTTTCAAGCGACACAACAAGAATGTCATGGAGATGGCTCGTTGTATGCTCTCCACCGCCAAGTTGGAGGATCAATTTTGGGCAAAAGTAGTCCAAACAAGTAGTGTATCTACTCAACCGGGCACCCATGAATATCTTGTAGAACAGGACAGGAAGAGGTATGGACTGGTCGTAAACCTTCTATCTATCATTTGAGAGTTTTTGGTTGTACTGCATATATGCATGTTCTAGATGAGAAAAGGAAGAAGATCAATCCAAAGACACTACCATGTCTTTTCTTGGGGTATAGTACTACCTCAAAGGCATATCATCTCATGGATCCTAAGATGAAGAAAATCTACGAGAGTCAAGATGTGGTGTGTGATGAGTCATCCTTTGACTCCCTGCCACACAATGGAGATCTAAGTACCGACCTCGTCACATAGATTTCTCACACATCTAGATGATGGGCAAGATGATTCTTCTCAGAGAGAAGAAGAGCTGAGTGGAGACTTATTCGTTGATCTAGGCACACTGGAAAACACATCTTCACATCAACAACAATAGCACCAATGTCTGAAATGGGTCCAAGAATACTATTAGGGATGCACACCTGAACTCACTTCCAGGTACTTCTACGGGAGTTAGAACATGAAGTCAAGCCAGACATGAGGTAAATTTTGCACTCATGAGTTCAGTTGTTGATAGCACCAAACCTGACACTATTCGTGAGGCATTAGACCAACCACAGTGGAAATAGGCTATGAATGCTGAATATGATTCCCTACTTCAGAATCAGACGTGGGAACTTGTCAATCTACCTCCAGGTAAGAAATCCATAGGCTGCAAATATATTTTAAAACAAAATATAAGGCATATGGTTCAATTGACAAACACAAAGCATGACTTGTTACAAAGGGTTATGCTCAACAAGAAGGAATTGACTATGATGAGACCTTTGCACCCACTGCAAAGATCAAAACCATCAGAGTTGTCTATGCACTGGCAGCACAAAACGGATGGAAACTTCAGTAGATGGATGTCAAGAGTGCTTTTCTGAATGTTTATCTCAAAGAAGAAGTATACATGGACCAACCTGAAGGGTTTATAGATGAGCATCAACCACACAAGGTATGTCATCTGATAAAGTCACTTTATGGACTCAAACAAGCACCTAGGGCATGGTATATAAAAATTGATGATCACCTATTGCAACATGGATTCACTCGTAGCCCCTCAGATACAAATTTGTATATCAAGAAGGTAGGAACAAATATTGTTATTATGGTTTTGTACGTAGATGATCTTGTGATCACAGGAAGTTCTGACAATCTTGTGGATGATGTAAAGAATGATCTAAAGAAATCCTTTGACATGACCAATTTGGGGCTACTTCACTACTATCTTGGCTTAGAGATATGGTAGAAGAAGAATCATATCTTCATCTCCCAGATGAAATATGCCAAGACTCTCTGGAGAAGTATGGAATGTCAGATTGTAAACCGATGTCCACACCTATGGAAAAAGGTTTGCAATTATCTAGATTCCAGGATTCACCACAGGTAGATGGCACTCACTACAGGTAGCTTGTGGGGAGTCTCATTTACTTGACTTATACCAAGCCAGATATTTGTTTTGCAGTGAGTTATCTCACCATATTTATGAAGGAGCCAAAGAAATATCATTGGATAGCAGTAAAGAATGTGTTGAGATACGTCCGAAGTACAGCTAACTTTGGTCTGGAGTATCAGAAGAACACTCAGTTCTTCTTACATGGATATACAGACTCAGACTATGCAGGATCCGTTGATGACAGGAAATCCACTTTAGGGTATGTTTTTCATCTCGGATCTAGACCTATCTCATGGATTAGCAAGAAGCAAATTGTTGTTTCTCTCTCATCCACTGAGGCTGAATACCACGCCGCATGAGGAGCTGTGTGCAAAGTGATTTGGTTACGTCGCATTCTTGCAGATATAGGGATTCCTGAAGAGAAACCTCCCATCATTCACTGCGACAATCAAGGTGTGTTGAAGCTTGTGAAGAATCCTATTTTCATGAATGAATAAAGCATATTGAGGTCGAATGTCGCTACATTCGTGAACAGGTCGTGAACCACCAAATTCAGCTCCAGTACTACCCTACTAATTTTCAGGTTGCAAATATTCTCACCAAGCCTCTCAGCAAGGTGAAGTTTGATTTGTTTAGGGGGTACATATGTAGGAACAATGTATTAGGGGGAATGTTAGCTTAATTAATACATCCTACACGGTTACTCCTTAACTGTCCTTGTTTTTGTAACCATTCTATGGCTTTATATTCTTCTTGTTCGTTGTTTTGAATACATTGAATAAATATATTTGATCTCCTACTATCACAACCAACATCAAACTTGCACCAAAACAAATGTTGTTTTGAATTGCCAAAAATATTCTTTCTCAAAGAATGCCCTAGAAACCCTATCAAGTGACCTCATCATGATTAAATCCATACATCATTATAAATTTATCTAAATCCTCTTTCTAATGAAACTTGAATCATCTCAAAAATTCAATCGTAGCTCAAGTTATGGCCATTTTACTGAACCCTATTATTTGAGACTCCAAAACTACCCTTTGACCAATCAACCTGTTTGGACATCAAAACACCATGAACCTATATGAAATTTCTCTGAAACCTCTATGGACATAAATAAAAAAACTCCAAATAATCATGCACCATAAATTTTGCATGCTACTCCTTTCAAAAATCTTGTCCTAAAACTTTCTTCTCCAAAAACTGATATTTTTAGGTAGGGCCCACTCATCACCATGACCTCAACCATACATTTCTGGAAATTTTGACAAGTTATATACAACATCGAATCATCAATTTTTATTAATCAATAAAAAATTGGTCACAACACTTCACTTTCTTCCAACTGCTCCTAGCTAGGGTTTAACTAGGGTTTTAGTTAATGTTCATTCATAAAAAACTTGATGATCAAATGACCTAATTTTTTTAAACCTTCTAAAATCACCTTATAAACATCCCTAAAATCCACAAGGTCCCATGTAAATCACACTATTCACAACAAGCATCTGAAGTTGCACTTCGAGCTGGATTTTGCCTTGTTTTTCACCCCTGTCTCGTAAAAATAGTCATATCGGAAAAATACTCAACATGGACACTTAAAAATTTCTGATAAAATCATCACTAATCCCTCTAACATATCCAATCATCATAGTATCAATTCCATATCCCAATCTCTCCAGGTCATTAAGAGTTACCTATCTTTGCATGTTAGATGCACATAGTAGTAATTAGGCCAACTAAAATAATGCAAAAACTAAGAATATAACCTCTTAAAATGACCCAAACATACCTCATATTCCATGATGTACCTGATAGCATGATTACATGATCTCATCTAGCTCCAATACACTTTGTCACACCTCCAAGTTGTCATACCTACTTCCAATGAGCACCAGTAACATAGAAAACCACTTGTACCTACACTATGCCACTTTTGTGATTTCTCAAGCACCCTCAAGAAATTATATAAATCATGTCAACATGCTTCCCAAGCAACTAAGAATACCATACTTCAAGCAACACCTCATAGGCACATGTATAGGCTTGCTATAGTAAGCACGCATCATTGAATCCCACTATAGTAGTTGATATACATTTATACCAATATGTTAGCACAATAATTTAAAAACATCATGACATCATCCTACAACATCCACTTTTTCATTAATGTGGTTTTTCATCAATGACAACATCCTCTAGGACACCATGCCAACAGTGTGTATGTGTGTGTGTAAACTATGTCAAGTGACCTTGTAAATTGTGATTTGTTTTGTGTTTAATTTTTTAATTAGTTTTGTCACATTTTTCTTATGTTAAAATTTTGAAAAGTTAACTTTTATTTATATTGGTTAAGTGGGTTTTATTTGGGTTATTTAATTATGTTTGTGACACATTATTTGGCTTGTCTTTACTTTTGTGTTGAGTAATTTGAACTCAAAGTGCAAACTCGGATTTATCCTTTAGGCCCACTTTTCAAAGAGTGTGGAGAAGGGTTACCTTGTTCCACACTCCTAAAAATGTCCCTAAACCCATACCCATGGGATAGTTGGGATTTTTGAAGGACAAAAAGGTATTTTTTCGTATTTATGAAGAATTTTTCTCCTCTTTTGCACTCTTGATTGATTTGACTTGATTTCTTTTAATTTATTTATTTTATTTTGATGATTGCCTTGGCATGTGTCTTTTGGAGTGTGGAAGGAAACTTCCTTACACACATATGTATTTTGATTTGATCACCTCCATACCTCTCTCACACATTTTATTACACCTTTATTGTTTGTTTAACTTGAGTCCTTCTTCACATCACCCTTTTCTCCTCTTACATGTGTGTGTGTGTGTGTGTGTGTGTGTGTGTGTGTGTGTGTGTGTGTGTGTGTGTGTGTGTGTGTGTGTGTGTGTGTGTGTGTTTTATTTTCAAGAGGGGGTTACATGCCCATTTGTTTTGAAAATTATCTTAAAATTTTGTTGGATTGGAGAGCCTTTTTTTAGGAATAACTTGTGAAAATTGCTTGGATTTTGGATTGCTTAAGTGGACAAGATGACCCAAAGGTAGGCCTATTTTACTTTATTTATTTCTTTTCTTGATTTTTCTTGTAAGTGTTATTTTTTGTTGTTTCATGAAATTGGGTTGGGTAGTGAATGGCCATAAGAATGGTGTGGGAGAAAAGTAGCCAAACTTGGCGAAAATCGATGTCTTTCGAAAGAGTGGAGGTAAAAGGGGTTTACTTGGTAAACAAATCAATAATCAAAGCTTATTAATAAAATGGAGGGATAAGGTTTTATTTATGTGTGTGGGATTTATGGGGGTGTATTGTATGTTTTTCTAAATGGATAAAATTGATGTCTTTCGAGAAGAGTGGAGGTAAAAGGGTTGGAGTGAAATTATTTTATTGGAGGGAGTGTGAGATGGATTCTTACCATCTCACTTGGGAGGCATAAGGAGAGTATGGCTACTTATTCTCCTTTGGGATTCTATTGAGAATCCTTTGTGTTGTTTGCTCCTCGAAATGATTGTCTTTTTTATTGTTTACTTGTTGTTGTGCTCATTTTGGATAACATGTGGACATTCATAATTTTTGGGGCTCGGGGTCAATGGGAGAGTTAATATCTTCCATTGAGAAGGCTAGGTGGAGAGTGTTGCTCCCTCCTCTTTTTGGTTGTGCCATGTTGACCTTTTTGGATATCAAGTGACGAAGATATTTGTTTTATTCCCATTGTTGAAGATAGTTATTATTCTAGAAGTGGTTCATTTTGCATGCACAAAAACTAATCACATAACACCGGAAATAATAAGAAATAACACATCATTATTGATTCATCCGGGATATCAAATACATAGAGGAAGATTACATATATAGAGTTTGATCTCCTTGATTCTAGGAGTCAACACTCATCCCACATATCTCTCCTAATCCCCACAATATCTCACTCAAACTCTCAATCCCATTATTCTCTCACAACAAACATTATCTAGTTACAACTATTTACATGAGTTAACAACTCATAAATAGTTGTATTACATTACACTATATTATTTATTTCCACACTCATAATAATGTTCACAATATCTAATATTATTCCTAACATTCACTTGCCTATTGTTAACATTATTATTTCCACACATACACTCCCTAATGTGAACAATGTAGAAAAAAATAGTTACACTTTCTCTGCAGCTTGCACACCTGTTTTCTCATGATCTTGGTACGTTGAACCTCTGTTCACCAAATATGAACCCTGTTTGACAATAATGGACCTTTGTCCTAGGTACGAGCCCCTGCTCATGAACCTCTGTTCATCCTCTTCAAGAAAAACATGATCTTTGCTTTTTCTTGTGCTTTTATCTTTCTACTATAACATATTTACATCAGGAGGTTATAAAAGGAAATACAATTGAGCAGGAATGTGACATCTATTCTTATTACAAATAATGAAACACACAACTAAAATACTTGGCCACCAAATCAATACCGCGGCCTCATCGATGGTGCCTGACGAGAGGTCGCTGGTTGTCCTCCTTCCTCCATTGCCTCCTGCCTCCATCAGAATGTCCTTGCTAACTTAGCAGAAAGTATAGCCGAGGACGATACGTGTTCCTTGTCGCGATACAGGGCAGGGTCGAGGGGCGGAGCCCCCAAAGCCAAGAACAGTTTTCATTTGCATTTTTCCTTAAAAATAGAGTGTCGGATTACACCGAAAATGCACTCATTTGTCCTCTTTTTTTTTTTTTTTTTTTAACAACTTTTCGACTCAATTTTGATGACAATAGAATGACAACAAACAGATACCCTAAAATCACCTATTTTGACATTTTTAATGACTCTCAAAGACACTAAAAATAACTCAAGACTTCAAAAATATCAAACCTATTGTATATCGACTAAATAAGTTAAAAAACTCGCATCGACCTTATAAAGACTGCAGACTCAATCTTGAATACAATTATAATACTAATTTACTTATTGACTTATACAAACCATGACGTTAACATTATGGAAATATACTTATAAAGACTTAAACGAGACAAATGGGGAACGAAAATAAAATAATAACTCGAAATTTATTTTTAAATAACAAATAGACAAAGGTAATGACATTAGACTTATCACTTTATTTTAGACTCTCACGAAAAGAAAAAGCTGTTGAGGTCGAATCGCGGCACTTCAGAATGTACGCAACACGATGGGTTGAGACTCTCGGTGCGATTGCATAACATGGAGCTTTTCCCAAATGTGGGACCTTGCGAAATCGGAAAATCTCTCCGAGATGAAGGCCGGTTCCTATTCCTGCATTCGAGATGCACACGTAGAAGATGTAGAGGGTTTACTAAAAACCTAATCTAACTTGCGAGGAGACAGGGGTAAGAAAATGCATAAAATAAAACCTAAACTACAAAGGTGATGCACCGAGGAATGAAGAACACTGTCTTGCCAAATAAACACGAGACCATTAAAATGCAATGCAAGATCATGCGCTTGAGATAGCGGATCCACGGTGGAAGATCAAGGGGATGCAAATGAATATGTAGAGGGTTGAGAATCATCCCTGAGACATGCACTAATTTTCTCCAATTGATCTGACAACACACTACAAAATGCCAAATAAACAAGGTTGCATTACGGTTTCAAATGGGAGGTTTTAACTCCACAAGTTCACCTACAAAGAGAAGAAGGAGGGGCAAAACAGAAATTTCCAACCTTTAGAAAGAAGCCCCTCCCTACACTTTATAGGAAGAATGAGAGAGAAAATCGAAATCTACCCCAACCACCTCCAGAATGCACTTAACTCATCTCATAATGATGGTAGGTGAGAACCCAGCGAACCCAAAAGTGGCGAACTGTATTTTGCATTTTTAAGAATTTGTTCTCATCTAATTAAAGATATACTGAGAGGACCTCGTAAGCTTTCCGAAAAGTCCAACCTTGCATGAATCCGAGCTCCCAGTCAAAAGTTATGGCCATCTGAATATCTGCGCCAGGGTCTGCTTCCTGTCAGCGCTCAAAATGTTGCGCCTCTTGAAGGTGCGCCAAGGGCACATTCATGTGTGTGTCATCATCCTCTTCCGTGTGCCAAGGGCACACCATTTACCCTATTGACACTCTATGTCATGCGCCATTTCTGTGCGCCAAGGGCGCATACATTTCATTGTCGACACTCATTTACGTGTGCCACACTGTGCACTAAGGGCACATACATTTCATTGTCGACACTCATTTTCGTACGCCATACGTGTGCCAGGCGCATACATTTCATTGTCGACACTCATTTACGTGCGCCATACGTGCGCAGGGTGCATACATTTCATTGTCGACACTCATTTACATGCACCACTTACGCGTATTAAGGCGCATACATTTCATTATCGACACTCATTTACGTGCGCCATGGCGTGCGCAAGGCGCATACATTTCATTGTCGACACTCATTTACGTGCGCCATACATGCGCCAGTAGGGCGCATACATTTCATTGTCGACACTCATTTACATGCGCCCACTACATGCGCCTGAGGGCACATACATTTCATTATCGACACTCATTTCGTGCGCCCTTACGTGCCAAGGGCACATACATTTCATTATCGAAACTCATTTTTGTGCGCCATACGTGCGCCAAGGGCGCATACATTTCATTGTCAACACTCATTTTTGTGCGCCACTTACATGCGCAAGGGCGCATACATTTCATTGTCGACACTCATTTACATGCGCCATACGTGAACTAAGGCGCATACATTTCATTGTCGACACTCATTTCGTGTGCCACTTACGTGCACGAGGAGGATTTGAGCTTCTTTGATCTCTAGAATCTTACGCTTGTCTATATCTACAGGGAAGATATATACAACAAAGACTATTTATAACTACGGACCACCACAAACTTACAATACCAATATTAAAACAAGACACAAAATGAAAGGATATGAATCTAAGATTTAATCAAACTAATGGCATGTGAACTAATGGCATGTGAATGGACATACGGCAGAGTTGGACATACAAGACTACATAACTGTCAATAGATTTGATCATTGCTGAAAGAATACCCGATCTATGAAGAATGGCGGTGAAACCGATGTCAGATCAAAACGACAGCAGATCCAAAACGGAAACACTTTCATGGGACTGCAAACAGACTGTGCATGGATAGAGAAATACGTGGAGACTTGGAGAAGACAATAGACTTGGAGAAAACGTGAAGCTTTATACCAAATAATTGTTTTATCAGGCGCTGAATTGCATGTAATTCCACGAATCTCCTGTGTAGACCAGATCCGCGGATGGGCTGTAAATGGAGATCAGTCCAATGCAAAATAATGCAGGAAGATGATCACTAGTAGCAGCTTCTGTATCTCAGACCCATCATCATATATCGGATTCGTAAGGTTCCTTAACACAAGAAAATAGATCTGGAGATCTATGACAGTCAAATCAGGCACCATAGAGACATCAACGAGCACAAGGAGGTCTCAGCGCACAGGTATATAACAGATTCAATGCAAATAGAATCACGAACTGGCAGTACAATACGTTTTCAATACATGGCCCGTAGATGTATGCTTACATCTGTGTTGAATGAAGTGTAACGTTGGCAGCTGCAAATCCACTATTCAGTGTTGCATGGTGTCTCTGTCTATAGGATCAAGTGCAGGGCTTTGATGATCAAAGGCATTTGATAAATCAGATCATCGTTACTGAAGACTCCACAACTGTGGTGATCGGCCAGTGCTCACGATACCAAATCTACAAGTTGGTTCAGTTTGCATGCACAAAAAACTAATCACATAACACCGGAAATAATAAGAAATAACACATCATTATTGATTCATCGGGATATCAAATACATAGAGGAAGATTACATATATAGAGTTTGATCTCCTTGATTCTAGGAGTCAACACTCATCCAACATATCTCTTCTAATCCCCACAATATCTCACTCAAACTCTCAATCCCATTATTTTCTCACAACAAACATTATCTAGTTACAACTATTTACATGAGTTAACAACTCATAAATAGTTGTATTACATTACACTATATTATTTATTTCCACACTCATAATAATGTTCACAATATCTAATATTATTCCTAACAATTATTTCCTCAAGCACCTTTTGTATTGTCTAAAAGACTTGTTATTCATGGAACACATTGTGTATTATTTCCCCCTTGTTGTAAACAATAGTCATATTGTTATACTCATTGTGAACCAATGTAATGTTTATTCTACTTGAATGTTGAATAAAAGTTGATTTGTAAGTTCAAGCAAAGTTATAAATGGAAGTGTGCAAATTGTGTATCTTGTTATGAAAGGAAATTAAACTTGATAAGTTGATTTTGTGTAGAATGTATACTTGATTTAAAAAAAAAAGGAAGGTGAAGAATGTGTTTTGTAGATGATTGTATCGTTTCATTCCTATCTAAATGTTAATATATAAATAATGTTAAAGAGTTGTTGGAAATGTTTCGTGGATATCTCTCGTTTACCCTTTTAAACTATAGTTAAATTTGAATTGCATCTTTACAAATCGTGCTAAACCAATTAGGTGAAAAACTATGGGACCTTACAAATATTCTAACCTAGAAGATTACAAGTTACTCATGTTAAGAGTTAAATGTTGGAAGCATTGAATTTAACCTTGTGCATTTTATAAGTGGAAGGTAGATACATATCTTTACATATAAATATTGTATAAAATAGAATATATAATAAGTATAAATATAATAAAGCCATAAAAATAAAAATGTGTGTGTATAATGCATATACATATAAAACTAAGTTTATAAACCTATAATATTACATATAATAATTTATATATATAATATAATGTACGAGTATGACATATGAATACAATATATGAAATATAATCTATACAATATATAATATATATATATATATATATATATATATATATATAGAGTGAGTGAGAGAGAGAACATAACATAATGTGTAGTGTATATATATAAAACTAAAACTTTATATAAAAAGAAATAAAAAAGGAGCGAGCCCTCACTTTTTTTAAAAAAAATAATAAAAAGGAGAAGAAAGTTAATATCAAAGGGTTCACGCAGAGGAGTGAAAGAGACAAATCTTGCAGAGGCATAAGTGGGATAGCAGGGAAGGGAACTTCAATGTTTTAATCAATACAAAAATTATTCGAAAGAAATGTGCTGCAAAGGTTATAGCGCACGTAGCACAAGTGCACAGAAGTAGAAAAAGCAAAATAAATACGGTAAGATATTGTGCCTGATTGAAGCGCCTCCCAATCCTCAATATTCTTCTGCTTCTGCATACAACAATCAAAACAGCGGCAGGCAGCATTTCCCCTCAGAGACAGTTTAACCCGCTTCAGATACAAATGCACATCTAGATCAATCAATTCGTATATAGTAAAATGGAGAGATAGCGGGGTCGCAGATTTGTCTCCGTGGGCAGGCCGGATTTAAACCCATAATGGTGTGATTTTAGGACTGCTATTAGTGAGAGCTCTGTTTACCTCAGTTTCTGTGGCCTTCTGTTTATTTACTTATGAGAGTACAAAGCTACTATCCAATTACTGCTGAATTTACATGTTCACTTTGGTTGTAGCGTGGTTCATAATGCCTTGGAGATCTTAAATAAAGTGTTTGTATTATTGTGCAAGGAAATGTCAGCTATGAAAGGTCGTTCAGGACGAGTCGCCCACCACGTTATGCTTTGCGATTTGAAGAGTATTAAACGTGGTTGTTGGGTTTATTTGGTATGATTCTATTTTCCCACTCAACTTTCCTTTTTGTTCTTCAATACATGGAGAAACAAGCACCAAATACTCCACTTTTGAAGTTATACGATCATATAATTACGCGGGAGGCGTGATTACTGCTCGCATAAGCTCCTCAAGCATGTTGACGACCTCCAGTAACTTCACCGATTTGACCTGCTCCAAATTTTCCTCTGTCGCCTCTGCCAGCAACCGGTCACTGTTATCACTCTTCCAAATTTATTGGGTGCCTGTTATCACAATTTCCTACCATTATGCAGGGTCTCTGCGTGTGGAAGAAATTGCATCAGTATTTTGCAGCCTACTGGAAGAAACAGCTGTGTACTGATCTTTCTCATTGAAAGTTACTGATCCTCTAATCCTCTGGTCATTTTGCAAATATTCACCAAACAACTCTATATTCTTCAGCCGAACCCCGTAATAATAGGTGCAGTCTAGACTCTAAACAAATTACAGAGTAATGGAGACCAAAGTTTGAAATGAATTTTGAAAATAGTTATTTTACTTTGGATTTGTCCGTATATATTTTCTTTTCCCTGTAAATGTTGCTCGGGCGCTAACTTCAGAAGAAATTGTAGCTTCCATCAAATGGAAGCTTTTTTCTTGCATGAATCGAGGTGGCCAAGTTACACCTAGCATGGGGATGGATATTTGTAGTGCAGTGATCTAAATTCACCTGTTAAACACAACAGATACAATGATATGATCATGGTGTGCCATATCAGAATCCTGTCAAATCATAATCATGTTTGTGCCTCAATGCAATTGTCTAAGGGCGATATATTATGGAGGGTAGACAAGAGGAAGTCTTCCAACACTTTCCATGCACTCTTAGCATGTCATTCACCTTAGTCCTGGTCTTGGGCGTGCATTCCCCGCTCTTGAGCATGCACAGCTTATTCACTGCACCCACCTGCAACATATCATTCATTATTCCCCGAGACCTGGGTGTAAACAACACGCACAAGTCTGGTGAGGCCCATGCTCTGGACCAATCACAAATTCGAAATAAATTATTGTTTATTATTAATTCTGTGATTTGGCCCAGACCGTGGACCGAGATGGTGAATATTTGCAAAGCGACCAGAGGATCTAAACCTATTTCTCAATAGCCAGGTCAGAGACTCTCATTTTTTTCTTAGAGAGTATAGGGATTCCCATGGCATGGTCGGCCATGGCATCCCTTCCCTCTGTAGATCCGCACAAGACGTCGAGAAGACATAACATCCTCTCGCACGTGTTTCTTCTCTCCAACGTCAAGTCGGGAAGTGATTCGATCAACACAGAGACAACGCCTGCCTCGATCGTTTTGAATCTGTTCTGCCTACCGTTTGAGTTGATTGCGGTTAGGATGTCTAGCACGGCCATTGTAGACCGGTGGAAGACTTCCTCTTTTAATAACTCTACAAGAGCATATAAACAGCCTGAAAGTGTGCCTCTCTTCAGAATGGAGGCCACGAAAGCCAGGAACTTGGCGGTAGCGAGCGATTCCATCCACCAATGGAAGAGAAAGAGAATCTCGAGGGCTTCCTCGTAGGCCACTAGCAACTGGCGTCGTCAATTTCGATCTTGGACTGGCCATTTTCAATGAGAAAGATCAGTACACAACCGTTCTCCATCCACCCCATTTATGCAATATTGTGCCTAAGAAGCTTGTAATATTATTAACTATATTTAATAACAACTAAAAGTGTAAATGATTATATAAATTTTGATAAGAACTCAAGTTTAAATGCAATTTTACGCCAAGATGCTCATGTAAGTGCATACCAAAACACTAAACTTAGGCATTTACAATTTTAAAAAATATCAAAGCATCTTGCTGTAATATGTGGCTATGTAAATGACTTAGGTTTTGACCCTATTTGAATATTCATTAGCCCATGGTATCATAATTTATGTAATAATTTTTATTTTATTTTTGTGTTGGGCCAGAAAGGGGAGGTGAGTGGTTCGCTCACCGACCCTCCCCGGTGATTATATAAACAGGGGTCCGATATAGATATTGCTTTTCCGACTCCCGATCCCCTCTCTCTATATGGAGAGACCTCCTCTGGATGATCGGAGATGGGTATGGGGTCGAGGAGAGCCCCCATCCCCGGCTTATCGGCCCCTATAGTGATATATGCCCCTGTTCCTGTATCACCTCCAATCCGCCCCCCCCCTTGGCCCAGCAGGAGTAGCCGAGTCGGGTCTACAGTAGGCATTGAACCTACCAAATCAAGGGGGGACATCTCTCTATCTATCTCTCGATCGGCGGGGGAGGACTCCCAACGTGGGATCACCGGACTATAGGCTCTCCGCCCGGCCGTCAAGTCGAGTGATACTACTAATATCAGTCATCATTCATATCTATAGAAAATAGAATAATGGGGGTGGAGGGGGTTCGGGCGGGGGAAGGGTAAGGGCAAGGGTAAATGTTTCACGTTTGGAGTAGGAAATATCGATGTATGCCAAACCAAATGAGCTTGTTGTGGAATATGTTTCCCCTAATACAGTCAAGGATGAGATGTTGGTAATACAATCTAGAATAGGTCCTTTGGCATTTGTGTTTGTGAGGACAACTTTGTCAAACGAAGTAGAGTGGTTACGACAAAATGCTTGAAAACTTCCCCCTAACTTGGAGTTATCCAATAAGTCAATTTCTTGCAGTCTTGAAAGTCTCAACATATCAAAAGGAATGTAAGCATACAGGTTGTCAAACTCAAATGTTTTATACATATACAAACGGACGGGTTTTTTTTCCCACTTTTGCATCGTGCATTGTGAATCTGATGTAAAACGGAAATAAAAGTGTGGCTCGATGAATCTTGTGCTATAATATTTAAAAAAACATTTCCATCTTAACTTGTGATGGAAATGCTCTTTATCGAAAACATTCCTGTTATTTGGTTTTTCTCTTAACTTTAATTTAATGAAAATCGTCCAATGTATGCAGCGAATTAATACTAGATTTGATTCAGTTAAATTGGTAGATGTGAGACAATGTCTGAGATGCTTCTTTTAACAACTACAATCTGAATACTATGACTGCATTTAATTCTGTTTGCTTCATTTACTCCCTGGTGACTTGGCTTCCCTTGGCAGATAAGGAGCTCTGGTTTGCTTTTTGGTCATATGCACCCAGCTAACTAGGGGTCGCTTGTTTTTCGGTGGATTTTATTTAGCCAATTTTATTAACACTTGTTTCTTTCTTCCACATTTTTTTATTTCCAGTCGTGTACGTTTATTTTAATGTGCAGAAGCACCAGTGGCAATGCCAGCGCTAATTTTTGGCATCTTGCGGAAATTTATAGCTAATTTAAATTACATTAAATTAAAATGTGGTATGGAAACATGTGTTGAGTCAAACTCATCCAATGTTTGGTGTATACACAAAAAAACATTAACTATCGCAGGGTCTTCAATTTTCGATGGCTTCTGTCCACGTTTGTGAAAAAGAAAAGGGTCTTTGTCTCTATTTTGGATGATTATACTACTATTATAAGCCACCTTGATTTTATAAATCAAATACAACATTTATTTTAAGTGTGTACTTGAAATTATGCACAAATAAATTTGTTTCGAACGACACCTTTCTTGGAAAGACTCCAATTTTGGTCAGAGCTAGTTCCCTGATATCATTGATAGACCCATGGTAATAGAAACATCTATCAAGTCAAAATAACTTCTTTCAAAGCATACACTACTTTATAGGCATGTGCGTAAAATGGCATAGATGTAGAGTGTTTTGTGGGAAAACTCATGTTTTTCTGCCCTAAAATTTGTATGTTCTACATTCTAATACAATTAAGCACAAACTATGAAGTGGCGATGGAGGTTAATCTTGGACTTGGATAAAGAAACCAAAGAGGTACAATTATGAACTATATATGATTGCATTTCTCCTCTGTGAGAACAAGACAAAGTATATGCATTATTCTACCTTTATTTTCTTAGGCAACATTGCCACACAACCATTGATTCATCTACGATTATGGGTGTTAAAAATGTAGCATACCGAATCTCTTGCCTTTCTCAAGGAAATAATCTAATATGACACTTAATTTCTTCACTCTTTAAAATTTTGGAAAAAAAAACTAATCTTGTCTATTTTAGAATCCAAATTTTAAGTTTTGTTGGATTATATGGATTTAAAATGTTACATATTAAGCTATGATTGCAATTTTTGCGAGATGAATGACATAAATGAAATGATTTGTTAGCAATGTGGTCGTATGGAACCATAAAGAAAGGGACTACCAATGTTTTTTATTCCCTTGATGTATACACTATTGGAGGTAGGTAACCAATGGGCAAGTTTTTATGACTTTAGAATAGTTTTCACAAACCGGACAATGCTTCTTTTCTTACGTAAGAAATAGAATGATAGCATGTTTGGTACAATTTTGATAAAAAAAGTATGTGGCTATATTTAAACTCTGATTTAATGTGTTAAATTCAACAGTCGTTTAGATGTTTTCCATTATTTAATCCATAAAATATTTGTAAACACCATAAAAAACCATGTCATAGGACTCACATGTTTAAAATATGTCCATCATTTTTAATATACTGATTATATGTAATGTATATTAATGTATGCATAAACATATCTTTAAAATAATTATATAAACATAAAATTATCTTTCATGTATTTTGTTTATGCTATATAAGTACCATTGTTTTGTATTTTAGAAGGGCAATATTAGAAAATTATTGTCACATAAAAAAGGTTTAAAAGGTATAAGCGGCTTTTGAATTTACCATTTGACTTTGCACAAATAACACCCCTTCCCTATGCTTCCATGCGAGATAAAATGCCTCATCCCTTCCCTATACTTCCCGAAATTCAATTAATTTACACTCTTGGCTATGACGGATGTGGCACATCTTCACTTTGTTTTGTCCTTGTGAATTGGAACTTGAATGAAAATTTTATTTAATGTCTATATTCACTATGACTTAGAAATAATGAAATTTTTATTTAGTGTCCATATTGTTGTGGAAAAATTCTGACACCCCCAAATGGCCAATTTGTGGATGAGGCATTCGGTGTAATTTTCCAAGCATGGAGTTATCAGGAAGTGTGGGACCTGCGAATCGAGATAACTCTCAGGAGAAGGCTGGTTCCTCTTCTTAATCTTGCTGCCACGACTACTACTAATGAAAGAAAAGAAACTAACTATGCCTATTCTAACATTCCAAGGAGACAGGGAGAGAGATGCATGAAATGAAACCTACACTAAGAGCGGTGATACACCAATAAAATGAGTGCTAGTCACTTCCCCAACTTGTAAAACAGTGAAGGAATGAACTTGGAGAGGGTGGTCATGCACCACAGACCAAAACACACACATTCACCATTCCCAAATAAGCACAACACACCCAAACCCTGCAATGAAACATAGAGTATGCACAGATTCTGCAAGCACAATGAGAGGTGATAAAAATAACAAAGATGATGCAAGGGTTGATAGATGAACCACAAAAAAACACTTTTATTACTTCAAATATGCACAAAACATTGCTTAGAAGAAGGAGGCAAGAAATTACATTACAACTTCTTAGAGGGAGGCTTGAAGCCCCCGTATCGATAAGAAGAGGGATGCATGAGGGGAGAAAAATGACCAACTCTTTGCAATGTTGTAACCCCTTTTCATTTATAGATAAAAATATGAGAGAGAGGGAGAGAAATATGAAACCTTGCTTTAAACACCCACAAAATTTCATCATTACACCTAAAAGAGTGATGGGAAAGTCTGTAAAGCCCATACCCATCATGTACTGGCCTTGTGGAAGAAGGAATGGCCTCCATACCTTCAATCATTTCATCTCTACACTTAGGCATGGCCTCCATTGTCCTGCAACTTCATCATGATATTTCTCCTACCTAACCCATTATTTTTCCAATTTTAAGACTCCATCATGTAGGTATTTGAGTAATCTTTCCAACAAGTATAAGTTTTGAAAAACTGAGGTCCTGGGTGAAATTTATGCATGTTTGAGTGTAGGTTACTCCTTACGACTCCCAACCAGCTCGCCGTTACCCAACCGAGCTAATTGCATGGCTCGCCCCTCAAAGTTTCACCTACCACTTTGATTACTTCCACCTAACTCAGTAGTATTTTCTTTGACTCAAAGGGCCACTTTGCATGTTTTGGAAGTGGGGTTTATGATTACATTTGCATGGCAGCGCGCCATACACTGTGCATGTGCATCTTTGAGCTCGCACCCACTTAACCTGTTCGGTCTACATCCTTCGGGGCCAACTTCAACTCAACTCTCCCTTGCATTGCAGAACCGGGTTTCACACAAAAACTTCATCACTGAGTCCACCATGTACCATGCTGGTGCGTTCCCGCACCCAAATCCAATCTATCTTCCAACTCGACGTGTGTTATGGGCTTGATAACCCTTGATGCATACTTCCAATCAATGTGTCTCTGACATGATTTCCTGACTGGGAACCCCGACACTTCTAAAACCACTCTCTCTGATGTTTCTGAGTCGAATGACCCTGACACACACATCGAGTTCCTGTCGAATGACTTTCCCATGCTATTCGAGCGCAGAGATTTCCCCACACCAACATACCCCGTCAGGCTCCCATGCTACATGTGGATGTAAATCCACTCCCAAACCTGACGATCCCGTCTCGCCCTTTCCGATGCGATCAAATTTCCCACCTCCACATCACATGACCAAGTCGCTCATCAGGCCAATGCATAACCACCTGAGTTCGGGGCCTCCAACTTGCCGAAAATAATGTATGATGAGCTCGTTGAGCTCTAGATCAACTCGGCCCTCCTTTACATTGTAGGATCTTTCCGAACAACTCGTCAAGCTTCTCGCTGAGCCATTTTGGCTCTTGACTCCCCAAATCCTCCTTTGACAGTTTTAATCCAATTTTTACAATTTTTGGATTTTTTTTTAATTTTTCAATGTCAAAGGCCAAAGGGGAGGCCCCAAAATGCACTGAAGATGGATTTCATTTTTTTTTTTTTTTATCGAAAGAGAGTCTGGGAGACATGTCTTCATTCTGTGGCATAGCTCTAGATCCTTCAAGACCAAGAAGAGGAAAAATTTTTGTTGTGACTTCAAATTTCCCAAAATTATTTCAAATGCTCTCGAAACTATGACTTTCAACTGTGGTCCTTAGATTCTCATATGGATGACCTATCCAATGCCCAAGCTCGAAACTCTACCTAGTTGTTCAATTTACCCGAGGGGTAAAAATGGATAAGACATATCTCTCTTGATCAAAATCACAACCTTTCTTTTAAACGTTTAAGTTTTCATATGAATATTTTGGTAAGTGTTTCTTGTTTTTTCAACAGAACCATGGGCACAAAGGCATGTATTTATGTCAGAGTTTTTTGAATGGCATTTGTTTGACTTATTATGGATCACCTCAAATTTGTGGGATGAAATTGATGATTCCCAACAATGGCAGGGCATTAGTTTTACGTCGATCAACCAAAAGAAATAAAAATAGATAATGTTAGACATGTCATCCTAAACAATGTTCCCACTTCCACTTAATTATTTCACCATTTTATTGTGCATCTACTACTCTGCAAAAAAACCACTACAGTGTCATATTCTCATAAATTGCATCCACGCCCACAATCACAATTTCACAACTTCTTGTCGTGTACCTACTCAATTGGTAACATGTTGTATTGCTAATTGAAATCGATATTATTTAATTTCCCCGCTATATTACTATTCTACCCTCAACTTGAAGACTTACTTTGTTCTGCCTCAGATACCAAAGCACTACAACACCTTAAACACTTAACATCATGATGCCCTTCCCAAGAAGAAGTGTTCAAAGTGGAAACACTTTGGTGTAGCCTTGCTCCCCATGGAGCAACCACTAGTATCTTTTCAACACATGGAGAAACAAGCACCAAATACAACACTTTTGAAGTTATACAATTCATATAGTATATTTTCAACTGAAATCTTTATCACTCTCAATGAATTTTATATATTAATGTGTTATCTGTTAATAAGAATTTTTGGTTATAAAATGTGGTATAAGGCATAGTTTATAAAATGAGATTTCCATCATATAATATAGTTTGTGTATTAAATTATAAAGTAAAGGAAAGTTAGCCATGGGCGGGTAGCTTTTAGGTTTAGGCTTTAGGTTTTATAAACAATATTATTATGTTAGTATATTAATATTACATAATAGCATATAATGTATTTATTGTTATTCTTGTTATATGTTTGTTATTATATAACATGTTTATTATTATATAATATAATGTACAATATTATATAAATATTGATTATATATAATGTGTTTATTATTATAATGTTTTTTATGTATAATGATAATTATTATTACATTTCACTAATGACATAGTGTGGTATTAGTTATTTTATATAATCTATGTAGTTGAAGGTTTATATTTATATATACAATATTTATTATAAGAAATATACCACATATAGAACATAATACTAATATAATGGTATTACCTATTTTAATTTCATTGTAATGAATTCGATTAGGGTATATGGGGTTATCTTAGGTTAATATAATAATATAGTTTAAATTATATTGGTTACATGTAGTAAAGAAATATACATGATAATATATATTAAAATCTATTATATGGCGGGTATATATCCAATACGCATTGTAGAGTATAATATACATGGCACACAATAAATAATAATATTGTTATATATAATCGCGAATATATGATAATATAATATGTACCATTATATTATATATAATTTTTTTATATCTATAATAGAATAATATAATATTGTCACAACAATTGTAAAGTTAATCTTAACACGTTTATAATGTTTAAGTTATTTGAGGAAAAAATAATGATATTAACACAATAATATAATGAGATTAAGATAGTTATAACGTTTATAACATATATGGTACATTTTTGTAATGTGATATTGTTGATAACATAAGGTATAATGCCATTCCATTTAATATATTATTATAAACATAATACCATAAGGGAATTGATGACTATTATAATGGTTATAAGGTTATTGTAGTGCCCGTTTAAACAACCACTTGAGACCCAAGAAACAACCTAGGGTTAGCTAGAAAAATTATGGGATAATTTTTTTATTTGAAGTGTCTACAAACGGGTTGCGAGACAACGGTTGAACCTATTAGGTTCTGGAATTGTTCAATTTCGCTAGGACATATTTTTCCTTCATTAGCAATATCAAGTTTACATGGTTCAAAATTTAGGGTTAGATGATTCAGTTAGGTTCAGGGAGAAATTTACCCCCATACCCACTCTCTAATAGGCTTTGAGTTTCAACTAGGTTTTCTCATACTTAACACTTCCAAAATTTCCTAAATCATTTCCATTGGATAGGAAATTTTCTCACCTTTCCGGTGATATAAAGAAGTCCTCCTAACTCCTTATATTTTTCAAGTTATGGGCTAGCGGACTTTAGGGGAGAAATTTTCCCAAGGGATAATCCGCGGGCCTAGGGAGGAAAATTTTCCCCCTCTTGCACGGGTCAGCGGAGCGGGGAGGAACTTGGCGCATTTTTCCTTTTTTGGCGTAAAAGCGTAAAATACATTCGCGCGCCGGCCGAGCTTGGCGAGGAGACACGTGTTGCTCCCTAGTTGGTTGGGAGAAATGGTGGGCCGATGGAGTGGGTTGAGACTTTAAGTCTCTTTCGCCAAAATTGCAAGGGGACCGAATTGGTCCGTGCTTACGCCGACGCCAGAAATGCCACGTATTGTTCGTTGATTAGCGTGGGAGACAGGCGTGGAAAAACCTAAGGCATTACGCCAAAAGGGAGAAAAGTCCAAAAAACTTGCGGCGGGCCTGCACGTGTGCAAAGGAGGAATTTCGAGGAAGGGCACTTTGGTGTGGGGCCGCGGAGGCAAAATGAAATTTTTGCCAAAGGGGAACAAAGAATGCTAAGTCCAAAAACCTCCCGCACTTCCACCTAGACACGTGTCGGCATGTGATTGGTTGCGGGTTAGCGGGGATGCGGGAAAAATTTGGAAATTTTTCCAAGGTCCAAAACTTAAAAGGTTTAAGTTCAAAAGGGGTCCGTCTCTCCATCGTGCCATGTGTCAGCACGTGATTGGCTATGAAGCCGAGGGATGCGGGAAAAGTGGGAAAATTTTCCCAAGGTAAAATTTTCAAAAAGACAAGTTTAAAACTAGTCCGCCCCTCCGAGGTGCCATGTGGTAGGTCCCGATTGGTTGCGGGATGGCGGGGCCATGGAATTTTTGTGGAAATTTTTCCAAAGTCAAAAATTAAAGTTAACAGTTAGATTTATTTTATTTTTGAATGCCAATTTGAAGTAAAACTTCAAATGGCCATAACTTTGATAGGAAGCTCAGAATTGGGCAAACAAGGACTTTCTAGAAATATCTCAAAGCCCTCTTTACACATGAGTCATCAATTTTTAAATTTGATGAAGTTTAAGTGGTCAATTTGATGAAAACAATCTGCAGGGTTTTGCAAAGTAAACTAGTAATCTTTAACTTATAAAATTTCATTCAATTTTGAATTCTTACTTTCTCAACATGTCAATCAAACATGGAGACTTATTCTTGGATGGATTTAAGAGAGGTTTCAAGATTCAATTTAGTTTATTGAGTTGCAATTGATAATTTTCCATCTTTTGATAGCAAAGCAATGGCTGTGCAAGTTCAAATTGGATTTTTATAAAGTTCTGAGGGTCCTTTCTTAAGTGTTAAGGTCAATTTGAGTTCCTTAGGACTTGTTACATCTAAATTTCAATGTTTCATATCTTATTGCTTGGTACAAGTTTGAACTGCTCATTTCTTTGATAAATTTGATTGTCAGGTTTGGAAATTAAAACAAAGATCAACATTAAAGATTCTTAAACATTTCTCCATCCTCCAAGTGTCGAATTCATTTCCTTTCTAGTCTAATGCATTCAATTGATTGATCAACCATTCAATAAAGCAATTATACAAAGCCTGATTTCCAAATTCAACACATTTCAAGAGAATAAAAACACTTTGTCTTTTCCTTCATACCCATTCTTCATTCCAACGAGAGATTTGATTCACAACAAAGCAATTCAATTCCAACACAATAATGCAAGTATGAGAAGGTAGAGCATTCTGTATTGATTTCCAACAACAAATTTACAATTTATCTCTTTTCCATTTGATTTCTAAATACAAAATGCAATGCATGTAACATCCTTTCACATTTCCTTTCAAAACAAAGAGTAGAATATAACTTCTTTACATTTCACATTCCAATTTCAATCTTTCATTATCAATACAAATATCTTCACATTAAAAATTTCTATACAATTCATCCACTCCAAAGTGGGAAGGATTACAATAAACTTGCTCAAAGAAGGGACTATCAAATGGTATATTCCTCTTGCTCAAAAACAGAAGCATGCTAGTTTCTTCATCTTTTCATCTTGATCACAACAAGGAAGGGGGAAAGGAAACGTTCTCCACCCAACCAAGATTTTTTTACGATTCTAGATCATTTCTTTGAAGTATTGACGAAAAAAATAGGGTACTTGGGTGTAGGAGGAGTACTGTTCAAATGTTGGTTAATGGGTTGTTGCGCGTGTATGACTTTCGAATCCACACTGATTGAGAGAGATTCATTTTGGGTAGGAGGAACTACCTGTAATGTAAAGTAAGACCACTAGAAAAAGTTAAACAATATATGCGAGTGAAGCCGCCTAGCGTATCTTAGATGGGAAGTGTGATACTTCTAGATGGTTATCGATCCATTGTTTTAAACAATTTAATGCGGTAAATAAGGTAAAATCTATTGTAATTGAAATGATTTAGGTATCTCACATAAAACACAATAAGAAAATAGATCTAATCTAACATGAGGCTAGGTTAGAATAGGATCCGAAGGTCAAATAACTAGTTACGGGTCTTTGCGGAGTCGAGCGAGAGGTCTCAGGTAGATCACAGGAGAATGAAGGTGAAAGGAAATTAGGTGGGTAGGTCACTGTTTTGGGTTGTATGGGAAAATATAGAGACCGATGTCGGTTAAGGGTGACTGACGGTGGTTAGGTGTAACTTCTTGTGGAAAAGCGGGAATGCCACGGAACAAGATTTAGGTTTCCTTTGTGATTATACAAGGACTTTGGTTGGTTAGATGAGGTATTGGTTGATTTGGGAGGGATTTGGTGAGGTTTTAATGGGTATATGGAGGGGGAATGTTGAAGGAGGTCAATGGATGGCTAGGTAAACAAAAGATGATAATATAATGATGAAATGGAATAAACCAGAGAAGTATAACGTTTACTTACTTGAATTCTGGTCCTGGATGCATGTGAGTGAGGGATGGAGGTGTTGATGAGAGGTTTTAAAGGCTGCAAGTGATCACCAACTAAAGGAAAGCTTCTGCATGGGCTACATGTACATTCCTCTTTGCTTGGTTAGATTAGATCATTGTTGGGATGGCTGTGTAGGAAAAGATGCTTGATATCCTTCCTTGCACGCATGTCTTCTCACTGGAATTCACTCTCAGAAGATGCGATATCTCTCTAGAGATGTGCTAATGTTCACCAAATTTTCCAATCTTTTTCCAACCTTCTGCCAACCTTGAGAATAAGGTTGTTTTGGGGTTAAAAGGGGTAACCGTGGTAGTTCGGATTAAGCGGTGATGGTTAGGGGTAACCGGTGTCGGTTAGGGTGGGATTTCCTAGGTTTACTAAACTAGGGAGATCCTCTTGATTTCCTTGGATCTCATACCATTAACCCATGGATTAGATTGGGAGCTTCTTGTAAGCATGCGAGAATGTGGTTAGAGGGAATGTAGGCATTGATTTTTAGGGTTTAGGTAAGTCTAGTTAGTTATGACAACTTACTAAGAATAGGTCTTAGGGTGAGTTAGCTTGATGAGGTGTCTAAGTGAAGTGTATGTGTGGATATTATTTAAATTAAGATATTTAAATAATAAATATATGAGGATCAGGAAAATTAATTAATTTAATTAAATTAATATTAGTGGGGTGAAGGGGCCATGGCTAGGTGAATGTGATGAAAGGTGCTTATTTTTTGAGGGACCAAAGGGGAGTGTGACCTAATTTTAGTGTCTACATTTTCCCCTTTTTTTTGTGTAGCTTGTATTAGTAAGCGATGCTAACAAAAATAAGATATGGCTGCCCCATTTGTGGGTGAAGGTGATCCCCCTCAAACCAAGAACCGCGAGGCCGAAGACGAGAATCGGTGAGTGGTTTGATAAAAAGGTTAATGTGAGGAAAAGGTAGGAGGGTAAGAGGGAAAAAAGTGGAAAGGTCTACTCGGGAAATTCTAGGTAATGGGTCAAGGTCAAAGGTAGCAACAATCAAATGCACACACACATATAAACTACAACATGCTACCGGGTTGAAGAGTAGGAAAACTCTACATCGTCTAAGGTCGATAGGTTTATCCAAACAAGGTTGAAGTGATTCTGGTATCCAAGGTATAGGATATGGTCAAGAAACACAACGTAGGTTAGGTGCAAGAATGTTTAGGTATGTTCTAGGACACAAAAGTTAGGGTCAGGATAAACGGTCACGACAATAGGCTAGGTAAGGTCATTAGGTCAACAACACAAGTAACAATGCCGCAAGGTATAACAAACACATGAGGTAAAAGGTCTCTAGCGATGGTCTAGGTCAAATATCTAGGTCGGGACATGGGTAAGGCCAAGGTAGGGGTAAAATAATGAGTCCCCAGAGGAGTACTAAGGGAGGTAGTAAATGAGGTCGGGAAAGGTTTGTAGGGAAAGGTGGGGTGAGGTAAATGGGTGGGAAAAAAAAGGTGGGGTGGGGTAAATGATTAGGGCAATGAAGGTTGATGGTGGGTGGGAGAAAAGGGGGGGGGTAACCGATGCGGTCAAGGGTAACCAACGTCGGTTAGGTTGGATTTGTTATAAAAATAAAAAATTAGCATTTTTGTTATTCATTTTTTTGTTATTGTTTAGGAAATGAGAAAATGAGAAACAAGAGAGAAAAGAGAGAAAAGTGTTTGGATGAAATGGAGCAGTGAGTGGTATTTTTATTAACGAGTGATTGATTGGTGAGTAGCGGGTCCACAGGATCATTGCGAGGGATTCGATTGGTGAGAGGTTGCGAGTAGGTATTTGGTGATGGCGGAGGCCAGAGAGGGATTGGGCAGCCCACATAGTAGACAGTACAATGGCTAGATGTGCCACTAAGACTGAAGCGAGTGATAAGGTAAGTGCCCTACTCTATGTTGTTGATTTGTTAGATTAGATGTTATTTTAGGGGTATGTTAGGGTTTTGTTTATTTTTAGTTTGGTGGGTGGGCACAAATTAAATTTGGGAATGGGGGAATATTGGGTAAAAGGAGGAATGGGGAGGGTAATAAATGGGATAGGGGAGGTGGGTAGAGGTCCAAGGGTAGGTTAGGTCATTATAGGTGGGGTAAAAGGGGTAGGGGAGGTTTTTTAGAAAGGGGGTTTGGGGAAGTCACGGTTTTTCCCAGCATATGTGAAAATGAGTTGGTAGTTTATAGGAATGGTTGGCCGACGCGTTTGTTAGGTGTGGGTAGATTATAGGTAAAATGATGTAGATGAGGGTGATTGTGGAGAAAGAAGAAGATTACCCCAAAAGTAAGCGTCGAGGAACAAGTCCTGTATAAGGCAATCAAAACATAAACAAAGATGGTTGAAAAGATAAGAGGAGGAAATAAAGCCACCTGGTTAGGTAGGATCATACCGAGTAGATCATACCTTGGTAGAGGTGAGGAATGTAAGACCCTAAAGACATTGCATAATTGATTGTTCTATGGTGAAAAGTAGTCACATGATCACCAAATGTCTAAGTTCCAAGAAGTCCCTTGAGGCAATAGGAAATGAGAGTGGGCATGGTTGGAAGGGTGAAAAGTGGGTAATTTTTATGTGGTATGAGGTAACATGCACTTTGGGCAAGAGAACCTAAATCACAATGGGAAATTCCATGACAAAAAGGTTGACTTATAGTTTGAGATAGACTGATCGATGCAGGAAGTCTATATGGGATGAATAAAATTGAACTCCTTAAGGTCTTCATGAAGTTGATCGATGCGGGAAGCTTCGGTTTCTCTCGTTGTTTTGTTTTGTTTTTTTTTTTTTAGAGCTTTACATAGTTGTCCTTCTAGGGAGTAGTCTATTTATAGCAGTAATTTATCGAGAGGAAGATGTCCTTTTGAGGGAGTCATCTTTTTATTAGAAGTTTGACTCAAGGAGTTTGGTCCCATGTGAGGTCTTTGAAGTCATGGACAAGACCAAGGTGGAGAATAAGACTCTTGTTCAAAAGGTAAGGTGAAATGACCATGGGATCTCATTTAAAGGTAGATGAAAAGTATCCATGAGAATCATGCTATGTGCAGCGCCATGGTACACATATTCAAGAGAAGATAACAAGTGACAGGTACTCACATGATTCTTGTTTAATCATTAGTGAGGTGTATGGAGTGAAATAGCACTCAAGAGACGATATGTCGAAAGATACAAAAGGTGAGGGAGGACTAAAAGTCAACAATAGAATGGTCAAAGATGCAAGGCGTTATGGGGCTCGAGTTCGGGTTTCCCATCGAGTGAAGATAAGCGATAAGCACACGATCCATAGGTATGAGTCACGATGTGTGGTCCAAGCCAATTAGTAGCAAATTTTCCCCATTTACTTTTTTTTTCGCTTTGGTTACATGTTAATTTTATTTCAAGACAAGGTCACCGACTTGGAAGGTTCGTTCATGGACATGTTTGTCGTAGGCACATGTTTGATATGCTTTTGGTAAACTTGAAGGTGATCAGAGATCATTAAGACGACATTCGTCTAATAACTCTAGCTGTGCTAAATGGTCCTGACAAAAATCATCATCATTGAGCATGTCATGGAGAGATATTGAGTGAGGGGATCTAGACTTCGAGAGGCAGAACTGCCTCTGTACCATAAACTAGAGAAAATGTTGTAGCTGCAGTGGAAGTGCAAATACTAGTGTGGTATGCCCACAGGGAAAAAGGAATGTGCGTATGCCAATCCTTCCTAGTATCGTCAACCACTTTCATAAGAATTTTTTTGAGGGTTTTGTTAGTGGATTCAGCTTGGCCGTTGGTTTGTGGGTAATAAGGTGATGAGAAACTAAGTTGATGCCGAAGGCGTTGAAAAGTTTTTGCAATGTTTTGTTTTTGAATATTTTTTCCATTATCAATGATGAGGCGATATGGAACACCAAAGTGAAAAATGATATGGTGGTTAATGAACTCACATATTTTCTCGGCTTTTGTGGATATGGTGGGATGGCTTCACACCCATTTTGTATAGTATTCGGTAGCAGTGATGATCCATTGATGGCGTTGGGAAGAATGAGGATTGATTTCTCCGACAAGATCCAAACCCCATTGAGAGAAGGGCCAAAGGTCTCGAGCGACCTGTAAGGCATGATTGGGTGTATGATGAAGATTGGAATGTTGTTGGCATTTTACACAACATTTGACATAGTCACAACAATCATGGTTAAGGGTCGTTAGTAATAGCCCAGGCAAATAATACGCTTAGCAACAATAAGGCCACTGAAGTGACCTCCACATATGTCATCATGAACTTCCTTAATGGTATAAGGAATTTTAGAACTTGTGAGGCATCGTAAGAGAATACCGTCAAAGCCACGCTTATAGAGGAGGCCCCCAGAATGATGTAATGAGAGACCTTTTTAAGGAAGGTGCATTGTCCATTATGGGTGAGATCAGGAGGTAAGATGGAGAGAGAAAGGTAGTTGGAGTATTGTTTATACCAAAGGTCACTCGGGTCAGGGGTAGTGGTTCTGATCGAGTAAACATCATGAGGTAAATAAGAAGGTGATTGGAGTCATTGTATGGTGACAAAGATTATAGAATCGGTGGGTGAAGCGGGTATTTGGGAAGCTAAGCGTAGGCCATGGTATCTGTAAATTTATTGGTTGAACATGGGATGGTTTGAAGGGTGTAATGATCAAAGGTGGTCAAAAGTATGTCTACATGATGTTTATACTTTTGAAGTATCTCGTTATGACATTGGTACATACCATTGACTTGGTTTATGACCAATTGAGAATCACCAAAGATGTTTATTGATTTGACATCTAGGGCATAGGTAGCTTGGAGACCTAGTACAAGTGCTTTGTATTCAGAAATATTGTTGGTACATTCAAAATCTAATTTGAATGACAAAGGCATGGGTTCACCATCAAGAGGAATGAGGATAATACCAACCCGACCCCATGCTAACACTTGGAACCGTCGAAGAAGAGTGTCATTTGGTAAGGAGATTCATCTAGGAGAAGGTAGCAATCGACTCATCCGGAAAGTCAAAATTAGAGGTTGATCCCGAAATAGGTCGTCGGCCACCAATTGTTGATGATAGCTTGGCCCTTGATGGTATTTTGATAAATGAATTTGAGGTCAAGATCAGCTAAAAGCATAAGCCATCGTGCGAGCACGCTGATTTTGATAAGGTTTGGCATACATGAAGTGTAAGGGATCGGTGTTGGTCACAACATAGGTTTTGTGGTAACGTAAAACTAAGAAAACTAAGCAATTTTTGTGGGATGGTTGTATGGGTTTCGTAGTCCAAAAGAGTACGGCTTATGTAATAAACCTCCTAATCCCTATGTTGTTCATCACGATGAGCGAGCATGCCTCCCAAGGAATGATCGGTAGCTAAGATGTATAGGTAAAAAGGTTGATCGTCTTTAGGTGGAATGAGTACAGGTGGTTGGAGAAGGTATTGTTTTAAGGCCTCAAAAGCTTTTTTGTGACAATCATCATCCCATTTAAAGGAGACATCCTTCTTGAAAGCGAGATGATGAAATGTTGGCACCAATCCGATAATTGTGAAATGAAACGGTGAATAGATTGTAACTTACCTTGTAGGCTACGGAGTTGTCGAAGTTTAGTAGGCGGAGGCATTTCAAGAATGTCCTTGACTTTAGCAGGTCAACTTCTATACCACGGAGGGAAACAATAAATCCTAGGAGCTTTCCTGAGAGAACCACGAAGATGCACTTATTAGGTGAAGGCAGACACAATATTTAATGAGACGGTAAAGATGATTTTGAGGACGGTTAGGTGCTTGAAGCGGTGTTTATATTTGGCCAAGAGATCATCACGTAATCTTCAATATGTGATGCATGATGTCATGGAAGATGTAATTCATAGCCCACTGATATGTGGCACCAGCATTTTTAAGGCCAAAAGGCATGAATCATTAGCAGAAGGTCCCCCAAGGGGTGATGAACAAGGTCTTGTGTTGATCCTCTTGGGAAAGAAAAATTTGGTTATAACCTGAGAATCCATCCATGAGTGACAACATCTCGTGATCAGCAATAAGATCAACCAGCTAGTCAATACCGGGTAAGGGAAAGTTGTCTTTTGGGCATGCTAGGTTGAGGTCATGGAAGTCCGTGTAAATGTGGAGTCCCCCTGTTGCTTTAGTGACAGGGACAATGTTAGAAATCCAACGAGGATAATCAATGGGTAAGATAAAGGAAACAAAAAGAAGGTGCTAAAGTTCTTCTTTGACGAGAAGAGCAATGTGAGGGTGTATTTTCCTCAGCTTTTGTTTAATGGGTTTGGCATCGGGAATGGTTACGATATTATGGACCACTATGGTGGGGTCAATACCAGGCATGTCTGCGTAAGAACAAGTGAAAGCGTGGTTATGATCCTTGAGAAAATAAGTGATGGCTTCTGTTGGCAACATCTAAAGATTGTCTGATCTTTAGGATGTACGGGTCATCCTGAGTATGAATGTTGATCTCGATAGTCAATTCATTCAACATGGTTTACGTCTTAGAAGGTAACGACCGATGAATATATGAGTCTTTTGCACCAAGGTAGGTGAGTATAGATTCATCATCCTGACATTGAACAACGTTAATTGAAGGTGTATTATCATCGATCATTTCAGGATACAAGAAGGGAAGAGTGGAAGGGGCCTCACCCTCACGTTGATAAGTTAGAGGCCCTAAGGAAATGGTGTTTATGAAAAAAAAAGTTAGGAGGGATAGATTCAGGATCCATTGACTCCATCGGTGAAGGTGGTGATGAAGGTGGAGCGGGTGAAGAAGGTGGAGAAGAGCTAGTGTCCTTAATGAGTTCAATGTAGGCCTGTTTGGTAGGTGGTTCGGGAAAACCGATACCACTACGGTCGTTATGTTTATGGGTGGTACATGGAATAATGGTATGGCGGCCTTGCTCGTAAAATCCAAAACCAAAACCCTTCCACGCACATCGGTGTAGGAAGGTGTGGGTGAAACAATGATTGGTAAGTGATTGGAAGTCAATGGAAAAGGGGCGAGTTTTTGTAGTGGTTCGGGTGTGTAAGTGGTAGTATCAAGTCCCCCATAGGTGAGACTAGTATGGAGGATGAGGAGGATCATAGCGAGGGTGTTGGTGAAGGCTTCCATACTCTTGTGGAGTAAGGAATGTGTTGACACTATATAGGTGGTACTCCCCCAGAGTGAGGCATTGAAAAACACCTTCCAAGGGATTAGTGGTTGGTATGTAGGTAGTTGGAATGGATGATGTGTGAAGGTTGATGCGGAGGTGGAGTTAATGGATTGGGAAGTTGATGGGTCAGCCGTGGAGGTTATGGTAGCGGTAGGAATGGAGGAGGTATGTGTGGTAGAAGAAGTGGTGTGTACTGGTAAGTGGAAGTGTAGGTGAAGAAGTAACGGTTTTGGAGGTAGTCGGCTTAAAAGGTATGAGCGCATCATTGGGTTGGTAAAGCATGTTGCATGTTTTAAAAGGTGAGGGGTTAGTTAGAATGGTATAAGTGTGTCCTTTGTGTTCAAACTTTACACAAAGATGCAAAGTGGAAGGAACGCAACCCATGACATGAATCCAGGGTCTACCAAGCAACAAGTTATATTGGAATTCCCCTTCCAAAACATAAAACAATTCTAGAAATGAGTGCGGGGCCCGTGAATGTGGAGGATGACGGTGCCTAGTGTAGAGGTGATAGCATCATTGAATGAACACAACATGACCGGATGTTTATGCATGTAATTGTCAAGTATGCGCATTTGAGTGAATGCATGGGATGAAATGATGTTAATGTTAGTGCCCCCATCAATCATCACATGGCGTACCCATATGTCATCGATGTGGATAGAGATGAAGAGGGTTGGGTCTAGGTCATCATTTTGGTGTGGCATGATCTCTTCCTCTGAGAAGCTAAGGGAGGCCACTTGGTGAATAGGGTGGGGTGAAGATGAAGATGGTAATTTGGTGAGAGAGGCTACATGATGGGGTGTGATAATGGAGGCTATGGGTGTAGGGTCATTGGGTAAAACCTTAATAGATTGAAGAACCTCCATGAGAGCTTGATGATGGGATTTGAGGTTTGGATGAGGTCATATAAGGGACATTTTGAGGGGAGACTGGTGTAATTGTTTGAGCATGGTGCGATGTGTGACGCCATTAGAAATGAGGTACGTGGGGCCATGGATAGTGATTTTAGGTATGGATGCAGATGGTATGTTGGGTATAGGATTGGTTGGTGGGTCAGTTGCCTTTTCTTTATCCTTATCCTTCTGAGCACGTGTAGTGGCGTGAATCATGTTGATCTGAGGGGAGTTGGCAAACAGAGAAGGTGTAGGGTGAGTGGTATAACGACACGATGGGAAAAATCCTACCGGAGGAGAAAAACCCTGTGAGGTGAGTTGGGTGCAACAAATTTGGGTGGTGGCATGGCAAGTTCTCTTATGTGAACCATGTTAATTTAAAATCTTGGGGGTGGCTCTAGGAGTTGTGAGGATGGAGGTTGTGGTTTTGAGTGGGAAGTGTGGGAATGGGTGTTGGTGAAGTAGGATCCTCGTCGAGAAGGTCATCATCGTCAAAGTTGGCTTCTGGGGGACATAACTAGATAAGGACGGTTTTCAAGGCCTTGCAGTTTTCCACATCGTGCCCTGACACACGATGGTAGGCGTAAATTTTAGTATCATTAAACCCTTTTGGCTTGGGTTTGAGGGGGTCGTAAGGTTTGAGTGGCGGTAATGTGATGACAGAAGTCTCAAGGAGGTTGGTTAAAATTTTAACATAGGACCCTGCTAGTGGATCACAATGGGAAGTGAACGTGGGTTTGGGTGTAGGTGTGGTTGATTGTTGAGGAAGGAATGGTCTTTGGAAGAGGAGGAGAAGGTCGCTATGGGTTTGGGTGATGGCATGGTTTTGGGTGTCGGTGTTTTGCTTGTTTAGGTAGGGGTATAGTAGGTGAACGAGTAGGAGGGTGTGTGGTTGTTTTGACTACCTTATTGTGGGGTAGTGGAGTTTTGTTTTTGGATTGCACCTTCTTGGGTAAAGGAAATATGGGTGTACAAGGTCTAGAAGGAAAAGAAAATGGGGGAAGAAGGAAGAGTTACCCATGGGGATAACGGGAAGTCTTTGTGAAGGTAGATAATGCGCGGTTCATGTTTGGGGTGTGAGAGACAGTGACTAAAGTGTAGTGGGTAGTGAAGCAATAACTGAGGGTATTGGAGGTATGGGTGGTAAAGATCGTTGCAGGTGTGGGGTAAGTTGTGTTGGACGTCTGGGTAGGTTAGAGGTTTGTGAGGAAGGAATGGGTTGTTGTGTTTTTGGTTTATTGGTGGGTGGAGGTTTCTTGACCATGTGGGGAGATGAGATCCTAAGACGGACAAGATAGGTGCATGTGTGATTGGCATAGCTCGGGGTATGTGTTCTATGGGTGTGGTGCTTTTGTTTGGGTGTTGGAGTAGGTGTGGTGTTGTCTTTGGAGGATGTAGATAAATCTAGTTTGATAGGTGGATGAGTAAGGTTGGTAGTCGGGGTGACCCCTAAAGTGGTAATAGGTTTAGTCGAGGATGATGTCATAGGTGTGGGTTTGGGTTTAGATATAGATTGGGCTATGGGTAAGGATGTGGTTTGAGCTATAATAGGTGTCGTGGAAGGAGTTGTGATAGAGGTGGTTGTGTTTGGTTTGATTGGTCGAAATATTTTTGGGTAGATAGTGGAGGTATCAACAAGTGACCTTTGCATCTGCATTGAGACAGGAAGTAAAAGGCATCCCCATAGTAAGGCTCTATCCACATAATCTAAGTGATTGGCCAAATACGAGAATGGAACATCTATAGGTGGAGTTGATGAGGACCTAATGGAAATTCCCGTAAAATGTGTCTTAGAGACGGGAAATTGGCTAGCTTCAACTTCCGTGGGTAAGAGAGTCGAAAGTAGGTTTGCATGATTTTGGGTAGAGGATGGAGAATGCTCACCAAGAGGCAAGGGTATCTCAACTAGGTATATGGTAGGTGTAGAAGGTGATGGAATCTCCTATGCAAGTGGAGGAATAGATAGGTGCTCCTTTGTGGGTGGAGGAGGTAATGGGTGCTCCTCTATGGGTGGAGGAGGTACTGTGGGTAAAATTTCTCTAAGTGGAGAAGCCAAGGGTGAGATGGTCTCGATGTTAGTGGAAGAATCCTCGTAGGTGATGAAGGAGATGAAAGATGTTCCTCTGTGGGTGAAGGAACATGGGAGGTTGGTTCTAATGCGGAAGGAGGATTTTGGGCTAGGATTTCCTCTATGGAAGGAATGTGAGGTAATTGGGAGGTGACATGTATGTCATTAAAGATAGTGTGGACCTCATGGGTATGGGTATCATGAGTTGAGGTCTCACCGGTTTGATCAGATGAAGGGGCATGGTTGGGAAATGGTTTCTTGAAGATGTGTAGGTTTTGGTTAGTAGGTGCATTAGGATTATCCATGGTTAACTCACCTTTCTCGAGCATTTCTTGGACAATATTTTTGAAAGTGATGTAATTGCCATCACTATGACCCTTTACTCTTGATGATAATTATAGAAGTCATGTTCTTTATACCATGTGGGCATGGGGCGAGTAGGGTCAAAACTAGTGTGTGGTTTTATGGGTGGAAGAGTGATGGCTCCAACTTTGATAAGATTTTCTAAGACAAAAGAGTAAGGTTCCCTAATTGGGGTGTATTTCCATTGCTCTCATCTGAATTGAAAAGTTTGGATGGGTGAGAGATTAGATGAGGGGGTAGCTTGATTTGATGGATGAGTTGGGCAGCCTTGAGTACCACTGCGTTAGTGGTGCCCTTAGCCTTTTAATAATTGTTTTTGGTTTGGAAGAAGAAGAGGTATCATTGACTTGAATGTCGAATTCTTATTGCGTAATTGGATTTTATTCTCTTTGATGGCCCGAATCTCTAACTTTTGTGCCATAGTGAATGCTTCATCAAATGTTCAAAAGGTTTGGACCTGCAAGGTCGGTGAGATATGTCTAGCATAAGCCCGTGTGAAGAGCTCGATGAGTTCTATTTGTGGCAGTTGGAAGGTGAGTTGGTTAATCAAGCTATGCTAGTGAGTGATAAAATCTATGATAGATTCGTCCTCATATTGACGTGTGGAGTATAGGTCAGTCATGGTAACCTTCTTGATGATATTGATAGAGAAATGATCATAGAAGGCTTGGGCTACCTAATTGAATGAGAATATGGAGTGTCTAGGTAACCCACTATACCAATCTAATGTAGGTCCATTCAGAGACATGGGAAAGGTTCTCAAGAGTAAGGCATCATTGTAAGAAATCATATAACACCCGTGTTTGAATGAACGCAAATGCTACTGCGGGTCTTCTTTACTATTGAAACGATTGAATTTAGGCATTTCCCAATGCACGGGGTATGGGCGGATAGGAATGGATGGGTGAATGGGCTTGTTGTAAATCTCATCGTAGGTGAGAGTGTTACAGGGAGCCGAAACCGATGCCTCTAATGTTTGCATCTTGTCCAACATCAATTTGATTAGGTCGTTGGTAGGTTACGATGATTAGGTGCCTCCTGTAGCGTGAGAGGGTTGGTTTTGGGCATATAATGGGGGTGGCACTCCAATGTATGGTGTTGTCATGTAGGTTGATTGGGAAGAAAGTAGTGAAACAAGGGGTACATACCCTGAGTGAATAATGAAGGAAAGAGGAGGCTCTGATAGTATGTATATGGAGGTGGAAGGGTCGTGGTAACCCTAGTGGTAATGGGGGCTAATGATTATGGAATGGAAAGTACCACATTCGAAAAGGGGTAGGGGTCACCCAACACGGAGGTGGTAGTTTAGCTATAGGTATGTGTGATACATTAGGGTGGATGAGGTTACGTTTTGGATAATTTCTAGGGTATGGTGGATGTGGTGGGTGTAATGGAGGTGGAAGATGCGGCAATCATAGTGGGTATAGGACCTAGCTACGAAATGACTGGGGGTAAGGTAGATGCGGGTAGCATAGAGCTAGATGGGGACGATAGGAGTGGGAGTGAGAGTCGGGGGATAGATACGGGCATGCCGTATATCAATTGACCCGAGGCATCTCAAGTGGATGAGTGGGAAAGGTAAAACTGCAAGGTGACAGGGTTTTGGTCAAGGAGTTGTGTGAACTCCTCATCTCTGGTAGCGATAGTGATAGGTTGGATGGGATCCATGGCTGGTGATAAAATGGAAGGTGGTGAGGGACTAGGTGGGAGTGGTTGATAATTGGTGTGAAACACAAGTGCACTTGCTTGTCTTTGGGTCAGCACCATGTGAACTAGTACTGATCAAGTAGGGATGCTTCTTTGTAAATGACACAGAAAACAGCAGGAATAGGTGAATCTAATGGTAAAAAGTGGATTAGGTACCAAATGGTGGTTGGAAAGTGAAATAGGCTAATCGATGTTAATTAAGGCAAACCGACACCGGTCAGGGGTAACCATTTGCTAGGTCACTGTAGAAAATGGTTAGTGAGTGAAAAACCAGTAGAAGGTCAAATCTGACAGGTATGCCAAATTTGATGGTGTTTTACAATGTCAATGAGAATGATGAAAATGATAGGGACTATGAAAAGTGGAAGAAAATGAATAAAATGTCCTTTTGGGTAGGTTAACAAAAGGAGGACCTAGAACGTCGATTGGGTATCGATGGGGTATAAGCGATGACGAAGTTTGTGAAATTGAAAAAAGTGATGAAAGAAAAGTGGTTGTGAATTAAAATCTGATGTAGAATCAGACCCAAATTCTGAGAATGATGATGATATGGCCTAGGCACACTCAAGTGAAGATGGAATACACCAGCTATGATGAGGAGCGTGTAAGGATGAACAAGAAAATGAAGAACGTGATCTCTCACCTCAAAACGCAAGCCAAGCAGAAACACTAAGAAAAATGTGATCCTAGGAGTGCCTTTTCTATTATGTTTTTTTAGCTTATGCTATTTAAGGACTGACACATGAATTGTGAAATAGAGTTTTTGGTGAGGATGGCTTCCTATGAAGAAGGAGATCTAAAAGGTGAGGTTTCAGGTATGTTATGGTGGGGGCGGGCTTCGCTCTAAAGTATGACTCGACAAAGCAACGAGCTGGGGAGTACCTATCAATCCTCATATCAGTGTGATCGTTGATAGGCGTTCTTCCCAGGAAATATGTTGTTTAAGAATATGTGTTTTTTTTTGAATTTGTGTAATTTGGCAAGACTCAGAGAGAGAGAGAGAGAGAGAGAGAGAGAGATGTGCTTTCTATGATTCGTTTTTGTCAACCATCAGTTGGTCATGACTTTCAGCGTATAGGTTACTCTCAATTAATGTGAGCTAGTGTTATAAATCAGAATGCAATGCACTTATTTTTAAGCCCAAATCAAAGTGTGAAGTTGGATGACACAATAAGATGAAGAGGAAGAGGGATGCTCTTTCACTACAATGCAGAAAACACGAAGAAATGGTTCTTTTTAATTACACCAAAAGAAAAGTTTCCTTTAGAGAAAATAGAAAGAAAAGGTGGGTTACCAAGGAAGAAAATTAATGTGTATGCTTTTCAGAAGGGAAACAAACACACAATTTTTTCCTAGGAATGAATGAAATGCAAGGAACCCCTGGATGGGTCCCACTGGGTGTGCCAAAATGTTTCACCTGATTCTAGATCATTTCTTTGAAGTATTGATGAAACAAATAGGGTAACGGGCGTAGGAGGAATACCTATTCAAATGTTGGTTAATGGGTTGTTGCACGTGTATGACTTCTGAATCCATAGCTGATTGTGAGAGCTTCCTTTTGGCTAGGAGGAACTACCTGTAATGCAAAGCAAGACCACCAGAAAAAGTTAAACAATATATGCAGTGAACTACCTAGCGTATGCTAGATCCGAGAAGTGTGATACTTCCTAGATGGTTGTCAGTCCACTATTTTAAACAATTTAATGCGGTAAATAAGGTAAAACCTATTGTAATTCAAAATGATTTAGGTATCTCACTTAAAACACAATAAGAAAATAGATCTAATCTAACAGGCTAGGTTAGAATAGGATCGAAGGTCAAATAACTGGTTGGGTCTCTGCGGAGTCGACATGAGGTCTCAGGTAGATCACAGGTGAATGAAGGTGAAAGGGAATTAGGTGGGTAGGTCACTATTCTGGGTTTTATGGGAAAATACAAAGACCAATGTCGGTTAAGGGTGACCGATGACGGTTAGGTGTAACCGGTGCCAGTTACTATGGAAAACTGGGAATGCCCCATAATGAGATTTAGGTCTCCTTTGTGATTGCACAAAGGACGTTGGTTGGTCAGAATGAGGTATTAGGTGATTTGGGAGGGATTTGGCAAGGTTTTAATGGGTATATGGATGGGGAATTTTGAAGGAGGTCAATGGATGGCTAGGTAAATAAAAAATGATAATATAATGATGAAATGGAATAAACCAGAGAAGTATAAGGTTTATTTACTTCGATTATGGTCTTGGATGCCCATGAGTGAGGGATGGAGGTGCTGATGAGAGGTTTTGAAGGCTACAGGTGATCACCAACTGAAAGAAATCTTCTGCATGGGCTGCATGTACATTCCTCTTTGCTTGGTTAGATCAGATCATTGTTATGATGGTTGTGCAGGAAAAGATGCTTGATCTACTTCCTTACATGCGTGTTCTCGCTGGAATTCACTCTCAGAAGTTGTAATATCTCTCTGGGATGTGCTAATGTTTGCTAAATTTTCTAATATATTTCCAACCTTCTACCAACCTTGAGAATAAGGTTGTTTTGGGGTTAAAAAGGGTATCCGACGGTGGTTCCGGCTTAAGCGCAAGCTTGATTGGGGAGTAGGGGTAACCGGCATCGGTCAAGGTAGGATTTCCTAGGTTTACTAAACTAGGAGATCCTCTTGATTTCCTCGAGATCTTGTGTCGTTAACCCATGGATTATACTTGAGATCTTCTTGTAAGCATGCACGAACATGGTTAGAGGGAATGTAGGCATTGATTTTTAGGATTTAGGTAAGTCTCGAGTTAGTTATGACAACTTACTAAGAATAGGTCTTAGGGTGAGTTAGCTTGATGAGGTGTCCAAGTCAAGTGTATGTGTGGATATTATTTAAATTGAGATATTTAAATAATAAATATATTGAGGATAATGAATTAATTTAATTAACTTAATATTAGTGGGGTGAAGGGGGCCATGGCTAGGTGAATGTGATGAAAGGTGCTTATTTTTCAAGGGACCAAAGGGGAGTGTGACCTAATTTTAGTGTCTACAAAGATATCCAATGAGGAGGAGAATCCATCCTTCCTCATTGACCCCGAGCCCCAACCATATTAAAATAATATATGCAATACAACACATGGTAACAAAGGCTTCCACAACAAACATGCAGCATTTTCACATTCAAAACACATTTCAAGAAGAATGTAGTTCACAACTACATTAAACAAGTGCAAACAAAACTAAGGATTCATCAAGCAAGCCAACAAGAGCAAGGATCTATGGGGGAAGCTGCTTATGCCTCCCAATTAGGAATTGGGCATCTACCAAAAAAACAAACTGCCAATAATTCATCACACACATTTCCTTATGCCCCCAAAAATCCCTTCTTTTTCCCCCACAGATTTCCTTTTGCCCCCACAAAGTAAGAAATGCAAGCTATTTCTTTTCCATGGTGTATCCCAATCCCAAACTCCTCAACAATAAAACTGATTCCATTGGTATTCCTTATGAGCCCCCACATGGATTCCCCATAATCTTATCCTACACCATGTCCTAAGTCATGTCTACCCAACCAGCCAACACACACATAAAACATTCACCATTTTAAACATGCATAGAAAGAGAAGAAACATTTTCAAAAGGCTCAAGTTCCTACCTCTCCATAATGGATTTTTTCCCAAGATCAACAAGCTTCCCAATGCCAAAATGCAGTCCAAAATCAGCAACACACCAGCATGCAAATGACTCCAAACTCCTTTCACAAGCAAGGCTCCAAAACAACAAGAAAAATTCACCCCAAGAGGAATAAGCAAAGTTTCAACAACCATCCAACAAGCAAGGAGTTCAAATTTTAAAGGAGAGGGAAGAAAAGAGGATGATGTGGATCCATGTGGGATGCCACATCATTCACCTAAACATAATAAATAAAATGACAAATTGACTTACACACTCCAAAATAACCCATACCCCAAAAGGACTAAATTTAAAACATGTAAGAGAAGTGCAATTAAAACTTACAATTAGTCATTTCAAAATGCATTAAAAAGGTATAAATTTAACCTCCAAACCATAGGTATGGTTGGTGAATAATTTTAAGAGGCGTGGGACAAGTTTAACTTGTCCCATAAGCCTTCAAATATAGCCCCCGAGGACAAATTCGAATTCCCAAGAGGATGAAGTGTTTCACACTCCAAAATCTATCTTACATTCTCTTACACACTCTTACAACATTACATTTAAGGGAAACAACTTCATTAATTACATTCTTATGACATATTGATTTATTTATTTTAACACATGATTATCCACAACATTAACACAACATATAATAACTAATGAAAAGGGTAACACATCACAAAATAAACACATGCAAACATTAATAAAGAAACCACATTAACAAAACATAAAGCCCCTATGGTCACATTCAAAGGTGATTCCCCCCATGGGAATTCCTAACATAATACAACACACATACAGACACACAAAACATGTTGCCATGGTGACCTTGTTGAATTCACCTAGAATTCCAATACGGTTGGTCTCAATCCCCGACATTGTTGTGATAATTTTAACCTGCAAAACACAAATACCTCCTTCGGCCTCATGGCCATATTAGAACATCCAAAATGATATAAACATCTCAAGATCATCTAAACATGTGAATCACAACAACATCAAGAAATCAACATTATCATTTTCAGTTAATTAATCAACTATATCATCATCAATAATCTTCCATACTAGGTCTACTCACAATATCCAATGTCACATGTCCAAATCAACATCTATAATATGTCCATGTCAAACAATACATCATCATCCACATATAAAAATGTCTCGAGTAATCATCAAGCATAATAACTAAATCCATATCAATAATAATCCCTAATCTAACATCTAACCATCATACTAAACAGAACATAATAAGTGTATGCGTGATAAGATCAACATGATATCAATATCATTATCTAAAAGTGTCAAAGAGAAGTGGGCACTACATCCCCTCCCCTTAGACTCAAATTCCTCCGGGAGTCACTTGAAAAAATGTGGAAGCGTATTCATAATACTTGTGGCATCCTCTCAAGTGGCTACAGTCTCTCATCGTATCTGTCCCACTACACCCATGCCTGATCAATCTCTCGCCTCGAAGGCCTGGGGTCCTATGATTTATGATATAGATGGGCTACACTCACACCTGCCCTAATCGTGCACTGTAATGATGTCCATTCCAACACATGAGAAGGATCTGTAATATATCTCCTAAGAATCGAAACATGAAACACATCATGTACGTGAGACAAGCTGGGTGGAAATGCTAGACGGTAGGCCAAAGGGCCTATATGCTCCAAGATCTCAAAAGGACCAACAAATCTAGGAGCTAACTTAGAACCTTTTCCATAACAGATAAGGCTCTTATGTGGTCTAACACAAAGGAACACATGCATGCCCACATCAAAATTATGGCCAATCTTATCTTTGATCCGCATACTTATTTTTCTGTCTTGTGCCTCCTGCAATCTTTGCCTGATCAACACTACCTACTTCTCTATGTCCTATAAAAGAGATGGTCAAGAGATACTTTTTCCTTTAAACTGTCCCAAACTAATAGGTGTCATGCATTCTCTACCATACAAAGCCTTTGAAAAGGAGCCATGCCTATAGAACTCTGAAAACTATTATTGTAGGAAAACTCCACTAAGTACAGGTACTCCTCCCACTTAGACTACTGATCCATCACATACATCATGATCATATCCTCTAAAATACTATTCACTCACTCAGTCTATCCATCTGTCTCAGGGTGATATGTTGTGTTTAAGTTGATCCTCGTCCCGAGGACATGTTGTAGGGTAGTCCAAAAATGTGAAGTGTACAAAGGATTGCGGTCACAAATGATCTTCTCGTGAAATACCTTGTATCCTGAAAATCTCATCCAAATATACTTGTGTCACTACTCTAGCTGTATAAGTGGTCTTCATTGGAGAAAAGTGAGCCACTTTTGTCAATTTATCAACCGTGACCATAATGGCATCATGGTTATATCTCCACATCAGAGTAGCCCAATAATGAAATCCATGGAAATGGTGTCCCACTTCCATTCTCGGTATAGCATGAGGATAGAGTAGGCCTCTTTGGATGTTGATGCCTAGCCTTAACTCTTTGACACTCTAAACATCGTGACACAAACTAGGCCACGTCTCTACAAAGTCCTCTCCAATGATACAATTTTTGTAAAGTGGCGTGCATCTTCTTCACCCCGGGATGGGCTAAATAAGGTGCATGATGTGCCTCTACCAAGATGTCTTGCCTCAAGCCTCCATCTCTAGGAACATATATCCAGCCTCGTATCCGAGAAGACCATCTACCTCAAAGGTGAAACCATAAAACTTCCCTTCAAGGAGTCTCGTATGACTCTATCTTTGCTTATACGGCAATGTAGAAGCATCGAAGAAGTTCTTTGAAGAATCCTACTCCGCAAATATGTGCTCATTAAAGTGGCCATGGACATATGTCTCCGTCTCGGTGAGAGCATCTACTACCAAATTCTCCTTCCCTTTCACATGCTTTATCTCCATGTCATACTCACAAAGCAACTCCATCCAACACCATTAACAAGCATTGAGATTAGGCTGCGTGAAGAGGTGGCAAAGACTCAAATGATCAGTCCTAAGTGTGAATCTCCGTCCAAGAAGAAAATGTCTCCATCTAACCAAAGCATGCACAACTACCGCAAGCTCAAGATCATGGGTCGGATAATTAAGCTCATGATCTTTGAGTTTGCAAGACTCAAAAGCTACTACTCTACCATCCTGTATCAACACACCTCCAAGTCCTGCTAAGGAAGCATCCGTGCAAACAAAGAACTCACCTGTGGATCCGACACTACAAGAATAGGTGCTGAAGTGAGGCACTCCTTCAGTGTCTTGAAGGCCTACTCGCATCTATCTGACCAAAAAAACTTCTTCCCTTTCCTCTAAAGGGAAGTGATAGGGTGCATAATCGAGAGAAGTCCTGAACAAATCTCTGGTAGTATCCTGCTAATCCCATGAAGCTGCGCACCTCAGTCACTATAGTGGGTGCTGGCCAATCCATAATGGCTCTAATCTTGGAAGGATCAATTGTGATACCTTCCCTAGAAATGATATGGCCTAAATACTACACCTCTCTCTGAAAGAAAGCACACTTCTCCAAGTTCTCGTAAATTTTCGCTCACGAAGTGAAGAACCTAGCGAAGGTGCCCCTCATGCTCCTCACGTGTATGTGAGTATATCAAAATGTCATCTAGGAAGATGAGCATGAAGCGATCTAAGAAGGTCTTGAATACCCCATTCATCAAACTCATAAACACTGTAGGGGCATTCGTCAAACCAAAAGGCACCAATGTGAACTCATAGTGCCCATATCTCGTACTGAAAGTGGTCTTATGAATATCCACCTCCGAAATCCTTAGCTGATGGTAGCCTGACTTAAGATCAATCTTAGAGAAAATCATGGCTCCCTTCATCTAATCGAAAAATTCATCAATACGTGGAAGAGGATAACGATTCTTGATCGTTACCTTATCCAACTGCTGGTAATCAATACACAACCACAAAGATCCATCCTTCTTCTTCACAAAGATCACTGGTGCACCCCAAGGGCACACACTAGGATGGATAAGGCCCTTCTCCAAAAGACCCTCAAGCTGCAACTTGAGCTCATAGAGATCTGGGGTGGTCATCTGATAAGGTTCTTGTGAGATAGGCATTGCTCTAGGAACTAGGTCTATATGAAAATCAATCTCATGTGGGGGTGATAACCCGGTATCTCCCCTTGAGATACATTAGAAAACTCTCTCAAAATGGGATGATCATCTAGAAATGGTCCACTAGACCCATCCTCGATCTGCCACTAGCTACATAATGTGAGTATACATCCAAATCCCCGTCACACACACTTTGCTTAAGTTGCATAGTGGATATGGTGTGAATAGAAACGGGTATCTTGACCCTTGAAATCACCAACTCAACTCCTAAATCATCTCGCACAAGATATGGTCTTGTGATAAGAATACATCCTGTCTCTATGTGTAGATAACCAATCCATACCCAAAATGACTCCATGCGAGCCCAAAGGAAGGATACAGAGATCTGAGGTAGTGGTGAAAGGTCCCAAATCCACTACACACTCCTTAACTAAGGATTCTAAAGAGATCTTGGATCTAGAAGCCATCTTGACATCCCAACTAAGACCTTGCCTAACTACCACCAGCCTGCATCACTCTACTAAAGATGGTGTAATGAAATAATCAGAAGAACCAAAATCAAACAAAATAGAGGTAGGAATGCCACCAATGCTACCTGTGGTCTTAATGACTTTGCTCTGATGCTCTTCCTATGGTTCTCAACAACTGCATAAATCATGTGGCTGCGTCCCATGTCACCTACAGTCGGCTCTGACATCTATGCCTTACCCTTGTTAGGGTTCTGAGGGAAATCTCTCCAAAAATTTCCCACAACTCCACATCCAAAACATCCTTTGATCTCCCCCAATGAGTAGCACCTCTAGTAGGTGCCCTAGAATCCTGTGGTGTGGATCATGATGATCCGGCTACTGCCCTGTTGTGGCCTCTTACGGTGAGCTCCTACTGACTAAGCTCTAGGTCCACCCTGTGTCTGATGGGACCCCTAGGAGGAGACCCCATACTCCGACCTCTCTGTGGATCAACTCTGCGGGAGTTCATGAGGTGGAGAGAGGCTGCTACACGGTGTTGTGGCCTAAAGGATGATTGTATTATACCCTGGCCACCACGAGGAAGAGGTACTGAACCTCTCGATCTACCATCCTGCATCTATTGTATGCGAGGTTTGGACTCGGTCTCTAGCTTGTTGGGTCTTACCTCGAGTCTCCCTCGTAATGTAGGCCTTCTTGACGGCCTCTACTAATGTCTACGGATAGTGAATCCACACTATACCTCCGATATCTAAATTCAGGCCCCAGATGAACCTATGAATCCACACCTACTCATCCTGCATGTACTCTACATACTAGAGTAGATCCAAAATCTACTCTCATACTCTGCTATTGAAAGAGAAGCCTGTCGGAGGTCATGAAACTCGTCGATCCTCTATTGTATGAACCTCCATGATAAATACCTGCTCTTGAATCTCTCCTCAAAATCTCCGGAGTTGCGACTCAGAATCTACATGGAGCTTTTGCTCCTTTGTCCTCCACCATACTCTGCTCCATCCCTCAGTAGATGGATTGCAACACGAGCTTTCATGTTGCTAGAACAAGGACAAAGCTTGAAGCAACCGCTCAAGCTCACTAGCCAAGCCTTTGCCTAGAATCCACCTGTATCACCTGAGTAATGTGAGGGCCAAAGCTTCAGGATCTCCCTGATGTGATCTGTTGTTGTGGTCTGTCGGCCTTTAGGTCTCTTAGCACACTCATCCCTAAGCCTAGGGTTCGAGACCTCTCTCTATGCTCTTGAAATCTTTCACCCTGTCTTCTAGGTGGTGACTCTGCTCTAGTTGACTCCACATGGGGGTTATCTCCTCTATGTTGTTTGTTGATTTGAGGAGATATGTGACCCTCGATAGAAGGGATCTATCATGACTAGCTATATGTCCTACACCTAATCCTTCGCAGAGTGGCATTGACATCTTGAATGGTGCAGTAGAATCTGAGGTAGAATGGCTGCCACACCCTGATCCAATGGTGGTGGTGGTGAGTCTGAGTCTCTATGAAGGTTCCTCTCACTCTGTCTAAGCCTCCTGTATAGACCAAAGTGAGAGTCAGTTCATTTTGCTAAGTTTACACAACTTCCATGTTTACTAAAACATACAAATTCTAGCTAAGTTGTTTTCTAGATTTACAAGTGTACTAGGTTTAAGTTTTCATGTCTCAAGTTTTCTAGTGTGCCCAATGGTCCAAGCCTTTAAACCATTACTCTGATACCAAACTTGTAGTGCCGTTTAAACAACCACTTGAGACCCAAGAAACAACCTAGGGTTAGCTAGAAAAATTATGGGATAATTTTTTTATTTGAAGTGTCTACAACCAGGTTGTAAGACAACGGTTGACCCTATTAGGTTCCGAAACAGTTCAATCTCACTAGGACATATTTTTCCTTCTTTAGCAATATGAAGTTTACATGGTTCAAAATTTATGGTTAGATGATTGATTAGGTTCGAGGAGAAATTTACCCCATACCCAGTCTCTAAAAGGCTCTGAGCTTTAAATGGATTTTTCTCATACTTAACACTTCCAAAATTTCCTAAATCATTTCCATTGGATAGGAAATTTTCTCACCTTTCGGTGATATAAAGAAGTCCTCCTAACTCCTTATATTTTTCAAGTTATGGGCCGACGGACTTTAGGGGAGAAATTTTCCCAAGGGATAATCCATGGGCCTAGGGAGGAAAAATTTCCCCCTTGCGGGTCAGTGGAGTGGGGAGGAACTTGGCACATTTTTCCTTTTTGGGAACAAAATGCATTCGTTCACTGCTGAGCTTGGGCGAGGGAGACATGTGTCTCTCCTTGGTTGGTTGGGAGAAATGGTGAGCCGATGGAGCGGATTGAGACTTTAAGTCTCTTTTGCCAAAATTGCAAGGGGACGAGTTAGTCGCGTTTACGCCAATGTCAGAAATGCCACGTGTCGCGTGTTAATTGGCACGAGAGACGAGGTGGTGAAAAACCTAAGGCATTATGCCAAAAGGGAGAAAAGTCCAAAAAACTTGCGCGGGCCCGCATGTGTGCAAAGGAGGAATTTCAAGGCAGGGCATTGGTGTAGGGCCATGGAGGAAAAATGATTTTTTTTTCTAGAGGGGAACAAAGAACGCTAAGTCCAAAAACCTCCGTGCTTACGCCTAGACATGTGTCAGCATGCTATTGGTCACGGGTTAGTAGGGATGGGGGAAAAATTTGGAAATTTTTCCAAGGTCCAAAACTTAAAAGGTTTAAGTTCAAAATGGGTCCGTCTCTCCATCGTGCCATGTGTCAGCACGTGATTGGCTATGGCCGGCGGGGATGCGGGGAAAAGTGGGAAAATTTTCCCAAGGTAAAATTTTCAAAAGACAAGTTTAAAACTAGTCAGCCCCTCCGAGGTGCCATGTGGCAGGTCCCGATTGGTTGCGGGATGGCGGGGCCATGGAATTTTGTGGAAATTTTTCCAAAGTCAAAAATTAAAGTTAACAGTTAGATTTATTTTATTTTTGAATGCCAATTTGAAGTAAAACTTCAAATGGCCATAACTTTTGATAGGAAGCTTAGAATTGGGAAAACAAGGACTTTCTAGAAATATCTCAAAGCCCTCTTTACACAAGAGTCATCAATTTTTAAATTTGATGAAGTTTAAGTGGTCAATTTGATGAAAACAATCTGCAGGGTTTTGCAAAGTAAACTGGTAATCTTTAACTTATAAAATTTCATTCAATTTTGAATTCTTACTTTCTCAACATGTCAATCAGACATGGAGACTTATTCTTGGATGGATTTAAGAGAGGTTTCAAGATTCAATTTAGTTGATTGAGTTGCAATTGATAATTTTCCATCTTTTGACAAAGCAAAAGCAAATTATGCTGAAGTTCAAATTGGATTTTTATAAAGTTCGAGGGTCCTTTCTTAAGTGTTAAGGTCAATTTGAGTTCCTTAGGACTTGTTACATCTAAATTTCAATGTTTCATATCTTATTGCTTGGTGCAAGTTTGAACTGCTCATTTCTTTGATAAATTTGATTGTCAGGTTTGGAAATTAAAACAAAGATCAACATTAAAGGTTCTTAAACATTTTTCCATCCTCCAAGTGTGAGAATTCATTTCCTTTCTAGTCTAATGCATTCAATTGATTTATTCAACCATTCAATAGAAATTATACAAATCCTGATTTCCAAATTCAACTCATTTCAAGAGAATAAAACACTATCTTTTCCTTCATACGCATTCTTCATTCCAATAGAGATTTGATTCACAACAACAATTCAATTCCAACACAATCATGCAAGTATGAGAAGGTAGAGCATTCCTTTATTTATTTCCAATAACAACTTTACAATTTATCTCTTTTCCATTTGATTTCTAAATAGAAAATGCAATGCATGTAACATCCTTTCACATTTCCTTTCAAAACAGAGAGTAGAATATAACTTCTTTACATTTCACATTCCAATTTCAATCTTCCATTATCAATACAAATATCTTCACATTACAAATTGCTATACAATTCATCCACTCCAAAGTGGGAAGGATTACAATGAACTTTCTCAAAGAAGGGACTGCCAAACTGTATATTCCTCTTGCTCAAAAATAGCAGCATGTTAGTTTCTTCATCTTTTCATCTTGATCACAACAAGGAAGGGGGAAAGGTAACACTCTCTACCCAACCAAGATATCCAATGAGAAGGGAGAAGCCATCCTTCCTCATTGGATGCAATACAACACATGGCAACAAAGGCTTCCACAACAAACATGCAACATTTTCACATTCAAAACACATTTCAAGAAGAATGTAGTTCACAACTACATTAAACAAGTGCAAACAAAACTGAGGCTTCATCAAGCAAGCCAACAAGAGCAAGGATCTATGGGGAAGCTACTTATGCCTCCCAATTGGGAATTGGGCATCCACCAAAAAAACAAACCGCCAATAATTCATCACACACATTTCCTTATGCCCCCCAAAAATCCCTCCTTATGCCCCCCATAGATTTCCTTATGCCCCCCACAAAGTAAGAAATGCAAGCTATTTCTTTTCCATGGTGGATCCCAATCCCAAACTCCCTCCACAATAAAACTGATGCCATTGGCATTCCTTATGCCCCCCCACATGGATTCCCCATAGCCTTCTCCTACACCATGTCCTAAGCAGTCTACCCAACCAGCCAACACACACATAAAACATTCACCATTTTAAACATGCATAGAAAGAGAAGAAACATTTTCAAAAGGCTCAAGTTCCTACCTCTCCATAATGGAGTTTGTCCCAAGATCAACAAGCTTCCCAATGCCAAAATGCAGTCCAAAATCAGCAACACACCAGCATGCAAATGACTCCAAACTCCTTTCACAAGCAAGGCTCCAAAACAGCAAGAAAAATTCACCCCAAGAGGAATAAGCAAAGTTTCAACAACCATCCAACAAGAAAGGAGTTTGAATTTTAAAGGAGAGGGAAGAGAAGAGGATGATGTGGATCCATGTGGGATGCCACATCATTCTTCCTCAACCCCAAGATAAAATTCAACATCATTCACCTAAACATAATAAATAAAATGAAAAATTGACTTACACACTCCAAAATAACTCATACCCCAAAAGGACTGAATTTAAAACATGTAAGAGAAGTGGAATTAAAACTTACAATTAGTCATTTCAAAATGCATTAAAAGGGTCTAAATTTAACCTCCAAACCATAAGTATGGTTGGTGAACAATTTTAAGAGGTGTGGGACAAGTTTAACTTGTCCCACAAGCCTCCAAATATAGCCCCTAAGGACAAATTCGAATTCCCAAAAGGATGAAGTGTTTCACACTCCAAAATCTATCTTACATTATCTTACACACTCTTACAACATTACATTTAAGGGAAACAACTTCATTAATTACATTCTTATGACATATTGATTTATTTATTTTAACACATGATTATCCACAACATTAACGTAACATATAATAACTAGTGAAAAGGGTAACACATCACAAAATAAACACATGCGAACTTTAATAAAGAAACCACATTAACAAAACATAAAGCCCCTATGGTCACATTCAAAGGTGATTCCCCCATGGGAATCCCTAACATAATACAACACACACACACACACACACACACACACACACACACACACACACACAACATGTTGCCATGGTGACCTTGTTGAATTCGGTTGGTCTCTAGTCCCCCGACATTGTTGTGATAATTTAAACCTACAAAACACAAATACCTCCTTCGGCCTCATGGCCATATCAGAACATCCAAAATGATATAAACAACATCTCAAGATCATCTAAACATGTGAATCACAACAACATCAAGAAATCAACATTATCATTTTTAGTTAATTAATCAACTATATCATCATCAATAATATTCCATACTAGGTCTACTCACAATATCCAATGTCACATGTCCAAATCAACATCTATAATATGTCCATGTCAAACAGTATATCATCATCCACATATAAAAAATGTCTCTAGTAATCATCATGCATAATAACTGAATCCAGATCAATAATAATCCTTGATCTAACATCTAACCATCATATTAAACAAAACATAATAGTGTCCCTAATAAGATCAACGAAGATCAAGATTAGTATCTAAAAGTGTCGAAGGGAAGTGGGCGCTGCAGGTTATGCAATAATGTAATAGGATATTAATATAAGATATAACATACATTTAGTATAAGGTCTTGATTAATATTTAAAATATGTTATTATGTTAAGAATAGCGTTGTGCAAATAATTTTAAATATACATAACACATTACTATTATAATGTTTTGTATATTTAGTGAGGTATCGTCTCAATTTTTATAATGTTATAATAATGATAGAAAACTTATAATGCACGTATAACGTTAATAAGGCTTAAGATATTAGTATAATAGTTTTAACTCCAAAATTGTTAATGTAGTATCATTTCACATATACAATTATTATTATATATAATATAATTTTATATGGTATGTATTGCCTATAATAAAGTCATATCATAATGCTCGACAGCCGAATCCAATGTGTATCATATTATTGACACCTTATGTACCATATTTTAATAATCAACTCTTAGGGTGTGAAATATATATAACAACGCTATATTGATGTAGTGTTAGGACACATTGCATCCAACGTAGGGTATAGTCTCTTCGGAGATATATGATAAAATTGGAATGATACAAATAAGATTAGCATGGCTCCATGTGCAAGAATGAGACACGCAAGCAATCGAGATACAACCCATCCAGGTCGCAATGAAGTGAAAAGCAAGGAATGAATTGATCTAGTATCGTATTGCATTAAAAAAAACCTAGTTTTTGAACAAAAACTTTAGGGGCATGACAAATACCTAGGCAACCCACAACCATATGGGGAGGCTACCAAGGAAAATATTATCACCCCAATTATCAAGATTATGGTGGAGGCTACTATGGAGGGTATCGAGGAGGATATACAAACGACTACCAAGGTGGATATAACAATTACCAAGATGATAGAGTATATCAAGGATATCAAGGAAGAGTGGGATGTATGAATACCCAAACTAGAGGTGTTCAAAACAACAATCAATAAGGGAAAATCAAAATGACACAAGAGGAGGAGCGTTAGAAAGGAGGCTTATAAATTGTTATAAATATGGAAAATATGGGCACGCAACATGAAACTATATTGAACCATAGCCTTATGGATTCGTTAAGCAAGTGGAAAACATGATTATTTAGTTTTCAAAAGGTGGCACAAATATATCAAAATGGAGTAACTAAGACAAAATCCTTGTGGAACAAGGCTACTAGAAAATGTGCAACATCTTACGTAGATTCCGCAAGATGGAGATTTATCGGATGAATCAAAAGAAGTAAGAAATGTATAAAAACATCAAGATCCAAACAAACAACTTACGGAGAATGAGGGAAAAAGAAGGTGCAGGGAAAAATATTAGAATAGAAAATCCTATAAAAAGGAGGGAATGAAAACCTTAAAAACCCCACATAGAGTTGCAGTAACCACTAGAAGTGGACACAAGAAGGGTAAGCGAAAAAGGAGAGAAGGTAAGAGAACAATGTGGGGTGATGTTTCAAGTGATGAAGAGTGGCACCATGATTGGTTTGATCCTAAAATAAATTAGTGACATGTGCAAATGAGTAAGGAGGTGGTGAAACAAGCACAAAACCAAGAAAATGAGAAGTAATTTTTTTGGAGAGGAAAAAATCACATCTCTAAAACAACTAGCTAATTTAACTATTAGACAAGGGTTGGTGGATAAACTTAAACAATTCTACAAATATTGGAATAAATAAGAACAAACAGAGATAGAGTATAGTGGATCAAATCTGCAAATACAAAGAAAAGATTGGATAAGTCAAAAATATATTTATTGGCTTAAGAGCTATCTTATCCCCAAAGACGGGGAACTCAATGTGGGTGATTGGAGAGATAAGACGCTTGACATGGTAGTGATTTGTGCTTGGATATTTTAATATATGGCCGTTTGGAAAATGTAGGATAATAGTTGGAAATTAAATGGGTGTGGCTAAATTTTTAATATTATTATTTATTTTCCATATTGCCACGTGTCACTTTTCCATTGGTCAATTGATGATCATGCACATGTTCAACACGTGCATAATCCCCAAAAATTTCCACTTACCCAAAATTTGGTGAGCCATAACTTTTGCATACGAACTATATTTCTGCAAGCGAGATATCCTGTAAAGCGTTTAATTTTCTCCATGCCATGGAACCGAAAGATGGCGATTCTCGAGAAGATCTTATATAATTGTTTCTCGTGAGGATCCTCTAGATCATTTGTAGAAGTATTGGTCCATGTAAGAGTTAGTCTTCATCACCTTCCATTCTCCTTCTTAGACTTAAATTTTAAATTTTGTGTATGTTCATCTATATCTTTCTTTGGTTGCTTTTCCATGGAATAAATACCCACGCAAACTAGGTAATTGTCTCCTCATTTGGCATTAATAGAAATTCCCAAATAATCTATAGGATTTATGTGTTGATCTGCATCTCAAAAATTGAAATTTCTACAAAAGTCAGTACTAATTGCTTCCATGTGCATGTTTTGGTTCTCATTTCTTGGGAGAGGGCCTAAACTTGAGAACAAAAATTGTATCCACACCAAGGGGATGTCTCTCTACATAATTTTCAATGTTTTATGCAAGTATCTATGTGTTGTTGTGGATCTCCTTCCCTTGTATACTCGGATATTTTCGTATTACCCTCCTCTAGTAAGATATCTAGTTTTGATGAAGATTGACAAAGAGTTCCATGTATTAATATTTGGCTTGTGTGTTGCCCACCAACGAGAAATGTTTATGGTAAGCATGTCATCTAGTGTTTCTATTCTAGCTTCTTCGTTTGGAAATACCTTTATATTTTTGCTAAATATTCTCCTACATACTCAATCCCCATGAATTTTGGTAAAATTTTGAGGAATGCCCCTTTGTTTAATCTAAAGACACATCTAAATTCTATCTCCACCACTTCATCTTTCTTTTTCTTGTCCCATGGGTCCCTGACATCTTTTATTGATCCACTATAATAGTTTCCAAGAGCTTACATAAGTCAAAAATATAATTGGATATAAAGATTTGGGATCCGATGTTTCACGAATTTTATTAGATCTTGGCGTAAATGTAAACATTATGTCTAAAACAACATGGGAGATGCTAGGAAGACCAAGATTAGAACATGTATGGTATGATATTGGCTTGGAAGATGGTTCTAAGAAATCCCTAATAGGATTTTTGAGGAATGCAAAAGTAGAGTTAGTGGGAATAAAGAAGGTGGTCAAATTTGAGGTAATAAAAACATAGACAAACATCCTACATACAATGTAATACTAGCCCTAGAATGGTTCAAAGATTGTAATGGTATGTTGAATTTTGATGAAGAGATTACTCTTGAAGTAGAGGTTTACTTGGTTCACCTTCCCTACAAAATTAAATGAGTACAACTCTGTCATAAGTATGGCATGATTCAGAAAACAACGAATTTTATGACTTATAAGGGGTATATGCCATAAATAAGATTTAGTGATTCAATAGATATTTTGAGCCTAGTTCAAAAGGAGAGGTGAGATTAGAGAGTGGAAGCTATGAATCAGATATAAACCAAGACATAGAGGCATGGCTCTGTGGAACTCCTAAAATAATATTCCGCAAGTTATTGCATATGATGTGTGTTACGCCATCCTCAAGAGAAGCAGTGGATGAAGACATAACATATTACTCCATGGAGGAGGAAGAGGACTCATATTGGTCCATAAAGGAGGAAGAAGAAACAATCGAGTTAGAATAATAATACTATTCCGTGGTGGAAGAGGACGAAACCACAACATATGAAGAAGTTATATATTACTTTATAGAGAACATAAAAACCAAAACACAAATAAAACAATCAATAAAAGATGTCGGGGACCCACGGGACAAGAAAAAGAAATATGAAGTGGTGGAGATAGAATTTAGATGTGTCTTTAGATTAAACAGAGGGCATTCCTCAAAATTTTACCAAAATTCATGGGGATTGAGTATGTAGGAGAATATTTAGCAAAAAATATAAAGGTATTTCCAAACGAAGAAGCTAGAATAGAAACACTAGATGACATGCTTACCATAAACATTTCGTTGGTGGGCAACACACAAGCCAAATATTAATACATGGAACTCTTTGTCAATCTTCATCAAAACTAGATATCTTACTAGAGGAGGGTAATACGAAATATCCGAGTATACAAGGGAAGGAGATCCACAACAACACATAGATACTTGCATAAAACATTGAAAATTATGTAGAGAGACATCCCTTGGTGTGGATACAATTTTTGTTCAAGTTTAGGCCCTCTCCCAAGAAATGAGAACCAAAACATGCACATGGAAGCAATTAGTATCGACTTTTGTAGAAATTTCAATTTCGAGATGCGAGAATCAACACATAAATCCCTATAGATTATTTGGGAATTTCTATTAATGCCAAATGAGGAGACAATTACCCGGTTTTGCGTGGGTATTTATTCCATGGAAAAGTATCCAAAGAAAGATATAGATGAACATACACAAAATTTAAAATTTAAGTCCAAGAAAGAGAATGGAAGGTGATGAAGACTAACTCTTACATGGACCAATACTTATACAAATGATCTAGAGGATCCTCACAGAGAAACACTGATATAAGATCTTCTCAGAATCAATTTCATCAGTTCCATGGCATGGAGAAAAATTAGACGTTTCGTCGATATCTCGTTTGCAGGAAATAAAGTTCGTATGCAAAAGTTATGGCTCGCTGAAATTTTTGGGTAACTGGAAAATTTTGGGGATTATGCACAGGTTGAACATGTGCATGCTCATCAAGTGGACCAATGGAAAAGTGACACGTGGCAATATGGAAAATAAATAATAATATTAAAAATTTAGCCACACCCATTTAATTTCCAACTATTATCCTACATTTTCCAAACTGCCATATATTAAAATATCCAAGCACAAATACCTACCATGTCATGCCTCTTATCTCTCCAATCACCCACATTGAGTTCCCATCCTTGGGGATAAGATAGCTCTTAAGCCAATAACTACATACACCACCCACCTATATAAATGCCTTCCTATTTTCATGCCCAACAAATGTGGGATCTTATCCCTATGTAAAATGCACCCCACATGGAGTGGGATTTGAACCTAGGCCGCTTGGGTAAAAAGATAGGTGCCCAACCATTGCACCCGGAGCTATGAAATGTTATAAAAGGAGCTATGTTTTACTAGTATAGACACGGGAAAGTGACTATGTTATTGTTTTTCTCATAACTTGAGCTAGAGATGGAATTTTGAGATGAAGTAAAAAGTGACTCCTATTATTTTTGGTAGAGGAACGTGATGAGAAGATTAGATTCTTATAGAAATATTTGTAAAGATTTATTTTCAATCTTTTAATATATCGGTCCCATTCAATAGGACCTAGATTTGTAGGCCACAAGTGCCAAACTCCGTTATCAATTCTTGTGTCAAATTGCTGGTGATTCATCTCTTTATTTTCTATTTTTACATAGTACTTTCAGTTTTAATTATTTTATTAAAAATACAAAAGGATATAATAGTCAATTTTTATATCAAAAATCAATACAAAGAAAAGTTAAGTGTGTGCACAATTTCTAGTTAAAATTGATTTTTAGATCAACAAACCCTTGAAGATAAGAGGAGAATATTGGGAATCATGGAGAGGAAAAGTTTGCAAAGGTCAACGATTATTGGGAAGAGATGAAAAATCAGTAAAATTACATAAATACATAAAGAATATCATGATGATTTCCCTAAAAACTTAAAATAAATCCTCGGGATAAAGGAATAAATGGGCATTATGAAGATTCAAATCAAATAAGAAATTAAACCACAATAAAAGAGACCATACACACTAAATCCAAATCTAAAAATTAAGGTGATTCATATTGAATAAGTCCATGGTGGTCCAAAATTAAAAAAATGGAGAAATAAGGATATGTGTTAATTATAAACAACTTAATAAATCTTGTGTCCATGACTCCTTCCCTACTCCATTTACAAAAGAAGTAGTAGAAAATGTGGCAGGAATGGAGGTATATTCTTTTATTGATGTAGTTTTAGGCTATCATCAAGTTAGACTAGCACCTGAAAGACTGACCAAAGGAAATGTTGTATATATCTTCCCTGGGTAGATATAGACAAGCAGAAGATTATAGAAATCAAAGAAGCTAAAATCCCTGACATTTATCGCCTTGGCGCACAGAAATGGTGCATGGAAATGAGTGTCGATAGGGAAATGTATGCGCCCTTGGTGCACAGAAATGGCGCATGGAAATGAGTGTCGATAGGGAAATGTATGCGCCCTTGGCGCACAGAAATGGCGCATGGAAATGAGTGTCGACAAGGAAATGTATGTGCCCTTAGCGCAAAATGGCGCATGGAAATGAGTGTCGGCAGAAATGTATGCGCCATGGCGCACGAAATGGCGCATGGAAATGAGTGTCGCAGGAAATGTATGCGCCTTGGCGCCTGAGAAATGGCATATGGAAATGAGTGTCGACAAGGAAATGTATGCGCCCTTGGCGCATGAAATGGCTCATGGAAATGAGTGTCGACAGGGAAATGTATGCACCCTTGGCGCATAGAAATGGTGCATGGAAATGAGTGTCGACAGGGAAATGTATGCACCCTTGGCGCACAAAAATGGTGCATGGAAATGAGTGTCGACAGGGAAATGTATGTGCCCTTGGTGCACAGAAATGGCGCATGGAAATGAGTGTCGACAAGGAAATGTATGCACCTTGGCGCATTGAAAATGGCGCATGGAAATGAGTGTCGACAGGGAAATGTATGCGCCTTAGCGCGCATTTAAATGGTGCATGGAAATGAGTGTCGACAGGGAAATGTATGTGCCCTTGGCGCACATAAGAGGATGTCGACACACACAGGGATGCGCCAAGGCGCACCTTCAGGAGGCGCAACATTTTGAGCGCTGACAGAAGCGAGCCCAGCGCGAGATATTCGAGATGGCCATAACTTTTGACTGGGAGCTCGGATTCATACAAGGTTGGACTTTTCGGAAAGCCTACGAGGTCCTCTGTCCAACTACAACTGGATATCTTTAATTGGGTAAGAACAAATTCTTAAAAATGAAAAATACAGTTCGCCACTTTTGGGTTCGGCTGGTTCTCACCTACCATCATTATGAGATGAGTTAAGTGCATTCGGAGGTGGTTGGGGTAGATTTCGAATTCCTCTCTCTTTTCTCTCTCATTCTTCCTATAAATTATAAGGAGGGCTTCTTTCTAAAGTTTGGAAATTCTTGTTTTGCCCCTCCTTCTTCTCTTCGGCGCAGTGAACTTGTGGAGTCAAACCTCCCATTTAAAATCGTAATGCAACCTCGCCTCTTGGCATTTTGCAGTGTCTTTGTATCAATCTTTGGAGCAAATTAATGCATGTCTCGTGGATGATTCTCAACCCTCTTTGTATTCATTTTTGCATCCTACCGATCTTTCACTTTGTGAATACGCTATCTCGTGCATGATCTTACATTGCATTTTAATGGTCTCGTGTTTATTGGCAAGACAGTGTTTCTTCATTCCTCGGTGCATCACCTTTGTAGTTTAGGTTTTATTTTATGCATCTTCTTACCCTGTCTCCTTGGCAAGTTAGTTTAGGTTTTGAGTAAACCCTCTGCATTTTTACGTGTGCATCTGAACAGAGGAATAGGAACCGGCCTTCATCCGGAGAGCTTTTCCATTTCGCGAGGTCCCACACTTGGGAAAAGCTCCATGTTATGCAATCGCACTGAGAGTCTCAACCCATCGTGTTGCAGACTTTCAGGGGTGCTGCGATTCGACATCAATAGTTTTGGCATGCCCGGTGGGACCAAGAGGTCATTCCACAGATTTGAAGGAACTTTCAAGAAATTCAGACTTAAAAATTGCAGGTTTTACAGTTTCAGTTTTTTTTTACCTTCCAGGCTGAACTTTGAAATCAATTTTCAAGGACTTAACTTGCTCGAAACAAGTCAAAATTTCACCAGTTGATAGATCGGGGGATAATCTTCAAAAGGGTATTCTTAGATTTTTGAGATTTTGACTTTCAAAATTTCATGGTTTTTTGATTTTCGGATTTCGGGTTTTCGGAAGTCTGGCATTTTTGGATTTTCGGGACTGTCATTCCAAATCAAATTCCAAACTCTAAAATATCAAAAATACAGGTCTTTCAAATTTTTTTTTAAATATTGTCAGGTTTGGTGTGTAACTTGGCAGAAGTCTACCTTTTGAGGCTCATTTTTCTAACACATCTGGCGACTCCGAAGGGGATAGAATTCAGCGGTGTAGCAGCAAAGGTTTCCCAGGCATATGAGAAGAATTCAAACCAGGTCCAATACTCGAGAAGAGGGGCTATTTGTCCACTTGCAACTTTCACCAGGTAGAGGAAGGAGAGGAAGAAGACCACAAAGATCACCATCTCCACCTAATAGGACTTTGTCTACACCTCCACCTGGTAGGCCTTTTCTCGCATCGACTAGGGTTCTTAGGCCAATCATAATGGCACATCTACCACCGAATCCCTTTGTCAATTTCACGAGTAGTAGTCCACTTGCCCTAAATGCTCAGAATCAAATTCCAGTTGCAACACTTAAGAATATCCCCTATTTTATGAGGAGAAAATCATACTACTCCTATTGATCACATCCAGGATATTGCTAATGCATGTGCAATCCACGAAATAAATGAAATGGATGTTGCAGTCAAGCTATTGGCTTCATCTTTCAAAGGCAAGGCCTTACAATGGTTTAGAGCCTTACACAGGAGGTCTATTACTTAATTGGAACCAACTTTGTTTCTCGCTCTTTGCAGCCAATTCGGGAGAGAGCGGACAATTTATCTTTATTGGAACAATAGACAACAATTAAAAGGGCTCCTAACGAGAAAATGATAGATTTCAACTTTAGGTTCCAACGGACATGGGACAGATTCCAATAGCTGTTAGGCCAATTGCCGAAGGAGCATTCCTTTATTTCTTAAAGGCTATAAATTCAGACATAGCCATGATGATCCAATCAATGGGAGGAACAACACTGCTGGGGCCTACGACACAGCTATCAGAGAAGAGAACTGTTTGATCCAAGCTAGCAAGCTTGCACCAAGGCCACCAATGCCTCTCTATCCGGATATGGGAAATCCTACAACCAGTCAAGCACCAGAGTTGAATCCCATTCCAACTCCTAGAAATCAAAGCAATAATGAGGCGTCGACTTCTTCAAATACTTCAAAGGAATTGTAGGAGGTTATGAAACAACTACAGAACCTTGGAAATGAGCTGGTGACTATCAAAAGACAAAGCAAGCTCAAAGTGCTAGACCGTATCAGCCTCAAGCACAGTACCAAGCTAGGCCCCCATACCAACAAAATAGACCACCACCTCAGGCTGCAAATCAAAACCAAAACCAAGGACAACCTCAAGCTGCCAGGCCATTTTGGCCGTATGATCCAAATACAGCGACGTCCTCAAGAGCCTTGGTCCCGACACAAAATAACATGGCACAGGAGTATGACTGGTGTTACCCTTGCAATCTACCTCACAATCAGTCAGCATGTTTTAATGGTGCACTGAATCAGGCCTTGATGGTGCAAACCATTGGTGTTCCTCAAGAACCAAGCCAGGAAGAGAATCAAAGAAGGAATGCAACAAGAAGGACCTCTGACAGAAACCACATTGGCCAATTGGCAGACGAAAGACTTCTGTGGAGTTAACCAACAGCCTTTTCGAGGCATGGCTGCCAATACACGGTCAAAGAAGAGAAATATAGGAGAGGAACAACCGTGTAATCCAGTTGTTTCTCAGTACACTCCTACACAACAAGGGGTCAGTAGACCAAACACAGCTCCAAATGTGTAGAATCAACCTAAGGTACCTGTTGTAGCAACACATGCACCTGTTCAAGCTCCAGAAAAGGTTGCGCCAAGCAAGGGACAACAAAAGGACAATTCATCCCCCTTCAACATCATCGATCAAATGAAGAAGACACATGTGAACATTTCCATGTGGGAATCACTGGCGATCCCAGGGCAATGAGATTTATTGCAAGCTGCAATGGCTAATTGGTCTGCCACAAATGTATCAAACCAGGGACATGAGAAAGTTCTCACTAATACAATGCAACATGATGGGGGCCAGACAAGAAAAAATTTGAAGCCTCCACCATTCTATGTTTCATTGATTGTTGGAAACCACTTGGTACACAACTGCATGATAGATTCAGGAGCAAGTAGTTCAGTGATGCCGAAGCAAATAGCGGATCAACTAGGTCTGAAGTATGAGCCGATCTTTGAAAGGAGTAGTACAGCTAGATGGAACGGCAGTAGGAACTATTGGAGTCATCAAGGGGTTAAGCCTAACACTACATTCATGTCCTAATGTTACAGTTTTGCAAGATGTGTCTGTGATTGACCTTCCGCCACTCTTTGCATTGTGTCTATCAAGGGACTTCACTGCAAAAATCGGTGGATATTTATCTGCAGATTGGTCGCACATGATTTTTAGGACAAGGTATGGAGCCAAAGCAACAATCAGGTCAGAATCAATTGCCAATTTCCATATTGAGCCTTATGTACCAGGTCCTATCAATGCAAATTGCTCAGTTTTTGATCAGGAGGAGTGTTCAAGTGATCTAGAAGTAGGTACTAAGGTCGAGGGAATTCCTGATTTAACTTTGGATGAATGGGCAAACAAGAGTCATGAATTTGACCCATACAAGGAAATTGAAGAATCTGAATTGGGCGTGTATTGTATACATGAAGAAAATTCACCCATTCCCGACATCATTCAGCCTGAACAAAAAGATGAAGACAAAGTTTGGAAATTATTCTTCGATGGTTCGAGAAGCAGACAAGGTGCTGGAGGTGGTGCAATGTTGATTTCACCACAAGACATCAAGTATTATTCAGCTTTTCGTTTCCAGTTTTCTTGTTCAAACAACACGGTGAATATGAGGCCTTGATTCATGGACTTCATTGGGCCAGGAAAAGGGGCATAAAGAACTTGCAGGTGTTTGGAGATAGCGAGCTAATCGTCAACCAAGTTAGGGGACAACATGCTACAAAGAACGACTTGCTAAAGAGCTACAAGAATAGGGTATGGGACCTCATTGAGGATTTCGAAGCTTTCAACATTGTATCCATACCCAGGAAGAAAAATGAAGCCGCAGATAGGCTCGCAGCAGTTGGAGCAACGTTTGATGTGGTTGACAACATCAGAAGAGAAAAAACACAGCCACACATCCATGTGGTTGTAAGGCCAGCAGTTCCAGATAATAACACAAGCTGGCAGGTGTTTGAGAACGATCAACAGATCGTCAATTTCTTACAAGAAGAAGCTGAATTCTCAGCTAGAAATCGGATGCAGATTAGAGAAGCAAGATGGGGATCAAGTAGTGTTGTGTGGACAAACAAGCTTCCTAAGGGTTTGGTAACATTGGAGTCTATCTTCAACCCTAACGACCAGTTTCGTAAGGAAAAGGCAAACATACAGGTCAAGAGAGAAGACTCAGAGCCGATTCCGGTTGGGGAAGGCAAAACACTTCAAATTGGTAAAGTGGCCACTGAGCAGGAGAAATCAGATTTCATACACTTTTCCAAGAATTTCCAGATGTCTTCGCTTGGAGCTATGAAGACTTAAGAGGATTCGATCCAAATTTGGCACAACATACCATCGAATTGGATCCAGATGCTAAGCCCGTCAGGCAGAAACAGAGACCGGTCAACCCTCACATTGAGCCTCTAATGAAGAAAGAACTAAATAAGCTAATAGAGGCAAGCATTATATTCCCGATCAAGCACTCAAGCTGGGTTGCAAACTTGGTTCCGGTCAGGAAGAAGAGTGGAGAAATCAGGTTGTGTGTGGATTTCGAGACCTAAACAGAGCATCTCTCAAAGATCATTACCCACTTCCTTCAATGGAACAAATATTGCAAGTAGTATCCGGTTCAGAGAGATTCTCTCTCCTAGATGGCTACTCAGGGTACAATCAGGTAATGGTGAAAGAAGATGACCAATTCAAGACGGCTTTCACCACCAAATGGGGGACTTATGCCTACAAGAAGATGCCATTTGGGCTATCAAATGCTGGGGCCACTTTCCAAAGGGCAATGGATATGGCATTTAAGGGATTGATCAATAAAATAGTTTTGATATATCTTGATGACATCACTGTATTCTCAAAAAATGCAGCGGATCACCTCTGTCATTTGAGGCAAGTATTTCAGAGGTGTAGAAGATTTGGGGTATCATTGAATCCCAAAAAATGCATATTCTTGGCTCACGAGGGAAAACTTCTAGGCCATATTGTTTCAAAGGAGGGATTGATGATTGACCCAGAAAGAGTTGAAGCAATTCGAGCATTGCCATTGCCAAGTCACAAGAAGGCTCTTCAAAGCTTCTTGGGAAGGATCAATTTTGTCCACAGATTTGTTCCAAACTTTGCATCTCTCGTAAAACCAATAACGCTAATGTTAAAGAAGAGCATGGAATTTAAGTGGACATCTGAAGGTAAGGCAAGTTTTGAGGCAATAAAAGAGGCTATATCTCAAGCTCCGACTCTCATCAATCCAGACTTCTCCAAGGACTTCGTGTTGTATGCCTTCGGTGGTGGAGACACAATTTCTGCAATCCTGGTCCAACAAAACAAAGGAGGATTAGAACAACCAGTTGCTTTCTTCAGTCAAGGCTTGGAGGAATACGAAACTAGGTACTCTTTCATTGAAAAGCATGTCCTTGCAGTAATCAGGAGCTTAAAGAAATTCAAGCACCTAGTCTCAAACAACAAAATTCAATTGTTGGTCTCTCATGCGGGAGTCGGGACTTCCTTCTAAACAAGGATCTGAATGAGAAACGTGCAGGATGGATAACTCGTGTCATGGAATATGACATCGAGATCAAGGTCACCAAACTAGTACGTGGGAAGGGACTATGTGAGCAGCTAGCCTTGAGTCAACAAGTTGAAGCAGGTGATGAAAAAGAGGCTGCCTTAGTACTACAGGATAACCAAGAACAAGAAAATGATGATGTGCCCACTCCTTGTTGGACTCAGAATGTGATACACTTCCTACAGATAGGCCTATGCCCTCTAGAAATGAGAAAAGAAAAGAGGAGATACTTCAGATTACAAGCCATTCCATATGTGCTTGTTGGTGGTGTTTTGTTTAAGAAAGACATCAATGGAGTTCTATTGAGGTGCATTGGGGTAGGCCAAATTGAGAGGGTGTTACGAGATTTTCACGATGGAGATTTTGAAGGACATTTCGCCCCACGAGTAAAAGCTCTCAAGATAATGAAGGCAGGGTATTATTGGCCAACAGTCTTCAGTGACTACTATACATGGATAAGAAAGCGTAGGAAATGTGCACTCTTCACAGTAAAGAAAGACTAGCGGTGCTTCCACCGCACCCAATTCTGGTTGACCAACCATTTATACAATGGGGATTGGAATTCGTCGGGGTCATCAATCCAAACTCAAGCCAAGGCCACAAGTGGATTCTCACGGCAACGGACTATTTCACCAAGTGGACCGAAGCAGTAGCACTCAAGGAAGTAAATGAGTCTAACATACTAGACTTTTATGAAGGAATATTGACCGAGTGTTCGGTGTGCCGCCACTATCATATCGACAATGCATTGGCATTTATAGGTTCCAAGATTATAGAATGGGCTGTCAAGAATGGAATCTATTTGAGCACCTCTTCAAATTATTACCCACAGGGTAATGGACAGGTAGAGTCTACGAACAAAAATTTGCTAAGAATCATCAGGAGGACTCTGGATGAAAATCAAAGAACATGGCATACCAAGCTAAAATCAGCATTATGGGCTGACAGAATAACACCAAAGAGGTCTACAGGTAATTCCCCTTACAAGTTGGTCTATGGAAAAGAGGCAGTATTGCCTATATCATTAGAACTGCCTACATTGGAGTTCATGAAGCAGTTGGAGTTGGCTGAGTTCGAACCAATGGAGGCTAGGTATGCAGAGTTGATGGAATTGGAAGAAATTAGAGAACATGTAGTTCAAACAATTGAGAAAGATTAGGCCTTGGTGAAAAGATGGTTTGATAAGAAAGCAAGAGCAAGGACCTTCCAAGAAGGAGACCTAGTTCTGAAATGGGATGCAGATCGGGCAAAGCCAGGAAGGCATTCCAAGTTTGATGCCATTTGGAGTGGCCCCTACATGGTCACAGGATGTAAGAATAGCAATGCCTTCCAATTGTCTACTTTGGATGGAGGAGAACTCCCGATTCCGGTTAACGGAATCTATCTTAAACATTGCTACTAAAAGGAAAAGGTTCACCCTTGTAAATATTAGCCTAGATTTAAATTCCTCTAAGTGCGTATGCACATTGTCTTGTTGTAGTTAGGTTTCTGTTTCCCTAAGTGCTCCGGCACAGGTTTTGTTGCTCTCAGGTTGATTTCTACAGTTCAGAATGCTGTCAGAGAAGAAGTTGCGGTATCAGGCTCGAGATCAGATATCAGGTTGGTTTCAAGTTATTGCTTATGACTCCATGCCCAACGGATTGCTAAAAGGTCACTGATCTTCTACCTAGCAGGCAGGTAATCCCATTGAGTCGCCAAATTGTTGTATATATCTTCCCCCAGGTAGATATAGACAAGTAGAAGATTATAGAAATCAAAGAAGCTCAAATCCCTAACATTTATCACCTTGGCGCAGAAATGGTGCATGGAAATGAGTGTCGACAGGGAAATGTATGCGCCCTTGGCGCACAGAAATGGCACATGGAAATGAGTGTCGACAGGGAAATGTATGCGCCCTTGGCACACAGAAATGGCGCATGGAAATGAGTGTCGACAGGGAAATGTATGCGCCCTTGGCGCACAGAAATGGCGCATGGAAATGAGTGTCAATAGGGAAATGTATGCGCCCTTGGCGCACAGAAATGGCGCATGGAAATGAGTGTCGACAGGGAAATGTATGCGCCCTTGGCACACAGAAATGGCGCATGGAAATGAGTGCCGACAGGGAAATGTATGCGCCTTGGTGCACAGAAATGGCACATGGAAATGAGTGTCAATAGGGAAATGTATGCACCCTTGGTGCACAGAAATGGCGCATGGAAATGAGTGTCGATAGGGAAATGTATGCGCCCTTGGCGCACAGAAATGGCGCATGGAAATGAGTGTCGACAGGGAAATGTATGCGCCCTTGGCGCATGGAAATGAGTGTCGACAGGGAAATGTATACGCCCTTAGCGCATAGAAATGGCACATGGAAATGAGTGTTGACAGGAAATGTATGCGCCTTGGCACACGTAAATGGCGCATGGAAATGAGTGTCGACAGGGAAATGTATGCGCCCTTGGCACACAGAAATGGCGCATGGAAATGAGTGTCGATAGGGAAATGTATGTTCCTTGGCACACAAAAATGGCGCATGGAAATGAGTGTCGACAGGGAAATGTATGCGCCCTTGGCACAGAAATGGCACATGGAAATGAGTGTCGACAGGGAAATGTATGCACCCTTGGCGCACAGAAATGGCGCATGGAAATGAGTGTCGACAGGAAATGTATGCGCCCTTGGCGCACAGAAATGGCGCATGGAAATGAGTGTCGACAGGGAAATGTATGCACCCTTGGCACACATAAGAGGATGTCGACACACACAGGGATGCGCCAAGGCGCACCTTCAGGAGGCGCAACATTTTGAGCGCTGACAGGAAGCAGGCCCTGGCGCAGATATTCAGATGGCCATAACTTTTGACTGGGAGCTCGGATTCATGCAAGGTTGGACTTTTCGGAAAGCCTACGAGGTCCTCTGTCCAACTACGATTGGATATATTTAATTAGGTGAGAACAAATTCTTAAAAATGAAAAATATAGTTCGCCACTTTTGGGTTCGCTAGGTTCTCACCTACCATCATTATGAGATGAGTTAAGTGCATTCTGGAGGTGGTTGGGGTAGATTTCGAATTCCTCTCTCTTTTCTCTCTCATTCTTCCTATAAATTGTAAGGAGGGGCTTCTTTCTAAAGGTTATACATTCTTGTTTTCCCCTCCCTTCTTCTCTTCGGCAGTGAACTTGTGGAGTCAAACCTCCCATTTAAAACTGTAATGCAACCCTTCCTCTTGGCATTTTGCAGTGTGCTGTATCAATCTTTGGAGAAAATTAATGCATGTTTGTGGATGATTCTCAACCCTCTCTGTATTCATTTTGCATCCTACTGATCTTTCACTGTGAATCTGGCTATCTGTGCATGATCTTACATTGCATTTTAATGGTCTGTGTTTATTGGCAAGACAGGTGTTTCTTCATTCCTCGGTGCATCACCTTTGTAGTTTAGGTTTTATTTTATGCATCTTCTTACCCTGTCTCCTTGGCAAGTTAGTTTAGGTTTTGAGTAAACCCTCTGCATTTTTACGTGTGCATCTGAACAGAGGAATAGGAACCGGCCTTCATCCGGAGAGCTTTTCCATTTCGCGAGGTCCCACACTTGGGAAAAAGCTCCATGTTATGCAATCGCACTGAGAGTCTCAACCCATCGTGTTGCAGACTTTCGAAGTGCTGCTTATTCGACATCAATAGGCAACATTTTCCACATAATAGGGGTTGTTCATATATATTTTGATGTCTTTGGTAAGTCGAAGAATGTATCATTGTATTCAACCACATAATTTTCAATATATTTTTATATTTTATACATGATTAATTTGAGGTATACATGGATGAATGGATATTTTATGGGTTCTAGAGAGATTACATACGGGTTTTACGCCTCATGTTTGAAATATGTGTGTTACAAATATCCTTAAATTTGAGTGTGTATTCTTAACATCATTTGGGAAATTGCTTGGGCATATAATTTACAAGGAAGGGTTACTAATAGATCCACTTAAAATTTCAGTAATAGTAACATTGTTACCACCCAAAACACAAAAGGATATCTACACTTTACTTTAGCATATAGGGTATCATCGGAAGTTTATAAGGATTGATTTAAAAAATATGGGAATTTGTAAAACCCTCGATATTTCAAAGTCACATGCAATAAATAAAACACTAAAGTACATATATGACCCAAGCAATAAGATAAATGAATTTAAAACCCTAAGTGCAAGAGGAGGATAGAATTCAGTTGGTTTCACAATTAATCCTAAAGTGTACCAAACTAGAAAATTGATGAACATGAGGAGGAAACCATCACAACTGTGCTCAGAAAATTGTGCGACTACCAAATATTCTTAGACTGGGGCACTTGGATCAAGTCGGGGCTCTGGTCTTTGGAGACTCGATTCTAGGTGCTCGTGACTATGAGAATGGTCAAAATATTATTTCCTCTATGTCACAAGATGGTACTTTCCTTTTTTTTTGACGCCCTGTGTATCGCATTATGCTCGCAAAATTTCCCTGTAACTTGTAAAACAAATGATCTCCTACAAAGCCACAAAACATATCAAATCCTAAAAAAATATGAAAATGGGGAGTTGGGGTGACATTGGCAGTCACCCAACAAAGTGAGATTACAACCAAGGGTTGCACTACATTTCCAATTCCATGTAGTTCTCGTGTGTGTGTGTGTGTGTGTGTGTGTGTGTGTGTGTGTGTGTGTGTGTGTGTGTGTGTGTGTGTGTGTGTGTGTGTGTGTGTGTGTGCAAGAATCATTCCCTAGGTAGCTCTTATGTAAGATGCACTTGATAGTGAGCAATAGCTAGATGTAGCAATGTAAGTAGATGTGTGGATGGAAAAATGAACTTCCCCTCCTATGCGTGTATGCATAAAATGCAGTCCCTTGTCCCTTGAGTGAGTGTTAGATGGATGTTTTGATGCTCTTATAATGCCTTTGGATGTAACCTTAGGTGGTCATAGTGGATTCTTAGAGCTTGGTCCCTTATTATGGTCACATAGCTTTATCATATGATTCCCTTAGTTTAATTTCCTAATTTACAATTGAAAGGTCGACCCATAGTAAAATAAGATTCCCAAAATATAAAATATGCCCAAAAGGAGTGAGTAAAGTAAATAGAGGTCAGGGTGCCCAGAAGGATGAGGGCGCTTGGGTGTTGGCATCCTAGTCGGAAGCTGGTGTCTAGATTCATAAAAGATAATGTAATAAAGTATCGATTGGGTTGTAGGCTGTAAAAGGCGGTAAAGAGTACATAAAACACAAACAAAAGTCCAAAGATAGTTGTCAATTGATAGTTTTCTCACTAAGGAATCATATGAATATTAATATGTGACTAGGACCTAGAAATGTATACAAAGTGCATGATTTAGTGTCTACATTTTCCCCCACTTTATGTTGTTGAGTGAGTACTCGATAACATAAAGTAGATAAGAGATGTGTACATGATAACCATGTATATTAATGGTGAAAGCATGTTGAGGAGACAAGAAAAAGCGTGGAGTGATAAAAATGAAGCATGAAAGATAAGCTAGGAAATAGGAAGTAACCTTAGGGGTGAAGCATATGAGTTGTGTCATGTTGTACATGTTGTCATTGTCATGTTTGTGTTGTGCTTGATACTATTGATTTTTAAGGATGAGCCTGCAAAAAAAGAGAAAAAGAGTATTCAAAGTCGTGTATGTGAAAAATTTGATCCAAATATGTAAAAATGTGAAAAGTAATAGGTACACCTAATCCGTGATGAATGAAAATGATAGAAAGTATCCTAAAACGCTGTAGAAGAGTGATTTTTTGGGCGATCTCACGCCAAGAGAATTTTTTTTTGGGTGATCTCATGCCCAGCGTGAGTTTTTGGGTGATCTCATGCGCCGCAGAAGAAGCGTTGGGGAGAAAGGTCTAGTGTTATTCTCCAACCCCGATCGCTTCCCGATGATTTATACACTGCTACGAGATGGTATGATCCTACTTTTTCTAGTTCAATCCATTTAGATCCAATTTGATCCAATGCAAATAGAAAAAATTAGATAACATGCATGCTGATTGCTAGAGGATTTTTCTTGTACTATGTGAATTGTTGTGTAAACTCATTGAAAAATGTGTCAATCTAAGAAAAAAATTGTAACTTCCCCCTAGTCATATGCACCTCGAAGGATTAGGAGTGCTCAAGTACTCATGTCTGCATGTGGGCACCGACGTCTATGATGTTTTGAGGACCCAAGTCAAATTTTGATCCCTTTTTGTAAGTGTATATTGTTATGTTCTTATATTGTGTAATTTTGAACTGTAACCATGTTCCACTAAATGGGACGACCGATTCACCCAATGCATGCCCCCCATGTTTAGGGTGCATGTAACGTCGTTAGGAGGATGTGACCCAAAGGAGAGGAATGGATTTTGATCTAAAATTGATTCCCTACAGGGGGAATATGCATGGTAGAAACCAAGGCACATGCAAACAAAGTGGCTGAAACATGTGTTAGTGCAATCAAGGAAAATATACATATAAAAAAAAAGTGTAATCTAGAAAGAAAAATACAATGTATACCTGTTAGCATATGGATTTACATGCATGCAAATGATATGCAACAGTGTGGGAATGAAGTCCCTCCTCAATGAAGGTGAGGCTGCCTTTATTGAAAACCAAAACTATATTTACATCTATACATTCAAAATTGTATGTGGGGGTGTTTTGGAACATCAATGGAAAGAAAAGTGAATGAGAGAGATGGAATGGAATGAAGGAATGGAAAGGAATGAATGGAAGGAACATGCAAGAGTTAGGTAAAAGAAAATCCTAATATTGCATGGAGAAGAACAATCAATAACTAACACAAATAAAATAGAGTTTGCATTAGCTAAACAAGAATGAGTAAAAGGGAACACATGTGAGAAAGTAGATAATCAGAGCTTGATCATTGTGAACTAGAACAACATATTAGTAGCATTGACAATAAGATCCAAGACAATATTCACATGCAAGATTTAAAACACTAACATCTAATGAACATAAGAACATCAAATGCTAAAAGAGATAATGAATGGGACACAAAGTTCATATTTCATTAACTCCAAAATGTCTTCTCAAAAGAACACAAAGTTTCTTTCTTTGAAATAAAGCTTGCATACAAAAGTATTTTCTTCTCCTCTCTCAAAGTCACCCTTACAAATGAGCCCTTGACTTCTTTTTATAACCAAAAGTTGGTTACAAAGTAGTTAGAGTTTTAAATGCACATTAAATAGGGCACTTAAGTGACTTTTGACTTTTTCAACCAACTTTATTAAAAGCAACTAAAAATAGAAACCACTTAAGTTAAAAAGTCATTTAAGGAAAAATACATAAATAAAAGAAATGGGTACATGTGGACCCCACTTAAATGACTTGGATGCACACCTAGACATCCTAGTCAACAATGCGCCACCTAGATCAAAACACCTAGGGTCAGTGCCTTATCCATTGGGCCAAGAGTCCACCTATCCGGTCGTACGGGAATGAACTCATTGATTGTGCTATGCAATCCTCCATATGATAAGAGAGCCAATCTTGAAACTTGAGCAATTCATCCACCCCTCCATTTGAGAAACATCTTGGTGTGAGAAAGTTCGTCTTCATTCGTATTCACATTCACAATTACACACAATTCTCCACATGCTCCGAATAGCCTTCCATGATGAATTATTCATTTTTCGTGAGACTGTAGTCGTTACGCCACCTTGGCTTATCAGAATTAAACTTTTGATCTTTCGCCATTGAGAAAATCTTCCAAGAGCCAAAATTTCAATTCACTTCCTAGAGTTATGTATTTTGTCTTTTTCACCATCCCAAAGTGTTGGCATTCTGATCCGATCATGATCATCCAATTCGAGAACACTCCAACTTTAAGATTGGCCAATGAAGTATCGTACCCACTGTTAACTGAGAGCTGACATGGACACACTAGAATGATGTGGTCTTACTTGATGATCCACACAATTACACTTATCATTGGTCTTGGTTTGTCGATAAATAGATCCACTACAATGATCAATTGAAAAATTGATGTAGAAAATATTATCCCATTATTGATCTCTGCCGATAACCATGGCTTTTGACTCCGAAGAGACCTATGCCAATAGCTACGACTTATACCACATAATGAGGAAGTCAGAGGTTGCTTCCGCTTCGGAGCCATTGGAGTTGAATCACCACACTGTGTAGGTTTCATGGTGCATCCATGCAAGTGATGACCAATTTAGAACAAGCATCAAGAAAATTGTGACTCGCCTTCGGTTGATATGCGATCGCAGAATTGACTTATGTCGACATGTCCCAAGTTAGTATCAGCGATGTTCTCATACTCTGAATGGAGCATCGAGGTGAGTAGAATGCCTTGGAATCCATACCACAACATCATTTTGTTTGAAGATGACATGATTGTGATAGAAGCGTGATTTCAGGCTATTACTTCCATCTTACAAAACTACACAAATCACCTGTAAAACTACCCGGGAAAAATAACAAATCTTGTTCTGAGAAGTTCTCACTGGATGAGGGAGTTTATTAAGGTACCACAAGTTTTCATGTCAGAGAATTTTTTCCAATCAAATTCTTTAGTCAAATATTAAGGGTCAAAGTTGACTCTTCTGAGACTGCTAGGAAAATGCAAGTGTAAAACTGCGAAAATCCCGTTTGGTTTTAGCCTAGTAAAAATATCAAACATCACCCTGAGCATCTAAAACTTGGCAAGGGAGCATATGAAGGTGAGGATAATTGAACGAAACAATTAATTTCTCTTGAAGATTATCTGAGTCCAAAATATCAACTCTCAAAGTGAGTCACCTTAACAAAGCTAAAAGCGAGCGCGCAACAAAATCATGCAAACTGCATTTTATTTGACTCCATGAAAAATATCAAACAAGGTGCTGCAAATTTGAAATTTGGAAAAATATTAGATGAAGTTGATAAGAATTCAAATAACCAAACCATTTCTCTTGAAGATCATCTGGGCTCGAGATACGGATTCTCAAAATAGGCCTTCCGCCAAGCTGAAATTGTACGCGCGGCAAAATCGAGCAAACTGAGTTTTTCTTGGGTTCGTGAAAAATATCAAACAAAGTGTTGTACACTTAAAATTTGGAAAATGAGTAAACGAATATGGGGAGAATTCAACGAACTAAACCTTTCTTCCCGACAATCATCAGACTTCGAGATATCAAGCTTCAAAGTTGATTACTTCAACAGTTACAAAACGTGGCAAAAATAATAATTGTTTTTTTTTAAATATCCGGTCAAAATGGCTCCGCGTAGGATCAACTTTAATATTTTTAATTCACTATTTCTTTGTCTTTCCGGATTCTGGTTGCTTCAGCGTGAAGAATTACTTTGATTTTCTGGCAATGCGTGGGTTGCACAAGCCTGATATTTTTCTTTGGCAGCAAGTGATCTTGTTTCTCCTTCCTTGGCGTATTGATCTTATTTCTCCTTCCTAAGCATGCGTTGATAACTGGCTGAAACTTATTATTTCTCCCATGCATGGCATTCTAGGCATTTTCCTTCTTTTGTTTAAAATAATAAAATAAAACAATACCTATGCATGCGTTGATTTTTCCCTTTGGCTGTTTTTATTCAACTTGCTGGAAGGTTTTTTTGCTTTCATTTGTCTTATGCTTGTGTAGATTCTCTTTGGCATGCGTGGAGGGTTGGGGAGAAGCTCTTTTGGACTGTTATGTTTTTATTTTATGCATGTGTGGCCTCCTTTCACCTACAAATGCGTTGAAACTGATGCTTCTTTTATTCTTTCCTTCTTGTTTGTCTCCATGTGGATTCTTCTGTTGTTGCCTTCGTTGGAAAATTGTTGTTCACTTCGGTCTGATTTTGGATTGTTTCTGCTGCACAAAACAACAAACAATAAACACAGACTACCAATTGCATACGTGGGTATTCCTTTATGTGGTTGTGTGCATTGCAAACAGATTTTACTCTTGGCGTGGCTTCTTGGAGCAAGGTGTGTGGCACAGAGCATAGAGAAGTTGTAGAAAATGAAGAATGATGGCTTCTTGTGTGATTTAGAAATAGAGACAGCTACCTAGAACTCTCAAGGTTGCCTGGCTCTAGCTAATGCCTGTGCCAGGTTTCCGTGTGAAAGCCAGGTAGTGCCTGTAGAACAAGCTTTTCCTTCTTCTAGCTCTGGATATCTGCAATATTTCCTTGTTTCTCCTTCTTCCCAAATTCCTTTGCTTCTACAACCTCTTGTAACCGTCTCCTTCTCAATTTCGGATGATAGAAGCAAAATTAAAATTGTCTACGACAATTGGAAGCGGAAGAATAATTTTCTTGGCACTTGCTCTCGGCGATTACAACAATTAATAAAAATAGAAAAGCTCTCCCAAGTTTTTCGAACAACTTCCATGAGTATTAAATTAATATTCATTAATTTAAAACCCATAAAATTTAATAAATATTAATTTTATTAAATTTCAGGATGAATATTAATTAAATAATTAAAACACGGTTTGTGGCGTAACAAGAGAATGACTTATTCAAAATGAATGAAACGAAAGCCAAAATGACCATGAGAATAAGACGATGGCGATGAAGGATAAAAATTACGTGAAAGAACACTTTAACATTTTATATTTTTTTAATTTTGTGAAGTCAAAATTAGTGATAACAAGATCACGAAAATATTGTTTCAAACATGGGACATCACTCACAATTTCACAAGACAATCAATGTCGAAGCGGTCAAAAGCATACAATGTGCACACAAGACAAAGGGTAAATCCTGCAAACAATGGAAAACAATAGAAAACAAGACCAAACACAAATTGTAGAAAGCAAAGTAACAGACAACCATGGTGGCAAATAGTTCTGCAAAGAAAATGCTACACATGAGGCACCCTTTAACATGTTAGAAAAATAAAAAGTATGTCAAGACGTGTATATATCGATAGAGTAGTGTGCTAGTAAGAATAAGTAGTAGTATAAAAAAAAAAAAAAAATAGCACCCGTGATGTGTACAAAAGAAGATGCCCTCGGGAGCCACTTTGTGGGACCTGGTAAGAGTTATAGTGCAAGTATCCATGTTGCGTGCAAAGATCTATAGGAAGCATGCATTCACAACTAGAGAGAAAGTGAACACACGTGTGTATATATAGAAAGAGAATATCATATGAAATATCTATATGGCATGGAAATAAAGTCGTCATGTAACTAGTATAAGAAAAGAAATAATATGTGTAACCAAGATATACGGTATGTTGTTAATGAGTGAGATGGAATGATATGAAATGTGAATGGGATATGGGTAGCATTCCCCATGAGTGGATGTGAATGAGTATGAGATGAGGTTCATTTATAAAATACCCCTCGCGATACCAATAATGAACCATAGAAATAGAGTGTGTCATCAAGAAAATGGTTTGAATGTGTGTGCACTAGGAAGATATGATCAATGAAATATAAAGCATAATGATTAATAGTGAGTGTGGTTAGGTTCATTTCAGATTGATACCCTCAATAGTTGATTATGAATCGTGGAGCTAGAGTGCGTCATAGGGTAGTGACGATGTTTGATAATGTGATGCTAGCAAGATGTGTCGTAAACATGCAGAGTGTGAAATGTGTCGTGTGTATGATGTGAGGTTCATTAATGTAGTATTCCCTCAATAGTCAAGTGTTAACCATAGCACAATATTGCATTATAGGGTAATGATGATATAGGTTGCATGTATCAAGATGTGTAAGATGTATGAGGAAGACTAAATGTGAAGCACATAGCATGATAATAAAAGTGTGAGACGCCCGAGAATGTAATAAGGGGGGAAGAATAAGCATGATGCCCCCCAAGTGCATGATGATGAGAATGATCAAAAACATCATATAGGAGATCATCACTATTATGGTCAAAGCCAAATGGAGATGTGTTAGAGACCTAGTAAGCAATAGTATGTGGTTGATCATGTAAGGAGCCATTACGGTGTAGATTGTACATGCCTATTGCATATTCTTTGTTGGTGAAAGGTGGTAGTGGACATCCATGTGCATACCAACAAGTAAGATTTTGTGAATAGCTGAGAAATGAATCATTTCAAATAAAAATACGGCCGAAGGGCATGGGGAATGAAATTTTGATATGATTAGGATCTAAAGTGCCACCAATATAGTCAATCCAAGACTGCCCAAGAGTAAGCGAAGAAGTGTGTGCAATAAATATTGATAAATATAAAACAAGAAGACCATAAGTAGTAGTGAGATGAACATATTCATGATAGATGTGTGGTGAATGAGGTAGGGGTGAAGATCATTAAGTGTGAATCCAAGTTGAGCCAAGCCATCATATGTGCAAACAGTGTGAGCAAGTGGGATCAAATGGAATGTGTGGCCAATAAGCATTATTCGGGAAAAGAGTGCATGTACAAGGAGGGAGCACAAATGCAGGTTACTCATGATAATACAAGGAAGGTGTTATGCAACTATAAGTGCTCCATGGGAGGAATTGTCAAAAAAGAAGACAAAAAAATAAATTGAATGAACCAAGGAGTGTGATAATGTTTATGAGACATTAAAAGATAAAATACTACATGCTCCAATTCTTATATTTCCAAATTGAAAAGTACCTTTCCATGTACATGTAGATGCTTCTGGCACAACAATAGGCATGGTCTTATCCCAAGTATGGGACAAGATGGACCATCCAATAGCATTTGCAAGTAGAAATTTGGTCAAACCAGAGCGGAAATATTCTACAACTAAAAGAGAGGCCTTAGCAATGGTGTATGATTTGTAAAAATTCAGGCACTATTTATTGGATACACCTTTTTGCTTCTATATAGATCATGAACCATTAAAATATTTGATAAATAAACCAATGCTACAAGGCAGAGTTTGTCGATGGTTAATGTTACTCCAATAATTTTAGTTTACCATCTCTATGAAGGCCGGTAAATTGACCAATGGGAAATATTATTGATCAAAAATTGATAATGGAAAGGAACAAGGAATGATTGATGATGATTTCCCAGAATCTCACTTATTCCTCATAGAAGCGCCCAAAGAACTAGAAATTATTGTCATTCTTTTTTCTACTAGGGAGTTTCTCGTGGGATACACAAAAGAAATAAACAAATATTAGTGATACAAGAATTCTCATTCACATTGATCTGCTAAGTGACCTTATACAAGGAAGTGAGAGGTGAGATACTAATAAGAGTGGTTCTACAACATGAAAGAGAAAACATTTTAAAAGAACCACATGAAGAAGTGGTATGCAACTATGTAGAAAATTCTTCTAGTAAGCCTATGGTGACCCATACCATTTAAAGATGCAAATAACCACATTAGAATATTGGATTCATGTCAAAAATTTAGAAAGCCTAATGCAAGGATGAGATGTCATTGAAACTTGTTCTATCTATAGCTCCATTTTAAAAATGGGCATATTTTACTAGACCCATAGAACCCGTGACAAGGCACTCTCATGCAAGGTTCATTGTTACATGCATAGAATACCTCACCAAATGGGTGGAAGAAATTCCAACCAATGATTGTATTACGAGAACAACTACCAAATTAATCTATGAAAACATAATTACATTGTTTGGATACCCGCTTAAACTTACAATTGATTAGAGGAAACATTTTGTGAATAATACTATGCAAGAATTGTTAAAACACTTCTTCATAAATCATAATAGAAGCACTCCTTATTACCCACAAGAAAATGGGAGGATGGAAGAATTTAATAAATTCCTAAAAAATCATTGAAAAAGATATGTTCATCAAAAATGTATATTGGGACCTTAAGATACCTATGGCCTTATGGGCATATAGGACTACCTATAAAAACTCACTAAATATTCTCCATTTCAGTTAGGGTATGGATTAGAAGTTGTGGTTCTAGTGGAAATCATTGTTCTAGCTTTAAGAGTAGTGTTTGGCATTTAGAATAAATGAAGACACATCAGTGCATGAGATATTAATTTCCTTGGAGAAGTTAGATGAGAAAAGATTCATTGACGCTTATAACTAGACATAAGAAAAAGGAAACAAAAAGCTTGACACTACAAACATTGCAAACACAAAGAATTTTAGATTGAAGATAAGGTGCTACTATGTGATAGTAAGTATAAACAACCAGTGGAAATTGAAGGTCAAATGGTTATGTCCCTACAAGGCATAATATATTTCATCATTAGGAGCAATGAAACTAAAAAACATTAAATGTCACAAATTACCCAGGATAGGTAAATGGTGTGCATATTAAGATTTATCATCTTTGCAGAATAAAGAAAACAAGAGGGAAATTTTTGCTAAGATTTAAAATCAGCAATCGGATGACTTGGTGAAGCAAAAGAGTGAAAACCCATGAGGGATATCTTTTTCTATAAATAGAGTAGTATAAATCTATGGAAGGTAGAATAAAAATCGCAAGACAAAGAAACAAGTAGAAACCGAGAAAAGAAAAAATAATAGTAAAAATCAATGAAACAAAAAGAACATATTGTAGAAAGCGAAAAAACTACACAAGGAAGAAAACACGAGAATAAAGAAAACAAGAGGGAAATGTTTTTCTAAGATTTAAAATCAGCAATCGGACGACTTGGCGAAGCAAAAGAGTGAAAAACCATGAGGGTGCACTTTTTCTATAAATATAGTATAAATCATGGAAGGTAGAATAAAAATCGCAAGGCAAAGAAACAAGTAGAAACCAAAAAGGAAAAATAATAGTAAAAATCGATGAAACAAAAGAACATATTGGAGAAAGTAGAAAAACTACACTAGGAAGAAAGCAAAAGAATAAAGAAAACAAGAGGGAAATTTTTGTTAAGATTTAAAATCAACAATCGAGACGACTTCGTGAAGCAAAAGAGTGAAAACCCACGAGGATGCTCTTTTTCTATAAATAGAGTAGTATAAATTTGTGGAAGGTAGAATAAAAATTCCAAGACAAAGAAACAAGTAGAACCGTAAAAGGAAAAATAATAGTAAAAATTGATGAAACAAAAATAACATATTGCAGAAAGTGGAAAACTACATAAGGAAGAAAGCACGAGAATAAAGAAAACAAGAGGTAATTTTTTTGCTAAGATTTAAAATCAACAATCGAACGCGACGAAGTAAAAGAGTGAAAATCCACGAGGGCGCTCTTTTTATATAAATAGAGTAGTATAAATCATGGAAGGTAGAATAAAAATCGCAAGACAAAGAAACAAGCAGAAAGCAAAAAAGGAAAAATAATAGTAAAAATCAATGAAACAAAAAGAACATATGCAGAAAGTGGAAAAACTAAACAAGGAAGAAAGCATGAGAATAAAACCATAGAAGGTAAAACAAATGCTCAAAAACCCAGGAATAAAGACGGAAAAGAAAATCCACGTATTAAAGGAGAGGAAAGTAAAACCATCGCAAAGAAAGGAGGAAAATAATCCACATAATACAAAAAATAATAAATCACGTCCGTAGACAAAGCAATAAATGTGGTGGGTTGTCACATACGCAAATAAAAACTTATATAAATGAATGCAAGATCATTCATTCACCACTTAGAAAATTTTACAAAGGAAAAAGAGGAGACGAGACGAATCGTGCATAAAGAGAACTAGGGTTTTTAAAAATGGAAACTCCCACGGTCGTCCCACAAGATGAACTACCTGTGCCTAAATTTAGGATGAAAACCCTCAAATCCTTGTTACGATTCTTCGTGAGCCTTTTCTCATATCTCATTAAAAGTAGGGTATGCAACAAACACACATAAGTACATCCAAACAAAACTCGTGGAATATTACCACATATGATTAGAGATCGATAGAGAGAATTTGTACAAAATTGTTGAAGCAATAGGGATAGAAATATATAGCAGAAATGACCCTATAGTTGTGCATGGACCAAAACATGTACATTTGTTTTCACCATAGGTTGTTGAAGAAAGGACCAATAGTTGTTCACTTTTAAATTAATGGCCCTTTTTAAGATTCAATGACAATGTGATACATAGGGCGCTTGGTCATTGGTCCCTCTTTCAAATGCTTTATATTATTTTCTTCATTTTGAATCAATTCAAAAACTACTTTTCCCTCTAAATAAACATGTGAAACAAAAATGGTGATGTGGCATGATGGTACGCTACACGATGATATAATTTTTTTATGCTACCAAGATACCTACATATATCTATGTGCCCCTAAAGTTAGGTGCATGGTTATAGGGTCCTCTCCCCTAACGAAATGCCAAGGTCATTTCTATAATGAATCTCGATGCATGGAGAAAATTTCATTATTTTTCACTAGAAGACAATGGGATTGGGATTGTGTTGAGTAGACTCCATAATGACATGCTTTACTTTAAAAATCCCTATGAAATAAACCCTAAGGTTATTAAAAGGGTACCTAGACTCATGCCAACATGACACTCAACAATTAAACTAGATAAGAATAAGATAATAGCACAAAGCAGCTGACTATTGGGTGCAAAACATATTAATAAGAGGAGTGTGTGAATCGAGACATCAATAATGATGATTTCATATATGCGGAAAAAATTATTTGTTTGAATATTTCCCGAGAGGGAAGATGGTGCCCATGCACACATAAGTACTTACATTCAAAGTTTGTGGAACATGACCAGGACATGGTTAGAGGTCGATAGAGATAATTTGTAAAAAGTCAATGAATAAACAAGGAAAGAAGTATATAACAACAACGATAAGGTCATTTATACAATGAAGCTCAATGTATGGAGCATAATTCCTTATTTTTCATTAGCACACAATGAGATTAGGGTTGTGGTGAGAATTATGCATAATAACATGCTTTAATTTTAAAATCCCTATGCAATAAACCCTAAGGTGATGGAAAGGGTAACTAGACCCATGAAAACAAAGAACTCAACAAATAAACTAGATAAGAAGAAGATCACAACACAACAAGCAGCCCAACTATTGGGAACAACACATAATAAGAGGAGTGTGTGAATCAAATACATCAAGAATAATTTTTTGATGTACGCTCCAAAAAAAGTGATTTGTTTGAATATTTTCCACACAAACACAGAATATGGTTCCCATGCATGCATGGAAACAATTACACTAGGTATGGTATCAATCCACCGTGAGTACAACTTGTGTAAGGTCTTGAATGTACAATTTCACAAAAACACCAAAAAAATTAAAGTCGGTAAGCATACATTCTGCTATGGATCACTAATTTTATGTTTATCCATGCATTTCACCAATACATTATGTGTTAAAGAGGAGAAGGTTAAATGGGATACAAATACACCCATTGTAACACAAATCTATTCCCACATTAATGCTCTAAATGTGATAGAACAAATAGCTTCACTCATAGGTTGGACTAAAAAGATAAGAGAATTGGTAGCATCTAACTATAGGGTTTCAAAGAAAATAATGGCTAAGTATGAGAATGAAGTCATGTTTGTGGAAGATATTGGCTACACATTTTTGTGCCCATTCACTCCATAGATTACTCGTATCACGCTATACCATATGAAACATTAGATGAACTAGTCTCAACATCGGTAGAGACTCTCTGCACATTACCCGGTTGACCCAAGAAATACTATTCCACCAAGTATATATGAGATAATATAAGAAATTTGGGTAGAATTTAGAGCCAAGTATCCTTAAAAAATTCCAAAAATAGAATATTTTGCAGAAGTGTCTAGGTCATCAAACCCGCAAGAAAAACCACCAAAAACTAAAGGTTAGGATGAAGGAAAGAAACCGATGGAGGATAAACCAAAGAAAGAACCCATGGTATTTACATAGAAAAATATGGCTACAAAACAATAGAAGTAAAAAATGGCTCAAAGGCCCAAGAAACCTAAGGTAGTGGTAGAACCTCTTCAAGAACAAGATGAGGAAGAAAAATCGATGGTGAATACTACGAGAGGGCAAAGAGAAAACAATAGAGACATATGAAGAAGATACCGCATCCAAGGAAAGGGAGGAGACAAAAAGTGAATTAAAGGAAGAGATGAAGAAAAATATCCCCAACTTTAAGTGGAAACAAACTAGTAGATACTAGTAGGATTGAGTCACTAGAAGATTCTCAACTCTCTTTCCAATTACAACTTCTATCATATATGTCTAGGACAATGTGGTACTAAGTAGTTATCTATCCAATATGAGGCTAGCAATAATAGGCTAAAGAAATTAACAATAGTATAAGCACCTTGTTACATTACATGAATAAGTTCACCTTCATTTTAGAAGACATGTTCGTAACTTTCGATCACGTAGCACAACTTGTATTAGAAAGAAACTAGAACTATAAGAATAAATCATCAAAGAACAAAATGAGGTAGAAGTTCAGTAACTCTTAGGAAGACAAAGAGATATGTGAAGGATAAAGTGTGGATAATAGAGCTATAAGAACTTGGAAACAATAACTCAAAATGATAAGAAAACAAAGGAAGTAGAATAGCAAAAGGAGAGAGAGAGAAAAGAGAGAAATTTGAAAAGAAGAGGGAAGAAAACTAGAAAGAAGAGAAGAAACCTATTGGCGAGAAAATTTATTCGATAGGAAAAATTAGTGGATTTCCGCCAACACTCTAGGACTAGGTCCCTCTGCTTGAATGAGTAGCTCTATTATTGTTTGTAAAAAAATTGAAGTTTGTAGTTTTCCAGGAGGTCGAGGATCAACAGGCACACTCCACTGCACTGTGGAAAATTCTTGCAATTTGTGCAAGGGAGGAATTTTCTAGGAAGGTGGGGAAGTAGGAGTGGAGAAAATTAGGAAAGGGATTAATATTGCAAGTAGGAAAACTCATATTCTTGTAGGGATTAACCAGAAATATTAACACAAAATTAGAAAGAATCACAACCTTGTTAGTTATATCAAGACAAGATGAAACCATGAACAATTTTTTTAACTTATTCACTCATCTAGAAAAGCATGAAACTCCTTTCTTTATTGACATATTGGCAAAGTTGTACAATAAGAGGGATGGAAGAACATATGAAAAGTAAAATGGAGGAATTAGCTATCTTTTTCTTATTCTAAGTAGTTATCTACTCTTGAACATACAAAATTGACAACCCTTTGGAATGGGGAAGTCATTACAATATATAGATTTTAGAAAGACTCTTCACCTACCCCCACATGACCTTTCATTTGTCTTTTACAACATGTGACTCTTCATATTCCTAGGAATAAAATTAAGTCCCCTTTTTATTAATTGAGGGTGACTTATTACAATGCCAACTATAGTCACATAAGACAAAAGAGAATAGAAAAAAAGAGAATAAGACAAAATGAAAAGTGTAACCTCCTCCTAATGAAGAAATAGAACATGAAGAAAGAAGGGGAAGAGAGAGAGAAAATAAGAGAGAGAACTACTCAGATGGAGACAAGGCCCTTGTTGATTCTTCTTCACTCTCAAGTGAAATTTTGTTGAGTACCTCTGAGAAGATATCCACTCCTTTGAATTTTATGCTATATCGAGCTATCGCAGTGTAACTTTCTCGGCTTGGGAATGTGGAAAAATTCAATGACTTGATCTAATTATCTGATATGACATTGATGTTTTTACACTTTGTGAACCAAGACTAATGTTTCTTTGTAGTTCTTGATATCATGACCCTTATCTCAACGAGATACTCTAATGTGTCCTCATTGAAGGTAAAGGGATTCTTGGATTCTTGTTTGACAAATTCTTCAAAAGGATGCAACAATTCATCCGCAGAGGTGTTTTTATCTATTACAGACACTTCAATCTTATGTATCTTGATGTTGACATCATCATGCATCTTAGAGGCACGTTTCTAATTTAAATATAACTCTTCCAAAGCACGGTTCATCATCTTGTACCTGGTGACAAGAGTTTTGGCCCATACCTATGACAAATCCTTGGATGGAGAATTAAATACCTATTTATCCACCAATAAGTGAGAGTGAGCTCTCCCCATCTCTATCGCCAGTGGAAATAGTTGATCCCACTATTTATTTTCTTTCTCAATTTCACCCCTTTCCATTTTAACCTTAATGACTATCGCATACATGCATACTTGGAAAATGAGATCATCTCTGGTAGTAACACTTTCCCCTTTTCCATAATCTTGTTCACCCATTTTTCATTTTCTCACCCCTACATGGTGAAACCCTGTGTCTTTTGAATGGAATCTGGATCAAAGCTACGATGGGAGTAACTTCTTCAATTAGAAGAGATGAAGAGGCATTCAGGTCCATGAAAATTTTACTCATACGAGGTGATTGTTTTCATGTGATCTTCAAGTGATCAATATTATCCTTGTACTCTTGATTCCTCACGAGAAGGTGAGTGGAAGATTCATTGAACAAATGTGCATCTTCCTTGTGATTTTTTGGGCCTAAGGAGATGGTGTTCATATCATAGTCAACTGGAGTCATTTCTTCAATGGGCTTGATTACCTTTGGTTAGACTACTTCTACATATTGATTGTCTTAAGCGTCATTGAAGAAATGAAAATCTTTTTGAGCTAATTTTCCAATTTTTATTTGATCATTGAGGTGATAGTTAAGAAGTCGGGACTAATAACTATTAAACTATGTGGGCTTCTATTGTGATCATTTATTTCACCCAAGTACATATCTCATTTGTCTCTAGCTCGACATTTGGCAAGATTGCAGACTCTTGCTCAAAAAGAGAAGGAACATCTTGTGCAGGAGAGGTTGGTGCGACAGTGGATGATGAGAATCTTTGGGATTGTTGAGAAACTAAAAGATGAATCGATCCATCTCCCCTTGCTCTAAATCTACCACAGGGTCATCTGTTGACCTTATTTTTCACGTAACCTTTTGTAGCAAGTGGCTTCGGTTCTACTTGCCTTCACTTTGAGCTTTCTCCGAGTGAGCTGAGCTAGGAGATTTTTCCATGGAATTTGAAGAGGAATGATGGGATGCATACCATTGGAGAGTTAGGAAGTTACTTGATGTAATGAGGGAAGCCCTCTTCCTTTTGAACCACTCTTTTGATCTTTTATGACCAGCTTAGTTTGATCATTTATATCCCCTGACTCGCAAATGCTCCAAGACACTTGTAGAAGGGGTGAGGCTTTTACTTATGTTAGATATTTTGGGTCATACATCTTTGTGTCATCATCTTGAATTCCATCCTCATACCAATCAATCTTGAATCCTCTCATTTTATCGATTGTCATCCTCTTGTGATCTCCTTCTCTGATTTTGAAATCATCGACACAATTCACCCAAGTAGTATTCAACCTATGGAACATGATGCAAGTCATGGAGATGAAATGTGTCTGATCATTGTGGATATCAAAATATTCCCTTAGAGTGTATGAATATATTTTTATGTGAAAAAGGAAGATTTCATGTTGGCAGCTTCATGGGAACTTTTGCAAGAGAAAATCCCTAGAGAGATAGGGAAAGTAACCATCTTCTTATTTCGGTTTCTCATCTTACTATTGACATGAACAAGCTACCTACACAACTTGAACAACATAATCATGTCGCTGAGGTAGTAGGGAAGCCTTCGTGGAGAAAATTCCAAACCGAACACTCAAATGTAGGAACAAGTTAAAAACTATATGAAAAATGACCCATACCTTTTTATTAGAGCAACATCTTGCGAGGATATTATTGAGTGAGGGTTCCCTTCCAATAGTCTGACGAAAAACATCATGAATACATCGTTCACTCTTGCAAAGTGTTGGTTTCTCTCTTTCAAGGCCAGTGTGGATATTTCTCATATATAGGAGCCTTCTGAGAAACATTTTGGGGGAGTTTCAAACCCTTCAATGGTCTCATGTTTGCAAGAGTGTATACCCAATATGAAGTCATGAAGAAATTTTTGGAAGCTGAAACTTGAAGCAGTTGGTGATGCAAGTTCTCACTGATAATTTTCCCCAATCTTTCATCTATCTTCCTTTGATGATGGTGATAATGAACAATGCCATCCAATCCTGGAAATCTCTTATGGTTTCTTTTCCCATTAACCAACTTAGGAGGATGATTACATCTAAGAAGCCCTTGTGAAATTCATTTCAGGAGAGGGATTTGGGAATAAGGGAGGGATTTATATCATGCTTCTACCATGTGAATGGAAAAATGGGTGGCCACCTATTGTATACAACTCGCTTGTGTAGACTTTATCTTCCACGGGTTCTCTGGGTCCACCTAACATCCTATTCTTGAGGTCCTCCAGATCCATATGGGTAACATCACTTTGTCACCCACACTTGAGTACTCTAACGAAAAATATGAAATGGGATCGAGGCCAACAAACTTCATATTGATGGAAAGCCACAAAATTATCCAAAACGAGAGATGATACCAAATTTTTGCACTCAAAACTAGAACTTTCTATTTTTAGTCGTTGGGATCTAGGAGTTGCTATTTTGGGAAATATTGTTTTTGACTTGAAATCAATTTTTTTGGAACCCATAGCATTCTAGGAACACTATCACGAGATGATTCTTTTCCATTTTTAAACACTTTCTATTTTTATAAATTTGTTTTTTACTTTTTTCTTTTTGTGTTTTTTTGCTTTTTTAGCCCAAATTGCCTAGTTTGTCATCTATGTTGTTTTCTAAGTTTATTGCCTTGAAGGGTTTTAGTATTTTAGGAAATTTTCTATTTATAGTAAGTGAAAGTACTAGGTACTTACTATTTTTAGAAATTGGTCTTCCACACCTCGGATTGAGACAAAATCATCTTCTTTGGAATAGGTTTGTCTTCTGGACTTTGTGCTCAAAATTCTAGCTTGAACCGTCTGCCAGAATGGTGGGAATTTGAAAAAGCATGAGCTAGGAAAAAATCTATGGGTTTTTTCCATATAAAATTAGGGTACCTTTGGGTTTTATGTTTCTTGCTTCTTGTAGGCACCTGGGAGAGAGAGAGAGACTGAGTCATGGAAAATTTTAGTGGCTAATATTCGTAATTTAGCTAAAAGTAGGAATTATAGAATATGAATTTGGTTATTTTTATGCCATGGTAGTGAACTTGTTTTTCCCAAAAATTCCAGAAATAATAATTTTTCCCATGTGAATATTCAATAGATCTCGATCCCAACATATATTTTTATTGAATCATCGTGTGATAGATGGGTCGGGGTTTTAAAACATTCTTGGATCGCCAAGAAATCTATGGAACCTTCCTATTCATTTGGTCTCATTCGCTAGCATGTTTTGGATTTTTTAAAAAATTTGATTAAATTCACCATGTGTGTGTGTGTGTGTATGTACACACACATATATAGATCTAGATTGGAAGTTGTTAAACCTTTAGAAGACCTGCCAAATTTAAAACTTTGTTAACTTCCTAGGAAGCCGCTAAAAATTTTGATAAGCTTTGACACATGAGGAATGGTCAAGTGTCACCCATTCGAGAACCTGAGTGTAAAGGTATGCAAAAGGATCCCCAATGGCCGAATTGAATATCGGGTGGACATGTGGCAGAATTTTGGAAATCCTAAAGGAACAAGACTTTTGTGGACTCCAAGCCTGTAGAATGAACCAATTCATTAAAGTTCCAGGTCCGTGGTTAGATGAGGTAGAGTGACAGTCAGGGGAACACATGACAGACCTCCATTTGGACTTAAAATGTGTTTTTGAAATAAATATCCTTCATTCCAATGAATTATCCTTCATTCACCACTCCATCTACAATTTCCTTCAAAAAATATTATATTTCGCTAATGCCACGAACATAGATTTTAGATAATTCGCCAACCCAAGTAAATCTAGTTCTTACCATATTCGCCATGATTTGTACAAGTTTTTGAAGTGGATTCCTTAAATTTTTCCTTGGACTTAGAAAGTTTCATTTGATTTTTCTCCTTTGGATTGGGAGATATGAGTTTTTCATGTATTTGGCCATAGAGTTATTCTTGCAAAAATTAGGCATGGTTCTGAAAAAAAAACAAGTTCTTGGGTGTTTTTCATAAATTAACATGAATGAATGAAATAAAAATGGAGTGGATAAGGATGTAAATGGATTTTTATAATTCTTCCAGCCACTCCTCTCTCACACGCACATGAAGGGAAGAAGCATGACAATTAGAATTTTTGCAAAATTTGGTTTTGTTAGCATATGGATTCGCACGCATGCAAATGAAATGCAAAAGTGTGGGAACGAATTCCCTCCTCAATTAAGGTGAGGCTGCCTTTATTGAAAACAAAAACCATATTTACATTTGTACATTCAAAATTGTATGTGGGGGTGTTTTGGAACATCAATGGAAAGAAAAGTGAATGAGGGAGATGGAATGGAATGAAGGAAAGGAATGGAATGGAATGAATTGAAAGAACATGCAAGAGTTAGGTAAAATCAGAGCCTAATATTGCACAAAGAGGAAAGATGAATAACTAACACAAATAAAATGGAGTTTGAGTTAGCTAAACATGAATGTAAAAGGGAACACACATGAGCAAGTAGATAATCATAGCTTGATCATTATGAACTAGAACAACATATTAATAATGTTGACAATAAGATCAAAGACAATATTTGCATGCAAGATTCAAACACTAATATCTAATTAACTTAAGAACATCAAATGCTATAAGAGACAATGAATGGGACAAAAAGTTCATATTTCATTAAATCCAAAATGTCTTCTCAAAAGAACACAAAGTTTCTTTATTTGAAGTAAAGCTTGCATACAAAAGTATTTTCTTCTCCTCTCTCAAATCCCTTTACAAATGAGCCCCTCACTTCCTTTTATAACCCAAAAGTTGGTTACAAAGTAGTTAGGGTTTTACATGAACATTAAATAAGGCACTTAAGTGACCTTTGACTTTTTCTAACCAACTTTATTAAAACAACTAAAAATAGAAATCACTTAAGTTATCCATAGCTTCCCGAAAGCAAATAACATCCTTTTCTTAAAAATCCACTTTTTAAAATATACAATAATAACCAGTGCCTTATCCATTGAAATGGGGTCCACCTATCTCAAACGTATGAGAAATGGACTCTCCCACTTCGTTAGATACCAAGAAAACTATCTCCTTGAACCGCCGGTGAAATTAGGATCTGCCACTTTTGCTAGTTGAAAGGATCTAAACCTTCCCAAAGTTTCAAACATCTTTTCTTCTTCTAGAGGTTCATTTGGTCGAAGAATAGCCTCACAAAATACCTGCAATTCAAGAATCCTAATTGGCATATAATTTAAATTAGCAATATTTGATTGAGCGTTCTTAATAAGTTCTTTAATTTGATGCACCACTCCATTCAAACTCATGAGAAATTATTGGTGGGAGTGTACATGTCCTTAAACAATTGTGAAAATTGATCTTCCACCTATTCTGATGAACACCTTTGATTATGTTCATTTACGAGGTTACAAGGGATCTTAGCTGTCAAATCTTGAATCAATGTGAGTGAAGTGAAGGATTCATTGCATCTGCTCTCATAATGGATCATAGAATCCTCGAGAAGCATCTTCCTTGATTTGAGATGCAAACACCAAAGAAAACGTGTCCCTCGATGTTCAAATTTGAGAATTCCTTCAATGGTTAAAATTGAGGATTCTGTACTCGTCTTCTCCTGCAGACTGGGTAATATCTCATCCAAATTTGATATATTAGAAACAAAAGTTTCCTTGAAAGAAAGAATTGGATCAAGATACACACTGACATATTCATGGAGCTTAACCACTGTTTTGATTGTCCCTTGGCCTAAAACGAGAATCTTTGAAAGCCAAGTTTTAGTGACATGGCCCAATGTGTTTATTTATTTTGAAAAATTGAGAGTTTCTTCATCAGGGGCAGCCACTGCATCAAGTACTAGGAAAGTGGATGATATGGGATTTATCAAATGTTGAACATATTCCACTAATTGATTCTTTTCGGCCTTGAGCTGAGAGTTCTGAGACTTATATTTCTCAAGTCTCTTTAGCATGATATCAATTGAATCTCGAGCCATTTCCATGTCACTTTCCAATGTGGTCCTCCCAAGTCCAAGTATGGAAACTTCATAATTAGCATGTGTCATAGCATCACGCTCCTTATCAACGTGTGGGATGGAAAGATCTACAAATCTGTTTCTGTCATTATCTACTATTATTTGAGAAAGGACCATAGGCTTCTTGGGAATGACATCATTCAAAAGTTTGAAAAGGGCATCAAAATCAATGTCAATTGCCTTGATAACCCTCTTCCTTTTCTTAACCATAGAATCAACCCAAGAAGGAGTATCATTCACTATTTCCCTATACAAAATCATAGAGCTCGAAACAATATTCTCATTGTTCTCAACATCATGAGATCCTACAAGAATCCTTTCCACAACCTCAATTTGAGGAGAAATAACCTCAATATCCACCTCCTGATCATTCGGGAGATTTTGGGAAATCTCCTCATGAAATGTAGGTTTCGAAGTGTTCGATATTTAGACTACCTGCACTTGAGTGGATGCTTGTGCAAGGCGTGGCTAAGGATTGTTTGTCACGAGCTTCTAAGAACTATTAACAATGTGAGTAGAAGAATCTCTACTTGAAGTAGAAAATCATGATACACACTCTCTTTCTTCACTGGGGCTAGGTCCCTTATATTTTTCTCCTCATGGCACATTATTCGATGAAGGGGATTTTTGAAACCACTCCTTTCTTGCTTGTTGTGTATGATTGGATGGTACGGAGGTTGATTGAGAAGGGATTTTGTTGAATTGATACCTTCTTGAGTTGGCAATTTTTGTGATCCTGAAGTATGATCTTGAATTGATTGTAACTTGGTAAGTTCTCTGTTGTACCAAGATATGATTTTTTCAAGAATCGGTTGATTCTTGCTATCAAGAGAAAATTCATCTCTCTTGGTCCAATCAATTCAAGGAAATGGGGTAAAAACAACTACATCATATGAAGGATCAATAACATCTTCATCATCATTTATGAATGAATCGGGAGGGTTCTTGATGCAAAAGGCCTTGATCTAAGCAAGGGTTAGGTGAGAAAACTCTCGTCTTCTTACTTCATGCTCATCTGAACAGGAAACCCAAAAATCTTCCATGGTAGGATTATGTTGATACTTTGCTCCAAGAATCTTCTGCATATATCCATTGATATCAAACTAGGATCTCTTCACATGTGGATGAATTTTGATGAGGGTGAACTCTTTTTCCATGAGTTGTGCACTGAAAAGATTTGGCCATTGGTATTCCCCAATTTGGGTTGGGAAATGAATTCTTGAATGATGCTTTTCACTGAGAAGAAAATGAACTTGGAATAGTTGTCGTAAGCTCCATTAATGTCCATATTTCACTTATGTACTTAGGAAGCTTCCATGGAGTACCAAGCAAAGCCACTCACGCAAATGTAGGAAAAAATGAAAATTAAATAAACCATGTTCCGATTGGAAAATGACATTCATGGATTCTTTGGAAAATATTTCCTCTATATTCCTTTTCAGAGTTCGAATCACGCAGAAAGTAAATGCATCGTTGACCCTTTTGAAATGGTGAGAGCTATTTTTGAAACTTAGTTGCGGATAGTAATGGAAGACACTATTTGATGGACCCATAACTCCTCTTGTTTCGAGTCCCAAAAACAACTTTCTTATTGCTATTGAATAAGTCGATACGATGTCATGTAGAAGCATCCAGTCATCTTAACTTCTATCAATTATTTGTGAAGGGTATTACTGATAATGGTGGCCCAATCCACAAACTCTTTCTTGGCAAGGATGATACAGATAAACTGATACATCCATGGGTGGAAAATCCTAGCAGAGGGTAAACCAAAAACTTGACTTAGGAGAGTAATCATGTCCCCGATTTCTTCCACAAACTCAATGCGGTACAGTTCTTTGGGAAGCCGGTCAATTCGAGGCCTCTTGGTCACTAACCAGTTGTTATTAACCATCTTGCTCCACTTGAGGGGTTCTTCATCCCAAAATTCTTGTGTTGACTAGCGAGTGATATCCACATTCTCAGGGAAGTCAGGTATGCCGAGCAATTCCTCAATGTGCTCCGGTGTGATTAAGAGGAAAGGCTTGTAATTATCTTTAAAAATTCCTTGTCTCTCGGGATCATAATGCTCCGCACAAGCGATAACCAACTCTGGACACTACACCAAGACAGGAAATGTTGCTTGGGGTAGACCACTATGGTAAAGCCTATCCGAGAATATGGTTTTTCCTTCAGTTTTCACCCGTTCACAGAATTGTTGCACATTGATGTGACCCAGATTTGTATCAGTGATATTGTCATATGCTAACTTAATGGAACTGGGAGGGATGATTCCTTGGAATTCATACTTGAGCACGGATTTGTTCGATTTCTCCACTGGCTTCCTCGATCTTCCTGTAGATTTAATAGATTTTTGGCCATTATGAATTTCACAGAAAAATGACTCATGAATGCAAAATAACGCAAGCGGGGTCGGGTCTCAATCTCTGGAACCCCCGTCAATGCAAGAACAATATGACTTGTTTAATTATTACTACTATTATTATTATTTAAAAAAATAATAATAATAACAACCAGTCTGTTACAAAAATTATTATTATTATTTTTAAATACATCACACCGAGACTAGGCTTGAATTTCAACTCTGACGACAACAATTTTTTTAATTTTTTTAAATAAACAAAATCACCCGATTTCTAATATCCCGATTTTTTATTTAATTCGCGGAGAAAATTCTCCTTGGTATGTGTGAAAATCCTCTTGATTTAAATGACCGCATACTTTGAGATTCACTTCTTCCTTGTGATCTTCTGATCGATGCGTGAATACACCTACTTAATTCTTTTGCAAATGCGTGGACACTTCTGGACTGCCCTTTTTTTAAAAATATTTTACTCCCTAGGCGTTGAAAACTGGACTGTTCTTTTTGGCTGCGTGGAAGAATGTATTTCTTTTGCAACTGCATAGAGATCTTCTTGTTTGGGTTGTTTCTTTCTTCTTTCTCCCATGTGGTCTCCTCCAAGCAAAAGAAAATAAACAAAAACAAATTTTAATGAGCTGTAGTTTAGTGTTTGCCAAGGTTCTTGTTTCCTCCAAAGACCAATGCGTGGAGCTTCAATGAAGACAAAACTTGCTCAATAAATCAAACTAAATTCCTATTTGTTGTTTTCTTTGGCTTTTTACCAAGGCATGGAGTGTTGGAAGACTATTTTTGTCTTGTATTTGACCAATGCGTTGAAACTTCTTCCTATGTATTTCCTTTCCTTCTGGCTGTGCGTGAAAGGTTGTGTTCTTTTGTTGTTTTCTATTGATCTGATTTTGGACTGTTCCTTACCCCATGTGGTCTTTTAGACAAAATACAAGCTTTATTTATCTTATCCAATCCCTGCAAATACATTAAAATAGACTTACTCCTCCTTAATTGCGTGGACAGACCTGGAGAATGCGTGGAAAAGCTTTGGGGCAAATTGCGTGAAGATTCTTTATTGAGTTTTTTTTTCCTTCTGAAAAATGCGTGGTTTCTACCTTTCTCTTCTACAACTTGGTTAGAACTGTTTGTTGTGGACTACATTTTACCTCTTGGGCTGCTCTTGCCTACTCCTACGTTGGATTCTAACCCTCTTTGCCTTATTCTTGTGTAGATTTTCCTTGGGATGTCTTTGTAAATTTATGTGGAGTGCATGGGAATCTCCTTTGTTGTTGTCTTGGACTATTCTCCCTCTCAAACTGCTAACTACTCCTCCCTCCACATTAGTCTTCTTCTTATTGCGTATACATGCACATGAAACAACCTTGGCATGGAAACTTGTTCCTTCTGCTGCCTATGCGTAGCCTTCTTTGGACTTTGGCTATGTGGAATTTTTTTAGGGATGTGATAAAATATTACTCTTGAGAAGAAATAAGAAGCAATTGGAAAGATTTGCACGATTTCTTCCAACGAGTTTGACATAAGGATTTAGGAAGCTTATTCACTGTTTGTTTCTTATTCCTCTCATTAAAACAACTTCCCTCTTTCCCGAGATAGTGGCATTAATGGCCAGGGGGAAGTGGGAAAATGAACAACCATTCGCCAACAGAAATGGCAAGGCGGGTTGGCAATTCCCATTTTATTTCCCCATGTGGGAGATTGGGAGATTTTTTTCCCATTCGCCAATTCATTGATTTGGCAATCGGGGGAAGAAATCCCACAAGTAGGGATTTAAAACAAATTTTCCAAGAAAGGGGAAATCCGGGCCTGGGAAGCCAATTTGGCATCCCCGGCAATGGGAAGCGGAAGCTTATTTTCCCCCAGCAATTAAAATAAAACTTGTCGAATGAATTTTAATTAATATTTATTTAATTAAAAACCCCAAAGTTATTAAAAATTAATTTTATCAAACAAAGAGTAATTAATTAATTAATTAATTAATTAATTAATTAATTAATTAATTAATTAATTAATTAATATTTAATGCAGTTTAAGACCTAAATAGAGGAATTCTCGCCCAAAATGGACGAAATGAAGACCGAACGATCACAAAAATGAGATGGTTGTGATGAGAGTGATAAACCACGCAAAGTAACACTTTTGAAAATTTTCTAATTGGGGACAAGGACTTCATGGATGCAGCAACGGACCCAGACCAAAATATTCATGAACATGATCTCAAAACGATGGGGCACAAAAATGGGGTGATACAAGAGAGGAGACCGAAAGATGGGGAAAAGAAACAAACCAAAATCCTAATTACCTATGTACATACGGGGAACAACCCATTTTCAATTTTGGTATTGCTTGAGATATTTCCCATTGTAGGGAAAAGGAAAATGAGTTCCATCAGGATACACCAAGTAATAGGTGTTATCTCCACAGAAATGTCTAATCTTGAAAGGGACTAGCCATAGCGAATCAAACTTCCCATGCTTTCCTTTCGGTTCACGTCTCTTGTCCCAGAGAAGGACCAAGTCATTGATTTGGAATTTCCTCTCTTTGGTTTTCCTTTCAAACAACCTCTTTACCTTGGATTGATGTTCCTCAATCCCTTTGCCACTTGACTTCTTTGTTCCTTAAGCTTGCTTAGGAACATGATCCTTTAACTAATGCATCGGTGAAGCATTCATCATCAATTGCTTGAGCTAATTGTAATCTTTGGTAAATCCGGTGTGATGGGAATTTTAGCATTGGTTCCATACAAAAGTTGAAATGGAGGCATACCGATTTCTCTTTTTGGGAGTTATGCGATCAGCCCATAATGAATCATATAACTTTTTGTGTCGATTTCTTTGATTTTCTTTGACTAACTTGCACACGATAGTAATGATGTTTTTGTTACTAGATTCTACTTGACCGTTTCCCTGAGGGTAGTAATCTGACGAATGAGATAAAGATATCCCATACCCATAACAAAAACCTATCATCTCTGCAGAAGAAAAATTTGAGGTATTGTCCATCACAATCTTGTGTGGAATTCCATAACGAACCAATATATTTTCTTTGATGAAGTCACAGATTACCGCGGTAGATGTTTATTTCACTGGTATAGATTTTACCCACTTTGTAAAGTAGTCAGTTGCGGTGAGCACATGGGTATTACCAGCACTAGAATTAGGATTCAAAACCTCGATGAAATATAAACCCCATTGTTGAAAGGGTTCTTCTGACGATAACCGGCTTCAAAGGAAAAGTTGTCATTTTGATCTTCCAACAAATTGTTGACAAGCTTCGCATTTTGTCACCCATTTCGAGCATTAGAAAACATAGTGGTCCAATAATAATGTGCTTGTAGAATTTTATGGGTTGTCACTTAGCGAGAGAAATGACCACGGATGTAGATCGGGCTTCAGGTTGGGCATCAATGTGATTGCACAACATGGAAACCTCTCTCCAAGTGTGGGGACTTGTGAAACCTGAGAGGAATCTCAGTTAGAGGTTGGTTCCTCAAACTCTCTCGATTTAGATCTATATTTTACAAAACTACAGAGGTTCAGATCCTAATCCTACTCTAAACTGCAAGGAGACAGGGATAGAAATGCAAAAATATGAAACTAACTAAAGGTGGTGATGCACCAAAAGGAGTGGTGAAACATTTCTGTCAAGCAAATAGACACAGACCAAAGTTTACAACATAAAACATACACAGACTGATAAGATATAATTTAGGATTTGAAATGAAGCAAATAATACAAACAGAGGACTGAAAACCATTCACAGAGCTTGCATTATCATTTCCAGTGTCAAAATCACTGCATTACAACCTCAGAGAGGTAAAAACTATTACAATCCTTTGGAGAGGTCTGATCCTTGCATCAATCACTTGCTGGAGGTGAAAGAAGAAGTCTGCTATGCCCAAAAAATGTTCCCCCCTTCAGAAATGAGCCAAATCTGGCTTTTACATTGCATGGGTCGAGCCCAGGGGACAGAAAACATACAAAAACATGAGAGCCCATCCCTTCTTGACTGCAGGTGCATTAAAATGGCATGGGGGACCTTACAAACCCATACCCTATCATTTTGACCGGATTACAGGAGAATGTGACCCATTCTGCATTAAATTTGCTGGAATGTCACTTCTGGCCATGAACACGCGTCAGATCCGTTTCTCAATTTTCTCTCTCCAGACTGCACCAAAACTCAAGATTAACCCCTGAAAATCATGTAGAGAATTTCACAAGCTTTCCGTTGATATAAAGAACGTGCAAATCGAGCTCTGGATCGAAAGATATGTCGATCTGAAGATTTAGGGCACAAAACAGGTGAAAATGCGTTTTGAAATTTTTCCCACGCTCTGCCACCTGGATGACACGTGCACGCATGCGATTGGATATGTAATTCTCTCTCCTCTCTATCCCACGGGTTTTCTTGCTTCATTGGACACGTGTCCTCTTTTGATTGGCTCGGGTCAGTGCTTGAAACCTCGCCCTTTGACTTTTGGACCCTTTTCCCTTGTGACACGTGTCGTGATTTGATTGGTCCGTGGGTCTGCCGGCTTTTCGCGCCCTTCGCGTCTTTTTGTCCCGGATGTCCCAAGTCTTTGTTTGGGAAAAAATCCTCGATCCACCGAAATGGGCTTCCTTGTCCCTTATCTCTGCCGATGACACGTGGTGCAATCGATTGGCTCTCGGCTTTTCATTTATCTGCGTCCCCAGCGTCCCTTTGTCCCAATGTCCCATCACGAAATTTCCTATTTCGGCTTGATCCGGCGGTTCCGGTTCGCGTCCTTTGCATACATTTGTTCCAACTATCCCGGACTATCTGGGACAAATTCTTCCGGTTTGCCCGATTCGGCCAATTTGCGTTCCTTTGTCTCACATGTCCCAAAGTAGTTAGTCGATTTTCTTCTTCTCGAATTCTTCCGGCTTTGCGTCGCCACCACATACTTTGGCCCGGCTTGTCCGGTGCTAAATTTCTTTTTGTTCGGCCGATCCGGTGGTTCGCGTCCTTCACGTACCTTTGTCCCACTTGCTCCCGGTTAAGGACTTGGACAAATTTTCCTCTTTCGGCCGATTCGGCATTTTCGCACCCGCGCGCACCTATGTCAGATGTCCCAGATGTCCCTTTGCGCCGCTGCACTGGAGGCTTTTCGGCGGGTTCGCGTCCCAACGTCCCAAATGTCCCGACTGTTGCGAGGACTAGGACTTAGCCAATTTTCACAATTCTTTCTGGCCCAAGCTTGTTTTGCAGCTTTTTCACCTTTTCTCAGAACTTGCTCTTTTCAACCTGGACAGGAGAGTTAGGAAAAATATGAGGGGACCCTGGAAACATGATTTTTCCCTGGATCAATCAATTTTCCTGGGACTTGAGAATTCTGATGTATGTTATCAATTCAACCCTGGGGGTGAATTTGGATAACAATTTGGCGACTCAGCGGGGTCATCTGCCTGCTAGATGAAAAGACCAGTTGCCTGAAGCAGTCCATTGGGCATGGAGTCATCAAATATTCTATTTAGAACCCTAACTGACTCAGAATGTGCAAGGAGGAAGATGGAATGTCACCTGATGAAAGCAAGGACTACTAAACATCTCCATGGACAGCAAGTTGTGCCAAAGCACTTAGGGAAAACAAAACTAACCTACAACAAAACAATGTGCACAAGCACTTGGAGGAAAGAAAATCTAATCTAATATTTACAGAGGTAGTGAACTTCCCTCTAGAAGCAACGCTTGAGATAGATTCCATTAACTGGAATCTGCAGTTCTTCACCATCCAATGAGGCCAATTGGAAAGCATTATTGTTCTTGCACTTTGTGACCATGTATGGGCCACTCCAAATGGCATCAAATTTTGAATGCCTTCCGGTTTTGCTCTATCCACATCCCATTTCAACACTAGATCTCCAACTTGAAAAGATCTATCCTTGGCCTTTCTATCAAAGGTCTTCTTGATCAAAGCTTGATCCTTTTCCATTGCTTGGGATGCTTGATTTCTGATCTCTTGCAGCTCCATCAACTCTGCATACCTCACCTCCATGGGCTCAAACTCAAGCAACTCCAGCTGCTTCATGAGTTCCAACGTTGGCAACTCAAGTGACATGGGCAAGATTGCCTCTCTTCCATAGACAAGCCTAAATGGAGAGTTACCTGTGGATCTTTTGGGAGTTATCCTATCAGCCCATAAGGCTGATTTCAGTTTGGTATGCCAAGACCTCTGATTCTCATCAAGAGTCCTCCTAATGATCCTCAACAAGTTCTTGTTTGTAGACTCGGCTTTGGCCATTACCACGAGGGTAATAGTTGATGAAGTGCTTAGGTAAATACCGTTCTTGACCCACTCACTTAGTCACCTTAGATCGATGAATGCCGATGCATTATCGGAGATTATTGTGGTAGGTACACCAAATCTGGTTGTTATCCCCTCATAAAAGTCTAAGATGTTAGACTCATTCGCCTCTTTGAGTGCTACTGCTTCTGTCCATTTGGTGAAGTAGTATGTGGCTGTCAAAATCCATTTGTGCCCTTGGCTTGAATTGGGATTAATGACTCATGAAGTCAAACCCCATTGCATGAATGGCTGGTCAACTGAGATTGGATGCAATGGGAGGGCTGCAAGTCTCTCTTTTCCTGTGAAGAATGCACAATTCTTACACCTCTTGATCCATGCATAGCAATCACTGAAGATTTTAGGCCAATAATAACCAGCCTTCATGATTTTTAGAGTTGTCACTCTTGGTGCAAAATGGCCACCAGCTGGTCCATCATGAAACTCTTCAACACCCTTTGAATCTGACCTGTGCTAATGCATCTCAGCAGCACTCCATTTACATCTTTCTTGAACAAAACTCCATCAACAATGGCATACGGGACAGCCTGCAATCTGAAGTGTCTCCTTTGGGTCTTGTTCATCTCCGGAGGGCATAGGCCTGTGCCTAGGAAGTGCATAATACCTTGGGTCCAGCAAGGAGTCGGGGCAGCATTGTCTTCTTCTTGTTTGCCACTTGGCTCATGGCTGTCTTGGACTGTCAAAACAGCCTCTTCTTCATTGCATACTTCTTTTTGTTTCCCCAAAACCAGCTGCTCACACAATCCTTTCCCTCTTACCAGCTTGGTGATCTTGATCTCAATGTCATACTCCATGACACGGGTGATCCAACCTGCCCTTTTCTCATTCAAATCCTTGTTGAGGAGGAAGTCCTTAACTCCAGCATGTGAGACCAGCAATTGGACCTTGTTGTTTGAGACTAAATGCTTGAATTTCTTCAAGCTTCGATTATGCAAGTACATGCTTTTCGATGAAAGAATACCTTATTTCGTAATCATCTAGGTTTTTGGCTGAAAAAGGCAATATGGCTGCTCATCATTATCTTCTTTATTATTGTGTACTAAGAATGGTGAGAAATAGTGTCATCACCTCCAAATGCATAGAGGATGAAATCCTTTGAAAGTCTGGGTTGATAAGAGTTGGAGCTTGTGATATTGCATGCTTGATGCTTTCAAAACTCTCTTTGCCTTCTGTTGTCCATTTGAATGCCAGACTCTTCTTCAACATCATTGTTAGAGGCTTCACAAGAGTGGAAAAATTAGGCACAAATCTGTGGACAAAGTTTATCCTTCCTAAGAAGCTTTGAAGAGATTTCTTGTGGTGTGGCAATGGGAGCGTTCGGATGGCTTCAACCCTTTCAGGATCAATTGTTAGCCCTTCCCTAGAGACAATGTGGCCCAACAATTTGCCCTCGTGTGCCAAGAATATACACTTCTTTGGATTCAACGACACTCCGAACCTTCTACACCTCTGAAACACTTATGCGAGGTGAAGAGAGATGTCTCTTTGCATTCTTTGAGAAGACAGTGATATCATCTAGGTATACCAGCACTATATTGTTGATTAAGCCTTTGAATGCCATATCCATAGCTCGCTGAAATGTTGCTCCGGCATTTGATAGGCCAAATGGCATCTTCTTGTAGGCATAGGTGCCCCATTTGGTGGTGAAAGCCGTCTTGAATTGATCTTCTTCCTTCACCATTATCGATTATAGCACGAGTATCCATCAAGTAGTGAGAACCTTTCTGAACCAGCTACAACTTGCAATATTTGCTCCATGGAAGGGAGTGGGTAATGGTCCTTGAGGGAGGCTCTGTTCAAGTCTCTGAAGTCAACACACAGTCTGATTTCTCCATTTCTTTTTCTCACTGGCACCAAGTTTGCAACCCAACTTGAGTGTTTGATGGGGAAGATGATACTGGCCTCAATAAGCTTGCTTAACTCTTTTCTCATGAGAGGTTCAATATGGGGATTCATTGGCCTTTGCTTTTGCCTAATAGGCTTGGATTCGGATCTAGCTCAATAGTATGTTGTGCCAACTTTGGGTTGAAACCTCTTAGATCTTTGTAAGTCCAAGCAAAGACATCTGGGAACTCTTGACAAAGTTGAACAAAATCAGATTTCTCTTGTGAGGTACTTACTTTGCCAATCTGCAATGTTTTGCCTTCTTCCACTAAAATAGGCTCTGAATCTTCACCCTTCACTTGAATGTTCACTTTCTCCTTCGGAACTAATCATTCGGGTTGAAGATTGACTCAAGGTTATGAGGCCTTTTGGTAATTTGTTAGTTTCTCATTTTACACTACTTGATCACCATATTGCTTTGCTGTAGCTTGTCTTGATTTCTGGCGGAGAACTCAGCTTCTTCTTGTAGAAATTAACAATTTCTTGATCATTCTCGAAGACTTGCCAACTTGTGTTATTATCGGGAACAGTTGGTCTCTGACCAATTTGATATGAGGTGAGATTTTCACTTTTGATATTTTCTACAACATCAAATGCAGCCCCAATTGCTGCAAGTCCATCGGCTTCATTTTTTCTTGGGATGGAATTGATGCTAAAAGCTTCAAAATCTCAATAAGATCCCATACCCGATTTTTGTAGCACTTAAGCGAGATCATTTTGGCAGCATTTTTCCTTTGACTTGGTTTACGACCAGCTCACTATCACCAAATACTTGTAAATTCTGATGCCTTTCTTCATTGCCCCGGTGCGATCCATGAATTAAGGCTTCATACTCATTTGTGTTGTTTGAGCAAGAAAAGCTGAAAGCGGAAGGTGAGTAATACCTTATACCTTGCGGTGAAATGAGCATAGCTCCTCCTCCTGCACCTTGTCTACTCCTTGATCCATCAAAGAACAATTGCCATACTTCATTCTTGTCCTTATGATCTGGCTTGGTGATGCTGGGGAGAGGTTGATCCTCTTCATGTAAACAATAAACCCCTAGCTCAGATTCTTCTATTTCTTGATAAGGATCAAAAGCATGTACCTTGCTTGCCCATTCATCAAGAGTCAAATGCGGGATGCTTCGACCTTGGTGTCGGCTTCATCAGTGCTTGGATAATCTTCTTGATCAAATGCTAAACAGTTGGTATTGATTTGGCTGGTAGTGTAAGGCTCAATGTGAAAGTTCGCAATAGGTTCAGACCTGATTGTGGCCTTGGTTCCATACCTTGTTCTGAACAACATGTGTGACCAATCCACCGAAAGATAGCCTCCAATTTTAGCAGTGAAGTCTCTTGACAAGCACAATGCAAAGAGTGGTGGCAGGTCTATGACTGACACATCTTGTAACACTATTACGTTGGGACATGCATGCAGTGTGAGGCTCAAACCTTTGATTACTCCAACCATTGTCACTGTTGTCCCGTCTAATTACACTACACCCTTGGAGATGACTTCATATTGAAGCCCTAGTTGATCAGCTATTTTCTTGGGCATTACTGAACTACTTGCCCCAGAGTCGATCATGCAATTATGTACCAACTTATCTCCTATGATCAATGAAACATAAAATGGAGGGGGCTTCAACATTTTACCTTGTTGTCCTCCATGATTTCCTTCAGGCTGGGCAGCATTTGTGAGTACCTTCTCTTGCATTTGGACCTGTTGATTTGAAGTTGACCAGTCCTTCATGGCAGCTTGTAGCAAATCTCTTTGGCCTAGGATGGATAGTGATTCCCACATTGATATGTTTACATTTGTCTTCTTCATCTGATCAATGATGTTGAATGGGGATGAAGCATCCCTCTGTTGTCCCCTAGCTTGCGCATTCATTCCTTGCACATGGGCAGCAACAACTGGCATCTGAGTTGGTTTAGGAGCTGGTTTGGGTGCTCCTTGCATGTTTGGAACTGCATTTTGTTTGCCAACACCTTGTGGAGTGACAGAAGGTCGTGAACTACTTGGGGCCAATGGTTGTTCTTCACCCAAATTCCTCCTTTTTGACCTTGTGTTGGCTGCAACACCTTGAGAGGGTATTTGATTCATACCACAGAAATCTTCAGCCTGCCAATTGACAAGAGTAGTTTCATTCGGAGATGTTCCTTGCTGAGGTGCTTCTTGCTGCTGATCTCCTTCATGGCTGGACTCTTGCGACCCACCAATGGTTTGCACCATCAGAGCTTGATTTAATGCACCGTTAAAGCACATTGATTGGTTATGTGGCTGACTACATGGAAACACCAATCATATTCTTGGGCCATGTTATTTTGGACTGGCACTAATGCTTTAGAAGCAGATACAACATTGGGGTTATAGGGCTGAAATGGTCTATTAGCGGGAGGCCTTACTTGGCTTTGATTTTGATTTGCAGCCTGAGTTGGTGACCTATTTTGTTGGTATGGGGGCCTAGCCTAGTATTGTGCTTGAGGCTGATACGGTCTAGCACTTTGAGCTTCTTTGTCTTTTGATAGTAACCAGCTCATTTCCCAAATTTTTTAATTGTTTCATGACCTCTTGGAGTTCATTTGAAGCACTAGAGGATGAAGTAGAAGTTTCACTTGAACTTTGATTTCTAGGGGTGGGAACAGGAGCCAAAGTGGGTGCTTGACTAGTGCTTGGATTTTCTAAGTTTGGATACAAGGGCATGGGAGGCCTAGGAGCCAGTTTACCGGCTTGAATAAGGCAGTTTTCAGCTCTAATGGCAATGTTATAAGCAGCAGGTAAGGTTGTGCCTCCCATAGATTGAATTAACATAGAAATATCGAATTCAAAGCTTTAAGGTAATATAGAAAAGCACCTTCTCATTGTTGGCTTTGACCTTGCCACTGGAATCCTATCCCAAGACCTTTGAAATCTGAAGTTGAAGTCGAGTCAATTTGCTCGTTGGGGCTCTCTTGATAGTTGTTAGCTGCTCCAAAAGAGACAAGTTGTCTCCCTTCTCTCCAAATTGCTCATGAAGTGCAATACACGGCTGATTCAGTTTGTGATAGAACCAGCTCAAGGCTCCTAAACCATTGCAATGCTTTACCCTTGAATGAAGATGCGGTAACTTGTGACCACTTGCATTTCATTGATTTCATGGATTGCACAAAGGTTAGCAATATCTTTAACATGATCACCTGGAGTAGTCTGATTTTCTCCGGTGAAGTAGGGAATGTTCTTCAAGGCTGCAATAGGAACTGGATGTTGTGCATTGAGAGCAAGTGGGCTGCTGCCTGTGAAGTTGACGTAGGGGTTGTTCTGAGCCATTCTAATTGGTCTTAAAACCCTTGTATACTGAATGAAAGGCCTGTCAGGTGGAGGAGTTGAGAGAGTTCTGTTTGGTGGAGATGGAGACCTTTGAATCCTTCTTCCTCTTTGCCTTCTTCTTGGAGATAATTGCAGGTATTCAAACAGCACTTCTTCTTCTCCAACTCTTGACCTTGTGGTGATTCTTCTCATGAGTTTTCAGGGCTGAGCTTGGAACCAATTGATTCTTCCCCTTGGAGTCGCAGATATGCAAATAATAGCTCTTTTAAGCAAGAAAAATGTGCAGCGAGATGCACATCAACCCTGCTGCAATAAAAATGAGACCTCTAGTGTCCCCCCGGCGTGCCAAAACTATTGTTGCGAGACTCACAGCACCCCTGGATGCAGATCAGGCTTCTAGGTTGATCACTCTAGCATCCAGTGTGATTGCACAACATGGAAACCTCTCTCCAAGTGTGGGGACTTGTGAAGGCGAGAGAGGAATCTCAGATTAGAGGCTGGTTCCTCAAACTCCTCGATTTAGATCTATATTTTGTAAAACTACGAGAGGTTCGAGATCCTAATCCTACTCTAAAGCTGCTGAGGAGACGAGGGGATAGAAATGCAAAAATATGAAACTAACTAAAGGTGGTGATGCACCAAAAGGAGTGGTGAAACATTTCTGTCAAGCAAATAGACACAGACCAAAGTTTACAACATAAAACATACACAGACTGATAAGATATAATTTAGGATTTGAAATGAAGCAAATAATACAAACAAAGGAGTGAAAACCATTCACAGAGCTTGCATTATCATTTTCGAGTGTCAAAATCTTTGCATTACAACCTCGAGAGAGGTAAAAACTATTACAATCCTTTGGAGAGGTCGATCCTTGCATCAATCACTTCTTTGGAGGTGAAAGAAGAAGTCTGTATGCCCAAAAAATGTTCCCCCTTCAGAAATGAGCCAAATCTGGCTTTTACATTGCATGGGTCGAGCCCAGGGGACAGAAAACATACAAAAACATGAGATCCCATCCCTTCTTGACTACAGGTGCATTAAAATGGCATGGGGGACCTTACAAACCCATACCCTGTCATTTTGACCGGATAATACGGAGAATCGACCCATTACGCATTAAATCTGTCAGTCATTTGGAATGTCACTTCTGGCCATGAACACGTGTCAGAGCTGTTTCTCAATTTTCTCTCTCTAGACTACACCAAAACTCAAGATTAACCCTAAAATCATGTAGAGAATTTCACAAGCTTTCCGTTGATATAAAGAACGTGCAAATCGAGCTCTGGATCGAAAGATATGTCGATCTGAAGATTTAGGGCACAAAACAGGTGAAAATGCGTTTTGAAATTTTTCCCGCGCTCTGCCACCTGGATGACACGTGGCACGCGCTGATTGGATATGTAATTCTCTCTCCTCTCTATCCCGTGGGTTTTCTTGCTTCATTGGACACGTGTCCTCTTTTTATTGGCTCGGGTCAGTGCTTGAAACCTCACCCTTTGACTTTTGGACCCTTTTTCCCTTGTGACACGTGTCGTGATTTGATTGGTCGCGGAGTGCCGGCTTTTCGCGCCCTTCGCGTCTTTTTGTCCCGGATGTCCCAGTGCTGTTTGGGACAGAATCCTCTCGATCCACCCGAAATGGGCTTCCTTGTCCCTTATCTGCCGATGACACGTGGCGCAATCTGATTGGCTCTCGGCTTTTTTGGCTATCCGCGTCCCACGCGTCCCTTTGTCCCAACTGTCCCAATACGAATTCTCTTTCGGCCGATCCGGGCGGTTCGCGTCCTTCGCGTACATTTGTTCCAACTGTCCCAGACTGTCTGGGACAAATTCCCGTCCACATTTTCGGCCCGAGCCACCCGATTCGCCGGTTCGCATTCCTTTGTCCACATGTCCCAAAGCGGTTAGTCAATTTTCTTCTCCTTGGTGAACCGGCTTTCCCGCGTCTGCGCGTATGCTTACTTGGCTTTGTCCGATTGTCCCGGTGCTAAAGTTCTCTATTCGGCCGATCCGGGCGGTTCGCGTCCTTCGCGTACCTTTGTCCCACTTGCTCCCGGTTAAGGACTTGGACAAATTTTCTTTCTTTCGGCCGATTCGGGCATTTCGCGTCCTGCGCGTACCTATGGTCCCGAGATGTCCCCCTTTGCTTGCGGGCTGCGCTGGCGGCTTTTCGGCCGGTTCGCGTCCCAACGTCCCAAATGTCCCGACTATTGCGAGGACTAGGACTTAGCCAATTTTCACAATTCTTTCTGGCCCAAGCTTGTTTTTGCAGCTTTTTCACCTTTTCTCAGAACTTGCTCTTTTCAACCTGGACAGGAGAGTTAGGAAAAATATGAGGGGACCCTGGAAACATGATTTTTTCCCTGGTCAATCAATTTGCCTGGGACTTGAGAATTCTGATGTATGTTATCAATTCAACCCTGGGGGTGAATTTGGATATTGATTTTTTCAAATGCCTCTCTACCTTCCTTCGACCATTTGAAGGATTCTTTTCCTTTCATCATATCAGCGATTTCTTTAGTCAGCTCGAAAAATGGCACGAACCTTCTCAAAAATTTCACCTTCCAAAAGAATGAGTGGACCCCAGGCTTACTCGTAGGAAAGGAAAGATTCTTGATCACTTGAACATGCTCAGGATAAATGTTAGTTCCCTCCTTAGAAACAATATGGCCTAGCAGTTTCCCTTCGATAACTCCGAACACAGAATTTTTTGGATTTAGAGAAATCTTATGAAGTTTGCACCTTTGTAATATTTTCTCTAAATCTCTTAGGTGATCTTCTCATTTCTTTGAGAACACTGTCAATTCATCTAGGTATATCATGACGATATTTTCTTTATAATGCGTGAATGCCATATTCATAGCCCTTTGAAACGTAGTCTTGACATTGATCAAACAAAAATGCATTCTTCTATACATGAATGTACCCGAAGGGAGTGGTGAACGCGGTTTTATGATGATCTTCTCTAGCCACCGCAATCTTATTATAGCTAGAGAAACCATCTAGCATAGATAAAATTTCTGATCCAGTTAATGCCTGTAGAATATGGTCCATGACCGGTAATGGATAGTTATCTTTCAAGGAAGCTTGAATAAGATTGTGGAAATCCACGCAAATCCTAATTTCTCCATTTTTCTTGCGAACCGGTACCATATTAGCTATCCAAGTCGAATGTCAAATAGGAAACACTATCCATACATCTAACATCTTTTGAAATTCATGGAATATTGTGCCCACTATATTGGGATTATATTGTATTTTCTTTTTCTGAAAGGAACGCACTGTGAGTTTCAAGGGTATGGCATGCTCCATTTCCTGGGTTGGAAAGACTTCAAGTCTTCATATGAGTAATCCAAAACGTCATAATATTTGGTAAGGAGGCTTATGAATTTCTTATGCTCCTTAGGTGAGCAACACTTACCGATATTGACCGTGCAAGGTTTATCCTTGGTACTGATGTTAACTTGCTCATAATCAGCAAAATTTACAGGTCCGCTGCTCTTTCTCTTTGATAAACCTGTCATTTTTATCAAAAATTCTTCAAGTGAAACCAATCCTTTGGGAATTTTATTTCCTTTGAGTTGAATGATGCCATCACCAGGATATTTTTCTCAACTCCTTCCTGAATGGGTGAGGTAGTTGATTCGTGAAATATAGAATCACTTCCTTCAAAATACAATTGTTCAAAATTATCCCTTTTTTCCAAGAAAGCAATAATTTGTTGATCATCATTGAATACTTGCCAATTTTATGCATTATCAGGAACACTTGGCCTAAAAACCATTTCAATGGTGTATTTGTCTTGATAAAACTCCGAATGAGGAATCATTAATGAAGCTGAGACTGCTAGAAAATATGTTTTTCATTCTTTTCATGAGGGACATATTTTATGGAAAAAGCATCGAAGACTTCTATCGTGTCCCACACTTTATTTTTGTAGTGTCTTAAATGATCATTCTTTACTTAGAATTGATTTCTTACTTATTTCACGATCAATTCCGCATCTCTAAAGACTTCCAAATTTTTGATCCCTTTCTCCTCTACAACTTGGAGGCCAAGGATTAATGCCTCGTATTCTGCAGTGTTGTTAGTATTTGAAAATTCAAGTTTGTAGGAAAAAGGAAATATTTTACCATTTGGAGATATGAGCACCACTCCTACACTATAACCCATCGAGCAACAACTTCCATCGAACTCAAGAGTCCAAATCTTATTGGAATCTTGGCAAGTGATCTCAGGGGTATGAATTTCTGCAGTCATCATATAATTACCCATACTTGAGCCTTGGAAAAGGATCTGTGTGCGAGGATCTTCGGTTTTAGTTACCATGAACTTTGCTTGAGTTTTTGGCATTAGCTTCTTCATTTCTCCATTGATAGGAATCATGGTGTGAGACCAATCCATTTGAATCTCTCCACCTAGATCTCTACAAAATTTCTTTCTCAACAACATACCATACAAAGCGGGAATGTCAACAACTAAAATAGTTACCTTAACTCACTTTTGAGGGAATTGGGCTAAAACCATTTGAGCGTCTTTAATTTTCCCGATCAGAGGAACTTGCTTGGTTTCCATGGAGTAACATGATCTAAATGTTCTCATACAAGTTAACCCAAGAGCATGTGCTACCTTGAAAGGCATCACATTATCTCGAGGCTATAAAATCTATAATGCAATTACTTAATTTGCATCCGTTGATCGAAAGGACACAAAATAGGTTCAATCTTTTCATTTGAAGGTGTAGTGGCTACCACAATATTTTGAGTTTTCCCATCTTTGGGAGTTTTCATAATTCCTTTAGAAGAATGAACAATAGAGTCACCTTCGACAAACTAGACCAATTTCTCTAGTTGATCCTTATTGGACTTCAAGTACTATGCGTGTGACATGAAAATTTTTGTTTTATTGATATTATCAATTATATCAACTTTGGGCAAAGTAACTGTACTTGATGTCTCAGATACTAGTTCTTTCGAACTTGATGATGGCACACTTTTGACCTTTGCTTTGGGGTTGGTTGATACTGATGTAGAAGAAGAATCTTTCTTCGTAGCTGATTTATCTATGGATTGACTTGGAAAAGGTTCTCCTTTCTTTAAGATAGTTTTGACCTTGGGAGCCTCGGTTATATTTGATTCTTTGGAATCTTCTTTAATTTTGGATTCTTTTGGAACTTCCTTGGAGCTCTTTTAATCTTCCACCTTAGTAGTAATTTTCTCCTTTTTCGAGAGTGTGTGAAGACAAAGAAAAGACTCGGCTATTCATATCTTTTATAATTTCTTCTTATTCGTCTTCTTCTTCTGAACGGTACTCAAAGAAATGATTATTACTTCCTCCCTCAGGATCTTCAACTTCAGGTTCAGATGTTCCATAATTCAGTTCTTCCTCATCAACCTCGATGACTTCAACTTCATCGTCACTTTCTTCAATGACATCACATTTTGAGTTAGTTGTGGGAGCTGCTTCAATAGCAAGCCTCGTCGAAGGACCTGCAATCCTGGATTTATTGGGAACGTATCCTTTTCTTGGGATGTCTTTGTAAGGATCAGGCTTACTACTTTGAGTAACTTGCTTTTTCAAATCCAGCACATCATTAGCCAACTTAGTGAGTATAGCTTCTGAAGCATTGGGGTTTCTTGACTCTTTCCATTGAGGGAAGTTTTCTTGAATTTTCCTGCCATGATTAAGTCATCCTCAATTTATATGGCCAAGGATTGAGCAAGTTCCAAAGTAGCTACTCTAGGCCTTCTCATCTGATAACACGCTGGTTGTTGTGCATTAATAAAGAAACATTTTTGTCTGTCAGGATTCGAGTGAATCCCGATAGGAACTTTATTCACCATTTTGTTGAATTTAGCCACGAAATTCCTCATGGGTTCTATTGGCTCTTTCTTCACCTAAGATAGATGGGAAAGAAGAGCATGTTCATCTTCTACCATCTTGAATCAATCTTCAAACTTAGTTTTCATATCATTCCAATTTGTAATGCATCCATTTGGCAGATGATGAAACCAATCTGCGGCAACATCATGCAATGTTTCAATGAAGAGGCGAATGGAAACATCTTCATATTCTACCAACAAAACTGCACATGCAGCAAAGAAAGCATAAATGTGGTCATCTGATGATGTCTTCTCATCTCCATTGAATTTGGGAAATATCTTCCTCGATCCTCATGAGAGTTCATGTTGAGCTGGTAAGGCCAATGGGCCTATGGCATTTCCCCATGGTACATTGATTGTCATCTTGGGAAAGGTGGTATGCGAAGGCAAAATGATGTGAGCAAGGACAAGTGCTTGACTTGGAGTGATTCCCTCCTTGATTGCTCTTTCAGGACTTGATGCAAGGCTTACAGATCTATGAGGTGTATTCTTCTTTGGAGGAGATAACTTGAAACCAAACTTTCCTTGAAAGTCAAAAATGGGATCAGATCAACCTTTAGCTTTTTCTCCTCGCGTAAACCTCTTTCATCAGTTTGAAATATTTCTTGTGAAGGGATCAATGGAATGTTCTGATTGGCTCTAGCCTTTTCTCTTTGCTCTCTTTCTTGATTTATTTGTGCCCTAATAACTATAGCAACTATCGCGGCTTGATCTTGTTTGTTATCCGATTTTGAAAGGGCCTAGCCATAGCAAGTCAAACTTCCCATGCTTTCCTTTTGGTTCACGTCTCTTGTCCTAGAGAAGGGCCAAGTCATTGATTTGGAATTTCCTCTCTTTGGTTTTCCTATCAAACAACCTCTTTACCTTGGATTGATGTTCCTCGATCCTGTTCGCCACTTGACTTCTTTGTTCCTTAAGCTTGCTTAGGAACATGATCCTTTATCTAATGCATCGGTGAAGCATTCATCATCAATCTGCTTGAGCTAATTGTAATGCTAGTAAATCCGAGTGTGATGGGAATTTTAGCATTGGTTCCATACAAAAGTTGAAATGGAGGCATACTGATTGCTCTTTTGGGAGCTATGCGATCAGCCCACAATGAATCATATAACTTTTTGTGCCGATTTCTTTGATTTTCTTCAACTAACTTGTGCATGATAGTAATGATGTTTTTGTTACTCGATTCCTTGACCGTTTCCCGAGGTTAGTAATCTCATGAATGAGATAAAAATATCATATACCCATAACAAAAACCTATCATCTCTGCCAGAAGAAAAATTTCAGATATTTTCCATCACGATCTTGTGTGGAATTCCATAACAAACCAATATATTTTCTTTGATGAAGTCACAGATTACGGTGGTAGATGTTTGTCTCATTGGTATAGCTTCTACCCACTTTGTAAAGTAGTTAGTTTCGGTGAGCACATGGATATGACCAGCACTAGAATTAGGATTCAAAACCTCGATGAAATATAAACCCCATTGTTGAAAGGGTTCTTCCACGACAAGCTGGCTTCAAAGGAAAAGTTGTCGGTTTTGATCTTCCAACAAATTGTTGACAAGCTTCGCATTTTGTCACCCATTTCGAGCATCGGAAAACATAGTGGTCCAATAATAATGTGCTTGTAGAATTTTATGAGCCTCATTGGCCGGAGAAATGACCACCACAAGCGTGATTGTGGAAAGCTTCCAACAATCTAGGTTATTTCTCTTTATTAACGCATCTGAGGAACATGCCGTCAATTCCTTTCTTGAACAACATGTTGTCCCAAATGACGTACCTGGAAACTCTTAGTTTGATAGCTCATTTCTCCTTAGCTTATCGATTCTCTGGACACTTGCCATATGCGAGGAAGTAGGGAATATTAGAATACCATTCTTTTGTGGTACTGACAAAAACTACCAATGGTAAATTTTCTTCAACTAGTTCTTCTTCAGAGTTATCTCGTGGTTCATTCTCTGCGATGAGTTGGCAGAGTCCTCTTCCTTGAACCAACTTGGTAGGCTTGATATCTAAATCATATTCCTAGATCTTGGAGACTCAATTACCTTTTTTAGATCTTGTTTATTGTTATGTCAACATTGATTTAAGTGCGATGTCTGGAACTAAGACTTTGGTGTGAGAATTCAACACATAGTACCTAAAGTGTTTCAGGGCTCTCACCACCACGTACACATGTCTCTCAAGAGGAGTGTAATTAAGTCCATGTTTCTTGAATCCAGAACTCATGAATTCAATAGGATATTCAATTCGCTCTTGATTTTGTTGATTCAAAATGGCATAGATTGTGTGCGGTGAAGCATAACAATAAATTATGAAATCCTTTTTTAAATCGGGGCACACCAATGTCGGAGCTTTTGCAATAGCACCCTTGATTTGCTCAAATGTCTCTCTACCTTCTTTTGACCATTTGAAGGATTATTTTCCTTTCATCATATCAGTGATTTCTTTAGTCATCTCGGAAAAATCTGGCACAAACCTTCTCAAAAATTTCACCTTCCCAAAGAAGGAGTGGACTCCAGGCTTACTTGTAGGAAAGGAAAGATTCTTGATAGCTTGAACATGCTCAGGATTGATCTTAATTCCTTCCTTAGAAACAATATGACCTAGGAGTTTCCCTTCTGTAACTCCAAACACAAATTTTTTTAGATTTAGAGAAATCTTATGAAGTCTGCATCTTTGCAATATTTTCCCCAAATCTCTTAGGTGATCTTCTTACTTCTTTGAGAACACTGTCAAGTCATCTAGGTATATCACGATGATCTTGTCTTTATAATCTGCGAATGCCATATCCATAGCCCTTTGAAAAGTAGACGACATTAATCAAACCAAAAGGCATTCTTCTATACGCAAACGTACCCCCGGGGGGTAGTGAACGCGGTTTTATGTTGATCTTCTCTAGCCACTTCAACTGATTATAACCAGAGAAGCCATCTAGCATAAATAGCATTTCGATCCATTTACTACCTCGAGAATATGGTCCATGTCGGCAAAGTGGGTAGTTATCCTTCAAGGAAGCCTAATTAAGATGTGGAAATCCACACAAATCCTAATTTCTCGATTTTTCTAGTGAACCGGTACAATATTAGCTATCCAGGTCGAATGTCGAATAGGAAACACTATTCGTGCATCTAACATCTTTTGAACTTATTGAAATATTGTCCCTACAATCTTGGGATTATATTGTCTTTAATTTTTCTGAATGGAACCACACCAGGCTTCAAGGGTATGGCATGCTCCATTTCCCTGGGTTGGAAAGACTTCAAGTCTTCATATGAGTAAGCCAAAATGTAAGAATATTTAGTAAGGAGGCTTATGAATTTCTTGTGTTCCTCAAGTGAGCAACATTTACCAATATTGACCAGGTGAGGTTTATCCTCGCACCGATGTTAACTTGCTCATAGTCGCAGAGAATTCGTAGGTCCTACCTTCTCTTTCTCTTTGATAAACCCTGTCATGTTTGTCGAAAAGTTCTTCAAGTGAAACAAATCCTTTGGTAATTTTATTTCCTTTGAGTTGGATGATGCCATCACCAGGATCTTCGTTCTCAACTCCTTCCTGAATGGGTGAGGTAGTTGATTCACGAAATACAAAATCACTTCCTTCAAAGTATAACTATTCAAAATTCTCTCTCTTTTCTAAGAAGGCAATAATTTGTTGATCATCATTAAATACTTGCCAATTTTCTACATTGTCAGGAACACTTGGCCTAAAAACCATTTCAATGGTGTATTTGACTTGATCAAATTCTAAATGAGGAATCATTAATGAAGTCGATATCTTAGAGAATATGATTTTTCATTATTTTCATGAGGGACAAATTTTATGAAAAAAGCATCAAAGGCTTCTATTGCATCCCACACTTTATTTTTGTAGTGTCTCAAACGATCATTCTTTACTTGGAACTGATTTCTTACCTGTTTCACGATCAATTCCGCATCTCCAAAGACTTCCAAATTTTTGATCCCTTTCTCCTCTACAACTTGGAGGCCAAGGATTAATGCCTCATACTCTGTAGTGTTGTTAGTATTTGAAAATTCAAGTTTGTAGGAAAAAGGAAATATTTTACCATTTGGAGATATGAGCACCACTCCTACACCAGAACCCGTTGAACAACAACTTCCATCAAACTCAAGAGTCCAGATCTCATTGGAATCTTGGCAAGTGATCTCAGGGGTATGAATTTCTGCAGTCATCATATAATTACCCATACTTGAGCCTTGGAAAAGGATCTGTGCGCGAGGATCTTCGGTTTTGGTTACCGTGAACTTTGCCGAGCTTCCAACATAAGCTTCTTCATTTCTCCATTGATAGGAATCATGGCGTGAGACCAGTCCATTTGAATCTCACCACCCAAATCTCTACAAAATTTCCTGCTTAACAACATTCCATATGAGGCGGGAATATCAATAACTAAAATAGTTACCTTAACTCACTTTTGAGGGAATTGGGCTAAAACCATTTGGGCGTCTTTAATCTGCCCGATCAAAGGAACTTGCTTGGTTTCCATGGAGTAGCATGATCCGAATGTTCTTGTACAAGTCAAACCAAGAGCATGTGCTACTTTTTCCAACATCACATTATCCGAGGCTCCGAGTCTATAATGCAATTACTTAATTTGCATCCGTTGATCAGAAAGGACACAAAGAAAGGTTTAATCTTTTCATTTGAAGGTGTAGTGGCTGCCACAATATTTTGAGTTTTCCCATCTTTGGGAGTTTTTATAATCCCTTTGGAGGAATGAACAGTAGAGTCACCTTTGATAAACTGGACCAATTTCTTGAGTTGATCCTTATTGGACTTCAAGTACTCTGCACTGTGATATGGTAATTTTTTTTTATTGATATGATCAATGATATCAAATTTGGGCAAAGTAATCGTACTTGATGTCTCAGATACTAGTTCTTTTGAACTTGATGATGGCACACTTTTGACCTTCACTTCGGGCTTGGTTGACACTGATGTAGAAGAAGAAACTTTCTTCGTAGTTGATTTATCAATGGATTGATTTAACAAAGGCCCTCCTTTCTTTAAGATAGTTTTGACCTTTGAAATCTCAGTTGCCTTGGACTCTTTAGGAGTCTCATTTGTTTTGGATTCTTTGGAAGTTTCCTTAGTCTTAGATTCTTTTTGAAATTCCTTGGAAATCTCTTTATCTCGCGCCTTAGTGGCATCCTGCTCCTTTTTCTAAGAGCACACGAAAACAACGAAGGATTGATTATTCATATCTACTATAATCTCTTTGGATCTGTCTTCTTCTTATGAATGATACTCAAAGAAATGATTATTACTTTCTCCCTCAGGATCTTCAACTTCAGGTTCAAATGTTCCAGAATCGGCTCTTCCTCATCAACCTCGACGACTTCAACCTCATCGTCGCTTTCTTCAATGACATCACATTTTGAGTTAGTTGCGGGAGTTGCTTCAATAGCAAGCCTCGTTAGAGGACCTGCAATCCTAGCTTTGTTGGGAACATAGCCTTTCCTTGGGATGTCTTTGTAAGGAGCGGGTTTACTACTCTGAGCAACTTGCTTTTTCAAAGCTAGCACATCATTAGCTAACTTAGTGAGTATAGCTTCTGAAGCATTGGAGGTTTCTTGACTCTTTCCCTTGAGGGAAGTTTTCTTGAATTTACCCGCCATGATTAAGTCATCCTCAATTTTGATGGCCAAGGACTGAGCAAGTTCTAGGGTAGCCACTCTAGCCCTTCTCAGTTGATAGCACACTTCTGGTTGTTGTGCGTTAATAAAGAAACATTTTTGTCCATCAGGGTTCGGGCAAATCCCGAGTTGGAACTTTGTTCACCATTTTGTTGAATTTAGCCATGAAGTTCCTCATGGGTTTTGTTGGCTCTTTCTTCCCCTGATATAGTTGGGCAAGAAGGGCGTGTTCATATTTTTCCGTCTTGAATCGATCTTTGAACTTAGTTTTCATATCATTCCAATTGGTAAAGCATCCATTTGGCAGATGATGAAACCAATCTACAACAACATCATGCAATGTTTCAACAAAAAGGTGAATAGTAACATCTTCATATTCTACCAACAAAACAACACATGTAGCAAAGAAAGCAGAAATGTGGTCATCTAGTGACATCTTCCCATCTCTATCAAACTTGGGAAGAATCTTCCTCGATCCTCTTGGGAGGTCATGTCGAGCTGGTAGGGCCTATAGGCCTATGGCATTTCCCCATGGTACGTTGAGTGCGATTTTAGGAAAGGTGGTATGCAAAGGTAAAAAAATGTGAGGGAGGAAAAGTGCTTTGGTAGTAGTGATTCCTTGTTTACTCTTTCGGGACTTGATGTAAGGCTTACGGATCTCTGAGGTGTGTTCTTCTTTGGAGGAGATAACTTGAAACCAAACTTTCCTTGAAATTCAAAAGTGGGATCAGATCGACCTTTAGCTTTTTCTCCTCTCATAAACCTCTTTCCTTCTAGTTTGAATTCTTTATTGTGAAGGGATCACTGGCATGTTCTGATCAGCTCTAGCCTTTTCTCTTTGCTCTCTTTCTTGAGATATTTGCGCCTGAATAACTCTAGCAACTCTCGCAGCTTTCTCTTCTTTGTTATCTAAATCATTGATGCGGAAAGATGAAAATGATAGTTATTCATGCACTTTTCCCAAATAGCTTGCCTCAAATTTGATGATATATCTTCTTGATTATATGCAAAAACAAGATTTGGTTACAAGATAGGTGGGTTACATGTAATAGTCATATAACTTATTACCTTGGTGGAAGAGCACCGCGTCGGTGAACAATGATCAACACGTGTCCAGGACATCTTTTGGCCACAAGTTTGGGTGCTCTTCTCCTAAGGTCATCAATGTAGATTTCTCTGTCATAGCCCAAAATTTGCTACAAGCTTTCGCGGTTTGCCCAAGCTACTATTTGAAGGTTGGCAGCAATGTCTCCTTGAAAATATTCATCGGGCACAAGGTTCGGTTGAAGTACTGGAGCTTGTGCAAAGGGGATAGTCACAAAGATTTAACCAAGCACCAGTTAACGATTCTGAATCCCTAATAGATTCGCCAAAAAACTGTTAGCATATGGATTTGCATGCATGCAAATGACATACAACAATGTGGGAATGAAGTCCTCATCAATGAAGGTGAGGCTGCCTTTATTGAAAACTAAAAGCTGTATTTACATTTGTACATTCAAAATTGTATGTGGGGGTGTTTTGGAACATCACGGAAATAAAAGTGAATGAGGGAGATGGAATGGAATGGATGGAATGGAATGAACTGAAAGAACATGCAAGAGTTAGGTAAAAATAGAGCCTAATATTGCATGAAGAAGAAAGGTGAATAACCAACACAAATAAAATGGAGTTTGAGTTAGCCAAACAAGAACGTGTAAAAGGGAACACACATGAGCAAGTAGATAATCAGAGCTTGATCACTGTGAACTAGAACAATAGATTAATAACGTTGACAATAAGATCAAAGATAATATTTGCATGCAAGATTCAAACACCTAACATCTAATGAACATAAGAACATCAAATGTTACGAGAGACAATGAATGAGACACAAAGTTCATATTTCATTAACTCCAAAATGTTTTCAAAAAGAACACAAAGTTTCTTCCTGAAACAAATCTTGCACACAAAATTATTTCTTCTCCTCTCTCAAAGTCACCCTTACAAATGAGCCCCTAGCTTCCTTTTATAACCCAAAAGTTGGTTACAAAGTAGTTACAATTTTAAATGCACATTAAATAGGGCACTTAAGTGACTTTTGACTTTTTCAACCAAATTTATTAAAAAGTGACTAAAAATAGAAACCACTTAAGTTAAAAATTCATTTAAGGAAAAATACATAAATGTGGACCCCACTTAAATGACTTGGACACACACCTAGACATCTTAGTTAACAATGCGCCACCTAGATCAAAACACCTAGGTCAGTGCCTTATCCATTGGGCCAAGAGTTCGCCTATCCCGATCATACGAGAATGAACTCATTGACCGTGCTCCGCAATCCTCCAGGTGATAAGAGAGCCGATCTTGAAACTTGAGCAATTCATCCACCCATCCGTTTGAGCAACATCCTGGTGTGAGCAAGTTCATCTTCATTCGTATTCACATTCACAATTACACACAATTCTCCACATGCTTGAATAGCCCTCCATGATGAATTATTCATTTTTCGTGAGACTGTAGTCGTTACGCCACCTTGGCTTGTCAAAATCCAACTTTTAATCTTTCGTCATCTAGAAGATCTTCCAAGAGCTAAAATTGCAATTCACTTCCTCAAGTTATGTATTTTGTCTTTGTCATCATCCCGAAGTGTTGGCATTTTGATCCGCTCATGATCGTCCAATTTGAGAACACTCCAACTTTAAAACAGCCGATGAAATACTATGCACGCTGCTAATCGAGAGCCGACAGGACAAACTTGAATGATGGGGCCTTCATTGATGATACGCACAATTGTACTTGTTGTTGGTCTTGGTTTGTCGATGAATATATCATCCACAATGATCAAGTGCAAAATTGATGTAGACAAGATTCTCCCATTATCGATCTTTGCCGAGAACCATAGCTTTTGACTCCGAGGAGACCAATGCCAATAGCTACGACTTATACCGCATAATGAGGAAGTTAGAGGTTGCTTCCGCTTTGGAGCCATTGAAGTTAAATCACCAAACTATGCAGATTTCATGGTGCATCCATGCAAGTGATGACCAATTCAGAACAAGCGTCAGGAAAATTGTGACTTGCCTTCAATCGATATGCGATCGCAGAACCGACTTACATCGACGTGTCCCAAGTTGGCATCGACGATGTTCTCATACTCTGAATGGAGCGTCGGGGTGATTAGAATGCCCTGGAACTTATACCGCAACATCATTTTGTTTGGAGATGACATGATTGTGATGAAACATGATTTTAGGTGATTACTTCCATCTTACAAAACTGCACAAAACGCCTGTAAAACTGCCCTAGGAAAAATAACAAATCTTGTTATGAGAAACTATCACTGAATGAGGAAGTATATTAAGGTACCAAAAATTTCGTGTGAAAGGTTTTTTTCTAATCAAATTCTTCAGTCAAATATTTAAAGGTCAAAGTTGACTCTTATGAAATTGCTAGGAAAATGCAGGTGTAAAACTGCGAAAATCTCGTTTAGTTTTAGCCTGGGAAAATACCAAACATCACCCTGGGCATCTAAAACTTAGCAAGGAAGCATATGAAGGTGGGGAGAATTGAAAGAAACAAATTTTTTCTCTTGACGATCACCTGAGTTCAAAATATCAACTCTCAAAATGAGTCACCTTGACAGGCTGAAAACTATGCGCGCAGTGAAATCATGCAAATTGCATTTTATTTGACTCCGTGAAAAATATCAAACGGAGAGCTGTACATTTGAATTTTTGTAAATAATTACATGAATGTGGGAAGAATTCAACGAACCAAACTGTTTCTCTTGATGATCATCTGGGCTCGAGATATGGATTCTCAAAGTAGGCCTTTCGCCAAGCTAAAATTGTGCGCGCGACAAAATTGAGCAAACTAAGTTTTTCTTGACTCGTGAAAAATATCAAACGAAGTGTTGTACATTTATAATTTGAAAATGAGTATAGGAAGATGGGGAGAATTCAACGAACCAAACTTTTCTTCCCGACGATCATCAAAATCTGAGATATCAAGCTCCAAAGTTGATTATTTCGACAGCTACTACCCGCGGCACGTTCTTTCCGCATCTATTGTTTTCTTCATTAAATTATTTTTTTTTTGTGCCGATATACATCGGTAATGTGTTTGAATGCGTGAAATTTTTGTTTGAATACTTCTCACCAATGCGTTGAAAATGATTTAATTTTTTTAATTAAACTCTCCCGAATTTTAATGACTTCGCGTAGGATTGATTTGGATTTTTTTTTTAATTCGCTATTTCTTCGCCTTGCCTGATTAGAGTTGCTCTTCTTTACCCTCTGCGTGGATTTTAATCTTTTATTTTTCTAGCAATGTATGAGCAAGTTTTCCTTTGTGTGAACACTGACTTCTCTTTGCATGCATTGTTTTTGGACTGATTTCCTTTGTCTTCTTTTGCAGCTCTTTACAAGACATGGTTTGGAAACATCTCTTAAAAACTGTTGTTTTCTCCTTTCTTCTGCGTGGACAACTTTCAAATGAAGACAAAACAAAACCTTCTTACTTCTGCGTTTGAAATTAGCTTTCTAAACCTGCATGGAAACTTGTTTTTGCCTGAAAAATGCGTTTGAAATTAGCTTGGACTGTATTTTATGGTGTGAAAGATCCTTTAGCTGCTCCTTCTCCCTTTCCTCACGCGTGGCCATTTCCTTTGAGCTGCTACGTTGAAACTCTTACTTTTGGCACTGTTCTCTTTGCCAATGCATGGGCTACTTTGTATTTTCTTTTTTTTAAACCTGCGTGGCTTTTTTGTTTGGACTGTCCTCCTTATAACAAATGCGTGGGATCTTTCTTTCACATATTCCCACATCCAAACATCTTTCTAATACCTCCTTTGGTGTATGCAGTGTTCTGGACTGTATTAATTGTCTTTGACTTATGCTAATAGTTGTGTGGTATTCCTTTACCAATGCGTGGGCAATCTTGTTCTTTGACTGGTTCTTCTGAACTGCTGCATGCATGGGCTCTTACTTTCTTCTCCCTCCCTTGGGCTGTGTGGGAGAGGTTCTTTGGACTGTTCCCTTTTGTTGTTGGTTTCCCACGTGGTGTTTTTCTTTCACCTTGTTGTTTTGGACTGTTGTCCTTCTCCCATGTGTTGAAATCTGTTTCCTTTGGCTTTTGCTGTCTTTTTTCTATGCGTGGAAACTTGTTTATGTTGTCCCCCTTCTCCAATGGTAATGTGTTGGATTTCTATGACTGTCTTCTCCTTCACCTTGATTTGGTTTGGACTGTCCTCTTTCACCAATGCGTGAAAAATGATTTTGCTATCCTCCTCCTTGTATTTCTCCTTCACAATGGCGTTCACAGTATTGTGGAATGTGATAAAAATATTATGATAAGAAGTGAGAAGCAATTTTAGAAAGCCTCGTATGACTCTTTCCAACAAGTCCGACGGAGGAATTTATGAAGGCTAAACCGACTTCCCCTCTTCCTGGGTAGTGGAATTAATTGCCAGGGGAAATGGGGAAAGCAACGGCCAATTGCCAACGGGAATGGCAAAGTGGGCTGGCAATCTCTGTTCAATTTCCCCATGTGGGAAATCGGGAGATTTCTTGCCTGTTTGCCAATTTATTAATTTGGCAATTGGGGGAAAAATCCCACAAGCGGGAAATTAAAATAAATTTGCCAAGAAAGGGGAAATCCGGGTTCGGGAAGCCAATTTGGCATTCCATTGGAAGCACAAGCTTACTTCCCCGGCAATAAAATAAAAAATTTGTCGAATGACTTTTAATAATTATTATATTAATAGTTATTTAATTAAAAACCCCAAATTTAATAAAAAATGATTTTATCAAATAAAGGATAATAAATTAATTAAATATTAATTAATTATTAATGCATTTTAAGACCTGGCGGGAGGAGTTCTCGCCGAAATGGACAAAACGAAGACCGGAACGATCACAAAAATAAGATGATCGCAATGAGAGCGATGAATCACGCAAAGTAACACCTTTGAAAAATTTCAAAATTTCCATTTTTTTAAAATTTTGTGAAGTCAAAATTGGCTGATAACAATCCAAATTGATCCTACGCGAAGTCATTAAAATTCGGGAGAGTTTAATTAAAAAAATTAAATCATTTTCAACGCATTGGTGAGAAGTATTCAAAAAAAAATTTCACGCATTCAAACACATTACCGATGTATATCGGCATAAAAAAAAAAGAATTTAATGAAGAAAACAATAGATACAGAAAAGAACGTGCCGCGGGTAGTAGCTGTCAAAATAATCAACTTTGGAGTTCGATATCTTGGATTTGATGATCGTCGGGAAGAAAAGATTGATTCGTTGAGTTCTCCCCATATTCCTATACTCATTTTCCAAATTCTAAACGTACAACACTTCGTTTGATATTTTTCACGGAGTCAAGAAAAACTTAGTTTGCTCAATTTTGTTGCGCGCACAATTTTAGCTTAGCGGAAGGCCTACTTTGAAAATCCATATCTCAAGCCTAGACGATCATCAAGAGAAATGGTTTGGTTCGTTGAATTCTTCCCACATTCATGTACTTATTTGCAAAAATTCAAATGTACAACTCTCCTTTTGATATTTTTCATGGAGTCAAATAAAATGCAATTTGCATGATTTCACTGTGCGTGCAGTTTTCAGCCTGTCAAGGTGAATCAATTTGAGAGTTGATATTTTAAACTCGTGAGTGATCTTCAAGAGAAAATTTTGTTTCGTTCAATTATCTCGCACCTTCATATCCTCCTTACCAAGTTTTAGATGCCCAGGGTGATGTTTGGTATTTTTCCCAGGCTAAAACTAAACGAGATTTTCGTAGTTTTACACCTACATTTTCCTAGCAATTTCATAAGAGTCAACTTTGACCTTTAAATATTTGAGTGAAGAATTTGATTGCAAAAAAACCTTTGACACGTAAACTTTTGGTACCTTAATATACTTCCTCATTCAGTGACAGTTTCTCATAACAAGATTTGATATTTTTCCTAGGCGATTTTACAAGTGTTTTGTGCAATTTTGTAAGATGGAAGTAATCCCCTGAAATCACGTTTTACACATCACAATCATGTAATCTCCAAAAAAATGATGTTTGGTATGAGTTCCAGGGAATTCTAATCACCCCGACGCTCCATTCAGAGTCTGAGAACATCATCGATGCCAACTTGGGACACGTCGATATAAGTCGGTTCTGCAATCGCATATCGACCGAAGAAGGCGAATCACAATTTCCACGACACTTGTTACGAATTGGTCATCACTTGCATGCATGCATGCACCATGAAATCTACACAAAGTGTGGCGATTCAACTCTAATAGCTCCCAGTAGAAGCAACCTCTAACTTCCTCGTTATACGGTATAAGTCGTAGCTTATTGGCATTGGTCTCTTTGAGTCAAAAGTTATGGTTATAGGCAAAGATCGATAATGGGAGAATCTTGTCTACATCAATTTTTCACTTGATCATTGTGGAGGATCTATTCATCAATAAACCAAGACTAACAACAAGTACAATTGTGTGGATCATCAAGGAAGGCCACATTATTCAAGTGTGTCCTTGTTAGCTCTCAGTTAGCAACGCACGTGCACAGTGCTTCATCGGCCAGTCTTAAAGTTGGAGTGTTCTCGAATTGGACGATCGTGAGCGGATCAAAATGCCAACACTTCGGGATGATGACAAAGACAAAATACATAACTCGAGGAAGTGAATTACAATTTTGGCTCTTGGAAGATCTTCTCAATGGCGAAATATTAAAATTTGGATTCTGACAAGCCAAGGTGGCATAACAACTACAGTCTCGTGACAAATGAATAATTCATCATGGAGCGTTGTTCAAAGCATGTGGAGAATTGTGTGTAATTTTTAATATGAATACGAATGAAGATGAACTTGTTCACACTGGGATGTTGCTCAAATGAATGGGTGGATGAATTGTTCAAATTTCAAGATCGGCTCTCTTATCACCTGGAGGATTGCAGAGCACGGTCAATGAGTTCATTCTCGTATGATCCGGATAGGTGGACTCTTGGCCCAATGGTTAAGGCACTGACCCTAGGTGTTTTGATCTAGGTGGCACATTGTTGACTAGGATGTCTAGGTGTGCGTCCAAGTCATTTAAGTGGGGTCCACATTTAATTATTTTTCCTTAAATGACTTTTTAACTTAAGAGGTTTCTATTTTTAGTCACTTTTTAATAAAGTTGGTTGAAAAATTCAAAGGTCACTTAAGTTCCCTATTTAATGTGCATTTAAAACTCTAACTACTTTATAACCAACTTTTGGGTTATAAAAGGAAGCTAGGGGCTCATTTGTAAGGGTGACTTTGAGAGAGGAGAAGAAATACTTTTGTGTGCAAGCTTTGTTTCAGGAAGAAACTTTGTGTTCTTTTGTGAAAACATTTTAGAGTTAATGAACTACGAACTTTGTGTCTCATTCATTGTCTCTCGTAACATTTGATGTTTTTATGTTCATTAGATATTAGGTGTTGTAATCTTGCATACAAATATTATCTTTGATCTTATTGTCAACATTATTAATTTGTTGTTCTAGTTCACAGTGATCAAGCTCTGATTATCTACTTGCTCATGTGTGTTCCCTTTTACACATTCTTGTTTGGCTAACTCAAACTCCGTTTTATTTGTGTTGGTTATTCACCTTTCTTCTTCATGCAATATTAGGCTTTGTTTTTACCTAACTCTTGCATGTTCTTTCAGTTCATTCCATTCCACTCCTTTCCTTCATTCCATTCCATCTCCCTCATTCACTTTTCTTTCCATTGATGTTCCAAAACACCCCCACATACAATTTTGAATGTACAAATGTAAATACAGTTTTGGTTTTCAATAAAGGCAGCCTCACCTTCATTGAGGAGGGAATTTGTTCCCACATTGTTGCATGTCATTTGCATGCGTGCAAATCCATATGCTAACAATCGAGTTTGAAATATTTTCTTTGTGAAAGGATCACTAGCATGTTACGATCAGCTCTAATCTTATCTCTTCTCTTTCTTGAGCTATTTGTGCCCAAATAACTATAAAGAACTCTCGTGGCTTGATCTTCTTCGTTATCTAGAAATGAGATTTGATGTGGCGAGATGAAAATGATAGTTGATCCTACGCTTTTCCCAAATAGCTTGCCTCAAATATGATGATATGTCTTCTTGAGTATTTACAAACAAAAGATTTGGTTACACGATAGGTGGGTTACTTGTAATAGTCATACTGATTATTTCCTTGGTGGAAGAGGACCGCGTCGATGAACAACAATCGACACGTGTCAAGGAGGTCTTCTAGCCACAAGTGCGGGTGCTCTTCTTCTCGAGGTCTTCAATGTAGATTACGTTGTCAATGGCTTTATCAACAACCACAAATCGCTACAAACTTTCATGGTTTTCCCAAGATACTGTTGAAGGTTAGCAACAATGTCTCCTTGAAAATATTTTTCAGGCATAAGGTTCACCAAGAAGCTGGAGCTTGTACAGAGGAGTCATAAAGATTTAACCAAGCATCGCAGTTACGATTCTTAAATCCCCAATGAATTCGCCAAAAACTATTAGCATATGGATTCACACGCATGCAAATGACATGCGACATTGTGGGAACAGAGTCCCTCCTTAAGGAAGGTGAGGTGCCTTTATTTAAAACCAAAACCATATTTACATATGTACATTCAAAATTGTATGTGGGGGTGTTTTGGAACATCGATGGAAAGAAAAGTGAATGAGGGAGATGGAATGGAATGAAGGAAAGGAGTGGGATGGAATGAATTGAAAGAATATGTAAGATTTAGGCAAAAGCAGAGCCTAATATTGCATGAAGTGGAAAGATGAATAACTAACAAAAATAAAACGGAGTTTGAGTTAGCTAAACAAGAATGTGTAAAGGGAACACACATGAGCAAGTAAATAATCAGATCTTGATCACGTGAATTAGAACAACAAATTAATAATGTTGATAATAAGATCAAAGACAATATTTGTATGCAAGATTCAAACACTAATATCTAATGAACATAAGAACATCAAATGCTATAAGAGACAATGAATGAGACACAAAGTTCATAGTTCATTAACTCCTAAATGTCTTCTCAAAAGAACACAAAGTTTCTTTCTTTGAAATAAAACTTGCATATAAAAGTATTTTCTTCTCCTCTATCAAAGCCCCTTTACAAATGAACCCCTCACTTCCTTTTATAACCCAAAAGTTGGTTACAAAGTAGTTAGGGTTTTACATGAACATTGAATAAGGCACTTAAGTGACCTTTGAATTTCTCTAACCAACTTTATTAAAAACAACTAAAAATATAAATCACTTAAGTTATCCATGACTTCCGAAAGTAAATAACAACATCCTTTTCTTAAAAATCCACTTTTTAAAATATAAAATAATAACCAATGTCTCATCCATTGAAATGGGGTCTGCCTATCTCAAATGTATGCGAAATGGACTCTCCCACTTCGTTAGATACCAAAAAAGTTATCTCCTTGAACCGCCGGTGAAATTAGGATCTGTTGCTTTTGCTAGTTAAAAGGATCTAAACCTTCCCAAATTTTCAAACATCTTTTCTTCTTTACGGAGGTTCATTTGGTGAAGAATAGCTTCACAAAATACCCTAATTCAAGAATCCTACTTAGCATATCATTTAAATTAACACACTTTGATTGAGCGTTCTCAAATAAGTTCTTTAATTTGATGCACCGATGCATTGAAAGTGATGAGAAGTTATTGGCGGGAGTGTACATGTCCTTAAACAATTGTGAAAATTTCTCTTCCACTGCTCCGATGAACACCTTTGAAAATGTTCATTGACGAGGTTACAAGGGATCTCAACTATGATTCTTGAATAAAGGTGAGTGAAGTGAAGGCTTCATTGCATATGCTCTCATAATGGATCATAGAATCCTCGAGAAGCGTCTTCCTTGATTTGAGATGCAAACACCAAAGAAAACGTGTCCCTCGATGTTCAAATTCGAGAATTCCTTCAATGGCTAAAACTAAGGATTCCATACTCGTCATCTCCTGCAGACTGGGCAATATCTCATCCAAATTTGATATATTAGAAACAAAAGTTTCCTTGAAAGAAAGAATTGGATCAAGATACACACTGACATCTTCATGGAGCTTAACCGTTGTTTTGATTATCCTTGGCCTAAAATGAGAATATCTGAAAGCCAAGTTTTAGTGACATGGCCCAATGTGTTTATTTCTTTTCAAAAAATTGAGAGTTTCTTCATCGGGGGCAGCACCGCATGCGCATCAGTCTTGGGAAAGTGGATGATATGGGATTTATCGGATGTTGAACATATTCAACTAATTGATTCTTTTCGACCTTGAGTGAGAGTTACGAGACTTATATTTCTAAAGTCTCTTTAGCACGATATCAATTGAATCTCGAGCCATTGTCATTTCACTTTTCAATTTGGTCCTCCCAAGTCCAAGTATGGAAACTTCATAATCAACAGGTGTCATGGCATCACGCTCGTTATCAACTTATGGGATGACAAGATCTACAAATCTGTTTCCGTCATTATCCACCATTATTCGAGAAAGCACCTTAGGCTTCTTGTGAATGATGTCATTTGAAAGTTTGAAAAGGGCATCAAAATCAATGTCAATTGCCTTGACAACCCTCTTCCTTTTCTTAACCTCATAATCAACCCAGGAAGGAGTATCATTCACTATTTCGCATACAAAATCCTAGAGCTCAAAGAAATATTCTCATTGTTCTCGACATCATGAGATCCTACAAGAATCCTTTCCACAACCTCGATTTGAGGAGAAATAACCTCAATATCCACCTCCTGATCATTGGGAGATTTTGGGAAATCTCTTCATGAACTATAGGTTCCGAAGTGTTCGATATTTGGACTACCTGCACCTGAGTGGATGCTTGTGCAAGGCGTGGTTGAGGATCGTTTGTCACAAGCTTTTGAGAACTATTAACAATGTGAGTAGAAGAATCTCTACTTGAAGTAGAAAATCCTGATACACACTCTCTTCCTTCATTGGGGCTAGGGCCTTTAGATTTTTCTCCTCGTGGCACATTATTCGGCGAAGTGGATTTTGGCAACCACTCCTTTCTTGCTTGTTGTGTATGATTGGATGGTACGAAGGTTGATCGAGAAGGGGATTTGGTTGAATTGAGACCTTCTCGAGTTGGCAATTTTTGTGATCTTGAAGTATGATCTTGAATTGATTGTAACTTGGCAAGTTCTTTGTTGTACCAAGATATGCTTCTTTCAAGAATCGGTTGATTCTTGCTATCAAGAGAAAATTCATCTCTCTTGGTCCAATCAATTCGAGGCAACGAGTTAAAAGAAACTACATCATATGAAGGATCAATAACATCTCAATCATCATTTATGAATGAAACTGGAGGGTTCTTGATGCAAAAGGCCTTGATCTGAGCAAGGGTTAGGTGAGAAAACTCTCATTTTCTTACTTCATGATTGTTTTAATAGGCAGCCCAAAAATATTCCATGGTAGGATTATGTTGATATTTTGCTAAAAGAATCTTCTGCATATATCCATTGATATCAAACTGGGCTCTCTTCACATATGGATGAATTGTGATGAGGGTGAACTCTTTTTCCATGAGTTGTGCACTGAAAAGATTTGGACATTGGTATTCCCGATTTGGATTGGGAAATGAATTTCGAACGATGGTTGTCACTGAGGAGACAATGAACTTGGAATAGTTGTTGTGCAAGCTCCATTAATGCCCATTGTCACTGACGTACTTAGGAAGCTTCCATGGAGTACCAGCAAAGCCACTCACGCGAATGTAGGAAAAGGATGAAAATTAAATAAACCATGTTCCCGATTGGAAAATTACATTCATGGATTCTTTGGAAAATATTTCCTCTATATTCTTTTTCAGGTTCCGAATCACGCAGAAAGTAAATGCATCGTTGACCCTTTTGAAATGGTGAGAGCTATTTTTGAAACTTAGTTGTGGATAGTAATGGAAGACACTATTTGATGGACCCATGACTCCTCTTGTTTTGAGTCCCAAAAACAACTTTCTTATTACTACTGAATAAGTCAGATACGATGTCATGTAGAAGCATCCAGTCATCTTAACTTCTATCAATTATTTGTGAAGGGTATTACTGATAATGGTGGCCCAATCCACAAACTCTTTCTTGGCAAGGATGATACAGATAAACTGATACATCCATGGGTGGAAAATTCTAGCAGAGGGTAAACCGAAAAATCGACTTAGGAGAGTAATTATCTCCCCAATTTCTTCCACAAACTCAATGTGGTACAATTCTTTGGGAAGCTGGTCAATTCGAGGTCTCTTGGTCACTAACCAGTTATTATTAACCATCTTGCTCCACACGAGCGGTTCTTCATCCCAATATTCTTATCTTTGATTGGCGAGTGATATCCACATTCTCAGGGAAGTCAGGTATGCCAAGCAATCCCTCAATGTGCTTCGATGTGATTAAGAGGAAAGGCTCACGATTATCTTTAAAAATTCCTCGTCTCTCAGGATCATAATGCTCCAAGCAAACGATGACCAGCTCACGGACCTTGACACCGCACTAAGACAGATAATGTTGCTGCTTGGGGTAGACCACTATGGTAAAGCCTATTTGAGAATATGGTTTTGCCTTCAATTTTCACTCGTTCGCAGAATTGTTGCACATTGATGTGACCTAGATTTGTATCAGTGATATTTTCATATGCCGACTTAATGGAACTGGGAGGGATGATTCCTTGGAATTCATACTTGAGTGCAAATTTGTTTGATTTCTCCACTAGCTTCCTCAATCTTCCTACAAATTTATTAGATTTTTCGCCATTATGAATTTCACAGAAAAATGACTCATGCACGTAAAATAACGCAAGCGGGGTTGGGTCTCGGTCTCGAAATCCCGTCGGTGCAAGAACAATATTGACAAGGTTATTCATCAATTTTGTACACTAAAGCATTGAAAAAGTGGAAGAAGAGAAGTATTAAAGTCGTGTATTACTAGAATCTGTTGATCATTGTGAGAAGCCACAATAAAATACAAAACTACAAGACATTGAATAAAGTTGTGGATTACTAGAATCTCTTGAACACTGTAAAGAGGTTCAAAAGACGAGTAAATCTGTAGAATAGTAAGAAACTGTGAAATAAAGACTAAGACCGGGGACAAAGTTACAAAGTCACAACCAAAAGGGGTGACTATTGAATATTTCGAGGATTATATACTCATTGTAATTATAGTAATAAGTGATTGAGAGTGGGTGTAGGTGTGTGTGTGAAATAGTGAGAAGAGAAGTGAGTAGAGAATAGGGAGGAATAGAAAGATATAAGTGACACTGAACTATGAATTTTATTTGATTATGAAGATTAATATAATGATCAAGTTATATTCAATGTGTATCTAATAATTATTTTTGTTTGCATATTATTATGATATATTATTTAACCCCTTTCTATACCCAAACATTGGTTACATCCTTTCTTGAAGAAAGAACTACTTAAGCCTCACAATCTGTCGAGGACTCGAGGTCATCACCTTAATATTAATATTGGCACTAGTAACACACCCAAGATGTTGAAGTTAGGTGCTTCATTTACTCTCAAAAAGAACAATTTAGACTAAGTTAATAGAATATCAAATATAATTTTTGTGGTGTTATACTCATATTCCTAGTACATCTACATCTATAATTGTGCATAATCTTGTTGACAATTGTGATGCAAAACATATTAACAAAATTACAAGAAAATGCATCCTAAATTTTTCTATTGGTTAAAGAAAAAATCCATGATGTTAGTTTTGTTATAACTTTTGATTACTCTTGATTGGATTTCAATATTATTTGATTTGGCAAGCCAAACAGGGTATGAGGATGTGTAAAGCATTATGAGATACTGAGACAAACTATACCCCTATTGATGACTTCCATTTTGCAATATTCATATGATTGTTGATTTTATTAAGTATTAGATGATTTATTTGAAGTATGTATTTTCTAGTCACAATCAAATTAAAATTAACCCTTATGACCAACATAAAACTACATTGAAAATGCCTTCGAGAGCATTTTGTTCTATGATCTTGCTTCGCATACTTAAAACCAAAGGAGCTATTAATTAAAGGGTTACAATACATACTTTCCATGAATTTATGCATGATATTTTATAAGATTATGCATAGGACATCGTAGGAAAATATAAAAAGAGTCATGTGCATGACTTCAAACCAAGATTTGAAATACTAAGACATGATGTAAAATTAAATCCAAAGAGTTTTGGTGTTACATTAGAAAATTGATGGGTTTCATTATTTCTAGGAGAGGTAGAGAATAGGTTCCAAAGAAATAACAAACAAATGTTGACATTGCCTCCTTAGTCTTAACCAACTAAATAGTTTACAAGAAAAAACCAAACTATTAGAATATTTGTTCCTCAAATAGCTTATAAAATCCAACATTTTCAATTTATAAATGACAAGAAATTTTAATGGGAAGACAATTGCTAACAATATTTTTACAAAATAAAAAATATTTAGCCAACCCTCAAGTTACAATGTTGGTTATCTTAGATATATTATTACTACTATACATTTCTATTATTAATTATTTCCTAGATTTTATCACAAAAGGGGGATTGATTTCTTCAAATTGATCTCTTTATGTCCAAGTTTGGCATGGTGACTAGTAGGAAGACTTACTAGAAGATCACACATATTCAATATTTGTGTTTCATTTGAATAACATATCAGATATACACCAGGTACGAGTCAATCCTTGTTTGTTTCAATACTTCCACATCTTCTGGATAGCATCTGAGGCATTTAAAATATATTCGTATTTTCTCTAATTCTCACGGTTTAGCTCCAAATATATCTTTGACCATAAAATCAAATGGGTCGGAAAGGATTCTGACATCTTATCTATGGACCGATTATTAAATCTAATTATATGATCCCTTCGATCCATATTAGTGATGTGATACGAGTGGCCCCTATATCCTGTAATGAGATCTATTTTAGTCTCCATCTAGCGGTCCCCCTATATAGAGCATTGGCCCGGTTGGCTCGGACCCCATTTAGAGAGATTTGGGATCTAAGTTATTTTAGGATGGTTTCCAAACTAGGTTGTTGGTTGCACAGATAAGAGATATGGATTGGGGTCATGTTCCAAACCACACATATATAGATAGGGGTCATGTTTGAGAATTACCAAACCATGGTATATAGATATGGATATATGATGATTGGAAACCAAATTTAGTAGAAAAGGGAAAGGGAAAACTAGGAAAGTGGGTTCATTGTTTGTGAAATACCAATGCGAAAAGTAGGAGGTATATGAGCCGGTGAGTATTAAAGTGTCCAAATGAAAGGTTCATATCATATAAGGCCCCCGACACACACACACACACACACACACACACCCACACACACACACACACACACACACACACACACACAGGGGTTTCGTGGATAGAGTATTCTCTATTTTAGTAAATGGTGTTGGGCGTTAAATATTCAATATATGGTATGGGGGAGCAAGGCCTCGGGCCCACGGGGTTGTCGGCCTCACGGGGTTGGAGTTGGGCAGTCGATTCTCTATCCCCGAGAGCCATATAAATAAGATATATAGGGGAGGGGCATGAATTATTCAATCAGTGGGTACGGCGGTGATGAAGGTTTCGACCAACCCCGCATGATATCTAATGAACCTCCCCTAACAAGGGTGATCTAATGAACCTCTCTCATTCTACTAGGTTTGGTCTCCAATAAGCTCATATATCTTTATCTATATACCCCAGTTTGGTAATTCTCAAACCCAACCCATATCTATATATGGGTGGTTTGGAACTGAAGAGGCCCTATCTCTTATCTGGGCAACCAACAACCATCTAGTTTGGAAACTATCCTAGAATGACCTAGATCGCAGATCTCTTTATATGGGGCCCAATTTATCCTCTTTTTTCAAGGTTTTCATAATTGGACCTTGAATCCATTTCATATGATGGGAGTTGCCGGAGTATTGGGTGCTGCTCTTCTATGTGCTATTCACGGTGCTACCGTGGAAAATACTTTATTCGAAGACGGTGATGGTGCAAATACGTTCCGTGCTTTTAACCCAACTCAAGCTGAAGAGACTTATTCTATGGTAACTGCTAACCGTTTCTGGTCCCAAATTTTTGGGGTTGCTTTTTCCAATAACAACCAGAAGTAAAGATTGTTGTGGAGAGGGATCCTATTAAAACATCTTTTGAAAAATGGGCTAAACCCGGTCATTTCTCAAAGACACTATCTAAGGGACCTAATACTACCACTTGGATCTGGAACCTACATGCTGATGCTCACGATTTTGATAGCCATACTAATGATTTGGGGATTTTATTCTTGGTTTTCTTTCTACAAAACAAGCTTTTCTTTGTGAGCTTTTTTTCTAATGAGATAAAAAAATATTCCATATTCTCTAATATCTATAGATATTGCTAAAGATATTTCTTATGAAAATCTTCCTTAAAATACCCCAAAAAAGTATTAATAATAGAAAAACACTTTTGGTCTTTTGAATTACCATCAAATTGATAGTTCAAGAATTCAAAAATATGGGGATATCATCAGGGTTGATTTAATTGAAAAAAATCAAATTCTTTTGAAAATTCATTAGCTAGAGAATCCGAAAAAAAAAAAGGCTTATGCTTCTCTTATTTCAATAAGAACTTATCCAATGACCCAACTTGATCCTTGTAAATACATATCTAGGGGCACTAACTTATCTAGTAACCAAACTTTTCCCTCATCTATCTATTCTCTCCCTAAAAACCTTTGCATTTAATGAGCGAGGGAAATAGATTTTGTTATATCTTCCTCTCACCCCATCCCCTTAAGCAAAGAGGAGAGGGGCAACCCAACCCGTCCATCTAGATATATTTTGGGAGAGATGGCCACCCCTACCCCTATAGTTTGATTATTTTTTCGGCCACAACCGGTTTGGTTTGTAGGTGGGGTTGGAAGTAACCCAACCAAACCACCCCTATCTAGAACTATAATAAAAGATATAGAGAGAGGGACCCAATCAACTATAGTTGCACTCACCTGCCCCTATATCCGAACTCGGAGGGTGAGGTTCTCTATAACTCCCCCATTTTGGGTGAGGGGGAAAGGGGGCATATAAATACATATGGAGTCTAACTATAGACTATATATTCCCTCGCCTCCTATAAAAATCTAAATAGAGAGGTGGGGATCGAATAATTAGTTGTAATTTGATGGCCTATATATTTAGGGTTTATCAACTAGATATAATATAGTAGGTTATCACCATATATCCCATATATCTATATAGGGGAGGAGAATCATTTGGATCATATGGTTCTCTATCACTCACACCAAACAACTATTAGATAGATCTATCTATCTATCTATATCCCTTAGGCACCCTATCTTGAACTATAAGATCTATGGGATGCGCACTAACGTAGATATATCTCCCAATACATATAGATCACTTTCAATTTATTTTGATTTGTTCTCTTGAGGGATGATGGCACGACGTGATGGCCCCACTATCTAGACTAGAAAAATGTTTATGCTTATCTTATTTTAGCAAGAAAAAATACTATCATTATCAATATGATTCAAATTACCTTGATGAAATATCCCTTTTTAAGGAATTGGGTTCCACTCTAGAGAAGATTGTCTCCAAACAAATCAATCACCACCATACATCACACTTTTCTTGAGTTTTTGCATATTCAAATTAATAAAATTTGTGATGTGAGTGGAATTCTAGAGGATCTTTGGGAAGGCAGAAAAGCTACAAAGAAGGCGTTCTCCTCCAGTAGCAAGGACCCTATGATTCATATTGCACTGAATCTCTTCACATCTTTGGAGGAAGTGAAAAAATTATTTCAAAAATGTCTCAAGTAATTGGGCCGGACTCCTCTTGGTTGTGTTTTTTTTGTTTTTTGTTGGTCCTAGATTGTTGTTGGGTTGTTGTTTAAGCTGTTCTCCTACTTCTTTCTAGCAGTATATCTCTACCATTGTTTATTTGTGTAATATTCGACATGTAGGCCTTTTGATGGGTTGTGGCCCCCACATATAAAAAAACCATGTTGCTAATTTATGTTTTATCTGGTAGTTAGGCCTTTTTGTTGGGGTGTGGCCCCCACCTATCAAAAAACCATGTTGTTACTCTTTCTTATTTGGCCATTGGGATTTGTGTAATTCAGGTATGGTCTCCCAAAACCATTTACCACTAATAAAAAAATATCATTTTTTAAAAGGGGAAAAAGGAAAATAAAACAAGTTCCAAATATCAATGGATGGGACCACCAAGTAATTTGATGTAAGAACATATTGAAAGAAAGAAACATAGCTCCTCGTCCAGTTAGAACCTTGTTCTAAGATGAAGCATTCCACCGCTTGCCGATGTGATGAATGACCTATTTTATGAAAAAATTGGTTAACAATTACGGGATGTTTTAGAGAATGAAAATATCTCGAGTATCATACTAGAAATCATCATAATTATGAAATATTTAATACATCCAGGAGAAATCAATGTCTCATATTATTCAATCAAATTAATGTTTCACCCTTCCTCATGGACCTCATCAATCATATTACGTAGATAGTAGAGGTAGATAGTAGAGGCTGCATCAATACTCTATAGAGGGTTCTCTCCACGCCGTACGATGCTCCACCAACCTTATCCCGATCGGAACTGATGGAGGGAAGCGGCCGGTCTCTGGAATCGTCGTTGGTGGGCTCCGTCTAGCTACTGCGCCCCCCTCCCTTGAATTTCTAGGGGCAGAGGGTAGTGAGTTTTCATATCAGATGAATCTCCCGAATACTCAATCAATAATATAGGGTAGGGCATATCTATATATGGGGAAATGTGTTGGTTCTCAATCTAACACCAAAAAGGCTTGAATGTAGATGGCATGAATTGGAGGGAAAGGAGGAGAGATGGATCTACTTATTTTTCATTTATATCCAAGGATATATCAATCTTTCTCACTTGACCAAGCCTTTGGGAATGACAAGGAGGCACCCTACTAAGGATGTGGTTGTTATCCTACTACTTTATGGATCTTCTGAACCAAGGTGAGAGGACCTAAGGGGTGGCTTGAAAGAGAGAGGGAGATATTATATTTCAAACCCTCAAACTTGTTAGAACCTCAATTTGAGATCAAATGCAACCACAAAATGCAATGCTCATTCAAAAGAATGGTCACACAAGCATTACAAACACTTGATACATCAGACACAAACCACTAAAGACATAAGAGATATGATCACAAATATCATATCTACAGAAATTGTTAACAACTTGGGATATGATGATGTTGAGATGCTAAACTTTACAGATCATGGAAAATACACTTGAAATATGCGGGATATGTGTGATTTAGGTAAAAACATGTAAAATAAACAAGGATAATGTGATTCGACATGGGTAGGATAAAATAATACTTATTTAAATGAGGGGAGGTGTATCTAATGGGGAGAAGTATTAGTTCTCGCCATTTCATCCTATTGCTTCAGAATGCAAAAGAACACATATCAAGACAACATCACCTTCAAAGGAGAAATTACATTCATTAATACCAAATTAATGAAAACACTACCACATGATCTATGAATCCTTAAAACAAACACTTGTCCATAAATATTGCATCAATTCCATAATACCCAAAATAAACCCAAGGGTTGTAAGAAGTCATTGCCAAATTAATATTGCATAAAGGACTATATAACTAAACAAAAATTGCCAAGTAACACTACAACACAATATTCATGCAGTAACCAATCTTATGAAATAACTAGAAAGAAATCCTTCGTATGTCATTGATTTAACAAATATAAGATTACATCAAAAGCTATATTCATTAATTATTTTCCTATTTACAATCTAGAATGTCGACTAGGGCATGAAAAATGGATTTGTATACTTCAATTTGACAAGGGATACATATTAAAAATCTCTCAATGCCTACTATTGAGTATACAATGTGTAATCATCCTAGATAGAACCCCGAATTAGAACCAAAACCTTTTAAAAAGAATACATGCCTTCACTTCTATACCAAAATTTCCCATAAACGAATATACCTAGATAACCCCAATGAGCACTGAAAGCAAGAAACCTACGAGGTCGTGATCCTTGATCTGCAAAATGGATGGAAGAGTTGTCCCAACTGAAAAAGATTCCATTTTGATCTGCCAGGCTGGAACAGTTTTGAACCATGATGAAACCCATGGAGGAGTGGAGAATATTCCTTCTTTTGCAAACAAACTCTTTTGTCTTCTTTTGCATTGTCACCATCATATGTATGCTCCAAGGAAGAGTTTGTTACTCATTACAATCAAATCATTTGATTCCTTTTCTGAAATAATAATGAATAGAAATTAATAAAGAATGGGGAAGGGAGGAAAGAATAAAGAAATGCTTAAGAGGGGTCAATATCTTTTTTTTGTTTCCTCTCGCATTTTACTCTTGTACACATCAAAATGTTCAAACATCCCCAAAATGGGGTCTTCATTCGGCCTTGCATGGTAGAAGAAAATTATTTCCTGTTTGGATAGAACAATGTCAAATTCAAGTAGAAATAATATTTTTCATTTTAATCCTCTTGGCCAATTTATTAATATATCTCTCTAAATGAATAAATTTATGAATAGAAGAATAGTCAAAATCTTTTGAAGGCTCCAAATCCCCTGATATGTTCTTTGAAAAATTTCTAACATCCTATTTGCATTTTGCGAGATCCTAGGGTGTATGTGTCCTTCAAGGGAAGCATTATTTCAAGTTTGGAGTCTATGTCATCAACATACTTCCCTGCTTTCTCCCTCATGTCTTGGAGTTTTCTTATGCAATTCCCAAGGTTTATATTCTTAAATTGATAACTCCCTATATTCATGTTGTCTACCTCTGCTAATCTGGGGGAACTATCCCTTCCTTCTCCACCACTTCATCATCCAAAATTGTGATGGATTCAATATTGGAAAATACTCCATCCCAAAATTCAACCTCGGTATTATATTTATCAATCAAGTTCGTACTTTCTTATATTTTCTCATACACTTGTTTGTAGAGTCCATAATATCCTTAATCACCTTGCTGCCCTTACACATAAGTTCTTCCTCCCACTTTTTATTTTATTCTCCCTAAACCTTAACTCATCAAAATTTTTTATTATTTCACGAGTGATGGATGTAGTTGTCTCTTGACTTCCGTAGGGAGTATCTACTCACATTTGCACATAGGTTGATAAAATAACAACCTTATCTTTCAATTATTTTTTTGTTTCCTTATATTTTTCCATCTTCTTAATGAGTCCACCTACTTCAAAGGTGACATCATGCTTCAAGACTTCTATGGTTGGCCTTCCAAGTGGGATTTTAGTGATTTTATAATCAAAGGGAGAAACTTCATCCCCTAAAGCATCAATTTTGGGGTAAACCTCTATGACCCTTTCTCCTTAAGGCCCCACCATTTTCCTTGAAAAAATGTTTGCTTTCTTTGGTGGTTTGGAATTATTCAATGAGATGATACTTTGAAGGTCAACTTCTTCCACTTACACCTTCAATTTTTTCTATCCCCAAGTCTTTCACCTCTTCCTTTGTGATAGTTGAAGATGGTTGAGTGTATGCTTCAAAGTATTTGTTTTTTCCTCAACATCTTCTTCTCTAGATGGAGAAGTTTCATTTGTAGTCTTAGTTTTTGAATTCTCTTGAGGTTGGGATTCTTGTTTTTTAACCTCATGATTTGTAATTTCCTTCTCAATTGTCTCCAAAATTGGCTAAGTGGGTTCCCCAACATTAGTTTTTTCAATCTCAACAATTGTGACCTTTTTAGGCTAAGCTTTCACAACTTATTATGCAACAACCATCTCTTCAACATCTTCCTTCACCTCACCACCTTCAAGTTTATCTATGGTAGGTGTTTCTTGGTGTGCTTGGTATCCCCCTTTCTCAATTGAAACATATTGTATATTTTCATGGGGGAGGTCAGCCCCAACATCTTGGTCCAAACCATGTAGTAATTTAATGAAGGTATCCTCCATTAATGGGTTTGATCTTGTTGTTTTTTTCTTTCACCTTGGGATTCTTCCCATTGAATTTCCTCAACATGTACATTGACAGTACTTCTATTTTTGGCACACCAAGTAGATGCCACATGTTGCATAAGATGTGGGTAGTGAGAACTACCTCTATAATTTGAGGAGTAGTAACATATATTTGGACCAATGGAGTTGTCTCTTGAAGTGTTGCACTTGTGGTTATCTCTACTACAAGTCTTGTCACCTTTGTCCTCTTGGTCCTCAAAAACATGAATGTCACAGGCTCCTCATCTTCTTCCTCCTCTGGATGGTATCCAATGTTGGATCCTTCTTTTGTTGGTCTAAGGCAATGCTTTCTCTCATTCTCTTTAATTTTCTAGATGACCCTTTAGAGGAGGTGGCTAGCACTTTAACTTGAGTAGTTTCCTTTGTCACAGTGCCTTTTGACTTGAGGTAGGATGTGGTATTGCTTGGAGAGGTTTAGCTACAATGACTAGAGCATCTTGCATAGTTTTCTCTGGTATTTTCTTTGCATTATGTGCTAACTCGACATTGGAGTCCCTATTTTTCTCGTTGTTGAATTTCATTCTTCAACAACCCCTGAATTTGGTCCTTTAATTGAAATTTGTGGGGAATTTCCTGTCAAGGGATCCGGACCTTCAACTTCCTTCTTGTAAGGGAGAAGAACATCCTTTATGATACCATGATTTGCAAGGTAAGTTAATCCCCTTAATACTCAACCATACCAATGTAATTTTGATGATGTGGGTAGTTATGTCATGTAGGGAAGTGTTTTCTTTCCTTTTCCGGTCCACATTTGGGATGGGGTGAGATGTTATGTTGTTATCAACATATTATTTTCTCACCAAGTTCATATGATCTAACAACCTCTCGAGGAACAAGTACATAATCCATCATAGAAGTGAGATTCATTCTGGAGTAATCTCTCAATCTGACCTCCTACTCATCCTTGCAATCCATCTAATAATCCTCATAATGAGGCTCATGTTCATATGAATTGCCCAAGGCTCCTTGGAGTATCCATATAATATCATAATTGGGCCTAGGAGAGAGTTTCTACAAAGCCACTTCTCATTTCTGGTTCCAAGAGTCTTTCCTTACCAAAGTAGGGAAATTGTACCTTCCAATGTGTATTGGGAACTGATGTTTGTTTTGTGCTTTCCTGTAATCAACTTGTGCAATGCCACTAGCTTCCTTGACACTTCCAAAAGTGCCCATTTATCATCCAAGTATCTTGGAAACATGTAGGGAGCATCATGTAAGCTACTTACTATGATATATGTGAAGGTTTGAAATTGGATGAAGTATCATCAAAATCAAGTGATCAAATTCTTTTCCTATGTAGATATTATATTGTTCTCCCACTCAAAGTGGAAAAGACATACGGTGGGAGAAAATAAAGTGTTATGTACCACCTGAAACATTTAATGTAATTGTTTGGTTTAATTGAGGGTAAACATCATAAACTATGTAATTTCCAAATTTCGTTTCTATGTCCAACCTAGGTAATTTCCTATGCCGAGCAATGTTGTACACAAAATAGGAAGTTATCCGAACTCCAATTCTTTTGTGGAGCCTTCTTCAATTTTGAGCGCAATTTGAACATCTCTGCTCATGGATGCAATCACTAATGAAATCTCTCCGGTGAATGTGCAATTTTCCAATGAGTATAATTTGAATGAAGTTGAACATCAAATAACTGTAATAATAGGCATATTATTTCCCGTAACCATATTCAACATGTTGATGATATCACCAATCTCCTATACAAAATTTGTTTTGCTCTATTTTTTTAAGCTGTAATAACAACGTGAAGGTTTAGGGACCACCCGAGATGTGCAACTATACATTTTTTCTCGGAAACTTAAAGAAATATGGGAAGTACGTTAATTTTCATGTTACAAGGTCTAAACACGATGCCAAGGGGGAAAAAATGATGAAAGGAACTAGTAATAATCATTTATTCAACCTCCAAATATCTACAATTAATCCACAATTCTCAAAACTAAAAGTTGCTTCTTAAAAGTTCTTCAAATCAATAACAAAGCAATAAATCAACAAGGAACACTATAAAACCTGTAAAATCATCCTTAGAACTTCTTCAACCTATAAATGAACCTTAGGAGCCCTTCAAGCCTTCTTGAAACACTATAGCAAGTACCATAGGGAACATCGGGACAAATGAAGATTATAACGAGGTTTACATCAACATGACCATTGAACACATCTCACAATGCATAGATAACATGATGAATAACATGGGGAAATAAAAGATCAAACTAAGCAACAACAGATAACTCAACAAAGATGGTGTCAAGGATACACAAGGATCAAAATGGGCACCAATATTAGCTCTAGCTCGGGGATGAATACCCCGGTGGGTATTCAAATAACCAAAAACACTCATGGGAGATAGACCAGATGCCCATCCATTTGGAAAGTAGTAAAATGGGCAAGCACATGGTCACTAGTAAGATGAATAGCCAAGAGTAAAATGAACTGAAAAAAGTTGATCACAGAGGACCAAGTGGGAAAAATAAACAAAACAAACAATTGTATACTTTACAATGTTACAAAGAGACACACCCTTAATCCAAAAAGTGTTTGAGATGCCTACCATTGATGGTAGCTCAAGAAATTATCCATCCAAATCCCTCAAGAAGAAAGTGTTTTCTCCAATTATGATGTCAATGGAATAAGGACCCATCCAAAGAGAATCAAATTTCCCATGTTTTCCTTTATCTTCATGTCTTATATGCCATAAGAACACCAAATCACCAACTTAGAAAATTCTTGGAGTTCCTTTTTGCCAAATATTTTCTTGAGTCTTTCCTTGAATATGGAAGGTATTTGATGAGATTCTCTTCTAACTTTATCAAGATCAATAATATAATCGATCCTTGCAACATAAGGATTGAATCCTTTTTCATATCCCAAGCTGTTGCATAAATCGATAAGTTGATAAATGCAAATGAATAGGTAGGACAACCAAGATACCATATGCTAACTCAAATGGGACTTTTCCTCTGGACCTTTTTGGTGTAATCCTATCAGCCCACAAGGAAAATTTAAGTTGTTCACCCCATTCCTCTTGTTAACCTCCAATGTTTTTCTAAGTATTTTGAGAATTTTTTTATTACTTGATTATGCTTGACCATTCCCTTGAGGATTATAATTAAAGGCATAAATGAGGCTTATCCCATACTCGTCATGCATAATTACTAAAGGTTTGACTCGAAACACATAGCATCATAACTAAAAAATTTGATAGGGACACCAAATCTACAAATGACATTATTCAATAGGAAGTCTATGACTACCTAATGAGTAGCCTTCTTGGTAGGGATTTCTTCTACCCACTTAGTAAGGTAATCAGTGGCACCCAAAAATCACTTATGGCCAACACAAGATGCATTTTCATTTCACCAATAAATTATAATCCCCATTGTCTAAAGGGAGCCTTAAGTAACACAAGCTATAAGGGGAGAGACCCATAAGCTTTTAATATTCTAGAGAAACTTTGCAATCCTCACACTTTCTCAAAATTTCAGCAATATATTTAAAATTAGATGGCCACCAATAGGTTGCCCTCAAAATTTTATGAGCAGTTACTTTAGTAGCATAATGGCCACCACAAACTCCTCCATGAAACTCATTAATCATTATAGGAGTTTCATCTTCATGTATACATCTTAACAAGACCCCTTCCGGACTCTTTCAAGCTAAATCAAAGTCTTTCACTTGGTGAAATTTTAGGGTACTAACTTCGATGTCCTTTGATTCTTGTTTACGCCAAAAGGACAATTTAAATTCTTCAGATAATACACAACGTCTATGTACAAAATGGAAGCACATACCTTTTATGGGGATTACCTAGATTAGCAATAATAATGTTCAATTCAACAACTTATGATTTGTTTGTCATTAATCTTTCCAAACCAAGGCCTCTTACCAACTTGGTGGTTTGAATGTCCATGTCATATTCCTGGAGTTTTTTAACCGACCTACATCACTTGCTTGAAACTTTCATTTGTGTCATAATGTCTTTGAACATGGTGTGTGGCACATAGGAAACAATTCTTGAGCTCAAGATGTAAGATCTGAAAAATTTAGTGGCCTTTGCCAAGGTAAAACTTTTTTTTCCATGATTATGTATTTCAATTCAGTTCCTTGCAAGTCCTTTCTTAAGAATGCAATTGGTTTCTCAATTCTTTTGTAATAAAATTGAGGCAATAATAAATTCGGATGTTAAGGATGAAATCTAAAACTCCTTATAATCTAGACTAGCTAAAACAAGAGAATTCTTCAATGCATATTTCACTCCTTTGAATTTCTACACTACCTCATCTCCCCATTTGCTAATCTAACATTTTTTCAACATACTTGTAATAGGCGAGTGATATTAGCAAAATTAGATATAAACTTTCTTATAAAGTTAATTTGACCAAAAAAATTGTATATCATTTTTGGATTGGGAATGGGTATTTTATCAATTGCATCCACCCTCTCAGGGTCAATCATAACTCCTTGAGACACAATGTGCCCCCAAAAATTTCTTTTGCACATCAAAATGAAATTTTATAGGATTCAATGAGATACCAAATTCTCTACACCTAATCAATATTTTTCAAGGTGCTCTAAGTGATCATCTCTCTTCTTAGAAAAGATTGTTATATCATCTTGGTAAACCATAATAAACTCATTGATGAATCCAAAAAAGCAACATCCATTGCTCTTTGAAAAGTTTCTCCAGCATTCATAAATCCAAAGGGAATAATAATGTAAATATAAGTTCCCCAAGGAGTGGTAAACGAATTCTTGTATTTCTCTGATTCCTTAACTACCACTTGATTGTAACCAGAGAAGCCATCCAATGTTGAGAGAATCTCTAACCTTGTCACCTTTTGCAAAAGGTTATCCATATTTGGAAAAGGGCAGTTGTCTTTCAATGAAGCCTTGTTAAATTTCTAAATTCAACACATACTCTGATCTCCCCATTTTTCTTTCTAACTGGGACCATATTAGAAACCCAAGATGAATATCTAATGGGTTGAATGATTCCTCCATCCTTGATTTTCTCGAGCTCTTATTGCATTTTAGTTACGCAAGGACAAAGTTAATTGACCTTTTCTATTCGTTGAAAGGCTTGGGTGTGAGGCGCCAAGGGTATCACATGCTAAAGTAGATCCTTCATATAGGCTTTCAACTCAAAATAGGACCAAGCCAAACAGTCTTGATATTTTCTTAATAGTTTGGTATAGGCTTGTTTTTTTATTTGCATCCAAGTTGCTTCCTAACCAAACTTTTCTTGGATCTTGGAAAGTTCCTAGGTTGCATTTAGTTACATCTCTTGGAGTGTGGGTGGACTTGTTTATAGCTCTATCAACACCATCAAATGCATATTCAAGGCTGACCCACCCACTTAGGATTGTGTTAGTTTTCAATTGAATCACCTCCTTTTTAAACATGGTATCCTCCCCATCATACACCTCTACTATAGGATCAAGATCAATCAAATGATTATAAAACTCATCTTTGTAACTTAGAAATTTCATAATGTGAGAGTCATCATCAAATACTTGCCAATGTTGAATGTTGTCGGTGTGGAGGCTCTGAAAATCATATCAACTTCAAACTTGCAGTATGGGGATACAATTTCATTATCATATTGAGAATCGATCTGCTGATCTATCAACTACTGCATTTTGAACTCTTTTATGATATTCAATGTTGAAGGAGTCAAACATCTCAATTAAATCATGCATTGCATTTATATATTGCTTCAACCTCTAACTTTTGGTTGCATATATTTTTTTGATTTGTTTAACAACCAATTCAAAGTCACCTTTTACAATCAAGTCCTTTATTCCATGTCTCCAAGCAATCCTCAAACCAAGTATGAGTACCTCATATTCAGAAATGTTATTTGTGCACTCAAATCATAGCTTGAAAGAAAAATTAAAGGATCCTTGGTTAGGGGAAAACAACACTATACCTACTCCATTGTCAAGACTAGAACATGCTCCATCAAAATACATAGTCCTCTATCAAGTGCATCAACTTGTCTTCTCTATGTAGCTTCACCAACTTTCCTTCCAAAGGAATGGTAGCATAAGAAAGGTCTATTTGCACACTACCTCCCACACTTATTGCCCATTTTCTTGATAATAACATTCCCCATTTGGCTGGGTAATCAACAACATTCATTGTCAAGTACTTACTAGGGTGAGATGCCAATTGTACAACCAATCCCTTGACACACCCGTCAACAGGCACTTCTCTTGAATGCATTGCATAACATCTTCCATATTCAGTTTTTATATTATACCAAGTCCATACATGACCACCAATGCCATTATATTGCAAAACGCACTTGATTCAAACATATAATTATGTAGGAGCCAACAATTTACAATTAGTGTAGTATAAAAAATGTCCACATCTAACTGGCACTCATATAGGGTTGTACCTAAATATACCTCAGGGGATGGGTCAATGACCTCTTAAGATTCTCCAAGCTCATTTTCAGCAACAAGGAGGGGCATCTTTGTTTGCAATAATGCCCTCATTGAATCCCAAATATTCAAATTTCTTGTTTCTATGCTCAAGAATCCTAAGTAACTCTACTAAAGGGATAAATATCTTCATTTGAATTAAGATATGGGCCATATCACAAACATTGGAATTGGTCAAGGATGTAATGGAAGGAGAGCGATCACCTTCTCAGATGGTATACATTATTTCAAAATAGAAACAACAAGAGGAACACTTGGATTTGGCTCAACAAGAGAGGTTTTGTATGGTATATTTTTCTTGGGAATTGCCTTTAGGAACATTAGTCAATATTGACATCTTGGATTTTGAGGCTGGGGAAAGACACGCACTTGTCCACATCTTAGATTATACACCTCTGGGCAATAAATGCATTTATCAACGATTTCCCATACTCTTTGGAAGGGAATTCTCCATCATATTTTTATCATCAAATCTCTTAGGTACTCAAAATCATGATTGGGTAATTCAAAGGATTGATCCATATCAATTTCATCATCAACTTCGAGAGAAAGGTAGCATATCTTTTTACACTTTCCCAAAAATGATCAATAGTTGTATCACACTAGAAGGTTAGTAGAGGTTGCACCTTGCTCAAAGTTTATTTGATGATCAATAACACATGCATAATTAAAGTCTAATCTTGCAACATCTTTGTCAAGGCTAATTGTTCACAAGGAACATTAGGCAATAAACATTTAAAACACCAAGCAACGATGTGCTCTTCTTCAATAGTTGTAATTATTGCCCCAAATGGATTAGGAACTACCTTATTGTCTCTAAATGAATGGTGTCTATCATTATTACCCATAGGTCTCGTTCATCCATCATCTGCTCTATGATCTTCTCTAAATCTATTTTGGTATTGATTTTGATTTTGAACTTGAGAGCCCAAAGACAACCCTTTTTCAACCCCGGCATCTTGTAGGAGTTTTCTTTAACTACCCCAATCAAGGTCTTAACCACTACTTCTAGATCATTAGGTTTTATTACTTGATGTTTCTTAGGGTTGACACGTTTAAATCCTCTTTTTGGTGGTTTTTCCAACAACCTTGATGTTGTTTTCAATTTGAATGGCCATGTAGAATGTTTAACACAAACTTATGGGGTTTTTATATCTCAAGTATTAGGCTACCTTTTGTCAAATGCATCGGAATACTTGATCAAACAAGACTCATCACTCGATCTTAATCTCACCAAGGTCTTGTTGAACCTTGTGTTGAAATCTTGTACACATTCTTTGGGATTTTTCTTTATGGTTTCAAATTTTTAAAAAAAGGAACTTAAGGTCAATCTTGTCACCATAATGAATTATGAAGGAATTCATCATTTCATCCCAAGAATCAATTGAACCACGAGGCAAGGCATTAAACCATTCTCTTGCATCTTCTTCTAAAGTGTGCATAAATAATTTCAAGCAAACATCTTCATATTCCACTTCATAATCATCCATAATATTTTAGAACTTAAGATGTTGATCATCACTAATAGCATTATTCCCTTGACATTTAGGAAACATATTCCTGATTTCATTATGAACCTCATTTGGATATCCACGCACGTCCCCAAAATTGATAGGTCTTAAGGCATCAACTTTGAAAGGGGCATGTGGGGAGGAGGATCCATTTTATCGGTTGTATATTCAAGAGGATGATCAATCGGGTTTTAAACAATTGGTCTATGAGCTAAGGGGGGGCAGGGTCAATGTTATGAATATTTCTCAAAGGAGCACCCTCAAAGCCAAAGGCTCTATTCTCACTTGTAAGCAAATGGGTGGGCTCAAGGAAGATTTTAATAGATTTAGGCATAGATCCATGTTGAAAAAGGAGTGAAATTGGTATGCGGGGCTATTTGGTTCAAAACTATCACAAGAAATGGAATAATCTTCAAAAAGGGGAATCACAAAAATCAGAGGACTGAATGTCCTTACCCTTTGAGATTTGACCTCTCATTGGTTTCCACACTTGTTTCCTTATTCTTTGCAATGCATCCAACTCGGGAAGAAGTTTCTTAGCAGGATTTTATCTAAAAGAGGACATCAATCCTTCTAATCTTGCAGATGTGAAGTTATCACAAAGATATAGAAAATAATATAGCATTGATCGGACCCATAACTAAAAATAGAGTTGCCACTTTAGAGATCACATTATAGAAAAGGTAAATCAACATGAAAAATATTGAATCACACTTTCACAATACATGAACTAATGAATCCTTCATAAAATTATGTGAATCAGATAAGGAGCATGTATACTTTGTAACCAAGAAAACATTAATCAAATAAACCTTACATAAACCTAAAATTTATGAATCAAAACCACGAGAATGGTCTCAAACATGAATTGAGACAAAAATTTCCACGACGTCGGTGCCATTTTTAGTGTTGGTTCCAAATCTAACACACCAAAAAGGCTTGAATGCATAAAACATGAAGTGGAGGGTGTTAGTACCCAAACTTAATCTCCTTCACAACTCAAGCAACATCATGGATTTGCACAAGACACTCAGAGGTAGATAAATGATTTGTATGTCGTTTGTAGCTGGGAGACATCTATCTAACTTGTTAGGACTCAAGATTTTGAAGGAGTGGGTAGCACCTCAGAAGGATTTTGATATGATCCTCACTATTTTAGGTTGTGCCTATCAACCAAGGCAAGAGAACCTATATTGCAGCCTTTGTTTGGTGAAGGAGGTGTGGATATCCTTGTATTTTGCATATTGTATGGAAGGGGCCTTGGGAAAACATGATCAATTCTCCATTATTCAAACTCAAAAGAGTTGTCACTATTAAATGATGGAAATGTTTTCAAAACAAGGTGAAGCTGCTAGAGACATGGTATTATCTGATTTGCTTTGTGCATGTTTGTAAATGGATTGTATTCTCTTGTTAACACACAATGCAATGCAAGGGTAGTATAGGGTAGGGTTAGTTATTTTGAATGAAATTTTGTTGGGAGATGTTAGACAAGACCAACCAGAGGTTACCAAACTCTTTGAGGACCTTTGCAAGAAATTGTAACACTTACATAACAGGAATGCTTCAAAAGGTTTAAAATACTCCTTCAACCAGGATATGTGCACAAATGGAGGCCCAGATCTGCACTCTTCCACACAATCTTTGACAAGTTGATACAAAATCGGAAGTAAATATATCAACAAAGTATCCAAAAATCCTGTTTGATCATGACCTAAGGTACCCCCAAAGGTTTAAAAATAATATCAAGATTCAAGGACAAGTAAAATGATTTTAAATTTGTTTATCTTCTTTCGGATGAAGGCTCTTCGGATATAAGATTGCAAATGCTATCAAACAATCAACAAGAAATGAGACCATGTATGATCAAATAGATCCTAAAAACAAGATTGCAACATGAGCAAGGAACACACACAAATTGAAATAATTCTGAAACATAAGCATGTACAAATTTTGCCAAGAGATAACACCAAATAATCTAGAAAATGATCAAATATATCAATAGGGGAATGTCATGAGAATAATCTCAGAGCTTATTGATGGCTTTACAACTTGAAACCAACTCAACATGATAAAATATGATGCAAAATAGAATTGAAAATGGCTCTCAGGTGGTTTTCTCTAGAGAAATGGATTTCTTTCAGTCTTTTCCTTGAAAATTCTACGTCCTTTTTCTCCCCCTTTTTAAAATTCTCCCAAAATGCATGATATATCTCATGCCATCATGGAGTCTTCCTTCCCAAGAAAAGAATATGCTTAAGGGATCAAATTTTTTTACAACTCTTCATGATTCCATGAAAATGACATTAAAGCGGAAAGCTTGATTCGCGGTTTGCAGGATGCATAAATTTTTAAAATATTACACAAATTCATATCCTTATCCATCCCAGAGTCATGTTTTTGTCATTCAAGCATGCCAACATGCTTTATCAATCATTTTTCACCTTTTACCTTTTCAATTTTTACCTCTGCAACTTTTAATTTTGACTTTTCACATTCTTTCATGGGCTAGGGCAAAAATTACACTAAAAACATCATAGATAATCAAATTAGCTCAAGAAAATGGTTCTATTGCACTCAAAAGGAAGAAAGGATGAAAAATCATATAAAATTCAATGCAATTTGGTGCAAAAACTTGATTTCCAAGTTTCTTGGAGCTCGCATGGCGACAAGAAGGAAGTATGCACAATTGCCGTTGATTTTGGATAACCTTTAAATGTCAGCCCTCCACGTGGAGGATGAGATCCTTGAATATTCCCCTTTTTACCTTTTTATAGGGCGGGACATGTGTCAAAACACGATTGGATTGGGCTCCCATCCTTAAAAAGGCATTTGTGACCCTTTTGAATTTTTGGAAAATTTTACAAAATTTCCCTGCGGGCACGAACACCCGCTCTCTTCCTCGCCACGTGGCACTCTCCCATTCGCTATGGGTCTAAGCTTCCTATTCTACCCGTCAAAAATGTAAAGTTTGAAAACTCTCCTCGGGCCCATGCTCTCCATTTGACTTCTTTGAAAAATGCCACGTGTCCTCCACAAATTGGCTGCGGAGGCACGCCTTCAATTTTGACTTGAGCTCCCTTTGCCTGATTTTTTACATTTCTTGGACACATGTCCTTTTTTTATTGGGTTTCGGAACCTTGGGTCCAATTTTTACTTTTACCATTTAGAGTTAAAAACTCCAAAGTCATCGCAGGACACGCTGCCCCATCCTGACCCTTTTGTGGACACGTGTCAGCTCTGGATTGGAGTGGTAAAATGTCACAAAATTCTCCTTCGGCCCCCTTGTTTGACTTTTTACATTTCTGGACACGTGTCCACCTACAATTGGATGTGGGCCTTGGGTCAAAAATTTCCCTTGACACTTTGAGTCAAAAATCACCAACTCCCTCTGCCACCCGCATGTCCCCCAAGCCACGTGTCCTCTTCCCATTCATTGCGGGATTTTGGGCCTAGAATTGACTTTGAGAATTTTGCCAAAATGAAAGCCAAAATTCTTAAGGAACCTCCACCACCTGCTACTTTACGACCAATCAGAATGTGCCACGTAAGCACCCTTTTGCAAAAGGTAGAGCCATGGGTCAAAACTTTTCCTTTAGCCAATTTTTTTGAAAATTAACAAGTTAGAAAATATTTCCCGACCACCCCTGGCCAATAGGAACCCACCACATTGTAATAATGTTATGATGATGAATTTTACGGGTATAATACGCTGTATGACCGTCAAAATGCCAAAAATACAGAGGATGCCCTAGAATTGAAATTTTTGACAAGGGAGGCATATTTCTTGATTTCAAACCAACTAAATCATTTTTTGACCTTATTTTCGACCTTGGGATTGGGAAAATACTTGCACAAATTTGGGATTCGATCAGACTCGAGTTTTTTCATGATTTGACAAAGGAAAAATGACACAGCCCGTAAAAAATGAAGAAATTAGGGCACAAAAAGGGGCAAACTTGGAAATTTGTTTTAGATGAGGCAAAACAACAACATTATGAGCATCTTTGAAGCATTCAACTGGGGAAGGCAAACAAAAGATCACCAAATCGACCAATGAAGTGTTTGTGAGTAAATTTGGACATGAAAAATTAGGGCACATTATGAAAACTCAATAATGGGACCAACATTGGCTCTTGCTTGGGGATGGGCACTCCCAGTGAGTGCCACAAGATCAAAACGTAGACCAAGTGCCAAAAATCCATTGGGCAAGGAGTCAAAACATAGGGCAGCCCAAAAAATCAGAAATACCACCAAAAATAGACCAAGAAAACCACCAGAATGGCTGCCAAGGACAAAAGGGCAAACCACACACCAACAAACAACAAAAAACAAAGCAAGAACAAGGACTATACAAATGTACAATTTGTGCATACCTCAACTTGGGGATTTAATCCAAGAAATGTTTTAAATGTCTGCCATTAACAGGCAGCTCCAACAATTCCCCATCTAGATCTTTAAGGAAAAAGGTATGCTCACCAATTTTGATGTCAATGGCATAAGGGCCCATCCATAATGCATCAAACTTGCCATGCTTGCCCTTGTCTTCATGCCTACTATCCCATAGAAAAACCAGATCTCCAACATTGAAGGCTCTAGGAGTAACCTTCTTATCAAACAATCTCTTCAATTTCTCTCTAAATCTGACATGCCTTTGATGGGAAACTCTTCTCTCTTCATCTAACTCAATGATCTGATTAATCCTTGATTCATATGGGCCATGCTCTTGATCTTCCAACTATTGGGAAAACTAAAATGAGGATAATTACAGGTGTAAGGGAAGCAAATCCGAGTTCCATACACCAATTCAAATGGGATTTTACCAGTTGCTCTTTTAGGAGTTATTCTATCAGCCCAAACTGCAAACTTCAATTGTTCTCCCCACTTCTTCTTGTTCATTTCCAAGGTCCTCCTAATGATCTTGAGAAAGTTCTTATTATTCTGGAATCAGCTTGTCCATTCCTTGTGGATTGTAGTTTGAAGAATAAGTCAGATTTATCCCATATTCATTACACATTGCCATTAAAGGTTTGGCTCTAAAGCACATGGCATTATCAGATACAATCTTAACTGGAACTCCAAATCTGCATATGATATGATTCAACAAGAAATCCATTACCACTTGGTGTGTTGCCTTCTTAGATGGAATTGCTTCAACCCACTTTGTAAAATAATCAGTGGCTACAAGAATCCACTTATGACCAACACTAGAAGGGTTTGAAATCTCACCAATGAAGTCCATTCCCCATTGTTTGAAAGGGGCTTCAATTGATACAGGCTGCAAAGGAAGGGAGCCTGAAGCTTTTAATCTTCCAGAGAAACGTTGGCAACTATCACACTTTCTAACTAGTTGGGTTGCATCTTTAAAAAGAGTAGGCCACCAATAACCATCTCTCAAAATCTTATGTGTTGTCACCCTCCTAGCAAAGTGTCCTCCACAAACTCCCCCATGGAAATCAACAACTATCTTGGGAGCTTCATCTTCAGTTATGCATTTCAAGAGGACACCTTCAGGTTCTTCCAAACCAGCCCAAGGTCTTTTATGATATACTTTTGAGAGGCCAGCTTGAGGGCTCTTTTCTGATTTTTATTCAAGTGACTAGGACAACATAGGTGTGCTCGAGGTAGAAGATTACATATTTTTACCACCGAGAATTCACCAAATTTGTAAGCACATCTATCCTTTCTTTCTCTAGTTGCTTCACTTCCACATTTTGCAAGTTGCTCTCACCATGAGCCTAGCAAGACTCAACCCTCTTACCAACTTTGTGGTTTGGATGTCCATATCATACTCCTGCAGTTTGTTCACCCATCTACATCTTTTACTTGAGACTTCCATCTCTGACAAGATGTCTTTCACCATGGTGTGGGGAACATAAACAACTTTTGAACTCAATATATAAGGCCTGAAAACTTTTGTTGCTTTCACCAAGGCAAATGCTTATTTCTCCATGATTGTATACTTCAACTCAGTTGCTTGTAAAGCCTTGCTAAAGAAGGAAATAGGCCTCTCAGCCCCATTCTCATCCTTTTGTAACAAAACTGAAGCAATGGTATATTCAGAGGCAAAGGAAAAGATTTGGAAAGGCCTCTTATAGTTTGGATTTGCCAAAACAAGTGCATGCTTAAGTGCATCAATTATTCCTTCAAAAGCTTGAATGGAAGCCTTCTCCCACTTAATAACTTGATCCCTTTTTAACATGCTTGTGATTGGAAGAGTTAGCTCAGCAAAATTGGAAACAAACCTTCTAATAAAATTGATTTGACCAAAGAAAGACTGGATGCCTTTCTTGGTTCTTGGGATAGGTACTTTGCTGATTGCTTCCACTCTCTCAGGGTCTATCATAACACCATCTTTAGATACAATATGTCCTAGAAACTTGGCCTTTTGCATGCCAAAATGAAACTTCTTTGGATTAAGAGAAATGCCATACTCCCTACATCTGATCAGCATCTTCTCCAAGTGTTGCAAATGATCACCTCACTGCCTTGAAAACATAGTCACATCATCTTGGTAAACTGCAATGAACTCATTGATGTAACCAGCAAAAGCAATATCCATTTCCCTTTGAAAAGTGGCACCAACATTCATCAAACCAAAGGGAATACTAACAAAAACATAAGTCCCCAAGGAGTAGTGAAGGTTGTCTTAAGTCTTTCTGATTCTTTGACAACTACTTGATTGTATCCGGAGAAACCATCCAAAGTAGAGAGCAATTCGATCCTGTCACAAGCTGCAACATATTTTCCATGTTTGGCAAGGGATAGTTGTCCTTCATAGATGCCTTGTTTAGATTTCTAAAATCCACACAAAGTTTTATATCTTCGTTCTTCTTTCTGATTGGCACAAGGTTTGCAACCCAAGATGAATATCTAGTAGGCTGAATAATACCTCCATCTCTCAATTTCTTTAATTCCTCTTGCATTTTCATGGAGAGAAGTGGATTAATTGGCCTTTGCCTCTGTCTAAATGGTTTGGCATTTGCTTCAAGAGGGATCTCATGCTGAAATAAATCTTCTCTATATGCTTTCAGCTCTGAATAGGACCAAGCAAGGCAGTCTTGATATTTTTCAAGAGTTGGGCATAGGACTGTTTTTCTTCTTTACTTAAATTGCTGCCCAACCAAATCTTCCTTGGTTTGTCCTTTGTTCCCAAGTCATGCTCTTCCACATCCCTTGAAGTAGACATCTTTCTATTTATGATGCAATCAACATTGTTAAAATTTGCCTCAAGTGCCACAAGACCTCTAGGAATGGTGTTTGTTTTCAATTGGATGATATATTTTCCAAACAAAGTTTCTCTTCCTTCAGTCATACACACCATTGGTTCCCAATCAATATTCTGATTTGTAAACTCACCATGGCTTTGCAAGAACCTTAGCACTTGAGCATCATCATCAAACACTTGCCAATGTTTCACATTATCAGGGACAGTTGGCCGATCAGCACTTCAATGTTATATTCACAACAAGGTGAAATGGTGTAATTTTCAAATCTAGAACCCAACACTGCCAACTTATCAACAACAACATTAAGACTTCTATCGTGGTAAAACAATGTTAAAGGAATCAAAAATTTCAATCAAGTCACAAACAACATGCTTATATTGTTTCATACGCTAATTTTTTGTGGCATATAACTTCCTTACTTGCTTGACAACCAGCTCTGAATCCCCCTTGGCAACAATATCCTTCACTCCATACTTCCATGCAATCCTTAACCCCAACAACAATGCCTCATACTCAGCAATGTTGTTAGTGCATTCAAAATTAAGTTTGAAGGAAAAAACAAACTATTTTAAACTAAGAGAAAGTAGAACTATACCAGCACCATTTCCAAATTTAGAACAAGCTCCATCAAATAAAATGTCCAAGGAGAACTTAACATATAAATGCACTCGATCTGTCCATCTTGTTCTCTTTTCCATCAGCAAAACCAATAAAATTGTCAACATTTACATCAGCAAACAACACTTCATAAGAAGCATTGTTGGGATCTTCAATCAAGTGCAACATCTTCTTTTCACCATAGATTTTGACAAGGATGCCCTCAATGGGAATGGTGGAAAAGGACATGTCCATTTGAACACTACCACCAACACTTGCAGCCCATTTTCTTGACAAAAGCATACCCCATTTGGCAAGGTAGTCAACAATTACAACATCCAGTTTCAAATTCTTACCGGATAGGCTGCAAGTTGCACTACTAAACCCTTCACACAACCAACCACTGGCACTTCCCTTGAATCCATGGTAGTACACTTCCCATAGGTAGTTGTCACCTTGATATCCAACTCATTCATGACTTCTAGAGGCATGACATTACATGATGCACCAGAATCAAACATACAATTGTGAAGTAGTCTATCTTTTATGAGCAAAGTTGTAAAGAATGGATCAACATTCAATTGGGAATCAACCAAGGATGTTCCTAAATACACCTCAAGTGCCTCTCCAAGATCTTCTTCTCTTGGTGGTGTTTCAAGGCCAACAATGATTTGAAGAGGGTCTCAACAATATTTACATTTTTGCTTTAGGTGATCTTCTCTTCTTTCAATCCCAAGTACTCAAATGCTCTCTTCTTATCCTCAGGAATTCTAAGAAACTCAATAATTAGAACACTCACTTTAATTTGGCTCAATACTTGGGCAATATCATAGGGGACACTCTTTGGCAAAACAACATTGGAAGGGATACAAGAAGATTCATCAGATGGCAAAGGATTCTTGGCAGCCTGGGCATGATGAGGACTGATATTTTTGCATGGGACAACAAGGTTCTTGGCAAGTGTTTCTCTTTTAGGAGTTTCTTTTGGAATGCTTGTGAGCAAGGGTGTCTTAGATTTGGCTTAAGGACCAACTCCCTTAACAACCTTGCTTCTAGTGTTATAGTCCTTTTCTTGAGCTATAACAACATTCATCAACAATTGTCTATCTTCCTCCGAAGGGATACCACCATCATACTTCTTGATCATCAAAGCTCTTAGATATTCAAAGTCATTATTAGGAATTTCAAAGGCTTGAACTACATCTACATCATGAGCTTGAGAAAGAGAAAGAAGTGGTACCCGCTTTATGCAATCCCAAAAGGTTGTAGTAGTCCTAACACTTATTACTTCAGTAGATGTTGCTCCTCCTTGTGAGCTTGAAGAACAACCCACCATGTAAATATCATCATCAGTTCCATCCTTATTATCAGCTTCATCAAATTGTTGGTCCACTTCACATGGAGGATGAGGAAGAAAACATCTATCACACCAATCCATATCAGCAACTTCATCAACAACAGCAACCCTGGCAGTTAGAGGGTCAGGAACCAATCTATTTTCATGTGTTTGGGGTTGTCTATTTGCAGATCCAATAGGCCCTTTACCCTTGTCATCAAACCTCTGCTCATTCCTATAGTGATTGCCAAATCTATCTTTGTCTCTATTGCTTAGGCCGCCCTTGTGAAGTATGCCCAATACCCTTCTCAGCTCTTGCCAACTTGTATGAGATTTCTTTGACAGCCCCTGCCAAATTCTTCACAACCTTTTCTAAATCAACACCCTTACTAGCTTGAGGTTTTTCAGGGTTTATCGATTTTACACCATCTCTCTTAAGAGGTTTCCCAACAACCTTGATATTGTTCTCAATTTGAAGTGCCATGGTGAAAGCTTGTCTTATATTGGTTGGGTTCTTATCTCTTAGGTAGTAGGTTGCCTTTTTATCAAATGCATCTGCATATTTGATTAAACATGATTCATCACAAGGCCTAAAACCAACAGACAACCTTCTCAAAGTCTTGTTAAACCTTTTGTTGAAGTCATGGACTGATTCATTAGGGTTTTTCTTGATATTCTAAAACTTAGACAAAAGAAATCTAGGATCAGTCTTGTCTCCATATTGCAACCTAAATGCATTTTTCATTTTAGTCCATGAATCAATAAAATTATCAAGCGAGCTTTGTACTAATCCTTAGCATTTTCTTCTAATGTATGAATAAACAACTTAATATGCACATCTTCAAACTCTATCTCAAAATCTTCCATCATATTATCAAAAAGTTTGAGATGTTGATCACCAGTGATGACATTGTTACCTTGGAATTTTGGCAACCTATTTCTGACATCTTGTGGGAAAACATTTGGGTAACCATCCATTCCTCTAAAATTTATAGGACCAAAGGTGTTAACAACAAATGGAGGTCTAGGCTGAGCCATATTGTTTGGTGGGGGTGATCTTGGAGGTGAAACAAGCTAATGAGGAGTGTTATGTCTTTGGGGCTCAAGAATGTGACTCACAAAACTGGTATCCTCTAAGTGCTGATTTTCTTGGAAAGTTTGACTTGAATTAAAACACAGAGGTGCAGATTGGAGAAGGAACTTACTAGGTACAACAGAAGGACCTTCACCAGTTGAGGCAAACAAATTTATGAGAGGATTGCTTGAATCAAAATCACTTGAAGAAGAATGATAGTCCTCTACCAAAGGCTGATCTCTCTCACCAATGGCTATATCTTTTTTGATGTCTGACCTTTAACCACTTTCCAAACTCTTCTCCCTTCCAACTCTGAATTTCTTAAGTCTGAGAACAATTTTTAGCAGAGTCTTTAAGGAAGAGAGATCTTCTTCCCTCCAGTTTTGTAGAGATCAACAACACAAAAATAAATGATAGAAAGCTTAAGACACTGGTATTTCCAAATTCAAATCAGCATGGAGTTGCCACTAAGGAATTTCACCTCAATTGTGCAAGAATGCACTAGATATTCTATCAAATATATGCTTATCACTGAAAACTTTACAAGGCTCTACAAATCAGATCTTCCTCTTCTTAAATCAACCAAAGACAAAGCAACCAGGATGTATAAATTGGTAAATGCAAAAGAGCAGGCTGAGCTTGAAATTTTTGCCTAAAACTTGTAGATCTGAAGTACAAAATAATATTTCAAGAATGCAACAGCTCAGATACTTGAATATGCAAATGCTCAAACCCTTCAAACACTCCAAAAACACCAAGAAATTCCAAGAAGTCCCCGGCAACAACGCCACTCCGGTGTTGGTACCCAAACTTAATCTCCTTCACAACTCAAGCAACATCATGGATTTGCACAAGACACTCAGAGGCAGATAAATGATTTGTATGTCGTTTGTAGCCGAGGAGACATCTATCTGACTTGTTAGGACTCAATATTTTGAAGGAGTGGGTAGCACCTCAGAAGGATTTTGATCTGATCCTCACTATTTTAGGTTGTGCCTATCAACCAAGGCAAGAGAACCTATATTGCAGCCTTTGTTTGGTGAAGGAGGTGTGGATATCCTTGTATTTTGCATATTGTATGGAAGGGGCCTTGGGAAAACATGATCAATTCTCCATTATTCAAACTCAAAAGAGTTGTCACTATTAAATGATGGAAATGTTTTCAAAACAAGGCTGAGGCTGCTAGAGACATGGTATTATCCTGATTTGCTTTGTGCATGTTTGTAAATGGATTGTATTCTCTTGTTAACACACAATGCAATGCAGGGGTAGTATAGGGTAGGGTTAGTTATTTTGAATGAAATTTTGTTGGGAGATGTTAGACAAGACCAACCAGAGGTTACCAAACTCTTTGAGGACCTTTGTAAGAAATTTGTAACACTTACACAACAAGAATGCTTCAAGAGGTTTAAAATACTCCTTCAACTAGGATATGTGCACAAATGGAGGCCCAGATCTGCACTCTTCCACACAATCTTTGACAACCTGCTACAAAATCTTGAAGCAAATATATCAACAAAGTATCCAGAAATCCCTGTTTGATCATGACCTAAGGTACCCCAAAGGTTTACAAATAATCTCAAGATTCAAGGACAGTAAAATGATTTTAAATCTGTTTATCTTCTATCAGATGAAGGCTCTTTTGGATATAAGATTGCAGATGCCATCAAACCATCAACAAGAAATGAGACCATGTATGATCAAAGAGATCCTAAACACAAGATTGTAACATGAGCAAGGAACACAAATTGAAATCATTCTGAAACACAAGCATATACAAATTTTGCCAAGAGATAACACCAAATAATCCAGAAAATGATCAAATATATCAGCAGGGGAATGTCATGAGAACAATATCAGAGCTTATTGATGGTTTTACAACTTGAAACCAACTCAACATGATAAAATATGATGCAAAATAGAATTGAAAATGGCTCTCAGGTGGTTTTCTCTAGAGAAATGGATTTCTTTCAATCTTTTCCTTGAAAATTCTACGTCCTTTTTCTCCCCCTTTTTTAAAATTCTCCCAAAATGCATGATATACCTCATGCCATCATGGAGTCTTCCTTCCCAAGCAAAGAATATGCTTAAGGGATCAAATTTTTTACAACTCTTCATGATTCCATGAAAATGACATCAAACTGGAAAACAATTCGCAGGTTGCCAGGGATGCATAAATTTTTAAAATATTACACAAATTCGGATCCTTATCCATCCCAGGGTCACATTTTTGTCATTTAGGCATGCCAAGCATGCTTTATCAATCATTTTTCACCTTTTACCTTTTCAATTTTTACCTCTACAACTTTTAATTTTGACTTTTCACATTTTTTCACGGGCTAGGTAAAAATTACACCAAAAACATCATAGATCATCAAATTAGCTCATGAAAATGGTGCCATTGCACTCAAAAGGCCGAAAGGATGAAAAATCATATAAAATTGATGCGATTTGGTGAAAAACTTGATTTCCAAGTTTCTTGGAGCTCCCATGGCAAAAAGAGTGAATGCACGATTGTCGTTGATTTTGGATAACCTTTAAATGTCGACCTCCACGTGGAGGATGAGATCCTTGAATATTCCCCTTTGACCTTTGGATAGGGTGGGACACGTGTCAAAACACGATTGGATCGGGTGGTCCCATCCTTAAAAATGCATTTGCGACCCTTTTGAAACTTTGGAAAATTTTACAAAATTTCCCCGTGGGCCTGAACACCCGCTCTCTTCCTCGCCACGTGGCACTCTCCCATTCGTTGTGGGTCCAAGCTTCCAATTCTCTGCGAAAAATGCAAAGTTTCAAAACTCTCCTCGGCCCGCGCTCTCCATTTGACTTCTTTGAAAAATGCCACGTGTCCTCCATAGATTGGCTATGAGGCACGCCTTCAATTTTGACTGAGCTCCCTTTGCCTAATGTTTTGCATTTCTTGGACACGTGTCCTTTTTGATTGGGTTTCGGAACCTCGGGTCCAATTTTTACTTTTACCATTTGGAGTTAAAAACTCCAAAGTCATTGTGGAACCCACTGCCCCATCCTTGACCCTTTGTGGACACGTGTCAGCTCCGGATTGGAGCGGTAAAATGTCACAAAATTCTCCTTTGGCCCCCTTGTTTGACTTTTTACATTTTTGGACATGTGTCCACTTGCAATTGGATGCGGGCCTTTGGGTCAAAAATTTCCCTTGACACTTTGAGTCAAAAATCACCAACTCCCTCCGCCACCCGCATGTCCCCAAGCCACGTGTCCTCTTCCCATTCACTGTAGGCTTTCGGGCCTAGAATTGACTTTGAGAATTTTTCCAAAATGAAAGCCAAAATTCTTAAGGAACCTCCGCCACCCGCCACTCTGCGACCAATCAGAATGTGCCACGTAGGCACCCTTTTGCAAAAGGCAGAGCCATGGGTCAAAATTTTCCTTTAGCCAATTTTTTTGAAAATTAACAAGTTAGAAAATATTTCCTGACCTCCCCCGGCCAATAGGAACCCGCCACATTGCAATAATGTTATGATGATGAATTTGATGGGTATAATACACCCGTATGACCGTCAAAACGCCAAAAATACAGAGGATGCCCTAGAATTCAAAAATTTTCGACAAGGGAGGCATATTTCTTGATTTCAAACCAACTGAATCATTTTTTGACCTTATTTTCGACCTTGGGATTGGGAAAATACTTGCACAAATTTGGGATTCGATCAAACTCGAGTTTTTTCATGATTTGACAAAGGAAAAATGACACATCCCGTAAAAATGAAGAAATTAGGGCACAAAAAGGGGCAAACTTGGAAATTTGTTTCAGATGAGGGCAAAACAACAACATTATGAGAATCTTGAAGCATTCAAACCTGGGAAGGCAAACATCAGATCACCAAATCGACCAATGAAATGTTTGTGAGCAAATTTGGACATGAAAAATTAGGGCACATTATGAAAACTCAATAATGGGACCAACAGAGGGCAAGTGGGAGAGATGGATCTTCTTGTTTGTAGTATGTAGCCGAGGATAGATCAATCTTTCTCACTTGACCAAACATTTGGTAATGTCAAGGAGAAACTCTACTAAGGATGTGGTTGTTATCCTATTACTTTATGGCTTTGTCTCGAAAAAGGTGAGAGGACCTAAGGGGTGGATTAAAAAGAGAGGGAGATATTATATTTCAAACCCTCAAACTTGTTGGAACCTCAATCTAAGATCAAATGCAACCACAAAATGCAATGCTCATTCAAAAGAATGGTCACACAAGCATTACAAACACTTGATACATCAGATACAAGCCATTAAAGATAGATGAAATATGATCACAAACATCATCTCTACAGAAACTATTAACAACTTGGGGTATGATGATGTTGAGATGTTAAACTCTATAGATCATGGCAAATACACTTGAAATATGCAAGATATGTGTGATTTGCAGGAAAACACATGTAAAATAAACAAGGATGATATAATTTGCAAGGGGTACAATAAGATGATTTTAGTTAAATGACGGGAGGTGTATTTAATGGGGATAAGTATCAATGCTCGCCATTTCAAAGATGTTGCTTCTAGAATGCATAAGAATCAAAATCAAGACAACATAACCTTTAAAGGGGAATTTACATTCATTGATACCAAATTCATGCAAACACTACCACATAATCTCTGAATCCTTAACACAAACACTTGTGCATAAAGCTTCAATAAAATATCTATTGCATAAAACACCTAAAATACACTCAAGGGTTATAAACAATCACCTCCAAAGTAATATTGCATAAAGGACTTTATAGCTAAAGAAACATTACACAATAACATTACAATGCAATATTCATTCAGTAACCAATCTTATACAATAACCAGAAAGAACTCCTTCGTATGTCATTGATTTAACAAATATAAGATTACATCAAAAGCTATATTCATTAATTGTTTTCATAATTGCAATCCAAAATGTCTCACTTAGGCATGGTAAAAGTCTCTATATACTTGAATTTGACAAGGGAGACATGCAAATGCTCTCAATGCCTTGCTAGTGACTATATAATGCGTAATCACCATAGCTAGAACCAAAAATTAGAACAAGAATCTCTAAAAATGATGACAAGCCTTCATTTTTATACAAAAATTCTCATAAGGGAATATACCTAGATACCCCCAATGAGCACTTAAAGTAAAAAACCGCAGGATTGTGATCCTTAATCTGCAAAATGAATGGAAGATTGTCCTAACTAAAAAGGTTACATTTTAATCTGCTTTAGGTGGAATGGTTTTGAACCATGATGAAACCCATGGAGGAGTGGAGAATATTCCTTCTTTTGCAAATAAACTCTTTTTTCTTCTTGCACAATCACCATCATATGCATGCCCCAAGAAGAGTTTGTTACTCATTGCAATCAAATCATTTGATTCCTTTTCTAAAAGAATAATGAATAGAAAGGAATACGAGAATGGGGGAGGGGGAGGATTAAAAAATGCTTAAGAGGGGCCAAGATCTATTTGCTTGTTCTTTGTTTCCTCTCCCAACTTATTCTTGTACACATCAAAACATTCAAACATCCCCAAAATGGGATCTTCATTTGGCCCTGCATAATAGAGAAATATTATTTCCTATTTGGATTAAAAAGCTGTCAAATTCGATGTAGCATAAATCCTTTTCTTTTTTATCCTCTTGGCCAATTTATTAATATATCTCTCTAAATGAATGAATTTATGAATAGAAGAATAGTCAAAATCTTTTGAAGGCTCCAAATCCCTTACAATATGTTGAATAATTTCTATCAGCTTGTTTGCATCTACAGATCCTAGGGTGTATGTGTCCTTCAAGGGAAACATTCTTTCAAGTTTGGAGTCAATGTCATCAACATACTTCCTTGATTTCTCCTCATGTCTTGGAGTTTGCTTATGCAATTCCCAAGGTTTATATTCTTAAATTGTCAAATCCCTATATTCATGTTGTACGCTCTCTCGCATCCTCGGAGGAACTATCGCTTCCTTCTCCACCACTTCATCATATAATATTATGATGGCTTCAAGCTTGGGTAGTAGTTCATCTCAATATTCAACCTTTGTCTGATAATTACCAATCAATGTCTTACTTTCCTCTATTTGCTCAGAAACTTGGTTATAACAGTCTATAATATCCTTGATCACCTTGTTGCCCTTGCTCATAAGTTCTTCCTCCCACTTTTTAGTTGCTTCTCCCCTACACCTAAAGTCATCAACATTTTTATTATTTCAGTAGTGAGGGATCTAGTTATCTCTTGCCTTCCCTATGGAGTTTTTACCCATTTTTGCATATAGGTTGATAAAATATCAACCTCCTCTTTCAGTTGCTTTTTCGCTTCCTTCTCTATTTCCATCCTCTGAAAGATTCCACCTCCTATCAAGGTGACATCATGCTTCAGGCCTTATGTGGTTGGCTTTCCAAGTGGGATCTTAGTGATTTGATAATCAGAGGGAGAAACTTCATCCTTTAAAGCATCAGTTTTGGGGCTAATCACCTCCATAACCCTTCCTCCTTGAGGCCTCACCATTGTCCTTGACAATGATTATTTCTTTCCTTGGTGGTTTAGATGGCTTCAATGAGATGATGCTTTGAAGGTCAACTTCTTCCACTTGCACCTTCGCCTTTTTCTTCCTTGGGGGGCTACTACCAACCAAACCTCATCATGATTGTTGTCTTCTCGTTGTTCTTGTAATCGGGGAACACTAGGTATTATCATTTGTGCTTGGAGTGCAATAAGAGCAAGGGTATAACCTTAAACATGTGCCTCTTGCTGATCAAAAGACTCAATAAGATGTTCTTGAACTCTCTTTTCTTTTGTCCCCAAGTCTTTCACCTCTTCCTCTGTCATAGTTGAAGATGGTTGAGTGTTTGTATCAGTCTTTGTTGTGTCCTCAACATCTTCTTCTCTAGATGGAGAAGGCTCCTTTGTTGTCTCGCTTTTTTGTTCTCTTAAGATTGGGCTTCCTATTTCTGCAACCTCGTGAGTTGAAATTTCTTTCTCAACCTGTCTCCACAATTAGTCGAGTGGGTTCCACAACACTAGATTGTTCACTCTCAACAAGTGTGACCTCTTCAGCCTGAGCTTTCCCAACTTCTTCTGCAACAACCTTTTCTTCAACACTTTCTTTCACCTCACCACCTTCAACTTTCTTTGTGGTAGGTGCTTCTTGGTGTGCTTGGTCTCCCCCTCCTCAATTAACACATATTGTATGGTTCCATGGGGGAGGTCAGTCCCAATATATTGGTCCAAACCATGTAGTAGTTCAGTGAAGGTTTGTTCCATGAATGGGTCGATATTGATGTTTTTCTTCACCTTGGACTTCTTGCCCCCGACTTTCCTCAACATATACATTGATAAGGACTTCTTGTGCGGGAAAAATAGCAAATGCCTCATGTTGCATAGGAGGTGGGGTGATGAGAACTACCTACTGGAATTTGAATAATAGCAACAAATGTTTGGACCAATGGAGTTTTCCCTTGAAGTGTTGCACTTGTGGTTGTCTCTATTGTATGTGTTTCCACCTTTGTCCTCTTGGTCCTTACAAAGTGCAATGTCACAAGTTCCTCCTCTTCTTCCTCCTCCCGGGATGGTCTCCAATGTTTGATCCTTTTTGGTTAGTATGAGGCAATGTTTCCTCTTGTTTTCTTTCATTTTCTACATGACCCTTTGGAGGAGGTAGGTGGCACTTTGACTTGAGTAGTTTCCTTTGTCACATGTGGCTTTTGCATTGAAGTAGGATGTGGGACTACTTGGAGAGGTGCAACTACAATGACTGGGGCATCTTGCATAGTTTACTCCAATATTTCTCTGCCATATGTGTCAACTTTGACATTGGAGTCCATGTTTTTCTTGTTGTTGCACTTAGTTCTTCAACAACCCCTAAAGTTGGTCCTTTGATTGAAATTTGTGGGGACTTTCCTTTCAAGGGATCCAGACCTGTAGTTTCCTTCCTATAAGGGAGAAGCACATCCTTTATGATACCATGTTTTGCAAGGTTAAGTCAATCCCCTTGCTGCTCAACCATACCAATGTCCTTTTGATGATGTGGGCAATTCTATCATGTAGGGAAGTGTTTCATTGCCCAGTCTACACTTGGGATGGGATGAGATGCTATGTTTTTATCAACATAATATTTTCTCACCAGGTTCATATCATCCAACAACCCCTGAGGAACAACAAGTTTATAATCCACCACCTGGGTGAGGGTCATTCTGGAGTAATCTTTCCTTCCGACCTCCTCATCCCTGCAATCCATCTAATAATCCTCATAATGAGGCTCATGTTCATATGAATTTCCCAAGGCTCCTTGGAGTATCCATCTAATATCATAATTGGGCCTAGGAGAGAGTTTCTGCAAAGCCACTCTGTTCATTTCATTTCCAAGTGTCTTGCCTTTACCAAAGTAGGGCAAGTGTACCTTCCAATGTTGATTGGGAACTTGATGTTTGTTTTGTGCTTTCTTGCAATCAACTTGTGCATTGTCACTAGCTTCCTTGACACTTCCAAAAGTGCCCATTTATCATCCAAGCATATTTGCAACATGTAGGGAGCATCATGGAAGCCACTTACTTTGATATATGTGAAGGTTTGAAATTGGATGAAGTAACATCCAAACCCAGTGATCGCCTTATTTTCATGTATATATATTATGTTGTTCTCCCACTCAAGATGGAAAAGACATATAAAGAAAGTGTCATGCACTATCCTGCAACAATTGATGTAATTGTACAGGTTTAATTGAGGGTACACATCATAAACTCTGTAATTGCCAAAATTCCCTTGCTCTATCCAACCTAGGGAATGTCCTATGCCGAGCAATGTTGTACACCAGATATGAAGTCATGTAGAACTCCATTTTCTTGTGGAGCCTTCTTCAATTTGAACTACCAATTTGAGCATCTGCTCATGGATGCAATCACTAATGAACTCTCCTAGTGAATGTGCACTTTTCTAATGAGTATAATTTGGATGAAATTGAACATCCAATCACGTAATAATAGGCGATTACTTCCCGTAACCATATTCAACATGGTGATAATATCCCCAATCTCCTCCACAAAATTTTCTTTGCTCAATTTTTTGGGAATCCTGGTGGCAGCAATCCTTGGCTTGTCAAGCCAATTGTTCAACATCTTGGAGCACTTAGCAATGTTGGCATTCCAGTACTCCTCTGCACTTTCAATTGAAATATCCACCACATGAGTTACATCAGGGAGGCCCAATAGTTCTTCAAAGGTTTCAGTAGTTAAGAATAAAACCAAGGCGTTGTTTCCATGCCTAACTTCCCTAGTTGTTGGGTTATAATGGTGTGCACAAACCCACTCTAGCTCTGGATATTGAGCAGAATGAGGAAATGCAACTACTAGGGCAAGCCCATTCCAATCAATTTTTGTCATAGTTGCATTTTTGTCGATGACATGCAACTTTTGTTGGAATTCTATTAGGTCTTCATTGACTAGGTTGGCATCCATGATCTTTTCTAAATCAGATGAGAGGTGGGAAGTGGTGTGGACAACAGCTAATTGGATCTTTATTTTTGCAAGGTGAAAGTTTGGGAAAAACTATTGAGGGGAAACTTTTACAACTGTTTATACTTGTTCAATTCCTCCAACACAACTTGATAGGGCACCACAAGATTTAAAATTTCTTATAGACTCAAGTGAAGCTTTGACCCATGCAAATGCCATCGTTGCTCTTGTTCACTCTGCAAAACAACAACTAGCTTGTCTTTGGAGATCAAAATCAATGTTGAACATATTAAAATGCACAAATTTGGTCACATTGTCTTTCTCGAGCTTGAGCTTTGCTTGATCATGAAATTTGGAGGCAAAGTGATGAATTTGCACAAATTGCAACCCTATATTGCTCTCCACATGCTTTCATTAATGGTAACATCTACCTCCATGTTTTCCTCGTTCAGTATCGTTGATTCTTATTTTCAAGTTTGAATTCCAGCCTTACACGTGGACATGTGAGCCACTTAGTTACTTTGTTGGGAGTCGAGGTGCAAAGACAATTTGTACTTTTGCAAAATCGCAAAGTTCATGAGTGTCAAAGGGTTGCATTTCTTTCCAAGACTCTTGAGACACTTAACATGCCCAACTCGCAAAGGGTGTGGGAGTGAGAATATAGTTTGTAATATTACACTAATGCAAAGCTTAAAAGCGCAAAAACGTGTATATGCTTTCCTCATCTAACTTTGCCAAATCGTGACACGCTCTCTGTGGGCTATGGGGACGAACTTGCAATTTGCGGTTTTGCAAAGCTAGGAACTACACAACTGCAAAACTACCTTTCTTCATTGTTTCTCTGACAGTGTGCCATGTGTCCCTTTCAAACTTCGGGGATCAAAGTGCAATTCACAGAAATGCAGCAATTGCAACCGCCTTTAACCTGCAATGCTTGCATGTTTCCTTCGTGGCTTTAAGTTTCGAGGAATATCCGCTTCGGACCCCAATGATGGAATTGCAACATGCAGTTTTGCAACAACTTTGAATTTTCCACATAAGTGAGCAAGTAAGAGAATATTCCATGAATATTCCTTTTACATGGTTTGGACTTTCATTTACAATTTGCAATCATTTGCAAAAGTGTAAAAGCTGTTCTAAGGACATGCATTCCAATAATACCTTGAATATTCCCTTTTGCGGGGGTCAAGCATGGGAACACAATCTGCAGTTTACAATTGCAAAAACACGAAGTAGCTTCCTCCGCAAAAATACTTAAGTTCTTCGAGATGTGTACTTTTGCTTTTGAACTGTAATGACAACGTGAAGGTTTAGGGACCACCCTAGGACCCATAACTATAAATTTTTTCTCTGAAACTTAAAGAAACATGGGAAGTCCGTTAAGTCTCATGTTGCAAGGTCCAAACACGATGCCAAGGGGGCACAAATGATGGAAGGAACTAATAATAATCATTTATTCAACCTCCAAATCTGCACAATCAATCCACACTTCTCCAATCTGCAAGTTCACTTCTTGAAAGCTCTTCAAATCAATAACAAAGCAAGAAATCAACAAGGAACACTATGAAACTGTAAAATCATCCTTGGAACTTCTTCAACCTGCACATGGGCCTTAGGGAGCCCTTCAAGCCTTCTTGAAACATGGTAGCATGTACCGCAGGGAACCGGAGGACAAAATGAAGATTATGACAAGGTTTACATCAACATGACCATTGAACAAATCTCACAAGGCATAGACAACATGGGAAAATGGAAGATCAAACCGAGCAACAATGGAGAGCTCAACAAAGATGGTGCCAAGGATACATAAGGATCAAAATGGGCACCAATAGAGTGTTCTTCCTCATTTGCAATAAATAGATAGGAGGGAGGCGAGGCACCGCTGCGATGCCTCTACTCACCGGATATAGAGAGGGGCAAGGGCGAAGACCGTGAGATACACTCGAATTAACTTGAAGAATAGAGGTTAGTTTGTTTAGGAGTGCTCCCAAGGAAGCGGGAGCAGCAGTAGCTGCCGAATCTTCCACTGGTACATGGACCATTATGCGAAACAATGGACTTTCTCCTCCAATGCGGAAATAATTATGCATCATTCGCATGCCCGTGGCAGCTTCAAATAAATCATATATCATTTCCCTCTCTCTTAAAATATAAAAGAAAGGAGTCTGCGCACCAATATCAGCCATGAAAGGTCCAAGCCATAACAAATGAGAAGCTACACGGCTCAACTCTAGCATAATAACTCTTATATAGCTAGCCCTTTTAGGTACTTGAATATTTTCCAATCGGGAGATGGGAAATCAGCTCCAATTATGGCATTATTCTCAACAGCGGAAGCGGAACTAGGAAGTCACCTCCATTAAATTTATAAATGATTTGTTTTAGTAATGACAAATATATTGAAAAAATATTATGCACTAGTTAAAGAATGAGGAGGTTTTGTGGTATGAAGATATCATAGATGGAATCCCGTTGACTCATGAGACAAATCATTTACTCCACAACATTAAGAAGTCGTGAATAATAATAAAATTAAATATGAACAAAACTTAAGCTTGATTATATTGGAAAAGTTTCTATTAAAATACTAAATAACCTTTCCTTTGCACAAGTATTCATACAATTTCAGACATTGTTAATAACTTGCCTCCTAATTATTTTCATTCATCAAGAGGTTTAAGGCAAGGAGATCCATTCTCCGTACCTATTTATTATAGTGGCAAATTCTCTAAAAAGGAAGATAAATGAGAAATGGGACGGAAACAAAATAGGTCTCAGCAAAACTTGAGTCTGTCTAGCATCCTATTCTAAATTTGTAGATTACATTTTGATGGTAGTTGTTCTACTTCTAACTGCTCATAAAATAGAAACTTCCAAGAATATCTTATATGTTTATTAAACTACTACAAGTCAGAAAATAATCAAACAACAATCAAAGCTTTTTATTTTAATGTTCGTAAAAACAACTTGAAAGGATTTGCAATGACTACAATGGTGGGAACGATGAAGGATAGTTAAAACTGTTCGATCAAATTCAGGCATCACTCTCGAATCTCAACACAAATGAAAATTGGTTACTATAGCATAAGGAATTCAATTAATTAAAATTTTTCTACAAACAATTTCAATATGCATGATTTTTTATTTCAAGCCCCAAGAAAGAAAGTTGACATTCTGAAAACATTAATAATAATATTTTTCTAGAACGATTTAAAAAAAAACTGAAAAAGATATGCCAACCAGAATGGAATAAAGATTTCAATTTGAGATCCGGGAGCAATGATAGCATGAAGGGTATATAAAGAAAATGACATGCCCTGGAGCAGGGTGGTTAAAGCGATGTATTTAGAGCCCCTTCCACGGGGTTCTCAAGCATGGAATTTTTACTTGTGCACACTTAATTAAAGAGGACTTGAGATATAATATAAGCAAGGGTTACAAGGCTTTGTTTTGGGATGATATCTTACCATAGTCAACTCTTATGGCTCAAAATAAGAAGCTTGCTGACCTAAACGTTTATGCATAAAGGACTTATCCTTTTCCCTCCATGACAATAAACCAAATCTCATAAAACTACGCCAAAGTGCAGGGCTTGCTCTTCATTAAAATTTGTAAAAATAAGATCAAAATGTGTTAAAAATTTTGTACATAAAACATTGTCTTTATGTGCATTCAATAGTGCCTTCTCATGATTAAATCCAGTAGACTTGGATTAAAGAAGAAAAATAATTGTCGATAGGTTAGAAATACACTAGTTCTATTTTTGCTAACTCTTGAGTAGTGGGAATAAGTGTGGGAAGCCATCTTGATCTGTCTTCAGAGATTATCCATATCCTGTTCCATAGACCGGTTGCTTTGATGAATCTCCATGCCGTGTTTTATAGGTCGGGTCTTTACTAGGTTTTGTGTAGGGTACTCCGAGTGTTTTGTGCCTCATCAAGAAAACCAATTTGGGCATATCGTAAAATCATTGTGCTCCACGAGACCATGTTTGCATTTTGCAGTTTACTTTTGTCGAACAGTTGACATGCCTACAATATGCATCCACATTTTAAATGGATGTCTATCATGATATTCATCACAATTATGTCTCTCTAATTTTACATTTTGCATGCATGTTTGTCTACTGATTTTTCCATATTTAATATTTTAATTTTTAAATATGCTATAGGGAGAACAGTACTCATCCACTGAAGAATAGAGATTTCCCTATGGGTGGAATAGTAGATGCTTATATGTGATTTTTGAAATTCTTGTCAGATTTTTATTTTCACGATCTGACTCAATATTCCCAACTCTAGGGTTCCTTAACCCCAAATATCTATAACAATATAAAAAAGAAGTAAATATGCATTATTTGCGTTTTCATTTCTTCTTTGAAATTTTCCTCTCAATTTAAGGCTGCTCCCCAGGGAGGTGATTTTGCATTGTAAATTATAAGGATTATCTAATCTGGAACTTAATGTGTCTCTCTTAAAGAATGAAAAATTTCATCTCAATTCAAGGATGCTACCCTTGGTGGTGATTTTGTATTGTGAACTACAAGGATTATGTAGTCTGGAATTTCATGTGTCTCTCTTAGAATTTGGGCAAGTCAATAGAAGTTTTATTTATTTTCACCTCCATGAAGTATGCCATGACCCTTTTACTCCTCACGTAGTATACCTGAAACCATTGAAAATGGATAAACATGGCTTTGCATGGTTGGCCTTTCAATGTCCTACTTTGATATTATTCCTTATGTTTCGCAATTATTTTGCTCATATTGTTATTAACTTCATAAATTCCAGCAGATTCTTTTAAATGCTAACCTAGCTAATTTGTAGTTTTCATTCCCGAGTTTTGAGCTGGTTATAAATCCAAAGATCAGACGAACATGTTTCTAGAGGAGAAGCTAAACAAAATAGTATTTAAATGACCAGGAAATAATTTACGTACAATAAAGCACATATACACAAGTATAAATACATTTAGGCTTCTTTAAAAAACCAAGAGCCCTTTTCTCCCAATATTTTTCTAAAGGTTGAAACCCTATATAGATAAAATATTAAAAGTTCTTTCTACTTCATTCTCTCCACATTCAGATTTCCAGATGTATATATAATTTACAAAATCAAAGCAGTTAATTTTTCATATTTATAGCGACATTCACATATCCAAGAGTTTCTACATTTACAACACATTTCAACTTATATGTCATCCAGAAGATTTTTGACAAGATCCTTGTAACTCACTTTCCTTTTCTTTTGTTCTGCAACCTCTTTCTCCAGAGTATTGATGCCATCGTTTGCTTCTTGAGGTCCAGAACTCGGAACAGGCAAAGGATCAGTGACTGTGGCACTTTTGATATTAAAACCTGGTAACATATCAGTCAGCATGGCTTGCACTGAGTCAGCTATATTCTCTGTTGGTACTTGAGATCCATCTTTACTCAATATCTTCAGGTCTTTCTGTATGCTGGTGCAATCTGTAACTGGTGCATCATTTTCCTGCTTGCAGTTTTCATGAGAGCTTCCTTTTTTTCTGGAATGTTTCTGCCTCTTTTTTCCTTTTCTATTGCTATATGTTGTCATTTCCATCGGTTTATCATTCTTGTCATCTCGATGCAAGCTTTTTCTCTCTTGAGAGGACCTTTGCCTTTCAATTTCTTCCTTACCAGTTCTCAGTGGTCTTTCTGGAGGCTTTCCATCCATATTTGTATGTTTCCCCAGGTTTGCAGTTGACGTGTTGCTCTCTGATGAAGAGTCACTGAGCTTGAGGGATCTTGTGCTTTGCCTTACTGGTTTCTTTCTCGATTCCTTACAGAGAATTGGTTTTCTTTGTTTTCTGTTCTGTCTTACAGAGTGCTTTTCTGGCTCATCTTCGGTTTCAGGTCTTTCCATGTGATCCAGCATATTTTTCCATGCTGCATCATCTTCCTGAATGTTAACTGTTGGTTCCTCCTCCCTAAAACAACAGAAAATTTATCATAAATAATTAAACAACAAACTCTCTAGAAGAAAAATTACAAAGCCAAACATCAAATTCTTACATAGTGCATGAAACCTCATGTGAATACGTGCTAGGCAACAAAATATATGGACTTTCTGGGAGCTGCTTGTGTTCTTCCAATGAATCTTCCAACCATAAATGACTTAATACATGGATTCCTTTTCGCTTGAGAATATTCCTTTCTGCACTAGTAAAGCTGATTCATGGCAAGCCAAAAATCAATATTTCTATATCTGCAAATAATTTCTCGAAGGAGTATATGCAAACCAGTCGCGTCCTTGTAAGAAACCATTTGTGAATAGATTCAAAATAGCTCTACCTCACTTAAAAAATGCTGCACAACAGATGAAGAGCTTGGATGTGGGACAGCAATGCTTAGCAACAAGATCAGATCAAAAGTTTGCTCAATGTGTGTGTGTGTGTGTGTGTGTGTGTGGAATCAAAGATTGTATAAAGAGACATACAGGAAGCTTCAAAACATTGCTAATGATATCCGAGACTGAGACATCTGCTTTTATTCGTGCCACGAGACTCGTCGGGAAAATTATGTTCAAAAAGTGTTTCATAATAACATAAACTCAACACACATGGCGATCAAGACTAGCCTGTTCCAACTACCCAAACCCATCGGATTATTGTTACAGAGAGTGATGGAGAAACAAGGTCCACACGTCGTACTAAAAGTGCATGCTGTTGTGGGATGAATAGGGGAATGATTCTATGCAGATGATGGTTGATGCCAAGTATAACTACAGTCACTTCCTCAACTGAATATCTGTTTTCTAAGTTCCAGGAAACAGAAATGGATCTAAGACATGGAAACATTGATTTTCCAAAAACACTTGGAAAGAAAATGCACAGAACTGTTCATACCATAGATTATAACAAAATGCATTATACTCATTTTTAGTCCATAAAAGATAAAATATTTGAAAAATATTTTATTCAAATTACGTAGTTCTTGCTCCCAAAAACCTGTAAATTGTAATGGCTATCACTAACAATCTCAGAACTGTTGTAGTGTGTTTTACAATGGTAAAAGAAAAAATTGTTTCACTTTGATTAGGTTTGTATCTTTTCTTTTTGTGTTTGACAATGATTCAAGGTGTGTTAAGGATACACAAAGTTAACTACATTTTTTTTTTCTTTTTTTCTTTTTTTTTGTTGTGATTGTTGTTTCGTGTGTCTTTTTTTTTGTTGTTGAAAAACTGCCTCTGGAAACAGCCTGGATATGCCCAGGCATGTGGCAGAAATGGTAGTGCAATTTCTGTACCATTTCCAGCACATGCCCAAGCGTTTTCAAGACGTTTCCCAGCCATTTTGCTCCACATTTCGGTTCTCAAGCGTTTTCCCTATGAATTGTGGGGTCCTCTACGTGTTTCCTGCATCTTAGTCAATTTTTTATCAAGAGAATAGCATTCTTACTAACACCCAAATGAATGCTAGATATTCTTATCCGTTGATACTTCACATGATGTTCATGCTCTATGCTTGAAGTTCTACAAAAAGACAGACTACTAATATTTGTTCCTCCATTCAGTTGAGAGTCATACGAAAGATAAAGACTTATTTGTTACTTGAGAACATAAGAAAGAAAAATGCTGCCCATTTGTTGTTTGTTTTCTTGCAGACGGAACAATCTTGGATTGAGGAGAAAACTTGATTCCTAGCACATTGAGGACCCATGAGCAAAGAGACTTCAACTAAGGTATGCTTCCTTTCCACCTCGTAGCCTAATGCAACCATGAGCTACATAATACAATTTTTCATTAGCCATCTTTTCAAGCTTTAGTTGGAGTCAAGACTCCTTGATTTAGAATCAAGAACCTGCTGGCACCAACATTTTTTTCGCTGGTCCACGAAGCAATGGCTTGAAAGCCATATACTAGAGACTGGCCATCTATAACAGTATTCATATCAGCTTTGTTTTAATGCCAAGAACATCATGTACTGATGTGATGCTATATATTGTAAAGATTATTTTTCCCTAATCATTAGCTCCAGTGGAATATTCAGACTGTGTTGAGAGTTTGTTCTTAAAGTTGAAAGTAGAGAGTGCATTTTTCAGTGACCAGAGTGACCCACTGTACATATCTTTGTCTCAATTAAGTGCCACATCCTTATCACGAGGATGATGAATTGGATTGAGAGGACAGCATCCCTTAGACAAATTAATTATTCTTTTTGCTAGCAATAAGTGTTGAGAAGAATTCCTTTATGTTCTTATGGCATGCTATGGATTATAAATTTAAAAACAATTTTTGTTGATTTCTAGAGGTATTAACGATTGTTTTACCTTGATTTGATCCTATGGGGAACCAGATTTACATGACTTTGTAGTGGGCATGCAAGACCCTTTTATGGATCTCATTTAGAATAAAATTCCTAATGTAGCGTGATTAAATGTTAAAAGTTAGTAACAGAATTTATCTATCCAAATGCAAATGCTTACATGTAATACCTGTTGAAATTTATCCTTCGCTCACAGGTGATTTCAAATGGCTTAGAATTATTAGCTGATTATGTTAGCTTCAAAATTTTCTTTTACCAAAACATTTTCGTTACATACTTGGGAGTATGATATTATGATGTATATAGGTTGATGGAGATGCCAACATGTGGCACACATCCCCCTTACTTAGATGGGTCAAATGAGTAACTTGTAGAATTAATTATAATTGGCAATGGGTAGCCCTACACTGGGATTAGAGGTTTACCCACCCATTTTTAGTAATAAAGGTCTATATAAAGGAGAAGAATACCATTCGGAGGGATGTCAAGTAAGTAAAGAGTCTTCTATTTGGTAAAAGCATATTGGAGGTGTCCCCCTTGAAGTGGCATTCCCCTCTTTGGGAGATTTTGTTGAGTTGATTTTCCTAACCTCAAGGGTAGTTATTCTACTTCTAAGTATATTGGATTTTAGGGCATCTCGGCCCACAAATATATCTTTTGTGTGTGATCTTTATTATATTCCACATATTGTTGTGATTATTTCTCTTATTACATAGGAATATCTTACCAAGTGGTATCAAAGCTACAATTTGCGGCAAAATAGAATTTGTTTTTGACAAAATTGTATATTGCAGATGTTTTCAAGTACAACTTGTAGAGGGTCGTTCTCCTCACATGTGACATGGGTGTCGATTGAGGTGATTTTGTTTTGGGAGAAATTAGGCCAAAAACAGTCAGCTTCAAAATCTTCATTCTTCCTACAAGATTTTTGAATGTCACATTCAGAAAGAGAATTTAGAGAGCTTTCGAACAGGTGTCACATTAAGGATTCTAGGCAATATCAAGGTATATATGACAGTGCAAAGTTGACCAAGACAACTTGATTTTGGTTGAATTTTTGGGTGCATAATTACAAGGAAAAAGTCAACTTCAGAGACTTTGTTTGTGCTTCCACATTTTTTTATTGAGAAGAATCTTACACCATTGGAAAGACAATTTTGAGAACTTTTTGAAAAGTGGCCACATTAAGGATTCTGAACAATATCAAGGGAAATTTGGTCATGCAAAGTTTACCCGGAACTTGATTTCTAAGAAAAAAATCCGGCTTAGAAGTAGATAAGATAAAGATAAAGATAAAGATAAATATATTAATGTCCAACGAATGACCACAAAAGTAGGTCAATGGGACTGCAGCCCAAACAATATACAAAGTGCGAGCGGGGACAACTCAAAACGAGTTCCCAAAAACAGAAAAGAAGAGAAAAGACAACAGAAAGGAAACCCGAAGCCAATGCCCCCACATGCGGGGGCAAAGGAGCAAGCGGGGGAGAAAAACGACGGAAGCGAAGAAGAGAATGAAAGGGGGGAAGTGAGGACCAAAGGTCTAATCAGGAATGGTAGCCACACCCCTCCTAACATTAGAGGCCGACGAAAAGAAGCTCCTGATGGACTGGCAACCCGAAGAGGGGGGTGAAAACCTCCTCCCCAGCTGAGATCTCGAGACCGACGCAGCCTTGACGACCGAGGGGACGAATAGAGTTGGATGCCCTGCAGTACGCGTGTGCATCGATCTTTCTTGGCGGTGATCGAGGGAGGTGTGAAGGTCCAGTCGGGGACGAACTGATCTATATGGCCGAATCTGGGCTAGAAAGGCTCTATTGTTTAGTTCTTGTTGGCTAGATTTTCTGCATAGCATCAAACCTAGGCAATCATGAGATAAATCTCCCTCATTTAACCGGTGAGGCTCCCGTGTCAGATTTGTCAATAAAAATGTGTTATTATCTATCAAGGGTTTTACTTTAACCACTTAGTTCATGAACCATAACTAAGAAGTTCTGCAGCAAGTAAGCAGTTGTTCAAGAAAGGAAGTATTTTATAGAAGAAGGAAGTAAAGGAAATATAGAGAAGAAATGGGGAAGATGTGCATCCCAATTAGTAGATAGCAGAGTTAATTGCATGCACATAGAAGAAACTTAATAGATATGAACACATAGAATTATAAAACAAAGCAGTTCTAGATCTAGATCTAAAATAACACAAAGTTTATTAAAAGATCTAAGATTAAAAGCAAGAAACAAAGTACACCGTGACACAAAGTTCTCCGGAAACCTGCTCCTTTGTATTCCTTTGCTCCAAGTTGCTCTTAGGGGTTTAGCACAAAGTTTAGAACACAAGATTGCTGCTTTACAAATTTTGATCCATCACCCGAAGGTTCTTTGTCTACTTATAGAATATAGAGGGGCAATTACAAGTTGGAAGCTTTTAGTTGAATTGGCACATGTGGAAGTCGGAAAGAAACAACTGGCAATCTTCCTCCTGGAATTCCTCTTTGCATGACATGTATGATTTGCAACTGAAAATAGAAGCTTCTATTTTGCATGTCCGCCACCTATCTCCAAGTAGTTGACTTCTTCAAGTAATGGCTTTTAAACCAATCACTTAAGTTGTATAATTGAATTGATCACTCAATTACTTTGTCGGAGGAAAGAAGAAGGAAGAGGAAAGCTGACTTTGTCGGAGGAAAGAAGAAGGAAGAGGAAAGCTGACTTTGTCGGAGGAAAGAAGAAGGAAGAGGAAAGCTGACTTTGTCCTTTTTCATGTCTGCTGCGCAAAGCTGATTCAAATTGGATGGAAGGCATTTGGATCTAGAAACAAGTTGGAATTGCAAGCAGTTGGAATTGGAAGCAAATTGGAATTTTGCCTTCGCATTGTCTTCTCTTTTATCCTTGAAGCTTTTGTAGTTCTTTTGTTGTACATGCATCAGTGCAAGGTTGGCCGTAGATAACTCATCATCCTTATTTTTAATTGCATATGAGCAATTAAAAATTCTGGAAAGCACTCAGGGTGAATGAAAATTCAATGAAGGCTTCAACTGGAAGATGAGAGCACATGCACAGGATCTTGGAAGGAATTTTCCACGCACTGACTTCTTCACGGGCTGCATTCAAAACAAGAGGATGAAGCCTTTGTGCCGGAAGCTTTTGCAACTATGAGATCTGGATCTAGATCTACATATGGATTTGCATCTGCATCTGCATCTGCATCTGGATATGGATCTACACCTGCATAACAAACTTTGGCAACTGGGCTATGGATGGAAAAGCTGCAACTCGAATAATTCCACTGCTTTTAATCTGCACGCATGAGTGAAGTTTCTCCTGCACACATGAGTGAAGTCTTTCCTGCTCTGGATCTGTCTATCAATTCAGCAAGAGGTTCCGAGCCTAGATCCGTGTCTCCAATATCTGCAAATTTAGAAGTGATGCATGACTCCGTTGTGCTTTCTTTTTCATCTTTCTTCGCCATAGCTTTGTCTATCTTTGTCTAAATAATTCTTTTTCTTCTTATTTAACTGGAATTCTTCAAAACTGGTGTAGATCTGGACAATTCTTCAGATTCGGAGGATATATGCAATGTATTGGACATTGATAAAAGCTCATTTTCCTTTGTAAAGCACCTGTAACACCTATGCAAACAATTATGCAGACAAAGATCAACCTCCTTCAAAGCATGCGCCAAATTTGGAAGCTTTTAGCCTTGTTGCCACCTTGCCTGAGCAAAATCCTTCTTCAAATGCCTTGTTTCCACCTTGCCTGAGCAAAATTCTTCTTCAAATGGGGGTGCACTTTTCCTCTTGGCTGCAATTCTTTACCTGTGAATTAAATAATTCACCCATATGGCTGCCCATGCTTATATAACCCTCACAATTCTATAATTAATAATTGCCCTAACAATTAAAGACAATTAATTAATTAAAAATCAAACTCTTCTCTTTTAAATATAGCATGTTTAAGGATAGCTATCCAATCAATTAAATTAATTCAATTTAATCATCCACACTTCACTTCACTTAAGCTTCACAGTGTGCTTTGACCATAGCCACTGAAAATAGGAATTAATATAATCATTTAATACTTTAAAAAGTATTAATTCCTTCTCAAAAGGGGCTGCATTAAATAAATTAAATTTATTTAATTTTGGAATTCTATTTTTAAATTCCTTATGTCCACTTCCCTTTGTTGACTTTTCCACAAGCCTGGGTGCCAAAATTGGGTGAATAAATATTAACAAATATTTATTTAATGCATTATTATTCACCCAAGGTGGGTCGCACTTTTTGCATAATAGAATTCTATTTTTAAGAATTTTCACAATGGGATTCTTTACCCTGCAAGGCAGCCTCGGAAATCCCATGATCCACTTAAGTGATTTGACTTTGACAATGAGATTATTTACCCTGCAAGGCAGGCAATAAAATCCCGTGATTTCACTTAAGTCACTTTTCTTTTATTTCACCATGGGAATTTTTACCCTGCAAGGCAGGCAATAAATTCCCACCTGCCTGTGGCCTCTAACTTTCCCACTGTAACTTAAGTGAATTTTATATCACGGAAAAAAGTACCCTGCTTGCATACAAAATTCTCACTTTGCCTGCTCTATTTTTCCCATTCAGCAGCCTTAAATCCTTTGTTTTCCAAAAATGCGCCCAACCTCGTAGGGGTTTTTCTGTGCACGACTTCGCTTTTTCCCAGTGATCCAGACATTCGATGGTGACTTCCTTCGGGCATAGCGTGCGTATAGGTTTTCCAGCTGCTCCAGGCCAAAAATCAGGCCAAACCGGCAAAGGAATTGTTCTAGAGAAATTTCACAGAAAACAAAACGGGACAACACAAAACACGAAAAATTGCCAAAGTCACAAATAAAGCCCAGAACTTATTCCTTGTAAAAATCCTTTTGGTACAAGGGAATAATGATAGGTTCGATCATAACAGACTTAAAACGGAGCGCAAATAGCCTCATACGGGGCTCAAAATAATTAAATACAAATTTCCTGCAGATAAATCCCGACGACAAAATATAACAATTTTGGGCATCTGGGTATTTGGCGAAAAAGGCTAATATGGCTCTTTGGGAATATCTTGACGCAATACAAGAACCTTGTGCAATAAAAACACAAAACGACCCATTATTTTAAAAGTACGAAATTTATTCGAATAGGGTAGTCACGCATTTGAGGATGAAATCTGGGTGACACCGATTCCTCCACCAGTGGGTAGAACCGGAAAGAAGGCTGTAATTCGTCTCGTGGGGATGACTCGCAGAGGGGGATGAAGAATCTGGTCTCGTAACAACAAAGACTCACGGATGTAGAGGGCAAGACACCGTTGGTCGATATATCTGAAGAAGACCGGGAGAGTCTGAATCCCTCTGAAGAGACAGTGAAAGCGTCCTCTGATCTCATAGTAAATGGGGCAGCGGAAGATGAAATGAGTCTCAGTCTCCACCTCATGAAGGCTACAGAGCCTACAAAGTCTATCCACCCGATCAATGTGGTGATCAGTCTCGCACCGGAGTCTGTGGGAGCCAACTCGAAACTGACCCAAAGGTATACGGAGGGCATGCACCCAGTGACGAGAGGTGTACTGAGGGCGGATGATGAGCCCATCTCTGATTTCAAGAAAGTGCTCTGCATAAAAAGACATCTTAGGGCGCAAACCCCCAGGGTGGTTCACCCAAGTAGTCTGAATGAAGCTCCTGTAGATATCCTCCCGGATGGACCTGTTCAACACTTGCTTGGTGGGCAAGAGATGACTGGGAGCATTCAAAGAATACTGGAAGGGGGGGAGACGATCAATCTGGATACCAACTGAGTCCAACAGGGCAGAAGTCTCGGCAAACCAACAACGGCCCCCAGCCTGGGCAATACTCACAGAGGAACAATAGGCGAGATAGAGAAAAACAATCGCCTTCAAAGGATTTGATCTTCCTAATTTTTTGATTGGGACAAATCTTACACCACCAAAAAGGTATTTTCAAGGGCTTTGTAAGAAGTGGCCACATTAAAAGGTATGAGCATAATTAAGAGAGTTGTGTCCATCTTAAGTGGGCCTTAATTGCAGACCTTTGACTTTTTCAAGGTGCAACCATGGAAAAACATTCATATCTTATATTTCAAGTAAGAAAATCAAGTGCCATTTTTTTGGCTATTCAAAGAAATTATTTAGACCTACTTGTCTACATGTTTTTAATGTTTTTATTCTTAGATCGAGTGAACACGCACACTACTAGGCGAGGGGGTGGAAGAAGGGGGGTGGGGTTGAATCAAGTATAAGATAATCTTTTACCGATTTAAAAACTTAATAACTACAATCTAGTCATAAAATAATAAAAGTCTCTTACAAAAATTTGTAGGCACCAACCACTGGAGACACCAATCCCCACCATTAAGCAATTTGTAGGCACCAACCTATTGGAGACACCAATCCCCACTTCTAAGCACCAACTTAGCAAGAGACACCAATCTCTTCTCTTAGGAAGCACCAACCTCCAAAAAAACTTCTTCAATGGATGACAATTAAATAGATCTCCTTCACAAAAATCTGCCTTGAATGATCTCTTATTTTTCTCTCCTTTAGAAATCTGCTTGAGTTTGAATGATATATCTTTATTATTCCTCATCTTTCTTTTCAACTACATCTCCTTTTATACCTTCTCATGTCACTTCGAAGGGGTGTGATTTCTCCCAAGGGACACTCTTTATTTTCTTGGGCGCTAGACATGGGTCGGCCCATAATTTAAATATTAACACCAAAATAGAGGGGGTGGCCAACATTCTTCAATGATCATAAACTTGTCTTTAATGCCTTGGAATGGTGCGATCTGCCCTTGAATAATGGAGATTTGAAACTGATTTTGTTTGGACAGCGATTAGTGGCCTTTGGCCTTCAACGATCGATAATGATTTCCTTTGATAGCAAATTCCTTTGACATCAATGACAATTAATCCAACAATCTCCCCTTTGTCATTGATGGCAACCTTGCATAGAAATAACCTGTGAATATAGCAAGAACATAATGCTCCCCCTTTCTGTAATTCTCCCCTTTGACATCAATGGCAAAGAAACCACATGAGTTGTAAAATAATGCAGTGATTAGCTCCCCCTGACATAATGCTTCTCCTTAAGAACTTAGTGACTAGATGAAAAAGATATCACCCCAACTTTTATCTGAGATATTCAAAAGTTTCTTTTGGAAGGGGCTTTGTGAAAATATTTGCAATCTGTTCTTGTGTGGCAATGTATTCCAACTTGACCTTGTTGTTCGCTACCTGCTCTCTTAAGAAGTGATATTTGATTGGAATATGCTTTGTTCTAGAGTGCATAACAAGATTCTTCAAAATGTTTATTGCACTTGTGTTATCACAAAATATTGAAATTGGATGAACATATTCTACCTTAATATCTCTCAGAGTTTGCCTCATCCAAAGAACTTGTGTGCAACAAGATGTTGTTGCTATGTATTCGGCCTCTGTTGTGGATAGAGAAACAAAAGCCTGTTTCTTGCTTAACCAAGATACAAGACTGCTACCAAGGAAAAATGCTCCTCCACTTGTACTCTTTCTATCATCAATATTGCTCAACCCAATCTGCATCAATATATGCTGCTAGGGTGAAATCTTCACCTCTTGGATACCACAAACCAAAATCCAAAGTGCCCTTTAGATATTTAAATATCCTTTTAACTGCTTGCACATGGGTTTCTTTTGGTGCAGCTAAACCGTGCCACCATGCCTACAACTTGCATAATATTTGGTCTTGAAGTTGTCACATATAGTAGACTCCCAATCATTGACTGTATAGAGTTTGATTTGCTTATGGGGATTCATCATCTTTACTTAATTTGCAGCCTGTGACCATGGGTGTGCTCATTGGTTTGCAATCTTCCATCCTAAACTTTTTCAACATCTCCTTGATATACTTGGTTTGTGAGATGAAAATGCCTTTGTCGGATTGAGAAATTTGTAACCCAAGGAAGAATGATAACTCACCAAGCATGGACATCTCAAACTCCTTTTGCATTTCCATAGCAAACTCTTGACACATTTTGTCACTACTACCTCCAAAAATAATATCATCCACATAAACCACAACAATTAATTGATCATCACCTTCAGTCTTGATGTAAAGATTGCTATCAGCAATTCCTCTTTTGAAACCTTGTTGTAGATACTTGTCAAGTCTTGAGTACTAGGCTTGGGGGCTTGTTTCAGCCATAAAGTGCTTTCTTCAGCTTGCACACATAATCCTTATCTTTTGATAAGAGGAACCCTTCTGGTTGTTCAATATATACTTCTTCCTCTAAATTTCCATTGAGAAAGGCTGACTTGACATCCATCTGATAGACTTTAAAGTTCTTAAAACAAGCAAATGCCAAAAACATTCTAATAGCTTCTAGTCGTGCAACAAGAGCAAAAGTTTCTTCAAAATCAATACCTTCAACTTGAGCATACCCCTTACAAACTAATCTTGCTTTATTTCTCACCACTTGTCCATCTTCATTTAGCTTGTTCTGAAAACCCACTTGGTGCCAATCACATTTTTGTCTTTTGGTCTTGGGACAAGTTCCCAAGTCTCATTCTTTTCAATTTGATTCAACTCTTCTTCCATAGCCCCAATCCAATGTTTGTCTTCGCTTGCTTTTGCAAAATTCTTAGGTTCTATTTTAGATAGTAAGGATAGGTTTGCATGTTTTGATGCATTTGCTAATCTTCTTCTAGTTTGTACTCAATATCTTTATCACCAAGAATTTGACTTTTTGAATGGTTCTTCTGGACAAATCTAGATGGTGCCTTTGTATCTTTTTGTTCAATCACTTCTTTTTCATCTTCTTCTTCTCCTTTTTCTTCTTTGTAACTTGCTTCCTTTGGGTAATCAATTTCTTGTGCTCTTTCCTTTTGATACCTTACTTCATCCACTTTTACATTTGCACTCTCAACAATCTTGTGCAATCTTTTATTATAACATCTATAGGCCTTGCTTCTTGAAGAGTAACCAAGGAAGATACCTTCATCAGATATGGAGTCAAATTTTCCCAAATCCTCATCATCTCTTCTTATGTAGCATTTGCTTCCAAAAACTTTGAAGTACTTAATTGTAGCTGGTCTACCCTTCCATAGTTCATAAGGTGTTTTACTATTGTTGATTCTTATTTGCCCTCTGTTCAAAATGTAGACTGTTGTATTAATTGCTTCTCTCCAAAATGTGTTTGACAACTTAGATTCATTCAACATTGTTCTTGCCATCTCTTGAACAGTTTGATTCTTTCTTTCAACAACTCCATTCTGTTGTGGAGTCCTAACAACTGAGAGATGTCTCCTTATTCCATGATGCTCACAAAATTCTTCAAATTCATTTGAAGTAAATTCTCCTCCTCGATCCGATCTCAAGCACTTGATTTTTAGACTCAGTTTCATTTTCAACTAAGGCTTTGAATGCCTTAAACTTCTCAAATGCTTTGGATTTCTCCTTTAGAAAAGTAACCCATGTCATTCTAGAATAATCATCAATTAGCAACATAAAATAACTCTCACCTTGCAAACTTTGTGTCCTTGTAGGCCCACAGAGGTCTGTATGGACAAGTTCTAATGGTTTTGATGTTGAGTACTCCTTTGATTTGAAGCTTGCCCTTGTTTGTTTCCCATGTTGACATTGCTTGCAGATAGTGTTTGAAGGCTTAACAATCCTTGGCATATCCCTTACAACTTGCTTAGTACTAATTTTTACTAGATTATCAAAGTTTATATGACCCATTCTTCTATGCCATAACCAACTCTCATCTGCTTGTCCCATGTAGCATTTTTCTCCTTTGATCTCACTAAGGATGTAAAGGTTATTAGTTGTTTTGCTTGCATCTGCAACTAGTTTTCCTGTACTCGCCTTCTGATTTCACAACCTTCATCATGAAATGTGAGGGTGTGTCCTTGATCACACATTTGACTAACACTTAGAAGATTATGCTTCAACCCTTCAACATACAAGACATTTTCAGTTTTTGTTTTTCCATTGTCAAGGCTAAGAGTACCTTTACCAGTTATCCTCTTGTAGCATTGTCTCCAAATTTTACTGTACCTCCATTTACTTCTTTCAAAGTGAGGAATTTGCTCTTGTCCCCTGTCATGTGGCTTGAGAAACCACTATCAATGTACCATTGATTTCCTTCATTTTGAGCATGAAAGCAATTTGTACAAGCATGGATTTCTCCTTCTTTTCTTGCTCCTGCTTTTTTCCAAACTTTTGCAGTTTCTTCCTTTTGTTTATCCATGGCTTCCACTTTCTTGTTCTGCCTAGGAGGTTCCACAAAACCACTTCTACAAAAAGTGTGTTGTATGTCCATAGTTGTTGCACTTATAACATATAACATTGTAATCCACTAAAGGAGCAAATGAATTATAGTTCCTATTTGAGGACCCATAAGGACTTTTGTTCTTGTTCCAACCAAAATTTCTTGCACGAGTCCTACAATCTATTGCTTTATGACCAAAGTGATTACATGAAAAGCAATAACCAAAGAAAGAGTTTTGAAACTGGTCATGTGATATTGCCTTGGAGGAAAAGATCTTTTGATTTTGTCCTTGTTGTCTTTGGGAGGAATGTTGGTATTTTGTGGAACATGATTTTCTTTCTTCTTGTTGCTTTCATTTTTATGGGACTTTTGAGAGCATCTGCATAGCTTTTTGGCTTTTCTTCATTTACCTTCTTTGGTGGCTCTTTGGGATCTTCTTTGGTAGTCATCTGATTTTCTTTGTACCCAAGACCAGTCTTGATAAATGGTGACCTCTGGCCATTGATGATATCATCTAAGATTTCAATATTTTTTTCAAACTTGAGGCTTGTTCAACTTAGTAGTTGTTTTCTCTAGTTCTTCCTTAAGGAAACAATTTCGGACTCTAGCCTCTCACAATTTTCTTCTTTTGTCTTCAATTGGATTCTCACCTCTTCCTCTATTCTTTTTGCCTCTTCAAGTTGAATCTTTAGGTTAATGATCATTTTTTTGATTCCTCAGGGTTTTGTGACATTTTTGCTTTTGAATCACGATCCTCTTCTTCATATTTCTGAAGTTGTAACTTTTGTTTTAGATTCTTTTTCTTAAGCTTCTTGATCTCATTTAGGGCACAAATGAGTTCTTCTAGATCCACTTCCCCATCTATTTCAGCATTTTCTTCCTCTTGAATCCTTCTCTTCTTTTCTTTTGTCTTCACTTTCCAAGATATCCCCTTTTGATTCTATTGCCATGAATAGAATTTCTTCTCCATCACTAGCGGAGATACTTTCATTACTCTCTTCAGATGAGCTACTTTCCTCTTTGGAATAGAGGTTTTTCTTGTGCTTATGAAAGTTCTTTTTTCTCAAGTTTTCCCTATTTGTAGCTTTTTATATTGATGATGTTTGCTACCTTTCTTCATGTTATGATCTTCTTCATCATCACTATTTTCACTTTCTGCATATGGACATTTAGTGGAAAAATGTCCTACTTTTCCACAATTAAAGCATTTAAAGGGCAACTTACCTTTGTACTTTCTGGATCCTTTCTTAAGCTTCCTTACAAAATGAGCTTCCTCTTCGTCTTGATTCATTGTTGGAGCTATCACATGGCTCGAGCTTTTTATTCTTCATCTTCTTTGAGGCTTTGAAGGTTGCCTCTCGCTTTGATGATTTCTCCTTTTTGGTTCTCATTTCATATGCCGTTAGGATCCCATGCAATCCATCCATTGTTAGAGTATCTAGATCCTTCATTTCTTCAATGGCGGAAACTTTGGCATCAAACCTCAAGGGAAGGGACCTTAACACCTTTTGCACAATCATTGCATCTTCAACTTTTTCTCCAAGACCTCTGATGGTGTTGACGATTTCATCCACACGAAGAAGATAGGCTGCAATGTTTTCTTCATCTTTCATTTTCAAACTCTCGAATTGTCTTCTATGAGTTTGAAGCTTGGCTTTCTTCACTTTGTCATCTCCTTCATAGATGTTCTTAAGTTTGTCCCAGATTTCTTTCATTGATTCACAATGCATCACCTTGACAAACTCCGATTTTGATAGACCACACAAGATTGCATTCATAGCTTTTGCATTGTTTTCACTAGCCTTCTTTCCAGCCGTATCCGTTGGTGGAGATGATGGAGCTACATAACCACTCACAACTGATTGCCAAATATCAAAGCCAAGAGCCATTAGATAAGTTCGCATTCTTATGCTCCAAAATGCATAGTTTGTTCCATCAAACAATGGAGCTCTATTTGAGGAGAAACCTTCTTGACTAGCCATGTGTGCTCCCGAGATCTACCTTCCAGCGGTTAGACTATTTTTAAAGGAACCCACTCGATACCAATTGATGAACACACACTTATACTGAGAGGGGGTGAATCAGTATAAGATAATATTTTACTTATTTAAAAACTTAATAACCACAATAACAACAATCACACAAGATCTAACAATTATGAAACACAAGATTTACGTGGAAACCCTTTCGGGAGAAAACCACAGAGAAAAGACTACTTGGATCTATTGTCCAAATCCAGTCATAAAATAATAAAAGTCTCTTACAAAAATTTGTAGGCACCAACCCATTGGAGACACCAATCCCCACCGTTAAGCAATTTGTAGGCACCAACCTATTGGAGACACCAATCCCCACTTCTAAGCACCAACTTAGCAAGAGACACCAATCTCTTCTCTTAGGAAGCACCAACCTCAAAAAACTTCTTCAATGGATGACAATTAAATAGATCTCCTTCAAAAATCTGCCTTGAATGATCTCTTATTTTTCTCTCCTTCAGAAATTTGCTTGAGTTTGAATGATATATCTTTATTATTCCTCACATACTTTCTTTTCAACTACATCTCCTTTTATACCTTCTCATGTCACTTCGAAGGGGTGTGATTTCTCCCAAGGGACTCTTTATTTTCTTGGGCGCTAGACATGGGTCGGCCCATAATTTAAATATTAACACCAAAATAGAGGGGGGTCGGCCAGCATTCTTCAATGATCATAAACTTGTCTTTAATGCCTTGGAATGGTGTGATCTGCCCTTGAATAATGGTGGTCCAACATTGGGTTGGTTTCAGAAAATGGAAATTGGAAGGTGTGATTGGTCTTTGAAAAAAATGGAATGTGTTTTCTTAGCTAGATGGGACACAAAAGAAAAACAACGAGAGAAGATAATGAAAAGAATGAGGAGAAAGAAAATAATATTTGTGATGATAAGCATGAGGATGATGTGAATGATAAAGAATAAAAAGAGCAAGAAAAAAGGTAATGAGGAGGTGGAAGATGAGGTAGAACAAGAAGAAGAAAATAAGGTTGGTGGTAATGATGACGATGAAAACAAGGAAAATGAAGAGGGGGAGAGCAACGATAAGGGTTTGAATAGTTTAGCTCCATGGAAGGAAGCTTCAATTTTTCAATTTCATGGATGCATTCAAAGTAAGGTCATTGTGTCCATAAACCCCAACAAGTATAGCTTCTTCAACAATGAATGTAGTTTGGCATCTACAAGTTCAAGAAAAATTATAAAGCGTGCAGACACTCAAATTTGGCAATTTACCCTTTGACACTACTAGTTGTGACAATGCTCCTTTGCTAAGACAAATATCCACATTTTATCCCCCTTTCGGTACATCTTTTTGTCTCTCCCAACTTGATTATTTCTACACACTGATGTATCCTCACATTCTGAATCTAAATGCACAAAATTAGTATTTAACCTTTGCTTATCATGATACACATTTCAAATTGCATTCACAGTCACGGGCTGTCCAAAATTATACAATATGTTCAGGATGTAGTTTCCGGTCTGGCCGTCTTGTATGATCTTTGACCGACACATCCTCCATCCTTGCTTTCAATTGGGTTATCTTTGTTGGATCATTTTATCCTACTAGGTTGGCCTTGTCATATACCTTCGAAACCTTATATAAACAAGTTCATATAACTTCATTTATGCACGTAGCACTCTCATGAGCTCTCATTGGAAATATTAATACAATAATCTTCCCAAAGTTGATGCACATCCATTGGGGCAGTCACTACTATAGTTCTGAAGCACTTGACCAGATCAAGGAGTTAAGCTTCCCTCATTTCCAAGCACCCAAATATCCCAACTCAATGTCTTAATAAGAGCAAGATCATCTCAAGCATTGTCAAAATGGTTCAAGTTGTAAATCTAGTTGCATCCATATAGATATCACATGCTAGGTGGAGAACTACATGTGGTTTGAGGCCTCTTCAGAGTAGTGCCGATGTAGGCGGTGCATGGATTGCACTTCAACCCAAACACTAACCTTCTTATAGGGTCTTCCACCCATGGTTAGGATTGAGTTTGATTCAAATAATTTTGAAGGGTTTTGTAATTGTGCAATGCTTAGGATTTGACAATGACACACATTCCAGAAACCAAATGGCACAACAAGTTATAAAGCCACACTATGAGCAAGTCCAAGATGGTACAATATCGCTAACGCAGCACAATCAATCACGGAAAAGTCGTGACGGTTCCGTTCAAGCGATTTCAGCTATAGTTTTAATAATGAAACATCTTCAGTTCAATACTCCCGGTTTGTCTATTTAGTGCACCCGGATCTCTCTTGTTTCACTCAGTATAGCTAAGTACATCTCTCCTCTTGTGATTTTGAGCTTATAGCATATTGTTACCACTAGTTGTAAGTATTAACGTGTTGTTCTGATATTGCATAATTAATGTTGAAAATTAATTAATCAGAATAACCCATTTAACAAACCTTACATCTTTTTATTTGGTGTGCATTTCTATGACACATAAAATTAATATGGGTGTTAAACAAAAGGAAGCTCAAGCGAGTTGGTAAGAAGATGCATATTTTTGAAGATCTTAAGCTCGCTATGGACCATAGTTACCAAGTCTGAAAATCCGGATCCATTCAAGCAAGCAAAAAAATTGAAAATCAAAAATCCAAAAATAGTTTGGAAAAATCAGGCCGAGAATATATATATATATATATATATAAATGGGCACAATTTTATAAATATGCAAAATTGACAAATACAGTTTTAAACAATTAATAACGTAATATAAAATGTTAATATATTTAAATATATCCGAACTTTCATGCTTTGGATTTGGATGGTGTGGATATTCTTCTTGGATATCCTTGGTTAGAAACTTTGGGAACCATCAATATTAGTTATATAAGTTCATGTAGCTTTGGTACAAGCGGCAGGAGACCTAGCCCATTTGTCAAGTAACATATTTGGAGGGCCTAGCCAAAGGAATAAGGACTAATCTAATATTGGTCTTATGACCTTTCGGATAAGATTTGTACTTTGTTGAGGAGCACATATAATAGGACCATTGAAAAATGTTTTTTTGATCACATGCTTTGTTTTCCATCATTAACCTAAATTGCCGCACTGATTTCTTTAGAAATTGTTTAGATTTCTTATCACTAAAGAGCTATACAAATTTTCTTTGTTATCTTAAATGACCTCCTCAACTTCCTCCCCTCTTCCAAAACAACCTGTCATTCGGATAGTCCTCAACCATTCGGAGATGAATTGCCCAAGTTTTTCCATCAATGCTTAGAAAATAGGGGTCAAGCCCAATTTTCTAGCGGGAATGACTAATGGTCACTACTAGAGAATGAAAAATCCTCCTCCGGTCATTTATCCATGGATGATATGCAACGACCATTGCATCTTAAAGGAAAAACCTTGATCTACCGGTTTATGGGAGCATGCCCAAGCCAAAAACTCGAAATACCACGTACATCCGAATTGGAAACTAAAGGGATGTTTGAATGATGCCAAAGGGGTACTTGGTGACAACCTTCTTACCATAGGGTTAAAAAGATGCAGCTTTCCAAGGTGGTATTGTTATCCATTCTACACACCCTCGCAAAATGGCTAACTTGCATCTTTGGACTAAGGCGGTTTGATGGGACCTTGATGAAGAAACTTGAGAAATCAAGTATTTCTATGTTTTGGGGCACTTGCAATTGTTTTGATGCATTCCTCTTCTTTTCTCCAGGCTTAAAAAATCTAAACATGTAGAAAAATTTGTGAAAAATATCAAAATTTGGGTAATTTCTAGTGTTTTGTAGGTTCTGGTGGAACAGAGGGAACAATTCTCAAGTTCCTTGAGTTCTTCGATTTTCCGATTAGGCTGCACGATAGAAAGGATTTGAGCGAAGGGCGGTGTATTGCGGGGATTTGGGTCACGGACGGAATAGTGGAACAAGTTCCAGTGAAAGGTTTTCTGCATCGGTGTTGGGGCCGCAAAACGAAGGTGAAACAATGTTGTGCAAGCGAGAGGAGAGTTGCATGGGAACCAAAGCGGCATCGGGAAAGGTTCTATTGGATTGATGGTTCCCTGTGGAGGTGATTGGGCCGACCGACAAACAAAGGGAAGCGGGGAGATAAACATAGTAGAGCGAACATAGGTGTTGCGGAGGAACCACATGTGGGCGGAAAACAATTGCATACGGGAAGGAGTTCTCAATCATCGATCAAGCCGACTACAAAGCGAACAAGGTGTAGCGGAGCCTAGTGTTACTGAGAAGAAATGGGGCATGTGGGAACAAAGAGCCCGGGTGAAATAGTTCCTAAGTTCCACCCGGAAGCCGATTATCCGACCGACACACAAACCCACGTCAATTGTGGGCAAAGCGGGAATCGAAGGCACTAAAGGAACACTTAGTAATGTGAGTTCTCCGGATATCCGACCATCTCGCACCACAAGGCAAAAATCGATTAAGTGTGGACTATAGCTCCAACCTGGGAACCTGTGTTCCTCCTTGACCCCCTAAAATCCGCATGGGCATAACTTTCACCCTATTGCTCCAAATTTGGCAAAATTGGTACCGTTGGAAAGGTCTCTTCATCCTCTACATCATGGGAAATCTTGAATTTGGTGAGGGTAGGTGGGTGAAAAGAGGAAAACATCTCCAACATTAAAGATGCAATCCCAGGTAGCTCAACAACCAAATTTGATGAGGTATGGTGCCCATTCCTTCTCCCACAAGCAAAGTATCATTGGGGAATGGTATTGTAAGGTTGTTCATACTTGTTTTCAGAGAATTAATGCATGTTGTTGGTGGGTGGAAGCAAGAATTCGAGTTCCCTCTATTTTCCCTCTTCTCTTTCTTTCCCATTCTCTATATATTGTAAAAATATGCTCATTTGTAAGGGTTGGACATTCTTGTAATGCTAATGCATCCTTCTACAAGTGTTGCATGTGGATTTTGAGTTGTAGGCCTCAGATTTAGACATTTGTAGGGTGATTCTTGCCTTCCTCCTTCATTGTAATGAATTGTGCATCTATTTGAAGCAATAAAATTCATGTTTTGTGGTTATCATCTGCCCTAGCTTGTGTTCTATTGCATTTTCTTTCCTTTCATTGCATTTGCAGGTCTATTGTGCATATCTTATTCTCCTTGCAGGGTTTGAATCTGTTGTGCTCCATGGAAATGGTGATTTGAATGTTGTTTTGGACTGTGGCACTCATGTCTGCCCTCTCCTCCTTCATCTTCCTCCCATTTTCACTCATCTAAAAATGCCTTTCCCCCTCTTCTCGGTGTTATCACCTTTGTTAGCTTAGGATTCCCATTTTTATGCATTTCCTTCTCACCTTGGCCCCTAGGAAACATAGAGTAGGATTAGATAGTTGCATTTCCTTCCTTAGGAGTAGTTTAGTATTAGGAATAGGTAGAGGAACCAACCTTCTTTGGAGGTTTGTCTCAAGTAGCAAGTCCCACAACTTGAGAGACAATCCCATGTTACCCAAAAACACTGATTTCTTACACACTCATCCATGACAAATCAGAGGGTGCTGTTTTTTGGTGATAACATGTACATGGTTCTATAACAAATATGGTTTATCCCAGAGAACATGTTCTTCTTATTTTAACGCAAAATATGAACTACATAGTTCTTGTTAGGGTAAGATTTCTATCACTTCCAAGTATATCCGGGGAGTGAATTTTCTCTAAGGAAAATACGAATAAACAATTGGTGCAATCATAGCTGCTTCTGAGTTAACCATGAATTATGGTATGTTGCATTATGCTTGTATTGTGTCAACATTTATCTTGAACAGCATATCCTAGACAAAATTTTAATGAAACATGGATATTCTGAATGGGGACAACCTATTGGCTATGAAAATATCCTATTCAGATGCAAAATATCATAAGCATGGATGTCTTGATTGATCTTGTCTTGTTGCACCTCATCTAAATGTTCAATGTGTCGAGACTCAGTGACTACTCAAAGATACATGTCCGATTCAGTCTCAGTGATTTTGCAGCCTTGACTCACAGACTCAGCCATGTCTGAGAGCTGCAACTTATGAGTTCCCACAGACATGTGATTCCTGACTATCAAACTCAGCAGAGTTTGCCAAAAAAAAACTGTAAAACATCTAGAAAAAAATTTGGATATCTTTGGTAGAACAACAAAAATCAAACTCAGCGGACAGAATTTGCTAATAATTAAACAGTTATAAAAAATTGTATATCTTGGTAGAACAACAAAAGTCAAACTCAGCCCCGTCATGAGGGTGACCAAGAAGATAGAACTGGATATGTCGGTAGAACAACAAAATGCAATGCCAAGGAAGGCTACTGATGTACACAAGGTGTTTGTTAAGTTCACAATAGATTTGAAACGGCGTACAGATAAAACTACAAGATTCATTGGTTCCAACTGAAAGAGACAATCAGCAGTTAAGAAAGGAAGTCGAAAAATTGATGATTCCACATACAGCTGGATTTGTGCTTACAGCGTCAACAAATGCAGACATGATAAAGATGCCACACTTAAGGGGAATTAAAGAGGGGATGAAAGAAAATACTCCAACAAAATCCAGGGCATCAGGACATTTGCAACGGAGATGCCTTTCCAGAAGAGAACTAGAGGAGATGGCCAAGACACCACAAAACCCTCTTCCACCACCCATAGATCCTCCACACAAGTCCAATTAAATTAGGAACTCAGTTCTGCTGCAGAGATTGATGCAGTAGTTACAAATATGGATTTCAACAGTGCCATCCCATCTCTAAGGAGGAAGTTTAGCCAGTCAAGAGACAGGTTATTTCTTTTAACAGGGAGCATGTTTAGCCATGGAGACTGGCTATTTAGTTTTGGGGAAGCAAGTTTAGCCAGTGACGAGACTAGCTATTCTTTTTAGGGAGGTAGTATAAAGAGTACTTGTTGCAATTTGTATAGGTATTATCATCAAGTAATTTAGTTTATTTAATAATATTTATGCTGCGGAAAATTATCACTTAATAAATAATTACTAGCATGTGTTTATTTTGTAAGGGTATTGCCAAAAGAAGCAGCCTTTGATGAAAACCCTTTGATCGTATTTATATGGCAAAGATTGAAGTAATGAATCGTCCATCATCGGGCATTCAATAGCTGTGATATGCTTTCATATTGCTATCTATTACTTGTCATTCACTGCTATGAATTCTGTTAAATGTTGAAACTCCCATAAGCTGTTAAAGAACACAAACTCTGCTTAAGGCATGTTATCAGGTTTGGTAAGCATTGTTAATTTTGTATAGGTTTGAGAAATGAATATTATTGATATATGTTTTGGATAATTTGGGTGATTTGGTTTATGTACTTTATGTGCGCTTGGACAGTATAAATATTACTAGATTCAGCTTACACTATTGAGGAAGAGTTTTCTAGAGTTTCACATTCGTATCAATTTTTATTTTAGTGTCTAGTTTGTTGTAAATATTAAGCAAAATCCTAGAAATGTTTTTATATAGCAATCATTTGTTTTGAATGTTAATGGTGTGTATATACTATATAGTATCCTTGTGGTTCTGAGTGTTGTATTCATATGTGTTCATCTGCTTATTTTGACTACCATCCACAATTTTGTTGGATAATCTGTGATTTCTTATGGGTATTGTTTTGGTAGGTGAATTTTCTTAATAGCGCCCGTCTCAGGTTATGTATGTTCATATGGAAACAAAAATATATTATAAATCAAAGTTGCGAGGTAGTCCTCTAGTTTTGTATTGTTGATTTAAACAATAAATTCTAGGTACTTTTATGCAGTCTTTACATTTTGGATGTCTGGTACGAAGGTGGATTTTATTGGGCCCAAATTGGTTTCCTCAAGCTGTTTGGTATTGCTTTGTTCGGTATTTTTGGGAGGGATGCAGAGTAAAAAAGTAGAGTTTCTATAATAAAGTGTCTCCAATGAAGGGATCACTTGTTTCTTTCTTGGCATGTATATTTATGATAGTGCTTCATTAGAGACATGTACACCCGCTTTTCTTTCTTGGTATGGATAGTTATTGTAGTGTATTGTTAGAGATTGTTGGAATATGTGAACAAGGAAGAATGAAGAAGAAGGGGATTACACACATTGGAGATTGTGTCCGTTAATTTATTATGCAAAATATGTTACAAAATGGTTGACAGTCACAATTGATCATTAGTTAACTAGTAACTAATAATGACCAACAAAAAGCCTTACATTTTAACAACCCCTCTTAAGGCTTACCCTACAAAAAGCAAAAACAAACATATATGACATAACTGAAAACCAATAGAACCAAAACAGAAGTATGCATTCTTCAGAAGCGTCTTTGTTGAACAACAATTTGTTGACTAGGTAGAGCTCCATCAAGCTGCCTCATGACCTTCGTAAAGGTGTTGTTCCCAAGCTGAATTCCCGAGTTCTTAGATTCCACCTCCCGAACTCTTGAATCACAGAGCTCCCAGATTATTGGACAGCCATCCATGTCAAGCCATCCACAAGCTCCATCAAGTTGTCTCATAACCCTCATAAGGGTATAATTCCCAAGATCCACAAACTCCCGAACAAACTGGGTAACCATCCATACTGAGCTTTATCTACACCAGATCCCTTCTGCCGTCAACTTGTGGACTTCTTAGAATACATATTTTCCTTCTTGGTTTCTTTAAAGGACATATTCATCATCAAAATCTTCACCACCTTCAGCATTTGGTGGGTCTTCAATAAGGGCTACATTAACTTCATTGGATTTGAGCGTTCCCTTGAGGACGTCATTGGCTCGAACACGGCAGTCCCACGTTGTATGACCTCTTTTCTTGCAATAATAACATTCCATTTCCCTTTTGTCTTTATTTGACTTTCTATGGAAGTTTCTGGAATATAATGCACTCTCATGATGAGAACTACCCTCATCTTCAACAATTGTTCTTTCATCTGCGAGAAGTGTTGTGAACATGTCAGCAAGAGACTGAGTAGACATTTGGTTGAGGGTAAAAATGATATCATGGTACTTAGAAGGAAAACTGTTTAATAGGATAGCTTTTCCATCCTCGTCATCTACCATAGTTTGTACATCTGCAAGTTGTCGAATAAGGAATCTCAAGTTGCTAACATGGCTGGACATAGAGATTCCTTCATCCATTTTGAATCTAAATAGTTGATGTTTTAGCAAAAATTTTGCATTGACTGCTTTTGCGCCAAACAACGTATTTAAAGTGTCCCATATTTCTTTAGACGATTTGTCTAGATCTACATGATGTAGCTCTAAATCAGAAAGAACAAGACCAATAATAGCTTTTGCTTTATCATCTCTAGTCTACCAATCTAGTAATTTATTTGCATCGATGGGTGCTTTCTCTTTCCCATTTACTATGCCCCACAAATTTTTATTCATAAGTTGCATTTGTATTTTCACTTTCCATGTATGAAAATTTAGACTAGAATATTTTTCTACTAGAATTTCCATACTGAAGATAAATAAAATAAATACGATTGTGTATTCAAAAATAGAGAGCAAAATACTAGTGCCCTAGGAAACTGAAAAGTCTTGATTTGCGATTGCATTTGTGTCTTGTTTTCATGGCTATTTTAGGCTCGAAAATGTTGTATTTCCATGGTTATACTGCTCGTGCCCTAGATCAAAGTCTTTAACATGCTCTAGGAAGCCCACAAAAGGAACCACGATCCCAAAAAATGTGTCGAAAATGAGTTGAAAATTCCACAAAATGTGTCGAAAATGCTGCGAAAACCCTGAATGTATATTGGCTTCTTTATTTCGTGGGTCTGTGTCTATATCTTGCGGCTGATCTGGCTTCTTTATTTCATGGGTTTATGACTCGCGACTAGTTTGTGACTATAATGTCGACTGGTATATTTCGTGACCCTCAAACTGGTGTATGTGCCCTTACGCTCACGACTGCAACGTCGGCTGGTATATCCCTTACACTCACAACTACAATGTTGAATAGTATATTCCACAACTGCAATGCCTTCATTTTGAATGTGACGACTATGCCCTTGAATTTGTTTGAATCAAACTTTGTGCCCTTAATGGGACTGATCTTCTTCCTTTCTCTCTTTCCTTGCTAACCTGGCTCTGATACAAATGTTGGAATATGCGAACAAGGAAGAATGAAGAAGAAGTGGATTGCACACATTGGAGATTGTGTGTCCATTTATTTATCATGCAAAAGATAGTTACAAAACGGTTGACAATTACAAACGATCATTAGTTAACTAGTAACTAATGATGACTAACAAAAAAGCCTTATATTTTAACAGAGATATGTAGACTTTGCTTTTCTTTCTTGGTATGGATAAATATGGTAGTGCTTGGTTGGACATATACAGATTTCAGATTTTTCTTTCTTTCTTCATAGTGATATTCACAGCAGAGCTTTGTTGGAAATTGGAGATATTCAATTTTTTTCTTTCATGGTATAGATAGTTATGGCAGTGCTTCATTGGACACATGTAGATTTTTCTTTTCTTTCTTGGTATGAATAGTTATGGTAGTGCTTTTTGGGATATATGTAGACTTTTCTTTTCTTTTTGGTATGGATAGTTATGATAGTTCTTCATTGGAGATGTGTCGCCTTTTTCTTTTCTTTCTTGGTATGAATAGTTATGGTAATGCTTCATTGGACATATGTAGAGTCTCCCTCACCCCCCGCCCCCATCCCTCTTGGTTAATTTTAATAAGGTTATGCAAACTGTCTCTTAAAAAATGTGTTAATGTATATAAAGAATGCACAAAAGAATAAAGAAACTCAACAAGGTAAAATGTAAATGCATATGCAAATTCTTACCAAATTCACATGGAATAGTGTAGAGTATGACAATCAGAAAACCTGTTAGAGAAAAATGTCCTTGTTCATCGGCTTTCTCGCATTAGGAATCAGTCTCCACCTTATTTGCTTTTAACGTCCCTTTATCATTATGATAATATTAAATAATACAGGAAATATAGTGGCACCTCCAACCAAGGTACTTGATACGAAGCCTGTGCTCTTAGGGGGACAATCTGTGCAAAGTGCCAGGGACTTACACCTAGGTGGCACAAGCCCATAGACTCATAGGAAATAACAGAAAAATAAGTAATTGAATACGTTTCCTATCATGGCGGTACATCCTTACAAGGCCCTTCACCCAAATCCCACACTATCCAAGGGATGGCCCACTCAAATTGAAAAAGTACATACACATGCTTAAAGTATCCAGCAGACATAGGATAGACTGAATGGGATTTGAAAATTGGAAAAATCTAGGCATCAATCTTTCATTCTGTCTTTTTTTTTTTTTAATTTCATCTTTTCTCTAAGTTTTGCAACAGATATTATTACACTTATTTTAAGGACCACAGGGTGGCTCCAACAGGATTTTCAAAAGCATTCACATTAAAATTCAATGCCGTGGGTCTCATTCTTTTCTCAAGGTTCTTGAGTTGTAATGTAAAGGTCCAAGCATAGAAACTATAGGCAGTAACAAGAACTTGATTTTAGTCATGTAACAAGATACATGTAGCTTGAAGTAAAAGTATAATACTGGTCATTAGAGATTGGTGGAAGATGTAGGTATGTATGTAACTAGAGTGGATTATGTATAGAAATGCCCTTCAAATGATAGGAGAGATCGTTTATGGAGGTAACTCGGGTAATCATGTGAATTCGAAAAGAAATATACCCATAGCTAGTTTTGATGCATTATGTGGTGTAGTTTGTCCTATTCTAGGCAATGCTACAAATTTCTTGAGTCTATCATGGAAAACATATCTTGCATGTATAGTTAGAAGTTTATTTATCCGAGAAGGATTAACATAGCAAAGTGTTTTAGGTTTTTTCTCACAGGTTGTAACTTGTATCTTGATATGCATTTCAATACCATTGTTCATTTTTAGGTCACTCTTGGACACGAGTATAATTTCAATGCCAATTATAGTTATTGATACTCCCAGAACATGTAAGCCCTTGAAAAACTATCATTGTTCACTGTTAAATGACTTAAATCCTAGACCGCTTACACCAAAACGTTTTCTAGACCTCCCAAAACTGTAAACATCCTTGATCACTTGTTTTTCATACAAACAACCAAAGAATTTTGGCTGCACTTCGTAGGTTTAGTAACATGTGCTCCTCAAATAGATCAAAGTAGAAGCCACACATACATCTATTGAAAGAAAGTATGCTGAGCAGATATAACTTGAAGCAGAAATTTGAAATCCCACAATGTGAGAATGGTTTGCTAAGCTTATTAGGGATACAAAACTCATAGCCTATAAAGAAACATTACTAGAATGCTATAAAGGTACGATGAAAAGTTAAAAAACACAAAATGAAGCTTTAACAGTCAGTTTAATAACACAGTCAGTTCTTTGATGCTTGCTTTATAGAAAGTTGAGATTCGATTTATTCCTTCTCAAGAATTCCCTTATATAATTCTTGGACTAGAACAAATTTTTAGTTAACAACATAGACAATAAAGGTTAACCAATATTCCTTTTATGATTTAATGAAGTTGGTTTGTTTTCCTTCCAGTAGAAATCAAAGAAAACACAACAATCATAAAATTTTTGACTTCTGATACAAGATATGCCTTACATAACAGTTAGACATCATATTATCCATGAGAATGTAATCAAGCTATGGAGTTTATCTTGTTAACAAAACATCCCATGCATGGTTTGGTAAAACAAAGAATAGAGAAGGATGATGTAATGTCCCCATTTTTGAAGACCCTTAGCCTATTTTTCCTCGTGGGCTTTTGGGATGTTGCAAGGGAAAATTATGTTAAGTAATTAAATAATATTGCCTGGAGAGTGATTTTAATCATTTGACATTATAAAACAATATTTATTTAATTATGGATGCTAAATTGCTCACAAAAATATTTATGGAGCAATTGATGTAATTTATTATTTAATTTAATTCCCAAAATACAAAATAAAAAGGGGAATTAATTAAATAATAGTTGGGTGGCTTTTAATGTCAAAATACCCTTAGAAAAAGGGGACGCCACACCTAGGGAGGATAAACTATTTTTATTTAATGATTTCCCTCTTCTAGGGACTTCGAATTTTGTGCTCCTTGTTTATAAAAGGAGAGCTTGGGATCATTGTGAGACTTGTGTTGATTGAACTTTTGAATTCACTCCATGCTTGGAGAAATGGGATGTATGCCCTAGTTCTTGCATTGTGCTCTCTCTTTGTAAGCTTCATTTGGATCTATTATTGAAGAATATTGAAGACTCCATTGTGCTCTCTTGTGTTGAATGTGTTTATGCTTGATATATTCATTCCAAGATTGGCGACTTGGCTCATATGTTGGTGCATTAATTTGTGAGTTAAATCTGCATGTTGGGGTTCCATTTTAAGTGATATTGCAAGGGTTTAATAGTGTTTTGAGCTGTTGGTTATTGTTGCATTTATTCCAACCATGGCGACTTGATGTGGGTCTTATTTTGGCATGTTTTAAGGGTGAATCAACTATATTTATAATCTGATCTGTGTTGGCTTATTTTTGCTAAGTTTGGGCAGCTATTTTGAGTATATTGAAGGGTTATTAAGTGCTGGAAATTATTTATGCAATTTATTCTAACCCTAGCGACTGGGTTTTTGATTTTGGGGCCTGTTTTGGGAGGGTTTTAATGTTCAGAAAATTCAGATCTAAGGTGCAGTGGAAAGCCCTAGATTTCTAGTTTATTTTGCATCTTGTTTCATGCAAAAACTCCAAGTATTGAGTAAGATATTAATTTTTGAAGTTTCAGCTGTTCTGGGTGCATTTTAATTGATTAACTGTTGTTATAAAAATCAGATCTGCAGTTTGGGATCAATTTAATATTGAATGTGGTTGTAGAAATTAGGAGAAATAAGGAGAAGGTGATTTCATAATTTTTGGAGTGGATTTGATGCCCTAAATGTGTTGGGCGACCTACTTTTAGGGAAAAATTAGGGTTTTGTGTTTGTTATGCGAAATCTGGTTTTAGAATATTATTCTTCATATTTTTGTGGCCCAAAATCCGAAGTTTGAGAATTTTTGCTTGGATGGTTAAGCGGGAAATAATTTTGGAAGATTGCAGCAGTTGGGGTTTGAATATTAATTATTTTTCAGCTGTTAAAAATCTGATTTGAATGTGTTTAAATTCCGATTGTTTTCTTCCAATTTATCCCACCACCTTGGCTAGTTCCAACCCCATTTGGGTTCGAAATAGCTGACATTGGGATATTTTAGGTTGAAGCAAAAGGGTTTTCCCATTCTTTGCTTAATCTTGATAAGTATTTCTCCATTTTCCTAAATTGTCCTAGAAGGGGACATTACATATGATTAAGTTTAATGTTGGTGATTGAAAGTGTATCGCACATGAAGATTGCTTCACTAGCAACATAATATGGGATTGCTTCTCAAGTGTGGAACCCTGCGACTTAAAGCAAATCACTAGAGAGAGATGGTTCTCATCTAACTTTATGCCTAATGCTATCACCAACTATCCCGATCTAATGACTGCTTTGGGAAAAGGGATAATACTACTAAAAGAAAAGGTTGGTGATGCAACAAGAGTGCAATAGGTATCTTCCTTCCTCTGTGTTTGAATATAATAGAATGTATTGGATGAATATTAGTATAGTCCGCACACAAAATCACAACATAATAGTAGGTCGAATGATCTACAAGAGATCTGAAAAGACAAGAGAAAGAAGAAGGGCAGATATAAGCCGCCATAATGCTTCCATTGTTCAAGTATACACAATGCATTAGAGTTTAAAATAAGGCCCTGAATGCATTACATTCATTAATACTTAGAAGGATTATATTTTTGTTCGATGAAATAAAATGCACAATAAACTAGAAACCAAGGCCTTTCCAATGTTAATAAATAAAATGGCACCGAATGAATTAATAACTTTTACTTGGTATTTTTGTATGATCAAAAAACCACTTCAAAACAACCCCAAAAAATCTGATTTCAAGTCGCTAGGGTTAGATAAATTATATAAATTATTATCACCCCTTCTCTAGCCTCAAAACACTCAAATAGCTGCCCCAAACTTGGATAATAATGCTAACACACGATCAGATTGCAGATCTAGCTCAAAAGACATCAAAACATGATAAAAAACCTCTCATGCAAGTCATTTATGGCTCTATTAATTGCAGCAGTAACACAGATCATAAAGTACTATTAAACCCTTCAACAATGATCAATAACATGCAGATTTCACTCTCAAATAAATGTGCCAATCCTTTAGCCAAGTCGCCAATCATAGAATGAATATATCATGCAACATTCACTCAATAATAGCATAGAAGGCTTCACACTCTCCACAATAAGGTGGTGTTGAAGAACACCTTTATAATGTGATCACATGGGCATACATCCCTCTTCAAGCATGAAGATATTTTAATAAAAACCTCAACATGCCCCCAAGGGGTCGCCACATCTCCTTATATAGCTTTGGCATTTCAAATCTCCAAGTTTCCCTCCTCTTTATGGCGCATTTCTTCATGTAAAGGGTCACTTTTAATAATAGTCTCCTTTCTGAAAAGTCAAACTCCAAATAGAATATTAATTCCTCTTTATAATATTTAAAAATAAAACATAAGAGGAGAATTAATTATTTAATTTAAAAATAAAAGGAGTAATGACATTTTCCCAATTTTTATCCTTTAATCCATGGGAAGAGTGGATTAAAGGTCTCCAATATTTTTAATTAATTAATGTCCCAAAAAGGGGACATTACAGTCCTTCCTTCCCAAGATTGCTTGTCCTCAAGCAATTGAACACATGGCTGATCCATTTCTTTTCCCAAATCGTATGGCCTTCTAGAGAGTGCATCTGCTGCCATATTATTCTTTCCCTTCACATATTCAATGTCAAAATCAAAGGCTTGTACCTTGCTTACCCATTTCTATTTGCTCTGTCATTCAATTCCCTTTGATTAAGAAAGAATCTCAAACTATTATGATCAGATTTGACAATGAATTTGCCACATACCAAATATTGTCTAAATTTACTCAAAGCATGCATGATTGCTAACATCTCCTTGTCATACACACTATACCCCTTCTCATGATCTTTCAATTTTCTACTTTCAAAAGCAATGGGGTGTTTATTTTGCATTAGGACAACCCCTATACCTTCTCCGGAAGCATCACATTCAACCACAAATGGCATAGAAAAATCTGGAACTGCAAGTACCGGACAAGAACACATTACCTCTTTCATTTTTCAAAAGCATCTTGGGTTGTTTTAGACCATTGGAAGGCCCCTTTCTTAGTCAAATCTGTCAAAGGAGCAAGCAAATCGTGAGAAACCCTTCACAAATCTTCTATAATAACTACAAAGACCACAAAATCCTCTCAATTGTGTGAGAGAAGTGGGAGTAGGCCAATCCATGATAGCTGCAATTTTTTGTTTATCCACTTGCACACCATTAGCACTAATAACATGTCCCAAATACCAAATCTCCTTAAGACCAAATTCACATTTAGACCTCTTGGCAAAGAAAGAATGCTGCCCCAAAGTAGTCAAAACCAAATCCAAATGCATCAAATGCTCTTCCCATGTTTTGCTATACACAAGAATGTCATCAAAGAACACTAGCACAAACTTCCTTAAATACTTGCTAAACACATGATTCATGCATGATTGGAAAGTAGCAGGAGCATTAGTTAATCCAAAGGGCATAACTAAGAACTCAAAATGCCCAAAATGACACCTAAAAGTTGTCTTGTGCACATCTTCTTCCCTTACCTTGATTTGATGATACCCGGATTTAAGATCTATCTTGAAAAATATGTAGCACCATGCAACTCATCAATTAATTCATCAATCCTAGGTATTGGGTACCTATTTTTGATGGTCTTCTTGTTCAACATGCGGTAATCAATACACATTCTCATAGTTCCATCTTTTTCTTAACCAAAACCACAGAAGATGCAAATGGACTAGAACTAGGCCTTATGTGTCCCATATCAAGTAACTCCTTAATGGTCTTTTCTATTTCTTCCTTATAGACTCTTGGGTGGCGGTAGGGGGTAATCATAATGGGCTTAGTACCTTCTTCTAACTCAATAATGTGCTCAAAACCCCTATTAGGAGGTAACCCATGAGGCAAATCATTAAAAACATGAGTGTTTGTCCAAAATACCTTGTAACTCACCTTGAATAGACTGCTCTGATTTTTCTGATTTTTCTGTGATAAAACAGCTGGCTGCCCATGCAATTTGCCCTCTCCTAAATGCCCTTTCCATCCTCTTCATTGATACTTCTTGTGCCCTTTCCATCCTCTTCATTGATACTTCTTGTGGTGCACCATTTGCCAAGCCTTTTAGGACAATTTCTTTGCCATCTTTGGTGAATTTCAGCTCCATGGTCTTGTAGTTTTGAGTGAAATCACCTAAAGAATGCAACCATTGTACACCCAAAACAAGATCAATATCACCAATGTCAACAACATAAAAATCATCAATTACCTTGTGTTTCCCAAGAGTGAGGGGAAGTTGTGAGATCTTGGTGGAACATGGAATAGAGGATCCATCCGCAATAGTCACCTTGAAAGCTTTACAATTTGTGGTTTCAACCCCATCTTTCTTACCAAGCTTCCATCAATGAAGTTATGTGTGGCCCCACTATCAACCAAAGTAATGACCCTTTGCCCTTGAATGGTACCTTTTACCGGAAAGCATGGTATTTGGGAATACCGAAAGAGAGGCAAGTGTGCTTTCTACTTCTTTTTCTTCCTTCTCTTGCACATGCTCAACCAAATCCTCATTAGTCCCATTGTTAGCATCACCCAAATCAGAATTAAATTCAAAATCTGAATCAATAACTTCAATGAAATGAATTTGACCTTTACCCTTACAATTGTGGCCTCTTGTCCAAGGAGTCTTACAATCAAAACACAAACCTTTCCTTCTCAACTCATCCCTTGCATCCTTTTGCATGTTGTTTTGGGGCTGATTCCTATGTGGTGGCACATAGGGCTGATTTGGCCTTTTGGGGCCTCTTTTGATGACCCAAGGGGCTGTCCCCCTTGTGCTTGCATGGGCTTTTGAAAATCAGACCTTGGCTGCCCTTGAATTCCACTTTTGGACAGCGAATGAGTGGCATTAGTACGCTGTCCTCTTGTTCCCAAATCACCTCTATAAGCTGCACATTCCAAATCTAAAGCCTTAGTAATAGCATCTTGTAAAGAAAGAGGATTAAATGCTCTTACCAAACCTTTCAAAGGCTCAACCAAGCCTTCCGTGAAGAGGACAACCAATCTTTTCTCACTAACATCCGTTACCATGACTGCAATTCTTTGGAAATCCGCCACATACTCCTCAACATCATGGACTTGCTTGAGTTGTGCAAGTTCCGGAAGTGTATTTCCGGATCTTTCCGGTCAAACCTCTCCATGATCCTCTTGCTAAACTCCTCCATTGTGTGGATCAAATCATGCCCTTGTGTGTGCATACCATGGAACCACCATTCATGTGCCATACCCTCCAAGTGAAGAGTAACAAACTTAAGGGCCTCTTCTTCATGCATGGGGTTAAGGGAGAAGTAGGTCTCCATCTTTTGCAACCATGCTCTAACCGAGTATCTTGCTAGACCCATCAAAGCTTGGGAGTGAAACTTTCCCAACCTTTGTTGAAGGTCCTTAGGGGGTTGCTTATTTGCCCTTTTGTGCTTGTTGCCCAACTTAAGAGCACAAAATTCATCAAATCCCAACATATCCCTTGTAGCTTGACTCAAAGAGCCATACTCAAGTCTTTGAGCATCAATCAATTCAACCAACGTGGGTTCTTCTTCTCTATTGTTCTCCTTTGGTAAAAAGATGCCTTTGAAGAACTTGGGAGGGGTTGTGTAGAGTTCCTTTCCCCACTATGTGAGCTCTCTTCTCCATTGGAGTTAGGGGACTTGCCCTTACCCAATGCATCCTTTATAAGCTTAGACATTTGCTCACTCATAGTCTTTTGAAGCTCCATGCCACAATTTTGCATCAACTCTTGAAGGAATTTCACTTGATCCGAAGTGAAAGCCCCGTCCTCCATTGATCCCTTATTTCTCCTTTTGTAGAACAAAAACTCTTTGTTTCCTTGCATCCAAAAAATACCCCACAAGAGTAGAGGAAAGATGCTCTGATACCACTGTAATATCCCCTTTTGGGATAAATATTAAATCTGCACTTTATTAACTCAAATCGACTCTAGAAGGATTAGATCCTTTTAGTTCGACCTCAAATAACCCAATGTCAGTGTTAATACAACCCAAATGGGGTTGGAGTAAGCCAAGGTAGTGGGTTAGATGGGAGAACCAATTGGAAAACTAACCTTTTCCAGATCTGATTTTTAACAACAGTTAATAAATAAAATGGCACCCAAAACAGCTGAAACTTCAAAAATTAATAACTCCTTCAATACTTGGTATTTTTGCATGAAATAAAATGCACAATAAACTAGAAACCAAGGCCTTTCCAATGCACTATGAATATGAATTTTTTGATCAACAAAACCACTTCAAAACAGCCCCTAAATCTGATTTCAAGTCGCTAGGGTTAGATAAAATTATATAAATTATTATCAGCCCTTCTCTAGCCTCAAAACACTCCAAATAGCTGCCCCAAACTTGGATAATAATGCTAACACAGATCAGATTGCAGATCTAGCTCAAAAGACATCAAAACATGATAAAAAACCTCTCATGCAAGTCGCTATGGCTCTATTAATTGCAGCAGTAACAACAGATCATAAAGTACTATTAAACCCTTCAACAATGATCAATAACATGCAGATTTCACTCTCAAATAAATGCGCCAATCCTTTAGCCAAGTCGCCAATCATAGAATGAATATATCATGCAACATTCACTCAATAATAGCATAGAAGGCTTCACACTCTCCACAATAAGGTGGTGTTGAAGAACACTTTTATAATGTGATCACATGGGCATACATCCCTCTTCAAGCATGAAGATATTTTAATAAAACCTCAACATGCCCCCAAGGGGTCGCCACATCTCCTTATATAGCATTAGCATTTCAAATCTCCAAGGTCATGGAAGTGAGAACAAGAGACGTAGGGGAGTCACTGAGGAGTATGGGCGATTTTCCGTCTAGTCCAGAAAGTCTTAGCTTTGATCGGGTGTTATATTCAATAAGGAAAGTTGTTCAAGATCTTGTCGGTGGAAGTGGTGAAGATCTGAATACCAATGTACGCAAACTAGTGTCGATGTCTAATTGGTCGTCGGAGCCCGTTGGGTTGTGAGACCGAGGATCACAACCAAAGTCTCATGGATGTTGTGGCCCTTGTATGGTCATGCGCATAATCAAACCTTGTTGTCAAGAGCAGTCCAATAATCGTAGGCTTGATTAGAAGCGATGTTTAGCGTGTTTAGTTGTTCTATTTTCTCAGAGAATGTAGCAGGTGTGCGTAAAACTGTCAAACATAAACTTGTATCAATATCTATTATCAACTCCGCCCGTTGGGTTGTGGGACCAAAGGATCACAACCGTATGTCTTTTCTTGTTGTGGGTCGTTGATGGTCATACATAATGAAATTGAAATGATCCTGATAAAACAAACTAACTATAAAAGGAAATCTAATCTATGTTTTTGGTGTTTTCACAATATATCAGAGCAAAACAATGAAAACAAACTAATCTAATAAAAGTAAATGTTTTTGATCTTTTCTAGTTTTTAAGAAATACGTTCTAATCTAATAAACAAACTAAAGACAAGTAATCAGCCGGATGTATCTGGTTACTTATGCGAATATGTGAATCTAAATCTGAAACAAATAACCTAATCTAATCAAAACCCTTCGGACCCTACGTCGAGGTGAAGAACAAATCATGACCACTGAAAGGGCTATTGCTCCCACAACTTCCCGGTATGTCAAAGAGCAAACTTTCTAATTATTTGATCTACTTGTAATTGCCTAATCAATTGAAATGAACGATTTTACTATACCATTTGATATGCAATTGAAACTAATGATTCAAAATTGACAATTTGGCTAATGAAGCAAACAAACAAGTAATTCCAACTTGGATAAACAAGAGCTTTGGCAAATTCAGTTGTATCTATGTCTATCCCCTCAATTTGTTCCTTTCTTTCTTTGTGTGTTCATATGAGTCCAAGGAATTGGGAATGCAAGAACAACAACAGAAGAAGACGTTTGAGCAATGACAACTTAAGGGCAGTTTGGTTCAATGCAAGTAGAAAAGAGATAGCACAAGAGATCTGAGCTTGGCTATGCAATTCCTAGCAGGATTGTGGCAACAATACTATGCAAGATACACAAAATTCTCAAGCCTTTTGCTTGAACACAAGCATGGAATATATAAGAATTGGGGCTGGGATGTGCCTTCATGCAAAAGGCAAGAAGAGGCAGTTCCAATTAACTAAAGCACACGCAAAAATAGAGGAGGGAAAGATAACCAAGCAATTAAAATTATTTTTAGACAATTTGGCTCACGGATGCATCCTAAAAGTGAAGTTAAGTGAATCATTGCATGTTAAAAATATGCATGACGGAATCTGATACTTGGGAGGAGATTGACCCTGGAGACAACAAGATCCTAGAGCCATGATGACTCTATGGGCTACTTATATGGGGGATGCCGTGGTCTCTTTCGGTTCGAAGAAGGGGGTCAAGGTTCGATCCATTCCTACTACTCCCATCCCCACTATCCGCAAGGCCATAATGAGTATCTTGGCCTCGCGGTTAGTCGGGGACAAGGGAGGTGACACACTAATGTATTCTTTGGGCTCCCATTATTACTCAAATTGAGGCACATGACCATATTTACACTGGGGAGTGGACATATTGTGGACCACATATCATGACCTTCTCTACAAGGTCGTCGAGTGCAGGCCAGTCATTGAGCCACCCTACCTTAGTCATGAGTTGGGTGTATGAGCGCATTGCCCCTTATGGAAGGGGAATATCAGTGTTGGATCCAGGGGTTGTTCGGGCAGCGAGGTGGATAGGGATGTCAGTACTTTGGACCCCACACCAACCAGTGGCTTCTTTGACCACGACAAACATGGTTGCCACACCCTACCAAGACATGGCAGGATTGTGGGGGTAGGAGGCGACCACAGTGGTGGCTTGCTCTATGTTAGCATATGGATTTGCACGCATGCAAATGACATGCAACAGTGTGGGAACGAAGTCCCTCCTCAATGAAGGTGAGGCTGCCTTTATTGAAAACCAAAACTGTATTTACACATGTACATTCAAAATTGTATGTGGGGGTGTTTTGGAACATCAATGGAAGAAAAGTGAATGAAGGAAATAGAATTAAATGAAAGAAAGGAGTGGAATGGAATGGACTGAAAGAACATGCAAGAGTTAGGTAAAAACAGAGCCTAATATTGCATGAAGAGAAAAGATGAATAACCAACACAAATAAAACGGAGTTTGAGTTAGCCAAACAAGAACATGCAAAAGGGAACACACATGAGCAAGTAGATAGTCAGAGCTTGATCACTGTGAACTAGAACAACTGATTACTAATGTTGACAATAAGATCAAAGATAATATTCACATGCAAGATTCAAACACCTAACATCTAATGAACATAAGAACACCAAATGCTACAAGAGACAATGAATGAGACACAAAGTTCTTATTCTATTAACTCCAAAATGTTTTTCACAAAGAACACAAAGTTTCTTCTGGAAACAAAGCTTGCACAAAAGTATCTTCTTCTCCTCTCTCAAAGTCACCCTTACAAATGAGCCCCTCACTTCCTTTTATAACCCAAAAGTTGGTTACAAAGTAGTTAGGGTTTAATATGATCATTAAATAAGGCACTTAAGTGACCTTTGACTTTTTCTAACCAACTTTATTAAATACAACCCAAAAATAGAAATTACTTAAAATATCCAATGTTTCCCAAATAACAACACCTTTAAAAATATACAATAATAACCAGTGCCTTATCCATTGAAACGGGGTCCGCCTATCTCAAACGTATGAGAAATGGACTCTCCCAATTCGCTAGATATCAAGAAAATCAACTTCCTACACCGCCGGTGAAATTAGGATCTGCTGCTTTTGATAATTGAAAGGATCTAAACCTTCCCAAAGTTTCAAACATCTTTTCCTCTTCTGGAGGTTCACTTGGCCGAAGAATAGCCTCACAAAATACCTGCAATTCAAGAATTCTACTTGGCATATCATTAAAATTAACAATTTTAGACTGAGCATTCTCAAACAAGTTCTTCAATTTGATACACCGTTCCATGGAAACCGCCGAAAAATTGTTGGCAGGAGTGTACATGTCTTTGAACAATCGTGAGAATTGTTCTTCCACCTGCTCCGATGAACACCTTTGATTATGCTCATTTACTAGGTTGCAAGGAATCTCAGCTATGAAATCCTGGATCGAGGAAAGTGAAGCGAAAACTTCATTGCACATGTTGTCATAATGGATCATAGAATCCACAAGAAGCGTCTTTCTCGATTTGAGATGTAGACACCAGAGGAAACGTGTCCCTCGATGTTCAAATTCGAGAATCCCTTCAATAGCCAACACTGAAGATTCCATACTTGTCATCTCCTGCAGACTGGGCAATATCTCATCCAAATTTGATATCGTAGAAACAAAAGTTTCTTTGAAAGAAAGAATTGGATCTAGATATACACTGATATCTTCATGAAGCTTAACTGCAGTCTTGATCGCTCCCTGGCCCAAAACGAGAATCTCCGAAAGCCAAGTTTTAGTGACATGGCCCAACGTGTTTATTTCCTTTGACAAATTAAGAGTCTCTTCATCTGGGGCAGCCACCGCATCAGGTACTGGGAAGGTGGATGATATGGGATTTATCAAATGCTGAACATACTCCACCAATTGACTCTTTTCAGCCTTGAGCCGAGAATTTTGGGACTTGTATTTCTCCAATCTTTTTAGCACGATATCAATTGAATCTCGAGCCATCGCCATGTCACTTTCTAACGTGGATCTCCCAAGTCCTAGTCTGGAAACTTCATAGTCGGCTGGCGTCATAGCATTACGCTCTTTATCCACTCGTGGAATGGCAAGGTCTGCAAACTTGTTTCCATCATTATCCACCATTATTCGAGAAAGTACCTTGGGCTTCTTAGGAATGGCGTCATTCGACAGTTTGAAAAGGGCATCAAAATCAATGTCGATTGGCTTGACAACTCTCTTCCTTTTCTTCACTTCAGAATCAACCCAAGAAGGAGTTTCATTTACTATCTCGGCATATAGAATCCTGGAGCTTGAATCAATATCCTCATTATCCCTGACATCATGAGATCCTTCTTGAATCCTATCAACGGCCTCGATTTGAGGAGACACAACCTCAATGTCCACTTCCTGATCATTTGGGAGATTTTGGGAAATCCTTCATGAACTACGTGCTCCGAAGTATTTGATATTTGAATTACTTGCACTTGAGTGGGTGTTTGTTCGAAGCATGGCTGAGGATCATTTGCTACCAGCGTATGAGTGCTATTAATGATGTGAGTGGAAGAATCTCTACTCGAGGTAGAAAATCCAGACACACGCTCCTTTCCTTCTTCAGGGTTTGGATCTCTGGATCTCTCTCTTCGTGACACGTTGCTCGGCGAAGTGGATTTCGGCAACCATTCTTTTCTTGTATGTCGTGTATGATCGGATGGTAACGAAGTTGATCGAGAAGAAACCTTGGTCGAATGAAGGTGTCCTGATATAGGCAATTTTTGTGATTCTGAAACGGGATTCGGAATTGATTGAAATTTGGCAAGTTCCCTATCATACCAAGATATGCTTCTTTCGATAATTGGTTGGTTCTTGCCATCGAGAGAAAATTCATCTCTTTTGGTCCAGTCGATTCGAGGCAACGGTGTGAAGGCAATGGCATCGTACGAGGGATCAACGACATCTTCATCATCGGTTATGAATGAATCGGGAGGACTCCGGATGTGGAAGGCCTTGATCTGAGCAAGTGTTAGGCGAGAGTACTCCCGTCTCCTTACCTCATGTTCATCCGAGCAAGCGGCCCAGAAATCCTCCATGGTAGGATTATGTTGATACTTCGCTCCCATAATCGTTTGCATATAACCATTGATATCGAACTGGGCTCTCTTCACATATGGATGGATGGTTATGAGAGCAAACTCCTTTTCCATTAGTTGTGCACTGAATAAGTTTGGGCATTGGTATTCCCCGATTTGGATCGGGAAATGAATTCCTGGGCGGTGCTTGTCACTAAGCAAGCAGTGAACTTGGAACAATTGTCGCGCCAGCTCCATTAACGCCCACCTATCACTGACGTACTTGGGAAGTTTCCACGGGGTCCCAGCAAAGCCACTCACGCGGATGTAGGAAAAAGATGAAAATTGTATAAACCAGGTTCCCCATTGAGAAATGACACTCATGGCTTCTTTGGAAAACCTTTCCTCGGTATTTCGATTCAAGTTCCGGATTACGCGGAAGGTGAATGCATCGTTGACTCTTCTAAAATGGTGAGAACTATTTTTGAAGCTGAGCTGAGGGTAATAGTGAAAAACGTTGTTTGATGACCCCAAGACTCCTCTCGTTTCAAGTCCCGAAAATAGTTTTCTTCGTCTTTCTTTGCATAGGTCGAGATATGAGGTCATGTAGAAGCATCCAGTCATTTTGACTTCTATCAATCGGTGTTTTAAAAACCGGTCAAACCGGAACCGGAACCGGCCGGTTTGACCGGTTTGACATTTGAAATCACGAACCGCCGCAACTCGGCTTCGGATCGCCGGCCGGTTTTAGCCAAAGCCGCCGGTTCAAATGCAGGAACCGGCCGGTTTGGGCTAAAACCGGTCAAACCGGTCCGGTTTTATCCTGAACCGGCCGAGTCAGCATTTCTTTCCTTTTTTGGCATTTCTTTCCTTTTTTGGATTTTTGGTGAAAAAAACACAAGTATAGAATAAAATTTGCCATTTTTGGAAAGGGTCCGGGAAGATGTAGCAACAAAAACTTGCATGTGCCATAACTTTCATTTTGTGGCTCCGTTTCAGGTGTCGTTTTCTCTAAAAGTGCATATTTTCTCGAGCTCTACGCATTGATGGCAATATTTTTCTTATTTTCATAAAATCTATTTTTGCACCTTTTTGGACCAAGCAACTTCTTGCAATCTTCTGAAAGAATCATGAGCTTTGATTGCTTGTACTGTAGACAGATTAGTAATTAAAATTACTGGATAGCTTTCCAAAACTCGGCGAGTATTCTCCCGTGCTCGGACTAATCGTCCCACCTACCAACTTGGTCGCGACCTGCTTATTCAAATGTTGACTTCACATATCAAGTTATCAACAGATGCATAGGTTTTTTTTTTGCTATTTTAAGAGTCTTTTTTGTGTTTAAACTCCAATTTGCGCATCCTCAGACACAAGACTGAAGACTATCGTAAAGGTCCCAACAAAAAGAAAGCATTAATAGCAATGAAAGAAAATGCTGCAAATACATGGTTTTGGCTGCAAATTTATGTTTTTTTAAAGAAATTTGAGTATTTTTTAAGTTGCTGAGTATTCCCGAGTATTGGCCGAATATTGCCGAGTTTTGTTTTTTTGGGGTCTGCCGAGTATTTGCCGAGTGCGAGTATTCCAACTATCACTATATACATGAGCAAACTTTGCGTATTTTGTGTGTAATTGTTGGCATCATGGTTTCTAATTTTTCAAATATATTTCTTTCTTTAAAAATGTAATTTTTATGTGTTTTTTAGTAAACCGGTTCATAGAGTTTGAACCGGTCCGGTTCGGTTCGGTCCGGTCCAACCCTCGACCGGTTCCGAGTCCGGTTCCGATTTTTAAAACATTGCTATCAATTGCTTGTGAATGGTGTTGCTGATGATGGTGGCCCAGTCCACAAACTCCTTCTTGGCTAGGATGATACAGATAAACTGGTACATCCATGGGTGGAAGACCCTTGCAGAAGGTAAACCAAAAACTCGACTTAGGAGAGTGATCATGTCTCCAATCTCTTCCACGAACTCAACGCGGTACAGTTCTTTGGGGAGCCTGTCAATCCGAGGTCTCTTGGTTACCAGCCAATTGTTGTTAACCATTTTGCTCCATCTTAGGGGTTCCTCGTCCCAGAAATCTTGCGCAGACTGGCGAGTGATATCTGCATTCTCAGGAAAATCAGGTATCCCGAGCAACTCCTCAATGTGTTCAGGTGTGATTAAGAGGAAAGGTTCGCGGTTGTCTTTATAAATTCCTCGTCTCTCAGGATCGTAATGCTCTGCACAAGCAATCACCAATTCCGGACACTGCACCGAGACAGGGAATGCTGCTGCTTGAGGTAGGCCACTGTGGTAAAGCCTATCAGAGAAAATGGTCTTGCCTTCAGTTTTCACTCGCTCGCAAAACTGTTGCACGTTGATATGACCCAGATTTGTATCGGTGATGTTGTCATACGCCGACTTAATGGAGCTGGGAGGAATAATTCCTTGGAATTCATATTTCAGGGCAGATTTATTATATTTTTCCACTGGCTTCCTCGATCTCCCTGCAGATTTGGATCTTTCGGCCATTATGAATTTAACAAAAGCAGTGACTCAGGCACGCCAGACAATGCAAACGGGGCCGGGTCTCAGTCTCCAACACCCCGTCAATGCAAGAAAAATATTTCCGTTATAATATTATTATTATTATTATTATTTAAAAAAATAATAATAATAATTGTCTCGAATTACAAACTTTTAATATGTCAATAAAAACAAATCGAGACCAAGCTCGAATTCTAACTCTGACAATAACAATTAAAATCTCCCGATTTTAATATTTTGCGTGAATGGAGTTTCCTCTCTTCCCTGGCCGACGTTGGAGATATTCCTGAACTGCATTTGAACTGTTTTTAATCTTCTCCCTGGCACGTGTGTAGTCTTCCACTCTGGCTAAATAATTAATTCCTCTTCCTTGGCTAAGGCGTGGAAACTTTATTGTCTTTAGCTGTCCCCTTCTTCCTCCAGGTGCGTGGGAACTTTGTTTGGGTTGTGCGCCTCCTTTGATCAATGAGTGTAAAGGAATATTGAGATCTTTATTTGAAAACTGTTCCTATCTCTTTTCCAGGCGTGGGAACTTCCTGTGCTTGGGCGTGGCTTTTGTTTTGATGTATTTTGCCTCTAGCTATGTGCTTTTCTCCCAAGGCGTGAGAAATAATCTTTATTTCTGTGTTTTAAAACCTTCTTTCTCTATGCGCAGCAAGGAGATTTTAAATCTTTTTTATTAAAAACTCCTCCAATCTGGCACATGGAACTCTTTCCCCTTTTTTTATATTAAAAACTTGTTCTTTCTTCCAGCTGGGCGCCTCCTTTGATGAATGCGTAGCTTTTTAAAAACTGTTCTTATCTCTAATAGCTGTGTGGAAAAGAATTTTTATTATATTCTTTATTTGATTTTGGTGTGTGTGCGCCTCCTTTCTCCTCTGGAACTTGTCTCTTGCCTTCAGATGCGTGGTATTCCTCCTTGGTTAGATGGGTGCGTGGAATTTCTTCTCAGCACATGGAAAACTGTCCTCCTTGGCTGCGTTGGAATTCTAACTAAAGATCAATGCAGGCATGGCTATGTATGCGTGGGAACTTGTTTAATGGGTGCGTGGGATTTTTAAACTGTCCCCTCCTTGCAAAGGCGCTGAAACGTGGAACTGTTTTCTTATTTGGTTGTGAAATCCTCGTTTCCCTGGTGCGGCTCTTTGGCTTTGTTATTTCCTTTAACATTCAAAAGAATTTGCTGTCCTTTTCCTTCAACCAATGCGCATGTATTTGCCTTAAGTCTTTCTGCTGTGATTAATTTCCTTTGCTCACAATGGCGTGGGTTTCTCTTGCATAATGTCAAACAAAATATTATATCTTTCTGAAGAAAAAGAAGCTTCCCTGACTTTTTCCACCGGGTTTGATGGAGGAAGTTACGAGGATTAATTCAACTTCCTCACATCCCGGGTAGTGGCTTAAGTGCCAGGGGAAATGGGAAAAGTAACGGGCAATTGCCAACGGGAATGGCAAAATGGGTTGGCAATCCCCGTCCAATTTCCCCATGTGGGAAATTGGGGAATTTTATGCCCGTTTGCCAATCCATGATTTGGCAATTGGCAGAGGAAAACCCACGTGCGGGAAATTTGAAAGAAATTGCCAGGAAAGTGGAAATCCGGGTTTGGGATGCCAACCCGGCAGTTGGAAACAAAAGCTAACTTCCCCGGCACTAAAACTTGTCGGATGAACCTTCATTTATATTTATTTAATTAAATACTCCTTAAGTGATTAATTTAATCAAACAAGGAGCAATTAATTAATTAAATATTAATTAATTATTTTAATGCGTTTTATAGCCTGGCGGGAAGAGTTCTTGCCCGAAAATCACGAAACGAAGACCGAAACGATCACAAAAATAAGACGATCGCAAGGAGTCCAATGAACCACGCAAAGTAATACTTTTCAAAATTTTCTAATTTTTAATTATTCAATTGTTTTTTGACAATTTTGTGCGATTAAAATTGGTGATAACACTCTACCACACAGGGCAATTAGTTGTGAGGAAGGGAGAGTTGAGATCCATCCATTTGAGTGGGTCCTCGCAGTTTGGCCTCCCTTATGCGGTCATGCTTCCTCCATGGCACCAAAGTATATAGAAGCTGCTGGGAGGCCTGAGGAAGGGCTCTCAGAGGGGACCTTGGCTCGACTGTGTGGTTACCCAGGAATGCCTATTGCGATTAGGTGTGTGGTCCGTGCTCAACAGCAACTGGTGCCCTCGAGTGCTTTTGCTTGATTACGGCCGCTCCTGCTCACAATGGAGAGGAGGATGAGCCCATTGATGTAGACTCCGATTCTGAGGAGCACACAGGAGATGAGACCGAGGAAGAGTCGGTCGGAGAGGAGACAGATGATGAGGGGGTCGAGAGAGGAACAGAGGATGAGGGGGTCGATGCTTGGCCGGGGCAGGCAGCCCACATGGAGGAGGAGAGCGATCCCAAGTGGCATGACACTCAGGATATTTTGAGAGCGGCACATGAGGAGGCGAGTGCGGAGAAAGAGAGCTTGGTCTTGGAGACATCACTTTGTCGAGATGGGAGAGGAGATGACGATTCCGTGATAGGACAGCGTCACGCCTCCGGCTTTGGGAGGCGTTGCGGCCACCACCACCAACCACCGATCTAACTCCGGATGCCCGGAGATCCGAGTACGTTAACACTCGGATCTTGACCTCGTTAGTTGGAAATGTCGGTTGGTTTTGTTTTTTCCTTGTTCTTTTTTAGAATTTTCTTACTCAAAGCATTTCTTCTTTTCTTGCTTTGCAACGACATCGCACAGGAGTGGCGAGAGGTTATTAGGACGGTGTGTGTGGACACCTGTTGATCCCCTCAGGGAAGACCCGAGCCGAGCTAAGGATTTAGGTCAGCCACTAGCAGCCGGTAGACATACTGATGTGTTTGCACCTGTTTGGAGAGTAGCAGAGGTGATGACCTCCTTCGTACTTAGGTGGATGGTTATGAGGCATCCGAGTGATTGATGAGGCGGAGCCACTCTCGTAGCGAGACCACGGCCGGGCGTCACCACGAGAACTCACACCACTTGGTTCACTCTCATCGTCGTCATAGCCGCAGACAGAGTCCCGAATGCGGCCGTGCACCATCCAAGGGATCCCAGAGGGATTGACAGGCCATTGGGCATTTTATTGCTTTTGTCGTGATTTTGCCAATTGTTATACGATTTTTTTGTATATTTCGGGCTCATTGAGAGCGTTTTGACCACGCCTAGTGCGTGATGGCATTGTATACAAACTTGACTCACCATGATATATACAGACTCTTCTTTTTGGTTCGGTAATCCATTGTATCTGAGTTGACTTCCTTTTGGATTATCTTACTTGTGTACTCTAGATGTTTAGAATTTCTGCTTCTCTATGTTTTTCAAAATGTATGCAGTGGATGTGAATGATAACAAAATGACTTCTTTTTGTATTTTATAATGCTGATATATGATAATGCAAACACATTGTAATGCTGAACTTTAGTTTCTTTAAACAACTTTTTTGTACTTGTATTGTTTTGGCAAGACGTGGTGATACAGTGATATGATAAGCAAATGAACTTGCCCCACTCTTGACTCCACGCAACCAGTATGATGCGAGGGTGAACACCAAGAGCCACAAAGGGCACAAGTTATAAAAAAATTGATGAATGGTAATGATGAGAGAAAAACAAGGTTTGGACAAAACCAAATTGGGACACTACAACCTTGGTGTCCCCAGATTTCACCCTGAAATCTGAGACTACCCCATGTAAAAAAATTTCGTACTTTTAAAATAATGGGTCGTTTTGTGTTTTTATTGCCAGAAAATGTTTGTATTGCGTCAAGATATTCCCAAAGAGTCATATAAGCCAATTTCGACAAATACCCAGATGCCCAAACTTGTTATATTTTGTCGCTAGGGTTTGCCTGTGGTAAATTTTTATTTAATTATTTTAAGCCTCGTTTGAGGTAAATTGTGCTCCGGTTTAACCCTATTGAGGTTTTACATGTCAATATTCCCATATACCAGTAGGGTTTCCACCAGGAATGAATCCTGGGCTTTATCTCAGTAACTCCGCAACGTTTTGTGTTTTTTTGTGTTTTTCTCTGTGAAATTCCCCTAGGTCAATTCCTTTGCCAATTCAGTCTGTTTTCTTGCCTGGAGTATCTGGAAATCATCTACGGATGTCATGCCAGAAGGAATTTGCCACAAGAAGTTTGGTTCTCTCTAAAAAGACGAAGTCATGCAAAAAAAAAAGGCCTCTTCTGGGCAAGTCGCATTTTTGGGAAAGGAAGGTTTTAAGCTGCAATGGGATTTTTGGTAGCAGCAGGCAGGTGGGAATTTTGTACCTGCCTGGCAGGGTACTTTTTTCCATGGAAGCAAAGTCACTTAAGTCATGATGGGAAAATTAGAGGCAGCAGGCAGACGGGAATTTCTTACCTGCCTTGCAGGGTGAAAATTCCCATTATAAAATAAAAGAAAATCACTTAAGGCATTGATGGAAATTTCTTACCTGCCTTACAGGGGAAAAAATTTCATTATGAAAGTCAAACACTTAAGTGGACCATGGGATTTTTGGAGCTGCAGTGCAGAAGGTGGTTATTCCCATCAAAATTGACTTTTAAAAATAGAAATCAGCCATGGCAAAAAGTGTGACCCACCTAGAGGAAGAATAATACTTTTAAAGTATTAATTAATTGTTTCTATTCCTAAAATTGGCACCCAAGCATGAGGAAAAGTCAACGCATGATGAAAGGATAAAGAAGATTGGAAATAGAATGCTAAAATTAAATAAATTTAATTTATTTAATGCAGCCCTATATCATGCAAAAAAGTGCGACCCACCTAGAGGAGAAATAATACTTTTTAAAGTATTTATTGATGGAATTAATTCCTATTTTTGGCGCATGAGGTCAAAGTATAGTGTGAAGTCAATGAAGACTAAAGGAAGAAAGCTAAAATTAAATAAATTTAATTTATTTAATGCAACCCCAAAGCATGCAAATTTTGGCGCCCAAGTTTAAAGAGAAAAACATGATTTTTAATTAATTAATTGTCGAAATAGGAAGGACAATTATTAATTATAGAATGATGAAGGTTATATAAGCATGGGCTGCCATATTAATGGAGTTATTAATTCTTTAGCAAAGGAGTGCAGCCCAGACAATTTTGGCACCCAAAGGAGGAATTTTGCTCAAAAAAAAGTGTTTTCACTGCGGAAAGCTTCAAAGTTTGGCGCCTAGGTTTGAAGGAGCTTGATTTAAGTCTAATTAATTGTCTGCATATTATTACAGGTGCCCAGGTGAAGTTACAAATATTTATGCTTGCTTTGCATGCAAGCAAAGCCTCAAATTTTAGGGCAGCGGGCTTTATATGCAAATTTTTATGATAAAAATCAAGTGTTCATGCTCCGGATTCCATCTTTGTCTGAATTAATTGTAGGTATTCATTATACGTGCTTATGTAATTGAAAGGGAGCTTAGATCAATGTCAGACACATTGAATATATCCTCCGAATTTGAAGTTCCCAGATCTGCACCAATTGTAAAGAATTCGGTGAATAAAAAGAAAAAGAATTGCTCAGACAAAGATTGCTCCAGCCATGGCAAAGCGGGATGAACGAGAAAGCTCAGCGGAATCATGCATTACTTCCATTTTCTGACATCGGAGACACACGAGATCCAGTGCCCGATTCGAGATCTCATAATTGCAAAAGCTTCCGGCAAAAATTCATCCTCTTGTTTCTGACGCAGCCCGTGTAGAAGTCAGTACGTGGAAAATTCCTTCCAGGATCTTGTGCATGTGCTCCCAATCTTCCAGTTGAAGCCTTCATTGAAGTTGCATTCACCCAGAGTGCTTTCTAGAATTTTTAATTGCTCATATGCAATTAAAAATAAAAAGATGAGTTATTTACGACAAACATTGCACTGATGCATGTACTGGAGAAGAACTGCAAAAGCTTCAAGGATAAGAGGGAAGACAAGGCAAAGGCAACACCTGTAAGCAAAATTCCAGATCCAGCCGCTTCCAGATCCAGCTGCTTCCAGATCCAGTTTGGTGAGAATCAAGGGAAAAAGAATCAACTACATGCAGAGTATGGAAAAAGAACAAAAGTGTTGCAGCTTTCTTCTAACAAAGTAATTGAGCGATCAATTAAATTATAAAACTTAAGTGATTGGTTTAAAAGCCATTACTTGAATAAGTCAACTACTTGGAAATAGGTGGCAGACATGCAAAATAGAAGGTTCTATTTTCAGTTGCAAATCATGCATGTCATGCAAAAAGGAATTCCAGGAGGGAGATTGCCAGTTGTTTCCTTTACAACTTCCACATGTGTCAGTTCACTAAAAGCTTCCTACTTGTAATTGCCCCTCTACATTCTATAAGTAGAGGAAGAACCTTCGGGTAAATGATCAGAATTTGTAAGCAACATTCTTGTGTTCCAGACTTTGTGCTGAAACCCCGATAGCTATTTGAAGCAAAGGAATAGAAAGGAGTATATTTCTGGAGAACTTTGTGTCAACGGTGCATTTTGTTTCTAACATTTTTTGTCTCAGATCTACTTATAAACTTTGTGTTATTCTAGATCTAGATCTGAAAGCTGCCTTTGCTTATAATTCGTGTTAATATCTATTGGTTCTGTCCATGTGTATGCAATCAACTCTGTAATTTATTGATTGGGTTGCACATCTTCCCTTTCTTTCTGTGTTTTTATTATTTCCTTCTTCATTAGATATTTCCTTTCTTTAACAGTTGCTTACTTGCTACAAAACTATACAACTATGGTTCATGAGCTGCATGGTTAAAGTAAAACCCCCAAATAGATACTAGCATATTTAATTGACAAATCTTACACAAGAGCCTCGCCGGTAAATGAGGGAGATTTATCTCATGACTGCCTAGGTTTTCAGCTATGCAGAAAATCTAGCCAACAAACCTCACTCTACTCAAGTTTGCTTTATAGTTTAGAATGTGAATTGCTTTCCAGTTTATCTAGACTTAGATTCGTAGATGGCCACTTGGTTGACAAAATCTGGTTTTGAGGTTTTAAGCTCTTTTGGAATTTTGGACATCTAACTCACTTTGTTTTGACTTATGATTTCACAATATTTGAATGAACTGCTTCTAACTTTTAAGTTTGTCAAAGAGACCCCATGCTACTAGTAGGAAGTATGGGTTTATCACCATGGACAAGGCATAGGCGAGTAAGGGCATTTCTCTCCTTTCCCAACCCTACATCACTAGTAAGAGACATAGGATCAACACCGAAGGTTGGTAGGCAAAGAAATGTGTAATATATTTTTTTTTGGATTTGCATTTGACTTATTTATCTAGGCAAAATGGTTAGAATGTTCTTATTTCCAAAGAGATGTTTATGGGATAGATGCGACACCATGAAGCTTCTAGAATAGACTATAGGCAAAGACACCTAATCTAGAAAGAGACTATAAGCTAGAACCAAGTATGTAGGCCTTGGTATGGTTACAAGTAAAACCTGTCTTATCCTGTTTCGACTAATGGAATGATTCGGAAACAATTGATGATACCATGAAAATTTGAAGAGATATGATTTGAATGTTTTGCCATTGTTTACAGAATTTTTTTGGAGTTTCTATAAGAATAAGTCCCTTGATCACAAATTTTAGAGAATGAACTGGCGGATGAAAGTGCAATGCAGATGCAGTAATGTACATATGAAAATGCTAATGGATCATGCGTAATACCTCTTCAGGAGAAGAGAGTTCACAGATTCGTTAAACCCTTCACCCTCTTGTGTACACAAGCGAAATGCCCCATTTTTGTAGTCTTTTATTACTCGATATGGACCCAACCACGTGGGTCTGAATTTCCTTCCTTCGCCGTTCTTTTTGTCTATTTGGTTGTCAAGTCTTAGAACCAAATCTCCCTAATATATTTCACGCTTGTAGACTTTCTTGTTGTATTGCGAGCCATCCGGTCAACGTAAACGCTATGCCGTTGTTCGGTATTGAGTCTAGCCTCATCAAGACTTTCTAGCTGAGGGTGTCGCGCTTCTCGATAGCCTTATTCTCCCAGAATTTCTTGCAACAATATACGAAGACTAGGTATCTCGACTTCGAGCAGTAAAACCGCTTCTGCACCAAATACCAAAGAAAAGGGGGTTGCCCCTGTCGGTGTTCTTACCGATGTTTGATAGGCCCACAAGGCCGGAAAAAGCTTTAAATGCCAATCTCTCTTGTTTTTCTTGATAGTCTTAAGGAGAATGGACTTCAATGTCTTGTTCGTAGCCTCAGCCTGTCTGTTGGCCTGAGGTTAATAAAGAGAGGCCACGTGGTGACTTATTTTGAATTTCTCCCACAACTCACGTACCTCGTCGTTTTTAAAGGATGTGCCATTATTTGAGATAATGACCCGTGGAACTTGGGATTGCGATCTAGGCACGGTGGTAAGAGGCATGGCTTCTACCCACTTGATAAAGTACTCTATGGCCGTGATTATGAAGTTATGACCATCTGTTGATGAGGGAGAGAATTTCCCTATCAAATCTAGTCCCCATGTGGAAAAGGGCCATGGTGTTGCAATTGGTTGTAAAGCTGTGTCGGTATGTGGATCTCATGGGAGAACTCTTGACATTTATGGCATTTGTACACAAACTCTACCGCGTCATGCTCTAGCGTGGGCAGAAATAGCCCATCTGATGTATTTTTGAGCAGTGGCATGGCCGCTGAAGTGACCTCCACATACTCCACTATGTGATTCATAAAGAATTTTTTCAGATTCTTCCTCGTCAACGCATCTTAGCAACATTCCATCAAAGGCTCTACGATAGAGCACTTGCTCCAAGATGACATACTTGGCAGTTATTATATGCAACCGTCTTCTTTGTTGCGAGGTTTCCCCTTCTAGATATGTATGGTCCACTATGAAATTAATGATATCAGTGTACCATGGATACGTAAATGGGCGGCTTAGTTTCAACGAAATACACACACTTGTCGGGAAAGTCTAAATTTACTAGATCACCTCCATCCAATGGGTTATCGGCCAACTAGTCCGCAATGATTTGTCCTTTGATGGATTTCTGATTAACAAATGTTAACTCAAACTCGCCCATTAGAGTTATGAAGCGTCCATCCTTCTTAGATAAGGATCCTGTGTGAGAAACGTCTGCAGGTGATCTGATTTAACAATAACCCTTGTTTCTTGGTTTAGCATGTAATGTCTTAAGCATTTTGTCACGAAGACTATAGCAAGGCATTCCTTCTCCGCTTGTGTATAACGTGTCTCATAATCAAGCAAAGTGTCTGACTAATGAAATAGACTGCACGCTCTCTTTTATCATCATCTTCTTGAGCCAACATGCAGGATAATGAGACATCCGTAGCTCGTGAATACAGGATCAAGGGGCGATCTGACCTAGGCGGCATGAGTGTGGGAGGAGACAACAAGAACCATTTAACCGACTCAAATGCCTCATTGCATTCTTCTGTCCAATCAATGTTGCAATCCTTTTTCAACAAATTGTTGATTGGGTGAACAACAAAGGTCAAATCAGGGATAAACCTTCGGATTGCACCGAGTTTTCCAAGAAAAGATCTGATGTCAGACTCGTCTGACGGTGGAGTCATTTCCAGTACAACTCGGATTTTGGCTGGGTCCACATCAATCCCTCGTGAAGATATGATGTATCCCAAAAGCTTGCCTCCCGTTACACCGAACATGCATTTTTCTGGATTCAACGTGACGTCGTATTCGATTAAGCGAGAAAGGATGATACAAAGCACCTTTGGGTGATCACAGCGTTTTCTGGCCTTAGCCAAAAAGTCATCCACGTAGGATTCCACAATCTTGTGTATAAGATCATGAAATATATAAGTCATCGCTCGTTGGTACGTGGCACCAACGTTCTTAAGTCCGAACGACATAACAACATAATAGTAAGTTCCCCAAGGAGTTATGAACGTAGTTTTGGCTTGATCTTCCTCAGAGATTCTAATTTGATTATACCAGAAAAGCCATTCATGAGAGACAACTCAAAACCAGTTGTTGCGTCGACAATAACATCGATGGATGGTAACAGAAATCATCTTTGGGACAAGCCTTGTTGATATCCCGAAAGTCTATACAAATACGGATCTTTCCATTCTTTTTTAGGACGGGGACGATATTAGACACCCACTGTGAGTAGTCAATTGGCTTGATGAACCCTACCTGGAGGAGTTTCATCACTTCTTCCTTCACCATGAGGGCCACCTTTGGCTTCATGGGCCTTGACTTTTGCTTAATTGGCTTAGCATTTGGCTTGGTGACAAGATTGTGCACTGCAATGTGTGATGCAATTCCTGTCATTTCCTTGTAGCTAAACGCAAAATCTCTTTGATGTTCTTTGAGGATACGGGTATGTATTTCAACTTCCTCAGGAGTTAAAGAGGATCCTAGTTTCAAGATTTTTGGTTCTTCCTCGGTCCCGATGTTTATATCGATCGTTCCCTCGATTAAGGAGGCATTTCCTTCCTCAAACTCAGGCGAGGCCGAGGCAACTCTAAATCCCCCTCTTCTCCTACCTCATAAATTTTGAGTTCCTTCCCAAGGAAGATTCTATCATGGGATTTCCAAAATAGGAAGAAGAGTGTGGAATTAGGGAAAGATCAACCTCGTGATGAGTAAGATGCAATTCTGCAAGAGCGTTTAGATATCCTAGAGTTGCTTTGTCAATGTCAACGTGATCTATAATGACAGACTCACTCTCAATTTCTATGTATGTCAACATTGGAGTTATTGGTGTCTTACGAACCAAAGGCTCAACACGAATCGAGACCGTGAAGTTTGTATCTTCCAACTCACTGCTTGGGGTAAAACGAGAAGCGGAAGTTGCTATTGAGTCTACGAGGAGGTTTTGCTCTCGTGGAATTGCTTCAATCGATATGAAGTCAAACCTCTTTGTTAGATTCAACACTGCTGTTTTGTAGAGTTGTAAATGCTCAGCTCTAGTCTCATATACCTCAGATATCTGATTTGCAACAAGTTGTGAATCACCCAACACCCTAATATTAAGAGCACCCATTATTTTGGCTACAATGAGACCAAGTAGAAGGGCTTTGTATTCAGCCCCATTATTTGTACATTCAAAGTTTAACTTGAAGGAAAAAGGCAAAATCCTTCCCTCGGGAGAGGTAAGAATCACACCTGCCTCGACACCAAAACAACACTTGGCTCCATCAAAATGGAGAGTCCAACAGTTACTTGGAAAAATGGATGTTGGATCATCCTTTGTGTCCTCTTCTTTTACCTCAGTTACTTCAACCATACAAACTTCATCTGCTGGAAGAGAACCAAGTCCTAAGGTATGTCCCATACCCATAGAATCAAAAGGAGGATAGGTAAATCCTTCTCCAATAGCTCGACAATCTTTGTTGTGGTTCCCAATGACACTATCTCTACGATGACGGTTTCATCTTTGATTGCGGAATGCCTTCGATCAAACCCGTGACTTCTAATTCCGTTGTAGGAACCAACTTTTCCTTTGGTACTAAGCTTGTAGGTTTATTTAACTGATTTGTAGGAAGCTCAAACTCAGAGTGGATCCCGGCCTCTTTTTCAAGTTAGCTAGGTGTATGTCGAAGGGTTTTGGATCACCCTGTGCCACAAAGACCTTCCCTAAATGTAGGAACCTGACTTCCTAAAACAAAGTGGAGGGAATCGCCTTCATGCGATGAATCCAAGGACGGCCAAGGATCATATTATAGTTGGTTTCCGATCTATAATATAAAATTCGGTTAAAACCATCTTAGGCCCGAGGGTGACTGACAACACTATAGTTCCGATGGATGTTGCTTTGAGGCTATCATAAAGCATCTCAACACATTTCACATCAAGAGCAATTGGATTCTCCGTAACCTGGTTTTTGAAGTAAAGAGAAGGGGACTATGTTAACCGCTGCCCTATCATCAATCATCGCACGCTTTACATAGTTATTGTAAATCCAGACTTGTAAAAACAATGTCGAATCACCTCTATGAGCTATTTCAGCATCCGTGGGCATCTTACTAATGTCAAATACGAATCCAACATCTCTTTTAGGCTGCCCTGGAGGATAGACATCAAAGTCCACGTGGTTTATCTGCGCTTTTGGAGGGGTGACGTTAATCAAATGGCCAAGACCTAGCGCTTCTAATAGAGAGGCTCTGTGTGCAGGGGAATTCTTCAATAGATCCAAGAAAGAAATGTGAGAGAAGGTCTTGGTTAGATCACTAATCAAGTCATAAGCTCCTACTGGCTTGCCTAATGTATCACGAATGTCATCTGATATAGTTGGGTAGATTGGGATTGGCTGCAAAGAATAATCTTTGGTTCTAGTGGCAGCGTTAATCTGAGGTTTAGTGTCCAACTCCACTAACCCCACAATTTTCGTTTCTTGCAATGATCCAAAGGAGGTGCCACTTGTGGGTTTGACGAAGTTGAGGCTTCGCGATCATGGGTTCCTATTACAATACATTTGTTTGAACCGTGGGATCTATTCTACCGTCCTTTGGACGCGTGGGGAGAGGATGGTTAAAGATCCTGAGCAATGTGTGTTGTGGAGATACTGTCCCATATAGGTAATCGAGTTGGCGCTATGGGGTTTGCCAAAAACATGTCAACAAATAACTATCTTTGATCCTCTGGCAAACACTGTAGAAACTTGTTACAATCGCGGCATGTTCTTGCGTCATGCCCGCGAACCCTATGGAAACCACAATATAAATCAGGATCATAATCTCGAGGCCTTTGGTTTGCGCCTTGTTGTGGTCCGAAATTACGGTTATTGTTCAATTGTTGATATAGTTAAAATTTGGGAACCCTTGCCCTTGGTTTTGGAATTGGTTCGAGATACCCACTTGGGTATTGGTTAGGGCCTTGGGTTTGCGTTTTGTCGGATTGCTGAGGTTGTTGTTGATGTTGTTGACGGTTAAAATCTACAGCGTTGACTGAGGGCGAGAAGTTATTGTTTCTCTGATTGTTGCCATTGTTGTTATTGGTAGTATTTGTATTGGGAGGGCTAACAACATTAGGCTTCTTAGGCTGGTCAGTGACACCATCCGTCGTGACCCCATGGTTCTTATTAAGGACCTTCGCCCTTGATTATTGTTTGAACTGTTGGAGTAACTAGGGTTATTCGGTTAGGGGTGACTAACCTTCCATTTGCTCCATAAGTCTTACGACCACTATCAATGGCTGCTTGGTTAATTCGAAGAGCACCCTCTAGTACCTCTTCATAGCTCCTTAGCAGAACTTTTGAACTTCTTCCTTTGTCTCCCTATTGAGGGAGTGGAGGAACAAATCACAAAGCTCTGTCGATCCATATTTGGAGCGCTTGCAGAGGAGTAGAGAACCTGTTGCCACCTTTGAATGAAGTGGGCTGCAGACTCGTTGTGCTCTTGCTTGATATGAAGGAATTCCCGATTCCTGTTCTCAAAAGTTTGGTCATATCAAAAGCCTTAATAAATTCTGATACGAGTTGCTTAAAGGAGTGTATTGAAGCCTTCGGTATCCTATAGTACCAATCGAGAGCAATACCTTCTAGCGTCTTAGGGAAAATCTTCGCAACAACTGCATCCCATGGGAGCAACTCTCGAATGGTCATTGCGTAAGCTTTGATGTGGGCGTTAGGATCGTCCTCCCCTTTGAATTTCGGTAGATTGGGCAAGGGTCTTGGGAGCATGACTGTCTTGTTATCAGCCAATTTTGACTTCGCAAAATCATAAAAAAATAGAAATTTTGAAATTCTTGAAAAGTTTTACTTTGCGTGATTTATCGCTCTCATCGCGATCGTCTCATTTTTGTGATCGTTCAGTCTTCGTTTCATCCATTTGGGCGAGAACTCCTCCTGCCAAGTCTTAAAATGCATTAATAATTAATTAATTAATATTTAATTAATTTATTATCCTTTATTTGATAAAATCATTTTTTATTAAATTTGGGGTTTTTAATTAAATAACTATTAATATAATAATTATTAAAAGTCATTCGACAAATTTTTTATTTTATTGCCGGGAAGTAAGCTTGTGCTTCCAACTGCCGGGAATGCCAAATTGGCTTCCCAAACCCGGATTTCCCCTTTCCTGGCAAATTTATTTTAATTTCCCACTTGTGGGATTTTCTCCACCAATTGCCAAATCAATGAATTGGCAAACGGGCAAGAAATCTCCCGATTTCCCACATGGGGAAATTGAACGGAGATTGCCAACCCACCTTGCCATTCCCATTGGCAATTGGCCGTTGCTTTCCCCATTTCCCCTGGCAATTAATTCCACTACCTGGGAAGAGGGGAAGTCGGTTTAGCCTTCATAAATTCCTCTGTCGGACTCGTTGGAAAGAGTCGTGCGAAGCTTTTCAATTGCTTCTTATTTCTTCTAAAGAACATAATATTTTATCACATCCCACAATATTGCGAAGACCATTGAAAAGCTCAAAACACAGCCATAGAAATCAATGCATTCACCAGGCAGTATAAGAAACAAGAATATTATTTCCTAAAGCTTCACGCAGGTCTAAAAGCCAAAGTCATACGTATTGGTAAAGGATATTGATTCCAAAACAGCAAGAAGACAAAGATCTGCGCAGATTTTAAAGGAGAGGACAGTCCAAAATAAGCAAGAAAATAAGGAATAAGGAGCAGTTTTAGAGGTTCCACGTTTTGGGACAGCACATGCCCAAGCTAGAATACCATGCATTTTTCCTAAGGAATTTCCACGCACAGTTTGAAGGGACAGTCCAAAACAGCATAAAAGACAGCAAAATAAATTTTCCACGTAGGAGGAAAGGACAATAAGCAGGCCACTCATCCATCACGCAATGGCTAATGGCAACAAGGCAAAAACAGCCACGCTCAGGGAGTTAATAGACCATGCCATGGCCATGTAGTTGTCCAGACCAGTCAAAACAAGCTCCCACGCAGTCATAACGCACAGTCCAAAAATAAAGAAAAAAAGAGAATACCCACGTGCTGCAGGTTAGAGAAGAATACCCACGTGCAGAGGAGAAAGGAACCCACGTTTGCATAAGAAAGAGACAGCAAAAAAACTAGAATACCACGCATTGACTGGTATAACATTCAATAACAAAGCAAGATTCAACGCATGAGCAAAGAAATATCTCTCACTCAGCAAAAGCATAAGTTCCCACGCAGTAGGGAGGAGAAAGCAAATCCAACGCCTAGACCAAGGAAGAAGACAAGAAAAATAAGATGAGGAGGAGGCAGTTTTCAGTCCAGCAAAGAAAGATCTCCCACGCACAGCCCAAGGAAATACACAGCCAGAAAGAACAGCTGTTCCAATGCCTAGCCAGGAGAAAAATAGAAAGCCACGCATGGGGCAGTATGGAAACTTCAACGCATAGTTTGGAATAAGTAAAATCAGTTACCAAAAGACAAATAAATTCCCACGCCCAGCCAGCAGAAGGAGGTTTTCCACGCATGCACAGGTAGTCATAAGAACAAAACAAATTGTAGGCCATGCATTGGAGAAAAGCAGGTACAGTCCAAAGCAAAGCAATTTTCCCACGCAAGTTGTGAAAGAAATTGCAGAGGAAAACAATCTACACACTTTCACGCCTAAAGCACATATCCACGCATTTGCCTAGGCAGGTCACGCAAGAGACAAGAAAGAAATACCGTGAAGCTATCCAAACATTGCTCACGCGGCCTGTAGGAGGAAAATTTTCAACAAAGACAATCACAACAATCTCCAAAACAGTCCAGAAGAATCCACGCAATTGTAGAAGAATTAAGCAAGTTTATTCATGCATCGCTCAAAAGATCGCAAGGAAGAAGTGAATCTCAAAGTACGCGGCCATTTAAATCAGGTGATTTTCACACATACGAGGAAGAATTTGCTTCGCAAATTAAATAAAAAAATCGATATTGAACTTGGGTGATTTCATTTATTTAAAATTAAAAAAAAAAAGTTGTCACCCGAGTTGGAATTCAAACCAGTCTTGGTGTGTGATTTTGTAAACAAGACTAGTTATTATTATTATTATTATTATTGTTTTTAAATAATAATAATAATATTAATTTTTTTTTGTAAACAACATTGGTTATTATTATTATTATTTTTAAAATAATAATAATAATAATAATAATATTAAAGTGAGTCATATTTTTCTTGCACTGACGGGGTTTTGAGAGGCGGGACTGACCACCGCTTGCATTGTTTTACGTGCCCGAGTCATTTTTTTGTGAAATTCATAATGGCCGAGAAATCTAGCAAATCTGCAAAAAGATCGAGGAAGCCAGTGGAAAAATCGAACAAATCGTGCTCAAATATGAATTCTAAGGAATCATCCCTCCCAGTTCTATTAAGTCAGCATATGACAACATCACTGATACAAATCTGGGTCACATCAAAACAATTTTGCGAACGAGGTGAAAACTGAAGGCAAAACCATATTCTCGGATAGGCTTTACCATAGTGGTCTACCCCAAGCAACAACATTTCCTATCTCAGTGCAATGTCTAGAGCTGGTTATTGCTGTGAGCATTATGATCCCGAAAGACGAGGAATTTTTAAAGATAACCATGAGCCTTTTCTCTTAATCACACTGGAGCATATTGAGGAATTGCTCGGCATACCTGACTTTCCTGAGAATGCAGATATCACTCGCCAGTCAGCATAAGAATTTTGGGATGAAGAACCCCTTAGGTGGAGCAAGATGGTTAATAACAATTGGTTAGTAACCAAGAGGCCTCGAATTGACAGGCTTCCCAAAGAACTGTACCGCATTGAGTTCGTGGAAGAAATCGGGGACATGATTACTCTCCTAAGTTGAGTTTTCGGTTTACCCTCTGCTAGGATTTTCCACCCATGGATGTATCAGTTTATCTGTATCATCCTAGCCAAGAAAGAGTTTGTGGATTGGGCCACCATCATCAGTAACACCCTTCACAAACAATTGATAGAAGTTAAGATGACTGGATGCTTCTACATGAAATCATATCGACTTACGCAAAGAGCAAGAAGAAAGCTATTTTCGGAACTTGAAACGAGAGGAGTCACGGGGCCGTCAAATAGTGTTTTTCATTATTACCCTCAACTCAGTTTCAAAAATAGTTCACCATTTTAGAAGAGTCAACGATGCATTCACCTTCCGCGTGATTCGGAACCTGAATTGGAATACTAAGGAAAGGTTTTCTAAAGAAGCCATGAGTGTCATTTCCCAATGGGGAACCTGGTTTATTCAATTTTCATCATTTTCCTACATTTGCATGAGTGGCTTTGCTGGTACCTCGTGGAAGCTTCCTAAGTACGTCAGTGACAGATGGGCATTAATGGAGCTTGCGCGACAACTATTCCAAGTTCACTGTCTTCTTAGTGACAAGCACCGTTCAGGAATTCATTTCCCAATTCAAATTGGGGAATATCAATGTCCAAATCTTTTTAGTGCACAACTCATGGAAAAAGAGTTCGCCCTCATCACAATTCATCCATATGTGAAGAGAGCCCAGTTTGATATCAATGGATATATGCAGAAGATTCTGGGAGCAAAGTATCAACATAACCCTACCATGGAAGATTTCTGGGCTTCCTGTTCGGACGAACATGAAGTAAGAAGACGAGAGTTTTCTCGCCTAACACTTGCTCAGATCAAGGCCTTCCGCATCAAGAACCCTCTCGATTCATTCATAAATGATGATGAAGATGTCATTGATCCCTCATATGATGCAATTGCTTTTACCCCATTGCCTCGAATCGACTGGACGAAAAGAGATGAATTTTCTCTTGATAGCAAGAATCAACCAATTATTGAAAGAAGCATATCTTGGTACGACAGAGAACTTGCCAAGTTACAATCAATTCAAGATCATGCTTCGGGATCACAAAAATTGCCAACACAAGGAGGCCTCCATTCAACCAAATCCTCTTCTCGATCAACCTCTTGTACCATCCAATCATACACAATAAGCAAGAAACGAGTGGTTGCCAAAATCCACTTCGCTAAGTAACGTGTCACAAGGAGAAAAATCTAAAAATCCTAACCCCGAAGAAGGAAGAGAGCTTGTATCAGGATTTTCTACCTCGAGTGGAGATTCTTCTACCCACATTGTTAATAGTGCTCGAAGCTCGTGGCAAACGATCCGCATGACCATGCTTTGAACAAACGTCCTCTTAGGTTCGGAGTAATTCAAATATCAAACACTTCGGAGCATGTAGTTCATGAAGGGATTTCCCAAAATCTCCCGAATAATCAAGAGGTGAATAATGAGGTTGTTTCTCCTCAAATTGAGATCATAGATAGGATTCAAGCAAGATCTCATGATGTTGAGAACAATGAGAATATTGATTTGAGCTCTAGGATTTTGTATGCGGAAATAGTGCATGATACTCCTCGAGTTGATTCTAAGGTTAAGAAAAGGAAGAGGGTTATCAAGGCAATTGACATCGATTTTGATGCCCTTTTCAAACTTTCAAACGATGTCATTCCAAAGAAGCCTATGGTGCTTTCTCGAATAATGGTGGATAGTGACGGAAATAGATTTGCAAATCTTGCCATCCCACAAGTTGATAAGGAGCGTGATGCCATGACACCTGCTGATTATGAAGTTTCTAGACTTGGACTTGGGAGGTCTACATTAGAAAGTGACATGGCGATGGGTCGAGATTCAATTGATATCGTGCTAAAGAGACTTGAGAAATATAAGTCTCATAACTCTCAGCTCAAGGCCGAAAAGAATCAATGATAGGAAATAAGAGATAAAATATGCGAGAATAATCCCTTACAGAATCGCAGCGGTAAAAGAGAAACTAATATGCAGAAAATATTACGGATCTCAAATAAAAGTGCAGAATAAATAACACAACACAGAGAGACAATATTTAACGTGGTTCACCCAATTTGGGCTACGTCCACCAAGAATCACTTGCTCAGATTTTATTACAAGCCTCCACTCTCTCAATACAATACCAGATCCCTTTGGAGCTATGTTCAACAAACTCTCTGAGAATTAACACCCGAATTCAAAGCACATCTGTAATGCATTTTCTTGTATATGCATCATATACATAAGACCATATAAATAAACAATTTCTTAAGTAGTTTGATACAAAACCGTGGGTATCAAAACAATGGGTACCGAAAAACCATGGGCCCAAAAACAGCCCATAACGGTTACCCATTACCCATGGGTTAATAAACCACCCATGAAAATTTGCTTGGGGCTTAGCCCCGAACCCTCTGACCCGCTCACCGGCGAGTGGGACCACCGTAAAAATACCCGAGTGTAACACATAGAAGGTGTACCACACTCTAACATGAAAATAGGCTCCACAAACATAACAATCAATTGGTGGAATATGTTCAACATTAGATAAATCCCATATCATCCACTTTCCCGATTACGATCACGGTGGCTGCCCCTGATGAAGAAACTCTCAATTTGTCAAAAGAAATAAACACATTAGGCCATGTCACTAAAACTTGGCTTTCAAAGATTCTCGTTTTAGGCCAAGGGACGATCAAGACCGCGGTTAAGCTTCATGAAGATGTCAGTGTGTATCTTGATCCAATTCTTTCTTTCAAAGAAACTTTTGTTTCTAATATATCAAATTTGGATGAGATATTGCCCAGTTTACAGGAGATGACAAGTATGGAATCCTCATTTTTAGCCATTGAAGGAATTCTCGAATTTGAACATTGAGGGACACGTTTTCTTTGGTGTCTGCATCTCAAATCAAGGAAGACGCTTCTTGAGGATTCTATGATCCATTATGAGTGCATGTGCAATGAATCCTTCACTTCACTCTCCTTGATTCAAGAATTCATAGTTGAGATTCCTTGCAATCCCGTAAATGAGCATAATCAAAGGTGTTCATCGAAGCGGATGGAAGAGCAATTTTCACAAATGTTTAAGGACATGTATACTCTTGCCAACAATTTCTCATCGGTTTAATGGGCGGTGCATCAAATTAAAAAACTTGTTTGAGAACGCTCAATCCAAAATTGTTAATTCAAATGATATGCCAATTAGGATCCTTGAATTGCAGGTATTTTGTGAGGCTATTCTTCGACCAAATGAACCTCCTGAAGAAGAAAAAATGTTTGAAACTTTGGGAAGGTTTAGATCTTTTCAACTGGCAAAAGCGGTAGATCCTAATTTCACCGGCGGTTCAGGGGGATAATTTTCTTGATATTTAACGAAGTGGGAGAGTCCATTTCTCATACGCTTGAGATAGGCGGACCCCATTTCAATGGATAAGGCATTGGTTATTATTGTAATATTTTAAAAGCTGTTATTTGTTTTCGGGAAACTATGGATATTTTAAGTAATTTCTATTTTTGGTTGTCTTTAATAAAGTTGGTTGAAAAAGTCAAAGGTCACTTAAGTGCCTTATTTAATGATCATGTAAAACCCTAACTACTTTGTAACCAACTTTTGGGTTATAAAAGGAAGTGAGGGGCTCATTTGTAAAGGTGACTTTGAGAGAGGAGAAGAAATACTTTTGTGTGCAAGCTTTGTTTCAGGAAAAAATTGTGTTCTTTTGTGAAAACAATTTGGAGTTAATGAAATATGAACTTTGTGTCTCATTCATTGTCTCTTGTAACATTTGATGTTCTTATGTTCATTAGATGTTAGGTGTTTGAATCTTGCATGCGAATATTATCTTTGATCTTATTGTCAACATTATTAATCAGTTGTTCTAGTTCACAGTGATCAAGCTTTGATTATCTACTTGCTCATGTGTGTTCCCTTTTACACGTTCTTGTTTGGCTAACTCAAACTCCGTTTTATTTGTGTTGGTTATTCATCTTTCCTCTTCATGCAATATTAGGCTCTGTTTTTCCCTAGCTCTTGCATGTTCCTTCCATTCATTCCATTTCACTCCTTTCCTTTATTCCATTCCATCCCCTCATTCACCTTTCATTCCATTGATGTTCCAAAACAACCCCCACATACAATTTTGAATGTACAGATGTAAATACAGTTTTGGTTTTCAATAAAGGCAGCCTCACCTTCATTGAGGAGGGACTTTGTTCCCACACTGTTGCATGTCATTTGCATGCGTGCAAATCCATATGCTAACATGTCCAGATGGAGAAGTCTAGAGGCTTCTTAAGTTATTGAGAATAGGTCCCCATTGGAGTACGTTTCCACCATTGAAGATCCTTGTTGGGGAGGTGGAGGTTGCATCGGTTGCTGAAATGGGACAGCGTAAACATTTGTTGGGGCATATGACATCCCCTGCGGTTGTCCATACGGACCTGGGTAAGTGTACATATCCCCCTGCGGAGATTTAGAATACATGTGTACGTAGGGGGGTTGATTACTTTGATATGGAATTGAAGGCATGAAGCCAGGGAACGTTGCATTTCCAGTTGGTATGGCATTTGAGAACGCACTTCCGGCTGGTGCCTATTGTAGATATCCATATGTGGCGTGAGGGGGCATACCCAAGGTGCCCGTCCCAGTCAACAAATCTCCAGGGTTTGGAGTACCCATATAAACTGGAGGATTCTGCGTAGTAGGTATTTGTCCGTAATTCTGCGGATAGGGAGAAGTTCTTGCTTGCCTTGCGTATGAACTTTGAGCATTTTGGGAAAGCTCTAGCTCCTTGACTTTGTCTACCAATGTCGAGATGACGTCGCCTATTGATGGGGCGGTGCTTTGCTTTGGTACTTTTGTTGAACTCATGGAGGTTGTTGAGGAGTGTGGTATTCTGGCTATGAATTGTTCACTATGTTGCCACCCCTCATTAGCAACATTTTTGGTTGGTGGAGGGGTAGCGTTATTGTTTTGGAGCAGAAAATCACCTTGTCCTTGCTACCTATCGAAAGCTCGGTTCATATTCTAAAAGTGTTGTTCACTCCTAGCATATCGTGCTAAGTATTCCTCATCTAGATGCGGGAGTTGGTCCGATTGCATGCTAATGGGTTGTCAAAACAATACCGAGGAGATGAACTTGCTTCCTAGTGAAAGTCATGTTGTTTGAACTTGATTGTTCGTGAGGATATGTTTGTGTGATTTGGTCAAGTTCCTCAATACGTACATTGGTTCCTTGAAGAAGAGGGTTTTGAGTAGTTGAGCAATTCTCTGCCCATGTGGAGAGTGAAGGTGATTGTTGTGGTATACTGTTTGGTAGTTGTACATGTCAAAACCCGGGATGGGTCGACCGTACTCATCGTATCCCGACATATTCGGGGTATAAGAATACCCGCAGAATAAAGGATGGATGGATGACGAATGTGGAACGTTTAGAGACTAGCTCTTCACGTCGGGTTCACCAATTTGTACGATAGAAAATCAACATGTGACCTTCTTCACACCCGACCTCTCGAGGTCTGTCGAGACAACCAGTGTAGAATGGAAGTGGATGTGAGTGAGATGATGACAGACAACCTAATTGGGCAATCTTATTTCTTCAACACGCAATACCAGGACCTATGAGTCTAAGGAGAAGAATGCTCTCCTAACCTGAAGCAAAGTGTGATGGCTCGCCCGATTTAATAGCTTCTCGAGACTCCAATCGATATCGAGCTTTGCGAGATTTTGTTTATTAGTTGCTAAACATGCAAAAGTGACCTGTGGGCACCTCGTATGGATTTTTAGACAAGGTCATAGAAGTGAGAACGAGAGACGTAGGAGAGCCACAGGGACTACGGGCGATTTTCCGGTCTAGACCAGAAAGTCTTAGCCTGATCAGCTATTATGTTCAATAAGGAAAGTGCAATAATGTCGGTGGAAGTGGTGAAGATCTCGAATACCAATGTACGCAAACTAATGTCAATGTCTAATTGGTCGTGAGGCTCGTTGGGTTATGGGACACGAGGATCGCAACCAAAGACTCGTGGAGGTTGTGGCCCTTGTATGGTCATGCGCATAATCAAATCCTATTGCAGAGTAGTCCAATAATCGTAGGCTTGATTAACAACGATGTTTAGCGTGTTTAGTTGTTCTATTTTCTCAGAGAATGTAGCAGGTGTGCGTAAAACTATCAAACATAAACTTGTATTAATATCTATTATCAACTCCGACCCGTTGGGTTGTGGGACCAAAGGATCACAACCATACGTCTTTTCCTATTGTGGGTCGTTGATGGTCATACTAGAATGAATCGAAATGATCATGATAAAACAAACTAACTATAAAAGGAAATCTAATCTATGTTTTTGGCATTTTCACAATATATCAAAGCAAAACAATGAAAGCAAACTAATCTAATAAAAGTAAATGTTTTTGATCTTTTCTAGTTTTTAAGCAATGCGTTCTAATCTAATAAACAAACTAAAGACAAGTAATCAACCGGATGTAGCTGGTTACTTGTGCGAATATGTGAATCTAAATCTAAAACAAATAACCTAATCTAATCAAAACCCTTCAAACCCTACGTCGAGAGGTGAAGAACAAATCATGACTCGAAAGGGCTATTGCTCCCACAACTTCCCCGAAGAATGTCAAAGAGCAAACTTTCTAATGATTTGATCTATTTGTAATTGCCTAATCAATTGAAATGAACGATTTTACTATTCTATTTGATATGCAATTGAAACTAATGATTCAAAATTGACAATTTGGCAAATGAAGCAAACAAACAAGTAATTCCAACCTGGATAAACAAGAGCTTTGGCAAATCCAGTTGTATCTATGTTTGTCCCCTCAGTTTGTTCCTTTCTTTCTTTGTGTGTTCATATGAGTCCAAGGAATTGGGAATGCAAGAACAAGTAGCAAAAGAAGATGCTTGAGCAATGGCAACTTGAAGGCAGTTTGGTTGCAATGCAAGTAGAAGAGAGATAACACAAGAGATCTGAGCTTGGCTATGCAATTCCTAGCAGGATTGTGGCAGCAATACTATGCAAGATACACAAAAATTCTCAGGCCTTTTGCTTGAACACAAGCATGGAATATATAAGAATTGGGGTTGGGATGTGCCTTCATGCACAAGGCAAGAGAGGCAGTTCCAACTAACTAAAGCACATGCAAAAATAGAAGAGGGAAGGAGAACCAAGCAATCAAAACTATTTTTAGACAATTTGGCTCACGGACGCATCCTAAAAGTGAAGTTAAGTGAATCGTTGCATGTTAAAAACACGCATGATAGAATCTAGAAAAATCGCTCAGACCGCGCAGGTAAGGTGGCGGTCCCAAAGACTAAAGGCCAAAACATGCATAGAAAGAAGCAGGAAGCTGGAAAAAAGTGCGGGAAGGCTAAGGATGTCTAGGCTACAAATATACACTACAAATGGGTTTTGGAGCTCGAACACCTTAAAAGGACTTGAATCATCATTGGGGACTTTTGTAAATGTTTTCCGACAATGTAGCATATGCGATTTTGGGTGCGTAGAGTTTCCTTAAAAGTCAAACTCCAAATAGAATATTAATTCCCTCTTTATAATATTAAAAATAAAACATAAGAGGAGAATTAGTATTTAATTTAAAAATAAAAGGAGTAATAACATTTTCCCAATTTTTATCCTTTAATCAATGAGAAGAGTGGATTAAAGGTCTTCAATATTTTTAATTAATTAATGTCCCAAAAAGGGGACATTACATTTGCTCTTTATAGAAAGCAGAAGGAAGAGACTTCAACAACAATTCAAGGGTGTCATGCATGATAACGACAGATTGTCCCTTGCTGCAGAAATTCCAAAATCCAAAGTTACACAAAGATTTGATCTTGAGAGGTAATTGGAGATTCGACAATGATCAATACATCTAGCGGGGAAAAACAACTGTTTGAATCAGATGTCAACTTGAAGTATACTATGTCATGAAGGCCTACATTGTCATCCCACTTGCACCACATTAGATCAAGCATTAAACTTTGCAACCACCTGAGGCAGAAGGGCGAGCTCCATGACCATCATGGCATTCCTACGACATGAGGGTAGTTCAACACATAAATGTGAACTGGCAATGGTAGGTGGAAGTGATTTGGAACATAGAACAAGTGAGTGAACAATTCAAGTCATTCCTAACAATCGCATTATTCCTATGACGCGAGGGTAGCTCAACACATAAATGCGAATTGACAATGGTTGGTCGAAGTGTGTAATGTCCTCTTCTTGGGACTAGCTGGGAGACAACTGATCTTCGCGAGTTAAAATATGCAAGCTGATAATAAACTGAATTTATATAACAGCGATTATATTCTTGCAATCAATTCCCATAAAATCAAACCTTTCCACTGATTATATAACAGAGTGCACAACCTTGAAATAGCTCAAACTTACAATTGAATCAGACAAGGTGCCTTGAACTCAACCGAGATCTGGATCTAATCAGGCCTGATTACAAGGATATATTTGCTCAATAAATCCAGAATAGGATTTAATGGCATTAATGACTCAATAAACCCAAGGAAGGGTTTAATGGCCTCAACTAAGTCAAATAATTTGAGTACAAATAGATAACTTCCAGCAGTGACAAATATACTCAAAATCCACTTAAAGATCACTTGGAATATTTTTTTAAAAAATATATTTATGATGGCGAATTAGCAGCAATCTTCAAAATATCATAACTTCAACAAAAACTCAACATTTTGACTTCAAATCTTTTCCAATAAATTCTTAATATTTTTGTCTTTCAACTGATCACAATTTCATTAGATTTCCAGGGCGGATGGGGTCCCAACAGCTTCCCCAAGTTTGCAGACAGGTCACTGCCCTTGGTGAATTATTTAGTGCCTGAAGGAAGCTCATCAACAATTAGTGTGGCATCAAATAAGCATGCATACAGATTCGCTGTTATCAAAAGGGACTTAACATGCAACAACCAGTGATTAAGATCCTCCAAAGGCAGTCGCTATGCAAAGTAATACATTAGTGATCATAACCAAGCTCCATACACCAAATCGCTGCCATAAAGAGGCTTTAGCACACAGATTTACACTTCTAAACCAGTCGCCTAAGCCAGGAATTAAACTAGGATGAGATTTCTGCCAAAGAAGATTTAAACCACCCTCAAACAATTGTTACAATAGTCACTACACTATTGGCTGGCAAGAGAAAGGTTCCTCCATGCATAACAAAGATAATATATTCAACCACAAGAGAGATCCTTCAACAATGAGAGAGAGAGCATCAAATTTGGGCATACATCCCTTCTCTACGCAGGGAGTAAATTTCAATAATTCATCAACATGCCCATCCAGGAAATGCGACCCCTCTTTTATAGAATTAAGAGGTGCAATATCCAATGACTGACCTTTAAATGTTTTCACCCCAAAGCATAATTAAAATAAAAATATTTAATGAACTACTATTATGTGCACTTTATTTAATTTCTTAATTTAATATTAAGAAATTACTATCCTATGTGCACTTTTCTAAACTATCCAGAAACTCCCACTTGTAGCGCTAGGCATGCCAAGGGGTTACATTGCTAAAAAGAGTGAACCGATATATATTGGTAATGTCCCGAAAAAAGAGAGCATTACAAAGTGATTTGTGGCATAGAAGATGTGAGTGAACAATTCAAGGTGCATTGTAGCACGGAGAAAGCACTACAAACTTAAGGACATCCCCGTGGGTTCTCAATCGAGATAAAGAATATAGAAGAGGGTGTGCCGCATCAAAGATGTGGCCATGCAGAGCGTGGGTCGCCAAAACTGTTTGGATGTCGAGAAGTGCAATAGCGGGTCTTTGAGAATGTCCCGCAGCAAGGGAAGAAGCATCGCAACATGTGGCAAAGTAGTGCAACTTCATATGATGATTCGTGGCATAAGAAGCTATTTGCGATTTTGAATAGAACGTGGCTAAAAAAAAGCTTCCGCGGCTTGACGCAATACTTTGTGGCAGCACATGGATTGACTACATGACATGACAAGAGGGAATGAGGGGCAGCAGTAGAGAGATGGCCAGACATGAAGTAAAAGGGAGGGAAGTATGTGCAGATAAAACTATTAGCATTCCACATTTTGAATCAAAACGATACTACATGGCATAGTAAAATGAGCCAAGACACTTCAGTCATACGTGGGTCGCAGGTGTGCGTTGTAGACAAGCAACACAAAAGAGTAGAATGCTCCACAACATGAAACAATGCATCATGCCTTGGGATAGGCTCGCGCAGAACACGGGAGCGATATGTAACATGCAAAGTGATTTGCGGCTCACAATATGAACAAAAATGTTGCAGAACATGTAGAATGAGGTAAGTGCTTGGAAGTCTCGGTTCTTTTAAGCATAGGGTTTACTAAAATGGGCAAGGGTCACCTTCTAGTTAACATTTCTAGCGACTCATAGGGACACTTGCCTACTTAGTGTGGACATTTCAACGGGACAACTAGTAGCCTTCTAAAGCATCCATTGGGGCACGAAGTCTACAAGTGAGCATGCCTTATCGGGTCTTCTTCGAAACCATAACCTCCTGGAAGGGCTAAAAAATTTATGTAAAAATAAAGGAAAAACATACGCATCTCAAGGGAGAGATGCGGGGTGTGCAAAGCACTTATTTTGCAAAAAAATATTAATCTAAGCTTTCGTGACAAATGTAAAGCGCCGAATCATAAAAATCCATTGACTAACTAGAAGAAGTAGCTTTTCTAATGATTTGCAGCCATATAATGAGCTTTGAGACAACCACAACTAGCAAGAGAGAGGACCAAGGATAGGTCTCGGTATTCCTTCTTTGAAATATTAGCCATGTTTACATAATACATTCCTTCTTCATTTGTGTTTTGCTCTAGATGGTGTATCAACGAACTTTCAACATAATGAATCTCTTCCTCATGCTCTGTTATGGGCATGACCGAAAACAACTTTGAATCGGGTCTTGAAAAGACCTAATATCTTATTAGACACCCACCCTCTCAAGGGAGAAGGCCTACACATTTGATAAAATCGTCTCCATTCTCAAACTTGCAGACATAGTATGGAAAAACACCTTCCTCTTTTTCCTCTGAATCGGTCGCAAGTTCTGTTGGCCCCTTAGCATTGCAATCCTCAAGGGTGGCAGCAAGCTCTAAACATGCAACACAATTGGGGTCCTTGCATTCAACTAATGTGGCCTGTTCATACTCCTTTACAACATTCCATGGCTCAACCTAATCATCCTTAACAACAAAATCTCTTTATCCTAGAGAAAACAAAACATCATCATTCTTAACTATAATATCCCTTTTTCCCACTTGAGGATCAGAATTTGGACTTCTTGCCATTCCTTTTCCATGGCAAAGAAGTAGAGGAGTTGGAAAAGGACATTGAGCTTTTATTTGTATTTGTTTTTCTAATTTTTAATGTTTCTTTTTAGCATGTGTTTGCCTTTAGCAGGTCGGTTGGGTTTTATGCACTTTAAAAGCCAATTAAAGATTAAAAGAATACTTTAGGGGTCGGCCTTGCTATTCCAAGCTTTGGCGCCAAAAGGAGGTTATAAAAGAAGATTAGAGAGCTCATTTGAAGCATCTAGATTGGCACATTTTCTCTATTTGGACATTGTGAGCTAGTGGCTCCTTGTTCTCCACTCTTGGACAAAAACCCAAGTGTGTGGCTTCTCCTAGAAGGACGAAAACCCTTCTAGTGGCTGGTTAGAGGACGAAAACCCTCTTTCCTTGGTTGGAGTGAAGACTTATTGAAGACCTTTATGCAGATTTGAGTGTTGGAGGATCAAAGGCATCATCTACAAATATTTGCATGCATTTTAGAGTCATTCCTAGTTGGAGCGACTAGGGTTTGATGGTGTTTGAGTGCCTTCTAGGGCACAAATTACAAATCTGATTTTATATTCTGATTCGACATAATTTATAAAGTCGGAATCTCTATTTTGGTGATTTTTGGAATAGTTTTCAGCTTCATCTACTCATTCACAGATTTCGGGATCAATTTTGAGAGGGTTTCCATGGTTGGAAAATTATGATATTGGTCTCATTTGATTGCTGGTATTTTTATGATCATTTTGAGTATTCATTTGTGTGGAGATTCCTTGTATTCTAAGAGTTATTGAATTTACAAGTTTCAGCTGTTTTTGTGCCATAATAAATTCCAGAATTCTGAGTTTGATGATTTGATCACATTTTCTGGCTTCTAAAATCAAGGGCAATCCAAGGAATCACTTCTCATAATTTTTGAGTGTTTCTTTGGTGGATTTTCTCTCTCTCTCTCTCTCTCCTAGTCGCTAGGGTTTGGGAGTGTTTTCTGGTCCTTTATTAATTGCTGTCATAAAATCAGACTTGCTTATTTTGGAGGTTTGAGCTAAGTTCCTTAGTTTTCAGTTTTTCCCCAAAGGGGATATTACACTGACAGAGTCAGTCCTCTTTGATATTTTCACCTCTTGTTTGTTGTCAAACCTACGTATGAAGCTTGTCTTGGTAGGCCACAAAGAACTACCTAGGATTTTGTTTTATTTTAGTTGTTCAAGCCAAGAGGGGGCGACTTGAACTTAGCCTCGATTGATTTGTTTCTCCAAATGTTGTAGATGATCCTCTTTGATGCACTCTTTCTCCTTTTCCTTGAGGGTAACCAAAAAGTCATGCACGATGTCTTCTTTCTCAGAGAATTCCTCCAAGTCTCGTTAGGTATTTGTTTTTGTAGTTGGCATGGATTCTCCAAGTTGATCGGAGGGTGTCCTCTTCATCACAGAAATACAAAAAACACCGCCATCTACAACTCTCGACTCATACCTAGATTTTTAAATGGTTGAGAATTGAACAGAGTAGGTGCCTAAGTGTCTGCGGCCTCCCATTATTTCCTCATGAAAGGTTTGGAGGGATTACTGCAACACATTAGGTTGTGATAGGGGGTTTTGTAACACTAAAGAGATGATTGGGATATCACGAGGACTTTGCATATGGGACGGATTCTCAACAAACACATGGAAAGTTGAGGGAACATCGAAATACTTTGGAAGGAGGGGGAAATGGTTATGGGATTCATCATACCAGTCTAAATGAGGCTCTTCTCTACCTGAATAACTATATCATAGGCCTGAGGAAGAACCCTACCTCTAAGAGACTAAATTGAAACATCCAAAAAAGAGTCAAAGGCTCTTAGGTAAATTAAGAATGCCATAACTACTAGGGGTCTGCATTCTTGGGGTATTATTTCCCAAGTGTTTCTAAATCTGATGTTGAAGTCTCGAAACGTACTATGTGGGGGCCCTTTTGATGGCCATGAGGTGTTCTGTTGGCTAGATTTTCTGCACAGCTGAAAACCTAGGCAGTCATGAGATAAATCTCCCTCATTTACCGGTGAGGCTTCCGTTTAAGATTTTGTCAATTATATTTCCTAGTATCTATATGTTGGTTTTACTTTAATTGCGTAGCTCATGGACCATAACTAGGCAATTTTGCAGCAAGTACTTGTAAGCAATACGTGCAGGAAAGGGAAATAATTAGATATGAGAAGAAAGGAAAGGAGATGTGCAACCTAACCAATAGTTGACAGAGTTGATCACATGCACAAACGAAACAAATAGATCTTGAAATGCAGAATTTGAAGCAAAGGAAAGTTTCAGATCTAGATCTAAGACAACAGAAAATTTATGCAGAGATCTAAAAATAAATAAGAAACAAATGCACCATTGACACAAAGTTCTCCGAAAATATGCCTCTTCTCTATTCCTCTCGCTTTTAGAAAGCTATCAAGGGTTTCAGCTCAAAGTCTAGAACACAAGAATGTTGATTACAAATTCTAATCCTTTAACCCGTAGGTTCTTCCTCTACTTATAGTGTGTAGAGGGGAAATTACAAATGGGAAATCGGTGAACTAGAACATGAAGAAGTAGTAAAGGGAACATCTTGGCAATCATCTTCCTAGAATTCCTCTCTTAGTGACATGCATCAGGAGTTTAAGCCAAAATTATGCACATCTGTCACCTATCTTAAAGAATCTTTCCAAATAACTTAAAGTAATGGTTTTTAAACCAATAACTTTAATCTTACATTTTCATCCAGAACATAAGAAATAAGAGAAGAAAGAAGAGAAGAAAGAAGATCATTAGCTGTAACACATACACTTTTTTTTTTGTTCGATATGAATATACTTGTCAAACATGTAATTCAACATCTTCCCATTTGTTTTAACAATAGCCTCTCTCTTAGTTTTGAACTGCAACAACCCTTTGGACAAAGCAGCAGTGTTAGCCTTTACCTTCTCTAAACCAGCCCATATCCCTCAACATTTGCCTGAAGCTTTATGAGTCTGCCAATTGAATCCATCGTGAAAGGTATGGTGGCTTCATCAATTTCTTTCCGCACAACCAGAATAAATTCCTCATGGGAAGTAGGTAATTCATCTGGGATGCTCTTCGGCACTTCTCCCATCTTACTTTCCAGCAACTGCATCCTTTTCAACATGAGCTTGAGGATCTCTACGGAAGGAAACTGAAATTTCTAACTGCTTCCCCTTTTCCATCAATCCACTAGGTACAATTTGCTCTGCAATTAGCATATCCTCTAGCAACGAGTGTATCTTAGCTAATGTATCCAGATGACTTTCAGCAACTATGTTCTCATCTTCTATCTCGTGTCATTAGTTCCTTTAATTTGAGATATTGCCCGTGCATATTCTCCAATCGGTTGGTATTCTTTCGAACTACTCTAAAGCTTGGCGAATGATTTGTTCTTTCCACCGAGTAGTAGATTTGACCTAGTCCCTTGCATCTTCCACCTCCTGCATCAGATGATTACTCACCTACTCATGTGTTAGAATGGGTTGAGAGGAAGGTTTGACAACCTTAGCAATGATCTCACATAGCTGGGACACCTGCTTTGGAAGCTTTGCTCTCTCAGCCTTTTCTTTGTCAAGCTTAAGGAATAAAGCATTCATTAGTGTCTGTGTATCCTTCTTTAATCCTTCTATGGTAGTTTGACCTATTGGCACTTTGGTCACTGCTATATCAGCCACCGTGAGCTCTCCCTTGTGCTTTCCTTCTGCTGGAACAGATAACTCAACGAACTTTTGTCCCGATTCTTCAATAATCAACCTAGAAGTTATTTTGGGAACTTTAGGTCTTCTATCTCTCCGTCCAAACTCAGGAGCAGCTGAAAGTCGTGTTCCTCCAAGTTGATCTCCTCTCTGGCTTTTAGATTTTCTGCCAAGCCAACCATGATGAAAAGTTGCTTCTCGAGGAATGAGAAGTCACTGAGTGCACCACCATCTGATGCTCTGATTCTGCTCTATCCGAATTTGCCACCGTGTTGTGACTGCCACCCTCTGAATTGTCCAAAGACAATGCTTTTTCAAACTCCACCATCTGTGCTTTCAACTTCTTCGCATGGAGAGGTGAGGATCTGAGTGGTTGAGGAGAAAATACAAATGACGCTGGATTCAATGGAGGAACAACAAGATCTCTCTGGGATTCGGGGTTCTGAAGTGCTATGAGTTGATGCTGGAGAAGCTGGAACTAGCACGATAGTTGTAGATTTGGCCTTCTCCTGCGCGTGAGACTTCTTGTGAACTTTAAGCTTCTTCGGCCTTCTGCTACTTTCACCTTCGTGCTTTTCTTTTGTTAGAGTCTCATGCAGTAAAGTTACCTATGATCTGATTCATCAAAGCTTCATCCAGGCAATACCCCTTTGTCAACAACCAGTTCAAGTGTTAACCAGAACTGCGGAAGATCTTTCCTCAATCGTCTGGCAGCCACCAATGTTTTCCTGAAGAGAAGTTTTATCCCCTCCCATCTAATGATATGAGTCAAGTATCACATGCCCATCATCTGCAAGATCTGCAGGTATCGTGCTAAACCATAATCAGACACTTGTTGCACCGATAACCTGCTGAAGTCTTTCTTTCTAACTTCATACTCGTTTCTGCACTTCATCCAGAAGTCTTCCAACGAAGGTACATGTGAGTATTCCTGGGAGATTGTCTTCTTCGCTACCCCATATGGGTCAAAGTTCAACCGTGTTGGGAAGAACTCATGCTCATACTCAGAAAACATTTCAGCTTTGACTCCTCTAGCTTTGTGGATGCTCTAGCAGCTGTAATAACCCACTGTGACTGGAAAGAAACCCGTAGATTTGTGTTGCTTTGATTGTAAGTCATGCATCTCCACGAGACGAGCTGTCTGCACAACTCCATGATGACCCACTTGTTGCTTGGATACCTCGGCAACTTCACCGGTTCTCCCAAAAAGCCGGTTACCCTGAGATACGTGAAGTCTGCAAACTGAATGAAAATACAGTCATGCTGGGATACAACTTCCCAAGCTTCTTTGCTTACCTTGCTAGTCTTCAGATTACTATTTAATTTGTAGATGAATCCATAGAAGAACCCATCGTTGACCGCCTTGTAATCTTTGTGGCATTTAGGAACTGTCAACTGTGGGTAGCACTCAAAGATAGGATCTTTCGCTAGTATGCCCCGTCTATCCAGCTTGGAAAATATGCCTGCGAGGCTGCTGCATATACCAGGTATGAAGTCATTTTGAAGTTGTAAGTCTGCCTCACACTCCGAAGTTGCTCACCGATGTTGTCACTGATGATCTCTGCCCAATTGATTATCGAATCAACTCTGTTGATCTCGATAGTCCTCACGAAAGCATACATCCATGAGCGAAAGTTGTGAGTATTGGCTTCTCCACTTATCCTGCAAAGCAATTTAGTGATATCATCCACCTCCTGCACCAAGTTGGATCACGGAAGAGTCCTCGGGAACTTTGATGGAGACCTGGGCTTCTTCATATATCGGCTATTCATTATGCCCATGCAATCTGCTTTGTGTTTCTCCCATCTGTTGCCAACATCTAGCATGCTAATTGCAATCACCACCTGTCGTGTTGGAATCTTCAGACAATAATTAATAAACTATGATCCATCGGCTGATCATTGTCTTTCCCGCAAAGATCTCCGAATTGTTCCGAAAGAGGATGATATGACCTTGCACACTCCATAACAAATTCGGGCAACTGAGCTGTGACTGGAAACGCTGATGCTTGAATAATTCCATTGCTTTTTATTGCCCGCATGAGAGATGTCTTTCCGGCCTGGATCTATCAATTATTTCGAGAGATGGGTTCAGGGCCTATGTCCGTGTCGTTGATATTAGCAAATCTGGAAGCTATGCATGATTTTGTTGATCCTTCTCTTTCATCATGCTTCATCATGGATGGAGCAATTTTTTTCGAGCAATCTTTGTTTGAGTTCTTTTTCTTTTAATCTGCGCAGAATTCTTTGCAACTGGATCAATTTGTGCAGATCTAGCAATTTCTTCTTATTCGAAAGATATATTCAATGTACCGACATTGATTTGAACTCCCTTTCACTTGTATGAACACCGTAATGAATTTCGGACAAAGATGGAGTCCGAGCATGAATTCTTGATTTCTGTCACCAAAATCTACATATAAAGTCTGCTGCCCTAAAATTTGAGGCTTTGCTTGCATGCAAAGCAAGCATAAATATTTTTAAATTCACCTGGGCACTTATACCAACATGCAGATAATTATCATAACAAAAATCAAGCTATTCCAACCCTAGTCACCAAACCTTGAAGCTTCCTGGCAATGAAAAACACCTTCTAATGAACAAAACCTCCTTTCCTTGGCGCCAAAACTGTCAGGGCTGCAATCCTTAGCAAAAAGAATTAATTGCTTCTTTATTATGGCAGCCCATGCTTATATAACCCTCAACATACTATTTTTAATAATTGCCCTTCCTATTCCTGGCAATTTAATTAATAAATAATCATGTTTATTCACCCAAATTGGGCGCCCAATTATGCATGTTGTTGGTTGCTTTTAAATAAATTTATTTTATTTATTTATAGCGTGCATCCTTCAGTTGTCTTTGGCTTGTCTTCTTGCTTTGACTTTTCATCCATTCATGGCGCCAAAATTAGGTGAAAAAGCCATAAATAAATATCATTAAATTCATTGTTTAATGCCAAGGTGGGTCACACTTTTTGGCAAGGGTGATTTCTAAAAATAAGAAGTCAACTTTGATGGGAATTTCTACCCTGCACTGCAGCTCCAAAAATCCCCTCTTCAACTTAAGTTATTTGACTTCCATAATGGGAATTTTTACCCTACAAGGCAGGTAAGAAATTCTCGCCGCTCCGCCGCTTCTAAAATAAGAAGTCAACTTTGATGGGAATTTCTACCCTGCACTGCAGCTCCAAAATCCCTCTTCGACTTAAGTTATTTGACTTCCATAATGGGAATTTTTACCCTACAAGGCAGGTAAGAAATTCCCGCCTGCCTGCCACTGCCAAAATTCCCACTAGCAAATTAAAACCTCTCCCAAAAGTGTGACTTGCATTAAAAATAGCTTCCTTTGATAAAGTGCGACTTGCATGGGTGAATAAATCTCTTTGGTGGGAAAAGTTAGCCTGCTAGCAGGGCAAAAATTCCCATCGGTGCTTTAAGTGATTTTTCTTTATTTTATAATGGGAATTTTTACCCTGCAAGGCAGGTAAGAAATTCCGCCTGCATACAACTACCAAAAATCCCATTGCAGCTTAGACCCATTCATTCCAAAAAGTACGACTTGCTTAGGAGAGGCTTTTTATGCATGACTTCATCTTTTTTGGTCAGAAGTTTGCTTTCTGAGGCTGATTCCTTTTGGTGCTGAGGTTGTAAATGATCTCCAGATGCTTCGGGCAATTAAACAGACTATACAAAACAAAGAACGGACCCAAGGGAATTTAACAGACAAACAGTGGAGAAAACCGGAGAAAAACGCAAAAGAAATAAATAAAACGAAAAACGTTGTTAGAAGTTGCAGACAATGCTCTAGATTCATTCCTGGTGAAAATCCTATTGAGATGTGTGAATACTGGCATGCAAAACTTCAACAGGGTTCAACCGGAGCACAATTTACTTCGAACGGGGCTTTATTTATTTAATAAATAATTAAATAAAAATTTCCAAAGACAACTTGGCAAAAGGATAAAATGAGTTTCAGCATTTGGGTATTTGTCAAAATTGGCTCATATGATTCACTGGGAATATCTTAACATAATACGACATCTTCTGGCCAAAAAAACACAAAAAAACCCGTTATTTTAAAAAGAATGGATTTTTTTCAAATGGTAGTCCTAGATTTCAGTGGTGAAATGGGAAAACATGTTTCATGAGCGATATGATATCTATATTCTTCTTGAACCGATTGTTAAACTTTTCTCCTAGCTAATCTCATGAAGAAATTGATTGTGCACCCTGAACTTCTCGAATCAATCTAGAGCTCTTCCTTTGAGTGAAGAGGAGAGCAACTCGAGAGCTATATTCTCCTTTGTGATTGAAATATCCCTTATAGGATACCACTTTAAAATATGCAAAAGATAGACAAATCGCAGCCAAACAGAAATCTATTTTTGCAGAAAATTAAAGCTAGGGCAGCGAACAGTAAAATATGAATAACTCCAAAATACTTGCTCAAATCACTTGAAATTTTAAATGGAGTTTGCTAATACAATAATGATATTATAGAACTGTTTTTGGGATTTTTGAATAACAGAAAGCTGCCAAAAAATTACAGCGTGCCCTAAACAGCTGAAAACTTCTAAAATTAATATCTCCCGGAATATAGATGCAAAATTTATGAAACTTTGGAAATATTATCTATAAATATAGGAGATGATATCCCAACCTTCAAATCAGAATTTGAGGAAGTGGAAACCCTCCAAAATAGACCTGCACGTAGGAAATGGTTGGAAACCCTTGCAAATGCCCTCAAAATGACGCTAGACCTTGCCGAAGATGTTGCCGTAGATCTGTCCTGAAAAACCTAGAAATCTCTCCTCCAAAATGCCCAAAATCTTCCAAAACCCTTCACTGAAACCCTTTGAAAAATACCTCTGAAGAACAGCCCTGATTTCAGCTCCAAAATGACAAACTAGGGTGGATCTTCTACCACCGAAGAGTGCCCTACTAGCTAGGGATGGATCTTTCACCACCGAAGCAAGGGTTCCTTGGGGATCTTACTCCACAAGCTAAATAGTTTGCAAACAACATGATTGCACATGAAAAGAAATATAAGTGTATGCATGAATGATCTTCCTTTCACCCCTCTTCTCCTTTTATAACTTTCCCATGCCAAGGAACCCTAAAAGCCCAAGTCACATTTTCCCTAGGGAAGACCAAAATAATAAAGTAACTTAAAGTTACTTTTCTGTTTTCAAGTCGCCATGGTCCAAAAAGGTGACCCCCACGCAAAATTAGAACATTAAGAGTTAAGTGGCCCCTCCCAACGATAAAATATAACATCTAGTCCCTTCGAAAGCACTTTATAACCCTGTCAATGGAAAATTATAACTGGACTAGATATTCATACCCAATAGCTCATAGCGTCCGTAAGCCCTGGACATGACTAGGTTAGGACCCGTCATCGCCCTCGTGCCCGTGGTGAGGGAAAGGGGACATTACGGTGATATTATGCACCGCACATAGATTGAACACATCTTTAATGTGATTGATAGGGCTCACAAAATCATTTCCACAAAAGGGGGGCAAGGATTTAAGAGCTGGTTTTGGGATATCATCCCACTGCTGCAAATGAAAAGGGTCACTAGAGCTCCAGAAACAAATGAGTGAGGTCGGGCAAGAGCCATGGAAGTATGATAGCTTTAAAACAAGGAGGGACTGGGTTTGCAAATTTGAGAATAGGTTTTTCCACCAGGTGATATATTGTTGCTTCAAAAGTTGGTAGAATCAAGATTCTCGCCAAAATCTTAATTGGAAATTTATAAATAGGGGCTTTGATAGGATTTTAAACAAAACAAATCCTTGTCTCATTGGGCATGCTAGAATCGTTGGTGTTTAAGAGTGTCCTCATGTGAAGATTGCTTCACTATCAACACAACATGGGATTGTTTCTAAAGTGGACTTGTGATTTGAAGCAAATCTCCAGAGACAATTGCTTCTCATCTAGTTCTACTCCTAATGCTATCACTAACTATGCCAATCTAACAATTGCGAGGAAAGGGATAAGAGAAATAAAAGAAAAGGTTGGTGATGCACAAAGAGTGAAATAGGGATCTTCCTTCCTCTCTGTGTTTACCACAATATATTGGATGAATGTAAGTATAGTGCACACACACAAAATCACAACATAATAGTAGGTAAGGATGATCAACAAGATATTTGAAAAGACGAGAGAAAGAAGAAAAGAAGAAATAAGCAACAACTTGGTTATTGCTCAAGTATACACAACTACATTAGACTATAAAACAAGGCCTTAGATGCATTACATTCATTAACATAGAGGCGAAAACACCATACAGAAGATGGGAATTCAAGATAATTCAAGAGAAGAAGAAGAAGAACCCTTGGTTACAAAGCAAGATTTGCTCTGTATAGAAAATGGAAGTTAGAGACTTGAGGAACTAGTCAAGGATGTCATGAATAGAGAATGGCAAATTGTCCCTTGCTGCTGAAAATCCAGAATCCAAAGTGAGATAAAGATTCCACCTTGAGAGGAAATGGGAGATTCTAACATTGATCAATAGATTTGGAGGGGACAAACAACTATCGGAATTAGATGTCATATTCAAGTATCATGTGGTATGAAGGCCTAGACTGTCATCCCACTTGCATCGCGTTAAGTGGGGCATTAAACTTTTTAACCACCGAGGCAAAAGCGCGAACTCCATGACCATCGCAGCATTTCTTTGACATGAGGGAAGCTCAATGCATAAATGCAAACCGACAGAAATTTGTGGAAGTGATCTGCAACATAGAAGTGAGAGAACAATTCAAGGTGGATGGCGGTGTGGAGAAAGTGCTACAAACTGAAGGAGATCTCGGGTCCTCAATCGAGTTGAAGTATGTAGAAGAGGGGATGTCACATCAATGATATGGCAAAGCAAGAGAGTGTGGGTCGCCAAAACTGTTAGGATGTTGGGAAGTGCAATAGCGGGTGTTGAAAATGTCCCGCAGAAACCCGACATGTGATAGAGTAGTGTGGCTTCATAAGATGATTCACGACATAGGGAGACCTTTGCGACTATGAATAGATCGTATGCGGTTTAGACAAGCTCCCATGTCTTAGGGCATACTTCACGGCAATGCGTAGGTCGACAACATGACACAACAAGAGGGAATGAGGGGCAGCGGTGGAGAGATGGCCAAAAATGAAGTGGAAGGGAGGGAAGCATGTGTGGATGGCACTATAAGCACTCCATGTTTTGAATCAAAATGGCACGGCATGGTCTGGGAAAATGAGCCAAGACCCTTCAATGCTACGCAGGTGGCGTAGTGTGGTGTGGTTATGCAACACGACGGAGTGGAATGCTTTACAACGTGAAACAATGCATTGCAGCTTGGGATAGGCTCTTGCAACACGCGGGAGTGATACCGAATGGTTTGCGTCCCGCGAGATGAACAAAAATGTTGCAGAACACGTAAAATGGACAAGTGCTTAGTAGTCTCGGTCCTTTAAGAGCACAAGGTTAACAAAAATGAGCAAGGGGCATCCTTTTGTTAACATTCACTAAATGTAAAGGATAATACAAACATTAATGAACAACTTTATAAATTCAACTCAAATTACTTTTACAAACAATAAAATATGAAAAATGCATATGGGAAAAAGAAAGGTAGCATTGTAGGAAGTATTTCAAGGTACGACTCAAATTGCTCAAAAAATTAAAAATAAGCCTCAAAAGAAAACCGAAGACATACTCATTGATCACTTTTATTCATGACAACAAATGGATTGCCCTATTTTATAGTTATGACTCCCAATACACAAAGTTGCGTGAGTAGCTTTTATTTAGAACTCCTCACACTGATCACAATTTAGTTTCAGCCTGTGGCTTTAGTCTTCATGTTTTACATATAGTCTTAATCTAAAAAACATATGAGAGGCCATTGAGCCAGTTTATGAAGAGGATCTATGTATACACAGAGATTTTGTCCATTTATATGAAATTCATAACAATAAGTTTTCATTTCGGAACCTTATACAGGGTCATACCTTTCTAGAATGGTCTTGAAAGGCACCTTTTGATCGGTTGCAGAAAATACTACCATATGTGTAGCTTGATGTAGCATGCTAGTCACCAAACCTCCATGCATTGCAATTTCCACCTTTAACCTTCTCAATGTGAGTTCCAATTTTCTTTGAGAATCTACATTTCTAAAATATTTTGAAGAGATGTAATCAGTCAAAAAAATGCTATGAAACTGAAACTAGTAGGCAAAGATTTAAAGTAGACCCAGTTGCTTACTATTGTGATTAATTTAACCTAATTTACAATAAATATCATGAAGAGTTGTGAACTTTCTTATTCATTTTATTTGCAATAGGGTATATAGAAAAATGAACTTACACGGAATGGATGACGCGATGAAAATAAACAGAGCAGTTAGAGAACTGGCACCACTTGTCACTTGGGCAATACTTCTTTTTGTAATGTTCAGTGCATGCAACGGTTTTCATATTTTTTGTTTCATGTAGGTTACTGAAGAGCTGAACAGGACAATAAGATAAATCATTCATCTTTGCATATAAAAAGCAATCATCATCTAGTTGAGAGAGACAAAAATTGACTATCCAAACTCTGAATGCATAATGCATTTGATTCTTACTGTTTCTTTATATGTATGGAACTGTTTTTTTCTTGAACAAAATTGTTAAAGAACTTATACTATATTGAAAAGGAAAATCTACAAAAAAAAGGAGACTCTCTCAAAGAAAGAAGGAATCTCACTAAGCCTGTGGAAGTTATATCTGAAGAGTAATAGTCTTCCATCCATTTCCACAATGAGTAAGAATATGAGCAGAAAAGGTAAACATATATTGCAGTTCACCTTGCAAAGATAACAAATTAAACATCTTTTGTTACTGTACAAGTCACCAATGGTTGTGATCCATATTAAACCTTATCTTCCTAATTATAGCTTTTATTTCCCTATGGTAACCAACAAGCCACCAAGATAACTTTTGAACCCCCAAACCTGGCAAGAGGCCTCCACGTCTTTTTGGGGATGCGATCCCAAACGGCTGGGCAGGGTTAGCTGTCCCTTCTATGATGTCTTCAGCCCAAATGGGGCCTGGTTCAAGGGGTTGAGGGTGGAAGATAGGAACATCTCCTTCCTCTCCATGTGTAGTTCCAAGAACAGAACTTTCAGGCTGAGTAGCTTGTTCTTCGGAGGATGGAAAAGGATTCCCTATTCCTACACCATCTCCATAGTTCTCTTCCTAGCATACTTCCTCGTTAGCAGCTGTGCTATGGTCTTCATGTGTTGTTCCTGTTGGCACATCTGCTTCAGCTGCTCTTCCTGACAATCCAGCAATCTACAGAAGACATCTTTCCACGCCAGCAATTTGGTGTGTGAGGCCCTGTATGTTGCATTTGACAACCTTGCTGGAGTTTATTATTAGTTTGTCTCTCAATGTGGCATACACTTTGGGTAGAGAAGTCCCACTCCCACTGGGAGCCAAAGAGTTTCTCATGGGGTATTACAAGGCAAGCAAACCAATTGTCGGTTGTGAGCTGTATAAGAGGAAAGATAATCTGGATCAAACTTGGAGGCAGAGGAGATGCTTGGCGGATAAAAGGTTGAATCAGGGATGCCTGTTCTGATGGGAGTTGACAGTGATGTGCTTTGTATTCAAGGTAGGTTATTGTTAAACTCGGCAGTGGTTTGAACTTGTATATAGGATTTTGGGCATTGGGAAGACCTGGGCTTTGCTAGAAGTACCTTGAGGAGCTTGAAAGAGGCTAAAATGACGAGGGTTTGGAGAAGTCAAGTTTACCTAAGGATCACAAATACCTGGAACATTGCTTGACACAGCCAGAAGCATTTTTGAGACCATTGGAGTTTCATCACTGTCAATTGTTATGGTGCCCTAGCCCCCAGCTCAGTCTGGGGTTGCATATAGGATGGTTCAGTCGTTGCCCGACTATGGCTGCATTGCCTTGGTTTTCTTCCTTCTGGGGTAAACCCTATTCTTTTTTTAAGTGTCACAACTTTAATCTGCTTAGGTTTAGACTCCCCCTTATGCTGATAGTTTTTTGCCTCACATTTGAAGTTGCAAAATGTGGGAATGCTTCTTATAGCCATTTATATCATCTGAAGGCTTCTCTGTGGAACCATGAGTGCTTGATTTAATTCTGATGTCACTCAAGCATATACACAAGAAGTGAATCTATCAATACTCCCACAATGATTACACACGTCTGTGAGGTACTGCCAATTCATAATAAAGGATTTAAAGGCTCTTTAAATTGTCCTTTGCTATTAAATTCCTTGAATGAAGTTGCAGGTGGCTCCATGCAACACCTCTACAATGATGGGGGTACCGATCTTATGGTCGGCACGATATTTTCTATTAGGCATTGTAGGGAACCAAGGATCGCCATGGACATAGGCCTGCATACAATCCTAGTGCTCATTGTTAAAAACATAGAACTATAATCATCACCTCAAAATTGTCTCTTATCCTCTTTGGTTTTCCAGCATCCTATGCTATCATCCTTTGCTATAGATTGTTTTCAGTCCCCTTATGCTGCACATTGATGGTAAAAGGGATTTCTAAAAGTCGTCTGAGGAACCACCCCATGATAAATATTTTTTCCACGAAGCCATGTGTTTGGTCTTTGGGAATGTTGAGATAATACAGTGCTCTTTAGTAGCCACCATGACAGGGCAAGCCACGTACTGCTATAAAATAGTGACAAGGAGATTCCTTAACAAGGTGAGGCGGAAATATCCATCTTGAACCATTGTTGTTTGAAGTTGTTAAGATAGCAAAGTGTCATGGACGGATGATGGGGTTTTAACAACATTAGATGACTAGGGAGGCAGCAGGGTTGGGACATAAGAGAAGAAATGGGATATGATTAGAAGTAAGGGAAAGAAGTATGGCAGGAAAGGTTTAACTAACAAAAATACAAAGGTTGGCCTAGGGATATGTAATAAGTGGTAGAGAAAATAGTCATAGAAAGTGTGGGTGAATAAAGAGGATTTGAGAAGAGGAAAGTGTCGAAAGCATCTACTAGACCTGGGCTTAGGAGCTCCATGGAGAAATTCAATGTGCCTAAAGACAATCTACCCTCTTGCTTTGGTGATAGATTTGAACATAGCTAAGGGTTTTCTATCCAATGTTCGGGCTTAGTGGATTAGGGCTTTGATCTAAGCCAACTAGATTGGATGTGATGGGTGCTAGGAGATCACCTCCATTGAAGATGATCAACCCATTGTTGTTGAATCTCAAAGTCACCAGATTGGCCAGTCAACTTGCCACATGATTCCTGCATCTCTTTACATGGTTGGAAATGATCGTCTAGAAAGAGCAGAGCAAGATGTAACTCAAGGAGTGTTCTAGATTCCAATGACAAAGGAGCTAGGTGCCGAATACTAAGAGTTTTCAATTCTATCCCTTGTAATTTGATCGCCCTATTTATAATTAATTGAGAATCTCCCTCCACCAACAAGTGTAAGACATGTTTTTCCACAACTATTTAGTCCCATGGTTCAAATCATTAACCTCAACATTCTTGTTGGTTTGTGTATTACGCTATCCCCTTATGGGTTTCAAATTATTCCTCCAATCCTTGTAAATCCAGGGTTCCCCTTAGATGCCCCATCAAAATTAAAGCTAACAAAACATAGATTCATGGAGGAACCACTTATATGTGCATACTATTTTGTAGTGGAAAGGTAGATGCCAAGACTAGATGATATTAGGTCCTCCATATTTGATGATTGTAATTAGGTGGTAAGGTCTTACAATATATGAGGGTTGTAGCTCAGACTTTGTTTGGATTTTCTTTACAAGCATTGCAGTGTTCAAATGGTCAGAGATTACATCTATTCCATGTTCCCCACAAGAAGAAGCCATGGATTGGAATACTCACCATATGTGGAGTTTTACTACAAGCTAGGTTGAGCCATTGGAGGATGAATTTATTTAAACCTCCAAGCTATGGGATTGGTATATTGAGGGAAGCAGAAATAGATGTCAATATTTCCTTGGCATATGTGCATCGAAGGAAGAGATGATCAACAAATTTTGTCATGGACACAATTGGGGCATTTAGATGAATCATCCCACCCTTTTATGAAGATTGTTACATGTTAGAATGTTACAGTGCATTCTTAGCCATTAAGAAGGATTTATTTTGGCCAATAGCTACGCTGACATAGCTTTTTCCATCTTTTTCTTGATAGGAGAGTACCTTTTTATTTATTGGTGAATGGAAAAAACACTGCATTTTCTGCTTGGGGTTCCAATCTAAATTTGTTTTCCCATCAAATTTCAATATGCAATGTGTATTGGAGGTGATTTATTGGAGTAGCATTTTCACGCACTAGGATTGGTATATTGAGGGAAGCAGAAATAGATGTCAATATTTCCTTGGCATATGTACATCGAAGGAAGAGATGATCAACAAATTTTGTCATGGACACAATTGGGGCATTTAGATGAATCATCCACCCTTTTATGAAAATTGTTACATGTTAGAATGTTACAGTGCATCAGCCATTAAAAAGGTTTTATTTTGGCCAATACCTACGCTGACATAGCTTTTTCCATCTTTTTCTTGATGGGAGAGCACCCTTTTATTTATTGGTGAATGAAAAAAACACTGCATTTTCTGCTTGGGGTTCCAATCTAAATTTGTTTTCCCATCAAATTTCAATATGCAATGTGTATTGGAGGTGATTTATCGGAGTAGCATTTTCACGCACTAGGATTGGTATATTGAGGGAAGCAGAAATAGATGTCAATATTTCCTTGGCATATGTACATCGAAGGAAGAGATGATCAACAAATTTTGTCATGGACACAATTGGGGCATTTAGATGAATCATCCCACCCTTTTATGAAAATTGTTACATGTTAGAATGTTACAGTGCATCAGCCATTAAAAAGGTTTTATTTTGGCCAATACCTACGCTGACATAGCTTTTTCCATCTTTTTCTTGATGGGAGAGTACCCTTTTATTTATTGGTGAATAAAAAAACACTGCATTTTCTGCTTGGGGTTCCAATCTAAATTTGTTTTCCCATCAAATTTCAATATGCAATGTGTATTGGAGGTGATTTATCGGAGTAGCATTTTCACGCACTAGGCATTTTCTTGTCCAAGGCTATCAGTCAAGCCATCAATCCATTTCTTGATTGGGGGACTGATGGTGGAAAGTACTCAGCCACATATTTGCGCCCATAATTTTGCAGTCCTTTTACCAACTCCCATCCCAACAGATGACTAAACACTTTCTGCCCTAGACAATGATCCTACCAAGATATGGCGTTTTAGCCTTAACCAACTTTCCAATCGGCATAGTTCTATAATAGTTGTCCCCCTTATTTAGTTTTTTAGCATTAGCCGATAATTCAGGTTTTGAATGCTTTAATATGTGTAATGTTTGGAGACGAGGTATTTATGGCGAAATTTTTAGCACCACATGGAGTGACTTTCTCTCAATCTCCAAGCCATCTTGGAGGTTATAGCTTTGTTAAGGTGTGCAAATATTCGAGGTTGAGTCCTTCCTTTTTGGGTCATGTTATCCTAGACCAAACCACTATAGTGAATTTGAATTTTCATCAACCCCAAGATCGAGGAAATTTTGATGTATAGCTGTCATTTTTTCTTCTTCCAGTCTCAGGATTGGTGTAAAGAGTGAGCATATAGATAGGAACAGCATAGAGATCTGCTTGTATTAATCAGATTCTGTCTAAAATAGTTACCCATTTGTTCATTCACTGAGTTAATTGGGATGGCATATTGCCAAGAGTTGTGTCCAACAACTTTACTGAGAATTTCCAATGTAGGGAAAAGTCTAGATAAGCCATCAGGAAAGATCCTTTCTTGAAGCCAAGAATTTATGATATCATTCACTTCTCTTGTGTCAGAATATTAGCAAAGAAGACTCTTGACTTTTGAACATTTGTTTTCTGTCATAAAGTTGTATGATGCATATCCAACATTTTTTTGTAAATTCTAAAATTCCCTAATCATCAACATAGATAAAATTGGTTTCCTCTGCAAATTGAAAATTAGAGAATTGCTTTCTGTGCATGAGGGTTGTAGTCACTACATCTTTCCTTCTGGTTTTTCCTCTGCCATCGCGTTAAGCTCCTCTCCCATACTAATTAAGGGGTAAGGACTAGGGGGTCACCTTTTGTAAGTGGCTCGAGTGGACATACAACATGGTCAAACCCTCCCATTGAAATGAAAGAGAAGATTGTAGAGGTGACAAAGTTGATGATTCTGTATGTTGGCTAAAAAGGTCTATATATTATTCCGTCTCTTCTCAACAATATAGATTAGGATTGAGAAAAAAGACCATTTTAGGGCCTACACACTAGCAGAGATATAATTAAGGGGTGTAAGAGTCGTGGATCTAGAAGATGATAGTCTACACTCTATGAAATGCACAAGTTTCCAAAGCCCTAGTCTAGGGTATAGAATGGAGTCTTACTAGCATTTTGATTGATTGTAAGAAAATCAAAAGATATAATGCGCATACAAAAAGATCTAAGATAGGGTTGTAAGAAATAGACAAGGGTTGTAAGCAAAGGGGTGGACGTTAAGGCAAGGGCCGTTTTAAGAATAATGCAATAGAAAAAGAATATGCTACTCTATCCTAGTCTATGTACATGATACATCATTAAATCAATCAATCAAATCAAAATATAACATAAAGGAAAAGGAAGGTTGGAGATACTTAGCTTTGTGCAAACAAAATTCCTGCATTGATCCCCAAGGTTAGACCCACCTTCTAAAAGAGAAAAAGAGAAGACCTAAGCAAACCACAATTGGGTACGCCAAGACTTTGTAGACCTTGCTGGTGCAGCTCCTATTCTTGAGTGTCCTAGATTCAATACTCCAAAGATAGTCCTCCAAATGTAAGCAAAACTAACTCCTACACCTTTAAGACCTTTAGAGTAGCTTGGTGAGCTCAAGAAGACAAATAGATGATAATGTGATGTGTCGGAAATGCTCTTAAAGGATGTCTATAAACAGGGGTCTTGATTGGTCATTATAGTTCCTTACAGCTGACGGCATCAACCATCGTCGATGCATTCAGCCATTGAGAAACAGAAACAGATGGTATTGACCATGGTCGATGCCATTAGCTCTAAGTAATAATAAAACATGGGGTCCCGAGGGAATGTTCGGGAGGTGGCAGGAAACTCAAGAGTTGATCAAAAGGTGATATGATGGAGGTACGAAGGTGTTGCAGTAAGTGGATTTATAGGTGATAATAAGAGGATAGTAAGAATGGGGTAATAGGTAGGATATCTAAGGTATCAATGATTACACATCAAAGTTCTCTCAATGATAATGCTAACTAGCCCGACCATATCCAGTTATCCCCACTCCCAATTATGCCTTGTGAGACATCACTCAAGGAGCTTGATGTGCCAATGGTGCTTGGGAAAAGAAAATTTAGTAAGAATGAAAAATAAGGTGTATACACATGCCCCAACCGAAGATCATTGTGTACCATAGTGTAACAAGAGATGGTCTTCTTGAAAAAACATGTAACACTAAAATTAAAATGAATGAAGTAGTAGCATAAGTGATAAAAATATGAGCTCGACCCAAATGAAATATACTTACCTTTCCACAACCAAGGTCACATATCACCTCTCATCTCGACTATGGCACGCACAAATATGTTGAGAAACCTGATGATACAAGAATGACATGGAGAGGAGACCAATGCAAGCGCGTACACAAGTAGTCAATAGGTAGGTAACATAAAGAGAAGGGGAAGAAAGCTCATAGGTGGATGCTAGGGTGGTGTATGGGAGATAATATGGTGTTAGGAGAGAAACTAATCTAGTGGGCCTAGATATAATAAGATACATGGGGTGACGTAAAGGATCTAGGTGAAGTCCGGAGAGTCTTATAAAAGAAGATTAGAGTAGATCGAGGGAACCTAGAAGGATGTCAAAATATGCTCGTCGAGAAATAAATCTACTCGAACATGTTTGTTAATAATGAGCGTTGTGAGGTGCTTTAGTAAAGAAAAGTATTAACCAATCTAAAACTCGTAAATAATGAATCACCAAAGTTTAAAATTCATTATCCCTAAACTAAGAGAAATTTGAGATAGAAGATAACAATGATCGAGAGAGAACATCATGAAAAGAGGTGCAAAATATATTCAAGTAGGGATGGTATAGGGAATGTCTTTATACCCTAATGTTTGTCACAATACTAGAATGTCTAAGAAAAGATGGAGAAAAAGATGCAAAGAAGATGCGAGAGGCTTAAAATCTAGCCATCTGACAAGAGAATATAATGTAAAAAGGAGGAAAAGGTGGCCACCACTAAGGCGACTACAAGTTCTTTATCGGAATCAACACGCTCGAACTAGATTGGAAATACTAAGATTTTTCAACATCAAGGAGTGAAGGAACCTAAATATATAAGTTTGTCTTTGGCACACAAGTGAAGCATAAAGATATCCTCTGCCAATTGTGAGATGTGATTATACCAAATGATGTTTTTACCTTCACATAAAGTTTTGCCTGTTCCTCAAGACCTCACTTAAGGAGCTATAGGCCTACTACAAGGATTAGGTGTAGACGTGAAAAGTCATGGGCACTAAATGATAGATATACAACCTCATACCCTACTCAAAAAAGCCTACTACATCCCAAAGAATCTTACGCCTATACAAAGCCAGCTATAGAGTTTGAACTTTCAACTATGATAGAGGTGTGCCAAATGATAGACGTCTACATTATTTGTGATTGAATTTTTTTATTATAATAATTGTTTTTTTAATTGCCTTTTCCTTGATTTTTCTTTTCGTACATGGACTTCTTCTTCATGATTGATATGGAAGCTTGATCAAATGGGTACGAATGATGACTAACACTAAAAAGCTTACAACTATCCACTATAAAGGAGAACCTAGAATTGGACCTTAGAGAAGAGTGTTATCTCAAAAATGACCTCGGTAAGCCCAACAACAAGTGTGTTAGGTAAAGTAGATAATAAGCTATGATTGGGTTGCCCCAAACATTATGTAAACAGTGAGTGATACAATGGAAGACAGATTTGATACTTTTGTCAAAAGGGACTGAAAAATATGGATGAGAGACAAGTCGATAAACTCTAAGAGTTGACCTACAACAAGCACAACTAACTTTAGGAGAGAAAATGATACTCTCAACCATTGTTATTCCTTTCTAAGAGGACACCTAACTACGCCAGTAGGGAACCTATGGTAACAAGTAGGTATTCATAGTGGATGGATCTTTATGAGAAGGGCCCAAAAGTCTTATCATGCAAACTCACAAACTGATAGCCAAGAGAGATAATAATCCAGAGTTGTAAAGTAGATAATAGTATCGAAAAAGTAAAAATGCAAGGTAGCATAAAAAAATAGTAGGTAGTAGTAGGAGATAAAGTTGTGAAACAAAGGCTATGACGTCTTTAGTCGGGAAAAGGTATCACCAAACTAACAATATTGGAAAATTGAGGTATGTAAGGTGCGAGCTAGAAATGGATCCATACACCAAACAATTCAATGTCAATGGATGTAAAGACATTTCCGGATCTAAAAATCAATGAGAATTAGATACCTTAATCAGCAAATCAAATTTGTTACCCAAATATGAAAATAATTCAATAAAACATTATCAAATAGCAAACAAATTAGGCAAGCTTGCTTGTTAAAGGAGGAAAAGTTTCATGTCCAACAAATCCATCAATCTTGGAGGGTAGAAACATTTGACAATAACAATAACAATTCAAATCAAACTATCGAAACAACTTCACATAATTCCATGAAATTCAAAATTCAAAGGCATTATTTCAAAGAATCAATGTAATTTACACAATCATCAAAGCTCAAAATAGTTTAACTTATCCAATTAAGTCGAATTAAATAAAAAGTTTGTTAATACAAACAATTCAATTTTAATTCCAAGCTCAATGTCAATCGCGCAAAAATAGCAACAAATTTCATGAAATAATCATGTCAAATAGACCGTCAACCCAAGTAGATAACATTGATCATGAAATGCCAAATTTATCAACATTAGGTCAAATCCAAAATAAACAATTCAAATTTGAAAATAAACAATTTCAAAAGTATGACTCCAATCGAGTAGGAAACTCAACTCCAAAAGTCATTAATTAAAATCTGAAAAGGAAAATCAATTCCAAAAGTTCATCAATTCAAATCTGAAAAGGAAAAACAGTTCCAAAAATCATCAATTCAAATCTAAAAAGGAAACTAGTTTCAAAACTCCACAATTCTGAACAATTTATCATTTTCATTATCGAAAAGCTAATTTATGTTTTTGGTGCAGCTGTCTAGAAAGATGAGACCGTATAAATTGGCCATTGGTCACCATCAAGTATTTTCTCTTTTTCTGCCCCCTAAACCGGTGGGCTTCATGCTCTTCATTGAAGAAGCAAGCGAAGAATTTATTCTCCTTAGAACCAAAGCAAGATCTATATTGATGCATGCAATCCATACCATCGTAGGAAAACTCGCCAAATCCAAAAACTCGCTTGGACCCCAAAAAAAAAAAATCGGCAAAAACTCACCAACATTCGGCCAATACTGGGAATACTCTAAGCAACTTAAAAATACTCAAATTTCTTTAAAAACATAAATTTTAAGCGAAGACATAGCTACAAAATGTATCAAATGAGCCCATAAAATGTTGGAGAAGTGTTTTCTATTAGATTTGAATACAAATACAATACAAAATCTCATCATCATGCAAATACAACAACCGGCTGATACTAGTCCCCACACTCGGCTGCGTCTCCACGCTCCTCCTAGAAGGCTGCAAATCTGGCTCGATCATGGAACTAGATGGTGGTGCTGGTGGCTCCTCTGCTGCATGTTGGAGATCACCTCCAAAGATGTCATCCAGTCCAATATCTCCTCGGAGTCTTGCTAGTGCTTCTCCCTCCATAGCCTCCCTCTCAAAAGAAGCAATCTCGTCCGCTGTGAACGCAAGGTTTTCCTCTTCTTGCCCAGTCCACTCACTATATGGATCTATCTCATCCAAATCAATGAGCTCCTCTGATGTGGCCTCAACTTTTTTTGTGCGAAGCCGGAGATTGTATTGCACAAAAACCAAGTCGTTGAGCCTTTTTTGAGTCAACTTGTTGCGCTTCTTCGTGTGATTAGTCCGAGCACGGGAGAATACTCGTCGAGTTTTGGCGAGTACTCGCCGAGTTTTGGAAAGCTATCCAATATTTTTAATTACTAATCTGTCTACAGGCGATCAAAGCTCATGATTCTTTCAGAAGATTGCAAGAAGTTGCTTGGTCCAAAAAGGTGCAAAAATGGATTTTATGAAAATAAGAAAAATATTGCCATCACTGCGTAGAGCTCGAGAAAATATGCACTTTTAGAGAAAACGACACCTGAAACGGAGCCACAGAATGAAAGTTATGGCACATGCAAGTTTTTGTTGCTACATCTTCCTGACCCTTTCCAAAAATGGCAATTTTTTTCTATTCTTGTGTTTTCTTCACCAAAAATCCAAAAAAGGAAAGAAATGCTGTCTTTGGCAAGGAGTTTTTAAGCAGTTTGTGGCGAGCATTCCAACTATACTTGGTGAGCTTTTTTTTTTTTGCATTTTGGCGAGTTTTCCTACGAGTTACTCATTTAGCATTATTTTTGGCGAGTTTTTCTAAACTCGCCGAGTTTTCAAGCAGTATTCTATCTATGATCCATACACTCCATGCCACTACCATTCTCATGTAAGTCAATCGGGAGAATCAAATGTGCCCACTTTCTAATGATTTCGACTTGACGTGGCTCTAATTGCATTGTGAACAAACGGTGCATACAACAATAGCACTATTTTGGCCAAAGCGTTCTAAGCTTCAAAGGAATCTCGGTACCTCAAGGCTCGAATCAACTTAAGAGGCCAGTCCTCGGTTCACGGACAACTTATCTCTATACCTTAGTTGTAATGTCCCCATTTCTCGAAGACCCTTAGCCTATACTTCCCGTGGGCTTCGGGATGTGCAAGGAGCGTTTTTATTAAATAATTAAATATTATTGCTGGAGCAATAATTATTTAATTATTTAATTATGAAGGTTATTTAATTTAATTCCCAAAATATAAAAATTAAATGGGGAATTAATTAAATAAATATTTAGGTAGCTTTTATTGGTTAAATCACCCTTTGAAAAGGGGACGCCACACCTAGGGAAAACAAATTGCTTTTATTTAATAATTTCCCTCTCTTAGGGATTTCAAATTTTGTGCCTCCTTACTTATAAAAGGAGTGCTAGGATCATTATTATTATTATGTTTTTGATGATATTTATTTTGTGCTCCATGGTTGGAGTTGGGATGCATGCCCATTGATTTTCTCTCTCTCTCTCTCTCTCTCTCTCTCTCTCTTGCGTGGGAGATTGTATTGAGCTGGTTTGAGATTCAATTGAAGCATTTGTTTGTGAAATTCATGTCCTTTGCTTTAGCGAAGTTTTAGATGAAGTTTGCCATTGAAATCTGCATGTTTTTACTGTAGCGATTCACTGTAGCAGCTGGTTTGTGATCAAAACAAGTGTTTCTTTGGAGTTCTTTTGCAAATCGATTTGCTGTGCATTTATGAGAATGGTACGACTTGACATATGTGCTTGATTTGGTATGTTTCACAGTCTTTATTTTGCAGCGACTTCCCCTTTATTCTAGGTGGATTAGTTTGAGTGGTTCGAACTGAGATCTATTCATATTTGTGTATTTGATGTATGAAATTCATCCCAGTTGCAGCGATTGGAATTATGATGATTTAAGGACTGATTTAAATACAATTTCCTATGTGATTCGATTGGCTGACTGTACGTGATCTCTTGCACCTCAGCGAACTCCATAGGATTGTTTAAATGCATTATGAAGTGGCACGACTAGGGTTTATAACTCTTATAATGCAGCGATCTATACCTGAGTATTTATGGAATGTTTGAATGGTAAATATTCCGATCTCTGTATGCTCAAGTGCAGCGACAATCTGAGCACGTGTGGCAACACTCTTGAGCCATTTTCGAAGTGATCTGACTGACATCAGCGACTGGGTTTTAAGTGTTGGAATGCTTGTTGAAGGCCCAAAGTATCTGGTGAATCCCATCTTGCTCTTTGATTAATATATCCTAACTTTTGTGAACCTGATTTGCATAAGATGGAGAAGATATAAGAAGTTCTGAGTGCAGATTTTAATATGAAATATTTCTGAGTAAATCGACTGGCATAGGCATGGATTTAGGATGTGATTAAGTCTCCTCTTTGACAGCAATTTGTTGGTAGATGTTTTGTGGAATACTGAGTATTGTTGCAATACATTTTATACTTAATCAAGCAATGTTTGAGGTCTGTGGCAGCGAACTGTGTTAGGAGGACCCAGATCCATATGTTTAATACATATTGTTGAGTGTTTTTTACAGCTGGGTCATGCTTGGGTTGTATTGATAATTTGGGGTCTGATTTTATGCAGTTTGAATCTGGTTTTTAATCATTGGTGGTGTTGTTTACTTTGTGAGTGTTGTATTTTCTATTGATCCTAGAAGGGGATATCACATTACTCTAGAATATCAAACAAATAAAAAATAAAACAAACCAATCTTGACAAGTGAGAGAATTCCTTTACCGGGATCAAACAGTGGAAAGTAGTCTCAAATATCTACTGACATCCATTCCACTCAAACAAGAGCTCAGATAAAGCCACAAATCAATTTCAAGTATTAAATGCTAAAATGCATTATGGTTTTTCAACAATCCATGTTTTCATTCACAAATTTGTTTCACATTCTAGGAATTTTTGTAGACATGTCAGTCAATATACCTATTAGGTCCAGTGCTGCAACTTCACTCTGATACCAAGATGTAGCAACCGGTCTTCCAATCGCCAGAATTACATCTATTTTTTTATTTTTCACTTTTATTTTCCATAATCATCCACCGGAAAAGAATTGCTACTTTGTTTAAGTCACGGTTGACTTCACCTAATAACATTGTTTTAGGTTTGTGTTGCTCAAGTCTCTTAACTTCTCATGGTCAAATTGTTGATCGGTCTTAAGTTCATTCGGTGTCTTGTCGGTTGAACCCACTAAACTATCGTTGCATAGCTCTTACCTATTGCTTGGCATCCTCGTGCGTAATTGTAATACCAAGTTCAAGCATGTTCAAAAATCACAAAGCTTCCTCTTCCAATGTTGTTAGGAGAACTTCTAGTTATAAGGCCTAAGAAGGCTTTCTCGCTTGACTAAGGTAGCAAGGTGAGCAGCCAAAGCTCTTCCCATTTGAATAAAGCGGTGAAGTGAGCAACCATTAGATTCTTATCCGACTCATTATATATACTCCAATGCTTCACTCTTTATAACTTAAAGTCTATTAACGCCAATGTATTGTCAACCCTTTTCTTAATGCAAGTTCCCATTTTCAAATATTCCGAAATGTACTCATTCCAAAATAGTTCAACCTTCAATTACCATTTTCCAACAGTATCACAGTTTTCAATCAGTATTCATTGAACCATTTTCCACCGCATACATAGTATGAGAACTTATCCTAAATAATAAAACAACCCTCATTGCATTTAGGCATTACAATCTTCCAAAGGATCTTCAAGCAATGCCCATTGTTAATATGATAATAATCTCAAGTTCAATTTATAGACAACCTCCTTCCATTAAAAACTTCTAATCAAAATGTGAGCAGGCTACAAATCATCTTACCACAAAATTCATAAATCGGTGCATAGTACAGACCATATCATGCTATGAAGACACTAGAGTATCATTGTGTCATAAGTAACCACATTCGCGAAATTCAAGCATGAAATTTGAGAATACGGTGGATTTTAAACAGAAAGGGAAAATTCGTTTGAGATTGCGAATTTAATCATACATTTGGGTAATATATACCTTGTCGCTTGAACTATGCATATGCCCATACGTGTGAACTATGCATATCACCGCCATTTGTTGAAACATGAAGGTTGAAGCATATAGGCCCACGGAGTAGAGATTAACCACTTGGGCGGCTGAGCCCAAGCGTGAAGCTTGAAGAAAGCTTAGATTTGGTTGACACTGTGCGGTGTGCAAAGAGGTTTGATTTGGTCACCGCCAGTCAAGAGCAATCAAAACCACCGTGACCACTAAATAGGTTGAATAGGTAAGAATGGATTTTTGATTTTTTAATTTATTATTTGTTTTATATAAAAGTTTAATTATTTTATTATGTTTTTAGTTAATGTTAAATTATTTTATTTATTTTTATTAAGTATATATTTTTTTGCTTATATTACCTAGGGAGAAGGCCCTTACCTGCAAAAAAAAACATTAAGAACCATCCTTAGCATCGCTCATCTAGGCTCTCATAGGAAAGCACCTTAGTGTGCATAGGATGGGGGAGAGCAAAGAGAATTTGCTTCATCCCGACCCATCATTACATACCTTATAATCACATCCAGAAAAAAAACCTAAATCCCTATACTATCAAAATTGCCAACTGGTGGCTACATTCTTATATAGAAATTTATTAAATATTACCTACGTGGCTTGGTTTAAACAGCCACCTTCATCCCTTTTTTATATCTGTTTTGAGCTCGGACACAATCTCTAGATCTGAATCATCATCCGTTTGCTCCATCTGCATGGAAGAGGCACAACAATGAGAGATTTCCACCTTTGCTTCTAAGGGGGTTGAAATCTTGCATCTTAGCTAGAACTTCTGTCCCTTTGAACCGCCAACGGGGCCTTCATAAGAACTCTGTAAGTGGCTGTATGCACATCAATCTCCTCCATCCCTAAGCGCTCTGGTGAAGAAAGGATTGTCTGAAGCGTTGGAGAGGATATTTGCACAGCTCAAACCCTGTGCCATTTCAAACATGTTCCAGCGGCCCAGGGATTGCTTGGGATCAAGCATCAAATTCCTCAGGTACCCGCAAATGTCTTCCTCCACATCATTCATTTTTTTCAGCTATAGACCATGCCCTCCCCAACCATTCTCTCATAGCAACATTCTATTTTTGTCCCCCCATCCTTTCATCAAAGGATTCCCTGCGTCCTCTCCCCGACGATAGCACACTTCCTCTTCCGGTTTAGCCCTTCACCACTATCCTACCTTCCTCTCATCCTATTGCTCATTATAGGCATGTGCAATCAAGAAGGTAGTTGCAGAGCCCCCAAAGCCCAACTGCGCTAGCCGAAGTGCCAAAAAAACTCTCCCACATCCGCTTTTATCATCCTCCACATGCTTCGCGCAACCGGAAAGACCACCAAGTACAGGTGTTCCATTTATCTTATGAGCTTACATCGACACACGAGCAAGTATTAACTTCCCCTCCGCCGGCACCCAAGCCAAATTATTTCCACATGCGGCCATTCATGGCATCTGCATCACTAGTTTTAATACCTCATTGGGAAGATCATCCTTCCAAATAATGTGGGAGACACCTTTCTTAATCATCATATCAACTCCTATGTTCGCAAGACAATCTGCTACTGGTTCCCATCACGCTTGATATGGGAGAAGATGATACTAGAAAATGAAGGTGTAAGATCAGTCACACTTTGGATGATCGAATCCAAATTCCATGCTCTCGCTCTTCTTGACTTCATGGCTTCGATAATCACCTTAGAGTCTCCTTCCACCCAAAGCTTTGACCATTGTTTCTTCCTAGCCTCCTGCAGACCTTGTAGAAGAGCCAATCCCTCAGCCTTATTGTTTGAGGCAATCCCACAGTCATGGGATAGAAGTAGAATTGGTTGACTTTCAAAATTTTGAAAAATGCACCCATATCCAACTTTACCTGGATTTCCTTTAGATGCTCCATCAAAATTCATTTTTATCAATCTCGGTGGGGAGCCTCCCATATCATTGTCCTAAACTTTCCATTCCCATTATCAAGACTTTCAACTTCAAATTTCCAAGGAATGAGCAACCACTTACCACAAAGAGCCATATCCTCCCTGCCTCTACACTCCAAATCCCTCCCCCAAGCCTTCACCAATTCAAATAAGATGATTTCAATTCTATTCCACACTTGTCTACAAGAGAGTTGCTCCTCTTTGAAAATTCTCCTATTTCGTTCCAGCCAAATGCTCCACACTACTGCTGCCAGAATTAGATTTCACAGTAGTTGTAACCCCTTGTGCTTTGTCTTCCATATCCATTGAGTAACTAAATCCAGAACTGATATTGGAAGCACCCAATCAATGCCCCATCGATCTTTTATTATATTCCAGATTCCGAAGGCAAAAGAGCAGTGAATAAAAATATGATTACTTGTTTCTTCTGCTTCTTCGCATAGCATACAAATGGTCGGTCTGTACATCCCTCTCTTCATTAAATTATCATATGTTAAGCATTTCCCTTGAACCACCAACCAAAGGAAGATATTTTCTTTCTGGAAACCTTCCTTCATCCAAATTTTCTTACTTGGGAAAGTACCTAGCTAGATCTGTTGCCTCTTGAGCCTATAGTTATATTCATACAATAATCTAACTGAAACCTCCCCATCACTTGCTTCCTCCCATACCAAGTTGTCTTCAGCTCCATTCTTTACTAATGGAGTATTATCCAATAGCCTTCCAAGAGCCTCCGCTCTCAACTTATTTTCTCCTGAATTGCGAGAGATCTGCATCCATCGTATTTTTGTTACTATATTCAAGATATAATCTTCCACTTTTGATCCCCACCTTCCAATTGCCTCCTCTTTAAGGCCTCCAATAACAAGATCGAGAGCCAGAGTCATGTCAATCAACCAAATGTCATCCCAAAAGCTTATTTTATCACCCATCTACATTCTCCACTTCAAGCTTCTTAGGATGTCTAGTTTGCAGCCTCTTAGAAAGTTCCAAATGCTTGAGTCTTTTGGGAGAACCTCCTGCTAAAATAAACGTTTTGGATTGGGGGATTCAATGTACTTAGCTCGAATTACTCTACTCCATAAGTGTCTGCTTTCTCTGTATATCCGCCATAGAAGCTTACCTCCTAGCGCTTGGTTCATCATCTGACAGTCCCTAAAACCCAGGCCACCGTCTTTCTTGGGTTGACATACATCATCCCAAGCTACTAGGCTATACTTTCTTTTATCTCTAGTTCCACTCCATAGAAAATTTCTCTAGAGACTTGTTAAGGCTTTGGACACCGAGCCAGGAATTGAAATAAAGACATGAGATACATTGGGACTGCTTGGAGAGAAGATTGTATTAGCGAAGCCATACTTGTGATCGACAACCACCTTCCTTTCCATAAGGCAAACTTCCCTTGAACCTTATCAACCACTGATTTCCATAGATTCTTCCCAACAGATCCACTGATCAATGGCATTCCCAAATAACTGTTTGGCAGGGATCCAATTGAAAAGACAAAAATTCTTGTTATTCTTCTTTGTAATTCCATAGGGACATTGAAGAAGTAAATTACAGATTTTTAGCACTCACATTTTGTCCTGCCACCTGCTCATATGAAGTCAATATCTCTTGGAATTTCCTTGCTTCCGCTACTATTAGTTCACCCATTAGCATGGTGTCATCCACAAATTGCGAATTATCAATTGCCTCTACTGTGGAGCTGATTTTTAACCCTTTCAGTTCTCCTCTCAATACTGCCTGCTCGATTGTTCTGCCCAGTCCCTCTACCATAATTATAAACAGAAATGGAGAGATTAGGTCTCCCTGTATTAAACCTCTAGAAGTATTGAAGTGTCCAGCTGGAGCCCCATTTATTAACACAAAAAACTTGGGGGTGGAGAAGCAGCTCTGAATCAATTGGATCCAATCTTTGGGAAGCCAAACCTCTCCAAGAAAGCTTCCATAAATTTTCAATTCACCCTATCATAGGCTTTAGCCATATCCAGCTTTATTAGCATTCCCGGATTCTTTTTGTGACCCAAAGAATGGATGGCTTCCTGGGCCACTATTATCTTTGACAAATTGACTCTGGCTGTTTGATATTATCTTTCCTAGGCATTTCTTTAATCTAGTGGAAAAAACCTTGGATATTATCTTGTATATTCCATTACATAGAGCAATGGGGCGGAGGGATTCAAAATAGTTCGCCTCTTTCTTCTTAGGGATTAGGGCTAGAAATGTAGAGTTCCATTCTTTAAGCATTGCTTTCCTTTTTCTACTTTCCTCTACTGCTGCCCAAACATCCTCCCCACAATATGCCAAAATTTCTGAAAGAAACCAATTTGAAAGCCATCTAGACCGGGGGTCTTATCAACACCTAGTTCAAAAAAAGGCTTTCTTGGTCTCCTCCAAGGTGACATGTATCATTAGTTCTTTGGCCTCTTCTTCTGAAATCACCTTGGGAATGTTTGAAAGCAGGGTATCTTCCCCCTATCTCTTTCTACCTCCTCTTCGGATAACAATTTCTCATAGAAGGAAACCCCTTCTTCCCTTATTCGATTTATATCTGAAATCACTTCTCCTGATGGGAGCGATAATTTGTCAATCCTATTAACATTTCTTCTTACAGTTGTAGATAGATGAAAGAACTTAGTGTTCCTATCTCCTTTTAACCACTTAACTCTTGATTTTTGTTTCTAGTAGACTTCCTCCATCTAAAGGACCTGATTAAGTTGCTCCACCTAGCTTTTTCCATTTCAAGTAGGTTCTCGGTGGCACCCTCTTCAATAATTTCCTCGTGTATCAGCTCTAGATCTAAAGATATCTCATTCTTCCTCTTAAAAATATTACCAAAGGTATCCTTGTTCCATGACGTTGCCTACACCTTCACACATTTCAATTTCTTCATTAATCTATATCTTTTACATCTTACCACCTTGATATCCCACTACCCTTGGATGCTCTTCAAAGGATGGATCCAGGAACCATGTGAATTTCATCTTGAAGGGGATCCCAATTGGTTTTTTCTTCGGGATGAAGACCGGGCTTATAAGGGTATAGGCGACCGGCTATCTTCAAAACGTCTTATTCAAATTGATAATTATCAATACCCCACTCCGGAAAATAAAAATTTTGTCTAATCTCTCCATAATTGCCTCCAAGTCTATTCCAATATTTTAAAAACCGTTCAAACGGAACCCGAATGGTCAATTCGACTTGTTTACTAATTTTTGCATGTCTTGGTAATAGAAGCTGGATCGGTTGACGATTTGGCCTCAAACCGGTCCGGTTTTGACCCAAACCGGCTAGTTTTGTGTTTGCGCAGCCTTATACAACTTTTTAATTAAAAAAATGTTTTTTAATTACATTTTCTATTTTTTATTTTTTCTAAACCCTAATTTGGTATTATATATACAACCCCCTCTATTCACTTTACACCTCTCATTGAGCATTTGTGAGCATTTGTGAGCAAAAACATTTGTGAGTTTAGTTTTGGAGTTAGCTTGGAAGTTGGAGGCTTGGAGCTTGTTTGGCATTGCTTGTGGGCTCTTTGTGGTGATATTGGCCACCTCTATTTGTGAGCACCTCTCTTATTTAGAAGGATTTGGAGGCTTGGGGCAGCATTGAAGTGTTCATTTGGAGTGAGTTTGGGGGTTGTTTGGCATCAAGTGTGGGCACATTGTGGTGGTCTTCACATCTACATTTGGACGGTGCAGCCCATATACAAGCTTGGAGTGTTTCTTCACCTCATTTGTGTGCACATTGAAAGGTATGTTACATTTTAAACTTGCCCCTTATTTGTAAATTTTTTAAATAGGAAATCTGGTGTCCCAGCATTTTACCCCGAAATCTGTGACTACCCTATTTAAAAAAAAAATCGTACTTTTAAAAATAATGGGTCGTTTTGTGTTTTTATTGCGAGAAAGTTTTTGCAGACCTTTGTGTCAAGATATTCCCGAGGAGCCATATAAGCCGGTTTCGACAAATACCCAAATGCCCAAAATCGTTATATTATGCGCATTTGGGGTTTCCTGCGAGAAATTTGTATTTAATTATTTTGAGCCCCGTTTGAGGCAAAATGTGCTCGGTTTAACCTTGTTGTGATCGTACATATCAATATTCCCATATACCAAGTAGGGTTTTTAACCGGGAATGAATCCGGGCTTTATTTGTGACTTCCGCAACGTTTTGTGTTTTTGGTGTTTTTCTCGTTTTGTTTTTTGTGAAATTTCTCTAGATCAATTCCTTTGCCGGTTTGGTTTGATTCTTTGCCTAGAGTATCTGAAGATCACATATGCACGTTATGCCAGAAGGAATTCGCCACCAGGAGGTCTGGTTCTCTCGGAAAAGACGAAATCGTGCACAAAAAAGCTTCTTTACAGGTAGGCGCATTTTTGAAAAAGAGGTTTTAAAGTGGATCATGGGATTTTTGGAAGCAGCAGGCGGTGGGAATTTTGTACCTGCCTAACAGGTACTTTTTCCCATGGAAGCAACACCACTTAAGTCACAATGGGAAAATTAGAGGCAACAGGCAGGCGGGAATTTCTTACCTGCCTTGCAGGGTAAAAATTCTCATTGTGAAATAAAAGAAAAATCACTTAAGGCATTGATGGGATTTTATTACCTGCCTTGCAGGGTAAATAATCTCATTATGAAAGTCAAACAACTTAAGTGGATCATGGGATTTTTGGAGCTGCGGTGCAGGGTGAATAATCCCATTGAAAATTGGTTTTTAAAAATAGAAATTGCTTATGCCAAAAAGTGCGACCCCTTTTGGGAAGGAAGGGCAGCTTTAAATGCATTAAATTAATTAATTTTTTCTCCAAATTTGGCACCAAGCTTGTGGAAAAGTCAACAAAGGGAAAGTGGATAAAAGAAATTAGAATTAGACATTCTAAAATTAAATAAATATTATTTATTTAATGCAACCCCTTCATGTCAAAAAGTGGGCCCCATTTGGGAGAGGAATAATACTTTTTAAAGTATTAATTGATTTAATTAATTCCTATTTTCAGTGGTGAGGTCAAAGCATATTGTGAAGCTTAAGTTGTTAGGAATTAGTATTCACATGGTTGTTAGTTTATTATAATTGGTTAGTATGTTTATATTGTTATAACAAATGTATAACAATATATTAGTATGGGAAGGTTATTGTTTTGTATACTTCCTATTTTATAGGAAGTTGTTCAACAACATTCCTGGCTATATAATAGCCATTGTATTAGCATGAAATATATAGAAAATATAATATCGTTTTTGTATTACATCTATGTGCAATTGTACCAAATTCAATATTTGGTATCGAGCCGTATTGTTTCTACCGCATGTGATGGGAAAGTAAATTGTTTGCAGGGCGCATATTATTCTTCATTGCCCCACGTGATGAGATTTCTCTGTATTCATTGGAACGCAGCTCAGAACAGTTGTTAAACGGATCGTTGCTTTCGCCTAAATCTCATCTCGACTTTGAATTGAATGATATACACCTTGACGCCATGCATCTAGCTTGATGCCTTCTATGAAATACAAGCCGTTTCCATCCAAATCCCCTTGACAGCCTGTATTGACATCTCCTCTCCTCCTGCGCTCTTCCGTCTGTGTGGACGCGAAAATTTATACAATTCATTTCACTCGACTGCATCGATAGGTGTCGGAATCGGATTGGACGCGATCTGTGTATTGTAACGTTAGTTACCTGGAAGAGTTCAGTGGATTGGACAGAATGTTTGGTGGTATTCTGCATATCGACCTCCAAAATACTACATCGGTTCTACCCTGACAGTGGGATCTAGTTTCGATTCATCGCCCATTTAACAGCGGTTGAATGTGCTGAGATGATCTAGAATTCCATGTCCTTCATGCCCATGATATTGGCTTGTCAATTGTCAGATGATGCAGCAGAAGCATGTTGGCGGTTTTCTCCACCTGCCGATTCTAGATCAATTTGAACGACATGCACTCATAGTATGGATCCACGTGCCTGCTCTTTACCTTCGTTCGGTCTTTAACATATGTGCTAGATTCATTGTCTAGGTATTCATATCCATTCATTTAGTTTTGTTTTGGTCTATGTTCAGTTAATACGTATAGGTTTTTTCAACCGCCTTGTATTACTCACTATATTGTCAAAATCCTTGGCCGCTGCCATCTTTTCCATGTCATATGTATGTTATTTTGGTAATGTCCTCTTAAATTCCAGTAAAAAATTAAAGTTGAGTCATTCAAATTGATAAGTATTGTTTTGAAAGTTAGATGTCAGTGTAAAGAGTCATGTCGTTAACAGTATAAATGTCTTATATAGCACCATTAGTGTGTTTGTCGTAAAGTGTCATGATATGTATATATGATAAAATAGTCATTTTTGTGTCTATTTTCAAAAAAGTCAAGAGTCAATTTTTGTTTAGTCGTCAAAAGTTCATTGTGGAGAAAGTTCGAAAAATAAATAAAAAATTTGCCCGCATTTCAATTTTGGACGCATTTTCGCATGACGCGACGCCTAATTTTGGGGGGTGATATTGAGCTTCATGTCCATATTCCGCTGAGTTAGCAGCATCATGAAAATGGAGGAAGGAGGCATCGGAGGAAGGAGGTCGAACAGCGACCTCTCGTCAGTCATCAACGACGGGGCCGCATGTGGCGTGGTGGCATATGTATGGTGTGAGTATATGATTTTCAGTGTGGTTTCCATTTTCTCAGTGTGCTTCAGTTTGCAGTGTTCCTGTTGCTTTGAGTGGTGTGATTTATTGTTAATACTGGAAAAGAATTGTATAAGAGAGCAGAAAACTACGGAGATCCTCTGACTGCAGAGATCCTCTGACTGCCGTACTTCGTTGGAAGATGATCGGTCAGTGAATACGTTCATTGGCAATGGTGATCATGTGCAGCAAGATCAAGACAACAAGATCTAGTTAGTATGATACAACACAATACATTTTTCCCTTTCTGATTTCTTATTTGGAATTTCACATTGTGGGGGGGAATACATACCAATGTTCCATTCCCATTCTGCACCCAAAATGACTTAGTCAAGGAAAGCTTCCAAAGGGCAAAGTGGCGTTTTTATCTTTGTTCGAGATCGAGTGGCAGCGATGATCAATGACATGAGACTACAATTAAGAACATTATGATTCTTATAGGATGTAATGTGAAATTTTTCAAGATATATCTTCTATTGTGCGTTTTGAGATATGCATGTTGTGTTTCCTACATAATTCCACGATGTATGAGCATAGTGGTGAACAGTAGCACCGAGAGTAAGTCGGTTCATGGATCTTGAAAGAGTTTGTGGGAAGATCAAGAAAACCACATGAGGTGGACAGTTGATGAGGTTCCTGTCACGTCAAGGTTTGTGGTAAGCCTGTTTAAAACCATGGAAGGAGTGAGCCTTTCTTTTGATCAAGGTCATGAGTCACAGAGTTGGACATGCCACAGGGGTGAGCATACTGCAGAGGAGCATGTGGATGTTTTTCTACCATGTAAACACTAAGGGGGGGAATGTTAGGAATTAGTATTCACATGGTTGTTAGTTTATTATAATTGGTTAGTATGTTTATATTGTTATAACAAATGTATAACAATATATTAGTACGGGAAGGTTATTGTTTTGTATACTTCCTATTTTATAGGAAGTTGTTCAACAACATTCCTGGCTATATAATAGCCATTGTATTAGCATGAAATATATAGAAAATATAATATTGTTTTGTATTACATCTACTGTGCAATTATGTACCAAATTCAATATAAGTGAACTGGAAGTAGAGAGCTAAAATTAAATAAATATTATTTATTTAATGGCAACCACAAGCACGCACAAAATAGGCGCCCCATTTGAAGAGTAAAGATTATTAATTAATTAATTAATTGCCAGGAATAGGAGGGGCAATAATTAATTATAGAATGATGAGGGTTATATAAGCATGGGCTGCCATAAGGATGAATTAATTAATTCAATAGCAAAGAAGTGCAGCCTAGACAAAAAGTGTGCCCCATTTGAAGAGGAATTTTGCTCAGAAGAAGGTTTAATTACTGCTGGAAGCTTCCAAATTTGGTGCCTAGGTTTGAAGGAGCTTGATTTGTGTCTGAATAATTGTCTGCATAAGTGATACAAGTGCTCAGGTGAAGTTGGTAAAATTCATGCTTGTTTTGCATGCAAATAAAACATCAAATTTTGGGGCAGCAAGCTTGATATATGCAGATTTTTATGATTAAAATCCATTGTTCATGTTCGGTTGCCATCTTTGTCTGAATTAATTGCAGGAATTCATTATAGGTGCTTTTATAAGAGAAAGGGAGCTTAAATCAATGTCCAATACATTGAACATATCCTCCAAATATAAAGAATTATCCAGATCTGCACCGGTTGTGAAAAATTCCGGCCGAATAAAGAGGAAAAGAATTGTTCAGACAAAGATAGATACAACCATGGCAAAGAGGGATGAAAAGAGAGCACAAAGAGTCATGCATCACTTCTAAGTTTGCAGACATTGGAGACACAAATCTAGGTCCAGAACCTCTTTTTGAATTGATTGACAGATCCAGAGCAGGAAAGACTTCCCTCATGCGTGCAAATCAAACGGAGTGGAATCATTCGAGATGCAAAGCATTTCCATTCACATCACGGTTGCGAGTTTGTCATAGAGTGTGCTAGGTCTTACCATCCATCATCTAGATCATGGCCCGAGATGCTACGGGGAAAACAATAAGCATGTGTCGGGTATTGAACGGCTTCTTGCTGCATTCGGAGACAGAAAAAAAGGAAGTTGTGGCTAAGATAGATGGGAAGATGCTGAATTACATGTTCGACAAGTATATTCAGTATCAGAACAAAAAGAAGATATAGATGTTACAACTGGCGTGTCTTTCTTCTTCTACTTTTTCTTCTTCTATTTTCCACGTTCCCGAGATGTAATTGTAAAACTTTAAAGTTATTGGTTTTGAAACCATTACTTTAAGTTATGTGGAACAATTCTATTAGTTAAGTGACAGATGTGTCACTTGAAGAGGAATTAGAGGAAGATGATTGCCAGATGTTATCTTTACCTTTTGTTTATGTTTCAGTTCAGTTGAGTTTCCCATTTGTACTTTCCCTTCTACATTCTATAAGTAGGAGAAGAACCTTCGAGTTAAAGATTAGAATTTGTAAGTAGCATTCTTGTGTTCCAGACTTTGTGCTGAAACCCCTGATAGCCACTTGAAGCAAAAGAATACAAAGGAGCAGATTTCCGGAGAACTTTGTGTCACGGTGCATTTTGTTTCTAGCTTTTATCTCAGATCTTCTAATAAACTGTGTTATTTTAGATCTAGATCTAGAGTTGCCTTTGTTTATAATTCTGTGTGTTGATATCTATTGGTTTCTTCTATGTGCATGCAATCAACTCTGTTATCTATTGATTGGGTTGCACATCTTCCCTATTTCTTCCCTGTGTTTTATTATTTTCTTCTTCTATAAATATTTCCTTTCTTTAAAACTTGCTTACATTGCGAAAGTTATACTGACTATGGTTCATGAGCCTGCATAGTTAAAGTAAAACCCCATATAGATACTAGCATAATTTAATTGACAAATCGACACGAGAGCCTCACCCAGTAAATGAGGGAGATTTATCTCATGACTGCCTAGGTTTTCAGCTATGCAGAAAATCTAGCCAACAAAATCTGAAATTTATTTTGTTTTTATTTGCATTTTCAGATTTCTTTGCATTTGCAATGGCCCCCAAAACAAAAGACCCTACATGGAGCCATGCAAACATAGTTGATAATCAAGTTTTTTGTAAATATTGTAAGAAACACATCAAGGGGGATTCATAGGTTGAAACAACACTTGGTTGGTCAAAGAAGCCAAGTTTGTCCCTGTGATGCACCTGATATTGATGCCATTAGGTTGAAAATGAAAAACTTGCTTGAAAAACATAAAGATGAGAAGGCTAGGCAAAAAGAGACGGAAGTTGAAATAGAGAGGAGGGAACATGCCTTGAGTGTTGAAGGATCTTGCTCTGACCCTTCTGTCCATGTTAGAGACCCCTTTCGGTATATGCCTCCCCCATCCACTCATAGTCAAGAAAACCGGCCTCTAAAAAGAAAGACCATTCAAATCTTTTTCCATCTTCCATGCTGTTAGTGCCTCCATGCCAACAGAAAATCAACCCACCTTGGATAACCATTGGAAGAAGCGGCTTTTGAATACATTGTTAGATGGTGGTATGATGCAGATATCCCTTTCAATCTTTGGCCACTCACCTTATTACTAGCCTATGTTTGATTCCATTGTTGTTGTTGGTAAGGGCTTCAAAGGCCCTAGTATGCATGACTTGAGAGGATCACTTTTGAAGAAAGAAGTTGCATCCATAGATGAATATTTGAAGAGTTGTAAAGCATCATGGGCCAAAACAGGATGTACTATTATGTCAGATGGGTGGAGTGATGGCAAGAACCGCACCATAATAAATTTTCTTGCCTCTTGTCCACAAGGTACTATGTTTTTGAAATCAGTTGATGCATCTGATAGGGTGAAAGATGCAAATTTGTTGTTTGAGCTTTTGGATGAGATTGTTGTAGAGGTGGGGGTGGAAAATGTTGTACAAATCATAACAGATAATGCCTCTATGTTCTTGCTAGTAAGATGTTAGAGGCTAAACACAACAATATTTTGGACTCCATGTGATGCACATTGCATAGACCTCATGCTTAAAGATATATGAAATAAAGATTGGATCATGAACATTGTAGAGCATGCCAAAAGCATCACCAAATACATCTACAATCACTCATGAGTATTGAACCTAATGAGGAAGCACACCGAGGCAAGTGAACTTGTTAGGCCACCCATCACGAGATTTGCAACAAACTTCCTCATGTTCGATCTCTTCTTTCCCAACAACAAAACTTCCAAAAGATGTTTTCAAGTGATGAATGGAATGCATCAAAGTGGAGCTGCAAACAAGATGGGAAAGACACAAAGAAGAAACTTTTGACAATTTATTTTGGAAAAAAACAACAAAGATTGTGAAAGTTGCCAAGCCTCTTGTTAAGGTGTTGCGGTTGGTGGATGGGGAAAAATTAGCCATGGGCTACATTTATGAGGCTATGGATCAGGAAAAGGAGAAGATAAGGGCAACATACAAAGACAGGGTAACTAAGTATGGGCCTATATGGGAGATTATAGATAATAGATGGAACAATCAACTCCATCGCCCTATACATGCAAGTTGGGTATTTCTTGAACCCGAAATATCATTACAGAGCTCAGCTTGGAGAAGATCAAACAAGAGAAGTAAAAGATGGATTGTATGAGTGCCTAGAGCGCATGGTCCTTAATGGTTTGTATCGGGTTCACCGACATATCAGTTTCTTCAGCAGAGCCACAAGTACCTTTGGGAAAAACCTTGCAAAGATTGCAAGGATGTGGACCAACCAGGTAAGCAATTCTAAGTTTTTTGAAGTTCATTTGATTAAAAATTTTAATGAATAATCATGAATTTTTAGCATAAGACAATCTAATTTGTTGAATTATGCTTTAAGTTATAAGTTTTACTTTTAATTTTTAACTTTGTGTTTTTATCGTCATTGTTTAATAATTAAACATTTACATTTTTTATTGCAGCACATTGGTGGGATTCATTTGGTAGTCAGTGTCCTCAATTGCAAAAGTTTGCAATTAGGATCCTGCACCAAATTTGCGGTTTAGGTGCAAGCGCAATCTGTTCCATCTTTGAGCGGATTCTCATGAAGAAGAGAAATCATTTGGAATAACAACGGTTGAATGATCTTGTCTTTGTGCGCAAAGACAACCTTCTACTAAGGCGCAACCGATTCTTGAACCGAAGACACGATATAGATACCATTGTCTTGGATGATATAGATCCAACCTTAAATTGGGTAGAGGGGAGTCAGCCAACAGAGTTTGATCCCGATGACTTGGGGTGGATGGGTTTGGATCAGGATGATGAGCCATTAGCAACACCGCCACCACCGTCACGAGACAAAGCAGGCACTAGTCGCACTCGTGCTCCTCCCTATGTCAATACGGTTGTTGCAAGAGATGTACTTGAGGATTTGGATGAGTCCAAGTCGAACCAAAGGCCAGTGATGATATTGATGAGGATGACCCCGAGGATTCCATTTTCAGCAGCGGTGTAGAGTTTGATTATTGATCATTGATGTCATCTAGTTTATTGATTATTCTAGAGTTTTGTAACTTGTAGCATCGTAATGTATCAATGATCATAACATGTTTTTGAGCTCGGACAATGGAGGCCATTTAGAGCCTCATTGTTTATGTATTTTGTTTTGGAATCTCATATGTGATATATGTATTGTGTATTGGACTTGGAGTTCGTGCCATTTTGCTATAAACCCCTGTCTTACATACGTATATATAAGAGCAAACTTTGCATATTTTGTGTGCAATTATTGGAATCATGGTTTTTAGTCTTTCAAATATATTGTTTTCATTCAAAATTTAATATTTTATGTATTTTTTCGAAAACCGGTTCATAAAGTTTGAACAGTCCGTTTCGATTCGGTTTCGTTCGACCCTTCGTCGATTCTGGTTTGACCCTTGGCGATTCGAGTCCGATTTTTAAAACATTGGTCCACTCTCCTATTTGTCCAAGTAAAGAGGCCATTCTTTGGTTCGACATCAATTAAGGAAAGGTTGTTGCAAAATATATTGAAATCAATCGCGATCGAGGAAGAAATACCCTACCTCTTTTCTTCTCCTCATCTTTCAATATTGCATTAAAATCACCCCCACCACCTTTTTGCAGTCCACTTGTTCCAAAGAGACCCGCTATAACCTCCCAACATGCTTTCTTTTCTTCTACACCTGTTGGCCCATACACATTAGTCACTATAAACTTATCTCCTATTTTGAAATCCCAAAATTCCATGATGATACTCCACCTATCCTTGGCAATCACTTGACCCCTTAAGCTCTTGGGATTCCACAATGTCACTAATCCTCCGTGTTTCCATTAGCATCTACAAATTCATTTTCACCCGTGAACCAGATATGCTTACATACACCTACCAGTTCCTCTTTTTCCATTTTGGTTTCTTGCAGAAGAATAATGTCGATTTTTGAATTCCCTTAGTCGCTTAACCAAGCGAGTGCATCAAAGGAATTTAAACCTCTGACATTCCAACTTATGATTTTCATAATCTATGGGTGGAAGGAGGTGTCCTTCCACCAGCCACATAAGCCTCTAAGGTGCTTTGACTGCCAATGTCAATATTGAGCTTAGCTTCCATTTGGGCTTTGAGAGCATTGGGCTTCCTTCCGATGGGCTTAGCTACCCCTGTATAAGGTTGAAATTTTCGATTAGAGGAAGCCAGTCTCTCAGACTTCCTTTGAGGAGTGTTAGTAAGTTTTTTATTCGGGTTAATCTCTTGTAGTACCAATAAATTTTTTAATCTGCTTCTCTTACCCTGACACCACATTTCCACACCCCGATCCTCCTTATGTCTAGGGGAGTCACTTTTGTCCAATTTATGAAGTTCCTTCTTAGCTTCTTCCTTCACCATTTAGACGACTTCCAACATGATCTTAAGATATTCTGAATTCAAGGCCCTTTCCAATTTCTTCAATTCTATGTCTTGATCAAAAACTTCCTGATCCCAAGCATTAGGATCCAAAACAATCTTGTGGAGGGAGGACTGTAATGTCCCTTTTTCCCACCTAAGCGATGGTTTTCTTGCCATCCCTTCTCCATGGCAAAGAAGAAGAAATGAAAGAGAAGACCCTTAGCACTATATAATATATTTTATCTAATAATATAATGAATTTTATAGTGTTCTTTTGTTCTATACAGGTCGGCCTTGCCTAATTAAGTTTTGGCGCCAAAGGAAAGATATAAAAGGAGAAGAGAGAGTTCATTTGCATCTAGCTTGGCATATTTTCTCTATACTTGGCAAAGAGAGCTTGTTGCTCCTTAGTCATCCACTTGGGGACGAAAACCCTCATGTGAGGTCTTCTTGAAGGACGAAAACCCTTCATTAGACTTGGGTGAAGGACGAAAACCCTTCATCACCATTTGGCATTGAAGAAGGAAGCTGATTTGAAGATCTTTTTGGCATTTCCAGCAGTTATACTATTTTTCTAGGGTGGAGCGACCTACCTAGGGTAGGGTTTGAGGACATAGGCAAAGAATTGGAGCAAACTGGTTTTGTAATCAGATTTGTCATATTTTTAAAGGCCGGAATCTTGAGTTGCATGATTTTTGGAGACTTCTATATCTATATTTCATAATTATTTCGTGGCTGCAATTTCCAGTGTGTATTTCATTTCCAGCAGTGTGTTTTCAGTGTTTGTTGGTTATATTGGCTTCTAAAAATATCAAATATCATATATAAAATAGTGGCAAGTTGTGTGGATGTGTTTCATGGTGTTTTTGGCATCTTTTTAAGCAAGTATAAGTCGCTGGTTTTAGTGTTCAGTCTGCTGCAATTTTCATTTTCAGATTTGCATTTATAATATTTGATAAAACCCTCAAAAGGGTTATTACAGAATAATTGAATCAGGTCCATAACTACTTCTCATGTCGATGCATCAAGTTTACTTACTTAGAATTCGCCACAAGGAGCACGGTGACACTCTAACCCTCAAAACATCAAAAATTCTAACAAACAAATTAGTCTACAAACTCCTTGCCTTAGAAGAGTTACCATTTGTATCTTTCACCAAACACAGAGATACACCTATCCAACCATCTCCCTTAACGACTATAGTGGTCATACCAAATTAATTGGGGAGAGTTCTACACTGACCTCTTAGATTTGAACAATAATGACCCCAAAGTTGCAGAGGAGACGCATTTCCTATTACTTGGGATGCGTCTCCAATATAGAAGATGGGTATGGAAATGTCTCATGTGCCCGAAATGATTTGTAAGAGACTTTCAAAGCCTCCTTTCGTTTTTGTAAACCGTAAACACGTCCCCAAGAGGTTTCAAAATGAGATGGGTTTTGAGATGCTTGCATTGAGATGGACTTCAAGTGGCTTGCAATTGAGATGGATTTTGGCCTCGAGTTTCTTGTAGAGAGCCCCAACAAACAATTTGGAAAAAAGAGGTAGGTTTTGAATCTCCAATTCAAACTTCAATGTCGTTTTGCTTTGTTTATGCCTTTAGAAATATACCTACCATTTTTGTTTAGAGACTTAAACTTGTCTTTGTTGTTTTAAATATTGATCTTCATGCACCACATTCACAATCAAATGACAATAGGAAATAGTATTTAAATGGCAATATAATGTGTATAAATGACATTTACACTATTGTTTTGGTATAGTTCAACTTATAAATTGTACTCATAGTTGTATGGGTTTTACGTTTTTGGTTTTCGGTTCTTCATTTTTAGTTTTCTATTTTTTTAATATTTCATATGATAAATTTTATCTTATTTAAATACTTAAATATGATTTTATTTATTTTAAAACAATTTAAAATTTAAATAATCATTTTTAAAATTTACATATTTTTAAATTTTGAATCGATGTTGATAAATTTTAAAAAAGTATAAAATATTTTTTTATTAGGTTACCTAGGGAGAGGGCCCTAGCCCTTTGTGGCATCACTAGCCCACACCGAGTCATGGAACCATCTAAGGATGGAAGTTTTAAGCTCGGCTAGCCCACGGATTAAACCACATTATTGTGGTGCCCTATCACCAGGGTATCCAAACCGTCATGTAGTAGGCCGCCTTAACACGGAGTCGAGATTTGAACCTTAGACCTCCCAATTACAAGGAGACCCAAGAACCGTTACACCACTACTCGTTGGATAAAAATATATAAAATATTTCATGCATATATATATCTCTTTAGTTATTATTTTTATCTTTTTGCATTTTGTATATAATAGCTAGTAATTTCTTAAATTCTTTACCTTGAGTCTTATAGTTGGGTCCATAGATAGGGGTTATATTTATAGATAAGGGTCATATATATAGACATAGGTAGGGGTCCCAAGCCCCGAGTCTATATGCCCTAAGCTTGGACTACCGTTGAGTGATTGTAATATCCCCTTTTGGGATATTATCCAAATATGCAATTTAATTTATTGAATCGACTCTAGGAGTAAACCCTCTTAGTTCAACCTCAAATAATCCAATGTTAGCTTCAATAAAACCTAAATAGGGTTGGAGTGAGCCAAGGTGGTGGATTAGATGGGAGAACCAATTAGGAAATTAATCACTTCAAATCTGAAATTAGTGGACATGTTGATGCATACATCAATGAATTTCAACATATAACAATGATAGTGTCGGAGATGCCCGAGAAGAGAGTAGTGATGATATTCATAGAGGGTCTTCATGACAAGATGAGGGAATTGGTCAAGGTTCTTAAGCCTAGGAAGTTGCATGATGCTATTCAGACGGCATTACATTTGGAGACATCCCCCACTTCTTATCAGCCCAATAAGAAGTTTCCCACGAGCTCCAAGCCATTCCAGCGTTCCACTACTCAGCAGAAGAGTGCACCCCCTCCTAAGATGGATCAAGAGACTCGTAATGAGTTGAGGAGGAAGAAGCTTCGATTTTATTGCAAGGATCATTGGGAGCCTAGACATTGCTACCTTGGTAAAGGCAAGGTGCACCTCATTGAGGTAGTTTCGGATGGGGATGATGAGCACTTACGGGACAAAGACTCAGAGAGCAGTGATAGCGGTCATGATGAGGGGCAGCCCCTAGATAGAGCTTGGAGAGGATGAGGCATTGGACTCATCCAACGTCACTATTGACACACTTCAGAGTCCCTAGGTACCATCCTTTTCGGATGAAAGGAGTACTTAAGGGGCAGTGGGTTGTTTGCTTGATAGACAATGGAGCTACGCACAACTTCATAGATGATGGGTTTGTGGCGAAGCAAGGATTACAGGTTGAGGACTTTGAGGGGTTTAGTGTACGAGTTGCAGATGGATTTTTATGAGTTGCACTAGGAGGGTGTAATGTCCCCTTTTTCAGACATTATTATTATTTATTTTTCATTTGCATTATAACCCCTGGCATGCCTAACGCTACAAGTGGAACTCTCTTTAGTTAGTTTAATGTGCACATAGGGTAGTTACTTTTATTTATTTAATTAAAAATAAATAAAGTGCATATAGTCTTAGTATTAAATATTTTAATGAGAGTTTATGTTTTCCCTCCAAAAGGGAAAGGTCGGTCTTTATTGGATATTGCACCCCTTAGTTCTATAAAAGGGAGGTCGCATTTCCTTAGAAGGTTATGTTGATTGATCATTTTGATTTCACTCCATGCTTGGAGTATTGGGATGTATGCCCTAGCTTCTTCATTGTGCTCTCTCTCATTGTAAGCTTCATTTGGATCTATTGTTGAAGACTCTCAAGTGAATTTTAGATCTGCCATTATTGCTTGAGCTATTTCAATTTTGGCGCCAAGTTTAGAGTGTGAAAGTCATTGGTATTGCTCCTTTTATTTCTGTTGTTACTGCTGAAATTATTTTAGCCATAGCGACTTGGTTTGGTGATGATTTGTTCATGTTTTGATGCCATAAATGCTAGATTTGCAATCTGCTATGTTGTTAATTATTTCAGAGCAAAGGGCTAATTTTTGGTGTATTTGGAGGCTAGGAAAGAGCTGGAAATTATTTAATTAATTTCCTCTAACCCTAGCGACTTGAAATCAGTTTTCTGGGGCTGTTTTGGCTAGGTTTTAATGCTCAGAAAATTCAGATCCTTAATGCAGTGGAAAGCCCTAAATTTCTAGTTTATTTTGCATCTTGTTTCACGGAAAAACTCTAAGTATTGAAGGAGTTATGAATTTTAGAAGATTTCAGCTGTCTGCAAACTTTTTGGTTGTGATAAATTAATATTTATTTCAGATCTGCAGTTTTGGGGTCAGATTAATATTGGTTTTGGTTGTAGAAATTAGGAGAAATAAGAAGAAGTGATTCTAGATTTTTTGAAGTAGATTTGGTGCCCTAAATGTGCTGGGCCACCTATTTTTGAGGCCAAAATTAGGGTTTCATATGGGTTGTGCAAAAACTAGTTTTGGAATATTATTCGTCATATTTTTGTGGCCCAATATCCAAAATTTCAGCTCATTTGGACTTCTCTAGCCAAAGTTATGAATTTTTGAAAATTGCAGCAGTTCAAGGTTTGAATATTAATTGTTTTCAGCTGTGTGTGATCAGATTTGTGTTAATTCCTAACTTGTCCTAAAAGGGGACATTACAAAGGATTCCTCAACTTATCATCTAGTTGGGGGACTACACATTGACCAATGATTTCTATGTAGTTGGTCTTGGTGAGATTGATACAGTTTTGGGCATTCAATGGCTACAATCCCTTGGTAGGTATGTGCAGGACTTCAAGCGGATGGAGTTAGAGTTTATGGCGGATGGGAAGAAGATTGTGCTTAGGGCTCTTTTTGATGGTGGGCCTAGAGTTGTTTCAACACATAGGATGGAGTCCATTGTCAGACATGGAGAGGTTGCATGGGCAGCCCAATGTTTCATTTCATCCAAATCTTCTTCAGATAGTGGACAACCCTTTCATGTGGATATCCAGACAGTACTGGATAAGCACGGCCCAGTTTTTGGTGACATTCCTCCAGGTAGACCACCAGACAGGGGATTTGAGCATGTCATAGAGCTAGAGGAGGGTGCCAAGCCCGTGATTACTACGCCTTATCGCCATCCTAAGAAATTCAAGGATGAGATAGAGAAGGCCATCAGAGAGCTTTTGGATATGGGACATATCCGTCCTAGTTCTAGCCCCTTTGCTTCTTCAGTTGTATTGGTGAAGAAGAAGGACGGGACCATGAGGATGTGCATTGATTACCATGCTCTCAACAAGAAGACTATTAAGAACAGGTATCCCATTCCTCACATAGATGAGCTATTGGATGAGTTGCATGGAGCTATCTATTTTTCGAAGATTGATCTTCAATCAGGATACCACCAGATTCATGTTCGTGAGGAGGACATTCACAAGACAACCTTCAGATGTCACTACGGGCACTATGAGTTTTTGGTGATGCCATTTGGTCTCACTAATGCACCTGCTACATTCCAGTCATGCATGAACCATCTCTTCAATAGCAGTTGAGGAAGTTCGTGCTAGTATTTTTTGATGACATTTTGATTTACAACAGGACATGGGAGGATCACTTGAGGCATCTTGATGAGGTACTTAGCATCATGGAGACACAGTCTCTATTTGCTAAGATGTCCAAATGCGAATTTGGACTTACAGAGATTTTGTATCTTGGGCACGTCATTGGGGCCAACCGGTCAAGGTTCACCAGGAGAAGATACAAGCTATGCAGGATTGGCCTCCACCTAGGAACATTTCAGAGTTGCGGGGATTCCTAGGATTATGTGGTTACTACAGGAGGTTTGTTAGAGGCTATTCGAGATTGCAACTCCATTGATAGATCTTACACGGAAGGGAGCATTCAGATGGATAGATGAGGCACAGGTGATATTTGATAGGCTCAAGGTGGTTATGAGCACTTGTCCAGTTTTGGCTCTTCCAGGATTTCTCTCACCCTTCATTTTGGAGTGTGATGCTTCTGGTTTGGGTATTGGTGCAATTCTTATGTAGGACCGCCATCCTATTGCCTACGAGAGTAGGAAGTTGAGAGAGAATGAGAGATTGTACTCCACCTATGATAAGGAGATGCTCGCCATTATGCATGCATTGGCGAAGTTCAGACAATATTTGGTAGGTGGGAAGTTTGTGGTGAGGACCGACCACAACAGTTTGAAGTACTTTTGGAAAAGGAGCTCAATGAGAGGCAACAAAAGTGGGTCAAGTAGGATCCAGGCATATGATTTTGACATTGAGTATGTCAAAGGGAAGAAGAACGTAGTGGCTGACGCACTTTCCAGGAAGCCACATCTTGCTGCCCTATTTTCTTTGAGCAAGATTTCAAATTGGAAATCTCAACTATTAGTTGAGTATTCCAAAAAAAAAATGGCATGCGAGATTATGGATGGTAAGATTCAGGATGAGCGGTAAGGTAATAGCTGATTTGATTTATTATAAGGGCAGAATTTATCTAGTTCCTGAATCTAAGCTTAAGGGAAAGATTCTACATGCCTTCCATGATGCACCACTTGCAGGACATCCAGGTATTTCAAGACATACAGGCAAGTTAGAGAGAGATTCTCTTGGAAGGGTCTCAAGGAGGATGTCCTACGCCATGTTCGTGAGTGTGTGACTTGTCAACAAAACAAGTCCAAGCATACTTTTCCAAAGAGGTTTATTGCAGCCCTTGCCCATTCCAGAGCAGAAATGGGAAAGCATTTCGATGGATTTTATCACAGGTCTTCCCATTGTGCAAGGGAACGATCGCATTTATGCGGTGGTTGACAGAGTTGACCAAGTATGCACACTTCTTCGCTATTCCCACCAGCTTTAAGGCACCACATGTGGCTGATTTGTTCTTTCGAGAAGTATTCAGATTGCATGGACTTCCAAAGAACATCACGTGATCGGATAAAGAGGTTTTGAGCACATTTTGGCAGGAGCTTTTCCGATTGGCAGGTACAGAGTTGACTCGAGTCGAGTTACCACCCTCAGATTGATGGACAAACAGAGATTGTGAACAAATGGATAGAGGGTTATCTTCGCAACTATGTTTCGAGGCAGTAAAAGGCATGGGTGAGACGGTTGTATTTGTGTGAGTATTGTTATAATACTACTTACCACATGTCTATTGGTATGACCCCTTCCGAGCATTGTATGGATATGATGCAACATCCTTTGTTGATTTGGCTTTTGGGGACAATAGAGCTCCTAAGGCTCAGGAGTGTTTACAGGATAGTCAGGATATCCTTAGGGCACTTAAGGATAATATTCAACATGCTCAGAACCAGCAGAAGATGTATGCGGACCGGCACAGATTGAGAGATCATTTGAGGTGGGAGACATGGTATTTCGTGTCTACAACCATATAGACAGAGTACTCTCAAGAAGAGTGGTGCAGAAAAGCTTAAGCCTCGGTTTTATGGTCCATACAAAGTATTGAGGAGAGTTGGAGAGGTAGCTTATGAGTTGGAGTTACCTTCTGAAAGTAAGATACACAATGTTTTTCATGTGTCTTGCTTGAAGAAGGCATTAGGGCAGCACGTGGTTTCTTCTGCAGAGTTGCCACCATTGGATGAAGAGGGAAGATTGGATCTAGTTCCTGAGGAGATCTTGGATAGGAGAGAGAGGAGATTGAGGAGTAGAGTGATTCGAGAGTACCTGGTTCGGTGGAGAGATTTGCCATTGGAGGATGCTACATGGGAAGGAGAGTCTATACTTCAACATCCAGCTATATAGTTCCTTGAAGGCAAGCAATCTCGGGAAGGGATGAATGTATGTCCCTCCTCGAGTGATTTTTATTGAAGACCTTTGGCCTATTTTGTCTACCCGACGGCCAAAGGGTGAGCTCAAGGGTGACTTAAGTTTATTAACTTTATTATATTGTGCTAAAATTAAAATATAATATTATGAAAGCACATATAATAAATTAATAGACTTAATATCAAATTAGAACTTAGAAAAGTACATTTAAACAAAAGCACTTATTTTAATTGTAATTCCTAAGGGAAAATGTGACTTGCTCCATATAATATTATGAAAGCACATATAATAAATTAATAGACTTAATATCAAATTAGAACTTAGAAAAGTGCATTTAAATAAAAGCACTTATTTTAATTGTAATTCCTAAGGGAAAATGCGACTTGCTCCATGGGGTCAAAAATATAAAAGTGTGCCAAACTTCCCTTTAAAAAATGCGATTTGGCCTAGGGAGGTGCAACAAAGGGGAATGAGCTGATTGGATGCAATGGAGGTCACTTTGGGTCCCTTTTTCCTATATAAGGAGAGGTCGACTTGCTTGTAAGACATTTCAGATTTTTATTTGATATCTTCTCTTTGCATTGAGAGCTTTGAGCTTTTCTGCAATTAAATCCAAGGACAAAAACCCTTAGGATTTTTATACTCTTGTGGACGAAAACCCCAAGAGCATTGAGAGGGATTTCCACTCAGGAAATTCTACAGATTTTTCACAGATTTCTCCATTTCCAGCAGTGTTGTTTGAAGAATAAATTGCAGCAGTGACTTCCAGATTTTTCTAGAGTTGGGCGACTTACTTTTTGGTCAGTTTATGCCATTTCAGAGCCATTCCAGGTCTGATTTTGTATGTTGTTTATTGTACTGCATTTTTGGAATCAAAAGCAATTAAAATCAGAATTTTTGGAAGGGTTTAAAGAGGTATTTCAGTCTGATTTTCTATGCAGATTTCTGAACTGTTTACAGTCACTTTTTACCTTTTAAAAATCAGATTTGATACATATTTTGGCTTCTAAAATTATTGTGATCAGTTTGTGATATTTTTGGAATTATTAGAGTGTTGTTTGTATTGGGTTTTCACTCAAACCCTAGTTGCACTTCTCCTAATAAATTCAGATCTGCCTTAGTTTTGATTGCCATAACCCTCATAAATCAGTTGTGTTTGTAATTGATCTAAAATTCGTTTGAGGGCAAAGAGACCCATTTGGGGATCTTTCATAGAGAATGTGGAGCTCAAGGGAGTTTTGGAGTAGCTTTGCTTGTGATTTCTCTTAGTATTTGTTCATTAGGATGCTACGTGCCAAGTAGAATGAATGGCCTCTTTAATAAGAGATGAACAACTTGCATATATATGTGTTATGGATCTGTAAAAGTCGAATAAGGCCAACTAGAAGTGTACCAAAGGAATTCAAATTGAAAAAAGCACCGTTGGAGGGAAATGGACCAAAGCGAAGAAGTCGGCCCATAGATATGGGAGTTATGACCCTTCTTGTTCTGCTATGGTCCCGATGATGCATGTGTGGGTGATCTGGGAGTTGGAATTGCAATGTGCGAGGGTATAGCCTAATTTGATGGAGCAATATCACTGTTATGCAAACAAGTATGTTGTATGTGCAAGTAAGGATGAGTGAGATATAGCAACGGATAACATGGTTGGCCAAATTGAACAAGTGTGGGCTAATGTAACAGCATTGTACAATTGGTGTTGTTGCAAGACATGAATTACCACGAGTGTCTACACCATGTCAATCTCTTTTAGACTAACCACATAAATGTCATCACTCATACAATGTTTACCCTAGGTGATGCTAAGTTGTTCAACCTTCTTCTTCGCAAGGCATAGAATAGCCATTTTCTGCAATGATGCTGAAACCTTTTACATGCTTTGTCTCCAACCCTCTTCTATTTACCAATCCTTCATCTATGAAATTGTGGTTTGGCCCACTAATAATCAATACTATAATGTCATGCTTGAGAAGAACTCCGCAAACTTTAAAGGGTTGATACTATGGCGTGCCTGCGAGTGTAGCAAGAGTGTTGCCCTTAATATGTAGCTCTTCTTTTGAACCGGACTCTCCATTTGATATCACCTCTATGTAGAGAAACTCCTTTCTTAAGATGTAATGTCCTCTTTTTCAAACTAGTTCATTTTGGAGACTTCTAGCCCATTCCACTTCCAATGGGCAAGAAGGAGGTGAACAAGGGAATTGTTTGTTGTGTTTTTAGTCTTTTTGTAACCATGTACATTTTTCTTTCATAGTTTCTCTTATGCGCAGGTCGTCTGCGCTAAACAAGTGAAAAGACAAGTTAAAGTTAAAAGCAAACATCCTTATGAGGTCGATTATGGCGAAGACGACCTAATTAATCTTTGACACCACCAAGAGGATATAAAAAGGGTCGCGTGGACTCATTTTGAGCAACTATCTTATCATAATTTACACTTGGTGTTTGGGCTGATTGCTCAATTACTTTCCACTTGAGGAGGAAAAACCTCTTGTGTGGCATACAAGGAGGATGAAAACCTTCCTTGTGCAAGTTGAAGAACAAAAACTCTCCAATTGGTGGTTCCTAAAGGGTTCAAAGAAGGTGATGTTGCTAGTTTGCAGCTAGGGTTTGAAGGACGAAGACCTATTAAGGTTTCTACATTTATTTTGGACAGTCTCGTAGGGTAGCGACTTAGGTGGGTGAAGTGTTTAGTGCCTTCTAGGGCACATTTGGGTCATTATAGTTGTTATTCACTTTCCTCATAATTTATAAGGCTGATTTCTCATTTTATTGTACTATGGGGTTTTGGAATCCTTGTTTCCAGCCCTTATTGCTAGTTGTATTTCTGTTGTTATTTAATTAATTACAGCTGTAATTTATCTCTTATTTATTATTTATTTTGAAGTATATTGGTTGAATAAATATCTTCATCGTTGAATAAAATATTTGAAAGCATTCTATTTCATCTTCAGCTTGTTCAATGGAAATTGATGCCATTAAGTGACATACGAGTTCACTGCCATAGGAGGATTTATACACTTAATTTCAGCTGGGTTTAAAGGGCGTGTAACGCCTAAAAGTGTGGTTTCAATTCGCTGCTATGGTTTCAGACCTTTTATTGCAAAAACAGATTTTTTCTCATTTGGGTTTGAGCCCAAACCCTTATTTTCAATTTCAGCCCTAGAAAAGGACATTACAGTGGTATCAGAGCTTCGATTTTCCTAGCTTGAGGGTCTTCATGCTAGAGGGTGATAAAGGATACATTCATTATCAAAGGAGAGACAAGAAGAAATCAGATCAACCGGTTGAAGAGCTTAGCATGGCCCACCAAGGTTCACAAGAGGCCAAAATCGATAGGCTCATTGAAGGGCAAGTAAGGTTGGCGGACACCATGGATTTGTTGGCCCTAACCCTACAAAAATTTCATGAACCAAGGCTCCAAAATGGCGAAGGCAACTCATCCGAGTTAATACTTCATGGCAGCCCCAAGGATCAACTTATGGATCAACCACTAGGCCTACTTTCCTTCCAAGGGAAGAAGTCATTTGGAGATGGAAACAAGGCATTCAAGAGAGCGTAATATGGGGCCAGCTATGAAGAATATTGGGCCTTTCGAATCAGATTCGTGATGCCATGTCATTCACTCAGTCGAGGGTTGATGAAAGGTAAAGTTGGAATTGGACCAAGGTCTCAACTCGGAGTTATGCCCAAGGAAAATAGGAAAGATGTTCCATCCCTAGAGGGAAAGAATCCCCATTTGTGATTAAGGAGGACACTCAAATTTGGTGGGCACCGAGAGGGAGCAGCCCATGGAAAATCCCTAGAAGGACCAATCACTCTTCCTAGGGATGAGCCATTGAGTGATTTTCAGGACAACAATGTGAAGGGCATGTGTTTGATGAGATGGAGCATGAACCCAAGAAAGAAGGGAAATATGATACGCCAAATTGTAAGGATGAGATGCTATGAGATGGCCTCATCATCCCTTGCACCAAGAGGTTCCAACAACTCAAGCGCGCCTTAGGAAAGCACATGGTAAGTGGTGATTTCTACGTGAATTGTAATGAAGATACGGATTTGGCACTTGGAGTGCCATGGCTACACTCTTTGGGTAAATTTACCCAAGACTACCAAACCATGGAGTTGAGGCTCGAGCTTGATGACCAAGAGGTTGTGCTTCCAAGCATGACACATGGGATTCCTCAAAATGCTACAGCCAAGAGGAGGGGAAGAATTTCCGGAAGAAGACAATATGGGCAATGCATAATGAGGTAAAACCTACAATTTTCTTTTCAAAACAGCAGTCATGTTATAAGGATTTTGAATTCCTAATTGATAAGCAAGCTCTTGGAGGGAGTGCTCCAATAAAAGTAGAAGTTAAGTTCATGAATTTTGTGTTTAAAATTGAGTAGGATGGTTGTTATCTTGTTGTTCTGAGCATTATAACTCAGCTGGGATTTGGAGGTATGATTGGAAGTAGTAGGAGTCTTGATTTGTGGGATTTCAAGCATGTTGTCATGAGTTTTTGTACTGTTATAGACATTCCCAGCTTGTCCAACTTGTTGTTTGGTGCCACCCAAAAGAGGACAGTCATGAGAAGGGATAGTTTCCAATCTTTTGGAGCATTTTCAGTCAATAATGACTTGTTCCCAGCCCCCACTACATTGTTTTTGAGGAGATTCATGAAGGGTTTTCAGTATGACAATTGTTGTACCTTCCTTTCACTTGTTGTCATAGACATTTCCAGCCCCCTTTCCATGTTGTTGTCAGCTGTATGAGAGTTTCCAGTCACTATCATCTTGATTTTAAGGAAGGGAATGCATGGATACAACTATGTTTGGGACAACATGGTTGGGTTTTTGGGATTCCACCACTTGAATGAAAATCATGAGGAAAATGCAAGCCATGTAAGAGAGCTAGCTTCCATACCTACAAGGCATTAAGAAATGATATTGGGAGATCTTATTTCTTTTAATGTGTTTGTTCTTCATGTAGGCACGAGAATAAAGAAAAAGAGAAACTGAATTTATTATCCACCCAGGCATATGGTGAAGAATATGGGACTGCAGCTGAAGATTAAGATACCATAATGGAGGATGGCAAGTTTGTGATTGCAAAAGGTTTCATTTTGCATAGAAATAGAGTCCCTCCAATAATTGCATTGGGAGTAAAACATAATGACTTTGAGGAAAGTACAGCCCAACCTAGTACAGCAGGAAAAGGGCAGCCTAGATCACCTTTTGGGCAGCCAAGGAGGCCACTACAACAAGGTAACTCTAGGTGTTTGACTTTGGATCAGTTTTGCATGATGCTCAAATTTGCCTTTCCGAGTTTGCCGTTGAGTGAAGAATGCAATCAAGAGTTGGGGAATGAGGTGTTATCTACCCCAAGTGAGAAAGGAAGTGTTTTTATGGCAGCCATGAGCCGAACTGCCATCACTGATGTTGTGGTCATCATTTCTAGCAGCTCCCACCTAAATTCAGTTGCTTTTGTATTTGGGAATATGGAGTGTTCTTCCACCTTAGTTGACAAGGATGGAATGATGAATGAGGATGCCACATTGAGACATGGATTAGCTTGTCAAGTTTTTGTTTATTCATCAACTTCTTGCTCTATGACTAAGATTACAGCAATTTGGATGACGTTTTATACAGCTAAGTATGCAAAGGAAGAAGTTGTTACTGCTATTTTTGAAGTTGAAGATGAAGAGGACTTCAATGAAGAAAGGGGCAGCGGATGTCTGAGTTTGTTTGGGCAAAAGCTTCGTCGCTTGCGATGTGCACATGATCTAGATTATGGGAGCACTACAACATGTTCCTTCACCTTGGTATGATGGCACTTGGGTATGAGAGCTTGAAAGCGCTCGAGTGCAAGCAATTTTGGGCACTCAAGTGATTTTGGGAAGGGAAGACGGTAATGTCCCCATTTTCAAACTAGTTCGTTTTGGAGACTTCTAACCCATTCCACTTCCCATGGGCAAGAAGGAGGTGAACAAAGAAACCGCTTGTGTTTTTAAGTCTTTTTGTGAGCATTTACATTCTTTTTTTCATGGTTTCTCTTATGAGGTAGGTCGGCTAGGTTGAAGAGGTGAAAAACCAAGTTAAAGTTAAAAGCAAACATCCTTATGAGGTCGGTTATGGGGAAGACTCCCTAATTGACCTTTGGTGCCACCAAGAGGATATAAAAGGGGTCGCTTGGACTCATTTTGGGCATCTATCTTATCATAATTTTACACTTACTTGGTTTTTGGGCTGATTGCTCAATTCCTTTCCACTTGAGGACGAAAACCCTCTTGTGTGGCATACAAGGAGGACGAAAACCTTCCTTGTGCAAGTTGGAGAACGAAAACTCTCCAATTGGTGGTTCCTAAGGGCTTCAAAGAAGGTGATGTTGTTGGTTTGCAACTAGGGTTTGAAGGAGGAAGAGCTATTAAGGTTTCTACATTTATTTTGGACCCTCTCCTAGGGTAGTGACTTGGGTGGAGGAAGGGTTTAGTGCCTTCTAGGGCACATTTGGGCCATTGGAGTTGTTATTCACTTTCCTCATAATTTATAAGGTTGATTTCTCATTTTATTGGTATTTTGGGGTTTTGGAATCCTCATTTCCAGCCCTTAATGTGAGTTGTACTTCTGTTGTTATTTAATTAATTATAGCTGTGATTTATCTCTTATTTCTTATTTATTTTGAAGTATATTGGTTGGATAAATATCTTCATGGTTGGATAAAATATTTGGAAGCATTCTATGTCATTTTCAGCTTGTTGCATGGAAATTGATGCCATTAAGTGCCATTACAGTTCGCTGCCATAGGAGGATTTATACACTTAATTTCAGCTGGTTTTGAAGGGTGTGTGATGCCCTAAAAGTGTGGTTTCAGTTCACTGCTAGGGTTTCAGAGCTGCTGTTGCAAAAATCAGATTTCTCTCATTTGGGTTTGAGCCCAAACCCTTATTTTCAGTTTCAGCCCTAGAAAGGGACATTACACAAGAAAACGGTGATCGGATGTCCATAGATCCTTACATGAGAAGCACAAGTTCTTTCTCCGAATTCATTTATGGTCCCTTCTTTTATCCTTGGCTTCCGGAACGTGTTGTTTTTAGCTGCCTCAAAGTTGTTGTTCTTGCCTGCTCAAAAGGTGTTGTCCTTGGTTGTACTAAAGAAAAAAATTTACCCTTTGGAGCTGATGTTTCCAGATCTAATGCCTTCTTAATTGCTTCTTGAAGAGAAAGAGGGTTAAAAGCTCTTACCAATCCCTTGAGTGGTTCAACCAAACCCTCAACAAACAATACCACAAGTCTCATTTTAGTAACATTCGATACCATCACAAATAGCTTCTGAAATTCAGCTACATAGCCATCCATTGTGTTGTGTTGTGTTGTTTCACTTCGCTAATTGCCTAAAGTGAACTGGATCAAATCTCTCAACTCAAGTCATGTCCTTGTGTGATCAGCCCATCATTCATGTGTTATTCCCTCAAGATGAAGAGTTGCAAACTTGATAGCTTCATCTTCTAACATTGGCCTAAGGGATAGGTGGGTATCCAGCTTCTGTATCCATGCTCGAGTTGTACACTTGTTGGAACCATCAAAGGTGGAAAGTGTTAACTTGCCCAAAGCATGTTGAAGATCCCTCTGATTTGCTTGTGGTCTAGGTTTTGGTTGTGGTCCACCTCTATTTTTCTTCAAACCCATGAAATTTGCAAGAGATATTTCATCACGTATCTCAGTTGGAAGATTTTTATATTCCGCATAGCTAGCAGCAATGTAATCTACCATCAAAAGGCTGAATTTCCACCTCTAGAATAGCTTCTTCCCTAAGAAGGAAATTGGGTTGGAAAGGCCTAACAAGAGAACCAATAACGGTTCTTTGAGGCTGATGGTTGTTGTTTTCCCCTAAAGAACTTCCTTCACCATTTTGATTTCTAGGCACATGCATGTTTTGCATGGTATGAACCAACTGAGCCATCATATCAGCCAATCGCTCTTGCCCTTGGACAAGCCTATCAATCCTTGCATCCTCTGCATTCCTATCAGCCATATTTACCTTCTCTTTTCCTTTCCCAAATTCTGGATCGGTTTGTTCAAGCCCTTCCTTTGGTTCTTCTAAACCCTTCTTTTTCTCTCTCTTGGTAATATTTGAATTCTCTATCACTACCCTGCATGAATATTAATTTCCCAACAGGATGGCAAGAAAACCGGCTCGATACTACTATAATATCCCCTTAGGGAAAAAATAAAAAAAATCTGGATTTCTAGCAAACCCTTATGGAAAAATACAGTAATCTGATTATTTTATGCAAACCCTCAAAATAGAAAATACCCAAGTCTGGAAATTACTGGTAAATCATAAGAAAATACAAATTTTTGCATAATAAATGACAGCCATGGATAAAATATTGAAATTTGAATTTTTGCACTGAAAACTGAATTTTTATTTATTTTCCAGACTAAGAAATAATGGAAAATTGCAGCTGACCATACGTAGGGAAATAATGCCAAAATGTTGGCCCAACTGACTGAAGATGACATTTTATGGCTGAAGTTGGCTATTTGCAAGCCCTAGGCACCAGTCCCAACCATACCACACACTATAGCAGCCTCCAATGAAGTCGTCCAGCCCTAGGAGGGTGACGTCAGCCTCTAAAAGGGCTCCAAAATGGAATAACAGTCCACCAATTCACTGTCCCAGCTGAATAGATGATGCCCTAGCCGTAAAAATCCTGAGATCTGATCTAAAACGTGCCCTAGCTGACAAATCAGATCTGAACTGAAAATCCTTGACTGAAAGCACAAATGTAACTCCTAGATGGAGTCACCTCTGAAGATTGGAGGGTTTTCGTCCTCTAATCTTGTTGCAATGGAGGGTTTTCATCCCCAACTACAGAAGGAAGTTGGAGCAACAGCTCAAAACCTCAATGACAAAATAGAGTGTATGCAAAAAGTGCCCCCAAATGACCCCATCGACCCCTTTTATGCTTTTTCATGGCACACATTACGAGGAAAGGTCCCCAAATGGGTCGACCACTTCTATTTTGATATTATGTTTTACTTTATCAAAAGTCACTTTTCCAACAATAAAACATAAGTTGCCTTTTTAAATGAATATAACATGAAGTTACCTTTTTGACAACTTAAATTAAACTAGTGATTTATTTCCCTTGTGACTCCCTTTTCACGTACGGGAAATAAAATAGGTTCAGCATTTTCCTCCAGATTAATTTTGACAGTGGGGACATTACATACAATGACAACACGGGTTTGAGTATAACGTAGTGAGGTTTTCAAATCTGTGTTTGACATTAAGTTTGATGTCCATTTGACCATCACAGAGCAATTTCAACCTTAAAGTTGACCATCACTAAGAAGTTTTTTCTTTTTGATGGCAACATTCAATCAAAAATCCTAATAAATTGGCCATGAGGTGGAGTTTGGAGCCCTTTCTCGGAAAGAATTTTTCAATCTCGACATACTATTGTAGCTAGATAGATGCCATTCTTCACCACTCATTTGAAAAGTGGTGATGAAGGTAATGGAGTCAATAATCTATGTGGTATGTGAAAAATCCAAAATAAGAACCTCAAGATTGATATCTCTCAACATATTTCAAACAGATGTACTTAAGATATTTGCACCGGTTATCTATCATTAGTACACTTAGGGACATAATACTTGAGGAATATAGCACAACATTGGTCACTTACATTAGGTCCCATCCATGGAATATGTTTCCTCCAACAATACCTCAACCACAATGTCCGCCAATCACACTCCCTTACTTCCTCATGTCAAAATGCAACTTCTTACAATCACTCACCATACTGCCAATTGCACAATGCTCCTGGACTTTGGGGGACGACAGGGCTGACAAAGAAGATTGCATTGATACCGATGATGAGCAAAATGTTTATAATGAGGATGACGGTCGTCACACACCAGGGCTACCAGACCCTCTTACTACTACTCTTTGTCTTCCTTATTCCTTTATATTTGCACCAGTTATCTATAATTAGTACACTTAGGGACATAATACTTGACAAATATTGGTCACTTACATTAGATCCCATCCATGGAATATGTTTCCTCCAACAATACCTCATCCACAATGCCCCGCCAGTCACACTCCCTTACTTCCTCGTGTCAAAATGCAACTCCTTACAATCACTCACCATACTACCAATTGCACAATGCTCCTGGACTTAGGGGAGGGCAGGGCTGAGAAGGGAAAATAAGATTGCATTGATACCGATGACAAGCAAAATGTTTATAATGAGGATGATGATTGTCACACACCAAGGCTACCAGAGCCTCTTACTACTACATTTTGTTTTCCTTATTCCTTTCATGAGACTGGACTTTTTTGCACCAGCAGCCCTTTTCGCTGCACCTCCCTCTTAAGTTTGTTATAGTTACTCCCTTGTCTATAGGGGATGCTGGGCAGCAAATATAGGTTGGGCTGAACCAATTTGGTGGACAAGTTAATCCAGCCTTGAGAGTCCCTCCAATCAGCTTGTTACGGCCCCAAGGAAAAAAGTGTAAAAGCCGAAGGAAGAGCATTCCCAGTTTTGGGATGGCACCTGGTTGTATTTATCAGAAGCAGACCCTTCACAGACTAGGCCAAATGATTTGCATGCCACAGACAAGCTGATACTTCCTACCCCAAACATTTTGCAAAAATGGTACTCATAACACAAGTGCCCCTCGACATTTCCAATGTGGTTCAAAAGCTGAACGTTACAATTTGGCAATCTCAAGTACAACTGAATTTGAATGAAGCAGACGAAATTCAAAACTTTGTGAAACAAGAGTGTCACTTAGAGTTATGCGGATTTTTGTCAAGGAAAGTTGTCTGGAACATAACACTCCTAAAATGACCCAGCAGTGGCTTCCTCTCAAACTTACCCTACCATTGCTCCTCTTATCCATAGTGTGTTGGAGTCCTTCCACACAATCAAGCATATTTTCTGATATCAATATTTGATTCTTCAGTTAACCATGTCTGGTGGCTTCAACTTGAGAATAAGAAGGATAGTGTTTGCCTTGAGAATGCAGACTTAAGGGGTCATGGAGGATCAGTGTGCTCGTTTCTGAGAGCAGCTCAGCCAGCAAACCCAGCTTATATAGGCTCAGACTCGTTGCATATGAGCAAGAGGTAACTCAAGTGAAGGGCAAGTTGCAAGAATAAGTGTGCATGGTTAAGTATTCACCTGAGCGTGAACTTGTGGAAAAGCATCATCTGAAGCAACACACAGAGGGGATCGATGCATTTCGATCTGAACTAAAGCAGCTGAAATTGTAGAGAGCAACCTCTTCTGGATTACTTTCCATTGGAGCAAATTTACCCACAGGGACGGACGTCTTCCTCTTACCCCTCATACTACTTGAATTTGTACGGGTACCATCGGAAGGCATTTCAACTTATTCTAAATTGAGGAAAAATCTAGATTGTCGTAATTAATAATAAATGCATCGTTGTTGCCGTTATAATTATTCTCTTGTTGCCTTTAGGTAGCATGTTAATGACTCTTTAGTTATGTTTCATTGTAGTTAATGGTTGTATGTTAACTGACAACTGTCCAATTTTTGTCATATAAATAAAATGATCTGCATTGGGGTGTGCTGATGTGTCAAGTCCTCAATGTACCAAGCAATTGTATTGATCACTACTTTATGCAATAGTACTTTCTTGCTAGTGCAGCTTTCAGAGCAAACAGTACCTGTTTCAGATCTGAAAGATCAAGATCCCAGAAGTAGTGATCGCCAAATGTATCAATATCCTCTTTCATTTTCTCCTTGGTTAAGTCTGAAAGGTTAAGAAAGTACCTGTGTTCATGACCAAACGCCCAAATAATCCAAATAAACCAATTAACTCGTCAATAGAAAACAAAACAGAACTACATGGTGACCAGAAACTGCTCTTATCATCAGTCCACTTAGAAATAAAAGTTTATATGGTCAAACTACTACTAACTTTGCTCGTAATGGCAAGAGAGACTTCTGTTTACAACAATCAATGACCCAAGAGTAATGAATGACATCTCCATGCTTCACTGCAGCTTGGTATTTGATTCCTGCAGTTTTTACAGATGAACATAGTGAAAATAAATTAAAATAACTTCTTTAAATAAATAAGAGGTCTTGGAAAACAAGGGACCAACAGCAACATCTTGATATTTTTTATGTTCAATTGATAACACAAACACAGAAAAGCAAGGACCACCTCTCTTATCAGCTGCAATGGTCTGAGATACTGAATCATTTAAGTTCATTGAGAAAGAACCTCCATATTCCACCACCATTTTGTGAAAATTCTCCAGTGAATAACCAGGAGGAACATTTACAAAGTCTATAAAGTAAAGGCATCAACTTTATAACAAAGATCTGAATGTAAACATCTTACAGATAGCGCCATCAAACACCAGTCAAAAGACAATAACAATAGGGAGGGGAAACGGAAAGAGAAAGGCATGGTCTCTTATTTATTGATTTCCCTCTAAGTTCCTTGATTCCTTTTACAAGGACCCTTTCAGACAATGGAATTGATAAAATAGTTCTTCATTTTGCATCACAAATCAAAGAATGTACCCAGGCAGAAATTGTCATTTAAAAGTAACATATTATATACTAAAGCCACTTTAAAAGGATACAGAACAACAGATTTTTAAAAATCAATGTTTCCGTTTAACATCAGACACATCGGTCATAAGCATATGAGATGGTACAACAGTAAGCATCTTCTTTTCTCCTTTTGAAGCTTGTTTTATTTGTTTTGGTTTCCATTGATCCAAACCCACATAGTGATCAGCACTCTGTGTACTGCCACTTCTTGAAAGTACTAAGCCCACAAATGCTGCCATAAACACAATTCATGGTCATGTGTTTTCACTCCTTCATTTTCAGCAAACAAACTAAAAAGGAATTTATGTAGGAGAAGACATATATAATCAAGAGACCCATGGTGGTAGTCAAATAGAGCTTACTCTGCACATCAAGGCATTCATACCAAGGCTTTTCATATCGCACCCTACGTATGCGTGGGAATCTTAAACTATAAGGAGAAGCAAAGACCTACACAAAGACAAATGCAATAATTGTTTTCAAGGATGTGGATGCATTCAAAATCCATTTAACATTCTGCACTTGCAATAGGAATTACAAAAATGTGTGAAACTATTCACTCTGCCTATGAAACAAATTATGAAGTTAATTTGAGAAAACGTTGCCTCCATTACCTCTGACTTAATCATCCGAACATCACTTGTTATCTCAAGTATAACTGACCTGCTTCACAAAACATGTTAAAGTAAAAGCTATCCTCAAAGAACAAACATTAGCTTCATCACATAATTGGAATTTGAAGCATCAAAAATAAAGAAACAATTCTACAAACTTTTCTGGTTGATCAATCCAAACATCAGGTCTCTCCTTTCCATTATTTGTCACTGTATAAAAGCTTGGCACATTTGAGTTCTTTTCATTTCGCCTGTGGCCAATAAATATACATGAATAAAATAGCACATGAATTTGTTTAATCATATTGAGTGAAAAATAAAATAAGATAGTCGTAAGTCAAGCCTGCTGAAAAACATACTGCAGAATTATCGCACTAAAACAACCCAGATCACATTCATGTCATTTAGATTTGTAAAGAGCATTATTGTATATGGGAGGTCTAATAGCTGGTTTACTTATTGAAAGAGCAGAATATGTTTATAAGAATAATTTTCTTTTCGAGATTTCACAATCATCATAACAGTTTAATATTCATATGTAGATAATGGGAAACATGAAAGAAAATTGTCATTTTCTGTAATTTTCACAAAGAAAAATATGAAATTCTCTAACATGCAGAAACAATCATTCAAATTTGCACAAATTACAACCCCATTTCTAGTTCAAACAGGATGAAAGATTGAGTTGGTTGCTACAAGCACTGTCAAAGACAAAAACAATCCTTGTCAAAGGCAGATTTAGTCTTAACCTCACTTTGATGTGCGAAGCCATTGAAAGGACCAAGGCGATAGATGGGTTAAACATCCTTATCATCAAATTTTGATATTCAGAATGCACGTGACAGGATTATTCAGGGCATTATTTTAGATATGCTTCTGTTTGGGTTTTGATACAAACTTCATAACACACAGTGGAATTTTTTTCCCTGGAACTTCAACCAGGTATAAAGTTAATGGAGAAAAAATATACACACCAAGTCAATGTGATATATCTAGATTCTGGTCTGGCACTTATCTTGTTGGCTAGATTTTCGCATAGCATCAAACCTAGGCAGTCATGAGATAAATCTCCCTCATTTAACCGGTGAGGCTCCGTGTCGATTTGTCAATAAAGATGTGTTATTATCTATCGGGGTTTTACTTTAACCACTTAGTTCATGAACCATAACTAAGAAGCTAGGTAGCCGTGCGTGGAGTACGGTTCGGGTGCACGGTAATGGGATCCAGATGCGTCGGTGCACGGCAATTTTTTTGGAGGCCCGGCACGGCACTTGGGTACGGCAAGACAAAAACTATATAAAAATTAAAAAATATATAAATCTCAACCTTCTAAATAGGAATTTAATTATAAACCACATATTATGTATATGAAAAACAAGATAAAAGACAAGTTATACTATTAACTATAAATTTATAATAATGTACAATATATACAAAACAAATAAAATTAAATTCAGAAGATTCTTTCAGAAGATTGCAAGAAGTTGCTTGGTCCAAAAAGGTGCAAAAATGGATTTTATGAAAATAAGAAAAATATTGCCATCAATGCGTAGAGCTCGAGAAAATATACACTTTTAGAGAAAACGACACCTGAAACGGAGCCACAGAATGAAAGTTATGGCTCATCCAAGTTTTTGCTGCTACATCTTCCCGGACCCTTTCCAAAAATGGCAAATTTTTTTCCATGCGTTTTTTCACCGAAAATCCAAAAACGGAAAAAATTGCCAAAAAAGGAAAAAAACTAAATCGCAGGCCTGCAGGGAGAACACTGCCCGTACCCGCGCCGAACCGGACCCGAACCTTCTGAATTTAAAAATGCGTTTGACCTTTGTTTGACCAAAAAACAAAAAAAAAATTAAAAAACGCGTCAAAAAAGGGTCCGGTTTGGTGCGGGTTCGGCAGAGTTCTCCCGCAGCTGGGGAAATCTGGCGGACGCGTCACGACGAGGCGTGCCGGCCGTACTCGGGCTGCAGGAGAACCCCTGGCCGAACCCACGCCGAACCGGACCCGGACCCCGTACCCGCGCCGAACCGGACCCGAACCTGCCGCCCTTAGGGGCCGAACCGGCTACCTAGCTAAGAAGTTCGCAGTTAGCAAAGTAAGCATTTGTTTAAGAAAGGAAGTATTTTATAGAAGAAGGAAGTAAAGTAAATACGAGAGAAGAAATTGCGAAGATGTGCATCCCAATTAGTAGATAAGCAGAGCTAATTGCATGCACATAAGAAACTTAATAGATATGAACACATGAATTATAAAACAAAGGCAGCTCTAGATCCGGATCTAAAATAACACAAAGTTTACTTAAGAGATCTAAGATTTAAAAGCAAGAAACAAAGTACACCGTGACACAAAGTTCTCCGAAACTCGCTCCTTTGTATTCCTTTGCTCCAAGTTGCTCTCAAGGGTTCAAAGACAAAGTCTAGAACTCAGGATTGCTGCTTACAAATTCTGATTGATTATCACCCGAAGGTTCTTCCTCTACTTATAGAATGTAGATGGGCAATTACAAGTTGGAAGCTTTAGTTGAACTGGCACATGTGGAAGTTGGAAAGAAACAACTGGCAATCTTCCTCCTGGAATTCCTCTTTGCGTGACATGTATGATTTGCAACTGAAAATAGAAGCTTCTATTTTGCATGTCCGCCACCTATCTCCAAGTAATTGACTTCTTCAAGTAATGGCTTTTAAACCAATCACTTAAGTTGTATAATTGAATTGATCGCTCAATTACTTTGTCGTAGGAAAGAAGAAGGAAGAGGAAAGCTGACTTTGTCGGATGAAAGAAGAAGGAAGAGGAAAGCTGACTTTATCCTTTTTCATGTCTGCATGCAGCTGATTCAAACTGGATCTGGAAGCAGCTGGATCTGGAAACAAGCTGGAATTGCAAGCAGTTGGAATTGGAAGCAAGCTGGAATTTTGCCTTCGCATTGTCTTCTCTTTTATCTTCTCTTTTATCCTTGAAGATTTTGCAGCTTCTTTACATTGTACATGCATCGTCTGCAAGGTTGGCCGTAGATAACTCATCATCCTTATTTTTAATTGCATATGAGCAATTAAAAATTCTGGAAAGCACTCAGGGTGAATGAAAATTCAATGAAGGCTTCAACTGGAAGATGAGAGCACATGCACAAGGTCTTGGAAGGAATTTCCCACGCACTGTCTTCTTCATGGGCTGCATTCGAAACAAGAGGATGAAGCCTTTGTGCCAAAAGCTTTTGCAACTATAAGATCTGGATCTGGATCTGCATATGGATTTGCATCTGGATATGGATCTGCACCTGCATAACAAATTCTGGCAACTGGGCTATGGATGGAAAAGCTGCAGCTCGAATAATTCCACTGCTTTTAATCTGCACGCATGAGTGAAGTTTCTCCTGCACGCATGAGTGAAGTCTTTCCTACTCTGGATCTGTCTATCAATTTAGCAAGAGGTTCCGAGCCTAGATCCGTGTTTCCAATATCTGCAAATTTAGAAGTGATGCATGACTCCGTTGTGCTTTCTTTTTCATCTTTCTTCGCCATAGCTTTGTCTATCTTTGTCTGAATGTCTTTTTCTTCTTATTTGACTGGAATTCTTCAATACTAGTGCAGATCTGGACAATTCTTCAGATTTGGAGGATATATGCAATGTATTGGACATTGATAAAAGCTCCTTTTCCTTTGTAAAGCACCTGTAATGAATTCCTGCAATTTATCCAGACAAAAATGGCCACCGGAGCATGAATAGTGAATTTTAATTGTAAAAATCTGCACTTTTCAAGCCTGCTGCCCCAAAAAATGGTGTTTAATTTGCACATAAAGAGAGCATGAATCCTTTCAACAACACCTGAGCTCCTGTAACACCTGTGCAAACAATTATGCAGACAAAGATCAACCTCCTTCAAAGCATGCGCCAAATTTGGAAGCTTTTAGCCTTGTTTCCACCTTGCCTGAGCAAAATCCTTCTTCAAATGGGGGCGCACTTTTCCTCTTGGCTGCAATTCTTTACCTGTGAATTAAATAATTCACCCATATGGCTGCCCATGCTTATATAACCTTCACAATTCTATAATTAATAATTGCCCTAACAATTAAAGGCAATTAATTAATTAAAAATCATGCTCTTCTCTTTTAAAAATAGCATGTTTAAGGACAGCCATCCAATAAATTAAATTAATCCAATTTAATCATCCACACTTCACTTCACTTAAGCTTCACAGTGTGCTTTGACCATAGCCACTGAAAATAGGAATTAATATAATCATTTAATACTTTAAAAAGTATTAATTCCTTCTCAAAAGGGGCTGCATTAAATAAATTAAATTTATTTAATTTTGGAATTCTATTTCCAATTGATTTATTCCCCTTTGCTTTTGTTGACTTTTCCACAAGCCTAGGTGCCAAAATTGGGTGAATAAATATTAACAAATATTTATTTAATGCATTATTATTCACCCAAGGTGGGTCGCACTTTTTTGCATAATAGAATTCTATTTTTAAGAATTTCTGACAATGGGATTTTTTACCCTGCAAGGCAGGCAATAAATTCCCGCCTGCCTGCAGCCTCTAACTTTCCCACTGCAGCTTAAGTGAATTTTATATCACGGGAAAAAGTACCCTGCAAGGCAGGCAATAAATTCCCATCATGCCTGCGGCTTCTATTTTTCCCATCGCAGCTTAAATCCTTTGTTTTCCAAAAATGCGCCCATCCCCGCAGGGGCTTTTCTGTGCACGACTTCGCTTTTTCCCAGTGATCCAGACCTCCGATGGCGACTTCCTCCGGGCATAATGTGCGTATATGTTTTCCAGCTGCTCCAGGCCAAAAATCGGGCTTACCCGGCGAGGGAATTGCTCCAAAGAAATTTCACAGAAAACAAAACGGGACACCACAAAAACACGAAAAATTGCCAAAAGTTACAAATAAAGCCCAAAATTTATTCCAAGTTAAAACCCTTCTGGCACATAGGAATAATAACATATTCGCTCATAATAGAGTTAAAACGGAGCGCAAATAGCCTCATACGGGGCTCAAAATAATTAAATACAAATTTCCCGCAGACAAATCCCGACGACAGAATAAAACAATTTTGGGCATCTGGGTATTTGGCAAAAAGGGCTAATATGGCTCTTTGGGATTATCTTGACGCAATACAAGAACTTTCAGGCAATAAAAACAACAAACGACCCATTATTTTAAAAGTACGAAAAATTTTCGGATAGGGTAGTCGTAGATTTCAGGGTGAAATCTGAGTGACACCATATCTCCAATTCTTTTATGTTGTTTCCATAAGTGTGCTCTATTATCACCTATAACTTGTGAAAGTTCGTGTAAGATGAAAGGGATATACCTCCTAAACAACAAATAAATATTGATTGCTCACTTTGTAATGACAACATCGTCTCTCAAATTTAACATTAGTCTGCATTGTGCACCATCTAATGTATAGGCATCTTTGTTCCCGCACTTTTCCGCTAGCTTTTGATAATTTTCTAGAGCATGAGGACAGTGAGGGGAATATCAATCCTTTTCGTAAGGCAATTGTACATTCAGTTCCCTTTATTGCAAAGAAAAGACTAAACTAGACTGCTTTTGACAGTAATGTAGTGCAGTACACTTTGAACGGCAATTTTTTTAAAACCTCGGGCACGGTCCGTTGTGGGTACATTCCTACAATAGGTTTTTAAAAAGTAAAAATATAAATATATATAGAAATTTAAAGAAAACAACAAGCTTATAGTCTCAAAGAACCTATAAAATATTAGAAGCCAACAACAACCTTATTATGAATATGAAGCCATCTAAAGCAAGATTTCTTTGATGAATACAAGAAGACCACCAAACATTAAATCTATGTGTAACATCCTCTCCTTTATCCCTTATTTTCAACAATTTAATTAATCCAATAAATATGAAAAAAGGAAAAATGGATGTTTATTCGATTAATTAAATATTATTACGGTAGACGGTACTTAGTTATCTAAGTACTTAATTAAAAATTAAGTACTCAAACAACTAAATACCGCCTATTGGTATTATTGAATGCAGTAAGTTTCTTTACAGAACTTTGTTGTCTGGTTCGGGAAGTGTCATTGTTATAATTATATCAGGACTACAGAAATTGTTTTTGAGATGTTATATTTTGGCAAAAGAATCCCTAAGGCTCATAAGTCTGGTTGAATGGCTTTATAACATTAATTTGTGGCCTATTTTAATATTATCACATTAGAAAATTGGGGGCATATTGTCGCACCCATGGAATCGATAAGTAATGTTTGATTTTATGGTATTGACTTCTAAAATTAAAATGTGGTGATTGAACACCGTAAAGGCATGATTTTCCTAAAGGTATTATTTGTTGAGGATTCAATTATGAAATGGCATTGAGTACCACAATGTGGTCAATGTTTTTAATTATTCCTTTATCCACTTTAGTGGACATTCATGCATTAGGGAGGATTTAAATTATTGTTTGAATATGCAATTTCTTATTAAAAAGAATCCCCACCCACGATGGCATGAGGCTTCTCCAAACCATCCATTTGGCATTTTGTGAGATAGGGAAGTAAATGCGACTTAGGGTTTTCTTGGGATATGTGGAGAGAATGGGAAAAAGTAGGAGATTGGGAGTTTTGCATGGTAGTCGACTTTGTGAGAGCTCCAGTTATGGGGACCCTTTACCAAATTTTTCGCTACATATGGTTATGGAATCGGTTTTGTATTTATAACCCTCTATTATCTAGGCGGAGGGCATTGAGGAAGTTTTGGTTGTTTTGGGAAAGCTAGAATAGTTGCATTTGGAGCAAATCGACTAGGGTTTCAGTTTGTAAACAAAAGCAAATCAATTTTTCAGGCAAGGGTTTCTCTGTTGTTCTCCTAGTTTTTGATTGATAAAAAGATTGTTATCTTTTGTGGGTTTTGCTTTCTTCTCTGGTTTTGGAAAATAAATGGTGAAACCATCTTTTGAGCTTGAAATCTCTGTATTAAAACGTTTTGGCTAATATGGGTTTTACTAGTTATTTGTGCAAATCGACTTTGTGGTTTTCAACTGAAATTTTTGATAAGAAATTATTGTCCTGCAGAAAAATCGAATGGCCATGTATAGAATTAGTTTCCAATCAGTATATGCTTGCAAAGAAAAATATATATATTTATACTTATGGAAAAATAAAAGAAAAGAGTATTCTCCCTAATCCGCCATGCCTAGCCTCTTCAAATGAACTGATTTACTCTCTAAGTTTTCATGGGTTTGTGAATACGTACGGCCATAGGGTTTTGTTAATGATACATTGTACGATCGTAGGGTTGTGTGATTTTATTGTGCAGTTTTGATCTTGTATTCTTGCCTGGAATTGTATGGCCACTTTGGCTTGGAGATATGATCTGGAAATACTTGTGGGTTTTAGTTTTGAGTTCTTTCTTTAAAAGTATGGTTGTGTTTAAATCTGCAGTTAATGGCTTGCTGAAATGAGTTATTGAATATGGTTGAGGAAATTGGTTTATGAGAATTTGATCTTGCCTTCCTTTAACAAAATGTATGGTCATGTTTTTCATTTGTGTAAATAACTAATGCTAACTATAGTTACAACATTTAATTAGTTGGTTGGTACTTATTCTTTGAAAGGAAAATTAGTGACATGTATACTTTCGTTTCAAGTTATGAAATAAAGAGTGGATGCTATTCATGGACAAGAAATGAGTTGGAATCTGCGTTCTTGCATATAGTAGAGATGCTTAACCCTTTATGTAGGAACACTTTAGAAAATGATATCGAAATAAAAATAGAATGCTGAAAATTCAACCGGGTAAGGCTTTTTAATGTTATTAGTTCCTTTCCCTTTTATTTATCCCGAGATCCTTTGACTCGGAGGGTTGGATCACTTGATCCATGCCTTTTCATTTGTAGCATTTGTTTCGTTATTTGATTTAAATTAGCTTAAAATGATTTCTGGAAAATTTTAAAAGTGGAAAATACAAGGGGAAACTCTGGCAAAAAATTTCCAGAATTCTATACTTAGTCGTTTTTATGGATTTAAAATAAATGGTTGACTTTCTTGGCATGAGAATTTAACTACATAGATGTGGGATGCAAAACAAAATGATTTCCTTAAATGTTTTAATTAAGCTAGTTAAGATGACTAATCTTCTTATTTGTCAAAAACTTAGTAGGGCATGTAGATTGACTTCTTGCCAGTTCTTTGAACTAACACCCCAAAACTAAACAAAGTGTCGCAGGTTTAGTAACGATGGGTGGACCTTCCTCCTCCGGCATGTGAAGATCAGTTTAGAATGAAATTTTATTTACGGATCTTGGATCCAATTGTCTATGTACTTATTGTTAAATATATTTGCCTTGGGAAAATTGAACCTTGTAATAGTCCTTAGTGGACGTTATTTGTCATATATATTAATGGAATATAGGATTGGATTGTGTATAAATAATATGGCAGTTTTGTGTATGTATAAATAATGATCAGTTACGGGTTGGCAAACAAAGCTACTAATTTGATAAGATATGAAATCATACAATCATTTATCTAGTGTTTCAAATAATTACAGTCATGAAACCAACCATGTATCTCTTACCTAGTAAGCTGCCATGAATGTAAGGATTGTATTTGAGTAAATGGAAATAATGCTAAGTGATTAAAGAAACTGAAAATATAAAACAGAAGGGTGATTAACTCTGAATCATCATTCAGTGTTTGTTCTCACCACTAAGTTCAGAATTTATAACTGAAATTGAACAGTGTTTTTCAATTTTGCATAGGTAAAGTGCAACGAATGGGAAAAAAACTACTAAAATCAAAAATCCCTACCATCCATTTCTTTAACTCTTGAGCTACAGATTCAACTCCTGATAAATTCAAGAAGTGTTGCAGAAGAAAAAAAGTCAAATGAATGAATACAATGAACTGCTTTCCGGTAAATGATCAAGACTGTGAGGAGGTGAACAATATGTATAGAAGATCTTAGGCAATGCATTTAACTTAATGAATGAACCATGACAGATCTCATCAGCGTAGAAACTGAATGAAGAAGCTATTCTAAGTTCAATCCACGTTTCAGATTAAAGAAAACAAAGAACATTCTATACGAGAAATACTGTTTTAAAACAAATCCCAATATCTCTGACATATTACAGGCTTAAATTAATTAAAATGCAAAAGCAATATTGCAAAGAAGAGATGAAGTCCAGGGATTCATATCACTTAGGATTCCTCTTCTAATAGCCAAAACCTACGATCGGTATTTAGTCTAGGTTAAAAGCTTATAATCAGCAATGTATGTCCTCTGGACATGCAAAATAGGATCCTGAAAGAAACAACAGAGGCAGGAAACAAGTGCAAACGGAAAATGAAATGAAGGAGATGTGAGAGGGAAGAGACAAAAGGAAACACAAGCAACAATCTTGACACAAAAGACAAGTACCTGGGCTAAATGGCCTTCATGTGTTCATTATCTGAAATTTTTAATTTAAAACACTTTCAGGAGCGATCCAGGTCATTGGTCCACAGCCCCAACAGGGGGCAGCACAAGGGATAATCCCATGCATAATTCTCACTCAATTTCTGAGTTTGATGTACATCACATCAGTTTCAGAGAATGCCAACTCTCATTTAGCTTGCCGAATGTGCCCTGTGAGACCTGGCAAATGCTTCCACAACCAAGTTGGTCATGTATCAATGTAGAACAACTCTCTTAGTCTGTGTTCAACTCAGTCGTGGATTTAAACCGATTATCAGTCCCACTAATCTCTTCATCAAACTTGGCCTCATAAGCACGTAGACATGTCAGTTTATGATCAGGGGTAAATAAAGAAAGGAAACTCCTCAAATCTAAGTCTCTAACCTGAGTTTCCAGTGAGTTGACATCATTATTCACTGGCTCTAGTCATCATTTGGCTCCTTCACAAGTCTTAAGCTTCTTGGTAGGGGCGACCATTCACTTTTCAACACATCCCTACATGGGAGGTTATTGCTGGCCAAGTATTGATTGTATATAGATCTGATAATAGCAACAATTCATCCAGTTCATACAAATTGTATGAACTTCAGCTTCTTGAGCTCGAAACAAGCTACACAGCCTAAATTGATTGTTCAGAACGTCAATGAAACTTGTTTCAAGACCACATAACAGATTAAACATTTCCTTAACTTGAACAGCTATGGTGGGCCCCACTTACCAATTTCGGTGTAGTCGGTGGTGACTGAGGGTGGTTAAATGTATATATACATAGCATAAATGATGCAGTCACTGTTAGGGGTCCCAATTAGAGGATACCTTAGACCGTGCAGCCCACAGATTCTCAAAGTTAGAACTTAACAAAGCAAGATCCCAGAAAAGCTCGTAAGAAACAATAAAGGCTTTTTCTATTAATATGAGGAAAATATTACAGACTCAGGCACATTTGCATCCTATCTTGCAAAAATCTTAATACAGATTCTGCAGAATTTCCCTAAAAGAATTTCAAATCCTAGGACCCATCCAAGTTATGCTTGTAGTAGGCATGACTTCTCAATGAACTAAACTCGGCCTCTCTGCACAAAGGTGCTCTACAACAAGCCCAATTTGGCAATTCACCCTTCCTCTACGCTCTCAGCTTCTACTAATGATTCAGATTACATGATCTTGTTCATCGAGATCGTATGGCTGCATACAGCTCACTCTAGCTATTCGTAGCTGCCGTAACGTCAATCTCTCCCTTTTCTTATAAATTATGGCGGGAGAAGTAAAGATGTCTTTCCTATTAAAATATAAGGCTTATTTTTTAGTGTTAGGTTAATATTAGTTAAATATTAACTAATAAACAGTTGAAACTACATCAACCATTTTATAACTATCTTTCACATAATAAAATGACAGACATGCAATGATAATGTGTGCATTCCACTTTCTCTTCATTTCTTCCTTGTGCATGTTTTCTAACATTGGTATCTGAGCTTGGTGCTCAATAAGGCACACAAAGTAGAAGTTACCATTCGTGAGTTTGAAGCTAGGGCACAAAATAAATCGAAATATGCTGAAACATGAATAATATTTCGAAGGCACAATCAGACGAAACCAGTCACTGTCAAAATAGTGAGTTCAAGAGAGATGCAGTTGTGAGGGCTTCTTCAGAGTAAAATAAAGTTACCCAATCTTTTCTAGGGCACAAAACCGCCGCAATTTTCAAGCACACAAGGTTATAAATCAGTCGTGAACAGTAGTGAAAGGCAGCACTCAAAAACGTGGATAAAAACAGCCACGGAAATTCAGTCGCATACAGTCACGAAGGGTTTCAGACGAAGCTAGAAAAAGAATCATACAATTTCGCCATTTATCAGTCATTCCCAGTCGCAATCAAGAGATAAACAGACGTTTTTTTAATAAAAACGAATTTCAAAGGCAAAACAAGGAATAAAGACAAATCCCAAATTCTGATTCGAAAGGGCATAAACACAGGACGAAAATTCCAATATGAAAATTCCATTTGTAAATCTCAGCTAGGGCACGAATTTTAAGCAAATAAACTCTCATTTCTTTGAAATTTTTTTGCAAGCAAAAGCAAACCCTATTTTTTTTTTAAGAATGGAGTTTTCTTTACCAATAGACAAAAATCTTGTTTCAATTTCCACACTTGGAAAGTTAAAATCTAGATGCAATTAATGAACAAAAATTTGTGGAGTATAGTTAATGGAAAAGAAAAACCACCCACTGATGCTGCTAAATTGTTAGAGTGGGAAAGCCGCGATGATAAAGCAAAAGCTATAATCAGGCTTGCTCTTTCTGACTCTAAACTCCATATAGATTTAGATAAATCGTCCAAAGAAATCTGGGATAACCTGAATAGGTTGTTTGGGGCAAAAGCAATGAATGCTAATTTTCTTTAAAGCTTCAACTGTTTTGATTCAAGATGGCCGATGATGTTACTATGTCCAGTCATATAAACAATCTGAGATCTCTTCTTAGACAGTTAGCAGAGGTTAAAGCTCCAGTAGATGACGAAGATTCTAAAGCCATTCTGTTAAATACTTCATATAGCAATGTCATTTTTACTCTCAATCAGATGCCTTCACAAAGCCTAGAAGATATGATTTCAGCTCTCTTGGTTGAAGAAAAGAGAACAACTACGGACGATACAGAAGGTAATTCTTCACATGAAAGTGCACTATACTCCCGTATGAGAAATAATCACAAAAATCAGATAAAGACACCAAGCGGACACCAAGCCGGTTGAGTGTTATTATTGCGAGAAAAGAGGTCATACACCCTGAAATTGTCACATTCAAGCTAATGATGTTCTCAAAGGCAAACTCAAAGATAATCCAAAAGAAGAAAATGCGACCTTTGTTGAATATTCACAAAACGTTGAAGATTTTATTGATGAAAAAGATGAATATGTACTCTAAAAAAGGTTAGTATTTTGAAGATAGTAAGGGATCCAATGTAGGTAGAATTCAACATGGGTGGTTGTCTAGATCGTTCGGGAGTCTGTGAATCTCGGGAATTCACCCTTACTAGGGTCACAAAACAATCAGATAAAGCATTGTGGGAGTAGCTCAACATGGAGGGTTGTATAATAATTTGGGAGATTTTGTAATTCGGGAGTTCAAGGAGGTGGAAACGAGGAACTCAGGAATTCAGCTCGGGAACTACACCTTTATGAGGGTTAGGAAGGCAGCTTGATGGAGTTCCACCTAGTCCTAGAACTGTTCAAAACAAAATCTTTTGAAGATTGTAATTCTATCTTCTTTTTAGTGTAAGCCTTAATAGAGGGTATTAAAAATGGACACAAGTGCCCTCGGTTTCAAATTCATTTGTCTGGAGTGTTAATCATAGAAACACTTTATGCGGGTGTTCAAATCCCTTGATCATGGAATGCTATGTTTCTCGGGTGGGAAGAAAGATCCTTTTTGTTTGAGGAAAGTTGCCACCTACATGAGCATGAAAATCATATGTTTCTGTCAATCGATTTCTGGAAGTTCTTTTTTTCCGTGTTGATTCTTCAACTTTGCGTACTCGCATTTAAATTGTGTTGTTTTTGGGAGTATCTTTGATTTGTGTTGGCGTTACGTATTAGGTTGGTGGGTTTTGGTTATTCGTATGAGCTAGCTTTCTACTCCCATCAATCTGTTGTGGATTGGTCTCCCGCGATCCTATCTTCCTCTCTGAGTTCAGTCAAAGGGTTACAAACTTCTCTTTTGCTCTCTGTCTTAATCGAGGAAGTCGACTGGGTGTGTACGGGAGGCTTTGCCCTCTATGATCTGAATTCCTTGTCAATCGTATTTGCTCCTTTTGACGACCTTCCTGATTGTGCCCTCTCGGGGTTGCCCTTCGGGGCAGGTTGTTTTGGAGATGGCTTCTCTAAAGAAGATTATTGACAGCAAACCTTCTTCCTCTGTTGGTGATGGGTTAAAACCTTCCTTTAAAGAAGCCCTTCGAGGTTCCACGAGTGCTTTTGCAAATGGAAGAAACATCCAGCAAACTCCTTTAAAAATGCCCAGGCTCGATCCCAGGAAAAATGAAAAAGGTTGCATGCAAGCAGCTGATGGCAATCCGGTTCTTCAGCTACAAAAATCTAATGTCCAAGGCAGTATTAATGAGCTGGAAAATCGAGGCCTGATAGTTCGCTTTCTAGGTTTTCGACCCTCTCTTGTGGTCTTTAAAGACTAGCCAAAAAGTTTGGAGTACTAAAGGTGAGTTTTTGTTTCCGTGTATCCTAATGGTTCTTTCTTGATTTTCTTTGCTTCTACATAGGATCGTGATCTCATCTTTCAAGGAGGGCCATGGTTCATGGGAAGAGCAGGTTTATTTATGAAACCTTGGCATCCCATGTTTAAATCTAATGATGAACTTCCCACTATGGCCCTTGTTTGGGAAAGACTGTATGAATTGCCAGCAGAATATAGGACTCTTAACTTATTTATGGCAATTGGCAATACTCTGGTTACAGCTAGAACAGATGATCTATGCAAGAATCTGTGTTGTTGGATCTCAATAAACCCTTGCTTACCAAAATCTCCCTAGTCATGGAAGAGGGAAAATGGGACCAGGTATTGGATTATGAAAATCTTCCTTTTAGATGCAGATTATGTCACGAATATGGTCATTTGGTAAAGGACTGCATACATTAGGTTTCAGAACAGCAAGAGGAAGAACAGGCTAGAGTTGATTTTATCACACCAAAGAAGAAGCAGACTGCCAAGAAACATGGCAAAGAATAGGTTGGAACTAGTAGTAAAAATAGATATGCTAGCCTACAGGAACAAGAAGGCAAAGAAGAAGAGGATCTTCTAGAGTCACATGAACAAAAACACATATGGACAAGCCACAAGAAGCTCAATGCCAACTAGAGGAAAATGGTCAACAACAGATGGTTATTTTCCAAGCACAACCTAACAAGACTACGAGTAGTAATATGGCTAGAAGCTATCGGTGTAAGAAGTACCATGACCAATTTTCCGACCATATTCAACACATAACTCAGACCAAGGGGCTGGATAAAGCTCTTATTGTTCGGAATTCCAATGAATCGCACCAACTTGACCTGGGATTAGGAGTGGATCAAGAAAAGAATAAGAAATTTAAAATGGATACTAATCTGAAGGCTAGTAGAAAATTGAATCATACCAAGCTTCAACAAGAAGATCAAAAATATCTAACTCGGGAATAACGAGGGATTTATCCCATTTCTTCCCACACACTTCCCAATGAAGGTGATCACATGGAATATAAGAGGGATGAAGGGATCCCCCTCAAAAGTTTTGGAACTTAGAAGAATGATTAATTATGTTCATCCATCGTTGGTTTGTATTCAAGAGACTAAAGCTTCTATTGATCTCATGATGGCTTTAGCTGTTAATATTTGGCCTAAAGCACAACACATCTCCCTAAGCTCCCAAGGAGCCTCGGGTGGCATTGTCTCACTATGGGATCCTCAGAATGATGACTGTTCTGAATTCCTTTGCGATTAAAGGAGCCTTATGTTTGCACCTTTACTCTAAATTGGAAGATCAGGAGTTTCTATTGTTTAATGTATATGCCCTCTTGGTTTGGAAGAGAAGAGACAACTATGGAAGAACATGGCTGATATTATCCGCTCTTCTACCCCGATGTCGGTTATTTTAGGAGGTGATTTCAACACTATCTTGAATATCCAAGAGAAGCAAGGGGGTCATTCCCATCTTGATGCTAGTTCGGAGGTCATGTCTCAATTCATTCGGAATCATACCCAATGGATGTGCCGACAATTAATGGTACAATGACATGGTCCAACAGAAGGCAAGGTCAACATTGTATTCTGGAGAGACTCCGTCATTTTCTGCCTTTTGAAGAATGATGGTTAAAGGGATGGATACCTAAGACTATGATCCTCAACAATAATGGTTCAGATCATTGGCCAGTCTGCTTGGAAATCGGAAAAACATTTCCATGCAAAAGCCCTTTTAGATTTCAGCTAATGTGGCTCCGACATCAAGATATTGCTAAACAAGTTGAGTTATGGTGGCAGGAAGGCAAGCCCAGGTTTGGCACTCATATGTTTATGTTTGTTAAGCGATTGACATATTTAAAAATTAAGCTAAAAGCCTGGAATTGGAATGAATTTGGTGATATAAAGGAAAAAAAACAAGATTCTTGCTCAATTGGAAGATATTAATGCTCTTCACCGACAATCAAGGTTCTCCTTGGATTTTTTCAAAAAGAATGTCTCTTGAAGACAGAATTACAGGAATGGGAAACTAGAGAAGAAATTATGTGGAAGCAAAAATCCAGGATCCAATGGTTAAAGGAAGGTGATAGAAATTCTGCCTTTTTCCATAAATCCCTGCTAGCTAGAAGAGCTCACAATTATATCCATTCCTTGTCTAGGGCTGATGGATCCAAGGCTCAATCGATACATGAGATGCAGAGGAAGCTCAACAATACTTTCAGCAACTTTTCACCTCACAACCAATGGATACAAATTCACAACAGCACCTCTTGAACTTATTACCAAACATGATCTCTCAACAAGACAATGAGAAGTTGACTCAACCTGTTACAAAGAAAGAACTCCAAGGAATAGTCTTCAGCATGAAGAAAGGTAAAACCCCTGGTCCAGATGGCTTTCCGATTGAGTTTTACCAGGCTTTTTGGGACATCATTAAAAGAGACCTTTTACAAGTGGTTGAAGAAGCTAGATTGGCCAAAACGATGCTTAAGGAAATTAATAAGACTTACATTGCACTTATTCCTAAAACTAATGAGGTGCAAGATATCTCTGGGTTCCACCCTATAGCCTTATGCAATGTTTTGTACAAAATCATCACCAAAGTCATAGCAGAAAGACTAAAACCCTTTCTCCATAAACTTATCTCCCGAGCAAGGTGGGTTTGTTCCAGGTCGCCACATCCAAATTTTGTTAGCCCAAGAAATTGTGTTAGCCCAAGAAATTTTGCATTCCATGGAAATTCAGAAAAAGCCGGCAATGTTTATTAGACTGGACCTTTCCAAAGCCTATGATAGAGTGGACTGGGGTTTCCTCTGTAAGGTTTTGGCTCGGTTTGGTTTCTCTATGGGATGGATTAAATGGATTGAAGCATGTTTTACCTTTGTTTCCTTTGTTGTTCTTGTTAATGGCTCTCCTACACATTTTTTGGGGCTTCCAGAGTTCCCAAGTAAGGAGATCCATTATCTCCTTTTTTATTCATTATCCTGGCAGAATGCATGGGGCTACTTTTCAAAAAAACCTGCCAAGAAAAAAGAACTTATGGAATTCAATTGGCTCACAATTGCCACTCGATTTCTTGTCTCCAATTTGTTGACAATTCCTCGATGATGATGGTTTGGAAATTTTTGTGTGTTATTGTTCTTCTAGGATTATCCTTTTGGAAGATATCATGTTAAGGTCTCTCAAATGCAATAAATCAAAAATTACACTAGTGATTTTAACCTTCTTCTGGAAGACTTACTAACCCAGGTATATGATAAGTTCCACTGGTTTTAGTCTACTGCACTTACTGCAATGATAACCCAGGTTCAAACAGGCGAGTATGTCAACCATAATTATATGGTAGTAGAAGGTGGTTCCAAGTGATATTTCGTATTGGGATTTAAATACCCTCTTTGGTGCTCAAAATGATTTTATCTATAAAAAAAAGACTCAAGCATGTTCTAAAACCAATTTTATTAAAATATATTGTGTTGTTTAATGTCAGGGAACAATATGAGATACTTGCAATCCTTTACTAAGAAGGGTGGAGGAGCAATGCCTTTCAGAGTCCTTAATTATTTAATCTTAAACTTTATTATTTATGATATGAAAAATCCCCCAATCCCCAGTCCCGTTCCCGTCAAAAAGAGTAAATAAACTATTCAACAATCAACATCACTAAGAAAGGTTCAACGGTTCAACCAACATAGAATCAATGTGAATCTCATCACATCAAGAGCAGTTTTAACTCAGAATATTAGCAAAGCTAAAATAAATGGAAGAATGAACAGACCTGAAATATGGTTTCAGTTTGCTCACAAGAACACTGCATTCCTCATCAGAAAGGCCTGATCCAACTCTACAAAATGAGAGAAATCTGCAAGAGCAGTCATAGAAAACTTAAAACCTGACTGTCATTTTAAGATTATTTGTATGACATTAAATCAGAATATACAAGGCTGAACAAGTAAGGCAGTTAAAAAGGACAGCCTCGTCCATTTCTGCTGGTTGACAACTCCTCAATCTTTTATCAAAAAAATGAAAGTACAATATTGGCTAGAATATAACGACACAAATATTAAGAATCTAAATGTCTCTTTCAAATCTCATAGAAATATATTGAAGGGTTTTTTTCACTAAAGACAACTAAAGCGTATCAAAATTCAACTGATCCATTCCTCCTCTATCTTTACAAAACAAATGGAAAGAAGGTAAAGTGATTCTCAATTATAATTACAGTTGCAATCAGAACCTTGTGGGGTAGCCCGGATGTGCTGAATTCTGTGCAAGGCCAAGTAAAAATTGCGCTACCTGAAAGGTTTCAAGCATCACTACAAACACCAGTGAAGGTTTTGCAAGTTCCAATTTGAAAGGAAAATCTTGTAAGAAAATATTAGAAAAGTAATATATCCTCCAACAAGCACCTCTCCTCCACGGCGTCCAGATCCATAATAACCACCTGTTTACAAAAGTGCTCAGTTTTAAGAAAATGTTTTTGCACAATGAAACAAATATTGTTCTAGAGAGAAGTAAATCACAATCAAAAAAAGCTAACTGCCACTATTTCCAGCAAAGATTTATTTTTAAAAAGGACAGATATCAAAAAGTGGGGCAAACCTATGATCAGAACATCAAGATCAGATCCAGTATTTATATAATCTGGTTTCAGCTTTATCCATTTTCCACTTCGGTCACTAGGTTCCCATTTTGAATCTAAATCCTTCAAAATTATGCCTTCGTCTCTGTAAATCGTCACAATACAAAATTTAATGGTTTCTTTTCATAGAGATAAATGAAAAAAGTATCATTATTCAAGGGCAGCCTTATTTATCCTCTGTTAATGAAAACATTGAAAGTTACATGTGGTAATGATACTGGAATCAAAAATAAATAAACAGGATTTACATCTTAATTTCAGGATAGTGTTTTATTTAAGAAAAACTAGAGTTATGTGGGGACACAAACCACCCCCTGCATCCCGGCCAAGGCAGAAATTCAGGGGGTGTCTCAAGGCCGTTCCCCAAGTTCAGGAACACACCCTTGACATCCTAGGTGCTTCACAATTTGGGGAACACAGTTGGGGACGTCATGACGTCCACTGGGCAATCGAGGAACATCACGATGTCCTCTACAGCAAAGAAACTTTCAACATTAAAAATATATATACTCTTTGAAAAAGTTAAAACGTGCTCTTATTTTTATCTAAAGGCTTATTATTCAACCTTAACCCTGAAACACTCAAAAACTTAAAAGAAAAATGCAAACCACACTCATTCTAATCACACAGAGCAAGGATGTAATGTCCCCTTCTTGGGACTAGCTGGGAGACAACCAATAGTCGTGAAATAAAATATGCAAGCTGAAGTCATGTAACAGTGATCAGATTCTTGCAATCAATTTCCATATAATCAAACCTTTCTACTGATTATAATAGAGTGCATGACCTTGAAGTAGCTCCAACTTACGATTGGATCAGGCAAGGTGCCTTGAACTCAACCAAGATCTGGATCTAATCAGGTTTGATATTTGCTCAATAAATTCAGAATGGTATTAATGACTCAATAAATCCAAGGAAGGGTTTAATGGCCTTAATTAAATCAAATAATCTGAGTACAAATGAATAACTTCTAGCAGAGACAAATACACTCAGAAAGCTTCACCAAACTGCTGCAATAAACTCGTGAGATCCACCCAACTACAGATCGCTGCAATAAACACTGACTATCATTCACTCAAGCATGGAATTCGCTATTAAGGAACATTAAATTATATCTAAACACCCTCACAACAGATCGCTGCAAAAAAAGACTTCCAAACACTAAAACATCAGGGAATCTACCGCTCGCCAAGCATAGGGTGTAACAGCCAAAGAAGAAGTATTTCTAAGGTGAATTCGCTGCTAGGGAGACCCGTGAATGCATACAAAACTCAGACTAAACCCCTTATACAGTTTGCTGCCAATAGAAGGGTTAAAGGCCAGTCGATCCACTTAGGCAAGGAGCACAAAGATTGTAGGATGAATTCGCTGTCCAAAAATACCTTAAATGCACCATTAACAAATCTGAAAGTTCTCCAATGCTGGTCGCTAATGAAAGAGAGAGATCAGCAGTCACTTTAAGCACAAAAACATGCACAAAACAGGTCGCTAGGACAAAGCATGGGCCAACCAATAAAGAGATACTTTCTAAGTGGATTCGCTAGGGCTGGGAACTTCCACAAATGCTTCCCAAACCAGTCGCCAAAGTGAATAACATGAATTTGCTAGGGCTCAAGTGGATTATTGAATTGAAGACTTCATAAAAACCAGTCGCTACAGCTAGCAAAACTTCACCAAAACAGGTCGCTACAGCCAGTTATGAATGAGCAATAATCACCCACAATTGGCACAAGGAACTCGCTAGGGCAAAGAGCATAGATCACATTTAAATTTGCACAAATCGATTCCAACCAGCTTCAATTAAAATTGCAAATGTAAACTCTAACAATGGAGGAGAGAACAATCAACATTCAAAGGGCATACATCCCATTCTCCACGTAGGGAGTAATTTTAATTAATTCATCAACATACTCACAAAGGAAATGTGACCCCTCTTTTATAGAATTAAGAGGTGCAATATCCAATGACCGACCATTTAATGTTTTCATCCTAAAGCATAATTAAAATAAAAATATTTAATGAACTACTATCATGTGCACTTTATTTAATTTCTTAATTTAATATTAAGAAATTACTATCCTATGTGCACTTTTCTAAACTATCCAAAAACTCCCACTTGTAGCACTAGGCATGCCAAGGGGTTACATTGCTAAAAAGAGTGAACCGATATATATTGGTAATGTCCCGAGAAAAAGGGGACATTACAACGGACAAAGAGCAAGAGCAAGAGGTATGTACAATGATCCTTTGCTTGTTTTTTTTTTTTTTTTAATTTCCAAATGCAAGCTTCAAAGTGGGTTAAACAAGGGAGGGCATTGCTGTTTTTTTTAATTTCAAAGTGCATACATTGTTGTTTTTATTATTTTTTCTATTTCCAAATGCAAAATCAAAATGGGTTAAACAAAGAGGGCATTGCTGGTTTTTTTATTTCCAAATGTATACATTGTTATTACTTTTTTTTCCTAATTCCAACTGCAAAATGGGTTAAACAAGGGCTTTTGTGCATTGTTGTTTTTTTTATTTCTAAATGCAAACTTCAAAATGGGTTAAACAAATGCATTAACATTGTTTTCTAAAAATATCGATTTCCAAATGCAAAATGGGTTAAACAAGGGCATTGTTCGTTGTTTTTTTCCAAAAGTAAACTAGTTTAAAATTTAAAAACTTGAACAAGGGGAGCTGTTTTTAATTTCCATATGCAGAGTATGTTAAAAAATTAAAATGTATAGTTATATTGTTGTTTTTAATTATTGCAGCCCCAAAATGAGTTCAAACAGTGAGTATGAAGTTGAATGTGAGATTGAAATGAGTAATGAGATAGATGGGGATGTGCAAGGAGAAAGAACAACTAACAATTCACATGGGAGTGTTGACAAGTTTAGCTGCCCCTCCACAATGTTGAGCAAATATGCTAGAGGACCGTTTGACAAAAAAACATTGAAACAATTTGCTAAAATTGTTGAAGGTCCTAAATCAAACACTTCAGGGGGGGACTAAAACATAGAAGTGCAATATATGCTCATTGACTTGGTTGGGCAGCATTACTAGGTTGAATGCACACTTATTGCACATCTCGGGAAAGGTGTTGGCCTTTGTGGACAACTATCACTTGAAGAGAGGGTAGAGATGGTGAGGTTGTATAATGGAGATACAACAAAAAAAAAAAGTTCAAGAAGTTCGTAGTGCTTGTGGCACCCCTTCTAATTCTCATTCTCAGAGAACTCCTAGAAGTGGTTTCTCAAATACTCTAGCAACTTATGAGGTGACTGAAGTGGATGCTTTTGCTAGTAGGGAGAAGAAGGTCATGGCCTCCAATCTAGTTGTGGACATGTATGATACAAAGGCTAAGAACGAGGTGAATAATGCCATGAAAAAAAAATTATGCCATTGGCATACCACTTCATGTTGTTCATTCTCCTAATTACAAGGAAACTATCACTAATATAAAAACCCCATCTATCTCCACATGTATGGGCAAAATCATCCATATGTTGTAGGGGCACATTCAACATTTCATGTTGCCTCTTAATATTCTGCACCCTAAAGACCTCTCTAAGATTTCTCAACCATGTGTGGACCTCCATCCCATCTCCAAAGTCATACTATCGGATATTTATTTGTAGGTTGAAAGGGAGATGATGCGAACTTTTGTGACTTCCTCTTCATCATCTAGTGGAATGTGATCCAGATTCCCGAGGATTGATATCCTCCTCTTCATCATTTGACTGCTATTGTTTCTTCAACAATAAATGAATCTCCCTTCATACCTCATTGCCAAGCTTGAAAATAACCCCTTCATCTCATCCTTGGTCACAAATTTCGAGTTGTTTCTTGAATAAACTCCACTTGGCATTTTGGCAACAGCTTCAACAATTGACTAAATCTGTGATACCATTTGTTGCGTTCCAAATAACAACTGAAAATAGAACCACAAATATAAAGCAGAATAAGTGATAAAATAGGAAAAATGGAAGCACATATTCAACCAAGAGCGGATTGAATGTGCATATTCGTTTATAATATGGGAGTTCTTACACAATGGAAGCTCTCTATTTGCATTAGAAGTTGAAATGGTACAAGAAATAATCTTTAGCTTTTTCCCCCTTTTGCATCAAAACCACAAGAAACCCTACTTAACGCATAACTTACCCATTCGCTAACTCTAGGTGCCCAAAATATAACATAATAATAACGGTATGACTAAAGACAAATTTAGGAACAAACATCCTATAACATATGATGTGCCTAGGTAGCCTAGGAAACAACAATCAAAGTTCCTTTTTTTTGTAGGCAAATATTGTACATAGTGAAAAAGTTAAATATCTCAGAAAAGTAAGAGACTGGCTAAGCCAGTGCCAAGTTAGGTACTGGTAAACAGCTTCACTTAAAACCAGAAAAAAACAAGATATTAGTACCAACCGACAAATTAATCGTACAAAAGTAAAATTTAAACTATAAATATCACAAGTAAAATAAAGCATTAACTTCTAGCCATTGTTGCACAGAGACTCGACTCCTACCAAAAAAATGCACCTCGTACACTGGTACTCGTCTTAGAGACTAGTACTTGTTGGTACTCATCTCCAAGAATTCTGATTCAGAATTTTTTTAAATACATCTTGTACTCTTGGCCCTAAATATGAAGAAATGTTAGAGATAAATATCAATATAATCACTTTTAGCTTTTCTCAAAGTCTAATATTTGAACTTTTAAAAGGTGTTACTGTTTTGCTTAGGCTATATTAGGCCATATAATATTGTTCTCTCTAAAATTTACCTATATACTTTTTGCCATCTTTGAATACATGTCTACTATTTTTCTGAAAAATGGCATACCCGTCTGTCTCCTCATGTGAGTTTTGTACCCATACCTGTCTCCTAGTAACTATGCTGTGAGCATAACCAGACCAACTTATCTGAACGTCTCCATATTATCCATCATACATGACTGGTTTCTAGTGGCAGCAAAAAAACAGCCTTGAATTCTTAAGGATTTGTTCCTTCCCGGAAGCTATTTTAGCCCTCTTTGACTGACCTTGGACCTCTCTTGTAGCCAATATGGTTGACTAATCTCTAGAGGTGGAGAAAAATTAGAATATGAATTTGTATTTGCTCGCCATCCATTATAGGATGCATCCATTCTTCGCATTATTGCAATCTTCAAGATTTAATTTTAGATGCAGGATGAGTTAGACACATTCAATCTGTCAAACTATCTTAATCAGGTCACATAAATCATGACTACACACAAAATACTACTATATTTAGCAGGATTTATTATAAAGGTGAAAGTGAACCAAAATATTACTTCAAAACCTCAAGTTTTGGCTCTTCTAGTTGACAATCAAAACAGACTTGTCGAAATCACTCTCTGAGATGCGTCAGTAGATAATCTACACCCATTTAACCTATAATTTGCATGCTTCTTTGTTTCCTCCTGATATAGATTGTGAATTCCTTTTTAATAAACCTCAAAATTGTAACATAATTACTTGGCGTATAGAGTCAACATATATACAATTCTAAAATAAGGTAAGCACAACCCAGTGATGAAGGACTAGAATTTCAAAATAATTGAAGACACTCAAAGCCGTTTGGTAGATAAATAAAAACTAAGGGCCAACAACATAGACGGTTGTAGCAAGAAGCCAGCATCAGAAATCGAAACCAAAATAGATGTACTAGAATATCATCTAACAAGAGCCAACAAAATAGATGGTTGTAGCAAGAAGCCAGCATCAGAAATCAAAACCAAAATAGATGTACTAGAATATCATTGCTAGGAACAGGAAAAATCAATTGCAAAGGTTAAAAAGGAAATGATGAATTTCACAAAATAGATAGACATGCAACATTTTATCCCATTTTTATTTTTGATTTTCACATAGTAAATCTTATTCTAATTTATTTCCAATATATGGATCTAGAATTCCATTAAGGGCACAGCTCACTAGTGAAAACATGTGGTTGTTATAACATCCACCCTAGTTCAAATCTTAGCAGGAACATTTATTAATTGATTCATGTCGCAATTAGTAGGAAGTCCTGCTGCCAGAGCTCTTTATGACCCTACATGTTTGTGTCCTGTGTGGACTTGATTGTAATTGTTGGCATTAATGCCATATTAGTACATCCGCCTACTAACATTCAAGCATTGAGGTCCCCAAATGGTGACCTCATTGGCTAAGCCCGGTTAGTACCTAGATTTCACGTGTGAGGGCCCCAAGAGAACCCCTCATTTAATCAATCAAAATATTTATCTATATGGATCTAGAATGCTTAGTAAAAGGAATGAACAGGAAACCGGAATGCAATCTGATAGAAATGAAATGCTACAAAGAAAGAGGGAACATCTTTTAGAAAATTATTACATTTGATGAGGCAAACTCTTATAAAAATATATGTCATTAGTAATATAAAAATGATTACAATCAGAATGACATCCATGTTTGTACTTTTGCTATATAAGAGGACTAAATTTTCATCTGGTTGTTACATCCACTTATCTAAGGAGTTGTGTGATTAGCATAACCATCAGGTTTATAACAGACTCCCAGCTCTACTTTAGAATTCTTGAATTAAGTTTGGCAATTTTGCTACAATTTAATGGTTTAAATATCTAATTTACCCCTGATACCAGGAAGAAGCTCAGGTACTCAAGATCCATAGATCATATCAAGGAGACCTATATCTATATGGGCCCCATAAAAACCCTATCTATAATTATATGTTGGAGGGGTTGGTGGAGGGGAAACGAATGCAATCTATCTCTATCTAGGGCCCTTGCTGAGGAAGAGGCCGACAACCTACTATACTGAGCAGTTCCCAGCCTTGACACAATAGATTATATATATGATCTATTGAAATCCCTATCCATCCCATATACAGTATAGTATCACTTATTCCATCAACAATGAGATTTAATAACCCTGCATTTGACAACATACTCATATGACCTTGATCTTGTGTCTGAATTTATCCATATATACCTATGCAAAAGAATTAAGAGCATAAACGAACACCAAATGCATTGAACAGAAACAATTGAAATGATGCAACTAAATAACATGATGTAAATCAAAAAATATTTGAGTAATCTAGTAATCTACTTATTTATTTACTGCCAATACAAAGTATTTCCTTTAGTAGCTCAAGTAGTAGGCCTTAACAAACCTATTTTCGACAGTTTCTTGAAAAAACTTTGCAACATCTTCTGCACTATGGGCTACAAACGACCAACAAGGTTCACCTACAATGATAACAGGAAATAGTTTCACAAAGCTTTAGGAATGTACACAATATCAAGATCTAAATACGCACATGATAAAAATAGTGAATTTCACTCCATTTTCCAATTATTACTAAGGCTTACTTTACTAAAAGGGAACTTTGCAAGCAAAACATTAACCCAAATTTCGGAAGAAAAATTATAATAATTTAATCTCTCTCTCCATCAGTTATTGCTTTATGTTAATTTAATTGCAGTTAAGGAAACTTTATACAATAGAAAACCTTGCAACAACTAACAAAGGATTACATTAGCCACAAAAATAAGGTAAATTCTTCTCACCTGAACCATGGCGTGGATTTAGATCGTCTTTAGGAAGTAAAACTTCGAGTTGTCCCTTCATAGGCTTCACAACCTCATGAAGTAGTTGATGGCGTTCACACAATCTTTGGTGGATCACACTTGTATCCCCCACATAAAGAATATCAAAAGCCACATCTGATATTGATAAGTCAAGGCTTGAACGAATAACTGCTAGCTTGCAAACAACAATAGAATATCTTGAGATATCTACATGGCAAACCAAAAAAGAATCCTAAATAACTTCACACAACTATCATTTAGGTGTTTTTGACGTATCCTAGGATTTAACGCAAGCTTTCATGGATCACACTTGTATCCCCACATAAAGAATAACAAAAGCCACATCGGATATTGATAAGTCGAGGCTTCAATTAATAACAACAAACTTACAAACAACAATGGAATACCTTGAGATATTTACATGGTAAAACAAAAATGAAGACTACAATAACAATGTGCAACTATCACTTGAATGAAATAAAATGAGAATATATTAACGTCCATGAATGACCAAAAGTAGATGAATGGCACACAAGAATACATCCAATATCAATAGAAAGTGCTACGGTAAAAGTAACCTATGATCAAAGACTAACTAAATAAAAAAGAACAAAAGTACTGAAAATTAACTGGGGTAAACATATCCTAGGAACCTACCAATTTGGAAGAATTGGCAAATAGGAAAATTGTGAATCCAAAGCACCTGCCAGATTTCATATGGAAGATTTCTGACATCAAGGAAAGATGTAAATAACAAACAAAAATACCTCTCCATTACTATGTCTTCACTTCCTTTCAGCATCAAGTTGCTTACACCCTTGTTCTCTAATATCTGTAACAGTTTCAAAGTGATTAATTGGCAGCCCAAGTACTAGACCACGGGTCATAGTGCCTGTTGAAGGTCAGTGAACACCAAGTTGTACTAAACATATGAGTGGCGCATTCCGTAGAAGTTTTGTCGATGGTTATGTCATTCTTCCTAGACAAATGATTAGCAATGGCTAAGTCCCACATGCCCCTTACTGACTGCGCTGGGATACTACAAATCTCATGTGATTGTGCATGTAAACAAAAGAACTTCATAAAATCTAAAAAGAGCAGCTATGTACATTTGAAAATGAAGGGTTCTTGTTAGAAATTTTATTACAAGATTCAATTTTAGATTGTGGTGATACTACATATCTTGTGTACTCAGGAGAAATTATATGCGACAAGACATTATTTCACACCTCACGTGAAACTTGAAAAGGCCCTCGGTGACCCAAGTTGATTGTGGCCAATGCTGTGATTCACTTTCTTTATTTACTATAATTATGTGAGCTTATGATGTAAAAAATTGTAAAACATATACTATGGGACATTATCAATGATTACTGGCATAATAATCTCGATGGCATATGTTGTGAGGCCTAATCATTGAGTCAATCAAAAGCATTTTTGATTTAATCAATACCTTAAAAGTACACAAGTAGAAATTTTCAAAGAGAGGTTACACTACTGGCATATACTTTTGTTAACCAGAAGGAAAATATAAAGAAAGGAAGAAATAAATTGTATTAACATCCATGTATGAGCAAAGTAGGTCAATGTAGCTCAAAGCTACAGAAAATCACAATAGCTAATCAGGATTTCCAAAAGGAAAAAAAAATATAAAAGGGTTTCCATATTGTAAGCTTTCTTGACCATCCAAACTGCTAATCTCTTTCAGGAACCGTAGTCATTTGCATCTGTTGAACATTATTAATGGCAGGTCCTCTTCTTTAGTTATAAAAGAAAGATTGCACAGATGATATAAGGTATTCTCTCAGCAATCTCTTGATGTAATACATATTATTATCTTCATTGTAATAGGTGCATGTACGTAATGTTTGGAACTTCTTTGATTGAGAAAACGGTTTCATTTACAAAGCATGTAAGAGGAAACATGTATAGAATATAGTGAATATATTTATAGGCACAGATGTTGGCAGTTTTCAGTTATGAACTGTCACAGAATTGTTCCAACTACATTGCAACTACTCCCAACATAATAAAATGAAGGACACTCATTCATTTGATGTGCAGTCCATTTCCATTTTATTCAATCCTTGTTTACATTTTCTAACATTGGTATCAGAGCCTCCAGTGCTTGAAACACTCAGAATCTGAGGGAAACTTAGCAAAGAAGTACAAATTTTTAAGAAGAATAGTTCGAGGAAGCCCTACATTAGGGCATGAACTAGGTAAACACGAAAAGAAGAGGAGGTGAATAAAATTGTGGGCATTATACACCACTGTGGAGTGCAGAAAATCAAACTAGTCACATTTTGTGAAGGAAAATGTTTAAATCTGGTTGCCATCCTGGTCGCGATTTGCATTTTCACTCAAATTTGGTCGCTGTTCTTTAAGAAGTAACCTGGTCATGATTTACATTCAAATCTGGACACGGCTTTCACCATACAGTCGTTGGTCACCATTTCGTGGGTGCTAGGGCATTAGATTTGGCACAAGTTACTTTGTGATTTCATGGGTGCTAGGTCATTGATGAATTATCAAAAATATTGGTGGGTTTTGTGGGTGAAACCAGACAGTCACATTGCTGCTGTTATAAATATTTCTACTCATTGCTTCTATAATATCTATTTCCACTCATTGCTGCTATTATATTTATTTCTGCTTCATTTTTATTCTGCATTAATTTGCGGTTTGGAGCTTAAAATTATTGTGAATGGCGAATATTCAAAACCTTGTTCTGTCGGAGGTGCTGAAATTAATTGGACAAGATTATAATATTTGGAGCAACAAAATCTTGACCATCGCAGAATTTCGCAAATGTGATAAAATAATACGTGGCAAAGAAAGTAGGCCTGCTGCTAATTTTGCGGATTATGACAAACGTCATAAGGAAGCCTTATTGCTGCTGAAGTTGTCGGTATCTAATGAATTGATACTAAAAGTCTGCAATGCCACTATGGCGGGTGATCTATAAATCACGAGAAGGACATATATGACTTCAGGGACGAGTCAGGTGTTATGCCTGAAGATTTTGTTGTTTTCGACAAGGTTGCAAGAAAGTGGGTCATTGTCATAGTACCTATACTTCAAATGAAATACCGTTGAGATAAATTTGCCTCCATTAACAAAAAGGTAGATGATGATGATATGGTGGTGTTGGTGCTGAATAGTTTGTTGTCATCATATGAATCATTTGTTGAAGCCCTCCATTTGATGGCTGAAAGTCAGACTTTGACTTTTCGACAAAGTCAATTCCTATTTATTACAAAAGGAATGCAGACAAATTCAGAAACTTAAGTCTAGTAGTGGACAAACCAAGAGTACTTTTTTGTTCAATCCAAAGGCAAATGGAAATGACAACCTGAAAAATCATCTCCTAAATATCAAGTGTAGTGTTACTACAGTCATAAACTTGGTCATGTGAAGAAGGATTGTCGAGAAAACAATATGATCTTGACAAAAAAAAAGCAGAAGGGTCAAGCAAATGTGGCAATAGTTGAACAACAGCCTAAAGAAGAGCATGCCCTCATGCCATCATGCTAGGATAACAACCCTACAAGGTGTTGATTCTTTGATTTTGGAGCATCAAGAAACTTCACGTGCCAAAATGATTAGTATGTAGATTTTCAAAAATATTTTATTTCTTTTGATTCAATTTCATTGGGGAATGGAAGATCGCATGCAATAGAAGGGATAGCGGATATCCAAATCATATTGAATGATAATGTCAAATTAAATGTTAGATATGTTTCTAACATGAATAAGAATCTTTAGATATAACTCAGCTAATGGAAAAGCCCAAAATTTCTATAAACTTCTCTCGGCAAGATATGCATTATGTCTCTTGTAAAACTAAACAAAGTTGTTCCCTTGGGCATCAAGCAAGGAGGTTTGTATAGGCTGGTTGACCCTGTCATAGTTAACTTACATGCCTTAGTTGTGGAGGGTAATAGCAGCATTTTATGGCATGAGAGATATGGACATCTCATCCTTTAGTATCATGCCAAACTAAGTAGAGCCAACATAGTTCTTGGTTTTCCTGCTATTCAAGAGAAATAGGATGTGTGCAGGGTGTTTCGCTACAAAACAGAAAAGGAATCCATTTCCAACTTAAGGTGCTTGGCGTGCCAAGTGGCTTTTAGACATTATTCATGTAGATATTTGTGAGCTATCATGGAAGTTTCCAACTTTTTTTGGTGCAAGGTACTTACTCTTGTTGGTGGATGATTATTCGAGAAAGATGTGGGTCTACTTCTTGAAAAAGAAGTCTAACTATTTTGCTTCTTTTGAAAATTTCAAAGCATTGGTGGAAACCCAGGCTAGTCAACGAATCAAGACATTGAGATCCAATTATGGGGGGCTATTTAGTTCCAAGAAGTTCAAGAATTACTACAAGAAATAAGGAATTCATCATCAACTGACAACCCCATATACCCCACAACAAAACAGGTGGTGGTTGAAAAGTGGAATAAAACTATCATTGAGATGGTTTGGTGCATGATGCATAATAAAGGCATACCATTCAAATACTAAGGAGAAGTTGTAAACATAGTGGTATATATTCTCAATCAAAGTCTTTGCAAAGCTTTACAAAACATCACACCTAAAGAAGCTTGGTCCATAACCAAACCCGAGGTATCAAGTTTTTGTATTTTTGGTTCAGCCGCATATATACTACTCGCTTCAGATAAAAAGAGTAAGACTCTAAAGTTACAATATAATTTTTATCGGTTATAATAATCAAGTATAATGCTTATAGGTTGATTGCTATTTCCTTTAACAAAGTAATTGTTAGCATAGTTCGCGTACTGTACTCAAAGAAATACTGCAGACCAAAAACAATTTGACTCGCAAAAACTCGACAATACTCGCGAATACTCGACAACTTAAAAATACGCAAATTTGTTTAAAAAAACATAAATTTTAATCAACACGTAGCTACAAAAAGGATCAAATGAGTCCATAAAATGTTGGAGAAGTGTTTTCTATTAGATTTGAATACAAATAAAATACAAAATCACATCATCATGCAAATACAACAGCCGACTAATAAGTAATATGAATTTATGATGATTGACCTTGAAAAATATCATCATAAATTTCATATCTATGCAAGTTACAATATACAATAAGTTACATTTTCCTCTTCCCCATTCTAGAGAAATATTGGGGAGAGGGTCTAGTGCCTCTACTAGTCTCCACACTCGCTTTGCGTCTCCTCGATCCTAGAGAAGACTGCGACTCGGCTCCAACCTGGTAGTAGATGGTGGTGGCTCCTCTGCTACATGTTCGAGATCACCTCCAAAGATGTCATCCAATCCAATATCTCCTGCTAGTGCTTCTCCCTCAATAGTTTCCCTCTCAAAAGAGAAATCTCCTCCTCTGTGAACGCAGGGATTTCCTCTTCTCACCCAGTCCATTCGATGTATGGATCTATCTCATCCAAATCAATAAGCTCCTCCGATGTGGCCTCCACTTTTCTTGTGTGAAGCCGGAGATTGTATTGCACAAAACCAAGTCGTTGAGCGGTTTTTACTCAACCTAGGCACTTCTTCGTGTGAATGGCCTCAAACAAACTCCAATTGTGTTCACATCCAGAAGCACTACAAGGTTGAGATAGAATTCTGAGGGCTAGCTTTTGAAGATGCGAGGAATTTCCTCCCCAATCCTCCCACCAAGAACCTACAAACAAGATAATCAAAAGTTTATGAGTAATTAATAAAATCAAATCAGTAACTAATAAGTAACTTAGTAAACATTCTAATTTTTATTACCTAGTGTCTATGTGGTTCTCCCTCGGATAGCTAACACCGAAGAAAAGAGCCTCCCCGTAGCACATTTGTAATTTTGCAGCTCTAAAATGACGAGGTCCCTCGTCTCAACATCTGGTATCATCCTCTCAATACATGTTGAAAGGCCCTCCATAACCTCTCTATTCACATCTGTGAAGCCGTCGGAGAAGAAATACTTGGGGTTGAGGTAGTACCCCGCTGCATGAATAGGTTGGTGGAGTTGATTGTTCCACCTCCAATCAATAATCTCCCAAAAGGGACCATATTTGACGATATCCCCTTGTAATAGTTTTGGATAGACTCTTTGGCCCTTCTAATTGGGTTTTGCTCTCCTCAACCAAACGCAAAACCCTCACCAATGGCTCGACACCTACACACAAATTAAGTTACAAACTTACAAATAAAGTAAAAAAGTCAAAACAATATATTTATAATTTAACAAATTAAATAAAAGAATGAAATACAAATCGAAGTTTGAAATTACCTTGATGATCTCTATAGTTTTCTTTGCAAAGATATCAACAAAAACTATCTTTCGCAACCCTCTCTCCATCGCTTTCTTTGACTATTGTGGTACCTAGTCATGTTTGACTCAAACATTTACTTTGAAGATGTCAACAAACTAGAAATCCTTTCGCAACATCAAGAAGTTAGTTGTAAACCTTGTGACATCGGCTCGAACAAGCTCTTTCCCTCAGTGTGCTTTTTCATCAAGCTCAGAACCCAAGGGTGATCAGTATATGTACTTTGTTATGTTTCTCGCATCTTCTACAACAAGCTTCACCAATCAATTTTGCCTATGTCCTCCAAAAGAAGGTCAAGGCAATGAGTCGCACAACAATTCCAAAATAGTGATGGATGTCTCTCCGCTGAGTAGTCTCTCATCCGCCACATATGTTGTTGCATTGTCTGTGAGACCTTGCACAACATTCTATATACCAACCTCTAATACAACCGTCTCTAACATAACACTCAAATTCTCTGCATTTTTACTATGATAAAAACATTAATAGACTTCAAAAACACCATCTCACCATTTAAAGCCGCTAAAAAATTAATGAGGGTGTGGTTCCTTCCATCCATCCACCCATCTGAAAGAATGGTGCATCCGTATTTGTTCCATTGTTTCTTTTGCTCTTCTAGAATTGTAGTGGCATTTCAGAATCGCAGCCTCAGAGCAATTTCCCACTCGAATCTTTTGGAGAGGGTGCCTGCACCCTTTCCCTGCAACTATCCACGTTGTCACCAAGTACTCCCAGTATGAGCTCTTTGCCACATTGAATGGAAGGTTGTTGTAGTAACAAAAATTTGCACATGCTTTATTCGCTTCCTCGTGCATATCCTTGTTCCAAGTTGTACCTTACAATGAAGGTTGTGCTCCAAAAGTGTTCTTTGGCACAAAAAGCTTTGTATGCCTTTGCTCGAACTCGATGAAGATGTGTCTCTTCCGGCTCTTCCAGTTTGTATGTGTGGACCACAAGTAGAGCCCACAATTGTTGCCGCATCATCCTCTGAATCCTCTTTCATTGCAACCCCAAGTCTAATAGCTTGTGATATGGCTTCTTGCACCCTTTCCCTCTTTAGTTTCTTCTCCTCTACCTCTGTCATCTTTGCTCTCATCTCTTGTTTTACCTCATCCATAACATTGGGGCAAACCACAACATCCCGACAAACAATAGATGCAAGGTGATACTTCAGACGATTGATGCCTCCAGACATTGTTTTGCCACAAAATTGCAAAATAATTGCTCCCACAAGCTGCTCCACGTGCACCATACTTGAAGCTTGGTACGGGCATTAATAGGAACAATTCCTACTAGTGATGTCAATGACCCGATGCCGAACCTAATGCCGAGTCTAATGCCATTAAAAAAAAAAATTGAGCTCTAATGTGCTTTAAATCCACAATGCATATTTAAAAAATAAAAAAGTAAGTTTTATTAAATTTAAAAAAAATGCGCCCAATAACCATATTTCACCGTAATTTAATAAAAATGATATACCTATGGTTGTAAATGAGTATTAAAAATTTAAAATGATTCGCAATCACATTGAACGCATTTAAAATTACAAAACATATTCAATGAATCAATTACAATACGCATACATAAAATTTAAATAGTTTAGAACGAATTTGCGTAAAAAAAAAAAAAAACATACCTCCGGCTGCAAATGACTAAAAAAATTAAAAGCATTTGATTTTACATTACATGTATTTAGAATTACAATATGAATCTATAAAACATAAATAATATACACCAAATTTGGAAAAACTTGAAAGAATTAAAAAAACTTACCTCCAAATGCAATTCTCCAAATTCTCTCTTCGAATTCGCTCCAAAATCCGTTCAACACAAGCAATGCAAGCTCAAATGGTTGTGTGAATGAAAATGAAGTAGTGTAGGGCCTTATAAAGGAAAAATGTGTTTTTTCATCATTTTTGAGCATGATGGACGTGTTTCGCATCACATGTCAATGTCGACGAGTTAAAGATACTGAGACTCAGCTGAAGTTTTGGCGAGTACTCGCCGAGTCATTCCCCTCAAGTGAGTTAAATGGGCGAGTATCCGTTTGGCAAGACGAGCAAACAGTACTCGCCGAGTTTTCTTACTATGATTGTTAGTCGTTATGTTGATGTGAAATAAACTAATTCATTCTTTCGATGTGATCAACAAACAAAGTTGGTTGTAATCGCAAGTAGCTGGGTGTCATCAACAAGCAACGCCCCGAAACTCTTGTGATTCATTTACCCAATGAAAAGTCCAGTGCATGCCATACTTCTACGAACTCCACCTTAACTACTTGTGACACTCAGGAAGCAAGTGATACACTTGTATATAAAAGACGCGAATCAAACTGCTTCCTCATCTAGTGGAACAGATTTCTTCAGTCCAACAAAGGCCTAAGTGGTTTTACTCCACTTTGCAAGATGTCTTTGGGAGAATGAAATGCCTCAATCAAATGCACATCCTCGAAGGACTGGTAAGAAAATTGTTGATTTAGAGCATGTTCATTTTGCTCTTTCTTATGATCTTCACAAAATAGTTGAGCCACAAAGATCCTCTGAAGAAAAAGGTATGCCTAAATGGTAAACTAGCATGCAAACAGAGTATGATGCCTTCATGAAGAACAATACCTAGTCATTGGTGGAGTTGCCACCAAGAAAACAACCCATTGCCTACAAATGGGTATACAAAGTCAAGTGCAAAGTTGATGGTACTTTGGATAAGTACAAAGCACGTCTTGTTGCAAAAGGCTTCGCAACATGAGGGAATAGATTATGAAGAAACTTTTGCTCCTACTACAAAGATGGTCACTTTTTTGTTGATTCTTTCAATTGCAGCTTAGTTTGGATGGAATTTTTTTCAAATGGATGTAAAAAGCACCTTCCTAAATGGAGACTTGGCAGAGGAAGTCTATATGGTGCAGCCTAAAGGGTTTCAAGCATGTGGAGGTGGAAATCTAGTTTTGTAAGTTAAATTAAGTCCTCAGACGGGCTTAAGCAAGCTCCTCAAGCCTAGTATATTAAAATAGATCAACACCTACAAGATTCTAGATTCAAAAGAAGTCTTTCTGATCCAAATCTTTATGTCAAAAGCAATGGTGATGACATTGTGATATTTATTGTTTATGTTGATGATCTTGCCATCACGGGTGGTGGGACCACTAAAATTCAATCAAAAATGAAAATCTAATGCGTTGCATTAGACATGACTAATTTAGGCCTCCTACACTATTGCCTAGGTGTAGAATTTTGGCAACATGATCATTTGATTTTCATAGCTCAAGTCAAGTATGCTACGAATCTATTGCAGAAGTTTAGGATGTCTGATTGTAATCCTTCTTCTACACCTATGGAGGTCACGCTGAAGTTATCAGCTCATGATGATTCACAACCGATAGACAAATCACTCTATAAATTGTGGGCAGCCTAATATATTTAACATCCACCCAGCCAAACATATGTTTTGTTGTTAGTTATCTTTCGCAGCAGTTGTCTAAACCGAAACTCACACATTGGGAGCAGCAAAACAAGTTCTTCGATATGTCAAAGGTACTCTTGACTTTGGCATTCTCTATCACAGAGTCACAAATTTCAGACTCTTTGGCTATATAGACTCTAATTGGGGAGGTTCAATAGATACCAGAGATCTACCACTGGATACATCTTCTCTTTTGGTTTAGGAGTTGTTTCATGGCAAAGTAAGCTTCAACCCATTGTGGCTATCTCTTCTACTAAACAGAATATAAAGCAATTGTTAATGCCGGTTGTCATAGCCTTAGCTTTGTACATTCTCATTGATCTTCAAATTCCTCAAACTACACCTCCACTTTCCATTTTTCAGAACAATCAAAGTGTATTAAAGATGGTCAAGAATCTCGTATATCATGCTCACACCAAGCATATTGAGATTCATCATCACTATATTCGACAATTAGTTGATTTTAGTGATATTTATCTTTACTTTTGTCCTTATAAGGAGCAATCTGCTGATCTAGTGACTAAGCCTCTTGGTCCTCTCTTGTTTGTAAAATTTTGTAACAAACTTGACATTGTTTCCATTTTAGTCATTAAGGGGTGTATTGAATAAAATGAATATATTTATAGCACACATGTTTGTTGGTAGTTTTCAGGTTATGAATTGACACGAACTGTTCCAACTACATTGTAACTACTCCCAACATAATAAAATGAAGGACACGCATTCATTGGAAGTGCATTGATTTCCTCTTCATTCAATTCTTGTTTACATTTGCTAATATCATTGTTGGCTAGATTTTCGCATAGTTTGAAACCTAGCAGTCATGAGATAAATCTCCCTTATTTACCGGTGAGGCTCCCGTGTCGATTTGTCAGTAAAATATGTTAGTATCTATATGGGGTTTTACTTTAACTATTCAGCTCATGAACCATAGTTGTATAGCTCATCACAGCAATTAATTGTTTAAGAAAGGAAATATTTATAGAAGGAAATAATAACACACATGGAAGAAATAGGGAAGATGTGCAACCCAATCAATAGATAACAGAGTTGATTGCATGCACATAGAAGAAACCAATAGATATCAACGCACAGAATTATAAGAAAAAGGCAACTCCAGATCTAAATCTAAAATAACACAAAGTTTATAGAACATTTGAGATAAAAAGCTAGAAACACAATGCACTGTGACACAAAGTTCTCCGAAAATCTGCTCCTTTATATTCCTTTGCTTGAGGGGCTATCGGGGTTTCAAAGACAAAGTCTCAAACACAAGAATGTCAACTAAATTCCGATCTTTAACCCGAAGGTTCTTCTTCTACTTATAGAATGTAGAAGGGAAAGTACAAATGGGAACCTCATTCGGTTAACTAAAACATAAACAAAAGGTAAAGATAACATCCGCAATCATCCTCCTCTAATTTCTCTTCAAGTGACACATCTATCACTTAACTAATAGAATCGCTCCACATAACTTAAAGCAATGGTTTCAAAACTAATACCTTTAAAGTTTTACAATTTCATCCAGAACGTGAAAATAGAAGAAGGACACGCCTTACCTATAACATTTTATATCTTCTTTTTGTTTTGATATTGAATGTACTTGTCGAACATGTAATTCAGCATATTCCCATCTGTCTTAGCCATAGCTTCCTTTTCTGTCCTGAATCTAGCAAGCTTTCATTCAATACCCGATAAATGCTTCCACATCCTCCAAGCTCGGCTCGAACTTCGCAATATCCAAATGCAGCTTTACCACCATCTCGCTAATGGAATTCATCGTGAAAGGTTTAATGGCTCCATCAATTCTTCCTTGCACCATCAGAGACCCTTCTAAGGAATTAGGCACTCTGCTAGGAATGATCCGTGTGTATGAAGTAACATTTCCGACCACTTCCTCATGAGTGAAAGCAATTATACTGTTAAGTAAAGATGACGTCATACCCTCAAGTGTTTGATCCTCTTGGCATAATTTGCAGATCTCCGAGACGGAAAGATATGCAAACTCCAGCTACTTCCCCTTCTCAACCGATCCGCACGGGTCAAAAGTACAACTTCCTCCTCATGCAATCAACACTTCTCTCAGACTTATTGATTTCGCCAAAGTGCTCAAAGTTACTCTCAACACTGCCGTGTTCATATCCACTATGCTTGTCACCGGTTGCTTTAGCTGATCTGTTGCATCTTTCATAACCTTCAAAGGGATGGCACTCTGGTTAGAGTTGTATGAAGAAGCTTCGACGAATGATCAGACTTTTCCATTCGCCGATAGCTTTCGCAGTTACAAGTTTGCATCTTCCATTTCTGCATCAAATGATCACTCACTGCTTTGTCTTTGAAATGGGTGAGTGGAAGACTTAGAACCTTGGCAATGATCTCGCATAACCGAGATACACTACAAGTTCAACTTTCTCCGCCTTTTCTCTCGCTGCTGAAGCCTAAGGAATAGAACATCTATCAATGTCTACGTGTCCCGCTTCAATCCTTTTGTGGTGGCTTGACCTATGAGTACTTTGTTATCTTGTTATGTCATCTCCGCCATGAGTTCATCCTCTTTCTTCCCTTCCACCGTAAATGACATCTCAAAGAAACTTCCGCCCTAACTCCTTAATGATCAACCTTGAAGTTACCTTGAAAGAACTATAGGTTTTCTGTCTTTTCCACCTAGACTCGGGAGTAGGCTGCAAGTCGTGTTCCTCCAAGTTGATTTCCACTCTAGCCTCTGGAACCAACTGCGAAGTCAACCATTCCCAGAAATTACTTCTCGAAGAATGAGAAGTTCTGAGTGTACCACTATCTCTCGCTCTGATTCCTCTCCATCCGAATCTACTACGGTGTTGTGGATGCCATCCCTCAATCATCCAAAGACAAAGCTCTATCATACTCTGCCATCTGCAGCTTCAACGTTTCTTCAGGAACAGGTGTTGAATGGAGTGGCTGAGGAGAGAAGATGAATGTTTCCGGATTTAATGGAGGAATGGCAGTGTCTTGCTAAGGTGCAACAGTGATCGGTGAAATCGGATGATCTTTGGAGAAGCCGAAACTAACATCATAGTCGTGGAAGTGATCTTCTCCTTTGATTGAGACCTTCTATGCACTTTAATCTTCTCAGGCCTTCTGTTGCTTTCTCCTCCGTGCTTCCTCTTGAGGGAATCTCCTGTGCCAAAGTTGCCCGTGACTTGATTCATCAATGCTTCATCAAGGCAGTATCCCTTCATCAACAACCAGTTTGAAGTATTCACGTAAGCAATGCAGACCTTTCCTCAATCGTATGGCAGCCCCCTACGTTCTCCTGAAGTACGGCTCTATCTCCTCCCATTTGATGGTATGTGTCAAGTAACACAGCCCATCATCTTTAAGATCCGCAGGTATCCGTGCTAATCCAAAGTCAAACACTTGCCGTGTTGATAGCCTGCTGAAATCTTTCTTTCTAACCTCGTACTCACTTTTGCACTTCATCCAGAAATCTTCTAATGAAGGCACATGTGCGTACTCCTGGGAGATCGTCTTCCTGGCCACTCCGAATGAATCGAAGTTCAGCCGTGCTGGGAAGAACTCTTGCTCGTACTCAAAGAACATTTCTACTTCCACTCCTTGGGCTTTATGAATGCTCTGGCAGCTATAATGGCCCACAGTGATCGAGAAGAAGCCCGTAGACTTGTGTCGTTTCGACTGAAGGTCGTGCATCTCCACAAGTTGTTTGCTCAGCTCCATGGTGACCAATCTATCATTCGGATATCTGGGCAGCTTAACCGGTTCTCCAGAAAAGTCGGTGACCCTGAGGTATGTGAAATCCGCAAACTGAATGAAGAGACTGCCAATTCTGGACACAACTTCCCACGCTTCCTTACTCACCCTATTGGCCTTTAGATCCCTATCCAGCCTGCAAATGAATTCGTAGAAGAATCCATCGTTGACCACTTTGAAATTTTTTTCGCACGCAGTACAAAGAAGTGTGGGTAAGACCTAGCACACTCCATAACGAACTCTGGCAACTGGTGTGTATGGAAACGTTGCAGCTCGAATAATTCCACTACTTTTAACTGCACGCATGAGGGAAGTCTTTCCTGCTCTAGATCTTTCAATCAATTCGGAAAGAGGTTCCAGACCTAGATCTGTGTCTCCGATGTCTGCAAATTTAGAAGTGATGCATGACTCGATGTGCTCTCTTTTTCATCCCTCTTTGCCATGGCTGTATCTATCTTTGTCTGAACAATTCTTTTTCTCTTTATTTGGCCGGAATTCTTCACAACCGGTGCAGATCTGGATAATTCTTCAGATTCAAGGATATGTTCAATGTATTGGACATTGATTTAAGCTCCCTTTCTCTTATAAAAGCACATGTAATGAATTCCTACAATTAATTCAAACAAAGATGGCAACCGGAACATGAACAAAGTGGATTTTAATCATAAAAATCTGCATAATTCAAGTCTGTTGCCCCAAAATTTGATGTTTTATTTGCATGCAAAGCAAGCATGAATTTTACCAACTTCACCTGAGCACCTGTATCACTTATGCAGACAATTATTTAGACACAAAACAACCTCCTTCAACCTAGGCGCCAAATTTGGAAGCTTCCAGCATTAATTACACCTTTTGAGCAAAATTCCTCTCCAAATGGGGCGCACTTTTTGTCTGGGCTGCACTTCTCTACTTTTGAATTGATTAATTCATCCTTATGGCAGCGCCGCTACTTATATAATCCTCATAATTCTATAATTAATTAATGTCTTTCATATTCTTGGCAATTAATTAATTATTTAATAAGCTTTACTCTTCAAATGGGGCACCTATTTTGTGCATGCTCATGGCTGCCATTAAATTTATTTAATTTTAGACTTACGCTTCCCAGTTAACTCAAGTCTCACAAAGATGCTTTAACCTTAGCCACTGAAAATAAGAATTAATTAAATCAATTAATACTTTAAAAGTATTATTTCTCTCCCAAATGGGGCGCACTTTTTGACATGAAGGGGCTGCATTAAATAAATAATATTTATTTAATTTTAGAATGTCTAATTCCAACTTCCTTTATCCACTTTCCCTTTGTTGACTTTTCCACAAACCTGGGCGCCAAAATTGGAGAAGAATTTAATTAATTTATGCATTTAAGGCTGCCTTTCTTTCCCTAAAGGAGTCGCACTTTTTGGTATGAGGGATTTCTATTTTTAAAAGTCAATTGACAATGGGATTATTTACCCTACAAGGCAGCTCCGAAAATCCCATGATTCACTTAAGTTGTTTGACTTTCATAATGGGATTATTTACCCTGCAAGGCAGGTAATAAAATCCCATCAATGCCTTAAGTGATTTTTCTTTTATTTCACAATGGGAATTTTTACCCTGCAAGGCAGGTAAGAAATTCTCGTCACTCTTTGCCTCTAATTTTCTCATTGTGACTTAAGTGGCGTTGCTTCCATGGAAAAAAGTACCCTGCTAGGCAGGTACAAAATTCCCACCTGCCTGTTGCTTCCAAAAATCCCATGATCCACTTCAAACCCTCTTTTTCCAAAAATGCAACCTGCCCAGAAGTTTTTGTGCACGACTTCATCTTTTCCAAGAGAACCAGACCTCCAATGGCGAATTCCTTCTGGCACAACGTGCATAGGTGATCTCCAGATACTCCAGGCCAAGAATCAAGCCAAACCGGTAAAGGAATTGATCAGAGAAATTTCACAGAAAACGAAACGGAAAACACCAAAAACACAAAACATTGCCAGAAGTCACAAATAAAGCCCAGGATTCATTCCTGGTTAAAACCCTACTGGTATATGGGAATAATGACATGTACGATCACAACAGGTTAAACCAGAGCACAAATTGCCTCAAACGGGGCTCAAAATAATTAAATACAAATTTCCGCAGGCAAACCCCAACGACAGAATAAAACAATTTTGGGCATCTGGGTATTTGTCGAAAATGGCTTATATGGCTCCTTGGGAATATCTTGACACATTACAGGAACTTTCTGGCAATAAAAACACAAAACGACCCATTATTTTAAAAGTACGAAAAAAATTTAAATAGGGTAGTCCCAGATTTCAGGGTGAAACTGGGACACCAAACATGCAGATTGTCAATGATAAATTATGCAGCACCAATCACTAACAAAAACATGTATAATGGTAAGAAGGAATACAAATGTACAAATTGGTGTTCTTGATGAGGATTCATGTCTTTCCAAAGAATTAGCTCATCAAAATGTAGCTTCATGAACAACTGTCGTTTCTAAATTTGCACGGCATGGCCTTATTGGAAAACCTTAAGATATTTTTAAGAAAATGCAAGGTAAGGTGTAAGCTATTCATATCAACCTTTGTCAACACACTCCATACAAGACCCAAATTCAGAGCTATGGTGTAGGTTATGGAGATCAATCTAAATAATCGAAAGCAGATTTGGTCACAGGCTGTAATCTCAAATGCACAAATAAAAATGTTTGTACATAAAGAAACATGTTTGTAGACAAAAAAACATTATCCGAACATGGCCTCACGGTGCACAATGATTGGTAGATTTTCTTTTGAATGCCTTTGCCTAATTCAGCACTTCTATCATAAGATATCTATGCTAAGTGGGATGCCAGAATGTGTGTTTACTTTCTGGGCCAGTTTTTTTCTTTAAGATTTTGTTAAATTTGAGGACAGGGGGCCTATAGACAGTTGTCATTAATCATCTGGAAAAAAAACCACATACATGTCCACAATATGTCTACTCTACAGAAAAGAAAAGCATGACCTTGTAATAACAATTCAGGTCCCAAGAATGCAATCTTAGTTTATCCTTTTGCTCTTGGAGATGGAATAGGATACAGCAGAGCTGCCACAAAATAAACAATACAAGGCAAAACATGCTTTCAGCTAATACTTTTGAGGCTCTGGTGTCAAAATCTATATAAAATAAAAAGTTATAAAGTTTAACATTCTTATAAGAGAAAAATGCACCTGTTGATTGGATTCAATCCGTCCTTGGCAGCCTTTGCTGCCCAATATACAATATAATAAATATAAGACATTAAATTCAACAAAATGAAAAAAACCTCAAATGAAGCAGAAAGATATTAGACAATGTTTTCTGACCTATTTCTTGGTTTGTTCCAAAATCTGCAAACCGATTCGTACCCTTATCCCATACTAGCATTTCACCGTCAAGTATACATCTTGAAAACATCAACCCACAAGAAAGTCAATATCTTTATCCAAAGTTCAAAAGAAAGTTGTATTCTTTTAACATTTAAATCTTTAAATCAAATATTCATTAATGACTAGTTGTTGGAATCTTCAAGAAATGATGGGAAAAGAAATCCTATGCTAATATTCATATGATATTGTGGCTATAACTAATTGCTTGTAAGCATTTTAATGACTGAATATCATGCTTTTAAGGCTTTCTGTAGGACTGTTCCTTAAAAATACAATTAGCTTCCAAACTAGAGATTAAGCTAATACCATTCTTTTTCATTACTAAAAAGGAAGATATTAAATGGGTGTTGAAAAATAAGCATGCTGACTAGCATCCTAAATTGAAAATGTATGCTACAATCAGAAATTATGGTTCAAAAGCCCAAAGCATAAAAATGACTAACACTGATATCTAGCCATCTATAGCCATATTTTTCCATATATAAGTTCCTTATATCAAGAATATTGCATTTCTCCTGGTATTCTTCAGATAAATAGATAACTACCAATGCCACAAAGAAATAATATTGGCGCACGTGACAATCTACTTCCAGGTTAGCCAAGTTGATCACTTTGAAATGAACATGCATGTGAAACACAATAAACAGAGAACACTCTAGAATGTCAAGCATAAATCAAATTTGTGGCAACAATGTTGTTAATTCCACAAGAGTAAGACCTAGTAAATGACTAATTATTGAACAAAAATGAAAACGTCGATCAGTTCTGCCAAAAACAAAATCAGGAAAGCATTATTATTGTGATAAAGATTTTGTGTTGAAGTGAATCCTAATTAAGGCAGTAAACATTGAATGGTTGCATCATTAAGATAAAGAAAAAAGTGAAGCCGTTAAATTACTTATTCACTGGAATGCTCTGGAGGATAACACTTGACATCCCATGTTCATACTCTTTGTGATCAAAAAAGTTCCTGCAAAGGCATCAAAATGTTCAAAGTAAATACAGCTAATTGTTCTACATTTTATATAAAAATAAGAAAATTTATATCATGCGACTTTCTGAAGTAAACGAACATTATTCTTCCTCTTACTAAGTAATTAAGAATGATTATTAATACTAAGTGTTTCCAGCTACCGAAAAACAGATCATTCTTGAATAAAGTTAGCATTTCTCAATATTTTCTGCAATTTTGGCATGGCAAATGATTATGGTGTTCATAAAAAAGACAATGCTTTTTCAATATAAAAACCCTAGACATAACTGTATGACCCAAAGTCAGCCAAATGGCTTTTCCATGTTCATAACTAATGTATAGTTAAATTAAGTTAACAGCTTAAACTAAAGAACGCTTCAAAAGACGCATTAAGGCTAGCTATCTGACAAATGAAATAATAGGCATTTTATTCCTCCTCTTACTAAGCAATTAAGAATGATTATTAATATTAAGTGTTTCAAGCTACCAGAAACAGATCATTCTTGAATAAAGTAAGCATTTATCAATATTTTCCGTAATTTTGGCATGGCGAATGAATATGGTATGGCAAACAAATATGGTCTTCATACAAACTGACAATGTTGTTTCAATACAAAAATCCCTAGACATAACTGTATGAACCAAAGTCAGCCAAATGTCTTTTCCATGTTCATAAATAATGTACAGTTCAATTAGTTAAGCTAACAGTTTAAACTAAAGAATGCTTCACAAGCCGCATTAAGGCAAGCTATCTGACAAATGAAATTATAGGCAGGTGATATCCAAAAACAGAGTTCAGTTTTCACTAGTTATTGCATATCCAATTTATAGTATGCCACAACTATGGTGGTTATTATCCTGGCAGGCATGCTATATCAGAGTTGTGGCCATTTTGAATTTTGAATTACCAGGGAATTTTAGTTGCAAAGATTGAAGAAACCAAACTATAGGGTGACTGCTCATGTATTCAGTGAACCGCACAGTTCCCTGGTTAGAATAATGTCACCACTTGTCTAGAGTAATATGGAGATCATCAATAAGTCGGATCTAAAAAATAATGCAAGCGTCATAAATACAAATTTTTCACTTTTTCTCTGTGTAAAGGAAATAGCTCTCCTCTTTCTGTCAATAAAGGGTGTTATTATGCATGGATGAGGATTCCAAGACATCTCCATCACATTAAAAGAAGCTTCCTCGACCTGTTAGCAAGTCCTCGGAGAGTCACAACTAGGATGCAGTTCGGAAACACTATCCCATGTTTTGCACTTTCTCTATATGAAGCTGTGAATTGGGCACAGTTTAAAAGGCATGATTTAATGCTTTAGATTTAACAATACAGATTCAAAATCTGGGTGAGCTTCAAGTGCCTATAATCAGTATCGTTATATATATATATGGGTCCTATATATCTATGGGGCCATGGAGAGATACCGTTCGTGTGCTCTCTCCCAACAGTCTAGTCTACTCCCATTTATCTATATAGATTGGGGATTGCGAGGAGGAGGAATCGACGGCCTACTCTATATAGCTAGGCTATATTAGATAGCCCAATGGGGGAGATATATAGCTAGGCCCCTATTTCTGTTTCTATATGGGTGGGGGTTGAGAGGAGGTCTCAGAAGCTTCTGCTCTAGCCAACACAGCCCCATTATCTATATATGACCCTGGCAGATGTCAACAACTAACCTTCCCCACAAACAGAGATCAGATAAGATATCGAGAGGCTCACCAATCTACCATCTCCCTATATCCATAGTCTTTCCTTAGGAAGTTGAGAGGTGACGTCAAGCCGGAAGTCAAGGGTCTCTCCTCGAATCATATATTCAATTGAGTGCCCCTATACTCTAAATGGGGCTCCCATATCCTCTTTATGGGGCCCCCATATCCTTCTCCATCTCCATCTATATACGGGGGAGGAGATGGGTCCTTGGGGGTGCACTTCTCTCCCTCAATTCTATATATGGGGGTGGTCAAGTAGCTATAGTTATATATACTCTTCTTGGGGCCTATCAGTCGAGGTTCCATATATAGATAGGGGGTTGTCATAATGTATTATAGACTGTTGCAATCCCCCTATCTATATATATACCCTATGGACTCTATCGATTAAGTGCCTCCTAAAGCTACAATGCCCATAGCCTAATAGAGTCATGGACTATACTAATATAGTCATCAATGCACCAAAATATACTAATATGAACTATCAAATCATCTTCGGTGCCTAGTATAAGTCTATTGCCCCCTAGAAGTGAAAGGTAAAGAATCCTCCTCTGCAACAACATTATCTGCAAAGAGATCATTTGCATCCTCACCAATCCCTCTAGCTCCCAATGCCTCCGCTGCCCGTGACACTATCACTTCATCTACTTCCCTCTCAACTTGTGCAATGTTCTCCATAGACATGCGATGCTCATCCAAACTCTCGGGCGTAGATGCAAAAAAAATATACTAATATGAAATATTAAATCATTATGCTTCCCCCTAAGAGTGACGGTAAAGAATCCTCGTCTTCAACAAGATCATTCTTGAAGATATAATTTGCATCCTCACCAACCCCTCTGACTCTTGATGCCTCTGCTGCCCTTGACGCTATTGCTTCCTTTGATTCCCTCTCTAATTGTGTGATGTCCTCAATAAACATGGTCGATCATCCAAGTTCTCAAGATCAACAATCCAATCAATATATGGATCTCTATCATCCAGGTACCATGACTTTCTTGCCCCTCCACTAGTCTCGCGCAAGGATAAAGATTGTATCAAATGAAGACAAGGTCATTGAGTTGTTTTGTTGTCAACTTGTTGTGTTTCGCTGTCTAGAAAACTTCAAACATGCTCCAATTATATTCACACATAGAAGAGCTACACGGCTTGCACAAAATGCACACAACAGTCGCTAAAGATTTGGTGTACTTACACCAAAATCTTCCCACCACAAATCTGCAAATAGGACATTAAAACATTTATAATTTTGTAAGTCAACTAGGCTTGAATAAATGAAATAATTCTACAAGTAACAAGACTAAAAACAAATGACTCAATTTGTTTTTACCTATTAGTTGCATGTTTCTTCTACAAATTGCATCCTCTACAAAAAAAGAGCCTCCCTCTACACTCTTACAAACCGAGGCTCATCAAAAACTATGTCTCTAGTGTCTATGTCAAGAATCACCTTCTCGTGCACGTGTTGAGGCCATCTATAATCTCCTCATCCACGATAAATGAATTAAAATAGAAAAACTTGGGGTTCAAGTAGTATGCACGGTGCATGTGTATGTCAATGGAGCTACATGTTCTATCTCCGATCATTTATGCACCAAATGGGTTCATACTTTTATTTGAGCCATAATAATTTACTATGGCCTTCTTGGCCATGTCCATAGCTTTCATCATGAGATATCCTATTCGATGTTTTTCACCATCCACCAAGTGAAGAACTCTAACCAAAGGCTCTAACACATTTTAAAATCAAAATTAAAATAAATTTGAACCATAATTTTTTTAAAAATAAATGATAAATAAAACATAGTTTAAGGTTGTCTTAAGAATTTCAATTGCAATCCTCCCAAACATATCATCAAAAACAGTCTTCAAAACCCTTTCTCCTTCATCTTTCCTAACATACGTAAATGCAACCACAATGTACTCACAAACATATATTTAAGAGATGTTACTTAGGCTACAATAGTTTCGTAATGTGATGAAGTTTGTGGCAAATTGTATGACTCCTGCTCATACAAGCTCATTTCCATTGGTGTCCTCTCTCATCAAGTTTAGTGCCTATGGGTGATTGTAGATGGGCTTGGTGATATTTCTTGCCTCTTCAACCACATTTTTCACCAATGTCAACTTTCTTATGTCTTCAAGTAGGAGATCAATGCAATGGGTTATCAAAGGGTCCGAATAAGTATTTGGTACCTCTCATTTTTCTATCCCCCCCATCCCCTATGTGGATCATGCTCTCTTTTCTTTTTCTCTCCAAATTGAAATTCCCCCTCCATCCATTGTCCCCCTTCATGGCCTTCCTCGTACCACTTTTCGGTTCGACAAGGGGGACCCTGATACCTTTTCCTCCCACATCCGTCAACTTCTTCCATCCGAGTCCCGGTTCTTCTCCTTGGATTGTGTTATAACCAAGTACACCTGTCTCTCCTCCATCATCTGGGAGGCTGCCCTCAAGTCTTTTCCTAACTCCACCAGATCCACCGCCGCTTCCCATCAACTCTCACTTACTAGATCTTGCCCCATGAACAAATGGTACGATGACGAATGCAAGTCCTTTCACCGCCAACTTCATCATGCCTTCATCCATGCTCATCCTTCCTATCCCACCTTGAAAGCCTCCTACCGTTGTCTCCTCCACCGTAAGAAATGCCTCTTTATTTCTCGGAGGAGACAGATCTTATGTGCTTCCCTCCGGCACTCTCCCAAGCATTTTTGGCGCACCATCCTCCCTCGCCATTCTCCCCTTCTGTAGAGCTTAACCCCGATTCCATGTTCTCCCACACTTCCTCTCTCTATGATATTCCAGGGCAGCCACATATCCGGGTTGTTTCTCTGCCCTCGTCCTACCACTTATTCACATGCAAGAACATCAGAGAGGCGGTTAGAGTGATGAATAACAGTAGGGCAGCTGATGAGGAAGGATTCCAAGCAATTCTTCAAGTATGGTTTGGGCGTGTTGGTTAGCTACTTGGCTGATATCTTCAACCACATGGCGCGTTCGGGTTTTCCGCCGGCTTGGTCACACCATACTATTCACCCGATACATAAATCGGGCCTCAGTTCAGATCCCAACAACTACAAGACGATCATGGTGGGCCACACTTTCTCAAAGCTATATGCTATAGTTCTTCATATGTTGCTTTCTCGAGGACTTGGAGCATAGGCACCTCAAAGCTAGAGGACAAGCGGGTTTCCATCCTACTTATCAGACCATTGATCATATCTTTACTCTCCGAGCCATCATTGAGGAGGCTCGTCATCGCTCATCGAAAGTCTATTGTTGCTTTGTAGACTTTCGGAAAGCGTTTGACTCGGTTCCGCAAGATGCCCTATTCCAGAGGCTCAAAGACATTGGTATATCTGAGACCCTTCTCACTGCCATCACACGGTTATACGAAATAGTTCTCGGTCGTCTCCGCACGGCTCATGGGTAACGGATTTCATTAGGAGCACCATTGGGTCAAACAAGGATGCCCCTGTCGCCCACTCTGTTTGGGATCTACATAGATGAGCTCGAGACCTTTCTTCGTGAGCATATCTAGGACAATGATGGGTGCCTCATCCACCAAGTTTTAATCTTTATTCTCTTGTTGTTAGACGATGTTTCCCTGTTGGCCTCTTCTCCCGAGGGACTTCAAAGACAGCTAGATGCCTTAGCTCTGTTTTGTGATCTTCAGCAGTTGACGGTCAACCTTGGTAAAACCAAAGTGATGGTCTTCAATGGGTTGAAGACCTCACACCTCCATTTCTTCTTCAGGGGGAAGAGATCGAGATCACCAACACCTATACTTACTTGGGAGTATAGTTCTTCGGTCCACGGTTCAGTTTGAGACATGCCATACAACCACAAGTCAATAAGGGCTATGGTTCTTTAGCCCTCCTCGAGAGACAATGCTTTCTAAACCACATTCGAGACATCTCTTCTAAGATGTCTCTTATGGACTCCCTTATCAGACCCACTAATCTTTACGGCTTGATGGTGTGGGGGCCTTCTTTACTTGGGTTTGATCGGGCTTCAGTTGAGAGAGTGCAGACACTTCTCCTCCGTCACTTCATCAAGTGCAAGTAGATGGTTCCTCAACACGTCATTCCGGCAGAATTTGGGGCCCATCCTTTAAGGCTAGAGACCATTTTTGGTCTGATCTCTTTCTTGCACCATATCCAAGGCTTCGCTCACTCAGTTGAGGGGCAAGAGAGATACCCATACTTGGCATATTGCTCATCAAAGACTATTGCCCATTCTGATTCTCTAGGTTGTGGTCGTTGTTGGTATGTTGGGGTGTTTGGTCTCTTGGAGTCTGTGGGTATACAAATGGATCATCTCCCTCCTTTTAGGTATTCCTTGGATGCACCTGATCACCTTCTACCTACCAGACAAGAGCTAAACAAGATCATCAAGGATGATATTTACTGAGCAGTTTATCCACACCACTTGGGTGAACCCTCATGGTGGGTTACACCCAAAGATGGCCTTTTATGCAAACCACTTTTTGGAGCTCTATGACAATCTTATTGTCCTCAATATATGCTTTGCCATTGGATGCACGCTCTTCGCATCCCCCTGGGCCAGTTTAGAGTGGGATCTCATAGGCTTCAGTGCAAGACGGATCACCAAATTGATCGTTCAGACAGGATCTGCCCAATTAAATAGTCTTCAAGAGGTCGAGACGGAAGCACACTTTGTCTTTGGTTGCCCCCTTTCCTACAAGATCGGGCGAAGTTTCACCGCCTCTTTCACAGGACCCAAGTTCTTTCGACTTCTTCGGTATGAACACCGAAGTGCGGCCCCTTTACATGCAAGAGGCCTTGAGGCTTCGTGAGCACACTCTTAAAACCCCTTCCAGACCAGATTCAATCCAACGGATCACTTCCTTTTTCACGGTATACTTGCGGTGAGAGGAACTAAGCGCCAGATTGATACCAGTTCTGCATCATCCTCCAGATCAGTACGGTCCAGAGAGACCATACACAGCTCCCTAAGATCTCATCGACACAACCATACTAGTTCCAAAGCACAAGAGACAAACTGGATCCACCAGGTCTTTGCGGTGTACCACATTGTCTAGACAACAACACGTCAGGCGACATCAACATCCCACCGCCTCTTCTTTTGATCGTCATTCTATCCAAAGTTTCTTTCAGTCGATCTCGAATGTTAGGAGAGTTGGGGTTATCACTCCCTAATAGGCATTCTTCATTGCCTCTCTTGGGCCCTTCTTTTCTTCTTGGGCATTTCCACCCCCATTTTGGGTTCGTGGCGTGTTCGTTCCTTCTTTCTAGTTCTGCCTTCTCCTGCTTTTCTTCCTTTGTATCGCTCCTCCTTTGCATTGTACTTCTTTTGGGAACTGTTTGTTTCCTCGCTTTGTATTGACACATGTGTACTCTGTAGTCCCGTTGACCTACTTTTGTGGTCATTTGTTGGACATTAATATATTTATCTTATCTTATCTTCTTAAGAAGTCTCCCTCACTACATATGTCGTTGCATTGTCTATCACAACTTGGACGACATTCTCCACACCCACTTCTATCACCATCTCCTCCAACATGTCACACAATGTGTGCATTTCTCACTCGGTGGAAGGTATCAAGTGACTTCATAAACACCAGTTGCCCACTTAAGACCGCTAGAAAGTTAATCAAAGCATGGTTTCTCCCATCCATCCACTTGTCAAATAAAATGTTGTAGTGTTTTTTATGGCATATTTTTCATTTTTTATCGACAACTTGTGTACTTTGGACAACATCCTCCAACAATGGGCCACTCAAATCATGAGTATGAGCCTAAACCCCTTACCAAAGAATAAATCAATGCATTTACATACTTATCCCAATATGGACTTTTTCCACATCAAATGGAATGTTGTTATAATACCAAACGTTTAGCACATGTAACCTTCCTTCATTGGGTGATTCCTAATTCCAATGGTCACTTCGAGTGAAGGTTGTGACCCAAGACTCCTTTAAGAAACAAAAAAAAACTTTTGTACAAATCCATGTGCACCGAACTATCTTGATAGATGAACCATGTACCCACCCTAACCCTTGTCCTCATCCCCTTGGAGTTAGGGCAATAGAAGATGTTACCATGTCATACTTAGTTATTAGAATCATCCTCGCTAACCTCTGTTATCCAAAATTCACCCCTGTGGTAAATTTTGATAACATGCATCAAATTACTTAGTCCTGTGCAAATAAATTGATTCGGGGCCAAAAATCATGTTTAGGGTCCCCTCGGAATTTTTCTAACTCTCTGTCCGGGTTGAAAAGAGCAAGTTACGTGAAAAGGTGAAAAGGCTGCGAAAACAAGCTTGGGCGGGAAAAATCACGAAAAATGGCTAAGTCCTAGTCCTCACAATGATCGGGACGTGAGGGACATCTAGGCACGAATCGACCGAAAGGCCGCCAGGCGCCTCTGCGAGGGCAAAGGAACATCAAGGGCCGTCGGGACGCGCGGGTTTTGAAAGCCGGTTCGGCAAAGGAGAAGAAAATCAACTAAGCGCCTGGGACATTTGGGACAAGAAGACGCGAAGGACGCGAACCGCCGGATCGGCCGAAAAGGAGAACTTTCGCACTAAGCAGTTCGGGACATGTGGGACAAAGGTACGCGAACCGGCCGAATCAGGCGAACCGGAAGAATTTGTCCCAGACAGTCCGGGACATGTGGGACAAAGGGACGCGTGGGACGCGGATAGCCGAAGGAGCCGAAAGCCAATCAAGCAACGCCACGTGTCATCGGCCGAATGAGGGACGAGGAAGCCCATTTCGGGCGGATCGGAAGTTTTGTCCCAGACAGTCTGGGACATCCGGGACAAATGGACGCGCTGGACGCGAAAGAGCCGGCAGACCCGCGGACCAACCAAATCATGACACGTGTCACAAGGAGAAAAGTCCAAAAAGTTCAAAGGGCGAGGTTTCAAGCACTAACCCGAGCCAATAAAAGGAGGACATGTGTCCAATGAGGAAGGGAAGCTCGGAGCTCGGGAAGGAGTTAGAGAGTTTAGCAAGAGTTTTGACCGAAAAGCTAAAAGCAAAGGTCTGCCCCGCGCCCCTGTCGACCAATCAATGCATGCCACGTGTCCCAAGTGGCGGGGGCGCGGAAGGAAAGTGGAAAATGTTCCAAAATCACAAAAGGCAAAACTTTCAAGGAAAAACCCGCGGGACAGCAGAGGAGAGAGAATTACGTATCCAATCAGCGCTTGACACGTGTCATCCAGGTGGCAGAGCACGGAAAGATCTTCAAAACACATTTTCACTGTTTTGTGCCCTAAATCTTCAGATCTCCATATCTTTTGATCCAGAGCTCGGATTTGCAAATTCTTTATATCAACGGAAAGCTTATGAAATTCTCTACATGATTAGGTTAATCTCGAATTTTGGTGCAGTCTGGAGAGAGAAAGTTGAGAAATGGCTCTGACGCGTGTTCATGGCCAGAAGTGACATTTTAGCGACCAAATTAATGCAGAATGGGTCGCATTCTCCTCCAAATCGGTCAAAGATGGCAGGGTATGGGTTTGTAAGGTTCCCCATGCCGTTTTAATGCATCTGCAGTCAATGAGGAATGGGCTTGCACGTTTTCCCACGTTTCTCTCTCCTGGGCTCGACCCATGCAATGTAAAAGCCAGATTTGGCTCATTTTAAAAATAATAATTACAAGTTGTTCATCTGTTCGGCTCTGCCCTCCCTTCTTTTCCTTCTCCAGGGTTAAAAATGGAGTTCGAACCTCCTCCCTGCTCTGTAATGGCGTTTTTTGCCTTTTACTAATGAAATGATGTTCTGTGCAAACTTCTGAAGCAACAAAAAAACGTGTTTTGTGATGCATCTGTCCATCCTTGCTCGTTTTTCACTTGTTTTCCTCTTGCCTCTCTTCATTGCAGGTATTTGTGCATGTTTGAATGTTCATTGCAGGTTTGGTTTGTGTTCATGGAGTTTTGGGACATTTTACGTGTGAAATCTATTCTTGGGCCTGTGATGCATCGTCCATCCTTCCCATTGCTCACCTCTCTTTGTTACATGGCAGTTTTGATAGATGTCCAACATTCTCCTTCTACGGTGTATCACCGTTTTAGTGTAGGTTTTGTTCTTTTCCTTTCTCTCTCTCTCTCTGTCTCTTTGGCATGGTTAGATTAGGATTAGATTAGCTTCACTGCATAAATTGGAATAGCTTGTGGCGGTGGTTTAGGAGCAGAACCAGCCTTCTCTGGAGATTCCTTTCTCATTTCGCAAGTCCCACACTTGGAGAAAGGTTTTGATGTTGTGCAATCACACCTGGATGCACGAAGATCAACTTAGAAACTGATCGGCATCCAGGGGTGTTGTGATTTTGCATCAACACCTCCCATTCACTAGAGTTGAGATTGCTTTAACTTTCCTCTTTTTTACCTTCTTTTCCTCCTCGTAACTTGCAAGATAAGAAACCATATCTCTTTGAGCCTCATAGGGCACTTGCAATTCGCACATTTTGGTTGCTTCTCTCCAGGATTTGGACGAGGAGGATTACTTAGCGCAGCTTGAAGGTTTTCAAGTACCTAGTCGTGATCATATGGTTTGCATATTTGCTTAATTCCATATATGGACTTAGGAAGGCTCCATCGGCCCCTGTATATTCAAATGGATTGGCATCTCTAAGATTTTGGATTCAAAACTATGGTGCTCGGGATTAAGTTATCGATTAATGATGATTCATCACCGGTCAATGCCCACTCTACAAACAATTAGTGAGCAGCCTGATATATATTATGTCTAGACGATGGATCTATGTTGTTAGCAATCTTTCTTGGCTTTTGTCTCAACCAAAGCTCATATGTTGGACAACAACAAAACATCAGAGGACTACAAATTTCAAATAGATATCTAAGGAGCAGCATGCTGATTTAATGACTAAATCCTTTGGTCCCATTGTGTTTGTCAAATTTCGAGACAAACTTGGAATGCTTTCCAATTTAGTCATTAAAGGTGGGGGTGTGTGGTGTGGGGAGAGGGGGTTTAAAGTAATTGTGTTATTATGTAAAACTAATTAAAAGTTAGTTAATGTACTTTTGTTATATATGTATAGCTACCTCACTGAAATGCATCTTCTTTTATTCTTAATAAAAGACGAACAAGCGTGTTGAGTAATGTGCCATGTGCCTTCCATTTCTCTTCACTCTCTATCATACTTACAAACTAAGTCACAAGGTTCGAGTTCTTGTTCATGTTTGACAGGGATAAAGTTCAATTCAAGTTCGCCAAGTGATAAAGTTTGAAAAAAAAAACCATGTTTAAGTTCAAACAATTTTTTTTCTATCATTTTAATTTTTTGAAAAAAATGCATAAATATATTAGAGAGACAAAGTGGAGAGAGCTTTTTGTCCACTACTTTCAGTCATACGTATTTATGCACACATTTGTAAAATAATGCAAAATCATGTCAAAAACTTCCCAAGCAAAAATAATGGATAAAGTTCGAGTTCATGTTCGACGTGAATAAAGTCGGCAAAATTTGTACTTTTTCGATAAAATTCGAGAGAACCTGTGACATAGCTTACAAACAGGGGCTCGTGATGCTAACAAAGGAAATAGAATGCTCGATAGAAGATGTAGATGTGGTGGATAGTTGATAGTAGAATATTTTTGTTGATGAGTTAGTTCCAAACAAGGGGCCGAGTCATGTGAACAAGGCACAAGAGGAAGTGAATAATGTGCCTCATGTTAATTCCACCCTCTAAATAAATTGTCAGTACTTGCGCTTGGAGGAAGAGACAAAGGAGAAGGAGGTGTCCGAAAAAAAGAAAATGGTTTCGCATGAAAATTATCTTACGCAGCAAAATCTGGTTGATGGGGAATCCCACCTCCACATTCACCAACTCAATGGAAGAAGTGTTGGCATAGGATGCTACTACATTATCATAGGTGATACAAATATCGGATCCAAGAGAGGAGGGTTATAAGGAGGTGCAAGCTATTAATATTGAAGACAATCGGGAGGAGGAAAGCCACATGAAACACAAAGTGGGTGAGAGGGTGAAGCTCCTTGTCAAAAATTCAAACACTCTAAAGGAGAGTACGTGTGAGAGGAGTTTACAGATCTCAAGTATGTGGAACCCCGTTTCCAAAAACTCGGAAAAGGAGAATCCTCAAAAACAATGTGGGTGAAATCGCCATGTCTACCCGAAATTTGTGTTACTAGGAAACGCCCACCCTCACCCCCCCCAACCCTCGCTGGAAATGTTTTTGAAATAAAGCGGTACAAAATGTGCGTAAACGTTTCTGGCACGCGTTTCGTCAATTGTCAATTCTAAAAGCTAAAACATACAAAAAAAGTAATTTCTAACATTTATTGTTCTTAAACCTAATCTAACCACCCAAACTTCCTAAAGACACTACCTGAAAGCTATATAATGACATATTTGGTCCATTTTAAATCACACTCTTTTTTTTTCTCATGCTAAATTCAGTTTTCATTAAACTAACATTTAGCATTGTGAAGAGCAAAGAGACATCAAGGAGCAGCTTGAAGGAAGAGTTTAGGAGGGGTTGCTAAGAGCTAAGAGCATCGAGGAGTTTAAAAGCAGATTTGGAAGGAGGGATCAACTTCAAGGAGGAAAAATCAGGTTTTTTCAAGCTTTTTCTTTAAAGAAAATGTTTATGTGATCAATGATCATTAATGATGTGTGCATTATGCACACATCATTCATGATCATTGATCATGATATCAATATGTATTTTACTTTTTTAAATTAACAAATCCGAACACTATGTATGTGATGAGAGTCGTCAATCCTCTTCATTAAAGAATGTGAATATAATGAATCTAGCCATGCTTGACTCACAACATTTGTTTCAACAATCTCAACTACAAATACTTTGCAACGTCAAGAAATTAGTCGTGAACCTCGTGACATCTACTCGCACAAGCTCTTTCCCGTTGATGTGTTCTCTCATCAAGCTGAGAACCCAAGGGTGATTATATCTTTTACAATTGGTGTCACCCAATCAATTTTCCCTATGTCCTCCAAAGGAAGGTCAAAGCAATGGGCCGCACAAGGGGTCTAAAAGAGTGAGGATGTCTCTCTTGTAGTAGTCTCTCAACCGCCAATTATGTTGTATTGTTGTTGATGACAACTTACACAACATTATAGATACCTATCTCTAATCCAACCTCCACCAACATAAAGCTCAATTTTTTTGCATTCTTTACCATGTTAGAGACCAATTGACTTCAAAAAAACCATCTCACCATTTCAAGTCGCTAAAATTTTGATGAGGGTACAATTCCTTCCATCTGTCCACCCATCCGAAATAACAGTGCATCTATATTTCTCCCATCGCTTCTTTTGATCGCCAAGATTGACGTTGCATCTACAACTGCACCCTGAAGCAATTTCCCACTTAAGTCTCTTGGAAACGGTGCCTTGTAACATTTCCCTACAACTGTCGATACCATCACCAACTACTCCCAACACAAGCTCTTTGCCACATTGAAGAGAAGGTTGTACTAAAAATTTGCAAATGTTTTATCTGCTTCCTTGTGTGCATCCTTGTTCTAGCTTGTATCTTGCAACAAAAGTTGTGCCCCAGGTAGGTTTCGAGGTAGAAAAAAATAATGTACCCTTTTCCTGAACTCGATGGACTAGATGTGCCTCTTTGTATCCCTAGACCACGTGTAGAGTCCACAATTGTTGATGATCAGCCTCCGATTCCTCTTCCATTTCAATCCTAATGGTTGCACCCTTGCCTTCTCTAGTTTCTTCTTTGTCATCTCTTCCTTCATCTCTCTTTGGCCTCTTTTTGTAACATTAGGACGACGTCGCGTGCAAACAATAGATGTTAGATGATACTTTAAGCGATTAATGCCCCCAATATACTTCTTTCCATAGAATTTATAAACTAAAATCCTTGAAGTTGTTCCACATATAGCATACTTCCAAGCGAAGAGTACGGACATTATTTGTAATGGCTCTGCTTAGTGATTCTAAGCCTAATGTCAAACCTGATGCTAACCTAGATGCCATTATATGTTAAGTTCTAATCTACAAAACCATGCACGTTTAGAAAATTAAGAAACCATTAAAAAAATGCAAATTTAATTAAAAAACAACATATAAAACCATTTTAAAAATTTAAAAACAAAATTAGAACCCTATGTAACCGTAATTACAAATTTGTGATTGTAAACCCTACAAACAAGAATAAATTCCCAAAAAAATAAAAATAGCATTTAAAACAATACATTTTGGCAATTTTTTCATTAACGATGATAAACAAACATAAATAACAATTAAAATCATTCGAGAATTGAATGGAATGCATTCAAACTCACAAATCATATTTGTATACAATATATCAACATTATAGAAAGAATTTACATTCTTGAAAAGAAGGGGGAAAAATCTTACCTCCGAATAAATTCTTCAAATTTGCTCTTTGAATTCACTATAAAAAAATTTCAATTCATGTAAAGGATGCTCAACAATTGTGTAATTGTAAGCGAGGAATTTGAAGCATTAATAAGAAAAAAAGGATGTTTTTTCAGAGTAAAATCCAGCGTATTTGCAGCATCCTGCATCGTCCGGCAAGTCTGGAGGGGGAACTCGTCGCATTTTGGCTAGTACTCACAGCCAGTTTTCCCACAAAACTCGTCGGGACTCGCTGGCGAGTTTTTGGGGCGAGTATTCGCCCAACAAAACGGCAAGTACTCGCCGACTCGACGTTTACTTGCCAAGTATGTATACTATGCCTTAACCACAAGGGTTGGGGCTTTACTACTTTCAATTTACCCCATTTATTTTCAATATTTTTGTTCTTTTTATTTAGTTAGTCTTTGATCCTAGGATCATTTATCCAAGAACTTTCTATTATAATAGGATGTATTCTCAAGTCCCATTGACCTATTTTTGGTCATTTAAGGACATTAATATAATTCCATTTCATTTCTTCACCCAATTTCTTTTTAAGGGGTTGATTAAGCTGATCCAAATCAATTCTCAATGACACAATCGTTTGGTTGTTTTGCAGGTGTGTAATATCCCCTTCTTCGGGATCAATAGAAATTAGGCAAACAACCAACTCTTCCTCTCTCCAATCAAATGCAAATAGCAAAACCCAGTCAAACCTACTTGAACCAATCAGATAGATGACTCAATAAACCCAAAATTAGGGGTTTAATGGCCTCTATTATACAATTAGTATCCAGCTGAAACTAATGAACTCAGGGAATCAGATCTAAGCTTCCTTCTCTAGTGACAATCATGTATTTTTAATTACCAAAACTCCCTTGAATTAATTACATGGAAAGAAGGCTGAAACACTATGCAAACCTCATCAATCTTATGCCCAAACGCCATACCCAGGCATCAAAATATTTTACCAGTCATACCACATGTAAGTCGCTGCCCAGAAGGTCTGCAAATGCTATATATTATGCAAAATCTAAATCGCCCATGCATAGATGGGAACAGCAGACAAAAATCAGTCCCTTAAGTATATTAAATTACTATCAATTTGCTTCAAAACCCCTCGCTGTAGCTAGTAAGTAAACACCATCAAGCTCGCCGTAAATCAAGGGCACTAATCATGTGAGGGATTACCAGACTTACTCTACCTGAGTCGCTGTCTAAATAAGAGACTCCAGCATGCATTAAAATATTTAATACTCATTCCCACTGATCGCTGCTAGGAAGGAAAGAACAGCAGTTTATTATGAACCCAAAACCAGTCCCTGACATATCAACTTAAGTCGCTGTAGCTTAGCGTGAAATCAGCCAACTCGATGGGCATTTAACACACAAACTATGCATTAGAATATCAAAAGGAGTCGCTGCACATTAGAATATTATAGATATGCATTAAATTCTCCAATAATTACCGAAGGTTGTCACTGTATATTGAGATACAATAACACCAACCCAGCTGGTCTACTCCACTAAAGATTACATACAAAACAGCCCATAAACATCAATAAGGAGTCGCCAAAGCTAGGAATGAAACACAACAACCAATCGATTTGCAAAGCATATAGAAAATACTTTGATTTGATCACGAAAACCCAGCTGCTACAGTGACGTCGCTACAGTGATTCGCTACAGTAGAAAAGGCAGATTTTCACTTGCAAATTTAATCAAATGCTTGCCAAAGCCAAAAACATGGATCTAGCAAATAATCACTTCAATTGAATCTCAAAACCAGCTCAATACATCCTCCCACGCAAGAGAGAGAGAGAGAGAGAGAGAGAGAGAGAGAATAACATCAATGGGCATGCATCCCAACTCCAAGCATGGAGCATAAAATAAATATCATCATAACATAATAATAATAATGATCCTAGCACTCCTTTTATAAGCAAGGAGGCACAAAATTCGAAATCCCTAGGAGAGGGAAATTATTAAATAAAAGCAGTTTGTTTTCCCTAGGTGTGGCGTCCCCTTTTCAAAGGGTGATTTTATCAATAAAAGCCACCTAAATATTTATTTAATTAATTCCCCATTTAATTTTTATATTTTGGGAATTAAATTAAATAATCTTCATAATTAAATAATTAAATAATTATTGCTCCAGGCAATAATATTTAATTATTTAATAAAAATGTTCCCCTTGCAACATCCCGAAGCCCACGGGAAGTATAGGCTAAGGGTCTTCAAAAATGGGGACATTACAAGGTGCAGAAAAGATTGCAAACGCGTCTCTTTTCTTTGGTGGTGCAAATTGCAATAAGTTGGTTTTCAGTTTTAACAGCTTGGTGTAGGTATCAGTTTTGTAACGAGTTAGAAATAATAGCTGCTGTTATACTTAGAACATCTGATGTAATGACTTGGAAAAGACATAATGAACAAATGCAGTTAGCCAGCTCGTGTTGTAAGTCCAGACAAACTTAGTGTTGTTTTTTGGTTAGTGTAAGCCAACCCTTCAAGTGGCTGTCAACAATTTCCAACCAGCACGCCTGTTGGTTGACACTTGCAGTCTTTATATTGCGGTGTCCAAGAATATACAGAAGAACTCTCATTGTGTTTCTCCCTAGCAATATTTTTGTGCATTCTGCAGCGGTATATGAATAAAGTGCCATGTTCTATTCAATTTCTCTGTATATTTCATTCAACTTCGGTTCTGCATACTTAATTTCTAGTTGCTATGGTACATAATGAGGTTGTTGCAATCCGAATTTGGGTATTGCTGTCGGCAAAAGACGAATTCCACAATGGAGTCATGATGGTCGGACCAAGAAGTTTCCATGGATGGATAATTTGATCAAACAAAAATCCAATCAAAATCAAGTAAACTAGGTTCTCAAAATTCAAAATAGAAATAACAATCAACCTCGTCAAGCATGAAGCAAAACCCCCTATCAAGTTCTCTTGGTTCTCATTCTTCTATAATAGGAAAACTCTACTGTGGAAAATTAAAACAATTGATATTAATTATAGGAAAGTCTCTTGCTCGATCTCTGATCTACGGATGTTGGAAGTTCAGTTCCATGATCAAATGTTGCAGCTTCAGACTCAATTAGAGGAAAAGAACAATGTCATTGCAGAAAAACACAAAATTCAGGAGCAAACGGTGAAGATCGCTGAACTTAAAACAAAGTCAATCGTCCTCAGCAGATGGAATACACCACCTTCAGTATGTAGCGTCTGATATAACGTGTGAGAAAAGTGAGATTCTCATCCAACATCAGAACCTCAAAAACGAAACCATTGTTTATCAAAAGACCATTCAAAAGCAAGTGAAAAACATATTTCATGGGTGCAGATGCTCCAAGATAAATATGCCCTTCCTCTCATTGAACATGTTGTACAAACGAAATTCAAAGAAGAAAAAGCATGCCAAATTAAGGCACTCAACCTCTAAGTTTGTTACCTCCCAAAGCCCACCAATCCTTGCATGAGCACCATACTTTCTTAATTTGAGCTTATACCTTAAGGACATCACTCGATACAAACTTTGATTATATTCCATTGATGAAAACTTACAAGTTGCAGACCTTGAAAACTATGCCGTTGACCTGCTTCCCAAGAAATATTTTTAGATGAAGATAGCATGCAGATTAAAGCAGGGGAACTTCAAACAATTTGCACTTAGGTTGCGGCTGTCGGGAAAACTAACAAACGGTCAATAATTGACAACAAGGCAATGATTCAAGCGACTCCTTCCCCAAGGTGGTTACATCTTGGCTGACTAGGTGATGGTGCTAAATGTTGCCAATATATTGTATTCTACCTTTTATCACCTACTATCTAAGTACTTTACAGGATGTCAAGTCTTCATGGGATCTTATCAATCTAACTGAGACCCTGTGAAAGCTGAAAATGAGCTATACCCCTAGTCATTGATTACCTTTTGGTTTCAACATTCATATGTAAGCCTCAAATATTTGGTGGTGTTGATGGATTTGATGTTGCGGGCCACCTAATTCTTCATTGCAATCAGTCAAATTTTCATTAGTATCTTATGATTAAACTTATTATACATGTGGCTTCAAATCCAAAGGGGACCAATGCTCTTCAAGATATCTTTCATGCACTTTGCTGATTTCGCCCAGCTTAATCTGCATTTTTCATTTTAACCAATGGTGACCCATAACTTATTTATATTCAAAGATTACTCATTATTTTGTCATCATTCATTTGGGCGATATTAATGCCCGTATTGGGACAAGTCAAATCCCTATTCAGGATCATATTGAGGATTAGATTTGTCTTCATGAGCTAGATTCAAGTGGTTTTGGGCTACAACAGGCATTTGCCAATAATAAGAATCACATCGTGGTCTACTAGGAGGCTTGCTTTGTCTCATTTCCTAATAAAGTTCACCATTCCAAGTCCACTTGCTGTTATGGTACTTGCAGAAACCATTGACATGATTAGCAATGTATAACCACGCAAAGACTTTGTTTGCTGCTAGTCCATGACTCTTTAGAGAGTTTCAACATCTTCTTCAATGAAATAATGTGTGAAATGTCCCTCTTCCTAGAATAATAGTATTGAAGACCTTTAGCCTATTTGGTCTACCCGACGGCTAAAGGATGAACCCAAGGGTGACTTAAGTCACAATAAATTAGTATTAAGTGCCTAAAAGAAAAAAATAAAATTATTAAAGCACTTATATTAATTTATTTGGCTTAATAGAGAAAAGCACTTATAAATAAAAATTGTAATCTCTAGAAAGTGCAATTTTCCTTGGAGCAAATATTTGAGATTAGAAAAGGTCTAAATATGTTTTTATTCTTCCTAGGGGGAATGGCGACTTACCTTGAGGAAGAATAATGGAAACTTAGGAAGGAAAAGGTCCATAATATTTTTGTATTCCCCTATGTAAAAATGTGACTAGGCCTAGGAGGGAAATTTGCATAGAGAAAAGCTCTACAAGCTGATTGGTGGCCTTGAAGGTTGTTTTGGGTCTCTTCTTCCCTTAAAAGGAGAAGTAGACTTGCTTGAGAGGCATTCCATATTCACTTGATAATTTCTGAATTTTGCATTTGAAGCCTTGAGCTTTTGCAGAAATATTCTAAGGACGAAAACCCTTAGAAATTGCTCTAGAGGACGAAAACCCTCTTAGAGCTTTGGAGGAATTTCTACATAGGATTTTCCATTGAGCTTGCAAAGTTTTTACTATTTCCAGCAGTGTTGTTGAAGAATAAATTGCAGCTGTTACTTCCTATTTATCTCAGGCTGGAGTGACCCAGTTTGGGCAGATTTTGGGTATATTGGAAGGGCATAAAAATTAGTTCTGTGTATCTGCTGTTGGGAGCTGAGTTTCAGATATTTTCTCCTTCTTTTGGGAGCTATTTTGTTAAGTTTCAGACCTTCATACACTGCTGCAATCACAGATCCAATCTGCAGCATTTCAGCAATTAAAATCAGACTTTTTGGATGCTTAAAAGTGGTATTTCTCTTGATTCTTCTTCCTTGAACTACTGCTGCCATAGAAATCCGAAAACAGACTTTTCTTGGCATCTTTGAAGGTATTTTCTTTCTTGGTTCAAGTTGCCATTCCTAGAAATTAATTGCAGCAATTATTATTATGATTTTGCATGGCCTTGTGTACCCACAACGGTCTGATCTGACTTCATAAATTCTGAAGATAATTTTGGATTAGGAAATATTAAATTGTGTGCTTTTTATAGTGAGTTCCATGCCATAAACCCTAGTCGCATTTTTAAGGTAAAATACAGGTCTGCAGACTAAAAACTAATTTGTATATGACAGACCTGCTTTTGGTTGTGGGTTTTGCTTTCACAGGTGTCCCATTTGGGGACATTACAATGTGAATCTCTTGCATCTAGGCAACATGATCTCCTAGGGCGCCCTTTGCAATTCCTCTTAGACATTCTACCAAACTCTCCTCTTCAAGGAAGCCCTCACTTCCCATGTCAATTCCCTTTATGACATTCCAATTTAGTCCCCCTTGGAGTAATCTATTAGTTTTGTAGGGCAATTAGGAAGGATATTTGAAAGAAGTGCCCTAGCAAGGTAGTAAAATATGAGGGGCCTCAAGTTGCATTTGTCAAATATGGTGCAAACGAACTTGTTCTTTCCATTGAAGACATATTTAGTAAAGTTGTTTGCTCAAATTTCCCACCTCTTAGTCGCAGCACATTAATCACTTGATTCATAAATCAAGTGACACCTTTGGTCGTGTTATCAGCTAATTTTGACTTTGCAAAATTATTAAAAATAATAAAAAAATGAAAATTTTGAAAATTTTGAAAAGTGTTACTTTGTGTGGTTCATTGCCCTCGTTGCGATCGTCTCATTTTTGTGATCGTTTCGGTCTTCGTTTCATCCTTTTCGGTGAGAACTCTTCCCGCCAGGCTTTAAAATACATTAAAATTAATTAATTAATATTTAATTAATTAATTGCTCCTTGTTTGATTAAATTAATTTTTAAATCACTTGAGAAGTATTTAATTAAATAAATATAAATTAAAAGTTCATTCGACAAGTTTTTATTGCCAAGGAAGTAAGCTTACACTTCCAACTGTTGGGAAGCCAATTTGGCTTCCCGAACCCGGATTTCCCCTTTCCTGGCAATTTCCTTCATTTTTCCCGCACGTGGGATTTTCACCACCAATTGCCAAATCCTGGATTGGCTAATGGGCAAGAAATTCCCAATTTCCACATGATGAAATTGAACGGGAATTGTCATCCCACTTTGCCATTCCCGTTGGCAATTGTCCGTTGCTTTCCCCATTTCCCCCTGGCACTTAAGCCCACTACCCGGGAAGAGAGGAAGTTGAATTAATCCTCGTAACTTCCTCCATCAAACCCGTTGGAAAAAGTCATGCGAAGCTTCGCTTCTTATTTCTTCTAAAGGACATAATATTTTGTCATATCCCACAATACGACACACGCATCCAAGGAAATAATAGTTCGCACAATCAAATAGCTTCCCATGCATGCCAATAAGAAACAGTTTTGAGACAGCAAAAGGACTTTAAAAAGGCAAATACATGTGCCCAGCCAAGGAGGACACACATGAAATAAAAAAAAAAAGGGAAGAGGAGGCATAAGGAGCTGCACAGTTTTTAATATAAAAAAAAAAGAAAGAACAGTTTTCACTCGCGCCAGAGAAAGAAGAGATACAAAAAATGCGCAGGTATTAACAAGGAGGCACCAAGAGAAGAGAAAGTTTTAAATAAAAAAGGAAGGAGCAGGCGCCTCAGGACAGGAATCCCACATGGCAGAGGGAGACAGCAAAAGAACAAAGAAAAATTGTTTTTCATGCATCAAGAGGAAGAAGGCTCCCAGCTGAGGGAAAAAGAACAATTTTTAATTGACAAAGAACACCAGAAGCTTTCCATGCATGCAAAGGATGAGAATGCAGAAAGCAATTTTAAATCCCAGGCCAGAGCACTTTCCAAATAATGAGGAGCAGCCTCCAGCAATGCCTGAATGTTTCACACCTGAATAACATGGTGGAAAAATGCAACTATTTCAGTACAGTCTGACCGCATGGTGAAAACATCTATACATAACATGCTTAGAAAGAAATCTTAAACCTAAATCAAGCCTCTCAGTGCCATTTATAAGCTCACAAAAGACCACCGCAGTTTTCACTGAAAACTGCAAATCACATGGATTTTGAAGATTCCACAAGGAAAGATGCAGGGAAATATCACCACAACTTTCTGAAACAGTTTTGGATTCACATTTTTACGGAAAATCACAGTTTGGGAGGAAACGCAAGGGAAAACAAGAAAAAACTATAGAGGAGAGATAGGAAGAGCAAAAAGAGGAGAAAATCTGTAACAATGTGAAAGAATTTGGCTCGAAAAGACATAGATGAGAAAAAAAGCAACACTTATGAGGCTAAGAGGGCAAGGTTATGTATCTTATTAACATCTAGTTGTACAAGCTACAAAATATTGAATATTGTGAAATAAGGAGGAATTATATAATGGTTTCGAGTTGGCTACAATCGGCTTCTCTAATATCTCGAAACATTGCAAAAGCCGCTCAATAACACCCAGGTGAAGCACATGGTAAATGCCACTGAAACTAGTATTTTATTAGAATCACGATGTTCAATATGGCTACTCTTATCTCAAGTACAAGTTTCCGCAAATAGTGACAGGTTCCATTAAATAAGAAGGAAAAATAGATGAGTTACGGTCCTGTACATTGAGTAATATAGAAAAATAGGAAGATAGTACATGCAGTTCATGTCATGCAGGTAAGGCGAGCTAGGCGTAATTGGCACAATGTGTTCACATTCGATGGGTGGAAAAACTCATAGTTTCGGAAATTTTCATCACAGGCGAATCAATTTGGGAAGTTAGCTCGTGTATTTAACACGTGATCGAGCTCTCAGCTAATGGTATAAGCTTGTTGATCAAGTTCATAAGTGAACTCAGAGTTTAAAACCAAGCCAAATTTAGGGAAGCTCATTCAAAGCTCGGCCAATGTAAAGAAGATTAATGCGAATAAATAAGGTAAGTGATGAGGTGGGTAGATGATGAGCTCGTGGGTTCCGATTCAACTCAGCCATAGCAGGTAAAAGGATCAACTAGCCCAAATCTCAATGGCTTGGTAGTAGAGATAGTTCAAAATGGAGAGCCATTGGCAATGAATCAGAAAAACAATGCAAGGTTGGACAATCATGCCAGTAGGACTGGTTTGGTGGTGCTAATAGTTCGAGGCCAACAAGATATCCGAACTCATCATACAAATGGATGCCAAACCATGTTATGGGATTCAAGTCATTCGAGCCGGAAACTTGAGTCTTTTTCCCGTGAAGGACATCAGCTCTACCGAATGAATGTGCGGGTGATCGATGAGTTCGGGAGTTGGGGGGACTTCGGTCCCGAAATATGTTTTTCTAGGTCAAATGCAAGAGTCAATGCAAATTTGAAGGTAAGACATGTGGTTTCAAAGAACAAGTCATGGCAAGTTAAGGTGATGTCAAATCAGCCCAACTTCGTGAAGGTTGTGAGGTATATGTAAAGCCCAACATAATGCCAAGCTAGAAGAACACATGTCACAGGAGACTGAATTGAGTGCCGAGTTTCTCGGCCACTGGGTGAGCATGGAATGACTTTCAAAGAATCCGTTGAGCTTACATCGGGATCAATAAGTTTCAATGCAAAATGTGGGTGCGAGGAACTCAATTCAACAGTTGACACATGGAGCTCGTTGAAGTGATCCATTATTGGCTCGGCAGGAGAAGTTCATGGCGGACCGAGTCACTCGGTGTATTCACCACAGAGGTCAACAACTCAGCCAATGGGTTTCAATGCAAATGGTTAAGGGCTCTATTCAATGCGTGTACGGAGCGGTGCATCAAATTGAAGAACTTATTTGAGAATGATCAATCTAAAATTGTTAATTTAAATGATATGCCAAGTATAATTCTTGAATTACAGGTATTTTGTGAGGCTATTCTTTGACCAAGTGAACCTCCAGAAGAAGAAAAGATGTTTGAAACTTTGGGAAAGTTTAGATCCTTTCAACTAGAAAAAGCGGTAGATCCTAATTTCACCGGTGGTGCAGGGAGTTGATTTTCTTGGCATTTAACGAAGTGGGAGAGTCCATTTCTCATACACTTGAGATAGGCAGACCCCATTTCAATGGATAAGGCACTGGTTATTATTGTATATTTTAAAATGTGTTGTTATTTGGAAAACAATGGTTATTTTAAGTAATTTCTATTTTTGGGTTGTCTTTAATAAGGTTGTTGAAAAATTCAAAAGTCACTTAAGTGCCTTATTTAATGATCATGTAAAACCCTAACTACTTTGTAACCAACTTTTGGGTTATAAAAGGAAGTGAGGGGCTCATTTGTAAAGGGTGACTTTGAGAGAGGAGAAGAAAATACTTTTGTGCAAGCTTTGTTTCAGGAAGAAACTTTGTGTTCTTTTTAAAAACATTTTGGAGTTAATGGAATACGAACTTTGTGTCTCATTCATTGTCTCTTGTAACATTTGATGTTCTTATGTTCATTAGATGTTAGGTGTTTGAATCTTGCATGCAAATATTATCTTTGATCTTATTGTCAACATTATTAATCAGTTGTTCTAGTTCACAATGATCAAGCTCTGATTATCTACTTGCTCATGTGTGTTCCCTTTTACACGTTCTTGTTTGGCTAACTCAAACTTTGTTTTATTTGTGTTGGTTATTCATCTTTCCTCTTCATGCAATATTAGGCTCTGTTTTTACCTAACTCTTGCATGTTCTTTCAATTCATTCCATTTCACTCCTTTCCTTCATTCCATTCCATCTCCTTCATTCACTTTTCTTTCCATTGATGTTCCAAACCCCCCACATACAATTTTGAATGTATAGATGTAAATACAATTTTGGTTTTCAATAAAGGCAGCCTCACCTTCATTAAGGAGGGACTTCATTCCCACACTGTTGCATGTCATTTGCATGTGTGTAAATCCATATGCTAACAGTTTTTGGTGACTCCACTGGGGATTCAGAAATCGTTAACCAGTGCTTGGTTAAATATTTATGACTATCCCCTCTACACAAGCTCCAGTTCTTCAACCGAACCTTGTGCCCGACGAATATTTCCAAGGAGACATTACTGCCAACCTTCGAACAGTAGCTTGGAAAAATGTGAAAGCTTGCAGCAATTTGTGGCTGTTGATAGAGCCATTGACAAAGAAATCTACATCAAAGACCTTATAGAAGAAAGCACCCGCACTTATGGCTAGAAGACCTCCTGGACATGTGTTGATCGTTGTTCACCAATGCGGTCCTCCTCCATCAAGGTAATAAGTTGTATGACTATTATAGGTAACTCACCTATCTTGCAACCAAATCTTATTTTTGTAGATACTCAAGAAGACATATCATCATATTTGAGGCAAGCTATTTTGGAAAGACGCATGAGTAACCATCATTTTCATCTCGCCGCATCAATACTAGATAACGAAGAAGAGAAAGCTGCGAGAGTTGCTAGATTTATTCAAGCGCAAACAGCTCAAGAAAGAGAGCAAAAAGAAAAGGATAGAGCTGGTTGAAAACACCAGTGACCCCTTCATAATAAAGATTCCAAATTGGAAGGAAAGAGGTTTACACGAGGAGAAAAAGCTAAAGTTCGATCGACCCCACTTTTGACTTTCAAGGAAAATTTGGTTTCAAGTTATCTCCTTCAAAGAAGAACACACCTCGTAGATCTATAAGCCTTGCATCAAGTCACGAAAGAGAAAGCAAGGAAGGAATCACTACCAGTCAGGCACTTGTCCTTGCTCACATTGTTTTACCTTCACATACCACCTTTCCTCAAATGGCATCCAACGTACCATGGGGAAATTCTATAGGCCCATTGGCCTTACCTACTCGACATGAACTCCCACAAGGATTAAGAAAGATTCTTCCCAAGTTCGACAGAGATGGGAAGACATCACTAGATAACCATATTTTTTCCTTTTCGCGCATGTTTTTTGTTGGTAGAATATGAAGATGTTGTTATTTGTCTCTTCATCGAAACATTGCATGATGTTGCTACAAATTGGTTTCATCATTTTCCCAATGGATGTATCACAAATTGGAATGATATGAAAACCAAGTTTGAAAATCAATTCAAGACGGTAGAAGATGAACGTGCTCTTCTTGCCCAACTATCGCAGGTGAAGAAAGATCTAACAAAACCCATGAGGAATTTTGTGGCTAAATTCAACAAGATGGTGAACAAAATTCCCACCAAGATTCGTCCAAACCTTGATGGACAAAAATGTTTCTTTATTAACGCACAACAACCAGAAGTGTGCTATCACTAGAGAAGGGCTAGGGTGGCTACTTTGGAACTTGCTCAATCTTTGGCCATAGAAATTGAATATGACTTAATCATGGCAGGAAAATTCAAGAAAAATTCCCTCAAAGGAAAGAGTCAAGAAACTCCCAATGCTTCAGAAGCTATACTCACTAAGTTGGCTAATGATGTGCTGGATTTGAAAAAGAAAGTTGCTCAAAGTAGTAAACTTGCTCCTTACAAAGACATCCCGAGAAAAGGATACGTTCCCAACAAAGCCAGGATTGCAGGTGCTCCAACGAGGCTTGTTATTGAAGCAACTCCCGCAACTAATTCAAAATGTGATGTCATTGAAGAAAGTGATGATGAGATTGAATTCATCGAGGTTGATGAGGAAGAGCGGATTCTAAGACATCTGAACCTGAAGTTGAAGATCCCGAGGGGAAAGTAATAATCATTTTTTTAAGTATGTTTGTTAGATGAGGAAGATGAATACAAAGAAATTATAGAAGATATGAATAGTCAATCTTTCGTCGTTTTCACACGCTCTCAGAAAAAGGATCGGGATACCATTAAGGTGGGAGATAAAGAGGTTTCCAAGGAAACTCCCAAAGAATCCAAGACAAATGAGGCTCCTAAAGAGTCCAAGATGACTGAGGTTTCAAAGGTCAAGACTATCTTAAAGAAAGGAGGGCCTTTGTTAGATCAATCAGTTGGTAAACCAACTACGAAGAAAGCTCCTTCTTCCACATCAGTGTCAACCAAGCCCGAGGCCAAGGTCAAAAGTGTGCCATCATCAAGTTCAAAAGAACTTATATCTGAGACTTCAAGTATGATTACTTTGCCTAAATTTGATATCATTGATCATATCAATAAAACAAAAATCTCCATGTCACAGGCAAAGTACTTGAAATCCAACAAGGATCAGCTCGAGAAATTGGTCTAGTTTATCAAAGGCGACTCTACTATTCATTCCTCCAAAGGAATTCTGAAAACTCCCAAAGATGGGAAAACTCAAAATATTGTGGCAGCCACTACACCTTCAAATGAAAAGATTGAACCTTTCTTTATGTCTTTTCTTATCAACGGATGCAAATTAAGTAATTACATTATAGACTCTAGAGCCTCGAGATAATGTGATGCTAGAAAAAGTAGCACATGCTCTTGGTTTGACTTGTACGAGAACATTCGGATCATGTTACTCCATGGAAACCAAGCAAGTTCCTCTAATCGGGTAGATTAAAGACGCCCAAATGGTTTTATCCCAATTCCCTCAAAAGTAAGTTAAGGTAACCATTTTAGTTGCTGATATTCCCACCTCATATGGAATGTTGTTGAGCGGGAAATTTTGCATAGATCTAAGTGGAGAAATTTAAATGGACTAGTCTCATGCATGATTCCTATCAATGGAGAAATGAAAAATCTTATCTTTGGAAGCTCGGGAAAAGTTCACAGTAACTAAAACCGAAGATCCTCGCACAGATCCTTTTCAAGATCCTCAAGTATGGGTAATTATATGATGACTGCAGAAATTCATACCCCTAAGATCACTTACCAAGATTCCAATGAGATCTAGACTCTTGAGTTCGATGGAAGTTGTTACTCGACGGGTTCTAGTGCAGGAGTGGTGCTCATATCTCCAAATGGTAAAATATTTCCTTTTTCCTACAAACTCGAATTTTCAAATACTAACAACACTTGCAGAGAACAAGGCTTTAATCCTTGGCCTCCAAGTTGTGGAGGAGAAAGGGATCAAAAATTTGGAAGTCTTTGGAGATGCGGAATTAATGTGAAAAGCAAGTAAGAAATCAGTTCCAAGTAAAAAATTATCGTTTGAGACACTACAGAAATAAAGTGTGGGATGCAATAGAAGTCTTCGACACTTTTTCCATAAAATTTGTCCCTCGTGAAAAGAATGACAAAGTGAATTCTCGAAAGCAGATCTCGGCTTCATTAATGATTCCTCATTCAAAATTTGATTAAGTCAAATACACCATTGAAATGGTTTTAGGCCAAGTGTTCCTAACAATGCAGAAAATTGGCAAGTATTTAATGATGACAAACAAATTATTGGCTTGTTGGAAAAGAGAGAAATTTTGAACAATTGTACTTTGAAGGAAGTGATTTGGAATTTCGCGAATCAACTACCTCACCCATTCGGGGAAGGATTTAAGAACAAAGATCCTGGTGATGGCATCATTCAACTCAAAGGAAATAAAATTCCCAAAGGATTGGTTTCACTTGAAGAACTTTTTGACAAACATGATAGGTTTATCAAAGAGAAAGAGCAGGCAGGACTTGCAAATTCTGCTGACTATGAGCAAGTTAATATCGGTACTAAGGATAAACCTCACCTAATCAATATTGGCAAGTGTTGCTCACCTGAGGAGCACAGGAAATTCATAAGTCTACTTACCAAATATTATAACGTTTTGGCTTATTCATACGAAGACTTGAAGTCTTTCCAACCCAAGGAAATGGAGCATGCCATACCCTTGAAGCCTAGTGCAGTTCCATTCAGGTAAAAGCAAAAACAATATAATCCCAAGATTACAGGGACAATATTTCATGAAGTTCAAAAGATGCTAGATGCACGAATAGTGTTTCCTATTCGACATTCGACTGGATAGCTAATATTGTACCGGTTTGCAAGAAAAATGGAGAAATTAGGATTTGTGTGGATTTCACAATCTTAATCAGGCTTCCTTCAAGCACTATCAAAATTGAAAACGGGTTGTTTCCGTATGTACATAGGTAATTAGGATTTTGGTTTGTTTGTTTCCCTGTTTTTTGGTCTCCTCTCTTATGTCGCCCCATTTTTGTGCCCCATCATTTTGAGATCATGTTCATGACTATTTTGGTCTGGGTCCGTTGTTGTGTCCATGAAGTCCTTGTCCCCAATCAGAGCTAGTTGTTATCAGCTAATTTTGACTTTGTAAAATTATTAAAAAATAATTTAAAAATGAAAATTTTGAAAAGTGTTACTTTGCGTGGTTCATTGCCCTCGTTGCGATTGTCTCATTTTTGTGATCATTTCGGTCTTCATTTCATCCTTTTCGGGCAAGAACTCTTCCCACCAAGCTTTAAAACGCATTAAAATACATTAAAATTAATTAATTAATATTTAATTAATTAATTGCTCCTTGTTTGATTAAATTAATTTTTAAATCACTTGAGAAGTATTTAATTAAATAAATATAAATTAAAAGTTCATTCGACAAGTTTTTATTGTCGGGGAAGTAAGCTTACGCTTCAAGTGCTGAGAAGCCAATTTGGCTTCCCGAACCTGGATTTCCCCTTTCCTTGCAATTTCCTTCATTTTTCCCGCACGTGGGATTTTCTCCACCAATTGCCAAATCCTGGATTGGCTAACAGGAAAGAAATTCCATAATTTCCCACATGGAGAAATTGAATGGGAATTGCCAGCCCACTTTGCCATTCCCGTTGGCAATTGTCCGTTGTTTTCCCCATTTCCCCCTGGCACTTAAGCCCACTACCCGGGAAGAGAGGAAGTTGAATTAATCCTCGTAACTTCCTCCATCAAACCCATTGGAAAAAGTCATGCAAAGCTTCACTTCTTATTTCTTCTAAAGGACATAATATTTTGTCATATCCTACAATCGACACACACGCATCCAAGGAAATAATAGTTCGCACAGTCAAATAGCTTCCCATGCATGCCAAGAAGAACAGTTTTGAGACAGCAAAAGGACTAAAGACAAATACATGCGCCCAGCCAAGGAGGACAGCACATGAAGATAAAAAAAAAGGGAAGAGAAGAGGCATAAGGAGCTGCACAGTTATTAATATAAAAAAAAGAAAGAACAGTTTTCCACGCGCCAGGGGGAAGAAAAGATACAAAAAATGCGCAGGTATTAAGAAGGAGGCGCCAAGAGAAAGAGCAAGTTTTTAAATAAAAAAGGAAGGAGCAGGCAACCTCAGGACAGGAATCCCACATGGCAGAGGGAGACAACAAAAGAACAAAGAAAAATTGTTTTTAACACATCAGAGGAAGAAGGCGCCCAGCTGAGGAAAAAGAACAATTTTTAATTGACAAAGAACACCAGAAGCTTTCCATGCATGCAAAGGATGAGAATGCAGAAAGCAATTTTAAATCCCAGGCCACAGCACTTTCCAAATAATGAGGAGCAGCCTCCAGCAATGCCTGAATGTTTCACATCTGAATAACATGGTGGAAAAATGCAACTATTTCAGTACAGTCTGACCGCATGGTGAAAACATCTGTACATAACATGCTTAGAAAGAAATCTTAAACCTAAATCAAGCCTCTCAGTGCCATTTATAAGCTCACAAAAGACCACCGCAATTGTCACTGAAAACTGCAAATCACGTGGATTTTGAAGATTCCAAAAGGAAAGATGCAGGAAAATATCACCACAACTTTCTGAAACAGTTTTGGATTCACATTTTTAAGGCAAATCACAGTTTGGGAAGAAAGGCAAGGAAAACTAGAAAAAACTATAGAGGAGAGATAGGAAGAGCAAAAAGAGGAGAAAATCTGTAACAATGTGAAAGAATTTGGCTCGAAAAGACACAGATGAGAAACACATAAGCAACACTTATGAGGCTAAGAGGGAAAGGTTATGTCTCTTATTAACATCTAGTTGTACAAGCTACAAAATATTGAATATTGTGAAATAAGGAGGAATTATCTAATGGTTTCGAGTTGGCTACAATCGGCTTCTCTAATATCTCGAAACATTGCAGAAGCCGCTCAATAACACCCGGGTGAAGCACATGGTAAATGCCACTGAAACTAGTATTTTATTAGAACCACGATGTTCGATATGGCTACTCTTATCTCAGGTACAAGTTTCCGCAAATAGTGACAGGTTCCATTAAATAAGAAGGAAAAACAGATGAGTTATGGTCCTGTACATCGAGTAATATAGCAAAACAGGAAGATTGTACATGTAATTCATGTCATGCAGGTAAGGCGAGCCGGGTGTAATTGGCACAATGTGTTCACATTCGATGGGTGGCAAAACTCATAGTTTCGAAATTTTCATCACAGGCGGATCAATTTGGGAAGGGAGCTCGTGTATTTAAGACGTGATCAAGCTCTCAGCTAATGGTATAAGCTTGTTGATTGAGTTCATAAGTGAACTCAGAGTTTAAAAACCAAGCCAAATTTAGGGAAGCTCATTCAAAGCTCGGCCAATGTAAAGAAGATTAATGGGAACAAATCAGGTAAGTGATGAGGCAGTGATGAGCTCATGGGTGTCGATTCAGCTCGGCCATAGCAGGTAAAAGGATCAACTAGCCCAAATCTCAATGGCTTGGTAGTAGAGATAGTTCAAAATGGTGAGCCATTGGCAATGAATCGGAAAAACAATGCAAGGTTGGCCAAGCATGCCAGTAGGACTGGTTCGGTGCTGATAGTTCAAGGCCAACAAGATATCCGAACTCGTCGTGCAAATGGATGCCAAACCATGTTGCGGGGATTTGAGTCATTCGAGCAAGGAAACTTGAAGTCTTTTTCCTATGAAGGACATCAGCCTACCGAATGAATGTGCGGGTCATCGATGAGTTTGGGAGTTGGGGGACTTCGGTCCCGAAATACGTTTTACGGAGTCAAATGCAAGAGTCAATGCAAAGTTGAAGGTAAGACATGTGGTTTCAAAGAACAAGTCATGACAAGTTAAGGTGATGTCAAATCAGCCCATCTTCATGAAGGTTGGTGAGGTATATGTAAATCCCAATGTAACGCAAATTTGGAAGAACACATGTCGCCGAGAGACTAAATTGAGTGCCGATTTTCTTGGCCCTTTGGGTGAGCATGGAACAAATTTCAAAGAATCTGTTGAGCTTACATCGAGATCAATAAGTTTCAATTTAAAATGTGGGTGTGAAGAACTCAATTCAACAATTGACACATGGAGCTTGTTGAAGTGATCCATTATTGGCTCGGCAGGAGAAGTTCACGGTGGACCAAGTCACTCGATGTATTCACCAGAGGTCAACAACTCAGCCAATGGGTTTCAATGCAAACGGTTAAGGGCTCTATTCAATGCATGTACGGAGCGGTGCATCAAATTGAAGAACTTATTTGAGAATGCTCAATCTAAAATTGTTAATTTAAATGATATGCTAAGTAGAATTCTTGAATTGCAGGTATTTTGTGAGGCTATTCTTCAACCAAGTGAACCTCCAGAAGAAGAAAAGATGTTTGAAACTTTGGGAAGGTTTAGATCCTTTCAACTAGCAAAAGCAGCGGCAGATCCTAATTTCACCGGCGATGCAGGGAGTTGATTTTCTTGGTATCTAACGAAGTGGGAGAGTCCATTTCTCATACGCTTGAGATAGGCGGACCCCATTTCAATGGATAAGGCACTGGTTATTATTGTATATTTTAAAAGGTGTTGTTATTTGGGAAATAATGGTTATTTTAAGTGGTTTCTATTTTTAGTCACTTTTTAAAAGTTGGTTGAAAAAGTCAAAGTCACTTAAGTGCCCTATTTAATGTGCATTTAAAACCCTAACTACTTTGTAACCAACTTTTGGGTTATAAAAGGAAGTGAGGGGCTCATTTTAAAGGGTGACTTTGAGAGAGGAGAAGAAAATACTTTTGTGCAAGCTTTGTTTCAAGAAGAAACTTTGTGTTCTTTTGTGAAAAACATTTTGGAGTTAATGAAATACGAACTTTGTGTCTCATTCATTGTCTCTTGTAACATTTGATGTTCTTATGTTCATTAGATGTTAGGTGTTTGAATCTTGCATGCAAATATTATCTTTGATCTTATTGTCAACATTATTAATCAGTTGTTCTAGTTCACAGTGATCAAGCTCTGATTATCTACTTGCTCATGTGTGTTCCCTTTTACACGTTCTTGTTTGGCTAACTCAAACTCCGTTTTATTTGTGTTGGTTATTCATCTTTCCTCTTCATGCAATATTAGGCTCTGTTTTTACCTAACTCTTGCATGTTCTTTCAGTTCATTCCATTTCACTCCTTTCCTTCTTTCCATTCCATCTCCTTCATTCACTTTTCTTTCCATTGATGTTCCAAAACACCCCCCACATACAATTTTGAATGTATAGATGTAAATACAGTTTTGGTTTTCAATAAAGGCAGCCTCACCTTCATTGAGGAGGGACTTCATTCCCACACTGTTGCATGTCATTTGCATGCATGCAAATCCATATGCTAACAGGCCGAAATAATTATACGACTCAATGATTGGGCATAGGTTTGCTAAATTTATTATATAGGCTTTAGGCACACTACTTTCCAAGCAAATTCAAGCATGCTAAGTTCAAGAAATTCCCAGAGTATTGATAGCATATTTTCTCTTTGTGCTATCATTGAGAAGCCTCTCAATGGTATTCTAAAATCCTTTTGATACTATGTGAACTTCTATAAGTCCTTTGATAATACACCTAGGCACCTGTTTCACAAGCTACACAATATTGGTATCTTAGAGCTCTTTATTGACAGCATCATGAAGCTCGAGACAGTAATTGGTTGGTTTCAAACTATTTGCGAACTTTGCCATTAATAAAGACGCCCTCTCTCACTAACTCTTTCTAGAATTTACAAAGATGATATGAGGACTTTTTTAAAGAGGATTTTCTTCAGTTCAGCACAGATGTACCTTCAAGTATTATTATGAAGATGCAACTATTCAACAGGGAATTATGTTGTGCCGATACTCCTTCAAAGTTGTCTTCTTGACGTGATCATTACACCTACTGTTCCATATGGATTGAAGACATCAGGACCAGATTTAGGGCCTAATAACTAGGCGCATGTAGAGAGAGTGTAGACTATAGAACCCATTGATGGATAGACAATACCTCAAATCATTATCCAAACTTAGTTTCCTACCTAGTCTCTTCATCTTGACAGTTTCTACAGAATTGGTTTCTATCAAATCAAGTCCCTTGGTGATTCATCTTCATGTCACGAAAAGTTCAAATTTAACTCTATGTTCCTTGGAGTGTGTTGCTTCCTTAAGTCTTCTAGATGACAAAATGTTTGTATTCTAGAACAAATTTGCTTCTCCAATCTTTTTGCATCATACTTCCCTACTTGTGACACTCCTCGGATGCCCGCCCTCACCATCTTCAATCAGATGATAGGATAAGGCACCTTTCATATCTTCAAGAAGTGGTTACAAAGAAAGGATTCATATTCAGCTTTCATGCCTATTATCAGATTTGAGGGAAATACAATTGTTCACAATTTTTCCCTGTCCAAATGAAAAGTGCTTGGCCTTTTACCTCTAGAGAATGGTCACTTCCAAGCTATGGGAGCCGCTGAGGACTACCAAATTGATTGCATCCTTATTTCAACCTATTTCAGCCTTCAAGAGTGTCAACTTATCATTGGATGTTACATTTACTAGGACAGATGTCAATAAAACAATGAGACAATGTCCCATTTGCAAGCAACCACAAGGTCGCCTCAAATCTCTTATTCTCGCATCCACAACAGAGAGCTAAAACTCTTTTTGCAAACACAAACTACCAATTACCTCTACATCTAAAGGCTTTTCAAATGTGGATGGAAGGAGAGGTACAAGAGGAGTACCTCGCTCTGTCTCAAGTATTTTTCAACTAGAGCCTCTCATCCTAGGTCGGTCCTAAAAAGATCATATAATAACGTGTTCACCCATTCATGTTGATTCACTAGTGTCACCTAGATTTCACCACGAAATCTGCGACTACCCTATACGAAAAATTTTGTACTTTTAAAATAATTGATCGTTTTGTGTTTTTATTGCTGAAAGTTCTCAGATTGCGCCAAGATAATCCCATAGAGCCATATTAGCCTCTTTCGCCAAATACCCAAATGCCCAAAATTGTTTTATTCTGTCAGTCGGGATTTGCACGAGGGAAAATTGTATTTATTTATTTTGAGCCCCGTATGAGGCTATTTGTGCTCCGTTTTAACTCTATTATGAGCAAATATGTCATTATTCCTATGTACCAGAAGGGTTTTAACTTGTAATAAGTTTTGGGCTTTATTTGTAACTTTTGGCAATTTTTTGTGTTTTTGTGGAATCCCGTTTGGTTTTTTGTGAAATTTCTCTAGAACAATTCCTTCTTAGGGTAAGCCGATTTTGGCTGGAGCAGCTGGAAAACATATACACACATTATGCCCGGAGGAAGTCGCCATCGGAGGTCTGGATCACTGGGAAAAAGCGAAGTCGTGCACAGAAAAGCCCCTGCGGGGATGGGCGCATTTTTGGAAAACAAAGGATTTAAGCTGCAATGGGAAAAATATAAGCCGCAGGCAAGGTGGGAATTTTATACCTGCCTAGCAGGGTACTTTTTCCCGTGTTATAAAAGTCACTTAAGCTGCAGTGGGAAAATAGAGGTTGCAGGCAGGTGGGAATTTATTGTCTGCCTTGCAGGGTAAAAATTCCCATGATAAAATAAAAGGAAAGTGACTTAAGTGAAATCATAGGATTTTAGTGCGCCTGCAGCAGGTAAATAATCTCATTGTCAAAGTCAAATCACTTAAGTGGATCATGGGATTTTGGTGCCTGCGTATTGCAGCGTAAAGAATCCTATTGTGAAAAATTCTTAAAAATAGAATTACATGTGCAAAAAAGTGCGCCCCCTTTGGTGAGAGAATGGCAGCCTTAAATTGATTATTTTAATTAATCTATTCTCTCAAAAAATGCGCCCAAGCTTGGAGGAAGTCAACAAGTCAAAGTTGGAATTAAAAAAAAAAATTAAATGTATTAAATTTAATTTATTTAGTGGCTGCCCCCTTCCTCTCAAAAAGTGCGCCCCATTTGGGAATTATTTAATGTTTTTTAAGACATTAAAACATTAAATTAATTTCTATTTTCAATGGCTATGGTCAAAGCACACTGTGAAGCTTAAGTGATGTGTGAAGGATTAAATTGGATTAATTTAATTTATTGGATGGCTGTCCTTAAACATACTATTTTTAAAAGAGAAAAGCATGATTTTTAATTAATTAATTGCCTTTAATTGTTAGGGCAATTATTAAATATAGAATTGTGAAGGTTATCTAAGCATGGACAGCCATATGGGTGAATTATTTGATTCACGGGTAAAGAATTGCAGCCAAGAGGAAAAGTGCGCCCCCTTAAAAGAAGGATTTTGCTGCACAAGGTGACAACAAGGCTAAAATCTTCCAGATTTGGTGCATGCTTTGAAAGAGGTTGATCTTTGTCCGCATAATTGTTTCCACGGAGTGTTACAGAGCTCAGTGTTGATTGAAAGGATTCATGCTCTCTTTGTGTGCAAATTAAACACCAATTTTTGGGGCAGCAGCTTGGAAAGTGCAGATTTTTACAATTTAAATTCATTATTCATGCTCCGGTGGCCATTTTTGTCTCGAATAAATTGCAGGAATTCATTACGGTGTGCTTTACAAAAGAAAAGGACTTTTTATCAATGTCCAATACATTGCAAATATCCTCCAAATCGAAGAATTGTCCAGATCTACACCAGTATTGAAAAAATACGGCCAAGTCGGAAGAAAAGAATTATTCAGACGAAGATAGACAAAGCCATGGCGAAAAGAGATGAAAAAGAAAGCACGATGGAGTCATGCATTGCTTCCAAACTTGCAGACATAGGAGACACAGATCTAGGCCCGGAACCTCTTTCCGATTTGATTGATAGATCCAGAGCGGGAAAGACTTCACTCATGCGTGCGGTTAAAAGCAGTGGAATTATCCGAGCTGCAGCTTTTCCATGTACAGCCCAGTTGCCAGAGTTTGTGATGGAGTGTGCTAGATCTTATCATCCTTCATCCAGATCAGTGCGTGATGCTACGGGAAAGACAATAATTCGTTTGGATGCAGAGTTCATCAATTATTGTTTGAAGATTCCAGTGCGAAAGGTGGTGACTTCCATTAGCATTCAGGATGCTGACAGTAGATGGGAGAAACATAGAGCTGATTGCGTGAGCATAATGAACAGCCGATTCATGAAGAAGCCTAGATCTCCTTCGAAGTTCCCGAGAACTCTTCCGCGGTCCAATTTGGTGCAGGAGGCAGATGATGTTGTCAGATTGCTATGCAGGATTAATGGCGAAGTGAATGCTTACACTTTCCGTACATGGATGTATGCGTTCATCAGGACCATTGAAATCAACAAGGTTGATTCCATAATCAATTGGTCGGAAATTATTAGCAACAATATCGGTGAGCAACTCCGGAACGTAAAGCGTACTTTCAGCCTTCAAGATGACTTCATACATAGTGTATGTTGCATAGTTTCACAAGGCATATTTTCCAAGCTAGATAGATGTGGTGTTCTTTCTAAGTACCCCATTTTCCAAAGTGCTACCCACTGACTCACTACACTGCGTGCGAGGACTTCAAAGTGATCAACGATGACTTCTACGATTTCATCTGCCGCAGCTGACAAAGACTTGAAGGCCAACAGGATAAGCAAGGAAGCGTGGGAAGTCGTGTCCAAGATGGCGATCTATTCATTCAATTTGCAGATTTCACATACCTCGTGGTTACGGTCTTTTTCGGAGAACCAATAAAGATGCCCAGGTATCCGAATGATAGATTGATCGCCATGGAGCTCAGCAAGCAACTTGTGGAGTTACACGACCTTCAGTCAAAGCGGCACAAGTCTACAGGCTTCTTTCCAATCACTGTGGGGCATTACAACTGCATTAGCATCCATAGAGCTCGAGGGATGGAGGCGCAAATGTTATCTAAGTATGAGCAAGAGTTCTTCCCTGCACGGCTGAACTTCGATCCATTTGGAGTAGCCAGGAAGACGATCTCCCAGGAGTATGCACATGTGCCTTCATTAGAAGATTTCTGGATGAAGTGCAAAAGTCGATCACGAGGTCGAAAGAGAGATTTCAGCAGTGTCAAGAAAGCAAGTGTTCGACTTTGGACTAGCGCGGATACCTGTGGATCTTAAAGATGATGGGAACGTGGTACTTGACACTTACCATCAAATGGGAGGAGATAAAGCTATACTGCAGGACAACATAGGAGGCTGCCATACACTTGAAGAAAGATCTGGAGCTGTGTTGGTGAATACTTCAAACTGGCTGCTGACGAAGGGATATTGCCTTGATGAAGCATTGATGAATCAAATCATGGGCAACTTCGGCGCAGGAGATTCCCTCAAGCGAAAGCATGAAGGAGAAAGCAGCAGAAGGTTAGAGAAGTTGAAAGTACACAGAAGATCTCAGGAGAAAGAGAAGAGCACTTCTACAACCAGAGTTTTGACTCCGGCTTCTCTAAGTACCCAAGACTTCACCAACTATCAGACCCTTTAAGAACAGAACACTTCCATGCCTTCATCAATCCGCGACATTCGTCTTCTCTCCTCAGCCACTTCGTTCATCACCCATGCCAGAGGTTACGTTGAAGCTGCAGATCGCAGAGTTCGAAAGAGCTTTGTCCTTGGATGATTCAGAGGATGGCAGTCATAACACTGTGGCACTTTCTGACGGAGAGGATGCAGAGCGGGAGATGGTAGTGCACTCAGCGACTTCTCACTCTCCGAGAAGTAATTTCGGAATGGTTGGCTTCACTTGATTGGTTCCGTGAAGCGAGAATGGAGATGAACTTAGAGGAGCACGACTTGCAGCTACTCCAGGATCTGAGCAGAAGAGACAGAAGGCCTAAAGTTGCTAAAGCAACTTCTAGGTTGATCATCGAGAATTCGGGAGAGAATTTTGCTGAGATATCAATTCCGCAGAAGGAAAGATAGAAGAGGAGCTCACGGCAGAAGATGTGACAGTGACCAAAGTACCACTCGGTCAAGCCACCACTGAAGGATTGAAGCAGGACACGCAGACATTGATAGATGCTTTATTCCTTAGGCTTGCGGTGAGAAAGGCGGAGAAGGAAAAGTTGCGGAAGCAACTATCTCAATTATGTGAGATCATAGCCAAGGTTGTTAAACCTTCCATTCAGCCCATTTCAGAGCAGGTGAGTGATCATCTTATGCAGAAAATGGAGGATGCAAGCAATCAAGTAAAGGCTATTAACGAATGGAAGGATTTGATTATTAAATCAAGCTTCTATACAACTTCGAGAAGTGTCACCCGCCTTTAAAGGTTGTGGATGATGCAAAGAAATCAGCTAAAGCAACCGATGGCGAACATAGAAGGCATGAATCATTGCCAGAGAGTAACCTGAGTATTTTGGCCGAGATCAACAAGCTGTCGGGAGATGTATTGATTGCGGAGCAGATTGTACCGGGTGGATCAGTTGAGAAGGGGAAGCGGCTAGAATTTGCGGTATCTTCTGTTTGGAAATCTGCAGAGTTTTTCTTTGAAAAGGATGCAGCACTTGAAAGTAGGACGTCATCCTTACCCAACAAAGTATCATTTCTTTTCACCGAGGAGGATGTGGTCGGAGGCGTTACTTCTTACGTGCGGATTGTTTCTAACGAGGTGCCTAATTCCCTGGAAGGGTCTCTCCTGATGGTACAAAAGAGAATTGATAAAGCTACCAAACCTTTCACAATGAATTCTATCAAGAGTAGAATGGTGGAGCTGCCGCAGTAGACATGCGAGGTTTGGGTCGAGCTTGGAAGATGTGGAAGCGTGCATCAAAGTGTTGAATGAAGGGTTACTGCAATTCAGGATAGAGAAAGAAGTAGTGGCTAAAACAGATGGAAGGATGTTGAATTATATGTTCGATAAGTATATCGATATCGTAACAAGAAGAAGTTGTAAACATTACAGCTGGCATGACTTCTTCTATTCTTTCTTCTTCTATTTTCTATGTTCCCGGATGAAATTGTAAAACTTCTAAGTTATTGGTTTTGCAACCATTACTTGAAGTCATGTGGAACCATTCTATTAGTTAAGTGATACATGTGTCACTTAAGAAGAAGTTAGTTGAGGATGATTGCCAAATGTCATCTTTACTTGTTGTTCATGCTTTAGTTCAGTTAGACTTCCCATTTGTACTTTCCCTCCTACATTCTATAAGTAGGAGAAGAACCTCGGGTTATTGATCGATCGAATTGTAGCAAGAATCTTGTGTTCTAGACTTTGTGTTGAACCCCGAGAGCAACTTGGAGCAAAAGAATACAAAGGAGCAGTTTTAGGGAACTTTGTGTCACGGTGCATCTTGTGTTTCTTGCTTTTAAATCTTAGATCTCTTAAGTAAACTTTGTGTTATTTTAGATCTGGATCTAGAGCTGCCTTTGTTTCATAATTCGTGTGTTCATATCTATTAATTTTCTTCTATGTGCATGCAATTAGCTTTACTATCTACTAATTGGGATGCACATCTTCCCCATTTCTTCTCTCGTATTTCCTTTAATTCCTTCTTCTATAAAATACTTCCTTTCCTGAACAGCTACTTACTTGTTGCAGAACTTCTTAGTTATGGTCCATGAACTAAGTGGTTAAAGTAAAACCCCGATAGATAATAACACAATTTTATCGACAAATCTAAAACGGAGCCTCACCGGTTAAATGAGAGAGATTTATCTCATGATCGCCTAGGTTTGATGCTATGCAGAAAATCTAGCCAACATTCACTAGGATGTTCATCCTTCTTCAGCTCCAAAAGCTAATGCAAATTAAAGCCTTCTTCCCCATCGACTCTCTTTTCCTACCATTTTCAGCGGCTTTTTTGGCTATAAAATTTCATTCCATAATATTATTTTGTACTATATGGTTGTTTATTTATCGACTTTTCTAGGATTTATTCATTTCAATTTACACCTTTCAGATTTTGGTACTTCATTTTTATTGTTGGAATTTGTTTTAGCACTCTTGACTTGATATTGCAACTTGACCCTACTTTGGTCATTTGTTGACATTAACGTATTTTATTTGTTTCTTTCCTTGAATGTGTTTTAGATTAGGTTCCGCCTCGGCCATGAGTTCATTTCTAAGTCAAAGTACTAACAGCAATTTGCAAAGATGTTGTATAGAAAAATACATTCCCTTCAATCCGATGCAAATGTTGTCAAAAAACACTTATCATTGTAATCTAAGTCACAGGATTCGCCCTAAAAATTAGAAATTCGCTAACTCGATAAAATAGCAAAAAATCGTTAAAAGTCGGCATGAAATTCAAATATAATAATAAGTAAAATGTGATTTAGTTTAAAACCCCCCAAAAATTGTGACTGTGGTGCATAAAATCGTCAAAAAAATCGTGTTTGAAAGCTTTTACTCAACGGTGGAAAACTCTTTGTACATTCACTGCTCCCTCCATTTGCCCTCCACTGTGCGTCCCGAGCCAGTGAATCTCCACGTTTCTATCCTCACTTAGCAGCCATTGAGGTAGGTTAAAACCTAAACTTAAACTCTTGCCTCACGCAGCTTAGAGTTTGAGTTTAGGTCTATGCAAACCGTTGCCTTGCTAGAGCTAGAGAACTATATAGAGTCTGTCTGCAATCGCCGCCATAGAAGGAGGGCATTCTATGCAGTCGCCGCCATTATGGGGTCAAGTCGAGCATAGGTTAAGTTTTGAGGTTTACGTTTAGTTTTTTTAAAGTCATTTATTTATTTATTTTGGTTCGGTTCTTTTTTAATTTTTTATGTTTTCATTGCTTTATTTAAATGTTGTGTTTTATTATTTAGTTTTAACTTTTTAATATTTAGAACATTAGCTTTAACTTTTACAAAGTTCATAGTATTTTAAATTAATTTAATAAATGATATATATTTTTAAACATCAAATATCAAAAATTAAATTAAATTAAATATAATTAAATTAATTAACTATATTTGTTAATTTATACTAGTCGAATTTAATCACAAATTTTTTTGGCGAATTTTATCCTCGCCAAACTTAATCCGAATTTTATCCTTGTCGAACACGAACACGAACCTTGTGACTTAGAATGTAATGGTGTACTAGGAAGGACAAGAATTTAGTCTCTATATGAAATACCAAGTGAAAAACATGGCAGACTACTCTTATATAGTTTTTAAAACAATCAAATGTCCCTTTCCCACTATTTATAAACTCTGAATTTTTTTGTGAATTTTTTTTCCAATATTGGGTATCAATAACATAATAAGCAGTAACATACAAGATCAATATTCTAAACCCTACTGATAACACCAAGACCCCACAGATTTCTTTATTTCAATAAGCTGAAAATACAATGCAACTGAAATCTTTTATTGTAATGAGTTGAATACTGATGACAAGACAACTGGGTATTGAAATAACACAGACAAAAATACCTAGTTATGTAATATGCAGAGTACAACCCAAGTTTACTATGGACATACAATAGAAAACACTCATTACAGATCTGCGTTGAACATTTGATCATAAATACAGCTGATGGCAGGGTACGGATCACTGTAACAGCACTGCAGCAAACTAAAAAAGGAATAAAATCTCAATCTTCGGCACAAATATGATCCCTAGATGGAATCACCACAACTGGAATTAGAGGGTTTCCATCCTCCAATCCTGCACACCAAAGGGTTTTCGTCCTTGGGTGAAAAGATGAACACAAAGGCTCAAGCTCTAGAATAGGGTTTGGTTTCAAGGAGTAATGAATAATCCTTCCTTTTGAGCCCAGCTCCTCCTTTTATAATAATCCTTTTAATTCCAACCCTAAAAGCATTTAAAACACTTTAATAAAATATTACTTTTTGGCCCCCTTTATAATAATAATACATAAGTGTCCTTTTACCATGTTATAAAAATTGAAGTGACTTAGGACCACTTAAGATATTATTATTAAATCATTTCCCTAACTTTATCCCTTAGCCTATAAGAAATAAGGAATAGGCTACGGGTCCTCTGATTAGATTAATTCAGAAAAGGGGACATGACAAGCATATGTATCTTCAGTAAAGACTTCACCTTTCTTACACATCCACAACACTAATTTGTCCTATACTCCCGCCAAAATGTCTGATTCTATGTGTGGATCCATCTTTGACTACTATGTTGAGTAAACTCCTAGCATCCTAACAAGTAATGAAGAATTACATGGTACAATACATATTAGATTATATATAACTGGCTAAATATTTTTTAATTTGGCCAGTTCAATAGCAATTCTATTTGTTCAATTTGGTGTAAAACCACTTGATGACAATTGCTCTTGAATAATCACCTATCTGCATAATGTTGTTGCCTATATTTCATTGTTATTTAGTATTTTTGACATTCTGGAGCTAAACGATCCAAAAGTATTTATAATGATGGTTCCTACGTCGATTTTCTAACTTCATTAATTGCCAGATTTAATACTACTGTAGGCATCATCCCTACTTTGGCTTCAAGGATCACTTGTGCATGTACTCCCATTGCTTATAGTTAAAAATAGCATTGCATATTTCATTCACCTAATGTGAATTTACAATTTAGCCAACATATTGTGTTATATCTTTCACCTAAATGATTATAACCTTCACTGATGCAATTATACTCATGTGATTATGTCATCCACATTATACGGTGTCGTGGATGATTAAATTATTGTTTAATTTAAGCTTACTTGATCACTAGATGTGAAGAGGAGAAGAGAAATATCATATTGTACTACATTATGAAAACATGCACCGAAAATTCTTTTAACTATCATCTAAACCTAAATGGAGGCTCCTAGTGAAAACCAAATTGAGGGGTTAATTTATATTTTTATTTTTTTGACCCATGATCATGAACATTTGTCTAAACCGCTAATGCATACCATGTATAATTTCAGAATCAATGAAGCAAAATTTAATGCTTGACGTAGCACCGATCACAAATTTATACACATCTAATAGTAAGTTGCACTAGCCAAAGCTCAAAATATGATCATGTGTTGGTTGTGTTATATTTTCTCTGTTCCAGAATTTATTTGAAGGTCTACCATCTTAAAGCTGAAGAATTTCAGTAGAACCAACACTCTAGTAAATGAAAATGGATAAGAACCACAATGAGATACAACCTTGAAAAGAAGTGCACTTCCCTTCCATTCTTATGTACTTGGATACGGTCGCCATCAAATTTGCACTCAACAACCACTTGTTTTCCATGCAACTGGAACAACAGGTGAGCATGTCAATCTTAGCTAATCAGTATTGACAACAAGATAAAGTGTGCAGTACTCAAAAACTGTGCAACATGATTGTCATATGACTTTCGTGTGAAATGATTAGCTTTAACACATTTTTTTCCGTTGTTCCTTCACATCAATTTATTCATATAACCAAACTAGTTTATGCCAAACAATCATCATAAAAACATGACACTCTGCAGGTACAGCATGCATACGTGTCGGACAAAAAGATAAGAACCTTTTTCCATGCAGTCTCAACATCTGCCACTCTGAAGCTAACTGTGGCCGCACTGCTTTTCCCACCTCAATGTCCTGCAATATAGGGAATTTTTGCATTTCAATCTTGCAAATATATTTATATAACTTGAGGTTAGGTAAACCAAAAAAATGGGCACAAAGTTCATAACCTGAAATGCTATATATTGAAATGAGTCAAATTGCTTTTATAAACTGAAGTGTATTTATGATAAAGTTACAAACCATAGTCCTGAAATAATAGAATCCAAGAAAATCATGCCACTAAGAGTAGGACTATATCTGAAAAAGAAACTCCCAACTCTAATCATTAATGTAATCTTGAAAGTTGAAAGAGCTGCAGACTGGTATGAACCAAATTAAATTCCACAACCTAGTTTCAACATTCTTTATGGCTTTTAAGAAAAACTTTAGGGCTTACCATTGATCCCATCCAACTCAATAAATTAGACGTACATTCTCCTTTGCGTGACATACACGGAATGGACCTTGCTCATTTTACTTGTTCAAAGAAAATAATAAAAAAATCCACAACTTGGAGGATTAGTTTAACAAGGTGGTACTAGATTTTGTGAGATGAGCCTTCACGCAAAAATTCCAAAGATTTTCTTTCAAAAGCTCCCAATCAACTAGTGTGAGCCATTAGCAGTGTAAACAGAGAAGATAAATCCACAAATTCCCAAGCCCTATAACCTGGATTAAAAAAGAGGTCAAGGGAGTGACATGGAGGATTGGGTAGAACATCATGGAATCATAGAGGTGATCAAGAAGAGGGAATGAGCGTACCTCTCCCACAAGAGTAGTAGTCTACACAATTGGCAAAGTTGCAAACTCACAATCAAGGTGGAAGAGTTAGAGGAGTCCTAAAGTAAGTCTACACGTAAATGAGTCGAGGAAGTAAAAGCACCTTTTCCCCGCATGTAATGCAGTTCTACAGAATAAAGAGAAGAGGGCTTAGATAGAGATGGCGAGTAAGAAACCTGGAATGGTGCCAAGGGCCATGGCACCCAAGCAAGATCAAGCGTTGGTCAAGCAATGGGAAGAAGTGTAGCACGCTTGCATTTAATGCAGTCTATAAGGATGGTGAGTCTTGTGCTCATTGCAAACGGATCCTTGGAAGGACCTGGTAGGCAAAGAGTTGTCAACAAGTAAGATGAAAAGGTAGGAGGCCTCATTCAAAGGTTAGACTCAAGAGGAGGACATCCCAAGGCGGGTGCAAGTGGAGGTGTTCAATGAAGCAACTCAAGCAAACTCGAGAAGAGAAGGAAAGGACATGAGATGTTCTTTGGCAAGAAGCAATAAGACATGACTGTTACAAATGTGTTTAAGTCGGTGGGCTGGCTAATTGTTGAGATTGGTTCTAAATTTGTTAGCAAAGTGGGCGTTAGAGTATCCCACCATCTAAGAGTTAGTGCCAAAGTAAGTCAAGACTAATACAACTCGCCGAGAGAGTTGATATATTGAGTGAGTTGGGTACGAGGAGTTGGTTTTCCACAAGTGCATACAAAGGGCTATAGGGTCCATCTTGAATAGCGGTTGTATGGGCGACAATTGGAGGAGTACACTTGCACACCGATGGAAGGTGATAGGACGGTGGAGAGGTGTATTCAAGGTCTACTTGAGAAGCTTGGGCCTCTAAAGCAAGCTCGGTAGAGTAGCGACTCAATGCCGCATGGGTGAAGCAAGGCTGACTCAATGACAACCATGCACACCAATGAATCTCAGTTTAAGAAATTGCTTGCAAACCTTCCATACCAAGGTCACTAGGTCCCACATCGAGAGTGGTTTGTTGGTGGGTTGATAATACCTATTAAGAAGTTATTGTGCCAAACCTGTAACTCCCCAAAGACACCACTAGAGTTAGCACTACACTCAAAATCAATAGGCAACCTTGGAGATTATCCAAGAATCAACTCATGTGTTGAATGCAAATAACCAACATGGCACAAAAGATGAAGGAATTGGATTTTGTGCTTCCCATGGATACCCATGAGATGAGGGTTTAAGTATACATGTACTTTTTCTAAAGACATTGATTGTCAAATCTCTAGATGCCCCTTATGCAAAAAGATAATAAAGATGGTTGTAGTTATGTTATGTGTCATATGTGAAAGCAACACCCATGACACAAAGGATCACACATTCATTGACATATTTAACTAGAACCATGAAAAAAACTAAGTAATGCTATGATTAACACGATGGAGCATGAGGGAGACTTCAAAAGAGGCGAATGGGGAGGCCAAAGTTTTGGGGACAAAGGTTGCACCAAGGGGCAGCATAGGACGAGAATGGGACAATCCCAACCATTTTTGGTGCCGTGTACGAAGTTTAACAACTATGCAATCTATTGGGAGAAATATCTCCTCAAGGATTACCATGACCTTATCAAAAAATCCCGCAATGGGAACAACACTAAAAAAGCACAAGAACGATAAAAGCCACCAAGAAAAGTGAGGGTGAGGATGTCTTTGCAAATGCTAGGGCCATATCCACCTCTCAAGATCTCATGCCCCAATAAACGTATCAACTAAAGAATCATGTCATGAAATGGCCAACCCTACATCAAGCCCTAACCGCCTATCTTACCATGGCATACAAGACCCATCAACAGCCCATTAGAATCTTGTGCAATACCGAAGTAATAAACGTATCAACTAAAGAATCATGTAATGAAATGGCCAACCCTACATCAAGCCCTAACCGCCTATCTTACCATGGCATACAAGACCCATCAACAGCCCATTAGAATCTTGTGTAATACCGAAGTTGATATTAAAGGGTCAAAGTTTGTGGCAAACTTCAAACTTCAAATTGATAAGCTTGCTGAAGAAGATAACTACCAATGCTTGTTACATTTGACGACCACAAAGTGCTACGAGGATGATGTTGACATGTGCTTTACGCACAAATTTATGAGTTTTGAGAACAAGGTACAGCACATGGAGATCGCTCTGGACTTTACGCATGGGCTTCATGTGGATTCCATTGATGTTGAGGATAATCTCCACAATATATATAACATCAACTCAAGAAGGGTAAACCACTTAACAGTGGATCTTGGGAGATTATGAGCCTTCGAGCAAGAGGTACATCATTATCACAGTTCATTACCAAAGAATTCTACAAGAGACCCCATGTGAAGCCTTGAAAATGACCAAGATCAAGAGGACACCCACCGACTCACAACATACGCAACCCCACAACATTAGTTAGAAGGTGTTAAACCAAGAACATGCCCAAACAAAGCCATAGACACATTCATAGAAAGAGCACAATGCTGAGAGGTGGAAGCTCCTACAAGCATAAGGTGTAGTGTTTGGGTGTACTGAGGATATGCTAGACCCCAGATCAAGCATATGTGCCTTCTTAGTCAAGGGTGTCTAACCAAACTATCATGTTTAATAACCTTGCCAATGAGAAAAACTATCATTAGCCAAAGTGTCGTGCAAGATGGACCACATGAACTCCGTGTGCTTATGGAAAACACGTTAGGCAATCTTGACAATTTAGGACAAAGTAAAGAAAACAATGAGAGCAAGATTTCACCGCCACAAAAGCAAGGAAAATACCCACCTATGTCATGTCCCCTTCTAGTTGACATCTCTCAGAGCACAGGATTAGCCTATTATGCGACCCTCGTAGGCTGATAGGTTGGATAGGGGGTCATGTTGGAGTTTGGCTCGATTTGCCATTCGGGCGATTTGATCGGTTGGCTTTCGTTCGGGCTCGTTGTTCAGACACTTTTAGCCTGCATTGCTATTTTTAGCAGTATTCAGCACTCAGCGAGGGACCCCTGCTATTTTTAGCAGTATGGATTGATCACGTGCAGAATCACTTCAGTGTTCGTCAGCTTCAGACGGTTTGTGCATCGGGTATATATCGAGAGAGATATTAATATTTAATTGATTTAATTAAATATTAATGGTGGGAGCATTATAATATAAAGTTATAATATTTTATTATAACTTAAGTGATTTCAGTGAAGGGGTCGCCCATCATCAGAAAGGGGCCATTCTTGATGAATATATTTTATTATTAAAATTTGGCTGGAGACTATTGAAAGATTAAAATTAAAAGTTCGAATTATTTTTTAATGATTTCCTATTATTGAGGAATTCGCACTTTTCATGAGTATAAGCCATTTGCTTGGGAAGAAGAAAATTATTATTATTTGGGAATAAAAAAATTGATCAAGTCTGAGCAGAGCACAGGAGCCTAGGGTTTCAGTCTCGAAACATTGGGGAACGAGCCATCTCCAGTGAGTGCAATTCAGAGGGTGTGAAATATCATCCGATTTATTGCCAGGCAGAGGGATTTCTTCATCCAGAAGAAATTACAGAGCTTCACATTGAGTCAAAATTACAGGGTTTTGGATAGCAAGTTGTCCAGAGAGGTTTCTTACATCAAGGCGCCAACTTCCATAAGATCTGGAGATCTAGAGAATAGCCGTACTCTTATTTATTATTTGCTGCTGTACCAGATCAAGGGTTTTCTCATTTCTGCTGCAAATACCAGGTTATTCATTGCTGCTGTACCAGATCAAGGGTTTTCTCATTTCTGCTGCAAATACCAGGTTCTCCAATAAAAATCAGTCTTTTATATTGCATGCTAGTGGATCTAAATTGTAATCATCTCAGAAAATTGATAAAAAAAGACTGGCATCACTATTAGCCATAGAATATATTGTTTCAGATTTGATTTACTTTTATAGTATTTATTCTCTATTTCTTGCAAAATCACTTTATTGCATTTGTGCCCAAAAACTGCAAAAACAAACAAAAACACAGTCAGAATCAGAATCAGGGGGAAACAAGGGTTTCTACAACCTATGATGAACAAATTGAACCCTTTAATCATACTAATCTATGCAAGACTAAGTGTAAGAAAGAAAAAGTGATGGTACCCACCAACCTATGGGTGCATGAATTTTTACTCCACCCTTTCAATCTCGCCATGCACATGGTATATCCAAAAGAGCTTAAGAGAGGGAATTGAATGGGAGCGGTTGAAAGATGTTGTTTGTGTGACCTTTTAATTTTATGATACAAGCCCACAATTATTCAAGGTGTTCCAAAAGATACTGATTGTGGTGGTGTTACAAGATGGACAAATTGAGGACCTTGTCTAGGAAATCAATGGGGAAGAAGACCTTGGTGCAAAGCATTTGTTCAAGAAAAAGACTTCGGACGAATTCCCCTATTGTGTCGAGAAAGGACGAAAAGTTGCTAAGGGAAAGTAAAAATTATGCCACGCAAGAAGCATAAGAAGAAAGAAGGGAAAAAATATATTAACATCCATGAATGACCAAAAGTAGGTCAATGGGGCTCAAGATTACACCCTATTACAATAGAAGTGCTACAAGTGCAAGGAACTACAAGCGCAAATAATGAGAGGAACTAAAAATAAAAGGTACTCCATAGCAAACGAAAAATTGTCTTGAAGGTGAATGGCCTCCATGAATGTAGATCAATGGGACTCAAGATTACAACCCAATTACAATAAAAGTGCTAAGAGTGCAAGGAACTATAAGCGCAACTAATGAGAAGGAACTACGAACACAAGGGACACCATAATAAATGAAAAACTATCTTAAAGGTGAATGGCCTTCATGAATTGTGTTGAATCATGGAAATTAGGTATACAACCAAAAATATTTGAAGTTGTCACCTAAGGAAAAAATGTGTCCTTTAAACTTATAAAGAAATGTATTATATTGGTGTCCACAAGTGACCAAAGTAATACAATCACACAACGAAAGAAGTGCATGGGGCACATAAGAATACTACAATCCTCCCTTCCACATGAAAACCAGCCGTAACTTGAACAACCTCCGTGATTTGTGTCGAATGGAGGGAATTGTTTATTATGACAATAAAAAGGTTTTGGAAGATGGAGAGGGAAAAAAGTCGCATTTAAGCTTAGAAAGAAGAGACTATATTGAAATCAACAAGTGACGACAATACTACAATCACACAATCAAAGAAGAGTAGGGGAACAAAGAAATACTACAATCAACCCTTACACATGAAGCAAGTTAGCTTTAGATCAGAAGACGCGCCAAAAAAAAAGTGAACATGAGTTATCTTTTGTCCTATGCGAGAGATAGCAAAAGTGACACTATCTGAAATGGTACTAGGACCTTTGGACAAGTCCTTTTGTAATTTCAATTAAAGGACAAGCAAATACAAATATGTGTGGACTTTGGTGCATCGCGGACACGATGCATACACATTCATGGAGAGCTTTTCTAATCGCACCAAGTTCAAATCAAGGAAGAGGATAAGTCGACGACCATTTTCACAACATATGGGGTGCTTTTCCTATAATGTCAAGATCACCTTGCCAGCATCCCCATGGATTGCGGTATCATCTTCCAAATATTTCATTAAATGGTTGTGGATCATGTTTGAAAGGTGCCACCAATTGCAAATATCTTTAACTCTTAACAAGTGTACTTGCAGCCCTGTTTTCAAGTTGAACCTTGTCATCACAAGTCATCTGCAAGGAAGGAATGTTCATATATCTAGAAAATATAGCAGTCATTATGCAACTAGAAATCCCATACACCCTCCAAAGTAATAGAGTTATTACAAGAAGTTCATATGCAATTATGCACGCCCAAGTGCACCGCTCAAAGGAAATATGGAAGAATGTGGAGCCATTCAAGTGGGGACCGAGTGGCTACAAGAAGTATTCGAGACGTTGATAGAGAAACTAGCTTGCTAGCACACCTATCATTCATGTAGATGCCAAAGGGGACTACGGGCATAATTCTTGCACAACGAGATGAATGTTGCGTTGGTCATCCTGTTTATTCGCTAGCTAAAAACTTTCTCAAGCCAACCAATACTATATAAGCATACAAAAGAAGAGGAAACTATGGGTCTATGGACTCCAAAATTTCAAGCAATATCTATAGGTAATGCCATTCATGTTTTAAAGAAACCATGAAGCCTTGAAGTTTATCTTCTGAACAAATTGGTGATGCATGTACGAATTTTCATATGGCTGATTTTAATTCAAGTATTTGACTTCAAAATTGTAGAAAAGATCGAGAGGCACCATTTTTTTCCATACCATTTGTCTTGGTTTAACAAAGGCGGAGGACTCGTCTTTGAGTAGAAGACAAACTCCTAATTCACAACCATTCCATGTGCAATTGGTTTCTGAGTAGTATTGCAACATTTTTAACCTCTAGTCGTAGACCTAAAAACTATACCATGGCCAAGTAGAAATAATTAGCGGACGCAGCCCGTTATCAACTAATTAGGGTATGATCAAAGACAATGTGTTTTGTAGGTGTATTGGAACATAAGCACGAGGAGGTCTTGTGTGAGTGCCATGAAGGAGTTTCCATGAGGACACTATGTTAACAACATCCACGATCCTCTTGGTAGGGCTTTGGTAGCTCTCTTTGTTCAAGGATACACTTGGCTACACACACAAGTGCCATTTATGCAAATACATGGCAAACCCAAACCAATAGAATGAAATCACACTTGTCACCATATGGTTCCAAGAGGCATTCGCGAAATGAGCAATTGATTTTGTAGGACCAATCAACCCACCCATGAGGCAACTATTGCATGCACTACATTATAACAGCAACTGACTATCTAACAAGTTTGGGCGGCTATGCCAACAAAAGATTGTAGGGTAGTGACGATAATTAAATGAATCCATTTACAAAAATATTATCACCAAGTACAATTGGCTTCTTAGCCTCACAAGCAAATGTGGCATGCACATAATCGTGCAAATTGTCGGAATTTTCCTCATCATAGGGATGCATTATAGAAGAACGTCTTGCCACCAACTTATAATTGCCTCAAAAATCAAATTTATGATGTCCACAGAATTTTCGTTCAGAAGCTTATGCATTACAAGAATTGTGCACCTAAATGATGTGATTCCCCTAAACACATGCTTGGAACAATTGCTCAAGTTGGAGGAGCATCAGGTTCTTGCAAAAATAGAAACAGTCAGCCAATGTCGAAAGGCTAATACAACAAGCACATCAAGAAAAACACTCCCCAGCTGAGAGATGAAATGCTCCTCTTTGACTCGACACATGCAAAATCCTCATAAAAGTGCATATCAGAGGGCCAAGAAATATGTGGTTCACCAAGTCATATGGTAGACCAAGTAGGTTAGTTGCATTTTCGATGTGGTAGCTAAGCACAATAAATTATGGCAACTATAAGTCCTATCAAATCAATTGAGTGCATTTGGTTGATCAAAAGTAAATGAAGCCAAGTGTCTAAATTTCAAGGAAGGTGCCCCAATTTCAACAACTCAATGTCAATCATGAGAATAGGACAAAGAAAGGCAAGTGCAAGGTTGTGAGCAACAAAAGATAACACGCATAAGGAAAAGGAGAGGCTCCAAGTTAGAATAGTAAAAACAGTGTAGGCATAAGCAAAGGCAATCATCACATAACATTTGCCAACATCCGATACATAAGGAGTGTAAAACAGTGCTCACATGAGGTAGTTTGTTGAGGCCAAGATGGGATGAGTAAGGATGATGGCATAAGGGTGCACCAAAAAAATAATATGGCATTGGGGCAAAAAACAGTACTAGAATCAGTCATTGTTTTCAAATACTAGTTAGAAAGTGAACAGCCTTAATGAAATGTGTCGAATGGAGGCAAATGGTACATGACAACAAATATTTTTGGAAGGTGAAAATGCCATCCTAGTAAGTCGATTTCAACGATGATAGGCAGCAACATTTATTATGCCAAACCACCAATACTAATAAAAGAGGGGACATCTTCAATTTTACATTCACAAATTTATTATGTCAAACTCGCCACCAATACTAAAAAAAGCAAGGGGCATAATCATTTTTTATCTTTCTATGCACAAATTTACTCCACCTCTACTACTCTTATCCCTCTATGAATCTGAAAAGCAAAGAGTTAAACGTTGCACTAAACATTACAGCTTATGGTCCTGCGATATTACATCAAAGGAAACAACTCATGCCCACAGAAGGAAACGAATCATACTAACACAATAACTCCAAAGAAGAAAAGTGCAAGGACAGAGAGGGTAGAACCAAGTGAACCAAAAAGAGAATTGAAGGGTAGACAACTCAAAGACATGCGGTCACAGGTGAAGGAAAAGTTTTAGATGTTGACAATAGAGGTGCCTATAGGCATGATGAAGGATTAGACTTATCACACAAGGGTGGACTTCTACTATTTGAAGGAGAGTAATCATAAGAACTATAAGGATGTCATGGACAAGGATTTGAATCAAGAGGCCCATCAACCTAGAGACATGTTTTGTTATTTACAATAACACTATTTTCCATGAGATGCATAAGATAACATTCTCGGTGTTATTCCGCTATTTTGAGAAGCCTAACAAACTCTCTCACTTCCTACTCAATTTTTGCATCATGGAACACTATATTTGAGAAGGCACGTAATCCCCATAATGATTGATTTAATTTTCTAAAATAATTGAGCTTCCTAATAGTAGGAAGGATATGCACACCGACATGGAGTATAAACAAGCGAACAAGAACATCGACATGACACTACATGCCAAGAGGGATAGAAGGCATTGAATATTTCCCTTGAAAGGAATTGGAAAATTTGCATCGTCATGCAACTTATATCGACTCAGCTAATTCAAAACTAGCGTTGAGACTCCACTACCACTAACACAATATACATTGTGCGAAAAATTGCACGTAGGGGTCAAGTGTAATCATTTTGAACATTTGGTGCGAGATCATTGACAGAATTAAGCAAACGCACAACATAAGTACCACATTCTAGTAATTTTATGTTGGCAAGTTATGCAAATCCCAGCCCTAGCAAAAATGTTGAAGACATGTCCAATAAACAACATGCAATCTTCACATATAGCCCAAGATGATACAAAGATGACATAAGAGCCCATGAAATATACCATCAATTTCCCATTTTTCACACAGCACACCCCTTGGGGGAAAAAGATGAAAACTTTTATGAGGTTGTGCGTAATGATGATAGTTTGCAAGTGGAGCTGCAAAAGAATTTCATCCACTCCTTGTTCGGAAATGAGTATATGCCATAGACCTCTAAACGTGAGTGAAAAATCCCTTGTGTGATATCACTTGAAAATGCACATAATATATAAAAAAATTGCAGCAAATGAAAATTTCTGAAATTTCTGGAAATGAACCAGCTAGAGCAACGAACTGATTTTTATTGATAACTCACAAAATACTTGCCTAAATCATACAAAATTTTATATAGAGCAATAACAATGATAACAAAGACTAGGAAGTTATTTTTGGAATTTTATGAATAATATGACTGAGAGTAATTTTAGAAAGCCCTAAACTCCTGGAAAACTTCAAAAATTCATAACTTTGCAAATACAAATAATAAAAATCTGAAATTTTGGAAATAACATCTACAAATGATATAGATGAGAGCCCAACCTCCAATTTTGGAAATAACAGCTTGAAACCCTTCCAAAAATTGTCGTAAAACCCTAGGGGTGATGTCACCCTAAGGGAAAGGCTTGAAACCCAAAAATTGTCATAAAACCCTAGGGCTGATGTCACCCTAAGGGAAAGGCTGAAAACCCACGAAAATGTCTCCAAAAATGGCGCCAAACTCTTCTCTGAACGCTGCAATAAATCTGATCTGAAACCCTTCAATTTTCCTCCACAAAAAGCCTCTAAAACCCTCCAAAACTCCTCCCTAGAATCTCTGAAAAATATCTCTGAATAACAGCCCTGAATCAGCTCCAAAATGACAAACTAGGGTGGATCTTTCACCACCGAAGAGTGCCCTACTAGCTAGGAATGGATCTCTCACCACTGAAGCTAGGGTTCCTATGGGATCTTACTCCACAAACAATAACAATGCAAACAATAGTTGCTCAATATCCCAAATATGTGAGTGTGTAAAAGAGCTCTATTACTCCCCCATACTCCTTTTAAAATTTCCCCAAGCAACAAGAGGCCCAAAAAGACCCCAATCGACCCCTTCTAGGGAGAACCATAAAAACATAAAGTCACTTAAGTTACTTTTCCCGTCTAGTCGCCATTGGGACTTAAGTGACCCCCAACGAAAGATTATAACATTAAAGTGCCATGAGTCCCCACCTTAACGACAAAACATAACATTTGTTCCCACCAAACCACTTAATACTCATGTCAACGCAAAAATATAACAAATAAGCAAGGCGGTAGTAGTCATCCATACCCAATAGCCTTCAATGTCGTTAGCCCCTCGGGTATGACCAAGGCTAAGACGAACGAAAAGCCTCCTAGGCCATCTGCTCGGAATTGGGGACATTATAGTCCTCCCCTCCCAAGAAATGCTTGACCCCAAGCATTATCCTGCCATGTTGTAGAAACTGAATACCACAAAGTAAGTTTCTCCACCTCATCCTACAGATCAACTAATGATTGGTGTGATCCGAAGTAACCAAGACACCCCATGTAGTCATCATGACCTCTATGTCGTATAGAGAACAATGTTGTCCTTGAAGTAAAATGATGCCCAAACCGACTCTCCACTGGTACCCACACCGGGGATCAATCTGTCAATCCTCGCCAATGTGAAGTTATCATCATGTGATCACTCACTACCTCTCCAATCAACTCCTAGGTACGAAAGTCCACTCTGAATCCTATAGAACCCCTGGATCAGCCCGTGAAACAACTCAGTACGTACCAAGTGTGATAAGTCTCCCACATGACCCACACTCGTGTGAGAGTAAGGCTCCTCATAGTGTATCTCAATGTGATAAACCTCATATAGCCAACACAAGGATGAACTCGGGTAATCCGAACCCGTAATCCCAATCTCTATAATTGTCTCATGCGCAACACTACTAGTCACACCCATTCCCATCAAACTCCGCATCGGCCCACAATAATAAAACCCCTCATCATGCCGGAAATTCCTCTCCATCCACTCGCAACCACTTTGTGTGCTCCTATAGATAATCCCCTCAAGATCACATTCCTGCTCTCGGAGTTAAACTTGATTCTATCATCTCAAAGTCCAAAACTCACCAAGAGAGTGAAGCCATTGCACTCCCAGCACTATGTTGGTCACTCCCATACCAACAATGTGGAAATCATCGGTAACTGTGTAGTTACCCATGGTGATGCTCAACTGTGGAACTCTCCGTGTGCATCTCATATACTCTTCGTTGGCTCTACAACAATGTTGAAGCCTTCAAAGTCCTCCGTCTGCAAACCTCATCTCTCAACCAACGATGCATCAATAAAGTTGTGGGTAGCCCCATTATCAATGAGTACCACTACTCGCTAACCCTGCATAACTCCTCTAACCCTGAATGCCTTGTACATCAGAGTACTAGACAATGTAGCTATAATCTCCCAAGGAAAAGTCTCCTCCTCCTATGTAGATATAATCTCAAGCTTAACGAATAAAGCGTTCATTAGCGTCTGGGTATCCTGCTTTAACCCTTTTGTCATAGTTTGACCTATTGGCACCTTAGTTACTGTTATATCAACTACCGTGAGCTCTCCCTTGTGCTTTCCTTCTGCTGGAACAAATAACTCAATGAACTTCTGTCCCGATTCCTCAATAATCAACCTAGAAGTCGTTTTGGCAACTTTAGGTCTTCTATCTCTTCCTCCCAAACTCAGGAGCAGCTAAAAGTCGTGCTCTTCTAGGTTGATCTCCTCTTTGGCTTCTGGGATTGTCTACAAAGCTAACCATGATGAAAAGTTGCTTGGGGAATGAGAAGCCACCAAGTGCACCACCATCTCATGCTCTGATTCCGCTCTATCAGAATTTGCCACCGTGTTATGACTGCTACCCTCTGAATTATCCAAAGATAATGCCTTTTCAAACTCGCCATCTGTGCTTTCAACTTCTCTCGCATGGATAGGTGAAGACCTGAGTGGTCGAGGAGAAAATACAAATGACGTTGGATTCAAAGGAGGAACAACAAGATCTCTCGAGGTTAGGGGTTGTTGAAGTCTTTATGACTTGATGTGGAGAAGTTGGAACTAGCACGATAGCCGTAGATTTGGCCTTCTCCTGTATGTGAGACTTCTTGTGAACTTTAAGCTTTTCCGGCCTTCTGCTGCTTTCACCTTCGTGCTTTCTTTTGCTGGAATCTCCCGTGGTAAAGTTGCTTGTGATCTGATTCATCAAAGCTTCATCCAGGCAATACCCCTTTGTCAACAACCAGTTCGAAGTGTTAACCAGAACTGCGGAAGATCTTTCTTCAATTGTCTGGCAGCCACCAATGTTTTCCTGAAGAGAAGCTCTATGTAATCTCCCCATTTTTAAGACTCTTAGCCTATCATTCCCCGTGGGCTTTAGGGATGTTGAGGGGAAAATTATATTAACTAATTTTATAATATTGCACGGAGAGTGATTTGTATCATTTGACATTATAAAGCAATATTTATTTAATTATTTAATATTTATGGGGCAAGTAATTATTTAATTGAATTCCCAAAATGCAAATTAAAAAGGGGAATTAATTAAATAATATTTAGGTGGCTTTTAAATATTAAAATCACCCTTTTTAAAAGGGGACACCACACCTAAGAATAATAAACTACTTTTATTTAATAATTTCCCTCTCCTAGGGATTTCGAATTTTGTGCCTCCTTGCTTATAAAAGGAGTGCTAGGATCATTGTTAGACTCATGTTATGATGATATTTATTTTATGCTCCATGCTTGGAGTTGGGATGCATGCCCATTAAATCTCTCTCTCTCTCTCTCTCTCTCTCTCTCTCTCTCTCTCTCTCTCTCTCTCTCTCTCTTGCGTGGGAAGTTAGTAAGTTGGTTTGATCAATTGAAGTATTCTCTCTTGTTCCATTTGTTGAGTTATCTTGTGTTGAAGTATGTTCTTTGTATGATTTATGCTTGCAAGCATTGGCGACTTGTTTGGATAAGTGGCGCATTTATTTGAGGAGGATATTTGGATGTTATTGATGATTGTTAGATGTTTTATGATCTAATTTTTAATACAAGTAAACTTATTCTAACCCTAACATTTGGGTTGAGGATTTTGGGGGAGCTGTTTTGGAGGGTTTTAATTGTCACAAAATTCAGATCTTTAGTTCTTTGGAAAGATCTTAATTTATAGAACAATCTGCATTTTATTTGGTGAAGAAATATTGAGTTTTGAGTGAGATATCAATTTTAGAATATTTCAGCTATCTGAGCTTTTTTGGGTACGGTAAATTAATATTTATTTCAGATCTGCAGTTTGGGGTTGATTTAATATTGCATTTGATTATATAAATTAGGAGGAATAAGGATAAATTGATTTCATAATTTTTGGAGGAGTTTTTGTGCCCTAAAAGTGTTGGGCGACCTACTTTTTAGGTCAAAATTAGGGTTTCAGGTTGGCTGTGCGAAATCTAATTTTTGCATATTGTTCTTCATATTTTTGTGACCCAAAATCCAAAGTTTGAAGATTTTTGCATGAACGGTTAAGCAGGAATTAATTTTTGAAGTTTGCAGCAGTTGGGGTTTAGAAATTAATTATTTACAGTTGTGTGTGATCAAATTTATGTTAATTCCTAACTTGCCCTAAAAGGGGATATTACTTGTATCTCCACCCATCCGATGATACGAGTCAAGTATCACATGTCCATCATCTGCGAGATCTACAAGTATCTGTGCCAAACCATAATCGGACACATGTTGTTCATTATGCTCACGATCGCTTTGTGTTTCTCCCATCTCATTACCGCATCCAAAGATGGTAATTGCAATCACCACCGTTTGTGTCGGAATCTTCGCATAATAATTTATAAAGCTGTGCATCCAAACCTAATAATTGTCTTTTCCCGCAAAGATCCCGCATTGTTACGGAAAGAGGATGATATGATCTCGCACACTCCATGACAAATTCGGGCAACTGAGTTGTGACTGGGAATGCTGATGTTGGAATAATTCCACTGCTTTTTATTGCCCGCATGAGAAATATCTTTGCGGTCCTAGATCTGTCAATTATTTCGGAGATGGGTTCGGGCCTATGTCTGTGTCATTGATATCAAGCAAATCTAGAAGCTATGCATGATTCAGCTAATCACTCTCTATCATCATGCTTCATCATGGCTAGAGCAATATTTGTCTGTGTTCTTTTTCTTTTAATCCTACTTGAAATTCTTTATAACTGGATCAATTCGTGCAGATCTAGCAATTTCTTCAGATTCGGAAGATATATTCAATGTACCTGACATTGATTTGAACTTCCTTTCACCTGTATGAACACCTGTAATGAATACCTGCAATTATTTAAGACAAAGATGAAGTCCAGAGCATGAATACTTGATTTCTGTCACCAAAAATCTGCATATGAAGCCCGCTGCCCTAAAATTTGAGGCTTTACTTGCATGCAAAGCAAGCATAAATATTTTTAAATTCACCTAGGCACTTATAGCAACATGCAGATAATTATCATAGCATAAATCAAGCCATTCCAACCCTAGGCGCCAAACCTTGAAGCTTCCCGACAATGAAAAACACCTCCAGATGCACAAATCCTCCTTTCTTTGGCGCCAAAACTGTCCGGGCTGCAATCCTTAGCAAAAATAATTAATTGCTTCTTCATTATGGCAGCCCATGCTTATATAACCCTCAACATTCTATTTCTAATAATTGTCCATCCTATTCCTGACAATTAATTAATAAACAAACATGTTTATTCACCCAAATTGGGTGCCCAATTTTGCATGTTGTTGGCTGCCATTAAATAAATTTATTTTATTTATTTTTAGCATGCTTCCTTCAGTTCTCTTTGGCTTATCTTCATGCATTGACTTTTCCTCCATCCTTGGCGCCAAAATTAGGCAAAGCAGCTATTAATAAATATCATTAAAAGCATTGTTTAATGCCTAAATGGGTCGCACTTTTTGGCAAGGGTGAATTCTAAAAATAAGTCAACTTCTGATGGGAATTTTCACCCTGCACTGCAGCTCTAAAAATCCCTTCTTCCACTTAAGTTATTTGACTTTTATAATGGGAATTTTTACCTGCAAGGCAGGTAATAAATTCCCACCTGCCTGCCACCTCTAATTTTCCCACTGCAGCTTAAGTGACTTCCCAAAAAGTGCGACTTGTATTGAAAATAGCTTCTTTTGAAAAAGTGCGACTTGTATGGGTGAATAAAACCTTCTGATGGGAAAAGTTAGCCTGCTAGGCAAACAGAAAATTCCCACTAGTGCTTTAAGTGATTTTTCTTTATTGTATAATGGGAATTTTTACCCTGCAAGGCAGGTAAGAAATTCCCGCCTACTGCCCTCTAGTTTTCCCATCGCAGCTTAAGTGACTTTGACTTCATGGGAAAAAGTACCTGCAAGGCAGGTAAGAAATTCTCGTTTGTTTGCAGCAACCAAAATCTCATTGCAACTTACACTCATTAATTCCAAAAATGCGACTTGCCTGGGAGAGGCTTTTTGTGCATGACTTCATCTTTTTTGGTTAGAAGCTTGCATTTTGAGGCTGATTCCTTCTGGTGTTGTGTCGGTAGATGATCTCCAGATGCTTCAGGCAATTAAACAGACTATACTGGCGAAGGAATTGACCTAGGGGAATTTCATAGAGAAACTGAGGAGAAAACCAGAGAAAAACACAAAAGAAATAAATAAAAGCAAAAAACGTTGCCAGAAGTTGCAGACAATGCCCTGAATTCATTCTTGGTGAAAACCCTAATGAGATGAGTGAATATTGGCATGCAAAATTTCAACCTGGAGCACAATTTACTTCAAACGGGCATTATTTATTCAATAAATAATTAAATAAAAATTTCCCGCAGACAAAACTTGGCGGAGGGATAAAATGAGTTTGGGCATCTGGGTATTTGTCGAAATTGGCTCATATGATTCATTGGGAATATCCTAACATAATACAGACATCTTCTAGCAATAAAAACACAAAAAGACCTGTTATTTTAAAAGAACGAATTTTTTTAAATGGGTTGTCCCAGATTTTAGGGTGAAATCTGGGGACACCACATCTTGATCCACGCAAATGTTAGTAGCATAATTCTCGCAAGGCCGGATGGTCCAAGGAGGCTCGAGATCAGATGAATGTTGTACAAGAGCTTGACCTTTTGTAGCAGAATATAATTTGTTATATTTTGTTTTGTCCATTTTGAAAAGATGTTAAAATCCAAAAGCGTTATATTCAACAAATATTTTAGAATAGCTAAACTTTCGTAGCAGAAAGGCATAATTCACACATAACCTTGTCATATATGCCCTTTTGAGGCTAATTTTCTCTTTGGTAAGAGACAAGTATTGTGAAGATTATAACGGCAGAAAGCATGTTCAACCTATCTGATATGATACAGGTTTGCAATCCTTTCAATATATTCTGTTGCTGCAGCACTGTGATGAATGATTTTCCTTTTATGTAGATTCTTTTGCTTTAATATTTGTGTATGTATTCCCCACATCTGCTTGATTTATGTGTATTTCCTGCTTAGCATTTCCTTTGCATTAACAGACACAAACAACATCACATGTGGCAAACCAATCTTCTACAAATCATGTGCTATAGTCAATAACCAAACATTATTCAATTCACTACTACAACTAACAATCATGAACAACTCGCTGCAATCATTTCCATACTTATGATCACACAAAACTTTCCCTTTTTTTTTCATCTTGGAACAACTAGATTTGACATTGCCAAAACTTCCACAAAAATAAAATTTGCCTCAGAACATAAACATTGGTTTTGAATCTGTATTACACAGTTATGATTTGGCATCTTTCAGTTTCTTCTTTTCCAATTTGTCCTCGTGATTTCTTCTTTCTTATTTATTTGGAAAAAAATATTACCCTTTCTACCCACAACAAATACTTGATAACTGCTTTCAGCTTCATAGCATTTTCTCAACACCCCTTTGTGCACAAGCATGCTTTCTTAATTGACTAAATCAAAATCTGCTAGTTTCCAACAAACTACAGAAGATGCCACAAAATACTCCCTAGAACAAGAAAGCTATTAGTTGCATTTGAAACGATACTGTCACCTATAGCTGTTTGACATGCAACTGGTGACCAATCTCAAATAATTCCTAATTATATCTATATATTTAATATTAGGCTCACCTGCAAAAGTGATCTGTAGTGTAGTCAGGGCCTCGTGAGAAGACTCAAATGACACAACTTGAGGAAGCATGCTTTCTCTTAATCAGGTAGTTTTCAAAAACCTACAAGGGATATCGCAAACTACTTGAAAGCTATGCCACAAGGTACACCAAATTTTATCGAAAAAGCTCGAATTTCGTCGAATTTCACCGAACTTTATTCTTGTCAAACATGAACTCAAACTTTATCCATTATTTTTGCATGGGAAGTTTATGACATGATTTTGCATTATTTTATAATTGTGTGTATATATACATATACTGTCTGAAAGCAGAGGACAGCAAACTCTCTCCAACTTATCCCTCTGAAATGTTTATGCATTTTTTCAGAAAATAAAAATGATAGAAACTATTATTTGTTCGAACTTAAAGGCATTTTTTCCTCGAACTTTATCCCTAGGCGAACTTGAACCGATGTAATGTCCCCTTTTCCGGGGCATTACTAATATATCTGTTCATCTCTTTTATTTGCATTGTAACCCCTTGGCATGCCTAGCGCTACAAGTGGGAGTCTCTAGTTAGTTTTAAAATGTGCACATAGGTTAGTTACTTTTTATTATTTAATTAGAAAATAATAAAGTGCACATAGTCTTAGCATATTAAATGTTTTAATTATGTAATGGGAGGGAAACTAATGTAAAAGGGGCCACTTGGCTATCCAACTTGTAATTGCAAATTTAAAAAGTGTATTTTCCCTCCAAGTGGGTCAATCCCTTTGGGAAGTCTATTTAAGGGATGTGAGGGGGTCATTTCACATCATGTTGATTTGATCATTTATGTCTCTCCATGCTTGGAGAAATGGGATGTATGCCCTAGCTCTTCATTGTGTTCTCTCTCTCTCTCATTCGATTTGGAATTGAAGTAAATCTAATTTTGATAAGGATCTTTTAGTGTTGTGTTGCATCTATTGTGTGGCAAATTGCTTGGGAAAGTATTCCTAACCCTAGCAACTTGATTATTGAAGGAAATCTGAGTTTGTTTGCATGTTTTGATGGTTAAACAAGTGAATTTCAGATCTGTTGTGTTTTGCAATTAATTTCATAATTTTTGGAGATGATTTGATGCCCTAAATGTGTTGGGCGACCTACTTTTTAGGGAAAAATTAGGGTTTCGTGTTTTTGTGAGAAAACTAATTTTGGAATATTATTCTTCATATTTTTGTGGCCCAAAATCCAAAGTTTGAAGGCTTTTGCTTGGTTGGTTAAGTGGGAAATAATTTTAGAAGTTGCAGTAATCTAGGGTTGGATTATTAATTGTTTGTGACACATTTTGATGCTTAAAAATTGTGATTTCAATTCAGATCTATTCTTGGCATTTTTGTGCATCAAAACAAGCTTTTGGAGGGTGAAAACAATTGAGGGAAGTGTTGGTTATTAATTTAATAATTTCTGCTAACCCTAGCACCCAGATCTGGAAGTTTGGATGCTATTTTGAAGGGGTTTTAGTGCTCAGAAAAATCTGATCCTTAGTTCATTGGAAAGGGAAAAATCTCAAGTTTATTGTGCACTTTGTTTCATATGAAAAGAAGGAATATTGATTGAGTTATGAATTTTTGAAGTTTTCAGCTGTTTGCAACTGTTTCAAATTAATTCACTGCTGTAATAAAAATCAGAATTGAGAAGAATAAAAATCTGATTGTCTCCACCAATCTAGCTTACCACCTTCACCACTTCCAACCCCATTTGGGTTGTAATAAGTTGACATTGGGCTATTTTAGGTTGATTCAAAAGGATCTAATCCTTATTGGTTCGATTTGTGTTGAAGGTGCTTTGCAAATTTCTATTTGTCCCAAAAAGGGGACATTACAACCGAACTTTATCCTTGTCGAACATGAACCTAAACTCAAACCTTGAAGGCATGAGACAAACAATTCAATCTTTGTTGAAACAATACATCATCTATTATTGTTTGACTGCAACTCTCGACCGATCTTAAAAAATTCCTTATTCTATGATGGTAATTTATATCAAAGCTCATCTGCAAAAGCAATTTGTGGTGTAGTCTAGGTCTCATGTGATGACTTGAATGACACAACTTGAAGAAGCATCTTGTCAACAATTGACAATCAATCACAATAATACCAAGTGCTTCTTCATCCTCCACCACTTATTTGTCTGCAAGTGAAGCATGAGAACCGGGAGGCTTATTAATAAGCCTTGGAAACCACTAAAACCAAATTCCTTCACTTGCCATGCAAACGAGGCATGAGAACCGGAAGGCTTGTTAATAAGCCTTAAAAACCACTTGAAACCAAATTCCTAACCTTTAAAACACTTATATTTTCACAAACTATAAATGTTTCCATCAAGTTTTTGAGATTCGAAAGAGATACAACTGAAATTTTCAGTTTTCTTTGAAAAAACTTAGGCAAAAATCTCTATACACAACACAACAACAAGATATCCAAGATAACAAGTTTGAAAGAAAAAAGAAATATAAAACCTTTATAAAATTTATTAATCGGTGTTATGCGGGGATGCGTCCCCTAGAATTTGATGACGTCCCGAACGTTTTGGGGACTTGGGGACTTGGAGGAGGATGTCCCAATTTTTTAAATCTTTCAAAAGTTTTTGATGTTTTTACTTAATGTCCCCCCATTTCACCCTAAAATCTGGGACTACCCTATGTAAAAAAGTTTCGTACTTTTAAAATAATGGGTTGTTTTGTGTTTTTATTGCCAGAAAGTTCTTGTATTGTGTCAAGATATTCCCAAGGAGCCATATAAGCCAATTTCGACAAATACCCAGATGCCCAAAATCGTTATATTTTGTCGCTGGGGTTTGCCTGCGGGAAATTTGTATTTAATTATTTTGAGCCCTGTTTGAGGCAAATTGTGCTCCGGTTTAACCCTGTTGTGATCGTACATGTCAATTTTCCCATATACCAATAGGGTTTTAACCAGGAATGAATCTGGGCTTTATTTGTGACTTCTGGCAATGTTTTGTGTTTTTGGTGTTTTCCCATTTCGTTTTCTGTGAAATTTCTCTGGATCAATTCCTTTGTCGGTTTGGTCTGATTCTTTGCCTGGAGTATCTGGAGATCACCTATGCACGTTATGCCAGAAGGAATTCGCCACCAGAGGTTTGGTTCTCTCGGAAAAGACGAAGTCGTGCACAAAAAAGCTTCTTCTAGGCAGGCCGCATTTTTGGAAAAAGAGGGTTTGAAGTGGATCATGGGATTTTTGGAAGCAGCAGGCAGGTGGGAATTTTGTACCTGCCTAGCATTCCCATGGAAGCAACGCCACTTAAGTCACAATGGGAAAATTAGAGGCAGCAGGCAGGCGGGAATTTCTTACCTGCCTTGCAGGGTAAAAATTCCCATTGTGGAATAAAAGAAAAATCACTTAAGGTATTAATGGAATTTTATTACTTGCCTTGCAGGGTAAATAATCCCATTATGAAACTCAAACGGCTTAAGTGGATCATGGGATTTTTGGAGCTGCGGTGCAGGGTGAATAATCCCATTGAAAATGGATTTTTAAAATAGAAATTGCTTATGCCAAAAAGTGCGACCCCTTTTGGGAAAGAAGGGCAGCTTTAAATGCATTAAATTAATTAATTTCTTCTCCAAATTTGGCGCCCAAGTATGTGGAAAAGTCAACAAAGGGAAAGTGGATAAAGGAAATTGGAATTAGAAGTTCTAAAATTAAATAAATATTATTTATTTAATGCAGCCCCTTCATGTCAAAAAGTGCGCCCCATTTGGGAGAGGAATAATATTTTTTTAAGTATTAATTGATTTAATTAATTCCTATTTTCAGTGGCTGAGGTCAAAGCATACTGTGAGGCTTAAGTTAACTGGAAGTAGAGAGCTAAAATTAAATAAATTTAATTTATTTAATGGCAGCCATGAACATGCACAAAATAGGCGCCCCATTTGAAGAGAAAAGCTTATTAATTAATTAATTAATTAATTGTCAGGAATAGGAGAGGCATTAATTAATTATAGAATTATGAGGGTTATATAAGCAAAGGCTGCCATAAGGATGAATTAATTAATTCAATAGCAAAGAAGTGCAGCCCAGACAAAAAGTGCACCCCATTTGAAGAGAAATTTTGCTCAAAAGGTGTAATTACTGCTGAAAGCTTCCAAATTTGCCGCCTAGGTTTGAAGGAACTTGATTTGTGTTTGAATAATTGTCTGCATAAGTGATACAGGTGCTCAAGTGAAGTTGGTAAAATTCATGTTTGCTTTGCTTACAAATAAAATATCAAATTTTGGTGCAGCAAGCTTGATGTATGCAGATTTTTATGATTAAAATCCACTGTTCATCTTTCGGTTGCCATCTTTTTCTAAATTAATTGCAGGAATTCATTATAGGTGCTTTTATAAGAAAAAGGGAGTTTAAATCAATGTCTAATACATTGAACATATCCTCTGAATTTGAAGAATTATCCATATCTGCATCGGTTGTAAAGAATTCCGACAGAATAAAGAGAAAAAGAATTGTTGAGATAAAGATAGATAAAGCCATGGCAAAGAAGGATGAAAAAGAAAGCACAGCAGAGTCATTCATCACTTCTAAGTTTCGCAGACATTGGAAACACAGATCTAGGTCCGGAACCTCTTTCCGAATTGATTGATGATTGAGGCGGAAAGACTTCCCTCATGCGTGCGATCAAAACCAAGTGGAATCATTCGAGCTGCAGCGTTTCCATTCACAAAGACACGATTGTCAGAGTTTGTCATGGAGTGTGCTAGGTCTCACGATCCATCATCTAGATCAGTTTGAGATGCTACGGGAAAAACAATAATGCGATTGGACGCACAGTTCATCAATTATTGTTTGAAGATTCCGGCACAAAAGGTGGTAACTACTATTAGCATACAGGATGCCGGCAACAGATGGGAAAAGCATAGAGTTGACTGAGTGGGGATAATGAACAGCAGATACATGAAGAAGCCCAGATCTCCTTCCAAGTTCCCGAGAACTCTTCCACGTCTAATTTGGTACAAAAGGTGGATGATATTGCCAAATTGTTATCTTTGGATAAATGGTGAAGCGAACGCTCACAACTTCCGCATATGGATGTATGCTTTTATCAAGACCATTGAAATCAACAAAGCGGATTCAATAATCAATTGGTCGGAAATCATTAGCGACAACATTAGTGAGCAACTCGGAGCGTGAGACATACTTTCAGCTTTAAAATGACTTCCTATTTGGTATATGCAGCAGCGGCTTCACAAGGCATCTTCTCAAGTGGATAGATGTGGTGTTCTTTCCAAGGACCCTATTTTCGAGTGCTACCCATGACTTACTTTGTACTGCGTGCGAAAGATTACAAGATGGTCAACGATGGATTCTTCTATGAATTCATTTGCAGGTTGGACGGCGATCTAAAGGCCAACAGGGTGAATACGGAAGCATGGGAAGTTGTGTCCAATGGCGATCTCTTCATTCAGTTTGCGGATTTCACATACCTCAGGGTCACCGGCTTTTCTGGAGAACCGGTTAAGTTGCCCAGATATAAGAATGATAGATTGGTCACCATGGAGCTAAGCAAAGCTTGTTTGTGGAGATGCACGACCTTGATCGAAAGCGGCACAAGTCTACAGGCTTCTTCCCGATCACTATGGGCCATTATAGCTACCAAAACATTCATAAGGCCCGAGGAATTGAAGCAGAGATGTTCTCCGAGTACGAGCAAGAGTTCTTCCCAGCACGGCTAAACTTCGATCCGTTTGGAGTGGCAAGGAAGACAATCTCCCAGGAGTACGCGCACGTGCCTTCATTAGAAGATTTTTGGATGAAGTGCGAAGCAAGTATGAGGTCGAAAGAAAGATTTCAGCAGATTATCAGCTAGGTAGGAAAGAGTGAAAACTAAATTAGTGAAAAGAATATTCATTTTGCCCAAGAAAATGGGTGTATTAAATACAATAATGTGACTACATAAAAATTACGGATCCGATACATATGTGAATCAACTCGGAAATGGCAATCTCCTCAAGGGTAAAACTCTAAGCAAAAAGACAACATCCAAACAAGGAAGAACAAGTTGCGGTACTCACAACTTCAAAGCTTACAAAGCATTACAACGACCCTAGCCGGGATAGTTTGAGGGTGTACTCGTGGGTTTGTACCTTCTCTTAGACCCACGCTACGAACTCCATCTTCATGTCTCTTTAGGATGTCTATGTCTCAATGTTTTTCCTTCACCATTGAATTTCTCTTCTTTATTATTCTTTTTGATGTATACTTTATTCATCCACGATGTCCTTTCATTTATCAATTTTGAGAAAGTATGTGCCAAATATTTCTCATGTTTTGGATTGGTCGGCCGCGGTGGAGGCCGAAGGGCGAGTGGATAGTGGAGCCGTGCATATTACGGAACACCGGAGATCGTCCCTTTAAGGGCGTGACTTGGACCAGGTTAGGGTGCGGTGGGACAAATATGATGAGACGATTGTTACCTAGAAGGATGCAACACCACCGAGGGCTCGATATCCCTACCTCTTCTAATAACTTCCGAGAGGAAGTCTAATTTTAGGAGGGGGAATGTAGTACCCTCCAACTTCCGCATTATTTTATTGTTGAATCATCATATTGACTAGATTTGAAACATTGATACGATGTACTATTCGGATATTATATGGTTTTGTTATGGAGTACTCTTGTGATACCAAAGTAGTGTTTGAGGCATGCAGTGTCAATCTTGTGTTGTGATTTATATTATTAGTTTTCTGGTAATTATGTGGTTATGGATACTAACAGGGTGTGCTTCAATTAGACCTTACTTGATATATGATGGATGTATGTCAATTTTGTTGCATATTTTGATTACTAGCTATGGTGATGATGATTTGGATGTTATCATGCAATAACTTAGATGGATTCTATATTTTGATCTACTATGGATGTACATCATTATGGATAGTTATCTCATTTGGATACTAGTTGTTGTTTAATTTAGATTTGTTAACCGTAAGTGATATAATTATTGATGTATGTGGTATCGTTTCACTTGTTTTATGTATCGGCGGGTATGTTGACGGTTTTGGTACGCTATGGGTATGTACCCTACCATTGTGGGTACGTACCCGTCCCAAAAAATGTTTTTTTAAAAGACAACTCAAAAAAATTTAAAAATATACATTTTTTCTTAAATTTAAAGCAACCTAATTCTTAAATGCATTTTGACGATCATCTAGATCAAGATGATATGCTCTAGAAGTTGAGAACTTGAATGTATTATCATATTATGTTATTAACTATTATGTAACATGTTTTGAACATTATGAATCAATACAATCTCAAGTCTCAATTCTCAAAGTATTGGAAATTTCAAATTTGTTTTCATGTTCTATGAATGATTTTAAGTTGTATGAGTATTAAATTTCAATAAGTATGCAAATGCTTCTTTAAATTTATAGTTTATATGCATATATATATATATATATATATATATATATATATATATATATATATATATAATGTACCCAAAAGCGTACGTACCGAGGTTTTTAAAAAGATTCCATTTCAGATTACCAAAACCGTACCCGTATCTATACCCGTACCCGTACCAAGACAGTCTTGTTGAAAACAATACTTTGCCTAAAAAATTGTTTTAAAAAAACAGAATTTTATTTTCTTTCTTTCAAAAAGGTCTTATTGCTTTGAAAGAAACATTAGTCTTTTGAAATTTTATAATCCACGTGTGTGTGTGTGTGTGTGTGTGTGTGTGTGTGTGTTTGTGTGTGTGTGTAAATTTATTTATATAATTTTGTAATTTTTAATATATAAACAAAAAAAAATTAAAAATAACCACATAAAAACACTATTAGTAAAATTCCTATTTTAAAAAAATCAAAGGTTAGGGGTATCGAATCCCTAACCTCTTATTCAAAGTTATTTGCAATATGGGTTTGGCCAATTGGGCTTCCTATATGCTCAAAATCATTTATATTTAAAGCTTTATTTAACTACAAACTTCTCTATAAGGATTTTAAACGCAATTAAAAAAGGAATTGAGGGTCGAACCCCTCACCTCCAACCCACTAAAGGTGAGGAAACATGTAGCTAGCCAGCCGAGCTAGCTAGCTAGCCAAGTGGGCTAGGTTAGCCTTCCTTACATTTTAATAAGAACTCGTTCGGTATAAACCAAAAAGCAATAATGTGGGTGGGGTTCAAACCCAACACCACAATCTATACAAAGATTTTAAAAACCTTTTGCTAGCCCGGTCAAAATGACACACTTGGTAGGATTGAAAATAGTTTTAATAATATATAACCATGAATTAGTAAGTTCAAAAGCAGATTAAACGTGGAGCTCTTACTTGTCAATGTGGCACTGAGTTGAGAAGTTCAGGTTTTCTAGCTGTTTCGAGGAGATAATCATAAACTGAGTTTTGAACGACAAGCATGCTATTTTGCACAATTTTTATTTGCACTTGCTAATGAAGAAATCTGTTGCCGCCATCCTGATAAGGATAACTCTGCCATGAAAAATATATACTATCACCTTGATAGAAGAGATGTTCCTCCTCAGGAGCTTGAGAGTAGAATAGGGAGGAGCAGAGCTATTTTAAACAATGGCGCCTCTTGGATGTGAATCCGTTGAACAGGGAAAGCAAGGGCTGAGCTCGTGAGATTAGCTCAGGGTAGTAAACATGGAAGAGCCGAAGAGAAAAAGAACAAGCTAAGTAGAGTCTTGTCAAGAAAAATCCTGGTTGTGGATGAGTTCCGGCTGTGCCAAGGTTGGATCCTACTTGGAAGACCTGAGGAGCCCATTGAAACAAAATGATTATTATTACTTCAATTATTTTCTTCGTACACCAATTTCTGCAATTTTAGAGAGTTCGAACATTTTTCTTTAATATTCTGATTGTAGTCTCTCTTTAATATTTCTCAATCTTCCCTTATTACTTGTAGGACCCACTGAAGGGACACTATCCAATGTATATGGAAGGAGGATCTTCTGTAGTTCAAATTTTCAATCCAATTTTACAAACCTGCAAACTAATTCAAACAACCTGTTCTGTCTCTGATACTATGTCAGAGCTATCAGGATCATTTTATCAATTTACACAGATAGATATTGCAGATTAAAATAAATGCTAAAATACTCAAAGCATAACACAGAACACAGGAGATACATGGGGATAACCCTTTTGGGATAAAAAACCCACACACAAAATAACATTGTCCTTTATTGATTTGGGGAATAATGAGCCTAAATTACAGCATCTCCTTGACTTCTTCACAATGCAAGTTTTCTTAGAATTATTAACAGTTCATCAATATATTCGGGAAGATTAGAATTTAGTCAATTCCAACCTATTTATGGCATTGGAGATCCGTTATATACCCATGAAGGGGTATAAAGCTTCACCCAATTCAAACTATTAATTAGTTTGAATAACCTTTTAATAAACTAAGGTTGTATAAGGTTTAAATGATCTTATAGTATAAAACTTAGGATAGGAGCCATGTACGATTTAAACGGGGCCACAATAAGTGTGTACCCACTAACCATTACATGCTCCAACAATGACTAATCATTGGAAATGGGTCATCAAACAATAACTCGAAAATAAAATACTACACTTAAAATCCTACAAAAATAAAATAACTTGATAACCACACACAAACTGCAAACAACTAATGGTGTAGATAATATTAAGTGATTTTCAAAATGAATCTAGGATATTGTTATTTCTAAATATATTGCATACCTGTCTTTTGTACCGTTCATGTCGATTCCTAAGCTTTTTACAGACCATCTGTAAGTCACAAGTCACATTGAACATATCTTCTGCATCTGGATGAAACTCATGGAACAGACTTTTCTCACTCATAGCCAACTTCATATCTGAGAACATGAAGTGTCGTGACGGAGTTAAACTGAACCGATGAAATAAGTTAAAAATACTTTTAACCTTAACATGGTATATTTCTCAACTAGAGTGTTGAAAAGCTCAAATTCCTCTAATAGATATATCTCATTTTCAGCATTAACTATAGTAGTAGTCATCCACATTCTTTATTTCCATGGCATGCAGTTTTTTTCTAGACAAACATCTTGTATGTGGTACTAACCCTTGAGAATTATCATCAAAATCCACTTCATTTCCACCGCATTTGTTTTGCTGATAAGCTCTTGAAGAACCATTGTCTTCCCCTCTCTGCCAGAGTATTCTGTTAAAAAAATGTTGTTGCTTTCAAGAAAATGACTGCCATTTTCCGTAGTAAAGGCTAGATATTTTTTAACAAAAGAAATCAAACATATATTAGAGTCATCCAAAGTACAGAACTCAACTACATATGGCAAGATAGCAACTACAGGGTCTAGACAATTAGTACAAGTGAAATAGAATGGAATATTTATCGATGTCTATGAATAACCAATATTGTGAATGGGACTATAATCAATTTATAAATTAACAAAGGCAAGAGGATTTTTAATGCAACTTTGTAGTTTGTTTCCTTGTTGGACTTGGCTAATATCATCTTTCATATATGGCCTGATAATCCTTGAACTCACTTGCTCTTGTGCTGATTTTATGATTTGTTTGAACAATAGCATTTGGTGTTGTCGCAGTATAGCTCAAGCTGGCAGAACCTAATTCTGATGAACAGGATACAGATTTTGTATTCATGTGTTTCTCTATGATCCCTGGTCATTTTCTTGTTTTATACAAAGAATGAAAATGCTCTACTATTTCAGTATCTAAATACAAGTCTTATACATTGGAATTTATTATTGGATATGTTCTGTTCAGTTCCTCTTGTTTGGACTTAACATAGAATGGAAAGGCCTTGTTGATTGCATTGAAACATCTGAAAATCACCTAATAATAATTCACACTGTAAGCTATATCACAGCTTTGATGGGAAAAAAATAAGTACACATGACAGACATCAACTATGTTGCATAGTAAGACATTTGACCCTGTCAAAAGCTTCATTGGCCATTGAAAGATATTTGATATTTGGACTATACAAAACAAGAAAATTTTAAACCTAAACATGTTCCTTATCTATGTCATGAAAGACATTTCATTCACCTTCTTATACAGCATGAGCAGAATACCAAAATGCTTTGAGAAAATAATGAAAAAAGTAATACGGGAAAAAGAGCATAGTATCTATATTGACAAGCTTATGCAAATGCTAATTAAAAAACAATAAGCATTCATAAAATGTAATATGAATGTTACTCGATATATTCTTGTTGGCTAGATTTTCTGCATAGCTGAAAACCTAGACAATCATGAGATAAATCTCCCTCATTTACTGGTGAGGCTCCCGTGTCAGATTTGTCAATAAAAATATGCTAGTATCTATATGGGGGTTTTACTTTAACTATGCAGCTCATGAACCATAGTTGTATAGCTCTCTGACAAGTAAGCAATTTGTTAAAAAAGAAAATATCTAATGAAGAAGGAAATAATATAAACACAGGAAAGAAAGAGGGAAGATGTGCAACCCAATCAATAGATAATAGAGTTGATTGCATGCACATAGACAGAACCAATAGATATTAACACTCACAATTATAAACAAAGGCAGCTTTCAGATCCAGATCTAAAATAACACGGTTTATAAGTAGATCTAAGACAAAAAGCTAGAAACAAAATGCACCATGACACAAAGTTCTCTGAAATCTGCTCCTTTCTATGCATTTGCTTCAAATAGCTATCAAGGGCTTCAACACAAAGTCCTGGAATACAAGAATGCGCTTACAAATTCGATCTTTAACCCGAAGGTTCTTCTTTTACTTATAATATGTAGAAGGGAAAATACAAGTCGGAAGCTTTTAGTGAATCTGGCACATGTGAAAGTCGGAAAGGGAACAAGCTGGCAATCTCCTTCTCGAATTCCTCTTTGCATGACATGCATGATTTTGATTGAAGATAGATAACCTTCTATTTTGCATGTCTCGCCACCTATTTCCAAGTAGTTGACTTCTTCAAGTAATGGCTTTTAAAGCAATCACTTAAGTTTTATAATTTAATTGATTGTTCAATTACTTTAATCGGAGGAAATAAAGAAAGAAGAAGAAAGAGGAAAGTCTGCAGTCTTGTCCTTTTTCATATTTTGCATGCGCTGATTCTTTTGCCTTTGATTCTCACCAAACTGGATCTGGAAGCGTCTGAAAGCGGTTGGATTAGTTCATCTCTTGAAGATTTTGTAGTTCTTCACCAATACATGCATCAGTGCAATGTTTTCCGTAAATAACTCATCATTTTTATTTTTAATTGCATATGAGCAATTAAAAATTCTGGAAAGCACTCTGGGTGAATGCAAATTCAATAAAGGCTTCAACTGGAAGATTGGAAGCACATGCACAAGATCCTAGAAGGAATTCTCCATGCACAGACTTCTACATGGGTTGCCTCAGAAACAAGAGGATGAATTTTTGTCGGAAGCCTTTGCAATTATGAGATCTGGATCTGGATCGATCTGGGCCTATTGACTTCAGCAAATCTGGAAGTAATGCATAACTCTGTTGAGCTTTCTTTTTCATCCCGCTTTGCCATGGCCGATATCTGCTTGTCTTTTTCTAGGCGATTCTTTTTCTCTTTATTCGGTTGGAATTCTTTACCACCGGCAGATCTGGATAATTCTTCAGATTCGGAGGATATGTTCAATGTATTGGACATTGATTTAAGCTCCCTTTCTCTTATAAAAGCACTTGTAATAAATTCCTGCAATTAATTCAGACAAAGATGGCAACCGGAATATGAACACTAGATTTTAATTATAAAAATCTGAATATATCAAGCCTGCTGCCCCAAAATTTAATGTTTTATTTGTATGCAAAGCAAGCATGAATTTTATCAACTTCACCTAAGCACCTGTACCACTATGCAAAGAATTATTCAGACACACATCAAGCTCCTTCAAACCTAGGCGCCAAATTTTGAAGCTTCCAGCAAAAAATACACCTTCTGTGCAAAATTCCTCTTCAAATGGGGCGCACTTTTTGTCTGGGCTGCACTTATTTGCTATAGAATTAATTAATTCATCCTTATGGCAGCCCATGCTTATATAACCCTCATCATTCTATAATTAATTATTGCCCCTCCTATTCCTAGCAATTAATTAATTAATTAATAATCTTTACTCTTCAAATGGGGCGCCTATTTTGTGCATGCTCGTGGTTGCCATTAAATAAATAATATTTATTTAATTTTAGCTCTCTACTTCCAGTTCACTTAAGCTTCACAGTATGCTTTGACCTCATCCACTGAAAATAAAAATTAATTAAATCAATTAATACTTTAAAAAGCATTATTCTTCTCCCAAATGGGGCGCACTTTTTGACATGAAGGGGCTGCATTAAATAAATAATATTTATTTAATTTTAGAAATTTAATTCTAATTTCCCTTTATCCTCTTTCTCTTTGTTGACTTTTCCTCATGCTTGGGCGCCAAATTTGGAGAAAGAATTAATTAATTTAATGCATTTAAAGCTGCCCTTCTTTCCCAAAAGGGGTCGCACTTTTTGACATAGGCAATTTCTATTTTTAAAAGCCAACTTTCAATGGGATTATTCACCCTGCACCACAGCTCCAAAAATCTCATGATCCACTTAAGTTGTTTGACTTTCATAATGGGATTATTTACCCTGCAAGGCAGGTAAGAAAATCCCATCAATGCCTTAAGTGATTTTTCTTTTATTTCACAATGGGAATTTTTACCCTGCAAGGCAGGTAAGGAATTTTCGTCTGCCTACTGCCTCTAATTTTCCCATTGTGACTTAAGTGGCATTGCTTCCATGGAAAAAGTACCCTGCTAGGTAGGTACAAAAATCCCACCTACCTGCTGCTAACAAAAATCCCATTGTAGCTTTAAAGTCTTCTTTTTCCAAAAATGTGGCTGCCTGAAGAAGTTTTTTCGTGCACGACTTCATCTTTTCAGAGAGAACCAAACCTCCTATGGCAAATTCCTTCTGGCATAACGTCCATAGATGATCTCCAGATACTCCAGGCAAGAAATCAGATTAAACCGGCAAAGGAATTGACCCAGAGAAATTTCACAGAAAACAAAACGGGAAAACACCAAAAACACAAAACGTTGCCAAAAGTCACAAATAAAGCCCAGAATTCATTCTGGTTAAAACCCTATTGGTATATGGGAATATTGACATGTAAGACCACAACAAGGTTAAACCGGAGCACAATTTACCTCAAACGAGGCTCAAAATAATTAAATACAAATTTCCGCATAGGCAAACCCCAGCGACAGAATATAACAATTTTGGGCATCTGGGTATTTGTCGAAATTGGCTTATATGGCTCCTTGGGAATATCTTGACACAATACAGAAACTTTCTGGCAATAAAAACACAAAATGACCCATTATTTTAAAAGTACGAAAATTGTTACATGGGGTAGTCTCAGATTTCGGGTTAAACTGGGACACCAATTCCCTTTGACTTATTCCAACCGACAAAGTGATCTGTAATTGGTTTGTCTATGACCGTAAACAATTCATAAAACACAACATATCTCTTCTAGAAAACTGATTTCAATGCTATGCTACTGAAAATGTATGTACTTCATGGCATGTGCTTTCAATGTGCAGCAACTGAAATGCAAGAACGAAGCAAGAACATCACAAAATAATGGGGTCCACATGAAATACACCCAATTTATGTGGAGAAAACCCTCATGCAATTGGAAATATCCGCCAAGAAGAAAAGCCTGCACTTCGTTTCAAGACTACAATTGTCCATATCAGGTGTTTGCAGTGGTATGGATTATAGTCACCAAGTTTCAAAATCAGATTCATAAAGTGGGCAAATCTGAAAAGCTGGAATTGTAATAAAAATTAGAAATTCCAATTCAAATGATAATATGTATATGTATGTAAAAATGATTAAAATAAACACGTATTAAATTTAATTGTTTGATTCAGCAGCAGGCAGCAGGGACAGGAATTTGCAAACAAATGAAATTCGATTAGTAGTAATGAGTAATTTAAAATTAATGATCAGGATGGATCCAATAGATTCGGTATGCCTGAAAATCCGGATCTGAAAAGATTTGAGCCAGATCCAGCAGGATTCGGTATCTATGGTATGAATCCCTTTGGAGTTCAAACTAGGTTCCTTTGCTCTAACCCTGCACTTTTCTCACCTATGCTGCCTTAAATTTACCAAAAGAACCTTTACATGTTGAAATTTTTTTACCGACAAGATGTTGACCTTTGACCTGCATCCTCTTCACTTCCAGGGAATCTGAGACCTATTCATTTCTCATCATCCAGGCTCCCTTTCACCTTCCAGGCACCTTGATTTCTATGTCAATCGAAGGAACCTGCACTCAAACTGACAATGCAAATCGCAAAGCATCCACGTGGGAAAATACAGGCTAAGTATTCTTGAAAACTCTATTGTGTAAACAAAGACACTTTTTACCTGCTTACTCACAGCCATTTCGGATAGGTCAGTGGGCATACATGCAGAGCTAATCTCAGAAAGATACTGGCAGGCATCTTGTGGGAGTAAGCAAGCATCTTTAGGAGCCATGTGTTAGAACCTAAGAAGCCAGTACGGCACCCCTAGGGCACCTGGTACCGTACGAAACGTACCTGGTATGGGTACGGCCCGGATTCGTGCCTAAATATGGCCAGGATACGGCCAGGCAGGTCGGATACGGCCGGGTACATCTACAGACGTACCCGGCCGTATCCGGGACCTGCCTGGCCATATCCTGGCCCAAAACTGTTTTTTTCCTAGTTTAATTTTTTTCTAATTTAAATTTAATATATCATTACAGCAGAAATTACAGTTTTCACAGCACCATTATTCTACAGAAGGTACAGTTTAAATTTGATATATAATTACAGCAGAAACTATAGTTTTCACAGCATCGTTATTCTACAGAAGGTACTAAATACAAGCCATCATAAACATGGATAAAAATAGTATGTATGAGATAAATCATAAATGTAATAAACACCTCAACTAGATATGGTAGGGACAAATGGAATTATGAACGTATGAGTAGTTTGTTGTGGTTATTTAGCTTGCTTTGTTTTTCATATGCATAATATGTGGTTAATTCCTATTTAGTAGGCTGGAATTTATATATATTTTAATTTATATATATATATATTGTACAGCCATATCCAATGCTGTATCCGGGGCCAAAAAAATTTGCCGTATCCGTACTGTATCCAAAACGTATCGGCTACTTAGGTTAGAATATTGAATATTAAGTGTTCTTATATAAACCAAGTTAAACACAAGTAAACTTAGTTTCTAATGTGCAGGACAAAAAGTAAATTTGCAAGGTAAATCCAAGTTAAACACAAGGTCTCCCAGATGGAGACAACCCTCCATGGAAATCAGGTTTTAAATTTTCCAATTGGCCGTGTGAAAGCTTATGACAAGGGGTTAATTTGGAGACATTTTTATATGGTGGAATAATTTATTCTAACCCTATGTACTTACCTATGGCCCCTTTCATACTAACCTTGTATGTGGCCTATGCATTTCTATATAAACTTAACACAGGTTGGCGGCCTTGGCATTTATTTATTTATAAACCTATACTAGGAGGGCCTCTAATATAACTTTTGCCACGAATATATATATTAATATATATATAACTTTAGACAATGGTTAAAAACATGTCTAACATAATGTTATATGCTAAAGGCGGACTTCAGTATTAAATCCTACAAAGTTTATAACCTATGTTTAACTTAATTCCTAACCATTTTTATTCTAACCACATTATATTTAACCCTAAGTGGCCCACTTAAAATGCCACTTTCTAAATATTTTATAGTTTAGTTAAAAACCTATGTGCTTGGTTTAATTCATCCCCCCCTTATGCGCTAAACAGAATCATAATGTTTTATGGCTTCGGCCACGTTTATATGCCATTTAGTCCGCTCATCCAATTGTGCGACATGACATAGTTGATTGGCTTGGTTTGTTCAGCCAACACTTATTGAATTGGCTCGGATGTCGGTTGGTCTCTTAACATAGTTGGAGGTATTGGTTGTCGCCATGGACTATTGACTTGGCCTCCACATAGAATATGAACAAGGAATTACATAGTGCTTACCACTTAGAAATAATGTGTGGCATGTAACTCATCGTGGAGCCCATACAACCATCCAAGTTTCCTATCTAAGCATAACCAACGCATTTAACTTTTAATGCCTTAAGTTGGTGAGTTAAACCGCTTGACTGCCATAATGTTTAAAAAGGTGCTTTTGAATACCAATTGGGACTTAGTCGCACATTGGTGAGGAAATAGTTTTTAGGCTTTAAATAGCTTATCAGATGGGCATTGGTTGATGTGGTTGCGCCACATCTTCCCTTGTTTTGTTTGGCCTTGTGAGCTCCACAAAACTCGCCGTTGTGAATTGGGCTTGGCGGTTGGGTTTGCTTCATGCTAATCGATCAAAGGAGCGCCATAGACTATGCATATGTGACGAGTTGGAAAGTTGTTGGAATATTGAGCTCGGTTATGAGCTCACACAACTCGATATCAGCTCGATCAAGGTAAGTTGATACAAACATACAAAGGAGCTTGTCTCCACCCAATTTTTTTATAAATACATTATAATTTTTTTAATTATTAAAAAAAAAATCTAATATTAAAATTCAAATTATTGTTGATATAGTGAGGAAAAAAAAATTGTTGTTTTCATAATTAATGTAGTTTATTTTTTTGAAATAAGTAATGTTTTTATATTGACGACAACCAGGTAAGTATTTTTGAAAACTTAAAAAAATCGTTTACATTTCAATTGAATATGTCAAATTTATAGTCAAATTAATGTATTTTGTGTAATTATTCTTTTGACAGTCAATTTTCGACGTGAATAAAGGTAAAATCATCGAAATACGACCAGCATATTCACTTGAAAAACGACAGTGGGGACTTCCTAAAACTACTTTACAAATAACCTAGTTTGTTCTCATTTTGAATTATTTACATAAAAAAGGGTCTAATCATTTTACTATTGACAAATCGCAGATGTTGAATGGATCAAATTACAGCATCTAGAAGATCAAATTGAAGGCGGAATTCATGGCACACAAGCTCTGGATTGTCGTAAACAGTACAGAGAAGGCTCGACTAGCAAACAAGCGACAAGCAGACAATGTATTTGCATATCAATAGAAGGTGCAGGAGGAAATGTCCATAATATTGCGAAGAGTGCAGGATGAGTTCTTACTTCACATTGGCAATCAAGAAAGTCCGAGTGAGGTTTGGGCTCAGCTAGAATCAATGCATGAAGGTATGTGTTTATCGAAAATTATAAAGTTGATTCTTGAGTTGATGACGACTCCCATGAAGGGAGATGAAAAGGTAATTTTTTTAGCAAAAATAAAAACATTAAATCCTAGTTAGATGGATGTAACAAAGAGCTTAATTCATGATAAACTATTGTATTTCATTATTCAAATGAACATCCATGAGAGGTTTAGGAATTTCATTTTGATTTTCGATATCCAGGGGTAAATGAAAAACAAATGTTTTTGATAGGTTTTGTAAATGATGTTTTGTATGTTCTCAAATTAAAAATGAATTTGCTTTCTTGTTCTCACTAACTTAATAACTATAATGTAATTGTTAAAAGATAATGGTTAAAAGATTATAACGAATGAGTTACACATTACATTAGTCAAGGCATACTGTAAGAATGGCTTATATGTTTTTAAAGGTTTTGCTTTTGCTTCTTGTTTGTCAACCCAAAATAGAAGTGATGTTCAATTGTGGCATGAAAGACTAGGTCATGTTAATTTTAGGAGCATGTATGACATGTCTCGACTTAACCTAGTTTTTGGTCTGCCACCTATCTCTCATAAAACATGTGAAGGGTGCTTATGTGGTAAGTAATCACCAAAACCCTTCCTCAGTCATCTTGAAGAAAACTCCACATAATCCATGGAATTTGTCCACAATAATATTAGAGGACCTTTAAAAATTCTATCTCTAATTGGTTCAGTGTATGTTGTGATTATTCTTGCATGATTTGGTCATTCTTGCATATATGTTATCTATCTTATCACAAATTTAAAGGCTTAAAGTAGATAATGAAGATATATATGTTGTTGATAAAACATTTTCTAAATTCTAAATTAGTATGTGATTAATAGTATTATATGCATATCAAATGACACTTAGGAACACATTTGTGTCTCAGTATTGAGACGCCCAACACTAATTGCATCTAATATATTTTTTTACAAGATTAAAATGTTGAAATTGTTCGACATATTGGTAATATGACATGGTTAGTTATTAAGCATATTGTTACTCAAGTTGTTATACAACTTGTTTTTTAACCTATTAATGCAAAATTTATAAATGGTTAAAGGTGAAATCAATAAATGATTTATATTATGTTTATTATGATAAATGTGTGTTTTTCGCATATTGTGATTCTAACCATGTTGATGTTGTGTTAGATAGAAAATCTACAACTAGATATGTGTTCAAGTTTGGTACAGGTGCCATTACTTAGAGTAGTAAATAGTAGTCGACAAATTTTATCTCTTTTACTGGAGCAGAATATAGAAGTGAGATTAAAGCAGCGAAAGGAGCCGTGTGGCTAAAGCGGTTGTTGGAAGAGATTCACATGGAAGTTAAAGGAAGTACTCTTTTGTGTGATAGTCGGAGTTGCATTGCTTTTGCTAAGAATTCAGTTTAGCATCAGAAAATGAAGCATATAGAGATTCATAAGTATTTCATCCAAGAGAAGGTGTTATGCGGTGATATAAATCTCCAATACTGCTCGATTGAAGATCAAGTTGCATATATGTTTACAAAGTCATTATGTGGTGTAAAGTTCTACAAGTTTCATGCAATGTTTGACCTTTCAGAGTTGCCATTAAGGGGATTGTCCATGGCATCGTCAACTCCTAATGGTCGGCCGTGTGTTTTCTCCTTCTCCTCTATACTTCTGCTCCAATATAAAGCATTGTAAAAGATTTTTTTATGATCTTTGTAAACTTATAACTCTAAGTTTTGTGTACAATCCAGTGTGTTACATGTCAGAATCCGAGGGACAAAACTAACCATATTAAAATAATATATTATACCAAACATTAATACTAACATCTAAATTATGCAAATAAATTAAATAACGCTTGTGAACATAGATTTACGTGGAAAACCCCGAGGGGTAAAAACCATGGTGAAAAGAAATATTCCATTAATGAGAAACATTACAGTCCAGTAAAACATCTCCCTCCTCACTTCTCTCCAAGCCATTCACCAAGGTGATAAATAATATGATCCGCGACCATATTTAAATGACCCCACGGGTCATGAACATATTAAGTGACAGGGTATGATTAAATCATACCCCGATTTAATATAAATTAGTTATTAAATAACCAATTAAACATAACCTAAAGTTTATATTAAATAATTAAGAATATAATCTATTCTAAATTATTTAATTATAAACTAAAGTTTATAGGCACTTAATATTACATTCTAACACTCCCCCTTAATATTAAGTGGGGAACCATATGCCAACATTACTGTTTGTACAACAAGATTTACAAATCCATAAACCATTAGTGAAGGTTTAGGCTAGCATATCACTTTTGAAGGATTTATAACACCTTCATCATGCTCAAATTACCTTTTGGTACAAAAGGATTTGGAATCCATAAATCAAAAGTTATGATTTAGGCTAAGCATGATTTGTGAGACTACATCTCACGAGTTTCTCATGGAAAAAATCTCAAACCGCATCTCTAGGAGCCTTTTATAACACAAGGACCTCCTTTACAAATAGATGCAACATAATTTGGATTGTATTTGTAAACTTAGAGTTATAAGTTTGCCAAAGATCGTAAATATTTTTTTACAATGCTTTACAAAATGGAGCAGAAGTATAGAGGAGAGGAAGATATCAACCGGCATTGTCATGCAGACTCCCCTCAATGGCAACTCGAAAAGCCAAGCATTGCACGAAATGTGCAAAATTTTACAACTCACAATGGCTTCAAAAACATGTCTGCAACTTGATCTTCAGTTAGGCAGTACTGAAAATCTATATCACCACAGAGAACCTTCTCTCGAATAAAGTGCATATGAATCTCTATATGTTTTGTCCTTTGATGTTGAACTGGATTCTTAATAGAGCAATATAACTCTAGCTATCTCATAAAAGAGTACTTCATTTAGCTTCCATGTGTATCTCTTCCAACAACCGCTTCAACCACATGGCTTCTTTCGCACTTTCCATTGCACTTCTATACTCTGTCAAGAGAAGAAATTGAGATTGTTGGTTGTTTTTTATTGTTCCAAGTAATGGCACTTGCACCAAACTTGAACACATATCCAATTGTAGACTTTCAATCTATCACATCACCAACATGGTCAGAATCACAATATCCATATAAATATGCATTGTTAGAAGAAGTATAATGTAAACCAAAATTAATTGTGCCTTTAATATAACGCAATATTCTTTTGGCTAACTTCTAGTGATCCTGATATGGCTCTGCATAAATCTCGAAGCAATCCCTATTGCATAAGCAATGTCAGGTCTAGTAATAGTTAGATAAATCAAACTACCTACAAGTTGCTTGTACAAAGTAGGATTAGCTTTTTCACATGCAGGTTTAGGATCTAGTTTACATCCAACTTCTATAGGAATAGCAACAGGTTTACAATCTATCATATTAAACCTTTTAAGAAAATTAGTGGCATATTGTGATTGAGATACAACAATAGAATTTTTATCCTGATATATAGTCATGCCTAAGAAATGATGCAATAATCCTAAATCAGTCATTTCAAAGTATTGTTTTAATTTAGCTTTAATTTTCATAATTAAACTGTTAGAATTACTAGTAATAAGTAAATCATCAACATACAATACAATGAGAATAATATGATTTTCTTCAATTTTAACAAATAAATCATTATCAGAAGAACAATTAGAAAAACCAACTTCATTGAAAAAATTGTTAATCTTTGCATACCAAGCTCTAGGAGCTTGTTTTAAACCATATAAAGATTTTTTCAATTTACAAACATACATTTCTTTACCTGGTTCTTCAAAGCCTTTAGGTTGGGTCATATAGATTTCCTCTTTTAAGTCACCATTCAGAAATGCATTCTTGACATCCATCTGATGGATTTCCCAACCATATTGAGCAGCTAAGGCAATCAGAATCCTTACTTGTGCTCATTTTTGCAACTGGTGCAAAGGTTTCAACGTAGTCAATACCGGGTTTTTGAGTAAACCCTCGAGCTACTAACCTAGCTTTGAATTTATCAACACTGCCATCAGCTTTATATTTAATCTTGTATAGCCATTTATATTCGATTATACTTCGTTTTTCAAGAGGGATTAAATCCCAAGTTTTGTTTTTAATTAAGGCAGTATTTTTTCAGATTTCATTGCATCTACCCATCTTTCGTCAGAAGAAGCTTCTTTGAAAGTTTGGGGTTCAAGTTCATACATCGTCATCAAAGCATGATATGTATGTTGACTTCTAGTCATTTTTCAAGATTTTCAAGATTAGAATCTTGAATAATAGACTCGGCCCATCTAGGTCTTTTGGATATAGAGGAAATAGAACTAACTCTTTTTCAACTACAGGTTCATTACTAATTTCATCATCACATACATCATTTTCACTATTATTATCATTATTTTCAATTTCATTAGAATCATTATGAACAATAGAAATAGAAGAAGATGAAGATGAACAAAAAGGTTTTTCCAATATTTTAACATTCTTGTTTTCTATAACTTCTCTTTTTGAAGGATCATAGATCCTAAGACCTTTAGTTTTACCTCCATAACCTACAAAGATACAAGGATAGGAGGTTTGATCTAGCTTCTTCCTTTTTATTTCAGAATGAAGATAGAAGCATGGCTACCAAAGATTCTCAAATGAGACACACTTGGTTTTTGATTTGACCACTTTTCTAGAGGAGTGGAGTTAACTAAGGCTTTAGTGGGTACTCTATTCAAAATGTGAACAATAATGTTCATTGCTTCAACCCAGAGAAATTTAGGGACTTGTGTTGAATGCAACATGGTTCTAGCCATTTCCAGAATGGTGTGGTTTTTCCTTTCTACAATCCCATTATGTTGAGGGGAATAGGGAGTAGTAGTTCTCTTTGAATACCACATTCAACACAAAATGAGTCAAATGCCTTACTGACGTATTCTCCCCATTATCAGTTCTAAGCCTCTTAATTTTATAACTAGAATTGTTTTCAACTAAAGCTTTAAATTCTTTAAATTTAGACAAGACATCAAATTTCTTTTGATAAAATAAGACCAAATCATACGAGAGAAATCATCAATAAACGTGACAAACATACAAACAACCATTAAGGGATGGAACTTCAAGGGTCGCCGAACATCACTATGGACAAGTTCCAAAGGTTCAAGAGTGTTTCATCATGATGATTGTGGAAGGGGTTAGCAGATTGCTTACCACGTAAGCACCCTTCACACGTTTCATGATTTTGGGAAATAGGTGGCTAGACCAAACACTAGGTTCAGTCAAGACATGTCGTACATGCTCCTAAAGTTGACATGACCTAGTCTTTCATGCCACAATTGCATGTCACTTCTTTGAGATGTTAAACAAGAAGTAGAGGGAAAGCCATTAAACACATAAAAACCATCTCTTTGTATGCCTTCAACTATAGTGACATCTAGTTCATTTTTAATAAACCATTTATATTTCAACAAAGTTACACTATAGTTATTTTGAGTCAATTGAGAACAAGAAAGAAAATTCATTTTAAGTTTAGGAACTAACAAAACATTGTTAATAAAACCATTAAAGACCTTTGCTTTACCTTGTCCTTGAATGTCGAGAATGGAATGATCACCCAAATAGATCTAATCATTACATTCTCTAAGGTCAGATAGGATATCAGATTTGAAGGTCATGTGCCTAGAGGCACCACTGCTTGTCAATATCCACTCATTTTCCTTTGTAGTGACAAAGGAAACATACAAAGCAATTACATTATATTTTTGACTATTTTTCTGATTCTTGTTTTGGTTTTGATTTTGATCTGATTTGATTCCCTTTTGGTTTTTGAATTTGACTTATTTTTCGATTTACAATCTTTTTTCTTATGGCCAAATTTTTCACAATTATGACATTTACCATCAAAACTAACTCTTAAGTTTCCTGGTTTTTTGTCTTTACTAGGAGGTTTAAAAGTTGATTTTTAATTCTTGTTGAACCTAGAAGGTTTACTTTTCGATTTTTGAGCGAGAAGTTCTTGAGTGGCATTTTCTTTTGAATCAAAGTTTGTCATAACTTGCTCTTCCTGAATCAAGAGAGCACTAAGGGTTTGCAAATCAAGGATGTCTTGTTCAATTTGATACTTAGAATTCAGTATTGAAATGAAATTTCTAAACCTTTCATGTATATTCAACTGAATAATAAAGTAAAGTAATTTGTCTTGAATTAAGTTACAATTACATCCATCCAATTGAGACTTAATATTTTTAATTTTAGCCAAAAAATTTATTATTTTTTCATCTCCCTTCATGGGAGTCATCATTAGTTCTAGAATCAATTTAATTATTTTTGATAACCGCGTAGCTTCATGCATTGATTCCAGTTGCATCCAAGCGTCACTTGGACTTTCTTGATTCCGGATATGGAGTAAATCATCTCGTATGCTTTACAAAATAATGGACATAGCTTCTTGCACCTTTTGTTGATATGCAACAATATTATTGTTTAGCGATCGCTTGTCTTCCGATCGGAGCCTTCTCCGTTCCATTTACAACCGTCTAGAGCATGAGCCATAAATTTTGCCTTCAATTGTATGTTCTAGATGTTATAATTGTTTCCATTCAACATATGTGATTTATCAATATTAAAGTGGTTAGATCCCATTTTCGTGTAAATAAATTTTCAATAAATAAGAACGAGGTTTATAACAATCAAGGTTCAAAAAATCCCCCTCGTTGTTCAAGCCACGCAATCGAATTTTGATGAATTCATGACGAAAAAGGGACTGTCAAACAAATAATCTAAACATATGATATATTAGTTTGACAATAACAATAATTTATCAAAATGTGAGTGAATTTTTTTAGTTTTACATGCAAACAACGACGACGACGACTTAGTCGTCGTGTCATAAAAGAAATCATTTCAAATGAAAAACAATTTATCTAATGTGTACAATATTATTAAAATAATTTTCTCATTCAGAAAAGAAGGATGAAATTGAATCAAAATTAAAATATATTTAATAAATGAGAAAAAAATGTATATATTATAAAAATTGTGGAGCTTCGCTCCTATAGCTCGGTCGAGTTGGGTTAACCAACTTGGTGAGTTGAGTTGTTAATGCCACCAAGTCGAGTTTATTTAAGCCACCAATGTCAATGCCACTTGCCAATGCCAAACCAATTTAGCATAGCCCAACCGAGTTAAACACCACGGCGAGCTCTCAACAAACATAGCAGAGCCCGCAATGAGCCAACTCGGCGGGTACAACCGAGTTGAGCCCTATGCGAACTAAGCCATATCGGCTCTTCAACAAAACATAGTGGTGTGACTGCAAATACAACACATAACATTTTCCCAAAGGATTTTAAAGCCTTTAAAATGACCACACCCCACCAATGTGGGATTAAACACTAGGCAAAAAAAAAAGGAAGAAGGCTTGTGGCCAATCGAACAATGTGACCACCGCAAAGGTGGGGGTAGATGGTCGGCGCGCGGAGGACAAGGTCGGGCACATGGCAACGAGAGGATGAAGCAAGTGGGGGCGCGACAAAGTCCGCTAAGTGGCAGCCATAGAGAAGTGTGGAGGGGAATGGGGCCGCCCCATTTAATTCTAGGACATAGTTTTAGGTCTTGGGTCGCATAACCATATAAAACAATATAGTTTATAGTTTATAAACTATTAAACTATGATATATTTAATATATAGATTTTTTGGATTTCTAAAAATGAGGCGGAAAAAAGTCGTCCCGGAACTCCCTGGGACAGGTCGCAAAACGGTCAATTTTTTCAAATTGTCCAACTAGCAACGGCCTTCTTCGCTCCCCTAGTCTGGATGGAGTGCCTGGCGGTTCGGCAGCCCTAGTAGATCTGATTCTTTTTCGCTCAGATCGGGTCCCAGTTTGGTCCCTTCGATTTTGTCTTCAAGTGATTGTTTGGGGAGTGCTCCAGAAATGAAGACTTGGAGACCGTGGATTTCGTGACAGTCTCTCTGGAAAGTTCTGTCAACCTCGATTCTCAACTGCACCTTCTTGGTCAGCGGGCCATCATCGCTAAGTTTGTGGGTCATCGCCTTTTCGGCCGATAGAATCCGTGCTTGGTGCGATACCCAATGGGGTAGCGGTCTCGCGTCAAATTCTTGGACAAAGGATTCTTCCTTGTCATTTTTCGTAGCCAAGCTCAAAGGGACGATTCCCTTGAGAGGAAAGAGTTTTGCTTCTCGATTCAGGGCTTCTTCTTCGCAGGTGGTTGGCTCATTTCAATCCAGATCTCACTAATATGGAAGGTTTTCATGTTTGGATTCGTCTTTATTCCCTCCCTAGTGAGTACTGGTCCCCCTCTTCTCTTTCACAAATTTGTTCCAGTTTGGGGCGTGTCATCCGTATCGACCCTGTGACACTCGAAGGATCCCTTTCTTCTTTTGCCAGGGTTTGTATTTCTGTTGACATCTCTAAAAAATTGCAAGATCGGATTGTGATTTTCTCCCCAACGGCAAATGGGTTCAAAAGGTCGACTATGAGACTATTTCAAACTGTTGCTTCCGATGTAAACAGCCCGGTCACTTTCAAAAAGCATGTAAAGCTCCTCCCTCCTCGCGGCTGGCTGTTTGGCAGAAGAAGCCTTCACCATCTCAGGCCCCTATGGACTCGAATCCTCTTCCTCCTTCCAAGTCCTTTTCCCCCCCCTGTCGAGGAAAAGATTCTTCCTCTGGAACCCTTAAATCTTGATCCCAACACTATCTCCCTTGTCAAAGAGACAACCTCGGTGGTTCAGGACTCAACACGAATCCTCTCCTTATTCCAAGAAGGTATTGCTCTGGGTCTTGGCTCGGATGTAGCCTCCCTAGAAAATTGGGTTGGTCATAAAGAAGAGTATCTCAATGCTTCTAAGGAGGTCGTTGGAGGAGTTTGTCCAATCGAAAGAAGAAGGTGAGATTCTGAAATCTAGTCGTGGTATTCTTCCTACTCCCCTATTCATAATTTGAATCTTGGTCCGAAAGCTCCTGTCGGTCGGCCCTCCAAATCTCATTCTTCTTTAAAAGAGGTGGCTTCTGGTAATCAATCTCAGCTAGGCTCTTTTTTCTCTATTTCAAGTAAGAGAGGCGAGTCCTCTCTGAATAAAAGATGAATATCCTTTCTTGGAATGTTAGAGGCCTCAACGCCTAACAAACAAACAGTCTGCTTAGGCGTTATGTCACCGATATGAACATTTCCATTTGTTTGCTCCAAGAGACCAAGATGTCCAGTGCGGCCTGCTTAGAAGGATGGTTTCGGAGTTGGCGCAGCTGGGAAGGTTTCTTCATCAACTCGGAAGGAGCCTCTGGTGGGTTGGGTCTTCTCTGGAAATCCAGCTCCTGCGGTATGGTTCTCCTTTCTTCTCATTCCAATTTCCAATGGTGCCAGGTCAGTTTAAAGCATTCCGATGAGGCTTTTTCTTCCTATGCAATGTTTATGGTCCGAATAATCCCATTAAAAAATGGGAAACTTGGCTTAAAATTCAGGATTCTTTGAGCTCCCTTCCGGATCTTAAAATTATTGTTGCAGGGATTTTAATGCTACCCTCTCTGACCTTGATAAACGTGGTGGCATCTTGTTGGCAACCTCGTTCCCAATCTGATTTCATTTCCTTTGTTCATTCCTCCAAGCTAGTGGATCTTGGAACCACACTCTGGGTGGTTCACCTGGAATAATCGTCGCCCTGTTTTGGGAACTTGGCGGTTAGACTTGATAGATTCCTGATTTCGGAATCATGGCTTCAACAGAACTTCCTTCTACAAAGCACAGTCACCCCCCTTTCTGGATCTGACCACTTCCCATTTCTCTGACCATAAATTTTGATCTCCCCCCTCGGCGTTCGCCATTTAAGTTTGAAAGCATGTGGATGCAGGACCCCTCTCTCAAACCGTTGATCAAATCCTGGTGGGACTCCTTCGCCGTGAATGGCACCAAAATGTTCATTCTCTCAAAAAATCTCTCCCAGCTTAAAGATAAATTATTAGCTTGGAATTCGTCCTCCTTTAAAAATATCTTTCAGGAAAAGCTTAGAGTTGAGAAAGCCCTTCGTTCTCTCAATGATCAGGTTCTTAGATTTGGTATGCGGCAAGAAGATTTTCATCTTGAAAAGCTCCTCCTCAGCGAACTGGGGATCTCTTATTGAAGGAAGAATATTTTTGGCATCAAAAATCAAGGGAAATTTGGTTAAAAGATGGTGATAAGAATACTAAATTCTTTCATGCTTCGGTTAAAGCCAGGAGAAACTCAAACTATATTTCCTCCATCAAGTTGTCCGATGATACGCTGCTTCATCTCAACCTTTGATTAAATTGGAGGCGTTTCCTTTTTCCACAAGCTCTTAACCGAAGAAACGCACTCTTCTTTGGCCGCTCAATCTCCTTTTTACTGGATCAAATTCCCAAGCTGATAACAGAGGCAGATAACGCACGGCTATCTTCCCCTTTCTCTTTAGAGGATGTTCGTAAAATTGTCTTCTCTTTGGCTCAAGACAAAGCCCCCGGTCCGGATGGATTCCCTACCTTTTTCCAAGATTTTTGGGACGTTATTGGAACCACTGTTTGGCAAGCAGTGGAAGAATCTCGATCTTCTGGTAAAATCCTCGGTTCTCTCAATCACACTTTCATCTGTATGTTCCCAAAAAATCCCCCCGTTGATAAGTTTGATGATTTTCACCCCATCTCCCTTTGCAATACTTCGTATAAGATCATCTCCAAAGCTATCGCCTCTCGCATCAGCCCCCTTCTCAGTTCATTAGTCTCGCAAGAGCAAAGTGGCTTTCTTCCTGGCAGATCCATCTCCGATGGGGTGATCATCTCTCATGAACTTATTCATACCTTGCAGCTCTCCTCGCGCCCGGGATGATGATCAAGTTGGATTACAATAAAGCTTATGATCGTATTAATTGGAGATTCCTTCTTAAATCTCTTAGGCTTTGGGTTTCTGCAAGCTTTTTTGTGAATGGATTTTCAATTGCATCTCCTCTCCTCGCTTCTCGGTTTTGGTGAACGGCTCTGCTGAAGGTTTCTTCCGGAGCAGCAGGGGTCTTAGGCAAGGAGATCCTTTATCTTCCTTCCTCTTTATCTTGGTTGCAGAAGCTCTGAGTCGTTGTATCAAGTCAGCTGTCGCTTCTGGTTCTCTTTCGGGCCTTTCGATTTCCTCCAGCTTGCCCTCTCTCACTCATCAACAGTTTGCTGACGACACCTTCCTTTTTGGTTCTGCCACTATTCCAGAAGCCCGTGCTCTATCCAATATCCTAAATTCCTATTCCAATGTTGTGGGCCAGGTAATTAATTTCCATAAATCCGTTATCTTCTTTTTTAATGTTTCTCCTCGGCTGCAGCGTAGGATTCTGGCGATCCTCAGTTTCACTTTTGGTTCTCTCCCCCATAAATATCTGGGTATCCCTTTATTCTCTGGAGTAGGCAAAGCAAGCATATGGAATGATCTTCTTCATCCCCTTTCGCTAGACTGCAAGCCTGGAAAGGGAAATGGCTCTCATTGGTGGGTAGATTGCTTCTGATTAAGTCGGTTCTTTGTGCTCTCCCGGTTTATATGTTATCTGCTGGCTCTTCCAAATTCGGTTTTGTTGAAATTTGAAAAGGTTGTCAGAACCTTCCTTTGGCAGGGGAACAACGAAGACCGCAAATTTCATTTGGTCAAATGGGAAGTGGTTAAATCGCCCATCTCTTCGAGCGGCTTGGGATTGTGGATTTAGCACTTCATAATACCGCCCTGGGCGCTAAATTGGTCTGGAACTTCATCACTTTCCCTCACAGGTTGGCCCATCAGGTTCTCTCTCATAAATATTTGGAGGCTGGTAGGCCGGAGCTTCTTCTTTCTTGCGAGGATCTCCTAAAGGTTCCCATATATGGAACTTCATGCGCAAATGCAAATCTTTAATCACGGATTCGGTATCTTGGTATGTTAATAATGGTTCTCGGGTCAACTTTTGGGAGGATGGTTGGAATGGGTGCCCTCCTCTTAATTTGGTCTCTTCCCTCAACAGAGTTATGAACATTACCAAATTATCTTGGGGTAGTCATGTTGCTCATTATGGTTCCCGTCATCCGGATGGTTCTCCTTCGTGGCAATGGAAAGATCTTTTCACAACTGAATGTCCCCGACACGAGAGCTCTTCTCTATCGGATGAGATCCTTGCGAGAAGGGTAACCTTTAAAGACTGTGAGGATCACCTGATCTGGCTCGGCTCCGTCTCTGGCGTTTACTCTATCAAAGAAGGTTACCGTTTGCTTCTTTCACAGTCCTAGTTTTGAAGCCCATCCCAAGCTTGGTTGTTGGAACTCCTCTCTCCTTCCCAAAGTGGCGATCTTCGGTTGGCTCATTCTCAAAAACAAAGTTCTTACCCAGATGCGTAGAAGATCCTGGGGTTATGTTGGTCCTTCCAAATGCGTCCCTTTGGAAATGCGGAAGAAGATCTCGATCATCTCTTCCTTTTTTGCCCCTTTGCTAGTCAAGGATGGCATTGGCTTTGGGTAAACTTAACCTCTCCTGGGTCCACTACAACAATATCAAAGATTCCCTTCTTTCTTGGCCCTCTTTGGGTTCCAATAGTTCCTTGAGTTCTATTTGGCAGGTGGCCCCTTTTCTTCTCCTTTGGCACATTTGGTGGGAGAGAAATCTGCATCTTTTTCGTAATCAATTGTGCGCTCTTCCCACCTTCCTGATCAAATTAGAAGTTGTCATCTCTGAAATTGTGTCTAAGAACAACTTGAATAATCCTTCATTCTCCTCGATGGATGCTCGAATCATCAAGGCTTGGCCTCTCGTCAAAATCCCAAAACCTGGCTCCATTGTCAAGCACGGCCTATCCCAAGTGGAGAAGCTCATTCGCAGGAAACAAGCTTATTGGAGACCTCCCCCAAAGGTGTTTGGAAATTAAATTTGATGGTGCTTCCAGAGGCAATCCGGGTTCTTCGGAAGGCTGGGTGCATTCTCCGCGATGATGTTGGTATCCTCATTGCGGGGATCTTTTTCGCTACGTAATTGCTCTTGCAACATGGCGGAAGTCCAGGCCCTCTTAGAGGGTGTCAAATTGGCCATCAAAATGGGAGGGGAATCTCTTCTTATTGAGGGGGATTCTCAAATTATTACCTTCACCATCTCGAAGGGTTTTACCCCTTCCTGGCGCATCAATCCTTTCATTCAGTCCGTCCTCTTTTGGCTCGGAAAACTAAAATTCTGGAGCATTTGTCACATTTATCGTGAGTCCAACTCGGCGGCAGATCTCTTAGCAAATTTTGTGATTGACTCCCACACGCCGCAACTATTTCTTGTGACGCTTCGGCCTGGGAAGGGCTCACGTCAATCATCTCTTCTGAAATGTAGCTCCTTGTGCTTCACCAAGTGATCCTTAAGTATCGCATGGTGTTTCTTCTTCTCTGTTCGACTTCGGCCTGTTGTGCTTTTTGTTTGCCTCCATGGCTTTCATTGGGTTTCCGTTTGTTGCTCTTCGCGGACAGTTCTGGGAACTGGCCGAAACTTCTGAGATCGATCGTCGCCGACTGTCGGTCATCTTCCGTTATCCTCGCCCGAGGAAGTTGCAGCGATAGAAACCATCTTGGGGATTCCTACCTCCGCTTCGCTCTCGGCGCCCCAGACTGATTTCGACATCGATTCGCCTTCCTCCTCGCCCTCCATCCCGACCCAGTTGTTGTCAAATTTGTAAGAAGATGAAATTTATCCGGTTCACAGGGTGGGTCTACATGATCAATTGGTCGATTTTTCCCTCCCTGGATCCATTGTTGTGGGTCGAAGAGGTTGACGAGCTTGCCTCGGGGCTGGTCGCGGTATTCAATGGCTTTGCGGCCAATACCGTGATCTGGTTACTTTTGCGCAAAAAACGTGCACCCTTCGCTTGATCACCATTCCTTCCTTCGGTCGACATCGATGCAACTTTATTTCCGGTTCACTCTGCTATCGACAATCTCAACGAGCTGAAAGATCACACGCAGTGCTTTGCCTTCTCTCTTCGCTCAGAGCTGCCAACGAACGCGCCGTTAAGATCGTTCCATGGTTGATTCCTTCGATCCTATTTGGGTTCTCGGAGTCCTTTCGACGTATTTTTCGCCTTCGGTTTCGTGCCTTTCGTCATCCTCGCAATTCCATCTCCTTTGTTTTATCTCCTTCCATCTACGTATGTCTTTCTGCTTTCTTCCATCTCTCTTCCTTCTCCTTCTTCTGCTTTGTTGTTGGGTAGGGGCCCTTACCCCTCCGGTTCATAGCTCCGGTCAAAAGCGTTAACTCATCAATATATATATATATATATATATATATATATATATATATAGATTTTTTTATATATAGTTTATGTTAAATATAAACTATAGAAACATAGATTTGATTTTTTAATATATAGTTATAGTTTTATAAACTACTATAACTATCAATATAAATTTTATATTATAGTTCAAAAATAATGAAAGTATTAATTTGACTTTTTTACCAGAGGGGGCATGAAGTATTCGAATTCCACAGTGAATAAAATTAACATAGAGTTTTTACTATATAGTTATAGTTTTATAATGACTATAACTATCAATATAAATTTTATATTATAGTTTAAAAATAATTAAAGTATTAATTTGAATTTTACCAAGAGGGGGCATGAAGTATTCGAATTCCACAGGTGAATAAAATTAACATAGAGTTTTACATAGGGGACAACTAATTTAACCGGGCCATTGGGAAAATTTGACAACCCTATTTTGATGGAGCTTGTCTCCTCGTCTTTTAACCTTCATTTAACTCTTGAATTTACCCCGAAATATTTCAACTTGCACATTTGAAACTATAGAAATATAGGAAAATATTTTACACAATTATTTAATCCTTGCCTCTATTTTGCAAGTCCTGGTAAATTCTTTCATATGAGATTTCATGCGCGGGGTGAATGCTTTTTGAAGACTTTTCCACCTGTGCACAACCTTAGTAACAAGTTTTGTCCCTGAGGGGGATATTTATTAAATATTTTCAAGGAATTAACCACCCAACCAACACACCCGATAGGTTAATTAATTTATGATTAATATTTTACACGCTCTGGTACCATGACAGAATCCGAGTGATAAAACTAACCATATTAAAATAATATATTATACCAAACATTAATACTAACATTTAAACTATGCAAATAAATTAAATAACGTTGTGAAACATGCATTTACGTGGAAAACCTTTGAGGGGTAAACACTTGGGTGAAAAAGATATTCCATTAATGAGAAACATTACAATCCAAAGAAACATCTCCTCCTCACTTCTCTCAAATCCATTCACCCGAGGTGATAAATAATATGATCCACGACCATATTTAAATGACCCCACGGGTCATGAACATATTAAGTGACGGGGTATGATTAAATTGTACCCGATTTAATATAAATTAGTTACTAAATAACCAATTAAACATAACCTAAAGTTTATATTAAATAATTAAGAATATAATCTATTCTAAATTATTTAATTATAAACTAAAGTTTATAGGAACTTAATATTACATTCTAACATTGCATCGGTTGTAAAGGAGATCCTTAATAAAAGGCTCCTAGAGATGCTGGTAGATATTTTCCATGAGAAACTGTGAGATGTAGTCTCACAAATCATGTTTAGCCTAAATCATAACTTCTGATTTATGGATTCCAAATCCTTTTGTACCAAAAAGATAAGTTTAGCATGATGGTGTATAAATCCTTCAAAAGTGATATGCTAGCCTAAACCTTAACTATGGTTTATGGATTTGTAAATCTTGTTGTATAAACAGGTAACTTTGGCATATGTTCCCACTTAATATTAAGGGGGAGTGTTAGAACATTTAATATTAAGTGTTCTTATATATAAACCATAGTTTATAATTAAATAATTTAGAATATTATATATTTTAAATTATTTAATATAAACTACATGTTTATGGGTTAATTGGTTTATTAAAAATCAATTATTAATTAATTGGGGTGCTTTATGAGAAGTCACACCTGATCAAATTGTTTATACCCGCAAGTCAGGATCAAATGAATCGATATGTGGCATTCACATTGTGAATTACCAAGGAAAGAAGTGAGGAGATTGAAGAATTTATGGACAAAGTGTAAATATGTTTCTCGGTTAAGCGGAAATCTTACCTTCTTCGTGGTTGTTTTTACCCCTCGGGGTTTTTCCACATTAAATCCGTGTACACCGTTATTCAAATTTATAGCTTATGGTTTAATGTTATGTTTTAATATATTATTTAATTCATTTGATTTAATAGCTTGGACATCAAACCATGGATATAGCTTTACGCATGTGGACAAAAGGCAAATAATTCAGCTGGTCAGAGCTCTTTATGCACAAGCTCAATACTAATGCACAAAAGGCTAGACTACCAGGATATGGGTACAGTTATGGGTACGGATACGGGTTCGGTGCGCTGAAACAGTAAAGTTTTTAAAACCCCGGGTATGATATGTTGTCGGTACGTTCGTACAATATATTTTTTTAAAATTAAAAATATAAATATATATAAAAATTTAAAGAAAACAACAAGCTTATAGTCTCAACAACCTATAAAATATTAGAAGCCAACATCAAGCTTATTATGAATTAGAAGCCATCTAAAGCAAGATTTCTTTGATTGAATACAAGAAGACCACAAAACATTAAATCTATGAGTCCATCTACTAATGGGCTCACAAACATTCCACTTATTGTTAAGGCCCAAGGAAAGGTTTGGGGAGAAGGCAATCTTTTCATAGAGTTGTTTGGAGGTAGCCTCTTGGAGAGGGGACCCTTTGAGCCACCTCATAGTATCCCAAAAGCCATTCTCATCCTCCATAATTAGTCCAGTAGAGGGAGCTGTGAAAGCATTTCTGAGCATTGTATACATTATGAGCTGAGATTGACGAAGCTTATAGAAAGCTTTAAGATCTGTCCATTCCGTGCACTTCCCAAATTTGTACAAGTCGTGAAATATTTTAATTCCTTTCTCAAACCAAAGGAGGGCAGAGCAGCCTCTTGTCAAGGCAAGGATATTCTCATTATATTTCAGATTCCACCAAATTGATTTGTAGGCTTGGCACCTGGTGTCAAAGGAAGAAAAGATAGGCTGCCCAACCACCAAGTGCTTCACTTGTTCCCATGCCTTCCAATTTGACTGAAGAATAAAGGACCCTTAAGGACCAACAAGAAAGCCCCCAAATAGTAAGTCAACCAAATGGAGTCCTTTTCATCTCTCTTGAACCTTGGGAGCCTATTGGCAATATTGAATCTCACACGAACTTTCCAAGGTTCAATTTCAGTCAAATCCCTCAAGTTTTATTTTATTTTTGCACTTAAAAAAACTGTGTGGATACGTACACACGAGCCTTGGGTACGTCCTAGGTACAGTTTTTGTACCTGGTAGGCTGGTGCATACTCAGGGCCTATGGGTACGTACCCACAAAGTACCAAAATAGTACCATACCGATTTCTATACTAGGTACGTTTCAGACCTGGTACGGGCCGGTACTGGACATTTCAATGCAGTCTAGGAAAAACGTGGTTCAAGCTAGAGGTAAACCTTTCCAATATCATCGATTGATCGAGTGGGAATGGCTCATGTGGAAGGTTATTCATAGGGCACGGGTGCAAACTAAAATGCACAAAGGATCCAACAAGCTCTACAAGATGTAGGAGCACAACCACAATTGAAGGTGGTCAATGTAGAGTATGAACTTGCAAAAACTTCACTCACCCCTCTCAAAGAAGAATGGAGATGTCTACAACTAGCGAGGCACAACCAATCCGATTTAAATCAGTGTCAATCCAAACTGGCATGGATGAAGGACTACCCATCATTCCACAATGAGGAGTGCAAATGAGAAGAAGCGTGTTCAATCCAAGCAACTCTGAAGCTAAGAAATATGAAATAAGATAAGTGTCAAGCGGAGCACAAAGTAGTGTTGGAAAGAGAAGCTCGGCCAAGAATCAAGAGCAAAAAAAGACCCAAAGAGGTACAAAGGCACCATATCAAAAGTGTATGTGCAGGCATCGGCAACTCCATCTCCTCCATAGTCCCCACCTTCACTTCCTATGCAGGTAACTCCTCCAGAAACTCCAATGCCTCAGTCGTTACCAATTCTACAGTAGGGGATTTAGTGGTCACCCCAGAGCACTCATATATACTAGTAGGAGTATTTGTGCAGCAAGAAAATCCAATAATCACAGGGGAGTTTTCAACAACAAAGGCTACAAAGGAAGAGAGGAGCGAAAAGCAAAAGACAACCCAAAACAAGCTATGTCAAAGCAAACGAGGAAGATAAGTAGGCCGGAGAAGAGAAAAAGAAGCAAGAACAAGATGCAGAAGAACCAAAACGGACTGCGGAAATATAAATACTTGCACAAGAAGGATGCCAAAAAAGAGAGAAATAGGAGGCTGAAGAGAAGGATAAAGTGGTTTTTGCTCAAAAATGGCAGCAAAAGAAGCAAGGAAAGAACGATCAAAGAGGAGAAGGCAAGAGTTGCGCATGAGTAGGAGGCCACAAAGAGAGAAGCCAAGAAGAAAGCAAAAGAAAGCAAATTCTGTAAGCGGAGCAGAAGGGCACAAGCAGCAAACCATCAGCCCCAAAGGTGCAAACATCATAAGAGGAGGATAAAGGAAAAGACACTGGGAAAGCAGGTAGAAGCTCTACGTTGGAGATGTCCAGATCACACGCCTCGAAAGAGGAGAGGAGGCTCAAATATATTAGTGATCAAGCCAGGTAGTTGCGCAAACGTGGAATCACAAACATGGAAACATAAACTATTCCTTCCCGCAACTCATGTACGTACATCCACCCCACCAGTTGCACAGCCTTTGAAAGAACTGCAATCACACAGAAAGTGCCCAGTAAATTGGGGATAGACGTGAAGCAGCTTCCGCTCAAAACGTATATAGAAAGAGCAAGTCTTTTGTAAGAAAAAAATTAGTGCAGCTTCTCTCCGATTGGTGCAACAAAAATACACCTTGAAGCAAGCCATGTGCCAAATACTGGAAAAGATGGAGGAGAAATGCTCGCACATAGTCACTAAGGCTATAAGTGAACAAGTATTGAGTAAAATAATCCAGCTGATTACTTTGGTTAGTAAGGTCATAGATAACTGGTAAGAAACCAAGTCTTCAGTAAAATTCCAAGAGCATGTGGCAAAACAGAAGCACGAGGCTAAGGAAGTAATAATGGTATTGCAGGATATATTAAAATGCTCCAGGAGGTTGAGGGGCAGACAAGGAAAATCACGTTTTTGTTGCTTGGTTGGAACATGCAGCTCCAAAAAGTAGTTCAAGCATTACAGAAGGATACACATAAGGCAATCATATGAGCGTACGTCGTTAAGATGCTTCCTAGTTGTTCTTTGGAGAATGGCTATTGACTGGAATGCAGGTATGCCAAGCTCAGAGAAAGCAACATGGAAAACACTCAGGAAAGCCTTTGAAAAAGAAATCAAACTCTTGTGGGACAACAATGAAGTTTTCGGTGAAATTTATAATACCTGACAGGATAAACACGAGAATGTTCATGCTTATAATAGAAGACTCAAAGAACAATTGAGAAAACTTTAAAGAGAGCATGTCACAAGCTTGAAGAAGGGATGGTTCATTGAAGGTTTGGTACGCTCCTTACAAAGGATGATAAAGGTGGTCACATCCTCATCTTACAAGGATTCATTCAATCAAATCCATGGACATTGAAAGTGAAAAAAATTGCCCTCGATCTTGAAAGGATGCAGAGAAGTTGACACTAGCTAGCAATTAGAGTGAAACTGGTTCAATATGAGTTTTGAGAAATGCCATGCTTTGGATCGAGGAACTAAAGAGAAGCACTAAGAATGAAGACAAGGGTCTTGTATGTAATATTAATCAAGTTACAAACATTCAATTAATGATTTCCGTACAATGTACAGAATACAAGAAACCAAGTGCAGTTCACACAAGGAAAACCATTAACACCACCCACCACACCAAGGAACTACCAACAATAGAATAATAGTATTTGCGGGAGATGGATTCAGTACAACTTCGGAGGATGGGAAAGTGTACAATGTTGGGATTGCGATGAGTGGGGACATTTTGGAGGAGATTGTGCAAACCAAAATGACACTAGACTTCTCTGTAGATGGTGTGGGCCCTTAGACCATAATGATGGTAATTGTCCAAAGCAAGCTAACATCAATATGATTGACGTAGCCAAGGGCAAGGAAGTTATGGCAATAACTAGAGCACAAGGAAAGGAAGCCAATTACCCAAACCCATGTACGAAGTCAAGAGGGGCGTGGTTGATTTAACGTCAATCAAACGAGTATATAATCACAATGACGAGTAAACTACTTTCCTTTAATGCAATTGTACCACGCCTTGGAGACTATTATACCTATGAAGATAGTTGACATATTGCAAAGAATTCCAAAACTCAATAATGCTCTCGCTGCAACCATACAAGACAATAACCCGAGAATGGAGCATACAATAGGGCACCTAATGTCAGGTGATGGGAGAAGCAAAAAGTAGAATAATAATTTCATGATCGGGTCCCCCTTGTTAGGTGACCAAGTGATCGATAATATGCTCCCGACGATGAGCCTAGTCTGTTAGCCAACATTTGTGTATACAAAAATTTTGGGATGGAATTTGACAAATATTATCATCAATGGTGCTTATGGCATGAATGTTCGTCCACAAAAGACTTAGAAGGGTCTTGGGAAGCCAACCATATGGCCTCTAACATTCCAACTAGTAGGAGCAAATCAACAAGCCATTAAGTTATTAGGTGTACCAATGGGACAAATGGTCATTATTGGAACGCAACTCTTTTTGCTTAAGTTTGTGATCATATCATTGCAAATGAGGGCTTATGATGCACTATGGATTAAAGCTAATTGAGAGCAGCCAAAGCCAATCATAATTGGAAAAGAAATTGATATCCATTGAAAATAACGGACAGAAATATGTCAGAGATTTCAAGAAACAAGCAATTAGTAAGTAAGCAAGCTCATCAAACTCATTGGACACTAACTCTGAAGAAGAATGCTCAATGGGTGGGAACTCAGGTACAGTGCAGCCAAATGACAAAGGGGTCTTGGCATTACAATCATGATTTGAAGATAAGATGAACTCTCTCAATGTTTGTTCCATTGGCAAACAAAAGACTATGAAGTGTTCCAATATGAATGCAATAGCATCGAGCTTATGAGATTGAAGAGGGGATGACCAGAAGCAAAGTTTTGGTGATGTCAAGTCCTTCTCAACTGTCAACATCAGAATCGGCTTACTCACTGGAGTTCAAAGAATATAAAGTCAAGGGCGCAAAGTTTGATGATAAGTCAGGCCACCAATTAGAACGGGTAGCCGACATGAAGTCCAAAGATTTGAATTCAATGAGCATGAATGTGGGATTGAAGGTTAAAATTTTAAAATGACATGAAGTACAACCTCCTTTAAGTATAGCCTATTTTTGGAAGTACAGTCATATACAAATTCGCTATCTCTGGATGGATAAAGAGTCATGAAACATTGATTGTCCAAGGCTAAGTTGAGGTAGACTTAGTGTTTTTGCAACAATACTTGCAGCAAGCGAATTTTAAATCGAGATCACGTTGTGTTAAAAGGATAGCGAAAGTATGAGCAAGATAAATATTTAAGCTACAAAAATTTCACATCTAGGGAACTTATATTGAAAATTAATGATCAACAAAAAGTCAAATCGATAAAATTTAAAGCACTCTAGTTATAGCAAATTCAAAATCAAACCAATAATGAATAATTGGGTTGAACTAGTAAATTTGGACAATACAAGATGTAAAGATGTGGTGAATGTGTCTATATTAAAATTATATTGGTTAATAGCAGAAAATAGTAATGAGATTAATATTGGAAGTCTACGTTTGAAAGATACGCTAGCAAGACCAACTCGACCGAAAGATAAAATTATGGCTAATAAAGTTTTGCAAATGGATGAAACAAAAAATAAAAAAGAGACAAATATAAAAGTAGAGATAGAATTAAAAGTAAAGGAAAGATTTAAAATAAAATAAGGGACAGTTCTAATGGAGAACGAAATGGTCTATAAAGCCCATACAATCAAATTGCAAGCTTCACAGCATACGCTCCTAGTGAAGAGTCATTCACCCCTATCCAAGCAACAACACGTGGCATCCAGCCAATGGCTAAGACATACGCTCAAGCTAGAGTCCCCATACTGTACACCCTTAGCAAGTTGTTGAACTATATGACTCAAACTCTAGCCCGTACACTCAACTCCCAAGCTTGTCATACGCTTGTGATCCTACAACGCATAGCCTCCAATATTCTTGTTTTACCCTTTGTTCGTCATCCATATGCCCTTCTTCAACAGTACAGCCATATTTTTTATTATTAAAAAAGGCTTATAGTTTAGCATTAACTCACTATTAGTTAAGTATTAACTAATAAACGGTTCAGAACCACTTCAACCATTTTGTAACCATCTCTTACATAATAAAATGACAAACACACAATGAATAATGTGTGCATTCCGATTCCTCTGCACTTTTTATCTACACATCTTCTATCATTGGTGTCAAACCCCTTGGTGCTCGAAGGGATCTGCAAGCCGAGGAGAAAGATTAGGAGAAGGATATCCAATTCACATAGGACAAGATTTCAAAAATACAAATAGCATGCTCAAGCAAGGGCATAGGATTTTTTAAACACCATCAAGGCACAAGCTCACAAACAACACCATTGAATGAACTCGATTCACAAATTTTTGATAGGGCGGGGACATTTCAAATTGGAGGCGGGGATGGGATTTCATTAATGAGATGGTAGGAGGATAATGAGATGGTAAGAGGATAATGAATCCAGGGAAAGGGGTATAGAATTCGGGGAGCCTTAGAAAAGGGAATGCCATGGTCAGAAGGGGGTAAATTGTAAAAACATTACTTAGCATCATTAGCTAGAAGGTGTTGCATATCACTTGAACATTTCATTTGTAAGAATCAATCCGAAGCACCTATTGTCTCCATCAGATTGACCCCGACATTGGCTAACATGTCTACCACCCAATTTCCACTCCTTGTAATATGAGCAAATTTAATTGTTTCTAGTTTTTCTAATAACCGTTTTGCTTCCTTTGTGATTGCCTTTTGTCTCCAAGATGACACTTGACATTTCATTGCATTTATCACAATTTGTAAATCGCCTTCAATTACCATCTTCTTCCATCCACTTCCTGTCACAGATCATAGGTCTTTGTCGTATTTTGCTAGAGTGTAACAAATGGTCGGTCCTTGATTTATTAAAATATGGTTCTTAAATATGCTCTTATATTTATTTAAATGTGGTTCTTAAATATCCTTCACTTTATGATGCCGCCATCATTCGTAAACATGGGAATTTCATCTGCATTACTACCACAGGATTTTCCCTACCTTCTCGTTTGTGTTTCATTTGCCTAGGTGTTAGCTCGAAGATCCCGTTCTAGCTTTCGGTGTTTGATTGCATGTTGTTGCGGTGTTTTTCCCCATTGCCTTTCCTAAGCGGATCATCGTTCGCACTTTATTGCATTGGTTGTTTTTATTATAGATTGCTTTCATGTGCTTAATTGGCTACTGTTGCAATGGATGTTTTCGATATATTTCGCTTACACAATTACAATGTTTCATTGCCCATTCTTACGGTGACTATTGTTGCTCTAATAACAGCGTACCCTTGCTCCCCATGGAGGAGCAACTCGCTAGTTTTACATTATCTTTGTAGTATTAATTAATTTTTAAATTTAGTTTTGTATTTAAAGTTTAAAATTTTAGGGGTTGTTTTTTTAAGTTCTAATTTGTTAAACGTCTACCCTTTGTGTATGCTCTCACCTCACACCATTTATGGCAAACTAGGTGATTAGAATCGAGAGAATGATGTGTAGGGTTTAGCCGTTTAATAAAAAATTTATTTATTTGCTTCTTTTTTAAGTTTTAATTTGTTAAACATCTAACCTCTGTGTATACTCTCACCTCGTACCATTTATGGCAAACTTGGTGATAAAAATCAGAAAATGACATGTAGGAGTTAATAAATTAATTATATAAATTGTATTTGTTGTTTTTAATAGTTTATTAAATTATTTTGCAATGTTTTTAAAAATATCTCTCATTGTCAGTTAAAGCAAATCAAAAATTGTAGCCATGGCATCAAGTTCAACTTCAGGGGGTCATGGGGAAGCAAGCCATGAGGGAGGCACATAAGGAAGTATTATGGGTCCCACGAATGTGAGACTAGATCCTTCCTTTCATGTAGAAGTGTTGGAGCTCATTGCTGGTGGTGGTGTTCATGTTTGGGTGTGCCCCCATTGTAACATGACATTTAAGTCCTCGTATACCCAATGAAGGCTCATTTAACTAAGGTAACGGGACATTAGACCATGTAAGGTGGACAAGAATAAAATATCTATATACTTAAAAGAGCAAGAGGAGGCTACCTTGCAAGTTGTAAGAGCTCGCTCTAGAATTGTTCCTTTGCAACAAAGGGGTATAGGAAAACCACCAACACCACCATTATACCATCCTTTCATTGACAATCAGACTGAAACTCTGTCACTTGAAACTCCTTTGGATGAATAGGCCACATCACAAAAGAGAACAAAAGAACCTCAAGAAAAAGCATTCAACTTACAGAACAAATAAATTGCAAATGAATTGGTAGCTCGGTATATTTATGCATGTGGGCTTCCCTTCAATGTGTTAAGGTCACCATATTGGTAGCAAATGGTGAGAGGCATTAATGAAATGCCACAGAGGTATAAAGGTCATAACTATGAGAAGATTCGCACATCTCTCTTGGTGAAAGAAGTGGACAACATACAGACAACTTTGTAGTCAATTAGAGATTCCTGAAAGGATTCAAGAGTATTTATTATATCAAATAGATGGAAAAACTCCCGAAACAAATCTCTTATCAACATTGTTTGCAGTAAGCCTTAAAAGGGCAATGTTTTTAAAGGCTATTGATTGTGAAGGGAAAATAAAAATGCACAATTTATTGCAAACATTCTAATTGAGGCTATTGAGTTGGTGGGCCCTCAAAATGTTGTTCAAGTCATCATGGACAATGCAAAAATGCAAGGCAACAAGGTTGATAGTAGAGGGTAGATATGAGCACATATTTTGGACACCATGTGCAATACACTCCCTTAATCTAATGTTGCAGAAGATTGGGAAAATCCCATGGATTGAGAAAATATACACAGAGGCAAACGAAATTCAAATGTTTGTCACCAACCATCACATGTCTCAGGCCATTTTCAGAAGATTCTCGAGGTTGGAGTTGTTGAAGGTAAGGGAACAATTCATTAGTTTTAAGTTTTTAACTTTTTATTTTAAATTTTAGTTTTAAATCAATTTGTATTGTTATTGAATTATTTTCATTCCTTTTTAATATTTTATAGGTTGTTGAGACTAGATTTGTCTCTCACACACTCGTCTTGAGATGACTTGTGAAGGTAAAACATGCTTTGAGCAATATGGTGATTGACAATGTTTGGACTGTCTGGAGGCAATCAAATACAGAAAAGAGCCCATAAGATAAAGGCATTGATCCTTGATGATGATTGGTGGGCACAAGTTGAGTATTTGTTGAGTTTCATAGAGCTTGTTCTTTGTATGATTAGATTTGTAGACAAAGATAGTGCTTGCATAGGAGAAATTTATGATGGAATTGACTCCATGCTTGAGAAAATGAAAGAAATCATACAAGCCAAAGAGAAAGACCCTAAAGAAAACTTTTATAATGAAGTTAAGAGTGTGGTCATGAAGAGGTGGAACAAAATGACCACCCCATTGCATCTCCTTGCCTATGCCTTAAATCCCAAATATTATAGCAATGAAATAGTTGGGTTACCTAGTAGGCAGCCACCATATGATGACCAAGAGGTTGCAAATGGGACTAGGGCAACATTCGGAGGTTGTTTCCTAATCCATCTATATCTAGTGCAGTTCCGCAATGAGATGGGGATGTTTGTATCTTCAGAAGGTAGCATGGGAGAGGTAGAGGCTCTTTGTGACAAGTCCAACATGACTCCAATCAAGTGGTGGTATGTACATGGCCATGATGCCAAGTACCTACGACTGTTGTCATTAAACTGCTCTCACAGGTATGAAGTTTGTTATTTGATATTCTGATTACCAATTAAAAATTAAAATTTAAGATGATAACACTCATTTTTGTATATTAATAATACTTTTTTTGTGACAGGTGGCTAGTAATTCTTCAGCAGAGTGAAACTAGAGTACTTATGGCTTCATTCACTCAGCCAAACGGACCATGTTGGCATCCAAGAAGGCTGAGGATTTGGTATACATACATTCCAACTTGTGCCTCCTAATGCACAAGACGGAAGAGTATACTAGAGGTCCTAACAAACTTTGGGATATTCATCCTGAAACCACTGACTTTGAAGCTTTTGTTGCTTGTTTGTCCAATGTTTCACTACTTGGCATCGATGATGAACATCCAGGGAGCCCTTCACAAGGGTTGGATAGTGGAGCTAGTGCAAGTGGGAGTGGAGCTACAAGTGCCATTCATGGAGATGATTTTGAGGATCATCTAGATGATATGTTCTAGGAAAGTGAAGCAAGTTGAATGTATTATGTTTTGAACTTTCATGAATTAATACGAAGTATTTGAAATCTGTTTTCCATGAATGATGAAATTATGAATCCATATGATTTTATGAGTATTAAATTTTAATAAGTATGCATTTTTCTTTAAATTTTTATATATATTTATTTATTTTAATTTTTAAAAATATATTGTACGAACGTACCTGCAGCATATCGTACAGGGGGTTTTAGAAAAATTGCTGTTTCAGCATACCAAACCCGTACCCATACTCTGGCAGTCTAGATTCATTAAGGAGTTGAAGACCTTGATACATGTACTATCGAGTTCACAACTTCTTGTTCAAAACATTTGGCAGAATACTTACAAAATAAAATATAAACATTCCTGTTTGATATAGCAATGGAGAAATAACAAGGTCTTAGCTCCTAGGTTGCTTGGTTCAATAAATCTAGCACAGTATAGCAATTAAATCATATCAACCTACAGTTTTTGTTACAAGACACTTGAGACCATCAACTTGACTAGCAATATTAATTGCCTCTTGAAGCAGATAGAAGATGCCAAGCCCCACATAAATAATACAAATCATGACAGTTAATCCAATTATCCATATTCTGAAATCAGAACATCAGTTTAGTTATTACTAATGGCATAGCATGATACAAGGTAGAAAATGATTGACACTGCACCTGTTTTCAACTGCTGCCAATCGGTCAAGTAGATCATTTACATCCTTAATTTTTAGGCCACCAGATGCAATCCTTTGCCTTTGATGCAAAACCTGAAATAACAAAATATTTCATTTAGTCAGCTGTATATGAAAATGTTCAGGAATGCAAATTCTATAGAGAAAAAGTTCAAGAACGGTGACTTTCAAATACTGTCAGTCATCTCTTGAGTTCCCTTTTGCAGATGGGGTAGCATGTAATGTTCTAAGTCTCCTTAAACACTGAGCCTGTCTACCCATACACACATATAACAGGATAATAAATTAAGTAAAAACAACAATTCAAGCTATGAGTGTTTACTATCATCAATGGCAGTTATCTACTGGCCAAGGACTGGAGGGCAACAAAGGTCAAAGAGAAATAAGCAACTTGGAGACACAATACTCAAGTTACCAACATTTTCTAAGCTTTGAATGGTAAGATAGTGCATGATTGGACACATGAACCTGCAGATTTTTAAAGGACATCTTTGATCAATAACTGGCCAAAGAACGGGGGCTACAAAGATCAGAAAGAAAGAAGCAAGTAGGAGACACAATACTCATTACCAACATGTTCTTACCCTTTAAATGAGAAGATAGCAAATGGTTGGACACGTGAAACTGCAGATTTTTAAAGGACGTTCTTGATCATATGGCTTTAACCATTAACCTCTACCTTTTGAGGCAATGGTTCTCATAACCTACTCTTGCTTGCTTCATTTGATACACTCTACTATGTTAATAGCACACTATAGTTTGAATTCACATCAGACAGGCACTTCTTTGGGCTTATTTTGCACTTACGCCTTTCTCGGTCCCATTGACCACTTTCCTTCATTCATGAATATTAATGACATTTTTATTTTATTTAAATTAATACTCATCTAATGTAATAATTAATTTTGGAAAATCATCACAATCATCAAAACGGCATTATGTAATAATTAATAATGCCCCATTGAGCATGGGATGCATCTTACTCGAACAATTACAGTTTTAGGTTGTATGTGATTTCCTTTCTCAAAGAAGCTTTACCTCAACTTGTAATAGATTAGAAATAATAATGAACAAAGACTATGGTTGGATTGTTCTAACCATGCAAGGCATTTGAGGTCCATTACAATATGTAATGACTAGTACAGATATCTTAAATACATCTATCTGGAAAACGCCGAGAGATATCAATCTCAAAACATTTATTTTGGATTTTTCACATACCATGATTATTAATAACTTCATTTCCTTCATGGCATATTTTCCATGACTAGTGACAAATGGTGTCAATCTAGATACACTAATGTGTGAGGCTTGAAAAAATATTTGCAGCAAAAAGGGCTCCAAAATCCACCAGTCTAGACAAGATAATATGATTTTTCGATTGACATTCTAAAAAGGAAGATTCTAAGTGACGGTCAAATGGACATCAAATTTAAGGTTGGAATTAAAAGTGAACACACTCACTACATTACAGCCCACCACCCCAGGATGCCATTGTAGAATGCCTCTTGGCGTAATTAATATTTTTCTTTATGTACTTTAGCTAAAGAACTATGAACTGAGAAAATACATAATACCTTGGAACTCCGTCAAACAAAGACGAGTACTTGAGTTGCTCTTGGAGTATAATAGGATATCTACAGACAAGGGGTACAATACAGTACTTGGTGCATTAAATCTCACAGGAAACATATAGAATTTGAACTCTTGACTTAAGAGAGAACCTACCACCATAATCCATAGAAAGTATTGGGAATCCTTTGTTGTAATCCCTTTGTTATTTCTTATTCACCATAAATAGAAATTTCTCTTAAGATGAAAACTATAGCTTTACTATTTCTTAGATAAAGAAGTAATGGTGACTGATAGCTTCTTACCTATTAGGTGTTTTAGCTAACAAACCATGAACTGAGAAACTAAATAATATATTGGAACTCCATCAAACAAAGACAAAGAAGTAATGGTGACTGATAGCTTCTTACCTATTAGGTGTTTTAGCTAACGAACCATGAACTGAGAAACTAAATAGTATATTGGAACTCCATCAAACAAAGACAAGTACTTGTCTTTGTTTGATGGAGTTCCAATATACTCGTGTTGCTCTTGGAGTATAATAACCTATTTTGCATATAATAATACCTGTTAGGTACTTTAGCTAAAGAACTATGAACTGAGAAACTACATAATATATTGGAACTCTATCAAATGGGTAAAATAGGAGATCTACAGACAAGGAGTACAATACAGTACTTTGGTGCATTAAATCTCACATCAAAAATATAGGATTCAAATCTATGACTTAAGAGAGAACCTACCACCATAATCCATAGCAAGTATTTGGTATTCCTTTGTTGTAATCCCTTAGGTATTCACCATAAATAGAAATTTCGCTCAAGATAAAAACTATAGTTTTCTTATTCCTTAGATAGAGAAGTAATGGTTACTTGCAGCTTCTTACCTATTTTGCAAATAATAATTCCTGAAAGTGACAAGGAATTGTTAAAAGTAAGAACCCCATTCATGTAAGATTTTTTTCCATACAAGGCTGAAGGCAAAAGAGGTAGACAGCCAGGCTTTGAAGTAGAGACATTTTAATCTTACAAACATGAAAGTCAAGAATCGAAACTGAGTTCCTAATTCCATAACTAAGAATCTACGGTCTTAAAGCACAAGAAGCAAAAATAGTTGTAAGGAATGCAAACGATTAGCTGATGCATCCTTAGAACGACCCTTACTTGTTACAACACCATTTTTCACCACTACTAAATCCATAGTAACTCCCTTAAACCGTAACTTGACATGATATATCTTTTGGCTTATATATAAAAGCTTGAACATAAAACAAAAAACAAAAATGCATCAAGGTTAAACCAAAAAGGAGTTTGAAAAGACAAGGAATAAACATGTAAACAACAAAATAACAGTCTTGTTTGATAAAATAGGATGCATCTCATCTGGCAGAGTTCCAAAAGAGACCCCTCGATAAAACAAAAGCTTGCAAGAGTTTGAAGAATCTACTCAAAACAAAATTGGAAAACGAATTGATTCATTATCCTCTTAATCCCAAAGGCCAAGTGTTTGAAATCATTGGGAACACTATAATAACCCATACAATGTTTATTTGAAGCATAACATGTGATAGTATGCTGCTCATGGTGATGAGGACTCTCATATAGATCACACCTGGTGTCCCAGATTTCACCCTGAAATCTGAGACTACCCCATGTAAAAAATTTCGTACTTTTAAAATAATGGGTCGTTTTGTGTGTTAATTGCCAGAAAGTGTCTGTATTGTGTCAAGATATTCCCAGAGAGTCATATAAGCCAATTTCGCCAAATACCCAGATGCCCAAAATCGTTATATTCTGTCGTTGGGGTTTGCTGCGGGAAATTTTTATTTAATTATTCTGAGCCCCGTTTGAGGCAAATTGTGCTCTAGTTTAACCTTGTTGTGGTCTTACATGTCAATATTCCCATATACCAGTAGGGTTTCCACCAGGAATGAATCCTGGACTTTATCTGTGACTTCTGGCAACGTTTTGCGTTTTTGGTGTTTTCTCATTTTGTTTTCTGTGAAATTTCTCTAGGTCAATTCCTTTGCCGGTTCAACTGTTTTCTTGCCTAGAGTATCTGGAGATCATCTACGAACATCATGCCAGAAGGAATTTGCCCTTTCGGGGTCCTGGTCTCTCTCGAAAAGACGAAGTCATGCATGTAAAAGGCCTCTTCTGGGCGGGTCACATTTTTGGGAAACGAAGGTTTTAAGTGAATCATGGGATTTTTGGTAGCAGCAGGCAAGTGGGAATTTTGTACCTGCCTAGCAGGTACTTTTTCCCATGGAAGCAAAGTCACTTAAGTCATAATGGGAAAATCAGAGGCGAAGGCGGGAATTTCTTACCTACCTTGCGAAGGTGAAAATTCCCATTGTGAAATAAAAGAAAATCACTTAAGGCATTGATGGGAATTTCTTACCTGCCTTACAAGGTAAAAAATTCCATTATGAAAGTCAAACAGCTTAAGTGGATCATGGGATTTTTGGAGCTGCGGTGCAGGGTGAATAATCCCATTGGAAATTGACTTTTAAAAATAAAAATTGGCTATGTCAAAAAGTGCGACCCCTTTTGGAATAGAAGGTAAGCTTTAAATGCATTTATTAATTAATTATATTTCCAAAATGGGTGCCCAAGCATGAGGAAAAGTCAACACTAGAGAAAGGGATAAAAGAAATTGGAAATAGAATTCTAAAATTAAATAAATTTAATTTATTTAATGCAGCCCCCTCTCATGCAAAAAAGTGCGACCCATCTAGAGGAGAATTAATACTTTTTAAAGTATTTATTGATGGAATTAATTCCTATTTTTGGTGCATGAGGTCAAAGCACACTGTGAAGTCAAAGTGGACTGGAAGTAGAAAGCTAAAATTAAATAAATTTAATTTATTTAATGGCAGCCATGAGCATGCACAAAATAGGCGCCCAAGTTTAAAGAGAAAAGCTGATTTTTAATTAATTAATTGTCAGGAATAAGAGATGCAATTATTAATTATAGAATGGTGAAGGTTATATAAGAATGGGCTGCCATAATGATGAATTAATTAATTCTTTAGCAAAGAAGTGCAGCCCAGGCAATTTTGGCGCCCAAAGAAGGAGGAATTTTGCTCAGAAGAAGGTGTTTTCACTGTCGGAAAGCTTCAAAGTTTGGCGCCTAGGTTTGAAGGAGCTTGATTTAAGTCTGATTAATTGTCTGCATAGTGGTACAGGTGCTCAGGTGAAGTTGACAAAATTCATGTTTGCTTTGCATGCAAACAAAACCTCAAATTTTGGGGCAGCAAGCTTGATATATGCAGATTTTTATGATTAAAATCAAGTGTTCATGTTCCGGTTGTTGTCTTTGTCTGAATTAATTGCAGGTATTCATTACAGGTGCTTATATAAGAGAAAGGGAGCTTAAATCAATGTCCAATACATTGAACATATCCTCTGAATCTAAAGAAATCTCCAGATCTGCACCGGTTGTAAAGAATTCCGGCCGAATAAAGAGAAAAAGAATTGCTCAGACAAAGACAGATACGGCCATGGCAAAGCGGGATGAAAAAGAAAGCTCAGCAGAGTCATGCATTACTTCCAGGTTTGCTGACATTGGAGATACAGATCTAGGTCCATAACCCCTTTCCAGCGTCAAAAGCAGTGGAATCATTCGAGCTTCAACATTCCCATCCACAGCTCAGTTGTCAAAATTCGTCATGGAGTGTGTTAGGTCTTACCACGGACTATCTAGATCAGTCTGAGATGCTACGGGGAAGACAATAATCGGGTTGGGCCTTGCAGTTCATCAATTATTGTTTGAAGATTCCAGCACGACAGGTGGTGACTACTATTAGCATACTGGATGCCGGCAACAGATGGGAAAAGCATAAAGTTGACTGAGTGGGCATAATGAATAGTAGATACATGAAGAAGCTCAGATCTCTTTCCAAATTCCCAAGAACTCTTTCGCGGTCCAATCAGTGCAAGAGGTGGATGATATTGCCAAATTGTTATGCGGGATAAATGGTGAAGCAAACGCTCACACCTTCCGCACATGGATGTATGCTTTCATCGGAACCACTAAAATCAACGAGGCTGATTCAATAATCAATTGGTCGGAAATCATTAGCGACAACATTGGTGAGCAACTCCGAAACATGAGGCATACTTTCAGGTTCAAAATGACTTCCTATTTAGTATACGCAGTAGCTTCACAAGTTATCTTCTCCAAGCTGGATAGATGTGGTGTTCTTTCCAAGGACCCTACTTTCGAGTGTTATTCACGCCACTGCGTACTGCGTGCAAGAAAGATTACAAGGTGGTCAACGGTGGATTCTTCTACGAATTCATTTGCAGGCTGGACGGCGATCTAAAGGCCAACAGGGTGAGTAAGGAAGTGTGGGAAGTTGTGTCCAGAATTGGCAATCTCTTCATTCAGTTTGCGGATTTCACATACCTCAGGGTCACCGGCTTTTCAGGAGAGCCAGTTCAGTTGCCCCGAGATATCCGAGTGACAGATTGATCATCATGGAGTTGAGCAGACAACTCGCGGAGATGCATGACCTACAGTCGAAACGACACAAGTCTACAGGCTTCTTCCCGATCACGGTGGGCTATTACAAACCGCCGAGTATTCATAAAGCCCAAGGAATGAAGCAGAGATGTTCTCTCGAGTACGAGCAAGAGTTCTTCCAAAGACGGCTGAACTTCGATCCAATGGAGCAGCAAGGAGAAGACAATCTCCCGAGGAGTACACACATGTGCCTTCATTGGAAGATTTCGGATGAAGTGCGAAAGCGTTTAATACGAAGTTAGAAAGAAAGATTTCAGCGAGTTATCAAGACGGCAAGTGTTTGACTTTGGTTTAGCATAAATACTGCGAGATCTTAAAGATGATGGACCTATGTTACTTGACGCATACCATCGAATGGGAGGAGATAGAGTTGTATTTCAGGAGAGCATAGGTAGTTGTCATACGATCGAGGAAAAGTCTTCCGCCGCTTCTGGTCAATACTTCAAACCGGTTGCCTTGTAAAGGGATATTGCCTTAATGAAGCATCACAGCAACTTCAAAGACAAGAGATTCCCTCAAAAGGAAGCACGAAGGAGAAAGCATCAGAAGGCCCGAAAATATTAAAGTGCACAAAAAGTCTCATTTGATGGAGAAGATCACTTCTACTACTATGGTGTTAGTTCCAACTTCTCCAAAGATCAAGTTCTTCACCGACGGTTGTACCTCAACAACATATTGTCATTCCTTCGTTGAATTCGGCAACGTTCGCCTTTTCTCGTCACCACTCTATTTAGCACCTCTTCCGAAGAAACTTTGAAGTTACTGAGATGGCAGAATATGAAAGAGCTTTGTCTTTGGACAATACGAGAAGATGGTAGCCATGACATGTGAGGGTTTCGAATGGAGAGGAATCGAGCGCAAGATGGTGGTACACTCAAGAACTTCTCATTCTCCGAAAAGTAATTTTTCGGAATGGGTGGCTTCTTGCATTGGTTCCAGAGGCTAGAGAGGAGATCAACTTGGAGGAACATGACTTGCTGCTCCTGAGTTTGGGCGGAAAAGACAGAAAACCTAAAGTTGCTAAGGCGACTTCAAGGTTGATTATTGAGGAGTCGGGGCAGAAGTTCGTTGAGATGTCAGTCCAAAGATAAGGAAGAAGAAGGATAGGCCGAAGGCGTAAGATATAATTGATGACCAAAGTACCCATAGGTCAAGCCACCACAGAAGGATTGAAGCAAGACACGTAGACATTGATAGATGCTTTATTCCTTAGGCTTGACAAAGAAAAGGCAGAGAAAGTTGAACTTCAGAAGCAGGTGTCTCAGTTGTGCGAGATTATTGCCAAAGTTGTCAAATCTTCCGCTCAACCCATTTCAGCACATAAGCAAGTGAGTGATCATCTGATGCAGGAAGTGGAAGATGCAGGCAACCAGGTTAAAGCTATCAATGAATGGAAAAGTCTAATCATTCGCCAAGCTTCTGTACAACTCGGAGAGGTACCAGCCTGTCTAAAGGTTATGAAGGATGCATCGGTTCAGCTGAAGCAACTGGTGACGAGCACGATAGACATGAGCACAGTTGTTGAAAGTAACCTAAGTACTTTGGTCGAAATTAATAAGCTGCCGAGGGAGGTGTTGATTGCGGAACGGATTGTGCCCGATGGATCAGTTGAGAAGGGGAAGCAACTTGAGTTTGCAGTATCTTTCCGCTTGGAGATCTTCAGAATCATGCTGAAAAGAATGCAGGCACTTGAGAGTATGGCATCATCTTTACCAGACAATGTCATTGCTTTCACTAACGAGGAAGTGGTCGGGAACGTTTCTTCATACACAAGGACCATTCCTAGCAAAGTGCCTGATTCCTTGGAGGGATCTCTTTTGATGGTGCAAAGGAGAATTGATGGAGTCTGTTAGGCCTTTCACAATGGATTCCATCAATAAGTTGGTAACGCTGCAGTCAAATATTGAGAAGTTCGGGCCTAGCTTGAAGGATGTGGAAGCATGCATTGGGGTTTTGAATGAAGGTTTCTGCAAGTCAAGACGGAAAAAGAAGTTGTAGCTAAAACAGATGGGAAGTTGTTGAATTACATGTTCGACAAGTATATTCAGTATCAAAACAAAAAGAAGATGTAGATGTTACAGTTGGCGAATCTTTCTTCTTCTACTCTTTCTTCTTCTATTTTCCACGTTCCCAGATGTAATTGTAAAACTTTAAAGTTGTTGGTCTTAAAACCATTACTTTAAAGTTATGTGGAACGATTCTATAAGTTAAGTGACAAATGTGTATAAGTTTGACTATGGATCCGGATGCATGTCACTTGGAGAGGAATTAGAGGAAGATGATTGCCAGATGTTATCTTTACTTCTTGTTTATGTTCCAGTTTAGTTCAGTTTCCCATTTGTATTTTCCCTTCTACATTCTATAAGTAGAGGAAGAACCTTCGGGTTAAGGATCAGAATTTGTAAGCAGCATTCTTGTGTTCCAGACTTTGTGCTGAAATCCCTAATAGCTATTTGAAGCAAAGGAATAGAAAGGAGCAGATTTCCGGAGAACTTTGTGTCACGATGCATTTTGTTTCTAGCTTATTGTCTTAGATCTACTTATAAACTTTGTGTTATTCTAGATCTAGATCTGAAAGCTGCCTTTGCTTATAATTTTGTGTGTTAATATCTATTGGTTCTGTCTATGTGCATGCAATCAACTTTGTTATCTATTGATTAGGTTGCACATCTTCCTTCTTTCTTTCCTGTTTTTATTATTTTCATTCTTCATTAGATATTTCATTTCTTTAACTTGTCTGCTTACTTGTTGCAAAACTATACAGTTGTGGTTCATGAGCTGCATGGTTAAAGTAAAACCCCAAAATAGATACTAGCATATTTTATTGACAAATCATACACGGGAGCCTCACCGGTAAATGAGGAAGATTTATCTCATGACTGCCTAGGTTTTCAGCTATGCAGAAAATCTAGCCAACAACACCAAACAAATTCTAGGATTCATCCAAAGGGATCCATCAAGTCACACAAGGAACCGAAAGAATCATAAAAGCTGCAAACATTCATCTTATGCTTTATAGTGGGCAGAAATTCAAACATGATTACAAGTCACCCTCTTGCAAAGCACATTCCATGGGCATATTGTGAGCAAAAATTGGTTGGTTATCAAACCCGACTAAAGAGAATCGGAATTGTTGTTTTATGGTGACGTCTTACCCTATCTAATAAATATGCATTCCACAGTCTAGAACCTCTTCTAATGTCGGTCCAATGAGGTTTTCTCGGTTCACTTGCTCTCTCAAACTAATAAATCGTGACTATTTCAAAGGAAATCATCAAAAACTTCGCACACACTAAATATCTTCTGCAAAATCTATATTTCTCAACAATGGAATTAAAAGGAAACTACGAGAAAATCAATTTTCTATTTGCAATGAAATGAACAAAACTAAAGAACAGGAAGAGTAAACATCTCGCAACACATGAGAAAGGGATATCGAACCCGGGGTGGGGACCCAACCACTCGGCCTCATAGAATTCTTACGCAGTGGCAGAGCCTAAAGAGACAGCATTATTAGCAACTAAATTTTGTTTCATCTACTTCTTTGGATGGTGGGAGAGACCAAGAAGATCTATCTATTACATTGTATACTCGATGATTTTTATAGTAATTATAACCAATAGATTTCTACTTAAAACACCTATTAAATGCATAGGGTTATTATTTTTCATCAGGCGCTCCGTTCCAAGACTCTGCCTCAAATAAACTTCTTCCACCCTAAATAACACGGAAGTAGAGACATAGGATAGGATTCAGACAAGAACTCAAACCCGCCTAGGATTTGCCTCTCTTTTATTTTCTCATCCAGACTTTGAACATGTGGTTAGTGATTTGGTCCTTTCAAGAAAGCTAACTGCAAGATATAACTCTAAGAGCAAATTTCAGATTTTTCTCTCTCCATCTTGCCTCTCAACCCTCCTCTTCCTCCCTTGGATCCTTCCCTATACATCATACCACACCCGCTTTGATTGATTGGTACAGTATTGATTATTCCTTCCACCTTTCCCAACTTATATCCGGCTACTATACTCTCCGTTGTAGTTTGGTATGAGTTTTTATCCCATGCATCTGGTGAGGTAGCACTGAGTCATATCCTGTGCAGTTCATGATTCTACATCTTCCCGTCCCCATGGCTCTTGTCCTATGACTCCTTGGTATGTAAAGAGTGTAAATCTATGACTAGAGACACTATTTTCCCTAGCCCATGACCCACCTTCCATACCCTCCATAGGCAAGAGACTATGAATCTTCCGATGAATAAACATGATTTGTGACAAATAAACGTGATTTCCCTGCATCTAGGCTACATGAGTTCCTTAATGCCCCTTCCATTCTCCAAATACCTTTTGGCATACCCTACTCTTGAGTTAAACCCCCACTTTAGGCATTTCCCCAAGCCCAAGTATCATATGCTAGTTTTCTTTATGATATTTTGAATCAGCATGCCATCCGAGTTTCCTCTTCACCTCTTCTTTGTCTCTAATTCACTTCAAGTGATCTTAGGATAGCTCATGTGATGTGTAGTAGCAAAGCAAATGATTGTAAGTGGCTTCAAGCAGAATTGCTCAAACACAATGTGGATTCTCTTGCCTTTTGTATGGTACAGCTATTTAATGAAGTTGTTTGCTCAAGCTTCCCCTCCTCTTGGTCAAAAATATCATCTATGTCATTCCTAATATGGGGCATAGTTCTAACTCAAGGAACTACATCTACGATTGGGCAGATTGGGCATGGATTTAAAAATCTTTATGCCATGGTATTGGGCATGATCTTTATGAGCACCGGCAAGGTGGGGTCTTGATTTTGTAAGATCATTGAAACGCATATAGGGAAATACGGGGCATGGTTCTAACTCAAGCAACTACATGTATGATTGAAAATGGATTTGAAATTCTTTATGCCACGGTATTGGGCATGATCTTTATGAGCATTTGCAAGGTAGGGTCTTGATTTTGTAATACCATTGACACATACATAGGGAAAAAGGTGTAGATATATGCTTGCAGCAACTGAATACTTGACCAAAGGGATAAAAGCTAAAGCATTGCTAAATAGTACAACTGCAAAAGAAGAAAGAAAGAAATTATATTGATGTCCATGAATGACCAAAAGTAGGTTAATAGGACTCGAGAATACAGTCAATTACAATAGAAAGTGTTAGGGTAAAAGGACCGTAGGATCGACGACTAACTAAATAAAAGAACAAAAGCACTGAAAACAAACACAAGGTAAACCCAAAGTAGTAAATCCCCTACCCATATGGTTAGGGTACCTATACAAATAGTCGTGGTGGGAGGAGCAACAACCCCAAAAGAGCATAAGTTGATGAAATTTGGAGAGATTGGATGGTAGTCCCATCAAGTGTATGTGACCATGCCCATAGAAAAGGAATCATTTGTGCCATTATTTTAATATGAAAGGGTCAATGCATGATCTAATAATGCTCATTAGGGAGTTTCTAGGGCTAAGGGGGCTAGGTCGGGTAATCCAAGGAGAAAGCAAAGTGTATACACCTTACTTTTCACTCTTATTGACTTTTTCTCTTCGCAAGCACCATTGGCAAGTTAAACTCCCCTAAGTGATAGCCTACATGTTGTCACCGGGAGCAAGGTGTGCAAATTAATGGTGGTAATTGTGAGAGAGCTTTGATATGTGGTCAATAATACCTTAGATACCCTATCCTTTACATCTCTCAGTCATCCTGTTACAAACTCTTATGATATCACTTTATTATCCCCTTGCAATCACCTACATATCCACTTACAGCATCCTTGTACCTTTATCAAATCACTGTTTATCAGCTCCAAAGTCTTCTTCCATCTCCTAAGACTTCCTTCTAGGACGCCATGATTCACTATTACCTAGAGCCGATGGCATTAACCATGGTTGATACCATCTAGATTGTTAGGAAATATTAGTGCGTACATCGAATAAAATGTGAATAGAAATGTATATATGTTTGTATCTATGTGAGGTTGTTTACAACTCACTAAAATAGTTAGATGTGAGTGAATATTGTGTGTGTGAATACAAAGATAAAAAGATTGTTGGAGTGTTTATAGGGATGAGAGAGATTGTAGGGATTGACTAAGTGATAAGGCTGATTCATTGGAAAAGAAATATCTTATAAAATGTAATCCCTTTGATTGAATAATTAACGAAATTTTCTTATACAAAATATTTTGAATATTTTGTACCAAATCTATCATTTGGGATCAGAGCGAGTTAATTCTCTTATTGATGGAATCGTAAAATTGTGAAGGGGCAGATGTGTGTATTTATTGCCCCAACTTATGGAATTCTCTTTATTCAATCATGAAGAACTTATTGTAGGTATCCTAGCATTAATTAAGGTTGTGTTTCGAGTTGATCTTATTATCATCCGTTCTAGTATTCTATTTGTGTATATTTTGCCATCTTAGAGCAATGTTCTAATGTGCCAATATAGTTTGTGCATTACTAGCTCAGATCCAAGAGTGCATTAAATCTCCGTATTAGATTAATTACAAAAGCAAAATGTGGAGGAAAGATCTCAAACTCGTAGAAGGAAGAAAGCATTTGTGGGTGTCTCAGCGAACGCATCTACCTTTGACCCTCCATCAAACTTTGTCACACCTCGTGTGCTCTCTTTTCCAGATCAGAGATTTTTATGATTGTCCATGCTCATGTCCATCCGCAGTCTTTGTGACATTAGCTCCTGGATCAGATATTTGTTTTGCAGTTCTATTTGATAGTGCAAAGAACTTCAAGTTGTGTTCCTGTGATATGTAATCAGAAATGCGCCAATAATAAAAATTGATCCACTTCTCTGATTTGATATGGCGTTTGCAAACACATAGAGCATATTTTAGCATAGGAGAAGACCCGTAACCATGCAGATCTGAAATTCGCTTCAGTCTTCATTGTATTTGGAGTGCCAAACTGTGTGTGGAACATAAAAGCGTTTGGCACCTGTGCAGCTATAGTCCATGAACCCTCGTATTTTGACACATTATACGGAATGCTTTGAAGCTTATTACCATTCTTCACTAGGGAAAACTGTAGATTTCTCCATGCGTCTGCAGAAATCTTCTTGAGCGTATAATCCCATTCATTCCAAGAGATCACTCGACCACTTGGAGATTCATTGTGTGTGTTCCTGCATTTGACCCAATTTCCACGGTCAAGTTTCATCGAGGTGTCTATAAGAGTATTGAATAATGTCATATTCCGGTGTAATTTTAAGGACTGTGATATGTTTTTTTGGCATTTAGAATGTATGGCACATGTCTATTTTACTTTAGGATTGTGTTATTTATTAATTTAAAAGTCTTTATTGTTGTTTAATTAGTTCATGGTCAATAGTATTTAGTTGTTTGTAATAAAACATTGTTTCAATAGTAATTGTTAATTAGACTTATATGATTTAATACTAAAATTTGTTTAATTATAGGTCTATGCAAGTCAGTAAGTTTGTATCAATATTAGTCTAGTAGTGTTGTCTCATCTATATTGCCTAGATGTGTCATTTAGACGTCGATGGTATTTAGTCTAGTCCAAATAATTTATATATTTCGTTAAAATAGTGTCACGTGGTTAGAAGTCCAAAATTCAAAGTGTTATTTATTATCAAGTAGTAAAGTTGTCAAAAAAAAATGAAAACAAATTTGTCGCACGAAGCATTTTCGAAAGAACCTGAATGTCCTAGGCAACGTGAGTTTTTAACTTTATGGGGGGTTCACTTTCTCATAGCATGAGCTTCAAGTCCTACTCTATTGAGTAAGAAGTGCATCAACTAGAAGATGGAGAAAATGGAGGTTGGAGGTCGATCAATGACCTCTCATCAGCAGCTAGCAACAAGGCCACGTGATGTTGTAGTGGCACAATTTGTCAATGTTTTTCATGTTTTGTGTGATTTACTAAATAAATTCTCTGTTGTGACATTTAAGAAAGAATCGTATATTGAAGAATCTTGCTTTTTGAGGGCTGGAGAAGACTTCAAGGTAAATTCAGTATCGATTATTGTCCAGATAGTTTGGGAGCTCTAGGAATCTAGGAGATTTAGAATTCAAGAGTTCGGGAAAAGGGTCTCGAGGAATGTCCCCATGCATTCGGCCTCGAGAGCTACGCCTTAACGAGGGTTATGAGACAGCTTGGAGTTGTATCCGGTCTAAGCAAGTGTTTTCAAAGAGAAGCTTCTGCAAAATATGATTCAATTCTCCCTTGTTCACACTAAGGGGGCAATGTTGGAAAATATTAGTGTGTACATGGAATAGTATGTGGGTAGAAATTAATACATGTTTGTATCTATGTGAAAATGTTTACAACTCGCTAAAATAGTAAATGTGAGTGAATATTGTGTGTGAATACAAGATAAAAAGATTGTTGGAGTGTTCGTAGGGATGAGAGATATTGTTGAGATTGACTAAGTGATAAGGCTTATTCATTGGAAAAGAAATAGCCTATTAAATGCAATCTCTCGGATTGAATAAGTAATTTGAGATTTAATTGTACAAAATATTTTTAATATGTTGTACCAAATCTATCATGGATTTCATTATTTATGGCCAACGTAATTAATCAATGCAGTCAGCTATAAGGAGCTATACTAGCTAACCATGCTTTTTGTTTATAGGTAGCATTTGAGAGCTTGTATCATCAATCACATCATTCGTCAATCAATCTGCTTGCACTTGCCAAGCTGCTCTCAAGGTCTTAAAATTTTAGAAGTGAGTCTTGTTTATCTTTGGAGGTTTACTTTACGAGCATTTGGTCTAGGACACTCAAGAATAGGAGCTGCAGCAACGACGTACATCAAGTCTTTGGAGTCCCCAACGATGATCGTCTTATGATTTATTCCTATCTGCCTTGTGGTCCCCACATTAACTATCTCATTAGGTATTGCTAACCTTGGTGGAAATTTTATGCGTCAATGGTGTCTACATAAAGGTAAGTATCTCTAAGCTCTCTTTTCTTTTATGTCATTTCTGATTTGATTGATTGATTGGTCGATCATGTACACAAGTTATAGAATAGAGTAGCATATTCAAATCTACTACATTATTATAAATCGCCCTTGTTTTACAATCCACCACCGTGGGCATTGTATCCTATCAATCTCTGACAACCCATGTTTAAAACCCCGGACTAAGATATCTTCATTTTGTTAACAATCTCTACAATCCATTTATAATTAGGATACTAGTAAGACGCCACACCCTATCCTAAACATAGGCTTTGGAACCTTGCACCTTTGATAGATAGTGGATTACTATCTTCTAGATCTACGGCTCTAGCACCTTACAACCCTCTTGTGTGTGACCCTAGAATAGTCCCCTTCTTATCTTAATCTAGACTATCGAGAAGAGAAAAGGGATATTTTATAGAGCTTCTTAACTTGCATACATTCTAGTGAAGCTAACATGAATCTTACACCTTTGATAGAGAATGGATTGCCATCTTCTAGATCCACAGCTCTAGCTCCTTACAACCCTCTTGTGTGTGGTCCTAGAATGGTCCCCTTCTTATCTTAATCTATATTATTGATAAGAGAAAAGGGATATTTTATAGACCTTCTTAGTTTGCATACATTCTAGTGAACCTAGCGCGAATCTTACTCCATCATTGAGTGAACCATATTCACATTTATCTTTATTCATAAAAAATATATTATAATCTTCCTATTTAAAATCTTATAAAGATGATCATGTCTTCGAGGTTTTTCTAGCGAGCCTTAACCCATTTAGATTCTTTATGGGTTGCTCCTTTCTCCCTCTTGTGTCCACAATCAAAACCAATCATTCATGGTGTACTTTCTCACAATCACAACCTACTCCAACCATTCAATGCAATATGGTCCAACTAGGAAAGGTAGATCTCAACCTATCTCTTATTGTAGGCACTAAAATTTGGTAACTTGTCCTTTTGCAATGCCAAGTTTGACTATGCCCCTTGTTAAGACAAATGCTCACATTCGGAATCCAATCAGTTTATCTCTCTAGCTCTTTCGTGACTTGTTTATCTCGTACACTTTGTTTTGTCATCAATTTTAGAAATTTTATCCAACAACCTTTGTGCTTCATGTCCAAACTTCATGATTTACTTTCTCTTTCTATGTCCAAGATCATACAAATGGGTTAGGTTGTGGGGTCCGATCTTCGCCCGACTGTACAAGTTTGGGTATTTGAGTTATCCGACTCTAATTTCAATTTGAATATCTTCTTTGGGTCATTTCATCTTCCTAGGGTTGGCCTTATCAAAATATTTCACCTACGGAAGGCTATATAAGCAAGTCAATATCACTTTATAACTCACCTGACACTCTTACAAGCTCCTATTGCAAATATCATTCCAAAAGCACTCAAGGATTTCTTAAATCTGCCCAAATCAGCTACACATCAATTAGAGCAGTCCCTACTACAAGTCTGAAGCACTCAACCAGGTCAAAGAGTCTAGCTTCCTCCATTTCCAAGCATGCAAAGGTCATAGAACCATGTCTTAACAAGAGAAAAGTCACTCTAAGCATTGTTCAAGGGCTTCAAGGGTTTCAAGGAACAAAGGGTTAGGTCACGTAGTTGAGGCACACCACATCACACTACTACCGCACGGGGTACATTTTACACTATACAGTTAGCCCGCTATCTTGGTGTCAAGAGACACGAGGGCACCCCTGGGGGTGGTTAGTTGTTCACACTTGCACAAGCACTTACGAGAACTATATGAGGCTTGATCCGCAATGAGGGCACATAGTATAACACTTGGATTGGTTCAACAGTTGGGAGTCGACCACCAAGGGTAGTCCAACCTCACCACACACACATGTTTTCTCCTTTTGGTTTATTAATGCTTTGATGAAGGGTTCTATAGGTTTCTAGGGTTTCCACTTTGTTGCAGGTGATTACAGGTCATCCTAAAGTTGTGCAAGCAAGAGCAACACATAGTGAAGGTCATTTCCAGAAAGCAAAGCACAAAAGAAGTTTCAGACCGGGGTAATTAAGGGTCCAAAACATAACAAATCCAAGTCAACACGGTATAGTTTTGGTTTGGACCGTCTGGTGTTATGCGGTCTTGCCCCTACTCGATTTCGATTCGAATCAGCACCGAAGCATTTCTAGCGTCTAATCGCCTATTTCATTGTTCTACACATCTAGAGCCTCCCTGTTCGACCTATACAACTAAGTTTCTTTCTCCTCTTGTGTATTTGAGAAGTTACTTATCGTTTATCAATCATTACAAGTATAAAAGCATTATTCTAATTGTGAATGGTTAATGTTGGAAGTTAATTGATCAAAATAGTCCGTTGTTACAAACCCTTACATCATTTTTATTGTTGCACTCCCATAACATATATTTAATCGTGGTGTAAACACTTATGACGAGTCAACCGACCTCGCACTTCATCCAAGGCCTTTGGAAACCTCTACAAGGAGTGGATCTATTGGATATTCTATAATTTATTACTCACATTATGTGTGTGTCGGTAAATTATTACCAACTAATTAGGTGTGTGGGTTAATATATTTGTGTAAGAAAATATATTTGTTAGCTTATTATGTGATGGAGTGAGGTGTACGTGAGTAATAACACACCTTAGAGATAGAGATTGAGTGTGACAAGTTGTAGGGACTTAGAGATTATTTGTGATAAGCCTAACTCCTTGTCTTTAGGAGATCAAAAGGCTTTATTTATGTAATCTTCTATTGTTGAATAAATCAAGCTTTTATGATGTGAAGTTTGACCAAAATCATCATTTGGTATCAAAATAGGTTCTTGTTCAATGAAAGAGCTGCGGTGTTAATTAGTTTGAAGGGCAACTCAAGCTTTTTAATGCCCCGAATAATGGTTTTGTGCGTTGTGAGCCACAGACTAGATTTTTACAAGTGTGTTTGCATAGATTAAGAATATACTGAAATAATTAAGGTATTGATTTATAGTATACAATCCATGACTCATCTCTGACATGTCTAAATTCATATACACTTCTCTCGTGGTTGTCTACTTCATACCCGATCTACTAAATTTCTAACATTCAACCATGTATTCTTAATCTTAAATTTTGTTGTTATATGTCAGCCTGATAAAGCTAAGCGTATGTTGCAGTTTTTGAACCTCTCATGTGCAAACTCTATCGTGCATTGAAGCTTCATTCCTCATGCATCCTGACGCCTACTACCATTTTACCTTGTGTGTTTTCTCAAATCCGTAGATAACATGATCATCAATTCTTCCACATACACAAACAAGGGTGACTATCCAATTTCAAGCCCAGGCCTGAAATTTGTTCCCTTATAGTCGAATCTAACATTATATGTTTCTGCCAGCATACTCCTGCAGTCTCTGATATTTCCATGCATAGTCAATCTCACTTGTTTGTTATGGCTGTGTTTGATCCATTACCTTGAGTTGTCAGCGTATTATCGATACCCATGTTTGATGCAAGGATTTTGCTCATACAAAGCTTCAAGTCTTGTCAATTTCCACGATTCGTGTCTACATTACATCTGCCAGTTATTTGTGTAAACATGTCATTCTTCTAAGCCCACTTATTTGTTATGGTTGTGTTGAATCCATTTCCTTGAGTTGTCAACGTATGATCAGAAGGAGAACATAATGTCAACGTATTCAGGTAGTAGCTGCCAGGAAGGAGAACAAGTGGGCTGTTATCAGAGACTACAGGGCTGTCCTTAGTGAGTCTCCCCCACATGGGTGGTCACATGCATGTGTGGACCGTTAGCATGTCAGCATGACGACGATCTCGGGTCTCGATGGGTGGTGATGACATCTCCATTGCTTCTTGGAACTACAACGGCGCTTTATGGTCTTCTCCAAGTACCTTCCAAGATGTTATTGCTTCCCAAGATCTCATCTTCTTCACTAAGACCCATGAGAGCCCCGAGCGCCCCTCCAGTCATAGGGTACTTGTGGGTTTCAGCCTTTCGTCATGAGACACGCAAATCAGACGGTGTTTGTGGTTCAAGTGGTGTGGCCTGCCTCATTCAGGACAGCATTAGGTCTAGAGTTTCACTTGTGGCTTCTGATGTCCACTCCAGATACATATGGCTTCAAATTCAGAGAAATCCACCTTTTCGGGATGTCTTCATAGTTGTTTGCTACTTCCCCCACCACATCTTCATTCGCCATTCATGTTGATGGGGACCCATACCTTGACCTCTATCCAGAGATCTCTCAATACTCCACTATTGGTGATATCATTCTTTTGGGCAATTTTAATGCCCATACAGGGAACCTACAAACACCTATTCAGGACCTTGCTCAAGATGAGTTATGCCTTCATGAGCTAGATCTTGAGGAGTTCGGTTTACAAAGAGATTCTGCTAACAGGAATGCTACAGTTACAGCTTATGGGAGGCACCTCCTCCGATTGGGTGAATCTCATAGCCTCCACATCCTCAACAGGCTTCCTCACTTCTCCGGCTCTAGTAGATTCACTTGTTTCCCCCATGGCGGTGGTGCGAGCATCGTGGACTATGTTCTCACCAACAAATCCATCATCCCTCATATTTGTGGCTTCCTTATCTCACCTCAACTCCCCCATGCTGACCATGTCATCTTGACATTCACCCTACATATTGGTTCTAACCCTTCCCCAACTTCCCTTTCCACCACACCCCCCAACACTTAGCACACCACAATCCACTTTGATGATGATTACACCATTGATTATGTTGCTTGTCTCTCCCTTCTTATGTTTGGGTTTTACTCCTCCCTCTTTTGACCATTGTTTTGATGTATGAGTTTTTACACCAAAACTTTTGGAATGTTGCCCTTGATTCTTGAACCTACCCGTCACGGAACTTGCTCCATGAACCGGAGGTATGATAATGAATGTAAATCCCTTCACCTAAGACTTCGGTTTTCCCTAACCTGTGAACTTGCTCCATGAACCAGTGGTATGATAATGAGTGTAAATCCCTTCACCAGAGACTTTGGTTTTCCCTAACCCATGACCCTACCTCCATACCCACCCTTTGTAGGGAGTATTGTTGTCTTCTTCGACATAAGAAATGAAAGTTTCTTGCATCTAGACGGCTTTCACTCCTTGTTGATCTCCACCACTCTCCCAAGACTTTTGGCGTACTCTTCTCCTAAGAGAAACCACCATTTCCGACATCACACCGAAGCATGGGTCTCCTATGCTAGTTCCCTCTATGATGTTCCAACCCATCCTGCTGCCATTGCCCCCACTCCTCCACCATCCTCCTCTATTTTCTCTACTTCCTCTGTCAAGAGAGCTATTTTGAAATTACGCACCAACAAAGCAGCTGATTGTGAAGGTCTCAAAGCTGAGTTCATCAAATATGGTGTGGATTCCCTTGCCTTTCCCCTTGCCACGCTTTTTAATCAGGTGGTGTCTTAAGCTTCCCTCAGTCTTGGTCCCAACACATCATCTACCCTATTCATAAGTCTAGGGATCCCTCTATCCCTGGCAACTACAAACCATTATGATTGGGCATACATTTTCCAAACTTTATGCCACAGTGTTAGACATGCAGTTATCAGAATACTTGGAAAGGAATAATATCAGAGCTTTAGGGCAGGTGGGCTTCAGAAGGGACTACCAAACTATTGACCACATCTTTACACTTCGGGTTATCATTGAAGAAGCTTGTCACAAGCCTTCCAAAAAAAATTGTAGTTTTTTTACTTCAAGAAAGCCTTTGACTCGGTTCCGAGACACCTGCTTTTTTAGAAGTTGAGAGATTTTGGCATCCCTGATTCTTTGATTACCGCAACTTGGAGGCTTTATGAGACAGTCATTGGGCAGCTTCGTACCTCTCACGGTTTGTCTAACTTTGTGAAGAGTACCATTGGGGTCAAATAAGGATGTCCTCTCTCACCAACCCTCTTCAAGCATATACATTGATGAGTTAGATAAGTTTCTTGAAAGATACCTATATAGATGATGTTTGTCTTTTGCATGAGGTACTTATAGCCATCCTCCTTTTTGTCGATGATGTTGTTCTCCTCTCACACTCTCTGAGAGGGCTTACAACAACAACTTGATGCCCTTGCTCGCTTTTGCGAATTTCAACAACTTGTGGTCAACCTTAGTAAAACTAAGGTCATGATCTTCAATATCTCCAAGCACTCTCTCTCCAAATTCCAATTTTTCTACAAAGGGGAACTTCTTGAGATCACATCAGCCTACACTTATTTGGGGGTCCAATTTTCTGGTCCATGCTTTAACATGAAGTTTGCCACTCAACCACCTTTGCAAGGGGTATGCCTCTCTTTCTATTTTGGAACGTCAATGTTTCCAAATCCACTTCCAAGACATCCCTTCCAAGTTACGCTTGTTTGATACTATCATCAAACCTATAGTTTTGTATGGTTCAGAGGTTTGGGGACCTAGCTTAGGAGCCATTGATTGGGCCTATATTGAGGGTCTAAACTCTCATGTTGCAGCGCATGATCCATTGCAAATGAGTTTCTCAATGCATCACCCAAGCTGAATTTTCTTCCGCCCACTACACCTTGAGACTATCTTCAGCTTACTTTCTACATCCAAAGACTCAAATCCCGAGGGACTCCACTTCTGGTCATGAGAGGCATCCTACTTAGCACTTTGTTCTTCAGAGAGGATTGCTTCACTAGTCCTCACCAAACGTCGGCATTGTTGGTACTCTAAGACTAGGCAGCTCCTTATTTCTATTGGCATCTCTATTGATAGGCTCCCCCCTTCCATGCATTACCTGACCCCTCACGAGCTCCTTCCCACTACGGATGTCATCATTGGGGCTACCAAAGAGGACATCTACAGATAGTATATCCAGACCACCTAGATCTCCCTCGTGAGTCGCTCAGTCCTAAACTTGCTTTCTATGTTGATCATTTCTTACAGGTGGTGAATGTTACTATTCGTCGCCCTCATTATCTCGAGCATCATTGGTCTCACAACTTGAGGTTTCCCCTTGGCCAGATGAGAGTTTGTTCCCACCAGTTATGGGTTGAAACAAACCATCACATTCTCCATCAGACCAAATTTTTGTTGTTGCCCCCAAGAGGTGGAGACCGAAATGCCCCAACTGGGAAGATATCACCGGGGAAGCCTCTATCAGAGGCTCGAGATAACACTCTAGCTACTTTCTTCAGATATATAGACTAGAGGTGTCTCGCTCTTTATCTTCGCGAGGTTGTCACCCTCTAAGACGTAGATCTCTATAGGAGGAGCCTAGAGGCTCTAGAACTCTTATATTGATCACCTCTTTCTTTCAACCCATTCAGGTGATTGCAAAGCACTAAACGTCCTTTGGACACCAATACATCACACATCAGAGTTGATAGATCAATTAGCGGCACTTCTCTCAAAGCCAAATCACTACTACTCGGATCTCCAAGCTTGCATCTCTCGCCATGTGGCTTTGTTCGCCCCCGTCGGCATGGCTCTACCCTCTCCAACGACATGGATCTACTACTTACCAGGTTGCCCCCAGACCACAAGGGCAAATTGATATTACAAGCTTCTTTTCTACTATAGGAGTTACACCAGCCTTGGATGTTAGGAGAGATTCTAGAGGAAGTTTCTTGCTTCCTCCTAGGATCCCCCAACCTGGCTCCTCCGACCCTATATACTCACCGACAACATTATCAGATCTCTCACAATGATCGATAATGGCTCAGATGATTCCTCCACTTTAGGCACAAACAGTGACATTCGATGAGATTTGCCTCCAGTCTTCATTGGCACTTGCTCTTGGGGCTTTTGTTCCCCTCATTACTATTTGTATTGGTTTCTTTGCCACTTGTGTTAGTGGCACGCTGCTCTATTTTATCTTTGTACTTTGCTTCGTCGGTTCGCTTCTAGGATTCTCTCTTCCTAGAACTTTCTATTGCTAATGGTTGTATCCTTCAATCCCATTGACCTACTTTTGGTCATTTGTGGACATTAATATAATTTCTTTCTTTCAACACCCGTGTGTCAATCAGCAATTTGGATGATTTTGAAATTCTGTAAGGATTGCACTCGTCTAAGGCTTCGAGTCTTGTCAATTGCCATGATTCATGTGTAGATTAGATCTGCCAATTATTTGTGTATACATCATTCTTCCAAACCCACATGCCCATTTACTCTTTGTTCAATCTAAATCCTCATGAGTTGGCCACTACTCTTAATACTGTCAAATGCCATAATTCCAATACCATCGTGTAAAGCGAAGAAATCAATTTGGAAAGCTGGGGTTTTATAATTTTGTGTTTTAAGGTTTTTAAGTCTCCATGCAATTCACGTTACGAAAAAAGCCTAAATACTCATAGGCTGGTTTGTATTGTTTTTTATTAAGTGGGTCTTATTATATTTATGCATGTTTTAAGTTATATAATGTCTTTCTATAGGGTGCTAGGTAATTAATTTGTATTTAGTTAGGGGTTGATATTTGAGTATATTCGAGTTAAATATGTGTGTGTGTGTAGTGTGTAGTGTGTAGTGTGTAGTGTGTATAAAAGTTCCAAAAGTTTGTGTCAGAAGTCTCACTATTTGTTTATGTCTAAGTCCTCTTTAGAATGTCATAAATCATACGAGTCGCAATTTATAGTTTTAATTTAGTGGTGTTGAGTTTTTTTTATTGTTTTGTGGTATAGTAGTATCGTCATAAGTGGTGATAGATCCATATTTCTATTCTTGTTTTGTTTAAAGCCTAATATTTGCTAAGACTTTGGTAAGTTAATATTTAAGTCAAATCTAGTCAAATAGGTGATCCAAGATTATAGAAATTTATATTTCAACCCAAAAAAAAAGGAGAAAGAGAGAGGCGGGGGGGTAAGTTATGTCTGTGTTACACACTATCATGTCAAATTTTTATTCTGTAAAGATGCATTTTTGGGTGAACCCAATGTTCTGGTTATTGCGTAAATTTTACTCATAAATGTGTGATTTGAAAACGTGTGATATGACCTACCTTTTTAGTCAAGTCACGCTACAGCACAAAGGGAGGAGGTCAAATAGTAACCTCAAGTTCACTCCTAACGAAGGGATCGTGTCTTGCGATAGTGGCAAAACGTCTACACCAAATCAACTAAAGTCGAGGATAGTTTCCAATGGCAGTGAAAATTGTTTGTGTTGTTCGTGACCAAGTGGCAATGATTGTGTCCATATGCTACAAATGAAGACAAAGAGGACCCAATCTTCAATTTTCATTTTTATGTTTATTTTTGTGGCGTGATATGTATGTAATTCCCTATTATACACATTAAGTGGAGGAGGTATATGTCATAAGTACTACAGCAGAATGAATTCTTGATTAGAGTTATAGTCATGCCATTCCCACAACTTTTGTTGGTTCAGTTGATGCATTCCCGTGGCTTGCTTGATGGGTCCCTGTCTATGGTTGATGTATTCTCAGCGATCAGATTAACCATCGATTGGTTGATGGGTCCCAATCTATGGCTGATGTGTTCCCGTGTGTGTCAAGAACATGATTGTTTCAGTACTTGAGTGCTGTCTTTTCCCCATCTTCATACTAAATGGGGGTATGTTGGATATTTTATGGTTTAGTAGTCACAGTATATGTGTATGAGTAAATAATTATCAACTAATTAGGTGTGTGCATTAATATATTTGTGTGAGTGAATATACTTGTTATTGGTTATTAGTATGAATGAGCGAGTTGTACGTGAGTAACAACTCACGTTAGAGATAGGGATTGAGTGTAAGCGATTGAAGGGATTTAGAGGATATTTGTGATAAGCCTAACTCCTCATCTTTAGGAGATCAAAAGGCTTTATATATGTAATCTTCTATTGTTCAATAAATCAAGGTTTTATTGTGTAAATTCTGACCAAATTCATCAAGATCCAAACCAACACCTATACATCTACCAAACCATTAGCTAAAATCATAATAAGTGAGGCTTTAGAACGATATAATCAACTTCCACAACATTCAATCACCGAAATGGAAGATCAAATAAATCCCTTAATGAAGGAATTTCAACAATGTAGAACTTTCAGAAAACCTCTTTCAAAATTTTGTCGACATGAAACAATATCCTAATGAATCAGCCCATGACTTCATTAAAATATGGTAAATCGTGTAAAACAAATCCAATCATACTCTTGATAACCAGCATCTCTTTCAAATCTTTCTCTAGGCCTTGAATCCCGCACTCCAATATAAGATCCAGTCTCCCCCCGACACATTGGAGAAGGCCTTCATACAAGCTAAGAGGAAAAACTACCTAATGCAAACATTTGAGCCACCTCAAAAATCAACCAAAGATCCTCTCAAATTAACCACTAATGCTATCAACCCTTCTTAATATCAAGCCCCTTCTAAGGGAAATTCTAATCCAAGTACTTCAACCGTTTAATTAAACCCTCGCCACCCAACCTTGAGTTCTCAAGAACTACTGACTCATGCTTATTCATGAAACCACTCACATTGCTCCTTCTAAACATGTACCCACCTTATATGACCTGACCTCTTTTGTTCGTAGCATGCTAACATGGGGCACACTCATAAAAATTGTCGTGATCTTCACAAAATTGTTTTGACTACTTCTTAGGTCCTAACTTTGATCTTAAAGCTCTCGTCGACGAATGATACGACAAATAACAACCTCTTCTTCAATCCCATAAAAATTATCAACAATGAAACTCTAGGCCAGATTGTAACCCCAAAAAGGCACCAATGAACATTTGTGGGCGCTATTGAGGCCTACCCCAATCATATTCTTATCAATTCCCAATATGTGAATGCAGCCGAAGTCGACTATCAATGCAACCCCAATTACCCCACACATAAGGATGTGGCCCAAAACCTAAAAAGCCTTCTCAAGCCGAGATGTCGCTTAAAGATACTTGTAACAATCAATCTACTAATGACGAACCCACTCCACCAATGGAGCCTCAACCTAAGGAACCTGCTCCTCAACCTAGGGAAAGGTCCCTCCCTCTTCTAATTGAATTCCCACAACCATCAAATATCCAACCCCTTGTAACTCATCTCAGCCTAAGTATTGTTATGGATCTTACCAAAAGGCACAATGGAACTTCCTTGATGAACTCAATGTCATGCTTGTAAGATTCCCCGATAAAACATATGCGTACTTCATCTCAACATCACAATTACTTATTCAAGAACTTCGATACTTAGAGGATTCTTCAAAAACCAATGAAGATCCTTCTCTTGATCTCATCCCACTTTCACAATCCATACTATAGAAACTATGACTCCTCAACCTACCAAGGCACTCAATATCGAGTTCCCTTAGGATGACATGGTAAATGATGAAATTTTGTGCCAACGATCACCATCTCTTCATTAGTGTCCTCATACGATGTGCAAATAAGAAAGGTCCTTGTGGACAAAAGCTCTAGAATTAAAGTTACATTATATTAGTTAATCCAAAACTTTGTAGTTTCCACACAAACCTTAAACAAACACAACTCATCTATCATGGCTTTCAAAATACTCATCAAAAGCCCTTTGGTTTCTGTGGCTTCCAATCATCGTGAGACAAAACATCATGTGCACTAAAGTCATGGTCTTAGATCAACCTCTATCCTATAACCTTCAGAGGTCAGCCATGGGCGCATTGCATGTTAGTGGTTTGCCTTGTCTAAATATCAATGCCTTAAATTCATCCACGAAAATTAAAAATACAAACATGAGGCTGATCCCAACCCATGGGGCATTCACATCCCTCATCCTAACAAAGCGCTTCGGATCCCTACCACACTATGCATAGTATCCGGCATCTTGAATTCTATGATTATCAACCTAAATTTCAAGTTGTTCTTTTTAAGTCGATGATGATGAGCCTAACGAATTCCAAATACATGTAGCAAAAAAATCATGTGCACTAAAGTCATGGTCTTAGATCAACCTCTATCCTATAACCTTCTTCTAGGTCAGCCATGGATGCATCACATATTAGATTTGCCTTGTCTAAATGTCAATGCCTTAAATTCATCCACGACAATTAAAAATACAAACATGAGGCTGATCCCAACCCATGGGGCATTCACATCCCTCATCCTAACAAACGCTTCTAGATCCCTACCACACTATGCATAGTGTCCCAAAGCATCTCGAATTCTATGATTATCAACCTAAATTTCAAGCGAGTTCTTGTCGAGTCTAATGATGATGAGCCTAACAAATTCCAAAATACATGTAGCAAGAACATGTTAAAGCACAAAGTGTATCATGGATTGGATCCCACCATCTTTTTAACCCACGATCGATTTCCACTTAAACCCAAGAATGAGAAAGACCCTCCTTATACTACTAATGACACCTCTTACAAATTCAAAGAGGATCTTTATTAATGCAATGAACTTGGAATTGCCAATATGTTACAAGAGCATTCACTTCTCTCTCCTAGATCCTTTAGGAACTTTGGCATGGCCGTTAAGCAAACATCCACCTCTTCTGACCATGGTGATACCCAAGTATGTACCATCTCACCCTCTTATGATGAGGATTACTTCTTGTCTCGTGTTGAAGCAAGACACTTCAATGTACTCCATTATCAAAAGAGTCTGGCTCAAATGCATGCTTTCAACCATGGAGCTAGCATGATCACCACTTCTTATGACTTTGATCCTCCCCATTATGACACTAGTGACAACGAGGCAAAGGAAACACCTTTTTGTCCAACTAAATCAGCCCTAGAAAACACCACTTGGATCATTGAATAAATATCAAACTTTATTTCCAAACAAAATCCTAAAAAAATCTGCCACCTCTAACTACATCTGCCCTACTCCTATAAAGCTTGATGTTGTTCAAGCAATCCTCTGCTCGACAGACCACATCAACCCTCCACCTAAGAAACCCGGTGCCATATTGCCATATCCTATCACTACCAACTAAATCCACCAGTTTGATCCCAACAGGTCTGATGCCATTCAAAATCCCCTTGCCTATTCTTCCAAGCCAACAGAAATCACTCTCAACACTCAAGCCATAGATGTCAAAAAAATAGATCACAATAGAGGCGTAATGGTAAAAAGGTGCATTGACCTTAAAAAATCAGTGTCAAAAATACTGGTCCATTACCTACATTCAACAACAATGAGGTCATCCTCAAGCTACTCCATGCTCAAGAGGACCAATTACCTCACCAACATCATAAACTTGGTAACTTTACAAAAAACCTCCTTTTTGACAACTTTATTGCTATTGTTGACCTTGTCAACAATTAAATCTCCAAGCTCCCAAAGCACCCTAACATTTCCAAGATGGCAATTCTATGATCGTGGAAGATACCATTAACATCCACCTCAACGATAATGACAAATGCCATGTAGTTATGATAGGTGACTACTTCCTTCATCTACAAGCACATCACCATGAAGTTCTTCTTAAGAACAATGTGATCTTCACTTGGGGTTAATCCGACATGTAAGGAATTGTTCCCGAGGTTGTTGTGCATAGCATCCTCACACCAATGCCACTACTATTTGGTAAAAGATTAGGAAATTCACCCCGAAATTTTCAAGCTTTGTCACAAGGAGCTAGTCAAAATTCTAGACGCTAAATTTATCTAACAGGTTTATTATTTGAATGGGTCTCTAGTATTGTAACTGTTCACAAAAAGGTTACCCTAGCCATCCATATTTATATTGACTTCTGCAATCTTAACCCAACTTGTCCTAAGGATAACTTCCCTATACCATCCATTGACACCATAGTCAATCTAATGGCTAGATACGAGATGTTATCCCTTATGGATGGGTTTTCACACTACAATCAAATTTGCATCATACCTAAAGATCAACACAAAACTACCTTTACCGATCAAGTGGGGAACATATTGTTATGTGATGATGCCCATCGGCCTTAAAAATACCAAGACAACCTATCAAGGTGCAATGACCCACATCTTTCATGATCTCATCCATAAAACTATCAAAGTCTACGTTGATGATCTTCTAGTTAAATCTCGACACGAAGAAAATCACTATTGTGCCCTCAACAAAGCCTTTAAATGCCCCAGGAAATACAAGGTTTGCCTTAACCTTGAAAAGTGCATTTTTGTGTCACCCAAGGCAAGCTCTTGGGATTCATCATATCTAAAAAAGGAATTAACATAGATCCTATAAAAATACAAGCCATTCTCAACATGCCTTATCCTACTTCTATTCTCGATGTTCACACCTTCTTAGGAAAGCTTTGGGTAATCTAACAGTTCGTTCCTAAACTCACCTATCGGACACTGTCCATTAACAATCTCCTTAAGAAAAGTGTGAAACTAGAATGATATGACTATTATCAAGCCTTCGATTCTATGAAGAAATCCTTACTCAACGTTCATGTACTCTGACCCCCAACTTATGATTGCCATCTTATCCTCTATACCTCTACCTCGATTATGTCGAAGCAATCTTGCACAAGAAGATGAGAAGGGGATAGAACATGTCTACTATATTAGGTGAGCAATCCTCAATTATGAGATGCGCTACACTTTGGCGTAGAGCATGTGTGCTTAGCTATATATTTTTCCCAGCTAAGCTTCAACATTACATGTTATATCAAATGACCTAGGTAATTGTCCACACCAATCCTTTGCGTCATTTCTTTTCTACGAATATCCTCCCTATGGACCGGACTAGAAAATGGATGACCCTTTTCATGGAGTTAGACTTGCATATCATCCATTCGTGATCGGGGTATTGATCGATATATAGATAGTCGGCACCCCCCCCCCCTTAACTCTATATTGACCGATAGGCCCCCTATCTAGTTCTCTCTATATGGGGTGGGGGCGCCATAGAAATAGTTCAGGGTCAAGTGCCCCTACTTATCCAAACGGGTTCTTTGGTCTATGGGAGAGCCCTATCTATATCCATCTCGGGCGGATGGCTACGCCCCCTCTCTCTATGCAAAAAGCGATTAAGGGTACGTCATAGCAAATCAAGCGGCCTCGGCTCCCATCCCATTCAATCATCATATCCCAGACGTCCTACCTAACAAAGATGTGTTTCTCATCACGGGTATGGACCAAGCCATCACTCTAAAGGACTACTTTCATCAGTTCATTATCGATATTGAGGCCCACACTCTCGAAGTAAGTGAACTGTAAGCTAAAACCAAAAACAAAGAAGTTAAGATCGATGAGATCGAAGAAACCACTGTCCACCTCCATGAAGATACTAGACCCTCTCCACTTTGATGCTTCTCCGACCCATCGGATAAGATCCTTCCTTTCTCTTTTTGCCTTGATTTAGATGTCACTAACAACATGGTTGAGTATAAAGCCCTCATACTTAGTATGCACATTGCCCTTGTTTCTAACATTGTCTATCTGCATGCTCTGGGTGACTCACATGACTTATTAGCGAGTTAGTAGAGAATACCAATGCAAAAGCAAAAGCGTAAAACCTACCACGAGATATTCTACAAAGTTAGCCACACAATTTTCCTCTTTCACAATCGAATCCATCACTCGAGAGTATAACTTTAGCTTCCACGGCATCTCACTTTCTCCCTAATGAAATCCTTCTCGAGGATCAATTTCGGATTCAAAGAAAATGTCCTTGACCTTACCTTCTCCTTGATCACTCTCATATGTCACATCGAAGTCATCACGAAGACACAAAGTCTTTGATATAAGGATATCCAATTACTTGAACACCGAACTTATCCTCAAGATGTTGACTATCACGAGAGTCAAAATTCACAAATAAACTTTCAAATATGTGCCTTAAAAACAATATTTTTCATTATCATAACTTCGAGGGTACCCTGCTTCGTTGTGTTACCGAGGACAAGGTTTCTCCTCTACTCGAGCAAGCACAAGGGGGCATTTGTGAAGGCCACTCTAGCAAACACACTATTGTCTACAAATGCCTACATATGGGTTACTTATCGGCCTACCCTCGAGGAAGATGCATGTACTTTTTCTAAGCAATGCAAACCTAGCTAGCTCCATGACAACCTTATCCATGCACCCTTGGTCAAGCTCCAAGCCTTTGAAGCTCCCTGGGCCTTCACCATGAGGGGATAAGATTGTATTGAAAAAATACCCGTTCACAGAGACAGCCATACTTTAATCATCACCGCTACCAAGTACTTCGGGAGGTGGGTCAAGGCCATGCCCCTCACTAATGTGGTGAAGAACCAACAGCAAAATTTGTCCTTAATTAGATCAAGCTGCCCTTCAAATCCACAAACCATCATTTCTGACAATGGTGGGAATTTCAAGGGCAAAGAAATAAAGCAACTTTTTGCTAAATTCATAATTAAGGACAAGTTCTCACTACCTATCATCCCCAATGTAACGGCCACACAAAATCTACCAACAAGATTCTCAATAAATTCCTTCAAAAGACCCCGGGCCTTCACCATGAAGAGATAAGATTGTATTGAAAAAATACCCCATTCACAAGACAACCATACTTTAATCATCACGGCTACCAAGTACTTTAGGAAGTGGGTCAAGGTCATGCCCTCACTAATGTGATTTGAAGAACCAACAGCAAAATTTGTCCTTAATCAGATTAAGCGCCCTTCGGAATCCACAAATCATCGTTTCGACAATGGTGGGAATTTCAAGGGCAAAGAAATGAAGCAACTTTGTGCTAAATTCATAATTAAGGGCAAGTTCTCAACTCCCTATCATCCCCGATGTAACGGCCACACAAAATCTACCAACAAGATTCTCAATAAATTCCTTCAAAAGACCATTTGGGACTCATATATTGATTGGCACCTTAAGTTGTATCTTGCACTTTGGACATATTGTACTAGTTTACGTATTGCTACTAAGGCAACTCCTTTGTCTCTAGTCTACGGCTTTGAGGTTGTCCTCCCACTAGAAGTTGAATTGCCTCCCCTTCACATCTCTCTCCACGGGATCATCCCTTATGTAGAACTTTGGAAAACCTGACTTCACGCTCTTGATTTGTTGAATGAAAAATGCATTGAGGCTCTCAACATAATTATTAGTAAAAATGAGAGTTTCTTATAAACATAGAATTTTTGGTTGGCTTGTGGGTTTTATCGGGGCTTGCTTCTAAAGCTTGCTTATCTAAAAGTGGTCTTACTTGATGGTCTTTGTATTCATTGGTCAAAGGTAAAAATTGTTAAACATCTTTTGTGGGATTGCTCTGTCACGTCCCTTCTCAAATTTAATCCAGTTAGAAGACCCTCAGCCTATTCTCCATTTCTCATAGGCTAAAGTGGTGGTGCAAGGGAAATAATTTAGTAATTTAGCTTAAGTTGCCGAAAAAGTAACTTTAAGTTATATTAATAAAAAGGCAACTTATGTTTGATTATTATTAAAGCAATTCAAAATTGAAATAAACGGAGGGGGCATTATTTTATGAGTGTTTTTTCTTGAAAAGCGTGAAAGTGAAATTATAAAAGTGGGGCGATTGGGCTCATTTGGGCATCATGATTTTATATGACATATCTTCATTGTGAGAATTTTGGCTTGATTTAGCACCCAAGGACGAAAACCCTTGGTTGTTCAGAGATCTTGGAGGACAAAAACCCTCTTGGTTTTCATGGTTGGATTTGAGGACAAAACCCTCTTTTCCATAAGAGTGATTCCACCCAGGGATCACATTTGTGCTCAAAGAATTGAAGTCGTTTTCAATTTGCTACAATGTCACTACAATAAATTATGGAAAATTTCAGCTTGTAGAGGATTGGATCGAATTTTACTTGCAAGCAAATCATTATTATTTGTTGGTTTTTAAAAGTTATCATCATATGTTGTTGTTGTTCATCAATATTCATTGTTTGGAGCGCCAAATTGAGGATAATCATCATTTGTTGTTGTTACTATAAAAATCAGACTTTATTCCGGGTTTGCTACTATCATACATTGCCACCATACACCGCCACCCTTCCTCCTAGAGTCGCCACCATCGGCGTACACCATTACCACTTGCCCATATTTGTTGTCATATCATCTTTGTTGGAGGGTTTTGCGAGTTTTCAGATCTAATATGAATTTGATATCGTTGTTCTCATTTACAACAACAAGTACATCCATGTTCTATTGTTGTTCCAAGGTTTACATTGTTGTATATTCATTAATCAGCAAGTTCATTTGAGAACTATTGTTGTTCTGAGGTTTACTACTACTATTCAATCACAAATCAGCAGGAAAACTTGAGATCTATTGTTGCTCTAGGGTTTGAATTTGTTGTTCATGCACAAATAAGCAAGCACATTGATTGGAATTGGTCATCTACATGTTAGATCTACTTTTTGATGCATTTGAGGGTTTAGATCAGTATATAAGGGTTTGATTCGGCTACTTGAGATTGTGATCAACATTTGGTTTCATGTTCGTAATCATTGATGTTATCAGTTTGCATTAATATTTTGTGTTAATTGTTAAAATTTGGTGAATTTGAGCTAACCGACCAATAGGGACATTACATACTCTTTTGCCAAATTTTGTTGGAAGTTAGTTCATTCTCACCTACTAGTGCTCTTACGGGGTCATTTACATTGGCGGGCAACTTTGCTTGGGGATTCCAATACTCTTATTCGGCATCCTTTAAAGTGTATTTTGAGTTGTGCATGACCCCTTGTTTATTATTTGGAAGCTTCGGTGTAATTACATTTTCCACAATGAGGTATGCACTCTTGATGGTTTTTTCACTGTTGGAAAGGTGAAATTCAATTGGAGCTTCGCAAAAGGTTTTCTATTATATTGGGATGTTAAGCGATTGGAACCTCAAGTTACTATGATTTTCTTGTTGTTATGATTGCTTTACAAACTAAGCTATAATATATCTTGTACATATTGTTGTACAAATCTTATTCTTTTGACAACCTTTGTTATAAAGATTGGTTTATGTTAATATATGCAACATCTATTCAAAGTTTTAAAACAACTCGCATTGACAAACAACACAATGAACACATAAAACATCGGAACTTTGAAATCGGAGAAATGGTCCTAAAATTAGATTACAACCACGATAAAATGGGCAAATACGTCCAAAAAATGGTGGGGTTCATGCCTGGTTAAAGATATCTTACAAACAAACATTTATCATCTACAAACCAGCGAAGGCCATATCTTCAAGAAACAGATGAACGCTCAGTTCCTAGAGATAAGATAAGATAATTATATTAATGTCCAACGAATGACCACAAAAGTAGGTCAATGGGACTGCATAGTACAATGCCAAAAGAACCAGCAGGGAGACCCGAAAGGGTCATCCGAACAACAAGAAAGGAGAAGAGAAAGGAAAGAAGAAGGAGAAGCAAGGGCCACAATGGTCACAAGAGTGCAGACGGATGGAGCTGAAGAAGAAGCCCCATCTCTGATACAATCACCTAGCATCTGAGGCTAACTAGAAGTAGCGGCAATATGCATGTGTCCTATAGCTGAAACCGTGGAGAGTCTTGAAATGTCGGTGTATGCGGGATAAGGGCAAGCAAGATGAGCTCTCTGTTTCCTCTTGGCCAACCATGATCCATAGGGGAGAGCCCCTAATCGAGTGTAATCATGAAAGCCTCGGGTCGGGAAGTGGCATCTTAGGTCCTAAATGAGATCTAGTCCGGGAGTCTATGTTGGTGTCAAGATGTCATTTGGTGCCCCTCTCGGTGGGAGCACCGTAAAGAAAGATGTGATCTATCAAGTAGCAGTCTGTTTGGGAAGAGACTGAAGGGTCTCATTCGAAGCCTGAGAGCCTCCTATAGGTAGAGAGCAAGACACCGTTGATCACAATACCTGAAGAAGGCCGCAAATGATGGATGCTCCGGAATAGGCAATGGAATCTCCCTTTGATCTCATAGTAGATGGGGCACCTGAAAATGAAGTGCTCCTCCGTTTCGACCTCCTAGAGGGAACAAAGCTGGAAAATCCTCTTTGAGCGGTCCAGCTGGTGGTCCTCCACACGAAGTCTATAAAAGCCCACTCGAAGGCGGCATAGGGATATGCGGAGTGTCTGCTGACCGGTGTCGGGAGATATACGTAGGCCGTCTAATAAGCCCATCATTGACCTCAAGGAAATGTGTAGCATAAAAAGCCATCTCAGGGCATAATCCACCCGGAGGGATGATCCAAGTGCGCTGGATAAACTGCTTGTTAATGTCGTCTCTGATAATTTTGTGCAAATCCTATTTACTCGGTAGGAGATGGGCAGGAGCGTCCAGGGAGTATCTATATGGTGGGAAGCGTTCCATCTGAATCCCGAAAGAGCCAAGGAGACATGAGACTCGGCGTACCAAGCAATGCGGGAGCAGTCCTTTGTGGTCAAAAAGGGTGATAGCCACGAGAGGAATGGTAGGCGAGGTACAAATACTTGTCCCACTGCGAGAAGAATCTAAAAGTCCCCGGATGCGATGCAAAAGAGAAATACTATGCTTGGCCATCTATTCATCCTTCCTTTCCCGTATATAGCTTTCGTTTCTTTCTTGTTGTACTTAGATAAATTTATTGTAATTTTGCATTTATCGTTAATTTATATGATTTTATGTACCAATGTTGTACTAACATCTTATGTCTCCTCTTGTTGTCTCCCACATATATCCTATACTCCTATGCTTTATTTGTATGCTTTTTAGCTAATCCTTTATATAAAGGCTTGCTAGTTTGGTTGAACCCTAGTATCCCGCCTAACGCATTACATCTCATCTTATCCTTATAGAGTTATAGTATGAATTCTTGACTACCCCTTTATATCCTTTATTATATGCATACTAGTTTGGTTGAGCCTAGTATCCCAACTAGCACCTTACATCCTATCTTATCCTTACAGGTTGGTGAGAATTTTCATCTACCCCTTTACATCCTATATTCTGGGCTTGTTAGTTCAATTGAATCCTTTCCCCAACTAACACTTCACATCGTATCCTACCTACAAAATTGTTAGCTTGATTGAGCCATTTCCTAGCTAGCACCCCACGACCCTCTATAGGATTGTTAGTTGATCGATATCATCTCTCAACTAACACCTTCTAGCATTGTTTCACAACTTTATATACTATTTTTACTTAACTTTGGTTTTTTGATGCTACCCTACATTTTTACCTTTTGGTTTAGAAAATGACTACTACCTACTTTCAATATGGATTATATCTCTCTTAACTATTAGCTTGTGAGTTTGCATGGTAAGACCTTCGAGCCATCCTCACAAACCCATCCACTATGATAACCTACTAATCACCTTTGACTCCTACCTTAGCTAGGCATCCTCTTAGAAAGGAATGGCAATGGTCGAGAGTATCAATTTATCTCCTCAAGTCAGATGTGTTTCTTCTAGCTCAACTCTTGCAATCTATCTACTTGTCTCTCATCCACATTTTACCCTCTCTTGTGACAAAAGTATCAAATCTATTTGTCATTGTGTCACTCATTTTTACATCATGCTTGGGTCAACCCAATCATAGCTCACTATCTACCTTTTATATCATACTTACTTTTAGGCACACCAAAGTTGGTTTCAAGATAGCACACATTTCTCATGTCCAATTCGGGATTATCTAAGCATCATGGTTTAGAGGTTCTCTTTCATAGCAGCTAAGTGTAAGCTCTTTAGTGTTAGTCATCTTTCATACCCATTTGATCAACCTTCCAAATCCGTATGAAGGAATAGAAAAAGCCAAAAGAAAAGTTAAAAGCCATATTATCAAAGAAAAATCAAGCAAACGGAAGCGAAAAGGCAATTATTCAATCAAACAAGTCAATCACAAACAAAAAGACGTGAAATTATTGGGCATGCACACCTATCCTCGTTGAAATCTCAAACTCCACAGTTGGCCTCATTACAAAGCTTGTGGTCCTTTGGGGTACGGTTGATTTTTCCAACCGCGATAGGAGGTCACATATTTACCATGCCTTTTCATGTCAACACCTAATCCTTGTTGTAGCGCTTATAGCTCTTTAAGTGAGGTCCCAAGGAACGGAAAAACATTGTCGGAAGGTAGGGTAAATCATTTAAATCATAGCATTTCATAATTGATATGGGATATCTTTATACTTCATTGGTTTGCCTTCACTAGTACCTACATAATCGGGTTCCATCACTCCTTAATGTTGAAAACTCCTAGTCTTGCCAATCTAATTAGTGCGACTTGATTTCGATAAAGAACTTTTTTCATCTTGGTGGCACCCATCTTTCCTCCCTTTGCAGCATTATATCCCCTTGTCAAACAAGCTAGATTCTATGTCTTTCCCATCTTCTTTACATCCTTTACTCCATATCGTTTTAGACATGTTAGCAATATGATAGGCATTAGGATTTAAGGACATTCCCTTATACCATTCCTACTTGAGTGTATTTTACATCTCTTAGATTTCACGATGTTTTGTCTCGATCAATTCTATCCTCGCTCTCTGATTTTTCCTAGCTGCATTAGGGATTCCGAGCATTACATCCTAGTGACTCCTTTATTTATAGTCATGTTAGTTTGGTTGACTTCTTTCCCGGCTAACATCTTACGTCATATATTCATAGGTCGGTTAGTGTGATTTTTTCGGCTACCCCTTTACATCCTTTGTTTGCTAGGCAGCGTTCAACCATCATGGAATGTGTTGAGGCCAGTTCAACCTAAAGTATTGACCCTTTTTCCTAGGTCAAACAAGCAATGCTAGGGTCTGGCACAAGGAAAAGGAAAATCAAGTTCTACTTAGCATTCCAGATTTACAAAACAACAAATCAGATCCAAAGGAACCTGTACAAACAGAACTAACATCCCCAGATTAGCCCTGGATACCTTCATAGCCCTTGCACGCATTCAGACCCAAACCTATCCAAGACAAACACATTTAGACCCAAATCTATCTAGCACTACCAAATTCATTTGTGCAGCACTTTCAAATTTCCAAATTTTCTATACACCTTGACAACTGCATTTTCAGCTTCTGTCCAACATCTCAGGACAGAGTTTCAGCTTCTGTGAATCTCATTGGGTCAGTTTGTTCCATTTCTATGCCCTAATCACTTTTTTGCTATTTTCTAGGATGAGGGAATTGTTCTAATTTACCAATTTTACCTAATTCAAATCTAATTAGAACTGCCACTTATTAGTTTCTGATTCATTCTCTTTTGATTGCATTATGCTATGTTATAATTCAATTAAAACATTACCAAAGTATTGCACTTAACGTATATATTTAAACACGGTGCACGACTTGCCTGAAATTCCTACTGTTGTTCTTGTTTATACTGGATGGTAAAATCCATTGATAATTTTAGTTGCTTGGTACCTCGTTCTCCTCAATCTCGGTCCTTCCCTTACCTTCACCACCATCTACCTTCTCCCCGCTAACAGGTTATTCTACACTTTGATCCCCTCTGCCAACAGTTCTCCCATTGTTTGGCTAAAGACCTCTCTCCTCAATGATCTTCTCACCATCGGTCCCACTCCCAAACAATTCTTTTACCACCAACCTCATTCCTCTCAATAATCCTCTCTCAAGCATGTCCTCTTTGACGACCTTCTCATTGCCGTTCTCGCTGACAAACATTTCTTCTTCGTTGTCAAATCTCCACTTCACAAACTTGTCAATCACCCTCTGTCTTTATTCACTATACTAGGTGTCACAAATTTTTCCACTCTTCCATGTTCAACCATCATCAAGATTGTTGGTTTCTTAACCATCTTTGTATTTGATAATCGTTGTTGTTACCCTGCCATTCTGTAAAGTAACTACCCTCTACGACTTTATCTTCCAGATGGTGAAAGAACAAACAACTTCAACTATGTCCTTGTGATCTGAAAATGGCACGTGATATTATAGTAATGCAATTACAGAATGGAACAAACCAATCACTGTTCTATGATAAATTTTCAGACATAATCACTTGGGAGTGAAGAGAACTGAAGAATAAATCCCAAGTGCTAAACAAATACCATTATATATGATAACTTTGATTCATCTCCATTGATATGCTAAATTAAATTGTACAACTATGGCAAGGACACCATAAAATGAGTTAATAAAATGTAATTTAACTTTTTCCACTCAAAGTAAAATTGGGCCAAAGGGACTTGAAAAATACATTCTCGAAACAATCATGGTGGAGCCTGCTTTATCTCTATCATGATAAGATGTGAAAAGTATACGAGAAGGAAAAGGGGAAGCATAAAACAAAAAATAAGGAAGAGCTGGAGAAAATCCACAAAGCAAATAACGCTTGAGATTAGTAAAGGTGGGCAAATACCAATGATGGAATAAAGAGAATAAACTCAAAAGCAAATTCAATCTATCATGTCCCTAAAATTCTAATTATGGTGATATTTAGTTGAGACTTCTAAGTCTGTGCTGCCTAACGGATCTCATGAATGTAAAGGTTTGCTAAGATATTGATATGACGATATTAACATCTTTGAGCATCCAACCAACACCAATATTTTATTTATCTTCTACCAACTAATAACAACCCCAAATTCCAAAACCAACGGAACCAAAAATGAATAGATACCATCATCAACTAGTTTGCAACTTACCAACAACCAAACATCAAAAACTACAATTGCACTAGAATGGTATAATAAGACATCTAATTTTTTTAATATCGTATTCTAAATGAATATGTAGAAGTCAATCCATCAAATGAATGTGGAGAGAAACTTTTGGCATGTATTTGTGTATATATGGGATGAGAGACGGTGACCACAAAAGAAAGGGTAGAATACGTATTAGCAGGTTCTTTGTCTAATGGTTGAGCTGTCTTGGCTAATAGCCCGATTAACAAAAATTTGAATTTACCTCCCCTTGCTACCAAGAGAATACAGTAGTTGGACGGTGGCTCCCACTACTCACATGTTTCATGGACTGCAAGGTTTGTGACCTCCCTTTTGGTGGCCTTGTTTGATGGTGGGTGATTCCCTTGTGGAGGTGGCTTGTTTATTGCCTACCAAAAACACATTATTAATAGTAAGAACAGAACCAATTAGAACAATGAAATATCAATAAATTTTGCCTACATGCTGCTTTCCCCCTAAGTCACAAGGTTCGTGTTTGTATTCGTGTTCGACAAGGATAAAATTCGGATTAAGTTCGACGAGGATAAAATTCGCCAAAAAAAATCGTGATTAAATTCGACTAATATAAATTAACAAACATAATTAATTAATTTGATTATATTTAATTTAATTTTTGATATTTGATATTTAAAAATATATATCATTTATTAAATTAATTTAAAATACTTTGAACTTTGTAAAAGTTAAAGCTAATGTTCTAAATATTAAAAAGTTAAAACTAAATAATAAAATACATAACATTTAAATAAAGCAATGAAAACATAAAAAATTAAAAAAGAACCGAACCAAAATAAATAAATAAAAGACTTTAAAAAACTAAACGTAAACCTAAAAACTTAACCTATGCTCGACTTGACCCAATAATGGCGGCGACTGCATAGAATGCCCTCCTTCTATGGCATAGACTAAGTATTGTTCTCCAGCTCCCAGTAAGGCAGCAGTTCAAGCACAAACCTAAACTTAAACTCTAATTGCGGCAAGGCAAGAGTTTAAGTTTAGGTTTTAAACTACTTCAATGGCCGTTGAGTGAGGATTGAAACGTGGAGCTTCGCTGGCTCGGGACACACAGTGGAGGGCAAATGGAGGGAGCATTGAATGCAAAAGGAGTCTTCCACCGCCGAGTAAAAGCTTTCAAACACGATTTTTTTGACGATTTTATGTGCCACAGTCACAATTTTTGGGGGGTTTTAAATTAAATCACATTACTTAGAATATTCGAATTTCATGCGGAATTTTAACGAATTTTTGCTATTTTATCAGAGTTCGTCAAATTTCGAATTTTTAGGTTCAAATTAAGGCGAATCCTATGACATAGCTTTCCCCCACCTATCCCTCAAATTTAATTTTGTTGATTTCTTTATTTTGTTCTTTGGTCAGCAATGCTAGTATTTAATGCCAATAGAAGCTGGCAGTCTTCTAGTATGGGTCGGTATCAGCACTCAAGAAGCTTCTGAGCAGTTTGGCTATATGGGACTCCAATACTAGCTTCTTGATTCTGTAACTGTATTATGATTACAATCTTCTTAAGAACTGAAAAATGATAATTTGGCATTTTCCTTGAAGCAGGTCCAGAACTATTGTACTATTGGCAAGAAAGAAGATCAATTTTGTTCAATTGTTTTCAGTTGACCTTCAAAAAGAATAACTAATTAGGCAGCACTCCAGAAACTGTATATAACGGAGTCTTAAGTAACCAGATAATTGTCTGGCACCTACATCCGTTGCCATTATCTTTACCCGTCTTCCCAACTGATTGCAAGGAGCAGGTATTCAAATTTGCAGACAAATTGACATCCAACTGGGTTCTTAGTTCAATATGGTTAAACATAACTTATTTCCACAGGTCCACTTTTGGGTCAGTGTGAGGGAGCAGTAAACAGGAGAACAAGAAAGGGGTCCCCTAGAAGTACCCCAAATCCTAGAAACGATATAGGAAAAGCGAATACGAAAACAGCATGGAGACAGAGATGGGACCGAGTAATAAGACGTGTCCTGGAACATGTTACCTAAGCGGCCGTAAGTCGTAGCTATATAAAGTTAAACACGCAATCAAGCATTTGCAGCAAGCAAATTGAGCGGGAAATGAGGGTTACAATACATACCTCGGTTGCGATCATAGGGAAATTGCCGGCATAGGAGCCAACTTTGGGTCCGCCCTTTCGCCAATTCAAGAGTTTGAAGGCGTCGGGGAGTCGGGGGAGAGGTCCAGAGCATCCGTTAAACATTTCGCAAGATGAGCTTCCTTGAGCTTATATGCGGCCCTCTCTCTGTCAAGTTGCGGCATTATGAGCCGAATTGCACTAAAATAGTCTTGGCCCGTGTACACATGCTCCAGAAATGTCCGTAAATGCTTCCGCTTCATCGCACTTTTTTGCTTCGCGCAATTGCCTCCAGCATCTCGCACACGAGGCTGAAGCTGACCGTTGAATCCGTCATCTCGTTCCTCAATTTTGCTGGTTTCCAAGCTATTTTTGGTTTTAATTCGGTGCAAGTTTAGCAGACAAGTGACACGAAGTCGTTCAAGTTTTTCGAGTGTTTTCGTTTTCGTTTGATTACCAGGTGATCAAATTTGAAGTCGTCAATGCCCTTCAAACGTCTTTCAACTTGTCATAGAAGGGTGCTTAAAAATTTATACTTCAAAAAAAAAAAAAAATTACCCGTCAAAATTAAAAAGTGGTCATTTATATTGATTTTTCATTAGAAGGGCCAAGTCAAAAAATAACTTTTCATACAAATATTATGCCATATTAATTTTATAACTATTAGAGTTATTTTATTAAATAAATAATATAATAATACATATTATGAAATTACGTCAACGTATCCTTTGGATCCCGATTTTCTCCACTACTTAAGCAATTAAAAGCAGAGAGTCGAGTAATTTAAGGAAACATATAAATCGGTGATTTAGTACACCCAACACCGTGAGAAAAATCTAATGATTTCTTATTACGCCCATATTTATGCAATTAAATTTAAGATATGTTTAGATAACCGGGGATTAAAAATAGAATATTATAATAACATTCCTCAAGAAATTAACTCCTCACGAGTCTCCATGCCTATCGAACATCATGCATTGAAATTTATTACCAATTATGACATACCAATCCTTCCACTTCTCCTCATTCTTTTTGGGTATTTATAATGCATGTCTCTGCAACTGATGAGCTTTTTTGACACTTGTAAAATAATATGGGAAACTTTTGTTTGAAACTTGTGAGTAAAATGGGAAATACCGTAGTTTAAATAGAAACAAAAAACAATAGTAAATTTCTATCTTAACTTCCTAATTTTGTAGAAATCCATTTTTGTCCACATCTAATGTATACGGTTGCTGAAATTTGTCCATTTCTTAAATCTTGATTCTTATTTGTATGGTTCTTGTCCACAACCATACACAAACAAAAAAGAAAAAACCAAGCCCATTCAAGCAAATGCAGTCTGCAGACAGGTTTTTATGCTAAATAAATGAGGTCGTAGAAAGACCGACCTAAATATATTCTGTTGTGGAGGTTTTTCTGTTTATTTTTGCTGGGTTTTTCTTGATAGCTGGATTATTTGAGGACTCCTCCAGGCGAAAAATTATCCTTGTATTCCAAGATAGTTTAAGGTATGTAATATTTTACCTTATTTAATTTTTTGAAGTCTCGAAAATTGTTTTTTTATGTTATTACAACATTTATAGGATTATCAATAACTGGATCATGGATGTGCAAATATTAATCCGTGAATTCTTGTTTTTAATATTCTATATTTTTTGATTCATTATTTTAAAATATTGTTTGCATTATAAATTGTAGAAAAAGGAAGACAAACAACTCTTGTTGATGCATTCAAATTGAGACAAGATTCGTGGTCTTCAAATCCAGTGGATGATAATGACCATCTCATCAACAATGATGTTGAAAATATCGAAGAAGAAGAACCTTCATCGCCGAAGAAAGGTAAGTTAACCACTACTAATAGGAAATTTAAGCCTTCATGGAAGTTTGTGCATAAATGGTGTTATTGTGTCATAACACCAGATGGAAAAGAAAGGATCAAGTGTTTGTGGTGTGTCAAATACAAAACAGATACTCCATTTGCCACATAGGGTAGTACTACAATTCAGTTGAGTGGATTGAATGGTCATGCAAATTCAGAGGCCCATAAGAGAGCAATACAACTTATGGAGTTTGAAAACAAAAAATCATGTTTACCAATAACAAAGCATGTTGAACTTATGGTTGATGCTGAAAAATCAAGAATAATCAGTGTTATGGAGACAATGTATTTTATAGCTATTAAGGATTTACCTTTAGAAGTTTATAAAGACATGTGTGATTTACATAGATACAAAGGAACTCCTAACATGCCATTATCTGATGAATATTCAACATATACAAATGTTGCTTCTGGAAAAGAGTTCTTATCTGCTGCAAAAAATCTTTATTGGGAAAAACTTAAGGCAGAAATATTTTGCAGTCCCTTTTATGCTATTTTGGTTGATGAAAGTACAGATAGGACAATGGAGAAACACCTAATTATCTATGTTAATTATTTGAAAAATGGAGGGAATGGATCATGTGTGACTAGATTTCTTCGTCTCCTCAAAATAAAAGATGGAACTGCACAATCTATGTATGAATCCTTAACAAATTTGTTATCAGAAATGGAGCTGCCAAAACACAGGATGGTAGGATTTGCATCAGATGGAGCATCCTCTATGAGAGGTTTACATGGAGGTTTAGCTACTAAGTTAAATCATGAAATACCCCACTTGGTTTCCATTCATTGTGTTGCACATCGTGAAGCTCTAGCTGTTGTAGATGCTTCACATGCTTTCCCTGAAATTGAATACATTGATAAATTTGCAAATAAAATATATTCATGGTTGGGGAAGTCAGCAAAAAGACATGGTGAACTCAAAGAGTTAATGGAATTATTTCAAATTGATAGGTTGCAGGTTCTTCAAATCCATCATGTCCGTTGGTTATCTAGAGGGCAAGTTATGGTTAGACTTGTTAAGTTGATGCCAGCATTACTACAAGAATTCAAACATGGTGACACAAAATTGTATGAAATGGGAACAATATTTCAGGTTCAATTTTGTATGCATTTGCTTGCAGATGTTCTCAGTGAATTAAATAAGCTAAGTCAACGATTTCAAGAGGAGAATATTGATATCACTATCATTGGTACTCAATTAGATGTACTTATTGAGATTCTAAAAAGGAGATTTCTTAAGTTCACCTTTGGAACAGGTTCTCAATATGTTTCTAAATATTTACAGAAGGCTCAAAATGGATGTTTGGAGTTTGTTGATTGCACAGGTATTTCACATGTACATAACCTCAGGTTTGAATCTATACCTAAGACACTTGGATCTGGCACTCTGGAGGATAACATTCATTTGGGTAAAGCATTTGTTCAGAAGATAATTGATTGCCTCAATATTAGGTTTGTTGACATGAAAATCTTTAATGTTGCAAAGATTTTTAGTCCTCGTTGTTACTTTGATGAAGAGGATGGGCGAGACATTGAAATACAAAGGTGGTTGGAAAATTTATGTAAAAAAATTGATGTTGGTGATGCTCCAATAATTGACACAGAAAAATGTCAAGGAGAATTAGACAGTTTTGTTGTGAATCTACATAAAGCACATCCAAAGAAGACTATGTTCAAGGCATGGGAGCAATGTGGAGAAGATGAAATGTGGAAAGATTCATTCCCTAATTTAATGAAACTATGGCAAATAGTTCTCACACTTCCAGCAAGTACATCAGCTTGTGAAAGAGGATTTTCCAAGTTAAATCACATTAAAACTATTGAGAGGTCTAGACTTTGTTTGGATACATTAGACACATTAATGTTTTTATCTCTTTCTACACCTCAAAATTTGGATATAGTAGATTGGAATGAGGTATATGAGGAGTGGAAAAGAATGAAATCTCGTAGACCTCTTCCTTTGAGTAATGCAAGCTGAATATGTAATCACTTTGTTGAATCTTGATTATTTTATTTAACTATTTTCAAAAAAATTGGTTGATTGTTCAATATTTAATAATTTTGACAATTTTTATATTTATTTTATATAAAATAATAATAAATATATAGAAAGGTAATTAAGATTTTCTTTTTTCAATTGAAGGGCAATCTATTTTATAATCTGTCAGTTATGAAGGGTCAAGCTTAACCTAGCCTTTCAAATTAAAATATGGGTAGCCCTTCAAATTTGATCACTGCCTAGAATGACATTATTCCGCCGAGGGACTACATTTACGAAGAAGATATTTTTACGTTCACGAGGGTATTATTATGTTGTAGAAGAAGAAGAAGAACGTCCATGAGGCTATCAAAGACAACCTATGGGATAAATGAATTCACTAATGAATGACTACATTTAATGACATCCACAACTCATTATAAAAGACAGAGAACCACAACGCTAAGATATTTTCAAGTTTCTTTCGATGTCAAATATTTTTATTATAAATCTTGACTAGGAAGCCTACGATTTTGTGGAATCTTTCCTCATTAAATAACTCATTCAGGTTTCCCACCTCAAATCATATTGTAAACGGATGTCCTCATATGCTGCACATTCCAAAACAAAGTGTCATTCAGTGTCAACCACCCCTTTACTGCAAAAAATACAAGTTCTTTCTTCTCAATTTTCTTTGGGGACCATCCATCTGCCTATCTCACACCTAAGATGATGTGATTTAGTCCTCAACTGAGTCACTAACATCCTAGCCTTACCCTTAAGAGTAGCTTATAGATACATTTTTTCCCCATGCTCCCATGTGGGGTTGAACTCTTTAACATAGTACTTTTTTAAACCAATTTTTTTGTCTTCATGGAAGTCCTAAATTTACTTAAGACAAACTTTTTTATTTCTATATGGCAACATCCAAAAGAGAGGGCAGTTGGTATTATGATATAAGTAACCAAGTGTGACTCGAGATTGACCCTCCTTTATTTTTCAAATTAAAAAGTGATTGAGATATGGGAATTGATCTACAAACTATCAAAAGATAGCTTTCCATATGTTTCTTTTGGCCTCATGGATGTCAAAAGATATTTATCTATTTTTATATTAATAAAATAAATAGTACATTTGGATGAGACTAATAGAAATGACATTATTATTAGCATAATGACGCGTTATTTTACACACGAGAACTCCAAATATTATAAGAAGTGAGATCGACACTTTGTGAAGACTCGTATTCTTCTCTTAAGAAGGATATTTTAGTCTATAGTAGGATCGAGAAGATGCTTATTGATAGGAGACTTCAATGCAAGGACAACAAACAACCAAGAAAACATCTTAGGAAATAATGAGGATGTAGATATGAATTCACTTTGGATGACAGAAGAGAAGGAAAATCGACAATGGTCCAAGGTTTCAAATGATAAACATGGGGGTGTTACACATTTTGAGAAGAACTATTAGGTTTGTGCAACACTTGTTGGCTCGAAAATCATCGGCAGGAAAATTTATGGATAGATAAGGCAACGGTGTGCAGGGCATAGCCCCTCTTTGAGCAATGAAAGTTTAAATCGGTTTATTGCTATTCTACCGGCAGGAATCTATGCAAGTCTCACAATATTCTGCCTTCAGGGGTTGGGATCTCATCCCAGTAGAGTAGTTCCGATGAAGAACAGAAAGGAATGAAGGAAGGAAAGGAAAGAAGACAGATCTGAAGGGAGAAAAGAAATGAATTCCAAAGTAGAAAGGTCGAGGGTCTATGTTTTAGGTGGTAGTAAAGCAGAGCCAAACCTACTTACATAGACGAACAAAGCAATCTTGATGAATAAATGACAATAAAAGCAGTAGATCCAACAGGATGAACACATAGATCTGACGTAAGAAAGATCTAATGCATATAACACATGTATTCAGCACAAAGTCTAAATATTGTATTAATATTTCTTTCTGTTACAAAAAGCTCAAAGTCTTTTCTTCTCACTTCTATTTTTCATCTAAAAGATATCCACTACCCAAATACAACAAGTATTTGAGTATTTATAGAAGAAGGAGAAGAAGGAAGGCAAAAAGGAACCAACCACCTATTTACATAAAATATACAAAATATCTACAAAAATATCTCAAAGTCATGTTGACTTTTGACAACTTGATGGATGACATCATCCCATGGTGCAACATGGATGATGTCATCATTTGTGCCAACATACTTTAGACATTTTACAAAAAGAAAGTCAAAGGAGAGAGAGAGAAGAGAAAGAATTCATTCATCGTCGTCATCCTGCGGCTGAAAGGGGGTATCTTGCTTCTGCTGCTGCTCAGGTGACGAGATGTGGAATTGGGCACGGTATTCCATGAACTTGCTGATCATGGGCTCTAGTTGATCCTGGGAAGGATCCTTGTGTCGCTCGCTGATCGCCTCACAAGTCTCCCGCTCATCTATGAGCTTCTCTGGGAGTTTGGAATATTCTTTCTTTGCTTCTATTAGGAACCCGATGAAGTCTCCGACAGGCCAGGTTATTGATGGATTCCGCATCAAAAGTGACCTCTGGCCCCAGCCCTTGTGAAACGATCTCCTTGAAGATCTGAATAGTTTCATCAACTTTCCTTAAGGCGAAAGAAGGAGTAAGTAACCCTGGAGACATGTTGAGAATGATTTGTTCCATTTGGTGCATCGCGTCCAGGGCTTCTTCCTTTACCTTATCGATCTTTTCAAGGACGAATTCCAGTTGATCCATCCGGTAATCCAGAGTGGAAAGGATTTTATTGAGGGCCCTGGGATGACCGAAAACGCCGAACTTGACCAGATCTTCGACTGAACAGTCGAACATTCTTTGAAAGGTCTCACGCTGCAGCCTAGCATGGTCCAGCTCTTCTGATATGGGTCCTGCTAACACTGGAGTTCTTTGTTCACCTTGTTGATGTTTAGGTACAAATCGGTGAACTTGGCGATTACGCGTTCACTGTCCTTGAGGATCTGGCTCCTCCAAGCGGAAACTGCCAGGCCCTGCTCGCCGATCTTTACATATTCATTAATTTTATCCTGGCTCAGAGGCTCAGGAGTCTCGGCGGCAGTTGTGGGAGGTGCACTGCCCATCTTCTGTAAGGCTTGGAGCAGATGTTTATTTTGCTCTTTCAAGTAGCCTTTTCTCTTCTTTTGCTTCTTGAAGCTTCTTACAGAGGGCGTCAACTGCAAATAGGGCCTCTCCCTGAAGGCTTTCAGAAGACGTACCCATTGTGACCTGAGTCACTGTGTAATCTGTCGGAGACAGATCCTTTTTATCCTTCAGAGGATTGGGGTACGCGATCTCCATTACCCTCTCTCCTAAAGCACTCTGAGAGAAGCGTGTGATGGGCTTCTACTTCTTTACCCCTTTTGACGGGATCACGGAGAAGTCCATCGGAGCGATGGGAACTTTTCTTTTCTGTTGACTTAGGTGCTGGGAGATCCAAGCTAGACTTATGGGAGAAGGACCAGAAACAGAGAAGGGGGCAGCTGCAGTAGTAGAAGGGAAAAACGTGGAGACACTTGGAGGCGGCATCGAGAGGGAGGCCGAGGAAGCGCTCACGGGAGGAAGAGATACTGTAGGAGAGGAAGACGTAGGAAGGGAAGGGAGCTCAGAGATGAGGGAAGAAATGGAGGGGGACAGATCCGCGAGAGAAGAGAAGATAGATGAAGAAGCAGGAGGAACAGTAGAAGAAGGGGGAGAGGACACGACCAAAGGAATGGTCACCTGGGTCACCTGAGGAGGGGAAGGAGGGGAAGGAGAAGGAACATAAGGGACCTCAGTTGTTACAGCAGTGGTGACATCCTGAGTGGATGGGCCTATTGGAACATCTTCCACTGTTTCTTTCTCTGGGGAAGCCAGAGTTACAACTTGTTTGGGTGCAGTGGAAGGAGGACTTTCAGGAGCTTCCTCTTGGGTGGAGTTGGATTCACCCTCTTTGCCTTTTCCTTTGCCTTTTGGCTATTGTTTAGCCCAAGGAGGTGCGTTGCCCAACAGAGATGTTGTGAAATCGACCCCGAGGTAGATGAGCCCATTCATTCGACACCAATGCTCTGTTCTGCGCAGAGTTTCCTTGACCCTTTCCTCAATTGTCTGAGGTGCTTTGGTTCTATCAATTATCGCGAAAGGCCAATCATCCCCACCTGTGTCAAGATACACTTGATCCACTTCCTCCTCAGTAGTTTGGTAGCCTTTGGGGACGATGGCCACCCCATATTGGATGATTTCTGCCAAGGCCAAACGAGAATGGTCCTTCCTCCTGATCTCCACTTCGTGATATATGTCAATGTAGATATCCTTGATCTGAGGGATGTGGATTGGATCGAGCTTAGCCCTTGGCAGACAATTTCTCGGGTCGAAGGTGGGCCTTGCGAGAAATCATGTTTCAGATTCAGCAGCTCCAGTTCTGCAAACATATCTTTTGCCTTGTGGTGAGTGAGACACGTATATCTACCCACTATGAGGGGGAAAGGAGTTCCACCCTTCTTTCTCTTTAGGCACTTTTCATGGTAAGTAACAAGCTGCCTCGACAGCTCCAACAGGATCAACTTGGGCCCGACATATCTTGGCAGTCTAGTCGGTTCCCCCAAGAAATTGACTGCCCTTAGATAGGTAAACGTGGGGAATTGAGTGAACAGGGCCCCCCACTTCTCAGTAGCTGCTACTATGCTCTTGGTCGTTCGACCGTGAGTCATATTCGACCTCAACAGGTAGATGATGAAGTAGAAGAATGCATCGTTGATCTTTGTGAATTGGGGGATGCTATTTTCCAGCTTCAGCTCTGGATAGTATTCATAAATTTTAACTTGGGGCCAAACCCCACACCGCATCAGAGCTGGATAGTCCCTTTCTGAAGCTGCAGCATAGACCACGTAGGAGTTCATATAGAACCTCCCGTTGTGTTAAGTTGTAGCTGCTCCGATATTGTGCTGCTTATGATTTCTACCCATTCAAAGCGTTGATCGGGCACATTTTTGTTCATTGTTTCAAGGTACCGCAACATCCACTTGTGAAAATAATGGGCGTCAGGAAGCCCGAAGACTCTGCTCAGGAACGTAATTGTGTCGCTGAGTTCCTCTGAAAAGTCACTGCGATGAATGACTTGTGGCCACCGAGTCACTACTTTTTTGTTCTTCAGATAAACTTCATTCATCAGCTGCATGCACTGATCTTCATTGTCGTCCCAGGCCTTGATGCAATCTTGTTGGCTGACGGCCACAAAGTGCCGGTGATGAGGAATGCCGAGCATTATCTCAAAGTGGCGGGCAGTGAGGTTAATTATAACCTCGCCCTTCTCACCATGGACACATCTTGTGTCTTTGTTGTAGCATCGGGCTACCACCATCATAAATTCATTGTTTACGGCACTGACTGGGATCCCACCAGCAAGGTGCAGGGCACTGCCTATCAGCTTGTCCATCCATGGACTTCTCGTGACCCTTTGGGTTCTGGCCCAGAATTCCTCCATATCAATATGACCCAGCTCTGAGTCTCTGATGTCTAGGTCACACTCTACTTGGGACTCGGGCATTCTGACCCTCTGATACTTATACTTCATTTCTTCTTCTGTGAGCTTGGCCTTGCCTTTAGATTTGATAGGTTTCTTGCTTGATGTTGACATATGTTCTTCTGAACTTAGTTGCTGATCTGCAACAATAAGAAGTGAAACCCAACGCAAGAAAGCCATGTCAACTTATCGATTTTCCATTGAAATGTTGACAGAAGAAAGAGTTAGCAATTTAAAGGCCTCAGGGCGCAGGGCGCATGAATACTACTGCAGCTACAGGGCTAAATAGTAAGGCGCACAGGAAAGGGCTGTTGTAGGGGATAAATCGGTGCCAAAGGCGCATGGCGCATGGATACTGCATGTTACATTTTTGTTGTAATAACAAGCGCGCTGCACCATATGTATGCATTTTATAAAGGGCACATGGATTCTTTATGTTGACATGGGAACAGGATGCACAGAAGCACATATAATTTTCATGTTGCATGGAACTTCGGTGTGCCAAAGGCGCATATAAGGTTTGTGTAACATATGCTTTTTGTGCACTTAAGGGAACTTGGCGTGGCGCATGAAAGGTCTGCATGACATGTTGTTGTTGCAATGATGGATGCGCCTGCGCCGTTTAAAGCTTTGCACTTGGCGCGGATAATTTCTATGTTGCACACATGCAGGGTGCGCCACAGGGCGCAGGTTTTAGCGATGCAACAAATGAATTTGGTGCGTCATGAGGGGGCGCGAGGAAAGTGTTTGTAACAAACTAAGGCAGTGCGCCTTGAGGGCGCAACTTTTCACGATGCAGCAGGCAGGGAATGTGCGCCATTGGCGCGGCTGCTCTTTGTGTAACAGGGGCGACAGATGCGCCATTGGCGCAACTGTTCTTTGTGTAACAGGGGTGACAGATGCACCATTGGCACAACTGTTCTTCATGTTGCAGGGTGTGCCAATGCGCCAAAGGAGAAGAAAAATACAGTTTTCTTTTCAAGCATCAGTTCTCTCTCTGAGGGGTTTCTATGTGGTTAAGCCTCCTTTTGCAGGGTCGTTTGGGGTGATAGAAATGGCTTTAAACAAAGGGTTCCAAGCTAATATTTCAGGACAGAGCTTCCTCTACCAGCAGATCTGGAAAGAGGGGGAAGATCATGTGGAAAGACAAAGCGGGGGCAAGTTCATGATTTCATTCTTTTCAATCCAATTCATACCCACAAGCAGCCAAAAACCACAAACACGAAGCACAAAAGAAAGAGGACCTCTTACCCAGATATTTATAATGAAGAAATGTGCAAATGGGTCCACAAAGCAATTCGAAAAGCGAGTGGTGTGTGCAGACAGGTACAGAGAAAATCACGTGATTTACGTTGGTGATAATGACAGCGCAGACGTGCCTATTTATAGGCGAGGAAGCAATAAATGCGCCACCAACTTTTTAAGTGGCGCACCAAAAGAGCTGTCGACACAAGAAAACATGCACCCTTTGGCGCACCAAAACGCTTGTCAACACGATAATATGTGCACCTATGGCGCACCGAAAGTGGTGTCGACAGAGGAATATGTGCACCCTTGGCGCACCAAAAAGGGGCGCAACAAAAGATATGTTGACAGGAAGGCGCACGCGCCTTGGCGCATGCAGGAAAGACTCAACATAGAGAGGCGCACCAAAACGCCTGTTGACACAAGAAAACATGCACCAAAGGCTTTAAAGGGGGCGCATGAACATTTGATGTTGCATTGTCATTATATGCGCCCGACCAAAAAAGAACAAAAACGGCTAAGTTCGGAAAACTAGATTTCCGGAAAGGGATTTTGCAACGTTCCGAACGCAAGGAATCCCTGACGAGGGATCGGAACAAAATTTTCGGTAGGGTTATCTGTAAAATTGCCCTTGCCAATTTTACGGGATAACAAACACACAACTCAATTATATGAAATGGTGTGAGTAAATGGGAAAGATCATGAAAGTTTACATGTAAGACTTACAATGGATCGTAAACGATTGTGTTATCTACTCTCAACATTGTGTGGATAGGATAAAAGAGCTAGAAATTGAAGATTCTCTTGTGGAACTTAAATTAGACTCCAATGTCAAGAAGACAAACACTTGACGATCACACTGCTGGGGTCAAGTAAAGTAAGCCTTTTTCTAAAGGAAACATCCTCTTGAAAGAGGAAAATTGACAAGCTTTTAGAGTGGCACTAAAGAGAAAACTCCAAGAAAAGGAAAGTAAAGGAGCACCTATCATTGGTAGATTACACTAAGAGCGAGAGGATAATACACACTCTTTAAGAAGCCTTAAAAACAAGCAAGAGATCTAAACCCAAATAGAATAAAAGAAATAGCTTCCAAATAAACCCATGGTACAATGAAGAGTGCAAGGTAGTGTGAAGGACATTAAAGGAGCTTGTCGGCAGAATAAAGGAAAATAAAAAAATATATGGGCAAGTGGTGAAGAAAATAAACACTAGAAGGAAGGAGTTGGTTTATTTGGGGAACACATGAACTAAAGAGGTTTGAAGGGAGCTTCAAAAGAAGTATAAACAAAAAGATAACAATATAACAACAAGCTAATGGATGGAATATTTAAAGAAGTTGTACGAGCATGAAAATGAAAAAATACTCTTACCTTTTTCTTTGTTAATGAAGAATTTTTCACAAATGAAGACATCATATAAAGGATAAAAAGATATTAATAGGTAAATACCACGACATAAGCAACCTTCAAGTGGAGCATCTAAAATAGGGAACATATATCCTTGTATCTCAAATGAAGGAAATTTCCAATGAGGCCATTCAAAATGCATTCCTGATGAAATGGAGAATAGCTTAACCATACCTTTGTTTAAAAGCGAAGATGTAAATAATTCCTCAAATTATTGAACACTCATTATCAATCCTCTTTTTGTAATGTTTTTTGGGAGTATGATAGAGTGAAAAATTAACAATTGGGTGAAGGAAAGAGAAAAGAGAGCAAAGGGCAAGCAGGCTTTAGAATCAAACACTCAACCATCAATTATTGTGTTATGCTTAGACGCCTAGTTGAAAAGGTTTGGGATAAAAAGATGATGCATATTGTTTCTTTGCAGATTCCAAATAGGCATTTGGCATGATGCCAAAGACAATATTATGGAGTATAATGGAATAACTATGGGTTCCAACATAATGCGAGTAGCGATTCACAAATTATACGAGTAAGTGAAGGCTAAAATCAAAATGCGGGAATGACTATCTAATTGTTTCGAGAGTGATATAGGCATCAAACAAGGTTGCCCCCTTTCCCTGACTTTATTTGCTTTATGCATTGACAAGTTATAGGAGTGGATAAAAAAATGGAAAGTGGTCCACTTGGAAAAATATGTGGTAAAAATCCTACTATATGCAGTTGACTTAGATCTAATGGCAGAGACAATACAAGATTTAAGAGATCACCTTTGTTCTAGATGTCTTCTATATAGAAGTGAGGATGGAGGTAAACATTGACAAAACCATAATTATGATTTCTCGGTGAAAAGAAAGAAGAAACATCTCAACTTTTAGTTTTCTCAAGGGTCTCTTGAAGTGGTGTCAGATTACAAATATCTTGGCCTCGATTTTCATAACAAACTTAATTGGGATACCTGTAGGATTAAGAGAATACGAGGATGGAGAGCTCTCTATGCACTCTAAAACAAGTGAATGGATGTTGAGCTAAGGGATTGGAAGATTGCCGGGTTTTTTTTGGGTTATTTGTCATGTCGATGGTATTGTATAGTTGTTGTAATGCCCACACATGAAGGACCAAAACACAAGACCAAATAAACTAGGATAATTAATTTTTTTGTCTTTCATTACTTGTTATAAGACAACACATGGGCTTACTTAGAAAAACTCCACATCACATGAGACACTTGTACAAACATGAACCCACTTATACAACAGGATAACACAAGATGCACATCAATGTCTTACTTTCTCAAATGACGAATACCAAAACAATGACCCAACCACAATATGAACTCAAGGATAGGCATGTTCCATAACACATCATTTTCATGGTTTGCCTCTTTGGTACACCTAAGTTCTCATTTTTTAGCCTTATAGGTTTAAAGAGAATTTATCATGTAAAGGCATATATTCCCATTCTCGAGACTACATTTTATTTATTTTGTATTACATTTAACTTATAATGAGTTCACTTATTATATTGTCTATCTGTAAAGCTTTGCATGTAATTTTTCCGAGAATATTCTTCTACCCTTTATTCAAGAATATTCCATTATTTTTACTTGAGATTATAGTTTTGATTAAAAAAATTTACAAAGTTTCTTGGTGTAAAACATAATATTGAAAATAAAGAACCCATGTGGAGAGTTTGAGGAAAATGTCTCTTGGATGTAAGCACACTTCATGACTCATTAATGCAAGGTGAGTCTTCCTAACCGGCTGTGTAAATGAAAGGCTAACCGCTCCCATGGGGCTTAGGGGATTAGAACTTGGGTGTGTGGCTAGCGAGCACTCAGACCCCACCATCAGGCCACACCTTTGCATCCGACATAAACATAGATGTAAATTTACAAGATTCAAATGTGATCCTTGCTATTTACATTTTCCACATATTATTACCTGATCACACTACATTTTTCATAACTCTCAAACTATTTCCATTATGTTTTGGTGCATGAAATCTATTTATTTCACAAACCAAAATTCAAACAAGCCCATTAGTTTTTACATTTTCTCAAAAGTTTTACATTTACAATTTCCCTCCATGCATCTCACAAAGCATCATCTTGCAAAGATCGCCATATCATAGCCTTGTTTTAGTTTTTTCTCTTTTTGCAATTAATTTGTATAACTCCATTATTGGTTATAACATTTTTAAAAGCATACGAGACCCCAATACTCAATCTCGGGACATAAGTTCTTGCTCACTAAAACACATTTACTTGACATTATATTTCACTTCCATTACATAAGGGAATACTAACATGAAATCAAGAGGGAAGGAATTTAGGTCTAAGAGTGGCAAAATCTCATTTTCCATCTTCGTTACAACGTTTAAACATCTAGAATGCACTCCATGTCCGGAGCTGATATTAAAAATGGTCTGGAGCTGATAAAAAAATGGTTTGAAGTCGATAAAAGAATTGGTCTAGAGCTGATAAAAGGAATGGTTTGAAGCTAATAAAAGAAATGGTATGGAGCTGATAAAAGAAATGGTCTGAAGCTGATATAAGAAACTGTCCGAAGTTGATAAAAGAAATGGTTCGGAGACGATAAAAGGAATGGTCTAAAGTGATAAAAGAAATGGCTTGGAGTTGACATAAGAAATAGTCAGGAACCGACATAAGAAATGGTCTGAAGCTGACATAAGAAATGGTATGGAGCTGATAAGAAATACAAATCCCATCCACAACCAGACTCTTAAGAGATCTTTCAATAAAACAACTCACACTTGTGTCACCATAATCCCTCCAAAACACCCAAGTACAAGGATTATAATGTCTGAATTTAATTTGAGTCAAGATTCTCTTTGAGGTAAAAGTGTGAGGGAACCACCGCACTTTACGGCTCACCAAAGTTTGTTTGATCACAATACAAATATGTAAAAAGTATATTCCCTAATTGCCTTTACAATCCCAAACACTTACATTGATTAGTCCTTCCATGGAAGCTTAGATTCTAAGACACCTATTAGCAAGACATGTCCAATTTGGATCATTATTATATCGTTATTTCACTTAAATCCCATTGAAGGGAATTACAAAATACTCTCACCTTACTCAAAGGGTAACAATCTCAAGGATCATTAGATTAGGCACATTTAGATAACATTTAAAGTAACATCCTAAAAGTGGTTAATTCATAACCCTTCCTATATAAGGTGGTTTCGTTTCTTTTGTTGATAAACATACATGCTTCAAACAAGATAACAAAATTGGTGATCTTATCTCCTCCAAGCTAGGAGGTACCAACAAGTATAAAAAAACTAGGCTTGTCCTTTAAATTTCAATTTTATATGTTATGAAGGCTCATGCATAAGGGGAACCCACACTCAATGTTCATTCTAAGGTCATCCTTTTGATTTGGTTCTTTTCTTCTAAGTTTCCCAAGTATTTTGTAAAGCACACAAGAATATATATTCATTACTTTCACATAAGAACACATTATAAAATGGTCATTTCATTTCTAGTTAATAAGTACATTGACACCATTAGCAACATATAAACCTATATTCAAAATCACTCCCAGAATAGAATGCCCATTTTTCTAACATACCAATATGCTAACAATTTCTTACTCATCACAAAAATAAATAAAAACCTTCATGTTTATAACAATAGTGTTGATTTTCCATTTACAATTACATGTGTTTCAAAGATAACAAGTTATTACAAAAACACAAGTAACTATACAATTTCTTCTTGTCACAGGTACCTGCAACCATAACATGGTCAACACAACACTGACATGGTACCTTCCTATAATCTAGCACAATTTCACGATTTCATAATTTTCTATTCATAATGAAAACCACCCTTTACACACATCAAATAAAAATGCAATTTCACTTCACTTTTAAAGCTAAAGAGAGAGATAGAGAGATGAAAGAGAAAATACCATTTTTCCCATAATCAATTTTATCAAAAGAAAGTTCCATATAGTCATATATAAGTGTTTACAAGTTTCTTGATAGATATTTTACTCGAGTAAGGTCCTATGACAATTTTCCCCATTTTGCTACAATTTTATAAAAAGTGTCGAATTTAGTCAAGTAGCTCAAAAATTTGTGTTCAAAAGAAATCTTTGAGACTCAAACAAAAAAGAGTCAAATTCCCACCTACTCCCCTATATAGAGGGAAACCCTTGGGAGCGACAGAACCCAAAATTGACGAACAAGGTTCAATCGGTGACCATCTTTCTGGAGCTACTAATCATAATTACACCCGAAAGACCTCATCACCCAACGACCAAGGCCTACAAAACCCACTTAAAAACTAGTTTGTAAAGTGATTTTATCATAACTAATGATTGGTAGTGATTGTCATGGATAAATACTAGAGGTATGTGGAGGTTGAATTCCATTTCTCCACCTTAGGCCTAAAATGCAAGCCAATGCCAAACTGAACTTTTAACTTTCAGCAGTTGTTTCAAAGCTGCGAAAAGGTCAATAACGATCCTAACCGCATGACAATAAAAGGTCAAAAAACAATTCAAAGTCATTCTAGAGTTCGGTGTAACAATCCACATAATAGGGAACATGGTAAAAGCTCGACTTTCCCATTTCGGGGTTTGTCGAGATATTTTGCATGTCACTAAAACATGTTTTATTAACGTTTTGCAAGGTCACCAAGAGGTAAGTTTAAACTAAAATTCAAGTTCAAATTGCCAACCATTTGCATGTCTTGATATCTAGTACTATTATCAAAAAATTTCCAAACATCTCAAGAGGTAATTTGGGAGCTAGGTTTATGTTCAAAGTAACTTTTCTAGTTGCATATAAAAAGAGGTAAATTTGCTATTAGCGATTATGTCTCATTTAATTCACCGAAAGTTAATCTTCTTTGATTTGATTTTCAACACCATTACAAATAGGAAAAACTAGAAATGTTAGATCATGCAAGAAAGAGGTAAGATAACCATTCTTGATAATAATCGAATTAGGGTATCTTTGGGCTCCAAGCGATCCACATTCATGACCCTCGAGACCACAATTTGATAAGGCATTTTGTCAATCAAATTCTTGTCTCTTCATTCCATTCTAATTTTTTAACAACAACAATAATATGATTTCAAAAAATCTTAGCAACATTTGAACTTGATTTGATTCAATTAGAATTAAATCTAAATATTTCAGAGTCACTATTGAACCAAATGATGTATGAATTTTGAAACGACGAAATGACACAAGCAATCTGAGATGTAAGATTTGAAACTCTAAGCAAGAAGTAGAGAAAGAGGACTTAGCTAATTTACACTTGATCCCAGACTGTTATAGATTGGGAAAAGTGATGAACAAATTGTGTAGAGTGTCATTATGGCTTGCAATAAATTTTGAAATGTAGGAACAAGACCGTCTAAGGGTGCTTGGGCATTGAATACCTCGTTTGGGCACCTGTGATTGTGCAAATAGTCTAAACTTGGTTTTCAGTGTGTCATAAGGTCATCTTCGTTTCTCTATGTTGATCACCTAGCGATCACACAATGGTTGCCTAGGGTACATGTAACCTACAAAATATAAGTTCACCTATAAAAACCCACAAAACTACATCAAACCTAAGATGCGATGTGGGGTGTCAGTTGACCCCGACGGTCACCCCGAGAGTGAAATTACGACCGAGCGTTGCACTACATCTTAGAATCCATGTAGTTCTTGTGAGTGTGTGTAGAAATGGTGCTTTAGGATGCCCTTGTGCAAGTGCACTTGATAGCGGGAATTAGCTAGATGTAGCAATGTAGTAAAATGTATGGATAGAATAGAATGAACTTCTCCTTCCTATGTTTTGTATGCAAAAAATGCATTTCATTGTCCCTTGAATGAGTGGTAGATGGATGCCTTAAAGTGCTTTAGGTGTCTTTTGGATGTAAGCGATGATAGTAATGCTTAGTGTTTGGTCCCTCATTTTGATCACATAACTATGTATTTATATGATTTCCTTGTTTGAATTTCGGAATCGATAAATTGGAAGGCCGACCCATAAGTAGGAAAGATGCCCAAAAGATAAAAGAGGCCCAAAAGGAGTGAGTAATGTGGAAAGGGTTAGGGCGCCGAGCGCTCATGTCTTGGCTAGTGTGTAGAGCCATAAAAGATAAATGAGTAAAATCTCGACCGAGTTGTATGGTGTGTAAAACAAAATACAAAACAAGAAACATAAAAAAAAAGAGGCCAAAGACAATAATCAATAACTAGTTTTCTTGTTTGGGAATCATATGAATGCTAATATGTGTTTAAGACCTAGAAATGTACCCAAGTGTGTGATTTTGTGTCTGAGACCCTCGCCTCATACTTTTTCATAGATGTTTGAGAGAAGAGCATAGGTTGCACCATTTTAGGATCCAAATCAAAATGCATTGTGGTGAACATACTCCCAAGACAAAATTCATAAGATATCTACACACCCCAAGAAAAACACTTCCACAATACTACTACATGTCTAACTAACACCTTAAATAATAAAGTTTAAGGCGTCCTTAAGAGAGTCACCATATGCAAGAAGGAAACCATGCCCACAAAATGATCAAAGGTAGGTGTAATGCAATAAGGTTGTTCATGTGATTAAATATAAGCAACTCTCACCCAATAAACCCGCACGACCGCATGCATATTGAACACAAGCAAAGGTTGTTGAATTTGGCCTTTTCACCTACCAAAAGCACGAAAGTTTTTAAAGTCCATCTACACACCCATTTTGTGTAGACACGAAAACATTGTATCCCTTGAGGATCCATAAAGAAACACTTTATCCAAAGAGTCCACGCACCCTATCTCATGTTCAATAGCTCTCATCTACGCACAAGTTGAGTAGAATGTTGGTGAGGGTGTAGTGTTGGTCTTCCACTAGTCTCCTACATTTTCTTCAAATTATCCAAGCTATAAAAAAACTCATTCTAAGTAATTCTTACAATCGTCTAACTTTAGGAGACCATGCTTCCTTGTGGCATTTTGTCAAATAGATCACGTTCTGTAACAAACTTCCCACATTTCACACACATACACCATTGCGCTTACTATAATAACATCTAAAAAAATTCCTTTATCCTTTATTCTCGATTGGATTGAAAACTGTCCAAATGCTCATATTAAACACAAGGTGAGAGTATGCCAACAAAGGTGAAATAACCATATATACACATGTGGTTGCAAATGGTGAAACAATGGTGTTGTTTCACGAGGATGCCCTTACCCTTCTCCGAGCTCCCATTTTTCCCATGTTTTGTAAGAACATCTACTACATCACTTGCAACCACAACATCTATTGAAACTCCTTTATCCTTAGTGCTTTTGGTAGATGTACAAACCATGTTTCAAGGATCACATTTAAACACAAGTTGTGTGGTTACAAACAAGGCCATGGGTTTTGGCTTTACACTTGTCGAATCACATTTTCTACAAGTTTTCAAGCCTTTTCAATAGACCATCCACATACACACCACCATAGGCATCGTCAACCTCTAACTCAAACTTGTGCCCCTTTCAACAACCCATTTTGTATTTTGCAACCATGACCATTTGCAAAGCGAGGTCACATTTCTTAAGGCATTTTGTCAAATAGTTCACATTCTAAGCACATGTTTCCACATTTTCATACATAACTACTAGTGCACTTGTAACCACAACCTCATACACATTAAAAAAATCCCCTCTAAACTTTGGTGGACACCTTTACCCAATCCAAATGTCTACGCATAGGCCAAGAGGTTGTTGGATAAGGTGTGGAGTCTTGCTTCACACTTGTCAAATACTTAGGATAGCTCCCATGATGGTTTTCACTCCCTTTTTTCAAAGCCAAAAGAAACCTGAAGGAAACCCTAACACATCCACATAACAACATTTCCACTTTATTCTATTATTATTTTTATCTTTATTTTATTTTATTTACTTAACTATTTAAAATTAGTTATTTTTATAACTTTCTCATGTTACGAGTTTGAGAGACTAAGAAAATGCTTAAATTCACGTGCATATGTATATAATAAAAGGAAATCGTAAATTTCCCCAAAATTATTTATTATCACGTAATTATTTTCATTTCAAATTTATAAGGATCATCTTTATTATTATCCATAAAACAATTCATTTTGAGAAAACTTATTTGATATTATAATATTTCAAACTCAAGAATTTAAAAGTGATCTCGAGTTAAACGAATTTACAAATGAAAATGACATCACCTCACCATTTAGAAACACGAAGACACTCCATAGGGTTTAGATGGTTTGTCCGTGGAAGGACATTTACAAGGTTACCTTTATTATTTTTATTTTTTTGAATTAATCGGATCGAAGCATGACTCGAAGAAAGGGAACTCAACCTTAACATGGCCAACTCGATCTCTTGCAACTAAAGTCAGCAAAGTGGAAATGAGAGGGCGTTATAGTTGAAAGGTATGGGTTAATGGAACAATGAGTTCAAAATGGAGACAAATAGAAAGGATCTAGAAGCGTTTACTAATAAAAATAATTTCATAATAAAGATTGTAGTCCCCTATGAAATCATCCTGGCCGAAACATGTACCTTCCTTTAAAGGGAACTAATATGACCAAGTTTAAATGTTATATAAAAAAACATAAAGAATGACAAGTGGCCTAAGCTGCAAAAGACAAAGAGCTACACAAATGAAAGAACATGTGGATGAAGAAAAATCACAAATGGATGAAAAAATGGGATATCAACCTAGATGAATGCCCAAATCTTAACAAAGACATAAAAAACTATGTGAATGAAAAGTTTAGAATGGGGATGTGGAGGAAGAAAACAAGTAGGAAGTGTCAACACTATATTACAAAGTTCAACCCGACATATGAACATTGTGAAAAAACATATATAGGGGCTGAAATTAAATGGAGGGAAAATATTTTCATTGCTCAGCTAAGGACTAGCTCCCATAAGATCAAATGTGAGACAAGAAAATAAACAACATCTAAGGAACCATAGGAAGAGAGGACTTGTGTTTTATGCACTACAAGGGTAGTTGAAATAGAGGAGCATTTCATCCTTGAATGCCCAAGGTACATGAACATCAGAGCCAAGTATGAAGAAATTTTAAGAGTTGATTCCATGATAGAGTTATTTGAGGAAAGAAAAATAAAAGGGTTGGGGCTCGATGCTAATTCAATTCAAGAAGAGGAAGAGCATCCTTCTACATCCAAGCTCACAAATCTTAAAGTAGTTGGAGTTTTTAGTGAACCTTCGGTCTAGTGGTCATAATTAAAACCATTTCATTTCATTTCATTCATATATTACATAGATAAAACTCAAACTTGGTAGGAAAAAATAACGCATAATGTTGGGTAAGTAATAAGACTTCTTACGAGTAATGGACTTTTGAGAATCCTCTCAATTAAGTGTAATTTGAGGAAAAAGATGATTTGGAGCCAAATTAAAATGTGATTTTTATGGTATATGAAGTGTGTTATCTGTAAAATTGCCGAGGTCAATTTTATAGGTAACCATACCAAAAAAATTTTCTATGGTTCCTCGTCGGGGTCCCTCAGTGTTTGGAATGTTGTAAAATCCCTTTCCAGGAAATCTAGTTTTCTGAACTTGGTCATTTTGGTCCTTTTTTGGCTGGGTGCACCTTTTATCTATGCAACACAAGGTAAATTTGCGCCCCCTTTATTTCCTTTGGCACACCTTTTGAAGTGTTGACACAAAAAATTTTGTGCCTTCCCATGATGCGTCATTCTTGCCTATGCCAAGGTGCATGCACCTTCCTGTCAGCAACAAAAATGTTGCACCATTAATTGGTGTGCCAAGGCACTCAAAGTCCAGTGTTGATAGTATTAAATTTGCGCCAAAGGCGCAGATAATTCCATGCTGACAAAAACATATCCGCGCCAAAGGGCACAAAGTTTTCTATGTTGACACATGTTTTGGTGCACCCCTTTAAAAAGTGGTTGGCACATTTATTACACTTTTGGCTATATATAGGCGCATCCGCCCTGTCACTTTCACAATCAAAAACATGTGAAAATCTTTATTCCTCTGCACCTGTCAATGTGCTGTCATCCTCATGTCACATTCGTGGACCCCACTTCGCTTCTCTCATTCTATATATTCTAGGTAAGTGGTCCTTGCTCCTCTTGTGTTTTATTTTTGTTGGTTGTTTGTGAGGATGATGAAATGAATCTAAAACCATAAGCCCCTCCTGCCCATTTTTGCAAGTCTTCCCTCCCAAACCGTTTTCACCCTCTTTCCAGATCTGCTGACCAAGAGGGCTCTGCCTCAAAAATAAATCCAGACCTCTTTGCTGAGTTCCCCTCTCTATCGAATCACGTCGGTAAAACTGGAAAAATCACAAACTCAAGAGGAGAAAACCTAAAAAGTTATCATTTCCACCCATGGTTTTCCTTTGGTGCAAACGCCATTCCTGTTACAAAGAACATAGTCACGCCAAAGGCGCACTGACCTTGATTGTAGCACGCGCCTTTCTTGCGCCAAACCAAGTAAACCTTTCTCGAGTCTTTGGCGTAACCCCCGCCTACAACAATAAGAGTGCCATGCAAGCTTTTCTGGGCGCGCCTAAAGGCCCCTTTGCGCGCATAAATTTAGCGCTACATGCATTGATCCTGTGCCCCTCGGCGCACCAAAATTCCATGTTACATGTTACATACCTGCGCCATTGGCACATCCTGCTCCCATGCAACACCAAAATTATTTGCGCCCAGTATAAAACCACATATAAATGGTGTAGGCGCACATGTCTACAACAACAATGATGTTATATGCAAAATCCTTGCGCCCTGCGCCCTTTGGCGCTGATTTATTCCTTGTAACACTCTGCTTTAGTGCACCATACTTTTGACCCTGTAGCCTGCAAATTTCCTACGCCGTGCACCCAGAGGCTTTTAAATTGCTAACTCCTCATTCTGTAAAGCTTTAATGGAAGATCTGATAGCTAACATGGCTCTTCTGTGTTGGACTTCGCTCCTTCTTCTTGCAGATCAGAACTGAACTCAGATCCACATATGTCTACATCAAGCAAAAGGCCAACCAAGTCAAAGGGTAAGGCTAAGCTCACGAGAGGAAGAGATGAAATACAAATATCAAAGGGTCAAAATGCCCGAGTCCTGCAGAATGTGATCTAGATATCAAAGATTATGAACTTGGTCACATTGACATGGAAGAGTTCTGCCGAGAACCGGGGAGGGTCACGGCGCGATCTGTGATGGAAAACGGTGGGCGGTGGTTTGCATTTTTTGGGGAATCCCCATCAATGCGGTGAATAATGAGTTTATGATGGTGGTGGCTGCTATTACAACAAAGACACAAGGTGTGTCGAAGCGAAAGGGTGAGGTTATAATCAACCTCACCGCCCAAAGACTTCGAGATCATGCTAGGCATTCCCCACCACCAACATTTTGTGGCTGTAAGCCAAGAAGACTGCATCAAGGCGTGGGAGGATAACGAAGAAAAATGCATGCAGTTGATGAATGAAGTGTATTTGAAGAATAAGAAGGTGATAACCAGGTGGCCACAGGTTATTCACCGTAGCGACTTCTCGAGGAACTGAGCGATACCATCACATTCCTAAGTAGATTTTTGGGCTTTCTGATGCCCATAACTTTCACAAATGGATGCTCAGGTACCTAGAAACCATGAATAAGAATGTGCCTGATTAGCGCTTTGAGTGGGCAGAGATCATAAGCAGCACCATCTCTGAGCAACTCCAACAACTCACCACAACGGGGAGGTTCTACATGAACTCCTATATAGTCTACATTGCAGCCTCAGAGAGGGACTACCCAGCATTGAGCCGATGCGGAGTTTGGCCTCAGGTGAAAATATACGAATACTACCGGAGTTGAAGTTGGAGAATAACATCCCATAGTTCACCAAGATCAATGATGCTTTCTTCTACGACATCATCTGCCTTTTGAGGCCAAATATGACTCATGGTCGGACGACCAAGAGCATAGTCACAGCGACTGAGAAGTGGGGAGCATTATTTACCCAATTCCCCACCTTCACCTATCTCAGAGCAGCCAACTTCTTGGGGGAGCCCACCAAATTGCCAAGGTATGTTGGCCCTAAGGCCGATCTGTTGGTGTCCTCCCAGTGACTCATAACATACCATGAAAAGTGCACGAAAAGAAAGAAGGGTAGAACTCCTTTCCCCTTACGGTGGGTAGGTAGGTACACTGCATTTCCCACAACAAAGCCCAGGAAATGTTTGCAGAGCTAGAACTACTCAATCTAAAGCACAATTTCTTGACAAGGCCCACCTTCGATCCAAGAAATTGCCTCCCTAAGGAAAAACTCGATCTGATCCACGTTCCACAGATCGAGGATATCTACATCAACCTGTATCATGAGGTCGAACTCAGAAGAAAAGATCACTCTCACCTAGCCCTGGCAGAGATTATTCAATATGGCATGGCCATTGTTCCAAAAGGTTATCAAACAACCGATCAAGAAGTTGATCAGGTGTATCTAGACACGGATGGGGACAACTTGGTACATTTGCCAAATAGATAGATTAAAGGCACCTCAAACCATTGAGGTAAGGGTTAAGGAAACATTGTGGCAAATAGAACATTGGTGCAGAATGAATGGCCTTATCTACCTCGGAGTAGATTTTACCACGTCCCCTTTGGGCAACGCACCTGTCAGGTCGAAACATCTACCAAAGGGAAAAGGCAAGGATAAAGAGGGAGAATCGAGCTCCGCTCAAGAAGAAGTTCCTGAGAGTCCTCCCTCCGCCGCACAGGAATAGGTTGTAACTATGGCATCCAGAAGAAAGAAGCGCAAAGAGTGTTCCAATAGGCAAATGCACTCAGGATGTTGCCACTGCTACAACCATGGAGGTTCCCACCGTCCCTTCTCCCCCTCATCATGTGACTCAAGCGACCATTCCTTTGATCGTATCCTCTCCCCCATCTTCTACTATTCCCCCTTCCTCTTCCTCCATCTTCTCTTCTCTCGCGGAGCTATCCCCCACTATTTCTTCTCTCATTTCTCAGCTCCATTCCATTCCCATGACTACCTCCCCTGTAGTATCTCTTCCTCCCGTGAGAACTTTCTTGGCCTCTCTCTCGATGCCGCCACCAAGTGTCTCTATGCACTTCCCCTCATCTACTGCACCTGCTCCCTCTTCCACCTCCGGTCCTACTCCCTTAGGTCCAGCATGGCTTTCTCAGCACTTGAGCCAACATAAGAGAAAAGTCCCCATTGCACCAATGGAATTCTCTATCATCCCAACAAAGGTGGCTAAGAAGCAAAAGCCCATAACCCGCTTCTCTCAGAGTGCATCGGGAGAAAGAGTAATGGAGATCGCGTATCTCGACCGCTCTAAAGATAAAAAGGATATGTCCCCTACAGATTATACAGTGACATAGGTCAAAATGGGAATGTCATTTGAAAGCCGTCAAGGAGAGGCCCTATCTACGGTGGATGCCCTTTACAAGAAGCTTCAAGAAGAAAAGGAAGAAAAGAGGCTACTAAAAGAACAGAATAATCATCTTCTCCACGCCCTGCAGAAAATGGGTAGTGCACCTCCTACAACTTCCACCGAAACTCCTGAAATCCTAAGCCTGGATAAGATAAATGAATACGCCAAAATTGGCGAACAAGGTATGGCAGTATCCGCCTGGAGAGATCAGATCCTCAAAGATAGCGAGGAAGTAATTGTCAAGTTCACTGAATTATATCAGAACATTAGCCAGGCGAACAAGGATCTCCAGGAAATTACAGGACCTATCTCTGAAGAGTTGGACCATGCTAGGTTGCAACATGAGACATTCTAGAAGATGCTCGACTACTCAGTCGATGATTTGGTAAAATTCAGCATTTTTGATCACCCAGTGGTACCAAAAGAAAATCCCTTACCGCTTTGGACTATCGAGTCAATCAGATGGAATTTGTCTTGGAGAAGATAGACAAGGTCAAGGAGGAAGCCCTGGATGTGATGCATCAAATGGAACAAATTGTCCTAAGAATGTCTCCGGGCCTGCTCACTCCTTCATTCACCTTGAGGAAGCGAGATGAAACTATTCAGATCTTCAAGGAGATCGTCTCGCAAGGGCTAGGGACAGAAGTCACTTTTGACACTGAATGCAGCAATAACCTTCTGGCCTACCGTGATTTTGTGGGGTACCACGATAGAGGCGGGTAATGAATATTTCAAGCTCCCAGAAAAGTCGAGATGAGCGGGATACTTGCGAGGTCATCGGCGATCATACCAAGGGTCCGGCCCGGGATCAACTTCACCGATGGTTAGTAAATTCATTGAATATCAAACCTAGTTCCACATTACCTCTCCAAAACAAGCAGCAGAAGTAAGACACTCCCTTTCACCGCGGGATGACGATGAATAGTCTTCTTCCTCTTAGCTTTCATTTTGTAAATATCTAAGAGTATGTTGGCACAAACGATGACATCATCCATGTTGCACCATGGGATGTTGTCATCCATCAAGTTACCCAAAGTCAACAGTTGACTTTTAGATATTTTGTAGATATTTTGTAATTAGTTGTTGGTTTCTTTTTGCCTTCTCTCTTCTCCTTCTTCTATATATACTTGAATACTTGTTGTATTCAAGTGGTGGACACTTTTTAGATGAAAAATAGAAGTGAGGAGAAAAGGCTTTGTACTTTTGTAATAGAAGAAAATATTAATACAATATTGAGACTTTGTGCTGAATACCTGTGTTATGCATCAGAACTTTCTTATGTTAGATCTGCATGTTTATTCTGTTGAATCTACTTCTACTTTTTTGTCATTTGTTCATTAGTATTGCTTTGTTCGTCTATGCAAGTAGGTTTGGCTCCATTTATTACCAATCCCAAAACATAGACCTTCTAATCTTTCTGCTTTGGAATTCATTTCTTTTCCCCCTTTGGATCTATTTTATCTTCGTTCTTTCCTTTCTTTCCCTTCTCCCCACGGTTGGAAGCACCTCTCTTTGGGATAAGATCCCAAACCCCCGAAGGCAAAATATTGTGAGACTTGCATGATTCCCCTATTTGGTAGAATAACAATAAACCATTTTCGCTTGCTTTATCTCAAAGAGGGCTATGCCCTACACACTTTGTTGGCTCGCCTATCCATAGATTTGCGCTCACGACTGATTTTCAGACCAACAAAGTGTTATCAAATGGAGATACATGTTAAGATAAGGAGCCAAGGGGGGATTAATCCCTAGGAAAACTAGGTAGTTGCTTAGGGCTCCAAGAATCATGGAGTGCCTACATCCAAAGAATTCCTTTATTGTCATTTTTTAGAACTTAGGATTAAAACAATTTACATGAAGATTCAATATTAATTGATCCATTTATTAATATTATTATATAGTAACATAAATTTCACACATACACATAAAAATGTACTATAATATTTTTGCAAGTAAAAATAAATATGGCATATTTATGAGCTCATATGCTTTTTTAGTATTATTACCTATTCTTCATGTAGTTCCAACTTAAGCGGGTGTGTAATTTTTTCTAGGAAAAGGTTCATGTATTTTTTATAATGTGATAGGTGTAAGGTAAAGAAAATTATAATTAAAAGAAATAAGTATTTAATTCTCTATTCTTAATTTTTGGGTGAAATGTATATTATTTTTATGGAGGAATTGGTAGGTCAGGTCCAAATACCACTCTTCACAAAACCATGGGAGCTACATAAGTATTTTTATTGCTTTGCAAAAATGGTGTTTTTTTAAGTTTGAGTCCCATCACCTACTTGATATTGGTAAATCGGACTTGTAAGAAACCTTGTATAAAAATTGTATTTGTTGCATTTTGAGCACCTCCTACGATTAAAATTGCCATCTAGGGAATATTTCTCTTCCTTATGTGATAATTTTATAGGATATTTTATTCTTTTGTATAAAAGTTTCTCTAAATTTGTGATTTATTATGATCTTGATGCAAATTTGAAATATGAGAATGCATGCAACTTTTATTCATGTATTTGATGCGATAAAATTATCAAGTGGAATTGTGAGAAGGGTGTCCACTCTAATTATTGCCTAGGGTGCTTCTAAACTTTAATCTCACTCTACTCACATTTGTTCCTAATTCAGATACACAAGAGAAGGAATTGGTGGCATTGAGGAGACTTAATCAACTCGGTGATTAAAATGCCCAAATTATGAGAGATAATTGTCAGTTGGAATTAGTATTGGAGAGGCTTAAAATTTAACTTAGAGAGTCAATGCTAGATGATAATCTCAAACAATTTTTAAGAGAGAGATTATAATTAATAGTGATGCAAACTTATGACTACATGTACATGATGAATATTAACGAGTAAAAACTTGAATTTCCGTAAGTCTAAATACAATATATAATGCAAAATTCTTAACAATGTCAATATATGGAGCTAATGAGTAGAAGAATATACACGACCCTATTATCTTATCATGTAAATATTTGCATTAAAACTAAATTAAGAGTGTTTGGAAAAGGTAAAGTCATATTGGAACTATATTGAGAACACAAAACAAAGGTTAATCCTCATAAACCCACCAACTAAAAAAGGTTACCAAATATTTAAGTGTTTATAAGAGATCTTAAGGTTTTAGCCTACTATAGATTCAATGGAAGATGTAAGAAGGCATGAAAAACACAAATAAGAAGTTAGCTATAAAAAGTACCTCGAGGTGACTACAGGGGATCTCTATAATAGACATCCAACTAACCGACACCTGCACAACACATATAATAAGAAAAAATTACCAGCAAAATAGATAGACTACTAATGAACGAAGGTGTTCATCCCAATGGTCATGTAAGAATATAAATAAGAAAATTAACAAAAAAATGAAATCATTATACAAAACTACAAATGAAATGTAAAATCTAATCTCAAAAGTGACCTCTCGATCGTGCTACAAATCAGATTTGCCCAATTATTTTTGATATGAAGGTGTTCTTCAAGTGGGATACTTCACACAAAATGGATTCAACATCGTGTTATTAGAGGGTGTAATGGGGAATTTTGGGATGAATCTTTTGGGGGTGGAGATCTATAGAAGATATCGGGCATGATAATCCTACACTCATGAGATGATGTTTAACCTTAAGGGTAAAGGGTTTATTTATAGAATTTTAGGGATAAGATTAGTGAGGGGGGTTAATTAATCCATTTTAGGGATAATGGGGCATTATGTGAGGGAATAGTGAATAAACTTTGAAAATGGGGATAATGGAGAATGGACCAAATTATTTTGTTTAGTGGTGGGAGACATAGAGGATAATGGAGGATTGACCATATTATTTTATTTCGTAGTGGGAGATATGAAGGATAATGGAGGATTGATGTGCTAGATGATGTGGGAAGGATGGTGAGTAGGATTTGATCAGGTGGTAACATTGATTAATTAGTTAATTAACATTGATTAATTAAATGTTAATTATAATGAGATTTTGTGGGATTTGGATTGGATGAGGAATTTAATTGATTAATATGGTAGTGAAATTAGGGTGTCTACAAACACCTATGACACATTTTCCCTATCTTTGTGTGGGTCAACCGATGACTCACATTCTTCTCCACAATTTTGTTACTCTCTTGACACACATGCAATTTTCTCTACTTCGACATTACAGGCATGATCCTTTTTTCCTTTGAACTAGCAAATTTTATTCACTAGGTTAAAGGATGGGAAAATGAGGACACCAATTTCGCACAAAAATAATTATTTCATCATACTTTTAGCAAATTATACATATATACAAATATTCATACATACATACATGCATGCATACATACATATATGGGTCTTGAACAATGAAAATAAAATTTGCTAAGCGCAAGCCCTTATTGTTTTTCTTTTGTATTGCTTGATTGGCTTCCATTTGGTGACTACTTTAAGTCTTTCATATTTTCTTATGTCTTGTCATAAGGATTCTTAGCTAATGTTTTCTCACTATTTTACTATTATTGACTTTGGTATAAGACCGTACAACTTGATCTAAACCATCCTACAATCTAGTCCTAAGAGAAATGATCCCATCCTATTTTTCTTTAGGTATTTTCTACTTTTTGGGCCTATTTGTCACTTTTTTTAATTTTGTATGTTATGTTTTGGGTCAATTTTGCAAGCTAGTAGGTTTGAATTTCTAAGTAAAGAACTATTACATATAGAATTTTACTATATGAATTTATCATCTAACAACTACCTATTAACAATCCATGTAACTATTATAGTGCATCTCAAGAGTACATCACAAGGGGGAAATGATTGATTTCAAGTGTTCTACAACTACATATAAGGGTTTCGATTGGGACACTTAGTTATTTATCATCCTATTATCAATTTTGAGACATGAGGGCAAAGCTAGGTGAAGAGAACTATTTGCATACACACATACATGTGCAATATGAGAGCCATGTGGAATTTGAAATGTAGTTTAACATTCACTCCTTATGAATAATATGAGGTGACCACCGAGGTCATTCCAACTCAAGCACATGATTGTGATTTTTGTTATCTAATGTGTGTTTGAAGTTTTTGCAAAGAGTTAAGGTTTTTGTAGGTTTAGATGCACATGTAAGGGTTATAGAGAATCTAAAGATATCAAGAGGTGACACAAGTGAAGGTGATGTGACATGGAAAAACTAGAAGTCTATTAGTTACTGAGGTTTAAAACTTTATAACTTGGGACTAGGTCATAATATGATCTAGTACAAAGTTAAGGTCTAGTTTTTCTTCCTCTTTGGAAAACAATGAGCTATCAGGCACATTTTAAATTTTGCATACCTCCTAGATCCACTAATGGCATATGCATAATATCATTTGAACCAACTAAGTAGGTCAATGTATTGTAACCCTTTGTCAAAATCGATAAGGGGTTGGTCACCAAGGGTAGTCAAACTCAACAACACACTACTTGTAATCTAATGTCTATTTGAGTGTTAGTTAAAGAAACTAAGGTTTAATCATTGTAAGAGCGGACACAAATATTTTGAAATAATAAAAATGTAGGAAGCCATTAAAGACGAAGATGAAGCAACCCAATTAGACATAAAAGCACAAATCAATACAAGAAACGATCATGTAGATAAAACACCTTTAGCTTTCGTCATGACCTATTTGACCTATTTTCATATCTAAATCAAACTACAAAGAAACAAAAAGGCTAATTGCACTCATCTTATTATGTTTTACTATATTGATCACATGGATTAATTAATACAACTTATTTATATCATTTTACATGCACTATCAAATATATGTATGTGGGTAGATCAATTGTGATTCTCATGAGATACACTTAATTTTGAACTTGGTGTACACCTACATCGAGTACAAGTGGAATAAATGTGTTGGTCCCTATTTAGTTTCATAGTTGCTACACATGGACTAGGTTGATATGTCCCCATTCATGGAGTGGTTGATGAAAGGTCAATTGATTCCCTCTCTATCTTCATTTAATCATATACGTACATGTTCTAATGTTCATACTAGGGGATGTTGGTAATTTAGTGTTAGTACTCACACGTGTGCACGAGTAATTAAATATTAGATATATTTGACACGTGTAAGAATAACATTATTAATATATGTGGGCAAGATATATCAATATGAGTGTTAATGTAAAAATTATGTGAGTGAGTTATACAAAAGTAATGACTCATCTTCAAATAGGCTTTGATGAATCTTTGTAGGGATTTCTTAACTATCATGATAAGGATTGTGTATCAACCCTAATTAAGTCTACAATAACTAAACTTGTAAATAAATTAAAGTTTAAATTACAGTCAAACAAGAGAAGTATACAACATAAAAATAACCATAACATTTGGATACATGTAATTAGAAGTGAAAACATGATAGAAATAAAAACTTAGCTCATTCATAAGGTTGTTAGGATGTCTTTGATGAGTGATATGAAACATGAAAAAATCTAGAAATTGGACCTATCAACTTCGTGTTTCTATAGATTCCTAGGTAGGACCATAACAAATGGTTAGGACCAGATATATTATATTGACTTAAATATACGTTTTTTCTCCTATAGTGAATGGGGATCTACAACTTTTAGTGTCGATGTGTGTCATTGTTTTTCACTCTTTGATATCTTCAACTTTACATGAAACCCTAGATGTCACACCTAGAACCTATAAAACAAACCCTAACTATCATTCAACACACTCAAATAGTTATTAGCTCTAAAAATAAAGATGCAAATACTTGATTAAGGCTAACCTTGATGGTCACTCCATTCACGAGTCATCGAATGTTGACCGCATTTCAGTCTCGGTAAGTTCTCCTAGTGCTTTGTGTTGATGTCATATAATTATCCCTCGTCCTAGGCTATCCCTTGTGCCTTAACATTAATAGTGGGCTATGTTACTTCATCCTAATAGAAACCATTTTGTGCAAATGAAAAATTCATATTTATGCTATCTTATGTTGTGTATGCAATATGAAAATGTATCTCTTACTTGTTTAGCTCAATATATGATAGATAAATAGATGCATTCTAGATGGTAAATGCTTACATTTGACTTGTATATATATGAGTTCTTAATTTTAAATTTGGACCTCAGTGAAGGGAAAATGTCAACACAAAAGATAGAATTTGAAAGATAAAAGAGTGAAAAATGTGCCCAAAAAGAGAAAAACAAGAGATATCAAGATTGTACATGAGGGTCACGACCATATGCACAATTATAACCTTGTTTTATGGTTTTGGAACAGACTTATATCCAACAAAACAATAAAAAGGAATTTCCAAAGATCTCTCCAAGGTAGCTCAAAATCAAACCAAAAAGGTAAAATAGTAAGAGACAAGGTTAAATCAAGCCATAAAGAACAATACAACAAAAGGTTGATGCCACTAAGAACTTGTTTCATTGTTCAAAACTCACATGTATATAAGTCCAAATATTTAATTTATTGTCACTTTTTAGAATATATGATTAAACCAATTTACATGAAGATTCAATATTAATTAAACCATTTATTGATATTATTATATAGTAACATAACTTTCACACATACACATAATTTTTTTTTGCAAGTAAAAATAAAGATGGCATATTTCGAGTTCATATGATTTTGTTAGTATTGTTACCTATTCTCCTATGCAGTTATAAATAATGCAAGCTTGTAATTTTTTCTAGGAAAAGGTTTATGTATTTTTCATGATGTCATTGGTGTAGCTAGTAAAGGCAAGTATAATTCAAGGAACTAAGTATTTAGTTCACTTTATTTTAATTTTTGTGTGAAATATCTATGATTTTTATGGAGGAATTGGTAGGCTAGGTCTAAATACCACTCTTCATAACATCATGGGAGCTATATAAGTATTTTTATTGTTTTGTGAAAAAAATGGTGTTTTTTTAGGTTTACGTCCCACCACCTACTTGATATTGGTAAATCAGACTTGCAAACAACCTTGTATAAATAATTATATTTGTTGCATTTTAAGAACCTCCTCTATTAACATCGCCATCCATGGAATATTTATCATACTTTTGTGATAATTTTATAGGATACTTTATTCTTTTTGTATGATAGTTTGTCTAAATTTGTGATTTATTATGATCCTGAGGCAAACTTGAAATATGAGAATGGAAGCAACTTTTATTTATGTACTTGATGGGAAAAATATAAACAGAAATTGTGAGAGGGCATCCACTACAATTATTGCCTAGGTGCTTATAACCTTTAATATGCTCTATAAGGAGCGTTACACTACTTGAAAAAAATAGAAAACATGAAAATGATAGGAGGCCTAAAACAATAAAAAAGAGTTACATACGCAATACAATTTTTTATTTTTTATTTATTCAATATAGAGAGCTACATGTTTATAGGTTAGTGATCTACTTGATTTGGGAATTCAAACATTAGACACTAAAATTTGCACAAAATCATTATTACACAATAATTTTGTTGGACTTTTATACATGTGAGTTTTAAACAGTGAACCAAGGTTTGAGTGACATCATCTTTTTGTTGTATTGCTATTTATGGCTTGATTTTACTTTGTCTCTCACTATTTCACATTTTTGTTTTAATTCTAAGCTACCTTATAGAGATCTATGACAATTCCATTTTATTTTTTTGTTGTATCTAACCCTGGTCCAAAACCATACAACAAGGTCATAACCATACATACGGTCTTAACCCTTCTCTACTGAGTCTTGAACCCTCTCGCTTTACATTTTTTCTCTTTATGGGCACATTTTTCACTCTTTGATCTTTCAATTTTTATCTTCTAGATTGATATTTACCCACCACTGAGGTCTGAATTTCAAAGTAAGAACACACACACATAAGTCAAATGTAAGCACTTACCATCTAGTATGCACCTATTTATCTACCATATATTGATCTAGGGAACAAAGATATACATATGTATATTACATATACAACATAAGAGGGTATATAAATGAATTTTTCATTTGCACACAAGGGTTTTTATTAGGATGATGTAACATAGCCCACTATTAGTGTTGAGGCACAATGGCCAACCTAGGTCAAGGAATAGTTACATGCACATCAACACAAAACACTAGGAGAACTATATTGAGTTTAAAATGTAGTGCAATGCTTGGTGATTCATGAACGAGGTGACTTTTGAGGTCAGTCCAACTCAAACATTTACATCTTTATTTTTAGAGACAATGATTGTTTAAGTGTGTTACAAGATAACTATGATTGTTTTATAGGTTTAGGTGTGACACCTGGGTTTCATGCAAAGTTGAGGATATCAAAGAGAGAAAAATAATGATGCACAAAAACAATAAAATTTGTAGATCCCTATTCACTATAGGAGAAAAACCATGTAGTTCATCAATATATTATATCGGTCCTAAACATTTGGTACACTCCTTCCTAGGAATCTCCTGAAACATAGAAGTTAACATGTCCAATTTATATTTTTTTTCATGTTCCATATCATTCATCAACACATCGTAACAACCTTTTGAACTAGCTAAGTGTTTTTTTATATCCTTTTTACATTTCTAATTACACATACCCAAATGTTATGATGATTGCTATGTTGTAAATTATATCCTACTTGTACTTCTAAGACCCATATATATGTATGTATAATTTGCTAAAAGTATGATGTAATAATGATTTTGTGAAAAAATTGGTGTCCTCATTTTCCTCTCATGTGAGCTAGTGAATTAAATTTGCTAGTTTACATGAAAAAATGATCGTACCTAGTAGTTCTAAAGTAGAAAACTACAAGCGTGCCAAGAGAGTAACAAAAATGTGGGGAACAACGTGAGTCATTAGTTAACCCGCACAAAGATATGAAAAATGTGTCATAGGTGTTTGTAGACACCCTAATTTAAATTCCTCATCCCATCCAAATCCAACAAAATCCCATGATAATTAACATCTAATTAATCAATGTTACCACCTAATAAAATCCTACTCACCATCTTTTTCACATCATCTACCACACCAATCCTCCATGTATCTCACTACTAAATAAATAATATGACCAATCCTCCATTATCCTCCATGTCTCCCACCTTTGAATAAAATAATTTGGTCAATTCTCCAATATCCCCCATTTTTGAAGCTCCTTCACTATTTCATCATTATTGCCTCATCTAATCCCCCATTATCCCTAAAATGGATTAATTAACCCCCTCACTAATCTCATCCCTGAAATTATATAAATAGACCCTTTACTCGTAAGGTTAATCATCATCTCATGAGTGTGTGATTACCGTGCATGATATCTTCTACAAATCTTAACCCCCAAATTATCCATCCCAAAATTCCCCATTACACCTTCTAATAAAGCACGATGTGAATCCATTTTGTGTGAAGTATCCCACATGAATAACACCTACATATCAAAAATCATTGGGAAAATTATCTTCGTAGCCCAATCGAGAGGTCACTTTCGAGATTAGATTTTAGATTTAATTTGTTGTTTTGTATTTTGATTTCATTTCATTTGTTAATTTCCTTATGTATATTCTTACATGCCTAGTGGGATGAACCCCTTTGTCCATTAATATTTTATCTATCTTACATGTTATTTTTCTTATTCTGTGTGTTGTGTCAGGTTGTCGGTGGATTGAAGATCTATTATAACAATCTCTATAGTCACCTCGAGGCACTTTTTATATCTAACTTCTTATTGGTTTGTTTTCACACCTTCTTACATCTTCCATTGAATCCATTGTAGGAAAAAAACTTAAGACTTCTTGTAAACACTCATATATTTGGTAACCTTTTTTTTGTCGGTGAGTTTATAAGTATTAACCTTTGTTTCGTGTTCTCAATCTAGTTTCAATATGACTTTTCCTTTTCAAAACAATCTTAATTCCATTTTAATACAAATATTTACATGATATAATAATATGGTTGTTCATGTTTTTGTACACATTAGCTCCATACATTGACATTCTTAAGATTTTTGAATTATGTCTTGTATTTAGACTTGCGATAATTCAAGTTTTTACTCGCTAATGTTCATCATGTACATATAGTCATAAGTTTACATTAATGCTAATTATAATCCATCTCTCTTACAAATTATTTAAGATTCTCATCTAGCATTGACTCTCTAAGTAAAATTTTAAGCCTTTCTAATAACAATTCCAATGACAATTATCTCTCATAATTTGGGCATTTTTATCACTAAGTTGAATAAGCCTCCCAAATGCCACAAATTCCTTCTCTTGTGTATCCGAATTGGGAACAAGTGTGACTAGAGCCAAATTAAAGGTTAGTAGCACCCCAAGAAATAATTGGAGTGGACACCCTACTCACAATTTCAGTTGATAATTTTATCCCATCAAGTACATGAATAAAACTTGTATGCATTCTCATATTTCAAATTTGTATCAGGATCATAATAAATAAAAAATTTAGAGAAACTGGTATATAAAAAGAATAAAATATCCTATAAAATTATCACAGAAGGATGAGAAATATTCCATGGATGGCGATGTTAATCACAGGAGGTGCTCAAAATGCAACAAACACAATTTTTACACAAGGTTGCTTACAAGTCCGATTAAACAATATCAAGTAGGTGATGGGACACAAACACGAAAAAAAAACACCATTTTTGTACGAAATAAAAATACTTATGTAGCTCCCATGGTTTTCTAAAGAGTGGTATTTGGACCTAGGCCTACCAATTCTTCAATAAAAATAATAAACATTTCACCCAAAAAATAAGAATAGAGAATTAAATATTTATTTCCTTTTATTATACTTTCCTTTACTAGCTACACCTGTGACATTATGAAAAATACATGAACCTTTTCCTAGAAAAAATTACACACTTGCATAATTTGGAGCTACATTAGAGAATAGGTAGCAATACTAACAAAATCGTATGAGCTCAGAAATATGTCATTTTTATTTTTACTTGCAAAAATATTATAATACCTTTTATGTGTATGTGTGAAAGTCATGTTACTATACAATAATATTAATAAATGGGTTAATCAATATTGATTATTCATGTAAATTGGCTTAATCCTAAGTTCTAAAAATGAAAATAAAATAAATCTTTGGTTGTAGGCACCCCTTGAATCTTGGATCCTTAAACACCTACCTAGTTTTCCTAGGGCTTAATCCGCCATTGCATCTAGGAGCTCCTCCCAAGATATTTCAAATGAGCTCTTCCCAATCTCTTCTCTCATGATTCAAAATATCCTCCTAAGTTCGTTCATCCACCTACTCCCCAAGCTAGTTCACAATACACACACTCCATAAGTTCAATCGTAACAAATTAACACTGATCCCAACCATTGTCATGTGAACTCACAAAATTACTCACCAAGATCATTCCTCATTGACGATTTTTTCAAAACAATTACTTTTCCCAATATTATACCATTAAAATGGGGGACACGTTATTTTACTTCCATTTGGGAGAATTTTCCTAATGATTAGTTATCATCAATTTGTAAATCATCATTAATCAAACATGACCATTCCCGATGTAGATCACCCTCACAATTGTTTTTGAGTTGATTGTTAACCCACCTAGCATTGAACAACTATATGCCTTAAACAAGCAACTTGATATCAAAAATTATATTGGCTTGATTGAGCACAATCTATAAGATGGGATGATCCATAGTTTCACCATCCTTCATTTGAGCCCTTTATACTATAATTAATGTTTGTGATTGTAAGTAGATATTCATGCTTTTTGTTGTATGTTACTTGTCTTTTTATCATGTTTAACTATTATTCCTTTCCTTTTTGGAAGTTTCATATCATTAATTTTTTTCTCTAAACTATTTTTGTATTTTTTAAATCACGTGTGCAAGATAAAATTTTCCAAGCTACTAATTTCTCGTTCATATGTTTGCTTATCAAATTTACTTGAAATAAATGAAAACACTCAATCTAAACCTCTAGTAATTTTATTTTGTGTATTGTAATTCTTCGTGTTAATACCAATTAACAATTGTAATTTTGTATCTTGCATTTTTTGTTTCTATTATACACATCACTAAGCTTAAGCTTAATATCATCATTTGGTATCTATAGTGCCTTTGGGACATGCTTACAAGTAAAGTCATCATGTTGTACTACTACATATATCACCTAACAAATCCACAACAAGGATGTCTAGGCATCATCCCTATAAATCATTGAGGAGATATAAGGACACCATATCACATCCATTCCATTTATCTCCATACCATCGAGATCGATAGGTTTGAACCCCAAAGAGGTGGAACACCACCCACTTACGAATGAGGGATTCTTTTTGAATGGGTTTTCATTGATATGACAAGTTCCTTTCATGTTTTAATTAGGTACCACATAGCATTTTTCTCTCACGTACATCAAAGCTTATCTCACCTACTAATGCATCTATTGAGAGGGAAAATTCTTCCACATACTAACAAGTATATTGGAAGGGTACATATATTAAGAGCTTTGGTATATCAAACTAGAAATATATATAAATGCACATCATTTTCGAGTAATGAGAGCAAATCATCCACCTCACAACATCTAGATTTGTATTTAAAACCATTATTGTGTACATATCCAATTACCTAGATCTTGTGTAGAATTCAAAAATCAACCAAAAATAGAAAATATAATTAAAACCATAACAAAACGTCATTAAGAAAGAAACAAATAAGGAGGAGACCCTGTCGATGATCGATTTGGTCATCACCATGACATTGACAAAACCAACAATAATGATGATAACCTTGTCAACCAAAGTGACTATAATAACCACGAATTGTTCGTAGACTAGACCATGTCAAAATCGATCACTTTATCTATGAAAATTTAGATAAAATCCTTCATAATATTATAGATTGAAAATCCAAACTCTCCCATGAATTCAACCTCGAACACATATGCAACATCATAAGAAAAATGGAACAACCTCCTTAATCCAATAAGAATCTGAATCAACCAATGAAAATTCATGCTCTAAATCATTATGTATTAAGGCTACCAATGAAAATCAGAAATTAGTGGAGGATAAACAACCCTCTCCATGCAACCCCAACTAAATATTCCATGAAAAATCTAATAACTAAGCGCAATTGGCCAATATTATTTCCTATGTTGATCACAAAGCATCTAAATCCCGACCATACAATAAAAAAACCTCTAATCAAGCCCTTGAGATCAAAAATCCAAATTTTATGTACACCCTTTATCATCAACCCCCGACATGCCATTTTCTTAATAATGACATGCTATAAAGGATGCTCTTCAAGGATTACAAGAAGAAACAATAAACCACCATAAGCGTATATGATTTTAAGAACTATGCCCATACCATTTTGATCCATATATGTTATGGGTTCCCTTCTACCTTACTTTAAACTCTCAAAATTTAAAAATAAAAGGGAAAAGGTGATCCACTAGAACACGTTAAGGAATTTTATGTGGCATGCAAGAGGTCTCCTTTAACAAAAACTATGTGATTCACCTATTCCCAAGAAGCCTAGGCGACAATCCTTGGAATGGTTCCTAAACCTACCCAAGGGATCTATCACAACATTTCATGATTTTTGTGGAAGATTTAGATGTCACTATGATGGACTTATGTAATGCAAAACAAAGTATCAACGAAATATTCTCTCTATGAATGTGGAGAGGCTTCAGGAAGCCGTTTCCCTTGCATGATACCCAAGAGACAACTAGTTAACATTTTGATACCTAACTTGAATATAGAAATATATTTTCACCTACTAATGCATCACGTGACCTCCTTTGAGGAAGTCATAAAAAAAGGGACAAATTGAGAAGACCCTTATTTCCAAAGGTGTGATTAAACTATGTAATAAATACAACTAAGAGAAGAAACAAAAAAAAGATAAAGAAATTTAATAATATAAGAATATGGTTGTAGATGATGTCAAAAATTTCAAACATATTCAAATTATTCAAACACCATCCCAAGTCATTGTCCTAGCTAGACCTCCTAAATAAGACTTCAAGCGACAAAAATACACCCCCTTCGGAGATTTTTTATCATGTGTTTCATTGTTTTGATAAAGTAAACATGATTTTTCCCACTCACCAATCCACTTAATGAAAAATGACCAAAGCCCTCTTAGTATAGAGAAAATGAATATTATGAATTCCTTCGTATCGAGGACACTCACAGATCGGTGCTTACTTATTGAAAAATTATAGTGAAGACCTGAACAATCGTGGGGACTATGATATTGATGCATGAAACTCCGTAAAATCACTAAATACACAGTTAGGACTATATTAATACCCTTTCCTTAAGCATTATCAAGCTTATCCACAACCTAATACGTGTCAAAGTTCCCTCACAAACAACATCCATCATGATGAATCTACTTCAACAATATTATTGGCATATCCATCCTACCCAAAATCAAGTTGCCACCATTAAATCAAAACTCTCAATTGTATCATCACAACCTAGAAAAATCAAATTAGTATCAAAACAAATCCTTTACCTACATCTTAAGGTCAATATGACCTTATCAAATAACTTGAGAATACTCCTACATAAATATCTATCTTAGATATTCTCAAAACCTCTATTATTTTGTTGGCGAAATAATTTTTTGGGTGGGAAAATTGTGAGATTTCACTAACGCTTTGGGACTAGGTCCATCTTCTTGAATGGGGAATCTCCATTTATTGAAAACAAGGAAAAATACATACACTACTCTAATTACGGTAGTGGCCTTACGACTAGGGATCACACATGAATACTTCCCTATACATGTGGCAAAGTGCTTGTGTGATACACAAGGGAGGAATTATGAGGGAGAAAGGTGAGAAGAGAATAACAAAGAGGGGGTTTTGCACGATAAATAGTATAACATAGTTTATTGTTTCAAAACCATAATATTTCACTTGCATAAATGAGAAGATACCATGATAATCAACAAGGAACAAAACACAAAGTCTTAATGCATAACATTCAACAAGTACATTGCTCATGGAGTATAATTGAGATGGAGATGAAACATAAGTAAAGGAAATAGAGGAAATTTGATCACTTGTTTCTAGAAAGAGTATGGGAGCTAATAAATAAGTTTAACCATCCCTTTAAAATGAGGAGATCATCTCCTTTTATATCCTTACAATTCACCTCTTCATTTATCCCCACATGACTCTTCATGTTCCCATTCAATTTGTGACTTTTCATTATCCTAGGAGAGAAAAAATTAAGTACCCCTCTTATAATTTGAGGAAGTACTTTTACATCTTGAAAATATTACATTTTCACTTAAATGAATAGGAAAAAATACCATGATCATGTACTAATGAGGAATTAGGAGGAAAGAAGAAGAAAGAGAATGAGTGAGGGGAGGAAAGAAGAAATTCTTCAAAGCATGGATGAAGATGCCTCTAACCTTGATGAAGATAAGATCCACCGATGTTGAAGATGAAAATTTCTCCATGATGGCTCTCTATAACACTACTATGCTCTATTGATGAAGATTTCTCCTTTGGACACTTTGTCTCCTTGTGAAACTCCTTGAAATGATGAATTTCCACAATCACTAGTTGGATATACCGAGATGGAAAGAGATGAGCACTAATGAGTAGATTATTGTGAAAAATGAAGGATGAATTACCTAATTAAAAACATCCTTTTGATCCTTGAGACACTATCACATCTTCATGATCAACCATTTACATGGGAGAAATTGGATGCACTTTGTTCACACAACCTTGATCTTGATTCGCTACACGAGCACTGGCGATGAGTGAAGCATGAGACAAAATACTTCGAGTCCAGAGTGAGGAAAGAGAATGAAACCAAAATCAATATCATCCACTAATTATCATGCATTCCATGTGAAATGAATTGAAATGGCCTTCAGGAAAAAATGGCATTTTCCCATTTTGACACTTTTTATTCACCTCATCGGGAATGCGAGAATTGACTTGAAAAAAAAAGAGAAGCTCCTGTGAGTGTTGAGAAAAATGTATTATATGTGAAGGATTGAAATATGAACACTTTTATCCCATTTCACACATTTACTATTTTTAGAATATCCATCATTATTTCCCTATTTTGGCCAATTTTGCCATTTTGTCAATCTTGCCAATTTTTGAGTGTCTCGATCACGAGGAAATGAAATGAGGAGAATGAATGTAAATTTTCTCTAAATTAATATTTTTAGTAGGTGTTCCCATGAAGGTTTACTAAAAACATAAAGTGGTCCTCCGGTGTCGGATTCAAACGAAACCACTTGCAGAAGTTTTTGTTTTTCATTTCAAGCCTTTGCTTTCAAATTTTTGAGGATTTCAATCGTTAGAGTTTTGTAGATTTGAGAAATGGACAATTTTGGGTGGAAATTTCATGGAGATGTAGAAAATATTAGAGATAATCTATGAGGTAATGAAAAATTATTATTTAAGGCGTTTTTGCAAGGAACTTTTAGTCCAAATCTCATGGAAAATAGAGTAGGGGTTTGTGAGATATGAGCAAAAAGGTGTTTCGGGCATGGGGTTTCATGGTACAATCTAAGCATGGACATGTTACCAAAAAAATGGAGGAAGGCTATATATGAAAAATGGCTCCAAAATTCATAAGGATGATTCAAATATTTTAAAGTTAACCATGGTTGAGAAAACTCACCTTTAACCCACTTGCACACCTTCTCCTTAACCCAGGTTGAGAGAGGGTTAACACTTACTAAATGGTCCAGGAGCCTCCATTACACCTTACCACATTTAGCATGAGGTGAAATGGTGTAAAAGTGCAGAAATCATGGTAAAATTTACCATGGGTCAAGCTCTCATGAGGAAGGGGACATGTTGATTCAATGTTGTGAGTGGAAAGAAACTCCCTAACATGTAAGTCACGAGTTTAAGTGCCGAAAGAGGGTGAGAGAACAAGGGGCACAATTTTTGCACATGATGCACTTTTGAACTAGGTGAAAATGTGCAAAGGTGCATTCATACCTCTTAAGTGTGCCAAGGGTTTAGATCATCATGGAGTGGGGACAAATTTGAGTTGTGCACACCTAACCATGCAAGTTGTTTTTTTTGTTAGGAATAAAACTTAACTTAATTCATCATTAGTTGATATTTGAATAAATGTAATAAGTTAAAGTATTTAATTTAAATACTTTATACTTATGCTAATAGGTATTAGTTATCCTTAGTTGGTAGTTAACTAAGTGATAGTGTTCTCATCCCAATGTTTGTGGGATCATATTCTATCTTGCATATTTTGTTCCCGAATGATTTCATGAGGGGCAATAGGGGCAGTTAGGGGCAATATGCTATTTCTGCATATTTTCTTAGATTAGTTGATTTGCTTCCATATATTATGGATGAGATAGAAGTTGTTCAATATCTATAAATATTGCAGCTCTCTCATTTGTTTGTAATGCTTGATTTCATATTAATAAAATTATACAATCAATTTGTCTTGTTTTTACGTAATTAAATGGGTTGCAGATAAGATTTGGTATCAAGTAGTATTTTGATCCGAGAGAGGAGTGTAGGAAGTTTTAGGAAGTTTAGGGAGATTTGGAGAAATTACAGAGCTAGGAGGAGCCATAGATGCCTCGGCCATTTCACACCCCTACTCGAATCCACACCTTGGTTCACATTTGATTTGCAATTGAAGAACACACGGAGTGAAATCACGGAGTCCTTGTAAACGTGGATGTAACTCTCTTGCAAAAGGTGACATTGTTTCATTCTCTAGTATTTTTTTAAAATTACTTATACCTATAATTTATTTATTTTAAAATTGGAAGCATTTTAAAAAAAAAATATAATATTTTTGATTTGTTGGGACCCAAGATTTTCAAGCTCCCCACATTACTTCTTCTTCCTCTTCTCTTGTACTTTGTCTTCTCCTTCCAAGCTTTGTCAGAAGAAGTTTAAGCCACAAACAAGGGAGATCCAATCCAACGTGGAAGCTTCTCGAGAACTGCACTCCGCCAAAGGAGAAGAAGATAGGAGATTTCAACGATCTCCAATGTGCTTGCATTCAAGATGAAGAGTACAAATTAAATGTGGAGAAGCTTTGCAACCTGCAATGAAAAAAAACATTGAAAAGAAGGAAGAAGACATTGTCTATAAGAAAAATACTTGCGTAGAAAGAGAAATAATAGAAGAAAACTGCGGCCAAGGGTTATAATAATGCTTAGGCAAAGCGATTGAATTGTAGTTGTTCCCTAAAATGTACTACGCATGAACGTAAGTCATTATCTGCGTTTGGTTTTAAAAATTACTTTTATTTATTTTTTACATTTTCGAATGTCGTGAAAAAAATTAGAAACAATTTTTTTTCCATTTTTGGAAAGGGGCCCGGAAAGATATTGAAATTGTAACTTAAAAGAGCCATAACTTTCAACTGGTACCTCGGATGGAGGTGACGTTTGTTTTGAAAGTGTGTGTTTTTATGAGCTCTACGTATTGGTCTAGATTTTAATAAGTTTTTTTGTAAAAATTGAACAAATTAGAGATTGTTTGTATTTCAAAAGAGGCCAAAGAGTCCAAAAATTTATTTTTTAAAAATTAGCAGAGAGAGTCATTTTATTTTTGTAAATCGCCACAGTGCAAATTTCTAACAAGGCCAATAGTGCAAAATTTCATTGTGCATAATGAAAAGACCCAAAATAAATAAAATAATATTGTTTTTGGGGGTGTGCATGCTTTAAGGGGGGAAAAGTGTTCAATTTTTTCTTCTACTGTTTATCACTTTTCACAATGGCCGCAATTACAACACCAAAATTCTTTTTGCTAGATTCTCAACTTTTACGTTCTGATAATTATCTAACATGGAAAACAAAAATTTGTGCACAACTTTATTTTGAAAATCTATGGTCCATTGTTTCTAGTACATTAACAAGATTTGTAACAAATGTTACACAACAAGCTACATTTGATCGTGAAAATCAAAAAGCAAAGTTAATAATCTTGTTTATTGTTTCAGATGAGGTACAACCTCATATTCGTGAGATCACAACAACAAAAGAATCTTGGGACAAGTTGAAAATAGTATATGAGTCAAAAAATAAGAACACAATAATTCATCTCAGAGTCAACTATTGAACTTGAAAATGCAACCAAGTGAAAAAGTTAATTTGTTTTGAGAAGAGTAGAAACTTTATGTGCATTACTTCAGGCTTTGGAAGAATAAGTAACTGACACATCACTCGTGCCTATAGTATTGAGAGCTCTTCCTCCTTATAGGATTTTTGTTACCACGATAAACATAACTAGTCAAACAACAACTTTTGAAGAGTTAGTGAATATGCTACAACAAGAGGAAGCTATTCACTCAACTACTGAAATTGAAGAGCAAGCACTTGCTTCTAATCAAAAAGGAAAAAAATAGGCTAAGTCTAGTAAACAACCTCAGAAGCAAGGTAATACTCAACAAGGCCAAAAGGACCAACAAAAATGTCTTATTTGTGGTAAAAAGGACATGAGTTAAAAATTGTTGGTACAACACATTCCAACAAGGATCATCAAGTGGTAAAAATATTAATTACCAACAAACAAAATTTGGTCAACAATAGAGTAAACAGGACAAAATAATAACAAGTGGAAGAAGAAACCAACTCAACAAGGAAATGTAGCCAAACAGGAAGATCAATTTGATGATGATGAATTCCTATATTCTACATAGTCAAATGAAGTATCCAATTTTACAAATAAAATTTGGTATGTCGACTCGGGTGTAACTCAACACATGACAAGAAATAAAGATTGGTTCTTCATAATGAGTAAAACACCCACTAGAAATCATGCCTATTTGGGTGATGATACATCATACAATGTTGAAGGGATTGGTTCCATTTCACTACCACTTGGGCATCATAATTGTAAAATTACAGATGTTCTTTATGTCCCTGGTTTAATAAAAAACATGTTATCCGTGAGTCAATTATTAGATCACAATCTCAAAATTGACTTTGATTGTAAAGGCGATAAAAATATGTGCCTAATTTGAGATAAGCCACGAAGCTCAAAAATTGTTGCAAAATCTTCGAATGTGGGAAGAATTTTTCAGTTGGATTTCATTTAATGAAAGGATCAAGCACTTGTAACCAAGGATACATCATCATCTCAACTATGGAATTGAAGACTTGAACATGTGAGTTTTCGGCTATCTTGACATAGTTAAATCGATACGACATGGTTAAGGGTTTACCACCTCTAAAAAAGTGCGAGATAAATGTCAACATTGTTTGGCGGGAAAAAAATAGAGCACCATTCAAACATAATATATTTCGGGCTAAGGAAAAACTTGACTTGGTGCATACCTATTTATTTGTGCGAGACTAATGAGACCCTAGCCACTTTGGGTTTCAATATTTCATGCTCTTTGTTGATGATTTTTCAAGAAAATGTGGATGTCTTGTCTTTCTACAAAATACCAAGCTATTGAAACTTTCAAGAAGTTCAAAGCCCTTATTAAAAGCAGACTGGTAGGAAAATAAAAAAATTTTGCTCGGATCGAGGGGAGAATACACCAAAGAATGAGTTCAATGATTTTTTGAAAACGAATGACATTCATCGTCAAATGTCTCCTCCTCACACAAAGACAACAAAATAGTGTTTTTAAAAGGAAAAATCATATTATCATGGATATGGTGTGATGTATGATTGATGATGCGGAGTTTATCAAAAATATTTTGGGTCAAGCAACTAAAACGCATAGTCTAGTTACTAAACGAGTTCCCACGCAACTCTTGATGGAGTAACACCACAATAAGCATGGTCAGGGCATAAGCCATCTATTTCACACCTTAGAGTTTTTGGATGTAAAGCAAGTATGCACATTCCTAAGAAACAAAGACCTAAGCTTGATATGAAATCAAAAAAACTTATCTTCTTGGGATACAAGTGATGAAGCACTTGGATATAAACTTATGAATCCAAGAACAAGAGGGGTATACACTAGTTGAGATGTTGAGTTATTTGATAACAAAGAAGCAGATGCTATTTCCATACACTCACATGATGAAAAAATCATCCCTACAGTGAAAACAGAGGATGGTAATCACTTTGATGATGACAATGATGATGGGGAAGATAATGAAATTCAACCTCCCACAGGAACCACAAAAAGTATGCCTTAATGATATACAAGTATGATTAGAGATGCAAAATAGGATAGTGTCCTGAAACATCTACCACTGGATTGAGGACTTGTAGTTTGGCTTGAAATGAGGTCAATTTGGCCTTAATGGGTAAAGTTGTTGAAACTGTTGAGCCTTCTTCAATTTCGGAAGCCCTACAGTCTAAACCTTGGAAAGATGCTATGGATGTAGAATATAAGTCACTTATGAAAAATAATACATGGCAACTTACAGATCTTCCACCAAGGAAAAAGCTAATTAGATGCAGATGGATCTTCAAAATGAAGTACAAAGCAAATGGAAAAATTGATAAACACAAGGCTAGACAAGTTGTTAAGGGATATGCTCAAAAATAAGGGATTGATTATGAGGAAAATTTTTCTCCCACAACTAAGATAAAAATTTCAGTTAATATTTTCTCTAGCTGCACAATTTGGTTGGAAAATACACCAAATGGATGTGAAAAGTTCCTTTCTTAATGATGATTTACGTGAAGAATTTTACATGACTCAACTAGAATGTTTTGTCATACCAGGTAAAGAGGAAAAGGTATGTAAACTCATAAAATCACTATATGGTCTAAAGCAGTCTCCAGGGCATGGTACATAAAAATTGATGAGAATCTCATTCAACTTGGATTCAACAGAGTCCATACGATCGTAATCTCTATCTCAAAAGCAAGCAGAGGAGATAGTGATCATTTTAGTATATGTCGATGATCTAGTCATCCTTTGGAGGATCAGTGAGGATGATTGAGTCAACAAAGAAAGATCTAACATGATCATTTGACATGACCGATCTTGGGATTCTACATTATTGTCTCGATTTGAAGTTTGGAAAAGAGAAAATCATATCTTTTGTGTCATAATTGAAATACGCCAAGACAACGCTTGAGAAATTCAATATGATGGATTGTAAGCCATTTTCCACACCTATGGAGACAAGACTTCAACTGTCTTGAATAAATCCATCACCACAAGTAAATGCAACTCTCTATCGGCAGTTGATCGGGAGTCTCATCTACTTGAATTACAATAGGCCGGATATCAACTATGCGATCAACTATATTTCATGCTTCATGCAAGAACCAAGGGTTTCTCACCTTTGAAAGCAACAAAATGGATACTTAGGTACATCAAAGGAACTATGGACTATGGCCTAGAATATAAAGAGAATAATAACTTCTTCTTGATAGGATATTTAGATTCGAGATCATGCATGAAACACGAGATGATAGGAAATCCACTTCACGATTTGTATTCTTTTTGGGATCCGGACCGATATCATGGGGGATTAAGAAGCAAACTTCTATTTCAAGGTCCTCCACTAAATCATAATATCATGAAGCAAGGTGGAGTTGTCTATGAAGCGATATGGTTCCAACGTATACTTGAAGGATTGGGAATACCATAGGAATATCTAACTATCCTACATGTTGATAACGCATGAGTAGTAAAACTTGTTCAAAATCCAGTTTTTCATGAGCGTACCAAACACATTGAGGTGCAGGTACATTTCATTCGCGAACATGTTTAGAACAACAACATCCAACTCCAATATTGCCCAATAGATATGAAACGTGCAAATGTCTTCAAAAAGTCACTTGCTCGAGGTAAATTTGAGGGTTTTAGAAAATTTCTCTCCTATTCACTTGAGACCATGTTGAATTAAGGGGAGAATGTTAGGAATAAAACTTATCTTAATTCATCATTAGTTGATATTTGAATAAATGTAATAAGTTAAAGTATTTAATTTAAATACTTTAAACTTATGTCAATAGGTATTAGTTATCTTTAGTTGTTAGTTAACTAAGTGATGGTGTTCTCATCCCAATGTTTGTGGGATCATGTTCTATCTTACATATTTTGTTCCGGATGATTTCCACGAGGGGCAATAGTGGCGATTAGAGGGGCAATATGCTATTTCGCATATTTTCTCGGCTTAGTTGATTTGCTTCCATATATTGTGGATGAGATAGAATCTATTAAATATATATAAATATTGCAGCTCTCTCATTAGTTTGTAATGCTTGATTTCATATTAATAAAATTATGTAAGCAACGTCTTGTTTTCGTAATTAAATGGGTTATGGCAAGAGTTTTAAGTGACAAATCTTCTTATTCCTCGGGGTCACACTTTTTTGCACCCATTGAAAATTTTCACCGGGTGAAAATTTGAAATAAATACTCTCAGTGTGACATGGGGGTGCTGGAACATGAGGATGGGGCCATTTCAAGTTGTGAGTGCATAACACTCACCTAACCACCAAACAAGTCACTTAAGTGATGAAACTTCAAAACCATCATCCTCCTTCCTTGGGGTCACATTTTTTGCACCCCATTCACATTTTCACCAAGTTAAATGGTGAAAAAGTGCATCCAAGGTGTGAAAGTACGACCTGGACACTTATAGTAAGTTTGCCTTCACCAACATCTGTAGAAAATAGACACCGAAGAGTGAGTCTTTTCCTCTGGAGCTTCCTTAAGAGTTTCATGGGAAAAATTATATAATTTTGACTGGAAAAAACCCAAGGAAACCAATGGTATGAATTTTAGGATCCAATTATTCATGTAATTCAAAATTTACCTCCTTTTTTAATTCTACTCACGAGCGAGTTCTTGGAAGATCTTACTACCATTGAAGAGAAACTTGAATTTTTGTCCAAATCATCATATGGGGCATGTAGAGGGTTGAATTATATTCAATTTTATTTTTTAATCAGGTATCAAATCCATTTGTAACTCCCATAATTCTCATTTGAATCTCCACTAGGATCAAGGATCTTCACTTGCACTGTCGGGCCAATATCTCAAAATTTGGATAGTAGAATATTCTGAAACCTTTTGCAATGTGAAGTAGGAATTATTATATTTCTAATGAGTATCTGGTCACTTCAAAAAATTAATCGAGGCTTTTGAAAATTCAGAATAAGCTCACTAGCTTTTTTACTTCTTTCATTTCCACTGATGTGGTATAAGTAAACAAGTGTTGCATAGTTTGTTCCTAAACCTATTTTGCCTTATATAAATTTCCAAAAATTCCTCTAATGATATCATATCTTAGTCATAGTATTCTCGTAAACATTATATATTCTTGGTTCATCTCCAGAGGGTGTTTATTAGGTGCCAAAGTCCTGAAAGTATGCCTTTTTAGGCCTCTGGGAGAAGTCTCTTCAAAGTGTATCAGAATGAATCCATGAATTTCTTCCCACCAAATTACCTACACATGAAACACTCTTTAAAAATCTAGTTATCACATACATATCAGCCATGATGGGGGTTTACATAGTCAACAATTGGCGAGTACGAGTTTACATTACTTGGTTCAAGGATTTTTGAGTGTGGGCTTGGTTGTCATGGCAAAAAAATCAAATTTTCATGCTATACATTCTACATGACAACAAATGACTCTAGCTTTAGGACTTGATTTAGATTAATCACAGTGATAACAAAGCAAGTACGAACCTCAAAATCTCAAGACACTATAGACCAATGCTTTATACACAACCTTATCCATTAGGCAAAAAGAGTCACCATTCAACTCACACAAGCAAAGAATGAAACAAACACACAAAAGAAAGGGAAACACACAAAGTGGAAGGGAAATACACCACACAATAGGAAAAACAAAACATACCTAAATCACCTATGGTACATGCGGGGACAACCCACTTTCTATGTAGTGCTTCTTCTTGGAATGTGTTACCTAGACATGGGCAACTTCAAATGATGATGTTTTGCAAAACCATTCACTAGTTTGATGAAATAGGAACCCCTCCTCAATTGTTTTGGAATTTATAGTGTTGTGAACTCCTCTTCTTTGTTTATCCATGCTGATAATTTTTATCTTTCATCCCATGATTATCATACATATGGTTCTCAATTATATCAACCTCATCACATTTATCATTAGTCTCGTTCTTAGGAATTTGATCTTCACATGTCCGGTGCTCCATGGTCATTACCCCTATGGGATGATTCTTGATAGGAATTTTGAATTGTTCCATATCATTAATGGCCTCTTGCTGACTTCTTGGTTAATCAATACATTCTCCTTTCTCATACATTATCTCATCAAGGCTTTCATGGGATGTGATGAGATCCTCCGTGATAGAGACATTATCTTCATACATGACACTATTTATGGGAGATTTAAACATATAATTTTATTTTAATTCATCTTTGTATATAATATTATTGAAAAAAGGGAAGGAGAAAATTTCATCTCCACATTCATGTGCATTAATGGATGTTTCAAGAGGCTTATTGAGTTCATCCTTTTGATCTATCTCATCATGAAACATTTGCATATCAAATGAAAAATATAATTGGCCTCGTACATGTCCCTGCATTTCTATGACTTGAATTAAGAGTTCAAGACTTAGTTGAGGGTCCTCCATCACATATACAACCTCTAAGATATCTTGCTATGACCTTTTCTTCAGTTCTTCTAAAGGCTCATTGATAACTAGCCTTTCTCCTTCATGATTAACATCCTCTCGTGAGAGGCTTGAAAAATTTACTATCTCGCACATTCATCATCAAGGGAATATTATTCTTCAAACAGAAGGAGAAAACTTATTCTTCATCATAAAATTGATTTGTTACTTTTTCATACCTAGATTGATTAGTAACATCCTCCTTTTCTACAAAAATTGTCATTTGAGGACTACCTTCTTGCCATTCTGGATGCACCTTCTCTTTCTGATCCCCGTCATCATAAAATTTAAAGTAAAAGTATATACCTAATGGAAGGGGTATACTTTGGCCAATCAAGAATGGAACTTCAATTCGTAGACATTTGAATTTAGTCCTTTTCTCACTCTACAATTTTTTTGAATTTCTCTGCGTCGGTGTTCCCTATGGTGATGTCAGATCCATTGGGACCAGCCCTTGACCCACCTCGTGATCCCTCTAGGTTCTGGTGAGATGTGACTGTTGTGTCTCCAAATATTCCCAGTTTATGAAGCTACAACCAAAGATTCTTGATGGGACTCTTTCTCTACTGATTCTGTGCAGATTACCAATGCTACCCCGGCTTCAAGGGAATTTTCGTTGATAGGAAAAATCATGCACCCCCGTCCCCCACTAGAGGATTTAAGAAAATGCATATGTATTAAATGGGCCCCATGTGGTCCACTAGATATTATTGTGCTACCTAATGGTTTTATTCTTTTCACCCTTAGTCATAAGGAAGATTTCACGCGGGTGCTTTTGGGCAGGCCATGGTTTTTTGGAAGAAAAGGCTTCTACCTCAAAAAGTGGACTTTTAGATACAATCTGTGTGTGCTAAAATAATGACCCAAGCCCGATATGGGTTTGCCTTCCGGTCTCCCCTCGGAATTTTGGCATGCTGCTATAATTGAAGGTATTGCTTTATCTTTGGGTACACTTATTGCTATTGATCGAGCCACTAGAATGTGTTCTAGATTCATTCACATAAGATTTTTTGTTAACTATGATATTATCATCCCTTTTCCTAACTCTCTGATCTTCCTTAGACTTGGGTACATGGGTGCAACTAATTGAGTATGAATACATGCCCTAAGCTTGCTCAGTTTTTAAGAGCATAGGTCATAGGGCCCCGACATGCCCATCAAATCCAGCCCCAAAACCTAAGGAATAAACATGTACACCCAATTTCAAAGGTAAATTCATTCCCAATATTTCTAGGGAGGTTAACACCTCCAATCCCTTTAATCTCTATTAGAGGATGGTGAAATCCCTTTGGAGATTTTTGGTATTCAACCCCTTTATCCTCTGAGATCCCTTTAGAACAAAATGTAGTGCAAATGACTGTAGCATCACCACCTCCTTCTATGCTACATGAATCCTTGTCTCCTCTAAAACAACCTTATGATGTAATAACACCTCCCTCTTCGAGGATCTTGTTTCCTTACCATCACTTGATTAACCAATTATATTCACTACTCCCCTAACCTCACCCTTGCTTTGGGTCCTTCCAGAGAAATATTTTTAATATTGAAATCCACACATTCCTACTTTAGAGGAATTTATCCCTCCAATCCCTATCCTCTCTTCTAGTGTTCCCCTTTTGGAATAGAAATATTTCTTACCCTCTCCTTCAACCTCCGTGTCTCAGAAGATATTAGCCCATCTTGAAAAACTAGAGGCAACTTTAAAAAGCCCTTGGACATGGGTAACAAAAAAAGTTTGGGAAGAGTTACCACACTCAAGCCAAGATTAAACAAGAAAATTCTCTAAATATTGCTCAAGGAACTCAGGACACTCTCACCATGTAGGGTGGGGAAAATCCAAATCCAGAAAATGAATATTTTCTCATGGAATATTAGGGGAATTAATGAAAAAAAAGAGTTGTAAAATATTCTAGATTTAAAACACTCCTCAGACATCATGATGTTACAAGAAACTAAGCTAAAGAAGAAGATATTCTACCGAGGATATAGCGCTCTGGCTCTTTTTCTTCTCAAGTTTCTTTTGGTAACTCAAGAGGCATATGTACATTTTGGAATCCCAAAGTCTTTTTGGAGAATGCATCATAAAAACTCCCCATTTTTGGGAATGTTTTTGTAAGAAATCGAATCAAGTCTTGGTTGGATTGCGCGAATCTCTACACTCCTAACTTGGAAATGCAAAGCGATAATATCTAGAAATAGTTTCGGACTTCTATGAAAACTATAGGCATTTACCTTGGATCATGGTTGGAGACTTCAATACTCCACTTTTTGCTTTGGAAAAGAAAGGTGGGGCTAACGCCAATGCTAACAACATTGTTTTTGTTTGATTTATTTGGTTTTTATCTTCATGGAACTTCCTTAACTTGGTCAAATAGGAGGTTTGGGGGAAATCTTATAAAAATAAGGCTAGATAGGATGCTTAGCTATATGGATTGGATTTCTCATTTCAATGATTTTTACCCGATGGCCCTTCCTAAGGCTGCATCTGATCATTTCCCATTACTTCTAAATGTAACTGAATTTCAAAATCTAAAAACCCCCTTTTAGATTTGAGTTAGCTTAGCTTCAGAATCACAATTTAGAAAAATATATCGAGGAATGGTGGAAGGTTGACTTTCAAGGCTTTGCCATGTATAGATTTACTAAAAAGCTCAGTTATGTTAAAAAACAACTCAAAGCATGGAAAGTAAATATCTTTGGTGACATTAGGAAAAGAGAGGAACTTCTATCTAAAAATATTGGTGAAAGCTCGCTAGCATGAAACAAGTGGTAGAAATACCTCTCTACACCAATAGGAGTTATCACTGCTTAGTGATTTTCACAATACCTTGGACAAGGTGGAGATTTTTGGAGGCAAAGATCGGGAGCAATCTAGTTACAATATAGAGATCGTAACACTAAATTATTTCATGCTACTACCACTAAGCACAAAAGAAGAGACAAGATTAAGGAGCCCTTGACAACAGATGGTAGATATTTGAATATTGAGGATACTATTGTGGTGAGTTGGTCAATTTCTATTCTAGTCTACTTCAAGAAAAGGGTCCTCCTTATGAGGAAGATAATCTTGAAATGTTACAACATATTCGTAATTTTATTTCAGATGACATTAATACTAAGCTTACATAACCTTTTTTTATGGAAGAAGTTCATAGAGCTATCTTTGACATGAAGGGGGATAAGTCTCCTGGCCCAGACGACTTTCCTGCAGCTTTTTTTCAATCTTATTGGCATATTATTAAGTCATATTTTCTTGATGTTATCGCTGAGTTCCAAAAGAATGAATTCCTTTTGAAGGAATGGAACAATAAATTTCTGGATTTAGATCCTAAGGCTTTGGGATCTAAATTGGTCTTGAATTTCCAACATATTAGTCTTTGGAACAGTTCCTACAAGATCATCACTAAATTGCTGACCACAAGACTAAAACCTTTAATGGACAATTTAATCGTAGAACAACATAATGGATTCATTAGAGGTCAACTAATTCAAGGTGGGGTGATTGTAGTTCATGAAGCCATTCACACATCCTTTCGTACTAAAAAGGCATGAATGATCATTGAACTTGACATGCAGAAGGCCTTTGATCGGGTGAGTTGGACTTTCCTTCTAAAAGTTCTTAGAAAGTTTGGCTTGTGATAAGTGGTGCTCTTGGATCCATAGTTGTATCTCTTCTCCTTGGTTATCTATTTTAATGAATGGTATTCCCACTAGTTATTTCACCAATAGTAGGGGAATTAGACAAGGTGGTCATTTATCACCTTTATTATTTATCCTCATGGTTGACACTCTTAGTAGAGCACTAGTTGCAGCTAAAAGATCTGACTTTATATCAGGTATTACCATCACCTCTAAGGTACCTGCAACTACTCACAACCAATTCATAGATGATACACTTCTGTTGGGTGCAACTTTGGTGGTGGAGACTAATTTTTTTAAAAGGATCCTAGACTCTTATCAATATTCCTCCAAACAACTTATTAATTTTACCAAGAGTAGTATTTCTTTTATAAATACTCCTCCTAGTAAACAAAGAAATATTGCGGCCATATTTGGATGTAACATTATGGATATTCCATCTTCTTACTTGGGGCTCCCTCTCTTTAAAGGAAGAAAACTTAAAACTCTATGGAACCCAGTTATTGAAAGATTTCAGATGAAGCTTGTTGGTTAGAAAGGTGATTTTTTTCAAGCAGTAAGCTTCAATGGTTAAAACAACTCTACAAGGTCTTCCTATTTATTTTATGTCTCTAATGAAAATTCCTTAGTTTCTTCTCACATTAAACAAATACAAAAACATTTCCTATGGTATAGATCTGAATCTAACGTAAAAAGAATCACTTGATTTCTTGGAATGTGATATGCAAGCCCAAAGCTCTAGGGGTCTTGGTCTTCGAAGAGTATCACAAATGAATACAACTATGTTAGATAAGCTTGGTTGGGCTATTGCTTTCAAAGGTAAATCCCCATGGAAATAGATGTTGATTTCTAAATACCTTTCTTCTCGGAAGACTTCTTCTCTTCGATATACCTAATTGCTCTGCTATTTGGAATTCCATAGTAAAAATCAATCTATGCTGCAATCGGACACTAAATGGAGGTTGGGTAATGGCAGGAACATTAATTTCTAGAAAGAATGGTGGATAGGTGATAAGCCCTTAGTTTCAGACTCTTTTTGGGATCCTATTAGACATCATCTCACTAGATTATGTGGCAAAACTATTAATGGTTACATAAAAATTCTAAACTTCCACATTTATGGATGTTACCATACTTAGAAGGTTACACTCAATCCAAATGGAGCGTCTTAATAGTCTCAAGTCCATGCTTTCTTCACAATACATTTAATTTTCCTAGAAGGAAGATTTTTGCATTCGACCACTCTCCCCTCACAAGCCTTTTCGATTAAAGATGTTTATCTTTCTATCCAACGACCCTCTTATGGACCTCTACTGAAACAATTTTGGATCCCACAGGTTATTTCCAAAATTGGATTTTTTTCATGGTTTGTCTCTCATGACTCATTCCTCTCAGGAGAAATTTTAAACGTAGAGGATTTCTCTCCCAAGTCGATGTGTCCTTTTCCTTAGCAGTTTGGAAACTTGTGTGCAACTTCTTTTTCATTGTCCTTTCTCTCACTCCCTTTGGAGATTCCTTTTGGATAGATTTAAGGTTTCTTGGGTGTTCACCTCCTCCCTTTTGGATACTATTATTCAATGGAAATCCCCATTTAGTCATTCAGTGTCCTCTCTATCTTGGAAACTCCTCTTATTACACACGATGTGGAATATATGGAAAGAGAGGAACAAAATAATATTCAAGGATCAAACTCAAGATCCATGACAGGTTTTCTTGGGAGTGGTTTCTAGACTTCAAGATAATTTTAACTGCTTCATCTAGAAGCAACATAAGTAGATAATCTCCCTTAATTTAATTGATCCTTGGTATAAGCAACTTCACATTTCCTTAGATCCGCCTTCCTCTACTATAGCTAGAGAAAACACTATTTGGTCCCCCTCCTGTTGGTTGGCTTAAAGTTAATAATTATGGTGCTGCAAAAGGAAACTTGAGTGCCTCAGGTGGTGGGGTTATTCTCAGAGATGACTGTTGTCAAAATTTCACCCCCCCTGGGTAATTTTGATAACATGCATCAGAATATTCAAGTCCCAGGAAAATTGATTGATTCGGGGCCAAAAATCATGTTGCTAGAGTCCCCTCAAATATTTTCTAAGTTCCCTGTCTGAGAGGAAAAGAGCAAGCTCTGAGAAAATGCGAAAAAAGGTTACAGAAGGCAAGTAGGTTGATCCAGGAAAAAATCATAAAAATGACTAAGTCCTAGTCCTAGGGGCAGTCGGGACATTTGGGACAAAAAGGCCCGAACCGGCCGGCTCGGCCGAAGTAAGCACAAACAGCCTGCAAAGCAACAGGGACATCTGGGACAAAAGTACGTGGCGGGCGCGAAATGCCGGTTCGACCGAGAAAAAATTGGCTAACTGCTGAGAGGGACGCAAATGGGACAATCGGGCCAAAAAGGCGCGAACCGGCCGAACCGGGCGAAAAAGGGCCAGACAGTCCAAAATCAAATGGGACAATCGGGCCAAAAAGGCGCGAACCGGCCGAATCGGCCGAAATGAGTCCAGAGGGTCCAAAATCAAATGGGACATCTGGGACAAATGGACGCGAAATGCCCGAACCGGCCGAAATGAGCACAAAGGGCCCAAAATCAAATGGGACATCCGGGACAAATGGAGGCGAAGTACGTGAAGGAGCCGAAGGAGCCGAGGACTAATCAGAAACTGCCACGTGTCCTCACAGGAGAAAAAGTCAAAAGGTCAAAGGTGCGAGTTATCGAGCGGCCGAACCGAACCAATGAAATGGCGCCACATGTCCAAGTTTAAGGGGCCACAAGTAATTTCAAAAAGAAAGCCCATGAAAGACGGAGGAGAGAGAATTGCTCATCCAATCAGCACGTGCCACGTGTCGTCCAGGATGGCGAAGAGCGGGAAAAATTTTAAAATTCGTTTTGATGCATTAGTGCCTAAATCTTCGAGATCGCCATATCTTTTGATCCAGAGCTCGGATTTCCACGTTCTTTATATCAACGGAAAGCTGTTGAGATGCTCTACATGATTCTAGGATCAATCTCGAGTTTTGGTGCAGTTTGAAGAGAGAAAATTGAGAAACGGCTCTGACGTGTGGTAATGGCCAGAAGCGACCTTTCAACAACCCGTTTTAATGCTAATGGGTCGCATTCTTCTTCTGCACGGCCAGAAGTGACATTTTAGCGGCCAAATTAATACAAATGGGTCGCATTCTCCTCCAAAATCGCTCAAAGTGACAGGGTATGGGTTGGTAAGATCCTCCATCTTTGATTTAATGCATCTGCGATCCCGATGAGGAATGGGCTTGCACGTTTTCCCACGTTTTCTGTCCCCTGGGCTCGACCCATGCAATGTAAAAGCCAGATTTGGCTCATTTAAAAAAAAAAAAGAAGTTGTTCATTCTTTCTGCTCTGCCCTCCCTTCTTTTCTTCTCTAGGGTTGAAAATGGAGTTGGAACCTCCTCCCTTGCTCTGTAATGGTGTTTTTGCCTTTACTAATGGAATGATGTTCATGCATGCAAACTTACGGAGCAACAAAACGTGTTTTGTGATGCATCATCCATCTTTCCTCGTTTTTGCTTGTCCTCTTCTTGCATCTCTTCATTGCAGGGTATCTGTGCATGTTTGAATGTTCATTGCAGGTTTGGAGCTGTGTTCATGGAGTTTTGGGACATTTTCGTGTGAAATTTATCCTTGGGCTGTGATGCATCATCTGTCCATCCTTCCCATTGCTCACCTCTCTTTGTCCCATGGCGGTTTTGATAGATGTCCAACATTCTCTTCTCTCTGGTGTATCACCGTTTTAGTGTAGGCTTTTGCTTGTTTTTCCTTCCTCTCTCTCTCTCTCTGTCTCCTTGGCATGGTTAGATTAGGATTAGATTAGCTTGCCAATTTGACTTTGGAATAGCTTGTGGCGGAGTAGTTTAGGAGCAGGAACCAGCCTTCTCTGGAGATTCCTCTCTCGGTTTTACAAGTCCCACACTTGGAGAGAGGTTTCCATGTTGTGCAATCACCTTTGGATGCACGAACATCAACCTAGAAGCTGATGTGCGTCCGGGGGTGCTTTGTGATTTTGCACTAACAGTTTTGGCACGCCTGGTGGGACCTTAGAGGTCTTTCACTTCATCTTTTGCAGGTTGATGTGTTCCTGTGAAGATTTCAGCCTTTGGAGGCACTTGCAAACACATCTGGCGACTCCATCGGTCAACAACCATCTACGAAGTTGCGAGACCTTCCTTTCCATTCATTTTCATTCATTTTCCATTCATCCTTCTTTCCATCTCTTTCATTCTTCCTCATTCTTTGAAGTTGTGCAATCATGACTTCATTTCCATCATGGATTTCATATCAACAACAGCAGTATATTCCACCTCCAACAGGTTTTACAAATCCTCCAGATCAGCATGCATATTCATATGAACAGCAGTGCCAAAGTCAGTTTGGCTATGGAGCTTTCCAAGAGCAAGAGTATGCATATAATGAAGACAATCAGATGCAAGATGCTGGTCATTGGAGAAAATCCAAAAGATGGAGGTAAACATAGTGCAGTCCAGGGCTCAGGCACAGATGAAAGCTTTTGGAATCGGTTATGGAGCACCCTGTCCATGGGTGGGACCTTTTCCAAGGCATTACAGCCCTCAGGAGAAGCTTGACTTCATGATTGCAATGCTGCCTTTGCTTGCAAAGTGGATTGAAGAAATAGAGGTGTATGAGAGAAGTATTCAGCAACCTTGTCAACGGGTAAGCACACCATCTCATGCCTTTCCTTTTCCTCTTTCCCAATCTGTTTCATTTCAGCAGTGTCAAGTTTCAAACCCTCCATCTGCTGTCCCAAGTGTTGAATCCATTTCTCCACCCCCCAGTCTTCCACCTCATCTCGATTCTTCTTTCCTTTTCCCTTCCAAATAGTCATCCCCTCCACAAGAGCTAACAGAAATACCCCCTCCTCCAAAGAAACAAGAGGTTTCACTGCCTCCACCACCACAAAAAATTGTAAAATCAGTTGAGTTTCAGCCCATTCCTCTTGCATTCCCAATTTCATATGGGGAAGAAGGAATTGAAAAAATCAGTCATCAAGGACAGCAGGAAGAGGAGCCCAACAGAAAAGAAATGACAGATGACTTGAAGGTTTGGGCTACCAAATTTGGGATGACAAAGATCCCCTTGATGGTTAAGCCTACAGAAGAGGCTAAGGTTGAACAAATGGTGGTTAGGACTGATTTGGTTGCAGCAGAAGAAGAAGATCTTGCAGTCCCAACTTGTCCTCTAGAGCAGCAAATTGAAGAGTTTGACTTGACAAACTTCATGCTGGAGAAGGAGTTCAATCAAGAGCAAGATTGCCTTCAAACATTAGAGGAAGGAGAAGCTGCTCCAAATCCAAAAAGAAGAGGAGCACATTCTAGGCTGTGGAGGAGAAAAGTGCAGATCAAGGGCTTTGAGCACAAAGCGGGCTACGGGAGAACCTTCGAGTTCTTCTTTCTACTTCACCTCTCTCAAGTTATAGTAATGAAGAGGAGTTTGATCTCTCAAACTCAATATTGGAGAGTGAAGGAAACCATGGTGGTCAGGTTGCACATCAAGAGGACACCACGGAGGAAGTTGAATACGAGCAGCAGCACAACAATGAGGTAGTTTACCTGTCAGATTTGGAGGACTGTTTTGATGGAGAAGAGCCGGTTGAGTTTTCACCATTCTCTCTTTCATCATCCACATTCCAAACACCAGAGCCTGCTGTCATGGAGGACAACATTCATTTGCAGCAGCCTGCATCTTATAGCAGCCCTTTGGAATCAAAATTGGAAGACTTTAATCTTCCATGTTCTTCATCGGAGGAAGAGAAAGGGCAGAAGGGTTCTACCATTGCTTCCACATCATCCATTCAGGTGGGTCTACAAGAAAACTCCATTCTTGGAGTTGAAAATCAGAGCTATGGGCATATGTTGATCGGACCTTGCCCGATCAAGGGTATTTGGCTTCATTGGAGACAAAGGAGAAGCCTGACCCTGACAGTCATGCTTGCTTACGAGCATGAGGATGAGCTACAAAGTACCAAGGATCAGCTGCCATACCTCTCAATCCAAATGCGAGCAACTAAAAGAGGTATTGAATTTTTCGATTGATACCTTGATGATTTGGATAGAAGACGACTTCTTGTTGATTTTCCATCCATCAAACGACCATGATCGGTGCAAATCAATTGCATGGCTGCAATTTTGAAGAAAGGAAGCTATTTCTCACAACCGATTCTGCGGGGTTTGTTTAGCTTGCCTTTGCTTCTAGTTAGAGTAGAGAGTAGCTAGGTTTGCTTTGTGAGAAGAAGTGCTTGTGCACACTCTGCATGTTCCATTTGGGGCATGTATGATTTTTGATTTTGTACATAGTTTTTGGTGTTGCTTGGTTGCTCTCTTGCAGTTCATTTGATGGCATCTTGGTGAAGACACTCCGGGTTCAATGGGTTTCCAAGTGGCTCGAGAGGGAGGTTTTCAAAGTTCAGATCAGTTGCGGGTTGCAACTCATGACTCCATGCCCAATGGATGCTTTGAGCTTACGATCATTCATCTAGCGATGCGAGATGACCCATTGAGTCGCCAAACTGTTGTCAAAATTTCACCCCCCCTGGGTAATTTTGATAACATGCATCAGAATATTCAAGTCCCAGGAAAATTGATTGATTTGGGGCCAAAAATCATGTTGCTAGAGTCCCCTCAAATATTTTCTAAGTTCCCTGTCTGAGAGGAAAAGAGCAAGCTCTGAGAAAATGCGAAAAAGGTTGCAGAAGGCAAGTAGGTTGATCCAGGAAAAAATCATAAAAATGACTAAGTCCTAGTCCTAGGGGCAGTCGGGACATTTGGGACAAAAAGGCCCGAACCGGCCGGCTCGGCCGAAGTAAGCACAAACAGCCCGTAAAGCAACAGGGACATCTGGGACAAAAGTACGTGGCGGGCGCGAAATGCCGGTTCGGCCAGAAAAAAATTAGCTAAGCTTTGAGAGAGGGACGAAATGGGACAATCGGGCCAAAAGGCGCAAACCAAGCCGAGCAAGGCGAAAAGGGCCGAGCAGTCCAAAATCAAATGGGACAATCAGGCCAAAAAGGCGTGAACCGCCGAATCGGCGAAATGAGTCGAGAGGGTCCAAAATCAAATGGGACATCGGGACAAATGGACGCGAAATGCCCGAACCGGCGAAATGAGCACAAAGGGCCCAAAATCAAATGGGACATCCGGGACAAATGGAGGCGAAATACGCGAAGGAGCCGAAGGAGCCGAGGACCAATCGAAAGCGCCACGTGTCCTCACAGGAGAAAAGTCAAAAGGTCAAAGGGGCGAGTTATCGAAGCCCGAACAGAACCAATGAAATGGCGCCACGTGTCCAAGTTTAAGGGGCCCACAAGCAATTTCAAAAAGAAAGCCCGCGAAAGATGGAGGAGAGAGAATTGCTCGTCCAATCAACACATGCCACGTGTCGTCTAGATGGCGAAGAGCGGGAAAACATTTTAAAATTCGTTTTGATCTGTTCCGTGCCCTAAATCTTCAGATCGCCATATCTTTTGATCCAGAGCTCGGATTTCCACGTTCTTTATATCAACGGAAAGCTGTTGAGATGCTCTACATGATTCTGGGATCAATCTCGAGTTTTGGTGTAGTATGAAGAGAGAAAAATTGAGAAACGGCTCTGACGTGTGGTAATGGCCAGAAGCGACCTTTCAACAACCCGTTTTAATGCTAATGGGTCGCATTCTTCTTCTGCACAGCCAGAAGTGACATTTTAGCTTCCAAATTAATACAAATGGGTCGCATTCTCCTCCAAAATCACTCAAAGTGACAGGGTATGGGTTGGTAAGATCCTCCATGCTGATTTAATGCATCTGTAGTCAATGAGGAATGGGCTTGCACGTTTTCCCATGTTTTCTGTCCCCTGGGCTCGACCCATGCAATGTAAAAGCCAGATTTGGCTCATTTAAAAAAAAAAAAGAAGTTGTTCATTCTTTCTACTCTGCCCTCCCTTCTTTTCTTCTCTAGGGTTGAAAATGGAGTTGGAACCTCCTCCCTTGCTCTGTAATGGCGTTTTTGCCTTTTACTAATGGAATGATGTTCTGTGCAAACTTACGGAGCAACAAAGCGTGTTTTGTGATGCATCTGTCCATCCTTCCTCATTTTTCTTGTCCTCTTCTTGCCTCTCTTCATTGCGGGTATCATGCATGTTTGAATGTTCATTGTAGGTTTGGAGTTGTGTGTTCATGGAGTTTTGGGACATTTTCTGTGTGAAATCTATCCTTGGGCCTGTGATGCATCTGTCCATCCTTCCCATTGCTCACCTCTCTTTGTCCCATGGTAGTTTTGATAGATGTCCAACATTCTCCTTCTCTGGTGTATCACCGTTTTAGTGTAGGCTTTTGCTATTTTTTTCCTTTCTCTCTCTCTCTCTGTCTCCTTGGCATGGTTAGATTAGGATTAGATTAGCTTGCCTGCACTGGAATAGCTTGTGGCAGGTAGTTTAGGAGCAGGAACCAGCCTTCTCTGGAGATTCCTCTCTTGGTTTTACAAGTCCCACGCTTGGAGAGAGGTTTCCATGTTGTGCAATCACACTGGATGCCTGAACATCAACCTAGAAGCCTGATGTGCGTCTGTGGGTGTCTTTGTGATTTTGCACTAACAATGACTGGGTCAACCTTGGCATTCAACATTGCGATTAATTTTAGCACGGGAATAATCACAAAGTCTAAGCCTTGAATATTCTCAAAAGGATGGAGTTGGCACTTAAGGTGGATGCGTAAACTTATAGTGGAAAATGAATCTCTCAACATAGTCGCATCCTCAATTCAAATGAGCCTACAAGTTAGACTATAAGCAACAAAATTGATGACATCTCGCATCCTACAATATCACTTCCAAAATATCATCTATAAGCACACCTATAGGGAAGGAAACAAAGTTATTAAATTTTTGGCTAACTTGGGGGTGTTATTTGACGATCAATAGAATTGGATTGGAAATTTTCTGAGAACCTACTCTCCATGTTGGAAAATGATTCTCACCAAGAAGCTTAATAATCTTAGGGAGATTTTGCTTATTTTAGTCATCATTGCTTCTGTTTTATCTTGTTATGATGATACTTGTGTGTGTGAGATGCATTTTAATTATATCTCATTCAATGGAATATCTTAATTATGGTAGTCCCTTATTAAATTACCCTATGGCATGTGTGAGTGACGAGTCCAAAAATCCTATGATCCTTTTAAATCCCTTTGGGATAATTTTTGAATCATCAGTCACTTTTTGTCTTGTCAAAATGGGGGGCTCTCTTTGTAGAGTTGAGCATGATAATTACGATGAATTATAGAAGGACATGGATGTTTGAAACTTACTACAAAGGAGAAGGGGGTTACTCCTTTCATGGAGAAAATTTCTCTCTAATGTCAGATTTTTTAGTAGTATGCTCACCTCGTGGAAGAAGGGGAAAGTCAAGGTGGGTCAGACTAAGTTTGAGATTACGATGGACTCCATTACCGCAATCATTGGCCTTCCTACCGTTGGTGATATTTACTTCAAGCATTCGCTTAAAGCTGAATATGGAGAAATTTTTCATTACAGGGAACCCCGAGAAAATACCAGTCTAGCTATGAGCGTGCATCTCTGCTTCCCCCATGGGGGAGTGGTGGAGCATATTATGAGGTATTTCACGTTAGAAGTGAGGTACAAATTGATCTATGTGCCCCAACTCTTCCTTCTGGCCCATTTTCTCCATGGAAAAAGGTAAATTTGGTAAATTTTCTATTTCGGTTCTTGGATTTGTCAATTAAGCAAGCTTGTAAAGATGAAGGACCTCTTCTTCATCAGGGTCTCCTCTTTCTATTATTTAAGGTCACTTCCTTCTTTGGAGACTTGAATCACTTTCCACCTAAGTCTGGTAATCCTCATCGTGGCATCCTTTCTCGCTCCTCCCATCCCCGCCTTCTCTCATTACCTTTGTCACCTCCTAAATCTTCCGCCTAACTCGAATCTAATGTCTTAATCACAGGCCACCAAGGTATTATTTCCCCTCATTCCACTTTTCGATTCCTTCCCCTTCTCCGTGCCTTGCCAATTTTTCCTCATTGTATGGATCTCTTCCTGAATCTATGTTTGTAGACCCACTACCTCTCCTCCCGTAGCGACCGATTATGTGTTGTCTTCTCCTATCCTTTCTTCAACTTACGCCACGGGCGTTGGTGCGACGTCCCTTGGTCCCTTGGAAGATCGGGACATTCCAGAGGTTTTGTTATGGCTCTCCACCATGTATCTAGATTCTCCTCCTCCTTCGGGTTTGCCTATCATCTTGGGAATGGATACTAATATGAGTGAAGCTTCATATGTCCATCTTGATACTACTCCTTTGGATACATAAGATGCCGACACTACTACTATTGTGCTAAATGTTTTGGAGAAGCTTAACAAAGCCTTCACTATTATTAAATATTGGAAAGAACATACTAATAAAACTTAGGAGTTCCTTAAGGCTACCTATATGGAGCTCATTAAAATGTCATACACCATTGTTGACAAGAATCCATATGGTGCAACCAAAGATACAATTTCTACTATGAAGAATATGCTTAATATGTAACACTTTTTAGGCTTTTTTCTTTTTGGATTTTTTTTGTCTTCAGAATTTTTCCTTGTTTGTTGTATTGTTATATCTAGCCTAATGGGCATTTTTTAAAAGGATGTGGGTCCTTTCAAAATCCTCAAATTTATCCTTTTCCAAAAAAATCAAGAAAGGAACTTCCACATCTTCCTCCGAGGCTACAAAGTAATTCCGGTATTTTGATTCTTGGCATACACTTTTTCTTGTGGGCTACCTTCTTTATGAACAATGTATTTCATCCTTATAATAGGAAGAAGATTTTTCATCACACCTTTGACTATAGGACCAATCCAAATTCATTACTCCACTTATATCTCGAAAAAATTTCCCTCGAGAAAGATGCCATATGCAACCAAAATGTTTGCAACAAGTATTTTGTGGTTGAATTTCTTGTCTGGAAAGTCTGCGAGGGCCACATGAGCATTTTTAACTTGATAAATGAGGGGATATTCCTTGGTATCCATAGAATAAAATTGACCATTGACAGGTGCAAGAGTGAGGAAAAGGTATTTTGTAACTTTTAAGGGGATGACATTATCCAAAGCTCTAGAATCAATGATGCAGTTGTTCAATATATACCCATTGATCAACAAGGAAAGATAGAATGGTTCTATCTTCTTGGAGGTGGAGACTATGGAGGAAATATAGTTATGGGATATGGTGTTTCTAGGATTGGTACTTACAGAAGGTGGTTTAGAACTGTTTTCTTTGACAAATTGAACAATCTTTTCAAATTGCTTAGGATGATTTCTTAGATATTCATATTCAAGATATCTAGATTTTAGCTTTTTTGATATGGTCAATGATATCAAAGCGGGAATCATAAGAAGTGGAATTTGTGGAGGAGGTAGTAGCAACAAGAGGTTGAATACTCTTAGGAAGGGAATTATTGGCACTTTTACTCACATTATTAGAAATGGTAGAAACAAAATTAGGAATTGACTTGTCATGAGAGCAAGATGGAGACTTACTTGGAAGAGGAGATTTGGCTTTGGATGAGGTGACTTGAGCTTCTCATTTGATGAATGAACAAGAGAGGGCAATAGTGATCTCCTTTTTATGTTTTCTTTTATAGAGTCATCGGTTGAGGGTTCTTTGATTTTTCTTTCTCATTACTAGATAGGTCCTCTTTCACTTGATCTTTGGAATGGGTGAACACTGCATAATTGTATCCAAATACCAGAGTATTATTCACTAGATGAATATTTGAAGTACCTAATGTTTACACATACCACCTCTTATCTTGTGTCATATTATTCATCATCCCAAGTTGCAAAAGATATGTGGGAAGGTGGAGCTTCTAAGGTAAGCCTTTGGGGTGCTTCAAAAATATGATTACCTTTTTGATTTTGAAGAGGAATATTTGGAACATTTGTTTCTTTATTATATTCAATTTATTTGTCAATTTTTGAACAAACGAGGTAGTGGTGCCTTCCTTGTAAAATTGAACCCTTTCCTTTCTATGTGGATTCTTTATTTTTATGGAATAAGGTCATCTTCCACTTCAATGGAAATTTCTTGAGCTTATATAAGATTCCTAGGTAAATATCTTTGGAGGATGAATCCTACCTTAGGAAATTGAGCGTTGATGAAGAATATTTTCACATTGTCATTGAAGGGAAAATATTCAAAGGGTACCCTCTTGAGAAACTTGTTATATTGAGTTACGAAGTCCCTCATAGTCTCATTGGGATCCTTTTTCATTTGAACCAATTGAACTAGGAGGTCTTGACAATCTTTAGTAGATTTAAACCTTTCTTAAAATCTAATTTTGATGTCTTCCTAGTTAGTGATGGATCCAAATGGTAGGAGATAGAACCACTATGTTTCCTTTTCTTCGAGTGATTCCACAAATAATCTGACATCAACATCTTTATGTTTGATCCCAAGAAATACACATGATGTGATGAATGTAGAGATGTGTTCTTTGAGAAGTTGTGTGCCATCACCTTTGAACTTCGAGAAATTTCTTGCGGGAACTTTTCGGTAGATCATGAAGAGGAGGTGCAAGAGAAAGTGGACCTATATTCCTTCCCCATGGAACAATTTGTAGAGGCCTCTCTCTTTCTTCCACCTCTCTTACTTCTACAAATTATTCTCCAAATTATTCCTTTGGTTCTTCTTATTCTTCTTCACTTGAGAATTCAATGTTCAATAGTGGTTGAAAGATGGGAGAATCAAGAGGGTTTGCAGGAGGAGTATCAGTAGGAGTTTGGATAGGATTTTCAAGAGTACCACTTGATGAATTGGATGGAGATGAAGCTTGAGAAAATAAATATGGATTATCTCTTATTTTTTCTTGTTGATTTTGTAAAGCTTCAAAAGTGGGGTCCATAATTCCTCTCAATCTATTCAATCTGGTATATCTTCTCGTCACCAATTTTTTATAAGATCGTTAATGGGAAAAAGGGATAGTTTAAGAAAGGTTCTCAATAGCAAGTTTTCTCAAAGGGGTTTTAGATTTTGGACTCTATGGGAATTTATTTTTGGAATTTTCAGATTTTAGTTTTTTTTTTTGGTTTTTGGAATATTTTTTTATGGATTTTGTGGTTTGTATATTGGGTATAGAATATGAAATTTTTTTCCCACGATGGGCAAAAGTTTTTTTTGGCAAAATAATTTTTGGGTTGGAAAATTGTGAGATTTCACCAATGCTATGGGACTAGGTCCCTCTGCTTATATGGGGCAGCTCCATTTATTGAAAACAAGGAAGTATATATACACTACTCTAATTGTGGGGGTGGCCTTATGACTGACGATCACACATGAATACTTCCTATACTGTGCAAAAATTATCATTGCGTGGCACACAAGTTAGGAATTATCAGGAGAAATGTGAGAAGAGTATACCAAAGAGGGGCTTTTGCACAATAAATAGTATAATAAATTTTATTGTTTTAAAACCAGAATATTTCACTTGCATCAATGAGAAGACACCATGAGAATCAACAAGGAAAAAAACACACAAAACACAAAGTATTAATGGATAACATTTAACAAGTACATTGCTCATAGAGTATAATTGAGGTGGAGAGGAAACATAAGCAAAGGAAATAGAGGGAGTTTGATCACTTGTTTCTAGAAAGAGTATGGGAGATAGTAAACAAGATCAACCATCCCTTTACAATGAGGAGATCATATCCTTTTATAGCCTTACAATTCACCTCTTCCTTTACCCCCACATGACTCTTCATGTTCCCATTCAATCTGTGAATTTTCATTATCATAGGAGAGAAAAGATTAAGTACACCTCTTATAATTTGGGGAAGTAATTTTACATCATCTAAATATTAAATTTTCACTTAAATGAATAGCAAAAAACACCATGATCATTTATAATTAGGAATTATAATGAGGAAAGAAGAAGAGAGAAAATGAGTGAAGAGAGAAAAGAGGAAATGCTTCAAAACATGGATGAAGATGCCTCCGCCATGGATGAAGATAAGTTCCACTGATTTTGAAGATGAAAAATTTCTCCATGATGGCCCTCTACAACATGACTATGCTCTGCTGATGAGGATTTCTCCTTTGGACACTTTTATCCCTTACGAGACTACTTAAACGATGACTTTCCACAATCACTTTGTTTGGATGCACCGAGATGGAAAGTGATGAGCACTGATGAGTAGACCATTGATAAAAATTAAGGATGAATTAACTCATTGAGATGAGGATATAATTATTATCCTTGAGATACTATCAAATCTTCATGATCAACCATTTACACGAGAGAAATTGGATGCACATTGTTCACACAACCTTGATTTTGATTATGCCACTACATGAGAATTGATGATGAGTGAAACATGAGAAAAAATACTTATGAGTCTAGAGTGATGAATGGAGAATGAAATAAAAATAAATTTCATCCACTAATTGACTATGCATTCCATGTGAAATGAATCGAAATGGTCTTCAGGAAAAAAATGACATTTTCCTATTTTGGCACTTTTTGCTCACCACATCGTGGAATGTGGGAATTGACTTGAAAATAAAGAGAGAAGCTCATGTGAGTGCTAATACCATTGTAGGATGTGTGAAGGATTGAAATATGACCAATTTTACCCCATTTTAGCATTTAATATTTTTAGAATATCCATCATTATTGCCCTATTTTGGCCAATTTTGTCAATCTTGCTAATTTTCAAGTGTCTCGAGCATGGGGAAATGAAATGAGGAGAATGGTTGCACATTTTCCCAGGACTTAATATTTTTATTAGGTGTTCCCATGAATACTTAATAAAGCAGAAAGTGGTCCTCATGGTTTCGGATGAACGAAACCACGCGCAGAAGTTTCTATTTTTCATTTCAAGCCTTTGCTCCAATTTTCAGAGGATTTCAGTCACTAGAGTTGTGTAGATCGAGAAAAGGATATTTTGGATGAAATTTCATGGAGATATAGAAAATATCAGAGATAATTAATGCATACATGAAAATTCTCTTCTTGAAGGCATTTTTTCAAGGAACTTTCAGTCCAAATATAATGGAAAACAAAGCAGGGGTTTGTGAGATACAAGCAAAAAGGTGTTTCCAGGCATGGGTTTTCATGGTGTAATCTGATCATGGAAATGTTAAAAAAATAATGGAGGAAGAAGATATTTGAAAAATGTATCTAAAAATTCATAAGGATGATTCAAATATTTTAAATTTAACCATGGTTGATAAAACTCACCTTTAATCCACTTGCACACCTTCTCCTTAACTCGGGTTGAGAGATGGTTAAAAATTACTAAATGGGTCAAGGAGGCTCCATTACACCTTAACACATTTATCATGATGTGAAATGGTGAAAAAGTGTAGAAATAATGGAAAAATTCCCCATGAGTCAAGCTCTCATGAATAAGGGGACATGATGATTCAATGGTGTGAGTGGAAAATAACTCCCTAACATGAAAATCATGAGTTTAAGTGCCAAAAGAGGGTGAGAGAGCAAGAGGTCACAATTTTTACACTTGCTGAAATTTTTCATTAGGTGCAAGGTACAATCAAGCCTCCCAAGTGTGATAAGGGGGTGTTGGAACATGGGGTTAGGGTCATTTCAAGTTGTGAGTGAAAACATTGACCTAACCACCAAACAAGTCACTTAAGTGAAAACAATTCAAAACCATCATCCTTGTTGATAGGGTTCTTCATCAAGTTTTGGAACAATCTGTAGAATAAAGGGAAACCCACGAGACTAAGTAAGAAGCCATGAATAAATGAGGAAATCTTTCAAAAACTATAGAGAATTGCAGTAGATAGAAAAGACGCTGAATATAGGAAAAAGCCACAAAGCCTACACAAAGTTATAGATCAAAGAAAGATAGAAACATAGTAAGGTGTAAAAAATTTGAAAGAGTCACGACCAATGATGTGTCTTTTGGATTATTTTTTAAGAAATATATTTATTGTACTTAATCTAATGTATATGATGTACCACATGAGATAAGATATGTGTGCCACAAATGAGAAATATATAAGATATAGAGAATAGAGAATTTGTATGTGTATATGAGACTAATGTAATCTATTTTGAGATATGAATAAATACTGATGTTTGGAGAAAATTTTTTTATGTGATTTTACATTCTTTCTATTCATCAATTAGATTTATTTTACTCTTTCCCTTGCACATCCTTAACAAAGGGTGAACTTCTTAACCCTCACATTGTTGTTGAGGCTTAAGGTCAACATTTGGTGTCTGAGCCCAGGTCTATCTAACTAATATCTATAGGAGGGTAGAGGGAGAAAGGAGATAATTTTAAGAATAAGGGAAAAAGAAGAAAAAATATGCATATGTTTTGTGGGAAAAATATTGACATGAAGATTTATCTTGCCCTCTTTTAGAGGGGTTTGAAACACAGGGGATAGTGGGCGAAAAAAGGGGGGATCCAAAGGAATTTTTTTATAAAGAATAAATAGAGTATAGTGGTTGGGGAGAGTAAATATGGAAATAAAAAAATAAAAGAGAGATTTAGAAAAGTGATAGAGGTAAGAAAAAATGGAAAATTAGATATTGGAGAAGGAAAGAAAAAGAAAGTTATTTATTACTTAGTTGTGGGAATAGTCATGATTTATGAAGTGATTATTCTCCCCCAACGATAATATATTATTGAGGAAATGATCCCCTTGTACAAAATTTCATCCCACATGCAATTAGAAGGTGTTATAACAATGAGGGACTAATTTAGAAGGAAGGAGAGCCAGTTAAGGAATTCAATCAAAGATTCAAGAATATAGTGTAGAAACTAGATGAACCAACAAGTGAGAAAAAGATAATTGAGATGTTTATTTGTGGATTGTTACCATATATAAGATTATTAATAGATGGAAAATAGTTGTTAACATTTATGGAAGCATTGGAAATGGCATCAAAACTAGAAGTGAAACCTTAGAGGAGAGAGTGTGAAATGAAATTAAAACTAGAGAAGATGCAAAATGAAATAATGAAATTAAGACAAATACTTCATAAAAATAATGGAAGAGGATACCTTTGGAGATATTAAAGAGATAATAAATATCGTGAGCAATATCAAGGAGATAATAGAAGAGGATATTGTGGGGGATATCAGAGAGATAATGGATATCATAATGAAATGGGTTACTACAGGAGGATACAATGGGAGGTATGGAGGAAATAACTATAATAGAGGAAAATTTCATCATTAAAATGGAGGCAATAATTACAATAATTTATGGGATGGAAAATATTAAAAATACAAAGAAAATGATCAATGGAGAAGGTCGATAACATGTTATTGGTGTGGAAAAAATGGACATATACTATGAAACTATGAGAATAATAGACACATTGAAAATCTATCTTACAAAGAGGAAGGGAGATAAACAAAAAAGTGACCAAAATAATATAACCATTTGATAAATATAAATCCATTGAATTGACTAAGCCACAACAAGAAAAATCATGGCAAAGAAAGAAGAATCATATGGAAGATAAACCAGACAACCCAAAATTGGAAAAAGAAGAGACAATGAAATTAAGTATTAAGGGAGAAAATGAAACTATGACATTGTGTGAGGATGTTGCAGAGTAAAGGAAGGTAAATATAGAGAAATAATAGGAAAGTAAAACGAATAAAATGTTTAAGATAAAAATGTTGGAATGGAAAAGGGGATAAATAAGAAGAAAAGTATACTTAGGTCAAAAAATGGTATAATAAAAAATGAACAAGATGGAACAAATAAGGATGAAGATTGTGAAGATAAAAACTAGTAAAATGCATCGGATACTTGAGAAGGGTACTACAAGATGATGATGGAGAAAATGATTCATTTAGTCACCCAAAGGAAGCACAATTATACCATAATGGAAGGACCAAGACAAAATCCTTATAGAATGGAGGAACTAGAAAAGAACAACACCTTATGAAGACTCCCAAGATGAAGATTCTGAAGATGAATCAGATGTAGAGCCTGTAAAATTTATATTCAAGAGAGAATCCAGGGCACACATCATATAAAATTTGAAAACTATGAGATTTATTCATTAAAACTTGTGTATGATAACATGATTCTTCATTAGTTGGTTATCTAGAGGATGAGTCAATGTTTAAAATTTGGGGATGATGTTGATAGGGTTATTCATCAAGTTTTGGAACAATTAGTAGAAAAAAGGGAAACCCGTGAGACTAAGAAATAAATCATGGACAAAGGAGGAAAGCCGATAAAAACTATAGAGAACCGCGATAGAAAAAAAGGTCTTGAATATAGGAGAAAGCCGTGGAAGCCTACATAAAGCCTTGGATCAAAGAAAGATAAAAATAGAGTAAGGCATAAAGCCAACAGAGTCATGACCAAAAGAAGTGTCTTTTGGATTATTTTGTAAGAAAGATATTTATTGTACTTAATCCAATGTATATGATGTACCACATGAGATAAGATATGTGTGCCACAAATGAGAAATATATAAGATATAGAGAATAGAGAGAATCTGTATGTGTGTATGAGACTAATGTAATATATTTTGAGATATGAATAAAGACTGATGTTTGGAGCAAAATTGTTATGTGATTTTACATTCTTTCTGTTCATCAATTAGATTTAGTTTACTCTTTCCCTTGCACATCCTTAACAAAAGGGTGAACTTCTTAACCCTCACACTACTATTGAGGCTTAAGGTCAACAATCCTCCTTCCTCAAGGTCAAACTTTTTTCACCCCATGTAACTTTATACCAAGTTAAATGGTGAAAAAGTGCATCAAAGGTTTAAAATTGCGACACGGACACCTATAGTAAGTTTGCCTTCAACAACAATTGCCAAAAATAAACACTAGAGAGTGAGTCTTTGCCCTTGGAGATTTCTTGAGAGTTTCATGGGAAAAATTTATATTCCCAAGGAAACTAATGGAACCATTTTAAGGAGCCAATTCTTCTTGTAATTATAAATTTACCCCCATTTTTTATTCTTCTCATGAGTGGTTCCCGTAAGGTCTAATTGCCACCGAAGAGAAAATTGAATTTTTTTCTAACTTAAAACACGGGGCATGTATAGGGTTGTATAATATTCAATTTTACTTTTTAATCAGGTCCTAAATCCCTTTGGTAATCCCATAATGCTCATTTAAATCTCCACTAGGATCGAGGATCTTCACTTGCACTCTCAGGCCAATATCTCAAAATCTTATCAGTAAAATCTCTCAAAACTTTTTTCAATGTGAAGTAGGAATTATTATCTTTCTGATGAGTATCTGGTCACTTAAATTTTTTTATTGAGGCTCTTGAACTATCCAAAACAAGTTGAATAGCTTTTTACTTCTTTCATTTCTCTGCAATGTGCTACAACTAACCTATTGTTGCATAGTTTGTTCCTAAACTTGTTTTGCCTTGCAGAACTTTCCAAAATTACTCTACGATGATATCATATCTTAGTCATAATCTACTCGAGGAATTATCTCTTCTTGGTTCATCTCCAGAGGGTGTTCATTAGGTGCCAAAGTCTTGAAAATAGGCCTTTTTAGGCCTTTAAGAGTAGTTCCTTCAAATTGGATCATAATGAATCCATGAATTGCTTCCCATAAAATTACTTGCACATGAAACACAATTTAAAAATCTAGTTAGCACATCCCTCTTGGCCATGATGGGGGTTTACATAGTTAGCAATTGGCCGGAGGGCAGGTTTACATTACCCGGTTCAAGGATTTTTGAGTGTGGGCTTAGTTTTCATGGTAAAAAAATTCAATTTTTGTGCTAGACATTGTTCTTGACAACATGTTTATAAGAATATGTTACATTAGGTCCTACAAGAGTCAAGATTATTGAATGATATTAACCCTCATACTTTAAGTCTCGATTTTTCACTTGTACCTAGGACAAAAATATTTTTCCATCAAAATGACGTCCCAAATTCCAATCCATCAAACAATTCACAATTGTGTAACAAAGTTGTTGTCAACTCTGAAATTAAAATGGTACTTATGAACAATGGTTTAGGTCTAAATATATGAATCTTGAATCTTATCAGGTGTTAAGTGCACTCTAAAAATCATTGGAATCTAATATCATAATTGTCAAAGAATATGATAATGCATAAAGGAAATAAACAAGAACTATCTCTCTACCACTTTTAGTTGGGCATGTCACCACCAAACCCTATTCCATGTTATCAATCTTGATCTCTCCTATAACCTCCTCCTTGGATGCCCATGAATTCATGTTATGTGTGTCATACCAAAAACATGTCATGTTACAAGAAGTCAATATAACATGTGATCCAAATCCTTTCCAATACTATAAGATGTTGTGAGCTTATTACCTAAACTCTATCTATTTATGAATTACTAAATATGCCAACAAATTTGAATCTGAAGGATCAAAAAAATCATCCCACATCCACCCGTATGAACTTTATTCAACCTCTAAAAATACACCTAACACTCGTGTCAAGATCATTAATAAAGGTATAGGGAATCAAATCCTAAATTACTTTCATAATTCCAACCTTTCATTATTTCCTTGTTCCTATGACAGGCCTAACATGTGCAAGTATGTGAAGTGGGTCCCTATCAATTTGGTAATTCTACCTTTACTAGAGGTGATATTATTATGTACAAGAACATCTAAAGATCCATCGGATATTGGTTATATAATGACAACTCCTTATGCTATAAATCTACCGAATATTCTATTAGCAATAAACTGTTGTTTCTTATGGACTACAAAGGTAAAGGAACATGCACCAAAAAGTAAGGAGGTCTATAAATTATCTTCAATCCCAAAAACTTGGCCACTGTGGTGTAGGATACAAACCCGTTAGTAATATGCAAGATGGTATTGAATATATTATTTATGTTAGCGAGGAATTTTATTCGACATTGAATTAGGGTCCCCTTGTAGTCTCTACAAGGATCTTGTTGTCACAAACCTCTTTCATGAAACTATCATCTTAACCATCCATACCTTGACCCCATTAAGAGAGACAAACAAGATCACATACCTATTGAATCCTTCTATAATGGTGAATCAATATTTGATTTCATTAAAGTATAAAATGTTATCTCGCTAGGGGATTATAAAAAGGATCTTGAAATCAAAATGAACAAAATGACCTATTTTGGAAAATAAACAAAGTTTCTTAGTACAAATAAATAAATAAATCAAAGAAAGAAAAAATCAACATCCCATAGTGAAAACCTCTCCAATTACATATCAGATGGAAAAAGTCAAAAGTGATAAAATAAACGAGTCTACTAGTGAAAATTTATGAGGCACCAATAAACATAAAACTCATTCTTAACCATGTGACCCTACAACTAAAAAGAGAGTAAAAATTTCTCGATTTATTCTCAGTCCTATAAAATCAAGTGAGAAAATACATTCCAAAGTAATTCATCTTGTTTGAAAGGAACAATGAAAATTCCTCACAAGTGAAGCTTGAAAGGTAGAAACAGTAGGTGAAATTGTTGGTCCTTCTTCCCTTCACACATGCCACCATCATCAACCTGTGCCTCCAAAATTCCATCCCTATGCCATCCCTCAAAGCCTTCTAATAAATAAATGACAATCCTTCATACACCATACCTCACAATACACCCACCTTGGAAACAACCTCCTTATAAGGGCTATAATGGTAATGTGTTGGGATTCGAGACGAAGTAACCTCAACGATATGATTGGATCACTAAGACATCTACAAATACAAAACGGATCTAAAATTACAATATCATTCTCAGTCCTCCACCCTTACACATAAGTTTGTTAGAGATCAATATTCAGCATCTTAAATCAACATCCCCTAGTGAAAAATTCTCTAAGGTGCTTTATGGGATGCCAAAAATACAAAAACATCAAAAAAATCAAAAAACATCAAAAAAATTCAAAAATACCAATGGCAAAACCCATCCTTATGGTGCCTTGGAAAAATATAATTATGAAAGCTAGATCCTGACGTCATCGTAGAAACATTATCAATAAGTACCCCATAATGGGGGCATGATTTCATCAATCGACTCTATTCATCCATTCTCGTTTCATCTCCTATGCATCACCCTTAACCCCGACAAGAAAATTGGATTAACTTGTGACTTTTTGGATTGTGAATCACCCCAACCCACATACATATGGTTTAATGGAGAAAAAGCATTCCAAAATCTTTGTTATACGATTTGAAGGATTTCTTACAGTGCACTTACCATTCCTCTTTGTGATCTGAAAAGCTGGTTTGTCTTTTTAACTAACCTTGATGTTGTCCTCTCAATCCTAGTATACTTAGAACTACCTTCTCTACTCCTAATCTCATTATGAGTATAAAAACCCACTCTCTAATATATATCATCATCTATATTTTTCATCATTGGGGAAGATTGTGGCTATCATCAATATCTTTACCACTATTGTTTGAATGCCATTAAAATCTAATAAAAATTAAAAAAACATTGCATGTTTGTTTTTATTTATGTATTACATGCATGGGTATTTATTTGAGAGAGTCCTCAAATATATTACAATAGGGTCATCATGATACTATATATCATGATGCATCATGTCATATGCTATATTAAAATAAAGATGCTCCAACAAAGTATGAATCTTCATGCATGATAAACAACTTGTTTAATAACATTCGTCTTTCACCTATCACTTATCCACCCACACTCATGCATGAACCTGATCTCCCCATATTCCAATCTCATTTGTCTTGGAATTTTTACTTAATATATTATTCACCATGTCGATATTACTTAAGTATCCTCCTTATTACATGTTTCTCCTCCCGCATATCATCATCCACCACTAGGGTCATTATTTCCTTTGTTTGTTCCTCAACCACCAATTGAATTGCATTACACTCCATTCCATCCTTCATAATTGATTCCCCCTTCCCCAAATTTACTCAAAAATCATCCATAACCACCCCATCTTTGATTACCATTGTATCTCTGTCACATCTTATATTACAAACTCAACTTGTTAATCTTACTTAATCATCCATGGAGCATGACAATCTTACTTATAGATCACCACTAATACAAGCCTGCCATTCTATAAATATTCATCCATCACCACATTCATCACTCCATTTTACCATTCCTTCCCTGTCATCTTCCCCAAACCATTAACCTCACCATATACCCTATCACATTTTCACCATCAATTCTTCTCCATGATAGTTTCTCACCATTCATTTCACCACCACAACACCAACTCAACTTGGTAATCTTACTTAAATATCATCATCTTAATCAGTTTCTTTTCCCCAAATCCTCAATTACAACCTTTATTTCTTAACCAATTTGACTACCATTCCTCTCATATTTGATTCCTTAACATCCTTCGAGTCCATACTCATCGTTTTCACCATCAATAATTTCTCATTTTCTCATACCCTATTGAAGAAATCCCCCATACCGCCATATCCAAAATCCCTACCATTTTCCCATGTTTCATCATTATTGTCCTTTTTACTCCACCCCTTTCTTCATTGAAATCCTTTCATCTCCATCTTTGGATTCCTTTTTAGCCTTATTTCCCCTCTCTATTCACCCTCACCACTAGATTTCATGTCTTACAAACCCTTTCTCCATAACCCATAAGAGACTTTGTGCTTTCTCCTCACATCGACCATTCCTCACATCCTTTTATCTCAAGACTTCATTCCCTAAAATATATCTATTATCTTCATTATATTCCTTTTTATTTGTCTCAATCCTCCTATATCATCTTATTTTTCATCCTTCTCCATTTCACCTCCTCACTCGACTAACATCCTCATCCTCCTCATCTTCTAACTCATTCATCTGTCCTCATATCTAGCTTATAAAACTCTTATTCACCATACAACCTTTACACCTCTCCTAAAAAGTGCCTCCCCATCATCACTTTGTAAGCCTTTTTTTGAGCATTCAAGCACTTAGAGAGGGAGGGGGTGAATCAACGCCTTTTAAAATTTGTGAATTTTTACTTAGCAATCAATACCACATTCATCAAATTCCATTTAACCATAGACCAATCAAAACATGATATTATGAGAGAAGAAAGAAAGAACACAAGAGGACACAAGAACTTAATTGGGAAGCTATTATCACCAATTTTGACTTCGCAAAATTAATTTAAAAAATGAAAATTTGAAAATTTTCAAAAGTGTTTCTTTGCGTGGTTTATCACCCTCATGACAACCATCTCCTTTTCATGATCGTTTCGGTCTTCGTTTCATCCTTTTCAAAGAGAACTCCTCCTGTCAGGGTTTAAATTGCATTAAAATACATTAAAATTAATTAATTAATATTTAATTAATTAATTGCTCTTTGTTTGATAAAATTAATTTTTAAATAACTTGGGAGTATTTAATTAAATAAATATTAATTGAAATTCGTTCAACAATTTTTTTATTTTTACCGGGGAAGTAAGCTTATGCTTCCAATCACGGAATGCCAAATTATCTTCCGAACTGGATTTCCCCTTTCCTGGCAATCTTATTTTAATTTCCTGCTTGTGGGATTTTCTCCACCAATTTCCAAATCATGGATTGGAAAATGGGCAAGAAATATCCCAATTTCCCACATGGGGAAATTGAACGGAGATTGCCAACCCACTTTGCCATTCCCGTTGGCAATTGGCCATTGCTTTCCCCATTTCCCCTCTAGCGATTAATTCCACTACCCGGGAAGAGAGGAAGTTGGATTAATCCTCATAACTTCCTCCGTCAAACTCGTTGGAAATAGTCATGTGAAGCTTTCCGATTGCTTCTTATTTCTTCTGAAGGACATAATATTTTATCACATCCCACAATACTGCGAATGCCATTGTGAAGCAGGAAGAAGAGAACATATGATTTGTGCAGGTTTTAAAGAAGGAAGACAGTTATAAAAAAATCACGCATTGACTGGCATAAACTAGCTTTTCACATCCCACGCATTGGTGAAAGAGTTTGATTCTGAAACAACAAGGATACAAATACCTGCGTAGGTTTTAAAGGAGAAAAACAACAAAAATCAAGTTCCCACGCCTAAGAAATACAAGAGGACAGCAAATAAAGTTTAAGTCTCACGCAAGGAGCAGGAGACCACATGGGGGGAGAAAGCAAGGGATCTCCACACACCTGTCCACAGTCCCACACAGGCCAAAGGAGGTTGCAGTATCCCACATTGTAGAACAGAGCTCCACGCCAAGGCAAAGGAGAAACCACAAGAGGAGAGGACAACAAAAGAAATATAACTTTCCATGCATGAGCAAAGCCTTCTCACGCACCCACCAGAATAGGCCACGTGGAGGACAAAAAAAGACATGCGCAGAGGTTGAAGAGGAAAGACAACCAAGATAAAATAAAAAAATACAGTCCAAACAAAAAAGCCAAAGAGGGAGAACAGGCAGCAAAGGCCACGCAGAGGAGAGGGTAGTTTTAAAACTCACGCTTGGAGCAGTCATAGAGCCCACGTAGCCCAAGGAACAACTAAGAGCCCACGCACCAAGCAGCAACCACGTGCCAAGAATAGGAGATTCTCACGTAGGAAACAAGGAAAGAACTACAGGTTAGAAAGAATACCCACGCATGGGCTGAGCAAAACACCATGCATAACCAGAAAGAACAATATTCCAACGGCTCAGCCAAATAAAATAAAATAAAAGCAAAGTTGCCACGCATTGGTGGAAAGCAAAACACCAAAGAAGATCTCTATGCACAGCCAAAAGAAAATAATAAATTTTGCAGAGAAGAACATTTTTTCCTAGCTAAATAAAGATTAAATATTTTCTATTTCCGCCACAAGAAATCACACGTTCTCAGGAGGATTCACGCATTGACCAGAAGATCACACCGAAGAAGTAAATATCAAATTGTGGGATTATTAGAATCAGGTGATTTTCACATACCAAGGAGAAATTTGATTCCAACAAATTTAATAAAAAATTAGGATATTAAAATCGGGTGATTTTTGTTTATTTTAAATTAAAAATAAAAATAAATAATCGTCACCGGAATCGAAAGTTATAGCTTTGATCAAGTTATTGTTATTATTATTATTATTATTATTTTAAAATAATAATAATAATATTAAAATGAAACATATTTTTCTTGCATTGACGGAGGTTTCGGAGACTGAGACCCGACCCTACTTGCGTTGTTTTACGTGCCTGAGTCATTCTTCTGTGAAATTCATAATGGCTGAAAAATCTAACAAATCTATAGGGAGATCAAGGAAGCCAGTGGAGAAATCAAACAAATCTGCCTGAAGTATGAATTTCAAGGAATTATCCCTCCCAGTTCCATTAAGTCAGCATATGACAACATCACTGATACAAATCTGGGTCACATCAACGTGCAACAGTTCTACGAGTGGGTGAAAACTGAAGGCAAAACCATTTTCTCAGATAGACTTTACCATAGTGGTCTACCCCAAGCAACAACATTTCCTGTCTCGGTGCAGTGTTCGAATTGGTTATTGCTTGCACGGAGCATTATGATCCTGAGAGATGAGGAATTTTTAAAGATAATTGCGAGCCTTCGCTAAGATTTTTGTCTACCTTCTCGCTAAGATTTTCCACCCATGGATGTATCGATTTTATTATCTGTATCATCTTAGCCAAGAAAGAGTTTGTGGATTAGGCCACCATCATCAGTAACACCCTTCAAAAACAATTGATAGAAGTTAAGATGACTGGATGCTTCTATATGACATCGTATTTGACTTATGCGGTAGCAAGAAGAAAGCTATTTTAGGACTTGAAACGAGAGGAGTCATGGGGCCGTCAAATAGTGTTTTTCATTATTACCCTTAACTCAGTTTCAAAAATAGTTCTCACCATTTTAGAAGAGTCAACAATGCATTCACCTTCGTGTGATTTGGAACTTGAATCGGAATACTGAGGAAAGGTTTTCTAAAGAAGCCATGAGTTTCATTTCCCAATGGGGAACCTGGTTTATTCAATTTTCATCTTTTTCCTACATTCACGTGAGTGGCTTTGTTGGTACCCTATGGAAACTTCCTAAGTACGTCAGTGACAGATGGGCATTAATGGAGCTGGTGTGATAATTATTCCAAGTTCATTGCCTTCTTAGTGACAAGCACCGTTCAGAATTCATTTCCCAATTCAAATCGGGGAATACCAATGTCCAAATATTTTCAGTGCACAACTCATGGAAAAATAGTTCGCTCTCATAACCATCCATCCATATGTGAAGAGAGCCCAATTTGATATCAATGGATATATGCAAAAGATTCTGGGAGCAAAGTACCAACATAATCCTACCATGGAAGATTTCTGGGTTGCTTGTTTGGATGAACATGAGGTAAGAAGACGGGAGTACTCTCACCTAACACTTGCTCAGATCAAGGCCTTCCACATCAAGAGCCCTCCTGATTCATTCATAAATGATGATGAGGATGTCATTGATCCCTCATATGATGCGTTGCTTTTACCCCATTGCCTCGAATCGATTGGACCAAAAGAGATGAATTTTCTCTTGATAGCAAGAATCAACCAATTATTGAAAGAAGCATATCTTGGTATGACAGAGAACTTGCCAAGTTGCAATCAATTCAAGATCATGCTTCAGGATCACAAAAATTACCAAAACATGAGGATGCCTCCATTCGACTAAAGTTTCTTCTCGATCAGCCTCTATACCATCTAATCATACACGACAAGCAAGAAAGGAGTGGTTGCCAAAATTCACTTCGCCAAGTAATGTGTCACGAGGAGAAAGATCTAAAGATCCTAACCTTGAAGAAGGAAGAGAGCGCATGTCCGGATTTTCTACCTCAAGTAGAGATTCTTTTACCCACATTGTTAATAGTGCTCATAAGCTAGTAGCAAATGATCCTCACCATGTGTAGACACCGAAATCTTGTCGTAATCACCTTGGTCCCCTACCACAGCCCTATAATCACTTCCTCATCCTTAACACCTTAGCACCTAACTCCCGCACCCCCACACATTTTAATTTAATCACTTTAATTAAATTAATGCCATTTATCTCCATATATATTAATTTAATTAAGTTTATGACCTTTTAACACATTAATTTAATTATTCACATTGAATTAATTCACTACCCTCATACACCTATTCAATACAATTACCTTTATTAAATGCACCTCACCTAACCACCCCCATCATTTGACCTATTAATATAAACCCTTAACCAATGTCCTAAATAAAACCTAACATTACACCTATCCCCTCACCTCACTTTTAAAAGCCTCCTAAGGTTGGTTTTTGTCCCAAGAAAAAGAAGAGACCTTTATCAAATGGTGGAACAACTTTCCAGGCAACTTTTGAACAACTCGAGATATCTCACCCAAACCGATGTCGGTTTACCCTAAACCGATGCCGGTTCACCCTAAATTGATGCCGGTTATACCGGAATGGACCAAATGGCCTATTTAGACCCATTTATAACTTTGTAATAGGGATTGGTTGTTTTTTTGGAAAACTTCGGATCTCGAGTTCGATCTCTTTAGACGTGACAACAGAACAAAGATTGATTTGGGATCAACTAAGGAAACCAAATACACTGGCACAACAGTGAGACTTTCTTCCCAGCATCCTCCAACACAACAACTTCTTCATTATTCTTTAGACCTGTACCTCACAGAAGAGTAAGTATCCTCCTTCCATCTATTCCATTTTCTGCTCATCATCTGTAGTATTTGTGGTAGAGGAACCTAGTCTTTTACCCTCGGTCCATTCCCTCTCTCCAGCTACAACCACCTTCCATACTTGATCATTTTAATACTTGGCCCAATTTCATATTTTGACCTCCTCAGTAATCTCAAACCTTCGCAACATATCTACACCCCCTCTGTGATCAATTCCCATCTGCTATCGACTCCAATTTCAACCCAAAACTTCAAAAACCCGAATTGTGTGATTACACCAGCTTCGACTTAACCATCATCAGTTCTCTCCAATCTGTCATCTGTTACTGATCAACATCATCGTTCCATAAAACCATGGTTGGTCTCTATGTCACCTGATTTCTGCCAGAATAACAACCTATTTCTGACATATACCTACCTAAACACCTATTTGACCTTCAGATCTGTATCTAACCTAGCCTATTAGCTCAGATTCACCTATAACCAACCTACTTGACCTCTGGATCTCCTTCTAGCCTAGCCTGTTAGATTAGATATAACCTATTGCATTTTGTATGAGATTCCTAAATCGTATTAAACTACAATAGGATAACATTTACTTATTTTCAGCATTGAATTATTTTAAAAAAGTGGTCCGACATCCATCTAGGAAGTATCACACTTTCAAGATCTAGCATATGTTAGGAAGTCCACCGCATATATTGTTTAACTCTCTTTGATGGTCTTGTTTTGAATCTTATATAGGTATTTCCTCCTAGCCAAAAGGAAGGTCTCACAATCACTTCGATTGTAATTGAGATACGCGCGTATACCACCTTCAACCATCTCAAATCAATTATTCCTCTTACCACCCTTTACCTTATCTGTTTTGTCAAGTAATTCTTAAAAACTAAGAAATCAGGTGAAACATTTTGGCACGCCTAGTGGGACCCATTCGGGATTCCTTGCATCTTTCTTCATTCCTAGGTGAAAAATTATGTGTGTTTGTTTCCCTTCTAAGTAGAATTGACATTAAAACTTTCCCCTGGGTAACATTATTTTCTTTCTACTTTCTCCGAAAGACACATTTCTTTTGGTGTATTTAAAAAGAACCTTCTTATTCTTATTTTCTACATTTTAGTGAAAGAGCATCCCTCTTCCTGTTCATCTATTGCTATCATCGAATATCATAGATTCAATTTGGGTTTAAAACAAGTGAATTGCATTATGATTTAACTCATTAGCTCACATTAATTGAGGGCAACCTATATGCTAGAAGTCATGACTAGCTGATGGTTGACAAATGAATCATAGAAAAGCACTTCTATCCTTTTCTCTTCCTCTGAGTCTTACTAAACCACACAAAAATTCAAAATACATACATTCTTAAGCAACATCCTACCTGGATGAAGCTGTAGGTGATCACACAATCACGGTACAGTGGGCACCCATCTCGTTGCTCTGTCGAGTCATACTTCAGAGCGAAGCCCACCCCCACCATAACATTCCTAAAACCTCACCCTTTAGAATTCTTTCTTCGTAGGAAGCCTTCCTCACCAAGAAATTCTATTGTTCTGTTCATAACAGTCAGTCCATACAAATAGCATAAGCTGAACAAATGTAATAAAATAGGAACTCTAGGAACGTTCTTTCTTAGTGTTCTGCTTGATTTGCATTTTGAGGTGAGAGCTTTCAATCATTATTTTTGTCTTTCCTTGCACACTCCCAATCATAGTCGGTGTATTCTGACTTCATCTGAGTGTGCTTGGACCACATATATATCATCCTCAAACTTCTGGGTTTGATTCAACACCAAATTTTTAAATCACAACCATCTTTCTTATTCTCTGTTTCAATTTCACAGTAACTGGCTACGGTTACCTTTAACCAGCATCGGTTTAACCCAACCAGCGTTGTCTGAAGTCTTCTTGGATACCTATCCAAAAGACACTGTTTCATTTTCTAAGTCAGTGTAAAAGGCTCCTATCACCTTCCATATTGTTGTTACTACAATCACCATCACCTTATGTCTCATCCTGTGCAAAAATTGTCAGTCTGGGACCATCATTTAATAGATTGTTGGTTTTTCACAAAGTGATCAAGACACTCGTTAAGCCTAATCGGCATTGGTTTACTCGAACCGACATCGGTCACCCTGTGCTGTTGTTTTATAGCTCACCAGCTGACCTAATTCATTCATTGTTGACTGTTTTCCTAGTTCTATTGTGTTCTGTGCCATTCAGACATAAGACAGTCTCGGCAAATCAGTTCCTACCTAGATGGTGCTAACCCATAGTCAGGTGAGCACCCTTGTATTTGACACTAGTCAACTGCCACTCCCACCTAGCCCTTCGTCACCTAGTTCTTCACCACCTTCCATCTCATCATCCATGGATCCCAATCAACCTATCACCATTCCTCTAGGTGACACGGAGTTTACACGACTCCTGGATCAGAATCTCGTTGCTTTGAGCCACTACCTCACCCTTTCCTCCACTCGAGATGCCTCAGGTCAATTGATCTATGGCATGCCCATATCCTTATCTCCATCCCTAATGATCACTTCCGCCTCGGCTCTTCCTCCTACCATGGTGACCTCACCTGTTTTATCCCCGATTGTTACAACTAGGTCCCATGCCAGCTTTGACCGCCACATCCGCTATCTCTATAGCACCCGCAGCCCCCACCATACCTTCATCCACCACCCAAAACATAACATCATCCGCACCTGTTGTCTCATATATACTAGTCCCAACGCTACCACCCTTGGTGTCAATAACCTCTACCCCATTTCAAAATGTTGTCATTTCTATTCCCTAATCTCTACCTCCCATCTCTACTAAGGTCACTACGAGTGTCCCACCCTCACATACCTACTACTAGGCGCCTCCTGTTTCATTGGTCATTCAGTTTGGGTATATACCCTCTATGTCTGTCTCTCAATTCCTACCTATTTATTCGACACCACCATACTATGGAATGTCGTATTATTCATATATCCAACAAAACCTCCTTTCACTCTAGGGTTACCCAATCTTCACAACCTAATAATGTCTTTATCAAGTTAATGATGGACAAGATGCGAGACATTAGAAGCATCATTTCGGCTCCCGCAATTCTCTCACCTATGATGAGATTTGTAATGAGCCTATTCACCCCTCCATTCCCATTCTCCCATATCCTCATTAATCGGGAGATGCCTAAGTTTAACCACTTTAATAGTAAAGAAGACCCACAACAACATTTGTGATCTTTCAAACATGGGTGTTACTTAATTGCCCATGATGATGCTTTGCTTTTGCAAACCTTTCCCATGTCCCTAACTGGTCCAACATTAGACTGGTATAGTGGATTACCTAGACATTCCATCTTCTCATTCAACCAAATAGCCCAAGCCTTCTTGGATCATTTTTTGATTAACATCGTCAAGAAGGTTACCATGACCGATCTTTATTCCACGCATCAATATGATGATGAATCTATTGCAGATTTTGTCACTCATTGGCGTAGCCTAATCAACTAACTCACTTTCCAATTACCACAAATTGAACTCATAGAGCTCTTCACATGAGCCTATGCTAGACATATCTCACCTACCTTACAGGTGCAAACCTTTCGGACATTCGATGAGGCTTTCACCATGGCACATAAGCTCAAAATTCGTGCCATCGAAGAGAAAAAGATACAATTATGAAACAAGAACTCATTTAAATCACACGATACTTCCTCTTCCTCAAAACCTATGATGAGTTATTCCAAAGCCAACGGAACTCGCCAACACAAAGTGGTACTTAAGGCTGGCCCCGATTATCCATCCAACTATGCTAAACCTTCATCCAATCATCACATCGGTCCAAACCTTCCAATTTAGACGTGAACAAAAGAAATATACCTCAATTGAGGAACCATATTCATCTATTTTAGAAAATCTTATTAAAGCTAATGCCATCACCCTTCCTCATATTAAACCACATATCGGTTTTGATCTGCTCTCGCCCTATACCAAAGTTGGTATAAGGAAAATGACTATCAGTAACTATCACTAGGTAAATGGTCACAAAGTGACAGCAATTATATCACCTTTAAGAACATTTTTCAGGGAATGCTCGAGAGTGGCGAGTTAGTCCTAGATAACCCTAATGCACCGCCAATCAAGACCTTAATATATTCAAGAAACCATTCCCTAACCATTCCCCATCTAACGATAAAATTGGTGATGCCTCACACAATGAAAGTAATACACGAGAGGTACATGTTATCTTTACCAACTTACCACTTGACTCCCAAATACCTTATATCCCCTCCATCAAGGAAATCCTATCTCAAAATCCTCTACCCACACAGGAACCCACTTTATCTGTTCCTCTACCAATAAAGGAAAGCCCTTCACCTCCCCGTACACCGTGGAGGAGTCTCTTGTTAGCACCGATATCATTTCCCTTCAGCCTTCCTTACCTAATGAACCACCGCCAATTATACCTCCTTCACCCACAGAGGAGTACCCATCACCTTCTCCACCTATTCAGGATCCAATAGATTTTCCATTACCACTCGTGACCACTCTCCATCAGCTACCCAAGATCATGCGGATCTACTTTCAGCTCTCCTACCTATAGAGGCTGAAGGTAGTGAATTCACTATTTCTTAGACACATTTTACGGGAATCACCACTCACTCCACATCTACCTCATCTACCACAGTGCCATTCTCACATTTGGCTGACACTTGGACTATGTTGATAGGGCTTCACTTTAGGGACATCTCTTACTCCCGGTCTCGACCCAAATGTAATCATCTTCCACTGACACCTCTACCATTTATCTGAAGAAATTTCAACAACCCAAACTACACACGAACATAACTCTCGATACACCTTCTATTACATCATCCTCATCTCTACCCACCTCTCTACCTACTAGCCGACGTGTTCCAACACCATATCTTGTATCTAAACCCACTAGTGTTCTAAGGGTCACACCCACATCAAACCTTGCACATCCTCCTATCAGATACACTTGACCACATCTTCCCGTATACCTATTGAACCAATCCCTCAACCTAAACGGAAAACCCAACCTTCTAATCCGCACACATCAACCTCACCAACTACACATTTATCACCTTCACCCTTACCATCCATCTTGGGACCTCACCCTCTACCTTAAAAAATCTACTCTCTCCTGGGGTAAACCTAAAATTCCCTTAACCCCTTTACCACATCTTGTAGCTCTACCTAGGCGAACCTTGCATCCTTCATCACCATCTATAACTTCTTTGCTTCCTTTACCACCGTTACCTTCTATACCTCCTTCATTACCTATGAAATTTTCTTCCACCTCACTGTACCTCCTCCTCTGACCTTTACCAACACCTACCACTGTACCTTAGTTGTCCCCTTAGGTCAATCATCCTCTCCCACCATCTTCCTTGCCATCTACATCACGTGCTCCCCCTACACCTCTACCTAAGAAAAACACCAAAATCGAAAAAACCGTTAATTTCCAAAGAGGTGGTTAAACCTACCCCTCTTTCTGTTGCTACACCTACACCAAAGAAAGTACAACCCAAATCCAAGACTGCATCACCTCGACTACCACCACAACTACCCAATCTTCTAACCAAACCTACTTTCACTTCGCATTGTGATCCACTGGTGGGATCATACGCCACCATCTTGGCTAACCTCCTAGAAAGCTCTGCTATCACCCTCCCTCCTCTTAGACCTTATGACCCTCTTAAACCTAAACCAAAAGGGTTTGATGATACTAAAATTTGTGCTTACCATCGTGTGCCAGGACATGATGTTGGGAACTGTAAGGGTCTAAAGGCTTCCTCATTCAATTATGTCCTTCTGACCCCAATTTTGATGACGATGACCTCTTGGATGATGAGCCTATTTTACCCTCGTCACCTTCTTCATATCTTCCTCCTACACCTATACCAAAACCTCCACCATCACAGCTCCTAGAGCCACCCCCAAAATTTGAAATTAACATGGTTTGCATCAGAGAACTTGCCACGCCACCACCTCAAATGTCGTTGCGCCCAACTCACCTCATAGGGTTTTTCTCCTCAAGTAGGTTTTTTCCCATCGTGTCATTATATCACTTACCCTACACCTTCTCCATTTTCCAACTTCCCTCAAATAAACATGGTACATGTCACTACACATGCATAGAAGGGAAAAGAAAAAGTAGCTGACCCACCAACCAATCCTATACCCAACATACCATCTACACCCATACCTAAAATAACTATCTACGGCCCTGCATACCTCATTTCTAATGGTGTCACACATCGCACCATGCTTAAACAATCACACCAATCTCCTCTCATAATGTCCTTATACGACCTCGACCTCGAGTCACATCGTCAAAGACCTCATGGAAGTCCTTTAATCTATTGAAGTTTTACCTAATGACCCCACACCAGTAGCATCTATTATCACACCTCATCATGTCACTTCTCTCACCAAATTGCCATCTATCTCAGCACCTCCACCTGTTCACCAATTTGTTAGCCTTAGTTTCTCGAATGAAGAAATTGTCCCCACCAAACCGATGACCCAGATCCTACAATTTTCATCTCCATACATATCGATAATATATGCATCCAACGTTTTATGATCAATGGGGGTGCTAGCATTAACATCATCTCCTCTCATGCATTCAAACAAATGCGCATACCCAACAACTACATGCATGAACATCTAGTCATGTTGCGTTCATTTAATGACGCTATTACCTCTACACTTTGCACTATCATCCTCCACATTCGTGTGGGTCCCCGTATTGTTCCCGAGTTGTTCTATGTGTTGGAAGGGGAGTTTCAATACAATTTGTTGCTCGAAAGACTCGGATTTGTGCCATGGGTTGTCTTCCTTATAATTTGCATGGATTTGTAAAGTTCAAACATGAAGGATGTTCCTATACCATTCCAACTGACCGATCACCTTCCAAGACCTGCAACATGCTTTACTAGCCCAATGATGTTCTTGTACCTGTTAAGGCATCTATCTCCCTACCTACACCCTCTTCACACACGACACCATCCACCAAAGTGCATTACTGCAACCTCACCTTCACCCAAATCTTCTATTCCCACCGCTGCTGTCACTTTTACTAGTCACAGATCAGCTTCCCAACTAACCGACACCTCCACCTGTCTAACTTCTAATGCTTCCTCCATTCGAGCCACCAATATATCAACCACCGATCCCTTGGAAGGTGTTTTTCAATGCCTCACTATGGGGGAGTATCACTATATAATGTCAATACATTCCTTACTCCACAAGAGTATGTAAACCTTCACCAGATCCTCACTATGGTCACCGCATAGGTGAGCCTCTCCTTTATGGTCCTCCCCACCTCCGTACTCCATCTTACCTATGGGGACTTTATATTTTCACTTACACACCCAAACCACCAAAGCACAAACTTGACCTTTTTAGCTGACCTTTAGTCGCTTACCAACCACCACTTTGCTCACACTTTCCTACACCGCGTGCTGTAAGGGTTTTGGATTTGGCCTTTATGAGCAAGCTTATCACACCATTATTTCATGTACCATGCATAAACACAATGATCATAGTGGAATTGGTTTACAACTACACCGCCAAAAAGCCCCATATTGAACTCATCAAGACATTGAACCCTCTCCACCTTCTTCACCTACCCCACCTTCACCACCTTCACCAATGGAGTCGATGGATCCTGAATCTATCCCTCCTACCTTTTTTTTTTCATAAATACCATTTACTTGGGGCCTTTGACCTATCACCGTGATGACAAGGCTCCTTCCTCTCTTCATTTCTTGTATCCTGATATGATAGGGGACGATACTCCTTCTATTAATGTCATTTAATGTCAGGATGATGAGTCCATACTCACCTACCTTGGTGTTGAGGACTCTTATATTCACCAGTCGTTACCTTCTGAGATTCAAACAATGTTGAATGAATCGACTATCAAGTCAACATCCATACTTAGGATGACCCCCACATTCTCAAGATTGGCCAATCTTTGGATGCTGCTAAACAGAATCCCTCACTTCTTTTCTTAAAAATCATAGCCATGCTTTCACTTGGTCCTATGCTAACATGCCTGGCATTGATCCCACTATCGTGGTCCACAATATCATAACCATCCCGATGCCAAACCCATTAAACAAAAGTTGAGAAAATGAACCCTCGTATTGCTCTTCTTGTCAAAGAAGAACTTCAACACCTTCTCTCAGTTTCCTTCATCTTACCCATCAATTACCCCCAATGGATTTCTAACATCGTCCCTGTCACTAAGGCAATAGGGGGACTTCACATTTGCACCGATTTCCATGATCTCAACCTTGCCTGCCCTAAAGATGATTTTCCTCTACTTGGTATTGACTAGTTGGTTGACCTTACCGCTGGCCATGAGATGCTATCACTTATGGATGGTTTCTTGGGTTATAACCAAATCTTGCTTGCTCCAGAGGATCAACACAAAACTACATTTATTACCCCTTGGGGGACCTTCTACTATCAAGTCATGCCTTTTGGCCTTAAAATGCTTGGTGCCACATATCAGCGTGCTATGACCTACATCTTCCATGATATCATGCATCGCATATTGGAAGATTACGTGGATGATCTCTTGGCCAAATCTAAAGTTTACGAAGCACCTCGCCATCCTCAAAACTATATTTGACAACCTCATTAAATATTGCGTCCACCTTCAACCTAAAAAGTGTGTCTTCGTGGTTCTCTGAGGAAAGCTCCTAGGATTTATTGTTTCCCTCCATGGTATAGAAGTTGACCCTATTAAAGTCAAAACTATTTCAGAAATGCCTCCACCCAACAACCTTAAACAACTTTGTAGCCTGCAAGGTAAACTACAATCTCTTCGTTGATTTATTTCCCAACTCTCTGACCATTGTTAACCATTTCATCACCTTCTCAAAAAGGATGTCTCTTTCAAATGGGATGACCACTGCCACAACACTTTTGAGGCCTTAAAACGATACCTTCTCCAACCACCCGTACTCATTCCACCTAAAGATGACCAACCCTTCTACCTATACATCTCTACTACCGATCACTCTCTTAGGGGCTATGCTCACTCATTGTGACGAACAAAATAGGGAGAAGGTGGTTTATTACATAATCTGTACCTTACGGACTACGAAACCCGATACACTCACCCCGAAAAACTTTTCTTAGCCTTAGTTTTTGTTGCCACCAAACTTCACCATTACCTACTCAACTAGAAAACCTATGTTGTGACCAACACTGACCCCTTACACTTCATGTATGCTAAACCTTACCAAAATCAACGTGCCGCATATTAGATCATGCTTATTGCTGACCTAGACCTCGAATTCATCCACCAAAAATTTATCAAGGGTCGAGGCCATTGCTGACTAGCTCAGCTCGATGCGCCTCTTTCTCGGGAATCAATCTTGAACTTTGATTTCCTTATGAATCCATTGCTAACCTCTCTTTGGATGATGACCCTTACCAAATGACCTTATTATTCGATGGTTCCAAATGTCAGCGTGGGGGTGGTGCATGCATTATCCTCATTCCTCTTGATGGGAACCCATGCCTTTATTATTTAAACTCAACTTCGAGTGCACTAACAATATCACCAATACGAAGTGCTTGTATTGGGTCTCATGACTACCTATGCCTTAGATGTTAGATCTATTAATATCTTTTATGATTCTCAACTGGTGGTAAACCAAGTCAATGGTGTTTATCAGTGTCATAATGAAATACTTCAAGAGTACAAACGTTATGTCGACATCATGTTGACTACCTTTGACCGCTATAAAATTCAAACCATTCCGTGATCCACCAATAAATTCGCAGATACCATGGCCTACCTCGCTTCCCAAATACCCGCTTCACCTGATGATTCAGACATCTTTATTACCATAAAACATACCAAGACCTTCTTATAAATCTTGTTGTGTTAACCTCATCTGAACCGCCTCACTAAACACACAAGACCTTTGGTATAAGCAGCTTGTGGACTACCTTTCCCTTTCTATATTACCTCCTGATCTCACACGTAATGGACAACATGCCTTTCTCAAAAAGGCCTCTTGTTATGTCATCATGGGTGGCCTCCTCTATAAATGCAACTTTGATGGTATCCTCTTACGATGCCTTACCAGCTCTGAAATCCCCTATACCATTAAAGAGGTTCATGATGGCATATGTGGAGGTCACTTTAGTGGCCTCCTATTGCTAAATGCATTCTTCACCTAAGATATTATTGGCTGACCCTCAACCATGATTGTTGCGACTATGTTAAGCGTTGTGTAAAATGCCAACAACATGCCAATCTTCATCACACACCTAGTCATGCCTTACAGGTCACTCGTGACCTTTGGCCCTTCTCTCAATGGGGTTTGGATCTTGTCGGAGAGATCAATCCCCACTCTTCCCTACAACATCAATGGATCATCACCGCTACCAAATATTACACCAAATGGGTTGAAGCTGTACCCCTCATCTCCACTAAAGTTGAGAAAATATGTGAGTTCATCAATCATCACATCATTTTCCGCTTGTTTTCCACATCGCCTTATCACTGATAATGGCAAACAATTCAAAAACAAAACTCTACAAAAATTTGTGATGCCTTCGGCATCTAGCTTAGCTTCTCCTCCCCATATTACCCCGAAACCAATGGCTAGGCCGAATCCACCAACAAAACCCTGAACAAAATTCTCATTAAAGTGGTTAACGATACTGGGAAGGATTGGCATAAGGACATTCCTTTCGCTCTCTGGGCATACTGTACTAGTATTCACACCTCCATCACTTCCACTCCCTTTTCTCTAGTCTATGGTACTGAGGCTGTTTTACCTCTCGAAGTCTAGATCCCATCTCTCGCATATCTTCCTTCAAGATATGCTCACTGATGATGACTTTCACCAAGATCATTTAGCATAACTAGAGTTATTAGATGAACGCTGTCTTCATGCTCTCGACCATCTCCAAGTCTACCAAAAACACATCAAGCATGCCTATGAAAAATGTGTCCATGAACACACCTTCAAGGTCGATGACCTTGTCCTCAAGGAAAATCAACACGTAACCAAAGTAGAAAAATCAAACGGGGAAAATTTGCTCCTAATTGGCTTGGACCATACATCGTGACCCATGCCTATGGATCAGGTGCTTATCGCTTGTCTTCACTTGATCGTAAGCCCAAACCTGAGCCCCTCAATGCCTTGCATCTTCGACCATTCTACTATTGACTTCTAGTCATACATCACTATTTATCTAGTTCATGCTCATCCCTTAAGTTCCATTTACCTTTTCCACATCTCATCTCCAACGACTAAACAAGAATCATGTGATTACCCGTCACCCTTTTACCTTATCTTAAATATGTGCACCACAAATCTACACATGGCATGATTCTCATGGATAATTTTTGTCTTCTTTTAGATGAGATCCCATGGTCATTCACCCTTTCCTTCTCAACAAGAACCAAATGCTTCATTATAGTCTAGTCCATGACTTAAAAGCCAAAAAAATTATTTCCAAAAATAAGGGATTAACTCCTTGAGTCAAACTTCCAATAATGAAAGATGAATCCCTCAAAAGGACATCTTCCACCTTCAATTGTCGCTATAAGTAGACTGCTCCCTCGAAGGACAGCTATAAAAAGCTTGCAATTCTCTACATAGTCTATCCAAAAAGAGGACTATTTTCTCAAAATCAAAATTCAGAAGCTTCCTGCATCGATCAGCTTCATGAAGACCTCAAGGAGACATATATTCATCCCGTATAGACTTCCCACATCAATCAGTCTATCTAAAAAGTAAAAAAAATGAAAAGAAAAAGAAAAAGAAGCTTTTTCGTCATGGACTTGCCTATTGTGATCTTGGATCTATTGCCCAAGGCATTCTATTTCCCATTTTATGACCCAATTACCTTCACCTCCTTACCCATTGTCTTTTCACTTCTGCCTCAAGGGACCTATTGAACCTATGACATTTGGTGATTCTGTGACTATTCTTCACCTTTGGAGTAATCAATCATGCAATGTCTTTAGGGTCTTACATTCACTAGCCTATCTCTAGATGTGTTTCATACATTTGATCCTTACCAATTGGGTGGCTTTCTTGCCCCTTCTTATTTTTTATCTTCTTCATTACCTTTTGATCTTCCTATATAGGACTAGAACCTCGACACATGTCTTTTGGGATTTTCTTCTCCCGCCTCAAGCAACCGAAAATCACCTTTACATATCTACCTATACTCCACCCAACCTTAATTTACCATGACCTCATCATCCCCTCTGTCTTGGACTCAACCCTAACTATCAACCTCACTACCTATTCTTCTATCTTCTCATATTTTTCCCTAGATTATGGGAGAACCGCATTGGTCCGAGGTCCCTTTTCGTCGAGGACTATGTAGGCAAGCACTTCCGTGGCATGGGGCCCTAGAAGGTTAGCTCTCGACACTCTTTCCCCTAACCATTTTACCCACCTTTACCGATTTCATCTTCATATCAAAAACTCGACATCTAAACCATATACCACATAACTTTTACCACTTATATTATTTCACATTTTCATACATAACCAACATTTTCCACATTTTACACCATCTAATGCATTTACATTGCCATTTGTTATCAAAATACCAACTTGAATCAATCCATGCCTAAACCAACTTGACTTAACCATGCCTATAACCTAACTTGATCCATGCCTAAACCAACCTAACTCGATCCATGCCTAAAACAACCCGACTCGATCCATACCTAAACAACCCGACTCGATCCATGCCTAAACCAATTTGACCCAACCATGCCTATAACCCGACTCGATCCATGCCTATCACCTAACTCAACCATGCCTATAACCTGAATCGATCCATGCCTAAACTGACCTAACTCCATCATGCCTAACTCACCTAATTCTACATCCATATCTCATTTAACACAAGCCATAACACCGATATCTCATAAACACATTCACACATCACCAAATACCATGAATCTCATCATATAAATCAATAACTTTGTATCTCAAAATACATGCCTATCTCATCATGGCCATCATCTCAAAAATGTCGGCACACAGGCCGATATACAATACAAAATGTCATCGGCACGTAGGCTGGTCTCATATATACAAAAAGAATGAATGAATCAATACAAAAATCTTCGCACGTAGGCCAGTATCATGTACAACACAATAATAAATACAAAATATCTTTAGCATGTAGGCCGGTCTCATATATAATACATACAAAATGACTCGGCATGCGAGACCGGTCCCATGAGGTCAATAGTCTCCCCATCGATGTCGGTGAATGCTCCATGTGACTATGTCTCTCCCAATTCCTTTCGCACCTTTATGGGGCCCGACACTGCCTCACCTCCTGCTGATGGCCCCTCACCTAGGGCTGGCCTCTACACACTAGTGGCCTCACCATGACCCTATCCTTGGGCTCGCCGGCCCCCTGTACTCTCCACACTATGAGTGCGGGATCTAGTCCTCTCACTGGAGGCTTGCTGTGCTTTGTACTCGGCATAGGAGGGCACATCTAGCCCGGCAGCTAACAAATGATCCTGGTAATACCATGCCTCTCCTAGGGCATCTCTGAACCTGGCCATGGGCACTATCTGTGGAGGTGCCATGGGTCCCACTACTGATAATGGGACCCTATCCTCGAACTCGCACTTGAACCTTGTGTTGGTACTAGAGCTTGAGTCGCCCCGGAATCTATGCTCGTGCTCGTATCTCGGTCTCGCCCAGGTAGTAATCTGTGTTTGTGCCTTGTCGGTTGGCCCTGCAGACTTGTAACTTTGCCCTTGCACTATGGCCATTGATTGCCCTATAAAGCCTACATTTGCTCTGCCTCGTAGAGTGGCTATCTCCCTCTATCTCCGCCTACCTCCTCTTCATTTCCATCTCCCCTACCTCTCTGTGCAGTACCTATCCCTGCCCTTCCCGAGCCTGCGCAGTATCACTATCTAGGCCTCTAATGTGGTAACTGTGCCTCTAAACCCGTGAGTTTCCCTGCATAATCCTAAGCTACATCACTTAGGTAGCCACACCGCCTCTTTAGGGCATCCCTCTCATCTTGTGATGGTGGATAATTTTTGCTAACCTCGGCCTCGGTGGTAGGACTCTCAACCGTGTGCATTTACCCACGACTACTGTACCCATATGTAACCCCAACATCATCAACTCAACGGGTATCTCTTCGGCTGCTCCTCCTACCCGGTCATCTTGTGGGTCATGGTGGAGACATAGGTATCTCCACATCATCTCTCCTGTACTACGGGAATGGAGGCGGTACACCCTAGACTAATCTAAACTGGTGTCTAACCCACTCTACGGGTATCCACTCATGCTCTCCCGCTCTCCTCCCCTCTATCCATAGATGTATCTATAGCCCAGCTAGCTCCATGGCCATCTGTCTATATGCGGGGAAGCCCACATATGGCCTCCAAATGATGTCCACCCCAGACAACCCCTCCAACAACCTCCTGTAATAAGCTACATCATGAGTAGCTCTGGCACCTCAAGCCTCTCCAATGGCCGGTACCCACCGCCTGTACCCAACTCTCAACACTCTCCATGGGAATGCATCTACAGGGCATCCCCATTGGTCAAACACAAACAATGTGCTCATAATCCCAACAATGTAGTAGTAGACGACGCAATGATGCTGAACCTCCGCAGCATCACCCGTAGGCCCATAGCTCTCTATACACCCATGTCAGCAATGCAGGTGCCCATGGGAACCGTGTCCACTGTATCATCATGTCATGTAGGACTCCCATCAATGACCTCGAGAATCTCCCACCCTCTGCAGCCAACAGTGTGAAGTAGCACACTGCCTCCATCAAAAGTAACACTAACCTCATCTCCTCTAAATGAGCTCTATACATCACTCCATAGCTCATGGTAGTGCTATGGAACATCAGGTCTACTACACCCTCACCAACAATGGGTGCTAATAGCTCCTCAGATGCCTCTAAAGAGATTGAATAAACCTGGCACCCCAATATGGCCAACCGTAGGATCCTGTAGACATCCTCCAAGGTGATCGTCATCTCACCCGTCAACAAATGGAAGGTTTTGTAGCCAAGTCCCATCTATCAATGAGGGCAACCATAAGACTCACCTCCTAGACTACATGCCAGTAGCGCCTCACCCCTATCAGCCCCACCTCTACAACGTGCTACCACTCTACCTGCGTGTTTCGCCAGTATGGTTAATAATAAGGGTGGCACCCGAGCCCTCATTTGCAGCTCGTCTTGGGCCTACATCCCAAAAAATCAATGTATTAGTATACCTTCCTAACTTACCTTATTTTACCCCACATCTCGACCTCATCTCTTTCCCCACCCCCATCCTGTTGGCCTTATCGCTCACCCAAACCTATTCCTCACCCTAACCTACCCAAACCCATCCACCCAAAACTATCTACCCTACCCTCACCCAAAACCACCCTCAACCCTTCCCCACCTACCCTAATTTCTCACCCTAAACCCTCCTCCTCTCACCTAACCCTTCCCCACCTAACCTACTTTTTGGTCCTAACTTACCCTTAGGTTAACCGGTGCCGGTTATCATCAACCGACCCCGGTTATCCACCGACCAACCATGGTCTCCTTTGGATCGACACGGTGACTATTATTTGTGATTGGTACACTCACATTACCACCGACGTTAGTCAGCTGTCATGCCACCCCCCCCAACTTCCCAACGCTACTTTTCCCTTCCTAGTCATTCTACCCACCCAAATATCTCCTTCCACCCCTAATATCTCCTACCTTACCCTTTTTCCCTACCCCCTACCCTTCCCCATTCCCATTGCCCTCTATTTTTCCCATTTTGAAATTCTTCCCCCAAACCCCCATTTCTTCATATTTCCTATATTCTATCCAATTTAACCAAACAAATCAATAACACGGGTTTCGATCTTACCGTATCACGCTGCCATCGACGTGGAGGTACCTCGGCCACAGCCCTGGTCCACCGATCCCTCTCCTACCTCTACCATCCCCAAATCACCTCTCGACTCTCCAACCAATCAACTCAATCCACCTGATATCATGGTCCCACCTCTCGCCCAATCAATCTCGCCTATGTGGCTCACCAACCAAGCTCTCTGACGCTCTCTTTTATCCTCTTCCTCTTTTCTCTCTTCTTGTCCTTTTCTCCTTTTTAACAATACACAAATGAATTTTAAAATGCGGGTTTTCCACTTTTTATACCCTACCTCGACTCAACTGACATCGGTTAACCCTTGACCAATTCAGTCGATTCCCTGACAACCGCCGTTAGTTCCTCTCCACCATCATCTGCTCATACTTACCGCTTATCGTTACCCTGCCTCCTCATTGCCCTCACATTGACCTCATTTTCCTTACCTCCTTTTTCTTTTGCCTCCCCTACCCCTACCTGGACCACTTTACCTTCTTCTCTGGCCCTCCACCTTCTTTAACCTCACCTCGTTAGCCGATTGACGTCTCCTTATTTCACCCCTACCTCGGCCTTACCCGTGCTATGACCTATCTATCTGGACCCGAAAACCTGTTTGTGGCCTTTGACCTCATGTGTTCGCTATACCTTGCGACACCGTTACTTGTGTTGTTTGACCTAATGCCTTTACCTAGCCTATTGCCATGACCATTCATCCCGACCTTACCTTTGGTGTACCTGGAACATACCTAACGTTCCTGCACCTAACCTACGTTGTGTTTCCTGACCATATCCTATACCTTAGATACCGAAATCACTTCAACCTTATTTAGATAAACCTATCGACCTTAGACGATGTAGAGTTTGCAAGCTCTTTAACCTGGTACCATGTTGTAGTTTATACGTGTGCGTGCGTTCAACTACCACTACCTTTGACCTTGGCCCGTTTACCCGTTTACCTATATGCCCGATTTTCCCTTTACTCCTTTCCCCATTTTTCACTATTCTTCTTCACATCCACTTTTATCAAACCACTCACCGATGTGCTCTTTGACCTCATTAGTTCCTGGTTTGAAGGGGATCACCCTCATTCCCACTTGGGGTAACCACACTCTATTCTTGTTCACGTCACTTACCAATACAAGCTACGCAACAAGAAGGGGCAAAATGTAGACACTGAAATCATGTCGTAATCACCTTGGTCCCCTACCGTAGCCCTATAATCACTTCCTCATCCTCAACACCTTAGCACCTACCTCCGCATCCCCACACATTTTAATTTAATCACTTTAATTAAATTAATGCCAATTATCTCCATATATATTGATTTAATTATTTTAATTAAGTTAATGACCTTTTTAACACATTAATTTAATTATTCACATTGAATTAATTCACTACCCTCATACACCTATTCAATACAATTGCCTTTATTAAATACACCTCACGTAACCACCCCCATCATTTGACCCATTAATATAAACCCTAAACCAATGTCCTAAATAAAACCTAACATTACACCTATCCACTCACCTCACTTTTAAAAGCCTCATAAGGTTGGTTTTTGTCCCGAGAAAAAGAAGAGACCTTTATCAAATGGTGGAACAACTTTCCAGGAAACTTTTGAACAACTCGAGATATCTCACCCAAACCGATGTCGGTTCGCCCTAAACCAACGCTGGTTCACCCTAAATTGACACTGGTTATACCGGAATAGACCAAATGGCCTATTTAGACCTATTTATAACTTTGTAATAGGGATTGGTTGTTTTTTTGGAAAACTTCGGATCTTGAGTTAGATCTCTTTAGACGTGACAACAAAACGAAGATTGATTTGGGATCAACTAATGAAACCAAATACACCGGCACAACAAAGTGAGACTTTCTTCCCAAGATCCTCCAACACAACTTCTTCATTATTCTTTAGACTGTACCTCACGTAAGAGTATCCTCCTTCCATCTATTCCATTTTCTCGCTCATCATCTCGTAGTATTTGTGGTAGAGGAACCTAGTCTTTTACCCTCGGTCCATTCCCTCTCTCCAGCTACAACCACCTTCCATACCTGATCATCTTAATACTTGGCCCAATTTCATATTTTGACCTCCTCAAGTAATCTCAGACCTTCGCAACATATCTACACCCCCTCTGTGATCAATTCCCATCTGCTATCCACTCCACTTTCACCCCAAAACTCCAAAAACCCGGACTGTGTGATTCCACCAGCCCCGACTTAACCATCATCGGTTCTCTCTAACTGTCACCGGTTACAGTCAAACCATCATCGGTTCCATAAAACCATGGTCGGTCTCTATGTCACCTGATTTCTACCAGAATAATAACCTGTTTCTGACATATACCTACCTGAACACCTATTTGACCTTTAGATCTATATCTAACCTAGCATGTTAGCTCAGATTCACCTATAACCAACCTACTTGACCTCTGGATCTCCTTCTAACCTAGCCTGTTAGATTAGATCTAAGCTATTGCATTTTGTATGAGATGCCTAAATTGTATTAAACTATAGTAGGATAACATTTACTTTATTTCAGCATTGAATTATTTTAAACGGTGGAATGACAACCATCTAGGAAGTATCGCACTTCCAGGATCTAGCATATGTTAAAAGTCCACCGCACATGTTGTTTAACTCTCTTTGGTGGTCTTGTTTTGACTCTTATATAGGTAGTTCCTCCTAGCCAAAAGGAAGGTCTCACAATCAATTTGATTCAGAATTTAGATACGCGTGCATACCACCTTCAACCATCTCAAATTAGGCATTCCTCTTACTACCCTTTACCTTATCTATTTTGTCAAGTACTTCTCGGAAAAACTAAGAAATCGGGTGAAACACCATGCTTCTAACAAGCATCCACTCAGGTACATGTGTAATTCAAATATCAAACACTTCTGAGCATGTAATTCATGAAGGGATTTCCCAAAATCTCCCGAATAATCAGGAAGTGGATATTGAGGTTGTGTCTCCTCAAATCGAGGTCGTAGATAGGGTTCTTGTAGGATCTCATGATGTCGAGGACAATGAGAATGTTGTTTCAAGCTCCAGGATTTTGTATGCTGAAATAGTGAATGATACTCCTTGGGTTGATTCCGAAGTGAAGAAAAGGAAGAGAGTTGTCAAGCCAATTGACATTGATTTTGATGCCCTTTTCAAACTTTCGAATGATGTCATTCCTAAGAAGCCTAAGGTGCTTTCTTGAATAATGGTGGATAATGATGGAAACAAATTTGTAGATCTTGCCATTCCACAAGTTGATAAAGAGCGCAATGCTATGACACCTACCGACTATGAAGTTTCCAGACTTGGACTTGGAAGATCTACATTAGAAAGTGACATGGCGATGGCTCGAGATTCAATTGATATCGTGCTAAAGATACTTGAGAAATACAAGTCTCAAAACTCTCAGCTCAAGGCCAAAAAGAATCAATTGGTGGAATATGTTCAACACTTGATAAACCCCATATCATCCACTTTCCCGCACTGCACGATGCAGTGGCTGCCCCAGATGAAGAGACTCTCATTTTTTCAAAAGAATAAACACATTAGGCCATGTCACTAAAACTTGGCTTTCAAAGATTCTCATTTTAGGCCAAGGGACGATCAAGACCATAGTTAAACTTCATGAAGATGTTAGTGTGTATCTTGATCTAATTGTTTCTTTCAAAGAAACTTTTGTTTTTACTTTATCAAATTTGGATGAGATATTTCCTAGTTTACAGGAGATGACAAGTGTGGAATCTTCAATTTTAGCTATTGAAGGAATTCTCAAATTTGAACATCGAGGGACACATTTTCTTTGGTATCTGTATCTCAAATCAAGAAAGATGCTTCTTGAGGATTCTATGATCCGTTATGAAAGCATGTGCAATGAAGCCTTCACTTCACTCTCGTTGATTCAAGAATTCATATATGAGATTCCTTCGCAACCTCGTAAATGATCATAATCGAGGTGTTCATTGGAGAAGGTGGAAGAGCAATTTTCACAATTTTTAAGGACATGTACACTCCCACCAACAATTTCTTGTCAGTTTCGATGGAGCGGTGCATCAAATTAAAGAACTTATTTGAGAACGCTTAATCCAAAATTGTTAATTTAAATGATATGCCAAGTAGAATTCTTGAATTGCAGGTATTTTGTGAGGCTATTATTTGATGAAGTGAACCTCCGGAAGAAGAAAATATGTTTGAAACCTTGGGAAGGTTTAGATCCTTTCAGCTGGAAAAAGTGGTAGATCCTAATTTCATCGGTAGTTCAGGAAGTTAATTTTCTTGGTATCTAATGAAGTGGGAGAGTCCATTTCTCATACGCTTGAGATAGGTGGATCCCATTTCAATGGATAAGGCATCGATTATTATTGTATATTTTAAAAGGTGTTGTTATTTGTTTTCATGAAACTATGGATATTTTAAATAATTTATTTTTTTGCATTGTCTTTAATAAAGTTGTTGAAAAATTCAAATGTCACTTAAGTGCCTTATTTAATGATCATGTAAAACCCTAACTACTTTGTAACCAACTTTTGGGTTATAAAAGGAAGTGAGGGGCTCATTTGAAAAGGGTGACTTTGAGAGAGGAGAAGAAATAATTTTGTGTGCAAGCTTTGTTTCAGGAAGAAACTTTGTGTTCTTTTGTGAAATTTTTTTGGAGTTAATGAAATACGAACTTTGTGTCTCATTCATTGTCTCTTGTAACATTTGATGTTCTTATGTTCATTAGATGTTAGGTGTTTGAATCTTGCATGCAAATATTATCTTTGATCTTATTGTCAACATTATTAATTGGTTGTTCTAGTTCATAGTGATCAAGCTATGATTATCTACTTGCTCATGTGTGTTCCCTTTTACACGTTCTTGTTTGGCTAACTCAAACTCCATTTTATTTGTGTTGGTTATTCATTTTTCCTCTTCATGCAATATTAGGCTCTGTTTTACCTAACTCTTGCATTTTCTTTCAGTTCATTCCTTTCCAATCCTTTCCTTCATTCCATTTCATCTCCCTCATTCACTTTTCTTTCCATTTCTATTCCAAAACACCCCTAACATACAATTTTGAATGTACATATGTAAATACGGTTTTGGTTTTCAATAAAGGCAGCCTCACCTTCATTGAGGAGGGACTTCATTCCCACACTATTGCATGTCATTTGCATGCATGCAAATGCATATGCTAACAAAAACCCAATGAGGGAAAAAAACCACATAGATCAAAGAAATATCAAGAAAAAATGTGCTACAACAATCACAATGATCATGAAGCATATACTTTAGTTTTGAAGCACCCACTTCAATTCATTGCCAAGCACATACTTGATTGAATTTATAGGCACGTACTTGCAATGGAAGCACCCACTTCCAATTTTTTGAGCTATAACTCAGAATTTCAATAGTACATTTTGATCACCTTATCCTTATTTTCTTACATCAACATCTTGTGATCACAGTTTTAGCTCTTCTTCATCACCTTTTCACCTATCTCACAAATTAGTGCACACACATTCTTTTCTCTGTAGAAAATAAGATTCAAACAACATCTAACCTATTTTTACATCATAATACTTATCTCTCTTGATGCTTACACTTCACATTATTTTCTATACAACTTCCTTATCCTTTCAACTTGAACCAATAAGACTAAGAGATGACCCATACACTGCCAAAATGAGAAAAAAACTTCCTTTTCTAGATCAGTTTCATATTCCTTTTGTTGTATTTTTTGACATAACTCTTCATGAACTTATAAAAGAAAATAAAACATGCTCTAACCATCTAAAAACTAGTTTCACACTCAGAGATTCTCAATCATAACTCGGTAGATGTCAGATTTGATAGTTACATTGATTTTATCTTCTAATGTGGTGAGTAAAGCATTGTCTTCTAGCATTTTCAAACCTTTTATAAGGAGTTAATTATTGAGAAGATGTTACCGCACACCTTAGAAATACTCCATAATCTTCGTTTAGTCTTCAAGCTTCACCATTCATCTCATATTCTTCATTTGAGTCACATACGAGAGTTAGAATATTACAAAACATGGAGAGCAAGTATTCAACTATCTTCATCACTTGGAGATGATAGTTTAGGTGCATACTATCATTTTCCATACTTCAAAGGATTAGGTCATTACAAGATGTCTTCATTTTGTAGGATTTAGGACAAGATTAAACTGTTTAAACAACTTAAAGAGCTCACATACAAGTTTGAAAAGAATAAGAATTAGCTTCAAAGATTGAGAAGATGACCATGAAGGCACTTGTTATTTACATCAATCAGGAGGTCATGGAAATACACATATTTTCCAATAAGTATGCATTGAAAGTAGGGTATGTACTATTTTATCATCACATGCCCGTAACATTGAGGGTTTTATTGACACCATGAGTATTATCAAGCATGACAAGAGAGACACCTTCATGAAGGAGAATACACTTACACAGTTTCTCGCACTGTGGATTTTGTCAAAATAATATGCTCATTCACTCAAATTTGCTTGATCCTTCTAATGTAGCACAATTTTCTCAACACAATCTTGTAAAGACAAAGAATTTGAAGCATTTATGATCATTATCAGCCACCTACGACTATATTGACATATTTCAAGGCTATTTACACATTCTTATACCTATTTTCTTGACTAATAACAAGCTAACAAGCTCAAATGAGCTAGTTTTCTTATAATTTTGTAGGATGAGGGTTTTGTCACACCAAACCCTAGATAGATGTTTAGAGGCTTAAATCACTTTTTTATTCACTTTCATGCTATTGTTAGTGTGTGGTACTTATTTGAGATATTTTACACCATTACTGAGGACTTGTATGCATGAGTTCTTAAGTAAGAATTACCAGTTTAGCTCAAGTTATCAACCTTCTTGAACATACAGCTATGAAAGTTAGAAATCAACAAATTTGAGCCCTTAACTCACTTCATAGGAGCATGCATTGGAATTCAAAAATACATTATGAGCTTATATCAGATTTCGATAACCATTTTAAGCTTCAAAAATAGGTTCACATACAAAAACTTACTCAAAGCACCATGATTGGTTGTAGCATACACAGTCTTCAAGAGATAGGAAAGAGAAATCCACCTCCATGTCAAAGTTTTCTCACATAATTTTCTTAACACACATTATGATAATTTAGAGGAAATCATAGGCTATCTGGAACACTGATATTTTCTTCATGAAACACTAGTCATACATCTCGTACTGCAGATTTATTCAAAACCTGTCCTTTTTTTTGTATGGTAAAGTCAGTCCTGTAGATGTACAAATGGATTTTCATGACCCCTGCAGATTAATTTGCATGTATAAAGCAAAAAATAGGCTTACACAAATCATTTTATGTCCATACCTTGCATATTTCTTCTATCTCTCAAGGAGAGAGTTATGGAGGACTTCAAACTAGCTTAGAAAATGGTTAGAACTTTTTCATTTCACCATATTTTGACTTTAGACCTTTTGCATTATATTTTTATCCCAATTTCCTCCAAAAATATCTTATGACTTATCTTAAGAGTCCTTGTAAATTTAGAAAAACTACTAATAAGTTGAGGTGCTTATTTGGGCCTTCTCAAAAACCCGATTTTGGAGAATTTGGCTCTACAACCTTGATTTTCACTTTCTGACCTTGAATTTTTGCTCACACCATCAAGAATCACTCCTATAACATATCCCATGGTTTATTTTTCATGGTGCACCATGAAAATTTCTATCTCATCTCATTTTTCTTGTGAGTACTAGTCATGTTCTCAAGCCCTCATTTGTACTAACTCTCCTTCAAGCTCCAAAACACCTATATGTTGACCTTTGACACCTTAAACATGGCTTGTAAAATTCTCTCACACTTATCACCACCTTAGAGTACCTTGTAACACTTGAAAAACATTGTTCACCATGACCTGCTAGGAATAGACCTTTATACTAGGCCTAATTTAGCTTGTTTTCCACTTTGAACACCAAATTTGACCTGATGAGCACTAAGTGACCACTCTCACACCTCCGAGACGCCTTAAGAAATTTTTTTTTACATATGTTTCCTCTACACCAAACACCAAGTAGTTTTATAGGCTCACTCTACCTTGGGACTTTGAGACACACCTAAGAAATGCATCAACATACTCCTAAACCAACCACTACTTAACCCTTGGAGACACCTAAAGAGAAATTAGACACATATTTCTGACTTCATAAGCATGATATAGACACTGATAAAGACAAAAGGACAACTCAATGACCATGCTTGACTCCTTGAGACACACACTATGTTATTGATGAACTCATGCCACCATGATGACTCCATGTTAGGACCTTGAACCAATGACAAAACCTTAAAAAAAAAAGACACTACAATGCAAGACACACTTCAACAAGAACTCATGAAGAGTGACATACCTTCTCAAGCCCATACTCAAGCTTGTTTGACATCAATGATAATGTTTTCAACACTTTTCACATACCTTATGATCCCCAGGTTGCCATCATCACTCTCATCCTCTCGTATCATCACCACAAGAATTTTCACATACCTTATGCTTCCCCCACATGTAATATATTTCTCCTCCTCCCCATCATTCTCATTTATAATTTAATTCCCCTACAATATCTTCATCATCTTTATCTATTCTTCCCCATCATTTTCTTCTACCATTACCATGGACACATACTTCTTCAAAAACATTTGGTTACATGAGATTATCTAGCATTTACTTCCACCCACCCCCAAAATTTATTCTTCATCTTCATCTACAAAATATTGTTCTCACCATTCTCGTATGAATCATACTTCATTTCAATTTTTTGTTCGAAACCACCTTCCCGAATTACACATGATTCACCAACTTTCACCTTTTTATTTCCCAATTCATGTTCTTCATCGTCGTCTCACATCCCGATATTTACCTTATTGTTCTTCATCATTTTATACCCAAATCTCAACACTAACCATTTTTTTTTCCTATGATCATCCATTTGGGTGTGGTCACGAGATTACACATGCATCTCCATGAAATCTACTATATATTCACCTATATAACACATTGACACCCTTCTTCCTCGCATCTCAATGTTTATGTATTCAATTATCACCATCTACCTCTTAACTCCCCACCTATCCCATTCATCACCACTCCATTTTCTTCTACATTGTCTAAGTCTATTCACCTCACCCTCACCATATAATCATCTATCCATATCCCTCAACACATCATCATAATAATCCTTCCAAATCCATCTTAATCACTTTTCCTTCATGTTTTTATCTTCTTTTTGAGAGACTGTCATATTTTCCATCTATGTATGCCCTGTCTAGGGGTCATCATACCCACCCTCAATCAACCACCCAAATTTGCTTAAGGATACCATCATCATATCCATGATCAACCACTCATTAATCACTTTCACGTCCTTAAATGGAAACTTTTGATTCAACCTTTTTACTTTTTAACGACCTTTTTCCTCACTCAATTATCCCAATAAACATTCCATTAGGGGAATCATATTTTGAAATAGTCATACCTTTGTGAAATCAGCCTATCAATACCTTCACACAACATGCTTAAGTGATCCATCGATCAACATTTCCAAGTATCATCTATCTTATGAAACCACCTATCAATCCCTTCACACAATCCATTTGTAGTGACCCATCGATGAAAATTTACAAGTATCATCTATCTTATGAAATAATCTTATCAACCACTTCACATAATCCAATGAAATGATCCATCAATCAATATTTCCAAGTTCTTACATTTTTATATTTTCCTACCACTAGGGGCATCTCCTTTCATATGTATCCTTTGTCTAATTTATTTGAAAGGGTGTTAATAACTAATCACCCTTCAAAATAAGGGAAAAATATGACACCATAATTTCTCCACCACATTAATCAATTAAATTCCCCATCCCTTCAAAATCCCAAAAATCCCTTGAATAATTAACATATAAATAATCAATGTTAAATAAATAATTAATTAATATTAACATTTAATTGAATCCTACTCACCATCCCATCCACATCATCTACCACATCAATCCTCCATTATCCTCCATGTCTCACATTAATAAATAGAATATTATGGTCAATCCTCCATATCTCCCACTATCGAATAAAATAATTCAATCATTATCCACTATCCCCATTTCCAAAGTCTCTTCACTATTCCATCACTATTCCATCACCATTCACTCACCTAATTCCCCATTATCCCTAAAATGGATTAATGAACCTCTCACTAATCTCATCCCGGAAGTCCTATAAATAGAGCCTCTAACCCCAAAGTTAAACATAATATCATGAGTGCAGGAGTACCACACCCAATATATTCTAGAGATCTTAATCCCCAAATTATAAAGCCTAAAATCCCCCATCACACCTTTTAATAGTACATTTTTAATCCATCTTATGTGAAGATCGATCGGAGGTCACTTGTGAAATTAGTTTTTAGATATCATTTATTATTTTCTCTTTTAATTTAATTTTCTTTGATAATTTCCTTGTTTATAATTTTAAAAGGTTTTATTGATGTCAAAACATTCTCGGGGATATAGATATTATACTTATGTTTGTGAAGAATTAGGGGTAATCAATCCCCAATAGAAATTCAAATAGATCGGGAATTAGGTGTGCCAACACAAAAGAAGGGTGTCAGGGAATTTTATTCACCCCAAAATAATGCCTTCCATTTACAGGACCAAATCATTGTAGATGGATTTGGGTCCGAATTTGGAAAACCCTACAAAATTAAAAGGGAATGATGAATCATACGCCCACACCGCATTGTATGGGTATTAATATTAACACTAGTATCATAATTATTGATTTTTCGTATTTTGCCCCTACAATTTACTATGAATATAACAATGCTTCCATTTGTATTTTAGTAACTTAGTATAATGTGCATCCTTGTATCTAAATTTGACCATCGAGTCATTAGATTCTTATATTGATTTGTATAGGATAAAGTGGCCTTCAAAGTGGCTATCCCATATGTTTGCGCCCCTTTTGGCGCAAGGGAGGTAATAAAGTAAAATAATTTAAATTGAAATAAATTGGTAGTAGTAATCAAGTCACGGTGATTGGTTACAAAATGATTTAGTTCTTGGAGAATAATAGTCACAATTTCATTGTTGTATAGTATATAAAAGGTGTGACACAACCACCAATATTATACCATATGGAAATTTACACTATAATGAAAAAATAATTGAAATGATGGTCTTAATGCCATAAGCAAAGTGCAAGAATCTAATAAGTAGGGTCTAAGATATCACCTTGAAAATTTCAAGGCATTAATTTATTGAGGTTTGATTGCATAATATAGTACTAGGCCAAAAAAGGTGAATTTACTATAAATAGTAAAGTAGAAAAGTCAAAATTAATTCTATTTGAACATTGATTGATAATAATATGAGATCTAAATGAAACACCATATCAAGTTCTAGAGAGGCCTTAAGACTATAATACAACCGAGTAGTGGAGGCCATCTAGACACTAATAAGCTGTGGATCTCGGTGAGTATCGAAAAATTGTGATTTTGGTCATAAATATTAGAAAATTTTAAGTATTGTAAAAGTGTACATTTACTCTTTTTAGTAGAATATGAATAACTTATGTATAGTGGTGGTGAGGTTTGTATTGGGGGATAAAATCATTTGATTTGGCACAAATTCATCCCATTCCATATCGTTTGAACATTTTTGAATGATATCGATAGATGGTTTCATCCAAGGGATGGTTTGGTCTAAAATTCATGGTAGAAGTTTATCGTTAGTTAGCCAATGGAATATAGATATGTTGGATAGAAAATTTGTCTTGTGGACAAATTTATGGATTTCAGGCCAATGCTATGGGAATCTAAGTCCCTCTACATTTGAATGGTGCAGCTCCCATTGTTTAGCATGTAAAACCTAAGTGGATTTATGGTGGTTTTTCAACCAGAGATCCATAGGAACACTCCACTGTCCCTATGGAAATAATAACAACTCCTTGCTATAGCAGAAATTGATCTGAGAAAGGGGAGGGAGTGAGAATGAAGGAGGGGAAAATCAATGTTGTGGGTAGAGTGTCAGATGCCCACACACATCAACTGGAAGTTTCATTACATGCATAAATAGAAGAAAGACAAATTTGCAATTTCTGAGCACAAGACAAAATAAAACACGCTGGTCACAAAGCACCAATCAATTTTTCCATCGAGGGGACATAAAATTCCTTCCTTTTTTATTGATCTTAGAGTTGAAACTTGTACAACGAGTGGGAATAGAATAAAAATGTAGAGAAGGAGAATAGAAGAAGACTGACTGTCATTTTTTTCCTCTGTTTGAAAAAATGTGCTTCCAGATTTTGAAATTCGATTCACATTTTACGAATGACATTGAAGGGTCATTATATTCCCAAATTCAAATGGTTACAAACCTACAAATTATCCATGCCTCTTTGAATTCCATCCTTGTAAAGAAAAATTCCCATGTCGTGTCAAAAACTAGATCCTGCAAGCAAACGTTACACCCAATTTTCCAGTTTGAATATAAGACATTCGATTTGCTCCATGCATTTGGATCTTGGGCTGATTCAAACAAATTTGATCATTTCCCTCTTCAGCATTGCTCTATAGCAAAGAAAATGCCTCTAACAAGCCAAAAATGAACTACGTGTGTAAAAGTGCATTTCATATCTCAATTTTCCAGTTTGTATATGAACCGTTTAATCCTTTTCCTAATTTATTTGAAATTGGGCCATCCACATGGTAGGAGAACATTAGAGCAGAGTCGGGGGAAACTTTTTTGCATTTTTGCATGCTAGAGACGTTTTCTCAATTTTCTCCCACAAAACTCCATCAAAATTTAAAATTGAAGTGTCCATCATGTAGATAATTTCAACAAATTTCCATTGATATCAAAAATGTGAAAAACTGAGCTCTGGTTTGAAAGATATGGCCCTCTAAAGATTTAGGGCAAAAATGGTAAAATACAGAGTCAAAATTAGGGTTGGCAGGTCAAACTTTAAATTTTTCCCTTTTGGAAAAATTTCCCAAAACTCGTGGGCCCACACTCCATGACATGTGGCACCTTTTGGTTCGGGCGTGGGTGAAGACCTTTTATTTTCCTTTGTGATTTCATATTTGGAAAATTTCCCAATTTATCTCCGCACCTCAACTGCTGCGACACGTGGCACCTTTCGGTTTGGCGCGGGTGAAGACCTTTATTTTCCTTCTCCTTTGTGGGCTCATGGGCTAGAATTTTCCTTTGTGTCTTTTTGACCAAATGCCAAAACCTTCAACTTTTCCCCGACCCCCGCCTCCCGTTGCTGACGTGGACATGTGGCGTCTTCTGAATGATCCGCGGGCCTTAAGTAATTTTCTCCATTCTCCTCCACAGGCCTATGGGTCGGTTTGTGACTTTGCAACTTTTAACCAAAAGGGAAAAGTGCCAAATTTCTCTCTCGTGCCTCCACTCCTTCTTGACACATGGCGTGATCTAATTGACTGCGGGCCTGCCTAGGGAAAATTTCCGCTCTAAACTCCGCCGAGTCATAACTCAAAAACTACAAGGAGTTAGGAGGACTTCCTTACCTTTCGGAAGGGGGAAAGAATTCTCTATCTCGATGAAGGTGTTTTTAATAATCCTTGATCCTTTGGGACATGCTAGATTTTAAAAAATAAGACTCGACCATTTTCAAAGGGTAACAACTCAAAAATTTCTAAGTCCGGTCTTGGAAAAAGAAGGAAAAATTTGAGGTGACAATAGTGGCTATAGCTTGGGTACGGCATGGATTGAACAGGAGAAAACATGGCATGAGGATCTAGAATCTCAAGTTTTAAAGCATATAACATTGACCAGTGCCTTATCCATTGGGCCTTGTAGAGTCATTATACAATTCTGAGGAAAAAAAGAAGGAAGGAAGGAAACACACTAACCAAAACCACACCAAGACAGAAAACAAAACAAAACACACACAACAAAAAAGGGGAAATAACAAAAATATGGTACAAGGTGAGGGACAAATCACTTTCACTAATGGTATAGCTTCAAATATTTCCCACTCCTAGGTAATCCTAATGGAGTTCCATCCAAGTATGATAAGAGAAAAACATTCTCACCACAAATTCAATGAATTCAAAAAGGTCCCAACCACAAAGAATCAAACTTTCCATGGCTGCCCTTTGGCTCTCTCCTCTTGTCCCAAAGTAGGACCAAATATCCAGCTCTGAACTCCCTTTCTTTGGCTCTTCACAAAGAGCTTCTTCACTTTCATCGATGTTCTCTCGATTCTATCCACTACGGGATATACTTTCTTCCAGCCTCTCAAGAAAAATGATCCTTTTGTCAATTGAATCTCTGTATTGGCTGTCTTCCATTGTTTGAAGCAGCTTGAGAGCTAGCATTTTAATTGTAATAGGAATCTCTACTTCAACTCCATATAGCAGCTGAAAAGGTGACATGCCTATTGCCTTCTTAGGAGTGATCCTATCAGCCCATAATGCATCATATAATTTTTTGTGCCAATTCTTATGATTTGAATCAACAAGGTTATGAATAATGGTCACAATATTTTTGTTGCTTGACTCAGCTTGACCATTCCCTTGAGGATAGTAGTAAGAAGAATGAGCAAGAGAAATATCGAAGCCATAACAGAATTATGTCAATTCCTTCGAAGAGAAATAAGTAGCATTGTCTACTACAATCTTCTGAGGAACTCCAAAACGAACAATGATATTCTCTTTTATGAAATTGTAGACAACTTCAGAGCTAGCCTGTTTGGTTGGAATGGCTTCCACCCATTTGGTGAAGTAGTCCATGGTAGTGAGCACATAAGTATGCCCAACACTTGAATGGGGATTCAAATGCCAATGAAGTCTAGCCCCCATTATTGAAATGGTTCTTCAATAATCACAGGCCTGAGAGGCAATGCAGCTAATTGTGGTTTTCTAACAAATTGCTGGCATGCTTTGCATTTAGAAACCCAGCTCTGAGTATCAACAAAGAGAGAAGGCCAATAATATCTACCTCTGAGAATTTTTTGGGCAGTCACCATGGCTGAAAAGTGTCCACCACAAGCTTGATCATGATAGGATTTGAGGAGTTTTTCTTGTTGTTCCTTTTCAACACACTTGAGAAAACAACCATCTATCCCTTTCTTGTAGAGTGCATGATTCCAAATCACATATTTGGAAAATTTCAGCCTGAGAGTTCTTCACTTCTTGTAATCTAAATGAGGAGGGCAGTCCCCATAGGTGATAAAGAAAGCGATGTCTGTATACCATTCCTTTGTAGTGTTCACAAAGAGAACTTGTGGGTAATCTTCTGAGTAGGTTGGGAAAGTTTCATCTCTTTCTCCAAGCTAAACTTTGAGAGATTCATCTTCAGCAATCAACTTGCACAAACCATTTCCTCTAACCATATTAGAGGGCTTAATCTCCAGGTCATACTCTTAGATCCTTGCAATCCAATTTCCTCTTTTGGCTCCGGGATCTTGTTGTGTCAAAATGGACTTGATTTCACTTCCAAGGACCATCACCATGGTGTGAGAGTTGAGTATGTAAAATATGAAATTCTTCATGGCCTTGACCACTACGTATGCATGCTTCTCCAATTGACTATAATTTAGTTCATGCTTCTTCAAAGGGAAGCTCATGAAAGCAATAGGTGCTTCCAATCCTTCATCATTCTTTTGAACTAGGACAACAGAAAGAGTGTGCTCCGAGGCATAATAGTACATGATGAATTCCTTGCTGAAATATGGAGATACCAGCATTGGAGCTTTGGAAATGGCCTTCTTGATTTCTTCAAATGCTGATTTTCCTTCACTACTCCATTTGAAACTTGTTTGAGGCTTCATCATAGAGGTGATATGCTTTGTTAGTTCAGAAAATTTAGGGACAAAGTGGCAAAGAAAATTTACCTTCCCAAAGAATGAGTGCACTCCTTTCTTGCTGGTGGGAAGAGATAGTGCTTGAATAACACTTACCCTCTCAGGGTCAATATGTGCTCCATGCTTATTCACAATGTGTCCTAACAACTTGCCTTCTATGAATCCAAAGATACACTTCTTGGGATTTAGAGAAATGCCATGCTTTCTACATCTTGTAAGAATATACTCCAAGTGGAAGATATGCTCACTTCTCTTCTTTGAAAACACGGTTAAGTCATCAAGGTATATGAAAATGCAATGCTTGAGATATTTTAAAGCTAGGTCCATGGATCTTTGGAAGGTGGCTCCCACATTGATCAGACCAAAAGATATCCTACTGTAAGAAAAATTGCCCCAAGGAGTTATGAAATCCGTCTTGCTATAATCTTCTTTAACCACTTTAATTTGATTATACCCCGAGAGGCCATCAAGAAAAGAGAGCATCTCGAGATCCAAGAATCGCCAGTAGGATATGATCCATGATTGGAAGAGGGTAATTATCCTTGAGAGATTCTTGATTCATATTTATGAAATCTATGCATATTCGATCTCCCTATTTTTCTTCTCGATCTGACTGGTACAATGTTGGCCACCCATATTGAGTGGTGAATCAGGAAAATGATTCTGGCATTCAACATCTTATTTACTTCTTCCTTGATAACATCAGAAATATTTGGATTATAGGGTCTTTACTTCTACCTAAAGGGCTTAACATCCTACTTCAGAGGAATGGAATGATGCATTTCCTTTGGTTGAAAAGATTTTAGCTCGTTGTAAGAGTAGGCCAGCACATCAGAGTACTTTTAAGCAAAGCAACGAAATTCCTTTTCTCTTCAGGTGAGCATCATTTTCCAATGTTGACCATCCTTGGATCTTCAGAAGTCCCAATGTTTTCCTTGTCAAAATCAGATGGATAGCGAGAAGATAGCTTTTATTTTTCATGAATAAATCTGTCATGCTTGTCAAACAGGTCCTCTAGAGAGACTAGACCTTTGGGGATCTTGTTACCTTTCAATATGATCATGCCTTCATCATCCAATCTTTCAATTTCATCTGATGCATCTTCAACCACAAATTCTCTATGTGGATTAACACTTCCCTCAAAGAAGAGATTATTGAAGTTGTCTCTTTTCTCCAAGAAGGCTAAAATATGATTGTTGTCATTGAAAACTTGCCATTGATCTGTGTTATCAGGTACACTTGGTCTAAAAACCATCTCAATGGTTATTTTATCCTTGCCAAAAGAAGGATGAGGAGTCAATAGGGATGCTGATACTGCAAGAGAATCAACTCTTTCATTTTGCTATTTTAGGATGGCTTCAATAGAGAATGCATTGAAGAATTCAATGCAATCCCACACTCTATTATTGTAATTCATGAGCCTTGGGTTCTTCACCTAGTATTGCTGGTGTATTTGCTTCACTATCACTTCTGCATCACCAAGGCATCTCAGCTTTTTGATTCCCATGTCTTTTGCTTCATTTATGCCCAAGAGGAGAGCTTCATATTCTGTTGTATTGTTGGTGTTGTCAAACTACAGTTTGTATGCAAAAGGATGCATCACATTGGAAGGAGAATACAACAAAACACAAGCCCCTGAGCCTACTTTGGAATGGATTCCATAAAATTCCATAGTCGAGACATGATCTTTCTCTAATTCCAAGGAAAGTGGCAACTCTTCTTCTCATTGTGAAGTAAGGAAATAGTTTCCTAATCCACAATCTTGAAAGAGGATATTAGCTCTTGGGTCACTGGAACTTCTTACTGTAAACTTCATTTTTCTTACCGAAAGAAGCTTCTTCATCTCACCCTTTACTGGAATAGTTGTAGAGGTCCAATCCATCTTTATCTCTCCACCAAGGTCTCTACAAATACTTCTACTAAAGAGCATGCCAAAAGATGCTGGAATGTCTACCACTAAGATGGTTAGGAGTACTTTATTATTAGGGTATTCAGCCAAAGCCACTTGTGCATCTTTTATCCTTCCTACTAGTGGTACTTGCTTGGATTCCATTAAGTAACAAGCTCCATTAACTCTAGTTAGTGTTAGGCCAAGAGCATTGGCAACTTTGAGTGGCATTACATTATTAGAAGCTCCACAGTCAATGATGTAATTGTTGAGCTCAAAACCATTCATGAGAAGAGACAAGTAGAAGGGTTCCACCTTATCTATTTTGGAAGCACTTAGGGCCAACATGTTTTGAGCAGGTGGTGTAGATGGTGTCGGGAGTAGACCTTTATAATTTAAACTTGAAGGTATAAAACTGCTTTGAAGAACATTGATTAATATATCAAAGCGGCAGGTGTGTTTGTAAGTATTCAATCTATGAGAGCTGCACTTTGGTCTTACTTGCATGTTCCACAAAATCAAATGGGACAATGTTGGATGAGGGGGAAGTTCTTGGAGTGAGGGAAGGTTTACATGGTAAGGGTATTTGAGGAACTTTGGCTGACTTAGGATAGAATTCATTGGAGGGAGGAGTGTTTTTAATAAGCTGTTGGTGGTGAATCACAACACCCCTGAATGTCTGCAACTCGATGGGTTGAGACTCTCAAGTCACGATTGCATAATGTGGAATTTTCCCAAGTGTGGGACCTTGCGAAATCAGAAAATCTCTCCGAATGAAGGCCGGTTCCTATTCCTCTATTCAGATGCACACATAAAAATGTAGAGGGTTTACTCAAAACCTAATCTAACTTGCCAAGGAGACAGGGTAAGAAGATGCATAAAAATAAACCTAAACTAACAAAGGTGATGCACCAAGGAATGAAGAACACCTGTCTTGCCAATAAACACAAACCATAAAAATGTAATGCAAGATCATGCACAGATAACTGATTTGTAGTGAAAGATCAAGAGGATGTAAATGAACACAGAGAGGGTTGAGAATCATCCACATACATGCATTATTTTCTCCAAAGATTGATACAATACACTACAAAATGCCAAGAGGAAAAGTTGCATTATAGTTTTAAATGGGAGGTTTGAACTCCACAAATTCACCTACCAAAGAGAAGAAGGGAGGGGCAAAACAAGAATGTCCAACCTTTAGAAAGAAGCCCCTCCTTAAAATTTATAGGAAGAATGAGAGAGAAAAGAGAGAGGAATTCCAAATCTACCCCAACCACCTCTAGGTTGCATTTAATTCATCTCATTATGGTGGTAGGTGAGAACCCTAGCAAACCCAAAAAGTGGTGAACTGTATTTTGCATTTTAAAAATTTTTTCTCACCCAATTAAAGATATCTAGTCGGATTTGGATAGAGGACCTCGTAAGATTTCTAAAAAGTCCAACCTTGCATGAATCCGAGCTCCCTGTGAAAAGTTATGGCCATCTCGAATATCTCGGGTCGTGGTGGTCTACTTCTGTCCACTCAAAATGTTTCAAGATGCATGTTGCGCCTCCTAAAGGTGCGCCATATGCCAAGGTGCATCCATATTTGTGTTGACATCCTCTTACCTATGCCATAAGTGCATCCATGTTCATGTCAATGTCGACACCCTTTGTTGTGTACCCTTAACACTGCTTGCCTTGGCACATCCATGTTCATGTCGACACCCTCTTACCTATGCCATAGGTGCATCCATTTTCGTGTCGACATCCTTTGCTATGCGCCCTTAACCTGCGCCTTGGCGCATCCATGTTCATGTCGACATCCTTTGTTGTGCACCCTTAACTTTGTGCCTTAGTGCATCCATTTTCGTGTGAACATCCTCAACATCTTTGGCGTCGCCCTTAACTCGCACCTTGGTGCATCCATTTTCGTGTCGACATCCTTTCATGCTTATGTGCCCTTTTGGTTGGCACGCAATAAATGTCGGGGTTTGAGCTTCTTTGATTTCCATATTCTTCTGCTTGTCTATATCTACCCGGGGAAAGATATTTACAAAAATTTGGTGACTCAATGGGATCACCTGCCTGCTAGGTAGAAGATCAGTGGCCTTTTAGTAATCCATTGGGCATGGAGTCATAAGCAATAACCTGAAACCAACCTGATCTCTGATCTTGAGCCTGATACCACAACTCCTTCTCCGAGAGCATGCTGAACTGTAGAAATTCAACCTGAGAGCAACAAAACCTGTGCCAAAGCACTTAGGGAAATTGAAACCTAACTACAACAAGACAATGTGCATACGCACTTAGAGGAATTGAAATCTAGGCTAATATTTACAAGGGTAAACCTTTTCCTTTTAGTAGCAATGTTTAAGATAGATTCCGTTAACCGGAATCGGGAGTTCTTCTCCATCCAATGTAGACAATTGGAAGGCATTACTACTTTTACATCCCGTGACCATGTAGGGGCCACTCCAAATGGCATCAAACTTGGAATGCCTTCCTGGTTTTTCCCGATCTGCATCCCATTTCAGAACTAGGTCCCCTTCCTGGAAGGTCTTTGCTCTTGCCTTCTTATCAAACCATCTTTTTACTAAGGCCTGATCCTTTTCAATCATTAGAACTACATGTTCTCTTATTTCTTCCAATTCCATCAACTCTGCATACCTGGCCTCCATTGGTTTGAACTCAGACAACTCCAACTACTTCATGAGCTCCAATGCTGGCAATTCTAATGATATAGGCAATACTACCTCTTTCCCATAGACCAACTTGTAGGGAGAATTACCTGTAGATCTCTTTGGCGTTATCTGTCAGCCCATAATGCTGATTTTAGCTTGGTATGCCATGTCCTTTGGTTTTCATCCAGAGTCCTTCTGATGATTCTTAGCAAATTCTTGTTTGTGGACTCTACCTGTCCATTACCCTGTGGGTAATAATTTGAAGAGGTGCTCAAATAGATTCCATTCTTGACAGCCCATTCTGTAATCTTGGAACCTATGAATGCCAATGCATTGTCTGATATGATAGTGGCCGGCACACCGAACCTGGTCACTATTCCTTCATAAAAGTCTAGTATGTTAGACTCATTTGCTTCTTTGAGCGCTACTGCTTGGTCCACTTGGTGAAATAGTCTCGTTGCCGTGAGAATCCACTTGTGGCCTTGGCTTGAGTTTGGGTTGATGACCCCGATGAAGTCCAATCCCCATTGCATAAATGGTTGGTCAACCAAAATTGGGTGCAATGGAAGCGCTGCTAGTCTTTCTTTCCCGTGAAGAGTGCACATTTCTTGCACTTTCTTATCCATGTATAACAGTCATTGAACACTGTGGGCCAATAATACCCTGCCTTCATTATCTTGAGAGCTGTTACTCGTGGGGTGAAATGTCCTCCGGAATCTCCATCATGAAAATCTCGTAACACCCTCTCAATTTGACTTGTCCCAATGCACCTCAATAGAACTCCATTGATGTCTTTCTTGAACAAAACACCATCAACAAGCACATATGGAATGGCTTGTAATCTAAAGTATCTCCTCTTTTCTTTGCTCATTTCTAGAGGGCATAGCCTATTTGTAGGAAGTGTATCATATTTTGAGTCCAACAAGGAGCGAGCATGTCATCATTTTCCTATTCTTGACCATCCTGTAGTACCAAGACAAGTCTCTTTTTCATCACCTGATTCAAATTTCCGACTCAAAGCTAGCTATTCACATAGTCCTTTTCCACGTACTAGTTTTAGTGACCTTGATCTCAATGTCATATTCCATGACACGAGTTATCCATCCTACACGTTTCTCATTCAAATCCTTATTTAGAAGGAAGTCCTTGACTCCTACATGAGAGACCAACAATTGGATCTTGTTGTTTGAGACTAGGTGCTTGAATTTCTTTAAGCTCCTGATCACTGCAAGGACATGCTTTTCAATGAAAGAGTACCTATTTTCGTATTCCTCCAAGCCTTGACTGAAGAAAGCAACTGGTTGTTCTAATCCTTCTTTGTTTTGTTGTACCAAGATTGCAGAAATTGTGTCTCCACCACCAAAGGCATATAGCATGAAATCCTTGGAGAAGTCTGGATTGACGAGAGTCGGAGCTTGAGATATAGCCTCTTTTATTGCCTCAAAACTTGCCTTGCCTTCAGATGTCCACTTAAATGCCATGCTCTTCTTCAACATCAGTGTTATTGGCTTTACGAGAGCTGCAAAGTTTGGAACAAACCTGCGGACAAAATTGATCCTTCCCAAGAAGCTTTGAAGAGCCTTCTTGTGACTTGGCAATGGCAATGCTCGAATTGCTTCAACTCTTTCTGGGTCAATCGTCAATCCCTCCTTTGAAACAATATGGCCTAGAAGTTTTCCTTCGTGAGCCAAGAATATACATTTTTTGGGATTCAATGATACCCCAAATCTTCTACACCTCTGAAATACCTACCTCAGATGAAAGAGGTGATCCACTACATTTTTGGAGAATACGGTGATGTCATCAAGATATATCATAACTATTTTATTGATCAACCCCTTGAATGCCATATCCATTTCCCTTTGGAAAGTGGCTCCAACATTTGATATCCCAAATGGCATCTTTCAGTAGGCATAGGTGCCCCATTTGGTGGTGAAAGCCGTCTTGAACTGGTCATCTTCTTTCACCATTACCTGATTATACCCTGAGTAGCCATCTAGGAGAGAGAATCTCTTCGAACCGGATACTACTTGCAATATTTGTTCCATTGAAGGAAGTGGGTAATGGTCTTTGAGAGATGCCTGTTGAGGTCTCAGAAGTCCACACACAACCTGATTTCTCCGCTCTTCTTCCTGACCGGAACCAAGTTTGCAACCTAGCTTGAGTGCTTGATCGGGAATATAATGCTTGCCTCTATTAGCTTGTTTAGCTCTTTCTTCATTAGAGGCTCAATGTGAGGGTTGACTGGTCTCTACTTCTACCTGATGGGCTTAGCATCTGGATCCAATTCTATGGTATGTTGTGCCAACTTTGGATCAATCCTCTCAAGTCTTCATAGCTCCAAGTGAAGACATCTGGAAATTCTTGGCAAAGTTGTATGAAATCTGATTTCTCCTGCTCAGTGGCCACTTTACCAATTTGAAGTGTTTTGCCTTCCCCAACCGGAATTGGCTCTGAATCTTCTCTCTTGACCTGTATGTTAGCCTTTTCCTTACGAACTAGTCGTTAGGGTTGAAGATAGACTCCAATGTTACTAAACCCTTAGGAAGCTTGTTTGTCCGCAGCTGCACTACTTGATCCCATATTGCTGCTCTAGTCTGTCCTGATTCCTAGCTGAGAATTCAGCCTCTTCTTATAAGAAATTGACGATCTGTTGATCATTCTCAAACACCTGCTAGCTTGTGTTATTATCTCTGGCCTCACAATCACATGGATATGTGGTTGTGTTTTTTCCTTTTGATGTTTTCAACCACATCAAACGTTGCTCCAACTATTGCGAGCCTATCCACGGCTTCATTTTTCTTCCTAGGTATGGACATGATGTTGAAAGCTTCAAAATCCTCAACGAGGTCCCATACCCTATTCTTGTAGTTCTTCAGCAGGTCATTCTTTGTAGCATGTTGTCCCCTGACTTGATTGACGATTAGCTCGCTATCCCCGAACACCTGCAAGTTCTTTATGCCCTTTTTCCTGGCCCAATGAAGTCCATGAATCAAGGCCTCATATTCAGTTGTGTTGTTTGAATAGGAAAACTGGAAATGGAAAGCTAAATAATATTTGATGCCTTGAGGTGAAACAAGCATAGCTCCTCCTCCTGCACCTTACCTACTCCTTGATCCATCAAAAAATAACTGCCATACCTCATTGTCATCCTTATGGTCTGGTTTGGTGATGCTAGGAATAGGATGGTTTTCTTCATGTATGTAATAGACTCCTAGCTTAGATTCTTCTACTTCTTGGTAGGGATCAAAAGCATGTACCTTGCTTTCCCATTCATCAAGAGTCAAATATGGGATGCTTCCAACTTTGGTGTCAGCTTCATCTATGTTTGGATAATCTTCTTGATCAAATGCTAAACAGTTGGCATTGATTTGGCTTGGAGTATGAGGCTCAATATGAAAGTTTGCAATTGGTTCAGATCTGATTGTGACCTTAGTACCATATCTTGTTCTGAACAACATGTGTGACCAATCAACAGATAAGTAGCCTCCAATTTTGGTTGTGAAATCCCTTGATAAGCATAGGGCAAAGAGTGGTGGCAAATCTATCACTGACACATCTTGCAAAATGGTAACATTGGGGCATGCATGCAAGATAAGATTCAAACCTTTAATCACTCCCACATCAAGCTACTATTGTCCCATCCAACCGCACTACCCCCTTGATATGACTTCATATTGAGACCCAACTGATCAGCTATTTGCTTGGGCATGACAGAACTACTTGCCCTGAATCAATCATGCAATTGTGTACTAGTTTATCCCCAATGATTAATGAAACATAGAATGGAGGGGGTTTCAAAAATTTACCTTGTTGTCCTCCATGATTCCCTTCAGGATGAGCAGCATTTGTGAGGACCTTCTCTTGCATATGGACCTGCTGGTTTGAAGTTGACCAATTCTTCATGGCAGCTTGTAGAAGATCTCTTTGCCTGGGATGGATAAAGATTCCCACATTGATATATTCACATTTGTCTTCTTCATTTGATCAATGATGCTAAATGGGGATGAAAGATCTCTTTGTTGTCCTTTAGGCCTGCACATTCCTTCTTGCACATGGGTAGTAATAGCTGGCATTTGAGTTGGTTTAGAAGGTGGTTTGGGCTGTCCTCGTGTTGGGAACTCGTATTTTGCTTACCAACACCTTGTGGAGTGATGGAAGGTCAGAGATCACTTGGAGCCAATGACTTCCCTTCACCAATATTCCTCTTCTTTGATCTTGTGTTAGCTACACTCTGAGAAATTGTTTGATTCATGCCACAAAATCCTCACCTTGCCAATTCACAAGTGCGGTATCATTTGGAGTGTGTTTTGCCGAGATGTCCCTTGTTGCTGATTTGCTTTCGACTCACTTCATCCTCAACGCCGCAGTTGTCACCATCAAGGCTTGGTTTAAAGCACCATTAAAGCACATAGATTGGTTGTGAGGTTCATTGCATGGGAAACACCAATCATACTCTTGAGCTATGTTGTTTTGGACTGGCACTAATGCTTTAGAAGTAGATGCAACATTGGGGTTATAGGGCTGAAATGGTCTATTAGTGGGAGGCCTTACTTGGCTTTGATTTTGATTTGCAGCCTGAGCTGGTGACCTATTTTGTTGGTATGGGGGCCTAGCCTGGTACTGCGCTTGAGGCTGATATGGTCTAGCACTTTGAGCTTGTTGTCTTTTGATAGTCACCAGCTCATTTCCAAGGTTCTACAATTGTTTCATAACCTCTTGGAGTTCATTTGAAGCACTAGAGGATGAAGTAGAAGTTTCATTTGAACTTTGATTTCTAGGAGTGGGAATAGGAGCCAAAGTGGGTGCTTGACTAGTGCTTGGATTTTCTAAGTTTGGATACAAGGGCATGGGAGGCCTAGGAGCTAGCTTACCAGCTTGAATAAGATAGTTTTCAGCCCTAATGGCAATGCTATAAGTAGCAGGTAAGGTTGTGCCTCCCATAGATTGAATTAACATAGAAATATCAGAATTCAAAGCCTTAAGATATATAGAAAGCACCTTCAAATTTGTTGGCCTAATGGCCACCGGAATTCTATCCCAAGACCTTGAAATCTGAAGTTGAAGTCACCACCTGCTCATTGGGAGCTCTCTTGATAGTTGTAAATTTTCTAGTAGAGAAAATTGTCTCCCTTTTCTCCAAACCGCTCATGGAGAACTATGCATAACTGATTCCAATTTTGGATAGAACTAGCTCCAAGGCTCCTAAACCATTGCAATGCCTTCCTTTGAACGAAGATGCCAACAATTTGACAAAGAATATCCATTTCATTTATCTCATGGATCGCACAAACATTAGCAATGTCTTTGACATGATCACCAGAGTGGTATGATTTTCTCTAGTGAAAATGGAATGTTCTTCAATGCCGCAATTGGAACCGGATTCGTGCATCGAGGGCAAGTGGGCTGCGCCGCTGAAATTGACAAAGGGATTTGGTGGTAGATGTGCCATTATGATTGGCCTAAGAACTCTGGTTGATGCGAGAAAAAGGTCTACAGTGTGGAGGTGTAGACAAAGTCCGTTAGGTGGAGATGGTGATCTTTGTGGTCTTCTTCCTCTCCTTCCTCTGCCTGGTGATAGCTGCAAGTGAACAAATAGCCCCTCTTCTCGAGTATCAGACCTGGTTCGAATTCTTCTCATGTACCTAGGAAACTTGTGCTGCTATACCACTAAATTCTATCCCTTCGGAGTCGCCAGATGTGTTAGAAAGTGAGCCTCAAAAGGCTAGATTCTGCCAAGTTACACACCAAACCTGACAATATTAAAAATAGAAATTTAAAAGCTTGAAGGACCCGAGAAGATATAGTTCTTCAATTCGGTTATCGGGTTTTGTTGTGCAGTTACTAATCCCTAAAAGGTATAGGCAAAACTCAGGTCATGCAAGGCAACTTACAAAACCTGAAATACACCGTGTCAGAACTTGGGACATGCTCAATACCTAGGAAAACCCAAAATACTAAAAACCATGAAATTTTGAAAGTCAAAATATCAAAAATCTAAGAATACCCTTTTGAAGATTATCCCCGATCTATCAACTGGTGAAATTTTGACTTGTTTTGAGCAAGTTAAGCCCTTGAAAATTGATTTCAAAGTTCAGCCTGGAAGGTGAAAAATCTGAAATTGTAAAACTTGCAATTTTTAAGTCCAAATTTCTTGAAAATTCCTTCAAATATGTGGAATGACCTCTTGGTCCCACTGGGCATGCCAAAACTATTGGTGGTGAATCACAACACCCCTGAATGTCTGCAACTCGATGGGTTGAGACTCTTAGTGCGATTGCATAACATGGAGCTTTTCCCAAGTGTGGGACCTTGTGAAATCGGAAAAGCTCTCCGGATGAAGGCCGGTTCCTATTCCTCTATTCAGATGCACACATAAAAATGTAGAGGGTTTACTCAAAACCTAATCTAACTTTCCAAGGAGACAGGGTAAGAAGATGCATAAAAATAAACCTAAACTAACAAAGGTGATGCACCGAGGAATGAAGAACACCTGTCTTGCCAATAAACACAAACCATTAAAATGTAATGCAAGATCATGCACAGATAACCAGATTTGTAGTGAAAGATCAAGAGGATGCAAATGAACACAGAGAGGGTTGAGAATCATCCACAGACATGCATTATTTTCTCCAAAGATTGATACAACACACTACAAAATGCCAAGAGGCAAAGTTGCATTACAGTTTTAAATGGGAGGTTTGAACTCCACAAATTCACCTGCCAAAGAGAAGAAGGGAGGGGCAAAACAAGAATGTCCAACCTTTAGAAAGAAGCCCCTCCTTACAATTTATAGGAAGAATGAGAGAGAAAGAGAGAGGAATTCCAAATCTACCCCAACCACCTCTAGGTTGCATTTAATTCATCTCATTATGGTGGTAGGTGAGAACCCTAGCAAACCCAAAAAGTGGCAAACTGTATTTTGCATTTTAAAGAATTTTTCTCACCTAATTAAATATATCTAGTTGTCATTGGATAGAGGACCTTGTAAGCTTTCTGAAAAGTCTAACCTTGCGTGAATCCGAGCTCCCTGTGAAAAGTTATGGTCGTGAATCCGAGCTCCTCAATATCTCGGGTTGGGGTCTACTTCTTGTTAGCGCTCGAATGTTGCACCTCTCAAGGTGCACCATAGGTGCATCCAGATTTGTTTCGACATCCTCTTACCTATGCCATATGTGCATCCATGTTCATGTCAACACCCTTTGTTGTGTGCCCTTAACCTGCACCTTGGCGCATCCATGTTCATGTTGACACCCTCTTACCTGCGCCTTAGGCACATCCATTTCGTGTCGACATCCTTTGCTGTGTGCCCTTCTCGGTTGGCAGTGCAATAAATGTCGGGGTTTGAGCTTCTTTGATTTCCATATTCTTTCGCTTTGTCTATATCTACGGGGAAAGATATTTACAACAATAACTTGTGAGATAAAAGAAGGAAAATGTGACTTAATAGATATAACAACCTGATTTCTAGCATCCATTTGGCCTGGTTTTATTTTGGATAAATCCATTGAGGGTGGTAACAATGAGCCTCTTATGATGATCTTCTTTTTGTGGCTACTAGAGTGGGATCTTCTTTAGTTTTCTTTTCTTTTTGAGCCACGGAGGGTAGAGCATCTTTATTGGATTGGGCTCGAGTGAAGACAACACATGAGAAGCTTGGGGCTTCTTCTTCTTCTTCCCCATCTTCAACAAACTCGAACAAGCCATTGTGCATATCAACTTCTTCAATTTCAAGGTAGCCTTTGTAATCCTCTACTATTTCTCCTTCAAGTTCATCAATTTTAGCATCCTCTCTTGATTCTCTAGTGTCACAGATAGCATTAATAGGAGGTGCTTCAAGGGAAAGTTGGTGAGGAGGTGGTGCAATTCTTTGTCTATCAGGGAAGTTTGGCCTCCTTGGAACATTTCTCGTTGTCATTTGGGACAACTATTTTTTCAAGGCAACCAGATCATTTGCCATTTTCTGGAACATAGGATCTCGTAGTTATCGAAGCCAAACTCGATCCTTCTCGCTTCCCATTTGGGCCTTTCACCTTTCAGAGAGGATTAAGTCATCATCAGTTTCAATGGAAAAGTTTTGAGCTTCCCTCAGTGTGTTTGGTTGGGCTCTTCTGAGGAAGAAACCAACTTTTGATGGCAAGGCACTGATGAAGAATCTTCTCAGGTGGTTCTCAGGAGGTAGCACATCTTTAGGGACTCTTCTTGTCAATATGTCAAACCTTGCTACAAATTCCCTCATGGATTCAGATCTTTCTTTCTTTATTTGGACTAATTACACTAGCAACTCTTGACCATCTTCAATGCTCTTGAATCTATTTTCAAATGCTTTTCTAATATCTTCCCAACCAGTAATAGATCTTGCAGGAAGCATGTAAAACCATTCAACATCTTTTTCTGAAGTGATTCCATAAATAGTCTGACTGACACATCTTCATCTTCAATACCTAACACACCACAAGCAGTGATGAAGGCTGCCACATGTTCTTTAGGGAGTTGGGATCCATCTCCTTTGAATTTGGGAAAATTATTTCTTGAACCTCTTAGAAAATCACGGAGAATTCATGGGAGAGCAAGTGGACCAGTATTTCTTCCCCATGGTACATTGGGTGTACGTGCTTCACGTTCATTATCAGCCATTCTATTTCTGTTTCTGGCTTCTTCAACAGCTAGGGCTGCTTCTCTTTCCTCTGCTATAGCTTGGAGTCTTGCAATTTCTTCAAGTTGAGCTCTAATCTCTTCCTCTCTTTCAAACCAAGCTATAACCTCTGCTTCTTCTCTCTCCAACTCCTCAAAAGTAGGGTCAATCACTCCTCCTTGCCTCAGCTGGCAAGTATACCTTCTATCAGCCAACTTGAAGGCTTATTGTCTTCTCTGAGGTGCTGGAATCTATTTTTTCTCTTCCAACTCAAAAGCAGGTTCTTCTTCTCAGTCCAAAATCTTTGTAGCAACAGAGTAATGTTTTACACTCTGCCTACTATGCCAAATAGCCTCCTTCAGGTCTAAAATGATATCTTCTTTGATATGAAAGAATGAAGAAGGTCTCTAGGAGGATTTGTAAGAATAGTCATACTCATATTCATGTGGATCACAAGGAACTTTAGACTTCAAAAACTTAAACAAATACTTTAAAACCTTGTGGTCATTTTAGGGTGTAGATGCTGCAAACTCTGCCCCATGGTGGGCGCCAAAAACTGTTGGCTAGAAAATTTGTCTTGTGGACAAATTTATGGATTTCAGCCAACACTATGGGAATATAAGTCCCTCTACATTTGAATGGTGCAGCTCCCATTGTTTAGCATGTAAAACCTCAGTGGATTTATGGTGGTTTTTCAACCAGAGATCCACAGGAACACTCCACTGTCCCTATGGCAATAATAACTCCTTGCCATAGCAGAAATCAATCTAAGAAAGGGGAGGGAGTGAGAATGAAGGAGGGTAAAATCAATTTTGTGGGTAGAGTGTCAGATGCCCACACACATCAACTGGAAGTTTCATTACATGCATTAATAGAAGAAAGACAAATTTGCAATTTCTGAGCACAAGATAGAATAAAACACGCTGGTCACAAAGCACCAATCAATTTTTCCATCAAGGGGACATAAAATTCCTTCCTTTTTTATTGATCTCAGAGTTGAAACTTGTACAATGAGTGGGAATAGAAGAAAAAATGTAGAGAAGGAGAATAAAAGAAGACTGATTGTCATTTTTTTCCTTTGTTCGCAAAAATGTGCTTCTAGTTTTCAAATTCGATTGCCAACCCCGCGAATGACATTGAAGGGTCATTATATTCCCCAAATTCAAATGGTTACAAACCTACAAATTATCCATGCCTCTTCAAATTCCATCCTTGTGAAGAAAAATGCCCATGTCGTGTCAAAAACTAGATCCTGCGAGCAAACGTTACACCTGATTTTCTAGTTTGAATATAAGACGTTAGATTTGCTCCATGCATTTGGATCTTGGGCCATTGCAAACAAATTTGATCATTTCCCCTCTTCCAAATTCCTCTCTGATAAGAAAGAAAATGCCTTTGATAAGCCAAAAATGAGCTTCTGTGTGCAAAAATGCATTTCATATTTCAATTTTCCAATTTGCATATGAACCATTCAATCCTTTGCCCTAATTTATTTGAAATCGGGCCATCCACATGGCAGAGAACATTGGAGCAGAGTGGGGGATTTTTTTGCATTTTTTGCATGCTAGAGATATTTTCTCAATTTTCTCCCATAAAAATCCATCAAAATTTAAAATTGAAGTGTCCATCGTGTAGAGAATTTCAACAACTTTCCATTGATATCAAAAATGCAAAAAATTGAGCTCTGGTTTGAAAGATATGGCCCTATGAAGATTTAGGGAAAAAATGACAAAATACAGAGTCAAAATTAGGGTTGGTGGGTCAAACTTTAAATTTTTCCCTTTTGGAAAATTTTCCCAAAACTCTGTGGGCCCATAGCTCCGTGACACATGGTGCCTTATTGTTCGGCGTGGGTTGAAGCCCTTTTATTTTTCTTTGCGATTTCATATTTAGAAAATTTCCCAATTTATCTCCGCGCCCCACCGTTTCACGACACGTGGCTCCTTTTGGTTCGGCACGGGCTAAAGACCTTTTATTTTCCTTCTCCTTTTTGGGCTCATGGGCCAAAATTTTCCTTTGTGTCTTTTTGACCAAACACCAAAACCTTCAACTTTCCTCCGACCCCTGCCTCCCACTACTGATGTGGACATGTGGCGTCTTTTGAATGATCTATGGGCCTTAAGAAATTTTCTCCATTCTCCTTCGCGGGCCTGTGGGTTAGGTTGTGAATTTGTGCCTTTTAGCCAAAAGGGAAAAGTTCCAAATTTCTCTCTCGTGCCTCTGCTCCTCCTTGATACGTGGCGTGATCGATTGACTATGAGATTGCCTAGGAAAATTTCCCCTCTAAACTCCGCCAAGCCATAACTCAAAAACTACAAGGAGTTAGGAGGACTTCCTTACCTTTCTGGAAAGGGGAAAGAATTATCTATTTGATGAAGGTGTTTCTAAGAATCCTTGATCCCTTGGGAAGTGCCAGATTTCAAAAAACTCAGACTGGACCATTTTCAAAGGGTAACAACTCAAAAATTTCTAAGTCCAGACTTGGAAAAAGAAGGAAAATTTTGAGGGGAAAAAAAGATATTTTGTAGATTTTGGATGATTGGTTTATTGATAAAATTCTAATATTCATCTTATTCTCTTATGTTTATGATTGTAGTGAGATTTGCATGCTTAATATTTCCACGTGAATCATCATATAAAGACTATACTTGAGTTATTCCTAAAGAATGAGTCACAAGATATATTAGATAAGTTAGGGTGATGGCATGTGGATAGATTAGGGGAAGTGCCTTTGAATACAAATTTTATTACAACTCTCTATGTTTGGATGCAATTTTTACACTTACACTTATAGCTCTTGACAAAGGAGATGACTGTGACATTGGAAGATGTATGTAGTAACTTGAGTCTTCCCATAATGAGTGAGAGTGTACTAGTGACGGGCATTCTAGATACTCATACTTTAATTATTCAATGATTGTCAATCCCAGAGTGGTGTCTGAGGATGTTTGGAAGAAAGAATGGTTGAAACTATTTTGATCATGCATTAACGACAAGACTTAACTAAATACTATTCCTAAAACTTATCTACCCAAGAAATTATTGACCAAATAAAATAGAGATTCCCAAGTCTATAAATTGAGAAGCTAAGGATGCTGGAACAATATGTCAAATTAAAAACTAAAAGTACTATAATTATTGCAAGTAATAAAATTCTAAGTAAACCAAAAATTAAACAAACATGTAATGCTTCCCTTCACATTGGGGATAAGTGGCCCTTGATCCTTCCCTCTGATTGATTTCTAGACTTGAAATTACACTAGAGATATCTGACTCAAAACCATGTACTTTATTATTCAATATTTTGTTTCATCAACAACCAACAACTTTTTAATTCTAATACAAACACCTTTTATAATACGTAAAGTTTAGTTCCTCTACAAGAGGACTTGTTATTTGCAACAACTATCTAATAATTAACTAACAGATTTCCCCAAGAACAACAACATAATTGGGAGTTACAAGTTTGGAATAACAAATGCATGTAGCATCCTAATTAGATTTCTCCTGCTAACTACAAGTGGATTCCTAAATCAATGCCCAATTGAGATATTAGAACTTATGCATTAAAATCCCTTGAATAGTGGTGACTATCAGTTCACTCCCATTAGAAAGGATAATTAATTTGTTTTCAAAGACCATTTCCAACCACTTAATCCTCATTTTTGCAATCAAACTATTTTTGATGAGGAATCCGACACATTATGCAAGTCACATGTTGGTGGTTGATTACAAACATTAGATGATCCACTCATCATGAACTTATGTGATGATTATATTAGTTCCTTTTCTTGACAATGAATATTTGAAAACAATATTTGACACAGAAGCTTTGCACAGAAACAAGACGGTGCTTGTATATTTTATTAATATCAAATTCAAGAATTACAGACAAATGAGAGAGCTGCAATATTTATAGATATTGGACAAAGCTTCTATCTCATCCATAATATATGGAAACAAATCATCTAATCTAAGAAAATATACGAAATAGCATATTGCCCCTAACTACCCCTATTTCCCCTCATGGAAATCATTCGGGAAAAAATATGTAAAAGATAGAACATGATCCCACAAACATTGGGATGATAACACTATCACTTAGTTAACTAACAACTAAGGACAACTAATATCTATTGACATAAGTTTAAAGTATTTAATTAAATACTTTAAATTATTACATTTATTCAAATATAGACTAAGGATGAATTAATCTAAGTTTTATTCATAACATTCCCCCTTAATTTAGCATGGTCTCAAGTGAACAAGAGAGAAATTATCTAAAACCCTCAAATTTACCTTGAGCAAGTGACTTTGTGAAGACATCTACACATTGCATATCTGTTGGGCAATATTGGAGCTAGATGTTGTTGTTTTGAACATGTTCACGAATGAAATGTACTCGCACCTCAATGTGTTTGGTGTGCTCATGAAAATTGGATTTTGAACAAATTTTACTACTCCTTTGTTATCAACATGTAGGATAGTTGGATCTTTCTATGGTATTCCCAATCCTTCAAGTATACGTTGGAGCCATATCACTTCACAAACAGCTCCACCTGCTGCATAATATTTTGATTTTGTGGAGGATCTTGAAACACAAGTCTCGATTCTTACTCCCCCATGATATCGGTCCAGATCCCAAAAATAATACAAATCCTGAAGTGGATTTCCTATCATCTATGTTTCCTACATGATCTGAATCTAAATATCCTATCAAGAAGAAGTTATTATTCTTCTTGTATTCTAGGCCATAGTCCATAGTTCCTCTAATGTACCTTAGTATCCACTTTTTTCTTTCAGTGAGAAACCCTTGGTTCTTGCATGAACCGTGAAAGATAGCTGATTGCATAGCTGATATCCGGCCTAGTGTAAGTCAAGTAGATGAGACTCCCGATCAACTGCCGATAGAGAGTTGCATTTACTTGTGGTGATGGATCTGTTCGAGACAGTTGAAGTCTTGTCTCCATAGGTGTGGAAAATGGCTTACAATCCATCATATTGAATTTCTTGAGTGTTGTCTTGGCATATTTCAATTGTGACACAAAGATATGATTTTCTCTTTTCCAAAATTCAAGTCCAAGACAATAATGCAGAAGCCCGAGATCGGTCATGTCGAATGATCATGTTAGATCTTTCTTTGTTGACTCAATCATCCTCACTGATCCTCCAGTGATGAATAGATCATTGACATATACTACAACAATCACTATCTCCCCCTTGATTTTTGAGATAGAGATTAGGATCGTATGGAATCCTGTTGAATCCATGTTGAATGAGATGCTCGTTGATTTTTATGTACCATGCCTTGGGAGACTGCTTTAGACCATATAGTGATTTTATTAGTTTACATACCTTTTCCTCTTTACCTGGTATGACAAAACCTTCTGGTTGAGTCATGTAAACTTCTTCTTATAAATCACCATTAAGAAAGGCACTTTTCACATCCATTTGGTGTATTTTCCAACCAAATTGTGTAGCTAGAGCGAATATTAACCTGAAAGTTTTTATCTTAGCTATGGGAGAAAAAGTCTCCTCATAATCAATGCCTTCTTTTTGAGCATATCCCTTAGCAACTAGTCTAGCCTTATGTTTATCAATTTTTCCATCTACTTTGTACTTCGTTTTGAAGATCCATCTGCATCCAATCATATTTTTACCTGGTGGAAGATCTGTAAGTTGCCATGTATTATTTTTCATAAGTGACTTATATTTTGCATCCATAGCATCTTTCCAAGGTTTAGACTATAGGGCTTCTGAAACTGAGGATGGCTCAATAGTTTCAACAAATTTACTCATTAAGGCCAAATTGACCTCATTTCGAGCCATACTACGAGTCCTCATTCTAGTGGTAGATGTGTCGGGACACTATCCAATTTTGCATCTCTAATCATACTTGTATACCATTTAGGCATACTTTTTGTGGTTCCTATGGGAGGTTGAATTTCATTATCTTCCCCATCATCACTGTTGTCATCAAAGTGATTACCATCCTCTGTTTTTACTGTAGGGATGATTTTTTCATCATGTGAGTGTATGGAAGGAGCATATTCTTCTTTCTTCTCAAAGAACTCTCAACATCCCGATTAGTGTATACCCTTCTTGTTCTTGGATTCATAAGTCTATAGGCAAGTGCTTCATCACTGTATCCCAAGAAGATAAGTTTTTTTGATTTCATATCAAGCTTAGTTCTTTGTTTCTTAGGAATGTGCATACTTTCTTTACATCCAAAAAATATAAGGTGTGAAATAGATGGCTTATGCCTTGACCATGCTTCCTGTGGTGTTACTCCCTCAAGAGCTGCAGTGGGAACTCTGTTTAGTAAATACACTATTGTTTTAGCTGCTTGACCCAAAATGTTTTTGATAAACCTACATCATCAATCATACATCACACCATATCCATGATAGTATGATTTATCCTTTCAAAAACACCATTTTGTTGTGGTGTGTGAGGAGGATCCATTTGACGACGAATGCCATGTGTTTTCAAAAAAATCATTGAACTCATTGCTGGTGTATTCTCCCCCTCAATTTGAGTGGAGTGTTTTTATTTTCCTACGGACTACTGTTTTAAAAATGGCTTTAAACTTCTTGAAAGTTTCAAAATCTTGGTCTTTTGTAGAAAGACAAAATATCCACATTTGTCTTGAAAAATCATCAACAAAGAGCATGAAATATTGAAACCGAGAGTGGCTAGGTCTCATTAGTCCACACAAATATGTATACACCAAGTCAAGTTTTTCCTTAGCTCGAAATGTACTATGTTTGAATGGTGCTCTATTTTGTTTTCCTGCCAAACAATGTTGACATTTATTTGTACCCTTTTTTAGAGATGGTAAACCCCTAACCATGTCGTATTGATGAAGTGTGTCAAGATAGCCAAAAATCACATGTCCAAGTCTTCGATGCCATAGTTGAGCTGATGATGTATCCTTGGCTAAAAGTGCTTGATCATTTCATTGAACAAAATCCAACTAAAACATTCTTCCAACATTCGAAGCTTTTGCAACAATTTTTGAGCTTCGTGACTTATCTCGAATTAGGCACATCTTTTTACCGCCTTTACAATCAAAGTCAATTTTGAGATTGTGATCTAATAATTGAATCATGGATAACAATTTTTTGTTAAACCAGGGACATAAAGAACATCTGTAATTTTACAATTATGTTGCCCAAGTGGTAGTGAAATGGAACCAATGCCTTCAACACTGTATGATGTATCATCACCCAAAGAGACATGATTTTTGGTGGGTGTTTTACTCATTGTGAAGAACCAATATTTCTTTCATGTCATGTGTCAAGTTGCACCCAAGTCAACATACCAAATTTCATTTGTAGAATTGGATACTTCATTTGACTATGTAAAATAGAGGAAGTCATCATCATCAAATTGATCTTCCTGTTCGGCTACATTTCCTTGTTGAGTTGGTTTCTTCTTCCACTTTTGATAATTTTGTCCCTGTTTACTCTGTTGTTGGCCTGATTTTATTTGTTGGTAATTAGTCTTTTTACCACTTGATGATCCTTGTTGGAATGTGTTGTACCAACAATTTTTAACTCATGTCCTTTTTGACCACAAATAAGACATTTTTGTTGGTCTTTTTGGCCTTGTTGAGAATTACCTTGCTTCTGAGGCTGTTTACTAGACTTTGCCTATTTTTCCCTTTTTGATTAGAAGCAAGTGCTTGCTCTTCAGTTTCAATAGTTGAGTGAATAGATTCTTCTTGTTGGAGCATATTCACTAATTCTTCAAATGTTGTTGTTTGACCAGTTATGTTTAATGTGGTCACAAAAATCCTATAAGAAGGAGGATTATCTCTCAATACGATAGGCACAAGTGATATGTCAATTACTTCTTCTTCTAAAGCTTGAAGTGATGCACACGAAGTGTCCACTCTTCTAAAAAACATTTCAACTTTCTCAGTTGGTTGCATTTTCAAGTTTAATAGTTGACTTTGGAGATGAAGTATTGTGTTCTTATTTTTTGACTCATATACCATTTTCAACTTGTCCCAAGATTATTTTGCTGTTGTGGACTCATGAATATGAGGTTGTACCTCATCTGAAACACTAAACAAGATTATTAACTTTTCTTTTTGATTTGCACGATCAAATGTAGCTTGTTGTGTAACATCTATTGTAGATCTTGTTAATGTACCAGAAACAACGGTCCATAGATTTTCAAAATCAAGTTGTGCATGAATTTTTGTTTTCCATGTTGGATAATTATCAGAACACAACAATTGAGAATCTGGAAAAAATAAATTTGGTGCCATAATTGCGGCCATTGTGAAAACTGAATAAGGAAAGAAGAAGAATTGAACAATTTCCCCCCCTTAAAGCATACACACCCCCAAAAAAAAAAAAAAAAAAAAAAATAAAATTATTTTATTTATTTTTGGGCTCCTTTTCGGCCATGTACAATGAATTTTTGGCACTATTGGCCCTATTACAAATTTGGCTCTGTGGCCAATTTGCAAAAATAAAATGGCACTCTTGGCCGATTTGAAAAAAATAAAAATTTTGGACTCTTTGGTCTCTTTTCAAATACAAAAATCTTATTTTTGTAATTTTTACAAGACAAATCTTTTCCAAATCTGATTAAAAACTAGACCAAAACATAGAGCTCACAAAAACACACACTTTAAAAAAATGGCACCTCAATCCGAGGTACCAGTTGAAAGTTATGCCTTTTTTAAATTACAATTTTAATATCTTTCCAGGCCCCTTTCCAAAAATGAAATTTTAAATTTTTTCTTCTAATTCTTTTCACTATGTCCAAAAATGGATTTTTTTAAAAACAATTTTTTTAAAACCAAATGTAGCTAACAACTTACATGCATGTGTACTACATTTTAGGGCGCAACTACAGTTCATCCACTTTGCATATGCGTTATAATAACCCTTGGCCGCACTTTTCTTTTATTGTTTCTCTTTGTACGCAGGTATTTCTTTTGCTTGGAGGCAGCTTGTTCTTCCTTCTTCCAATGCAGCTCTTTTGTTGTAGGTTGCAAATATTCTCCCCATTTAATTTGTAGTCTTTGTTTTGGATGCAGCACATTGTAGATCATTCAAATATGTGATCTTCTACTCCTTTGGCAGATTCACAGAGAACCTTCCACATTTGATTGGATCTCCTTTTTTTTAAATGCTCAAATACAGAGAAGAGGAAGAACAAGTAATGTGGGGAGCTTGAAAAGCTTGGGTACCCAAAATATTATAAAATATATATATATATATATATATATATATATATTTTTAAATGCTTCCATTTTTTTAAAAAAATGCATGTACAAGTAATTTTTTAAAAAATACCAGAGAATGAAACAATGTCACCTTTTACAACAGATTAGCATCCAAGTCTGCAAAGGCCTATGATTGCACTCCAGGTGTTCTTTAACTACAAATCAACTGTGATTTAGGGTGTGGAGCCAGGTAGGGACTGTGAGATGACTGGGGGCATCTATGGATCCTCCTAGCTCTGTAATTTCTCCAGATATCCCTAAAATTCCCTAAAACTTCCTACACTCCTCTCTCGGATCGAATCTGCTCGATACTAAATATTTACAATGAATACTTGAAAACAATATTTGACACAGAAGCTTTGCTGAAGAAACAAGAGACGATGCTTGTATATTTTATTAATATCAAATTCAAGCATTACAGAGAAATGAGAGAGCTACAATATTTATAAATATTGGAAAAATTCTATCTCATCCACAATATATGGAAACAAATCATTCAATTTGAGCAAATATGCGAAACAACATATTACCCCTAACTCGCCCCTATCGCCCCTCATGGATATCATCGGGAACAAAATATGTAAAAGATAAAACATGATCACACAAACATTGGGATGATAACTTTATCACTTAGTTAATTAACAACTAAGGACAACTAATATCTATTGACATAAGTTTAAAGTATTTAATTAAATACTTTAACTTATTACATTTATTCAAACATAGACTAAGGATGAATTACGCCAAGTTTTATTCACAACACCTTTCTTCAATGTGTGATGCCTTCACTTTCTTCATGCAAGTCCTGTGCTTCCATAATGCAAGTCTTGTGCTCCATTGTGAGTCTTGAGATAAGCTTGAAGTGAGTCATACGCTAAGCTTGAAGCTAGTCCTACAATGGGCTTGGTATGAGACCTACGCTAGGCTTATAATAGGTCCTTCATTTACACTTGTTAGCACATATATCAATTTATATCAACCCATTTTAAAAAGATTATACAATATGAAAATAAACAAGGTTTGTGCACAAAACCTCTTATTAAATATATAAAAGTATTAATTAAAAATGCTAACATCAATCTAGTAGAAAATGATGATACAAAAATGGGGTTTGGATAGGAATTAACAAGTTCATCACTCCCCCATACTTAGGGTTTAGTAGGTTCCCTACTATAGATTCAAGGATTTCTGTTTAGGGCCTCTACAATCCTTGTAAAATTATATTCATTGGTGATTGTTAACCATGTTTCCTCTTCCGGATTGAGAAATGTAAATAATTTTATCATTCTCCCTCCATCTTTTATAACTCTTAGCTGGTTTCTATGGTTTGTTATTCCATCGAGAAGCGGTGTAAGTATTAGTGGTGGTCTGAACCACATACCTACCCATTTGTCCTACATTTCTAGCATGATTTTGCATATTTATTTTTCTCTCCTTACTAACCATTGGAGGTTAGTTGGAGAAATAACATATTTCTTCTTCCATACATATGGGAGTAATTAATATCTCTTATGAAAAAAAAAAAAATTCCATATCAAAGTTTAGAAGTACATACCCCTTGAAATTTGACACACAAGTGGAGATGTTTTCTTTATATTTGTCCACTAGTTATAGACAATAAATATGGGTAGTATATTTTTGTAAGAACCTACTAGGTGCTAGAAGATCACGCCTCATGAGGAGGCCTACATTAGTTTCTTCTCTTGTGAAATCCCCTTTGATCCCTCCATATGGATTGATGTCTTAGTGTGGAGATGAAAGACCTCAACTACACCTCTCCTACATACATGTTTATTGGTATTTCAACTTGCTCAAGTAACAAAAAATTGTGAATATAAAATTCACATAATTTTTTTCCAAACTTTATCAGATGCTGAATATGCCCACATAAATTTCCTATCATTCTCAAACTCAAGAGATTTAGTAGAACATACCCTTGAGGCTTTTCATTTATAAAATTGTTCTTTCAAGAATAAGGCATAAAATTTGGAGGGTGATTTGTAGGCAAGGTATTTTTCATATAGGTGGAAAAATACAATCATATTATCTTGGAGTACTTTATTTTCTTCCCTTAACACTTTATTTTCATTTTCCACTCTCCTAAGCTCATAACACTGTTGCATCCACTTGACCATCCCTCTTAATATAATAATTTATGGAAATACAAAATATGTTTGGATCATTTGGTCTGTGGTGGTTATGGTCTCTGCTTTCTCCTTCTCTACTTCTAAAAGAGAAATTTTAGTAGCTAATTCATTAGTTGTGTGATGAATTGATTAAATTTTATGACTATTGGAGTGGGTTGATTATCTCATCTTTATTCTCCACTATTTGTCAGATCTGCTAAATCATCATGTCCTTGTCTATTTCCAATTGAGAAATACTTACATCCTTTTCTTAAAGGTTAAGTTATAATTTTTAGGCATCTCATTTGCTTGATGCGAGTTCGAGGCTCCACTTTGGAAATGGCTAAAACCTATGAAATAAAAGTTTCTATATCCATAAGTGAGATAATCTCTCCTTCAATCATAGGTTCCTTTCCTTTTTCTGTCTAAAGGAAGTCTTCAATAGTGGGTGATGTCCTCAAAATTCCTTCCTCGAAAAGAGGGTTTAGAGGTAATGAATAGGCACATGGAGAAACAAGAGGTGTTTGGTGTTGTATTATCATTGTCACTACTACATATTGTTCCTCATGTGAGGGAACATTTTTCAGTTTGGTGCTCTTATATAGTTTGGGTTGGTCTAGATGACCTAACCCTTTTCTTTAGTATAGCTTTAATTGAGGGCCATGTTTATGTAATTATGTGTTCTAGCTATATAGTAGGCTCTAGGGCATATTTCTTTTGGAATTTAATCCATTTTCTCAACCCATTATACTTCTTGATGAAATGATGTTTGCAAATGAGGTGGATTAGCCCTTAGAATTTTAAATATGAGGAGCCCCATTGAAAAATTTTCGTGGCATAAGAAAAAAATTCATACAAAAATTGGGGAGGGTTTATTCTATTTTGATCCCGGGCTTGTCTATGACACAGGTGGATGAGAATTCTTAAGACCGGCCTAAGGATAACCTCATATTGGCCTTCACAAGTAAAGTACCTAATTACCCATTTTTCCACATCAGCCCATGGCTCAGGAAAAGTGGTTCTCTTAATTCCCTTGGCCTTCCCTTTATTATCAAAAACTAACTCTAACTTTTCCTTCTTTCATATGGAAAACCTTTTAATTATTATAGAGTAAGGAGTCATAACATTTACCAATTTTCATTCCACTGAAATCCCAAAAAATTGACTAATAATGGAGGAATTGAATAAGATTTTTGTACCTTTTACTTTTGAATATTTCTCCACAATTTTTATTGCAAACTCCTCTATTATTGTTGGGTTAAAATATTTATACATCATCATAAAATCCAGTCATCTTGTCTTTCAAACACTACCACAAACTTAGCGTTTGCTAGTAATTCAACCAAGATTGATGGTTGGTGGTGGAGCATGATTCCTATTTTGGTATAACATAGAATTGGTAGTGGTGCATGACTAGAAAAGATAAGAGTGCAAGGATTATTACAATGATGGTGTAGGAGTGATAATGACAATGGTACATGACTAAAAATGGGGAAAGCATAGGAATGGGAGTGATTTTTATGTAGACATATGTGAATTGGCTAGTAGTAACCAACTTTGGTGAAATGGAAGATGGTTTGGAGAATAAATTGGGAATGTGTGAGTAACTAATGGAAAACATGTGATAAATTGATGTGAAGCGTGTGAGGAGACATAGGAAGTGGGGAATCATCATTTTGAATAAGATCAATAATTAACATCTCATCATTAAAATTTTTAATATTTAGAAAAAGTAATGACACATACCTCATTATTAATCACTTGTCACACCTTGCATCAACACTTGATTTTCTTCACGTTGTTCCCATACAATTATTCTTGGAATGATTATGAGGTGACTATCATTGTTGGTTTTCAGCCACCCACATTTTACTTTTATTTTATTTTTATCCCCCTTTTCCCCTTTTTGGGAAGGGATGGCCACCATTTTTGGTTTTCAACTACCCTTCTTAGGAAGATGGATGCCATTTCTATTTTTGACTATCCAATATTTATTCCTTTTATTTAGAAATCATTTTCACTTTAAGAAACTCCTCTATCATTATTGGATTGAACTCGTGGACATCATCATAAAATCCAGCCATCCCAATTTTTCAAACATTGCCACAAATTTAGTGTCGCTAGTAATTCAACTAGGCTAGATGGTTCATGGCGGAGCAAGATTCCCGTTTTGGTATAAAATAGAAATGGTAGTGGAGTAGGACTAGAAAATATAAGAGAATAGGGATGATTACGGTGATAGTGCAAGAGGGATAATGACACAAGTACATGACTAAAAATGGGGAAATCATAGGAATGTGAGTGATTTTGTATGCGAGAAAGATGTGAATTGGCTAGGAGTAACCAAATTTTGTGAAATGATGGATGATTTTGAGAATAAATGGGGAATGTGTGAGTAACTAATGAAAATCATGTGATAAATTGATGTGAAGTGTGTGAGGAGAAAGATGAAGTGGGGAATCATCATTTGGAATAAGATCAATAATTAACATTTCATCGTTAATTTTTTTAATATTTATAAAAAATAATGACACGTACCTCATTATTAATCACTTGTCACACCTTGCATCAACACTTTCTTTTATTAATGTTGTTCCCATATAATTATTCCAAGCATGATTCTCGAGGTGTTGCCATCACCGTATTCAGCCACCTACATTTTATTTTTATTTTATTTCCCCCTTTTTTTCCTTTTTAAGAAGGGATGACTGCCATTTCTAGTTTTCAACCACCCCTTCATAGGAATATGGCTACCATTTCTGGTTTTCAACCATCCCCTATTTATTCCTTTTATTTAAAAATTAATTTAGCCTTGAGTTGACTTGGACAAGGTAACCTCATCCAAGTAATTTAGAGATGAATTATCTTGTAGCATCTTTTGAATTCTTCATTAGATATCAATTTTTAGTATAGATGTAGATTATGACCATTAACAAACACCACTCTTCTTTCACCATCAATTGGGATGAGCTGCATAGTCTTGTTATTGAAGAATTCTTCAATTTGGTATGTGCCCATCCATCATGTTTTCAAATTTCCTTGAAGTCTTTATATTTTGATTCAAATAGTAGAGCCCAATATCCTTTCTAAAATTTCCTCTACATGATATGAATGTCATGCCACAACTACCTTTGATGTTGGACTATCTCTATTTAGTGTAATGCCTGTAATCTTATCTCATCCAATTCATTCAACTAGATAATTATTTCTTATTATGCTTTTGATAATTCAATTCCTAATGCAAAAATTTTCCGTAATGTCTGAATCTCATATTCTATGAGAAATATAGGTTTCTTACCATATACCAACTCATGTGGAGTGAACCATGTGGTTGTTTTCCAAGTTATGTTGTAAGCCCACACTACCTCGAGTAATTTATGAACCTAATTCTTCATTGAGACATCTATTGTTTTGGTCAAAATGTTCTCTAATTCCCTATTAGTAACTTCAACTTGACCATTGGATTGAGGGTGGTATGGGGATAATTTCTCATGCCTTACCTAATATGTTTCTACAAAAGAGTTGATCAAATTTGACATGAACTGAGGTCCCTAATATGAGACAATTGATCTTGGTGCTCCAAATCTCTGGAAAATGTGTTCATACAATAAATCACTACCTTCTCATCCCTAGCATATCTTGTACCTCAACCCATTTTGTCACATAATCAGTGCATACCAAGATGTACTCCTTTCATTAAGAAGGTGGGTCAAATTGTCTAATGAAATATAATCCTCACTTTTCAAATGGATCTATAACTACTTGAGGTTTAAGGGGCATCTCTGTTGTTAGTGTTGTATTTCCCATACGTTGGCACTTATCACATTTCCACACATACTTCTTAACATCCTTATGCATAGAAGGCCAATAACATCTAACCCCTATAACTTCAAGGATTGTTATTTTGACCAAATAATTTCCCCCGATGGTTCATCATGACATGCTCTTAGTATATCAAAGATATCATCTTCATCTACACACTCACGTAATACATGATCAAGTCCACATTTAAAAAGCATTCCATTCAACCATGTATACATAACACTTTGCTTAATTAACTATTTTCTTTGTTTAGGTGTGAGAAAAGATGGGAACTTCCATGTATCCAAATAATTATCCATATATGCAAATGAAGGAGAGATTTTGGAAACTAAAATTTGATGCTCATATGGGAAATTGTCATTTATCTACTCATCGTGCATGAAACAATTAGCCTTGAAAAAAATCAGCTACCACATTTTCTTTTCCCAATTTATCAACAATCTTAATATTGAATTCTTGCAATAGAAAAATCCATCTAACAATTCTACCATGTACCAAAGATTTATTCATTAAATATATAATGGCATAATGATCTGTATGAATAATTACTTCATAACCTATGATGTAATGGTGAAACTTGTTAATTACATACACAACTGTAAGAAATTATTTTTCTATGGTAGTATAGTTTCTTTTATATGGGGAGAGGTTTTTACTAATGTAATAGATTGCATGCACTTCCTATCCTTATTCTTGTTGTCCTAAAGAAACTCTTGTTGCTTCATTAGAAGCATCCATTTGAATGTGAAAAGGTAGCTTCCAATTTGGGCCTCTCAAAACTAGAGTATTTTAGTTTGTCCTTTATAATGTACATATTTTTGACAAGCCTTAGTACATTGAAATTTAGAGTCCTTTGTTAAAAGATAAATCGGGAGAAGCTATCTTATTGAAATATAAAATTAATCTTCTATAGTAGCCTGCATGTCCTAAAAATATTCTTACTTCAATTTGATTCTTGGGTGATGGAAGTTACACAATGATATTGACTTTATCGGATCTACCTTAATTCCCTTAGCTAAAACATGGTGGCCTAAGACTATCCCTTATTCCATCATGAAAATACATTTCTCATGGTTTAGAGATAACTGATGTTTCTCACATCTAGAGATTACTTTGTCTAAATTATCTATTGCCTCTTGGAATGTTGCTCCATAAATTATAAAATCATCCATATAAATTTCCACAGAATCATGAGTGAGATCAACAAAAATTGCTAACATGGCTCTCTAAAAAGTGGCAGGAGCATTACATAAGCTAAAAGGTAAAAATTTGTAAGAAAATGTCCCCTATGGGCAAGTGAACATGTCATTTTATTGGTCTTCGGTGCCACCATGATTTGATTGTACCCACTAAAGCCATCTAGGAATGAAAATATATTTTCTCAGATAAATTATCCAAAACTTGGTCAATGAAAGGTAAAGGGAAATAGTCTCTATGTGTTGCTTTGTTCAACTCCCTATAATCCACACAGAATCTTCATTTACCATTTTTCTTAGGTACTATAACCAATGGGGAGACCCCTTTGGATATTTGAAATTGGATAGATAAATCCTACATGAAGAAGTTTCTCAATCTCAGTCTTTACAATATCTCTTAAGGCATGGTTTATTCCCTTGTGGATGCCTAACTAGTCTAGAGTCTATTGTATAAATATGATGTGTGAAAATTTTGGGATGAATACCATTCATGTTACTATATTCCCAAGAAAAAGCTTGAGGATGAGAGTATAAAAGATTCAATATGGAATTATCCTCTTGACTAATCAACCAACTATCAATTCTGCTAATGTTTTTCCTGGGAAAATAGGTAGTGGTTTTTTGTATCTGGGTGGAGAGAATTCACCACTGGGTATTCTCTCGATGATAAATTCAAGGGGAATTTATGGGGAAACTATTTGTGTATTTATGTGATGTTGTGGAAGATACACTCAGTCGGATCTATGTTCCTTGAGAAAGGAAAAATTATTGGTTTCATGTTTTCATCTATCATATCTTCCTTTATCTCCAATGGTTGTGATTGAAGTTCAAAAGAATCCCAATTTTGGATCTGTTTGAGTGTTCTTGTATTATTACCACAGCTAGTGAGGAAACAACATCCTCTACTTCCTCTGAATCACCCTTCCACCATTATTTGTATGAAGTGGTGAAAGGTTTTGCAACTGGATATATAGATAGTTTCTTTGAATCATGTCCATTTGTAATTATCATGTTTCATATTCTACAATCAATAAGAGCTATAACAATGGCTAACCATGGGCGTCCTAGGATCAAGGGATATCTAATTTTCTTGTTATTTATTTTAATAACCATAAAATATAATGAATAATCACATGCTTCAATTGTGATGGTCACATCCTCTATGACCCCCTTTGGTTTAACAATAGATTGGTCAACCATTTATAACACTATTGGGGTTGATTGTGGATTTGGAAGAGACAATGTTGACAAAGTATCAGTAGTCATCACATTGATTGCAAATCCTAAGTAAATTAGAATATTTGGGATCTCCACATCCCTAATAAAAATTGTAACAATTGGAATTCTAGGATCACCATATTTTGGAGGGTCATCTTCCCTTCTAATATGCTAGCTAGTTTTCCATCAATGTGTATTGTTCTTGGCTGATTTTTCCTTCTCCTTGGAGTTTTGACACATAGTTCTTTAATGGTTTTTTTATTTCTAGAATATCTCTAAGATCTTATAACAGAGGGATTCCAATACTTAATTTTTAATCCTTGAATCAATTCTGACTCTTGTCCCTCTTAGGTTACAACATTTTCATTTTTCTAAAGTCTAGATGGGAGTGACATATCTCTGCAAGTGGTTCAGATGTATTTTTAAGAACATGTCTGGGTTGTGTCTCTTATGATTTTCTTTGTCTTCAGGAACTTTCTCTATAATTATGAATGATGGTTTTGAATTAATCTTACGACGACTACAAAATAATATTTCTACAATCCATAGAATTTACCATAGACATTTTGTCATATTCAATAGTGTATGTTGAGTTGCTCTACCTTAAATTCTTTAACTTTTCCACATTTTGAGATGGAATTTGTGTTTGGGTAGGTTTTTCAGTTGGAGTAATAGTTGTAGGCCCAGTTAACAAAGCTTGTTGTTGTACTTGGGGCCTTCTTGGGTTATAATAATGCTGACCGGACACGTGAGGCATATTCCACTACTGCTGAAATTGTGGGTTGAATTGTTGGAATGATGGTGAGATGTTTGGGTTTGGAGTCCATGGTTGTTGATAATATGTTGGTGGTGCATTCCATTAAGGAATCCATTCTTGTGGAACTTGTTGAGTCCAAGGTTGGGGGTATGACCATGGTGTGTTCCATTGGTTTGGAACCCATTTTGTTTTTGGGGCATAAGGCTGGTGTTGATTTGAAGGGAAATTTCCTCCTTGCTTGTGAGCTACATAGTTAACCTCAACTTCACTTTGTGTATTCTGTTTTAAGTGAATTTTTAGTAAGGGAAACAACCCACATTGATCAGTGACATGTTTCAAATCACAGATAAGGTAAATGTTTTTTTAATCTAAGGATCAGTCTTGAAGCCCATGTTTATTCCTACATCTTAGAAAATATATGAACAATGACTATGTATTCCTAGCTTTTTCCCTATCCACTGTGGTGTTAAGCTAAAATAAGAGATCCATTCTCAAGTTTGCAATCTCTTCTCTTAGTTTAGATATGTCTTCATTGATAATATTGCCTTTATGTTTGCAAAAATTGGGAAAGTTTGGGAATAGTTTCTATAGAGGTTAATGATATATGTGAATTCCAACTTATTCATGTCTCCTTTTCCCATTAGATTAAATGCCTCTTGTGTGTCTTCATCCAATCCTTTAAGGAATATCATTTTCAAAAGAGTAATATCAAGACTGTACCACACCTCCTATGAAGGAAGAGGAATTGATCAAGATAGTCCTCAACACTCTCATCCTCCTTCTATTGTATCTGAAGAGTTCTTCTTTTCAGTCTCTAACCCTAAAATAATCTTGGTATTTATCCAATAAGACTATTTCCATATCTTTTAAAGCATGGATAGAGTTGGGGTTTAGGACCATGAACCACCTCATGGTTGTGTCTTTTAGAGTTAAGGGAAATAAATTTAACTTCTGAGTGTTTGAGGTATAGTCATAGGTATGACATAACACTTTAAACTTAAATTGAAGATGGTTAGGATCTTCTAAGACTAGTCCCCTAAATGTTACTAAAATTGAGGGGATATGTTCTTCATAGGGGTTTGGTCATTAGGTTTTAGCTCTATGGGATAGGTGAATGTCCTTCCTAGTGGGGGTTTCCATTGTTTCCACCATTGGGATTTTCCACTCCATCAACTATCCTTACTTATTGATCAAGTTGCTCCAAAATTTGATTTTGAGGGGGCTTTATTAGTTTTAATCTAAAAAATATACCTCTATGATATTTAGGTATAAACATAAAATCCTATCATTTTTAATAACCATCTTGAACTATAAGTTCTTAAATTATGAGTGTGTTCCACATACTCTAAAGCACATAAAAGAGTCTTTCTGTGACCACAAGACCTTTTGGTTTGAAAGAAAGAGTATGGAAAAGAGATTTTTAAATGGAAACTTACCAGGTTATTAAGAATTATGCAAGTTAGTACCTTGATATTTAGTAATACATTATATTCCTCAAGCAATGGCACCAAAAAGTGACGAGAATTGTTTATACTCATACTTTAATTAGTCAATGATTGTCAATCCTAGGGCGTGTCTCGAGGTTGTTTTGCAACAAATAATGGTTGAAATTGTTTTGAGCATGCATTAACTACAAAACTTAACCAAATACTATATCTAAAACTTGTCTACCTAAGCAACGATTGGAAAAATAAAATAGAGATTCTCTAGTCTATAAATTGAGAAGCTAATGATGCCAACACAATATGTCAAATTAAAATATTGAAAGTACGATAATTATTGCAAGTAATCAAATTCTAAATAAATAGAAAAATTAAACAAACATGCAATGCTTCCCTTCACATTGGGGAGGAGTGGCCCTTGCTCCTTCCCTCTGATCCGATTCTAGAATTGAAATTACACTAGAGAGATCGACTCTGAACCATGCACTTTATTAATAATTAATGTAATATAATACTTCTTTCATCAATAACCAACAAATTTCTAATTCTAATACAAACACATTTTATAATAAGTGAATTTCAGTTCCTCCACAAGAGGAATTTTTATTTGCAACAACTATCTAATAATTAACTAAAAATTTCCCCAAGAATAACAATGTAATCATGAGTTACAAGTTTGGAATAACAAATACATGTAGCATCTTGATTAGATTACTCCTGCTAACTGCAAGTGGATTACTATATCAATTCCTAATTGAGATATTATAACATATGCATTCAAAGACCTTGAATAATGGTGAATGTTTCCAAAGACCATTTCCAACCACTTAATCCAAAATTTTCCAATCAAATTGTTGTTGATGATGAATCCCACACATGCTTTGTCTAATTGATTACACATGCTAGAAGATCCTCCCATCATACAACTTATGTGATGACTAGATTAGTTCCTTGATTAAATTTGTGAGTCCTTTTATTTCTTCATGCAAGTCCCGCACTTCCATAACATGACTCATGCGCTCCATTGTGAGTCCCTGGCGCCGAACTTGAAGTGATTCATGTGCTAATCTTGAAGTGAGTCTTGCGGTGGGCTCCGTATGAGTCCTAAGCTAGGGTTATAATAGGTCCTTCATTTACACTTGTTATCACATATATTAATTTATATAAACCCATTCAAAAAATATTATACAAGATGAAAATGAACAAGGTTTGTGCATAAAAATTCTTATTAAATATATAAAAGTATTAATTAGAAAATATTAACATCAATATAGTAAAAAATGATGATAAAAATGTGGTTTAGATAGGAATCAACAAGGCTCATCAAAAATTTCTCACAACCAATATACCTTTCTAGATGAGATGGGCATGGAGGTTTTGGTTCAGCTATGGTGGAGTAGCAAATTTGACTATACAACTCAATACTATAATGAATGTTAAGATTTCATGTTTGTAGAAACTTATTCATTCATTGTTGAAATGTTTGTGGAAGTAGAGGAAAATGGTGTGTCTATTTCATATAAACTATGGGAGGTGTCTTTGGATTATACAAGAACAAAGAGTCGGATATATTTAGGTCCATTGTATCGGCCTATTTTTAAAGAGACTTGTATAGATTTATCTTAGAGATCCATGATGTTAGGGTAGCAATGGTGATATTGCTACATGTGTGGGCCTAAGAGCATATAATGAAAGTGTTTCCTATTGGATGACTACATGCCTATTGTGCACATCCAAATAATTTACTAAACTAGGTGGCTATTATCGAAGAGGTGGAAGCTTAATTTGATGGCCTATCAAGCCATGTTAGATATATTGTACATGAGGTGGATCATTTAGAGACCATACAAGGATTTTATGGGGTGGGTAATGAATGTTGGGGAGTTATGAAAATTTAGGAGTATGTGGTTAGAGGATAACTTACCTAAATAAGGGGATATGTATCGATATGATTAGGTGAAGAAACAATATGGGAGAGTACTTGATATGCACCCAAATCCATATATATGGAGTCCCCTCCATGAAAATATTAAAAATAGAGACATGATAGGACCAAAAATGACAAAGATACGACCACCACCCAGAGATGAGGTAGACCCAATGATGGTGGTGGGTGTTATGGGTAATGTGGGGTGTACAACAAAATACACCCATAGGTAGATAGAGACACAATGGGCATTATTATTTCTTGTCATGGTGGGAGGACTAAGAGGAGGATCAATAGGAGGTGGGGTTCTAACCATAAGAAGAGGTGGGGGAGCCACACCCACTTGTATAAGGATATGTGCACTATGAGTAGATTCCTTGATAGATAATGCCATGCAAGTGACATAGGAACATCATAAATAAATTGTAATTTTAGATTTGTTAATTCAAGTAATCAATATTTGCGATTAAATCTCACATTTTTTTATAATTGACGTTCTAACACTTGATCATTGGATTGTAATTACAGGAGAAACTTTTTGGACCATAATAGTTGATTTTTTGTTCACATGTTGATGCTAAAAATTATGATAAATTTTGACCAATGGTATATTATAGCACATGAATGACATTATATCCATTTTCACCTATCTTTTTATTTTTGACCATAAGCCGACATGATGTATATTATTTTGAGGAGTGGTTGGGATGAGATCCATGTAAAGATAGCGAGGAGACCCAAACCTCTACCAAGGACCAAGTTAGAACATAATCTAGTAGTTATATTTATGAGTTCATAATAATAGTATGCTCGAGCAATGTTAGAGTGAAGAACATTATGAAAATGGGTACAACATTATCGGTTGTCTTCATTCTCCCAAGGTTGTCGAGGATGCGGGGATACATCAAAATTTTGAGACTAGGTAGATGTATCTAGTAGTCATGATGAGAATAGAAATGATGTATAAATTATTGTAAAGGGCATGACCACAGGTAAGTGCAGGAAGTTGATGGACAAATATAGGGTCATCCGTGGACATCATATTGCAAATAACGACATAATATCAACTTGTAGGGATTATTAGCAATACATACACTCAAAATTAGACAAAATTATATTAATATGAATTGTAGCATCTGGAATCTAGTTTATAAAATACTATTTTTGTAAAAAATGGACAAGATTAGCTATATTAAACACTCAAAATTCAATGACTTGGTATTTTTTTAAAAACGCCGATAAGAATATAGTCCGTTTGCCCACAATTTGGATGACCAAAAATTGATATATATATTTTTCCTTTGGTGAGAAGTTATACGCCACTATCTATCTTGGGATGGATTTTATTTTGTATTTTTTTGAGTAATATTTATTTTTTATGATTTTTTCCGTGAAAGTGGTATGAAAACATAAAGAAAACAGAGCACTTTTCATTTTCCCGCCATAACTTCATCAAAAATTATTGAAATCAAATATTTTTTTTTTTGAACATGTATATAATTTCACCATGGTTGGGATGGTATAAGTTTTATCACATTCTAATAAGTGAAACAAATTTTGCAGTCTTAAACGTAGACATAAACATTCACAGGAAAAAGTGTCTTAAAGACCTACTATTAGTAAAAAATTATAAAATGATATTTATCCTCTTCTATTCACTTTAAAATCAGTATTTATACAAAGCTAATAGTCTCCCATATGCAATGGTACCATTTTTTATAACATAGTTTTTACTTTTCGGCATGGTTCAAGTCCCATGAAGACTAAATTTGATGTTTTTCTGTTTTTAATGTAAAATTTAGGATTTGATGTCCACTTAATTGTCCCCCAACTTGGTGCACTTACCCCCTTGCTATATATGATTTTTGATTGTACTATGTGTGTGTGTGTATAAAAGAGTTTTAATAATAGTTTGTGTTTTATGTGATTGACTTGAATTTATAATGATTTTAATTTGTGTATGTTACACTTTATGTGATTGATTTTAATGGGTATTAATATTGTATGATGAATAATATAATAGTTTTATTACCTTGAGACTTGTGATTTGATTGTATAATCTAACCGAGAAAAGGATGCATGGTCACTCTACGTTGCAATGATGCATTATTGTTAAATATTTGTTCCTTTACTAATTGATTGTGTAGTTTTATTTTTAGAAACACATATGCACAAGAGTTATTAATTGGTACTTGATTATCTTGCAAGAAAAATGTTGGCTTTAGCAACCCATTTAAATTTAGGCCTTAATGATGGCTAACTAGGAGAATATCCTCTCTAAGAAACACCTTTCATAAGAGATTGAGAAACTAATATGTGCTAAGAAGGACCATCATGGGTGATTGTAACCTCTATATATTGATGCCTTAGAGGTGAAGAGGGAGATCTATTATAATATCATGTATTGAAAGATATAATACCGTTTTATTAGAGTAATTCAAGTTTCTTATCTAGTGCATAACAATCATTTTCATGGCATCCATTGATGTCATGATAATTACACAAAGGTTGACATTTTCACAATCAAGATGATGAGGAGGATGGTGATCATTTTATGGTAATTAAATTAAATTCATGTGATGGTTTCAGTGTTAGGTTTTTCCTTGGCCAATACCATCACCCGCAGGCGATGGTGTCAAGTATTAATGCATATCACACCTTGACATTTCATAGAAAAAGGAATGACATGAATGAATAACCATTTACTCTGCTCTTTTGCGCCATCTTCAAATTTTTTCACTCTTCTCCTAGTCTATCTTGCATTTGATTTAGATTGGACACTCTTCTTGGTTGTTTGATTGTTTGCATGATTGGGTCATCTATAGTTAGTCTAGGACAGGAATAGTGTTCCCCTTCTCCACCCGTCGTGATTATCTCTTGGCGTACTATTTCTATGGAGAGATAGATGCATTAGTGACCACTTTGCAGGTAAGTTCTCTAACCCTCTTTGTCACTTTTCATAGATTAGTTCATCTCCTTTCTCATTTCTCTATGTTATCCTAGTGTTGTATGTACATTGATGTTAGCTAGCATATTGATCTTACATGATCAACTTCTTAGATTTTCTTGATTGTATAGATTGTGTGTGCTTTTCATATCTTTCCATTGATTTATATCTCTTCCCCATTACTCAATATCCTATAAGGGTACCCCTCTTTATCTTGACCATGGGCCTTGGAAACCCTAGGTTGACCTAGTGTGGGGATCATTTCCTTTGGATATGTGACCTTAGAGCTCATTGTAGCCCCTTTTAAATAAATCAAATTTGTGTTGGTTCATGTGTGTCTCCTCTTTGTTTCCTCATACCCTTATAGAATGAAATACCTAGGAGTGCAAGCCATTGAATACCTAGGAAAACCCTATATTGAAGTGGATATGACATAGAGTGAAGTGGAGGTGAAATTGATAGGCCTTGAAAGAACCCAGATCTACACTCACTCTTTGGGACACTAGAATTTAGTTTAGACACTAGTTCCCAAGAAATTATCTCCCTTTTGGGTGCTTCCATCCAACATACTGTAGATCACTATCCTTTAGATGAAGCAAATATAGTCTAGATCTATCATATTCCATCATCATTCTAGCCTAGATCTAGTACAGACAATGGGTTATTAACTAAGTAATTCTTATCTCTTTATTACTTGTACTTACCATTGCATGTTATATCTTGTATGTTTGTTATATTATCTAATTTATCTCAGTCCTCTGATTAAGATTTAATTTCAGTTAAATCATTTGGTGAACCCACTTATTAATCAAACCCTATATTTCCATATGATCCCTCATTTTGTTTAATTTTTTGTTTGTAATGGCTTACCAAAATATTTTACATAATCATATTTCTAAAAATCTTCTACCAAGTATGATCCTATACCTATGACTGGTCTTTAACCCTATTTTGCAAATTCCCAAGAAGAAGATAACTTTTATCATAAGGTATATACCCCTAGGCCTACAAATGGCATTCCTTTTCCAATTAAAAAACTTATAAACCCTCATCCTGATGTTTCACTCATACCCCCTATTAAGGCCACTAGTTCTTGTGATAGTGATAGTGATATTGCTTCTCTTGCTACAAATGATACATGTGTAGAAGATTTGGTTAATTTTTCAAATGAGGAATGTTTTGTTAATGATGCTTGTGATACCCATACACAAAATTTCATACTTCTAATGTTGTTGTAGATGCTATTCTAAATGGTACTAGCCTTGTTTCTTCTTCTATGCATTCTCCACTTACTTATGCACAAATAATTAGGGCTGATCCTGCTTGTACTACCCCTCCCATGATTCCACCCATTGTTGATAATGATGTTAATGTTCCCTCTCTTTCTTCTCAACAAGGTGACTTCCAATTGAATATTGTGCCTCAAAAGACATATATTTATTCCTCTACTAATTGTGTGCAACATAATAATGCTAGTACTCATTTATTCTCATGATGTGTTAGAATCTACAAAGGTTAATGATGCATGTATTTATACTCTTGATGCTAAAAATATAGTGTAAATAACGACATTCCTAAATATAGTGTGCATGTTGATTGTATTCCTTATTCTAATGAGCTTGTTGATAAAAGTGTGCAAACTTCTATTTATCTTTATTCTTCTTCTAATGTTCATATCCCTAGTTATCCATTATCTGATCCTAAGATTACCTTCCAACCAAATAGTGTACCTATGGCTACTCATAATGGAAAGATACAACCACTTAATGAACCTCTTAATGTTTATTCCATTTCCCCACAAGAAGTACTTTTAATATGCATATTATAGGTGATTTAAAAATAAGATTTATACTCTTACCCTTGAGAGTAGGGCCTATTATGCTAGTAATGATAATAATTTTCTTCATGGCAATCTTATTCCTAATAATATCTAAAACTCACATTTTCCTAAGGGTTTTATTTTGCCTACTTTTAAATTTTTGATGGAACATGTAACCCTTACATACATCTTAAGGATTTTATATTCGGTATGGCTTCATTTTCTAATGATAGATTACTTCTCCAAGAATTCCCTAGGTCTTATCAATATTGCTTCACATTGGTTTCATCATTTTCCTAGTGAATCTATTAGTACTTATATTGATATGGAAGAAGCATTTATTATATGTTTTATTTCTAATAATGGTCCTAAAGCTACATTTGAGCATTCACCTTCTTTACATATAGGAAAGAATGACCTTATTACTGATTATATTTTATGTTTTAAATATTGCATGTATCATTTACTTTATCAACCTATTGATTTAGAAATGTAATATATTTTTGTCATGGCTTGAGTTTTCCTTTTAAATAATAGTTATTTTATGACACATGTGAATTGTTTATAGTTATTTGTCTTAAATTTATTCATTTAAAACAAGATATGATTAATGTACATTTTGTTGCATATGATTCTAGCTATTCTCTTACTCCTCCATTGATTACATCCTTTATTCCACCTATTGCACCACCCTCACATTCCCCATCTCCCACTAGACATACTTATGATAATGCATCCCATTTTCACTCACCTCCATGTAGACCTCCACCATGCTTTACTCCCCCTCATAAGCGTGAGCCATTATAATTTTCACATTCTACTAGGCCTCATGATATCTTACACACTTTGATTGATGAGAAATTTATTTGAATTCCTTCTAATGAACATCAACCTATTTATATTTTATGAGAATCATAGAAAACCATTTTGAAATTTCCATATAATTAATAGCCACATAAAAATGATTATTATGCACTCCATGATAAGCTTCTATTACTTGAGGACAAGGGTGTCATTAATTTTTTTGCATGCCATCGTGATCGATCACATTCTTACGTGATGCGACGCAAAACACCGAAGTTTGTTACTTTGACTGCTCCTCATCCTCATAAATTTATTTTGTCTATTCCTCAATTGGCTATGCACGAGATGACCACCCCACTTATTATTAAACAAAAAAATAAATGGGTCTCAAAAGAGCACCACTCACCATTTCATTTGGTACTTATTCCTAGTGTTGATACAATCACTTAGGGATTATCATTTGGTACTTATGTTCATGATTTAGACACCTATTTCCTAGCTACACCCCTCACACTCCCATTTTGAAAATGCTAACACCCATTTCACTATCCCAAACCATGAAATACCCCTGTAAAATCACATTTTACCCCTCGTAAAACCTATTTACCTATCCAAAACCTCCCTAACCACCCTTAACCCATCTAAACCCATTTTTATCCTAGTCACCCAACCTCCCAACCTCCGCATCCATTTAAATTTGTAACCAAAAATGAGAAACCTTACTTGGAAGTGGTTAAAACCACTTACAAATGGGTTTCCCCACTTTTCTTGGATCGTGATTGATTCTAACAGAATAGCCAATAATTATAAAAACATCACTAAATCTCCTTCAAACGGATCTCGAAAGGGTTTATAGTGAATCTCTATTCCACTTGAGACCTAGATGACATCAATGCCAATATTTTAACATCCTCAATAACTCTGTTAAGCCCTTGTAGCATCCAAAATCTTTGTAAGGCTTATTAAGCTCTGTCCACTTGTTTACACATCTACAGTAAGTCATCTTCAATCATTTGCATTATCAAACACTTTAAGCATCATCTATTAGTCTAAATCAGTCATAAAATGAAGTATTTTGCATCTAATCAACATTGTATTAAAAAATTAACCTTTGTCTAAAGAATCACCAATGATTCCGACTGAATCACCAAAAACTCTACCCAAATCATCGGTGATCCCCATCATCATATCCTTTTTATCATATTTTCATGATTTTAGTCATCTTATCTAATCATCTTGTTTTCAAGGTGTCTCCTTGTAGATGACAGTACTAGGTGAATCACATCCCATTACTAACATTTATGATCTTCCGGTCACCCAAAAACCTTCATTTGGGAATAGTTAGACATTGTGTATGAACTTAGCCTTTGTGCCATCGCCTTGAAACCTAAAATTGAAGACATAGAAGACCAACTTGAAATCATACAAGAAGAATGAGATGCTGATAAATAATTCTGGTTTGACTACTTTCTTGATTTCGAGCTCACCGTAGCCCTCACTTGGGCCACCTACCACAAATAACAAGATCTCTCGATCCCCTAGAATTCTAGTCATTCCTTGTACTTATCAATTATCATTTTATTATCATATCAAATAATTATAAAAAAAATAGTGACACCCTTCAAGGAAGCCCATTAGTTCTTAGGATCAACCTTTGTCGGAAACTCATTAAATCTTTGTCTAATATATATTTTGTTTTGTTGTCTTTGTAAGCAAGTTCTCTCGCTCATTGGAAGGAGGAATATACATCTCTTTTGCACCCATTCATCCTGACACTACACTATTGACATAAATATCATCAAACCCTATTGTATTATGAGTTTTTGGTGTTTTATCATATAATTGACTGACCAAAATTCACCTAAAACATTTTGGCATGCTCGGTAGGACCCTTAGTTCATTTTTGATTAGATTTCACATCTTCTTGTTTTCTTTCTTGTCAATATCATCTAACCTTGCAACTCAAAGTGCGTTTCCATCATTTTTCAAAAATGCGTAGAAATTAGAATTAAATTAAAAAGGAATAGTGATCATAGGTACACATATTTTCCTTTCATTTCCATTTCATCATTGCATTCTTGTGTCGATCTATTTTCATTGAAATTGATATTTCTTTTGGGTCTTAAATCAAACCCTCATTTTTCTTGTTCACATAGTCTAATTAGGGGTTAAACGAATTACATTCACAAAAATAAATTCACACACAACTAAATCATATATCAAATCAAAATTTCATCTAAACAAGTCCTTTCTAGGTGGACCTATAAGGATTTCATCACCGAGGGGAAAATATGACTCGATATTATGTGCAGTATAAATAAGCTGGTGGGCGGTAGATCATCTAATAAACCGACACCCTTATCATTGCGAGACCATGAAATGAGGGGGTATACCCAAAAACCATGCCTTGTATTGACACCAACAATGATTTGGGCCTCATGTACCTTTGGGTATATCAAGGACTCAGCCCTAACGAACATGAAACCAAAATTAGCTAGTCTTTTGCTAGTTCCATTTTATCCATTTTTCATTTCAAACTTCGTTAAGTTAATCAAGATAATCCAAATTTTATTTTGATTTTGTAATCTTTACTTTTCTAAAAATAATCATCTTTCGTTTCTTTATTGTCGATTTACTTATTTCATGGTTCTAACTAGACTATAGCCTTGATTCTAAAATCTCTCAAATATGACATATTGACTTCAATATTATATTCAAAACATCCCAAGCATCACAAATAATCCCTTAGAAATAGACCAGAGCCTCTGCATTCTCTCAATACTCAATCCGCGACCTTATATTGATCCTCCATAGTTCTTCTAAAGTGGTGACCTGGTCTTTACAAAACTCTTAGACACAAATTTGCTTTCCATTTCTAGTTACCTTTCGCCAAGGGTATGCATCTTACTTGTTATCCCTATCCAGAATATTGTCCAACTTCCAAAGTCACCACTCACAAATACTACTGGACTATGTGATCCTAATTATGAACTGTCGTCAGAGCAGATCTCCGCCTACCCCTCCAATAGTGACATAGTCACATCAACACCCACTTCATCTCCTCTCGTCACTAGTTTCGATCTTAATGCTATCTCATCACAAGACACGTCTAACCAACAACCTCCTATGTCATCAACTCCCTCATCAAGATCATCAGTCACATAAACCCACACCAAGACCTCCCCATCCATGCTAAATCCCACATCCTCCACCACTCCTCTTCAACCTCTCGCAATCTTGGTTGGTGTTCCTTTCAATACAAACCCTCCTATCACATCCCAACCTATTCCATCACAAAAACCTACATCTTCAATCCAAAATTTAGTTATATCTATCCCCACATCTATACCTCATGTTAATATGAGTTCTATTGCTAGTACTCACCCCTTTTTATTGTAAGCATCCACTTCCCTAGTCTCATAATATAACACCTTCTCTTTTCAATATACAACATAGTTTTCCTAAACTCATGTTAACACTTCCATTCCTATTCCTTACCAATACACCCAACCCTCAAAAACATTAATATATTAGTATACCTAAAATATCCCAACAAATACCCCTCTTCATCATAATATCCCATTACCATACCATTTATATCAAAAATAAAACCCCCATCCTTATAATCAAGCCTTTCCCTCTTCTTCAAACACATAACCCCAGCATGATCATGTGTGGGTGTTATTAAGTAGAATAATGAGTCTAGAAGCTACCACCATGGGATCCAAGAACAACCTCTCATATGAACAATTTTTCAACTAGCCTATCCATCCATATGTGCCTTTCAAGGTCTATCCACCTCATTGGGAAATCCAAAAATTCATTAAGTTTTATAGTAAGGAGGACCCACAATAGCACATTAGATCCTTCCATCATGCATGTTATCTTATTGCCCACGACTAGGACCTTATGTTGAGAACATTTCATATGTCCTTAGCTGGTCCTACCCTTAACTAGTCAATAACTATTGGCCATTGTGTGTTGGTGTTGTCATTAATGTTAAATTAATTGATGGAAAAGGGTGTCATGGTGTTGCACGCGAGTCTCGTGTGGTGTTAGTATGATGTCAAACATGAAGGTTGATTGGTAGTGTTAATATTAGGTGAGTTGTCATAGTGTCTTGACATGGTTCTAGCTTACATAGTCATGGTATGAACTCTTTTGAGTTAGCTGAATGTTTTCATGAGGTAAAAAAAGGATGGTATGATGTGTCATGGGTGTTTATGAGTCTGCATGAGGTCATCAAGGTCAGTTCATGTGAAGTCATGGTTGATTTAGGTCATTCAAGACCTATTCCTAGCCCTGGAATATGTAGAATGAGATTAAGGTATGAGAAATAAAGCTGACCAGTCCTAGAAAATCATAGTATAAGAATTGTGGAATTTTATATGAAGTAGATGGTGAGTTTTAGGTCAAAATTAAGAGGTTTGATACATGTATGAGGTCTTTGGGAAGAAATAAGGTGAGAACAAGCAAGATAACATGGGTAAATGATATTTTATGGAGATTTTTAGAGCTATTCGAGATATATGGTGTGTATGGATAGTGAGATGATGTTTTCATGTATATTCAAACAAGTTTCAAGTCATTCTAAAGAAGGAATTTCAAGATACACCAGTTTTGGCAAAACTAGGTAATCTACAATGTGTTTTTGAAGCAAAATTGAACCTTCTAATGCTTGTTGTGATCTGTGTGCTTTGAATGGGGACTTAAGATATTTGGAATATATTTTTAGGTCAGTTATGAAGGTTTTAAAAATTAATGAGGTTGTTTGATCGTCACATTTTTATGAATGATCGTTAACAAGATAAAGTGGTTTGAAACCCTAGTTAAATCCTAACTAAGAGTGACTTGGAGAAAAAGAGGTATGATGAGACTTTCTTCATTGATTTTTAAAAATTGATGATTAGATGTTATATATGAATATTCCATGTTTCCAAAAAGGTGCATTAGTGTATGTGACAATATATGGGCCCCACCTGAAAAATATTGTTTATGAAGAAGTTTTGTTAAAGGAGAAGTTATAAAAGAAGGTAAAGAATAAATTGACATTTTTTTTATCCCTATAGTTTTTCTATATGTCCATGATATTTTAAGGTCATGGTTAAGGTGAAAAAGTGTAAAGTGTGCCCTATTTATGAAGACTGGTTTTTGGGGCAGTTTGGAGAAGTTTACACTAAAAGTGGAATTGTAAGAGCTACATGAAGAGTTAGGACTCAATTAAAGTTGTGTTGTGATCTTGGTTTAGAGATATTTCCATTGGTATATAAAACTTGTGTTTTTGATATGATATGAAGAAGTTATGACCTATTATTTGAGGGTAAAATATGGAGGATGCTTGATCTAGTTGGGTGCTAAATGGATTCATAACATAAGATGATGTTTCTAAGTATTTTATAATTGGTGAAGGTTGTTGAGTGCTTATAAATCATGTATAAGGGTATTAAATTCTTTGGTTAAGTGTGGAAGTGTGTTTTAGTGTGATGGAGTAAGTTGAGCTTAAGGTCAATTCTTAAGTCCTAGAAGGCTTAAGAAGTAGTTTACAGAGATGGGCTTGGTTGAAGACCTTCCACTTAGATTTGTAGGGATTCCAAATGTGTTATAAAATGAGGATTTAGAGGGATTTATAATGGTACAATTTTTTTCTCTTGGTGATGTGATTTTATGGGTCATCCAAGTCAATTTGTGAGAAGGAAGGTTGTTTGGTTTTCAAGACAGATCTTCTCAAGTTGAAAGAATGAAGTGAATAAAGTATGATCTGGATGAGTTGATGCTTGATATCATTTGAAAAGTGAAGAGGGGTGAATTTTGTTCCTAGATAAGGAATTTTGAGCTTTTTTAAGTGACAGAAAGGGTGAAAACTAGTTGTGTTTGTAAAACTACTTTTTGGGTAGCTTGATTTGGTGAAGAGGAAAAGAGGTGTAGTTTGCACATAAAGGTGTTTAATGAGCTATAAAATGAATGTATATGATATAAAGGATATGATTATTCCATAGAGTGGTCACATTCTATAATTGAGTTGTTTTGGTGTGGTCTTGATGCCCAAAGGTGAAGACAGGGTGCTGGAAACAACTGTTTGGTGAAGGTTTTGAGCCTTTTGAGTTGTGTTATGAATTATTTGATTAGTGAAAGAAAATGAGAAACCATAAATGATTTTTATATGTCATATTACACATGTGTAATGAATTTTGGAGCTTGAATAATCATGGTTTTGAAATTTGTGGTTTACCTCATCCAAGTGATGGGGTCTTGGGCTAGTTTGAGCATGTTTGATGATTTTGGGCATGACCGACCTATATGGGTCATATGTGAACGTTTTAATGGATTTATTAGAACTTTTAAAATTTGTTTTGGTCAAAATAAAGTATGGATGCTGACTTGATTTATATTTTTGAGTTGAGAAGGGTATAACACAAGTGTTTTGAGTTCATTTTTGAACTAGTGATGCAAGAGGAAAAAGTGTGACCTATGTGGAAGAATATAAAAGGTATGCAAGAATGATTTTAAGGATGAGGAAATTTTTTATAGGTTGAATATTGATTGAGAGCATGTGTGTAAGGTTTTAGAGCCAAGACAAGTTGAGAAGGAAGAAGATAAAGTGAGTTGAAGCAATGAGGGTTTGATTGTGATTGTGTGAGCTGAATTAGAGATCTCCATCAATTGTGATGGTAAAAAAATTCAAATATCATCATCATCAGGTGGCTGAGTTGGTGCTTAGTCATCTTAGGGGTTTTAGCCTCCTTGTGGAGTGGGTGATTCACTCAATTTGGGGTTGGTTCTCATTGTATGGTTGGTGCTCTACTAAATTAGGGTTTATGCTCCTTGTAGGGCTGGTGCTCTACTAAACTAGGGGGATCCTTGTGGGTTTTTGCATCACTAAATTTGAAACATATCAATATAAAGTTCATGTTTCATGGGTTTTCTTCCCTTGAGGGTTTCTACTTCATTTTATAGTATTGATTCAATGGTTAAGTAAATAAACATATGGTTATTATTTAATTTAATGGTGGTTTGAATGTCAATGTATGATAAGTGGAATGAAGTAATGTTTTAGTGGAATGATTTCCCCAGTCCCTTGTGCTTCCAATAATAGAATCCTACAACATTCTCTCTTCTCATTTTCAAAAATCACGTAATTTTTATAAAGCACTTCTTAACCAACATTGCTTGTAAAATATCCATCACTATTCTCTACGCCATTAAATAATTTGAGGATGAGTCTGCATTGCAGATTTCATTTACAAATGGTGATGGATTATCGATAAAATTTTCTTCTCTCCCAAAAACTAAGTTGATTGATTTGTTAGCTCGATCATCTGCCAAACACATATCGTTGATTCTCAAAATCTAATCCTTTCAAATTATTTACGAAGCCTTTACCATAGCCCCAAAACTAGAACCCCACGCCCTTAAGGATGGTAAAGTAAAATTGAGATATAAGAAACCAAAACTTGAGTATTCATTTATTACTTCTTCTAACAATGAAAAATCTAAAGGGTTAATAAACACGATTGTTGTGAAAACTACATCTAAATCTCATTAAATACGTTGAAAAACCTTGAAATCAACATAACTACAAGTCCATAGGTGAGTCCTATAATGCTTTCTACGATAAAATTCTAGCCGATTGTATGATTAAACTTCCCTCCCATCTAAATTGTTGAAATAATATCCACATCTAAACCATCATGGTGATGAGAAAATAATTATTGTAAATACCATCAATTCTAAGGCCATGACATTGAAAGACATCATTCATTCAAAAATGTCCTTTAGGACCTCATTGACGGGGGAATTGTAACTTGATAACTCAAACACACCTCCAAATCAAAGCTTGGATGTGTTTAAACAACCTTTCCCTAATCATCCCCCATCTAATAGTCAACCCTAATCTAATTCCATTGGCTCCCATCATACTATCAATCTTTGTTAAATATATCTCACTCACACCCTTAGTCCCAAGTGTTTCCATAAATGAAACAAGAGTCATCGAATCGCATGACTCCGAGTCTCGTCACCATTGAGACCACAAGACTTGTTATATCACAATATATAGAATCTATCAAATGCTCTTCATGTTCCTCCATTATATCTTCAAGATCTCTATAAAAGAGACCCATCATTAAAATATTAAAGAGATATTTCGAAGACCACATCACCTAAAAGCACATAAAAAATCTGAATAATCCAACTAGACAATCTAAAAACCGTTCATTCAAAAAAATAGAAACCATACCAAATATTAAAAATATAACCTTATCAAAAGTACATGGCACCTACCGATGCGGGAGCATAACTTGCAGAGGCCATAACTTTTGATCGACCGTTGGATCGTCCTGAAATTTTACAGGGTGGTAGATATACATTAGTACTATGCTGGGGTCAACTTTTCTTGCAAGGTTGTGCTCATTTTGGCACATCTTAGGGCTCGGATTCTATCATCTAGTGGCCTAAAATTGGCTCTGAATGTTTTTTCCACTTTTGACTAGGTCTTAGAACTTTAATAAATTTTGTTGTGCTTCTCAGAATAAGTCCAAATTTTGCGTGAGCCCTAATTTATGAATGCATATTTGGCATGCAAATTTTGGGGTCAATCGAGTTGTTTTGCATTTTAGAGTTTTTTGGCATTTTAGGTTTTTGACATTTTAGGGTTTTAGAGTAGTCTTGAAATAAAAGGAGAATTGTAATGATGTAATAGATCAGTGTGAATTCCAGAATGAGAAGTAAGCTATTTTAAAATTCCTGGTTTTATTTGCAAAGTTGTTTATGTGTGTTTTTGGAGGTATTTCAACCTCTTGCAGTTGGATTCACATCAATTGGTATCAGAGCTGGATTTTGATCTTGCGGAAATAGTTAAGGTAACATATTACATTTTTATGTGTAGTTTTTACCTCTGTTTTATATAACCATGGCTAGACATGGGAGGGGAGGTTATGCCCAGATGAATAGGCATATGCAGGAGCTACAGAGACAAGTTGCTGAGCTCATGGGGGAAGTTACCCACCTTAGAAGGAGACATGCAAATGGGGATGCAAACCCAGATAGTGATATTGAAGAAGAGCCTCCATTAATGAATGAAGGAGGAGATGAAGAAGAAAATGAGAGAGACGAAGAAACCTTGAATGAGAGACCATTTGAGGAGAGATTGATCAAGGCTTTAGAGGGAAAGAATGACGACATCAAGATTAATGTTTCTGATTATGGTGGAGGGTTACGACCAGAGGAGTTGATTGACTGGTTAAATCGCATGGAAAAATTATTTGAGTGGAAAACCCTTTCAAGAGGAGAAGAAGGTTAAGTTTGCATGCACTAAGTTGGCCGGACATGCATTGATCGGTGGGATCACCTACAAAATGAAAGACAAAGGAATGGAAAGGGCAAGATCCGAAACTGGAATAAAATGGTAAAGAAGCTAAAAGAAAAGTTTCTTCCTGTAGATTATGCTCAGACACTCTTTCGAAGGTTCCAAAACCTAAGGCAGAAGGATCTCAGCATTGAGGAGTATACTAATGAATTTTATAAGTTATCAATCAGGGTGGAACAAGGAGAGTCTGAAGAACAAAAGGCTACACGGTACATAAATGGGTTGAGTTACACCATACAAGATGAGCTGAGTATGCTCCGGATCCATAGCCTAGATGATGCTTATCAACTTGCATTAAAGGCAAGAGGAAAAGAACAAGAGGAGTAATTTTAGAAGAGGTGTGAAGAGAGGTCCATCATCATCTCCAATGAGGGGCAGGGGTAGATTTGAATCTACAAAAGGTGAATCCTCTAATACAGAAGGGCATGAAGATTCTGGTCAAAGCCATGGTAACTACCAAAGAGGTAGGGGATTTCAGAGGGGAAGAGGTTATAATGGAGGATGGGGCTGGAATAGCCCCAAAGGCAATATACATGTTACAAATGTGGTGAAGAGGGGCATAGAGATTTTGAGTGTCCGCACTATCCTACAAAAGATAGATGGCAAGGAGAAAAACCATGAGTAAATCTGGTTGAGTTGAAGAGGAAGAAGAAATGGAGGTTACTGCAGACTTGGGTGAAACCCTCATGATAAGGAGGAAGATGATTGTCCCAAGGAAGGAGAAATAACATGATGTTTTTGGTGCTGATTCATGGCTACGAAAAAATATATTTTGAACAAGATGCACCTCGGAGGAAAGGTATGTAAAATTATTATTGATGGTGGTAGTTGTGAAAATATGGTTTCAATTGTAATGGTTGATAAACTCAATCTGAAATGTGAGAAGCACCCATATCCCTATCGTATATCATGGTTCAAGAAAGGAAATGAAGTAACCATAGATAAAAGATGCCTTATAAAGTTTTCAATTGGGAATACCTACAAGGATGAGGTGTGGTGTGATGTTATCCCAATGGATGCATGTCATATATTACTGGGTAGGCCTTGGCAATACGATAGAAAGGTTACACATGATGGAGGGAAAATACATATACCTTTTGGAAGGATGGTGTAAAGGTGGTCTTATTACCCTTTAAGGAAGAAGAGAAGAGTGAGGGCTTATTGGCTATAAAAGAGTTTGTTACAGAAATGGAAGAAGTTGGATGTTGTTATGCACTAATGTCAAAGAAGCTGGAGAAAGAAGGCTTTAATATACCTATTGCAGTAGAAAAGATACTAAAAGAATACAAAGATGTCATACCAGATGAGCTACCAGATGGGTTACCCCCAAAGTGAGATATTCAACACCATATTGATTTGATCCCAGGATTGGCCCTTCCAAACCAGGCAGCCTATCGGATGAGTCGACACAGAGTGAAGAGTTGAATAGACAAGTGACAGATCTAATACAGAAAGGGTTAGTGAGAGAAAGCATGAGTCCATGTGCAACTCCAGTGTTATTGACTCCCAAAAAGATGGAGACTGGAGAATGTGTGTAGACAGTAGAGCCATAAACAAGATCACAATTAAGTATCGGTTTCCAATTCCGCGATTGGATGATATGATGGATGTGCTAGCGGGAGCCCGATATTTTAGCAAGATTGACCTACGGAGTGGTTACTACTAGATCCAAATCCGTGAAGGGGATGAATGGAAAACTACTTTTAAAACAAAATATGGATTATACGAGTGGATGGTGATGCCATTTGGGCTATCTAATGCACCCAGTACATTCATGAGGTTGATGAACAGTACTCGAGAATACAATGGTAAGTTTGTTGTTGTCTATTTTGATATTCAGTAAGACAGTGGAAGAACACTTGTTACATCTAAAATTGGTGCTAGACTTGTTACGTAAAGAGAGTCTATATGCAAACTTAAAGAAGTGTAGATTCCTTCAGAAGAGTCTTGTTTTTTTGGGATTTGTCATATCAGGGGATGGAGTGAGGATGGATGAGGAAAAAGTAAAGGCAATTCTAGAATGGCCTATTCCAAGGAATGTGATAGAGGTTCGTAGTTTTCATGGATTGGAAAATTTTTATAGGAAGTTCATCAGGAATTTCAGTAGCATTGCTGCACCCATAACAGAGTGTACAAAAGGGAGGGAGTTTGTATGGACCAAGGCAAGTAACATATAGTTTTGAATTGTTGAAGAAGAAAGTGTCAGAAGCACTGTTTTGGTATTGCCAGATTTTAGCAAGGTCTTTGAGGTTGATTGTGATGCCTCACATGTTGGGATTGGAGCTGTATTGAGTCAAGAAGGATGACCTGTGGCATTCTTCAGTGAAAAGCTAAATGAAGTCAGGAGGAAATATTCTACTTATGATGTGGAATTTTATGCTATTATTCAAGCATTAAGGAACTGGAGACATTACTTGGTAGCAAAGGAATTTGTACTCTTCACTGACCATGAAGCCTTGAGGTATGTAAACACACAGAAGAAAATAAATAGTAGGCATGCAAAATGGGTTTCATTTTTGCAAGAATATACTTTTGTCTTAAAGCATAAGTTGGGTAAGAAGAATCAAGTTGTTGATGCCTTGAGTAGGCGTGTAGCACTTTTGACAACAATGGAAAATAAAGTCCTAGGGTTTGAGGCAGTTAAGGAATTGTATGAAGGTGATCTAGATTTTGGTGATGTTGTGAGAGAAAGCTTAAGGAGCCTACAGTAGGTAGTGATTCTTTTGATTATTTGATACAGGATGGTTATTTGTTTAGGGGAAACAATTGTGCATCCCGCTTTGGTTCAATGAGAGAAAATATTATAAGAGAATTGCATAGTGGGGGGTTGGCTGGACACTTTGGTATAAGTAAGACAATTTCTCTTGTCATAGAAAAGTATTATTGGACAAAGGTAAAGAGGGACATAAGTAGGGTTGTAGCAAGATGTAGAGTGTGTCAAATGGCTAAGGGTCATGCACAGAATACTGGGTTGTATATGCCATTGCCTATCCCTACAGGGCCATGGGTTTATCTGAGTATAGATTTTGTGTTAGGGCTTCCTAACACATAGCAAGGAGTGATTCTATATTTTTTGTGGTTGATAGATTCTCTAAGATGGCACATTTTATTTCTTGTAAAAAAATTAATGATGCTTCCAGAATTGCAGATTTGTTTTTTTCAGAAGTGGTTAGATTGCATGGAATTCCAAAAACGATCACTTCAGATTTGGACACGAAGTTTTGAGTCACTTTTGGAGGACTCTGTGGAAGAAATTGGGGACAAAACTACAGTTCAGTAGTGCATATCACCCCTAGACTGATGGGAAGTCGAAGTAGTGAACAGAAGCTTGGGAAATCTCCTACATTGTATAGTTGGAGAAAAGCCAAAATAATGGGACTTAGCTTTACCTCAAGTTGAGTTTGCATATAATAGCTTGATAAACAGTCAATAGGGAGGTCTCCTTTCCAGATTGTATATGGTAGGAATCCCAAGGGGGTCCTAGATCTAATTGTTCTACCAGTGAAGATGAAACTAGTGATGATGCATAAGCATTTGCAAAACACATTCTACAGCTACAAGATGAAGTGAGGGAAAAGCTGAAAGTGAGTAATGCACAATATAAAATAGCTGCAGATGCCAGTAGGAGAGTAAGTGTATTTGAAGAAGGAGATATGGTGATGGTTCATCTTAGAAAAGAGAGGTTTCCAAAGGGGACATATAATAAACTCAAGTATAAGAAGATTGGGCCATGTAGGATTCTGAAGAAAATGAGTGATAATGCCTACAAGGTGGAGCTACCTGAAAAATTTGCTATCTCACCAGTTTTTAATGTTTCTAACTTATATAATTTTCAGGTCATGATGAAAATGTTGTAGAGGAGGAAGAAATAAACTGGAAGCAACAGATGCTTCGAAGAAGAAAAAGGAGAGGGTAATGCGTGTCTTGGACCAAAAGATAATCACTACTAGACATGGGAGCTACAACATATATTTGGTACAGTGGGAAGGTTTGCAGCAAGAAGAAAATACTTGGATTCCTGAGTGGGAGTTGAGGAAAATTGACAGTGCAAAATTAGATGAGTTCCATCAATAGAATTCACAGGAGCTGAATTCTTTTCAACTAGGGGAGAATGATGCGGGAGCATAACTTGCAGAGACCATAACTTTTGATCCGACCATTGGATCGTCTTGAAATTTTACAGGGTGGTAGATATACATTAGTACTATGCTAGGGTCAAATTTTCCTACAAGTTTGTGCTCATTTTGGCACGTCTTCGGGCTCAGATTCAGTCATCTATTGGCCTAAAGTTGGCTCCGAATGTTTTTTTTGCTTTTGACTAGGTCTTAGAACTTTAATAACTTTTGTTGTGCTTGTTAGAATAAGTCCAAATTTTACGTGAGCCCTAATTTATGAATTAATATTTGGCACACAAATTTTGGGGTCAATTTGAGTTGTTTTGAATTTTAGGTTTTTTTGGCATTTTAGGGTTTTGGCATTTTAGGGTTTTAGAGTAGTCTTGAAATAAAAGGAGAATTGTAATGATGTAATAGATCAGTGTGAATTCAGAATGAGAAGTAAGCTATTTTGAAACTCTTGGTTTTATTTGCAAAGCTGTTTATGTGTGTTTTGGAGGTATTTCAACCTCTTGCAGCTGGATTCACATCACCTACCCTCCATTTTGGGACCTCATCCTTAGTCAAAATTTATAATCACTATTACAGATTCTAAGGTTGTTCCTCGATTGACACCTAAACATTCCACATAGGATAAAACCCCAAAAATCAAACCTCTAAATCATCAAACAATATCCAAACCCCTTTACATCATCATCGTCCCGATTGGCTAAAAGCTGGATACTTACTGGAATCCTTGAGAATCTTGTCCAATCATCCATCATAACATTACCATCTTCTAAGCCATCTAATTTTGAAAAGGGTGGAAGCCATCTTGGTACAATATGAGGCATTCTTTGCATATCATCAAACACCAAGGTAATTCACTAAGGACTGTAAACCCCTCTATGCTATAATTTGAATAATTACTAACAAAAGATTTCTCCCTAAATACAAACCATCTATCCTTCGATATGGATATATTCAAACCTATCCATAAAATCAAACCGACTTATCGAACCTTAAACAAACCCATTATAAATCATTACCTAACACCACATCCACATCTAACAATAGTAAGGAGTCTTCTATTAAATCCCCACTCCATCAAATAAATGTCGTTCATATAACTACAAGAGTACATGCACAAGACTCCAAGTCCCCAAATTAAAATGGGCCAAAAGTCTCTATCTCACTCAATCCTCTTGAATTACCTAGCCCATCGTCTTCTAAGGCAAAGGTTTCCATTATCGCCACCCCCACACCCAGTCTACCACATCTATACAAAACGCCTGTCATTAAATAGTTACAATTGGATCTTGTCAAGATGTCTCTTTACGATCTTGTTCAAAATTCTCCACAGTATCAAACAATGATTGATGCACTTCAATATATCTCCGTACCATCAAATTAACTTCAAACTTTTTCCAACCTTACCAGATCACTTAAAATGTTTACTACTATCACCTTTGATGACTCTAAAATCCCATCCCTACAACCTAAAGACCATGATCTTCCTCTCTTCATCACTACCCAAATTAATGACACTCTCATTAAGAGGGTTATGATTGATGATGAAGCTAGTATCAACATCTTGTCATCGCATGCCTTCAAAAAACTACAGTTACCTGATACCATAGTTTCCCAATCACCTTTCATACTACTCAATTTTAATGACACCATCGCCCCTACACTAGGCATAGTCATTTTACCCATCAAAGTAGGCATTAAAAGTCTTTACAAGATCTTCTATCGTGTAGAAGGAGAGATCCAATATAACATGCTACTAGGATGCCCTTGGATAGTTGTTATGTGGTATATCCCATTAGCACTACATCATTGTATAAAGTATGAATAATATGGTAAAACCTTCACGGTGCCTACCAATCCTAATCCTATCACATGAATTACATGCCCAATGACATACTAATTCCACTACAAAATTATAAATCCTTAGATAAAACTTCAATGAGCTCTTCCATCCCCTCATCTAGAATACTGGACAACCAATCCTTTGAATATGTTTTTAATGTCTCTCACCGAGGAGTATCGCCTTATAGCTCTTTACTCCCAACATCTAAAATGTATAGGAGGCCCGATAAACAACCACTATATGAGACCAATGTAGGAAATTTCATTTAAATTTTCCCCCCTTTCCTCTGCACATAGTTAGTGTATGGAGGTATTGACTGTTCTTTGTCCCATCTTGATGAACAACCACATGGAAAACCATTCTCTTCAAACTTCTCATTCTTGGAAAAAACTCAATATTCCCAGACTTACATCCATTATTTATGCGTGGAAGGGATTTTATATGGGCTAGTATGAGTAGGGTCCCCATGATTTACCCTTCAATAATATGAGAAAACCTTGTGAAAAATATGGCCTCGGATTCAAAGAACCTCCTCCCAGATCCATCATCATCAACAACAAAACATTTAACACTATTACTAGATCTACTCTTTGACAATGACGACATCGTATCCATCCCTCATATTTTTTAATCAATACAATTACACTTGGTAGCGTGAACCTATAAAACTAATGAAAAGCTGAAACCATTTCCCTGAAATTACCACACATGATAGAGGAAGACTCTTACGTATTGATGTTCTTTATTTCCATGATGAAAATGTTATCCTAATCTATATGGGAGTTAACAACCACCATATTCAGAAGTCCCTCCTCACGATACATCCACACTCCTCAATGAATCAACCAACAATGTTAATATCGGAATACCGCAAGAGCCGCACATCATAAAAATTAGCCAAGCATTAGACCCGTATAAAATCTAAGAGTTTTTGCCTTCCTATCCAAAAATAGTCAAGCCTTTGCATGGTCCTATAGTGGCATATACCTATCCTAACATCATTATCCACAACATCGTATGGTCTTAGGTGCTAATCCTATGAAGAAAAGACTTTGTATAATGCACCCCCATGTAGCGCTACTAGTCAAAGAAGAAATTCAACATCTTCTTTCATCCAACTTCATAGTACCTATTGATTATACGTAATGGGTTTCTAACATCATACATGTCACAAAATCCACTAGAAAATTAAGCATCTGAATGGAATTTTGAGACCTCAACCTTGATTTACCTAAAAATGGTTATACTTACCTAATATAGACCAAATCATTTATTTAACAAGAGGTGATGAGATGCTATCCATTGTGGATGGTTTCTCTAGTTATAATAAAAATCTTATCACACTAGAAGATCAACTCAAGACATCCTTCATCACCCCATGGGGAACCTTGGTATATAGAGTAATACATTTTGGCTTGAAAATACAGAGCCACATATCAATGTGTCATGACTTACATATTCCATGATCTCATCCATAAGATCATGGAAGACTATGTCGAAAATCTCTTAGGTAAATCTAAAAAATGAAGAGACCATATAGATGTCCTCAACATGATATTTGCACGTCTCTTATAATTCCTTCTTCATCTTAATCATGTTAAGTGTGTCTTAAAAGTTCTCATAGGAAATATCCTTGCATGTATCATGTTTATTTGGGGAATTTAAGTTGATCCCACTAAATTCAAATCCATCATCAAAATGACCCCGCCATCTAATCTCAAATAGCTTTACATCCTTCAAGGGAAGATCCAATTCATCTGTCATTTTATTTCTCACTTATCAAACCATTATTAAATTTTTAACCATATTCTTAGAAAGGATGTCCAATTTAAGTGGGACATTAATTATCAGAAGGAGTTTGATGCCCTCAAACACTATCTATTATCACCACCAATGATTACACCTCCATGCGAGAGGGATCCGTTCTATCCGTACATCTCCATAGTGACCATTCTTGCACATCATGACAAACAAGGTAAATAACGAGGTCATGTATTACGTAAGCCATAGTCTTCATGAGTATGAAAATCACTATTTAGAAATGAAAAAGTTGTGTTATGCCTTGTAATTCATAACTTCTAAACTTCTTTTGTACCTTTTTAATTACAAAACCTACGTTATCACCAACTTTAACCTACTCAAATCTATACATTCCAAAATGTATCAGAATGGTGTCATCACTAGATGGCTCATGCTCATGACTGAATTTGATCTTGAATTCATCTCTCAAAAATACATCAAGGGGTAGGTCATTTCCTACCAGCTTGTAGAAGCTTCCCCTCCTATAATAAATTACATTGCAAAAACTTCCCCAACGAGTTAATCACTACTCTCTATCATGAAAACACCCATCTTAAAATGACCTTGTTCTTTGACGGGTCCAAATGTAGGTAGGGGAGGTGCTGGGATAGTCATAATTCCACCTTTGGAAACTTCTATCCCATTATATTTCAAACTTAACTTCAAATGGATTAACAACATGACGTAGTATGAAGCTCTTATCATGGGACTTCAAACTTCCGCCTTGCTTGGAATTCAAATTGTAGACATCTATGGAGATTCATAACTTGTCATAAATCAAATTAAAGGAATCTATCAATATAAAAATGAGATCCTTCAAAAGTCATAACAAAAAAATCATTTTCAAATATCTCCTACAAATATTTGAATGTTATGAAACTCAAACCACCCCTCATTTGTCTAAAAAATTTACGAGACACCATGGCATCAGTTTCCTCCCTCATCCAGTTATCACTAGCCAATTCCAATTTTTTCATCATACATAAAGTTGATCAACCATATTACACTAGCCCCGATATTCCAACCATCAATCATATAGAATATATCCCATATGATACTTGGTACAATAAAGAATACGACTATCTATCCAATAGAAATGCCATAGGATCTATCGAGAGTAAATTGAAAAATAGATTTTTAACAACACACGTATTGCTACATCATCATAGTGGTTATCCTTTATAAAAGAGGATTTTGACCTCCTCCTCGGGTGTCTCAAAACTCTGGAGGCTCGTCTAGTCATCCAATAATTCCATGATGGCATATGTGGTGGACATATCAATGGTTTAACTATTGCTAAATGCATCCTACACATTGGTTATTATTCCTACACTTAATCAATATTGTTGTGATTACATCAAGAAATGCATTGAATGTCAACAACATTCCAATCTCACATATATACCAAGTAATTCTCTTCAACCGACTCATAACCTTTGGCCCTTTTCACAATGGGGACTTGACCATATTAGTTTTATCAATCCATGCTCATCACAATGACATAATTATATCATCACAACTGAATACTTCACTAAATGGGTGGAATCTATCCCCTCATTTCTACTAAAGAAGATAAAATCGTCACTTCATCCATCATCACATTATATTTCGCTTTGGTATTCCTTATAAAATCATCACAAATAATGGAAAATCATTCAAAAACAAGAAATTTTAAAAAATTTACAACACTTACAACATCAAACTCAACTTTTCATCTCCTTATTATCCACAAGAAAACTACCAATAAAAAACATCTAACAAAATACTCAACAAAATCCTCATGAAAACTGATGACCAAGCTAGAATAAATTGGAATCTCTAATCCCATTTGCATTATGGGAATATCACACCGGATTTCTCACTCCTATGAGTGTTACACCCTTCTCTTTATTATATGACACCAAATACCTTCTTCCTCTTAAGGTATAGATTCCATCATTACGTGTTTATCTACAATATTTAATATTTGATGAGGAATATCATCAAGAACGATTATCATAAATTGAACTATTAGATGAACATCATCTAACTTCACTTATAGTCACAAAATCATGCACTTTAGACATTTATTTATCTAGTTTCATACTACTATTAAAAGGATCCTTAGTGAAGAAAGTAATAATTAAACCTCACCTTTTGGCCATCTTGTTTTATTTTATTTTGTCATTACTACCCCTTTTCAGCCACATGCCCAGTCTATTTTGTCCATTTCCCATCATTTTACCCTTGGCTGGGGTGCCTAGGCCAATCTTGGGGTGTGCGTGGGAATTCTGGTCCCACTAGGGCACTCTAACCCTTTTCACACTTTCCCACCACTTTTTGGGATCTTTCTATCTGTTTGACATCTTTATCTTTCTTGTGGTTGGCCTTTTCATGGTTAATTATGAAATTAGATCAAGATAACCCTATAAATATAAAGTTATGAGACCATAATGAGGGACCTAACATCACTTACTACTATCACTCCATCTAGAGTTGCATCCATCTATTGCATTGGAGATCACTTGCATCCACATAGATCCATCATCAAGGCATAAGGATAGGACATCTACATCACACTTCATATGGGGATGGATTCTATTCTATTCCATGCACACATTCTATTACATTTTCTATACATAGTTATTGTTCGCTATTTCACAAAGTGTAATCGACACAAGAAAAACCTAGGATTTTTCACACATACTTGCACATAGAACTATATCAGGTCTGAGATGTAGTGCAACGCTCAGTTAGTAAGTCCACCATTTTGGTAGCTGAGGTTAGTCTGACCCCTTCATATGCATTATTTTTTTAGGGTTTAATGTTTATTTTGGGGTCTTACAAGTCTTTTATTCAAATTAGAGTATTGATGACATTCAAAGATAGGATAACAAAGTTGATGCAACACAAAACGAGGGTTTTGGACCACATTTTGATCATGTTTAAACTAGTTTCATAGATTTCATGCGGACCGGTGGGCTCAGATTACATATCAAAGCACCCATAGGTGCCCCAGGTCCTCTTCTAGGCACCCCATTCTAGAGATACAATCATCCACTCCCGCATCAATAAACCACTCCCTACAAAGAATAACTTGCTAGCCTACAACATCACCATGATATTGTGGACAACCATATCCATGCTCCTAGGCCACTTGTAGCTATTGCTCATGTACCCACTGACATTGTTTTTTTATTCTTTGAGCATGTTTGTACTCTTTATGCTTCTAAACCTATGAGGCTTGTTCTTGCATGATATTCCACATCGTGCCTATTATAGTACCACATGTTGTGTATCCTATTTTTGCTCAACTGCATGGCCTTTTTGAGAAGTGTCTTTCGCTGCCTTAAGTTCTTGCATGATTTGTTTTATGGGTATCACTGGTAGAGGTATTAACAGACACTCATAGGGTATTGTTTCCCCTCTTCCACATGTTAAGTGGAATTCTCGCCATGACATTGGTTTTCATGCAGATACTTCATTGGGATCACACATTGACATATCTCCTTTGTTTGTTTGCTCGACTATTTTGAGGATTAGAAGCAACACATGTGTTCTCGCATCTTCACCGAGGCTTGAGAAACCTAAGATTTTCAGTCATGCCGACATGATCAACCTAACACACGGTCGATGTTCTTTTGTATGCACCCATTGTGAATTTTACACCAAGTCATATGTAGGCATCTTCTTCATCCATCCATGTTGATTTGGGGTGGATATTTGATCACTTGTGGTAGTGACATAGGAATTCATTAAGAGGACTCTACAGGTGTGGCTCCTCCACCATTCAGCCTCTTGCTCCACTTTCTATACCTTATGTATTATGATGCTTCTTATTTTGAGCTTTTTTCTTTAGCAGGTGTAGTGTATCTCTCTTGTTTGTTGAGATATTTTGTATCTCGTATTTTTGACACTTTTGGCATGTTGACAGTATCTCTTCGGGGATCTATAATGGTGTAATCCAGTGTTAGTTTTTCAGTGTTCAAGTAGTTGTTTTGACAACTCATAAAGATTTGTAGCATCCCTCCACCCATTCAGTAGTATGGGAGGGTGTGGTGTTGATCCTAATTATTTAGGTTTTGTGTCCTTTCCTTGTTACCTTGGCTTTTCTTGGATCATGAAACTCTTTATTTTGTGTCCTTACCTTGTTTCTTTGGTTATTGTTCTTGGATTGTGACACACCTATTTGCAGAAGTTGATCAAATTATGTTTAGTGTTTTTACACTTTTGACATCACTCCGTTGATAGTCTCCTTATATGGAGATATTTTAGTGAAGCCCAATGTCAATTGTTTTTGAGTTTTGTGATCGAGCAATGGATTCATACCATAATGCACACCAAAATTCTTCAACATTGTATGAGTTTTTGAGCTGAGCTTCTTGGGATGCCTTGGAGCAAGTTTTTACTCTCTTTACTTTATTGTTCTTGGTTTTGGGTATTTTACGGTGTCCCTTTTTCCTAGTTATTATATATGAGTACCTCATCAGGCCTAGTTTCTGGGACTCATATTGTGGACATGCCACTTCTATTTTGGCCCCTAGCTTCACTTGAAGAGGGTGTTGGAGTAGGTATTTACCTTAGCTCATGTTCACCTAGGTACTTTATTTACCTTTATTATATTTATCCTCACCCACTTATGTGTGTGGATATTTCTTTTATCTTATTTAGATATTAGGAGATCTTATCTAGTTGTTAGGTATAGTTCTTTCCTTGATCTATGGTATTGACTAGATCCTTGATGTCTAGTTATATCCTAAATATATGGTCTTGACTAGTTCTTTTATGACTTGTTATTTCCTTGATTTACAACCTTGACTGGTTCTTAGATTGTTATTCCTTACCTATTTAAGTAAGGCCCATTCTCACCGTATTGCATTGAGTTCCATAATAATATATGATATTGTTGCTCATTTGTTTGTAAAGGTTTATGTAAAGTTATTTCGGAAAATTACTTTCATCTTATTGATCATGGCATTTGATTAGTATCCATGTTCTTGGCTTGGTACGATCTAGTTATTGTTACTTTTGTTGATTGTCCGGTGTTTACGAGCGATCGTTAAGAAGGTAAGTTGTTTTGAAACCCCAACTAAACCCTAGCTAAAAATGACTTGGAGAAATTACTTGTACCAGCCCATTCTCGATTGGTTTTGAAAAAGTGATGATTAGATGTTGTAGAGGACTCTTCCATATTTCCTAGAAATGTGTATTAGAGCATGTGACTATATGTGGGTCCCACCTAAAAATGCTAGTTTCCAAAGAAAATTAGTTTGTGAAGAAATTTTCCAAAGAAGGTGAATAATAAATTGACATTATTTATATCCCTAGAGTTATAATACATGTAATTGATAGTTTAAAATAATTTTTGAGGTGAAAAATGGCAAAGTGTGCCCTATTTATGAAGACTAGTTTTGGGGTAGTTTGGAGCAACTTGCACTCAATGTAGAATTGTAGGAGATACATGAAGAGTTAAGAAATTATTCAAGTTGTGTTGTGATACTAGTTAAAATATATTTCCAATGATATATAATTTTTTTTTTAGATATGGTATGAGAAATTTATGACCTGATATTTGAAGGTAAAATTTGGAGGATGATTGGTTTGACATGGTGTGAAGAAGCTTCATGAGGTAAAGTCATATATATGAGTTTTTCATGATTGTAGATGGATTATAAGTGTTTAGAAATCATGTATAAGGGTTTTAAATTATTTTTCCAAGTGTGGAAGTTATTTTTGAGGTGATGGAGCAAGTTGAGCTCAAGCTTGGTTCTTGAGTCCTAGAAGGCTTAAGGAGCAATTTGCAGAGATGGACTTGGTTGAAGGCCTTCCAATTGGAGTTAGAAGGAAATATAATATGTTATGAAAATATGATTCAAATGGATTTATAATTATGTATGGTTTTTTTCTTGGTGATTTTACTGATGGGTCTTTAGGTCAATTTGTAGAGAAGAAGGATGCTGATTTTTAGGACAAGTTTGCTCAAGGCTGAAAGATTGAGTTGAATGAGGCACAAAATGGATTTTTGATGCTTTATATCATTTAGAGAGTTAATAGGGATGAATTTTGTTCCTATTTAAGGAATTTTAGGTCTTGAAAGTGACATAAAGGGTGAAAATCAGTTGTGTTTGTAAAACTACTTTATGGGAAACTTAATCGGTGAAGAGGAAAGTAGGTGTGGTTTGCACATATGAAAAATTTAATTATATATAACATGCATGGATGTGATATACAGGTCCTTAGGATTCCATATAATGTATACATGATATATTTGAGTTTTTGTAGTGTGCTTGATGCCTAAAGGTGAAGACATGGTGTTGGAGATAACTGTTTTGTGAAGGATATGAGCCTTTTGAGTTGTGTTATGATTTTTTCATTGGTGAAAGATAATTAAAGACAATGGTTGATGATTTTATGTAATTTTACACATGTATGGTGAATTTTTGATATTTTAAAATCATGGTTTTTTCATTTTTGGTTTTAGCCCATCGTGGTGAAGGGGTTTTGAGCTTGTTTGTTTTATGGTTTTGGGCATGACTGACCTTTATGGGTAATATGTGAATGTTTTTATGATTGTTTTTGAATATTTTATATATTTTTTTGTTTAAAAAAGAGAGGGAAACTAACCTTCATTTATTTTAAAAGAAGGAAAACATATTTAAGTGCTTGTTTGGTTCATTTTTAAACTAGTCATGCATGAGGGAAATGTGTGATCCATGTATAAGTGAATAATATGTATGAGGGCATGATTTTAAGGATAAGTAAGTGTTTTATAGGTTGAATAATGATTGAGATAATGTGAGAAAGGGTTTAGAGCCAATAAAATTCCAAGAAGAAGGAGAAAGAGCAAGTTATGTGAATAAGGGTTTGAAGGTAAAGTTGTGAACTGAATTAGGGATCTCCATCAGTGTGGTAGAAAAAAATTCACATATAATCATCATTAGGTGTCTAAGTTGGTTCTTATTCCTCTTATGGGGTTTTATCCTCCTTGCAGAGTGGGTGCTTCACTAAATTAGGGGTTGGTGCTCCTTATAGGGTTGGTGCTCTACTAAACTAGGGGTTTGGCTCTCCTTGTGGGGGGTGGTGCCTCACTAAATTTGAAACATAGAAATAGAAAGTTTGTGTTTCAGTGGATTTTATTCCCCATGAGGTTTTCCCACTTAAATATTGTGTCTATGTGCTATCTATCATGTGTTATGGTTATTTTAATGTATTGTACAAACCTAATAAGCCAAATTTAAATGTATATGAATGAATGGATGCTGAAATTAATGGTAAATGAAATAGGTGGTTTGTAGGATTGATTAAACCCCATCTCAATTGATTTTGATTATAGTAATTGGTATTAGAGCATGTCCTTATGAAGAAAGTTTAATCACTTAAAGGAGATCCTAGAAGCACAAATGGGTAAGTCAACTGATATTTGGAGGAGAAAGTATGATATTTATGAGTCTTTGGTATTTGGATTATAAGAGAAAATTAGTGATATGGAGAAAGAGCATGATCAAGCCATCAAGGGTTTGGAATATCAAGTGGAGAGTATGTCTAAAGCCCTAAAGGATAAAGAAAACATTTGTTCCAGGTATGAAGAGAGGTTGATTTTTTTGGAATCTGATCTAGAAGATGTTTCAATAGGTTGAAGGTGTATATAAATTTAGAGAAGAGTTATGGAAATCTTGAGGGGATCTTGGAGAGCCAAAGAGTGGTTAGTGACAAAACAGTCTAGGGTTCAAATGAGAACATTTGAAGAATGATGGTGAAGCTGGACCAAGTTCTCAATCTAATGAGAATGTGACTAAGAAGGATGATTTGAGAAAGCATAACCATGTTAGAAAACCAAATGCTATGAGGTATGGTTCTTCATTTAATGGTTATTTCTATGTTTTCCATAATTTTGGTCATAGAGCTAGAGATTTCAAAAGGAGGTCTTCTAGGAATGGTGTAGGGTTATTCAAAGGTGAATGTCATTCATGTTGTGAGTATGGCCATAAAGCTAAGGATTGTGGATTGGAACTTAAGTGTGTTTGAACCAAGAAGAAATAAGAATGGTGTTGTGTGTCATAAGTGTCACAAACAAGGACACATTGCTAGATCTTGTCTCCAAGGTAGAACACCAAGAGTTGTTAATAGGTTTCAAACATCCAATGGAAGAGTTTTCAAGAGGAAATTCAGCCCCATGAAGGATTCAAAGACTGACATGTCATATCCAAATTCCAAACAAGATGTTCACGAATTCAAAGAGATAAAGTGCAATGAGTATTAGTCTAATATGTAGAGTTTGAAGCCTAATTCATTGATGTTTATTAAAGAAGGCTCAAATATGATCAAGGAGGTATTTTTGCCTTATTTGAAGGGATAAAAAGTGAATAATATCATATGCATATTAATTTCTATGTGCATGAGAAGTTGAAAACACTAGGAGCATGAGATACTTCAAGAGTGATAAGGTATCTTAAGTAACTTATCTATGTAATTTTGAGTCCGTTCCATTGTTAGGTGTATGAGTTTGTTGTTCTCATATGTCATTTGTTATTTAATGAGAGGTTTTTATGAGTATCCTTAGATATTTATTGCTAAATAAGTTGTCTCCATCAAGTCAAGAGTTTGTTATTAGATTTGTATATGGTCATTAAATTCTTCAAGGTGCTTCAGTCATGAAACTAAGGAATGTTAGTTGATATTATGTCATCAAGAGAGTCATGAGTATAATGATATCCTTATCTCAGGGGGATTCACTATTATTATAGTATAAATTTCATTCATTTTGTTGCATCCACAAGGTTTGTTAGCTTGTTATGAATTCTAAGAATGTAAACAAGGCATCTCAATCTAAATGTTGTGTTCTCAAAGTTAGTGCTAGGCCCTTGGTGTGTTAAGGAGGTTTAAATGATCTCAAGGTGATCTATTATGATTAATTCATGCTTAAAGGAGTTCTCAAGTCAAATAAAGACTAGTCCTAAGATGCAAAATGCCATATTTAAAGTATTCTTTGTCCTATTGTCATGTGGTATAAATTTGTGATATGAACTTTGTCTTGGAAGATCTCAAATGTGCAAAAGTTGGACAAAGAAGGAGGATATACAATTAAGGTTAAACAAGGGCTTGAATATTCCTTGTAGTACTTAAATGATATGTATTTGATCCCTGTCTTAGTTATTGAATAAAATATAATGTGAAGACTTTAAATCTATGTCATAATCAGATCCATGTTTGATAATGTTTTGGAGCATACGTGTGTTATGGTCTAAGAGTCTATGGTTGTGTCTCAAAATTTGGAGACTAGATTTGGTGGATGCTCACAAGTCTATAGGAAGTGTTCTTGGTCTATGGTATGGTATTATTTAAACATGAAATGTTTTGTCATGTTGCTTAGGGTCTTGTAAGTCAGTCAAAGGTTTATCTTGAGAAATTTTCATAATAAGTTTAAAGTATAGTGTCTTCTTGAAGGTGTCAATGTTATAATATGTCAAGATGATAGAAGTATGATTTGTTAAAGCCAAGTTCTGAGTAAAATTCAAGTAGGAGTTATGTGAAGCTCATGTATGTATCCATAGGTCACTATGTCATCATCTATGTAGATTGTCAAGGAAGATTTTTTTAGGGTCTGTACCATCATGATTCATCTTGATTCCTATGAAGTCATCAAGTATGTATCATTAGTATTTGAAGTCTAATTCTATGTAAAAATCCTTTATCACTAAAAGAAGTTGTAGTGGTCATGTCCGTATGAAGGAGTATGAAGACCTTATTACAAAATTGAAGTACTGGGTATGTGATAAGTGATTCCTACATGTATCAAGGTTTCTATGAGTGTCATTATATTGGAATATTTCTCAAAGAGATTATACATTAGGGTATAAACCAAGAAGTGTAGGATAATGATGCAAAGATATATAGAAGGGTTGAAGATATTTTCACTCTCTATGAAGCTTGAATCCATTTTAAAATCATGGGTATTTTCATTTCATGAGAGGATGGTAATGATCTATTTAAAAGTATACATGAGGAATTGACATGAAATAAGTTGCAGAGACACAAGTAGATTCAAAATCTAGTGATACATGGCTATATATGGTCATTTGAGCTTAAAAAAGTGCCTCAAGATGAGTGTAGATATGGATATATTGCAAGGTAAGTCAGAGCAAAGAAAGGGTTTGTTTATTCATCTAAACCTCTTGTAGAAGACCAAAATAAAGGATTTCAAGTGTCTCTAGGATAGTGTACCATCATGACTATGAAATAATTACAGAATAAGGTCTGACAGTGTAGGGTCCTATAGGTGTTTGGGTCAATTTGGTGACTTACATTCTTAGAGGTCTTCAATGGAGCATTCAACTTTGTCAAGAAGTCATTTCTATGTTTAAGGTGATTTAGGTAAAGAAAGATTGAGTATGATCTATGAAGAGGTATATAAAATATTTGTAAATGAATTAGAGTCAAAGACATGTGTAGAGTCCAAGAGTTAGAGAATGTGCAGGTAAAGGGGAATTCTATGAGATTGAATCAAGTACAAATTGGTCTCGAGAAGATCAGGTTTACATGATCTAAGATAAAATAATGGAGGTCCATGTGTTATTTCCATAATCTATGATGTGTCTTCACTACATCAAGTGTTATATTGGGTTGTTACATATTTGTATGAACTTTTGAGGGTCATAATCATGAAAAAATGTGTTGAAAAGTGATGAATACTATGTTTTTCTTGGTTATAAACATTTGCAGTCTATGAAATATTTCTCTAAGTATGTGAAGCTCTATAAACTGAGTATATGCTTAAGGAAGTCTATAGGAAAGCACAAATTTTATAAGATCTATCGAAGTGGAATAAAATTATAGTGATAATGAAGGTTAGTGCAGAGGTAAGTAATATATGTGGCTATAAAGAGCAAGAATGTATTGCTTCAGGTTTGATATGACCTATTAGAGCAAGGAGAGTAATATTTTGCACTCAAATAGGTTGAAGCAACTAAATAAAGGATTCATAGGTTGTGATTAATGCTTGAGCATCTATAAAGCATTCAAACAAGGTAAGAGACTTAATTTTTGTGTTTTCCACTTGAGAAAGGTGTTATTAGTCCAAGGGGAGATGTGAGAAATCATTTTATTGTGTGTATGCATCTCTAGATCTTATAAAAGTTTGTTCAAACATAACCGATGATTCCGTTTAGAGATAATAGTCTTAAAGGGATGGTATTGTAGTGTTTGGAGGAAAAATGGTGTTTTTGAGTTTGAACAAGACCTAAAATATGATGTCAAGAATGAATAAAGGACAAAATGGAGAGTATAAATTTATGGGGATATATTTTATGGCTCATTTCAAGTCCATAGGATCATCACATGTTGATAAAGGAGTCAAAGAAGACCAAGTTCAGTCTAGGGGAGATATTTGAGCAAGTGAGTTTTTGTCCATTGTTGTCATTTGTGTTGTCATTTTCTCATGTTATATCATCATATTAGAATTTCTTATAGATGTCAAAGGGGAGAGAATGATTAGAAACATGGAAATGAGGTCACGTATGTGTGTGGTTTTCATATGGTTTCCATCAATGTTTATGAAGGTGGTTTCCATCAATGAAAAGGGGAGATTGTTGGTCATTTAATGTTTTTTTGTCATTGAATTCAATTAAATTGATGGAAAATGGTGTCATGATTTCATATGAGTCTCCATGTGGTGTTAATTAGTGTCAAACATGAAGTTTGATTGGTAGTGTCAATATTTGGTGAGTTTTTATGGTGTCCTGACATAGTTCTAGCTTGCATAGTCATGGTATGAGTTCTATTGAGTGGGTTGAATGTTGTCATGAGGTAAAACATGGTTGGTATGGTGTGTCATGGGTGTCTAAGAGTTTTTATGAGGTCAACAAGGGTAGTTCATGTGAAGTCATGGTTGAATCAAATCATTCTAGGTCTATTCCTAGCCCTAGAGCATGCAGATTGGTATGGTGTCTTAAGATTTGGATCTGATTAGTCTTGTTGGATCATGATAGTAGTATGGCGATGGTATAAAAGGCATGTATTGTAAGTTTCAGGTTATAAATTTGAGGTATGATGCATGTATGAGGTACTTGGGAAGAAAGCATGTGAGAAAACGTAAGAAAACATGGGTAAATGAGATTGTATGGATAGTTTTCTTGGTATTTGGGATAGAATGGTGAATATGGAAAGGTATAGGATGTTTTCATGATGTTTCATGACAAGTTTTAGGTCATTTTGAAGAAGGTTTTTAAGATACATCAGTTTTAGAAAAATTGAGTTTTCTATAGTGAAGATTTAAAGCAACATTGGACCTTTTAATGCTTGTTATGAGATGTGTGATTTCCATGGGTACCTGAGCTCTTTGATATAGCTTATTAGGTTAGTTATGAAGGCTTTAAAAAAATAATGAGGTGGTTTAATCATCTGGTTTTTATGACCAATCGTTGATAAGGTAAGTTGCTTTGAAACCCTAGCTAAACCCTAACTAAAAATGACTTGGAGGAAATTACTTATACGAGAAAATTATTGTTTGGTTTTGAAAAAGTTATGATTGGATGTTATAAAGTACTATTTCAGCTTTCTAGAAATGTGTATTAGAGCATGTGATTGTATGTGGGTCCCTAAAACTTTCCAAATAAGTTCAATTTGTGAAGAAGTTTTCCAAAGAAGGTGAAAAATAAAAAGAATTATTTTTGAAGAATAATGTACATGATAGTTTCAAATCATGGTTGAGGTGAAAAAGGGAAAAGTGTGCCCTTATTATGAAGATTGGTTTTTGGGGTAGTTTGGAGTAGACTACACCAAAATTTGAATCACGGGAGTTACAAGAGGAGTTAGGAATCCATTAAAGTTATGTTTGGATCATGGTTCAGAGATATTTCTAATGATATATAAAACTTGTGTTTTTGATATGGTATGAGAAAGTTATGACCTGATATTTGAGGGTCAAATATAGAGGATGATTGGTTTGACATGGTGTGAAAAATGGTCTAAAGTGATATATCTAAGTTTTCATGATTGTTGAAGGTTACTGAGTTCTTTGAAATATTTTATAAGGGTGTTCCATGATTTGGTCAAGTGTGGAAGTGAGTTTTGAGGTGATGGAAGCAAGTTGAGCTCAAGCTTGGTTCTTGAGTCCAAAAAGGCTTAATGAGTAGTTTACAAAGATATATTTGGTTAAAGGAACTCCAATTGGATTTGGAAGGAAATATAATATGTTATGGAAATAAAATTTAGATGAATTTCCAATTGTTTATGGTTTGTGTCTTGGTGATGAGATCTGATGGGTCTTTCAGTCGGTTTGTAGAGATAAGGATGCTGATTTTCAGGACAAGTTCGATTAGGCTAAAAGATTAAGTTGATTAAGGCATGAAATGGATTGTTTTATGCTTGATATTAGTTGGAGAGTGAAGAGGGATGAAATTTTTTCCATTTAAGGAATTTTGAGGTCTTGAAAGTGGAATAAAGGGTGCAAACTAGTTGTGTTTGTAAAACTACTTTATGTGAAGCTTAATCTAGTTAAGAGGAAAGTAGGTGTGATTTTGACATATGGATGTTTCATGATATATAAAATGTATTTATATGATATATAGGTCCTGAGGATTCCATAGAATCGCTACATGACATAGCTGAGTTGTTTTGGAGTGTGCTTGCTTGCCCAAAGGTGAAGACATGGTGCTAGAGACAACTATTTTGTGAAGGATATAAGCCTTTTGAGTTGTGTTACAATTTTTTTGATTGGTGGAAGATAATTAAAGACCATGATTGATGTTTTTATGTTTTATTACACATTTATGGTGAATTTTGAGATTTAAAATCATGGTTTTGGAATTTTTGTTTTAGCCCATTCATGTGATGGGGTTTTGAGCTTGTTTGATGGTTTCAACATGAACAACCTATATGGGTCATATGCGAATTTTTTTATGATTGTGTTGGAATTATTTAAAGTTGTATTGGTTTAACCAAAGGAGGTAAAAACCTACCTTGAGTTTAAAAGAAGGAAAGTATGTTTAATTGCTTGTTTGGTTCATTTTTGAACTAGTCATGCATGGGGGAAAAATGCAACCCATGTAGAAGAGAATAAAAGGTATTAGGGAATGATTTTAAGGTTGAGGAGGTTTTTTAAAAGTTTAATACTGATTGAGAGCATGTTATAATTTTTTTAGAGATAAGACAAGTCTAAGAAGAAGGAGAAAGAATGAGTTATGTGAATGAGGGTGGTTTGAAGGTGAAGTTGTGAACTGAATTAGAGATCTCCATCAGATGTGGCTTAGTCATATTAGGGGTTTTAGCCTCCTTGTGGACTAGATGCTTCAATAAATTAGGGTTTTTTCTCCTTGTAGGGTTGGTGATCTATTAAACTAGGGGTTGGTGCTCCTTGCGGGGTTGGTTCCTCACTAAATTTGAAACATAGAAATTTAAATTTTGTGTTTCAATGGGTTTTCTTCCCCATGAGGGTTTCTCAATCAAATATTGTTACTATTTATTCTCTCTCATATGTTCTCTGGTTATTTGAATGTATTGTGCACACCTAATAAGCCATTGTTAAATTTATCGAATGGATGGATGTTAGTGGATGTTGAAATTAATGGTAAATGAAAGAAGTGGTTTGTAGGGGGTGATTCACCCCAGGTCCATTTTTATTCCAAAAATTACTCTCACCTTCCATTATCTCATCACGATCAACATGAAAAGGACATAAGTGTAGCTTACACACTTATCTTATCCCCTTCTATGTGGTTCTTGTTGTCGCTAAATCACTTCACTCTCTCGAATGGCCGAATGTGAACAGGATGTTCGGTGTGATTGAGACACATGAGATCACCTCTCAAGATGCAGGAATTGGGCTTGGGGTGAACCTCCAGAGAAGGTGGGTTTCCTCTTCCTAAACTAAGTTTTGTACTACTCCTAGTGTAAAAAAGCTATCTAGTCCTATGCTAACATTTTCATGGGATTTTAGGGAAAGAGATTTGTAGAAATGAAACTATACAGGATGGTGATGAACCAAATAAAGGGTGTTGATAGAATCGGGAAGGGTTAAATTGAAGAGGGTGTGTGCACCACAGGTCAACTTCACCTACTACAACTTAGAGAGGGTAAAAATACCACAAACTAAGAAACATGCATTCCCTTTGTTAAACTCTATTAGAAGGAGCAGTAGATCAGTCTACCAGTGAAGAAGGATGAACTTGAGAAGGGTGAATGGACACCACAACTCAACTACATGCAATACTCCACCACTCGATAAGCACAGAACTCCAAGAACCTGCAATAGAAACATGAACTTGCATAGTGTACCTACAATCATGAGAAAAGGAAAAAATAAGTATATAATGATGAGAGGGCTGAGATTAGTCACAAAACACACACTTTTATTGCTTCAATAACATGCACAATGCATCATACATTCAGAAGAGGAAATGGTTTCCATTACAGTCTTGAAGAGGAGGCTTGAAAGTTCTCTCAACACATAAGGACAACTTGCAGAAGAGAGAGGACTCTTGAAAAATTACACTTGCCTAAGATGTCTAACTTTCCAACCTATCTAACCTATTAGAACCCCTTGGAATGAGCTTCCAACTTACATTTATAGAAGAATATGTGAGAGAGAAGAGGAAAGGTCATAATTACATTCCTAAATTGAAGGTACATGATGGTTCATTTATTACAGTTGGTTGAACCACTTTAGAAGGTTCCATCATGTATCATTAATACTTAGTTGACCTAGTTCTCCTTAATTAATTAAAATAATATTTAAATAATAATAATAAATATTATTATTAAAATATTTAAATAAAAATATTAAATTAATTAAAAATAATTGTGGGACCCCTATTGACTGGTTTGACTCGAAGAGGGAGGGGTCATGAAGAAAAGGCCAAAAATGAGTCCAACTCGGTGGTTGGCTCACCGAGCCAACTCACCGAGTTGGACTCAAGTTCCTCCAATGAGTCTGTTCACATCGCCGCATGACCATCGCCAAGTTTCAAGAAACCTACCGAAGTCATCAAGCTCCACTTTACCTCTGAGCCGAGTCCTTTACGATCTCTACAAACAATTCACCATCGGATAACTCAACTGAGCTTCTCTGCATCTCCTGATTGCCACACACCAGTTAATGTCGACTTGGACCCAACTCGGCCCTTTCACGTGGCACTCCACATGAACTCACCCCACCGTGGAATCAACTACATAGGCTCATGCCACCATACACTAAAATCTTCAAATGGCTCGACAACCAAGCTCCTGGCTCACATGATTCATGAGCTCCTCCCATGAGCTGGGCATATTTCTATTTAGCTCGATGAGCTTAAATGGGTTGTGTGAGCTTTGAGCTCTGCTGCCGTGTAAATGTGCAATAAGGAAATTGACAATTTCAAGCACGACAACGATACCCAAAGTGTTAATTTTTTTCAAGTCCCATCAGTCCAAGACACCCAAGGTCAAATCCATCAATATGATCACCCCTATTTGATGTAAAATATTTCACCTATGTGATTTATTAAAGTGCACTCATTCCACGTAGCTGATTTTAGGGAGTTCTAAAAAGACACTATCTTCTGGCAGTATAGGAAGGGCTATCGCTAGCCTTCCCAGGATTAGATTCAATCCTGGAGTGGAAAAGAAGGAAAAATTAAACATGGAGGTGAACATAATACCTTAGAACATAATATAAATGATTTTTGAAGGTTTGGGGAAGTTTTGCAAGACTTGGAGTAGTCTGAGTAAAAAATAGGGTTCACAAGCCTAGGCGGTACATAGGCCTAAAACAACTGTTGGGCTTTAGAAGAAGATTTTGGGAGCTCTAGATGGAGTTAGGAGAAAAAAATATCTCCAGAGATAGGATTCCAAGAACCACATTATGGTGAAATAATGATTTTCACAACACTTTTGTGCATTAGGTCTGCAAGCAGTATTTCTCAGAGCACAATGGAGTACAAAATCAAAAATATGATTTTTCAGGGATAAAATGGAATAATAAAGACATGATATCCACACCATTGGATTAATAAGGACATTTCCAGTCAGTATCATATAAATTTTTTCCAAAAATTCCATCAAGAGCTCAAGTTATCATTGTTACAAGTTCAGGACTTAGCCAAATTTTTGGGAGGACACATGTCAACACCAGAGCCCTGGGCAGATCTTTTGTCCCTCACATCCCCCAAGATCAGGGAATTTGTTTTTGGAAATGTGTGCCCATTCCCCTTGAAGCCCTTTCAGCCCCTATGGGGAGTCTTTTGGACACCCACATGACCGCATGATTCGGCCCCAGTGCTTTTTTAAGCATTCATCCTGTCGTCGGATCGGGTGCCACGTGTATGGTCCGGGACCATTGTGGAATTTGATGTCCCTTATGAAATTGAGGTGGGGGAAATCATACCTTTAAAAATTCACCCAGCCCCTATAGGGAGTCTTTTGGACACCCACGTGACCGCATGATTTAGCCCCAGGGTGTTCATTTGGAGCGTGCATTCCTGCCGTCGGATTGGGCACCATGTGTCATGCTCTTGACCACCGTGGAATTTAATTTCCCTTAAGAACCTGAGGTGAGAGATGTAATACCTTTAAAAATTCACCCAACCCCCATAGGGAGTCATTTGGACACCCATGTGACCTCCTTTCAGCTCCCAGTGCTTTAAATCAGCTTTTCCTCCTTCATTCCTTCTTTGTTGGATCTAGTGCCACGTGTCACCATCTTGCTCATTGTGGAAATTTATGTCCCTCACATCCCTAAGGTTAGGGACATCAAGCATGGAAAAATGTGCCCAAGCCCTACCTGTGCATATCTTTTTGAAATTTTTCCAAGTGCCGCTTTTTTCGCTTCTAACTTCTAACAATTGTGTGTGCACTTCATTCCTCCATACTTCCTCTGCAACTTTCTTCCATCACTCCACCATTGCAAGAACTCAAACCAGACCTGATAAAAATTCACTCCCCTCCCACTCCATGAAATCATGTAGTTCTCAGAAGGAATCCTCATCAAACACAGAAGGAGAAGCACGAAGGAGAAAACGGAGAAAACTCCATAGCCATGAAATGAGAAGTTGAAGAAATCTCCCAAACGGATGCATGAAACAAAAAGATATATTTTTTGCTCATTACTCTACCCAAGGACATCAAGAAGACACCTTCAAAATCCCCCCATGTGCAACATAGCATCCACAATGAAGAAATCTCCTTTCCGGTTCAACGAAGAAAGAAGTGGGATTTCCCATCAAATCGGTTGTCGGATCGAAGTAAGATTGCACGTGAAGCACTAGAAGAAAAACCCCACATCAAAAATAAAATTTTCTTTGAAAACAAAGGATAAAACAATATCTACAATTTTGAGGTCCATTAATGGTTGCCATACCCAGAAGCACTGCCAAGTTTGAAAATTAAAACTTTAAAATCTCCTGGATTATTAAGCGGGCGGGCCCAAAATTTCAGAGGGAGGATATTGGGAAAAAACCCATATCAAAAACTTTGTTCCACATCAATCTAAATCCTAGAGGTAAACTTTCTAAAAATAAGAGTCTCTACAAAGGAGGCTGCTATTTTGGGAAAGTCATTGATAGAAGAACCTGTGAAGAAGATGAAGACATTGGAGGTGCACTACAGCTGAGAATCCACCAGAACAAACATTTTTGGCACTTACTAAAAATAGTAAGTGTGCCCTTGAGCACCTGCTAAAAATAGAAAGTTGATCTAGAAGGAATGAGGAATGCAAGGAGAAAGAGGAAAACTGAGCCGCAACATCCAATTGAAGATCGGGGACCTGATTTCTCATACTTACTAAAAATAGTAAGTTGATTTTTATAAGGGAGATATGAAGCCAAAGTGGATGGGTTAGAAGCCTTCTCAGGATTATGAAGTGGAGAACAGTCGGAGAATGGAGCCAAGTCCACTGTAGCAACTCATCCTTCGGCATAATTCTTCTTCTTCTTCCTCTTCTATCTCTCTCTCTTCGCTCCTCATATGACACTCTCTCTCTTCAATGTTATATTTTTGCGTTGAGGGTTGCACTTTTTAATATGACTTAAATGACTTTAGAAATATAATGTAAATTAAGTCACCTTGCTATTATAAAAGGGACTTAAATATTTAAGTTGAATATGAATAATCTTAAGTCATATTAAGGCATATGGAGGGTCATGAGGAAGATGATAAGTCACCTCTCATTCTATAAATTGTAAATCCATTCCCATTTCAAAGGGTTAGTGATTGATTTTGTAAACTCAAGAGTGTATTGAGAGAACAAAGGATAGCCAAATTCTTCCATCCTCCACTCTCAAATTTCTTCCATTCCCACACTATATATAAATTTCCGCTTAATAAAGGAAGAAGGAATTTTAGCCTCATTGATTGAGGAGTTTATTGGTACTTTGTGTTCATTAAGCTCTATTTAGTCTTGTCGGTGTTTTGTAGATTTGTTTTCTTCTAAAATTTAAATGCATGTGATGAAACTTCTGACTGGTGTGCGCAAGTCTCTGATTTTATACTTGCAACATTGGTTCTCCTACCTCAATTATCACTCCCTTTCCCATTTCTAGAAAAATTCTTCCCTAGCAAGAGATTGCTAGATTTTTTGTAGGGTCAGTGGAGTGTCCCTATTGGATCCTCGGTCGAAAGGCCACCACAGAAATCCACCTTTTCACGTGCATGCATATACGGAAGCTACACCAGTTAAGTAGATGGACTTATATTCCCAGAGCATTGGAAAGAAAACCACAAGTTTGTCCACCTGAAATTTTTCTCTCCAACAATTTTGGTGCCCACCGTGTGGCAGATTTAGTAGCATCTACACCTGAATATGACTGCAAGGTCTCAAAATATTAAAAAAATCAAATATTGAAAAAGAAAAGAAAAAAGAGTTCATGAAATTCCATTGCTAAAAGACATACTACTGATTTCTGCATGTGTCTTTTCATATTCCCACTTCAAGAATTTCAAAAAGCTGGCGAAGGAAGACACACCGGTTGAGTAAGTCGAGAGGTGTTGATGATTTCAATTTTGAGGCTTCACAAAATCAGCAAGAATGAATTAGAGATAATCCATACTTCTTCTCTCAAGCCTCCTCTCCATCTGGCTCTTCATGAAGTTCACTAGGAAATCCTATCAAAACTCCTGTGGATACTCCCCCTTCAAATTCTCCCATTTTTCAACCACCATTGAGCATTGAGCTCCCAAAAGAAGAAGAATTTGTAGAAGCAAGAGTAGAAGAAGAAATGACAATGGCAGACGAAGAAGAAAGACCCCGACCCATTGTTCCATGGGGAAGGAATACGAGCCCGCTTGCTCTTGAACCACCTCTTCATGATCTACCAATGGGTTCCCGCAAGAAATTTCCAAATTTCAAAGGTGAAAACACACAACATCTTGAAGAACATATTTCTACTTTCATGACATCATGTGGAATTTATGGTGTCTAGCATGAAGATTTTCTTTGTAAGATTGTTCGTGGAGTCCCTCTAAGAAAAAGCAATAGAATGGTTCTACCTCCTGCCCGCTTGATCCATCATTGGTTAGGATGACATCAAGGCTACCTTTGAGGAAATATTCAAATCAACTAAATATTGTCAAGACCCCTTGGTGCAGTTGGCTCAAATGAGGAAAGGAGAAAGTGAAATGATGAGAGACTTCATGGCTCGTTTCGAACAGTTGCTTCGCAGGATATCGGAAGAATATTCACCCTCTTAGAACAATATCAAAATATTCTTCATAAATGCTCAATCATTAGAGGTAGGATTTCTCCTATGAAGAGTTCAACCAAGGAACATTATAGAAGCACAAAGGAGGGCCATTGAATTGGATGACGATCTTATCCTCTCTGGAAAGATCAAGAATCCATCAAAGGGAAGGCCCAACATCTTGGAGATGAGAGAACCAATCCATCACTGCAAAAGTTGGCAAATGAAATGGCCTCTTTGAAGAGGGAATTATTTGAACGAGTTTCTTCTCAAAGAAGAAACAAAAATCAGATTGCTAGAGCACCCCAAAATCTCACCTTGGAGGCCCCACCCATGAACATAAATTATAGATTTCAAGAAGATGAATAAGAGTTTGAACAAGAAAGTGAAGGTGGCACTTTCCTAGAAAGTGATGAGTTTGAGAATGATGCACAAATCATATTTTTTGAGTGTTCTAGAGGTTATGAAGAACATGAAGAAGATGCACCCAGTTTCTCATGCGCGGTATTCACTCATTCTCAGTCTGAGAAAAGAACATCTCCCTCCACTGCTGCAAAAGAAAAGAAGGTTGATGATCCTCCTATGGTGACTCTGAAAAATAAAATAATCAGTTGAGGATCCTAACTTCCATCTTCCATGAAGTCTGCATTGTTGGATCCTGATCTCGTAGCAAGTAAGAAGACTCCCAAACTCCTAAGTAAGTATTCTAATGTCTCTTCCATTTCTAAACCCAAATCTGCTCCTACAAAATCTAATTCCTTGAAAGCTCCTAGTGTGCCATTCAAAATACCGTCCATTCCTCAAACATCAAATCCTACTCCTAAGCCTATCCAGACTCCAAAATTAGTCCCTTCACCCCCTTGTCTGCATCTACTCCCTTTGACTTCATAGAATATGCAAACAAGGCCAAAGTGCAGATTATTGGCCGAATATTTGCGAGACTTATCTTGAACAATTTGAGAGGTTTGTCGATATATCGGGAGTGGTATTCTAACACCCAATGTTGTAACATATCATTCCAAAGGCATGCTACCAAAATCACCTACACCTCCCTCACGAAACATGCTTTCTTTGAGTGCATCAAATATTGATAAAGTTGAACCTTTCTACGTCTCCCTTCTTGTTGGAGAATATGTATTGAATAATTACATAATAGATTCTAGTGCCTTAGACAACGTGATGCCTTTGAAGGTCGCCAAGGCTCTTAAACTTAAAATGACTCCACCTAGTGGCTATTTTTACTCTTTGGAATAAAAAAAGGTCTCACTTGTAGGGAAGGTCAAAGATGCACATGTGTCTCTCGCCAAATTTTCGGACAAGAAAATTTCAGCGATGATTTTGGTAGCCGATGTCTCGGCCTCATTCAGAATGTTATTGAGTAGAAGTTTTTGCTGAGACTTGGGAGGGAAAATTTAGATGAATTGGTCATCCACAACCATACCAGTGAAGGGAGACATGGAGAAATTACTTCCGAGAAGAAAATGAGGTACACTGTATGAAAGTCTGGAAGCCCGGAAGCTAACATCTTGTATCAAGGTAGCAGGAAGATGAATCACTTTGTGGAAACCGAGGAGGAAGAGGATATTCCCATCTTGATAGGGCCAGACATGCCTTCCTAGAGAGATTTGGATTTTGAAGAAGCAATGAGGAGATTTGAGCTACAAGAGGGCAGCCCCAAATTTCCGGATGATGCAAACCATGAAGAAGAGGAGATGGCTCTTGATGATTTTCAAAAAGAAAAATCAGCTTATGTTCTTATCTGTAATGAAGACATTTTCAAATTCCCATTTGAAGATGAGGACTCCCTTGATCATGTCACCTAGGAAGATACCAAACTAGTCTATAATGATCCCTCGAACAATGAGAAAGAAATGTCTATACAAGAACTGCTTAGAGCCACAGAAGAAACTGAAGATCCTGAGCTCAGCCTCGAGCTCCTGATGCAAGCCACAAATTTGCAAGACAAGCATGAAGCTGATGTGAAGGTTGGCCATATTGAGATAAGGAAAGATGAAATATATGATGCTGCTCTTGAGCTAATGATTGATGGATGCAATACCGAAATGGAGATATTTTATTTCCCATTTGAAGATGAAGAATCTTTCCATGACGAACAAATTGAAGAAAGGAGTTTCGAGACATCTAAAGATGAAGCTCCTTTTGATGAAGGATCGGTAAAGTGCATTGATTCTCAAGATGATGAGGTAATCCCTCCAGATAGTTGCCTTGAGCTATAAAATAAAGATTCTTCAAAGGCATATCAAGATGAGCTGTAGGAAATGATGAAGCATAACTCTGTGTAAGAAATATTGGATGTAGTAGAAGTTGCGGAAGATGCCGAGCTGATTCTTGATCTCTTCACTAGTGCCATGGACATACAAGACAAATATGAGTTTGCCTCCGATCCTCTCGTTAGTACTCAAATGCCTCACAGTGAAGTAGAGATAAAGGATGAATCAAAGGTTTCTCATGGAGAAGATGTCAATGAGCATAGACCTGGGAAAGAAAAGAATCAAGAATGTTCAAGTATTTTGAAAAAAAAGCAGCCACTGGGCAACGATGAGATGCTCAAAGGAGAATCAGCTATATGGATAAACATGGAAGGAAATTGACACTATGAGACCGACTTCAAAGAACACGAAGGTAGTGGAATTTCCAAGCAAGGACCAGAGCATCAAGAAGCTCATATGGACTCAATTTTACAAAGTAAAAGGAAAATTGTGAAATCACATGGCTTTCATAAGTAGTTGAGGAAGGGAGGATACTTTTTGGAACCTATCAACGGCTTTGTAGAACATCATCACTCAGTGTTTCCCACTCACGGGTAACTTTTGAGAAATAGAAACTACTTCAGTGAAAGTGGGTTGCCCCTCGCCTTGTACCATAGGTGATTTCTAGGTGTTTTTCCCTCTGTTGTGTGTCGTGTGTTTCCTTTCGGTCCTTTTCCTTTTTGTGTGTGTGTGTGTGTGTGTGTGTGTGTTTCCTTCTAATCTTCCTTTCTAGAAGTTGTACAAGACGCCACATGGCCCAATAGATAAGGCACTGGTCAATGAAATATATGGTCTAAAATTGAGATTCTAGATTCCCATGTCATGTCTTAACTATGCTCAGTCCATCTCATGTCAGCAAGCTAGAGCCATTTGTTGTAGTGCAAATGTGCAACAGGGAAATTGATAATTTCCAAGCACGACAATGATACCTCAATGTTAATTTTTTTTCAAGTCCCATCATTCCAAGACACCTCGGGTCAAATACATCAGTCTAATCACCCCATATTTGATATAAATTTTTCCCTTAGGTGATTTAGTAAAGTACAATCATTCCACCTAGGTGATTTTAGGGAGTTCTAAAAAGACACTATCTTCTGGTAGTATAGGGAAGGGCTATCACTAGCCTTTCCAGGATTGGATTCAACCCCCTAAAGTGGAACGGAAGGGAAAAATTCAACATGGAGGTGAACGGAATACCTTAGAACATAATATAAATGTTTTTTGAAGGTTATGGGAAGTTTTGCAAGACTTGGAGCAGTCTGAGTAAAAAATAGGGTTCACAAGCCTAGGTGGTACACAGGCCTAAAACAACTATTGGGCTTTAGAAGAAGATTACGGGAGCTCCAGATGGAGTTAGGAGAAAAAAATATATCTCCAAAAAGAGGATTCTAATATCTACATGATGTTAAAATAATATTTTTCACAACACTTTGGCTCATTAGGTCTGCAAGCAGTTTTTCTCAGGCACAAGTGGAGTACAAAATAAAAAATCAGAATTTTTAGGGATCAAATGGAATAATAAAGACATGATAACCACACCATTGAATTAAGAATTCTATTTCTAGTTAAGTATCATATAAATGTGTTTTCCAAAAAAATTCCATTAGGAGCTTAAGTTATCATTGTTACAATTTACGGACTTAGCCAAATTTTTGGGAGGACACGTGTCAACACCGGGAGCTGGTGGGATTTTATGTCCCTCACGTTCCCTAAGGTTAGGGAAACAAGGGCTGGAAAATTTTCCCAGTCCCCTTGAAGCCCTCTCAGCCCCTATGGGAGTCTTTTGGACACCCACGTGTTGTAGTTCAGCCCCTAGGTGCTTTTTGAAGCATTCATCCCTTGTAGTTAGATCTAGCACCACGTGTCACTCCATGAAAATCATGGAATTTTATGTCCCTTATGAACTTGAGGTGGGGGACATTAGACCTTGAAAAATGTTCCCATCCCCTATAGGAGTCTTTTGGATACCCACTTGACCGCAGTTCATCCCCAAGTGCTTATTTGGAGAGTGCATTCCACGATGTCGGATCGGGCGCCACGTGTCATGCTCTTGACCACCATGGAATTTAATTTCGATTATGCACCTAAGGTGGGGGAATTAAGACCTTGAAAAATGCACCTAGCCCCCATAGGAGTCATTTGGACACCGATGTGACCTCTTTTCAACTCCCAGTTCTTTAAATCAACTTTTTCCTCATTTATTCCCTATCATTAGATCTAGTCTTTGTAGTAATTTTTACATCCACCAAGAACAAGGGAACCTCTCATGCGCACCGATCTATCACCCGGCGAGTGCTAGGCGGTCTGAAGCACGTGAGGGGAGCCGAGTCTCTCTTTTATGTGAGTTTAATGTCCAAGGCATCATTCATGATCTTGAATTAGTGATTTAAAGGACATGAAAAAGCTATAGAGCTCAGAACGGCTTCTATACCCTTTCAGTCATATCAAAAGTAAAATTTCTTAACAAAATTAATAGAATTAGGAAGTTGTAAATCCAAAAACATACTTAACATTCAAAGTAGGTTCATGATTATACAAGAACAAAAGCATAATAGAAATATGCAGATACTACAGAGAAAGGGTCTTAATACAATTGTCATGGTAACCTTATCATATTCATTCATAGCATTACTTATAAAATATTACAGAAGGGGAGACCATAGTCATGTGCCATATCAAGATCCATACATGTATGCTCACAACACAAAATTCTCATTCCCTATTCCCTCATTACATCCTTCCTATAATCATCTACCCTTTTTATCCCATAGTTCTCGCAGTAATTTTGTAGATCTCCGCTTCCTTCCTCTAGTTCCCTCTTTCTTTGCTAAGTGCACATGTATAAATAGGCATATGAGCTCTAACAAACTCCTCTACAGCCTTAGATCTGGCCTAAAGTGTCAAGGTGTGGATCACCTCAGGTGCATGCCTCTCTATGTCATGATTAGCTTTTTATATCTTCCTATCGCAAGGTATATTCCTTCTAGGACACCCTTTTGCAGGCTGGAACCTTATCCAAATGGAACATGTTCTTCATGTGTTCTATCTAAAAGGCCAAAAACATCTAATTCTTGAATTGTGCTTTGTGGGCACGCATCCTTGGTTCTCCAAGAACCCCTTTTGAATCCTGCCTTGTGTGCCTTCACTTGTGCACTCCCTCGGCCGTGCGTGCCTATGCACCTTTAAGATTTGGAAGCTATATTAGGGTCCCAACATTACCCCACACTTCACCTGTTCTCTACCCTTAGGAACCTTTTCAAAGAATGCAATACAAAAATGACAAGGCCTTGCCTTGGAAAAGAATGGAGGAGAGAATAAAGAATGGGGGAGAGAGAATATAAGGAGAACTACCTAAATAAGAAGAAGGGGAAAATTGCCTTGCAAGTGACCTCCAGCGTATTACATGTGTTGACTTCATCCTGCGCTCTTGTGTAAAGGTCGCCAACCAATGTGCTCACCTCGTTGAAGGTTAACCCTTCCCCTTTTGTTCCTTAGTGTGATCTTCCAAGGCATCCATCTTCCTCGTAATGACCTTGTAGAGCTCTTTTAGCGGGTTTTGATTGAGACCCATAGGATCTCAATAGCTTCAGACTTCTTTTCCACTTCAGCTAGGATCTTTTCTCACTCGGCTCTATTGCCTTTATTCTTTTCCCTAAAGTCCTTTAGCTTAGCCTCATCACTGGTAAACAACATGCTTGTCACCTTGTCCTGATCTACGTAATGGTCGTATGTGACCCTAGTGGTTTGTGTAGCTATTTTTACATCAGCGAGCACCTTGTTGTATTCAGCTATGAGTGCGATGACTTTCAACTTGTCCTCCTACTCCAAGTGTGCAGCTACATCCTCTACCGACTCCAAGGCCAAAGGCTGCCTTTCCATGGTGAGGATCCGAGTCAAGTCCTCAAGACACTCTAGGGAGGATCCATACTTTTGTGTGGGAGGGTTAAGGTTTGGGTGCTTCATGATAATAGCCTAGGAGATGAGCTCCACCTTCTTGGAAACTTCACGCACTTTAGCTTTCTCCTCTTGTAATTCTCATTGTAGTTGAGCGTGATCAAATTTTCAAGGTTGAGTTCCTTTGTTAGCTTAACTACTTCTTCCTTCCTCTTCTCCATCAAGTCCTCCAAGACTTTAACCCTATCATTTCTATAGAAGAGCCTAGCCTCAACTTCCATGGAGACTTTGTTGAGCATGTTACACACTTTCTCATCCGATAGTTGTTGCGTTTTTATAATGGGGTTGTACCCCTTTCCTTGAGACAATGCTAGTACCGATCCTTAGTTAACCTTGAACTCGGGCTCATCAAGGTGGGAGTCAAATGCCCATGATAGCATTTTTCTTGTGCATGGGTATCCACCCTCAGGATCAAAGGATTCCATGGTGGTTAGCTCTTTTTGGGCACGGTAATTTGGAAATGCACGTGTAAAAATTTCTTTGGGGTCATCAACATATCCCATCATTACTCTTCCCCCTTTCATGCATTTACTCCCCATGTGCATGCCCTTGGGAATATTTATTGAAAGATTTGGGCCTTTTTGTGCTACCCACACACTTTTCCCTTTACTCATCCTTGAATTCACCTTGAGCACGAGCTCCACACTATGCTCGATTCCTCATCAACCAAGGTATTAATTATCTTCTCCGCATCCCTTGTTGTCTTCTCATCCACCTCCTCCTCCCGAGTGAGCTTGGGCATATTTTACTCCTTGGTACTTGCCCCCTCACTCCTTTCTTCACTCTGTGTGCCTTCCTCCTTACAAGATGAAAAACATCATTTGTATCTTTTGCTTCCTCTCCCTCGAATCATGGACATTAATTGGTTCTGATTTACCTCCGAGATATTCCTCTTCATCATCATCCTTTTTTACTATATAGGTGTTCAGTCATCTGTATCCTCGGACTCTATTTCTTCCATCCCCTTTTCTTCTTTCTCTTCGGAAATTCTGGAGTCGGGGATGTGGTATTTTCTTCATCATCGAGGATTCTTCTGAGGTGGTGGCTTCCAGTTGCACGGGGTTTTATCCTTGACCACCATCCTCCTCTTCTTCTGGACATAGGTACTTGGCCCCTGTGGTATCTACATTCTACTTCTCCACCGCCCTTTGTTCCTCTTTCTCTTCCCTCTCCTTGTGCTTTGGTGCGGGCTTCTTTCTACCAATAGGGTCATCTAGGATGGATATCTCATTCTCCACGTACGTGCCTTTTTCAAATTTTGGCCTTATGCGCAGGTAGATCCTAGCAGCAACGCTCTTAGCAATAGGTAAGGTCAAAGGCCTTACAATGTGCACATCATGCGACACGTACCTTTCAATGTATGCACACTTCTTTGGGTAGACTAGCTTCTTCCTCATTTCCTTGTGCTCTCTGTCCAGGGTGGACAACTCAAGGTTTAATTTCTTCGACTCCTTGTATCTGTTTACTCCTGCTTGGAAAAATTGGGTAGTAAATGAGAATGGGAGTTTGCACCATGGACTCCAACTACTATCCACCAAAATGAACCTGCTAATGCGGAAGTCTTTGAGTAGACCGTGAACTCTTCTTCTCCTTTGGTTAGCATGGGGAGTTGTTCAAGGATCCCCGAATGTGTTCCTAAAGCACGTATACCATTTGTTTAAGCACACCTTATGTACCCATGTCATTGATTCACATGTGTATTTCTAAAATTTCTTCGTAGGTGAGGGATCTTGAACAAGGTACTCCCACACATGTTTTTGAGATGCATCGACACCTCGATTTCGAGAACGTAATTGTCAACAAAATTTTTCCAAATAAGATCTTTCCTCCCTTCTCCACGCTACTTATGATTTCATCTACTATGTATTGGGAGATGTTGTATACGGTGCCTTTTGTGACCTTCTATAGGCATTCGAGACATGGCTTTCTCACCTAGGTTCACTTGTCTTGTCCATTCAGCTTGGAGACAAGGTGTGCATCCATCTTCATCACCGGATCGCTAATATCGATACATCATAGTACCTTGATACCTTCTTCAATTCTGGGATGCTATGGTTTCTTTGATTTCCTCCTCATCTAGGAGGTCATCTATGAGAACGTCCTTGTGAAGTGTGAAATTAGTTGGGGAGTTATGTGCATTTTGTGCCCTGCGAAGTAGAAGAAGTCTTTGTGTACATGCATCATCAACCATTGGTACAAGTGCTCGGGCTTCCTAAAATATGGTAACTCGAAGAGTTGGAGAAGCCCTACCTTCTCCATTTTCACCTTGACCATGTCGCTGTAGATCGGCAACCCGTCAGGTGTTCATTTATTTGTGGGTCACACCAACTCCAACGCCATTTCCTTCATGATCATACTTGACCGGTGATTTTAGTTGATCACAACCATATTTCTTATGTGGGACTCCCACTCTTGCCCTATAAAAATCCCATCCGGTATTGCATCTCTCGAGTACCATTCCTCATTTGTATCCAAGGGTATTGTTATCCAATTTTGCACACATGGCAAGATTGGACAACAGGGTCCTATCACGTTCAAAATGAAAATAGTAGTCCCAGGAACCCATCTCCGGTTATTATCAAGATACAAAAATTAAAAATAATTCTTAAATTGCATATGAGAGATCACCTAGCATCGAAAGGCACCCAGTTTATCTCAACTCAGTGAAGAGTTCGGGGTCGAGTTGATAGAGAATCCGGTGTCAAATTGATAGTCATCTCAGAAATCATCTCGGTAGAGACTCTCAGTTGTAAGAGCTCGACGATGGTCTTGTTAATGCAAAATATAGCTCGTTGAAAATTGATGAATGAAAGGAACTGTACAAGGATCTCTGTGGAGATCGATGCAAAAAGATCTGAAGGCCAAGTCAGGGAGAGTCAAAGTCAACATGATGCCAGGTTTAATCGATTAAGACAATGCTCGACTAACCACTTGGGAGAATTATCTTGTTTGACCAAGATGATATGAAATTATGTAGATATGGGAGGTTCAACATCATTGAATCTCAGGTTTGTAATTACATAATGGAAGGACTTCTATCGACCAGGAAGATAGTATAAGCACCATCAAATACCAATGTAAAATTGAGTCAAACCGACATCTTAAAAAGAGCTATGAATTATAATGGTGTTCAGACCTTCCTCGGCCGAGTATTCGGTGCACAGGCAGCAGGCATGTTGCAGTATAGTAAGAGTTCTTTTGAGCACTTCCAACAAGCAGGTTGTCCAACTATGTTGTTATCTATTTAGCATCGAATGCATCCTCAAATTTGGGATTTTCCTTCAAGATATTTTTATGAAAATCAATTAAGTGACAGTGAGAGTATTACCGGGAGACCTGATGAAATTTATTACAAAGATTCTCTATCGAGATCTTACTTGTTTTACGATGTAACTCATGGAAGTGGATCTCATAAAGGTGGAGCTGTTTCATATCAGAATATTCATGGAGCATAATTTTCTTTGCAATTATATGAGCATCTTCAATGAGTCACTAAGTTGGCAGGCATAAAGGTTTCTGTTGGAATTATCACACCTTACAAGCTACAGCTGAAATGTTTACACCGAGAGTTTGATGTTATCCTCAAATCTGATGAAGGAAAACTCGGCAGGAGAAAAAATCATGGGGATCCCGCGCGCTGGTGGGAATTGTGGAGATAAGGAACGAACTTGCCAAGTTTGTGTGGCGAAGCTGAGGCCGGGGCCCGTGGATTAATGTGTCCAAGCCGTTATGCGGGGATTTGGAGCTAGTATGCCAAGGTCGGAAATTTGATGATGGCGGGCCAAACATTTGTTAATCTGTATTTGAGGTATGAATGGGGGAACTCAGGGAGTACACCGCCAAGTGGAAATATTGGGTTGGTAAACCATGATCAAACTTCCGTGAATGGGAGAAATCAGATCAAACTGCCAAGAACAGAAATATTACGATGGCTATACAACATGATACTTCCTTGCGAGCCGTGTAAACAGGATTGGAGCACGTTGTGCGAGTCACCAGGAGGATTAATAAGACAGTTGTGAATTGGAGTGAGTCATGGAGAAAACAACACGACATGATACCAATTTCAGTGGAGGCTACAGGCCGCTCGTCTCATTATGCAGATATTTGTTAAATGATACCGAGTAACATGGCGAGTGGGGGTCTGTGCTTGCAGTTCGAATGCGTGGGAAAAGGAGAACATTTTGGGTTTAGCCTGAAGAATCACTCGGTTCACCACTATGAGGAAAGAAAGTGGTTTCATATCAGACCCAACCAAGGCGATGCATTAATGGCTCAGTCATGGCTCATGTGTGAAGAGTTTGACGGGAAAGCAATGCTGAAAACTCATCCAGATGGAAAGGATGTGAGAGAAACTCCCACGCACCAGGCAGTTGACATGTTGCAGTTTAGTAGAAGCCTTTTGAATGCTTCCAGCAAGCAGGTTGTCCAACTGTGTTGTTATCTGTTCAGTATCGAATGCATCCTCAAATTTGTAGGCTTATCCTTATTCTAAACTCAGATCGAATAGCAGCTGCAGGAAACAAATATTCACTACCATGTACGATGGATTGGAGTCACGCTATTCAAGGCTTCATAAAATTTCCCTGAATCAGGAGATGAAGGTTTATTACGGTGCAGAATGAAACGATTCATATTGCTCAACATGTTTTCTCCTAGAAATGAATTGAATGTGAAGGTCAGCTCTGAAAATACCTGGTTGGCCGTTTTGCATGCTACATCCTTGTTACTTGTAAATGGTCTCTTTGAGAAACTCTGAGGGCAATAAGCAATATTTATACCCTTCCATTATGTACGTCCAATCAGACAATAAAAAGTATTCCTTTACCAGGTTCAGAGAAACTTGTTTTTAACAAATGGACGATTATACTGTAGTTTCTAGCTAATTTTAGCTAGCTTATTTCTATTAGCTTTGATCCACGACTAAGGAAGAATTCATATGGTTGTTACCTATACATTTTTCCAAGGTCCTCTTGGTTGCCCCAGTGGTTCAATGTATTTTTTGAAGGGCTTCTTTTATGTGTTGCAAATCGTAACATAAAGGATCTTTTTAGTTTCTAGAAAAATGAGTATATTGTGTAGCTCATAGCTACCTATGCCATACTAAGATCCCAATAGTGGCATAATTGTTGATTGGAGCCGAGATTGCAGAGTGCATTGCCAAAATACCGAAGGACTCAATGCAAAAGATCCGATTGCCAAAGTGAGGAAAGAGTTAGTGTGGGGTTCAAAATTGATTGCAACACCGAGTTAGAGGATTCGAAACTCACCGAGTTGAGATTTGTCAGGGAACTCTATCCACATGGACCCCCTCCCTTCAAGTCAAATGGGTCAACGGGGGGTCCCGACATTATGTTAATTAAATTAATATTTTTATTTAAATATTTTTATAATAATATTTATTATTATTATTTAAATATTTTATTTAAATATTATTTTAATTAATTGAGAAGACTAGGTCATCAGGAAATTAATGACCCATGATGGAACCTTCTCAGGTGGTTCAACTAACTGTAATAAATACATCATGGGCCTTCATTTTAGGAATGTAATTATGACCATTTCCTCTTCTTTCTCACATATTCTTCTATAAATGTAAGTTGGAAGCTCATTTCAAAGGGTTCAATGCAGTTGCATAAGTTGAGACGAGTTAGATATCTCAGGCGAGTGTATACTTTTCAAGAATCCTCTCTCTTCTGCAAGTTGTTCTTGTGTGTTGAGAGAACTTTCAAGCCTCCTCTTCAAGACTGTAATGGAAACTATTGCCTCTTCTGAATGTATGATGCATTGTGCATGTTATTGAAGAAATAAAAGTGTGTGTTTTGTGACTAATCTCGGTCCTTTCATCCTTTTATGCTTCTTTGTGCCTTTCTCGTACTTGCAGGTACACTGTGTAAGTTTAAGTTTCTATTACAGGTTCTTGGAGTTTGTGCTTATCAAGTGGTGGAGTATTGCATGCAGTTGAATTATGGTGTCTGTTCACCCTTCTTGAGTTCATCCTTCTTCACTGAGAAACTGGTATATTTCTCGGTCTGATAAAGTTTAACAAAGGGAATGCGTGTCTCTTAGTTTGTGGTATCATGTACCCTCTCTAAGTTGCAGTAGGTGAAGTTGACTGTGGTGCACACACCCTCTTCAAATTAACCCTTCTGAGTGCGGAAACACCCTTTATTTGGTGCATCACCATCCCTAGTATAGTTTCATTTCGTAAATCTCTTTCCCTAAAACCCCATGAAAATGTTAGCATAGGACTAGATAATCATTTTTGTTACACTAGGAGTAGTACGAGTACTTAGTTTAGGAAGAGGAAGCCGACCTTCTTCGGAGGTTCACCTCGAGCCCAAGTCCCACAGCTTGAGAGGTGATCCCATGTGTCCCAATCACACCGAACGTCCTATTCACATCCTGGCCATTTGGAGGGTGTAGTGATTTGGCGACAACAGGTATTTCTTCTTTCCTTTTCCTTTACCCTTTCCCTTCTTGGATTGTTGTTGGTTTACCAACTGGTTTCATGGCCTTCATTTAACCCTTTAATTTCATTCCTTTGTTAACTTTATGGGTTGTTTGAAAGTCTTCCTCATGTGCCCCATGCCCTTAAGTACAAACCCTAATCTCATATTTTTCTCCTTTGATCACGGTGCTTCTTCACAATGTTCCACACACCCGTGAATCACTTCTGCTCTAGTTTGTAAATCCAACAGACTGATTGCACTTATTTTTTTGGGATTTTCCTTTGCACGAGTTAGTTCTCAAAACCCTAGCTCTTAAAATAAAATCACTCTTCTTGTGTTTGTAAAGTAAAATAATGAAATGCCCACTCTTGTATTTATAGCTTTTCCCACTTTTACACATTTAAGGCTAGGCTACCTACCATCGTATGATAATGTTTAATGTGGTCTTTTAAAAAAAAATTGACTTCAGTGCTTCTCCTTACATGCCCAATCCTTGCATGAAATTGTTTTCCACCCATGCCCAATCCTTGCGTGAAAATTTTTCCACTTGTGCCCAATCCTTGCGCAAAATTTTTTTCCAACCTTTTGGCGTGCAAACAATCCATCTTGATAGAAGAATCTTGTGCACGTGTTACCGGCACCAAAGGCACTTCTTCCATCCTCATGATTCTTGCTTTCGCCTACCTCGTGTTTTTGCACTTTTTCTCCTTTGTACGTGGATTTCCAATGTAACCTTATTTTGCCACCGACCCAAATCCTCCTAGTAGAATAACTCAAATTTTCTCTTCATCACCTCACCCCACACTAAAATGATGCGTGGTCCTTTACGCATTCATAAGTCAAAAATTAATAAGGTTACCGGTGCCCAAGGCGCAAAACAAAACAACAATGCGAAAGGGAAATACAAGAAAGGAAAATCATAAAAGGAAATTCTAAATGAACTGGTAAAACTACCTTATTTACAAACACCAAGAAGCATTATTTATAATTGGGCTTCACCGTACTCCGTTGAAGTGTCTAGGTAATTTTGTTCCATCCGGCGCTTTAATGGCGGCATGCATGCTCGAATCAAGGATGTATGAATTTACATAAGGACCCAACCAATGCACCTTGACTTTCCGAGAATGGTGTAGTAATTTTGAATCATATAGCAATATCATCTAGCCAACGTCAAACTATTTGTTCTTAATATGGTGGTCATGCCATGCCTTTTGCTTTGCCTTCTCAGTTGTTTGGCTCCATCTTGCTAGTGAGCACCTTTCATCTAACTTCATCAATGCATCTATTCTTTGTTCCAGCACTTGCTCATCATCCAACCCTCATGTGCGTGCTATATGCATAGATGGTAGCATGAATTTGACAGGAAAAACTGCTTCCACACCGAACACTAATTGAAATGGTGTGGCCTTGTTCAATCTTTTATACGTTGTTTTGTATGCCCAAAGAACTGCTGACACCTTGTCATCCCAATCTTGCCTACCCACATCACATATCTTAGTCAATGTGTGACTAAGGATTTTGTTGAATGCTTTTGCAGTCCCATTTGCCTAGGGGTGATAAGGGGTAGTCTTGTGATGGGCTACCATGAATTCTTCAATAGAATCCTGATGGTTTCATTTAAAAAGTGAGTGCCCCTATCACTTGTTAAACTTAATGGGCACCCATACCTGCTTATAATGTTCTCCCACAAAAATATAGCAGTGTGGTGTGGTGTAATCCTTAGTGGGCATGGCCTCTGCCCACCTTATTAGATAATTAGTGCGATTAATGATATCTCGTGAGTTAGTCCTTCACACATGACTAGTGAGATTGGTCCAAAAAAATCTATTTCCCGTTTCTCATAAGGTTCCACTGCTTGTGATGGGGTGCAAGGGCATATCATCCCTTTTTCTAAGTTTTCCAAGGCGGCGGTGGTCACGGGCCTTGTAAAACTCAATGCAATCATAGTGAATCATCTCCCACCATAGTCCAACGACTAAGATCTTGTGCGTGGTTGTATCCCCCACATAGTGTCCTCCAGTAATCCCACCATGGGCTTCTTCTATTATGGCCACACGTTCATGTTCTAATACACACCGGTGCAAAAGCTCATCATGGCCCATGTTATACAAATCCCCATTGAACAACATGTAGGGTGCAGTGCATATGGCTAACCTTTTCTTTTCCAATGCATTCATCCCTTTGAGTGCCACGCCTTCCTTGAGAAAAATAGAAATGTATTCTAACTCTGAGGGCATGTGCTGCAACCTAATTAGTTGTGCATCTGACATGGTTTCCTCGATACTTTACACGTCCTCTCCCAAATCAATCCTTGATAAATGATCCGGCCCACAATTGTTCTTTCCCGGTTTTACCACCACTTTGAATTCAAATTCCTAAAATAAAAGTACCCAATGACATATGCACCCTTGCAACACTACTTTGTTTACTAGATACTTCAAGGCCATATGGTTAGTGTAGAATATGAAGGATTCACCAATAGATATTGTCTAAATTTTTGGAGCACATAGATCATTGACAATGCCTCGCACTCGGTCATTGTATAATTCTGTTATGCTAGTGTCAACTTTCTACTTGCAAAACACAAGGGATGATCAACAATCCCCTCTCTGGTTGAGTAAGAATGGCTCCCATTGCTATACCAAAGGCATCCACATGGACATGGAAAGGTTTATCCTATGATGGGAATTATAGAATAGGTGTGGTGATAAGCCTTTATTTTAGAGTGTCAAATGCCCTCTGCTGCGCCTCTCCCCATTGAAAGGCACTCTTATGTCTGAGCAATATTTCCAAAGGCACGATGATCTTGGCATATCCCTTAATGAACTTTCTATAGTACCCAGTGTGTCAAGGAATCCGCGTATGGTGCTTTGGCTGGTGGGCTCCCTAATCCCACAATAATTACAACTTTCATGAGATCCACCAAGTAAGCCCTCTTTGTCTATGATATGCCCCAACAACGTTCCAAAAGGAGTTCTAAAGCCACATATCTTGATGTTGAGGGAGATCCTTAACTGCCGACATCTTTCAAACATCAATCTCAAGTTATCACAATGGTCCCTGACCAATCCATACACCGTCCAATCATCCAAATATACTTGAAGGAACTTGTGGATGAAGTCCTTAAATGCTTGTACCACTATGCGCAAAAATACAATGGGCACATTCCTCAACCCAAAGGTCATGACCGTGTATGCAAAGCTTCCCCACTCAGTGGCGAAAGTTGTCTTTTCTTGGTCCTCTTTGGAAATACTTACTTGGTGATATCTCGAGAATCCATCCATAAAGGAATAGACCTCACGCCCAACAACTCCTTCTAAAATCTCTTCAGTGAAGGGGGTGGGAAAAGGATCTATGATACAAATAGCGTTTAACTCCCTGCAACCCACACATATCCTAATCCACCCATCCTTCTTTATGCTAATAACCATTGGACTTATCCATTATGATTCCTCCATAGCCTTAATGATACCGAACACTATCATTTTGTCTAGCTCTTCTTTAACCCATACATGCATGTTGGGATTCATCCTGTAAGGCCTCTTCACGACGGTATTGCAACATCTTTCAAATTTATCCTCATTTACCCAAATGAATGGTGGATTCCTTTCAACTCATGGTATCCATGTGGGAATAAATCCTCAAATTCACGCAAGAGATCAATGATCTTTGATACTTCCTTTTTCGACCAGTAGTCCCCAATGATAGCTTCCTTGGGATCCTTCTCCGAGCTGATGTTAACTTTCTTGGTTTTGAGTGGTTCATGATATGTGCATGCACATGCATCCGCTCTGTCAACTACCTCACACGTCCCAACCAAATGGTTGACATTCAGGCTCTCCATCTCCTCTCCATCAATAACGTATACCATCTTTCCTTTCTCCTTTTCAGCACATGCACACTTGAATTATATGTCTTCTAGTTCCTCCTCTTCAAACTGTGCTTCCAAGCTAGGTCCACCAAGTAAGTCTACTAATCTATCTTCCACCATGGCACAATCCCCCAGAGTGAGGCGCTTGATAGCCTACAATGCCTCATCAACCGGTTTCTTGGTACTTCGGTACTTGAATGTGTGAACTAGGTCAGCCGCTAATTCCTGCCAATTTCTGTCTGGTGGTGAGTTTCAGAATGGATGTACTAAGCACGTGCACAACCTTGTAGTGTTGAATACAACTTGTGCACCAAAAGGGAGGGTGGTAAAGCTTCCCCACCTTCTCCCTAGACCCTCTCACATCTTTGGGATGTGGGAAGATGTGGGTTCATTACAATTGTAATATTTGATAATGGTGGGTATATTGCTCCTTGAGAATTGGATAGTGAGCGCAATTCTAGCCTCATGTCATTCCAACAAGTTTTCACTATGCGCAGTCCACCACCCTTACTACGTGCCTATCAAAACATAACCTAGTATGCCTTGTCACTCATCCTCCCTCCATTGAGCTTCCATTTCTCTTAAAAATACCTTAGGGTATGCATCCCCAGAATACTTGGTTATTGCCTTTCCTCCAAGGAACCAAACTATACACGTCAGAGTTACCCTAGTCACCGATCCTTTTAGATGTCACCCAATCATTTCATAAGTCCCATGTGCCCAATTATTGCATGCTATAGTAGTAGTATCACTGATAGATTGAGCATCATCGAGCTGGATGACTCCTTCCGTAGGGTGGATGGTCTCTGGATCTCTTATGGAGCACACATATATTCTATCCAGGAATTCCTCTCCAAGGGGTTTAGTATAGGGTGTGGAATTTCCATCAGCAAGTGGTATAATCACCCTCTCTTCCTTGTTTTCAAAGCTTATGTACCCCTTGTTAAACAAGAGATTTGCATTATTCTTATAGCACCATGGGTGCCCAAGTAATGTTGGGAAATTATCTACCTCGGCAAGTGCCAAGACTTCAAAATCCCCAGTGAACTTAGTCCCCTGAATGGTAATGGTTGCATCCTTCAAGACACCTATGGGCATTGCCTTTGTCTTATTTTCCATATACAACACATTTGAAGATGGTTGTAATGCAGGTCTTCCCATTTAATGCCAGGCATCCAAAGTGAGAACATTAACCTCCATGCCTATGTTAATGAGGATGTTGCTAAGCAGCCATCCATCCACTACTACGTTCAAGGTGATCTCTTTATCATAATCAAGGTTGTGAGGTGGGAGGTTTGCCTACAGGATTTACCTTTCATGTTCTTCCCCAGTGTGCGGCACCTTTTCTCTCAACCATGCTCCTAGCAGGGGAATAACATTCTCTTGCCTTAGTAGTTTACACACCTCCTTAACCTCGTCCAAGTCATCCTTTGGTGCTTCTACTAGTCTTCTTTGCTCATATTTTCTAGTTTGCTCTTTTAAGCATTGGATCTCCCCTTGTAAACTTTGAATTACGTCCATGGTTTCCTGGTAGACTTCTTTCTGGTGAGCTGGGTTTGGATACTTCCCATGTACTACTTCTTCTCTTGAAACCAGAGGTCTCTGCCTAGGTGCTTCCCTTGTGCATGCGGACTCCACCCTTGTTGTTACCATAATAGGCTCTAGTTCTGATTCACGTATTACTCACGGGAGCCATTGCGCGTCAGCCTTCTTAATACTCACCATGGCAGCGCCCTTATCCTTCCGGTGCTACTGACTCATATGTTTGTATAACTCCAGGAACTCTTTGTACTTATGTTTTTTCCACACCAGGAGCATTGTAGAAGATCTGGACATTTGCGCTTATAATGGTCTGTGGCTCCACAATTAAAGCATGTTCCACGTGGGAACTCACTTCTTCCCCACGGTTACCATGGCCATGAAATCCTCCACAAAATCCCCTTCCACGTGCACCTCCATCTTTGTGTTCTTCATACCAATGCTCATCTCCTTTGGAACTACTGGCAATGCCAGTCTGGCACACACCAAGATCAATTGCCTCATGAATCTGGTCAATCAACCTACGATCCTTGGTGTCATGTGTGGTTGAGGTACATATCTTGTAATAACAATATACATTTTTACAGATCACGCGTTGTAAAAGGGGGCACCTACTCGCATCATGGTCCCTGTGAGATATCTCACAATTTACCGCTACGGTGCATACTGCCTTCCGAGTACATATCCTACCATTATCCTTTATGTGTCCTTATATGTTACAATCTATGCACCACATCCCACTGTGAGTCTCTGGGACTATGCTGGAAGATAATTTCTCCAACTACTTAGCCATGGTAGTGATATGAGCCTCTAGAAATGGGCTAACACCAGTGTTAACACTACCAACTACCTCAGCATGCAAAGCAGCTTCCAACACTTCGCGCGGGTACGTGAATGTTTTATGAGACAAAGCCCTCCTAAAGGGTGTAATCAACCCTCCAAAAAACCACTGAGCATGTTGTGAAGGGTGGATATCATAAGACAATTTAGACAATAGAGTTTTAAAGCACGCATCATATTCCCACATGCTCTCTGCCATTCCCTGTTGGATTTCTTTGAGAGAGATGATGCTCTTCTGTTCAAACTTAGGTATGTGGAATTCTGCAAGAACGCATTCTTCAGAGCGGTATAATCCAAAATAGTATGATGAGGGTCATACTTTCTATACCAATTATGTGCATGTCCTTGCAAGGTTGTTATAAATTGATTGGCCTTTCGATCCTGGGTCATGATCCCCTTCGTGCGCCATAGCAGCTCACACTTATGCACATGCTCTGTGGCATCTTCTATCCCACTATAATCTGGTAAGTGCAGAGACATTTCAAAGAAAACTTGAGGAGGTGGCTGAGGCCCTTGTCCTCCTGATCCAGTCCCTTGGTTTCCTTTAGTGTTTCCTCCTCCACCAGACCCACTAGATCCTGAGCCACTAGCTCCACCACTTCCACCTCCAGATCCTCCTATGTTAGGTGGGGACTATGTTTGTTGTGCCAAACATTCCCGTCATCCCATTTGAATTTCACACCGATAGTTTGTGAACTAGTGCCACTCCTAGTCGTATTTCCCCGACCACTTCCTAGTGTGCTCCCAAAACAACCTGTATATGTGCCTTGTCCAAACATTCCACCAAATACTGGAATAGTGTGTGAATCCATAGACGTCCCAAATGAGAAGTTGTATCTTTTGGGTGCCAATCGGTTTCTTCCATTGATATCAAATGGATCAACTGTAATTTTTCCTTATTTGAACAAACCAAGTGCCAAGGTTTAGTTGCTAAGTGGGGTCAGATGCACACCAACAACTCTTCTTTCTCTACATGACAAACTCTCATTAGAATCCGCAAGGTTTTCTCTCCTGCGCTTACCAAGATGGGGTATCACAAACTATTCGGGTTCCACATCCTCCGCATGAACCTCTACTCCTTTCCACCATGTCTGGCTCCAAAGCCCACTTATAATCCCACGTTGTCTATCGATCTCCCTTTCACGTGCTTTGTTATACTTGAGTCGTCTCTCCTCCCTTTCCTTTTTAGTCATTATATCAGCCATCTTTCCCCAACTCTGGCTTCCTCGCCAAGCACTCAGAGTGGTTTAGCCGGCCATAGGAAATGCCTCTAAACCCATGGCTACTATCAAGATTTTGTTCGCAAGGGGGATAACACGTAGAAATGATCCTCTTGGCTCCCATAAAAACTCAAACTCAGCAACCACGGACATGAATATGTGGAAATTGCGTATTCAAAGCATGTAGTTAGCCAATACTCCCTTCCACTAGTGATCTATAGCACGGGTCCATGTTAGATTAACATCTTATAAGTTCTGGTATGTGTCTTGGGTCCAAGGGTATGACTTATAACCCCACCCTGATCTAGATGTATAAGCCGAGAGACATTCAAATAACTCTACTGGGAAACAGTAGAAGAAGGTTTCATACAACTCATGATAAAGAGTGTCTTCCACCCATCTTTTCATGTCAAACCTAGGTCCAGTATTGAATCTCTGAGTGAATTTATCCTCCGTGCTTTTAAACCAATCTTCAACACCTTCCAGGGTTAAGTGCTCCATCATCACTTTTTTCATAGACCATGATGTATGCCATGTTGCACTACAACTTCGAAAATATGTCTCAACAACGGAACCAAGATGTAGTCATTTTTGCACCCAACAAGAACAAGGGAACCTCATACGCACCGGCCTATCACCCAGCGGGCCTGGGCACTCACCGATGCGCACGAGAGGAGCCGAGTCTCTCTTTTATGTGAGTTTAATGGAAGGCATCATTCATGATCTTGAATTAGTGATTTAAAAGACATGAAAAAGATATAGAGCTCAGAATCGAGTTCTATACCCTTTCAGTCATATCAAAAGTAAAAGCGCTTAATAGAATTAATAAAACTAGGAAGTTGTAAATCCAAAAAAACTTAACATTCAAAGCAGGTTCATGATTATACAAGAACAAAAGCATAATAGAAATATGTAGATACTAGAGAAAGGGTCTTAATATAATTGTCATGGTAACCTTATCATATTCATTCATAAAATTACTTATAAAATATTACGAAGGGGAGACCATAGGCACGCGCTATATCTGGATCCATACATGTATGCTCACAAAACAAAATTTGCATTCCCCATTCCCTCATTAAATCCTTCCTATAATCATCTACCCTTTTTATCCCATAGTTCTCACAGTAATTCTACAGAGCTCCGCTTCCTTCCTCCAGTTCCCTCTTTCTTTGCTAAGTGTGTGTGTATAAATAGGCAACTGAGCTCTAACAAAATCCTCTGTAGCCTTAGATCGACATGAAGTGTCAAGGTATGGATCACCTCAGGTGCATGCCTCTCCATGTCATGATTAGCTTTTTGGATCTTCCTATTGCAAGGTATATTCCTCCAGGAGACCCTGTTGCTAGGCTGGAACCTTATCCAAATGAAACACGTTCTTCATGTGTTTTGTCCAAAAGGATGAAAATAGCTAAGTCCTGAATTGTACTTCATGGGTGCACATCCTTGGTTCTCTAAGAACCCTTTTTGAATCCTGCCTTGCATGCCTTCACTTGCGTGCTCCCTCCGGCCATGCGCGCATATGCACCTTTAAGATTTGGAAGCTACATTAGGGTCCCAACAAGTGCCATGTGTCACTGTCTTGCTCATTGTGGAAATTGATGTCCCTCACATCCCTGAGGTTAGGGACATCAAGCATGGAAAAATTCACCCAAGCCCTACCTGTGCATATCTTTTTGAAATTTTTCCAAGTGCCACTTTTTTGCTTCTAACTTCTAACAGTTGTGTGTGCACTTCATTCCTCCATACTTCCTCTGCAACTTTCTTCCATCACTCCACCATTGCAAGAAATCAAACTAGACCTGATACAAAGTCACTCCCCTCCCACTCCATGAAATCATGCAGGTCTTAGAAGGAATCCTCATCAAACACAGAAGGAGAAGCACAGAGCACAGAAGGAGAAAACGAAGAAAACTCCATAGCCATGAAATGAGAAGTTGAAGAAATCTCCCAAACAGATGCATGAAACAACAAGATATATTTTCTGCTCATTCCTCTACCTAAGGCCATCAAGAAGACACCTTCAAACTCCCCCATGTGTGACAGAGCATCCACAATGAAGAAATCTCCTTTTCGGCTCAACGAAGAAAGAAGTGGGATTTCTGTTAAACTAGTTGTCGGATCGAAGTAAGATTGCACGTGAAGCACAAGAAGAAAAAACACACATCAAAAATACAATTTTATTTACAAATGGAGGAGAAATTTAGACCTGCAATTTTGAGGTCCATTAATGGCTGCCGTACCTAGAAGCACCTTTGCCAAGTCTCCGAAAATTAAAACTTAAAAATCTCTTGGATTATTAAGCGAACGGGCCCAAAATTTCAGAGGGATGATATTGGGAAAGGGCCCATATCAAAAAACTTTGTTCCACATCAATCTGACTCCCAGAGGAAAAATTTCTAAAAATAGCAGGTCTATAACATAAGAACTGCTATTTTGGGAACGTCATCGATAAAAGAACCTGCGAAGAAGACGAAGACATTGGAGGTGCACTACAACTAAGAATCCACTAGAAAGGACATTTTTGGCATTTACTAAAAATACTAAGTGTGCCATCGAGCACCAACTAAAAATAGAAAGTTGATCTAGAAGGAATGAGGAATGCAAGGATAAAGAGGAAAACTGAGCTGTAACACCCAATTGAAGATCGGGGACCTGATTTATCATACTTACTAGAAATAGTAAGTTGATTTTTATAAGGGAGATATGAATCCAAAGTGGATGGGCTAGAAGCCTTCTCAGGATTACAAAAGGAGAAAAGTTAGAGAATGGAGCCAAGTTCACTATAGCAACTCATCCTTTGGCATAATTCTTCTTCTTCTTTTTCTACTTCCTCTTCTATCTCTCTCTCTCTTCGCTCCTCATACGACACTTTCTCTCTTCAATGTTATATTTTTACGTTGAGGGTTGCAATTTTAATATGACTTAAATGAATTTAGAAATATAATGTAAATTAAGTTGCTTTGCTATTATAAATGGGACTTAAATATTTATAGTGGAATATGAATAGTCTTAAGTCATATTATGGCATATGGAGGGTCATGAGGAAGACGATAAGTCACCTCTCATTCTATAAATTGTAACGCCATTCCCATTTCAAAGGGTTGGTGATTGATTTTGTAAACTCAAGAGTGTATTGAGAGAACAAAGGAGATAGCCAAATTCTTCCATTCCCCTCCACTCTCAAATTTATTCCATTCCCTCACTATGTACAAATTCTACTTGAGCTTGAATAAAGGAAAAAGGAATTTTAGCCTCTTTGATTGAGGAGTTTATTGGTACTTTGTGTTCATTAAGCTCTATTTAGTCTTGTCACTATTTTGCAAATTTGTTTTCTTCTGAAATTCAAGTGCATGTGATGAAACTTCTGACTGGTGTGTGCAAGTCTCTAATTTTCTACTTGCAACATTGGTTCTCCTACCTCCATTCTCACTCCCTTTCCCATTTCTAGAAAAATTATTCACTAGCAAGAGATTGCTATCTTTTCCATAGGGTCAGTGGAGTGTCCCTATTAGATCCTTGGTTGAAAGGCCACCACAGAAATCCACCTTTTCACGTGCATACATATATGGAAGCTACATCGGTTAAGTAGAGGGACTTAGATTCCCAAAGTGTTGGAAAGAAATCCACAAGTTTGTCCACCTGAAATTTTTTCTCACTAACAAGCTCCTTATCCTTCAAAATCAATCGTCGTTAATCTCTGTTAGAATGCATTGGCTGAGATACGTTCACTCTATGTCAAGCCCATACTTATATCGATTGACTTGGAACTAAGATTGATCTGAACTTACCACCTCCTCGAGCTAGCACTCCCACAACTCGGTATTAGCATGCCTAAGGTTATCAAGCTCTTTAACTTATAATTCCTACCATCTTAATTGTTAAAGACACCGTTATTAACACGTTGATGCAAAATCACGGCACCCTTGGATACAGATCAGGTTTCTAAGTTGATCTTCAGGCATCCAGTGTGATTGCACAACATTGAAACCTTTCTCCAAGTGTGGGACTTGCAGAAATGAGAAAGGAATCTCTAGAGAAGGCTGGTTCCTACTCCTAAACTACCTGCCACAAGCTATTCCAGTGCAGGAAAGCTAATCTAATCCTAATCTAACCATGCCAAAGAGACAGAGAGAGAGAGAAAGGAAAAGAACAAAAGCCTACACTAAAACGGTGATACACCAGAGAAGGAGAATGTTGGACATCTATCAAAACTACCATGTAACAAAGAGAGGTGAGCAATGGGAAGGATGGACAGATGCATCACAGGCCCAAGGATAGATTTCACACTAGAAAATGTCCCAAAACTCCATGAACACAGCTCCAAACCTGCAATGAACATTCAAACATGCACAAATACCTGTAATGAAGAGAGGCAAGAGGAAAACAAGCAAAAAATGAGCAAGGATGGACAGATGCATCACAAAACACGTTTTGTTACTTCAGAAGTTTGCACAGAACATCATTTCATTAGTAAAAGGAAAAAAACACCATTACAGAGCAGGGAGGAGGTTCAAACTCCATTTTCAACCCTGGAGAAGAAAAAGAAGGGAGAGCGAGCCGAATAGATGAACAACTTGTAATTATTTTTTTAAAAATGAGCCAAATCTGGCTTTTACATTACATGGGTCGAGCCCAGGAGAAAGAAACATGGGAAAACATGCAAGCCCATTCCTCATTAACTGCAGATGCATTAAAATGGCATGGGGAACCTTACAAACCCATACCCTACCATATTTGACCGATTTGGAGGAGAATGCGACCCATTCTGCATTAATTTGGTCGCTGAAATGTCACTTCTGGCCATGAATACACGTCAGAGCCGTTTCTAAATTTTCTGTCTCTAAACTATACCAAAATTCAAGATTAACCCCAAAATCATGTAGAGAATCTTATAAAATTTCCGTTGATATAAAGAACATGAAAATCGAGCTCTAGATCGAAAGATATGTCGATCTAAAGATTTAGGCACAAAAGCAAGCGAAACGGATTTTTTTAAATTTCTTCCGCGCTCCGCCACTGGATGACATGTGGCAGGCTTTGGTTGGTGTGAGGGTGCGGGGACATATTTTACCTTTTAGTCCTTTGGCTAAGACTTTTCCCAAATTCTCCAAGTCCTCCTCGAGCTCCGCATTCCTTGTTCCATAGGACACGTGTCCTCTTCGATTGGCTCTCGGGCTCGCCGGATTTTTGCGTGCACCGCATCCATTTGTCCCGGATGTCCCAGGTCTTTATGCAGGACAAATTCTTCCAGATTCACCTAATTCAACCAATTCGTGTCCCTTTGTCCCACATGTCTTGAACTTCTTAGTGCAAAAGTTCTCCTTTTCGGCCGAACCGCCGGTTCAAGGCGTCCTTCGCGTCCTCACGGCCTGGATGTCACGAATGTTAGTTGATTTTATTCTCCTTCGGCCGAACCATCTTTTCACGTCCCTCAGGTCCCAAAGGCCTGGATGTTCCTTTGCTCTGCTGCAGATCGCTTGGCGGCCTTTCGGCTGATTCACGCCCAGATGTCCCTCACGTCCCGACTTTTGCGAGGACTAGGACTTAGCCATTTTTCGTGATTTTTTTCGGCCCAAGCTTGCTTTTGCAACTTTTTCACCTTTTCTCAGAACTTTCTCTTTTCAACCTGGGTAGGAGAGTTAGAAAAAATCTGAGGGGACCCTAGAAACATGATTCTTTCCCTGAATCAATCTATTTGCCTAGGACTTGAATATTCTGATGCATGTTATCAAAATTACCCTGGGGGTGAATTTTGGATAACAATTTGGCGACTCAGCGGGGTCATCTGCCTGCTAGGTGAATGATCAGTAGCCTGAAGCAATCCATTGGGCATGGAGTCATGAGTAGTAGCCTGAAAACTGATCTGAACTTTTAAAAACTTCCCTCTGAGCCACTTGAAAACCCACTGAACTTAGAGTTGTTCTCACCAAAATGCGACTGAAATGAACTGTGCAAGAGCAAAACCAGCACCACAAAAACTTTGTACTGAACTGAAAATCATACATGCTCCAAATGGAACATGCAGAGTGTGCACAAGCACTTCTTCTACTGAAAGAAAACCTACCTACTTTACTCTAAGCTGAAGCAAAGGCAAGCTAAACAAACCTGCAAAGTGGCAGCCATGCAATTGATTTGGAGCTGATCATGGCTATTAGGATGAGTGGAAAATCAACAAGAAGCTGGTATTCCACCCAAATCATCAAGGTATCAGCTGAAGGAAAATTCAATACCTCTTTTAGTTGCTCTGCATTTGGATTGAAGAGGTATGACAGCTGATCCTTGGTACTTTGTAGCTCACCCTCATGCTCAGAAGCAAGCATGACTGGTTGTGACTTCTCCTTTGGCTCCAATGAAGCCAAATACCTGATTGGGCAAGGTCCGATCCATTTGATATGCCCATAGCTCTGATTTTCAACTCCAAAATGGAGTCTTCTTGTAGACCCTCAATGGATGGTGTGGAAGCAATGGTGAAATTCCTTTGTCCTTTCTCTTCCTCCAATGAAGAACATGAAAGATTAAAATCTTCCAATCTTGATTCCGAAGAGCTGTTATAAGATGCAGGCTGCTGCAAATGAATGTTCTCCTTCATGACAGTAGACTCTTGTGTTTGGAATGTGGATGATGAAAGAGAGAATGGTGGAAAGTCAACCGGCTCTTCTCCATCAAAAGCATCCTCAAAATCGACGAGATAAAGCGCCTCATGGCTGTCCTGCTGCAAATGTTCAACTTCCTCCATGGTGTCCTCTTGATCTGTAACTTGACCACCATGGTTTCTTTCTCCCTCCAACATTGAGTTTGAGAGGTCAAACTCCTCTTCAGCACTGGAACTTGAGAGAGGTGAAGTAGAAAGAAGAACTGAAGGTTCTCCTGTAGCCTGCTTTGTGCTCAGAGCTCTTGGATCTACAACTTTCTCCTCCACAGCTAGAATGTGCTCCTCTGCTGCTGGACCTGGAGCAACTTCTCCTTCCTCCAATGTTCGAAGACAATCTTGCTCTTGAATGAGCTCCTCCTCCAGCATGAATTTTGTTAAGTCAAACTCTTCAATCTACTGCTCTAGAGGACAAGTTGGGACTGCAAGATCTTCTTCTGCTGCAACAAAATCAGTCTTAACCACCATTTGTTCAACCTTAGCCTCTTCTGTAGGTTTAACCATCAAGGGGATCTTTTTCATCCCAAATTTAAGAGCCAAACTTACTAAGCTCTTAATCATTTCTTCTTTTCTTGGCTCTTCCTCTTGCTGTCCTTGATGACTGATTTTTGCAATTTGTTCTTCCCCACATGGAATTGGGAATGCAAGAGGAGGGGTGGGTTGCAACTCAATTGATTTGGCAATTTTTTGTGGTGGTAAAGGAGATGAAATCTCTTGTTTCTTTAGAGGAGGGGTATTTCTTTCAGCTCTTGTGGAGAGGATGACTGTTTGGAAGGAAAAAGGAAAGAAGAATTGAGGTGTGGTGGAAGACTGAGAGGTGAAGACATGGGATCAACATTTGGGACAACAGATGGAGAGTTTAAAATTTGCAAGTCCAAATGAGATGATCTTTGCTTGAGTAATCGGAAGAAAAAAACTAGATGATGGTGTAGAACTTACCCATTGACAAGGTTGTTCAACACCGAATGTATAGGCCTTTATTTCGCTTTGTCCATTGTGCAAGTTGGGGCAGCATCTTTATCATGAAGTCCACTTCTCTTGAGGGATGAAGTGTCTTGGAAAAGGACCTCCCCATGGACAAGGAGTCCTATGACCAATTCTGAAAGCTCTCATTTGAGTTGTTGCTCTGATCGCACCATCTTTACCTCCATCTTTTGGATTTTCTCCAATAGACCAACATCTTGCATCCGATTGTCTTTATTGCATGCGTACCGTTGCTCTTGGTGTGCTTCATGTCCGAACTGAATTTGCATTGTTGCTCATATGGGTATGCATACCGATCTTGAATCTGCTCAAAATGCTGATTTGGAGGATTTATAAAACATGTTGGAGGTGGAATATACTGTTGTTGTTGATGTGAATTCCATGATGGAAATGAAGTCATGATTGCACAACCTCATGGAATGGGAAAGAATGAAAGAGATGGAAAGAAGGATGAATGGGAATGGATGGAAAATGGGTCTGCAACTTCAGAAATGGGTTGCTGATCAGATGGAGTCACCAGATTTGTTTGTAAGTGCCTCCAAAGGCTGAAATCTTCACAGAAACACACCAACATGCAAAAGATGAAGTGGAAGACCTCTAAGGTCCCACCTGGCGTGCAAAAACTGTTGATGTAAAATCACAGCACCCCTGGATGCAGATCAGGTTTCTAAGTTGATCTTCAGGCATCCAGTGTGATTGCACAACATTGAAACCTTTCTCCAAGTGTGGGACTTGCAGAAATGAGAAAGGAATCTCCAGAGAAGGTTGGTTCCTACTCCTAAACTACCTGCCACAAGCTATTCTAGTGCGAGGCAAGCTAATCTAATCCTAATCTAACCGTGCCAAAGAGACGAGAGAGAGAGAGAGAGAAAGGAAAAGAAAAAATCCTACACTAAAATGGTGATACACCGAGAGAAGGAGAATGTAGGACATCTATCAAAGCGCCATGTAACAAAGAGAGGTGAGCAATGAGAAGGATGGACGAGGATGCATCACAGCCCAAGGATAGATTTCAAATAGAAAATGTCCCAAAAATCCATGAACATAGCTCCAAACCTACAATGAACATTCAAACATGCACAAATACCTGTAATGAAGAGAGGCAAGAGGAAAACAAGCAAAAAACGAGCAAGGATGGACAGATGCATCACAAAACACATTTTTGTTGCTTCAGAAGTTTGCACAGAACATCATTTCATTAGTAAAAGGCAAAAAATGCCATTACAGAGCAAGGAGGAGGTTCAAACTCCATTTTCAACCCCAGAGAAGAAAAAGAAGGGAGAGCAGAGCCGAACCGATGAACAACTTGTAATTATTTTTTTTTAAAATGAGCCAAATCTGGCTTTTACATTGCATGGGTCGAGCCCAGGAGAGAGAAACGTGGGAAAATGTGCAAGCCCATTCCTCATTGACTGCAGATGCATTAAAATGGCATGGGGAACCTTACAAACCCATACCCTACCATCTTTGACTGATTTGGAGGAGAATGCGACCCATTCTGCATTAATTTGGTCGCTGAAATGTCACTTCTGGCCATGAATACGCGTCAGAGCCGTTTCTGAATTTTATCTCTCTAGACTATACCAAAATTCAAGATTAACCCCAAAATCATGTAGAGAATCTTATAAGCTTTCCGTTGATATAAAGAACATGCAAATCTGAGCTCTGGATCGAAAGATATGTCGATCTGAAGATTTAGGGCACAAAACAGGTGAAACAGATTTTTTTAAATTTCTTCCCACGCTCTGCCACCTGGATGACACGTGGCAGGCTTTGGTTGGTTGACAGGGGTGTGGGGACATCTTTTACCTTTTAGTCCTTTGGCCAAGACTTTTCCAAATTCTCCAAGTCCTCCTCGAGCTCTGCATTCCTTGTTCCATAGGACACGTGTCCTCTTCTGATTGGCTCTCGGGCCTGCCGGATTTTCACGTCCACCGCGTCCATTTGTCCTGGATGTCCCCTGTGCCTCGGAAAAAATTCTTTTAGTTCACTTGATTCAGCCGGTTCACGTCCCTTTGTCCCACATGTCCTGAATCGCTTAGTGCGAAAGTTCTCCTTTTCGTCCCTTTTGAACCGGCCGGTTCAAGCGTCCTTCGCGTCCCTCGCGGCCCCTGATGTCCCGAACGTTAGTCGATTTTTTCTTCTCCTTGGTGAACCGGCTTTCCACGTCCCACGCGTCCCGACGGCCCGGATGTTCCTTTGCTCTTCAGACTTCCTGGTGGCCTTTTGGCTGATTCGCGCCCAGATGTCCCTCACGTCTCGACTTTTGCAAGGACTAGGACTTAGCCATTTTTCGTGATTTTTCTCGCCCAAACTTGCTTTTGCAACTTTTTCACCTTTTCTCAGAACTTTCTCTTTTCAACACGGACGGAGAGTTAGAAAAAATCGAGGGGACCCTAGAAACATGATTCTTGCCCTAAATCAATCTATTTGCCTGGGACTTGAATATTCTAATGCATGTTATAAAAATTACCCTGGGGTGAATTTTTGATAACATAACCATCTAGGAGTTGGTCCTTTACAACTCACCAAGTGGTGCACCCAACACCACCTCCATTTATCTTTCCATGACCATGCCATTCTGAGTGTGATCTCAAGCTTCACTGATAGACTCAGATCTTCCTGACATGTCATCCCTCACGCTCCTGGTGTAATTAATTTTATTCAAGCCATCTCATACCAGTGTGGTAAGCCATAAATTTAGATCATTCACTCTCCAAATCAGTTAGATTCCTACTTGGTTAACTGAGCTCGGTATGATTTTTCCATTCTTTGCATGACCAATCCTGAAATTATGAATTGTTCCTTGTATCTCCCTTGATCCACCTTTCAACCCATTATGGCAATCTTAGATCCATTGGTCGACAATTTGGTCTCACCAAGTTCATATTGTTGATGAATGGCTTGCCCATAGATGTCTGAGCTAATTTTAAGATTGCATTCACCACTCATTTCACAAACCGAAGCCTTATGAGAATTAGCTTGGCTCTGAATTCACTCGAGCATCTGACCTATTTGTCATGCATGGCCTGTAATGTCTTTCTCTTGGCTTGACACAATCAATCTAAACCTAAAATTCTCATATGATTATTGTCTTCTTTGTTCGAACGCAAAGATGTGAACTCATTTTTGAATGATGACTCATTACTCATGAATCTATTACCACATCAATGCACCACTATCATGAACCGTCACCGTGTGACTCAAGTATAGCCAATAAAATTTCCTCATAGCTTGACAAATGACTTGCCATCTCTTCAGCCCCACTCAATCACCTGGTGATTCTCATGGTGAATTGGTAATCAACTCAAACTTTTCCTTGGCATGGAAACCTTATGATGGCTTGCCATTACAAAGTTTCCACCATGGCCAAAAACCTTCAAATTTCCCTGGGTTGACGCTATTCCACTTAGTAATATGCTTGTTGGCATGATCCCTCAAAGAGCCCGAGCTCTTCCATGAGGCTATCTATTCAACTCACATAACTTCTCCTTTGGATTGCCAAGTAATTTTTCCCACTTGGCGATGAGGATGAAATTTTCCCACATGAAAATTTTTCCTTGGTTTACCATACCAACATCCCCACCTAGAAAAAACCCCTCAAAGTTCCCGGTTGTCATGGCTCAAACACATTGGCCTGCAAAGTTGGTGTGGCCCTAGCTCGGTGTTCCAAGATCTTCCCCTAACTTGATGTACTCACCATATCGAGCCCATCTCACCTCCTATCTATGCAATGAGCTCATGTTTGAGCTTGAATGAATTTCCAACTTCAAATTCCTTTGAACCCAACTAACTTAGCAAAGATCGACCAATTTGATCCAAAGCTTGCTTGGATATGAGCTGAGATTTCATTTCAAAATTTTACCACTCGAGCCATCGAGTGCTGAAGCCTTCTTTCCCTATCATGTCAAGCTCATCTCTATGAGATCGGACCAACATTCCAACCTCACCAATGTTGTATCCCCTTTGTACATTCTGACTAAGCAAGGTTACAATCCTTTGAATGACTTGTCCTCTCCTATCTGACTCAATCTTAACTACTGGATCCTCCACATAGTGAACCATTTCATCCTTTCGATATTCGAGCTCAACCCCAACCATCACCTTAGAGCTGACTGATATTTGATTTTCCATGAACTCATCATGAGATTGGTGACTAAGCCCCTCACTTCGATCGACACAACCCGAGCTCCACATCTGCATGGCTTACCATCATCTTGCGTAGCTTAGTTCCTTGAGCTATTTCATTACCCCATGACCAATCTCTTAACTGAGTGATGTTGATAACTTAGTCTGGGCTGAGTTGGCTCCATGTTGTGTGATTTCTCTTTTTCTTATGTGGCCTAGTGTATCTGTTTGAACTCATGAACCGAGTCATTCTATTCCCTTGCACACTATGTTGGGCTCACTTTTGAGCTTCACTTTTCCCACACCCACTAAGCTAGAGAAGCTCATTTCAACTCACCCCATTCATTGCTTTACGCTTGATCATTTTTGGACTAAGCTCTACGATGACTTGTCACCCAAATCGGCTCAATTTTGAGCTCACCTAAGGTTTGATCCCACTACGATCCTATTATTTTATTAAAATTGTGAGATTTATTCCTATGCCACGAGTAGACTTGGTGCTCCAACATGAGTTACGTAAAACTTGGATACTTGATGCAAGCTCAATCATCCCTTACGAACCCATCTTTTGAATTATAGCCTAACCAACTCAACTCAACTCAATGTATTAGCTTACCCTCAACTCAATGTATTATCTCACCTTATGTTCTCAACCAACTCATCAAGAAACTCACCGAGGTGCTCAGTGAGCTGTTTTAAGCTCAAATCCCCTTTGTGGCTCCTCTTGGAAAGTTATTTTTCTCAGATAAGTGACTTTATTAGGATCTCTCTTGAGACTAGAGGGTAATATAAGTACAACAAGGCCCTTTAAACCTGATTTACAAATGTTGATCATTTCTACATGATTCATTTGAGAGTGAGCCTCTCAAATATCAATTTCCTTTCTCTGAGTAAGTCCGAGCCTTGAAAACCCAAAAAGGTGAAATAGTTCAATATGTTCTGAATCCTCTTGGAATATCGTAAATGTTTTCGAAACACAAAACTTTCCTGAAGGCCCTTAAGTCCTTGAGTAGAGGTCTAGAATTTATGAGGACCTCGTTATCCAATTTTACCATGTGTGCAAAATTGGATAACAGTTACTCTAGGGTTTCCCATAGCTCAAAAGTTAAAATATATATGGGATGGATCTAATCAAATAAATATTAATCCCTGATAGGATGGATATCAAAATAAAATAACGTTAAATAAATATGTAGACCACTCCCTTGAAGGATGAATTCCATAAAATCAAGAGTAAAATTGTATACCACTCCCTCGAAGGATGCCTACACATTATATAAGGATTTCCCATATTGATCAGTCCTCACATCAAAAAGGGGCTTCCCGGTTTGATCAACCCTCATACAAAAATAAAAAAACAAGCATCCCAAGAAATCTTCCCCTATTGATCAACTTTCCCCAAATTCAAGATTCTCACATTGATCATCTTGTATCAAATACAACAAAGCTAGGGAAAAACCTTGGGAACTATCAAGAGGAACTCAATTCCCTATGCTTCTTTACATAAAGAACCTTTCTTGTTTTGAAAAAGAGATAAGATCCAACTATCTCATATTTATCTATGATCCTAGTATGACTAACCATTGTGATTCATATGTTAACATCTAGTATAAGGCCGTATGCTTGGTATCGTACGTATAAAATTATTTTACCATCATATAATATATGTGTCCAAAATAATAAAGAAGTAATCACTCCACAATAATCTCTTATCCACTTTGTATAAGTGCATAAATCATATAAAAAGATTACTATTTGTCACGAAAACATCTAAAATCATCAAAATTATATCATAACACATGCATCTATAAATCTAAATCACACATCTCAAATCAAAACACATCATCAATTAAATAATCATGAATCACATTTAAATCCATCACATTGCAATCATAATCATAACACAAAATATAACCCAATGACAAAACATATATCAATTTTTTTGTACATCATCAAGGTGCTTGAGAACCCTGTATATCAAAAATATACATCTGTACACTAATAAGGGATTTGAAAGAGACTCATACATAAAAATAATATGAGCCAAAACTACTGGGTGAATTGAATGTTTGTCAAATGAATACTCCCTGTTCGCACTACTCCCCGAGCTCCACTTGGATCTCCACCCGTGTTGGCATGAGTGAGTTTGAGAGATTTAATTGATGTAAAATCCCATTAATGACAAATATAATGATGGAGGAGTGCTATATGGTTCTTATAATGATGTTTACACGATCAATCAACCTGGTGACATGATGACATGAGTGGACACAACACGAGAATAACTTGGCCTAAGTAGGCCTAATCAGGTGACCTAGTTATCCTAGTTAAAAGAGCATGATGGTTTGAGTTTTATGGTGACTTGAGGAGCTTGATAGAGGAATGGATATCTTATAGAGAGAGTTTTGAGACACTCACATGAGCTTTGAGTACATGTATGGGTGGAAGACTTAGTTTTAGGTGCTCATCTAAACCTAGTCTAGGTGATTGGAGGCCTAATGAGGCAAGATCATCATGTGCATAGGTATGTGAGCCCATGAGGGAATGTAGGTGAGTGAGACATGATGTCTCAAGGTTTTTAGGGAATTTTGGAGAGGTTTCATGATAATTTATGAGGTGTTTCTACTTTGTTTTGGATTAGAACATGAAAAACCGAGAAAACTTAATCATGCAAGTCATGGTGCTTGAGGAGAAGAAAATATATTTGTGGATATATGGTGATTGTATACGATGTAAAGGGGTTTCTTATAGGTGTGAGAAAATTTTTAGGTCATTATGAAGATAAATTTGTAAGTTATGATGTTTTAGACAAAACAGGGTCTAAGAAAGCATGATTTCCAGCTCGATAGGTAACTTCATTTGATCACTTGCTCTTACACAATTTACATGGGACCTTTTGGATTTTAGGGATGTTTTAAAATTTAGATAATATAATTTTTCAAAAATAATGGAGTGGTTTCATCGTCAAAATTTTATGAACGAATGTTAAGAAGTCAAACTATTTTTATGAGTTTAAAACCCTAGTTTGATAGCGATAGAGAATATATTCTTGTTATGTGCCCCAAATGGATTGGTTTTTATTGTGATAATTTTAATTTGTATAAGAATCCTCCATATTTACAATGAGATATTTTAGAGCTTTTGAAAGTATGTGGGCCCCACTCAAAAAGACTTGTTTCTGAATATTTTTAGTTTGGGAAAATGTTTCCCATTTAACATATTGACTAAATATTTTTGAAATATTAGGAGTTTTAATACATTTACATGATAGGTTCAGGTCATGGTTGAGGTCTTAGAGGGAAAAGTATGCCCTATCTTTGAAGACTAGTTTTTGGGCCTAAAAAGGCAATTTAGTGGTGTTGGAAAATGGAAGTGTTTGAGCACTTGTGAGATTAGTGAAGGATTATAATGGACTTGGAGGAGTTTTTACATCAATGTGACATTTTTCATGTTTTGGTTGAGCTTTGAAAGTGCATTGAGGTGGCATGGTTGAGGTCACAAGTTTACCTAGTTTGATGGGTTCAAGACATGACTTCTTTGGTTGGAAGGTTGATGTAGAAGAACCATGATTTGGATTAGATGATAATGGAAATACATTTTAGAGTGAAAAGAAATGAATTTTACCCCTTTAAAATTATTTTATATGTGAAAGTGACATAAAGGGTGAAAACGGTTGAGTGTCCAAAAATGATTTTTGGGCGATTCACGTTTGCTAAAGAGAAAATGAGGCGTGGTTTTCTTTGTTAGGATGTTTCATGAGGTATAACATGTATGTATGTGTTATAAAATTTATTGTATTTATAATGAGTGGTTACATGGTATAGTTGAGGTTATATTGGGTGATCTTGAGCTTCATAGGTGAAGGTTGGTTCATGGACATGTCTGCATTTTGAGTAGGAAACAATCCTACTTAGTGGTATTATGAAGAAAATGATTGGAAAAGAGAATTGTGAGAGAATGGATGATTTTGAAATGACGTGTTTTACATGTTTGAGGAATTTTGATTATTTAAAAATAAGGGTGAAGTTTTTTAATGTCTTTGATGAGCTTGGTGATGGGGTTTTAGGCCTTTTTGGGCTTGTTTTGTGTCTTGGTGCATGGCCAACCTACATGGGTCAATGTTATGAGTTTATATGAGTTTGGTGTTATATTTTTATGTTGGTATGAGCTGCCTCTTGGGGTAGGACCGAAATATGTTATGTTTTTGAGTTTAGATTCATATAAAGTGCATGTTTTGGTTCATTTTTGAACTAGTTAAAAAGAGAGGGAAAAATGTGAGTTAGGTGAGAGATTGTACGAGTGTTAAGGGAATCAAGAAAGAGATGAAAGAGAGTGTGTTGAAGTTTGAAGAAGGTTTAAGAGATTGTGTGTAAGGTTTTCCATCTAAATCAGTCTATGAAAGATCAAGTTTGAGTGAGTTAGGTGAAGGTGCATTTGAAGAGGGTTTGAAGGTGTATGAACTGAATCTTTGATCACTATCAACTGTGTGTGTTGGCATAATTTATTCAGTGGTCTTATTATTCAAAACTTGTGTGATGAGTCATATTCACATGAGTCATTTGTTGTGAGTAATATCAACAAGGGTTTCTATGGGTTGGTGCTCCTTGCGGGGTTGGTGCGTTACTAAAAGCGTTTTTGTGTGATGAGTCATATTCATAAAAGTATTTTGGTTTAAGTAATATAATCAAAATTTTCAGTGGGGTTTCTTCCCCTTAATATTTTCCCACTTATATCTTGGGTTCTTGTGTACTCTTTCATGGTTAATCTCTTGTAGATGGTTGTTGTATATTGTTAAGATCACATTATTACATGGATGAAAGTTAATGGTGTATACAAGTTAATTTTAAATTGTCTACAAATTTTGAAGGAATGATTCACCCCCATCGCAGCTCTCTATGCTTGAAACATTGGTATCAGAGTAGGTCCTTTGGGAAGAGTTTAATTACTTGAAAGGATATCCTTGAAGCACAAAAATGGTGTGTCAGTAGAGTGATACTTCTTATAGAAAGACACAATTATTTTATGGAGTTAACTATGATTCAATAGAGTGATAATTCTTCTAAAAAAGACACCATTATTTGATAGATTTAACTATATTTTTGGAGTCTAAGGATGAGAACTCATATCATGTCCTTAGGGTTTGATATTTAGAAATCTATGTTGGATGGTTATACATCTCCTATAACTCCGCCAACAACTACTTTGGACAAGAAGTTGAGTAGTGACAAATATAGGGATATGAATGTAATCATGTGTGGATTTTATGAACCTAAAATTGTGAAGGTGATGCATTACACATCAAAAAAATCAATGTGGGAGAAAATTAAGGTCCTTTATGAAGGATATTCCAAGGTAATAATAGCTAAGCTTCAAACCTTCATAAATTAGTTTGAAGGGATAAAAATGAGTGATGATGAGTCTATTGGTGCATACTTGCTTAGAGTTGACAAGGTTGTCAACACCATGAAAGGATTAGGTGAATAAGTGAAGGAAGAGGTTGTGGTACAAAAGGTATTGAGGTATCTTAATCCTAGATTTTATTCCAAAGTGTGTTCCATTAGAAGCCACATATTTAAATCTCTTGACAATGGATGAATTTTTGAAACTTTGACTACTTATGAGATGAGGGTTACTAATTCTAAACCATCCAAGAAGGATATTGCCTTCAAATATGAGATGAAGACCAAGGGAAAGAAAGTGAAGAATGATGATGATACTCTTGAGATTGATGATGAAGAACTCTTTGTAATGGTTTCTAGGATATTGAAGGTTGGATCTAGAAAATATAAAGGTAAGATTACTTTTAAATGTTTAAATTGTGGTAAAGTAGGTCATTTTTCTAGTAAGTGTCATCATAGGCATGAAAAAGAAGGTGATGGAGGTCATGAATATGATTATACAGATTAAAATTGACATGCAACCTTCAACCACACTCAACCCCCCGAGGTCGTGTGGGAGCAACCGATGTTGAATGTGTGTGGCTAACTATAGGAGGATCAATGCCTAAGATGCGGTAGTGTGATCTTACGGTATTTGAGTTGGTAAAGGGAGATTTAGAGGCTATGAATGAGTAGCATAAATTCCCTATGGTTTGTTTTCCTAACTGGATCTCAATGTTGAACTAGTTTGAAGTGTCTAAATTAACTAAGATGAAACTAACAATCTATGCTACTGCTGGAAGGGAAACTAATCTAAACAAATCACAAAAACTGAAATATTACAATAAAAAAATAATTTGCTTCTATTCTAAATAATCAAATATACTTTCGCACTAAAACTAAACAAGAAAAATAACCCAAAGTGTGGTAATTCACCGGGTGAGTGTATATAAACTAAACTAAATTAAAACAAGAACTTTTCCAAATGATCTATGATATATAGACAACCTCCTATAGATATTCTCTCCTTCAAATCCACAGGGATGGGAAGAAGAGGATCCGTCATTGGGAGTTGCTATTAATGATTTAAACCCTCTTGGAAATTAACTAATTACTTGCAAATGAAAGGAAATTGATTTCTACTCTATTTGATATGATGTAACAATGATAAATTACAGCAATGAAGGAAATCAAACAACAACTCCAACTTGGAATTCACAGAACAGAGGTAAATCTAGTTGTGTGATGACTTGTCCCCTTAGTTTATCCTTTCTTTCTCTGTGTGTCCATATGAGTCTAAAGAATTGGGAATGTAAAGATAGTAGTAGGAGAAGGTGCTTGAGCAATGGCAGTTTGAAGGAAGTCTAGTTGTAATGCAAGTGGAAGATGGTTAACACAAGTGAACAGAGCTTGGCTATGTAGTTTCCAACAAGATTTTGGCAGAAATACTATGCAAGATACACAAAATTCTTAGGTCTTTCTTGAATACAAACATTAAATATATATGAATTGGCTGGGATGTGCCTTCATGTACAAGGCACCCTTGGAGTGCCAAATCATTGGGTGAAGTGGCAGTTCAAACTAATTAAATCTATTTAAAAATAGAAGAGGAGGGAATACCATGCAAAAAGGTAATTGGGATTTGGAATCATCTAAAATGGTGAAATGCATTTTAAAATAGAAGTTAAGTGAAGTGTTGCGTGTGAATTTAATGCATGGAAGGTTCTTGAAAAAGTGTGCGGGACCACTTTGTCCTGCACTCGGGAGGTGGTTTTAGAACCGCCACCAGCAGGGCGGCGGTCCCGACACTAAAGGAAAAAACATGCAAATAATGAAGTGGGAAGCTAGAAAAAATCATGGAAAAGTTAAAAAAGGATGTCTAGGCTACAAATATACACTTGCGAATGGGTTTAGGAACTCAAACACCTTACGAAAGGATGTAAATACTTTTTGGAGACTTTTGTAATTGTTTTCCAACAATGTAGCACATGCAATTTTGGGTGTGTACATATTTTCCCCTCAGAGAAGTGTCTTATCCATGAAGAGGTGTAAAACATAGATTTTGAGTGTGGTATTTCCAAAATGGGGGGTTAAAAGCTATACATGACATGCACATATGTCAAAATATCAAACCGTTACACCAAAACCTTGAGGCATTAGTGAAATCCACACATGAGGATCATAACATCCCATCACACTTCCATAGAGCCCGAATCAAGTTGGGTTTGTGCCAGCACTCCCATACATGCGAGCCCCGCTTCACTGATGTTTAGGTGCCCCATGGGCCCGGCTACATGACGTAACCAATTGAGTGGGATTCAAACACGGGTGGTCACTTTGATACCAAATGTAATGAACCGTTACACCAAAACCTCGAGGTGTTAGTGAAATCCACACATGAGGATCATAACAAAGACCTAGTGCATTGAGTAACACAAAATGGCGTGCAAGTGAATTCTTCAAAAAATCTAGAAATGAAATGTGAGAAAAGGTATTTTTCAAATATGATATAAAATCTTAGGATTCTACTAGTTTTGATATTGTAGGAACGTCATCCTATAGGAAGGAAAGAGTGGGTAGGGGTTCGAAATGTACTCCTTCATCCGAGTTGTTGCATTAATTTTTGGCTTGACCTCTAGCTCGACTAACCCCAAGATTTTTGTATTATTGTTTGAACCAAGGTTAGGAGCAACCCGAGAGTTATCAAAAGTTGAGGCTTCATGGTCATTGTTCCTATAGGAATTCCCTTATTTATATTTTGGGGATTCACTTAGGCATCCCTAAGATGTTTAGGGTTCACATTTTTAGGTGTGACAAGTTTGGTATGACTAGGCTACGGGTTTGTTTCAGGATTTGCTAGGAACATGTCTACAAAGAGCTACCTTTGGTTTCGGGAAGACTTTGTAGAAACTTGTTGCGCAATCACCGAAAGTCCCTGTCCTCATGACCTAGAATCTTATGGAAACCAAAATATAGGTTAGGTTCGTAATATCTTGGCCTTTGATAAACTTCTTGATGTTTTTGATTATAACCTCGAGTTATAATTTTGCAATTGGTTGTTAGAACCATGATTTGTTACCCCTTGGCTAGAGTTTTGATATTGGTTTGGGCCTTGGGTTTGATTTTGATTTTTAGAGGGATGATTTACGTTAATTGTGTTGAAAAATGACACGGTGTTAGGGCCTCTTTGATTTCTGAGTTATTGTTATTGTTATTGCTATCGTTGTTTAGAAAACCAACATTCTTAGCTTGATCAGTAGCACTATTCGTGGTAGTACCATGATTTTGATTCACGGTCTTAGGTCCTTGGTTTTTGGCACAATTGTTTCTATAATTTGCATTATTTTTATTTGGGGATACCAATTTTAAATTGGGACCATATCTCTCGATACCCATTGTCTATAAGCAGATTGGTCAATCTGAAGCACACCTTCCAATACTTCCTTGTAACTACAGAAAGGAAACTTCTAGACTTCCTCCCTAGTCTCTCAATTGAGTGAGTGAAGGAAAAGATCGCAAAGTTCCATCTAGTCCATGTTGGGTGAACTTGTAGAGGAATAGAGAAATTGGTGTGATATCTGGATGAAATGGGTGGAAGATTCATTTTGATCTTATCTAATATGCATGAAATCCCTAATCCTTGTATGTAAAAACTTTTTCATGTCAAATGCTTTGATGAACTTGGAAACAATATATTTAAAGGAATGTATAGAAGCTTATGGAATATGATAATACCAATCCAATGTGATTCATTCGAGAGTATTTAGAAATATCTTAGCCACTATATCATCCCAAGAAATCAATTCCCTGATAGCAATAGTGTATGCCTTGATATGAGTGTTCAGGTATCCTTCTCCCTTAAATTTTGGAAGATCCGGAAATGGGCATGGAAGCATGAAACCCCATATGGTGAAGTCAAGAGGCTCCATTAAGTACTCAATGTATGTACCCATTGTGCAAATTTCCACCATTGAAGATCATTGATAAGGAGGTGGAGGAGGAGGAGCTAGATAAGCTACATTATAAGTGTTAATGGGAATGTATGGGGTCCCTTGATATGGCATGTAGGGAGAAGAAATGGTATATGGGTCCATCTAAGGATTTTTTGAATACATGTGCATGTAAGGTGGGATACTACCAGGATATGGACTGGCGGGTCTAAAACTAGGGAATGCCACATTACCTGTTGTGGTGGTATTCAAGAATGCATTTCCAGCCAGCCCTTATGTAGGATAAGCTTGAGAAGGATGAGGACCCATCCCTAGTGTGTCTAACCCGTGATAAGATCACCTAGATTTGAATGAACCAGATAACCTTGTTGTACATGATATTGCATTGGTTTCTCATTGGAAGGGATGTATCCTTTTCTATCAATTGGATACCCCATGTTCTACCCTACTATATGTGTTGGTTGTGAATTCTGGGAACTTTCTAGTTCTCTAATCCTCCCTACTAAAGTATAAATAAGATCTTTGGAGAGTATTTAGTCCCTTTTTGGGTGCCTATGGCATAGGGTTTGATTGAGTAGGCTCATGATACCCTGTCATGAATTGTTCAATGTTATAATTCTTGTCTTCCTCAGAAGTAAGAATCTTAGGATAGGCATTCAAAATCTCAAAGGTTGTAGCCTTCATTATATCCAAAGACTCATCTATTTGATGAAGAGGATTAGCTATTCGTGTAAATATATCATCTTCTGTTGATTGCATGGAAATTTGAGGTCTTGACAAGACTCTATGGTAAGAACTTGTTCCATTTGTGATAACAACATGGTTTGCATTGGGTTGACCGTATTGCATGTTTAATAGTTGATCAACCTCTTCCATCATTACATAGTTAATGGGGTTTGAAGTATAACTAGGGTAGGTTTAGACGTTGCTTTGTAATTTTTGTTCCACCTCGAAAGAGAAGGAGACTATTGTGGTTGAATGTTGGTGTAATATCTATCAAAGAAAAATGGCCCACCAAACTCTCTTCCAGACATATTTTAGAAAGTATAAAATACCTACCAAAATAGGGTAATAAATGGAAAGGTGAGGTAACAACAATGAAAGAAAAGGAAACAAGAAGGAATTAATCCTTCACTTGGGTTCACCAATTTGTAAAGATAAAAATTGACATGTAACCTTCGACCGCATTTGACCCCTCGAGGTCATGGTAGAGCAACCGATGTTGAATGTGTGTAGCTAACTATAGGAGGATCAGTGACTAAGATTTGGTAGTGTGATCTCCTAGTAGTTGAGTTGGCAAAGGGGATATTTAGAGGCTATGAACGAGTAGCATAAATTCCCTATGGTTTTTTTCCTAACTAGATCTCAATGTTGAACTAGTTTGAAGTGTCCAAATTAACTAAGATGAAATTAAAAATATATGCTCTTTGCTAAAAGGGAGACTAATCTGAAAAAATCACAAAAACTGAAATATTACAATCACAAACAACAATTTGCTTCTATTCTAAAAAATCAAATTACTTCTACACTAAAACTAAACAAGAAAAATAACCCGATGTGGTTATTCACATGTGTTGAGTGTATTAAAACTAAAATAACTTAAAACAAGAAGTTTTCCAAATGATCTATGATATGTAGATAACCTCCTACATATATTATCTCCTTTAGATCCACAGGGATGGGAAGAAGAGGATCTGTCATCGGGAGCTATTATTAATGATTTAAAACCTCTTGAAATTAACTAATTACTTGCAAATGAAAGGAAATTGATTTCTACTCTATTTGATATGATGTAACAATGATAAATTGTAGCAATGAAGGAAATCAAACAACAAATCCAACCTGGAATTCACAGAATAGAGGTAAATCTAGCTGTGTGATGACTTTTCCCCTTAGTTTATCCTTTCTTTCTCTATGTGTCCATATGAGTCCAAGGAATTGGGAATGCAAAGGTAGCAGTAGGAGAAGGCACTTGAGAAATGGCATCTTGAAGGTAGTCTAGTTGTAATGCAAGTGGAAGAGGGATAACACAAGTGAACAGAGCTTGGCTATGTAATTTCTAGTAGAATTGTGGCATCAATACTATGCAAGATACACAAAATTCTTAGGCCTTCATTGAATACAAACATTGAATATATATGAATTGGTGGGATGTGCCTTCATGCACAAGGCAGCCTTGGAGTGCCAAATCATTGGGTGAAGAGGTAGTTCAAACTAAGTAAATATATTTGAAAATAGAAGAGGGAGGGAATATGATGAAACAAGGCAGTTGGTATTTGGAATCATCTAAAATGGGAAAGAAATGCATTTTAAAATAGAAGTTAATTGAAGCGTCACGTGTGAATTTTACTCATGGAAGGTTACGGAAAATGTGCATAGGACCACTACCCTAAGCAAGTCGGTGGTCATGGGTCCGCGCTCTACCTAGGAAGTGGTTTCATAACCACTACCCAGGAAGGGTGGTGTTCACGACACCGAAGGACAAAACATGCAAGAATGAAGCGAGAAGATGAAAGAAAGTGTGGAAAAGTTAAATAAGGATGTATAGGCTACTAATGAACACTGCGAATGGGTTTAGGAACTTGGACACCTTCGAAAATATGTGAATCATCATTGGGGACTTTTGTAACTATTTTCTAATAATTTAGCACATACAATATTGGTTGCATACAATGATTAAGAAAATAAAGATCACAAGTATATCAAAGGAAAGAAGGATTTTAAGAAGTTAGACTACAATAATAAGGGAAAGAAGAGTTTTTACACAAAGGAAGAGGATTGTTCATCAAAATAAAGTAGTTATGATGGTGTTTCAAATTATGAATCTAAATCAGAGCATGAAGATGTTGGAGATGAGGTCTTGTTCATGACCAAGGATGCTTCTAGATCTATGAGTAATGGTCCTATACTTTTGGTGACTCCATACAATCTGAAGATGAAGAAGAAAGTGATGACTATGAGACTGAATTGATGTGTGTTTAGACTAAGTTGAAGCATGATGAAAATAAAAACAAGAAGATGAAAGCATTATTAAAAGAATATGAAGACAAGATCCATGACCTTGAAAAGAATCATTGGTCATAAACATGCAAGCTAAATGAGATAATCAAGATGCTAGAAGAAAAGGTAAAATTATTAATCAAAATCCTATAAGATAAAGTGAGTAAGTGCACCAAACTTGAAGAAGATATAGAGTTTCTAAGGGAAAAGTTATTTAGGGTTGTCAATAATGCTAATACCTTTCATAAATTTGAGAAAATGACTAAGGATCTTAACAATATTCTTAGCAGCCGAAGACCTACAAGTGACAAGACGAGGTTTGGAAGACATCAAAGAAAAATAAATAATGCACGAGGATAATATTGCAGGTAAGGAGATTGAAGGTCCAAGCACTAAGGAAGAGCATATTAAGAGAAAAATAAAATACAATGTGAATACAAAGTCAATTAGGAAACCTAATGCCTCAAGGTATGAAAGATCATTTAATGGTTATTGTTTCACTTGTAATGGTTTTGGACATAGGGATAAGGAGTGTAGGAGGTTTTTCAAGGATGATCACCCATGGAGGGATAGTAGGAGTGAGCAATCAAATAATGTGATGTGCTACAATTTTCATGAGAGAGGACATATAGCTAGATTATTCCTATATGATTCTCTTAGTCATAATTATAGTAATGAAGTCACCATAGGTAGAAATTTAAGCTTGTATGCTTCAAGCTGCAATAAGTTTAGACACGTTGTTAAGGATTGTTATGGTCCTACAAGGAAAAAAAAAGAGTTTTAGGGTTCTAATATGCATGCTAGAAGGAAAATCAGGTCTTGTGAGCCAAAAGTGAACAACAATATTCCAACAAGAGAAAAATTTTATGCTACTAAGGAGTTTCTCAGGGTATAAATGAGAAGCAAGTGCAAAAGGTTAAGTTTCAAGTATCTAAGAGATCTTAGGACCTCTTTAAATCATTCACCTAGATTCATCATGAAGAAATATATCTCTACTAGGCATTTTAGAGACATCATAAACCATATGAAACATTATAAGAAGGGGGAGATGATTAGATTGAAGTTTGATGCTTTTAGACACAAAATCACACACTTCGGTACATTTCTAGGTCTAAAATCATTCTAATGTGAATATGATTCCTAAGCAAGAAAACTAGTGGTTGAAAACTATCTTTGGCATCTTTTATTTGTTTCTTGTTTTCTCTTTGGTCTTACACACCCTACAACCCCTGGAAAAACTCCATTGATTTATCATTTTATGGCCTCAAACACTGGCACCCAGTTTGGACACTAGTGCCTAGGTGATTTTGTCCATACTGGGTGCTCCTAACCCTTTCTTATCTTTACTCACTCTTTTGGGTCTATTTTATATTTTTGGCATCTTTTTCACTTATGGGTTGTCCTTCCAGTTGTCAATTATGAAATTTAAACAAAGGAATCATATATATACTTAGTTACTTCTCAAAAATAAGGACCAAACACTAAGCATTACTATCATCACCTAAGCTTGCATTCCAAAGGCACTAAAGAAATTCAAAGGCATCCATATAACATCCATACAAGGGACAAGGGATACATTACTTTTGCATACACTGCATAGGAGGGGAAGTTTATTCTATTCCATCCACACATACTATACATTGCTACATTCTAGATCTAGCCCGCTATCATTTGTGTAACTTGCACAAGGGAATCCTAGGGCACCATTTCTACACACAATAACTACATGGGGTATGAGATGTAGTGCAATGCTTGGTAGTAAGTTCACTCTTTGGGTGACCATCGAGGTCATTATGAATCCACATTATGCATATTTTTATTAGATTTGATGTGGTTTGTGGACATGTGTAGGTAGATATTATATTTTATAGGTTACAGGTACCTTCGATGATCAAGTGGTGAATATAAAGTGATAGAGAAGAGCCAAAACTTAAATGCTTATGACACATAAAAATTAGTATTTGAGCATTTACACGGAAATCTGTTCCCATATCTAGTCTCTAGCACCCAAGTGCTTATGCCCTACACTGAGCACTCTTGTCTAGCTCTATTATTGAGTTCCAGAATTTACAGTGAGTAGCAACAATATTGTCTACATCCTGTTCAACACTTTCACCTACCTAGATGACATCCTATTCATTCGAAAATCAGCTAAGTCTTTGTATCTCTTCTTCTTTGTTAGGGTTTTACATTTTACATGATTTATTTCTTTCATCTTACTATATATTTGCATTTGTATACCATGTATTACAGTAGTTTTTTTAAATTGATAAAGCGGGTTGAAGGGACCCATTCTCTGTGCAAGAAAAATGAGGCCAAATCCTCAGGAAAACTAAAGGCCATAAAAGGAAAAAGTAACTACAGAAAAACTACCCTCCAACATAAAGGCATAACCCTATTTACTTCCCAGCTTGCGATAGAAAAAGTCTTCAATGCTGCCCATTCGTCCCTTTTTGTTTTCCACTTCTTCACTTCTTGCCATTTGCCATGATCAGATGAAATAACCAGCGCCAGGTCATTGGGATTAACTGATGGAATCACTTTATCAGACATGGAATCACAATCAGATTCTGAGTTTTCTGATATATGCCCCCTTTTTACTCCGCCTACTACCAGGCTATTTTCTGTATTCCCATTTCTCTCTCGTTCTTTTCTGTATCTATTTTACCATCGGTATTAGGATCTCTCGAGATCATCCTTGAATTTCGTATTGGAAACCATTTCCGGATTCAAAGTACCCCATCCACTGGAAGAAGTTGATCCATTCTTTTTTGTAGCTTTCTGATTTTTGTTGTAGGGACAAGAAGCTTGCAGATGACCCAGATTTCTGTAATTTCTACATCTAAATGCAGTATTCTCATAATCTAATACCTGGGAATGCTGAAACTTACCAAATTTAAGATTAATTCGATTTGGTAATCCTTTGCTTAAGTCTATTTCAATGCACATGCGGGCATACGAACACATACCCGAATCTGTTCTATCCAAGTCCTCTTTTAAAAACTTTCCCAAAGCATTTCCAATGTCCTCTAGTGCATACCACAAATGCAAAGGGAGGTTAGGAAGCCTAACCCAAACTAGTGTTTTGGAAACCGAATAAGTATTCGGATCAAAATTTGGAAACCATGGGGTTAAAAATAAACCAACATGTCCCCAGAACCACGGACCCTCTATCAAGCAGCGTTGATAATCCTTAGATTCCCTAAAGTGGACAATGAAAATCCCTTGGAACAAAGAGAAATTTCACATTTATTGGTCCAGTTTTTGAAAATCCATTGATAAAGTGTAGAGGAGGAAGGCCAAAACCATTGAATCTACCGATCACAACATCCCAAGAAATATTTTTGTAGTATTCCTCCACTTCAGGGTTCTCTATGATTAAAGAAGGAATGTCCTCAGCCAAGTCTACCAAGTAGGTCTGTTTGATTGAAGGATTCATACCAAGAGTTTGACCTCCCCGATTTTCCAATATGTCTTTGAATGATGTAGATTTCTGGGTGTGAGCCAATCCCTAGCTACCTGTAGCTCCCCCCGTTCTCCCTGATGAAATCTCTGCCATGCCCCGTAGTCCCCGATGAAGGCATGACTTTTTTTTTAACCCTAGGGTTAGGGCACAACTTTCCCGCATTCCCAGACCCGTCTCCATTTCCTTGCTCTCCCTCATCTGCTCGAGCCCCACTAGATACCCAGTCAAGCTCATTCTACTCTCCATGTGGATCTAGAAAATAGAACAAAATCTTTGATATTCACACAAATATTAATATAAATATATATAGTCACAACATTCTAAATCCATATATTACAGTAGTTACTCTGTAATATAGATTTAATTCAAATTAAATTAAATCATTTGGTGAACCCGACTTAGAACAATCTTACCTTCTTTATTACTCGTTTCACTACCATAACATCCTACCATTGTGAGTGTCTCCATCCCTAACTTTCTACAGGCTCATCCTAAATGTGAGAATAAAATCAACTCTTTTTGGCTAATACTTACATTCATTCTCATACTTCTCTTGAATATGTGTATCATAAATTTACTACCACTTTATCTTTTAATGAAGAACATATTAATTTTACATTTGATGAAATTCCTTCTCCAATTGTCTTAGATAATGATCCACCCCTTTCTATCCATGTTTTTATAAATAATGTTAGGGTTAAATAAGATTTATTTGATAATATATCCAGTATTAATATCTATAATATAGTGTTCCTTCACCAAATTGTATTGTTCGAAGCTTCCTTGTTTCCTTCTTCTATATCTATCCGCAACTTTAATAACATTCATAAACATGTCTTAGGTACCATCACACTTCCCATTACTATGGGGCCATGCACTTTTCCTACCCCATGCCATGTGATGCCCAATAATATTAATTATAACCTCCTTCTTGGGAGGCCTTGGATCCATGCAATGCATACAGTCCCTTCCAATCTTCATACACATCTTAAATTCCTCTATCAAGGTGTTGTCATTTCATGAGGACCTAGATGTACCCTCCTAATTTTCCTTTTATACTACAATTGAAAATTCACCAGATCCCACTTCATCTCCATCTCAACATGATTTCTCCAAATATGGCCTTAGTTATCAATATATGTTTAAATTCTACGGATTTTCTAGTGCCGAGTTATGCCAACATGGTCAAGGAGTCACTGAACCATTGTCCATCCCCACTCAATATACCAAGTTTTGCCTTAGATATCATATCTCATCCACTTATTTAAGTCTTACTACATCCTCCCCAAGGTTTTCACTTTTTCCCATGCTTCTACACTTCCTCTCTTATACCCAGAGATCATTAACAATCATACTTCTACTGATTGGTCTGATTTGGATACTTTCACTACTAACGATTCCCTTTAGAATACATGTAACCTATGATCACCTAACCTCTTATCATTGATTACTTTGGTGAGTTTGATCCTCTTAATGTTAATACCAATACTCCTGATACCATTCTTATCAATATGTACATCGAAGACTAGTCCACTCTTTTAAATGAGGAAACTATTGAATAGAATCTTGACACCACCAAAAACCCTTGTGTGGCTATATTGGCTATTTCCCTTATGCCTTTTTAACATGATGACATTAAACATGTGATTCATGAATTTTCAGACATATTTTCTTGGGAATATAACGTCATTCCTAGTTTATATCATTCTGTTGCTATGCACAATATAGTTCTCAACACTAGTGCTAAACTACTCTAACAAAAAAATTGAAAAATTCATCCTAAGGCCACTTAATAGTCAAGGAAGAAATAAAATGACTTTTGGATGTTGTCTTTATTTGTGCCATTGAATATTCGAATATGTGTCTAATATTGTTCATGTTCTGGCTGGATGAAAAATTCCATTCTTTGCGCACCAATTTCGTGACCTTAATAAGGATTTCCCTAAAGATAGCTTCCCATTGCCACATATCAATGCCATCGTCGATTCCACTACTAGATATGAAATTATTTCCTTTATGGATGAATTTTCTGGTTATAATTAAATAAAAATCAACCCCACGGATCGAAACAGACTTCATTCACCTCTCCATGGGGTATATTTTGTCACACTATCATGCCCTTCGGCCTTAAAATGCTTTGGTGCTACTTACCAACATGCCATTACACATATCTTCCATGATTATATTCATAAAATTATCGAAGCTTATGTTGGTGAAATAATTTCCAAATCACGACATCGCTCCACCCATGCTTAAGATCTCCACACTCTTTTTAAATGCTTAAGACAATCCAAAATATGTCTAAATACAAAGAAGTGTGTTTTTGGTGTCATAACTGGAAAAATCCTTGGCTACATCATCTCCCAACATGGAATTGAAATTCATCCCAAAAATATATGTGTCATTATTGACATGCCTACACGACACAATTTACATCAATTAGGTGATTGCAAGGTAAGATTCGGGTAATTCATCGATTCATTAAAAAACTTGCTAAAAAAGTCAACCATTCACGAGTCTAATGAAAAGGAAATTAAATTCCTTTGGGAAAACTAATGACAATTTGATTTTGACATTATCAAATAATATCTATTAAATCCTACTATTTTTGTGCCTCCCAAACCTGATCAAACCTTCCTATTGTACATCTCAGCTACATTCCATGCATTAGGGGCCCTTATAGCACAACATGATGATTCTCAACATAAAATGGCAGTATTTTACATTAGTCACACTTTGCTTTCCTTGGAATGCAATGAAAACTACATTGAGAAATTATTCCTTGGCCTCATCTTTGTTGCGGATAAGTTGTGACACTACCTTCTAAATAATGAGGTTCATATCATTACTAAAGTAGATCCTTTACGATACCTCTTATCCCATACACATCTCTAGATTCCTTGCATGATGGGTCATGTTGCTTATAGAGTTTGACTTCAAATTCATCCCACACAAAAAACAACCAAAGGTCAAGTTATTACCGATAGGGTTCATTTTAAGACCCCCTCGAAAAATTATTATAGAATGGGTGGCGAATCTCTAAAATGGAATTTTGAAATGATGGAAAATTTCTAAAAAAATGTTTCATGACAAAGGGATTTGGCAGGTTATGTTTTCCGGTAGTTGCATACAGATGGACGAATGTTGGATAACCATATATTTACTATGAGATCAACCCTGGAAGGCTCTATTGGATGACATATCCTTGTTGGGAAAACAATTATAGGGCTGGTTGACCATGTTATTGTTAGGAGGTCAGCTAACATGAGTTGGACAGACATCCCTTCCAGGTGGGATGAACCCTATTTTTTCTAGATGACCATCTCTTTTGATTGGATGACCTTCCCTTCTTGGTTCGATGAAGCCCATTATATTTTGGACCTACCATCTTTTTTTGGACGTTCGTCTCTTTTGGTTGGTCATCCATCTTGTATGGTTGGTCTTTTTCTCTTGTGGTTGGTTGTTAGATTGGATGAGTTGCGTTACACACACATCCTATCCATGTTGAAAGATCCTTTGTATTCACAGGATGAGGATTTTACCTATTGGATGGCTCATGATGGCCAACCCCTACTTCTAATGGATGAAAAAAATAAAAAGTCCCTAGGAATGTGTTACCTCAAACTTTTGCACTAATGTTTTCTCACCACATGTTTTATGTCGTGATCTAGATCCCTATATATACCCCTACGAGGTTCATTTCTTCACTTTTTCCATAAACTTTTACAAATCCACAATGCTTTGAGCTCTTCAATTTTATACCAGACCAACATGCACCTAAAATCTTTTGGTTTCTTCTCCCTCTACTGCAACTTTACACTACATCTAAATCTTTCAACAATGGCAAGCACCACGGTTACTCCTGCCTCTAAATTCCAATACAAAACCTCATGTGCCCTCAGATTACAACACTAATAAAACTCAAAGAAATATATAAGGAATGGATGAACAAACTATAATTCATGGGGATTTTTCACATGCCCTAACTTGAAATAGTACTACTATCCTAGATTACCCGATCAATTCTTAAAGCTAGGCATAAAGACATTTTTGATTCCACGATGGATCATACATTTTCTTTCATTGTGGAGCCTACAAACATCCATTGATTAACTGTATTACCTTTCCAAAACTAGATGTATATGAATACAAAGGAGGTCCTAATTGATGAAGACAGAGAAATTTTGGAGTCTCATTACAATGTACAAGTTGATGGTAAGTTCAATATTATTTTCAATTGTTTATTTTCTTAATATTACTTAACTACCCAAGAATCTAATTTTTTTGTATCTTGTTGCAGCTGCAATTAATCATTCCAAAAGAGGCCTTGTTATACAAGGTATTACAAATAAATTCTTTCATGTAGTGATATCACTATTTTAAACCAGGATTGTGTTGCAGGGAAGATCTGTGAACATTCCATTTTGGGCGGTTCAGTATATATTGCAAACACTAGCACGAAACAATTCAACTAGTGTACATATTTGTCAATAGAATAAAAATAGATGTCAATAATGCCCTTGCCAGTATGAATGCATTTGATAAATCCAAGACTGTTTTCTCTTTTGCCAATTATCTACTTTCTTTATATCAGAAAGCTTTCCACCAAATGAAAAATAGACAAATTTTGATTCGCAATTAATGACAAAATGATTCATATTGATCTCTCACTTGAAGAACAATAGGTAACAATTAATTTTAACATTATAATGATTAATTATTTTGAATGCAATAATAATAGTAATTTTATCTTTTGTAGAGAAGAATTATAGCTAGAATATCTCATAAGGAGGTTATTTCTGGGTAAATCCCCTCGAGAGGTCTCTGGTGATTTTGATATGGATTTAATGGAATCAACCCTGATTTGAGTTCCTCATCAAAAAGACATAGGGGTTGATAGCTCCACCACTACCACCACCTATCCCATCACACTTTTCTACAGGTATAAATATTACTATTTATAATTAAGCTACTAGGAGGAACCATAAACAATCTATCCATTCTATAAGTGGTACAATTTTTTAATATTTCTATTTTTTTAATTTCAGATTGTTTTGTGTTTGAAGATATAGATCAAACTCATTCTTAATGTCAAGGTCGAATGGTCACATCTCTAAGCATGCAAGGTAATGTATAATGTTTAACATCTTTTTTTTACTTGCAAATATTTTATTTAGAATTTACAAGGGTATAATGATTAGTTTTTAATACTTTACAATTTTCTTCTTGTAGTTAATAGACCTTCACACCGATTTAAAAAGGACTTATGTACTGTTATCCAATTTTCACCCCTAGGGTAAAATTGATAACATGCATCAGAATACTCAAGTCCCAGGAAAATAGATTGATTCAAGGTAAAAATCATGTTTCTAGGGTCCCCTCGGATTTTTTCTAACTCTCCTGTCCAAGAAGAAAGGAGCAAGTTCTAAAAAGGGTGAAAAAGTTGCAGAGAACAAGCTTGGGGCAGAAAAAATCATGAAAATTGGCTAAGTCCTAGTCCTCACAGCAGTCAGGATAGTTGGGATGTCGGGGCACGAATCGGCCGAAAGGCCGCCAGGTGGTCAGCGCAGCAAAGGGACATCCGGGCCGTGGGGACGCGCGGGATGCGAAAGGGAGAACCATCCGAAGGTGAAAAAATTCACTAAGCTCACATGCGAGCAGTGCAGGACATTTGGGCCATGAGGACGCGAAGGACGTGAACCTGCCGGATCGTCCGGCGCAGAGAACTTTCACACTGGGACAGTTGGGACATAGGGATGCGTGGGACGTGGAGAGCCGAAGGAGCCGAGAGCCAATCAAATAACGCCACGTGTCTTCACCTCAAAGAGGGACAGGGAAGCCCGAATTGGGTGGATCGGAGGAATTTTTCCTAGACAGTTCGGGACAACCGGGCCAAAGGGATGCGAGGGACGTGAAAATCCGGCAGGCCCATAGATGAATCAGGAAACGCCACATGTCACAAGGAAAAGCATCCAGAATTTCAAAGGGCAAGGTTTGAAGCATTGGCCCGAGCCAATTAAAAGAGGACACGTGTCCTAAGGAGAAGGGGAGTGCAGAGCTCGGGGAGGAATTAGAGAATTTGGTGAAAGTTTTGGCCAAAAACTAAAAGGTAAAGGATGACCCCGCACCCCTGTCCTCCAACCAGATCATGCCACGTGTCCCAAGTGGCGGGGACACGGGGAAAAAATGAATTTTTTTCCAAAAGTTAAAAAGATCAAAAATTTCAAGGAAAACCCATGGGTAAGGGAAGGAGAGAGAATTTCTCATCCAATCAGCACCCGACACACGTCGTCCAGGTGGTGGAGCACGAGAAAAAATTTCAAAACCCATTTTTGCCTGTTTTGTGCCCTAAATCTTCAGATCACCATATCTTTCGATCCAGAGCTCATAATTGCACGTTCTTTATATCATTGGAAAGCTTATAAAATTATCTACATGAGTCTGGGGTCAATCTTGAATTTTGGTTGAGTCTGGAGAGAGAAAGTTAAGAAACGGCTCTGACACGCGTCATGGCCGAAATGACATTTCAACGACCAAATTTAATGCAGAATGGGTCGCATTCTCCTCCAATTCAGTAAAAAATGATAGGGTATGGGTTTGTAAGGTCCCCCATGCCATTTTAATGCATTTACAGTCAATGAGGAATGGGTTCCCACGTTTTGTACATTTTCTCTCTCCTGGGCTCGACCCATGCAATGTAAAAGCCAGATTTGGCTCATTTCTAAAGGGTGGAACACTTTTGGCATAGAAAACTTCTTCTTTCACCTCCAGCAAGTGATTGTTGCAAGAATCAGACCTCTTCAAAGATTGTAACAGGTTTCTACCTCTCTGAGGTTGTAATGTAGTGGCTTTGACATTGGAAATGATAATGCAAGCTTTGTGAATGGGTTTCAGTCCTTTGTTTGTATTATTTGCTTCATTTCAGATCCTAAATTATATCTTATCAGCCTGTGTATGATTTTATGTTGCAATCTTTGGTTTGTGTCTATTTGCATGACAAAAATATTCACCACTCCTTTTGGTGCATCACCATCTTTAGTTAGTTTCAATTTTTACATTTCTATCCTTGTCTCCTTGCAATTTAGAGTAGGATTAGGATCTGAACCTCTGTAGTTGTGCAAGCATTAGATCTAATCAGAGGAGTTTGAGGAACTAGCCTCTAATCTGGAGATTCCTCTCTCAGTTTCATAAGTCCCACACTTGGAGAGAGGTTTCCATGTTGTGACAATCACCTTTGGATGCTAGCATGATCAAACTAGAAATCGATCAACGTCCAGGGGTGCTTTGTGATTTTACATGAGCAGTACCATTGACGTGTCCTGTAAAAACAACAAAGAAACTTACGAGGAAATAATATAAGGTTTCTGTGGACTCTGCAGGAACAATTCATCCAGTAACCTCAAAATTTCTGATTTTTCACTAGGTGGTGTCTTGAAGACAATGGGCACTCATATTTTGAACCGAGATCGAGTTCAATGATGAGTTTTTGGGATTTGATAGTGGTGATGTTGAGAAGGGTAACTATTTTGACACACATGGTATGATACAATCTACTCCACCTCCTTAGCCACAAGTGCAACAAGATGTACATGAAATAATGGACTCTCCTCCTCCACCAAGTAAAAATCCACTCACGGATGATCAGAAGACAAATTTTTCCTTTGAAAATATGATATCAAATAGTATGGGGGCCACAATTTAGGAAGTTTTTATGTCTGATGTGGAATCAATGTGCACTTGGGAGAGAAGGGACAAATTTTTTATCAAAGAAATAAATACCCGATACCATAATCTTGACATCTCCTATATTAGTGTGATTTTTACTCATGTAACAATACACACTCTAAATAATAAGATTTTATAATAACCCAAGAATATGAGTTGTATATTTACACCAAACAATGTAATTGTAACTAAATGATATTTACCATACGATAAACTAAAACCATGTGAGCACTACATATTCCCAACATTTCCCCCTTAGTGTGAACATGGGAGAAAATAATTGCACTTATTCGTAGCTTCCCACCCTTGCTTGCTCATGATCTTGGTATAACACTAAAACTAAAGGTATAAAAAGGAACACATCAAATTCTTACCAACCATGCCTTTATCAGAACACATCTAACCAATGAGGATATGGACATGCTCAAGAATCATCTTCTTATCAAAAATCACTCTAGGGAACACATCGACCTAGAAAATGTGAGAACTCAAGTAGTAACACATATGAATGACCATCTATGGTTTTCAAGAGGCTAACCAAAAACCTAGGTAGGAGCAGAACACATCTAACTATTTAACCTCTTCAAGAATCATGATGATGCATTTCACCGTACTATTGATTCTTCACTTTGTTATTACATCGGGGAATTATGTAGGAATAGACACATATACACGAGAACATGAATGAACCTCTTCTCTTATTCTTCACACCACACTAATAAGCTTAAAAATTGAAATCCACACCACACAACTGAACAATCAAGTCACCATACCAGAAGTGTGGCCCCATCATTGGAAAATGACAAGAGGTTATTGGTTATCTTCTAGCCTCTCGATTCCTCCATCCTCCATTGTCATACCTTTGTTAGCTCGGCTGATTTGGATATGAAGCTGAACAATTTCCACATTGGGTTTATTTGCATAACTTCCCCCTATAATGTGAAATAGTTTATTTTTAGACGTCGAGTAACACCAAAAATGCATCGTAATGTTGGGGTGTGGAGCTGTTTTTGGTGCTCTCAAAGTAGTATTGAAGTGTGGAGTTCGAATTGGGAAGATGAAAGGTCATGACCATTTCTTTTCCAGCCATGGGAAGATGAAAGGTCACGATAGTTTCTTTTCCAGCGATGGGAAGATGAAAGATCATGACTATCAAACTTATAAGGTTGACTTTTGGACTTCTTAAAGGATTATAATCCTATAAATAGAGGTGTTAGGGTATCTTGAAGATATTTTGTGTGTTCAAGAGGCCTTGAGTCTTAGTGATCAAGAGGTGATCAAAAGTGATCAAGGTTAAGAAATTGGGTGTCAATTGTTGTTTAGATGTGGTTTAACATCTTTGGAATTTTGTTGTGAGTTCATAACTAAGAGAAGACTGTGAGAGTTGTTTTACTCTTGTTGATAATAAAATCTGAGCAAGTTCTTGGTGGATGTAACCCACATTGGGTGAAGCACATTAAATCTTGTCTTGTCTTCTTTTGTGCATTATTTATTTATGCTGTTATATTTCTACATGCATACTTCTACTATATAGTTTCCTACTGCTGTGATTCAAGGAATTGTTTCTGCATATTTGTTCTCTAATTCCTAAAAAATGGTATAAGAGCTTTGGTGATTTTTTGTAGAAGTGGTAAATCATAGGGAAAGTTTAGCTTGAGTGGGAGCTATGGTGGATGAGGGTAGATCAAGGTCAAGAAGTTCAATGGGTAGAACTTTGGTTTGTGGAAGATGCAAATGGAGGATTACTTATATCAAAAGGACCTCCATGTTCCTTTGGCTGGAAAAGTAAAGAAACCTACAACCATGTCGGATGAGGATTGGGAGTTGTTGGATAGAAAGGCACTTGAGGCAATTCGGTTATGCCTTGCATCTTCGGTTGCTTTCAACATATCATAGGAGAAGACCACGGAAGGTCTCATGAGTGTGTTGGGGAAGTTATATGAAAAACCCTCTGCCTCTAATAAAATATTTTTGATGAAAACATTATTTAATATGAAAATTTCAAAGAATGGTTCTATTGTTGTTCATTTGAATGAATTTAATATAGTTGTATGTTAAACTCGGTAAAAATTGACTTTGATGATGAGGTCAGGGCTTTGTTGATTTTGTGCTCCTTACCAGATAGCTAGGATAACTTGGTTATGGTTGTAAGTAATTCAATATCTAATAATTAAAATCTGAAGTTTGAAGATGTAATAGGTGTGATCCTAAGCGAGGAAATTTGACGGTGGAGAGAAGAGGGAGACAAAATAATAGAGAGAAAGGTAACTATGGGAAGTCAAATGATTGCAGAAGGTCAAAGTCCAAGAGTAAGTTAGAATGTTGGCACTATGGGTAGGTTGGACATGCTAAGAAATATTGCTGGGCTCTTTGGGATAAGAAGAACAAGGAGGAAACTAAGGAGGTAAATGTGGTAGTAGGTGATGTTTGTCAGGATGCCTTAATTATTTCTTTAGATAATATTGCCGAGTCTTGGGTGTTAGATTCAGGGGCTTCTTTCCATGCCACCCCACATAGAAATTACTTTACTGATTTTGTTGAAGGAGATTTTGAACATGTATATCTTGGTGATTTGAACCATGCAAAATAGTAGGGAAAGGTTGTGTTCGACTGAAAATTTAGAATGGGAACACATGGCTACTTAAGGATGTCGACATATGCCTAAATTGAGGTGGAACTTGATATTAGTGGGTCATGTTTGGGTAGTGATGGATGTATGGTCGGTTTACAATGGATTCTTGGAAGGTTACCAAGGGAGATCTTGTGGTTGCAAGAGGTAAGAAAAATGGTACTTTGTATTTAACCGGTGGTACTAATTATTGTAATTTTATTCTTTGTAGATGGAGACATAACTTTTTGGCACAAGAGACTTAGTCATATGAGTCAAAAGGGAATGTAGATTATAAAAAGATAGGTTACCCAGATTAAAGGAGTTATATTTAGACTTCTGTGAGGACTGTGTTTATGGAAAATAGAAGCGGGTGAAATTCCTCAAGGTTGGACCTACCAAGAAGGAGGGTAAGTTGGATTTAGTGCATACAGATGTATGGGGGCTAGCTAAGGTAAAATATATTAGTGGTTCATGTTATTATGTCACTTTCATTTATGATGCAACTAGAAACGTTTGGGTATATTTCATTAGAAAGAAATATGATGTGTTTGAAACCTTCAAAAGATGGAAAGCCTTGGTTGAGAATGAAACATGTCTCAAGTTGAAATGTCTTAGGTCGGATAATGGAGGGGAGTATTGCAGCAATGAATTTCTTGATTATTGTTTGGTAAATGGGATCCACAAGCAAATAACGGTTCCAAATACTCCACAGGAAAATGAAGTGTCAGAGAGAATGAACATGACAATCATGGAGCGTGTTAGGTGCATGAGGTTACATGCAGGCCTGCCACTCATGTTTTGGGTAGAAGTGGTGAGCACAACTATTTATCTGATTAACAAAGCACCCTCTATGGATTTGGATGGAGGCACACACGAGGAGTCTTAGTCGATCAATTTTAGGAATAAAAAGAGGAATCAAAGAAAGAATACATAGTGTTAGAGGACATTGTGGATACCAAGGTGTCCAAGGGGCGATTCAGGTGCAACATGTTACGCACAACCAGTTTAGGAACCTACTCATTAGGAACCCCAAAATCTTGAGGTGAGAAGGTCTTCTAGGGTAAGAAGGGAACCTAAATGATTTACTCCATCTTTGAATTATTTATTTCTCACTTGACGGTGGAGAGCTAGAGTGCTTTGAGGAAGAAGTGCAAGTGGATACTAGGAAGAAGTGGGAGCAGGCCATGGATGAAGAGCATAGATCTCTTATGGAAAACTAGAATTTGGATCGGTGGAGCTACCCGAGGGTAAGAGAGCATTGTAGAACAAGTGGGTGTATAGAATCAAAGAGGAAGATGGAGGTAGGAAAATAAACAAGCTCCATGACGGTGGTACAAGAAGTTTGGCATTTTATGCAAGAGAAGGGTTACTCCACGTGTCACTCGGACTATTGCATGTACATCAAGAAGTTTGTTGATGGTAGTTATATTATTATGTACGTATGTGGATGATATGCTTGTTGCGGAGGAAGAACATGTAGGAAATAAAGGTACTCAAGAAGCAACTAGGTGAATCCTTTGCTATGAAGGATTTGGGGCAACAAAACAAATCCTTGGTATGAGAATAACTCGAGAATAGGAAAGAGAGGAAGCTAGTGTTATCTCAAGAATAGTACATAAATAAGGTATTAGAGAGGTTTAGTATGCAAGATGATAAACCGGTTAGTACCCCTTTGGCAGTCACTTTAAATTATCAAAGGAGCAGAGTCCTAAGACCAAGGAGGATAAAATCTAGATTAACCATGGCCTTCATGGTTAATAATGAAGGGTTGATAAATTTTCTCAGTAGGAACAATCTCCAAGTGGGAGATTATTGGGGTGTGGAGCCTGTTTTTGGTCTTCTCAAATCAGTATTGAAGTGTGGAGTTTGAATTGGGAAGATGAAAGGTCATGATTGTTTCTTTTCCAGCCATGGAAAGATGAAAGGTCATGACAGTTTCTTTTCCATCCATGGGAAGATGAAATATCACGACTTCCAAACTTCTAGGGCCAGCTTTTAGACTTCTTAAAGATTGTAATCCTATAAATAGAGGTGTTAGGGTATCTTGAAGATATCTTGTGTGTTCAAGAGGTCTTGAGTCTTAGTGATCAAGAGGTGATAAAGAGTGATCAAGGTTAAGCAATTGGGTGTCAATTGTGGTTTAGCATCTTTGGAATTACATTTGCGAGTTCATAACTGAGAGAATATTGTGAAAGTTTTTACTCTTTTTGATAATAAAATCGAGAAAGTTCTTAGTGGACGTAGCCCACATTAGGTGAACCACATTAAATCTTGTCTTGTCTTATTTTGTGCATTATTTATTTATCTTTGTTATATTTCTACATGTATCCTTCTTCTATATAGTTTCCCACTATTGTGATTTGAGGAATTGTTTCCGCATATTTGTTCTATAATTCCTAACACATAAGGTAATTTTAAAAATTGATTTTATGACCTTTTACAATGACACCAAATAAGAATGACTATTAATAATACTTGAATATTCAACATAAATGGGAAACAATAACCACTTTTGACACAAAATGACAATTTATATGATTTTCATAGGACTATTTCAATTAGACACGACAACAAGACTTTACAAAAATGATTAAAAAATAATAATTAAAGGTTACCTTTTAACACAACTATAATACTTAGAATTAATTAAAAATAACAATAGAATTTGAGTACAACTAAAAAAAAGATATGATACATCACAGATCTACATATCGGTAGGCCATATGAATATTCAACATAGCTAACCAACATATATACCAAAAAACAATGCCACCAAAGTTAAAGTTTCATGTTGAATCTACCAGAAATACACTTCCCAGATCTAGCTTTTGGAATACAAGAGTGAGACAACGTACAAATTTTATTTATATTACAACCATGGGAATACATTTCCAATGCTGACTTAAATTTAAGCACGAGTCAATGGTTTTGCAATAGGAAACATTGTTATGTCAGGTGCACATCATTACATAAAAACACACGGCTAAATGACTGTATCTTTATAATGCATAGTAACATGAATCCTATCAGGCATAGTGAATGAAACTATCCAAAGAAGAAATGCCTAGAAGAGTTATCTCATATACATGAAGATTACAAACATCTTTCAATAGCTTCGGCTTATCTTTCATGGATAGGATGAGAATAAAAATAAAAAAATATTCTCACATTCATATCTAGACAACAAAAGGAGAGAGAAAATAAAATGAGTAGCATCATATGGATCAAAACTTCACATTCTCCTAGGAAAACCTTGATCGCATCCAAAGCTTCCCATTTTCCTTCGAGAGAGTAAAATTCTCCACTAAAAAACCTTAAAATAACACTTTAGGATGGTAAATTATGCATATGGGCTGAATTGATACATGCATGTTGAGTCTAATAACTAATAGAGCATAGAATGCTCCATGAGAACATTGTAAAGACAATGTGAAATATCCTAAATTGCCAAAATGTACATTGATTTGCTGCACAAGTGAGAAAGAATGTAGACAAACCTGTATGGAGCTACAAAATGAGAAAAGTTTAACAGTTCCCAAATACCTTATCATTCATAAAAAAATCTAACCATAACTAATTAATATGTAAAATAATTTTATGACTAAATAGATCAATCGATATGATACCAAATAATAGTTTTGGATTAGAATTATATAAATGTACAACAAAAAATTAAACATAGAATAAACTTCTTCTATTCAATTAGACATTAAATCATACATGATACAATTCAAATATATAGAGATATGTAACTCCTATAAATTAGGAAGTTGCTCTAACAAACAACAATAATATTGACATCTCATATATTAGTGTGATTGTTACTCATGTAACAATACACACTCTAAATAATAATATTTTATAATAACCCATAAATATGAGTTGTATATTTACACCAAACAACGTAACCGTAAGTAAATGATATTTACCATACGGTAAACTCAAACCATGTGAGTACTACATATTCCCAAAGATCAAATTTATTGAATGTTTTCAACAATTTAATATGGAAACTTGTAATTAGATTTATGCTTATAATGAATGTTTTTTTTATGTTACTATTTGGAGATGTAAAATATGGTTTAAGATGCTTAGTGTGTGTTTGTTTGAAATTATTTATCATTTATGTTTCATGTAAAGAAAAAACATTAATCAATAATCACACAGATGGATTCAAATAAATCATTGTCTTTATTTCAATAATAGAACAAAATATAAAAATGATTTTATTACAAGAAAACAAATAGTCTATTAAGACTAGTTGATTATCATTAATCAATATGAAATATCAAATAATTGTCAATATTGTTAAGAATGTATACAAGAAATTAGATCTTTGGAAATTAACACGAGTCCTAGAGCAACCTGTTCATTTGTGTCCTAGAATTCTACTAAATTGGTAGCGTGTTTGGTGGATGTGTTTGAATCCCCTAGATCAGTTAGAATGTTACCAACTCCTCTTCTTTCTATGAGTGAATTCCATAATGCAAGTGATCTCTCATAAGGAAAAGTTTCCACATATTAACTGGATACATACAATCTATGACAAATTTCTAAATTTATATCCAATCTGTTATAGAATTTTGATTTTATAAAGGACAATGCACTGAATACCCTCTCATCTTCAACAAATCCCAGAATCATAGTTTGAAAAAGTTCATATAGCTGAATATACTCACTCAAATCCTCTTGCAAAATACTACTTGAGTAAATCTTCTTCCAAAGTCTTCTAATGGAACCATTTTCATTTGGCTCATCCGAAACTGAAATTTCTCTAGCATAGTGATGGAAAAATCCCATGACTGAGAAATCAATAACTTCTTTTGTAAAATACCTTCAACAACAACTCCATTTATCTCTTCATGCTTATAGAAATGTTCCATTATAATAGTCATGTATTTGATGAATAAAGTAGTGATAATTTTTTTAGGTATGTTTCTAGTTGTATTCCAAAACTGTGGATTGACAACTCCCATTGCTTCAAGTAATTTATCCTTTTTGAATATTTCACGAATATCTGTAGATAAAGATTGAGAAATATTTTTCAATTTATTTTGAGTGTCACTTAGTACTATTTCATATAAATTTCATGTCACTCTTACTTCTTCCATCTCTGACCTAGCCAAATCTTCTTTTAGCTAAAAAGTATGAAGTGATATCTCTTTCCCATGTGTTGTTATACATAGATGGTCATGTATATTGAAAATTAAGAAGCAACTTGGATTATTAAGGTTTGTTAATGCATTCCATATTTCAAAAACATGACCATGAAAACTTCCATTTGACAAATATAAAATATCTAGACTTATGAACACGTGTTTTCTGAGTCTTATGAAGTATATTATGTAGATGCAACGATCTTGCACATGCTTTGTCAAAACATTTAGCTCCTTCAACATTGGAAAAATACCACAGAATGTAAGTAAAGTTTCAATATCTATTAGATGGTACAACAAATCTTTAGCTTTATCTACTTCCTTGCAGTATTTATACATAAAACATGTTAATGAAGGATATTCTTCAAATATTCTACAAGTAGGCTCATACATTGAAATCCATTAGATATTTACATCTTTGAGAATATTTTTTCCATCTATTAATCTAATTGCAAATTTATGAAATTCTAAAAATCTCTTTGGACTACTTGAATAATATGCATGCAAATCATGGATCAACTCCTCCACTTTGGCAACAATTTTGAATGTGCTCACAATTTTATAGGCCAGATTCATTCTGTGAGCCATGTAATGAATTGATAGGGGAAACAATTTTCTATAGTCATACACAGAGACCATTTATGCCCCCTGCATTATAATTGCACCATCAGTTCCAACACAAACTAACTTCGTTGCAATGGAAAAATCATCCATACCTGTAATATCCTTCAAACTTGACACCACCAATTTGTAAATGTTTTCAAAATTGTAATTTTCACTCATTTTATGAACTGCTAAGAGATGGGGATTTCTTACTTCATTTGCAAATGTGTATACATGAATACAAACCCATGAAGTATTGTCCACTTGATGTAACCTCATCAATTGAAATGGAAATAAACTTTGTATTTTTAATAGCCTCTTTTAGATCCTCCTTTTCCACTAGAGCAAGACATTTTGCTATTTCCCAGCCACTACTATCTGACCAATGTGATTGTGGAACATTCTGTAAGCCAATAACTGATACAAAATTTTATTTTCTAAGAAATCTAAAATGGGTCTTCCCTTTTTCAATATATGGAATACAATAGAAAATTGAATACTTTTGGCATGCATTTCAATCTCCATAGCTTTGCTCAATTTTTCTACAATTGTGCCACCTTTTTCATTTATATTTTTCAATTTTTTTGTTCTTTTTCATATTCTTCTACATACTTAACATGCAAGAAATCTTTTGCATTTTTCCATTTATGAGATCTTACTATGCTCCCATCCTTTTGCTTTTGGGAAATATATATTTTCCCACAATGTTTTTCAATGGTGTCTAGTTTGAGTTACATTGTGTGATCTTTCCCTTGTTTCTAACTACATATTTTACATCGACATTGAGTTGGAATATCATTACCATTTTTAGCTCCACAAGTTCAATAAAAGGATATTTGGCTGCCTAGTCAAACTTGAAAGTCCTTCCTATTGTCCATTTTTTCCTCTTTCTTCTTATAGATTTTTTTACTTCCTTCGACTTCAACTTGTGCATCTAGGTTCTCAATAGGAATATCTTGATCCTCACATCTCCTTTTTTGAAACAAAAATTAGAGTAGAAGCTTCCTCTATTGTTGGTGTTGGATGATAATTTGATGAGTCTTCTCCTAGTTCAATGTCATTAAGGGAATGAATTTTTCATCAATCGAGATCATCTCGAAAAATATTAGTTTCATTAAAACAAAAGGATCATTGACATCTCAAAACACATTAGTTTGTGAAGGTGTTTGAGAAATGTCTGCATATAAAAGTGTTACGAAATAGTATTAATTATTTATATTATTAATACCACTAAATAAAATTAAAAACAAGTGTGTAAAGAGTAAATACTCAATTTTATAAAGAGGAGTATTTGAAACATATAATATGAAAAATATAATAATAAAATTATGTAAATTAGTAGATAATACTTACCTATATTTTCCATGAGATCCCGACACAACATTAATTTTTGTGAGTTTCCAAAATAGCCAAACAATGTCTTGTTACTCTTTTTTGAACTGAAAATAACCTTCTTACTCTACTTTTTGGAATCCATGGATATGTTCTAGATACCAACTATTAAAAGATGGCTACAGAGGCATAGATGAAAAACAAGAATAGATAGGATTGGGGATGGATGACTAAGTGAATGACTAAGGTTGCAAGGCTTGTATTTGGATGGCTTAGAGATAAATGAATTGGGGATGAAAAACTAAGTTAGATGGCTTGTAGTTAGATGGATTGCAATATAATGAAAGGTGCTAGGTTGGATTGTAGTTGGATAAATTTCAGTTGGGTGGTAAATCTTGGAGTTTGGTGATAGAGATTGAATGGTAAAGGTTGGATGAGTTGGGTTTGGGCCAAAAATATTACAAAAGGACCAAGGTTTGGATGGTTGATAGTTTTATATGTATTATACCTAGGTGCTATAATAATATACTTCGTGAATATATGCACAAGTTGATTCAAAATGTTGGAAAATTACATGCATAAGTTCATTTATATGTGTAAATAATAGGCAAAATGACCCATACTAAGGACTTGTCAGCCAAATTTTCTAGTGAACTAGGTAGGAACTGACTATTGAATAATCACCATTTCTAATTTCCAAAAACCCGAATATTCGTGAGTTTAAAAAAATTCACCACTAAAAGTTTCCACGATTACCGATCAACTAGTTGAAGCTCTCTCTTTCGATGCTTCAACCTGTTTGCCATGATAATTTCTTGGATGAATTTAATACTTACACCATTTTTGGGTCCATAAATTGACTAATTCCAAAGGAAGAATTTAGAACATGCGGGATGAAGTAAAGAAGGAAGGCGCTCAAGAAAAATCTCACAAGGGAAAGGTGCATGGTAGAAGGGGTTGGCGTGTCTTTGAATTAGGAAGGTTTAGGAACTTATCCATATTGTGAAGGAGTTATCGTAAGAGAAACACGTGAAAATCTCGAGTAGGCATGCTGAATGGATAAGGTGCTAGCCTATAGCCTTGGAGGTCAAGAAAAGAATATTCCATGTAAGGGATATTCCTGCAGACGATCATTTCGAGTAGTGGAGGCATTTGCAAGTTGGCATAGGCATTCGACCATGAGGACCACGCTTCCACTTGGCATGTGATCGATCATAAAGAAAACTAAGGTAGTGCATCTAGATCCTATTTAAAGTAGTGTCTAGGTCCAAAATGAGAGGAGAAGAGGGGAGAAGGAAGTGCTTTGGGAAATGAAGGGTTAAGAAGGGTTTTAAGTAGTGACATGATGTGCTTTGCATGAAATGCTTGTAATAAGGGTTTTGAAGCATTTCAAGAATGCATTTGGGTATGAACCAAGGGTTGTAATGGGTAGAATAGCTAATAAATATCTCTCTGTCAGAGAGTATTGTTTTAGGGTGTAAGATAATATACCTTGATGTATTCAGTCTATATGACCCTCATGATGTAATGAAGGCATTACAAGTGTTTATAAATGAATATATGGTGTGCAATTCTGGTTATTCATGCTCAAAAATATAAAAACTTATGTTATTCATATTATTTTGAGCTAGATCTAGTTTCATTATGTTTATTTAGAATGTTCATTTCCATTTATGATGCATACGTGCATGATCTCGTTGTTTGTATCTTCTATTTTTGAGTGAATGTCTATGTTTTCATTTTTACAACTTGTTCTCCATCAATGAAAGACCATTCTCATGAAGCTCACATAAAGTAGGGGCTTGGCACCGAAGTGTGCCTCGGGAGAGTGCCCATCACATCTTTGGGTGATAAGAAAATGTGCTTGGGGATAAAAAGGTTTATGAATAAATGAATACATTTTGGTTCCATTATCCCAACCTCTTTTAGAAGTGGTGAGAATGATGTGTGATGATGGAGCATCTGACCTTGGACATTGTTGAGACCTGGCTTAAAAGCATAGAGGATGATTTTTCTCAGAGGTTCAACACTGGATATGAGTTTGATGCATGAAAATGGGTGGAGGAGAACCTATATCATGAAATCTATGAGACATTCTTCTGTTGTTTCCTATTAGAGTTGTATGAATGGTTATCAACATATGCATCAAGGAAAAGTTGGTACTATAGACCTTGTGTTTGGAACCATGATGAATATTAGTGGTTACATGATTTGATTTGACACGGACCCGTGCCGTTGATCACTAAAGCGGTAGAGTGCTTTGACTAGTTATACCTTGAAATACACTATTTCTACATATTCTTTCCCAGATATTATTGAGTTAGAGTTCTTGATGGATCCTAGAGGATCGTTCTTGCTTGCTATTCCACTGGCTATCAAGATCTTGGTTATTACTTTGAGTTAGGAAGAATTTCCCATGGCGGATAAACTCCTACTAGGTGTAGGATGTGGAAGCTATTGTGGTGGAAGGATGGAGGACCTTGTAGTAGAAATGGAGAGAGAGGAGAGGCGGCTCAAGAATAATTAAGCTTGGTAGAGGGAGTTGGAAAGACAATGCGACGTTGTAGGAGTGATGGATTTATGGAGGAAAACGTTGCGGGAAGGATTTGAGGTTCACAAGGAGGACGTGGAACATGAGCAGATGAGCTACCCCATCTTGGAAAGCATAGAAGATAAAACACGTCGGATTCGGAGAAATATCATCATATGAAGAAAGAAGAAGAGTTTTAGGTGCACATATTAACCCACTTAGAGACTAGACCCTTGTGCTTATTTTTCCAGTTCTTGAGATAAGTTTTGATAATCTAACTTTAATATTGGTATTCATAGTTGAATGACACCTAGGAGGTATAATTTTTCATTTGGCACATCTATGGCTGCATAATCATTTCTGTGTTTGGGGTATTTTTTTCTAGCACAACATTTCGGCAAGGTGTGGGATCACATGGTTTGAGTATCATGTCTAGGAGTGGTGCAAGAAGAAAATTTGGGAGTGGTTTGGTATCATAGACTATTGGCATGTAGTTTAGCACAATAGTTGGTTTGTAGGGAAAAAAATGCATTAGGCCCTTACCTATGACGGGAGGAGGATTTGGTGGATCTAGTTAGCACTAGTAGATCTAGTGGGTTTGGTGGTGGAGGTAACATTGGAGGGAATCAAGGTCTTGGATATGGTAGAAAAGGTCCACAACACCATCAATAGGTGTTTTATGAGATGTCACTCCAATTACTTGATTACAAGGGCATTGAGGATTCTATGGAATAATACACAAGTGTGAGTTACCATGGCATGTGAAGGAATCAATTCCTCGGAGCAGTAAAGCAATTCATTTTGTAACCGCGTTGTAAGGTCACACATATAGATGATACAGGAAGTATGACCCACACTAGACAATGGTGGATTACATTATGTTGTGTAATGCCTTTTTGGCGGAGTTCCACATACCTGAGTTTGAATAGAAAAGAATCAGCATGTTGAAGGAGATTCAAAAAGGAATGGTAGAGAGTGTGCAGGAGTATGATGCATGTTTCAAGACTCTCCTATCCAAGTTATCTTATGACATTCACCCTTTACAACATGCTTATTGGTTCTTTAGAGGACTAATCACACCATTCATGAGGACGCTTTCAATGATCTCGCATGAGGCCTTGGAGGTGGACTTACATGTGGAGGTAGTAGGAAGCATTGATACATGAGTTAGTCTCTGTTCTAGAAGCCCAAATTGCTACAATGACAAAGCAACTGGAGAAATTATTTGTGAACTTAGCTCATGAGACTCACAATGGGTTATGGTGTATGGATTGTGAAGTAGAAGGGCATACAAAGGAAAATTGTCCTTCGAGATCGTTACGCATGATGACGGTGGATGTGAGATTTGAAACAAAGATCATGATGCAAGTAGGTGTTCGCTCTTTGAAGTGCGTGATCCGTAATAATGTATCTTACTATTAAAAATTTTTCACCTCTACTACTCATGACACCAAGGATTGTAGATTGATTAACCAAATACATGATTCCATTAATACCGCCATTCCATACCAATGTTGTGAATAACTCTAAGGATTATGGTCATCATTATGAAGGGCGTGTAGACGAAGGAAGTCACGAAAAGGATTTTGTAGAGGATTTAGAGGCCATGGAAATCATGGGGGTGGAAGGAGTGAATTACCTCGGGAACTGCTATAAGCGTGGATCTATAGAACATTACAAGCATGAGTGTCCCAATCTGCATGAGTTCTCTTGGTGTGAAAAACATAAGTATGAGGAATTTTTTGAACACATGAGCCAAAAGAAATGGAAGGATAAGGGCGCTGGGATGGTGAGCATATAGCATGTTGATTAATAGTAGATGCCAAGAATGACAGATGAGTCAAAGTTAGAACCTGTCAGATGATGATGAAACGAAATGAGGTTGTGCATACCATGGAGATACAAAAGTAGAGGCTATTGATTACAAGAGAAGAAGTGGTACATGGGAACTATCCAGATCCTACACATCAGAAGGAAGTCTATCAAGAGACTATGGATGTAATCAAAAGTCATCAAGGGAAATTTAGTTTTTAAAAGAAATATAGGAAGTTAGAGTAGGAGAATATTGCCCTGGTCCCTCGGTTAGATATAGATGATATCGAGAGAAGTGTGTAAGATGTTGCGCTAATAGAATGTCATCCCCTTATTAGGATAATGGTTGAGAGATAAAGTACCAAGAACTCGAGGACATCACGAGAGGTAGGTTTTGCATGCTAATATACCTCCCCATAGCCTTGACTATGACAAGGAGACTACCTTAAATGTAGTTTTTGATGGATGGCTCCTAAGTAATATTATGATTGAAATAGGTGCGAAGTTAATGTTCTCACCTTGGACACATGGAATCAAATGGGAAGGCCCCCATTACAACCATCTTCAAATGTGTTATATATGGATAAAAAGACAAAGGCAATGCCCATTGGTGTTTTAAAGGATGCTGCTATCACTATCTAAGGGGAGAAATTCAGTGGAGACTTCAAAGTCTTGGAGCTTGTTAAGGCAAAAAAATTTCTAGCATTACTTGGACGCCCTAGTAAAGTGCAATAAGAACAATGTTGACTTATGTTTCAATAAGGGGTATATAAGTTTTGAGAACAAGGAGGAATATATTATAATTCCTATGACAAATGGTAAGTCAGCGCCCTATATCGAGCCCTTAGAAGAAGAAGACCTAGACAAAATCTATGTGCACACTACCGGGGACCTTGAGGTTGTGCACCCGGAAAAGAAGGTGTTATTCAATGGGAAGACAATCAATATATAAGTGATATAACTAGTGTGGCATGTGACAATTGGGCACATGGGACATATGAGTTAGTGGAAGGAAGTTAAGAGACTGTGTGATGAGAGTAAAAAGGTGCACTCGGTCATGCACCTAAGAGGGAAATAGTTACCAAGTTATACTAGGGAGCCACAGTGTTTTCCTATGAGAAATGGAGACCTAGTGGAGATGTAAGATTGAAAGGAGAAGGAAACTTACCTATACTTTTCTTAGGACCGTAACATGTTGGTAGGTGACCCATCACGATAAACTTACCTATACTTTTCTTAGGACCTGTAACATGTTGGTAGGTGACCCATCACGATAACCTTTAGAGTGGCATGAGGTAAGAATCACGTTCTCTATTAGGTTTCCTTGAAGTAATGCACCTACTGCTATATAATACTATCATGGGAAGTAACCCACTTCATTTCACATCTAGGTATGTGAGAAGGCATAGATGGAAGGTGTGAAAGCCTTTCTGCCATATTTATGGGTCCATAAGATTTACTCCACCTTATAAGGCTACGCGTGCACATGGTACATTCACTCATAGCTACATCATTAGATAGGAAATTGGAAGGGGTTGTGAATGATCTCTTTCAATCTTTTGAGTATCAGATTACTAAGCCATTGGTGAATGAGGAACTAGAGGTTGTTAAGTGCCTAACGATAGGATATAGTGCCATGGTAGAGGACAGATTATTAGAGTTGTTGGGTGAACCTAGCTTGGAAGTGTGTTTTGATGAAGAATAATCGGAGGAGGTACAACTTGAGTGCGCATGCACGAAAAAGAGAAAGGAAAAATAGTCTACATCATAGATGGTGAAGAGGTAGAAAAATTGGATGATAACCATCCTGTGGGCACACACGAGGTTATGGATAGTGTTTATGAGAAAGTGCATGCCTATCATGAACCCCCGAAAACCAAGAAATTTAATATTGGTTTGGAGGCGGAATCTAAGGAGGCTATTATTGGAGATTACTAGAAAAAGGAGGTTTGAAAGATCTTCAATATGTTGTGTGAATTTTAGGATTTGTTTCGCATGGGTACCATGAGCTTAGAGGATCTCACCACTATTTAAGAGAAAATAAGATCAAGTTAAAGGAAGGTGTGTGCCCAATTTTTAAGAGACCTTATAAATCATGCATCAAAGTCAAGGAGGATGTTGACAAGATGATCACATCAGACATCATTGAGATTGTTGAAGAATCGAAGTGGATAAGTCCAATGGTTTTCAACATTAAGAAGGATGGGAGGATAAGGATTTGTGTTGATTATAGGGATTTGAATGCGGTATGTGTCATTAACCCTTTTCCAACCCCCTTCACCGAGGATATCCTGGAAGGAGTAGCCGGGCGTGAGATCTATTCTTTCATAGATGGATTCTTAGGATATCATCAAGTTAGAATTACAAAGGAGGACTAAGAAAAGACAAATTTCTCCACTAAATGGGGAATTTTTTCCTACACGGTCATGCCTTTTGGACTGAAGAATGCGCTTGTTGTGTTTTCACGCATTGTGGTTCAGGCATTTCAGGACTTCATCCATAAGTTTCTTCAAGTCTACCTTGATGATTGGATGATTTATGGAATAGTAAAAGACCATTGCAACAATCTGCGGTTGATGTTTGAGAGATGTCGACAGTTGAGTATATCTCTCAACATTAAGAAATGTGTTTTTGCTACTCCTTTTGGAACCTTGTTGGGGCATATCATATGTAAGGAAGGCTTACTAGTGGATCTCACCAAGGTTGCCATTATTATGGGATTGGGGAACCTACCAGCTAGAGCATAGTGTGTAGATTTATTTGGCATATGGGGTACTACTGAAAATTTATTAAGGGATATACCAAGATCACCTCGTTATTGGAGGGATTGCTGAAGTAAAAAAGTACATTTCATTAGGGAGAAGCGAATTAGGTGGTGTTTGATACATTGAAGGATATGGTTATCGCTATGCACATATTACACTTTCCATCCTGGGATAAGCCATTCCATGTACATGATGATACCTCAGGGATGGAAATTGGATCGGTGTTGTTGACAACTTGGTGAGGGGACTGGTGATCACCCTCTTTATTTTGCAAGCAAGAAGTTGACACCAGCAGAGCAGAACTATATTACTACCAAGAAAGAGACATTTTTGATGATCTACATGCTACACAAATTTAGGTAGTATTTTCTAGTGACACCTTTTATCTTCTACATGGACCACATGGCATTAAAGTACTTGGTAAAAAAGCTCGCTTTTTACAAGGGCACATATTTAGGTGGATTGTATTATTTTAATAGTTTGAGTTTATGGTTGTTGTAAAACTGGGTAAGAGTAATTTGGGGCCTGACCATTTATCAAGAATAAAATCAGAAGAGGATGCACAAAGCATTGAGGATGTAATGCCAGATGTACAACTATGCATATTACATTACTGAGACCCTCGACTTAGAAGATATTGTTGTGTTTTTCAAAATAGGTGTGGCACCGGAGGGAATGAAGAATTTGGAAAGAAAGCAGTTAGCCATACATGCCACACCCTACATGTTAATTAGTGGAGACTTATACAAGCTAGGCCGTGATGAGGTTTTGTGCTAGTGCGTGCTTGAGCATGAACACACTACAATCATGGAAGAGGCTCATGGTGGAATTATAGGAGGAAACTATGCGGGGAATGTGACTGTGTGCAAGATCCTCTTAGTTGGCCTTTTGTGGGAGATGGTTTATAAGGATTGTATTGAATATTGCAAGGTCTATGATCATTTCCAGTGCTTTGGTAAGTTAGGAAAAAGGGATGAAATGCCATTAAGACCAATCGCTAGTGCTTTGCACCATTTGAGAAATAGGTAATTGAATTTGTAGGACCTATTTGACCTACCACATGAAGGAAAGGTTCATAGTATATCATTACATGTATATATTACCTTATAAGGTGGGAAAAAGTGTCTATAAGGGATTACACGAGGGAAACATTAGCTAGGTTCTTGTGGGAAAATATAATCATCGAGATATGGATGCTCGTTGAGCTTAACAAGTGATAGGGGTACTCATTTTTTAAATGAGAGTATTAGAATATTATTTGCACAATTCATGGTGGCCCATCACAAGACTACCCCTTATCACCCACAAGCTAATGGGACTACGAGGCATTTAAAAGATTCTAAGTCACACACTCACCAAGATTTGTAATGTTGGGAGGAAGGATTGGGATGAAAAATTCTCAGCCATGTTATGGGTGTATATAACAACTTACAAGAGATTAAAAAAAGCCACACCATTCCAATTAGTGTTTGGCACTGAAGATATTTTACCAAGAGAGTTCATACTATCCTCTATGTGTATTGCGCAAGTAGGAGGATTGGATGATGAACATGCACTACATGAGTGCATTGAAAAGTTAATGTAATTGGATGAAAGATGATCCCTTGCTAGTTGGAGTCGGAAGGCGAGAAGGAAAGAAAAAATTCCTGACATGATCGTCACATAAAGAGTAAACAATTTGAGGTTGGGTAGATGGTTTTACTTTATGATTCTAAGTTCTTGTGCCATCTTGGGAAGCTCAAGGTCCATTGGTTGGGACCATATTATATTACCCATATACTTGATTCAAGTGCTTATCAGCTATAGGTGCTAGATGGAACATGATTTCTTGGGTATTTCAATGGAAGTAGGTTGAATCCCTACTATAAATAAGGCTTCTAGGTGTTTGTAAATAAGGTAATATTGCTAGTTAGCTTAGGATTTCCCTTAAATGCATTCTCCTTTATTTATGTTTCCATTTCTTGTTGCTTTGTTTTGGGCGTGTGTGCACACTGATGGCTAATTACATCAAGGTGTTATACGCAGAGGACAACACATATTTTTAGTATGAGGTGGAATATAAAGGGGAAGAGAGTAGGACATGGTAAGAGTTGGAAGAAGTTCCTAGAGAATTGTTTTTTTATTAAGGGCAAATAGTTTTGAAGGGACTATACCCTGTATACAAAAGGGCTCAAAAGCCAGATAGTAAAGGTGAGAGAAACAACCCAGAAAAGGGAAAAAATGTCAACCAAAGAGGGCTCAACAGCCAAATATTACAATATAAGTGAAAAAAGGATCTAAACGTACAATGATCCAAAAAGAAGTAGGAAAGATAAAAAAGAAACCAAAAGAGAAACAGTATATAGAGCTCCGCCAAAAAACAGCTCCAGAACCACTAGATAACAGCAACTTCGCAGCCAAAAAATAGCATCACAACAACCCGTTACTTGATAGCTCACAAACCGAGCCGTTCTAGAGAAATGTTGATGTGGTGGCACGGGTTGTGAAGTGAAAGCACACGGAATCAAATGAATGCCTATAGCAGAGGTGATAATTAGAGGATATTGGTGTTAAAAACCTTTGAGAAACCACATACAAGGGTTAAAAGTGTAGGAGCAACATGAGGTAGGTAGTGGAAAGAACTTGGTCTAAGACATAGAGGAAGAATTGACTTGATTCGGGAGAAAGTCTGAAAAATTATATGTTCAAGGCGGTGGCATCCTATAAGGTTGTGGAAGTGTTCACGTATGTTTGCACATGGAGGAAAAAAGTTGGATAGAACATGAAGAAGGATGGTGTTGGAAAAATTCACCTTTATTACAAAGGTACACTAGTAGGTGGCATGTCATTTATTACAGAGAAAAGAAAACATTATAAATAGAAGATTGGAGGTGCGTTATTTCCTACATTACGTTTTAAGTTATCAAAGAGCTCTTGCGAACTAAGGCATCCTTACGAAGAAGGTTTGAGAAGATTTGTAAATATTTGCGTGCATAACTAGTTTGATCAGTGAAGCAAAGTGAAAAGGAGTACATGGGTGTAAGTAGAGAAGGTTGTGTGGAAGAATCCTGCGGGTGTTACACCATCTTGTAGAAAAAAGTTTTTAGGTCGGGGTTGTATAGCTAGGACATGGGGTTTGAAGGAATTTTTGTAAGGGAGTGGATCTACAAAGTTGCATAGAGATGGGACCAAGAGAGAGGAAGAAGTGTTAATGACTCAAAGAAGGAATGAAACCAATAAAAGTAGAAAATGTTTCACCAAAGAAGGGAAAGTGCAAGGGAAAACAAACCATTTCTACCAGTTTCAATGAAGAATGGTACACAGAAATGTAGTACCCAGACAACATATTAATTGGTAAGGAATGGGTGTCTCATGTCAGAAAGATGGCCGTAACTGATTATAACCATCAAATGAGCACCACAGAGAATGAGATGACCCTAAAACTAGTTCACCCTACAAATAAGAGGACACCAGATGGAATTCCTATCTATGATGATGAAGTGAAGGTGAAAATGGAGAAGGATGGGTTGTCACAACTCTATGAGTTTCCCTATTTTGGTAAGACTGAGTGACTATATTAATGGTTGATGTTGCATGTGCATGAATACCACTTCTATTTTGTAGGTCAGAGGATACACATAACCCCCAGCTAATTTCTAAGTTCACCTTATCTATGAAGGAGAATCATTAGACGATGATTTGGAAGACAAGGAAGCCATTAAGAAGACTGTTGAGGCTTATGACTATAAGAAGGGTTCACACTACTTCAACATTTATGCAATTACTCGACGGTGATGAGGTGGCCACACACTTGGTCACAAATCTGAATGGGTAAGAGAGATGGACACTAGATCAACAAGGCCTTGTTGAATCTATGCTGCAAGATCTCGAGGGGACCATTTACAACCTCTCAACTTTCATTAGGGAGGATATTATTGATGTCGCACATGACGGGGAGAAGATCATGTTCGTGTAATGTCCTCCTTACCATTATATTTTAAAGAATTGGAGTTCCTAATGGGCCAGATAAGTTTATTTGGGAGTACCGGATGAGAACACCTCTCTTGTGAAGAGGTTTGAATAGTATACTTGTGACACCATGGCGAATGCTCATAAGACACACACTGGAAAAGTGGTATAAATGGATACGCGATGCATTTAGGGATGAATAGACAATACAGGTAGTTTCCTTGATTTATACAAGAAGAGGATGAGTTCGCCATATACCAACATTTTTTTATCAGCATATTTATTTTGGTAGATGAAACTAAGAGTCCTTGTTGTAAGTTTCCTTTCTACTTCATCTTGTAGTGCTTCTAGGGTGGTCAATCGATTCAAAGAAGTGAAGAAACTTAGGTTTGATCTAAATGTAGTAGATCAATATTACCATGAGGTGGACAGGAAGTTAATATACCCAACGAAGCGTGCCTATGGTTATAAGTATGTCTCCCATGACGTGCACATGTTGAAACCCGTAACATTTCTGTTGTGGGGAAAACAACAAAAAAGTGTATTTGTGCCTAAGGCCTAAGTATGAAAAAGGAAATTATGTTGAAGATGATGTATTCATTCCGAGGACCCCACCATGAGGAAGAGGTTGTGCAAGAGAAAAGAGAAAGAGGAGGGACCGTGAGAAAAAGGCACCAAGTACACAAACATTACAAATAGTTGGTGCACAATAGTTAGGTATGGGAACAAGTACTTATATCCACTAGAGGAAGTATCCCATTAGAAAAGAGTCACTAGTAAAGGAAGAGTTGCTTGAGAAATAATAAAGAGATAATTCCCTTGAATTAGAGTCAACGGTAAGGAAAAATCAAAGGGTGACAAAAGGGTGGACTTATGTTAAAAAAATTTGGAGGCGAGTGTGGGCGATGAAGATGATGAAGAGCAGAGTGAGGTTAAAAATCATCTTGTGTATGATGTACATGAGTCGAGAGGAAGAAAGAAATGAAGGGAGGGATGAGAATGAGGAAGGAACTCATGATAAAGGGGGGAGTGAGGAAGTAAACATGAAAGATCAGAAGACCCCAACCTCGACCAAGGAGTAAATGGATAACACTATAGATAGGGAGGTGGTATATATTATCTAATAGTTGGTGGAGCATGAAGTAGAGAAAAGAACCGAAGAAATACTAAAGGAAAATGAGGAGAGCGAGTGTAGGAAAGGAGTATGGGAGCATTGGTAGAGACTCTAGCTTAGCAATAAGCTTCCCCATGGGCAGTGCACCGGTAGAAAAGGCATAGTAGTGGTGCTAGAACACAAGATGTCTTATATTAATGATCCAAGAAAGGTACTATGCGCGTGCTTCCAAAGTACCATGCCCACCAACCAAATCCTCACTTAGTCTTATTTTGATGAAGAGGGTGTATACCCACGCACAACAAAAATGCTATCCTCAGATTTTGAGTCCCATGTTGATGATCTCGTGGTTGAGGTAAATCGTGATGCATTGATGAAGATACCAAATACCAAGGGAGTAAACCCTCTTGTAAATTCCCAACAACTATCAGATGAGAAAGTTTGCAATGCACTCAAAAAGTATCGGTGGAGGTGAAAGAAAGACTCTTGAAATAAATGATAGAATATGGGTCTTAGAGGAAGAGCTTGAGAAAAATAATGAGGAGATCATTGAGTAGGAAAAGGAGATAAAATAGAAAGAATTGATCAGTGTGTAGTTAAGGTGTGAATTGAGGGATGAAAAGGCAAAGGTGCATGAATTCCAAAAGAAGATCAAGGAAATTTTAGATTCTATTATCTTGAAATACCCAGACCTAGCCCACTTAAGCAAGAATATGAGTCAACTGTGCACTATTTGGAAGACTTGACCCACATCCTCACTATGGAAAGGTGTCCACTTGTATTAGAGCCAATAGAGAAGGTGATGGCACACCATAAGGAGGAAAAGCTTAAGATTGGGGAGATAATGACTCGGTACTACGAGATCCATTTTGCGGTAAAGACCTCTACGTAGATGGCCAAAGCCATGTATGATAACTGTGCCGAAAGAGATAGGGTAACAAGTATATTGGTTGGTAAACATGAGGTGGATCTGAAAGAATCTAGGATAATGACAAAGGAAATAGAGTAGAGTGTGATAAGATCCTAGCTGAAGTTGAGAAGAAGTTATAAGCAATCAAAACCTTGTGGGGTTCGATTAAGAATAGGCCAAAGGAACTATACCCCTAAGTCACTCAGAGGATGGATGCACAAGGTGATCTTAGTAAGAAGCTGGAAAAAATTGTAGATACGTTGAAAGCTAAGAGCAATGAACTAAGTTTTAATGAAGTAAGAGCATTGGTGGGTGACCTACTTCAACAGTGTAGGGAGAAGTGGATTCACAGGAGAAGATTGAGGTATACGTAAATAAATATTTCCCCCTTCTCATGCAAAAGTATTATGATTCTTCCATTTTTCCATTCCTTCATTCTTTATTCAATCACAAATTATTCCATTTTCCTTATTCTTTATTCTTTGGTGGAAAGGAAGGGTGCTTTTGAGGACAAACAACATGCATAGTGTGGGGTAATGTTGGGCCCTAAAATTTATTAAGTCCTAAGGAAGAAGTCGGCGCCGCGGAGGCTATAAATAAGGAAGGTGCTCAAGAAAAAGCACAAAAGGGATAGACACATGGTAGAAGAGGTTGGTGCATGTGGAAAGAAGGAAGGTTTAGGGACTTAGCCATATTTTGAAGGAGTTATCATAGGAGAAACATGTGAAAAGCTGAGTAGGCGTGCTGAATGGATAAGGTGCCATCATGGAGCCTTGGAGTTCAAGAAAGGAATATTCCATGTAAGGGATATTCCTAGGATGATCCTTTAAGGTAGTGGATGCATTTACAAGATGGCATAAGAATTCAAAAATAGAGGATCAAACTTCCACTTGGCATGTGATTTTCTCATAAAGGAAACCAAGGTGTTGCATCTAAATCCTATTTAAAGGAGTGTTTGGGTTTGAAATGCGAGGAGAAGAGGGGAGAATGAAGTGATGTGGAAATTAAGGGTTAAGAAGGGTTTTAAGTAGTGACAATGTGCTACGAAATGTTTGTAAGGAGGGTTTTGAAGTATTTTAGGTATGGATTTGGGTATTAAAAGGGTTGTAATAGGTAGAATAGATAAGAAATATCTCTATAGAGTATTCTTTTAGGGTGTAAGATAATATACCTTGATGTATTGAGTCTGTATGACCCTCATGATGTAATGAAGGCATTGTAAATGTTTATAAATGAATATATGGTTTGTGATTCTAGTTATTCATGCTCAAAAGTATAAACCCTTATGTTCTTGATATTATTTTGAGCCAGATCTAGTTTCATTATGTTTATTGACAATGTTCATTTCCATTTATGATGCATCTGTGCATGGATATGTTGTTTGTATCTTCTATTTTTGAGTGAATGTCTATGTGTCCATTTTTTAAACTCATTCTCCATCAATGGCAGACCATTCTTGCAAAGCTCACATAAAGTAGGGGCTTAGCACCCACGCGCACCTTAAGAGAGTGCCCATTGCATGCTTTGGGTGATAAGACAACGAAATGGGGATAAGAAGGTATATGAAGAAATGAATCCTTGCTTGGTATTCCCACATTGATGAACCCGAGTTCGAGGTAAATCGTGATGCATTGATGAAAATACTAGATACCAAAGGTGTTTCACCTATTTCTTAGATCGTTTCTTTGAAGTGTTGATGAAACAAATAGGGTAACGGGCGTAGGAGGAATACTTGTTCAAATTTTGGTTGATGGGTTGTTGCACGCGTATGACTTCCGAATCCACCACTAATTGTGAGAGCTTCCTTTTGGCTAGGAGGAACTACCTGTAATGCAAAGCAAGACCACAAGAAGGAATTAAACAATATGGGAAATGAACCCGCCTAACGTATGCTAGATCCAAGAAGTGTGATACTTCCTAGATGTCGTCGATCCTTTGTATTAAAAAATTTAATGTTGTAAACAAAGTAAATCCTATTATAATTTGAAAGGATTTAGGTATCTCACTTAAAACACAATAAGAAATAGATCTAATCTATTAGGCTAAGCTAGAATAGAATCGAAAGGTCAAATGATTGGTTTTGGGTTACGTAGGTTTGATAGATGTCTCGGGTAGATCACATGTGGATGAGGGTGAGATGAAATTAAGTGGGTAGGTCTCTGTTTTGGGTTGTGTCGGTAAATACGAGACCTGATATTGGTCGAGGTAACCGACGACGGTCGAGTGTGACCAGTGCGAGTTCTTGTGAAATCTGAAATGCCACGAGAACAAGTTTTAAGTCTCCCTTTGTGATTACACAAAGGACTTTGGTTGGTCAGGATGAGGTATTGGGTGACTGAGGTAGGCTTCAGCGATATGGAGGTGGAAATGTTGGAGAAGTTCAATAGGTGGCTAGGTAAACAATAGATGATAAAATAATGATGAAATGAAATAAACCAGAGAAGTATGATGTTATACTTACTTGGATTTTGGTCTTGAATGCCTGTGTGTGAAGGATGGAGGTGTTGATGAGAGGCTTGAAGGCTACAAGTGATCACCAGCTGAAGAAAAGCTTCTGCATGGGCTACATGTGCATTCCTCTTTGCTTGGTTAGATCAGATCATGGTTGTGCAGGAAAAGATGTTTGATCTCCTTCCTTACATGCGTGGTCTCATTGGAATTCTCTCTTTGAAGATGTGTTATCTCTCTGAGATGTGATAATGCTCACCAAACTTTTTCTTCCAACTTCCAACCTTGAGAATAAGGTTTTTTGGGGTTAAAAGGGTAACCAAGCGGTGGTTACGGCTTAACTTGGAGATGGTTAGGGGGTAGCAAGGCGTCGGTCAAGTGGGATTTCCTAGGTTTACTAAACTAGGGAGATCCTATTGATTTCCTTGGATCTTGTGTCTTTAACTGCAGATTAGATCGGGAGCTTCTTGTGAGCATGTGGGAATATGGTTAGAGGGAATGTAGGCATTGATTTTTAGGGTTTGTGTAAGTCCTAGTTAGTTATGGCAACTTACTAAGAACAAGTTTTAGGTTGAGTTGGCTTGGTGAGGTGTCTAAGTGAGCTGTATGTGTGGATATTATTTAAAATCAGATATTTAATTAATAATATAGTGAGGACAATGCATTAATTTAATTTAATTAATTAAATTAATATTTGTGGGGTGAAAGGGGTCATGGCTAGGTGAATGTGATGAAGGGTGCTTATTTGTCGGACGAACCAAAGGGAGTGTGACCTAATTTTAGTGTCTACATTTTCCCCCTTTTGTTGCATAGCTTGTATTGGTAAGCGATGCTAACAAAAGTAAGATGTGGTTGCCTCATGTGTGGGTGAAGGTGACCCCCTCAAACTAGGAACTGATGAGGCCGAAGTTAGAATTAGTGAATGGTTTGATAAAAAGGTGAATGCGAGGAAAAGAAAGGTAGGAAATGGGGAAAAAGGAGAAAGGTATACATGGGTAAGAAAGGTAATGGGTCTGGGTCAAATGTAGCAAGATCAAATACACGCACACACATAAACTATAGCATGCTACTAGGTTGAAGAGCAGGAAAATTCTACATCGTCTAAGGTCGATAGGTTTATCCAAACAAGGTTGAAGTGAATTTGGTATCCAAGGTATAGGTTATGGTTAGGAAACACAATGTAGGTTAGGTGTAGGAAATTTTAGGTATGTTCCGGTACACCAAAGGTAGGGTCAGGATAAACGGTCATGACAATAGGCTAGGTAAGGTCATTAGGTCAATAACATAGGTAACAGTGCCACAAGGTATAACAAACACATGAGGTCAAAGGTCACTAGCAATGGTCCAGGTCCAAATATCGAGGTCGTGGCATGGGTAAGGCCAAGGTAGGGGTAAAATAATGAGTCCCCAAAGGAGGAAAAAGGGATGTAGTAAATGAGGAGGTCAGGAAAGGTAAGGTAAATGGGTTGGGTAAAGGATCAGGGTGAGGGGTGGGGTAAAGGATCAAGGTAAAGGGTGGGGTAAAAGGGGCTTAATTGAGGGCAATGTGCAAGTGAGGATGACCGATGGCGGTCATGGAAAACCAACGTTGGTATAGGAAAATTGATGACTGTGAGGTAGGGCACGCGACCGAATGCTAGTCAAGAGTAACCGATGTTGGTTAGGTCGGGTTGGTTAAAAAAAAAAAAGCAACGTTTTTATTATTAATTTGTTATTTGTGAAGTGAGAAAATGACAAAAAGAAGAGAAAAGAGAGAAAAGTGTCCGAAGGAAATGGGACAGTGAGTTGGTAGTGTGATTAGATGAGGGTTGGGTTGGTGAGTAGTGGGTCCACGGGATCAGGGTGAGAGATTTGATTGGTTGGAGGTTACGAGTAGCTATTTGGTGATGGCAGAGAGGCTGTGAGAGGGATTAGGTGGGCCACCAAAGACAATGTGAAGACATGCCACCAAGATGGTGGAAACGCGATGAGGTAAGTGCACAAATTGACATTATTAATTGGGTAGATTAGAGGTTTATATAATTGTTATTTTAGGTTTTTGTGTTTTGTGTGTGGGTAAAAATAAAATTTGGGTATGGGGGAATAACGGAAAAAGAGGGAGGGGAAGGGTAGTAAATGGTATAGGTGGGGTGGGTAGAGGTCTAGGGGTAGTTTAGGTCATTGTAGGTGGGGTAAAAGGGGAAGGGGTGATTTTTAGAAAATGGGGGTTTTGGGAAGTCCCAACATTTTCCACGACAGTGACTGGCGTCGGTCAAGTTTGGTCAGCATCGGTTGGGTAGAACCGTATCGGTAACCAAACAAGTGACCAATGCCGGTTATGTGGTAACCATGGTCGGTAAAGGTTAACCATGGTATCGGTCACCAAATAGGTGACCGATGTCGGTTTAAGGGTGACCAAGTCAGTTAGGATGAACCGACACTGGTCAAGATTTTAGGCACAAGGGTCCAAAAGTGATGTGGGCTAGGTAATTGAGATGGGTAGAGTGAAAATGGGGTGGAGGGTAATGATAATTGGTGAATATGGTCATGGTAAATGTAGATTAATGTTGTTCTTGGATTGGATGCGGGAGAGAAAAATTACATATGCGGGACGAGGTTCCATCTCTTGGTGATATTGCATGGCATAGAGGCCCGTTGAGCTATAACATGTGGAGGTAGTGGGCTTGAGTAGGATTCCTCGCTACTAGACATGTTGTTCGGCAGCCCAACTTGATGGTCATGCTCATTGATAGATGGGATCCTGTGACCAACACGTTCAACCTTCCGATGGGTGAGATGACTATCACCCTGGAGGATGTGTTCCATATTTTCTGACTACCCATATTGGGTGCCCAGTGTATTCTATCTCCTTCGAGGTCTCAGAGGAGTTTATTAGGAGTGTTTTTGGAAAGGGGGTGGTTGATTTGAGATTCCATAGTGCCAGTTTGAGCTATGGAGAGATGTACCTAGCTCGTCCAGATGAGATGAGGCTAGTTGTTCTGTTGATAGAGGTAGTGTGCTGCTATACACTGCCAGATGCAGAGGGTGGATGATTTCCCTAATCATTGATGGGGGTACTCCATGATATGATGGTTCATGAAACACACTTTTCCAGGCACCAACATTCTTGGTGCAGCTATACAAAGAGTTGTGGGCATATGGGTAGTTGCGCAAGTTTATCCTGTGCTGTACATTTATACTACACTGTTGGGCATACGAGCACATAGTGTGCATGTGAACCTATAGGGATGCCCCAAGTAGATGCATTCCCACCTAGATTTTTGTGGGTGGGATACAAGAGATGGGTGCCGGTGATAGGAGAGTGGAGATTGGATAGGCTGACACATGATGTGGCCCATTTTTGGCAGTTACTGGAGGGATTGTCCGGAGTGGACATTATCAGGAGGCCATATGTGGGATTCCCCTCATATAGGAATATGCATGAGGAGCTAGCTGAGATCCAACTAGAGAGGTGGATACGAGATCGTCATACAGGGAGGATGAGATGATCTGGTAGACAAAGTCGGCGAAAGTTCGAGATTTTACAGGACATTCCTCCACCCTTCCCACAATATCAGAGAGATGACGTGGAGAGGCCCTTACCTCTACCACAGCCTACAGTTCCCCACGGGGAGGTGGAGAAGCTTGGTGGATTGGTGGATAGATGATGCCGGATGTACATACAGATACAGGCAGTGGTGGGCGGCTCAATTACAAGCCGTACCACCCAGACTGGGGCATCCAGACCTAGCTACCATTACAGTGTAGAGAGACACCCTACAATGGCAGGTAGCTATGCTGATTACCTAGTTAGATATACTATAGACATAGCTGGAGGGTTCTGAGGCAGAGATAGTAGAGCCACGCGACAGTGGCCACTGCGAGCCTAGATGGTGGATTGAGGAGATGGAGAAGATGGAGATGGTCAGGGGGGATGGTTAGGTGGCATCCTTACAGGCTCAGGTGGGAGGTTTATAGGTCTAGTTGGCCATATCCTAGCCATATATTGGGGACTTATAGGCCCAAATACAGACACAGGGGTAGGGGTTACCACCACAGACACTGGGAGCAAGTCCCAATTCACAGGAAGGCCTAGGGTAGGTTGTTGCAGGGTAGGTATAGGGGCCAAGACCTATGGGACCACCACAGACCATGCCTGTATCCAAGTTATACGATGCCCTAGGTGAGGTGAGATATTATCAGGACCAACTTATGATGGTTGGGATAGATTTCATATCCTATGTCAAGTACATGGCACAACAGGTATCCAGTGAGAGGATGAGATCCTGTACTCATAGTGTGGAGAGCATAGGAGGTGAGCAAGATCCGAGGCACGATCGGGGAGAGGCCACCAGCGTGCGATGACTAATGCTAGGTGAGGTGCTACTTGAGAGGACATAGGAGCTCTGAGCGTACAGTGACACAGAGATGGAGGACATCCGGCAGATGCCTGATATGTGGTCACCTGATTTTTGATGTATATTAGTTATTAATATTATTTTTGATATATATGTTAGCCTACGTGTTGAATATAGTTGTATTATTGACCACACACGCCTACGTGCTGAAAGACAGTGAAGATGTATGAGTGATTTGTATATTTTGAGCATATACCGGCTGCGTACAAAGAGATTTTGTATTGATCCATTCTTTTTGTATATATGAGACCAGCCTACATATTGATGACATTACGTATTGTATATCAGCTTGCATGTTGACATTTTGAGATGATGGACATGATGAGATGGCATGTATGTTGAGATACATATTGATTGATTTATATGATAGAGATACATGGTGTTTTGTGATTTTTGATGTATTTATGAGATATTGGTTTATGGCTTGTGTTAGATAAGATATGGATTTTTACTTTGATGTGGATGGAAATTAGGTGAGTTAGGCATGGTTGAGTTAGGTTTGGTTAGGCATGATTGTATTGAAAGTAGGTGAAGTTGTGATTCAATATATATATATATATATATATATATATATTGCAATGAATGATACTATGGATCATATGTGAGATGTGGTATAATCCATACATAGTGATGATAGAGAATTGGAAGGTGTAATAAATGTATAAGATATGTAGCAAATTGTTATGTATGTGACTTAAATTTCAATTTTGTATGTAAAAGGGGAACTAAGTGAAATGTGATGTAAATGGTGAGTTAGGCATGGTTGATGAATTGCTTAGGGTAGAGAATGGCCAAGCTAACCTCCGAGGGCCCCATGCCCTCGAGTGCTACCTACTGAGTTCCAATGAAAAGGGACCTCGAGGCCGATGTAGTTCTCCCATAAGCTAGGGAAGAAAATGAGAAGGTGTGAAAATGAGTCGAGTAGGTGTTTGGCATGTTATGGGTTTAGGTTTGTTAGGTGTGGGTGGATTATAGGTGAAAGAAGGAGATTACCCCAAAAGTAAATGTCAAGGACCCATCTGTATAAGGTAATCAAAATGTAAACAAAGATGATTAAAAGATAAGATGGGGCAATAAATCCACACGATTGGGTAGGATCATAATGAGTAGGTCATACCTTGAAGGAGGTGATGAACATAAGACCCTAAAGACATTGCACGATTGACATGTTCTACAATGAAAATTAGTCACATGATCGAAAATGTCTAACTTCCAAGAAGTGCCTTGAGGCGATAAGGAAATGGGAATGGGAATGGTAAGAAGGGTGAAAGGTAGTTAAAGTTTTATATGGTATACGTAGTAGGCCCTTCGGGTAAGAGGTCCTAGGTCACAATGGGAAAGTCCATGACTAATTTTCATTTTTTTTCAATAGAGTAATTGATGCGGGAAGTCTATATGATAAAAATAATATGGAACTCCTGAGGTCTTCATGAAGTGATTGATGTGGGAAGCTTGGTTGCTCTCATCACTTTTTTTTTGAAGAGCTTCACATAGCTGTCCTTCGAGGGAGCATCTATTTATAAAGCAATTTGTCAAGAGGAAGATGTCCTTTGAGGGAGTCATATTTTTATGAGAAGTTTTACTCAAGGAGTTTGGTCCCATGTGAGGTCTTTGAAGTCATGGACGAGGCCAAGGTGGAGGATAGGACTCTTGTTCAAAAGGAAAGGTGAAGCGACCATGGAATCTCATCTAAAGGTAGATGAAAATTATCCATGAGAATCATGCTATGTGCGACACCATGGTACACATATTCAGGGAAGATAACAAGTGATGTGTACTCAAATGATTCTAGTTTAATCGTTAGGGAGGTGTATGGAGTGGGTAGCACTCGAGGGATGATCCCGGAGAGAGAAAAAGGGTGAGGTAGGACAATGAGTCAACAATATAATAGTCAAAGATGCAAGGCATTTAGGGGCTTAGGCTCAAATTTACCATCGAGATAAGATAAATGATGAGCACACGATCCATAAGTATGGGTCACGATGTATGGTCCAAGCCAATTAGGAGAAATTTTTCCTGTTTAATTTTTTTATGCTTTGGTTTCATGTTGATTTTATTTCAAGACAAGGTCAACAACTTGGAAGGTTTGTTCATGAAGACATTTTTCATAGGCATGTTTGATACAGATTGTTGGTAAACTTGAAGATGATCCGAGCCTTAAGATGAAATCTGTCTAATAACTCTAGCTATGCTAAATGGTGCTTGACGAAAGTCATCATCAGTGACCATGTCATGGAGAGAAATACAGAGTGAGGGGATCTAGACTTTGAGATGCAGAACAACCTGCATCTTGTAGACCAGAGAAAATGGTGTGGCCGTAGTGGAAGTGTGAATACTAGTGCGGTATGCCCACAAGGAAAAAGGAATGTGTGTATGCCAATCCTTCCCAGTATCATCAACCACTTTCATGAGAATTTTGTTGAGGGTTTTGTTAGTGGATTCAGCTTGGCCATTGGTTTGTGGGTAGTAGGGTGATGAGAAACTAAGTTGAATGCCAAAGCGTCACAAATTTTTTGTAATGTTTTGTTTTTGAATTTTTTCCATTGTTAGTGATGAGGTGATGAGGAACACCAAAGTGACAAATGATGTGGTGGTTAATGAACTCACATATTTTCTCGGCTTTCATGGAAATGAGTGGGATGGCTTCTACCCATTTTATGTAGTATTCGGTGGCAGTGATGATCCATTGATGGTGTTGGGAAGAATGAGGATTGATTTATTTGATAAGATCCAAACCTCATTGAGAGAAGGGCCAAAGGTCACGAGCAACCTGTAAGGCATGACTGGGTGTATGATGAAGGTTGGAATGTTGTTGGAATTTTACACAATGTTTAACATAGTCACAAAATTCATGGTGAAGGGTCGGCTAGTAATAGCCTAGGTGAAGAATACACTTAACAACAACAAGGCCACTAAACTGACCTCCACATATGCCATCATGAACCTCCTTAATGGTATAAGAAATTTTAGAACTTGTGAGGCATCATAAGAGAATACCATCAAAGCTATGCTTATAGAGGATTCCTCCCAGGATAACGTAATGAGAGACCTTTTTAAGGAAGGTGCCCATGTCATTACGGGTGAGATCGGGAGGTAAGATGGATATTCGGAGTATTTTTTATACCAAAGGTCACTCAGGTCAGGGGTATTGGTTCCGATCGAGTAAACATCGTGAGGTAAATAAGAAGGTGAGTGGAGGTGTTGTATAGTGACAAATATTTTGGAATCGGTAGGTGAAGCGGGTATTTGGGAAGCTAAGAAGGCCATGGTATCTATAAATTTGTTGGTGGAATGTGGGATGGTTTGAAGGGTGTAACGATCAAAGGTGGTCAAAATTATGTCTACATGATGTTTATACTTTTGAAGTATCTCATTATGACATTGGTACATACCATTGACTTGGTTTATGACCAATTAAGAATCACCAAAGATGTTGATTGATTTGACATCTAGGGAATAGGTGGCTTGGAGACCTAGTACAAGTGCTTTGTATTCAACAATATTATTGGTGCATTCAAAATCTAGTTTGAAAGACAAAGGCATGGGTTATCCATCAATAGGAATGATGATAATACTAGCCCCACCCCCACATTAACACTTGGAACCATAAAAAAGAGTGTCATTTGATAAGGAGGTTCATCTAGGGAAAGGGTAGCAATTGACTCATCTAGAAAGTCAAAATTAGAGGGTTGATCCCCAAAAATAGGTGTGTTAGCCAATTGGTCGGTGATAGCTTGGCCCTTGATGGAATTTTGATGAATGAATTCAAGGTCAAGATCAGCTAAAAGCATAAGCCATCATGTGGCATGTTGATTTTGATAAGGTTTGGCATACATGAAGTGTAAGGGGTCGGTGTTGGTCACAACATAGGTTTTTTGGTTGAGTAGGTAATGGTGAAGTTTTTGGCAACAAAACTAAGGCTAAGAAGTGTTTTTAGGATGGTTGTATCAGGTTTCATAGTCTAAAAGAGTATGACTTATGTAATAAACTACCTGCTCCCTGTGTTGCTCATTGCGATGAGCGAGCATGGCTCCCAAGGAATGATCAGTAGTGGATATATAGGTAAAAAGGTTGATCATCTTTAGGTGGGATAAGTATGGGTGGTTGGAGAAGTTATTGTTTTAAGGCCTCAAAAGCTTTGTGACAGTCATCATCCCATTTAAAGGAGACATCCTTCTTGAGCAGATGATGAAATGGTTGACACCAATCAGATAATTGTGAAATGAAACAGTAAATAGACTGTAACTTACCTTGCAGGATACAAATTTGTTTAAGGTTAGTGGGCAGAGGAATTTCAAGAATGGCCTTGACTTTAGCAGGGTCAACTTCTATACCATGGAGGGAAACAATAAATCCCAGGAGCTTTCCTGAGAGAACCGTGAAGATGCACTTCTTAGGCTAAAGGCGGATGCAATATTTAATGAGGCGATCAAAGATGGTTTTGAGGATGGCAAGGTGTTCGAGTGAAATTTAGATTTGGCCAAGAGATCATCCACATAATCTTCCAATATGTGATGCATGATGTCATGGAAGATGTAATTCATAGCCCGATTGATATGTGGCACTAGTGTTTTTAAGGCCAAAAGGCATGACTCGATAGTAGAAGGTCCCCCATGGGGTGATGAATGAGGTTTTGTGTTGATCTTTTGGGGCAAGCAAAATTTGGTTATAACTCGAGAATCAATCCATGAGTGATAGCATCTCATGACCAGTGGTGAGGTCAACCAACTGATCAATACAGGTAAGGGAAAGTCATCTTTCGAGCAAAGGCTAGGTTGATCACGAAATTCCATGAAAATGCGAGAGTCCCCTGTTGCTTTAGTAACAGGGACAATGTTAGAAATCCAACGAGGATAATAAATGGGTAAGATGAAGGAAGCAGAAAAAAGGCAATGAAGTTATTCTTTGATGAGAAGAGAAATACAAGGGTGCATTTTCCTCAGCTTTTGTTTGATGGGTTTGGCGTCGGGAATGGTTACGATATTGTGGACCACTATTGTGGGGTCAATACCAGGCATGTTTGCGTAAGACCAAGCAAAAGCATGATTATGATCTTTGAGAAAAGAAGTGATGGCTTCCTGTTCAGTAACATCTAAAGATTTTCCGATCTTTAGGATGTGCAGGTTGTCCTGAGTATGAATGTTGATCTCGATAGTCAATTCATTCAACATGGTTTACGTTTCAGAGGGTAATTACCGATGAATATATGAATCTTCTACACCAAGGTAGGTGAGTATGGAGTCATCATCCTGACATTGAACGATGTTAATTGTAGGTGTGTCATCATCAATCATTTCAGGATACAGGAAGGGAAGAGTGGAAGGGGCCTCACCCTCAAGTTGATAAGTTAGAGGCCCCAAGGAAATGGTGTTTATGAAAAAAAAAAGTTAGGAGGGATAGATTCAAGATCAATCGACTCCATCGGTGAAGGTGGCGATGAAGGTGGAGAAGGGCTAGTGTCCTTAATGAGTTTAATGTAGGCCTATTAGGTAGGTGGTTCAGGGAAGTCGATACCACTACGGTCATTATGTTTACATGTGGTACATGGAATAATGATATGGTGGCCTTGCTCGTAAAATCTAAAGCCAAAACCCTTCCATGCACAACGGTGTAGGAAGGTGTAGGTGAAATGGCGATTGGTAAGTGATTGGAAGTCGGCGAGAAAATGGGAAATTTTGTGATGGTGGTTTAGGTGTGTAAGTGGTTTTATCAAGTCCCCCATAGGTGAGACTAGTACGAAGGTGGGGAGGACCATAAAGGAGACGTTATCCTATACGGTGATCATAGTGAGGGTGTTGGTGAAGGCTTCCATACTCTTGTGGAGTAAGAAATGTGTTGACACTATATAGGCGGTACTCCCCCAGAGTGAGGCGTTGAAAAACAATTTCAAGGATCAATGGTGGGTATGTAGGTTTCCGGTATGGATAATGTGTCGAGAGGTCGACGCAGAGGTGAAGTTAAGCGATTAGGAAGCTGATGGGTCAGCCATGGAGGTTATGATAGCAGTAGGAATGGAGGAGGTATGTGTAGTAGAAGCAATGACTATACTGGTAGGTGGAGGTGTAGGTGAAGTGGTAGTGGTCATGGAGGTAGACGGCTTGATAGGTATGAGCACATCATTGGGTTGGTAAAGCATGTTGCATGTTTTAAAAGGTGATGGGTCAGCTGTAATGGTATAAGTGTGTCCTTTGTGTTCAAAATTTACATAATGATGCAAATTGGAAGGAACGTAACCCATGACATGGATGTAGGGTCTACCAAGCAACAAGTTATATTGGAATTCCCCATCCAAAATGTAAAACAATTCGGAAATAGTGTGGGGGATCACACAAATGTGGAGGATGATGGTGCCTAGTGTAGAGGTGATAGCATCATTGAATGAATGCAACATGACAGGGTGTTTATGCATGTAATTGTTAGGTATGCACATTTGAGAAAATTCATGGGATGAAATGATGTTAATGCTAGCGCCCCCATCAATCATTACACGACATACCCATATGTCATCAATGTGACGAGAGATGAAGAGGGATGGAGTGCAGGTCATCATTTTGGTATGGCACGATCTCTTCCTCCGAGAAGCTAAGGGAGGCCATTTGGTGAACAAGGTGGGGTGAAGATGAAGGTGCTAATTTGGTGAGAGAGGCTACATGATGGTGTGTGATAATGGAGGCTACGGGTGTAAGGTCATTAGGTAAAACCTCAATCGATTGAAGAACCTCCATGAGAGCTTGATGATGGGATTCTAAGGTTTGGATGAGTTCATATAAGGACATTTTGAGGGGTGATTGGTGTAATTGTTTGAGCATGGTGCGATGTGTGATGCCATTAGAAATGGGGTACGTGGGGCGTGATAGTTATTTTAGGTATGGGTGCGAGATGGTATGTTGGGTATAGGATTGGTTGGTGGGTCAATTTCCTTTTCTTTTCCCTTGTCCTTCTGAGCACATGTAGTGATGTGTATCATGTTGATCTGAGGGGATTTGGCAAATGGAGAAGGTGTAGGGTGAGTGGTATAATGACACGATGGGCAAAAACCTACCAAAGGAGAAAACCCTGTGAGGTCGGTTGGGAAAAATGACATTTGGGTGGTGGCGTGGAAAGTTATCTGATGTGAACTATGTTAATTTCAAATCTTGGAGTGGTGGCTCTAGGAGTGGTGAGAATGAAGGTTGTGGTTGTTGAGTGGGCGGTGTGGGAATGGGTGTCAATGAAGTAGGATCCTCATTGAGAAGGTTGTCGTCATTAAAGTTGGTTTCGGTGGACACTATTGGATGAGAACAGATTTTCAAGGCCTTTCGAGTTCTCCACATCATGTCTTGACACATGATGATATGTGTAAATTTTAGTATCGTCAAACCATTTTGGCTTGGGTTTGAGGGGGTAGTAAGGTGCAGGTGGCGGTAATGTGATGAGAGGTCTCAAGGAGGTTGGTTAAAATTTTGGCATAAGACCCCGCTTAGTGGGTCACAATGGGAAGTGAACATGGGTTTGGGTGTAGATGTAGGTGATTGTTGAGGAACATTCTTTAGAAGAGAAGGGGGTCAAGCTATGGGTTTGGGTGTTGGTGTGGTTTTAGGTGTATGTCATGTTTGTTTAGGTATGGGTATAGTAGATAGATGAGTAGTAGGGTGTGTGGTCATTTTGACTACCTTATTGTGGGGTAGTGGTTTTTTTTTTGAGTTACACCTTCTTAGGTAAAGGTGATGTGGGTGTACGAGGTCTAGAAGGAAAATATGATGGAGGAATAGGGTGAGTTACCCACAGGATAACGGGGTTACTATGAAGGTAGATGACACGGGTCATGCTTAAGGTGCACGAGAGAGTGACTAAATTGTAGTGGGTAGTGAAGCAATAGTTGAGGGTATCAATGGTATGGGTGGTAAAGAGGCTGCAGGTGTAGGTGTAAATTAGGTTGGGTGTCTGGGTAGGTTAGAGGTTTGTGAGGAAGGAATGGGCTGTTGTGTTTTTGGTTTATTGATGGGTGGAGGTTTCTTGACCATGTGGGGAAGTTGAGATCATAATATGGACATGACAGGTGCAGGTGTGATTGGCACAGTCGGGGTATGAGTTCTATGGGTTTGGTGCTTTTGTTTGGGTGTTAAAGTATGTATGGTGTTGACTTTGGAGGATGTGGCTAAATCCATTTTGATAGGTGGATGAGTAAGGCTGGTGGTTGGGGTGACCCCTAAAGTGGTGAGGACCTAATGGAAATTCCCATAAAATGTGTCTTAGATATGGGGAATTGGCTAGCTTTAGCTTCGTGGGTAAGAGAGCCGAAATTAGGTCTCAGTAGAATTTTGGTTAGCTAATGGAGAATGCTCACCAAGAGGCAAAGGTATCTCAACTATGTCTATGATGGAGATGATGGGTGGAGGAGGTACTTGGGTGCTCCTCATGGGTGGAGGAGAATCTGTATCTAAAGGATCTCTAATTGGTGAAGCCAAGGGTGAGATGGTCTCAATGTTAGCGAAATATTCCTCCATAGGTGATGAAGGAGATGAAAGGTGTTCCTCTATTGGTGAAGGAACAGGGGAGGTTGGTTCTAACGTGGAAGGAGGATTTCAGGCTAGAATTTCCTCTATGGAAGGAATATGGGGTAATTGGGAGGTGACAGGTGCGTCATTAAAGATAGCGTGAACCTCGCAGGTATGGGTATCGTGAGTGGAGGTCTCACTGATTTGATCAGATGAAGGGGCATGGTTAGGAAATATTTTCTTGAAGATATGTAGGTTTTGGTTGGATGGTGCATTAGGATTATCCACGGTTAACTCGCCTTTCTCATGCATTTCTTGGAAAATATTTTTGAAAGTGATGTAGTTGCCGTCACTATGACCCTTTACTTGATGATAATTACAGAAATCATGTTCTTTATACCATATGGGCATGGGACGAGTAGGGTCAAAAAAAGTGTGTGGTTTTATGGGTGGAAGAGTGATGGCTCTGGATTTGATAAGCTTTTCTAAGACGGAAGAGTAAGGCTCCCTAATTGGGGTATATTTTTGTTGCTCTAAATCGAATTGAAAAGTATAGATAGGTGAGATATTAGATGAGGGGTAGCTTTGATTTGTGGATGTCTTTGGGCCAACCTTAAGTACCACTACGTTAATGGTGCCCTTAGCTTTTAAATACTTGGTCCGTGGTTTGGAAGAAGAAGAGGTATCATTCGACTTGAATGCCAAATTCTTATTGGGTAATTGGATTTTCTTCTCTTCGATGGCCCAAATCTCTAACTTTCGTGCCATAGTGAATGCTTCATGAAATTTTTGGAAGGTTTGGACCTACAAGGTCAGTGAGATATGCCTGGTAGAAGCCTGTGTGAAGAGCTCGATGAGTTCTATTTGTGGCAGTTGGAAGGTAAGTTGGTTGATCAGGTTGTGCCAGTGAGCGACAAAATCTGTGATAGATTCATCCTCATACTGATGTGTGGAATATATATCGGTCATGGTAACCTTCTTGATGATATTGATAGAGAAATGATCCAAGAAGGCTTGGGCTACCTGATTAAATGAGAATATAGAGTGTTTAGGTAACCCACTATACCAATCTAATGTAGGTCTAGTGAGGGACATGGGAAAGGTTCTCAAGAGCAAGGCATCATCATGAGTGATCAGATAACACCCATGTTTGAATGACTACAAATGCTACTATGGGTCTTATTTACTATTGAAACAATTGAATTTAGGAATTTCCCAATGCATGGGGTATGAATAGATAGGAATGGATGGGTGAATGGGCTCGTTGCAAATATCATCATAGGTGAGAGTGTTGTGGGAGTCGGAAACGATGCCTCCAATGTTTGCATCTTGTCAACATCAATTTAATTAGGTCATTGGTGGGTTGCACGATGATTGGGTGCCTCCTATAGCATGAGAGGGTTGGTTTTGGGCATATAACAGGGGTGGCACTCTAGTGTATGGGGCTGCCATGTAGGTTGATTGAGAAGAAGGAAGTGAAACAGGGGTATGTACCTAGAATGTATAATGGATGAAATGGGAGGTTGTTGATAGTATGTATATGGGGGTGGAAGGGTTGTGGTAACCCTAGTGGTAATAGGGGCTAATGATTGTGGAATGGAAAGGACCACATTCTGAAATGGGGTAGGGGTCACCGATAATGGAGGTGGTAATGTAGCTACGGGTATGTGTGAGACATTAGGGGTGGATGAGATTATGTTTGGGGTAGTTTTCGAGGGTATGGTGGATGTAAGCAGGTGCCGCGAGGGTATGAGATGTGACATTCATAGCGAGTATAAGACCTAAGCTGTGAAATGTAGGGGCAAGATAGATTTGGGAAACATGGAGCCAAATGGAGCTGATGCAGGAGTGGGTGCGAGAGTCAAGGGGATAGATACATGCATGCCATATATTAAGCGATGCAAGGCATCTCGAGTGGACAAGTGGGAAAGGTAAAATTGCAAGGTGGTAGGGTTTTGGTCAAGGACTCGTGTGAACTCTTCATCTCGGTAGCAATAGTAATAGGCTGGATGGGATCCATGAACTGGTGATAAAATGGAAGGTGGTGAAGGACTAGGTGGGAGTGTTTGACAACTGGCGTGAAATACGAGTGTGCTTGCTTGTCTTCAAGTCAGCACCATGTGAACCAGTACTGATCAGGTAGGGCTGCTTCTCTGTAAATGACACAAAGAATAGCAAGAACAGGTGAATTTGGCAACAAAAAGTAGATTAAGTACCAAATGGTGGCTGGAATGTGAAATAGGAAAATTGATTCCCAGTTAGGGAAAATTGACGCCGGTTAGGGATAACCACTTCCGGTTATTGTAGAAAATGGACAATGAGTAAACAACAAGGTAGAAGGTAAAATATGATAGGTATGCCAAATCTGATGATGTTTACAACGTCAATGGGAATGATGAGTGGTGGCGGGGACTATAAAAGTAGAAAAAATGAATGAAAATGTCCTTTTAGGTAGGTTAGCAAAAGGACCTAGAACCGACTTTGGTTGGGTATAGCGACGATGGTCGAGGTAACCAATGATGGTTCTTGTGAAATTAAAATAGTGATGAAAGAAAAGTGGTTGTGAATGAAACTATGATGTAGAATCAGACCTAAAATTCTAAGAATGATGATGATATGGCGGGCACGGTCGGGTGAATCCAAAATACACCAGTGTGATGAGGAGCATGCAAATATGAACAAAAAAGTGAATAATGTGATCTCTCACCTCAAAACGCAAGCCAAGTAGAAACACTAAGAAAATGCTATCCTAGGAGTGCCTTTTATATTATGTTTGTTTAGCTTATGCTATTTAGGGACTAACACATGAATTGTGAAATATAGTTTTTGGTGAGGATGGCTTCCTACAAAAAAAGCGATCTAAAAGGTGAGGTTTAAGGTATGTTATGGGGGGGCGGGTCGATCTCGAAGTATGACTCGGAGTAACGAGTCAGGTGCCCTTTGTTTCGTGATCGTGTGATCAACTACAACTTCTTCTAGGTAGGATGTTGTTTAATAGTGTATGTATTTTGAATTTTTGTGAGGTTTGGTAAGACTCGGAGAAAGAGAAAAGGAAAGAAGTGCTTTTCTATGATTCATTTTTCAACCATCAGTTGGGCATGACTTCCAACATATAGGTTGCCCTCAATTAATGTGAGCTAATGCAATAAATTAGAATGGAATGCACTTATTTTTAAGCCCAAATCGAAATGTAAAATTGGATGACATAATAAGATGAAGAGGAAGAGGGATGCTATTTCACTACAATGTAGAAAACATGAAGAAATGGTTCTTTTTAATTACACTAAAAGAAAAGTTTCCTTTAGAGAAAATAGAAAGAAGAGGTGGGTTACCAAGGAAGAAAATTAGTGTGTATGATTTTGGAAGGAAACAAACACACAACTTTTCCTAGGAACAAATGAAATGCAAGGAACCCTGGATGGGTCCCAACGGGTGTGTGAAGATGTTTCACTGTTTCTTAGATTGTTTCTTTGAAGTGTTGATGAAACAAATAGGGTAACAGTGTAGGAGTAATACCTATTCAAATGCTAGTTGATGGGTTGTTGCACATGTATGAATTCGAATCCACAAATAATCGTGAGAGCTTCCTTTTGGCTAGGAGGAACTACCATGTAATGCAAAGCAAGACCCAAGAAGGAATTCAATAATATGGCGGTGAACTGCCTTGCCTATGCTAGATCCAAGAAGTGTGATAATTCCTAAATGGATGTCACCCATTTTAAACAATTTAATGCTATAAACAAAGTAAATCCTATTGTAATTTGAAATGATTTAGGTATCTCACTTAAAACATAATAAGAAATAGATCTAATCTAACATGCTAAGCTAGAATAGAATCCAAAGGTCAAATGATTGGTTCTAGGTTCTACAGGTTTGATAGAGGTCTCGGGTAGATCACAGGTGGATGAGGGTGAGATGAAATTAAGTGGGTAGGTCTCTATTCTGGGCTGTGTGGGAAAATACAGAGACCTGATGTCGGTTAGGGGTAACCGACGATAGTCAGGTGTGATCGGTGCGGTTACTGTGAAATCTGGAAATGTCACAGAACAAGCTTTAGGTCTCCTTTGTGATTGCACAAAGGACTTTGGTTGGTCGGGATGAGGTATTGGGTGACTAGGGTAGGCTTCGGTGAGGCTTTAATGGGTATATAGAGGTGGAAATTTTGGAGAAGGTCAATAGGTGGCTAGGTAAGCAATAAATGATAAAATAATGATGAAATGAAATAAAATAGAGAAGTATCATGTTATAGTTACTTGGATTCTGGTCCTAGATGCTTATGTGTGAAGGATGGAGGTGTTGATGAGAGGCTTGAAGGCTACAAGTGATCACCAGCTAAAGGAAATCTTCTGCATGGGCTGTATGTGCATTCCTCTTTACTTGGTTAGATCAGATCATGGTTGTGTAGGAAAAGATGTTTGATCTCCTTCCTTGCATGCGTGGTCTCATTGGAATTCTCTCTCTGAAGATGTGTTATCTCTCTAAGATGTGATAATGCTCACCAACCTTTTTGCTTCCAACTTCCAACCTTGAGAATAAGGTTTTTTTGGGTTAAAAGGGTAGCAAGACGGTAGTTTCGGCACAGAGACCGATGTCAGTCAGGGTTAACTGACGGTGGTCAGGTGTGACCGGTGCCGGTTATTGTGAAATCTAGAAATGTCACAGAATAAGGTTTAGGTCTCCCTTTGTGATCGTACAAAGGACTTTGGTTGGTCAGGATGAGGTATTGAGTGACTAGGGTAGGCTTTGGTGAGGCTTTAATGGGTTTATAGAGGTCGAAATTTTGGAGAAGGTAAATAGGTGGCTAGGTAAACAATAGATGATAAAATAATGATGAAATGAAATAAACCAGAGAAGTATGATGTTATACTTACTTTGATTCTAGTCCTGGATGCCTGTGTGTGAAGGATGGAGGTGTTGATGAGAGGCTTAAATGCTGCAAGTGATCACCAACTAAAGGAAAACTTCTGCATGGGCTGCATGTGCATTCCTCTTTGCTTGGTTAGATTAGATCATGGCTGTGCAGGAAAAGATGTTCGATCTCCTTCCTTGCATGTGTGGTCTTGTTGGAATTCTCTCTCTGAAGATGTGTTATCTCTCTGAGATGTGATAATGCTCACCAACCTTTTTGTTTCCAACTTCCAACCTTGAGAATAAGGTTTTTTCGGGTTAAAAGGGTAACCGATGGCAGTTTCGGCTTAACCGGAGATGGTTAGGGGTAATCGGTGTCGGTCAAGGTGGGATTTCCTAGGTTTACTAAACTAGGGAGATCCTCTTGATTTCCTTAGATCTCATGTTGTTAACCCATGGATTAGACTGGGAGCTTCTTATGAGCATGTGGGAATATGGTTAGAGGGAATGTAGGAATTGATTTTTAGGGTCTGGATAAGTCTTAGTTAGTTATGGCAACTTATTAAGAACAGGTCTTAGGTTGAGTTGGCTTGGTGAGGTGTCTAAGTGAACTCGTATGTGTGGATATTATTTAAGTTAATATATTTAAATAATAAATATAGTGAGGACAATGCATTAATTAAATTAAATTAATTAAATTAATATTTGTGGGGTGAAAGGGTCATGGCTAGGTGAATGTGATGAAGGTTGCTTATTTGTCGAGGGACCAAAGGGAGTATGATGTAATTTTAGTGTCTACAAAGGAGTAAATCTTCTTGTAAATTCCTTGCATGTGTCGGATGGGAAAGTTTGCAATGCACTCAACAAAGTATTGGTGGAGGTGGACATAAGACTCTTGGGTAAAAATGATAGAATAAGGGTCTTGGAGGAAGAGCTTGAGAAAAATAATGAGGAGATCATTGAGCAAGACAAGGAGATAAAACAAAAGGAATTTATCAATGCACATTTAAGGCGTGAACTGAGGGATGAAAATGCAAAGGTGTGTGAAGTCCATAAGAAGATAGAGGCCATTTCAGATTCCATTATCTTGAAACACTGGACTGCCCAACTTGAGCAGAAATATGAGTTAACCAAGCACTATTTTGAAGAATTGACCTACATCATCACTAGAGAAATGTGGTAACTCACATTAGATTCAACAGAGGAGGTGATGACATGCCATAAGGAGGAGGAGAATATGATGATTAGGGAGATAGTGAATTGGTACTCTAAGATCCTTGCTACAGTAAAGACCACCTCGTAGATGGCCAAAGTTGTGTATGACAACTATCTTTGACAGAGACAGAGTATCAAGGATATTGTGCTACACATAAGGTGCATCTGAAATAATTTAAGGAGAATATTGAAGCTCAATAATATCCTAGCTGAAGTTGAGAAGAAGTGGGAAGAAATCAAATCTTTGTAGGGTTTGATTTAGAATAAGCTAATGGAACTATACCCACAAGTCACTTGCAGGATGGATGTACTAGGTGATCTTAACAAAAAGCTAGAAAACATTGTAGATATGCTGAAAAGTAAGAGAAATGAACTAAGTTTTGATGAAGTGAGCACATTGGTGAGTGACTTACTTCAACAGCACGAGGAGAAGTAGATGCCTAGGAGAATATTGAGGCATCCACAAAGAAATATTTCCCACTTATCATGCAATAGTAGCGAGATTATTCTCTTTTCCATTCCTCCATTCTTTATTCAATCACAAATTATTCCATTTTCCCTATTCTTTGTTCCTTAGTGGAAGATCATGTTGTTTCGAGGATGGACAAAATGCGTAGTGTGGGTTAATGTTGGGCCTTGAAATTGACTAAGTCCCAAGGAAGAAGTCAACATGCACGGGAGGTAGTAAAGAAGGAAGGATCTCGGGAAAAATCTCCTACGAGAAATGCGTGCGATAGAAGAGGTTGGCGTATGTGGATGCATGAAGGTTTAGGGAATTAGCCATATTTTGAAGGAGTTTTCATAGGAGAAACACGTGAAAATCCCAAGTAGGCATGCTAAATGGATAAGGTGACAATTTGGAGCCTCGAGAGGTCAAGAAAATAATATTCCACGTAAGGGATATTCCTAGGATGATCATTTCAGTTAGTGGAGGCATTTTCAAGCTGGCATATGCATTCAACCATGGAGGACCACACTTCCACTTAGCATACAATCTTCTCATAAAGGTAACCAAGGTGGTGCATCCATATCCTATTTAAAGGAGTGTTTGGTAGAGGAAGATGGGTAGAATGATGTGATGGGGAAATGAAGGGTTAAGAAGGTTTTTAGATAGTGAAAATGTGTTGTAGAATGCTTGCAAGAAGGGTTTTGAAGCATTTTAGGAATGGATTTGGATATGAACAAGGTGTTATCCAAATAACTCTCCTACTTATTTGGGTAACTTGTATACACTTTATAGCTCTGAGATATTCATTGCAAGGTTGCATGCGATCAAGTTTACTTAGTACATTCTCTTGGTTGCATTTCCTTGCACATGTCCCTTATTTTCTTCGCACCGTTGCACGCTTCCCCATCTTTCCTTCCTTTTCATTTTCCTCTTTGTTCCATCTTCCCCCTATGCACATTCCCCATGCTTCCACTTTCCTCTCAACATTGAATCCATCCTGTGTGCACATACCTAACACTTTCTCAAAGTTTAGTTGTCCTTGCTATCCCCCTACACCCCTTCCTTGCGGCATCACACATTACCTTATAATAATTGTGCCTTGACTATGTATTCTTGGCCCCCTGTTTTCCTCATTTCCCGTGCACATTGCGTGTGCCTTCCTTCTACCTACTCCTCGTGCCACATCATTCTCTGACACACTTGAGTGTTCCACACACAACTAGTCAAAACGTGCCTAAAGGGCATCATATCGACAACTTACAAATGAATGAAACATGGCGAAATGAAAAATCAAATAAACAATTGGCCAATTTCGTTAGTTGATCCATGAGAATCATGTGTCTTGTGTGCCTAGAAAAATTTGACATCTACCGATAGCCATATATTTTACTAGAGAGCTACGATTAGCACATGCCTAGTCTCAACCAAAAGTGCTAACATAGGATAAAGTGCTAGACATTCAAATTCAAATCCGTGATGGTTCGGTAGGTGAGAAATGGGAAAATGTCATTATGAGAATTAATGAGTAGACCTGATTTCTCAAACCACCTGATTTGATCTGATTCGACCTCTTTCCTTCTCCAACACACCAAACAGACTTGGGGAAATGTATTTGATAGATTTGTAGGTGGATTTATAGGCATTGAATGCTTCTTGTTGGTGGTTGTATTTCAAATTCAGGTTTTCCCTCCTTCTTCTCTTCTTCTTCCATGGATTCATCTATAAATGTAAGAGCTAGGCTCATTTGTTATGTTGGACATTTTAGATCCTTACATTTTTGTAAGGACTTCATATTTTCTATATTCTGAGTCGCAGACCTCTAGATCTGGCTCATGCATGTGGATATTGGCCTCTTTCACCATTGTAACAATTCTGTGCATTTTTGGAAGTAATAGAAGCATCATTTTGTGACTATTATCTATCCTAAGCATGTTTTTATTCTTTCTTCTTTCCTTTCTTTTACATTGCATGCTTGTTGTGTCATTCTACGTCCCTTGCAATCCCTTTTTTAGTTGTGTTCCATGAAACTGATCTAGTAAATGCGTTTTAGTTGTGCTACATGTGCCTAGCCTTCTTCCACGCACTTTCCTTCATTTTCACTCAAAACAAATAGTGTTCATCCTTTTTATGGTGCTATCACCTTTTAGTGTATTTTCCTTTTATGTTATCGTTCTATCCCTGTCCCTTGACATTATTAGTTTAGTTTTCCCTTTCAGCACTAGGAGTAATAGTAGCAGTAGAAATAGATAAAGGAACCAACCTTCTACGAAGATCTATCTCAAGTGAGCAAGATCCCAGAACTTGGAGACTATTCCATTGGTGTCTCAAACAACTCAGATTTGAGACGTGAGTGCATGTTTGACTAACCAACAAAAGGGTTGTAATGGGTAGAAAAGATAAGAACTCTCTCTATATAGATTTTTTTGTAGGGGTTAAGATAATATCCCTTGATGTATTTGGTCCGTATGACCCTCATGATGTAAAGGGATATTGTAAGTGTTTAAAATCAATATATGGTGTGTGATTCTTGTTATTCATGCTCAAAAGTATAAAAATTATGTTCTTCATATTATTCGATTTAGATCTAGTTTCATTATGCTTATTTACAATGTTTATTTCCATTTATGATGCATCTGTGCATGGATTTTTATTTCGTATCTTCTTTTCTTGAGTGAATGTCTATGTTTCCATTTTTGCAACTCGTTCTCCATCAATGGAAGACCATACTTGCAAAGATAACATAATGGAAGAAGCTGGGGTTGGGCCAAAAAGATTACAAAATGACCAAGGTTTGGATGGTTGATAGTTGTATATGTATTATACCTAGGTGCTATAGTAATATACTTCATGAATATGTGCATAGGTTGATTCAAAATGTTGGTGAATTACATGCATAAGTTCATTTATATGTGTAAATAGTAGGAAAACTGATCCATACTAAGGACTTATCAGCCAAATTATCCGGTGAACTAGAAACAACCGACTATTGAATATTCACTATTTCCATTTTTTAAAAACCTCGTATATTTGAGAGTTTACAAAAATTCACCACTAAAATTTTCCTTGATTGTCAATCAGCTAGACGACACCCTTCTTTACGATGCTTCACCTATATGCAATACTTTCTTAGATGAATTTTGCTTACACCATTGACATTGAAACTTAGACTATGTATTTTGACGAATCCAGGTTGCCTCTCGGGCTTTGAAGATGGGATTGTGTTCATCACCCCATATGATGATGATCTCCCCTTTGCATATCTCTTAGGGTTCTTATGATCTAACAACATCGCTTAATATGAATCCATTATTCTTAGCCTCATGGTCACTCACAAAATTATCATTTATAATATTTGAATTCATGGTGACTCTCAACTCATTATTAATTAGGTTAATGACAAATATCAAACCAAAGAGGAGCGTCTTAATCCATATAACAACCTGGTCAAAGATATGTTAGCTACATTTGAGTCCCACTCTCTCAGTGTCATCCCTCGTAAAGAAAATCATCATAAATATGCTACGGCTAGTGTGACATCAATAATCCCTAAATACATCATTGATGAACATGACACCTTTATCATTCACCACTTAGGATAGCCATCTCACTTGATAGCCCAACTTTGGAAACTTGCACTATTACATGTAGAAATTATTTTACGGAATAGCTCACTTAAATCTATAATTTCCTATACCGTCAAACCATTACTAATAAATTTTAAGCTCACAAATATCATTTTCTATAATGATAGGCCACGTTACATGTAATCATTCATGGTTCGTTGTTTAAAAAATCATCAATGGACATTTACTATGATGTTTAGGCCTTGACAACATCCACGATGGCTATATCGATGTTCATGATAATCTATGTAGTGGTCAATTTTATGACAAATCTCTGTCTCGCAATCTCCTACGAAAAAGGCTACTATTTGCCTACCATGGAACAAGATTTATTGGATTATGAAAAAAGTTGTGACAAATTACAAAATCATAGTAATATCCATCATGCACCTGCATATGACCTTTGGTCCATCACCCCATCATGGTCCTTTTCCTTATGGGGTTTTGATCTCGTTCAAAAAATAAACCCCAAATTGGTTAATGACCATAAGTTAATTATTAATTCTCTTGAATATTTTACTAAATGGGTTGAAGTCACACCTTTACAAACCACCATTGGTCTTGATATCTATCATTTTATCACCACTCACATTATTACATGCTTCGACATTCCCTCCACCATTATCATTGATAATGGCTCCTCTTTCAAAAATAAGGACGTTAAAAGGATTTGTGAAAAATTCAAGATCAAGAAAACTTTTCCACTCCTTATTATCCATAGGAAATGGCCAAGCAGAGGCCACTAACAAAACCATTGTCAAAATATTATGAAAAACTATTGATACAAAAGGTGACGATTGTCATAATTAAATTCTATATGATCTTTAGGATTACCACATGAGTGTACGCTCCCCCACTAATGCTACACTATTTTCTCTAGTTTACGGTACTGAGGACATCATTCCCTTAGATTTTTAAATACCATTATTGCATATATCACTTAAAGGAATTCTCAAAGATACAATGAGTATCATGAAAAATGACTACATGAACTTGAAATGCTTGATTCTTTCAAGGTGAAAGCCTTAGAACATATCCACATATATCAAGCATGCATTGTATAGGATTACAATAAAAAATCCACCCATGAAAATTCAATATTGGTGATTTTGTTTTAAAATAAAATTAGAAAAACACTAACGCCTAGGCTCATATAAAAGGGAAGTTATAACCTAATTGGCTTGGTCCCTATGTCATCACTGATAAGATTAGGGGTGGTGTCTATGGTCTTGCCACTCTCCTTTATAAAACACTCAAGAACCAACTAAATTTGATGCATCTAAAATGATATTATGCATAAAACACCTTCATTAGCATATGATGCACTCTTGTTCCACAATTCATACTTCACATCCTTCACACTTCATGCTCTGCATTTTATGATATATCCTTCTAACATCTACTTTTGCACAACATACACATTACCCAATGACACACTCTTGTTGTATGGTTCATTATTGACTATTGGGGTTCTTATAAATGAAACTAATCTCATACACATCTATTAGGGGCAAGCTAATCCTATCATCTTCACATTTTGTACACCACACCATCAAACCATACACAATATTTACATATCTTAGTTACACTTACTCTTGCTAGCTTATTCTATCTACATGTTACACTTAGTTTTCCATACTATATTGTTTTTAATATGTCATCATATTTCTATATATGTATACACATGCACATTCACTTGGTCTTTTAGGATAATGCGTATCTCTTATAGGTTTTTACACCTGCAATGATGTTTGACATCATATTACTTTTACGAGTCCCATCGCGGCTCATGGGGAATATAATTTTAATACTTTCACATACTACACATGTTATATTGTTACATTCTTCACTATTTTTGACAACTATCATTTTACTTTTCATTACTATATACACACTTTGACATACTATTTATCTTTCTAACATGCTAATGGGTGCTTCATGTTTAGAATTTGCCTTGTAGGACTATATAAAACCATGGGTATCTGTCACATTTTTCTTGCTATTATTTTTTATTTTATGCTATTGTTTTTGGGATATTCCCTATTTCTTGTGTGATAATTGTATTATTTTTGCCACTTCGATCTTGAATTTCTTGTGAAATTATACACAATGTATCACGTTTGAAAATTGCTTTTCACGGTCTATCTTATCCGCACACTTGCTTGTTACATTATTTAATTTTGCATGCTACCTAATTTTAATACTAGCACATATTTTTAGCCCACTTTGTTTGCATGTTCCTTTGTTCCCACCATGCACATTACCTACCCCCTGGAGGTATCCATTTTAGATCAACATCATGTCCTCTCTTTTGGGCCTTATTCTCCTACTATCATCATAAGCACCCCAAATGAGGGGGGCATACATTAGGTGAATACATATCCCCTAAAGTTGCTTAAAGAAATAGTTTAGATACACACAACATAGAAAAAGCATAGGAACACAGTCACATAATGGTCAATACCTCGACTTGGACCTTAGACACGAGACCATACACTAGTGCCCAATATCGAGATAGTAGCTCTTGGGTGATTGTTTCCTCCACAGGTGCTAATTTTCGGGGGAAGAGATAGTCATTTATCATTACAACATAGTCTACAATATTTTACAAAGTAGTTCTTTAGTAATTTACATTTTCCTTTAGTCACAAAATGCATTCTATCTCCTATAATCAGTACAATCGGAACAATTCGAAATAATCAAGACAAATAAAACAAATCGGGATGTTCCATTTGTAGTGGTGCTTATTGGGCAGAGTCATGAAAGGAGAGTAAAACTAGACATCTCTCCCCAACACTTGATATTTGGCGTGATATCACCCAAAAACTCTCATTTGGTGTGAGATCACCTAAAAAACTCACACTCGACATGGGATCACCCAAAAAACTCACTCTTGGTGTGAGATCACCCAAAATCCCCACCTTCAACATTCAAACTAGAAAATATCTAAGCAAGAAGACAAATTTATATCTTTTACTCTCTTATACATAAGGTGCACACTTTCCTTTTTACACACTTTTACATATTTATACACATGTTTCTTTTATCTATCATATACAAATGTTGACTACTTTCTTTGCACTTATTTTATAGGCACGTCCTTACATTAAGTAGATCATGTAACCTACAACAACATGCTACGAGTGTATACATTTAACCCCTTGGATCAAATTCCATTTCATATTCTCCATGTTTCACTTTGTGATCAATCCACGCTTCAATTGTCCACTCGGAAGGATATCACCAACACTCTTTTCTATAGAATCATAAGGTACACATCTTTCTATCTACTTTATGTTATCAAGTATTCACTTAACAACATAAAGTGGGGGGAAATGTAGACATAGAATCACACACTTGGGGTAAATTTCTAGGTCCAAAATCATACTAATGTGTATATGATTCATAAGATAGAAAACTAGTGGTTGTCAAATATATTTATCCTCTTTTATTTGTTTCTTGTTTTCTCTTTGGTCTTACACACCCAATATCCCTGATGAAACTTGAATGATTTATCCTTTTATGGTGTTAGACAACGACACCTAGCTAGGACACCAACACCTAGGAGCTTTTATCTATCTTGGGCATTCCTTATCCTTTTTTACCTTTACTCACTCTTTGTGGGTCTATTTTATATTTTGGGAATATTTTTCACTTATGGATTGACCTTCTAGTTTTCAATTACAACATTAAAACATGATATATATATATATATATATATATATATATATATATATATATATATATATATATATATATATATATACTTAGCTACTTCTCAAAAATAAGGACCAAACACTAAACATTACTATCATCACCTAAGCTTGCAATCCAAAGGAACTAAACCACTTAAAAGACATCCATATAGCATCCATACAAGGGAAAAGGGCTGCATCACTTATGCATACACTGCATAGGAGGGGAAGTATATTCTATTCCATCCACACATACTATACATTGCTATATTTTTATATCTAGCCCACTATCATTTGTGTAACTTGCACAATGGAATCCTAGGGAACCATTTCTACACACACATAAAATAAATTACATGGGTTATGAGATCTAGTGCAATTCTCAGTAGTAAGTTCACTCTTTGAGTGACCACTAGGGTCATTAAGACTCCACATTCGTATATTTTTATTAGATTTAATGTGGTTTATGGACATGTGCGAGTAGATATTCTATTTTTCACTTTATAGGTACCCTCGGTGATCAAGTAGTGAATATCAAGAGACAGGACATGAGATAAAAGTGAAACCCTTATGACACAAAAGAAATCAACTTCTAATCATTTACACGGTCAAAGCAACACCTAGATCCAGTCACTAGTACCCAAGCACATTCGCCATACACCTTGGGCTCCCTATCGGCTCTATTCACGAGTTCCTAAATTTATATTGATCAGTAATGATGCTATCTACAACTTGTTTAACACTTTCATCTACCTAGATCACTTTCCGTTCATTTAAAAAATAGCTAAGTCTTCCTATATCTCCTTCTTTCTTAGGGTTTTACATTTTACATGCTTTATTGCTTGTGTTTTATTGTATATTAGCATTTGTATATCATATATTACAATAGTTACTCTATAATATAGATTTAATTCAAATTAAATTAAATCAATGTTGTAGAAGTATTGTCATGATGTCAATGTATGATTATTAAAGTGTCAAGGTATGTCTTGTAGTCTTATTTGGTTATTTAAGTAATGAAAAATATGTGGTTACAATCAAAAGGTATATGAATCTATACAATCATGTCTTTAAGTTTGTGTTGCCATGATGTGGCGTACTGATAGTTGAATCCTATTAGGTCTTGTCTTGATATTTAAAGGTATGGTTTTGATCTTCAATTTATTATTCCATATAATACAAGTGTCTTTCTTTGAGTATGAATTCATGTTGTTTCATCAAAAGGTCTATGGTACCATATATTGAGTAATGGTCAAGTTGTGTCTTAGAAGTATTAAGAAATTTTGTCATGTCATGGTTTGAGTATGAAATAATGACACAAGTAGGTAGCATTCTTAGATTTTTCATGTGGTTTCATGAAGTAAAAGTTTTCATTGGTTAAATTGTGATCTTGTTACGAGTAAGGTTTTCCTTGATGAGGAATTGCAAAGTGTCAAGATCTAGTGGTTGCAAGATTGTGTAAATGTCTCGATGATCAATAATGGAGTCCCTGCATGATTTTGAAGGATTTTTTCTTGCAAGATAGGTATTGAAAAGTCATAAATAATTCAAGTTGATTTGGTTTGGAATGTCTAAGAGTTTGCATACATCAAAGTGATGGTTTCATGATCTATGGATGGTACAAAGTATTTGTTATGGTTTGTGATGAATTAATTTTTAAGAAAGGAAATATAGTTGTGTATGGATAAGGTAAAGATGTAGTCATCATGCCTTTGAAAAGGTGTGTTTGAAATATTTTCCAAGTTTTACATACTATGTCCTAACCATTGATTCATGTTTAAGGTATATCAAGTATGTTCATACTCCATGGAGGTTGTATGGAGACGGTTAGAGTATTATCAAGATTATGAAAGTGCAATAAGTGATTTCTTTAGTTAATAAGGCTTACTGTCAATATAATATATGGTTTTTTGAGGTCCTGTAGCATTACCTCAAGTGAATTATGAAGGGTGAAAAGAATGTTGGACATAATACACATGCCTAATATGGATATTTTCACCTTGATGATGGATTACAAGCATGCAGAGGTATGTTATGATTCCAAAGCTCATTTCTTAGAGTAGATGCATGGTTATAGGTTTAAGGATGAACATCAATGTTTATATGTTGTGATACTTTTTCTTGAGTCATGGTGAGTATTCATGATTCATGAAACTTGTATGGAGAATATTTATAATTGAGATAAGCTGTGAAAGTGAGAATCAAGGATTAAGTCATTTAGATGTTAAACATGGTTTTAGACTTATACATGATTGATAAAGGTATGTAGAGGAATTTTCAGCAATTATATAAAAACTAGGATGATTTACAAGGTTACTCAGTCTAAAACAAGAGTTTAAGCTTGAAAGAAGTTTGTGTGATCGTGCCAATGCATCAAAAGATAAAGGTAAGTGTGGAGGTGTATTATCCGTAAGTTACTACAATTTTTCAAGAAAAGTATATTGATTTGTGTATTAAGGTTTCATGGTTTTATATGTTGGTGTAAATGATAAAGGGGAGTTGATATGATTCTCTTCCACAAAGGTAAGGAACTAGCAAATGTCACAGGGAAGATATGATTGGTTGACAAAGTGAAGTCAATATCGAGAGAACTAAAATGAAATGTTGTAGGTGTGAAAGTTATTTAACATTATCTCTAATGGGTTGTGAGCCCTTAAAGACAATGCTATAGATGATCTAAGATTGCAGATACATCATAAAGAGAGCTAGAAATGTAGAATATGTATGGTGGAATTCTTACACCTTGAATGAATATTGTATCCTAATAGAAATCGTAGGTGGTTAATTATGCACCAAAATTAAATGATACAGGTGTATAGGATGGTATGATTGTTTGAAATATCTATAAAGGTATAGAAAGAAGAATTACATCTTAATGTCAGTCTATGAAGATTGATCAATATGTTGTGGTTTGGCTCGAGTCACTTATTTGGAGCAATGCACTGTGGAAGAAGGTTAAACATTTTATCATCCCTACATGTGTGTGAAGATCCATTATGATGACTATGAATGTACAAAGTTATGTCTTGAAGGGGAGTTTTAGTACTATAAATCCCAAGAAGAAGGAATTAGAAATGTTGCAAGTGAACCACGAGTTCGGTGTAGTCCATTAAGGTAGGAGGAGCTTGTTTTAATCATGAATCAAGTGTATAAGGTGTATAGTAGTGCGTAAAGGTAGAATTAGTCATGTTTGTAGTATTATTAGAAAGAAGAGCAAGGGAATTGACCAAGTTAGTGACAATAGCATGGAAAGAAGGTGGGAAACACTGACAAAGTGATTCACGACACTGATGATATGTTTGAGCCATCTCGTGGTTTGTATAGAAGGTAAGAGCTTTAATTTTTGTGTTTTTAGTTAGACAGAGATAATATAAACCGGGGGAAGAAATAAGATGATTGTATCATGATGTATATGGACTATCATGGATGGTAGAAGCTATGATAAATTGTATTAAAGGTCTATTTTAGGGATCTCAACCCTAAAAGTTGTTTTCAACTAGTGTGTGATAGAGACAAGCAAGTTTGTGTGCATGATAATTTAAGATGGATCAAAGAAGAGGTAAGAATGACGTTTTAAGCTCAAAATCAGGATTTTTGGCATACATGAGTGTTATGTATGCTCCTTCCTAGCGGGATTTTTGTGTTCTAATGATGATAAAGAGGTCAAAAACAAAGTTTAATAGGCAAAATAGATTTACATGCTTATATAAATACTTTGGTGGTGTTTTCACTAAAGAAGGAATCTAAGGAGGCTGAGGAAGATGAAGAAAATGTGCTCAAGTATGCTTTGTCATTAATGTAGAAAGGGGGAAAAATTAGGTTCTTTTCTATTAATAAAAAAGGGGGAGATGGTTTTCATGAGTGATTTTGAGAGTTGTCATTGATGTAAAAGACAATTAATGAAAAATATAATGATGGAGTACTAGAAGGTGCTTAGCATGATGTTGACATGATTAATCAATTGGTGAAATGATGTCATGGGTGAACACCATGAGAATATCTTGGCCTAGCGAGGCCTAACTAGGTGACCTATTTAGCTTAGGTAAGAGAGCATGATGGTTTGAGTTGCATGGTGACTTTAGGATCATGATAGAGGAATGGATAGCTTGAGGATAGAGTGTTGAGACACTAACATGAGCTTCAAATTATAGGTACAGTGGAAGAATCGGTTCCAATTTCTCATCTAGACCTAGTCTAAGTGCTTAAAGGCCTAACGAGTCATGATCATCGGTGTAGATCTATGTGAGCACATGAGGGAATGTAGGTGAGTGATACATGATTTATCAAGGTTGTCAAGGTATTTTAGAGATGGTTCATGCTAAGCTATGAGGTTATTCTACTTTGTTTTAGCTTAGAAATTGCAAAACCTTGAGACCTAGTCATGCAAGTCATGGTGATTAAGAAGATGCAGAGATATTTGTGGTGAGATGATGATTGGAGATGATACGAGAGGGGTGTCCTCGAGGTGTGAGAAAATTTCAGGTCATTATGAAGAGAAATTTGCAAGTTATGATGTTTTAGGAAAAACATGGTCCAAGAAAGCATGATTTCCAGCTCGATAGGTAACTTCATTTTCTCACATGCTCTTACACAATTTTCATGGGACCTTGTGGGTTTATAGGGATGTTTTTGAATTGAGATAAGATCATTTTGTAAAAATAATTGATTAGTTTGCTAGCAATGGAGAATATATTCTTGGTATGTTACCATAATAGACTAGTTTTGCTAATGTGATGATTTTATATTGTAGAGTACTCCTTAAAATTTCCAATGACGTATTTTAGAGCTTGTGACAATATGTGGGCCCCACTCAAGAAGGATTTTTTTTGAAGATTTTCAGTTTGTGAAAATGTTGTCCATGTAACATATTGACTAAATCACCATTTATACAATCTTGGGAGTGTAGTCACAAAATCACGCACTTTCAAAATTATTTAGTCACGATATCATACCACTATTCATATGGTTTTGAGTGAATAAATTACTAATCAACCCATGTTGATCAAATAATACTTGTCAAATATCACATAAGGAGCCCACTTGCTGGATAGAAGGCCCAAAACCAAGGGCGCGGAAGGACGGGGAAGGACTTGTTAGTGAAAATCTACAGCACCCCAAAATGACCTTCAGATATGTAGTCTAGAATTGGGTCATTTAGTGTGATTGCACAACATTGAGTTTTCTCCAAGGTGTGGGACCTTGCAAGGTGAGAAAACTCTCCAGATTGAAGCTGGTTCTTACTCCTCTATTCAGGTGTATGCATGAATTTGTAGAGGTTCAATACTAATTCCTACTCTAAATTCCAAGGAGACAAAGTTGAAGATGTAAGAAAGGGGAAACAAAACTAAGCTAAAATGGTGATACACCAAAGGAATGATGAACTTCTATTTTGAAAATAAACACAGATCATAAGAATGTAGCACAGAACATGCACAGATTGCCAGAATATAATGAAAGATCAGAAGACAATGATAAACACATGAGAGGATTGGAAAATCAATCACAAAACATACATTATCATTCCCAAGTTTAATATAATGCATTACAATGGCAAGGAGGAAAAAATATGTGTTGCAGCTTGTATGAGAGGTCTGAAACTCTACAAATCTACTTGCTAAGGAAGAAAAGAGAGCTTGTAAGAGAAAAATGTCCAACATTACAATAGATTACATCCTTTGCATTTATAGCTGAAGAAAAGAGAGGGAAAACAAAGGAGGAAGCAAATCTGATCCTTTTTCTCAACCACCCACCATTAACCCTTTCAAATCAGCATGCAATCCATCAAATCAAGCTCCTCTGCTTTCTGTTTTGCGTGTTGGAGAGAAAAAATGATAAATTTGGTGAAACACAACTCTCAAAGCAATCTGATCTTGCATTTATGGCATGAGAAGACATTTTTAGGTTTTCCTCCATCAAAACGAGCTGATTCTTCATCCTTGGCATGTGGGAGAAAGCAATCATGGTGGTTTTGAGCAAAAATAACTCATTTGAAGCAATCTGGTTCACATTAAAGGCATGAAATATGTTTTTAGCATTTTCTCCATCAAAACCTACAAAAATGATGTTTTTATTCCTCTAATGCATAGAGGGGCTTGAGACCTTTCCAAAAAGTCCAATTTTGTTCAAATATGATCTCTGGATCAAAAGATATGGCACTCGAAGATTTAGGGCAAAAATAGGGCAAAAAGTTTGGGCACAAATTTCGAGGCACAAATTAGGGCACACTTGGTGGAAAAATTGGATTTTGAAAATGGGTCCATGGGGTCAAAATTTACTTTTTCAATTTTGGAAATTTTCCAAAAAATTCCTGCGCCTCCGCCGCTCCGAGACACATGGCACATCTTGGTTCTCCGATGGAATCGCGGGCTCAAACTTGTCCTTTTCCTTTTTAAATTTTCATTGAGAAAATTTCCCAAAATTTCCCCGCATCCTGCCAACCCATTGCCTTCTTCTCCGTGGGCCCACGAGAATTTTTTTTCCTTTTTGCACTTTTGACCAAAGCGTCCAAAACTCCAAACTCTTCCGACGCCCGCCACTCTGCCCTGCCATGTGGCACCTTCTCATTGGCCGCGGGCATGTCTAGTGAAAATTTCCCTAAAAACCTCCACCGAGCCATAAATTGAAAACTACAAGGAGTTAGGAGGAAAACCTTACCTTTCTGGAAAGGTAAGGAAATTTTATACCTGGTGGAATCATATCCAAAACAATTTAAGTCCATGAAGTGTGTAAAAAATTCATTTTAAGTACCAGGAGAGGAAAAGGAGGAGGAGTTAGCCAAAAATAAGCATGGGCTTATTTTGGATAACAATTTTGGTGACTCAGAGGGGTCATCTACCTGCTGGATGAAGTGACTAGCTACCTGAAGCAATCCATTGGGCATGGAGTCATGAACTTAACTTCTTGTTACTCTCAATTCATTAGAAAATCTCTAAGATGAAGATTGTGAGAGTAGAAAAATCACTTTGGCCTGGAACATGATCTACAAAGATGCATCCTTGGGGAAACAAAACCTATGCCAAAGCACTTAGGGAAATGTAAATATAAGCTACAACAAAACAATGTGCATAAGCACTTGGAGGAATGAAAAATCTAAGCTAATATGTACAAAGGTGAGAAGTTTCCCTTAGTAGCAATGCTTTAGATGGATTCCATTAACTGGAATCTATAGTTCCTCACCATCCAATGTAGACAATTGGAAGGCATTACTATTTTTACATTTTGTGACCATGTAGGGGCCACTCCAAATGGCATCAAATTTTGAATGCCTCCTTGGCTTTGCTCTCGGTCTGCATCCCACTTCAACACTAAATCTCCAATCGAGAAAATTCTAGCCTTAGCTTTCTTATCAAAGCTTCTCTTGATCAATGCTTGGTCTTTTCCATTGTTTGGGTTGCATGCTCTCTCGATTTCTTGTAGTTCCATCAATTTTGTAAATCTAACCTCCATGGGCTCAAACTCCAACAATTCCAATTGCTTCAATAGTTCCAATGTTGGAAACTCAAGTGACATAGGCAAGGCGCCTCCTTACCATAAACAAGTCTAAATGGAGAGTTACCTATGGATCTCTTAGGAGTTATCCTATTATCCCATAGAGATGATTTGAGCTTAGTGTGCCAAGTCTCTCGATTTTCATCAAGAGTCCTCTTGATGATCCTTAATAGATTCTTGTTTGTGGACTCATCTTGGCCATTACCTTGAGGGTAATAATTCAATGAAGTTCTTAAATAGATCTCATTTCTAATAGTCCATTCGGTGACCTTTGATCCTATGAATGCCAATGCATTATATGATATTATAGTGGCAGGTATACCAAATCTGGTTGTTATCCCCTCATAGAAGTCTAGAATGCTGGATTCATTTGCCTCTTTGAGTGCCACTACCTCAGTCCATTTGGTGAAGTAGTCTGTTGCTATTAGAATCCATTTGTGCCCTTGGTTTGAGTTTGGATTAATGAATCCAATGAAGTCCAAACCCCATTGCATGAATGGCTAGTCAACTGAGATTGGGTGTAATGGAAGTGCTGCTAACCTCTCTTTTCCTGTGAAGAATGCACAATTCTTGCACCTCTTGATCCATGCATAATAATCACTAAACACTTTGGGCCAATAATAACCAGCCTTCATGATCTTGAGAGCTGTCACTCTTGGAGCAAAGTGACCCCCAACTGATCCACTATGGAACTCTTCTAACATTTTCTCAATTTGATTTGTCCCAATACACCTTAGCAACACTCCATTGATATCTTTTTTGAACAAGACACCATCAATAAGTGCATACGAGAATAGCCTACAATATGAAGTGTCTTCTTTTGGCTTTGTTCATCTCTGGAGGGCATAGGATTGTTTGCAAGAATTTCATTATGTCTTGGGTCCAACAAGGAGTGAGCACACCACCATTTTCTTCTTGAACATCTCTTTGTTCTTGGTTGTCTGTAACATCAAAACAACATTCTTCTCTTTGCTTGCTTCAATTGGTTGAATCAAGGCCAATTGCTCACACAATCCCTTTCCTCAGACCAGCTTGGTGACTTTGATCTCAATGTCATACTCCATGACACAAGTAATCCACCCTGCACATTTTTCATTTAGATCTTTGTTGAGGAGGAAGTCTTTAACTCCCACATGAGAAACCAACAGTTAAAACTTGTTGTTTGAAACTAGATGCTTAAATTTTTCAATCTCCTAATCACTACAAGAACTTTCTTATCAATGAAGGAATACCTCACTTCATAGTCCTCCAAGCTTTGGATAAAGAAGGAAATTGGCTTCTCTGCATTTTCTTCGTTCTGCTGTACTAAAATTGCAGAAATTGTATCACCACTGCCAAATGCATAAAGAATGAAGTCTTTGGATAAATCTAGGTTAATGAGAGTTGGAGCCCATGAGATAGCTTCTTTGATTTCCTCAAAAATTTCCTTACCCTAAGCTATCCATTTGAAAGCCATACTTTTCTTCAACATCATAGTTATTGGCTTGATAAGGGCTACAAAGTTTGGAACAAAACTTTGAACAAAATTGATTCTTCCCAAGAAACTTTGAAGAGCCTTCTTATGACTTGGAAATGATAGTTCTCTTATTGCTTCAACCCTCTCTAGATCAATTGCTAACCCTTATTTGGAAACAATGTGGCCTAGAAGCTTGCCTTCATGAGCTAGGAATATGCTTTTTTTGGGATTCAAGGATACCCTGAATCTTATACATCTTTGGAACACTTGTCTCAAATAAAAGAGATGGTTTGTTGCACTTTTAAAAAATACAGTAATATCATCTAGGTATATCAACACTATTTTATTGATCAATCCCTTGAATTCCATATCCATCGCCCCTTAAAAGTAGCTCTAGCATTAGAAAGCCCAAATGGCATTTTTCTATATGCATAGGTTCTCCATTTGGTGGTGAAGGCTGTTTTGAACTGATCGTCTTCCTTTACTATGATCGATTGTACCTAAATAACCATTTAGCAATTAAAACCTCTTAGAGCTAGCAACAACTTGCAAAATCTGCTCCATATAAGGAAGTGGGTAGTGATCCTTAAGGGATGCTCTATTAAAATATCTAAAGTCTACACACAACCTGATTTCCCCAATCTTCTTTCTAACAAGAACCAAGTTTGCAACCCAATTTGAATGCTTGATGGGGAATATGATACTTTCTTCTATTAACTTATTCAATTCCTTCTTCATGAGAGGCTCAATGTGTGGATTGACCGGTCTTTGTTTTTTCCTGATGGGCTTAGCACTTAGATCTAGTTCAATTGTGTGTTTAGATAGCTTGGGATTGAAACCTCTCAAGGCCTCATAACTCCAAGAAAATACATCTGGTAACTCTTCGAAAAGTTACATGAATTCATACCTTTCTTGCTTGGTTACCACTTTACCAATTTGAAGTGACTCACCTTATCCAACTGAGATGGGCTCTGAATCCTCCCCCTTGACTAAGATGTTTTATTTCTCCTTCCTAAATTGATCATTAGGATTGAATATAGACTCTAAAGTCACAAGTCCTTTCGGCAGTTTGTTGGTTCTCAGCTGTACCACTTGATCAACTGTTGTCCCAACTTTTCCTAATTTTTGGCTGAGAACTCAGCTTCCTCTTGCAAGAAATTGATGATTTATTGGTCACTCTCAAACACTTTCCAACTTGCATTATTGTCTGGTACTAATGGCCTCACAATCACATGGATGTTTGGCTGCATTTTATCTCTTTTGATACTCTCCACAACATCAAAAGTTGCTCCAACTGCTGTAAGCCTATCAACAGCTTGGTTCTCTTTCCTAGGGATGGATTTGATGCCAAAACCCTCAAAATCCTCAATGAGATCCCACACCCTATTCCTATAAATTTTGAGCAAGTCATTCTTGGCAGCATGTTGTCCCTTAACTTGATTAACAATCAGCTCACTATCACCAAAGACTTGTAAGTTTTTTATGCCTCTCTTCCTTGACCAATGCAATCCATGTATCAAAGCTTCATATTCAGCAGTGTTATTAGAACATGCAAACTGAAATATAAAAGCTGAATAATAATTAATGCCTTTAGGTGAAACAAGAATAGCTCCTCCTCCTACACCTTGTCTACTTCTTGATCCATCAAAGAAAAACTACCATACCTCATTGTCATCTCTATGGTCTAGCTTGGTGATGCTAGGAAGAGGTTGATTTTCTTCATGCATGTAATAGACTCCTAGTTCAGATTCCTCCATTTTCTTATAGGGATCAAAAGCATGTACCTTGCTTTCCCATTCATTAAGAGTCAAATCTAGAATGTTTCCAAATTTGGTGTTAGCTTCATGTGTGCTTGGATAAGCCTCTTGATCAAATTCTGAACAGTTGTCATTGATTGGGCTTGGAGTATGAGGCTCTATGTGGAAGTTTGCAATAGGTTTAGACTTGATTATGGCCTTGGCTCCATACCTTTTCCTAAACAGCATGTGTGACCAATTAGTAGATAGGTATCCTCTAATTCTAGTTGTGAAATCCCTTGACAAACATAAGGTAAAGAGTGGTGGCAAATCTATCACTGACACATCTTGAAAAACAGTGACATTGGGGCATGTATGCAAAGTAAGGCCCAAATCTTTAATCATCCCAAGCTGTGCTCTTTGTTGTCCCATCTAATTGCACCACCCCCTTGGATATGAATTCATATTGAAGGCCCAAATGATCAGCTATTTTCTTGGGCATCATGGAACTACTTGCCCTAGAATCAATCATACAATTATGTACTAGTTTATCCCCAATGATTAATGAAACATAGAATGGAGGGGGCTTCAAATTTTTACCTTTTTTTCCTTCATGATTTCCCTTAGGATGAGTGGCATTTGTGAGTACCTTCTCTGGCATATGAGCTAGCTGATTTGAGGTTGACCAATTCTTCATGGCAGCTTGTAATATATCCCTTTGTCCTGGGATGGATAGTGAATCCCACATAGATATGTTCACATTGGTATTCTTCATTTGATCAATAATGTTAAATGGGGATGAACAATTTTTTGCTGCCATTTAGTCTACACATTCTTTTCTTGTACATGGGATACAACATGCTATCATTTGAGCTGGTCTAGAAGGTGGCTTGGGTTGTCCTTGCACATTTGGAACTACATTTTGCTTGCCAACACCTTGTGGAGTGATGGAAGGTTGTGAATCAATTAGACCACGATGACTTCCCTTCACCAATATTCCTCTTCTTTGACAATGTGTTGGCTGCTACACTTTGAGAAGGTGTTTGATTCACACCACTAAATATTCAACTGTCAATTCACAAGTGTAGTCTCATTTGGGGTTGTATCTTGATGAGATGTCCTTATTGTTGGTTTGTTTCTCCACTTGCTTCACTCTCCACACCGGTTGTTGTCACCATCAAAGCTTGGTTCAAAGCACTTTGTTGAATCACATAGATTATTTGTGAGGTTCATTACATGGGAAACATCAGTCATAATCTTGAGCTATATTATTTTACACTTTGGAACTAAGGCTTTAGAGGTAGATACAACATGGGGGTTATAGGGCTGAAATGGTCTATTGGCGGGATTCCTTACTTGATTTTGATTTGTAGCTAGGTTGGGTGGCCTATTAGGCTAATATGGTTGTCATTATTAGGCTGATAAGAAGGCCTAGAACTTTGATCTTTTTGTCTCTTGAGTGTAACCAACTCATTGCCCAGATTTTGCAATTGTTTCATAACTTCTTGGAGCTCAATTGAGGCATTAGAGGATGAATTAGAAGTTTCATTTGAGCTCTGGTTTCTAGGAGCGGGAATAAGAGCTGAAGTAGGTGCTTGACTAGTACTTGGGCTTCCCAACTCTAGATATAAGGGCATATGAGGCCTAGGTGCAAGTTTACCAGCTTGGATCAAACAATTCTCAGACCTAATGGTGATGTTGTAAGATGCAGGTAGAGTTATACCTCCCATGGATTGGATCAACATAGAAATGTTATAATTTAAAGCCTTGAGAAAGTATAAGAAAGCACCTTAAGCTATTGGCCTCTCTACCAATGGGATTTTGTCCCACATTCTTTGAAATATGAAATTGAAGTTTGTTAGCAACTCATTGGGAGCTCTCTTGATAGTTGTCAGTTGCTCCAATAGAGACAAGTTGTCCCCTTTCTCTCCAAATTGGTTATGGAGAGTTGTGCATAACTCGGTTCCATTATGGATAGAGCCTACCTCAAGGCTCTGAACCATTGCAAGGCTTTCCCTTTGAATAGAGATGCCAAAAATTTGTGAAGTAATATCCATCTCAACAATCTCATGGATTGCACAAACATTAGAAATGTCTTGGACATGATCACCAGCAGTGGTATGATTTTCTCCAAGTAAAGTATGGAATGTTCTTCAATGCTGCAATTGGAACTAGGTTTTGTGGATTGAGAGAAAGTGGGATGCTGCCAGTAAAGTTGACATAAGGATTGGGTTGTGCCATTCTGATTGGCCTGAGAACCCTTATTGATTGGATGAAAGGTCTACTAGGTGGAGGAGTTGATAGAGTTCTGTTTGGTGGAGATGGAGACCTTTGAATCCTTCTTCCCCTTTCTCTTCTTTCTGGGGATAATTATAGATACTCAGACAATCCTTCTTCTCTGGTCCTTGACCTTTTTGGATCCTTCTCGTGAATCTTCAAGCTTGGAGTGCTGAATCCAGTTGATTCTATCCTTTTGGAGTCACAAGATGTGTAAATCAGAGTCTATTTCAAGTAAGAAACTTACAAAAATTACACATAAACTTTGTTGTAATGAAGATTAAGACCTCTAAGGTCCCACCCAACATGCCAAAACTATTAGTGCAAACATATAACACCCCAAAATGACCTTCAGATTTGTAGTTCAGAATTGGGTCATTTAGTGTGATTGCACAACATTGAGTTTTCTCTAAGGTGTGGGACCTTGCAAGGTGAGAAAACTCTCAAGATTGAAGTTGGTTCTTACTCCTCTGTTCAGGTGTATGCATGAATTTGCAGAGGTTCAATACTAATTCCTACTCTAAATTCCAAGGAGACAGAGTTGAACATGTAAGAAAGGGAAACACAAATAAGCTAAAATGGTGATACACCAAAGGAGTGATGAAATTCTATTTTGAAAATAAACATAGTAGCATAGAACATGCAAAGATTTCCAAAATATAATGAAAGATCACAAGACAATGATAAACACATGAGAGGATTGGAAAATTAATCACAAAACATACATTATCATTCCAAAGTTTAATACAATGCATTACAATAACAAGGAGGCAAAAATATGTGTGCATGCCTATACGAGAGGTTTGAAACTCTACAAATCTACTTGTTAAGGAAGAAAAGAGAGCTTGCAAGAGAAAAATGTCCAACATTACAATCAATTACATACTTTACATTTATAGATGAAGAAAAGATAGGGAAAATAGAGGAAGAAAATATGATCCTTTTTCTCAACCACCCACCATTAACCCTTTCAAATCAGCCTACAATCCATCAAATCAAGCTCCTCTACTTTTGTTTTGTGTGTTGGAGATAAACAATGATGAATTTAGTGAAAAACGACTCTCAAAGCAATCTCATCTCACATTTATGGCATGAGAAGACATTTTCAAGTTTTCCTCCATCAAAACGAGTTGATTCTTCATCCTTGGCGTGTAGGAGAAAGAAATCATGGTGGTTTTGAGCAAAAACAACTCATTTGAAGCAATCTGGTTCGCATTAAAGGAATGAAATATGTTTTTATCATTTTCTCCATAAAAACCTACAAAAATGATGTTTTATTCCTCCAATGCATAGAGGGGCTCGAGACCTTTCCAAAAAGTCTGATTTTGTTCAAATAGGATCTCTGGATCGAAAGATATGGCACTCTAAAGATTTAGGGAAAAAATAGGGAAACAAGTTTGGGCACAAATTAGGGAGCGCTTGGCGGAAAAATCAGATTTTGAAAACGGGTCTACGTGGTCAAAATTTACTTTTTACACTTTTGAATTTTTTTTTGAAAAATCCCCTTGCCTTTTCTACTCCGAGACACGTGGCACCTCCTGGTTCACCGATGGAATCGCGGGCTCAAACTTGTCCTTTTCCTTTAAAATTTTCATTGGGAAAATTTCCCAAAATTTCCCCACGCCCTGTCAACGCATTTCCTTCTTCTCCGTGGGCCCGCGAGAAATTTTTTTCCTTTTTTCACTTTTGACCAAAGCACCCAAAACTCTAAAATCTTCCTGACACCCTCCGCTTTGCCTTACCATATAGCACCTTCTCATTGGCTACGGGCCTGTCTAGGGAAAATTTCCGCAAAAACCTCCACTGAGCCATAACTCTTAAATTACAAGGAGTTAGGAGGAAAATTTTACCTTTCTGGAAAGTTAAGGAAATTCTCTACCAGATGGAATTATACCCAATAAAATTTGAGTCCTTGAAGCATGAAAAAAATTCATTTGAAGTACTAGGAGAGGAAAAGGGGGAGGAGTTAGCCAAAAATAAGCATGGGCTTATTTTGGATAACAGGACCTATGCGTAGAAGGCAAGTTCAACTTTCAGGACCTAGCCGATTTTGAGCATGAAGACCTATTTTTAGAGGATGGCATGCCGAACACACCAACAATGTAGGGACATGCACAACATGCATTGTCTATCTTTGGAGAAGCGGATGTAATTGTTTTTGCATGGAGACGAGTTGGGAATAGAATTGACACTTTAGTTAACTACAAGAGGACTATAGATAATACACTTGCATGTGTGGCTATCAATAGTAGGTGGCCTATTTATAGAATAGATAAGTGGTTAAGGTCAAGTCCCAACCATATATATATGATGTCGGTACATGGTAGAAGGGTATGGGTGAGTGTGAAGTGTGTGTAATAGAGGATATACAGAGTGTGAGTATACGTATATGACTGAATTACTATATCAATTCCATACGTGCTTTGGTATAGATTGAAAAATATGTAAGGAGATTACTGTATTTATTAATAGATGGAAGATATTGAATGAATATAAGTGTCATTACGTGTGAATTTGAGTCGTGCATGTTATTAATTCAATCATGATTATTGTTTAAACTTGTTCTTTCATAGATACGAGGGTAGCATGCATTATAGAATGATGGATTAATTATGAATCTATTTGTTTCTTCCTTCATCATGCTAACATCCGCTGGTAACCCTAAAGTGGGACTTGGTACCTTTGTGCACTTTAGGTGAGTGCTCGATCAAGTGAGTGATGTGCCAACGTGACTAGGGTGTTATACGGTAAATTATAGGTGGATCATTGGTTATGTTGTTAGGACCTCTTTTTGAATTGTTTTCAGGATGGTTCGTGATGAAGACATACTGGTTAACTCTAGAAAGTATTGAGGAATGGATACATGATCTAGAGGAAGAATATGCACGATGGTTCAATAGTGGATCTGAGTTTAACACACGCATTTGGGTAGAACAGAATCTATATGAAAACTTATATGAGAGCTTTTTCACTATCTTTCGAGTAGAACTATAAGAGTGGCTTATTGCTTATGCATCTTAGTGGAATTGGAGGTATCATGCACTTATCTGGACACATGAAGAATTTCAGGCCTTCATGATGCTAATCGATATGGACTCACGCTTTGGATACGTGGTGTTCTAAACACTTATATTATAGAATATTCAATTTCAACATAATCTTACCCAGAGGTAGCTGAATTCCATTTTTGTGGTATCCAAGAGGAACATATTTGCAAGGTATTCCATTGGTGATCATGATCTTAATGGTAACTTTGAACCTAGAGAGTAAACTGATGGCTAACTAAACTTTGTCATGTGCGAGGGTAGGAACATGTTCCTAGTGGCAAAAAGACAGAGAGAGGAAAAGTGGCTTAAGTATAGTGAGGTGCGTGAGACGGAGATAGAGAAGCAGCGTTCCATTGTAGAAAGTATGGCGTGGAGGAGAGATATGGCTCATGAAGGATTTACAGCTCATGTAGAAGATGTGGAGCCAGAGCATCAGGAACTCCCCCATCTTGGAAAGCATGATAGAGATCCCCCCTCATCCTCACACAGAAGTGCACTAGTAGAGACTACCTGGACCATGGGCACACATCTTAATCCACCTAGTGACCTAGCCCTTGCACTTGGTTTTTAGTATCTAGTACAAAAAGTAACCAAAAACTAACTTGGGAAGTAGGAGAGCAGGAGTAAGTCAGGGATCAATTACATCAATGGTAGGATAAATGGCTTCAATTTCATTTGGAGGAGCATTCTTAGGTGCATCATCCACACAGAATGTTGGATTCACCTCTGGAAGTGGAACTACCTCACAGATTGTAGGGGTTCAATATAGTACTACTATCGAGCACAAGGGAGTACATCTACACAAAGGAGTACATATTCAAGCCCTATTCGACTACGGGTGGCGAATCGGAAGGTATATGTAGTTCTAGTTCTAGTGGATCCGGTGGTTACGGAGGTAGAGGGAACATAGAAGGTTACGAATCGGGTGGTTAAGGACCGTAAAAACCATAGAATATCTATATGGAGAATTCTCTTAGTCTCCCAGGAGTATATAGGTATAGAGGATGCTTCGAACATGTGCATATGTGTGAAATATTGTGGCGCACTAAAGGGATCACGAATCTTTGAGAAAAAGGAAAGTCAATTCGCCACTACATTATAGGGGCATGAACATAGTTGGTAAAGGAAGTTTGAACCTAATCAAACTTGCATGGATTATGTGGCATTGAGAGATGTTTTCTTGAAAGAGTTCCATATCCACGAGTTTGAGCGAGAAAAGTATAAGTGCATTCAAGGATATCAAGAAAGGCACTCGAGAGTGTACATGAGTATGATGCTCATTTTAAGACACTTATGATATTCATGCTATCCAACATGTATAGTGGTTCTTTGGAAGATTGATTACACCTTTTAGAAGGGCGTTGTCAACATGTATAGTGGTTATCTTATGATATTCATGCTAGCCAACATGTATAGTGGTTCTTTGGAGGATTGATTACACCTTTTAGAAGGAGTTGTCACGAGAAGACATACACTGATCTGCGTGAAGCAATGGAATCAAATTTGCATGTTGAGGTAGTTGGGAGCATTGACACTGGCGTTAGTCCATTCCTAGAGGCACATATTATAGCTATGGAAAAGTAGTTAGAAAATATATCAGCAAATTTAGCCCATGAAACGCGCTCAGGAATTTGGTGTACAGATTGTGAAGTGGAAGGTCACACCAAGGATAGTTTCCCTCACATATCTATACGCTCATTACTATTGGACTATGAGATTTTCCATTTGAATCATGATGCTAGCCACTATCCTTTATTACATGCATGATAAGGAAGAATGTATCTTGCTTTTGTAAAATTTACAGGTCCACAACCCATGATACTGAGGATTTTCAGTTGATTGGTCAGATCTAGGATGCTATAGACCTTGGGGTATGATAGACAAGTATAATAGATAATTCTAAGGGTAAGAATGAGCACCAGGATTGGGATCATAATCAAACATGCTATGACAGGAATGAGGGGCGTTTTGAAGGAGGTCATGGAAGAGGACGTGGATATCATGGTGGATATGGAGGATGAGGCCATGGTGGAGGAAGAGGTGAGTTCCTTCATGTAACATGTTATATGTGTGGATATCCCGACCACTATAGACACAAATGTACTTGGAATATTGCATGTTCTTTCTACGGAAAGAACCATAGCTATGAAGAGTGCCCAAACTTATATGAGCATATGAGTAAGTAGTATAAAGAAGAAAATAAAGTGACTGGGATGGTTAGAATCTAACGTGCAGTAGAGGATCAGTGGATGCCCAAGATAGCAAAAGGACTCGAGGCATTGACAGTGAAGATTACTACACACACTGAGGTAGCACACGTGAGAGAGGCATTACACCAGAAGCCTACGATCACCAAGGAGGAGGTTTTGCATGCAAGATACCCAGATCTTGCTCATCATAAGGAAGTTTACCGGGATACCATGGAAGTGCTAAGGAGCCTTCAAGGTGAGATACAATACCTAAAGGAGCATAAGAAAGCATCGAAGATAGTCCAAACTGATATCAATGATCTACTGAGAGGTGTGCAAGATGTTGCACCAGGAGAACATTATTCCACTATTAGGAAATTGGTTAAGAGGGAACACTCCACGCGTAAGTCTTGAGACCAGATGATAGATTGTGCATGCAAATATTCCCCCTAATAGCATTGACTATGAAAAATAAATTACTCTAAATGCTATTGTGGATGGGTGGCTGTTGAGGAATATATTGATCAATCTTGGTGTGGAAGTAAATTTGCTTACTGGTAGATGCATGGGTACAAATGGAGAGGCCTCCATTGCAACCATCATCTAATGTGTTATTTATGGAAAACCGGACTAAGGCCACTCCCATAGGAGTTTTGAAAGATGCATCTATAACTATACAATGGTCCAAGTTCATTGGGGATTTTGAGGTATTAGCACTTGTAGAAGCAGACAATTTTCCATCCCTACTTGGATGCCCTTGGTGTTATGCAAATAATGCTGACTTGTGATTCAATAAGGGGTATATCATCTTTGAAAACAAGGAGGAAAGGGTTGTGATACCTTTGATAGATGGAAATTCTACGCCATATGTTGAGCCTCTAAGTGAGGAGGACTTAAATAGAGTCTATGTATGTGTTATTTAGAACCCAAAGGCCAATGATCCATCAAAAGAAGGCATCCTACAATGGGAGGATTCTCATTCTATTAGTGATACTACGAGTATTGCTTGTGAAAATTGGTCTCATGGTACATATGAATTAGTAGGAAACAAGGTGAAAATCATGCTACAACTTGCGCAAGAATGGACTTCGTCAATTCGATGGATAGGTAGTACAATACCTTGGTGTATAGGGCGAGAATATCTTCTGCATTTTCAAAGGACATGGAAACACATTAGAGAGATCAAATTAAGAGAAGAGATATATTAGTATATACATTGCATTGCGGGATAGAAGCACCTTTGGTGGATAGTCAACAGAGATAATATTATACACTAGGAAGAGATTGGAATAGCTTTGTCTACTAGGTTTATAAGGAATAATGCACCTATGCAAATTTGCACTTATCATGGTGATCAACTTGTTTAGCATCACATTCAGTAGTGTGAGAGACTCTGGACAATAGGACATGAAGCATTACCACCTTCACTCTAGGTGCATTGACTATATTCTATGTTACAAGGATGCACATGCGCTTGGTATGTATATTCAGAACTACATCAAGAGACTGGAAACTTGCAAGAATTGATTGCGGGAATGATCCATAATTTTGACTACTTCTTGACTAAACCTCCTGTAACAGAGGCATTAAAATTTATAAAATGATTAACTATGGGAGATAGTTCAAAATCAGAAGAGAATATTCAAGAATTATTCAGTGAGGTAAAGTTCGAGTCATGTTTTGAAAAGGAAGAAGAAATGGACTCCATACTACTTGAATGTGCTTGCCTTGAGAAAGAGAAAGGAAAGATGGTTTACATCGTGGTTGATGAGGAAGTTGAGAACCTAGAAATTAAACATTCACACGGGGTGCGTGATGTCTTGGACAATACTGAGACAAGAATATGTGTGCCTACCATGAACCCATGAAGACAAAGAAGGTGAATATAGGTTCGGAGGATGAGCCTAAGGAGGCCATAATTAGAGACTATTAGTCAGACTCAGAGGTAACAAAGATCATTGAGTTACTTAGGGATTATAAAGACTTATTACCTTGAGTATATCATGAACTTAAAGGAATTCATGAATCACTTAGGGAAATTAAGATAAAACTTCAGGATGGTGTACGACCGAGTTAGAAAGAGACCTTACAAATTGAATCCTAATTTTTGTGAAAAGGTAAAAGAAGAAATTGATAAAATGTTGAAATATGTAATTATCAAGCCCCTTGATGAGTCAAAATGGGTTAGCATAATGGTGATTAGTATCAAGAAGGATGGAAAAATTAGGATATTTGTGGACTATGGGGATTTAAATGTTGCATGCATCACGGTTCCATTCCCTATGCCATTCACTGAGGGAATACTAGGAGTTACAGGGCACGAAATATATTCCTTCACAGATGCATTTTCTGGGTATCATCAGGTTAGGATTTCTTAGGAGGATCAAGAAAATACAACATTTACTAATAAATGGGGTAGTTTTTCCTATACCGCGATGCCCTTTGGATTGAAAAATGTGCCTGTTGTATTCTCACACATAGTTGTTCAGGCATTCAAATATTTTATTCACAACTTCTTACAGGTCTACCTAGATGATTGGACAATATATGGGCTTGTGAAAGATCATTGTGAAAATATACACTTAATGTTTGAATGATGTAGACAATTGAGTATCTCTTTGAACATCAAGAAGTGTATATTTACTATGCCATTTGGGATACTATTAGGACATATAATCTGCAAGGAAGGTTTGCTAGTTGATCCAACTAAGGTAGTAGTCATTTTAGGCCTGGAAGTGCTTACCAATCAAAGTGGGGTGTGTGGATTCTTAGGTCATACATGATATTATAGAAAATTCATAAAAGGGTATGCCAAAGTTGCTATACCCTTGGAAGAATTACTAAAGGGGAAAGGTACATTTTATTTGGGAGAACCGCAATAGCACGTGTTTGAGATATTAAAAGAGAAACTTACTACCATATCCATTCTGTGCTTTCCCTCATGGGATAAACCATTTCATGTGCATGTGGACACTTCTAGAATGGGAATTGGCACTATGTTAAATCTACGACAAAGGTATTATAGATCATCCAATCTATTTTTCTAGTAGGAAGATGAATCCTTCGAATGGAATTATACAACTACAGAGCATGAAGCTTTATCAATGATGTATGCATTTTATAAGTTTCAACATTACTTGTTAGCAACACCATTTGTGTTTTATATAGATCAAATGACATTGAAGTACTTGGTAAACAAGCTCATCTTATAGGGGCGCATATGTAGATGGGTGCTCCTATTTCAAGAGTTTGACTTCACAGTTGTGGTGAAGCCGAGGGAAAAGAAATTCTAGACCAGACCATTTATCTAGAATCAATTCAAGAGAGGATGCACAAATAATTAAAGAAACAATGTTGGATGCATAGTTATATAGGTTACAACACACGCCCATGGAATTAGAGGACATTGTTTTCTTTCTATGAACAGGTATGGCACCAGAAGGAATGAAAGCATTAGAAAATAATTAGCTTGCTATACACGTGACACCGTTTATGTTAATCAGTGGTGACCTCTACATGCTAGGTAGAAATGAAATATTATTTCGTTGTGTATTAGAGCATGAGCGTAAGGATATCATGGAAGAAGCTCATAGTGGTATTGCAGGAGGCCATTATACAGGTGATGTGACTACCCAGGAAGATCCTACTTGCTAGATTATGGTGGGAGACATTGTATAAGGACTGTAAATAATATTGTAAGGCATGTGATCATTATCAGCACCTAGGAAAACCAAGGCAAATAGATGAGATGCCTTTGAGACCGATTACTAATCTTGAACCATTTGAGAAATGAGCGGACTTTGTAGGACCTATTTCGCAAGCCGCATGCAAGACTAGATTGTGTTATATCATTACTTACATAGATTACCTCACACGGTGGGTAGAAGAACCATCTACAAAGGAATCAGTATGGTAGCTACAACAACTAGGTTTATGTGGGAGAAGGTTCTTACAAGATATGGATGTCCCTTAAGCTTGACAAGTGATAGAGGTACACACTTTTTGAATGATACAATCAATATCCTATTAGATGAGTTTATGGTTGCACACCATAAAAATACACCTTATCATCCTCAAGCAATTGGAATTATTGAGGCCTTCAACACGATTTTGAGCCGAGACTTTCATAAAAATTGTGATGTTGGAAGAAAGGATTGGGATGGAAAAGTGTCGAGTTGTTCTTTGGGAATATAAAACAAATTACAAGAGATTGAACAAAAGCACACCATTTCGGTTGGTGTTTGGCGCAAAATTTGTTCTTCCTATAGAATTTATGTTACCTTATTTGCACATTACATGTGTTGGAGGTCTAGGCTGATGAACAATATTTAGAAGAGTGCATCGAAAAGATGATTTAAGCGGATGAGTGTGGAGACATAGCAATATGGATTCAGAGGTAGGAAAAGGCTAGGTAAAAGGCATGGCATGATAGAAACATAAGGGATAAGAAGTTTGAGATTGGAAAAATGGTACTTATTTATGACTCAAAGTTCTTGCGCCATCAAGAAAGATGAAAGTACATTGGTTGGGGCAGTATGCTATCACTTCTATACTTGAATTAGGTGTTTGCCAGTTGGAAGAACTTTATGGAACATGACTACCCGATTACTTTAACAAGAGTAGGCTGAAGCCCTACTATAAATAAGTCTTCTTGGTGTTTGTAATAAGGTAGTATTTCCATTTAGCTTAGGTTTTCAATTCTGAATTTCCTTAATGTATTTCCTTCATTGTCGTTATGCTTTGTCAATTTAGTTGTTGTTTTTATGTAATAAGTGTGCTTGCACACATGAAGCTAATTACTATATGAAGAATGTTTATGCGTAGAGGACTACACATACTTTTAGTGTGGGGTGGTTGTAGTTATCCAAGAAAAATATTGTGGGAATTGAAAGGTGAAAGGAATAAGCTACTACGGGTGTGCTTTAAGTCAAAAGAAGATTGCTTCTCAAAAGTGACCAAGGATGGAGATGAATGAAAGAAAAGTATAACGTGAGGTAAGCAGAGGCCATGATAGCTACTAGGAGAAGGTACAGTGATGAGGTACTCGGGTGTAGGAGTGCATTGAAGAGAAGTCTGTGACCAGAGAGTAGGAAGGCGTGCGTTAGAAGGTTATAGTTGGGCGCAAAGATGTCTTGTGTAGACCGAATGGATTTGGTCAATGAATGAGGGAATATTTGGTAGGTGAAGGAGAAATAAATGTATCAAAATTTGAAAAAAATATATAAGGATGGAATGTGGATTCATTTTTACCGTTGTAACTAAGAGTATTTGAGGAAAGAGCCAAGTGTGAAGATCTGAGTGATTGAGTTAAGGTGTGAAGGGTGTGAAACCAAACGTGACAACCAAATCTGTGCGATAAGAAGCTTGCATCCTTGGTGGTGAATGGTTTGAGTGAAGCAGGGAGACTAGAAAAGAGTTAGGTTATGAAGTTTCCACCTAGGGCATGATTGAATCAAGCTAGGGTTTGATTCACAAAGTTGTAGAGTTGAAGAGGAGACATTTGCAAGGTAAAAATGGCACCGAAGAAGGCATCTGCAACAATAGTAAAAGGAAAGAAGGTGGTCATTGAGGAGGAAGATATGGCACCGAAATCCATTTTTTAGAAATGTAATATCCAGAAGGATTCATTATTATCTAGGAATGGGATTCACCCATCAGAAAGAGAAAAGTAAGTGAATACAATCATAGGACTTCAGAAAATAAGAAGGAGCTCGATTCCTTGCTCACTACTAGAATGAACAAGTGCATGGCGGATGACATGCCAATTTATGACAATGTGGGTGAGAAGATTTTGAAGAGAATTGGGGTCTACCAATTATATGAGCTTCCATATTTTGGGAAGTATGAGCCCTTGTATTAGTGGCTCATGAGTAGGGTGCACAAGGACTTCTTCTACTTTGCAGGATGTAGAGTTAGAATCTCATCTGCACTTGTCTCATCAATTACATGTCTAAAGGCCACAGGAGAGGATATAAAAGGTGATCTCATAGATAAAGCCATGATTTTAAAGACCAAATAGGAGTTGGGGTACCTAAAGGGTCCGTGTGGAATGGATATAGAAAAATTGAAGAACTGTCCAGTTTTCCAAGCTGCAACATACCTTGTTACCAAGTTTAATGATCAGGAGCGGTGGTCATAGGTAAATACTATGTGGTTAAATTTGGCGTATAAGATGCCAAAAGGGAAAATATACACCATTACAAGCTATATTGCAGAGAAAATAGTCGAAGAAGCGCACACAAGAGGGAAGATCAGCTTTGGGGCTGTTCTACTATCACTGGTATTTATGGAGATCGAGTAGTAGGCAGATAGAAGGTAAAAGTATGGGAATACCCCATGGAGAACAAGTCACCAGATGAAAGATTTAACAAGTACCTATGCAAGGGGGCCATGATAGATTATGTAAAGAAAAGGGCAGAAAAATGGTATGACAGAGCTTCGTGTGACATTTGGGGAAGAGTGGTGCATCCCAAAGGACCTACCAACAGTGGTAGGGAAACAAGTTCAGTTTGTTGTATATCAACATTTCTGCATCACATGCTTCCCAATGAAATATGGAGTCTAGATCCCTTGGTGTAAATTTCCTTACGCATTCACTGCAAGGTATTTCCAAGCATCTATTCATAGATTTATAGACACGCACCGATTGGTCTTCAATGTAGATAAGGTAGACTATGACTACCATACGTTGAGGAAGAAGTATGTTTATCTGAAGAAGTGCTTATACAGAGAGGATCATTTCAAAGGTGCTAAATATTAAGCTAATAAGTTTGGCTATAGCAGATGTGGGGGCAACATTGGTGTATCTCCAGTTGAAGCCAAAGATGGAGAATAAAAAATATGTGGAAGGTGAACTTGCACTTCCATTATCACCAAAGGGAAAGCATACAAAAGGAGAACATCTCAAAGCATCTAATCCCACAGAGCCAATTGAAGTGGAGGATGAGGAGGAGGAGCACAAAGATAGTGTTGGTTTGGAGCATAGGGGTAGGAGACATCATACAAATAAGGGTGAAGCTGAGTGCTTCGTTACACCACCTCAGTCACAAGAGGGTGATGATGAGGAATTGAATGTAATCTAAGGGGAGCACATGTTTAAGAGGGTATTTAGGAGAACAAGGACCCAAGGTGCTACTCCAACCACTGTGCACAAATCACCCAAACTCTCTCCACAGAAGGAGGTAACCGTGAAAATAAGGAGGAAACTAAAGTTGAATGAGGAGGTGAAAGAGTTAGAGGAAAGTGCGCCTAATTCTCCTACACTTCTAGAGAACACAAAAGAACAGGGTGAGGCATCAAAGGAAAAATAAGAGGATGAGAAAATACCTGAGGAGATAACTATAGAGAATGTTTAGGACATGGAGACACAAGTCCCAAATTTGGAAGCTAAAGTTCCTAAGCAAAAACGGTCTAGAAGAACAAATGGAGAGCACATTCCACCAGCCATGGGTATGCAGAGGACACAGGAAAAATTGTTCGTGCCCACTTCTAGATCATGATAGCACAAAAGGATTTATTCAGATGGGAGTTAATGGATGAGGATATGATGACTATGCACAATCAAAAGAGCCTATCATGGTCAATTCACACCCACATGGATGAGCTTGAATTTGATGTGTGTGAAGAGTCATGCATTTCAAGACAGTTGAAGAAGGCACCTCAAGCTAGACACATGATAGTAAAGCCTACTATCATGTCAGATGAGCAGGTCAGCAATGCATTGGTGAAGGTATCTATTGAGGTGGCTAGAAGAAACTTGGAAAAATCTGCCACAATCAAAGTGCTACACGAGGAGCTGAAGATAAAGGATGCAAAGATAACGCACATAACACATTAGAGGTACTTCACATAGAAGAAAAATGAGGTATTTATCAACATCGCAGAGGATATTGGGGACAATGTCATTAGAGCAAGGCCACACTTAGAGGCCAAGGTACCACAGATATTTCCTTCAGCGATACACTATGTAGGAAAGTTGGTGGAATTGGTACTTGAAGATGAACCTCTATGTATGTAAGTGCCAGAAAGCTCAGAACAAGATGCCAAATGAGAGAAAGCATCAGTGATGAGAAATATTACATCTTATGAAGGGCTATTGTAATAATTATAGGAATTATTGAAGAAAGTAGACTAGGATTAAATGTATGCACAACTCCTAGAGGCACTTATCAACATCAAGACCCTAAAAGAGAACAATGAGGTCCAAAAAGTGATGAAAGATGAGACATTGGGCCACACATAAATATTTTCAATGGTTAAATAGAAGCGCAAGGCCCTGATAGCAACACAATATCCACACAAGACTCGGCTGGAAGAGCTTGGAAATATAATTGCATAGAATATGGACCTTTTAGAAGGAATAATGACATCAATGTCCAGTGTTGTGTTGGTTTTGAAAAATGAGAAAGGAAGAATTGTGAGGGATGAGTTGGAATCCATTGCTGCAAACATCCCGAGAAAAAGCAAAGCAAGTACTCACTAAATGATAGGTTTTGGAGGCCTAAATAAAGGAGGAGTATCCAAAGTTGATACTGCAAAGTGATACAGAGGAGGTTTCCTCATAACCTCATAGAAATTATTTATTTATCTACATTATTTTATTCTTATTCATTCCAGTCTTCTATTCTTTACTTCAAGTTTTGGAGATACCCATTGTTGAGATGACAATGAGATTAGTGTGGGGTAATGTTGATCAGAGAATACTTGTCAAAGATCACATAAGGAGTCTGTGTGGGATAGAAGGCCCAGAACCAATGGCGCAGAAGGACAGGAAGGACCCACGTGTGGAAGGTAAGTTTAGCTTTCAGGACTTAGTTGATTTTGAGCATGAAGACCTAAATTTAGAAGATGGCATGTGGAACACACCAAAAATGCAAGGATGTGTGCGCCATGCATTGTCTATCTTTGGAGATGTGGATCAAATATTTTTGCATGGAGACGAGTGAGAATAGAATTGACACTTTAGTTAACTACAAGAGGACTATAGATAGCACACTTGCATGTGTGGCTATGCTTGTAAATGGCATGTGGCTATCAATAGCATGAAATCTATTTCTAGAATAGATAAGTGATGAAGGGAAAGTCCCCACCCTATATATATGATGTTAGGTACATGGTAGAAGGGTATGGGTAAGTGTGAAGTGTGTGTAATAGAGGATATACAAAGTGTGTGTATAGACATATGACTAAATTCTTGTATCGAGTTCCATACATGCTTTGGTATAGATTGAAAATACTGTAAGGAGCTTAGTATTTATTAATAGATGGAAGATATTGGCTGAATCTAAGTGTCATTCTCGTGTGAAGTTGAGAAGTACATGTTATTAATTCAATCATGATTCTTGTTTAAACTTATTCTTTCATAGATTTGAGGGTCGAATGCATTGCGAGAATGATGGATTAGTTATGAATCTATATGTTTCTTCCTTCATCATGATAAAATTCTGCTACAACAACCCTAAAGAGGGACTTGGTATATTTGTGTGCTTCGGGTGAGTTCTCGGTCAAGGGTGAGTGATGTGCCAGCATGACTAGGGTGTTATACGGTAAATTCTAGGTGCATCAACCCGTGTCCTTTGGCCACTTTAATTTGACTTCTTATCATCCCTTCCAACCTTCAACACATACTTTCCCAGTCCATTTTTGCTGTTTGGTGTCATTTTACCTTTGACTAGGGTGTCTAACCCAATATTGGGGTGCCCTAGGTGCCCTAGTCCCATTCGGGGTGCCCTTATCCTTTCTACACTTTCGCACCACTTTTTGGGCACTTTTTGACCATTTGATATTTTAATATTTTTAGTGGTTGGCCTTTTTTGGGTTAACTACAAAATTAGAACAAGAGAACCATATAAATATAAAGCTGTGAGACCATAATGAGGGACCAATCACTAAGCACTAATATCATCACCTAAGGTTACATCCACCAAATGCTTCATTTTTATCCATCTAGCTCCATCATAAGGCACAAGGTTGGTTCATATGCATCACACTACATAGGAGGGAAGTTTATTCTATTCTATCCACCATTTTATTACATTTCTACACATAGTTATTGCTCGCTACTTTCAAAAAGTGTGACTAAGATAGCACCTAGGATATGATTGCACACACAATCACATAGAACTACATTGGGTCTAAGATGTAGTGCAACACTCAGTAAGTCCACCATTGTGGTAGCTAAGGATAGTCCAAACCCTTCATATGAATCTTTTTTTAGGGGTTTGATGCTTTATCTAGGGTTTTTCAAGCGATTAATTCATTCTATATCTATAGCACACTCAATGATCTTATAGTGACCTTAGAGTGACCAAAATTGAATATATGTGATACTCTTCTAACCCAAAAAAATTCAGAACTTAAGGAATTTCCTAGACACTAGAGACTAGATTAGGACAAAAGAGACAACATGTGCTCTTGTCCCTTCCATGGGCACTCTTATGCGCCCTTATATAATAGTCACACAATTTCTGAGCATGGTTATGACGATCTGTAATTCCATTTTACCATGTTTGCAGCTCCACATACCCTCAACACCACTACAAATAAATTAATGCTTTTCTAACCCTCTTTGCAATTAAGGTTTCATATTTTTATTACATAGTTTCTTGGGTCACTTTCCTTTATTTAGTTTAGCTTTTATTTCTTGTTGTACTTCTTAGATTAACTATCTAAAATATTCCCATTTTTAGTTAATTATGGAGCTTTACTACATGTGTAGATAGAAAATCACACACTTTGGGTAATTATCTATGGAAATATAGCATGTATGATCTGAGGAAACCAAGTAATGATTTTTCCTCATAATATTTTTTAGATCACCATAAATTTTCTCTAATGCCAGATGTAAATTTGGTACAAAGTTTACAACACAATAATAATCTTCTCACGTTGATTTCATAGTGCAAATATCATACAAATATATAGGAGAGATTATTCCTATTTTCTAGGAGATTCTAGTACCTATAATATCTCCCAAATAATCTCTCTAACAATATCAACCTCCCAACAACCCTATATTTGTAGTATTGTTGTAACTTACAACAATACATCTAACAAATATAATATTATAACTACTAACCCAAATATATATTCACTCACACATGTAAGCACTAACATGAAACGTGTTTGTTGATGGAAGAAGTTTTTGATTTTTTTTAAGTTTGTATTCCTTTATAACATCTCTTTTAAGATTTATGCCTGAGAAATTGTGTTGATGAGATATTTACGCAGGGTGAGAACAAGTGAAATCTGTGTATGGGGATCAAGTAGATAGAAAGAATTATTTGCATCTAAACAAGACATTATGAAGGTAAGGAATGGGTGTACTCTATTTATTACATCTAGGAAAAGGAAAAACTAACTCGAATTGTGTATTGTTCTTAACTGTGTGATGGTATAATATGAGATGTGAATACCTTGAAGACCTCATGGAAAAGTTGTGGTAGTGTTCTCCATGACACAGTATTAAGAGAATTAAATATTAATATTGAATGATTGTTGCTCGAGATAAGGACTTCAAAGATGTGAATAAACCGACTTATAAGAACATGCATAAATCTCTTTAATAATAAATAAAATGTGAAGGTGTTGATAACACATATAAGGGGTAGGAAACTTATACTTGTTATCTTTTTATTACATTTTATGGTTCCTTGGAAATACCCTAAAATGATTGTGTTTAACTGTAATCAAAGTGGAGTCCTTTTTAGAACCTTAATCCACGAGTAAAGGATTTTAAATATTTAGAAAGAAGATAGGGGTGTGCGATTCATGGAAAATGAGAGAAATTTCTTTCAATGTAATGTTCTAACCCTACTATCTGAGATGTAACTCTATTTACAATATGCACAATGAAGTTTTTTTCTCAGTTTAAGGTAGTATGTTGATTATTGCGAGGCATTACTAAAATTTAATGAGCTAGGAGGATGATGTAGACCTCGTTGTCAAGTTTGAGCTCATAATACTATTGAGGAAGAAAGGTGCAATATTTTTACCCTTATCAGGTTTCATTGTAACTCACTGTCAATACAAGCTAGGGCTAGGACATTGAGGCATAAAATATTCGAGGAATTCAATTTTATTAAAGGAATGACTATAGATGATTTTAGTTAGATATTTTGAAAGAATTTTTAAAAATTATTGGTTGAATTGTGAGTTCTCCTTACTAGTCTTGAAGAACACAATGCACAATCTATTAAGGCTAGTTGTAGAGACCATTTTACAAAGGAATCACACTTTTCCATTGAAGTGAGTTTATGAAACTTGCGAGATAATGACTAAACCCTTAATGGGTGCCCTAAAAACCTATTCTTTTTCATGAAATCCTTCTACAAGATGAAATAATCTTGACATAGTACCTAGGATGACCTAATAAGGGTTAGGAAACAAAATATAAAAAGTGAAGATTAAGAAGGTTTAAGAAGAGTGGAACCCTAAGTTTCGTGGAAATATCAAAGGTATAAAAATGGAATTGTTAAAGGTTATGATGGTGAGTGCTAGAACCATGGACGCATGGTGGGAGTAAACATACTTGACTCAAACATTATAGGGAAGTATTGTGGAGTGAAGAGTAGGGTGAAATTTGAAGTCTTGAATGTTTTTACTTATTGATTCTAATAATTATGTGAAAGTGTAGACAAGGAGGAAAGTTCTAGAAGAGTTAAGAAGCCAAACGACCAAATATTTCATGCTTAGACTAAGGGATTAAGAACAAGAAAGGTAAGTATAATGGAAGCCACTGAGTGCTATGTCATTGAATGAATGATGAGGTTGTGAATGAAGTATTTCTATGTAAATAGACATTAGATGCAGGGTTTAAAGGAGTGCATAGTGGTTAATGAAGTCCATAAGGTGAATTTTATCAAACATTGTAATTTTAGGCCATTTTAGGCATGGGAAAGAACCTATAAATTTAGAGTAAGGTGGAATTGGGTGGTTGTAAAAAAATTGATTATTTATTGATGGTTGTTATTTTTTATTGAATTCATCATTTTTGGTATTAGAACGAGGTTCTAGTTGATATTGCCTATTGAAATTTGAAATTTGATCTTTGATTGTGGCTAAAAAGTGAAGTTATGAGTGTGTGAATGAAGTGACATGAATATGAGTGAAGAGAGGAGTGTGGAACCAGTAATTGACCATGGTTACAAGATGCCACCATGGATGAAGAAGTTAGTAGTAGAGAGAGAAGAAGCTAGGATAAATCAAGTGCAAGAGAGGATAAGAGAAAAAGAGAAAAAGAGGAGAATAGAAAAGATGATGAAAACAAAGAAAACATGCAGAGAAAGAGAGTTGAAGGCTATTAGGCCTCATGAATTATACTTGACAGATGGTGAAGAGGAAGAAGAACCAGTAGTAGAGATGATTCAGGGATTGATAGAGATAATGAGGTACAAGAAGAGAGAACAAGAGGAAAGAGAGAGAAATAGGAAAGAGGAAAAGAGAAAGAAAAGAGAGATGTGGTTTTAGCGAGAAGATCACAGATTTGAAGCAATAGGTAGCACAAATGATGGTGCTCATAGAAAGAGAGAGAGAAGAAAAAGAAAAGTAATAAGGATGGTGATGAATAAGAGAGTTAGATGGCTAGTTAAATTTCTCATGGAAAAGAGACAAAGAAGGAAGCTGCGGGTAAAGATAAAACATACATGAAGAAAAAAGAATGAGATAGATGGAAAAGAGAATGAGGAAGTAAGAAAAGTAAGTAATTAGAGATATGGTGTTAAAATAGGATAACTCTACTTCCTTTGTCTCTTCATACTAGTTTTCCTCATCATGCTTATCCATCTCAAGAGAGAACAAAATGAAGAGATGGAAACAAGGAAAGAATAACTTCTAGGGAAGAAAGGTCTCAAATTTTGAATCTAACAATGTGTGTAGGTGTGTGATTGTATGTACAAAGAATGGGTTTGAGGTGGAAGACCAAAAGAATGCATTTGTGTATGAGAGTTGGGAACAATTGTAAGCATAAATATCAGCCTTAGAGCATGATTTATACAAAGAGGAACCATGTGGGAAAGAAATGCCAATCATTTTTAGGATAGAGGAAGAGAAACAAAAACATAAGCAAGAGGAAAATGTGATGAAGGAAGAAGAAATGTATAAATTATCAAAATACAATCATGAATATGAAGAGAAACATGAAGATCAAGAAAAGCATAAGATGGGAACAATGTAGAAGAGAAAAATAAAGATGAAGATTAGGTTAGAGCAAGGATGAAGGCACAAATAAATTATAAGAATAAGAACAATAATAAAGCATTGGGTTTCAAACTTCTTACCCATGGAGTATGATGCGTAGTATCATCACTCCACTATGTAAATATGTATTGAGTCATCATAATTTTTGCTTGAAGGTGTCATTGTAGGTTCTAGGAGTCATGTGTGGTCATCTAGTTGGTTGATTTTTAGGTTAAGCCTTTATAAATTTTGAATGTGTATTTTCCTCCAATTTTAAAAAAAAATTTACAAAGGAATTTTTTTTTGAGTTTTAATGGTCCTTAAATCATTCAAAAGGTTATGGAAAGCCTACTAAGTTTAGGAAATTTGATCATAGAGAAATATCTTAGAACTAGTATGAACTATTATGAGATGAAATAAAAGAATTTTTATATCCTAAAGACCTTGTAAAAGTGTAAAATCTGGTGAAAAATGAAAGGAGAGGGGTATAAATGCTCCACTATAACTGAATTCATCTCATTATATCTAGATAGAGTCTCAATGTGTAAGGTTTCAAGAAATATTGAAGGAAAAGCTGAGTTTTTGTATGTTTGCTTTTAATTTTTGGTGATTATGTGTGTATGCATTCTTATCGAAGCAAACCATAAAATCTTGTACTCGTGTTCATGAAATGGCTCATAATTGATAGAAGATGGAATCTTGAGTAATTATGATATTGGGAAACTCGTTTATTGATGGAAGATGTTTTTGATCTTGCTTAAGTTTGTATTCATTTATAAAATCTCTTTTAATATTTATGCTTGAGAAGTTGTGGCGATGAGATCTTTATGCGGGGTGAGAACAAGTGAAATCTGTGTATGGGGATCAAGTAGATAAAAATACTTCTTTACATCTAAACAGGAGCTTGTGAAGGTAAGGAATGGGTATACTCTATTTCTTGCATCTAGGATAGGGAAAGGGTAAGTGCAGCAAGTTGGGGGACAAAAAAGGGGTCATAAGTGGACATCATATTGTAAATAACAACATAATATCAACTTGTAGGGATTATTAGCAATGCATATACTCAAAATTATAAAAAATTATATCAATATGAATCATAGCATCCGGAATCTAGTTTCTAAAATACTATTTTTTTAAAAAAATGGACAAGTTTATCTATATTAAACACTCAAAATTCAATGACTTGGTTTTTTTCTAAAATGCCTATAATACTTTAGTTCGTTTGCCCATGATTTGGATGGCCAAAAATTGATATATATATATTTTTCCATTAGTGAGAAGCTATATGCCGCTATCTATCTTGGGATATATTTTATTTTTATGATTTTTTCCGTGAAAGTGCTATGAAAATGTAAAAAAATAGAGCACTTTCCGTTTGCCTACAATAACTTCATCAAAAATGTTGAAATCAAATATATATTTTTGAACATGTATATAATTTCACCAATTTGGGATGGTATAAGTTTTATCACATTCTAACAAGTGAAAAAAAACTTATAGTCTTAAACATAGACATAAACATTCACGTGAAAAAGTGTCTTAAAGACCTACTATTAGTAAAAAATTATAAAATGATATTTATCCTATTCTATTCACTTTAAAATCAATATTTATACAAAGCTAATAGTCTCCCCTACATGATGGTACCATTTTTATGACATATTTTTGAATTTTCGGCATAGTTCAAGTCCGCAGAAGACTAAATTTGATGTTTTGTTATTTTTGATGTAAAATTTAGGATTTGATGTCCACTTAATTGTCCCCCAACTTGTTGCACTTACCCAAAAAGCCAATTGAACTATTCATTTTCCTTAATTGTGTGATGGTCTAATATGAGATTATAATACCTTGAAGACCTCATGGAAAATTTTGGTAGTTCTCCCATGGCATGGTAGAAGAGAAGTAAATCTTAAGCTTGAATTCTTGTTACTCGAGATAAGGAGTTAAAATCTATGAATGAACCTGACCTATAATACATGCATAAGTCTTTTTAATAAATAAGTAAATGTGAAGGTGTTGATAAGACATATAAGGAGTATGAAACTTATACTTGTTATATTTTTCGTGCATGTTAGGGTTCTTTGGAAATACCCTAAACCGATTTGTGTTTAATCGTAATCAAAGTGGAGTCCTTATTGGAACCATAATCCACGAGAAAAGGATTTTAAATATTTAGAATGAAGACATGGGTGAGTGATTTATAGAAAATGAGAGATATTTATTTCAATGTAAGGTTCTAATCCTGCTATATGAGATGTAACTCTGTTTACAACATGCACAATGAAGTGTTTTGCTCAGATGAAGGTAATATGTTGATTTTCATGGGAAAATACTAAAATTGAATGAGCTAGGAGGATGATGAAAACATCCAGTGTCAAGTTTGAGTTCATAATACTAACGAGGAAGAAAGGTGAAATATTTTTATCCTTCTTAGGTTTTATCGTAACTCACTTTGTCAAGACAAGCTAGGGCTAAGAGATTGAGGCATAAAACCTTCAAGGGATTCTATGAAATTTGTAAGGAAGGATTGTAGCGAGTATAGTTAAATATTCTATTTTTAAAAAAAAAAACCACCAGTTGAATTGGGAGTTCTCTTTACCATTATTTGAAGAACACAATGCACAATCTATTAAGGCTATTTGTAGAGATCATTTCACAAAGGAATCATCCTTTTTCATTGGAGTGTGTTTATAAAACTTGAAGATAATGAAAAACCCATTAATGGGTTCCCTAAAAACCTATTCTTTTGCATGAAATCCTTCTACAAGATGAAATAAGCATGACATAGTACCTAGGATGACCTAATAAGGGTTAGGAAGAAAAATATAAAAAAGTGAAGGGTAAGGAGGTTTAAGATGAGTGCAACCATGAGTTTTTTTGGACATATTAGAGGTATATAAAGGGAATTGTTTAAGGTGATAGGTCATGATGGGGAGTGCTAGAGCCATAAATGCATAGTGGGAGTAGGCATACTTGACTCAAACATTGTAGGGGGAGTCTTGTGGAGTGAAGATTAGGTGAAATTTTAAGTCCTGAATGTTTTTCCTTATTGAATATAATAATTATGTGTAAGTGTAGACATGGAGGAATGGTTTGGAAGAGTTAAGAAACCAAAGGACCAAATATTGCATGTTTAGACTAAGGGATTAAGAAAAATAAAGGTAAGAATAATGGAATCCACTAAGTGCTATGTCATTGAATGAATGATGAGGTTGTGAATGAAGTTTTTTTAGGTGAATAGACATTGGATGAAGGGTCTAAAGGAGGGCATATTGGTTAAAGGAGGGAATATTGGTTAATGAAGTCCATAAGGTGAATTTGATCAAACATTGCATGAGAAAGAACCTCCAAATGTAGAGTAAGGTGGAATTAGGTGGTTGTAAATATTTTGATTGTAGATTGTTAGTAGATTGATGGTTGATAGTGTTTCTTGAATATATCACACAATCTATATTTCAATGTGAATCAGCTAAGGATTTTCACCCTCTCTTTTCACTTAAGTTTTGATACTTTATTACGTAGTTTTCTTGAGTATAATTTCTGTACTTAATTGCATAATTATTTACTACTACAATAGCATCAGATTAGGATCATATATTTACAATTTATTTTAATCATTTTGGTTAACCCCAAATTGATCGAACACTCGTATGATGCTCATACCTCCATTGTTCTTATCTTTCTATGCTCTCTTCATCATGAGTATTTACATTAATGTTTTCTTTCTTATCAAACCTCAATTAAGAGATAGAATCAAAACTCTATTTTCTACCACTCTCAAGTATATCAAACATTTGTCGAGGCATTTTATCAACATTTTTTTTTCTGTTTAATCATCATGATGGTCTTTCTATTTTTTACAATGATCCACCCTTTCATATCATGATTCACATTTACAATATGGGTATCAAACATACTTTAATCGATAATGGATCTGAACTCAATCTCTTTCCTATGTCATTGCTTGAAAATATTTGCCTTTTTTCGTAAATGTTAGTACATCATGTCTTTCCCTTAGGTCATATGATGGCTCTGTTCATATATGTGTACGTCACATTACTCTACATATCACTATAGGGCCTAAAACCCTTAACACAATTTTCTTTGTCATTGAATTTTTGGTTTCATATAACTATTTACTTAGTAGGCCATGGATTCATGCCATGCAAGTAGTTCCTTCTATAGTACATCACTGTGTCAAATTCCTACATGAGGGCATAGAATATACAATTCCTAGTGATCGTGACCCATTCAAATATTGCGACCGTGATCCCAATACTACAATTCCTACTCCATGATCCAATACTACTAATGAACCACAACCCATGGATACTCCAAATCACTTTCCACCACTTGAAGGTGCTATTTTCATGCTAGATATAATATAATCTATAATACAACACTCTCCTGCTAGCACTACTATGGTACTTTATTGGGGGCCTACACATACATCCAATGTCATTCCACCTACTTTCCTACCACATGTGCATCCACAAATAACACATCCTCCCTTTACATGTATGATTTTCATGAATGATTCTTATTGGGATAATATTCCATGTGATCATACTTGTGATGACACTATATAAACACATGATGGGTTGGCTTGGTTAGGATCTAAGGTTGACGATATTTTTCCCCCACCTCATGATCATCATCTCTACCATGGGTTTGTTTATATCACTGCTGCTTATGGAATTCAATTATTTTACCTCACATTTTTTCTTTCATGCTCCCCTCACACTTATACACTCAAAATTGGGAAATCTTGGTTGGATTACATTGGAGGCACGTTAGATCCTGATCACACTGATATTTCATTTCCTATGCCTTTTCATTGCATATTTATTTACAATGACCTATTTATCTACTATTCACCTAATATCACTTTTTGGTATGCACATGGACAACCATTACCTCCTTTTACTGATGAGGAGTACACTATGGGAATGTATAATTTATGGCTCAACGACTCTTTGCTTTATCAACCTGATACTATCGCTTATCAAGTCTTAGATGCTTCACCATTTGGTTTTGATCATGACAATGACGACCTCTTAGATGACATTACTTGATCACATTCATCACCACATACTTGGGGGGAATAACACTTATCTTCCCCCAAACTCACGCAAGCATCTTATCTTCACTTTCACATATGACATACACATATGGAAACATATAATAGGTTCATCATTTCCTGATGACACACTTGTGTTCTTACATTTATTCTACAAATTTTGAGGGATATCTCATAATAAGAACCCCATTTCAGCTTAACATTACATGCTTCATCCACATATCTATCTATTAAATAATCAAGCATACATTACTGTCTTTTGCTAATCTCACATACAATACAGCCATTCATCAACTATCATGACATCTATATACTATTAATTACACTTCATCATCTCACTTATCTGTCTATTCAAAAATTAATTGATGACAATCATCATCACACATTTAGGGGGCACCATACTTACTCCCCCACATATTTTAACATTACGGGTATCGTACATCTTACACACTTTGCATCTAGCCTTTTATATTCGTTTTACACATCCTCCTTTGCACTTTGTCATTTCGATGACACAATCTTGTGCTATGGTTCACTCTTGATTGCTGAGGGAAAAATATAAACATAAACCTCAAACATTGTACACTTGTACACACCATGCATCCTCACACACTTGACCATATCATTCATCTTACACTAGACACATTTATCACACATATCACTAGCATTGCTTAGCCACACCATGCACTACACATCATACATTCAAATTTACACACTACATAATTCACACATCACACATCATACACTTAGGACATATTCTCTTGTAGCATCTACTATAAAATTTGTGTCTCATTCATTCCACACCTTTGCACTACATCTCTCTTACATCTAATCCTCTATGATGTGGTCATTACCCTATGATGCACTCTAGTCCTACAGTCCATACTGACCGATGAGGGTATACGTATCAAATGGACCTCATCACATTCACCCGTTCAATCATATAATCACTTACAAACTCTATAATTTGTTCTTTGATGATCACATATTTTAGACCATTTCGATGACGCACTCTCATTTACGGTTAATTATTGACTACCGAGGATGCATAAAAATGAACCTCATTGCATACATACGCATCCAATCGGGGGCACGTGGCTCCTATCACTCACAATACATTCCATTCTATCTCATCCATAACATACTATATATCTTGGTTACATTTACTCTTTATTACTTCTACTTTTACATGTTTACTTTATTACACATGCTAGATAGATATCTTGTATTTCATTATTTTTATCATACACACATGCACATTCACTTGCTTTATATTTGTGATCACATATTCTATAGATCTATTACATACAACATGGATGTTTGGCACAATACCTATTACTAGTCCCATAATGGCTCCTGGGGCATCCAATTTCATACACTACTAGATGCTATTGTTTCATTTTTGTTCATATCACACTACTTTATTATATTATACATGATTTGACATAATTTTTATCTTCATAACATGCTAATGAGTGCTTCATGTTCATCATTTGTTATGCAATACTATCTGTAAGCTATGAATAATCAAAGTGAATGAAAGATACACAAATAATTTTGCAAACCTCCTTGTAATTATTCAGTGCAAACCTCAAGTAAGGTTGTAGAAACTTTGTTTGTGAACCTTGTAAATGGATGTGAGCACTCTTGAATGTTTTCCAAATGTGAGTGTAAATGCTACGAACATCAATACTTTGGCTTGGAAATTTAGCAAAGCTATTATACTTAAATCCAAGAGGATTTGTAAGAGAATAAGCCTGCAATTTATAGAGGTAGAAGTAGTTGGAAATTAGTTAAACAAGGTTGAATGCACATGCTACAAATAACATTGGAGGAGGTTACAACATTTCCGGGGCATTTAGGGGCAATAAATGAATTAAATGCAAAAGTTGCATCTGAAAAGGTGGTTGTACATGAAATTCAATTTCCCTCACATTTTTAGGATTCTAGATGTGCAATTAACTAAGATGAGGATGTGGAGTCTAAGTGGAGTCTAAGTGGATGTTGACCAAGTGGCAGTTGACTAGGATGTGCACACACTTAATTAATTAATCATTTAATTAATAAATGATAATTAACTTAGCTAAAGGGGTACTAAGGATACATGGGATTAATTTAATTAATCCAAAGGGTGCAATGTGTTTGAATTAATCGATTTAATCAATTAACCACGAATGAGTGAATAACAGGGTATATTAGGATAACACTGGGAACAAGTGTAAATGAGTGTGTAATTTTGGGGTGTCTACACTATCTATTTCCATGGTTATTTGTTACATTTCTTGTCATTGTTTGATCTTGTTTGCAGGGATTTGTTCTTTGTCTTGTGTGCACACTTATCTTCTTACAACCATTTTGGCATTGATTGTATTGCAACATCGTGAGTGATATCCCATGTTTACAACACATTTTTTGTGGTCTACATTGTCTTATTGTGTGTTCACTTGCATCTTAGCTTACACATTGTCTTCTTAGAGTACATTTCATTTTATACATGAATGTTTTTTCTTGTACTAAAACTTGTATCATATCTACTTTGTTTTTGTGTTCCTTGGTTTATACCAAACACATTCCCTTCCCCTACTGGGAACAATTTCAGCACAATGCTCAGTCCTCTTTTGGGCCACATATTCCTTCGAGACACATTGCATGCACCCTAAATGAGGGGGGAATCATATGGGTGAATTGGTCACCCCATACAACATTATACAAATCATAACACATTACTGATGCAAAAAAAATTCATTTTTAGACAAGGCTCAAAATCAAAATTCGGTCCTTAGCACAATGATGTTCTTCATGGATGCTAGTAACTAGGGGTAATTACACCTTTCTTTGACATGTCATAAAGGCTTTTAACGGGGTAGAGATCCCATTACCACTGGGAATTTACATTGGGAAAAGTACACACCATATGCAAAGTGGTGTTCCATAGTTTAGGAATCGGTTAAAGGTTAGAGGGTGAAACCAGAATTTTGTCTCTACACTACTTCTATCGTGGCATAGGATCACCCAAAAAACCAACATTTTAGAGCGCTCTACAAATTTGGGAAGCGGTTAAAGGTTGGAGGATGACACTATACTTTCCTCCCTATACTTCTTCTGCCATGGCATGAGATTTCCCAAAAAAATTGCACTTCATCAACATCTTCAAGATCCTTTCTACACCCTTTTTCTCATCACAGATCAGGTGCACATGTTCCTTTTTCACACTTTTAGCATTTTTATATACTTCTTTACATACTTTTTTCACATACATGCATATTTGACTACTTGATCATTCTTCTCTTTTACAGGTCCATCCATATGGGAAGCGGTAGTCAACATCATCCACATCATCACAAAAATCATTAACATCAACAATAGGTACATCGTGACATCTACGTATGAGTTTCCACCTTAGGTTCATTTTCATCATCAATTTTTGCACTTTCTCCTCTTTAGCATCCACACTTCACATTTTTATCACTCCACACTTTATCTAGTCCCTTAGTATGCTTACATCATCAATATATATGGTTATTAGGTACACATCTCTATCTACTTTATGTTACCAAACTTTCCACTCACCAATATAAAGTGGTGGAAAATGTATACACAAAATCACGCACTTTGGGTAATTTTATAGTCCTGATTTCATATTACTATTCATATGATTCCTAAGAAAAATAATAATTAACCAATGTCTTTGGCCACCTTTATTTGTCTTCTATTGCTCCTTTTAGTCTTGCACCTTTACTTTCTCCATCTTCCTTATTATACTTGACTTTCATCATCCTAAAAACCAGCGTCTAGCCAAGATGCTAGTACCAAGCTCCCTTGTCCCTTATGTGCACCCCCTGAACCCTTTTTACTTTATTCACACTTTTTGGGTCATTTTTAGCCATTTTATCATCTCATATTTTTAGTATTTGGCCTTTTCGGGGTTAGTTACGAAATTCAAACAAAGGAATCATATAAATATACAGTTATGTGATCATAATAAAATACAAATCACTAAGCATTAACTATCACCACCTAAGGCTGCATCCATCAAGCATATAATAGATTCATTGCATTCATCTAGCACCATCACAAGGAACAAAAGGATTGATTATTCTACATACACACTTCATAGAAGGGAAATTCATTCTATTCCATGCACACATCAATTACATTTCTTTACATTTAGCTACTTTCTTGCTATCAAGTGTGTCTCACACAAGATCCAAGCAAGTGCGTCTCACACAAGATCCGGCTAGGTAATAATTCCACATTCACACAAAGAGAATTACATTGGTTTTGATATGTAATGTAGTGCTTAGTTATAAGTTCACCATTATGATGGGTGAGGATAGTCCAACCCCTCATTTTGCATATTTATTTTTAGTATTTGATGTCTATTTGATGGGTTTTTTGGTTCATATTTCATTGCAAGTTTACAATGACCTCAGAAATATTGGTGTGACCTCAGAGTGACAAAAAGTGAACACCTTGTGACATCTCATAGGAGGTTTTTTGAGCTTTTTGTAGACCTAGACAACCAGAAATAAGCCTAAGGCACTCGTGGGTGCCCATGTCCCTCTCTAGGTGCCCTAGTCCAACATATTTATCCAGATCTGAATTCTTATGGTTATATATATGAGGCTTCTACCATTTTTTCACTTGGTTACCACTCTTCCATAGTACAAATTTAACTGTGAATCAACTAAGGATCCTCACCCTCTCTTTGCACTTAGGGTTTGGTACTTTATTGCTTAGTTTTCTTGAGTATCATTTATGTACTTAATTGCATATTTATTTATTGCTACAATATCATCAGATTAGGATCATATATTTACATTTTAGCTTAATCAACATGTCCATGACATTTTTAGTCAATGGTTGAGGTCCTAGAGGGCAAAGTGTCCCCTATCTTTGAAGACTTTTTTTTAGGCCTAAAAGGGCGGTTTAGTAGTGTTGGAAAATGGAAGTGATTGAGAATTTGTGAGATTGGTGAAAGATTATAATGGCCTTGGATGTTTTTTTGACATCTAATGTGACATGTTTCATGTTTTAGTTGATCTATTATAGTGCAGCGAGGTGGCATGGTTGAGGTCACATGTTTACCTAGTTTGACTAATTCAGGACAAGACTGATTTGGCTAGAAGATTGATGTTGAAGGCCCATGATTTGGATTATATGATGATGTCTATTTATTTGAGAGTGAATAGGGATGAATTTTTTTCCTATTGAATTATTTTATAGGTCTTGTAACTGACATAAAGGGTGCAAACCAATTTAGTTTCCAAAACTACTTTTTGGGCAACTCAATTTATTGAAAAAGAAAAGAGGTGTGCTTTTATTTTTTTGATGTTTCATGCGCTATATCATGAATGAATGTGTTATATAGGTAATCTGAATTAAAATTAGTGGTTAGATGACATAGTTGAGGTGTTATTTTTCATCTTGAGCTCCATATGTGAAGTATGGTTCCTAAAAATGCATGTTTTGAGTAGGAAACAATCCTACCTAGCGGTGTTATGAAGAAAATTATTGGTGCAAAGAATTGTGTGAACATTTATGACAATTATATTATGTTTTTTACATGTTTGAAGAGTTTGGAGGATTTAAAAATCAGAGAAAAGTGTTTTAAGGTCTTAATGAGATTAGTAATGGGGGTTTAGGTCGTTTTGGTCTTATTTTGTGTCTTGGTTCATGGCCGACCTAAGTGGGCTAATGTTATGATTTTTATGAGTGTGGTGTTATATTTTTTATGTTTTTATGACATAAATCTTGGGGTAAGACATACCTATGTTATTTTTTTGAGTTGATAATCATATAAAGTGCATGTTTTGGTTCATTTTTGAAATAGTTAAAAAAGTGAGGGAAATTGCGAGCTAGGTGAGAGAGTGTAAGAGTGTTACAGGAGTCAAGAAAAAGCTGAGAGAGAGTGTTAAATTATGAATAAGGATTAATAGGTTGTGTAAATGGGTTTTCATCCAAATCAGTCCATGAAAGATCAAGTTTTAGTGAATTAGGTGAAGGTGCATTTGAAGGTGTATGAGCTGAATCTTTGATCACTATCAACTATATGTGTTGGAAGAATTTATTCAATGGTCCTATTATTTACATGATTAATTTATTGTGAGTAATATAAATAAGGTTTTTAGGGGTTGGTGCTCCTTGTGGGGTTGGTGACTCACTAAACAAATATTTTTGATGAATCATATTCATGCAAGTCTTTTAGATTGAGTAATATAATCAAAATTTTCAGTGGGTTTTCTTCCCTCGAGGTTTTCTCACATATATATTGTGTTCTTTTGTACTATTTCATGGTTAATATCTTGTAGATGGTTGTTGCATATTTTTAATATCACATTAATGCATGGATGAATGTTAATGGTGTATACAAGTTAATTTGAGATTTTTTAAGGGTTTTAAAGGAATGATTCACCCCCTCTCAATAATTTGCACTTCTTACAAACCAACCCTCTATTTGATCCATCCTATAGACCTCATGGTGACTAGATGACACTCATAATACTACCCGATGAAGCCACTTGTCCCCACACAAAAAACAATGTATATCGAGGCTCATTTGGTAGCCAATGTCACACTATGTCCTCACAATACCATAACTCGTCACATAAACCCTAGTAGTTAGCCATGCCCACACTTCCAAGTGGTCCCATATAACCAATAGTTAGAGCCTTAGTAGCCTTTAAATCATCTCTTGAAATCTATGGATTTTTCACACCAAAGTCCTTTTGTAAGGCCTCTATGTTCTTTTGGTATCTATCTGTGTTAGCTCTCACTTGAGTAAGCTATTCCTATATAGTAGTGAACTCTTAACTCAACCAATCATGATCCCCAATCATCGTGTCTCTCTCATCCATCATAGCATCCAACTTAGCTAACAAATATAACATTCTCAGCCTCTAAATTATCTATAGTGCCCTCCAACAACACCACCTTATCCTCCTCATCCCCACCCTCACCATCACCACTACCCTCTTGAGGTGAAAATTCCACACGAGCCCACACCTACCTCTCAAACCCACCCACCTAACCCCGCCACCATAACGCATAGGCTTCGGTCACCACATCATCATCATGTCCCACTGCCACTTCATGTGTATCCACCTTCACCCCCACCTCCTCATCATGTGTGATATCTAGTGCCTCCCAAAAAAACAAACATTTCTATATTAGTCTCGCCTCATCTATCTAATAGGCCACCGCTGCCTCTAACACATCTTGAATCAAACTAATATGTCATCGAACATGACCAAACCATCAAAAACTTAACAAACATCAAAAAATTAATAAACATCAAAACTTCATACAAATCACCAACCACTCTAACCAAATCACCGGTGGCCCCATAAAAATCATCAACGAGCGATTTCATATGAATTTGATAGTGGTTTTTAAGTGCCTCAAAAGTTTTACAAAAACTAAAAAAACAAAAATATTAAGTACATCACCAACCTCAGCACATGTTGGACTTGGTCACCTCTACACACCTCCAAATACTTCCATCTCAATCAAATTAGAAAAAAATTATCAAATAAGGGTTCTTAGCTCTATGAAGGTTCTTAAATTGAAAATGACCAAATGAAGACCCAATAAAAATTTTATATCAAAATTTTTCCATGCACCTAATCGCCAATGATTAGGCTAATCACTGACGATTTCTATCAAATCACTAGCAATTCTTACATTTATCCAAAACATCATTAAAATGGCCTCCAAACCTCCTCAAACCATCATTTTCATCATTCCTTTTCAAAATTACACATTTTTAGCTATGTGTTTCTTTTTAGAGAACCTAAGACCCTTTAAAATCAAAATCAATCAATCTATACAAGCCTACCTTTATCAAATCCATTTCAAATTTTGTAGCCATTAGGGAAACCTTTTTTCCTTTTCGAGGTTAAGTCATATATCTATAGGTCGAGAACCCATTGGTTCCCCTATCATTTGAATTCATGGTCCTATAAGCCCACCTTTGTGGAAACATCCTTTATCAAACATGTATCTCTCGATACATCGTGGATACCATACGCCTCTAAAATATTTTCCCATAGTTGTTTCCTATGAGTCATATGTCTATAGGTTGTAAACCCCTTGGTTCCCCTATCACTTGACTCTATAGTTTTCACAAATTCCACCTTTGTGGAAATTTGTTTTCATGCCTAGTCTTGGGGCATCTTAAATCAAAACACACCATCATACAAACCTATCTCATCCAATAACCTTTTCAAACTCATGATCATTACACTTTATTGCACGACCCCTACTTTGAGGGGGCCACCTATCCAACATCAAATCATACCATTCCAATAATTTTTATCTAGTGGATTGCCTATCACAAACAACTTGATAAAAAAGGGAAAATGTAGACACATATTTCCTAGATACACCCCTCACACTCCAATTTGAAACTCCTAACACCAATTTCACTATTAAAAACCATGAAATAACCCTATGAAATAACATTTTACCCTCGTAAAATCTATTTACCTATAAAAAACCTCCTAACCACTCTTAACCCATCTAAGCCCATTTTTATCCTAGTCACCCAACCTCCCAACCTACCAAAAACCTCCCCAACCATTTATATTTGCAACCAAACCAGAGAAATATTATTTAGAAGTGGTTAAAACTACTTCTAAGTGGGTATATCCAATTTTCTTGGATCTCCAATGATTCTAATAGAATCATCAATGATCATAAAATCATCACTATATATCCTTCAAATGGATCTAGAAGTGTTTGTAGCAAATCTCCTTCTAAGCTAGACCTAGACAACATCAATGCCAACATTTTGACATCCTCAACAACTTTTTCAAGCCCTTGTAGCATCCAAAAATCTCTGTAAGGCTTCTTCAACTCGTCCACTTGTTTACACAACCATGGTAAGTTATCTTCAGTCATTTACATTATCAAACTCTTTAAGCATCATCTATTAGTCTAAATCAATCATTAAATCAACTATTCTACATCTAATCAACATTATATTAAGGAATTAACCTTTGTCTCAAGTAATCACCGATGATTCTATCTGAATCATCGGTGATTCTACCTAAATCTCCAGTGATCCCTATTATTATATCATTTTTATCGCATTTACATAATTTCAGTCATTTTATCATTCTATTTCTATCTAATCAGTTTGTTTTCAAGATGTGTCTCCCTATAGATGAAAGTACCAGGTGAATCACATCCCATTACCAATATTTAAGATCTTCCCATCATCCAAAACCCTTCATCTAGGAATAATTTGACATCACACATGAAATTAGCATTTGTGCCATCACCTTGACACTTGAAATCAAAGACATAGAAGAAGACCGGGACCATCTTGAAAAGTTTTGGTTTGACTACTTTCTTGAATTTGAGCTCACTTTGTAGATCTCGCTTGAGCCACCTACCATGTGGAATAGGATATCTCTATCCCCTTGGTATTTAGTCATTCCTTGTACTTATCAAATATCATTTTATTATAATATAAATTAATTGTAAAAAATGAGTTGACACCCTTGGAGGAATCCCATTGATTCATAGGATTGGAATTTGTCGGGAAACTTGTCAAATCTTTATCTAATATCTATATTTTTTAGTTGTCATTGTATGCAGGTTATCTTTCCGTTAGAAGGAGGAATCCACATCTCTTTTACACCCATTCATCCTAACACTACACTATCAGAGAAGGTATCATTAAACCCTATTATCTTATGAGTTTTTGATGTTTTATCATATAATTGACTTACCAAAATTTATATCAAACATATGATACTAAATTTTCATTACTTAAGCTACCTATGCATAATTGTCACCTTGTTTCTCTATAAATAATATATGCTCTTTAATGATATAAGATTCCATTCCTATATTTTACGTGTATGCTACTATTTATTTTACACATCTAACATTTCAACACATGGTCAATCACTTTTTATATATTTTTATCCATATTTATTATCTATACTTGATAATCATACCATGTTCATTCCTATATCGCTATCATCATACTATTATCATCACTATGTTATAATCCTCATCATACTACTATCATAACTATGATACCATTATGTATAATCTACTATACAAACACCATAATAAAACACAATATATCCAACAAACATCAAAGAAAATCCTCAAAATATCACACAATACAAAGTACACATCATCACATCGTACACAAAAATAATCTCATCATATATATCTCTCAAAAATTTTAATATACAATGCTAGGGTATAATTATGAAAAGAAAATACATCATATAACCTCATTACTATATTAGAGGCCACTATTGGAGCTCTCAAATTTGAGGCTTCACTAATCAATCTCCATCTTTGTGCTTAGGATTAGTACTCCTCTAGCCGAGTTTGTAATGATGCTACCTTGTCTAGTGCTCTCGCATACCAACCTTGGAGCTCTACGTATAAAAAAATATATCTTGCACTAGGGATCCTCATCCCATGGCATCCATCACATGAACTAGCTTAGCTCTCATCTCATCATGCTCTAATCATAATATTACACATATGGTTACCACTCTCACCACAATCCACGAGATCAAAGAGATATGTATGCTCACCTACTATGCGATCAACCCTTTCTAATAATACCCCTCTAAAAAGGAAATCTAGGGGAACATTGGTATTTAACATGTGTAATGATGTATCCATGATCAAGCTCTAATACTCATCACTTGTAAAATTCCACATAAAAATACTATTAAGAAATCATCATTTTGTTACTATACAAATACAAATCATACTATACAATACTTTGTGCTACTACCTCCACTATAATGTTACCCTTAAGCGGGTGTTCCTAGTCTCATTATCCCACTCCTCTCAATATGGGCCTATCAAATGACTCTCTTATAAAGCATCTACTACCACTAGAAATAATTTAAAACCCATTGGTTCTTGACCCACCACTAAGTATAGGCTTGTGTGTACCTTGCATCATCCACTAAGATGGGCATTATCTTGGGATCTACATCATCCATAGATGGTGGGAGTATCTGAGATCTTGTAGGGCTTAGCCACACACCTGATCTCCTTACTACTCGAATCAGACGATGTCATATTTATGGCTTAGGAGGCACATCCTGAGTTATCCCAAACTATCGTGAAACCTAATCACACTAAAAGAGATTGACCACTCCAAGAAAACTATCCTTCAACCATATGGTCTAGAAAATACAACGTAGTTCTACTTAGTCCTCTACCCATCCACCATGGTATTTATAATTCCTCCATATAATCACACCCAACCCCATCCTATCTAGGATCAATCTATATGTCATCATGTCAAACCATCAGCTCCTTGGGCCAACCCACCTCACTACAAAGATCTCCAAGTGTGACCAATCCACTTACGGACTAATAAGGGGCCTCACAATTGTGATGTTCTCATATGCCCATATATGCAATAAGGTGATTAGACTAATACCACCTCCATGGTCCTCTTATGTGAATCTATAAATATTCATGTATAAATGTGCCAATGCATAAAGAGCCCATGCATACTTGAGTCCAGCGATACTCAATGCTCTCACATATCTCATATATGTGATAAGATATGGCTTATCCACTGTATCCACAAAAAATGATGATATGACAATTGAAATAAAATTCCACAAATGTGGAACCCCATATCTCATTATATCATCCAAAATCACTAATGAATTTTCATATACATGGGACCCTATTAAATAATTCCTAGTTGCTCTCATCTACCGATGTGTATCACCTGGACTCACTCCCTTACCATTGGTAATTACAGGATGTGATATGCATCCTCCAATGTCATTGTCATCTCTCTAGTAGGAAGACAAAAGGTGCATGTGTCAAGACACCATCTCTCACAAAGTGCCATGATCAAATGCATATTATGGGGCACCTCCCCTAATTTGGTCACATGTTGAGCCCACCCCAATCTATAAAATCCCAACTATCCTCCTCTAGGACCAACGCCAATAATGTGGTAAAGGGTATACTTACAAAAAGTCATGAGAATGAATATCCTTATGTGTAACACCAATAATAAAAAAGCCACATATTAGTTTATCGGACACCCAAAATCCCTTACAAATAACAATAATTTTTAAAAGAAATTAAAGATCGAAGCATCCATAATCCACGGACACTAGCGCCCATTATTAGATGATAGCACTTACAACTAGATGGTACCATCCCATGGAAAAAACCATCCCCATCAGATCCGTGTCGGACATAAACACCAAGCTTATAAAAAATGCAAAATTACTAAAAACCACCAAAACTCCTATAATATGACCTAACCTACCTTTAAAAATCAATACTTACTAGCTGATATATAATGTGTATCGATATATCCTCCAACCCACTCTTGAATCTTGTTAGAATCACTTATCATACAACTAGCATGATTGTAATGCAATGCTCAAATCGCTATCACTCAATTTACAAATGAAAATACTATTCAATTTTTACTAACTTTTTTAGTAAATTTTATTACCAACATATTTCCTACGATCATTTAGTTCATTCTACAACATCTAATACACCAACATTGTTCAATCCATATCTTGAGCTCCATTCATCCTTTTCAGCACCATCAGTGGCATTAGAAGCATATTTTCTACATCTTCCGTGTTTAACATTCAATTGTACACCTATATATACTTTGTTACATGTTCTCTCACAACTTCGTATCCTATGTACACATATTTGATTCATCTTTGACTGATCTCCCTTTTTTAGCTCATGGTTCAATAATTCATTTCTTACCCTTTCACCAAAAGGGGAAAACACTCAGGGTTATCTCGATCACCCCTCATGGAGAAAACCAATAAAATATCCAAGACAACATGTGTAATCATATTATATACCACCATCCTATATTTAATCAATCTCGGAGCAACATTCGATTCTTTAAATCTATCACTCAAAATCACAAGTTTCAATCTATTTCAAATGTAATACTATCTCGATTCTCAAAATCCACCCTCAAATGACCTAATCTAGGGAAATTCAATTTTCAAAAGAAAATTCAAATCAATCAAATTCAATCAAATACTATTGTTCAACCAATATGCATTGTTTCTAATTCTATAATAATTTTCTCCTAGATGACCTAACTTGGGAGAAAATCCATACTATTTGATCAAACATTTTTCTATTTGACCAAGTTTATACCCTTATACCATAAAGTGGGGGAAGTGAGATGTCATCTCATGTCCTTATACACTTTATGGTGTTTTTTTTATTAGTAGATACGATAACAATTGGTTCATTTCCATCTGTAATGGTGGAACCTCTTTTAAGGAGGTGTCATGGTAGAGATAAAATTTGATCGCACTCCCAACAATCTTCCTCTAGCATTAGGATGCTTAAATCCTTAGAGTATTTACACTAGTTAAGGAATTGATCACTCCCGACCTTTCCTACCATTTCCAAGGATAAAATTTTTCTATATCTCTAAAGCATGTTTTTATCCAATTGTGCCTTTCGATGATAAACGCATTACCCCACATAAAATTAGAGTGATGATCCATGGTTCACCACGTTGTGATTCTTACTTTTGGCATGCCTTCGCTATAAATTATTTCCCCCTTTATAGGTATGTTTTTCTTATATCCTTTATAGTATTGAATTTCATCCAAATAACATAAAGGGGGAGAATGTAGACACAAAATTATGCACTTATTACTATTACATTATGCCTCTAGTATGTTTTTTATATACATGATTTCTAAGTGAGAAGATTAGACACTAGTGATACCTCTCCTAGTCCTTCTATCAATTTTGACTAATTTTGATTGTGACATTGTCTTATAATTTCTAGATTTATTTTTTCTGGTCATGTCACAAGGATCCATGTTTATGTTCATGGTCTAATTTATGTTTCTTGTTAATGGGACAATAGTTCCTAGTAAGGACACTAGCGTCCAAACGCTAGTGTCCCTTCTTGGTTATTTTTTTGAATCTTACTTATCTTTCAAATTACCACTTGACACCTAATTTTGGGTCTTTTCTAATTCTTATTTTTTTCGAGTTTACCATTGATGTCCCTAAGTGTCAAAATTCAAAAAAAGGAGTCATATATATACACAATCTAACTATTTTAAGGAGAAATCAAGATATTAATTTCTATCTACTACTTGGACAAAAGAAAAACTTGAGGAATGTATTTAGGTTGCATTATTCATTACACAGGAAGGGAAAATCCTAAATTACAAGGTAGACATATTATCTTGTAGGATAATTATTTGTATCCTTCTATCTCAAAGTGTGAATAACACAAGGGAAACCTAGCTTCGAGGGAAATGATTCTATCACACACACACACACCAAAACTACATTGCATTTGAAATGTAGTACAACACTCGAGTGGAAATCACATCTAGGTGATCATCAAGGCCATTCGACTCAAGTATATACATATTTTATTTAGTCAAATGTGTTTTGAGCCTAATGCAGCTAGTTAGGTTTTTTTACGGGGACACATGAGACAAGAAAACCCTATAGTGAAGTGGATACAACATAGAGTGAAGTGGAGGTAACATTGATAGACAACTGAAAGAACCAAATCTAAACTCATTACGGGACATTAACACCTAATTAGACACTAGCACCCAAGGTATTTCTATTCCTTCTTGGGTGCTTATATCCAACATACCAGTAGATCACCATCATCTAGATGAAGGACATATAATCTAGATCTAGTCTATTCCATCATCATTCTAGCCCATATCGGGTGCGAAAATGAGTTATCAACTAATGCACTCTTATCCTCATTACTTATAATTTCCTACCATTACTTGTTATATCTTGTATGTTTCTAATATTATTTGATTTATCTCATTCCTTTTATTAAGATTTAATTTAAGTTAAATTACCTAACCAAATCAGAAGGTGGAAGTCACCAAAAAGAATTGGAGAATATCCTAACCAAAATAATTACCATTAAAAGGAAGAATTTGGAACTAAAATATCTAGAAGTGATATGGGAATTTAATACAATAAGAAATTTGAAACCGATGAACAAAAATACAAAACTAATGATAAACAATTTATTGTTGTAGTTTATGCCATCAAAAAATTCTACCATTTTATTAGTTATTTTGAAGTAATAGGGTATACATATACCTCTATCATTAAATATTTAATGAATAATCCATTGGTTAGTGGAAGAATTATTAGATGGTTTTTACTCCTACAACACCCACTAGGAAACACCCTCTATAAGTATGAAGTCTGCTCATAGGTCTAAGAGTCTCCATCTTCTATCTAAAAGTAAGAAAAGTGACTCTTCCCAAATATTTGAGCAAGTGTGAAACTCAAGAAAGGTATTGTCAAAGCATGTTTGTAAAATTTTGATTACACTACAATATTGCAGCTAGGAGAACAATGTCCGGTTTGAACCCTCTTTGGAGTACCGCCAATATCAGTGGTGCCCACAACCCACCTAATTTTTTTGTAGGAAATCCATCTTGCACTATGAGGGTTTGACCAGATTTACAGAGCCATTTTAAAGGAGACAAAAGAATATTGACATACAAAAAAATTCATTTATAGGTAGGTGAGGCACATAAAAAGTTAAAGAGATAGAATCCAAGTAGGTCCAAGACCATATAGAAGGATCAGGACTGTATAGACAATTTAACCTATTTGTATGGTTCTTACAGTACAATTTTAGGTGCTAACTTTGATAATGAATCAATTTTATTCATTGATCATCCTATTTCTACACTCGAGATCACCAAGAATCCTCTAGATCCACACAAAATTAGCTAAGTGTAATCTATCCTTTGTGTTTTGATAGTTTCTAGGTCAATAGTCACTTTACAAAGCATTATTCTCGGTTTGGGAAGTTAATATATGAATTTATTTAAAATAAAAATATCCACATGTTACATTATTTCATCCTTTTTATGTATGTTAATTAGAAACAAACTAAATCTTAAAAGGGAATGAAATAGGAATTCACAAAAAAGTGAAATCATTTAGTGAACCTGACCTCTAATCAAACATCATAGCCCTAACCCTAGTGGCCTTAGGGTTTCATCTACTATTGTGATATGATTTGTTAGCATTAAAGGTTTATCATTTTGTTCCTTTTATATATGTAGTCTCATTAATCTCTATATTTTAATCTCTCTTTTAACCCCAAGTGCACCCGCCTATTACCCAAGTGTTGGGCGCTCACCCAAGGTGCGTGCGAGAGCCAAGCCCCTCCTTTATGTGATCCTTGTGAGAATGTTCCACCATTAATAGAGGAATTATTTATAGAATAGAAACATGTATGTAACCTAATACAAAGGTAATGGAATGAGTTTTAACAAATAATGCATATATTTGGAACAAAGCTTCATATATTTATTATAATCATTCACAATAGCCATATTACATCAAAAAGGGTCATATCAGACCATATACATCAAGGAATAACATCCCAACCCTACAAAACTACTCTACACAAAAAACCTAGCTATGTTCTCCCATCTCAGCTCTAGTTTCAAACCTGAGTGCCTACATATATGCATAGCACCATCCTTTCCTAGCCTCTCTCTAGCACTAACAACAACAACAAACTGCAACAACAATGGAAGCTCCTAAAATCACAACCCACAACATTCTTACAACACTTTGTTGCCTCTAAAACCTCTCTAAAACCCTCTTTATCCCACAACATTCTTTCAGCACTTTGTTATCCTTTTACTCCTCTATTATTTTGGACCCAAGCACTCCCTTGAATAGAATTTTGATCCTTCCTTCACCACCATAGTTCACCCATGATCAAATCACATGCCGGGTGCAAATGTGGTCCTCCATAATTGAGTTTCTTTGCCACTCGTCAAAATCCTCGATAAGCCCCAACTAATTGTAATTATTCTAATTCTAGAATATCCCCTTTGTGGAATATTATTTCCTTGAGCTCCAAGAATTTTATGTTGGCACCTTATCCACTCATCATGCCTACTCAAGCCTTCATGTGTTTTTCCTGTGATGCCACCTTATAAATGTGACTAAGTCCCCAAACTATTTCCTACTTCCGTGCGATAACCTTTTCTCTCGTATGCCTTTCCTTGAGTGATTTTCTATCTTACTTGCCCCTGTGCACACGTGCTCTTCATTTACCTTAGGAATTAGTCAATTTTAGGGTCTAACATCACCCCACACTAAACTTGTTGTCTGTCCTTGGAAACAACCTGATCTTTTGCAAAGAATAAAGAATGGGAGGAAAGAATAATATACTTCTGGCTTACGCCAAAGAATGAAAGAATTCCATCACTATTAAAGAAGAATTGGGAAGTATTTATTCAATCTTGCTTCAATCTTACTCCAGGTATCCACCTCATTTTGTGCTTGCTGAAACAAATCCCCTATTAATGCACCAAATTCATCAAATGACAACTCCTCACCCTTAGCCTTCAGTGTATCAACAATTTTTTCCATCTACTTGTTAAGGTCACTTAGCGCGTCCATCCTACGAGTGACCTGGGGATAAAATTATTTCACTTTATTCTTAATTAAGACTCTTAGGCCTTTGATCACCTCAGAATTATTCTCAACCTCTATAATAATTTTTTCCCATTTTGCCTTGTTACCCTTATTTTTCCCTTGAAACTCCTTCAGGTCTACCTCATGGGTAGAAACCAGTATACCTACCACCCTGTTCCTATCCACACAGTTATCATAAAAAAATTCATCCATGTGTGCCTTGGTTTTCACAAAGGAAAGGATCTCATAGTACCGAGTTATGGTATCCTCAATCTTTACTTTCTCTAATGTGGTTTTCATTGAGTCATCATAAACAGGCTTATCATCCTGGTGTCCTCTCTCCCGTCAGGGTAACCAAATCCAATGCCATTTCCTTCTCTGTGATTCTCATCCTATGATTATAATTGCTTATAGCCATCTTCTACATGTGAGACACCCATTCCATACCCAATATAATTCCATTGGGGTACTGCATCTCTGCGTACCACTCTTCATTGAAACTAGTTGATGTGGTTGGTTTTCCCTTACCCTTGCAATTTTTAGGTGAAGTGTTTGATCCCTTCCTTAGTGTTATTTTCCTTTCCTGGTCTTTGTATTTTCTTCATTTCCCCTTGCTTTAAATCTACTCAAACCCTTGGATTGAATGCTTTGTGAAATTCCTCCAATACCTATGCCTTAGCTCTATAAACCCTAACTTGGAAATCTCTCCTTCCAAAAGACAACATAAAACCCATGGGAATCCACCAAACAACCTTCTCATCTCATGATCATGTACTCACTTTCCACACTTGGTTCAAAATTCACTAAATATTTCCACTTCATATGTAAATCTCCATAATTTTCTTTTCACAAAGATGCCCTAGTTTGTGAGATCTCTTCAACAACAAATGTAAGGTAAAAAGAACAAATCTCCTCGACCTTCTATTTATAGATTTTTATTTTCTTACACAAAAACCCATGCCACCTACCACCGTACACCCACATTAAAGTTAGATTTTTCAGACACCAACCTTCCACGTGTTTTTTCCAATGCTTTTCCTATGTACCTAATCTGCGCGAAACTCCCACAACCTTCTAACGCATAAAAACTGCATTGACCATGGATATTTACGCACACTCCCAACACCAAATTCAATATTCCTCTCGTGTCCTAGTTATTGACACCGCCTAACTCATGTTTCTCTATGATTTTATACCTATACATGGTTTTTATCAAGCATTTTGACACCAATCTCCATCCATAATCACTTCTTCTATGCGTGATCTTCTAACCCCATATGCTTCTCCTTAGGGTCACCAATCCACATCATTTTTAACACTTTCTTCTTACGTAAACTTGATAGAGACTCTCATTTGACACCTTCCACCCAAAAATAAAGATATGCATGGTCTTCTATGCATAAAAACCCTTTCAAAAAGTAATTGGATAGCAGTGTGCAAACGTACCCATAACAAACCAAACCAAAAGAAAAAACAAATGATGAAGAAAGGAAATTGCATTAAGGTAAATCCTAAGCAAATTGTAAATAATGACTTATTTACAAACACACCAAAGCCTTATTTATATTAGGGCTTCAACCTACTCTTGTTAAAGTAACCAGGAAACCTTGTTCCATCAAGTTCCTCTAATTAGAAAGCACTCGAATCAAGTATGTAAGTGATAATGTATGGGCCTAACCAATGTACCTTGAGTTTTCCTAGGTGGATCAGAAAATTCAAATCATACAAGAGAACCATCTACCTAGCTTCGAAATTCTTATTTTTTATGTTCTTATCATGTAACACCTTCTACCTAGCCTTTTCCATTTTTCGACTCCATCGTTCTATGACACGTCTCTTGTCAACTACATCAACTTGTCAATACATTCATTAAGCATTTGTTCATTAGCAAAACCTCTTGGGCATGTAATATGTAGGGAGGGTAACATGAACTCAACATGTAATACATCCTTTGTGCAAAAACCAATTGAAAAGGTGTGGCCTTGTTCAAACTTTATAAGTCATTCTATATTCCCATAGAACTCCGAGAGACTTCATCATCCCAATCCTTTCTCCTAACATCACAAATATTTGTTAATATACGGCTTAAAGTTTTTTTAAATGCCTCGGTAGTCCCATTAGCTTAGGGGTGATAAGGAGTAGTCTTGTGATGGGCCACCATGAACTCAGCCAATAAGATTCTAACTATCTCATTTAGGAAATGAGTACCCCTATCACTTGTTAAACTCAGTGGGCATCCATATCTGCTGATTATATTTTCCTATAAGAATCTAGCTACTATTGTTACCATGTAATCCTTTATAGGTGCCACTTATACCCACCATGTAATATAGTATTTGCATGTAATGATATAGCGTGAACCCATCCTTTGTGTGACTAGGGAAATATGGCCCACGAAGTTGATTTCCCACTTCACAAATGGCTCTACACCGACGATAGACCTTAATGGAATTTCATCTCTTTTCCCTAGTTTACTAAGACACGGAAATGGTCACAGCCTTGAAATATTCAATATAATCCTTATAAACCATTTCCCATGAAAGGCCAACTAAAAGGATATTGTGCACGAGTTGCATTCCCCACATAGTGTCCTCCTACAATTCCATTATTGTAGTGAGCTCATGGTTTAGTACGCACCATCGCAAAACCTCATCGAGAATATCTTGCATATGTCTCCACAAATTAACATATATGGCACGATGTGTATAGCTAGCTAATTCCTCTCTCGATGCCTTCATGTCCTCTAGTTCCACACCCGTTTTTAGGAACAAAATAATATCATCCAAGTATGAGGGTGTGCACGCAGCTTGAACAAATGTGCATCTAGGATTATATCATCAATGCTCTATGCATCCTCACCGAAGTAATCCTTGACAAATGATTAGGTCCCAAATTTATTTTCCTCGGTTTCACTACGAGTGTAAACTCAAACTCCTAAAACAATAGTATCTAGAGACATATGTGCCCTTGTAAAATGGGTTTGTTCATCAATTAATTTAATTCCATGTGGTTTGTGTTGAAAATAAAAGGAGTTGCTTGTAAATACTACCTAAATTTTTACAACGCGTAGATTATCGATAATGCCTCACACTGTGGTGGTACAATTTTGTCTTGCTAGAGTAAACTTCCTACTAGAAAAGTACAAGGTATGATCAATAATCCCCTTGTTAGGTTGTGGAGATTATTTTCATGTGAGAAAGTGTTGAAGACTGTACACTAAGAGTACTGTACACTTTCCACAATTGTCTCATCATGTGGTGCTCCTAGAATTTTTTTGGCCTTAAAACATGCTTGATATACCGGGAAATGTTCTTTTCTCATATGGGTGGGATTTTTGACCCATAGGTTTATGGGATAGTTTTGGCCCATGGTTTTGATACCCACGGTTTTGTAAAAGCTGCTTAGCGATTGTTTACTTATGTGGTTTTGTACATATGGTAGGGTTAATGTAACATTGTAGATGTGTTTTGAATTCAGGTATGAATTTCGTGGAGTTTGTTGAGCATAGCTCCAAACATATCCGGGTATTTTATTGAGAGAGGTGGATTTTAATAAAATCTTAGTGGACGTATCCCAAATTGGGTGAACCACATTAAATACTATCTCTTTGTGTTGTGTTATTTTATTCTACACTTTTGTTTGAGATCCGTAATATTTTCTACATATTAGTTTCTACTATTACAATTATGTGAGGGATTATTCCGCATATTTTATCCCTTATTACTCCTCCTTCTCTTTGTTATTTATTACTCACCGACAAAGGAGAGCCAAATATATTTGATGAAGAAATGTAGGTAGATGCTAGAAAGAAGTGGGAGTAAGCCATGGATGAGGAGCATCAGGCTCTCATGGAGAACCAAACATGGGATTTGGTGAAGCTACCGAAGGAAAAAGAGCTTTACAAAACAAGTGGGTTTTTAGAGTCAAATAGGAAGAAGGATGAAATAAAAGATACAAGGCCCAGTTGGTGGTCGGGGGTTTTTTGCAGAAAAAGGTATCGATTTTGATGAGCTTTTTTCTCTTGTAGTAAAAATGAATTCTATTAGAATTGTTCTTGGAATAGTTGTAGAAGACTTGCACTTAGAGCAGCTTGATGTAAAGACTACATTTCTCCATGGTGATTTGGAGGAGGATCTATATATGTAGCAGCCAGAGGGCTATGAGGTCAAAGGTAAAGAGGAGATGGTGTGAAAATTGAAGAAGAGCTTATATGGCTTGAAACAAGCTCCACATCAATTGTATAAGAAATTTGATAGATTCATGATGGATCATGGTTATATTAAATTCCATTCTCACCATTGTATGTATACAAAGAAATTTAAGGATGGAAATTATATTATCCTGTGTTTGTATGTGGATGATATCTTTGGTTGCAGTAGTAAAAATATGTAGGAAATAAAAGTACTCAAGAAGCAGCTAAGTGAATTCTTTACCATGAAGGATTTGGGAAAGCCAAAAAAACCTTGGTATGAGGATATCTCGGGATAGGAAGGAATGAAAGATAACTTTATCTTAGGAAGAGTACATTAAAAAGGTCTTGGAGAAGTTTAATATGCATGATGCTAAACCGGCTGGGACTCCTTTGGTAGGCCATTTCAAGTTATCAAAGGAGTAGTGTCCGAAGAAAACGTAGGAGAGAAACCATATGTCCAAGGCACCTTACTCATTAGTGGTTGGTAGTTTAATGTATGTCACGGTGTGCACCAGCCGATATTTCCCATGCGGTGGGAGAGATGAGTAGATTTATGAGTGATCCGAGTAGAAATAAGCTGGAAGGAAGTAAAGTGGATCCTTTGGTATTTGAGAGGGACCATGGGGAAAATTTTGTGCTATAGTGGATGGGTAAGTGCAGTAAGTTGGGGGACAAAAAGTGGACATTAAATCTTGAATTTTACATCAAAAATAACAAAACATCAAATTTTCTCTTCCGCAGACTTGAACCATGCCAAAAAATCAAAAACATGTCACAAAAATGGTACCATTGCATAGGGAGACTATTAGCTTTTTAGAAATATTGATTTTAAAGTGAATAGAATATGATAAATATCATTTTATAAATTTTTACTAATAGTAGGTCTTTAAGACACTTTTTCCGTGAATGTTCATGTCTATGTTTAAGACTAAAAATTTTGTTTCACTTGTCAGAATGTGATAAAACTTATACCATCCCAACCGTGGTGAAATTATATACACTTTCAAAAAAATAAAATTTGATTTCAATATTTTTTGATGAAGTTATGGTGGGAAAATGGAAAGTGCTCTGTTTTCTTTATGTTTTAGACCACTTTCACGGAAAAAATCATAAAAAATAAAATATTGCTCAAAAAATACAAAATAAAATCTATCCCAAGATAGATAGCGACATCTAAATTTTCACCACAAAGTAAAAATATATATATCAATTTTGGTCATCCAAATCGTAGGCACACAAACTACAATCTTATAGGATTTTTAAAACAAAAATTCCAAGTCATTTAATTTTGAGTGTTTAATATAGCTAAACTTGTCCATTTTAAAAAAAAATAGTACTTTAGAAACTAGATTTCGGATACTACAATTCATATTGATATAATTTTTTCTAATTTTGAGTGTATGCATTGCTAATAATCCCTACAAGTTGATATTATGTTGTTATTTGTAATATGATGTCAACTTATGACCCCTTTTTTGTCCCCCAACTTGCTGCACTTACCGGATCAGACACCACTTTGTGTGGTTACGTAGGTTCATACATGGCTGGAGATGTATAAACTAGGAGGAGCACGATGGGTTATATTTACTTGTAGGTGGGACAACAAAGTGAGCTAGATTTCATGACTACGTAAGTGATGGCTTTAACGACCAAAGAAGTTGATTATTTTTACGCCACAGAGGAAATCAAAGAAATGATTTGGTTACAAAAATTTCTCAAGGAGTTGGGGCATAATAAGGAGGAAGGAAAGATGCATAGTGATAGTCAGAGTGCTATACACCTAGCTAAGAACTCTGCTTTCGACTCTAGAATGAAGCATATACAGTTAAGGTAGCATTTCATTAGGACAACTTTGGAGGAAGAGAAGTTGAAGCTAGAGAAGATTCATACCAATCAGAATCCTACAAACATGAAGACCAAGGTGGTCACAAGGGAAAAACTGAAGTTGTGTTTAGCTTTGGTTGGTCTTCATGGAAACTAGTGAAGGGTTGAGAAGCTTGCTAAGAGGAAAACTAGTCTCCAAGTGGGATATTATTAGGTTATGGAGCCTATTTTCATGTGAGAAAGTGCTCAAGAGGCTGTATAATAATAGTACTGTACACTTTTCACGGTTGTCTCGTAGGGGTTCGGGGCGGGATGACCCTGAGCGGCAGCCCCGAGAAATTTTTTTGGCCTTAAAACATGCCCGATATATCGGGAAATGTGATTTTCTCATATGGGTGGGATTTTTGACCCATAGGTTTATGGGACAATTTTGTACCATGGTTTTGATACCCACGGTTTTGTAAAACTACTTAAGCAAGTTGTCTACTTATGTGATTTTGTGCATATGGTATGGTTAATGTAACATTGCAAATGTGTTTTGAATTTAGGTGTGAATTATGTAGAGTTTATTGAGCATAGCTCCAAACAAATCTGGGTATTGTATTGAGAGAGTGGTGGCTTGTAATAAAATATGAGAAAGTGATTCTTGGTGGATGTATCCCAAATTGGGTGAACCACATTAAATACTATCTCTTTGTGTTGTGTTATTTTATTCTACACTTTTATTTGAGATCTATAATATTTTCTTCATATTAGTTTCTACTATTGTGATTCTATGAGGGATTATTCGCATATTTTATCCCTTATTTCCTAACACCCCCTCCCAGGCTTTGCTAAGATTGCTCCAATTTCCATACCTGAAGCATCAACATGTACATGGAATGACTTATCCCAAGAGGGAAAGTGTAAGATGGGCACGGTAGTGAGTCTTTCCTTCAACATGTTAAAATCTATTTGTTGCACCTCATCCCAATGAAATCTCCCTTTATGCTTCAACAAATCCTCCAGCGGTGTGGAAATCTTGGCATAGCCCTTAATGAATTTTCTGTAGTACCCCATATGTCCTAGAAATCTACGAATGACACTTTGATTGGTAGGCTCCTCCAACCCCAAAATAACAACAATCTTGGTAGGATCTACCAATAAGCCCTCTTTGCATATGATATGACCTAAAAAAGTGCCAAATGGAGTAGCAAAGACACATTTCTTGATGTTAAGGGAGATACTTAGCTTCCTGCATCTCTCAAACATCAACCTCAAATTGTCACAGTGGTCCTTTACTAGTCCATAAACCGTCCAGTCATCTAGGTAGACTTGAAGAAACTTGTGAATGAAGTCTTGGAAGGCCTGCACTACAATGCGTGAAAACACAACAGGCACGTTCTTAAGCCCAAAGGGCATAACAATATAGGAAAATCTTCCCCACTATGTTGTGAAAGTGGTTTTCTCCCTAGTCTTCCTTTGCAATTCTAACTTGATGATATCCAGAGAATCCATATGTAAATGAATAGATCTCCCCGCGACACCTTCTAAATATCCTCAGTAAATAAATTTGGAAAAGTATCTATGAAACATACTACATTCAAGTATCTATAGTCAACACAAATCTGTATTCTCCCATCCTTTTTTATACTAATGACCATCAGGCTTACCCACTCAGATTCTTCAATGACTTCTATTATACCAGATGTGATCATCTTGTCAATCTCTTCCTTAACCTTGACGCATAGATTTAGGTTCATCCTGTAAGGTCTCTTCCGAATCTGGGCGTACACCCTCCTTTAGCTTGATCTTCATTTCTCCCAATGAGGGGTGAACTCCTTTAAGCTCATGGTACCCTCATAGAAAAAATCTTGAAAATCACGTAGAAGCTCAATAATATTTGAGACCTCTTAGTCCATCCAGTAGTCCCCAATGATAGCTTCTTTTGGTTCCACTTCTATACCAATGTTAACCTTCTTTTTCTTCAATGGCTTATGGTAGGTGTGTGCTCGCTCATCAACACTATCCATAACCTCGCATGTACCCTCAAAGTATGGTTAACATTCAATTTCTCCACCTCTTCATCATCTATCAAGTAGACCAACTTTCCTTTCTCTTTCTCCAGGAAAGTGCACTCAAGTTGTACTTCCTTTGATTCTTCCTCATCAAAGCATGCCTCCAAACTAGGATCCCCTAACAAATCTAGTATTTTGTCCTCTACCATGGCACTATCTCCCATAGTAAGGCATTTGACTACCTACAATTCCTTATTCACCAACTAATTAGTACTACGATACTCAAATTTTGAATCTTAACCTCCGTCGGCTCTTGCCAATTCCTTGTTTGATAGAAAATCTTTGAATGAATGTACCACATGCGTGCATAACCCTGTAAGGTGGAATAGAACTTATGCACCCATAGCGATGGAGGAAAGGCTTCGGTCCTCCCATCAAAGCTTTTTCACATTCTTAGATGTGGGATGAGTGGGATCCTTCTCATGATAATCCTATATAGCAGAGGGTGCATTGCTCCTTAAAAATATAGTGGAGAATGTGATTATCAATTTGGTCCACTCCAATATATTTTCTTGATGTGTCTCCCACCAACGCACTATTGTCTCGTATAAGGTATAGGTTAGCATATTTATCCTTTCAATTTGACAAGTCCACTTTGAAATTCCATTACTCACAGAAAAACATCAGGGTTTCCTTCCCCGGTATAACTAGGTAACCGTCTTCCTCCCAAGTGCCTAACTGAGTGTGCCTTGGAAACTCTAGTTATTGTGCCCCTCATTTTCCTTCCCACCAGCTCATAGGTCCCATGTACCCAATTGTCACATGCAACACTAGTTGTATCACTTATAGATTGAGAATCATCCCACTGAATGAAACCTTCCTCTAATGGATGAACCACCTCGGGGTCTCTAATGGTGCAAACATAGATCCTATCCAGGTCCTCTTCTCCCAAGGGTTATGTATAGGGTGTAAAATTCCCATCTGTCAGCGGAATGATGATGTATTCATCCTTGTTCTCAAAACTTATGTACCCCTTATTAAATCACAAGTAAAAATTGTTCTTGTAACACCACGCATGCTCAAGTAATGCTAGAAATTTATTAGCCTCGTGAAGCAATGTAACCTTAAAATTTCCATTAAATTTCATCCCTTGAATAGTTATGGATGCACCTTTCAACACTCATAGAGGCATGACCTTTTTCTGTTAGCCATGTACAACACATTTGAAGATGGCTGCAATGGGACCCTCCCATTTGATTCCATGCATCTAGAGTAATGACATTGATCTCCACACCCTTTTCAATCAATGTATTACTTAGGATCCACTCATCAATAAATCGTATTCAATGTAATCTTCTTGTCATAATATATGTTGTGAGGAGGTAGGTTAACATGTAGGAATTGTCTCTCGTGCCTTCCTCCAGCGCGTGGTACCTTTTATCTTAGCCATTCTCCCAATAGAGGAAAAATGTTGTCCTTCCACAACATTTGACATACTTCCCTAACCTAATCCATATCATGTTGAGGAACTTCAGGTGCTCTTCTTCTCCTCCAACTAGCACAATTGTTCCTTCAAACATTGAAGTTCTCCTTGAAAACTCTTAATCACCTCCATGGTTTCTTGGTACAACTCCTTTTGGTGAGTAAGATAATGATATTTACCATGTAACACTTATTATCTTGTGATAACATGCCTCTACTTTGGTTCCTCTCAGGTGCATGCACCCTTAGTGCGTATAGTGACCAAACTAGGCTCTAGCTCAAAATTAAACGCTACTCTCGGCATCCATTATGGGTCGGTCCTCTTTACACTCACCATCCCCGTACCTTTGTACTTATTCTAGTTCTTGATCATGTGATCATAAAACTTTAGGAATTATTCATACTTTTTCTTCTTCCCGCACAATGATCAAATCAACAAGTTAGGGAACTTGGGCTTGTTGTGTTCAATTGATCCACAATTTTAACAGTCCCACAAGGAAAGTCACCTCTTCCTCCACAACCATTATGGCCTCTAAAGCCTCCACTAAAACCTCTTCCTCAACCTCCTCAATCCATGTGTTCCTCATACCGACAATCATTAGCCTTAGAACTACTCCCGGTGATGGTCTAGTGCACACCGAGATCAATGGTTTCATGGATTTGGTCTATCAATTGATAATTATTTGTATCACGAGTAGTGTATTTGTAAATTTTATAATAACATGACATATTCTTATAGATCACATGTTACAAAAATGGGCATCTAATTGCATCATGATATTTGTGACATATTTCACTATCTATTGACATGATGCGCACCATATTTCATATACAACTATGCTTCATGTGCCCCTCCACTTCACAATCCATGCACCAAATTCCACCACGTGTTTCATGAACTGAATTCATAGACAACTTCTCAAGTTGTTTAGACATGGAAGCATTCTGATATTCCAAAAATGGACTCACGCTAGTTTCAATGCTCTTGATAGCCTCAATGCACAAAATAACTTCCAAGGCCTAGCGTGGATCCGTGAAAGTTTTGTTTGAAAGGGCTCTCCTAAAGGGTGTGATCAAGCCCCGATGAACCATTGTGCATGCTGATTCGAGATGGTTATTAGAGGATAAATTTTACAGGAGAGTCCTAAAACATGCATCATACTCATGCACACTCTCCACCATACCTTGCTGGATTTCCTTTAATACGTTGATGCTCTTCTATTCAAACTCAAGAATGTGGAACTCTGCCAAGAAGTCATCACACAACGTGGTATAATCCACCACCGTCTAATGGGGGTCATATTTCTGGTACTAGATATGCACCCTCCCTTGTAATGTAGTTTAAAAAGTAATTGCTTTCCGCTTTGGGGTAGTGATTCCCTTTGCGGGTAGTGTACATTCTTTGTGACATCCTCAACGCAAATGTAGTTAGGTAAATGGAGTGACATCTCATAAAACACCTATTGATGGTGTTGTGGGCCTTGCCCACTAGATCCAGGACCTTGATTCCCTCTGTATTCCCTCCACAACTAGATCAACTATAACCATTATATCTTATACCTATGGATCCACCCGACCCTTCTCCCATAGCGAGTAAGGGTCTTGAAGCATTCGTGCTTTGCATCCCCATCGTTGCGCTAAACCACATGCCGACAGTATGTGATACCAAACCACTAACAAATGTGTTTCCCATAGCACTTCTAGACATGATACCTAAACTCGTGAACCCACACCTTTCCCAAATGATGTACCAAAAAATATACCTCCAAACACAGGGAATGTCTATGCAACAATATATGGTTGTAATGTGAAATGATATCTACCTGATGCTACTTGATCATTAACACCAACCGAACTAGAATTAATTGTATCGATACTAGAAAAATAAGTGCCATCATTTGGTTTCGGGTGGGCTAATATGTGTGCCTACAACTCTCCTCTCTCTATTTGATGAGATCTCACCGAGAAGATGAGGGGTTTCTCTCCCACATTTTCCAAGATGGGGTAACAAAGATTGCTTAGGTCCCATGCCATCCACGTGAACCTCAAATCCTTCCCATAATGTCTACCTCCATAAGTCCATCACGGTGAAAAATTTATGTTGTCTCACCAAATCTCTTTCTCTCACTTCATTGTACTTGATCAACCTTTCCTCTCTCTTTGGTTCTACCATAAGGTCCGCCATCTCGATCTCACTAGCTTCCATGCCTAGCGAGAGTTTAGCCAGCCATAGGAAATGCTTCCAAATTCAAAGTGATAATAAGGATTTTGATGGCTAATGGTATAACACAAAAGAACATTCCTCTCGGATCCCTTAATAACTCAAACTCATCAATCTCTCGGGAAAGAATATGTGGAGATCGGGTATTCCAAGGTATAGCTAGTTAGTACACCTCTACACCGGTGATCAACAAAACGAGTCTATGTCAAATCAAAATCTTGCAATCATGGATATTCATATTGGGTCCAAACACGAGGTCTATAGTACCAACTCTTCCTCGATGCATATGATGAGAGACATTCATACAAATCTACTGGGAAACAACAGACTAATGCCTCATAGAGCTTTTCATACAAGTTCTCCTCCACCCATTTACATGCATAAAACTCACATCTAGTACTGAACCTCCAAGTAAACTCATCTTCTATGCTTTTAAGATAGTTCTCGACATTGTCCAAGGTCGGATGCTCCATCATCACACATAATTCTCAAAACAGCTTCAAAAGAGGTCATGATCAGAGAACTGAAATGTAGTCCGATTTACCTCTATCTTCTAATCTCTCTTTAAACCCTAAGCATGCCAACCTATCACCTAAGTAATAGGTGCTCACCCGAGGCATGCGTGGGATCGAGCCCCTTGTTTATGTGAGCCTTGAGAAAATGTTTCACCGTTAATGGAGGAATGATTTTCAAAACAAAACCATGCATCTAACTCACATTACGAGAGGTAGTCAAACCATTTCTAAGCACAAATAAACCATGAGATAAACATAAACATCACAACGACATAATAGAATCAGATCTGAACCATAAACAACATGAAAACACACTAGGGTTTGGTCTATAAATGTAGATATTTGGAATAGAGCTTCATATATTGATTATAATCGTTCACAATAGCCATATTACATCAAAAAGGGTCATATCAGACCATATACATCAAGGAATAACATCCCAACCCTACAAAACTACTCTACATAGAAAACCCTAGCTATGTTCTTCCATCTCAGCTCTGGTTTCAGACTCGAGTGCCTACATCTATACATAGAACCATCCTTTCCTAGCCTCTCTCTAGCACTAACAACAAAAACAAATAACAACAAAGAATGACAACTCCTAAAATCACAACCCATGCAACATTCTTGTGGAACTTCATTGACTCTAGAACCCCTTTAAAATCCTATTTATCCCACAACATTCTTTCATTACCTTTTTTATATTTTTACTCCTCTCTTATTTTAGACCCAAGCACTCCCTTAAATAGAATCTGGATCCTTCCTTCACCGCCATAGTTTACCCATGATCGATCACATGCTAGGTGGAAATGTGGTCCTCCATGATCGAGTGCCTTCACCAACTCACCAAATCTTAATAAGCCTCCACTAACTGTAATGATTCTTATCCCAGAATATTCCCTTCGTGGAATATTCTTTCCTTGAGCTCCAAGACTTCCAGGATGGCACCTTATCCACTCATCATGCCTACTCAAGCCTTCACATATTTTTATTTTGATAACACCTTAGAAATGCAGCTATGTACCCAAACCCTTTCCGCTTCCATGCACTAATTTTTTTCTCCCACATGCCTTTCCTTGAGTGATTTTCTACCTTACTTTCCCTATGCACACACTCTTCCTCTACCTTAGGACTTAGTCAATTTCATGGTCTAACAATATATGCATCCATCAAGTACTCTAACCCTAGTTTTATCCCATAATTATATGAAAATTTCAATGAATTTTCTATGGTTTCCCAATTTGGATATGAATATACCTATGAGGATGATGTTTGTATGCCACAATATTCTATTTCTAATATACTATCTAATGATATCCTTACTCTTCACACAAATACTATCCAAGGTCATGCTTCTAATAATGATTCTAAGTATAATAGAGAATACATCCTTGAGGATGAGGAACAACATTTACAACATTTCTTACATGAACATCCTGTTCACACTAATCTTCTTCTCTATGTTATGAGAGATTAGTTCAAGCATTTCTATGTCAAAACATCTATTGTGCCTACTTCCTTAGGGACATCTAGCATACCCATGTAAAATGTGTCTATGCCTATTCCTACAGCCACTATTTGTATTACATCTCATATCTATCATCATAATGGATCACATACATCTTCATCTAGCACACACAGTCTCTTTATTCCCTTGTTCATTCTCTCTAAGCATAAATTTTACAATTGTAACAAGGTGTTTCTCATACTTCTAATTTTATGGAATCTTCTCAATTATTGCATAACCCGCTTGCACCTGATGTTGTTTCATACCCTTTTCCTATTGGTTTCATTGCACCTAAGCTTCCTATCTATGATGGAAAGGGTGATCCACAAGAACATATTTGATATTTTCATGTTTCTTGATTTGATTATGCATCTAATGATATATTTCTTACTAAGCTATTCCCTAGGAGCCTTAAGGAATTTGTGTTGCAATGGTTCTATAATATCCCCACACATTTTGTGTGTTCTTTTACTACATTAGCAAATAAATTCTTGGCACAATTTTCAATCAACATCGAGGATAAGTTATCTTATGCAAAAATATCCAAAATCAAACAAGGATATGAAGAGCATATCAGTGACTATGTCTTGCATTATCACACAATGCTTACTAAAATGAGAAATATATTAGTTGACATGAATTACAAGAATTTTTTGTTCAAATTTTTCTTCCTCCCTTGCAAGAATTGGTCATATTCAACAAGTTTCAATCTTTCAACCATTTATGTCATACACTGAAAGAGTGTGAAGATAAGCTATTACATATGAATAAACTCAATTATGTTACTAACATATCTACCTCTTCCAATACCCAGTTTTAAAGAAAACCTACGCTCAAAGGAAAATCTTGTGACCCTAATATTGCTTCTAAATACACTATCAACATTGTTTCTTAACCTACTAAGATACAATTACAAGCTACAAGAAAACAATTTACACGATTTCCTTGTCCTCCACATATGGTTATACAAAAATTACTTGAATACAATCTCATGTCTCTCCCTCCACATTTTCAAGCTGATACGAGTAAGAACCAAATTACTATCTTTGATGATAACACTTATTATGATTATCATAGATTCATTGGTAACTCTACAGATCATTATATCAAGTTACGATACATTATTAAAGATCTTATTGACACTAATGTAATTGAATGGGATGATCCCGCTAAATCTTCCGAGCATGTCAATAACAATGTTAAGTTGAAAATATTCAATGAATCTCTTCCCGGGAATGATAATTATCCATATACCTTGTAAGTTCATAAAACACATCATGTGGTGCCACCACCACCTATTATGATCACCTCTTGGATGTTATGATTGGAACTATTGCTATACCGGTCATTTCTTTTGATGATTCTGATATAAATGACACACTTATCTCTAATACATTATATATTCTAGTCTTTATTCATCATATTCCTATTCAAAGTGTGTTTTGGTTACTCCACATCGTACAAATAATGTTTGTGCATGGCCCTTACTTTAGTCTCTTAGTATTTATTTTAATATCCTTACACTTTATTTTGATCCACATTTTGGATGAATTACACTACCAATCACCATTGGATCCAAAATTACACATAATTCACTTTTTTTTGTTAAATCAATCACTACTAGGGTAGTGAATTTAGTTATCCCTTGTCTACATGCTCTTATAGTTATCTCATCCATCGTTCATTAATGCAGTCATCATGAGGTTGTAAATATCTACGGTGTTCCTTTTAGGGATTTCTCTCCTCATGTGCCCCACTCTTCTACATTTTCCACCTTTCTTCCTATTTCATGTACATATATTCTTATTGCTTCACACTCTACCTCACATAACACTAGTCCTCCTAGGTCTCATCATAGGACTTTGATTGTAAAATATATTGACATCATTCTACATCTCTTGATGGGCTTTAGTTGCACATGTTACATCACATAGTTCTAGGGCCTCTAGGTCTCCACTTAGGCCTTCACAGTGCACATTATCTATCATAGTTTGCAGCCTCATCCTATATTACAAAAATATTCTATCTTTTCTATTTGCATTACCAACTCTTGTTGGTCTTATAGTAAGCTCTCATTATTTTAGTTCACCCCACGGATATTACACAATGCATTCTATTTAGTGTCCTCCTATTTTTAGTTATCCTCATTGGCCTTTTGTGGTGCATATCACCATCATGGTTCCACTTATACTTGATTCACATTCCATGACACATTTTAGGAAAAGAAAAAGTATGTATACACACTCAAGTATCATTTCCTTTAAGAATGTAATTTTCATTTCATACTTAAAGGGGGGAAAATGTAAACACTCAAATTTGGAAATCTATCCTTTAACACTACTGGTCTTGACATTGCACACTTGTATGCACAAATACACTCTCCCCACTCTTTCTTAGCACACCCTAGTATATCTTCGACCATATATTTAGTCATGTTAATGGATTCTTGTCATCTTTTGATGAGGTTTAATGACACAAATGTACCTAAAAATATCTATCCCTATCTCCGTGTGGTCAAAGTTAAATATTTCGTCTTGGGTCAAGAATGTTTGATTTGGTTGGTTTGTCAAAATATGAAAATTGACCCTACTATATGGTTTTGGACCGACACAGTATGTATTAAAATTTTCAATTGCATAATATTTACATAGACTAATATTCCCTTTTGTTCATCCTTTCATGACATAATAATCATTAGAATCCTATATAAGAAAGTCAATCATACCTCATTTAAGGTCTTGGAACTTTAAGATCTCCTCATGTAAAAGTAAGCACAAAAGGCACTCCAATCTCCCAAAACTACAAAATAACTCATGCACATCCATTAGGGTAGTACTCTACATATATGAAGTCTTCTACTAGTTCAAAGAGTCTCGTATTCTCTCTAAAAGAAAACAAAGTAACCCTTCCAAGTATTTAAGTAATTATAAAACTCAAGAAAGGTATTTTAAAATAATGTTTTATCAAATTTTTATTGCACTATAGTAGATATCACATGCTAGGAGAATGTTGTATGGTTAGAGACCTCTTCAGATTAGTAGAGATGTTGGAAATGTGTAAGGGTTCCCACAACCCACCTAATATTTTTTTATAGGAAATCAATATTACATTATAAGGGTTTGATCAAAGTTACAAAGCCATTCCAAAGGAGGACAAAGAATAATAACAAACAATGACAATCATTTCTAGGTAGGTGATGCACACAAACTTACAAAGCCAAAATCCAAGAAGGTATAATATTGTACGGAAGGGTTAGGACCATACAAGTGCTTTAGACCTAGCTACATGGTTTTGAATAGGTGTAGTTTCAGGTTTTAGTTCTAGAAATAAGGTAACTTCAATCTGAAATCCACATGTTCCTACATCTAGATCACTCAGAATCTATGATATTCTCATAGAACAAGATAAGTGCAATTTTTTTATAATATTTTGATAGTTCTTAGATTACAAATTAAATTATAATAACCTCTATTGCATTTTTCATCCCTTTTTTAGGTATGTTAATTGGAAACCCACATTAAATCTTAAAATGGAATGAAATAGGAAATTCACAAAAAGTGAAGTCATTTGGTTAACCTTACCTCTAATCAAACATCATCGCCCTAACCTTAGTAGCCTTAGGGTTTCATATACTATTTAGATATGCTTTATTTTAAGTCTTCACATGCTTTCCTTCTATGCCCTATTGACATAGTATTGGGATTTATAATCAATCTATTAAGCATCTTAAAATTTCACCTCCTACTCACAAACACCGTAGTGTAATGGATTCCTATATTACTACTTCTAGTTACCTCCTTAGTCCTCTTACACAAAATATTCCCTTTGATGACATTGATATCGATAAATAACACTCATATGATAATGATCATAATGAGGAAACTAATGTAGATCAAAATTAAGTGGATATCCTATATCATTTTCATGCTCAAATCCATGTAAATCTAAATCGTATTGAGCCTATTATCAAGATTGTATTTGCATCTAAGCTTGCTAATTACCAACAATCTAATGACACATATTTTAAAGATAAGCCTCAAAAAACATCTATAATACCCACATATTTTTTGCCTATTTCCTTAGGGACATTTAACATACCCATCCAAAAATGTGTCCATGTTTATTCTTGCTACCAATATTACTATTACATCTCCTATTTATCATCATAATGGATTGCATACATCCGCATCTAGCACGTAGGATTATGATTCCCTTTTTCATTATCTCTAAGAAAAAATCATACAATTGCAACACGGTGTCTCTCATAATTCTAATGCTATGGAATCTTCTCAATTATTTCATAATCCACTAGCACCTAAAGTTGTTTATTAACATTTTACTAGTAGTTTTGTTACACCTAGGATTCCTATGTATGATGGAAAAGGTGATCCATAAGAACATATTCAATATTTTTATGTTGTTTTCTTTGATTATACATATAAAAATATATTTAGTACCATTATATTACCTATGAGCCTTAAGGAATTTACATAGGAATTTTTCTATAATATCTTGCCATATTTTGTGCATTATTTTACAACATTGGAAAATCAATTCTTGAAATTTTAATCAACATCAAGGATAATATATCTTATGTAAAAATTTCCAAAATCAAACAAATTTTGAAGAGTATATCAATGACTATGTTTTGTGTTATCACACAATGCTTACTAATATGACAAATGTATCAGTTGATAGTGAGTCACACGACCTTTTGTTCAAACTTTTCTTCCTTCATTGCAAGAATCGATCATAGTTAACAAGTTTCAATATTTTAACCATCTATTTCATATACTAAAGAGTGAAAAATTAAAATATTACATATGAATAAACTATTGTAAGCACAATGAACTACGGGGTGAATTAGTTATAAAAATTTATAACAAATTGTAATTAAATTGCATAAACCATCAACCATTCAAACTTGCTTTACTACAAGCTTAACACCCTACAAAAATAATTCACATAAGCATAACCAAGAGAGAGTGCACATGAACACAAGATGTAATATGTGAAACCCTTAAGGGGAAGAAAACCCACTGAAAATTTTGATTATATTAGATAAAACAAAGACTTGCATGAATATGACACATCACACAAGATTTTTTTAGTGAGGCACCAACCCCACAAAGAGCACTACCCCCATTTATTAAGGCAATAACCCTGCAAGGAGGATACAACCCCCTAAGGTGATCAATCACCAACTCGATCACCTAAATATGAAGACTATTGAAGATATGTTTCTATTATAACTGATAGTGATCAAAATTTCAGCTCACACACCTTAAAACCTTATTCAAACACTCTCTCTCCTACTCACTCAATTATTCTTCTTAATGGGATGATTAGATCAATTTCCCTTGCTTATATTATTCTCAACACTCCTCAAAAATTCATACACAATCTCAGATATGTCTCTATTTCCTTAAACCTCCTTTAAATTCTTTCTTAGGCTCACACTTTTTCCCTTTCAATCCACTAGGTCAAAATGAAATAATACATGCACTTTATATATATGATGTAACTCCTAAAAATAACTAGGTCAACCATGACAATTAAGGTTGGTCATACATAAAAAAAAGAGAGCTAAAAAATCATGTAAATTCACATGAAAGACCCATACGTGTCAGAAATGCACCAAGAAAAGCATAATGCTCAACTAGGCCTAAAAAGCTAGTTTCACCTTCACCAAGCACTCCATGACCTCCAAGGGATTCATACAGATTTATCATGCCTCCAAAGGCTCCACACATGTTAAACAAGTCCTCACAACATCCTTAAAACTATCACGTACTTCTACACCATTAAATTTCTTCAAGTCATCACTAAGCATGCTATACCTCATGAATCAACTCTCAATACTAATTGAACAATTCCTTTCAAGCAACACATACTTCCGAGTAACTAGTTTTACAAACTTGACCTTATTGTACCCTTTATGACACTTTCAAGCTCTCTAAATTCATGGAATAAGATAAAATTTAATACCTCTTCACTCTCAAATTAATATCCATCATCAATTAAGCTAAGATATTGGTCTTCCAATCTTCCAAACCAATCTTCAAACCAAAGCAGTGATTTCTTGAACCAAGCAAACTAGTTCAACTTGTGACTTCAACCATGAGATAAAAACTAACCTAAAGATATAAAATAAAGATTCAAAAACATCATATAGGATGTATAAAACACCTCCAAGTCCATGAATCATCACCAAAATGTTCACAAGTGCCCAAGAGCATCTAATCTCCATGACTGCTAAAACTGTCTTTTAGGCCCAAAAACCAGTATTCGAAATTGAATTGTGTGGACCATAAAATCACTTCAAAAAGCACTAAAATCACTCAAAAATAGTAGAATTTCTCCCCAAAAACTAAGAACACCAATTTAGTCATATGGTATAATGGAAAATACAAGAGAAAATAACTCTTTTCCTAAACATATGCATATTTAAGTGGGCTCCACCTACAATCATGAAACCGAAACACCCACCATTTAAAATTTGGGAGAATAATATTCATCCTCCAATCATCACATTTTATGATTCAATCCATTTTGGGCTCAAACATATAATATTTCTTCCATTGCTAGCAAACTAGGGTTTAAGAAGGGTTTTGACCAACATACCTTCTTAACAATCGTTCATAAATGTTAAGACCTCATTTGATCTCATTCCAACTCTAAGATATTCTTAAATCCATTCCTCAACATCCCTGAATGTCTTAAGGTCCCATGAAAATATTACACATGTCATCCAAGCCAATTTCTCTCACTTCGAGCTAAGAAACATGCACTCTTGAGATCGATAGGACTCAAAACCTCATAACTTGTAAAATATTCATCATTGGACTTTGAATTTCTTCCCATAGTACCGAGAAAAAATATACTAACATATCCAATGCTCACCTTATCATAAATAGCTATGAATATCTCCAACCAATAAAACTTTCTGAACTAGGTCTTAGGAAACAGGTCTAGTTCATACCTAGATAATGAATAAACCACCATACCTTTTCTTCCAAACTCTTCAAAATGACCTAACACAATTGAGACAACATGTATCAAACCTCCGCATTCCCTCATGGGCACACACTACTCTAAAACACACCTTCATGCTTTATTAGGCCTCCAAACACCTACACTAGGTCTAGATGAATACCTAAAAATCATGCTCAAACTTGTACCTACACTCTGAGACTTTTTATCACCAAAAAACAACACCCTCTAATTTTTCATGCCTGTGTGAATGAGAAACCATTGTTTTTAGGTAACGTTGGACCATCTCTCAAGTTGTGGGACTTGCTACTTGAGATGGACCTCCGAGAAGTTTGGTTCATCTACCTAATCCTAACACTAAACTACTCCTAATAAAGGAAATACAACTAAATACTCCTAACATATCAATTCCAAGGGACAAGGGAGAGAGAGAATGCATGAAAATGAAGAGTTCATACAATGAAAGAGGTGATAGCACCAAGAAAATGGGTGAAATATCCTGCTGAGGGAGAATATAGAAGTAAAATGGAGGTGAGAGAGGCCTTACCAATGTGACACATACCTAGATCTCCATTTACCACCGAATATCCATGAAACACAACATCCTATAGCTGCAAATGAGACATACATGCACAAAAAGACTAAAAAAAATAGAGAGGCAAGGAGATACAAAAACAATGTAAGGGTTGAAAGAAGACCACAAACACATTTTTATTGCTCTTGGAATATGCAAAATCCATTAAATTATTGAAATAGAGGCACAAATACATTTTCCAAACCCATGAGAAGGTTTACAGCTTAATGGTGTTGAGAAACAAATTTCTGAGTTTCCCCACATCCCAGAATATCTCCCCTAAAAAATGAGAAGAGTTTACAATATATAGAAGTGAATGAGAGAAGAGAGAAAAGTGAAACTTGGATTTCTACTCCCACCCACCAAAACTATCATTAAATGCTTTGAAAAGGGCATGGGAATCCTTAAAAATCATTCCCCCATGCACTTTAGCTTCTGGAAGAAGAAATGGGGTGCCATACTTCATTAATTGCGGTGGTTAGGCCTGGAACTGTGCATTTTCGTGTTGGAGATTTTTTCAATTTTTCGCACATATAACATCAATAAAATTGAGAAAAACAATTCCTATTTCATAGAGGATATTGAGACCTTTCCAATGATATAATTTTTTTCAAATTTCGAGCACTGGATCAAAATTTATGGCCATTTTAAGTTTCACGCAAAAAACTGTCATTTTCCTTTGTTCCATGGATTTTCCTTTTTGCTGCGACTTTCCAATTTTCTACAGACTTCTTTTCTCAGATCTTCCACAAATTTCTATAGAAATTTTTTCCGCATACATTTATGTGGATTCTATGGATTTCGTATCACTTTTTTACGTGGGCTTTTTCTACGGTTTCGTGGATTTCTATGGCACTTTTTCTTCCGCATTCCATGAACTTTGTTTCCGCAACACCTTTTTTGTGCCATTATGCGGACTTAGTTCTCGACACTTTATTCTACCGCATTCCACATACTTCCTTATTTTACCGCATTTCACGGACTTTGTTCTGTGGCATTTTTTTCTATGACATTCCATGGACTTTGTTCAGTGGCACCTTTTTCTATTTTTTCACTAACTCCTTATAATTTTCTTGGATTGGGGAGATAGGAAATATGAATTAGAGTGCCCCAAAGCCATATTTTCCTGATTTTACTCATTTTTCTCAAAAATAGATAAGAATTGAACTCTTTTCCTCTAGAAGAAAGGAAATACACCAAATGACCCCCAAGTTCCCAAAATCACCTGCAAGTGTTCCAGAAGTATAAAAATTTACCTGAAAACCCTAGACTATACTATGAAGCTATGTTAACTGCCAAAGTTCAATTTTCTCTAGTTGTCCATTTTTACCAAGGGGTAAAAATGGATAATAATTTGGTGACTCACGGGGACATATTCCTACTAGATGAATTGAATAGTGGCCTTGAAGCACCCATTGGGCATGTATTCATCGATAATAAAAATCTGATTTGAAACCATGAAATCCTATCCTTGAGCTGCTTAAACATCAATGAACTGAAGTTGATCCTTTTGTTCGAATCTCCCAATTTTCATAAGAAAATCTTAAAAATTAGATCAAGTGGAAAATTGCTTTGAACATGGAATTATCTTTTCTATGCAATATGATCTGATGGGATAAGGATGGAACTTTGAATTTGTCCCAAAATCTGATTTCTTGCCAAGTATGAAGGACTGAAACTGATGATTTCTTGGCAAGTATGAAACATGCAGAATTTTGTGGAACACATTGATCTAGAAAGCACTTGGGACTGCTATTAATACTGATTTCCCCAACATTTCCACTTCCAACAATGTATTTTGCAAGAGAAAAAAACACCACAACAAACAATGTACAAAAGAGGAATATCATACATGCCCCAAGTGGAACATGCAGAGTGTGCACAAGCACTTCTTCTGCTGAAAACAAACCTACCTACTCTACTCTAACCCGAGGCAAGGAAAACTCAAACAAATCCTAACACTAAAAAGGAGAAGTAGCTTCCCTTCCTCACAAATTGAGATCACATGATTGATTTGGAATTAGATCCATCTATGGATATGAGTGCAAAATGACTGCGCACCGATTTTCCACTCCCTTACACATCAAGGTATCAACTAAGAAAAAAATAAATACCTCTTCTAACTGCTTATCATTTGGTTCCAAGAGGTGTTGTAGTTGATCCTTGGCACATTGAGACTCTTCCTCATGCTTATAATAAATCATGACTAGTTGTGACTCCTCTTTTGGCTCTAATGAAGCCAAGTACTTGATTGGGAAAGGTATGATCCGATGGGTTTTCCCACTGCTTTGAATTACAAATTCAATAAGGAAGTCTTCTTTGGAAAAGGTGTTTTTTTTGTGATATGGTTCTCTTCTCTTTGCTCATCTACAAAAAACTGATGTCCCCTTTGAGTGAATGGTATGAAAGAGGTGACATATTTATGCTCTTTTCCTTCCTCTTCATCTAGTGTGATACTTGGAAGATTAAACTCCTCCAATTTTAATTCAAGAGGATTGTTGTGAAGTGTAGGCTACTCTTGAATGCTCTCTTCCATAGTAGTAAGCTCTTGTTATTGAAGGATGAATGATGGGGTAGTAAATTTTATGATTTCCATGGGTTCTTCTCCATCAAAACACTCCTCCAAGTCAGACAAGCAATCAAGCTCTTCGTTGTCCTGCTATGTAAGTGCTTCTCCCTTTTTCATGATGACCTCTAAATCTAAAATTTTATCATCATGTATAACTTCATCATCAAACATGAATCTTGTGAGCTCAAACTCATCCAAAAAATCATATTTTTGGAGAGATGAAGTGGGAGAGAAATCTAAAATTTCTTGTGCAACCTGCTCATGATTCAAGCCCTCTGAATTTTTCTTACTCTCCTCCATGTGCTCCTCATTGTCTAGACTTGGAGCTGGTTTCTTTTCCTCCTCCGTGACTGATTTTACAACTGGAATATGATCACCAATATTTTCAATTAAAGTGTCATCATGGACACTGCACTCAAAGCATACTTGACTGCTGATCTTATTTCTCCACTGCTGCTACAAAATCAACTCTAGCCACCACTGGCTCTTCAAATTCGACCTCCTCCGTAGGATTAACCATCAAGGGAATTCTTTCAATTCCAAATCTTGGAGCCCAATTTATCAAGTTTCTACTCTATTGGGATCCTCTTCTTTCTCGATCTTGGCTTGTTTTCTAGGTCTCATCTTCGTATCATGGTCTTGTGAATGCAAGAGGAGGGGTGGGTTACATCATAACCGAATTTTGCATGGTTGGTGGTGGGAGGGAAGATTTAATTTATTTTTTTCTTTGGAGGGGATGGTTGTTTGGAAGGGAAAATGACATAATATTCAAGATGAAATGAAAGATTAAGATATGGAGAAGTGTATTCCATAATTGGGGTAGTATGCAAGAAGCTTGAGTTATGAAACTCAAGTTGAAATGACATAGTTTGGGAAGGAGAAAAAATAAGACTATGAGGTGGTGGAATTACCCATTGACAAGGTTTCCTTGTATCAAGCTCATAAGCCTCTATCTCCTCGGTCCATTTTGCAAGTTGGGGCAACATTTCAACCATGAAATCAAGCTTCTACTACGGGTTATAATGTCTTAGAAAAGGGCCAACCCATGGAAAAGGTGCCCTGAAACCAATCCTAAATGATTTCATTTGAGATGTAGCCCTTGACTACACCATGTTTTCTTCCATTCTTTGAATCTTCTCTTACAAATCAGTGTTCTCCATATAATTGTTGTCACTACATGCATACCCTTACTCTTGATAAGATCCATAGCCAAACTGATTCGATACTTCTCATAGGGTAAGCATAGTGGTTTTGAATTTGATCATAACACTGATATGGAGGAGTTGTGAAGTTCATTAGAGGTTGATTGCACTGCTGCAAGTGTGAATTCCATGATGGAAATGAAGTCATGATTGCACAACTTCATGAATGGAAGAAAAATGAAAGATGTGGAAAGAAATATGAGTGGAAAATGGATGAAATGGAAGGTCTCGCAACTCGTAACTAGGTTTTTGAATCAATAGAGTCATCATTTGTGTTTAGAGTATACCTCCAAAGACTGAATTTCATTAAAAACATCAAATTTGATGAAATAAGGTACTTCAAAGATGTCTCATTGGGCGTGCTAGAATCTGTTATCAAAAAATAACACCCTCTTATTTTTCATGCCTGTGTGAATGAGAAATTGATGTTTTTGGGTAACATTGGACCATCTCTCAAGTTGTGGGACTTGCTACTTGATATGGACCTCTAGAGAAGGCTAGTTCTTCTACCTAATCCTAACATTAAACTACTCCTAAGAAAGGAAATGCAACTAACTACTCCTAACCTATAAATTCTAAGGACCAGAGAGAGAGAGAGAGAGAGAGAGAGAGAGAGAGAGAGAGAGAATGCATGAAAATGAATAATTCCTACACTAAAAGAGGTGATAACACTAAAAAGGGGTGAAATATCCTATGAGGGATAATATAGAAGGAAAATGGAGTTGAGAGAGGCCAAACCAATGTGACATAGACCTAGATCTTCATTTACCACTGAATATCCATGAAACACAACATCCTACACCTAAAAATGAGACATACATGCACAGAAAGACAACAAAAAAATAGAGAGGAAAGGAGATACAACAAAACAATGCAAGGGTTGAAAGAACACCACAAACATAGATTTTATTGCTCTTGGAATATGCACAGTCCATTACATTATTGAAATAGAGGCACAAATACACTTTCCAAGCCCATGAGAAGTTTTGTAACTCAATGGTGTTGAGAAATTTTTTTTACAGAGTTTCCCCACATCCTAGAATATCTCCCTAAAAAATGATAAGAAAATAAAATATATAGAAGTGAATGAGAGAAGAGAGAAAAGTGAAACTCAAATTTATACTCTCACCCACCAAAAACTGTCATTAAATTCTATGAAAAATTTATAGGCATGCTTACAAATAATTCCCCTCCTGCACTTTAGCTTCTAGAAGAAGAAAGCGAGTGCCATACTTCATTAATTGTGGTGGTTGGGCCTGAAACTATGTATTTTTGTGATGGATAATTTTTTCTAAATTTTTACACATCTAACCTCAATAAAATTGAAAAATAAAATTCCCATTACATAGAGGACATTAATACCTTTCTAATGATATAAATTTTGTCAAATTTTGAGCACTGGATCAAAAGTTATGGCCATTTTAAGTTTCACACAAAAAATTGCCATTTTCCTTTGTTTTGTGGATTTTCTTGTTTTCTGCGACTTTCCAGTTTTCCGTGGACTTCTTTTCTTTGGCTTCCATAGATTTCTATGGAATTTTCTACTACTTCGCATATTTCTATGGAACTTTGTTCGCAGGCTTTTTAAGCAAATTTTCGTGGATTTCTACGACACTTTTTTATGTGACATTCCGTAGAATTTATTTTGCGGCACATTTTTTGTGGCATTCTGTGGACTTAGGTCTATGACACTTTCTTCTCGCGAACTTTTTTACGACACCTTATTCTATGGTATTTTGCGTACTTTTTTCTATGGAATTTTTTTCTACAACATTCCGCGGACTTTGTTATGTGGCACCTTTTTCTATGGCATTCCATGGACTTAGTTATGTGGAGCCTTTTTCTAATTTTTTCAATTTTTTCACTAACTCTTTAGAATTTTCTTGGATTGGGGAGTTAGGAAATATGAAGTAGAGTGCCCTAAAGCCACATTTTCCTTATTTTACTCATTTTTCTGAAAAAAGGCTATGTGTTAGTCGGAGAAAATATGGCACTTAGTAGAAAAACATACAGAAGGTTCACGTGATAGAACATAATGCATTCAAAGGCACAGTAGGGTTAGGAAAGGATCGTACACAAAGAAAAGAGACAAATTTGGGACTTATCTATTTTCATGAGTATGAGATATTTTTGGAGATAGTGTGTAGAGCACACAAACTAATTAAAGACTTACATGACATGCATTGGCTATTTTTGGAGAATTAGCTACGAAGCGCTTTACATGGGTACATGCTATGAATAAATTTACTACGATAACTAACTCTAAAAGAAGTCTATTATTAGTGCACTTATATGTGTGGCTATTATTGTAACGGCACATGGCTAATAATAGCATACAACCTATTTTGGGATTAGATAAGTGGTGAAGGGAAAGTACCCACCCTTATAAATATGTAATGAACTACGTAGTAGGAGAGAGAGATGTGAGAACTAAGTTATTGTGAGGTTATGCTACCAAATCTAATGCGCACATAAACTATGGTATTATCTATTATAATAAGCTTATGTGTATTTATCATGTTTAATACAATGGAGTGTATTGGCTGAATCAGAGTATCAAATCTTGAGTATAATTGGTTCTTGCATGCTTGATTTCATCATGGTTATCATTTAAGTATGTTATTCTCTAGATCTAGATTTGAACATGCACTATAGAATGATATATTAGTTATGGATTTGAATGCATTAAGTCTTCATCATGCTAACATCTTGTAACAATAACCCTAAAGAGGGGTCTAGTACCTTTGTACACTTCTGTGAGTGCTTAGTCTAGGCTGAGTGATGTGCAAACGCCCTAGGAATTTTTGGTGAATTATAGGCTACATCATTGGTTCCATTGTTGGGACCTCTTTTTCAATTATTTTTCAGGATGATTCATGATGAAGACATACTAGTTGACCCTAGCAAGTGTTGAGGAGTGGATACATGACCTAGAAGAAGAATACACATGGAGGTTCAGCACCGGATCTGAGTTTGACGCACACATGTGGGTGGAGAAAAATTTATATGACTGTTTGTATGAGAGCTTATTCGCTATTTTTCTAGTAGAATTGTACGAGTGGCTGGTTGCTTATGTGTCTAAATAGAATTGGAGGTATCACACACTTGTCTGGATGCAGGAATAATTTTAGACCTTGTATGATGCTGATCTGATTTGGACTTGCACTATGGATACGTGGTTTCATGGTGTTTTGAACAGTTATATCTTGGAGTACTCAATTTCCACGTATTCATTCCTAGAGGTAGCTGAATTCTAGTTTTTATGATATCCAAGAGGAACTTACCTATAAGGAATTCCACTAGTGATCAAAATTTTGATGGTAACCTTGAACTTGGAGAGTAAACTCGATGGCTAAATAAACCCCACCACGTGTAAGGGAAAGAAACAGCTTGGTGAAAGATGACAGATATAGTGGTAGAGAGGCGGCAGAGAGAGGAAAGGAAAATTAAGTATAATGAGGCATGCGAGAGGGAGGTAGAGAAAAAGTGAGAGGTTGCAGAGAGAATGGTGTTGTGGAGAGAGATAGTTCAGGAAGGATTTGAAGTTCATGGAAAAGACGTGGAACCCAAGCATCAGGAACTCCCCCATTTGGGAAATCATGACAAGGAACTCTCCTCAGCTTCATGTAGAAGTGTGCCAACATATGACTTGAGCAGGCACACATCTGAATCCACTTGAAAAATTTTCCCTTGTGCTTGGTCTTTAGTATCTAGTACAAAAAATATTCACAAGATAATTCAAGCAATGGGAGAGTAAGGGTGAGTCATATAAAAGCACAATAATGGTAGCTCAAAAAAATTCATTGTTGTATGGGAGTACCTTTTCAGGTGTATCATCCACACAGAATTCGAGCACGTATATTTTTGGACTCTCTTCTAGGGTAGTAACACTTTGCAAACTATCATGGTATAGTTCAAGACTAGTTAGGACACATGGAAGTACATCCTATGGTCCGACCCTAGCTACAAGTTCAAGATCAAGAGGCATAGGTGGAGATAGTTCCAAAGTGGATATGGTGGTTGTAGAGGTAGAGGAAACACGGGAAGTTCTAGAACAAGTGGGCAAGGTCCACACCAACCCTAGAATATTTACATAGAGATGTCTTTTCGTCTCTTAGAGTATAGGGGCATAGAAAATGTTGTTGAACACATACACATGTGTGAAATAATATGGCATGCAAATGGAATCAAGGCTTCGAGTGTAAGGCAAGCCAATATGCTACTATGTTACAAGGGTGCACACACGGATGGTACATAAATTTTTACCCCCGATCAGAATTTTGTAGACTATATAACTTTAAAAGATGCATTCCTTAAATAATTTCATATCCCTGAGTTTGAACAAAAGAGTATAAGTGCACTCAAGGATATTAAGCAAAGCACTACTGAAAGTATCAGAGACTATGATACTCATTTCAAAACACTGTTATCCAAGATTTCTTATGATATTCACGTAAGCCAACATGCGCAATGGTTCATTGGAGGCCCGATTACCTCTTTTAGGAGGACATTATCACATAAAACATACATTGATCTGCGCGAAGCACTTGAAGTAGATTTACGCACCGAGGCAATTAGAAGTATAGACAATCGTAGTGAGCCTATTTCTAGAAGCATAGATCACAGCTATGGAAAAGCAGTTGGAGAAACTATTAGAAAATTCAACACATGAGACGTGCATAGGGATTTGGTGTATAGATTGCGAAGTGGAGGGTCACACAAAGGATAGTTGTCCCTACATAAAAATGTGCTCATTTGTTGGACTATGAGATATTCCATTTAAACATGATGATAGACACTTCCCATTACTACAACACGCGATAAGGAAGAGCGTTTCATTTCATCAGTAAAATTTGTAGGTCCATGACTCATGACATGGAAGATTGTCACCTGATTGGTCGATCCATGAGGCTATAGATATTGGTGTACAATAGATAGGAGTTTTAGATAACTCTAAAGGAAAGAACAAGCATCAGGATTGGGATCACAATCAGGTGTGCTATGATCAAAATGAAGGGCGTTTTGAAGGTGGTTATGGTAGAGTTTGAGGAAATCATGGTGTATTTTGAGGACGAGGCCATGGTGGTGGAAGAGACGAGTTCCCTTATAGAACATGTTATACATGCAGATCTCCTGACCACTACATGCGCGAATGTCCTCATAATGTTACATGTTCTTTATATCGAAAGGATCATAGTTATGAGGAATGCTTGGACTTGTATGAACATCTTATCAAGCAAAAGTATAAACAAGAAAACAAAGGTGTAGGGATTGTTATGATACATCTGATGTCTTTGTGGAAAATTAGTGGATGCCTAAGTTGGAACCAAAATCGAGGTGTTATAAGTAAGGATCGGTACCTCTGCTAAAGTGACGCATGTCAAAGAGGCATTACAACAGAGGCCTACCATCACTAAGGAGGAGGTTTTAATTACATGGTACCTAGATCCTATCCATAAGAAGGAGGTTTATCAGAAACCATGAAGGTACTTAGAAATTATTAGGGTGAAATATAATATTTAAAAATAAATCATGGAAGATGGAGCAAAAGAAAGCATCAGTGATGGTCCAAACTGATATGGATGACTTGAGAGAAGTGTGTAAAATGTTGTGCTAGGACTATATCATTCCACTATTAGGGAATTGGTTAAAAGGTAACACTCCACGTGCAAGTATTGAGATTGGATGACAGATCCTACATGCCAATATTCCCCCTCATAGCATAGATTATGACAAGGAAATCATCCTGAATGTTGTTGTGGATAGGTGGCTATTGATTAATATATTGATTGATAAAGGCATGGAAGTCAATGTTCTTACTTTAGAGGCATGGGTATAAACGGGAGACCCCATTGCAGCCATCCTCTAATGTATTGTTCATGGCTAATTGGACTAAGGCCACTCCCATCGAGTTTTATAAGATGCATCTATTAACATACAAGGAGGTAAGTTCTTTGGAGATTTTGAGGTCTTAGTTCTAGCATAGGAAGATAGTTTCCCATCTCTACCTGGGGTGTCCATGATGCTATGAAAATAATGTTGATCTTTGGTTCAATAAGGGTTATATCAGCTTTGAAAACAAGGAGGAAAGGTTCATTATCCCATTATGAGATGGCAAATCTGCACTCTATGTTCAGCCCTTGAGTGAAGAAGACATGAATTGGATTTATGTGCACACTTTCTCGTGTTGGGCCCGTAATATATTGACTAAGTACACAAAGGCACATGGGCACACAAGGCCTAGGTTGAAGGATGGGTGTGCAAGGAAGGGTTCTAGGAGGGTTTTAGAAGAGTCATGTTACATGCCAAAAGACAAGGTCTCGGGACTTAGCCATATTTTGTGTATCGGGTAGGACACAAGAAAAGCATGACCCAACTGTGTATGCGGAGTGGATAAGGTGCCATCCTGGCGACAGGTTGGCCTAGGAAGGAATATGCCCTGCAATAGAAGTTTCTAGAAGACATCATGGCAAAAAGTGGAGAGCTCAGGTTTGGAGGAGCATGCTCCCATGGAGGACCGTATTCAAACACTTGGCATCAGATCTAAAGCCACATAAGGATGATTTGGCACTTTTGGATGGCTATATATACAAGCACCCATAAAAGAAAAAGAAATCGAGATAGAGAGAGATCAATAAAGAGAGGAGCTCTGTAGAAATGCCACAAGGAGTCATATTGGGTTTGGTAGATGAAATCTAGGATAAGGATGTATCAAGGGCTTGGGGTTATAAAACTTCTTTTTGAGAGCTAAATGGTATGGATCTAGTTATGATGCATGACTATGGTCTACCATAAAGTGGTGCTTTATAGTAAGTCTAATGAATATAATGAGGTTACCAAGTTAATTGAATATGATCCTTCTTGGTTCAGATTCATACATGATTCTTCATAGTCCCTTTTCATATATGTTTATAAGATGAATATGAATTCCTATGCGTTTCCCTTTCTGTTTTGATTCAATTCTTAATATGTTAAGTAATTTTCTATCTGGAATAACTGCACTGATCTAGAATCCATTCTGAGCTCTATAATGCTTACATGTCTCATTTCCACTCACTTCCTTTAAGTTTGGATCATAGATGATGTTTTACCACTCAACTCACATAAAAGAGAGACTCGTCTCCTGTGCATGCCTCATTTGAGCACCCAGTGCCCACTAGGTGATAGGTCAAGGTGTATGGGATTCCCTTATTCTTTGGTGGGTGTAAAAATGAATACATCTTGGTTCTGTTATCGGGACCTCTTTCTCGAAGTTGTAGTGGAAATAACATACATCATGATCTGTGCAATGAGTGATGAAAGAACACATAACTTTGGAAATTCTTGAATCATGGTTCAAGAGAATGGAGGATGAATTTTCTCATAGATTTAGCACTGGACCGAGTTTGATGCACATAGATGGATAGAAGAGAACCTCTACCATGATTTGTATGAAAATTTTTAGTTTTCTTCCCAAGAGAACTGTATGAATGGCTCTTGACATATGCATTTAGATCAAGATGGAATTATAGATCATGTGTGTAGACCCAAGAAGAATACTAGAGGTTGCAAGATATAGATCTAATGTGGACTCGTGTTGTGGATCATTGGTGGAAAGGATTACTCACTAGCTACACTCTAGAGTATGATATTTTGACCTATTATTGTCCAAAAGTTGTTGAGTTTTAGTTTCGTGGGAGCCCAAAGGATCATTTCTATGTGTTATTCCCTAGTAATGAAGATCTTGATTGTTACCTTGTGTTTAGAGGAATCTCTCGATGGCCGGTTAAACCATTCGAGTGCTAGATGAGGAAGCTAGGTAGAGAAAGATGTCATATATTGTGATAGAGAAAGAAAGGGAGGAGAGGTGACTCAAGTATAGTGAAGCATGTGAAAGGGTGATTGCTAGAAAATGTGAAGATACAAGTGTGATGGATATATGGAGGAAAACATTTTGGGAAGGAGTTGAGGCTCACACGGAGGAAGTGGAACTGAGTAGACTATGCTATCCCATCTTGGAAAGTGCATAAGAGAGACCCTTTCTACTTCTAATGAGATTTTTTTATGTGGAGAGATAAGATTCATTGGCACACATCTGAACCCACCTAGTGACCAAACCATGACGCTTGGTTTTCAAGATCAAGGAAGGAGTATTGCTGACCCTGTTGGTATTAGTGGAAGTGACATATCTATGCCTAGGAGATGCAATTTATCATTTCCCACTTCTATGGCTATGCATACTATTCCAATATTTGGAGGAATTTTTGGACAAGGAGCAAGTACACAAGCCTTTGGTCTCACGTCTGGGAGTGGTACGGGGTATACTATTGGTAGTGGGGCATTATCACAGACCATCAGGCACAGTTCAGTGGAACTTTGGGGACCCTTGGCATGACCACTACAGACTAGTGGATCTAATGGGTCAGGAGGATCAAAACCTGGCTGATCTGGTGGGTCAAGAGGCACAGGACCTGGTGGATCTGGTGGTAGGGGAGACACCAGAGGAAACCAAGGCTCTGGTTCAAGAGGACAAGGGACCCAACCACATCCATAAGTTTTCTTTGAGATGTATTTACATTTTCCATATTACAGAGGTATTGAAGATGTTGTAGAACATGTTCACAAGTGTGAGCTGTTATGGCACGTGAAAGGAATCACTAGCTCAGAGTAGAAGACAAGCTAGTTTTCAATGACATTGTAAGGACGTGCACATAGATCTAGTATAGGAAATATGAACCTCATCAAATGGTGGTGGATTATACTACTTTAAAAAATGCCTTACTAGTAGAGTTACACATTCTTGAGTTTGAATAGAAGAGCATTGGTGCTCTGAAGGAGATCTAACAAGGAATGATAGAGAGTGTGTGAGAGTATGATGAATGGTTTAAGACTCTCCTGTCAAAATTGTCATATGACATTCACCCTTCACAACATGCTCAATGGTTTTTTGGAGGGTTGATAACACCTTTTAGAAGATCTTTATCTCATAAAAATTTCACAAACCCACGTGAGGCGTTAGAAGCCGCCCTACACACTGAAGTTGTTGGAAGTGTTGATACTAGGGTTAGCCCGTTTCTGGAAGCTCAAATCTCTGCTATGGCTAAACAACTGGAGAAGTTGTCTATGAACTCAGCTCATGAGACTCGCAGTGGAATGTGGTGTATAAATTGTGAGGTAGAGGGGCATGCCAAGGATATTTTCCCCTGGAAGACAATACGTACCATAGCAGTAGACTGTGAGATTTGTCATGGGGACCATGATGCAAGTAGATGTCCCTTGTTATAATGCACAATGCAGAAAAATGTGTCTTGCTACTGTAATATTTACACCTCTATAACCCATGATACTAAGGATTGTAGACTTATTGATTAGATCCATGAATCCATTGATCATGGTGTGCACCAGACCAACATGTCTAGTAGTTCTAAGAATGATGATCACCGTTATGAGGAGCGCACAGATGGAGGTGCACATGGAAGGGGATTTTGTGGAGGATTTTGTGGTCATGGTAACTATGAAGGAGGAAGAAGTGAGTTCCCACATGGAACTTATTTTAATTGTGGGTCTACATACCACTACAAGTGCGAGTGCCCAGACTTATTGCAGTGTTAATGGTGCGGGAAGAAGCACAAGAATGAGGAGTGCCCTGAGTTCTTTGAGAATATGAATCAATAACACCATAAAGATAAGGAATATGCAATGGTAAGCATTAAGAAGGCTGACACATAATGGATGCCACAGGTGACATGTGATGTAGGCTTGGAACTGTTATGGTAACAACAAGAGCAGAGGTCGTGTGCACAAAGGAAATGCCATGGCAGAAGAACTTGGTTTCAAGGGAAGAAGTGGTACATGGGAAGTACCCAAACCTTGCACATCAAAAGGAGGTATATCAAGAAACCATGGACATCATTTAGAGTTTACAAGGAGAAATCCAGTGTCTAAAGGAGTAGTCCAGAGGGAGGAGCAAAGAAGGAAGGTTGAGGTGCCAAAAGATGACCTGGATGAGGTCAAGGAAGTATGTAAAATGATTGGGCAAGAGAATATTATTCCCTTACTAGGATCATGGTTGAGAGAGAAGGTACCACACTTTAGAGAAGAGCGTGAGAGTAAGGTATTATATGCAAACCTTCCCCCTCACAACCTTGACTATGATAGGAGATCATGTTAAACGCAATCGTGGATGGATGGCTCCTTAGTAATATCCTCATTGACACAGTGTAGAGGTCAATGTTCTAACCTCAGATGCATAGCATCATATGGGAAGACTTGAATTACGAGACATCTTCGAATGTGTTATATATGGTGAAAAAAACTAAGGTAATGCCCATCAGTGTCTTAAAGGATGTAGCCATCACCATTCAGGGAGTTGAGTTTACTAGGGACTTTGAAGTCTTGGTGCTTGCCGAGGAAGAAAATTTCCCAGCACTACTTGGGTGCCCATGGTGCTATAAGAACAATGTGGATCTTTGGTTCAACAAGGGATACATAAGATTTGAAAATGAGGAGGAATGGGTCATCATACCCTTGTTTGGTGGGAAATCAACACCCTATATTGAACCTTTAGGAGAAGAGGTCTTGGATAGAATATATGTGCGCTCAATCAAGGATCTAGAGACAATTCATCCCACAGAGGTAGTTATCTAGTTTGAGGATGCTCAGTCCTAAGTGATACCACTAGTATATCATGTGATAATTGGGCACATGGAACATATGAGTTAATCAGATGGCATTTGAGAGGATTGTTAACAAAGGAGACAAAGGTGCGTATAGTTTGACACCTAAGAGGAAAAGAGCTACCTAAGTACTCAAGAGGAGCCTTCCTTGAGGTATTTTTATAGGAGATAAAAGCTTAGTGGAAGGAGGAAAATGAATGAAGGGGGATGTTAAGTTACGTCCTACTCAAAAATGTTGTGCATTATTGGGAAATGCATCGGGATAATCTCTTGGAATGGTGCAAGGTGAGAATTGCATTGTCTGTAAGGTTTTGTAGGAGCAACACGCCCACGGATATAAAAGATTACCATGGTAAAGAGACTACTTCCATATCCAAGCATGTGAGACAGCCTGGATGGGAAGTGCAAAAGCATTTCCACCTTCATTATGGGTTCACAAGCTATATTCCACCCTACAAGGTTGTGCATGCACATGGTACATTCATTCGAGAAACGTCGCCAAACAGTGGAATGGAAAGAGTTAGCTTGATTGATCTCGTTCAAAAATTTGAGTATTAGAGTACAAAACTTTTGGTGGATAAAGTATTACAGGTTTTCAAGCACCTTACTTTGGGGATAGTGCCATTGTAGAGTATAAGATATCTGGACTTGTTAGGTGAACCTTGCATGGAGGCACACTTTGAGGAAGAAGAAACATAATAGATAGATCTTGAACATGATTTTTGGAAAAAGAAAAATGAAAGTTGGTGTATGTTATTGATGGAGAAGAAGTAGAAAACTTGGATGTTAACCACTCTGTAGGGACATGCGAAGTCATAGACATTGCTGATGAACAGGCACATGCCTATGATGAGCATTTAAAGACAAATAAGGTTAACATCAGCTCAGATGAAGAGCCTAAAGAGGATATCATTAGAGACTATTGGTTGGAGAAGGAAGTCTCTAAGATCATTGATCTTTTACATGAGTTTGAGGATTTATTCCAACGTGGGTATCATGAACTCAAAGGAATTCACTATTCCTTTAGATAAATGAGAATTAAGTTGAAGGAGGGTGCACACCGGTTTGAAAGAGACCATACCGAATTAATCCTAACCTGTGTATGAAGGTCAAGGAAGAAATAGATAAGATGATAGCGTTGGGCATTATTAAATCCATTAAAGAGTCGAATGGATAAGTCCAATGGTAATTAGCATCAAGAAGGATAGAAGGATAAGGATTTTTTTATTAAAGGGACTCGAATGCGTATGTATCATTGATTCTTTCCCAAACTTATTCACTAAAGAAATTTTAGAGGGAGTGACAGTGGCATGAGGTCTATTCCTTCACAGATGGATTCTCGGGCTATCACCTGTAAGGATTGCAAAGGAGGACCAAAGATGACTTTCATCACCGAGTGGGGAATTTTTTCCTATACAATCATGTCATTTGGATTGAATAATGTGCCTGCTTATGTTCTCGCATGCATTGTGGTACAAGCTTTCTAGGATTTCATCCATAAATTCCTTCAATTCTACCTGGATGATTGGAAAGTATATGGGTTAGTGAAGGACCATTGTGACAACTTAAGGATGATGTTTGAAATGTGTCGATAGTTAAGGATATCCTCAACATTAAGAAATGTGTTATTTCTACCTTGTTTGGAACATTTCGGGGCACATCATATCTAAGGAAGGCTCACTAGTAGATCCCACAAAAGTTATAGTAATTGTGGGATTGAGGAGCCTACTATTCAAAGCGTAGTGTGTGGATTTCTTAGGCATATGTGGTACTACAGGAAGTTCATCAATGGATATACCAAGATCTCTCGTGCCTTTAGAAGAGTTACTTAGACATAAAATTTCCTTTCATTGGGGAGAGGTGCAATAGAAGGCATTTGACACTTTGAAGGATAGGCTTGTCACCGCGCCCATCCTACGTTTCCCTTCTTGGGATAAGCCTTTCCATGTTCATGTGGATGCCTCAAGAACCACCATTGGATCAGTACTTGCATATCCTAGTGAAGGGATTGTTGATCATCCTTTGTGCTTTGTAAGTAGGAAATTGACACCAGCAGAGAAGAATTACACTATGAATGAGCATGAGGCATTATCAATGATCTACGCACTTCATAAATTTAGATAATATTTGTTGGCAACCCCTTTTATATTTTACACTAACCATATGGTATTGAAATACTTGGTGAACAAGCCCATTCTAAAAGGGCACATATATCGGTTGGTACTATTTTTCCAAGAATTCAAGTTTAGGGTGGTTTTCAAACTAGGAAAAAGTAATTACGGACCTAATCACTTGTTTAGGGTTGATTCAGGGGAGGACGTGCAGAGTATTGAATAGACTATGCCAGATGTGTAACTATTTAGGTTGTGGTGTGTGCCCTCGATTTGGAGGATATTGCAAAGTATTTCTCAAAACAGGTGTAGCGCTAGATGAAAATGAAGGCCTTGGAGAAGAAGTTAGCCATATGCGTTACACCCTACATGCTAATTAATGGATATTTGTACAAAATGGGTCGTGATGAGGTTTTGCGTTGTTATGTGCTAGAACATGAGAGTATTGTAATTATAGAAGAAGCACATGATAGAATTATAGGAGGACACTATGCAGGGAATGCAAATCGCGTAGAAGATTCTACTGGTAGGGCTTTGGTGGGAGACCATTTATCAAGATTGCGTTGAGTTTTGCAAGGCCTATGACCATTGCCGGTGCCTTGGAAAACTTGGAAAAAGAGATGAGATGCCCTTATGACCAATAGCTAAGCGGAACCATTTGAGAATTGGGCTATTGACTTTGTCGACCAATCTCACCAATAGCACAAAGGACTAGTTCGTGGTATATCCTCACATGCACTGATTATTTGACAAGGTGGGTAGAGGTAACGCCTACAAAGGATTATACAGAGACTACCGCTACTATATTTTTATGGGAAAATATAATCAGTGGGTATTTATTACCATTGAGTTTGACAAGTAATAGAGATACACACTTCCTTAATGAGATGGTCAGGATTCTATTATCAGAATTCATGGTGGCCCATCACAAAACTACTCCTTATTACCCTCAGGAAAATGGAACTATTGAGGCATTTAAAAAATAATTAGCCACACATTGACTAAAATATCCGATATTGGTAGACAGGATTGGGATGACAAAGTATCATTTGTTCTTTGGGTATATAGGACAACCTACAAGAGGTTGGATAAGGCCACACCATTTAAATTGGTGTTTGGTGCGGAGGCTATCCTACCAATTGAATTTATGTTACCTTCTCTACGTATAGCGTAAGCGCAGGAGGATTAGCCAATGAACAAGTGATAGAAGAAAGAATTGAAAAGTTAATTCAATTAGATGAAAGACGGTCACTCGCTAGGTGGAGCTAGAAGACGGAAAAAGAAAAACAAAAGGCATGCCATGATCTTCACATTAAGAACAAGAAGTTTGAGGTTGGACAAATGGTATTACTATATGATTCTAAGTTTCTGCGCCATCCTGGGAAGTTAAAAGTACATCCTTGATTTAGGCACATGCCGCTTATAAGTGTTGGATGGGACGAGATTGCTAAGACACTTCAATGGAAGTAGGTGAATCCTTACTATAAATCGTCTTCTTGATTTTTGTAAATAAGGTAGTATTACCAATTAGTTTAGGATTTCCTTTAGGTGAATTTTATTTTCTTATGTTTCCCTTTCTTCTTGTTGTTTTTTGTTGCACCTGGGGAACTAGTAGTCTCATTAATTTTTGAAGGGTGTAACTGCACACATGACCGCACATCATTTTAGTGTGGGGTAGAGTAAGGTGGAAGAAATTGAAGTGTGAAGCACTAAGAAGGATTGCATTGGAAATACTGGTTGAATGCCATGTGAAGTAAGTGCATTCAAGGAAAGGTGAAAAATGATGGTTGGTGTCAGGGTAAGGCTACATTGGGGATCCACGTACAAGAGAGGAAGAAGCACAAATGCAACACGAGGTAGGTGGGAGAAAAATCATGACAGAAGTGCCTTCGGCACTAGTTACATGCGTCCAAGAGTCTCCTATCAAGATGGATTGGTTACACGCCAGAAGGTTAGAGATTTTTCTATGCAAGGTTGGGCACGTGAGTTAAAGCACTAAAGTTGGAATTTGTTGATAAAGCCACATTAAGTGTTGAAGTATGGTGGTAGGTAAGATAAAATTTAATGTTAAAAAGTAGGAAAAACTATAAATAGGAGTTTGGGAACTTCATTATTTACTTTGCGAATACGAAGAAGGAAGACCTTTACGAACCGGGGTTTCAGAGTCGATCCGTGTGAAGAAAAATTGGAAGATTTTAACTGTGAGTGACTAGTTTGGATATGCAAGTGGGGGAGTAATTCATAGGCATAAGGAGAATTATGGAGAAGCACCATCTTGGGAAAATATATTCCAGTTAGGGTTTGATAGCTAGGGCATGGGTTGGAAAAGAGTACTCTTCGCAAGTTAGAGATTTAAACTTGGAAAAGATATAAGAGCATAGCTAAGAAGAGAAGTTAAAGTGAGAACCCAAGTAATGTCACCTAAGAAACCAATAGTAACACCTAAGAATGGAAAGGGCAAGGGAAAACAACAAGAAACCATTGCAAGTACCAATGAGGAATGGTATGCAAAAATGTAGTACCCAAATGAGGTTTCGCTAGAGATGGAATGGGAATCCCACTTGAGAAAAATGACAGAAGTGTCTAGAATCATTGCCGAATGTGATTGAAAAGGAAATGGAGTTGGATTTAGTGCACTTGGCTAACCAGAGAACACCTAAGGGGTTACTAATTTATAGTGACAAAGTCAAGGTGAAGTTAGAGAAGGCGGGATTATTACAACTCTATGATTTGCCCTACTTTAGAAATCCAGAGCACCTCTATTATTGGATAATGTCGTGCATACATGAAGATAACTTTCACTTTATGGGGCACAAGATTCATATAACCCCTCAACTAATTTCAAGATTCACGGGCCTTATCTGTGAGGGAGAAAGTTTAGAGGACGACCTGTGCGATAAGGAAGCAATCAAGGAAATAGTGGATGCGCATGCGTGCAAGAAGGGGTCAAGGTATTTTGATATTGGGGATATCCAAGACCCAGTGATGAGAATGGCCGCGTGCCTAGTAACAAAAATCAACGTGTAAGAAAGATGGATGTAGGTAAACAAGTCCGGTTGAATGTTTGTAGAAAAATATCAGAGGGCACCATCTATAATATGTCCGCATACATTGCAAATGAAATTATCACTAGCACACAAGAAGGAGAAAATATTGTCTTTAGTAATGTCCTTTTAACCATTGTGTTCTCAGAGATCAGGGTACTAGATGCAACAGACAAGTTCATTTGGGAGTACCTAGAGGAAGACCCCTCACCTACAAAAATATTTGAGAAATACACTTGTGATAGCATGATGCCCATTCACAAGACGCATCTTGAAAAATGGTATATGCACTTAAGGAATGCGTTTAGGGAAGAATGGAGAATACCGAACAACTACCAAAGACTTACGTAAGGAGAAGTGAGTTCGTTGTATACCAACTTTTGTATTGGTAGGTTCAAGTTGGTGATGAAAGTATGATCATATGGTGCAAGCTCCCATTCACCTTCACAGATCAATACTTCCAGTGAGAGTTAACAGATTAAGGAGACCAAAAATTTAAAGCTTGACCTTGGAATTTTGGACCAGGACCACAAGGAGATGTGCAGGATGATGGTCTACCCCAAAAAGTGCGAGTACATGGAAAAGTATGTGTCGCATGAAGTCCAGATGGTGAAACCCCTGACTTTGACCATTATAGGGAGGTCCACGACGTGTGTATACCTTCAGATAAGGCCCAAGTTTGAGAAGGGTGCTTATCTTGAAAATGAGATAGCTATACCTGAGGACCTAACAAGTAGGAAGAAGACCACGCCCAGGAAAAAGGAGACAAAAGAAATAAAGAAGGCACCAAGTGCCCAAGATACACATGCAATAGGTGCCCCCGGGAAAAATCACTAGAATGATTACTTACACACACAGAAGAGGTCTCCATTCAAATAGGAGGCGCACGAATATGAAAATCTTATCACAGAGGAGAAATCACGGAGGAGGAAGAGAAAGTAGAATCTCCTATACTGGAATCCCTAGTTAAGAAGAAACAAAAGGTGATGGGGAAGATGATTCGGAGGAGATAGAGATCTTGGATGAGAGGGATGATGATGAAGAAGATGATCCTCGAAGGGGAACAAGAGCACTTGTTTTCAGCATGCACGATTCAGAAGAAGAGGGCGGATAAGAAGAACATGAGTTCCTTTTTGTGTGGCACAAGGGTAGCTAGGAGGACGAAGGTATCCGTAACATAGGAAGAAGTGAGGAGGTTGGTACATAGGATCAGAAAACTCCAGGCCTCACGAAGGAGCAAGTAAATGAGGTGGAAGAAAGAGAAGTAACAAAAATCATCGAGACCTTGGTAGAATAAGAATTAGAGCGCAACACTGATATAGTGATGAAAGAGGACAAATAATAAAGCGTAGGGAAAGATCCGAAAGTGCGGGAGGCCCCAGCCTATCGGAATCGCTCCTAAGGGCACACACATAGGGGGAAAGCACATGTAGATCCATAGGTAAGGAATGAGCTACATTAATTATCCCAGCAAGGTGTTGAGCACACGCTTCCAAAGCACCATCCTAAAATATCAACTCGTGGCAATGAAGTCATTCAATGAAGAAGGTGCATACCTTTGGATGATTAAGATGATCTCTTTGAAAATTGAATCTCACATTGATGAGCCGAGTTTGAGGTAATCCAGTGCACTAATGAAAACACCGGAGTCAAAAGGAGACAACCCTTGGTAAATTATTAGCAGCTTTGGATGATCGGTTATGCAACGCACTTAACAAAGTCTCACTGAGGTTGAATCTATGCTCTTTGGATGAAATGATAGGATAAAATTTCTAGAAGAAGAACTAGAAAAGAAGGATAAAGAACTAGAAAAGGAGGAAGAGATAGAAGAGAAGGCCAAGGATTTAAAGCAGGAGGAGTTGATTAGCACTTAACTAAAGCGTGAGCTTAGGGAAGAAAAGGAAAGGGTGTGTGAAGTACATAAGAAGGTAGAATCCATCACAGATGCCATTGTTTTGAAGCATCCGGACTTGACACCACCCATGCAAAAGTATGGATCTTCCCTTGAGTGCCTTGAAGACTTAACACGTATCCTCACCATGGAGAGGCAACCTCTAGCCTTAGAATCTGAGAAGAAGTAGCAACGTGCTTGGAGAAGGAGGATAAATTAAAGGTAGTAGAAATCATGGCTGAATATAACAAAGTCCTCACTGATGTAAAGATTGCTGCCCATACCACTGAGGCTGCATATGACAACTGCGCAGACAGAGATAAAGTGGTGAGTATTCTGGTCACCAACTATGAAGCAGAGCTTAAAGAGTTCCAAGAAAAGAAAAAAGGGAAGTGAGCAGAGTGGGATAGAATCCTGGATGATGTTGAAAAGAAGTTATAAGCTTTTTAGGTCCTAAGGGTGCAATCAAGAACTGACTAAAGGAGATATACCCACAAATTACTAGAAGGATGGACGCACTTGAGGACGTGGGCAAGGAGTTAGAAAAAATTGTTGACACTATGAACACTCAAGGAGATTGACTGATTTTTGGGGGGTTAAGTTCCCTAGTCAGTGACCTCTGCTAGAGAGCATAAAACAAAGTTGATTCCTGGAACAAGTTAGAGGCCAACTTGCTAAAAGATTTTCCTAGCTTGTTACAATAATGCCATCACTTCCGCATTATTTCTTCTTTCCCAAATTCTTCATTCCCTTATTATTTTCCCAAGATGTTAAGTCTATTGTGATTCTTTATTCATTGGAGAAGTGTTCCCATGGGCAAAGAACAGGTGTAGTGTGGGGTGATGTTGGGCCCCTAAAATATTGACTAAGTACACAAAGGCACATGGGTGCAAGGCCTAGGTTGAAGGATGGGCACGTAAGAAGAAGGCACACAAGGTAGGGTTCTAGGAGGGTTTTAGAAGGGCCATGTTGTGTACCTGGAAGAAAAGGTCTCAGAATTAGCCATATTTGGTGTATCGGGTAGGACATGAGAAAAGCGTGACTCGACTACGCATGGATAAGGTGTCATCCTGGTGACATGTTGGCCTAGGAAGGAATATGCCATGTGATAGAAGTTTCTAGAATACATCATGGAAAAAAGTGGAGAGCTTAGGCTTGAAGGAGCATGCTCCCATGGAGGACCACATTCAGACACTTGGTTCCAGATCTAAGTCCATAGAAGGATGAGTTGGCACTTTAGGATGCCTATATATATAAGAACATGTAGAAGAAAAATAAATCGAGATAGAGAGAGATAAATAAAGAGCAGAGCTCTATAGAAATGCCACAAGGAATCATATTGGGTTGAGTAGATAAAATATAGGATAAGGATGTATCAAGGGATTGAGGTTATAAAACTTATTTTTGAGAGTTAAATGATATGGATCCAGTTATGATGCATGAGTCCAGTCTTCCATAATGTGGTGTTTTGTAGTAAGTCTAATGAATGTAATGAGATTACCAAGTTAATTGAATATGATCCTTCTTGGTTTGGATTCATACATGATTATTCATAGTACCTTTTCATATATGTTTATAATATGAATATGAATTCTTATGCATTTCCCATTCTTTTTGTTTTTGATTCTTAATATGTTGAGTACTTTTATTTCTCAAATGATCGCACCGATCTAGAAGCCATTCCGATCTCTATGATGCTTCGTATGTCTCATTTCCAATCACTTCCTTTAAGTTTGGATCATAGATGATGTTTTCCCACTTAACTCACATAAAAGAGAGACTTGGTACTGTGCGTGCCTCAGTGAACGCCCGCCCACCGGGTGATAAGCCAATGCGCATGGGATTCCCTTGTTCTTTAGTGGGTGTAAAAATGATTACATCTAGGATCCAGAGGTGCTTAATCCATCTAAAGAAGGAATCATTTAGTGGGAGGATGCACATTCTATCAATGATACTACAAGTGTTGCTTGTGATAACTGGGCTCATAGCACTTATGAGTTGGTGGGGCGTGAAGTAAAGATTCTATTCGCTAGGGATTGTTAACCAAATTATATCAAGAGAACAGTAACAAATCGCACCTCGTTACACCAGAGAAGGAGACCCTATGGTGTTCTTGCATGCCATGGAGGAACAGTGGGTAGACTAGTTGGAGAGAAGGAATATGCTAGCATATACCCTACATGGGACAACAACGTGTTGGTGGGTGGTTCACAAGGATAATCTTGTAGGATGGAATGAAATTAGGATTGCTCTTACTACTAGGTTCTTGAGGAGAAATGTACCTACTCAAATATGTACTTATCATGGTAATCAACCTGTTCAACACCACGTTTAATAGTGTGAGAGACTCTAGAAAGAGGGGTAGGAAGCTTTTCTAACTTCTCTATGGGTGCAAAAGTTTTATTCCACATTACAAGGTTGCGCGCGTGTTTGGTACATCTATGCAGAACTCTATAGAGAGACTGGAAATTGGCAGGATTTAATTACAGGAATGATCCAGACATTTGACTTCTTCTCTACCAAGCCTTTGGTAGAAGAAGCATTAAAAGTTATAAAGTGCTTAACTATGGGGGATAGTGCCAAGGTGGAGGAACTCATTCAAGATTTATTTGATGAAGGAGACTCAAGAGCACGTTTTGTTGAAGAAATAGAGGTTGATACCACACTACTTCATCACACTTTCCTTAAGAAAGAAAAAGTAAAAATGGTCTACTTAGTGGATGATGAAGAAGTAGAAAATATGGATGTAGAGCATTCAACAAGTAGGCATGAGGTGTTGGACAAAGTCTGCAAATAAGACCACGTGCACATATCATGAAGATATAAAGATAAAGAAAGTAAATATTAGATCGATGTTGAACTTAAGGAGGCCATAATTAGAGACTATTGGTTAGACTCTAAAGTGGCAAAAATCATAGAGTTACTATGGGATTATAAGGACTTATTCCCTCAGGGGTACCATGAACTTAAAGATATGCATGAATCATTAGGGGATATGAATATAAAGCTTAAAGAGGGTGCACGCCCAGTTAGAAAGAGACCATACATGATAAACCCCAACTTGCGTGAAAAGGTCAAGGAAGAGATTGACAAAATTTTGAATTCTAGAATCATCAATCCCCTAAACGAGTTAGAATGGGATAGTCCAATGGTGATCAGTATCAAGAAGGATGGCCAAATTAGGATCTATGTGGACTACATGGAGCTGAATGTTGCATGTGTGACAGATCTCTTTCCTACACCATTCAATAAGGAAATACTAGAAGGTGTTGCAAGGTGCGAAATCTATTCATTTACGATGGGTTCACCGGGTATCATCAGTTAGGATTTCTGGGTGGATCAGAAAAGACTAATTTTAGTATGCAAGGGGTAGCTTCACCTATACGGTGATGCCTTTTGGTATGAAAAATGCACGTACTAGATTTTTGTGCATATTTGTTTAGGCGTTTAAAGATTTTATTCACAAATTCTTACATGTTTATTTAAATGATTGGACAAAGTGTATGATATTATTAAAGATCATTGTGAAAATTTATGCTTGATGTTTGAAAGATGTAGACATTTGAGTATCTCTTTAAACATCAAGGAGTGTATATTTTCTACACCATTTGGAATACTATTAGGACACATAATCTATAAGGAAGGTTTGTTGGTTGATCCAACTAAGGTTACAAATCATTATAGGCTTAAAAGATCCTATCGGTCATAGTGAGGTACATGGATTCTTGGGTCACACGGGGTATTATAGAAAATTCATAAAGGGATATGCTAAATTTACCACACCTTTAGAGGAGTTACTGAAAGTAAAAGGTATGTTTTACTGGGGAAAACCGCAACAACACACATTCGAGATGTTAAAGGAGAAACTTAATACCACGCCTATTATGTGATTATCTTCATGGGGCCAACCATTTCATGTATATGTGGATGCTCTCGGCATGGCCATTGGCATGGTATTGGATCAACTGGAGAAGGTATTATAGATCATCCTATTTTTTTGCTAGTAGAAAGTTGACTCCTGCAGAGCATAATTACACAACTACAAAGCACGAAGCTTTGTCAATGATCTATGCGCTACATAAATTCAGACAATACCTTCTAGCTACACCATTTTTATTTTATAAAAATCACATGGCTTTGAATTACTTGGTAAACAAGCCCATTTTACAGGGGCACATATGTAGATGGGTACTCTTATTTAAAGAATTTGATTTCATAGTTATGGTAAAACTAGGGAAAGTTAATTCTGGGAAAAACCATTTATCCAGAATACATTCAGGAGAAGAAGCACATGCCATTGAAGACACCATTCCTGATGCAAAATTATACTGGGTTAAAACACACCCCATCAAAATTAGAGGACATTGTTTTCTTTCTACGAATAGGTATGACATTAGAAGGAATGCAATCCTTGGAGAAGAAACAACTTTCTATATGCGCGACACCCTATATGTTGATTAGTGGTGACTTGTACAAGTTAGGTTGGGATGAAGTATTACGCCATTGAGTAATGAAACATGAGCACATAGATATAATGGAGGAAGCTCATGGTGGTATTGCAGGTGGCCATTATGTAGGTGATGCCACTACTCACAAGATTCTACTCACTAGATTATGGTGGGAGACCCTATATAATATTGTAAAGTATATTGCAAGGTTTTTGATCACTATCAACATCTTGGGAAACCAGCTCAATGAGATGAAATTACTCTAAGACCTATTACTAGTGCATAATTGTTTGAGAAATGGGCTATTGATTTTGTGGGTCCTATTTCACCAACTATACACAGAACTAGATTGTGTTATATCATCACTTGCATATACTATATGACAAGGTGGGAAGAATAATTACCTTCAAAGGATTATACAAAGCAGCTACATCCACCAATTTTCTATGGGAAAATATAATTACAATGTATGGATGTCTGTTTATTTTAACCAAAGTGATAGGGGTACACATTTTCTTAATGAGACAATCAAAATTTTATTGGATGAATTCATGATTGCACACCATAATATTACACCCTATCATCCTCAGGCTAATGGAACTGCTGAGGCATTCAACAAAATTTTTAGCCAGACATTGAAAAAATTTGTGATGTTGGAAGAAAGGATTGGGATGATAAAGTGTCTATAGTACTTTGGGTATATCAAACAACATATAAAAGGTTGAACAAAGCCACACCATTTTAGTTAGTGTTTGGCGTGGAAGCAATTCTTCCTATAGAATTCATGCTACCTTCTTTATGTATTGCGTGCACTGGAGGTTTAGCTGATGAACAAGAATTAGAAGAATGGATTGAAAAGTTAATCAAGCTAGATGAGCGATGAGCAATAGCACGTTGGAGTCAAAAACAAGAAAATGCTAGGAAGAAAGCATGGCATGATAGGCACATCAAGGATAAAAGTTTAAGATTAGAAAGATGGTGCTCCTTATCATTCTAAGTTTTTGTGTCATCCAGAAAACTAAAGGTAAATTGGTTGGGGCCATATGTTGTCACTCAAATACTTGAAACAAGCACTTGTCAATTAGAGGTGTTTTATGGAATATGGTTACGCGGTTACTTCAACGGGAGTAGGCTGAAGCCATACTATGAATAAGTATTCTTGGTGTTTGTAATAAAGCGGTGTTTCCATTTAGATTAGGTTTTCAATTTTACATTTACTTAATGTATTTCCTTCGTCGTCACTATGCTTTGTCAATTTAGTTGATGTTTTGTGTAATAAAGTGTGTTTGTGCACCAGAAGCTAATTAATATTTGAATAATTTCTATGCACATAGGACTACACATACCCTTAGTGTGGGTGGTTATTGATATCCAAGTACAAAACTATTGAAAATAAGTCCACATAAAATGGAAAAAATGCTACGAGTGCTATTCAAAGTTGGAGAATTGTTAGAAAAGAGATTTCTTCTAGACAAGATGCTAATAGATAGAGATGGATGAAGAAATAAGTATAACATGAGGTAAGTAGGGGTCATGGCAACTACTAAGGGATGGCGAATTTCGATGTACTCAGTGTATGGGAGTGTGATGAAGAGAAATCTGCAGCCAAAAGGTAGGAGGGCATGCTAGAAGGTTATAGATTAGGTGTGAAGATGTACCACATAGAATGAATGAAAATGGTCGATTAATGAGAGGATTGTTGGTAGGTGGAGGAGAAATAAATGTACTAAATTTTTGAAAATATATACAAGGACGGGATGTGAGTTCATTCTTATCATTTTTATCGTGATAATTTGAAAGAGCCAAGTGCGACTGCAGTCATGAGAAGAGTATTCAAGTATGAAGAGTGTGAATCGAGACATGATGAGTATATTTATGTGTAGAGGAAGCTTGCATCCCCATTTACAAATGGTTTAAGTGAAGCAAGGCATTGTAAAAGGGCTAGGGCACATAATTTCAACTAGGGCACATTGAATTGAGCTAGGGTTTGGGTTTACATGTTGCAGGAGATAAAAGGTGGGTATTTGAAGTGAGAATATTGTAGGTTATAGATGGCACAAAAGAAAGAACCTACTAGGAAGCTAAGGGGAAGAATAAAGTTGAAGTAGAGGTTTAAATGAATCTTGAGAGTAATTTCTTAGAAATGCAGTATCCTGAGGATGTGATTGTGGGTTGGGAATGGGATTCACTCATATGGAAGAGCAAGATCAGTGATTACAACCATCGTATACCTGAAATTAAGGAGCCAGATGCGTTATTAAATACAAAGATAAATAAGCACACAACATAAGACATGCTAGTGTATGATGACGTTAAGGAGAAGTTGTTGAAGCAGATTGGATTTTACCAGTTGTATGAGCTTCCCTACTTTGGTAAATATGAACCCTTGTACCAGTGGTTGATGATAAGGGTACCTGAAGATTTCTTCTACTTTGTAGGATACATGGTAAGGATCACAACTATGTTGATCTCAATAGTAACAGGGTTGAAAGTCACATGCATAGATATGAATGGTGATTTGACCGATAAGGATGTAATACTAGAGATAAGGAAAGATTTGGGGTTTACCAAGGGTCCGTGCGGCATGGACATTGATAAAATAAAGAAGTACCCAATCATATAAGTAGCTTCACACTTAGTGACAAATTTGAATGACGAAGAAAGATGGTCAAAATTAAACATAATGTGGTTACACATTGCGAATAAGATGTCACAAGTAGTGACTTACAACATCTCAGGTTACACCATGGAAACTATCATTGAAGAAGTCCACACAAGAGAGATAATTAATTTTAGGGATGTTCTACTATCTCTAGTGTTTTTGGAAATCAGGGTTCCCGATGGGCCAAAGGAGAAAATATGGGAATACCCTATGGAGAACAAGTCACTTGTGGAAATATTTGGCAAGTAATTGTGTGAAGGATCAATGAGTGGACCATTCAAGCATAGGGTGGAGAAGTGGTATGATAGGCTTCGTGCAACGTTCGAAGAAGAATGGTGCATACCGAAGGAGTTACCTTTGATAGTAGGGAAGGAAATGCAATTTTTGGCATACCAACACTTTTGCATCATCCAGTTCACCATGAAAGAAGGGGTTTGGAGCCCATTGTGAAAATTACCATATTCCTTCACAACATGATATTTCTAGGAATCAATTCATCGATTTTCAAATGTGCACTACCTAAGCTTCAATGCAGAAAAGGTAGATTGTGACTACCATACACTGAGAAAGACATATGTATATCCAGGACAGAATTCCTACATTGAGAGGCTTATCTCAGATGTATTAAACATGAAGCCGATAAGCTTGGCCATTGGAGCAATGCTTGTGTATCTTCAACTCAAGCCTAAGATGGAGAAAAAAATGTGGAGAATGAGTTCGCGCTTCCAAAGCCACCTAAGGGTAAGCATACAATAGAAAATGTGCCAACTCCACAGCCTGCAGAGACTATAGTGGTAGATGAAGAGGAAGAGGAATGAGAAGATAGTGGTGGCCTAGAGCATAGAGGATGAAGGCAGCCTTCAGACAAGGTAGAAATGGAGTGCGTGACTACGCCACCTCAGGGGCAGGAAGGAGAAGATGAGGATCTAGATGTAGTACAAGGAGAGATCCTCTTCAAAAGGGTATTAAGAAGAACAAGGACCCAAGGTGCTACTCCATAATCAGTGCACAAATCACCATGACTCTCTCCATAGAAGGAGCTAGCTGAGAAGAGAAGAAGGAAGTTGAAGTTGAACGAGGAGGTAGAAGAGTCTGAGGAAAGAGTGCCTGAATCCCCTATACCACTTGAGGACATGGAAGAACCAAAGGATGAAGAAATTAAGGATGGAGAAGGATTAAAGGAGGTAGATGGGACAACACATGAGAATACTTAGGCCATAGTAGAAAAATCTCCAAATCTTGATGCTCAAGTTCCTAAGGGTCTAAGATAAAAGAGGAAAAGTGGAGAATATGTTGAACCATTCATGGGATACGGTGAGGACATAGGTAAAATTATTTACGTACATTTTCAAATCAAAGTGACACCTAAGGAGTTGTATGGGTGGGAGATGATGGATGGAGATATGGTAACCATGCACACAAGGAAGAAGTTATCATGGTTGATATACACACACATGGACGAACTGGAATTTGATGCATGTGAAGAGTCATGTGTATCAAGGAGATTGAATTAGACACCTCGTGATAGACACATAATAGTAAATCCCACCGCTATGTCAGATGAACAAGTGATTAATGCTTTGGTAAAATTCTTGACAGAGGTGACATGATGAAATGTGGATAAGGCTGCAAAAATTAGGGTAATAAGAGAAGAAATCAAAATGAAGGATGTAGAAATAGTGCACCTAAAGAAAGAAAAAGACTTGGCACAAAATAAGAACACTATTTTCATCAGCATGGTAGAGGAAATTAGGGACAATATCATGAAAGAAAAGCCACACTTAGAGCCTAAGGTACCCAAAAAGTTTCCTTTGGAAATGCATTATGTATAAACCTTGGTGGACTTGGTGCTTGAAGATGGACCTCTGCACATGCCAAAGCACCAAAGAATCCTGAGCAAGAAGTAGAGTGAGAAAAGGCTTCAGTGATGAGGAAGATTGCATCATATGAGGCATTTCTCCAAAGCTTGCAAGAGGAAGTAAAGAAAGTAAATCAAATGTTGAATATTTGTATAGCCCCGTGAAGTTGTTATAAGAACTAGAACCATGGTAGAGGACAATGAAGTCTGAAAAAACATGAAGGATGAGACCTTGGGTTGTGCGTAATGATTAGTGCTTGTAAAGCGAAGCATGAGCCCTTACAACAACACAAGAACCACACAAGGAAATGATAGATGAGCTTGGGAAACTCATAGCACAAAAGATGGACTTATTAGAAGGAAGAATGACTACAATGTCCATCTTTGGTTTTGGTCTTGTATAATGAGAAAGAAGAAATTACACAAGATGAGCTAGAGCCAATTGTAGTAGATATCCCGTAGAAGAGGCCACACTTAATGATCAAATGAGACTTTAGAGGCAGAAATAAAAGAAGAATATACAAAATTGATTCTTTCGGTTGAAGCAGTAATATCTCGTAGGGTAAAAGTAATTATTTTATTCATAAAAATTATTTCTATTATTCTATTCATATTCTTTGATTCATTTTGGAGACAACCATTTCTGGGGTAAAAATGCAATTAGTGTGGGGTAATGTTGGTTAGAAAAAATATGGGACTTAGTGGAAAAACATACATAAGGTTCACGCAGAAGAATAGAGTGCATTCAAGTAGGTCCAGGAAAGGATCGCGTGTGAAGAGAGAGAGATTCTAGACTTAGCCATTTTAATGAGTATGAGCTATTTTGGAGATAGAGTGCGGAGCACAAAACCAATTAAAGACTTGTGTGACATGCATTGGCTATTTTTTGAGAATCGACTACGAAGCACTTTGGATGGGTACATGCTGAGAATATATTTACTACTGAAAATTAACTAGAAGAAGTATATTGTTAGTGCACTTGAATGTGTGGATATTATTGTAATGACACGTGGCTAATAATAGCATGTGACCTATTTTGGGATTAGATAAGCGGTGAAGGGAAAGTCCCCACCCTTATAAATATGTAATGAACAATGTAATATGAGAGAGAGATGTGAGAACTTAGTTATTGTGAGGTTATGCTACCAAATCTGATGCACACATAAACTATGGTATTATCTATTATAATAAGATTTTGTGTATTTATCATGTTTAATGCAATAGAGTGTATTGGCTGAATCAGAGTATCAAATCCTGAGTATAATTGGTTCTTGCATGTTTGATTTCATCATGGTTATCATTTAAGTATGTTATTCTCTAGATCTAGATCTGAACATGCAATGTAGAATGATATATTAGTTATGGATCTGAATGCATTAAGTCTTCATCATGCTAACATCTTGCAACAATAACCCTAAATAGGGGCCTAGTACCTTTGTGTGCTTTGGATGATCACTTAGTCTAGGCTGAGTGATGTGCCAACACACCTGGGATTTTACTGGTGAATTCTAGGCTACATGACTAAGAATTTAACTCCTCTACCTTTATAAGAAAGGAAATACACCAAATGACCTCTAAGTTCCTAAAATCACTACAATTGTTCTAGAATTATTAAAATTTACCTCAAAACCCTGCAGACTCAATGGCATGAAGCTCACAACTACCAAAGTTTAGTTTTTGTAGTCATTAATTTTTACCAAGGGGTAAAAATGGATAACAAGAATCACATGATTTTTTTAACACACTCTCCTTAAGCTCACCATGCCTTGACCATGATCCTCAAGCTATCTCATGCTTCATTCCATCCTATAAACTCATCCCGCTAACTAAGCCTCATGATTAGGCCATCTTGACTAATAAAATCTCATTGTTTCCAATCATACACACTTGTTTACACCATACTAAATGTACCAAATCATCACATACCCTCTCAAGAATCTAGGACATCATCATGACACCATATCATATCACCATCATGCTTCTACAAGTCACTATCTACTCAAGAAACCATACCTTACCTAATGATCTCAATCATGACATCATGACCTCATGCCACACCTTTTCTTTCCATGTCATCATCATTACAAACTTCCTATTGTACTCCTTGCATCAACCTTTGTCATTCATTATCCTTTTACATCAATGAAAACACAAACACACACATGCCAACAATCCCCCCTTTGTCCTTGATGTAAAACAACTGAGTTCTTCTCCCCATTTTTATAGTAATTAAAAAGAACATACATTTATCACACAGTATTCATCTTCATAATATTATTTGAAGCATATCTTTGTTATAAATTTTAATGAAACTCATCAATCAAGCTCAAGAACATGTTTTCCTTCTCTAAAACTCTATTTTAGCTTCATCATGTCTTGAGAGTACCATAGCTCTCCTGTGTAGAAGCATAATCAAACCTATTAAAAAAATCTTGACACTTCTTTATATTTGTTATGAGAAAATACTATATGCATGACTCATTCTTAAACTTATATCAACATGAAGACACCCTTAAAAAGACCTGAATTTCTATATATAATCTATAAGAAAGATTTGGAGAAAAAGCCCGAAATTTTCCTTTAGACCAAAAGTGTCAAACTTCTCCTTGCTACAAGAGCATTCCCATCACATGAAGCATCAACTAGTTTCCCCCTAACAGGATATCATCACCCTCTAACTAAAGATATAAAAATATGATCTTTTACCCCAAACATATGAACTAGTGATAGAACATCCAAATCTTCACATTCCGATACAATTCTATAGTGTTCTTAGCCTTTTTGCATGATGTTATGACTTACTTGGCCATATAACTTGCTCCCCATGTCAATGTACTTGTAAAAACAAATAAATCTACCTAACCATCCTCCTTAACACCTTATGCAACTGAATGGAGATCAATACCAACTCCCCTTACTTCATGAAGCCTTCATAGACCTATAACTCACTACTGCAGAGGTTTAACAACCTACATTACCATGATATAGTGCATTTTTTCAATTATACAAGACATGTAGTATTTATAGCTATATATCTCAAGGGTTATGATCTCATTAGCCCCCTTAAACTTATTGACCAACACAACACACCTTGAATCTTCATGTACATGCAATAACAATATATATTTTCCCTTACAACATCATAGTCACTTCAAGAGTAAAATTAGAGACATACCTAGCACTTGAATGCAGCTGTTCAATTTTCAAAAACCGTCATCAAGCTTTAGCTATCCATTCTAGGCATAAATATCATAACAAACCCTCTTGAAACTTTTAACTCCTTCTTGAGACAATACTACAGACCCCAATCAACCATGCAAAAGTTTGAAATAATGCATATCAATTGAGAAACTCACTTTTGATTTATCACTTCAAACTTCTCCATAAAATCTCTATGATGCACAAAAAATCTTAAGACATATTAGAGCATGATTCAATAACTTAGACATAACACATAAACCCATTAAACTCACACACATACATGGAAGTTTTCATTTGTCCTTTTCTTTGATGGTTTGATCAAGTCATAATATAAAATGAACCTTTCCTCCATGAATCCAACATTCTTGCTATATGAAAGCTCCTAAACCATCTCTAAAATAAACTTGACACCTTCAAAAATATAATAAACATACCTTAAAATCTTGACAACACACCTACAATTTCATACCTCAAACCACACATGCTACCCCTTCACACCATGCTTCATATGGGTGGTTATGCCTCTAAGAATCCTAGTAGAGACATACATCTTCATGAAGAGTCTAAAAATAGCTTGAAGAGGTTCCATGACCTCTTAAATACATGAGAATCACCTTTTATTCCTTCCTTCTAATCAGGGACCTGTAATTCTTCTTTCTTTACATCAACATCTACTCTAGGTGGTATGACATTTCTCATTCTTGGCTCCTACATCTGTCTCTTGCCTCTTCTCTTGCATTCTAAAAATTTGAAACATCTTAGTTTTCCTTGAAATACCATAACAATCCCTAGCAACATGTCCAATCTTGTTGCAGTTATAACACACAATTGCATTCTTACCTCTAGGACCTTCATTCTTCCAATTTTGACTTGTTCATAGAGACAATACCTAGCAGTATGACCCTTTTCTCGACAGGTTGTAGAAAATTACATTCCTTGATTTCTCACCTCTACTATCCCTCCATGGGTGGTCATATTTGAAAAGATTCCGACAATCCTTTACTCTATGCCCAAATCCATTATAAGTATAACAATAACCATTAAAGTTTTTTCTATATCTTGATGCATTAGGTTTCCTAAATGACATTGTCTTCACATTTTCTTTGAATTTGTTCTCCTTATGTTATTCTTTAGTTTTTGGACCTTCAATATCCTTACCTATAAAACTATCTTCTTGCATCACTTATTTTCCTTTTGATCATCCTTGAATCCCAAACCTATTTTTTCCCTTCGGATCTCTCGATTTTCCAAAATGTCATCAATCTTATTGATACTCTTTTAAAATTTATGGAATGAATTATCCTTATTGGCTTCTTCAAAACTCTTCCCTTAAGAACATCATATATTATTCAAGTTTAGTGCATTCATTCTCTTTATCTTACATTTTTGTAACCAAGAAACTTATCTTTTCTTCTAACCTCTTGACTGTCTCATCTAGCTTACCTTTCGACCAATGCTTCTCTTCAAGTTCATGGATCTTACCTTCCTAATATTTAAATAATTCTTTTAGCTTATTTTTTATCTTCTCAAAATTCTTCATCTCTACTTGAACATACATAAGCTTAGTTTCTATGTCATCTTATTCTTCTTCTATCTTAGAATGAATGAATGATTCACTAAAAACTATGGAGTCTTCTTTCTTAGAGATCATAACATCATTTTCCATGAATAAGACCTCATCACCAACATCATCATTCTTAGATTCAGAATTAGAATCATAGGTACCACAATAACTACTTGCTTCAAATGAAAAATCCTCTTCCTTTGAGTAGAAACTCTTCTTGAACTTCTTCTTGTTGTCAAACTTCTTGAAATTATTCTTTCCTTTATCAAACCTATGAGTCTTCTTGTCATGGTCTTCATCATGTTCATTATCATCATCATCTTCATCCTTGTGCTTATGAGGGAATTTGTTAGCAAAATGACCTATTTTACCACAATTAAAGCATTTAAAAATAAAATTTCCTATGTACTTGAACTTGGTGTCGAGTATTTTAGAAAACATGGAAATCAGTTCATCATCATCAATATCAAGGGCAAGACCACCATCATTATAATTCTTATCATTTGAATTCTTCTCAGTCTTGAAATCAATATCCTTCTTGATAGGTTTAGAGTCAATAATCCTCATCTCATATGTAGTCAAGATGTCATGAAGCTCATCCATCAACATAACCTTAAAATCTTTGGCTTCCTTAGTAGTAGAAACTTAATGATTAAACTTAGGAATTAGAGACCTTAATACCTTTTTAACCACTACTTCTTCTGTTAATTTTTCACTTAAACCTCTCATGGAGTTTACAAATTGATAAACTCGATTAAATATGTAGAAATTGATTATTCTTGTCTCATCTTTAGGCCTTCAAATTGATTTTAGAAATTTTCAAGCTTTGCCATCCTTACTTTGGAATCTCCTTCATATATGACTTTTTCTCCCACATTCTCTTGGTATATGTACAATTCATAACATTCACAAGTTCTGATTTAGGTAGACCACACATGATTGCATTCATTTCCATATAAATGTAACTACTAAGCTTCTTGTTTGGAGTGTTGGTTAGAGGAGTTTAAGGAAATGTATACCCATCTAACACATGTTTCCAAATGTGAATACCTAAGGACATGATGTGAGTCCTCATCCTGATGCTCCAAAACACATAGTTTTTCCATCAAACAAGGGATACTTGCTGGAAGAATTTCCACTCTACCGACTCACTATTTTTATTGGTTAAAAAGATCTCATTTAAGTGATTACACTTCTTCAAAAGGACCTTGTCTGATACCAATTGTTGGAATGACAATGAACTAAGAGGGGGGTGAATTAGTTCTTCAAAATATTTAACCAATTTTAATCAACTTGCATAAACCATTAACCATTCAAACTTTATTTTATGTGATATTAACATCATGCAACGATCATTCATATAAGCATAAACAAGAGAGATTACACTTGAAAACAATATTTAATGTAGGAAAACCTAAAGGGGAAGAAAACCCATTGAAACTTTTGATTATATTACAAAAACCAAAATGCTTGCATGAATATGACACATCACATAAGATATTTTTAGTGAGGCACCAATCCCATAAGGAGCACCGAAACCTTTTAGCAAAACATCAACCATGAAAGGAGGATAAAAATACCTAAGGTGATCAAGAACCAACTAAATTACCTAAATATTAAGACCATTGAACAAATGTTGTTGTTACAAATTATAGTGATCACAATTTCAGCTCACACACCTCAAAACCTTCTTCAAACACACTCTCTCCTACTTCACTCAATTATTCTTCTTCATGGGCTGATTACATAAATTGCCCTTGCTACTTTTCTTTTCAACACTCAAAAATTCATACACACTCTCAAATCTGTATTGATTCCCTTAAACCTCCTTCACTCTCTCTCTTAGGCTCACACTTTTCCCCTCTCAACCTACTAGTTCAAAATGACTAAATACATGCACTTTATAGATATGACTCAAATCCTAAACATAACTAAGTCAGCCATGACCATTAAGGTTAGTCATAATAACTCCAAAATAAATATACACACTCATATAAATTCACATGAAATATCCATATGGTTCAACAATGCACCAAGACAACTATAATTCCCAACTAGGCCTAAGGCTAGTTTCCCCTTAGCCGAGAAATCCTTGACCTCCAAAGTATTCATAAAAACATTTCACACCTCCAAATGATCCACACATGTCAAACAAGTCCTAAAAAATCATTAAAAATATCAAGGACTTATACACCATTAAATTTATTCAAGTCACCACCGAGCATGTTATACCTCATGACCCAACTCTCAATGCTAATAGAACAACTTGTCCTTCCAAAAACACATACTTCCAAGTAACTAGTTTTAAAAAATTGACCTTATTTCATCCTTTATGACACTTTAAATATATATAAATGCATGGAATAGGATAAAATTCATCCCTATTAACTCTCTAATGGATAGCCATAATCAACTAAACCAAGATATTGCTCTTCCGAACAATCTTTATACCCAAGCAATGCTGTCCCGAACTGGTCGAGACTAGGTCAACTTGTGACCTCAACCACACCATAAAAACTAACCTAAAATATAAAACAATTAATCCAAAACATCATATAGTATGTCTAAAACACCTTCAATTCAATGAATCATCATCACAAGGTTCACAAGTGCCCAAGAACATCCAATCTCCATGACTTCTAAAACTATATTTTAGGCCCAAAACCATTCTTCCTAGATTTCCTTGTGTAGAAAAAAAAATTACTTCACCAAGCACTAAAATCAATCCAAAAATGTAGCATTTCTCCCTAAAACTCATAACAAAAATTTAGTGATAGGTCTAATGGAAAATATGAGAGAAAATTATTCCTTCCTAAAAACATGCAAATTCAAGTGGGACCCACCTACAAATCATGAAAACAAACCACCACAATATAAATATTAGATAGTTATATTTTTCCTCAAATTTCCACATTTGATGATTCAATCCATTCTAGGATCAAACCAAGAATATTTCATCCATCGCTAATGACGGGGGTTTAAGAAGGGTTTTGACCAATATATTTTCTTAACAATCATTCATAAATGTTAAGACCTAATTTGATATCATTACAACTATAAGATATTCTTGAATCATTTCCTAAACATCGTTGAAATGATTAGGGTCCCATTCAAACCTTACACATGTCATCCAAGTCAACTTCTCTCACTTCAAGCTAAGAAACATTCATTCTTGAGCTCGATAGGACTCAAAATCTCATAACTTGCAAAATATTCATCATAGGACTATGATTTTTTTCCCATAGTACCATGAAAACATATACTAACATATAAAATTCTCACCTTATCATAAATAAATATACATCTCATCAAACAATAGGACTTTTCCAGCTAGGTCATAGGAAATAGATCTAGTTCAGACCTAAATAATGCATAAACCACCACACATTTGCTTCCAAAATATTAAAAATGATCTAACACACTTGAAACAACATGTATCACACCTCTTAATGCTTTCATGAGACCACACTACTTTTTAACACACCTTCATGCTTCATTAGGCCTCCAAGCACCTAGACTAGGTCTAGATGAACACATGCAAACCATGATCAAAACTATACTTGTACTCTAAGAATCACATGAGTGTCTTAACACACTTTCCTCATACTCTACATGCCTTAACCATGCTCCTCAAGCTACCTAATTCCTTCATTCCATCTTATGAATAGGCCTCATGATTGGACCATCTCGACTAAGTAAATCTAATTGTTTCCATTCATGAACACTTGTGCAGACCATAATGACTATAAAACATCATCACATACCTGATCAAGCATCTAGTAAATCATCATAACACCCTATCATATCATCGTAATTCTTCTACAAGTCACCATCTACTCAAGAAACCATGCCTTACTAGGTGATCTTAATCATGACATCATGACCTCAAGCCACACCTTGTCTTGCCATGTCATCATCATTAAAACCTTTCTCTTGTACTCCTTACATAACCTTTTATCATTAATGAGACTTTTACATCAATGAAAACACAAGCACACACATGCCAACATAAACTTAAGTATGTTGTTAGCACCTCTAATACTTCCAATGCCAAGTTCCAAAGTAAACCTACTTTCAAAGGAAAAAATCATGACCCTAAGGTTACTTCTAAAGACACTATCAATGTTATTTCTCAACCTACTAAGATATAATTGCATCCTACAAGAAAAAAATTACATGATTACCTTATGCTTCGTACATAGTTTTAAAGAAATTACTTGAATGCAATCTCATGTCTCTCCCTCCACCATTTGAGGTTGATATGAGTAATACCCAAAGTAATATATTTGATGTTAATGCCTATTGTGATTACCATAGATGCATTGGTCACTCTACAAATTGATGTCTTAACTTGTGACACGTCATTCAAGACCTTATTCTTACTAATTCATTTGAATGGGATGAACCAACCTGGATATTCCACACATGTCAATAATAATGCTAAGTTAAAAGTATTCAATGACTCACTTCCTAAGCACCTTAATGATCCACATACCTAAGAATTTCATAGCACATATCTTAATGTGCCACCACTAACTTCTTATGATCACCCATTGGATGCTATGATTGGAACTATTTCTTTCACACCCCCTTCTACATGGGTCATTTATTTTGATGATTCTGATATAGACGACACACATATCTCTGATACACTATCTATTTCAGTCTCTATTCATTAGTTTCCTATTTAGTATGACTTGGTTACTCCACATCATACATATAACATTTGTACATGGACCTTACTTCAATATCTTTCTATATCTTTTGAGAGTCTTTCACCCGATTATGATCCACATTTTTGACACGTTACACTATCAATCACCGTTAGATATATCACTACACATTCTTCATTATTAGTTGCTAAATATATCACTAATGGGGTATTACATTTAGGTATCCCTTAGATATGTGATTTTATTTCTGTCCCATCCATTATTCATCAGTGCATCAAGTTTATTAGTCATTAGGAGGTTATCACTATCTGTGGTTTTCCTTTTAGGGATTTCTCTCCTCACGTGCCTTGCTCTTCCACATTTTCTATCCCACTTCCTAGCGTGTCTACATATATTCCTATTACTTCCCACTATACCATACATAGAACTAGTCCCCTCCATGATTCTTGTCTATATAAATAAGAACCTCCATTCCTCTCAAATCATCATTGGAATATTAAGGAATTTGTAGTGTAACTTTCCAAGTTTCCATTGAAATCACTATTGCATACCGTTATGTTATCTAATTGATCACCCAATCATATAACAATTCAAATTAATCAATCCCCATTATTCTTAGCTTACCTTCACTTCCATTAGGAATACCTTAGAGTAGCCAAAAATCAAAGAAATCCAATCTCTCATTAGGAACCAACAAGAATGTCACTCTAACCCACTCTTACGTTGGTCCAATATGAGGCTTCAAGGAGTTTTATGGGAATGTTTTCTTTCATTTTTATTATCTATTACTTTCTTTATTTTCATTTTCTCTTATATAAATTATGGCATGCCCAATGATACCCCCACAAATTCTTGAGAATATTTTATATCTTTGATATTGTTTTCATTTTTGTGTGTTTTTAAAGGTCATGACCATTTGTTAGGTCATTCCATAAGCTAGTTCAAGATTAGTTTACAAAAATAAGAGTTTTTATCCGTGTTATAACATTTTCTGTAGGTATAAGTTGAATTGTGTTTTTGTCACCCCCTTTGCACTCATATAGATCATGATCTACAATAGCATACTTTCTATTTCTTTTATTTTTGTATGTCTATGTTTCTATGACCTACCATGTGTTTTTGTTCTACTAGATGCACTTATGTTCAAGTCTTTACATTAATTTAATTTTTTTCTTGCATCAAACTAAGTGCATTTCCATTCAATTGTTTATGCCAATGTTATACATAGGTAAATTTGCATATAATTCCATGTGAATTTATATAGTTTAAAGGTGTGTTTCCATTCTTTTATATTCACTAGCATTATGTGTAAAAATTATGTTATTTTTAAAATTTCTACAATGTTTGTATTTACTCCCATACTATTTTTTAAAATTATGGAACTATTTTACAAATTAGTTCACATAAAAACAAAATCTAACACATCTTGTGATCATTGTTTTCTAACCAAGTTGTATTTCCCATAATCAAAATCATGTATGCTCTTCTCTCACACCCTTTTTGGGTGAACTTGAGAATCAAAAGCAATTAAGATTGCTATAATTATTTACTTATGCTTGTTTCATTTCTAATCTAACTTGTTTTATTTTCTAACATATCATTTATACAACCTAAACCACATATGCTCTTCTCTCGTGCCCCTTGGGTGAACTTGAGAATAAAAATACTTAAAGTTATTTCATGTGATCACTAAGTAAAATATTGTCAAGATAATAAAAATCATTCAAAAATAAATCAAACTACTAATACGTTTGCATGTAGGACCTTCTTGCTTCAAAAATTTGCTAATTTTTTTAATAAAAATTTAGGTATAGATTTGGTTTATGCTTGTTATTTTTGCACTCATCAAATTTGGAAAGAACTTCCATATTAAACAAGTAATACTTGTATTAGCACATAACGAAGTGGATTTCATCACCACTTAGCTACACTGATGATGTGGAATTAACTACCACGCACCAATCCTATTACATTGCACTAAACTTGAGACATATTCTCAAACAACATTCGACACTTTCCTTGCTTGTGTCCCCTACTTACAGTAAAGTTTTCATGACAGTTTATTGTGAGATCATGCCAAAAATAGTTATTACAACAAATTTTGTGGAATAATCCATGTAAATTCTTTAGGGAGAAATAATGACACCATTCAAATAAAATTCCCTCATTACCCTTCCACCTAGTCATAAAATCCATTATTCGAATGGTGATTCACTCCTCTAGAAGGTCTACTATTGATTAGGTGAGTTTCTTTTAGTATTCTAAGGATTCCTCGATGCTGATTTGGTATATCATGTATGGGATATATTGAAGGAAACATATATTGGAGTTATAAGATCCTTTACATTCATCCATTCCACGAAATTCTACTTGATTTAATTATAATAAACTTTACATTTCTCGACGGAATTTTCCCCTTTAAGACAAAATGAATCAAAAAGATCATTGCTTGCTTGTTTTTGTAAACATTACTTTGAATCAAAACTTGTAGATAAAAACTTGTGTTCCACAACAAAATCCAAATCAAAACCAATCTAATCCAATCAAAATCCAATCTACCCAATCCAAAACAAAGTCTTATCCTTTGGATACACACCCTTTGATCAAACTAGACTTGATTCCCTAAACACATTTATAAGTCCAAACCAAGAAAACATATCCACTATTATTCTTTGAGCTTAAAATTGTCCAATACTTATCAAACTTATCAAGCTTGTGAAAAATCACAAACCACCTTTCACTTTAGGTTCTTTCCTTTAGTACAATGGTGATTACTCACAACAAAATCCACAATATCTATGAGGACCTTGATAGAATCAACCCTCTTGGAAAAGACACTTTTGATGAAGAAAATGATGCAAGACAACCCAAAATCACTAAAGAAGAAAAAGATAAAATAGAAAAAATATTAAGACAAAACAAAAACCAACACCTTCTTCACATCCTAGAAATGGGAGAAAAGGTACCCTTGGATTTTAGTGAAGATAAATGGAAATATCTCCTAAACAAACCCGAATTAAGTAAAAATATAAATCCAACAATTCAACCAAAACATCCAACGAATCCTTGTTATAAAAATCCATGAGATGACACAATAACTTTCTCATATGGATTCTAAATTTACTGAAAAACACAAATGATGATGAAAAAGAATAACTTAGTCAAGAAACCGATGAAATCATGGAAACCATTAAACAAAATTTCAAATCGAGGTGTGAATATTAAATAACCACATTAAATTATATTTATAATATTTACTAAAACATTAATGTAAACTTAAATAAATATAGCAAACATTAAAAACACGAGAACACAAATTTAACGTGGAAAACCCCCTGGGGACCCACAAAGAATTAATTTCCATTTACTGAGAAACATTTACAGTCTAGACTTATCTCCCTCCTCACTTCTCTCCTTGTACAATTCACCTCACATGAATTCAACCAAATATGGCCCGTGACCATATTTAAATAACCCCAAGGGTTATGAACAATTAAGTGATGGGGTGTGTACCTTGGTTTAAAATTAATTAGTTATTAAATAACTAATAAAACATAATATAAAGTTTATATTAAATAATTAAGAATATTAAATATATTCTAAATTATTTAATTATAAACTAAACATTATAAACACTTAATATTATGTTCTAACACCCCCTTAATATTAAGTGGGGAACCATATGCCAACATTACCTATTTGTACAACAGGATTTACAAATCCATAAACCATTAGTGAAGGTTTAGGCTAGCATATCACTTTTGAAGGATTTATAACACCTTCATCATGCTCAAATTACCTTTTGGTACAAAAGGATTTGGAATCCATAAATCAGAAGTTATGATTTAGGCTAAGCATGATTTGTGAGACTACATCTCAGCTTTCTATATGCATATTAAAGAAAATAAGCATATTTAAGAGAAAGTAACACCAAGTAGTTTCAAATGAAAAAGATAATTTGATAGAAACATAATGATAAGGCTATGAAATAACAAAAGATAAATTAATGCATACAAATGGAACTTTGAAAATATCAAGCCATTCCTTCCTAAGTTGGATATGAATTCTAGATTGTAAGTTGCTCCTAAGATTACAAAGAAATCAAAAGATGGCTATCTCCCACAAGAGGGAACAATCTCTCCAATATGGCTAAATTACCATGTATGGATATTTATTTACTACTCTATGCAAAGAGTGGATGAATGAGAATGATCTTATCATATGCTCATTATAACACTAGTAAAAGTATGGTGTAAGTTTGGAAGGAAGGTAGTAGGTTCTTTATATAGCTTTCCAATTTGGGAGAAGCTAGAATCCTAATGAATGTGGGATAAAATATAAAGTATAATTAGAAGAGATAAACATGATTAGAGGAATTAATTAGTAATTAACAACTCATGGGAGTTGGAGATGATTTAATTAATCAACTAGGATTAATTAATAGGATAGGATAAGCTTAAAAATATATTTAGAGGTGATTTAGAGGGAAATATGTAGGATTTAGATGAGTTAAGAGGAGGATTTAATTAATAAGGTTTACTAATTAAATACAAGGTTATAAAGGATTAATTAATTAATAATAGTTAATTAACTAATTATAAAAGGATTATAACTAAGGAAGTGACCTTAATTGGCATCCGTAATGGGGGAAAGGATAGTTAATTAATGAAGTGTTGTTAATTGAAAGAAATGGAGGGGTATGTTGGTTAATTAGCAAGAAATCACGAATTATAACGAAAATGATGGGAAAGAGGATAATTAGTGCGTTTTAGTATTAAACTGCGTTGCAGGATTTTAGGTGTCTACATTTGCCCCTCTTCAGTAATGTAATGCAAGCAATTCCACTTCAAAGATAGTAAAAATTACATAAAAATAAATTTTGAAGGAGTGGAAGAAATATTATTAGAATGAAGGATTCCCCTTGAGTGTCGATGGGGTGATGAAAGAGGTCAATCGATGATCGAAAAGAAGAAGGAAAAAGAAGAGTCAACACAAACCTAATAGACGAGTGTGTAATTTGAGTGATTGGGATAGAAAATCTTGTGTTTCTTGAAAAATAGAAGAAACAAGGGCAGAGGGGGATAAATATAATCCCTATTGCCCCAAGTGGTGTTGAAGAAAATTGTGATATAATAAAATGGTGATGAATAAAAGTGGAGAGAATAAAATGGAGATAACTTTCAACCTTGCACGCTCATAAGCCACTTGTTATCATTATTTCTAAATGTAATCAATAAACCATCTAGAGAAACATTTTATTTGATATGAGGATATATTCAAAGCAACATACAAAATGTAATACAATACGATAAAGTAATCAAGTAGACCAACAAAGAAACAAGAACAAACAAACGTACTTAAACAAACACCATTCAAGACAGTTCTTCTAATGTTTTTGTTATCGATATTCAGTTCTAAAATGTTTGAGTAAATGAAAATGGTTAAAAATGGCACCCCAAGAAAGGATACATGTGAGGGGAATATACAGAGGATGTATAAGTGTTGGAATCCTAGAATATTGGCCAAGTATGAAGGCGCCTAGGTGCACAGGGTCCCAGTTATGAAAAGGTGCGCAAGGCAAAAGTTCACAAGAGAAAGGTTTAGGGAAGGACATAGCACACACAACATGTAAAAGGAGGCTCAATACTTAGTTAATTTAAGCACCTGGGGTAGAACATGTGAAAAGCACGATCGGTTGTGCGTGGATAAGATGTCACCTAAGCGATAGGTCGCCCAGAAAGAGCATGCCTTGGATGGAATATTTTAGAAGAACATCATGAGATAAACTTGAAAGCTCAGCCTAGAGAAGCATGATTACATGGACCAAATTCAACACTTGGCACTAGATCTAAGGATGCTAGAAGGTGAGTTGGAAGTGTAGGAGAATTATAAATACAAGTGTCTCATCGAGTAAAAGAGGACATGAAAAAGGAGTTGGATATACATAGTGAGTTTGAGAGATAGCATGAGCGAAGATCTGCAAAGATGTTGTGAGGACTGTTAATGGATAATTACATCCAGGAGAGAATGTCTTGGGCATGGAGTTGTAATTTTTCCTTCCATAGCTTAGTTACACAAGTCTAGTGAAATGCATGATTGCGGTCTTCTCTTTGTGACACTGTAAGGAATTAATGAATGTAATGAGGTTACCGATATAATATATATGTGAAATTAATGGTTCTAATGCATATTTCCTCTCTTCTAAGTTCTCTTTCCTTTCATGTTATGAATGAATGCTTGTGTAATTATTTCTATCATAATGTATGTTTTGGATTTTGTTAAAACACTCGCTTAGGAATGACCTGCAAGGATCTAGAGGACGTTCTAATCCCTATGGTTCTTGTATGTCTTAAAATCTTACACTAATCATAGATGATATTTCCCACTAAAATCAAATAAAAGAGAGACTCAAGTACCCACACGTGCTTCGGATGAGCACTCACCTTCCGATGGGTGATAGGCCGGTGCACATGGGGTTCCTTCGCTTTGTGATGGGAGTAAAAATGACTACATCTTTGTTCGTTGTCCGAGAGGTTGATGAGTTTGAATTTATGTGAGAACCTAGAGGAACATTTTTACATGATATTCCTCTAGCCATGAAGATATTGATAGTTACCATGAGTTTAGAGGTGCTCCCAATGGCCGGCTAAACCGCTCGAAAGTCCGGGTAAGGGAGCTTGGGTGGAGGAAGATGGTAGATATCATGACAGAAAAGGAGAGGGAAGAGAGTTGGCTCAAGTATAGTGAAGCACATGAAAGGGATATTGTTAGATGATGCAAGGCTACTAGTGTGATAGATCTATGGAGATAGACATTGTGGGAAGGAGTTGAGGTTCACACGGAGGATGTGGAACTTGAGCATTCTATGCTACCCCATCTTGGAAAGCGCATGAGGGAGACCCCTTCGGATTTTGGTGAGAGTTCATCACATGGAGAAAGGAGAGTCATTGGCACATATTTGAACCCACCCAATGACCGAGCCCTGGCACTTAGTTTTCCCAAACCAGGAAGAAGTGTTATTGACCTAGTTGATATTAGTGGAAGAGATAGATCTGCACCTAGGAGGTACAAATTTTTAGTTCCTTCTTCTGTGGCTGCACATATTCTAGTATTCATAGGAGTCTTTGGATAAGGTGTAAGTGTACAAGCTTTTGGTCTCACATCAGGGAGTGGCATGGGAAAAAGTAGTGGTAGTGGGGTGCTATCACAGACCATCAACACATAGTTTAGTGGGACCATGGGGGTGCTTGGCACAGCTCCTACAGGCCCTATTGGACCCAAAGTAGTTCTAGTGGCTTTGGAGGCATGGGACTTGGTGGACTTGGTGGATCGGATGGTGGAGGAAACACCGGAGGGAAACAAGGCTTAGGCTTGAGAGGACAGGACTCTAGCCACCACCTCAAGTATTCTTTGAAATGTCTCTGCATTTACCAAATTACAGTGGCATTGAGGATTCTATGGAACATGTTCACAAGTGTGAATTGCTATGGCACATGAAGGGTATCACAATCCTAGAATAGAAGGCTAGTCAGTTTATAACCACATTGTAAGGGTGCGTGCATAGCTGGTATAGGAAGTATGACCCTCATCAAATGGTGGTGGACTATATTACCTTAAAGAATGCATTCTTGGCAGAGTTCCACATTCTTAAGTTCAAGCAGAAGAGCATTAGTGCTTTGAAGGATATTTAGCAAGGAATGGCAGAGAGTGTGTGGGAGTATGATGCGTGCTTTAAAACTCTCTTGTCTAAATTATCATATGATATTCATCCTTCTCAGCATGCACAATGGTTTATTGGAGGATTGATCGCCCCTTTTAGAAGCACCTTGTCTCATAAAAATTTTGTAGGCCTGCGTGAAGTATTGTAAGCTACCCTACACGCCAAAGTTGTTGGTAGTATTGATACTAGAGTTAGCCCATTCTTGGAGGCTCAGATTGCTACTATGGAAAAATAGTTGGAAAAATTATCTATGAACATAGCCCATGAGACTCATAGTGGTTTATGGTGCACAAATTGTGAATAGAGGGACACGTTAAGGATAATTACCCCGAGGATGGTACGCACTATGACATTGGATTGTGAAATTTGTCATGGGGACCATGATGTAAGTAGATGTCCCTTGCTGCAGCGCGTGATCAGGAAGAATGTATCTTGTTATTACAAAATTTTCACCTCTATAACCCATGATACTAAGGACTGTAGGCTCATTGATCAGATCCATGAGGCCATTGATCATGGGGTGCGCTAAACCAACATTTCTAGTGGTTCCAAGGATAATGATCGCCATTATGAGGAGCGTGCAAAAGGAGGTGCGCATGGAAGAGGTTTTTGAGGAGGATTTTGTGGTCGAGGTAACCACAGAGGAGGAAGGAGTGAGTTCCCGCGTGGAACCTATTTCAACTATGGATCTACAAAACATTACAAGCGTGAGTGTCCTGGACCTATTACAAAGTGCTCATGGTGTGGAAAGAATCATAATTATGAGGAGTGCCCGAAATTATTTGAGAACATGAAACAAAAACACCATAAGGACAAGGGCACTGCAATGGTCAGTATTAAGAAGGTAGACATACAGTGGATGACCCGGGTAACACGGGATGAAGGTTTGGAACCTTTCTTGGTAACAAAAAGAGTAGAAATCGTGCATGTGAGAGAGGTGCCAAGACAGTAAAACCCTAGTTTTAAGAGAGGATGTCATTCATGGAAAATATCCAGACCCGCATCAAAAGGAGATATATCAGGACACCATGGATGTTATTTGAAGCTTACAAGGGGAGATCCAGTGTCTAAAGGAGCAATCCAGGAGGGAGGAACAAGGAAGGAGAGTTGAGGCACAAAATGATGACTTGGATGAGGTCAAGGAGGTGTGTAAAATGCTAAGGTAGGAGAATATCATTCCCTTCCTAGGATCTTGGTTGAGAGAGAAGGTACCACGCGCTGCCAAAGAAGAGTACAAGACATGTGTCTTGCACAAAAACCTTCCCCCTCACGGCCTTGACTATGACAAGGAGATTACGTTGAATGCAATTGTAGATAGATGGCTCCTCATTGATATCCTCATTGACATAGGCATGGAGGTTAATGTTCTCAATTTGGATGCATGGCATCAAATGGGGACACCTCCATTACAGCCATCTTCGAATGTGTTTTATATGGAAAACAAGACTAAGGCAATGCCCATTGGTGTCTTGTAGGATGTAGCTATTACTATCCAGGATCCAAGTTTCGGGACTTTGAAGTCTAGGCACTCATCGAGGTAGACAATTTCCCAACACTACTTGGGCATCATTGGTTTTACAAAACAATGCGGACCTTTGGTTCAGCAGACGGTACATCAGCTTTGAGAACAAGGAGGAGCGGGTCATTATACCCTTGGTTGATGGGAAGTCGACACCCTATATTGAACCATTGGGAGAAGAAGTTTTGGACAAGATTTATGTGTGCTCAATCAGAGACCCGAGATGATACACCCTACTAACAAGGTTATCCAGTTTGAAGATGCTCAGTGAGTGAGTGATACCACCAGTTTGGCATGTGACAATTAGGCACATGGAACTTACAAATTAATGGGATGGTAGTTGAGAAGGTCAGTGACAAAGGTAACATAGGCACACATGGTTAGGCACCTTGGAGGAAAAGAACTACTCAGGTATTCAGGAGGAGCCTTCCCTAAGATCTTTCTACAGGAGGTAGAATCTCAGTGGAAGGATGAGATGGAACGGAGGGAGATGTTAAGTTATGTCTTTCTCGGTACAACAGCTTGGTGGTGGGCCACACATCAAGAGAGCCTTTTAGAATGGCATGAGGTAAGAATTGCTCTCTCTGTTAGATTATCAAGGAGAAATGTACCCACCATCATCAAAGAGTACCATGGGAAGGAGCCCACCTCTTTCCATATCTAGGAGTGTGAACGGGTTTGGAGAGAATGCGCGGAAGATTTTCCACCATCCCTCTAGGTGCAAAAGTTTTATTATACACTGTAGGGTTATGCATGCACATGGTACATTCATTCAAAGACACACCGCCAGACAAGGAATTGGAAAGAGCTCATGGCTGACCTTAATCAAACCTTTGAGTATAGGAGTACCAAGCCATCGATTGATAAGGCCTTGCAAGGTATGAAGCACCTTAGCATGGGGGATGGTACTAGGATGGAAGATAGGCTGTTGGAATTACTAGGTGAACCAGGATTGGAAGTGCACTTTGAAGAAGAAGAGGAAGTAGAAGAGTTACAGCTTGAGCACACGTGTTTGGAAAAAGAGAAGGGAAAGTTGGTATATGTGATTGATGGAGAGGAATTAAAAATCTTAGATGTTATCCATTCTATAGGGACACGTGAGGTAGTGGATAGTGCAGATGCTCACATGCATGCCTACCATGAGCCTTTAAAGATGAAGAAAGTTAACATCAGTTCAAGAGAAGAACCTAAGGAATCTATTATTGGAGATTACTAGATAGAGAAGGAAGTATCAAAGATCATTGATTTGTTTTGTGATTTTGATTATTTATTCCCGTGCAGGTATCATGAGCTTAAATGTGTTCACGATTCCTTGGGGAGATGAAGATAAAACTAAAGGATGGTACACACCCAGCTAGGAAAGGCCCTACTAGATGAATCCCAACTCAAGTGTGAAGGTAAAGGAGGAGATAGACAAAATGATAGCTTCGAGATCATTGAGGTAGTGGAAGAATTGGAGTAGATAAGTACAATGGTAATCATCATCAAGAAGGATGGGCATATTAGAATTTGTGTGGATTATAGGAATTGAATGTAGTTTGTTTCATTGATCCATTTCTGACCCCCTTCACTAAGAAAATTTTGGAAGGAGTCATGGGCACAAAATCTACTCCTTTACAAATGGATTTTTAGGGTACCACCAAGTCCAGATTGCAAAGGAGGACTAGAGAAGACAAATTTAGCCACCGAGTGGGGAAGTTTTGCATATATGGTCATGCCCTTTGGATTGAAGAATGCACCGCTGTCTTTTCATGGATAATGGTGTAAGCATTCCAAGACTTCATCCATAAATTTCTTCAGGTCTATCTAGATGATTGGATAGTATATGGTCTAGTTAAGGACCATTGTGAAAATTTGTGGTTAATGTTTGAGAGGTGTAGGTAGTTGAGGATATCCTTCAACATTAAGAAGCATGTGTTTACTACACCCTTTGGGACTTTATTGGGACATATCATATTTAAGGAGGGCTTCTATAGTAGATACCGCTAAGGTTGCAGCTTATTGTGGGGTTAAGGGAGCCTACTAGCTAGAGTGAAGTGCGCAGATTCCTTGGGCATACGAGCTATTACAAAAAGTTCATTAAGGAATATGCCAAGATCACCGTGCCATTAGAGGATCTACTTACACATAAAATTTCCTTCCATCGGGGAGAGGCGCAACAAAGGGAATTTGATACATTAAAAGATAGGATTATTACCGCACCTATTTTACATTTTCCCTCTTGGGACAAGCCCTTTCATGTTCATGTAGATGCCTTAGGGACTGCCATTGGAGCAAAGTGCTTACACAACCAGTGAGGGATCATTGATCATCGTCTCTATTTTGCAAGTAGGAAGTCGACACTAGTGGAGCAGAATTATACCACATTCGAGCATGCAGCATTGTCAATGATCTATGCAATCTTCAAGTTTAGAAAGATCTATTAGCAAAACCCTTTGTGTTCTACATCGACCACATGGCATTGAAATATTTACTAAACAAGATTGTTCTACAAGGATACATATCTCAATGGGCGTTGTTGTTTCAAGAGTTTGAATTCACTATTTTAGTGAAACATGGAAAAATAAACTATGGGCCTAATCATCTGTCAAGAATTGGTTCAGGGGAGGACGCACAGAGTATTGAGGAAGTAATGCTAGATGTGCAACTATTTAGATTATAATGCGCGCCCTCAGATTTGGAAGAGATTGCAATACTTTTAAAGTAAGGTGTGGCACTGGATGGAATGAAGACATTGGAAAAGAATCAGTTGGCCATATGCGTCGTGCCCTACATGTTAATCAGTGGAGACTTATACAAATTGGGATGTGATGAAGTTTTGCGCATATGTGTCTTAGAGCATGAGTGCCTGGCCATCATGGAGGAAGCACATAGAGGAAGTGCGGGTGGGCATTATGCAGGTGATGCCACCGCAAGTAAGATATTAATGGCAGGTTTGTGGTGGGAAACCTTTACAAAGATTATAGAGACTATTATAAAGCTCGTGACCATTTGTAGCACATTGGCAAACCAGAAGGAGAGATGAAATTCCTTTATGCCTTATTCCTAGCACAGAGCCTTTTAAAAAGTGGGCGATAGACTTCAGAGGACCTATTGCACCAATAGTGCGTAGGAGGACTGGGTCATGTTATGTCATCACTTGCATGGATTACTCGACAAGGTGGGCATAGGAAGCCCTAACTAAAGACTCGCACGACAGAAATAGTACCAAGGTTCTTATGGGAGAACATTATCACGAGATATGGATGCCCTTTGAGTTTGACTAGTGATAGGGGTACACATTTTTTGAATAATACCATGAGGATCATGTTATCAGAGTTCATGGTGGTGCATCACAAGACTATGCCCTATTAGCCACAATAAAATGGAACCGCGAAAGCATTCAACAAGATACTAAGTCATACCTTGACTAAAATTTGTGATGTTGGAAGACAAGATTAGGATGAAAAATTATTGGCGATTGTGGGCTTACAAGACAACGTATAAAAAGGCTAAATAAATCCACACCATTTCAATTGGTGTTTGGTGCAGAAGTTGTTTTGCACGCCACTTGAATTTATGTTGCCTTCTCTCGTGAATAGCACGCAAGAGGGTTAGCTGATGAAAAAGCACTAGAAGAAAGAATTGATGAGTTAATGAAACTGGATGACAGATGATCACTCACCTGATGGAGCCAAACAATGGAAAATGCAAAGCAAAAGGCTTGGCATGATCACCATATTAGAAACAAGAAGTTTGAGGTTGGGTAGATGGTGTTACTATATGATTCTAAGTTTTTGCACCATCCTACGAAGTTGAAATTCCATTGGTTGGGTCCTTACACAATCTTGTACATCCTTGATTCAGACGCATGATAGTTATAAGCACTGGATGGGACAAAGTTTCCTTGACACTTCAATGGGAGTAGGTCAAGCCCTACTATAAATAGGTCTACCTAGTGTGTGTAAATAAGACATTTTGATAGTTAGTTCGTAAGTTTCCTTTATGCATTTTTCCTTTCTTGTGTTTCCCTTTCACATTTTTGTTTTGTTTTGTGCCTTGGGCATCAGTAACATTATTACTATTTTTCAAGAATGTGTTATTGTGAAGAGGACCACACATTTTTGTAAGTGTGTGGTGGAGGAAGGTGAAGAAGCATGTGATTAAAGTATCAAGGAAGTTGTGTTGCAAAGCCTTGTTGAGTAGCCGGGTTAAAAGAGGTATATAAATAGAAAAGATAAAATAACGATTCATGCTGTGGTAAAGCTACTTAAAGATCCCATGTACTAAGGATGAGAAAGCACATTTGAAAGCAACACAAGGTAGGTGAGAGCAAGGATTAGGATAGAAGAAGTGCCTTCGCACGGGTTATGCGATGCAAGAGTCTCTTATCGTTGGAAGAGTTTTCGTGTAGGTTGGGCGCTTAAGTGAAGACACTCGAAGATGGGATTTGTTTGAAAAAATGCATTAAATGAATAAAGTATGGTGGTAGGTGAAGTAGCATTTAATGTTTAGAAAAGAGAAAAACTATATTTGGTCAGGAACTCTCATTTTTACTTTGTGAAATAGAAGAGTTTGAGATATAAGCGAGTTCTATAAACTAGGGCTTTCAGATTCGATCGAGTGAAGGAATATCTGTGAGATTGAAGCAGATAGTTTGAGTTTGTGAACTAGAAGGGGTTACATGGGCATGGAAAGAGTGAAGATGCATTGTTTTGTGAATATTTTCATCCCAGTTAGGGTTTGACAAACTAGGGCACGGGTTCAGAAGAGTTGTATCATGGATTTAAAATAGGAGGATTGGAAGAAGTAAGACAGAGTAACAAGAAGAGAATACGAGTGATAAAAATACCTCGACCATGGCACCCAAGAAAGGAAAGGGAAAAGCCAAGGCTAAACAACCAAAACCCGAGGTAGACACAAATGAAGAATGGTATGTAGAGATGTAATACCTAGATGGGGTGATGATGGGGAAGGAATGGGAATCCCACCTAAGAAGTGTACCTTTTAGTGACTATAATCACTACATGAACACAATAGAAAAGGAAATGGCATTGGAATTAGTACGTCCCACCAAAAAATGAACACCTGAGGGTTTTCCTATATACGATGACGATGTTAACGTTAAAATGGAGAAGGTAGGGTTGTTACAACTCTACGAATTTCCTTATTTTGGAAAGCCAAAGCCCTTGTCATGGGTACATGAATATTATTTCCACTTTTCAGGGCACAAGATGCGCGTGACTCCCTGACTGATCTCATAATTTACAGGCCTCATATGTGAGGAAGATAGCTTGGAAGATGACCTTGGTGACAAGGAGGCTATTCAAGAGACCATCACAGAGTATGCCTACAAGAAGGGGTCACGGTACTATAAAATTTTAGACATCAAGGACCCCATAATGAAAATTACCACACATTTGGTGACTAATCTAAATGGCCAGGAGAGGTGGACGTCGGTAAAAAAACCTTGGCTACATGTCTATAGGAAGATTCAGACAGGAACCATATATAACCTATCCGCATAAATCACAGAGGAAATTATCAGGCATGCATGAAGGAAGGGGACAGATCCTCTTCGTAACGTCTTTCTCACCATTGTATTCATGGAGATTGGGGTGCTTGATGCATCGATAAAATTTATATGGGAGTACCCCACCAAGGATCCTTCACCCATGAAGAGGTTTGAAAAATATTCTTGCAATACAATGACAGCACCCCACAAGGCAAGGCTATAGAAATGGTACACGCAACTAAGAAACACATTTAGTGCAGAGTGGAGAATCCTCGAACAACTCCCAAAGACCCACCAAGGAGAAGCTGAATTCACGGTTTATCAAAGACTCACGCCCGGGAAAATTCAAGCTAATAGACGAATCATGGAGCCCTTGCTATAAGCTTCCCTTTATGCTCACTACTTAGTACTTCCAAGCGGGGGTGAATAGATTTAAGAAGTCAAAGAAGCTAAGGCTAGAGTTGGGTATTCGGACTAGGAACATAGGGAGATGAGGAATAAGTTGAATTACCATGGTGGCAAACATGTGTATGTGGAAAAGTACATGTCACACGAGATTTAAATGACAAGGACGATGATGCTACCCATAGCTAGAGGATCCGCAATGGTCGTGGTACTTGCACATAAGGCTGAAGTTTGAGAAGGGTGTGTATCCGGAGAATGAAGTCTCCATACCCCAAGACACCTCGGGAAGAAGAAGCAAGTGTCCAAGAAAATAGGGAGAGGAGAAGAAGAAGCACAAATTGTGCATACTTCTCAAACAATGAGCATGCCATCCACGAGCACTAAGCCAAGAACTTACATACAGAGAAATAAGTCTCGGGTGAAGGAAATTATGCCAGAGGTAGAGGTGCCTAGGTAACCCATCTCTAAGGAAGAATCAACTGAGGAAGAAGATAAGGCCGAATCCCCTTATCGTGTCTCAGAAAAATCAAAGGGTGGATAAGGAAGTTGACTGAGGTGACCAATAGCTTGGAAAAATACTAGGGGAGAAGGAGAAGATGAGGGTGAGGGAGATGACAAAGCAAGGAAGAAGAGGCAGAGAAAGACCAGGATCCACATGTCTTTAGTGTCTATGACTCGGAAGAGAAGAGTGGAGATGAGAAGCAGGAGTTCATATTCACGCGATGCAAGGGCACATAGGATGAGGAAGACACTAAAGACATGAAGGAGGATGAGGAGGTTTCTAGGGAGAAACAGGGAGCCATAAGTTTTACGAAGGAGCAGATCACTGAGGTGGTAGAAAGAGAAGCACAGAGAATGATCAAGGTCCTGGTAGACCAAGAGTTGGAGCACGGCGTGGACATAGTGCTAAAGGAGGGGAAGGAGGAAAACATTGAAAAATAACATGATAGCCTACGAGCCCCGCTCTGACAATAAGCTTCCCTAAAGGTGCACGATCGGGCAAAAGAACTCTTGATGTAGAATAAATACCAAGAATGGGCTATGTTGATGACACAAGGAAGGTGTTACACACATGTTTCCAAAGCATTGTACCCACGGAAAGGCTCATAGCCATGGGGTCTTTTGAGAAGGACGACATGTACCCCATAACCAAGAAGATGCTCTCTTAGGTGTTCGAGTCCCACGTTGATGAGCCAGACTTCAAAGTCTGCCAAGGAGCACTCATCACATTGCCAGAATCTAAGGGGGTCAATCCCTTAGTGAATTCTCAGGATCTCTCAGACAAGCAAGTCTGCAATGCACTTAATAAGGTCACGGTCAAGACCGAGGCTAGATTATTCATGTGCAACAACAGGATCAAAGTGTTGGACGTGAAGTTAGGAAAGAAGGAAGAAGAACTGGAAGAGAAGGCCAAGAGCTTAAAATAGGAAGAAATGATCAGTGCATTGTTAAGGCGCGAGTTAAAGGAAGAGAAGGTAAATGTGTAGGAAGTTAACAAGAAAATAGAGTCTATCAAAGGCACCATCCTTCTAAAGCACCTGACTTACAACCACCCGCACTGAAGTACTTGTCCTTCCTGGAGTGTATAGAAGATCTAATGTGCGTCCTCACTATGGAGAGATGACCAATGGCCCTAGAATCTATAGAAGAAGTGGTTGCACGCTTTAAAGAGGAGGACAAGTTGAAGGTGGTAGCACTTGTTTCCGAGTACAACCAGTTACTCACGGAGATTAAGATCACTACCGAATCTGTGGAGTCCGTATATGATACATGCGTAGACAGAGATAAGGTGGTGAGCTCCTTGGTCACCACACTTGAAGCAGAACTAAAAGAATTCCAAGAAAAGAACAAGGGGAACATGGCGGAGAGGGACAAGGTTATGGCTGAAGTAGAGAAGAAATCATAGGCAATTAAGGCTTTAAGGAGCTCAATTAAGGCCCGGCTAAAGGAACTATACCCCCAGATCACTAGAAGGATGGATAAACTTGAGGACCTGGGAAAAGAGATGGAGTGGATTATGGAAATTTTGGGCACCAGGAGTTGGCCCGAGTTTTGATGAAATGTGCACTGGTGGGTGACCTCCGCTAAGGCACAGGCGAGGTCAAAGTATGGAATAAGCTAGAGGCAGACCTTTGGAAAGATTTTCCTAGCTTGTTGAATTGATGTCCCCCCCATTCTTCATTCTTTCCCGATTCTTTCATTCCTTATTATTTTTGTAAAGTGTAAGACTATTCATTGGTTCCCTAGATAGCAGGCATCTTGGTCAAGTAAAATGTTTCGAGGATAGAGAACAGGCGTAGTGTGGGTGATGTTAGACCCCTAGAATATTGGCCAAGTATGAAGGTGCATAAGCGTGTAAGGCTCCTGAAGCTTATGAAGAGGCAAGCAAGGTAAAAGCATGCAAGAGAAATGTTTAGGGAAGCACATAGCAGGTGTGACATGCAAAAGGAGGCTCGGGACTTAGTCAATTTGAGTGCCTATGGCGTAACACGTGAAAATCATGATCAGTTGCGTGGATAAGATGTCAGCTTGGTGATAGGATGGCCTAGGAAAGAGCATGCCTTGGATGTAATATTTTAGAAGAACATCATGAGATAAAGTGGAAATATCATTTAAGGCATCTCATAACACACTTGGCACCGTATCCGAGGATGCCGGAAGGTGAGTTGGGCAGCGTGTAGAAGAATTATAAATACAAGTGTCTCACGAGTAAAAGAGGACATGACAAAAGGAGTTGGATATACATAGAGAATTTGAGAGATAGCATGAGTGGAGCTCAGAGAGATGTTGTGAGGAATCATAATGGATAATTGCATCCAGAAGAGAATATATTTGGCATGGAGTTGTAATTTTTCTTTTGATAGCTTAGTTACACAAGTCCAGTGATATGCATGACTGTGGTCTACTCTTTGTGACACTCTGTAATGAATCAATGAATGTAATGAGGTTACCGATATAATATATATGTGAAATAAATGCTTCTAATGCATATTTCCTCTCTTATAAGTTCTCTTTACTTTCATGCTATGAATGAATGCTTGTATAATTCTTTCTGTCTTAATGCATGTTCGGATTCGTTAAAACACTTAGTCAGAATGACTACAAGGATTTGGAGTCGTTTTGAGCCCTATGGTTCTTATATGTCGTAATTTCTTACACTAATCATAGATGATGTTTCCCACTAAACTCACATAAAAGAGAGACTCGGCACTGCGCGCGTGCCCTCGGTGAGTGCTTAGCTTTTCCTAGGTGATTGGCCAAAGATGCATGGGGTTCCTTCATTTTGGGATGGGAGTAAAAATGACTAAATTTTGGTTTTGTTACTGGCGGAACGGGACAAAGTATTGGTAGTGGGGCACTATCACGCTTTTTTAGACAAGATTCTATTGGCAACACCCTTTGTGTTCTACACCGACCACATGGCATTGAAGTATTTAGTGAACAAGCCTATTCTACAAGGACACATATGTTGATGGGTGTTGTTGTTTCAAGAGTTTGAATTCATTATTTTAGTGAAACCTATAAAAAGTAACTATGGGCCTGATCATCTATCAAGAATTGATTTAGGGGAGGATGTGTAGAGTATTGAGGAAGTAATTTCAGATGCACAACCTTTATATTATGGCGCGTGCCCTCAAATTTGGAAGATATTGCAATATTTTTAAAGCAAGGTGTGGCAATCGGATGGAATGAAGACATTGGAAAAGAATCAGTTGGCCATATGTTCCACGCCCTACATGTTAATTAGTGGAGACTTATATAAATTGGGATGTGATGAAGTTTTGCACTGATGTGTCTTAGAGCATGAGTGCCTAGCCATCATGGAGGAAGCACATGGAGGAAGTGCAGGTGGGAATTATGTAGGTGATGCCACCATGCGCAAGATATTAATGGTAGGTTTGTGGTGGGAAACCTTATACAAATATTCTAGAGACTATTGTAAATCATGTGACCATTGTCAACGCATTAAAAACTAGAAGGAGAGATGAAATGCCTTTGTACCTATCACTAGCACAGAGCCTTTTGAAAAGTGGGCGATAGGATTTGTAAGACCTATTACACAAAGCAAAGGCGTGAGGACCGGGTCACAATATGTCATCACTTACATGGATTACCTAACAAGGTGGGCAAGAGGCAACCCCAACTAAAGACTCGCACACCAACAACAATAGCAAGGTTCTTATGGGAGAACATAATCACGAGGTATGGATGCCCTTTGAGTTTGACCAAGTGATAGGGGTATGCATTTCTTGAATAAGTCTGTGAGGATCCCGTTATCGAGTTCATGGTGGTGCATCACAAGACTATGCCCTATCACCCACAAGAAAATGGAACTCGCATGAAGCGAACAACAAGATACTAAGTCATACCCGACTAAAATTTGTGATATCGGAAGACAAGATTGGGATGACAAAGTATTGGCATTATTATGGGCTTACATGACAATATATAATAAGCTAAATAAATCCGCACCATTTCAATTGGTGTTTGGCACAAAATTTGTTTTTCCAATTGAATTTATGTTTCCTTTCTCGTGAATAGCACACTGAGGAGTGTTAGCCGATGAAAAAGAGATGGAAGAAAGAATTTATGAGTTAATGAAACTAGATGAGAGTCAATCACTCACCGATGGAGCTAAATAATGGAAAAGGCAAAGCAAAAGGCTTAACATGATTGCCATATTAGAAACAAGAAGTTTGAGGTTGGGCAGATGGTGTTATTATATGATTCTAAGTTTCTACACCATCCTGGGAAGTTGAAATTCCATTGGTTGGGTCCTTACACAATCTCGTACATCCTTGATTTGGGCACGTGCCAGTTACAAGTACTAGATGGGATGAAGTTTCCTAGACACTTCAATGGGAGTAGGTTGAAGCCCTACTATAAATAAGTCTTCTTGGTGTGTGTAAATAAGGCAGTTTTGCCAGTTAGTTTAGGAGTTTCCTTTATGCATTTTTCCCTTTGTTGTGTTTCCCTTTCACGTCGTTGTTTTGTTTTGTACCTTGGGTGTCGGTAACCTTTTTGCTATTTTTGGAGAATATGTTATTACGTAGAGGACCATGCATTGCTTTAAGTTTGGGGTGGAGGAAAGTGAAGAAGCACATGATTAAATTACCAAGGAAGTTGTGTTGAAAAGCCTTATTGAGTAGCCAGGTTGAAAGAGGTATATAAAGAGAAAAGATAAAAGAATGGTTGGTGCTGTGGTAAATCTACTTGTAAATCCCACGTACTAAGGAGGAGAAAATTCATTTGAAAGCAACATGAGGTAGGAAAGAGCAAGGATCAGGATAGAAGAAGTGCCCTTGGCATGGGTTACACATGTGTAAGAGTCTCCTGTCAGGCTGGATTGGTTGCACGCCAGAAGGTAGGAAGATTTTTCACACAAAGTGGGGCGTAAGTGAAGGCATCAAGATGGGCTTTGTTTGAAAAAACAGCATTAAATGAAAAAAGTATGGTGGTAGGTGAAGTAGCATTTAATGTTTAGAAAAGATAAAAACTATAAGTAAAGGGTCGAGGAACTTTCATTATTACTTTTGTAAATAGAAGAATTTGAGATATAAACAAGTTCCATAAACTAGGGCTTTTAGATTCGATCGAGTGAAGGAAGATCTATGAGATTGAAGTAGCTAGTTTGATTTTGTGAACGAGTAAGGGGTTATACGGGCATGGAAAGAGTGAAGAGGCACTGTCTTATGAAGATTTTCATCCCAGTTAGGGTTTGAAAAACTAGGGTATGGGTTCGAAGGGTCAGATCACAGATTTAAGATCAGAGGATTGGAAGAAGTAAGACAAAGTAACAACGATAGAATAGGAGTGATAAAAATACCTCGACGATGGTACCCAAGAAAGGAAAGGGAAAATCCAAGGCTAAACAACCAAAACCCGAGGTAGACACAAATGAAGAATGGTATGCAGAGATGCAATACCCAGATGGGGTGATGATGGGGAAGGAATGGGAATCCCACCTAAGAAGTGTACCTATTAGTGACTATAATCACTGCACGAACACAATAGAAAAGGAAATGGTGTTGGAATTAGTATGCCCCACCAACGAACGAATACCTGAGGGTTTGCCTATATATGATCATGATGTTAAGGTTAAAATAGAGAAGGCAGTGGTTGTTGTAATTCTATGAGTTGACTTATTTTGGAAAGCCAGAGTGCTCGTACTAGTGGTTGATGTCACAGTGCACAAAAATTACTTCCACTTTAGAAGGTTGCAAGATGCGCGTGACTCCCTAGCTGATCTCACAATTTATAGGCCTCATATGTGAGGGAGATATCTTTGAACATGACCTTAGAGATAAGGTAGATATTCAAGAGACCATCACCGAGTATGCCTGCAAGAAGGGGTCATGGTACTATGACATTTCAGACATCAAGGACCCTGTAATGAAAATGGCCACACATTTGGTGACTAAGTTGAATGGCCAGGAGAGGTGGATGCAGGTCAACAAACCTTGGCTACATGTCTGTAGGAAGATTGTAGAGGGAACCATATACAACCTATCTACATACATCACAGAGGAAATTGTCAGTTACGCAAAGGAAGGGGACAGGATCCTCTTCGGAAATGTCTTTCTCACCATTGTATTCATAGAGATTGGGGTGCCTGACGCATCAAAAAAATTGTATGGGAGTACCCCGCCGAGGATCCTTCACCCGCGAAGAGGTTCAAAAATATGTCTCATGATACAATGACAACACCCCATAAGGTGAGGTCGAGAAATGGTACACGTGCTCGAGAAATGTGTTTAGGGTAGAGTGGAGAATCCCTAAACAACTCCCAATGGCCACCGAGGGAGAATCAATTCACAGTTTATCAACACTACCGCCTAGGTAGATTTAAGTCGATGACGAATCATGGAGCCCTTAGTGCAAGCTTCCTTCACGTTCACTACTCAAGACTTCCAAGCAGGGTGAATAGATTTAAGAAGTCAAAGAAGCTAAGGCTAGAGCTAGGTAGTCTAGACCGAGAACATAGGGAGATGAGGAAGAAGCTGAATTACCCTAGTGGCAAGCACACATACGTGGAAAAGTACGTGTCACACAAGATTCAAATGACAATGCCGATGATGCTACCCATCGTTGGAGGATCCGTGATGTGCATGTACTTATGCATAAGGTGTAAGTTCAAGAAGGGTGCGTATTCTAGAGAATGAAGTCTCCATACCCGAATACCCCTGGGAAGAAGAAGCTAGCATCCAAGAAAAGAGGGAGAGGAGAAGAAGAAGTGCCAATTGTGCAGACTACTCAAATAGTGAGCATGCCATCCATGAGCACCAAGCCAAGCACTTACATATGGAGAAAGAAGTATCTCGTGAAGGAAAAGATGTCGAGGTAGAGGAACTTAGGAAACCTATCTCCAAGGAAGGATCACCTGAGGAAGAAGATAAGGCTAAATCCCCTAATCAGGAACCACCTCTCAGGAAAAAGTAGAGGGTGGATAAGGAAGTCTGACTGAGGTGACTCGATAGCTTGGAAAAATACTTAGGAGAAAGAGAAGATGAGGGTGAGGGAGATGATGGCAAGGAAGAAGAGGCAAGAGAAAGACTAGTAGCCACATGTCTTTAGCGTCTATGACTCAGAAGAGGAGAGTGGAGATGAGAATCAGGAGTTCGTATTCACACGGTGCAAGGGTACAAAGGATGAGGAAGATAATGAAGACATGAAGGAGGATGAGGAGGTTACAGGATAAACATAGAGCCATAAGTTTTACGAAGGATAAAATCACTAAGGTGGCAGGAAGAGAAGCACAAAGAATGCTCGAGGTCCTGGTAGACAAAGAGTTGGAGCACAACACGGACATAGTGCTGAAGGAGGGGAAGGAGGAGAACATCAAAAAAGAACATGATAGCTTGGGAGGCCCTTCTCTGATAGTAAGCTTCCCTAAAGGCACACGCTTGGGTAGAAGAACTCTTGATGTAGAACAGAGACTAGTAATGGGATATGTTGATGACACAAGGAAGGTGCTACGTGTGCATTTCCAGAGCACTATATCCACGGAAAGGCTCATAGCCATGGGGTCTTTTGAGAAGGGTGACGTGTACCCCAAAACCAAGAAGATGCTCTCTTGGGTGTTTGAGTCCCACATTGATGAGCCAGACTTCAAATTCTACCAAGGAGCACTCATCACATTGACATAATCTAAGGGGGTCAATCCCTTAGTGAATGCTCAGGAGCTCTCATATGATCAAGTGTGTAATGCACTTAACAAGGTTGCAGTCGATACTGAGGCTAGATTATTCACGCAAAACGATAGGATCAGATTGCTGGAGGTGAAGTTAGGAAAGAAGGAAGATAAACTAGCAGAGAAGGCCAAGAGCTTGAAATAGGAAGAACTAATTAGTGCACAGTTAAGGTGTAAGTTAAAGGAAGAGAAGGTAAAGGTGCAGGAAGTTTACAAGAAAATAGAGTCTATCAAAGGTGCCATCCTTCTAAAGCATGTGGACTTAGCGCCACTCGCACAAAATTACTCATCCCTCCTGGAGTGTATAGAATATCTAATGCACATCCTCACTATGGAGAGATGACCCTTGGCCCTAGAATCTATAGAAGAAGTGGCCACATGCTTGAAAGAGGAGGACAAAGTTGAAGGTGGTAGCACTTGTTGTCGAGTATAGCCAAGTACTTGCAGAGGTTAAGATCGCTGCCCAATCTATGGAGGCCACATATGATACATGCACAGATAGAGATAAGGTGGTGAGATCCTTGGTCACCACACTTGAAGTAGAACTAAAATAATTCCAAGAAAATAACAAGGGGAATAGGGCAGAGAGGGACAAGGTTTTGGCTGAAGTAGAGAAGAAATCAGAGGCAATTAAGGCTTTAAGGAGCTCAATTAAGGCCCGACTAAAGGAACTATACCCCTAGATCACTAGAAGGATGGATAAACTCAAAGACCTGGGAAAAGAGATGCAGTAGATTGTTGACATTTTGGGCACCTAGGGAGTTGGCCTGAGTTTTGATGAAGTGATCACCCTAGTGGGTGACCTTTGCCAGAAGGCATAGCGCAAGGTCAAAGTATGGAATAAGCTAGAGGAAGACCTTCGGAAAGATTTTCCTAGCCTGTTGAATTGATGTCCCCCCCATTCTTCATTCTTTCCCCGATTATTTCATTCCTTATTCTTTTTGTAAAGTGAAAGACTATTCATTGGTTCCCTAGACAGTAGGCATATTGGTCAAGTAAAATGTTTCTAAGGACAGAGAGAAGAGGCGTAGTGTGGAGTGATGTTAGACCCTTGGAATATTGGCAAAGTATGAAGGCACATAGGTGCGCAGGTCCTGTGTATGAAAAGGAACACAAGGCAAAAGTGTGCGAGAGAAAGGTTTTAGGAATCACATAGCATGCACGATGTGTGAAAGGAGGCTTGGAACTTAGTCAGTTTGAGTGCCTAGGGCATAACACATGAAAAGAGTGATCGGTTGCGCGTGGATAGGATGTCAGCTTGGCGATAGGCTGGCCGAGGAAAGAGCGTGCCTTGGCTGGAATCTTTTAGAAGAACATCATGAGATAAAGTGGAAAGCTCAGGCCTAGAGAAGCATGCTCATATGGACCACATTCAACACTTGGCATCATATCCGATGATGCTTTGGAAGGCAAGTGGCAATGTAGGAGAATTATAAATACAAGTGCCTGCTGAGTAAAAGAGGACATGACAAAAGGAGTTGGATATACATAGTGAGTTTGAGAGATAGCATGAGTGGAGATCTACAAAGATGCTGCGAGGAATTTGTTAATGGATAATTACATCTAGGAGAGAATGTCTTTTCATGGAGTTGTAATTTTTCTTTTGATAGCTTAGTTACATAAGTCAGTGATATATGTATGAATGTGGTCTACTCTCTATGACACTTTGTAATGAATCAATGAATGTGATGAGGTTACCGATATAATATATACATGAAATCAATGGTTCTAATGCATATTTCTTCTCTTATAAGTTCTCTTCCCTTACATGCTATAAATGAATGCTTGTATAATTCTTTCTCGTCATATTACATGTTCGGATTCGTTAAAGCACTCACCATGTGAATGATTGCAAGGATCTAGAGGCCGTTCCGAGCCCTATGGTTCTTATATGTCTTAAACTCTTACACTAATCATAGATGATGTTTCCCACTAAACTCACATAAAAGAGAGACTCCTGCACCGCACGTGCCTCGTGTGAGCGCGCACTCGCCTGGGTGATAGGTCGGCATGCATGGGGTTCCTTCCTTTGTGATGGGAGTAAAAATGGCTACAATAAGTCCCATGAAAAATCCATCGTGTATTATGAAATTGCCCCAAGTAATCGCTTATGCAAGGGAATACATACATAACAAGAAAACCAACTCTTTTTAATGGAGTGTAGATCAAAATGATTCGTAAGTCATGCGTGAGAACAAGCGAGGACTGAAGAAAGATGTTTTGTATGAAAAATTTTTATGCTCGAGGACATTGTGTTCAATAAATGATTCAGATATGTTAATGCTTTTTATCAATTTTTGGATTTTTAAAAAAATTAACCATTTTTTTGGATTTTTAAAATTTTACCAATGTTTTGGATATTTTTTAGTGTTACCCATTTGTAATGATTTTTAACAATTTTTTTTTTTTTTGAGATTTTGGGAAGAATGTGATATAAAATAATGGAGATGTGTGTGGTACATCGAAAAAAATCACCGAGAAGCAAAAATATGCCCAAGGGAGGAGAAAAGGTCACTGGGAAGCAAAAATATGACCCAATGAGGTGAAAACGTTAGTAAAATGACCATTTAATAAAAATTATCATCGCAATAGAATGTCGAATGTGGTAGGAAAAATAGAAGAAAAAGGTAGGTATTTGGCCCTTTGGGGGCAAGCAAGAAAATGAATAATAAGGTATTTTAGGGCATAAATAATAGGGTGGGAAGGGTAAAATCCATCGCGACCCATTTCGCTAGTTGACCCTATTGCTTTTTATTGATATTTTTTCTCTAACTTGTAAGAGAGATGGATCATATACCGATCATACACATTGTGTAGACCGTGTCTAAGAATTTGGGAGGGTTCTAACAGATGATATCCTAATACGTAACAAAAAATTGAAATTTAAGTGCATTTATTGTTATTTTTAGGCATTAGAAGTTAAGCATGTTAACACTAGCATAGGCCTTGGGATGCACTAGTGTGTCATTAGATGCGCTAGTGTGAAGGCCATGCGCTAGCATTAAAATGAGAGTATTAGTGTAAAACTAGGTTTTAAAAGAGGTTAGGGCACACACTAGCATGAAAATAGAAGAATGGGCATGAATTGGGGCGCGCTTATCATGACATATGCTAGCATCTATAAGAGAGCATGTGCGTGAACATGCACGCGATAACATAAAATGTGCTAGTGTGAAAATGCATGCAAAGAACATAGAAATCTATACACTAGTGTAGAAAGGTATGCGCTAGTGTAGAGTCAAACCTTTTAGAAGGCTTTAGAATAATTTAGGAGATTTTAAGAAGTGGTTGGAAGAATGTAGGAATGATTAGAAGATCTTAGAAGATGATTTAGAAGAAATAATGTTAATTGTTGTGTTTTTGGGTGATCTTACGGGAAGGATTACTCACTTTGGATGTGTGTGAGCATCATGGGCATCTATGGGCTTACAAGAAGACATTCTCTCGTTGTGAGTAATAGGAGTTGATTACCATACTTTAGGCTACAGGTTTATTGTACATCACACAATTACTACACATTATGCTAGATCATATCCTCCTAAATGCCTTAGTAGAGGTAACATAGTGAGAGTCGACATTCGACTACCTACTAGCAAGATGACACTCACTCTTGAGGACGTGTACCAGATTCTCATAGTACTTATCCAGGGTAGCTTGGTTACATATGATGGGCACTATGAACATATTTTAGGTCATATATGGGACATGTTTCAGCAAGAGGATATACCTTGATGGATTATGGCCATGCATTTATATAAGTGTTTTGACATCAAGAGGATTACAAACATAATAATTTATCTTATGCCTCTTATGTCAAGAAACTACCTATTGCTTAACAAAATCAGTACACATTTTCCACTTGATTTGATAGGATTGGTTCATAGAATGATGGATGGGGAGCTATTTTCCTGGGGTCAGTGCATACTAGCCCATTTTTATAGGGATCTACAACTGATTTCATACATAGAGATGAGGATCTTGAGCCTTGTGACTCTACTATAGGTTTGGGCCTCTAATCATATTACCATTGGATGCCCACTTGAGTGTTGCAAGTTAGAGCACTAGATGAGCCTTCTTGCATGGGATGCGAGCCAAGAGGTGAGGACATATGATCCTATCAAGGAAACACTACTTATTACAAATGATCCTTTGATAACTTATAACTACGGAGGGTGACCTAACAACCATAACGTTTATACAAGTGGCATGGAGATGCTATTTATCGAGTATTTATAAGGTTGAGAAATTTCTGATTGGAAGCCACTAACACATTTTAGAGTGGTACCAAGTAAACCAAGTACAATGGAAGCTTAGATTCATCCATGGTATACCCAAGGATGAGAGATGGTATGCATGAGTAGCATGTGATACATTTGACTTTTGGCCTTGTATCATATTAGAGAGAATTAGATAGTTATCGTGGATTTTGTTCCATTGTATAGGATGGGAGAGCATAGGTAGTGAGCATGGGGACCACTACAGACTATGGAGCTTGGTTTGTGATAGTGGTACCTTCAAGGATCACTATTCTAGTAATGATGATAGAATCGGTATAATTGTTAGCAACATGACTCTGTGGTAGAGCATTACGAGATAGAGCTCAATATGGAATATTTTATTGGTGATTCTTCGCTAACTCCCGAATATTTTGATTTTCAAAATTTTTATTTGGAAAATTTTAAAAGTCGTCTAGAGCAACATTTCACCTAAAATTGATAGGATAAAGATAGTTTGGTGGGTCACCTCACCTAGTGTTTATAATAAATTTCATATAAATACATATATTCACCCCAATACACCGGTTACATATGTCATATGCCAACATATACATATCGAGCTAAAAAAATGGTTACATGACCCATCCGCATATTCTAGATTCCCGATTTCTTTCTCTAGATGCCTCGAACTCTCCAGCGCAAGCGATTACTTATTCCAGATGCCTAATGGAGCAGTATACTTAGAATCCTGGATGAAATTCATAGATGTAGCCACCCGGTTGTGTTTTTTTACGCCTGGCTACTTCTTCTTATCGCTAGATTAATTGTTGCATTCTCTTGATTGCATTTTTGTAGCCACTCATTTACTATTGCAGATGCCCGATTGCCCTAACAATCACATATTTTATTTCTTCATATGCCTAACTAGTGGAATACCAATAGTCATTTGATTGTACTTAGACGTTTGGTAGAATATTCTAGACACCCATCCCTTTTTCTTGATTTTATATTGTGCACTTCATACATATGGCAATGCCTCACTAGGGATCCTCCAAAGCTGCTCGCAATGTGGAAGGACAATAAAAAGGGAATCTTTATCATATTTTATCTAGCCACAAAAAGGATCGAGAAAAATTAGATGTAAGTGCAACCACCATACACACCAAATGTAGGTACTGTATGAACTAAATAATTAAACATTATTTATTTTCAAATTACAAATTCCAATAATATAATAAATAATACAAATTTCAAAATCCCCTTTTTTGTAGATGTAGCATATCCCACTAATGATGATATGCCTCCACTTGAAGATAATCCTCATTATGTTCCTACTTTAGACATACAAGCAAAAGATATGCAACAAGTGAAGATATGCCTCCCCTTGAGGACATTCCTAATTATGAAATGGAACAAAGAGAAGACATTACAGTCATCAAACACCAACTTCAATGGAATCCCTACTCTCAATTCTTTGAAAAGCAAGAGAATAGACAAGAATCCCATTGATGTTGATGAGATCCAACATACTGAAGATATTCCTACAGATTGTGATAAAACACCTATTACAGGTGATAATGCAACCCAAAAATTATGTGAAGAAAGAGGAGGACATGGACCATTGGAAGGAATTTTAAGTTGGACTAGATAGCTAAGTTTCCATTAATTGAACCAATAAAGCTAGAAAAAGGTACTGATATTCCAACTGAATGTAAATGTAATATTTGTAGATGGAAACTTGGAAAGGATAAAAAATGCAACTCAAACTAGACACAATTGAGAAACATTGTGGTAAATTATGTGTCAGTTAAACAAGTAGATGGTCAAATAAAATGAACACATATATGGAAAATGCAAAAGAATGCATACATGTCTAATATACGTAAGATTATGAAAATGAAAATAAACACCTAGAAAATTTTGTTGAGAAAGGAGGAACAATTACAACTCATCTAGGAAAAATTGTTTAGACTAATCTGTGAGCCAAAAATATACAGTTCACAACTATCTACCATATTCTAAAAAAGGGTAGACCTATTTCTGATTTTTAGGATTATAAAGTTTTATTTCAACTTAATGGATTTTCTAATCTTCCACAATCCCATTGGTAGTGCTTGGGAAATTTCCAAATGTCTAATGATGATGAGAAGGAAGATTTGAAAGAAAAAGTAAAAATGCAAAGTTTTTGTCACTATCTATTGATGAGGTCACAACTATTGATAACATAGTCCAGATTTGCATTCATATATATAATTTTGAGAACCACCAAAGGATACCTCATTTATAAATAGTACATAAATTGACATCCGCAATGTAGATAACATTTACAAGTTGGTTATTTCAAGTTTGAGAACTATAATGGGAATGGATGATTATAGTATCGCCACTAAATTGGTGTGCATTAGTACAGATGGTGCATCGGTAATGTAGGGGAACATAAATGGTCTGTTAATTTGAATACAAACCTCTATTGCACCATACATGATTCCAATCCATTGCATGCTACACATAATGAATCTGTTATACAAAATAGTTAACACATTTGACACCGTTGCAAAAGTAGAAGAGTTGATCCGCAACTTGCATGTATATATTTCTAGCAGTCCCAAGAGATTCCTTGAGTTTCATAAAATTGAAATTGGTGTGATTGTTGGTAAGAATATGCTTAAATATGTAGATACAAGGTGGATTTATATGTATGAACCTGTATGCATATTTTTTCAAGGATATCCATCATTAGTATGTTTTATGTACAAATATCATAAAGAATTTGCAAAGGAAAAAGATTTTTTGTACCATTTAACAAATTTGGAAACATTACTGAAAGTAAGTGGAATTATCCCCATGTTAAGGGAAATCAACTATTTGAGTAAACATGCTCAAGAGAGGTCAATATATTTTTTGATTTCATACGGTTGAGGAAACATGTCCTGCACAAACTCTAGATAAGTTGACGTGTCCTAAGAGATTTTTAAAGGGTTTGTATTTGATAATTGGAAAATGTTAATAGATATCAAAGATCCTAATTGTTATCTGAAATTCAATATTAAGGATTATCTTTGTATAGTTGTTAATGGGAAGGAAATACCAATGCATATGTTTCAACAAAGAGTTGATTTGGTTGGAGAAGAAATTGAAGAAGTTCCTGTTACACGCATCTTATATGAGAATGTTATTTCTGATACAAGGATGAAATTGAGAAATATTTCACAAATTTTATCTTTGAAATTTTGTGATAGTTTTAAAAGGGATGATCTTCTAGAGGATATGGGAGTAGTGAATCCCATATTCTGGAATGTCTTTGATGGTAATAGTGAACAATTTATAGGTGAATTATTTCAGAAGCATATATTTGTTCTAGTAAAGCATTTCAATAGGGTGTACAGATAAATGGTGTTGAGATTAAAGGTATTTTGTAAAAATATTTACTGATAACTCAATCATCACATTTTGGAATTACAATGTTTGATCAATATCGACACCTAGATAATCCAACAGAAAATGGAGCTATAACAAGGCTATGGAAAATATTGAATCCAAGCAGCATCCTGCAAGAAAGTCTTAGTGAATATTTTTAGCTATATGAGCATTTCCAAATGATGATTTTGGGATCAGTAGAAGATAAACGTGTCTTTAGTGCATAATATTTTGTGAAATCAAATCTTTGACACATTTTGGAGACATGTTTGAGATTATAAGTATCACATTATCCATTGGATGCATTTCATTATGAAAGGGTGATTGTGACTTGAATTCACTTGTTGATAAGAGCGAGTCACTAACACAACAAGCAACAAAGATGATCTTAGTTTTGAACCAGGTGAATGCTCTACTAAGCTGACGACACGGAAGATGAAAATATCTCTAAGGAAATTTCTCAATCATTTTTTAGTTGCCTAAATTTTAGGCTTCGCACTTATACCTTGGTAAGAAGTAAGAGGCATGTTTTATAAATATTTATATAATCCTATCTATAAATTTTATATGAAATCGTTATATATTTTTTTGAATAAATGATTTCAGTATCTTTATTCCTTTTTTTTATACAATGCAATAATAAGATACAAAAACATTAATTATAAATAGAAAACATATATATTATACTTTACAAATTACATTGTTTCAGTTTGTGTTGTGAAAAACAAAACACCAAAGATGCAATGAAAACATTAAAAATATAATAATAGTGTTGATTCATATTGTTTAAAAATAATTTACAAAAAGTGCAAAACATCTTAGTAGATATTTGAGACTTATATTTCAATTCTACATATTATAATGTCATACAATATAACAAAATATTGTCTCCTATGATGTTCCCTCTGGATCTGGTATTTTTTCATCTTTAAGTACTCCCGATTTAATAAGATCTTTACTTGTAGCATTGATACTAGAAATATTTTCAATATCTTTTTTTGATGCATCCTCTGAAAGAAAATTGGGATCCGAATTGGATTTCTACTTGAATAATACCTCTAGATCCATGTTTTCTCCTTGATAATTTTCTTCAACGTATTGTTCTATTTATTTTGGAGCATAAGTTTTTCCTTTAGTGAAATAAAAAGAGTTAAAAAAATTGTGCAAAAGTATTTAGATGAAGATCTAAGACATGTGCTTCATTCTTCAAATTTTCATATTTTGACTGCATTTGAAAAAAAAATTAGTTACAAATCTAGATTCTAAATATGTAAAACTAAAATTTCAATGCAAAGAAAGAAAAATTATGACAACTTTATCTTTTTCCACATTTGCAATCACAACCAAGTTTTTATCTCTAGCCCATTGGTTATAGTAAGCTTGGGCTTCACCATTTAAATTTTCTAACTTGTTTAACATTATATCCAAAACATTATCATTATATCCATTGTCTACTGTAATGGTACCTGAAATATCCTTATTCATTAATACATCAATATTTTCTCAAGCTAATTTTAAACTAACAAAAATAATGAATTTCTTTGGGAATGGTTGTGGATATATATATATATATATATATCCTTTATCAAAAATTTCCCATAATTCCCATGTTTTCAATGTTTCTATATCAGGCAAAATAACTTCATTCATGTTAGCATAACAGCTATCTACCAACAAATTATTCAAAGGAAAATACATTAATTGATCTTCAGATTGTGGTATTGTATGAGGTGGAGAGGGCATGTTGTCTAGCGAAGGAGGTGAATGAGCCTATAAAATAAGATATTTGGGTCCGCCCTGAATAATATTATGGGGATTAAAGGTAGTTGGATCACCAGTACCACTCTCAATACCCAAGAAATCATCATCAAGATCAATTTGATGCAAAATGGTGGTGCCCATTGCACTTGGGAGACCACCAAAGGAGAAATTCAGAAACTGAGATCTTGTCAAATGAACTGTGCCACCACTATGAGCTAGAAAATATATTATTTTCCCTTTGTCTGAACTCCGTCTCTATGGCGGTGGAGGTGGTATCATTTTTGTTTGAGTAGGAGAAGGAAGTGAAAAATTTAAATTTGAAAACACAAGAATTCTAGGTATGTCTAAAATTTACATTATAATTACCATGTTGATATGTCTAGGCCTAGGGGTAGTTGTTTCTTCCACTTCCAAAGTGGTGAATCCTCATGGATCCCATTCATTCAACTTGATGTTGGGAAGTTTCATTAGTACTATCGATGAATCTGTAAATATGTTGTAATGTTTAAAATTACGCATAGTTGATAATCAATTAACAAAAAATTAAATAATATATTTTCCCTACTTCATGAATCATAGCTTGACCATACAATTACATACCGGCATTAATACGGAATAATTGATGCAGATGCTTGTGGCACTTGCAATTGAGTCGAGTAAGATAATTCCTCATACATTTTTTTCTTGAAACTATAGGTAGAGATACGTGTATATCCAAGTAATAATCTATAGAATCCTCAAGACCTTGATGACCTCTTACTGCAACTTCTCTTCTTGATTTCGACGCAATTGATTTCTTTTGAAAGAAATTCGAGAATTAGATGAATTTTTCAAATAAATTAATAGTTTTTTTCAAAATTGAAATTTTAAACTTACCTCTTGCTCATCATTATAAAGGTAATTTACTCTTATTATTTCATCAAGTGCAGTAAGAATATTAGCATCAAAGTTCAAATTATGATAGGATTCATAATATAACGCAAGTATATAATTACAACATGAAAATGTTGCACCCTCACTACAAATAGTTTGTGTCAAATCATGTCATATCTTGTTGGATATATTTGTACACCAATCAAACTATTGGAAAATTAGGGAACATAGGATGTAAACAAGAGCCCAGTACATGAGTATGTTTGATTCTACCCCGTAAGACTATCCTAGCCTAAAAAAATTCTATCATGGCCTGGAAAAATGTGTTTTGAACAACTTGCATAGATAACCCCCATCTTGATTTAGAGGTGTTAGCAATACTTATGCACATATGTCATTGAGAAAAGGAAAATTCATTATTCATGTTATGAGCTTATTAATATTGTGATAATAAAAGACTAAATATTGAAAAGTAGATTGCTACCTTTGACCTGTATGCCAAAGTGGGACTCCAAATAATTTTTATCCTCATATAAGAGCATTTATTTTGTTGTCACATGGTTGAAATTTGTGTATGGAATCTGGTTAAGCAATGGATATCTTCTGGAGATGTCCCAAAATAAAATTATCATGATGGAAGGTTCACTTTGAAGACATATGTGGACTTGTTAAAATTGGATAAAATAAATTATAGTAAACTGGTGTCAGTGTTGTATTGTGGCATGTAAATTATCCCTCGAAAGCAACATTTATCAACCCAATCAATGAATGTGTCCTTTAGGCTGAACAATGTGAAAATTTGGGGGCACATAAGGTTTTTGAACTGATTTTTGGGTTTATCCTGTGAGTGGGAATGAGTCTGGGAGGATGTCAAATGGGTAGCCATTTCTAAATTCTAGATTGGAGTGTAAGAGTTTGTACCATATATCCTGAAACCTCGATTAAATAGATTGGAGTCATGAGTGGAGTTTGGAATTAGAGGCCAGAGTGAGGATAAAAGAGTTACGAGAGAATGAAAAAGGATCGAGGACTCGAGGATATATATAGGTGAGGGAGGGAAAGAGCATGTGGTGGTAAATTGGGGGTCGAGTAGATGGGTCGAGAAGGAGGTTGATAAAAAATACAAGCAGGTGGCTAGAGAGGCTAGACACAAGCACTCAAATGCACAAATAGCCATGTAGCTGCATATGCATCCACTTGGCTGCATTATCATTCGGGAAAATGCACATATAACCGATGTTTGAAAATGTAGAAGCTCATATACGTATGCAATCGATTGACAGTGCACATGTAATCGAGAGTCTGCATGTGTAGTCGGGTGTCTCGCATATTTAGACACCCAATTACATATGCACAAGATTACTAGGTTATATATGTAGTTTCTTGATTACACATATATTCGGGGAGGTCGCATGTGCAATCTGGTTGGCTAGATATGCAGCCACCTAGTTGTACATGAATATTGCAACCATTTGGTTGCATATGTGGACCCTTATTTTTGTGTGGTCCTATGTATACATTGCATAATTTTGTAACCTATCATTGCATTACATGTGTTCACTATTATAGCCATCCGTCTATGCATTTTCGTGACTTTTCCCATATTTTGCTATGAACCCATTTTTGTGATATTCGTAATTTTTAGAAAGCCCATTTCATAGATTTTCCACCCATTCTATAATAAGTTTTTAGAGGGGGGTCTTAAAGTGAACCCTGGAGCTTGACTAGGCCAGCTAAAGGATGAGGCCAAGTTATAGGTAGCTTAGGGATAGGGATTGACATAGCCACGGGGGGCTAGCATAGTAGGGTCCTATTAGCATATGGATTTTCACACATGCAAATGACATGCAATAGTGTGTGAATGAAGTACCTCCTCAATGAAGGTGAGGCTGCATTTATTGAAAACCAAAACTATATTTACATCTATACATTCAAAATTGTATGTGGGGGTGTTTTGGAATATCAATGGAAAGAAAATTGAATGAGGGAGATGAATGGGATGAAGGTAAGGAGTGAAATAGAATGAATGAAAGAAAATGCAAGAATTAGGTAAACACATAGCCTAATATTGCATAAAGAAGAAAAACGAATAACTAACACAAATAAAATGGAGTTTGAGTTAGCCAAACAAGAATGTGTAAAAGGGAACACACATGAGCAAGTAGATAATCGGAGCTTGATCACCGTGAAATAGAAAAATTGATTAATAACGTTGATAATAAGATCAAAGATAATATTTGCATGCAAGATTCAAAAACCTAACATCTAATGAACATAAGAACATCAAATGCTACAATAGACAATGAATGAGACACAAAGTTCGTATTTCATTAACTCCAAAATGTTTTTCACAAAAGAACACAAAGTTTATTCTGAAACAAAGCTTGCACACAAAATTATTTCTTCTCCTCTCTCAAAGTCACCCTTTAAAAATGAGCCCTCGACTTCCTTTTATAACCCAAAATTTGGTTATAAAGTAGTTAGGTTTTTACATGATCATTAAATAAAGCACTTAAGTGACCTTTGACTTTCTCAACCAACTTTATCAATGACAACCCAAAAATATAAATTACTTAAAATATTCATAGTTTCCAGAAAGAAAATTAAAACACCTTTTAAAATATACAATAATAACCAGTGCCTTATCCATTGAAATGGGGTCCACCTATCTCAAGTGTATGAGAAATGGACTCTCCCACTTTGTTAGATACCTAGAAAATTAACTCCCTAAACCACCGGTGAAATTAGGATTTTTCGATTTTGATACAGAGTTGAAAGGATATAAAACTTCCCAAAGTTTCAAACATATTTTCTTCTTCTGGAGGTTCATTTGGTCGAAGAATAGCCTCACAAAATACCTATAATTCAAGAATCCTACTTGGCATATCATTTAAATTAACAATTTTTGATTGAGCATTCTCAAACAAGTTCTTTAATTTGATGCACCACTCCATTGAAACTGATGAGAAATTGTTGGCAAGAGTGTACATGTCCTTAAACAATTGTGAAAATTGCTCTTCCACCTACTCCAATGAACACCTTTGATTATGCTCATTTACGAGGTTGCAAGGAATCTCAGCTATGAATTCTTGAATCAAGGAGAGTGAAGTGAAGGCTTCATTGCACATACTTTCATAATGGATCATAGAATCCTTGAGAAGTGTCTTCCTTGATTTGAGATGCAGACACCAAAGAAAATGTGTCCCTTGATGTTCAAATTCGAGAATTCCTTCAATGGCTAAAACTGAGGATTCCATACTTGTCATCTCCTACAAACTGGGAAATATCTCATCCAAATTTGATATATTAGAAACAAAATTTTCTTTGAAAGAAATAATTGGATCAAGATACACACTAACATCTTCATGAAGCTTAACCGTAGTCTTGATCATCTCTTAGCCTAAAACGAGAATCTCTGAAAGCCAAGTTTTAGTGACATGGCCTAATGTGTTTATTTATTTTGACAGATTGAGAGTCTCTTCATTTGGGGCAGCCAACGCATCGTGCTTTCGGGAAATTGGATGATGTGGGATTTATAAAATGTTGAACATATTACATCAATTGATTCTTTTTGGATTTGAGTTAAGAGTTTTGAGACTTATATTTCTCAAGTCTCTTTAGCACAATATTAATTGAATCTCAAGCCATCTCCATGTCAATTTCTAATGTATACCTCCCAATTCCAAGTCTAGAAACTTCATAATCAGCAGGTGTCATGGCATCACACTCCTTATCAACTTGTGGGATGGCGAGATCCGCAAACCTATTTCTGTCACTATCCACCATTATTTGAGAAAGCACCTTAGGATTCTTTGGAATGATGTCATTTGAAAGTTTGAAAAGGGCATCAAAATCAATGTCAATTGCCTTGACAACCCTCTTCCTTTTCTTAACCTCAGAATCAACCCAGGAAGGAGTATCATGCACTATTTCGCATACAAAATCCTAGAGCTCGAATCAATATTCTCATTATTCTCGACATCATGAGATCCTTCTTGAATCCTATCTATGACCTTGATTTGAGGAGAAACAACCTCAATATCCACCTCTTGATTATTAGGAGAGATTTTGGGAAATCCCTTCATGAACTACATGCTCTGAAGTGTTTGATATTTGAATTACCTACACTGAGTGGATGCTTGTTCGAAGCATGACTGAGGATCGTTTTCCACTAGCTTCTAAGCACTATTAACAATGTGGGTAGAAGAATCTCTAATCGAGGTAGAAAATCCAGATACACACTCTCTTCCTTCTTCGGGGTTAGGATCTTTATATCTTTCTCCTCGTGACACGTTACTTGGCGAAGTGGATTTTGGCAACCACTCCTTTCTTTCTTGTTATGTATGATTGGATGGTATAGAGGTTGATCAAGAAGAGACTTTGGTTGAATGGAGGCCTCCTCATGTTGGCAATTTTTGTGATCTTGAAGCATGATCTTGAATTGATTATAACTTGGCAAGTTCTCTGTCGTACCAAGATATGCTTCTTTCAATAATTGGTTAATTCTTGTTATCAAGATTAAATTCATCCCTTTTGGTCCAATCAATTCAAGGCAATGGGGTAAAATCAACGCATCATATGAGGGATCAATGACATTCTAATCATCATTTATGAATGAATTGGGAGGGCTCTTGATGAGGAAGGCCTTTATCTGAGTAAGTGTTAGGTGAGAATACTCTTGTCTTCTTACTTCATGTTCGTCCAAACAAACAACCCATAAATCTTCCATGGTAGGATTATGTTGATACTTTGGTCCCATAATATTCTATATATATCCATTGATATCAAACTGGTCTCTCTTCACATATGGATGGATGGTTACGAAAGAAAACTCTTTTCCATGAGTTTTGCACCGAAAAGATTTGGACATTGGTATTCCCTTACTTGGATTAGGAAATGAATTCCTCAACAAAGTGCTTATCACTAAGAAGGTAGTGAACTTGAAATAGTTTCACAAGCTCCATTAATGGCCATCTATTGCTAACATACTTAGGAAGCTTCCACGGGGTACCAAAGTAAAGCCACTCATGGGAATGTAGGAAAATGATGAAAATTGAATAAACCAGGTTCCCCATTGGGAAATGACACTCATGGCTTCTTTAGAAAATATTTCCTCGGTATTCGATTCAGGGTCCGAACCACGCAGAAGGTGAATGCATCATTGACTCTTCTAAAATGGTGAGAGCTATTTTTGAAATTGAGTTGAGGGTAATAATGAAAAACACTATTTGATGGCCCCATGATCTGCTCTTGTTTCAAGTCCCAAAAATAGCTTTCTTCTTGCTACTGCATAAGTTAGATACGATGTCATGTAGAAGCATCTAGTCATCTTAACTTATATTAATTTTTTGTGAAGGGTGTTACTAATGATGGTGGCCTAATCCAAAAACTCTTTCTTGGCAAGATGATACAAATAAGCGATAAATCCATGGGTGGAAAATCCTAGCATAGGGTAGACTGAAAACTTGACTTAGGAGAGTAATCATGTCCCTGATTTCTTCCACAAACTCAATGCGGTATAGTTCTTCAGGAAGCCTGTCAATTTGAGGCCTCTTGGTTACTAACCAGTTGTTATTAACCATCTTGCTCCATCTCAGGGGCTCTTCATCCCAGAATTATTGCACTGACTGGAGAGTGATATCCACATTCTCGGGAAAGTCGGGTATGCCGAGAAATTCCTCAATGTGCTCTGGTGTGATTAAGAGGAAAGGCTCACGATTATCTTTAAAAATTCCTCGTCTCTCAGGATCATAGTGTTCAAAGACAATAAATAACCAACTCGGACCGCACGCAGACAGCAATATTGTTGCTTGAGGTAGACTACTATGGTAAAGCCTATCTGAGAATATGGTTTTGCCTTCATTTTTCACCCATTCACAGAATTGTTGCACATTGATGTGACCCAAATTTGTATCAGTGATGTTGTCATATGCTAACTTAATGGAACTAGGAGGGATGATTCCTTGGAATTCATATTTGAGCACGGATTTGTTCAATTTTTCCACTGGCTTCCTTGATCTTCCTGCAGATTTGTTAGATTTCTCAGCCATTATGAATTTCATAGAAGAATGACTCAGGCACGTAAAACAATGCAAGAGGGTCGGGTCTTAGTCTCCAAAACCCCCCATCGGTCTGCAAGCAAAATACGACTCACTTTAATTTTTATTATTATTATTATTATTTTAAAACAACAATAATAATAATAAATAGGACTCTATTAATTTTTTTAATACACACACTAAGACTCGGTTTTATTTCCGACTTGGGTGACAACATTTTAAAAAAATAAAATGAAATCACCCAATTTTGATATCGATTCTTTTTATTTAATTTTCCAGAGAAAATTCTTCCTTGAATGTGTGAAAATCATGTGATTTCTTGTGTTGGAAATAGGAATGATTTAATCCTCTCCCATGTGGACGGAGTTCTCTTTTTCTTTGAGCTCTCCCTCCCCCAATCACTAGCGTGGGAAATGGATGTGCGAGATTTTTTTTTTTGTTAACTGTTGTTACTTATTCCAAACTATGCATTGGAGTTTCCATACTACCCCATGTGTGGCTTTTCTTCTTTTTCCTCACGTGACTTATTTTTAACAAAACAAAACAAAACAATCTTTTCTTTTGGATTGTTCTTTCCTGTCTCTGTGTGGGAATCTCCTTAACCAATGTGGGAACCTTCTTTGTGTTATTTTATATTTTATACAGCCCTCTCTCTTTAAAACATGCACGTGTCTTTATCTCCCCCATGTGGCCTATTGGCTTCTTTACCTACTGTGCATGGAAACTCCTTGGGCTATCCCACATGGAAACTTTAGTTTGGCCTAAAACTATTCTTTTCTTATTTAGCTCCTCTTGCTCCTGCGTGGAATGTGGAAAGCATTGTTTTTGTTTTATTTTATTTATTCTAAACTACATGTGCATTCCTCCTTCAAAGTGGTGTGGGAACTTTGTTCTCTTTCTTCAATGCAAATTGTTTCCTTTACCCTTCATGCGTGGAAACTCATCCTTATTTTTCTGTCCTTTATGTTGTTTTGGACTTTGTGGGGAATAAATTGCTTAGACTAATGCGTGGCCTCTTCCTCCTCTCCACTAGACATCTGGTCATTGAAATTCAGTTGAATGCTTTTGGTTTTCCTCCTGAAAAATGTGTGGGAATGGAGAAGCTCTTTGTCCCTTTAAACTATTATTTGATCTTTCTTTGTTTTATTTCCTCCAAAATTTCTTTTACCTTGGCCTATGTTATTTCTATTCTAACTTGCGTGGTAAATGCTCGTGTCATGTTTTATTTGTTGTCTCCTTGGCTGCACATATAGCTAAATCTTGATTCAAATTGTTTTCATTTTCCTATGCAAGCCTTGTGTGTGGTGTATTTTTCTCTTTTGCCACCTAACTAATTTTTTTCCTCCTTTGCCAATGCATGGAAAAAGATTTTGTTTTCCCCTTTTCCAATGCATGGGAAATCTTTCTTCAATGCAAATAGCTGATACGTGGTATTTCCTTCAAAGAAGCTTGATGATCCTCAACTATCCCTCATGTATTTCTCCTTCACAATGGCGTTGCAATATTGTGAGATGTGATAAAAATATTATGCTCTTTGAAGAAATAATAAATAATCGAAAGCTTTGCACAACTCCTTCCAACGAGTCCAACGGAAGAATTTATAAAGGCTAAACCGACTTCCCCTCTTCGCGGGTAGTGGAATTAATTGCCGAGGAAATGGGGAAAGCAATGGCCAATTTCAATGGAAATGGAAAAGTGGGCTAGCGATCTCCGTTCAATTTACCCATGTGGGAAATTGGGAGATTTATTTCTCGTTTGCCAATTTATTAATTTGGCAATTGGGGAAGAAATCCCACAAGTGGGAAATTAAAATAAAATTGCCAGGAAAGGGGAAATCCGGGCTCGAGGAAGCCAATTTGGCATTCCCGACAGATTGGAAGCACAAGCTTACTTCCCCGGCAATAAAAAAAAAAATTGTCGAATGAATTTTAATAATTATTATATTAATAGTTATTTAATTAAAAACCCCAATTTTTTTTAAAAAATGATTTTATCAAATAAAGGATAATAAATTAATTAAATATTAATTAATTAATTATTAATGCATTTTAAGACCTGGTGGGAGGATTTCTCACCTGAAATGGATGAAACGAAGACCAGAACGATCACAAAAATAAGATGATCGCGATGTAATCGATGAATCACGCAAAGTAATGCTTTTGAAAAATTTCCAAAATTTCTATTTTTTAATTAATTTTTCATAGTCAAAATTAGGTGATAACAAGTCCATAGTAAGGTCCATAGGTGTATCCTTTAGGTATGGCACAACACACCAATTATTCAACAGATCCTAGTGCGGGGTCCATAGGTGCATGTATAACAAGTTCCCATTATACAAGTTCCACATTCACCTACTGAGTAGTTCTTCCACATATTGCAGAGGTTGATGGAGATGTGGATGGATTGAGGGGGTCCACAAAGGCCACCACGGATACATGTTCCTAGATATAGGCTCATTCAGGAGAAGGTGGGCCATTAGTGGTAACTTTATAGGTGTAGAGGGACATGGCCATGATACGGGAAATGTGAACTTTATTATAGTTTAGACTCTGTAGAGATAGGTTGAGCAGGTGGTTCTACGAGATCGGGAAGTTTTGAGGTAGCAATTATAACATGTCACTAAAAAGAGAGATCAGGCCGTTCTTTATGCAAGATCAACTCATGAGAGAGAGAGAACAATGGGGAGCCGGGAGGATTTAGGTACACGAGGATGTTTCTTGACTTACAACAGAGTGTGATGCTCTTCATCATGTAACATTAGTAGGAGAACCCATATTTAGTATATGATTTTACCTCATCTACAGGTGAGGTTGGATATTACAAGGCTCTCTATCATGTAGGTTTTCCGGAGGCACAAAAGGTCATTCCATATAGTCATATTTTTGTCATTCAATCTTGGTCAGATCGCACAAACCATCGAGATCTAATAGGTTAATTCGGATGCCTGCGCCTAGCCATATGTCACCACCACCAGTCATAGGCTAGGGAGTCCTGACGATCTTGACGAGATTCATGGTTGAATATGTTATTGTACTTGTTAATTGTTGGTATATGCCTCATGATGAAGGCACATAGTTTTGATACGATGTATATGTATTTTTTTATCATGCCTAGAGATGAAGGAACATATTTTTGATCCATGCCCATAGTGGCTTATCTTATATCGGTGTATATCGAGAAATATTTTGTATATTGGACATTGATATTTTATATGGATATGATGATGGACTTTGATATTGAACGCATTTTTTTATGGTATAGCTTGTTTAGCCCATGTTTTACTATGTTTTATGGTGAGGGGGATAAAAATAATCCATATTGCCCCATTGATGATATGATATGATGCAATGTTATCTTAGCATACATGTGGATGTTTCATTTTATGATGATGTAGATAATCCTTTTTATTGATAATATATGATGTTATGATGTTTAGACATGATGATATAGATGTGGATGATGAAATGATAACAGACAATACACAAACAAACATTACAAGCACCAAACAAATTTAATCAAATCTACCACATACACATGCTAAATAACAACAACACAAGTATGTACAAACATAAATAAAAAATCAAAACATACTTAATCTAATCGAATTCACAACAAAGTTAAAGAAATAATTAATCTAAGTTATAAAAGAATACACTAATCTAGAAAAGCATGTAAGACAACAAAAAATAAGCCAACAAAACTATATATAAACAAATAACCAAGTAAGCAAAACACTACTTTGTTTTTGTGGGACAATTTTGAAATGTTTTGCGTTGTTTCTAATATTTTCTTGATACAATGTAATATTGTTTTTGAGTTATTTTTGAGAACACCTATTTCGAATGTTTTTGATGTTTTCTGAAAGTGTATTTGAATGTTTTGGGATTTTCCAAAAAAATTCTAAGCTATGTATAAGAAAACAAAGATGTGTGGATGGCACCAGTGTTAGATGGGGAATGTACAAGGGAAAACATAATGCATATGTATAAGAAAGTGAATATGCAAAGGATTTCCCCTATCATTAGATGAGAATGTAAAAAGTCAAACTCCTCACCTATTTACAAGAGTAGGATCAGCCAAATCAAGGCCATGTAGGAAAATCTCAAAATAAACTCGAAACAGGCAAAAAATAGCTTAGGATAAAGTAATTGTACCCCTAGGTGTGAGATTCTTGTGAACAATGAACCCTCCTATGGCACTAGAAACCATTTTTCACCAAAGGACTTGTCCAAAGGGCCATAATTGCATGCTTTTAACACTTGGAAAAATTTATTTCTCTTTAATTTTTAATAGATTTTTCTTATTTTTGATAGGTCCCCATGCTTAGGCATAGAAATGCTTGAGATGCATGGAATTCATAGGTTACCTAAGTTCATCACCATCAGAATCAAAAAGTTTATATGCTCCTAAACCAAATTTAGTGACCACAACATATGGTCCCAACCAGTTAGGCTCAAACTTTCCTTTATTTTCTCGATCTTTGGTAGTGTTGAGATAATTATCTTTTAATACAAGGTATTGTACCTCAATTATGTGAGGTATGATCCATTTATTGTAGCTCCAATGCACTCAATTATGATACAATTTTTGGTGGTCCAGTTCATGAAGGTGCTTCTCATCCAGTAGATCTAGTTTTGCTAGTCTTGATACTCTATAGTCTTTCTCTTTGTCTAGATAATATCTCAAGATATGTGCAAAGAAGGGATATTGATTTCAAGGGCAAGATACCCTTGGTGACAAAAACAAGTGAATATGAAGTAGCACCGGTAGGGTTGTGGATGGATGTTCGATAAGGACAAAGGGTGGAATGAATCTATAGGTCCCAATTATGCCCAATTTTGTTAACCATCTTCTCCATGATGTGAAAATGAGTCTTTTTACAGCTTTTGCTATCTATTACCTTGAGGGTAATAGGGATTTGACCATTTTTTTCAGATTTGGAAGCGTTGGCACAATGCCTTCACTTGTTTATTCTTGAAAGATTTACCATTTTCAGATATAATGGCACCATGAATTCCATAACGGTAGATAGTGTGGTTCATTATGAATTTAGATATTTATGCAACAGTGACATAAGTAAGAGGAAAAACCTCTACCCATTTTTTGAAATACTTAGTGGAAGTTATGATGTGGTTGTGGCCATCAGAGGAAGTGGGCATGTTTCCCAATGAGATCGAGTCCCCACTTTAAAAAAGGCCATGGTGTTGTGATGGGTTGCAATGATTGCAATGAAGCATGTATTATATTTCCATATTTTTGACACAACAAGCATTTCTTGACATATTGACAACAATCAGTTTCCATGGTAGGCCAATAATATCCTACTCTTAATAACTTCTTAGTAAGAACCATTCCACTTGTATGGGCCCCACAGATTCTATCATGTACATATTTAGCCACTAAGATAGATTCTTTTGAGTTAATACAACATAAAATATTCCCATCATATCCTCTACGATAGAGCGTTCCCCCAAGTAGGGTATAACATGCTATATGATGGATAAGGTTACATTTCTTAGAATGAGAAATGTTAGGGGGAAAGGTTCTATCATGCAGGTAATTAAAAATGTCAAGGTACTAGGGGGATAAGGGATCAAAAATTTACACACCAAGAAATATTATGGCATGTCGTATGATGGTGTCGTAGAAATGATCCACAAAGAAAGGCATGTCATTGTTCCTTGGTGTAATATGCGATAAAGATCCAATTATCACCATGGCATTTGCTAAGCAATTTTTTCCTCTGGGTATCTATTGGAACATGATTTGTATAATGAAATCCTTTAAAGTATCAACTGAATTCTTTTAAGAGATGATATTTTCATCCTTAAACGTATATTCACCATTTTCCTACTTGATAATTAATTGAGAATCACCTATAAATTTGACTTGTATGATGTCCCATCGTATAACAATTTTCGAGTCCTCCAATCAGAGTTTTCATATTTAGCTTTGTTATTAGTGCATGGGAAACCAAGTTTGAATGCTTGAGGAATTAGATCACCCATACGAGTTATAATCCCAAATATTTCTCTTGAACTATGAAAGGTAAATGATCCATCAAATTATATTTTCCATGTGATGGACTCCTCAATGTACATCATAGAAGCATCTAGAAGTTCTAGACCCAATGGTTATGTTCTGGAAGGGGGCTTCAACTAGTTGATACATAAGTAATTTTCCTTTGACTAATTTGTGATTAACACACTCAATATCAAAATCAATGAGTGAGATGATCCAATTACCCATCCTCCCGGTAAGTGCGGAGTTTAGACAATAGGTACTTGAGTGAATTATGAATATGAGATTTATCTTTTTATTTAATAGATAGTGGTGGAGTTTTTGGAAAGAAAAAATAGAGGATAAAAAAAATCTCAAATTTTGGGTAGTTAAGCTCATAAGTAATAAAAGTGTGACTGGGATATTAGATGGATTTTTCTTTTTGATTTATATCATACAGAGCTAGAAGTAATCGATTGCAAATTGAGTGGTGAAATATACAATAGTAAGGGTTTTCTGAGGGTAAGTGATATAAGAATAGGTAGTTTGGCCAAATACTTCTTGAGTAAGGTCAATGTTTTTGTTCAAGACCCCAATGGAAATCAAAATATTTCTTGAGAAGATGTATAAAGGAATGACACTTTTCTATGAGTTGAGAAATGAATCGGTGAATAGTTTGGATATTTCCCTACAAACTATGCAGTTGTTTTAGGTTCTTAGGAGGACGAATTTATGGGATAGTTGTGACCTTTGCTAGGTCCACCTCAATTTATCTTCTTGAAATAATAAAACCTATTAATTTACCTGATAGCACACCAAAGACACACTTCTTTGGGTTAACTCGACCTTATAATCTCTAAGAAATTGAAAGATACATTCTAGGATTTATGGATGGTCTAATCTAGTCCTATACTTACCCAAGATGCCATCTACATAATCATCCATAGTATCATTCATCATGTCATGGAAGATGATAGTCATGGCCCTTTGATAGATTACACCTATATTTTTGAGGTTGAAGGACATGACTTGGTAACAATAGGTCCCCGAGGGGTAGTGAAAGCAGATCTTATGTTGATCCTCTTATGAGATATTGATCTGGTTGTAGCTTTAAAATCCATCCATAAGAGATAAAATTTTGTAACCTATAGTTGAATCGACAATCATGTCGATGTTTAGATGAGGAAAGTCATCTTTTGGACATGACTTATTGATGTCCCTAAAGTCCATACAGATTCTAATACAAATGGGTTTCTTTTGCACAATTACTATGTTAGAAATCCATTCTGGATAATCAATAGGCTTGATGAAGCCTACTGCTAATAGTTTTTCTATTTCTTCTTTAACCAAGAGGGATACATGAGGATGCACCTTACATACCTTTTTATTGATTGGCTTAGATTCTTCATGCACAAATAGGTTATGCACTACCAATGATGGATCTAAGCCTGACATGTATGCATAGGACCAAGAAAATATGTCGAAAATTCTCATAGAATCATGACAATGGTTTAATATTCTTGTCTTTGAGAGGGAAGCTCCCAACTTAACCATTCTAGGTTTATCCTATGTTACAATATTCACATCTATAGTCTCCTCTACGAGCAGTTTGGATTCATCTTCCATACGTGTAGGATTGGCGAGGGTTGAGATCTTCATCTAAGGGAATTTCAATGATATTTGGTCACTTTTTATGTCCATTGATGTTTCAATTTGTTTGTCCACAAGTTCCTCGAAGAGGTTTTCACTATGGGACATAGAATTTTTTTACAAGGATTCCTTGATGATATCTTTCCCTTGTTTTCTTTTAAAAAATTTGACCTAAAAATTCAGCCTCCTCTGTGAAGTATGCATATGTGACAAGATTAATGCGAGAATCCCTTCTTGTGGTTTCCAACTAGAATATTGTCGGGGAGACCCATAAAATCACCAATTTCTTTTTCATTCTCAAATAAATCAATTGGTATGTGTTGTTGTTGGTCCCAGTTGACAAGGGAAGGATGGAAAATATTTAATTCAAGAATGGTAGGGGATATGGTTAGGATAGCCATGTTAGGAAATATGTTCATAGCGGTAAGGTATTTATGGAGACAACATTGATAATCTATTTCACTTTGTCATAATCGGATGAACTATCTTTATGCTCATAAGAGGTGGCTTCGACCTCTAGAGGATGGGACCCATATGGTCGGATACCAATACCATATTTTTCTACTTTGTGATGTGGTGTTAGAAGAGGTTCCCACACACCTTACTCATTTATACCACATCCATATCCTTGATATCTAATGGCATACATCATTTTGTTCGGGATGACATATTTGGGCACTTGATAGCATAAATCCTTCTCATTATCTGGATATCATGATATAGAAGTATCGAGGAGATTCTCATCTACCAAAAGGCCACCAAGAGTAAAAGCATCAATGTTACAGTGTTCCTGGGACCATTGATATTTTTAGTAGGGTCTACCACACATTCTAGGTGATAGGGGAGGTTGGAAATTATGAGGGCCTGTTGGAGGTTATATTCTCCATAGCCAGTTGTAAGGACCTTTATTTCCAATGAAGAAAAGGGATATATAGTTTTAGAAACATCATTATCACGCACACGTAATGTATTGAGATAAATATGAGAGGAAAGAGTCTCGATGAACCTAAATAACTATCTTGGTTGAAGGGAATTCATATGTAGTGCTAAAATAACCCGAAAACACTCTTCAATGGGCAAATGGTTGGGGATCCCAAAGAATGGCAATAGTTTATCCTTTATGGTACAATTTAAGACATTGATTGAAATTGGATGGCATAATTTGCATGGCATGGATCCATGGGAAGATGAGAAGAATTTTGTAGGGTAGATTATCATGACTAGTAGGCCCAAATTCAATAGGAAAAGTGATCATACTATCTGGTTTTTTATTAGCGTTATCATAAGCCTTGATAGTGATTATTTTAGGTTCACTTCAGCATCGAGTGTATCCTAGCTTTCGACAAGTTTCAATGTAAAAATATTCAAGAAAAATCCACCGTACATGAGAAACCTTTTTTATTTTCATGTGTGACAATGAAATCTATGTATAAGGGTATGTTGTGTGTATGATCATCACTAGGAATCTCATGTTGGCTGAAAGTAATGTGTTTGGAAGGATTAATTTGTGTGACCAAGGCTTGGAAGTGTATATGATCAATATCATTTGAAACTCGATTCTGTAATGTTTTGCAAAGGATATCCTTATGAACAATGGATATTTTAATAATATCTAAGATTTAAATCTTAACCTGGTCTTCTCAAGCTGTTCTAAAATATCATAGTGACTATTCTAGGTATTAGATCAAGGAGGTTCTAGGATAACAAGGTGAGCATGTCATGTTTCCATGTCGCACTCTTGTGCCTTGATATTAATAGTGTTTACATGCTCAACATATGGATGAACACAACCGATAAGGGAATCAAAGGGATAAATAGAGTCAACAATGTGATTAGCACTTTTAGTCTGGGATGACTTACCTTGATCTGAATTTTTCTCCACCTGTTTATGTTTGAGGAATGGCTATTTCTAAATTCCTAACTATTGATTAGAATTTATATTGGGCGCAGATGAATCCATTTCAACTTCTCCACTATCGATGAGGTCTTGAATGAAGTGCTTCAACTTCAAGCATTTATCGGTGTTATGACCCTTAACATGATGATATTCACAATATTCATGGTCTTGATACCATTTTGGTTTCGGCACATAATATGAAAAGGGTGTAGTGTTAAGTAAATTTATCATGTTCACTACGTCTAGTTGTTTCAATATAGAAGCCAATGAATTTGTGAGAGGAGTGAACACATGATGTTTGACTTCAGGATTAACTTCTCCTTTGGTCATCTTTAAAGGAGTACTATTCTAGATTGTTTACACATGTTTTGAATTGGTTATACCATCACCTATAACCATTTTTTCTTGTTTTGAAATAATTTATGTTTTTCTATAGGTTTTGTTTCATGATTTTATCTTAAAAATGGTTTCAACATCCTTTTATCCAATAAATCCTTTTCGATCTGGCTTCATTTTTCAATGACCTCTTCAAAAGTATTAGCATAGTTCATTTGCAAGTGGAAAGCAATATCGGGATTTAAATTTTTCACAAAAATTCTAACAATTTGTTTCTCTAGTATGGTTCGAGGAAGCGACTTGCTAACCCTCGCCATCTTTGTAGGAAACTAGTGAAGTTATCATTGTTTCGTTGTTTGGCATTACATAAGTCTAACATGGTAATGTCACTTTCCATATTGAATGAAAAGTGGCATTCAAACATTTCTCCTAACTCATCAAATGTAAAGATATAACCTTTAGGGATATGTAGCAACCATTCAAGTTCTTGGACCCCATGACTCCACGGGAATATGCATATAAGGTAATTTTCATGATAGGAAACTTCTTGTAAATCCATGAATGATTCTTTAATATGATCACGTGGATCACCTTTACCCCTATATTTTTCAAATTTAGGGTAGTCAAAGTGAGGACAAAATGGTGTTCTTAACATCTCTCTATCAAAAGGATAAGGGAACAGTTCTTCGAATTGGTACTTTTTACTATGTCCTACATTGTTTTCTTGCAAATTCGTGAGGGAATTATTCATAGAATGCCATACTTGATCAAATATTTTTCCATCTATAGGTGAAGTAGGAATACATACATAGTTAGATTTTTTTGTTTCATCACCGCAATTTTCAGTTTAAATCTCCTGATATGTAGCCTTGGGTTTTTCTTTACATGGAGTCTTAGTGTAAAAATATTGATATGTAGCCCTAGGTTTCTCATTGTGAAGATTTCTATCATTTATTCCTAGGTATTTATAGACATGGGAAGCTAAAATTGATAATTGATGACTAAGACCTTGCAATCATTGTCGAACTGTGACCTCATCATTTTGGATTTCTTTGTGACTTTCATGTGGAGGTGGTTGTTCACGATCTCATGTTCTTTTTACAATCAAAGTTAATTCAAAAATGGGTATGTGATAAATATCAATGTTTTTATAAGGAATGTCTTCTTCATTCCTTGGGCCAAAAGTAGAAGCATGTCCTGGATTGAATATTTCATCCATAGATCAAAAGGGTCATTCCTCCTCTTCTTCTCCCTGAACCATTTTTGTGAGGATATTATGGTAAAAATTAGGTGGTATTTTAGCCCCTAATTCTACGAGATGCACCAAGACTTTGTTTCTATTCTAGAATAAAAATTTATCCATGTGAGCGGGGTCAAATTCCAAGTCCTCTTGAGGAGATTTCCCCTCGTCGCCACTATGTTCAATCATGTTTTCTTCTTCAAATAAGGGGTTTAATTTTTCATTGATAAAAATATTTGACCCTAATTTTCTATGTCCCATTCTTTTAAGAATTGGCATAATAGGAAATGGTTCGCTAAGGTTGATAAATGTATACAAGGACTACAATGACCATAGGAAAAAATAAGTAGCGTGAAGGATGTACATGTCATAATGAATGCCTAATAATCCTAAAGAATCAAGGCAATTTGAATCAAGGAATCAAATAATCAAAGAATACGAAGGATATGAAACTGTATGGTGAGAAGTACGAAGGGCAATCAACAAGGTCTAAATAAGGAACCAATCGCAAGAGAATCTACTCCCTAAATCTCAAATATGGTTTGGTTCAAAATGACAACAAAAATTTCAACACTCAAATAAAGTTTGGAATAAACAAGGTTTAAGTATTAAAATGAGGTTAAAGTGATTTTGATTCAAGGTATATCAAGTGATTTTAAGACAAACAAATTCCAATTTTTGAAAATGGAGGCTAAAAATGTGAGAAACACAACAATACAAGCTAGATACTTTAATCAAGCTCTTAGGAAAAGAGAAATGTTAGCATCAAAATGGTATTAATACGATATGAGCAGCGTAACGACAACACCTTCCAAAAATCAAGGCAATGTTTGGATAGAAAACAAGGTCTAAGTATAACAAGGAGTTGATATTATGCGAGCAACATAACAATACAACTTAGAAACTTATATCAAGTTTTTATAAAAAAATAAGATGTAAGTATTAAAAATGTATTGATATGATGCGAGCAACATAACAACTTAAAGGGAAATCAATGATGAGATAACCTAACTACAATGAGATAATCTTGACGTGGGTATCAAGATAAAGGATTACCAAAACATGAGGATGTACCAACACACTTTCAACACTTAACATTCCTACCACAACATGGTCATGTAAGTGAATACAAAAGTGGTGGACATGATTATTTTTGGTAATACCACATATGTTGCTCTCTTTTGACCAAAAATGTCAACAAGAAAAAAAAGGAGATAAAAAAAGCAAAGCGATGAAAAATAATTAACGTAACTCTAGAAAAGTTTTCCTTATTTAAAAACAACTTAGAAACTAAGACAAAGTCATACCTTGTAAGTTTCGTGATGAATATCACGCAATGAAAACTTCAATGAACTCTCCCCTTATTAGGATAAAAATGTTTTAACTCCAAAGAAGTTTTTTCTTTGTGAGATATATTTATAACACGATGGATAAATCCAAGTTGGCCCCAATGCCAAATATTTTCCCAATATTTTATCCTCAACACTCTCCAATACTTACCTAAGAGAGGTACACTTTTCTATAATAAATCCTAGACAAAGGACCATTACCACATAATCAAATTCATTAATGAGGCTTCATATGGGAAAATTGAAGCATTCCTCACATGTTTTTATTCTAGTCAAGTAGGTAATGGGTAACTTCTCATTTGTCCTTTGGCTCTCTCAAGGCATGGACTACTTTGGGGTTCTTGTGGTAATCCTCATAATTATTTTTATGGCTTATGCCAAGATACTTACCACAATTTAAAGCATATGTTTTTAACCCTTAACTAAATATGTAACTACAATGTTTTGAATAAATGGTGTGTTATTTTTTGGACAAGGTAAAAAAAGTTTAGTTTTGAGGGGACCAAAAATACCATACATAGAAAGAATCCAAAGATTAACAAAAAACCAAAAAAATCCACGAAGGCAAAGTAAAAAAATCTTGAGAGTGGACCACCATAAAATAGAGCCAGACTTCACCAAGTCGAATATTAACCATTACATTTTTTTATAAAAAACTAAAAAAGGATAGAAACCAAAAGAACTAAACTATAGACAATGGGAAAAAAACAATAAAAGGATAGAAAAAGGTTTTCCATTAGTTTTCATTTTCCTTGTTGCGGGTTCTAGCACTTAACCCACTATCCTTCCTACCTGTCACTTTGATGATCACGTGTTTAGGTATTTTCTCATCCTTTTCCATAGGCTAGGTGTCCACAATCTTAGAGTATTTTGGTATTTTTTCCTCCTTATCTTGATCTGGGTCTCCACGATATTTTTGTCGAGTATTACCATCAGTATCAAAATCTGAAGTGTGTTTCCTTTATCGAGCTACTAAGGAAAAGCCTCATACTTTGCTTTATTTTTACCACTTTAGCCACTTGGTCTAGAAGGATAAAAACCCTCTGCTCCTGCATGATAAAATCAACTTGAATTCCCTAATAATTTTTTTTTAACCTCAATTTTAAGGTGGCACTCCTTCAGTTCCTGAATCAAATTCTTATTGATCGTGAGAATGGTATCATGATCGAATCAAAACACATTAACCTAGCCTCCCAATCCACAAAGTCTCTCTCCCTGCTACTAGATATCTCACCCATATTCTAAACACCACATTTCAAATTTCAAATAACATCACTATCCCTTTAGGGGTGTCTTTCCCTTTCATTTTCTTCATATGTTTAAAAGTAGACATTAGGGTTTCATGATCATACTCTGTGTCACTAGAAATCAACATTTGGGCGACAATAATGGGTTTTTTGTTTTTACTAACGGGAGAATAAAACCTTGACGTAAGATAACATCAAATTTATTGTTTTTAAAATCAATAATGGTGGATAATAGGGACATGTAGAGAAATAAATCCAGACTCATAGCTTGGTTCCTTTGGAATAAATTTAGGATGGAGAGGTGAAAAGAGAAAATCTTCCTAAATTTTCCTTCCAGAGTCAAATATTTCATGACAATAAGACATATGTCAGCCCAAAATTCAAGGAGACGGGTGTGGGAAATGCCATCATCATAAGAAAAAATATTCTCACTAGGCTAAAAAAAAGTGGCTATCTCATGTTTTTTCCTAGTTTTGTCTTTATAAATTTTGAGACCATCCATAGCAAGCCCTGTTATCTCAACTATGGATTCTTCAGTAACCCTAATTTCAACCCCCTTGAATTTGAATCCCCCTTGATCCAAGAATTTCAAAAATCAACAAAGAGTATGGGGTCGTTACCTTTTAATCACCGAATATACTTGGAGAATCCACCTCTGCACAACAACTTCTAAAGAACATAGTCATTTTTAGTTGAAGGAAGGAAGTAGGCTCAATTTTGACTATGTCTCAGACCATTGTTTTCCAAACACACCTTCTCTCTTCAAGATCAAATAGAATGGAGTCACCAATAACAAAACACTTGAATAAATTCCAAAGAAAATGAATCGTATCCTTTACCCAAAAAAAGATGATATTTTGAACTCCCAAGTGTGTGAGCTTTGGTTTTCATCATTACACTACCTCCGAGGATGTTTCATCATTTATCAATTTTATAATGTTTTTCCAAGGAATATGTGTCTCTAGCCACACCATTAGGTCTTTCATGTCGTTTCCATGATTATCAAACATGTCCATAGGTTTATTACCTTCTCTAAAGGTATGTTGGATGTCTACCTTGTCAAATGATTCCAACATCATATGATCTTCCTTGATGATGTTGATAAGTTTCCACCCACACTTATTCTAATATTTTAGTGCATTAATGACACATAAGGAATCACCTTCTATAATGATGAATTTTATGTTCAATTCTATGCACATCATGATACCTCATAACATGGATTTGGCATCTACGTAATTTTTGTATGATTTTCAATATGTCCCACATAAGCTCTAAGACATTTACCAAGGTGATAGCAAACCATACCTCCCCCTCGGCATAACACTCTTGTTTGGTGGATCCATCGAAATTGAGTTTGAAGCATCCATCAAGGGTCTCAACCATTTAACTCTGTGGATGACCTTCTCCTTCATTGGAGTGATAGGGAAATGTTCATGTTGTTGAGAATACTTCTTTCCCAAGCTGGACAGACCTTGGATGGTTTGAGATTTAAAATTTGGGAATTTTCTTTGATAGATTGACTCACATTTTCAATAACCTTATCTAGGATAGACACTTTGTTCCTAAAGATCTGATTATTTCATTTGATCCATAGTCCCCACAAAGTATGCAAGAGAGAAAGTTTCCAAATTTATCTAGTCAAATCATGTTGGAAATTGAAACTCCATTGGTCTGGGAGAAGGGCCACATCCCTAGGGAGGACCATGTGTATCCTGAAAAAACTGAGGACCGCAGAGAAGACTTGAAAGGAGAAGGAACATTCCAGGAAGAGATGTTGGATTGAATCTTCATTGCATTTGCAGAGACTACATCTGTTAGTGATGATCATCCCCCTTTTCCTTAACCTATCCACAGTTAAAATCTTTCTTTTAACAACTTCCTAGAAAAAAATATTGATTTTGGGAATAAGATTTTTATTCCAAACCTTCCTCTAGTAGATATTGGGCTCTATATGCTCAAAATTCAGCAAGTAACCAAACTTGACCTCATATTCCCTAGTGTCCATGGTTCTCCAAATCAACTCATCCCGAGCTCTATTTTGGGGTATGTGATAGTCCTTCAGGAGCTGATTAAGTTCTTGAAAGGGTTGTAAATTCCCTAGATAGTGTGGGGGTGGTTGAATTTGGATCCATTTCCTCTCTTCATTCTAATATCTACAAACCTGTCCCCCATTTCTTGATTGAAGAGATTCCAAAGATCACTCCATGGTTCTTTGGTCTTGAGGGCTTTATCCTTAATCCATGGGTCTTCCCAAAATTTTATCTTAGTACCATCCCAAGGTTTCATTTACTCCCTTTAACTAACAAATTTCTAGTATGAAAAATATTTTCAGAAGATTGATCCTCTAGGGAGCTCCACATATGAGAAAAGAGCCAAAGTTCCCCAAATTTCCGCAAATATTTCACTTTCAAGATATTGATCTAGGTTCCCTCTTCTCTATGCAATCTCTAGCCCACCTTAGCTATAAGAGATTGATTCATGAATTGAATATTATTCAATCCAAGACCCCCTCTGTCCTTGGGTTGTGTAACCTTATCCCAAGAAATTAAAGGGATTATATTCTTTTCCTCTGATCTAGTCCATAAAAACCTCTTTTGTATGCCTTCAATAGCCTTCCTAACTCTTATGGGTAAAGTAAAGATGGACATAATGAAGACTGTAATACCCTATAAGTAGCTTTGAAGGAGTTGAGATTTTCTAGCCTGTGACAACAATGAGCCTTTCCAAGAGGTTAGTTTTTTATGAAACCTCTCTATTAATTTATTCCACCCTCTTTCTTCTATATTTTTCCCACAAAGAGGCATACCAAGATAAGTATCTAGAAGGGATTTAATACTGCAATCCAAAATATTAGCCAACATGTTTTTCTACTTTTCCCCACATTTATGAAAAATAGAAGCTCTTTCTAAAGTTAATCATCTTCCCTATTACTTCTTCATATTGTTTAGTTATGTTTTTGAAGACCTAAGCCTCCTGAAAACAACTTTCTCTAGGAAAACTATGTCATACACAAATTGCTGCAAGCATTGGTTATCAACTCCATGAGCCACTTTAATACCCTCCATGTTACCTTCAATTTGGGCCCTAGAGCATAACCTTCTCAAGGTTTCAGCAACAATAATATAAAGGAAGGGTGACAAGGGATCTCCTTGCCTCAAACCCCTTTCTGAGATGAAGAAACCATTTGGCTTCCCATTAATAATAACATAAAATCTCAGGATTTAGTGTAAGCTTGGATCATTTTGATGAAGTGAGGATGATATCCTAGATGATATAGAAGGGAGAACAAGAAATCCCAGGAAACCTTATCATAGGCCTTTTGCATGTCCAACTTAACAATCATAGCCTCCCTACCAAAAATTTCAATAGAGTGGATCATCTCATGAATGGTGATTATACTATCCAGAATTTTCCTACCTAACACAAAGGCTCCTTGATTAGGAGAAATAAAGTTACTAAGAGTATCCCTTAATCTGAAAGCCAATATTTTAGAGATTATCTTATACATAGTGTTGCATAAACTTATGGGTCTAAAGTCCCCAGATCTTTAACTCCTAGATTTTTGGGTATGAGAGAAATAAAGGTATGATTGATTTGTTTGAGCAGACTGCCTGATCTAAAAAAGTATTAGACAACTAAAACCACCTCTTTCTTAACTATATCCCAATACATATGAAAAAAGAAAGCAGGGAATCCATCCGGCCCAGGAGTTTTGTCACTTTCCATAGCATCTAAAATTGATTTTATCTCCTCCTCAAAAGGAATGGATATGAGTTCACTATTCTCATCATGGCTGATAGCTGGATAAAAAGATTTAGAATTTCTACTCTAGAGATCTCGGTTGAAAGTTGACCTTTGGAAAACAAGTTCCTAAAAAAGAAACAATAGTGTTAGAGATATCCTTATCTTTCATAGCTAGTTCTCCATTCTCTTTCTTTATTTCTTGGATTCTTCCTTTATTAGCTTTAATGGTGGCTGAGATATGGAAGAATTTGGTGTTGTGGTCTCCCTCTTTAAGCCAATTAATTCTTGACTTCTGCTTCCAATATACCTTTTCTCTGCTCAAGATGTTGTGGTATTCAGAAAGTAGGTATTTTTCCTAATTTTTTCCTCATTTATCCATCCTCCTCATTTCATATTTTCTTCCAAAGCCTGAAACTCTTTAGAAATTATTCTTTTTTGAAGGAATATATTGCCAAAAACTTCCTTATTCCAAATATTTATCTATTCATCTTAACATTTTTAAGTTTTGCAGCCACCTTATACATGTTGTTACCTTTGAATTCAAGGCTCCACCATTATTCTATCATTCTTTCCAACTCTGGGTGAGTGGTCCACATATTTTCAAACCTAAAAGGTTTTCCAATAGGTTTTTCCTTTCACTGACTTTTAATACCAAAGGGTTATGATCAGATCTAATACAAGCTAAGGAGGAAAGAGTGTATTGTTGTTCCTAAATATAATGGAGATTCATAAGAAATCAATCCAACCTGATTTGAATCAAATTCCCCCTTCCCACCTGATTTGAATCAAATTATTGGTCAAGTCAATTTTGAGCCACTGAGGTTTAGATCCATCAATCCATTCCAACCCAAGAAATTAGCAAGATCCTCCATGCTCTCAGTAAACACATTAACACCCCCTTCTTTTCTGAGGGGATGAGGGGAGTATTAAATTCACCCCCAATGATCTAGTTTAGATCATTAAACATCCTTATGAAGATATTCAACTCCTCCTAGAGCATCCTTATGTTATATGTAGTATTTAGAGCATAAATATTGGAGAGAATAAAGCGTGTTCGGAGCTAACAACAGTGAAACAAATGGCTAATTGATGTTGGATATTATAAAGGGAGAAGACCTCCAATATGTTCTTATTACATTGTCACAACAACCCCCTAGAATCCCTTGTAGAGGTTTGTCTATGGAAGTCAAATTCCTTTCAAAAAAAGCATGAAAGTCTTTCATCTTATCCGATTCATCTTCGTCTCTTGTAGCATTATGACATCGTGTTTTTCTCTACTTTTAAAATCAAACAAAATCCTATGTTTACTGGGGTTGTTAAGACCCCTAATATTCCAATACATATAAATCATTTAAGATGGGTATATTTTTGGCCTACCATCAATGGTTTCTATCGTCCTTCCATAATATCATTCCTTGTGGCTCTCTCCCTTTTTCCTTTTCGGACCATCTTCTGTAGAGGATTTTTTGGCCCCAACATCTACCTTAGATATAGTTTTCAGGGTCACTTACCTTTTAGGAGACATTTTTGGACTTTTTGGCCTCTTCATAAAATAGGATATCGAGCTCACTATAATGGAACTTTCTTTAACCACTTCATTGGTAGATTTATCCAATGAGACCTGAACTTGCATCTCAATAGAAACATTCTTGCTAGTCTCAAGAGAATGCTGAAGATCCTCTTCCACTATTGGAATATCTTCCAAATTAATGTCTAGAACATTAAAAATATTTCTAACAAGTAGATTTTCCTTAGGTCTTTGAGCAAATAAACTTGCGTCCATAGTGTCTATAACTATGGATCCAACAATACTATCTTCTTGGAAATCTTCGACAAACACCAAGTCCTCAAATTTTTATTGGTTTTGTTCAAATACCAATTCACTAACCTTATATTGACCTGCATCTTCAAATACTTCTTCTAAAATCATTTCTGGTCCTTTAGGAACTTGTTCCTTAATCACCAAAGGTTTATTTACTAATTTCCATGAAGGGTTTACCTTCGAAGGGCCACTACCATTTGGTTGTATGACGCCTTTTCATTTTAAATATTCCTTATTGTTATCTTTGTTCTTCTTATTTTTATATTTCTAGGAAGCCTCTGCTTTGTCCTTTGGACAAGATTTGATGTTGTGTCCTACCTTGAAGCACGAGAAGCACATAAACGGAGCAAACTCATAGTCAATTTTTTGAGTATGAACTCCCCAAGGGGCCTTAAGCTCAATGCTTATGCGAAAATAATTTTTAGAACCAAATTAACATAGAAACATGAAAACATTTGTATATTCTTAGCACAAGTGAAAGGACCGGGGACCTAATGGTTTTGGTGATCCTTTGTAAGATGTCTAGATCCTAGTACTCTAGGGGTAAACCTTATAGCCTAACTCAAATGGGATATTCTTTAGTGACTGTTTCCAAGGGATTTAACCCATGATGCCATTTTTGCACCAAAACCATAGTTATACCCATAAACCATGGGCTTCCAACAACCATCCTTAAAAACTCCTCTTCTAGAGATAGATAAATCATAAAAAAAAGCATTGGCACATGCTACAATTTCCATCAAACCCTTAAGCATCCAATTACTATTAGCCCATTTCCTAAAATCCTCAATGTTTGGCTTCTTTACCCGAGATCTTGGAAAAATGGTATTTCTTATTGAAGATATAACCTGGTTGGCCACTTGATATGGTATTTCTAAAAAAACATCATTTTCATTAGAGACATGGTTTAGGCTTATAAAGACTACTTGTTTGGGTGCATTTTCGTCCAATCACCTTATCCATGTGACTAGGGGACCCTTATCTGGCTCCACCTTGTCCCTTTCCATTATGAACTGTGCATCCTTCCTACCATTCAATAGATTCTCCCCATGATCCCCTGTAACCAACTCACTTACCTTTTCCCGCTCGTTCCAAAATTTGAATTTTCCCTCTCCATTCACTTCCATTGCTCGGTCGTTCGCTCCAATTGTGTGTTTTATATCTTGAATTAGAAATGTGGTTAAGTACACCATTAATGACAACTCATGCAACACATTATAATTAGTATTTTTTTAGATCCTTATTATTTGAGAAGAGAATTAGGTCCTCCACTTAAGAGTTAGTAGTTTTCCAAGAAATCCACAATATTATGAAAGAGGATTAAAAATTTCTTTTGATTATCAAGATCATCCAAATAGACAAGAGAAGAGAATACACAACAATTAATCCAACTAGATAGAAATGGAAAACTTTAATTCAAATGATCATTAAAATTCTTTATGAAATATTCATTCCCTTAAACAACAAATGATGAAATTTCAAAGTTAATCCAAAGGCTAGAAAAGAAGACTAAATGCACATTTGATTATCCAGATCACCAAAAGGTGCCAGAGAAGAGAATACAAAAACTTTGGCCTAACTTGAGTAAATCATGAAAATACAACATTCATCAAATCATTATACATGTTATAAAATGTATTCAAATCAAAACCTACAAAACAAAAGTTAGAAAAACCTATAAAATAACCACAAACATAAAAATTAGATTATGTAATTCCTTGAAATCCGAGCCAAAATTTGACACAGAATATTAGTACAAGGGTTTTAATGGTAATGTAGGGATATCAACGGTAGTGACAATATATCAACGAACACGCGAGGATATAAAATGTAAAACAAGGTAGCTCTTTGTGCGAGATAGAGAAGAAAAAGTTGTCAACATTTACATATGGGTTGCAATGCGGGTGCAAGGCTAATTCAACAGATAGAGTACGTCAGGCCTACATGAGAGGTGGAAATTCCATAGAATGGTAATGCATGGGACTTAAGAAGAATATCTGGTTTCATAGTAGCACATGAGGTATAATGGTAGCACACACATTTTTACGTAGATGTAAAGGTTTTAACGATAACGCAGGCAGGCACAATGCAACTTCAAAAACATGGGATTTGAAAAAGAATGTCAAAAATCTCAAATATTTTCCAATCAACTTCAATTTTGGCAGCACCTCACCTCCCTTATACATGTAAAGAGCAACAAAATCATGTAAAATCAACAAAACAAGTTAAGAAACACAAGATTTATCTAAAAATTTCTAAAAGAGGGTTAGTAAGTAAAAAATGAAACTAAGCTACAAAAACTTGAGAAATAAGTGCATGAGACAAAGGAGGGTCCCATTGGGTGTGCCAAATGTGTGCATATTAAAGAAACTAAGCATAATTAAGAGAAACTAACACCAAGTAGTTTCAAATGAAAAATATAATCTAATAGAAACATCATGATAAGGCTATGCAAGAACAAAAGCTAAATTAATGCATCCAAATGGAACTTTTAAAACATCAAGCCATTCCTTGCTAAGTTGGATATGCCTTCTAGATTGTAAGTTTCTCCTAAGATTACAAAGAAATCAAAGGATGGCTATCTCCCACAAGAGGAAAGGATCTCTCCAATATGGCTAAATTTCCATGTATGGATCTTCCTTTACTACTCTATGCAAAGAGTGGATGAATGGAATGCAAGATCAATAAGATTCTTCAATGGTGGAGAATGCTTTTATCATATGCTCATTATAACACTAGAAAAAGTGTGGTGTAAGTTTGGAAGGAAGGTAGTAGGTTCTTTATATATCTTTCCAATTTGGGAGAAGCTAGAAACCTAGTGAATGTGGGATAAAAGATAAAGTAGAATTAGAAGAGATAAGCATGATTAGAGGAATTAATCAGTAAGTAGCAACTCGAGGAGTTGGAGATGATTTAATTAATCAACTAGGATTAATTAATAAGGTAAGATAAGCTTAGAAAGCTATTTGGAGGTGATTTAGAGGGAAATATGTAGGATTTAGATGATTTAAGAGGGGGATTTAATTAATAATAAGGTTTATTAATTAAATACAAGGTTATAAAGGCTTAATTAACTAATAATAGTTAATTAATTGATTATAGGAGGATTATAACTAACAAAGTGTCGTTAATTGGCATCCAGAATGGGGGAAATGCTAGTTAATTAATGAAGTGTTATTAATTGACCGAAATGGAGGGGAATGTTAATTAATTAGCGGGAAATCACTAATTATAATGGAAATGATGGGAAAGAGGATAATTAGTGAAATTTTAGTATTAAAACTACGTAGGTGGATTTTAGGTGTCTATAGTTTCTCATGGAAAATTCTTAAATCTGCATCTCTAGGATCCTTTTATAACACAAGGAAATCCTTTACAAATAGATGCAAAAAACTGGACTATACAACATAAACTTATAGTTATAAGTTTACAAAGATCATAAAGATCTTTTTATAATGCTTTATAATGGAGAAAATTATAGAGGAGAAAGAGATATCAACCGACCGACCATTAGGAGGTGACATTTCCATGCACACTCCCCTCAATGGAAACTATGAAATGCAAGCATTGCACAATTTTTTTTTGAACTTTACAACACACAATGGATCATAAACATAAGCTGTAACTTGATCTTGAGAAGAAGTCTGGAGATCTATGTCACACTGAGGGATCTTCTCTTGGATAAGGAGGATATGAACATAAATATGATTCATTATTTGATTTTGAACTAGATTCTTTAGTAAGATAAATATAACTTTGGCCATCACAGAGAATAGGAATACTTCCTTTAGATTCTATGAGTATATCTTCCAACAATCATTTCAGCCACATGTCTTCTTTGTTGTTCCATTACACTTCTCTACTCTGCTTCATTAGAAGAAATGGAGAATGTTGGTTTCTTTTTTCTATTAAAAGTAATGACACCCCCACTATAAACTTGAAGAAAAATCTAAATGTATATGTTATATCCAACACAACATCTATTAGAGTAGGTATTTACCTTAGCTCATGTTCACCTAGGTACTTTATTTACCTTTATTGTACTTATCCTCACCCACTTATGTGTGTGGATATTTCTTTTATCTTATTTAGATATTAGGAGATATTATCTAGTTGTTAGGTATAGTTATTTCCTTGATCTATGGTATTGACTAGATCATTGATGTCTAGTTCTCTCCTAAATCTATGGTCTTGACTAGTTCTTTGATGACTAGTTATTTCCTTGATTTATGGCTTGATCTACGACCTTGATTGGTTCTTAGATTGTTATTCCTTGCCTATTTAAGCAAGGCCCATTCTCAATGTATTGCATTGAGTTCCATAATAATATATGATATTGCTGCTCATTTGTTTGCATTGGTTTTATGTAAAGCTATTATGGTGATTTGATTTCATCTTATTGATTGTGGTGTTTGATTAGCATCTGTGTTCTTGTCTTAGTACGATTTGGTTATCGTTCCTTTCATGGTATCAGAGTAGGAGATTGTTGTTGACATCCATCTGTAAGTTTTATTTTGTAAATAAAATCTTTATATATTCATATATTTGGGATTTGGTCATATTTTGTTGCTGCATGCATTTTTATGTAAAATAGAGGCTTCCATTGGATCAAAAGGCGTGAAAACCTAAGATCAGTTGTAAAATTGGCCATTTACGTAGGCGATCGGTTTTGTGGTTTTTGTGGTTGTGGTGAAATACATAGATTCACCTTAGGATTCGCGCACACGGTTAAGGAATGAAGGAAAGCGTTTTATTGGGTTTTTGGATTTCATGAGATCTACATTGGGTTTTTTCTGGTATTACAAAAAATTTTAGGTTACACGTAGAATAATTTTGGGTCTTTCCTTTTTTGGCAAGGGTCCACGGATGTTGTGCACGTTTTTACTATTTCGAGAAAATCATAGGTTGTTATTTTCAACAATAAAGGTCACTATCTACACAATATAGAAATAGTAATTGTTACTAGAAAAGCGATTAGATGTGACTTTCTTGAAAACACGCGACACACCCCAGAATAGTAAGTTGTGCAAACACCCATTAAAATCCTTAGCCCTTGTTCATATGGTATGGTCATATGAGGGCTTAAAGTTTGTGATTTAATGCTTAACTTCAGCCCCCTTTAATTTTATTTTTGTGGTGTAGACAACAACATTTTATTTTGTTTTAGTGGTACCTAAACTAAATAACAAAGAAAAATATTAAAAAGCTTGTAAATTTTGATCGGTAACTCGAGTTTTGAGTGTCATTTTTTGCAAAAGTGTTTGTTTTTTCATGCTCTTTCCATTGGAAATATTTATTTTGAGACTTGCACTATAATTATAAAGTTCCAAATATGGAGGAGTGTTGTAATCAATTGTGGATGCAATTTAAAATTTGAGCAGAGCGTCCTAAAATTTTGGGAGTTATAGTTTGTACCTATCATGGATTATGAGAATGATATGCTTTTCTCTGAAGTGTGTGGAATTCAAGAGGATATTGTAAAATTTGTGGAAGAAAATAGATCACTCAAGAAGTGAAATTATCTTCTACAATCACTCATTCACGATAAGGATATAATAATACACTCCCTGTAGAACAAACTTGCTAGCCTACAACATCACCATCATATTGTGGACAACCATATCCATGATCCTAGTCCACTTGCAGTTGTTGCTCTTGTACCCACTAACATTGATCTGCTAGTCTTTGAGCTTGAACCTACTTTTGATGCTTCTAAACTTGTGAGGCTTGTTACTACATGCTCTTCCACATCTGTGCCTATTACCATACCACATGTTGTGTATCCTACTTCTGCTCAGTTGCATGGATTTTTTGAGAAGCATACCACTACATTCCATTCTCGCATGCTCCATTCTATGGGACTCCGGTAGACATTCACAGGGTATTATTTCCTCTATTCCACATGTTAAGTGGAATTCTTGTCATGACATTATTTTTCAAGCAAATACTTCATTGGGATCACACATTGTGAGCTCCTTTTTTGTTCACTCAACTCTTTTTAGGATTATGAGCAACACATGAGTTACGCACCTTCACTTAGGCTTGAGAAACACGAGATTTTAGCTATCACAACATGATCAACTTTGATACACATTTTGATGTTCTTTTACATTCACCCATTGTGCATTTTGCACCAAGTCATATGCAGGCATCTTCTTCATCCATCTCGTGTTGATTTGGGGTGGATATCCGATCACTCATGGCGGTGAAATAGGAATTCATTGAGAGGACTCTGCAGGCATGGCTCCTCCACCATTTGGCCTCTTGCTCCATAATTTATGCCTTCTACATTGTGATGCTTCTTGTTTTGAGTATTTTTCTTTAGTAGGTGTAGTGTATCTCTCTTATTTGTTGAGATATTTTGTATACGTATTTTTGACACTTTTCACATGTTGACAATCTCTCTTGTGGGGAGCTATTCGGTGGAGCCTAGTGTTAGTTTTTCATGTTCGAGTAGTTATTTTGATAACTCATATAAATTTGTAGCACCACTCCACCCATTTAGCAAGTATGGGAGGATGTGGTGTTGATCTTGCTTCTTGAGTTTTTGTCCTTGCCTTGTTACCTTGGCTTTTCTTGGATCGTGACACTCTAGATTTTATGCCCTTGCCTTGTTGCTTTGGTTATTGTTCTTGAATCGTGGCACACCTATTTTTACAAACACTTGAATGAATTATGTTTGGTGTTTTTTTACACTTTCAACATTACTCTGTTGATAGTATCCTTGTATGGAGCTATTACGGTGGAGCCAGTGTTATTTTTTTGAGTTTTGTGATCAGCGGTGGATTCGGACCACTTTGTGCACACCAAAATTCTTCAGCATTATACGAGTTTTTTAAGCCGATCTTCTTGGGATGCCTTGGAGTGGGTCTTTACTCTCTTTACTTTGTTATTCTTGGTTTTGTGTATCTTACGGTGTCCTTTTTTCCCAGTTATTGTACATGAGTACCTCATCGGGCCTAGTTGTCGGGACTCATACTTTGGACATGCCACATCTATTTTGGCCCATAGCTTCACTTGAGGGGCTGTCATTAGAGTAGGTATTTACCTTAGCTCATGTTTACCTAGGTACTTTATTTACCTTTATTTATTTTATTTATTCTCACCCACTTATGTGTGTGGATATTTCTTTTATATTATTTAGATATTAGAAGATATTATCTAGTTATTAGGTATAGTTCTTTCCTTGATCTATGGTATTGAATAGATCCTTAATGTCTAGTTCTCTCCTAAATCTATGGTCTTGACTAGTTCTTTGATGACTAGTTATTTCCTTAATTTATGGCTTGATCTACAACCTTATGCTGGTTCTTAGATTGTTATTCCTTGCCTATTTAAGCAAGGCCCATTCTCAATGTATTGCATTGAGTTCCATAATAATATATGCTATTACTACTCATTTGTTTGCAAAGGTTTTATGTAAAGCTATTCGTAAATTTTCTTTCATCTTATTGATCGTGGTGTTTGATTAGCATCTGTGTTCTTAGCTTAGTATGATCTAGTTATTGTTCCTTTCAACAAGAAACATGGTTAGAGTCATAATATCTATACTGAGACATTATAATAAGAATAATATATATCTTTATTGATTTCACTTTTAATCATCGTCAAAAAGTTAAACACTAGTTTTATAACAACTAACATACCAATATGATTAATAACTAACCATGCTATATTACCAATATGTTTCTTGTAAAATATATATTAGATGCGATCTATATTGGATGTCTCAATAAAAATACAAAGGCATCTCCAAGTGTCATTTGATATGCATATAATAATATTTTTAGCAATCACATACTAATTTTAAAAATTAGAAATGTTTTATCGACAACATATATATCTTCATTATATATTCTAAGCCTTTACAAATGTGATAAGATTGATAGATAACACATCTGGAAAAAAGACCAAATCATGCAAGAAATATGCTTGACTAGATTTTGAATTCAAATCCATTAACATTTCTCACAATACACAAGGGTAATGTTTTGTTCACATAATATCTTGAACATAAGATCGGGGAGCGAGGGTTTGGGGTGGCAGCCCCGGTGGGGTCTAGGGACGGTGCCCCTCTGGGTCTAGGGTAGCTCCCTCTCATGATCCCTATATGTAATACAAGGTGGGGTCGAGGGAAGCCCCCTTGATACCAAGAATAATTTATAATTTATTCCTCATTTAAAGTTGACAAAAACTAACTCTTTGTGAACAAATAAATAATATTACATTAATCATATTTCTATCACTTATCCATGAGTAAACACTCCCTTTTTTTCTTTTCAAACTATCTTGAGCTAGTTTTCGTCAAGTACATTAATAGATAAAAATCACATGTGTTCATTGCTGAATGTGAATGTCGAATGGTATATGTTATTTGGTTTAGAGGTACAATTATTACTCTTGTATTTGATGTTGATAAGGGGTGTGATTGATTTTGTAAGTGTAGAAATATAGATGAGCCACTTAATTTTAAGGTTGTTTCTACATTTCAAACTTGTTACAAATTCATACATGAATACATTTGATACCATTTTCGATAGTTAATTAATTTTATAGTTGATGTTGTATGTATTTAATTCAGTTAATTGTGTTAGTTGTGCATCGGTTGTTCGGTTGGTGTTTTGTTGAAAAAACCCTTATTGTACAATGGATAATGTGTGTGATTGATAGTGGTAGTGTAGGAATTTAGATGAAACATTACATTGAAAGGTTGTATGTGTACATTTAATTTTGTTACAAATTTGTACATTTAAAGTTACAAATCATATTTCAAAACATCAAATACATGAAGATCTACGTACACATAATGAGACATGTATACATTTGCATTATTTATATCATGAATGGTAGCCTTTAGTGGGCAATTTCAGTTTCAATAAACATGATTACATTTGATACCCCTTGAATGATAGTGCCGCTTTGGATACAAGAAGTGTTGAGTATAGTAGTAGTGGAGGTGCTATCAAAGCAGAGGGTAGTATTTATGATGGGTTGAGTGATAGTAGTCTTGCTTCCTCCTTTCTTCTTGCTCCAAGTGTTGGTACATGCACCATATTTGAGTATCTCTCAAATGAAAAAGTAGGTGAAATGCACATATTTGCAAGTGAGGGAACTTTGGAGAAAGATGTGAATGTCAGACCCTTCCTTTTAGTGGTTCCAATGTCGATAGTTTCCTAATGCAAATTAAGTCCTTTTGACTTGTGGATAGTTAATCCCTAGGCCATTTTAGTCAGCATTTGTCTTTGATTCCCTCTCAAAATAGGGGGTATGGGAATATATAACGGGTTGGAGGATCCCAACATGGGCTATTGTATCTATCAAATTTGATAACAACAAATAAAGGTAATGTTCTTGGTTGCATTGAGGCATTGTAGAAAATGTCGGTGATTGTTCCTATGGCACCATTCACGAGTGCGCATCAACCCATAGATTTGAAATAAGCATGATTTTTGTTTTTACACAAGAGAACTTTGTGTTCTAACTAATCATCATCGGCATTTCCTAATACAATCCACTGTTACTTTTAGTAATGGATTAGGTGATTAGAATGTTCAATTCCTTTAACATTTGTAGGTTGGGGAGTCCACGGATCATTTTTACAAAAAAATGTGGTGTGTCCTTAAAAATGTTGAGATCTTGTTGAGTTAGGTGTGTGTCTGTGTGAGACATTAAGAGTTCCCAATCCTTAATTAGAGGGGTTGAATCTTGCATGTGGAGTAGTAAATTCTGGAATGAAACTTGTGCATTGGTTGTTCCTTGTTGTCGAAATATTGTTTGCAATGTAATGGAATACTGAAATATCTTCCAAATGGTTTCTCTGTAGGAATTACTTGCATAAAGAGGACTGTCCAAAATCTTTGGTAATTGATTAAGGTCACCGAGGAGGATGAATGATATGTTCCTAGATTCGAGATGGTTTTGAGTATGGGAAAGCTTTGCGGATCCTACTATCAATTTTTCTTAGTAACGTTTGGCCGATGAAACTCATTTCATCAATAAAAACATATTCTATATGTTTCATGACTCTTGAAAAGAAGATAATGCACTACCTTCAAGGGTTTTAGTTCTTTGATTAGAATACACATGGCTGCATGGATTGTGGATGAAAAGATGTTGAATCTTTGAAACACTAGTAGAGGCGAGCACAAGTAGAGTGAGGAGATGTGCTTGATGTTGTGAATGTATTATGGATTTTATTTATGAGAAATAATTTCCGTGTGCTTCTAGTTCCTTAAATTATCAATCTTACTAGAGGTAGATGGGTTTTGTTTGTTGAATGGTGTAGTATGGTATCAAGAGCTAGTTTTTGTTCTGAAGACAAAGGAAGTGTTGTAGATGGTGGTGTGGCCTACATGCTATTGTTAATTGTGTCTACCTTTTCTCTCTCGATGAATGATGAACTAGTTATTTGCAAATCTTGTGAAACGTCATGTATGCTCCAATTATTGTGTACGTTGAAGTCTCATTTCTCCAACATATTAAGACTATCAAGACTCATGTTTTTTCCCAAAAAAATTGTGTGAAGACTTTCCATTCTTGCATTGGTTCGTGTTGAATATTGCATTCGACCTCTGAGTCAGAACTAACATATGTAGCAAGTCTTGTGTCTGCGGTAGTGTGTAAAACATGCCATGGTCTGTAGTTGTGCTTGAACATATCCCAAGTTTTGTTGATGTCATGTGGGGTTGAGCCAAATTCGGATGTAATATTTTTGAAAGGTTTGTATAAAAGGAGTTATGACCAAAAGAAAAGGTCATATGATGTTGAATCATGAGCTGGGACATCCACATATCTTGAGTGGACCAAAAATATTACTTTTTCATTCCCTTTTTCCATTTATCACCTTTTGAGTTCTTGTTGTAGCTCCAATCTCAAGAAACTTGAATAAGTGGTAGGTGTTCCATGGTTGTAGGAAGAAATTTATATGCATCCAAGAAAGTGGTTGTTTTTGTGCATCAGTGTCACTTTTAACAACACATCTCAGAATATTTTTGCCAACATTTAATGATAAAAATAAACATGACTACACATAACAAGTGGAATTTTTGTAGCATGTGGCATGTTTCTTGTGCACTTTTTTCATGTTCAAAAATGATTTCTGTGAGCATTTTATGGATCGCAATATGTGCTGGAGAATCTGTGTCAACATATCTTGAAAATTTGGATAGCATTTGGTGATATGCTTCTAAACATTTCTCAGCTTTTGAAGCATATTTTACAATATACTTAAGAATGACATGGCGGGAAAGTACCGGTTGGTAATCGAAATTTTCTCTTTATATGTATATCATAGTTTGATTTTGGATGTTCAATCTATCAACATTTCTGGAAGGGAGGTACTTAATTTTCCCATCACTTTCAATGTACAAGGAAGAAGTAGGTTACGTGGCATAGGGGGCATTGCACCTGCACTGCAGTTTTGATTGCTTTCTACATAGGCATGAATGATATGAACATTTAGTGTGTCACTAAACACGATGAAATAATTTCTTCAAGGTCAGCATGTAGGGAGAAGGATAAAATTTGTGTTGTATCTAGCAAGCAAGGGTCGTCTAGGAGTGACCTGCGAACATAATCCAAGCGATTCAAGTCGGTGGGATTCCAGGAAGACATGAACTTATCAAAGTATTGTTTTTTTGCCTCAATAACTGTTTTATCCTCCTAGTCCATTTTGTCAACTTTAGGAACATTCTCAAGCCACAATAAACCGTGGACATGTGTAGAGCCTCTATGTTTCCATTCATACCTATGAGATGAGGGAACATAAATATTAGCTATGTAGTTTGGAAAAAAATTGAAATAAGAATATTTGATTACTGTACCAAAATTCTACTACTCCAAGTTCCTTCTACAATATTTCTTCATGAAATATTGTGAATCTGTGATGTAGGTATGTTGATACTTGATGAGGGTTAGAGACAATGTTAAGTGTTCTCCAACGTTGTGTGGCTCGAGGATCAGTTAGGCATTCACCAGACATAATATTGTGGAGATATGGCCATTTAGTGTCTACAACACTTAGAGTGAAGAATAAGGTTGGTGTCCCCAATTGTTCCACCATATTTGAAATCCCTGCTTCTAATTTTTCCTAGAATGAACATGTCCCTCAAAGGCTCGATCTAAAGTGCATTAAGTTGTCTGGGAGGTTGTCTTTGGGGCATTCCAGTAGTTGTCTTCACAGATCTCTATTTATTAGAGGGATTCTGAATTCAAGGTTATGTTTCATAAAAACTGCTGATTGGAATGACTTTTGTGTCGCATATGAGGTTTAGAAGGAAGTAACAAAATCTTGGGTGGGAACCGAAGTGCCCATCATGGTAATGCATCAAATGAAGATCGTATTCATGCATTGGAACTTATATAATGTGGGGTTGTTTCCAAATTGATTTTCCTATCAGAAATAAAGTGGGGAAAGCCATTGAGAACATGCCCTCCATATTATATTCATTTATTGGGAAAAGCCCAAGCTCTTGCCATGACATGGTAAATGGATTATTACCATCGTGGTTGATCAAGAACTGTTTGATTTCCTCTTCTTATGTTCCTGTATTGTGAGTTTTTGGAATGAAAGATGATGAGTGTTCATATATTTCATCAAATTCATTAAGAACATCAATACCATGAGTGTAGAGGCACTTTTCATTTGGGATAGTTTCACCTTTGTGGTTGTGTTAAGAGAGAGGAAACATTTCACAACTTAGATGGTAGAGAGGAAATGACATCATTTTCGAGTAATACATCTTTATAATAGGCATCGTGTTGGATTTTATATTGCAAGGCTTCCCAAACACAAGATCTACTGATGTAGAAATCATAATTTTTTGAATTAGATCCTTCCCTTTGTATAAGAATAATGTCCAAATCTCAAGGTCATGGGGTAGGGTATTTTTATTGAAGTAATGTTTTGCGGGAAACTTATGGTGTGTCTGAGTATTTGTATTATCTGCCACATGTACTTGGGTGACTTGCAGGAATGGATTAACTCGTGTGATAAGCATCTCCTCGATTAAGGTTAAAGATGCAAGAATGGTAGGCTACTTTTCAGGTTCCATGTTGTTCCATGAAGAGAAGCAATGTCCTTATTATTCAATTTTGCATATGTTAGAGGAGGGAAAGCCTTCAAAGGAAATTGTTTTAATTCCAGGGTAATTTTTGAAATAGATTGAGCAAGTTTGGATGTTCGCCAACAAATCTATTCCTTTACAAAGCGGCATGTTGGGCTTGATACTTAGCGACGAGGATGGGAATATGGGAAATCTTTGTGTATTGGAAGGGGTGGGGTGTTCTGTTTGAGTCGTTTGTGGATTGCAAGGTGGAAAGCATTCAAAAGGAGAGGAGAAACTAGTTGTATATGTGCGATGAACTGAAGAAAGGTTGGTACTTGAGATAGTTTCATGTGGCATCCCAGATATTTGGGGAAAAGTGGCAGTTGTTAGCAAAGATGGGTTCATACGGAAGGAATTGGTATGCTCGTGAAAGTTTGTTTCCATGGAAGTTACATGCGGAATGTTGGTTGGCAATTCTTCAGTAGTTGTATTTGATGGCAAGATTGGAATGTCAGGGAATCGTAGGTTTTTTTTATGTAAGTAGAGATATTTCATTGTTCTATGCTCTAATTTACGACATCATTCTTAGTAGTTATGTGTACTTATTTTTGCGTAGTTCTCTCTTCGTTGGGCTCATTTTGCAGGAGTCGACATGATTGTGAAGTCACGGGATTATGGAGTACCACTTGTTGGATAAAGATCATGCGGGTTAGAAAGGAACAATACATTGTTTGATGACATAAAAATGCAAAAATAAGTCAAAATATAAAACTATATACAATTGTAATGCATGTGGAGTTCCAATGGGAAATATGTGTAAGAGGTAACAATTTGAGTATCGAAAAACTACATTTTTTCTTAAGGAAAAGAGTATTAGATATATAGAAACATACAAGTGCATTCACATAGTACACAAGGATGTAAATACTTACCTAACAAAAAAGTGCATGTATTTTTATTTATTTTCTTAAAAGTACTTACAATCCACATAGTAGTAGGAGACAATAGTATGTAAGTGTATAAGGGAATACAATAGTTTTCTTTTGAAGCGGGAAAAAAGTGAAACATAGATATGAAATAAGAAACATAATGGTGATAGTTCAAAGTATAGAATGGGATGGGTGAGGGTGTAATGTTTGAAGGGATGGGTGGGTTAGTAATCCTTGCATAAAGGTTACGGAGGAGTTGCACTATTTTCCGCTTTCTTTGAATTGAGGATGACACATTTCAATCTGTTGTTTCCATAATATGTCTCTTTTTTCAGTGAAAGTGTGAAGCAGTATTCATTGCTGATGACATTACTTATAATTTCACTAGTTACATCTTCATCTATAGACAATATATGGAGGTCATTAGCTGCAACACCCATGATTAACTCAGTTGTCTCAAAAGTGGTAACTGATTGAAGTTCTCCTATTGGGTCCTTTAGATCGATCCTTAGTGCATATCTATAATCATAGTTTTAAACTTGTACGTTGCAACTCAAAAAACCATGAACCATTACCATTCTCTCTCACCTTTTTCTTGCATTGTTTGTCACCTTTTTGAAGAGGACATGCCTTGTAAAAAAATTCCATGCTGATATTTGTGATTTTTGTAGTAACCATGGCCCATTCATTTCTCTCAGTGTTCCCCATATGTAGTACCTCGAAATCGTTGTTACAGAGGTCAATATTTTGGAGGGCCCATAAATTGGCTTGTGATAGAGGGTGCTGGAAGGTAGTAGTCATCGGAATCTACCCAACTATGAAGTGTATTAGTTTCTAAAATTTGAGGGTTGACATAACATTTGGTACTTGAAATAGTGTTGACTGAGCTCCCATTGAAACTAGAGACATGAGCAAATTTCAAGGCAAGGACCGGAAGAGGTGGTATAGAAAGCATGTCTTCAAGTTCTTTGCTTATCTCATCTAAGTGTTGTCCCCACAATGTGACACTTACACTGAATCCTAACATGTCCTTTAATTGTAGAGTTCTTCTCTTTGTCTCAGACTTGTCATGCCTACGAATCATTGAGCATGGTGACATCGCAAGAACAATGCCAATCAAGTCAACTTTAGAACAGTCAGTGCTTGCAGGTATGTCCTTAATTTTTGTGAAGTGAAAGTGATGGGAAGGTATTGTATCCTCATTTTCTATGAGTGGAGTTATGGTTGAAGATGCTTGCAGGAAAATATCCAAAGCATTGTTCAAATGGTTGTAACATAGCTTTGCATCAGGAATCCTCACAATCCTCCCATTGGAAATTGTATATAGCTTCCCATTTTCAATATGCTCATAGAATGCTTTAGTGACCTCATTGAAACAAGTGATGTGAATTTACCCTCTTTCCTGATCTATAAATTCAAACCCAAACACAAACCATCTCCCCTTGCATTGTGATATTCACGAAGGGTTGTTTTTCTAGGCCACGAACCTCTACGGACCACATGCACATAGATGTATTCAAAGCACTTATTTTAGTTGGTGTTCTCGTAAAATATTTTTTAACAAATTTGGTTTTGCATTACACCTATTCATGGCAATGAATGTGTTTGAGAGCATTTGTTGGTATTCGTTGAGCACCGATTACCAAATGTGTTTTGACAACAACATCCATTTCAATGATAAGAACGGTCCTGCAATGGAAAAGAAAAATGGGATAGAATTAGAACTGAGAAACGAATGGAAAAAACAAACTAAAATAAATTATAATTAATATAGGGAGTTTATGTACATTGGTAATTGAGTAAGAGATGAAGCTTACAGTTCACTTTTGATCATTCTAACGAAGGATTTTTGTAAGCACACAATGGAGCCTTCTTGTATTGATTTTTAGTTACACGACTTGCAAATTTGGAGGGTAGAAGTGTTGTCTGAAAATGTATCCCATCTGAAAGGTCAACATGATGTTGGGAACCTATGTTGAGAATGGACCTTAGAAAGGACAAGTGCAGTATCTAAAATATGGGGTTAACATTGGAACCACCCTGAATCAATTGAGAAATTCCTTCGTGTGTCAAAGTTATTTCCATGGCAACTAAAAGATGCTCAAGATTATGGGAATTCGAAAATATATAGTGAAAAATGTAAACTTATAGGGAAGTCACTCATGAAATGAAGGATGTGTTTAGGAAAGCATGAATTTGTAAAGAATTAGAACCTTTAAATTTGGCTTCCTTATTATTTTATATTTTCTAAAAAGTGCAAACATGAAGTCTAATCCTTTAACAATTTAATATGTAAAAAGTGATATAATGTACAAAGCTTTGGTTGAAAACAACTAAAATTTGCATGGTTGTTTCTTGGCATTTTAAAACTATATGTATTTGTGTGCAGATATTATGAAGAACACATTAAAAATGTGTTGTTGGTTTACATAAAGAAGCGAGAAATTGTATAAAGGAATAATTGAACACGTATGTTGAAAAATTAGATTCTGTGATCCATATGTTCCACCACAATATATACATGCATTTATTTGAAACAAATTACAAATTATTATGTTAAGAAAATAGAATGGAAAATAATAACAACAATATGTAAACTTGAAGTAACAAAACTATAGGTATTTATATGGAGATATAATGATAAAGAAATTTGAAATCCATAGTTGTTGGATTACAAAATTTGAACATGTGTTTAAAAAGTTTGATTCTCTGTCGATATATATTGCCACAATGCATACATGGAATTATTTGGTATGAGTTAAAGTTTGTTTCAAAAACACTTATAAACAAACACTTATAAACTAACCACTACAAGCTATTTCTTTAGATCAAATTTCTTTCTTTTGCTTGTGTAATTTTCTTAGCACGTTTCTTGTATTTTTGTCCATTTGTAGATGCCTCGATTGGTATTCCCATTCTCCTCAATTTGTGGGGTGGTTCATATTTTAGTGCATCTTTGTTAGAATCATAAATCAAATAGAAGCCTCATGAATGATCTCTAATTATTTGGATTTTGGAGAGAAAAATTGGGGATGTTGGCATCAGGTGGAGGTGATCTCTGATCATTTCGACTATCACTATTTTAGGTGGTTTTGGTTTCCTACAATGCAAAAAATTAACAACACATTTAATACACTTAAAATATTCCTCCCTCTATAAAGCGAGGCATAGTTAATGTCAATCCTGTTGTGAGGAGGGGAATTTTTTCTAGTTGCATCATATTAAACTGGAGAGGGAAAAGAAGTATGTTAGTCCACCAAGATGTTCTTAGGTATGACGGGAAACTTTAAAAGCCTTTTCGCTGATCAGTCTAATGTCCAACTTGGGATGCTTGAAATGGCCTCATTGGGGAATGATCCCCTCAACACATAATGAATCTTGTCATTGATGAAGGCACATGCTCCCACATGTCACTTCAGAAAAAGGATTTGAGCCAACTACAAATATAAATGGAACAATCCAAACCAAATAACATGAAAACTCTCTACAATAATTTTTAGTCCATAACATGCAATAAATAGAACAATTGAATAAATACTTCAATCAATATTGAAACCCACTTGAAGTTCATCTTGAGACAACACTCTTTTCTTTACCACCAGAGAAAGAGAATCACAAATATCCTACAAAAAATTGAAATAGGAAGTTAATAAAACTAAATGTATCTGTGAATTCAAAAGGAGGGACTCATCCATTAAGATTATTCTATATTTTCAATTTCATTCTTAAATATAATACACCAAAAACCAAAAAGATTATAAAGAGTTATTAAAAATTGTATATTAGTAGAGGCCATACATAAGAAGATAGTAAACTATATTTTTTATTATGGTTTAGAAGAAATTGCACAAATGTTTCTCTACAAAAATAATATTTCCCCATTTAGTTTTTGAGATTTTTACTGTAAAATACTTACAAATATTTGCAATAACCTTCACATGTAATTTGCATATTTAAAATTTGAGTGTCATTTTTTATATATATTTATACATAAATTCTTTAAAAATATATACAAATGTCTTTAAAATAATTAAATAAATACAATAAAAAGACATTGTTTTGTATTTTTCAAAGGGAATTTTTAAAGCAAGAAATTTGATTTAAATGATTGCATACTACATCACCAAAAAAATCCAGCCAAGTTCCATTTACCTCAAATGTCTACACAATCAATGTGAATTGCTAATCATCCTCCTCACTTTGCACCACCCAATTCAGATTCAGATTTAGGTTTCAAAATTTTGAAGGTAAAAGTCATCTTTTGGATAAATATGTTAGACAATGCATACTCCGGAGTTCTTGGGGAAATGTTAGTAAGGAAAACTAGGCATATGCCTTGTTCTAGAATTTAGAGCTGTATCTGCAAGATCTGATTTCATCATCAGTTAAGTAATAGTCTAAGTTATCCAGCTAATTTTTCCATTTGTGTACAATGGAGGTAGAAGCCTTTCACATGGAAGCATGCCTAAATTTGGGAAGTTCAGCTTGTGATAATCAAATTATTAGGTGGAAATTCAGATATTTGGTTGTTCTGAGTTAAGCTCATGCTCTCTTATTTCTAGTGTATTTGAAGGGAACAAGGGTCTGATTTTTGTGCACATGAATGACATTCTCGGGGAAGGCTTTCTCAAAATGAGAGAAAGATTGTAAAAACAAATTCAGTTTGATTTATAGAAAAAAATTTGATGGTGTTGGGGGATACCCAACTTTGAAAAATTCAAGACGGATTCCATCTATATAGTTCAGGTTGGTGGTTGTAGGATTTGAAGGAAACCCAATTTTTTTTATTCAAGTTGTGTAGGGAAGAAGTATTTAAATTGAGGATTAAGCTCATCCATATGGAATTTAAAGTCTACTGGTATTTGAAGAAAACATTTTTACTTTTGTAGCCTCTATTGGAGAAATCAAATCTTGGTTAACACCATTAAAAAATTTCTATTTTTTTGTTGTTATGTAAGTAAAGGAATATTTCTTTGTCACCTAGCATATTGATTCTTTAGGGAAATACACACCAATATATAAATGGTGTCTCAATGAAATAGAAATAGACTATGCATATTCGACAACCTATATGTTTAGATTTATGCTCATATCTTATAGATGCACCTTCATGCACATGCATAATGATACACGTACATAATTATTAACTATTTATAAATTTGAGAAAAAAATGAGCTAATAAAAAACCCGAAATAAAAATCAATCCCAAAGAAGAAAATACTATAACGCATGATTTTATACCAAAGGTAATGATTACAGAAAAGAGTCAATAAAGTCTTAGGGATCACCATTATCAACACCTAAAATGTACAACAAAAACCAAATATAGAATTAAACCATGGCCATATAGAATTAAATTGAAATAAAAAAATACAATTGCTTGGAACTTCTTATCTGAAGCGCGCTCGCTCTACTAGAAACTTAGTTATACCATAATAAAGTTAGATTGTGTCCCAAGTTGTGAAGTCCATGAAAACCTGATTTAGGAAGAGAGCATTAGTGTCCACCTTAGAATGGCTCTAAAGAAGGTTCAATAGCCAGTGAGAAGAGATCTCAGAGATACTCATGCATGGAAAATTCGAGCACCATATATGTGTAGAGAGGCACAAAAGCCAAAAGAATTTCTGTCCGAAACTCATTCTTGATAAATGTTAACATTACAAAGAGATAAACAGTAAGCTCAAAGCACCCAATGGGAATATTGTGGTGGATTTACAAGATTTTACATCATGCATATGTACTTTTATTTTGTGCTACACAACACTATGAGGAAAGGGAAGTCACGTGATTGGTGTGAGTTAATCTCAATTTGGTCAAACAATTTCATGAATGTATGTCAGGAGGAAATTTCTTCACGAGCATCTTATCTAATCAATTTTATATGTCTTCCCTGGCTTTCAAGACTTCTTTGTTGCCACAATGGACACCTCAACACAAGCATCCAATTCACATAGTACGTAATGTCTTATATAGGCACATGCATTTTGATTCATATACCCTGATTTGTAATCTGTTTCATCCCTAAGGTCTATACTACAGTCCATGGTGTTGATTTCCCTGGTATTTCTATGTCTTCAATGGAATCATTAAATTTCAAAGGAAGCTAGTTTTTCTATACTCCAAGTACCCTCGTCAGGGTTGAGAGAGCTCTAGCCCCTCCCCCATGAACTTCCATTCTACATACCTGATTGCTTGGTTATCATGGAGGTGTGTCATCAATTGTCTAATGGTGTTCTAGAACTCTTTAAGACAGAAGTTTAGGATTTTTCCCTAATTTCCTATTGTCCTTGGTAATCAAACATTTTCTCGATTCTTTGTCATCGAAACTAAAAGAAATGAAGTTCATACTTACAAGTTCCATACAATAGAATATTAGAGGTGGTATGTTTAGTGGAAAGTTACAAGGAGAATATCATGATGGTGATGATGAAACTTCCCCTCAAACCTCCACCTTGGAGCTCTCCTGTTATGTCGAGATGAGAAATCCTATTGGCACCCTAGGAAATCAGGATATCAATGTAGGGACTTCAATACAATACTCGGTAATAACAAAAACTATGGGGGGTAGCCTAAGGGGATCTTAGTCTCAAACAGGCTTTAGAAAATTCATCAATGACTATGCTTTTGGGGACATAAAGCCCAAGCAAAAGAAATTAAACTTTGTATAATTGACCAAAAGGGTTTGTAGAAATTGTTGAGAAGACCAGTAGGTCCATCCTCTCCATCTTTTTCTGGACAAAGGCTTGCTTATAGAATCTTGCATTCCAAAAGCATCTGATTCTCATTAATGGCAAGTTGTTTCAGTTCTGTTACATTCAACCATCAAATCCAGCCTTCATTCCACATTTTAACTGCACTTGAAATAGATAATATTTCATCTAAATTTATTAAATATTATAATAATTAAAGAGGCATATCTAAGAAAGTGGCAATGACCAACTATTGCCATATGGATGCTTGAAAGTTAGATTAGAACATCAGGATAATGTGCAATCGTTGGTCACCCATCAATCATTGAATCCTTAAGTGGAGACACTTTGAAATATCAAAGAGAGATTATTACTGTATAAAAAAAAGTTTTGATAAAGATGTAGAGCATTATATGATAGATTTCATAGTTCACTTTATGAATTGATAAAGACAACAAACATTTCAAAAGTACAAGAGACATTCATCCTTGTATGACAACCAAATAATTCGTTAAATTTTAATACACTGTTTTAAAAAAACTATAGAGATTGATAGTCATTAGTACCACTCAATCTACATGTTTTCCTGCCCATCTAAACATTAAATATATAACAAATCGAGCTCTTCAAATTTTCTATCAAATTATCCAAATCCCAAATTGTTGGACCTAGGTTGAATAAGATGAGCTCAAGTCATAGGTGTTTTGTAAAAAATCCACGAGATCAAATACCAGGAGGTATGGTAAGTGTACAAATCAGGTTAAATGCCCCAACATAAAATGTTGAAAGTGGATTAAATACCAGGAAAAATGTTGATAGTAACAAAAATTATGTTTGGGGTGAAGTGCCGGATCCAACTTTGGGTGCAACTTATCCATAATGGAATTTAATGCATCTAACATTGGGTACCACAATAGAAATTAAGGCAAAAACTACCACATTCAATCGATTTATATTATAATTCATCAGGCACTTGTGGGATTTTCAATATACTATAATTTGGATTAGAGCACGTCAAAATTTGAATTTTGGTACTATATACCATCACCAACCCTGATCCACACCTAGATCCTGAATATTATCAAAATCCAATGGAGTCAAGCAAGGTTATTAAGAAATTACTAGAGGCAGGGAAGTCAGATAAGCTTCCTAAGCATATTACTCCAGATGATAGGTTATTTCGAATACAACGCTATTGGAATCAATTGGAATTTGGCCATAAGAAGTTCATTCTAACAAGATTAAGCTAGACTGGGACAATCAGCTATACCTAAATTGAAACCTACCCTGCACCAAATCCCCTAAATTGCAAAGAATACCTAAATTGAAAAGAATAAAGAGGTGGAAAATTACAAGGAACAACAACTTCAGTAGAAGAAAAAAGATAGGAAGAATGTTATTTACCTTAGGAACCATTCTTTCCTGGACTCAACACAAGACCTCGATCTTTGTTGAATGCAGATCAAAACATAATGGACCTCGATGCAACTGAATGTAGAACAAAATTGAATGCTTAATAATTTGCATTGGTTTAGTTTTTATCGAGTATTTAAAGACAATTCAACATGCAGAAGAAATCCAATCGAAAAAGAAGCAGTTAAAAATAGAAACAAAAAATCCACGGTTAAAAATTGCCTGCAAAAGTGAAAACGATGTGCAAATGGCAGTCAAAATTAAACACCTTGGAAAAACATCGGGAATTTGTCAAATTTAACATCATTGCGAAACGTCCAGGAAGGACCTTTCCCATAGGGGATGTCTTGAGCGTAATTACTTATTATTTTGAAGAGAATCTAAAAAGACATTATAAAAATGTTATCACTATAATAAAAAAATGGAATTAGATGAAAAAATCATAGTAGATAAAATGCATATAATTTGTGGCCACATTAACACATTATAATGATGAGGCCTACTTAACTTGATGGATGAGTCCAAGTCAGAGTACCAAGTTCTCAATCCTGGTGTGCCAAGTGGCCGAGTTAACATCCCGCGCCAGGTCTACATAGAACCCGATGATCGTTCAAACAAAACATTGTATTAATGTGGCCATAACCACGATTGCGTAGATTATTCAGCCTTCTAAGTCTATTCACGTCCCCAATATGGGACAAAAAGGACCCTCAGAACCATATCAACTTCAACGAATTAAATCAACTGTCGGAGATAAGAAGATGATAACCAGTTTTCGTAGATGAGACAAAGATAGCTAGGGTGGTATCTTTGATCTGGGAAGGAAATTGATATTGTGATTACTTTCTACTGGTACAAAGCTGAGCATTTTAGGGAAGCATATAGGAAATATGTTTCGTACAATTTGGAGCTTTACGATTATATGTATATTTGTGTGGAATGGAGCTATCCTTTTTACACCCTGGTTTTTTTGGTTATAAGCTCATGCTCTAAAGTTGCGCGTACAAGAAGGGTTCGTGTAACAAGTGTGAAAAATTCTGAGAATGATGTGGATATTTTACCTGGTTTTAATGTAAGGATCGCCAGAAATTCCGTGACGTATAACAAATTCCCTTTGAAATCCAGTGTGTCTGATAGTGCTGTGGTAATATGTGGGGTATATCACCAATGAGAGAGGACCTGAATGAATTGAACAAAAATTATGGGTAGCTGATTTTCTCGACGTGTGGCGACTCGGTGGAATTCGTAGCCGTAAATATTGAAAGTTCGTTTATAACTTCAAAGATTTTTACCTCTATCTGTACCAGTGCCCTAAGATTGGTTGCAACATTAATAACATGATTCCAATTCATACTTTCAAAAGTGGGGTTGACTTGTTATCTGTGGAAAAGGTACCGAACTATGGCTCTCTATGTAAAAAACAAGCCCAAGATTGGAATATATAAGTAAATTTGATGAATCGTTTAAAAACTTTTATGTCCATAGAGAGGGGGACAGGGAAACCACGTAGGTATAGGAGAATGGTGGAGATGAGAATTCTATAATGGCCTCCATGTGGGGTTTGTGGAGAGGATCATTTTAGACCCTAATGAATAGTTTAGCAAGGTCCACATACAAATATGCTATTTTTTAAAGTATGTTAAAAAAACTATACATAACATGTATATGTTTAGAAACTAGATTTGAGCGAATATTCTTTTTAATCAATATAGTTGTAAGATATACAAAGGAGGGTCAACAAGGATAAGGAGAGATCAAATATTATTTAAACATTTGTTTTTTATGGACCCATTCCATGTATCTTCACTAGAGTCAATGAGAAAATTCAAATTCCTACATTAGTAGAAAATGTCTCCTTGTGAGAGTCTCTGCGACATTTTTACCCTTTACCTTGGAATAAATACTTTCACCTACACACACATTACAAATTATACAAAGTAATGAAATATTTTAAAAAACATTTACCCTTACCTTTATTTGCGAAGGGCATGGGAGAGATTTTCACCGGCCAAGTTTTATTCACATAGATGGTAAAATTATTTGAAAGAGGCTATAATAAATTTGAACATGAAGTTTACTGAGAGGGGGCAAGATTTTTACCATTTCGGTGAGAAAATTTTAATATCCTATTTTGATGGAGCTCGTCTTCTCTTTTAACTTTCATACTTTAATTTACCTTTGAAATCATTAAACTTGCAGAATGAAACTATACACATATAGAAAATATTTCATATGAATTATTTAACCCTTACGTGTGTTCTCGTATGAAATTTCACACACAGTAAATGTTTTTCCGAAGGCCTTCCACCTGTGCACACATAATGAAACTAATCTATGTCCTAGAAGGAAGGGGGCTTTAATTAAATTATCTACCAGAACTAATCACCAAACCATCCAAATAGACACAACCATTGGTTTATTAAAAACAATTAAAGACACATGCTCGGCACCATGTCAAATACGAGGTGTAAATACACATGCTCTTGTTAGAGTAGGTATTTACCTTAGCTCATGTTCACCTAGGTACTTTATTTACCTTCATTGTATTTATCCTCACCCACTTATGTGTGTCGATATTTCTTTTATCTTATTTAGATATTAGGAGATATTATCTAGTTGTTAGGTATAGTTCTTTCATTGATCTATGGCCTTCACTAGTTCTTTGATGACTAGTTATTTCCTTGATTTATGGCCTAATCTACGACTTTGACTAGTTCTTAGATTGTTATTCCTTGTCTATTTAAGCAAGGTCCATTCTCATTATATTGCATTGAGTTCCATAATAATATATGATATTTTTGCTCATTTGTTTGCAAAGGTTTATGTAAAGTTATTATGGTGAATTACTTTCATCTTATTAATCATGGTGTTTGATTAGCATCTATGTTCTTGGCTTGGTACAATCTGGTTATCGTTCCTTTTATGGTATCGAAGTGGAGATTGTTGTTGACATCCATTTGTAAGTTTTATTTTGTAAATAAATTCTTTGTATATTCATATATCTGAGATTTGGTCATATTTTATTACATGTGTGTGGTTTTATGCAAGCGGAGGCTTCCTTTGGATCGAGAAGGCATGAAAACCCTAAGATCGACTGTAAACTTGGACATTTACGGAGCGGTCTTTTTTTTTGGTTTTTTTATTGTTGTTGAGAAGCACATAGGTTCATCTCGGGATTCTGCCGGGCGGGAAAGAAATCGTGGAAATATTTTTCTAGGATTTTTGGATTTCTCGATATCTACTACCTTGGGGTTTGTTCTAGTGTGGCGAGATATTTTTGGGTTGCGTGAAAAAAATTGAGATCTTTCCTTTTTTGGGGTCCATGGATCTTTATGCACATTTTTAACTATTTCGGGAAAAATCATAGACTACTATCTTGGCAGGGGAAGGCCAATTTTTAACACAATCCGAGAAATAGTAATTTTACTAGAAGAATAAGTTGGATGTAACTTTCTCAAAAACAAGCAGCACTGACCAGAATAGTCGGTTAGACAACACTCATTGAAATCCTTAGCCCCTGGTCATATGGTATGGTCATATGAGGGTTTAAAGCTTGGGATTCCTTCTAGTAGTTGCTTAACTTCAGCTCCCTTAAATTTTATTTGTGGGGTGGAGGCAACAATATTTTATTTTGTTTTAGTGGCAGCTAAAATAAATAGCAAAGTAAAATATTGAAAAGTTTGTATCTTTTGCTCGGTAACTCGGTTTTGAGCGCTATTTTTTGCAAAAGTTCTTGTTTTTTCATGCTCCTTCCATTGGAAATATTTATTTTTAGACTTGCACTATAATTATAAAGTGCCAAATATGGAGGAGTGTTGTAATCATTTGTGGACACAATTTCGGTTGAGCTTAGATATACTAAACTTTTGGGAGTTACATTTTTCTCTATCATGGATTCGAGAATGATATGCTTTTTCTCGAAGTATGTGGAATTCAAGAGGATATTATAAAATTTGTGAAAGAAATAGATCGCTCAAGAAGTGAAATTCTCTTCTACAATCACTCATTCATGATAAGGATACAATAATCCACTCCCTACAACAACAACTTGCTAGCCTACAACATCACCATGATATTGTGGACAGCCATATCCATGCTCCTAGTCCACTTGTAGCTATTGCTCCTGTACCCACTGACATTGATCTGTTAGTCTTTGAGCATGTTCCTACTCTTGATGCTTCTAAACCTATGAGGCTTGTTACTGCATGCTCTTCCACATTTGTGCCTATTACAGTACCACATGTTGTGTATCCTATTTCTACTCAACTGCATGGCCTTTTTGAGAAGTGTACCACTGCCTTCAGTTCTCGCATGCTCCATTTTATGGGTTTCACTGGTGGAGGTATTGGCAGACACTCACAGGGTATTGTTTCCCCTCTTCCACATGTTAAGTGGAATTATCGCCATGACATTGGTTTTCATGCAGATACTTCATTGGGATCACACATTGTGAGCTCCTTTGTTTGTTTACTTGACTCTTTTTTAGGATCATGAGCAACACATGAGTTTACGCATCTTCACTTAGGCTTGAAAAACTGAGATTTCATTTATCGGACATGATCAACCCTTTGACACACATTCGAATTTCTTTTGCATGCACCCATTGTGCATTTTGCATCAAGTCTATGAAAACATCTTCTTCATCCATCCGTGTTGATTTGGGGTGGATATCGATCACTCGTGGCAGAGACATAGGAATTCGTTGAGAGGACTCTACGGGCATGACTCCTCCACCATTCGGCCTCTTGCTCCACTTTCTATACCTTCGCATTGTGATGCTTCTTGTTTTGAGCATTTTTTTAGTAGGTGTAGTGTATTTCTATTATTTGTTGAGAGATTTTGTATATGTATTTTCAACACTTTTGGCATGGCGAAAGTATCTCTTGGAGGATCTATTATGTGCAGTCTAGTGTTAGTTTGTCAGTGTTCGAGTATTTTTTTGACAACTCATACAAATTTATAGCGTCGCTCCACCCATTCAACGAGTATGAGAGGGTGTGGTGTGGTGTTGATCCCGATTCTTTGGGTTTTGTGTCCTTGCCTTGTTACCTTGGCTTTTCTTAGATTGTGACACTCTTGATTTTCTTTCCTTGCCTTGTTGCTTTGGTTATTGTTCTTGGATCGTGACACACTTATTTGCAGTAGTTGATCAAATTATGTTTGATGTTTTTTACACTTTTGACATCACCCTTTTGTGACAGTCTCCTTGTATGGAGCTATTCTGGTGGAGCCCAGTGTCAGCTGTTTTTGAGTTTTGTGATCCAGCAGTGGATTCCGACCACAGTGCACACCAAAATTCTTCAGCATTGTACAAGTTTTTTGAGCCGAGCTTCTTGGGATGCATTAGAGAGGGTTTTTACTCTCTTTACTTTGTTATTACCGGCTTTGGGTACCTTGCGGTGTCCCTTTTTCCTAGTTACTATACATGAGTACCTCATTAGGCCTAGTTGTCGGGACTCATATTGTGGACATGCCACTTCTCTTTTGGCCCCTAGCTTCACTTGAGGGGGTGTTAGAGTAGGTATTTACCTTATCTTATGTTCACCTAGGTATTTTATTTACCTTCATTGTATTTATCCTCACCCACTTATGTGTGTGGATATTTCTTTTATCTTATTTAGATATTAGGAGATATTATCTAGTTGTTAGGTATAGTTATTTCCTTGATCTATGGTATTGAATAGATCTTTGATGTCTATTTCTCTCCTAAATCTATGGTCTTGACTAGTTCTTTGATGACTAGTCATTTCCTTGATTTATGGCTTGATCTATGACCTTGATTGCTTCTTACATTTTTATTCCTTGCCTATTTAAGCAAGGCCCATTCCCATTGTATTGCATTGAGTTCCATAATAATATATGATATTCTTTGCTCATTTGTTTGTAAAGGTTTATGTAAAGTTATTCTAGTGAATTACTTTCATCTTATTGATTGTGGTGTTTGATTAGCATTTATGTTCTTGGCTTGGTACGATCTGGTTATCATTCCTTTTAGCTCTCCCTCCTCACTTATCTCCTATAAATTCACCACCTCACTTCACGTGAATTTAACCAAATATGGCCCATGACCATATTTAAATAACCCTAGGGTTATGAAAAATTAAGTGACATGTACCACGGCTCAAAATTAATTATTATTAAATAGATAATAAAACATAAAATTAAAGTTTAATTAAGAATATTAAATACATTCTAATATATTTAATTATAAACTAAACATTATAAGCACTTAATATTATGTTCTAACACAAAAATCTCCACTCGCACAAAGGTGGAAGAATATGAAAGAAATGTTAATGGGAATGCAAAAACAAACCAAATAGTTTAACTTTTAAGAGCTTTATCCTTATCCATTTGATAAAGACATGTTGTGTATACCATTTCCTCTATCATTTAAAACTCCTAAGTTTGAAAAATATAAAGGAAATAATGATCCAAGAGAACACATAAAATATTTTTTCATGGCATGCCAAGAAGTAGCTTACAATGATATATACCTCTTACATATTTTCCCTAAGAGTTTAGGAGGACAAGCTTTAGATTGGTTTTTACACCTTCCTAAAGGATCCATTACTACTTTCGCTGACTTATCAGAATTTTTTTCAAACAATTCCTCTTTACCTTATATTTTGAGGTCACTATGATGGAACTTTGTAATAAAAATAAATGAAGTAATGAAACATTCACATCATTTATCCAAATATGGTGAGGGATCATGCAAGTTGATTCCCTTGTTCAATTCCTGAGAAATAATTAGTAATAATTTTCATACCTAATCTCAATACTGAATTATCATTCCAAATGCAAATACATTGCTTAACCAACTTTGAGGAAGTAATTGAGAAGGGAACACAAATCGAGAGATCCCTCATTGCTAAGGGCCTCATAAAAAATCCTTCTAGGGATCAACCCAACAAGGATACTTATCAAAATCAAGACAAGTCAAAATTCATCAATTGAAACTACAATGTTGTGAATGATGGGATCATTGATTCTTGCAATGTTCAAAATGTTCAAACACCACAATCAAAATCAATCAAATCCACTAATCAACCAATCATCATTCCTAGTAAAGAAACCACTCCTCATGAATTCAAATAAATACAATTCACACCACTTGGAGAAATCCTTTCTAGCGTATTCATGTCACTTAGCAAGTGCAAATATGATCAATTATGTAATCTCAATACCCTTTGAAGAAGTAAATTCAAAACCAACATAGTACAAAGAAAATGAATATTGTGAGTACCATCATATCAATGAACACCATATAGATTATTGTATGAAACTCTGACACTATATTCAAGATTTAATTGACCGTGGAGATATAGAAGTTGAAAACACCTCAAATAATAAAAATCCTAATGAGAAGTTGAAGGTTTTCAAGACCCTTTTCTGAAACATGATGAAAAAAAAACTCAAAAGGATAAGGGCCAAACATCAAATAATGTTGAGTATGACTCAATCATATCACTTGTCAATCATGAACCCAACATTGTTGGTATCATAAAAATTAACACTCCTACCTATGCAATAACAACATGACAGAAAAAGGTTTGGGCACCTACAGAAAAAAACCTTCCATGTCCACATTACCTCAAACATCTAATCACGATTCAAAATAGACATCCAATACGACTCTTCCTATGATTCTTATGATATTATCAAACAATTTGAGAATACATCCATACAAATATCCCTCATGGAGTTGCATAAGACATCGCTATGATTCAATATATCCTTACTCATGTACTAAACAATGCACATGTTCCTTAGGATATCAACACCCAACAAAAATTCCAAGCCATGATTTCCAAACTTTCACCAAAAATTCCTACTATATCCTTTAGTCCTCAACACCTAAAGGATGCCAATCCAAAAAATAACCAATCCTTGTATATTAAGGCCATTATTACCCATCATAAAACAAAATAATGGAAAATGAAGCCATGTTAAATATTTTCTCCATCGCATATATTAAGATGTCTAGGAACTAATGTCATCATTATTGATGGTTATGACAACAGTGAAAAACAATCCTCAAGAACAATCACATTATCTCTAAAGGTTTGCATATAACCATTAGAAAAAAAAATTCATGTCATGGATGTTGAAACCTCTTATAACATTCTCCGTAGTATCCCATTGATCCATGAAATGCAGGCCATTCCTTCCACATTCTCTTGATGTATTAAATGTTGATGATAAATATTTTAAATACTGCAAACTTCTAGAGGGGAGATATAAGCAAGTGAATTATTTCCCATCCACATATTAATACACTATACATTGTATCATCCCATTTTTCAAACCATGCATATTAATCATGATGCAATTTCAAATCTTATTCTAACAATTTGGTGCATAACGTCTTGATATCAAATTTTCACTTTCTACATCTGCTTATCCACCTTCTACATTTACTAATACACCTTTAAATAATCTAATAAGCCCATTAATTCATCTAAGAAAACATCCACATTCAAAATCATTGATAAATGATGTGGTGAGTACCAATTTCAAACTGTTGAAAATTCCTTTCACATTGGAAACCTACCTTTATCACCACATTTCTATGGAAAATCAAATACCTCCCATATAAAAATATCTCCCATCTATAAACTTGGAAAAAACATTTTTGATGATTTAAATACTTAGAAAAGAAGAAAATTCCATGTTCTCAAAGTTCTTGGCTATATGATGAGAAGTTTACCACATGTTATCAATTGCGTGACCACATCATATGAAAAAAATAATGAAAAATATGAAACAAAAGGGTAAAGGTCTTTGAAATAATGAACAAGGTCATCTAGATCCCATTATCCCATACAAAAATATTAATTCGTATGGTTTAGGTTACAATCTTGATGCTTCCACGTGTGAAATGTCTGCTAATATAATGACTAATGGTGAAGATAATGAATTTTATGTTGAGACAGGTTCCACACATGACATATTTAAGGACATCATTGATATAATAATTTTTGACCAAATTTCCATTCCGCCATTACCTCTAAAATTGTCTACCCTACCCTTATCGATCAAGACTAATCAAATCACATTTTCATGGACCTCTTCCAAAATGACAAGGCCATCAAAGGATTTTCTTGGAAATTGGGATCCCATACCCACTTCTGATCACAAGAAGGGATTTGATATTAATCTATATGTTACTTCTTAATTTTACAAAGAGCTTACAAACCCTTGTCCACCAAAATATCCCATCTAGATCATCTAAAAAAATTCTAAAATTTTCATTCCATTGGCAGATATCCCAATCATAGCATCTTCATGATTCTTCACACTCTTCACCTATTTATTCCATGTCATCATGAGACAAGAGTTAATATTTCTCCTATTTCAGTATTTTGTATCTCATCCCTCTTGTAGTTTCTCCCATTTCATATATTTTCACCTATGGTCTTATCTAGAAGCTTCCTGATGGTAAAATCCTCCTTTCAAAGAAGTTCTCTCCTTAACAAGAAATCTCTAAATCTTCACCCATATATTTTGACCACACATATCATTCTTGGTGATGAACCCTTCTATCCTAATAGTAATGTGGGGCTGATATTTTGGGTAAACTTTCATTTGAACAAGAAAAATGTAAAAACAAGGAAAAATAAATTAAAAATACAAAAAAATATTGCAAATAATTACACCTTTCGTCCTTAATACTCTTTGGTGATGATACCATGATTATTACTAGTAACATGAGGTTGGAATAGGAGGAAGATACCCTTACTCACCTACACTTTTTCTTTGGTGATGATCCCTTATCTCTTATTGGTGGCATGGGGCAAGATGTAGGGGTCATTTCAAAAGATATAAAAATCCTTAAGACAATATGATTTAAAGGTGTTTAATCATACAAAATTACAAAGAAAAAAATTATATGCACATGTTAGGAGAGAAAACCATTCCTTACACCTTATCTTTCCAAAAAGTAGGCTACTGTAGGTCTATTTCTAGTCAAGACCTATAAATTGAAAATAATTTTGGATTCAGTCATATACTCTTAATTAGAGACGAGTCACAATTTCCCTCATGGACCATTTTTAAACCTAAAGTCTTTGCATCCATTCACTACCTCATGTGTATCACGTCCTTATTGACTCTTGATGTTGAGCCCTTACATCTTCCTAGTTGTGTGGAGTCAAGGGTGGTGTAATACATCCTATCATTATATCATCCGTAATACATACTACCAATGGAAGGATATATTTAATATTTTTTAAAAATGAGTTCCCAACGTGCAACATTTATACTTGTATATTTCCATATCTCATTTTATCTATCATATCCTATCACCTCTCATGTATTCTACTATCCCATGTTCAAAATAGTCATGACACTTACCATATATTATATCATCCATCTTCACTCTATCCATCACTTAGCTCTTATGTGAGTGCATAATGGATCCATGGTCACTAAAATTTCTCATGATCACTATCACAACTAGGTCCCTCACATCAATACCTAGTAAAAATCCCAATAAAACTATAATATTCCAAACTACCAAAAACATATAAAACCATTAAAAATCTACAATTTTTTTGAAAAAAACATCAACAAACACCTAAACATTTGCAAAAACCAAAAATCTCAAAAATCAATACATCGACTCCCATCTTGGTGTATGTTCCAAATATTCTACAAACATAAAAAATCCTAATCCAAATACCTCATGTGTATCCTCGCTTGGCGTAATCTCGTCTCTCATTTTCTCCCTCACATGTATACTTGCTTGGGGGAAAACAAATCAATCAATCATCACTTTGGAACACATTAGGGATAGAGTTAAATTCCTTTATGTAAATTTGTGTTGCATAGTATTTTTTTGAACTATTAGTTGTTGACTAACTACAAGTTTATTGTTTGTCATCTTGGTTCATTTGTAGCCACGGTGCATAAATTTATTATGTATATTGGGCTTGTTTTTTTTTTTCTTTTTACCGTGTTTTTGTTTTTTTATGAACATTATGGGTTACCCATCATGTTTCTTTAATAATAAGGGTGAATGTTGTATTTTGCAAAAGCAAAGAAAGATGATCTATATTACAAAATATGAATGGTAAATCAACGAACAAGGAAATCACATCAACATTTCATCATAATCAATATAAAATAAAAACAATCATCATCATATATCATCTACCATCATAAACTCAACCCAAACTTCTATTTAACCCTTCTTCCACCCCTACTTCACGTCCGAAACCACGAATTTTTCCTCCTTTGTATCTCATTTTTTAGAATGTTTTTCCCTTCATTCATGCGACAGTATCTTATTCTTCCTATCAACTGGCTTTCCACCACTTTATCACATTACCCATTCATTCAAGGGGGCACTCCTTAATATAATCTAGATCCATTTGGGAAATCCAAATGCTTTTTGGGGAAAATCGGGCGAGTCTACCACACTTCTTTATCATCAGTTCATTAATCTACACACATCTACTATCTTTAAAATTCTATTACTTTATAATAACACTTTAAAGAGGGGAAAATGTAAACACTCTAAAAATACCCATTACATAATACAACCTTTGAAAATGCCCATATCCTCCCATAGTTTTTACACAACATTCTGAGATAATATTTGATACATTATTCACCCCTATCCCACTTCTATAATTAATTTAATTACGTTTATTACACTCACTATAAATTATACAACCCTTTGGCTAATTTAATTTGTTATTTAAATAAATAAAACAAATTAAAATACCTCACCTTACACTCATCTCCACTTCACTAGCCAACTCACTGAAGTTGATTAATCATCCCATACAAGCTATAGAATCCTAAAAATATGGAAGCAAATACGCACACACAATTTGGAATAATTAAAGAGACAACTAAATTTAAATAAAGCCTCTTTATTTATCATTCAAAGGGCCAACTACACAAAATAAATCAACCATGCTAAATAAGTAAAATGAAATCAATATCATGTAGCTCATTTGATTCTACCATCGTCAATCCATGGCTTATTCTACATCTATAAGTAAGAATCCACATTCCTCTTAAAAATAACCATTGGAAGATTGAGGAATTTGTAGTGTTACTCTGTCAAATTTCCATTGAAAATCACTCTTGCATACCATTATGATATCTAATTGATCACCTAATCATAAAAATATTTAAATCAATCAATCCACATTGCTTTTAGCTTGGCTTTAGTTCCATTCGAAATATCTTGGAGAAGCCATAAATTAAAGAAATTCAATATCTCATTAGGATCCAACAAGAGTGTCACTCGACCCACTCTTCAGATGGTCCAATATGAGGTTGCAAAGGAATTTTCTCGGGATGATTTTATTTCATTTTTATTGTTTGATACTTTCTCCATTTACATTTTATCTTATATACAATTGACTATTATTTTTACTCTATAATTACTTATAAAAACCTGTTTTAGGTTAATAAAGAGAATATGTTGTATATTATTTAAAATATCTTTTGACATGGCATGATTCTCTTCATTTACCCAATGTATATAAATTTAATTTTGGATATATGCATGTACATGCATGCATGCATGTGTGTGTGTGTGTGTGTGTGTGTGTGTGTGTGAAGTTTGATGGCGGTAGGGGCTTGGTGAGGCCGACTCACCTATGAGAATAGTGCGGGGAGGACTATGTCCAAAGCATGCCGCACCCATAGAAATACACAGGTATGCATTATGAGAGCAAGGGTTTGGGGAAGGGGAGGCTTGCGGCTAGGTCACAACCCTTTCCCAACCATTATATATATATATATATATATATATATATATCCCCTCTAATTTACTTATTTAACATATATACCTTTAAACAAATCTTCCAATCTGATTTTAATATTAAATGTGTTAATATATTAGAAGGTAGTGTGTGTGTGTGTGTGTGTGTGTGTGTGTGTGTGTGTGTGTGTGTGTGTGTGTGTGTGTGTGTGTGTGTGTGTGTGTATGGACATAAGACACAATTTTGGATTCTATGTTGATTTTTAGGAAACATATATACTGAAATCCAATTTGTTTAAATCTATATACAATTATATATTATAACAATGTATATATATGATTAAATATTTATTTACTTATGATTATATCCTCTGAATTGCAAAGGCATATATCAAGTCCTAGATTTTATATGTACATTATTCTTCTAATTTACGGGATTGTAGAATGATACCGAGAGGCTAAAATTAATGTAAATACATATCTTTATCTAGCTTCACAAGTAAAATTTAGTATCCTATTACATTGAAAAGTAATAAAAATCCCCAAACATTTATACTCGAGAAAAATAAGTTTAAATCAAGTATAGTGAGCCAAAGCTGATTCCTAATGGTAGGGAGTACGTAAGAAGCCATCATTCTTCTACACATTGCAAAAGTAAATCAAATAATAATGATGATAAATTGTTTAATTACTTCGCTTAAAATTTTTTAGATCCAAAACCAATTATTTACCCTTCCTTATAAACATGAAGGAAACCAAAATTTGAATTTGTTTGGCAAGGTTCCTACTTGGAAAGAAAGGTAAACAATATGATACTTAGAATAAAATAACTCAATTAGGTTTATATGCACAACCAATGAATGCAAAACTCAATCCCTTTTATACTTGAGTAAATATAACTACAAGTATTACTTGCAAAATTTATAAAACTTGAGAGACACGTTATTTTTCCATTTCAATATTAAGACCCTATAATAATCCAAAGAGTTTAAGTTTACACAATATCCATAATAGATAAAATAAATACAAGATCTCCTTTTTATAAAAACTTTCAACTTTATTCTCTTCAACACAAGATTACAAGAGTAATTTAAAAACAAGAAATTTTCACTACTTTTCAACCTTAAGATTACATGGAAAAGTAAGAGATCCCTTTACACATAAAAATTCTTTCTCTCAAAACAAGTTTGTATAAGAATGACAATGGGAATTTCAAACCCAATTACAATCCATCTCACAATGTTTCTTATCATACAACTTACAAGAAAAATTAACTCTCTAAAATGCAAGAGGACAAGCCTCCCTATAAATGGGAACAACATGTAAATTTTTTTATTAAGAACACGAAGGATTCTTCAAAAGGAAAATAAATCCAATTCCATATTTGAGTAGTGGGTATCCATACATGAGAATTCTTAGTTTTCCACCCAACCAAATGGAATCATCACATACCATCTCCAAATAAAAGGACATGTTAGCCTCTCTCCAAGCTGATGGGATAGACATAATGAATGCATCCTAGATGCACAAAGGAGGTAGAGAAAAGAAACACATAACACACACCCACAAAAAAACACCAAAAAAACTAAGGCCAATCCACATAAAATAAGCTACATGCTTCTTAAGAGGGTAAGAGGGCACTGATAACCCATTTTAATCACATTTTTCATATAACCAATGGAATTTTTAACTTTTCCAAATAACCATAAGCCTCTCAAAATCCTTACTTCTCCCATAGAATTTATCACTACTTTCCTCCTCCTTGCTAAGGTTTTTCAAACCTTAGAGGTTTCCTTGGCAAGGAAGGGAAATGGTTTCCAAAATATATGGAAAACCATCTCCCACTTCAATCAAATTAATAGAGGATAAATAGTAATCCCAACAAGGCTTTCCCATCAATCCTTATTAGAGCAAGAGGGATTCTTCCATCTTCCCCAACACTCCCAAAATCCACTCCCCAAAGGGGGTGGATGGAGAAAACAAAAGTATGAAAAAACACAAGTATAATATAACATTTCCAGCACCAAAAAACAAGCAATATGGCATCAAAAGTTTCAATGTAACAATAAGGAAAACTAAGATATGTGATGCATACCTCACAAAAAAGTGGTGAAAAATACCCAAAATCATTCCAATACTCTAAAATATCCTTCCTCCTCCAAGCTCCTCAAAAGCTCCAAGTAAAAATGAATCAAGAAGTTCCAACTCTCTCTAAAATGGAGGTTTAAGTAAGAAAAGCCTAAAAATCATCAACCAATGAGATGGTGACATGTGTCACCCACATCATTCCAAAATCTAAGTCACCCCAAGTCTCTTTCAATAATAAGAAAATAATCATAATTGAGGAGACTTTTCAACAAAAAAGCATTCCCAAATCCCAAGTAGGGCCCAAAATCAAAATTATAAATGAATATGGGGATAAGAGAGGGTCTAAAGGGATGGAAAAATCATTTTGAGCGTTGGGAAGAGTCCCCTATCTAGAGTTAGGGTCTATGTGGTTTATTTTGATGTAAGAGGGACCCCAAACTTTCAAAACACCCTTTACAAATTTCTACTTTCAGCCCAAACTCGAGATTTGGGGAAAGTGGATCATTAAGAGGGGTGGTGTGGCCCACCTAGTCCATGATTAGGTTTCCATAACACTCTTAATAAAATATCAACTCATTTAACCCATCTCTAAATAATTAGAAACAATCTAACTCATTAATGTCTTAAACAAGTGATTAGGATAAATAACTTTAAATTAATTCAAATGGAGACAAACAAGCCAAGGTTACAAACCAAATGAATAATAAACATGCAACAATGATGGATTTTATGTTTCCATCCTAGTCAACAACACATAATTTGATTCTTCTCTCCTAAAAGGAAAAAAATATTTGACAATTCCTTCTTTATCTACTATAACAACTGGAAATGTTTTGAAAAAGGTAGGAATACAATGTAAAAAATACCATATCCCTTTTTGTCTTTAAATATAGGGTGTCCTAACCAACCAACAACAATTCCATCCCCATTGTCCAAAGTATGAGCGAAAAATCAGGGAAAGGTATTTGGCCCAAACAACCTATTGTGTAATCTTGGAGGTACAACCCATGAGTCTCATATTCTCTTGTGGCGAACTTGTAACCTATATACTCCATTCACACATCATACCCACTCAATTCCAAAACTAAATAAAATGATACTACATACATAAAAATGATCAAAATGAGTATATGCTAAACCATCGAAATTATTTAAGTAACATCTATCCATGATGAGATAATTAACAATTACGACAATCATCCATAATATATGAATATATAATCCATCTAAATCATGGATCAATAACATCCCTAAAATCGTCACTAAACCAACTTTTTTTATAAAATAGTAAATTGGCATCATGTGCCTCATACAATATCCTATCACAACAAGTTAGCATCAAAATGCTAATATATGACAAAATATAATAATGTTGTCGAAAATAGTATTGTTTCCATTGTCTCCATACAACCAATATAATGATTCGGTGCGAATATAAAAAAATTAAACTTGGGGGCACTACATTCCCCTCTTCTAGAATTAGGCTTCCTTCTACAAGTTACTAGAAGAGGTAAGGATATTGAGCCCTCAATGGTGTCACATCCTCACAAGTAGCATATGTCTCATTATATTTGTCCCACTACACTCTAACTTGGTCCAAGTCTCATCATGTAAGGGACAATCTCCGGTGCTTTAGAATATACACGATCTCTAATTTCTACTACCCATTGGCATTCACTTACTAGGCTAACCAATCTAAAACATGAGAGCTATTTGAAACATACTTCCTCAAATTTAAACGTGGAAGATGTAATGGGTGTGAGATAGGCATGGTAGAAATTCTAAGAGGTAAGTAATGGGTAAAATAACCTCTAAAATATCAAATATACCCACAAATCAAGGGAAATATTAGAGCCCTTTCCGACATGGATTGGAATCTTGTGTGGATACACTCTCAATAATACCTTTTCACCTATTGAGAAGTGATGATAAACCATTTACGTGTCTATATATGCATTTTGGTGTGCTCATTCCTGCTCAAGACACTATCTAAAAGTAACAACCTATTACTCCATGTCCTAAAGAAAATATGGACCAAGAAATACCTTATCATCTAACATGTACCAAATAGAAATTGTCATACATGGCATCCCATATAATTCCTAATACGGTGTCATGCCAATCGAGTTGTGGTATTTGTAATTATAAGAAAAATTGAAAAGGTATAGGTAATCCTAACATTTTATCTTTTGGTCAATAACATACATTCTCAAAATATCCTCAAGTACCTTATTCACCCTCTTTGTCTATCCATCTGTCTTGGGGTGATAGGATGAGATGAAAATAATCTACGTACCCAATGCTAAGCTGGAAGGATGCCTAGAATTTTGATGTGTAAATGGAATATCAATAAAGAATAATCATGTTTGAAATCCCATGAAATCTCACAATATCATCAAGGAATAATCAAAACTAAACTTATTTACCTTATCAAAAAAATCAAGGAATACTCAAGAAATGGTGATTGCATCATATGTGACCTTAGTAGGTGAGAAGTGAACAAGCTTGGTCAACTTATCCACTTTGTCACCATGATTACATCATGATGATGTGATGACGTAGGAATACTAACAATAAATTCCAATGGATATTACATCAGAATTCCACTCTAGAACATCATGCGGAGTAAATAATACATGTTGGGTGAGAGTGTTCGAACTTCACCCTTTAGCACTTGAGATAACATGATACGAAGTATGCAATTTTTGGCATAACCCTTCCAACTAATAAAATAGTATCAGATCTGAATACATATTATTCACTTTTGGATGAGATGCATATAGGGCTCAATGAGACTCGGGAAACACAAAACTGCACAAATCTTCTATCTTGGGAACATAAATCTACCTTTGAAATCGAATAAGACCATCTATCTCTAATGTGCAATATGCATATTTACCCTTTAAGGGCCTATGTGACTTAACTTCCGCCTAGCACTCTCATAAAATATGTCACTTGGAAGGTGCTTTGATATATACGGCCTCATAAGTTTGAAAAAGAGTTAAAGTGGCTAGCTCATGTTGTCGTCTAATAAAAACATCAATGACGACATTATCCTTTCCCTTGATATATTAAGTATACATTTCATACTTGAAAAATAAAATCCATCTAGTGTTATTGATGGGTGTTGAGATTAGGATGTGAGAAGATATGTTGTAGACTCAAATGGTCAGTCATAAAAAAATGGTCTACTTAAGATAAATTGTATCCAATGGACTAAGGCATGCACTAATGCCACAAGCTAAAGGTCATGGGTAGGATAATTAATCTCATGATCCTCAATATTACATGACTTGAAGGTGATAACATGCCACTCCTACATGAGATATTCCCTAAGTCCCTCTAAGGAAGTATGTGTACATACCAAAAAATCTCCCAAGGGATCTCAGAATCGCAAGAATATGTGCACATGTAAACACTCGAGCAACTAAAAATCCTTCTCACACTTCTTTAAAAAAATGAAATTCTTCCCTTTATGATGAATGGAAGTGATATGATGTGTAATCCTAGAGAAGTATTGAAAAATCCTATGATATTACCTTACCAAACCCATAAAGCTCCTAACCCATATCATTATGGTAGGGGATGTACAATATAGGATATCACAATCTTCAAGGGATCTACTAAGATACCCTTTCTAGAAATGATTTGACCCAAATACTAAATCTATGAAAAGAAAAAGGAACATTTCTATAAGATCACATATATCTTGTGCTCCCTTAAAATATGTAACACCTATCTCAAATGCTCCTCGTGCTCCTCCACTAAGCATGAATACATTAATATTTCATCAAGAAATACCAAGATAACCCGATTTAGAAAAATATTGAAAAAACCATTCATGAGGCTCATGAAAATTGTAGATGTGTTGGTCAAACTAAAGGGGACCAATATGAACTCATATTTCCCATAATGATTCTACAAGGTTGTTTTATATATGTCCAACTTTACAATATGTAGTTTATTGTTCCTTGACTAAAGATCAATCTTGGAGAATAATTTGAATTCATACATCTGATTAAATAAATCATCAATCCTTGAAAGGGGATATCGGTTATTTACAGTTACCTTGTTCAAATTCCTAAAATTGACACACAAGCAAAGTGACCCATCCTTATTCTTCACATAAAATCACGGGCGCACCTCAAAGGGACACACTATGGTGAATGAGGCCCTTCTCTAAAAAATTCTCTAACTAAATATTGAGCTCATGGAGCTCGGAAGTCATCATCCTATAAGGTTCTCATGAAAATGGAGCAGCACTTGTTACCAAGTTAATTATGAAATCCACCTTTGTGCATGGTGGAAAACCAAAAATCTAAGCTGGGAAAAAAACTATATACTCCCTCAAAATAGGATGATAATCAAGTGGAAAACTAGCTAGAACCTCCTTTAACCTATCACGAATTGTGATGGCATACACCTAACATCCCATACACATGATTTTTTTGAGTTTTATGGTGTAAATCACACATAAGGAGATGATTCTATGAACTCTGGAGATCCTTTCCAAACTACCAAAGTCATCTTGGAACTCAATGATCTTGTTGTGGAAATCTACTTTATCCTGATGAGAATCAAGCCAATCCATACCTAAAACTACCTCATAGGATCTCAAAGGTAAGATGCAGAGGTCTAAAGTGGTGGAAAGCATGCCAAGATTTAGTATTAAAATCTCCACATATGTGTCAATGGTGATTTTGGCCCCAGTATCCAAATCTACCTGCCATCTATCAGACTACTTATAAGCCACCAACCCACACCATTCCACTATAGAAGGTGATATAAATGGATCGAGAATATCTAGAATCAAATAATACCGAAACATAAATACCCTTGATGATACCTATATTCTTAATAACTGTGGCTTTGATTCTTGACATGTTGGTTCTCCATTTTTGGCATAGACATGATGAATGTGTCCTATTTCACCCACTTTTAGTTCGACATAGGTTTTTTCATATCAATAATGAGGTATTTGAGGGCATTGGTGGGAATAGTGATCCAAATATCTAAAAATAAAATATCCTACTACCTATTTATCTGTGTCCCACATGTACTCTACTAAACTATACCTATGGAAAAAATCTAGTTGACTAGTGAGTGCGAGGTGGATAGGGATGTAGTCCACCCGCCTCTAATCTCTACCAAAACCCTAGATTCCTAGGCCTATGAATTTTTACATATCTTGAGTAGGACAAGATCTATATTAGTGGTGAGCCGATGTTGTGTGTGCTTAGATAGATATGGTGGAGGTCTCAAGGTTGATTTTGTATTTATAAAGCCTCCTCTTGGGGGTGGTGTCATGCCGTGTGATCTCCAATCCTACGAGTGTGAATCCTATCTTGTAACTTGTTCTTGTTCCTATCAAGGAACTTCTACACCTTTCCATTGTCCTCCTCAGCTAAATATGCCTTCTCCACCACCTTCTTCAATTTTGGAGGAGATATAATCCCAACTACCCTAGATAAATCCTAACATGTGTCACCTACCCCCTTCCTAAATCCAAGTCACCCCAAGTATCTTTCAAGAATATGAAAAGAATCATAATGGAGGAAAATTTAAACAAAAAAATAAAAAATAAAAATGCATTTCCAAATCCCAAGTGGTACCCAAAATCAAAATCATAAATGATGATGGGGACAAGAGGGTCAAAAGGAAGGGTAAAAGATTTTGAAGCCTTGGGTAGATTCTCCCTACCCATAGGAAGGGTCAATGGGGTTCATTTTTGGCATAAGAGTGACCCTTAACTTTTAAAACACCCTTCTAAATTTCCACTTTTATCCCAAATTCGAGATTTGGGAAAAGTGGCTCATTAAGAGGGGTGGTGGGGCCCACCTAGTCCATGATTATAAGGCCCTAACCATCTTAGTCAAAGATTAACTCTGTTAACACATATCGAAACAAGTAGAAATAATCTAACCCATAAAAGTGGCTTAAACAAGTAATTAGGATAAATAACACTAAATTAATTCAAATGGAGACAAACAAGCCAAGGTGACCAACTAAATGACTAACACACATGTAACGATGATGGATTTCATATTTCCATCCTAGTCAATGACATGCAAAGTAAGGATGAATAAATGAGGGAAAGGGATTTTCCTAAACAACCTATTGTGCAATCTTGGAGGTGCAACCCCTTAGTCCCACATTCATGGCACACCTTGAATTTTATTTCTATTTTGTTGCAAAAATGACTTGTGAGGTAATAAATAATCCATGGAAGAAAGTTGATTAGTGTTGATGCAAGGTTGTGTATGTAGTTATACACATGCACATATTTTCGATAAGGAAATATATACGTGTGCGTAGGTACATACCCATCACTACACACTGAACTTTCCACCATGCGTTCATTAACTTTTATTAAATCATAAATTATTCTTGTGGTACTTAGTTTTTATGATTATACCTTATGATTATACTTTTTATTACTTGTTGTAAGAAATGATTTGCTAATATTGGTAAATTTGTTACATGGTTATATTTGCATTTTTCGTTGTTGGGAAATAAGTCATAAATTTTTGATGATATGACTAACCATCCTAGTGTTTGAATTCAACGGTCAAGAAATGTAATTTTATTCCAGTGTAGGTAATTTTTATGTTCTACGATAATGCAAACGTATTATTTTCATAATTTTTTTATCATTTAATGTGTTTATGATATTGGAAATTGGTCTCAGACCATAATTTTAGGTAATGTTATTATGTTTAATGATTTAAGGTTAATTGTCATCAACCATATCATGGGCATATAAAATGTTTTATTTAAACTAACTAGGTCAATGATCAACCACCCCAGGCATTATTAAGGAATTTGATTATTTGTTTAAGGGTTTGGGTAACGTGGGGAAACACCATGTAAAATTAGTAAGTTTGAAACTTGTTATTAATTATTAAACTAGACATATTCCACACTACACAATTATTAAGGGATTATTTTTTAAGTTATAATTTTTTAAATGATCTTTGATTGCTATTAACTCCACTATTTTAGTGGAGGAAAAAATGGTAGAGGAACTCACCCACGCCACCTACGTAGCACTCTAGATATAAATAAAATTAAATAATTTTGGAAGATGGTTTCTTAGGAAATTGTGAAGCTTCCTAGAGAAGATAAGTGCATGTAACTTAGAGTTTCATTTTTATTGTTTTGTTTGGTTGTTAGAGCTTTTCCTTTGGGTTATGCATGGAATAGAGATAAGAAACTAGTGTCATTTTAGCTATTCTCACGGTATTCATTGCTAAAAATAAGTGTTGTTATTATTAGGAAATCTTGGAACTTAGTTTGTTTATAATAGTGGAAAATAAATGGTTCTTTCTGTTTGGTTACTTGGAGTTTATTGGTTTGATCTTCGTGGTTATTTTTGAAATAAATTTAAGGAAAATTTTCCAAAGTTTTTGAGTTTATTAGGCATGGATTTTTATGCTCTCTACTTGCTATTCATTTGAATGTGATAAATATTTAAATAGTCATTTTGTTTTCTAGTTTGTTTGAATTTTCATTACAAACACAAGTGGAAAATATAGGAAAATAAATTATGTATGTGATTTATTAGTGGGTGCTTTCAATATTTAACAATGAAATTTATATAAATCTACTCGCATCTGGATTCAAATTTATGGCATGTTATGACTTATTTTATATAGTTAAAATCCATATTTGTAAAATATATGATATGGGTGAGTTATTTTGATTTTTCTCATCTGGTTTTGCTCTATGCATTCCATTTTTGTCTACATGCTTAAGATTTTATTATTCTTCATTATTTTTTTCAAGGATGTGATTCTGATTTAAATAATATTTTGCGTATTATTATTTTGTTGTTGTTGCAATCTACTAAAATTTGAAGCTTTATGGGTATAAAAGGATACTTGGTTTTGGGTTTGTTGTTGTACATGAAATGTTGAATCAAGTATTCTTTGTGATGAAACCATTCCCTCCATTACAATATTCTTATCAAGTGGTCGAGGTGTTTGATAATGGTCACTTTGTTAATGAAATAGGAAGTCATGTCTTCATTATATTTGTCTTGAGTATTAGAGACTCCACTATCATTTATCTTGAACCCAAATCATGTATTAACACAAAGAGAAACTCTGTTCACTTTTGAGGAAATGTGGATTCTTCTTATTACGTTTGCAAGCTTTGGATACTCTCATCGATTGATGTAATTATTGCACTTCTTGATTAAATTGTTTTATAGAAGTACTTATTTAGTGGATTTTCTATGAAAATATACTTTGGGTAATAGGTAATATAAAGTTATTAAACCATTTATTTTCATTTTTAAATTTATCATGTGGGAAAACTATTAAAGTTGTAGTGGTTTCTTGTTTTAATTGGACTTAATGGAACCTAGTTAAATAACCACAATGATTGGCTTATAATTGAAATGTTGTAAATAGGGAAGTAACCATGACATTTATATTTATCGTTATATCTTATTTATAATAAAGGTGTAATGTGATGATTAATGAATGTTGTATCTACAAGAAAAATATTTGAGAATTATTATTTTGTGAACAAAATTGTTTACTTACGTAAAAGATGCTTGATTGTAAGAAGAATGTCATGGGGTAAATGATTTCTAATTACATGTGGTTCCATTATTAGTTTTGATGATTGATATTTTTTCCGTTATTACTAAGATGTTGAATTTTAATAAGTAATGTGATAAAGTTGCTAGGGCACTATTAGTTAATTTTAAATTGATGTTTGTGGGAAACATAAAATTCATCAATACGTTCATTTCATTTGGATTCATGTTTATATTTGAGATTAATACGGTATGAGGAAGATATGATTTTTATCATAAGTTAATTTTATTATATTCACCACTTTGTAATGTAACAACATGATTGAGAGTTGTTAATCCATGTCGAGTTCCTCAAATTGGCCATGTATACCATTTTATCTTTCCTTCGGATGCAAGAGATGGAATGCATAAGTGACATGATTGTTGGATATCATTGATGTGATTTGATTACTTATTATTGTTTGAAAATCCTAATTTGGATCATTGTATTTATTGAAAAGTGAAAATATTATTTCACATAGATTTATTAGGCATTCTGCCTATTTGTAACAATCTGGAAACTATTGTAATAATTACGATAAATAAGGATTCTTCCTTATTGATTTTAATGAATACATTTATTTAAATTGTAATATTTGTGTATATTATGATAATACTTTTACGTTGTTTTTAACAATGGTACATACTCTTGAAATTGAATAAGCATGATGTGAAAAGTACAAAACAATATTTGATGTAGTAATATGATTAAACATTACATTATCGTGTTTAAATAAATGAGAACAATTAAACAAAGTTGTTATGAATAGTGGTATGAGGTTATTACGTAAATATATTTAAGAAATTTACTATGTTCTCATAAATTCAATATCAAGAAAATATGTGTCAAATATTCATTAAAAGATGATGAAATCTACAAGATAAAACTATGTATTATATTACGATACTAGCATAATTGAATGTGTTAATATGTCACTATGTTATACTTGTTTATAAGTCATCATGAATGGATTATTTATCGGTACTAAGTCGTAAGTTATAAAAACTACAAGAACATAAATTTGGTCTTATAACAATAGTCGCGTGCATATTATGATGATGTATACATGTTGTAAATACCATACTTTTTTCTACTATACCTTAGTGTGAAAATAGTTACAAAGACATGAAACCGAGTACAAAAAGGACATTGAAATGGTTTTAAGAAATAGTGCAGATATACACAATTGAATTAAGTAAACTAAAATCTCTAAATGACTATTAATGACCATAATTGATATTTATCCTATCATTATGAATTGGTTTATTCTCATACTTGATTGGGCCTATTCAATGATCATAGGATGATATAGTTTATCTTACGAAATTTGGTACAAGGTACTTATACTAGTTGGTGACTCACAGAGTTCTTTGTACACCTCTATCAAGAATTGGTCAACATAATGAAACTTAATATAACTTATCCCTAGGATGAAGGAATAACAAAATAGAAATAAAGGGTAGGAATCATGATACAACATTAGTGTCGTATGAAAATTTTCCATGCCATCTTAGGATGGCTACGGGGAGGGTAGTGAATATGTAATGACGTAAGTCATTATATGAGCATAACCTTTCATGTAGGGATCCTAATATGTTCTTGAAAGGATTGATGTGACCTCAATATCGAGTCATGATCCTTGCAGTTTTAAAACTAAATTCAATTAATTATTATAAATGAACAACTAAAATGGTTAAATACAATATTAAATTCTAAACAATGAGAAATAATCATGATAGCTATATTGAGACGGTTGTGTGGTGAATGGAAGACATGTTTTGTAGGCTAGTGTGTAGTCTCGAAACTCACTTGCTAGTGTAATGCCTAATAACTATGGACATAGTAGTGTAATTGAATGATTGCATTTTCTTTCACCTTTTCTTCTTGTTAGTAGTGTCTTGATTCGGATATAGGTTCATTTAGTACCCATCCGATTAACACTAAGAAGATGCGTAGGATATCATAACCTATAAAAAGGTTTAACCAAAGGTATACAAGGTATACATACTCGTATATAGTCTTTAAGGGGGGTGGGTAGATCTAAATGACCCTTATAGTTGCACATGGTTAATGCATGTTGGAAATATGGATTCTAGAATATTATTAATCGTTGGATTACTTGGTTTTGATCTAAGTCAAAATGTTATTCATTCTACAAAAAAGGAATTAAGGGATTCTATAAACTAATTAGTATGTTATATTTATCGTTTCATGTTGAAAATCTTTAAAGGCATAACAATGTAATTAATGGTTTAAATAGAAAATCCCTTAGTTTGTATAATTATAACATGGGTGTTACATTTTAGTATTAGAGCTAAAGGTTTACATCTCTTGGACATAATTGGTCCTTATGCTAACAAAAAAAACAATCCTTGTCTAACAATACAAAATGGTTAGGACAAGAAGAAATAATGTGAACAATATGGCTGCGGGGGATGAATCAAAAACAACCCAAAAACTTGATGAGATAATTTCTATCATGCAAGAAACTCATAATTGTATAGATGTTTTAGAACACCGGATATTAGTTGCGAGACATAAAGTAGTAGTGATAGTGATGGTAGTATTCAACATGAGGGGAAGCCTAACATAAAAACCTTAATGTGGGGAATCATGATGTAGTGGATCCCAATGCATGTGAATGATAATCCCAATATGGGGAATGTGAATGCTAGAAACCAACCAGAGGATATAAAATCTCACTTGATAGTTGAGATGTCAAAATATATTAAGTGAATTATTCCACCCAAGTCGACATAACAACCTTGGGAAATGGAGCTGAGAATTGGTTGAGTGAAATGGAGAAGTATTTTGAGATAAGAGATTTCTTAGAAGAAACCAAAGTTGTTTAGGGTGACTTTCAGCTCTCTAAAGAGGATTCCTCTTGGTGGGATAGTAAAAAAGGTAGAGTTGGGTGTTGATATGACAAATATAATCTGGGATCAATTTTAACATTACTCAAGATAACATTGGTTACCGAAATTATTTTATGACCATAAAATATCCGATTTCCAAACTTTAGTACAAGGAAAAATTACTTGTAATAGAATCTTTGGGAGAAATCTACTAAACTACTCGACGTATGTTCTACGATACCAAAGCGAGGATAAATTCCATATACGTAAGTTTATCATGGGAATTAATCCCATCATTGGTAGAGAGGTGGATGTTCATGGTCCTTTGATAATGGAAGTTGTTTTCAAAAAGGAAATAAGGAAAAGTGGAAGATTCGAGCTATATTTGCTCATAGAGATGAAAAAATAAAGATAAATTTTAGTTCCCCTTCACCACTTGCACCAAGAAATAATTGGTGGGAAAAGGTTGGAAATAAGGCCAAGAATAGGAATAAAAACACAATAGAAAATCCCACTACAAATTTCAAGAAAACATGGAAAAATAGTACATCAACTAATGAAACTAAGACTAAATGAAAAGGATCATTTAATGGGTGTTTCAAGTTTGGTGGTGACCACTAAGCTAAATGCTATCCCTTGAAGAAGAAGGAAAACAATTTATAGTAAAAAAATCCATGCTACAAAATCAAACCATTACGTTGAAAAGAAGCAACACCACTTGAAGCGCTAGGCTATAGAAATGGGAATTGTCATGGTGAAACCAATTAGATTGCTACGAAAATATAGAAGAAATGAAAACATCTATTTTTGGTTATGATAAAAATTATAATTTTGATTATTTAATATTGATATAATTATTATTGATGATTTGGTTGATTGCAATGGCAATTTTTGCCATATTGTTGTCTATTTTAACATTATTTTTTCATAAGGTTATTACTGACTAATATTTATGAGTAATAATTGAGTGAAAAATATAGAAAACTTATAGTTATGTGAAATTATGAGTTGATTTTTCTTAAGCAATAAAATTTTGAACTATTTGGCTATGTTTAGTTGTTAAGGATGAGTTAAAAAATCATTGGGACAATGATTCTTTAAGGAAGTATGTCACACCCCGCATTTTCATTCTATTTTTTTGCAAAAATGAGTTGTGAGGTAATATATAATCCATGGAAGCTAGTTTATCGGGTGCTTTGATGCGAGGCTATGCATGTATTTATACACACACACATATTTTCCGCAAGGAAATGTATACATGTGCATGAGTACATACCAAAACTACACACTGTACTCACCAACATTCGTTCGTTGACTATTTATTAAATCACAACTTATTCTTGTAGTACTTAGTTGTTATGATTCGATTTTTCTTATTTGTTGTATGTAATGATTTTCTAATATTGGAAAATATGTTACATGGTTATATTCACCTTATTTTTGTTGAGAAATAAGTCACAATTTTTTTATGATATGAATAACCATCCTAGTGTTTGAATTCGGTGGTCAAGAACCGTAATCCGTAATGCATTACGAAATTATTTACTTCAATACGAGATAGTGTATATGGTTTGTGATAAGGTAAACGTATTATTTTCATAATCCACTTATCATTTAATGTGTTGATGATATTAGCAATTGGTCTCAAACCTTAATGTTAGGTAATGTTATAATGTTTAATGATTTGAGTTTAATGGTCTTCAAGAATATCTTGGGCATTGAGAATGTTTTATTTAAACTAACTAGGCTGATGATAGATAACCTAAGACATTTTTGAGGAAATTGATTTTTTTAAGGGTCTTTGACCAAATGTGGGGAAAAACTATGATAAAGTGGTAAGTTTGTAATTATTTATTAATTATTAAACTATACATAGTCCACACCATGCAAGTATTAAGGGATTATTGTTTAACTTATATTTTTAAATGATCTTCGACCGATATTAACTCCACCATTTTAGTTGGAGGGGGAAAATGGTAGAGGAACTCACCCATGCCACCTACATGGCACTTTAGATATTAATAACACTAAATATTTTTGGAAGACAATTTATTAGGAAATTGTGAAGCTTCCGAGAAAATAAGTGCATGTAACTTAGAGTTTTATTTTTATTGTTTTGTTTGGCCATTCAAGATTTTCCTTTGGGATGTGCATAACATAGAGGAAGAAACTAGTTTTAGTTGAGCTATTCTTGTAGTCTTCATTGCTAAAAATAAGTGTTGTTGTTATTATTAGGAAACCATGGCATTTAGTTTTTATAATAGTGGAAAATAAAAGGGTTTTTATTGTTTGGCTATCTGGAGCTTATTGGGTTGATATTTGTGGTGATTTTTACAAGAAATTTAATGGAAAAGTTCTGATTTTTTTAGTTTATCGGGCATAGATTTTTAACTCTCTCTCTCTCTCTCTCTCCTTGCTATTCATTTCAAATGTGATAAATATTTAATGGGTCATTTTTTTCTGGTTTGTTTGATTTTTCATTAAAAATGCGAGTGGAAAATATAGAAAAATAAATTATGTATGTGATTTATTATCTAGGTGATTTCAAAATATAATAATGGAAGTTATATAAATCTTATTGCATATGGATTCGAATTTATGGTCTATTATGACTAATTTATATGGTTAAAATCCATATTTACAAAATATATGATATGGGTATGAGTTTTTTTATTGTTCTCATCGAGGTTTTCTCGATACATGCCATTTTTCCGGAAAAAAATTCAGCTCTCCTGCGAGATTCGTGACATGGACTAACAACTTCATGTGGATTAATTAACTCTAGCACTTGTATCGGAAATTGAAGGGTCAAACTTTTCGTTTAATGAAAATCACTTCCGAAAATTGGTATCAGAGAAAAAGGTGAAAGGTTGGAATCCCCCTAGGTAACACTTCTGGGGAGTTTTTTTGAAAAAAATTCAGCACTCCCCATGGGATTCATGACATGGACTAACCACCTCCCATGGATTCATTAACTCTAGCGCTTGTATAAAAAATTGAAGGGCCAACCTTTTATTTATCAGAAATCACGTACAATTATCAGCCATTGTTTCTTAGTATTTTCATTGATGTCAATTCCATTGGTGGAAAAGGGTTTCATGGTGTCATATCATTCTCCATGATGTGTTAGTCAAAGGTCAAATATGAAGGTTGATTGGTAGTGACAAGATTTGATGAGTTACCATGTTGTCTTAGCATGGTTCGGCACGTATAGTTATTGTATAAGATCTCTAGAGTTTATAAAAGGTTTTCATGAGGTCAATCATGGTCTATATGATGTATTATAGGTGTTTAAATATTTTCAATGAGTCATTGTGGTCAGTTCATGAGTTTTATGGCTTGAGTCTGGTCATTCTAGGCCAATTCCTAGTCCTAAAACATGCAAAATGAGATGGAGGTGTGATTTTGGAGCTAATAACTCTTGTTAGATCATGGTAACAACCTAGTGATGGTATACACAAGTTTTATTATGAGTTTAAGGAAATTTATCAGAGATTTGGTGGTGTTTCATGGTCCTTGGGAAGTAAGAAGGTAAAGACAAGCTAGGAAAGTAGAGGTAAGTCACTTTGGCTAGAGAGTTTCACATCTATTTGATATATATGGTTAGTATGGAAAGTTAGAGGATGTTTTCATGATTCTTCATGACAATTTTTAGGTCAAAGTGAATAATAGTTTACAGGATACATTAATTTTGGTAAAACGGGTTTTCTAGAGTGTGTTTTTGTGCTAAAAGCCAACCTTTTGATGGTCATTGTGGATTGTTTGATTTACATGGGACCCAGAGATTTTGGGGGATGTTTTTTTATCTATATAATAAGATTTTAAAAAATAATTAGGTTATTTTATCTTCATGTTTTTATGAACGATTGTTAAGAAGGCAAAGTATTTTAAAACCCTCTCAAAACCCTAGGTAAGAAGTGACTTGGAGAAAGTTGATTTTACTGAGCCTGTTTTAATTATTTTTTCTAAAATAATCATTGGAGTTTGTGGAATGATTAAATATTTTATTAGTTAATTAATTCTTGTAATAAAATAGAGCATGTGATAATATGTTGGCCCCACTCAAACAAGTAAGTTTCTGAAGATTTTTAGTTTGTGGAAATTTTTTCCATTGAAGGTATTGAATAAATTGACATTATTTGTATCTTGGGAGTTTTAATACATTTCCATGATATTTTCAGGTCATGGTTGAATTCCTAGAGGGAAAAGTGTGCCCTATTTATGAAGACCGATTTTGGGCTTGTAAAGGGCAGTTTTGAGTAGTTTTAGAGATTGACCTGGTTGAACACTTTCCACTTGGATTTGGAAGGATCTGTAAGATATAATGGAAATTAAATTCAAATATAGTTCCAATTATGTATGGTTTATCTATTAATTAGGTGATTTGATGAGTGAACCAACTTAGTTTGTGAAGACCAAGTTTGATTGTTTTCAGGACATGATTGCTTTGGTGAGAAGATTGATGTATAAGTATCATGTTTTGGATTAGCTAATGTTTTATATATATTGGAGAGTGAAGAGGAATTAATTTTATCCATAGTTAAGTAATATATAAGTATTGAAAATTACATCAAGGTTGCAAACCAATTGAGTTTCCAAAACTACTTTTTGGGCAGTTCTTTTTGGTGGAGAGGAAAGTAAGTGTGGTTTGCATTTATGGATGTTTCATGAGGTATAGAAAGAATTGATGAGTAATAAAGGTCATTGGATTTAAAATGAGTGGTTACATTCCATATTTTAGGTGTTATTGGGTGATCTTAAACATGTTTGGTGAATATTGGTTCCTGGAAACAATCTTGTTTTATGAAGTAAATCATCCTTCTTAATAGAGTTATAAATAATTTTCTTGGTTCAAGGTAATATGTGAGAATGTATGATATTTATATGATTTGTTTTATATGTGTGAGGAATTTGGGGGCTTGAATACTCATGGTGATGATTTTGGAGGTCTTTGATGAATCAGGTGATGGGGTTTTGAACCTATTTTTGCTTGTTTAGTTGTCTTAGTGCATGAATGACCTACACGGATCCATTTTTTGAATTTGTATGAATTTAATGTTATATTTTTGAGTTGTATTGGTTGATATATTTTGTATAGAATGACCTATGTTATTTTTATGAGTTGAGAAGCATATAAGTAAGTGTTTTGGTTCAAATTTGAACTAGTGGTGTTTGAGAGGAAAAATGCGACCAAGGTAAGAGTGTAAATATATTCAAGGAAATTTAGAGAGACTCGAGGATGTGTTTTAAAGTATAAAAAAGGTTTAATATCATTTTTTCAAGGGTTTGAAGCCAAATTAGGTCATGAAAGATCAAGATAGATCGATTTGAAGGAGAGAGAAGTTGAAGATGGTTTGAAGGTGTGCGAGTTGAATTAGTGATCTCCATCAGTTGTGGTAGAAAAATATATCAGATATATTCATCTAAAGGTGGTTGAGTTGGTTTTTGATCATCTTAGGGGGTTGTATCCTCCTTTTGGAGTTGGTGCTTCACTAAATTAGGGGTTGGTGCTCCTTGTAGGGTTAGTACTCTACTAAACTAGGGATTGGTGCTCCTTGTGAAGTTGATGCTTCATTAAATCTCTTTGATTTGTGTAATATAAGAATATTTTAAATGTTTTTTATTCCCCTTGAGGGTTTCCCACTTAAATTTGGAATTCTTGTGTATTCTCATGCTCTTGCTCTTGTGTATGGTTGATTTAATGCTAACGTAAACACACATATGGTTAATGTTTGATTAAATGATTGTATGAATGTAAATGGAATAGATTTTTAATGGAATGAATCACCCCCTAGTCTCTTGTGTTTCAAATTTGTTTTCTACATGTCTAAGATTTTAGTATTCTTCATTATTTATTATCAAGGATTATGAACTACAATTTATATAATATCTTGGCTATTATTATTTTCTTATTATTCGTAATCTACAGAAATTCAAAGCTTTATGGGTGTAAAAAGATACTTGGTTTTTTGGTTTGTTGATATACATGAAATTGTGAATTGGGTATTCTTTGTGATGAAACCATTCCCTCCATTGCAGTATTTTTATCAAGTGGTCGAGGTGTTTGATAATGATCACTTTGGTAATGAAATAGGAATTTACATCTTCATTATCTTTGTCTTTAGAGCATTAGAGACTCCACTATCATTCATCTTGAACCCAAATCATGTATTAACATAGCATAAAATTTGTTCAGTTTTAAGGAAATGTGAATGCTTCTTATTATATTTACATGATTTTGCTACTCTCATCGATTGATGTAATAATTGAACTGCTTGATTAAATTTTTTTATTGAAGTAATTATTTAGTGGAGTTTATGTGCAAATATAGTTTTTTGTGGGTAATATAAATTTATTAAACCATCTGGTTTCATTGTTAAATTTATGATGTGGGAAAACTATTAAAGTTGCAGTGGTTTCTTGTTTTAATTGGACTTAATGGAACCTAGTTAAATAACCAAAATGATTGGCTTATAACTGAAATGTTGTAAACATGGGAAGTAACCATGAAATTCATGTTTATAATTATATCTTATTCATAATAATGGTGTAAAGTGATAACCAATGACTGTTGTATATATGAGAAAGATATTTTATAATTATTCTTTTGTGAATGAAACTCTATTTACTTCTCTAAAATATGCTTGATTGTAAGAAGAATGTCATGGGATGAATGATTTCAAATTACATATGGTTCTATTATTAGTTTTGATGATTGATATTATGTCCCATTATTATCGAGATGATGAAGTTTAAGAAGTGAGTAATAGTAAATTTTTTAAGGAACTATTGGTTGATTGTAAATTGATGTTTGCGGGAAACATAGAACTCATCAATATGTTCATTTCATTTGGATTCATATTTATATTTGGGATTAGTATGGTATGAGGAAGATATGATTTTTACTATAAGTTAATTTTATTATATTCACCACTTCATAATGTAACAATATGATTGAGAGTTGTTAATTCATGTGAGTTCCTCAAATGACCGGATATACTATTTTATATTTCCTTGATTCAAAATAGAGTAGATAAGTGACGTGATTGTTGGATATCATTGATGTGATTTGATCATTATTATTGTTTGAAAATCCTAAGTTGGATCATTTTATTTATTTAAAAGTGAAAATATTATTTCGTAAAGATTTATCGGGAAATATGTCTATCTGTAAGAACTTGAAAACTATTGTAATAATTCCAATAAATAAGGATTCTTCCTTATTGAGTTTAATAAATACATTTATTACTTGTAATATTTGTGTGTTTTGTAATAATGATTTTATGTTGTTTTTAATAGTGGTACATAATGTTGAAATTGAATAAGATTGATGTGAAAATTACAAAACAATATTTGATGTAGTAATACAATTAAATGCTACATTATCATGTTTAAATAAATGAGAACAATTTTAAAAATATGTTATGAATAATGGTATGATGTTATGAATTAAAGATATTTACGAAATTTACTATGTTCTCATGACTTCATTATCAAGGAACAAATATGTGTCAAATATTCATTAAAAGATGACGAAATATGTAAGATAAAACTATGTATTATATTACGATCTTGGCATAATTGAATGTGTTAATATGTCGCTATGTTATACCTATTTATAAGTTATCATGAATGGATAATATATCATGTACTAAGTTGTAAGTTAGTTGAAATGCATGTTATGATGATGTATACTTGTTGTAAATACCATACCTATTCACACTATACCTTAGTGTGAAAAGCGATTCAATGATATGAAACCAAGTATAAAAGGGACATTGAAAGCTGTTTTAATAAATAGTGCGAGATGTAAAAATTTGACTTAAGTAACTAAAATGTCTAAGTGACTATTAATGATCATAAGTGATATTTATCTTATCATTATAATTTTTTTTATTCTCATACCGACTAATCCTATTTAATGATCATAGGATGATATAGTTTATCTTACAACATGAGGTACAAGGTACTTATACTAGTTGGTGATTGTGAGTTGCTTATACACCTCTATCGATAATTTGTCAACATAATGAAACTTAGTGTAACCTATCCCTAAAATGAAGGTGTAACAAAATAAAAAATGAAGGGTAGGAATCTTGATACAAAATTCATGTCATATGAACCTTTCCATGCTAGATCAGGATGGCTACGGGGAGGGTAATGAATGTGTAATGATGTAATTCATTACACGAGCATAAAATTTATTGCGGGGATCCTAAGATGGTACTGACAAGATTCATGTGACCTGAATATCTAGTTATGATCCTTACAAATTCAAAACTAAATTCAATTACTTATTGTAAACAAACAACTAAAATGTTTAACTACAAAATTAAATTCTAAAGAACAAAAAAAATCACAGTAACTATATTGAGAAGGTTGTGTAGTTAATGGAATATAGGTTTCATATGCTAGTGTGTAGTCTTGAAACTAGATTGCTAACACAATGCCTAATAACTTTAGACATAGTAGTACAACTAAATGATTGCATTGTCTTTTCACCATTTCTTATTTTTAACAGTGTTTGGATTCAGATAGAGGTTAATTCAGTGACCATCCAGTTGACACTAAGAAGATGTGTAGGATCTCAGAACTTATAAAAATGTTTAATCAAAGGTATACAAGGTATACATGCAACTTATTACTATGTTGGATTTTGTTGTTGTGTGCTGAAAATCATTGAAGACATAACAATGTAATTAATGGTTTAAATAAAAGAGACTTCCCTTAGTTTGTTGAAGTATAATATGGGTGTTACAATTATCCTATGTTGAACTTGTAACCTTCACACTTGATTGATGCATAATACCTTTTCAATTCCAAAACCAAATCAAATGATACTACATATGTCAAAATTATCAAATCAAGTATATGTTAAACCATCAAAATTTATTAAGCAATATCTATCTACAATGAGATGATTAACCATTACGACAATTATCCATAATATACCAAGATATAATCCATCTAAATATGAGATCAATAAAATCCCTAACATCATCACTAAACCAAATAATAATGATAATTATAGTATATTGGCATCATATGCCTTGTACAACATCATGTCACAATAATTTAGCATCAAAACACTAATATATGACAAAACAAAATAATAGTGTCCAAAATAGTACTTACACAACTAATATAATGAGTCAACATGAATATAAAAAAGAAAATTGGTGGGAACTACACTAGGCCCTTGATGTAACACACATATTCACATCATTCTAGGTCTTTTGATGGGCCTTTAATTGCACATGTTGCATCACATCATTCTTGGGCCTCTAGGTCTCCCCTAATTCTTCTTCTGTGCACATTATCTCTCGTACTTCAAAACCTAATCCTATATTACACATATAATCTAGATTTATGGATCATACTACCACTTCTAATTAGTCTTCTAGGAGTTCCCATTATTCTAGTCCACCCCACAAATATGACACAATGCATTCTACTCAATGTTATGATATTTATAGTTCTCTTCATAGGAATTTCATGACACATATCACCATCATGGTTCCAATTACACTTGCGTCACACTCTATGAAACATTCGAGTCTTGATCCTATCATCTTTGGTATTTAATTAAACTAATCATAATGCAATATTTAATTAGTTATCATATTACACCCACTTGTTTACCAATGAAACACTCTTTTGATAGGTTAGACTTAACTGTTGAGGGAATGGATCTACCCTCGAACCTCGGTTGCATGCATGCACGCACACGCACTTGCTTGCATGCGCACACACACACACACACACACACACACACAAAGAGAGGGAGGAAATATTGATTCATATTATTTAGTTTCATCATTTCTATCTATTTACCTCCATGGAGGAATTCTTAGATCACACTTACTTATATTTAGAGAATAGCTTTCATCTATGCTCTCATGAAGGGCCTAAAACACAAAAGCATTCAAATATTTTTAGAAATAAAAAATCAATAAATTTACTTAAGATACATTATTTTTAATCTACATTATACATGTTGTTTATTCCTTTGGTTTGATAGATAACATTTATTCTTTACACACATGCGTTCACATGGTATATTGAGCATGATGCGGGACATATATAGAGTGGTATACAATGATAGGTGGTGGCTTACACTTTACCCAAACTCTAACCTCGGGGGAATCTACGTTGTATATACTACATTCAGGTGTTATATTTCCATTATAGTTCATTTATTTCCTCACTTTAATTGATTAAATATATATATATCTTTTGTATTTTCTATCTTTTGGATTAACATGACTAACACATGTGTCTTGTGTAGAATTTATAGTCATTGTTAGCTCTTTCATATATCAAGTATCATATGTTTTACATCAAATTTTGATATCATTATTTTTCATCCATGTTTGCTAGTTGTATGTGTGATTATGGCCTAAAGGCCTTGATTTTCTTGTGACATCGTAGGTATCCCATGTTTGTAGCATCATTCCTTGTTTGTGATTATGTATCTCTTTTTTGTAGGCTCATGTGTCTTGATTGTTTTGCAAAACCATTGGTGTTCTATGTTTGCAATAATTTTTTCCTTTTGTGTGATACTATTTTTCATGATTTAAACCTTTTTCTACATTGTATGCACATATTTTCTACTAACACATCATCTTCTATTGATGTTACTACTATTTTTGCATTGAAAATATTCTTGGTATCATGCTTCTTTTTCTTGTTGCTATTGTTTTATGCTATGGTTTCTACCATGTACATCCCATTTTGTAGGTATAATTTCTTCTTGGTGGCCACCACATCAGTCATTTTAGAGGGTATATATAAATTCTTAGACACTCATCTATGGGTGTCCATATTTTATTTTGAGATGTGTGCTCGATCGAGACCATAACATAAAGAACATTTATAGTGGAGAAACTTCTAGGATCCATAACATCTACACCATAGCTCCAATTGAATCTATTCAAAGTGCAAAAAAATATTGGAACACGTAGAACATGATGGAATGGTGTGAATTTTTTTGGGAAAATTTTTACCCCCAAAATGTGCTTCTAAAGGCCCAAAATTCAAATTTTGTAGTGCTATCTAAAAACAGAAAATTCTAAATCTAGTATTTTTGTGAAATTATCGCATATGTAATTCTCGAAAGATGAAATAACTGATCTCCCTCAAGACTAGTGACCTTACACATTATTCTATGTGCATTTTATTATTTCTAAAAATATTATATAATCATATGTAACCCATAAGGGAAAGACAAACATCTCCTTTCAGAGATAACTACTATATTCCGAGTCTTTTGAGCAATATATATATATATATATATATATATATCTTTCGAGAGATGGTTTTTATTATTTACATCTAGCAAAATTTTTATTCTTTTCTTTAAGTCCAAAACCCCTAGGTTTCGGATCATGCTAAAATTGTTCATTACATACACCTCAAAAGAGGGTAAAAATATCTAGGTTTTATTCCACATTTTCAGAAAACACAAACATCTTTTTGGACATAGGAATATGCAGAGGAAGACAAAGATTCCTCATAACAAGATTTAGATGAAGAAAATCAAAAGAATTTACAAATTGTCAAAAACATACAACCTAGCTAGGACTATATAGATGGTTAAGACCCTACCATATGATTTTTCCCAAGGGTAATTACTCTATATTTGCTATCATTTTATGATTTATCATCATTAATACAACATTTTCATATGGTTTTATACCCAGATTGACTTATTTTAGAAAATATTTATGGGGCATGAAGTTTTTCATTCTCTCTTTCTCCATGATATTTATTTTCACTTCTAGTTTCGACACATTAGGGGCATGAGTCTCTTTTCTCCACTCAAATTTGGCATCTAATCAGTCCTATTCAATTCTGCACATTAGTACAACACATGGGAAGATTATGGAGACACTTATTTCTCTTTTCTATTGTGTGTATTAAGTTACAAAATTGGGTTTATATCCATTTGTAATGGTAGGGTCCATGGGGTTTTGAAGGGTAGTGAAGCAACTAAGTTCTTCATGGGTAGAATTTCCTATTCTCTTTGCAATTAAGGGGAAAATATTAAAGTTTTTGAATGTAATTGATACACGGTCTTCCTCTTTGGTAGAGGTGCTTTGAATCATATTTTTGGTTCTCCTCTTTGACATTCGTGCATTGGGTTGGTACACCTAGCATGTTTACCTCTCCCGGGACTGATTGCCCCTAATTATTCATCAAAGTTCAACAAATTCAAAACATAAGAATGGGAACACATTCCTTCCATAAGATAAGAGGTGTGTTACTTCTATATGTTGCACATATTTATATTTTCTCATTGAACATTTCTTTATAGTACTTTCATTACATTTTGAGTTAAATTTTAGTTTTCTATCTTACGCAATGACTAGAATATGTGTTTTAGGTTTCATTTTGGAGTGTTCCAACACAAACACAACACGATCTTGTAAAAAAAAGTTATTACGAGTAAAGACAGAGTGTGTCTACACACTAAGGTATATTTTTCAAGGATGTAATTTTCATTTCATACTTATAGGGGGAAATTTAGACACTCAAATTTGGAAATTTATCCTTTGAAACTACTAGTCTTAACATTACACACTTGCATGCACAAATACACCCTCCTCACTCTTTCTTAGCATACCTTTATAGCTATATGGATACTTTCTTATCTTTGCACACCTTTCTGTCATCAATTTCTAAGGTTTTATAACATAAAATACATCTAAATACATCCATCCTCCAACCCAGAAAGCTAAATTGTGATTTTTACCTTTGGGTCAAAACCGTTACTTTGGTTCAATTTTTCTAAATATATAACCTAACTTTTGTAAAGTTTTGTACATGTTAGGAAATTTAAGGGATAAATAATGTTACAAATTATAGATCCACAACATAAATTACCAAAGATTATAGTTTATGAAGTGTAATAATTAAAACATAGATTAAGATGTTTATATTGCAGATTACAGTATGTAAACAACATAAAAATGAAATTAAATGAACACAATGACACAAGATATAAGTGGGAAAACCTTGGAAGGTAAAAAAACCCACTGAAAATCACTTATATTTATTGAGAATAAAATTTCACCCAACACTCCCACTATTTCTCTATCAACTCACTCATATGGCTCACATAAATGTTACCATCAACATGTGTAATTGATCTCTAATGAGATCACCTTGTTATATACAAGGTGGGTAGTCATGATCCACTCTTAAAGATGACCCTCTTTTTGGTCTGTCATGCTTATATTTTAAATATAAGCTACATTAAAAATATATAGTATTAAGCGGGATTTTAAAATAAATAGTTTCCTACTTAATATTATCAACCCAACACTCCCCTTCTTGTCAAGTAGTAAAACACAAAAAATTACTTTTACACGTAAAATTTTGTTCCAAATAACACATTCCAAATCACATTTTATTACAAAAGGACTTACAATCCATAAATTAGCAAATGATTTAGGCTAGCATGTAAAAACCACTTGTTCCACAAGTTTTACAATTCTACGGTGCACTACAATAGTGTCCCACATGATTTTTCAACTCCATGATACACTACAAAAATTTCCTAGACTTATACAAGTTGTGAGAAACTATAACCACATTGTGGGTGTTAGAGAAGCCACAATACATTGTTTTTCGTGGTTCAATAAATGTTCCATGAATTATATAAAAACGCAATACAAAGGAACATTAAAAATTCTCAAGATAAAGTGATTAAGGATGAAGTATTACATAAGATTATGGAGTTAATAAACTCTTTGTATCTAATGCTTTGCTAGGTATTATAAGTAAACTTCACATACATGAAAATTTACTTAAAAAACATAGAAATAGTCTAGGGAGTATCCATTTTGACACAATCAAGCCATTAAGATATGGCATTGCACAAGAAAAAACATGCAACATGTTCACTTCTTATTTCCAACTTAAGGGAAGATCTGAAAGGCCAGAACTCATATGATTCAAAGGTGAATATTAACGTCATTCACATGATCATAAGAGATAGACAAAATATGCTCACTTGATTCAGAGGTGGATATCAATGTCATCCACATGATCATAATAGCTAATATCTGAAATGCCCAATCTAACACAGAATTTGTAGAAATTTGTAGCAGCCAAGATATTATTAAAATTGTTTGTAATATTCTCTTCAGTGGAATAAAAACTTGCTATTTATGTCACTATTGATAATTTTTTCCCATATGAGGTGCATATGAATCTCAATATGCTTGGTTCTTTGATGTTGGAATGAATTTTTACAAGAGAAATACAACTTTGGCTATCAAATAGAAGTAGAGTGCTTCCTTTGATGTACATATGAAGTTATTCCAATAGTATTTTAAGCCACATGTATTCTTTTTATACTTCCATAACACTTCTATACTCTAATTCATTAGAAGAGATAGATATTGTTGGTTGCTTTTTGTTGCTCCAAGTTATTGCACATGCACCCAACTTGAAAACATATCCAGAAGTATATTTTCTATCCACAATATCAACAACATGGTCAAAATCACAATAACTAAATAAAATTACACTATCAAAAGAAGAATAACACAAGCCATAATTGATTGTACCTTTGATATACCTTAAAATCTTTTTACCATTTTCTAATGGTCCTCATAAGGATCTTGCATGAATCTAGAAATAATTCCAACTACATAGGAAATATCAAGCCTAGTGATAGTTAAATAAATCAAACTATCAACCAATTATCTATATAAAGTAAGATTAAATTTATCACAAGAAGGTTTTCGATCTAATTTAACACCAACTTCCATAGGAGTAGATACATTCTTGTAATCAATCATATTAAACCTTTTGAGAAGGTTAGAAGCATAATGTGCTTGAGATACAATAATAGATTTTTTTATTTTAAGAAATAATCATGCCTAGAAAATTATTTAATAGTCCTAAATCAGTCATTTCAAAATGTTGTCTTAACTTCTCTTTGATTCTAAGAATCATATTCTTATCACTACTAGTAATCAAGAGATCATCAATATATAAGACAATAATGATAACATGATTATTTTCATATTTGACAAATAAATAATTATCAAAAAAATAGTTAGAGAAACCAAGCTCATGAAAGAAACTATTTATCTTAGCATACCAAGCTCTAGGATCTTGTTTAATACCATACAAATATTTCTTAAGTTTACACACATATAATTATTTTCCAAGTTCTTCAAAACCTTTAGGTTAATGCATATAAATTTCTTCTTTCAATTCACCATTTAAAAACACATTTTTAACATCCATTTGGTGAATCTTCCAACCATGTTGAGAAAATAAAGCTAGAAGAATTATAATAATGTTCATTTTGGAAACATGAGAAAAGGTTTCAACATAATCCAAACTAGGTTTTTGAGTAAACCCTCTAACAAAAATATATCCTTGAATTTATCAATCTTACCAACAGAGTTATATTTTATTTTATACAACCATCTAGATCCTACAATGATTCTTTTATAAGGTAGATGGACTAATTCCCAAGTTTGATTTTTATTGGAGCATTATATTCAACTTCCATAAATGTAATATATATTCTATATTGGATGGATTCTTCACAAGATTGAAGTTCAACCTCATAAATAATTAACAAGGCACGATAAGAATTTGACTACAAGTCATCTTTCTCAAATAATAAATTTGAGAGTTTGAAATTAGATTTTTGCCCATTCAAGAATCCTAGATTGAGACAAGGATTGAGAAGACTCACCCTCAATGTGTACATCCATCATATATGTAAAAGGATGATTATTATCTTACAAATCAGTTTTCAAGTTTTCTAAAAAGGATTATTATCCAAAAATTATTTTTAGACATAGGAAAATCAAATGAGGGAAGAGAGGTATATTTACTAAAAAGGCTTCTCATGAACATGAACATTCCTATTTACTATAATCACATACTTAACTAGATCATAGACTCTTAAAACTTTTGTTTGACTATCATACCCAACAAAAATCCAAGGGTAGGGAGTAGGATCATTTTTTTGTATTTTAACTCTAAGAATGAGAAGGGACACATGACTACCAAATATCTTAAAATAAGAGATATTAGGTTTTTTCTTAGTCCATAATTCATGAGGTGTGGTTTGATGTAATCATTTAGTAGGAATTCTATTTAGAATATGAACAAAAATGTTCATATCTTTAGCCTAAATAATTTTAGGCACCTTAGAAGCGTGAAACATAGTCCTATCCATTTCTATGATTGTTCTATTCTTTCTTTTAACTACACCATTTTGCTGAGGATATTAGGAGTTGTTAGCTCCCTTTTAATTCCATTAGATAAAAAAACTCATCAAACTTATTATTAACATACTCACCTCCATTATTAGTTCTGATTCTTTTAATTTTTATATTATCCATGTTTTCAACAAGGGCTTTAAACTCTTAAAACTTAGATAAGATATCAGAATTTTTCTAATGTAATAAGACCAAGTCATTCTTGAGAAATCATCAATAAATACAATAGCATATAAAACACCACCAAGATAAGGTAATTCCAAAGGACCTCTAACATCACTATGAATTAACTCAAGAAAGCAAGAGGAATTAGACTCATGGTGTTTGTGAAATGATTGTACATGTTGTTTACCCCACAAACAACTTTCATAAGAGTAGTGATCAAATTTTAACTTAGGAATACCTACAACAAGGTTAAGGTAGGACATATCCTAAAAACTCTTAAAGTTTACATGCCCAATCCTTTCAATCTAAAATTGAACAACATTACAAGAAGAAGTGGAAAGACAATATTTGGAAACAAATCCATCAAAAAAGTATAATTCTTTATTTTGTATACCAACAATAATTATGTTACCAAGATTATTTTAACATACTAGTTATCTTGTAATAACATAACTTTATAGTTGTCTTTAGTTAACTGTTAACATTATAAAAGGTTCTTCTTTAAGTCGGGAACAATTAGCACATTACTAATGTTTTCATTTTCTATCTTAGCATTACCAAAACATTAAGAATTGATGACAAAGTTATCTCCTAGATAAATATTTTCATGACACTCAACAACATCATGAAGAATATCATGTATATATGCCATGTGTCTAGATTCACCACTATCTAGGATCCATTCACTGTCATTAGAGGTTGAAAGGGAAGTATAAAGAGTAATAGTTTTCTCAACATTATTGGCTTGGTTATTAGTATGAATCTGATTTTTATTGTTGTTATTCTTATTCTTAGGATTGTTATGAGGCTTTTTAGCATGATAATCAAATGCTTTATGACTAAATTTACCATATTTTTACAAGTTCCATGAAAATTTACTTTAAAATTTTAATTATTCTTATTGTGCATAGGTTTAAACTTGTTCTATAGTTTGATTGCTGATTTTTATTATAGTTATAATGATTTTGAGAGAAAAATGTCTGAGAGGCATTCTCTTTTGAGTTAAGTTTCTTCATGACACTCTCTTATTGAATAAAGAGAGAATAAAATGTGTCTAAATTAGGTAAACCATATTCATTTTGATATTTAGAATTCAGAATAGAAATGAATTTTATAAACTTTTCATGAATGTTAATTTGAATAATAAAGTAAAACAACTTATCATGAAACAATTCACAATTACATCCATCTAATTGAGCTTTAATATCCTTAATTTTAGCTAGGTAATTAACAATCTTTTCATCATCTTTCATAGGGGTTGTAAACAATTCCATGATTAACTTAATTATTTTAGAGAGGTGGCTACCCTCATGCATAGTTTGCAATTGATCTCATGCATCAGTTGGAGATTCCATATGTCCAATATGCAATAAGAACTCATATTTGATACTTTTCAATAAGATGGACATAGCCTCTTAGGATTTTTGAGAGAAAACACTTAAGTTCTCAAGAGTATCTTGTCTCCCAGTGGGTTTCTTCTCAACACCACTAACTAAATCCCATAGCTTTCTAGCCATAAGGATAGCCTTAATCCTAATTCTCCAAATAATGTAATTATTTTCATTTAAAAGCTAAGATTTATCCATGGAAAAACTAGAAGAACTATCCATTTTAAGGAAAACTTAGAAAAATGAAAAATAAAGTGTTAGGTGGGTTTTTAGAAGCTAGAGGGATCTTTGGTACAAGGGAATAGTCTCTAATGGATTAAAACTCAAATAAAATAACTTGTAACTTAATGAAAATACCCAAAAAATGTTCTAATACAAAGATGGAGGATTTCAAAAAAATAAATAAACATCCACCGGAGGCTACGAGGCCCTAAAGAAAAGATACGACCTTTTGAAAAAATAAATAATCAAAGATACAATTAAACAATGTTATGTAGGTTTTAGTGTTCCTAAAAATAAAACCAAAAGCCACAAAACAAAGGAAAGTTCATGAGACAGTAAAATTCTGCATAACAAAGAAAAGTTTCAACATAGAGCCATACCTTTAGAAGAATATAAAAATCACAAAAATATGTCGTGAATGCCTATAGTGAAACACGGGGAGAAAATGCATGAAGAAGTTTTTAGGACACATAATAAAGAATTTGTGATATATAAAAGAGAGTCATGTAATACTACAAGTTTGTGTAACACACAAAAATATGTGGAAGACATGGGTCATGTATACAAAACAAAATGAAGCCACATGATAGAGAACCCACACAACAAATAGTTGAAAATAGGTGGAATAAAGAAATAATGTTGCGCAAGTCAAAAGGTCATGGAATACTTGGAGAAGTTGTGGAATAATAAATATACTGTGCAAGCCTAAAAATTCTAAGGAAGGCCGCGAATGACTAAAAATGCATGAAATATGCAAATAAATCACATAACCAATTTAAATGTATATAAAAAGGAGAAACACATTTAAATAAGTCGTGAAAGACTAGAAAAGCTGCTAAGGACTTAAAAATTGTTATGAAGGTGTGTTAAATATAGAGGAGATCAATTGATGGTGAAAAATGTAGATCTAGACACACAAATAGCCATGGAGGCTAGTAACACATGTAAAAGTAGGTTTTAATCTTTGTAAACTTATTTAACCCTTCATATCATTCAAATTTAAATTTTTTTGGTGGGGATTAGAGTTTTGAACTTGATAAACTTGAAACAAGTTGCAAAGTAAGCTAGGGTTTCACTGATTTGAATATATTTAAGTTTCTTCACACCTACAAATAAAAAAAATCCAAATATATCGACACATGCATAAATGTAGCTCGATACAATTCTAGGAAATTTAAGGGATAAATAATGTTACAAATTATAGATCCACAACATAAATTACCAAATATTATATTTTATAAAGTACAATAATTAAAATATAGGTTAAGTTATTTACATTACTGATTCTAGTATGCAAACAACATTAAGTGAAAGTAAATGAACACAAAGTGACACACAATATAAGTGGAAAAACCTTAAGAGGTTAAAACCCACTAAAAATAACTTATATTTATTGATAATAATTTTTTTGAGTTGTGGAGCTCAATTTCTTCACAAATAACATGCTTTACGAACTTGCTTTGGAATACATAGTAACCGACATCGGTCACCTGGGGACCGACATCGGTCAAGCAAGTAGGAACTAGTATTGGTTAGGGTAACCGACATCAGTTACTTGTGCATGATTTATTTTATTTAAGTCACGAGAATTAGATCTAACCTTTGATTAAAAGGTGATCTAATGGTTGTAATTGCATAGCTAAGTTGCCCTAAGTATGTATATGCTTATATAAGCTTGAAAGCTAGGGTTAGAAAGGTTAGATTGTGAAAGATTGATCATAATTTTAAGAAGGAATTCTTGAGAGAGAGAAAGAGAAGCTTGTGAGGAAGAAAGTATCTTACATCTAGGAGGTGTGGAAGATTACAAATTTTATTTGTATATCCTCTATAAAGCTTTGAATAATATATTGGTTGTTTCTTGGTGGACGTAGCCCACACTGGGTGAACCATGTTATATCTTATGTATTTTTCTTTTGGTTTATTTCCATATTTATTTATTGTATGCTTAGATCTGAATATATATGTATACAATCGTTGTGTTCAATCCCAATAACTGGTATCAAAGACTTTTTGTTTGAGGGATTTGTGTGTTGACACATTTACTCACGGAAGGATTTTTATTGAGTGGGAGCTAAAATAATGGAAAAAGATGAAAAATATAAAGTTGACAAATTTGACGACTATAATTATCAATTATTGAAGATGTAGGTAGAATATTATCTATATCGAGAAAGATCTATACTTACCATTGGATGAGAAGGCAAGACCTATAAAGATCACTAATGAAGAATGGAAAATTCTTGACACAAAGGCTCGAGATCTATAAGATTGAGCTTGACAACATCTCGTGGCTTTGAATATTACCGAGTAAAAACTTTGATAGAGTTGATGAAATATTTAGCTAATTTATATAAAAATCTCGAGCTTTAAATAAATTTTATTTGATGAAGAAATTATTTAATTCAAATATGTAATAAGGTGGATCTCGTATCAAGTCATTTGCGTGATTTCTATTCTATTGTAAATCAATTAAAATTGGTTAATATTCCATTTGATGATGAAGTGAAATAAATTTTATTCTTACGTTATTTTCTGGATAGTTGGGATAACTTGGTAATGGTTTTTAGTAATACAACGTCTGCTATTAATATTTTAAATTTTGATGATGTGGTTAGTATAATCCTGAATGAAGAAATACGTAGGAAAAGTATAGGAGAATTATCATCTGGTAATGCTTTGAATGTAGAAATCGGGGAAGGTAGAAGGAGAGATCCAAGAGTAAGAATAATGGGAAATCAAAGTCTAAGAATGGTAGATCTAAATCCAGAGATAAAGTAATAACTTGTTAGATTTTGGAAGTAAAGGACATGCAAAAAGGATTGTTGGTTCAAGGAAAACAAAGAGAATGTACATGAGAAAGGTAAAGAGGTAAATGTTGCATCTTTTGAGGTAATGTAAGATGCTCTTATTCTCTCCTTGGATAGTAAAATTGAATCATGGGTTTTAGATTCAGAACTTCTTTCCATGCTACCCCTAATTAAGGTTATTTTACAAATTATGTCCAGGGTAATTTTGGGTATATTTATTTAGGAGATGATGAACCATGCAATATTATTGGTAAAGGAGAATATCATCTAAAATTGTAGAATGAAAATACATGGATATTGAAAAATGTGAGGCATGTGCCAAGCTTCATGAAAAATCCAATTTCTATAGGATAAGTAGGTGAATTTGGTTACATCGTTATATTCACATCCAAATCTTGGAAGGTTACCAAGGGATCTCTTGTTGTAGCAAGAGGAAAGAAGGTAGGTACATTGTATTTGTCTACTGTACATCGATTCCGTTTCTATACGATCTACTTCATATTCATATGGAAGCATGTGGCATAATCGACTAGGCCATATGAGTCTAAAAATAATGCAAGCCTTAATAAGTTTTAGATTTTAAACATGTAGATATTGATTTCTACGAGCATTGTATATTGGAAAGAAAAAGAGAGTGAGATTTATCAAAGTTGGGGCTATAAACAAGGAGCAAAAATATGAGCTTGTGTACTCGATGTGTAGGGACCAGCCCAGGTAGCTTCTCATGGAGGATCCCAATATATGTGACTTTCATTGATGATGCCACAAGAAAGGTATGGGTTTATTGTATTAAACGTAAATATGATGTTTTTGATACTTTAACAAGATCGAAAGACATTGTGGAAAATGAATAAAATTAAAATTTAAAATGCCTTAGATTTGACAATGGTGGTGAGTACTGCAACAAGGATTTCAATGATTATTGTTTAGTGAATGGAATACATAGAGAAAGAACAGTTCCTAAAACACCACAGGAGAATGGTGTTGCAGAAAGAATGAATAGGACAATCATGGAACATGCAAAAGAATGAGGATACATGCTAGATTACCCTTGCAGTTTTGGGTAGAAGTAGTAGACAATGATTTATTTAATTAACCGTGGGCCTTCAAGTGCACTAGATGGTGGAATACTAGAAGAAGCTTGGACTAGAAAAGAGGTAGATCTTTCTTTTCTTAGATTATTTGGTTTAGAAGCTTTTGTGCATGTTGATAAAGAAAATAGAAATAAGTTGGATGCTAAGATATATTTTTATTGGTTATGGCTCTAGTGATTTTAGATTCCATTTTTGGGATTTAGAAGATTCTAAGATTGTTAAGAGTCATGAAATTGAATGGAATGAAAAGAGAATGTATAGGGATCAAGTTTTGGTACCCAAAGACGAATCGGTTGGAAATTTTTGGAAGAAAACGTATTCTTAGATTCAGAAAAGACATCTATAGGTATTGGTGTTAGTCATCCTAAACCGGTATCGATTGAAGAGAAGCGGTGTTGGTCATCATGACCGATGTCATCTACGAAGAGCACAACCGATGTCTATTAGCTGAACCAATGTCAGAAAGAGGTGACTAGCATCGATAACTATCATAGGTGGAGAAAAATGTACATATTGAGCTTTCGACACCCCATATCTTAATTAGAAGGTAAAAAGGGTAAGTAAACATCCAAAAATATTTACACATTCCTTATCTTATTTATTATTGACTTATAGTGGTGAACTAGAAAGTTTTGAATAAGCAATGCATGATGAAACCCAAAAGAAGTAGGGGTAAGACATGGATGAGGAGATAGACTCCTTGGAATAGAACCAGACATGAGATTTGGTTAAGTTGTCAACACGTAAAAGGAAATTAAAGAACAAATGGGTTTACAAGATCAAGGAAGAAGAGGGTGGATAGAAAAGATACAAGGAAATGCTTGTGGTAAAAGGATTTACAGAAAGTAGGTATTGACTTTGGTGAGATATTTTCTCCTGTAATAAAATTGACTTTTGTACATATTGTTTTGAGTTTAGTTGCAGTAGAAGATTTGCACTTATAACAACTTGATGTTAAGATGAATTTCCTTCATGGTGATTCGGAGGAAGAGATATATATGCAATAACCACCTGGGGTATAAATTCAAGGGTAAGGAGGAAACTTGTGTGCAAGTTGATAAATATCTTGTATGGTCTCAAGCAAGCCCCAAGGAAATGGTATATGAGGTTTGATAGTTTTATGCATGAGCATAGTTATATGAGATGCAATTCGACCATTGTGTTTATTTCAAGAAGCTTAGAAATGGAAGCTATATTATTTTAATTTTGTATGTAGATGATATGCTTATTGCGGGATCTAGTATGCAGGACATTGTTAAGCTTAAAGAAAATTTATCTCGTACATTTTCGATGAAGTATTTAGGAGCTGAAAATTAAATCCTTGTCATACAAATTCATGGAGATAGGAAGACCAAGAAGTTGTATTTGTCTCAAGAAGAGTATATCAATAACGTTTTGGAAAGGTTTAATATGTATAATTACAAAAATGTGTAAGTACACCTTTGGCTAGAAAATTAAAATTAAGAAAATATTATTGTCCTATGTCACATGAGGAGGTTGATTACATGGCATGAATTCCATATGCTTTAGAACTTACAAGTATTATGTACGCTAGGGTTTGTACCAAATAGAACATTATACATGCAAAGTGGGAGTTGTGAGAAGATTTATGGCCAATCTAGGTAAAGAGAATTGGAAAGAAGCTTAATGGATTATAAGGTATTTGAGAGGGACATCCAACATACGGTTATGCTATAAAGGGTTAGATACTTCTTTATGTGGCTATGTTGATTCAGATATGGTTAGTGATTTGGATGGCAAGAGGATCACCAATAAATATGTATTCAAAGTACGTGGGGCGACAATTACCTAGATTTTGAGATTGTAAAAGGTTGTGGAATTTTCTACTATAGAGGTCGAATATGTTGTAGCTACGAGAGGCTAATAAAGAGATGATATGGATGAGCATGTTCATGGAAGATTTAGGAAAGGAGAAAGAGGATTGTAGATTGTACAGTGATATTCAAAGTGTGATTCATCTGGTAAAGAACTCAACGTTTCATTAAAAAAAAACATATTTAGTTGATATATCACTTCATACAACAAGTGTTAGAGGATGAGAAGCTAAAAATGGAGAAAATTCATACAAATTAGAACCCCGTGGATATGCTAAAGAATTCATTGGCAAACGAGAAGCTGGATCTACACTCCAATTCTGTTGGTCTTTGAGTTTGATACTTGAAGAGGGAGAAACATGCCAAGGAAAGGATCTAAGAATGGATTTGTATGTTATAGTGCAAAAATTTATCTCCAAGTGGGATATTTTTGAGTTTTAGATCTCAAATGCTTCACAAATAACATTCTTTACGAAATTTTGGGAATACATAGTAACCGACGTTGGCCGGGTGAGCAACGTCGGTCACTTGGGGACCGGAATCGATCAAGAAAGTAGGAACTAGTATCGGTTAGGGTAACCAACATCGGTTACCTATGCGTGATTGATTTTATTTAAGTCACAGAAATTAGATCTAATCTTTGATTAAAAGGTCATCTAATGGTTATAATTACGTAGCTCATTTTCCCTAAGTATGTATATGATTATATAAGCTTGAAAGCTAGGGGTAGAAAGGTTAGATTGTGAAAGATTAATCATAATTATACTAAGGAATTCTTGGAGAGAGAAAAAGAGAATCTTGTGAGGAAGAAATTATTGTACATCTAGGAGGTGTGGAAGATTGCATATCTTCTTTTTATATCCCTCTGTAAATATTTAAATAATATATTTGTTGTTTCTTGGTGGACGTAGCCCATACTAGGTGAACCATGTGATATATTTTGTATTGTTCTTAGTTTATTTCCATATTTATCACTTGTATGCTTAGATATGAATATATATATGTACAACTGGTGTGTTTAACCTCAACAAAAATTTCACCCAAAGACTCCCATGATTTCTTTATTATCTCACTCATATTGATTGCATAAATTTTACCATCAACATGTGTAACTAATTATAATGAGTTCACCTTGTCATATAATGTGGGTGGTCATTATCCACTCTTAAATATGACCCACATTGTGGTATATCATTCTTATATTTTAAATATAAGCTATAAGCCAAAAATATATAGTCTTTGGTGGATTTCTAAAATATGTAATTTCCCACTTAATATTATAAACCAAACAAGGTTGACATGTTTTGGGTCCTAAATTTCAACTCCATAATATTTATGTGGAACAATATTCCCTCTTGGTTTTCCTTTCATGACATAATAACCATCAGAATCCTATATAAGTAAGTCAATCATACCTCATTTAAGGTCCTAGCACTTTATGTTCTCCTCATGTTAAAGCAAGCACTAAAGGAACTTACTGCTCCCTAAACAATAAAGTAACTAATGCAAATCCATTAAGGTAACACCATCTATAGGTATGAAGTATCCTCCTAGGTTCATGAGTCTCCATATTATCTCCATAAAAAAAAAAGTGACCCTTCCCAAGTATTTGAGAAAGTGTGAAACTCAAGCAAGGTATTGTCAAAGTATGTTTATCAAATTTTGATTGCACTATGGTATACATCACATGCTAGGACAATGATGTGTGGTTTGATCCCTCTTTGGAGTAGTGGTGACATCAGTAGTGCACAGGTTTGCCCACAAACCACCTTTTTTTTGTAGAAACTTCATCTTGAAATATGAGGGTTTGACCAGAGTTACATATCCATTCCAAAGGAGAGAAAAGAAGAAGAGCACAAAAAAAAAATCATTTTCAAGTAGGTGAGAAAAAATAAAAGTTATAGATTCAGAATCCAAGTAGGTCTAAGACTGAAAAAGGGACAGGACCATACGAGATAGTTTTGATCGAGTACAATTTTAGGTGCTAGTTTCAATAATTAAGTAGTTTCAATCTTAGATCATCATATTTCTACACTCAGATCACTCACACTCCTCCACATATAAATAGAATCAACTAAGTACAATCTCTCCTTTGTTTTTTGATAGTTGTTAGGTAAATGTTCACTATATAAAGGGTTATTCTAATTTGGGAAATTAATTTTTAAAATTAATTAAATAATAATATCTGATTTAACAAATATTGGAATTTGTAAAACCATAGATATTTCAGAGTCACTACTAATAAATAAACAATAAAGTATGGATCTGACCTAAGCAATGAGTAGATGAAAATTGAAACCCTAGGTGTAAGAGAGGGAATATGATACTTAGCTGATTTTCCAATTAATCTTGAAGTGTGTCGGATTGGAAGATTGATATACCGGAGGAGGAAACTATCACAAATATGTAAAAAAATGTTGAATTGTCGAGAATAAAGCTGGACCGGGGTTCTGTGCTTAGTTTGGGGCACTTGAGCATTGGAGGCGCTTCAAGGCACCCATGTCTGCAAATAACCTTAGAAGATATTTTTTCTTGTGTCACACCAATGTCGCTAACCTTTGATATTTTTGCTTGTGTGTCACACTATGCCCCAGAGTTTTCTGTAACCTCAAAAAAAAATTATCTCTTGCAAAACCCCCAAAAAATTAAATATTAAAAAGAAAAAGATACAAATGGGGAGTCACACTAACCTCAATGATCACACGATAAAGTGAGCTTACAACCGAGCATAACACTACATTTAAAACTCCATGTAGTTCTCGTGTGTGTGTGCGTGCTTGCGCAAGCACGCGTGCATTCGTGCATGCGTGCAAGAATTGTGCCCTAGGTGGCTCTTGTGCAAGATGCACTTGAATAATGAGAAATAGCTAGATGTAGAAATGTAAGTAGATGTTTGGATGTCAAAATGAACTTCCCCTTCTATACGTGCATGCATAAAGTGTAGTCACTTGTCCCTTGAATGAATCTAGATGGATGCTTTGATTCTCTTGAAGTTACTTTGGATGCAACATTAGGTGATAGTAATAGATGCTTAGAGATTGGTCCCTTATTATGGTCACATAATTATATATTTATATGATTACCTTAGTTGAATTTTGTAATTAACAAGTGGTAGGCAAACCCATAAGAAAATAACATTCCCAAAAGCTAAAATATGCCCAAAAGGAGTGAGTAAAGTATAAAGATGTCGAGGGCGCCAAAAAGGATGAGGGCATCTAGGTGATGGCGTCCTTTATGAGAAATGGTGTCCAGAGTCATAAAAGATAAAATAGTAAATCATCGACTTGTATGTAGGGTGTAAGTGGCAAGAAAGAAGACATGAAACATAGAAAAAGGCCAAAGATAGTTATCAATTACTAGTTTTCTCACTTAGGAATCATATGAATAGTAGTATGTGACTAGGACCTAGAAATGTACCCAAAGTGCATGATTTAGTGTTTACATATACCCCCACTTTATGTTGTTAAGTGAATACTCGATAACATAAAGTAGTTAAGAGATGCGTACATGGTAACCATGTATATAAATTGTGAACGCGTGTCGAGAATACAAGAAAAAATGTGGAGTGATAAAAATGAAGTGTGGAAGCTACAAAATAGGAAGTGACCCTAGGGGTGAAAGCATGTGGGTTATGCCACATTGTACTTGTTTTCATCATCACTTTTCATGTTCGATGATGTGACTGTTTATTCTCATAAGGATGTACCTATAAAAATAAGAGAAAAAGAGTAGTGAAATATGTGTATATGAATTTTTTTATCTAAATATGAAAAAGTGTGTAAAAATGTGAAAAAGTAGTAAAATGAACATGTGCACTAGATCCTTGATGAGTGAAAAGGATATAAAGTGTCTTTAAATGTTGTAGACGATTGAGTTTTTTTGGGTGATCTCACACCAAGTGTGAGTTTTTGGGCAATCTCATGTCATCGTAGAAGAAGTGTTGGGGAGAACGTTCTAGTGTTATTCTCCAACCCTAAATGCTTCCCAATGATTTATGCACCATTGCAGATGGTGTGATCCTACTTTGTTAAAGTTAGATCCATTTTGATCCAACACAAATAGGAAAAAAATAGTTAATATGCATGTTGATTGCTAGAGGAAAATGTTTATTCTGTGTAAACCATTGTGTAAACTACTAAAAACTATGTCAATCTGAGATTATTTTGTAATTTACCTTGGTCATAGGTTCGAATAAGGGTCAAGAGTGACCAGATGCTTATGGCTATATCTAGGTGCTAGTTTATCTACTATGTTGAGGACCCAAGTCAGATTTTGGACCATTTATGAGACTATAGACTGTGTTATTCTTGTATTGTGCAAGTATGAACTATGACTGTGTATTGTTGAATGGGGTGACTTATTCACCCAATGTATGCCCCCTACCATTTTTGAGTGCATGAGACGTCATTAGGAGGATATGACCCAAAGGAGAGGACCAGATGTTTATTTGGCGATGCCCCAATGATGGGGATGTACATGGTAGAAACCAAGGCACATGTAAACAAAGTGGCTTAAAACATGTGTTAGTGTAATCAAGACAAATACACATATAGAAGACAATGTGTAATATAGCAAGCAAGAACGTAATGTAGACCATGAAAATTGGGTTTCAAACATGGGATATCATTCACAATGTCACAAGATAATTAGGGATGAAACATCCAAAACCATATAGTGTGCACACAAGACAAAGGACATGACCCGCAAATAATGACAAACAATGAAAAACAATAGCAAGTAAAGTAAGCAGAGACAACCATGTTAGAAAATATTTCATGCAAATAAAATGTTGCACATGAAGCACCCATTAGCATGTTAAAAGATAAAAATTATGTCAAGACATATATATATATATATATATATATATATATATATATATATATATATATATATATATATATATATATATGGATAAAGTAAAAGAATATGAAATAGTATAAATCAAAACAATAACACCTATAGTGTGTATGAAAATATATGCCCCCAATAGCCACAGTGGGGTGATAAGAGGTATAATTTCAAACATCCATGTTACATGTAAATATTTTTGTAAAGTATGCATTCACAATTAGAAAATAGGTGAACACGCATGTGTATGTGATAAAGATAATGACATATGATGTATTCCTCTAGCATGTGAAACCACGTGTTTATGTAATCATATGTAAGCAAGATTAAATGCAAAAAGATATGCAATATACTATGAATGTGAATGGAATGGAATGTAAATTAAGTGTGATAGGAGTAATGTGCCCCTTGAGTGGATATGTATGAGTGTGAGATGACGTTAATTTATAAAATACCCCTTACTGATCAAGAAGGAACCATAGAATAAGATTACATCATTAGGAAATGGTTTGAATATGTGCGCTAGAAAGATATGATCAATGAAGCATTAGACACAAAGAGTGAATGTGGTGAGGTTCATTTCAGATTTAGACCCTCGGCCCGGATTGAGTACGGACCATGGAACTAGAGTGCATCATAGGGTATTGATGATACAAGTTGAGTAAGATGCATGAGAAAGACTCTATACAAAGCGTAAAGCGGAAGAGTAGAAATTCAAGACACACAATAATTCTAAGAAGGGGATATTAAGCGTGATTTCCCCCAATTTTTCCATTGAAGGATATCTATATGGTAATGCAACCGATACGATGTCATTATGAGAGAGTGTTATTGATGTCATGATAAGAGAGATGGCAAAAAAATTGGTTGGCGAAGCAACAATGGGACCATGCCATGGTGGTGGAGTTTTTTTTTTTATTAAGGGAAAATAGTTTTGAAGGGACTATACCCTGTATACAAAAGGGCTCAAAAGCCAGATAGTAAAGGTGAGAGAAATAGCCCAGAGAAGGGCAAAACAGCCAACCAAAGAGGGCTCAACAGCCAAATATGACAATATAAGTGAAGAAAGGATCCAAACGTACAATGATCCAAAAAGAAGTGAAAAGATCAAAAAGTAACCAAAAGAGAAACAACATATAGAACTCTGCCAAAAGTAGCACCAGAACCGCCAGATAACAAGTAACCCATGCCAAAAACAACATTACAAAGAACCCCTTACTTGATAGCCCTATCAATCTTGGTCTTGATAGCCTGCAGCGACATGAAGAAGGCAATGGCAGTGGCCTGAGAGGAGTCTTTCATGTCCGCCTGAGCAATTGCAATATCCCTTTTCTCTTTAGGGCCCCAAATGTCCTCATTAACCCCACTTAAACTGCAGACACTATGAACATGTTGTTTAATGAAATTATAAATTCTTTTGAGGGAAGACAATATGCAGTCATTGCGACTTTTAGCATTCCCCATTCTGCCATCTAAGGACTGTAACTTCTTGAAGACTTCAGCAATAACCCCCTCTTCCTCATCACTTTGAAGAATCCCTTTTCCCTTAGCTCTTTCCATATTTTTTATAGTCCCTTTGAGCTCTTATATCTCCTTTTCTAATCTGTCCACTCTATCCAACAATTCCTCCTCATTGGGCTCCTCCACTAGTTTACTAATATGCAGGAGGTTTTCAGCAAGTTCCAAGTCTTTGTGGCTCCTAAGGACCCGTTGGGAAGCAGGGATTTTAGCTTTGATGCTCTTGCTTTTCTTGCTGGAAGCAACAACTTCAATCTTTCTTTTCAGCAGGGGGAGTGGAAGCAGTGCGAGCAGGTGGAGGTATGGAGGAAGGAGGTGGGGTAGGATTCACGGGGGGAGTTAGGATTTAGGTATGGTGGCGGAGTTTTAAATGTGTCTTGGCCATCAATATAAGGAGTAGTTTCTTTGAAAAAATGATTGGTTTGAGCTTATGTGGGATTGATGAAGTTGTAGAAGACTTAATAAGAGAAGAGGGTGGAATGATTTTGTGAGAAGGTTGCGTAGTTTGAATTGGTAATGGTGTAGATGAATAAAGAGGATGATTGAGACTGATTTTGAGAGGTAGTTTCTTAATTTGAGTGGATTTGAGAGGAATTCCTTGAGATACGGAATAAGAAACATTAGAAGTGATGGCATGATTCTCATCAAACATAGATGAATAATATTTAGGAACCTAATGAGATGTAGCAATTAGAGATGAACATGTAGGAGCATTTTGTGTAGAAAATGAAATGAGACCATAATTCTTAAGGTGTAAAATTTTTCACTTAAAAACATAGCAATCATTTTCATTATGTCCATAGATTCGATGATAATTACAATATGGATGACCTTGATATTTTAAAATCCTATAAGGAGGATAAAAATGAGTAGATGATAAGTTGATCAATTGATGAGTGAGGAGCTGTAAAAGAATATATTGTTGTTTAGTATTGATATCAAACTTTAGAGGTGTGTGGAGTGGTAATATTTGGGGTTCACTGATATGAGCACATGTAGAAGACATAGAATGAGGATGAGAAGAAGAACTAGCGTGAGCCTGAGAAGCATCCTTAAGATGTTGGATTTTAGATTTAAGAGATGTAATCATGGATTCCATAGCCTAAAATTTATCTTGAAATAAATAATGTAAATCTTTAATGGATTTTCAAATAGATTGATTGGAATTAGGACCAAGAGAGTCATCAGAAATACGATCAAAGATGGCACTGACTTGTGAAGGCGACATGTTGATAGGAAGATACATAGTGTCTAGGGTTTTGTGGAGAGAATTTTTGCAATATGGGTGTATTTGAATAAATTGAAGCAAGGATACTTGAGAGAAATTATGAGCCATGAGAGAATAAAAATTAAGATCCAAGAGCATTTGAAAGAAGAGTTCACCAAATGATTTAGCAAATATGGGAATTTGTGAAAACCTAGATATTTGAGTCACTACTAATAAATAAACAATAAAGTATAAATTTGACATAAGAAATAATTAGATAGAAATTGAAATATTAGGTGCAAGAGAGGGAATATAATACTTAGCTGATTTTTTAATTAATCCACGAAGTGTGCCAAATTGGAAGACTGATAAATAAAAGAAGGAAATTGTCATAACTATGCACAAAAATTATATAATTATCAAAATAAGTTGGATCGGGGTTCCTTGGCTAGGTTAGGGGAGCACGGGTGTTGGGAGACTACTTTTTGGTGCATGTGAATACAAAGAAACTTATAAAATTATTTTTCTTATGTCATACCAATATCACTAACCTTCATTGTTTGTCACATGTGTGTCGTGCTATGCCCACAAAATTTTCCTATAACCCGCAAATTTTTTTATCTCTGTAAAACCCCAAAGCACATCAAATATTAAAAATAAAAATGTGCAAATGGGGAGCTAGACTCGACCTCGAAGGTCACTCGACATAGTGAGCTTACAACCAAGCCTTTGCACCACATTTTAGAATCCATTTAATTATTTCGTGTGTGTGTGCAAGAATTATGCCCTAGGTGGATCTTGTGCAAGATGCACTTGAATAACGAGAAATAACTAGATGTAGCAATGTAAGTAGATGTGTGGATGTCAAAATGAACTTCCCCTCCTATGTGTGTATGCAAAAAGTGTAGTCTCTTGTCTCTTAAATGAAGCTAGATGGATGTTTTGATGCTCTTGAAATGCGTTTGGATGCAACCTTAGGTGATAATAATATATGCTTAGATCTTGGTCCCTTATTATGGTCACATAAATTTATATTTATATTATTCCCTTGGTTAAATTTTGTAATTAACAAGTGGAAGGTCGACCCATAAGAAAATAAGATTCCCAAAAGATAAAAGATGCCCAAAAAGAGTGATTAAAGTAAAAAGAAGTTGAGGGCACCCAGAAGGACAAAGGCGCATGGGTTTTGGCATCCTGTCTAGGTGCTAGTGTTCAGAGTCATAAAATACAAAATAGTAAAGCATCAATTAGGATGTAGGGTGTAAAAGGCCAGAAAGAAGACATGAAACACATACAAAAGGCCAAAGATAGCTGTTAATTATTAGTTTTCTCACTTAGGAATCATATGAATAGTAGTATGTGACTAGGACCTAGAAATGTACCCAAAGTGCATGATTTAGTGTCTACAATATCCACCTATTTCATTATTTCATCCTTTTTATGTATGTTAATTAAAAAAAACTAAATATAAAAATAAATGAAATAGGAATTAACAAAAAAGTGAAATCAATGTGATAACCCAAATCTTTCTCATTATTGTCAATAAGTGGTGAGTTTATTCCACACATATGGAGATATAAGTGGGTATAGGATTAAATGGATAAGTAAGGAAAAACCTTGCATAATGCATCATGACCTCAATACATGTTGCATCCTTTCATTACCGTTTTCATTGAAAAACTTACCATTTTTATTTCTTTTCAAAAAAATCGTTATTTTGTATTCCCAATATCGGTGCCCATTTCGTTCCCCTTGTTTCTTGGCACCATCTTTGTAAAATCCTTCAAAACATGTTGAAGTGACCTTTCCATTTCCCACATTTGTTCCCTTTGATACACAAATTTCTTAGTGGTTCCTTTTTCCTCAAAGTTATGTTTGTGTCATACCATGACCATGTAATGTGGATTTGTACTTACATTGTATCTTTCCCTTTTGTTTTGATGATTTCACAAAGTTATAGTGCTCCACGTATTTCAAGGAGTAGTATTCCACATATTGAATATGATGTAGTTTTTGGAATATTTTTAATAAAATAAAAGGAAATCCATTGAACATAGGATTGAAGAGACTTAGTGCTTCACAAACTTTGTGATAATAGTGTTTTGAGGAATTGGTTATATTTTCCAAACAATGGGTGTAGTAAAGAGAGTGCTACAAGGAGTCACAGAGCAAGAATAAATAAGTTAGAATGTTACCAAGTTTGAAGGCTAAAAACTTAATAGTCCACAAGTTTCTCGGGGTATGGTGTTCTGTGGAGTTGCAAACTATGCATAAGTAAAAATATGGTCACGGGAAAGGATGCCACATAACAAAGGAATCATATTTTCAAGGCTTCAACAGAGGACATGATCATTTGTGGAATAATGATATAATAAGATTAAGTGCAGGAGTATTAAAAAACTAATTGAAGAAAGTTGTAAGACTTGTGGAATGATGGAATTTTGGTGTTCTATAGACATCGAGACACTCAAGTGTTCCATATAGTTGATGAAGCCACAAAATAAAAGAAAATAAAAGCATAAAAAGCATTATCCGCGAAAAAAATGAAATGTCATGATAAAAAGGAGATTCTGCAAGCCATGAAAGACTTAAAAGATCAAACTATAGCCACAAATCAAAGGTGGATTCCTAAAATATGTAGAATAATGGAGTTTTTTGTGAAATGGTCGAGTTTACACTTTTTCCCATAACTTTTGACTAATGCATCTATTTTACTTCAAATCAAGTGCATTGGGAATTTATTTGATGGGGATTTCCAAAGAGATAAATTTTGCAACAAATGGTGAAGAAATTTATGAGATTTTAATTGAGAAAGTTTAGGTTGTTACACATCATTTTTAGGAATCAAAATGGTTAGAGATGCTTCATTTTTATCCTCCTTCACCCATGGATGCTTCTAGAAGAATAATATGCCTCTCTTACCCCCACCAAATGAATAATGAGCGATCAAAGCATTAAGGATCAAGAACTTGGAAATTTCACATACATTTATCCTCTTGATTGTACTTTTTCCATTAATTTTCTCCCCGAGAATGTAGATAAATGATTAACATGTTTACTGAGTCCTTGGATTAGAATCTATGGGATATTATTTTAGAATGAAGAAATTGTTGTATAAAAAAGTGAAGGATTTTCTTCATTAGGGGGATTTGTGTGGTTGGAATTTGTTGGTTTTCTTCTTCACAAGTGTGGGTTTTTTGTTTGTAGAGAATCCTTACAGAGAATTAATGACTTTTTATTGTCATTTGTAGGTTCATGCTAAGGTGGTTGTTGTTTTATAGCCATTAGTAGGATTTGAGACTCATTCTTACATGTTTCCCTTGCCTCCTTTGTAAATGGACACACAAAACCCTTCTACCATGTATAATTTTTATGTTCCTTCTAGTAAAAAATATGAAATCAATAAATTTCCATTTTCCTTTGTAATTCTATGTTGATCATTCCAAATAACTACAAAGAAGCATTTTGTAATCTATTGTTTGATTGGGAATTGAGGGTTTGCTACATTGTAGTGTTACCTTGCATCATTGAATTCAATTATAAATCTCCTTTCTATAATTTCTGAAAATGCATACCTATTTTCCTTAGGGTGTCCTTTGGTGTTGGAAATTTGGTGTGATGAGTGCATGAGACTTCATTATCATGTTTTTTTGGGTTTCCAGAGTTATTTTGCATTATTTACCTTAATTGGGTGTCCACGTGAGTAGATAACCTTTGGATGGTTTTCTTCCTTTGATTCCATGTTTGAACGCATGAAAATATGTCAAGATAAAGTGGTTTATATAGCTACTTGCTCTCACTAGTCCCATTTCCCCCATTCCCATCCCCTTTCAATCTCATGTTACACTACCCATTACCATAGCTATGCATATTTCATCACTTATTGCTAATTAAAAATTATATATGGTTGTAAAATCAATGTCATGTGCATATTTTGAGTGGGTTTTCTATGATTTATGAATCTTAGCATCTCAAGTATCATTTCACTCTAAGTTGTTAATATATTCCTTCAAAATTATTCTTGTGATCACCCTAAATATATCTTTAGTGGCTTGTTTCTAATGTATTAAGTGATTGTAATGTTTATGTGAACATCCTTTTGAATGAGCATTTCATTTGATCTCATATTGAGGTTCCAACAAGTCTGAGGGTTTGAAACATAGTATTTCCCTCCCCCTTTCAAGCCACCCCTTAGGTCCTCTCACCTTGGTTCAGGAAGAGCCATAAAGTAGCAGGTGAACAACCACACCCTTAGTCAGGCATCTCCCTATCATTGCCATAGACTAGAACATTTGAAGAATATGGATCCATCCATGGTTATAAACAACAAATTAATAGATCCTTTATTCTTCCTTGCCCCCAACTCATGTAAATTACCCTTTCAAGTCTTTGTAGGTTGTTGAATTAGGAACCAACACCTTTACTAGTTCCAGGGAATTGAAGTATGATTTATCAATCCCCAAGGGTTTAAGAAGGGTTTATGTATGTATACCTTACTTTGATCTATTTATGGATTATCAAGTCATCATTTGCTTGTTTCTTTTAGAGTATGATTTAGTATATTTTTAGGTTGATCTATCATCTATAGCGTTTAATCTATAGTGGTGAATCTATTATGAGTTTTGGGTTTGACCAGTGCTATATTATTTGCTATATTTTGTTGGTGACTTCGCATTTACAAATATGGAAGGATTGAGATCATCATTTAGATCAAATCCCACTAAATAACTATTTCCTGAGTTGGGTATATTACATAGGAAAAGGAGACAAGTTTGGAAACTAGTTGCTGATCAGATTTGAGTGCAAGGCTTCACACTCATATGATCTTACTAGTTATCCTTTGGAATTATGTTGTTTTAGTTCCCCTGAAAGGTCGAAACTTGTATCCCTATTTTACAACTCCATATTTTGTTTGAACATGATTTTATCCCTAAAAATACTAGAGACGTTCCTTAAAATATTCTCGCAATAGTATCCCTCCTCCTTTGTTTCATAGACCAGTTGTTCAAAACCTTATATATCATATTATTGAAACTTGTTGAGAATAATATGGACCATCTTCATCCATGTTTCTCTTTCAGCATTCAAGAATCCATACCTATAAATTTTGGGTACATGGCTAGATATATAAATGAGTTTCCTAATGAAATCATGAATAGGTTTCCTAAATTTCAAGGTAATAATTCTATTAGCTGTGATCAACATCTTAAGCTATTCCAAAATATTATCGATGATTATGATGTAGAACATGAAGATGTTTTCCTAAAGCTATTTGTACACACATTAGAAGAGGATGCAAGGGAATGGTTTAATTCCTTTCCTCATGGTTCAATTGATTCTTGGGATGAAATGATGAATGCCTTTAGAATTTAATATGGTGATAGGATTGACCCTAGGTTCCTCCTATATAAATTTGAAAACATAAATAAAAATCCCAATGAATGTGTATAATATTTCAACACAAGGTTCAATAAGAACTTGATGAGATTTTTGAATAATTTGAGAATGAGTGATGAATCCCATTTGATCAAGTATTTTGATACATTTTATGAAAGGTAACCTATTTTTATTAAGGATAAAAGTTTTTTTCCTAGGCCCCTATCTAGTTACAAGGAGGCCATAGCGTGGATATACAATAGTTTCCAAAAAGACCAAAACAAGACTGAATCATACACTCAACCAACACACAACACAAAAACAATAAAAATGAAACACTTACACAAAAAATACCCAAAATATACTGCATGAAGAAGAAACCAAAATAGAGCTACTTCATGATCTTCTAAAAATTCTTCTTGACATTTTCTAACCCCATTTTGATGTCTCTAAGGCTTGTATCTTTCTTTTTTTTCTCCTTTCCTTCACTATCATCTATTTGGTGGGTGATAAGAGAGATAAATTCAATAGTTTTCTTGAGGATGGAAAGAATGTCGCAATGCTTGGCTCTGAGATTATTTTGTTCCTTCTCTATCTTAGTGACCCTGTTGCAAATCTCCTCCAGCAGATTCTCGTCAAGCTTACCACCATCAATGGATAAACTATAACCTTTGGTATTCTATTTAAGAAATAATATCTCTTTCTTTTTTAAGTGTTCATAACATTGTGTAAGCCCATCTCAATCCTAATGTTGATAGAGAAAAATTTGGGAGGATCAATTTTCTTCTTTCCCATAAATAGGAATCCTAGAACTCGCCTCGCCTTCACCATGAATGGAGGAAGTGGGGATTTTACCCTTAGGGTTATATTTCAAGGAATTTTTATAGATAGTCCTATCATAAGGATGGTCACATGACCTCTTACTAGAGGAAGGGGAAGTTCCAAAAGGGTTAGAGGTTATTGTAGAGGATGAGGGGAGGGAAGTAGGAGGATTAATGGTGAAGGAAATGAGGTGGGATGAGGGTAGAGAATTGTGTGGTAGAAGTACTTATACAACATCAAGATAAGAGCATGATGCAACATGTAGACCCCTTTTCCCCATTTGACCAAATTCATGGTGGGCTCAAGATAATTTTGTATGAAAAAGGGTATCTAATGGGGCATTGCCTATGGAAATGATGTAAAAGGAAACCTATTACTTGAGAGAAAATAACCCCATGAATATGAGACAATAATTTACCATAGTAATTCATATTGAAAACAATATAAAAATTTCCTGGTAATCCATTAAAAAGGGAAGGGGATAAACTTGTTAATCCTATAAAATAATAAACTAGAAGGTATATTTATTTGGAAGAAGTGGTTAAGACCATGGCAAAGGTGGGTAAAGAAATATCCTATAAGATAGTAAGATCCAAGAAAGGGTTATATTTGGGCCTTTAAATTTAAAATCAAAATAAAAATCAAGACAAATTTTGAAGATATCATACAACATATGATAGAGGAAAGAGACCTATGGGTCAAAATGATAGGAAACATCCACCTAGAGATAATAAGGTAATTCCTAATCCATTGGGTACAAGAATTATAGCTATTGAAGAAGAACACATCATTGATTGGTGTGATAAATTATTATTGCCTCATGTTCCTTGTGAAAAATATGCTTTAGATGATGATGCTAATAGCTTAGAATTTGATGATGCATGTATTCTTGATCATCAAGTAAAATTTAAACAAGCCTTTACCGATATTCTATGTTTTAAAACTCTTGATGATTTTTGGGAAAGTGTAAATAAGGTATGTTATCTTCCTCTTGAATTTGATGCTGAAATTGATATGGATCAATCCTTTTAATTTCCAATCATTATTTTGAGTACCTAAGAGATTTAATGATCAAAAAGTATGATGGATAAGTCCCTTCCAAAGAGGATAGGGAATTGTTGATCAATGTGGATATTGTCTAAAAGGATTACAATTTTATAAGTAGGAAAGTGAAAAGGAATGCCCAAACCTCAAAGACTAAGATTCCAATTTTTACTAATGTTCCTTAAGGTTCCCCTAAGAAGAATATATCATGAAAATCCCTTTTTGTTGAGCCAAATCTAAGTGTTCCTTTTGTTGTGTCTACTTTAAAAGAAAAAATTCCCTTTGAAAAAATAGTCACTCTTCTCCCAATACCCTTATGCCTAAATATGTGATTTGTGATATGGTCCAAGTCCTAAGCCAACTTAAAATCACAGTTCCTTTGATAGAGTTGCTTAGTATTCCTAAGCACGTACACGTGACATTTGAGTACTTGGGATTCAATAAGGATGTTTTTTACAAACAAAGATAATTATTCCCTAGCTACTGAGAAATGTATTGAATAATATCAATAGGTTATTGACCCACCCTTGAAGTATATTTGGGTACAACCATAGTTAAGAGCCAATTAGATGTGGATCCTTTTTACACTACACTAATTGTAAATGGTTGGATCTTGCATAATTCTATGTTTTACTCAGGTGAATATTGTAATATCATGCCTTTGGAAAGCATGAATGAGCTTAGTATAACGATAAAACCTTCTTATGGAATATATTATGCCATAGATTCAAGGGAAGTGACTATTGTTGGATGTGTCAAGGAATTGGTTGTATAAATGGAATCTTATCCTGACAAGTATTGAACCATGAATGTTGTTGTTGATTTCCTTACCAAATGGGGGATGTTATTATCTCGATTAAACTTAAATGTAATATAATATCCTAATATAATGCAAGTTTGTAGTAAATAAAATAAATAATGAAATATTGAAATAATACCCAAGTAAACTAAGCTAGAAAATATGAAACCCTAATGTGTAAAAAGGGTTAGAAGATCCTTAGATGATTCGTAGAGGTATTTGGAATGTGTCTCGGTGAGACCATATGGATAGAGATGGAGACTGTAGCACAAAAGCCCAAAAATTTATAGATTCAAGTGATTTTACTAGGACTGGGGCACCAGGAAGAGGGATAGGGACACCCATGGGTGTCGTGGTTTGATTTATGGGTGCGCTATTCTAAAATTGATCAACACCTAGTTTCAATATGGTCACTAGGTGTTTGCACTTCTTTTCTTCTTGTCGTATGTATGTCTTTGAACTTTTCTAGATGTCATTGTAAATCTACAATGGATAAATCCCCGTAAAACCCCAAGAAAATCATCAAAACCTTAAAAATGAAATATGCATATGAAGGGGTCAAACTATCCTTAGCTGCCAAATTGATGGACTTATCACTGAGCATTGCACTATATCTCATAGAAAATTTGGTTCTAGGTGTGTGTGTGTGTGTGTGTGTGGAATTATGCCCTAGGTTGCTCTTGTGCCAGTCACACTTTGTGAGTAGTGAGCAAGTAACTAGATGTAGAATGTAAATAATGTGTGCATGGAAACAATAGACTCCCCTCCTATGAAGTGTGATGCAGATGAACCAACCTTGTGTCCTTACTACTAGAGATAGATGGATGTAAATGGAGCTATAGATTCCTTTGATGGATGTAACCTTAGGTGGTGATAGTAGATGCTTAGTGTTTGGTCCCTTATTATGATCACATAACTTTATATTTATATGATTCCCTTGCTCAAATTTCATAATTAACCTTGAAAGGTCGACTAACAAAAAGATAAGATGCTCAAATAGCTAGAAAGGACCTAGAAAGTGTGACCAAAGTAAAAATAGAACAAGGGCACCCAGAGAGGGGACAAGTGGCGCTTGGTTTTGGCATCCTTTCTAGATGTTAGTGTCCGAATGATGAATACTAAAAGGTGTAAAGATAAAATGAACAAGTGCAAGAATGAAAGAAGAAGGATAAAACAAAGAAAAGTGGCCAAAGACATGGGTTAATTAGTACTTTTCTTACTTATAAATGATATGCAAAATAGTATACAATTGACAAGATAATGAATCAAAGTACGTGGTTTTATGTGTAAATTTTCCCCCACTTTATGTTGGTGAGAAGAATGCTTGGTAACATAAATTAGATAGACATGTGTACCTGATATCCATGTAGAAAGTGTGGAAAGGGACTCAAAAAAGCATGGAATGATAAAAATATGGAGCATGGCGACTAAAGATGCCAAAATGTGAAAAGGTGGTGAAAATGAACCTAGGGTGGAAACATGTGTGTAAATTCCGATGTGTGTGATGTACCTATTATTAGTATTGTGTTGATGTTGTTTTTTGATGTTGATGTTTACTTATTTCTTCTTATTTGAAAAAACCTTGAGGAATTCAGATCAAACAACATGGAGCTCCTTGGGAACTCCAAACCACCTTAAACCTCATACCCATTAGTCAAAACAAAAAAATCAAGATGAGTTTAATTAGGGTTCTTCATTTCATGGTAACTACATGGAGAGATCATGATACCATTTTTTTCCAACGAACCCATCAGTAACTTCCCTTAGGACAAGACTTGGTTCAAAGAGATTACCCCAAAAAACCAATCAGTTCCTATGGTTTGTGCTCAACAAAGGGATAATCACCATAGAAAACCTCATCAAAAGAGGATCAAACATGCATAATAGATGCTATCATTGTAATACGGACAATGAAACAATCAAACATTTGTGCTAATTCATTTTGTCAAATCATATTCAAAATTTTTGGTGTAGAGTGGTCTTTCCCCAGAAGATATCACATAGGATTGACTACAATGGAAGGCTCCATTTAAACATGATTTTCTTCGTAGACTATGAAAATCATATTCCCTCACATCATCTGGAGGATCTAGAAATCCAAAAACTCAATCATTTTCAAATATACTAGTAAGAGCATAAAAAACATCCTCAACAAAATCATGGTGGTTGCAAAGGAAAAAATATTGAATTGTAAACCACCAAAAAGCCACATATCCCCAGGAGGAAGTCAAATTTCTTAAGGTATGGAATATTGATCTTAATTAGTACACTGCCCCCATCCAAAGTATTGACATGTTTACTATGTAATGGATTCCCCCCTCTGAAGGATGGTTTAAGTTGAATTTTGATGGTGCCTCTAAAGGAAACCTTGGTACAACTAGAGGAGGCGGTTTGATAAGAAATCACAAGTGCCATCTTATTACAGTATATGTTGGTCCCATGGGCAAGTAAACTAATCACTTATCTCGAGGCTCTAGCTTCACTCTAGGGAAGTAGACTTGCTAAGAAACTTAGCATGGGAAACATCATCATCGAAGGTAAATTTATGAATATCATCAACATTATCAATAATTATTTAACTCCTATTTGGACCATCAGGGATTTTATTAATGAAGCTCACAACTTATGCAATGGTCTAAATATTATTTTCAAGCACGTGTATAGAGAGGGAAACAAATCTGTGGATTTTCTTGCTAATATGGGAGTTAGTAGCAATGATTACATAGAGTGGCATGATATCAATGACACTCCTACTGAAGTCCAAAACATCATTTCAAATGAAGTGAGCTCACCCATTAGTACACCTCACTCAATGGTGCAAAAACATGTGCAATCCTAAGGCTAGATTACATTGGCATTTCGGGAATGCATGAATTTACTCTTCCAGGCCCTCAAAAATTGGTCAAACTAAGTATTTCATGGGGAAAGAAGTGGATTTTATCTCTTCCTTGCATGGACTTATAGGTTATGGAAGGGCTATTAGGAAGCTTACCACTCACAATTCTTAGTTTAATCCATAAAATTCTTAGGGGGTTTTTAGAATGGGTGGTTCCCCTTACCGTGTGGAACCTAAACTCGATCCTAAATGACATGAAAATGTTGACTTATGGGAGACCATAAATATAGAGGAGTGACCAATTTTATCTAACATATAAAAGGGCATGACCATTATATCTCCATACAGTTCATGGAGAATTGGAAAGACCGTAATGTCTCTTTTGGAGATAAGATATTTCAAATTACTGAGGAATTCATTTTTTTATTACCGGTCTTAGCATTGAAGGGAATAAATTTTTCAGAACAAAATGGACAAGGAAGTAGAAGAAAATTTGTACTTGGATGATGGATAAATGCTCGACATCACATCCATATGATGGGGTGACAAGGATGATAATACGTTATGTCACTCTAGAAGGGAGGTTCTCAACCATTCCACAATACCATCTTGTTCTAGTGAACCAATTTAGATGGGAGGTGAAGGTAAGCCTCTCATATTACATTTTGAAATCAATGGAAAAGTCAAACCTAAAATTTTAGGGCCATAAGAGGATTATCCATACTTGTTTAGTGTTGTTGGCAATGACCCATGCCCCGCTATGATTTCTCCCTCCCAAGAAAAATCATATCTGTTTTTAAAATCCTATGTACAGAGACCATGTCTCTTAACCACCCCATAAACAAGTTCTCCACAGCAGCATCAAAGCTAAGGAAGTGGTGGGCTCTGGTTCAAAGGGTGAATAAATTGTGGTTGATGATATCCTCCCCTCTACTTTCCTTGATATTATTTTTGGCACCAGATTTAGAGAATAAATTTAACATGCAGGTAGTGTGTTTAAAACCCTCGAAGAAAATGTGGATTTTTTCTCAAATATACTATCAAAGATACAACCTCGAGATCCCAATGCATGCCTCAAAGATGAAATTTTTACCTTGGAAACCAAGTTGGTCCCTACCTTTACTTTCTAATTTTTTTTTTTCTCTTTTGGCTGGGGTATGGACCCCACAGAGCAAAAAAACACAATGTTTCTATTTTCTTATTTTGGTGTTAAGCCTTTTGCTATAAACTTGGGTAAGGTCCCACCAAAGCCTTTTACCAATAATAAAATAATATGCATGTATATGATAAAAGTGTCTATAAAGATGCATGTATGTGTGTTAGAAGAATGTAAGGAAGTATGTAAAAGAAAATGTTGAAAATGTGAAAAAGGAACATGTGCACCTGATCCATGATGAGGAAAGAGTGTAGAAAGGATCTTATAAATGCCTATGAAGTGAATTTTTTTGGGAAATATCATGCCATTAGCTGAAGAAGTATAAGGAGGAAATAATTATTTATCCTCCAACCTTTAACCGCTTCCTGAGACTGTAGATATCTCTATATTTTCTAGTTTTTTGGGTGATCTGATGCCACAAAAGAAGTAGTGTAGAGAGGAAGGTCTAGTGTTATCCTCTAACCTTTAACTACTCCCGAAGTAAAACACCACTGTAGATGATGTGTACGAATGTATGTGATAAGGTCAAAATTCCATGTAAAATCTACTATGTATGAGTTCTATAGACTATGTTGATCCCGATCACTATGTAACTGACCCCTTATTATAGGTGATCCAAGAAAGGTATCACTATACTAAGGAACCAAGTCGATCATGAGCCCGAACTGTACTATAGAATCTTGTGTTGTGCTATATATTGTGTATAAACCACTGTATGAGGTGACTAATTCACCCAAGTGATTCCCCCTCTTTGGGGGCATATGTGACGTCATTATAGGAGTATGCAGCCCAAAAGAGGACCGACCGCTGAAATTTTTCCCTACAGGGGGAGGGGATGTGATTGGCATAAACCAAGAAATATGTAAGCAAGTGGCTAGGAAACAAGTTTTAGTATGAACAAACATGCATGTAGAAAACAAGTGTAAGCTACGAAGACAATGTGTAAGTAAATAATGTGAATAACCATGAATATAATGCGAGACCACAAAAAGTGGGTTGAAAATATGGGAAACCACTCAGGGTGTCACAAGAAAATCAAGGTGAAGAATGCAAAAGCATATAAGTGTGCACACAAGACAAAGGGAAAATCCCACAAACAATGGCATACAATGATAAGCAAGTACAATAAATATAAGAGATAACCATGGTGGAAAATAGTCTTGCAAAAAAATGTTACACATGAAGCACCCATTAGCATGTTAGAAAGATAAAAAGTATGTCAACGCCTGTATAATCTGATGATGTAAAGTGCTAAGTAAAAATGAAAAATAACAGTTGTAATGTATAGATGTGGATGCCCCAGAGCCGCTATGGGACTGATCATAGGTATTGCGCCAAGCATCCATGTTACGTGTAATGGCCCTATATAATCTATGATCAAAACTAGAAAGAAAGTGAATGTGCATGTGTGTATGATAAATATAATGACATACAAGATATCTATCTAGCATGTGTATGAAAGTTAAAATTTACAAGTAAATGTAAGCAAGAGTAAATGCAACCAATATATGAAGTATGTTGTGGATGGATGGAATGGAATGCAAAGTGAATGATAGTATCTACATGCCCCCTAAGTGAATGGAATCAGTATGCAGTAAGGTTCATTTATTATGCCCCCTCAACAGTCAAGAATGAACCGTAAACAAGAGTGCGTCATCAAGAAATGGTCAAAATTATGTGTAGTAGGTAACATGATGTGATGAATGTGTAATGATGATATGTAACCTAGAGATGAGGTGTGATAACGTGTGATGATTTAGCCTAAAGTGTATATCACAAAAAGATAACGGAAGAAGTGATGATTTAGCCTAAAGCGTATATCACTAAAGGATGCTAGAAGAAGTGATGATGTAGCCTATAACATATATCACTAATCTAGGAATGTCACAAAAAAAAGTTTGAATGATTGAATGTGTGGGTGTGATGGGGTCCATTTGATTTTTAAGCCCTTAGCATTCGAGTATGGATAGAGAGACTAAAGTGTGTCATAGGGTAGTGAGTGTAGCGCATAAAGTAGATGTGTAAAAAGCATAATATGTGTAATAGATGTGGTGATGAGAAATTATCATGTGATGTGTAATGTGTAATGTAGGATTTATAGTATGTAATGCAATATGTGTAGATGAGGTAAGATGTGTAGATGAGATAAGATGTGTAAGACATAAGATGTAAGATGTAGGATGTAAGATGTATGTATGTAAGATGTGTGAAGATTCACAATGTGTAGTGTTTACTATGCATTGTGTGAGGCTCATGTGCATAGAATTCCCTCAACAGTCAAGTGTGAATCGAAGCACAAGAGTGCATCATAGAGTAGTGACAATGTAGATATGTATCAAGATATATGAGTAAGGTGAGTATAAGACACATGCCAAAGATAGGGGTGATATAGATGTAATTTCCCCCAAGTGTGTAAGATGAAGAAGTCAATCATGTAATGTCATCTAGGAGGTTATCGTTGTCATGGTCAAAGCCAAATGAACAAACATCGAAGACCTAGTAAGAAATGGTGTCGGGTTGATCATGTAATGAGCCATTATGGTGTAAGTTGTACATACCCATGGCATATTCCTCATCAGTAAAGGGTGGTAATGGACACCTATGTGCATACTAGTGAGTGATATTCTGTGTAGAGCCAAGAAAGGAACTATTACAAATAAACATATGAACAAATGGCATGGGAAATGAGATATCTGTATGATCGGGATCTAGGGTGCCCCCAATGTAATCAAGCCATGATTTTCCTAATGTTAGTGGTGAAGAGCAAGGGCTTCACATAATAAAAATATAAGGTGAAAGAAACGTAGACCATAAAAAACTTTAATGTGAATGAATCCATGATAAATATGAGAAGAATGCGGTGGAGGATAGAGATATTTAAAAGAAAAACCTAGCTGAGTCAAACCATCATGTGTACATACTATGTCATCACAAGTAGGATCAAATGGAATATGTTCCCAATAAGAATCATTCATGAAAATAGTGCATGTGAAAGGAGGTTGTATTGGTGGAGGTGACACATGAGAAGGTGGAGGAGCTAGAGTGATGTCCGATGTAGGAACATGCCCTTGATAAACAATCATAGTAGTAGTAGAAGAAGCGGAGGTGTAGATGCAGTTGGTACATAATCTATCATGCAAATGGAACCTTCAAGTGGTGGTAAATGTGGTAGGTCATCTATGGTTTGCGAGATCATTAGTAGTGTCAGCTCTTGGAATAGGAAGTGTAGTATTTAGATCATGGTCATAATATTTGTATAGATGATAATCATGAAAACCAACATACTTGACAACCTTGTGTAGACATTTGACACAATGATGCATGGTAGAGGAAATAGATGGCATGGCATGTTGTCATGGCCTACCAAGTAAATAGTTATATGAAACTAGAAATTCAATGACAAAGAATACTGTGTTGATATTTTTTTCCCTATAGTGATAGGTAAAACAATGTGACCTACACATGGATGAATAAAGCCATCATATGCATGAAAAGAGAGACATGATGGAATAACATTAACAACCCATAGACCAATATTTTTAAGGAATGACATGGGACATAGATTAAGTTAAGATCCATTGTTGATTAAAGTATGCTTAATACCCATATTGTAGATGTGAATCATGATATATAAGGGTGGATCATTATCGAAAATAGAAATATCGGCATGAGTATTGGACTAGAAAGAAATATGTTGAGAAAATGCATCAACAAAAGAATTATATACGGTGTCTGGATGCATATAAGTGGGAATGCAAGTAGTAGCCAAGAGATGTTCTACTTTATGTATTAAATCAGGATTGACAAGAAAGAAGTCATTAATTGAGATACACATGATGATAAAGTGAAAAGGATCCTAATAACATGTAAATCGAATCAGGTTCACAAAAATGGTTAAACTAAAATGTAATATAATAGCTTAATCTAATGAAATATTGCTATAAATAAAATGAATAATGAAATACTAAAATAATACCCAAGAAAAATAAGCTATAAAATATGAAAAATTAATCTGTAAAAAGGGTTAGAAGAGCCTTAGATGATTTTTAGAGTTTTTTGGACTGTGTCACAGTGGGACTAGGTGAACAAAGATGGAAACCTATCACACGAAGCCCAAAAAGTTAAATATTCAAGTGATTTGGCTAGACTGGGGCACCTAGAGAGGGATAGGGGCACCCATGGGTGCATTAGTCTGATTTATGGGCACCCTGGTCTATAAAAATGGCCAAAACTTGGTTTTGATATGGTTGTTAGGTGTCTGCACTTCTTCGCTTCTTGTCATGTGTATGTCACTGAACTTCGGTGGATGTCATTGTAAACTTGCAATGGATAAATAACCTATAAAAACCCAAGAAAATAATCAAAACCATAAGAAAGAAAGATGCATATGAAGGGGTCAACTTGTCCTCAACTACCAAATTGACAAACTTATCACTGAGTGTTGGACTACATCTCAAAGCCAATGTAGTTCTAGTTGTGTGTGTGTGTGCAAAATTTTTCCCTATGTTACTCTTGTTCCAGTCACACTTTGTGAGTAATGAGAAAGTAACTAGATGTAGAATGTAAATAATGTGTGCATGCAAAAAATAGACTCCCTGCCTATGAAGTGTGATTTAGAGTAACCAGCCTTGTTTCCTTTATGATGGATCTAGATAGATGTAAATGGAGCTATAGATGCCTTTGATGGATGCAAACTTAGGTGGTGATAGTAGATGCTTAGTTCTTAGTCCCTTATTATGACAAAACTTTATATTAATATGATTCCCTTGCTTGAATCTCATAATTAACCCCAAAAAGGATGACTACCAAAAAGATAAGATGCTCGAGACAACAAGAAATAACCCAAAAAGTCTGACCAAAGTAGAAAGAGGACAATGGATACCAAAGTGGATGGGGTTGCCTAGAGCTGGTGTCCTAGCTAGTGCTAGTGTCTAGAATGACGAACGTCGAAAGGTGTAAAGACATACTGAGAAAGTACAAGTGCAAGACTGAAAGGAGAAACATAAAATAATGAAAGGTGGCCAAAGACATGGGTTAATTAGTGTTTTTCTTCCTTGGGAATAATATGAATATTAGTATGTAATTGAGACTAGATAATAACTCAAACTGTGTGATTTTGGGTCCACATTATCAATAAAGTGGGTAGAAAGTGTGAAAGGAAGTGTACAAATGGACCTTTCTTATGATACCATTCCTTTGGAATTAAATTTAGTGAGGATGCGTAGCGAAGATAAGTTAATGAACTTTATATAATACCCAATGAAAGCATCATTTGAATTTTTATACATATGTGTGTTTAGGGGACTTTATTGGTAATTCAGACTTTGATGATTAGTTCCTTGATCTTGGTGCTCAGTTTGAATACCCCATTACTCCTTGGTTGATGTTTTTTTATCGAGCTTGTTCTATTTTTGTAAATAGGATAGGGATAGTGATGTTTTCTACCAACCAATGATCCTTTAATTTTTCTTTCAAATTATGTTTTGAACACACAAATAATATTTCTTAATATGAATAACTCATACTTGGTTTTAGGGTTTTTTTGGAGACATGCGATAAATAATTTTTTTATAAAGGGAGATTCAAAATTGATTGTAAAGCATGTCAGAAAATTATATGCAACCAAAAGTCAGAAGTTGAAAAAATATAGAAATACAACATGGGATATGATTTAGATGTTTTAATGCTTCAACATTGAATACCATGGAAGAAGTAAAAGTACAACAACTAATAGTTTAGAAATATTATCTTCTTAGTATGATAATGAAGGGATGTATCTATATTACAAGTTTGAAGTTGAGATTCTTATAAGACCTTCCATACCTGACAACATTCAACATTGGCAAGTGTTTGATGATGAATCTCACTTCAATTTTTTCTTTTTGAGTTGTCAAGATGAATTTGTAAATCAAATGATAGATTTAGATCCTATGGTAGAGATGTGTGATGGAAAAGAAACTCTCTTTGGAAAGAAAATAATTTAATTAAATACTAATACAATCCTAAGAGGGTTGGTCAGCCTTGAATATACTTTTGAAAGTGTTGCTAGAACTTGAACAAATCCACTCATGAGGAAAGGGATGTAGTTGAGTGCAATTTTGGAACTTTCCAAGATCCAAGAAAATTTTGGTTGGGCAACAATTTAGATTTAGATGAAAAACATGACTATATTAAGACTATTTGGCTTAGTCCTATTCTCGAGTTGAAATCCTATAAGGAATATATTGCGATACCTTTAGAGTCTCACACCAAGCCATTTAGGTAGAAAAAAAATGACAATAAACCCCATCCTTGTAACTAAAATGCAAGAGGAACTTAAGAGACTCAAGGATGGAGGCATCATTAAACTTATAACATACTCTTCATGGGTTGTCAATCGATTCCAATAAGAAAGAAGAATGCGGATATCAGATTGTGTGTTGACTTCAGAAACTTGAACAAGGCTTCATTGAAGGAAAAAAATCCTTTGACAAAAATGGATAACCTTTTACAAAAGGTAACAGGGTCAGAAATGCTTTTAATATTGGATAGTTTTTCTGGTTACAATCAAGTAGTGGTTAAATAGAATGAGCAATATAAAACATCCTTTAACACTCCATGGGGAACCTATGTATATGTTAGGATTCCATTAGGGTTAATGAACACACGAGATAATTTCCAAATGGAAATGGATGTTTATTTTTGGATTCCTAAATGGGTTTATAATGGTTTACCAAGATGATATAACAAACTTTTACAAGAAGAGAGATTATCACTTAGAGTACCTTGAAAATATCATGATGATATGTAGAGAATTTGATATTTCATTGAATCCTAGGATGTGTTATTATGAAGTGCAAAAGGTAAGGTTTTTTGGATACATTTTCTCTCATAAGGGTGTGATGATTGATCTTTAGGGAGTGGAGAAAACTGAAAAGTATGTATTCCTCGATCCAAGAAAGGTATCCAATATTTATTTTGTCAAATCAACTTTGTGGGAAGCTTTGTGTCTAAAATTATGGAGATTAATCTACCTATCACAAGTATGATGAAGAAAAATTAGATTATCAAGTGGGGAGATGAGTAAGTTAAAGTATTTAAAGGAGTAAAGGATGCTTTGAAGATTGCCCCTTTATTGGCTAGTCTATATTATAAAAATGAGTTTCAAATTTTCTCCTTTACATTTGAATTTACTATTTCTTTTTTTTTTTTTAAATGATGATGAAGGTCATGATAAACCTATTGAATTATTGAACAAATCCTTTTAGGGGTCTGAAAGGAAATATATAGTCATGCAAAGGTAGGCTTTTGCTTTGGTAAAGGCCACTAAAATTTTATACATTACATTTTGAAATCAAGGATCATTTACATATGTGCCACACACAATGGTCAAAGACATTCTAACACAAATGGAATCTTCAAGAAGTATGTGCAGATGGGTTGACAAAATCCAAGAATATGATATGGAAATTCAAACCACCAAGTGGTAAGAGGCCCGAGGTTTGGAGAGATTGATGGAAGGATCAATTATGAAAGTTTTGAAGTAAAAAAATCATATTGCTTATTTAGGTGATCCTCATGAAAAGGTACATGCTTCCATTTAGTACAAGGAAATTATGTAGTACTTTAATTTGAATCATCATTTTGGCCTAAATAATAATAAAATAAGGACATTGAAGTTGGTGTCCCAAAAATACATCTTGACTGACTTTGGTTTAGCTTGGAAGAATATAGAAGGGGTCTCATTAAGATGTAAAGCTGATAATTAAGCTCCTATGCTAGTTAATGAGTTTTGTGGGGGAGTTTTGGTGGCCAATATTTTTCTAAAGTGACCACTCATAATATTTTTAGGGCATATTATTGGTGGCCATATCTATTTAGGGATATTTCTCAAGTTGTGAGGATGTGTGAAGGGTGTCAACATTTCTCAGGTATGTTAAAATATTCATGATCCCTAACATTACAACCCATTTCAATTGAGGCTCCTTTTAGATAACGGGGATGAATTTCATCTGTTAAATAACAAAGGAATATAGTGTAGGCCATAAGTGGATTTTTGTTTCTATAGATTACTTCACCAAGTGGGTTGAAGAAATACCTACCAAGAAGGTTACTCACTAAGTGGTCATGGAATTCCTTTTGAACAACATCATTTGTAGGTTTGGTGCCCTGCCCAAGTTAGTAGTTAACAATTCCATGAGTTTTTTTATAGATAAACCTTTAGTGGAATTTTGTAAATAATATGGGACAAACCTAACTTATGCCTCCAACTATAACCCATAAGGAAATGGATAAGTTGAATCAATCAATAAGAACTTTCTCAAGATACTCAAGAATACCTTGGAGGTTAACAAGAGGAAATGAGGTGAGAAAATGAATTTTATGTTATGGACTAATAGAATCACACCCAAAATGTCAATTAGAAATATACCATTTGAGATAGTAAATGATACCCAATCTATTCTTCCTATTCATCTCAAGTTATTAACTTATCAATTCATGCACCAGCTTGGGGAGTAAGAAGGAGTTGATCTTTCTACAACAAATATAAACCAAATTGTTGAACTTGATGAGGTTAGGAGAGAACTCACAAAAGACACATAAAGTTCAAGGAAAAACTACAGAATATATTTGACAAAAATGTCTCTCCAAGAATTTTCAAAATTAGGGACTTGGTAATATTATGGGACATTAGGCATGAAGATAAGGGAAATAATGGAAATTTTGAAGCTCTTTGGATAGAATCTTATTCCATAGATGTCAAAATTGGAGAGCATGCCTTCTTCTTGAGATATTTTGATGGTGAAATCAATGGTAGGCATCTTAAAAACTTCTTGGATTAGGTGTATCTCAAAGCATTCCATTTGTACATTTTATAGTCTTTCCTCTATTTGTTATTTTTGTTACCTTACTTTTTTATGTTTCCATTGTTCCTTTTATTGTTGTACTTGGTAGGTTTTTGTAACTCATGTGATCTAAAAATGTAAAAACTAAGTGTTTACCTATTTGACTATGTTTCTCAATAGATAGGAACCTGGTCTAATTCCATGAGTTTTATGTGGTCCTTTAGACACCCACTGAGGGTGTCCATCCCCTAGCTAGATCCAATGTTGGTTCCCATTTTAATATCCTTATTTCTTAGAACCATATTTGCAAAATGAGTAAAAACATGTTGAAGTGATCTTGAAATTTCCCCATTTGTTCCCTTTGTTCCAAAAATTTCTTGGTGGTTCCTTAGTCCTTAAAGTCATGTTTATGTCATACTCTAACCCTGTAATGTGGATTTACACTTACATCATAACTTTCCCTTTGGTTTTGATGATTTCACAAAGTTACAGTGTTCCACTGATTTCAAGGAGTAGTTTTACGGGGATAGAAGAGGATGTAGTTATTGGTATATTTTTGAAGAAAAGTAAAGGAAACATGTTGAAAAAGGAGTGAAGAAACTTAGTGCTTCAGGAACTTGGTGATCATAGTGTTCCATGAAATTTCTTATTTTCATGAAATAACGGGTGTAGTCCAATTAGAAGAAGTTACAATGTTAAGAGAGAGTTATACGAGGATATACAAAGTAGGAAGAAGGAAGTTATAACGTGACCAAGTATAAAGTCCATGAAATTAATGTGTTATGGATTTCTTAAGGTATGGTGTTTCGCGGAGTTATAAAGGCCATTAAATAAATAAATAAAATCATGGGTAAAGGATGCTACATAAAAAGGAATTATATTTTCATGGCATTAACAGAGGGCACGTGAATTTGTGACATAACAATGTAAAAAATTAAGTGTGTGAGTGTTGGGCCCAAGAATATTGGCTAAGTAAAAGAAGGCACGTGGGCGTACAGGACCTATTTGAAGAAGGGCACATGGGTTGAAGGTGCATAGGGCAAGGTTCTAGTAGGGTTTAGTAGAAAACACAACGCGTGTATGTAAGACAAGATTGTTTTGGTACTTAGTCATATTCGATGTCTCAGACAACACACGAGAAAAGCATGACCCATCTAGCATGCAGAGTGGATTAGGTGCCAAAGAACATGGTAGCTGTAGGATCAAGAATGGAATATTCCATGCATGTAATGGAAGTATCCAAAAGGAAATCATTTCCAATAGTGGAGATCTTGTATCAAAGGAGGCATGCTCTATTGGAGGACCACTTGGACACTTGGGAACCGATCTGCTACCTTAGAAGGCATGACGATGAAGGAAAGAATCTATATAGGGATGCATGGGTAGTAGAAAGTGTGTGTGATTAGTGTGGTGGAAGAGAGGAGAAGCTATGTAGAAATATCATGGAGGATTCGATGGGTTTGGATTAGAGGAAATATAGGAGTGATGGCATATTTAAAGGGATGGGTCTGTGTTATTCCTTTGAATGTGAAGGACATAGTTTAGTTTCTGATGCATGACTTGATCTACATTATTATGTGGGTCTTTTATGGCCTCAATGAATGTAATGTGGTTATTGATCTCTTGAATATTATTATAAGGTCCCGTTATAATACATATATTTGTTCATGAGCATAATTCCTATTACATTTCCTTTATGTATGAATCAGTTCTATATGATGTTTGACACTTCTCTTTTATGGATGCAATGATATGATAACTCATCCTAAGCTTTTAGAATGAATGTATGGTTCTTTTCCATTCTTTTACACTTATATATCGGTCATAGATGATGTATTCTCACAAGACTCACATAAAGGATGGGCTTGGAACCCGTGCGTGCCTTGGGTGAGCTCCTAACACCCACTGGGTGATAGGCCGACATGCATGGGATTAAATTGTTATTCTAAGGATATAAAAATGACTACATATTGGTTGCATTGTCAGGACATCTTTTTAAAATTGTTATGATAAATGACATACATCTTGGTCCTTGTGATGTGTGATGACAAAACGTTTGACCTTGGAAATTGTTGAAGCATATTTCAAGAGCACGGAGGATGAGTTTTCTCAAAGATTCAACATTGGACCTGAGTTTGATGCACTTAGATGGGTAGAAGAGAACCTGTACCATGAGTTGTATGGGACATTCTTCTTCTATTTTCCAGTAGAACTATATGAATGGCTTTCAAAGCATATGCATCCAGATTGAGATGGTATTATAGATCACACGTATGGACCCAAGACAATTACCAAAGTCTACAGGATGTAGATCTAACTTGGACGCATGTTGTTGATCACTAGTTGAAAGGAGTGTTGGCTAGATATACCCTAGAATACACCATTTCTACATATTATTTCCTAGAAGTTGTAAATTTCAAGTTTCTGAGGGAGCCCATAGGATCAATTTTGCGTGTTATTCCTTTGGCTATGAATATATTGGTCATTACCCTAATTTTAGAGGCATTTCCCATGGCCCGCTAAGCTTCTCTGAGCATTGGGTGAGGAAGCTAGGGTGGAGGAAGATGGCATACATTGTGGCTGAAAAGGAAAGGGAGGAGAGATAACTCAAGTATAGAGAAGCTCATGAAAGGGAGATGAAAAGATAACATGAGGTTTTAAGTGTGATGGATCTATAGAGGTAGACTTCATGAGAAGGAGTTGAGGTTCACGTAAAGAGCATAGAACCTAAGAAGTCGGTACTAACCCATCTTGGTAAGCATGGGAGAGAAACCCCTTCAGCTTCTAATGAGAGTTCATCACATGGAGAAAGGAGATCCATTGGTGCACATTTGAACCCGGTTGTGCAACCAACCCCTAGAGATTGGTTTTCCAGATTAAGGGAGAAATATGGTTAACCTAGTTGCTATCAGTGGGAGTAACCTATATGCACATAGAAGATATAATTTCTCATTCAGAACATCCATGGCTATGCAAACTATTCTAGTATTTTGAGGAATTTTTTGAAAAGGTGCAAATACGTAAGATTTGGCTATCATGTCTAGGAGTGGTGTGGGACACACAACTGAAAGTGGGAAAATATCAAAAACCATCATCATGTAGTTCAGTGGGACGTTGGGAACACTAGGAATAACCACTTTAGGCCATTTTTCAACTGAAAGAGGTGGATTTGCTGGTATAGGGGCTGGAGGACCTAGTGGACTAGTGGATTTGGAGGATCTGGTGAGTTAGGAGGAATAAGACCTAGTGGATATAGTGGATCTAGTGAAGGAGGAAACACCAAAGGAAACCAAGGCTCTGGATTAGGAGGATAAGGGTCTTAGCCACCTCCACAAGTATTTTTTGAGATGTTTTTGCACTTAGCAGACTACAGGGGTATTGAAGATGCTGCAGATCATGTGCACAAGTGTGAATTACTATGGCACGCGAAAGGGATCACTACCCTAGAGAGAAAGGTAAGTTAGTTTTTAACAATGTTGTAAGGCCACGTGCATAATTGGTATAGGAAGTATGACCCCCATCAAACAGTGGTAGATTACACTTCATTGAGGAACGCCTTCCTAGAAAAATTCCATATTCTAGAAATTTAAAAGAAGAGTATCAACGCCTTGAAGGATATCACACAAGGAATGACAGAAATTGTATAAGAGTATGATGTGTGGTTCAAGACTCTCTTGTCAAAAATATCCTATGACATTCACCCTTCTCAACATGCTCAATGGTTTGTTGGAGTATTGATAACACTGTTTAGAAAGGCACTGTCACACAAAACTTCTATAGACCCACGTGAGGAATTGGAAGCTACCTGTGTGTTGAGGCTATTGGGAGTGTTGATATTGGTATTAACCATTTTCTGAAGGCTCAAACTACTGTAATGGCCAAGCAGTTGGAGAAGTCATCTGCAAACTCAGTGCGTGAGGTTCGTAGTGGGATTTAGTGTATAGACTATGAAGTGGAAGGGAATGTAAATGATATTTGCCCCCGAAATTTGGTACATGCTATGGTGGTAGACTGTAATATTTTCCATGGGGATAATGATGCAAGTAGGTGTCCTCTACTACAATGCACAATCCATAAGAATGTTTCTTACTATTGAAAATTTTTTACCTCTACGACCTATGATACTAAGGATTCCAATCTGATTGATCAAATCACTGATATTATTGATCTTGGTGTGTGCAAGACTAGTCTTGAAAGAAGTTATAAGGATGAATATCATCATTATGAAGGATTTGCAGATGGAGGAGAATGTGGAAGAGGTTATCGTGGAGGATTTCATGGTCACAGTAACCATAGTGGAGGAGGAAGTGAATTCCCACGGGGAACTTGTTATAACTTTGGATCTATAGAGCATTACAAGCGTGAGTGTCCTGATCTATTGCAATGCTTATGGTGTGGGAAGAAACACAAGTACGAAGAGTGTCTGGAGCTTTATGAGAATATGAACCAACAACACTGGAAATACAAAGGCACTGGGATGGTGAGCATTGAGAATGCTGATTCATAATGGATGCCAAGAGTGGTGCATGAATCAAGGCTAGAACCTATATTGGTGATGATGCAAGTAGAGGCCGTGCATTCCAAGGAGATGCCAAGACAAAGCAAACTGATTTCGAGAGAGGAAGTGGTACATGGAAAGTATTTGGACCCTTCTCACCAGAAGGAGGTGTATTAAGAAACTATAGATGTGATTTGGAGTTTACGAGGGGAGATGTAATGTCTAAAGGAGAAATAAAAGTAGTTAGAGAGAAGGAATAATGTCGAGGCTTTGAAGGAGGACCTGGATGAAGTCAAGGAAGTATATAGGATGTTAAGGTAATACAATATTATTCCCTTTCTAGGAGAATGGGTGAGGGAGAAGGTACCACACGCTAGAGCACAACACGAAAGGAAGATTTTGCATGAAAACCTTCCTCCTCATAGCCTTGACTATGATAAGGAGATTACTTTGAATGTAGTTGTTGATGGCTAGATTCTGAGTAATATCCTCATCAACATAGGAGTGGAGGTCAATGTTCTTACCTTGGATGTCTGGCATCAAATGGGAAGACCCGCATTACAACCATCTTCGAATGTGTTGTATATGGAAAACAAGACAAAGGAAATTCCCATTGGAGTCTTGAAGGATGTGGTTATCACCATTCAAGGGGCTAAGTTCACTAGGGAATTTGAAGTATTGGCACTCGCCAAGGTGGATAATTTCCCAGCATTACTTGGGTGCCCATGGTGTTATAAAAACAATCTTGACCTACGGTTTAACAAAGGTTATATCAGCTTCAAGAACAAGGAAGAAAGGGTGATTATACCTTTAATAGATGGGAATTTAACGCCCTATACTGAGCCCTTAGGAGAAGAATTCCTTGACATAATCTATGTGTGCTCCATCAAAGATCTGGAGATAATTCATCCCATGGAGGGAGTTATCTAGTTTGAAGATGCTTAGTCCTTGAGTGATACCACTAGTATGGCATGTGACAATTGGGTGCATGGGACTTAAGGGTTGATTGGGTGATAATTTAGAGGATCTGTAACAAGGGTAATAAAGGTGCATTCGGTCAAATGCCTTAGAGGAAAGAAGTTTTTCAAGTTACTCTAGAGGGTCATACCCTGAAATTTTCTTGTGAGAAATGGAGGCTCAATGGAAGAATGAGGATGAGAGAAGGGGAATGCTCAGTTACAACGTACTTGTAACTGTAACGTGCTGGTGGGATACACACCGAGAGAGTCTCCTAGAATGGCGTGAGGTAAGAATTTTATTTTTGTGAGGTTCTCAAGGAGTAACATGCCCACTATCATATAAGTTTACCATGGTAAAGAGACTACCTCATTTCATTTCAAGCATGTGAGAAGGCCTTAATGGGAAGAACAGAAGCATTACCACCTTCGTTATGGGTGCATAAGTTGTATTCCACTTTAAAAGGTTGTGCACGCACATGGTATATTCATTCGAGAGATGCATTACCGAATAGGTAATTGGAAGGAATGTTGGGCCCCTAAGATATTGGCTAAGCACAAAAGGCCGCATAGGAGTGCAAGGCCTAGTTGAAGAAAATCACACAAGGATAAAGCGTGCGGGGGCGGGGTTTAGAGAAATTTTAAGGAAACCCGTGGCATGCATGTGGACATAACTAAGGGTTTGAGACTTAGCCATTTTAGGTGTTTTGGTAGAACATGTGAAAAACATGACACGACTATGCATGCAGAGTGGATAAGGTGCCAGCCTGGTGACAGGGTGGCCCAAGAAGGAGCATGCCTAGGGTAGAAGCTTCTTGAAGCTCATCATAGTAAAAGATGGAAATCTTAGGCCTGGACAAGCATGCCCACATGGAGGACCACATTCAGACACTTGGCATCAGATCTGAGGCTCGTTGGAGGATGAGTTGGAAGCCCATAAATCCTATATATACAAACACCTATAGAAGGAAAAACAACAACTAGATAATGGGTGGAGCTCTATAGAAATATTGCAATAACTCTGTTAGCTTGGGAAATTATGCTTAGGGAAGGATGTATCAAGGGTATGGGGTTATAAATTTCTTTTATGAGCCTAGTCATATGAGTCCAGATGTAATGCATGATTGTGGTCTAGTTCTCTATAACATTTTGTAATGACTCCATGAATATAAGGAGATTACTAGTTTACAATGAATATGAACATTGATGATTCTAATGCATATATCTTTCTCATAATTCTTTTGTATTTATATTTATGATTAAGTATGAGTGTTTGTACAAATTATTTCTATTTTGGTATAAACTATCCAATATGTTAATAATTTTCTATCTGGAATGACTGCAAGGATCTAGAAGCCATTCTGAGCTCTATGATGCTTGTATGTTTTACTCCTTTCAAAACCCTTGAATATGGATGATAGATGATGTTTCCCACTAAAATCACATAAAAGAGAGACTCGTCTCCCGTGTGTGCCTCGAGTGAGCACCCAACTCCACTGGGTGATAGGCTGGTGTGCATGAGGTAGGTTTCTTTTGTGATAAGGGTAAAAATGACTACATATTGGTTCCTTTGTCGGGACCTCTTTTCAAAGTTGTAGTGGGAAATGAGATACATCATGATCTAGGTAATGAGTAATGACAGAATGTTTAACTCTGGAAAGTGTTGAATCATGGTTCAAGAGCATGGAGGATGAATTTTCTTAGATATTCAGCACTGGACCTAACTTTGATACATGTAAATGGGTAGAAGAGAACCTCCACCATGATTTATATGAAACATTTTTCTGTTGTTTCCCAGTAGAGTTGTATGAATGACTCTCAGCATATGTGTCTAGATAAATTTGGTATTTTAGATCACATGTGTGGACCCAAGAAGATTACCAAAGGCTGCAAGATGCAGATCTGACGTGGACTCGTGTTGTGGATCATTGGTGGGAAGGTGTGTTGACTAGATACACTCTAGAGTACACTATTTCTAGATATTCTTAACTGGAATTTGCTGAGTTTGAATTCATGTGGGAGCCCAGAGGATCATTTCTACATGCTATCCCTATGGCAATGAAGATCCTAGTTGTTACTTTGGGTTTAGAGGCATTTCTAATGGCCGGCTAAACCATTCTGAGTGCTAGGTGAGGGAGCTAGGGTGGAGGAAGATGACAGATATTACGACAGAGAAGGAAAGGGAGGAGAGATGACTCAAGTATAGTGAAGCATGTGAAAGGGAAATTAATAGATGACATGAGGCTGTAAGTGTGATGGATCTATCAAGACAGAGATATTGTGGGAAGGAGTTGAGGTTGATGCGGAGGACGTAAAACCTGAGTAGTCTTTGCTACCCCATCTTGGCAAGCACGTAAAAAAGACCCCTTCGAATTTTGATGAGAGTTCATCACACAGAGAAAGAAGATTCATTGGCATGTATCTGAACCCACCCAGTGACCAAACCCTGGCACTTGGTTTTATAGAACAAGGAAGAAGTATCATTGACCTAGTTGGAATCAGTGGAAGTGATAGATTTGTGCCTAGGAGGTACAATTTTGTAGTTTCCACTTTTATGGTTACACATATCCCCATATTTGGAGGATTCTTTCGACAAGGAGAAAGTATGCAGGCCTTTGGTCTCATGTCTGCAAGTGGCGCAGGGTGTAATAGTAGTAGTGGGGCATTATCACGGACTATCCGTGTATAGTTCGGTGGAGCCTTGGGGGCACTTGGCATAACTCCTACAGGACCTAGTGGACCTAGTGGTTCTAGTGGATCTAGTGGCTCGGGGGCACAAGACCGAGGTGGACTGGTGGATCGGCGAGAGAGGGAACACCGAGAGGAAACCAAAGCTCGGCTCACGAGGACAAGGGCCCCAACCAACCCCTCAGGTATTCTTTGAGATTTCGTTACACTTGCTAGATTATAGAGGTATTGAGGATGTTGTGGAGCATGTTCACAAATGTGAGCTGCTATGGTGCACAAAGGGGATCACAACCTCAGAGCGGAAGGCTAGTCAATTTGCAACAACATTACAAGGGTGCACACATAGCTGGTATAGGAAATATGATCCCCATCAAATGGTGGTGGATTACATTGATTTAAAGAACGCTTTCTTGGCGAGAATTCCACATTCTTGAGTTTGAAGAGAAGAACATCGGTGCCCTAAAGGAAATTAAACAAGGAATGGAAAAGAGTGTGTGGGAGTATGATGCACACTTTAAAACTTTCTTGTCTAAGTTATCATATGATATTCACCCTTCACAACACGCTCAATAGTGTTTTGGAGGATTGATCACCCCTTTTAGAAGGGCCTTATCTCATAAAATGTTCACAGACCTACGCAAAGTGTTGGAAGCTACTCTGCATGATAAGGCTATTAATAGTGTTGGTATTGGAGTTAGCCCATTTATGGAGGCTCAAATTTCTTCTATGGCTAATCATCTAGAGAAATTGTCCACAAACTCAGCCCATGAGACTCGCAGTGGTTTATGGTGCACATATTGTGAAGTAGAGGGGCATGTCAAGGGTAGTTGTCCCCAGAGGGAAGTATGCACCGTGACAGTTGATGGGTGTGAAATTTTCATGGGGACCGTGATGCAAATAGGTGCCCTTTGTTACAACACAAAATCTGGAAGAATATGTCTTGCTATTGTAAAATTTGTACTTTTGCAACCCATAATACCAAGGAATTTAGGCTCATTGATCATATCCATGAGGCCATTAATCATGGGGTGCGCTAAACCAAAATTTCCAACAATTCTAAGGGTGATGATCACCGCTATGAGGATTGTGCAGATGGTGGCACGTGTAGAAGGGGATTATATGGAGGATTCCATGGTTATGGTAACTGTATAGGAGGAAGGAGTGAGTTCCCGTGTGGAACCTATTTTAATTGTGGGTCTATAGAACATTATACATGGGAGTGGACAAACCTATTGCAGTGCTCATGGTGTGGAAAAAAGCACAAGTATGAGGAATGTCAAGATTTGTTTGAGTACATGAATCAACATCAATGGAAAGAAAAGGGTATTGTAATGGTAAGCATCAAGAAGACAGACACATAATGGATGCTACAGGTGACATGTGATACAGGTTTAGAACCTATTTTAGTACCAATGAGAGTAAAGGTTGTGCACACAAAGGAAATACCAAGGTAGAGGACCCTGGTTTCAAGAGAGGAAGTAGTTCATGGGAAGTACCCAGACCCCGCACATCAAAAATAAGTATATCAAGATACCATGGATGTCATTCAGAGTTTACAAGGAGAAATCCAGTGCCTAAAGGAGCATTCTAGGAGGGAGGAGAAAAGGAGAAAGGTTGAGGTGCCAAAGGATGACCTGGATGAGGTCAAGGAAGTATGTAAAATGCTAAGGTAAGAAAATATTATTCCCTTGCTAGGGGCATGGTTGAGGGAGAAGGTACCACATGCGAAGAAGAGCATGAGAGAAAAATCCTACATGCAAATCTTCCCCCTCATAGCCTTGAATATGAAAAGGAGATCAAATTGGATGCAATTGTAGATGGATGACTCCTTAGTAAAATCCTCATTGACACAGGCACAGAGGTCAATGTTCTCACATTAGATGCTTGGCATCAGATGGGAAGGTCTACATTATAGCCATCTTCAAATGTGTTGTATATGGAAAACAAAATGAAAGCGATGCCCATTGATGTCTTAAGGGATGTAGCTATCACTATCCAGGGAGCTATGTTTACTGGGGACTTTGAAGTCTTGGTGCTCACCAAGGCGAACAATTTCCCAACACTACTTAGGTGCCCATGGTGTTATAAGAACAATGCTGAACTTTGGTTCAACAAGGGGTACATCAGTTTTTAAAATAAGGAGGAGCGGGTTATTATACCTTTGGTTGAGGGGAAGTCAACACCCTATATTGAACCTTTAGGGTAATAAATCTTAGGCAGGATATATGTGCGCTCAATCGAGGATCAGAGATAATCCATCCTATCGAAGGAGTTATCCATTTTTAGGATGCTCAGTCAATAAGTGACACCACTGGCCTAGCATGTGATAATTGGGTGCATGCTACTTACGAATTGATCAGATGACAGTTGAGAGGATCGATAAAAAAGTAACAAAGACACGTATAGTCTGATGCTTAGGAGGAAAATAATTACCTAAGTATTCAAGAGGGGCCTTCCCTAAGATATTTTTACAGGATATGGAAGCTCAGTGGAAGGAGGAGAAGGAACGAAGAGGGATGTTAAGTTATGTCCTACTCAACACAGTGGCATGGTGGTGGGCTACACATCAGGAGAGCCTTTTGGAATGGCACGAGGTGCAAATTTCTCTCTCTGTCAAGTTTTCTAGAAGCAACATGCCCACCACCATCAAGGACTACCATAGTAAGGAACCTTCCTCTTTCCACATCCAAGCTTGTGAGAAGGTCTAAAGAGAAGGCATAGAATATTTTCCACCATCCCTTTGGGTACACAAGTTTTATTCTACACTACATGGTTGCACGTGTATGGTACATACATTCTGAGACACGCTGCCAAATAGGAAATTGGCAAGAACTAGAAGCTGACCTCATTCAAATGTTTGAACATCGAAGTACCAAGCCATCAGTTAATAAGGAATTGCAAGTTGTTAAGTTCCTTACCATGGGGGATAGTGTCATGGTAGAAGATAGGAAGTTGGAATAGCTAGGTGAACCAGGTTTGGAAGTGTGCTTTGAAGAAGAAGTAGAAGAAGAAGAAGAGATCCATATTGAGTGTATGTTCTTGGAAAATGTGAAAGGGAAATTAGTATATGTTATTGACGGAGAGGAAGTAGAGAGTCTGGATGTTAACCATTCTATGGGGATGCGTGAGGTAGTGGACAGTGTTGATGCTCATGCGCACGCCTACCATGAGCATTTAAAGACAAAGAAGGTTAACATCGGCTCAGAAGAGGAACCTAAGGAAGCTATCATTGGGGATTATTAGTCAAAGAAGGAAGTCTATAAGGTCATAGATATTTTGTGTGAATTTGAGGATTTATTCCCATGTGGGTACCATGAGCTCAAAGGCGTCCACCATTCCTTGGGGGAGATGAGGATAAATTTGAAGGAAGGTGCACACCCAGTCAGGAAGAGACCCTATTGGATGAATCACAATTTGCATGTAAAGGTAAAGGAAGAGATAGACAAAATGATAGCTTCTGGAATTATTGAATCTGTGGAAGAATCATAATGGATAAGTCTGATGGTGATAATCATCAAGAAGGTTGGGAGGATTAGGATATGCATGGACTATAGGGAGCTGAACATGGTTTGTGTCATCAATCCTTTTCAAACCCCCTTCACTGAAGAAATTTTAGAGGGAGTTGCTAGGCACAAAATGTATTCCTTTACAGATGGATTTTCGGGGTACCACCAAGTCTGGATTGCAAAGGAAGACCAAGAGAAGAAAACTTTCACCACTGAATGGGGAATTTTTGCATACAGGGTCATGCCCTTTGGGTTGAAGAATGCGCGTGTTTTTTTTTGTGCATAGTGGTTCAGGTGTTTTAGGACTTCATCCAAAAATTACTTCAGGTTTATCTAGATGATTGGACAGTATATGGGCTAGTAAAAGACCATTGTGATAATTTGAGGCTAATATTTGAGAGATGTCAACAGTTAAGGATATCTCTCAACATTAAAAAGTGTATATTTGCTACACCCTTTGGGACTTTATTGGGGCACATCATATGCAAGGAGGGCTTGTTAGTAGATCCTACCAAGAATGTAATTATCGTGGGATTAGGGGAACCTAGTAGCAAAAGTGAAGTGTATGGATTTCTTGGGCATATGGGTTATTACAGAAAATTCATCAAGGGGTATGCCAAGATAGCCATGCCTCTAGAAGAATTTCTCAGACACAAAAGTGCCTTCCATTGGGGAGAGGCATAGTAGAAGGCATTTGACACATTAAAGGATAGGCTTGTCACCGCACCTATATTATGTTTTCCCTCTTGGGATAAGCCCTTCCATGTTCATGTAGATGCCTCAGGAACCTCCATTGGAGCAGTGCTTGCACAACCAGGTGAAGGAATTGTTGATCACCCTCTATGTTTCACAAGCAGGAAGTTGACACCAGCAGAGAAAAATTACACCACTACTAAGCACAAGGAATTTTTAATGATCTACACACTTTTCAAGTTTAGACAGTATCTACTGGCAACACCCTTTATATTCTACACTGACCACATGGTGTTAAAGTATTTAGTGAACAAGCCCATTCTACAAGGGTGCATATGTTGGTGGGTGCTATTATTTCAAGAGTTTGAGTTTACGGTAGTTGTGAATCTTGGAAAAAGTAATTATGGACCTGATCATTTGTCAAGGATTTATTCAGGGGAGGACACACAGAGTATTGAAGAGGCTATGCCAAACACACAACTAGTTAGGTTGCAGCATGCGCCCTCAGACTTGGAGGAGATTTCGGTATTCCTAAAAGAAGGTGTGGTGCTGAAAGGGATGAAAGCATTAGAAAGAAAGCAACTAGTTATACACGTCATGCCCTACATTTTGATCAGTGGGGACTTATATAAGTTAGGGCATGATGAAGTTTTTTGTTGATGTGTACTAGAGCATGAGCACCTCGTCATCATAGAGGAAGCACATAGAGGAAGTGCAGGTACAAATTATGCAGGTGACGCCACCACGTGTAAAATTTTAATGGAAATATTATGGTTGGAAACTCTGTATAAGGATTACAAAGACTATTATAAAGCGTGTGACCATTGTCAGTGCATTGGAAAGCCAGGAAAGAGAGATGAAATGTCTTTGTGCCCTATCCCTAGCATTGAACCTTTTGAGAAATGGGCAATAGAATTCGTAGGCCCTATTACACCAGTAACACGTAGGACTGGATCACGCTATGTAATCACTTGCATGGATTATTTGACAAGGCGGGAAGAGGAAACACTAACTAAAGATTGCACAGCAGCCACAACAGAAAGATTTTTGTGGGAGAAAATTATCACAAGGTATGGATGCCCTTTAAGTTTAACTAGCGATAGGGGTACACATTTCTTAAATAAGACCATGAGGATCCTATTAGCAGAATTCATGGTAGATCATCACAAGAATACCCCTTATCAACCACAAGAAAATGGGACCATAGAAGTATTTAACAAAATACTGAGTCATACCCTGACCAAAATTTGTGATGTTAGAAGACAAGATTGGGATGACAAGGCATCAGCCATATTATGGGCTTACAGGACAACTTATAAAAGGTTGAACAAAGCCACACCATTTCAATTGGTGTTTGGCATGGAATCCATTCTGCTAGTTGAATTCATGTTACCTTCTCTACAAATATTGTGAGTAGGAGGGCTGGCTGATGAGCAAGTGCTGGAAGAAATAATTGACAAACTAATGAAGCTGGATGATAGATGATCACTCATCAAGTGGAGCCAAACAACAGAAAAAGTAAATAAAAAGTCATGGCATGATCGCCACATCAGAAACAAGAAGTTTGAGGTTGGTCAGATGATCTTACTATATGATTCTAAGTTTCTGTGCCATCCTTGGAAGTTGAAGGTCCATTGGTTAGGTCCCTATAAAATCTCGTACATCCTTGACTCGGGCACGTGCCAATTACAAGCACTTGATGGAACGAAATTTCCTTGACACTTCAATGGGAGTACGCTGAAGCCCTACTATAAATAAGTCTTCTTGGTGTTTGTAAATAAGGCATTTTTGCCAATTATTTTAGAATTTCCTATATGCATTTCTTTTCTTGTGTTTCCCTTTTGTGTTGTTGTTTTGTTTTACACCTTGGGTGCTGGTAACCCTTATTAATATTTGAGGATTTGTGAGTGTGTAGAGGACCACATATCATTTTAGTGTGGGGTAGAGAAATGTGAAGGAGAACATGGGTAAAGTGCCAAGGAAGTTGTGTTGAGAAGCCTGATTGAATGGCCTTGTTGAAAGAGGTGTATGGAAAAAAAATATGGAAAAGGATGATTGGTGTCAAGATAAGGCTACTCTCAAATCCCACGTACAAAGGAAGAAAAAGTGCATAAGAAATGGGAGGTAGGCAAGAGAAAAAAACCAGGAAAGAAGAATTGTCTTCGGTATAGGTTACACATGTGCAAGAGTCTCCTATCTAGATGGATTGGTTGTGCGCCAGAAGGTTGGAAGATTACCCACGTAGGGTTAGGTGTGTGAGTTAAAGCGCTAAAGATGGGATTTGTTTTAAAAGATGCATTAAATGTAAAAAAGTATGGTGGTAGGTGAAGTATCATTTAATGCTTAAAAAAGGAAAAACTATAAATAGAGGGTCGAGGAACTTCATTATTCACTTTGCGAACAAGAAGAAAGAAGTTCTTTTTGCATTTTCGCAAACTAGGGCTTTCAAAAAAATGATCCATGTGAAGAAAAAAATTTAAAGAGATTGAGCGTGGGTGACTAGTGTGGATCTGTGAACCAGAAATAAAGGGATTTCATGGGTGTAAAAGAGTTGTGAGGAGGTGTCGTCTTGTGAAAGGATTATCTCAGCTAGGGTTTGAATAACTAGGGCACATGTTTAAGGAAATTTCTTCACAAATTAGAGATCTAAGGTGGGGAAGATTGAAAGAACAGAGTTACACAAAGTGATTAAATTAAGAAGAAAACCTAGACAATGGCACCCAATAAACCAATTAGCACACCCAAGAAGAGCAAGGGAAAAGGAAAACAACAAGAAACCGATGCACATAAAAAACAAAGACTGGTATGTAGAAATGCAGTACCTAGATGGAGTAATGCTAGGGAAGGAGTGGGAGTCCCATCTAAGGAACATGTCTATAAATGACTATAATCATCATACAAGCACGATCGATAAGGATATGATGCTAGAGATAGTGAGCACAAAAAATATAAGGACACTAGAGGGCTTGCCCATCTATAACGATGATGTGAAGTTCAAGTTGGAAAAGGAAGGGTTATTACAACTCTTTGAGTTGCCTTACTTTAGGAAGCCTGAGTGCCTCTATCAATGGTTGATGTCACACATGCATGAGCACTACTTCCATTTTGTGGGGCATAAGATGCACATTACCCCCAAATCATCTCACATTTCACAGGCCTCATCTATGAAGGAGATGGTTTGGAAGATGACCTAGGAGATAAGGAGGTAATTAAGGAGACTATCACTACCTACACATATAAAAAGGGGTCAAGATATTATGATATCACATACATCAAGGACCTAGTAATGAGAATGGCCACACATCTGGTGACCAAGTTAAATGGCAGGAGAGATGGACCCAAGTCAATAAGCCATGGTTACATGTTTGCAAGAAAATATCAGAGGGCACCATCTACAACTTGTCTACATTCATCATGGATGAGATTGTAAGCTGTGTGAAGGAAGGAGACAAGATCCTATTCGGTAATGTTCTACTGAAAATCATTTTTTCAAAAATTAGAGTACCTAATGCATCAAAAAAATTCATATGGGAGTACCTAGTTGAGGACCCTTAACTTGCAAAAAGATTTTGAAAATACGCATGTGACTCCATGACAACCGTGCACAACGCGCACTTGGAGAAATGGTATATGCACCTAAGGAACGTGTTCGGGGAAGAATGGAGGATTCCTGAATAACTGTTAGTGGCCACCAAAGGAGAAGTAGAATTTGCTGTGTACCAACATTTCTGCATGGGTAGGTTTAAACTAACAGATGAGAAATGGAGCCCATGGTGCAAGCTCCCCTTCACCTTTGCAGCTCAATACTTCAAAGTGGGAGTAAATAGGTTTAAAGAGTCCAAGAAGCTGAAAGCTGGACCTTGGTAATATGGACCGGGAGCATAGGGAAATGTGTAAAGGGTTGGTCTACCCTAGAAAGCATGCATATATGGAGAGGTATGTGTCGTATGAAGTATAAATGACAAAGCCCATGACCTTGCCCATTGTAGGAGGATCCGTAGTACTAGTGTACCTCCACATAAGACCCAAATTAGAGAAGGGCACATATTTGGAAAATGAGGTATCTATGCCTAGGGATCCAACTGGTAGGAAGAAACCCATGCCAAAGTAGGTGGAAAAGGAGCCAGAGAGGAGAATACCAAGTGTTGGGGAAACACAGGTAATAGGCTCCCCTGGGAAAAGCGCTAGGACAAGCATGTATTTACACAAGAAGAGGCCCTTAGTCAAGGAAAAGACTCAAGAGCCAAAAAAACCATCAGACAAGGATTCCTTGGGAGAAGCAGAAACAAATTCACCTACACCAGAATCCCCAGTTAGGAAGAAGTAGAGGATATAAGAGGAGACCACCTCGGAAGATACTGGAAGTTTAGACAAGCGCATAGGTGAAGAGGAAGTTAGCAAAGAAGATTTCACCGGGAAGACAATCTAGAAAAGGAACAAGGGCCATTTGTTTTCAACATACATGATTCAGATGAAGAAAGCGAGAGAAGAAGAGAAGAGGTTCCTCTTCGTGTTATGCAAGGATGACCAAGAAGGGAGAGGCACCCAAGACATAATAAGTGAGGGAGATGGCACACATATGTAGAAGGCCCCAAGACTTATGGTGGATTAGATACCCAAGGTGGTAAAGAGAGAAGAAACAAAGGCCATTGAGACCTTGGAGGAGGATAATTTGAAGCACATCATTGAGCCATTGTTAAATGAGGAGAAGGAGTAGAGCGGGGAAAAGGACCACAGTAGCACTAGAGGCCCCATTTTAACTATAAGTATTCCTAAGTGCACGTGCATTGGAGGAAGGCACACAGGGGAGGAGAGGCTAGAGATGGGTTACATTAATGACCTGAACAAAGTGTTTTGCATGTGGTTCTAAAGCATGATTTTGGTAGAAGAGCTCATAGCCATGTCATCTTTTGACAAGGAGGCTTCCTACCCACAGACGAGGAAGATGCTCTCATGGGAAATTGAGTCCCATATTGATGAGAAATAATTTGAGGTAAGCCATGGGGAAATAATAAAATTTCCAGGGCCAATAGAAGACAACCTCATGGTGAACACTCAAGTAGCTCTCAGATGAATAGTTGTGTAACACGATGAACAAGGTATCTATTGAAATCAAGGCTAGAATCTTTGGGTGGAATGTTAGAATCAAAGATCTAGAGGATGACCTGAAGAATAAAGAGGAAGAACTAGCTGCAAGGGCCAAGGAGCTTAGCTAGGAGAAACTAATCAGCACCCAGTTGTAGCGTGAGATAAAAGATGAGAAGGCCAAGGTGGGTGTGGTATGCAAGGTGGAGGATATAAATGATGCTATAGTATTGAAGCATCTGGACCTAGCACCCTTCGCGTATAAGTACGGATATTATTTAGGATGCCTAGAGGATTTAACAAGAGTCCTCACCATGGAAAGGTGGCCGTTAGCCTTGGAATCTACAGAAGAAGTGGCTGTGTGCTTGGAGAAGGAAGATAAATTGAAGGTCATGGCATTTGTAGTAGAGTACATCAAGGTTATTGCTGATATAAAAGTCACTTCCCAGACTGCTGAGGCAATAAATGATAATTGAATGGATAGAGAAAAAAATAAAGGGAATAGGGTAGAAAGGGAAAAAATATTGCCAAGGTCAAAAGAAAGTCCGAAGGCATTGAAGCCTTAAGGGGTTCAATTAAAAACTGGTTGAAGGAACTGTACCTACAGATTATGTGGAGAATGGATGCGTTGGATGATGTGGGAAAAGAGTTAGAGAAAATTTCTAACACCATAAGCACATGAGGAAATGGGCTACGTTTTGATGAGGTGAGCACCCTGGTTGGTGACCTATATCAGAAATCGTAAAACGAATTTGATTCCTGGAACAAGTTGGAGGCCAACTTGCAAAAGGATTTTCATAGCATTTTGTAGTGATTCCATCATTCCATATTCTTTTTCCATATTCTTTCATCCCATGATTCTTATCCCATGGTGTAATTCCACCATATTATTTCCTTCCCTGGAGAAGTGTTCTTGTGGACGGAGAATAGGAATAGTGTGGGGTAATTTTGGGCCCCTAAGATATTGGCTAAGTACAAAAGGGTACATAGGCACACAAGGCCTAGTTGAAGAAAAGTATGCAAGGATAAAGTGTGCAGGGTAGGGTTTAGAGAAGGTTTTAAGGAAACCTATGGCACACACGTAGACAGAACCAAGGGTTCGAGACTTAGCCATTTTTGTGTTATAGTAGAACACGTAAAAATCATGACCCAACTGCACATGTGGAGTGGATAAGGTGCCAGCCTGGTGACAGGGTGGCCTAGGAAGGAGCATACTTGCGGTAGAAGCTTCTAGTAGCTCATCATGGTAAAAGATGGAAAGCTCATGCCTAGGGGAGCATACTTGCATGGAGGACCACATTCAGACACTTGGTATCAGATCTAAGGCCATTAGAGGATGAGTTGGTATCCTAGAAATCCTATATATACAAGCACCTATAGAAGGAAAAACAAAAACTAGATAGTGGGTGAATCTCTGTAGAAATATTGCAAGAACTCTATTAGCTTGGGAAATTATTCTTAGGGAAGGATGTATCAAGGGTATGGGGCTATACATTTCTTTTGTGAGCCTAGTCATATGAGTCCAGATATAATGCATGACTACAGTCTGCTTCTCTATAACATTTTGTAATGACTCCATGAATATAATGAGGTTACTAGTTTACAATGAATATGAACATTGATGATTCTAATGCATACATCTTTCTCTGAATTCCTTTGAATTTATATTTATGACTAAGTATGAGTGTTTGTAAAAATTCTTTCTATTTTGGTATAAGTTATCCAATATGTTAAGCATTTTCTATCTAGAATGGCTACAAGGATCTAGAAGTTGTTCTGAGCTCTATGATGCTTGTATGTTTTACTCCTTTCAAAACCCTTGAATATGGATAATAGATGATGCTTCCCACTAAAATCAAATAAAAGAGAGACTAGGATCCCACGCGTGCCTTGAATGAGCACCCAGATCCACCTGGGTGATAGGCCGGTGTGCATGGGGTACCTTTCTTTTGTGATAAGGGTAAAAATGACTACAAGGAGTTGGCGGCTGATCTCATTCAAGCTTTCGAGTATCAGAATATGAAGCCATCGATGGATAAAGCATTGTAATTAATCAAGTGCCTTATGATGGGAGATAGTGCTATGCTACTAGAGTATTTGGGTGATCCTTATTTGGAGATGCACCTCAATGAATAATAATTAGAGTAAGTACAACTTGAGTGTGCATGCATGGAAAAAGAAAAAGGATAAATGGTCTATGTAGTAGACATTGAAGACATGGAAAGTTTAGATGTTAACCATTTTGAAGGTATGCACAAAGTCATAGATCACTTTGATGAGTGAGAACACACCTACTATGAGGTATTGAGAAGAAAGAAGGTTAACATTGGGACAGAGACAAAACCTAAGGAAGTTATCATTGTGGACTATAGGTTGGAAAAAGAAGTTTTGAAGGTCATTGATCTTGCATGAGTTTCAAGATTTTTTCCCTCATGGGTAACATGAACTCAAAAGCATCCACCATTCCTTGGGGGATATGAACATCAAGTTGAAGGAAGGTGCGTGCCCAATTCGGTAGAGGCCTTATCGAATGAATCTGAATTTGCGCGTATGGGTCAAGAAGCAAATAGACAAGATGATAGAATTTGGTATCATTGAGGTCATGGAGGAATCAGAATGGATAATCCCAATGGTCATCAGTATCAAGAAGAATGGGAGGATAAGGATATTTATGGACTATAGGGACTTGAATGCAGTATGTGTCATCGATCCTTTTCCAACCCCCTTTATTGAAGATATTTTGAAGGGAGTAGCCGAGCGCAAGATCTACTCTTTCATGGATATGTTCTCGGGTATCACCAAGTCGATTCGCAAAGGAAGACCATAGAAAGAAATTTTTTTCCACCGAATGGATAATTTTTCCCTACACAGTTATGGCTTTTGGATTAAATAATTCACCTATTGTGTTCTTGTGCATCGTGGTACAAGAATTTTAGGACTTCATCCATAAATTTATTCAAGTTTACATGGATGACTAGACTATGTATGGGTTGGTAAAAGACCATTGTGACAATTTGAGGCTAATGTTTGAGAGATGTTGGTAGTTGAGGATATCCATCAAAATTAAGAAATGTGTCTTTGCTACTCCATTTGGGACCCTGTTAGGACATATTATATGTAAAGAAGGCTTACTAGTGGATCCTACCAAAGTTGCAGTTATTGTGGGATTAGGGGATCCTACTAGTCAAAGTGTAGTGCACAAATTCCTTGGGCATACGAGGTACTACAAGAAATTCATCAAGGGGTATGCCAAGATCGCCACACCTTTGGAAGAATTGCTAAAACATAAGAGTTCCTTTCATTAGGGAGAGGCGCAACAAAGAGAATTTGACACTTTGAAGGATATACTTGTCATTGCACCCATACTACATTTTCCTTCTTCGAATAAGCCATTCCATGTGCATGTTGATGCCTCAGGGAAAACCATGGGAGCATTATTGATACAACCTGACGTGGGGATTATTCATCAACCCTTGTGTTTTTTCCCAGTATAAAGTTGACACTAGTAGAGAAAAATTACACAACTACTGAGCGTGAGGCACTTTTAATGATCTACGTGATGCACAAGTTCAGACAGTATCTATTGGTAACAACATTTATATTCTACAAGGACCATATGGCATTGAAGTAATTAGTCAACAATCCCATTTTGCAAGGGCGCATATGTCGTTGGGTCCTGTTATTTCAAGAATTTGAGTTTTTGGTTGTAGTAAAACTAGGAAAGAGTAATTCAGGACCTAAACACTTATCAAAGATTAACTCAGGAGAGGACGTGCAAAGCATTGAGGATACCATGTCGGATGCACTACTATTTAGGTTGTGGTGTGCACCCTTAGAATTGGAAGATATCACAGTATTCTTGAATTTTGGTGTGGCACTTTGGAAAAAATGAAGTCTCTAGAGAGAAAACCATTAACAATACACACCGCACCCTACATGTTGATTAGTGGAGATTTGTATAATTTAAGATGTGATGAGGTTTTTCGTTGATGCATATTGGAATATGAGCGCGTGATAATTATGGAGGAAACACATGGTGGGATTGCATGAGGAAACTATGTAGGAAATACTACCACATAGAATATTCCTCTTATAGGGATTTGGTGGGAAACCATCTACCAGGATTGTATTGAGTTTTGTAAGGCCTATGACCATTACTAGCACCTTGGTAAGCCTGGAAAGAGGGATGAAATGACCTTGAAACCAATAGTCAAGACTGAACCATTTGAAAAATGGGAAATCAACTTTGTAGGGACAATTTTTCTAGCCGTGCGAAGGACCTGGTTCATGGTATATGATTACTTGACTTTGATTACTTGACTTGATGGGAAGAGGTAGTGCCTACAAAGGATTACACTGCAACGACAACTACTATATTTTTATGGGAAAACATAATCAAAAGGTATGGTTGTCCTTTAAGATTAACAAGTGATAGGGGTACACATTTTCTCAATGAAAGTCGGAAAGCTTCGCTAGCATAATTTATGGTGGCCCATCACAAGACTACCCCTTATCACCCTCAAGAAAATGGAACTGCTGAGACATTTAACAAAATACTAAGTCACACGTTGACTAAGATTTGTGACATCGGAAGACAAGATTGGGATGACAATGTATCAACTGTTTTATGGGCATACATTGTTGGAACGTAATGATTAAGTGGTCTTGCCAACCCTTAATGTATATGCTTCCATCACTAATACATAGGTTAATATTTAATAATATGAAATATTTCTATTTCTATTATTAAATATGCTAACCTAGGTATATATTTTAAGTTAAATATTTAATATCATGAAATGATTATATTTCTAATATTAAATATTATAAACCTAGGTGTATGTGTCAACCATTTTAGGTTGAAAAGGTGGGTCGGGAGACATACCCGATCACCTTATATAAAAAGGACTTTAGGTCCTCATTTGATATATTCAGAAATATATCAAAGGTGTGTAAATCAAGTGATTTGGTTTTACCCTTGGTAAATAGGGTTTCAAAGGAGGAGGTGATCTTACTGGATGTAAAATAAGTTCTCTGAAGTAAAAGGTTATTTTCAAAGTGGTTTTACCCTTTTGGGGTTTTCCACTATAAATATTGTGTCACATGTGTTATTTATTTCTTGTACGTATTTCTTTATTTACTTATGTTATGATATAATCTTTATTTAAATATATATTGTAACATTATGTAATATGTAAGTTGATTAAATCTGTATTTGTTAGAATCCTCAAATTGTAATATGGTAATGAGAGAGGTAAATTAAAGAAATTAAGAACAAATGTTGTGTATTTTATTTATTTAATTTTTATGGGTTTTTTCAACCAACCCGAAAGGGTATTTAAAAGTATCAAGTCCCCTTATTTTTTCCCCAATTTATTTTGGCATTACATTTGTGCAATTAAACTCTCGGTAATTTTAGGATTTTTTAATTTTAAATCCCTATTTTTTCAAGCGGGGAGATGTAATATGATATGATTCTTAATTTCACTTACATTTTATAAACTATATGGAATTAATGTTTGTTTGGAGATTGATATGTGCATAGGTGAAAGGGGCTTCAAATATTTACTTGTGTGAAAATCACATACAGAAAAGGAAAGGATTTATTACTATATGAAATAATTTTCATGTTTTCTATACTTTGAAATATTTTCGGGTTAAATATTTTGAAGGTAAATTCATACCCGTGTTCTTTGGACCCTCTAAAAGGATTCAAATTGAAAAATATAGTTAATAGTTAATCTATATCTATATCCTATATAATTTGAAAACTATATTATTATTTTTAAATAAAAATATATATAATATAGAATAAGGTTTATATAATAATTTATATAAACATCATATTATAGTTTTGAATAAAAACTATATATTAAAAGTCTTAAACCATATTAAAATTACATGGGATCGAGGGAAGAGTCAACATACTATATTCTAAGCCTAAGTTTAAATCATGTTTAAACTTAACTTATAAATCTAGTCATATATAGTTTTTTTAAAAAAGAAACAAACCTAAGTTTGAATCATATTTTATATATATGGTTAGTTTAAACTACTTAAAATATAAATATTATTAGATTTGGTTTATATATGTTTAAAAAAATATAAGTGCTTACTTTTTTTTAGTAAGGGCCCGTGTTTATTACTTGGCCATGAAGGGATTAATTTTTAAATCTTAATACTTATCAAATAAAACATAACATGTGTCCTTAACCATTTATATTATCCATGTAAGGGGGCGGCCCCATTCATTTATATCTTATAGTTTATTAAAAAATATATAAATAAACCTATTTAAAGGTTTTCTTTTATATAAGAGTGGGAGTGAAGAATAAAATGAGATAATATCTCAGGTATAAATATGGAACTCTCAAGTATAAATGGAGAATTAAAAAAAGGGTTAGTTTATTGGTGGCCCACGTGAAGTGTGGTAAATATTTATTAAAATATTGGTAGTTATAGCCGCATAAAAGTTTTAAAATTTTAACTTGCAGGAATTATACAAAATATTTTGCAATATTTTCATAGTTTTAAATGTGTGCGGGGTAAAATTAAGAGTAAATGAAGGGAGAAGACAAGGTTCATGAAAATAGAGATTTCAATTTATTTCATTGGTCGGGTGAAATTACTTGTCTCATCCGTGAAATATGTAAGTTAATCTATACTCTCATAAATATACTTGCACTTGGTAAATTTTTTTAACTGGTCTATGTCCTTTAAACCCTTTTAATAAGGGTTATGTGTTTTTAATATAAAAAAATAATATACTATAGTTTATAATTTTTATGAACTATATATTTTTTTTACATTCTATAAACTATATACCTTTATTTTTTTTTTAAAGTGTATATATTTTTACATTATAAATTATAAATTATAATAGGTTATTATAATGTATTAAAATATAACCTCCCTAATATTATATAGAAGAAGAAATTATTGAATTTCGCATTCTAGAAATACATAAGTTTTAGCTTCATTAAATTTGACGATCAAATGACCATCATAGTAGACTAAACATACAACAATATGACGGTCATTTAGACATCAAATTTAACCTCATAAAGGTTACAGAAACTTTCATTTAGTTAAAATTAACAATCAAATAACCGTCATGATAGACCAAAAATAAGTCATTATGACGATCATTTAAATGCCAAATTTAAGCTAGCCGTATTTTTGTCTACATTAATTTTTTCAGAAATTTAAAGTTGTTATGCATTCTTAGGGGTCTCTTCTTCACTTATATATGGTCGGAAATATTTTTTATATAGATCTGGGGTATAATGCAGATCCCTTTATATTGTGGGTTATTATTTTGATCATGAGAGATTAATTAGTATGCATTGTAATGATAAAATTAGTTATGATCAAATAGTTTCTTTAGATCTATAAAATTTAGATCTGACTCTATTAAAAGTGTTGTTTCTATTATCGATAAATATGTATCTAAATCTATGGTACATTGTATATTATAATGGGGTGTGTTTTACAAGTTTATGAAAATAATGGCATCCAGCTATTTTTGTCTTAACAAAACCCAGATCCTGAATAAAACCAACTACAACATTTAGGTCAAAACAAAATTTATGGCGAGGAAACTCTATACTGATTGTTTCTGGATCTAAGGTTGCTCTCACTGGTCATCAAACAATTATAGATAACATAAATACATTCTTGCAACGAATGTAAGATGCTCTTTCTATGATTCTATGTAATGTGAATGATGAGTACCTTTTACACATTGGTGATATTGAACATCCGAAAGAGGTATGAAAACAACTAGAATCCATGCATGAATGATACTTGGTATATCAAGGATAGTAATGAGAGTATAATCGCTAAAAGAATTCAAAGAAATAGTCTATATATTTTTATGATTTCTCTTCTACATCTTGTTTTATATCTCAGAGTTTGAATAATTCAAAACTATGGCATGAAAGGTTAGGACATGTTAATTATCGAAGCTTATATGAAATGTATAGATATAATCTAGTGAAAGGTTTACATGTGTTGTCTTCTTCTCTTGAAGTTACTTCATTAAATGCTTCTAAATTATGGTTTTGATTTTAATTTAGTAAATGGTCATGATGATGTTTTAATGCTATAGATGTTTCTAGAACTCTTATCTTCCTTGATAAGAAATCAAATTGGACTCAATCTATGTTAGAAAGTTCAAATCCTATTAACCTTAAAAAAATGACTAGAATCCATCATATGTACCATGTATTAATTACCTTGTATGAACCTGGGCCGTGAAGTATTATAGGGTCTAGGTAGATATACAAAGTAAAATATAATGTTGATGGTAGTATTAAAAAACATAAAACTAGACTTGTTGTTAGTGGTTTCACTTAGAAACCTGGTATTGATTATATTGAGACATTTCCTTTAGCTAAAATGAGTAGTGTTAGGTCCTTATTTGCAATTGCCACTCAATTTGGATGGGAAATCCACCAAATGGATAGGAAAAATAATTTTTTGAATTACAATTTAAAAGAAGAACTTTACATGTTTCAACATAAAGGATTGAAGAAACTGGTAAAGAAAACTATGTTTGTAAGTTGAGAAATTCTTGTGTGGTTTAAAACAAGTTCTTAGAGCTTGGTATTAAAAAATTGTTTCCTTCTTTAAACTGTTAGGTTTTGTTAATTGTTCTTCTAACAATGATATATTCTTTAAGCAATAAGGCTTGCATATTATCATTACATGTATATATGTTGATGATTTAATTATGTCTGGTGACAATTCTGATTTAATTCATAGGATTAAATAAAAATTGAAAGCAAAGACTTTGAAATGAATGAGTCGGGTCTCTTACATCATGTTATTTGTATGATTGTATTTCACTCTATTGTTATATTTCAAAACACAATATGTAACCATTGTATTAAAAAAGTTTCTTATGATTGATTGTAAACCATTTTCTACTTCAATGGAAGTTGGAATAAATATTGATCCTAAATCTGCGTATGAAAAAGGTTGATTCTATTTTATATAGGTTGTTAGTTGATAGTTTGATTTATCTAACTATAATTAGATCAGATATTTCTTATACGGTGGGAATTACTTCAAGGTTTATGATTGAAATTTTTTAGAGATCATTAAAATTTTGTAAAAAGAATTTTTAGATATTTGAAAGGAACAATCAATTATGGGTTGCATTACAATAAGAATGAAAATGTTATCTTATATGGATTTTATAATTCTAACCATATTGACGTTGTGGTATAAAATATACTAGATATTTGTTCAAATTTTTTTGTGTAGGAACCATTACTTAGAACAAAAAATACAATAAACAGTCTCCATTTATTCTACTGAGGCAGAGAAGTATAATGGAAGAAGTAAAGAAGCCATGTGGTTGCAACGGATGTTGGTATAGATACACATGGAAGCTAAAGGAAGTATTTCTCTTATATGTGGTGGTTAGAGTTGTATTACTCTTGATTAAGAATTCAGTTCAACATCAGAGGACAAAGAACATTGAGATACATATATGCTTCACCCGTGAGAATGTGTAAAGTGATGAGATAAATCTCAAGTTCATGTTGACTGAAGAGCATGTTGCTGACATCTTCACAAAGTCCCTGAGTGTTGCAAAATTTTGTCACTTTCATGAAAATCTTGGATTGTCAGAGTTTCCATTGAGGGGGAGTGTGCATGACAATGTCACCTCCTAATGGAACTTAGTTTTTGTAAAAATACCTTCGGGAAAGTGTAAAATACCTTTGGGCATGTATACCTCCTCGAATTATTTTTTAGAAAGAAGTGTAGAAAGATCTTAAAGATGATTTTCAGTAAACTATTTAGTCTATTGAGTTTATTGGTAAACATCCAAAGACAAACATATTATTAAGGAGGTCCTTGGCTGTAAAAGGCTCCTATATGCTTGAGTTCAATAACCTTTTATGAGAGCATGTAAAACTCACAAATCATACTTAGCCACTGATCATGGGATGATCTTTGGGATTCCAAATCCTTTTGTACCAAAAGGTAATTTGAGTATGATGAATATGTTATAATTCCTTCAACTCATATGCTAGCCTAAAACCTTTATGGTTTAAGGATTGTAAATCCTGTAGTGTATCACGGACAAGTAATCTATTGACATATGTTATATTATCCCACATAACATTAAGGGGAAGTGTTGAAACATAATGATTAAGTGGTCTAGCCAACCCTTAATGTATATGGGTCCATCACTAATATAAAAGTTAATATTTAATAATATGAAATATTTATATTTCTATTATTAAATATACTAACCTAGGTATATACTTTAAGTTAAATATTTAATATCATGAAATGATTATATTTCTAATATTAAATATTATAAACCTAGGTGTATGTGTCAACCATTTTAGGTTGAAAAGGTGGGTTGGGAGGAGACATACCCAATCACCTTATATAAAAATCAATTCAGTCCTCATTTTATATTTTCAGAAATATATCAAAGGTGTGTAAATAAAGAGATTTGGTTTTACCCTTAGTAAATAGGGTTTCAAAGGATGAGGTTATCTTACTAGATGTAAAATAAGTTCTCTGAAGTAAAAGTTATTTTCAAAGTATTTTTACCCTATTGGGGTTTTCCACTATAAATACCGTGTCACTTGTGTTATTTATTTCCTGTAAGTATTTCTTTATTTACTTATGTTATGATGTAATCTTTATTTAAATATATATTGTAACATTATGTAATATGTAAGTTGATTAAATACGTATTTGTTAGAATCCTAAAATTCTAACATACATGACAACCTACAAGAGGTTAAACAAAGCCACACTGTTTACATTGGTTTTTAGCGTGAAGGTTGTTTTACTAGTTGAATTCATGTTACCATCAACTTTGTGTATAATGCATTTGTAGGGTTAGATGATGAAAAAGCACTAGAAGAGAAGATTGATAAGTTTATGCAGTTAGACGAAAGGTGATTAGTTGATAGATGGAGTCGGAAGATAGAGGAAGAATGATAAAAATAATGGCATGATCATCACATCAATAAAAAGTAGTCTAAGGTTGGGCGGATGGTGTTGTTGTATGATTCCAAGTATTTGTGCCATCCTAAGAAGTTGAAATTCCATCGGTTGGGACCTTATATCATCTCTTACATCCTTGATTTAGGAGATTTCATGTTATAAGTGCTAGATGAGATGAGATAACTAGGTCATTTAAATGGGAGTAGGCTGAATCCCTACTATAAGTAAGTCTTCTTAGTGTTTGTAAATAAGGCAGTATTGCTTTTTCTTTTCTTCTATTTCACCTTGTGCTCTGGTAACCACATTATTTTCTAAAGTTGTGTATGTGTAGAGGACCACACATCTATTTTAGTATGGGTTGGAGTAATGTAAAGCAAAGTATAATCCATTAGTAAAGGTTGAGTGGCCCAATAGAAGGAAGCATGTAAGATTGAGAAAGTGCGTGGGGAAATGGTGGATAATTAATTATGGTGTCAAGAATGCTATAACAAAGACTACGTATAAATGATGAAGACCACGGGAATAACATGAGGTAGGAGAGGGAAAAAATTAGGTAGAAGACGGTAGAAGTGCATTCGATGTTGTAGACACGCGCATACGAGTCTTCTGTTAGATTGTATTTTTGCACACCGAGAAGGTTGTAGAAGTTTTTTTGTGTAGGATTGGGTGTGTGGGAAAGGGCGCTTAAGGTTGGATTAGTGAAAAATAGCATTTAATGTTAAGTACCTTGGTTGGTGGTATAGTATTTATTTCTAGGGGAGGAAAAACTATAAATATGAGTTCGGGAAAGTCATTATTCTACCTTGTTATTACAAAATTGAAGCGCTCTTGTGAACTAGGGAATCTAGAGAAATTTGTACAAAAGCATAAGAATCCTATAAATCTAAGTGTGTGACCAGAGTGGATTTGTAAACCCAGAGGAAGGAGTACATGGGCATGAGAAAATTTGTTTGAAGTGTGTCGTCTTGTGGAAGGTTTTCCTAGTTAGGGTTTGATAACTAGGGCACATATATAGAAGGATTTATTCTAGGAGTCAAGTTTCGAGATTGAGTAGAGAAATGAGTTTTAAATCTTAAACCGGAAAGAAGAAGGACACCAAAGAAGGTGACATTTTCACTAAAGAAACAAAAGGACAAGGGAAAAGGGAAAAAACTACTAACATTGCAAGCTTTAATGAGGAATGGTATGACGAAATTTAGTACCCAGGATGGAGTGTTTCTAGGAAATGAGTCGGTGTCACACTTAAGATAGATGACTTCGAGAAATTACAACCATAACATGAGCACTAGAGAGAAAAAAATGGTGCTTTGGAGCTGGTTCCTTCAACAAATAAGAGGACACCAGATGGAATGTCAATTTATAGAGACAAGGTGAAAGTAAAGTTGGAAAAGGTAGGGCTATTGCAACGTTTTGAGCTACCTTATTTTGGTAATCCCGAGTGACTATATCAATGGTTGATGTTACATGTGCATGAAGACCATTTCTACTTTGCAAACCACAAGATGCACATAAAATTGAAGTTGATATCCAAGTTCACTAGCCTGAATTGTGAAGGGGAATCCATAGATGACGATTTGAGTGATAAGGAGGCTATCAAGGAAACAATAGTAGCTTATGACTACAAAAAGGGTTCACGGTACTTTGACATCGCAAAAATTCTAGACCATGTTATGAGGATGGTCATACGCTTGGTCACTAAGATTGATGATCAAGAAAGATGGATGCAAGTGAACAAGGCATGGTTGAATGTATGCCAGAAAATATCATAAGGGACCATCTAAAACTTATTTTCCTTTATTACGGATGAAATCATAACAGTGTCTTTGGAAGGAGAGAAAGTATTATTCAGAAACATCCTCCTCACCATCGTATTCTCAAATATTAGAGTACCATATGGGCCAGAAAAGTTTTTTGGGAGTATTCAGAAGAGAAATCCTTGTCTGCAAAAAGGTTTGAGAAGTATATTTATGAAACCATGATGGTCACTCATAAGGAATGCCTAGAGAAGTGGTAAAAATGAATGTGTGATGCATTTGGGTTTGAGTGGAGGATCCCAGAGTAGTTTCTTGCACTCGTGGATGGAGAATCAAAGTTTGTAGTTTGCCAACATTTCTACATTTGTAGGTTTACTTTGAAAAATAGGACTAAAATCCCATGGTACAAGCTAACTTTCTCCTTCACCACGTAATACTTCCATTAGGGGTTAACCAGTTCAAGGAGAAAAAAAGGCTAAGGTTCGACCTTGGTGAGGTGGACCAGGACCACCGCGAGATGTGCCAAAAGTTTGTATACCCTAAGAAGTGTGCATATGTGGAGAATTATGTCTCCCATGAAGTACAAATGATGAATCCAATAACGTTGGTGATTGTTGGAAGGGATGCAATGAGGGTATATATACACATAAGGCCTAAGTTTGAGAAATTTTCCTATCTTGAGAGTGATGTCTCCATTCTAGAAGACTCCATAGGTCTGAAAAAGGTTGTGCCTTGACAAAGAGGGAAAGAGAAGAGGTGCATGAGAAAAATCCAGCAAGTGTGTGTTGGCGAGGAAATTTTTAGGTGGACAAACTTGTGGATTCCTTTCAAATGCTCTAGGAATCTAAGTCCCTCTACTTATCTAGTGTAACTTCCATATATGCATGCACATGAAAATATGGATCTCTGTGGTGGCCTTTCGGTGGAAATCTAACAGGGCACTTCACTAACCATGGAAATGCTTCCAGTTATCTACAACGGGGGAATTTGATATGAAGGTGGGAAAGGGGGTGAGAAGAGAGGTAGGAGAACTAATGTTGTAGGTAGAAAATCAGATTCCTACATGCACTAGTTAGAAATTTCAACACATGCATTCATGAGAAGAAACAACTCTGCAAATGGAAACAAGATGAGATAATATTGTGAACTCAAAGTTTCTAAAATCTCCTCATCAAAGAGGATATAAAATCCTTATTCTTATATTGATTCTTAAACATAAGTTGTACATAATGAGGGAATGGAGGAAGTTAGAATAAAATGGCTATATCCTTTTCTTTCTCTAGTACAATGCACTCTTGAGTTTAGAAGATCAATTTCCATCCCTGTATAATGGCATGAAGAAGCCATTAAATATCCACCAAGAAATGGTTACAACTTCTTCTTTATTGGCAAGAAACAGTTTACAATTTCTTTTCAATCAAGATTCACAAAGAAATGCCAATGGTGAGAAAAACCAAAATTTTCATAATGTATTTATTACAATCATTTTGCAACTTTGAATTTAAACTCTTCATCTTTCCTTTGAAGCTTTAAACCAGAGTTGTCCACGTGGGAGAAATTTACTGGAGCGGGCGTGGAGGATGCCTTTTGCATTTTGTGACTTTATAAAGATTTGGCATTTTGGAACATTTTGGCCCGCTCACCTGGTTTTGATATGGTCTTGACACGTGGCCTCACTTGATTGGAGATAGAGTCGCAGGCCACTTTTAGAATTTTACATTTTTTCACTGTGGGCTCAAAACAAAAATTTTCTCTGCAGCCTGCCTCCTTGCTTTGACCTTCAATGCGGGCTTAATATTTTATTTTCTCCCTTATAACATGATCGGGGTTGCAGGTCACTTTATGCCTTTTAGCCCTTTTGGAAATAAGGCTCAAAAACTCAAATCACCCCGACGATCCGCCTCCCCGCTTTGACTCTTTTGGTGCGGGCTCGACATTTGAATTTTTCCTCATAGTATGATCGGGGCTGCGGGTCACTTTATGAATTTTATCCCTTTTTTACAAAGAGGCTCAAAAACACAAATTTCTCTACCGACCCACTTTGACTTTCCAACGGCATGCTCAAGATTTGACTTTTCCTTCATGCTTGGCAGGGGGCTACGGGTCACTTTTTAACTTTACACCTTTTTACAAAGAGGCTCAAAAACACAAATTTCTCTTGACCCATTTCCAATTAGATATGTCCATGTACCCATGGATAATGGAGCCAAAATTTGATGGGGAAGAAAACATCCGCCATTCACGACTGTGGAAAAATGCAAAGAAGAAGAAAACTCCACCATTTCGCACCCGATTTTCAAATTTCTTTCATGAACCAAGGGATTGAAAACAATACAAGGTTCGAAAATCCATGGCCATAGAAATATTGACAATTTCATTCAAATGAGGACAACAATAGAATTTTCATGGGTCTAGACAGGAAAATAGGAAATTTATCAAAACGTGCAGACTAAAGAGTTTAGACAATGTTAAAGCATGAATTTCTCTACCTTTTCAGACTTCCAACTTTATGTGAACACATCTGGAGGGCGTGAGCTCAAAATATTTTAATTTGAATTAGAAAATGAGGGGGGGATTTTTAGGGCAACAACAACAGCTGACTCTAGCTTGGGGATATGACATGGACTGAGCATAGTAAAGACATGACATGGGAATCTAGAATCTCAATCTCTAGACCCTGTAATTCGTTGACTAGTGCCTTATCCATTGGGCCTTGCAGAGTCATGAAAAATTTGAGAAATAAATATTAGAAGAAGGAAACACACATACACACAATGGGAAGGAAACACATGGCACACAACAGAAGGGGAAACAAAACCACACAATGGAAAGGGAAACACTCCTAACAATCACCTATGGTATAAGGAAGGGGACAACCTGCTTTCACTGATGATACAATTTCAAGTATTGCCCGATCTAAGGCAATTCCAGTGGTGTTTCATTCAAATATGAGAGAAGTAAAGTGTTCTCACCGCAAGCTTCATGAATCTGGAATGGGCCAATCCATGATGAATAAAAATTTTCATGGCTACCTTTTGGTTCTCTTCTCTTGTCCCATAACAAGATGAAGTCTTCAAATTTTCATTCTCTTTCCTTGGCCTTCTTATAAAAAATATTCTTTACTTTCAATTGGTACTCCTTAATGCGATCCACCACTTGGAGTCTATTTTCTTCTAGCTTCTCAAGAAAGAGTATCCTCTTGTTAATGGAATCCTTGTATTGACCATATTCTATTTCTGTAGCAGCTTGAGAGCTGGCATCTTGATCGTGAGAGGGATTTTTGCTTCGAATCCATACAACATTTGGAATGGTGACATACCTATTACCTTCTTGGGAGTGATCCTATTCACCCACAATGCTTCCTATAACCTTTTGTGCCAATTCCTTTTATTCTCATCTACAAGCTTGCAAAAAATGGTCATAATGTTCTTGTTGCTTGATTCATCATGTCCCTTTCCTTGTGGATAGTAGTCAAAATAATGAGCTAGGGAGATTTTGTAGCTATATAAAAACTCGGTTAGCTCTCTTAAAGAGAAATAGGTAGCATTATCTGCTACAATCTTCTATTTCATTATGAAATATACTATGATATTCTCCTTGATGAAGTTGTATACTATTTCAGTGTTGGTGTGTTTGGCCGGAATGGCTTCCACCCATTTGGTAAAGTAGTTTGTTGTTATGAGTACATAGGTGTGCCCCATGCTTGAGTGAGGGTTCAGAACACCACTGTTGAAATGGTTCTTCAATAACCACAAGCTTGAGTGGTAATGTAGTGAGTTGTGGTCTTCAAACGAACTGTTGGCATGCTTTGCATTTAAAAACCCAATCTCAAGCGTCTGCAAAGATGGTGGGCCAATAATACCTTCCTCAGAGGATCTTGCGTGTAGTGACCATTGCTAAAATATGTCTAGCACATGCTTGGTCATGGTATGCTTCAAGAAAATTTTCTTGTTTCTCTTTATCTACACACCTTAGGAAATAACCATCCATGCCTCTTGTGTAAAGCACATGATTACAAATTACAAATGTAGTTTCCTTCATCTTGAGTGTTCTCCTTTGTTTGAATCAAGATGGGAAGGGAATTCTCCATAAGTCAGGTAATAGGCAATATCAACATGCCACTCATCAGTAGTGGTGACAAATAGAACCTGTGGGTTGTCTTCTAAACAAGTTGAGCAAGCACAGTTTGCTTTGCCATGTTGAACTTTGAGTGTTTCATCTTCAGCAATCAACTTGCACAAGACATTTCCCCTTACCAGATTGGAGGGTCGAATCCCCAAGTCATATTCTTAAGTCTTTTCAATCTAATTTCCTCTCTTAGCTTCGGGATCTTGCTATGTCAAGATGGATTTGATTGCACTGTTGGGGACCATCACCACAGTATGGGAATTGAGGATGTAAAACCTAAAGTTTTTTATAGCCTTGGCCACTGCAAAATCATGCTTCTCCAATTGGCTGTATTTTAACTCATTATTTTTCAAAGGACAACTCATGAAAGAAATAGGTGCTTCCACGCCTTCATCATTTTTCTAAATGAGAACAGAGAGAGTGTATGTTCTAATGCATAACAATACATGATGAATTATTTGTTAAAATCTAGAGATACAAGAGTCAGAGCCTTGGCAATGGATTTATTGATCTCTTCGAATGTTGCCTTCCCTTCATTGTTCCATTTGAAGTTTTCTTGTGGTTTCATCATGGAAGTGATGTGCTTCATCAACTCAAGCAAACTTAGGCACAAAATGACAAAGAAAGTTCACCTTTCTAAAGAATGAATGAACTCCTTTCTTGCTTGTGGGTAGGGATAATGCTTGAATGGATCTAACCCTCTTAGGATCAATGTGTGCTCCATGTTTGTTCACAATGTGCCCCAATAACTTGCCTTCTGTGACTCCAAAAATGCACTTTTTGGATTTAGTGATATGCCATGTTTCCTACACCTTGCAAGTACTTGTTCCAAGTGATAGATATGATCTCCCTCTTCTTTGAAAATACTATGAGATCATCAAGATATATGACAATGTAATGCTTTAGATATTTGAAGGCCAAATCCATCACCCTTTGGAATGTAGCTCCTGCATTGATTAGGCTAAAAGGCATTTTGTTGTAGGAAAAATTTCCCCAAGGTGTTGTAAAGGATATCTTGGTGCGGTCCTCCTCTGCCAATTTGATTTGATTATATCCTGAGAATCCATCAAGTAATGAAAGAATTTCAGATCTAGTGACTTCTTACAGGATATGGTCCATGATAGGAAGAGGATAATTGTCCTTCAGTGATGCCTGGTTCAGGTTACGAAAATCTACACATATCCTTATTTCACCATTCTTCTTCCACACTGGCACAATGTTTGCCACCCATGTTGAATGGTGGATGGGAAAGATGATCATTACATTAAGCATCTTCATTACCTCCTCCTTGATGGTATCAATAATATTTAGGTTTGCACGAACTTTGTTTCTACCGAAGGTCTTAACACCCTACTTTACAAGAATTGAGTGATGCATTTCCTTTGGCTGGAAGGATTTGAGTTCATTATAAGAGTAGGCCAAGAAATCTAAGTATTTCTTAAGTAATGCAAAAAAACTTCTTTTTCTTGGGTGAGCAACATTTTCCAATATTGAATATCCTTGGCTCCTCCAGGTACCAATGTTTCTTTATCAAAATTATTTGGGCACCGAGAAGATTGATTTTCTTTCTCTTGAATGAATCTTTCATGTTTGTCAAAGAGGTCTTCTAAAGAGACTAGGACTTTGGGAATTTTGTTCCCTTTCAATTTGATTACTCCCTCATCATCAATCCTTTTGATTCCTTCTTTCTCTTCTTTAAGGACTGCTTCTCGGTGTGAATTTTTGCCTCCTTCGAAAAAGAGATTATTGAAATTATCCCTTTGCTCTAAAAAGGCTAGAATTTGGTTATCATCATTGAAGACTTGCCAATGATTTGCATTGTCTGGTACACTAGGCCTAAATACCATTTCAATGGTCACTTTGTATTTACCAAAAGAAGGATGAGGTGTCACTAGGGAAGCTGAAACTATAAGAGAATCATAATTTTCATTTTATTCCCTTGGAATAGCTTCAATGGAAAATGCATCAAAAGATTCAATGCAGTCCCACACTCTATTTCTGTAATACCGAGTCTTGGATTCTTCACCTGATATTGTTGGCAGACCTACTTTACTATAACCTCTGCATCACCTTGGCATCTCAGTTTCTTAATTCCCATGTCCTCTACTACACTCATACCTAAGAGTAGTGCTTCATACTCTACAATGTTATTTGTATTATCAAATTACAGCTTGTAGGCAAATGGGTACAACTCATTGGAAGGAGAGTACAATACTACACCAGCTCTCGAGCCCACACTAGAATGAATACCATCAAATTCCATTGTCCAAACTTTATCGTCCTCCATGAGAAGTGGAAAGTTCTCCTCTTTTTTTGATGTGAGGAATTAGTTTCCTAGCCCATAATCTTGAAAGAGAATGTTTGCTTTCGGATCATCAGACTTTCATACTATGAACTTCATCTTTCTTACTGGTAGAAACGTCTTCATCTCACCTTTTACTGGGATGGTTGTAGATGACTAATCCATTATTATTTCTCCACTTAGGTCTCTGCAGAAACTCCTAGTCAATAGCATACCAATATATGTTGAGATGTCTCGCTACTAGTATGGTTAAGAGCGCCTTCTTGTCGGAAAATCAGCTACTACTACATGTGCATCTTTGATTCTTCCTACAAATGACACTTGTTTGGATTCCATTGAGTAGCAGGTGTCATTTACCTGGGTCAAGGTGAGGCCTAGAGCATTTGTAACTTTGGCTGGAATCACATTGTATGAGGCTCCAAAATCTCTGATTAAATTATTTAGATGGAAGCCTTTAATGAGGAGTGACAAGTAGAAAGGTTCAACCATATTGGTTTTGGAGGCATTAATGGCTAGCGTGTTTTGGGAAGGTGGTGTGGATGGTGTGGGTAGTAAGACTTTAGAATTGGGACTTGAGGATACAGGGTTACCACCATGAACTGCATTAATGAACTTATCAAATTGGGTATGGTGTGTTTGTAGGTATTCTATTTATGAGAGTTAGACTTTGGTTTTACTTGCATGTTCCACAAAGTCAAATGGGGTTATGGTGAGTGAGGAAGAGGTTTTGGAGATGGAGGAAGATTTAAATGGTAGAGGATTTACTACTTTGGGTGTTGAATTCTCCTTTTTGGGTGTAGCTTTTGATTGAACCTTAGATGTTTTTGTAGGAACAACATTTAAAGGAGAATTGTTCTTAGCAACTTTTGAGCTGGGAGAAGAATTAGATGACTTACTTGGCATAGTAGCATGATCCCTGACAACTAGTGAGTATAGTTTGTATTTGGATGACTCCATAGAAGGTGGTAATGGTGATCCTTTATTGATGATTTTATTTTGAGTGACCTCTGGAGGAGAATCTTCTTTATTATTCTTATCCTTTACCACAACCATTAAGGATGCAACACCTTTCTTGGGTTGTGCATGAGTGAAAATAGAAAATGAGAAACTTAGAGCTTCTTCATCATCTTCATCTTCGTCATCAACATACTCAATTAGGCCATTGTGCATATCAACTTCCTCGACCTCAAGATATTTTTCATAGTCTTCCATATTTTCTTCTTTAGTTTCATCAATTTTTGCTTCCTCTTCTAGATTTTTGGTGTCACAGATGACATTGACTAGTGGTGCTTCAAGAACAAGATAAAGAGGAGGTGGAGCAATCCATGGCCTATCTAGAGGGTTTGGTTTCCTTGAAGCATTCCAAATTGTGATCTGAGATAGCTTCTTCTTTAAGGACACCAAGTCATTTGCTATTTTTTGGAACATTGGATCTGTGGTGATAGAACTTGAATTCTGACCCTTTTTCTTCCCATTTGGGCCTTTCACTTTACCAGACAAGATTAGATCATCATTGATTTCTATTGCATGGTATTGAGCTTCCATTAATGTTCTTGGTTGGGTTATTCTAAGGAAGAAACCTACTTCTGATGGAAAGGCACTGATGAAGAATCTCTTCAAATTATTTTCAGAAGGCACCACATCTTTAGGGATTCTTCTTATCACTCTATTGTATCTTGCTATAAAGTCTCTCATTGACTGAAGGTTTATTTTTTCATTTGTACCAATTGGACCAAGAGATCCTGGAAATATTCCCGGTATTGAACCTATATTTGAATGCAATTCTTATATCTTCCCAACAGGTGATAGACCTCGAGGTAGTATGTAGAGCCATTCGGCAGCCTTTTCTTAAAGTGACTCCATAAAGAGTCATACTGACACATATTTATCCTCAACACCCAACACACCACAAGTAGTGATAAATGCTACTACATGATCTTCAAGGAATTGAGAACCATCCCCTTTGAATTTTGGGAAGTTTTTCTCGAGCCTCTTGGTAGCTCATGGAGTGGTTGAGCAAGATCCAGTGGACTGGTGTTTTCTCCCCATGGTACATTAGGCCTACGGGCCTCATGATCACATTCATGCTCATGATCCCCCATTCTATTTATGTTTCTATTTTCCAACCTTGCTAAGGTTTGAAACCTATTTCTTTGTTCTTTCATTTGCCTCAGCTTGAAGTTTCTCGATTTCTTCCAGTTGAACTCTTATTTCTTCGTCGTCTCTTTCCTCTCTTTCTCTAGCTTCTTCTTTGGTCTCTACATCAGTGAAATCTTCAAGGTTCTCTTTGATGTATGAAAATTCACTGTCCAAAGGATTGGCAACACTCGGAGTTCCTAACGTGGATGGCTTCTTGAGAAGGAGGCCTCTAGATTCTGAGTAGCTCCTATCTCCTTTGAAGTTCCTAAAAAATGGGATCATTTTTTCATCCTTGTCTCTGTTGCCAGGTATATCTTCTATTCGCTAGCTTGAAAATCAATGCTCTTCTTTTTGGTTCTAGAATTTGTCTTTGCCTCACTAATTCATCAGCATGTTCTTCTTTAAGGTCCAAAATTCTTGTGGTAATGAAGTAGTGATTGGCACTTTGTCTATTATGCCATATAGCTTCCCTCAAATATGAAGTAATGTCTTCTTGGATGTGGAAGAGAAATTTGGGTCTTTCAATAGGAGGATTTCCCAAAATATCCATGATTTGAATCCATGTGGCTCATATAGCCATTCAAATTCTAGAAATTTTTTCTTTTTTGAATTTTGAATTTTTGACCTTACGGTCACATTCAGGTGCAAATGCTACTAAATCTACCCCACAGTGGGTGCCAAAAACTATTAGTGAGATGAGATTTTTTGGGTGGAAAAGTTTGTGGATTCCTTGTCAACAGTTTGGGAATCTAAATCCCTCTACTTAACTGGTGTAGCATCCATATATGCATGCACATGAAATGGTGGATTTCTATGTTTGCCTTTCAGCTCGGGATCCAACAGGGCACTCCACTGACCCTGCGGAAAATTCTTGTAGTTATCTACAAGGGGGGAATTTTCTATGAAGGTGGGAAAGGGAGTGAGAAGAGAGGTAGGAGAACTAATGTTGTAGGTAGAAAATTAGATTCCTGCACGCACTAGTTAGAAATTTCAACACATGCATTCATGAGAAGAAACAAATCTGCAAATGGCAACAAGATGAGATAATATTGCAAAGTCAAATTTTCTAAAATATCCTCATCAAAGAGGCTAAAAAATACTTCTTCTTGTATTGATTCTTAAACAGAAGTTGTACATAATGAGGGAATGGAAGAAATTTGAGAATGGAGGAAGTTAGAACAAAATGTCTATCTCCTTTGCTTTCTCTAAGTACAATGTACTCCTAAGTTTACAAGATCAATTACCAGCCTTGTATAATAACATGAAGAAGACATTAAATCTCCTCCAAGAAATGGTTACAAATTCTTCTTTGTTGGCAAGAAATAGTTTACAATTTCTTTTCAATCATTTGCATCTGTTCATATTTTTGATTTGCGAAGAAATGCCAATGGTGAGAAAAACTAGACTTTTCATAATGCAGCCATTACACTCGTTTTGCAACTTTGAATTTAAATTGTTCATATTTCTTTTGAAACTTTAAAAAAAATTCATCCACATGGGAGACATTTACTAGAGTAGGCGTGGAGGATGATTTTTGCATTTTGTGACTTTATAGAGATTTAGAATTTTGGAACTGTTGTTGCGAATCAGCAGCACCCCTAGATGTTGATCATACTTCTAGTTTGACAGTTTTGGACATCCAGTGTGATTGCACAACATTGAATCCTCTCCCCAAGTGTGGGACTTGAAAAATGGGAAAGGAATCTCTAGATTAGAGGCTGGTTCCTCAACTATCCTGATTAGATATATCACTTACAAGTTGTAGAGGTTTAAATTCCTAGTTCCTACCCTAAATTCCAAGGGGAAAAAGATAAGGAATGCAAGAAAATGAAGCTAATGCTAATGAGGTGATGCACCAAAGGAGTTGCAGACACCTGATACTACAATACATACACAATCCATAAGAAAAAATAGCACAAAGCATGCACAAATTGCTCAAAATGTAATGAAAGATCAGGAAAACAATGGTAGATATATGAAAGGATTGAGGGATTTTAATCACAGAGCATATATTAACATTCCAGATCCAATACAATGCATTACAGTGATCAAGAGGAAAAAAGGGGTGTCTGTATTGCATGGAAAGGTAAAAATTTCCACAAATTCTGCTAAAAAGGAAGAAAAAGGGAAGTTGTAGAGCTGAAAAGTGTCTCTTCTTTCAAATATAAACCCACTGGCTTTTTCAAAGTGCAAGCCATGACCCCAGGAGAGAGAAACACGGAAAACATGGGAGATCTTCAACCACTAACCAAAACACAATCAAAATATCATGGGCATCCTTATAGGCCTATCCCCGACATTTTCTCATCATTTGGGAGAGAATGCAAGCCATTCTTCATTAAAAATGGTGGTTGAAACGTCATTTCTGTCCATGACCACGTGCCAGAGGCATTTTTCAATTTTCTCTCTCCAAACTCCATCAAAATGAAAAAATGACCCTAGAATCTTGTAGATAATTTCACCATATTTCCATTGATATAAAGAACGTGAAAAACCGAGCTTTGGATTGAAAGATATGGCCGTTTGAAATTTTAGGGCAAAATAGGGCCAAATCGGATTGGCGAGCAAATTTTTGAAATTTTCCACCCGTTTTGCATTTGGGAAAAATTTCAAAAATCCCCGTGCTCCACCTTTTGGGTGCCACATGGCATGTTTTGATTATGTGCGGGCTTTTAATGCTTCATTTCCATCGTTTTGCCTTTTGGAAAATTTTACAAAAATTCCCGCCGGGCCGATGATCTGAGGACACGTGGCACGTGCTGATTGGGCACGGGCCTGTCCTCCTAAATTTTCCATCACTATTTGATCCTATTTCTTGACTCAGACACGTGGAAAAACCTCATTTGTTGTGGGCCTTTCCCTTCAAATTTTCCATGCGGGCTTGTCTTGTATCTTTTTCTGCCACCGAACATGTGGCAAGATGTGATTGGCTTGCGTTCAGGGGGTGATTTTTTCCTTTGAAATTTCCTTCCTTTTTCCCTTGGGAAAATTTCCAAAATTTCCCTCATCTCCTGCCAGTCCAGGACACATGGTGGCATCTTACTGGATGTGGGGCCTTTCAGGGAAAAATTTCTCATAGAAACTCCACCGGGCCATAACTTCAAAAATACATGGAGTTAGGAGGAAAACTTTACCTTTCTGGAAAGATGAGAAAGAGCTCTATCCAATGGTGCTATTTCTAGAAAGTTTTGAGTGCCTGAAAAGAAAAAAATTATGACTGAGGCACAAGAGAGGGAAGAATGAAAGGAGTTAGCCACAAAATGAGCAATGGGTACATTTTGGCTAACAATTTTGGTGACTTAGAGGGGTCATCTGCCTGCTGGATGAAGTTACCAGTTTCTGAAGAAATCCATTGGGCATGGAGTCATCAAATTCTCTATTTGGTGCCCCAATTGAATAGAACACTGCAAGGAGTAAGATGGAGGGTGGAACATCACCTGATGGAGCAAGGCCTGCAAACACATTTCCAGGAACAGCAAGCAAGTGCCAAAGCACTTAGGGAGAGAAAATCTAATCTACAGCAAAACAATGTGCACAAGCACTTGCAGGAATGAAAACCTAAGCTAATATGTACAAGGTGGAGAACATCCTATAGTAGCAATGCTTTAGATAGATCCAATTGACTGGAATCTATGATTCTTCACCATCCAATGAAGACAATTGGAGAGCATTACTGCCCTTACACTTTTTGACCATGTATGGGCCACTCCAGATGGCATCAAATTTTGAGTGCCTTCCCGGTTTTGATCTATCTGCATCCCATTTTAACACTAGATCTCCAACTTGGAAGGATCTATTCTTGGCCTTTCTATCAAAGGTCTTCTTTATCAAAGTTTGATCCTTCTCCATTGCTTGGAATGCCTGATTTTGATTTCTTGGAGCTCCATCAATTCTGCATATCTAACCTCCATGGGCTCAAACTCCAACAACTCCAACTATTTCATGAGTTCCAATGTTGGCAACTCAAGTGACATGGGTAAGATTGTCTCTCCTCCATAAACAAGCTTGAATGGAGAGTTACCTGTAGATCTCTTGGGAGTTATCCTATCAGCCCATAAGGCTGATTTCAACTTAGTATGCCAAGACCTCTGATTTTCATCAAGAGTCCTCCTAATGATTCTCAAAAAAATATTGTTTGTAGATTCAGCTTGGCCATTACCCCGAGGGTTATAATTTGATGAAGTGCTTAGGTAGATCCCATTCATGATAGCCCATTCAGTTACCTTAGACCCAATGAATGCCAATGCATTATCTGATATTATTGTAGCAGGTATGCCAAATCTGGTTGTTATTCCCTCATAGAAGTCTAGGATGCTAGATTCATTTGCTTCCTTGAGTGCTACTGCTTCAGTCCACTTGGTGAAGTAATCTATGACTGTTAAAATCCATTTGTGCCCTTGGCTTGAATTAGGATTAATGACTCCAATGAAGTCTAAACCCCATTGCATGAATGGCTGGTCAACTAAAATTGGATGCAATGGAAAGGCAGCTAGCCTCTCTTTACCTATGAAGAATGCACAATTCTTGCACCTCTTGATCCATGTAGAACAATCACTAAAAATATTGGGCGAATAATAGTCAGCCCTCATGATCTTTAGAGCTGTCACTCTTGGTGCAAAGTGACCACCAGCTGATCCACCATGGAACTCTTCCAACACCCTATGAATCTGATTTGTACTAATGCATCTCAGCAGCACTCCATTCACATCCCTTTTGAACAAAACACCATCAACAAGGGCATATGGGACAGCCTGCAATCTGAAGTGTCTTCTTTTGGTCTTGTTCATCTCTGGAGGGCATAGACCTATGTTTAGGAAGTGCATTATGTCTTGGGTCCAGCAAGGAGTGAGGACACCATCATTCTCCTCTTGAGTGCTTCCTTGCTCATGGCTATTTTGCAATGCCAAAATAACCTCCTTCTCATTACATGCTTCCTTTTGTTTGCTCAAAATCAGCTACTCACACAATCCTTTTCCTCTAACCAACTTGGTGAATTTTATCTCAATGTCATACTCCATGACATGAGTAATCCAACCTGCTCTCTTTTCATTCAAGTCTTTGTTGAGGAGGAAGTCTTTAACTCCCATATGAGAAACCAACAACTGAACCTTGTTGTTTGAAACTAGATGCTTGAATTTATTCAAGCTTCTGATTACTACAAGAACATGATTTTCAATGAAATAATATCTCACCTCATAATCCTCTAGGATTTGGTTGAAGAAAGCAATTGGCTGCTCATCATTGTCTTTGTTCTGCTATACCAAAATTGTAGAAATAGTATCATCACCCCCAAATGCATAGAGGATGAAATCCTTGGAGAAATCTGGGTTGATGAGAGTTGGGGCTTGAGAGATGGATTCTTTGATTGCTTCAAAAGTTTCCTTGCCCTCTGCTATCCATTTGAAATCCATGCTTTTATTTAACATCTTGGTGATAGGATTTACAAGGGCTACATAATTTGGGACAAACCTTCGAACAAAATTTATTCTCCCCAAGAAACTTTGAAGGGCCTTCTTGTGGCTTGGAAATGGTAGTGCTTTTATGGCTTCAACTCTTTCTGGATCAATTGCTAATCCTTCTTTGGAGACAATGTGGCCAAGGATTTTTCCTTCATGGGATAGAAAAATACACTTTTTAGGATTCAAGGATACTCCAAATCTTCTGCACCTTTGGAAAACTTGTCTCAAATGAAAGAGGTGGTCTACTGCATTTCTTGAAAAAAAAGTGATATCATCAAGATATATCAGCACAATGTTGTTAATCAAACCCTTGAACGCCATGTCCATTACTATTTGGAAAGTAGCTCCAGCGTTGGGTAGCCCAAACGGCATTTTCCTGTATGCATAAGTTCCCCATTTCGTTGTAAAGGCTGTCTTGAACTGATCCGCTTCTTTCACCATAATTTGATTATACCCTGAATAGCCATCAAATAATGAAAACCTCTCAGAGCCGGCAACAACTTGTAAAATCTGCTCCATAGAAGGAAGTGGATAATGATCCTTGAGAGATGCTCTATTCAAATCTATGAAGTCAACACACAATCTGATTTCCCCACTCTTCTTTCTAATTGGAACCAAGTTGGCCACCCAACTAGAATGCTTGATAGGGAATATGATTCTTAATTCTATCAACTTATTCAATTCCTTTCTCATGAGAGGCTCCATGTGTGGATTGAATGGCCTTTTGTTTTGTCTGATGGGTTTAGTACTTGGATCCAATTCAATGGTGTGTTGAGCTAACTTGGGATTGAAACCTTTCAAATCTTCATAGCTCCAAGCAAACACATCAGGGAATTCTTGACAAAGTTGTATGAACTCATACCTTTCTCGCTCAATTGTCACCTTACCAACTCGGAGTGATTTGCCTTCTTCCACCAAGATGGACATTGAATCTTCTCCCTTGACTTGAATGTTTGCTTTCTCCTTCCTAAACTGATCATTAGGATTGAAAATGGACTCCAAAGTAATAATTCCTTTTGGTAGTTTGTTGGTTCTCAGCTATACCACTTGGTCACCATACTCCTGCTCCAAATTTTCCTGATTTTTAGCTGAGAACGCAGCCTCTTCTTGCAAGAAATGGATTATTTACAGATCATTTTCAAACACTTACCAACTTGCATTGTTGTCTGGCACTGAAGGCCTTACAATCACATGGATGTTTGGCTATACCTTGTCTTTTTGGATGCTTTCAACAACATCAAAGGCTGCCCCAACTACTGTAAGCCTATCAACAACTTGGTTCTCTTTTCTAGGAATGGATTTTATGCCAAAGCCCTAAAAATCTTCAATGAGGTCCCACACCCTGTTCTTGTAGCACTTGAGTAGATCATTCTTGACAACATACTGCCCCTTAACTTGGTTGATAATCAACTCACTGTCACCAAAAACTTGCAAGTTCTTTATTCCTCTCTTGATTGACCAATGCAATCCTTGTACCAAAGCTTCATATTTAGAAGTGTTATTAGAGTATGCAAACTAAAATCTAAAAGTTGAATAATACTTAACTCGTGAGGTGAAACAAGCATAGCTCCCCCTCCTACACCTTTTCTACTCCTTGATCCATAAAATTTTTTTCCATACCTCATTTTCATCCTTGTGGTTTAGCTTGGTTATGCTAGGAATAGGCTGATTTTCTTCATGCATGCAATAGAATCCTAGCTCAAATTGTTATATTTCTTGATAAGGGTAAAAATCATGCACCTTATTTGCCCATTCATCGAGAGTTAGATCTGGGATGATCCCTACCTTTGTGTTAGTTTCATCAGTGCTCGAATAATCCTCTTGATCAAATGCTGAACAATTGGTATTGATTTGGCTCGTGTGTAAGGCTCAATGTGGAAGTTTGCAATAGGATCAGATCTCGATTGTGGCTTTAGTTCCATATCTTGTTCGAACAACATGTGTGACCAATCAGCAGATAAGTAACCTCCAATCTTGGTGTGAAATCCCGATGGACATAGGGCAAAGAGTTGTGGAAGATCTATTACTAAGACATATTGCAAAACAAACAACGTTGGGGTAGGCATGCAAGGTAAGACTGAAGTTTTTTATCACTCTAACTATTGTTACTACTCTGTCCCATCCAATTGTACTACCCCTTTGGATATGATTTCATAATGAATTCCCAACTAATCATCTATTTCTCTATCTTGTAAGACTTCATACTGAATTCCCAACCGATCAATCTTATAAGACTTCCAACTTTACTTGAACACATAAAGTCTTGAAATAAGATAGAGAAACATAAGACTTCCAACTGAATTTCTCTTTCTTATAAGACTTCCAACTTTAATTTAACACTTACGGAGGGTGTGAGCTCAAAATATTTGAATTCGACTTAGAAAGTGAGGGGGGGATTTTGAGGGTGACAACAGTGTGCAAACCACACAATCAGTGGGTGTGCCGGAAGCAGCCACGAAGCCTAGCATTATGCATGCGTAAAGAATTCCCGAGTTAAGGAAAATACCCTAGAAGAAGAGGAACCAGAGAAGGAAGAGTCCCCCCACATGAAGGATCAACAAAGAAGATGTCACCTGTTAAGGAAAAGGAGAAATAATAATCTCATATACTGGAATCACTAGTTAGAAAGAAGTAAAAGGTGGCAGAAGAGGTAGACTTGGAGGAGATTGAAATCTTAGAGGCCTACATTGGTGACAAGGATGACGACGAGCCTAAAGGAGGTCAAGACCATCCAGTGTATGATATACATGACTCTGAGGATGTGGAATGTGAAGAAAAGTATGATAAGGAAGATTTAGAGGAGAAGAATGATGAGGATAAAGGAAAGGGGGTGAGTAAAGAGGTAAGCACCAAAAATTAGAGAACCCCAAGCCTCACCAAGGAATAAGTGAAAACAACCATGGAGAGAGAAGTGGTGGGAATCATTAAGGAGTTGGTGGAACTGGAGTTCTAGGTAAGTCAAAGAGCATTGATGAATATTCTAGAAACAAAAAGAGTAAACCCCTTGGTGAATTCTCAACACTTATCGATGAGAAGGTCTACAACACTCTCAAGAAAGTCTTATTCAAGATTGAGGCTAAACTTTTTGGAAGGAATGATAGAGTAATATTCCTAGAGGAGGAATTTGAGAAGGAAAATAAGGAGCTCACTGAGAAGAGAAAGGAATTGAAGCAAGAAGAGCTAATCAACACACAATTAAGGAATGAAATTAAAGAGGAGAAGGAAAGGTTACGTGAGCTACGCAAGAAGATTCAAATGATTATGGGTTACATCCCGACTTAGCGCCACCCGAGAAGAAATATGAATCAACCTTATAGTGTCTAGATGATTTGACTCACATCCTCATGAAGGAAAGGAAGCAACTTTCCTTAGAGCCTACAGAAGAGGCACTAGTGTGCCAAGAGAAAGAAGAGAAGCTAAAGGTTATTGAGATTATTTATAGATATACTAAACTCCTTATAGAGGTAAAGGCCACTACACAATTTGTAGAAGTTGCATATGACAACTACGCTGATAGAGATAGAGTGGAAAGCATCTTGGTTACCACTCATGAAATGGAACTCAAGGAGTTTCAAGAAAAGAATAAGGGGAATAGAGCAGAAAGAGATAAAATCTTGGCTGAGGTAGAAACGAAGTTAGAAGCTATCAAGACCTTGCGAGGCTCAAACAAAACCAAGCTAAAGGAATTATAGCCCCAGATTATCCTCAGGATGGATGCACTTGAGGACTTAGGAAATAAATTTGAAAGTATTGTTGAGACAATGAGTGCCAAAGGGGAGGAATTAAGTTTTGAGGAGGTGAGCACCTTAGTTAGAGACCTCTGTCAGCAAGCATAAAATGAGGTTGACACTTGGGAAAAGCTTGAGGTAGAAATAGGGAAGGATTTCCCTCTCCTCCTTCAAAATACGCATTCATTTTCCTTCATTCTTCCCATTCTTTCTCCCAATTCTTCATTCCTTCATTCTTTTTCCCTATTCAGAGCCCACCATTATTTATTCTTCGAAGAGAGGTGTTTCGAGGATGAAGAATAGGCATAGTGTGGGGTGATGTTGGGCCTCAGAATATTGGATAAGTACAAGAAGGAACGTGGGCACACGAGATCTATTTTAAGAAGGGCATGTGGGTTTAAGGTGCGTAGGGTAGGGTTCTAGCAAGGTTTACCAGAACACATGACGCATGCACGTAAGACAAGATGGTTTTTGGACTTAGCCATATTCCACATCTCAGACAACACATGAGTAAAGTGTGACCCGTCTAGCATGCGGAGTTGATAAGGTGCCAACCTGACAATTATAGGATCAAGAATGGAATATTCCATGCAAATGATGGAAGGATCCAGAAGGAAATAATTTCCAAGAGTGGAGATCTCAGATCAAAGGATGCATGCTCCATTAGAGGACCACTTGGACACTTGAAAACTAATCTTCTACCTCAAAAGGCATCGCGGTGAAGTCAAAAAGCTATATATAGGGATGCGTGGGTAGTAGAAAGTGTGTGTGATTAGTGTGGTAGTGTGGTGGAAGAGAGGTGAAGCTTTATAGAAATATCATGGAGGATTATATGGGTTAGAATTATAAGAAATATAGGAGTGATGACATATTTAGAGGGATGAGTCTATGCTTTTCCTTGGAATATGATGGACATAGTTTAGTTTCGACACATGACTTTTCTCTACATTATTATTTGGGTTTGTTATGGCCTCAATGAATGTAATGTGGTTATTAAACTCTTGAATATGAATATAAGGTCCCATTATAATACATATATGTGTTCATGAGCATAATTCCTAGTGCATTTCCTTTATGTATGAATCAGTTCTATATGATGTTTGATACTTCTCTTTTATGGATGCAATGATATGATAACTCATCCTAAGATTTTATAATGAATTCATGGTTCCTTTTCCATTATTTTCACTTAAGTATTAGTCATAAATGATGTATTCTCAAAAGACTCACATAAAGGAGGTGCTCGACGCCCGTGCGTGCCTCAAGTGAGTGCCCAATGCCTTCTTTGTGACAGGACAATGTGCATGGTATTAGAATGTTGTTCTAAGGATATAAAAATCACTACAGAGAGTATCAAACAACTAAGTGGGGAAAGTTGGCAATCCTACATAATGATGGAATTTAGTGTTCTATGGACATTATACACTTAGTGTTCCACATAGTTGATGAAGCTGCACATTAAATAAAATCCACACATCAAAATCATCATCCACACAACAAAGGAAATTTCACAATCCAAAGGAGACTTCATAATCTATAAAAGAATTGAAAGATCAAACCAAAGTCGTGAAGCAACGGTGGATTATCCTAGAATCCAGAGAACAAGATACTTGAACTGTGGAATGGTTGGGTTTTAAATTTTTCCCATAAATTTCAACTCAGGAATTCATTTCACCTCAAACCAAATGTATTGGGAATGTCTTAGAGGGGGCTTTCCAAAGATATTAAATTTTTAGAAAATGGTGAATAAATTTGTGAGATTTTAATTACATAAGTTTTTTATATTGTACATCACCTTATAGAATAAAAATGGTTGGAGATGCTTCATTTTGATTCTTCACCCATGGGTGCTTCTAGAATAAAAAAATTACTCTCCTTCCCCCACCAAATGAAGAATGGATTATCAGAGAATAAGGAATTAGACACTTGGAAATTTCACATACATTCATCCTCCTTATTGTATTGTTTTCCATTAATTTTCTCCTTAATCACACAAATCACTGAATTACATGCTTACAATCCTTGGATTAGAATCTATGGGATATTATTTTAGGATTTCAACATTGTTGTATAAAAAGTGAAGGCTTATCTTCACTAAGGGGGTGCAATTATAATTTGTGGGTTGTCTTCTTCAAAAGCATGGGTTTTTGTTTATGGAACAACTTTGCAGAGAATTGGTGACTTTTTCTTGTCATTTGTAGGTTCATGCTAAGGTGGTTTTTGTTGTATAACCATTAGTAGGATTTGAGACTCATTCTTACATGTTTCCCTTTCCTCCTTTGTAAATGGACACACAAAACCCTTCTTCTATGTACAATTTTGATGTTCCTTCTTGTAAACAAATTTGAAATCAATAAATTTCCATTCTCCTATGTAATTATGTGTTGATCATGCCAAATAATTATAGAGAAGCATTCTTCAATTGATTGTTTGATTGAAAAGTGAGGGTTTTATAAATTTTAGTGCTACCTCACATCGTTGGCTATAATTATAGATATCCTTTTTGTAATTTCTAAAAATGCATGCCTATTTTCCTTAGGGTTTCCTTTGGTATTGGAAATTTAGTGTGATGAGTGCATGAGAATTAATTCTCATGTTTTTGTGTCGGGGTTTCAAGAGTTATTCTACATTATTTAAATTAATTAGATGTCGATGGGAGTAGATAACCTTTGGAGGGTGATATTCCTTTGACTCCATGTTTGAATGTATGAAGATTTTTCAAGAAAAATTGGTTTATGAAAATACTTCTTCTCACTAGTCCCCTTTCCCCATTCCCATCCCCTTTCAATCTCATGTTACACTACCCATTTCCCTACTCGTGTATACTTCATCACTTATAGCTAATTTAACATGATATCTTCCTGCAAACTCAACATATTATGCATATTTTGAGGGGGTTCACTATGATTTGTGAAGTTTAACATCTCAAGTATCATTTCACTACATTTTATCAATAATTTTTGTTAAAATTATGCTTATGATCACCCTAAATATGTCTTTAGTGGCTTGTGTATGATGTATTAAGTGTTTGTAATGATTATGTGACAATTATTTTGAATGATAGTTAAATTTTGAGGTTTCATTTGATCTTAGATTGAGGTTACAACAATTTTGAGGGTTTGAAACATAGTATTTCACTCCCCCTTTCAAACCACCCCTTATGTCCTCTTACCTTGGTTCAGGAAGATCCATAAATTATATAATGAACAACCATACCCTTAGTATTGTTTATCCCTGTCATCGCCATATACTAGTCCATGTGAATAATATGGATCCATCTCCATGTCATTCTTCCTTCCCTTATAACTCATACAAATTTCCCTTTTAAGTTTGTGTGGGGCGTTAGATTAAGAACCAACACCCAACACAATATAAATCCACGTGTTTGAAGAAAAAAAACAAGCTAAATTTTATCCAGGACCACCAATTATATGAATCAACAATGCAAATATTATGAAATGTAGGGTGGTTCTTGTTTTTAGATAAATTTGAGGGGTTTGAAAAATAAATGGTTGAAGTATTTACATAGAGTCTGGAAGAATATCACTCAACAACCTAAATAATTAGGATTATTGCAAGTACCTCCATGCTATGTATAATTTTTGGCATTGATAATGAACAAAAAGAGTTTAGAAACTCCAAGGTTCTATATAATGAATTAATTTCTATTTTCAAGTTGAAGGTGAACTATAATTTACATTATGCCAAGATAGCATTAAAAAAACGAGGGAAATTTCTAGAGATGGTTTCACTGAACCTTACATGACTATGGTGAAATGGGTATTGAATTACATCACTTGTGAAGGGTAGTAACACACCATAGTAGGCCTTGTGATGATAATTTTATATCATCTTAGGTATGGAGAAAATCATCATGATTATAGGGTTAATCTAATAAAAATTTTGTATACCTCATAACAGTATATGGAAGAAAAATTCAATGAGAAGTAAGTCCCATTAAAACATCAGGGGAGTAAGGAAAAAAAGGTGACCACTTGGAATCCTCCTCCTAAGGGGTGGGTTAAGTTAAATTTTTACGGTCCCTCAAAAGTCAATCATGGTAATGTAGGTTGTGGTTCTGTGTTCAGGATGGCTGATTGCCAACCTCTTTTGGTGATGGTATCAGACTATGGTATTTCTTCCAATAACTTTATGAAAGGTATGGTGATTCTCTTTGGATTATTGGAAGCTAAGTGTAGAAATTGTCTTAGGTTATGGATTAAAGGGGACTCTTTGGCTATTATTAATATGGTTCAAGGAAGACCTCCTAAGGCATGACAATTGAAATCCATTTGCTTTAAAATCAAATCTATTATGGATTCCTTTTCTGAAGTAAATTTCTCTCACACCTTGAGAGATGGAAACAATGTGGTAGATTTCTTAGCTAATAGAGGGTTTATCGTATTGGATAATCATCATTTGACATATTTATCTTGGGAATTGAGATTCCCTAATGATATTTAGGCTCTTTTAACAGGAGACACATGAATGACGTCGATTGGTGATTGCAAATGATTATAAAGGATGCCTTTTATTCATTTATCCTTCCCATTGTGTGGTGTCAAATGATGTGAAAGATTTGGGTAGATATTTGAGGGATTTGGTGCATGTGAATATTTTATTTGGGAGGGAGATGGCAAGTGTATTTAAGAGGGTTTGGTAGGAGAAATGTACATCACTTGAGCATTCATTCTTCCTTTTGTACCAGTTTTTCTTCCTTGTCTACTTCATGTCACTCTTCCTCGGACTAATTTGTGTTTCTTTTCCTTGTGTAGTATGGAATATGAGGAAGGTAAGGTGGAGGGGTCTAGTCAAAAGTGGCAAAGTGGGTTCAAAGCTGGTGAATCTTTGAGGGAATTCTTCTCTAACTAGTTGAGAGGAAGAATTAAGAATGTGGCGATGCGCGATTGGCTTGAGTAGGTTTGGTTGGTGGTAGAGTGTGTAGATGAAAATGTAGAGGAGGTGGTCATCTATTAAAAACGAGGAAGATCATGCTTGACCCTAGCTAATTTTTGGGGAGGTGAAACATCTTTGATTTGGCTCGGGGTTAAGAACTACCAACATAATCTTGAATTCTTCAGGCCAATTCATATTGCATAAGGATTTGCAGGATTGAGTGGAAAGCATGGTGAGAATGCAATATCACATTCATGCAATAGTGCATGGGATTTAGGCCATCTCTTACGGTATAGAGGCGGTCATAGTGTTGCAAGGAATCTAGCTCCTAGAAAAGGCCAAAGTGGCTATGCCTAAGTGCTATGTTGATCACTCCCCCTACTCTTCACAACCACAAAGAAAATCGGAGGTGGATATTTGGGTTTAGAAGCCATCTACTTTGGTGATGGAGCTGTGATTTTTTTCAATTTTTGTTTCTTGAAGGGGATTTGGAGTGGATACAGATTTTGGGATTTAGTTTTTTCAAGGGTTATGTATGAGGACTTCAAACTTTCTGTAGTAATTATATATAAATATTTTTTGTATTTTGATGCATAATAAAGTGCCTTTCACTTTTCTTGTGATTCCATAGATGATTGTATATATCATGGACTGGAGCAAGAATATTTTTTAAGGCTAGGTGATGTAGGAGCATCTTCTCGCCAACATGAAAAATTTGATATTTTGTATAAATTATGAAATTTTGGGTTTAACTAGCCTATATAAGGTTTAAGGGGTGTTAATAGGGTCCTTGTAGTCCCTCTATAATGATCAAGATAGGTTAAGTCCTTAGGATATTTGAATAATTGATTTTCCCTCCAAAATGTAATTTGGAGTCTTAAGACAATTTTTGGCTTGTGGTAATCATTCTTGAAGTTTTAAATCTTGAAAAAGGATGAAATTAGGAATAATGAGGTGTATTAGGTTCTTCTAGTGTCAAGGAATCATGGTATGAGTTAGAAAATCAAAATACTATGGTCTATAGCCAAACAACTTGAGGTTAATTCTAAGTTCACCTATGTGACCAAGTGTCTAAGGTGTCAAATTCAGTTAGGTATTTGATGGAGGACATATAAAATTTGAAAATGTAACCAATTTTGGCATTCCCATTTGAATGGAAATTAGGAAAGGTGCTTCAATAATTTAGAATACGATGTTTGTATAAGTATTTTGTATCTTAGTGACTGTGAGAATGTCTTTATATGGATCAATACTCATAGATCTCTAATGCATGTCTGATGAAAATATCATAAATGATCTGTGTAAGATATTAGTTGTAAAATTTGTGAATATTATGGTTGTATTTTGAAGCTTATTGTATAAAATATGTAGATTGACCTAATTGAGAGATAATGATGGAATTTTGGGTAAATTGGTATTGCAAACTAAGGAATGTTGTTGACACATTGTGGTGAGTAAATAGTTATCTATGCATGATGTGAAGGGTGAGAACTCAGACCTTAAACTAAAACTCTTTAAGGTGTTCATAGTTATGTAAAACTAAGACGTCAATTTAAATATGATCCTTCTTACAAAGTGCATGTGTTGAATTGTTTATGATGGCATAAAGGAATAGAATTGGGATTTCCTTTAAGACCCGGAGAACAAGAATCATGATAGGCCATTTATATGAAGGAAAACCTTTGTGTTGTGTTCATGACTATGCAAACTGTGATGTAAATTGGATTGTGATCAACCTTGCAAAGTGTGTATGGTGAATTTCTTGATGTGGCACAAATAGAGAACATTGGGAATAATTCTTCTTACTAAGTGAATAAGAGACATGATGAGTAAATTTCATGTTTAAATATCTTTGTGATAAACAATAGTGAAAATTATTTATTTTTTAATTTGATTATAACTGTGCTTGAGCAAAAGATAATGGATTCTAATGAAAATACCATAGAATTTTGTCTGTGAATTCTTGGTTGAATTATACGGAGTGAAATGCCATTTAATTGACTATAATAATTACCCTCAGGTATGCTCAGTGTTTTTATTGATAAATAAAGAAACTAGGAGGACTGAGATTTGTATATACACAAGACAAGGCAGAGGAAAGAAGAACTGTAGAATATTTTTCATGTGATTTTATAACTCACTAGTAAGATAAAAAATTATAACACCTCTATATAGGTCCTCAGGAGAAAATTAGTACCTTGAAAGTGTATGCAAAAGTTTTTATAATCTTTTTCCTTTCCCTCGGGCTCGCAGGAAGGTTTTTGAGAACTAGAGATAGGGTTAGATTTTTGAAGGATCAAATTAAGTCCTTTTCACTCAAAATTTCCAATAAATTATTCCAATTAACTCTATAACAGGATGATGAAGGATACTTTGAAAGATAATGGTTCAATTTATGGATTTTTATGACACTTGGAGAGAGAAAATACAAACACAGTCAAGACTAGTGAAAGGAAGGTAAGTTACAAAGGAAGAGTGATCTGGAGGTGGAATTAATGAATGAAATTTCATACACATTGAAAAATAATTAAAGGGTTCTTAAAAATCCTTTCATAATGTTTTGAAGTTCCCTAAAAAATATCCCAAGCTTGACAGTGGACTAGCAAAAACCTAGTGAGGGTTATTGAGAAAACACAAAAAGTGGAATACAAAGAGTTATACAAAGAGATAGGAGACAAAATTTTGGGCACACTTTATAGTTGATATGAGGATGTTAAATGAGTTAACAAGGCATTTGTAACAATTTTATAAGATCATACTCACCATTGGAGTAAGCATGATTTTTATTGACTAGAAGAAATGATAGTTTATATCAAAATCAAATGTTGCAAGCTTGTTGACTTGAAACTCTTTATAGGGACTCACTATATTTTTTAGCTATATGTACATGGTACAAAGTGATAGAGGGTGGAATAATGCTAGAAAGATATAAAGTGGATAGTTGTAATGAAGCTCGATGAAGGAGATTGTTAGACTAATTTGAGAAAGGTGAATGAAGGATGGGTTATATGATCATTTGATGAAAAATGTGTCACTTTTAGAGTAAGAACTAGAGCATGGTGAGGTACTAGATCCATCCAATTGTTAACTACTTAGTTTTCCTACATCTAAGCCTATAAAACTCATTGTAAAACTTGTATAAGCTTCCAATTTCAGTTAAGGAAAATGTGAAATTTATAACTATCTTGATAAATAAGTACATGAATTAAATGGTATACTATTGTCTACATCACTAGGGCCTTCTCCCTAGGGATATTAAGAAAAAAAAGATGCTCCAGGAGAAAAGGAAGCTACTTGTTGAGACAATTGCATAAAAATTTAAATATTTTGTTTATACTTTGCACTAAGAAATAACAAAGGAAAGGGAGAATATAAAATAATGGAAAGGTTATAAGAAACATGCTAAGAGGAACGATAAAGAAGCACAAACTAATTTTATTTATCATAATAAAAAAATTGTGGTTGCCAAAGGAATTCTAGCATGGATGGAAATATGCTATGAGTTGAGAAATGTACAAGCTCAAAGTGAGGAATTGAAAATAGAGGCAAAGAAATTACAAGAGGAAAATGAAAATTTGGAAAATAGGCTGACAATAACCTATCAAATAAGGGATGCCCTATTATCTTTCAAGAATCCCTCTCACTTGTATTCCCTATTTCTTTGAGATTAATTTTTAAATGAAAACTATTTAGACTATCTCATAGGAAACCACATTATATTTTTGATGACAAAGAGTTTATAGAAGTGTATGCTTCTAACAATACTGAGTTGTAGAATATTCTCTATGAAATTTTTATACATAGATGTATCTTGGGTCATTCAACAAAACTAATGATCAACTTATTCACAAGATAGGTTCAACTCACAACTTGTACCTTTGTAATAAAGAGTCAACAAATTTGGGTGGATAAGGAAATTTAATTTAATTTAATGATATACATGTTTTTGTAGGGATCATGATGAGACATAACTTATGGGCACCAAATAAGCTCATTGAAACTTTCAGAGAACAAGTTTGTATTCCTTAGTTGTAGGTGCATTATCTAGCTAAACTAGAAGAATGCATTACAAATTTTGAGAATTATACTAATTGATCCTTTAATGTAACTTGCAGTGCCAACACAAGGAGATGGAATCCTTGCAACATAACCTCAAGAATAGATAATTCATCTTCCTGAATAGTTTGAGATGGGCCTATTGAAGGGATCAAACCTTGGTATCAATAATAATTAGCATAGGCATGAATGGATAGAGATGCATTATAGGAAAAATTTTCTCCTATCCCTTGATTTTTATGGAACTCATATAATGAGAAACTAACTACATACTTAAAACAATAGAGGAATAGGGTTGAAAAACATAAAGGAAATTTTAACCCTAAAGATGAAACTTTATATACTTTCATCTAGGATTATGATTGTAGTAAGATATTGGAACCCATGATCCTGAAGAAGGAGAGATATATTATAAGAGGTCTTGTAATATCTTAGGTTTTGGGAAAGTTATGAGACTACAATTCTCTCATATTTTAAAGTAAAAATAACACTTCTCAATTTTGAGTAAGTTTTGGAATAAACAAAAATGTTTGAAGTTTTTTTAATGTTTTAAATTTGAAACATAAGGAATATAATGAATTAATATTTTAGAAGACATTGTGCTTTAATTATTTCCTAAAATCTAATATTTCTTATGAGGTAGCTATGTTTTTATGAAAAATAGTGCATATTGACCATAATTTAAGAATGATCAAGGAAATAAAAATTATCTTGGTTCATAGTTTTTACATGATATTTTTTAAAAATATATCACAAAAGCTTTAGAATTATGTACATCAACTTTTAATTAACACTTAGAAGCCTCAAAATGGAAAATAATATCTTTGAACTTACACACATGATATTTTTAATTCTTAGAGACCTTTCTAGGTTGTCGTGTACGTGATAGAATAATATTTAAAGTATCCTTAGTTATTGATATTCAAGAGTGTTGTTATAAATCAACAACACCCCTGGATGTTGATCAGGCTTCTAGTTTGATACTTTAGACATCCAGTGTGATTACACAACATTGAATCCTCTCCCCAAGTGTGGGACTTGAAAATGGGAAAGGAATCTCTATTTTAGAGGCTGGTTCCTCAACTCCTCTGATTAGATATATCACTTGCAAGTTGCAGAGGTTTATATTCTTAATTTCTACTCTAAATTCCAAAGGGACAAAGATAGAGAATGCAAAAAGACTAAAACTAATGCTAATAAGGTGATGCACCAAAGGAGTGGTGAGCATTTTTTACTTCTGCAGATTGACACAAATCATGGAAATGCAACAAAACATCATGCACAAACTAATGACATGTAATGAAAGATCAGAAAGGAAGCAAACAACATAAGCAGAGGATTGAAACTCATTCACAGAGCTTGCATTGTCATTTTTAATATCAAAATACATGCATTACAACACCTGAGAGGAAAAAATAGGTTGCAGTCTTAGAAAAGGTTTGATACTCTAAAAAATCATTTCCAAGGTGAAAGAGGGAGCCTGCCATACACAAAAAATGTTCCACCCTTCAAAAATGAGACAAATCTGGCTTTTACAATACAAGGGACGAGCCCAGGAGAGAGAAACATGGGAAAACGTGGGAGAGATTCAACCATTGACCAAAATGTAATCAAAATAGAATGGGCATCCTTACAGACCAATTCCCTGACATTTTTAGCGATGCTGGGAGAGAATGTGAGCCATTCTTCATTAAAAACGGTGGTTGAAACATCATTTCTATCCATGACCACGTGTCAGAGGAATTTTTCAATTTTATCTCTCCAAAATCCATCAAAATGCAAAAATGACCCTGGAATCTTGTAGAGAATTTTACTAGCTTTCCATTGATATAAAGAACATGAAAAACCAAGCTTTGGATCGAAAGATATGGCCATTTGAAATTTTAGGGAAAAACAGGGCCAAATCGGGTTGGCGGGCAAAATTTTAAAATTTTTCACCTTTTTTGCATTTGGGAAAATTTCCTAAAAAATCCCCATGCTCTTCCTTTCTAGGACATTTGGCACATTCTAATTGGATGCGGGCCCTCTGTGCTTCATTTTCTGTCGCTTTGGCCTTTGGAAAATTTTCCAAAAAATCCCCGCCGGGTTGATGAGTTGAGGACATATGGCATTATCTGATTGGCCACGGGCTCTTCCTCTCCAAATTTTCCCATCGATGTTTGATCATTTTCCCTATTGGACATGTGGAAAAACCCCATTGGATGTGGGTTTTCCCCTTCAAATTTTGCATGCGGGCTTGTCTTGAGTTTTTTGCTGCCTCCTGGACACGTGGCATGATTCCATTGGCTCGCATTTTGGGGGCAAGATTTTCATTTTGAAATTTCCTTTGTTTTTCCCTTGGGAAAATTTCCCAAATTCTCCCTACCTCCCGCTGGTCTAAGACACATGACAACATATTACTAGCTGCGGGCCCTTGGGGTAAATATTTTTCTTTTCATTTTAGCTTTTGGGAAAAAATCCCAATCTCTCCCCACGCTCCACCTTTCCGGGCTCTGGTGACACGTGGCTTGGCATGATTGGTCAGCGGGGGCAGTGGGCCTTTCGTCCAAAATTTTCCATGCTCCAACACTTAGTCAAAATTTTCAAATTTCTCCCCTGGACATGTGGCATCATCTGATTCGTCGGTGGGCCTACGGGAAAAATATTTCCTCTTGAAAACTTTGTGAAACACTTGGTAAAAAACCCAAGTTTTCCTATGACCGCCGCCACTTCCCTCGACACGTGGCACCATTTCATTGGCTGTGGGCCTTTCAGGGGAAATTTTCCCACAAAACCTCTGCCGAGCCATAACTTCAAAAATACATGGAGTTAGGAGGAAAACTTTACCTTTCTGGAAAGCTGAGAAAGAGATCTATCCAATGGTGCCATTTCTAGAAGGTTTTGAGTGCCTGAAAAGCAAAAAATTATGTCTGAGGCACAAGAGAGGGGAGAACGAGAGGAGTTAGCCCCAAGATGAGCAAGGGGCACATTTTGGATAACAATTCTGGCGACTCGGAGGGTCATCTCGCTGTTGGATGAAGTTACCAATTGCTAATGTAATCCATTGGGCATGGAGTCATTAAATTCTCTGTTTAGTACCCAACTAGCTAGAACACTGCAAGGAGGAAGATGGAGGATGGAACATCACCTGATGGAGCAAGGCCTGTAAACACATTTCCAGGAACAACAAGCTTGTGCCAAAGCACTTAGGGAAAACAAAACTAAACTACAGCAAAAAAATGTGCACAATCACTTGGAGGAATGAAAAACCTAAACTAAAATGTACAAGGTGGAGAATTTCCCTTTAATAGTAATGCTTTAGATGGATTCCATTGACTGGAATCTGCAGTTCCTTGGCATCCAATGAAGACAATTAGAAATCATTGTTGTCCTTACACTTTGTGACCATGTATGGGCCACTCCAAATGGCATCAAATTTTGAGTGCTTTCCCGGTTTTTCTCTATCTGCATCCCATTTTAACACTAGGTCTCCAACTCGGAAGGATCTATTCTTGGCCTTTCTATCAAAGGTCTTCTTTATCAAAGCCTGATCCTTCTCCATTACTTGGGATGCCTGATTTCTGATTTCTTAGAGCTCCATCAACTCTGCATATCTAACCTCCATGGGTTCAAACTCCAAAAATCCAATTATTTCATGAGTTCCAATGTTGGCAACTCAAGTGACATGGGCAAAATTTCCTCTCTTCCATAAACAAGCTTGAATGGAGAGTTACCTGTAGATCTCTTGGGAGTTATCCTATCAGCCCATAAGGCTGATTTCAATTTGGTATGCCAAGACCTCTGATTTTCATCATGAGTCCTCCTAATTATCCTCAACAAGTTCTTGTTGGTAGACTCTGCCTGGCCATTACCTTGAGGGTAATAGTTTGATGAAGTACTTAGGTAGATCCCATTCTTGACAGCCCATTTAGTCACCTTGGATCCAATGAATGCCAATGCATTATCTAATATTATTGTGGCTAGTATGCCAAATCTAGTTTCTATTCCCTCATAGAAATTTAGGATGCTATATTCATTTGCTTCCTTGAGTGCTATTGCTTCAGTCCATTTGGTGAAGTAATATGTGGCTGTTAAAATCCATTTGTGCCCTTGACTTGAATTGGGATTAATGACTCCAATGAAGTCCAAACCCCATTGCATGAATGGCTGGTCAACTAAAATTGGGTGCAATGGAAGGGTAGCTAGCCTCTCTTTACCTATGAAGAATGCACGATTCTTACACCTCTTAATCCATGCATAGAAATCACTGAAAATTTTGGGCCAATAATTACCATCCCTCATGATCTTTAAAGCTATCACTCTTGGTGCAAAATGACCACCGGATGATCCACCATGGAGCTCTTCCAACATCCTATGAATCTAATTTGTACCAATGCATCTCAGTAGTACTCCATTCATATCCCTTTTGAACAAAACACCATCAACAAGGGAATATGGGACAACCTGCAATCTGAAGTGTCTTCTTTTGGTTTTGTTCATCTTTGGAGGGCATAGACCTGTGCTTAGGAAGTGCATTAAGTCTTGGGTCTAGCAAGGAGTTGGGACACCATTATTTTCCTCTTGAGTGCTTCCTTGCTCATGACTGTCTTGCAACGCCAAAACAACCTCCTTCTCATTGCATGATTCCTTTTGTTTGCTCAAAATCAGCTGCTCCACAATCCTTTTCCTCTGACTAGCTTGGTGAATTTGATCTCAACGTCATACTCCATGACACGAGTAATCCAACCTACCCTTTTTTCATTCAAGTCTTTGTTGAGGAGGAAGTCCTTAACTCCCACATGAGAAACCAACAATTGAACCTTATTATTTGAAACTAGATGCTTGAATTTTTTCAAGCTCCTGATTACTGCAAGAACATGCTTCTCAATGAAAGAATATCTCACCTCATAGTCCTCTAGGCTTTGGCTAAAGAAAGCAATTGGCTGCTCATCATTGTTTTTAATCTGCTGTACCGAAATTGCAGAAATAGTATCATCACCCCCAAATGCATAGAGGATGAAATCCTTTGAGAAATACGGGTTAACGAGAGTTGGTGCTTGAGAGATGGCTTCTTTGATTGCTTCAAAACTTTCCTTTCCTTTTGATGTCCATTTTAAAGCCATGCTTTTCTTTAACATCTTGGTTATAGGCTTGACTAGGGCTGCCAAATTTGGGACAAACCTCCGAACAAAATTTATTCTCCCCAAGAAACTTTGAAGGGCCTTCTTGTGGCTTGGCAATGGAAGTGCTCTTATGGCTTCAACTCTTTCTAGATCAATTGCCAATCCTTCTTTGGAGACAATGTGGCCAAGAATCTTTCCTTCGTGGGCTAGAAAAATACACTTTTTAGGATTCAAGGATACTCCAAATCTTCTACACCTTTGGAACACTTGTCTCAAATGAAAGAGGTGATATGCTGGATTTTTGAAAAAACAATGATATCATCAAGATATATCAGCACCATGTTGTTAATTAAACCCTTAAACACCATGTCCATTTCCCTTTGGAAAGTGGCTCCAGCATTAGACAACCCAAATGGCATTTTTTTGTATGCATAAGTTCCCCATTTGGTTGTAAAGGCTGTCTTGAACTGATCCTCTTATTTTACCATAATCTGATTGTACCCTAAATAGCCATCAAGTAATGAAAACCTCTCAGAGCTAGCAACAACTTGTAAAATCTGCTCCATGGAATGAAGTGGGTAATGATCCTTGAGAGATGCTCTGTTCAAATCTCTGAAGTCAACACACAATCTGATTTCCCCACTCTTCTTTCTAATCGGGACCAAGTTGGCAACCCAAATAGAATGCTTGATAGGGAAAATGATTCTTAATTCTATCAACTTATTCAATTATTTTCTCATGAGAGGCTCCATGTGTGGATTGACTGGCCTTTGTTTTTGCCTGATGAGCTTATTATTTGGATCCAATTCAATGGTGTGTTGAGCTAACTCAGATTGAAACCTTTCAAATCTTCATAGCTCCAAGAAAAACATCAGGGAATTCTTGACATAGCTATATGAACTCGTACCTTTCTTGTTCAGTTGTCATCTTACGAATTTGGAGTGATTTACCTTCTTCCACCAAGATGAATATTGAATCTTCTCTCTTGACTTGGATGTTTTCTTTCTCCTTCCTAAACTGATCATTAGGATTGAAGATGGACTCCAAAGTAATACGTCCCTTTGGTAGTTTGTTAGTCCTCAGCTGTACCACTTGGTCACCATACTGCTGCTCCAACTTTTCCTAATTTTTAGTGAGAACACAACCTCTTCTTATAAGAAATGGATGATCTGCTGATCATTTTCAAACACTTGCCAACTTACATTGTTTTCTGGCACTGAAGGCCTCAAAATCACATGGATTTTTTGTTGTACCTTGTCTTTTTGAATGCTTTCAACAATTTCAAAGGCTGCCCCAACTGCTGCAAGCCTATCAGCAGCTTGGTTCTCTTTTCTAGGAATGGATTTTATGCCAAAGCCCTAAAAATCTTCAATGAGGTCCCACACCCTATTCTTGTAACACTTGAGTAGATCATTCTTGACAACATGCTGCCCCTTAACTTGGTTGACAATCAACTCACTGTTACCAAAGAATTGCAAGTTCTTTATCCCTCTCTTGATTGACCAATACAATCCTTGTATCAAAGCTTCATATTCAGAAGTGTTATTAGAGCATGTAAACTGAAATCAAAAAGTTGAATAATACTTAACTCCTTGAGGTGAAACAAGCATAGCTCCCCCTCCTACACTTTGTCTACTCCTTGATCCATCAAAAACAACTGCCATACCTCATTGTCATCCTTGTGGTTTAGCTTGGCGATGTTAGGAATAGGATGATTTTCTTCATGTATGAAATAGAATCCTAACTTAGATTCTTCTACCTCTTGATAAGGGTCAAAAGCATACACCTTGTTTTCCCATTCATCAAGAGTTAGATCCGGGATGATTCCAACCTTGGTGTCAGTTTCATGAGTGCTTGGATAATCCTCTTGATCAAACATTGAACAATTGGTATTGATCTGACTTGGATTGTAAGGCTCAATGTGGAAGTTTGCAATAGGTTCAGATCTAATTGTGGCCTTGGTTCCATATCTTGTTTTGAACAACATGTGTGACCAATCAGCAGATAAGTAGCCTCCAATCTTGGTTGTGAAATCCCTTGATAGACATAGGGAAAAGAGTGGTGGAAGATCTATTACTGAGACATCTTGTAAAACAACAACGTTGGGGCAGGCATGCAAGGTAAGACTCAAGTTTTTTATCACTCCAACTGTTGTTACTGTTGTCCCATCCAATTGCACTACCCCTTTGGATATGACTTCATACTGGATTCCCAACTGATCAACTATTTTCTTGGGCATTACTAAACTACTTGCCCCGGAATCAATCATGCAATTGTGTACTAATTGGTTTCCAATGATCAATGAAACATAGAATGGAGGGGGCTTCAACATTTTACCTTGTTGTCCTCCATGATTCCCCTCAGGTTGGGTAGCATTTGTGAGCACTTTCTCTTGCATTTGGACTTGCTGATTTGAAGCTAACCAATCCTTCATGGTAGCTTGTAGCAAATCTCTTTGGCCTGGGATAGATAGTGATTCCCACATTGATATGTTTACATTTGTCTTCTTCATCTGATCAATGATGTTGAAAGGAGATGAAGCATCTCTTTGCCGTCCCTTGGCCTGCACATTCATTCCTTACACATGGGCAACAACAACTGGCATTTGAGTTGGCTTAGGATCTATTTTAGGCAGCCCTTGTGTGTTTGGAGCTAATGGTTGTTCTTCACCCAAATTTATTCTTTTTGACCTCGTGTTGGCTATAACACTTTGGGATATTATTTGATTCATGCCACAAAAATATTCTGCCTACTAGTTTACAAGTGTGGTATCATTTGGAGCTGATTGTTGCTAGAATGTGTCTTGTTGTTGGTTATTTCCTTGACTAACTTCACCCTCCACACCAGTAGTTGTCACCATTAATGCTTTATTTAAGGAACCGTTGAAGCACATAGATCTGGTTGTGAGGTTCATTGCATGGGAAACACCAATCATAATCTTGAGCTATGTTGTTTTGCACTGACACTAATGCCTTAGAGGTAGATGTGGCATTGGGATTATAGGGTTGGAATGGTCTGTTGGCAGGTGGCCTTTCTTGATTTAGATTTGCAGCCGGATTGGGTGGTCTTTGAGGTTGGTATGGCTGCCTGTTAGGCTGAGCTTGAGGCTAGAAGGGAGGTCTAAAACCTTGGGCTTGCTGTCTCTTGAGTGTAACTAGCTCATTACCTAAATTTTGCAATTGCTTCATGACTTCTTGAAGTTCATTTGAGGCACTAGAAGATGAAGTAGAAGCTTCACTTAAATTTTGATTTCTAGGAGTGGGAATAGGAGCTAAATTAGGAACTTGGCTAGTACTTTGGCTCTCTAAACTTGGAAACAATGGCATTGGAGGCCTAGGAGCTAGCTTTCCAGCTTGAATCAAACAATTTTCAGCTCTAATGGAAATGTTATAAGCAACAGGGATAGTTGTGCCTCCCATGGATTGCATCAACATAGAAATATCATAATTTAAAGATTTAAGGTAATAAAGAAAAGCACCTTTCATTGCATTGGCACGACCGCCATTGGAATTCTCTCCCAATTCCTTTGAAATCTGAAGTTGAAGTCAGTCAGCTACTCATTTGGAGCTCTCTTGATGGTTGTCAGCTATTCTAAAAGGGACAAGTTGTCTCCCTTCTCTCCAAACTGCTCATGGAGGGCTATACATAGATGGTTCCAATTTTGGATAGAACCTGAGGCAAGACTCTTGAACCATTGCAGAGCTTTCCCTTTGAATGAAGATGCCAATAGTTTAACAACAACTTGCATCTCATTAATCTCATGGATTGCATGAATGTTAGCAATATCCTTGACATGATCACTAGGAGTAGTATGATTCTCTCCGGTAAAGTATGGGATGTTCTTCAATGCTGTAACTGGAATTGGATTTTGTGCATTGAGAGAAAGTGGGCTGCTGCCAGTGAAATTGACATAGGGGTTGTTTTGTGCCATTCTGATTAGCCTTAGACCCCTTGTTGATTGAAAGAAAGGCCTACCATGTGGAGGATTTAAGAGAGTTCTGTTTGGTGGAGATGGAGACCTCTGAATTCTCCTCCCTCTTTGCCTTATTTTTGGAGATAACTGTAGATACTCAAACAACACCTCTTCTTCTCGAGCTCTTGACCTTGTGGTGATTCTTCTCATGAGTTTTCAGGCTTGCACTAATAAAACTAGCTGATTCTTCCTCCTTGGAGTCGCCAGATGTGTAATTTAGGGCTCTTTTAAGCAAGAAACTTGCAACAAATGCACATCAATTTTGTTGCAAAGAAGATGAAGACCTCTAAGGTCCCACCGGGCATGCCAAAACTGTTGTTGCAAATTGACAGCACCCCTGGATGTTGATAAGGCTTCTAGTTTGATACTTTAGACATCCAGTGTGATTGCACAACATTGAATCCTCTCCCTAAGTGTGGGACTTGAAAATGGGAAAGGAATCTTCAGTTTAGAGGTTGGTTCCTTAACTCCTCTGATCAGGTATATCACTTGCAAGTTGCAGAGGTTTATATTCCTAATTTCTACTCTAAATTCCAAAGGGACAAAGATAGAGAATGCAAAAAGACTAAAACTAATGCTAATAAGGTGATGCACCAAAGGAGTGGTGAGCATTTTTTACTTCTACAGATTGACACAAATCATGGAAATGCAACAAAACATCATGCACAAACTGATGACATGTAATGAAAGATCAGAAAGGAAGCAAACAACATAAGTAGAGGATTGAAACTCATTCACAGAGCTTGCATTGTCATTTTTAATATCAAAATACATGCATTACAACACTTGAGAGGAAAAAATAGGTTGCATTCTTAGAAAAGGTCTGATATTCCACAAAATCACTTCCAAGGTGAAAGAGGGAGCCTGCAATACACAAAAAATGTTCCACCCTTCAAAAATGAGCCAAATCTAGCTTTTACAGTGCAAGGGACAAGCCCAGGAGAGAGAAATGTGGGAAAACATGGGAGAGATTCAACCATTGACTAGTATGCAATCAAAATAGCATGGGCATCCTTACAGACCCATTCTCTGACATTTTTAGGCATGTTAGGAGAGAATACGAGCCATTCTTCATTAAAAACGGTGGTTGAAACGTCATTTCTATCCATGACCACGTGCCAGAGGTGTTTTTTAATTGAATATCTCCAAAATCCATAAAAATGCAAAAATTACCCCAAAATCTTGTAGATAATTTTACCAAATTTCTATTAATATAAAGAACGTGAAAAACCGAGCTCTGGATCGAAAGATATGGCGGTGTGAAATTTTAGGGCAAAACAGGGCCAAATCGGGTTGGTGGGCAAAATTTTGAATTTTTTTCACCTTTTTTGCATTTGGGAAAATTTGCAAAAAAATCCCCATGCTCCACCTTTCTGGGACATGTGGCACATTCTGATTGGACACGAGCCCTCTGTGCTTCATTTTCCATCGCTTTTCCCTTTGGAAAATTTTCCAAAAAATCCCCGCCGGGCCGATGAGTTGAGGACACATGGCATTATCTGATTGGCCGCGGGCTTTTCCTCTCCAAATTTTCCCATCGATGTTTGACCATTTTCCCTATTGGACACGTGGAAAAACCCCATTGGATGCGGGTTTTCCCCTTCAAATTTTCCATGCGGGCTTGTCTTGAGTTTTTTGCCGCCACCTAGACACATGGCATGATTCCATTGGCTCGCATTTTGGGGGTGGGATTTTCCTTTTGAAATTTCCTTTGTTTTTCCCTTGGGAAAATTTCCCAAATTCTCCCTGCCTCCCACCAATCTGAGACATGTGGCAACATATTACTGGCTGCGGGCCCTTGGGGAAAATATTTTTCTTTTCATTTTAGCTTTTGGGAAAAAATCCCAATGTCCCCCTATGCTCCACCTTTTCGGGCTCTGGTGACATGTGGCCTGACATGATTGGTCGGTGGGGGCAGTGGGCCTTTCCTCAAAAATTTTCCATGCGCCAACACTTAGTCAAAGTTTTCAAATTGCTCCCCTGGACATGTGGCATCATCTGATTCATTGGCGGGCTCGGGAAAAATATTTCCTCTTAAATTTTTTTTCAAACACTTGGTAAAAAACCCAAGTTTTCCTGTGACCCCTGCCACATCCCTAGACACGTGGCACCATTTCATTGGCTGCGGGCCTTTCAGGGGAAAATTTACCATAAAACCTCCACCGAGCCATAACTTCAAAAATACATGGACTTAGGAGGAAAAATTTACCTTTCTGCCATTTCTAGAAGGTTTTGAGTGCCTGAAAAGCAAAAAATTATGTCTGAGGCATAAGAGAGGGGAGAATGAGAGGAGTTAGCCATAAGATGAGCAGGGGCGACATTTTGGGTAACAAAGAGATCCTAAGATCATGTTCCTTTTTTGAGTAAATGTACACAAGGTAGTGAATTCCATTTAATTAACAATAAATATTAGGCTAGGAATAAATTACTCTCCCATTATTTGTGTAACAAATCTCAGTTGATAAGTCTTAATTATTTTTTGGGAGTAGTAAAATAGTATGTAATATCCACAATTGTCATTTGGCAGGGTGGAATCATAGTTAAGTTCTATTAGGCATTTTTCTATAATAAAACCTCCCATGAGTATTTTTTTTAAAATAATTTTTCATATGGAAAATTAGTTGATTTCCACCAATGTTCATGGGGCTACACCCCTCCTTCTTGTGTATGGGGAGGCTCCCATTATTTAATGTAAACTAATATACTCCTATATATTGTTGTGGGGTGTCCAAATAGATCGGGGATCAAACAAGAACACTTCACTGAACCTGCAGCAAAGTGCTTGTACGGGGTACAAGGGAGGAAATTGCAGTGATGAGGGGTGAAGGAGAGAAATTAGACAAAGGAAGGTTATTGTTGTGAGTAGGCACAAGTATAATTCACACCCAATAACTAGAGTAGTTTAACATTCAATTAGAGGAAATAAATAATGAATTTATCTAGTCATACAAACAAACTCAGACACATGATTCTTTAGATTCATTCATCAAAGATACAAATCTCTTTCTTGATCATTGTATTTACAAAGTGTAAATGAGAGATAAAATAGAGGAAAACATATGAAAAGGGAAATGGATGAAATGTAGACTTTATTTCTTGTGCACAAGTGATATAAATCTCAAAAACAATAATCCACAATTGCTACAACATATAAACTATCAAAATCTAGCATTTTCAGGACCCTTTGGAATGAGGAAGCCATCCCAATTTATAGCAATATGAATTTAAATTTTTCCTACCCCCACATTGATATTTATGTTTTCATTCAACTTATGACTTTACATCTTCCTAGGAAATGAGAAATAAGTTCCCTTTTTGTAAATTAAAGGGACTTTTACAATTCAACTTTAGAAATTCACTTAAGTGAATGAGACAAAATACAATGTTTACACTCAATGAAGAATTAGAAATGAGGAGATAATAAAATGGGGAAAGAGAGGAGAAGGGAGAAGTTACCATATTTGATGAATAAAATCCCTACGATGAAGAACTTTTCCAATTCATTCCTCATGATGAAGATTTTACGGAACGGGTTCCTGCTCCTTGAATCCCTTACTGAACTGAGCTATCACAGCAATCAACTTATCTACCTCTAGAATGAAAATGCAACCCAACACTTTGTTCCATGTCTTGGGGACATCACTAATCTTCTTTCATTGACTGGGCCATTTTTCATGATCTATTGCAATTGTAACAATGCAACTTCTGATATTGACCATGGACTCTAAGTTGTCTTCATTGAAGGAAAGAGATTCACCTACCTCTTTCTTGACTAGCTCCTAGAAGGAAACAATGAGTTATTATGATGATGAATCCTCAGTGATAGGAGGGAACTAAAATATCTTAACATAATTTTAGACACCACTCAATATTTTTACAGCATGTTTTCTAAAAGATTCCAACTCAGATATTTCATTCTTGAGCATTCTATATTTCATATCCATGATATGGATCCAAAATTGAGACAAGTTCTTTACAGTTAATGTGAACATGTTCTTGCTCATGAGAGTGAGACAGTTTAAGGAGATAATATCAGACACCATTGGGAACATCTCATCTAAATGATTTACCTCTATGGTAAACTCCTCTTTTGCTTTGTTTACTTCGACAATGTTACAAGAACATACTTGATGAGAGAAACGATATCTGGAAATAATTCCTTACCTTTATCAATGATTTTATCAATCCATTTCTCATTATCCTTCCCCTACATCATGTATCCTTGTGATTTATCAACTATCTCATGATAAACACTAATGATTGGAGGAATGTCTTCTCTTGGGAGATAATATATTGAGTCATCCTCCAAGAAGGATTGAATGTGATCACTAAAAACTTTCACATGTTTCTTCAACTCCATAATTATTTTCTTGTATTATTGGTTCTAAGAGAGGAGGTGAGAAGTGGATTCCTTGAACATATGAGATTCACCCTCATATTAATCTTGACCTAATGAGATGTGGGTCAAATCATAATATGAAAGATTGATGTCTTCAATGGGATTTTAATTCTTAGGCCTAAAAACTTCAACATACTGATTACCTAAGATGTTATTGAAGAAGAAGGATGTTGTCTAATCTTTTTTTCTTCATTTGGAATTCACTTTCCTGATATTTATTTGATGCTAGGCATGATATAAAGTTGCATTATCCTTGGATTACTGTGAAGAATTTATTGAATCCATGGAAAAGGACCTTCATGATTTGACATGATGTCTATCACTGGAGCACCTTCAGTAGCCTACTATGGAATCAACCCTTGATCATCGTGGGGAATACTTTCATTTAGGGAGGACATATATGGATTATTTTGAAGAGATTAAGGTTACAATGAATCAATCTTTCTTGTCTTGATAAGATCAATCCAACCAATTATCCCGAGTTCACCTAACCAGCTCACATGAGCTCAACCGGCTTATCTCACCTTGAATAACTCCCTAAGCTCACTCAACTAGCTCTACGAGGAAGAAAAAAAGACCTCAAACTACTTGAAGGTTTACAATAATGAATTTTGGAAATATCAAACTTTTTTAATACTTACTTGAATGCATCAAATCCCTGGTTTCTTAATTGCTGCACCCTATGATGTTTTGCCTTCACTCCTAGACATAATTGTGACCAAAATAATGCCTCAAAATCCTTGTGAAGGATGGACTAACTTATTTGATCTATGAAACCATCATAAAACCATGTTTAGACACCTATAATTATGCCCAAGCAATTTAAATACTTAAATTACGCTAATTATCCCCTTTCTAGCAAATCGATGACATATTGTCAAAAGCACTCATATTCCCTCTTGTTGTCATTAATTAATTACAATATGCTAATTAATTAAGTTGCCTATCCAACAAATACCCTAATTAACAACCTTCCGTTAATAAATCACCCCTTCTACCTAGACTAATTAATTATTATTAATTAATTAGCTTTCCCTTTCATTTAACCAATAAATCAATATTTAATTGATTTAATCCCCTTCTAATAGCCTAAATCGTACTAATATTCCTCTAATTGGCTTCTATAAGCTCACATCTACCTATTAGTTAATCACATTTGATTAATTAAAGCACCCCCCAACTCCCATGACTTGCTAAGCATAAATTAAACCCTTCTAAAGTAAGGTTACCTTTAATAAAGAAACCTTATCCATTCCTAATCATTTTTACCTTTATCCCACATTCATGAGTATGTGTTGAATCCTTTATCCTTTGGGCTATATAAAGATCCCTCTGCCTACCTTTTTACTTACACCTAAACTCTTAGAGAAAGAAAATGCAAATCCTATAGCAAAATAGACTAAGAGCTTTCTTTTGTGTTCTTTTGAGAGTTCATCATCTTGAGGAGCTAAGCTTCTTATTCTAGCCTAAAGTGCTTAGGTCATATGGTAGGTGTCAAAAGGGTCTTGTAGCCCAAATTTGACTAGCCCCCATTCCTTGGTTCTTGGAACATTAAGGACAATTGTTTTTGATAGCCATGGAACCTACCTAGGTTCTTTCATTTGCATGTTGTTAAAGAATAGAGGTTATTTAGATACTTAACATTATTGATTTCATAGTTTTATTGATAAATGTTAGCATCTAACCCTTGATTAATTCTTATCATGATGGTGCTTAGAATGTTTGTTTAATTCTTGATAATCAAGACTATTTAGGTGTTAGTCTTCCATTCATATTTAGCATTAGTTAGAAACAAACACTTACACACATTTGGCATGCCCGGTGGGACACTTAGTCCCATGGCATTTTAGTTTAAGTTTCATTATTTTGGCTAACTTTTTGATATGCACATGTAGTAGTTAATGTCCATTTTTTGGAATTTTTGCTCATTTAATATGTGTAACTTCATGTTTATAGCCTTAATTTTAATGGGTCATTACCATTTTAAAACTAACTTGTCAAAATTTAGAGATATTGTGAAGTTTTCTTTGTTTTTTCCATACTCAGGTTACAGGTCTGGCATAGGCATGATTTTTGGAGTGCAGGCACCATTTTTGGGGCACAAGCATGATTTTCGTGGCACATGCATGATTTTGGGGGCACACACGTCTCTCTAGTGGTGCAGGCATGTTGTTCAAATCTGTCATTCTGTCTACCGATCCCTGGCGCACATACCCTAGCCCGTGCATAGGTGCACTAACTCGGGTGCACATGTCATTCGTACTGTACCTTCATTGCATACTTAAAACCTGTCAGATCGGCGCACACACCCTAACTAGGGCATAAATGTTGTTTTAGTGGTGCAGGCACATTTTTTTGGTAACACAATTATTTCTATCTTTTCTGTCTATTTTTTTAGAGTGGCGCATATGCTATTTTTGTGGCGCACATGCCTCTCTAGTGGCGCAGGTGCTTGGTAAGTAAAAAAAAAATCAGTAGAGTGGCGTAGGCACTGTTTTAGTGGCGCACATCTTTTTGGTGGCACACACACCTCTTGGGTGGCAGGTGCACTGCTAAGACAAAAGCACACAGAGTGGCGCACACGTCTTTTTGGTGGTGCACACACATAAAAGGGGGTGCAGGTATATCTGTTTAATCCAGTTTTTTTGTTACAACTTTTTAGTGCTCCTTATTTTGATCATAACTTTTGACTCGTTAACCCATTTTCAAAGTTTGAATAAGCATTGGAAAGATAATGGAGTGTAATTTGTGAGGGAAATTATAAAAGTTAGATACCTTTAGTATAACAAATTTTATCAAAAACTCTTAAAATGCCCTAGAGACCTCCAAAAATGCAAATTACTAAAAATTGCTAAAAAAGTGCAAAAAAATTAGATTTCGGAATTTTTGATTTTCTTGGTTTTCTAATTCTTGCAAGTTTTATCTAATCACATACTCATTTTTGTAGGGTGTTTTTACATGCTTTTACTTGATTAAATAAACTTTGCATGTTTACTTATAGGATTAAGATCGCGTATGCTCTTCCCTCGCCTTCCTTTGGGGCGATCTTGGGAATCAGAAATGATTCTTAAAACCTTTTACCACTTTAAGATTGTTAAGAGTATTTGAGTTAGAATTGGTCAATTTGGCATTCATTAAATTAAAGTGTTGTTCCATGTGGTTATCTTTGGGATTTGTGAGGACATCACGTATGCTCTTCTCTTGCGTCCTTGGACGATCTGGAGAATAAGAAATGGTGCCTTCTCTTTTTGATGGAGAACTACTAATCATCGTCATATAGGATCGAAAAAACTCTTTTCAAAGAATGAAGGACTCAAAACCAAAGTTAGAAAACTTCTAATACACGTGTTTCTTGTAGGTTTCCAAATGTTGTTCAAGCAAACCACATATAATTTAAAAAGATAAAAATAAAAACATATTCAAAACACTGTATTGCAGGTTTCGAAAAAGGGTACATCCCTCTCTACTCAACTGGAACATAACCCCTTTGGCATAAAACCTTAAGCTACAACAATAGGGGTGGTTCTAAGACCCCCAAAGTAGTGCATGCAAGAGGGAACCTTGTGGATGAAATGGGAAGTGCTCCGCACTACCTACTTGACTAGTGATTCCTTTGTGAGATATCATTACCGGTTGTCCGTGTGGCGACCCTAGTGATAGTACACGTAGATGCACTAGTTACCTACTATTCTTGAAGGGGTTAAAGTAAATCCGAGATACTCCCAAACTAGTCAGTGTGAATTTTTGGGTAAATCACGCTCGCTCAAGACAACTTTGTAACACCTAGGACGAGAGAACCACCTAGAGAATATACTTTGGCTAGGAGTCTACTTTGACCATTCTAAAACCATGTTGAGTTGTGAGCCATTATTTTCATCATGAAACATGTGACGCGTTACTCTAGCCTAGTTTTTCACTTACCTTAAGGTAAGGTGAAACTCTGCCAAAATAAGGCCAGCATTTTTCACCCCCATTTTGATCTATTTCCTTCACTTTCTTTTGACACTTTGTTGATCAAAGGAAGAGTGACTACCTCTGCATTATCAATTGATTGTTTCACCACTTTTTTGTCTGTTTACGCCCATCCATGTTTTTGGCTAGGTTAGTTAAACGTCTAAAGTGTGTAGAAATGTATTTACATCATTGGTAGCCTTTGTGATCTTGATACCCAAGTCAAGATCATCATCTTAGTTAGGCATGGATCATCACTTTGATCTCCTTAGAAGAGTTATTTTGCTTGTATCATATCACTACAATGTTGATATTTATGTCTTCTTTCATGTAAGGTTACACTGCATGCATTTTAACAATTCCTAGTTATACCTTGAGTCTTTTGTTTGACTTCATTACTACCTTGTTTTTGAAGGGTGCTTCGTGTTACTCTTTTGCGTGTGTTACATCAATATCATCTTGATATTAATACCTTACTTTCTCAAAAAGTTTGGTTAACATATCTTTGTGACATTGTTGTGTCACCCATGAGTGTAGCTCGCACCTCTTTGGGATATAGGTATTGACTAAATTCAGACTTGCTTTTGGTATACCTTGTGTGGAGGTTGTGATTAGCATCTTGTTTTTACTTACGTCTTGTTCATGTTTCTGAACTCGACATAAGTGGAGATGCGTTGTTGATCCTATCTTTGGTTGTTTATCTGTGATCTTGGTACCCAGGCCAGGATCACTCTTGTAGCTAGGTTTTGGTTTGTCACTTTGATCTCCCTCTGACGTGTTACCTTGTTTGCATTGTCTCGACATAATTAAGATACTTATGTCACGTTTCTCATAAACATGATCTAAGTTTCTGCATTATGGCATTACCCTACCCACATTTTAGCATATCCTTAGTATGCTTCGACTTGGTTTGATTTCAAACATTGTCCCAAATATTGAAAGGTGTCACTTACTTTTTTTGCATTATTTCAATACCACTTTGGCACTAATATTTCACTTCTTCGTGAAGTTTGATCGACGTGTCCAAATTGGTGTGGTTACGTGGCTTACATTTGTAAACCTCACCCTTTAACATTTTGGCCTTGTTGGTTGTTGAACGCGTCGTGGTATCCTTTGATTGGGAGTCATGTCTACCCTTTGTTAATATTTATGCCTTGTTCATGTTGAGCTTGACGTAAATATTGACATTGTGTTGATCATCTTTGCATTGGGCTATCATTTTGTACACACATTTTACATAGGGAGTGTTTCCTTATTGATTGGATTTGTGTTTCACACTTTCGTGATTGTTCTTTGTGATTATTCATTCAAAAACTCATTTTCTAGGGAAATCCCTTTTGATCTCATTGAGATTGCATCATCACGATGTTTATTTTCCTTACACCCCCTTTGGAAAATCACACATGCATCTTCGTACTTACGAAATGTCTAGTTGGTTTTTGTTATTCTTCCCAGATGGACATAGCACCTTCTTCACTTTGAAGAAGTTTTATCACACTATCCAGGCCTAGATATTTGAGATTAAAATGATGCCAATAATGACTGATTATCATGTAGTTCCTCATTCTTATGACAATAAGGAATTCAATTTTTGGCATTCACATCAAAGGATTTCGATCATAACTAAACCTTGTTTGGTTCTTTTTGATAGAAGTCCCATTCAGGTAACTCATTCCCCACCTTCATCTCATAGTCGGTGGTATGATTTGGACACTTCTAATCCAAATTCTTATTCAGGTTCCCCCCACTCTTCTTCTAATTCTAATCCAAACATTTCCTCTTCTTCTGAGGATTCCAATCCAAATATTTCCTCTAACTCTTCTGAGGATTCAGATCCAAACTACTATTCAGATTCATCTAATTCGAATCCTAAGTCATCTAATGTGACTCCTAGGTTATGGTCATCCCTTTCTTTACAGGATCCTCTTCATCAATCATCTAATGTGACTCTTATGTCGCAATCCTCCCTTTCTTCACAGGACCCCTTTTATTAGTCACCTCAACGACGTATTCTTCCTTTGAAGATACACGCGACTCCAAATCCCTCTAATCAGAAGTATAATACAATTCTTGAATCACAGTCCTCTCTTTCTTCGCAAGACCCTTGTCATCATTCATCTAATGTGATGCTTGAATCACAGTCCTCCCCTTCTTTGCAGGACCTTCTTCATCAATCACCCCATGGAATCTTCCTTCTTTGAAGATTCATGTGACTCAAAGTCCTTCGAGACAAACATCTGAATCGACCCATGCATCGCAATCTACAGACTTTGGACTTAATCCTACTATTTTACATATGACATACCATTATATAGGTAGGTCCACACCACCTTCTTCTACTCCTGAGACATCTAGCTACACATATTCTTCGTCCCCCACATCATCTTCTTCTATCAATAATTTTCAAACATCTTCTAAGTCTTCCACACCAAGTGAACCTATTTCTTCCAATAAACCCCTAGGGATCGATCAACAACTCATACCGATTGACCTCTTTCAGAATGAAGAAACAATCAGGGCATTTATAGGGGCACATGAAGATATTCCTCTAGCAGGTTACGAGGAAGGTTTCTCTTTAGACTTCGATACGTTTACGTATTGTGAGGAAAAGGTTGATTCCTTTTATTAAGAAATGGAGGAAGAGCCTCAGATCATGCAACTTGATCCTCCTCTTATTCTTCCATCTTCACATTCTTCATTATGTGATGAAACTCCTTGGTCTTGCATTGATCCATGGCCTATCTTTTCATCACCCAATAACTCTTTGTCTATCATAATTCCTCAATCATAATCTCTTATGGGTTCAACGGTAAGTAGCCCTTCATCTTCATGTAGGTGTGGGTCACATTCTAGTAGCCCTCCCCCTCTATTGTTTGTGTGACATTTTTGAGTAGCCCACTATCTTCTATTCTTGGGGAACGTCTAACTAGCCCCTTGTCTTCTAGGTATGAATCACCCGTGGGTAGTCCATCATCTTCTATTCTTGGGCCACATCCTAGTAGCCCATTATCTTACATCTATGGTTCATGTCCTAGTAGCCCTTCGTATTCTATCTATGGGTCATGTCCTAGTAGCCCTTCGTATTCTATCTATGGGTCATGTCCTAGTAGCCCTTCTTCTTCTATTCTTGGGGCACGTCCAACTAGCCCCTTGTCTTCTAGGTATGGATCACCCTTGGGTAGTCCATCATCTTCTATTCTTGGGCCACATCCTAGTAGCCCATTATCTTACATCTATGGGTCACGTCCTAGTATCCCTTATTCTTCTATTCTTGGGCCACATCCTAGTATCCCTTCATCTTCTATCTATGGGTCATGTCCTAGTAGCCCTTCTTCTTCTATTCTTGGGCCACATCCTGGAAGCCCTTCATCATCTTCTATCAGTAGCTCACCTCCCTGGTAGCCCCTCCTCTTCAATTCTTGGACCATATCCATTTCATCCATCACATTATTCTTCTACCAAAGATGGTGGCAAGCCCATGGTCATTTCTCACATCATTTCTAAATGTCCACGTTCACTTTCTTCTCCTTCTCAGGATCAGACAAGTCATGTGTTAGCTTATAAGAAACCCAAACAGTTTCTTAATCAAGCTCAAATCAAAACTGCAAAGAGCTCTATAGCTCCCAACAAATCAAACAATCTCAAAATTCTAAATCAATTGTGATTCAAGAATGCACACCAATGTAACCATCAAGTATGGCACAAAGTGTGTAAACCTCTGGATGGGGAATTAAATCTCCCACATACAAAATACATGTTTAAGAACAAATCACAGTCATTTATTGAGTGTGAACTCACCTCGATCAGGGATAATATCACTCTTGATGAACAAATGTGCCTATTATCCCTTATTAAGGAAGTCATAAACATTATTGTTGGATCTTATCACATAGAGTGACTTTGTTAGTCCCAACCTCTTAAAACTGTGAAAAATCTAAAAAAAAAAAAACAATTCAAAAATACAAAAAACATTGAGAAAACACAACAAAAATCAAAGGTACAAAGATCAAACATTGCAATCAAGTATTGTGTACACATGGATGTTTCTTTCTTCCCTTGTTATTCTTCTGCAAGTCTTACTACCATTTTCATCCCTTCGGTGATTTTTTTAGCTAGCTTATTCACACGCATTTTGTGACATTTATCTCTATGGTATCTGTTTGACCCTAGTCTTTCATCACCTTAGTAAACTAAAGAACGACTGACCTCTTAGAGATCCTATCACATTCAAACATCTAATAAACTTATTGCGAAGAAATTTTTGACATATTTTTCGACACTAGCCAATGTCGTCATCAAAATCACTTCCACGTCCTTCCACCAAGCCATCAGTGGTTCTTAACCCCTTGGAAAACAAGAGAGCTGAAATAAGTTTTTAGAAAGCAAAAGAATCAAAATCAATCAAAAATCAAAAGCTAAAAGCTACAAAGCAAAAGCAAATTGATATATTACTCTCTCTTGGGGTATTTCTAATAATCTCTATTGGGGCTATGGATGCTGACTGGCATTAGAGAAATGTTACGATTAGAATTAAATACATCTTCATCGGGGCTATGGACACTTGGTTGGTAGTGGAGCAATGTATGGCTATCCTTTCACCATCCATTCCCAAAATCACCTTTCACAATAAATCATTCCTACACATTGGCTAGGGTCTCTTCACTTGTTGTCTATTAAATCTTCACTTCAAGAGGTAATAAATTCCATGTGCACACACTGGATATCTATGAGTAAACATGATTAATATGTTACCAAGTGTCTTTTTTTGGACCTTGTTCAGACTCTTACTCTAGTCCGTATCTCATCTCACGATTTGTGCCTTTGGCTAATCACTTCTTCATCACGAGGATTCTAAGTTACATTCATATCATTCACATAATTCTTCTACTTTCTTTAGAACATCCATGTGTATAAGATTACTTTTTTGCCATTATTTTGGACACCTTTGTCCCCTTTCACAAAAACAATCTTCTCCTTCCTTTCTATGTGCTTTTAGGCCAACTTATGCTGGGGGCATCCTTACTTCTTCCCATCACTTCATTGGTTTATGTTCACCATCATGTTGAACCTATCCATAATAGCCTTGGGTCCCGCTTCTACCTGTGAAGAGTTTACCTTTGAATACTCCCACCTAATCGTTGGGGAATTTTTTTGCATCTTCACCTTTCTCGTACGCACGTGGCCTTATGCCCTTATACATCCCATATATCATTGGGGGCATCCATGCTTCCTCATATTCCTGTACATAGTTTCATAAAACTTTTAAAATCAATCAAAACATTCAAATATGTTAGAAAAATCATCAAAAACATTCAAATATGTTTCAAAAAAATCCTGAAAAGTAAAACCCCTACAAAAATGGTAACTTGCTTATTACGGTTGAAAATTTTGTCTTGTGCATGGTTTTTTCTCCATATCCTGTTGTTTTGTCTCACATCTTGGATTAATATGACTCTTAGATCACCGGATTCACAACCATTCAAAAAGCTAGGTTGTTTGCTTTTGCCTGTACTCGGGGGCACTTTCGTTGCCTAGTGTTGTTTCATTGTGCACAAATGCTTTTCATGGACCTCGTGTCCATTATCATTTCCCCTTGCATATATCCTTGATTGGGGCATCATTTTTAACCTTTTTCATCCATCACGAACTTGTGTATCTCTTCAGCACTGATAACAAAACATTTGTACAACTATCTTGACTGTTGTTGGGTTGGATATGTGTGTTTGTACTTGTTTTCCCTGTTATATGAGCTTGTTTCCTTCTCTTATTGCATTTCATTATTTTATGTTGCGTGGAGTTGGTACTTTTAGCAATTGACAATTTTTCATAGTATAGATTTTCATGTCATTCTACCTTTTTCGTGTGCTTATATTTTTCATAAGGACCGATGATGTAGTTCCTATGGCAATATGATGACATCAAATTTGTTCCAAAAAAATAAGAGGCTAGAGGCTAAGCTCTTCTCTCCCCTCATCCATATTTCTTCTATATTACTTCCCTTTCACCCCTAATTTTATCTCTCATTGTGGCATCCTGCCTCTTCCCCATTCTTCTATCTATATCTCACCTTTTTTCAATCTTCGATTGACTTCTTCCATCACCCCATCAACACTCGAGGGGGCATCTCTCCCTCCTATTAATTTTTCTTCTATCCCTTTAAATTTTTCTTCCTTCTACCATCTTTGAAGTGACGTCACTTACGCCACCCCAAAGAGGGGCAAATGTAGACACCTATAATTACGCCCAAGCAATTTAAATACTTAAATTGCACTAATTATACCCTTTCTCACAAATCGACGACATATCATCAAAAGCACTCATATTCCCTGTTGTTGTCATTAATTAATTACAATATGCTAATTAATTAAGTTGCATATCCAACAAATACCCTAATTAATGACCTTCCCTTAATAAATCACCCCTTCTACCTATACTAACTAGTTATTATTAATTAATTAGCTTTCCCTTTCATTTAACTAATAAATCAATATTTAATTGATTTAATCCCCTTCTAATAGCCTAAATTGTACTAATATTCCTCTAATTGGCTTCTATAAGCTCACATCTACCTATTAGTTAATCACATTTGATTAATTAAAGCACCCCCAACTCCCATGACTTGCTAAGCATAAATTAAACTCTTCTAAAGTAAGGTTACCTTTAATAAAGCAACCTTATCCATTCCTAATCATGTTTTACCTTTATCCCACATTCATGAGGATGTGTTAAATCCTTTATCCTTTGGTCTATATAAAGAGCCCTCCTCCTACCTTTTACTTACACCTAAACTCTTTGAGAAAGCAAATGCAAAGAATATAGAAAAATAGACTAAGAGCTTACTTTTTTGTTCTTTTGAGAGTTCATCATCTTAAGGAGATAAGCTCCCTATTCTAGCCTAAAGTGCTTAGGTCAAATGGGAGGTGTCAAAAGGTTCTTGTAGCCCAACTTTGACTAGCCCCCATTCCTAGGTTCTTGGAACATTAAGGACAACTATTTTTTATAGCCATGGAACCTACTTAGGTTTTTTCATTTGCATGTTGATAAATAATAAAGGCTATTTAAATACTTAACATTGTTTATTTTATAGTTTTATTGATAAATGCTAGCATCTAACCCTTGATTAATTCTTATCATGATGGTGCTTAGAATGTTTGTTTAATTCTTGATAATCAAGACTATTTAGGTGTTAGTATTCCATTCATATTTAGCATTAGTTAGAAACAAACACTTGCACACACCATGTGAATATTGTTAAAATTAGAGAGATGAATGAAAATAGATCCAACTACCAATTTTTGTAATCAAAATGGAGACTTTCTATTTTTAGCAAGTTGAACCAAGACCTACTTTTTTGGGATATTTCACATTTTTTATCAAATTTAATATTAGTGATTATCTGAAATGTTTAGTTCAACTCTGTTGATGATAATTTAATATTTTTAGAAACTTTATATTTTTATATAGTTTCCTTTTCTTTTAACTTTATTATATGTTTTTTCCTTTTGGAAACCGACTATTTTATCATTTTCATTATTCTTTGAATGCATTGTTTTGAGGGGACTTACTATTTTGGGTAAGTTACTAGTTTTAGTAAGTGGATACATGAGAGACTTACTATTTTATAAATATAGAACTTCCCCACCTTGGTTTTTCATGAAAATAGTTTTTTTGGAATATGCCCCTCTCGGGACCTTGTGTTCCAATTTTCACCTTGATTAAATCTGCTAGAATGCCCATAAAATGAAAAAGAAAAATATAGGGAAAAAAATGAGGGTTTTATTCCATTAAAAAATCTATGCAATCATCTGATATGTTTTCATTTTATTCTTGAAGGAATTTGAGATAGAGGAAGACTTAAAATTTTATTCAGTTTTGATCACCGGATTGGGAGATATGAATTTTTCTAGTTTTCGAGCATGTAGTCATTGCAGTAATATTTTGGCATGGTTTCTAGATAAATTGAAGGTTTAATGGAGGGTTTTTATTTATTTTACTTAGAATCCATGTATTTATCATGAAGAAATGATACAATCAAATGTTATTTTATTTTTAAAACTTTCTGGTAGTACCTCTCACGCACACACAAGGAAGGAAGAAACAACACAACAATTTAAAAACTTAGTAAATTTTTGGTTTTTAATCATCTTGGAAGGAAGAGAATTGTTTTTCCAAAATATCCCAAAGAGATGGGACAGATAGGGTAGAACAATGCACCCTCACTTGAGCATGATAAGTGGCTATTAAGCATTACTCGACGTAGGAGGGAGAGAAAACAAGAAATTAGCTCCCAGGGGTTGAGACTGGGTCACATGAAGAACCATGGAAAGGACTAGAATGGGGAACATTTTTTTGTCCCAACTTTCCCAAAGCGAAGGGACAAAAAAAAATTCCCTCTTCTGGGAGTGACAAGTGTCAATTTTTGATTGTGTGACGGAAAGGGCTAGAAAGATGTGATAATGAGCTTAACTTGTCTTTCGGAGCTTTGTCGTGGTCACATCATGGTCCAGATGGATTACTTGGTCTTGGAAAAAATTTTGTGTTTCAACTGTCCCAATTTTTTTTTACGTATAGGATAGAAAAGTACACCACTCTCATGTGGACATGTGTCCACCTTTTAAAATAACTAAGTCTCGGAAGCTTAGCTTGGGGAGAGTCTTGAAGACGAAGTTTTGGAGCTCCAAAAGGGATTTTTGGAACTTATTTATATGAAATTTACTCCAAAAATAATTTTGAGATGAATGGGATGGTTTTCATGATCTATTTATTCCTGAACCACCACAAAAATATCTTTTTTTCTCAATATCATATGGTGTTAGGCCAAAAATGAGATGTGGAAAGAATCACTTAGATCTTGTGAAAAATATGAAAGAATCATAATTTATACCATTGAATTATATTTCTAATTATATGTTGTTTGATGTCAAAATATTTATAGAACTCCCGGAATCATGTTTCAAAGCTTAGGTACTATTTTGAACTACAAGCTCCTTCACCTTCAAAAACCCGCTTTCACTTAACTTGTCCCTAAACCTCAAATATTCCCTAAATTTTCCTAAATAACTTTAAATATTTTTTTGGCTCATAAATACCACATCCTGGTGAATTTTTCCCTTCAAATATGCTCCAAAGGGTGCACACATGTCTCAAAAAGGATAGAAATAGCCATTTCTAAGTCTATTGAAGAATCTTCCTTGAGAAGCACTGTATCAAAAGAACTTCATGAACTTGTTTTCATATTTCCAAAACTTGGGATAGGTTATTACAATACACATGGGTACTTGGAGTATTAGGATAGACATGATATAGAGAATAATTGATCCAGAGGAGTGCTTGGGAGGGTTTCCAAGAAAATTTTTGACACTAGGGTAACTTTGTCATGTTTTTGACTTGAATTTTTCCATTAAAAATGACAACAAGTATAGAAGATATTTATACAATCATGAAAGCTTAAAAATTCAAACTTTGATTACTTTTTTATAATTATTCCACTAGACCTAGAAGTGAAGGATCATCATCTTTATGTTTTGGTAACAACATTAAATAGATTAATACAATTCTAGTTGTTGTATAATTTTGTTAACGACTATTTGATAATGTTTTAAGGAGGAAGGGTCACACCCACCCAAGGAGGATGATTCCAATATTTCATAGAATAACTTATGTTTTGTTTCTGTTCAAGAATTTTAATTTTATTTTTATTGAAGATTATAGAATTAATAGATCACACAATTTAGTATTAAAAATATTTATTGTTGTTTATTTTGTTTGAGTAGCTTGGGATTGTCCTTAAGATTAATAGTATAGTTATGAATTAAATTTTTTCTTACTTTAGATCTAGAAATGTTTTTTAGGAAAATTTCCCCTCTCTTTCTTATAACATATAGCCATTGGATGTCGCCTTGGTTTGAAAAATGATGAATTAAAGTGAAAGAAACAATAAACCTTTTCAACATACTCACACAAAGCACTAGGATAACTATATTGGTCTGAAATGTAGTGCAACGCTCAGTGAATCATAAATGGGGTGACCAAAAAGTTCATCTGAATCAAGAATTTTTGTCTTATATTTTTATATCTAATGAGTTCTTGAGTTTTTTAGGAAGCTATATTTGTTTTAAAAGTACATTTACAAAAAAAAAAAAGGTTACATGCAAATATGACCATAAAAAATTATGATACAAGTGACAATAAAGAAAACTAAAAAATCATAATTCTGTGATCTACTAGTCTGAGTTGTTAGAATAAGGCCAACTTGAAGAATCTAGTCCAGACCTTGCATGATTTTGACAATAAATAGTTGATCTGGTACATCTTCAAAATTCTACATAATTCCCAGATTAGTTAACGACATAGTCAGAAAGTGGTCTCAAACTAATTCATATTTCTAACCCTAGTTACTTCTTTTATTGCTTTATAAATTTGACATACTTGCAAATAACCTAGTTTCCACTATATAACTATAAATAAATATACTATTTTCTCCCATTTTACATATATTATCCAATCCTAATTAAATCAATTAAATTAAACTATTAGAATTAATTTAGATTTTATAAATTTTGGTGAACCTATCCTTATTCAGATATTTTTCCTAGATTAGGGTTTAAATTGTATATTTCAATAACTAGGCCTTGTGATACCTAGACCCTTAATGAATTCAAATTTTTTTATTTGATCTCAATATGATTTATCTACACCATAACCGAGTGCCTATGATTTTAGTACTTGCTTTCTAAGTGACATGGAATATGGTTATTATAATATGCCATATGATTATTTCCCTATGAATCAATATCAAAATTACTTTTCCACTCCTATTGTTCTACCCAATGTTAGTATACCTTCTATTGAAGTCTCTTAGCTAGCTCTCTACCCATACTAGAGGCACCACATGAGACCCTTTCTATACATCCTTTGGTTAAATCTTCCTACATAGTTGACCACAACAAACTCGACTTATCTCGTGCCATGTCTTGATGATGTACTTACTTCGAAAAGGCATCTAGTGATAGTGGTTGGCTTATTAGATGTGAACCCCAACCTTATGTATTCTTAAGCTTCCTAATTCTCATAGTCATGACATGAATTCCACTAAGGAGGTGGGCGAATCCATTTTAGATGATGATGTCTACACATCTTCCCACAACTAAAATTTCTACATTCCTTCTTCATATTGATATAGATTATAATAACAATGATGAAAATTCTTCTACTTATATATATGGTGATGTACATAAAAATTCTAATATTTAATGTGATAATGAAGTTAATAGTTTAGATGATTTTCTATTTTTCATAATTTTCGTGATGATGTTTCTATCCTAACAATGTTGATATTAATGGTGATTATGATGTTCATAGTAAAGTTTAAAATATTAATCATGTTTTTGTTTATAGTTTTTATTGATAATAGTTTGTTAGGTGCCAAGACCCATTACAAAGGATATTCAATAAAGATCACAAAGATATAGAAAACACCATCAAAATAAGAGGATTAAATAAGGGTTTGACTCTCAAATTCAGATTACATGAAAAAATTTCCCGAGAAAATAGGAAACATGATAGAGTAGCAGAGAAATACATAAACATCGGTCTACATAAAGTCAGCAAAAGAGCCAACTACATAGTTTTATTCTTTGTTCTTAAACTCGGTCCCTCTTGCATAACTTGACTCTGCAAAGGAGTCTCCTCATCTTATGAGATGATGAGAACCAATTTCATATTTTTACCTTTACCTTTTTCATCGCCCTCCAATCCTAAATAATATCGAGCCTATGTCTATGAATAATCATTTCAGCATTCATCGTTTTAATTGTTTTGAGAAATTTACTATTTTCAGCCTTCAAAGTAACAATAATGCTTTCCAAAGTTTCCAACCTTTATAAAGGTAAATCTTGACGATTATTTCTCAAAATATCCTCATGTCTAACCTTTGTATCTAAACCACTAGTAAAAATTTGAAGAGATGAGACAAAATTGAAATAATTTTTCACCTTTTTATTTATTTACAATAATTTCATTATATCAAATAAATAAAAATAATCCTCCTACTCTTCACTTGACCTAATAGATGAAACCCTCAGACCCATAACATGGGTTCCATATTTAAAAATGAGGAGAGTGAGACCTTAGTGAAGTGGAGAAACCAATGTTGAGTTGAGGAGCTCAATTACTTTGGATTAACATGTAATATGAAACTTGCTAGAAAGCATAGTAACTGAAATTAGTTATGGAGGGACCGATATTGGTTAGGAAAGGAGGAGCCGACATTGGTTAGGGCTAACCGAAATTTGTTACTTGTGCGGGAGTTTTTTATTTAAATCTTGGGAATTAGTTCTATTTTTAGTATTAAATCAGATCTATTGATTGTAATTGCATGACTAAGTGACCTAAGTTTGTATACACCTACATAAGCATGAAAGCTACGGTTTAGAAGTAAGAATTAATAAGAACTTGCAAAATTTGATGATTATTGTGAGGATAATTGTGAGAGAGATATTTCTTGGTGAAGAAGAAATATCTTGAGAGAAAGAAAGTATTGTACATCTCAGAGGTGTGGAATATTGTAAATATGCATTGTAAATCTTGTGAAAGCTTTGGATAATAGATTGGATTTTTTCTTGGTAGACATAGCCGACATTGGGTGAACCATGTTAAATCTGATGTTGATTTATATCTCTTGTTTTTTATATTTCTTCTTGTAGAATATCCTCTTTTATTTGTATGTATGCTTAGATCTCGATATAGTATCTGTACAACTGGTGTGCTAACCCCAACAACTGGTATCAGAGATTTGTTTGAGGGTTTTGTGTGTTGATAGATTTTCTAACATAGGGTTTTCTGATTGAGTGGGAGCTACAGAAATGGTGGAAGAAAAAAAATACAAGGTAGAGAAGTTTGACAATCAAAATTATCAATTATGGAAGATGCATAGTGAGGATTATCTGTATCAAAGAGATTTATACCTATCGTTGGATGAAAAGTCCAGACCTATGAATATGACTAAATCTAGAGGTGAGCTTAAGGGAAATCTAGCTCACACATTTTCTATGAAGGATTTAGGATCTGAAAAAATAATCCTTGTCATGTAAATGCACATAGGCAATAAGAACAAGAAATTTTATTTTTCTCGGAGGATTATATCTACAACATGTTAGAAAGGTTCAAGATGCAGAATGTAAAAATTTTTAGTACACCTATGGATGGACACTTCAAATTGAGTAAAGGTCAATGTACATCATCACATGAGGAGGTCAAATACATGAAACCAAAGCACCATATGCTTCAGCAGTTGGGAGTCTCATATATGCTATGGTTTATACTAGACCAGAAATTACACATGGAATGGGAGTTGTGAGTAGATGTATGGCCAATCCAGGTAAAGAGCATTGGAAAATAGTCCAATGGATACTCAGGTATTTGAAAGGAAAATATAGCATGCAGTTATGCTATGGAGGTTTAGATATTTCATTATGTGGCTATGTTGATTTAGATATGGATGGAGATCTGGATGGTAGGAGGAACACTACTGGATATATTTTCATAGTAGGTGGGATGACAGTTAGCTAGATTTCAAGATTGTAGAAGGTTGTGGATTTTTCTACTACAGAGGAAGAGTATGTTACAACTACAGAGGCTAGCAAGGAGATGATATGGATGAGTAGGTTCATGAAAGAGTTGGGAAAGGAGCAAGATGATTGCAAATTGTTCAAAGTGACAATCAGAGTGCAATTCATTTGGTAAATAACTCAAAGTGTTTCATTTAAGAAAAAAACACATTCAGTTGAGGTATCACTTCATACGATAGGTATTGGAGGATGGGAAGTTGAATCTAGAAAATATTCATACGAGTGAGAACCCTATGGATATGCTAACGAAGCCATTAGCAAAGGAGAAGTTGGAGATACACTCCACTTCTTATGGTCTTTGGGTTTGATACTTTAAGAGGAAGAAATAAATCTAAGGAAGTATCCAAGAATGATACTATACAGGTATGGTGTAGTAATTAATCTCGAAGTGGGAGATTGTTGAGTTGTGGAGCTTAATTAATTTTGATTAGCATGCAATATGAAACTTGATACAAAACACAATAACTGAAATAAGTTATGGAGGGACTGATATTGGTCACTTATGACTGGAATTAGTTAAGCAAGGAGGAAATGACATCAATTAGGGCTAAGCGGCATCGATTACTTGTAGGCTTTGGAGTGTTTTATTTAACTATCGGGAATTAGTTCTATTTTTAGTATTAAAGAAGATCTATTGATTGTAATTACATGGATAAGTGCCCTAAGTTTTTATACACCTATATAAGCATGAAAGATAGGGTTTATAAGTAAGAATTTAGAAGAACTTGCAAAATTTTATGATTATTAAGAGAATAATCGAGAGAGAGAGAGAGACTTCTTGTTGAAGAAGAAAAGGCTTGAGATAAAAAAATTACAAGACATCCCAGAGATGTGGAAGATTGTAAACCTTCAAAGTGTATATGTTATGAAAGCTTTGGATAATATATTGGCTTATTTATTGGTAGACGTAGCCCACACTAGGTGAACCACATTAAATATGGTGTTGATTTATATCTCTTGTTTTGTATATTTCTTCGGTAGAATATTTTCTTTTATTTGCATATATGCTTAGATCTAATATATTATCTATACAACTAGTGTGATAACCCCAACAACCAATTTATTGGCTTGAAACTGAGTAATAGATGCCTTTAAAGAAATAAAAAGTAAAAAATGGGATACTCATCTTCCTATTATGGCGAAAATGGTTTAACAGGGAAAAATGATGAGTATATAATTTCCTAAACTTCCCATCGAGGGTAATATAATTCATTAAATGAAAGAATAATTCTGGTCATCTTTGAGGTAAAGATAATCTAGCTATGCCATCCTCCATAAAATGAATTTTTTCCTCCACATTAAAAAAAGCATCCATCTCTTCCATTCTTCTAGTTCATCTTTGAATATTTTTAAACCCACAGTCACCATACCTATGACCTTTGCAACTCTATCCTTGGTGACATGCATTCGAATCCCCTAAATGTAAGCATCACATTGTCCTAGGACATCAAAAAATCAGAAGAAAAATCTAAATCATGTCCTTTCAGCTTAATCATATAGTTTTTAAGACCACATTTTTTGAAGATCTCCCACAAAGTATAGTCTCTTTGCAAAACAACACAAGAAAATGGCTCAACACGAACGCACTCTCCTCCCATGGTGATACTAAAATCTAGACCCTGTAAAACTTGAAAATAAGTGATACATAAAATAGGGTCAAAGTACCCTTTCATACCCCAAGAGAACATTAATTTCACATGCTGAAACATAATGTGAAAACAATCTCAAATATCCTTCACACTCATTTCTCTCATCATTAATTATTTGATAAATATGAAAATGGGAGTGTTGCATCACTTTTCCATGATGAATTAGCAAGAAAATAAACCCCATGATTGGTAAGCCTATCCACACAATATTTTCCTTCATGAAATACATTATTGATAATTAACTCTTCAAACTAAGGAATAAGTCTAAATATATTTTCCATTATGTTTTATATGTTATTGGTGACACCCACATCATTTTTTATGGCTTGAACAATGTAGAGGGAGTCTCCTTAAAAATAGAATTTCTTGATGTTTAGAGAGACTTCCATGGACAAACCCCATAACGTTGAGAAGGCCTCAACATAATTACTAGATTTTGAGCCCAAAGATCTAGTGTAGGTTGTTATTAAAGCTTTGAAATTGTCCCCAATTATGCCACTATCTCCAGATGATCCATGTTTTCCTTTGATGATCCATCAAAATTAAGTTTAAACCAATTCATATGAATCTTACTACATTTTTTATATTTTCTAATAGATTCCTTTTGTTTTTCCTAAAAGCTCATATTTTTGTGAAGACCAAAAGACTCAATTAAAGAGTTATCAAGATGAAGAATTGCCTTTATTTTCTTTAAAATTCACAACTGAGAGGTTATTTCCTATGGCCCATAACACAATGCTTCCAATCCTATCTAAAGTATTATGTTTATATTTAAATATTCTATTATTTCTTTCGATCCATATTCCCCATAAAAAGTGAGGTAAGGCTAGCTTCTATACCTTACCTAGGCATTGTGAAGAAAAAGGAAAAATCCATTGGTTGAAAAAGTTAGCAAAAGACTTCAACTAGATCCAAGATATTTCAAAATCTTTGAGAATGTAACCGAAAACTTTTTGGGAGAAGGAGAATTCCTTACAGAGGTTAGAAACTGATTCATTGGATTTTTGGCAAAGAACACATCTATTTGGGATAATCATACCTCTTGTCTATAGGCTATCAATTGTAAGATTATTATTTTTGATTACATGCCAAAGAAAAATGTAGACTTTTGGAATTTTGTTTCTATTTATAGTGATGTTATTATTAATTTATGTTTCTCCACATGATGATGCTCCGATTGTTTCTTTTAAAAATGGTAATGATATTACTCATTTCTATAATTTATTTCCTGAATGTAAAAATGATGCTATTACTAGTGATTCTTCGATGCCTCTTGTAAAAGAAAGTAATGTAAATACTAGTATACATTCTATATGTCTTAATGGTAGTAACCATGATACTCCCTCATGTGGTGTGATTCTAGTGTTATTACTGAACTACCCATATTATAATTGATCCCTTGAATGTACCTAGTGCTAAGGTACCTTTAGATCATGCAACCCTAAGTAAACAACTAGATCCTAATATGCCTAAACATGGTGACATCAATTTTAAACCAATTAGTGTTCCCATGGCTACTATAAATGGTAAAGCACAACCCTTGAAATATCCTCTTAGTTTTTATACAATATCTCCTCAAGAAGTAATTTATCTCATGCATGTGATAGGTGATTTACAACGTAAAGTACACACTTTGACTGTAGAAAGTATGGCTTACTACACTTCCATTGTTTCTAACACTATATATGGAAATCATATATGACGAAAAATATTTTAATCATTCTTCCCTCATAATTTTCTAAATTCCAATTTTTTTATGATAATGTTGACCCTTATCTAAATATTAACTATTATAGGTCTACAATTGCTACTTATAATAATGGTAGGTTAATTTTAAAGGCCATCCAACAAAGTGAAATTGATGAGGTAATGTTTTTGGGAGTGTATAATGGGTTTAAAATATTAATTGAAATATGTTTTGGATATTATTATATATTGTGCAATTCCTAATGTGTGTTCCTATTATATAAAATACATATAATATGTAAGGATCTCTAAACCTTAGTAGAGAATACAAAGAGCCTATTTTTACAAGGAAAGGAAAAATAAGGGAGTGGTAAACCAATATTAACCTTGAATTTTATAAAACCATGTAGGAACATTACACAAAAGATTGAGCTTGAATCCTTAACATTGATCTTGAGTTCCACTATAAATTCATGTAAAATTTATTGATGTAGTAATATGATTCTAGTCTATTATTTCATATTCCTCTCTCTTAGTCTCATCTTCCATGAATTGGCTCTAATATGTAGTTATTATGTATTATTTTTTGGTTCTATTGTATCCTTCACACACTATTTAAATGGAATAGTCTAAATTTCTCCTAGATTATAACTTGTTGCATGTCCTGATGAGTGATTCTAGGGACCTCTTCTAAAAAACAAATCTTCAAGGACCTCAAAATTTTAAGATGGATACTAGGGTATTGGGATGTGTATATATGGCTAGAAGGGAAGATGAAACATTTTACAGAAGATGAAGAGGTTGTGATGGGAATTATTGCATAAATAATCAAGTTGGAAATTTTTTTATAGACATTCATGACATATGTTAGTGAGAGATCCCAAAACCCATCCACATCAATATATTTATTGGAATATTACTATTTTAGTAAAAATAAAAATAATAATAGGAATGGATAAATGAGAAGATAGAAAACTACACAAATTAGACACTAAATGGACAAAAACATAGACCATTGGATGTAAAATACTATTAACAAGAATATAATTTAAATTTTTATTCAAGTTTCTTTCTCATTTGTTTTTTTAAAGAAAATTGTATTTTGGATTGTGAGTTAAATTTGTGAAACAATTCCCTTTCTTGGTAAAAATGCTAGCTGTGGAAAAGGACATGGTTCTAATTTTCCATGACATGAACTAGTTAGGTAAAGCTGTGTAGTCCTAGAATAAGGGGGATCAAGGGGAAGGGTAAATATTCAAATGGGTCCTTAAAGGATTTGAGAAGGATTAGAAATAATAAAAGAGAAGAATGGAAATATTTCAAAGAGAAGTAAAACAAATTAATAGATGGGGGAGTTCAAGTGTTATAGTGGGAAAGGTAAAACCAAATGCAATTAGGAGTAAATTAGGAAGATTGAACAAGAAAGGAGGAAAGAAATATCTTGAAGATAATTAAGATAAGGTAGAAGGATAAAACCAAAGTGGTCAAGAGGGTGTGCATGGAGGTATTTCCCCTGATAGTATTTATTAAGAGGGTGTAAGGTGTTGACCCTATTTGTAAAAAAATAAATAGGATGATAGGAACCCAGGAAATAAAGGAAGAAAATAAACTAGGTGATTACATACCGTTAGGATTAAATTTATGAGGAAATTGGAAAATAATCTAGAGAATCCATCATCGATACCATGGTATTGCATAGATAGAGAAGAGCTAATCCACAATAAGAAAACTATGTATGCTTTGCACAAGCTAGTAAAATATGATAGTACCCCTCTTCTAGGATATATGTAACTTGATCCAAATAGATAAGTGATAACTTAGTATTGTTTAAAATTTTGAGAGGAATGTAGGGATTTAATGGATTTAAAAGAGTAAGTAACAAGAAATGTGTTTGTAGTATAGAAAAAAATAGTTAAAAATACACTAGTTGTTCCATAAGTAGAAATGGCCACATATCCTTAGATAAATACTTAGTGGGTTCCTTTGTCACCTCAATCTAGTACACAATAGAATCCACAATATTCACAACAAATATTTATTCAAAATCTGACATATCCACAAAATATTATGGTTTGGGCACCTATTTTACCTCATCAATCACTTATGTGGAGCACACCTCTAGAACAAAATTATTGTGGAGGATACCAAATCCAAAACTAAGGATTTAGTACCCTATAAAGATAATATATTTTTAATAATGAGGATACCATGGTGGTTACCAAAAAAATATTAAGGGACCTTGACCCCATAAACAAGGAGAGATGTCTTTTTTACCTTCAAAGAGAATTGAATCACATTGGGTAAAATTTTCCTTCAAATCTAGAGAGAGACCTATATTGCACATATTGTAGGGTACAAAAATATATATAACTGAAGATTTACCTACATTGGAAAAAACAACTACATAATTTTAAATGATTAATGTGGTCTCTAGAGAACTAGAAATCTCTAGGCTATCACCAAATCATGGAGCAAAGAACAAGGATTGAGACATGGGGAGATACCCAGTGAGCCCTAGATATGGTGCATATATAATCATAAGTATCCTAATATAATAAAAGAGAAAGAGTTATTAAATTAATCTAAGGGACTACTAAACTCCATTCAGAGGAGAGATTCCAATGGGCAAAACAAATGGGAAGATGAAGCGCACATATATGGGAAAAATTATAAGAATTTTAAATGAAGGACTGGTTTCCACATTGTAGGATCTTCTAAAAAATAGTAAATGTACCATGAAATGAAGATATCTTGAAAAATATCTAATTTTTTTTTAAACGTTACTATAAATATAAACTAGTGGATTTGTTTAGTCTAAGAAACCTATATGATATGATACGTAAAAATAAAAAACATGAGGATGTAGATACTAGGTTGAATATAATTTCAGGGGAATATGCAATAAGGGATGTAATATTTGATTTTGGGATCACTATGAACATGATTATGAGGTCTACATTAGAAGCTATGGGTGATCTAACCATAGCATACAATCTTTTCACTCTAAGTCTTATAGATTTTAAAAAGTGGATCAGATTGGAAGGTTGGAAGATGGACACATTTATGTAGGGGACCTAAACTTGAAGGAATATTTTGAGGTTAGTGATACAAATACTAATTAAACACATTATCCTGTACTAATTTTAAATAAAGGGCATATGATGGGAACACAACAATAAGTACAATCATAAATGAAATGAAGTCCCACTTGGATGAATCTATCATTGTCATACCCATGAATAGAACTAATCATAAGACATACACTATCTATAAAAATTTGATGTATCCCTACATTCAAGATACTACTATTTGGTTCAAGGTAGAACACCAAAACAGAGCATAAGCCCTAAAATCAAGAGGGAAAAGGAAAAAATAATATGATAGTGATTGTGAGGTTTACATTAATGTACACTTAAGGAATATTTTATTAGAAGACGACTTGAAATATATAATTATATCTCTTAATAATTCTTAAAAAGGGAGGCTATATGCACTTTTGCATACCAAATAGGGTTATACAAATCCTAATGGATAAATTCATATCCCATGGGAAGTGGCCTCCTCAGTTATTGGGGATTCAAATGCATATTTGAACCACTAGATGCAAAGAGAACATGAGATTAGGCCCATGAGAATGGTCCATGTTGAGGAGAAAAATTCTAAAATATTTTGGTACTTCTAATTTGGATACATTCTTGGCTACATTTTAGGAACATGTGCCAAAATAAGATATGTCAGTAAGCACACTAGATTACATTCTAAAATAGATGGTAGTGATATGGTGGGCTATACACAGAAGGAAGAACCTTGCATGGAGTGAAGAAATAGGCATGATGGATGAAATATTTATATTACCATCTAGATCTATTAAATATTTTCCTAGATATTGCACAAACCAATGCCCAAAGATACACATTTAGGGTTTTATTGATGCATGGAAGATACAACAAATTGAGCGAAAATGGCGGGTCCATATCTTTTCATAGAAACTCACTCCATTACCTAAGGCATGGTACTTTGACTAGGAATACAAAAGAGAAATACATACTTGGAGACAATTTCAATAATATTTTATTCATACCTTCACATTTGAATATGATAATCTTATGGTGAATATAGTAATGTAAAATTTTAAAGCGTTCCTCTACTATGAAACTATAAATGTAGGAGGAGCTAAGTTCAAAGATGCAAAAGAATAAAATTAGGTGAATTATGCATCCAAAAATAACATGAATAATAAAATAGAAGTGTTTCATAGAGTTTGGGATGATAAAGAATAAGGAGATAAGTTAAATAGTGAAGAAGATATGGAACTTATAGGTATGTTTAATTGAAATAATTTTGAACCTCTTCTGTAAAAAACAATTGTGTGATGAGGAGTAAGAACATATGTGTAGTTTTAATGTAGAAAAAAAGAAGGCTCAAGGATAGTTAAATATACTAGGGAAAAATGAAAATCCAAATATTATGATGAACTGGTGTGAAAAAGAACGGAGGACATCAAATCTTTAGGAATTGTAAAGCTGGCAACTATTAGATATTATTGGATAGATCAATAAATGTCTAAAAGTATGTAACTATTGTAGGATTATGAGGATGTGTTTCCAAATAATTTTAGTGAAATCAAGGAAATAGGTGCATCTCTAGGAAAATAAATTATTTAGCCAAAAATGCGTGAAACCTAACAAGAACAAGCCTTACAAGTTGAACCCTAACATGAAAGCTAATGTTAAAGATAGATTAGATCACATGATAGAAGTAGGATTAATATATCCCTTGAAAAATTTAGATTGGGTGAGTCCCATAGTAACTCAACCAAATAAAATTATAGAAATAAGGATTTATGAAGATCACAGGGATCTCAATGATGTATGTGAAAATAATCCATTTCCCACCCATGCATGAAAAAAAGGTGGTGCTCAATACTCTTCTCCAGAACTAGGGCAACACCCCATGCAATATTTCTCATGAGTAGTTGTCCCTCTACCGATGCTCCTTGCTCCATGGAGGTCATTCTAGAGGTGGCACTCATCAAAGTTTCTAGCATCATCTCTTCTTCATCTAAGCCTATATGTCACCATGTAGTTAGCCTCTACAGTGGTGTTTCTCCCCTCCATCTTCAACTCACCACTGAGGATTAGATGCCCCTCCACTACTTAGTTAACTCGTCATGGGATCTCTAGCTTCCCCAAGCCACAAACTCATGACAGTTGGACCCTCCCACCTCCACGTGAAAAACTTCCTAGGATGTCTCTTTCCATCTCGCCCACTCAGACTAGTGTTGATGATACCAAAGAAGGAAGCCAAACTAGATTTGGTTGGGATGTGTTGAACAACATAAAGTACCTACCTGGATCTTGATGGCTTGATCATGATCCACCCTCTCGTGGGTCAACAATTCACGGTGGTGGCTTAATTTCCTTACTTGTGTGTTTTTTTTGTTTTTTTTATAGTTAACTCTACTAGGATCTACGTAGTGTGATCTTGTGGATTTAGGGCCTACTTCCATACCATCCATTTTTGTGAATTATATTTTATCATTTTAATTGTTAATATAATATAAGATCTTATTCATAAAAAAATCTTGGAGGTCATAGCAGGTGATGAAGTTTATTCAATCACTAATGGATTTAGTGGCTACCATCAAATCCTAATTGTTGGCTCCCAATTAGACACCTTATACAAGGAAAGAGAAGTGTGGAAAATGGAAAGGATAAAAACATAAACCTCTTGATATTTTATTTTCTATCCATGGATGGTTTTATCTATCTAACTTGACCGTGCCTTATTGGAATAACAGGGAGGCACATGACTCAGGATGTAGTTATTTTCCAGCTACTTCATGGATCTACCTAAACTAAGGTGATAAAACCTAAATTTTGGATTGAAATAATGAGGGAGATATTTATACTTCAAACCCTTAGAATTGTTATAACCTCAATCTAAAATCAAATACAACCACTAAATAAAATTATCATTCAAAAGAATGGTCACACAATCATTGAAGAAACTTAATACACCAGATACAAGCAACTTAAGGTTTTAATGTTGGAAGTGAGAGTGATGGAATTCCTTCTATGGATTCTGTGGAACCTGAGAAGTCTCACGGGCCATTATAGGCATGCATGCCTAACCCAGGTAAGGACAATAGGGTGGAGCCAGTGGTGGAATCCATGTGGACATAAAGATTGGTCGGGAAAAAGATGGAAAAAAATGACTTGGAAGGATTAGAGCCTTCTAAAGATAAGGGCCTTCTGGCCCTTAAAATACCTGAATCTCTCTTGGAGTGAGCTAAGGAAAATATGGAAGGAGCTTTGTTCACAAAATTTTTGGGATCTCGACCCAACATTGAATTTTTTTGCAGTGGGCCAAGAGAAGATGGGAGAAAAACAGATCTATTGAGGTAACTTCTTATGCAAATGGTTTTTTCTTAATATATCTTCCTAGTAAAGAACATGTCTTATGAATTCTAGCAGGACAACATTGGTTCATTGGTAATTCCCATGTGGTAGTGCAACAATGGGAACTAACCTTCAACCCCTTTGAAAAATCCATCTCTAAATATCCTATCTGGGAAAATCTCCGTAGCTTACCTCTTGAGTTCTGGGAACCTGAGGTCCTGATTGGTATAGCCAAAATTCTTAAAATCCCATTAGCAATCGATCCCTGTAACTAAATCTAGAACTAGGATTACGCATGCAAGGTTTTGCATTAATATGAAATAAGAATTTGCACTGGAAGAAACTATCAATTTTATCTCAAATTTTTGTGATTGAGTGCAAAGATTTGAGTATGCTCCATGTCTTTTTGTCTATTACAAATGAAAATTTGTTGGGAATGATCCTCGAAGGTGAAAAAAATAGAAGAAGAATCAAGAAAAATGTCCAAGATATCATATCGTGGTTCCTAATAAAGATAACATAGAATGGAGAAAGGTGGTGGAAAATGGAAGAACCCTTAGTCAGGATCCTGGAAGGGATCAAGAGGCTCCAAAGGATACTATATTTGTAGAGACATAAGTTACAGCTAAAGAGATAGACCCAAAGAACAAGACTGAATGGGGTAAAACAGATAATGAAAAGATGAGTGAAGAGGAATTTCCCCCAAATCTAAAACAAAAGGAAGTTGAGTATATATAAGATTCAGAAGGGAAATTTGTGCTGAATGTGGGTCAGGGAATTTCCCTGGAAGATTTATCCTCAGTCGGAAAAAGATATTTTGGCTAAAGACAAGAGGAAGGCATCTCGACATCAAATGCTTTTGATCTCTTGATGGGAGGTATTTTTCTAAATTTTTCGATCCAGTGTCCTTCCCTATCACTCTAGTAACAGAGTCCAAGCCTATTACTAGAATCAATTTCAAAGTTGATGTGAGTAAAGAATTAACTCCAAAAGGGAGAAAATCTAACAAGGAGAAGATGGATACCTTGGTAAAGAAAAATATGGATAAAGGGATACAAAAACCTCTTAAGTTTCCTCAATCAAAGAATAAATTATTTTACTATCTTGGAATATTATAGGGTTAAATAACCCTAGTAAGAAAATAATTATGAAGGATTTTAAGAAAAAATACAAACCTAATATTTTTATGATCCAAGAAACACAGATGAGTACTGAAAGATTCAAAGAAGTGAGTAGGATGATCTAGAAAGACCGCCTTTGGGATGGGGTAAACTCGGATAGTGATTCAGGTTGCATTAGCACCCTATGGAACCCCCTCTTGGTTAATTTTTTGGTGCTTCTTTCTTCGACCAACCACATGACCATGTGCTTTATAGATTTAGTTTCACACAAGTCATGGATTGTGTCTAATATCTATGCCCCCAACTCTGTTGTTGGTAGAAGGAATCTTTGGGGAGAACTCACTAAGGGGAGGTTTTTGTTTAAAGATAGTGATTAGATTTTTGGGGGATATTTCAATACCCCTCTCCCCTCAAGGGAAAAAAAGGTGGATACATTTCCTATACTAACAGAATGGATGAGTTAGCTAGATTTTTAGTGAATAATGATCTTGTGGACCTCGAGCTTGGAGGGTGCAAATTCACTTGGGCTAATAGAAGAACTGTTTAGGACCTCATAAAAATTAGACTAGAAATATTTGTGGTGAGTCATTCTTGCATGCTCAATCAACTCTACTCTCTATCCACCTTGCCCAGAATTAGATCTGACCATAATCCGATCATTCTCAAGATGGGTATGGCTATTCCTAAAAAATCTAGACCTTTCATATTTGAAAAAATGTGGCTCCAACATCTTGACATTCTCTTAAAAATTTAGGAATGGTGGGGTATCATTGTCCATGGGGTTTCTATGTATAAATTAAGATTAAATTTGAAACATGTTAAACAAAACCTAAAAATTTGGAATAAGGAAATTTTTGGGAACATCTTTCAGTCTAAGAGCATAATAGAGGAAGACTTAAGGACTATTGAGGAGTTGATGGAGGAATATGGGCTCAACCAAGTACTTAAAAGTCAAGAGCAGTATCTCCTCATTGAATACCATGATATCTTGGCTAAGGAGGAAGTCTATTGGAAGCAAAAATCTAGCGTTAAATGGATAAAGGAGGGTGATATATTCACTAAATTCTTCCACTTATCTGCCACCTTTAGGACAAACCATCTCAAGATCAAGGAAATCATGAAAAATTATGGTACACTCATAGAAGATGAAAAATAAATAAATGAAGCTATTATCAAATATTTTAAGGACCTCTTTCTCCCTGAGGTTGATCTAAATAAAATTTCTTTGGAGAAGGATTTTGGAATCTTCCAGAATGTCATCTCACAATATGATAATAGAGATCTTCTACTCATTCCTAGGGATGAAGAAATCAGATATTCTGTTTTTGATATGGAACTAGATGAATCCCCTAGACTAGATGGGTTCCCGGCCTTCTTCTTCCAATAGTTCTGGGAAGTGGTTAAGAATGATTTCGTTGAGATGATCCAGACTTTCTTCAGTAATGGCCATATCCTTAAACAAATCAACAACACCTTATTGGTCCTTATTCCCAATATGATAGGGTCCAAGGATGTGAAATATTTTAGACCCATTATTCTGTGCAACACCAGCCAAAAATTGATTACCAAAATTATCACTTTCAAGCTCAGGAAAGTGCTGGCCAATTTCATCTCTCCTAATCAAAGGGATTTTTTTCATGGGAGAAAAATTATAGATAGCATTGTGGTCATTCAAGAATCCATTCATTCTGTCAAAATTTCAGGAAGATCCTCCATGTTTTTCAAGTTATATATGCACAAAGCATATGATAGAGTTTTGTGGGCCCTTCTCTGGGCCATTCTGACCAAGGTGGGGTTTGATGAATTTTTATCAACATGGTTATGGTTGCATTTATTATCGCGGCTTCTTCTGTTATGATCAATGGAAAATTGGAATGTTTCTTTCAAGATGGTAGAGGACTTAGACACAAAGATCCCCTCTCCCCTTCCTCTACATGATTATGGTGGAAAATTTAAGTAGACTCTACAACCAGGTGGTTTCCCTTAATCTCTTGCAAGGTCTCAAAATTTCTAATGGCCTTTAGCCTACTTGCCTTAACCAATTTGTTGATGAAAATTTCTTGATGGGGAAGGTGTCTATGCAGGAAGCCTCTATCTTCAAAGATGTTCGAATGAGTATGAGGAGGTCTCTGGTCATCTGGTTAACTTCCTCAAAAGTGTTATTTTCTTCATTAATGTGGAAGAGCATTTCAAGTGAGACTAACCCACATTTTTTACTGTAAGATAAATAATTTTCTGAATTCCTAATTAGGAATGCCCCTCATTAAAAAAAAATGAACCATTCCATCTAGAACACTCTTCTCGAGAGAGTTTCCAATAAGCTATCTTCTTGGAAGGGGATTCTCCTATCTCAAGCTAGAAAAATTCAAATTCTCCAAAGATCTCTTCAACGTATCCCAATCTATGTCATGTCCCTTTTCGGCTCATGAGAAATATTTTGGAAGCTATTCAAAAAAAAATCAAAAAAGGTTCATGTGGGTGGTCTTTGAGGAGAAGTTCAAATTTCCTCTTGTGTCTTGGGAAAAAGTGACCAAGCCTAAGGATTGTGGTGGGTTGGGATTAAATAATATGAGACTCATGAATGAAGCTCTTGTGGCTAAATCTGGTTGTAGAGTGATTAAGGAAGAAGGCCTATGGATTGATATCATGAAAAGAAAATATTTAAGGAATACTGAAAGAATAGAGACTTTCTTTCTATAGGACAATATCCCTAAGGGATCCTTCTTTCAAAATTATTTTCTCTCTTCTATGGAGATCCTGAGTAGGGGTATAAAATGGAATATTGGGAAAGGTGATAGAATTATCTTTTGGAGGGATTGTTGGCTCTCTGATAAAGCTTTAGTGGAGGAAGAACCTGGGAGAATTGTGGCATAGTTCTTTGAAGACAATGGTAAATTTTTGGTTAGGGAATATTGGAGCTTCTCCAATAATCTAGTTCTTTGGGAGAAGGTGCTTCCCCTCCCAATTTCATTAGGGACACTCATTTTTTTGATGATCTTAACTGTAATTTAAAGAGTTTATATATATCACTATTCCAACAGAATAAGGACTCTATAATATGAAAGGAAGAGGATTATGGAAATTTATCTATTAAATATACATACCTCTTAAATTTCAAGAATTCTAGCCAAAAATATTATTGGGGTAAACTTTAGGTAAAGGACATTCTACCTAAAGTTAGCATTTTCCTTTGGTTTTCTACTTAGAACAAAATCCTCATTGTGGATAATTTGAGGAAACGTTGGATGTTCCTCCCTAACATGTGTGTGATTTTTAAAAAAGAGGAGGAAAGTATAAACCACCTCCTCATCTCATGTCCATTCACTCAAGTGGTAATTTCCAAGGTATTGGAGCTTTTCAAAGTGCAATGGGTCTGCCCTAATTCCATTGAGGAATGTTGGTTACAATGAGATTGTCCTTTCAAGTATCCCTTTATTATGGCTACTTGGAAAATGGCCCTTCCCCACTTCATTTGGAGCTTATGGAAGGAAATGAATGATCTCATCTTCAGAAATCAGAAAGCTTAGTGTTGCTTTGATTTCCTCGATTAAAGAGAACTCTGATCTCATTAAGGTAAAGACTAAAAAGGCATGTTCTAGTAGAGAAGATGAAGTTTTCAAATAGTTTTCCTTCATTCCACCTCAAGTCATATTCCCATCCACTATCATTAAGTGGTCCAAACCGGAAAAGGAAAATTCAAACTTAATTTTGATGGGGCTTCAAAAGGAAACCCTGGCCTGACTGGTGGAGGGGGCATAATCAGGGATCATAATGGGGACTGGATCTTTACCTATGTAGGACATTTGGGGACTCAGAGTAACAATGTGGTTGAATCTCGTGCTCTTCTCTGGGGTTTTAGTCTTGCTAAGGAAAAAGGAATTAAACATATTATTATTGAGGGGGACTCTCTTCTCATTTTAAATGCCATCAACAAGACTAGTTACAATAATTGGGCTTTGGGTAATAGTATTTATGATATTAAAGAGCACCTTAAGTAATTTTTTTACCATATCATCATTCATATCCCTTGCATCGGCAATAATTCTATAGAAAGATTGGTGAATGAGGGAGTTCAAAGTAATGATTTCAAAGTGTGGCAAAAAGGTGAGGTCATACCTGTGCATATTAATGATATTATTAATCATTAAAAGTTGTAAACACTTCACCTTAAGCAGCACGAAGGAGAATAATGGGTTCATCTTCCAATATTGCAAAAGGGATTCTGGCTTAAGATATTCTTGGAAAGGAAAGTCTAATATCAAAAGTTGTAGAATTCAAAGTGCTAAGAATTGGAGTAAAAATTTGGCCATCATGGGAGGAGATATAACCAGAGTCAAGTCATCCAGCCATGGGCATATTGTGGAAGATAATTCTATGTGGCACATGTTTAGGATTGGGGTTTTAAAGAATGTTATCAACAGACTCCAAGGGCATGATCCATCACTAACTATGGAGTTCGAGATGGCATGGAAAGAGGGGAAAGAGGTGATCTATGGCATGGAAATTGATACATCGGAGGAGGCCATTTCCCATATAACTGTCATGGACATGGAAGGTCTTAAAATATTTAAGGATAGGAATCAAAGAGAGTTAAAAATCAATCCTTTATTTGTGGTAAAGGAAATCATCCATTACTTCACCAATGGCATCGATCGTTCCTGTATTATTGGGGTATGGAGGGAGGTCTCTTTGCACATCATGAAGCATCTTACCCTGGAAGGTAAATATCCCAAGATATATACCCACAACTTGTCTTTTCTGAACATGTTTAGACACAAGAAAATTCTTAGTATTCCCTTCTATCTTTTTATTTCTCTGACCACATTGGTGAAGGATTTCAAATGGAGTAAGGTGGAGTTCCCCATTCATAAGGGCCTCATTCATCCCATGTTTCAAAATAGGAAACCAGATTCGGGATAAACATTTTCCCCTAATTAAAGATGAGGAGGATAGTACTCTAGATGAGTTTCTTTCCAAGATGAGGGATGGTAATCTAGGTATTAAGCATATGGGAGAGGAAATAATGTGGAAGGGATGGAAAATCATGAATTTGGCCCGTCGAAGGGTAATGATAAAGTTCCCCCAAAAGGAGAGCATGGTCTTGATATGTGGAAGAAAAAAGTTTAGTATTTGGAGACACTGGTCTAGGTCTTGGAAGAAACTAACTCGGTGGTGAGGAATGTCATGATTGATACCATTAAAGCCATAAAGAAAATATGTTTGGACCAGAAGAACATTCATGGGGATATCAAGCAGTTGGACTCGTAGTTTGGGATTTAGGTGCTCGTGCCACCCTTTGTGGAAAAAGAGAAGTGGAAAAGTAGGTGGATCAGTTTTTATGATGTTGAAGAGGAGGAGGAGTCTATAGAGGATACTAAGGAGGATGCCGAGGAATCCCTCAGAAGAAGCTAAATATTGATCCTAGCATAAAAGTAAAGATAACTAATGGAACTTCTTCTGAACTGTCTGCAGACTTTCAGGGAAATTTCACTATTTTTTGTTGTTTAATGGCTTAGATATCTTTCATTCATCGTTTCTTGGACCCCCTTCTCTATTTTGGATTTAAGTTTTTTTAACTCTTTGGGTCCTATTCCTTGTTTGTATCACTTTGTTTCAGTCATGATGTAATCTTTTTGTACTCGGCCTTTGGGAGTCTATCCCTTTTTTTACCCTATCTAAGAAATAAACTTAAGACAGATAATATGTGATCCCAAGCATAATTAAGAAATGATGCTATTAAATTTATACATAATTGTGCTTAGTGACACTAAATATAAAAAATCCTAGCAAATACACTTGCAATATGTGTGATAGGTGTAATTTGTAGGCAAACACATGTGAAATAAGTTGGGTTAATGTGATTAGCATGGGTAGGATTAGATAACTTTAGTTATAAAGGGGGGAAGTTGGATCTCAATGGGGAGAAATATTTGTGTCTGCCAACTCAGCCTATGACGCCTAGAAATGTAGAGAAACATAAATTAAAATGATATAAATATCAATGGTGATTTTACATTTATTGATACCAAATTCCTATAAATACTACCACATGATCTTTGGAACCTTAAAAAAAACTTGTGAATAATATTTAAATGAAACATCACCCAAGATACACTCATGAGATAAAAGAAACTATCCCAAAATAATATCTCAAGAAGGATTTTAAAACTAAGAAAATATAGCAAAGTAACACTACAATAGTGCATTCATTCAGTAACCAGTCTATTACAAATACCAGGAAGAATAACTTTGTATTTAATTAATTCAATAAACATAAGATCACATCAAAACCTACATTACCTATCTATATTATCATACATCTCACAAAATTCCTAGATGAACATGGAATATATCTCTATATATTTTAATTTAACAAGAGAGGCATGCACAAGATGCTCTCAATTCATGTTACTGACTATAACATATAATCACATTAGCCTAAACCTAAAAATTAGAACCCTTAGAATGAATCCAAACCTTTAGTCTTATACAAAATGTTCCCCTTAAGGAATATACCTAGATTCCCTTCTCCAAATAGCCTAAAACCTAACAAAGGTGTGACTGAGGTCCATGGTGTGCCAAAATGGATGGAGAAACAGTTCCAATTGAAAATATTCAATCTTGTTGTGTCATGATGGAGTGGTTTCGAGTGATAGTTTAATCCTTAGAGGAGGTAGAATATTCTTCATAACCAACAAACTATTTTTTCCTTCATTGTCCCATCACCATTCTTACGCGCACTCTCAAGGAGGAGTATTCTATGCTTATGCAATAATTCATCAAAAAAATTTCTATATATGTAATAATTTTACTTAATCCCTTTGCATAGGGTAGAGGTTAGTAAATCAAAACTGATTAGACCTTTCATGTGATATTACAGATATCCAAGACTTGGGAAACATAACCCCACATAAAAACAACCACATCTTACCTTTTCTTCTTTGTGATTATTACTCCTGGCCATCCTCTACTTTGGGTATTACCCTATCCTTGTGCTTATATTTGTTGTTATGAATAAATTAGAGAAACAAAAATTTCTTGTGAATAAAAAGGGTAGTATCAACATCAATAACTTGTTCCTGTGGGGTTTTCACATTGTCCTTTTCTTGTACAAAGGTTGGATGTAAGATGGCTACATCTTAGATTATTTCTATTCAAAATCAACCTTTAGCTCCTTAGATGGAGCTATTTCATTGATTGTATATTTTTTTTCTTCATTTTTTTCTCGAGCCTTCATTTCATTAATTCTTTCTACAAGTTCATGAGTTGAAACGACTCTCTCAACTATCTCCAAAGATGATTCGAGAGGGTCCTGAGATGTAAGTTGTTCAACCTCAGTAGTTGGATTTTCTTTTGTCTCTAGTTTATTATCCTTTACTAATGTAGTTGCCTCTATGACTGATTGCTGAGAAAAATGTATTCTTTTGTTGGCACAAATTGAGTGGGTTCCTCATGGATATCTTACAAGAAAAGGTTAGCACCAAAATCTTGCCCCAAACCTTGAAGCAGTTTAGTAAAAATTTGGTCATGGGTAGGATCCTATGCTTCACACTTCAAAACCTCAACTTGTTGAACTTGATTTTCTTGAATGGTAATTTATGTAGGGACTCCTTTTGTTGTCACAATTGGGGTGGTATCAAATCATTTGGGAACCTCTATTACATTGGAAAACATCACATGGTTTTGGTACCTCCAGTATGGTTATACTTGTATATTCTCTTATAGTAGGTGTCACCACCTTTTATATCTTTTCTTTTACAAAGTGATTGAGATTAGGCTCATCATATTTATCTTTATGATCAACAATGAATGTTGTATTCACTCTTAATTTCTCTAGAGAAAATTCTCCCCTCGTCCTCTTCTTACTTGGTAATCCTTTAGGAGCAGAAGAGGTTGTACTTACCTGGAATTCCTCATGAGAAATAGACACCTTAGGATTTGATGTGTGAGGAGGCATAGTTTGAAATGGATTATCCTAAGTGATAGGTGCATTTTTAATTTTTCTTACTAACATATCTTCTACCTTTTATGTTATTTGGGAAAAATAAGTGCCCATCTTTCTTTTATTGACACTTAATTCTTCGACAACTTTAGATGTCAGTCCCATGGCAGAAATATGATGTTTTTTCCCCTTTAGTGATTCCAAACAAGCTACTTCCTTCAACAATGGTGGAATAACATCCTTAATTACCCCAAAAGCATTGTACTCTCTCAATACTACAATATTTTGAAGAGATAAGTCAATACCTTTGGAGAGGAGATAAAAGAGATTTCTTCCTATGACACTAGTTGTCCTTTCATGTAGATGATCTGGATCCTATTTTTTCCAATCAATAGGTGACATTGGATGAGCTACTATGTTTTGTTCAAGGAAATATTTGCTCACCAACATCTTATCATCTACCAAACCCTCAGGGATAATTGTAATTTTATAATCAATAATATGAGAGATATTCATTAGGAAAAATCCCTAAGTTTCACATCCTCCTCGTCCCTATAGTTTATCTAATAATCCTCATAGTGAGGCTCATGCTTATAGGATTTTCTAAGGAATAATTACATTATCCACTTGATATTATAGTTTGGCCTGGATTGGAACTTATACGTGATATTTCTATTCATTTCTTCATCTAAGAGTATTTCCTTTACCATTATAGGGCATGTATATCTCCTAATAGAGATTGGGAACTTAACATTATTCTTATGCTTCCCAGTTATAATCTTTGAACATCAACAAGTTTTCTTGATAGCTCAATAAATTTCCATTTATTGTCTAGGTCCCTAGGAAATATATAATGAGTGCCTTGGAAACCACTCACCCTAATATATGTGAAGGACTTGAACTGAATTAAATAACATCTAAAATAATTGATTACCTTGTTTTCTCTGGGTGGCTAAACAGGAAAATGGTAGGATGAAATAATAAATCATGGGATCTCCTGGAATATTACTTTAGACTATCTAACTTGATATGAGTGTACACATCATATACATTTTACTAAGAGAATTCCATGGCCCTTGGAATGCCAGGAAATGACTTGTGGCATGTCACATTATAAAAAAGGTATGAGTTCATATAAAATTTAGGTTTCCATTTAGACCCCTTATGAATATGTACTTCCATTTTGATCATTTTTTCATGAATGGAATTGTTGATCAATTCCCCCTAGTGAATATGTGCTTTGAAGTAGATAATAATCTAGATGTACCTAAACATTTAGTCATGAAAATATTATGTAGAACCATTACCCATGATTCTACCTAATAGAGTGATTATGTCTCTAACTTCATCGGTGAAGTCGACAGTTGTAACCTATTGGGAATTCTTGTAGCAGAAACCATATGTTTCAAGTTCCATTGATTGTTCATTATCTTTGAATAATTGGTATGATTAATAGCCCATAATTGACCTGTTGAATCAAAAATCACATATACCAATTCTTCCCATTGGGGTAGTCCCAAAATTTCATAAAACGTGTCAAGGGTTAAGGATAGAACTTTGGCACCACTCCCATCCAACACTTCCTTGGTTTTGGGATTGAAGTTTTTGGCACATACCCAAACAAGTTCAGGGTACTGAATTGAAGGGGGAAAGTAACAACTAGGGAAATATAATTTACATCAGTTTTAGCCATGAGTTCATTACTATCAATTACATGTAGCCTCTTAAGGAACTCATCAAGATAAAAATTTCCTAAATTGGTGTCATTCACTTGATCTAGGTCAGATGTTAGATGGGATGATACAGGGGTTCTAGACACTTGAATATTCATGGTAGAAAATATAGTGAAAAGATGATTTATTGAGAATTAATTAATGAGAAACTATAAATAACATGTCCCACAATGTAGCACACACTTGGAACATATGCATCATGAAAATATACCTTTTTAAAATACTTATCCATGTAAATTTAACTACAATTTATAGTTCCAAGTTGAAGGAGGGTTAAAACAACGATTTAACTTCAAACATGGTTTAATGTAAATTGTTTGCGGAGTTTTAGGGATTTTTTTCTCGTCTAGGATTCACAATGCTTGATTCTCTTGATTTTTGATGGAAAAGTGAAATACTTATCCAAATTATTCAACATATAGTCCTTCACACGTATCCATTAATGACATACTTGTCTCTTCCTTTTCTCTTATCTTTATATTTTTTGATCTTTAAATTAAGTTTGACTATGGAATATACACATGGAACGATATATATGGTATATGAGGGGGAGAAAGTGGAATCTTCACAAAAATTGCAAACATGCAAGATGAAAACTTATAAGGAATGTATGGCCCTGCAGTGCTCTCATGGAGATAGGGCAACAACTTACAACTCAAAGTAGGAACTAAGAAGTTATGAACATATACATAGAAAATTTACTTTCTTAGTATGTTATTATCATATCACATGACGTGTCCTTCATCTTCATTCATTGGAGATGTGGGATTAACTTACAACTTTGCAAAAACTATGAAGTTAGAAAATACAAGCGACAACAATGCCCACTCGATACTTGTAAGATTCCTTTAATATTCCATTTTTTTAGGCCTCATAGTTTCCAGCACTTTGTAACTTCACAAAAATTAAACAGTTTTCTATAAGTTCTTCTTATGCCCAAATTCCATGGAATATTTTATTTTCGGGTATCGAAGGTGAGATTGCAATTTACAAATTCATAAGAATACAAGCCTACAAAATTACATAGGGAATTATTTTTAAGGTAAGGGCTTCACTCCAAGGATTAATTACACCACATGGCCATTAGGACCTCACCCTTATCCCTGAAACCTATTAATCTATAAGACACATGCAAAAAATTAGAGTAGTTCCATTTGGTTTAAAAATGCACCCACAGTCTTTTCTCAAGTTGTATCTTGATGATTTAAATGTCTTTTCTTGATTCAACGAGAATATTTATAAGGTATGTCTTATACTAGAAATATGAAGAGCCTTGTGCATTGCTTTGAATTTAAAGAAAAATTTCATTTTTATGAATTTTCGATTTTTCTTGGGCACGTTATTTGTAAAGATGGGATCTTGGTAGAAAACATAAATATTATTATAATAATCAAGCTTAAATATCACATAAATCTATTTGAAGTGTGTGAATTATTGGGAAATATAAGATATTACAAGAAATTCATCAGTGGGTATGCTAATGTTATGAAACCAATGGAACAATTAATATTGAAGGGACCCGATCGATACAGAGATAATATAGTGCCAAAATGCATATACAAATATCAAGAAAAATCTATTCAATGCACTTATACTAGTATTATTATATTGGATTAAAATATTTCATGTATATGTAGATGACTATGGTAGCACAATGAAAGAAATTATTTTACAACCAAGATACTAGGCTATTGACCACCCAATACACTTTGCAAGCCATAATTTATCACCAGTACAAAGAAATTATACGACTATAGAGAGGGGTTAGCTACAGTCTTTACACTCCATAAATTCATAAATACCTCTTGATGACACCTTTTAAATCATTCACGGGCCATCAAACATTGTGATGTTAGTTAAATAAGTCATTCTTTGGGAGGAAATATATCTAGATGGATAATGTTGTTTCAAAAATACATGTTTAAAATCAATTGCAAACCAAGAAGCGAACACATGGGGCCATACTATATAAGAAGAATAGATACATTGGAAGAACCAAAGGAATTTAATGAAAATTCTCTAGATGTGCATTTTTTTAGGTTTTTTACAATTCTAGAATACTAAGAAGAAATTACACAATTCCTGTAAGATGAAATCTTCCTAAAGTATTACACAGAGAAAGAAAAGAAATAGCTTGTCACCAAAGCATTTCCTTATACAATCATTAATGTGTTTTAATACAATCTAGGGAAGTATGATATATTACATAGAGTAGCTTTAGAACATGAAAGGGGTGTCATATTGATGGAAAAACATATAGAGATATCATTGGGTCACTTTGTAACCAAAATAATAGTGAAAAAGATACTATAAAGTGGAATTTTGTGGCCAACATTATTTTATGATGCGCATCATATAGTGAAACATTATAATATAAATTAGTGAAACATTAAATTAATTATTCATAATATAAATTGATTATTTAATTAATTTTATTAATTAAATAATGTTGTTATATGGTTATATTATAAACCATATTATTGTTGTATTTTGTTATATGGTTTTATCAACCATATTTATCTTTTATTTCCACATGTATAATTGTTATAAAAATTAGTTTTTTTACTTGTGAAACCTATTTGTTTGTCTGCACATGGCTGTTCAATTCCTATAAGAATTGCAACACTCCATTGTATTATTGGCTGATTGATTTTAATAAAGATAATCAAGCTTCCACCCCTATTGCTCAATTTACATTTGGTATCAGAGTAAGGGGGGGATATTGTGATTTTTGTTGTCTATGTTGATGATCTAGTCATCACTGGAAGTTTAGTGAAGATGATTGTTACAATGAAGAAAGATCTTAATCGATCATTCAACATGATATATCTCTGGGCTAATGCATTATTGTCTTGGATTGGAAGTATGGCAGAAATAGAATCACATCTTTGTTTCTCAGATGAAATATACCAAGACAACACTCAAGAAATTCAAGATGATGTATTGCACACCAATTGCTACACCTATGGAGAAAAAATTGTAGTTATCTCATTTAGATCCATCTCCTGAGGTAAATTCCACTCTATATCGGTAGTTGATTGGGAGTCTCATCTACCTGACCTACACTAAACCAAATATCAATTTTGCGGTGAGCTATCCATCCAGGTTCATGTAGGAACCAAAATTTTTTCATTGGAAAGAAGCAAGGCACATTTTGAGATATCTTAAAGGATCAGTGGATCTTGGTCTATAATACAAGAAGAATGACAACTTCTTCTTGACTGGATATTTGGATTAAGATCATTTTGGTAACATTGATGATAGAAAATCCACTTTAGGATTTGTGTATTTTATGGGATCTAGACCAATATCATGGGGAAGCAAGAAACAACACATCGTTTCTCACTCTTCCATAGAAGCTGAGTACCGTTTTGTAGAGAAAGCATCATGAAGCTGTCTGTGAAGTGATTTGGCTACGTCGCATACTAGAAGGACTTAGAATACCATAGGAAAAACTGACCACCATGTATGTTGACAATGAAGGTGTTCTCAAAATTTGTTGCAATCTAGTTTTTCACGAGAGAACAGAGAACGTTGAAGTACAGGTTCATTTCATATGCGAACATGTGTTGAAGCACAACATACAGCTTCAATTTTGTCCAACAACTGAACAACGGGAAGATATCTTCACAAAGTCACTTGCACGTGACAAGTTTGAGTTGTTAAGAGAGTTCCTCTCCTCATCTCTTGATACAATGCACAATTAAGGAGGGAATGTTAGGTAAATTAATTATGCATAATTAATTTACCTAACAAGAAGAAAATACACAATTCCTGCAAGATGAAATCTTCCTAAAGTATTACACAGAGAAATAAAAGAAATAGATTTTTGCCAAAGCATTGCCTTATCCGGTCATTAATGTGTTTTAATACAATCCATGGAAGTATGATATATTACATAGAGTAGCTTTAGAACATGAAAGGGGTGTCATATTGATGGAAACACATATAGAGATATCATTAGGTCACTTTGTAAGAAAACTAATAGTGAAAAATATACTATAAAGTGGAATTTTGTGGCCAACATTATTTTATGATGTGCATCATATGGTGAAACATTAATTTTTTTCCCCAAAGAGTAGGGAAATTAAACCAAAGAGATGAGATGGATTAACACATTTATAGCTACAATGGGGCATATACTTCATAGAATCAATCCACCCACCATCCAAAATTTCTAAAGCTATATAAACAATCAAATAAATATATTACTTTGCTAAATGGGTAGAATTCACTATGACATTTAATTGCACAACAAGGGATACAACTAAATTCCTATATGAAAATATTATTATAAGGAATGAATTCCTATAGAAACTAGTAAGTGATCAAGGAACCCATTTTCTCAATAACACAATTAATGTTCTTATAGAAAAATTTATGATTGCACATCATCAAAGTATATCAAATAATTCACAAGAAAATTGACAATCCTTAGCAACCAGCAAGTTTAAGAAAAGGGCACTGACAAAGATTTGTAATGTCTAAAGGGATGACTAGGAATATAAAACACCAACATCATTATGGCCTATAGAAACAACTATAAGAGTAGTTCAATACATACCCCATTTTAAATAGTGTATGTAACAAAAGAAATTATGCCTATGTAATACATTGTTCCAAGTCTACACATTTACATAATAAAATGATTAAGGGATAAGGAATCTATAATTAAAAATCTACTTGACTAGATAAAATAGAGGAAAATAAGATGATTGCACTATGGATTTAGTAAGCACACAAGAAAATACAAATATCTTGGTATGACAAAAACATTTGCAGTAAGGAATTTAAAATAGAACAAGTGGTACTAGTATATGAAATAATGTTTAAAGTGCATCCAAGAAAATTAAGCATCTATTGGAAAGGGTCGTATGTCATCCATCACATAATGATACTAGGCACAATAGTTTTGTGAAATTTGAAAGTAAATGTGTTAGTAGAAAGAATCAATGGATGTAGAATTAAGTCATAAATTAATATTTTCATAGTTAAAGGAACACAAAGATAAACACTTTTGACACAAAATTTAGAGTAGTATTTTTAAATTTAAGAAAGTGTGGTAGCTAGGAATTTTTACTTTTTATTAGTTTTTGACCAAGTGTGTGTAAGAGTAGGAAGAATCAAGCAATCAATCTTCAAATGGTTAATTTTGTGAATGCAGGAAAGGAAACATCAATAAATTGAATAATTCTGGGAAAATTGGGCAAAATATAGGAAAAAATAATGAGGTAAAAAGGATAAAATATTTCAAAGAGGAGATAGTTTACTAGTCCAAATATCTTGTACAGATGAAGCCATCAAATAATTCATATTTTCTAGCAAGTGGAATGAAGAGGCAAATCGACAGATCCAAAAATAAAATCCCTAATGGCTATAAAATATTAATTGGGTAGCTCAAATTATGAATGGATGGAAAATGGGCACATAAAAATGATGAAATATATAAACAGGAAACTGATGGAAAAAAGAAAAGGGAGGAAATAGAAAAACTTCAGTTAGTCTAAGTTCAATAGAATTTAAAAATTATATCTAAGATAAGATAGAAGAAGGAAAGAAAAAATGAAAGACCATTTTACTTGCCCAAATTTTCCAAAAGTATAGGGATTTATGGAGGAATAAATGATCACATTACTATAACTAAGTGATTTGTAAAAGGAGGATATGGGTATCAATGTAATGCTCTAGTAGACTAAATAGAGAAATCCACCACACCATGAGCTATGGGAGAAAAATGAACAAGATTAAGGTGTAAAGAGGGCCTCAATACATAATTTATTATGAGGGAAAGTGGTGGTCAAAGATCCATTATGGGGAACTAAAATGGAGAGACTCGCAAAGCTGCCATACTTGGGAGAATGAAGAAAATTATTATGAGTTCCTACAAAAGGTGTACAATATGGTTAAGAAGAAGGATTTTGTTTCCATTATTTCCACCACATTAGCTCAAGATATAATATTTCCTAATAGGATTATATCGATGCTCACATATAAATACACCAAACCTATGGTTAAGAAAATAAACACAACTACATATGGTTATGTCTGTAAGGGAAGGGGAATTTATTTAGGAGCAATTGTGAACCATGAAATTTGAGTTCTAGATGAAATAGTGGTAGAAATATACTGGTAAGATACTCATGGAATTAAACAAGTATCACTCAACATAGTATATTTAGTCACCAAAATGTGGGAACAAGGGTATGAATTCATCTAGCCCACATTATTAGCTTAGGAAACCAATGACAATGCATAAAGTTTAATGAAGTTTTTAGAAAAATATTTATGTATCAATGGTTAATTATCCTTTTATATTTTTATACATTGAGGGAACCATGATGTGTATTACTGCATGAGTGGTCTATGATATATATACTATAAAATACATAAATGAGTTATGAATATAATTAGAACATGGAATCATGGGTGAAAAAAATTAGGGATACACTTAGCACATACCAAATAAAGTGAGTATGCACATAGCACTATATAGTAAGATGATTTTTTTCACAATGGTGTCATACTCCACTCTGAAGATGAAAACACAAAACAACCCAAGAAAATCCCATTTTTATTGATATGGATATAGATAAGGTAGAACTAAGTAGGTAGCACAATATTATTGATGCACATGTCCAACCATTGCACACTAAATGACCAAAATAACTAACAATAAAAGGCCTAAATTCCACAACCACTATGAAAATTACCACCAAAATACAAACCAAAAACATGCGAAGGAAAAACCATGAGGAAAGGAAAGCGGAAAAATATAATTACAGACTAAGCGAGCTCAATCAAAAGTGGAAAAAGATCCCAAACTACCGACTTGGTTTGAAAATTTAGAATTTGAAAAGTGTAAGATTATTAGAAGCAATTTGTGCACTATTTTGCTATAATAAATAACTAAAAATATGTATTTTCTAGAAGAGAGGTAATGGTACACCTGAAATCCATCATAAAAGCACAAGTTCCAACTCATAAGATTAGGGATGAAGATATTATTCTAGTTCCACTAATTCCACACTCTTTCATGATCAATGTAGAAAGGGATAATTTAACACATGACTAAGTTGTATCAAACATTACAAAGGGACTAAAGGAAATGTGATTCAACAACAAATATGATCTGTATATCTAGTCTATCAAACTAGCTAGCATTGAAGAAGAAATCCCAGTGATGCCACATAAAATGAAAAGAACATACACAATCCCTATAAGTTAGTGAAAATACCATGTCTGGAAAAATATATTAAGCTCCTAGGTTGGGGTGTCAGTATATAGGAAAGGGCTTAATTAACAAGGGAAGAAAAAGCTCAAAAAAAAGAGATATGACAAGTAGAGAAGAAATTTTCTTGAGGAAGAGAAGTTTGTGTATAAAAGAGGGAGAAGATAAAGAATCATAGAGGATTCAAAATAAATGTCTCAAAAAAACACTTTACAATAAATGGTAACTAAATCCTCTCTTCCTCCATCCCATCAAGTACAAGTCATTCCTCCACAAGATGACATAGAAGAAGACATAACTACATAGCCAAAACTACTAGAGATGTAGGCCATAAATCCTAGTGTAGATACCCCAGAGTGTAAATGTCGTAACCTCTGCAAGTATTATAGTCATAATAATAACATTAGAAAGAGTAAGAAAGTAAAAAGTATGAGGAATCCAACAAGTAATATCTCTAGAAAGTAGCAAAAGAAGAGTGCATTACAAAGGAAAAAGAAGCTGAACAATTATACAAAGTAGAAAAAGAAGAAGATTAGATTAAAGTAGAGGTAGAGGAAAAATTGAAGCATGAGGAGGAAGGAAAAAACATAAATAAAAATAGGAAGAAAAGAAACAAAAATTAATTACACAAACTGAATCATAGAAAAACCTCGCTAAAATATAATGCAAAGAGAAATGACACAAGGAAGAAAAGGAAAAGGATAAGAAAGAAATAGAAGGGAAGAGAAAGGTAGAGGAAGAAAAAGCCACAAAGGACACGAAAGAAAAAGTGGAGAAAAATAATAAGGTTCAAGAAATGAAATGCACTACTAAAGCTATGTGAAAGAGAAGAATAGGATAAAATTTGTGAAGAAGTAGGAACTAAAAATAATAATTATTGATGAAGAATAGAATGAAAATGATGCACAAGTGGAATGAAATAAAGATATTATGTAGCTGAAAGTCACCCCTCAGGAGTAATCGGCTAACACACAGATTTAATAACCACCAAAAGATAACAATGGGGAGATTGGAGCCTATAGTTTAGAGATGACCACAATAGAATAATCCATAGAATGAGACAAGTAAAAATATTGGTGGGTATCACAATTAATGAAACAAATAAGAAAGTATAATCTCATTATTCACTCATGTGATATATGCACAATAAGTCCTCAAATCACCCAAATGATTGTGTAAACTACAAGATCACAAGTGTTGGTCAACATAGTGGAGGTAAATCTTGAGAAACTACCATTATAAACACAAATTAAAGTATTTCATATGCTTCATTAATAAATTAGTGGAACCACAATCCAATTAGAACAACATAAAGAAATATTGGAGAAAATATTGTGTAACTCAAATTCATAAATTGAAGATAACTATCGACAACTTTTCATAGAAGTAATATGTGAACAAGTCATGAAGGAAAATATGTAGCTGACCACATTGGTTGGTAAAATCATAGATAATTAGTAAGAGAAGGAAAATATGAACAAGTTGAGGGTGAAATTAACTCAATAAAATAAGGAAGTGAAGGATGTTGTCCCTATTTTCTGAGATAATGTCAAGATGCTCCAATAAGCTGAAGCATACACCAAATAAATTACATTTGAGCTCCTAGATTAGAACACACAAATCCATACTAACATGAATGATAAAAATGTTGCTACATATATCAAGAAAATAATGTAATATTAAATTCTAGTGGAAACATGTGATCAGGATATTGATAAGGCATTGCAAACATCATTTTAGGTCCAAGACAAACTCGGTGATAAATTTAAAGAATGGGAGTGTAAATATACCACGTAATAATTTTATAGGGGTAAAAACACAAAAGATGAGGGATTGTATAGAGGATTTGATTGAGGATATACATAATGTTATAACTTTTTACAAGTGATTTTCAAAAATTAAAAGATAATTCTCTATTTTAAGTCATGCAAGCATTGTAACAGATTGAAAATATACTTAGGTAGAGTAAATAAAGCTCTTAAAAATTGGAATAAATAAAAATAAGACTTGAAAATATTCTTACCAACTATAAAGACTATGAATAACACCCCAAAATATGTCATCCCTCATATCATGACCTAAAATATCAAGGCAATACAAGCATTACCAGCTTCGTCCACTACTACAATACTAATAGAATTTTATGGAAGATAACAATTTTTGAAGTTCATTGTAAAATTTTTGGTTAGATATATGCAAGAAGACCTACATAGATTGAAAAATCAAAAGGGTGATCTATGAGGGAATTTCCACATATTGAAAATCTAAAAGGGAAGTCTATTGGAAAGTCATCTTGATTGAAAGCCCATAAGTGTAGTTAAGTAGTGTGGAGTGGATGAAAAATGGTAAATGACATTCTATGTGTCAACTACAAGTAGACTATCTTGATTCACAACATAAGCAACATTAATCAAAGGCTAGAAAAATATATGAAAATACCTCTAATATCATCGAAGCATCTTTTTTTCTTGGGACAAGATGGTTGTTTAAGTCCACAAAAGTGTCAGGATTTTATAGGAGTTTAAAATATGACTTGAATATTATTGGATTTTATTATATATTGTGCAATTCCTAATGTATGTTCTTAGTATAAAAATATAGATTATAGAATATGTAAGGATATCTAAGCCTATGTAGAGAATGTGAAGAACCTCTTTTCACAAGGAATGGAACAAGAAGGTACTAGTAAATGAATAGTCACCATGAATTATATAAAACCATGTAAGCGCACAATAGAAATGGTTGATATTTAATCCTTAATATTGATCTTGATTTCCACTCTAAATTCATATCTAAGTTCTTGATTTTATAATATAATTCTAGTCTATTATTGCATATTCATGTCTCTTAGTATCATATTCCTGAATTGATTATGATATATAGTTGTTTCACATTTCTTGTTATGTTTTGTTTTACCCTTTGTGCATTATTTAAATGAAATAATATGAGTTTATCCTAGAATACAACCTATTGCGTGTCTTGATGAGTGACTTGAGGGACCTATGCTAACAAATGCATTAGTTTACCAATCTTCCTAGTACATATATGAGCATTCTTTTAGAACTTGAAGTTTTTCTCATTCAATTTATTGATAAAAAAGGTACTAAGGTTACTTTGAGGCAAAACCAAGAGTTACTCATTATAATTGTAGACACATAACTATGCACGTATCAACACTTCATTATGTCATTAGTATCTTTGGTATATGTATGAATCCTAAATAAGAAAAGTACACATTGGTGACACTTTCCCTTATCCCTCTATGTTCTTTGATTGATTTCTATTGTGACTCTCTTATACATCTCTAAGTTTTATATGTACTTTGTATCAGGTAAGAGGGATACATGTTTATCTATCTTGTCACATCTATCATTCTGGTCTTAAGACATTAGCGCCCACTCGGGGAACTAGTATCAAAATTCAAGAAAGGGAATCAGATATATATATACACAATAAAATAACTATTATTCTGATTGGAAAATCAAAAGGGACTATCACATCTACATATTACTACTACTATTCAAAGGGACTGCATTCTAGGCTACATACACTTGCATATGAAGGGGAAGTTTTGAATTCCATACCACACATTTAAAATTTTTAGATCAAAGGTAACCATAGCCCATTATCTTGGCATCATTGGTGCAAGGGGAAAAAAGGAAACCATTTCACACACAAGCACAAAAAACTACATGGATTTTGATATGTAGTGCAATGCTCGTAATAATTTTTCTCATCAAGTGAATGTCGAGGTCAATCCAAATTCACATGTTTCATATTTTATTCAAATCTAATGTGTTAGTAAGCTTGTGTAGATACCTTGGGTTTCTTTTTTAGGTTACAGTGTGATCAGAACCCTAATAATGGAACCAAAATGAAAATGAACAAATATAAGTGAATATCTTGACCCATAAAAACCGGATCATGAACATTCATGTAGTAGTCGCAAGTGCTCGGATCAATCACCGGTGCTTGAGGTGATTTTTTCCTTCTAAGGGAACTTCTTTCGAGTACATCCCTAAGTTCCGAACCTTCAACTAGCCATTTCAAAATTATTTCTAGTTAAATCAAACTCTCATACAATCCCATTCACTTCTAGATTAGTCAAAATTAGATAAGTCTCTATCCATTTACATTTACTTAGAACTAATTAGTTTTATAGACTTATAAAATAAATATCGATGTATATAATCACCTAAATATAATTTTTTATAGTAGTTACTCTAAAATAATTTTTAATTAAAAACTATATTAAATCATTTTGGTTAACCCCACTCGTTGAATGAACTCATTTCCATAGGATCCACATCCTTGATGGAAAAAAATAGTACACATCCCCATATCACCCTAAGACCTTTATGAATATTGAACCAATTTTTCCCACACGTGTAGAATCTAAATTTCATGATTTCATCCAAAATCCCATGTATCAACCCCATGTTATCCAACACCTCCTTTCATTCCAATCATATGATCTTGATGGTCTCCCAAGTCCCGACTCTTGCTTTCCTCCCCCCCCCCGTTTAAAAACTTGATGAATATTTTCTTCCACCCACTACTAACATGAATGTTTCTTCATCTTTCCCTTTTACTATGGTAAATGATAACACTAATATATATTATTTACATGATGAACTTCTTGCTTGTGAAAATATGGATGATAGTGATTCTAATTATGATAATGATGATACACATGTTAATGACGGTGTTTATTGCATTCAAATTGTTAAATGTGAATCTATTCCTCATATCTCTTCTACCTATGAATTTTTTTCCAATGGTTTCCATGTTGAAACCGATGCTAATCCTAGTGCATTTCCTATTATTCATGATGATCATACACCAATTGACTCCTCACATAATACACCTCCATATCCTCCACATATATCATTGTCCCCTCCTCAAGTCCCTACGATCACTCATAATGGAAAGAACCAACCCCTCAACATGTCTATCACTTCCCAAACCATTCCTCCACAAGAAATCCTTTCTCTCATGCATGTTTTTAGCCATATTAAAAGAAAATTCCATGCCATTACCTTATATATAAAATCATATTATGCTTCTATTGAAAATAATACCATTAACAGAAATCCCATCCCTAAGAAAATTTACAATTCCATTTTTCTTAAGGGTTTCACTATGCCTACTTTCTCACATTTCGATGGCATGGGAAATCCTTACTTACATCTTAAATCTTTTTGATTAGCCATGGATTCATATTCCAATTATAGGTTATTACTAAAATATTTCCATTATAGCCTTGTGGATATTTCTCTTGATGGTATACTCATTTACCTATTGAATATATTAACACTTATTATGTTATGGAGGATGCATTCCTTAGATGTTTCATTTCTAATAATGGGCCTAAAGTTACATATGGATGCTTAACATATTTACATCAAGGAAAGAAAAAACCAATTCTAGATTATATTTTATGCTTTAATTCTTACATGTACCATTTACTTATTCAATTTATTGATATAAAAATGCAATATATGTTTTGTAGTGGATTAATTATTCCTTTAAAAGAAAATTTGTTATATGATACATGTGATTCCTTCACTACTCTTTGTTATAAATTTATTGACTTGGAAAATACTTACTTGCAGATCCTTTTATGGTACATGTTTCTACCTCATCTACTCCTCCCCCACCTACTAAGTCATCTCCTCTCCCACCTATTAAACCCCCTTCACGGTCTCCAAATCCTCCTCCACATATGCATCCCTCCCCTCCACCACCATGTTGGAATTCACATAGATCTTCCACACCTCCCACCCATGGGATATTATACTTCTCACATGTCGCTACACCACATTATATCTTACGTATTTTAATTAATGAGTGGATTATTTTTTTACCTTCCAACCAACATCATCCTCTTCACTAGTTGGACCATTATCCTAATTACCACTTTTATAATTTCCACTACATTAATGACCACCATGAAAATTATTGTTATTCACTTCATAATAAAATCCAACAGTTAAAAGATGTGGGTTTCATTTCCTTCCACACCTGATCTCGTGATCACACACTCTCTCTCTATCCTCCCGCACATAGGTGAGCCTCTGGAACCGTTAGCTTCTCTCATTCACCACCTCCTAAGGTCATTATTTGTTCCACTCCTAAGGTTATCATTCATCCACATCCTTTTGTTGTCTCATCTCTTTCCACATCCTCTTAACCTACTCATATTGTTATTACACCATAATGGATTTCTAAGCACCCCACTTCCACATCTCCCACCATCACACCTCCTTGTATTGGCACGATTTCCTCTAAAATCCAATTTGGTAACTACATGCATGCTCATGATTTTCCACATGATCCTAATGTGCATCACTAACCTCTTAACCTATGGTAGATGATCCCCATCTCCATATCATTACCCGATGACGAACTTGTGTTTTCAAGGTTCATACATGACTATCGATGGAATTAAATGAACCTTACTCTAACATTGGGGGAATTCATCCTTTTCCCCCTCAATCCTCATCACATTTGATTATCTATGTCATTACGTATCTCATTATCATTAAATTATCATTGCATCATTATTTTATTATCCTACATTCCTATATAATTATCTCATCACATAACCATTTCTATGTATTTGCAACTCATTTCTACGTTTCATCACCTATATATCTTTATCTACTATATGATCTAGTATTAATTGTTATTTGATTCAATTCTTATTTAACCAAATAATTAACATTACACATATATTTACGTTGCATCACACATTTCAATAATCAAAATTATCTATCAACTCAATAGTACCACTTTGATGTATACTGAGAACCGAAAAAATATTAAATCATTGCCAATGCAACAAACAATCATCAGATGGTATATAATAGACATCAACACCAGAAAATTCATCAATATGCTTATATATATACATATCTCGAATCTAGAATCAAGGTTACTGTTGGAGCTCAAAATTACACCCATCCAAAATCAATATGATTTGAGGCTTTTAGGAAACATGGGACTATCTCTAAGTTCTATGATTTTATCCTTGATACATACCTCCAGAAAAGGTTGGCTTCTTCTACCTATTTCTACTACTAAAACTACTCCTAGGAAGGGAAATGCTTCTACTTAGCACTTCGCTCTATGATTCTAAAGGAATAGGGTGAGAAGGAGACACATAGAACAAAATAATAAGCTAAAGGGGGATGATAAAACTAGAAATAAGGGGATGAACACTCTCATATGAGTGGAAACAAGGGAAAAAGGAGAAAATAAGGGCATAAAAATGTTCCACAATCCCAAACATCACTCACACACTCATTTCCATGGAGCACAATAGAAAATAAACCTGTAAGGGACATGGATAATGTAAAACAAACTAATACATCAAAGGAAATACAATAATATGTAATAAAATGTGAGATATGGAAAAGAATAGCCACAAAACACAACTTATATTGCTTCTAAGAGATGTAAAATTGATTAGAATGGTGAAAGAGGTAAGTTTCTACATGCAACAAACTAGATCGATGCCTGCAACTCAAAATGAAAAGGATACACTACTCTTAATAGAGATATTGCAATCCAAGAGGGTACAACATTTAAAAATGATCATTATTCAACAGTATATAGAAGAATATGGAGAGAAGAGGAGGAAAAAATAGGGAAAATTGAATTTACAATCATAACCACCAACAACATGTAATAAATGTTTGCAAATCCACATGTAGCACTCTTAGATCCATCTCCCCATGTCAGTTTAACTAGGGGAAGAAGGAAATAGGACAAATCTGACCAATTCTAGGTAGTTGAGTCGATTGGATGTGTGAATTAATGAACTTAGTTGAATTTTCCCTATTTTCACCTACCAAATCATGCCAAAATATGATTTAAAAAATCCTAGAGTGTATCCTATGTCAGAAACTTTCCAACAAGACCATGCACATATGAATCGAGCTATGTGGAGGAAGTTATGGTGGTTTAAATATTTGTAGTACAAGATGAATACATAAGAAATATGGCATGATCTCATTGGTAGGAGGATTCAAGTGATTATCAGTTCATTTCATATTTTTTTACCATGTGTTATGTATTCACTCACCATAAGGATTCGGTGCGTAGTTGGCATGTTTTGATAGGTTGTGTGTTGTGCAATCTATCTAACAAGTTCCAAGGAGTGACACGTGGCACCTAGTGACTAGAGTAGAGTGTTTTATACTTGAGTGCATGTGCAAGGGCATGAGGTGTGAGAGAGAAGAATACAAAGTTACATAAGAAGGTTTGAGAATGAGAGGAAAAGGACTAATTTTGTCAAAATATACAAGTATGCAAGGAATGCATGGGCATCTAACAAGGGAGTATTTGAACATTAGAAGATAACAACACATGCGGGAGCTTCTAAGAGGAAAAGGAAAGGTGAGAAAGGTAGATGTGTGAGGAGAAAATGTGAATAGATGTATGAGGGAAGATCATGAATGTGTGCATGGTGATACATGAGACTCGGAAGAAAAGTCATGTGTAAGAGATGCATGTCAAGGACTTGTAAAAATACAAGGCAAGTTACCGAGTGTACATGAGAGAGATGTGTAGTGACCAGAAATGAAATCGGATACACAAGGAGTGTGTACAAAGGAAAAATGGAAGAAGGCAGAAAAATGTAAGGGAGGAAGGTGAGAGCATGTAAAATTTTCATAGAAGGAAGTGATGGGAAAGGAAAGAACAAGGAAGAAGTAGGAAGGGCATGCAATAAGAATTATAACCATACATATGTACCAAAGAAGAAAAACAAGGGCGTGTAGAGCCTAAAAACTCGATGTCAGAGCCAAAATAGGAGTATAGGTTGTCGAAATAACCATGGAGGTTATTTTAGGTAACAATTTTGTGAATTTTGAGTCCATATGCCTACTAGATTAAGGATATCAGTGGCCTTAAATCATCCATTGGGCATGAATTCAATTTGAAAAACATTAAATTTTTATTTGTAACTTAAAGAAAACACCCGTGAAGTCACTTGAAGCACTTTCTGAACTTGCTTAAGAAATTGTGTGTGAAACTGTTGGATAGTGCCAAAAATTTAAAATGTAGCCTCTACCAGTGAAACCTTTTAACTTGTAAACACACAAACCAACATTTTGGAATCAACAAAAGAGTGTGCCCAATAACATGTGAGAGTAGAGAAACCTATGTACAAACAAAACACTATGCACATACGTAGAATTGGAGGAATTTAAAATATTCTAATATGTACATGATGTAGAAGGACTTTATGTCAAACCACTATATGGTTTATTGTTTATATTGTTCTAATTTGATCATGGAAGAGTTTCTTAATTCTTCAAGTTTAACTAGCTCTTTTATTCTGATTTCTCTCTGGTTTATGCCCTCAAAATCTAGTTGTTGGGCTAGCTCTAATGAAGAAAATTCAAGTGATAAAGGAAGCCTTGCTTATTTACCATAAATAAGTTTGTAAGGTGAAGTACCTATTTCCTTTTACCATGATTTTGTCTACCGAGAGCATGCGTGAGACCTTTTTGTACCACTTCCTCTAGCTGATATCCAGTTTTTGCTTCATGATTATGATTAGGTTCTTATGAGTAGACTCAACCAAGCCATTACCTTGAGGGTAATAGTTGGAATAATTTTTAAATAGATTCCAAGACTAAGAGCCCAATCAAAAATTCTTGTACTACGGTAGGATTTTTCATTATCTAAGATAAATGTATAAGGAATCAAAACTTGTCACAATACATTTGATAAATTCAATGATGACTGACCCAGTTTCTTCTTTTAGCATGACAACTTCTTTCCATCTAATGAAATAGTCAATAGCTGTCAACACTCACTTGTGACCAAAATTTGAAGCAAGATTGATCATGCCAATGAATTCAAGACCCCATTGTATAAAATTTATATTCACTTGGTTTGGACAGAGGGGAAGCACAACCAATTTATTATTACCTATAAATAAATCACATTCTTTATGTTTTTATGACCCACTTGTGTGTATCTATAAACAGGGTAGGCCAAAAATATCATGACTTAATAATCTTCATTGTTATTGCTTTGGTAGAGAAGTGTCCACCAGATAATCCATCTTGAAATTATGCTAACACTTTGTTGACCTGTAAACCATTGATAAATTTAGAAACAAACCATCAATTTTTATTTTTAAGACAACGTCATCAATGAGCACATATGGAATGGGCTATAACCTTAGATGTATTCTCCTTACTAGGAGGGTATCTTCCGAGAAGAGAGGAATGTTTTCATGATCTCCATCTAGCTGCGTGCACTCAGATTATAATTTTTACATGTCCAACACATGGTTTTTCTTCATTTAGGAATAAATAGGTCTCTTGATTATTCTCGCGCATCCTCAACAAGTTTCTTACAGAGTGTGTTACTTCTAACCATTTTTTTGGATTTGATATTCATATCATATCCACGATTCTGGTCAGCCATCTATCTCTTTTCTCACGATTTGGGCTCCCATTATGAATTCCCTTGGAGTAGAGTGTGAAACTATAACCTTGACATGATTTTTGGTGAGCATACTCTTGAAATTATTCAATATGTGCATGATAAAGAAGAATTGTTTCTCCATGCGATTGTATTTTAATTAATAATCATTCAATGTTTAAGTGAAGAAAGATACTAGGTGCTCCAATCCTTTTTCATTTTCTTGATTCAAGATAGCAACAACACTAGCATCAACTCCATAAGCATAAAGGATGAAATCCTTGGAGTAATCTAGATTAATGAGTTTTGGGGCACAAGTAATTTCTTACTTTATTTTGTTGAAGTTGTCTTTTCTTTCTGCTATCCACTTGACGATTGTGTCTTTCTTGATCATGAGGGTGATGGTCCTAACCAAACCTAAAAAGTTGATATTTCCTAGGAATGATTAAAAGTCCTTCTTGTGCATAAAAAATAGAGAGGATGGATGAGATATGCTCAGGATCAATGGAAATGTCATCCGTTAAGACTACATGGCCCAGAAGCATACCTTGTGTATTATCCAAAATTCACTTATTGGGGTTGAGGGATAACCCAAATTGTCTACATCCATAAAATAAATTCTCTAAATGCTTAATGTGATATGCACTCTTCTTTGACAAGATGGTTCTGTCATCCAAGTAAACAAGGAGGAGCTCATTGATATATCCCTTGAAGGCAATGTCCATTACTCTCTGGAATGTTGTGCTAGCATTTGAAAAAACAAAAGGCATATTTTGATAGGTATGTGTTTCCCATTTGGTTGTGAATATTGCCTTCAATTGATCCTCTTCCTTGACTGTGATCTAGTTGAAACCTAGGTACTCATATAGCATAAAAACCTTTGCGCACTAGCCACAGTCTGTAAAATATGCTCTGTAGAAGGAAACGGATAATGATCCTTCAACGAACCATATTCAAATCTCATAAATCAACAAAAAGTCTGATTTCACCATTATTATTGCACACTAGAACAAGACTCGCCACCCAAGTAGAGTATTTTATAGGAAAAATATTTTGTGCCTTAATAAGTTTGGATAAATCCTTCCTCACAAGGGGCTCTATTTTAGTATTGATTGGCCTTTATTTTTGTTTAATGGGCTTGATATCAGGATTTAGGTCAATGGAGTGTTGAGAAACACTTGGACCAAGTCATTTGAGGTCTTCATAGTCCCATGAAAATATTTATACATATTGTTGACATGAATAAATGAAGGCCTTATTTTCATCTTGTGCTCATGCTTTCTTTGAGAAACAAATATCTTCAACGCATAATAGTGACTAGGATGTAGTCTTCTTGTATTGTGCACATGTTCTTTTCTTCTCCCTTGAACTCATCATCTGGAATTAATATGTCCTCTAAGGTAACCAACCTTATAGGAAACTTTTTTTTCTTGAGTTGAATCACTTGGTCACCATAGATGTCATCTAATTCATCTTGCATTTTTTTAAGAGAACTCAACTTCATGTTGAATGAACTACAAAATTTTAGCATCACTATTAAAAACTTACTAGCTGGTTCATTTTTTGTAACAGATGGCTTGACCACCATATGGATTTGCTACACATTTCCTTGGAAACAATCCTCAGCATGTGAAATTTATGAACTTAGGGCTACCATCTGATATGTATTAGTTTAATTTTCTTTGCACCACTTACAAATTAAGAGCTTGAAAGCTCTACAAGAAGTCCCAAACTCTATGTTTATAAGCTTTGAGAAGCTTATTATTTTTTCCACACTTGCTTGTGACCTAGTGGATAACCAATTCAGTGTCCCCAAAGATCTACATCACCTATATCTATCTCTTCTCATCAATTAAAATAACATACACCAACGCTTCATATTATGCTGCATTGTTGGATCATGTAAATTATAGCCTGTGTGGGAAGAATTAATTTTTCACTCTTGGAAGAGATGAGAAAAATACCTGTGCCTACACCATTCCTTCTTCTAGAACCATCAAAGAACATATTCTATAGTCCTAAATTCTCATTTTTTTTTGCTTGCATGTGGTAGGTAGTATGGATTTTTCTTCAAGGATGCGGTAGGTACCAAGATAAGTCTCAATAGTTGTATCATAGGGATCAAACTCATAGTTATCCTTGGCCCATTCATCTAATAATATATCAAGTGTAGAGGGAGGAATAATTTACTCTTTTAAAACTAAATCTTGTTCTTGGCCTTATCAAATTAGGAAATTGGATTGGAGAGGAGATGGGTTATATGAATCAACATGATAGGAAAATATAGGCTTAGCTTGTATAATAAACTTGGTACCATACCTAGTTCTTACTAACATATGATACTAGTTTGAAGACAAGTAACCACCAAACTTAGCAAAGTGAAATATCATGATAGGTACATGGAAAACAAAGGGGAAGTAGATGACCTGAAAATCTTGAGTTATGGTAAGACTCGCACATGCATCAAGGGTTAAATAAAGATATTTGATGACTCCTAGAATACTGACAGTCGAGGAATCAAGTTACAATAATCCTTTAGAGATAGGGTTATATTAAGTCCTGGGATATCAGTAATTTTATTAAACATGATGGAAGTACTAGCCCTTGAGTCAATCATACAATTGTGAATAAGATGTTTTCTTACTTGCATCTCCTCTCGCTTGAAAAATATTGACAATAGATTGAGATATTTAGATACATGGATCATCACACAAAAGTTATGCCAAAGTTTCATATAACAATTTGTGCTAAGATGGAATGGCTAGGGCACCCCACATTGTGACATTCACATTTGTCTTCTTCATCTAGTCAATAATTTTGAATAGAAGTCCCATGGAATTGTGCATTTAAGGCAAAAAATTCTCTTTTTTTTATTTCTTTGCTACTGGAGAGGGAAATTTAGGCTATGTAGTGGCTTGACCTACCAAAGGAAGGGGTGCACTTATTTGGTTGAAACATTGTGTAGAACCTCATACGTAGCAACATGTGCACCTTAACTCTTTGGGTTGATTTGCATTTTCCTTTGATGTTTAAGGATTAATATGATTGGTAAAAGTAAAAGGTTGTGCATTTATTTCCAATCCTCTTTTCTTGGACCTTATTAGCAATATGCATGCGGGTCTATTTGATTTTTCTATATCTTGGTTCATGGCACAAAAGTCTTCAACACTAAATAAGATGAGGTTGGTTTCGGGTATACATTTTATCTCTTCTTCAATATCTAGTTTAGGTGCGCTAGTGGAAGACTCATAACTTGAAGCACTTGTGATCATGAAATCTTACGCACATAAGTAATTTACACTATTATACTGACTATGTGGAAAATTGTAAGGAAATCACCATTCTGATTCTTGAACCATGTTATTTTTTACTGGAACTAGTTCTTTTCTTGAATTCAATGTAGGAAGGGGTTGTGTAGGAGCAACTGTCTAAAGAGGAAGGTGTGCATTATCGCCTTACCATCTATCATTCTAATGATTTTGTGCATATATATGATTTGGATATTAGTTTCTATAGAGCTAATGTCTTTAATTGAACCCTTTATTAGAGTTACCTCGAAGGATTGTGCCTATTGTTTTTCTAAATATATGAATTTATTGGACAAGTTTCTGATGAAGTCCTTCATTTCTTCATCCTATTTTTTCTTTTTGTGAGAGTAGGATGTGGAGGCAATGGGTTGGGAAATTTGATCATAAATGGGAGCAACAAAAGGCTGAGGTGCTTGAGGTTGTTTAGGAAACAAGGGAATAGGTAGTCTAGGGGATATCTTACCAACTTAAATAAGAAAATTTTCTTCCCTAATGACTATAGGATAGGCATCGAGAAAATTGTGTAACACCAATAGACTATATCAAAATTACAAAATCAGAACTCAAGGCTCTTAATAAATAAAGAAAAGAACCTTGAGGAGTTTTTCTTAAAAGGGTCAGAATTTTATCCTATTTCTTTTGAAATCTAAAGTTAAAGTCATTCATGAGCTCATTGGGAGCTCTCTTAATCATTGTGAGCTATTCTAATAAGGATATGTTGTCTTATTTCTTGTCAAAATAAATGCAAAGTGTATTACCAAGTCCATCCTAGTTGGTAATAGAGAAGGTCTTAAGATTTTGTACCATTTAGGTGCTTTTCCTTTGAGTGAAAATAAAGTATCCTTACAACTATATCATCTTCTATAACCAAGTGATCATGGCATACATTTGCAATGTATTGAGTGTTATCAAAAGGAGTAACTTGATTCTAACTAGTGAAAAATGGAATACTTTTGATTGTAGCCAAATGGTATGCCATGTTACATGGGAAGATCCAAAGGATTGTCGCCATTGAAACTAAAAAAGGGATATTTCTCTATTGTGTCATTGCTAAAATGGATCGAGTACCCTGAAAGAGCACATGGAATGGCTCACAAGAGGAGGGTAGATTAAGTCTTACACGTGAGATATGGAGATGTGTGAGTGGCTTTACTACTTATTATTATAGGAGATAAATAAAGATATTCACAGGATTCTTCAATTGATACAATTTGTTTGGTATGTATCCTACTCATGAAAAAGGCGTGTTGATTGCTGAAATAAGTAGGTCTTGATGTTGGGAGTTGTTAGATGTGTTAAAAAAATCCTCCCAAGCCTATATTTCAACAATAATACATAAAAATAGTTGAAATGTATATTTATAGCTCTTTAAACTTGGTCCCACTAGGCATGCCAAAAAAATCAGGATGATCTGGGACTTTGAGACAACTTGGAGAATGTTTCATGTTTCCTCAAAGCCCTAGATCATCCCGATTTGGGATGGGTAAAATTGTGAGCTCCAGCTGACAACATACAATCACTGGGGACATTCCCATATGCCTCAATACATCATATTTATTCATCACTATCATTATCTATGATTACGGGAGCTCTCAAACTTGAAGCTTCACCACTAACCCTACACTGTCAATCTTGGGCTCTCTGTATCTCCATTTGGCTCCGAAATACAACATTATTTGTCACCTGCTCTAAAAATAATCCCTAGAGCTCCACATATCCTGAAAAAACATCCTAGGCTATACTGCCCCCTCCCACAACCTATCTCACCTACTCTTCCTTTTTTTGAGCCTCATCATGCTCACTTAAAAAAATTGTACATGTGGTCACCGTTATCACCATAGGCACAAATAGATGGGCATGCTCACTTGTAATCACATCCACTTTCTCTAACATCCCTCCACCCATGAGCACATTTGGGGGCACGTTCCAAGTCAATGTGTGTATAGAGGTATCTATGATCAATGTCTAGTAAGTATCACCTCTAATCATATGAAACACACCTCATATTAAAAATATGGATCATCATATTCCTCTAGCCAAAGTAACAAATAAATCAATAACAATATATAATAATTATTATCTTCTCACGTCACTTTGTTACATCATCTATCTCGGGAGTGGGTACTTGACCTGAATCCCTCGCCATCTTGGCCCACCTGTCATGTATGCCTTGGTGCAACCTGCATCATCCACCTGTACTAGCCCTATAGCTAGATCTACCTCATCTTGACCTAGGGGCACTAGTTGTGCTCCTGTGGGGCCTGATCTAAACCTTATTCACCTTACTACCTAGGTATATCAACACCATATATATGGCTCTAGGGGCACGTTCTGGGCCATACCAAAATGTCAAGATACCTTATCACCATGGAATATATATTTCACTCTTGGAAACTTGTCCTCAATCCACATGGTATGCCAAACTCACCACAACTCAAAATCATCCTCTGCTCATCCCCCATAATCTCTATATGGACTTCGGATAATCACTCAAGGTCCATCTGATCTAACATCAACCTGTAGGTGGTCGTGTCCATCCTCCTGCTCTAGGTCTCCACCCTCCTCAATTCAAATATTTCTAGTCAATCCCAATCATCCTGTGGCACACTAAGTGGAATCACTATCATTGTATCCTCATAAGCCCATACATGTAGTAGGGTGGTCATTCTTATCCCACCACCACAATTCTCTTACATTGTTAGAAATCCCTATATAAATGGGAAAACACACACCATTCCCATGCATATCTCATGTCATGCTCCTGTATAATTTGATAAATATCATGCATCCTATACATAAATCCAACCCCATTACCCTCCATGGCTAGTGATGAAGCTAGTACAACTATAATGAATTTCCATAATCATTAAACCCCATACCTCATAATCATATCCAAACTAATATACATATCAGCATGCATTCGAGACCCTATAAAATAGCAGCATGCTTCCCTCATATGGATACGAGTATCTAATACTACCATAACTTATATCCTCTCTCCAAAAATAGGTAACCTCAATATCTTATACACATCCTCCAACATCATTATCATCTCTCATGTCAAAGAACCGAAATGTGCACTTATCTACACACCACCTCTTGCACATTATTTTCAACAATGACAAGTATGGGGTTGTTCCCCAATTTAGTGATGTATCGTAACCCATCATGGTCCAATACATCTCACTTATCATCGGTCAACCCTAAACTAAGAAATTTTCTTAAATGACATCTCATATAAAACTCTCTCGAGTGTATATCTCTCTACATAGAATAAATTAAAAAATAGTATTAACATGCATCCATGCTTCAAAATCAATCATAAAAACATCAAAATAAACTAAATTAACCAAATAGTACTAAAACTTAGCCCCTGGACACTAACGTCCCGTGACAGGTTAGTAGCGCCTAGGACTGGGCACTAGTGTCTTGATGGAAAAAAAATCCCTTTCCATTTCTATCTCGGATGAAAATGCCAAATTTTACAAAATCTCAAATTTCACTAAAAATGATAAAAACATACATATTTGAAAATTCTCCATATTTGATCATACATACATGACCACTAGTCGTCTATCTAGCCATGATCGTCATCACCCTCTTGAATCTCATCTGAATAACCTCCCTGACACATGGCATCCTTGTAACTCATAACTCAAATCACACTCACTCTTAGTTCAAATGATGTTACTGTTATCCATATTTTTCCCCCCAGTAAAATTGGATCATCCATGACCTCGTGCAAGAAGAAATTCAAGAAACATTGTTGTCGAGTGAGCTTGTGCTTCAAATCCAGTAAACAGATTACATGTGGGCTTGAAAATGGAATAACATGGCTAGGGAAGGAGAAGACAGTGTTAAAGAAGCCATAGGCTCAAAGGAGAAGAAACAGAAAAATTTCCAAGTCTTTGGGCTCTAAAATAGTTAAGAAATATCCCAAAAAAACTAAGTATGGATGAGACAATGAACGCTACGAAGTGTCCAAATGGAACACCTCCAAATATTGAATCTAAAAGGGGAGACTCGAACAAGTGTCAGGCCCACACGTGTCCCAGGACCAAAGTGGGAATAGATTCAACAGCTAAAAGCCAAAAAAGTAGACGGGCGGGCCTAAAAAGACTAAGTATAAAGGTGCTAGCAAAAGCTACCACTCGTCAACTTAGTGCATATACAAAGGTAAATCCAAAAGTGGAGGCCCAAATGAGTGCGGGCTCGCCACGTAGTCCAAGTTGAAAAATGGGATAGAGTGGGCCCAAAATTGACTAAGTATGGAGAACGAGCACCAGCTTGCCACATGTTCAGGGCCGAAAAGGTAAGAGTGGCTGTTGAAAATTCCAAGAGCCTATGGAGGATTCCATGTGTCAACCCGATGCTCCTTCAAAGGCAAAATCTTGAGTGAGATTATAAGTGAGCACATACCCTCCACACGTCTTGTTTCATAAAGGGACAGGGTCAGGTTTGAATAGTCAAAGCATTGACTAAGGCCAATGAAGGGTTCCAAGTGTTAGCACCATGCTAATTCAAGATAAAAATTTGGGGAAGGTTTCAAAATAAGCATCAAGCCTCTGCATGTCCCTGGTCAGATATATGACCCCACCGAGTAAAAGACTTAGCCAAAACATGAAGAAACTGAGAAAACTGTGGAAGAAGCCATGTGTCAGCCCAGCACAACTCTAAAAGAAAAATGTAAAGACTGACTTTAGACATGTGCCAGCCCTCCACAGGTCTGGTTTCAAAATGGGGCCTATTTTGGTAGCTAGTTCCTGCCATTTTGTACAGACCCAATTCAAATTTCAAATGGGCATATGTTTTGACTTAGTTCTCTAAATCGACAAATCGGCACCATTGGAAAGATCTCGGCCTCGTCTGTGCCATTGAGATCTAAATCTTTAATTTTGGAGAGGTTACGTGAGGGAAAAATGAATAAATGTCTTTAGGCCATTAATATAAGTTCTATTTTTCCCCAACAACCAGATCGGATTTGATTTGATCTGTTGTTCCTCCTCCTTCAAGGCACCGAACAAGTAAATGATGCAGGAACAATAGATTTGGGGTGAATTTTTCAAGAGGCATTGATGATAGTGGTTAATCTTTGAACTATTTTTCCCACTTCTCTCTCCTTCTTCCTTTGTACTAAATCTATAAAAGGAAATGTCAGGTCTCATTGTAAAAGTTTGGACATTTACGTATTGTGGCCTCCCTTCTATTTTTGTTCCCAGAAGGATTTGTGGAGCTTTTCTAACCTCTCCTTCCAGTTGTAATGAATTTTTTTCTTCTTAGCTATTGCAGTATATTGTATCAAATCCTGATAAATAATATATATGTCTATGGATGTTTCTCGACCCTCTCATGTATTCGTTATTGTCTCTCTAATCTCTTATTGTGATTTGGTCATCTGTGCATAGTGTTTGTATTACATTTCGTGGTCTATGTTAAACTACAAAATGAGCGCCCAACATTCCTTTGGTGAATCACCTCATTAGCTTAGGTTTTTTTTCTTACATCTCTTTAACCCTATCTCCTTAGTAGATATAATAGACTTATAATAGATCCTCTATAATTTGTTTGTATACACCTGAACAAAGGGATAGGAACTGGCCTCAATCTGGAGAGCTCTCTCAACTCGCAAGATCCCACACCTTGAGAGATGCTCCATGTTGTGAAATCACACTGAGAGTCTCAACCCACCTAGTTGTAGAAATTTAGGGGTGTTGTGATTTTGTACTATCAGTTTTGGCATGCCTGGTGGGACCAAGAAATCTCCATATTTATTACAGAAAGATTGATATGCACTTACTGTGATTTTAGCTTTTAAGAAACTTTGAAACTACACATATGGTGAATCCAAAAGGGAAAAAATCCAGTAGTTTGAGAAGTATAAGCTTGCCAAGTTCATGATAAGAATACAAAAAAAGTCAATAACTAGAGAAGAGGGATAGTTTGTCCACCTGCACTTGTCTCCAGACAGAAGGATAACGGGAGAAGATCCTAGAGGTATTCATCTCCACCAAACAGAGCCCTATCAACACCTCCTCCTAGTAGGCCATTCTTTCAATCAAGAAGGGTGCTCAGGCCGATCAGGATGGCACAACCAAATCCTTATGTCAATTTCACTAGTAGCAGCCCACTCGCTCTTAATGCACAAAATCCAGTCCTAGTTGTAGCATTAAAGAGCATCCCATATTTCACTAGAGAGAACCAGACTTCTCTTAGTGACCACATTCAAGATATTGCAAATGTTTGTACAATCTATGAGATCACTGAGATGGAAATTACAGTTAAGTTTCTAGCCTCTTCACTCAAGGGTTAAGCTACATAATGGTTCAGGAGCCCAACAATAGGCTCTATTCAAAATTGGGACAATATGTGTAGAGCTCTTCATGACTAGTTTGGAGAAAAAGGAGATAACTTGTCCTTGTTGGATCAATTGGTAATAATCAAAATATATCCTAATGAGGAGTTAAAAATTTTCAACCTCAGATTTCAAAGTACTTGGGACAAGATTCCATTGGCTATTAGGCCCATAGATGTAGGTGCTTTCTTATACCTTTTTAGAGCTCTAAATTCTGATATTGCTTTAATGATTCATTCATTGGGAGGCATAACCTTACTTGTATCTTATAGAATTTCCATAGGAGCTGAAAATTGTTTAATTCAAAATGGAAAACTTATTCCCAGACCACATATGCCTCTATACCCAGAATTAGGAGGCCCAAACACTAGCTAGACACCCACATTAGCTCCTATACCTACTCTTAGGAACCAGAGTTTAGTTGAATCCTCCAACTCATCCTCTAACACCTCAAAAGAGCTTCAAGAAGTGATGAAATAGTTTTAGAACCTATGGAATGAGTTAGTAACTATCAAGAGGCAACAGGCTCAGAGTTCTAGGCCATATCAGCCTCAGACTCAGTATCAGGCTAGACCCCCATATTAGCAAAATAGACCACCAGTTTAGGCTGCAAATTAGAATCAAAACCAAGGAAAACCTCAAGTTGCTAGACCTTTTAGGTCATATGATCCAAACATAGCTTCAACATCAAGGGCATTGGTTCCAACACAAAACAACATGGCACAAGAATATGATTAGTGTTTCCCATGCAATCATCCACATAATCAATCAATGTGCTTCAATGGTGCAGTAAACTAGGCCTTGATGGTACAGACCACTAGTGTGTCACAAGAGTCTAGCCAAGAAGAAAATTAGTAGTAAGGAGCTCAACAAGAGGCACCTCTAAGTGAAACTATGATTGTCAATTAGCAAGCTAAAGAATTTTGTGGAATGAATCAGTTCCCTTCTCAAATTGTAGTTGCCAATACATAGTCCAAGAAGAGAAATATTGGAGAAGGAAAATCACCAAACTCAGTTAATCCTCAATCCTCTATTACTCAAAAATGTATTGACACTCAAAATGTAATTCCCAATATGTAGTGTCAATCCAAGCCACCTTCCAAATCGACTCAAGCACTAGTTGTAACAACCCATGTGCAAGAGAAAATTTTACTAGGAAATGGGCAATAGAAGGATAGATCATTTAATATCATTGAGAAAATGCAGAAGAAAAATGTGAACATACCATTGTGGGAGTCACTGACCATTCCAGGATAGAGGGATGTGTTGCAGACTACCATGGCCAATTGGTCAAGCTCAAATAGGCCTCCTAGCCAGCAAGAGAAATGGTTTGCCAATGCAGCTCAACTTGAGGGAAACTATGGAGGGAAACAAGGTAATAATTTTAAGCCTCCTCCATTATATGTTTCATTGATCATTGGGGACAAATTGGTACATAATTGCATGATTGATTCGGAGGAAAGTAGTTCTATAATGCCTAAACAAATAGCCGATCAACTAGGTCTTCAATATGAAGTCATCTCCTGAGGGGTAGTGTAATTGGATGGGACAGTAGTGAAAAATGTTGGAGTCATCAAAGATTTGAGCCTCACACTGCATGCCTACCCCAATGTGACTATATTGCAGAATGTATCAGTCATAGACTTGCCACCACATTTTGCATTGTGTTTTTCTAGGGACTTCATTGCAAAAATTAGAGGCTATTTGTCTGTTGATTGGTCTCATATTATTTTTAGAACAAGGTATGGAGCTAAGGCCATAATCAGATCTAAAACCATAGCATATTATCATATTGAGTCTTATGTATCCAGCCCAATCAATGCCAATTGTTCAGCCTTGGATCAGGAGGACCTCCTAAGCACTTGTGAAGCAAATACCATGGTGGGGTATATCCCAGACTTGACTCTCAAAAAATGGGCAAACAAAAGACATACTTTTGACCCCTATAAGGAGATGGAAGAATATGAACTAGGATTCTACTGTCTGCATGAGGGGAATAATCCTCTTCCTAACATCATTAAGCCAGAACACAAAGATGACAATGAAGTATGGTAATTTTTCTTTGATGGCTCAAGCGGTAGGAAAGGAGCCAGAGGAGGAGCTATGCTTGTTCCCCAAAAGGTATGAAATACTATTTATCTTTCCATTTCAAATTTTCTGTTTAAATAACACGAGAAAAATATGAGGCTTTGGTTCATGGATTGCATTGGGTAAGGAAACAAGGAATCAAGAACTTGCAAGTGTTTGGGGATAGTGAAATAGTTTCTAATTAGGTCCAAGGAGAAAATGTTGTCAAGAAAGACCTATTAAAGAGTTACAAGAATGAGGTATGGGACCTCATTGAGGATTTTGAGGCATTCGACATCAATTCTATCCCAAGGAAGAAGAACAAAACAATAGACATATTGGCAGAAATTGGGGCAGCATTTGATGTTGTGGAGAATATCAAGAGTGATAAGCATCAGCCCCATATCAAGTTGGTTATAAGGTCAGGTGTCCTAGACAACAACATAAGTTGGCAAGTCTTTGAAAATGATCAAAAAATTGTCAACTTTCTACAAGAGGAAGTTGAGTTCTCTTCCAGGATTTAAAGGCAGATTGGAGCAACAATATGGACACCAAGTGGTACAGCTGAGGACCAACAAACTACCAAAGGGCCTTATCACTTTGGAATCAATATTCAACCCAAATGAACAATTCTAAAAAGAGAAGGAAAATATTCAGGTAAAGGGTGAAGATTCATAACCTATTTTTATAGGAGGTAAAACATTAGAGATTGGCAGAGTAAGCACTCAATAAGAAAAATCTGAATTCGTTCAACTCTGTCAAGAATTACCAGATGTCTTCACCTGGACTTATAAATATTTAAAAGGTTTCAACCCAAATCTGGCACATCACACCATTGAGTAGGATCCAGGAGCCAAGCCTTTTAGATAGAAGCAAAGGCCAATAAATCCCCACATTGAGCCTCTCATGATAAAAGAACTGAACAAGCTAATTGAGGCCAGTATCATCTTTCCTATCAAGAATTTGAGTTAGGTTGCTAACTTAGCTCCTGTGAGGAATAAAAATGGGTAAATCAAGATGTGTGTGGACTTTTTTGATCTTAATAGAGCATCACTTAAGGATCACTACCCGCATCCATCAATTGAACAGATCCTACAAGTTATAGATGGCTATGAGATGTTTTCATTGTTGGATGGATACTCAGGTTATAACCAAATAACGGTGAAAGAGGAAGATCAATTCAAGAAATCCTTCACCACCAAATGGGGAACCTATGTTTATAAGAAGATGCCATTTGGACTATCAAATGCTAGAGCAAGGTTTCAACGAGCTATGGACATGGCATTCAAAGGCTTAATTAACAACATAGTCCTAGTGTATCTTGATGATATCACTATTTTCTCCAAGGATGCTACAGATCATCTCTTTCACCTTAGACATGTATTCCATAGATGTAGGAGGTTTGGGGTGTCATTAAACCCAAAAACGTGTGTGTTCCTGGCTTGTGAAGGGAAATTATTTGGCCACATTGTCTCAAGAAAGGGATTGACAATTGACCCTTAAAATGTTAAAGCCATCTGGACACTTCCATTGCCACAACATAAAATCTCTCTCGAGATATTCTTGGGGAGGATAAAATTTGTTCGTAGGTTTATACCTAATTTTTCTACTCTTATGAATCCTTTAAAAATGATGTTAAAGAAGAGTCTTGTATTTAAATGGATAGCATAAGGAAAAGAGAGTTTTAAGGCCATTAAGCTCACAATATCACAGGCTCTAACTCTCATTAACCCATAATTCTCAAAGACTTCATGTTATATGATTTTGGAGGGTCTGGCACCATCTCAGCCATCTTGGTCTAGCCCAACAATGAAGTTTTAGAGTAACCCATAGCCTTCTTCAGCCAGATCCTGGAGGACTACGAGGTAAAATACTCTTTCATTGAAAAAAGGTCCTTGTTGTTGTTAGGAGCTTAAAGAAGTTCAGAAACTTGGTCTCAAATAACAAGATTCAACTACTAGTATATCATGTTAGTGTTAAGGACTTCCTTTTAAATAATGATTTGAATGAGAAGAGGGCAGGTTGGATCACCCAGGTAGTGAAATATGACATTAAGATCAAGGTGACCAAACTGGTTAGAGGCAAGGGACTGTGTGAACAACTTGCCTCTAAACAACAGGCTGAGTCAATGGGTGAAAAGGACATTGTCCTATTTCTATAGAATGATCAAGAATAATTAGCTAATGATGCACCTGCTCCATGTTGGACCCAATATTTGGTGCATTACCTACAAACAGGTATGTGCCCTCTAGAATGGAATAAGGTAAAGAGAAGATACTTCAAAATACAAGGTATTCCATATGTGCTTGTTTGTGGTTTTTTGTTTAATAAGGATATCAATGGTATTCTATTGAGGTGCATTGAGACAGGACAAATTGAGAGAGTGTTGCATGAATTCCATGATGGAGAAGCAAGAGGTCACTTTGCCCTCCAAGAAACATCTCTCAAGATCATAGAGGCTAGTTATTACTAATCTACAGTGTTCAAGGACTACTAATCATGGGTCAAGAAGTGTAAAAAATGTGCATTCTTCACAGGAAAGGAGAAACTAGCTTCCCTTCCCCTTCATCCCATTTCAATGAATCAGCCATTCATACAATGGGGACTAGACTTCATTGGGGTGATTAACCCAAACTCATGCCAAGCCCACAAGTAGATACTTATTGCAACAAATTATTTCACCAAGTGGACTAAAGCAGTGGCACTAAAAGAAGCAAATGAATCCAATAACTTGCATTTTTTTGAAGGAATAGCCACCAGGTTTGGAGTCCCTGCCACTATTATAACAGATAATGCATTGGCATTCTTTGGTACAAGGATCACTGAATAGTTAGTAAAGAATGGTGTGTATATCAACACCTCATCAAATTATTACCCTAAGGGTAATGGCCAAGTAGAGTCCATAAATAAGAACCTATTAAGGATTATCATAAAGAATTTGGATGAAAATTAGAGGACTTGACATACAAGGCTCAAATCATCTCCATGGGCTAATATGATCACATCAAAGAGGTCTACATGTAGCTCACCATACAAAATTGTATATGGAAAGGAGGCAGTATTTCCCATCTCATTGGAGTTTCCCAATTTGGAACGAATTAAATAGTTACAACTAGCTGAGTTTGAACCCATGGCAATCAAGTATGCAGAGCTAGTGGAGGTAAGGGAGGTAAGAGAGCATGTAATGCAAGTCATGGAAAAGGATCAGGCATTAATAAAAAAGAGTTTTGATAAGAAGGCAAGGATGAGGTCTTTCAAGAAGGAGAATTAGTCCTAAAGTGGGATACAGATCGGGAAAATCTAGGGAAAAAATCCAAATTTGATGCTATCTGGAGTGGCCCTTACATGATCATAGAGTACAAGAGTAACAATGCCTTCTAGCTGGCTAAATTGGATGACGAAGAATTACATATCCTAGTGAATGGGATCTATCTCAAACATTGCTACTGAATGGGAAGTTTCCACCCCTGTAAATATCAGCATCAGATTTTAATTTCCCTAAGTGTGTATGCACGTTGTTTTGTTGTAGTGTAGTTTTGTTTCCCTAAGTGTTATGGCATAGGTTCTTTGTTGTTATAGGTCGTATCATTACACTGTTCAAGTGCCTCCAAGTGAATGTATTATCCCTTATAGTATTCATGATAGGGAAACTCATAGTTTCCTGTAATAGTTTCTATCTTCAAAATAAAACAAATGTAGAGCAACTAAAAGGCCTTCTTCGATACTGAGTCCATTTAGAGACAGGTGAAAGCCCTAGGTCAAAACAATTTTCTACTCTCAGAATCCTTGTTTCAATATTTCTTATGCGAATTGAGAGTGTAAATGGTTGGGCTCGTGGATCAGAGGTAGGATCAATATCAGGCCATCATTCTTGACTCCATGCCCAATGGATATAGCAAGGAAACTAATCCCTTCATCTAGCAGGTAGATTCCCTACAAGTCACCAAATTGTTATCCATATTTTTTCCCGTGGTAAAATTGGATCAGCCATGACCTTGTGTAAGAAGAAATTCAAGAAACGGATCTGTCAAGCAAACTCATGCTTCAAATCTAGAAAACATAGTACAGATGGGCTCGGAAATGGAATAATAGGGTCAAGGAAGGAGAAGATAGTATCAAAGAAGTCATAGGCTCAAAGGAGAAGGAATGGTGAAATTTCAAAGTCTTCAGGCTATGAAATAGTTTAGAATGAGCCCAAAAACAACTAAGTATGGAGGAGACAATGGATGTTGCTAAGTTTCCAAATGGTGCACCTCCAAATATTGAATCTAAAAGGGGAGACTTGAACAAGCACTAGGCCCCCACATGTCCCAAGCCCAAAGTGGGGATAGAGCCAACAACTTAAATCCAAAAAGTGGATGGGGTGGGCCTAGAAAAGACTAAGTATAAAGGTGCTAGCGAGAAGATGTCACTCGTCAGCTTGGCACATCTCCAAAGGTAAATCCAAAAGCAGAGGCCCAAATGAATGTGGGCTTTCCATCTAGTCCAAGTTGAAAAATGGGACAGAGCGGGCCCAAAATTGAATAAGTATGGAGAACAAGCACTAGCTCCCCATGTTTTTAGGGCCCAAAAAGGTAAGAGTGGCCGTTAAAAATTCCAAGAGCTTGTGGAGGTTTCCACATGTCAACCTAACACTCCTTTAAAGGAAAAATCTTGAGTGTGCTTCTAAGTGAGTATGAAGCCTCCACATTTCTAGTTTCATGAAGGGACATGGTCGGGGTTGAATAGTTGAAGCATTGAGATAGGCCAGCGGAGGGTGCCAAGTGTTAGCATGGCGCTAATTGAAGATTAGAATTTGGGCAAGGTTTCTAAACAAGTGTAAGGCCTCTGCATGTCCCCGATCAGATATAAGACCCCACTGAGAAAAAGAATTAGCCAAAACATGAAGAAAATGAGCGAACCACAGAAGAAGCCATGTGTCAGCCCGATGTAACTCTAAAATCAAAATACAAAGGCTACCCTTAGACATACGCTATCCCTCCATTTGTCCAGTTTCAAAAGGGGGGCCCATTTTGGTAGCTGGTTCCTTCCATTTTGTTTGGACTCGATTCAAATTTCAAATGGGTATATCTTTTGACTCAGTGGTCAAAATTTGACAAATCTAGCACCGTTGGAAAGATCTCAACCTCGTTTATGCCATGGAGATCTGAAACTTTAATTTTGGAGAGGTTAGGTGGGGAAAAAAATTAAGAAACATCTTTGGCCCATTAATACAGGATCTATTTTTCCCCAATAACTAAATTAGATTTGATTTGATCTGTCGTTCTTCCTCCTTCAAGGTGCTAAACAGGTAAATAATGCAGGCACAACATAATTGGGGAAAAATTTATAGGAGGAATTAATGATAGTGGTTGTGCTTCAAACTAGTTTTCCCACTTCTCTCTCTTTCTTCCCTATATGTTGAATGTATAAAATGATAGGTCAGGGCTCATTGTAAAAGGTTGGATGTTTTTGTTTTGCGCCCTCCCTTCTTCTTTTGTTCACAAAATGATTTTGGAGCTTTTCTAACCTCTCCTTCGAGTTGTAATGCAATTTTTTCTTCTTGGCTATTGCAGTATAATGTATCAAATCCTGAGAAATAATATATATGTCTATGGATGTTTCTTTACCCTCTCATGTATTCATTATTGTCTCTCTGATCTCTTATTTTGATTTGGTCATCTATGCATAGTGTTTGTATTGTATTTTGTTGTCTGTGTTAAACTGAAAAATGAGCTTCTAACATTGCTTTGTTGTATCACCTCTTTAGCTTAGGTTTATTTTCTTGCATCTCTCGACCTTGTGAATAGACTTAGAATAGATCCTCTACAATTTGTTTGTATATACCTGAACAAAGGGATAGGAACCGGCCTCAATCCGGAGATCTAGCTCAACTTGTAAGGTCCCACACCTTGAGATATGCTCATGTTGTGCAATCAAACTAAGAGTCTCAACCCACCTAGTTGCAAATATTCGGGGTGCTTTGATTCGCACTAAAAGTTACTATTTACCTTTTTCATATTACTATATATAGTAATTCAATTTTACTATATACTATAGTCACTTCTTTCTACCATTATTGTAATCGATACAAACACACAGTCCGGCTCATATCTTGAGTCTCGTTACTTCATTTTTCTCCCCATTTGTGGAATTTAGATCATGGTATCCTCGACACCATACTATATAATTCTAGACACTCTATCTAGAAGTCTAGAACACACATTGTTCAATATCTACATATACTTTATCTATACTACTACATCTAATACATTATCTCTTAGTTACTACTACAGTAACTAACATCCTTATTTTTGGATCTGTACTTATTTATCCACCCCTCACCCTTTTTACAAAAGGGGAGGCATACACTTGATATCATCTTATAATCCCTCTCAGGATATAACATAATTAATTGACACTCTTAATACATTACTGTCATATTTTCTCTTATCTCATTCAAATACGGTTACATTTATTCTATACGATAGTCAATAATTTTTGCTATTTCAAATCCATTCCCCTAAATGACCTAATCTAGGGGAAAACAAAATATCTCCATGAGTAATATTCCAAATACATCCTATCCAATCAACTCCTATCATTCAAACCAATTAATCAATCTAATAGCCCTTATTTTATCGCTTCCATATGACCTAACTTGGGAGCCGCATTACATCACCATTGATTCTAGATGACCTAACTTGGAAGCCATCTAATAATATTCAAGTTAAAACACCCATTATTGTAGGAGTGGGGGAAATGATATGTCATTTAATTTCTTGTAATGCTACAATATGGGCTCTTCATTCGGGATAAAAAAATTTCAATTAGAACAAAACAGTAACAAATCGGACCTTATCTATTTGCGGTGGTTAGAACTTTTTGGTAAGCATCAATGGAAGGAGAGAAAAACATACCTCTCTCCCTAACACTCTTCCTCTGGTGATAGGTCACCAAAATCCTTCAATTATCAACAAATCAGGTTGGGAATTGATCACTCCCTACCTCTTCTATCATCTTTGGAAAAAAATGAAATCTCCAATATCATCACAATTATTTCTCCAAGTCACTCCTTATGACGTTTTTCTATTTATTCCTATGTTGTAAGGGTCAAAACATTGATCCATGGTTCACCACGCTACAATTTTATAGATCTTCTATGAGCACTCTGTAACATGACATGACTTCTTTGGACCGTATACATGTATGTTTCTTACTTCCTTTACACTACTTGAATTTCCTTCAAATAACATAAAGGGGGGAAAATGTAGACACAAAACTATGCATGTATCATCACTTTATTATGCCATTGGTATGTTATTATATGAATGAATTCTAAGTAATAAAATTTCACATTGGTGACACTTTCCCTTATCCCTATATATTCTTTGATTGATTTCTATTATGACTCTCTTCTCCATCTCTTGGTTCTCTATGCACTTATGGTCAGGTCACATGGATCTATGTCTATTTGTCTTATCACATATGTCATTTTTGGTCTTAGGACATTAGTTCCCACTCTAGACACTAACGCCTATGCACTTGTGTCCCTTCTAGATGATCCTATCCTCCTTGTTCTTTTTTCACATTTTGTCGTTTTTGGTCAACCTTGTTCCTTTTCTTATCCTTATCTTTTATTCTTAGTTGGCCTTCAGTGTCACTAATATCAAAATTCAAGCAAGGGAATCATAAATACACAACATACTAACTATTATTCTAGCTGGAAAATAAAGAGGAACTATCACATCTACATATTAATACTATATTCAAAGGGAATACATTTTGGGATTCATACACTGTATAGGAAAGGGAAGTTATGAATTCCAAACCACACATTTTCATCCTCATATAAAAGCTAGCCATATCCCATTATCTTAACGTCATTAGCACAAGGTAAAAATCTAGGCTAGGGACACCATTTCAAACACAAGCACAAAGAACTACATGGAGTTTGAGATGTAGTGCAGTGCTCGGTAATAAGTTCACTCATCGGGTGAATGTTAGGGTTAGTATGATTTCACATGTTACATATTTTATTCAAATATAATGTGTTGGTGAACTTGTGTAGAGAGCTAGGGTTTGTTTTGCATGTTATAGGTGTGATTGGAACCCTAACATCTGAACTAGAGAAAAAAATAACGAATAGAAGAAAATATATTTTTACCTAGAAAAGACTAGATCCTGAATATTCACACAGTCGCAAGCACCCAAATTAGTCACCATCTCCCAGGGAACTTATTTCCTCCCAAGGATGCTTCTATCCAATAAAATCATGAGTTCCAGAATCCTTAACCAACCATTTCAACACTATTTCTAGTTATATCCAGCACTCAAATAGTCATGATCACTTCTAGATCAATTAAAATCAAATAAGTTGCTATCCCTTTACATTTACTTAGAATTAATGAATTTTAGAGACTTATAAACTGAATATTTCTATATATAATCACCAGAATAAAATTTGTTATAGTAGTTACTTTAAAATAAGATTTAATTCAAATTAGATTACATAAATAACTTATGATTTAAATATACCATACAATAGTTAATTTTTGAGCCCATGGATTTAGAAAGGAAATACATTTTTGAGGCCTCACATTCCCACTACAGATGAAGTTATTATATGACACATGTAATTTATTTACCATTTTTGTTCACATGTTATTGATCTTGAACGTGAGCTTACTCCTATACAAACCTCCACACATTCACATGATGTTATTTACACTTCATTTACACAACTCACATCCACCAATCCACATGATCTACCTTCCCTTTTGGAAACAGTTAAGATATCACACCATACCATGAAAATACTTCCTATCATGTTACACCTAAATCTACAACTACTACAAACCCTCCTCCACTTCCTAAATGTGAACCACTATACTTTGAAAAATATATTGATCATCCAAATGATATTTTACTTAATCTTTTTATAACTAATTGATTTGGATACCCTCTATTATACATCATCCCCCAAATTATTTGGAATATAAATTTTTTAACCTTGTTGTAACTTCCATCTTATTAATGGGCATTAGCACAATGATTTTTGTGTGTTAAATAAAAAATTTAAGTGACTTCAAGAAAAAGTAAATAATCTATTATAATAAATGACATGCAAGTAGATCTCTTTCCCATCCTCCATGAAATTCTCCTCTAGAGGTTTTGATTCTTAATGATGTCCCCTTTATGGAAAATCTAGTTTTAAAACCTCTTATAAAAGTTCTCCCTCTAAATGAGGTTGTTAATAATCAGACAATATCGAAATTCAATCTTATATGGTTTACAAAGGAACAATGATTTATCGTATAAGATAATTAATTCAATCATATATTTTATGTGGTAATGACAAGATAACCATCTATTTAACCAACCAATATGTCATGTGTAATCCTTGATAGTGAATCTTGTTAATCTAGAGTGTATGAGCATCATTTATTATATTATAATTCCATGAACTTTCAACTTGCGGTTAATCATTCTTATTAGCAATATTTACTAATTACAATGTATCTTCTTGACTACCCAGGGGCATACAAGGATTACTATTCCTTCTTTTTTAAAAACATGATTTTACACCACTAATGTTTCTCTCATGAGATTTTCATGTTAGAATTATTTCTTGGCCTTTACCTACACTATAAATGTCAGTATAATTGTTATATTCCTACATTATAACCCATGTCATGTGATTCAATCACCCATTCCTTAAAATTATCTATCATGGTTAACACATGTAACACATTGAATTCTACATTACTCAAACATATCAAGACAATATACAAGAAAATAAGATAATAATAATAAAAATATCATCACGAGAAGATAATATAGGTATTCATACACACACACACACACACACACATAATATGTTCAAAAATGAAAATACAATGAGGGTCATGCCCTCATTAAAATTGTTTATATATCATCATTATCATCAACATCCTCACTTGAAAACTCAAAAAGAGCTAAAAATTTGAGGTCTCCCCTATATCTCTATGACCACACAAATGTGATTATGAGTGTGTCTTTGGCTCTTCAAAGAAGTATATATGGAAAATTGAACCTTGGTGTGTTCTTCATTACTTGTGCATTTGGGAGAATTACCTATGGGTATTACTTATATGTATTCCTATATATGAAGGATTAGTTTATTATACCATAGTACATATGGAATTGCACTAGTACCTCTATAAATTCATACAGTTAATATTTTATGGTCTGCTAAGAAACTTGGTCATGAATCGAAATAGTGTCCTGGATATCCTAAATGAGTGTCTGCAGTTGATCCCTCATTCGATGTTTCTATATTCCTCCAATATTATTCCTTACCAATTTGTGTTCCCATTCTCGCAATATTTCATTAACATTATCACTTGCTTGTAATGATGCCTACAAAACCTTTTAAATATCTTGATCCTTGGCCTCTGTCAATATCTATTGATATAGTTTTTTCCTCATTTCAAATTCATTCTTATTATCTTACATGGAATCCTGTAAGTGTGTATTCTAATTAAGGATCTCGAAGGTTAGCTACATTTCCCAAGCTTTGACTTGATTCAATATTGTGATATACTCCTTGAGTATCATTATTTCCTCTTTTACTACCTGATTGGAATTCACTACTTTTGCTCCAATAATTTTCACCACTTTATTTTCGATCCATTTTTTGACCACATTGTTAACCATAAGTGTTATCTGCATTGCTTCGCTCATGAATTATTCATATGTCTTGTCTGTGAGAAAATTGGGACAATATTTTCCGACGTATGACCTCATATTGCAAAACATATTTTTGAAGTTATCCTTATGTTATTCCATGTATAGTGTGGATGATATGATATTAGATTGTAATGTGAGTACTCCTTCAATTTTTGTTTGTAATGGAAATTTATCCAAATATACTTCCACTTGATGACTATAAACCGGGAGGTTGCATCTTGCGTAGTTGTTTGAGATATTTTTGGGAGTACACTATGAACATGGGATAAAGGGTGACTTTTCTTACATTTTATGTTTTGGTTCCATTTATTTTTCTATCCACCCAACCATTTGCGCATCCCCTTGTCCACTTCTTCTACCTCTTCCGATATTATCTTGAGTGTCTCAATCTCTAATTTTTCTCGTGATTCCCGACCTTCATAGTTGTTTGTTCTTATATTTTTTTTTCTTTTATACTATTTTATCTTCCTATTACTTTCTTATTTCCTCTTTTCTTCTTGTTTATTTTAATTCCTTTACTTTCTCCTCTACTCTGCTTATAGCCCGTGTTTAGCTTCTTCTATTTAATTTTCATATTTGTACTTATTTTCTTCATTTTTCATGTCCATGGCCTTATATGATTTAGCCTATGTAATCTTTATCTTATGTTTATCTTCTTCCTGCATTTTGTGTAATCTCTCTTCCTCTTGTATTTTATGATCTACAACTTGTTGTATGCACATATTATCTTCTACTTCCTTCTACTCCATGCATTATTGTTTGTGTAGTCACAAAATCATGCACTTAATATTACATTTACACTACAAAGTATGTTATTTTATAAATGGATCTCGTGTAATAAAATTATTCACTAATGAAATATTCCATAGTCCGCTCATTAATTAATCGATAATCTTCATTATTTGTCTTTCATAGTCATCATTTGTTTATATGGTTTTGGATGTCTCTTGGGGAGTATCAAGTGTCATTATTTAGTCATTTTTATCTCTAGTCTCTAACTAGGGTGCCTAGGATATTGCTAGGGTGCCCATGGGCATCCCAGTCCATAATTTTAGGTGCCTTAGTCCCCGTAACACTTGGGTCTAATTCATTTATCTGAGGTCAGTCTTTGTCATTTTCCCTCTCATTCCGCTAGGTACTAGTCAGTAGGTCAAGTCATTAGTTTCAAAACTTGAGCAAGAGATCCCTATATAAACATATCATACTCACTATCTTATGGGTAGACTATATACTATCAATAATTAGCTATCTACTAAGACAAAGTGTTTCACTATTTTCTTTATGTTTTTGAATGAAAAAAAAGATAAGGGTAAGGGCTAGGAGGAATACTTGTTGAACGGGTTGGTTGGAGGTTGATACGCCCGTTATGACTTATTGATCCAGTGATAATTGTGAGAGCTTCCTTTTGGCTAGGAGGAGCTACCTGTAATAGAAAACAAGACAACAAGAAGATAGTTAAATGATATATGACAGTGGACTGCCTAACATATGCTAGTTCCAAGAAGTGTGATACTTCCTAGATGGCTATCAATCCACTATTTAAAAAAAATAATGTGAGAAATAAGTAAAGTCCTACTATAGTTGATATGATTTAGGTATCACATCCAAATACAATAAGCAAATCCAATCACAACAAGTTAGGATATAGTTGGATCTAAAGGATGAGGTGTATGTCAAAGTCTTGGTACTGACCGGGGATCGATTCTACGGGTTGTTTAGGTCAACCGGTACAAGGTTGTTTGGATATGTTCTTGGGAGAGATATAAAACATAGAGATTGATGTCGGTTGGGTATAACCGATGATGGTAATGGGTAAGCGACGCCAAGATACGGTCGGATGTGACAGTAATTCAATGAAAACCTTATTATAAAGGCTAGGTGGGGTTAGATGGGGCTAAAGAAGGTAATGGAGAGGTCTATGGGAATACTGAGAGCACTTAGAGAGGTGGAAGGGATAGGATAGGTGATCTGATAAACGGGTGGGTGAGATTTTTGGTTTGTTAGAAAGAATGCTATGGAGGAATGGGAATGTTCATAGAAGAATGGTAACATAAATTATAACAACCCTATGAATAGAATAGGAATGTAAATGATTTATGATAAAACACTTACCAATATTATAGGTCTAATGGTTGGGTGGTGGTGATGATTGGTTGATAGAATAGAACTTGGTGCAATAGTGATGCTTCTCGAAATGTTACCGTGAGTGCCAATACTTCTAGATTTGTCCTGGTGCTAGATATGGATCTTTGGGTGCATGAAAAGACTTCGGTTCTCCTTACATGCAGATATCTTCTTGTCCTCTTGCTCTCATAATGTGCTAACCCAAAAAGAAGGTTATTTAGGTGAAAAAATGGTAACCGATGATGGTTTCTAGTTAACCGGCATCGGTTTAGGGGTGACCGACATCAGTTAAGGTGGGATTCCCTAGGTTTACTAAAATGAGAAGATCTTTCTAATTTCTTAGGCCCAGTTAGTTTGTTCTCATGGATTAGAATGGAAACTTCCCTTCTAATGAGCGGGAGTGTCATTAGAGATATTTTAGGGACTGATTTTAGGGTTAGACCAAATCTTAGCTCATTAAGGCAAGTAATAATTAGTTATTTTTAGTTATGGAAACATGCCAAGAATAGGTCTAGGGTGAGGTGGCTAGATGAGGTGGTGGGGTAGAAATTAAGGTAATTAGATAATAAATATTGTGAGGATATATATATTAATTAAATTAATAATGATGTGGGGTGGAAGGGGCCTTGGTTAGGTGAGTATGTTTGAGTGAGTTATTTGACTAGGGACCAAGGGGACTGTGACCCAATTTTGATATCTACATTTTTTCCCTTTTTGTTGCATAGCTTGTATTAGTAAGCGACACTGAAAAAAATAAGATGTGGTTGCCCCATGTGTGAGTGAAGGTGATCCCCCTCAAACTAGGAACATATGAGGTAAAATACTAAATCTGTGAGTGATTTGATAAAGGTCGATGTGATAAAGAGGAAGGTGTATAGTGGGGTAATGCGGTAAAGGTCCAATCAGGTAATAAAGGTAATGGGCCACGGTCAAAGGTAAAAACAGTCAAACACATGCACATGTATAAACTGTGGCCAGGTACCAAGTTGAAGAGCATGAAAACTCTACATCGTCTAAGGTTGATAGGTTTATCCAAACAAGGTTGATGTGATTCTGGTATCTAACGTATAGGATATGGTGCAGAAGCACATCATAGGTCAGGTGCAGGAACATCTAGGTATGTTCCGGTACACCAAAGTTTGGGTCAGGATAAACAACACGACAATAGGCAAGGTAAGGTCATTAGGTCAAATAACACGGGTAACAGTGTCACAAGGTATAGCGAGCACATGATTTCATAGGTCATTAACAATGTTTCAAGTCTACGTAGTGAGGTTATGGCATGGGTAGGGCCGAGGTATGGGTAAAATAACAAGTTCGAAATGTAATGAAAGACAAGCATAGGTAAGGTAGGCATGGAGGTTGGTTGCAATAAGGGTGGGTAAGGTCAAATGGTGGTTGGGTTAGTTAACTGTTGGTTGAAAATGGGGAAAGGGTATGGAAAAGAGTATGATAGGTAATTGATGCCAGTTATACTTAGTTGGTGACGGTCTCAGGTAAACCAATCACGGTTTGTTAGGGTAGAAGACTGATGTCGGTTTATGTACAATTGACCATGGTTGGCTAGGGCATAAGAATGATGTCAGTTTAGGTATAACCAACATCGGTCACATCAATGTGGGTATATATAAAAAAAATCCCTATAATATAGATTCATTTGTATGTTTTTACTTTTGTGAAAATGATGAGAGAACAAGAATTTTGTGGCTCTGCGAGAGGAAAGTACATCAGACCATATTGAGGTGAGGTGGAGAGATCTAGTTAAAGAGGAGAGCTAGGTAGATAGGTCCATATGATTGGGAAGAGTGAGGTGATTGGTAGAGAGGTTGGACGTTGATTTGGACATGGTTGATAGAGGAGAGGGTTTGGGTGGAGCACCAACACAAAGAGAGCAGACGTGCCACCACAGAGGCAACAGTGAGATGAGGTAAGATCTAAGCTTTTCTATGTATTGTTGTTAAATGTAGAAGGGAATATGGGTCAGGGGGTGTGGCTAGGTTAGAGAATTTGAAATTTGGTGGTTAAAATGGGTGAGAGAAGGGGTGGGAAAAAGGTATAAGTAGGTTGAATAGGGTTAGGGGATTTGGGGGAAGTTTGGGTAGGTGTCTAGGAGAAACGGGGGATAAAATTGGGGGTTCGGGTTTGGGTGCGACGTATCGATCGACGTCAGTCAAGGTATGGCCGATGCCGGTCTTGTTACACTGACATCATTCATGGATGAGTAAAACTCGTTTCAGTTATAATGAACCGGTGTTGGTTAGGAATAACTGGTGCTAGTTAGGGTAAAAGGGCTAGAGGTCTAGGAAGGGTAAGGGGAAAGGTTAGGTAAAGTGGGTAAAATAGATAGCGGGTGGGGGAAGGGAAGAAGGGAGGGGTTGAAGGTCAATGTTGGGTAAAATCAAGTTTTAATAATGTGTGTGATTGGTTGAATGCAGGCCAAGGACCAACTATGAATGAGAGATAAGGTACCTCCCTTGCTCATGGAGGTACGAGGGTGTGACAACTGATGACTAACACCATATTGCAGAGGTTGGCCTGATTAGGGTCAGACACTACTGGCATGTAGTCTAGGAACCAAGTATTCTAGTCACTCTCATTGACATATGGGACTCAGTGACCAATACCTTCCATTTGTCAATGGGTGAGATCACAGTCACCATAGAGGTAATATACCAATTTGCACTATCCTACTCCATTGTTGGGCATATGAGCACATTGTATGTGTGCATCCTATTGGTATGCTTCGGGATGATGCATTCGAGATAGGTTTTATTCGAGTGGGGTTCAAGCGATGGGTGCCTATGATTGGGGAGCACCGAGCTGCTAGAGCTACACATGATGTATCCTATTACAGGTGATTTCTAGAGGGGTTGTTTGGCATGGACATAATTTAGAGGCCCTATGTGGGTTTTCTATCATATGGTCGGATGGCAAAGGAGCTACAAGAGCTAGAACTTGTAACACCCCCTTGACAGTTGTTATTTTCCTCCTTTTCATTTCAAGTGTTGACATGTGATTTTCCTTATAAAGATATGTTCTTTTGATTTATGAAGATCATGCTTGATATTGATAAATATTTTCTATTCTTAAGATCCTTTGAATGAATTGGAATGGATTCCTTGAATCCATTTTTCACTTCTTGTAGGTGAGTTGCAATCTGGTTTAAGATTTGTAAAATTATCTATTAATCTGACTCAACCTTGGATCAATTTCAGTGATCCAAGGAATGTTTTAAATCTGCTCTATTGAACGAATGGTAAATTGACATTCCATGAATTAAGAGACATATTGACTGGAATTTTTGTTACAAGTTCTTTGATTTTTATGTGAATGCATTTCCATTCAATCGTATGTTGTGCTTAGGTCTTTGGATATTGATCATGGCAGGACATTGCTGATGAACACGAAAATATAGCATGTTCACGGCATAGGAAGGATTCGGGATCCTAAAAAGGACTATCCTATGAAATCCTAAGCTAGGTAAGAATATTTGATACCTAAGCTATGTCACTTAATAGAATTCTTATTCTAACCTAAAGCTTCATATTATACTTTGTTGGTTGATTGGCATCCTAACCTAAGCTCTATGCTAAAGTATATGGAAAGGTTACTAGGCTATTAAAATTAACCTAGAACTTAATACTATAAGGTTTTATGATGGTCTAAAATAAGGCCTAAAATTATTATGTTGAGAATTATTCTAACCTATGTGGAAACTACGTTGGGCTATGTGTTAAGACCTATGGTGGAAATTTGTTGTTAGGGTTATATCATATGGTATGTATTATAAACTACCTAAGGTCTAACCTAAGCAATTTGATCTATCCTAAACTAATGGGTATGAAAGGGGAATTAGGTGGTTGCATGCATTAAGGGTGACGGTTCCTATGGAATTTATGTTATTGATAAGGTTTTTAATGCATAGGGTACTACCAGTTTTGGTAGGGGCTAGTGACTTGGTGGAGGCTTATGTGGAAGTATCACTAAAATGGAATTTCATGTTAATTTTGATTTGGAAATCGCCAGACTTGGAAGGTGGTGGCAAGGAAGGATAGGCGGGAAAATTGGAATTAATGAAACTTACTATTTTTCAGTTTTCGTGGAAAAACCATCTTGGAAGGCATGCAAGTGGGTTTGTATGGGGTTGTTTCACTTTGCATGTTCCAGTAATTTTTGCTCTGCATGCTCTCTGGTTTTTCAAACCAGTAGATTGAATTGCACTTAATGGCTATTTTTGAAGTCTTAGACCTATTTTCAGTTCGTGGGATGTATAAGAGGCATTGTGGAAAAAGAATATGGTTGTTTGATCTTTCGTGGAGAAGAGGAGAAGTTGTGAGCTCAGCTGGAGGTCTCCTTCAATTTGGTAGAAGCACTATCAGGCATGATAGGCTCTAATCTTTAAGATCTCTTGCTTTCCTCTAAATGTTTCATTAAAACGAGTTTGCTCTTTTGAGATTCTTGGCTTGCATGTTTTATTTGGTTACTTTTTTCTAGGTTTTATAATCTCTGTTATCTTGCAAATGAATCCATGGAAAATATAATGTTGGTTTTGAAACTTTCTTTGTGATAGTTTAATAGTGAAACATGCATGCAAAGCTTGTATTAGTAGCTCTGCTTTCCATTTCTGAAATTTGTATTCGAGGTTGTTGTGTTGGAACTGACCTTCATTGCAATATGTGGATTCTGAACTATATGGGAACCTTGAGTTCTATTTGATATTGTATTTCGGATTTGTGTTTTGATATGAACTTGTCTTTGGAGCTTCTTGTTGTTCTAAATCGGTGTTTGGAATCCTGGGTAGCTCTAGATTATTGTTCAAATTTCGTATATGGCTCTGTACTCATATTTTATTACTTGCATTTCTCTAAATGTTATTGGAGGTTCGTGTTTTACACCACACTCTTATTTTGTTACTTATATAGTTCTGAACTCTTGTTGAAGCTCGTGTTTCATTTTCAACTAGTATTAGGGCTTCTTATTTAAAGTATAAACTGGAATGAGAACTTTGTGTTTCCCTAAACTTGTGACTAGAGACTTGTGTAGCTCTGAACTATTATTGGAAGGTTGTATTTTATACTTCCCTCATATTCAAATACTTGTGTAGTTCTGAAATTTTGTTGAGACTTCATGTTCGACTCTGTTCTAGTATTTTGAGTTGGGTTTTACTTGTATTAAAAGTTTAAAAACTTATAACTCTTTTGTTGAACTATTGTTCAAAGAAAACTAGGAGAATAGTTGGTTGAGTTGTTGGGTAAACTCTTCGAGACCTTAATTGAAAACATCTTTGTTTGATGAATGGATTGGGTAATTCTTTTCGAGAACTATTTCATCTTTTCTGAGATGGCAATGACATTTTATCGGGGTATTATTTTCCCCTCTATTTTGTGGAAACCCACATCTTTAGATATTTTAAAATAAGCTCGGTTTCGTTTAAAAGAAGAGTTTAATATTTTAGTGCTCTGAATTGTTATGGTGGGATTAATTTGTCTCTATTTAGATTGTTTTTGTATTTTGTACTTATTGAATCAAGAACTTATTACTCTTTTGTAATGCAATATTGAAACCTGACAATGGGATTTCAGTCTTTGAGTTCGTTGATACTTCTGAACATGTTTAGCTTACTGATAAGTATTTTTTCTATCTCTTGTTGAATATAGTAAATAAACCTTTTCTCTTTGTAAAAGAAAGGAATATGATTCCTTTGGAACAAAATGTTGTTTTTAGGATTGTTATGCATATTTCATTCTGAGATTGGAATTAAAACTCGTGTTTATTGAAGGTAAAGAATTGTAAGGAAAATGGCAGTGTGCTTTCTTCTTACTGTGATTTGATTTTTTTCTCTCTCCGGGAACTAGCTTATGAATTTCTATATTTGAATTAAAAGAGAAAATTCATTTGTTAGTACAATAAAAAGAATTATTGATTAGAACATTTTCTAATTAAGATCCCTTTCTTTCTATTTTTAGGATAAGTTCGTTGGTTAAACTTTTCTGTTTTGATTCTCTTATGAAATGGATTTTTATTTATGAGTTGTTTGGTCTTCCTTATTCAAATCATTTGCTGAAATGATGTAGGAAGAGATTAGATGATTCGGTTTTGTTGAACGAGAAAAATGTAACTTGTTTGGCAGACTAGTTTTTGACAAGGCTTTTCTTGTTTGGTTTGAGATGAGTAAGTTTTGTCTCTTGCACTCTATATTTTTATGGATCCTCCTTGGATGGAATCGAGTAGATATTAACTCTGTATGAGTCTACTTTGATTTGTGAACGTTGGTTTTAGATCTTTAAATGTTAACTTCTAACATGTGGAAGTAGATTTAGACTTGCAGGTAGACTGTTTGATTCTCTATTCCTTCTTGGATTGAAATGGGATTTTGTTCTGATGAATATCTTAAATGTTGAATTTTAAGGTAGTTATACTTTAAATGAAACTATTAATTCATGTTATGAATCTATTTTAGTATTTTGGATTTCTTGTGTTTGGGCATAGTTTGTAATGGTTCTTCTTTTTCTTTTGCTTAGATGTTAGGTTAATCATCCTAATGAGAACTACGCTTTAAAACCTTCTTTTGGTTAAAGTAAAGATAAATGTTGTATTCTATTATGATAGAAATGTGAAAAATTAGATGATATAATTTTTGTTTGCTTAAGGATAATTGATAGGATCAATTAAAATTTAATTTTGTAAGGTAGATATAGTGGATTTTATTTTGCTCTTCTCTTGAAATGAATTCAATTATTTAAATGTACTACTTTTCCATTTGCTATTGCTTATATTGATATTTATGATGTCATAATTGTTTCATTAAATCGAGTTGTTTTAATGGAACAATTATTGGAATGCACCTTGTTTTAAGGCTTAGTGTTTATCATGCTCGGTTCATTGAATTGACTGTCTTTATAAATTTTTGCGAGATGGACTTCGTAGTGAGTGATAAAAGAAGGAAAAACTTATATGATGCATTGGCTAAATTAAATCTGATTCCTTATGAAGAATTGTGATTCGTTCTTGAGATTGTAACGAAAAGGAAAAATAGTATTCTTTTATAATTAAGATGGTTGTTATAAGTATACCTAAATGCATAAGTCTTGTAAATGTATAAGTTATAAAGATAAATTGAAAGTTGAGAGTTTACCTGTATTGGTTGTGTAAATTATTTTGTACTTGTGTGGAAGAGATGGATTCTATCTTGTTGATATTCTTCATATTATTTATGTGTTAATTGGTTATCTTTTAATAAGTTTGATAGAGGGATTTAGTTCAATCTCCCTACTTGTGATGCAGCTTGTTAAGTTGCAGAATATGATATTCGTTATCTAAACTATATAACATAGTAATGTAACATGTGATGAACATACATTAAGTAAATGTGGACATTGGGAAGGATAAACCCTAACACTTAACATGTAGGGAAAGACTCTTTCTCTTTCTTAATTACTGATAAACCAAAAAGGTTTGGAAATATGAATACAATTTATTAGACTTCAAATTACATGAAGTCTACTTTAAATTGGATATATGTTCGGATGTTGAATCTTTCCAAAAAGTTATTAAACCTTTTAAATAAGACATATTATAATGCTACACAGTTACGATTAATTGAAAGTTTAACTATGTGATCAAATATTAAAAGCAACCATGAAAATAATGAAGTTCTTAATGGGCTATTTGAGGAAAATTTAGGAAAGAACTTATTGAGGGTTGGATTAGGGTTTAGCAGGGTTGTTGTAATCCATTTTTAATCCAAACTAACAATGTATTAAAAACTCCTTGGGGTTATGTACATTTCGATGAGACATTTTTGTAGGATGTTGGCACACGCCAACTACAGGGTTGTACTTTCAAGAAGGCTTGGGTCTTCTCAAGAATACAGTGTTGTAGTTGACATGTGGCATCACCCTTCTACATTGATCATCTAGATCTACACACATCTGGAACTTGGACTTGAACCTAGTTTCTCTCTAGGTCTGGATAGGAGCATATTTAGGATAGGAATTAGCTTCCAAAGGCTCAGGGTATGTTTGCACATTCAGATGACTTAGGTCAAACGAGTATGCCCATCTACCCTAAGCCTTTGTGAGCATCTTCCTATAATAGGTTATGTTTCTATCTAGGGCTAGGGTAAAACCTGGAACAAGTGGACTGACGGTAGTTAGTAAAGACCAATCATGATAATAGAAGAGTGAGGTGAAGGATGCATTCCAAAATGAGGAGTATTCCATCTAGGAATAGTGACATACATAGTATGTTATAAATATTTGGCCAAAGTATTGCAAACTACTTGTTGCATTGTCCTATGTCACTAAGTTTATAAAAACTTGATATCAGTTGAATATTGGTAACATATATTCAAATATGTTCTTTAAACAGATCACTCAAGACCCGGTTTAGGGTAAAATGACAAAGTATACGAAGTACACAATATGTATTCAATACATAAGATAACATAAATAGATCGGTAGCTTATTGAGTTATGGAATGAATATATCGGTTAATCACCGAGTCATTATAGCTGCATATGTTTATCCATTGAATTTTATTGGCATGGAATGTTTGTTCTAAATAGTTCTTTATTTAGAACAATGAACATTATTTAAAAAAATTATCTTGATTCTAAAGTCTTAAAATGGGAATGTTACATCTTGGTATCAGAGCTAAAGGTTGCATCTCTTAGACCTATTGTGTCCACAATCTGATGAAACTTAAATTTTCTTGTAACAAAAAATGATGAGAACAAGAGGAAATGTTGCAAATAACCCTCCACCTGAGGAAGGAGTGGCAACTACCCAGAAACTCGATGAGATCCTTGCTACCCTGTTGGACACAAGAGATCGTTTGGCTGTGATGGAAGAGCAAGTAATGTGTAATGAGGAGGAAGAAGAAGCTAATAACAATAATCAGCCACCTTCAGGGGATAATGCCAATGTGGGTGTTGATAATAACAATGTTAACATACTTGTGGAGCTTGAGAACAAAAAGGCTAGGCTAACAACAAAACTCACTAATGACATAAAAATGATAAGTACACCTAAGTTTGATGGCACCACATTAGGAGATGGGGCTAAGAACTAGCTCAACGAAATGGAGAAATACTTTGCAATAAGAAATTTTTCAAAAGAAACAAAGGCGATACGAGGAGCATATCAACTTTCACATGAAGCATCTTCATGGTGGGGCAGCCGCATGAGGTTGAGTTGAAAATTGATGAATCTAATATCACATGGGACCAATTTAAGGGCCATTTTAGGAAATGGTGGTTGCCACAACTTTATTATGATTAGAAAATGACTAAATTTCAGAACTTGGCTCAAGGAAAGCTAACTGTAACTGAGTATTGGGAGTGATTTACAAAACTCCTTAAGTATGTGCCTCAGTACCAAACTGACGAGAAGTTCAGGATATAGAAATTCATCATGGGATTAAATCCTATTATAGGAGGAGAGGTGGATGTTCACAGCCCAACCATGATGGAAGGGGTTGTTGAAAAATCCATAAGGTAGGAACAAAAATTAAAGGCAATTTCTACTCACAAGGAGGAAGTAAGGAAGAAGAATCCCAACTCCTCTTCATCCTCTCTTGCACCCAAGAAAGGACCATGGAAGAAATTTGGAATGAAAAGTAAGTTTTCATCTAATACAAATAGGAAAGCAACAACAAACAAGTTTTCGGTAATACACGAAACAACTTTGCTAAGAACAATAATAATGGACAGAAGTCCTATGGGGGTCAAAACGATAACTCTAAGGCTGGAATTAAACCTGAGCCTAGGAAGGGACCTATAGGAGGCTGTTATAACTATGGAAAATATCATTATGTAAATCAATGTCCTTTGAAGAAGGATGATTGCAATCAGCAGCACAAGATACATGTTGTAGTAGTTGACAAGTAGGCTGAGAAATAGGCCACACCCATAGAATTTCTAGGTAAGTTATTTGGTCTACCAATAACTATTATTTTGATATCGGAGCTATTGAATGTTTTATTTCTAGTAAATTAGCATCAAAATTAAAAATAAAAGCTAGAAACATGGATAAAACATGGACTGTACAGTATGGTAATAATGTTGTTCATATAGTTAGTATGTGTCTTTTTGGAGCAGTCCTTGATTTACCTAACTTTTCCACAGAGGTTGATCTTTATGTTACACCTTTAGGGTCTTATGATGTAATCATAGGTGTTAATTGGTTAGCATAACATAAGGATAAAGTAGACTGTTTTAAAAAACACATTAGTTGTTTAGATGACTGCAAAAAAATAGAAGAGATTCAGGGTGTGAAACGTGAAATTTTTGTTAGAAAACTGTTAGCTATGCAACTTAAAAAGGCCAAAAATAAAGGATGTACCTTATATGCAGTAAAAATTACTGAATCAACAGAAGAAAGCAACAATATTATGGAAAGATGTTCGTTATTACGAGACTTTAGTGATGTATTTCCAGAAGAATTGCCAGGTCTACCACCCAAAAGGGAGTTTGACTTCACGATTGAAATCAAACTAGGTATTGAACCTATTTCTAAGGCACCTTATCAAATGAATACTATAGAATTAGTAGAGCTTAAGGCTCAATTGCAAGAACTTTTTCTAAGGGTTTGATTAGACCAAGTGTTTCACCTTGGGGAGCACCTGTAATTTTTGTGAAAATGAAAGATGGAACACTTAGATTGTGCATTGATTATAGAATGTTAAACAAGGCAACAATTAAGAATAGATATGCACTCCTAGGATTGATGATTTATTTGATCGAGATGCATTGAGCATCGATATATTCCAAGATAGATATTTGATCTGGATATCATCAAATGTGAATTAAGGATGATGATATTCATGAAAAAAATTTCAGAACAAGGTATGGACATTATGAGTTTATGGTTTTACCTTTTGGATTAAATAATGCACCTGTAGCATTTATGAATTTAATGAATACTATCTTTCAAGAATACTTGGACAAATTTGTGCTCGTATTCTTAGATGACATTCTCATATATTCTAGAAGTGTTAAAGAGCATCATGAGCATTTGAAAATAATTTTGGAAATTCTGAGAAAGAGACAATTGTTTGGTAAGCTATCCAAATGTTCCTTTTATGACACAGAAGTGCACTATCTGGGACATGTACTTAGTAAAGATGGAATTGTTGTAGATCCTTCAAAATTATAGCTATAATGGAATGGCCTACACCAAATAATGTACATGAAGGTAGAAGCTTCATGGGACTTGTTGGCTACTATAGGAAATTTGTAAAAGACTTTTCTAAGATAAATACACCAATAACTTCCTTACAAAATAAAGATAAAAAGTTTGTTTGGAGTGAGAAATGTGATATTGCATTTAAAACCTTGAAGGAATAGTTAACTTCAGCACCTATCCTTACAATACCATATTGTAATGGAGATTTTATGGTGGTAACTGATGCATCTGGTGAAGGTCTAGGAGGTATTTTATTACAAAGTGGTCATGTTATAGCATACGAAAGTAGAAAACTTAAGTTACATGAGTTAAATTATGCTCTACATGATTTAGAGTTTGCTGACATTGTTCATGCACTCCAAGTTTGGAGGCATTATCTACTTGGTAAACCATTTGAGTTGAAAACTGATCATCTTGGGCCGAAGTACATTTTTACTCAAAGCGAAATCTGAATGCAAGACAATGAAGGTGGTTAGATTTTTTTTCTCAATATGATTTTGACATAAGTTACATTACAGAAAAGAAAATAGAGTGGCTGATGCTCTAAGTCGTAGGAAGCACATTTCTGCTCTTATAACACTTAGAACTTAGTTTAAGGATGAAGTAAAAAGTGTTATGGAATCTGATTCTTACTTTCAACAAGTAAAAGTAGCACTTACTGCAGATTCTAATGATTCAAGGTATAAAGGTTTTCACTTTGATAAAGAAGGAATCTTACAATTTGAAAATAGAGTCTATGTACATTTACTTGATAATTTGAGAAAGAAATTGTTAACTGAATTTCACAATTCACCTTTTTCTGGACACCCTGGCATTACTAAGATGCTTGCTGATATAAAACAACAATATTTCTAGAAAGGAATGAAAAAGGATGTTATTGATTTTGTGACACATTGCCTTGAATGTCAATGTGTTAAAGTGGAACATATGCACCCATCCGGTTTGTTGTATCCTCATAGCATACCGTAGTACAAATGGTAGGTAATAAGCATGGATTTTGTACAAGGGTTACCTATGTCGAGAAATAAGCATGATGTTATCTTAGTAGTTGTTGATAAACTAACAAAGGTAGCACATTTTATTGCTAGAAATCTGAAGGATGATTCTCCTATTTTGGCAAGAAGATTTGTACACAAAAATTTTAGATTACATGGAGTACCTGAGTTAATCATTTCAGATAGAGATCCTAGAATGACATCAAAATTTTGGCAAACACTTAATGTGGCTCTAAGAACTAAGCTAAATTTCAGTTCTGCGTATCATCCAGAAACAGATGGGAAGAATGAAAGAGTAAATCAAGTTTTAGAAGATATGTTATGAATGTATTACATGGATCAACAGTATAAGTGGGAAAAGTATCTTCCATTAGTTGAATTCACATACAATAATACATATCATGCTTCTCTTAAGATGGAACCTTTCAAGGAACTTTATGGAAGGAAATGTAGAACCCTTGTTAGTTAGGATAGCATAGAAGATAGAGAGATAATTGGACCTGAAATCCTTACAGAAATGGAACAACAAGTTAAAATGATTCGTGAATGCTTGAAAGAAGCAACAGATAGGAAAAAGAGTTACGCTGACTTGAAGTGGGTTAATAGAAAATTTGAACTTGGTGAGAAGGTTTTTTTTTGGGTTAAACTGAAAAAGAGTTATGTAACTTTTTGCAAGGCTGTCAAGTTATCATCTCGTTATGGGGGACCTTTTGAAATAGTTGAAGTAATCAACCCTGTAGCTTATCGTTTAGCATTACCACCTGCTTTGTCATGAATGCATGATGTTTTCCATATTTCTTTTCTTAATAAATACGTTTCAGATTTATCACATGTGTTAAATTGGAATTCCTTGTAGGTCCAAGACCCATGAATAATCATGGTTAAACCCATACGAGTGTTTGAAACTCACCAGTTGCATTTAAGAAATCGAGAAATAAGTCAATGTAAGGTCCAATGGGACCAGTTTAACAAAGAGAGTGCAACTTGGGAAAATCTAGAGGATATGAAAACTGCTTTTCCATATCTATTTGAACAAAATTGATTCTATTGATTGATAAAAATTTATGATTTTATCTTTATATGACAATAAGTATGCTAGTTTTGGGTAGATATTTATTTGATTTGAATAAATAGCTATTTAATGCTGATTTCTGGAACTATAATATTTTGATATATTTGACTTAGGATAAGAGAAGTGAATGAATTGATTGTCCTTGGTGTAAATTGTTAAAAGAGGTAATCATCGGGATGATGATTCTTTTAGGAGGGAAACATGTAACACCCTTGACAGTTGTTATTTTCCTCCTTTGCATTTCAAGTGTTGACATGTGATTTTCCTTATAAATATATGTTCTTTTGATTGATGGAGATCATGCTTGATATGGATAAATCTTTTATGTTCTTAAGATCCTTTGACTGAATTGGAATGGCTTCCTTGAATCCATTTTTCACTTCTTGTAGGTGAGTTGCAATCTGGTTTAAGAGTTGTAAAATTATCTATTAATCTGATTCATCCTTAGATTAGTTTCAGTGATCCAAGGAATGTTTTAAATATACTCTATTGACCGAATGGTAAATTGAAATTCCATGAATTAAGAGACATATTGACTGAACTTTGTTGTTACAAGTTCTTTGATTTTTGTGTGAACATATTTCCATTCAATCATATGTTGTGCTTGGGTCCTTGGAGATCTATCATGGCAGGATATTACTGACGAACATGAAAATACAACATGTTCACGGCATAGGAAGGATTTGGGATCCTAAAAATGACTATCCTATGGAATCCGAAGATGGGTAAGAATATTTTCTACCTAGCCTATGTCACTTAATATAATTCTTATTCTAACCTAAAGCTTCCTATTTTACTTTGTTGGTTAGTTGGCATCCTAACCTAAACTCTCTGTTAAAGGATATGGAAAGGTTACTAGGCTATTAAAATTAACCTAGAACATAATAATATAAGGTTTTATGATGATCTAGCCTAATGCATAAAACTATTATGTTGAGAATTAATCTAACCTATGTGTAAACTACCTTAGGCTATGTGTTAAGACCTATGGTGGAAATTTGTTATTAGGGTTATATCCTAAGGCATGTATTATAAACTACCTAAGGTCTAACCTAAGAAATTTAATCTATCCTAAACTAATGGGTATGAAAGGGGAATTAGCTGGTCACATGCATTAAGGGTGATGGTTCTATGGAATTTATGTTATTGATATGGAAGTATCACTAAAATGGAATTTCATGTTAATTTTGATTTGGCAATCGCTTGAGACTTGGAAGGCAAGTGACAAAAAAGATAGGTGGGAAAATGGGAATTAATGAAACTTATTGTTTTTGGTTTTCGTGCACAAACCATCTTGGAAGGCATGCAATTAGGTTTTTCTAGGGTTGTTTCACTTTGCATGTTCCATGATTTTTTCTCTGCATGCTCTCTGGTTTTTCAAACAAGCAAATTGAACTACACTTAATGGCTATTTTTGAAGTCTTATACCTATTTTCGGTTTGTGGAATGTATAAGAGGCATTTTGGAAAAAGAATATGGTTGTTTGATATTTCATGGAGAAGAGGAGAAGTTGTGAGCTTGATTGGAGGTCTCCTTCGATTTATCAAAAGCACTATCAGGCATGATAGGCTCTAATCTTTAAGATCTCTTTCTTTCTTCTAAATGTTTCATTAAAATGATTCTACTCTTTTGAGATTCTTGGCTTGCATGTTTTATCTGGTTACTTGTTTGCTAGGTTTTATAATCTTTGTTATCTTGGATATGAATCCATGATAAAAATAATGTTGGTTTTGAAACTTTCTTTGTGATAGTTTAATAGTGAAACATGCATGCGAAGCTTGTATTAGTAGCTCTACTTTCCATTTTTGAAATTTTTATTCAAGGTTGTTGTGTTGGAACTGACCTTCATTGTAATATGTGGATTTGAACTATATGGGAACATTGAGTTCCATTTGAGCTTGTATTTGGGCTTCATGTTTTGATATGAACTTGTGTTGGAGCTTCTTGTTGTTTTGAATTGGTGTTTGGAATCCTAGGTAGCTCTGGACTATTGTTCAAAGTTTGTATATGGCTCTGTACTCATATTTTATTACTTGTGTTTCTCTGAACTATTATTGGAGGTTTGTGTTTACACTGCACTCGTATTTTGTTACTTGTATAGTTATGAACTCTTGTTGAAGCTTGTGTTTTGTTTTGAGATGGTATTAGGGCTTCTTGTTTAAAGTATAAACTGGAATGAGAACTTCGTGTTGCCCTAAACCTATGACTAGAGACTCGTGTAGCTCTGAACTATTATTGGAAGGTCATATTTTATACTTCCCTCGTATTCAAATACTTGTGTAGTTTTGAATTTTTTTGAGACTTTGTGTTCAACTCTGTTATGGTATTTTGAGTTGGGTTTTACTTGTATTAAAAGTTTAAAAACTTATAACTCTTTTGTTGAACTATTGTTCAAAGAAAACTGGGAGAATAGTTGGCTGAGTTGTTGGGTAAACTCTTCGAGACCTTAACTAATAACATCTTTGTTTGATGAATGGATTGGGTAATTCTTTTCTGAGAATTGTTTCATCTTTTCTAAGATGGCAATGAAATTTTATCGAGGGTATTATTTTCCCCTTTGTTTTGTGGAAACCCACGTCTTCAGATCTTTTAAAATAAGCTCTGGGTTTCATTTAAGAGAAGAGTTTATTATTTTAGTGCTCTAAATTGTTACGGTGGGATTACTTTGTCTCTGTTCATATTGTTCTTGTATTTTTTACCTATTGAATCGAGAACTTATTACTCTTTTGTAATGTAATATTGAAACCTAACAATGGGATTTCAATATTTGAGTTTGTTGATACTTCTGAACATGTTTAGCTTACTGATCAGTTTGTTTTTCTATCTCTTGTTGGATATAGTAAATAAACCTTGTGTCTTTGTAAAAGAAAGGAATGTGATTCCTTTGGAACAGAATGTTGTTTTTAGGACTGTTATGCGTATTTCATTTTGAGATTGGAATTGAAACTCGTGTTTATTGAAGGTAAAGAATTGTAAGGAAAATGGTAGTGTGATTTCTTCTTACTGTGAGTCAATTTTGTTCTCTCTCTTGGGAACTAGCTTATGAATTTCTATGTTTGAATTAAAAGTGAAAATTCATTTGTTAGTACAATAAAAAGAATTATTGATTGGAACATTTTCTAATTAAGATCCCTTTCTTTCTATTGTTGGGATAAGCTCATTTGTTGAACTTTTCTGTTTTGATTCTCTTATGATATGGAGATTTCTTTATGAGTTGTTTGGTCTTCCTTGTTCAAATCATTTGCAGAAATGATGTAGGAAGAGATTAGATGATTTGGTTTTGTTGAACAGAAAATGTAAGCTTGTTTGGCAGACTGGTTGTTTGACAAGCTTTTCTTGTTTTGTTTGAGATGAGTACGTTTTGTCTCTTGTACTCTATTTTTTATGGATCCTCCTTGGATGGACTCGAGTAGAGATTAACTCTTGTATGAGTCTACTTTGATTTGTGAACGTTGGTTTCAGATCTTTAAATGTTAACTTCTAACATGTGGAAGTAGATTTAGACTTACAGGTAGATTGTTTGATTCTCTATTCCTTCTTGGATTGAAATGGGATTTTTTCTGATGAATATCTTAAATGTTGAATTTTAAGGTAGTTGTCCTTTAAATGAAACCGTTAATTCATGTTATGAATCTGTTTCAATTTTTCGGATGTCTTGTGTTTGGGTATAGTTTGTAATGGTTCTTCTTTTTCTTTTACTTAGGTGTTAGGTTAATCATCCTAATGAGAACCGTGCTTTAGACCCTTCTTTTGGTTAAAGCAAAGATAAATGTTGCATTCTATTATGATAGAACTAGGAATAATGAGATGATATGATTTGTTGTTTGCTTAAGGATAATTGATAGGATCAATTAAACTTTAATTTTGTAATGCAGATATAGTGGATTTTATTTTGTTCTTCTCTTGGAAATGAATTCAATTGGTTAAATGTACAACGTTTCCATTTGCTATTGCTTATATTGATATTTATGATGTCATAATTGTCTCATTAAAGAAGATTTGTTTTAATGGAACAATTATTGGAATGCACCTCATTTTAAGGATTAGTGCTTATCATGCTCAGTTCATTGAACTGACCCGTGCTAGCAATTTTTACAGATGGACTTTGTAAGTGATAAAATAAGACAAAACTTATATGATGTATTGGATAAATTAAATCTTTTTCCTTGTGAAGAATTCTGATTCGTTCTTGAGATTGTAACGAAAAAGAAAAGTAGTATTCTTTTATAATGAAGATGGTTGTTATGCAGTATACCTAAATGCATAAGTCTTGTAAATGTATAAGTTATAAAGATAAATTGAAAGTTGAGAGTTTACCTGTATTGGTTGTGTAAATTATTTTGTACTTGTATGGAAGAGATGGATTCTATCTTGTTGATATTCTTCATATTATTTATATGTTAATTGGTTATCTTTTAATAAGTTGGATAGAGGGATTTAGTTCAATCTCCCTACTTGTGATGCAACTTGTTAAGTTGCAGAATATGATATTCGTTATCTAAACTATATAACATAGTAATGTAACGTGTGATGAACATACATTAAGAAAATGTGGACATTGGGTAGGATAAACCCTAACACTTAACATGTAGAGAAAGACTCTTTCTCTTTCTTAATTGCTCATAAACCAAAAAGGTTTGGAAATATGACTACAATTTATTAGACTTCAAATTGCATGAAGTATTATTTAAATTGGATATATGTTTGGATGTTGAATCTTTCTAAAAATTTATTATACCTTTTAAATAAGACATATTATAATGTTGCACAGTTATGGTTAATTTAAATTTTAACTGTGTGATCAAATATTAAAAGCGACCATGAAAATAACAAAGTTCTTAATGGGCTAATTGAGGTAAATTTAGGAAAGAACTTATTAAGCATTGGATTGGGGTTTAACGGGGTTGTTGTAATATGGATTTAATCTAAACTAACAATGTATTAACAAAATACTTGGGGGTATGTACATCTCGATGAGGTAGTTTTTGTAGGATGTTAGCACACACCAACTGCAGGGTTGTACTTTTGAGAAGGCTTGGGTCTTCTCGAGAATATAGCATTGTAGTTGATATGTGGCATCACTTTTCCACATTGAACATCTAGATCTACACACATCTGGAACTTGGAATTCAATCTATTTTCTCTCTAGGTTTGGATAGGAGCATATTTAGGATAGGAATTAGATTCCAAAGGATCGAGGTATGTTTACACATTCGGATGACTTAGGTAAAATGAGTATGCCCATCTACCCTAAACCTTTGTGAGGATCTTACTATAATAGGTTATGTTTCTATTTAGGGTTAGGTTAAAACCTAGAACAAGTGGACTGACGGTAGTCAGTAAAGACCAATCATGATAATAGAAGAGTGAGGTGAAGGACATATTCCAAAATGACAAGTATGCCATCTAGGAATAGTGACATACACAGTATGTTATAAATCTTTGGCCAAAGTATCACAAATTGCTGGTTGCATTGTCCTATGTCACCAAGTTTAAAACAACGTGATATCAGATGAATATTGGTAATAGATATTCAGATATGTTCTTTAAATAGATCACTCAGTACCTGGTGTAGGGTAGGATGACAAATTATATGAAGTATACAATATGTATTCAATACATAAGATAACATAAATAGATCAGTAGCTTACCAAGTTGTGGAATGAATAGATTGGTGAATCAGAGTCATTACAGATGCATATGTTTATCCATTGAATTTGATTGGCATGGAATGTTTGTTCTAAATATTGCTTTATTTAGAACAATGAACATTATTTTTAAAAAAATTCTATTGATTCTAAAGTCTTAAAATGGGAATATTACACAGTTGCTATGGTGGATAAAGGGGTGATGTGTAGGAGAGCACGAGATGATACCTGTGGACAGGGTCAGATGATAGTTCAAGATGCTTCAGGATATACCTCCACCATTCTCAGAGTATAGGAGGGATGAAGTAGAGAGACCTCTGCCTCTACCACAGCCGATAGTGTGGACAGGGAAGGAGGAGCAGGTGAGAGACCGGTAGATTAATGATGTCAGGGTGATTGATAGATATAGGTAGTGGTGGGCCGCACATTTATGGGTTGTACCACTAAGGCCAGGGCAATCAGATTTAGCTACCATCACTATTCAGAGGGACGCCCTATAGGGGCAGGTGGCTACCCTGATTACATAGTTGGGAATAGTATAGGGGCAACTGATAGGTTTGGAGGCATAGGTTGCCACTTTATAGGCCCAGGTAGTGCATGACTGGTACCCGCACAGGGTGGAGATGGGGATGGGGTACTGGTGGCCACCCTATAGGTAAAAATTATAGGTTTGCAGGGCCAATTGGCCACTACATAGGTGGAGTTTGTGGCCCTTCTGGCCCAAATACAGGTAGGAGCTAAACAGGGTCCCTCAGGATAGTCATAGGCATAGGGAAAAGGTCCCTCTTAATAGGTACTAGTGGGATAGGGTCTAGAGAGGTAGGTATAGGGGCTGAGGCTAATGGCACCACCACAAAAAATACCAATAGGTAGGTTGAGGGATGCCTTAGGTGAGGTTAGGTATTATCAGGATATTTTGATGGCTGCATGGATAGATTTTTTATCCTATGGGGAGTATAGAGCATAGCAGGCCTTAAGAGAGAGGACAAGGTCATGTACCCAAAGTGTAGAGAGTACAGGGGGCCAGAAATCCCTGAGATAGGGTCAGGGTGAGACTATTAGTGCATGGAGGCCAGCTCCAGGTGAGGGACCATTAAAGGACAGATCGGGGCATGGTGGAGAGAGGTTGGCAGGGCACCCCACTAGAGGAGAGATGGAGGAGACTAATGAGACAAGAATGGATATCAAGTGGGGTGATGATCAGTGTATCTATGTTTTTGACATATTTTTGATATGTATACTGGCTTGTGTGCGAAGATGATGAGGATGTGGATGAGAGTTTTTGTTATTTTGATCATATACCAGCCTACGTGCCGAAGATGGTGAGGTTGTATATGAGATATTTTAAGATATTGTGATTATTATTGGTATATATGTTCACATATATTTTTATACAAACTATCTAATTTATAGATGATGGTGTTTATAGTATGGATGGTGTACATTTTTAAATTTTCATTACTATATATAGATAGGTGGAAATCAAGTGGATTAGGCCTGATAGAGTCAAGTTCGTGTAGGCATGGTGGAGTCAGGTATGTTTAGGCATGGATGGAGTTAGGTCATAGGCATGGATTGAGTCAAGTTGGCTAGGTATGGTTGAGTTTATAATTCATTAATTTGTGTAATTAATGATGATATGGATCATGTTAAGATGATTTTTAGGAAAATTTATGATTACTGTAAATAAATTGTAGACAAGATGAAATTAATGTGTAAATTATGATGGAAAAGATGTGTAACAATTATTGCTTGTTGGGTGTAATTTCTAGTTATTGATATAGAAAGGGAACTAACTATGGTATAATGTGAATAGGAAAGGGAGAGATGGAATTGGTTAGGGTAGAGAGTGGCTGAGATAACCTCCAAGGGCCCCATGCCCTCGAAGTGTTGCCTACATAGTCCCAACGAAAAGGGACCTCAGACTGATGTAGTTCTCCCATAATCTAGGAAAGATTATGATAAATTAGAGGAATGGGTTGGTAGGTGTGAGGCATCGTTGAATGTAGGTTATAGGCATGATTGAGTTTAGGTCGTATGCATGGTTGAATGATTTTAAATATAGATGTCGAGGATTTGGTCTTGTATAGGATAATCAATAAGTAATGAGGAAGGCAAATGGTAAGAGGTGGTAAATAAACTGCTTTATTTTGATAAGAACTATAATGAGTCAATCATACCTAAGAGGGGATCATGAACAAAAGACCCCAAAGGAGTTGCATAATGGACCATTCTAAGGGTGAAGAAAATCACATAGTCACCAAATTTTGCTTTTGTGAAAAGTCCCTTGAGTAATGAGGAATTTAGGTGAAAAATGAAAGGAGGTGAGAATGGACGATGTAGCATAACTTAGTGTACAAAAGTGTGTATTTTGACACAAGAAACTTAAGATCAAGAATAGGTAAGTCCATGATGAAAATTTGATCTTTTTCTTCATTTGTTGGTTTGTTTTTAGTAGCAAGTCGATGCGGGAAGTCTATATTGGATGAGTATATTATCTCCTTGAGGTCTTCGTGATGCTTTGATCGATGAAGGAAGCTTCAAGATATTTATTACATGTTTTTAATGATTGGATATATTTTTCCTTCAAGGGAGAATTCTATTTCATAGCGGCAACATATAAAGAAGAGATGTCCCTTTTAATGGAGTCATATTTTTCTGGAAGTTTGACTTAAGGAGTTGTATACCTTTTTGTTTTTAGATGTTTAAGTCATGGACAAGACTATAGAGGACAATTAGGTTCTTGTGTAGAAGACAAGACCATAGCACACAAAGATTAACTATGAAAGAGGTGGTTTTGAGTGATGAATGACCATGGGATTCTATCTTGAAGAAGACAAAAATTATCCTTGAGGATCATGCTATGAGTAGATCCGTGGTACTCATATTGAAGATAACGCTGAAAGGTGCCAAGAATCAAATGATTCTTTTTGAGTTGTGGATCCTAAAAAATGGGTAATATGGAAGGTGAACAACGTTTAAGGGATGAGTGATAAATGGATAAAAAGTGATATAGGAATTGATATCAACAATAAAATGGTCAAAGATGCAAGGCATTAAGGGGCTCAGGTTCGGGTTTACCTTCGAGTGAAGACAAACGATAAGAACTTGATCCATAGGTATGGGTAACGATATAGGGTCTAAGCCAATGAGGAGATTTTTTTATCCATTTACTTTTCTCCTCTTTGGTTACATGTTGATTTTCCTTTAGGATGAGGTCACCAACCTTAAAGGTTCATTCGTGAACATGTTTTTCATAAGCATGTTTTATACACTTTTGGTAGATTTGGAGATGGTCAAGAGAATTGATATGGTGCTCATCTAATAACTCAAGTTACACCAAGCGATCCTGGTGAAAGTCATCATCGTTGAGCATGTTTTATAGTGAGATGTGGAGAGATGGAATCTGGACTTCGAGAGGTAAGATAACCTCGTACCATAGATCGAGAGAAAGGGGGTAGCAGTAGTCAAAGTGTGAATACTAGTGCGATAAGCCCACAAGGAGAAAGGAATGTGCATATGCCAATCTTTCCTAGTATCATTGACTACCTTCATAAGAATATTTTTCAAGGTTTTATTGGTGGATTCAGCTTGACCATAGGTTTGTAGGTAATAAGGTGATGAGAAACTGAGTTGGATTCCAAAAGCTTCACATAGTTTGCTTAGGTTTTTGTTTTTGAATTATTTTCCATTATCAGTGATAATGTGGTGAGGGACACTAAAATGAAAAATGATGTGATGGTTGATGAATTCACATATATTCTCAACTTTTTTAGAAATGAGGGGAATGAATTCTACTCATTTAGTGTAGTATTCGGTAGTGATTATGATCCATTGGTGGCATTGTGAAGAACGGGGGTTGATTTCGCAGACAAGATCCAAACCCCATTGAGAGAAAGGCCAAAGGTCTTGTGTGACCTGCAAGGCATGACTAGGTGTGTGATGGAGATTAGCATGTTGCTATAATTTCATGTAATGTTTACCATAATCACAGTAGTCATGGTTTAGGGTTGGCCAATAATAGCCTAAGCGAAGGATGCATTTTGTGATAGCCAAAATGCTAAAGTGGCCTCCAAAAATTCCATCGTGGACTTCCTTAATGGTGTAAGGAATTTCAGATCTTGTAAGGCAGCATAAGAGAATGCCATCAAAACCGTTCTTCTAAAGAAGACCTCCCATGATAGTATAACGGGAGACACTTTTAAGAAAGTCACGTTTTCCATTATGAGTGAGATTAGCAGGTAGAATGGAAAGGAAAAGATAGTCTGCATATTGCTTATACCAAAGCTCACATGGGTCGTGGAAATGGTTCCAGTGTAGTAAAATTCATGAGGTAAATAAGAGGGTGATTGTAGCCTTTGTACGGTGACAAATATTTTAGAATCAGCGGGTTAAAAAGGTATCGAGAAGTGAAATAGGCCATGGTATCCACAAATTTATTGGTAGAACGTGGGGTGGTTTGAAGTGCGTAATGGTCAAAGGTGGTAAAAAGTATGTCTATGTGATGCTTATACTTTTGAATTATCTCATTATGACACTAGTATATATCATTGACTTGGTTTATGACCAACTGAGAATCACCAAAGATGTTGATTTACTTAACATCTAAGGCATAAGCAACCTAGATACCCAATACGAGTGCTTTTTATTTAGTAATATGGTTTGTACAATAAAAATAAAGTTTGAAAGACAAAGGAATAGGTTCACCATCAAGTAGAATGAGGATAACACCAACCCCACCCCCACATTGACACTTGGAGCCATCGAATAAGAGTGTCATTTTGTAAGTGGGTTCATCCATAGAAAGGGTAGTTATAGACTCGTCTGGGAAGTTGAAGTTAGAGGGTTGATTCCTATAAATAGGTGCGTGAGCAAATTGGTTGGCGATAGCCTAGCCCTTGATGGAATTTTGATGAATGAATTCAAGTTCGAGGTCGGCTAGAAGCATAACCCCACATGCTACATGTTGATGTTGATAAGGTTTGGCATACATGTAGTGTAATGGGACAATATTAGTAATGATGAAGGTTTTTTCATTGAGTAGGTAATGGCAGAGTTTCTTTGGTGACAAAAACTAAGGCTAGGAATTTTTTTTTGGTGTGGGTATATCTAGCTTCGTAGTCAAGAAGGGATGGATTATGTCATAAACCACTTACTCTAAGTGTTGGTCATCACGATGAGTGAGCATGGCACCTAGAAAATGGTCATCCTTAGGAGGGATGAGAATTGGTGGTTAAAGGAGGTATTGTTTCAAGGCTTTGAAGGATTTATGGCATTCAACATCCCGTTTGAATGAAAATTCTTTCTTGAGAAGATGATGGAATGGTTGATAGTGGTCAGAAAGTTGTGAGATAAAATGAAAAATTGATTGTAACTTTCCTTGTAGGATGTTAAGTTGATGGAGATTAGTGGGCGGTAGAATTTCAAGAATAGCCTTGAATTTAGTAGGATCGACTTCTATGCCACGTGAAGAAATGATAAAACCTAGGAGTTTTCTAGAAAATACTGCAAATACGCACTTCTTTGGTTGAAGATGAACATAATATTTGATGAGGTAGTCAAAGATGACTTTAAGAATGGGCAGGTGTTCAATTTGATGCCTAGATTTGGCAATCAAATCATTGACATAATCTTCCAATGTGTGATGCATGATGTCATGAGGATGTAAGTCATAGCTCGCTAATATGTAGCACCAGCATTTTTGAGGCCAAAGGGCATGAATCGATTGTAGAAAGTCCCCAAGGGGTGATGAAGGAGGTATTTTTTGATCCTTGGTATGGAGTAATATTTGATTGTAGCCCAAGAAACCATCCATGAGCGATAACATTTCATGGCTAGCAGTGAGGTCAACTAGTTGGTCAATGCCTGGTAGTGGGAAATCATCTTTGGGATATGCAAGGTTGAGGTCATGGAAATATGTGCAAATGCGGAGTCCCCCTGTCGCCTTTGTGATAGGAATGATGTTAGAAATCCATTGGGGATAATCAATGGGTAGAATGAAGGAAACTAAGAGAAGGCATTGAAGCTCTTCTTTGACCAGAAGAGCAATGCGAGGATGCATTTTCCGTAGCTTTTGTTTTGATGGGTTTGGCCTCAAGAATGGTTATAATATTGTGAACCACAAATTTTGGGTCAATACTAAGAATATTAGCATAGGACCAAGAAAACGGGGTGCTATGGTCCCAAAGGAAAGAGGTGAAGGCTTCTTGTTCAGTAGTCTCTAAGGATTGGCTGATCTTTAGAATGTGTGAGTCATCCTTAGTATTAATGTTGATTTTGATGGTCAATTCATTCAACATGGTTTACGTCTCAGAGCGTAACGATCGATGAATATAAGAGTATTCTACACTAAGGTAGGTGAGAAGGGACTCATCATCCTGACATTGAATGACATTAATTGAAGGCGTATCATCATCAATCATGTCAGGATACAGGAATGAGAGAGATGAGGGAGTTTCTCCATCATGTTGATAGGTTAGCGGTCCCAGGGAAATGGTGTTTATGAAAAAAATTTAGGAGGAATAGATTCAGGATCTATGGATTCCATGGGTGAAGATGGTAATGTGGGTGAATGAGAGGGGGAAGATTTATCATCCTAGATAAGGTCGACGTGAACCTTCTTGGAGGGTTGAGTGTCAAAACTAATGCCACTATGGTCAGTGTTTCTATAAGAGGTAAAGGAAATGAAAGTATGGCTTCCTTGTTGATAAAAGCCGAAGACAAATCCTTTCCATGCACACCGATGGAGGAAAGTGTGAGTGAAGTGATGATTAGTGAGGGATTGTAGGTCAGACAAAAATGGTTGGGCTTGGGATGGAGGTTTGGGTTTATAGGTGGCAATATCAAGTCCCCCATATGTTAGGTTGGTGCAAAGGTGGGGGTGTAAGGAAAAAAAAACACTGATGTGGATGTCGTAGCTGGGGTGTTGATGTAGATTCCCATACTCTTGTGGGGAGAGGAAGGCATCAATATCATATGGGTGGCATTCCCCTAGAGTGAGGCATTGAAAAACACCTTCTAAGGGATCAGTAGTTGCTATGTGGGTAGCGGGTATAGATGGCTCACTAGATGTTGGGGAAACAAGTGCGTCAGTGGTAGAGGCTACAACTGCAGTGGGGATAGCAAGGTTAGATGCAACAGAAGCAGTGGCAATTTTGGTGGATGGGCTCATGGGTAAAGGTGAGGTGGTGATAGAGGCAGATGCCTTGATCGGCACAAGCACATCATTGGGCTGATATAGCATTTTATAGGTCTTGAAAGGTGATGGGTCAATAGGGATGGTGTAATTATTTCCCTCGTGTTCAAATTTGAGGTGTCGATCCAAATTCGAAGGGACACAACCCATAGCATGGATCCAAGGTCGGATGAGCAGCAAGTTATATTGGAACTCTCCTTCTAGAACATAGAAAAGTTATGAGATAGTGCAGGGGCCCACGTGGACATGGAGAACAATGGTACCCAGGGTAGAGGTCACGACATCATTGAAGGGGCACAACATAACAAGGTTAGCATGCATGTAATTAGATGGTATCCAAATTTGGTTGTATGAATAGGAAGAGATGATATTAATGCTAGCACCAACATCAATCATAACATGTCATATGCATATATTATAGATAAAGATAAAGATGAAAAGAGAGGGGTCGGGGTCATTGGATGGGTGGAAGGGAGCAATCTCTCCATCTAAAAATCCAAGGGCTGCCACTTGGTGAGTAGGTGAAGGTGTAGGGGAAGGTGAAGATCTAATGAGAGAGGCTATGTGGTGAGGGGTAATGATGGAGGAAATAGGTGTGGATTCATTTGGTAAGACTTCAATAAATTGAAGGACTTCTATGAGGGCTTGACAATGTGACTCCAAGGTTTGGATGAGGTCATTTAAATAAATTTTTAGGGGGATTGGTGTAGTTGTTTTAATATTTTGTGATGTATAACCCCATCAAAAATAGGATATGCAAGACCTCAAATGATGACTTTGGGTATGGGTGCGAGATGGTATGTTGGGTATAGGGTTGGTTGATGGGTTAGTTGCTTTTCCTTTCCCTTATCTTTCTGAGCACGGGTGGAAATGTTGATCATGTTAATTTGGAGGTAAGTGGATGAAGAGGGTGTGTCATGGAAGGTATAGCGGAATGAGGGATAAAACCATAGTGGGGGATACAACCCTTGTGAGATTAGTAGGGTGAATTGGCATTTTGTTGGTGGTTTGGCCAACTCTCTTATACAAACCATGCTGATCTCAAATCTCGGGGGTGGATCAAAGAGTTGTGGGGGTGGATATTTTTCTCGTTGAGTATGTAATGGGAGAAGATATATGGAAATTGGTGAAGGAGAAATGGGATCCTCATCAAGAAGATTGTCATCATCAACATTTTCTTTGAGAGGACACAATAGGAAAAGAGCTATTTTTAAATCCTTACAGTTCTCTACATTGTGTCTTGGCACACTACGGTACGCAAAAAATTTGGTTTCGTTAAACCCTTTTGGTTTGGATTTGAGTGGGTCGTAAGGTCTAAGAGGTGGTAATGTGATGAAAGAAGTTTTGGGGAGATTGGTTAGGATTTTGACGTAGGACCCTACTAGTGGATAAAAATGGGAGGTGAATGTGGATTTGGGTACATGTGCGTCTGATTGTGGAGGAAGAGTCTTTACAAGAGGGGGAGTAGGTTGGTCTACTATTTTGGTGTGTGGCATGGTCCTAGGTGTTGGTCATATTTTATTGGGTAGGGGCATGGTAGAATAATTGGTGATGGAGGTTTGGTTGGTTTATCTACTTGATCGGAGGGTAGTAGATTTTTAGCTTTAGGTTGCATTCTTTTTGGCAAAGGTGATATGGGTGTATGAGATGTTGAGGGAAAATCCTATGGTGGAAGAGGTTGGGTTACCCATGGGGGTAACCGAGGTGTTGTCGAGGTAGGTGGTGTGGGTTGGGTAGGAGGCGTGAGTGAAAGGGAAGACAATGTCATGGGTAGTGAGGAAGTTATTGACAGTAGTGGAGGTATGGGTGATAAGAAGGTTATGGGTGAGGGAAAAATTTGTGCGGGTTGCTTGGGTATATTAGAGGTCTATGATGAGGAAATGGGTTATTACGTTCGGTTTATCGGTGGATGGGGTTTCTTAGCCAGGGTTGAGGGGTGAGGTCCTAGGATGGATGGAAGGGGTGAGGGTGAGAATGGTGTGGTAGGAAAGGTTGGTGTATGAGGTCTAGGAGGTAAGATATTCTTTTTAGGGGTCAGGTTAAGTTTAGTGTTAGTTTTTGAAGATGTGGCTAAATCTAATTTGATGGGTGGGTGAGTAAGGCTAGTTGTTGGTATGACCCCTAAGGTAGTGATAGGTTTAGGTAAGGGAGATGATATAGGCGTGGGTAGGTTTTTAGGTGTAGATGTATGTTGGGATATGGGAAGAGGTGTGATTTGGGCCATGGGAGGTGACATGGAAGGTATTGCAATAGTTGTGGTTGTGTTTGGTTTGGTCACTTGAAACACTTTTGGATAGATAGTGGAGGTGTCAGCGAGTGATAATTGTATTTGTGTTGAAACAGGAAGTAGAAGGTGTCCCCAAAGTAAGGCTCTATCAACATAATCTAGGTAATCAGCCAAGCATGAAAATGGTGTTGTTGTAAGTGGGGCCGACATGGATCGAGTGGAAATCCCCATAAAATGTGTTTGAGATATAGGGAAATGGCTAGCCTCAGACTCTTTGGGTAAGAGAGATGAAAGTAGGTCAATAGGCTCTTGAAGGTCGATGGTGAGTGGTCATCTAAAGGCACTGGTACTTCTATAGAATCCTCCATGGGTAGAGGAGAGGAAGGGATAGATGAAGTTAACTCTCCTTGTGTTAGTGTAGGCAGTGGATCTGCGTCTTCTATGAGTAGGAGAGGTGCCCCGACAATTGTTCAGAAAATTGAGGGGTCAAAGGTGGCATGCTAATTATAGGCTCTTCCATGGGTGAAGAAGGAAATGAAGGTGGTTCCTCTATGGGTGGAGGAGTAGATGAAATAGTCTCTTGTGTAGGTAGGGGATCTCGGGCTAAGATTTCATTTATGGAAGGCACATGAGGCAATTCGGAAGTAACTGGTATGTCATCAAAAATAGCGTGGACCTCACAGACATTGCTATCATTATTTGACGTATCACCATCTTGGTTGGAAGATGGGGCATGATTAGGGAATGAATTATTGAAGATGTGTAGGTTTTGGTTAGTGGGTGTATTCGGGCTATCCAAGACTAGATCTTCATTGTCTAACATTTCTTGGACGATATTCTTGAAGGTGATGTAGTTATTATTGCTATGACCTTTGACACGATGATATTTACAGAAGTCATGTTCCTTATACCATGTGGGCATGGGTCACTTAGGATCAAAACCAATATGTGGTTTTATAGGTGGAAGGGTAATGACACCAGCCTTAACAAGCTTTTCCAAAATAGAAGAATAAGATTCTCCTATGGAAGTTTACTTTCATTGTTCTCATCTGAACTGGAAAGCTTGGACAAGAGAGAGATTAGAAGGGGGTTTGGCTAGGTTTGATTGATGAGGGGGCTAGCCTTGAGAATTATGGTGTTGACAGATCCTTTGGGTTTTGAATAATTTTATTGGGGTTTCATCACACAATCATATGGAGAAAGGGTTGTATTCATTCTATTCTACCCACCATTTGAATTTTAAATCTAGTTACTACCCCCTACTTCTACATCATTGTTGTTAGGGCACCCTAAGCACACAATTGCACACACAAGCACACAAAAATACATTGGGTCTGGAATGTAGTGCAGTGCTTAGTTGTAATTCCATCATTGTGGAAACTAAGGTCAGTCCAACCCCTTCATATGCATCTTAATTTTTTAGGGATCTTCATATCATATTCACGAAGACATAAGTGAACATATTGCAATAACTATGCCATAGATAAATACATTGTAAAGACCTAACGACACTTTCAAAATTAGATTTTGAGATTTTCTATAGACCAAAGCACCTAGATTAAAGGCCAGGGTGCCCATAGGTGCCCTATTTCGACTAATCTTCAACTGCTACCATTTCGTGGTAACACCTTCACATTTTGTCATGTTCACACATTAACTGTTGAATTCCAACACACAATGAGGTAAGTAATTTTCAGGTTAGTACCTTATCCCTCTCATTTTCATTATTTCATTTCATTTAAATATCAAAATAAAATATTTAGAATTAATATTTCAGTTTACATCATTTATTGCATTTTTGTACCTACTTAGATTAACTTAGAATATAGATTCCAAATTCATATTTTAGTTAATAATTTTGGTGAGTCCGTCTTTTCGAATAGTTCTCCCTAGGATCTAATTAAACCATAATGGCTAAATATCATTCATATTCTTCACCGATCATGTCTCACTTTAGTTGTAACCCTATCTATGATGAGGTTTCCATAGTTGAGCTTAAATTTCTATATAGTACTCTGGTTACTACACATGATTATATTCAACAAAAAAATTTATATGGCCAACAACATATGCATACCAATTTTATAGATTCTCACATAGGAATTATCATTTTTTAGGATCCAATAGCCTTTACTCATTGTACACCATGCTATATGGTCACTTGTGATCCTCCTTCTGATATTTCATAGGAAACTTTAAATGATTCTCTTATTGATTACTTACTTGGTGTTGACAACCATTTACATGTGCATAATGGTTCTTATTTTACTCCAGCCATTGATATAGTTTGTTCTCATGCTTCTGCCACTTCTAATATTTCCTCCTATTAGTTTTCATGCTCCTTGAAATTATGTTGATGATCCTATTGATATAATTCTTATTGACATTCTCATTTCTTAGTCTCTATCTGATATTGGTGAGGTGGATGATAGTATTGGTTCTCCTTCTTTCCACATTGTTGAATGTGACTCACCTACTCCATTACTACCTTCTCTTGAGATCACATCTACCACTCTACATGATTTATCACCATCCATATCTTCCTCTTCTCTTACTGCTACATCTCCTATGGCTATATCATCTACACCTCCTAGTCCATCCTTTTTTATATATGTGTCCCCATCGGTCACCTCATCTATTAAGGGTATTTTTGATGCTATTCCTACCATATCTATGGAAATTCCATATATAAATCATAATATAGCTTCTTCATCACCTAGTCCTAGTGTGCCTTTAGCATCATAATCTCCCACATCACCTCTTGATATTCCTATGATCAATCATAATGGAGAATTACAACCCCTTAATACATTATTTCCATCTTCCACCATTCCTTCACATGATATCATCTCTCCCATGCATTTAGTAGGACCGTTACAATCTTAGTCTCATTCCCTCACTTTTGATAGCAGGGCTTATTATGCTTCTATTGACAATAATTCATTAAATGGTAACCGTGTCCCTAAGAAGATTCATAACTTTGCATTTCATCACGATTTTACCATGCCTACTTTCACATGTTTTGACTATACCGCTGACCCTCATGCTCATCTACTAAATTATCACATGTTCATGGCCTCTCATTCTAATGATATATTGTTACTTAAGGCCTTTCAATATAGTCTTGTTGTTGGGGTATTACATTAGTACACTCATCTTCCCTTTAGGTCCATTAGTACTTTCTATGACATGGAGGATGCTTTCCTCCATTGTTTCATCATCAAAAATGGCCCTAGAGTCACTTATGATCACATACCTACTTTACATCAGGGCTCCTCTAAACATATCAAAGATTATATCTTACAATTTAATGCTTGTATACATCAGTTGATATTCCAATCTACTGATCTAGAGAAGCAATTCATTTTTTGTCATGGCCTAATTCCTCCACTCAAGAAAATATTACAATATGATACATGTGATTCATTCATTATTTTATGTTATAAAGTCATTGACCTAGAAAAATATCTTCTCTCATCACACATCATAGATTATCCACACATCTCTATGGCTATGGCCTCATCTATTTCTCCTCCAGTGCCTCTGATTGAACATCGAAACAATATCCACATGTGCCTCACAAACAAAGCAAGCAAGCTCAACCCACTCCACCAAAAAAAAATACTCATTATCCATCTCCATGACAAGCTACACCTCCTACCACTCCACCTAGGTTGTGTGAGCATTTAAATTTCTCTCATCATGCTCGACCACATGAGGTGTTGCATTTTTTACTTAATGAGAAATTAATTCGCTTACCCTCCAACCGACATCATCCACAACAAATTACAGCATTAGCATAACCAACCTTATTATAACTATCATCATATAAATGGCCATATGGACAATGCTTTTCTTTCCCTTTAGGATCGACTACAAAAACTAGAGGATAAGGGAATCATATCCTTTGGTTCTCTCTCACATGAACAATCCATTTATCCTTTACCTCATCACAAACTTTCTATTACCAATGAGTTGTCTCCTACATATGATGTTACTATATGTCCACTGCAATTTGCTACTCATACACATTCTCCACCACATCCATACACCACTACATCGTTGCATCCATTACATTCACTTCATTCATCTCATCCATCACAGTTATTCTATCCACCACATTATGTTACTCATTCACATTGGCTTCCACAATAATCTACTATCACACATCCCACTTTAGCTCCATATGACAATTGGTTTCATTCATACACTCATGTTACTTCCATCCCACATACATCCATGACATCACATTGTCTTGGTATTTGGAAGGTGATTTTTATCACCTGACCTCCCAATGATGCACTTATGTTCTTATGGTTCTTACATGATTATTGAGATATTTCTCTAAGAACCTTTCATCACATGCTCCATCATTCATCTAGCACACTCAATCATTTCCTGATGACGCACTTTTGTTTAGGCATATCATTCTTGAGTGCTGAGGGGTATTAACTAAATGAACCCATTGATACATGCTAGGGGGCATCAATAATATCCCCCTCCTTTTAGTTTCATCATACTAACATCCACCGATCACATCCTATTACCATAACACGTTTCTTTCTTCGGTGATCATATATCATCCATTATTACATTTTATTCTACTCTCATCATCACTATATTAACTACGCATTACAAATAAACATTTTTCATCAATCACATTACATTTATTATCTACCATCATTCACCATACACATATTGTCTACCATTACCAACATTATAATACAAATCTACGCTAATCAAACAATACACCACACATACAATAAACATTGAATCATACATCATCCAACACATTATGATATTTATCTACAACAACACAAAATTATCATATATCACAAACATGTGTCCATACATATATAGAAAATAAAAACATCATAACAAAACATGTCTCATCACTGGGAGAAACTCCCCTGCATCATAATATATAATGATACAAATCAGACCTCATCATCATTATCGCTCTCGGGTACTACAAGAGCTCTAGAACTAGATGCCTCTCACAAATGTGACACCACTATTCACGACCTTGATATCTCTTGACATGGCTCCATAGAAAGGTAATATCCATAGCCTGATCGAAAAACTAGTGCTGCATATCCACATATCATGCAAACACATATTTTGCCAAGGGACCACCACCTACCACCTCTTGAGCTTGTCGAGTCTCCTTGTGTGCCTCATACCTATCTCCTAGAAATGTGGTACATGTCACTACAGCTATGGCCGTCAACTCAAATAAATGGGCATGATCGCTTGTGATATCATGCACATGCTCGAGTATACCTCCACCAAGCACATCGGTTGGTAGATTTTACATCAATGTGTATATGGATGTATCCATAATCAAAAACCAATACGCATCACCAAAAAACACAAAGTACAAAATGTGTTAGACAACCATATATAAGAATATCAAAAAATAACAAAGTAAAAAATACAACTATATAAATACTTATGTTGTGCTACAACTACTACTACAAGGTTAGGGGAATGTGCTTCCCCCTCTCCTCCTCCTACATATGGTAACCTTGTTGGACCTATAAACAATGGGAAAAACAATACCCACCGATGGTCTAACCATCATACATGGTACTCCTCAGTGCAACCCACATCATCTACATCTACAATCTCTATCATAGAATCTACCTCATTCGGCCCCGGCGGTATTAACTACCATGTTGTGGGCCCTGGTCTAGCTCTAACGCTCCTAGGTGCTCTAATAGCTTATAACCATGTATATGGCTCTAGGAGCAAGTCTTGAGCCATGCAAAACTAATATGATACTCTCTCTACCTAAAAAATCCTGGTCACACTTAGAAATCGATTGTGATGCCATATCATCCTCCAAATACACCGCAACTCCACTGCATCCTTGGGTCATCCTCCTTAGTTGTGATATGGCCTCTATATGACTGCCTTGGGCCCCAACCTATCTATTAGTGCCATGTAGGTATCTTTTTCCATCTTCCTACTACCAATATCAATCCACCTCCATGCATAGATATTTAGCCTAGCCCACTCTCCTTGTGGACCTCCAACTAGTCTCAATACAACTATATTCTCATAAGCCCATACATGTAATAGTGTGGTGGCTCCTATACCTCCACCATGATCCTCGTGATTAAATCGGTATATGTATTTGTATAGGTGGTCCAACACACATCGTGCCCATGCATATCTCATAGCCTCCTCTATCTGCTGGCATATATCATGTATTTAATACAATATGCCTACACCTCCTCCCTCTATGGCTATACATGAAGCAATAAAAACTGCTATGAACTTCTACAAGTGTAGAACCCTGCACCGTAATATATCATCCAAACTAATATGGACCTCGGTAGGTACTCGAGTCCCCACCAAATACCACCTCACATATTACATCACGTCGCTCCATATCCTCTATTGGCATAACTCATAATCTCTCCCCAACCACTGTAAATCATAGTATGCGATATACATCCTCTATAGTGACAATCATCTCTCTTGTAGGCAACCAAAATGTGCAAATATTGACACACCATATCTCACGTAATGCAGTTAACATAGCCATATTATGGGGAACATCCCTTATCTGTACTATGTGTCGCAGTCGAATGGTTTATCACATCCTAATCATCATCTGACAAGCCCAATCTAAGAAATGTACTCATATGACACCCACCACGTAACTCCCTTGAGTTAATATCCCTCTGTAGACCACATAACAACAACAAAACCTAGTGTTAGAACATATTACATGGTCACGAGACATTTGTTTATCATACTAGGAACATGTTTTTCCCCATTATACATCTAATGCACACATTTTGGACTAGGGTGCCTAGATGTAGGACCAGGGCACCTAGGAGCGGGACACCGGTGTCAGATCTCGGGCACTCCTATCCTAGGGGTCACTAGTGCCCTCACCACCGTTTTCCGTGTCAAAAACACTAAAAACTTAAAAATATCAAAATTACAAAAATTCAACCAAAATACTTATTAAATCCTATATTTTTGGAAAAACAATGCGCTTAGCAACTCCGCAATGATCATACGTGATGCTATGGTGGTTACCACCCTCTCAAAATAACTAGGATGCGTTGTTCTCATTTGCGGCATATTCACTCACTTCATGTATAGTCTCACAATTGCGTACAAAATAAATGAAGCGACTAAACACTTTTTTTCACTTCACTACTTATAGCTACTTTCTCATCACCTACTTTATTATAGTCATTATTTCATGCTTATCACCACTACTAATACACACTACGTTATTTCTATCATATCTTGAGAGTTTTTATCTGATTTGCACTTCATTTCATTTACGAAAAAAATTTAGAATTCCACCTACCACTTTATTAAACACGTTTCATAATTGTTATCTCTCCATGACATTGTTTCCCATTTAACTTATACACATTTTGGCTATTTTTACCACTTTCTATATCCTGTCATCGATACTTACTTTTGGAATAACACCCATTCTTATCATCACTTCCCCTTTCTTTGAAAGGGTGGGTATATCATTAGGGTCATCCTATAATTACCCTTATATCACCATGTGTTTAAAAACAACATCGAAGCGATAATTCCAAAACATTCACTAATTCACTACGTGACATTTCACCATCAATTTCCTGTAATGACCTAATCTAGGGGAAACAAAAATATAATTTTCCTATGTGATTTTTCATCAATCCCCCCTAATGACCTAACTTGGGGGGAAACAAGAAATTAAAAATATTTCCATATGATTATCAACCAATTTCTATCGATTTCCCCTAAAGACCTAACCTGGGGGTAGCTAGCGTAAAACCTCTCTACGAGTAACCATTCAATCAATCAATCAACACGATTCAAATTTCAAGTAATTGAAATCATATCATTAACACAAATTCAACACAATTAGCCTCCCAGATGACCTAACTTGGGAAGTTATTCTATATTTTCCGCTTCCTTCGAGATGACCTAACTCTAAAGACATCATATATATTTGCACTTGCTTGTAGATAACCTAACTTGAAGCCATCATATTGTTATCCAAAATTCACCCCCCAGGGTAATTTTGATAACATGCATCAGAAAATTCAAGTCCCAGGTTGAAAAGAGCAAGTTCTGAGAAAAGGTGAAAGGCTACAAAAGGAACAAGCTTGGGCCAGAAAAAATCATGAAAAATGGCTAAGTCCTAGTCTTCGCAACAGTCGGGACATGAGGGACGTCGAGGCGCGAATCGGCCGAAAGATCACAGGTAGTCTGCAGAGCACAAGGAACATCTGGGCTGATGGGACGCGTGGGACGCGGAAAGCCGGTTCGGCCAAAGAAGAAGAAAATTGACTAACTGCTGAGAAAAACAGTTTGGGACATTCGGGCCATGGGAACGTGAACCGGCCGAATCGGGTAACCGGAAGAATTTGTCCCAGACAGTCTGGGACAGTTGGAACAGATGTACGCGAACCGGCCGAATCGGGTGAATCGGAAGTTTTTGTCCCAAGTAGCACTGGGACAAGTGGGACAGAGGGACGCGGAAGGCGCGATAGCCGAAAAGCCGAGAACCAACCAAATCATGACACGTGTCACAAGGAGAAAAGTCCAAAATTCAAAGGGCGAGTTTTAAAGGGTCAGCCCGAGTGAATCAAAAAGGACGCATGTCCTATGGAGCAGGAATGTGGAGCTCGGGGAGGAGTTAGAATTTGGCCAGAAGTTCACCCAAAAGCTAAAAGGAAAAAGTCTACCATGTGCCCCCTGTTGACCAATCAATGCATGCCGCGTGTCCCAAGTGGCGGGGGCGCGGAGGAAAAGTAAAAAATGTTCCAAGTCATCAAAAAGTCAAAGAAAACCCGCAGGACAGGGAAGGAGAGAGAATAACACATCCAATCAGATCACGACACGTGTCGTCCAGGTGGCAGAGCGTGGGAAGAAATTTAAAAATCTGTTTTCACCTGTTTTGTGCCCTAAATCTTCAGACCTCCATAACTTTCGATCCAAAGCTTAGATTTTCACGTTCTTTATATCATTGGAAAGCTGGTGAAATTCTCTACACGTTTCCAAGGTCAATCTTGCATTTTGGTTTAGTGTGGAGAGAGAAAGTTAAGAAACGGCTCTGACGCGTGATAATAGACAGAAGTGACGTTTCAGTGACCAGCTTTAATACAACAGACAGCTCGCCGTTTCTGCTAGACAGTCCACCATTTTGCCAGGGTTCTCACCTGCCGCCATAATGAAATGAGTTAAATGCGACCTGGGAGTGGTTGGGGCAGATTCGAATCTCCTCTCTCTTCCCTCTCTCTTTCTTCCTATATATTGTATAGAGGGGCTTCTAAAAAAAAAAATTACAAGTTGTTCATCTTTTCTGCTCTGCCCTCCCTTCTTTTTCTTCTCCAGGGTTGAAAATGGAGTTCAAACCTCCTCCCTTGCTCTGTAATGGTGTTTTTCCTTTTACTATTGAAATGATGTTCTGTGCAAACTTCTGGAGCAACAAAAACGTGTTTTGTGATGCATCTGTCCATCCTTACTCGTTCCTTTGCTTGTTTTCTTCTTGCCTCTCTTCATTGCAGGTATTTGTGCATGTTCTGATGTTCATTACAGGTCTGGAGCTGTGTTCACGGAGTTTTGGGGCATTTTCTGTGTGAAATCTATCTTTGGGCCTGTGATGCATCTGTCCATCCTTCCCATTGCTCACCTCTCCTTGTCCCATGGCAGTTTTGATAGATGTTCAACATTCTCCTTCTCTGGTGTATCACCGTTTTAGTGTAGGCTTTTGCTGTTTTTCCCTTTTCTCTCTCTCTCTGTCTCCTTGGCATGGTTAGATTAGGTTTAGATTAGCTTTCCTGCACTGGAATAGCTTGTGGCAGGTAGTTTAGGAGCAGGAACCAGCCTTCTCTGGAGATTCCTCTCTCGGTTTTACAAGTCCCACGCTTGGAGAGAGGTTTCCATGTTGTGCAATCACACTGGATGCTAGAGTGATCAACTTAGAAGCCTGATCTGCATCCAGGGGTGTTGTGAGTCTGCAACAACACATACATTTTCACATTTTTCTTCTAGATGACCTAACTTGGAAGTTATCACATTACTTTGACACCCATGGAGTGGTGTCAAGAGTTCCTTTCCTATACCACTCCTATATGGGTTAATTGTTTGATCAAAATTATTTGGATCCAAAACCACAAAATTTGATCTAAGTCTATCTGCAAAGTGGCTAGATCTTGAGGATGTAGTTATATATTGGAGAATAACACACTTTTCTTCCTACATTCTTCCTCTGGTGGTAGGATGCCCAAATCCTCCATCGATTATTCATATACACGCGTTCGGGTTGGGAACTAATCACTCCCTACCCCATCTCATCGTCATCATACAACATTTGAAATCATAAATCATCTCACATTTCTATCATCACTCATATTTAGTTGACTTCATCACCATGGTATGATTTTTGTTACGTTGTATGGATCAAAAATTTGATCCATGGGTCAGAATGCTAAATAGTTCTTTTGCCATGCTTATACTACACATATGTGTGCTCTACTACAACATGGGCTTCTCTAACTTCTCTTAGGTACACATCTCTATCTACTTTATGTTACCAAGATTTCTGCTCATCAACATAAATAGGGGAATACTTACTCACAAAATAACACACTTAATATTACATTTACACTGCCATGTATGTTATTTTATATATGGATCTTGTGTAATAAAAGTATTCACCAATGACCTATTCCCTAGTCCGGTTATCGGTTAGTCGGTTATATTTTTCATTTGTTTACATGGTTTTAGACGTCTCTAGAGAGTATTAGGTGTCATTATTTAGTCATTTTTCATCTCTAGTCTCTGACTAGGGTGCCTAAGGTAATGCTGGAGCACCCATGGGCACCTCGAGTCTATAATTTTAGGTACCCTAGTTTCCGTAACACTTGGTTATAATTTGTTTATCTGAGGTCATTCTTTTTCATTTTCCCTCTCATTCCCCTAGGTACTAGTCGACATGTCGGGTCATTAGTGTCAAAATTTGAGCAAGATATTATTTAAACATAACAAACTCATTATCTTATGGCATCCTATCTAATATCAAGAGATAGTTATATACTAAGGAAAAGGAATACATTTGGGCATCATTTACATCTGCATCACACAAGTGTAGGGGGAAAGGGTTGTATTTATTTTATTCCATCCACCATTTTCATTTTACATCTAGTTACTGCCCCTTAATTCTATGTCATTGGCACTAGGGCATCCTAGGCACAAAATTACACACATAAGAACACAGAACTACATTGGGTCTAATGTAGTACAACACTTAGTTATAAGTCCATCATTATGGCAGCTAAGGTCATTCTGAACCCTTCGTATGTATCTTTCTTTTTTTAGGTATTTAATGCTTTGTAAAGGGTTTTATGGGTAGATCTTCATATCAGATTCATAGTGAAATGAGAAAAAATATCTTGAAAACTATGCGACAAAGATAAAGACACTGTAAATACCTAGGGACACTATCATATTCTGAGATTTTTTGTAGACCAAAGTGCCTAGATTACAGGCTAGGGCACCCACAAGTGCCCCAGTCCTCTTCCAGGTACCCCAGTCCTTTCCCAAGTGCCCTAGTCTAGTTGGATCTTCAACTACTGCCATTTCCATGGTAACACCTTCACATTTTCTCTTATTCGCACATCATCTTGTTCAAGTCCAACACACAACGAGGTAAGTCATTTTTTAGGTTATTACCTTATCCCTCTCATTTTGATTATTTTATTTCATTTAAATATAAAAATAAAACATTTAGCTTCAAAGTATCTCATTTTACATCTTTTATTACATTTATGTACCTATTTAGATTAAATTACAATATATATTCCAAATTCATATTTTAGTTAATTAGTTTGGCTACGTCCTCTTATTGTATGGATTTTCCCACTGGATCCTCCACTCGCTACACACTAGTCTATGTGATCAGTTCTTTTTCTTACATCACCTACACACTTAAAATTTCCATTGTGCCAATTTTAGATGGAGTGATAACCTATTACAGAGATGGAGGAGGAGAAGGTGTGCATGATACTTGATTTATAGCTTTGGATATTATGATTTAAGTCCTTTTTCTCCCCTTGGATTCCCATCTCTTCTAACTTCTTTTCTCCCTATCATTCACAAGATTTTCTTACACCAAGTGTATAATTGTCTTCTATTTTTTTATGTCCTCCTATGTAAGCTAGACTATGATATTCATACTAACACCCCAACTTGAGATAACTATTTATTTGAATGCAGGAAGTTTCACTTCTCTAAAATTAATTTTTTTAGTCCATTTATTCTTTAACAGGAGACTAGGAATTCTTCCTCCAATGTGGTTATATCCAGTCCTTGGTCCATTAGACCCTTGCTTATGTTTTGTAAAATATGTACTTTTGTCACATCCTCTTGCCCCTCACTAATTCCGAGAGACTTTAGCATAGGAGGGAGTATGATCCTATCTTTGAGTGTTAACCTTTTGTTTCTATCCTATACCATTGTGATATCCTTTTAGGTGTACCATTATATTTCCTCAAGAAGATACATTTTTGTTCCCATTTCCGTAATTGTAATTGCACATGTTCTCTCTATGTCAATTTGAATTTGTTAAAAATCTAGACAAGAAAACTAGTTGGGTAATAGGAGGTCTATTTCTGCCCTTGGTGATTCTCTTCATGTTTGCACAATAGTTATATGCTTACCTTTTTTTTAGTCTCCCTTTATGGATCTTATTTATTCAAATTACGTTGTGCTTTGAGCTTACTTATCTACTCTTATATATAGTTCTCTTATCGTTGGTTGTTTCGGTCTTTGTGTGTGTGTTATGTCCACACATTTGTTTGGATTATGCCATGTTATCTTCTTAGTTCAGCCTTGGATATGTCCATGTTGATGAAAAATAGAAGTGGATTTAGATGTTTGACATTGGTAACCTCGATTGCAATATGAAATCATCATGTAATAGTGTGATTTTGGCATACGAGGTTGTATAAGTTCTTACCTTGCTAGGTACCTTGGGGTTTGCATTGATATTTTATCTTATTCACAATAGCCATTCTCCCAATACTTTTGCATTTGTGAAAGTGTTGTAGGGATTCACTATAATGAATTGTGTAAACCTCTCATGCTGGAAGTACTCACTTTCTACTTCTATTATGCCCGTAGGGGCCTTCTAGTGCATGAAACACAACAATATGATTATCCATTAGTACTGAAAATGTTTCATCATGCCTACATGATATTTTATGTATTTATGTTGATCTCATGTGGAATAAATTTAGGACATTTAAAGTATTAATATCATCCCACATTCTTATGAAAATGTCCACAACTCCCAGGGATGATTTATTACTCCCCTAGTCTTCTACTAATATCGTTCAACTATTATTTCTACCATAATTATGATTCCTTAATTTTTCATGGACCATAATAGAATGCCTTGACCTTTACATAAAATACCATAAATGATCATAGTTATTGGCTTTATAAGATGTATGGTTATCACACCCCATAATACTTATTTCATGATTGAAAAGGGTAAATCATAACTAATGATCAAGTGTTTGTCCGCATATGTAAAACCGATGATCATGGTATTATTTTTTTACATTTTGAATATATATATATATATATATATATATATATGGTTTAGTATCATATTATGAATTCTTACTTGTAGGATCTCGACGGTAAATATATTTTATTTCTAAGGTTCTATGCATCGAGTTGATAAGTCTAACATTGACCTAATGGTTTATCATTACATGAATAAATTATGACTTATGATCTTGATACAAAAACATTTCTCTAATGATGCTAATTACCTTAAAATACAGTTAAATTTGTGAACTTAGTTTATGGTTTTTAAGTACATATAACATTATAAGTGTTGTACTATGTTGTTTCTTTAGATAACTCAAGTTCAAGAATGGATCTGAATAGAACAAGGTAGGAATACTATACCAACATTACTTAGGATTGAATTATATGTTCATGGGCATCATAATGGGATGCCTAAGCCTTGAATTAAATTATGTTATAATGTTGATGTGAGGGGTCACTGTTCCAATTTCATTTTCATATATTACTTAAACTTTCTTTGAATCTTACCTTTTAATGTTGCAATGTTTTATACCATTACTTTAATATAACAATAAGGGTGAAAATATGTTTGTTCGATGGAAGGGCTAATATGGTAGTCTATTATTGAGCCTTGATTTCATGTTTTTGAATGTAAAGACCATGGAAGCTAAGATTTTAAAAGCTATAACAATGATAGATAATAAGGGGATATAAGCTAAGGTACTAGGTTGTTAAATATATTGTGTTCTACATCTATGCGAGGGGAATAATATTAACTCACCTCCTTTGCATATTTCACTGACTAATCCTTATTTAATGGCCTTTAATAGGAACTACTAACTAACTACTAAAAGGGGGATAAAGTTAGGATTCATATCTCCTTGGTTATTAACTAAGGTGAGTGTGATTATTTTTCAAATAAAAAGACTTGGCTAAATGTGAGGTGGTAATTGTGGGTTGATTATAGTTGGTGGGAAAGATGCATTGTATGCATGCACTAAATCAAATCAAATGTCTTCCACGAATCTCAGGGCATGTAAATTCGGTGTGAGGAAATATGGTAGTTTGTGGTGTATTTGTTTCATTCTATTACAATATTTTCTTGATCTGAGAAGCTTTACATGTTGGAATGGGTTTCTGCCATCTTTAGATGGTATTTGTTCTCGCATGAAGTTACCTTGTGCTATTTTGGTCTTGTAAAACTACTTGTTTTGAAGTTGTTATGCATATCACTCAGAGGAAATTCAATAAACTATTTCTATAAATAAAATATGGAGGTTCCTTAATGGTTTTTTTGAAGCTGTGGAATAATCGGTCAAGTTGTGTTGCAAGAGAAGGATCTTGGAAAAAGAAATCAAGTTTGGTTATAGGCATGATAATCTCTCTCTCTCTCTCATGAAAGTATTACTTCATTTACTATTTCATAAATCAAATTTATGCTTATGTATCTCGGTACTTGGGGTTTAATAGATCATGGGTTTATTATGTGTCTTGCAATTGATTGGATCTAGGTATGAATAGTAACATTGGAAATAATTATGGGTATGAACTATTATATTCCTGTTGTATATATAGAAGCTATAGTATATATATACGAAGGCTTGATTTATGTCAAGCTTGGTGATCTCGGTTTACCTTCTTGTGTCAATTATAGGGTATTTTGAACCCTTGCTTACATATAGAATCCTGGGAATATAGTTGTTTGATTATAATGATTGGCATGATATATAAACCCTGACTATTTTTGTTATATCTAATTTTTTATTTGGTTGTCGATATCTCCTTCTTGTGGATATCCTGTGGGGAAAAGTTAGTTTTATCGGGGTTATCCTCGATTCCCATAAATGGGTAATCATTTTAGAGGATAGAAAACATTACCCAACTATGATGCAAACGTTTATGGCTACTTAGCATATAAACGAGTTGGATTCTTAAAGATTCATACACTTAATCCTTGGGCTTTGACCTAAGTATTATCATGACTTTTGAAGATATGCCATTCTACGTTGACTATTGTAGGCCAGTGATGAAGGTCGTATGGTTGGTAGGTACATTTCAAATTGGTTTAAGTATATATATGACCTCATCACTTATCATTGTGAATACTAAGGTAAATAGGATTAGCAAGGTTCCTCAAACAATGGGCATTTACTTAAATATTAACTCTAAATTGATATATGTGATTTCAAGCTCTTGATGGTTTTCATTTTTGAAGTTGTGATTACCTTGATCTTTGATATAACAAGGATATACAAGTTGGCATTAGGAGGTTTTATGAAAAATTTTCTGGAAGCCTAGCTTCCATATAACCTAAATATAAAATTGCGTTTGAGAGCGGTTCACTATTATTACAAATTGTGATATCCTTGATTGAGAAATATGTGTAACATGTGATACAAAAATACTATAAATAAACATTTATGTGTGTATGTATATATATATATATATATATATATATATATATATATATATATATAAGAGAGAGAATATGCTTGTATAGTTTATATTGCTCGAGTATTAACTATACTAGCAAGTATATGAGGAAAACAAGAATGGCTGACTTGTTAGTTAAAATGTTTGGTAATGTTCAATACTAAATTATATTTGAATTAATTAAGTATGGTTGAATCTTGTTGTTTGTACTTAAGTTGCTACATTGAAATAGTTACATTTAAATGTAGTAGACAACAAGGTTGCATTCATGAGTTTTCTGGAAATGTTTCAAATGGGTTATGTGCTCTTTTTGGTCAATTATATGATTTTAACCAAGAAAACGTTTCATTTATGAAATAATAAATGATGTAAACCATTTAAGGGAGAAATAGAGTTTATCATGCTCAATTCATATGAACTAACAATTGATAACATGTTTTACAAATGGAGCTCTTTAAGTTGGAAATATGAATAGGAAGTTGAAAGAGTTTATTGTTCAATTAGATTGATAAAGGATGTCTTGATTTTTATAAGTGTTTTAATGATTAAATAAAATAACAATGTTTTATTATTTGATTAAAAGGTGGAAAAAGGCCTAATTTTTATATCAACTCTGAAATTGAAAAGAAATAAATGAAAATTGTTCTTTATTTCTTAAGTATTTTTATACATTGAATGCAATACCTCTACCATCCTTTCATCTGTACTTACTCATTTGAGAAATGGATTGCTGACATTGATGTGATTTTTCTTGAGTTGTTTCTCCTTAGAATTGAATGAATCATGTTTCTAGATTAATATTTATCTCAGTTGATATTTGCTTGATTAATCATCCATCATTTGTAAGGTACTCTTGAATTGTGATGTTATTTAATTGATTCGTGAAATGAACTAGATATCTATAACTTGTGGAAAGTTTGATTTCTATTCTTGGAACCATTGGGTAAGTTGGTAAAATGGGAAAAATATCCTAAGTCAATAATGATTGATTATTATTATTATTATTGAATCAATTAAGAAAATACCTTGGATCAGTTTCATTGATCCAAGGCATTCCCTTAATTCGATCTACAATTGTGATTAATGTGGGAAATTACGAGTTGTTCATTGTTGTGAATTACCCAAGTATACTAACTAATCTTGGTGACTTATTCCATTTTTCTTATGATTCAGTCCCATGTTGAGGACTGGAAGGTGTTGAGATCTGGCTTGAGTAACACTACTCCATTTTAAAAACATTGCCTAGCTGGTAAGGTTCAGATGTGGCAGTTATTAAGCCTAGACTATGACTGATGTGTTGTTAACATTTGAATTTTAATGACCTAACCTAAGGCCTAAGGCATATGAACTAAGTCAATTTCTAAGAACCTAACCTAAGTGATCTATGCCTAATGGTAATTTTGCTAAGATTAATTTAATCCTAACCTAGGATGGAAGGGAGACTTGAACCCTAACTCGAAGCTAACCTTGGTTGGCATTGGGAAGGGGGTGCATGGTCAGGTAAGAAGTGGTGGTTTCTGCCACCTTTGCATGTACTGGAACTTTGATTTAATGCCATTAATGGTAGAAACCACCACTCCTTAGCGGTAAGCCAAGTTCAGATTTGGCAGGTTGCTAAAAATGACTTTTGCATGATTAGTTGGATGGATAAGCAATTAAAATCTAACCTAGTAAAGGTTAGAGGAATTTGGTGGGTTGGTGGGAGAAATGAATTTTCCTTAAAAGAATTAATGATTTGGAAAATTGTTCCAAAATTCCTAGGGAAAACATTCTAGATTCAGCAAAGGTAGTATTGTTTTTTTCATTTGGTCATTTTGTTTCTCCTTCTTGCTCTGCAAATGGAGGTTTTGGGCATTTGATCTTGTTTTTATTAGTTTGAATCTTGGCTTCTCTATTTCATGGAGAATCTGTTGGGAGATATTCTAGTGGAAAGGTGGAGGAAGTTTCATGAAGATTAACTACTTCAACTATAGAAGTTGTCGTGGGAGTTAGAAGAAGGATCCTAGGAGCTAGAAGAAAACTTTGGGAAGCTCTACTAGGCATGATAGGCTCTAATCCCTTACAAAAACTTGTTCTATCTAATTATTTTGTTAACATAACTCTTCTTATGATAGAATACATTTTGGGGTTTTGGGTTTTTACTATTGATCAATAAATGGAATCTATAGATTGGTAAGTAGCTATTGGAACCAGTTTTTGAGCTTGCAATTGTATACTTGTTTTATCATGGTTGAAATGTTGATTTTATTTACATGACTATGTTATTCATTTTGAAATAAACTCACCATGACTATCGTGGAAAGAAAAAGTGTTATTCTTCAGTTGCATGTGAAAATAATTTGCAAATCAGTTTTGCTTTATAGTGATATTGATCTTGTCATGTTATTTTGATGACTCTGGGTTACATGTGCTTATATTTTACAAATGGTTTTGTTTCATTGTTGTTATCGATATTTGTATTGTTAGTTTTTATTTCTATGGAATTTTCTATGCTTCTCTTTTAAAAGAAGTAATGACGCCTTGTTGTGGGTTGGTGGGAACTCGAGCCCTCAGTTGAGCTATACTGGTGTCATCTAGAGATATTGATATCTATTTCAGGTATGTGTTCAAATATTGTTTTGAATATTTGAGCTCTTGATCATCATAAATGTGAGTTGAAGGGGGTTTTTCTTCATGATCACCCTCATGTGGGTGAGTTATTACTCAACCCAGTTGGGTATGATCTTGGTTGTATTATTCTTTGATCAATCTTGAAGGTTTGTTGAGTTTTTGATAACCCAGGTTGGGTTAGATCTTAACTGAATCTTTTGGGAATTTTTGTACCCATTGTGGTTAAATGCATTCTCTATTTTGTATAAGTAGGTCACTAAAATTTTATTTGATTTATTCATTCAGCTTTTCTTTATTGAACCATGGAGGATTATTTGTAGTTCAGTCATATGAACTTTGGGTCCTTCTATTTCATCATGGTAACTGTTATGTTGCTTCTATACTACCAGAGTAGACAGTTGGCATAGTGTTAAATAAGACTATATTAAGCCATGAAAGTGTAATGGCCACCTAGGGGATATTGTGTATCACTCTATGAACTATTCGGCTTCTGAGAAGACTTCCAAGTATGTTATTTTGACTAGTAGGTTAAGTTTGACCACCATTTTTAATGATCTTGCAGAGTCAGGCCTCCTGGTCAGAACCTGGACTTGAACCAGTTGGATGGTTCGTTAAAATTGCTTAAGTATGATCATTTTAAATTCATGTCGAACCTTGATCATATTTATATGATTAAGGGTATCATTTAATCTTTGAAAGGTTGTTCGATTGTGATTTTTCTCTTCCTGTGGAATCATTTCGTTTCTCTATCTGAGTGAGGAAATTGGTTAAGTATGATTTGCACCAGTCTTGTATGGAATACTTGTATGGTTCCTAGACAACCTTATCTCATAAATCTTGTATAATGTGTTTTAATGGCTTGTATACTTCTCATTTGGTTGGAGCCAAATAATTATGGCATGGACTACTTGTATAACAAGTTAATATAGAATTGGGTCTTGAGAGCTTGTTGCCGTTATCTCTTTACTCAATTGTAATCTTGTCCAACCTTTGGATTGTTAGACTGTTGAATTGGAATTCATTTTTTTATAATTATCGAATTTGAGTAAAATATTTTAATCATGTAGTATGGGCTGCATGATTAAGACATTTCTACTCTTGTTTTCTCACCTAATATTAGGTATACTTGGATTTTCCTTATTGGTGTGATATTGTTTAAGTGGGAATGTATACCTGTATATTTTGAGGTTACTTGTTTTTTTGGATGATTTATGAATGTTAAATTCATTTTTGATAGTATTCTAGTTGATATGAATAAGAATCATTTGGATTGTTAGAAGCTAACATTACATGGTTTGTGATACACTTGAAAATGGTACTTCTGAAGTGTTCAAACAAGAAAAGATATTTCTGAACCCTTGACTATTTTCTATTAATAAGCAGTGTTCCTTTTCAAAAAATTTAACTAGAACATATGGTTTCAAGCAATTAGCTCCTATCATGCTCAATTCAAATGAACTGACCCATGCTAACACTTCTGCAGATAAAATTAATGAAAAACAAAAAGAGGAAGACTTATGGAAAGATGCATTTATTCTATTGATTGAATAAATGTAGTTTGATGAAAAGATTATGTTTAATTACTAAATTGCTATTGTGAATAAGTGTGTAAGGCCTGAGGCCGATAATGTAAATTGTTGAAAGAATTTGAAGTATATCTTGTCTAATTGAATTGACATCTTAAATTGGAAACGATTAAAGTGGTTTCTTGAATCATTCCCTCTTGACTGGATTGGTTGTGTGTGAATGATGTTTTCAACTTAAAAGAGTTCTTTCACTTGGAAAGTAAGCTTGTAGGGAATCATTGATATACATTGCTTTACTTCAGGACATTGATTTGTAATCTTGGGAAAGTTATATAAAATGTTACCAATCTTACATTGTTGTTATAAAGAAAGGAATATTATTGTTGATCCATTAATAGGAGGGAAAAGGGAATAGTTGGGAATCTTTTCCCTTTTAATGACTTGTATGAAAGGTATAATTATAATGTATTATCCTTGAAATAGTCATTGGTTGTTATAACTTTTAATTACTAATTTTATTAGGATATGGCAGTAATGAATAAGTTATATTCAAACAAGTTATATGTTGTGGAAATTAAGTCATGAATGACTATGCTTAATTACATCATTACGAACAATACTTGTATGACTGTTTTAAGAGAAATGATATAAAATAAAAAGAGATGCATGATTAATAGTAAAGAAATCTAAGTGATTATACTATAATGCATTCTATCTATCCTAATAAATGAATAAGTACAATAATGGAAAGGAATTGTACTTAAGAGGGATAGGATGATAATATGGGGTTAGATGTATAAATGAACCTAACCTTTAAGGAATTAAGAACAAAGTTCTTCTTGCTGCAATAATGAAGTCATAAATATGATACATATTTGACTTGCATGCATAATGTAATTATGTTATGTAAACTTGATACAAGGGATTGTTCACTATTGGGTGACAGAATGAACCCTTCGAGTAGACTATGAGGTGGATGCAAAATATCCTTCCATCATAGATGAGTTACACTTAGGGGATTAAGTTTAACTAAGTTATCACAATTTGAATAGTTGAATGGCTTAAAGGAAAGTAAATGTAAGTCATGAGACTATTGTGGGTTGAATGCATGAAACCCGTTTGGAGTCATTAAAATGAAATTTAGAATGATCCTAAAGGTATAATTGGATGTGTGAGGTTATTTCCTATAATATACCTATAAGATGTTTCTAAGATATGAAATCAACTAATGGAGGATTCATACTTAAGAGAATAAGTAATGAGTAGAAATAAACCTGTAGATCCTTCAATTTGACTTAAGTATAAACATAACATTCCTTAATAGAATGTTGATAGAACTCAAGTTAGTACTTAGAAATGACACCTCAAAATTGAAAATAGCTAGGGTGGGATTAACAAGTTACGAATTAAAGGGATTAATGAACTTGTTAACAAGGAAGGTCTATATTTCTAGAACTTAATGGGTTGTTGTAGCATAACCAATGTTGCATAGTACCCATCTAATGATGGGGTTCATTAGGTGGTTTTTGTGGAAAATTCATTATGGTGCAATAACCTATTCAAATCCTCTAATTAAGATCATATCAGAATGAGATATCACTTCATTTTTAAGCACTATGAAGTGATGAGTCCATGGTTTGCTACGATGTCGAATTACGTTGAATATGGGTGATGGAGTGTACTCAAAGTGACAGGGGTCGATTCAAATACACTTAATGATCATTATTTATTGTAAGTGGATTATTTGAACTAGCCCATATGGATTATCTCTTCTTATTGTTTGATACGGAAATGAGAAGGATTGATATGAGTCAAGAAATTCTAATCAAGATAACTAGTTTCAAGTGTGATGAAAGACATATTCCTTCATGATGAGTATGTTGTCTTAGAATATAGGCATGGAAAACATGTCTAAAACTTTGGCCAAAGTATCACAAGCTACTGGTTGCATTGTCTTAAATTCACTAGAATAAGGTGTGGGATATAGGATGGGTACTCATAATAAGTACCTAGATAATCCCTTGGTCAGCTGCACTAGATGATCCCTTAAATGAAAAAGGGAACCGTAAGTATACTGAGTATACAATGAAATGAGAGATCGGTTCTATGTCGAGTCATCATTGAAATGAAATATGAGAGATCAGTTCTATACCGAGTCATCATTGAAATGAAATATGAGAGATCAGTTACACCGAGTCATAACAACTACATATGATTATTGTTCTAGGATTGATTAACAAATTTAATGTTGTTCTAAATGCTGAATTTAGAGCACTGAACATTGATATACAAAAATCCCTACTTTTGTAATCATGAAATAGGGATGTTACATTGAAAAGTAATGAAAGATGCAGTTTTGGAAACTATTGAATCTTGAATTGTAGTGGAAGTTCGTATGAAGGAGCTATTTTTCCTTATTATCTGTATGATGAAAGAAAATTTGTGTAATTGTAATGGGTTCTATAATTAATTATGGTATACTTGAAAACATACATTGCCTATTTTCACTATTATGACTTAATGGTCTATGAGACTTCCTTGTGTTATTGAATTAATATAATACATACTTGTTGATACATATGAAGCCTTTAAAGAATGGGACATACACATTTTATTACTATTAGTTCTAATGGACCATGAATGTACCATAGTGATGGTAGTTGAATATGATATATGTATATTTATACTAAATAGAAAATTGTAAACAGATTCACATATGTCTGACTTATATTTTCTAAGTGACTGGCACTGAAGTTATATTGACTAGAACCAAGAGTCTTGGTTGATATGTAATTAAAGAAGTCACAATTGTTATCTTATATTTTTTGTGAACAAAATAGGTGGTAGTAGCGTAATACATTAAATTATATACATTATTAGATGAATGATTAAAAGAGGATGTGACCTATATAAATGTATGTGTGATTGTGTGCAACATGGAATGGTTTATAATTTATTGATATTAGATCCAATTAAGGATCAATAATTATGGACCTATTTTACTTGTCTCTTTCTTAGTTTCTTTTTGGGCTAAGATTAAGTATTACATTATAATATTCTTAAATAACTAAAAACTCTATCAGAATTGTCCTGTGGCTTATTTGGGAAGGTTGTTAATTAACATGTATTATATAAGTACCCTCGGAAGGTCATGTTTATCTAACAACTACTGAATACCAAATAATGGACTAGTAAGGAATGAGAAAGAAATATTATGTAATAAAAATCCAAGTTGGAGTAACAACAACATTAATTAAGAAGAATTTAACGGAAATGGGTAAGAACTTAAGGGGAGTCCTAAGTAATTAAGTCCATCCCTTAAACATATGGGTAATCTTATATAAGTTTTTAAACCTAGTAGTGAGCTAGTAATTGTGGATTTGAAATAAAATCTGCAAGATAATCTTATGTGCATAAGGTTATTTTTAGACAACAAGATATGTAACTGAATACACTAAGGGTATTTGGGATTAAGTTAAATGTGGACTATAGTATGATTATTCTGACAATGGTATGGATTGAATTATCCTTGACATGATACACTACCTAAATAATTAGAAAAAATATGAATAGTGGATTAAACTCTATAAGTAAATTTAAATCTGTTAGATAGGTAGTAAAAAGGTAATGTGAAGTAAGATAATGATGTAGGACCCTATGTAAGATTCATTGGTGGTGAAAGATTCATGTAATATAGGGTAACCTATCATGAGTAAATTAATTAAGATACAATGTTCCAATTTAGGACCCTTGGTGGGTTAACTCACCATGACCGCTAAATGTTCGTATCCATTTAAGGATGATAATCGCTATTTGGATATTATTTCTTAGAATTTGTACTAAGTTGCCTCATCAAGACCCTAAATTGTGACATGGTATTGCATTAAGTAAAAGCTTTGTTAGAGTTACAAAATCAGATTGAACCTCATGGATATGTACCCCGATGCCAACTTATGATTTCTATGGGAAGGAAGTGGTCTATTAATGATGCAAATCATTACAGAGACACTTAATTTCCCATAGGAATTGTAGGATGACATAGAGGTACGTCTTCATGTAGGTTAATCTTGATTTGTACCTTGTACGAGACTTGTAGTTGTTTATAACACCATTGTTGAATGTTAATCCATATAACTGAATAAGTGATTAAGGTGAGATGACAAGTTCCCAATGGTGAGTATTCCATCATGGAATTGAGCATGGCATACATGTCTCTAAAAATTTGTGCAAATAGTGTAAGTTGTTGATTACACTATCATGATTTCACCAAGATCTAAGTTGTGAGATGCCATATGGGAATTCCATGGTGGAACCTAAGTAGACACTTAGAAAGCATCACTTAATTATCAATGATTGATAAAGGAAAAACCAAAGGATACACTTGATGTATTGGCTCGTAAAGAGCGTTGAGGGGGATTGAGTAGGATTTGTATACTCTCATGTAGCTACACATGGTTTATGATAGTTATTGGAATGGATTGCATTAAGATTTATGTGGATTTAAATATATGGTTATTTAAATTATGAAGCATAAAGTTATTAAAAAAATCCCTAGATGTTAAGTGAAAAAAGTGGTTGTTACAATGGTGATTTTACATGGAAGGATAGACATGACCCAATTTGGGTGACCTGTAGCTTGGGAAACTATGGATGAATTGATGGGAATGATGTATTGAATAGGTAATAAGATGGTATAATTCTGGTATCTACTCATAATTGTGTACATGACATTAGGATGAGATCCTAACTAGGGCATTCTTGCAAGCCTGTGCACAATTGTTCCTCGAACTAAATCCTTTGGCAATATTTTCCTTTGTGTAATATTTTCTTAGAATTTTGGCTTCTCTCGTAATGATAGGAGAACATCCACATTATTCACATTTTTTCCTTGACCTCCTCTTTAAATCCCAAATATTAAAATTCCCTTTTTCTATGCTCAGGAATTCTGAGTAATTCAACAATAGGCACAATTACTTTGATCTAACTCAAAATTTGGGCCATATCACAGGGAACATATATGGGTAGGAATTTGTTGGGAGGGAGATTTATGGCTCCTTCTAGTGGTATGAGAGTCTTTACAGTTTGGGAATGAGATAGGGTACAAGTTTTACTTGGAGTGACATGGCCTTTGCTAAGTGTATCCTTTTAAGGAGGTTCTTTTGGGATATTAGTGAGAAGTGGAGTTTTTGGCTTTATTTTTGGCCCTACCCCTTTAAAAACTCTACTTATGGTATTATATTGCCTTTCTTGAGCAACTACTGCATTCATAAACAGTTGTTTGTCTTCCTCAAAAGGAATTCCCCCATCGTATTTTTGATCATTCAAGCCCTCAAATATTCAAAGTCATGATTAGTTAAATCAAATGCATGCACCATATCAATCTCAATATCATCATTAGGAGGAAGAGGCAATACCCGATGAATGCAATCCCATAAATCTCTATAGTCCTAGAACTTATCAGTTTAGTTGAAGTGGCTCCTTGTTGTGGATTTCTAGAGAATTCCATCATACATACATCACCATAGACTTCATCATCATTTTTCTCTTCAATTTACTTACTTAGATCACAAGGGGAATGTGGCAATAAACACTTTTCACACCAATCAATAACATGGGATTATTCCACTGTAGCAACCCTAGTAGTCAAAGGATCAGGGACTAGTCTATTTTCTCTAAGTTCGGTTGTTTATTTCTTAATCCCATGGGCCATTTTCCTCTTTCATCTATTCTATGATCACCCATAGGATTATTTACAAATCTATCTTGTCCCTGTGGTTTATGCTAACCTTGAGAACTCTGTCCTATTCCTTTCTCGTATCTAGCCAACTTATTAGATATTTCTTTAACTGTTCTAGCCAAAGTCTTCACAGCCTCTTCTAGATCAACTTACTTGTTTGAATGATGTCTATCAAGATTAATCAAATTGACACCCTCCCTCTTAGGTGGTTTTCTAACTACCTTAATATTATTTTCAATTTGCAAATCCATTGTGAAATCCTTCCTTAAAGTTCCAGGTTATTATCTCTCAAATAATAAGTAACTTTCTTGTCAAAAGCATCAGAATATTTAATTAGGAAAGACTCGTCAATAGGCCTCAAAATTATGGGTAGTCTATTTAAATATTTGTTGAATCTAGTATTAAAATCCTGAACAAAATAATTGGGATTATTTTTTATATTCTCAAACTTAAACAAGAGGAATCTTGGGTCAGTATTATCCCCATATTGTAATCTGAAAGCATTCTTCATTTTATTCTATGAATCTATTGAATTATCTGGTAAAGATTTGTACCAATCACATGCATATTCTTCGAGAGTATGAATGAATAGTTTTATATATACATATTCATATTCAATTTCAAAATCCTCCATCATATTAATGAAGAGTCTCAGATGTTGATAATCAGTGATGGCATTATTCCGCTAAAAATTAGGCAACCTATTTCTCACATCTTACGGTACAACATTAGGATGCTTAACCATGCCTCTAAAATTTATTGGTTCAAATGTATTGACAACAAAAAGAGGCATAGGTGGAGGATGAGCCATGTTTATTTGAGGAGGTGATCCTATAGGAGGATTAAAATGGTGTCGGACAAGGGATCTTTGGGATAAAAGTGTATGATCTTCCAATTAAACATCCTCCAGTGACTTGGTTTCACAAAGTAACCTATCAGTCTTGAGTGATAAAGGAAATAAATGAGGAACACTTATCCTAGATATAGATGATGACCCTTCACCAACTGGAGTAGTTAAATTTATAGGAGGACTACTTGAATCTGAACTATTTCAAGATGTTGGATAATCCTCAACTATAGTTTGGTAGCTTTCCACAACTGATATTATCTTCTCGCTTGATTCTTGATCCCCCAATGCCTTCTTGACTTTTCTTCCTTTTGGATTTATTTTCCCAATCTCTAGAAACAATATTATAGTAGGATACTTATTAAAGAAAGACCTTCTTCCTTCCATCTTTGCAAATATTAACAACAAATCTCACTTGACAAATATTAAGACACTGGTATTTTACCAAAGAATTAAAATCAACACGAAGTCATCACCAAGGGTTTTCACCTTAGATGTGATAAATAACTATAATTAACTTGTCAAATGCCTATCAATAATCAATTTCTACAAAGATCGATAGATCTGATCATCCTTTACCAATATTTATCACTAGCAATACAAATGTAGTGTAACATTCCCTTAAACTAGAAAATATTGCACAATGAACTTCTGATCTCACATAATCTTTACAAAATCTTAACAAAGGATAAAGTTTAAACAACATATTTGCATATAAACATGTAAGAATCATTACCATAGGTCAGTATGTGTATCTATTTACACAAATGTCCCTAAAAAACAACATCATATCAGTGTTGGTACCCAAATTGATTCTCCCTTTGAAGTGGAGAAACATCAATAGGTTGACAGGAATGCTTAGAGATAGATAAATCAGAGTTCGAGTCATTTTTTAGATGTGGAGGTATTTTACTAACTCTTTATCACTCAAGCTTGGAAAACTTAGGTAACATCATGCTGAGGGTTTGACCTACCCTCACTCATTTAGGTTGTGCCTTCAACCAGGGTGAGAGGACCCATCTTGTAACCTATATTTATGAGAGACATAAATGGATTGTTTATTCTAGACATTCCCTCTATGATATTTGAAATAAAACCTTAAGAAGACATGGTCAATGCAACATAATCTAACTCTCATGAGTTATCACTCTAGAGAATGGAGATGTCTTCTAAACAAGTTTAAGGTTACTAAATACAATAATAAGACCCAATTTATCCTGCATGTTTTGAGTGAAGGATAGGTAAGTTCAATAAATCACCTTAGCATTTATGGAAAAACAATGCAAATAGGGGTAATTCCTATAGGATTTATCATTAATAGATGATTTTTTTGGGGGAACTAAGTAGGATAAAGTTGATTATACCAAATTCTTAATAAATTTTAACAAAGGTTGGAAAATCTACCAAGAAAGATGATAAAAACACTTCAAATAGTCAACAATGAACCTTCAACTAGAAGATGCACACCCATGGAAACCCAAATATGGATGGTTTCACACATTCTTTAAGAACTTGAGATAAAATCTCATATCAAAGTGTCAACTAAACATCAGAGATCCCTGGTTCATCATGCCTAAGATACACTCATATACTAACAAACAATTTGTATCAGCAATATGGAAATAAAGTGAGTTTAAATTTTTATTACATGATGAAATGAAAACTCTTCTCAGAGAAAAATTGAAAGCCAACATAATGATAGTCATGATTAACACATTTAATTCAAGGTTCATCAAATTTATCAGCAAGGGAAAGTTTTATTTATAGTCCCAAATCTTGTCAATAGCTGCACACTTTAACCCATCTTGACATGATTAAATTTGAAAACACAAAGGAAATAACAAGTTTCTCAGATAATCTCTTGGAAAATGGTTTTTTACTCATCTCTCTCTTTTCTTCAAACAATTCTAATGAAATTTCAACCCCTATCTTTCATGTGATTATCTCTTACGCATTTATACCATTCAATTCACTAACTAACCTTAAAATTCCTCCCCAAATACGAATATTACAAGGAATATTGCCCTTTACAATATCCATTTTAAAACATGCCACTCTTTTGAAAATGATTCACTTCATACTGTCAGGTGTACAAAATGTGAGTATTTTCAATTGGTTCCATTTGTGCTCAATTGGGATATCAGGTCATCACTTTTGGTAGATTATTTTAATCATTATTTCCACATATTGATTGGATAATCACTTTTGACTACCTTTGACCACTTCCAGATGATTACTGATATGACATATATCCTCATCTACTTCCCAACAATCCATCTTGCATGTTGCGCACTCCATTTCATGTCTTATTAGCTTAATTATCACACATGATTCTTGTCAAATCATATTGATTCATCAGTTCTACTCATTCCTAATCCCTTCCAACTCTTACATCTTCCTTGTATGAGATGATAAAAATCTTCTTTCATCTTATGGGAAATATTTCTCTTAATCTTACCAATATACACCCCTTTCACTATAAAACCTAGTTTTATTCTATTATCAAGGATGCATTGCTTTTCTTATCCTATAAGTGGGGAAAATTTTCACAACCTCCTACCAATGAAATGGTGAGAGTACTTATGGAAAATAGTTTGAAATAAATTTCTTCAAAATATTTGAATGAAATATTCGATCTGAGTGGTCCTGATGAGGCTTTTGTTAGGGCCTTGTTTGACATAGAATGTATAGGAAACACTGGAGGACCCTTGACTTATCGAAATTCTAGATAGCACTTCTTACAAGGTTGATTAGGATAAATATTGTATTCGTAGCCTTTCAATTTATGTACTTTCATCTCTTTTGATGGGAACATTTGAAAACTTTTGAAGTCCTGAAGAAATTTTAGATTGAAAGGAGGCCCCAAGTGTTTCAAAAATGAAATTTTAGTGTCCATTCTTATGTGATGAAGATTTCTTATTAAAGGAGATTCACAAGGAATCATGTGTGTTATACAAAAAATACTCCATTGACAATGTTCCTACCATCTCTCACAAGGTGGATTCATTAGAGAGAAGTATCATCTCTCTCAAGAAAGGACAAAAAAATTGTACCCTCACAACCAAGTTCAATTCCAGCATCATCTTCGGGAAAGAGAAGGGGTGAATCAAGTCCTCATCCCCCAATCATTATCTCAGATGGAGAAGAGGATTTTTACATATCTTCTCATCGTTCAAGAGAAGCAATCTCAGCTACTCAAGAAAATAGGGGTAGATTTTCCATTCGGTCATCTTCTCATTCAGTACATCATGATCCTCAGTCAGAGGATGAATTTTTGGGACCTCGGCCAATTCCTTCTCCTAGAGAGTATACACCCCACACAAGGAAATGGGAAGTTGGGTTGAGCTCAGGACCTTATAATCTGTCCAGTTTACAAGGTGCAATTCTTTCCCTTCCAATGACCCTGGATGTTCCCTCTTAATCTACTCTTAGTAATTCAATCCTTCACAAGGGCAAGGGGAAAATAGCCTTCTTCATGGGAGGTTTGGATATTATATATTGGGTATCCTCAAATTACAATACAATTGAGCTAGAAAAGATTAGGTATACATCATATTTGTCTAGACAACATAGGGCTCAAGTGAATTCATGTTGAGGAAGAATAAGCTGTTAAACAAACTTCCTCCATTAGGGGGAAGTTTTGAAGAGGGAATAAAAGACGTCTGAACATTGTTTTTCCCTTGTTTTCTTTATTTTTGACATGTATATAATGCTTTTTTCCATGGGAAAGGGCCCCTATAGAACCCCATTTTGTTCATTTTTCAACATGAAAGAAGCACAAATATATCAATACTTTATATACTTGTATGAATATATATTGAATTTTATCTAAGACATATAAAACTTATGTATTGTACCATTTTACATTGGATATAAGACAACAATAAATTTCAGAGTAATAATTATCCTTAATGAAACAGAAATATAAGTTAAAACATCATCTTAGAAAGGAAGTATGGGAAGAAAATATAGCTTTAAGGAAAAAAAAAACTTATACTTGTTCATCATCTCTAATATTTACCTTTGTTTTCTTCTTCATCTTCCACTCCTACATCTCGTTCTTCTTGAAATATTACCATGTATGCATCATAACTCTGGAAAAGTTCATTTATTTTACCTTCATCTGGCCTAGGGTAGTGTTGAAAGATTAATGTTTGTCTAGCTATCACATCCATACAATGACCCATCTTCTGCTTGTATTCCACTTACCTAGATTTCAACTATGTAATTTTGTTTCCAATTTTTATCATTGTTTTAATGACTTCATAAGAGAAGTCATCTTTTCTGAATATTCCTCTCAAAATATTTGAACAAGAAATCAATATTCAAATCACTATAACTCTTTTTGAATTTTTCAAACACCATGTCTTCCAGTTTCAAATCGATGGCATCAAGAGTATCATCAACCCAATTTCTTTTAACTTCAAACTTTTCTTTGATCCCATTCAAATTTTCCACTCTAATTTTTGCTAGTTCCTCCATGGCATGTTGACTTCCTCTAATTTTTGTTAGCACAATCCTTTCCTGTTCAAACATTTCATCACTAATATGAGTTATGCAGCCTAATTTGGGAAAAAATCCCTCAACGTAAAAGATTTCACTGTCACATTGATCAGTTATCTCATCAATCTCATTAAGCCTTATTTTGAGTTCTTCATATTTTTCCCTAGCTTTCTCAATTGCTTCTTTTCCCTTCCTTGTTATCTTCTCAATCCATGTGTCTACAACTTGAACCTTCTTGACAATGTTATCAATCTTTTCCAATTCTTCAGAGGTATTTACATAGGTATATACTTAAGTATGGTTGGTTTTCCCAATTAGCTCTTGCATACTAGAAAAAATCTTTGACCTGTTCTTTCAATTGATTTTTTGTTGTCCTTTCTTCATCCAATTTTTGTAACAGGTCATTGACCACCTCAGATACACCCTGTTTTAGTTGATCTCTTGAGAGTTTTCCTAAAGGAATGAGCTAAACATTGTAGTCACTAGTTGTTACATTGTCTCTTGTTTTACCTTCATAAGGGATTGATATTTCTAGAGTTTTGGACCCTAATGGATCAGTATGAGTCTTGGTAATAACCCTATCCCTTTTGGAGGTTCTTACCATCTTTGGAAAGGATAATACAGTAAGATCTATGGCCTTAATAGGAAAACTTTTGTTTCCTCATTTGAAATCTATTCGCCAATACATATCTTTACAAGACTTGTCCCAACTTTTGCTTCTTGCAATTATTGTTGGGGTTTCTTGGGGACAACCACCAATTGCTTAGATATTCCTTGTTCATCTTGGGCTAATGGTTTTACCTATTTCTCACCATCTATTTCAATAGCCATCTCCCTGCTCTCATCCTATACTAGTTATTTATTCAATTGCCTTTCTCCTTGGTTTAGATTTTTAGATTGATCCACCTCCTTCGATTTATACCAATAGTTGGAATAATTTATTTCCTTATCTCTCCAATTGATGCCACATTAGATTCAGTTTCTTCCCTGAGGTTTTCTTGAACCAATAACTGGCTTGCAAATTCCTCCTTCCCATCACATATCTCTACCTTATTTGAAGATTGTTGGGTTGGCATCTTACTATCCTCATGTTCTAATGATACCTCAGGTCATGCCATGGTGGATTGCTCACCTGATGCCAACTCCCTATTCCCATCTAGAGATTGCATATCTATATCAGCAATAATTTCCTCTCTAGCACTTGCATCTTGTGCAACTTTTATTGTCTTTTCAAAGATATATTTCCCTTTTGACAATGCTCATCATCCTTAGTGGTTTTGACACAATGAGAAGCATATTATTCCAATAATATCTTTGGATCCTTTTAATTTGAAGCCACTTGACATGTAGAAGAATATTATGCTATTTTAATCTTGACTCCATTGGTTGGCACATGAGTAATTTCTTCCATTTCTACATTTATTTCAATAGTATCTATTGGTTTAGCTATTTTTTCATCAATAGATACATCAAATGCATACGATGTGGAAAATTATTCACCAATGTCAACATCTATCACATATTCCTGAGCCTTTGTAGACTCTTGCAATGTTTCAAACAAAGGTATATTCACATCCTCGGCAGGTGGGGTTTCACACATTTTCATACCTAGACTTAAAAAAAAATTGTCTAATAGATTAGATGAAATATTGCCTTGGGTCATTTACTCTCGAGTGCTTCCCATTTTCACTTATTCCAAAGGAAAAGATGAGGTGAAAGGTACTAATTGTTCCACCTTTGGTAATGGTGCAGCAAGTTTTGTATGTGAAACACCATTCCTCTCATGTTCAGGGGGATCAATCACCACATCCATATGCTTATGTTTCTTGGGTGTATGGGCACCCTCTCTTACTAGAATTGGATCATAGACAATTTTGTGTCTCTTGTGTGCCCTTTCAAAAATTTTGAGGTCTAGTGCGGCTTTTCATTCCTCTTTACGTGGCCTAGATTGAGAATGGCCACTTGTTATATCCCCACTCATTAATTTTTCAGCACTATGAGGTTTTGGAAAAATACCTGAAGGAACCAAATGAGATGCCAAACCTTTCCATTTTTCTTGAAGTGGTGTTGAAAAAGTAATATGAGAATTCTCCATAGATTTTAGGAGCATTTCCTCAATATTTTACCTCGAGATCGAAATAGAAGTACCGGTCCCACTAGTGGCTGAAGTCCATTCATCTATAAGTTTATAAGTGGGCCTCTTTGAAGGAAATGAGGAGATTTTCCTCCCAAAGGATCAATTATGTCAGCCCCTTCTCTCAAGGGAGGGATATCATCATTTAAGTTTCCCAAATCCCTGAAGTTATTTAGGATTCTTGTATTTTGGACTGATAAATCAATATTATTTTGAGCCAACCAATTTATAGTTCTCCTCATCACATCAGTTATCCAAATATAAGAATCATCTTATTATGTTTCATTCTAATTTAAAGGGGCTATAGGTTGTCCCTCCACTTTTTATCAAGATAGTACTTACTCACCTTGTGTGGATACTCCACAATTCCCTTAGGGATAAATGCAATATTTATATTCTATAATTTGTACAAGGCTCATTGTAGAGAAATATCTTGGTATGAATTCTTCCTCATCCCTACAATTCTTTCAATAGTCTTCAAAATGAGGTTATGGTTCAAAATTGGTTACAATATTATTTAACACCCACCGATATCATAGTTAGTTCTTCTTTAAAACTTTTCCATCTCAAACCTTTTCAATTCATCCTTAATTAATATGGATTTTAAAATTTAAGGGCATGAGTACCTTCCAATTGTGATGGGGAACTTAATATTTGTCTTATGTTTCCTAAAAATTAATTTGTGAACTAGTGTTAATTTCCTTGCCAGTTCACATAAAGCCATTTTATCATCTATGTATCTTAGCAAATTATATGGCTTACCCTAAAAATGCTAACTCTTATTTATGTGAACTTCCTATACTGAATAAAATAACACCCATATTGCATAATCACTTGTATAACCTGCTTAGAAATCCTATAATGCCCCCATTATAGTTTGAAAAGACATATAATTGGTGCAAAGAAGGAATCATTAACCAATCTTACATTCGAATCCAATTAACCAAATTTAAACTAGGAAAAATCTCATGCATTTGGCATTGCTTAAAATCATGTGGCTATGAAGTTCTTCCTCAATAAAAGTAACCCAAAAAATGCTCCCCTTCCTTTCAAAAATTATCCACATGTAGGTGCACATCCATTCCTTGAACTCATTTGTAGTCTCCAATCCAGCCATTCGACTTAACAATACAATAACATCCTTAACTTCTTCAAGAAAATTTTCCCTAACCAGTCTTTTAGGGATTCAAGTTGTTGCCTTTTTCTCTACTAGGAGCCATTTTGTATTTATGAGCCTAGCATAATATTTTTTCTTTTCCTCATAATCTGGTAAAGGTAACTGATACCCAAGGTTATTGGATATGTTATCACAGGTAACTTGAGCATTATCTTAATAGGTGCATGCGTCAATGTCAACACTGCACCACCACTTCCGTCTAGCACTTCCCTTTTTTATGGGTCATAGTTCATAGTGCAATGCCATACCAATTCTTGGCAATGAAATGATGGTGGAATAACACCAGCTAAAGTGATGTGGCTATCATGAGTTGCTTTCATAGACTCGCTCGTATTAGGGCTACTCAATCTATGAAGAAAACATTTTAAGTCAGCATTCATTCAGTTTGTCTCTGTAATTTTATCTAAATCACTGGTGATTCTAACAAAAAATGAGAACGAAGATGGCATGGTTTTCATATTTAAAAACCCTAACTTTACTTCAAATTTTCTTGCCAATAAAATAAAAGTGCAAGAGCTCATTAGTTATTACCATTTTTTTGTGAATTTATGAGCAATTCAACCTAAATTCAAAATCCTTTTGATCTTTTGGTTCCCAATTCAAGCTTCATGTTCAAATTCATGATATTCCTTAATGAAAATCACAAACAAAGGCAATAGATCTTGATAATTGATAATAAAAGGATTGAGGCATTTGAAAAATTTAAAAACATCCTTTATTTGTGCACAATGTATTGATGGTGGCAGAAATTAATGCGTTGGATTGTGGCCATTCATTCCACTTTTCCAAATTTTAAAAGTGATTCATCCACATGGAAAATTCTTATGCCAATGTGGGCTCGGGGAGATTATTTGCATTTTTTTGTCTTTTAAAGCACATACACTTTTAGTCGTTTGACACGATTGTCCACTTTTGATGTTCAATCCAAACTTGACACATGGTCATACCTAAATGATAGCATAGCTAGGGCCATTTCTAAAATTTTTCTCCTTTTTCACATTAAACCAAAAGTATAAATTTTCTCTGATGAACCACTTCCCCGTTGCTTGCATAAGAAAGAGACACATGTATTTTGTGGGCCTTAGGAGCTTATTTTAACTTTTATACCTTATTACCTTGGTGAGTGAATATACGACTATGCCTCGATCCCCTGCATCCATCCCACTTCTTAAAAGTGTACACCTTTGGAAGGTAGAATAAATTTATGTTTGTGAATTTTCTAATTGTGAATATTCAGAGGAATATTAGTCGGGTCGTGGAGCCTACTTTGAATTTTGTGAAGGCAATAGAAAGTTCTACATTTACAACTTAAACATGCCATACTGCATACAACTAGGAAATGCCATGTACCAATAGGTGGTAAAACAAAATACAAAATAGTAACATGATCATCGAACAGTTCTCACTGGCAATTTTTCCTGATTTTTAGACCTGATTCATGATCAATTTTTTTATAAGGGTTTTCAAAAATAATACATATTCAAACATGATCCTTGACCAAATGAGGAAAAAAAACCAACATACAGGAGAATCAAAAGAATTAATCAATGATTGTAACTTTTCAAACTCACACCCCTCATGGGAAGACATGAACACAATAAACATTGAAGGAAAACTTCAAACAAAAAGGGGCAAGATTAATTTGAGCACCAACACCGGCTCCGAATCGGGGATGGGCACACCCAACGTGTGCCACAAGAACTAGTCATAGTACAAATACAACATACCACATGCCGAAATCCATTGGGTCATAAAGTCAAAAGCCATCATACCAGGTCAAGTGATAATAATCCAGCATCCAAAAACAAACCAAGAAACCAAAACAAATAGTCACCACAGACCATAAAAACATAAAGGAAAACCAAAAACACACACAACAAACACAAAACAAAACAAAACAACTATACACTATACATTGATGCATACCTTGATTTTAAAATCAGCCAAGAAAATGTTTTAGGTGCCGGCCATTAATAGGAAATTCAAGTAATTCTCCATGTAGATACTTTAAAAAGAATGGATGTTCTCCAATTCTGATATAAATGGAATAAGGACCCATCTATAATGCATCAAATTTTTCGTGATTTCCTTTTTCTTCATGTATTCTATCCCATAATAACACAAGATCTCCCACACTAAAAATTCTAGGAGTCACCTTTTTGTCAAATAAAATTTTCAACTTTTCCTTGAATTTCAAATGTCTCTGGTGGGATTCTCTTATTTCTTCATCCAATTCAACAATCTTGTTTATTCTTGCATCATAAGGGAAAACTTCTTGATCCTCAAGTTTCTGAATAAATTGGTAAGAAGATAAGTGCATGTGCAAGGGAAGAATGTCATGAGCTCCATAGACTAGTTCAAATGGGATTTTTCTAGTATCTCTTTTATTAGTGATTATATCTTCCCAAACAACAAACTTCAAGTACTCAGCCCATATTCATTTATTCATCTCCAATGTCCACCTGATTATCTTCAAAAAAAATTTGGTGCTTGATTCATCCTATCCATTACCCTGGGGGTTGTAATTAGATGCATATGTTAGATTTATCCCATACTCTTGACACATGACCACTAATAGTTTATCTCAAAAAATCATAACATTGTTGGAAACTATTTTGGCAGGCACTCCAAACCTACAAATTATGTGATTTAAGATAAACTCCATAATAATATGATGGGTTGATTTCTTAGTAGGGATTGCCTCAACCCATTTGGTGAATTAATTAGTAGCTACCAATATCCATTTGTGGCTGCACTTAAAGGATCTAAAATTTCCCCAACAAATTCCATGCCCCACTATTTAAAAGGAGCTTCAATTGATACTGGTTGTAAAGGGAGAGCACCTGAAAATTTCGTTCTTCCTGAAAATCGTTGACAACTTTCACATTTTCTTACTAACATAGTTGTATCTTTAAACATTGTAGGAAACCAATAACCAACCCTTAAGATCTTGTGGGTAGTTACTCTTCCAGCAAAATTCCCCCAAAAAATCCTCCATGAAAATATGCAATTAATTTAAGAGCTTCATCTTCAATAATACATCTTAGGAGGACCCTTCAGATTCTTCCATGGCAATCCATAATCAGTGATGATGTATTTCTGGGAAGCTAGCATGAGTGCCCTCTTTTGGTTTTTACTTAAATGTCAGGACATTCTAAATGTTTAAGATAAAATATGATGTCCTTGTACCATGTAGAATTGAATAATATTTCATGAACATTCATATCTCCTTCCTCAACTTCATTTATCTCTATCACTTGAAAATTTCTTTATGTCATCAGCTTAACAAAGCCTAGACCTCTAACTAGCTTAGTAGTATGGATATACATGTCATATTCTTACAATTTTTTCACCCATCGATATCTTTTAGTTGAGATCTCAATTTATGACAAGATGTCCTTGACCATGGTATGGGGAACATAAGCTATGATCTTGGAACTCAAGATATATCCAGGTCTAAAATTTTAGTTTCTCTAACAAAGGGAAAATCCTACTTTTCCATGGTGGTATATTTCAACTCAACCCCCTGTAGTGTTTTAATAAAGAAAGCAATTACTATTTCACTTCCTTCCTCATCTTTTTACAACAATACAAATGCAATGGTGTTTTCAGAGGAAAAAGAGAACATTTGAAAATCCATTTTGTAATCTAGAGATGCCAAAAAGGAGCATTATTCAATGATTCCTTAATTCTATCAAAATTTTGGATAAATTTCTCCTCCCATTTGATAATTTGATCCTTTATATCATACTATTGATAGGGATAGTCATTTCAGCAAAGTTAGAAATGAATCTCCTGATGAAATTTATCTGTCCAAAGAAGGATTGGATTCCTTTCTTAGTATTGTGAATAAGAACTTTTCCAGTAGATTCCACTCTTTCAGGGTCAATAATAACCCCTTTCTTAGATACAATATGTCCCAACAACGTTTCCTTTTAAACCCCAAAGTGGCACTTTTTAGGGTTAAATGAAATACCATATTCTCTACATCTTCTCCAAATGTTGTAGGTGGTCATTTTTCTTTCTTGAAAATACTATTACATCATCCTATTATATATCAACGAAATCATTTATGTATCCTGAGAATGCTACATCCATAGCTCTTTGAAATGTAGCTCCAGCATTCATCAGGCCAAATGGCATTCTCACATACACATAAGTACCCCATGGAGTAGTGAAAGTAGTTTTAATTCTTTTTGATTGCTTTACTACCACTTGGTTATATATCAAGAATCCATTTAGGGTGGATGATAGCTCGATCCAAAGATCCGGTAACCCGCATCATGTTATACATATTGGGAAAGGGATAATTATCTTTTATTGATGCCTTAGTCAAATTCCTAAAATCCACACAATCTTATATATCCATTTTTCTTTCAAACTGGTACTATATTTTCTACCCATGAAGAATACCTGATGGGTTGTAAGATGCCTCCATCCCTTAACTTCTTTAATTATTCTTGCATTTTGAGGGAAAGAACTGGATTGATTGGTCTTTCCTTTTTCCTAAATGGTTTAGAATTAGTTTCTAATGGTATCTCATGTTGGAAAATGTCTTCCCTATATGCCTTCAATTCTGAATATGGCCATGCCAAGCAATCTTGGTAATTTTTTAACAAGTGGACATATGATTACGTTTATTCTTTACTCAGATTACTACCTAACCATATTTTTCTAGGTTTACCATCTGTCCCCAAGTTGTGTTCCTCTACATCTCTTAAATCTGACATATGTCTATTAACAATGCGGTCAACATTATCAAAGTTTGACTCTAATGCAACCAAACCTCTTGGAATAGTATTGGTATTTAATTGAATAATATACTTGCCAAATAGAGTCTATTTACCTTCATAAATACAAACCATCGGTTCCTAGTCCATAGTCTAATCTGTAAATTCTCCTTCATTTTGTAAAAACCTCTGAACTTGGGCATCATCTTCAAAAACCTGCCAATGTTTGACATTGTCAGGGAAAGATGGTCTTGTCAACACTTATATATCATAGTCACAGTAAGTAGACATTGTACAATTTTTGAACCTAGATCCCTATACTTCTAACCTATCTGCTACAATATTCTGCTTTGTGTCATGGTATATTATGTTGAAAGAATCAAACATTTCAATAAAATCCCAAACTACATGCTTATATTGTTTCATTCTTTGATTTTTGTTGCATACAATTTTCTAACTTGCTTGACTACTAGTTCTAAATATCCCTTAACAATAATGTCCCTAATACCATACCTCCAAGAAATCCTTAAACCCAAAAGTAGTGCTTCATATTCTATAATATTATTAGTGCACTCAAATTTGAGTTTAAAAGGAAAATTGAATTCCTCCTGATTTGTATATATTAGGGAAACACTAGCACCATTCCCAAATTTAGAACAAGATCCATCAAATATCAAAATCCAAGGGGAACCCACTTTCTTAGGACATTTAAAATTTTCAATACTATGCTCTTTAAAATATGCATAGCCCATAAAATTATCAACATCTACATCTGTATATAATACTTCATAAGAAGAATTGTTAGGTTCTTCAATAAAATGTAACATATTTTTCTCACCATAAAATTTCACAAGGCTTCCTTCTACAGGTATGGTTGCATATGATATATCCATCTGTACACTTCCCCCCACACTATCAGCACACTTTCTTGACAACATCATTCCCCACTTAGTCGAGAAATCCACAATAACTACGTTCATGGTCAAGAACTTTCTCGGGTACACAGCCAATTGCACTATCAATCATTTAACATATCCAATCATTGGCACCTCCCTTGAATCCATAGCAGTGAACTTTCCAAAAGTTGTTGTCACTTTGATATTCAATTCATTCATTACCTCAAGAGGCATCACATTATATGAGGCTCTGAATCGAACATGCAATTTTGCACTAGCCTATCTTTGATGATTAAAGTAGTATAAAAAGGATCAACATCAAGCTGAGACTCAACAAGAGAAGTACCCAAATATACCTCAGGTGATTCTCCCAATTCTTCCAGTGCTTGTGGTACTTCCATCTCTACAATGATAGGGGAACATCCACACTATTCAAATTTTTGCCTTGGGTTATCACCTCCTCTTTAAATCCCAAATATTCAAATGCCCTTTTCTATGCTCATGGATTTAGATTAATTCAACAATAGGCATAGTAACTTTGATCTGACTCAAAATTTGGGCTATATCATAGGGAACATATTTGGGTAGGACTATGTTGGGAGGGATATTTATGGCTCCTTCGGTGGTATGAGAGTCTTTATAGTTTGGGCATGAGCTGGGGTACAAGTTTTACTTAGAGTGACTGGAAATTTGCTAAGTGTATCATTTTTAGTAGGTTCTTTTGGGATATTAGTGAGAAGTGGAGTTTTTGGATTTTCTTGAGGCCATCCCCCTTTGAAACCTCTACTTTTGGTATTATATTCCTTTTCCTGAGCAACTACTGCATTCATCAAAAGTTTTTTTTCTTCCTCATAAGGAATTCACCCATCGTATTATTTGATCATTAAAGCCTTAAACTATTCAAATTCATGATTAGGAAATCAAATGCCTACACCATATCAATCTCAATATCATCATTAGGAGGAAGAGGCAATACCTAGTGAATGCAATCACAAAAAAAATCTACAGTCCTGGTACTTATTAGTTCAGCTGAAGTGGCTCGTTGTTGTGGATTTATCGGGCATTCCATCATACATAAATCACCATAAGCTTCATCATCATTTTTCTCTTCAATTTACTTACTTAGATCACATGGGTAATGTGGCAAGAAACACTTGTCACACCAATAAATAACATGGGATTCTTCCACTGTAGCAACCCTAGCAGTCAAAGGATCGGGGACTAGTCTATTTTCTCTAATTTGTGGTTGTTTATTTATTGATCCAATGGGACCTTTCCCTCTTTCATTTATTCTATGATCACCCCTAGGATGATTTCCAAATCTATCTTGGCCCTATGGTTTATGCTTACATTGAGAAATTTTTCCTATTCCTTTCTCTACTATGGAAAACTTATAGGATATTTCTTTAACTATTTTGGCCAAAGTCTTCACAACCTCCTCTAGATTAACTTCCTTGTTTGACTAAGGTCTATCAGGATCAATCAATTTGACACCCTCCCTCTTATGGGGTTTTCCAAGTACCTTAATATTATTTTCAATTTGTAAATCCATTGTGAAATATTTCCTTAAAGTTCCAGGGTTCTTATCCCTAAAATAATAAGCAACTTTCTTGTCAAAAGCATCGACATATTTAATTAGGAAATACTCATCACTGGGCCTCAAAGTTATGGGTAGTCTATTTAAACTCTTGTTGAATTTGGTATTGAAATCCTGGACAAAATCACTGGGATTCTTTTTTTATATTCTCAAACTTAGACAAGAGGAATCTTGGGTCAGTATTATCCCCATATTTTAATCTAAAAGCATTATTCATCTCAGTCCATGAATCTATCAAGTTATCTGGTAAATATTTGTACCAATCACATGCATCTTCTTTGTGAGTATGAATGAATATTTTTATATATACATCTTCATATTCAATTTCAAATTAATCCATGATATTAACAATTATTATCATATGTTGATAATCAGTGATGGCATTATTCCCCTGAAATTTAGGCAACATATCTCTCACATATTATGGTACAACATTAGGATGCCCAACCATTCCTCTAAAATTTATTGGTCCAAATTTATTGACAACAAAAGGAGGACTAGGTGGAAGATGAGCCATGTTAGTTTTAGAAGGTGATCCCATAAGAGGATTAAAATTATTTGGGACAAGGAATCTTTGGGACATAGGTGTATGATCTGTTGGTGCCATTTCTGAGATTACACCATTTTGCCCTAAATTTTCCTTCATTCTGCGTGCTCTAAAATGTTTTTCTCTCAAATTGGTGGTTTGTAACTTTTCCCCTCTTGCTTGGGTGCTTCAAAATGCTCATAAACTTGTTATTTTGCCAAAATTTGAAAGAAATCTACATGTGTACCTTATTTTGTGCCCTAATTTTTCCAAATCTATGGGTTCTATCGTTTTTTTTTTTTCCGATCATGCAATTTTAAAATTGATCAATTTGCACTTGTATGCCGTTGAAAATTCAATTCTATGATAAAAATTGTTTGAAAACATGTTTCAGCTAGTTCAATTTTAAGAAATTTTCATCCTTAATGAAAAAAATTGAGTTCTATGGCATCCCCGACATTTTACGTGTTTTGACGGTCATACGGGTGTCATTTTACCATCAATTTCATCTTCAACATTCATGGGTGTCACTGGAATTTTTTTTTTTTTTTTATGGTCATATGCATGTCCTTTGCCCTTCAAATTTTAGCTCAAAAATCTTCTCCTACATGGCTTTTTCTAACTAGACAAGGATCGGTAGGTCATTTCTAAAAAACTTAACATTTTTGTGTTTTTGGAAAAAAGTGCAAGTTACCCCCATAGCTCCGGAGGTCCCAGAGGAGGTACACGTGTCACAGGAAGAAGGAAGGCAGGTAAGCGGGTCTTTTTGTGCCTTAAGACATTTTAAAAAAAGAGTTAAAGTACAAAGAAAATGCCTAGGGCCCACAATGAATTAGAAGGTGACATGTGGCAGTTAGAAAAGTCAAAACAGTGGAGGGGGAGCTGCGGAGGCACGGTGGAAAAATTTCCTTTGGTGAAAAGGAGTCAAAGTATGAAATGAGAGCACAAGTCCTCAATGAATCGTAGGTGGACATGTGTCACGTTTGCATCAAAGGTGGGAATGGAGGCTGGTAGAAGACATAGAAAAAAAATTCTTTTTGGTAAAAGGGAACAAAATTTGTGAAAAGGGTTGTGGGTCCACCAGGCCAATCAAGAGTGGACACATGGAAGGATCAGGGGCAGAGGGGAATGTGAGATGCCGGAGGAAAAAAGAAAATGTTTCCTTTATGGAAAAATAAGTTAAAGTAGTAATTTGAAGGGTGGATCTACAATGAATCAGAGGGAGACACGTGGCAGGGACAAAATCGGAGGTGCGGGAGTGCAAAGGAAATGTTGAAAATTTTCCTTTGGTGAAAAGGAGTTAAAGTGTGATATCAGAGTGCTTCCCCTAAGCCAATCATATGAGGAAACATCTCTTGTAGGAGGGTGGAGCGGTGGAGGAAAATTGAAATTTTTTCCTTTTTCCAAAAAAAGGTGGAAATGTGTAGAATCAGTCCGTGATTCTAATTGGGCCCACTTTGGGACACGTGTTAGGAATGTTTTCATGAGATGAAGATGTGGGGATATTTGGTAAAATTTTCCTTTTCCTAAAAAAGGTGGAAATTTGTAGAATCGAGCTGCGATTCCACTAGGACCCACATTGGGACACGTGTCAAGATCATTTTCAAAGTGCGGAGGGGCGGAGAAAAATGTCAAATTTTTACATTTTTCCAAAAAGTGTTAAAATGTCAAAAATTGATCCCAATCCCATTTCCAATCATGTTGTGACATGTGGAGGGCTCAGATTAAATGATAAGGGAAGATCAATGGTAACTATGCATTTTTCAGTTTGGATGCCATTTGAGCTCCAGAAATTTCGGAGATGCGATTTTTGCATCAATTTTCACCAATTTTTTGGCAAATTTGTGTCGTTTGTGCTTATAAGGACCTATACAATCAATTTAAAGGATAAATTTGAAGATCAAAGATGTTTTGAAATGAATTTTTCCTAACCCATCGAAAAACGTAAAATATCGATCCAAAAGTTACAAAGTGTCAAATTTTGGAGGGATAAGGATTAAATAATGAAAGGAAGGGGGTCTACATGCTTTGAAGATGAAAAACATGCCTCTATAATGGATAATGATGCAAAATTTACAATGATTCATCTCTTTTTGAGACAACTGGAAAAATTTTGGACGTGTTTCGTTAAATTTCACTATCTACAAATCATGAGGAATTTTTGTAACAAATTTTATCCTTTGGCATATTCTTTTCTTGGGAATGAAGGCTTGAAGGAGATTGAAAGCTATATATTGCATGAATTTGTCATGAAAATGGTTGGAGGAGTTTAAAAAAGAATGGAAAACTAAAAATTTCATGGGAAAATATGGGAAGAAGCCCATTCTTTGAGTGACCACCTAAAAATCATGTTAAGTTGGTTGCATATGTATAGCCATTAAAAATCTCTAAGATTGTTTTCAAAACATTCTCCTTCCGATAAATCTGATCATTTTGAGTTATTTTGTGTTGTCTTTGGGAAAAATCTGTGAATTCTTACATTTCAGTAATGCATTTCAAATTTGTGTTTATTGTTTCCTGTTGCAGTCTTGTGTTAAAAATATCTCTTGATAATACATGGCCTCATTTCTTGTTGATATTTTAGTGGAATTTGCAATCTCACATTCAGAAGAGCTGTCATCTGATAAAGAGATAAAAAAATTTAAAATCACTTTACCTTCCTTGATTTCAGAGATTGTTTGTAAACCTTTGGGTGCACCTTAGGTCATGATTAAATAGTGATTACTAAATACTTCATTGGTTCATTCTAACTCAAGATTTTGTGATAGATGATCAAATATTGTGTGGAAAAGTGCATATCTGGGCCTCCATTTGATGCACATATCCTATTTGAAGGGATGATTAACCATTTTGATACTTTTTGTTGTTAAGTTTCTCCATATTTTGCTGAAATCCTCAAAGAGTATGGCAAACCTTGGTTTGTCTTATCTAAAATCCCACCCAAAAATAATTTAAAACAACTAATCCTACCCTGTTTTACCCCTATTTTGACCTTTATACCCATAGAAGATCAAGATCCATTTTCTAAAGTATGTAGAACAGATCAAGATTTCAAAATGTCTTTAGTAACCCTTGCCTTGAATTGAATGGATCTCCATAATCTGGAAGTGACAACTTGTGAAATTCAGATTTAGAGTGTTGATCATATTTTCCCAAGGCCTTTTCATATTATTTACACAAATTGAGGGATATATTCATCTCCTTCACCATTTGAGGGTTACAAAATAGGTTTCTTACCTTGGTTGAAAGGCACAACCTAAAATAGTTAGGACAAGATCAAGTCTTATTCGAGTGCTATCCATCTCTCCACAAATTTGAGTGCTAGTTAGATCATATCCTCAACTACAAAATGACATACATCATGATCTATTTGTCTTCAGGCTTCATGCCATATATTTTATGCTTCTCAGACTGAAAAGGTGAACAAATTTGGGTACCAACACCATTGGCACCGTTGCTGAGATGAACAATGTAATATCCAAACTAATTTTTTAATTTGCTTCTAGTCCATATCTATTTAGCTCATCAACAACACCAGTGGCACCATTTTCGGGGACATTCTCAGTTCAATTTGATCCATGTTAATACATATTTGCAATATTTGAATACATATCAAACCCTGGTAATGTCTCTTGCAAGTTCTGTCTGTAAATATATTGTTAAAGCATCATTCTATACTCAGATTTGCAAGGTGTATGCAAAGGTTTCAAACTCTGTATGCAAGTTTATCATTTTTCAACAATATTTGGACTTCATTTGCAATTGTGGTTGATAGATTCAAGAAAAGGAAGATCTGATCTATAAAGTTTGGCAAGATTTTCAATGCTATTAGGTATTTGACAGAGTATTTTAGTGAATTTGCACAACTAGGGTGAAAGTCCTTAGCGGCGACTCCATGCTATTTTGATCTTGATAAATACCAGTGTCTTAGCTTTTTTCATTTGTTTTTGGTGTTTCTAATCTCTGCAAACCTATAAGGAAGAAGATCTCTCTTCAGGAGGGACCCAAGTAGAAATTTATTTCAAGAATTTGGAAAGATAGTTTTAGAGGAAAGAAAAGTTTGGAAGGTTGTTAACGGTAAGACATCAGGAAAAGGTATATCCATTGGTGAGAGAGATCAGCCTTTAGTAGAGGATTATCACTCTTCTTCCAATGATTCTGATTCAAGCAATATTCTCACAAATTTTTTTACTTCAACTAGTGAAGGTCCTTCTAGGTGTACCTGGTAAGTTCTCTTCTCAATCTGCATATGTGTGCTTCAATTCAAATAAAACATTAGAAGAAAATTAGCACCCAGAGAGTACCAATTTTGTGAATCACATTCTTGTGCCCCAAATACCTTGCACTCCTCATCAGATTGTGTCACCCACAAGATCACCTCCACCAAACAATATGGCTCAGCCTAGACCTCCATTTGTTGTTAACACATTTGGTCCTATAAAATTTAGAGGAATGGATGGTTACCCAAATGCTGTCCCAAAATAAGTAAGGAATATGTTTCCAAAGTTCCAAGGTAACAATGTTATAACTAGTGATCAACATCTCAAACTTTTTGTTAACATGAAGGAGGATTTTGAAATAGAGTTTGAAGATGTGTATGTTAAATTGTTCATTCATACACTAGAAGAGGATGCAAGGGATTGGTACAAGGCTCTGCCTGATAATTCTATTGAATCTTGGACTGAAATGAAGAATGCATTTAGGTTGCAATATGGTGACAAGACTGATCCTGGATTTCTCTTGTCTGAATTTGAGAATATCAAGGAGAACCCCAATGAACCATTACATGACTTTAATACAAGATTTAATAAGACATTGAGGAGGTTGCCTATTAATTTGAGGCCATGTGATGAGTCTTGTTTAATAAAATATGTAGATGCATTTGATAAGAAAGCAGCCTACTACTTGAGAGACAAAAACTCTACTAATCTAAGGCTAGCTTTCACCATGACGCTTCAAATTGAAAACAATATCAAGGCTATTGGGAAACCTCTCAAGAGAGATGTTGTAAAGCTAATAAACCTTGAAAAAAATCAAGCTATAAAGGGTGTTGATTTGGAGGAGGTTGTGAAAATTTTGGCAGGGGCTATCAAAGAAATCTCATACAAACTAGCCCGGGTAGATAAGGGAATTGGGAAGACTTCACAAGGTCAACAAAAATTGCAAAACCATGACAAATTTTCCGATCATCCTAGAGGTGATCAAAGGGAAGATGATAGAGGGAAAGGACCCTTGGGGTCTATAAATAGACATTCTCAAGCACGTGAAGGAAGAGTGTTACCTGATCCCCTAACTACTAGGATTGCTGTTGTTGATACTGATTGGTGTGATAGGTTTTTTCTTCACCATCCTCCATGTGAAGTGGATCAAAAAATTTAAGAGGAAGTTGATGATGAAATTGATGATGATGTGTGCATGATGGAGATCCCTACAAATTCACCAAGGGGAGAAAATTCAATGGATGTCATAAGTGCTAAGACTGCTACTGTTTTTTGGGATTGTATCCAACGGGTACATCTTATTCCTCTTCATGTTTTAGAAATTGATAATGTACAATCCTTTGAGCTTCCTAATAATGACTTTGAATACTTGAGGGCATTGATGATTAAGAAGGATGATGGTGGTATCCTTCGGAGGAAGATAGGCAGCTGCTTATGAATGTTATAGTTTCCTAAGAGAAGGAGCACATACCAGAAGTAAAGCTACTAAGGGGCAACAAGCCAAGTCAAAATTTCCATTGGTTACTAAAGAAAATCCAAAGAAAAATACATCTGGTAAAGGCCCTATTCCCCCAAGAAAAACTTGTGATACTCCCCATGCCCAAATTGAAAAGAATTCCATACCATCTGATGAATTTGCCAATCTTTCCCCTAGTGCTGCTTTACCCGAGAATGCTCCATATGATATTGCCCAAGTCTTGAGTTAGATCAAGATTCTTGTCCCAATTGCTGATTTTCTTAGGATTCCTGAGCACAAGAAGAGGGCTTTTGAATATTTAGGATTCTAGAGAGGAAGAGAGTACCCAAGGTAGAGTTGGAAACAAGGTTGGGATTCCTATTTCCATTACAGAATTGGAATAGCCACAAGTGTTGGAAGAGTTGGGGGAAATACCTAAGTTTTACTTAGGAAATTCTTTGGTTAAATCTCAGCTAAACATGGATCCATTTTTCACTACGTTGGTTATCAAAGACAAGATGTTACATAACTGTATGTTTGACTCTGGGGCATCATGTAATGTCATTCCTTTAGAGGTCATGAATGAATTGGGAATTAAAGTGATAGTAGCATATGGCAAGTGTACTTCTATGGATTTCAAGGAAGTGCCAATTGTTAGGTGTGTTAAAGACCTGGTGGTGCAACTTGCATCTTATCCTGGGAGGAATTTTAAATTGGATGTTGTGATTGTTGATTGCCCTGCCAAATGGGGTATGTTATTATCAAGGAAATGGGCTGCAAGTGTTGGTGGGAGTGTCCAAATGGACATGTCTTATGCCACTATCCCCATTGAAGGAAACTTAGTAAATTTATATGAAGAGGAAAAAATTTTGTACCTTATTGAAGACCCAAACAATGCATCTTATGAAGTTTTGCAGGAAGATGCTAGATCGACCACTTTGTGAGTTTTGTGGATTTCGGGGAGTATGAAGTTGTTAAAAACATATCTCCTAGGTATGCTATTTTTTCTAGAGATTTTTTCCTTGATTCAGCCTTGAAAAATGTTAAAAGGATTGACCTGAACACAATGGAGGAGCTCCAAAGAAATTGGATGGTTTACAATAAAACAAAGAAGAAAAAGAGGTATATTTCTAGTTCATCGAAAACATATCAAAACCTCTTGGCATAGTCATATGCAACATGGAGGACATTTGGGGTTTCCCCTTGATTTTCTTTCTTTGAATCAAGGTTTGCTTACCAACTTGTATAGTGCATAGTCTTTGTTTTTTGGCTTTGTTTTTGTTGTTTTTATCGATTTGTGGATTACCCTGTTCTTAGCATCCATTTTTGTCATTTGGGTCTGGTTTTTCATCTCTGCAATTTTTACTTCATTTTCCCAATGGATTATTTTGGCACTTTGTCTAGTTTTGTTCTTATGGCACTAACTGGGAGTTCCCATCCCCGAGCAGGAGCCAATGTTGGTGCCATTTTTGAGCTTGCACCATTTTGCCCTTAATTTTCCTTCATCTTGCATGCTCTGAAACATTTTCTCTCAAATTGGTGGTCTACAAATTTTCCCCTCTTGCTTGGATGCTTTGAAATGCTCACAAACTTGTTGTTTTTCCCCAATTTGAAAGACATTTGCATGTGTGCCTTGTTTTGTGCCCTAATTTTTCCAAAATCTGCGGGCTCTGTCATTTTTCCTTTTTACTCAATCATGGAAGTTTAACATTGAAAATCCAATTCCATGATAAAAAATGCTTTGAAAACATGTTTCAGTTAGTTCAATTTTGAGAAATTTGTCGTCCTTAGCCAAAAAAATTGAATTCTAGGGCATCCCTACTAATTTTTGTGTTTTGACGGTCAAACGGGCATCATTTTCCTGTCAATTTAATCTTCAGCATTCATGGGCATCGCTGGCAATTTCTGCATTTTTTGACGGTCATACGGGCATCCTTTTCCCGTGAAATTTTAGCTCAAAAATCTTCTCCTACATGGCTTTTTCTAATTGGACAAGAATCGGTGGGTCATTTCTAAAAAACTTACCTTTTTTGTGTTTTTGGAAAAAAGTGCAAGTTGGCCCCATAGCTCCGTAGGTCCTAGAGGAGGTACACGTGTCGCAAGAAGAGTGAAGGTAGATGAGTGAGTATTTTTTTCCTTAAGGCATTTTAAAAATAGAGTTAAAGTACAAAGAAAATGCCTAAGGCCAACAATGAATCAGAGGGTGACACATGGCTGTTAGAACAATCAAAACAGTGGAGGGGCAGAGCTGCGGAGGCACGGTGGAAAAATTTCCTTTAGCGAAAAGGAGTTAAATTATGAAATGAGAGCGCATTCCCTCAGCGAATCACGGGTGGACACGTGTCACGTTTGCATCAAAGGTGGGAATGGAGGCTGGAAGAAGACTTAGAAATTTTTTTCTTTTTGGAAAAAGGGAAAAAAAGTTGTGAAAAGGGTCACGGGTTTGCCAGGCTAATCAGGAGTGAACACGTGGTAGGATCAGGGGTAGAGGGGAATGCAGGCTGCCAGAGGAAAAAAAGAAATGTTTCCTTTTTGGAAAAATGAGTTAAAGTGTTAATTTGAAGCATGGCTCCATAATAAATTAGAGGGAGACATGTGGCAGGGACAAAATTAGAGGTGCAGAGGAAATGTTGAAAATTTTCCTTTGGTGAAAAGGAGTTAAAGTATGAAATCAGAGTGCTTCCCCTCAGCCAATCATATGAGTACACATGTCTTGTGGGAGGGTGGAGCTGTGGAGGAAAATTGAAAACTTTTCCTTTTTCCAAAAAAGGTGGAAATGTGTAAAATCAGTCCGTGATTCCAATGGGGCCCACTTTCGGACACGTGTTAGGCCCGTTTTCATGAGGCGGAGATACGGGGATATTTTGTAAAATTTTCCTTTTTCCAAAAAGGTGGAAATGTGTAGAATCAAGCTACGATTCCACTGGGACCCACATTGGGACACGTGTCAAGATCATTTTCAAAGGGCGGAGGGGCGGAGAAAAATGTCAAATTTTTACATTTTTCCAAAAAGTGTTAAAATGTCAAAAATTGATCCCAAGCCCATTTCCAATTACATTGTGACACGTGGAGGGCTCAAATTAAAGGATAAAGGAAGATCAATGATAATTGTGCATTTTTTCAGCTAGGCCTCCATTTGAGCTCCAAAAAATTTGGAAATATGATTTTTGCATCAATTTACACCAAATTTTTGGCAAATTCATGTCCTTTATGCCTGTAAAGACCAATGCAATCAGTTTTAAGGATCAATTTGAAGATCGAGATGTTTTGAAATGAATTTTTTCCCTAACCTGTCCAAAAATGTAAAATATCAGATCCAAATGTTGTAGAGTCAAATTTTGGAGGGATAAGGATGAAATGATGAAAGGAAGGGGGTCTACATGCTTTGAAGATGAAAAATATGCCTTCACAATGGATAATGATGCAAATTTTGTAATGATTCATCTCTTTTTGAGACAATTTGCAACGTTTTGGACATGTTCTGTTAAACATACCTGTCTACGAATCATGAAGAATTTTTGTAACAAATTTGATCCTTTGGCATATTCTTTTCTTGGGAAAGATGGATTGAAGGAGATTGAAAGCTATATATTGCATGAGTTTTTCATGCAAAGGGTTGGAAGAGTTTTAAAAAGAATGGAAAACTAAAAATTTCACAAGAAAATCTAGGAAGAAGCCCATTCTCTGAGTGACCACCTAAGAAAATCATATAACTCTCTCTATATCATATTTCAAATCATGTTAAGTTGGTTGCATATATATAGCCATTAACAAGCTCTGATATAGATTTCAAAACATTCTGCTACTGATAAATCTGATCATTTTTGAGTTATTCTGTGTTGTCTTTGGGAAAAATCTATGAATGCTTACATTTCAGAATGCATTTCAAATTTGTGTTTCTTGTTTCCTATTACAGTCTTGTGTTTAAAATCTCTCTTGATCATACATGGTCTCATTTCTTGTTGATAGTTTAGTGGCATTTGCAATCTCACATTCAAAAGAGCTTTCATCTGATAAAGAGATAAACAAATTTAAAATCACTTTACCTTCCTTGATTTCAGAGATTGTTTGTAAACCTTTGGGTGCACCTTAGGTCATGATTAAATAGTGATTACTAAATGCTTCATTGGTTCATTCTAACTCAATATTTTGTGATAGATGATCAAATATTGTGTGGAAAAGTGCATATCTAGGCCACCATTTGATGCACATATCCTAGTTAAAGGGACGATTAACCATTTTTATACTTTTTGTTGTTAAGCTTACCCATATTTTGCTGAAATCCTCAAAGAGTCTAGCAGACCTTGGTTTATCTTATCTAAACTCCCACCCAAAAATCATTCAAAATAATTAATCCTACCTGTTTACCCCTGTTTTGACCTGTATACCCACGGAAGATCAAAATCCATTTGATAAAGTATGCATAACATATCAAGATTTCAAAATGTCTTTAGTAACCTTTTCCTTGAATTGAAAGTATCTCCATAATTTGGAAGTGACAACTTGTGAAATTTAGATTTGGAGTGTTAATCATATTTTCCAAAGGCCTTTTCATACTATTTTCAAAATTTGAGGGATATCTTCATCTCTTTAACCATTTGAGGGTTACAAAATACGTTCTCTTACCTTGGTTGAAAGGCACAACCAAAAATAGTTAGGACAAGATCAAGTCCTATTTGAGTGTTATCCATCTCTCCACAAATCTGAGTGCTAGTTAGATCATATCCCCATCTACAAAACAACATACATCATGATCTATCTGTCTTCAAGCTTCATGCCATATCTTTCTTTGCTGCTTAGACTGAAAGGAGAACAAATTTGGGTACCAAGATGATCTTCCAAGTAAATATCCTCCGGTGACTTGGATTCGTAAAGCACCCTATCGGTCTTAAGTGATAAAGGAAATAAATGAGGGACACGTATCCTAGATACAACTGATGGCCCTTCACCACCTGGAGTAGTTAAATTTAGACAAGGACTACTCGATTGTGAAATATTTCAAAATGTTGAATAATCCTCAACTATAGGTTGGTCGCTTTCCACAACTTGTATTATCTTCTCGCTTGACTCTTGATCCCCCAATGCCTGCCAAACTTTAATTCCATTTGGATTTATTTTCCCAAGATCTATAAATAATCTTTTAGTAGGATCCTTATAAAATAAATACCTTCTTCCTTCCAAATTTGTATATATTAACAAAAAATCTCACTCGACAAAGATTAATACATTGGTATTTTACGAATAATTTCAAATCAATATGGAGTCACCACCAAGGATTTTCACCTTAAATGTGCCAAATAATTATAAGTAACTTTTCAAGTGCCTATCAATACTCAATTTCTACAAATCTTGACAGGTTTGATCATCCTTTGTCAATATTTATCACTAACAATACAAATCTAGTGTAACATTCCCTTAAACTAGGAAATATTGCAGAATGAACTTCTGATCTCACATAATATTTATAAATCTTAACAAAGAATAATGTTTAACAAAACACAATTTCATCTAAACATGTAAGAATAATTACCAGAGGTCAATATGTGTATCTATTTACACAAATTTCCCTAGAAACAACATTAGATGGGTGTTAGTACCCAAATTGTTTCTCCCTTTGAATTTGATCACCATCAACAGGTTAATAGGGATGTTCAGAGATATATAAATTAGAGTTTGATTCATTTAGTATCAGGGGAGGGATTTGACTGACTATTTTTCACTTGAGCTTGGAAAAATTAGGTAGCACCATGCTAAGGGTTTGACCTACCCTCACTACTTTAGGTTGTTCCTTCAACTAGGGTTAGAGGAACCATTTTGTAACTTGTATTTTTGAGAGATTAAATGGATCGGCTATACTGGAATTTCCCTCTATGATATTTGAAATAAAGACAAAAAGTGTGAAAAAGAGTAATTCATTAGGATTTATCATTTATAGATGAATTTTGTTGGGGAATTAATAAGGATAAAGTTGATTATACCAAATTCTTAAGAAATTTCAAAAATGCTGGAAAATCTACCAAGCAAGATGATAAAAACACTTCAAATAGTCAACAATGAACCTTCAACAAGAAGATGCACACCCATGGAAGCCCAAAGATGAACGATTTCACACATTCTTTGAGAACTTGACATAAAAGCTCATGTCAAAGAATCAACTAAACATTAGAGATCCCTGGTTTATCATTCCTAAGATACACTCATAGAGTAACAAACAATCTTTATCAACAAGATGGAAATAAAGTGAGTTTAAATTGTTTATTGCATGATGAAATGAAAAATATTCTCACAACACAATTGCAAATACCACAATACTACCATGAGAATAAGATTGTATGTTATTAAGAGGAATTCCTAACATAATATTTCAATAGGGACATGAATAACTACCTAAAACATATCAAAATGAAAGAAAACACAACAATGCTCATGATTAACATAATTAACTCAAGGTTCATCAAATTTATCAACAAGGGAAATTTTTTTATAGTCTCAAAGCTTGTCAATGGCTGAACACTTGCAACCATCTTGACATGATTAAATTTGAAAACACAAAGGAAATAACAAGTTTCTCAGATAAGCTCTTGGAAAATGGTTTTTTACTCAGCTCTCTCTTTTCTTGAACAATTCTGAGAAAATTTTAACCCCCTCTCTCACATGATTATCTCTTATTCCTTTATACCATTTAATTCACTCACTAACCTTCAAATTTCCCCCAAAATATTAATACTCCAAGGAATATTCTCCTTTACAATATCAATTTTAAAACATCCCATTCTTTTGAAAATGATCCACTTCATACTATCAGGTGTACAAAATGTGAGTCTTTTCAATTGGTTCTATTTGTGCTTGACTGGGATATTGGGTCATCAATTTTGGCATATTATTTTAATCATTCTTTCCACATATTGATTAGATAATCACTTTTGATGACCTCTGAGCACTTCCAGATGATTTTTTATATGACATATATCCTCATCTACTTCCCAAGAATCCATCTTTGGTGTTACACACTCCATTTCATGTCTTATTGGTTTAATTACCACACATGGTTATTGTCAAATCATATTGATTCATCAGTTATGCTCATTCCTAATCCCTTCCAACTCTTAACTATTACTTTTGCGAGTTGAGAAAACTCTTCTTTCATCTTATGGGAAATATTTCTCTTAATCAAACCAATATACACACCTTTCACTATAAAACCCGCTTTTATTATATAACCAAGGATGTATTACTTTTCTTATCCTATAAGTGGGGAAAATTTTCACAACCTCCTACCAAAGTGACATGGCATGAGTATTCATGGAAAATAGTTTGAAATAAATTTCTTTAGAATATTTGAATTAAATATTCAATCGAGTGTTCCTAATGAGGCTTTTGTTAGGGCCTTTTTGACATATAATGTGTAGGAGACACAAGAGGACCCTTGAATTATCACCAAGTTTGTATAGGGCTTCTTACAAGTCTGTATAAGGCTTCTTACAAGGCTGATTAGGATCAATCCTTTATTCGTAGCCTTTCAAGCCATGTACTTTCATCTCTTTTAATGGGAACATCTGAAAACTCCTGAAGTCCTGAAGAAATTATGGATTGAAAGGAGGCCCTAACTGTCTAGGAAAACTAACTTTCAGTGTCTATTTTTATGAGATGAAGAGTTTGTATTAAAGGATATTCCTAAGGAATCATGTGTTATATGAAAAATCCTCCATTGACATTGTGCCTTCCGTATCTCACAAGGTTAATGAATTAGAGTGGAGGATCATCTCTCTAGAAAAAGGACAAATAGGAATTGTACCCTCACAACTAAGTTTAATGCCAACATCATCTTCGGGAAAGAGAAGGGGTGAATCAAGTCCTCAACTCCCAATCATTATCTCAGATGGAGAAGAGGAATTTTCCATATATTCTCATCATTCAAGAGAAGAAATATCATTTGCTTGGGATAACAAGGGTAGATTTTCCATTCGATCACCTTCTCATTTAGTACATTGTTCTCATTAGTTAGAGCATGAATTTTTGGGACCTCAACCAGTTCCTTCTCCCAAAGATTCGTCCACCCCACACAAGGAAATGGGAATATGGGTCGATCTCAGGACCTCGTAACATTTATATTCTACAAGGTGCATTCATTTCCCTTCTAATTATCCTGGATGTCCCATCTCAATCCACTCCTAGTAAGTCAATCCTTCACAAGGGAAAGGGAAAAATAACCTTCTTCACAGGTGGTTTGAATCTTCTGGATTGGGTATCCTCCAATCAAAATAAAATTGAGTTGGAAAAGATTATGGATAGTACTTGAATGACTCTTGAGTCATTGATGGACATGGTGATGTCCTGAGAACTAGCGGGGTCCATCATATTTGTCCAGACGACACAGGGCTCAAGTGAATTTATGTTGAGGAAGAATAAGTTGTTGAACAAACTTCCTTTACCATGGGGAAGTTTTGAAGAGGGAATAAAATATGTCTAAACATTTTTTCCCCTTGTTGTCTCTATTTTTTACATGTATACAATAATTTTTTTCCATGGGTAGGGCCCCCTATAGAACCCCATTTTGTTCCCTTTTCAACATGTAAGAAGCAAAAATATCTCAAAAGTTTATATAATTGTACGAATATATTTTGAATTTTATCTAAGACATATAAAACTAATGTATTGTACCATTTTACAATTGATATAATACAACAATGAATTTCAGAGTAACAATTATCCTTAATGAGATAGAAATGTCAGTTAAAATATCATGTTAGAAAGAAATTATGGGAAGAAAATACAACTTTAATAACAAGAAGCTTAAAATTGTTCATCATCTCTAATGTCTTCACCCTTTTCTTCTTCAGTTTCCACTCTTGCATCCTATTTTTCTAGCAATCTTTCCACGTATGCATCATATCTCTAGAAAAATTCATTTATTTCACCTTCTTTTGTCCTAGTGTGGTGTTGAAATATTAATTTCTATCTAGCTATCACATCCATACAATGACCCATCTTTTTCTTGTATTCCAGTGGTATAGCTTTAAACTATGTAATTTTGTTTCCAATTTTTCTCATTGTTTTAATGAATTCATAAGAGAAGTCAACTTTTTGAATATTCCTCTCAAAATATTTCAATAAGAAATCAATCTTCAAATAACCATTGATCTTTTGGAATTTTTCAGACACCATGTCTTCCAGTTTCAAATCAATGGCATCAAGAGTATCATCAACCCAATTTATTTTAACTTCGAGATTTTCTTTGATCCCATTCAAAGTTTCCACTCTGATTTTTGCTAGTTCCTCCATGGCATGCTGAATTCCTCTTAATTATATTGGCACAATATTTTCCTATTCAACCAATTCATCACTAAGCTGAGTTATGTGGTCTAATTTGGGAAAAATTCCCTCAAAGTAAAAGATTTCATTGTCACATTGCTTAATTATCTCATCAATATCATTAATCCTACTTTTGAGTTCTTCATATTTTTCCTGGATTTCTCAATTGCTTCTTTTCCCTTCCTTGTTAGCTTCTCAATCCATGTGTATACAAATTGAACCTTCTTGACAACTTTACAATTATTCATGGGTATTTACACAGGTATCTGCTTAATTATGGTTAGTTTTCCTAATTAGCTCTTGCATACTAGAACTTAAAGCTTTGACATGTTATTTCAATTGATTTTTCGTTATCTCATCTTCATCCACCTTTTGCAACAGGTCATTTACCACCTCTAATACTCCTTGTTTTAGTTGATCTCTTGAGGGTTTTCCTAAAGGAATGAGATGAACATTGTAGTCACTAGATGTTACATTGTCTCTTGTTTTACATTCATAAGGGATTGTTATTTCTAGATTTTGGACCCAAATGGACCAATACGAGTCTTGGTAATAATGCTACACATTTTGGATGTTCTTACTATCTTTGGGAATGATAATGCAGTAAGATATATGGCCTGAATAGGAAAAACTTCTCTTTCCTCATTTGAAATCAATTCACCAATCCATCACTTTGCAAGACTTTTCCTAGCTTTTTCTTCCTGCAATTCTTTTTGGGGTTTCTCGGGGAAAACAACCAATTGCTTAGATATTCCTTATTCATCCATAGCTAATGGTTTTACCTATTTGTCACCATCTATTTCAATAGCCATCTTCTTCATCTCATCATGTACTAGTAATTTGTTCAATTGCCTTTCTCCTTGGTCTAGATTTTGGGATTGATCAACTTCCTTCTTATTTATACAAGTAGTTGGAATATATTCTTTCCTTATCTCTCCAATTGATGCCACATTAGATTCATATTCTTCCCTAAGGTTTTATTAAACCAATAACTAGCTTATAGGTTCCTCCTTCCCATCACATAACTCTACATTCTTTGAATATTACTGGGTTGACATCTAACTATCCTCATGTTCTAATGATACCTCACGTCGTGCCATGGTAGACTATTCACCTGATGCCATCTCCCTATTCCCATTTAGAGATTTCATATCTATATCAGCAATAATTTCCTCTCTAGCACTTGCATCTTGTGTAATTTCTATTTTCTTTTCAAAGATAGATTTCCCTTTTGAAAATTCTCACCATCCTTAGTAGTTTTGACACAATGGGAAGCATCTTCTTACACTAATATCTTTGGCCCCTTTGACTCTGAAGCCACTTGAACTATAGAATAAGATTCTATTGTTTGGATCTTGATTCCATTAGTTTACACATGAGTAATTTCTTCCATTTCTACATTTATTTAAAGATTATCTACTGGTTTGGCTATTTGTTCATCAATAGATACATCAAGTGCATCTAATGTGGAAAATTATTCACCAATTTCAACATCTATCACATTTTCTTGAGCCTTTGTAGACTCCTACAATGTTTCAAACAAAGGTATATTCACATCCTCAACAGGTAGGGTTTCAGATGTTTTCATACTTGGAATTAAAATTTTGTTTTCTACTAGATTAGATGAAATATTACCTTGGATCATTTGCTTCCTGAGTGCTTCCCATTGTCACTTCTTCTAAAGGAAAATATGAGGAGAAAGGAAATGATTGTTCCACCTGTGGTACTGGTGCAACAAGTTGTGTCTGAGAAACATCATTCCTCTCATGTTTAGGGGATCAATCACCAATTCCCTATGCTTATGTTTCTTGGGTGTATGGGTACCCTATCTTACCATAATTGGCTCATATATAATTTTGTGTCTCTTGTGCACCCTTTCAAACTTTTTGAGGTCTGGTGTTACTTTTCATTCCTCTTTACATGGCCTAGATTGAGAATGGTCACTTGTTATAGCCCCACTCATTAATTTGTTAGCACTGTGAGGTTTTGGAAAAATACCTAAAGGAACAAACGAGATGCCAAACCTTTCCATTTTGCTTGAAGTGGTGTTGTAAAAGTAATAGGAGCATTATCCATAGATTTCAAGATCATTTCCTCAGTCTTTTACCTTAGATTAGAAATAGAAGTACTGGTCCCACTAGTGGCTGAAGTCCATTCATCTATAAGTTCAAAAGTGGGCCTCTTTGAAGGAAAATTAGTAGTTTTTCCTCCTAAAGGATCAATTCTGTCAGACCATTCTCTTAGGGGAGGGATATCATCATTTAAGTTTCCCAAATCCCTGAAGTTATTTAGGATTCTTGTATTTTGGACTGATAAATCAATATTATTTTAAGCCAACCAATTTACAGTTCTCCTCATCACATCATTTATCTAAATATAAGAATCATTTGATTCTGTTTCATTCCATTTTAGAGGGGCTATAGGTTGTCCCTCTATCTTTTGATCAAGATAGTACTTACTCACCGTGTGTGGATCATCCATAATTCCCTCAGGGATAACTACAATCTTGAAGTCTATGATTTGTGCAAGGGTCATTCTAGAGAAATATCTCAGTCTGACTTCTTCCTCATCCCTACAATTCATCCAATAGTCTTCAAAATGAGGCTCATGTTCAAAAGTGTTTGCAATATTATTGAACACCCACCTGATATCATAGTTAGCTCTTGCCTCAAACTTTTCCATCTCAAACCTTTTCAATTCATCCTTAATTAATCTAGCCTTTAAAATTGAAGGGCATGAGTACCTTCCAATTCTGATGGGGAACTTAATATTTGTCTTATGTTTCCGAACAATCAATTTGTGAACTGGTGTTAATTTCCTTTCTAGTTCACACAAAGCCATTTTATCATCTAAGTATCTAGGAAAATTATATGGATTACCCTCAAAACCACTAACTCTTATATATGTGAACTTCATGTACTAAATAAAATAACACCCATATTCCGTAATCACTTACACATGGCCTACTTATAAATTCTATATCGCCCCCATTCTAGTTTTAAAAGACATATAATTGGTGGAAATAAGGTGTCATTAACCAATCTTACATTCCCACTCCAATTAACCAGGTGTAGCTGGGGAAAAATATCATGCATTTGGCGTTGCCTAAAATCATCATGTGGAAAAAGGATAGGGAAACATCTATGTACTGCAACATTATAAATTAGGTAGGTCATCATGTAAAATTCCAACTCTGAGGTATCACCCATCTCTATTTTTTTTGCCAAGGTAGCCCTATGGCTATGAAGTGCTTTCACAATAAAAGTATCCCAACAAATTCTCCCCTTCCTTTCCAAAATTATCCACATGTAGGTGCACATCCATTCCTTGAACTCATTTGTAGTCTCTAATCCATCCATTTGACTTAACAATACAATAACATCCTCATCTTCTTCAGCAAATTGTTCCCTAAAAAGTCTTTTAGGGATTCAAGTTGTTTCCTTTTTCTCTACTAGGAGCCATTTTGTATTTATGAGCCTAACATAATATTTTTTATTTTCCTCATAATCTCATAAAGCTAACTTGATACCCAAGGTTATTGGATTTGTTATCATAGGTAACTTGAGCATTATCCTAATAGCTGCATGTGTCAATGTCAACATTACATCACCAGTTTCCTCTAACACTTCCCTTTTTTCTGGGTCATAGTTCATAACACAATGCCATACCAATTATGGACAATGAATTAATGGTGGAATAACACCAGATAAAGTGATTCAGATGTCATGAATTATTTTCATAGACTCACTCTTATAAGGGATACTCAATATCTGAAGAAAATATTTTAAGTCGGCAATCATTAAGTCTATTTCTGTAATTTTATCTAAATCACTCGTGATTCCAAATGCAACCGAGAATGAATATGGAATGGTTTTCATATTTAAAAACCCCAACTTTACGTCAAATTTTCTTACCAATTTTCTATGAATGTCTAAGAAATTCAATCTCAATTTGAAAGCCTTTCGATCTTTTGGTTCCCAATTCGAGCTCCATGGTCAAATTTAAGATATTCCTTAATTAAAATCACTAACAATGGAAAAAGATCTCGACAATTGATAATAAAAGGATTGAGACATTTGCAAACTTTAAAAACGTCCTTAATTTATGCACAATACATTGATGGTGGAAAAAATTAATGTGTTCCATCGTGGTCATTCATTCCACTTTTCTAAATTTTAAAAGTGATCCATTCACGTGGAAAAGTATTATGCCAATGCAGGCTCAGGGAGATTCTTTGCATTTTTCGGTGTTTTAAAACACATACACTTTTAGTCATTTGACCCAACTGTATGATTTTGAATTTCAATCTGAGGTTGACACATGGTTGCACCTAAATGATAGCAGAGCTATAAGATCTTTCTAAAAATTGTCTCCTTTTTCACTTTAAACCAAATGTATAAATTTGCTCCGATTACCCGCTTCCCTGCTCCTTGCATAAGAAAGATCCACATGTATTTTGTGGGCCTTGGGATATTTTTAACACTTTTATACCTTACTACCTTAGTGCATGAATATACAACTATGCCTCGATCCCTCACATCCATCCCACTTCTGACAAGTGTACACCTTCGAAGGGTGGAATAAATTAATGCTTGTGCATTTTCTGATTGTGAATATTCAGAGGAATATTTTTTGGGCCGCGGAGCCTACTTTGAATTTTGTGAAGGAAATAGAAAGTTATAAGTTTTTAACTTAAACCCGACATACCACATCCAACTGGGAAATACCACGTACCAACGGGTGGCAGAAAAAAACACAAAATAGTAACATGATCATGGAACACTTCACACTAGCAATTTTTCCTAATTTTTACACCCGATTCATTATCAGTTTTTGTAAGGGTTTTCAACAATAATACATATTCAAGCATGATCCTTGACCAAAAGAGGAAAAACAACCAACATATAGGAGAATCAAAATAATTAATCAATGACTATAACTTTTCAAACTCGCACCCATCACAAGAAAACATAAAAGACAACAAATGTCGAATGCAAAATTAAAAAAAAAGGGTGAGATTAATTAGAGCACCAAAAGGTCCTACATTTTCTCTTCCTAGTTTCACATTTATTTTGAACTTGTACTCTTGAAATAACATCAACCATATTGATATCCTTCCTCCCAAGAGTGGCTTATTCACCAGATATCACAATTCCTTATATTAATGAAAAAATCAAATTAGTTACTAATAGATATTACTTGAACTTTTGGAGTGTGAAAATCATAGCTAAAAATTCCCATTTTATAGTTGTGTAGTTTCTCTCTATGGGTGAAAATTTCCTACTTGTAAAGTGGATTGGATGGTCTATTCCTCCTTCCCCTGGTTGAGCTAGAATTGCACCAATTACACTACCTAACACATCAACATGCACATGGAAAATATTTGACCAATTTGGAAATACTAGTATTGACACACTAACCAATTTCTATTTTAACTACATGAATACATTTTTACATTCAATTTTCCATTCAAAATTTTCACCCTTAAGTAACTTCTCCATTGGTTGTACTATGCTTGCATATCCCTTGATAAATTTCATGTAATACCATGTGTGTCATAACAATGTATGGAGCTCTGAGGGTGTTGGTGGTGGTTTGAGTCCAACGTAAGCTATTTTTGCTTGATCAACCAAAATTCCTTCTTTATATAAAATTTTCCCAAGTAGTATTCCAAATGGTGTAAAGAAAAACATTTTTAAATTTAATGCAATTCACAAAGCTCTACATATTTCTAACATTAAGCGTACCTTGGATATGTGTTCTTTAAATAAGGAGAATATAACCCAATTATCCAATTATACTTATATGAATTCATATATGAAATCTTTGAATGTAGTAACAATAACTTGGGAAAAGATTGTGGGTGCATTTTTCAGTCCAAATGGCATGATCCTAAATGTGAAGCTTCCCCACTCAGTTGCAAAAGTAGTTTTAACTTTATCTTCTTACACAATTAATATTTAGTGGTAGCCATTAAATCCATCTATAAAATAGTACTTCATTTCCCAATATTGATTCTAATATTTCATCTATGAATGGAGTTGGAAATGGGTCATTTACACATGCATCATTCAGAGCCCCATAGTCTCCATAGATTCTAATTTCTCTCATTTTCTTTGGTTGGGTGATTATTGGAATTTCTCTAGATTGGCAAGGTTGAGATGGTAAATCCATTACCAATGTTTCTCTCTCTAACTTTGAGTTATATCATTTGGACCTACAAAAATCATCTAAGGAAATTTGGGAAACATTAAATAAATTGTTTAGAACAAAATTTGTCAATGTAAAAATTGTTGAAACTTCAACTTTTTAGATACAAGATGGATGATGAATTCACTATGTCAAGACACATAATAAATCTAAGATCTCTGATTATACATTTTAATATAATTTAATGCCATGATATACAAAAAGGATGTTAAAGCCATTTTGTTAAATAATCTTCCTTCTAAATTCAACAATGTTATTTTTAATCTTATTCAACTGCCTTATCAAATTTTGGAAGATATGATTTTAGCTCTCTTAGCTGATGAAAAGATAAAAATTGAATGAGATACATAAAATTATCCTCAATAAGATATGGTGTTATACTCGAGAAGTAATCATAGAATATCATATAAAGACACAAGAAATTGAATGTTACTACTGCAAAAAAAGAGGTCACACAACATAAAATTGTACCATTCGAGTCAATGATGTTCTCAAAAGAAAAAATCAAACATATACCAAATTAATTTAATATATCCATTGTTGAAGACCCACCACATGATGAAAGTTGTGAATAACTTGTTAATGAAGAATACTTATTCTAAATAATCCCCACACTTTGAAGACAAGAAGGAATCTAGTGTAGATGAAGCTTAGTATGGAGTGGTTCCCAAGTATTTTAGGAGTCTATGGATATTAGGAATTATAACCTTAGGAGTTTCATGATAAAAATTGATAGAGAACTATGGATCTAGCTTAATATGTATGGTTTTCCAATAATTTGAAAGATTCGTGATTCAAGAGTTTGTGGAGGTGGAATTTGGGAGCTCACGAATTCATCTCGAGAACTACAATTTTATGAAGGTTATGAGTTAGTTTGATGGAGTTATACATATTCAAAGTGTTTTTTTAAGGGAAAAGCTTCTAAATTGTGTGTGGTCATATTTTTTTCTATTATTTTAATCTTATGCCAATGTGTTTGTATTTTCTTTCTATAGTGTAAGTCTTAACAGAGGGTATTAGAATATAAGGCTTATAATTTAGCATTAAGTCAATATTAGTTAAGTATTCACTAATAAATGGTTGTAACTACTTCAATAATATTTGTGACCATCTCTCACATAGTAAAATGATGGACGCACAATGAATAATGTGTGCATTCTTCTTTCTCTTCATCCCTTATCTATGCACATTTTCTAACAATAATTACAAGGCTTAGATGTTAGCTATGATGTACACACACAAATACTATTCATCCTCCACAAATAGAAAATAATAACAAATATAAGAAATCATCATTATATTCACATTAATCACAAGTTTCTAGATATTCTATGTGATTGTGTACGCCAAAATTTATTACACTATTATTTCCCACCCACGACATACACAATGTTTCCTACACTTACAAACTACCAATCTTCATAGAATTCCCAATCCTACAAATCATCTCCAAAAAATTTGGTTTTTATCTTTCCCTTCATAGTGTCTTCTCTATGTATTTTCTACTCATTGTCTCTGTTATATATCTATTTATTCCTCTCTCATAAAAATTCATAATTGTCCCTTTATTTATAGGTTTCGTAGAACCCATAATATTCCATAAATATACTTCCTTGATCCCAAATATTTCTATGCTCTGTTGGCTCTTAGATAAGACTCATTACCTTTCTCGATTATATCTTAGTTTCCACATACCATCAACCATTTATGATCCTTTATCATCCATTGATGCTTTTATGCTTTATGATACCACATGTCCACAGAATTGTCCTTAATTCTTTGTGGAGTGAAGATGTTTTCTCGATGTGTTTTTACCTTCACATCACCCATGAGGTAACATTAAAGATACTTTTGCAAATTCCCCTGTCAACATCTCCCCATGATAACTTATTTTTTCATCCTTGAATAAGGTTATCTACTCTTATCTCACAAAATAATAAATAATAATGTCACCATAAAAAATTCAATAAATAAAAATAATATCAATCAAATCAATTATATTTATTCCAAAGTATTTTGGTCCTTATTATTCATCCCCTCAAAAATTATCACCCATTTAGTAATCAAACTATCTCCCTCACCCTTTCCTATATGACCTTACGATATTACCTTCCAGAAATATTTTTCATTGCTAGTAGTGCCATGAGAAAGGTCTCCACATTATCCTATATATATGTCATCGTATCTAGGGTGGCTTTCATATTCTTGCATTCAATCACATCTTGGCCCTAAAATTGTATTAACTCATCAATGGTTGCATCCTATTATTATTTCTTATCTTTTTTTGTTGGGTCTTCTTCTTTTAATCCAAATCCATCCATTCTTATCCAATGCCTTGTCTAGTTGATTGTGGAAGACCTTATTTTTTGTTAATGGTGTTATTCTACCTTCCCTACGTAATAGAGGGGTAATTAAATCTATCCATCACCATGTAAACATTTGTCCCTACCTCCAATATAGCTTCTTATAATTTCCCAAGTTTCGCAACCAGTCCGATAACTCCACTTCTATGACGTATCTTCCACCGGTGACTTTGAAACCCTACATCCCGCAACTAAGATGGTAACATTTACTTGAAATTTGTCCAAGGAGGTTTCCCCTCCATAAAAAAATCCATTTTCAAAATAATTATGAGCCATCAATATCTTCTAGACCATTACAAGTATATAGAAATGCATTTCATCAAGTTCCATGTCTCACCGATTTAGCTACTCCTACAATGTATTCACTGTTGGGTAGACACGCCTTTCTCATTCTCTAAGTGCATGACTCACTAAATCTATTTTTTCATAAAAATTGAGAGAGTGAACCCCTCTTGTATAGTGTTAAAAACATGTGGGTTCAATAATTACACCCTCTCCAAGCCTTGCAAAAGGTCATGCATCAATGCCTAACCGACTAAAATCTTAGGGAATTTAAATACCAATAGAGGAGTCATAAATTCCATCCACCTCCACATACAAATCCTAGGTATTAACATGTACATTACCATCTCCCCCTACTCACAAGAAATTTCACTCTTCTCCATTAATACTTACTCCACCAAAGGTTCTTGTGGAACCCTTGTCTTTTTATACTTCTCATTGGTTGGTCCTTCTCCTTATTGATGATGTCTAATAGACCTATCAAATGATCCATTGATTCATACTCTATCATATTTTTCCTTGTCATCCCCTTTGTGGGTTGAAAATGTTTCAGAACCACCCAAAAACTTCTCAAGCTCATCCACATCCATATCCTCACCTAATTATAGACTATGATCTCTTCCTTTCATGAGGAATGAAATCCTTATTCGCCCTTACCCTTTCTTCATTAGTATCTTTGGAGATGGCATTGAAAATTCCTGTAGTTGCTTTCTCTTAGTTGTGAACCCAAAATTTTGCACTATGAAATCCTAAGGATTTCCAACCACAATTTTTGGCTTATATTTCTAACACACAAACTTCAAGCAATGGGTAAATCCAAACCAACCTCGTTGATTTAAGCCCACAACCTTCCCTCATCTAGCAAGTACAAAGGTTCTTCCTCTAAACATTGTTGAAGGCTTCTACTATCCCATTCACTTACAAATGGTGTGATGTTTTCTATTGCTTTGCAATCATGAACTTATCCAATATAATATTTATTATCTCCACAAGGAAATGAGTCTTGTGATCAATTTTAAAACTTAAGGGGAATCTAAACCTAGTAATAATATTTTCCCATAAAATTATGTGGAAGTGTCTATAGTGCAATGTCATGTTAGTCTAACTTCTGCCCACCGGGTTATATAGTTTTTGGAAATGATGACGTATCATGCCCTTTATGCATCGACAAAGTGGGTTTATAGGACCCACAAAATCAACTACCCACTTATCAAATAATTCCTACATAATCACCAACACCAAGGTCATCTCATCCCTATGACTCGGTTTCCCTACCCTTTGACATAGATCGAATCTTTTCATAAACTCTTATGCATCATTGAACAATGTCACCACCATAATACAAACACTAATATTTTTTAGTTGTGGAATCAACCACATAATTTCCTTATGCTACTCCCTCATGACATTCTGACAAGACATCTTCGTGCTCATGCACAAGTATATAATGATTCAAAATATTATCTACCCATATCATATAACTATCCTCTAATAAACTAATATGGAACATCTTAGACTGCCAATTATTGATTTTATGCCACCAAAGTGCCAATTTCGATGTAAGAAACATAAAAAAATATGTATAGTGTTCTAGAAAACTTCCTTACTTGTATAAACTGCAAAGTCTCTTCGAACTATTCTAGTATTATGATGACCTAAAATAAGTGTCCATTTAGAGAATATTCATCTAATTCCTTTAGGTATTATCCTATGTTTATGTTTTTTTATAGATAATGATTGGAAAGTCTCCAAGGGCCATTTGTAAAAAATATATTACAATAAATCACTTCAGAGACCAAAAGTATCTATAAAAAAAGGAAAAAAATGGTTCGAGTCAAAAAGAGATTAACTCAAACATAGCCCCACCAAAAAGAAACAAGTAACCCAACACAAAAACAAAAAACTACAAAACTGACATAATGAACAGTTAGAAACAAGTCAACAAATGGGAACTTTTTCCCTTTTCCTAGAACTCAGACCAACACCTTCCACTTGAAAATCCTCCTTGTCTGAACTACTTATGTCAAGCTGCATCTTCTTTCCTTTATCCTCTGCAACCATCCCCTGGAGAGCATCAACCCTATTTTCTATCACTTTAATCTCTGCATTCAACCTTTGAAGCCCCCGTAGGAGATTTTTGTTCTAAGCCTTAACTTGTTAAACCAAATCCTCCAGAGATTCAGTTTTACTCACAAGAAATTTTAATGAAGTGTTACCTTCCACCAACCCACCACTAAGATTACACTCTTCATCGTCCCCAACAAGATTTTGTAGCATTTTCATATAATCCACCTCCTTCTCGGCCCTCTCTTTAATTTTATTGATCCTAATCCTGTCTGCTAAATAGATGTGATCTTACCTGTCTTCCCCAACCTAATGCCAACCCCCCTTGTTTGTAGGTTTGGCTTACCCATTTTAACAAGAAGAAGGATTAACCATTGATGAAGAAGAACCTCCATTTTTTCCTCCTTAAAACTCTTAACCAAAAGTTTCAAATAATTAAATAAGTAAAAAGGAATAATCATCCTCCTTCCTCTATGGAAATGGTTTAAAAGCATCAAATTTTGTGAGTATAGTTTCTGATACTTCCCATCCAGAGTAATATACTTCATTATATAGAAACAAACTTCATCCCACCTCCCTGGCAAATATTTACGGGCTATACCATCCTCCATAAAACAAATTTTCTCATCATTTTCAAGAAAAATATGGAATTACTCCTGGAGATGATTCATATCCTTAAACACCTTACAACCACTACAATCCATCTTAGTAACACTTCTAATTAGCTCATATGAGACCAGAAATCTTATATCCCTCATTTTAACAACCCATTTATCCCAAACTGTAGTAAATTCCTTCGATATATTTTCATCAAACCCGCTTAAACTCTACATAAAATAAGAAAATCCTCCTTCCTTAAAAATATCCCAAAGGAACAAATCTCTTTCCATACCCGCCAATGATGAAGGCTCAACCCTAACCCTATCACCACCCATCTCGAAAACACATAAGAGAAAGATGAACCAATCTTCAAGTAATGCTGCATTAAACTCAGAACAAACCTTTATATTAATGAGCCAAGCCAATGTGTACCCTGTAATGATATCTGCATTAAATCTCACATACTGGAAAATAATATCAAGGATAGCTCATATCCTTTTCTCATGCTTAAATCTACTTTTCTGCATCCAACACTACTTTTTTACTATGAGGTAAATCCACCTCACTCTACCACCACATTTTATTATGAACCTGAACCCCAATATTTGCTAACGTTTCCATGTATTTGCTTCACAGAAAACATGATTAAATTGAAAATTTTCAAAATTTACCAATATAGTCTTAGCATCTCTAATAATTGTATCAATATTAATATGATTCTTTGAAAATCCCTCATCACATTAACAATTTATAATGAATCTCCCTCCACTTGAATATTATTTATTTACAAAGAGTTCACCCATTGTAAACGAATTAAGAGTGCATAAGCCTCAACATAGTTATTAGATTTATTTTCAATAGGCTCATCATAAGTGAAAACAATGGAACCCACCTCATCTCTAATTATGCCACAAGAAGAAAATAACCCAAAAATTCCTTTTTTTTCTCCATCAAAATTCAATTTCATCCACCATACAGAGGGTTTAGCCCATTTAACACTTTTCCTAGCCAGATCTTTCGATAGAGAAATTTGTCGAACACACTTAGTGATACCAAGACCTTGAATAATCTCCTTCTCATGATTAGGATAACCACCTTGCTATTTAATCTTCAATACCAAAATATTATTAACCAAATCCCCTAAAATGCTAATCCCCACCCACATAGATCTTTTTTGTTTATCTCCAAAAATTATTCCATTTATTTCAAGTCATATCCCCCATAAGAAATGGGGGAACAAAAAACTCCATGCCTTTGAAAGACTTAATGAAATAAAAGGACTTGTCCATTGTGTATACCAATTAGAAAAAGTCTCCAAAAAAACCCAAAAGATCTGGAAAACATGCATAACATAAATAATAACTCTTCGAGAATAGGGACATTGAAGAAAAATATCTTGAATATATTCACAAGCTTCTTTGTAAAAAATACACCGATTAGGGATCATCATTCCTTTCACCTGTAAGTTATCTATAGTTAAAATTTTATTTTGGAAAGCATGCAAAAGAAATAAATTAACCTTTGGAATAATATTCTTATCCCATAAAATTTTCCAAAATGGATGTGAAAGAGGACCATTTCTTGTTATACCATAACTAGTTCTCATCGCATACACACCATGCTTTCTCAAAGACCACATTAGCTCATACTCTTTTTGAACTAAAGGAACATGTAATAATCTTATATTTTTATTTAATATCCTTATTATTTCCTTCATTTCTTCATCCTCACCTTCCCATTCCAGGATTTTCCAATCCCATCCCCATTCGAGATCTACTCCAATAATCTCTAATCAAACTTCTCATAGACAACTAAACATGATCAGACACATCTGTCCATTGATCTTGATTAATTAAAGGAACATCAGCTAACCACCAATCTTCCCATAATCTAATTTTTGTACCATTCCCTATTATCCACTTACTACGCTTCATTAGAATATCCCTACATTTACACATACCATTCCAAAGGAAGGACCCGTCGAAAAGAGAAACATTTGAAATAAAAGAGGTTTGATCAAAATATAGATACTTTGATTTTATAATTATAACCCATAAACCATCTTCATTCTCCAATATCCATCCAAATTTATCCATAAGGTTCAGATTCATGCTTTTGATATCTTTCAACCCAAGCCCACCATCACTCTTTGGAAGGGTAACTTTATCGCATGGCACCAAAGGAATTCTCTCTTTTGATTCAGTTCTCAACCATAAAAATCTATGTTGAATCTTAGTAATAATATCTCTAATTTTAGCCAACATTTTAAAAATTGACATCAAGTACACCACCAAACTCTGGAGGCAACTTTGGAGCAATTGAAGTTTACCTTCCTGTGATGATAAAGTTCCTTTCCAAGTTGCTAAATTTTTCTGAAATCTCATAACTAGAGGATTCCAACTTTCCAACTGCATCCTATCCTTAAACAAAGGCATTCCAAGATAAGAAAAAGGAAAAAAATGTAAAGGACATTCCAAAACCTCAACAATTCTATTTTGAATTTCAACGTCCACATTATAAAAGAAAACTGAATAATGAGTTGACTGTAACCTCCTCAAAATCTTGCAAAATATCCTTAAACACAAATTCTTTAGCTTGAGTCACCTTTCCCAAAATAAATGTATCATATAAATGTTTTTACAAAGGTATAGGGTCTAATCCATTAGAAACAACTAACCCATTGAGCTTATTCTTCCTCTTACATTCAACACAACTTTTTTCTATGAATCAAGTCATATGGTCCTTCATTTTCTCTCCGAGTTTCACATTTATTTTTAACTTGTACTCTTGAAATAGCATCAACCATACAAATATACTTCCTCCCAAGAGAGGATTATTCACTAGATATTACAATGCCTAGAGATATTTGAAAAAATCAAATTCAGTTGCTAACAAATATTTCCTAAACTTCTTGAGTGTTAAAATTAGGGATAAATCTTTTTTTTATGTAGTTGTGTAGTTTTTCTCTTGGGTGAGAAGCTTTTACTTACAAAGTGTATTGGATGGTCTATTCCTCCTTCCCCATGGTTGATCTATAATTATGCCAATTGTGATAGTTAATGCATCAACATATATATGAAAAATATTTTGCCAATCTATAAATACTAGTATTAACGCCTAACCATTTTTTTCTTTAACTACATGAATGGATTTTTACATTTGGTTGTCCATTCAAAATTTACACCCTTAAGTAAAATATTTTCCATTGCTTTTAATATACTTGCATATGCCCTAATAAATTTCACTTAATACCCTGTGTGTCCTAAGAATGTGTGGATCTCTAAGGTTGTTTTTGGAGGTTTGAGTCCAAGTATGACAATTTTTTTACTTGATCAACCAAAATTCCTTCTTTACATATAACATGCCCAAGTAGCACTCCAAATGGTGTAATTTTTAAAAAAATTTAATGTAATTCAACAAACTCTACATATTTCTAAAATAAAGTGTACCTTGGATATGTGTTATTTGAATAAGGAGAATCTAGCCCAATCATCAATGTATACTTCTAGGAAGTCATGAGTGAAATATTTTAACGTAGTGACAATAGCTTGAGAAAATAATGTGGGTGAATTTTAATTCCAAATGGCATGACCCTATATGTGAAGCTTCCCCACTCATTTTTGAAAGTGTTTTCAACTTGATATTCTTATATAATTGGGATTTAAGGGTATCCACTAAATCTATTTGTAAAATATTATACTTCATGTCCCACTATTGCTTCCATATTTCATCTGTGAATGGAGTTAGAAATGGTTCATTAACACATGCATCATTTAGATCCCTATAATCTCCATAAATTCTGATTTCTCTTATTTTCTTTGGTTGGGTGACTATCGGACTTACCCAATCTAATTTTTCTATTAGATATATTAGAATTTCTTCTATCATCCAATCCAATTCCACCTTTACATTTTATTTCATATTCAAATTAAATCTATATGGATGTTTCTTTATAGGTTTTTATCCTTCTTTCAGCTCAATGCACCTTGCACCAAGTGATGGATCCAATCCTTTTATTTCACTAAATTTTGTAGGGAACACATCTTTATATTCTTGCAGTAATTGTAAGATTTTTATATCTCATTTTCCATCTAGTAATCACCAACATCAGCTATTTTTACTATCCCTCCTATCATGATATACCTTCTTGTGCACTAGTTCATCATATATTTTAGCCATCCCCTGATTATGGGTTTCTATAACCAATCTGGATCCTTTTTTTTCTTCTTTATTATGCAGTTGTGCTTCTTCTTTATTAAGCACTTATTTTTCTACAGACATTGGTTCAAGATGCTTTGGTTTGAGTATTACAATTAGTTTAATATCCTCTTCATTTTCCTAGTCATTATTTTCCTAATTTTTATCCCCCACTTTGTTGTAATTTTTCACTCTATATTCTTCTTTATTCTTTATTGCATTTCCTTTCATGTATCGTGCATAGTAATTATTTTTGTTTTCTTTGGGACCTAGAAAATTTGCTCCTCCTTCTGGGTCAATAGTTCTATAACAGAGTAATATTTTAATTTTGTGAAGAGGGGTATTAACCATATGATTACTATCTTCAAAAGTTAAAGTTTTGATAAAATTATGTTGCGGTTGTCCCCAATTTCATGTTTCCTCTTCTTTCTTGATGAACATACCATACTCTTGGTAATGGTGTAAATGTTAATAAGAATATATGCACCCACAATTTTTTCTCTATCTCTTGGATTTTCCAAGATTTGATGCATTCTTGGATATGTATTTTTGAGCATTCTTCCATACAATGCTTAGGCCATTTCTTAGTCATCATGTCTTCTAGTGAAAATATTGACTGCATCATTTTTGTGACTTAATTTTAGGTTAGAGTCTTTGACTTATGCATAATCCACCATGATGAAAATATTCCCTTAAGTGCATAATCAAATGCACTTATTTTTTATTTCTTTTTGGAGCACATGTTTTTGTAATTCTACTAAGAATGTATGTAAATTTGAAGTTCCAAAGTATTGTGGAATACATTTTCCTTCAACTTGTACCATCCTCACTAGTCTTAACTCATGTCCCCTTCTCATCCATTGATTCAAATTTGCATCCAAGTCACCACCAACTAAGGATTCTATTTCCCATGGGATATGACTTTCTCTATTTTTCTATGTATAGTATTGATCATGACATGCAAAGTTAAAGAGATGTGATATCTCCAATTTGGTTGAGGACCAAATATTATAACTTGGCTCTTCTCCTATAAATGGATTCTTGACATGGATTTGAATTAAATTTATCCATTTTTAGAACTTTTCCTTTCTTAATTATGGTATGCATCTTAAGATCAAAGTGTAGACACAAAATCATGCACTTTAGGCATTATTTAGCCTGGTCTCATACTACTATTTAGAGGGTTCTCAAGTGAATAAAGTACTAATTAATCCCACCTTTTGTCAATCTTATTTTATATTTTATTTCGTCATTCCAGCATATTTTCCTATACATACCCACCTATTTCACAATTTTCCCATCATTTTTGTCAAAACTAGGGTGCTCAGGCCTACACTAAGGTGCCCTAGGGTGCCCTAGTCCCACCTGGGGTGCCCCGATCCATGTTTCACTTATCCACTTATTTTTGGGGTCTTTCTAACCATTTTTCATCCTTATATTTTTCCCAGTTGGCCATGTTGGGGTTAATTATGAAATTTGAGCAAGATAACCTTATAAATATAAAGTTATGAGACCATAATGAGGGTCCTAACGTCACATACTACTATCACTCAATCTATAGTTGCATCCATTGCATCGGTTGCATAAATGCTAGGAGATCTGCATCAACACACACAACATAGGGGGAGGATTATATTCTATTTCATGCACACATATTATTACATTTTCTATAGTTATTATCTCTCGCTACTTCACAAAGTGTGACTAGTGTAAGAGCACTTAGGGAACAACATGCACACACACACCAGAATTACATTTGGGTCTGAAATGTAGTGTAGCACTTAGTTTAGTAATCCCACTATTGTGGCAACCGAGGTGATTTCGACCCATTCATTTTTAGGGTTTTGATACTTCTTTGTTGTTTACATGTCATTCCTTCATCTTTTCATATTCCATATACTCAATGCATCTCAAGTAAATCCAAAGTGTGATAGATAAACAATATTTCAAGTCATCTTGTGACCTTATGGAAATTAGTTTTTGAGAATTTGCAGAAACTAGGGTGCCTATTCTACAAACCAGGGTGCCCCGAGGCACCCCAATACCTTCTTAGGTTCCTCGGTTTATTAAGATCCTATAGATCTATCCTTTTCGTGACTTCTTGGTGTTCATTCCTACTTTTGTATTTCACTATCATAGTCACGACAACTGCATGATCTTTAGAAATTAGCTAAGTAATTTCTCCTTGCACATTAGGGTTTTAATTTCATTTATTATTATTATTTCCATCATTTCATATTTTCTTAGTATACATTGCAGTGTTTTAGTCCTATTTTAGATTAACTAATTGTAATACTCCCATAATACTATTTATATTTTTAGTTAATCATTTTGGTGAACCCCACGTTTTTACACTCCCCTTTGCACCATGTCATATCCTTATCAAGTTATGGCCCAATATTCTTATCCTACCTATACACCTACCAAGGTCACCAATATAGTTACTACAGTCCAATAATTCTATGTGTATTCACACTCAACACCCTCCTCACTTTGTTACGCCTCCCTTTAATCCATCTATCAATGTAGTTACTACTCTTCACTCTCACCTAAATCCACTAACCACTCCACTCATTTCTCTTATACCACCTGTTATACCTTTCGCTCCATTAGCCACTTCCAAGGGCTATGACATTATTGACCAACTCAAAAATACACCGGCTAAGATCTCTCTCTATGACTTACTGCGAAATGTGCCAAATTGTCAAACAACACTAGAGGTTTCCCTCCATGCTATTCACATTGAGAACAATCATTCCACCAAGTATTTTTCCTATCACATTCAGTATATTTATAATTTACCATGCTCTATCTCTTTTACTAATGAGGATATATCGCCCTTTTCCAAAAGTAACCCATATGCTTCATTGCTCATTACCATCGTTGTTAGCACTACTTGTATCAAGCGTGTTCTCATTGATAATGGATTTATAATTAACCTTTGTGCCCACTCTCTCTTATGGAAATTAGGTATAAATGATAGTCTCATCTCTCATAACTCCACCCTCATTCATGGTTATGACTCTTCCACTCACACATGCTTAGGAACTATCTCCTTACATATTTAGGTTAGACCTAAAACTATTCTCACTAAATTCTATGTCCTTGATGTTTCTTTTCAATTCAATGTCCTCTTAGGTAGGCCTTGGATTCATGCAATGCAAGCCATGCCATCCACTATACATCAATGTGTCAAGTTCCTCCATGATGAATATGAACACACTATTACCATTGATATGGAACCATTCAAATACTACCGCATTGATCATGTTACCTCTATGCCCATTCCACCTCCACAACGTATTTTGTACACTAGTCTTGATAAATATGATGTTGGTCAATCTAGTGCATCTTCCTCCACCACTCCTGCTATTACTTCTCCTACTATATCTACTCACACTTCGGCTATCATTTCACCTATGGTATTTTTCCATGCTAGTACTCCACCTCTTCCATCCATTGCTTCTTCTACCCCTCCCACTTCAGCATCACCAACCAATGTCCTACATAACACCACCTAAACCAATGATGCACACATTGATACTTCCAAAGAGTCTAATGATGAAGTTGATGTAATAGAAATCATAGATGAATCATTACGACAACTCGATTTTACTCCTCTTGGCATAGAAAATTATTATTTTTAAGAAACCTTTGTAGCTAACTGTCCATGTGAATATCGGTTCCAAAACCCTCCATCAATTAATGATATGGTCTTATATAAGGGATTTTTTTCACATTTTTGATGCCATTTCATTTTCCTCTCCACCAAAGGTTTCTCCACGATCCCCCTTTACATGCACATTATATATGAATAGGTCATTTTGGGAACACATTCTTATTAATATCACTAGTATAGATAATATATGTGCACACGACTACTTATCTAGGTTTGGTATGAAACTCAATGAAATTCTACAGCCCCTTTATTCACCTCATCTTTATAATGGATACTTCCACATCACAGTGGCTTATCGATTACGGGTTTTTCATTTAAAATTATTTGTTACACATACCCATTGTGATTCTCTGCTTACATTAGGGCAATCTCTACTCAATTATAGTTGAAGTAAAATAGATCCTCTCCACTCTTCAATATCATTCCCCATGCCCTTTGCACTTTTGTCTCCATTATGATGATTCCTCTCCTGCCTATGTTCCTAATATTTTTTGTTGGCATGCTTATGGTTGTCCACCAATCACTTTTACGGATTAGGAATATGTGATGAATGTTTATACACTCCATCGTAATGGGTCCTTATATGATCCTCACCATTCTATAGATTACCAAGTTTCTTATGTGGCTCCATCTGGTTTTTATCATGAAAATGATGATCTACTTGATGGCATATCCTAGTTACATATATTACATACATTTGGGAGGGGAAACATAGCAATCCCACCCCCTCTATTTCCATGTGATTACAGAGTCTTACATCCCATCTTTCATACTTATAATTTATTGTCCTTTCCAATTAGCATAACATATCACCCATCATAGCACCGTCATTACCTAATGACACACTCTTGTGCTTCAATTCACACTAGACTGTTGAGGGATTACCATTACATTGAACCCCACACACCAGACTTAGGAATTACATATTTCATTTCAACCTACATTGTGCATCATATACCATCCATTCTACATCTATTATACATTATATTAGTCCCCACCTATGCATTTCATTCATTCAAATATCCACACTCTTCGTCATATTGTACACTACACATTTTCATATCATACATCTTCCATATACTACACTAGTCATCATTACATATGAGTCTAGTTTTATATTTTCATCCCTACATTCTACATATTACGCTAGATTACATTACATATGGGTCTAGCTTTAAATTTTATCTCTACATATTCTATTTCTATTTACACCTATCACCACATCTTACATATTGCATATTCTATACACCCTACACATACTACATTGCATTTTTACAACATGCATTTATACATAATCTATATTCTACATACTATGCTAGATTACATTTCATATGGGTCTAGCTTTACATTTTATCATTACATATTCCCTCTCTATATACATCTCTGTTATTTCACTTCACACATTACATATACTATACACACTAAAAATCCTATATTGCATTGCCCACTCTATAAATTTAGATGCCTTATTCATCCCTAGGCCATTTATCCTACATTATGTTGGGGTGATAATGTCAAGTGGGATCAGCCACTACAGTATGCCCCAAAATTAAATGTAAAATTTTGTTAAGAAAACTTTATTTTTAAGGTCTTTCACATTAAAGAGTGAAGAGGCTCAACTCGATTCACCCACCCACATTGATTTGGGAAATCCCTCTCAAGATTGGCTATCTAGATGTCTACAACATATAAATGTTGTACAAACTAACTTAAATACTGAGATCTTATTATAAGATACAGTTGATGATCATTGTATGATCTAATCAATAAAATAGATGAGAAAACATTGTGAATGACCGTGAACTGGAAATGGAAGTGCTAGGTTAAACTTGTGTTGAATTATTAGTAAAGATAGTGCTTTACCAGTGGATTTTTTCCTTAAGTTTTCTCTACTTAAATCTACTATTATATGTCTCTTCTCTAGTTCCTTATTTACTTTCAAGATATAGCTCATTAAGCTTTACATTCGCTATTTATTTTTAAGTTATTCATGTGTCTAATCGACTACATATCATAATCTATAATATTTGGCTTTAATGGTGGATCTATAATCTATGGATTATTTATCCCTGCTAAATATAACATGGTATCAGAGTTTGGTGATTGTGTGTGTAGGATTCATTTACAAGTGTTTAACTTGAATAAGTAAATAATCTTGAAGTGTATTTATGGATCTGTGAGACTCTAAAATATCCCATAGTTGTCTTCAAGAAAACTAGGTTTAAAATTCCAATTCCCACCCCAATAATATTTGAAAAATTAGTAAAATATAGGCTAAATGGTTGTTTAAATCATATTTAAAGATTTTGTATGCTTAGATATTTGCTTCTACATCTAGTTTCAATAGTTTGTGGTTTGGATCCATCATATGTGAGCTTGTTTTAAGTTTTCACACCATTTATAGCCGTTTGGGTCTTTTTTTGAATTTGGATTTGAAATATCTATTTAGATCTAGTTTATTTGAGGCTTTAAGTTCATTCTAGTGGTAAAAATATTATTTTTAGCTAATTTTTTATTTGCAAAGCTTGGCCCAATAATTTGGTGCCATCTATATTCACATTTTCCATTATTTATTATATTTTTTGCAAGATTTGCCTTTGCAAAGACTAGGCCAATCATTTTTTGCCATCTGGCTTTCCCTGACAATTTTTTTTTGAATTTCTTTGACTGCAAAGCCCAAGCCAATCATATTGCTCCATCTAGCATCACATTTTTCATTTTTATGAATCCTAAGCCAATCAAATTACTCCATCTTTCTTTGAGGTGTCAGAATATTGTTTATTTGATTATTAGTTGAAATTTGTGTGCCAATAAGGGTTTTACATGTATATTCTCTTTGTTAGAATTGTACTAGCTATCCTCTATCATTTGCAAAATCCGAGCCAATATAATTGCTCCAAATTTTATATTTGTCAATCATTTATTTGTGGTAGTTATTATCCAATTAAAATTTTCCACCTTGTCACATTTGTCAGATTTGTGAAATGCGAGCCATTTAAAAGGCTCCACGTATCTTGTTTGACTTAGTCCTTTTTTTGCATTGTGAAATAAAATCCAATAGAATTTGGACACATATATATCTATAATATTTTGGTAGAGTGCAATCTAATAGAAAAATAACACATATATTCATTTTTCATAGTGTCAGAATTTAGTTCTTTGTTTCCTAGGTTTATTAACTTTCCTTTGTATGCAACTTCTAAAACATTTCTTCATTCCACGGGTTTTTTTAAGTCTATGAAATACAAAGTCTAAGCTAATTAAAAATCAACACGTACTCTTTTTTTCACACTTGTCAAACTTGCAAAATGTGAACCAATTATTTTTTGACACGTATTCTAATTGTGTCAATGTGTCAATCTTTATTTTGGATTCGCCATTTAGATTGTGACAACTGTCTTATCCCTTTTCTGGACTTGAACTTTATTTCAAGTTTGGTTTATAAGTTGTTTAATCCATTAATTTTTTGACAAGTGGCTTGTTTGTCTTTGACTTTCTACCGCATTATGTTAAAATGTGAAATGTGAAATGTGATCCAATTAATTTAAGACACGTGTATATAGCTATGTCTTTTAATTAATGGTCAATCTATCTTATTAGCTGCATTTACAAAATACCAGCTAATTAAAAGGCAACACATATATTTACTTTTCGTGTTTTTCGGTCTTTTCATAAGTTTTTGATGCATGTTTGTTTATCTTTTCTCACAATTTTTGAATTGGTTTTGAACCCGAAATAGCTTTAATTTTTATTTTTTAAAGCATCACTTCCACCCAAGGACCTATTTTAAAGTCGACATGTGCCTTTCTTGGTATTGTTATTTTGTGCCACGTGTCATCCCCCACCTTGGATGTTTATTAACTTATTTTATTTATTAAATTAGCTCATTTTTGAGCTCTCACCCCATTGTGTTACAAAATAACTCATCGATCTTTCTTTCTTTTATGGGTTTGCCAATTTTTCTTTGTCTCATGGATTCCAAATTAGACCCTATCTCTACTTTCCTTCTTAGTTCGTGTAGCTTGGTCCTTTATCTCATCGAGCCAAGTTACAAAATAACTCATCGAGCTCTTGTAACTTGACCCCGACTCTGTTCTATAAATTTGATCTTAATTTCTACCAAATCAAGCTAATTTTTCAACTAATTTTGAGCTATTTGATTTTATATAGCTATTAAAAATATCTGTAGCTAGTCATTTGTCTCTGTTTGACTTCCTTGACTCATTTTTTAGCTGAATTTTTTTCCATTACCATCTGAGCATTAAAAATGGCTATTTTTACCAATTTTTCGATGGATAAGTCTCAACTGCTAAATGGAACAAATTATAGCATTTGGAAAGTGCATTTAAAATCCTATTTTATGGCTAGGAAGCTATGGGATCTTGTGAATGGTGTAGAAAAATGTCCCACAGGGAGACAAGCTACCCCTAAAAACCTTAGCTCTTTCTCTCAGAGATCTCAAGAAGCTCTGTCCATCATATTGCAAAGCATTAGAGATGAATTCTTGATGCATATAGGTCATATGGACTCACCTGCAGATGCATGGAAGAAATTAGAGACCATGCATGAAGGCAATAGGTTGTCTAAAATAATTAAATTAGTTTTAGAGCTATTTACATCACCCATGAAAGGGGATGAGAAAATTGTGAATTATTTAGCTAAAATTAAGAACATCAAAGCTCAATTAGATGGTTGTAATTGTGAATTGTTTCAAGATAAGTTGCTTTATATTTTATTATATAGATTAATATTCATGAAAAATATAGACATTACATCTCAATTCTTAATTCAAAATATTAGAATGAGAATGATCTGCCTGATCTGGACACCTTGTCTTCTTTGTTGATTCAAGAAGAAAGAGTCATGGAGAACTTTGATTCAAAAGAGATTTCTTCTCAAGCATTGTTCTCTTAGAATCATAAGCCTACTCATAATAAGATTAATGTCAATCCAAATCAGAAATCCAATATCAAATCTAGATTTAAATCAAATCCTAAGACTAATTTTGTAAAGAGAAATCAGAAATTTAAAGTCAAATTTAATGGAACTTGTAATAAGTGTGGAAAATTTGGACATAAAGAGTCTGATTGTAGAGTCAAGATTAACAAATCAGTCAAGAATGCTAAGAACAACAAGCCTAATAATTTTAAGAAAAATCAGAAGCAAAATCATGTAAATGTGGTTGAGAAGTCTATTTCTTTGTATATTGCCCTTTCAACTTCAAATGAAAATGAATGGATTCTTGACAAGTGGTGCCTCTAGGAACATGACTTGCATTTCTAATATCCTTTCAGATATGATCAAATGTGAAGAGAATATCTATCTAGGAGATAACTTTGTCATTAGAGATGAAGGTTGTGGCAATGTTAAGTTGTCTAATGGTTTAATTAGGAATGTCTTGTATGTTCCTAAAATGAAAAATAATATTTTTTCTTCCTCTCAGATAACCAAATAAAACTATAAAGTTATTTTACGAGAAAAATAAGTGGTATGTAAAATATAAATTCAGAAAGTTTATTACTTTTGGCATTCAGAAAAATGGCTTGTATATCTTTCATGGTTTTGTCTCTAAATCTTTCTTTTCTTCCTCTTCTAAGAATGATATTCAGCTATGGCATGAAATAATTGGTCATGTAAATTTCAAAATCTTTTATAATATGTCTAAACTGAATCTTGTTGTTGGTCTTCATGAGATAAAATCAGAACATGAAACTTGTAAAAGTTGCCTATATGGTAAGAAACATGCTCAACCATTTCACAAATATCATGATCCGAATTCCTCTCAGTTATTAGAACTGATCCATAGTGATGTAAGAGGTCCATTAGAGGTTACCTCTCTTAGTGGTGCATTGTATGTTGTTTTCTTTATTGATGATTATTCTAGAATGACTTGGTCTTATTTCATTAAAAAGAAGTCTAATGTCCTATCTAAATTTCAGGAATTTAAAGCTCTAGTTGAAAATGCTTCTAATCTAAAAATTAAGAGAATTAGGACTGATAATGGAGGTGAGTATGTCAGCAAAAAGTTTGATGAGTTTTGTGTGTCATGTGGAATTCAAAGAGAATTGACCACTCCCTATTCCCCTTAGCAAAATGGCATTGCAAAAAGAAAGAATAGGACTATCTTAGAAATGGATAAGACTATGATTCATGCTTCCAATGTGCCTAAGTTATTATGGGCTAAAGCTATGAACATTTTTGTCTATATTTTAAATAGACTACCTACAAAACCTCTTCATCAAGCTACCCCTCATGAAGTATGGACAAATAAGAAACCAAATATCTCTCACCTAAGAATATTTAGCAGTCTTGCTTCCATCTTCATTCCAAAAGAAAAATGAAGAAGCTTGATCCAACCTCCTTTGCTTTTATTTTTGTTTGATATGGCTATTGAAATAAAGGATAGAGATTTTATGATCCATTCAAGCATGACATTGTTAAAAACAGAAATGTCCAAGCCTTTTAAAGAAATTTCTCTGTTGATACTAATGAAGCCTCTTCTACTGCTATAGAGATAGATCATGATAATCCTCCTACTGAAATTATGGAAATATAAGTTCAAGAGGTTGATTATCCTAATCTAGATATGATGGATATTGAGGGGGAGTCATCCCAAAATGTCTTGCAACCTAAGATTCCTAAATGGGCCAAAAATCTTGTTCAAAACTCTCAGCTTAATAATCTTATAAAACTAACTAGAAGTCAACATACTTATCATGCCTTGATGACCCTCTATGAGGTAGAACCACAATCCTTTGAAGAATAATCTCAAGATGTTATATGGATTCAAGATATGAAGGATGAATACAATGCTTTAATAAAAAATGACACTTGGGAACTAGTCCCTCCTCCTTCTAAAAGAAGCATTGTAGGATCTAGGTGGTTGTTCAAAATAAAATATAACTCTCTAGGAGATATTGAAAAATTCAAAGAAAGGATGGTAGCTCGTGGTTTCACTCAGAAACTAGGTATTGACTATGTTGAGACTTTTTCTCTTGTTGCTAAGATGAGCACTGTAAGAGTTCTTATATTGGCTGCCCAATATAGTTGGGAGATTCACCAAATGGATGTCAAAAATGATTTTCTAAATGGTGACTTAAAAGAAGAAATCTATATGAGTCAACCTAAAGGATTTGAAGCACCTGACAAGGAACTTTATGTATGTAAGATCAAAAAGTCTTTGTATGGTCTTAAGAAAGCTCTAGAGCTTGGTATGCTAAAATTAACAATTTCTTTCAAGATCTTGGTTTTTCTAACTATTGTTTTGTTATCCTGCAAAATTGTCAAGGGCAATTTGCAGGTAACCATACCCAAAAATTTTGTTTTGGCCCCAAGGAAGTTTGACAACGTTCGAAAGAAGTCCAAAATTCTCTTCCGAAAATCAAGTTTTAAGGACTTAGCCATTTTTCAGTCTTTTTGAGCAAAGCGCTGATAAAGTCCTGTCGACATGCTGAATGGTGCGCCAAAGGGCATTGATAATGTGGTGTCGACATGCTGATAGGTGCGCCAAGGCGCTGACAAGTTCATGCCGACACGCCGAATGGTGCGCCAAAGGGCGCTGATAAAGTCCTGTCGACATGCCGAAAGGTGCGCCAAAGGGCGCGAGGAAGTTCATGCTGACACGATGAATGGTGCGCCAAAGGGCGCTGATAAGTTCATGTCGACATGCTGATAAGTGCGCCCATTTCCAAAGGCGCTGATAATGTGGTGTCGACATGCTGATATGTGCGCCCATTTCAAAAGGCACTGATAAAGTCCTGTCGACATGCCGAAAGGTGCGCCAAAGGGCGCGAGGAAGTTCATGCTGACACGATGAATGGTGCGCCAAAGGGCGCTGATAATGTGGTGTCGACATGCTGATATGTGCGCCCATTTCCAAAGGCACTGATAATGTGGTGTCGACATGCTGATATGTGCGCCCATTTCAAAAGGCGCTGATAAGTTCCTGCTGACACAATGAAAAGTGCGCCCTTTTGTAAATATCTTTGTAAATAGGTTGTTGGCTCCTTTTTGCCTTCTTTTCTCTCCTTCTTCTATAAATACCCCAATACTTGTTGTATTATGATGAAGGAACATCTTTTAGATAGAAATAGAAGTGAGGAGAGAAAGACTTTGAGCTTTCTTGTAACAGAAGAGAACAGTAATACAATTATTCAGACTTTGTGCTCAATAGTCATTTGTGTTATACATTATCCTCACTTAAAACTGTGTATTGTAAAGATCTCTTTCTTACGTTAGATCTGTATGTGTTTAATCTGTTGGATTCATATCTACTTTTCCGTCATTTGTTTATCAGTATTGCTTTGTTTATTTATGCAAGTAGGTTTGGCTCTGTTTACTACCAAACTAAAAACATAAATCTTCTGACCTTTCTGCTTTGGAATTCATTTCTTTTCTCCCTTCGGATCTGTTCTTTCTCTTCTCCCTCTTTCATTCCTTTCTTTTCGCAGCCTGGAACACTCTACTGGGATGAGATCCCAACCCCGAAGACAAAATCTGTGAGACTTGCATAGGTTCCTGCTAGTAGAAATAGCAATAAACCAGTTTCGCTTTGCTGTCTCAAAGAGGGGCTAAGCCCTGCACACTGTTGGCTCGTCTATCCATAGATCTGTCCACGCGTGCATGATTTTCGGACCAACATGTTTCATAACGATTTATTTTTAAAGTTGAAAACAATCATATTATCATCATTGTATTGTATTTTTATGATCTTTTGATCACTAGAAATGAGAGAAATATAATAGTTAGAATCAAAAAGGTTAAAATGACACTTTGAAATGACTGATTTAGGTTTACTAAATCATTTTCTTGGCATGATTATATTTCAAGATCATAAGTCTATTGTTGCATCTCAATCTCAGTATGCTATGAATTTTCTTAGAAGATTTAACATGATTGATTGTAAGCCTATTGTAATTCCTATTGAAGTTGGTGTTAAGTTAGATCCTAAACCAACTTGTGCTAAATTTGATCCTACTTTGTATAGCTAGTTGGTAGTTTAATCTACTTAACTATTACTAGACCTGATATCTCTTATGCAGTAGGAGTAGTTTCAAGATTTATGCAAGAGCCTTATGAAGATCATTGGAAAATGGCAACAAGGATTTTGAGATATATTAAAGGAACAATCAATTATGGTATTTTTATTCTCCTTGTAATGATGCACAACTATTTGGTTATTGTGACTCTGATAATGCTTTGGTGTAATGCAGATAGAAAGTCTACGGATATATTTTCAAGCTTGGTGTAGGTGTCATCACTTGGAGTAGAAAAAAGAAACCAACAGTGTCTATCTCTTCTATTGAGGCAGAGTATAGGAGTGTCATGGAAGTTGTTAAAGAAGTTATGTGGCTGAAAAGGTTGTTGGATGAGTTACACATGGATGTCAAAGGGAGTACTAATCTTCTATGTGATATTCAGAGCTATATTTCTCTTGCAAAGAATCTAGTTCAGCATCAAAGGAAAAAGCATATTGAAGTTCATATGCATTTCATCATAGAAAAATTCTTAATGGTGATATTGATCTCCAGTTCTATCCAACTGAAGATCAAGTTGCATATATCTTCACAAAACCATTGTGTTCTGTCAATTTTTGCAAGTTATGTGCCTTGTTGGGCCTATCAGAGTTTCCCTTGAGGGGGAGTGTGCATGACAATGCCACCTCTTAACGACCTGTTGAAAACTTCTAATACTTCCTCTATTTGTAATAAGTAAATGTGTCACATTTTTTGAAGTTACTTGTAAATCCTAGCAAAGCTTCAGTTATGGGTATGCCTTAGGTTATAAAAGGCTCCATAGTCTGATGTAAGTCTTCAAATGTAAAGCATTGGTCTTAAGAATTTTTGTATGGGAAGATCTATGGATTTCCCTTGTTGGCATGCTAGCTTGAATCACTGATTCAAGGTCTATAAATCCTTTTGTATAAAAAGGTAATTATAACTTGTCTGATTTTTCTTCCCACTTAACATTAAGGGGTGGTGTTGGGGTGATAATTTTAAGTGGGATCAGCCACTGCAGTACAACCTAACATTAAATTTAAAATTTTGTTAAGAAAAATTTATTTTGAAGGTCTTTCACATTAAAGAGTGAATTATCTCGATTGATTCACCCACCCACATTGATTTTGGTGATCCCTCTCGGGATTGGTTGTCTAACTATCTACAACATATACATGTTGTACAGACTGACTTAAAGATTGAGATCTTATTATAAGATACAATCAATGATCATTGTATGATCTAATCAAGAAAATAGCTGAGTAGACATTGTGAATGACTATGAACTAGAAGTGGAAGTGTTGGGTTAAACTTGTGTTGAATTCTTAATAAAGACAGTGTTTTACCAGTGGATTTTTTTCCTTCGGGTTTCTCCACTTAAATCTGGTGTTATTTGTCTCTACTCTTGTTCATTATTTACTTTCAAGATCTAGCTCATTAAGCTTTACATTCACTATCTATTTTTAAGTTATTCATGTGTCTAATCGACTGCATATCATAATCTATAATCTTCATATTTAATGGTGGATATATAATCTATGAATTATTTATCCCCTACTAAATCTAACACATTGTTTTCTACGTATTGTGCTCACCACCCTATGTCGCACTTTAATTCCTTAGTGCATACTTGATTTTTATGGTTTACTAATAAAATGGACCTTACATTCACCATGTGACATTTCCTCATGTGCCATTTCACCATGCAACATTTCTCACGTTAGTGGAATACACCTTAGGTTAAATCGTCACCCATTATATCATCTTGTAGTGGTATACACCATAGGTTACATCACCAATCCCTTATTATTCATCCTGTAGTGACATACACCTTTGGTTAAATAGTCCCCCATTCTATCATATTGTAGTGGTATACACCTTAGGTTACATCACCAGTCCCTTCCTTCATCTTTTAATGACATACACTTTAGTCTAAATCATCACCTATCTCCATCTCCTCATACTATAAGTGATATACACTTAGGGATAAATCATCACTCATCCTTTCATCATATAGTGATACACACTTAGGGATAAATCATCACTCATCTATCCAACAAGTCATGATATATGATTTGGATATAGGGTTCACACACATCTTTCCATAAGTTTCATTTCATCATGACTACATATTCACACTCATCATAGCACACTAGAAACAACCAACACTACTCGACCATTTACCGATGACACACTCTCTTTTATGGTTCATTATTGACTTCGAGGGGAAAAAATGAACCTCATTGTATACAATTCCATCTACCCGGGGGACATGTTACTCCTATCATTCCATCTTGCATTCCATTCCATCCTTCCACATCATATTGCATTGTCTTAGGGGAATTTACTCTTGCTTTCTATTGTTTTGCATGTTCACTTTACTACACATGTTAGAATACTTTCTTATATGTCATTATTATACACACATGTGTGTGCTCATGCCTTTATTTAGTGTCATCGTAGATACAAGAATCTACACTCGGCATGGATAATTGCTTTCTACCCTTCCTTCATTTGGTCATTGGAGGCATCCAGATTCATCTTATTCATGTGCTATGATTTCATTTTGTATTTATCATCTTATACTACTTGTTCATACACACTTTGACATATTGTTTATCACACTAACATGCTAACGAGTGTTCCATGTGTAGAACTTATTGTGTAGGATTATATGTCTCTATGACTTGTTTGTTTTTTTTGTAATTGTTTGTCATTATTTTCCATTATATGTGGGATTTTCCCTTTGCTTTTGTGCACACTTGTTTGTTTTTTATGACCATTATGGCCTTGCATGTATTATGAAATCATGAGTGATGTCCTTTGTTTATAACCCAAATTTTGCAGTCTATTTGATTTCTTACATGGTTACACTACTTTGTTTGGTAGTTACTACATTGTTTGCATACTTTACACTTGTCTTCTTGCATGCATGTGTTTTCATACTAACACTTATTTTGGCTAGCCATCCCCTTTTGTGCATGCCTTAGTATCTACCAAGCACTTTCCCTTTCCCCTGCAATGTAGAGTTCTACAGGTCAAATTGTGCTAAGTCCTCTTTTGGGGCTGCATTCTCCTTTCAGTGACGTCGCATGCACCCTTAAAGAGGGGGGCATCATTAAGGGTTTTACGTACTAACATGGTGTATTTACATTGATTAATTATAATGCACTTTTCACCCTTATCATTCTGGGTTTACATACGGTGAGTGAGTTTAGAAAATTATATGAACTCCATACACGATGGCCTCTATAAGACATGGTGTCCTTTGGAATTTCTGCGAAGTAGTTCATGTGCTTGGATATTACGGTGGGTGTGCCTCTCTACACTACTTCGTCTAGTGGCATTGGATCACCCAAAAAAATAGGATAGTACAGAGATCTCTTCACACATTTTAGCAAAAGTGGTTAAAGGTTGGAGGACACCAACATTTCCTCCCTATACTTCTTCAACTAAGGTGGCATGAGATCACAAATAAAACTTGTGACCATACAAGATATCCTTCTACACTTTTTTTTTCGACATAGATCAGGTACACATGTTCTATTTACACTTTTAATTTCATGTATTTTACATTTACATACTTCAAAAATTTCTATACACATGCATATTTTACACAACTTTTTTACATACATACATATTTGACTACTTGATCATTTTCTCCTTACAGGTCTGGCCGTATGCGAAACAAGAAATCAAATTGGGGGAATCAACAAAAAAAATTATGACAATGAAAATGAAAACACACCATGACGGAACTTACCTTTACTAACCATGTAGGTACACTACACATTGCATTAGCTACACACGCGTTTCACCCTAGGTTCACTCTTATCACTTTTTATTCACATTTTTCATCTTTAGAATCCACACTCCTCCACTTTTTATTTTTTTGTTCCATGCTTAAGTCTAGTCCATAGGCACATATTCTTCTAGAATCTACATGGATATCAAGTATGCATCTCTATCTACTTTATGTTACCAAACGTTTCTCTCACCAACATAAACTCGGGGTAAAATGTAGACAACTAATCATACACTTTAGGCAATATTTAGTTCAGTCTCATACTAATATTTAGAGGGTTATCAAGTGAATAAATTACTAATTAATCCCACCTTTTTCCCATCTTATTTTATATTTTATTTCATCATTCCCACATATTTTCCTACACATACCCACCTATTTCACAATTGTCCCATCATTTTAACCTAAATTGGGGCACCAAGGCCTCTACTAGGGCGCCTCGGGGTGCCCTAGTCCCACATGGGGCTCCCCAATCCATGTTCCACTTTCCCACTTATTTTTGGGGTCTTTCTAGCCATTTTTCATCCTTATCTTTTTCCTATTCAGCCATGTCGGGGTTAATTACAAAATTAGAGAAAGAGAACCCTATAAATACAAAGTTATGAGACCCAATACTCGATATCGATATCTATGGGGTGGCGGTGGCTGCATCCATTCGGCCCTATCTCTCTATGGATGCTTCGGTGGGGCCCTATCTCTATATCTCTATATGGGGGGAGACGAGCTGACTAGAGTAGAGGTGTATTGTTCCCCGGCTATGGATAGAGAGGGTGGGGCTTCCTATCTCTACTCTATATGGATACGGCTCTGGAGAGAGAGAGGGTCCTATATAGCCATCTCTCTATACTAGCCGGTCCTATCGGGCGAGAGCCTTGGCACGATGCCGGTCCTAGGATCACATACTACTATCACTCCATCTAGATTTGTGTCCATTGCATCACTTGCATCCACATAGTACCATACATCAAGGCTAGGATATCTACATCAACACACATAGCATAGGGGAGGATTCTATTCCATTTCATGCACACATGCTATTAAATTTTCTATAGTTATTATTGCTCTCTACTTCACAAAGTGTGACTGACACAAGAAAACCTAGGGCACAACATGTAAACACACCAAAAGTACTTTTGGGTCTGAAATGTAGTGTAGTGCTTGGTTTAGTAATCCCACTATTGTGGTAGATGAGGTCGATCGACCCATTCATTTTACATCTTTTAATTTTAGGTTTTTTATACTTCTTTGTTGCTTGTAGGTCATTCCTTTATATTTGCATATTCCATACACTCAGCACAGCCAAAAAAATCCAGTGTGACAGATAGACACAAATTCAAGTCATCTTGCGACCTTGTGGAAATTATTTTTTGAGCATTTTCAGAAACCAAGGTCTCTATTTTGTAGACCGGGGCACCCTAGTACCTTCTCAGGTGCCTCAGTCTATTTAGATCCTCTAGATCTATCCTTTTCAGGACTTTTGGGTGTTCGTTCCTACTTATGGATTTTACTATCATACCTGTGACAACCTGTGATATTATTTGGCAATCAACTAAGTCATTTCTCCTTACTTCCTTGCACATTATGGTTTTGATTTCATTTAGTATAGCTATTTACATCATTTCATATTGTCTTAGTATACATTACATCATTTTAGTCCTCCTATTTTAGATTAACTAATTTTTATACTCTCATAGTATCGGTTATATTTTTAGTTAATTAGAAAGCCTTTTCCTTATGTCTAACCTTAAAACACCTTTCAACATCATGCACATATAGATGAAATGATTATTTAGGACTCATGCATGGATTTTGTTTAGTATTGTTAATTAGAATTACAATAATAGAATCATCAAGATGTGCTTCCATTTGATTAGTAACTATGTTTATTTTCATATTACCATAATATGCCCATTTCTTCCCAATCAACACTCAATGATGTGTTTCATTTGTTTTCATATCTATGACTTATGTCTTTTTATTGGCTAATTAGATCTACTCTTTCATATTATAGAAGACTGAGTGTAACATGACTATATGCCAAAGAAAGATATCCCATTACTTCCCAAGTGGATCTTGACATCATGTTAATAGTGCTTCAAAAATCAAACATTACATCTCTTATCTCATAGTCTCCCAAAGTTACATTTAATCAGGTTTCCACGTCCTAGGGATTCTTAGTTTTTACATACCAAACTAGTTTCTTCACCTACATGGATTTATCTGATACACTTTCTAATAAGGTTATGAGGATATTGAATATGTTCTGTGAGATATCTTCATCAAGTAATACATTCACCATTTTCAACAAGTCCTGTAGAGCTACAACTACTCCTTCCTATTTTAATATTCTAATCATTTGGCCATAAATTTGAGCTTCTGTTGCACCTATGTTTTATGCACCACCCTCCCTATTTTCAATTGATTAAACTAATATTTTATCTTATTTTAACAACACATTTTAATTTTTTTTGGTTAGGATAAGTATATTTGTGTGCATGATGTATGTGAGCCTCTATAAGAATCTCCTCATGCTCCAAACCTTGTTCTTTCCTCTATGTTAATGTAATAGCTTGAAGAATGTTACTTTCTCTAGATACCACATTGATTAACCGACATTGCAAATTTTTTTCTTTTCTTTGTTTTTTTAATACAAAATGATCTTATGTATTGTGTTGCACTTATACCCTATAATATGTGCAATAAATATCTTGCTCATGATTTGAAGATAAGTTTTATGCATTGTGGTTTGTCTCCGGTGAAGGTATAAAATCACTCCTTTTTGTTGGGGTCTAGTTCCTATATTCATTTTTAGTACCCACACTAGTAGCCTCCTTGTTGTGCCCCATGTTATTTTATGTAGATGGTGGTTCCCAACTCACACCTGGATTCATGAGATTGTAGAATCCATTATGTATTTTTGTACGGTGAGGCTAGATCCCATTGTGTCATTGGATTTGGTGATCTAGACATTTTTATTTGTACTATAATATTTTATGTCGTATTTTAAAAACATTCCTAGTAATTTCCTCCTTCAAATCCATCAATACTTAATCTTTAGTTTTATGGGTTGTGGCCTTGCAAAAATAACATACCACATTTTGAGGGTGCCTCGTATAGTGTTGCAATAAAGTGAAATTGTTAATTACATGTCCAAATATTTTACAAACATTAAAAAATTTACTTCTCCATCTATATTTCATGTTGTGGAATTCATTATTATGATGTTATTCTTCCCCATAATCTACACACCATACATTGAGTCTAGGATTATTTCCTTCATGTATTTCCTCTAGCATTTTCATTACTGCATCGAGCTTTTCTTTTATTTTGTAACTAGGATTACTAATATATCCATATTTCTCAAATTTTTCCACTCTAATAACTTCTTTAATGGATTGATTTTTGGTGTAAAATTTTATTTGCATAATCATAAACATGATTTTATAGTATAATCCTTCTTCAATCTAAAAAAAATTATGTGATTCATCAAAAGTGACATTTTCTTTATTCATGACATATGAAAATATCATGTCATATTTTATGGCCATTTTCTCTTGGTATTTTTTTATTTCTTTCAAATCCAAAATTATCTCCTTGAAGCACTTGTTTCTTTTGAATTCCTAAGTTAGAGCTTTGTAGACATCCTACAAAGTACATAAACTTAACTTTCTTGAGTAGATGAATTCCAAGGATCTTCTTTGCAGTGTACCTATTATTTCACATTTCTTGATATTTTCATTGATAACTCCTTTTTCACCTCATCGCATGTCATAAGTCAACACGTAATGTCTAGAGTATGTATTCCCATCATACGATTTGCAATATTGTATATAGATTAGAATAATGAGCCATTGTGATTCCTATTCCCAACTAATATCCTGGTTGAATTTGCATAGTTGGAAAGATAAAATAATATCTTGAAATAAAACGTGATTTAAGTTTTGAATTGTTCACTCTAATATTTGAATTGGTTGTGTTAGATTCAATGTTTTCTTTTTTTATTCTTCATACTCTAGGAAACTGGACTTTTAATTTGCGTTGATGGAACTATGATTACTATCTTATCCACTTCTTTGACAATTTATTCTTAACGTAATTCTCCTCAATGAAGGATTGTGTAATGAAAATTCTACTTCTCTTGTGATTTCTCCTAATCCAATTTCTTCTACTCTTGATTTTAATATTGATTGTGTTTTAGAATTGTATTTTAACCCTCTTTGCAAATCTTACAAAATTTCGAATTATTCTATGTCATTTAGACATTCCCAAGTAATCAATTCTCTATTTTGATCTAGGGATATATATCCTAAAAGAGGGGTACTATCATCTTCTATGGGCCTCTAAGAATCTTGTTGTATTCTTTATGCATATTCTATTCTTGTTTGATTCTCACAATACTATGTTTTTATTGATGGTTTCCTGGGTTCAACACCCACTACTTACTAAATTTTCTTATAACTAATTCTAATTGGTTTTCCTCAATTTCTTTTTCTTTTTCCTTAGTTTCTTCATGTTTTCTTATGTCTCTGGTTCCTCGATTCCTCTTATAATTTCCTCATCATGGTCAATGCCTTATTGCGCACCCTCTTATTTACTTTAGTTATTTTCTTCTTGGATTCCTTTGGTCTCTCGGGAGGCTTTATTCCTTCTCCTCTAGTAACTCTTCCTAATTTATTCCTACTCATAGTTGGTTTCTTCTTTCCCCTAGAATTATTTCCACTTTCCTATTTACTACAAATCCTGTTTCATTCTTCTCGTTTCTTCATTTTGATCCTTCTTGGGCCCTTCCATATTCCTTTTTATCTCTGGGCCCTTTCCATTCATCTTATTCTTCTAGGATTGCATCCCATTGATACCTACTAGACTACTCCATACTACGTGGAATTGACACCATGGACTTTTTCACAACTAGCATCTTGACCAAAAATGGTAATTTGTGTACAATTTTTCCCCCGCTTCCAAATAAAAGTGTCCTTTAACAAAATTAAATAATCTATAATTTTAAACAACAATCTTAATTATGTACATGTCAATAGTAGTCTTTATCCAATGATCAATAACATTATTCCATAGAACATCCAAATTGTGTAATATTTCCTTTTTCTCTATCCATTCATATTCCTCCTTGGATTCATATCTAAAGAAATATAATTCTAACCAAGATAACTAGGTGGCTAATAAATCTAGAAGCTCACACAAGAAAATATCATGAATGTCTCTATAGATATGTTCCTAAATGATTCTTTCAGTTACATTTCTTATCGCCATCTCTTCATCTTCTTCGATTTTTTGTCTTCTCCCGTAGTCATATTTCTACATCTCTTTAGCTTGGTACCCATATTAACATTTTTAGGTTATGGTAATGGAACCATTGTTTGTAGATATTCCTAGATTATGAAATTAGAAATTGAAACATGTTTTAGTCTAGATTAAGACATGATGGAAATATAAATAATTTTTCAATTATGTAAAAGATAGTTTACAATATTTAAGGAAAAATATCCATATCAAAGGAATTCCATAAGGAAATTATAATTAAATAGATCTATATTAGAATATAGATGAAAAAGGAAATATACTGAAGTATTTTCTATTAAGATCTAATATCATCCTCTCTTGCAAACATGATTACATAGTTTTATATGAAATATGATGATTTTGAGTTACCATTCCTTTCATCTCCTTCTCATATATTTAGAGGCTTTTCATATTTTTTACCTATGTGCATAGAAGATATACATTCTATATTTTTTCTTATATTAACTATATACATACAAAAGGATTACAAAATCATAAACTATATTCATGTCATATTGATATTAAAATTTAATACCCAACATATACTGTCATATCCTATCTTGTAGGGTCATCCATTTTCCAAAATCTACATACTATGCCTACATACTCATAGATATCAACACTAAATCATCTTAAATATATATCTCAGGTGGAGGCTTTGGTATTTTTTTCACTTTGCTTGACTCTCATCTCAATGGATCTATATCACAATGCATGTGGAAGATTCCATGGCCATGGGGTAAAAAAAAATGAAAAATTACCCATGATATCATCAATTCTCTCTAGCATACCACCAACTATAACATCATTAGGGATGTTCTTGGTCAATTTCCTCATAGTTGCATCCACAATTATCATCTAATCGGTGTTTCCTGGACAATTTTTTTAACACATTTACATATTAGTAACTACTCACTCAATATTTTATAGATATATCACATGCATTCATTACATACTAATATATAACAATCATAAGATACTTAAGATGAGAAATGGTTTTGTTTATGACATCATCTATAATAGAATCTTCCTCGCTTGCTATATCCTCTCCTTTTAGTTGTGGTATATATACTCCATCTCCTTCTAATGGTGGTACTCCAACTCCTAGGATTCCCAAGATCATGTGAAAAATAATACCCATTGATACTCTAACCACCATCAAGTATATGTTGTGATACATCCTACATCATTCCTGGCACCTATATTCACTACTAAATTTTCCTCATAAGTTGTGTTGGCAATATTGTCATTGATGTCAAAAAATAATGCCCAATGATCAAAGATAAATAGTATCCTTGATGTATTACAATATCATATTTAATATAATAACAATGAATGTAATGAACAACAATCATATTTTATACCAGCTTTTTAATTATGAAAGTTCCATCTATTTCATCTAAAGAAATAAAAGAAATAAACAAATATTAAATACAAGCCAAACTGACCCATTTAGAAGGAATTAAAGAAGTTAATTAATATTAATTTAAGAGACATTTATTTTGATAGTGACCCCTCTTGGGAAGAGGCACAGGCTACAAAAGATAGATGAAAAACGTTGACATAGACAAGAAAAAATGAAATTTATAGATCAATTTCCATGAGAAGGGAAAGAGAGAAGAGCAAAAGTAAAATGAGAATATCATTTGAATAAAGAGTAAGAAGGAAGAGGAAAAATATAAAGTGATATGATTTCATTAATTAGACCTATTGGTGTGTGTGTGACTTTCCTTATCATCACTCACAATGTTGTCCACGTCACATGTTGAGTCATATCACTTAGGTGATATCATAGGTCATAGGAGTTATATGACATATGAAATATTCCATCATATAATTTGTCATTTTCATATGCGTCATAGGTGTTATAGGAGTTACATTCCATCTTGAGAATCATAACTCTTCTTTCCCTCATGGAGGGAATGATTTTCTAGGCACATGAGTTACACATCACTCCCATATGTACCCTTATTTTTATCTATGAGAATGAGTAGACAAGTTTATTAAATGCATGATTTTTGGTTTTTTAATCACGCTTGTTAATTTCTTGGAGTTTTTCGTCACTGTTGGAGTGCAACATTTTTGATGTGCATGGGTTTACATTTTGATCTTTGCAGAATAATCTCACATGGTATCATATTTTTTATTTGGTAAAAGTTCACTCATATTCATCATTAATAATTACTTCCAGTTTCATTTTACATTTTTTCTCATGTAATTTTTTAATCTTTTTTTAAATTGTGCTAATCCGGATTAACAATTTTTGTTTTGGAGTTTGTGTATTTTTTCAGGCATCTTCTAGATAAATTTAGCTAGGTGCAGATAAAATAGGTGGAAATCATGTTTAGAGGTATTTATGGTGTTGGCTATTTGATTTTTTCATTTAAAATTTTGAAAAAATTATTTAATAATTTCTTCCATGCTCTTGTTCCTCTCCTACTATGTTGTATCCTCCCTACCCTACTTTGCCTCTCCTCCTCTCCACCTAACTCAAATGAAATCCTTACAAGATCGAAGAGAAATCCTACTAACTCAGTGATTTATCCCTTTTTATCATGTGTTTGCTCGTGTTGACCTTTCATGATTGGTTTGTCTCATGGTTTTGACATTGAGTTTTTAGGCTCAGTCTTCCCTCCCTTAGCTTAGTGTTCTAATCCACTCACCTAACTTGGTCCTAACCCCTACTTCTCATGTATGTTTTTGGCTTCACCTACCTACGTTGAACTCATACATCTCACTTTGTCCTTTCCTCACTTGGGTGCCTCTCTTCTTGTCTTACGGCTGGAGTTTTTTCCGACCGCTCTACCCGATCTCACCCGCATTTTTACATTAGACCCATCTACGTGTTAAACTTGAATTTACAGTATCCCACTCAATATCAATGGTCAACATGGCCTCTACTTTATCTATTAGGCCTAAGCATGTGTGCAAACAACAACCCATAGACTATTTCACCAAAACCTACACCGTGTTTAACCTTGCATTGGATTCTTCCACCATTTCTAAGCCAACTCTGTGCATTTTCCCGAGTCACCCACCTTTTACTACATGACTCGAAACTTATCCTTGGGCCCCCACTACCATCTCACTCCATGTTGATCTACTTCAAACCGTATACCCCTCCTTTTAATTTTTCCTTTCCCTCATTTTTTATATTTAGCTTTGTTTTTTTACTTAATTATAATTTAATTCTTAGTTTAATTAAATTAAAACTCAAGTTAATTTTTAACATATATTTTAAATTAATTTGGGCTTTCTATTTCAAAAGGAAGGATAATTTTTTTAAATGTAGGTCAACTAAATTAAATAAGGTAATTAATATTAATCAAATTTAATCAGAGGTTATTAAGATTTTTTTAATTAATTATAATTCTTTTTAATTTTCAATCATTTTATTAATATAATTAATTAAAAATATAATGTTATTCTTGACCATTTTTTTCGCTAACATTTGTGGAGTGTGTAGCACTATTATGGAGCCCCTTTTTTATTTATGGGATATTTTCTTGCATCTTAGAGGATTTTAGACTCATTTCAAGTCATTTTTTACATTATATTAGTCTTTTTATTTCTTATGGGCTTGTGAGTGTGTCTTCCATAGCCTTGCAGAAAGGGATTTTTTTCACGTGATGTGAGATGTTGTTTCTCACACATGATTGTTTTTCTCTCCCCTTCTCTTATTTTTGTATCATTTTGTGTTTTCTTGTAGTTTGAACCATCACGATCATCGAAAATTGATTGTGGTATCCACGATTACGTTTTTTAACGTTAATTGCAAGGTGAGTGTCCAATTTTTTCATGTCATACACTCGCATATAATTGTAATCAACACGTTAAACTATAAAGTGCCAAAAATAAGAAGGTGAAAATATTGTTCGAGGTGTGTGAGTGCTTTCTTTCATGTCTAAATTCCTATTTTCTCTCTCTTTGTGATGTATACTCTTTGTTATACCTTTTCTTACACCATTTTAATTCTTTGAATGGAATATGAGATGATAATTAAAATAAGAGGTAAAGGGTTGTTTTGCATCACTATGGGAGTTTAGACTAAGCCAAATGATGAACCCAAAAAATCTAAGTGGCTGAATCGATGTGAAGAAGTCTTAGGTGTTCTATGTATGTCCATTTATCATAACATTCTCTTCCACATTGAGTCTTCCAACACACCTGGTGAAGCATGGAAAAATTTAGATAGTATTTTTGTAAAATACGATGACATGAAAGTGCATGAGTTGGAAAACAAACTGCTACGATTAAATCCTATTAACTTTTATAACCTACAAGTCTTCTTCTCAAATTTCATCCACAATAGATTGACCTTGAAGGAATTTAAAGTTTAGAAAAAGTATGCCCATTTGATCTTTTTGATTCTTTCTAGATTTGGTCCTGAATACTCTGTCTTTGTTTTGACTTTCAATGCTATAAATATGTTCTAGTGATTGCTTGGAAAATGCACCCATTTGAAAAAATTTCATCCCAACTCATTTGAGAATAGGATAAGTTGATTCAAATGGGGACACTCAAATCCAAGTCACATTCCCTTGTAGAACATATTGCTAATGGAAAGGATAAGAAACTTGAAAAAGAAGAAATAGAAAGAGGACGAACCAAATCCAACCAAATCTAAAATGAATGCTTCTACTTCCAAGCCTAAAGAAAAGAATGAAAAGTGTAAGTGTTCCTATTTCCAGAAGATTAGACATGAAGAGAATCAATATATTGGAAAATAAATAGATCACTTAACTCATTTATTTGAGATAAATAATGTAGGTTTTCTTGATTCTATCAATTAAAATGCTTCAAAGTATGATTCTTCCTTAACAAAGGAGTCTAAATCTAAGAAGAAGAAAGGAAATTCCCTTATAGTGAGAGTCTCTCCTTCATCAATGTGGATAATTTATTTCAGTGCATCATACCACATGGGATCTTCACATGTTGATTTTTAGAATATTGAGCCATGTGGCATGTCCTAAATCATGTTGGGTGATGATATTACGGTGTCGGTTTTTGGTAGTGGATCGGTAGAGATGGATGGTGGAATATTTAACCAAGTGTTGAGTGTTCCTTATCTCTCTAATAATACCCTATTAGGTTGAGAAATAAATCATCTTGGTGAAGGAATGTGAGTGGAATTTAATCCTAATGCGATGATTATTTGTGAGCTTCATGATGAAAATATAATGGATGAGGGAAAGGCACATCACTATTCATGATTATAGACCTTCTCCCACTTTACTTCTAATCATACACCCATTTCCTTGCTTACTCATGTAGATGAGGTCAATAATCTATGGCATGAGTAGTTTGGCCATCTTAACTAGCATTACATTCAATGATTGAGCCAAAAAAATGGTCAACAAGATACCCTATGTCAAATTTTCTAAGGGTATTTGTGAGGGTTGTGCCCTTGGGAAGCACCCCGAAGAAATTTTGGAAAAGGAAAATCTTGGAGAGCCTCTCATCATTTAGATTTTGTTCATAGTAACATTTATGCCCCTTCTCATCTCCTACATTTACTAGATATTTATATATACTTAGCTTCATTGATGACTTTTCATGTTACACTTGGGTGTATTTTCTCAAACAAAAATATGAAGTTTTCAAGAACTTTCGAGACTTCAAGGCTCTTTTTGAGAAACAAACTAAAAGGTATATCAATTTTATTTGAACCTAAAATGGAGGTGAGTATGTGAGCAATAGATTTGAATATTTATGTACTTATAAATGAATTTCTTTGTAGCGTACAGTTGCTTACATCCCTTATCAAAATGGAGTTACATAAAGAAATAATTGAATGCTTAAGGAAATGGCCACCTGTATGGTTCACTCTAAATCCCTTCCTCCGTAGTATTGGGTTGAAGCCATGAAATGTTCTTGTTATATTTAGAGCTATGTTCCATACAAGGTGGTAAGAGGGATGAAACCCTTTGAATCCTATTTTGGATGCAAACCTGATGTTGAGCACTTTTTCCTTTTTGAATCCAATGTTATGTCATAGATTCTAAAAAAGAGATGCAAGGCCTTGGAACCACATTCTAGAACTTATATATTTTTAGGGTATAATGATGGTGTGAAGGGTTATATATTTTGAACCATACTACTCATCAACTTTATATTGAGATAAGTGTGAATTTTTACAAGTCATCTTTGACTTCCACTTCTCCACTCATTGAGGTCCTCTTACCCCTCTTTGATTATTTTGATAGTGATCTTGTTGTTCTTCTTCCTCCTCTTGATATGCCTTCTCCTCCCACTCCTCATGATTCAGAGTCTTATGATTATGATAGTATTGATGATGAGGAATTTTTCCCTTCTCACTCAAGTGAAGAAGATCCAAATTTTGAGCCTAACTTTGTTATAGGTACTCATTAGGCTAGGAATACTTTGAAATGTGCAGAAAAATGGATAGGGGATCCTTTAGATGAGAGATGGAATTTTTTAGAGTTCACTAAACCCCACACCTTCTTCTCCTCCGATTTTAACCCTCAATATTTTTGGGAGGCTTATGGGATTCCTAAGTGGGATTCTTCCATACATGAGGAGTATTCCTCACTCATGAAGAATGATACTTGGGATCTTAACCCTCTTCTAAAAGGAAGAAAAATTGTTCAGTGTTAGTGGAATTACCAAACAAAGTATGGTGTCGATGGAGACATCAAAAATTTTAAAGTGTGACATATATTTAAAGGTTTCTCCCAGGTAGGTGGGTTTGATTATTTAGAAAAAAATTCTCCCATTGTGAAGATGAATTCCATTCAAATGACCCTCGCCATCGCTTATGCAAAAATATGGGAATTCTACTAGATGGACGTTAAGATTTTCTTCCTTTATGGGGACCTAGAGGAAGAAATATATATGGAAAAACCCATGGTTTATGTCTATGATTCTTCCATTGTTTGTAAGTTAAATAATTCTCTTTATGGCCTTAAGAAATCCCCTTAGGCTTGGTATGCCAATATGGACTCCTTTCTACTTGCATCAAGGTTCACTAAGTGTCACTCTAACCCTAATGTTTACATTATGTAGAAAGATGACTCCAGGTTCATCTTTGTTTTATATATTGATGACTTGTTGATCATGGGTAGATCTTCCTCAAGCATTGATTCTGTGAAGATTTCCTTAGCCAAAAATTTCTGCATGACCAACTTGGGTTTACTTCAATACTTAATTGGGATACAAATTTCATAATATGACTTGGGAACTGTAATTTCATAACCTAAGTACACCCTTGATTTTCTAACCATATTTCACATTACTGATTATAAGTCATCTCCTACTCCTTTCCTTTTCAAGGTTAAGTTAGTTTCTCATTTCTCTACTCCTATACTTGATGGTACCCTTTATTTCCAGTTATTGGGGGATTAATCTATCTAAATCACACTTGGTCATATCTTTCATATGATGTTGGTATCATGTAAAAAATTATGTAATATCCTCATGAGTTATATTAGAAAAAATTGAAGTAGATAATTCACTATGTTTGTAGAACTCATACCGATGGCATTTGTTACTTAGGAGGGACAAATTTACTAATTCTAATTGGTCTGGTGATATCGATCATAACAAGTACACCTAACGATATAATATTTATCTTTGTTTTGGTCCTTTCATCTAGTCAAGAAAGAAGTAGAATGTAATTATGATATATTCTATAAAGGTAGAATACATGGGAGAATTCAACCCTTCTATGGAATATATTTTTCTGTAGGGGATTCTAAAAAATTTTGATATTCACTTTTGGCATACTATTATCATTTACTGTGATAACATGAGCACTATCTCAATTTTCTAAAATTTGGTTCAGCATTAATATATGAAGCACATTGAGATCCACATTCAATTCATATATGAGCTGATTCATGAAGACATCATCGACTTGTACAATTCTTAGACTTATGATCAAGTTACATACGTATTTATCAATCCATTCACTACAGCCAAGTTCCTTCACTTATTCTCTCCTCTTAGGGTGAGGTCTTCGCAATACCCCATATTCTTTTCTATTCCTCTTGTCGTCTTCTTCTTTTTGGAAAGATGTAGTTTGTACATGGGTAATTTATCAAGCCTTTAGTTCTAGGACCCATTTGACACATCTTTCTTAGTTTTATATGGGAGTTATCTTTCTTTTATAACTTATCATGAGCTCTACCTCAGCTTCAATGAAGGTGGGGAGTTAGTGTGTGTGACTTTCCTCATCATCACTTGGGGTATTTTCCACCTCACATGGTGAGTCATCTCACTTAGGTGAGATAATAGGTCATATGATTTATATGACATATGATAGATTCCATCATAGAATATTTCATTTTCATATGTGCCATAGGAATCTTATGAGTTACATTCCATCTTGGGAATTACAAATCCTCTTTCCCTTATGGAGGGAATGACCATCTAGGCACGAGAGTTGCACAAGACTCCCATATCTACACTTCTTTTGATATATTAGAATGATTATATTTGTTTATTCTATGTATTATGTCTAGTTTTTCGATTACGCTTGTTGATTACTTGGAGCTTACTCGTCACTATTAGAGTGTAACCTTGTCAATGTGTATGGTTTTCCATTTTGATCCTTGTAGAATAATCTCACAAGACTAGTGTCCATGTTGGAGGTATAATATGATTTGTGTGTATGAAGAGAATCAAAATTACCATCATTTGTTTGAATAAGTAACTATATAAGGTAGAATTTTATATTTTTGAGGTTGATGCCTCACAAAATTGAGGATTAGTGTCTCCAGGTGGGTTGGTGCTCACGAATTGGCTGATTTGGTGTTTAACATTGGGAATTGGTGTTCCAGTAGGTTGGTGCCTATTAACATTTTTAAAACATTTAATTTTGGTTTGGATTTGGATGGTAGATCCAAAAAATCTTATTTTTTGGTTTTTCCTGAGAGGTTTTTCCACATAAGCATGGTGTTTCTCTCGCATTATGTTATTTGAATGCTTTTAAATGCTTTAATTATGGATATAAGTATTAATAATTAAAATTGTATCTTATATTTATTTACCCCCTTCTTAGTATAAGTGTGTGCTTAACAATTGGTATCATATCAATTTCCTTTAGATCTAGTCCAATAGATATAAGGTATATCTCAAAAGCACACATGGCTAGTCATCATGTTCAAGAAGGTTTCTCCACAAGCAAGGCTCCATTTTAAAAAAAAATAAACTATCCATTCTGGATCATAAGGATGTAAACATATGTAATGGCCCATGGTTTTGATATCTAAAATTTAGTATTAATTGGATATATAATTCCACAAACTTCACTAAAGAATACAAGTGGAGATAAGGCTAGTGAAAATAATGTAAAAGCCATGAATGAAATTTTGTGTGGCTTATCATAATTAGAATTTGTCAAAGTAATGCATTGAAATTTAACAAAGAACATCTAAGATAAACTTAATACCATTTATGAGGGTAACAAAAATTAAAAAGGAAAATCTCCAAACTCATAGGAGGTAGTTAGAGAGCCTGAAAAATGAAAGATGAAGGAAATATCATGGCATATCTTCTTCATGTGGATGAGATTATTAACACCATCATAGGGCTTGGTGAAAAAATTAAATAATTAGAAATAGTTAAAAAGGTACTAAGGTCTCTACCATTAATATTTGATGTAAAACAAATATTTATTGAAGAGATGAAAGACCTAGACCAGTTGAAAATGGATGAGTTACATGGAATTCTCACAGCCTATGAGATGAGGACAGAATAGAAGAATCCATATAAAAAGGGAAGCAACCTTCAAAGCTTCAAAGAAAGGGAAAAATAAAGAGTATGAATTAGGTGATGAACAAGATGAGGAAGAGGCCATGTTCATTAGAAATCTTAAAAAGGGATCCAACAAATAAAAAGGTAAGCTACCTTTCAAGTGTTTCAATTGTGGTAAAATAGGACATTTTGCTTCTAAATTTCCACATAATAATGATAATGATGATGAGTAAATGAATAAGAATGAAATAAAAACTCAATAAAAAAAAAAATCTTTAAACACAATGAATATAATAAAAATTTTGGTAAGCACAAGAAAATCCTCTATTCCGAGAAAGGATAGTAATGCAAATTGAGGAAAGTTGTGAGACCATATCGGACATTAATAGATAAGAAAATTTGTTCATGACTATATAAATAAACTAGCAACATCATCTATTTTATGCTTGTGAAAGGACTATTGGCACTTTATGTATGGCCATATTTTTATGAAAATGTAAACTCCCTTACATAATTTTTTTCATTTTCATCTATAATTAAGTTATTATCTCAATCCTTTTACTTGTACATAAATTATAGTATTGAGATTATTTTACATGAGATAACAAGGTTTATAAGCCATAAACCTAAGAAATAATTTTAAATCTTTCTTACATCATTCAAAAAAGAAAATCCATTATTCATGATGTAATTTTCAAAAAAATTCTATATGATTTAAGTGAACTCTTGTTAAAATGACAATTCTTATTTGTATGTAATGGATTTAATATTTTAAAATTTATTTTTAAAATACAAAAATTTCAAAGAAAAATAAAAACATTATCTTCTCAAAATTTCCCTACAACCTAAATTAGTTGGACTTTAAACCCATCATAAGTAAAAGAGAGAATAAAATACTAGCCGAGTGGACCTTGACATTCAAGGATACAATGCAAGTAACCCAAATAGAAAACACTAAAAGCTGGTGTATTTGATGGATTGCAACACCTAACCATGAAATACTCCACTGAATTATAACCCACAATCCATGTGTGATATTACTCCACATAGGATTTATAGAAATGATCACAATATTTTTAAAAATACACAAATGTCAAATTGCTAATAGAGGAGCTTTTCCCGTTATAATTTTTCTTGCAAATATATAATTGTTGAGGTTGGAAAAAGATCCTTGGATTTCTTGAACCCCTCTAATCAAATAAAATAATATGGAACTAAGGATAGAAAATTATCAAGTTTTAAAAGTGGATCTCCCTACCCAAACTGAATGTTCAACTCCCATATGGAAAATTACCGCCATCACCTATTACTTTGTTGGCCAAAATGGTGCTCTAGAATGTGAAATAAATGAAATGCCATATTGTGGACATCCATAAATGGCTTAGAGTGGCTCTCTAAAACAAATACATATTCCTCAAATTCTTTGCAGCAAGGCATCTAGGACTTGAAAGATTAGATCAAGGAGACATCTCAAATTTGGTGCACTATTGTTGAGCAATTTTTTGGTCATGTTGAAGATCTCTTGGAAAACATGTGTAGCCTCATGTGTGAAAGTAGAACCATTTATTGGCATATAATGAGGAATTTTATGAGTTTTATATCCTCAAATATGTAGTAGGAAAAACAATTTTCCTTCCATATCATACATATGATAAAATTTCAAATTTATAACAACATTCATGATATTTTTGCATTCTTATGTTGAACTTATAGATTGATGGAATCTTAAGAGGTACAAAAGTCAAAAATTGAAAAGAATACTAAGATCTTAAATCAAATTATTTTTTTGATTGTTTCATTTCTTGAGAACATAGAGCAAGAAAAATTACATGTGCAAATTTAAATATAAAAATATCAAATAAACGTTGATGATGATTACACAATAGTTATAAATAAATTTAACTTTAAGAAGTCCTATCGGCCAAAAATGATGTCTCTACAAGTAAAGATACCTTGGAAGAGGAATAACATGTTGAAGATGAAGGAGAGGTATAAATTGAATAATAACTCATATGTTCTTTAGGTGAGATAAAATTTCTCAAGAAAAAGAATCTGAAACAAGGATTAAAGATTCAAAAATATGAAGAAGAAAATTGTGATTTGGAAAAACAAATGTCAAAAAGTCTAGAGGAATCAGAAAAAATGGTCATTAACGTAAAGATTCAATTTGAAGAGGTAAATAAAATAGAGGAAGAGGTGATAATTCAATTTAATATAAAGGAAGTAGACTGTAAGAAGCTAGAGTTTGAAATTGTTACCCTGAGGAAGGAATTGGAGAAGACAAATACTCAATTGAAAAGTAATTTAAAATTTAAAAAGAGCACCGAAGTTTTGGATGATATAATCAACCGCCAAAGGTCACCATTCATCAAGACTGGTCTTGGCTATGAGGAAAAACAAGAGGTTAGTAAGAAGAATCTGGATTCAAAAGCTAATGAGCTACCAAAGAAAGAAGATAAGCTTCCTCAAAAGATCAATCCTCCTAAAGAAGAAAACAAAGGTGAGAACCAATGGCATGATGTTCCCATAAGAAATCATAGAAGATCATTATTTCCAAAATAGTCTCATATGATCAGAACCAAAGTTCATTTTATGGTTATTGCTTTTCTTGCAATGATTTTTGTCATAGAGTAATGGAGTGTAGGACACATGAAATAAATAGGTATACATGGGACAGTGACAAAAGTAATTATGAAGTTTTAAGTAGAAACTATAACTCATTTTCCCTATTATCTAATTACAAAGAGAATAAAATTATATGTTAGAATTTTAATAGTTATGGACATATAAAACATTTTTATAGAAGTGTTGTTGTAGAAAATCCTAGAAAAATAAGAAAGTGAACTCTCCTATTGTAAAGAAAAGAGAGCCTACAAAAATTTAGAAAAATAAAAAAGAGGAATTTAATTAGGACAAGGAGAAATCTATGATTTTTCAAACAAAAATTCATGCACAAGATGAAGGGAAACAATAATATATTGACGGTGGATGCTTAAGGAACATGATTTGGGATAAGAGCTAATTTCTCACCTTGAAGGAAATGATTAAAGGCACAATAAAGTTTGGACATAATGCAATGACATAGATAGCTAGAAAAGGTACCCTTAGCCTTGATAATGTAAAAACAAAAATAGAAAATATATTATACGTTGAAGGATTGAAGCATAACCTTAAAGTTTTTGTAAAATGTGTGATCAAGGACACACTCTCATGTTTTATGCTTAAGGTTGCAAGATAAGGAAGACAGGACACAAGAAAATTAGTTGCAAATGCAAATAGAATAATAAATAACCTCTACATACTTGGTGAAGTTAAGGGAGAGAAATGTTACATGATTCAAATCTATGAAATATGGCTATGGAATAGAATGAAGGGCCATATGCATTTTGATAGTCTAGTGAAAATCAGTACTAGACAAGTCATAAGAGATATGTCGAAGATTACCAAACCATCAAACATTATTTCTAAGCAATTTCATTATGGGAAACATACAAGGGAAATTTTCAAATAAAAGGAGTATTCAACAACTAAGCCATTAAAAATAATCCATATAGACATTTGTGGGCCTACAAAAATGTAAAGCATACAAGGTGAAAGTTATTTCATGTTTCTCATTGATGATTATTCTAGAATGACATGGGTCACTTTTCTAAAAGAAAAATATAAGGCATTCTATAAGTTTAAATATTTTAAAGCCTTGATGGAAAATGAAAAAAATTTAAAGATGAAGTGTTTGATATCATAATGAGGAGGTGAGTTCCTCTCAAATGAATTTAGTGACTTTTATGAGCAACATGGAATAAAAAGGCATCTCTCTATTGCAAGGAATTGACAAAGTGAAATGGATTTATAGAAATAAAGAATAAAATTGTTCAAGAAATGGCTAGAACAATGTTAAATGAATCTAAGTTATTTTATAGGTCTTGGATAGAAACACTTAACACTGTAGTCTACATTTTTAACATAGGACAAATTAGAGAAAACACTAACAAAACTCTTTTTGATATATAGAAGGGTAGACCAAAATCAGTCAAATATTTCAAGTTTTCTTGTGCAAATGCTTCATTAAGAGAGATGAAGAAGACTTGGGAAAGTTTGACTTGAGAGTTGATGAAGGTATTTTTCTTGGATATTCCTCAAAAATTAAATCTTATAGATGAGATTTAGATGAAGGTATTTTAATTGAAAGTGCCAGTGTAAAGTGGTTGAAACAAGGCCTCAAAAAGTAAGTGCATGGAACAATTATCATTTTGAGAGACCATAATTGAAAGAAGGAGAAGTAGAAAAACAAGAATAAGTGAAATAGGAAGATACTAAGGTAGCATCAATATTTGTCGGAAAAATTATGTAGAAAGTATAATTCTTGGTGATAAGGATACTAGAGTACAAACTAGAAGAAGAATAGTAAGTACATCTAATCAAGTAAACTTCTCTTTGTTATCCAAAATAGATCCCAAAATTTTTGTAGAAGCTAGCAACGATAATCATTGGATCGATGTTATGGAAGAAAATTAAATCAAATTAAAAAGAATGAGACATGGTAACTTGTTCTGGACCAAAAGACAAGAATGTAATTGGTACCTATTCGGTGTTCAAGAATAAGATGAATGAATATGGCAAAGTAACATGAAATAAAGTAAGGGTATTTTTTAATGGGTTTTCTCAAATGGAAATTATTGATATTGAATAAACATTTTCCCCTATTACGAGATTAGAAGCCATTAGAATGTCTCTAGCATATGTTCATTTTAAGAACTTCAAAGTTTATCAAATGGATGTGAAATATGATTTTCTAAATGGAAAGTTAGAGGAATAAGTGTATAGTAAACAACTATAATATTTACTTCTATTATAAAATAAGGACTGTGTTGTGCAAATGGAAGAAGGCATTATATGGGCTAAAGAAAGGCCTTAAAGCCTAGTATTCAATGCTTAATAAACATCTACAAGAAAAAGGTTTTAAAAATGGTGTTGTTGATAGTAATCTATATATCAAGAATGAATGTGAGAATTAATTTATTATTGTGGTCTATGTGGATGATATCATTTTTAGAGGAGATAGCAAACGAATTTCCCAAGATTTTACAAAATATATCCAAAAGGATTTTAAATTTCCATGTTGGGTGAGTTTTCATTTTTTCTTTGTTTACAAATTTATCAATTTAAAAAAGAAATATTTATCTCCCAAACCAAGTATATAAAGGAGATGTTGAAGAATTTTATAATGGAAGATCGCACACCTATTAACACACCCATGTGTAGACACCATAATTGAGTCACACTTCCCTTGGTCCCTCGTCAAATAAACACCTTGAACAAATTCACCTAACCATGGCCCCTTTCATCCCACTCTAATATTAATTTAATTAAATTAATTCATTATCTCACAATATTTATCATTTTAATATCCTAATTAAGATAATGCCCACATATCCACCTCACTTAGACACCTCATCTAGCCACCTCACCTTAATACCTATTCTTAGTATGTTGCCATAACTAACTAAGACCTACCTAAACCCTAAAAATAAAATCCTATATTCCCTCTAAACACATTCTCGCATGTTATAAAGGAAGCTCATATTCTAATCTGTGGAGCAAATGAACGAGATCCTAGAAAATCAAGGGGATCTACCCAGTTTAGTAAACCTAGGAAATCCCTCCCTAACTAATGCTGGTTACCTTAAAGCGCCACCGGTAGACCTGGAACTATCGTCAATTACCATTTAACCCCGAAAACAACCTTATTTTGACATTGGCACATTTATGAGAGATTGACACATCTTTTGAGGAAAAGAGATGAAACTAGATCTACATGCAAGCAGAACGAGCATTCGTACATGCATTAGAGCTCCCATAGCCAGCATCAGAAGCACCCACAGAGCCATTTTCCTTCACAGGAGCATCCGGGAAAGCATCAACACCACATCAATTTCCTTCCATTTGATCACCCACCATTGCCAACTAGACATCAAACTCGTACAAACAGTAAGTACTTTGTTAACCAGCACTTACCCATTTATCATTTGGTAGATTCTTTTACTTCTGTTATTAGTTTCTTCTCCCATTTCCATTACACCACCATTTAACTCCATGCAAACTTAACCATCACTTCACCCATACCCTTGAACTACCCATACCCATATTTTAATCATTCATGTGCATACCTGAGACCCACATGAACCTTTCCATTTCCCTTCCATTTTCATCTAGCCTCATATCTATCACCCCACCGAGTTTTTACCAAGTTTCCTATACCACGACCATACTAATGTCGTTACCTACAACCATCGCTGGTTAACCTAAACTTACATCGGTCATACCAAACGACGTTGGTCTCTGTTTTTTTGACCAAAAACCAAGAACAAAGCTTCCACTCTCTACCCAATACCCAAAATGGCCTAGAACCTAACCCTAACCAATACCTATATTCTGACAGAGACCTTGACCTTCAAATTTAGTCATAGCTTAGCTTGTTGTGAATGAATTTACTTATTGTAGATGAATGAGATATCTAAATCATTTTAACTACAGTAGAATTTCCTTTATTGTTGGAATTAAGTTGTTTTAAAACAGTGGATTGATAGCCATCTAGGAAGTATCACACTTCCCAGATCTAGCATACACTAGGCAGTCCACTGCATATACTATTTAACTTTTATTTGGTGGTCTTGTTTCTATTTTAGGTAGTTCCTCCAAGCAAAAAGGAAGCTCTCACGATCAGCTATGGATCAAGAAGTCATACGCGTGTAACAACCTATAACTAGCATTTCGACAGGTATTCCTCCTATCCCTTTACCCTTATTTGTTTCATTAACATTCTAAGAAATGATCTAGAATCAGGTGAAACACCATGATTATAAGATACAAGCTAAGTAAAGATGATGAAAATTAAGGCGAATTAGACACTTTGTAGATCCATGATTGGTAGTTTTTATAAACCACGACATCAAGACCATATAATGCAATTTTTAGGCTTAGTTGATCATTTTCAAGAATCCCTAAATAAACATACGTGCAAGTGGTGAAAAGGATATTAAAATATCTAAATGGAACTTTGGACTATGTCTTGTGGTATCAAGTGTGTGAATATTTCACATGAATAAAATACACAAATGTAAAATGGGTAGGAAGTTTTGATGATAGAAAGAGTACAAGTGGAGGAGCATTCTTTATTAGAAACAATCTTATGTCATGGCTAAGCAAAAATTATCCTTCAGTTTATTTATCTACGGATGAAGAAGAATACATAGTATAATTTTCTTGTTGTACTCCTTTGGATGAAGAAAACGTTGAAATAATTTAAGATAGAATATGAACATTCAATATCAATACTATATGATGACATTAATGGAATAAACATTTTGTAGAATCTAGTTATGCACTCTAAAACAAAACACATTCCAATAAAGTATCACTTCTTAAGAGAATAGGTTGCATATCAACAAGTAAAGATAGAGTACATTGCCATAAAGAAACAAATAACATATATATTCACAAATCCCTCCCAAAATAAACTTTTGAGTTTCTAAAGAAGAAATTGGGAATGATCCATTATTCATCTAGTCATTAAAATTGTTAAGAGAAGCATGGATTAAGGGGGAGATAATCATTGCATTATTCAGTTCCATGGATATTTTGGTGATATACATTGTTATTGTGTTGTATATCCCTTTTCCATTGATGTCAAAGGGGAAGAGTTAAATAAAGAGGGAGAAGTACATTAAGATGAAGAAGTCTAGAAAGAGGGAGTATTCTGGTTGGAGATGATTATTTATTTGTATGGTGTAATCAATGATAAAGGGGGAGATTATTGTAAATATTTTCAGTGATGTCAAAGGAGTTATTAATTTCACAAGAGAATGCATGGAATAAGAGTCATTGATTTAAAAATATAATGCACAATAATCAAAGATAAATAGTGTCCTTGATGTATTATAATGATCATATTTAATATAATAACAGTGAATGTAATGAACAAAAATCACATTGTATACCATCATTTTAATTATGAAAAGGCCAGTGATTTCATATAAGAAACTAAAATAAATAAACAAATATTAAATACAAACCCAACTAAATCATTTGGAGGGAGTTAAATAAGTTAATTCATATTAATTGAAGATAAACATCTCTTGATAGTCACCCCTCTTGGGAAGAGGAACATTAAGGCTATTTAAGATAGATGAAAAGGTTGAGAAAGAAAAGAAAAGAATTAAATAGATACATCATTTGAGAGAAGAATTGAAAGAGATAATAACATAAGTAAAAGGACAATATCATTTAAATAAAGAGAAAGATGGAAGAGCAAAAATATAAAGTGATTTGATTTCATTACTTGGACCAGCATCCATGTTGGAAGTATAATTTGATTTTTGTGTATTAAGAGAAGTGTAATTTCCATCATTTAATTGAAGAAGAAACTACAAAAGGTGGAGGTTTATATTGTTAAGGTCAGTGCCTCACAAAATTAGGGATTACTGTCTCCAATGTGTTGGTTATCACGAATTGGATAAGTTAGTGCTTGACATTAGGGACAAATGTCTCTAGTAGGTTGGTGCCTAGTAACATTTATAAAGCATTTAATTTTGGGCTAGATTTGGATAGTAGATATCATGAGTCTTATTTTTAGTTTTTCTTGAGAGAGAATTTTCCACGTAAATCTAGTGTTGTTATATGTTATGTTATTATAATTCTTTTAAATGATTCAATTATGGATATAAATTTTAATAAGTAAAAATATATCTTATAATAATTCACCATCCCTCAAAGTATAAGCATGTGCTTAACAATTTGGTGGGGGAAATAAATTTATTGGTGTCAATCCTGACCAACTTCCATATCTTAATACTATATGTTTTTATCTCTTCCACATGTATGGTGGAGGCACATCCTATACTAAACAAAATTGGAACATAACACACTCACATTGATAGATCTCCCTATCCTAGGGTATTAATCATCTAACCAGATGGTGTATCACATTCTATGCATATCTATTCTATCCTCTACGCATCCCATTAAATCTCTATACATTCTCTATATTATCCCAATAAGGGTTAACCTATCTAATATCAATTGACAAAGTGAGGTTTCTAGGCCTCACCTCTTGAGTATCACCCATTATGATGTAAATATATATGTATGGGCCCAATAAACATGAGGACCTCTAATAGAATGCACTAAAACTATATTATCATAGGCCCATATATGTAATAATTACGTGATAGCCACACCATATCAGTGGCTCTCGAAAATAAACCTATATAAATCCTTTTATAAGTGGTCTAGCATACTATGTTATGAATCATATCTAACACTATCATCCTCTATTAAATGACATATCTACCCCACCACCATCTCCTATGATAAACGGTGATAATATTACTGCAATAAATTTCTACAATCTCGAATCCTTAATTATCACACTCAAACTAAAGAGAATAGTCGGCTCTATAAGGCCACTTGTACCCAACAAAAAATCTATGCATCCTACACATCGAGGTGACACATTTGTCGATAATACCTAAAACCTATCTCCCACAAGTGGGAGTCTCATAATATGTTAGAAATCCTTTAAATTCATGACCATATCCCCTATGGGAATCCAAAATGTATAAGTATCTAAGTTCCAATGCTCACCTAATGTGGTGATCAAATGCATATTTTGGGCCATTTCCCCTAATCTGACTACATGTCACAAACTGACCCTATCCAACACATCCCAACCTTCATCATCTAGGAAAATTCTAAGAAGGGTATCCATAGGATATCCACCTTGAAAATCTCTGAGATGCACATCTATATACAATCACAAAGCAATTCAAACATGTAGTAGATTATCTATCATCAATAAAAAACACTACAATCATCAAATACTATGCTAATTATCAAAAAATACACCTATACACTAATATTATTCATATTTTCTAGTATTGGGTCAAGACAGTATGGATACGATATTTTTTTTAGGCATGCAAAATGTAAATAAACTTTCACGACAACCAAGCCCACCACTTGAAATCCCCTTTCCCGGTCATTGTGAACGCTTCTTCCAACTATCCTATCAACTCATACAACCCCTTTAAGTCTATTTTATCCTCATTATAGCTGAGAAGAACATGCTAAAATGGATTTCAAGCATGTTTTATGTGCAGGGAGGTAAATCCAAGTGGATTTCTTGGAGCTACTAATATCTTAGGTGGAAACATTCTCTTGGAAGTCCTAAAATGGTTATTTTTAGCCATAGTGCAATAATAAAACTCCTCTGGAATATATTTACAAAGTGTTAATCCATTTAGAGGTTAATTAGTGCAGAAATGAAGATATATATGGAAGTTTCATGGAAATATGTGGAGACATGTTTTTGGGATCCATTTAAGCAAGGCTGGGTCACTACAAGTACATGGAGCATATGCTTAAATAGAGAAAGTGATCTTGTTTTCAAGGTTCAAGGATTTTGCAAGGATTTATGATCTAAATAAATATTTAATGGAATATCTCAGAGTCCATGGTAAATTCATCGATTTTGATCTTAGGCCTCACTTCTCTCTTTGGTAGTTTGGGTCACTGATGTTGATCCTTTGTGTCAAAAGGGTGACTAGGCCTTAAAATAAAAATCAATATAGAATCATGTATTAAAAATGGTTGAGATGGATTAAATGAGTTTTTTTTAGTCAAAATCATATAAGTTTTGACCATGGAACTCCAATTTTTTCTCTCGGGGAAGAAAAGGAATTCCCATGTTCTAATTTTGTGTTGATATGATGACATCAACAAACCAATTAAGTAAGTTGCGGGATTTTTAACCTCAAATGCCCCTTTTCCCTTGTTTTTTGGTGTAAGGGGATAGTGAGGACAAAAAAAATTTCCCCCCTTGTTGATAGTTTTCTCGTGTCACTTGAAGTACATCACTTGTGCCCTAAGAGTGTTTTCAAACTTGTAAACATGACCTCCTCTACCCATAACACGTTATTCATCACATATTATACCTTGTCCATTTTTCCTTGGTGTAAGGGGAAAATGGGGGAAAAAAGTGTACTCACTTTTGTAAGCATAAATTTCATGAGTTAAGTGATAACCCAAGTTGTTAGGACAACTTTTGTTAGACCGATTTGGCCCCTTCTCATGATAACCTCCACACATGGCATATTTTTCCATGTTTGTTATCCCTTATCCCTTTTTCCCATCCAAGGGGATAGTTGGGACAAAACATGTTCCCAACCTCTCCCAACTATCCTTGGTCACATGGATAACCTCATATCAACTCCCAGGAACTTGTTTTTAGCCCCTCCATCTCTCTCTCTCTTTCTCCCACATGGTGACACTTGTCACAATCTCATGAAAAGTACATATTAGCGTCTCTATTTTCCCCTCACCTCAATTTTCCCCTATTTTCATGAGTACAAATCACCCTCTAACCCCTATTGGCCTGAGTTAATCCATGTTGGGTTGATGGTGAGTTAAATTTTTAATAAGCAGGAAAGGTTAAAATCCAACACTTAACCATTTTTGTACATTTGAATGTGATGTTTTTCCCAAAACACCAAACTCATGTTGTTATGTTAATTAAAAATTCCACAAAATCCCTTTCCTAAAAAGGAATTTTTTCTCAACTCAAAAAACCTACATGGAAATATTATGAAATTTGGACGACCTCTTGCTAAAATGTATTTATTTTTGTACCAATCCGTTAATGGTTTGGATTATTTTAATGGCTAGAACAAAAATAAAACTATTAAACCTACCTTTTCAGATCTACAAAAATCTAGAAATTGAAAACCCCTAAAATTTAGAGTAAAGTATCCCTAACTAAAAAAGAAAATTTTTAGACCACTCCCATCTCGGACCAAAACCCAGAAGACCAATTACTAACAAAGAGTAATTTTTACCAGGTTATCAAATACTAAAAATAGTAAGTTTTGAAAATGAGTTACTTTCTGAGTCACCATCACCCCTTTCATATCAAGACCACTCAAAAGTGATAATGTGAGAAACTTTCTAAAAAATAGATATATGAGGTACGACCTACTAAATACTAGCAAGTGTTGGTATTTTGGTAAAAAAAAATCTTATCCATTCATTTCTTATCCATTTCACTAACTTTTGTCACCATGAAATTTAATACTCCAGTTTACATCGAATATTGACTTTAAACACTATGTATCCCAATGTAGGTGATAATGAGGTAACAAACATGGATCTGTAGGACCTAAAAACAAGGATTATGAGAGAAACCTATGAAGCTATGGAGGAAAAGATATTCTCAAGTGGGATATTCAGAGTTGGTAGACATCCATTGTCCATTCAAAGCACATAGCTTGTCCTAGCTTGTGCCTAACATTATGACCCATATTTGAGGATAATTTAGGCATATGATAACTCACTGTTGAAAATTATCACTCCAAAGGTTATCTATCAATTCCTAAAAATTTTCACTGGTAATAAGATGGTGATCATCATTCAAGAATTTTCCCCTCAAGAATGGGAAAGGATATATTCAAATTTTTAAGGTTTGGCAGTTGGATCATGGCTCAAATAGGTAAGGAATCCCAAGTGGATTCCCAAAACTTGGTCTCGAGGTGAATTACATGATGCATACTTAGATGTAATAGTATTGCTGAGTAGGGTGATGGGAGAAGAGACTACAAAATACTTCCAATATTATATGGATCAAATTATCCTAATGATCATAGAAGAAGATCAGATGATTGATTGGGGTAGATTATAAGTAAAAAAATTTACCGATAATTATTACAGTTGCCTACCTTTAAGAAGTTCATAATGAATTCTTATCTAATGTATTCTCACACGTACATGAGGCCTTTTAGAGGTCTATCTTTTGCACCAAATTTTCCACAAAAGTCTCCAACATACGATAAATATCCACAACTTACATATTGGAAGAGTAACTCTCATTTCTCGAGAGTCAATGATGAATTCACCATGTATTTCATAAGGTTACTTGAAGGTAATAATGACCAGATAATTTCACCTCAAAAAGATACATTGATTGAAATATATGGAATTTACTTCGTCTAGTTCCCCACATTCACCTATATCAAAGTCAAAGGATTTGATCTCACACCTCATAGGTTACCAAGGTACATAGGGGATAAGATCATCATGATTGAGTTGTGTAGGTAGTTGTATCACATTTACACCATTTATAAAAGAAAGAAGAAGAAGATTGTATCTTTCCCTATCTCTTTGGGGATTTTTTCATGAAATATTGAAATGGATGCGGTAAACATTGAAGCATCATAAAAATAAAAAATTCAAAAGGAATCCTACTAAGCCACTTGAGCTGGGAGAAATTGACTCATCTCAATATCCTAATCATCCCCAATGTTTAAATGTTTCCCTAGACGAAACCGAGTCATTCCATCTTGGCAAATCTTTAATTTCATATCGGGCACCCAAGAGTTCCTTCGTGCCCAATATTGTGCCTATTCCAGATGACACTTTCCCATGAGTGAAAAAACTACTTGGAGGATAATCAAGAATGGTGCACTAGGAAATGACACCTAACTTTGAGGCCATATCAAAGTATGTAAACAACTTCTTGATTATTCATTGCAGCTTCTGGATCTCAGTATGTGAAAGTTTCATTTCCTAAAGTGATTAAACCTGTAAGAGATATGACATAAACTGATTATAAGATTACTAGGTTTCCCTTAGGGTAGGCCACATACAAAGGACCCTAATTGCTTATGTGAGATCATTCCTATATCACAATACAACACTTCTTCCTCCAATAAAATTTATCTCTTGTATCGGTATATTTTATCCCCAAGTGATCAAGAGAGCTCAAGGGAACACTATACAGGGTAGATCCAATGATATATGGGTGGAGAATATCATCAAAAAGGGAAGGAAATTTTACCTGAAATCCTCTCTTTATACAATTTTCCTTCACCATTGTTTCGAAGGTGAAGATGACAAAGGTTGAGATTTAGAAGGAAAGTTCCCATTGGGATAATGTTATCCCATTGATACATGAGATGAGTTGTTTTGATTCTCAGTCCTTAGTGAGAAATAATGTGTTTACATCTGTCGTTGATAAATTTTCTCCTTTTTGGTCATGCAAAATGAATTCTAGGTATGAAATGATGAACGATGCAATTTCAGATCTTGAGTCTTGTTAGGAGAACACATCTGACATCTTAGAAGAAATCAGTAAAAGTGTATAGAAGCTTGAATCCCCTTCACTTAGTGAACATTCATCCTTAGAGGGACTCCTAAATTCCTTCCAAGAATTGGTCCAAAAAGAGACAAGAGACCCTTTCTCCTTTAATGAGGGTACATTGGAATATCTCATTGAGATTAGAGATTCCATCTCCAATATCATGAGAGATCATAAAGTATGGTTCACAAAATGTAAATCCCTCATTGTTATTCCTGATACTTGGATCAGTTCTTTGGGGTATGTGTGCATCCCACAAGTAAAGGAATTTGCATTCGTAGTGGATCAGTTTAGAAAAGAGGTCAAGGGTAAGGATTTCATCCATGGAGCACTTCCACAAAGTCCATCATGATCAAGCTATTTGTCATTAGAATATTTTTCACCTTTGGATTGATCACTTCTCTCTTCTTCCTTCTCTCTTATTTTAAATTCTTTGTTAGGAATGAAATTTTTGAATTTTTCATCTCATTAAGTTAATTTTGTTAGAATCACAATGGACTGAGAGGGGGTGAATCATTCCTTCAAAACTTTTATCTAGTTGTATTTAGCTTTTGTAAATCATTATCATTCAACCATGCATTAATGTGAGCTTAATAACATGAAACAACCATTCATAAGAGCATAAATGAAGAGAGTACACAAGAACACAAGATATGAAGTGGGAAAACATCAAGGGGAAGAAAACCCACTAAATTTTTTGAATATATTACTCAATCCAAATACTTGCATGAATATGACACATCACACAAAATTTATTTATTTAAACACCCACTTCACAAGGAGAACCCACCCCTATTTAGTATAACACCCACTATACAAGGAGGATACTACCCCCAATATTATCAAACACCCAATCAACCACATGACGATGATTATCAATGAATTAATTTGCACCTATAACATATTGTGATCACATGTTCAAATCACACACCTCAAAACCCTCTCAAACATCAATATCTTCTACTTCACTCAATCTTACTCTTCCATAAGCTGATTAGGTCTAATGACATTAAATACCTTATACTATTCCCTTCTCACCTTCTCATTATTCTTCTTAATTTTTCCTTGGAGTTCTCTAACACACTCTTTCATCTCCTCTAGCTCACTCATAACTCTATCCACTCTAGTGACTCAAATTAAAAAATACATTCACTTTATATATATGACTCAACTCCTAAAAAATTATAGGTCAGCCATGACCATTAAGGTCAGTCATACCAACAAAAAATCACACCTACACACTCATATAAAATCATAATAGGATACCATATAGGCCGACATTAGGACCACACACATAACAAGTAAAACTAGGCCTAAAGACTAGTTTCATCTCCATCGAGCACACCATGGACTCCAAGGGCACACTACATCATCATCGAGACTTATTAATCTCCATAAATTTTAGGGATATCCTATAAAAACCTTATACAGGACTAGGAACCTCTCCATTATCCATTCTTCTCATAACACCATCAAGTAGGATTGCTTGCTACACAATCTAGGAACCTCCATTAGACCAGTCTTCAAAGATGAAGACAAATATTCACTCTAACACCTAAAGTATGGCATGAAACCACTCATTGGAAATTTAATTACCCAAGGAAGACTTAAAACCACTTTAGACTTCATGAATCAGCCCATAGATCCATTAAAACATATTTTTCCTTTAGGATACATATGTTTCCCAAATACTATCCTTAGAAGTAGGACCTTCTCACACCTATGTTGAAACTTTAAATAAGTATAAGTGCATGTAGTAGGATAAATTTCAACCCTTCATCACTATCCAATGGATAGGAATCATTAACAAGCCACGATATTGGTCTTTTAGACCAATTTTTCTAAAGAACCATTCCTGTCCTTAAACCTTGTCAACTAGGTCAACTTGTGACCTCAACCTTTCCAAAAAAATTTACTTATAGAGATTAACCAAAGCATGAATCATGTCACATTATATGTTTAAAAACCTCCATATTCATTAGACTCATATACTTAGTCCATAGATTCCCAAGAACCTACTTTCTTAATGATTTGTCAAGATATTCCCATTAAGCCTAAAAACTAGTCCCCATATTTGGACCTATGTAAACATTAAAATGAATTCACAAAGATCTAAAATCACTTAAAAAATGTATCTAAGATATCTATATACTCATAATACCAATTTATATATTTGGTTAAATGGAAAACCTGAGAGTAAAACAAACTTTACTGAAAAAATGTAAATTTGAGTGGGCTTCACCTACAGTCAAGACTCAAAATCACCACCATATAAAATATGAGAGATTCCTTTCCATCCTCGAATCATTAAATTTTATTATTCAATGCATTTTGATCTCACACCATCAAGGTTTCTTCCATAACTCATGAACTAGGGTTTAGGTAGAGTTTTTGACCTCCTTGGCTTCTTGGCAATTGTCCATAAAGCTTAGGGACTCATTTGATCTCATTCCAACTCTGATACATTATTATATCCATGCCTCAAAATACCTTATAGGTACCCATGAAAACTTTTCACATGCTAACTAATACAAAACATTTCATATTGAGCTATGAGACTCACCTTCTTGAGCTCGGTGGGACTAAAAACCTCATAACATGTAAAATATTCAACATAGAACCCTAAAATGTTGTCCAAAACTCTAGGAAAACCTATCTTAGATTTAAAAATGCTCACCTGATCATACTTATCTATGCATCTTATCAACCACCATGAATTTCATAGCTACTTCATATAATTCAGTCTAGCTTAGGCCTAAACAGAGTAGATAAACACCATACCTTTTCTTCAAATATTTTCTAAAGGTCCTAAAATCCTTGAGACAACATATCTCATAGCTATATATGCCCTCATGGGCCCACACACATCTGAAAATGATGATCATACTCCATTAGGCCACCAAGCACTTAGACTAGGTGTAGATGAAGACATACAATCATGCTTACACCTTGAAATCACCTCTTGAAACTTGTATGAGTGTATCAACACATCACCAACATGATCTCCATGCATCTACCATGATTCTCAAGCCTCTATTCATCTATAACCTCCATGTTCCATCACCCATGTTGATTAGACCTGTTGAATAGGCCTTCTTGACTAATCAATGCTCACCTTCTTCATTATTGCAACCATTCCACTACTTATCTAGCCATGTCATTATCACTTCAATCTTCTTCTTGCACTCCTTGTCATAGAAAATTTCCATAAATTTCCTTACACCTTTTACATCAATGACAACACAATCACACACATGTCAACAATCTCCCCCTTTATCATTGAAGGAAAACAACCTGATGCTTCTCCCCCATTTTACATTAATGACAAAGAACATACCTCTAGGACATAGTATCCATATTCAATAGTATATTAGGAACACCTCTTAGTTGAAAACATCAACCAAAAACATCAAATAGACTCATAATCTTATCATTCTTCTCTTGACTTTGTTTTGGCTTCATGAGAGAACTATAGCTCCACCTGAGTAGAATAATGTCATAGCACATACACATGCAAAAATATTTAATCAGAGAAAATACATCATGCTAGACTCATACTCAATATTAACCTAGAAAGTAACATCCATAAATTGACTTGGATATTGCATAGCATACTAGAAACAACTTATAGGACCAAGATCCTGAAGCTCCACTTACAACTAAAAATTCCAAATTTCTCTTTGCTACAGGAGTGTATTAAGCACATGAAACATAACATTATATCTCCCACTGACAACATACCATCATTCTCTAAATTTTTATGAAAACACAATATTACATACCTTACACACATGTTAAGGAGATGGGTCATATTAAATGCCAAGATTTAACAAAAATAAACTTTTGTAGAAACCCTAATTAAAGAGTAACGAATGTAAATTATGATAAATAACTATTAGATACAAGATAACATAATAAAATAAGCTAATAATATGAAAACCTAAGTGCAAGAGAGAGAGTAAAGGACTTATCTGAATTCACACTTTTCCTAGAACTAATCTATATTGAAAAATTGATGAACAAGAAGGGAATATTGTTCTTGCGATGTGCACGATAAATTATGGAGCTCTCGGATATTCTGGATGGGTCATGGGTGCCTAGGCACTAGATTATTCTTCTAGGTGCATGTTCTTTGTAGGATCTTGAAACCTAATATTTCTGGTGTTACAAGATAGTCATTGGTAGTCACCATTGGTCACCTATATGTCACACCTTGATCATAAAATTCACTTGTAAACTATAAATATATGTTGACCTATAAAACCCTCAAACTACATCAAAACCCCAAAAAAAAAGATGCAAAATGGAAAGTTAGACTAACCTTGACGGTCACACTGACTGAGTGAAATTATGACTGAGAAATTCACTTCATCTCAGACTCCATGTATTTTTTGTGCATGTGTGATAGAATCATGCCCTAGGGATCCCTTGTGTAATTTCATGTGATAATGAGAGATAACTTGATGTACCAATGTAAATACATATGTGTATGGAAAAATGAACTTCCCTTCCTTTGAATTGTATGCAAAAATACATTCCCTTGTCTCTTGAATGAAATATAGATGGATGCATTTGATGCTCTTAGATTCCTTTAGATGCAACCTTACGTGATGATAATAGATGCTTAGATTTTGGTCCTTTATTTTGGTCATATAGCTTTGTAATTATATAATTCCCTTGGTTGATTTCCATAATTGACAACTAGAAGCCCAACCCATAATAAATTAAGATACCCGAAAGATAAAAGAATCCCAAAGTAAGTGAGTAAGATAGAAAAGGGCGGGGCACCTGAAGGACAAGGGCACCTAGGCACCGACATCCTATCTAGGTGTTGGTTCCTAGATCCATAAGGGATAAGAAAGTGACATATCGAATAGGTTTTAGGGTGTGTAAGACCAAATGAAAAATGAGAAACATAGATAAATATTCCAAAGATAGCTGTCAATTACTAGCTTTCTTGCTTAGGAATTATATGAATGTAAGTACTCTTTTATGACCTAGAAATGTACCCAAGTGCATGATTTTGTGTCTACATTTTTCCCCAATTTATGTTGTTGGGTGAATACTTGATAATATAATTTAGATAGTATATGTGTACCTGATAACCATGTATTATGTGATAGTGATAGCATGCTGAGGAGACAAGTGAAAGCGTAAAGTGATAAAACTGAAGTGTGGAATCTAAGAAAGAGGAAGTGAATATACATACCCAAAATTATAGGGTACAATACCATCAGAACGATGTCACACATGCCCCAATGATGATACAGGTCACCTTGCAAGGTTTTCGGATCCAGAGAAGCTCACAAACTATATGTTAGCATCCCAAATACTTTATCCAAGTTCCTAGTGCTTTGTTTTATTCCTCTACCTTCCTTTTCTAATATTTTTTTCCTTCAATGATTTAAACCCACACCCCGACAGGCGGCGGTCCTTCACACATTTTCTAGCATGCTCCTTTGATCACAACTTGCATAATTTTTCAACTTTCACCATCTTTTCTCAACCGCCTTAGCTCGTATTAATGTTTTATGTTCCTTGGAATAGTGTTTCTTCATTGTTTAATGGTAAAAGAGTTCTAATAGGAATTACCTTTGGGTGAATGTGAAATCTATAAATAGCCAGCTTGTTTTCAAGCAAATGGCCCCTCAACTTCTCATTTCCATTGTTTAAGTCTGTCAATTTCTTGTTTAGAGCTCATTTTTTTTTCATGTTTGCATCCATGCTAGTTTTCCTTTGCTGTTGGAAGCCATTCGATCTTCTTGCTCTAGTCTTGCTCATTATTTTTCATAAAAATTAGTTTTGAGTAGAACAATGTCATTTGTAGATTGAATCCATTAGAGTTGTAGGTTGTGTTCTTCACAAAAGATAGATTCTGTAATCTCTCGGTACACTTGTGTTATATTCCCACAATAAAACCTGCTAGGAATTGTATCAAAAAGTGCTATCCCTCTCCTACTTGCATTTTATTCGGTCTATATCCAAAGCTGCCATTGTTCAAAATACCTTTTCTATTGATGCTAGCATATACACACTCTTCTGGACTCACGTGAACATGAAGGAATGAGGAGATCATTCTGAGGGGAAAAAATCATACACTACTAGATTCACCACTATTCTACAAATTCCAGGTTTTATCTGTCAAAGTTCTAGTTAAAACATATCAAATAGAGTAGTGAAATATTTCATTTCAGTTAAGTTTCATTTTTGATATTGCCAGGGAAGCTATGGGGATTGATAGTTTTTGAGAAACTATGATTCATTCCTCACTTTTGAGGTAGGATCAAGAATCTTTCAATTAAGTTAATCAGCTATCTAGTTATTTAGGATAAACTCACAACTGCATAGGCAAGTAGCTACACCGGGCTACCTTTCTTGTTTTAATTTTGTTATTAGATTAGTTGTCATTTTTTGAATATATTAGATTAGTTTTTCTTTCAATTCTATTCAAAATCCTATCAAAAATACAAAAATAGAGGAATATATATATATATATATATATTATATATATGTTTTAAATATATCTTGCATAATTAGTTTATTTTGTTTTGGTTAGGCTTATATTGATCTTGTATGACAATCACGAGACCTAGGGCTAGGGAATAAATTTGTCAGCCAATCATGCTCAACCAAATATTGTTGCAGCAATAACTGACATAGACCAAAATATCAGAATTCAATGTCTTCCAAACAACCATAGACCTATGAAAAATCAGCACACAATTAAGAGGATTAAACATAGAAGATGACAAAGCACACATGTTCTAGTCAAATCAGCCAAAGTATAGACTGCCTTGATAGATATCCGTATGAATGTAGAAGGACCTGAAATAGAGAAAACATTCGGTTGTGATCCACTAGTCTCATAGCCAAACATAGGAGACCTCCTCGTTGATATAGACACTAGTTTATGTATCCAAGTTGCTAGAACACCTGTTAGGTACTCCGAGAAAATCATGCAACTTCTAGTTCTAAACGTAGAGGCCAAAAAGGCATACGACTACTGGATACTCAGAATTAGGGGTTGACTCTTCATATGACCATAGGAGGTCCACAACAACCACAAAATTATGGTTGTGATCCACAGGTCCCACAACCCAATGGCCCTACAAATTAATCCAACGTTGACACTGGTTTGTGAAAATTAGTGTTTAGGTCCTCTCCACTTCCACCAGACATTATCACACAACTATCATTATTAAATGTAACAGCTAATCAAGCTAAAGATATCTGGACTAGACCAGAGAATCGTCCATAAGGCACCAAAAGATCCACTACACATTTAGCCATTCCATTTTCATGACCTTTTTGGGAGATATATACGAAGCACCCACAGGTCATCTTCAATGTATTCCACAACTCATAGATCGGATTATGATAGAGCTTGATATTGATTAGAACCTTTGAGTATCTATCCTCACCAAATGATCTATCACACCGGTTCAGGTTAGGAGGGCCTTCTTTACCTTAGATTTGCAGATCTCGCTATTACGTGTTGAAGACATAAGATTACCTAACTAGCTTATCTGCATCCCGCGTGTATTCCATCCCCACCGGCTATCTTGGCATGACCTCGGGAGGTTGGGTGTGAGAAAGAGTTACTTGTAGATTCTCATTCTCGCATGTCACTTTTCCATCGTAAAAAATCAGTGAACCTAAGATGAAACTTCCTACCTTCTGATTCAAAGTCTTATTTCTACTTGTTCTTCCAATTAGTATAGTTTTCATTGTTTCCACCTCTTTAGCCTTCACATCATCTTCACCAACAAAATTGGTGAACCCAACGTGAAACAAACAACTGCTTCATCTTCTCTACCTCTTTAGCCTCCACATCAGCTTCACCAACAAAATTGGTGAACCTGACGTGACTCAAACTAGTTTTCCTCTTTCTATTCTTTCATCCACCTTCGCTCTTTTACATTATTCTAAGGCTATTTATATACCCCCCGAAAATTTTGGGATACGATGCATATGGTAGACCTCTCCTAGGTCTTGAAGCATACTACGATCAACTAAATAGACAACCATCATCCTCACTCTTAGCATGGGGTGACAACTATTCAACTAACCGGTTTTCAACGAAAACTCCACCTCAAAGGACTAGTTATAGTGCTTCTTTCCAAATAGAGGAGTTGGATTAGCTCACTCAAACGCAACAACCTTGAGCCTTCAGGATCAAACAATATGACGCTCACTAGAAAATCTGGTTCATCTCCTCAGGTGTTGCTTAGACCACAAATTAGTAGACATTCAGATCCATATCTATTATTAGATGATGCATACTTAGCACGTTATTCTAGGAGTGAACAATGCTCTCAAAATATGTACCTGTCTATAGGAGGTTTGCAAACAAAAACTAAGGTCTCATTCCAAGAAAACACCCCCATCCCTCCACCTATAGGAAATGCCCTTGGTGAAACTTAGCAGGGCACTGATCAATTCATAGCAGGATACCATATGCCTATACAACCTCAAGGTGTAAAAAAAACACCACTAAGGAAAAATATAGTGTCTTCACCAAATGAGGTCATCTCAGCCTTAGTTGAGAAGGTTAGAGGGTTGGAACTTGCTCAAGCAAGTCAAAATTCATAGTTCATACAGGCAGGAACTTCCAATCCTCCACATCATCCTATCCAAGTAGACCTACTCACAAGAACAAGAATTCGGGGCATGCCTCCTCATTATTCAAAACAAACACCAACTAGACCTGTATTTTCTAACGTCGCTCCAATGGAAAATATGATACCTCCCGGTTTAGTACAAAACAATCAATTCCTAAGTAATGCTCCTCCATACTTAAACATGTATTCCAAATCACCACAAGGATATATGTTCTCTTCTCCTGGCATGTTCACTCAACCACAGGGATTCCCTTATGCCCTTAAAAATACATATGCTACGCCATATCAACAACCCATTCCACCTCCACCCCCTCAGAAAACACCATCAATGGTCAAAACCTATGCGATAGGGACTTATTTAGAATATTTGAAATAACCTTTAGACTTCACCATATGAAACATCATGCTTCCAAGACCTCTCCCCGATCTACCCAAGTACAAAGGAGAGGGAGACCTGAATGCACATATTAAGAGCTATTCCACAACCATTCGACAACTGCTCCCTTAGGATGGAGTTGTTGCTAAAATATTCCCCAAAACTTTAGAGGGTATCACCCTCAATTGGTATTACAAAATACCTGAATCCTCAATACATTCATTTAAACAACTTGTTTCAGAGTTCATCAAGGCATTCGACATGAACAAATTGTTGGGAACAAGAATCAGGGAATTCTTGTATATTAAACAAGAACACAATGAATCTGTTGCTCATTTCATCCAAAGATGGCATACAATCCTCTATTCTTCAACAAGCACTCCAAACATGGATCAGATGGAACTATGTGATTTATTCCTTCATTCTCTCAGCAGAGAGATAAAGGAAGAAGTCCAGAAGTTCCCACTAAGAACTTATGATGAAGTACTTGAGAGCACTCTCTGAATAGATCAAGCTGCAATAGATAGTGGTCATAAGACATATGAAACAAATGGGAGGTTAATCATCCCCAACCAAAACACTATGACTTATCCTACCACCACAAATGTCAATCAAAGACCTAAAATCCTTAACAAAAACTATGGAGTGACAACAGTTGGAGTGACTGACCAAGAAAAAAAAGCAAACGTTGTAAATGTTCCACCACCAATTAACAATCAACGAAACAACAATTTTTCCCCAACAATCAATGTGGTGGATTTTAATCATCCCCAATGACAACAACAACGATAGATCCAGACACAGGGTCCAAGTCAAAACTCAATGGGATATCAAAACCAAATCCAAAGACAACAAATGCAAAACTTTAATCCTAATAATCAACAATTTAATCAGAGTTTTGGACCACAACACGTGCCAAACCAACAACCTAGGAGTTATAATCCCAACCCGTATTGTGGTTTCCACAAAATTTGAGGCCATGACACTAGGACTTGCTACAATTACAATAATTTCATGCAACGTTTTCCAGAAGAACAAAGACAACTCTTCATAGATATGTTCTTAACAGATTCTATGACACCTATGCCAAATACTTTCATAGGGGTAGTCTCCCCTCAAAACACACCTCTTAAGATCTTCAATGATCCACTTCCAAATCACAATAACAATAATAAATTAAATCCAAATGGGATGAACAAAGGTGTAATGATAGGAAATAACGATCATGAAGCCTCAACTTCACTAAATCCACCTGTCACACCACAATTAGGAAATCAGCCACGAACCAAGATAGTTGGTCTAGTGGAGTTAGATACTGAGTTGCACATAGAAGCCATAACAAGAACATGAGAATATTCTTCTCAACCAAATCCAATCTATCCACTAGAACCAGATAACATTCAACAAACATTGGTAAAACCCGTGGGTGCTTATGATTTAATTAATGACTTAACAAAGACCTTCTCTCACATCTCCTTTTTGGACTTGTTGAAAAACTCTCTTGCCCATAGGGCTGCTCTTTTAGAAGCATTGGGTCTTGGTCATTTAATTAACATCACCCCACCTCCTGAAACACAAGTAATCCAATATAATTTGATATCCACCCTCCAAGGAAGCCAGATAGGGATACCGAGTTTATATTCGACATAAAATAAATGCCAAAAAATGCTGAAATTACACGCAGAGGTGATCCAGCCTTGCATTTATAGGTGTGTGTTTACAATAATTATGTTAAACGCACAATGGTTGACGATGGGGAAGTAGTTAATATTATCCCCTTCTCTTTCCTTCAAAAGCTAGGATATGGAGAAACAAACTATTCCACAACAAGAAATACGCTAAGAGGTTATGATAGCCTTAAAGCTACTTTAACTCGGGACTATAATACTACCAATCACCTTAGGACCCAAGACCATCCTCACCAAGTTTTATATCATAGATTAGGAAACAAACTATAATATGATCCTCGGTTGACCATGGATACATCGCATGAAAGCAATCCCTTCTATGTTATTCCAGGAAATAATATTTTTACAGCTAGGAAAGATATTCATAGCAAAAGGTGACCCAAAACCATTCGATATACACCTAGCAAACCTGAAGAAAAGACCAGGAATTCACTCTGAGTTTGAACTCCCAAAAAACCAACTTAACAAACCAATTGACTCAAAACTGGACGAAAAATTAATACCTATAATAGAATTGGAAATTACAAACCTACTCAAGGGCATCCCATCCCTCAAGGATGAAGCTAACGTTGTAGAAATAGTATCATTACGAACTACTACCAAAATTGTCAAGTTACTGGAACAAGATCTACTAATTTTCCTACCATTTGATTCCACAGGTATGGGATGTACCCTAGGAATTGGTTCTCTTCCAGCAGAGGAAATTTGCATGGTAGAAGTAATCAAAACAACGAAGAAAGAGATGTAAAGAATGTCCCAGGATCCATCTTTCCTAGTAAGTATTGGACTCTCCACTTCGATGGAGCTAGATGTATCTATAGAGCCGGGGTAGGTGTGATCTTTACTTCTCCTGAGGGAAAGATCTTACTTTTTATTTTAATTTAAATTTGAATGTACAAAAACAAGTCTTGAGTACAAAGGCCTCCTCCTTGGCCTCATCATAGCCAAAAGGATCAGTATTAATGACATCAGAGTGTTAGGAGACTGACACTCAATTGCAAACCAAGTCTTTGAAGTATATGAGACTAGAGCTGAGAACTTACAGCTCTATAAAATAGTGGTATTAGATCTAAGAAAAGGATTTGACTTCATATCCATTGAGGCAATCCCATGAGAACAGAACCTTCTCACATATTCAATAGCAACCTCAGCTTCACGTTTTACCCAAAGTAATGAGTTCGAAGATACAATTTTCAAGGTATCACTTCGTACTGAACCATTGGTTAAGAAAATATCAACGAACCCTCTTCTAGCACATACAGTTGAGAATGAATCTCCTATATTACATCATGTTGATAGTGATAAAGTCACTCTTGAATATCTAAATGCCTTTGTAGAGATACACCTTACTCACCCTATAGTTGATCTTTCCCTAATCCCACACTCCTCTTCCTGCTTTGGAAATCCAACAGTAGAGTATCCTCCATAGAAGGATCTCGATGTCTATGAGATACAAAATGGAGAAATATTGGAACTACCTCCAGCCCCACCTAAATTTGAAGAAGGTAACACTTCTTTGATAGAAGAAACCATTGACATAAACATTGGAACAGAGGAAGAACCAAGAATTTTGAAGTTGGGATCCTCGCTAACTCCGGAAGAAATAGAAATACACACCCAAATCCTCAAAGAACATCAAAAGGATTTTACATTTAATTATAAATAAATGACAGGTATCGCACCACAAGTTGTGGTACATAATCTTGTCACTAAACCAGATGCGAAGCCAATTAAATAGAAGTCAAGACCAATGAAGCCAAAAGTGGCTCTCATGGTAAAAGAGGAAGTAGTGAAACTTCTCCAGGTAGGATTCATCAAGCCTGTTGACTATTCATAATGGGTGTCTAATATCATTCCCGTCCTCAAAAAGAATGGGAAGATATGCATTTGTATAGATTTTAGGATATTAACAAAGCTTGTCCCAAGGATGATTTCCCATTACCATCCATTGACATTATCATTGATGCAACAGCTGGATTTGAACTATTATCCCTCATGGATGGGTTCTTAAGGTACAATCAAATTAAAATATATGAACAAGATCAAGCCAAAACCACATTTATAACTCCTTGGGGAACTTATTGTTATACTGTCATGCCATTTGGTCTTAAGAATGCCGGTGCTACGTATCAGCGAGCAATGACTTATATATTCCATGATCTTATCCATAAAATTTTGGAATCATATGTGGATGACTTGTTAGCCAAGTCCAATAAATGTTGTGATCATCTAGAGGTGCTCCGTATCATCCTCTCACGACTAAGTATGGTGTCACATTAAACCTAGAGAAGTGCGTTTTCACTGTAATAGGAGGCAAACTTCTAGGATACATTATATCTTCATGAGGGATTGATGTTGATCCAGCCAAAATATGGGTTGTTCTTGAGATGATCCCACCTTCAGATGAGTCTGGAATCAGGTCATTTCTTGGGAAACTTGGTGCAATCCGAAGTTTCATCCCAGATTTAAGCTTTGTCATTCATCCAATCAACAATCTACTCAAGAAAGATTATAGTATCAATTGGACTGGAGACTATAATGAGGCTTTTGAAGCAGTTAAGTATTTTTTGTTGTTGCCACCCATGCTAATGCCTCCTAAGCTAGACCACCCTTTGATTATATACTCTTGAGCTACTCATGTCTTCTGGCCTGCATGCTGGCTCAAGAAGATGATGATAAATGAGAACGCGTGATCTATTTCATTAGCCAAATGTTGCTTGATTATGAAACACATTACACATAGGAAGAGAGAGAATGCCTTGCCATAATTTTTGCAACAAAACATTTGAGACATTAAATGTTAAACCAGGAAACAAGGGTCATTTTAAAGACATACCATTTACAAACATTTCTCACACAAGGATCTTTATCTAAAAAAGTTGGTCATTTCATAACCCTAATGGGAGAATTTGAGTTAACATTCATAAACCAAAAATCCGTTAAAGGACAAATCATTGCAGACTAGTTAGCTAAAAATCCACTAGATGGGGGTGAGCTGGTAGATCTAGACTTTCCCAATGAGTGTATATACTTTGTTGAAACTAGAGCCCCCATTTCTACATGTCCCTGGTATACTGATATCATCAATTTTATCATGGACCATACATACCTAGAAAGTGTCACATCATAACAAAGAAGGTGGTTACGCATTATCACCACTAAATATGTTGTTTTAGAACAAGTGCTCTATCGTAGAGATTTCGATGACTTGCTTCTAAGATGCGTTGACATAGAAGAATCCAAGAGGATTCTTCATGAATCCCACGGTGGGATATGTGGGGGCCACTTCGGTGGTCATGTCACCACTCACAAAATACAGTGGATGGGCTATTTTTGGCCCATTCTCGAACATGATGCAATGGAATTTGTATGTAAGTGTCACAAATGTTAAGAATTTTCTCATAGGATTCACATGCCAGCATAATCCCTACAACCAATAGTGACTCCGTGGCCCTTCTCCACTTGGGGTATGGACTTAATAGGGAAATTCTCTCCCTCATCAACCGATGACCTTAATTTTATAATCACAACTATGGAATATTTTACCAAATGGGTGGAGGCCATGCCTCTCACCACCGTACCAGGTTTAGTGATTGCCAAATTCATTTTTAACCAAATTATCTATAGGTATGGTGTCCCACAAGTCATTATCTTAGATAATGGAATGTCCTTTAAAAATGATGAGGTTTATGATTTATGTAGAAATTTCAAGATAAACCATCACACGGCCTCTCTTTACTACCCTCAAGCCAATGGGCAGGCTGAAGCGACAAACAAAACGTTGAAATCTATTCTCCTCAAAACGATAAAAGAAAACAAATGAGATTGGCATTTAAAATTATATCGGCCTTGTGGGCCCACCAAACCTCAACAAGAACACCAACAGGAGTAACTCCTTTCTCACTGGTATTCGGAGCAGAAGCAGTTCTCCCACTTGAGGTTGAAATACCCAGTCTCCGCATCTCATTACAAGGGATTATAGATGAAGAAGCTTATAGGGAGGCACGCCTCTCCCAAATAGAAAGCCTAGATGAGGCCAGATTAAACACCGAACAATGACATAGAGCCTATGTTGATCGGATGTGCCGGTAGTATAACAAAAAAGTCTATGAGTGAGAAATATATGAAGGAGATCTAGTTATAAGACTAGACAGCCAAATTGATAAGAAAACCGGCGAAGGAAGAAAGTTTCAGCCCAAATGGTTGGGCCCATATCGAGTCATGAAGGACTATGGAAATGGTGCATATCTCTTGTGCACACTAGAAGTGAGGAATTTTGAGAAAATATCAATTCCTTGCACCTTAAGTAGTTTTACGCATAAAACATCAAAGTCATTGCTAGTACATTATAGCTACCTACATTGCATTAGTCTTTTAGCTGCTTCATTCTGTCCATCTCGTAAAAATGATAGTTCAGGAGCTTACTCTTAAAAAAACTGTTACAAATTTATGAAGATATTGGCAAAAATATTCATATCACATCTCTTCAAACATCATCAAATATTTTCAAATCTTCTCATCAATTTCGATAGAAAAACATTGATGGAAACCATACCAAGACCTGCATACTTGGCTTTGCTCTTTCTTTCTACTAGGTAAAGTTGTCCTTGCCTATGGTCTATTCTGGAAGCTTCTTGGTGTCACATCTATCCCTCTTAAAATCTCTTGGAACAAAAGGATATCCCAAAGTCATGGATCAGAAATGTCAAAATCAAAAGCACCAAGAAAATAAAATATTTTATTGTACACACTGCTTTGCCCCATTAACCTTTGATGATAATCCCACATCTCTTACCGGTGATGTGAGGTTAGTAAAGGAAAGAAGTGCCCTTACTCACCTATACCTTGCCTTTGGTGACAAACCCATGCTTCTTACTAGTAGCGTGAGGCGGGTGTGGGGGGTCTAGTCACATAAACTAAAAAATCTTGGTATGCTAAGAAACACAAGTCAAATTTTGTTAAGAAAAAGCAAATATCCAAATTCCAAGGAGATCAAATCCTCAAAACCAGATTTTGTCAACCAGGTTGCCATTTATGAATCTAAGTCTAGATAAATTGAAAAGTAAGTGGCCTTCTAAGCTTGGTAGTAGTTATGAGTAGGGTAGGTGTGTAGGTCCAAATTTGGTTCTTGTTCTTGGTTTGTCTGTCTCTCATCATTCCGTTTAATCAAACTCATACAACTTGTGCCCTTCCTAATTCTTGGTGTTGAGCCCTCGCATCTTACTAGTTGCGTGGATTTGGGATTGGGGCAAGTTCATCTCTTTATCACTATGCATTCATCACATTCTGCCAATATAAGGATTCATAAACATTTCCTAAAGAGTTCAAAATTTTAGTACTACCATATGTTAGTATCATCTCATATCAACACTGCAAAAAACATATAAAGTAAAACATTCTATTTACTATCATTTGTTGTCCATTGCATACATTCTGGAAACATGAAAAGTAAATATTCTAAAATTTCTAACACATTTAGAAAATGAGTCAAAAAATGAGTCAAAAAATTCAAAATACCAATATTTTAGATCCAAAGAGATATATATATATAATCAGGTTTCATGTACAATGCCATCATGCACTAGGCATGGTAAAAACACTCAATGAGCTCGAAAAGTACAAAAATACTAGTATAAACAACCTAAAAAGGTCACTACAAAAAGAGCCAAGTGGCCTCTCAATCCCTATGGGATCCCTTAGAAGGCACATGATCACGTCTAGGAATCCGGCTATGCCGATGCTCTGAGTGCATTGAGGGCTCGCGGTCCTGAGCAGTAGTTGTAGCCTCACTATGAGAGTGGCTCCTCCTCATTAGGCACTCTACAGTCCTATAACTGAATAACTCGGTATGGAGAGAGGTCACCATCTTGGCCACATGCCAGACAGGGGCAAAAACATCGGTATGCTTGCCAGCTGCTGAAGGCTCCCCTGCATCCATGGATAGCTCAGCACAAGTCTTCTTCATGGGGAGCATCAGGGTATCAGTACATACCCGGCGAATCAAGTCTCACCACTCATCAGCAGTCTCTACAAGAAAAGGAGAAAACAAATTAGAAAATGATCAAAAGTTAAAACCAAGGATGAACAAAAAAAGAGATAACAACTAAGGAAATCCTAGGTAAAAATAAATATCAAAAGAAGAGTGATAACTCAATCAGATTTCCGAGCCTCCAAGAAGGATCTCTAGGATCCACGCCTGCCACGGAGGCCACCGCTGACTGATGTCCTCCTCCTATGTCTGGGACAACATGGCATCCTACCATAGACTCGTCCTCTCCACCTAGATCTTGAGAAAATAACTCCTCTAAGACTAGAGTTACCCTCTCAGCCTGTAAGATCTCCTGAGTGTCATGCCACTCAGGATCATTATCCTCTTCCCCACCCGACTCACTAATCTCCATGTCCTCAATCTCCTCCTCCATCTCTCCCCCTGTGAAATCCTAAGACTCGGAGTCTATATCAATGGGGTCATCACTGCTATGGGTAGGACTGACGGTAATCCGAAGTAAAGGTGCATGAGGAGCACCGGCTCTCTCTCGAATGCGTACCACCCTCCTGGATGCAATAGGGATACCAAGAGTAATAATGGTCCAACCTAGGCCTCTAGGACCTCCCCTAGCTTCCCAAACTGATTTGAACACTGGCACCACTGGGGGAAGCATGTCAATGTAAGTAAGGCCAAACTGTTGAGGCACTCAATCAAAGGGGTATGTCTCTACCTTCCCCATCCTATCCACAAGCTACCATGTAGTAGAGCATGAAATCAAAGTGAAGGTATGCTCACCCCACAACCCTGCCATGGCTTGATAAAGTGTGGCCTCCATATCCTCAGTAGTCAGGGAAGTAACTGGCTGGTGGAGTGCTCTAAGCACCATCATCTCTATCCATCTAGCTTCCCTCACGGCCCCGGGATCTGCCACCTCTATGCCTCTCCCATAAGGGATGATGCGCTCATAGACCCAACTCATAACTAAGGTCATATGGCTCAGTGACTGTCCCTGTAATTGAACCACCCTGTATAAGTCATGATAGGTGGTCCCAATTATATCGGCTCCCCAAGCATAAATTTGACCATGTGCCTCAATCTGTGTGATGATGGGGGCCCAACAGTAGAGAAAAGTATCCCATCCCTTGTCTTTGATCAATCTCGAAGCAAGGATTCCCATAATAGCCTGATAGATCAGAGGGATGGGTAAGCCATGAATAGAATGGACCTTTACCCCCTTCTTTGAACCAGTGGAGATAACTGTGTCTCCCATATAGGTGGCCCACTGAGTCACCTGAGCTTTGGATACTGTTGTATCAAATGAAAGTCTCCTCCCAATAATTAGGACTCCCAAAATGTGGTAGACATCCTCTAGGGTGATAGTCCACTCACCCCTAACACCTAGAAATCGAAAGGTGTTCCAATCTACATCCCAATAAGAAAATAAGTCAAATAGTATGTGACTGGAAGGTGGAACGTGGGGGACCCGTGCGATCCTCAATATACCTGCCCTCTAAAGAGTATCCTGCTCAGCGTGAGAGAGAGCATCTAACACTACTGGAAGCCAATCACTCTCCCTCTCTTGGCTCCATCTAATGTACTCTTCCTTCTTCTGTAAAACACCCAAAAATACACAAAAAAGCAAGTTAGCATCAAGATTACATTGGAAAAATCATTAAAGCAAGTAAGAATACTAGAAATGCAAAAATAAACTTAAACTAGTGTTGTTTTGACACTCTGTAGAGAACCGCTACCCTGAGCAGGGCGGTGGTTCTGTAACCGCCACCTTAAAAGGTGGTGGTCCTATAACCACCACCTTGCTCAGGGTGGCGGTCCTATCTCGCGAATACAAACGGGTCGTATGCCCTAAAATGCTTAAAAATACAAAAAAATGACCATTTTAGCTAAAACAAAAGCCTACCCATTAGGTGCCCCCCTAAGAGACACATTTAAAACTGACATTTCTAAAAATACCCCCCCACGACAAAGTTTTCATCATTTTTATATTTTGGGTGCAAAAATGTTAAATCAAGAAGAACTAACCTGAGATCTCACGGGTCAAGGTTCTGCTCACGGAGGCATGATCGCTATCTTGATACGAATGTTTCAACTATACTCTCGTTGAAAACCATCACCATGGGTCCTAGAGCTCAAAAACTATCAAATCGACATGCACAAATGAATAGGAAAATGGTCCGATATATATATATATATATATATATATATATATATATATATATATATATATATATATATATATATATATAGTGTTTTGACTATATATATATAGTGTTTTGACTCATTTCGAATGCCCCTTTCGCAGGTTTAGAGTGCCAACGGAGGTAAGTTCTCATCCCCACGTAAATGGTAAGTCCTCATTTCATACTAATTTAGTATTTATTTTTCAATTTATTTTATCTATCTACACTTGAGTCCTCTTTCCATTTTGCAGGTAGCAGGAACTCGGATGGCAAAATTTCGACACATGGGCATGTCAGGTATAATTTCTAACTTCCCATTTTGGGACCGCCATACTCGGACCCACCATTTTACACCTCTTCATGGTTAAAACACTTCTCCAAGGGGGAAATATGTACGTACCCAAAATTATAGGGTATCGTACCACCAAAATGATGTCACACATGCCCCAATGATGATACAAGTCACCTCGTAAGGTGTTCGGATCTAGAGAAGCTCACGAAGTATATGTCAGCATCCCAAATACTTTATCCAAGTTCCTAGTGCTTTGTTTTATTCCTCTCGACTTCCTTTTCTAATATTTTTGTCCTTCGGATTTGACGGAACTCTGCTCGACAGGAGAGCGGCGGTCTCGTGACCACCGCCTGCTAGGGCGGCGATCTAGAATCGCCACCCCGCTTAGGCGGTGGTCCTTCACGCATTTTCCAGCACACTCCTTTGATTGTGACTTGCATAATTTTTCAACTTTCACAAGCTTTTCTTAACTTCCTTAGCTCGTATTAATGTTTTATGTTCCCTGGAATAGTGTTTCTTCATTATTTAATGGTAAAAGAGTTAAAATATGAATTACCTTTGGGTGAATGTGAAATCTATAAATAGCCAAACTTGTTTTCAATCAAATGGCCTCTTAACTTCTCATTTCCATTGTTTAAGTCTTTCAATTTCTTGTTTAGAGCTCATTTTGTTTTCATGTTTGCATCCATGCTAGTTTTCCTTTGCTGTTGGAAGCCATTCAATCTTCTTGATTTAGTCTTGTTCATTATTGTTCATACAAATTAGTTTAGAGTAGAATAGTGTCATTTTTAGATTGAATCGATTAGAGTTACAGTCGTGTTCTTCATGAGAAGATAGATTCTAAAATCTCTCGGTACACTTGTGTTGTATTCCCACAATAAAACCCACTAGGAATTGCATATGCTAAGCTCTGTCACTTGCGCTATCCCTCTCCTAATCAAATTTTATTCGGTCTATATCCAAAGCTACCATTGTTCAAAATACCTTTTGTGTTGATGCTAGCATATGCATGCTCTTCTGGACTCACGTGAACATGAAGGAATGAGGAGATCATTCTGAGGGGACAAAATCATACACCATTGGATTCGTCCTTTGTTATGCAAATTCTAGGTTTTATCTGTCAAAGTTTTAGTTAAAACATATCAAATAGAGTAGTGAAATATTTCATTTTAGTTAAGTTTCATTTTCAATATTGCCAGGGAAGCTATGGGGATTGATAGTTTCTAAGAAACTATGATTCATTCCTCACTTCTGAGGTAGGATCGAGAATCTTTCAATTAAGTTAATCAGCTATCTAGTTATTTAGGATAAACTCACAACTACACAGGCAAGTAGCTACACCGGGCTACCTTGCTTGTTTTAATTTTGTTATTAGATTAGTTGTTCTTTCAATTCTATTCAAAATCCTATCAAAAATACAAAAATAGAGGAATATATATATATATATGTGTGTGTGTGTGTGTGTGTGTGTGTGTGTGTTTTAAATATATCTTACATAATTAGTTTATTTCATTTCGGTTAGTCTTATATTGATCTTGTATGACAATCACGGGACCTAGGGAGCCCAAGGAATATGTTTTTGAGCCAATCATGCCTCAACCAAATATTATTGTAGAAATAACTGACATAGACCAAAATCTCAAAATTCAGGTCTTCGAACAACCATAGACCTACAAGAAATCAACACATAGTTAAGAGGATTAAACATAGAAGATGACAAAGCACACATGTTCTAGTCAAATCAGCCAAATTATAGACTACCTTGATAGATATCTGTATGACTATAGAAGTACCTGAAAGAGAGTAAACATTCAGTTGTGATCCACTATTCCCATAGCCAGATGCAGGAGACCTCCTCATTGATATAGACACTAGCTTACGTATCCAAGTTTCTAGAACACCTGTTAGGTACTCTGAGAAAATTGTGCAACTTCTAGTTCTAAACGTAGAGAATTTGAAAAGGCATACGACTATTGGATACTCGGAATCAGGGGTTGACTCTTCATATTACCATAGGAGGTCCATAACAACCATGAACTTACAGTGTGATCCACATGTCCCACAACCCAAAGGGTCTACAAATAAATCTAACGTTGATTATTTGGTTTGAAAAAATTAGTGCTTAGGTCTTATCCATTTCCACCAAACATTATCACACAACTATCACTATTAAACATAGCATCTAATCAAGCTAAAGATTTTTGGACTAGACCAGAGAATCATCCATAAGGCACCAAAAGATCCACTACACATTTAGCCATTCCATTTTCATGACCTTGTCAGGAGATATATACGAAGCACCCATAGGTCATCTTCCATGTATTCCACAAGCCATAGATCGGATCATGATAGAGATCAATATTGATTGGAGACTTCGAGCAGCTATCCTCACCAAACGATCTATCACACCGGTTCAGGTTAGGAGGGCTTTCTTTATCTTAGATTCATAGATCCTGCTATTACGTGTTAAAGACATAAGATTACCTAACTAGCTTATCTGCATCCCGCATGTAATCCATCCCCACTGGCTATCTTGGCATGACCTCGGGAGGTCGGGTGCGAGGAAGAGTTACTTGTAGATTCTCATGCTCACATGTCACTTTTCCATCGTAAAATGACCCTAGGAGTGAAGCATATTATGTTGTATCATGTTATACCTATTATTTTTCTTGATGTAGGGCTACTCCTTGTTGCATATTAAGGATGACCTACAAAAGAAGAGAAAAAGAGTAGTCAAACTCATGTATTATGAAAACTCTTGCAAAAGTATGTAAATGTGTGTAAAAAGTAGTAAAAGGAAAGTTTGCACCTAATCCATGAAGAGTGAAAAGGATATAAAATGTCTAGAACTATTGTAGAAGAGATTTTTTTAAGGAAATATCACACCAAGATTGATTTTTTTGGGTGATCTCATGCCAAGAATGAGTTTTTGGGTGATCTCATGCCGAGTGAGATTTTCTTGGGTGATCTCACACCATAGATGAAGAGTGTTGGGGAGATAGGTCTAGTGTTACTCTCCTTCCATGAATGCTTCCCAAATTTATACACCATTACAAATAGTGTGATTAGTTTTTAGTTACGAGTTGTACCATATTTAGTTTCGTATTTTTCTATGTAGAAAATGGAGAAAGAATGCATTCTTCTTGCTAGAGGATTTTTCTTGTACTATGAAAACTAATCTGTGAATTGATAAAAACTATGTTGATATGATAAAGTATTTGTATCTTTCCCTAGGAAATAGGTGTTGAGTGTGGAGCTTATTTGCTTCACAAGAAGATTCTTTTTACATGTTTCTAGTTTTGATAGTGACTGTCATCGGTTAAGAAGTGACTGACATTGGTCAGGAAGGGACTGACATCGGTCACCTATGGGACGATGCTTTATTCTTTAAACGAGAATTAGAATAAATAATTTGTTTTAAATATGAATTATTGATTGTAAAATCATATTTAGTTGCTTAGAATAGATATATATGCATGTATGCATTATATGAGGGTATGAGAGAAGAAAATAGCAATTGTTTGCATGTAAATTTTCTTGGTGAGAAAGAAAGAGTAGATGAGTGAGGGAAAAGCATTGAACATCCTGTGAGGTATTGTGAAGACAATATATCTTCATTATATTTCCTTTGTAAATCACTAAATAATATTATTGGTCATTTCTTGGTGGACGTAGCCCACACTAGGTGAACCATGTTAAATATGGTGTTATTTTTCTCTTGTTTATTTTATCTTCTAGCTTATTTATGCATTCATTTCTTGTATGTTTTATCCAATTATATATTTGTGCAACATTGTTATATGGTTTAACCACAACAACTAGTATCAGAGGTCTTTTGTTTGGAGGTTTTGTGTGTTGAAAGGATTTACTCATAGAGGGTTTTCTGATTAAGTGGGAGCAGAGTAATGAGAAGATAGTAAATACCGAGTAGAGAAATTTGACAGTCATAATTATCAACTATGGAAGATGCAGGTGGAGGATTATTTGTATCAAAAAGATCTATACTTATCGTTGGATGAGCATGGACAACCAACACAATGACTAATGAAAAATGGAAGGTTCTTGACAAAAAGGCTTTGGGATCTATAATATTGAGCTTGGAGGCATCAAGGGCTTCAAATTTTATAGATGCAAAAACCATGGTAGATTTGATGAAATATTTAGAAAATTTGTATGAAAATCCTAGTGTTTTGAACAAGGTTTATTTGATGAAATAATTATTTAATTCTAAGATGCAAAAAGATGGATCTATATGTAATCATTTGAATGATTTCCGGTCTATTGTGAATCAATTAAAATCGGTATAAATTTTGTTTGATGATGAAGTGAAAGCACTTTTATTCTTATGCTCTTTGCCAGATAGTTGGGATAACTTGGTAATGGTTGTTAGTAATACAACAACTACTTCTAAAGGTTTGAAATTTGATGATGTGGTTAGTGTAATCCTTAATGAGGAAATATGTACAAAAATATCAGGAGAAGCATCATATGGAAAATCTTTAACTGTAGAAAGTAGAGGAAGATATAAGGAGATATTATTAAAGAGCAAGAAGAATGGGGGATCAAATTCAAGGCATGGAAAATCTAGATCTAGGTACAAATATTTACTTTGTTGGAACGTGTAAAAAGAGGAGACGTAAAGAAGGAGTGTTGGTATAAAGAAAACAAAGAGAATACATCAGAAAAAGGTAAGGAAAAATGTTGCAAGTGAGGTAGAGAAAGATACCCTTATTCTCTCCTTAGATTCTCGAGATTCTTTCCATGTTGCCCCTAATAAGGGTTATTTCAGAAATTATGTTCAAGGTGATTTTGGACAAGTTTATTTAGGAGATGATGAGCCATGCAATATTATTGGTAAAGGTGATGTTTATCTAAAGTTGCAGAATGAAAATCCATGGGTATTGAAAGATGTGAGGCATGTGTCAAGCCTCAAGAGAAATATAATATTTGCAGGGAAACTTGGTGAATCTGGATGTGTGGTTACATTCACAACCGATTCTTGGAAGGTTACCAAGGGATCCATTATTTTGGAAATAGGTAAGAAGGTAGGAACTTTATATTTTTCTACATGTGTTACTGATTCCTTTTCTGTGTTATCTACTACAGATTTAGATGTAACCATGTGGAATAATCGGCTAGGCCATATAAGTGAAAAAGGAATGCAAATCTTAAAGGCTAAGGGTAAGTTATCAGATTTGAAACAATTAGATCTTGAATTTTGTGAGCATTGCATATTTGGAAAGCAAAAGAGAGCAAGATTTCTCAAGGTTGTGTCAACAAAGAAGGAGAAGAAATTAGATCTTGTAAACTCAAATGTGTGGGGACAAGATCGGGTAGCTTCCATTGGACAATCCCAATATTATGTGACTTTCATTGATGATGCCATAAAGAAGGTATGGATTTATTTTATTAAACATAAATCTAATGTTTTTGAGACTTTTCAAAAGTGTAAAAACTTTGTAGAAAATGAAACAAACTTGAAATTTAAGTTCCTTAGATCTAACAATAGCGGTGAGTACTATAACAAGGCTTTCAATTTATTATTATTCGATACTATAATACGAAGAGAAATAATGGTTCCTAGAACTCCACAAGATAATGGAGTTGTAGAAAGAATGAATAGAAAAATCATTGAACATGCTAGAATCATGAGGATACATGCCGAATTGCCTTTGAAGTTTTGTGCAAAATAAGTGGATACAACAGTGTACTTGTTGAACTGTGGGCCTTAAACAACATTGGATGGTGGAATACCAGAAGGATCTTGGTCTGGAAAAGAGGTAAAAAAAATTTTTTTAGAGTTTTTGGCTCAGAAGCTTTTGTACATGTTGATAGAGAAATTAGGAGGAAGTTAGATGCTAAATATAATATATGTACTTTCATTAGTTATGGATCCGGTGATTTCAGATATTGATTTTGGAATTTATAAGTTATAATATTGTTAGAAGTCATGGCATTGATTGGAATAAAAAAATAATGTACATGGATTAGGTTTTGGTGCCTAAAAATGAACAGGTTAAGGATATTTTGAAGGAAAATCAACTTTCAGACCTAAAACAGACATCCATAGAAACCAACGTCAGTTCTACGGAAACCAATGGAGGTCAAGCTAACCGGAATTGGCAAAAAGGATCGGAGTTCGAGAATACAAACGGCTATAGGGCTGATGTCAGTAAGGTAACCGTAGTTGGTCAAAAAATAGAGGAACCATGGTAGGTTATAGAACCACGATCGGTTACAGGTGACCAGCTTTAGTCACTGACAACGATTGACATGAATGTGTAATAGGCACAAAATGAGCACCAGACACCCCAGATCTCAAAAGAATAAGGTCACAAAGAGTAAGTAGACCTCTAAAGATATTTTCACCGCCTTTTCTTATTTATTATTGACTGATAGTGGTGATCCAGAAAGATTTGATGAAGTAATGTAGGTAGATACCCACGAGCAGTGGGAGCATGGCATGGATGAGGATATGGACTCCTTAGAACAAAATCAGACATGGGATTTGGTCAAGTTTCCAGTAGGTAAGAAAAATCTACATAATAAATGGGTTTATAGGATCAAGGAAGAAGAGGGTGGAATAACAAGGTACAAGGAAAAGCTTTTGTTAAAGGGATTTATACAAAAGTTAGGTATTGAATTTGATGATATTTTTTCTCTTGTAGTTAAGATGATTTCTATTCGTATTATTCTAAGTTTGGTTGTAATAGAAGATTTCCATTTAGAACAACTTGATGTTAAGATGAATTTTCTTGATGGTGATTTGGAGGAAGAGATTTATATGCAGCAGCCTCTTGGTTATGAAGTCAAGGGTAAGGAGAAAATTGTGTGTAAATTGAAAAAGAGACTATATGGGCTAAAAAAATTCCAAGGAAATGGTATTTGAGATTTGACAATTTTATACATGAGAATGGTTATATGAGATGTGAATCGACCATTATGTTTATTTTAAGAAGCTTAAAAATGGGAGCTATGTTATTTTGTTACTGTATGTGGATGATAATTATATTGCAGGATCTAGTATACATGACATTGGGAAACTTAAATAAATGTTAGCTCAAACATTTGCAATGAAGGATTTGGGAGCCGCAAAGAAAATCCTTAGCATGAAAATTCACCGAGAGAGGAAAAACAAGAGGTTGTATTTGTCTCAGGAAGCTTATATCAATTAGGTGTTGGAAAGGTTTAACATGCAGAATTCAAAAAATGTTAGTACACATATGTTTGGAAACTTAAAATTGAGTTACATGACACATGTTCTCTATGCTTCAGCAGAGGAAGTCTTATGTATCTCATGGTTTGTACTAGACTAGACATTACGGGTAGTGGAAGTTGTGAGAAGGCTTATGGATAATCTAGGTAAAGAATATTGTAAAGTAGTCCAATAGATTCTCAAGTACTTGAGAGGTACATCCAACATAGATTTATGCTATAGAGGGTCGAGATACTTCTTTACGCATCTATGTTGATTCGATATGGCTAGAGATTTGGATGGCGGGAAGAGCACCGCTAGATATTTTTTCATAGTAGGTGGAATGACAGTTAGTTAAATTTTGAGATTGCAGAAGGTTGTGGCTTTGTATACTACAGAGGAAGAGTATGTTGCAGCTACATAAACTATAAAATAGATGATATGGATGAGTAGACTCATGGAAGAGTTGGGAAAGGATAAAAAGGATTGCAAATTATACAATGATAAGTCGAGTGCGATCCATCACGGAAAAGAATTCATCATTTTATTCAAGAATGAAACACATTCAATTGAGGTATCATTTCATACGAAAGTGTTGGAGGATGGGAAACTAAATTTAGAGAAAATCCATATGGATGAGAACCCTGTATATATGCTAACGAAGCCATTGGTAAGGGAGATGTTGGAGCTTCACTCCACTGTTTTTGGTCTTCAATTTGAGACTCAAGAGAAAGAAAGCGCCAAGGAAAAGGAAACAAGGATGGTGATGCACAATACAGTGCAAAAATTGATCTCCAAGTGGGAGATTGTTGATTGTGGAGCTTAATTGCTTCATAGGAAGCTTTCTTTTACATGTTTCTAGTTTTCATAGTAATTGGCATCGGTTAGGAGGTAATTGGCATCGGTTAAGAAGTGACCGGCATTAGTCAGGAAGGGACCAACATCTATCACCTATGGGACAAAGTGCTTTATTCTTTAAACAAGAATTAAAATAATTTTTTTTTTTAAAATATGATTTATTGATTGTAAAAGCACAGCTAGTTTCCTAGAATAGATATATATGCATGTATGCATTGTATGAGGGTATGAGAGAAGAAAATAACAATTTTTTGCATGTAACTTTTCTTGGTAAACAAGAAAGAGTAGCTCCGTGAGGGAAAAACATTGAATATCCTGTGAGGTGTTGTGAAGACATCAGATCTTCATTTTAGTTCCTCTGTGAAGAACTGAATAATATTATTAGCCATTTCTTGGTGGACGTAGCCCACACTGGGTGAACCATGTTAAATTTGATGTTATTTTTCTCTTATTTATTTTTTCTCGTCTTATTTCCACATTCATTACTTGTATGATTTATTTGATTATAGATCCGTGTAACATTATTCTATGGTTTAACCCCAACAACAAGCACTTAGTAAATTTCATAAGTACCGGGAACTAGTGTCTATAGTGGGTGTTGATGTCTATGCTTTGAACCGAGGACCCAAGTCATAGTTTAGGTCATTTCTATAATTGCATATTGTTATGTTCCTTTGTTAAATTCTATTTTGTTGTAGATCTGAGATATTGTATGGGGTGAATGATTTAGCCCATGTATGTCCCCCTCATTTGACGTGTACGCAACATCGTTAGGAGAATACGACTTAAAGAGAAGACCTAATGTTGATCTCGAACTATGTACCCTATAAGGGTAAGGGAATGTGCATGGTGGAAACCAAGGCACATCAAAACAAGATGGATAGATACATGTGTTAGTATAAAAAAAGAAGCAAGTGTTTCATATAAAATCATTCAAACAAGCAAATATGGATATAAAAGGGACCACAAAAAGAGGGTTTCTAGACATGGGACATCACTCACAATGTCACAAGACAATCAAGGTTGAAACATCCAAAAACATGTAGTGTTCATATAATACAAAGGGCATAGCCCACAAAAAATACCATACAATAGAAGATAAATGGCAAGAAAAGAGTAACAGACAACCATGGTAGCAAATAGTCCTTGTAAAGTAAATACTACACGTGAAGCACCCGTTAGCATGTTATAAAGACAAAAAAGTATGTCAAAGTGTGTATGTATCAATGGAACAAGTAGTGTGCTAGTAAAAATAGGAAGTAATATAAATGAACAATAACACATGTGATGTATAAGAGTAGAAATGTAGATGTCCCTAGGAGCCTTAATGGGACTGGTAAGAGGTACAATGCCAAGCATCATTGCTGTATGTAGAGATCTATAGGAAGTTTGTATTCACAACTAGGGAACATGTGAATGTGCATGTGTATATAGAAAAGTTAATGAAATATTGGATATCCATCTAACACAAGTATGTAAAGTGTATATGTAAGTATAAGCAAGTAAGTATAAGTGTAACCAAGATATGCACTATGTTGTGAGTGTGAATGGAATGGAATGCAAAGTGAATTTGATATGAGTAAGGTTTCCCCCAACAAATTAGTATGTGTATGAGATGAGGTTAATTTATAAATGACCCCACAACAATCAAGAATGAACTATAGAATAAGAGTAAGTCATCAGGAAATGGTTTGATAAATGTGATAGAAAGATGTAACATGAAGTGTAGAGCATAGATTGTAGAAGAGGTGAGGTTCATTGATGTAGTATGTTCTCAATAGTCAAGTGTGAACCTTAGCACAAGAGTGCATCATAGGGAAATGTTTTGAAAATTTACACTAGATAGAATAGAAAATGAAGTGTAGAGCATAAATTTTGAGTGATAAGAGGTTATTTTTCAGATTTAGACCCTCAATAGTTGAGTATGAACCATGGAGCTAGAGTGCATCATTGGGTAGTATGATGATAACAGTGTATTAAGTTGTGTAATGATGCTCAAAAATATGAAGTATGAAGCACATATCATATGGGTAGAAAGGATAGACACCTAATGATGTTAGAAGTGGGGATAAGTAAGCATGATGCCCCCTAAGTGTACGCATATGAGGAAGCTATCCAATGAAAGTGAAGGGTAAGTGTAGACACCTATAATTTGATCAAGAAATTTTAATACTTAAACTGCACTAATTCAGACAATTGACGAAACTTTGTCAAATAAACAACTCTTCTCCTCTCATTGGGTCAATTAATGACACCTTTCTAATTAGCCATGATCTTCACTCTCTTTTGGTCAATTGACAACAATTCATCAATAAACCATCATTTTCTCTTTATTCCCATTAATTAATTACATTTAGCTAATTAGTTAGACTTCTTATCACTCAAGATATCGATTAACGACCTTTCATTAATTATTGTTCGCTTATACTTAGGTTAATTAATTATTATTATCTAATTACGCTCACTACTCTAAATCAATAAAACCCCTTTTATTAGTTAAATTCCCCTCTTACATTCCCCAAATCATGTTAATTTTCATCTAAATACCCTCTAAATAGCTTCTATAAGCTTATACTTACCTATTAATTAATCAAATTTGATTAATTAGACCCTTTTCAACTCCCATAAAGTGCATATCCTTTATTAACCATGCATATCCTTTACATTTCCTCTTTGGGATTTATCCAACATCCATGAAATTGCTAGCCTTGCCCAAAAAGGAAAGCTATATAAGGAACCATCCTCCTTCCCTTTCTTCTTACACCTCATTTGCACTAGTGAAAACTATAGGCCTTTTTATTTGAGCCATTCTCCATTGTTGGAAATAGATTTTCCATATTACATTCATTCTCTCAAATTGAGTAGTATGGGAAGATCCAAAAATGGCCTTGTATCCATTTCTCGGTGAGATTTCATCCTCATTATTTAAGAAAACAACACCAATTTTGTTGTTATGTGATCTAATTAGGTTCATTATTTAGATAGCAATAAAAAAGAGTAGGAATGGCTTGGCATTTCATGGTTTTATCATGTTTATGCATTGTAGAATTTATTTTCCCTTAAGCTCTTATCTTGATGGTTATATAATAAATTTAGCTTAGCTTTTAGACTACTAGGTGTTAGTATATTTTAATTAGCTTTGCAAGTTTATTATGTTCACATTTGGCACACTTGGTGGGACATACTCCATTGTCCTTAGCATTTAATTTCAAGCTTTGTTAGTTTTGTCTCAATTTTGGCTAACCCTTATTATGCACATGTTAAATAACTTGAATTCCTTGATGTATTTTGTTAACTTTACATGTGTTGAGTCTCTCTTGTAGGTTTAAAGGAGATGGGTTGTTGTTAATTTTGGGCTAAGATGACAAAAATTTGACCTTTTGAGTTTGTCTATGTCAGATTCATGTACTTATGATGTCATTCTAGTACCCCACATTGGTGTTATGCTGCCCCGCACTAATGTCATAAACCATGCGATACTATTGGAAGGGCCACGCTAGTGTCCCTAGGGCCACACTACCATTATTCTGACCATACTATTGTGAATTTTTTTCCCATCAATTTATCCTTTGTCTCTCCCCCATGCTGGCATGACCGACCCCACCCATGTTACTGCTTCTTTGTCTACGCTCTTGTTAGTATGTGTTTCCAATCTGTCTTCTATCTCATAATCATGTATCTATCATTAGTGGCATGTATATGTCATTAGGGGTGCATATATGTATCTCTTCCCACACTGGTGTCATTTGGTCTACTATCAATCTTTTTTTTAATCGGACCACGTTCTTGTGTCGAGGGATGCATATTTGTCACTAGGGAAAGCTGTTATTACTTAGGGTGTGCTACTATTGAGAGAGACCCACATTTGTGTGTTATGTTTAATTCGGCTCTATTTTCAAGGTTTTGTAAATTTTGGTCTTTGATATTTCTAACACTTTGCAGGTTTTTATTGCTAACTTCTGTTTGCATGGTGTTTTGAATAATCTTTTTCTAACTTGTTTGATGATATTTAATGAATGTCATGTTTTCATATCTTAGGATAGAGTTGTGTATGATCTTCCCTTGCACCTTTTAGGTGATCTTGGGAATCAGAAACAACTCTAAGACTTCTTGCATTTACAAACACTTCATTAAATTCATGGTTAAGGGAATGAAGCATAATTGGTTAAAATGAGTTTCCTAGTCCTTTTAATTTACAAGATTTTCCATTTTCAATATAGTTTGGTTAGTTATTGTGTATGCTCTTCTCTTGTGTCTTAGGATGATCTTGAGAATAAAAACAACATTTAATCCTCTTTCATAATGTTTTAATCTTATGGAAAAATATTAACCTTCGTGTGCAAGACCAATACTCACTTGTCAAATAATCGGTATCTAAACCAATACTAATATAGTTTGTTTTAGGTTTCTAATAGTGTATAAAACCACATTAAGACAAAAGATTGAAAAACACACCATTATTCAAAACATTGTATTTGTAGGTTTAGATAAGAGCTACGGCTCATATGTTTTAAACTTGGGGAAGTGCCTTGACATAAGCCATAAAACTCATTATGAGGATTACCCCAAGAACCCCAAAGTAGTCCACACCTTGAGGGAACTGGTGGATGAAATGGGAAGTGCTTCACTTACCCACTTGACTAGTTGAAACCTTTGTGAGAAAAGCTTCATGTTACCCGTATGGGGCCTCATTCATTAATTTGATTGTGGGGTTATGGTCCACCTCTCTAGAAGCAATTCTAGATGTGTGTACCTCCTTTAGGTAAGAATTGGTGAGTGTTGTGGACAAAATCCTAGGAAACCATTTTTACACAGGGGCCAACCTTTCCTTTATCTAACGTGTTTCAAAGAGCTCTCACAAAGAAATAACTTTTTGGAGTAAAAACCTTGTTAATCGAACAAGGGGAGATTCCATTGAAGTTTGAGCCTAATGTTATTCATCACAAAATTTGTGAACTGTTACCTTTTCCTAGTTTTCCACTTGTCATAAGACAAGGTAAAACTCTTCCAAAGTTATGCCAAGTATTTTTCATCACCACTTGTTCTACTCCTTTATTTTCTTGTTTCCCTTTTGGGACAAAAGAAATCATCCATATGAATTGATACTCAATATTGTTTCCACCACTTTTACACCCGCTTACATCCTTCCTTATTATGAATGTGATAGTAAGCATTGAAAGTGTGTCAAGTACACCTTCACATCTTGTAGCATTTTCTTGATATCCACGTCAGGACATTTCATCATAGTTAGGATTTATTGATCACCTATATTCCTTTTAGTTTCTTTACCCGCATTGTACCAACACATTTTGATACTTACGTCTTATTTTCACAAACTTGATATAAGTGTTTAAACTGTGTTGTTACACTACTCACAAAGTATCAAATCCTTGATATAATTTGACCTAGTTTTCCTTCAGACATTACCTTGGATTTTTAAAAGTTTTGTTGTTACCTTGTTCGCATTGTACCAATATTAATTTGACGTTAATATCTTGCCTCTCCACAAAGTTAAATTAACATGTCCAAGTGGTGTTGTTGCATTGATCACATTGGTAACTTCCATTTTTCGAGGTTTAGGCCTTTTTGTTTCAAAACTTATTTTAGTATACCTTGATTAGAAGTCACTTCAACCCCTTGTTAATACTTATGCATTGTTTATTTTAAACTTGACTTAAGTGTTGAAATTGTGTTGATCATCTTGTGTCAACCTACCATTGAGACACATTTTACATAGGGAGTACTTTCTTATCGATTGGATTATTTTTCCGAACTTGCGTGATTGTTCCTTGTGACCTTTCATCTTGTAGTTTTTTTTCTTTGGAAAATACTTTAAGTATTTTATTCTTTGGTTCCTTATTCTTTGAACTCCATTCCTTGATTGTTTAACATTTGTAGAAACATTTTCAGAATATCATGTTGCTTGATTTTTCCTAGGGTCATTATAGTATTTGAACACATTTTTTAAACCTTAGCAAAAACATTTCCGGTCAAGAAACTTTTGAGACAATTTGAACATTGAGAAAGTCTCCTTTGCATCCATTATGTTGCTAAATTTTGATCAACAATTTTGACATTTACACTTGCAACTTGTTGTCCAAACCTTGTTGGATTGTCAAAATTATGTCATAAATATGTTTTTTTTCCTTAGATCCCCTTTAGAAAATCCTACAAGCACCCGCTATTTGTTCACAAAATGTCTAGTTTGTTTCCGTTATGCTACCCGAATTGACATGGAACTTCCTTCCATTTGATGGAGTTCAATCACACTATCTAGGTCTAATAGTTTAGACCCAACGATGCCAAGAATGACTAACTATCACATGGTTCCTCATACTTACTATAATATGGAACCTAGGTTTAGGAAATCCCATTAAAATATGCCCATCATGACTAAACCTCATTTGGTTCTTCATGCTAGAGAACCCGTTCAATTACCTCTTTCCCCACCTTCATCTCACATTCGGTGGCGTGATTTTGATGATTCTAATAAAAACTATTATTTTAATTCATCTCAATATTATGATAATTCTAATCCAAACTATTATTCTAATTCCTCTAAATATCCTAATAATTCTAATTTAAATTATTCTTATAATTCGATTTATGAGTCGTGGTCCTCCCTTTCTTTGTAGGACCCCCTTTATACATCACCTTAATGGTGTCTTCTTCTTTTGAAGATCCATGTGACTCCAAGTTCCTCAAATTAAATATCTGATTTGAATCTTGATTCATAGTCCTCCCTTTCTTCACAAGACCCCCTTTATCAGTCACATCGATGACATCTTCATCCTATGAAGATTTGTGTGACTCCAAGTTCCTCCAGTCAAACATATAATTCAACTCTTGAGTCGCGGTCCTCCTTTTCTTCATAGGAAACCCTTTATCAATCACCTCAATGATATCTTCCTCCATTGAATATTTGTGTGAATAAAAATTCCTCTAATCAATCATCCAATTCAACCCATACGTCACAATCCACTGACGTGATACATGATCCTCTTTGTCTACCTACACTATGCCATCTTCTAGGAAAACCAATACCAAGCCAATATAAATCCCCATCTTCTTCCACTTGTGAGACATCTAAATCCAAATTTAGTTAATCTCTTTATTCATCTTCTTCTATCAATCATCATCAAACATATTCTAAATCTTCCACACTTGTTGGACCTCTTTCTTCCAATCAACCTACTATGGTTGACCAACAATGACCCATACCAATCAATTTCTTTCAAAATGAAGAATCAATCAAAGAATTCATGGGGATACATGATTAAATTCCTTTAAAGGATTATGACCAAGGATTCTCTTTTTACCTTGATGTGTTTGTGTATTGTGGGGAAGGGGTTGATTCCTTTTGTTAGAAAACAGAGGAAGATCCTAAGATCATCAAAATTTATCCTCTTCTTGTTCTTCCATTTTCACCATCCCCATTACATGGAGAAAATCTTGGGTCTATCATTGATCCATGGCCCATCTTCTCATCACCGCATAATTCTTTACATATCACGATTCCTCAATCACAATCTCTCATTGGGTCACCTTTTAGGAGCCCTTCATCTCCTATATTTGGGCCACCTCCTAGTATCCCTTCATCTTCTATTTTTTCGTCACATCCGAGTAGCCCTTCATATTCTATTTGTGGTTCACCTCTGGATAGCCCTTCATCTTCTATTTATGGTACACATCCTAGTATCCCTTTATCCTAAATTCTTAGGCCATATCCTAGTAGCCCTTTATCCTCTATTCTTGGGCCACTTCCTAGTATTCCTTCATCTTCTATACTTGGGCCACATCTTTGTATCCCTCCATCTTCTATTAATGGGACACCTCTAGGTAATACTTAATCTTCCATCAATGGGAAACCTCCTGGTAGCCCATTTTCTTCTATGTTTGGGCCATATCCTATTATCCCTTCATCTTATATTTTTGGCTCACCTCATAGTATCCCATCCTCTTCAATTCTTGGACAATATCCTCTTCGTTCATCATATCATCATGTTATTAATGATTCTGGTAAGCCCACCATCATCTCTACCACTCCCATCATCAATCCTAAACATTTGATTTCTTATCCCACTTCTCGGGATCAGAAAAATCACACATTAGCTTATATGAAACCCAAATAGTTTCTTTATCAAGCTAAGATAAAAAATTCAAAGAGCTCCAAAGCTCCCAACAATTTAAACAACCTTAAAGTTAAAAATCAAATGTGATTCAAGAATCCACACCAATGCAACCATCAAAAATGGTGTAAAGTGCATAAACCTATGGATAGTGAACTCAAGCTCCCACATACAATATCTATGTTTCAAGATAAGTTGCACTCATTTATTGAGTATGAGCTCACTATGATCATTGAGATTGGAGATAATACAACTCTTGATAAGTAAACACTCCTATTCTCCCTTATCAAAGAAACCGCAAACATTGTTGTTGGATCTTATCACACTAAGTGATATTGTTGGTCATAATTTAAAAAATAAAAAATGAGAAAAACATTAAAATATTACCAAAAAATAAAGGTACAAAGATCAAACATTGCGATCAGGTATTTCATACACATGGATGTTATTTCTTTCCTTTATTTATATTCTTCTACAAACCACCAACCATTTTCATCCCTTTGGTGATATTTTGGTTAGTATATTCAAACTCCTTGTGCAAAATTTATCTCTACAGTATCCATTTAACCTTGGTATTTTATCACCTTGGTAAATTAAATAATGATTGACCTCTTAGAGATACTATCACTATCTACATCTAATAAACTTGTTGTAAAGAACTTTTGGGCATATTTTTTGACACTATCCTATGTCATCCTCATAATCACTTCCACATCCTTCCATAAATCCATCAGTGGTTCTTAAACCCTTTTCAAAACAATAGAGAGAGCTGAAATAAAAAGAATAAAAAATCAATCAAAACATAAAAATTCAAAATAAAATCAATATATAACTCTCTCTTGGGGCATTTCCAATATCTCTATTGGGGCTATGGATGCCTTGCTAGCAATAGATAAATGTTGCAACTAGAATAAAATACATCTCCTTCAGGGATATGGTTTCCTAGCTGGTAGTAGAGCAATGTACAACTCTCCTTCTACCCTCCATTGACAAATCACCTATCAAAATAAATCATTCCTACACATTGGCTAGTGTGTCTTCACTTTTTTCTATCAAATATTCCCTTAAAGAAGTAATTAATGTCCATGCACACACATTGGGTCGTGATGAGTAAATAGGATTAGTATGTTACTAGGTGTTATTTGGACCTTGTTCAAAATATTACTTAGTCCTTATTTTGAATCACGATTTATGTCTTTCGCTAATCACATTTTGATTATTAGGATTCTAGCTACATTTTCCATATCCTTCCATAACATTTACATTTTTCTTCTACTTTGTTTAGAACATCCATGTGTATAAGATTTCCTTTTTACCATGTTTATGGGAACCTTTATCCCCTTTTAATAAAATAATCTTTAACTTATTTTCTATCATATGTTTCTAGGTCAGCTTGTATTGGGGGCATGTTCTCTCCTTCTTAACACTTCATTACTTTGATTTCATCATCATGTTAAACCTATCCTTCATGGCCTTAATCTAACATATATTCTTTGTATATATGTGTAAATATTTTCCCTTGTATATTCTCATCTCTCCCTAGGGGCATCTTTGCATCTTCATTTTTCCTGTACATAGCTTCGGAAAGCTTTCAAAAAAACCTAAAAACCTCGTCAAAAATCATTAAAAACTCCAAAAAAATGGTATGATTCCAGAAAATCAAAAATTTGGTAAAATTTTCAAAAATCATAAAAGTTTGGTAAAATTCAAAAAATTAAAAAAAAATCAGTAACAAGCATGCACATAGCTGAAGCCTATGTCAAATGCATTATACTAAAACATTAAATTTTTTCCTAAAAACATATTTCTTTGATTATCTCTTGTTCTTGTGCATGATTTAGGATCATTTAGATCTACCCTCCATCAACAAAAGTTGGTTTTCTTGTTATATCTATCTTCCCTTGAACAAATGTGTTGCTTGGGGTAGTTTTATAGTGCATTATTTATTTTTCATAGGACTTCTACATCCTTTGTTTATTCACTTCACACGTATCCTTTCTTGGGGTGTCATTATTAACCCTTGTCATTAATTCACATAGGTTGAAATGGAAATTTGATAACAAAAACATTTGTGCAACCGTCTTGAATGTTGTTTGTTTGAGTATTTGAGTCTGTACTTGTTTCCCTTTTATGTTAGCTTGTGTACTTTCTTGTATTGCAGTATTTTTGTATGTTCCATTGAGTTAGTGTTTTAGCAAGGAATAAATTTTTGTATTATATATTTTAATGTTATTATACACTTTTTTTGTATGCTTGTATATATAATAAAGGGCCGATGACATAGATCATCAAGCAAAATGATGAAATAAAGTTGTTTTTGAGCTATGCAAGATGAAATCTATTTCCATTCCCTTCATCTTCATTTTTATCCATTTCTCTCTTTTTCTTCTTTCACACTTTTTCTTCTATATCACCTAGTGAAATGGGGATCACCTTCTATTCCCCCCTCCCCCCTTCATTTCTTCTATTTGTTTTCTTCATATTTTTGATCATTGATTGACCTCTTCAATCACCTCATCGACACTTAAGGGGCATCCTTCATTCTACTAACTTTTATTCTACCCCTTAAAAATTTACTTGTCTATTATGTTTTAAGTGGCATCGCTTATGCCACCCCAAAGAGGTTCAAATGTAGACACCTAAAATTTGATCAAGAAATTTTAATACTTAAATTGTACTAAGTCAGACAATTGATGACACTTCATCAAATAAACACCTCCTCTCCTCTCTTTTGGTAAATTAACAACACTTCATCAATAACCCATCATTTTCCCTTTATTCCCATTAATTAATTAAATTTCTCTAACTATGACTTAGGATCTTTGATTAACGAGCTTTCATTAATTAGTGTTTGCTTCTACTTAAGTAAATTAATTATTATTAATTAATTACACTCACTATTCTAAATAAATAAAACCCATTTTACTGGTTAAATTTCCCTCTTACATTCCCCAAATCATGTTAATTTTCCTATAAATCCCCTCTAAATAACTTCTATAAGCTTATTCTTACCTATTAATTAATCTCATTTGATTAATTAGACCTTTCTCAACTCCCATAAAGTTCACATCATTTACTAACCATGCATATCCTTTCCATTTCCTCTTTGGGATTTATCCCACATCCATCAAATTGCTATCCTTTCCCAAATAGGAAATCTATATAAGGAACCCTCCTCCTTCCCTTTCTTCTTACTCCTCATTTGCACTAGTGAAAACTATAGGCATTTTGATTCGAGCCATTAACCATTGTAAGAAATATATTCTCCATCTCACATCCATTCTCTCAAATTGAGTAGCATGGGAAGATCCAAAAACGACCTTGTATCCATTTCTTGGTGATATTCCATCCTCATTCTTGAGGCAAACAACACTAATTAGATTGTTAGGTGATCTAATTAGGTTCATTTTTTATATAGAAATCACAAAGAGTAGGAATAGCTTGGAATTTAATGGTTTTATCATGTTTATGCATTGTAGAAGTTATTTTCCCTTGATCTCTTATCTTGATGGTTCTATAGTAGATTTATCATAGCTTTTAGAATTCTAGGTGTTAGTCTATTTTTATTATCTTTCCAAGTTTATTATGTTCACAGTAAGGGTCCTCCACCTGATGTTTGAGGAGAAAAAGTTCTATGACCATGCTTGGAGATCAGAGATGTATGAAAGTGAAAATATATTGGTGAACGAGAATTATGTGCTAAAGAAGGTGGTAAAAAAGTATGTAGATGAGACCTAAGAGGTGATGAGAACCTATGTGAAGTAGACCTAGGAGGTGATAAGAACATATGTGAAGAGACTACCTAAATATGGGAATTAGGCTAAAAAAATGGACTAGACTGATGAAAATGAGTAGGTCATGTGCAAATGGGAGAACTAGGTGTAGAATGTGCCTTAGATTTGAGAGGCCCAGGGGGCCTAGATGTTGTAGCTAGTGAAAGGACATCCTCAAGAGGAGGCTGAGACAATAGAGTGGATGGTGGAAATCCTTTGAGAGTGACAACTTACTTATTGTAAATGAATTTGAGACATAATTGGGTCATGAAAAATATAGTCTAGCAGTGTGGAGCTAAGGAAGACCTAAGATCATGTCATAGCCTTCAAATAAATGTGTCATAGCGAACTACACAAAAATGGTGAGAGGATTAACTATAACTGGAATCTTGATGAATCCATAAGATTTTGGAATTGAATATGAAATTTGAGATAATGGAAATTTGATAGAATTAAGGAGTGCAATAGAGCATGCACTAATAGGAGCAGATAGATCAATCATGGTGTTATTGATAGTATTAGATCTTATCAAAGCATTAATATGTAGTGTATTAGAAGAGAATGTAGCATGATAATCATGATCATAGAATGTGATGAGTGGTAGAGATGCATCATTATGAGTAACTATAAAATCAAGATCCCCTAATGAAGGAGGAGGCATAACACGATATGTATGATTAGATGCATAATCAATAGCTTACTTGTTATGCTTGGGTAATAGATCATTAAATATTTTTATATTTTTTTCATCGTGACTTGGATGCCAAAATCTCAAGAGCTCGATTGGGTCATTGTCGATGATATCTTGAATGAGATGCCTGAGTTTAAAACATCAATCAGTTGAATTCCCAACACATTTATGGTAGTCACATATATCATTTTCATTATAATTGTGTCCTTTATGGTGATATGGATCCATATTTAGCGCCGGTGGAAGCGTGATAATATTTCTCTCAATAAGTTATGGTAGTAGCAGGTGCAGAGTAAAAGAAAATTTTGTAAATGTATGTTTTGGAGGTTTCCATTGAAGCTTTTCAAGAGTAGAAAAAACATTAACAATATATTGTTCTTCAGTGGGCTTAGGAGATGGCTTGAAAGTAGATTTTCTTTGGAACCAATTAGAAGATGAAGCCTAATTAGGATATTTAATCTTTCCCATAGATAAGATTTTTATTTCTTGTAACTTAAGAATATGGAATAATTTATATAATTATGGAGAGGTATCAAATATGAAACTCTTTTGTAATGGGGATAAAATACTTTAAACAAAAATATCTTAAAGTTCCTAGTCAGTGAGCACATTGGTCATCCTAGCTAGGATTTTCTTATATCATAACACATAATCCTCTAGATGCTCACTAGACCCTTGTTTAATTTGTGTAAGTTGAGCATAGGATATCTTAGAACCAATATTGATTAAAAAAGGAGTGAAAAAATCATTGATAAATGTGTGAATGATGTTACCGAATGAACAGGTATATCATAAAACAAACACATAGCATAATCTTGGAGGCTTATAGGAAAGAGCTTTTCTAGTAAAGTATAATCATCTACATAATCTAGACATGAAAAATGAAAATCTTGGAGATGTTCTTAAGGGTCAACATGGTCATTGAAGGTAGGAAGCTTAGGAGTGATGAATTTTGGAGGAAGTACATAAGTGAAAATGGAGGGTGCAAAAGGAGTATGAAGGACTAAGATAGAATCAAGAGATGGAGATGCACGAGAAGTAGCTATTTGAAGTTGAAAATTTTGAGTTTTTAGATCCTAATATAAAGAATTTAAATCATGAGTGTTTAAAGAAGAGTCAAGTTGTGCAATAGAAGCATTAGGTTAAATGATAGGAGTGGTAGTAGTGGGAATGAAAGTAGGAATATGAAGGGGTTGAGTGGAGGACATGAAATCCAAGGAAGAACCTAGAAGGGGTGTAGAAGTAGCATCTTGAGAGTTTTTAGAAGTAATCAAAGCATGGAGAATATGTGAAATATGCATAGGATTGTCACATAAAGCTTGAAAAAAATTGGTAAGATTGTCTAGTTGTTCTTGATCAAAATTGGGTCATAAGATTGCTCACTATCATATGTTTCAATATTTTCAAGAGGACATTTTGATATTTGGAAAATAAGCTATCAGATTCATCAAAATACCCTATGGGAATAAGGAGGGATCTCAATTTTCTAAAAATACCCAAACTGACCACTATGGGTAATGGGCATAAGAAGAAAACCCTAAAAAGAAGGTGGAATTCGAGTGATGGGTTCACCAAATGATTTTAAAAAAATGAATTTTGTATAAACCCTAATTATAGAGTAATACATGTAAACTATGATAAACATTATTGGGCCCCTAGAATATTGACTAAGTATGAAGATGTGTGGGTACGTGGGACCCCAGTTATAGAAGGGTCCACAAAGAAAACGAATGCAGGAGGAAGAGTTAAGGAGGTAGATGGTTCACGTGACACACGAAAGGAGGTTCGGGACTTAGCTGATTTAAGTAACAAAGGTAGAACACGTGAAAAGCGTGATCGGTTGTGCGCGGATAAGATGCCATCCTGGCAACAGGTGGCCCAGGAAAGAGCATGCTAGTGAAGGAATATTCTAGAAGACCATCATGAGATGGAGTGGAGAGCTCAGGCCTGAGGAAACATGCTTCGTTGAAGGACCACATTTGATACTTGGCAACAGATTTGAGGGCGCAGCAAGGAGAGTTGGTAGTGTAGGAAGGTGAAAAATACAAGTGCCTACTGACTGAGAAAAGAGGATGAAAAGATAGACATAAGAGGAGAAGATAGGAGGGATACACAGAAAGAAAGATAACATGGGTGAGGCTCTGCAGGGTTACTGCGAGTGGAACTTTGATGCAGAAAAGAATGTACTAAGCTTAGCATTGTAATTTATTTTTCTCTTTGGCATAGTTATACAAGCCTAGTGATGTGCATGACTATGGTCTACCCTCTATGGATCTTGTAATGAAACGATGAATATAATGAGGTTACCTATTGCAATTAGATATGAATATCAGTGGGTTTTATATATATGTCATTCATAGAAGTTCTCTTTCCTTTCATGCTATGAATGAATGGTTGTATCTCTCTTTTTGTTATAATATATGTTATGGAGTCTTTTAAAACAATTGGCCTGAAGAAAATACAAGGATCTGGAGGCTGTTATGATCCCTATGATTCTTGTATGTCTAAACTTCATTCCTAAAAAATCTTATAATACTCATAGATGAATTCTTCCCACTAGAACTCACATAAAAGAGAGACTCGACACCCGCGCGTGCCTCAAGTGAGTGCTCAACTTCTGTTGGGTGATAGGTTGGCACACATGGGATTCCTTCCTTTTATAGTGGGAGTAAAATTAACTACAAACATCTTCTAGATACAAGATGACACAAGAAAATAAGCTAACAAATATGAACCCTAAGTGCAAGAGAGAGAATAAAGGACTTAGATTATTTCACACTTTTCTTGGAACTATTATGGATTAGAAAATTGATGAATGTGAAGGGAAGTTTTTCACAAATATGCACATTTAATTTTGGAGTTGTGAGATATGCTTAGAATGGGGTGCCTGGACTGGGTCAAAGGAACTTAGGTGCTAGATTCTACTTTTGGGTGTCTGTGTCTACACATGAGCTCAAAACCTAATTTTTATGGTGTCGCAAGATGGTCGTCGATAGTCATTGTTGGTTTCCTATATGTCACACCTTGATTACAAAATTTTCCTGTAGCTCGCAAAAATTTGTTAATCTATAAAACCCTTAAAATACATCAAATACCAAAAATAAAACATGTAATATGGATAGTAAGAAGATCTGCCGATGATCACCCAACTGAGTGAACTTACAACCGAAAACCGCACTACATCTTAGACTCCATGTATTTCTTGTGTGTGTGATAAAATCATGTCCATAAATCCCATGTGCAAGTGCATGTGATAACAAGTGATAGCAAGATGTACCAATGTAAATAGATATGTGGATGGAAAAATGAACTTTCCCTTCCTTTAAAGTTTATACAGAAAATACAGTCCCTTGTCTCTTGAATAAATTCTAGATGGACGCCTTTGATGCTCTTAGATGCCTTTAGATATAGCCTAAAGTTATGATAATAAATGCTTAGAGTTTGGTCCTTTATTTTAGTCACATAACTTTATATCAATATGATTCCCTTGGTTGAATTTTGTAATTTAAAACTAGAAGGGTGACTGTACGCACCCAAAATTACATGTGCTACATTATTAGAAAACATTTACAAAAGTCCCCAATGATGATTCAAAATCCTTTCAAGAAGGTGTTTGAGATACAAAACCCATTTGTAGTGTATATTTGTAGCCTAGACATCCTTACTTAGCCTTTCCATGCTTTCTTCCAGCTTCCCTCTCATTTCTATGCATTTTTTGGCTTTAGTGACAGGACCACCTCCTAGGCTTGGGTGGCGGTTCTGGGATCATCTCCCTGGTTTGGGCAGCGGTCCTAGGACCTCCTCCTTGGCTTGGGTGGTAGTCTTAGGACTGCCTCCCAGGCTTGGGCGGTGGTCCTAGGACCACCTCCCTATACAAGGCAGCAGTCCTGAATGCTTTTTCAAGAACTCTTCATGCATGTTTTGACACATGATGCTTCACTTAACTCGACTTTTAGGGTGTGTTTGTGAACCAAATTTCCTAAAATAGTCTTGTTTGCATGGTATTCCTTCTCTCTTCTATTTTTAAATAGATTTAATTTGTTGGAACTCCTCCTTACTTTAGGCATGAAGTAACCTCCTAGCCTCCATTCCTATATATTCCATCCTTTTATTCATGCAAAGGGGGTTGAGAATTTTGTGTATCTTGTATTGTTGTGCTATCATAATCTTGCTAGGAATTGCATAGGCAAGCTCGGATCTCTAGTGTTATCTCTCTTCTACTTACATTACATCTAGATTGCTTCCAAGCTGCCATTTCTCAAGTGTCATCCTCTTGTTATTATTTGCATTCCCAATCCTTTGGACTCACGTGAACACTCACAGAATGAAAGGAAAGAACTGAGGGGACAGATAATGATACTACTAGATTTTCCAAGGTTCTTGGTTTTCCAAGTTGGAGTTGTGTTTTTGTTTTCTTTGTTTATCAAATTTTCAATTATGAATTTTTAGATTCAATTACATATCAAATAGGATAGAAATCAATCCTCTTTCATTTATAAGTTATTATTTAATTTCCAAGAGGGTTTAAATGTTTCATAACAAACTCTGATAACGGATATTCTTCTTCCTATCCATGTGGGTTTGAAGGAGAGAATATCTGTAGGAGGCTATCTACTTATCATAGATCATTTGGAAAATTTATTGTTTTAAGTTAGTTTAGTTTCCATACACTAAACACAGGTGAATAACCACACCAGGTTATCTCGCTTGTTTAGTTTTAGTGTAGAAGTAGATTTGATTATTTAGAATAGAAGTGAATGGTTGTTTGTGATTGTAATATTTTAGTAATATGATTTTTTTGATTAGTTTTCTTTGAAAAGTAGCATACATTTTTAATTTCATTCAGCTTACATGGACACTTTGAACTAGAGAAAAACTTAGATTCAAGTTAGGAAAACAAACCATAGGGAATTTATGCTACCCGTTCATAGCCTCTAAATACTCCCTTTGTCAACTCGGCTACCAGGAGATCACACTACCAAATCTTAGTCTCTGATCCTCATATAGTTAGCCACACACATTCAACATAGGCTTCTCTGACATGACCTCTGGGGGTTGAGTGCGGTTGAAGGTCAAGTGTTCATTTTTATATATGTTGCTATTACTTTGTTTTGAGTGTATGTGTTCCCAGAGATAGAGTATTAGTGCAGGTATATTTCTATATCCCCGCATAGATGGTAAGTCCTCTTGTCATTTTAATTTAGTGTTTATTTTTCAATATTTTATCTATCTGGACTTGAGTCTTCTATCTCACTTATAGGTAGTGGGAGTTTGGATGGTGATATTTTGACACACGGGAGTATCAGGTATAGCTTCTAACTCCCATTTCACGAACGCCATACTCAAAATTTATGTTTTATGCCTCATCATGGCTAAGACACTTCTCCAAGGGGGCAATATGTACATACCCAAAATTACATGTGCTACATTGTCAGAAAATGGTTACAAAAGTCCCTAATGATGATTCAAAATCCTTTCAATGAGGTGTTTAAGCTCCAAAACCCATTTTTAGTGTATATTTTTAGCCTAGACATCTTTACTTAGCCTTTCCACACTTTCTTCCATCTTCCCTCTCATTTTTGTGCTTTTTTTGGCTTTAGTGACAGGACCACCTCCCAGGCTTGGGTGGCAGTTCTAGGAATGCCTCCCTGGTTTGGGCGGCAGTCCTAGGACAACCTCCCCAGCTTGGGCGCCAGTCCTAGGACTACCTCCTAAGCTTGGGCGGTGGTCCTAGGACTTCCTCCCTACGTAGGGCAGTGGTCCTGAATGATTTTTCCATAACTCTTCATGCATGTTTTGACACATGACGATTCACTTAAATTGACTTTTAGGGTGCGTTTGTGAACTCCTCCTTCTTGCCTTGTGCACGAAGTAACATCATAGCCTCCATTCCTGTATATTTCATGCTTGTATTCAAGGAAAGGGGGATGAGAATTTTGTGTATATGGTATTGTTGTGCTTTGACATAATCCTCGCTAGAAATTGCATAGCCAATCTCGGATCTCTTATGATAAATCTCTTCTACTTGCATTGTGTCCACATTGCTTCCAAGCTGCCATTGCTCAAAATCCATCCTCTTGTTGTTATTCTTTGTGTTCCCAATCCTTTGGAATCACGTGAACACTCACAAAATGAAAGGAAATAATTGAGGGGAAAGATATTGATACTATCCGATTTACCAAGGTTCTTGGTCTTCCAGTTGGAGTTGTGTATTTGTTTGCTTTGTTTATTAAATTGTCAATTATGAATTGTTAATTTCAATTTCATATCAAATAGGGTAGAAATCAATCCTCTTTCACTTATAAATAATTAGTTAATTTCCAAGAGGGTTTAAATCTTTCATAGTAACCTCCAGTGATGGATCTTCTTCTTCCTATCCCTATGGGTTTAAAGGAGAGAATATCTATAGGAGGTTGTCTACATATCATAGATCATTTGGAAAAATTATTATTTTAAGTTAGTTTAGTTTCCATACACTCAACATAGGTGAATAACCACACTAGGTTATCTCGCTTGTTTATTTTTAACGTAGAAGTAGATTTGATTATTTCGAATGGAAGTAAATGGTTGTATTTGATTGTAATATTTTAGTTTTATGATTTTTTTAGATTATTTTTCTTTCAGTAGTAGTATAGATTGTTAATTTTTTCAGCTTACATGGACACTTCAAACTACATCAAAAATTAGACTGAAGTTAAGAAAAAAAAACCATAGGGAATTTATGCTACCCATTTATAGCCTTTAAATCTTCCCTTTGTCAACACGAATACAAGGAGATCACACTGCCAAATCTTAGTCTTTGATCATCCTATAGATAGCCACACACATTCAACATAAGTTGCTTTGGAAGCGACCTCGGGGATCGAGTGCGGTTGAAGGTCACATGTTCATTTTCACGTCAGGTTAACTAGGGCAGCGGTCTTAGGTCCAAATCCTTGTGCAAGGTGAAAGTCTTGAACACTTTTTCCATAACTCTTCATGCATGTTTTGACACATGAATATTCACTTAACTCGACTTTTAGGGTGCGTTTGTGAACCAAATTGCTGAAAAAATAGTCTTTTTGCATGGTATTCCTTCTCTTTTCTATTTTTAAATAGATTTAATTGGTTGGAACTCCTCCTTCATTCCTTGTGCATGAAGTAACCTCCTAGAATCAATTCCTATATATTCCATGCTTGTATTCAAGCAAAGGGGGCTGAGAATTTTATGTATCTTGTATTGTTCTGCTACCATAATATTGCTAGGAATTGCATAGCCAAGCTCAATCTCTTGCATTATCTCTCTTCTACTTGCATTGCGTCCATATTTCTTCCAAGCTACCATTTCTCAAGCCCCATCCTCTTGTTGTCATTATTTTCATTCCCAATCCTTTGGACTCATGTGAACACTCACAAAATGAAAGGAAAGAACCAAGGGGATAGATATTGATACTACTAGATTTTCCAAGGTTCTTGCTCTTCCAGGTTTAAGTTGTGTATTTGTTTTCTTGTTTATCAAATTATCAATTATGAATTGTTAATTTCAATTGCATATAAAATATGGTAGAAATCAATCCTCTTTCATTTATAAGTAATTAGTCAATCTCCAAGAGGTTTTAAATATTTCATAGCAACCTCCAGTGATAGATCTTATTCTTCCTATCCCTATGGGTTTGAAGGAGAGAATATCTGTAGGAGGTTGTCTACATATCATAGATCGTTTGGAAAAATTATTGTTTTAAGTTAGTTTAGTTTCCATACACTCAGCACAGGTGAATAACCACACCGAGTTATCTCACTTGTTTAATTTCTAGTGTAGAAGTAGATTTGATTATTTAGAATAAAAGTGATTGAAGGCTATCCCTTCTACCTTGTTCCAGGAGATTAGATTCCTCCATTTGGGGAAGGTCTTCATTTCTCAAGGGGATCCTAAACCCTTTAATATACACTTAGAAAATATAAAGAAGAAGAAAGGAGTCCATACAAAGTATGAAGTTCCTGCGAATCAATTAAACAAACCACCTCCAATAAAGGAGTTGGTCCCGATCACCTCGACGCGTTCCAAAGGTTGAATTCATTGACCTAAAAATATTTGAGGTGGCAAAAATAGATAAGGGTAAATTAATATCTATAGAAACAGTGTCCACTAAAACCACAACGGAAATTATGAAACTCTTAGAGAGTGACGATTCGATATTTGTCCCGTTTGAGCCACAATGGATGGGTAGTCTTCTCAGTTTAGCATCTCTTCCCTCTAATGACCTAGGTCTAGGTGTAAACATAATAGAATTGAAAAATGAAGAAGGGAATTTTGAGATTAAAATGATGCCCATCAAAACTATCTTTAAGGGTTGTTCTATTGTAAACCCCTAAATCAACCCATGTGTGTCTGAAACTAAGATTTCCATATCCATGGGGCAAGACGTCATCATTCAGTAGGAGTCGTAATTAAACACAATGCTCTACATAGGAGACAAGGGCAAGAAGCATAGTCATGCTCACCCACACACCATGTCTCAAGAACATGAAAAAGATGTGCATGAACGCCTCTTTCAGACAAAAGATTTTAATGACTGGACATATACAATTATAAGAAAGGGTTGTAAGTTTAAACCTAAAATGGTAGGCCCTTGTCAAGAGAACAATTTTTTTGAAGATAATGGTTCTTTGCTCTATACTTTTAGGGGTAAAGAAGTTGATATTCGTCAACTTTATTCACCTTAGACATCATGACATGTAGTTTCACTGACATTCACATATGTACATCTGCACTGCATTTTCATCTTCCATTTCATTTTGTAAAATTTTTGATCAAGGGACTTATTATTATAACAACTCCTAAAAACTTCTGAAAAACATTGGAAAAAATTCAAATCATATCTCTTCAAATTTTCATGGTATCATCAATTGTTTTCGAATCATTTCATCGATCCAAACAATATAAGACAAAGTTTTGACCATGATCATACCAAGGCCTACATACTTGGTTTTGTTTATAGTATCTTTCTATGCTAGGTGTCTTTTCCTATAGTCTATTCTAGAAGCTTCATGGTGTCACATCTATCCCGTGAAAATATATTTGGAAATAAGAACATACAAAATATTTTGTCTAGATAAGTAAATCATATGCAAATCTTTAGAAAAATTTATTTTTACACATTTCTTTACCCTACCAAACTTCGGTGTTGATCTTGTGTCTCTTACTAGTGATGTAAGGTTGGGAAAGGAGGAAAATGCCCTTACACACCTATTCCTTGTCCTTGGTGATGAACCCATGCTTCCTCCTGATAGCATGGGGCAAGGTGTGGGGGGTCTCATTGATAAACTTGAAAATTACAAATAATTCACTCAAAAATTTTGAGTTCCTAATTCAAAAACAAAGTGAGTTAGATGTCCAAAGTTCCAAAAGAGTTTAAAACCTCAAAACCATATTTTTTCAACCAAGTGGCCATCTACCAATCTAAGTCTAGATAAAATGGAAAGTAATTCACATTCTAAACTATGAAGTAACTTGAGTAGAGTAAGGTTTTATCATCTCAATTTGGTTCTTCCAAACCTTTTTCTTTCTCTCATCACTACCATTTAATATTTTTTCATAACTTGTGCCCTTTCTGACCCTTGGTGTTGAGCCCTCGCATCCTACTAGTTGCGTGGGGTCAGGAGTGGGGAAAGTACATCTTCTTATCATATCATTTTATCACCACATTTTGCAAAGACAATATGAAGTATCAAATATTGCTTAAAGTAACTAAAGATTAGTATCACATTGTGCTCACATCATCATATATTAGCATTATAAAATAAAATAAAAAGAAATCATTCTGTTAGCATTCATGTCCACTGCATGCATTTTGAAAAGCATAGAAAATTAGAAATTCTAAACATCTAAGAGTACACATGTGAATCAAATCATCAATGTAAGCCAACTCTATGCAAGGAATAACTGAGCCAAAAAGAGATATATGTACATATCATGGTGTGTCATAGTTTTGTACAATTCCATTACACACTAGGTGTGGTCAAAACGCTCGCAATAAGCATGAAATACCAAAACAATCATATATGCTACACAAAATGGAGACTAAGAAATAAAGGCAATCTCCCTATCCACCTCTTTTAGGTCCCATGTGACTACTCTAGTTATGAATTTCTTAGGAGTTATTCTCAAAAGTATTGAAACATAAAAGGGCCAACCCTAATGCAAAATACCATCCCTAAATCCATTCCAATTCAACCATACTAAAAAAGGAAGAAATGATCACCATGGGCTTAGAGCTCAAAAATTAATAAGTCAGTATGTGTAAATGAATTTGAAAATTAGTTTACTTATATATATATATATATATATATATATATATATATATTCTTATTACTTCATTTTGAGTGTATGTGTTCACAGAGATGGAGTGTTGGCGCAGGTATATTTCTATATCCCCACACAGATGTTAATTCCTCTTGTCATTTTAATTTAGTGTTTATTTTTCAATATTTTATCTATCTACACTTATGTCTTCTTTTTCTCTTGCAGTAGTAGCAGCATTTTGGATGGCGAGATTTTGACACACTGTGTGTGTCGTATAGCTTCTAACTCCCCATTTTAGGAATTCCATACTCAGACTTTACATTTTATGCCTCTTCATGGCTAAGACGCTTCTTTAAGGGGGAAATATGTACGTACCCAAAATTACATGTCCTACATTGTCGGAAAACAATTACAAAAGTCCCCAATGATGATTCAAAATCCTTTCAAGAAGGTGTTTGAGCTCTAAAAACCATTTGGAATGTATATTTGTAGCCAATACATCCTTACTTATCCTTTCCATGGTTTCTTCCATCTTCCCTATCATTTCTGTGCATTTTTTGGCTTTAGTGACAGGACTGCCTCCCAGGCTTGGGCGGCAGTGCTGGGACCGCCTCCCTGGTTTAGACGACGATGTTAGGACTGCCTCCTTAGCTTGGGCGACAGTCTTAGGACTTCCTCCCTATGTAGGGTGGTAGTCCTGAATGCTTTTTCCAAAACTCTTCATGCATGTTTTGACACATGACGCTTCACTTAACTCAACTTTTAGGGTGCGTTTGTGAACCAAATTTCCTAAAAAAAATCTTGTTTTCATGGTATTCGTTCTCTATTCTATTTTTAAATAGGTTTAATTGGTTGGAACTCATCCTTCATGCCTTGTGCATGAAGTAACCTCCTAGCCTCCATTCCTAAATATTCCATGCTTATATTCAAGCAAAGGGGGCTGAGAATTTTGTGTATCTTCTATTGTTGTGCTACCATAATCTTGCTAGGAATTACATAGCTAATCTCAAATCTCTTGTGATATCTCTCTTCTACTTGCATTGCATCTAGATTGCTTCCAAGTTTCCATTTCTAAAATACCATCCTCTTGTTGTTATTCTTTGCATTCCCAATCCTTTGGAATCACTTCAACACTCATAGAATGAAAGGAAAGAGGCGAGGGGACGAATACGATACTTGGATTTTCCAAGGTTCTTGCTATTCCGGGTTGGAGTTGTGTATTTTTTTATTTGTTTATCAAGTTGGAAATTATGAATTGTTAATTTCAATTGCATATATAATAGGGTAGAAATCAATCTTCTTTCATTTATAAGTAATTAGTTAATTTCCAAGAGGGTTTAAATCTTTCATAGCAACCTCCAATGATGGATCTTCTTCTTCCTATCCTTATGGGTTTGAAGGACAAAATCTTTGTAGGAGGTTGTCTACATATCATAGATCATTTTGAAAAGTTACTGTTTTAAGTTATAACATGATCCTCGAGAGACCCTGGATTCATCGAATGATGGGTATCCCTTCTACCCTATTCCAGGAGATTAGATTCCTCTATTTAAGGAAGTTCTTCATTACTTAAGGGGATCCTAAGCCCTTTGATATACACTTAGAAAATATCAAGAAGAAGAAAGGAGTCCATACAAAGTATGAACTTCCTGCGAATCAATAAAACAAACCACCTCCAACAAAGGAGTTGGTCCTGGTCACCTCGGACATTCCAAAGGTTGAAGTCATTGACCTAAAAACATTTGAGGTTGCAAAAACAAATAAGGGTAAATAAATACCTGTAGAAACAGTGTCCACTAAAACCACAATAGAAATTATGAAAATATTAGACAGTGATGACCCAATATTTGTCCCGTTTGAGCCACAATGGATGGGTAGTCTTCTCGGTTTAGCATCTCTTCCTTCCGATGACCTAGGTCTAGGTCTAAACATGATAGAATTAATAAATAAATAAGGGAAATTTGATATTAAAATGATGCCCATCAAAACCATCTCTAAGGGTTGTTCTATTCTAAACCCCGGTTTCAACCCATGTGCATCTTAAACTAAGATTTCCATATCCATGGGGCAAGGCCTCATCATTCAACAAGAGTCAAAATTAAACACAATGCTCTACATAGGAGACGAGGCGAAGTAGGATAGTCATGCTCACCCACACACCATGTCTCAAGAACATGACAAAGAGGTACAAGAATGCCTCTTTAAGAAAAATTATTTTAATGACTAGAAATATACACTTCTAAACAAGGATTGTAAGTTTTAACATAGAATGATAGGCCCTTTTCAAGAGAACGGAAAATTTGAAGATAATGGTTCTCCGCTGTGTACTTTTAGGGGTGAAGAATTTGATATTCAACAACTTTCTTCACCTTAGACATCATGACATGTAGTTTCACTTACATTCCCATATGTACATCTCGCACCGCATTTTCATCTTCCATTTCATTTTGTAAAATTTGTGATCAAGGGACTTATTCTTATAACAACTCCTAAAAACTTCTCAAAATTATTAGCAAAACATTCAAATCATATCTCTTCAAATTTTAATGGTATCATAAATTGTTTTCAAATCATTTCATCGATCCAAACAATACAAGACACAGTTTTGATCGTGATCATACCAAGGCCTACATACTTGCGTATTCTTATTGTCTCTTTCTAGGTTAGGTGTATTTTCCTATAGTCTATTCTAGAAGCTTCAAGGTGTCACATCTATCCCATGAAAATACATTTGGAAATAAGAACATACTAAACATTTTGTCTAGATAAGTAAGTCAAATGAAAATCTACAAAAAAATTTATTTTACACATTTCTTTGTCGTACCAACCTTCGATGTTGAGCTGCGTCTCTTACTAGTGAGGTAAGGTTGGCAAAGGAGAGAAATTCCCTTACTCACCTATTACTTTTCCTTGGTGATGAGCCCATGCTTCCTCCTGGTAGCATGGGGCAAGGAGTAGGGGGTCTCGTTGATAAAATTGAAAGTTACAAATAATTCACTCAAAAATTTTGAGTTCCTAAGTCAAAAAGAAAGTGAGTTAGATGTCCAAATTTTCAAAAGAGTTTAAAACCTCAAAAATAGATTTTGTCAACCAAGTGACCATCTACAGATCTAAGTCTAGATAAAATGGAAACTAAATCTAAGTCTAGATAAAATGGAAACTAATTCACATTCTAAACTATGAAGTAACTTGAGTAGAGTAAGGTTATAGTATCTCAATTTGGTTCTGCCAAACCTTTGTCTTTCTCTCATCACTACCATTCAATAATTTTTCATAAGTTGTGCCCTTTTTGACCCTTGGTTTTGAGCCCTCACATACTACTAGTTGTGTGGGGTCAAGAGTGGGGAAAGTACATCTTCTTATCATATCATTTTTTCACCACGTTTTGCAAAGACAATATGAAGTATCAAAGATTGCTTAAAGAAACTAAAGATCAACATCACATTTTTTTGCATCATCATATATCAGCATTATAAAATACAAAAAAAAGAAATCATTCTGTTAGCGTTCATGTCCATTGCATGCATTTTAAAAATACAAGAAAATTAGAAATTCTAAACATCCAAGAGTACACACATGAATCAAATCAGCAATGTAAGCTAACTCTATGCAAGAAATAACCAAGCCAAAAAAATAGATACCTATACATATCATTATGTGTCATATATTTTTTCAATTCCATCACACACTAGGTGTAGTCAAAACACTTGCAGTAAGCATGAAATACCAAAAAAATCATATATGCTGCACAAAATGGAGTCTAAACAATAAAGGCACCATGCCTATCCACTTATTTTAAGACCCGTGTGACTACTCTAGTTACAAATTTCTTAGAATTTATTCTCAAAAGTATTGAAATAGAAAATAGCCAATCCTAATGCAAAATACCATCCCCAAATCCATTCCAATTCAATGATACTAAAAATGAATAAACGATCACCGTGGGATCAGAGCTAAAAAATCACTAAGTTAGTATGTGTAAATGAATTTGAAAATGATTTTCCTTAGATATATATGTATGTGTGTGTTTTGTTATTACTTCGTTTTGAGTGTATGTGGTCACAAGGCTAGAGTGTTGGCGGAGGTATATTTCTAGAGTGCCACATAGATGGTAAGTCCTCTTGTCATTTTAATTTAGTGTTTATTTTTCAATAATTTATCTATCTATACTTGATTCTTCTTTTTCTCTTGCAGGTAGTGGGAGTTTGGATGATGAGATTTCGACACACGGGCATGTCAGGTATAGCTTCTAACTCCCCATTTTAGGAACACCATACTCAGAATCTATGTTTTATGCCTCTTCATGGATAAGACGCTTCTCCAAGGGGGCAATATGTATGCACCCAAAATTACATGTGCTACATTGTTAGAAAATGGTTACAAAAGTCCCCAATGATGATTCAAAATCCTTTCAAGAAGGTGTTTGAGATCCAAAACCCATTCGCAGTGTATATATGTAGCCTAGACATCCTTATTTAGCCTTTCCATGCTTTCTTCTAGCTTCCTCTCATTTCTGTGCATTTTTGGCTTTAGTAATAGGACCGCCTCTCACACTTGGGTGTCGGTTCTAGGACCACCTCCCTAGTTTGGGTAGCAGTCCTTCGACCGCCTCCCTTGCTTGGGTGGTGGTCCTAGTACCGCCTCCTTATGTAGGGTGGTGGTCCTAAAGGTTTTTTTCCAAAAATCTTCATGCATTTTTTGACACATGACGCTTCACTTAACTCGACTTTTAGGGTGCGTTTGTGAACCAAATTGCCTAAAAATAGTCTTGTTTGAATGGTATTCCTTCTCTATTATATTTTTAAATAGATTTAATTGGTTATAACTCCTCATTATTTCCTTGTTCATAAATTAACCTCCTAGCCTCCATTCCTATATATTCCATGCTTGTATTCAAGAAAAGGGGCTGAGAATTTTGTGTATCTTGTATTGTTGTGCTGCCATAATCTTGATAGGAATTACATAGCCAAACTCAGATCTCTTGTGTTATCTCTCTTTTACTTGTATTGCATCCAGATTGCTTCTAAGATGCCATTGCTCAAGTGCCATCCTCTTGTTGTTATTCTTTGCATTCCCAATCCTTTGGACTCAGTGAATAGTCATAGAATAAAAGGAAAGAACTGAGGGGACAAATACTAATAGTACTAGATTTCCCAAGGTTCTTACTCTTCCAGGTTGGAGTTGTGTATTTTTTTCTTTGTTTATCAAATTGTCAATTATGAATTGTTAATTTCAATATCATATCAAATAGGGTAGAAATCAATCCTCTTTCAATTATAAGTAATTATTTAATTTCCAAGAGGGTTTAAATATTTCATAGTAACCGCCTAATGATAGATCTATTCTTCCTATGCATGTGGGTTTGAAGGAGAGAATATATATAGGAGGTTGTCTACATATCATAGATCATTTGGAAAAGTTATTATTTTAAGTTAGTTTAGTTTCCATACACTCATCACGGGTGAATAACCAAACCGGGTTATCTCACTTGTTTAAGTTTTAGTGTAGAAGTAGATTTGATTATTTAGAATAGAAGTGAGTGGTTGTTTGTGATTGTAGTATTTTAGTTTTGTGATGTTTTAGATTAGTTTTTTTTTCAGCAATAGCATAGATTTTTAATTTCATTCAGCTTATATGGACACTTCGAACTAGATCAAAACTTACATTCAAGTTAGGAAAACAAACCATAGGGAATTTATGCTACCCATTCATAGCCTCTACATATTCCCTTTGTAAACTCGGCTACTAGGAGATCACACTAATAGATCTTATTCATTGATCCTCCTATAGTTAGCCACACAAATTCAACATCAGTTGCTCTGGCATGAACTCGGGGGGTCGAGTGCGGTTGAAGGTCACATGTTCATTTTCATCCTTACAAATTAGTGAACCCAACGTGAAGGATTAATTCCTTCTTTTTTCCTTTCTTTCATTTCTATTACCTCATCTTTCCATTTCTTTTCCTATTTTCGTAGGTATTTTATACCTTTTAAAATATGTCTAGAAGAGAGTTTTGTGGGCCATTTGGCTCTGATAGATATTACACTAATGTGTAACCACAACAATCCCCTTCACTTTCAAGGTGGGGTGAAAATTACACAAGCAACGTCCAAACCTCCCCTAGTTACACTTCAAACCCCATTAACTATGTAAGGATGGAGGAGGTTGATCAACCGTTAGACATGTAATACGGTCAACCTAATGCAAATCAAATTGTTATCACAAATGGAACAAGTTCTTACCATAGAGTCTTGTCAAGATCTCACATTTCCATGCAATCAATAGAGGATGATCTATTTACACGAATATCTAATCCTCTTCGTTAGATAGATGAGTCTTTGGATATAATGAAGGCTTCAGCCTCTGAGATTTCAAATACCTATCCTAATATTCTTACTTCTAAGGAAGACAAGAATTATAACACTGAAAAATTCATGACAAGGTATCATGAGCCTACTCAATCAAACTTTTACACCACAGGCACCCTAAAAAGGGACTCAGTCCTCTCACAATGATCTCATTTCCACTTTAGTGGGGAGAATTAGAGAACAAGAAAGATCCCAAACTTCACGACTAACACATGTAGTAGGGAATAACATGGGGTATCCATTTGACAAGAAAGGATACATCCCTTCTAATGAGAAACCAATGCAATATCCTATACAACAAGATTATATGGATCATTCAAATCCAGGTGATATTCTCACAGGGTTAGAAACACTAGGGATGGGTCCTCATCCTTCTCAATATTATCCTATACAAGGGCTTGTCAGAAGTGAGTTATCGAATGCTGTCATAAAAGAAAATGCAACGTTCCTTGGTTTTACACCTGCTAGTCCATATCCTAGTACTATCCCACCTTACATGCATATATATTCAAAATCTCCCCAGATGGACCCATATACCATTCCTTCTCCATACATGTCATATCAAAGGACCCAATACATTCTCATCAATGCTTATAGTGCAGCTTATCCAACTCCTCCTCCACCTCCTTATCAAGGATCTTCAATGGTGTAATCTTACACAATGGGTACATATGCTGGGTACTTAAAGGAGCCTCTTGAATTCACCATATGTGGTGTCATGCTTCCACTCCCATTTCCATATCTTCTAAAATTTAAGGGAGAAGGAGAACCGAATGCTCATATCAAAGCCTACACTACTGCAATCAAGGAATTGCTTCCTTAGGATTCTATAGTGGCTACGATATTTCCAAGGACTCTCAAAGGAATTGCATTGGATTGGTATTATCATATTTCAGAAGCTTCTATACACTATTTTAAAAAAAAAATTCCGAGTTCATTTGACATGAACAATTTGTTGCTTACAAGGATTAGGGAGTTCCTACATATTAGATAGGAGCAAAATCAATCTTCCGCTCATTTCATCTAGAGATGGCGCCAAGTTCTCTATTCCTCTGCAAGTGCACCCAACATGGACCGGATGGAACTCTGTGATATTTTCCTTCACTCACTCAATCGAGAGACTAAGGAAGAGGTCCAAAAGTTTCCTTTCGTAGTTATGAGGAAGTTTTGGAAGGTGCGCTTCAGATTGACCAAGCCTCTATAGATATTGGACGTAAGACATATGGTATCAATGGGAAATTGGTATCCCTAAATCAAAATAATGCAAATTATCAAAACAATGGTGCCAACAACCAAGGATATAAGGGTGTGAATCACAATCATGGTGCTACCATGAATGGTGTTATTGATCAAGTCAAGAATGTTGGTTTTCCAAATGATGGAAAGAATAACAATAACAACAACATGGGAAATCAAAGAGGCCCTAGCACTATGTATTCTATCAACATGGTCGATGTAAATCATCCACTTCAAAAACAAAATCAAACCCAAAGCCCAAACCAATATCAAAACTCTGGCCAAGGGGCAACGAATCATGGTTATAAAAATAAATTTCAAAATTAAAACCAAAGTTATAATCAACAACAACAAGACACTTATCAAAGGCCAAGAGATTACGACCCTAACCTATATTGTGGTTTACATAAGGTTTGGGGTCACAATGATAGGACTTGATGTGATTGCAAAAAGTTTTGCAAATACTTCACGAAAACCAAAGACATCTCTTTGTAGACATGTTCCTAGCAAATCCTGAAACAAACTCACAATCTGACTATATAGGACCTATAGCTCCTTAGAAAACTAATGTGAGCATATTTTGAGATCCACTCCCTACACATCCTAAAAATTTCAAGGTGAATTCACAAAAATTAACAAAGGAATTCCTATAGGAAAAAATGACCATGAAGCCTCAACTTATAATAACTCTCGAATCGCTCCTAACCTTGGTCCAAACGATAACACAAAAATCTTGGGATTAGTTGAACTAGAGGTTGAGTGTGAAATTAATGAAATAACTCAGAAAAAGGATTATGCTTCACAACCCCTACCCAATATTTCCTTCCCACAAGATGACGTTCCTAATTTCACTAAACCATTAGGAGCCTATGACTTGATATCGGATTTGAAAAAGACCTTCTCGCACATTTCATTTCTAGATTTACTGAAGAATTCACTTGTGCATCATTCTGCGTTAATCAATGTACTAGGTCTTGGTCATTTAATCTATGTTATGCCTCCTCCTAGCACTCAAATAAATCATATTGACTTTGAGATACATCCTCCAAGACAGAACGATAGGGATACTAGGTTTGTTTTCAATATAGACAAGATGCCATCTAATGCTGAAATTTCCTTAAGAGGTGATCCTACCTTATTTTTAAAAGTTTGGGTTTAAAACGATTTGCGTTAAGAGAGATATGATTTATGATGGGGATGCTATAAATGTGGTTCCCTTCTCTTTCTTGTAGAAGTTGGTATATGGAGAGACAAATTGCTCCTCTACAAGAAACAAGTTACGTGGGTATGAAAGTCTTAAAGTGACCTCGATTGGAACAATAGTTCTTCCAGTCACACTTGGTCCAAAAACCATCTTGACAGAGTTTTACAATATTGACAGGGAAACAAGTTATAACATGATCCTTGAGAGACCCTGGATTCATCGAATGAAGACTATCCCTTGTACCATGTTCCAAGAGATTAGATTCCTCCATTTGGGGAAGGTATTCATTTCTCAAGGGGATCCTAAGCCATTTGATATATACTTGGATAATATAAATAAGAAGAAAGGATTCCATACAGAGTATGAACTTCCTGTGAATCAATTAAAAAAACCACCTACAACAATGGAGTTAGTCCTGGTCACCCCGGATGTTCCAAAGGTTGAAGTCATTGACCTAAAAATATTTGAGGTGGGAAAAATAGATAAGGGTGAATCAATATCTGTAGAAACAGTGTCCACTAAAACCACAATGGAACTTATGAAACTCTTAGATAGTGATGATCTGATCTTCCTCCCATTTGAGACACAAGGGATGGGTAGTCTTCTCGGTTTAGCATCTCTTCCCTCCGAAGACCTAGGTCTAGGTGTAAACATGATAGAATTAACAAATAAAGAAGGGAAATTTGAGATTAAAATGATGCCCATCAAAACCATCTCTGAGGGTTGTTCTATTCTAAACCCGGTTTCAAACCATGTGCATCTGAAACTAAGCTTTTCATATCCATGGGGAAAGGCTTCATCATTCACTAGGAGTCACAATTAAACATAATGCTCTAGATAGGAGACAAGGCCAAGTAGCATAGTCATGCTAACCCACACACCATGTCTCAAGAACGTGACAAAGAGGTGCATGAATGCCTCTTTCAGAAAAATAATTTTAATGACTTGACATATACACTTCTGAGTAAGGGTTGTAATTTTAAACCTAAAATGGTAGGCCCTTTTCAAGAGAATGGAAATTTTGAAGATAATGGTTCTCCACTATGTACTTGTAGGGGTGAAGAATTTGATATTCGTCAACTTTCTTCACCTTATACATCATGACATGTAGTTTCACTTGCATTCCCATATATACATCTTCATTGCATTTTCATATTCCATTTCATTTTGTAAAATTTGTGATCAAGGGACTTATTCTTATAGCAACTCCTAAAAACTTATGAAAAACATTGGTAAAACATTCAAATCACATCTCTTTTATTTTTCATGGTATCATCAATTGTTTTCAAATCATTTTATCATTCCAAACAAGATAAGAATTTTTTTTTACCATGATCATACCAAGGCCTACATACTTGGTTCTGCTTATAGTCTCTTTCTAGGTTAGGTGTCTTTCCTATAGTCTATTCTATAAGCTTCATGGTGTCACATCTATCCCGTGAAAATATCTTTGGAAATAAGAACATACTAAACATTTTGTCTAGATAAGTAAGTCAAATGCAAATCTATAGAAAATTTTATTTTTACACATTTCTTTTCCCTACCAACCTTCGGTGTTGAGCTTGTGTCTCTTACTAGTGAGGTAAGGTTGGGAAAGGAGGGAAATGCCATTACTCACCTATTCCTTGTCCTTGGTGATGAGCCCATGCTTCCTCCTGGTAACATGTGTTATTAATAAAACTTAGCTTAATTCATCATTAGGTTATATTTGAATAAATGTAATAAGTTAAAGTATTTAATTAAATACTTTAAACTTATGTCAATAGATATTAGTCGTCCTTAGTTTTTAGTTAACTAAGTGATAGTGTTATCATCCCAATGTTTGTGGGATCATGTTCTATCTTTTACATATTTTTTTCCCAGATGATTTCCATGAGGGTCAATAGGGGCAGTTAGGGGAAATATGCTATTTTTGCATATTTGCTCAGATTAGATGATTTGTTTCCATATATTGTGGATGAGACAGAAGTTGTCAAATATATATAAATATTGCAGCTCTCTCATTTGTCTATAATGATTGAATTTGATATTAATAAAATACAATAGCATCGTCTTGTTTTCGTGTAAAGATTTTGTGTTAATATTGTTTTCAAGTATTACTTGTCAAGATTTGCTATCAAAGTAGTATTCTGATCCAGAGAGGAGTGTAGGAAGTTTTAGGGAAGTTTAGGGAGATCTAGAGAAATTACAGAGCTACAAGGATCCATAGATGCCCCCAGTCATTTCACAACCCCTACCCGGCTCCACACCATGAATCATGGTTGATTTGTAGTTGAAGAACACCTGGAGTGCAATCACAGGACTTTACAGATTTAGATGCTAATTTGTTGTAAAAGGTGACATTGTTTCATTCTCTAGTATTTAAAAAAATTACCTGTACGTGCATTTTTTAAAAAAATTGGAAGCATTTAAAAATATATATATACAATATTTTTGATCTGTGGGTACCCAAGCTTTTCAAGCTCCCCACATTACTTGTTCTTCCTCTTCTTTGTACTTTTTATTCTTCTTCCTCTTCTTTGTATTTGAGCATTTAAAAAAAGGAGATCCAATCAAATGTGGAAGGTTCTCTATGAACCTGCATCTACCAGAGGAGTAGAAGATCACATATTTGAATGATCTGCAACGTGCCTACATCTAAAATGAAGACTACAAATTGAATGGGGAGAATATTTATAACCTGTAACAAAAGAGCTGTGTTGGAAGAAGGAAGAACAAGATTCCTCCAAGAAAAACAAATTCCTACGTACGAAGAGAAACAATAAAAGAAAAGTGTGGCCAAGGGTTATTATAACACATATGCACAGAGGATGAATAACATGTGTGCCCTAAAGTGCACTATACATGCATGTAAGTCGTTACCTGCATTTGGTTTTTAAAAATTTGATTTTAATTTTTTTTCCTAAATTAGAAGGAAAAAAATTCCATTTTTGGAAAGGGCCCAGAAAGATATTAAAATTACAATTTAAAAAAGGCATAACTTTCAATTGGTACCTCGGATTGAGGTGTTGTTTTTTTAAAGTGTGTGTTTTTGTGAGATCTATGTCTTGGTCTAGTTTTTAATCAGATTTGGGAAATATTTATCTTGTAAAATTACAAAAATAAGTTTTTGTATTTGAAAAGAGACCAAAGAGTCCATTTTTTTTCAAATCGGCCAAGAGTGCCATTTTATTTTTGCAAATTGGCCACAGAGCCAAATTTGTAATAGGGCCAATAGTGCTAAAAAATCATTGTACACGGCCGAAAAGGAGCCCAAAAATAAATAAAATAATATTTTTTAAGGGAGGTGTGTATGCTTTAAGGTGGGAAATTGTTCAATTCTTTCTCTTTCATTATTCAGTTTTCACAATGGCCGTAATTATGACACAAAAGTTCTTTTTTCTAGATTATCAAATTTTACATTCTAATAATTATCTAGCATGGAAAACAATAATTCACACACAACTTTATTTTAAAAAACTATGGACCGTTGTTTCGGTATATTAACAAGATCTCGTAATAGATGTTAAACAATAAGCTACATTTGATCATGCAAATCAAAAAAGAAAAGTTAATAATATTTTTTAGTGTTTCAGCTGAGGTACAACCTCATATTCGTGAGTCCACAACAACAAAAGAATCTTGGGACAAGTTGAAAATGGTATATGAGTCAAAAAATAAGAACACAATACTTCATCTCCAAAGTCAACTATCAAACTTGAAAATGCAACCAACTGAGAAAGTTGAAATGTTTTTGAGAAGAGCAGAAACTTTACGTACATCACTTCAAGCTTTGGAAGAAGAAGTAACTAACACATTACTTGTGCATATAGTATTGAGAGCTCTTCCTCCTTCTTATAGGATTTTTGTGACCACGTGAAACATAACTGGTCAAACAACAACTTTCGAAGAGTTAGTGAATATTCTCCAACAAGAATAATCTATTCACTCAACTATTGAAATTGAAGAGTAGGCACTTGCTTCTAATAAAGAAGGGAAAAAACAGGTGAAGTCTAGTAAATAGCCTCAGAAGCAAGGTAAATCTCAACAAGGCCAAAAATACCAACAAAAATGTCTTATTTGTGGTCGAAAAGGACACAAGTTAAAAAATTGTTGGTACAACACATTCCAACAAGGATCATCAAGTGGTAAAAATACTAATTACCAGCAAATAAAATCATGCCAACAACAGAGTAAACAAGGAAAAAATTATCAAAAGTGGAAGAAGAAACCAACTCAACAAGGAAATGTAGCCATGACCCCCCTTCACCACACTAATATTAATTTAATTAATTAAATTAAATTAATGCATTATCCTCACTACATTTATTATTTGAATAATATCCACACATATAGTTCACCTAGACACCTCACCAAGCCAACTCATCCTAAGACCTATTCTTAGCAAGTTTTCATAACTAACTAAGAATTACCCAAACCCTAAAAATCAATGCCTACATTCCCTCTAACCACATTCCCACATGCTCACAAGAGGCTCTCAGTCTAATCCATGGGATAATGACATGAGATCCAAGGAAATCAGGAGGATCTCCCTAGTTTAGTAAACCTAGGAAATCCTACCTTGACCAATGTCGGTTACCCCCTAATCATTGTTGCCGGTTAATATGGGAACGCCGTCGATTACCCCTTTTAACCCCTAAACTACCTTATTCTCAAAGGTTGGAAAAAAGTAAGAAAACATTGGGAGAAATTTGATGAGCAAGAACACATCTTAGAGAGATAATGATCTTCAGAGAGAAAATTCTAGCAAAAACCCACATGCAAGGAAGGAGATTAAGAATCTTCTCCTGTACAGCCATCCCAGCAATGATCTGATCTATTCAAGTAAAGATGAGTGTACATGCAACCCATGCAGAAGATTTATTCTAGTTGGTGATCACTTGCAACCTTCAAACCCCTCATCAGCACCTCCATCCCTCACACACAGGTTTTCGGGAATGGAATCCAAGTATAACATCATACTTTCTTGGTTTATTTCATTTCAACATCATTTTATCAACCATTGTTTATTTTTCCCCCTATTGACCTTCTCTAAAATTTTCACCTCCATATGCCCATTAAAGCCTCGCCAAAGCCTACTCCAGTCACCCAATACCTCATCTCGACCAACCAAAGTCCTTTGTGTAATCACAAAGGAGACCTAAAGCTTGTTCTGTGACATTTCTAGATCTCACAGTAACCAGCACCGATTACACCTAACTGCCGTCAGTCACCCCGAACGACACCGGTCTCTATATTTTCCCACACAGCCTATAAAAAGACCTACCCACCTAATTTCATCTCACCCCCATTCACATGTGATCTACCCGAGACCTTTATCAAACCTACAGAGACCTAGAACCAATCATTTGACCTTTGGATTCTATTCTAGCTTAGCCTATTAGATTAGATCTATTTATTATTGTGTTTCTAAGTGAGATACCTAAATAATTTTAAATAACAATAGGATTTACTTTGTTTACAACATTAAATTGTTTAAAACAGTGGACTGACAGCCATCTAGGAAGTACCATACTTCCCGGATCTAGCATACACTAGTCAATTCACTACCCATATTGTTTAATTCCTTTTGGTGGTCTTGTTTTCATTACAGGTAGTTCCTCCTAGCCAAAAGGAAGCTCTCACGATCAGCTGTGGATTTAAAATTCATACGTGCGCAACAACCTATCAACTGACATTTGAGCGGGTATTCCTCTTATGCCCGTTATCCTATCTATTTCCTCAACACTTCAAAGAAACAATCTAAGAAAAGGGTGAAACATTTGGCATGCTTGGTGGGACCCATCTAGGGTTCCTTGTATTTCATTCATTCCTAGGAAAAATTTGTGTGTTTTTTAACTTCTGAAAAGTGTACACACTAATTTTCTTCCCCGGTAATCCACCTCCTCTTTCTATTTTCTCTAAAAGGAAAATTTTCTTTTGGTGTAATTAAAAATAACCATTTCTTCATGTTTCCTGCATCTGTGTCGAGACAGGGAGTAAGAGGCACCCCCATAGTAAAGCCCTATCCACATAATCTAAGTGATCAGCCAAACATGAGAATGGCACATTTGTAGATGGAGTTGGTGAGGACCTAATTGGAATTCCCGTAAAATGTGTCTTAGAGATGGGGAATTGGCTAGCTTCAGCCTTTGTGGTTAAGAGAGCCGAAAGTAGGTCGGTGGGATTCTGGGTAGCTGATGGAGAATGATTGCCAAGAGGTAAAGGTATCTCAACTAAGTCTATGATGGGTGAAGGAGATTATGGGAGCTCTTCTATAAATGGAGGAACAGATAGGTTCTCCTCTATGGGTGGAGGAGGTAATGGGTGTTCCTATGTGGGTAGAGGAGCTAATGGATGCTCCTCTATGGGTTGAAGAGGTACTATGGGTATAGGTTATCTAAGTGGTGAAGCCAGGGGTGAGATGGTCTCGATGTTAGCGGAATACCCCTCCGTAGGTGATGAAGGAGATGAAATATGTTACTCTATGGGTGAAGGAATAGGGGAGGTTGGTCCTGATGCAGAAGGAGGATTTCGGCCTAGGATTTCCTCTATGGAAGGGATGTGAGGTAATTGGGAGGTGAAAGGTACCTCGTTAAAGATAGCATGAACCTCACAGGTATGGGTATTGTGAGTTGACGTCACACTGGTTTGATTGGATGAAGGGGCATGGTTAGGAAATGGTTTTTTAAAGATTTGTAGATTTTGGTTGGGGGTGGCATTGGGATTATCAACAGTTAACTCACCTTTCTCGAGAATTTCTTGGAAAATATTTTTGAAAGTGATGCAATTTTTGTCACTATGACCCTTTACTCGATGATAATTACAGAAATCATGTTCTTTATACCTGGCGTGTAAGTGGTAGTATCAAGTCCCCCATAGGTGAGACTAGTACGAAGATGAGGAGAACCATAAAGGAGGTGTTCTCCTATACAATGATCATAGCGAGGGTGTTGGTGAAGGCTTCCATACTCGTTTTGAGTGAGGAATGTGTTGAAACTATATATGCGGTACTCTGAGGGCATGGGGCCCTTGGATTTTAGCTCGTTCATTCTTTACCCTAAAACAATTCATCAACCCTGCCTAACTCACCATTTACATCACATTTCACTTATTTCCCCTTTTATAACAAAATTGGAAACTAAGCCACATACATAACAAGTTTCTTATCACAACATACATTTATTACACCTACCATCCCTCTATCATCACTATGCATAGATTATACAACATTTAAAATATGACCCATAGTATCATTCATTGCCAAAATCATGAGTCAAAACTAAACCTACTTTCACCTCAACCATGCCAAAAACCTGACTCAATCCATGCCTATAACCTGACTCAATCCATGCCTATAACCTGACTCGATCCATGCCTATAACCTGACTCAATCCATGCCTAACCAAAACATGACTCGATCTATGCCTATAACCTGACTCGATCCATGCCTATAACCGAACTCAATCCATGCATATAACCTAACTCAATCTATGCCTAACCAAAACCTGACTCAATCGATGCCTATAACCCGACTCGATCCATGCCTAACCAAAACCTGACTCAATCCATGCCTATAACCTGACTCGATCCATGCCTATAACCTGACTCGATCCATGCCTAACCAAAACCTGACTCAATCCATGCCTATAACCTGACTCAATCCATGCCTAACCAAACTTGACTCGATCCATGCCTATAATCTGATTCGATCCATGCCTAAACATACCTAACTCCATCATGCCTTACCTAATTTCAAACCACATTAAAGTACCAAATCCATATCTCATCTAACACAAACCATAAACCAATGTCTCATACACAGATCAACAAATCATGAAATACCATGAATCTCATCATAAAAATCACAAAATATGTATCTTAATATACATGTCTATCTCATCCCGTCCATCATCTCAAAAATGTCAACACGTAAGCCGATATATATATATATATATAGTACAAAATGTCATCGACACACAGGTTGATCTCCTATATACAAAAGAATGAATGAATCAATATAAAATATCTTTGGCATGCAGGCGGTATATGCTAAAAATACAACTACCTTTAGCACGCAGCCAACATATATCCAAAAATCACTAGTATACATCAAAAATCAAGTGACCGCATCTCAGGCATCTCACCGGATGTCCTCCATCTCTATGTCACCTACACCCTTGACCTCCTATGTCCCTACTGGCACATCACATAGTTCTGGTTTTCGTATCATTGGTGGCCTCTCCCTGATCGGGCCTCAGAGCTCACTAACCTCATATGCTCTCCACACTATGTGTGTGGGATCTCGTCCTCTCACTGGACACTTGTTGTTCTCTATACTCTCCATAGGATAGGAAGTCTATCCTAGCTGCCATGAGCTGATCCTAATAATATCTTGCCTCACCTAGGGCATTCCATAACCTAGATACAAGCATGGTCTATGGTGGTCCCATAGGTCTCGATCCTTGTACCTTCCCTGCAATGACCTACCCCGCACCTTCTTGTGTAATGGGACTAGCTCCCTATACCGTGGTGGTGACCCCTGTCCTTGTGCTTGTATACGGGACTATAAGGCCCTAATATTTTCCTATGATATGGCCAACTAGCCCTGTAAACCTGCCACCTAACCATCTATGTCTCCATCTCCTCTATCTCCTCCACCCTCTCCCTCTGCCATCTTGGCCTGGAGACTGGCCACCTATTCTCATAGCTCTGCTACCTCTACCTCTGACCCCTCTAGTTATGTCTGTAATATACCTATCTGGGTGATCAGTGTCACTACCTGCCCCTGTAGGGCATCTCTTTGCACTGTAATGGTAGCTAAGTCAAGTTGCCACGGTCAGGTGGTGCGGTTCTTAACCGAGCTTCCTATACCTATCTATACATCGACATCATCAATTCACCAATCCATTGGCTCCTCCTCCTCCCCTGTAGGCACTGTAGGCTATGGTAGAGGTAGATACCTCTCCACGTCATCTCTCCGATATTGTGGGAAGGACAAAGGAATATCTTGTACAAGCCCGAATTGCCGTCGGATCCTATCTACCAAGATCATCTCATCCTCCCTAGCACGGTGACCCTGTATCCACCTCTCTAGCTAGATCTCAGCTAGCTCCATGTGCATGTTCCTATATGAGAGGAATCCCACATATGGCCTCCAGATAATGTCCACTCCGAACAACCCCTACAACAACTGCTAAAAATGGGCCACATCATATGTCGTCCTATCCGATCTCCACTCTCCTACAACTGGCACCCATCTCATGTATTCCACCCGCACACATCTCATAAGAAATGCATCTACTTGGGGCATCCGTATAGGTCAAACATAGACTATGTGCTCGTAAACCTAGTAGTGCAGTATAAATGTAAAACACAGGCTAAACAAACTGCGAATCGCCCATATGCCCTGACGCTCTTAGTATAGCTACACCAATAATGCTGGTGCCTAGGAAAAGCATGTCTCATGCACCATAATATCATGGAGCACTTTCATCAATGATCAGGGAAAGTGTCCACCCTCTGCATCTGGCAGTGCATAGTAGCACACTCCCTCCATCAATAAAACCACTAGCCTCGTCTCATCCGGATGGGATAGGTACATCTCGTCATAGCTCAAACTGATGCTATGGAATCTCAACTCCACCACCCCCTCACCCAAAAATATCCCGATTAGATCCTCTGAGGCCTCGAAGGAGATAGAGTAAACCTAGGCCCCCAATATGGGTAACTATAAAATCTGGAACACATCCTCTAGGGTGATAGTCATCTCACCTGTCGGAAGGTGAAACGTGTTGGTCACGGAGTCCCATCTGTCGATGAGTGCGACCATCAAGCTGGGCTTCTGAACCACATGTCGGTAGCACCTAACCCCACTCAAGCCCACTACCTCCACGTTCTGTAGCTCCAAAGGGGTTACTAAGCCACGTAATGTCACCAGTAGTAGCGAAACCCTGTCCTACATGTGTAACTGTGCTCTCCCCTACATCCAATCCAAACACAACATTAATCATGACCATATTCACCAATTATCATCACCCTCCACCCTATTTTTACCCTACCCATCTCAACCACCTAACCTACATCACTTTTGCACCCTTGTGCCTAAAATCCTGACTGGTACCGATTTATTCTAACCAACTTGGTCACCTTTAAACAGGCATCGGTCACCTGTTTTGTGATCAATACCAGTTCTACCCAACCAATGCCGGCCAAGCATGATCGATCGGTCACCTGTCACGAAAAATTTTGTGACTTCCCAAACCCCCCTTTTTTATAACTCTCCCACCTATCCCTTTTACCCCTCCTATAATGACCTAAACTACCCCTAGACCTCTACCCAACCCACCTATAAAATTTAATACCCTCCCTCCCTCTTTCTTTCATGTTATTCCCTCCATCCCCAAATTTAACTTTTAACCACCCAAAAAAACCCAAAACCCACAAAACCCTACAAATAACCAATACCAATTCTTCTAATCTATTTAATCAATAATGTAGCATTGGGCGCTTACCTCATCGTACTGCCGTTGTCTTGGTGGCATGTCTAGCCACTTTCCGGTGGTCCACCCAATCCCTCTCCGCCCTCTTCTATCACCAAATATCTACTCATAGCCTCTGACCAATCAATTCTCTCACTCACCCCGATACCATGGACCCGCTACTCACCCACCTAATCCTCATCAAATCAGCCTACCAGACACTGCTTTGTCCCATTTCCTCTAGACACTTTTCTCTCTTTTCCCTCTTTTTTTGTCAATTCTTCACTTTAGAAATAATAAATGAATAATAAAAAAGTGGATTTTTTGTTTTTATAACCCACCTGACCTAACTGACATCAGTTACCATTGACCGACATCGGTCTCATGCCCTACCTCGCCAGTTTTCCTATATCGATGTCAGTTATCCATGACCGCCATCGGTCACCATCACCTACATATTGCCCTTGCTTTACCATTTTACCCCACCCTTTACCTTGCTCCTTCACCCCATCCAACCTTTACCTTTCCTGACCTCGTCACTTCCTCCATTTTTCCTCCTTTGGGGACTTCTTATTCTTTTACCCCTACCTTGGCCTTACCCATTCCATGACCTAGATAGTTAGACCTAGACCATCGCTAGTGACCTTTGACCTCATGTGTTCGCGATACCTTGCAGCATTGTTACCTATCATGGTCACTAGCGATGGTCACTGTTTATCCTGACCCTACCATTGGTGTACCGAAACATACCTAAACATTCCTGCACCTAACCTACGTTGTGTTTCTTGACCATATCCTATACCTTGTATATCAGATTCACTTCAACCTTGTTTGGATTAACCTATTGACCTTAGCTGATGTAGAGTTTTCTGCTCTTCAACTTTGGTAGTATGTTGTCGTTTATACGTGTGTGTGTGTTTGGTTGTTGCTACCTTTGACCCTGACCCATTACCTAGATTTTCTAAGTAGACCTTTCACCCTTTTCCCCTGTACCCACTTGCCTTTTCCTCATGCTTACCTTTTATCAAACCACTTACCGATTCAGCCTGTTGCCTCATTAGTTCTTGGTTTGAGGGGGATCACCTTCACCCACACATGGGGTAAACACATCTTATTTTTATTAGCGTCACTTACCAATACAAGCTACGCAACAAAAAGGGGCAAAATGTAGACACTAAAATCAGGTCACACTCCCCTTTCATACCTTAACCAAAAAGCACCCTTTATTACATTTACTCGGCCATAACCCCCTTCACCCCACTAATATTAAGTTTAATAATTTAATTAAATTAATGCATTATCCTCACTACATTTATTATTTGAATATTTTATTTAAATAATATCCACACATATAGTTCACCTAGACACCTCACCAAGCCAACTCAACCTAAGACCTATTCTTAGCAAGTTGTCATAACTAACTAAGACTTACCCAAACCCTAAAAATCAATACCTACATTCCCTCTAACCACATTCCCACATGTTCACAAGAGGGTCTCAGTATAATCCACAGGATAATGACATGAAATCCAAGGAAATCAGGAGGATCTCCCTAGTTTACTAAACCTAGGAAATCTCGCCTTGACCGATGTCGGTTACCCCTAACCGTCGTTGGTTAATACGGACCGCCATCAGTTACCCCTTTTAACCCCTAAAATACCTTTTTCTCAAATGTTGGCAAAAAGTTATCAAACATTGGGAGAAATTTGACAAGCTAGAACACATCTTAGAGAGATAACACATCTTCAGAGAGAAAATTATAGTGAAAACCCACATGCAAGGAAGGAGATTTAGCATCTTCTCCTGCACAGCCATCCTAGCCATGATTTGATGTATCCAAGTAAAGAGGTGTGTACCTGTAGCCCATGCAGAAGCTTTCTTTCAGTTGGTGATCACTTACAACCTTCAAACCCATCATCAACACCTCCATCCCTCATACACAGGTATTTGGGAATGAAATCCAAGTAAGTATAACATCATACTTTCTTGGTTTATTTCATTTCATCATCATTTTATCATCATTGTTTATTTTTCCCCCTATTGACCTTGTTTGACATTTTCACATCCATATGCCCATTAAAGCCTTGCCAAAGCCTACTCAGTCACCCAATATCTTGTCCCAACCAACCAAATTTCTTTATGTAATCACAAAGGAGACGTAAAGCTTGTTTTGTGAAATTTCCAGATCTCACAGTAATCGGCACCAGTTACACCTAACCGTCATTGGTCACCCCTGACCGACACCAATCTCTGTATTTTCCCACACAACCTAGAATAGTGACCTACCCACCTAATTTCATCTCAGCCCCATTCATCTATGATCTACCTGAGACCTTTATCAAACCTGCAGAGACCTAGAACCAATCATTTGACCTTTGGATTCTATTCTATCTTAGCCTGTTAGATTAGATCTATTTCTTATTGTGTTTTAAAGTGAGATACCTAAATCATTTTACATAACAATAGGATTTACTTTGTTTACAACATTAAATTGTTTAAAACAGTGGACTGATAGCCATCTAGGAAGTATCATACTTCCTGGATCTAGCATACGCTAGAAAGTTCACTACCCATATTGTTTAATTCCTTCTGGTGGTCTTGTTTTCATTACAGGTAGTTCCTCTTAGCTAAAAGGAATCTCTAACGATCAGCTATGGATTCGAGAATTCATATGTGCGCAATAACCCATCAACTAAAATTTGAACATGTTTCCTCCTACGCCCATTACCCTATTTGTTTCATCAATACTTCAAAGAAACAATCTAAGAAAAAGGTGAAATAGAAGTATCCAATTCTATAAGTGAAATTTGGTATGTCGACTCAGGGGCAACTCGACACATGACAGGAAAGAAAGATTGGTTCTTCATAATGAGTAAAACACCCACCAAAAATCATGTCTCTTTGGGTGATGATACATCATACAGTGTTGAAGGCATTGGTTCCATTTCACTACCACTTGGGAAACATAATTGTAAAATTACAGATGTTCTTTATGTCCCTGGTTTAACAAAAAATATGTTATCCATGAGTCAATTATTAGATCAAAATCTCAAAATTGACTTTGATTGTAAATGCGGTAAAAATATGTGCCTAATTCGAGATAAGTCATGAAGCTCAAAAATTGTTACAAAACATTTGAATGTTGGAATAATGTTTCAGTTGGATTTTGTTCAACGAAATGATCAAGAACTTTTAGCCAAGGATACATCATCAACTGAACTATGGTGTCGAAGACTTGGACATGTGAGTTTTGGCTATCTTGACACACTTCGTCGATATGACATGGTTAGGGGTTTACCACCTCTAAAAAAAGGTATAGATAAATGTTAACATTGTTTGGAAGGGAAAAAAAATAGAGCACCATTCAAACATAGTAAATTTTGAGCTAAGGAAAAACTTGACTTGGTGCATACCGATTTGTGCAGACCAATGAGACCTAGCCACTATGGGTTTCAATATTTCATGCTCTTTGTTGATGATTTTTCAAAAAAATGTGGATATATTGTCTTTCTACAAAAGACCAAGATTTTGAAACTTTCAAGAAGCTTAAAGCCCTTGTTGAAACAGAGTCTGGTAGGAAAATAAAAACACTCCACTCAGATCGAGGAGGAGAATACACCAGCAATGAGTTCAATGATTTTTTGAAAACACATGACATTCATCATCAAATGGATCCTCCTCACACACCGTAAAAAAATGGTGTTGTTGAAAGGATAAATCATACTATCATGGATATGGTGTAATGTATGATTGATGATGTAGGTTTATCAAAAACATTTTGGGCGAAGTAGCTAAAACAACAGTGTATTTACTAAACAGATCTCCCATTGCAGCTCTTGATGGAGTAACACCACAGGAAGCATGGTCAGGGCATAAGCCATCTATTTCACACCTTAGAGTTTTTGGATGTAAAGCAAGTATGAAAATTCCTAAGAAACAAAGAACTAAGCTTGATATGAAATCAGAAAAACTTATCTTCTTGGGATACAATGATGAAGCACTTTTCTATAAACTTATGAATCTAAGAACAAGAAGGGTATACACTAGTCGGGATGTTGAGTTATTTGAGAAGAAATAAGAAGACGCTCCTTCCATACACTCACATGATGAAAAAATCATCCCTACAGTAAAAATAGAGGATGATAATCACTTTGATGATGACAGTGATGATGGAGAAGATAATGAAATTCAACCTCCCACGGGAACCACAAAAAGTATGCCTAAATGGTATACAAGTATGATTAGAGATGCAAAATTGGATAGTGTCCCGACACATCTACCATTGGAATGAGGACTCGCATTATGGCTCAAAATGAGGTCAATTTGGCCTTAATGAGTAAATTTGTTGAAACTATTAAGCCATCCTTAGTTTCAGAAGCCCTATAGTCTAAACCTTGGAAAGATACTATGGATGCAGAATATAAGTCACTTATGAAAAATAGTACATGGCAGCTTACAGATCTTCCAGTAGGTAAAAATCCAATTGGATGTAGATGGATCTTCAAAACAAAGTACAAAATAGATGAAAAAATTGATAAACATAATGCTAGACTAGTTCTTAAGGGATCTGCTAAAAAGAAGGCATTGATTATGAGGAGACTTTTCCTCCCATAGCTAAGATAAAAAATTCAGGTTAATATTCTCTCTAGCTGCAAAATTTTGTTGGAAAATGCATCAAATGGATGTGAAAAGTTCCTTTCTTAATGGTGATTTACAAAAATAAGTTTACATGACTCAACCAGAAGGTTTTTTCATACTGTAAAGAGGAAAAGGTATGTAAACTAATAAAATCACTATATGGTCTAAAGCAATCTCCCGGGGCATGGTACATAAAAATTGATGAGTATCTCTTTCAACATGGATTCAATAGGAGTCCATAGATCCTAATCTCTATCTCAAAAATCAAGGGGGGATATAGTGATCGTTTTAGTATATGTCGATGATCTAGTCATCACTGGAGGATCAGTGAGGATGATTGATTTAACAAAGAAATATCTAACATGATCATTCGACATGACCAATCTCGAGGCTTCTGTATTATTGTCTTGGACTTGAAGTTTGGAAAAGAGAAAATCATATCTTTGTGTCACAATTGAAATACGCAAAGACAATGCTCAAGAAATTCAATATGATGGATTATAAGCCATTTTCCACACCTATGGAGACAATACTTCAATTGTCTCGAACAGATCCATCACCACAAATAAATGCAACTCTCTATCAACAGTTGATTAGGAGTCTCATCTACTTGACTTACACTAGGCCGGATATCAGCTATGCAATCAGCTATCTTTCATGGTTCATGCAAGAACCAAGGGTTTCTCACTGGAAAGTAGAAAAGTAGATACTGAGGTACATCAGAGGAACTATGGACTATGGCCTAGAATACAAGAAGAATAATAACTTCTTGACAGGATATTCAGATTCAGATCATGCAGAAAACATAGATGATAAGAAATCCACTTCAGGATTTGTATTCTTTTTGGGATCTAGAACGATATCATGGGGGAGTAAGAAGCATACTTTTGTTTCAATATCCTCCATAGAATCAAAATATCATGCAGCAGGTGGAGTTGTCTGTGAAGCAATATGGCTCCGATGTATACTTCAAGGATTGGGAATACCACAAAAGATCCAACTATCCTACATGTTGATAACGAAGGACTAGTAAAATTTTTTTGGAATCCAGTTTTTCATGAGCTCACCAAACACATTGAGGTGCAAGTACATTTCATTCATGAACATGTTTAGAATAACAACATCCAGCTCCAATATTTCCCAACAAATATGCAACGTGCAGATGTCTTCAAAAAGTCACTTGCTCAAGGTAAGTAGGGGGTCTCGTTGATAAACTTGAGAGTTACAAATATTTCGCTAAAAAATTTTGAGTTCCTAAGTCAAAAACAAAGTGAGTTAGATGTCCAAAGTTCAACCAAATTTTTTCAACCAAGTGGCCATGTACATATCTAAGTCTAGATAAACTGGAAAGTGATTTACATTCTAAAATATGAAGTAACTTGAGTAGAATAAGGTTGTATCATCTCAATTTGGTACTCCCAAACCTTGGTCTTTCTCTCATCACTACCATTCAATAATTATTCATAACTTGTGCCCTTTCTGACACTTGGTGTTGAGCCCTTGCATCCTACTAGTTGGGTGGGGTCAGAAGTGGGGCAAGTACATCTTCTTATCATATCATCTTACAACCACGTTCTCCAAAGACAATATGAAGTATCAAATATTGCTTAAAGAAACTAAATATCAGCATCACATTGTGCTCACATCATCATATATTAGCATTATAAAATACAAAAAAAGAAATCATTATGTTAGCATTCATGTCCACTACATGCATTTTGAAAAGCATCGAAAATTAGAAATTCTAAACATCCAAGAGTACACACATGATTTAAGTCATCAATGTAAGGAAAATCTATGCAAGCAATAACCGAGCAAAAAAAAGAGATATATGTACATATCATGGTGTGTCATAGTTTTGTACAATTCCATCGCACACTAGGTGCGGTCAAAACACTCACAATAAGCATGAAATACCAAAAACATCATATATGCTACACAAAATGGAGACTAAGAAATAAAAGCACTCTACCTATCCACCTCTTTTAGGCCCCGTATGACTACTCTAGTTACGAATTTCTTAGGAGTTATTCTCAAAAGTATTGAAACAACAAAGGGCCAAGCCTAATGTAAAATACCATCCCCAAATCCATTCCAATTCAACCATACTCAAAAATGAAAAAATGATCATTGTGGGCTCAGAGCTCAAAAATCACTAAGTCAGTATGCGTAAATGAATTTGAAAATGAGTTTTCTTAGATATATATATATGTTGTCATTAATTTGTTTTGAGTGTATGTGTTCACAGGGCTAGAGTGTTGGCACAAGTATATTTCTATATCCCCGCACAGATGGTAAGTCCTCTTGTCATTTTAATTTAGTGTTTAGTTTTCAATATGTTATCTATCTACACTTGAGTCTTTTTTTATCTTGCAGGTAGTGGGAGTTTGGATGGTAAGATTTCAACACACAGGCATGTCAGTTATAGCTTCTAACTCCCCATTTTGGGAACACCATACTCAGACTCTACGTTTTACACCTCTTCATGGCTAAGATGCTTCTCCGAGGGGGAAATATGTATCCACCAAAAATTGCATATACTACATTGTCAGAAAATGGTTACAAAAGTCCCCAATGATGATTCAAAATCCTTTCAAGAAGGTTTTCAAGCTTCAAAATCTATTTTCAGTGTATATTTGTAGCCTCGACATCCTTACTTATCCTTTCCACACTTTTTCTAGCTTCCCTCTCATTTTTGTGCATTTTTTGGCTTTAGTAAAAAGACCGCCTCCTGAGAGCTTGGGCGGCGGTTCTGTGACCACCTCTCTGGTTTGGGCAGCGGCCCTAGGACCACCTCCCTAGCTTGGGCGATGATCCTAGGACCACCTCCCAGTGTTGGGTGGTAGTCCTAGGCCTGCCTCCCTGTGCAGGGTGATGGTCCCTGAACCCTTCTTCCATAACTCTTCATGCATTTTTTGACACATGACGCTTCACTTAAGACGACTTTTAGGGTGCATTTGTGAACCAAATTACCTAAAAATAGTCTTGTTTACATGGTATTCCTTCTCTCTTCTATTTTTAAATAGATTTAATTGGTTGGAACTCCTCCTTCTTTCCTTGTGCATGAAGTAATATCATAGCCTCCATTCCTATATATTTTATGCTTGTATTCAAGCAAAGGGTTCGAGAATTTTGTGTATCTTGCATTGTTGTGCTGCCATAATCTTGCTAGGAATTCCATAGCTAAGTTCAGATCTCTTGTGTTATCTTTCTTCTACATACATTAAATCTAGATTTCTTCCATGCTACCATCGCTCAAGTGCCATCATGTTGTTGTTGTTCTTTGCATTCCCAATCCTTTTGACAAACATGAACACTCAAAGAAATAAAGGAAAGAACTAAGGGGATAGATATATATACTACTAGATTTTCCAAGGTTCTTGGTCTTTCAGGTTTGAGTTGTGTATTTGTTTGCTTTGTTTATGAAATTTTCAATTATGAATTATTAATTTCAATTGCATATAAAATAGGGTAGAATTAAATCCTCTTTCCTTTATAAGTAATTAGTTAATTTTCAAGAGGTTTTAAATCTTTCATAGCAACCTCCAGTGATGGATCTTCTTCTTCCTATCCATTTGGGTTTGAAGGAGAGAATATCTGTAGGAGGTTTTCTACATATCATAGATCGTTTGGAAAAGTTATTGTTTTAAGTTAGTTTAGTTTCCATACACTTAGCACTGGTGAATAACCACACCACGTTATCTCACTTGTTTAAGATTTAGTGTAGAAGTAGATTGGATTATTTAAAATAGAAGTGAATGGTTGTTTTTTATTGTAATATTTTAGTTTTTTGATTTGTTTAGATTAGTTTTCTTTCATCAGTAGCATAGATTGTTAATTTCATTTAGCTTACATGGACACTTCAAACTAGATCAAAACTTAGATTCAAGTTAGGCAAACAAACCATAGGGAATTTATGCTACCCATTCATAGCCTCTAAATCTTCCCTTTGTCAACTCGGCTACCAGGATATCACACTACCAGATCTTAGTCTCTAATCCTCCTATATTTATCCACACACATTCAACATCGGCTGCTCTGGAATGACCTTGGGGGGTCGAGTGCGGTTGAAGGTCACGTATTCATTTTCATGTCGGGTTCACTAGGGTGGTGGTCCTAGGACTGCCTCCCTGCACAAGGTGGAAGTCTTGAATGCTTTTTTAGAAACTCTTCATGTGTGTTTTAACACATGACACTTCACTTAACTTGACTTTTAGGGTGCATTTGTGAACCAAATTGCCTAAAAATAGTCTTGTTTGCATGGTATTCCTTCTCTCTTCTATTTTTAAATAGATTTAATTTGTTGGAACTCCTCCTTCTTACCTTATGCATGAATTAACCTCCTAGCCTCCATTCCTATATATTCCATGCTTGTATTCAAGAAAAGGGGTTTGAGAATTTTGTGTATCTTCAATTGTTTTGCTACCATAATCTTGCTAGGAATTGCATAGCCAAGTTCAAATATCTTGTGCTATCTTTCTTCTACCGCATTACGTCTAGATTGCTTCAATGTTTCCATTACTCTAGAGCCATCATGTTTTTGTTATTTTCATTACCAATCCTTTAGACTCACGTGAACACTCAAAGAAAGAAAGGAAAGAATTGAGGGGATAGATACACGATACTACTAAATTTTTTCGAGGTTCTTGGTCTTTCGGTATGAGTTGTGTATTTGTTTTACTTTTTTTATCAAATTATCAACTATGGATTGTTAATTTCAATTGCATATCAAACAGGGTAGAAATCGATCCTCTTTCATTTATAAGTAATTAGTTAATTTCCAAGAGGGTTTAACTCTTTCATATCAACCTCCAGTGATGGATCTTCTTCTTCATATCCCTGTGGGTTTGAAGGAGAGAATACCTATAGGAGGTTGTCTACATATCATAGATCATTTGGAAAAGTTAGTGTTTTAAGTTAGTTTAGTTTCCATACACTCAGCAAAGGTGAATAACCACACCGAGTTATCTTGCTTGTTCAAGTTTTAGTGTAGAAGTAGATTTGATTATTTAGAATAAAAGTGAGTGGTTGTTTGTGATTGTAATATTTTAGTTTTGTGATTTTTTTAGATTAGTTTTCTCTCAAAGCATTAACATAGATTGTTAATTTCATTCAGCTTACATGGAGACTTCGAACTATATCAAAACTTATATTCAAGTTAGGAAAACAAACCATAGGGAATTTAAGTTACCCGTTCATAGCCTCTAAATCTTCCCTTTGTCAACTCGGCTACTAAGAGATCACACTTCTAGATCTTAGTCTCTAATCCTCCTATAGTTAGCCACACATATTCAGCATCTACTACTCCGACATGACCTCAGGGGGTCGAGTGTAGTTGAATTTCATGTGTTCATTTTCATCCGTACAGTGTCCCATAAGTAAGATACCCAAAAGATAAAATAATCCCAAAAGAAGAAAGTAAGATAGAAAAGGGACACGGGCACCCGGAAGGACAAGGGAACCTAGGCGTTGGAGTCATGTCTAGTTGGTATTTTCTAGAGCCATAAAATACAAGAAATTTACATACCAACCGGGTTGTAGGGTGTGTAGGAACAAATATAAAATGAGAAACATAGAAAAAAAGGCCAAAGATACCCATAAATTACTAGTTTTCTCACTTAGGGATCATATGAATGCAAGTATGCTTTTAGGACCTATAAATGTACCCAAGTGCATGATTTTGTTTTTACACTGACTTGAAATAAATTTTCAATGTTTTATATCTTCTTTTCATGTTATCATAGCTATTTGATCTTATGACAAGCTCCCCCTTTCATTATGCCTACAAACAACTAACAACCATGCCTTACTAGATATTTTTGACACCTTAGACACTTATTTTTATATCAATATTAGCTCTCACTATTTCATGAAGTCTTCAACCACCTATAACTCGCATGCTTGTAGTACATAACAACATATTGTACCTGTCATGATGTAATATTCATGCATACTTGTCTTGATACACTCCTAACATCATATCTCAAAGATAATGGTAACTAAAGATCCCTCAACTCATATAATCATACAAAACACTATGAATCTTCCTACACAATTAGTAACAAGCCATGATTTCCTTACTACACAACTATCACTTTAAGAATGAACTCAGAGAAATACCTCTTAAAATTATTATTTCCTTTATCAAACATGTGAGTCTTATTTTCATGATATTCATCATACTCATAATCATATTCATCATTTTTCTTATAGTACACTTTTTGGAAAAGTGGACTATTTCACCGCAGTTAAAGCATTTATAATTCCAATTTATTTTGTACATACCTAAACCATGTTTCAGTACTCTATAAAATATGGAAATTAGTTCATCATCATTAATCTCATGAGTTGCATCATCATCCTTAGTCTTCTTATCCTTTGAATTCTTCTTAGTCTTGAAAGCAATCTCCTTCTTAATAGGTTTAGAATCAATGATCCTCATCTCATGTCATGTATCTCATCCATCAACATGACCTTCAAATCCTCAGCTTCCTTAACAATATATACTTGAGAATAAAACTTTGAGAGAGTTCTCAACACCTTTTTCACAACTAATTCTTGTTTCACTTATTCACCTAACCCTCTGATGGTGTTGACCACTTGATCAAATTTGAGTAGATAAGCTGTAATAGATTATTCTTCCTTCATCCTTAGGATTTTAAACTGATTTATGAAAGTTTGAATCTTTTCCATCCTCACCTTGGAGTATCCTTCATATATGACCTAAATTTTCTCCTGCATTTCATAATCTGATGTATAATTCATAACCTTGACAAGTTCTGATTTTGCTAGACGACACAAAATTACATTCATTGTCTTTGATTCTTCATTGTTATCCTTCTTATTTGCAGTACTAGTTAGAGTATTTTAAGGAATAATATAACCATCTATCGATACTACCAAATGTCACATCCTAAGGACATAATTTAAGTCCTCATATTTATGATCCAAAATTCATATTTTGATCCATTAAACAAGGTAGCTTTACCGGTAGAAGTTTCACTATGTTGACTCACCATTTTAGTGCTTCAAAATATCTCCTTCAAGTGATTAAACTTATTCAAAAGGACATATATATGATACCAATTGGTATAAGCACAATGGAGTGAGGGGGTGAATCATTCCTTCAAAACATTCATCCAATTTTATTTAACTGGTGTAAATGATTAACCATTCAACCATGAATTAATGTGATATTAATAACATGAAACAACCATTCATAAGAGAATGAACTAAGCGAGTACATAATAATGACATATGTGAAGTAGGAAACCCTTAAGTGGAAGAAAACCCATTGAAATTTTTTAATATATTACTCAATCTAAAATACTTGCATGAATATGACACATCACACAAGATTTGTTTAGTAACACACCCAATTCACAAGGATCACCCACCCCTATTAACTATAGCACTGAATATAAAAGGAGGATATTACCCCAAATATTATCAAAAATAACTCAACCACATGATGATGATTATCACTAAAGAAATTTTTCACCTATAATATATTGTGATCACAAGTTTAGCTCACAAACCTCAAAACCCTCTCAAACAACCCTCTCTTCTACTTTGCTAAATATTTCTCCTTCAAAATATAATTAGGTCTAATGAAATTGAATAATTTATAATCTAAAATTATCATAAATATTTTTAAATCTTCCTTATAGACCTCTAACACACTCTTATACCTCCTCTAGCTCGCTCACAACTCTAACCACTCCACTGGCTCAAATGAGTAAATACGTTCACTTTAAATGCATGACTCAACTCCTAAAAAATTATAGGTAAGACATGAACTTTAAGGTAGGTTATACCAAACACAAATCACACATACACACTCATATAAAATCATAATATGATACCATATAGGTCAGAATTGTGCCAAGAGACACAACAAGCACAACTAAGCCTAAAAGGCTAGTACCATCTCCATCAAGCACTCCATGGACTCCAGGGGCACAATAAATCATCATAAATAATTAATCAGCTCCATACATGTCAAGGATATCCTATAAAAATATTACACAATCTTGGGAACATCTACATCATCCATTCTTCTCATAACACCATTAAGTAGGATATTTTCCTACACAATCTGGGCACCTCTAACAAACCAGTCTTAAAAGATGAAGACCAAGATTCACTCTAACAAATCAACTATGATATAAAACCACTCATTATAAACCCACTTAGGTCATTTTATATTGGATTTTTACAACACCTCCATAGTCATTATAATCATCTACTTAGGCCACACATTCCCAATAACCTCCTTTTTCCATGACTGACAAGAACTACCCATTAGGCCTAAAAATAGTCTTTTTATTTAGAATTGTGTAGACATTAAAATGACTTAAATAATCTCTAAAATATCTTCAAAAATGTTTATAAGATCTTCAAACACTCATAACACAAATTTAGATCATAGGTCAAATGGAAGATGAGATTAAAACAAAATTTCCTGAAAAATATGCAAATTTGAGTGAGCTCCACGTACAGTTAAGACTCCAAATCACCACCATTTAAAATTTGGGAGATTCCTTTCCATCCTAAAATAATAAAATTTTATTATTAAATTTATTTAGATCTCCCACCATCAAATTTTCCTCCATCACTCGTGAACTAGGGTTTAGGTAGGGTTTTTGACCTCATTGGCTTCTTAGCAATTTTTCATAAATCTTAAGACCTCATTTGATCTCATTCAAGATTTGAAACCTTCTTACCTCCATGAATCAATATCCTTGAAAGGATTATGTCCCCATGAAAATTTTTCATGTTCCAACCAACACAAAACATTTCATATCAAGCTAGGAAACTCACCTTCTTGAGCTCGGTAGGACTAAAAACCTCATAACATGAAAAAATTTCAACATAAAACCCTAAAAAAATTTCCCAGTGATCTAGGAAAACCTCTCTCAGCTTTTCAAATTATCACTTGATCATAATTAACTCTGTATGTTCTCAACCACCTTGAATTTCCTTCCTAGGCCATAGAATTAGGTCTAGTTTAGGCCTAGACATTGTAGATAGACGCCATAAATTTTATTCAAATCTATTTAAAAGGTATTAAAATCCTTCACACAACATGTCTCACACTTCGCATACCCTCATGGTCCCACACACCTCTACAAATTATGATCATATTCCATTAGGCCACCAATCACCTAGATTAGGTCTAGATAAAGACCTATAATCATGCTCACACCTTGCAACCACCTCTTAATACATGTATGAGTATCTCAACACATCACCGAAATTCTCTCCATTCCTCTACCATGCTTCTCAATCCTCCCTGCATATCTACCTCCATGTGACATCACCCATGCTAATTGGACCTCATGAGTAAGACTTCTTGACTAAGAAACTCTCACCTTCTTCATTATTACAACCATGCCACTACTTGTCTGCCCATGTCATCATCACTTCAATATTCATCTTGAAATCCTTATCATCCCACTTTTTCATTAATTTCCTTACACCTTTTACATCAATGAAAACACAAGCACACACATGCCAACAAAGTGAACTTTTAATTTAGCATTGTAAACGCTAATTTTCATAAATAAGAAAAGAACTTGTTTTTATTCCTACAGAGTATGAAAGGTCACAAGTGGTAGGAATATGAAAAGTGACTTGGGGGACATTAAGAGACACATTGTAAGGCTATACGTTGGGATGGTTTCTCCATTCCAAATGGGTTATATTTTTTTCTCCTACTACTATAACAAAGAAGTTATTTTCTTCTATCTCCTTATTTATGTTCTTCTACTTCTTACTTTCCAACTATGTAAGATTTTTAATCTTGAACAATCAAGAAATAAATTTATGTATTTGAGGAATAAATATATATAAATGTGTGTCTTTGATTTATTAATCTTGATATTTCTTACACATTATTTTCCTTCTTATTGAATGTGGACCTACTTTGGTTAATGTTTGTGAAATTTTTAAGTTCCTACTCACAAACTTAACCCTCTCCCTATTTTCCCTATCTCCCCTTTACTTATTTCTAATCAAATTCCTCCCTATATTCCATACTATAAATTTTCCAAAATTCTAGTGGAGTATTCCTATGTGATCCCGACTTAACAACCACCCACATATTTTATTATTTCCTGCATTCAATAAATGGGAGCCTCCTCATTCCCAAGAGGAGGGACCTAGTCTGAAGCGTTGATGAAAACCACTAATTTCTCCCACAAAAAATATATTTTTCCAACAGTTTTTGGCAACCACCGTGGGGCATATTTTTCTTTTTTGTACCCATATAAAGCCTATAAAAATAAGAAAACTAGAAAATACCAAAAATACCTTTATGATTGTTTAAGATCCTTATTGTACTCCCACTAAAAAATTTGCACCATTTTTATTGAATTCCTATTTAATCTTCTAGGTAAAACTGGCAAAAAGAATATATACCCAATATGATCAAGCAAGTGAAATTATTGATGCTACATTTGAAGATCAATGAAAATTATATTTCAAACTTCATATTATTTAGACAACAAGAAAAGTTGGCTAATAATTATTCCTTAAATTTAACCTTGAATTTAATCTTGAAGATCCCCTTGAAGAACTATTCATAACACCATTAGATATAATTCCTATAGAAGAAGAATAAATGGCTACACCTATACCATGGAAAGCAGAACACAAACCCATTATCTCTGTCCCCTCCACTTCATGACTTTCCCAGATGATTGTTTCACCCGATTCTTAGATCATTCCTTTGAAGTGTTGAAAAAAAAGATAGGATAATGAGCATAGGAGGAATACCTGTTCAAATGTTGGTTGATGGGTTGTTGCGCGCGTATGACTTCCAGATCCATAGCTGATCATGAGAGCTTCCTTTTGGCTAGGATGAACTGCCTGTAATGAAAACAAGAACACCAAAAGGAATTTAACAATATGGGTAGTGAACTACCTAGCGTATGCTAGATCCAGGAAGTATAATACTTCCTAGATAGTTGTCAGTCCATTGTTTTAAACAATTTAATGTTGTAAACAAAGTAAATCATATTTTTATTTAAAATGATTTAGGTATCTCACTTCAAACACAATAAGAAATAGATCTAATCTAACAGGTTGAGCTAGAATATAATCCAAAGGTCAAATGATTGGTCTGGGTCTCTTCAGATTTGATATAGGTCTTGGGTAGATCATAGGTGAATGAGGGTGAGATGAAATTAGGTGGGTAGGTCATTGTTCTAGGTTGTGTGGGAAAATACAGAGACCGGTGTTAGTCAGGGGTGACCGATGGTGGTTAGGTGTAACCGGTGCCAGTTACTGTGAGATCTGGAAATGTCATAGAACAAGTTGTGGTCTCCTTTGTGATTACACAAAGGACTTTGGTGAGTTGGGGTGAAATATTGGGTTACTGGAGTAGGCTTAGGTGAGGTTTTAATGGGTATATGGAGGTGAAAATTTTGGAGAAGGTCAATAGGGGGAAAGATAAACAATGGATGATAATATGATGATGAAATGAAATAAACCAAGAAAGTATGATGTTATACTTACTTGGATTCTAGTCCTGAATGCCTAAGTGTGAGGGATGGAGGTAATGATGAGGGGTTTGAAGGTTGTAAGTGATCACCATTTGTAAGAAAGCTTCTCCATGGGCTTCATGTACACTCCTCTTTTCTTGGATAGATCAGATCATGGTTGAGATGGTTGTGCAGGGGAAGATGCTCAATCTCCTTCCTTACATGTGGGTTTTTGCTAGAATTTGCTCTCTAAAGATGTGTTATCTCTCTTATATGTGTTCTTTCTCATCCACCTTCTCCCAATGTTTTCCAACCTTGAGAATAAGGTATTTTAGGGATTAAAAGGGGTAACCAACAGCGGTCTGGCTTAACCGGTGACAGTTAGGGGTAACCGACGTTGGTCAAGGTTAGATTTCTTAGGTTTACTAAACTAGGGATATCCTCCTTATTTCCTTGGATCTCATGCTATTATCCAGCGGATTAGAATGAGAGCTTCCTATGAGCATGCGGGGATGTGGTTAGAGGGAATGTAGGCATTGATTTTTAGGGTTTGGGTAAGTCTTAGTTAGTTAGGGCAAGTTGCTAAGAATAGGTCTTAGGTTGAGTTGGCTTGGTGAGGTGTCTAAGTGAACTATATGTGTGGATATTATTTAAATAAAATATTCAAATAATAAATATAGTGAGGATAATGCATTAATTTAATTAAATTAATATTAGTGGGGTGAAGGGGGGTCATGGCTAGGTAAATGTAATAAAGGGTGCTTATTTGTCAAGGGACCAAAGGGGAGTGTGACCTAATTTTAGTTTGTACATTTTCCCCCTTTTTGTTGCATAGCTTGTATTGGTAAGCGATGCTAACAAATAAAATAAGATGTGGTTGCCCCATGTTTGGGTTAAGGTGATCCCCCTCAAACCAGGAAATGACGAGGCAGTAGGATGAAGCGGTGAGTGGTTTGATAAAAGGAAAATGTGGGGAAAAGGTAAGTGGGTACAGAGGAAAAGGGTGAAAGGTATACTCATGAAATCTAGTTAATGGGTTAGGGTCAAAGGTAGCAACAGTCAAATACATGCACACGTATAAAGCGGAGCATGCTACCGGGTCAAGAGAAGAAGGTAAACTCTACATCATCTAAGGTCGATTGGTTTATCCAAAGAAGGTTGAAGTGAATCCAGTATCCAAGGTATAGGATATGGTAAGGAAACATAACGTAGGTTCGGTGCACGAACGTTTAGGTATGTTCCGATACACCAAAGGTAGGGTCAGGATAAACGATCATGAAAATAGGCTAGGTAAGGTCATTAGGTCAATCAACATAGGTAATAGTGCCACAAGGTATAATGAACACATGAGGTCAAAGGTCACTAGCGATGGTCCATGTCTAAATATCTAGGTCACGACATGGGTAAAGCTAAGGTAGGGGTAAAAGAATAAGAAGTCCCTAAAGGAGGACAAATGGAGGTAGGAAGTGATGAGGTTAGGAAAGGTAAGGTAATGGGTTGGGTAAAGGTTGGATGGGGTAAAGGAGCAAGGTAAAGGGTGGGGTAAAATGGAAAAGTAAGGGCAATGTGTAGGTGAGGGTGACCGATGGTGGTCAGGTATAACCGACGTCGGTTAGGTCGGGTGGGTTATAAAAAAATCCACATTTTTATTATTCATTTGTTATTTGTGAAGTGAAGAAATGAAAAAAAGAGAGAGAGAAAAGAGAGAAAAGTGTCCGGAGGAAACAGGATAGTGAGCTGGTAGTTTGATTTGACAAGGGTTGGGTTGGTGAGTAGCGGGTCCACGGGATCAGGGCGAGAGAGGTGATTGGTCGGAGGTTACGAGTGGTTATTCAAAGTGATTACATAGGCTAGAGAGGGATCGGGCATACCACCAAAGATAGTGGCGGATGTGCCACCGAGACGGCAGCAGTGTGACGAGGTAAGCACCTAACTCTAGATTGGTGATTAGATAGATTAGAGGTTTTGGTATTTGTTATTTGTAGGGTTTTGTGGGTTTTGGTTTTTTGTGGGTGGTTAAAAATAAAATGTGGGTATGGGGGGAATAACGGGAAAAAAGAGGGGGAGGGTAGTAAATTGTATAGGTGGGGTGGGTAGGGGTCTTGGGGTAGTGTAGGTCATTGTAGGTGGGGTAAAAGGGATAGGTGGGAGAGTTTTAAAAAAGGGGGTTTGGGAAGTCACAGAATTTTCCACGACAGGTGACTAGCATCATCAAGCTTGGCCTGGCCGTCTTGGGTTGGGTAGAACTAGGATCGGTCACAAAATAGGTGACCGATGTTGGTTAAGTGGTAATTTTGGTCGGTAAAGACGAACTGGTAGTGGTCACAAAATAGGTGATCGATGCCAGTTTAAAGGTGACAGAAGTCGAGTTAGAATAAACTAGGACTAGTTAAGATTTTAGGCATAAGGGAAAGGGGCATAGGGAGCTGGTCCCAGTTCATAGGTTGGTGTAGGGTAGGTTCTACAAGGAAGGAAGGTTCTCTTGGGCAGTACGGGATATTCCTCTGTCCTTCCCACAATATCGGAGAGATGACATGGAGAGGCCTCTACCTCTACCATAGCCTACAGTGCCTACAAGGGAGGAGGAGGAGCCAGTGGATCGGTGGATAGATGAAACTAGATGTATAGACAGGTACCATCAATGGTGGGTGGCTCGATTCAAGCCATACCACCTAGACCGAGGTATTCAAACTTAGCTACCATTATAGTGCAGAGAGACACCCTACAGGGGAAGGTAGCGACGTTAATTACCCAGATAGGTATACTACAGACACATCTGGAGGGGTCAGAGGTAGAGGTAGTAGAGCTATGAGTACAGGTGGCCAGTCTGTAGGCCTAGATGGTGGAGGGAGAGGATGGAGGAGATGGAGGAGAGAGAGATGGAGATAGAGATGGTCAGGTGACAACCTTACTGGCTTAGGTGGCAGGTTTACAGGGCCAATTGGCCATAGCCCAGGCATAGATTGGGGCCTTACAAGCCCATATATAGGCACAAGGGCAAGGGGCACCACCACAAGCATAGGGAGTTAGTCCCAATTCATAGGATCGTTCAAGGCAAGTTGCTACAGGGTAGGTTGTTGCAAGGAAGGTACAGGGGCCGAGACCTATGGGACCACCACAGACCGTGCTTGTATCCAAGTTATGGGATGCCCTAGGTGAGGTGAGATATTATCAGGATCAGCTCATGGCAGCTGAGATAGACTTCCTATCCTACAGAGAGTACAGAGCATGGCAGGCATCCAATGAGAGGATGAGATCCCACACCCATAGTGTGGAGAGCATAGGAGGTCAGCAAGCTCTGAGGCCTGATCAAGGAGAGGCCACCAACACACAATGACCAGCACTAGGTGAGGTGCCAGTAGGGACACATGAGGCCGAGGGTGTAGGTGACACAGAGATGGAGGACATTCGGTGAGATGCCTGAGATGCGGTCACCTGATTTTGATGTATACTAGTGATTTTTGTGATATATATGTTGGCCTACGTGCCGAAGGTAGTTGTATTTTTATCACATACCGGCTTGCGTGCCAAAGATAGTGAGGATGTACGAGTGATTTTTGTATATTTTGAGCATATACCGGCCTACGTGCCGATGAAATTTTGTATTATATATATATATATATATATATATATATATATATATATATATCGGCTTACGTGCCGACATTTTTGAGATGATGGATAGGATGAGATAGACATGTATATTGAGATACACATTTATTGATTTGTATGATGAGATTCATGGTATTTCATGATTTTTTGATGTGTGTATGAGACATTGGTTTATGGTTTGTGTTAGATGAGATATGGATTTGTTACTATGATGTAGATTGAAATTAGGTGAGTTAGGCATGATGGAGTTAGGTTGGTTTAGGCATGGATCGAGTCAGGTTTGGTTAGGCATGGATCAATTCGGGTTTTAGGTATGGTTGAGTTAGGTTTGGGTTAGGCATGGATCAAGTCGGGTTTGGTAGTCGGGTTATAGGCATGGTTGAGTCAAGTTTTTTTAGGCATGGATCAAGTCAGGTTTGGTTAGGCATGGATCGAGTTAGGTTTGGTTAGGCATGGATCGAGTCAGGTTTGGTTAGGCATGGATCGAGTCAGGTTGGTTTAGGCATGGTTGAGTTAGGTTATGGGTTAGGCATGGATCAAGTCAGGTTATAGGCATGGTTGAGTTGAAAGTAGGTTTAGTTATGATTCATTATTTTGGCAATGAATGATACTATGGGTCATATGTGAAATGTTGTATAATCTATGCATAGTGATGATAGAGGGATGGTAGGTGTAATAAATGTATGTTATGGTAAGTAACTTGTTATGTATGTGGCTTAATTTCCAATTTTGTTATAAAAGGGGAACTAAGTGAAATGTGATGTAAATGGTGAGTTAGGCATGGTCGATGAATTTTTTTAGGGTATAAAAACGTCCGAGCTAACCTCCAAGGGCCCCATGCCCTCGAGTGCTTCTGCATAGTCTCGGCGAAAAGGAACCTCAAACCGATGTAGTTCTCCCATTAGCTAGAGAAGAATATGAAAATGAGTTGGTAGGTTTGGGCATGTTGTGGGTTTAGGTTTAATAGGTGTGAGTATATTATAGGTAAAAGGATGTAGTTGAAGGTGATTATGGTGAAAGGATATGATTACCTAAAAGGTAAGCATTGAGGACCAAGTCATGTATAAGGTAATCAAAATGTAAACAAATATGGTTAAAAGATAAGAGGGGGCAATAGAGCCACCTGATTGGGTAGGATCATACCAAGTAGATCATACCTTGGAGGGGGTGATGAACATAAGATCCAAAAGACATTGCATGATTAACTATTCTACGATGAAGGTAGTCACATGATCACCAAATGTCTAAATTCCAAGATGTCCCTTGAGGAAATTGAGGAAATAAGAGTGGAAATGGTAAGGAGGGTGAAAGGTAGCTAATTGTATATGTTTTGAGTAACAAGGCCTTTAGGTAATGGGTCCTAGGTCACAATGGGCAAGTCCATGACTAAATAGTTTTTTATTTTGATAGAATGATCGATGTGGGAAGTCTATATGGGATAAATAATATGGTACTCCTTAAGGTCTTCATGAAGCTGATCGATGTGGGAAGCTTCAGTTTATCTCATTTTTTTTTAAGCACCACATAGTTGTCCTTCAAGGGAGCAGTCTATTTATAGCAGCAATTTTGTTGAGAGGAAGATGTTCTTTTGAGGGAGTCATCTTTTATTAGAAGTTTGACTCAAGAATTTTGGTCCCATGTGAGTTCTTTGAAATCATGGACAAGACCAAGGTGGAGGATAGGAATCTTGTTCAAAAGGAAAGGTGGAATGACCATGGGATCTTATCTAAAGGTAGAAAAAAATTATCCACGAGAATCATGCTATGTGTAGTGCCGTGGTGCACATATTCAAGAGAAGATAACTAGTGATGGGTACTCACATGATTCTTGTTTAATCATTAGGGAGGTGTATGGTTTGGATAGCGCTCAAGGGACGAGCCTGTAAAGAGACAACGGGTGAGGTAGGATGACGAGTCAACAATAGAATGGTCGAAGTTGCAATGCGTTAAGGGGCTCAGGTTCGGGCTTACCATCAAGTGAGGATAAATTATAGGCACTTGATCCATAGGTATGAGTTATGATGTATGGTCCAAGCCAATTAGGAGTGAATTTGCCCCATTTACGTTTTTCTTCTTTGGTTACATATTGATTTTTTTTCAAGACAAGGTCATCAACTTGGAAGGTTCATTCATGAACACATTTTTCATAAGCATGTTTGATACATTGTTGGTAAACTTGAAGGTGATCTAGAGTGTTAAGAAGACGTTCGTCTAATAACTCTAGTTGTGCTAAGCGGTCCTGATCAAATTCATCATCAGTAAGCATGTCATGGAGAGAAATGAGTGAGGGGATCTAGACTTTGAGAGGCAAAATAGCCTCTATACCGTAGACCAATGAAAATGGTGTGGCCATAGTGGAAGTGCGAATACTAGTGTGGTATGCCCACAAGGCAAAAGGAATGTGCACATGCCAATCCTTCCCAGTATTGTCAACCACTTTCATGAGAATTTTTTTTAGGGTTTTGTTAGTGGATTCGGCTTGGCCATTGGTTTGCAGGTGGTACATGGAATAACAGTATGGCAGACTTTCTCGTAAAATCCAAAACCAAAACCCTTCCATGCATAGTGGTGCAGGAAGGTGTGGGTGAAATGGCAATTGGTAAGTGATTGGAAGTCAGTGGAAAATGGGCGGGGTTGTGATGGTGGTTCAGGTATGTAAGTGGTAGTATCAAGTCCCCCATAGGTGAGACTAGTATGAAGATGAGGAGGACCATAAAGGAGGCATTCTCCTATATGGTGATCATAGCAAGGGTGTTGGTGAAGGCTTCCATACTCATGTGGAGTAAGGAATGTGTTGAAACTATATAGGTGGTACTCCCCCAGAGTGAGGCATTGAAAAACACCTTCCAAGGGATCAGTGGTTGGTAGGTAGGTTACTAGTATGGATGATGTGTCGAGGTCGATGCGAGAGGTGGAGTTAATGGATTGGGCAGCTAATGGATCATTTGTGGAGGTTATGGCAATGGTAGGAATGGAGGAGGGTTGTGCGGTGAAATTAGTGGTTGTACTAGTAGGTGGAGTTGTAGGTGAAGCGGTATTAGTTGTGGAGGTAGACGACTTGACATGTATGAGCACATCATTGGGTCGGTAAAGCATGTTACATGTTTTGAAAGGTGATGGGTCAGCCGGAATGGTATAAGTGTGTCCTTCATGTTCAAACTTTACACAATGATGCAAAGTGGAAGGAATATAACCCATGACATGGATCTAGGGTCTACTAAGCAACAAGTTATATTGGAATTCCCCCTCCAAAATGTAAATTTTTTTTGGAATAGTGCGGGGACCCACGCAAATGTGGAGGATGATAATTCCTAGTGTGGAGGTGATAGCGTCATTGAATGAATGCAACATGACCAGATGTTTATGCATGTAATTTTCAAGTATGCGCATTTGAGTAAATGTATGGGATGAAATGATGTTAATGCTAGCACCTCCATCAATCATCACATGGCATACCCATATGTCATCAATGTGGATGGAAATGAAGAGGGCTAGATCCAGGTCATCGTTTTCGTGCAGCACGATCTCTTCCTCTGAGAAGCTAAGGGAGGCCCCTTGGTGAACAAGGTGGGGTGAAGATGAAGGTGGTAATTTGGTGAGAGAGGCTACATGATGGGGTGTGATAATGGAATTTTGTAGGTGTAGGGTCATTGGGTAAAACCTCAATAGATTGAAGAACTTCCATGAGAGCTTGACGATGTGATTCGAGGTTTGGATGAGGTCGTATAAGGACATTTTGAGGGAATATTAGTGTAATTGTTTGAGCATGGTGTGATGTGTGACACCATTAGAAATGGGGTACATGGGGCCACAGATGGTTATTTTAGGTATGGGTGCGAGATGATATGTTGGGTATAGGATTGGTTGGTGGGTTAGTTGACTTTTCTATGCCCTTTTGTGCACATGTAGTGACATGTTTCATGCTGATTTGAGGGATTTGGAAAATGGAGTAGGTGTAGGATGAGTGGTATAATGACATGAAGGGAAAAAACCTCTGGAGGAGAAAATCCTTATGAGGTGAGTTGGGCGTAACGACATTGGGGTAGTGGTGTGGTAAGTTCTCTCGATGTGAACCATGTTAATTTAACATCTTCGAGTGGCTCTAGGACTTGTGAGGGTGGAGGTTGTGGTTGTTGAGTGGGTAGTGTGGGAATGGGTGTCGGTGAAGCAGGATCCTCGTTAAGAAGGTCATTGTCATCAAAATTGGTTTCTGGTGGACATAACTGGATAAGGATGGTTTTCAAGGCCTTGCAGTTCTCCACATCGTGCCCTGGCACATGATGGTATGTGAAAATTTTAGTATCATCAAACCCTTTTGGCTTGGGTTTGAGGGGGTCAAAAGGTCGGAGTGGCGGTAATGTGATAACAGAAGTCTCAAGGAGGTTGGTAAAAATTTTGGCATAGGATCCTGCTAGTGGATCACAATGGGAAGTGAACGTGGGTTTGGGTGCAAGTGTGGTTGATTATTGAGGAACTATTTTTGGAAGAGGAGGAATGGTTCGAGCTATGGGTTTAGTATCCGGTGTGGTTTTAGGTATTGGTCATGTTTGTGTGGGTAGGGGTACAATAGATTGATGGGTAGGAGGGTGTGTAGTTGTTTTTACTACCTTATTATGGGGTAGTGGGGTTTTATTTTTGGGTTGCACCTTTTTGGGTAAAGGTGATGTCGGTGTACGAGGTCTATAAGGAAAAGAAGATGGAGGAAGAGGGAAAGTTACCCACGGGGATAATGAGGGTGCTATGAAGGTAGATGATGCGGGTCATACTATGGGTGTGAGGGACAATGACTGAAGTGTAGTGGGTAGTGAAGCAATAGCTGAGGGTATTGGAGGTATTGGTGGTAAAAAGACTACAGGTGTGGGTGTAAGTTGTGTTGTGTGCCTGGGTAGGTTAGAGGTTTGTGAGGAAGGAATGGGTTGTTGTGTTATTAGTTTATGGATGGGTGAAGGTTGCTTGACCATTTTGGGTAGCAGAGGTCTTAAAACAGATGGGACAAGTGCAGGTGTGATTGATGTGGTAGGGGTATGAGGTCAATGAGTTTGTTTCTTTGGTTTGGGTGTTGGAGTAGGTGTGGTATTAACGTTGGAGGATGTATCTAAATCTATTTTAATAGGTGGATGAGTGAGGCTAGTGGTCGGGGTGACCCCTAAAGTGGTAATAGGTTTAGTTAAGGCAAATGTTGTAGGTGTGGGTTTGGGTTTAGATGTAGGTTGAGTTATGGGTAAGGGTGTGGTTTGAGTGCTAATAGGTATCGTGGAAGGGGTTGTGATAGAGGTGGTTGTATTTGGTTTGATTGGTTGAAATGTGTTTGGGTAGATAGTGGAGGTATCAGTGAGGGATCTTGGCATCTGTGTTGAGACGGGGAGTAAGAGGCACCCCCATAGTAAAGCCCTATCCACATAATTTAAGTGATCCGAAAACGTGAGAACAATACGTCCGTAGGTAAAGTTGGTGAGGACCTAATGGAAATTCCCATAAAATGTGTTTTAGAGATAGGGAATTGGCTAGCTTCAGCTTCCGTGGGTAAGAGAGCCGAAAGTAAGTCGGTGGGATTCTGGGTAGTTAATGGAGAATGCTCACCAAGAGGCAAAGATATGATAGGAGCTCCTCTATAAGTGGAGGAATAGACGGGTGCTCCTCTGTGGGTGGAGGAGGTAATGGGTGCTCCTATTTGGGTGGAGGAGATAATGGGAGCTCCTCTATGGGTGAAGGAGGTACTGTAGGTAAAGGTTCTCTAAGTGGTGAAGCCAGGGGTGAGATGGGCTCAATGTTAGTGGAAGACCCCTCCATTGGTGATGAAGGAGATGAAAGGTGTTCCTCTATTGGTGAAGGAACATGGGAGGTTGGTTCCAATGCGGAAGGAGGATTTCGGGCTAGGATCTCCTCTATGGAAGGAATATGGGGTAATTGGGAGGTGACAGGTACCTCATTAAAGATAGCGTGAACCTCGTGGGTATGGGTATCGTGAGTTGATGTCTCACCGGTTTGATTGGATGAAGGGGCATGGTTGGGAAATGGTTTTTGAAGATTTGTAGATTTTGGTTGGGGGTGGCATTGGGATTATCCATAGTTAACTCACCTTTCTTGAGCATTTATTGGACAATATTTTTGAAAGTGATGCAGTTTCATCACTATGACCCTTTACTCTATGATATTTATAGAAATCATGTTCTTTATACCATGGGGGCATGGGGCTAGCAGGGTCAAAACCAGTGTGTGGTTTTATAGGTGGAAGGGTGATGGATCCAACTTTGATAAGATTTTCTAAGATAGAAGAGTAAGGTTCCCAATTGGGGTATATTTTTGCTGCTCTCGTCTAAATTAAAAAGTTTGGATGGGTGAGAGATTAGGCGAGGGTGTAGCCGATTTGTGGATGAGCTAGGCTGGCCTTGAGTACCACTGCGTTAGCGATGCCCTTATATTTTGAATAATTGGTTTGTGTTTAGAAGGAGAATAGGTATCATTCGACTTGAATGCCGAATTCTTATTGCATAATTGGATTTTCTTCTCTTCGATGGCATAAATCTCTAACTTTCGTGCCATAGTGAATGCCTCATCGAATGTTCAGAAGGTTTGGATCTTTAAGGTTGGGGAGATATGTCTAATGCAAGCTCATGTGAAGAGCTTGATGAGTTCAGTTTTTAGTAGTTAGAAGGTAAGTTGATTGATTAGGCTATGCCAATGAGTGACAAAATCTATGATAGATTTGTCCTCATTGACGTGTGTGAATATAGATCGGTCATGGTAAACTTCTTGATGATATTAATAGAGAAATGATCCAAGAAGGCTTGGGCTACCTGATTGAATGAGAATTTAGAGTGTTTGGTTAACCCACTATACCAATCTAATACAGTTCTAGTGAGGGACATGGGAAAGGTTCTTAAAAGAAAGGCATCATCATGAGTGATCACATAACACCCATGTTTAAACAACCACACATACTACTGTGGGTCTTCTTTTCTATTGAAATGATTGAATTTAGGAATTTCCCAATGCATAGGGTATGAATGGATAGGAATGGATGGGTGAATAGGCTCGTTGCAAATCTCGTCATAGGTGAGAGTGTTGCGGGAGCCAGAAACCGATGCCTCTAATGTCTGCATCTTGTCCAACATCAATTTAATTAGGTCGTTGGTGGGTTGTGATGATTGGATGCCTCCCGTAGCATGAGAAGGTTGGTTTTGGGCATATAACAGGGGTGGAACTCCAGTGTATGGGGCTGCCATGTAGGGTGGTGGAGAAGAGGGCAGTGAAATAGGGGGTATGTACCTAGAATGAATAATGGATGAAACAAGAGGTTGTTGATAGTATGTATATGGTGGTGGAAGGGTCATGGTAACCCTAGTGACAATAGGGGCTAATGATTGTGGAATGGAAAGAATCACGTTCTAAAATCACCAACACTAGAGGTGGTAATGTAGCTACAGGTATGTGTGAGACATTAGGGGAAGATGAGGTTTTGTTTGGGGTATTCATTGAGGGTACGATGGATGTAACGAGGGCCAAAGAGGTAACAGACGCCATAGTCATAGCAGGTATAGGACCTAATTGTGAAACGACTGGGGGTAAGGTGGATGGGGGTAGCATGGAGCCGAGATGGGGCTGATGCAAGAGTGGGTGCGAGAGTTGAAGGGATAGATACGGGCATGTCGTATATCAAGCGACCCAAGGTATCTTGAGTGGATGAGTGGGAAAGGTAAAAGCGCAAGGCAAAGCATGGTTTTAATCAAGTAGTCATGTGAACTCCTCATCTCCAAAGAGCGATAGTGATAGGATGGATGGGATCCATAACTGGTGACAAAATAGAAGGTGGTGAAGGACTAGGTGGGAGTGGTTGACAACTTACATAAAATACAAGTGTGCTTTCTTGTCTTTAGGTCAGCACCATGTGAACCAGTACTGATCAGGTAGGGTTGCTTCTCTATAAATGACACAGAGAACAGTAGGAATAGGTGAATCTAGTGACAAAAAGTGGGTTAAGTACCAAATGGTGGCTAGAATGTGAAATAGGCTAATCGATGCCGGTTAGGGAAAACTGATGCTGGTGAGGGGTAACCACTGCCAGTTACTGTAGAAAATGACAGTGAGTAAACAGCGAGGCAGAAGGTAAAATCTGATAGGTATGCCAAATCTGAAGATGTTTAAAATGTCAATGGGAATAATGACAGTGACAGGGGCTATGAAAAGTGGAAGAAAGTGAAGCAAAATTTCCTTTTGAGTAGGTTAGCAAAAGGACATGGAACCAACATTGGTTGGGTATAACCGATGGCGGTCAGAGGTAACCGACGATGGTTACTGTGAAATTGAAATAGTGATGAAAGAAAGTGGTTGTGAATTAAAATTTGATGTAGAATCAAACCCATAATTCTGAGAATGATGATGATATGGCCCAAGCACACTCATGTGAAGCCGAAATACACTAGATGTGATGAGGAGCATGCAAGGATGAACAAAAAAAGTGACGAATGTGATCTCTCACCTCAAAACGTAAGCCAAGCAAAAACACTAAGAAAATGTGATTCTAGGAGTGCCCTTTCTATTATGTTTTTTTAGCTTATTCTATTTAGGGACTTACACATGAATTGTGAAATAGAGTTTTTGGTGAGGATGGCTTCCTACAAAGAAGGAGATCTAAAAGGTGAGGTTTCAGGTATGTTATGGTGGGGGTGGGCTTCAATTTGAAGTATGACTCAACAAATTAGTGAGTTGGGTGCCCACTGTACCATGATCATGTGATCACATACAACTTCTTCCAGGTAGGATGTTGTTTAAGAATGTATGTATTTTGAATTTTTGTGTGGTATGGTAAGACTTAGAGAAAGAGAAAAGGATAGAAGTGCTTTTCTACAATTCGTTTGTCAACCATCAGTTGGGCATGACTTCTAACGTATAGGTTGCCCTTAATTAATGTGAGCTAATGCCATAAATCATAATGGAATGCACTTATTTTTAAACCCAAATAGAAAATGTGAAATTAGATGACACAATAAGATGAAGAGGAAAAGGGATGCTCTTTCACTACAATGCAAAAAAATGAAGAAATGGTTCTTTTTAATTACACCAAAAGAAAAGTTTCCTTTAGAGCAAATAGAAAGAAGAGGTGGGTTACCAAGGAAGAAAATTAGTGTGTACACTTTTCAGAAGGGAAACAAACACACAATTTTTCCTAGGAATGAATGAAATGCAAGGAACCCTAGATGGGTCCCACCGAGCATGCCAAAATGTTTCACCTAATTCTTAGATTATTTCTTTGAAGTGTTGACGAAACAGATAGGGTAACGGGCATAATAGGAATACTTGTTCAAATTTTGGTTGATGGATTGTTGCATGTGTATGACTTCCGGATCCATAGCTGATCATGAGAGCTTCCTTTTGGCTAGGAGGAACTACCTATAATGAAAACAAGACCACTAGAAGGAATTAAACAATATGGGCAGTGAACTGCCTAGCGTATGCTAGATCCAGGAAGTATGATACTTCCTAGATGACTGTCAATCCATTGTTTTAAACAATTTAATGTTGTAAACAAAGTAAATCCTATTGTTATTTAAAATGATTTAGGTATCTCACTTAAAACAGAATAAGAAATAGTATAATCTAATAGGTTGAGCTATAATAGAATCTAAAGGTCAAATGATTGGTCTGGGTCTTTACAGGTTTGATAGAGGTCTCGGGTAGATCATAGGTGAATGAGGGTGAGATGAAATTAGGTGGGTAGGTCATTGTTCTAGGTTGTGTGGGAAAATACAAAGACCGGTGTCAGTCAGGGTTGACCGACGGCTGTTAGGTGTATGCTTGGTGCCGATTCTTATGAGATCTGGAAATGTCACAGAACAAGCTATGGTCTCCTTTGTGATTGTACAAAGGACTTTGGTGAGTCGGGGTGAAATATTGGGTTACTAGAGTAGGATTAGGCAAGGTTTTAATGGGTATATGGAGGTGAAAATGTTAGAGAAGGTCAATAGGGGGCAAGATAAACAATGGATGATAATATGATGATGAAATGAAATAAACCAGGAAAGTATGATGTTATACTTACTTGGATTCCGGTTCCTGAATGCCTGTGTGTGAGGGATGGAGGTGCTGATGAGGGGTTTGAAGATTGAAAGTGATCACCGGCTGCAAGAAAGCTTCTATATGGGATGCATGTATACTCCTCTTTGCTTGGATAGATCGAGATCATGGTGGGATGGGTGTGTAGAGAAATATGCTCAATCTCCTTCCTTTCATGTCGGTTTTCGGTAGAATTTTCTCTTTGAAGATGTGTTATCTCTATGAGATGTGTTATTGTTCGTCCACCTTCTCCCAATGTTTTCCAACCTTGATAATAAGGTATTTTAGGGGTTAAAAGGGGTAACCAACGGCATTAGAAGCTTAACCAATGACAGTTAGGGGTAATCGATGTTGGTCAAGGTAGGATTTCCTAGGTTTACTAAACTAGGGATATCCTCCCGATTTCCTTGGATCTCATGCCATTATCCCACGGATTAGACTAGGAGCTTCTTGTGAGCATGCGGGGATGTGGTTAGAGGGAATGTAGGCATTGATTTTTAGGGTTTGGGTAAGTCTTAGTTAGTTATGGCAACTTGCTAAGAATAGGTCTTAGGTTGAGTTGGCTTGGTGAGGTGTCTAAGTGAACTATATGTGTGGATATTATTTAAATAAAATATTCAAATAATAAATATAGTGAGGATAATGCATTAAATTAATTAAATTAATATTAGTGGGGTGAAAGGGGGTCATGGCTAGGTAAATGTAATAAAGGGTGCTTATTTGTCGATGGACCAAAGGGGAGTGTGACCTAATTTTAGTGTCTACAATCATCAAGGAAGAACTTCCCTATGTTCATAGGATATTGGAAACAAAACCTTGATGAGCATATTTCGCCATCATCATAGCTTATGGTGTGTTTAGAGTGGAACATGAGGATGTGCCTATCTTCTTATTCATGGAGTCATTACAAGATGTCGGTGCATATTGGTTCTATCACCTACCAAGAAGTTTAATTACCAATTAGAATCAGATAAAGAAAAATTTTGAGGCTAGGTTTAAACCACCTAAAGGTGTTCATGAATTGCTCACATAATATTCATAATAAAAGAAGGAACCAAATGAGGCTATGAGGTATTTTATTTCCAAGTCCAACAAATTGCTTTATAAAGTTTCTAAAGTTGCAAGACTTATTGAGGTTATTCATGAATACTCAATTTCTAGAATTTGGATTCATTCTGAGGAGATATCAACCCAACACCTTATACAAGGATAAAGACCTTGTAGTAGATGTAAAAGAAGACCTCATCATGTCAAGAAAATCAGGAAAGGGTCAAACAAATATAAGGCTCATAATTCTAGTAGTAGAATTATAGATCCTTTAGTGCAAAAACTTAACAATGAATTGCTTGCTCTCAAAAAATATCTCTCTTAGAGCACCCCATACAAATATGTCCCAAGGAAAAATTATCAAATTCAAAATCAGAATTAGAACCAAAATAAGATTTCTAGAGGAGAAAAAGGCTCATAATTAAAACTCCACCTATGAATGGCACTTGTGAGACACATTTAGATGAGGAAAATGAGGAAGAGGTTGTTTTAAAGGAAGAAGAGGAAGAAGGTGGATTTATCATTGAAGAGATAGGATCTGTAGAAATTGGTTTCTTTGAATATGAATCTTCATTAGAGGATTGTTATAAATAGACTATAGATGACATGAATAGCCAATCTTGTGTTGTTTTCACATGCTATAAATATCTTAAGAAAGAGAAATAATTTGGGCATGAAAAGAAGGAGAAAGAGTACCTCCAAAAGGTGACTCTACTGGAACAAAAAATAATAATCAAGAGAGGTTCTCTTCTTTTGACATCAATAGAGTTAGCTAAAAAGAATCTTGAATCAACAACCCCTCTCAAGAAATATCCTATTCTGGGTAATTCAAGCAGTCTTACTCATTCTAAAAATGATGTTTCTACTCCTGCATCTAAAAATAGTAATGAAAAATATACCTACATTGTTCCTAGAGTAATTCAATATCCTTTTGCTTCCAATTCTAGGAATAACCAACCTGCAATTATTATCTCCAATGCTCCTAAAAGTTTATCTTCTACCTTTGATATCATTGATCATGTAAAGAAATCTAAGGTTTATATTTTGAGTCATAATATTTACAAAACCATCCTAAATAAATTGATAAGTTGGTCAAATTTATCAAAGGTAGTATCTAAAGATCAAACATGTCACCTAATTATAAATTTTTGCTTCCTAATCCTACGTAAAACATATTCAAAATATCTTAGCTTTTTCCCCTTCATCCATTGGCAAGACTGATCCTTTTAATGCTACCCTATTGATCAATGGATATTAATTGAATAAAGGAATTGTTGACTTTGGTGCATCTGAAAATGTCATGCCTACAAAATTTTCTCAACCGCTTGGCTTGAGTCTCACCCAATAATTTGGTCATTTCTACTCGATGGAAACAAAATAAGTCCATATTGTTGGTAGAATAAAAGATGCACAACTTTCTTTCATATCTTTTCTAGAGATACAACTAAAGGTAACAATTTTAGTGGTGGAGATCCCGACTACCTATGGTATGAGTCATAGTATAATTTTTGTCAAGATGTTAGAGGAGAAATACCAATGGATTCGTCCTATATTTTTATACCACTCAAAAATGAAATGAAAATGATTCTCCTTGAACAAAAAATGAAATATATGGTTTATAAATCAAACGATCCAAGAGAATATATTCTATTTCAAAGTAGGGAAAATAGATAGATTCTTTTGGAGGATAAAGGTAATATAAATTATTTTATGAGTTCTAAGAAAGATTAAGAGTTTCCCATCTTTGAAGAAAGTTAAAGCGAAGTTCTTTGGTGATATTTAGAATATGGAATTTTATGGAAGTTTCTTGTCAACTAGGTCAGTGCTAGAATTGTTTGCCTTCTCCACAAGGATATTTATTTCCAATGTCATATAATTTGAGTTCTCTAATACTAATAACATGATATAATATGAGGCCTTTTTTCTTGGATAGTAAGCCACCAAATAAATGGGAATTAAAAATATCGTAGTGCAAGGAGGTGCATAGCTTGTTGTAAAATAGGTAAGATACTTGTTCCAATTAAAAATATATCGTCTTTGTCATTATAGAAATAAAGTGTGAGAGTGTATAGATTATTTTAATGCATTTGATGTCAAGGAAAAACCTTGTTATTATAACACTAGAGTTGATTCATTGGCAGTGTTCACCTCTCTAATGATTCCCCATCCCAATTTTGGTGAGCATAAGTATTCAATGGAGATGGTTTTCCATCCAAGCATGCATGATAACTCAAAGATACAAGTACATGTTCAATGAAAATGGTCATATCTTCTTATTCTTGCAGCGAGATAGGTGATTTCATAATTACATATTTTGAAGGACTTGATGCCCTCCCATAGGATTTTACAAATAATAATATAAGGGCATAATAGGTGATCAAGTTGACGATGATGGAGTGATTCAGTTGAAGGGAAATGGAATTTTTAAAGGATTAGTTTCACTAGAGGAATTTTTTAATAAATATGACATCTTCATTCATAGAAAATATATGCATCAACACAAATCTTATACCAAATATGATGAAAAAAACATTGGAACAAGTGAGAAACTAAGGATGGTGAACTTCGGTAAGTGTTGTTCTCCCAAAGAATGCATAAAATTTTCAACTTTATTGAAGCAATATTATGAGTGATAGCTTATTCATATAAAGATATTAATTCTTTCTAACCATAATCTATGCAAAATTCTATCCCTTTGAAACCTGGATGCGAATGCATCCTAGAAAAATAAAAGGTAGTACAATCCTAAGATCACCAAAACCATTAGAGAAAGAATTTGAAAATTTTCTCAATACTCACATCATCTTCCTTATCCATCACTCAACATAGATAGTTAATATTGTGCTAGTAAGAAAAAGAATGGTGAGATCCACATTTGTGTGCATTTTTGAAATTTGAATTAGGATTCTCTAAAATATAATTATCCCCTACTATTCATGGACCACATTTTGCAAGTCGAAAATGGGTCAAAAATGATGTCTATGTTTGACAGATTCTCAGGGTAAAACCAAATTGAGGTGGCCAAAAATATCAATTCAAAACTATTTTCACCACCCCTGGGGTAATTTTGCATACCATACATGCCCTTTGGATTAATTAATGCAGGTTCCACTTTCTAGAGAGAAATGGATTTATCCTTCAGATATTTGAAAGGAAAATTTATAGTGGTTTACTTGGATGACCTCACCATGTTCTTGGAGAATATATAATAACATTTGGATCATCTAGAGTAGGTAATGATCCACCGAGAGACACCATATCTCTCTCAATCCGAAGAAGTCAATTTTTGGGTAACAAAAGGAAATATATTTATACATATTATGAGAAATGAAGGCACAAAACTTGATACTAAAATTTTTGAATCCATTCAATGGTTATCTCTTCCCACATAAAATCCTAGTGTGCATTATTTCTTTGGAAAGGTAAATTTCTTGAGAATGTTTGTTCCCAATTTTGTTGAGCTTACTAAATAAATTGTTAACAAGATTAATCCTAATGATTCTTTCAAGTGAATCAAAGAGGGAAGCAAGTTTTAGAATCAATTAAATGTGTTTTCACAAAGGAACCTATTTTTTCTATGAAAGACCATCCCCTCCCTATAAAACTCAATATGCAAACCTAAGGACCAAATGGTCAACTCTAGATGAAAAGATACACTAAACACTAAGTTATTAAGTTAGGGTTGGTTTCATGAATCCATCCCTTTTTAGATAAGGATAAATTTTTTTTGTCTAGGACCCTACCTAGTTACAAAAGGGTTAAATCTGAGATATACATTAATATCTAAAAGGAGCTAACTAAAACAAGCAACCAAGCTACAACCAAAACACAACAAATAAAAAACCCACAAAAAAATTTAATTCCAAGTTTTGGAGAATACCTTCTTCACATTCTCTAAAACATTCATTATGTTCTTAGTGTTCTCACGAGCCTTATATTCATCCTTTCCCTTACCATCTTCCAATTATTGAGTGATAAGAGAGAGAAATTCTAGAGTAACCTAGAATTTATTCATGATATCACATTGTTTTGTTTGGATTTTGACTTGATATTTATCCACTTTGGTGATTCTTTTGTTCAACTCATCCAAATGACTGGCATTAAGGTTTTTTCCTTCTACCACAAGTTTACAACCTTGGAATTTATCTTTGAGAACACAGATGTCTTTGCATAACCATTTTATCATATTCATATAAATATCCACATCATCTATGATACTATAATACCTATTTTTAAAAGGGCCCACATCACTCTTACCAAATGATAGGAGGCTTAAAGTAGCTTCTACCTCCCCATGGTAAGGGGGATAAGGAGGATTATCTCTAGTATTAGTTCCTTCTTCGCACTGATTGCAAAAAATGTGACCATAAATGTCGTCCCTAGTCCATGTTTTGAAGTATGGACTTTGGGTGAAGCAATAGATCTAGGGGCATGGGATAAGGAAGGGTAGAGGAAGATGGATTATGATGAGGAGGATAGAAGGGGGTTTTGGTTAGGGAAGGCATGCTCAAACTAATTTTAAAATAGTATTATGATAGTATGATGTAAGGGATATACCCTTTTTCCATTGAACCATATTGATATATTTCTCAAGAGACTAGAGAATATAAAAAATCCATATAAAAAACTCCATCCTCTCTCCTATGAAAATCCAAATAAAAAATAAAAAAAAACCAAACAATCAAATTTGGATACAAAAATCCACTAAATAATTAGATATAAGTGAATATGTTACTATATTTAATATGAGCATAGGGGGAAAATAACCACAAAATTTTATAAGTATTCAAAACAAATTTACTATGATACACCCATATAATGTATAGTGTCGACTATGTAGATTTTGTTGTTTTCAATTATTTCGGGACCTAGATCCATCTATAGTGGTGTGGTCCCACAATATGGGAAACATTATTTAGGTTCTGACTAGGTTTCCTTATAACAATATTCCATTGGTTTTGGGAGACCCATTTCCTATGAAATTATCAAATACTTTTAAAGGATTGATCACCCCTAAATCATCAAGAATTCCAAGTCAGAAATCTCCAAGTCTCCAAATATGCCTTTTACATTTTTGAACCCTTCGATGCTTATAACACACTACTCCCTATCTCCATGTGTGTCACATCAGTGGCATAATTTTTTCACCACATTTTAGTTACTCTTTTGGCACACCATATAGCCTTATATAATTCATCACTATTATGTATTAGTAAATTATATTCACTAGGATTAAGGGGAAGAAAATGTAGGTGCTAAAATCTGCATAAAATCATTATTATATCATGTTTTTAGCATGCTTTATGTATTAGGGTATTCAATGATGAAAATAAATCTTAGCAGTGTAAGTGCTTATTGTATTACTTTTACATTGCTTGATTTATAACTTACTTGATGCTTGTTTATGTTTTACATTGTCACAAATATCTCTAGTCTTTTTTATTTTTTATTTGACTATTTATAATTATTTTCCAAGACTGTACAGATTGGTCAAGATTATAGTATGGTTTTGACTGAGATTGTAGGTCTTGACCCTTTTGAGTTATGTGTCTTTTTTTCCCATCGGGTCATTTTGTTATTGTTTTCTATTTGACATCTTATGTTTTTGGTTAGATTTTATCAACCATTAATGATAAAATTTTAAAGTGGAAACTGTGTGTGTGTGTGTGTGTGTGTGTGTGTGTGTGTGTGTGTGTGTGTGTGTGTGTGTAAGTTCACCGTAAGCATTTATCATCTAAAAAGCACCTATCTATGTACCAAATACCAATATAAGAAAGAAAGAGTACTATCTTCATATTGCATATCACAACATAAGAGGGCATAAATCTATTTTTCACATTTACACACAAGGATTTCTATAGGAGAAAATTAACATAGCCCACTATCGGTGTGGAAGAACAAGGGTAAACTTATTTCAAAGGTTCTAGATTGCATGGACACTAGCACAACACACTAAGAGAACTACATTGAGTTTTAAATGTAGTGCAAAACTTGGTGAATCACAAATGGGGTGAATTTTGAGGTCAGTTTGAATCAATCGTTTGTAGATTTTTAGATCTAATGAGTGGTTGAGTTTCTTACAAAAATTTGGGTATGTTTTGCAATCTTTTAAGTACAAAAACTAGGATTATACATGAATCTAAACATACAAAAGTGCGATACAAGAGACAAAAAAAGCCAAATAAAATAATAACTTTTTTATCTAGTTGTCTAAGATAATAAAATAGGGCTAGGTTGTAGAATTCAATCTTGACATTTTTATGATCTTAAACTTGTATGATTTAATAAGAAACAATTTATTTGAGCATATTCATAATTCTACATACTTCCTAGATGAAGAAACAACACAGTAAAAAAGTGGTGTGGATCAAGTAATTCACCCTTCTAATCCTAGTTACATTTATGATTTCTTTATCAGTTTAACATGATTGCAAATAGCCTAGTTTTCATCATGTACAACTATAAATAACTATAATATTCTATTCCCTGAAAGATATAGTGTTCAATCCTGATTATATCAATTAAATTAATATATTGCAATTAATTTAGAGTTGATACAATTGCATTGAATATGAATGCTCGTAATCACATCATTTTCTATAGTAGAAGAGGGAAGAGAAAATTCATTTATAATACTAACACATTTATCAATATTTCCATTTTCCATTTCAATATCAAAGAGGATCAACAATATCAAGAATTTCATTGATGGAAGGAATAATATCATCAAATATATTTTTTTCATCATTAGAATAACAAACACTTTATTTTGTTGCTACTCAAGGGTATGCAAAGAGAGAACATTTGTCATACAATAATTATAAGGAAAAATATCCTATTCATAAACGTGAGGTTCTATATCACTAATAGTTTCCACATTATTAAAATCATATATATTCTCATGATTAGAAACATGGTTAAGTATATCAATTGTTATTTTTAGTAAAATTTCCATATAATTAATATCCCATTCATCAATATAATAATCCAAAACCTTAGAAATATTATCATAAAAAAATGTCTCATAGGTAACAATGAGGCTAGGATTGATTACTTATTCACAAGTAAATGAATAATTTAAAGGAGGGAATGTATGAGGCATCTATAATTTACATTATGAGAGTGGAATATGATGACCAAGGATATCATTAAGAGGATGATAAGGAAAAAACTTATGAAGAGGATAAGAAATTAATTGTCTTAAATCTATTTCCTCTTGGGTAGTGGTAGGAAAAATTTCATTTTGTAAAACATCATCATAAATAACACCTCGATGGGATAAAAATATCCTTACTTGTGAGATCATAAGGTACATGAAACCAATCAGAGGGATAATAAACCCTATGATCTTACGAAGAAACATATCTATCACACACCATGAATACAAAAAATATAATCAACCTTAGAGCTAGGAAAGAGTATGCAATAAATTATAAATGGAAAACCCTATGGAAAATAGTGTTTACAACCAAAAAGGCCTAGTTAGGGTAGGTAACCTAAGCAAAACTAGATGAAGGGTTAACACAAAAGTAAGGGTATAATATGGGTATAAGAGATGACTTATCCAATTTTAATGATATTATGATTGTGTTGTCAATATAATTTAGAGGTATGTATAGTATAGAATGTGCCCAATAGATCATTGTCTACCTATATGTGGAAAGACAAAATCATACAACTTTATACTGGACCATACTATGCCTTGTTCTTATGTTATGTGTTTTTATATACAAGTGACATGCTTATACATTATATTATGTCAGTTCACATTCACCTATATAACATATTGATATCTTCACACTCTCTACAACCTTTACATTTATGTCTATACCCATAAAAACCACCAACTTCCTAAAAAGTAATTTAAGCACAATTTATATAATAAAAACAAGATTATATTCTAGCGTTGGAGTGACATCGATGCTTACGCCATGTGATTCAGATTGAGCATTGTAATAAATTTCAAAATCCTTGTAGTTCTCCTAGTTCACGTGCATGTATGTATACAACTAGTTACATTGACCTATAATGTCCCTCATACCTCAACACCTATTGTGGGATAACTAATTGTTCTAATAAAAACCTTTTATACATATGTAGAACAATTGAAATCAATAATTTCCCCCTTCGATGTTTTCACAAGATGTGCTCTAACATTCCTTTCTTTCTTTATTACATAGATAGTAGATACGTGATTGCTAGATGATAAATTCTTATAATAAACTTGTGTGTATGTGTGTGTGGTATATGTATATATAAGACTATGTTAGTTAAAAATTTAAACCTAGTAGCACATAATGCCAACCCAAAGATAAGGTACAAAATAAAAAAGAGTAATGAATAGATGCGATAGGTAGAAAAGAAAAAAACAAAACATAAACAAGACCATTTCACTTAGGACTATAATGAGACGATGGTATGGACAAAGTTTTACTATCTCGTACTAAACTCAACAATCATGAAACAATAAAAAGAAATGACTAGAGATCTATGTGACAGGACATAGTAAAATATCAAAGAGTTAAATACATCAACAAATGACATTCAATAAAACAATATGAAATAAAAAGAGGAATTTGTTAAGTTCTAGTTTTATCGTCAAATCTCTTGAGAATACCATGTGGGTAAATGAGTGTGTCTAAATTTATTTTATATATATCCATGGGATGTGATTTTACACCAAGACCCACTAGGAAGTGGAAATAAGAGGAACATAAGAAAATGTGACCACTAAACCACCTTGTAGATAGAACCATCAAATTGGGACATAATTGTATGATGATTATGTGTAACCTGAAAGGTAGTGTTCAAGGAGGTAGGATTTTTTAATTAGAAATTTGGAAAAGACTAACATGTGATATAAGATGTAAAAGACCAATGCGATTAGTCATGTAGGTGTATGAGTAGTAGAGAAGGATAATAATAAGTATTTGCAATCCTTAAGAGGGAGTGGAATAATATGTTGCAAGCTCTCTTTGTGTTTGTAAGCCATAATTAAGGGATATAAGCAAAGTCAATATTGTTAAATACCTAATTATAAATTTAGGTGTATATGTTTTCCCCCTTAACTAATAAATGAAATCTAATATATTTAAATAAAAAATACCTGAGAGTGTAAACACACTTGGTATTTTCTCAATTTCTTTCTTATTCGATATTTTGAAAAGCTTTAAGATGACTCTAAGAGCACAATTTGAAGCATAATAGTGTAATACATGTCCATATAATGAAATATTAAACATTAACTCTGAATATATTGAAATTGAATTTGAAATTTATAAAATATAAAATATAAAGTAAAGACCACATATGTATGTGTAGGACCAAATTTTCCATGAAAATGTAGAAGATCATGTCTCCTTGTCAAGGCATGAGGAGATGTAAATTATGAATACACCTAATTTTTCACTTTATTATCTTTTTTTCTTTGTAGGAACTATTGGAGTATTGGTTTCCCTAGAGTGGTGTCCTTAAGGAAATTTTAAGGAGCGAGGAGTGACCATAAAGTGTTAAGTGTAACCTTAAATACTTTCATCATGATGGTTAGCAATGCTACTTATGAGAGATCCTTGACATGTATTCCAATTATATCACATTTCACATATTTCCATACCTCTACAGTTGTCTTTTGTATATCCTTCATATGAAATCACCTTACCATCCCCTTACACACATACCTTTTCCATTTTACCTTTTAAAATATTTGAGTCTCCCTCCATTGGCTAAGACTTCCAATTTTTAATAGGCAAAGGAATCAACTATAGTCAATACCATTGACTAGTAGAAAATTTAATGCCCGGTCATGATTTCTATATATACTTGAAATTTGATAAATCATTACAACACATTATCATTACTCACTTATTCTATTGTCACTCACTAATATTCCCTTAAAGACTTAGAGGAATCAAAACTGGGTATACTTGTCTTTTTATAGTCTACACTTGGAGCATTAGGTATTTAGGATTCCCAAGCATATGAACTTCACTTATTATGTTATTGTTAGCCTTTTGAGTCTTTAAAAATAGTATTTTTTAAGTCTTCTCTTATCTTTTTGTGATCCCTTACATCAAATCCCTCATAAGGTGTTTCTAACCCTAAGGTAAGTTAATGTGCCAATGGTGTTTGAAAATAGATAAGTATCTCTAACCTCTCTTTTCCTTTATGTAGTTTTATATTTGGATATTTTTTTATGTGGTCATACATAGGTTAGAGTAGAGAAACATATTATTGATTTATTACATTATTTATCTATCACCTCTTACCTTATTAAATTCACTTTTGGGTTTGATAACCTATGAATCCTTACAATCTATGTTTATAACCATAACATAAGAATCCATATCTTTTTATAGCTTGATTACAACCCTATTATCAGTAAATTATTATTGAAATTTAGTTATATAGTGCTACTCGTATCCTAAATCTAAGCTTTAGAATCCTACATCTCTTATAGACTATGGGATATAACCTTGTTTTTTTACTCTTTTGTAACTTACAACCTTAATGTGTGCATATTTATCATGGATCCTCTCATTATTCTAGTTTATATTACCAACCATCGATAGACAAGGATTTTCTATTAGGCCACTCTTTATTTGCATACACTCTAGTGAACATGGCATGAAACTCACTCTCTCCCAACTAATTCACATTCAATTTTACTTATTTTATCAATTATATCCCATATCTTCTAAATATTCCTTGAATATTTCTTAATCTTTCCTAAAGTACTTCAACATGAATTATCTCTTCGATAATCAAGATTCTCATAAAAATGATATCCCCAAACTTGGGATTCCTCCATTAAGCCTAGTTACCTCTATTATAGTTTCAATACAATTAAAATCAATGAAAATAAATTTTCTAAAAGGAAAATAATATAAGGAATAATAAATCCAATTCAAGAATAGAATCCAAGAGTAAGAGGGAAAAAATTACACAAAATATATTTATACTCCCACTATGTAAGAATTCATCCTAGCCTACCCTTATTTTTTTCTCAACCTCTTAAAGTAATTGTGGCCAATATGGAGGCATACAATTCACATGAGGAAAAATAATTAAATACTATTCCTTCTCATTCGGTAGGTGCAAGAATAAATGCATCTTAAAATCCTAACCAAAATTATTCTTATAATATTCCTAATGATACAACTTAGCTTGTTTTTAAAGTCATTAACCAAACAAGTCAACACCAACCTATTGATGATAACTAATTTCTTTAAAATGAATGAAAAACTTTATCACATACATAATAGAACTCAAAAAAATCAACAGGGTATCCTTAATCACTCCCCACATTATATAGTATATCTCAATGTGACTCCAATTGTGTAACCTCTAATAGCCAACAAGATGCTTTGATCTATTTATAGGGAAATTTTGGATCTTTATATCACCATTATGGATATCATATATGTATCACCCCTTTATTTACTTATTATGGGCCCACTAACCCTATAATTTACATTAAATCCTTTGGTAATGTTTACATAGACTATATCAAATATAGCTCTTATACTATTACCAAGATCTTAGCTAAGACATGTATGAGTGATTCTTTATATTGGTATCATAATATAACACCTAGTTATATTATTTAAATCAAGGGGTTGATAAATTTACTAATCAATATATACCCAAGGAAAACTTGAAGGTATTCATCATTCATAAATAAGGTCATAATGAAAATGTTTAATCCTTCATCAAATGATGGAAGAATCTTTGTAATATAACTAATCATACCTTTTATGATGAAACTATTTAGAACATCTTCATTAGCACCATACAACCTCACCTTTAATACAAGGTTAAGTAATTTTATCCTCTCAATATGGAGGATAAAACTAAGTAAGACAAGAGGAGATTCTATCTTAATCATATATTTGATAAGCCCCAAATAAGGAAACCAAAAAATATACCCCAAACTTAATATCAAGAATTAAAAAACCTAAACATTCTAATAAAACCTCATAATCACAACTTTTTAGATTATAGAGTCTCAAACATTTCTAATCCAAACAATGCCTTCCATAAATTTATTCACAATATATCCTCCCCTCCTAATATAACAAAGGAAATCCTTATCCTTCTTCCTCTTCCTATATGAATTGCCATCAACCTCTCTTTGTGGAAGAGTTGTGGCATAATCTCCTTAAGACTTATCAAAAGACTATAGATTCCTCTTTCCGCAATCCCCATAGTTAAAAAATAATATTTTATATTGATGGTATGTCATTCGGGGCCATTCATAGAAAAAAATACAAAGCTCTTCGTGCATTCACCTATATTGTATTTCTTGGTGTTAACTTCAATCATGGGGGTTTGGCTCACAATAGGATGGAGGAATACATGGTGGCTTATGACCATGCTTAAAGGAATGCCCATAAAAATGTTGTAGATCAAGCTAAAAAACATCTTAAAGTATATATTGATTCCATATTTAATCATTGTTGGGATGAGGTAGCACCTCATCCCAACAATGATAAACAATAAGACTATTCTTTGACAAACACCATATAAAACACTTATAAACTCAAAATAGAGCCTCGTAAGAGTGTGGTCAACATGATTGGAATGTAATGTGTGATTTCCGCTATTGATTCCTCATTCTCTATTACTCATTATTGGACTTATCATATTATTCATTCCTTTCCTACAAGTCAAACTATCTTAGAGCCATATCATCGTAATCAAAATTCTCAAATTCCTATCCAAATCAACGTCATCACTCATATTAAGATAACATGGCCAATGTCATATATCTCTCTACTTTTAATTCTTGATGGAATTATTCACCTTGAACCAATAGGAATGATACCATCTAGAATGAAATCAACCACTTTGAACTAGTAAGGATAATATAATCTAGATCTTCTCATGTCATCCTTAAAATAATCGATCATTATGTACCTTATACGGTTGATACAATATATATGGGTAGAAAAATAAAACCTTTATCTAACATAAGACCTTAGTCCCCTTAGATTATATTTAGACTAAAATTGTTAGATCCTAATTAGTATTTCATCAACTATCGTATAGGAATGGGATGTAATCATAGAACTCTCAAACCTCCTAAGATGGATATATTTATTTAAACTAATAAATATATTCTCCTAATAATCACAACTAACTAATGACATCCATATTTAATATAAATATACTCATACCGTGAACTTTATGGCATGAATCTCTCTTTCATGGCTTGGATGAGAGCATACTTCAACAAGAAGTTACAATTGGAATGATAAAACCATGGATTAATATCTCTCTATTTTCCTATTAAATCTATGATACCATATGATATTATTTTTCAAAGAAGACGATCATCCTCTCTTGATCTTAGTCAAGATAAAGATGTAAAATTAAATTGATATCTTGTTTCCTATGATTTGGGCACATGTTTTGTTTATTTATAATTCATTGAATCCTTTAGTTATTTTACTCATAATATATAATATACTCACAACACATGTCAAGTGTATGACTAAAGTAAAATCCCCCATGGGATACATTTTACCACCTATTACTATCCTTCCTCATATAACTATAGTGAAAGTTATGATATTCAACATCCCTCTTTCATATAACATACTTATTGGATGACCATGAACACATTAGATGCATGCAATCATATCATCTATTTTTCAATGTCTCAATTTTCCTTATTTAGGATCTATGTTTAAAATTCAAGCTAACACGAATCCATGTAACTTTAAACACTTTAAATAATGTAGCATTTACAAAATAAATACTCTTGACAATCTTCCTTGTTTCCCATTTAGAGAGTACCAATGCTTTAACTACTATGTCAATTATCTTTGATAAAATAATGGACACCCTAAAATTGTTAAGACTATACAACCTAACCTCCTCAACTTAGTTGATATGATCCCAATGAGATCAATCTTAAGATCATAATTACCAACCTTCCTAATTTTATCATTTCCTATTTACCCCTTATTTATGACTTCATTCTCATAAGAAAGTGACTAATGTGATCATTGTCACTTTTTACTCCTCTAGAAGCTACATACTTCACTACTTCCTAAAACTTTCATTGAATCTCTTTACCTTGATATCAACACCCTTGAGTATGATGATGATTATTTTATTGATGACTCATTATTATTTATCTATTTCTAAGAAAAGAATGTGGAAATCCTCTGATACAACCAATAATTATGATATTCCATTCATATTTACAATTCTATATTTTCCTTATAATATTTAAAATCATTCTTTAACCATAACTCCACATAGTCTAGTATAGTTCACTTCCCACTCCTCTCTATGGTTATGAGGATGATGATCTACTCATAGAAGATAACAAGGAGCAAGAGTAACTACATCAAAACCATGTTGACCTTGATTTTTTCAACCTCATTGAGATATTTAGAGTCCAATCTATAATCATCAATGGGTCTTATGATTAGATTACCTATTATTGGCATTTCTTGTAACTCAGATCTCAGTCCATAACACACCTTGGATTTTCCAGTTATGCCTATTATTACCTATTACTCCTCTCCTTATTATACACTCACACCTACAAATATTATCCTTTTGACCTTAGAGTCTCCTAATGAGCCTAATTTGTACTGTAATTGGCATGATTTGTCAGGGCATGATGTACAAGATTATCAACAACACATGAAGAAACTAGAAATATAAATTCATAAGGAATGGTCAACCATCTTATCATGTTCCCTCTCCTTAACATTTTTTTTCTTGTAATGATGTTAGTTCTCATTTATCTATTTATTTTTGGGTATTCTAGAAAAAAATATCAATCTTAGTGGTTAACCTCTCCTCCACCTCAAACCGAGAGTTTGGTTTCCCCTTCTCCTACTATATTACTCATGTTGGTACTTCATCCTATGAATTTCTCATCTACACACATACCATATAGATCACATGAGGTATCACAATATCATATTTATACATTTTAGGTGGATATCCATCCTCCTTTCATCCCTACCTTTCCTCTTGATTTGATTGATATGTGCTTTAGGAGATCTTATCTCAAATATCCATGCAAGTGGAGGATCCTTTGGTAGTCGTACACCATGAGATCTATCAAAAGGTCTCCCATGTCCTCAAATAGATTACAAAAAACCATGATTATCAAACATTATGACATTAAACAACTAGTTGAAAAATTTATTAAGGATGCTTGAAACTATCTTGCATGCCCCTTTTGACCTTATCCAATTGTCCCCATACCACTTTTTTCCCCTACATTTTACTTTCCTATTTTTGTTTCTCATTTTATTCAATTACAACCTTACAATATATAAGAAAATTAGTTTACTATTTTGGATACCCCTTACATCCACAATTTATATATGAAAATTATTTTGAATATCTCAACTATCCCTTATAATTCTTCACAATATAATTATTACATAAGTTGGTGAGCTCACATAAATTAACTATCACTCTACATCCTAGTTATAATTTGTAAAATATTTGTGAATATTTTGGATTTACTTTTTCCATTTATTGCTTATTTGATCCTATGAAGTGTGATGCAAAAAACCAGAACTTATGTCCCTTATGATGGAGTTATATATGGATGTAATGAAGCTCTTAGATTCCTTTGATGGATGCAACCTTAGGTGGAGATAGTTGATGGTTAGTGCTTGGTCCTTTATTATGATCACATAACTTTATATTTATATGATTCCTTCACTTGAATTTTGTAATTAACCCCAAAAACACATACTACTAAAAAGATAAGATGTTCAAATGGCTAAAAAGGACCCAAAAGTGTGAGTAAAGTACAAAGGGGTCAAAGGCACCCAGATTAGATGGGGGCGCCTAACATTGGCATCCTAGTCGGGCGCCGGTGTCGGGATGAAAAAATTTGAAGTATAAAAGGTCAAAGCGAGAAAGAAGAGGTGTAAGACCAAGAGAAGTGACATAAAGGAAAGAAAGGTGGCCAAAGACATGGGTTAATTAGTACCATTCTTACTTAAGAATCATATGAATAGTAGTATGTAATCAAGACTAGATAATTAGAAAAAGTACATGATTTTGTGTCTACATTTTCCCCCACTTGTTGTTGGTGAGTGGAAATCTCGATAACATAAATTAGATAGATATGTGTACCTAATATCCATGTAGATTGATGATGCAAGCATGCTGAGGGACTAAAAAATGTGAAGCGTGGATGCTAAGGAGGAGAAAGTGCAAAAAGTGATGATGAAAATGAACCTAGAGTGTAAAATGCATTTGTAGATGTCACGACGTACCTATTGTTGATGTATATGTCATTATGTGTGATTTTGTTGTTATTGTTGGTGTTGTGGTGATTTTGAATAATGCTTCTCATACAAATGGACTGCAAAAAGAGAAGTCAAAAAGTAGTCAAATACGCATGTATATGTGTAAAAATTATATAAATGAGTGTGTCAAAGGAAAAGTGTGAAAAAGGAACATGTGCACCTGATCCGTGATGAGAAAAAGGTCATAGATGGGATCCTAAAGATGATTTCATCACGTGATTATTTTGGGTGATCTTATGCCAATGTAATGGAAGAAGTGTAGGGATAACTATCTAGTGTCGTCCACCAACCTTTAACTACTTCTCGTTGTGTAAAACACCATTTTGGATGTTGTGCATGTGCTAAGGACTCTCTACCCTATCAAAAGTCTCGGTGAAATTTTTAGTATCTATGTAATTTTCCCCTAGTTACTAGAATTCCAGAAAATACCGTTGTATTGCCCCCTAGTTTCAAGCATCCAGGAAAGGTTGTTGTACTAAGGACCCAAATCTGATTCTGAGCCCTGTCTGAAACTTAAGACTAAGTTGAATTGGTACCATTTTTTATATAAAAATTAATGGGGTGAATGATTCACCCATATTATGCCCCCCCTTTTTGGGGTCATGCAATGTCGTAGAAGGAGTATGTGGCCCAAAAGAGGACCAAATATTGTGTTGAATCATTCCCTGTAGGGAGAAGGGAATGTGTTTAGGAGAAACCAAGGCATGCACAAAAAAGTGTATAGGAAAGACAAGTGTTAGTACAATTAAAGACAAAAACTCATGTATAAGACTAAATGTAAGCAACGTAGAAAATATGTAAACACACAAGAAGATAATTTAGACCAAAAAATTGTGGTTATAAACATGGTACATCACTCACAATGTCACAATACAATCAAGGCCGTAATGGCCATGAACAGATAAGTGTGCATACAAGAAAAAGTGAAAATCCCACAAACAAGAGCATACAAAGAGCAAGCAATGACAAATAATGTAACAAAAAACCATGGAAGAAAATAGCCTTGCATAATAAAATGTTTCACAGGAAGAAGCCGTTAGCATGTTAGAAAGATCAAAAGTATGTTAAAGCATGTATAATCTGATAAAATAGTGCACTATGAGACAAAATGAAACAATAAAACGTGTAGTGTACAAAATTGGATTCTCCCATAAGCCTCTGTGGGACTGGTAATAGGTATTACGCCAAGAATCCATGCTATGTGTAATGGATCTATAAAAAATTTGATCATAACTAGAAATCAAGTGAACATGCATGTGTGTATGATAAAGATATTGACATACAAGATATCTATATAGCATGTATAATAAGATGAACATGTAAAATCGTAAGTAAGAAAGAGAAAATGAAACCAAGATATGAAGTATGCTATGAATGAGGTGGATTGGAATGCCGAGTGAATAATAGGGGAAATGTGCCCCTCAAGTGGATGTGTATGTATGCAATGAGATTCATTTATTTATTCCCCCTCGTGATCAAGAATGAACTGTAAATTAGAGTGCACCATCGGGAAATGATTTGAAATGTGTACAAAAGAAATATGTTGGTTGTAGGTTATCACACAATGTGTAGGATTGAATATGACATATTAAAATGGATGAGGTGGTATAATATGTGATGATTTATCCTAAAGCATATGTCAATAAACATGTGAGAAATATGTCAGAAAGCATATATCACAGAATATATGGATAGAATGATAGAAATCATGATGATGTAGAAGAAGGCATATATCATAGAATGTATGGATAAAATAATATAAAATGTGATGATGTAGCACAAAGTGTATATCACGAAATGTATGAGTAAGGTGATGTCTAAAAATGTTGCATAGTTTGATATAAGTATTTATTGATTGATTTATTTTTTGAAGTGAAGGTCATTTTCAATTTAGGATTAGGACCATCATCATTCGATTATGAACCATTGGACAAGAGTGCATCATCGGGTAGTGTGCATTGTATAAGTTGGATATAAGATGTGTAGAATGTAGAAGAGAATAGTATGATGTACTAGGAGGATGTGTTAGAATGATGTGAATTGCAGAATGTGGTTTGAAATATGTGTTGATTGTGTCAAGTGTGATGATGTATAATGTGAAATGTAAGATGTATATATTATGTGAGTGTGGAAAGTACAAAGCACGTATGATGTATAGTATATGTAAGAAGATGATGGTGAAGATGTATATAGTGTGTATGATGTTTAAAAGAAAATATGAATATAATAATGTAGAAAGCACACAATATATATGGTGTGTAGGAAGAAGGAAATATTATAGATGTATAGGAGGTGTAGGGTATAGAAGAAGGTGATGCAAGTGTGAAGTATGCATGTAGTGTGTGAAGTTCATGTATATAGGATGCCCTTAAGAGTCGAGTGTGAACCATAGCACCAGAGTGCATCTTCGGGTAGTGATGATATGAGTGTGTGTCGAGATGTATATGCTAGGCGTAATGTGTTATAACATGTGTTAATATTAGGGGGGGGTGAGTGTGATTCCCCCCAAGTTTGTTAAGGAAGAGATAGAAATCAAGTGCCATGGTCTAAAATATCATCATTATCCGGATCGAAGCCAACCGAGGCTATATTGGAGACTTGATAGGAAATAGTATGAGGTGGATCATATAAGGAGTTGTTACAATGTAAGGTGTACATAGTCATTGCATATTCCTCATCGATGAAAGGTGTTAGTGGACATCCATGTGCATACCAATGAGTGAGATTTTGAGAATGACTAGGAGATGAATCACTACTAATATTAATATTGCCAAATGGCATAGGGAAAGTGAGAGAAGTATGAGTGGAATCTAATATGCCCCCAATGTATTCAAGCCAAGATTTCCCAAGTGTCAATGGAGAAGTATGAGGGGCCATGTAATGAATACTCCTAGATGGAACACTTGAAGACCATAGGAGGCCGTAATTTGAAAATAACCATGATAGAGATGAGGTGAGTGAGGTGATGGGAAAATTTCATTACGTTTCAATCTGAGCCTTGTTAATCCATCATAAGTAAAAAAAATATTGAGACAAGTACTATCTACCGTACTGTGATGCAAATAAGAGTAGTTAATGAAGAGTGTGCATGTGAAAGGAGGTGGCATAGATGCAAACTACGAGGGATAGGGTACAATAACATATAAAGTATGAATGGACCCCTGATAGAGTACTATAGAATTAGTATAAGGAGGGGTCTTGAATGCATATTCACCAGGACCATCATCCACAAAAGTGTCATTGAAATAGGATTCATCTACATCAATAGGAGTGAAGTTGAGTTTTCCTAATGCTTCATCATTAAGTTCAACATGATCAACATCATTGTCAGAGTCATTTGAATCATTTGTGGTTGCATTATCATTTTTTATTATTGTATCAAGTATGTTGGTAGGTGGTGCACTAGATGTAAGAGGAGCATCAACGAGAAGAGTAATAGTTTACACGAAAGTGAGGTACTTTGAGTGCAATTATATTAGTAGTATTAGTATAAATAATTAGAGTGCTTAGATCCATGAAATAATATTATGAAGCACTAGATTGAATAATGTCATATGTATCGATACTACTATATGGAAGATCCTATGTAGGTGGAATAAGCATATTGGTAATGGGGTCTATGTGATAAAATTTTAAGGGTTCAAGATCGAAGTAATATTATTCTTCTATCCATCATGCAAGAATTTGACACAGTGATGTAAAATAGAAGGTACTCCTTTCATTGCATGAATCTAAGGTCTACCTAATAATAGGTTTAATTGGAATGAAGCATATATAATGAATAAGTTTGTGAGGAAAATCTTAGGCCCCACTTGAATATGTAATGAAATAGTTCCTATGCATGTGTGAGTAATTGAATCATATCCCCGAATAAGAGTAGAGTTCTTATAGATTAGATTATCTTTAATGCCCATATGTTTTAGAATGGAATGATCACATAAGTTGATAGCTGATCCATTATCAATAAGTACACATTTGATGTAGGTAATTCCAATAATGCCGGTGATAAGAAAACGTGCACATGGGTTGTCATTGGAATAAGATGATATGTCCTCATTAGTGAATGATATAGCATGCGGTAAATTTTTGAGAGATTGAATAAGGTGTGTGAAGGATACCATAGATTTATCACTTTCTATATGGATAGAATGAGGGGCCTCTAATGTTTGATGAAAATCAGGCACACTACGTAATAAGTCATAAAAGGATATTTTGGCATGCATGTTCTTAAGTTGTTCAATGCTATCATAGCCTTTAGAAGTAGGAGTAGGATCCATAGATGTGATGGGTGGTGGGATATAAATGGGTTGAGTATTAGGAGGACAAGAATAGTGGGTAGTTACAACATTGATAGAAGGATCAACAATGAGCATAACAAAGCGAGGAGGATGTTGAGGATGAAATTGCATGAAATTAGAAAGAGTCGTAACTATGCCAGAAACTCTAGTGGGAGAAAAATAAGGATAAGATGATTAAGTCATGACTTGATCAGGTGAATACATACTCATAAACAATGGGTTAGATGGGTCAGGTTCACCAAAATGATTATGATAAATTTAAATAAACATGCCTAATATAATGTTATAATAGCAGTAAATAAATGATGTAATGAAATACAAAAATATAATAATGTGAACTAAGCAATAAATAATGAAACCCTAATGTGAAAAGAAGGGTAAGATGCCTTAGATGAATCACTGAGTTCTGAAAAGTACATAGATCTGAAAAAGAGAAATATGAAGGATTGATTGTTACATTGGAACTCATAAAATTGTAGAAATGGAGGAACAAGCTGGACAGGGGTGCTTAGAGAGGGACAATGGCGCTGCGAGATCTTGGGTACTAATTATGGGCACTTGAGTTTACATAAAATCTAAAAAAATAAATCTCGGGGTCATAAGGTGTTCACTAATGCTCACCTTTTATTGCTACGGATTCACACAATGATCACTACAATTGCTGAAAGCTTGAGATGAAACATAGATCTACAAAACCCTCAAATATACATCAAATCCTATAAAATAAAGATGTGACATGAGGGTTGATTATCCTCATCCACTACAATAGTGGACTTATAAGCTGAGCACTAGACTACATATCAGACCCAATGTAGTTTTATGTGTATGCAAAATAATTCCCTAGGTTTCTCTTGTGTTTGTCACACGTGGATAACGAGCAAGTAGCTAGATGTAGAATATAATAATTTTTTGCATGGAACCAATAAACTTCCCTCCTATGAAGGGAGATGCAGCAAACCAACCCTTGTGCCCCTTTTGATGGAGCTAGATGGATGGAATGGAGCTCTTAGATTCCTTTGATTCGATGCAACCTTAGGTGGAGATAGTAGATGGTTAGTGCTTGGTCCTTTATTATGATCACATAACTTTATATTTATATGATTTCTTCACTTGAATTTTTAAATTAACCTCGAAAAGGCTGACTACCAAAAATATAAGATGCTCAAATGAGCAGAAAGGACCCAATAAGTGTGAGTATAGTACAAAGGGGTCATAGACACCCATATTAGATAGGGGAGATAGACGTTGCCATCCTAGTCTGGGAAATGGTGTCGGGATGGTAAAATATGAAGTATAAAAGGAAAAATTGAGCAAACAGAGGTGTAAGACCAAGATAAGTGATTAAAAGGCAGCCAAAAACATATATTAATTAGTACAGTTCTTACTTAGAAATCATATGAATAGTATTATGTAATCATGACTAGATAATTACCCAAAGTGTGTGATTTTGTGTCTACAAAGGTCATTTTTGGTGAGTTATTTTTTTACCTGGGTAAGAGGTATCATATCTATCTTTCAGTTTCCCTTTTTTCTCATGATAGTTCTTAATCCTCGTAGTAGGCGTATAACTCCTTAAGTGATGTCCTAAGGAATGGGGAAAATGTCTTGGAGCGGTAGGGTACATATTTACTATCTTAGATAACTTAGGATACATATTGATACTTCATTAGTTGGCCTAATTTGAACTTATCTAATCAAGATCCTTCTTACCTAGATGAAAAAAATATTTATTCATATCCTCTTGATTAGAGTGTCTCATCTCCACTAAGGATTTTGTATCACCTTTGTGGAACTTTAATTCTTCCCCTTTTTTGTTCACTCCATTTACTCCCCTTGATAGATATTTTTAGTAGTTGAATATGGCTTTATATAAATTTCTATTCTATTATCTTACCAATATAACATTACCTATTAAATTACCCTAGAATCCTTGTATATTTGTGAGTAGAATTATAATATCATTAGGCTTTCCTCACAAATATTTATCCACTTTCATGCACTCCATGTTTACTCATCCTAGTCATGAATTTATATGGATGTGTTTTATCTCTTAAAAAATTCAACACAAGAATTTATTGTGATCCTATTTATCATCTCTCATTTCTTCTATACCCTTTCTTGAGATTACATTTTATAAATACAACCCATCTTTTTCATATATATTATGTTTTATTTTCCCATGAATTAGATTTCGTGTGATACGTATTACACCTTACACATATTTTAAATTTATTTGATTTGCCTTCTTATATTTTTTTGGCTATTGGTAAATGGTTTTCAAGGGACCATACTCAGATACAAAAGGGCTCAAAAGCTAGATGATGCAATAACTACATAGTGGTTTTTTGATAAGTGGGGAAAACAGCCCAACAGAAAGAACAAAAACAAGATAAGCATATAGAACATTAAGGAAGGGGATAACTACCTACAATAAGCCCGATTACCTGCACAAAATAACAACACAAAATTAAAAAGACATCACAACAACAACATAAAAACAACCATTAAGGCTAAACCAATTATTTATCATAAAATTTAAGGGTGACCTTCATAATTCTGTAGAGATTGGTAGTAGGTAGAATGAACGGGTCCTAAATACCTTTAGTGAGTGCTTTCTTTTTTGGTTTTCCATTTTTCTGTGCAGATCCCGAGAATCCCACTCGCATTACAAACTTGTTTGATGTTGACCTATAAAAAATATAGCATAGCTCTATGGATGGAAAGGTGGTTGGACTACATCTCCTCCAAGTAATCCACATGATCCTCCAGTTCCATAAGATGAGTAGATAGATTTTATTTTTTATTCTCAAATTTAGTGAGAATATTAGGGCTCACATTGGTTTTGAGACCTTCCTTAATTATCAAGAAAATATTTTATTAAATTTCCTTGAGCATCTCAACATGATGTTTGACTTGAGAAGAAACACTAGAGATAAAAGGAGGGGGATGAGGATCTTGGATAATCTTAAGCAGACTCTCCACTCCAATGTTGTCATTTCCCTTAGTGTTTTTATAGAGCACACATTTAGTAGGGGGATTAGAAAAGGTCTCTTGAATATTAAGGTTTTTGGACCTTATTTTTAACTCTTTGTGGGGAGGGGGCTAGAGAGGGAGTTGGTTTAGCAGCTACAACATCTAGGAAATAATGATATAACAAGAAAATCACCCCTTGGTGTAGGGGAGAACACGTGTATGAGAATTAACTTCCTTAATTGATTTATCAAGAGGGTGTAGAATTTAGAAAGTAAATCTCACCTTATAAGCATGGAAGAAATGATTGAGTAGGATAAGGTTATGTAGGGTGCAATCATTTACTTACCCTTAATACTTATTTCTAACCCCAAGCGTGTCAGCATATCACTCAATGGGTGCTGGGAACTCACCCAAGGCACGCGTGGGTGCCGAAACCCTATTTTATGTGAGCTTTGTGAGAAGGTTCTTCCATTAATGGAGGATTATTTGCAAAAGCAGAAGTACATTAACTTACTTAAAAAGGTAGAAGATGCAACTAATAGATCTACATAGTAATGCATCACAGAAGCTAAATAACATTGTAAGAAGTATAATAAAATAGATCTGAGCCATGATAAGTCATATAAAATGACGTTTTACACCCATAAAAAAGTTATATAGAACAGAACCACATATATATTGATTTGAAAGAGTTATGATAGCCACATTACAATCAAAAAGGTCATCTCAGACCATATATATTAAATGAAAGAGACTTTTCTCCTACAAACCTTCCTAATATGAGATCCTAATTATACTTTTTCCCATTTTATCCCTTGCTACAGATCCTATTACCCATACATGTTATTATGGCATCCCTTACAACCATATATCACTAAGTACTATAAACCCTAGCATTATTGCAGCACTTCGTTACTCTATGTATTTCTACATGAGTGTCATGTCTATCTCTCATCTCTCTTTATCTCTGGCCCGATAATTTCTTTATATAAGATCAACACCCACTGGCATGCCTTCTCTCCTGAGAAGATCATGTGCCAAGTTTCAATGTGGTCCTCCATTAGTGACTTCTTATCCCTATGCAAACCCTCCACTCTCTGTAATGGTGTCTTCTAGGAATATTCCCTAAGGGGAATATCCTTTTCTTGACTTCCAAGGTTCTAGACTAACACCTTATCCACTCATTATGCCTAGTCAGGTCATCACATTTTTCCTCAAGTGAATCTAAAATTCCAAATATGGATAATTACTTTAAACCCATGCTCTACCTCCCACATGTACCCTGGTTTTACTTAAACCCTTCTTAAACCCATTTGTCCTGTGTGCTTTCCCCTAAGCGCCCTTCTTCCTACTAGTTCTACACACACACACCTCTTGGTACTTATCCAATGTTTAGGGTCCAACATCACCCCACACTACATGTGTTCTACATCCTCAAAAACATATTTCTTCTTCAAAGAATAAAGAATAGTGGAAGTGGGACAATCTGAATAAAGAATGAAAGAATAGAAGAATCTTCTACTGTTGTAGGAGTGGTAATTCCTTCTTCATGGTAGCCTCAATATTTTCCCAGGAATCTACCTCACCCTATGCCTACTGAAGTAGACAACCTACTATAATGCTCACTTCATTGAAAACTAATTCATTTATCTTAGCATTTAGTGTATCTACAATTCCTTCTAGTTGTTTGCTAAGATTGTTCAATGTGTCCATTTTGTGAGTGACCTTGGGATACAGCTCCTTGAGCCAATTATTAATCAAAACCTATAAGGTTTTGATTGCTTCCAACTTTTTCTCAACCTCATCTATGATATTATCACACTCTTCCCTGCTTACCTTTGTTATTTTCTTGAAATTCCTTCAGATCTACCTCATGTGTAGCAACCAATATGCTCATTACCCTATCTCTATCAACACAACTTTCATAAACAACCTTGGCCATTTGCATGGAGGTCTTTACAGTGGAAAGGATCTCAGAATAATGAGTAACCATCTCCTCAATATTCATTTTTTATTCCTCCTTTGGGCACGCCATCTCCTCTTCTAATGAATCCAATACGAGTGGCTGACTTTCCATGGTGAAAATGCAGGTCAAGTCTTCCAAGAATTTCATGGTTGAATCATATTTTTTCTCAAGAGGGGCCAGGTCTGGGTGCTTCAAGATTATGGCATCTGAAATAATCTCTATATTCTTATTGATCTTGTGAACCTTTACCTTTTCATCCCTTAACTCACATCTTAATTGTGCGTTGATCATATCCTCCCCCTTTATCTCCCTATCTCTTTGAATGATATCTTCATTTTTGTTTTCAAGATATTCCTCCAATACCCTTATTCTGTCATTTCTCCCGAAGAACCTCACCTCAACTTCTACTGATACTTTTTTGAGCGTGTTAAAAAATTGCTCATCGGATAGTTGTTGGGAATTCACCAAACGGTTTAATCCCTTGGCATATGGTATCTTCATCGGTTCCCCATTCTTGATCTCGAATTTGGATTCATCAAAATGGTACTCAAAATCCCAAGATAACATTTTCCTTGTGCATAGGTATGCACCCTCTTTCTTCACCAAAAGAAGACCATGAAAGGAGTCGGTTTGAAGGCACAATACTTTAGAAATGTGCATGCAATACCTTATTTGGATCATTGATGTAATTCATTTCTTGTTCCTATGTCACTACTATGTCCTTTCCACTGTGTGTGATACCTTTGGGAAGCTTACTTCTAAGCTAAGGTCTCCATCCATGCTTCCATACTCATTTCCCACACTTTCTCTTTCCTTTGTTTCCTTAAGTACTTATTTGGCACTTGTGCTCCACCTCTTGATCCACCAAGTCCTTTATAATTCATGTTACCTCCCTCTCCATGACATCCTCTATCTACTCCTTAGTTAGGCTTGGAGTCTTTTGATCCTTCATGTTTACTTCTTCACTCCCCCTTTTCATGAGCACCTCCTTCATCCTCATCCTTCTCTTCATTTCCCTCTTCCTCTGACTCATGTACAATGTACACAAGATGTTTCGAGTGTCTTTGTGCTCTTCATTTTCCTTATTACCCTTTTTTTCCTCCATGTTGTATGTTTCTTTGGAGTCCGCCTTTTCTATTACTCTTTACTTCTTCCTAACTGATGATTCCAATATTGGAGACTTTTATTTGTCTTCTTCCCTAGGAGACTCCTTTCTTTCTGAAAATCCTTCTTTCATAGGGGACTTCTCTTTCCCTAGTGCCTCTTCCTTAGGTTTCTTCTGTGTCTCTTATGCAGCGAACTTCTTCCTCTGTGCATAGGTGCTTGGTTTTGCACCTGATTCTTGTGTGTCTATAGACTACCCTGTATGTATACTTGGTGCTTTTTTCTTAGGGGCCTCCTCTATCTTTCTTTTCCTTGGTGCAACCTTCTTCTTTATGGTGGGGTCTTCTGGGATAGAGACATTATTTTCATTGTAAGTTCCTTTCTCTTCTTAGGCCTTATATGCAGGTATACCCTTTCTCTGGTCCTCCCATCAACAAGAAATGTAACTGGATTCAACATATTTACGTTATGGGAGACATAATTCTCCACATAGGTGCACTTCTTTGGATATATCAATGTTTTGTGTAACTTTTGGTAATCTTGGTTTATTATGCTAAGGTCAAACCTTAACTTCTTTTCCTCTTTGAATCGATTGACCTTGGCTTGGAAGTATTGTGCTATGAAGGAGAATGGAAATTTGCACTAGGGACCCTTGGTGCCATCTACTAGAGTAAACATGCCAATAAAAAAATGTTGGTATATGGTGAATTCAGCCTCACCTTGTAGTAAAGAAGGTAACTACTCGGGTATTCTCCATTCAGCGCCAAATGCATCACGCATCCACTTATACCATTTTTCTAGGTGTGCCTTGTGGGCAGCCATCATGGTGTCACAAGTGTATTGCTCAAATATTTTGGTAGGGGAAGGGTTCTCATCTGGGTACTCCCAAAAAAATTATCTGTCCCATCGGGCACTCCAATCTTTGAAAAGAAAATGGTAAGGAGGACATTACCAAACATGATATTTTCTCCATCACACATGGCATTGATGATTTATTATGCTATGAAATCTAAGAGGTTATAGATGGTCCCCTATAAGATCTTATAGCAAACGTGTGGCCATCCTCATTACATGGTCAGAAATCATAGAAATGTCAAAGTAACGTGAACCCTTTTTGTAGTCATAAGATTGAACAGTCTTCTTAATGACCTCCTTATCATCTAAGTAATCATTGATTGATTCTCTTTCGTAGATAAGACTAGTAAACTTAGAAATCAGTTGGGGAGTTATTTGCATCCTTTATCCTACAAAGTAGAAGTGGTCTTCATGTACGTATGACATTAACCACTGGTATAGTCACTCAGGTTTTCCGAAATAGGGAAACTCATAGAGTTGCAATAACTGTACTTCTCTATTTTCACCTTTACCTCATCATCATAGATAGGAATTCCATCTAGTGTCCTCTTATTTGTAGGGAAAACTAGTTCCAATGTCATCTCATTCTCTATGGTGCTTTTCGATGGTTGTAGTCACTCATGGCCATCTTTCTAACATGAGACACCCATTATTTTCCAAGCAATACACCATATGGATATTACATCTCTGTGTACCATTCTTCATTTAAATTGGTGGAAACAACTTGTTTCCCCTTTCCTTTCCCTTCTTTGGTGAAACATTTTCTTCTTTCCTTAGTACCATTTCTCTGCCGAGTCACTAAAATTTCTTCCCTTCTCCTGATCCTGGCTCTGCTCAATTCTACGGCTCCACTCATTTGTGAAAATCCCTTCAATCCTGTGCCCTAGGTGTGGAACCCTAACATAGAAATCATTTTTTCATAAGACATAGTAACACCCGTGGGATCCTCTTATAAGACCTTCTTTTCTCATCCCCATGTACTCTTTTCCACTCTGATTTCTTGATCAAACTAGTTATACACACAAATCTTCAAAACCTTTTTTCACACAAATTTTTCTTCAAGGATTCCCTAGTTTGTGAGATCTCTTTGATAACATAAGTAAAAGGTAAACAATGATGCACCCTAACCTTCTACTAATAGCTTTTTCTTTTACGTGCGATAAATTCCATGCCACCTACCAATGTACTTTTGTAATAAAGGAAACTATTTTTTTTTCTAATGCCAACGTTCAACGTTTTACCCAGATGTCCAATCCTACCTGAAAACTTCTACAACCTTCTGGCACACAAAAACCCTTATTGATGAAAGATCCTTACGTGCGCACTTTCGATGCCAAAGGCACCTCTTCTGTCCTTATCCTAATTTTTGACATCACCTACCTCATGTTGTTCCTATGCTTCTCACCCTTATACATGGTTTTTGTAAATCCATTCTGACACCAAATTCCTCATGTTCACCTTTTCAATGTGTGATATTCCAAACTACATGCTTTTGATCCTTCAACCCGGGCCATCGAAACATAACTTCCAATACCAGCTTCTAGTACTTGTCACATCACTTCACCTCACACAAAAATACATAGTCCTCTACACAGATTTTTTTTTAAATAATAAGTGGCTACTAGCACAAAAATGTGCATATCACAAAGAAATGAGAAAGGGAAACACAAATAAAGGAAATGCATTAAAGGAAATCCTAGGCTAACTGGTATATTGCCTTATTTACAAACACAAGGAAGACTTATTTATAATAGGGCTTCACCTACTCCCATTGAAATGGCCTAGTAACCATGTTCCATCTAGCACTTGTAACTGGAAAGTGCTTGAATCAAGTATATAGGATACAATGTATGGGCCCATCTAATGGAATTTGAATTTCCCAGGATGGCACAAAAACTTGGAATCATATAATAGAACCATTTTCCCAACCTCAAATTGTTTGTTCTTGATGTTTTTTTATCATGCCAAGCCTTCTACCTTGCTTTTTCAATTTTCTAACTCCATCGAGAAATAGCCCTCCTCTCATCTAATTGCATTAACTTATCAATCCTCTCCTCAAGTGAATTTTCATTAGGTAATCTTCTTATGCGCACTATATGCAGTGATGAAAACATGAATTCAATAGATAACACTGCTTCTGCACTAAACAACAATTGAAAAGGTGTGGCCTTGTTCATTATTTTATAAGTAGTCTGGTATGACCATAACACAATAGAAACTTTATCATCCCAATCCTTTCTTCCTACATCACAAATCTTGGTTAATGTGTGATTTAGGATTTTATTAAATGCCTCTATAATCCCATTAGCTTATAGGTGATAAGGGGTAGTCTTATGGTGGGATACCATGAATTTTTTCAACAAGATCCTAACTGTTTCATTCAAGAAATGAGTGCCCCTATCACTTTTTAAACTCAATAGGAATCTATATCTGTTGATTATGTTTTACCACAGGAACCTAGTTGTTGTTATCATTGTGTAATCCCTTATAGGCACCACTTGTTCCCACCTTGTAAGATAATATGTGCATGTAATGATATATCACGAACGTTTCCTTCTCATGGTCGTGGGGAAATAGGGCTTGTGAAGTCAATTTCCCACTTCTCGAACGGTTCTAGACAGGTAATGGAAATTGGTCTTAATGGAATTTCATCTCTTTTCCCTAGTTTACCAAGGTGTTGGTAGTGATCATGTGCCTTACAATACTTGATACAATCCTTATAAGACATTTTCCACCGATAACCTGCTAGAAGGATATTACAAGTGGTTGTATTCTCTACATAGTGTCCTACAATTCCACTATATGCTTCCTCCATGATTACAACATGCTCATATTCTAACACACACCGGTGCAAAATCTCATTACGTCCTAGCTTGTATAAGTCTCCACTAATTAACATGTAGGGTGTGACACATATGGCTAATTGCTTCCTTTCTAAAGTCTTCATTCCCTTCAGTGTCACACCTGTCTTGAGAAATAAAACAATATATTCCAAGTCAGAGGGTGCATGGTAAAATCTAAATAGTTATACATCTGAAATTGTATCCTTAATGCTTTTCATGTCCTCCCCTAAGTCAATCCTTGATAAATTTCTAAGTCCTAAATTACTCTTACCTTGTTTCACAACAACCGTAAACTCAAACTATTAAAAAAGAAGAACCCACTAACATATGCACCCTTGTAAAACAGGCTTGTTTACCAGGTAGCGAAATACCATGTGGTCCATGTAGAATGTAAATGGTGTTGCCAATAGTTACTACCTAAATTTTTGTAGCATGTATATCATTGACAATGCTTCATGCTCGGTAATAGTATAGTTCTATTTTGTTGGGGTTAGCTTTCTACTAGCAAAAAATAAGGGGTGGTCAATAACTCCCTCTCTAGGTTGTGCTAATATTTCCCCAATCATAACTCTGAAGCATCAACATGTACATGAAATGGCTTATCCCAAGAAGGAAAGCATAATATGGGTGCAATGATAAGATTATTCTTTAATGTATCAAACACCATATGTTGCGCCTCTCCCAAGTGAAATAAACTTGTGTTTTAGCAACTTTTCCAATGGCATGACAAATATTGGCCTACCCCCTTATAAACTTCTAGTAATAACCCATATGCCCAAGGAAACTACGCATGCCTGCACTCTGGATGGTAGGTTCCCCCAATCCCACAATAGTGGGAAATTTTGTAGGATCCACCAGCAATCCTTCCTTACATATGATATGCCCCAAAAGGGTTTCGAATGGAGTAGCAAAAACAAATTTCTTAATGTTAAGGATATCCTCAACTACTAACATCTTTCAAACATCATCCTCGAATTATCACAATGATTACTCACTAATCCATATATCTTCTAATCATCAAGGTAGACTCGAAGAAACTTATAGATGAAGTCTTGAAATGCTTGTACCACAATACGTGAAAACACAATAGGCGTGTTATTTAGTCCAAAAGGCATGACTGTGTAGGAAAAGCTACCCCATTCAATGGTGAAATTTTTCTTTTCTTGGTCCTCTACAATTCTAACCTAATGATATCCTGATAATTCATCTGTGAAAGAATAGATCTCACGCTCGGATAATCCTTCCAAGATCTCCTTAGTGAAGGGGGTTGGAAAAGGGTCAATAACACATACCGCATTCAAATCCCTATAATCAACACAAATCCTTATCCTCCCATCCTTCTTAATGTTGATGACCATTAGAATTATCCATTCTGATTCCTCAATGGCCTCAATGATGCCTGATGTGATCATTTTGTCAATCTCCTCCTTGACTTTGACGTGAAAATTCATATTCATTCGATAAGGTCTCTTCCAAATTGGGTGTGCGCACCTTCCTTTAAATTGATTTTCATTTCTCCCAAAGAGTGGTGAACTCCTTTCAGCTCATGGTACCATCACGGAAACAAATATTGAAATTCATGCAACAGATCAATGATCTTTGAAACCTCCTTTTATGTCCAGTAATATCCAATATTAGCACTGTTTCGGTTCTCCCTCCGAACCAATGTTAACCTTCTTGGTTGTTAGGTTTTCATGGTAGGCATGTGTTTGCTCATAAGCACTATCCATAACTTCAAATGTATCCATAGTATGGTTAATATACAAATTTTCCACTTCTTCACCATCGATCATATAGACCAATTTTCCTTTCTCTTTTTCCATGCATGTTCACTCAGGATGTATCTCCTATAATTTTTCCTCATCAAAGTGCGCTTATAAGCCAAGTTCACCTAATAATTCTAGTATTTTATCCTCTTTCATGGCACTTTATCTCATATTTAGGTTCTTAACAACCTTCAATGCCTCATCCACTGATGGCTTAGTACTCCGATATTTGAAATCTTGAAGGAGGTTAGCCATCAACTCCTGTCAGTTTCCTATCTGATGGCACATCTCTGAGTGAATGTACCATGCATACGTAAATGCTTATATGGTGGAGTACATATTATGCACCCATAAATAAGGTGGAAAGGATTTTGTTCCTTCCATCTAGACCTTCTCACATGTGTGGACGTGAAACGAGGTGGGTTCCTTCCCATGATAATTTTGTATGATAGTAGGTGCATTTCTCTAGACAAACCTAACTAGAGAATGTGATTCTCAGTTCACACCACTCTAGAAGGTTATCACGATGGGTCACCCACCAATGTGTTGTGGTCTTAACCAAGGTATAGCTAAGCATCATTCCCCTTTCGATCTCACATCTCCATTGGGTCTCCATTTCTCATAGCAAAACATTAGGGTTGGCTCCTCCAAAATAACTTGGCAACTTCTTTCCTCTTAGGTGCTTGACTGAGTGTGCCTTTTCTACTCTCATCACAGAGCCTCTTAAATTCCTTCCAACTAACTCATATGTCCCATGCACCTAATTTTCACATGCCACACTAGTTGTATCACTTATAGATTGAGCATCTTCCCACTTAATAACAACCTCTTTTGTTGGTTGCACAACCTTAGGTTCGTGGCTAGTGCACACATAAATTTTGTCTAGGTATTTTTCTACTAAAGGCTCAATATAGGGTGCTGAATTCCCATTTGTCAAAGGAATGATAACATATTCCTCTTTGTTCTCAAAACTTATATACCCCTTATTGAAACGTAAGTTAGAATTGTTCTTATAGCACTAGGGGTTCCCAAGTAGCATTGGAAAGTTATCCGCTTCAGCCGGCGCTAAGAATTTGAAGTGTCCAGGTGACTTTTGCCCCTTGGATAGTGATAGAAATATACTTTAAAACACCAATGGGAATGTACTTTATCTTATTGGCCATATACAACATATTTGAAGATGGTTGTGATGGGGGCCTTCTTATTTGATTCCAGGTGTCTAGGGTAAGAAAATTAACTTTCGTGCCCATGTTAATCTAGAATATTTCTTAGGAGCCATCCATCAACAACTACATTCAAGGTAATCTCCTTATCATAGTCAAGGCTATGGGGAGGAAGGTTAGAATACAAAACCTTCCTCTCGCACTCTGCTCCAACGCTTGGTATCTTATCCCTTAACCATTCTCCTAATAGAGGAATGATATTATCTTGGTGCAACATCTTACATACCTCTTTGACATCATCTATATCTAACTAAGGGACCTCGATGCTTTTCATCTGCCCCAAATTCCTAGATTGCTCCTTTAGACATTGAATTTCCCCTTGAAAACTCTTGATTATGTCCATGGTCTCATGATAGACTTCCTTCTGATGGGTAGAGTCTGGTTACTTCCCATACACCACCTCTTCTCTTGTAGTTAGTGGTATCTACATTGGTATCTCCCTCACATGTGCAGCCTCATCTCACATTGTCATTAGCACACGGAGTTCTAATTCGACTCACACACCATGCTTAGCATCCACCTTTGTGAGTCTTCTTTCTTAACTCTTACCATTCCAACACTCTTATATTTTTGTTGCTGTTAGCTCATGTGTTCAAATAGATTCAGGAACTCCTCATACTTGTGATTTTTTCCACACCATGAGCATTCTAGCAGGTTATAACATTCACACTTTTAAGTCTCTATGGACCCACAATTATAACAAGTTCCGTGATGGAATTCACCTCTTCCGCGTCCATGATTGCCATGACCCATAAATCCTCCGTGAAAGATTCTTCCAAGAGCTCCTCCATCCATGTGTCCTTCATAGTGATGACCATCATCCTTGTATTTTTTTACAATGCTGGTCTGGTGCACACCAATATTAATGGTGTCAGGTATCTGGTCAATCAATCTATAATCCTTGGTGTTATGAGTAGTAGAGGTGAAAATATTGCAATAACAAGACACATTCTTATGTATCACACGCTACAATAGTGGACACCTACTTTCATAATTATCTTCATGGAGAATATCATAGTCTACCATCATGGCATGTACCAATCTCTGAGGACAATTGTCCTTTATATGCCCCACTACCTCACAATTTGTGCACCATAGGCCACTGTGAGTATCATGGGCCGAGTTCATAGATAGATTCTCTAGCTGTTTTATCATTGCAATAATTTGAGCTTCAAGAAAAGGACTAACACCGATATCCATGCTTCATACAACCTCGGTACCTAGGGCAGCCTCCTAGGCCCTAGGCGGGTCTGTGAAAGTCTTATGCGAAAGTGCTCTCTGAAAGGCATTATTAGTCCTCCAATGAACCATTGAGCATGATAAGAAGGATGAATATCATAAGAAATTTTTTAATAAGAGATTATTAAAATGTGCATCATACTCCCACACACTTTCTTCCATACCTTGTTAAATATTCTTTAGCATGCTAATGCTCTTCTTCAAACTCAGGAATATGGAATTCATATAAGAAGGCATTATGCGGTGTGGTATAATATACTATTGTCTACTGGGGGTCATAGTTCTGGTACCAACTATGTATGCACCCTTGTAACATTGTTGTAAATTGACTTGCTTTCCGTTCTGGGGTAGTGATCCCCTTCACTTGCCATAGCAGCTCACACTTGTGTACATTATCTATAACATTGTCAACACATTTGTAATCTGGTAGATGCAAAGACATTTCAAAAAATACTTGTTGAGGTGGTTGATGCCCTTGTTTGCCTGATCTAGAACCTTTATTCCCTCTAATGTTTCTTGTACCACCAGATCGACTAGATCCACCAGCACTTATCTCTCATGACCCACCAAATCCATTAGGACTATGAGGTCTTCTAGTTCCTATTCCACCTAACCCACCAGATCCACCTCTCGTAGCTGGTAAAGGTCTTGAAGTGGTAGCACCTTATGTCCCCACTATTGTGCTAAAATGTGAACCAAGTGTACGTGATATTGTACCACTACTAGATGTGTGTCTCAAGTTTCTTCCAAATGTAATACCCAAGCTTTGTGTACCCGTACTTTATCCAAATGTCATTCCACATAATATACCTCCAAACAAAAGAAATGATTGTGTAGAAATAGATGTTCCAAATGACAATTTATACCTCCTAGGTGATAATCAGTTACATCCACCAATACCAACTGGGTTAGTAATACTTATCTCTATATTTGGAAACCTAATCAAAAGGGGTTGGGTACTAGGTGGATTCAGATGTGCACCAATGAATAACCTTTCTCCAAGTGATGATATCTCATTAAAAGCTGAAGGGTTATCTCACCCACGCTTTCCAAGATGGGATAACATAGACTACTTAGGCTCCACATCCTCCACGTGAACCTCAATTCCTTCGCATAATGTACGCCTCCATAAATCAAACACTCCTGAAATTTCACGTTGTCTATCTAACTCCCTTTCATGAGCTTCATTATATTTTAATCATCTTTCTTCCCTCTCATTTTCACCAACAAGGTCTGTCATCCTCCTCCACTATAATTTCCTCACCTAGTGCTTAGAAGAAGTTTAGGTAGTCATAGGAATTGCTTCCAAAATCAACGTAATGATGAAGATATTTATAGCTAAAGGGATAACATGCAAGAATGATCCTCTTTTCTCCCTTAAGAACTCAAACTCATCAATCTCTGGACATGAATAAGTATAAATTACGTACTCCAAGTTGTAACTCATTAACACTATACTCCACCAGTGATTAACAACATGTGTCTAATTCATATCAACATGATGCAGTTTTGATACTCATCTTAGGTTCATACGCAATGTCTATAGTGTCATCTTGATCTATATACATATGCTGAGAATCCATTCATACAACTCTACTGGAAAAAAACAAAAGGTCTCATACAAATCATGATACAAATGTTCTTCTACCCATTTACATGCATCAAAATTAGGTCCATTACTAAATATCTGAGCAAACTCATCCTCTGTGATTTTAAGCCATGCTTCAACACTGTCCAAAGTCAAGTGATCTGTCATCACAAACCATTCTCACAACAGCTTCGAAAAGAGGTCCTAGAAACTGAACCAAGATGTAGTCATTTATTTACCCTTAATAATTCTTTCTAACCCCAAGAACGTCGGCATATCACCTAACAGGCTCTAGGCATCACCTGAGGCACACGCAGGTGTTGAGCCCCTTTTTTATGTGAGATTTGTGATAAGTTTCCACCATTAATGGAGTATTATTTTCATAAGAAGAAGTACATTCACTTACGTAAAAAGGTATAAGATGCAACTAACAGATCTACACAATAATGCATCACAGAAGCTAAATAACATTGTAAGAAGTATAATAAACTAGATCTGAGCCATGATAAGTTATATAACATGATATTTTACACCTATTGAAAAATTATACAGAACGAACCCACATATATATTTATTTCAAAGAGTTCTAGTAACCACATTACAGTTAAAAGGGTCACCTCAAACCATATATATTAAATGATAGAGACTTGTATGTTGCAAACCTTCCTGATATGAGATCGTAACTATAATTTTTCCCATTTATCCCTTGTTACAAATCCTAGTACCCATACATATGCTTATGGAATCCCTTAAAACCATCTATCACTAAGTGCTCTAAACCCTAGTATTACTACAACACTTCATTACTCTATGTATTTCTACCTGAGTGTCCTATCCATCTCTCTTTTATCTCGTCTATGGATGGATAATTTATTTATATAAGATTAACACCCACCACCATGCCTTCTCTCTGAGTAAATCACATGTCAAGTGTTGATGTGGTCCTCCATTGGTGAATTCTTATCCCTTTGCAAACCCTCCACTCTCTGTAATGATTTCTTCTAGGAATATTCCTTATAGGGAATATCCTTTTCTTGACCTCCAAGGTTCTAGGATGGAACCTTATCCACTCATTACGCCTATTCGGGTCCTCACATTTTTCCTCAAGTGACTCTAGAATTCCAAATATAGCTAAGTCCTTTAAACTGTGTTTATCCCTTCTGCACATGCCATGGCTTCTGTTAAACCCTTCTTAAACCCCTTTTTCCTACATGCATTCCCCTAAGCACCCTTCTTCTCACTGGTCCTGCACATGTGTGCATCTTGAAGTCTTGTTAGTGCAAAATCACAGCACCCCTGGATGCAAATCAAGGTTCTAAATGATGTCTTAGGCATCCAGTGTGATTGCACAACATGGAAACCTCTCTCCAAGTGTGGGACTTGTGAAACTGAGAGAGGAATCTCCAGATTAGAGGCTGGTTCCTCAAACTCCTCTGATTTAGATCTATATTTACACAACTACAGAGGTTCAGATCCTAATCCTACTCTAAATTGCAAGGAGACAGGGATAGAAATGCAAAAATTGAAACTAACTAAAGATGGTGATGCACCAAAAGGAGTGGTGAATATTTTTGTCATGCAAATAGACACAAACCAAAGATTGCAACATAAAACATACACAGGCTGATAAGATATAATTTAGGATCTGAAATGAAGCAAATAATACAAACAAAGGACTAAAACCCATTCACAAAGCTTGCATTATCATCTCCAATGTCAAAACCACTGCATTACAACCTCAGAGAGGTAGAAAACCTGTTACAATCTTTGAAGAGGTCTGATTCTTGCAACAATCACTTGCTGGAGGTGAAAGAAGAAGTTTTTATGCCAAAAAGTGTTCCCCTGAAGAAATGAGCCAAATCTGGCTTTTACATTGCATGGGTCGAGCCTAGGAGAGAGAAAATGTACAAAACATGGGAGCCCATTCCTCATTGACTAAAAATGCATTAAAATGGCATGGAGGACCTTAAAAACCCATACCCTATCATTTTTGACCGAATTGGAGGAGAATGCGACCCATCCTGCATTAAATTTGGTCGTTGAAAGGTCATTTCTACCCATGGACACGTACCAGAGCCGTTTTTTGAATTTTCTCTCTTGAAATTGAACCAGAATTCAAAATTAACCATGAAACCCTATAGAGAATTTCATAAGATTTCCAATGATATGAAGAATGTGCAAATCGAGCTCTGGATCAAAAGATATGAAGGTCTGAAGTTTTAGGGCAAAACGGCCCAAAAAACGGATGTCGGGCAAAAAATTTTAAATTTTGACCTTTTTGCATTTTGGAATTTTTTTGAAAAATTTCCACGCTCCATGATCGGATGCCACATGTCAGGTGCTGGTTCGCTAAGAAATTCTCTCTCCTCCACCTTTCCGCGGGCTTTCCCTTGAAATTTTGACCTTTTTAACTCTTTGGAAAATTTTCCATTTTTCCCCCATGCCCCGCCACTTGGGACATGTGGCACGCTTTGGTTGGTTGACAGGGGTGCGGGGGCATCTTTTACCTTTTAGTTTTTTGGCCAAAACTTTTTCCAAATTCTCCAAGTCCTCCCGAGCTCCGCACTCCCCTTCTCCTTAGGACACGCGTCCTCTTTTTATTGGCTCGGGCCAACGCTCCAACTCGCTCCCTTTAAAAACTCGGCCAAAAACACTTAGTCAAAATTTTTATTGCGCCTCCCCTTGTGACACGTGTCACATTCTGATTCGTTGGCAGCTTTTCCGGGTCTTCACGTCCCTCGCATATTTTTGGCCCAGATGTCCCAAACTGTCTGGGACAAATTTCTCCGATCCACCCGATTCGGGCTTCCCTGTCCCTCTTTCGGCCGATGACACGTGGCGAGATTTCATTCACTCTCGGCTCTTTCGGCTCCCCGCGTCCCATGTGTACTTTTGTCCCACTTGTCCCGGACTGTCTGGGACAAATTCTTCCGATTCGCCCGATTCGGCCGGTTCGCGTCCGCCGCGTACTCTTGGCCCAACTGTCCCGGACAAAACTTGGCGATTTTTTCCACTTTCGGCCGGTTCGCCCTTTCGCGTCCCACGCGTCCCGACGTCCCAATTGCTGCGTGGACCACTGGCTACTTTTCAACTAGTTCGCGCCCCGACGTCCCAACTGTCCCAGACTACGGACTAGGACTTAGCCGATTTTCATGATTTTTTCTGCCCCAAGCTTGGTTTTTGCAACTTTTTCACCCTTTTTTAGAACTTGCTCTTTTCTTCTTGGATAGGAGAGTTAGAAAAAATCCGAGGGGACCCCAGAAACATGATTTTTTGCCTTGAATCAATCTATCTTGCTCGGGACCGAAGAATTTAATGCATGTTATCAAAATTACCCTGGGGGGTGAATTTTGGATAACAGTACTTAGCCAATGTTTAGGGTCCAACATAGGGTAAGTGTATAAATCCTACCTTCTAACATGACGTATCGGACCACCATCTTTGTGACCTCATTATAGGGTTGGGGGATGGAAGAGTAGAGGATGTCATATTTTCAAATTTGCAGGGACCCATCTCTAACCAAAAACCTTTATTCTTCAACCTCTTTGTCAAATTTATTATAGAAGAACTTTACACCCTCCATGCTCATACCGGTGATAAAGTAAATCAATTCTTCCATGATAGTGAAGTCTTTATCTTTGAAATGAATGAACCTCTCATTCCATTTCTGAGAAAAATCCAGAGAGATGTGGACATCATTTCCCTTGATCCTATTCATAAAATCAGTGAAGCCTTCAAAATTTAAGATGTTTCATACTTACACATTCTCTTTCCATGAGGGGTCTCAAATGGGCTCCATTTTTCATGGCAGACCCCCCATTATGTAACCTGACCTAGGAACCAGGAGATAGTATGCTCGAACGTGTTTATAGAACAACCCAACCATAGAGAATTTGAAACACTGTAAATGAATTTTTTCTCAGGCCTAACCCTCTATAATTGGAAATGAAGATGAATATATTTCTGGAAAGGATTTGTTCCAAAAGACAATGAATGATTCGTTAGGTAGAGTACAATTGCTTAAGGCAAGTGTAACTCCACTCGCTTCCACACACGTGTCGAGTCTTTTGCACTTATAATATTTTATCATTCCTTCTTAAATTCTATTAGGTGGCTTATAATATTTATCATTCCTTATAACTTATTCAATTTACTTCTTATATCTTATTAGACATTTTACACAATTTTAGTGTATTTTATTGATTTTGGTATTTATTTCCCTAGAATCTATGAGATATCATCCTAAGTAACTTATTAGTATATATTTTTTATTGATAAAATAGGCTGAAGGGTCCCGTACCTTGTAATAAGGAGAGAGGCTTAACCTCTAATATTTTCAAGAGATATCAACATACAAAACTAGAACTAATAGCTGGTATAAACAAGATTATCCAACAAATGAGGGTTATTAGCTATATACAATAGTATATTATTTCTAGATCGATAAACCTAAGGTTTGGAATCTAAGGAAACCAAGATGAGTACCTCACAATTAGCCATAATTTTATGGGTACTACCAACCGAGGGAGCCACATCAACATGAGAGTTTTCCCAGCACCTCTAAAGATATTCATACACAAGACCAACGAGTTCCTAATCTTTACCCACCGGAAGGCATCGAGATCAAGTGGAGAAGACAAATGCCACATTGGGAAACATGAAACTTGTACAACCAGCATATTTGTATTTATAGAAAGACCTTAGTTCTTCCATGAAGGCTATAATATTTCCATGACACTTTTCAAGCTCAAGACAAGAGCACCGATCAACCCAATCCTTCCGAGCACCATAATAATTAGACCCAACAGCCCAAAAATCTAGATTTGCACTTTCAATATCTAAAACTAGATTGGCACGATAATGAGACTTAATCTATAAGCATGCTAAATTGATGGATTCCATTTTAGAAGGGCATAAAATAAGAAGGTTCTCGAGGAAAATATCCACAACCTCCATATTAACCCTAAGATGACGATGACATATACAAATACTTTCCCCAATAAAGGATTTAATTGTTTCCAGATCATTTTCCCCCTCAATATTAAAAATTACCTTTAGACACTTTTCCAAAACCTCTGACCTAGAAGACATTTCCCTTCAATGATTCTCTAGGATAATAGATAGAACACGAGAAAAATCCATGGTGGAAAGCAACTGAAATTTATGGAGGAAAATACCTCACACAAGCATAAAAAAGGCCCAAAAATCCCTTAATATGTGACAAGCCGGGAGGAATTATTAAAATTTAGGGCTTGTCATCATTTAGAAGAGGCTCAAGGCACCACCAACACTTCCAATCATTACTTACATTTTCCAAAATTGATTGGTCAATACCCATGTTTGCAAGGATATCTACACACTTATTTCATTCCCATAAACTATGCTTAATACTCCAAAAGTTAAGGAGAGAAATCTTAAAAATGATTCTTTTGATACTCAAATCATTCTTACAAGAGATAAATATTTTATTAATATTTTCATTCAAAATTACTTGTGAATCACCTTCAATTTCCAAGGTCAACATGTCCTTTTATATGGCTAATTCAATTCCCTTTTCAAGTGCTTACAACTCATTCGGGTTCATCATTCCATCCTGAAGATTAAAATATGAAGCCTAGAAAATCTCACCTTTTCCATTTCTAATGATGTATCCAGGACCAGAAGCACTAGGATTGCCTCTATCCGCACCATCAAAATTCAAATTGAAGGCACCAGCACCAAGAGGAGACCGCTTAGCAATCTTACACAAATCAGAAGAATGAAAGAGAAACTTGAAAGCACCATCTCTGGGTTTTATAATACTAGTCCAAAGCTTTTGAATTTCTTTATCTCTTATGGAGAAAGGGTGACCTCTCTTCCAAATAGAGGATACCTATTTTGAAATTACCCATTCTAATCTTAAACTAACCTCCTCAACAGAATGACTCTCTTCTCTTAAAATTATTTTATTTATTTCCCACCAGATATGCCAAATGAGAATAACATGACTACAAATCCAAATAGAAGAGAGAGCATCGGTAGATATACCTTTAGGTGAAGCAAGTAAAATAGAAAGGAGAGAGTTTGATTGAACCCAAGGAAGATTCATTGAGCACAAATCCAATTGCAACACCTCACGGTGAAGGTACAATTAACTAACAAATGATCCATGTCTTCCTCCCTTTCAAGAAAATAACACATCTAGTAGGACCATTGAAGCCAATATTTCTTCTTCTCACATGAGTGAGGATTTTTCCTTTAAATGACATCCGGAAAATAATCCATCTTTTGGAGGGCAAGAAAGAGACCAAAATTTATTCCATATCTCCTCATCCTCCCTCTCAAACATTATTCTTCTATATCCAAATCCGGAGAGTAGGCACCGAGACATAACCACAATCCAAATGATTTCATCGGGATGATTACAAATCATAACCTTTCTTTTTTCCAGCTCTTGCCTAAAGTAATTTTTTGAGGCATCAAAAATATTAAGGTGACCAATATATTTCCATATGAGTGGATAGGATATTTTATGACCTCTAACACCATAGTCTAAAAATTTAGAGCCCCAATCCACCACCAGGGCCCTTTGGATTTTAGTCGGATCGGGATCTCATTAAGAGATTAGAGGCCATTTCAAGAGTCCTCCCAAAACAAGGCCTTCTTACCATTGCCAATTTTCCAAGAAGTTGAGTTCAAGAACCTACCTCTACAAGCCACAATGAAATTCTAAATATGGGACCCAGGAGGAGGGTTATGGATTCTAAGGATGGAATCGGGAATAAGAGCACCCAAATATTTATTTTCCACAATTCGATCGAAAGGATTTTTGGGGAAGACATAAGATTCTAAACCAATTTAGTGATAAGGGAAATATTTTTCTTACCAAGATTAAGAATACCAACCCCACACAATTCTTAGGGTTTATCTAGAGCTTCCCATTTAACAAGATGGACTTTTTTTTCTTCAGTGTTACCTTGCCATTGAAATTTTCTCAACATTCTTATAATTTTATCCAAAACACCTTTAGGAATTCTTAGGATTGAAAGAAATAAAATGGGAATGGTGCTTAACACTGACTTAATAAACAACATTCTAAAAGCTAGAGAAATCCATTTCCCTTTCCAAGATTGAAGTCTATTTTCTATAGCATAAATTAAATCCTTCCAAATTAGGGATTGACCAGTGTTAATGAATAAAAGAACACCCAAATACTTCACAGGGATCTTACGTTTTTTAAAATGAAAGATGTTCAAAATACGAGCTTCAAGTCTAGGGCTGACATTGAAGAATAAAATAATAGATATAGGAACACCAACCTCATGTCCAGCAACCAAAGAATAGGAATCCAAGGAATATTTCATCTATTTTGCTTGTTGAATACTTGTTTTTCTAAATAAGAAAGTATCATCAGTGAATTGCTGATGAGACACCGATTCAATCCCTTTGGTAATCTTAAAACCCTGTAATCTTCCCAAAGAAACTTTATTATTTATACATCTACTAATAGCTTCCACCACATGAATATAGAGGATGGAAGAGAGAGGAACTCCCTATCTAAAATTTCTATTACTCTCAAAGAAACCTTCAAAACTACCATTAATAAGGATAGAGAAGGAATTCCAAGAAATGCAGCTAAAAATCCATTTGCAAAAAGATGAGAGAAATAAAATTTCCAAAGAACTTTGATAAGAAATATCCAATTAATTTTATCATAGGCCTTATTTGTGTCCAACTTTAAAAGCATGCCTGGATATCTGTAATTATTTAAGGAGTGGATAATTTCATGTAAAAGAAAGATACATTCATAAATAGACCTACCTAGCATGAAACTAGTTTTCTCCTAGGAGATGAGAGAATCAAGAAGAGCCTACAATCGAGAGGAAATATATTTTGAGATGATTTTGTAAGTAGTGTTATATAGAGACACAAGCCTAAAATCATATAAGCTTTTAAGGAGGTCCTTCTTAGGGAACAAGTAGATAAAGGTTCAATTCAGATCTTTAAGGACAAATTTAGATTTCTTGGATTTATCAACTGTAACCCAAATGTCCCTACAAAAAATACCCCATGATTTCTTAAAAATCTACCGAAATCCATCAAGACTAGGGGATTCACTCTTTTTTAGAGAGAAAAAAATCCTTTTTAACTTCTTCCATAGAAAAAGGCTTAAGCAATTGCTCATTTTGAACTGCAGAGATACAAGAGGAAATATCCCTTCCAAAAAAAGAGGAGAAAAAATGGATACCTTCATCCAAAATATCCTTTTGATCAAATAACATCTCACCATTATTACTTTTAATGCAAGAGATGTATCTGGAACTTCTTTTGGCTCTAACTGATGCATGGAATTATTTATTATTTTTATCTCTGATGAGTGCATTATTTGAATGGTTTATATCATCTATGTGATTATTGATTTATCATTAAACATTATTAAATAGTGCATGGGGATGTTTTATATAGTTATATCCTAGTAAGTTCAATGCATTTCTCGTGTTTTGTTTCATGCAACTTGTTAACCATAGAACCTCCCACTAATAACCTCTATGAGTGAAATCGGTGACATGTGTAGGATAATAGTGGAAATTTCTTGCCAATTATAGGAATTGTAATCAAGGAGTCCGATTCGGAGCCGTCGTGTTGTCATGGTAGCATTTTTCCATTGACAACCTACAAACATGGATCTTGTTTTTAGCAGTTCCGTAGGATTTAATGAAATTTAATAGGGTTGTTAGTGGAAGAAATCGGTGCCTACAATTTTGGCATGATGTGTAACTTCAAAATATATATATATATATATATATATATATATATATATATATATATACTTGAAGAACAATGTAGTTGTTAGTTGATGTTGGTAATCTACAATATAGTTTATAATAATTAGTATCTATTTTCTACTTATGTACTAAGTATGCTATGGAAATTTTCTAAATCAATATATTTTATGTTTTTTTGAATATCCTATGATGTTGATATTACCTTCATCCTGAGGAAGAGAAAGGTCCCACTCAACTTAGGTGATTGGAGGCTTTTACGTTTATGCATGCTCGTGGTTTCTGATAAGTTACACTTTGAATGCAATTACTTATTTTCTTTACTACAATTTCTATTCATTCAGGTGTGTGTTATTTCCTTTCATTCAATTTCAATTCAGATTCTGTCATTTAAATTCCTCAATTTCTATTCAGTGTGTGTTATTTCATTTCATGTAATTTCAATTCAGAGTTTGTGTTATTTGAATTATATTATATTGATTTGGTGTGTGCATTATAATTCCAAAAAAGTATTTCCATTAAATGCATTTCATTACAGTGTTGTTTTGGTAGTTTAGCATTACATTTCTGTAGATTAGCTGAGACAAAGAGAAACATAACAACCAAAACCCCCAAAAATGAACCACTAAACAATTGAGTTGTATAAATATTTATTGCATACAACCTTAGACAAGCAACCCTAGTTTTATAATGACACTAGTAGAATAATCTATTAGTTAAATGATTGGAGAATACAGAAACCATCCGTTGATCAAGAATTTCACACTTGTTACTTGTCCAAGTTAATGTACCAAAATAAACACAAAAACCTTGAAAAAATCAAATGAAATTGATACCTGATGGACAAGATCCGAAGATGTAGACGAGATAAGGAAGCCGATGTAGATAAGACAGGCGCACATGAGCAATTCTACACAGTAGATCCAAGTAACCTGTGAGACACCGATGCTTGACAGAAAAAGACCACGTTAAAAGATATTTAGGTGGACTGCCCGAGAAGTGGGTCCGGGAAGCGATAAGCTCCCTCGGCGGATGTCAGTCCACGTTTTCAATTAAGTAAAGAAGCATACATGATAAAATATGTACGTACATGACTAGATTTTCTGATCAAAGTAATAAAGAATCTAAAAGCAGCATGAAAGCAAAACGAGAAAATAGGGAACTGTGAAAACAAAGCTAGATTTATGTTACCTGTGTCCTTTTACCTGTCTGCAGGATGATCGACATCGATTATGTAGAATCGGCGTCGACTGGTTTAGATCGGCGTCGACTGATATAGATCGGCGTCGACTAGTCCAGATCACTGTCGACTGATATAGATTGCTGTCAATCCGAGACAAAATGTGAGAAGATTTGGGAATCGAAAAATGAAGGTAAGATCATCAACGTCTGCTGGATCTGCAGAAGCCGGAGAGATACTGGCAAGACTCCACCTGTGCTGGGTGCAGGAACAGAGTCACCAGAAAATCAATGGAGACGTGCGATGTTGATGTGATAAGGGCAGAGTAACGGTGCTCCTCTCAGGGATTGATTTGGACAAGATTCACTCTCATTCGATAGATAATGTTCACACTTGATGCTCAAAACTCTCTCGTTCTCTCTCTTACAATCTGTGTCTCTCCAGAACTGAGTTTTGGGCCTCTATTTGTAATCGGTGCCACTCCGAAAAATCAGCGTCGACCGAGTACCGGTCGGCGCCGATCATGGAACAGACTCCCGAGATGGCCAAAAGGAGCGATTTCTGGAAAGATAAGAGTGATCCCTCCACCTCAAATACGGGAAATATCCCGCTTTGGGAGGAGGAGAAATAGGGGGGATATATGGATAGAATAGATATGGGGTAGATAAGTGGTTAGGATACATGTAAAAAGGTGTAATTAAATAGTTAATATTTAATTACTCATGGGTAAAACATAATGGGGTGAATTAAACTTAGGATAGGTGTTTAAATCAAAAATTGAATAATACCCCAAGGGGATAGTGGTGATATAAACATGCCCCAGGTTACCTGAGAGAGCAAACGCGCATGAGGGACACTAAATTGGATAACCAATTTTAGGTGTCTACATTTTGCCCCTTTTTGTCAAGTAACTTGCGATAAGCAAGGTTGTGAGACAAAAACAAGGAGGTGGAAGAAAGGAAGAAAAAGTGATGATGCGATCCCCCTCAAACTAGGGATGGGATGGGTGATAGAACAAACGATCCCAAGTTTGAAAAAGGTAGATGAAAATGCAAGAAGCCCCAGCTAGATGTCTGGAGTAGACCGGATCATTAATGACGCACAAAAATAAATAAAGAGGCAGCAACCTAAGGAACTCACATTGGTAGGGCAGACTAGACGGTCTCCTCATGAGACGACGTTAGTACCTACAGACCCATGAGTGTAAGGAGGGCTGCAAAATAGTCAGCATCTAAAGAGAGACACATTGGTAGGGACAACCAGACGGTCTACAAAGCAGACGACATTAGTGCCTACAGACCTGTTAACTCTAAGCTGCCAAAAAGTGCGAGTGCCCCATGCAAAGGGAACAAACTCGAAATGGATGATAATATCGAAAAAGTATGTGCCAAAAGGTAACACTTAGCGCACAATAATGACCAGATAAATAAGCCAAGCATCAACACCATGGCAAGAAGATTAGGAGATGGAAGTAAATGACGTGGAGAAGCGATACTGCAACCCACGGGCAAAAATGAGTATAAATTGGCGTCGATTTAGAAAAATTGGTGCCGACAGAAACAATCGCCGCCGACCACAAAAATCGGTGCTGACAGTTCACAGCACATATAAATATGCCGACGGGAAACATGAATGATTTATTTACACCGTGATGATTGATTCAGAGATAATCAAAAATTGGATTTGAGCACCATGGAAGCCTCGGAAGCGGTCAGAAGTGGAGGAGGACACGACCTGGTGTAAGTGGTTCTTCTTGAACCCATCATATTTTTATTTTTTATTTTTTTTTTTTTTGGTGGGAGGCCAGAGTGTATTTTAAATCTAGCCTGACAATCGGCGTCGATTGGTAGAATTAACACCGATGTTATGAAATCGGTGCCGATTGAATTCAATCAGCATCAACTATATAAGATCGAGGCCAATTGGACAGAACATCTGGATGAAAATAATAAAATTTGTTTTGGATGTTCGGATTTGGGTAAATATGAAGCTAATATTGCTCTTGATGTCGTGGATGCAGGCACGAGAGGTACTACACATGAGGGATGCGATTCCCGAGTTACTGGAGACCATTCTCCCTGATGTCACTGACGCAGATTGGTGCCACTTAGAGTTAGCCGGGCTCGGGGGCTTTCGGTACTACAGACGAGTGCCGCGAGATGTAGAGTTGATGCGAGCACTAGTGCGACGATGGGATAGCCAGACTTGCACTTTTTGGTTCAGGACAGTGAGATGACCATCACCCATGAGGACATATACAGGATTTTGAGGCTGCCGATCACTGGGGACCCGATAGAGATTACGCCACGAGAGCAGCAGCAGAGGGCCCTAGGTTGATTGTATGGAGATAGGGCGAGATGATTCAGAGATAGTGTCCAGGAAGTGAGGATAGCCTCACAGTACAGACAGGATGTTCCCAGGAGTAGACATATAGTGTTGATTCAGATGGTGATCTCCTACTTTGCTCTACCAGATTCGGGAGGTGGGAGATTCCCATTGTTATTACTAGATTACGTTTGTGACATCCTGCAGTTTAGACAGGTGTTCGCCTTTGCTGATGCCTTGATAGCTTAGATATATTATGAGTTATGGATGTATACCATTGGCCAGAGGACAGGTATTGATGTCAGTTTTGTGCTCCATTGCTGGGCATATGAGCACATAGTAGTGATCAGGCCATCCGGGCTTCCTTGGATGCCAGCAGTAGTGGGAGCTATTGATTACGGATTCGGTGATGGTGGGCCGATATGGCCTTGGGAGATACAGGGAGATCCACAGATTGGTATGTTGAGTGTTTCAGGATGCTGACACTAGAGCAGGTCATTTGGAGACCATATCAGGTATTTCTGACATGGGCGGTCAGGATGCTCACCTGGTGGGATTGAGACGGAGCAGGGTGGTTAGGGGCCGTAGGCCTGATATGTGGGAGCGCGTCCCATTTATATGGGTATTGAGACAGTTCGGCCTAGTACAGATAGTGCCGACTACTTACAGGCCTTACAGGCGAGACAACAGAGAGACTGATCTACCGATTTTGATCCCGGCAGATCCATTGAGAGAGGCCCCACCCTCCACAGATAGTGATGATGATCGCTGGAGTGGATGATGGTTATGCGGCATGGTATGTGACAGAGCTACCACGACACCTTCTGGAATCTATAGATGCCGATGAGGAGGATATGGCTATAGTGCTGGAGAGACTGGAGGGAGAGCACACCACTCTAACGCATACACACCAGGAGGCTCTCGAGGAGATCAGAGCTCTGACAGCGGAGAGGGATGCCCTAATTTTGGAGAGAGACACCGCTCGCCAGAGTGAGATACAGCGATCTAGCAGAGGGATTGCTACCATCGACATAGGGAGGCCCTCAGGGCCAAATATGGTGAGACAAGTACCATGTCAGAGTCTGGGACACAGGGCATGACCATAGGAGGGGCACCACCAGTAGCACCAGTAGCACCACTACGAGCACTTGGTACCATGAGCCTGAGTACATACCAGTCTCTCCTCACTGAGGTGAGATACTATGAGGATGTCCTAGCACAACATGCCCCAGATGTGCCTCGGTATGGGGCGAGGAGGAGATCAGCGATAGCCACAGCGAGCGGGGCATCAGAGGGAGGGAGCACCAGGAGAGACCGAGGTGGGCAGAGGCCTCCGGCAGCAGGTGCGACTAGCTCGATAGGCGGCGGCCAGGAGAGACAACCTGGCCCAGAGGAGGGTGGAGGAGATAGTGTCTTCCACGTATCAGATTTCACGATATAGAGATTGATGTATTTTGTATCAATGTAGTGATGTAGCCTCGATTGGAAGGCATTTTATAGATGGCTTGATTGAGAGCCACCCATTTTTGGTTGTACAGACACTCATGTATATATATAGATTCATCATTTCCTTTGTCATATAATTGTTCTCATGCTTTTAATTTTGATATACATGGATAGATGTAGCGTAATTATGATGGATATAGACATAGACCGATAGATGATGAATAGATGTGATGGGATAGACATAGATGTAGAGGATATAAATAGATGTGATTTGATGTGATTGATATGTGTATTTAATTTGGATGAGAAAATAGATATAGATAGATGGAATGTTACTTGGATGGGCAAGTGTTTAGATGATGTGATGGATAGGTGGGAGTTGATAGTTGGAATGGATTTGATATTTTTGAGATTTTTAATTAAATTTTGATGAAAATAGATAGATAGACCCACATGTGTTTATAATAGAGGTGATGAGATGTGTTTTGGACAAAGTAGATCAGATGAAATTAGATAAATGATAGAGTTTGATTAAATTAACATGTTAAATGTTAATTTAACTGGATGAAATAATTGGAAATACTCTCTGTGAGAGTCAAGGACGTAATGAAAATGACCTTGATTAGAAATAAAGGAAATACACCCATATAAGAAGAAAAATGATAAGCTGGACTCCCAACCGACCATAAATAGAATCTGGATAGGAAACCAAAAGATCATGCATACAAGGCCCTATATGAGGTTAAAATAAACCTGACACTAACTAGCCGCAAACCAGATTTAGGAGGGAAACGGAAGGAGCAGTAAGTAGGTATCTTGTCGAAATTTACAAGGGACAGAATACATGTTCATACTGGGAAAATAGGATTCTCCATATGATCGACAAAAGGTCTTATATCTCAGCTTCATGATTTCTGGCAGAAAAGCAAACTGATCAATGCGGGAAGTTTGCTAGATATGGAAAGACTGATCAATACGGGAAGTCTTTCAGTGATGCTAAAAAGTGTATAAACTGACTGAAAGGCTGATCAATGCAAGAAGCCTTGAGTATTCCTTTGAGAAACAACTGTCCTTTAAGGGAGTGGTCTGTATTTTGAATTTTAATGATAGCCATCCTTCGAGGGCATGGTCTATATCTTTTGATTCATTTGATTGTATGGATAGCTGTCCTTCAAGGGATCAGTCTATCTTGTTTTTTTTTTTGGATAGCATCTCTTTTTTTTTTTTTTTTGAAATTTTTTTGGAAGAAGTTGAGTTTAGACCTAGATAGATCAGATAGAGGGGAAGAAAACGTATAAAGAGCATGCACTCATGCCCCAAGTAGATCCGATTAAGATAAGCACTTGGGACAAATGAAGCGGTGATTAAGGTATCCCTACCATGAGGAGAAACATATCCAGAAGAAAAATGCTATGAGTAGAGCCGTGATACTCATATTTAAGGTAAAAAAAGACAATAGGCAGAGAACCACATAGTTTCGAATCACCATGAAAGTATATGACTAGTTGTTAGATGGATGAAAGATCTGTCTTGCAACTAGATTTGTGTAAGATAGATTTTAACAGTAGAAGGGCCATAGATGCAAGGCATTAAGAGGTTCCACTTGGGTATACCATCCATGGAAGATAGACGATAAGCCCCAGACCCATATTTATGGGTGTTAATGTACGGACCCATCCAGTTGGGAGCAAACTTACCACGCTGACTCCTTTTGAGTGTAGTGACATTTTGATTTTCTTTAAGAACAAGATCACCAATTTTGAAGTCACGGTGCTACAAGTGCTTGTTATAAGGACATTTGACACACTGAAGATAGACTTGATGATGTTCAAGAGCATTGAGACATCACTCATCTAATAATTCAAGTTGTGCTAGACGATTTTGATGATAGCCCTCATTAAAGACAAATTCTCTGAGAGAAACATGGAGAGATGGGATTTGGACTTCCAAAGGAAGAATAGCCTCAGACCCATAGACGAGAGAGAAGGGAGTAGCACCAGTAGGAGTACGAATGCTAGTCCGATAAGCCTAGAGAGCAAAAGGGATATGTAAATGCCAATCCCTACTAGCTCGACTAGTTACCTTTGCGAGGATATTACGCAAAGTTTTATTGGAAGCTTCGGCCTGGCCATTAGCTTGAGGATAGTATGGAGAAGAAAAGCTGAGTTTGATATTGAAAGTGTCGCAGAGGTTCTGCAAATCAACGTTCTTGAAAGACTTACCGTTATCTGTGATGAGTTTGTGTGGAACACCAAAGCGACAAATGATGTGTTGATAGACAAAATCAACTATGGGTTTAGCTTTTGTTGAAGAAAGAGGGATAGCTTCCACCCACTTAGTAAAGTATTTAGTGGCAGTAATGATAGAATGATGACGTTGTGAAGAACGGGGATTGATGAGACCAATGAGATCAAGACCCCATTGCGAAAAAGGCCACAAATCTGCTGTAGGTTGTAAAGCTTGACTAGGGATATGTGTGAGATTGGAATGTTGTTGACACTTGACACATTTCTTAGTGTATTCACAACAATCTCGATTAAGAGAAGGCCAATAATATCCCAAACGTAAGATGCATTTACCTATGGCCAAGCCACTAAAATGTCCACCACAGATACTGTCATGGACCTCCTAGATAGCTTTAGATATTTCAAGGGTTTTGAGGCACCGAAGAAAAATACCATCAAAGCCGCGTTTGTAGAGGATCCTGCCTAGAATAGAATAGCGATTAGCACGTAGGATAAAAGATCTTCTACCATTGGAAGTCAGATCTGGAGGAAGCACTGAATGAGATAGATAATCAATGATCTTTTGATACCACTCATCCTGAGTATGGGTTGTGATAGCATGGATTGAAGTTAGTTGCCTAAGATGAGATGGTTCATCTAATCATTGCATAGCCACATAAAGTCACGAGTCCTCAGTAAAAGGCAGGATAAGTGAGGCTAACAAAGCCATTGTATCTGCGAATCGATTCGTAGTGTGAGGAATAGCTTGGATAGTGAGTTTATCAAAATATTGGAGTTGAACGAGAATGACATCACGGTATTTTTGAAGGATATCATTCTTGCATTGCTAGACACCCGTGAATTGATTAACGATGAGTTCAGAATCACCAAAGATGTCAATATGACGAGCGCCGAGATTAATGGCATTTTGAAGACCCAAGACAAGAGCTTCATATTCAGCCATATTATTGGTGCACTCAAAGTTCAATTTGTGTGCGACTAGGATAGGCGTACCCCAAGGAGGAATCATATGAAACCTGCACCTCCGCCTTGTTGGCATTTGGATCCATCTAAGAAGAGCTTTACTTTAAATGGGGACAGACCAAAATCAATTTGTTGGATATATTCATCGGGGAATTGAGCAAGGGGGACTAGAGTGTTTAGAAGAGGAGCATCAACTAATTGATCTGTAATGACCTGACCCTTGATAGACTTTTGCGAGATAAACTCGAGATCAAATTCTATCATAAGCATGAGCCAACGAGTGATACGATCATTGTGATAAGGCTTCACATGAATTGTCTTGAGTGGATTGACGCTTGTGACAATGTAAGTTTTTTGATTAAGGAGGTAATGACGAAGTTAGAAGTTGCGAAGAAGAGAGCACAACACATCTTTTCAGCTTCGAAATAACATGTTTCATACTCATGGAGGGTGTGACTAATGTAATAGACAGCTTGTTCTTTACCGCAAGCGTCCCGATGCGAGATCATGGCTCCCAGAGCATGGTCAGTCACAGAGATATAAAGATAGAAAGGCTCCCCCTCGCATGGAGGTGTAAGCACAGGTGGAGAAAGAAGATAAGATTTGAGATCATCAAAGGCCTTTTGGCAATGCTCATCCCATTCAAAATGAACATTCTTACAGAGAAGATGATGAAAAGGTTGACAACGGTCTGAAAATTGTGAGATAAAACGATGCACTGATTGAAGACATCCTTGGAGATTGCGGAGTTGCTTTAAGTTAGAAGGGGGAGGCATCTCAAGGATAGCTTTTATTTTTGTGGGGTCTACTTCAATACCCATAATGGAAATGATAAAACCTAAAAGTTTACCAGTGAGAATGCCAAACATGCACTTAGATGGATTTAAACGAAGAAAAAAGTGAATAAGCCTCTTAAAGAGAGGTGCAAGAATGAAAAGATGATCCTGACGAAATTTGGATTTACCGAGGAGATCGTCGACTTAATCTTCCACAGTTTTGTGTAAGAGATCATGGAAGATGTAGGTCATTCCTCGCTGATAGGTTGCTCCTGTGTTCTTAAGACCGAAAGGCATGACACGATAACAAAAGGTCCCCCAAGGAGTTATGAAAGAAGTCTTATGTTGGTCTTCTGGTGCGATGAGAATTTGATTATACCCAGAGAAACCATCCATAAGAGAAAGCATCTCATGACCCATGATTAAATCCACTAGTTGGTCGATATTAGGTAGAGGAAAGTCATCTTTTGGGCAAGAAAGATTAAGATCCCGGAAGTCAAGTACAAATTCAAATTTTCCTAGTAGCTTTTAGTTCTTTGGTACTAAATTGGAAACCCATTGTGGATAATTGATGGGTTGGATGAAGTTAGCCGAGAGCAAGCGCTGCAATTCTTCTTTAACAAGAAGGGCTACTCCAGGGTGCATTTTACGCAATTTTTGTTTAACCGGTTTGATGTCGGGAAGGGTAACGATATTGTGGACCATGATATCAGGATCAAGTCCTGGCATATCCTCATATGACCAAGCAAAGGCTTGACGATGGTTGGAAAGAAAAGTGGTAAAGTCTCCTAACTCCTGTGGATTAAGGGATTGGCCGACCTTAATGATGCGAGGGTCTTTAGAAGTCCCTATATTAAGGTCGACAGTGGCTTCGTTGAGAAGCGTAGACGTGTCAGAAGGAATGGTTTTAGGAAGATAGGAATCCTCTACCCCCAGATAGGTGAGGACAGAATCATCATCCGCACAGTGGATAGTGTTGATAGTAGGAGAGTCATCTCCAACTATTTCAGGGAAAATTAACGGTATGGAAGTGGACCTGTCATTAGTCTTATAGGCTAGTGGCCCTAAGGAAATGGTATTGACTAAAAAAAAAAGTTAGACGGGATGGAAATGGCGTCATCCACATCGAGTGATGCTTCTGACTTAGCGGGAGAAGATGGTTCCTCAATAGGAAGAGGCTCATCGAGAACAGTGACGGTGGCTTTTGAAAGAGGTTTAAATCCTAAACCAAATTTTTGATGTGGCTTGAGAGTTGGAATGGACGCGAGGTCATGCACACCTTGTTCATATTTACCTAAGCCAAAGCCCTTCCACGCACATCGATATAAATAAGTTTTTGCAAACACGGGGTTCAGAGACAATTAAACCTGTTAAATAAGGTTTGGTCCTAGGAGGAGAATCCGGGAGATAGTGAGACGTATCAAGACCACCGTAAATGAAATTAGTTTGTTGATTGGGCAGACCAATGGTGATGATGCGACCAAGACTTGGCTGATATTCAGGTTGTTTGTCTGGTCTACCATACTCACTAGGTTTGAGATGGGTGTCAAAAGAAAGGAGAGGAAGCTCTCCCAGTGAGAAAAGCTGCAATGTCTCTTCTAAATTTTGTAAATCTGGTAGTTTGGTTGTAGGTATGGAAGAAGATGAGGCCCCATCAGGAGAACAAGCATTTTCCTTTAGAGGGGCAGACCCTGTGGTCATGTCGCATTGCGCGGAAGGAAAAGGATCTCCTGGATGAGTATAGATTTTTCCCTCATATTGATATTTTAAGCATCGATGGAGGGTGGATGGGACACAATGCATTGCATGAATCCAGGAGCATCCAAGGATCATATTATAGTGGAATTTCCCTTCAACAATGTAAAAGAGTTCATGAAGCAACTTCTTACCTACTCGAATGGGTAGGACCACAGTTCCTAAAGTAACTGCTAGCTGATCGTTAAATGATCGAAGAGCAAAAGGCGGGGGTGACACTACGTTCTTTGGTAACTTAAGTTGCTCAAATGTGTGTGAGGAGATGACGTTGAGTGCAGCACCACTGTCGATCATAATGCGTTTTAATGTAGTGTTGTCGATTTGGACTGTGATAAAGAGGGGAGCCTCCAAATCCTCGGAAGAAAGGGAAGGAATTTCTGAATCTTCAAAAGAAATGGTGGTTGATGGTCTATTCAATCCAACAACCATCTCGAAGGGCTGGGGCTCATCTGAATTCACTGTGATGTGACGCAGATTATCAATCAGAGCCTGGCGATGTTGCGGAGAGGATTGAATGAGGTCAAAAAGAGACATTTTGACCGGAGCCTAGGTGAGTTGTTTCATAACACTCTCCTCAACTGACACAGGAATTTGAGCCCGAGGTGCAGCACGAATAGAGACCTGAGGTCTCGGGGCTAATGAGGAAGGAGGAACTCCTTCGGGGGCTGCAGAAATGACAACCCGTGGTCGAGATGCTGTAGATGAGGATGGATTATCATATTGTTGGGTTCTAGTGGCGATATGAATTGTGTCGATTTGAGAAGGTGGAAGATCATTTGGAGTGGAATCACTAGAAGTAGAGGTTTGAGTAGATCATTGGGGCTCAGATGGAGCTAAGATGACAGGAGATACTTGTTCCTCCTCCTCCAGCAAAAGATCACTTTCTTCCAAAAGGCTATTGACGACAGATTGAAGAGCTTTACATCCCTCGGTATCATGACCCGGGGTACGGTGGTAAGCACAAATCAAATCAGAGTTAAACCAGGTAGGTTTAACTCCTTTAGGGTTATAGGGTTTAATTGGAGGAAGAGATATGGATGAAGATTGGATAAGTTGGCAAAGGATTTCAGTATAGAACCCGGTAGACAAAGATGAGGACAGAGATGATGAAGGCGCCTCTTTTACTTTAACAGACTGCCGAGGTAAAAGAACCTGCATGTTAGGTTTGACAGTCTTTTTAGGGATCATCTTATTTTTTTGGACATCTGGAGGAGCAGCCTTAGGCGCTTGAGATGGAAGTAAGTGAGACATGATTGATTTTGATGGAGGAGGAGCCCCTAAAATAGATTTTGAAGATGATGGAGATGTGACAAGTGTTGTGGTCTTCAAAGATAAGGGAGGCTGCTTGGTCAAAATTAATGATGATTTAGATAATGTCGATTTAGATGAGGAAGAAGCTCCCAAAGTAGGTATAATCGGAGGAACAGAGGGTGCCCTAGTTTTTGGTAACGAAGATGATGATTCTGATAAAAGAGGTGACGTATTTTTAGTAGGTAAGTCCACTTTTCGAGGTGCTAGTGAAGAATGTGTTGTAGAAGAAGATGATGGTTTTGATAAGTTTGTAGAAGAAGATGCCTTCTCAGTGGACAAATCCAATCTTTTATGAGGCACAGAGAGAGATTTTTGCGGGAAAGCACCAAGAGTCTTGATGGTTCGAAATATGGGCTTTCCTTTTTCAGGGATGGTGACAATTTCAACCGCATAAGGTGATTGTAACCTTTTCGGGGGAAGCAAATGGGGAGGTACTGATGGCGCAATGTTAGATTTCGGTTGTCTCGGTCTAAGTTCAGGAACCGAGCGTATAGGTGTTGGTGCTACTTCTTTAGATTTCCCCTTAATAGGAAAAGTAGCATTGGTGATGGAAGAAGTGAGTGATGAAGAAGCAGTTCCTTGCGAGGGAACTACTTCTGGTACAGTAATTATGGGTGAAACTACTGTAGGAAAGGAAACAGGAAGAGTCAAAATCGAAGACGCTTCCGTCGAAGTCGGCACAACTATAGGTACATTCACCAAGGGCATAGTCGCAGCAAAAATGGGAGAAACAGAAGTGGATGTATCCGCGGTGGAAACTCGAAGGGATGTAATTGCCTCGAGCATTGAAAGAATGTCTGACGATGAGACAGATGAGGATGACACTGTCTCGGGTATGGACGGAAGATCAGAAAAAGAAGTAAAGAGAGATGAATTCGTATCTAACAATGTTGGAATATTCAAAGACGGGCTATCTGAAGATGGTGGAATCCCAATGATTAATGAAGCGGAAGGAGGTTCTGATTTATCGATGTGTTCGCAGATGGCTTAGTTTTAGAAGAAGATTCTTCAGTAGAGATGAAGCTGATAGTATGAGTGTTTGGTTTTTGAGACTCTGAAGCATCATGGTTTAGGGAATGATTGGGAAAAGGTTGTTTAAAGACATCCAAGTGCTTGATTTGGGGGAGCATTTGGGTTATCCAAAATGAGCTCGCCTTTATCAATGAATTTCTGGACAAGATTTTTGAAGGTCTGACATCGTTCAATGTCATGACCTTTGGTTCTATGATAATGACAGAAGTCATTTTCCCTATACCAGAATGGACGTTCTTGGCTTTCATCAATATTCCTAATGGGGGGAAGTTCGATCATGTGGACTTCCAACATTTTTTCCAGGATAGAAGCATATGATTCCCCCAACGAAGTGAAAGATCGAGATGACGAGGACCCTTTTCGAGAAGATGAGGAGTCTCTTCATGGTGTTTGATTAGAAGTGGTATCAGCTCATGATGTTTTTAATATGATAGCGTTGGTGGATCCCTGATTCTTGTCTTTAGAAGTGGAAGGATTTGATTTGGTAAACCGAGAAAAATCTGGTTTAGATTTAGAGCAAAGTTTTAACTTCCCTTGTTCAATGGCGTGAGACTCAAGTTTGCGTGCCATCGTAAAGGCTTCTTCAAATGTATGAAAGGTCTGGATCCTTAAAGTGGAAGAAATATGATTAGCACAAGATCGAGTAAACAACTCGATCTATTGGGATTGAGGAAGGGAGAAAGACAATTGGTTTATTATCCCTCTCCAACGAGTGACAAAGTTTGCAATAGACTCATCATCGAATTGATGAATGTTATAAAGATCTGTAATCGAGATCTTATGCGCGATATTTATTGAAAAGTTTTCAACAAACATCTGGGCCAATTAAGAGAAAGAAAACAAGGAATGTTGAGGAATGTTATTGTACCAGTCTAAAGTAGAACCTGCTAGAGACATAGGAAAAGTACGGAGCATAAGCTCCTGATCCTGGACAATGAGGTAGCAAGCATGTTTGAATGCTCGCAAATGCTGTTGAGGGTCCTCCCGACTATGAAAATTTGAAAATTTAGGAAGTTCCCATTGGGGAGGATAAGGCTTAAAAGCCACTAAGGGGTGAATGGGTTCATTACACACTTCTTCAAAAGAGTATGAAGGACGAGCCCCTTTGGTGGAGGCTTCCAAGTCTGTGATTTTCTTGAAAAGAATTTGAACCACGTCAAATTGAGGAGGAGGCACACTGGCATGTCCTACATAAGAAGCAAATGGTGGATGTTGTTGAGGTGTCAATAGGGGATTCATCTGTTGATTGATAGGACGATAAGAGGAGTCACCAGGCGTTCTAGGTGATGCCTGGTGGGGTATTTTCTGTGAAGGAGCCTGTGTATAGGCAGGCTGTGAGATAATAAGTGGTTGAGAAAATGAAGGTTGGATGACGGATGGAGCCTGTGATTGGTGGACTCCTATGCTTGTTGACTGAATCGGAACAGATTGAGGAACATGTGTGCCAATTTTATTGGACATATTGGGGAACAAGACCTGAAAGAGGCTTTTTACTGCCGGATTAGTTATTAAGGGTGCCAATGCTAGAGGATGGGTGAAGGTCACTGTTGCTGGAACATTGGAAGAAAAACCCACTAGAGGACAAGAAGTAGGAACCAACTGACTAGTCGAAGGGGGTTGACTCATAAAGGGGTACTGACCCTAGGACACAATGGATGACATAGATGAGTTAACAGCAATATGCGGGTGCGCAGACGCACTCATTATAGCTAGAGAAGAGGACCTCTCAGAAGTAGGTTGTGGAATAGTCGAGGTAACTACGGCGTTAGGAATAGGTAAGACTATTTGAGAACTAGTTGATATGGTCAATGGAAGAGAAAAAGGAGGCATAAGTGCGCCACCCTCTTCCATGGCTCAAGGCAAGAAAAATGATGCTAACTATTCTACAAAATCCTGGGATGGTTCACGAGAATAATCGTACACTTGCTGGATTGGTGGTCCCTGATCAGATATTTGAATAGACTTGTGTACTAGGTAGTCCATGAGGGCTATTAGATTGCGATCGAGGAGCACCTGAAATTCAGGATCCCCACAAGGAACATACTCTGAGTCAGAAGTAGATGATATTTCTGAAGGACTAGGGGAAGCTGGACGTGATGGGGTTGCTTTGGCCTGATAGAAAGGATTATATGACCAGGATGGGGAACCAACTAACAGTGGTCCCGAGGAAGACTGGGGGTGCCGAAACATCCACACTAGTGGTGATCTCGGAGGAAGAAGGGGCTAATTGAGCCATTCTTCTAGATTGTAACCGAGTGATGACCGTCATAAACAAGCAGAAAATAAGATTGACCTAACTAATGCACAGATAATTCAAGCAGCGTAGGTGATTATCTCTTTTAAGTTTTTATGCTTTTAAGAAAGAGAATATTAGGGAAGGCCTTTTAGAACAGGAACTACTCAGATAGCCAAACTAAGGATGGTTTGGGGGATGTTTTGGTGAGGAGTCCCAAAGGAACTTCAGTAAAAGACTAGTACGTGGCTTGATATAGGGGCCTACCCCGCACTTCACACACTGCTGCGATAAGGGAGTCGGGTGCTTTGCCAATATATACCAGAACTTCGTGAATTTATAGCGCGGCCCGAGTACCGTGTAGGCTCTTCCTCTTGGATGTCACTTCTAAGTAGGCGAGGCTAGGGAAAGAATTTTTGTTTAAATGCTTTATACCTAGTGATTTTGGCTTTGTGTGCAAGGGTGAAAAATAAAAATCAAATAGTGTCACTACCGATTTTGATCAATTTTCCAGCCTAATTAAAACTAGATGAAAAACATACAGCAGAAATGACAAAGAAAGAGTTCTTTTTTAAGCACTTAAAAATGAAGTGTTTGATTTCGATGAAGACAAGTCAAACAGATTCTTTCCCAAATGCGATTAAATTCTTTTTAAGCACCAAAAATTGAAATGTTCGAATGTGATAGACCACAAACAAAGAAAGTTTTTTTTTTTTTAGTTCCTAAAAAGGAGAAAACACCGTAAAAGAGAAATACCTGTAGATTTAGCTCTCCAAGGTGTGTGGACTTCAAAAAGCGCGTTGTTGAGCTCTTCCCCTCGAACAATCCCACAAACAAGCAAAGTGCTCCACAAGAAAAGGTTAAGCAAACACCAAACAAAATCCAGAAAGATATATCCAGATAATGGTGAAATGAAAATTTCTATTTTAAGGAACTAGAAAAATTTCAAGGAAATAACAATTTCGCATAAAGAGCAAGATTGAAATGATGAAAGGAAATGCTCAAGCAGAACTGATAAAAATCAGTGAAGAAAAAGAACAAAGCTCAAAACTAAAAAAGAGATGAACTTACCAATAAGGGACTTTGGTTCTGTCCCACCGGGCATGCTAGAATGTTGATCAAGAATTTCACGCTTGTTACCTGTCTAAGTTAATGTACCAAACTAAACACAAAAACCTTGAAAAACTCAAATGAAATTGATACCTGATGGACAAGATCTGAAGATGTAGACGGATAAAGAAGCCAATGTAGATAAGACAGGTGCACATGAGCAATTCTGCACAGTAGATCCAAGTAACCTGTGAGACACCGATGCTTGATATAAAAAGACCACGTTAAAAGATATTTAGGTGGACTGCCCGAGAAACAGGTCCAGGAAGCGATAAGCTCCCTCGGTGGATGTCAGTCCATGTTTTCAATTAAGTAAAGAAGCATACATGATAAAAGATGTACGTAAAGGACTAGATTTTCTGATCAAAGTAATAAATAGAATCTAAACAATAGACAGACAGAAAGCAACAGAAAATAGGGAACTGTGAAAACAAAGCTAGATTTGTGTTACCTGTGTCCTTTTACCTGTCTACAGGATGATTGGCGTCGATTATGTAGAATCGGCGTCGACTGGTTTAGATCGGCGTTGACTGATATAGATCGGCGTCAACTGGTCCAGATCGCTATCTCATCGATATAGATCGGCATCGATCCGAGACAAAATGTGAGAAGATTTGGGAATCAGAAAATGAAGGTAAGATCGTCAACATCTGTTGGATCTACAGAAGCCGGAGAGATACTGGCAAGACTCCACCTGTGCTGGGTGCAAGAACAGAGTCACCAGAAAATCAATGGAGACGTGCGATGTTGATGTGATAAGGGTAGAGTAACAGTGCTCCTCTCAGGGATTGATTTGGACAAGATTCACTCTCATTCGATAGATAATGTTCACACTTGATGCTCAAAACTCTCTCGTTCTCTCTCTTACAATCTATCCCTCTCCGAACTAAGTTCTGGGCCTCTATTTGTAATCGGCGCCACTCTAAAAAATCAGCATCGACCGAGTACCGGTTGGCGCCGATCACGGAATAGACTCCCGAGATGGCCAAAAGGAGCGATTTCTGGAAAGATAAGAGTGATCCCTCCACCTCAAATACGGGAAATATCCCGCTTTGGGAGGAGGAGAAATAGGGGGGATATATGGATAGAATAGATATGGGGTAGATAAGTGGTTAGGATACATGTAAAAAGGTGTAATTAAATAGTTAATATTTAATTACTCATGGGTAAAACATAATGGGGTGAATTAAACTTAGGATAGGTGTTTAAATCACAAATTGAATAATACCCCAAGGGGATAGTGGTGATATAAACGTGCCCTAGGTTACCTGAGAGAGCAAACGCACATGAGGGACACTAAATTGGATAACCAATTTTAGGTGTCTACACCATCATTTCTGGCGCCATTTTTGGGGACACCATAAGCACAACACACCATTTTATTCACTTTACATGTTATGGGTGTTAATGAAGTTAATCTATGCAACCACTAAAAGTCCTAGGACTTATTTATATAACCAACCTTAATGCACATGCCATGAGACATTCAAGGAAGATTTATACCATGTAATATCCAAATATTATCTCCAAACAAAGTATAAGTAGGGAAAACTAAAAGTGACATTGAATATTATAAAACACCTAGAATCCCTTATGAACATTTAGAATCATCTTATTTAGAACCAAAAAAACCTTCAAAAATGGGAGACAACAGGAATAATGAGAACCAACCCTTGGGTAGAACCTTTACCTATCCCATTGTCTTAGATGAATATGAGGATTCACCTTTGAAAATTATCTCCCCATCCATCCTCCCTATCTTTTGAGGAATGTCTATAGAAGACCCAGATCAGTTCCTGTTTGAATTCAAAGTTCTTTGTCAAACATATAACTACATAACAAATAATTAAAAACTCAAACTATTTCCTTCCACCCTCAAAGACTCTGCTATGAGGTGGTTCATGGGATTATCCCCTAACTCCATTCATTCTTGGGAGAACATGGAAACAACCTTTTTGGACAAATATCAAGACTATTGTAGGGGAAGAGATAGGAAAGAAGATTTCTTCTAGATAAAGAAAAAGGAAGATGAAAATCTAGAAGATTATCTGGATAAATTTCTCTTTCTCCATTGGAGGAGTGGTTATGAGTTACATGTAAAAATAACTAAGACAATTTTCCTTAAAGGAATTGATGAGGAAACCAAGGATTCCCTCCATCTTATGGGAAGAGGTGATGTGCACAAACTTAGCATGGAAGATATCACTGAGCTATGTAGAAGTTACTCTAGAACATGAGGAGGTATAAGGAAAATAAAAACATCCAAGACTGCCCTAGGTACCTCAGAAATTCTGGAGGAAATGGATAACATGAAAATAGACATCTTGTCACAATTAACATCAACCATAGATGGGTTGAAAGCCAAGACTAGTGCTGCAAAATAACCTCTAGACATATATTTCCCTAAATGCAGGAAGATACATCCTTTGAGAGAGTGTCCTTTGGATTTCACATATATGTGTTTGATCTGTGATGTCACTGATCACAATACTAACCATTGCACTTTCTTACCTCATTTGAAAGAAATATTGAGTGTCATGTCTCAAGAAAATGCAGAGGTAAAAATTTTCAAAGGTTAAATAATTAGGTTGTGTATGGCCCTAGACCTACTCAGAACCCCTGGATGATGTCATAGCCTAGTTAGGATTCTCAGCCTACTTGGGGAAAACCTGAGTGTAAACCACCAAACTAGATGGTTTACCCATTTCCACCACCATGGATGAATTTTTATAATTAGCATGATTGGACACCACCAACCAATGCAAATTCATGGAAACACCAATAATTGGCACCTCAACAGAATTCTAACCAACAGAGGAAGTTCCAAAGAACCAAAATATGATTTAATGGCCCCACCAAAAAACTATCAATAACATAGTAAAGAAGCACAAACTCAACTTCTAGCCAAGCTCGTAGCTGAACCCTAAACATCAACAGATATCTTAAATTAATGAAACATGATAGAGTGATACAATACAGTCAATACTATCAATAAGATGAGACTAATGTGTGGGAGAACAGTGAATCATCCTCCTATTTTTATCATAGTAATACCTAAGGAAAATGAAGAAACTAAAAATGTTCCACAAACAAAAGCCACTAGGAACGGTCAAGGAAATGATAATAATAAACGTACAACTCCTTTTCTAGAATGATTACATGAAACTCAAACTGTATAAGAAAGAACACTAGTCCAAGATTTGAAAAGATGAACATTGAACTCCCACTTCTAAAAGTAATAAGGGACATTCCTGAATTAAACTAGACCATTAGAGACTAGTGTATAAAGACACCAGGAAGAAAGAATAAATACCCCAAAATGGTCAAAGTGGAAGGTAATCTATATGATCTTGTTGCTAGAAAGATTATTTCACCAAAATATGGGGATCCTAGGAGTCCAGTCATTACTATTTTTGTAAATGGTCAGTCAATATCTAACGTTTTGGTGGATCTTGGTGTTGCCATCAATGTTATAACAACATATATGTTCAATCTATTGTCTTTAACAAGATTGCAACTAACCAATACCATTCCTCAATGGGCAGATCAATATATCATTGTACTAAATGGAGTGATTGAGGATGTAATGGTCACAATTGAATCTTGGGAGTATCTTGTCGATTTTATGGTCTTATATCCTAAAGCTTAGAAGTTGGGATACCCAATCATCTTAGGAAGGCTGTAGTTGGCTACTATTACTACATATACTGACTGTACGTCGGAAAAAAAATGACCATTTTAAATGGTCAAAATCCAAAGAATATTTCATTGTATCCTCCTTCCTAGCCATATGTGGATGTTTTTGAACATGTATGGGTAGATTATTCAAATACTAATCATCTGAGTTCTTCTTATCTGGCCACCATTGTAGTGAAAAATCACATGGAAGAAATTGTTGAGTCATACACAATGTTTGATGAAGAGGACACTATGGCTACGAAAATTAGAACTAAGGCTATGGAACCATATGTTTTGAACATAGATGATAATATTACCTTGGTAAGTGACATTTCCAATGAAAATTGTAAAGAAACCTATGCTTATCATGAGGAATGTGCAGTCACTAATTTCTATTGTCCTTTAACCAAGGTTATGTCTCTTGAAAATATGACTATTTTGCACATGCTTCAGCCTCATGTTTGTCCCTTGAATTATTTAATTTATGATGCAGATCTCACTATTTTTTAATGATACCAAGTAAGTGATTATTTAAATAGGAAAATAGCTGACCATTGGTAACAACTTAGAGGGTAGCCAAGAGACCAGGGTTATGGAAATATTGTGGAAGCATTCCCAATATTGTTCTTGGGATTATACTGATATGAAAGGGATCCATCCAAGAATCTACACTCACCATATCTACACCGAGGATGTTAAACATGTGAGATAGCCACAATAAATAATTAATAAAGAACTTAGAGATAGTCAAAAATGATATAGAAATATTGTTGAAGGTAGGATTCCTCCTTCCTATATCTGATAGTCAATGGGTATCACAAGTTATAGTTCCCAATAAAAATGGTAAATGGAGAATTTTTGTAGACTATAGGTAACTTAATAAAGCCACCGAGAAAGACTACTTTCCCCTGTCCTTTATTGATCAGGTTCTGGACAATCTTGTAGGTAAGAAATATTTCTCCTTCTAGGATGGGTTTAGTGGGTATAACCAAATTAGTATTACACTTGATGATTAGGATAAAACCACCTTCACTTGTCCCTAGGGTACATTTTCATATAGAGTCCTATTATTTGGGCTTTGTAATACACCTACTACTTTCTAGAGAGAAATTTTGGCCATTTTTGTAGATCTTACAAATGACTGTGTTGAAGTTTACATGGATGACTTCACTGTCCATGGTTCCACTTTTGATGAATCTTTGAACAATCTTGAAAAATTATTAACTAGATGTGAGCAACACCAAATTTCCTTGAGTCATGAAAAATGTCTGATTATGGTTGATCAAGGAATTGTCTTAGGTCATCATATTTCTACTAAAGGAATATAAGTCGACCCCAAAAAGATTGAAGTAATTACTCAGCTGTCTACGCCAAAAATTAGACTAACATTAAGAGTTTCCTTGGACATGCAGGGTATTATAGGCAGTTCATCAAAGACTTTAGTAAAATTTTTGCACCTATGTTTTCTTTTCTAACAAAATATTATGTTTTTGAATGGTCTCCTCAATGTCAACAGGATTTTGAGATTATCAAAGAGAAACTAACCACTCCAGTCTTGAGAGGACCCGATTGGGAGTAACCTTTCCATATTCAAATTGATGCATCTGATACAATAATGGGAGATATCCTTAGACAAAAGGATGAATAATATCAGATGTATGTCATCTATTTTATTAGTAAGAATTTGACCCCTACAGAGAGAAACTACACCACTACGAAAAAGGAATTTTTAGTTTTTGTTTACTCTATGAATAAATTCAAACATTATATTACTAGGTAAAAATATTTATTTATACTGACCATTCAACCATAAGGTATTTGATGAATAAACCAGTAGTGGGGGGAAGAATTATCCGATGGTTACATCTCTTGCAAGAATTTAATTTAACAATTATCGATAAGCCAGGAAAGACTAACATTGTTGTTGATTTCCTTTCAAGATTGAAATTTTTAGGAGAAGAAGAAGCAATCAAGGATCATTTTCTAGATGAAAACTTATTTACAATATAGACTTAGCCTCCATGGTTTGTTGATCTTTCAAATTACATAACTATAGGGAAGTTTCCATCTTACTTTACAAATAAGGAATGAAAGACATTGGTTAAAAAAATCTTAGCATATAAATGGTGTAACAAAATTTTATTTAAATTTTATCCTGATATGCTTCTTCACAGGTGTGTTTGTGAAGATGAAGTATATGACATACTAAGAACTTTTCATGATGAGCTTGGAGGAGGACATTACTCAGTGAAGAGGAAAATTCACAAGGTCCTTGGAGCTGGGTATTACTAGCCTTATCTTCACAAGTTTTTCAAGAAGTACGTGTGGCAGTGTGATGCATGTCAAAGAATGGGAAATCCTACATCATCCATAGAAATGCCTCTCAATCCTCAGCTAGTCTTAGGACCATTTGAGAAGTGGGGTATTAATTTCGTTGGACCTTTTGATCCCCCATCCTTTGGAAAAGAGTACATGTTGGTGTGCACTAATTATGTCACAAAGTGGTCCGAGGTTGAAGCATTAGCATCTACCAATGAAGATGTTGTAGTTGAATTTTTGTACAACAGGGTTATGCTAAGATTTGATGCCCCTAGAGCTATTGTATCTGATCAAGGACCTCAATTTGTGTCTAACATGATTGAGGATTTCCTGGAGATCTACTAAATCAAGCATCGAAGTCATCACCATATCACCCCCAATCCAATGGGTAGGTAGAAGTTACAAACAAAGAGATGGAGAATATTTTAACTAAAGTTGTCAATGTAGACAGAAAAAACTGGGTACCAAAACTCCCAGAAGTTTTTGGGCCTACAATATAACCTAGAACACCACTTCTGGTTTCTCCACATATGAACTGGTTTATGGGAAGAAACCATTGTTACCCATTGAGTTTGAATTGTAGAATTGGATGACAAAAATAGAAGTTGGCATTGATTTGGATAAAGAACAACGTAAGAGAGTAATGCAATGGAATGAGTTGGATGAAATGAGGATGGAGGCACAACAAAAAAATAATATTCTTGAACATCAAATAAAATCTTTACGCGATGCTCATATTAAATATATAAAGTTCAATGAGGGAGATTGGGTCTTACTTTTTGAATCAAAGTATCAACCATTCAAGGGCAAGATGAGGACAATATGGTTGGGATCATACCAAATCAAACAAGTGTTTGATAACGGCTCTATGAGATTATTTTTTATTGATGGAGATAGAAGAACTCTTCTAGTGAATAGACATAGATTAAGAATGTATTAACTTCCTCTGGATAAAAAAACCTTCAGCAAATCTATGTTGTTATGTGAGGAAATGGATTCAATGGAGGAGCATGACTCTTCCCATTATGAGTAGTCATATTTAAATTTGAATAAATAAATATGATCATGCTTTTGATCTTATTTCCCTTATATTGTAGTTTTTTTTTGTGTTTCATGCTTTCAATAAAGGTGGGCATGTCTATTGTTAGAATTTACACTAATCTTATTTTCTCTATGAGCAAAAGATGTGGAAATCTATGGATATCAAGAAGCTAAATTGGCAAGGGTAAGTTCATTTTACTTAGCTGTGGATATTAAATTTTGAAGCACTTCCCCATCACATTTACTTGCTACATGATTAAATCAATACGCAATTTTCAATGCATTTATTGGGAATATCATTCAAAGTCTTGTGACATGGAGTGGGGTGTCATGAATCATAATGAATCATAATTAGTAGTGATACTGCATGTGTCTAATTTATAAGAAAATTATAGGATGTTTTATAAGGACAAGTGGCATTATTATTCAATATGATGGGGTGAGTGTCACACCATGCATTAAAACTTCCATGGCACACTTAGTCCTGGCAATGTTTCATGTTGCCAATTTTGCACCGACCTAAGGAAATTAAAATATTGTGGTATAGTTCAAATTGTCACTCACCAAACACTTTATGTCATTGTTATGTGAGTTCAAACACAACATTATTCTTCTACACAATTGTTTAAATTTGTTTATACTATCGGGTAGAAGAAGAAATCTGAACCAGACTCTCCAGACCCACTGCTCCAGAATGCTACGATTTCCCAAGTATTTTATGATGCTAGCTAGTTATAATTTATTAGGAAATTTAAGGGCTTCAATGAAAAATTAGTTGATGAGTTTTTGATAAATTTTGAAGCCACCTACTCATGAATTGTGGGAAAAAGACTAGAAATAAGTAAAGTTTTTTTTCACCTATTTGGTTTACCCAACTTTGATCTCAAGGTTATGAAAAATGCTCCTTTTAAAGACCTAATTCCCCTGTTTCATGAGAATGATGAAGCTCTTCTAGAAGTAATCATCACTTCATATGGTACTTAGAAGGGGATTAAGAGGGAAATTTTTCTTGGTATTTGGAAGGAAGTTTCTAAATGGGTCAACATGTACTTAATTTGTAATAGAAAACCATCTATGCTTGGAGGGGATTTCCTAAATATTTTCATTCATTTGAATAAAGGCCACATAAATCCTACACTCAGAGTAAATTTACCTCAATATTTAGCCGATGTAGTGATTAAAGTGGGACAGAAATATAAAAATGGAAGTGGTAGGGATGCATTGAAACACCCATGGTTTATTCAATTGATCTGTTCACATTAGGTTTTCTATAGACCCAAGAGAAGGATCGAAAAAATAAGTGCAGGGGAGAGTTCCAAAAAAATAAAATCAAGAAGGGACCATCTCCCATTATTCAACCTAATCTTGATTCATCTCCTCGCCCTTCATAGAAGATTGTGGAAGAACCTAGTAGTCAGGGTAGTTCATCTTCTATGCCATAAAATTCTAAGGTTAAAACCACTTTACCAGTTCCTTATTCTCTTTTGTTGAGGTCAAGAAGGTCTTGTACTTTGCAGAGACCTGAAGTTTCCCCACCAAATTTTTTTCATAAATATTCTACTCCCATTGTGGAGAAGAAGGAAGAGGTTGGTACCTCGACTATCCCTGATGAACAATATAAAGATGATATATTCATAACAACTATCCCTACAACACAGATTCTAGATATTTCAAAGAAAGCACTAGAAGGCGAGTTAGGAGCTCCAAAAATGCCTTCAACACTAGATATACAGGACTCGGCTCTAGAACCTATTGCAATGAATATTGGCACACATGAATCACATGGAGATGATGTACTAAGGTGTTATCTAGATGAAATTTCCTTCCTAAAGGAAAATTTAAAAGGTATGCAAGAAACCAACTTATCTTTTTAAACTACATTTACATAGAGAACTGTAGAAAAAGTGAGGGAAATTACTACTTTGAAGGTAGAGGTTAGCAGTCTCAAGAGACAAAGAGATATAGGCCTTAAAGTATGGGATGATTTAAATCTGTTATCTCTTTAGAATAAAGCATTAAAAGGGAAACTAAAAATTTGAAAGAGGATATTGAGGCTAGTTCAAATGAGAAGAAGAAATTAAAATCTATTTTATACTTTGTTTTTCTATTGGCTTGTAAGCTTATGGCCTATAGGAAACCTTATTTTTCTATAGCATGTTTGTCAAGAGAAATTCTATGATTGGAAATTAATGTGAATGTGTAGTCAATAACCTCAAGAAATATCCTGATGGTAAAACCTTTTTGTCAATTTATCAAAATAGTACTCCTGAGATACAAAATCATCTATGCAAATTTTACCTCCACAACATGTTGGTCACCAATGTGCCTGATTTATTTATTAATCTATTTGTGGGATATTTTCAATTGAAGGCCTTTCAGTCCTTTCTTAAGAACCAAATTACATGGGGTGAAAAAAAAAAACTCACTCAAAAAAATCACACCATAGGTTTCTACATTAGGCAAACCCATCACGATGAGGTGGCCATGAAGAATAATTTCTGATCTCTTTATTATCAAGATGTTGTTGGGGAAAATACTTCAAATATTCTACTAAAATGTGTTCAGGATTTTGAGGTCTATACTCAACAGCATTTTGGTGAAGCAAGACAAGCTCGTGATAGAAGATGGGATACTTTAAACTTACCTTTAAAAAGAAGGGATGTTATCTCCCCTTAAAATATCAGCTGGTGTATGTGGAGGGGTGATGCATTCGTTATAATAATTTGGAAGTTGCCTGAGAAAAGTGACAAGGAATACAATGATGAGTGGGTAGGAAAACAGGTGAGGCCACCTCTTCTCCTAAATCTGATTAATAACCGGCAGAATAACACTTCCTAGTCACATGATAGTTTTGAATCTCTGGTGGAAGTTATTTTAAACAATCAAGGATGCAAAAGAACTAGGAAACAATATGTAGATCAATTTTAGGAATATGATATGGCACAACATATTAGCCTTAGGGAATGGAAAAGATGATTTTCATAGGGACATGCAATAGGTAAAGATCATGGGAGATGATGAGTTCATTATTTGACTTGTTTATATCATCTATATGATTATTGATTTGTCGTTAAACATGACTAATTAGTGTATGGGGATTCTTTATATAGTTATATCCTAGTAATTCCAATGCATTTCTCTTTTTTTTTTTCATGCAACTTGATAACCATATAAATTCCCACTAATCACCTCTACGAGTTAAATTTGGTGACATGTGTAGGATAATAGTGTACATTTACTGCCGATTCGAGAATTGTAATCAAGGATTTTGAGTCCTGGATCCATCATGCAATCATGGAAGACTTTTTCCATTGACAACCTATAAACATTGATCTTGTTTTTAGGATTTCCATAGGATTTAATGAACTTTAATAGGGTTGTTAGTGGAAGAAATCATTGCCTACAAATTTGACATGATGTGTAACTGAATATATATATAGACATCTCCTTGAAGAAAAATTTAGTAGTTAGTTGATGTTGGTAATTTGTAATACATGTTATAATAGTTAGTATTTATTTTCTAGTTACGTTCGAGTATGTTATGGAAATTTTCTAAATCAATATATTAGATGTTTTTTTGAATATCCTGTGGTGTTGATATTACCTCTATCCCGAGGAAGAGCAAGGGCCCACTCAACCAAGGTGACTAGAGGATTTTACATTTATGTGTGCTCATGGTTTCGATAAGTTATAGTTTGAATGCAATTACATATTTTCTTTACTATAATTTTTATTCATTGTGTGTTATTTATATTTAGTTTCAATTATTTCCTTTCATGTAATTTCAATTCAGAGTGTCATCTATTTGAATTATATTATATTGATTTGGTATGTGCATTCTAATTCTAGAAAAGTATTTCCATTAAATTCATTTCATTACAGTAATGTTGTTTCAGTAGTTTAGCATTACATTTCCATAGATTAGAAGAGACAAAGAGAAACATAACAACAAAAAACCCCAAAAGGAACCATCGAACAATTGAGTTGCTTAAATATTCATTATATACAACCTTGGTAACACAACCATGGTTTTATAATGATAAGTAGTAAGAATTTGTTAGTTAGATGATTGGAGAATACAACGACCCATCAGTCTCCTTCTTTTAACTAGTTCTCTCTGGATTTTTGTTTCTAGTAGATTTCTTCTTTCTAGGAGCAGCCCCCAAATCATGGAGAAGACTTTTCTCCTTAATGTATTCATCTTAACCCATACCATTTTAAAAATGAACAATTTTAAGTCCTAAAGGGCTTTCTCAACTCGATTTTCTCTTGGAAAATATTCTTGAAGTGTTTCTCATTCCACTCTAGGATGCGACCTTTAAGAATTTTTAGCTTTTGGGCTAAAATATACATTTTAGAACCATTAACATTGAAATAATTCCACCATACCTTGATATTTCCTTCCAAAGAAGAGTTGCAAAGCCACATGAGTTCAAATTTAGAGGGGGGTTTCCTGGGAGCTGAATCCAGATAATTGGATATGACCACTGAAAATTGATCAGAGCCAGACCACGGAAGGACCTGACATTTTGGAATTAAATTTCTAATAGCACAATGAGGGCTGACCAAGAAGTGATCCAACGTTTCTGAAATATTACTAAAGCCTCTCCTTTTGTTGCTCTAAGTAAACAAACATTTCTTAGGCTCAGTATCCATAAGGGAAGAATTAATGATGAAAGAATGAAAGTCCAATTGAGATTGATAATTTCTACTAATACCACCACTCTTATCCTTATCCAACAAGGTGGCATTAAAATCACCACCTAGGATGAAAATATCATCCTTCTTATCAAGCAACACTGGAGAAAAATCCTTCCAAAGATTATTCTTTCCTAAAATTTTGTTAGGATCATAATCATTAAACAAAAATAAGTGCATCTTTGGGAACTTTTAGGGAAATATTACAAAGCATCCGTTAAGGTTAGAGAGAAGAACATCCACATCATACTTTGATTCATTTTCCAAAGGATTTTAATTCCACCATACTCATCATTTAAATCTATAAAAATTCCCTTCCAACCAAAGGAAGAGATCTAACATTTCCCAATGTCTACAATGAGAATTTTAGTTTCCTAAAAAAGTACCACACTTATATATAAAGAAGAGAGATAAACCTTAAGAAATAATTGTTTTCCAAAGGTATTTAAACCATTGATATTCCAAGAAATAATCTTCATTGAGAGGAGGGGAGGATTTTCACTTTCTTATTTTCAAACCTATCAGAGGATATCATGCTTCGTTTTCCTAACTCTACTTCCATTTTAGCAATATCTTCCTTAGATTTCCTACCCTTTTATCCTGAAAAACCACATATAGTTGATTTTAAACCTTCTTAGCTAGAAGAAATCTTTGTAAAAATTGGTTCCAACTCTAGTCCATTTGTCTCAATTTTACCCTCTTCTGAGATTGTGGGAGGAACGGATTTTCCTACCATCACATCTTATTTATTTTGATCTACCTCAACCTCAAGACACTAGATAGAGAGATCTTGATTTGGTACAAAGCCATTTTTAATAGAGAAACAATACTTCTTGATTCCTCATGCACTTCCATGGATTCCTTCAAAATATTTTTAGGAGACCAGTCTCTATAAGCAGTCACTTAAACCTGAAGAACCTCCTTTTCCACAGTATCCCTAAATTTCTTTCCGGGACTTGGAAGTATGAGGAGAAGAATAAATACCCGCCACCACAATCTCGGTGGAGACATGAGCAAGGGGAGTTGAATTAGAGTTGGGATTTTTATCCGATTTCAGCCGGGAGGGACAATCTCTTTTGAAGTGACCAAATTTTTTACAACAAAAATAATTATATTACAATCCCTCATAAACTGAGAGGATGAATCCTAAAACCATTAAGGGTTTTAAGGAAAACAAGCTGCAGGAGGGGAGATCCCAAATCCATCTCCACAAAAATTCTTGCTTCATAGTGCTTCCAAGACCTAACCACAGGGTTTTTAATATCCGTCAAGGACCCCAACTTTTCTCGCAATAGTTTTTAGTTGAGATGCTCTCCAAAATTTCAAAGGAATATTAGGAAGACAAATCTAAAAAGAGGATTTTGCAAACCTTTCTTTTAGTGGTTTGAAGAGGGGATTCCACGTCCAAATGTATAAGCTTAAGGAGTTTGAAAACCATGGTCCTCCCTTATAGAAATTACTCAAGTCTTCCACTGAAGGGAAAAAACCTTGAAATAAACCATGGGAAAGGAATTTAACCTTTGGTTTTCCATCATTTCCCAAAAACTAGGAAACCCAATCCAAGATTATTCTTCTTGAAAACTTTGTACCCATAAATTTACAAAAAATAGCTTTCCGGTTCAAGTTGTCTCGGGCATATTGATCTTGAGAGAGTTCAATGCAAGGAACTAAATCGGAGAGCTTAAAATCAATTCCTTCGATTTTGAAGGTTGTTTCTTCAACTTGAATAAATGAAGCCTCCACATTTGGAATTGAAAGGACCTCTAGAGAGGAATCCACATAGGATGTAGTGATTCCAAGCTCAAAATAAAATCCATTATAAAACTCATAATCCTTACAAATCTCAAATGACCAAATTTTTGAAGGCCTCTTTTCCAAGCTCTATGAAAAGAGATTTTAGCACTTCTCTTGGGCCAAAACATTGAATAAGATCCTTCACTCCCAGGACAAAGGAAGGAAAATCCATCCCCACGAGTGATCTAACCACATTGGTTGCTAACAGGAATGGCATTAGCCTTAGACAGAACTCTATTGCCTTGAATTCCCAAGGAAATAGGACCAAAGGAATTTGAATGCAAAAAGGGCGTGAACTATTGAAAACTCATGTTTTTTCCAACCTCACATTTTTTACAAGCCATCTTCCCAATATATTTTTAATAAATTTTAATTGAAGAGGTTGGGTTTGAACCTAGGTTGTTGGCTCTCCATGATAATTTCCCCACTAACTCACCATAGGGTCATCCCTAACCCCCAATATGACAGGGAAATGCCCCACTCCATAGGATAAGTGCTCCGCCAGTTCACCATAGGTCCATCCTCAATAAATTTAATCAAATACATTGGGTTTAAACCTAGGTTGTTGGCTCCATGGGCTAAGCGCCCCTCCAATTCACCACAGGGTCATCCCCAACCCCCAAGGTGACATGAAAATGCCCCACTCCACATATCGTGGGTAAATTAGGATATGAAATCATGGGGTCTAGGTTTGAACCTGGGTTGTTGGCTTTATATTCTAAGTTCCCCACCAATTCACCTTAGGGACATTCCTTAAAATTTAATCAAAGAGGTTGGGTTTGAACCTTGGTTGTTGGCTCTACAGGATAAGTTTCCCACTATTTCACCATAGGGTCATCCCTAATCCCCAAGGTGACATGAAAATTCCCCACTCCACATGTTATGGGTAAATCAGGATATGAAATCCCGAGGGCCGGGTTTGAACCTGGGTTGTAGGATTTAAAGGCTAAGTGCCCCACCAGTTCACCATAGGGTCATCCCTATTAAAATTTAATCAAAGAGGCTGGGTTTGAACCTGGGTTGTTGGCTCTACAGGCTAAGTGTCCCAAAAATTCACCATAAGGTCATCCCCAACCCCCAAGGTGACATGTAAATTCCCCACTCCATATACCGTGGGTAAATTAGGATATGAAATCCTGTGAGCTGGGTTTGAACCTGGGTTGGTGGCTCTACAGGCTAAGGGCCCCACCAATTCACCACAAGGTATTCCCAAAATTTAATTGAAGAGGCTAGGTTTGAACCTAGGTTGTTGGATCTACATGCTAAGTGCCCCACCAGTTCACCACAGGGTCATCCCCAACCCCTAAGGCAACATGAAAACTACCCACTCCACATTCTATGGATAAATCAAGATATGAAATCTGGGGGACTGGGTTTGAACCTAGGTTGTTGGTTCTATAAGTATTATTATATCTTTTCATTCACAAATTTTCCTCTCCTTTTCATTATATGTCCATTTTAACATTTAACTTATGTATTCCTTTTCACTTTTATAAGCAATATATTGGTGGGCCTCAGAATATTGACCAAGTTCTAAAGGGTGCATGTGTGTGGGGGACCACTGAAGAGGATGGGCATGAGGCAAAGCACACATGATACGTGTTTTATAAGGTTTTAATAGGATCCACGATGTGTGCACAAGGTAGAGCAAAGGATTTTAGGACTTAGTTATATTCAGCTTTCCAAGAGGCACTTGAGGAAAAACGTGACCGGCTATTTAGGCGTGCTTTGAGTGGAAAAGGTGATAGTATGGCAACTTGGTGGTCAAGGAAATAATATTCCATGTATGGAAAATTACCAAAGAAATCATTTCAGAAAGTTGGGAGCTTGGATCAGAAGAAGCATGCTCCATTAGAGGACCACCTTTACACTTGGCAACCAATCTGCTACTTTAGGAAGGCATGGCGGTGGGTGTTAAACCTATTTATAGAGATGCTTGGGTAGAATAAAAGGGGGTGATAGATAGAGGAAGAGAAGAATAGGGACATGATGAAAAGTACCATACCAGAGTCGGTGAATCCTTGTAGAAATGAGCAGAAGATTCTAGGGGTTGGGGTTCTCATTAGAAGACTATAGGAATGTTAGCATATCTATGGGACTGTGTCTACTAAATGTTTGTAATAAGGAAGAATAGCTAGAGCTTCTAATGCATGAGTCATGATATATCAGTCTGATATGACTCTTTTGAATGTAATATGGTTACTGAATTATGATCAAAATAAATATATGGTTATATTCTAAATATATTGTTCATGGGTGTAAACCCTAGTGCCTTTTTCTTTATGTTATGGATCAGATCTACTATCTATATGATGTTTATTTTATGGGTATGTTGGTGTAATGATTCATCATATGCTTTCAGAATATATGCATGATCATTTAATTTTATGCACTTAATCCATCATCAATGACAACATATTCTCACAATGCTCACATAAAGGAGGGGCTTGGTGCCCACGCATGCCTCAAGTGAGTGCTCAACACTTGCCAAGTGATAGGCCAACACGCATGGGGTTATAAGGTTATTCTATGGGCATAAAAATGACTACATCTTGGTTCCATTGTTGGGACCTCTTTTCAAAGTTTTTGTGAGAGATGACTACATCTTGGTTCCTTTGACGCGTGATGATAGAGCACTTGACCCTAGAAAGTGTTGAAGCATGGTTTAAGAGCATGGAGGATGATTTTTCTCAAAGATTTAGTACTGGACCTGAGTTTGATGCACACAGATGGGTAGAAAAACACCTATATCATGAGTTATATGAGACCTTATTTTGTTGTTTTCCAATAGAATTGTATGAATGGCTTTCAGCATATGCATCCAGATAAATTTGGTACTATAGATTGCACGTATGGACCCAAGATGATTATCAAAGGCTACAGGATGAGGATCTGACTTGGAAACGTATTGTTGATCACTTGTGGAAAAGAGTGCTAACTAGTTATACCTTGGAATACGCCATTTCTATGTATTCTTGTCTAGAGGTTTCGAGTTTGAGTTCCTAAGGGAGCCTAGAGGATTATTTTTGTGAGCTATCTTGTTGGATATGAAGATCTTGATCATTACACTAAGTTTGGAGGCATTCCCCATGGCCATCTAAGCTTCTATGAGCACTGGATGAGGACGATAGGGTGGAGGAAGATGGAAGACATTGCAGAAAAAAAGGAGAGGGAAGAGAGGTGACTCAAGTATAGTGAAGCACGTGAAAGGGAGTTGGCTAGACAATGTGAGGTTGTAGGAGTGATGGATATATGGAGGAAGATGTTGTGGGAAGGAATTGAGGTTCATGCAGAGGATGTGGAACCTGAGAAGTTTGTGTTACCCCATCTTGACAAGCGCAGGAGAGAAACCCCTTCAGCTTCTGATGAGAGTTTGTTGCGAGGAGAAAGGAGAGTTTGTTGCGAGGAGAAAGGAGAGTTTGGGGGTGGAGGAAACACCAGAGGGAATCAAGGTCCTAGATCACGCGGACAAGGGCCTCGACCACCTCTGTAATTATTTTTGAGATGTCTTTACATCTACCATATTACAAGGGTGTTGAGGATGTTGTAAAACATGTGCACAAGTGTGAATTGCTATGGCGTGCAAAAGGGATCACTACCCTAGAGTGAAAGGAAAATTAGTTTGTAACAACCTTGCAAGGAACGTGCTTAGTTGGTACAAAAAGTATGACCCCTATAAAATGTTGGTAGATTACACCGTGCTACATAATTCCTTCTTGGTTGAATTCCATATCACTGAATTTGAGTAGAAGAGCATTAACGCTTTGAAAGAGATCTAACAAGGAATGTCATAGAGTGTTTTGGAATATGACACATGGCTCAAAAATCTCTTGTTAAAGCTATCTTATGATATTAATCCTTCTCAACATGCTCAATGCTTTGTTAGAGTATTGATAATACCATTTAGAAGAGCACTTTCATATAAGACATTCACAGACCCACGTGAGGCCTTGGAGGATACCCTACCCACTAAGGTTATTAGAAGTGTAGATCATAGTGTTAGCCCTTTCCTTCAGGCTCAAATTACTGTGATGGAAAATCATCTCGGAGAAAATATCTACGAACTCGATGCATGAGACTCATAGTGGCCTATGGTGCACGGATTGTGAGATAGAGGGGCACACAAAGGACAATTGTCCTCAAAGGTTGGTATGTGCCATGATAGTGGACTGTGAAATTTTCCATAGGGATCATGACTCAAGTAGGTGCCCACCACCGTAGCGCACGATCCGTAAAAAAAATTGTCTTGCTATTGTAATATGTGTACCTCTATGATCCATACCACTAAATATTGTTGGCTAATTAATCAGATACATGATGCCATTGATCTTGGTGTGCACTAGACCAACCTTACAAGTATTTCTAAGGATGATGATTTCTCCTATGAGGGGCACGTAGATGGAGGATCATGTGGAAGATATTTCCATGGAGGATTTTGTGGTCATAGAAATCATGGAGGAAGAGGTGAGTTCCCGTGATGAACTTGTTATATTTGTGGGTCTATAGAGCATTATAAATGTGAGTGTCTTGATTTGTTGCAATGCTTGTGGTGCAGAAAGACACATAAGTATAAATATCTACTTTAACTATTTGAGCACATGAACCAACAACACTAGAAAGACAAGGGCACTAGGATAGTAAGCATAAAGAATGCCGACTCATAATGGATGTTGTGGGTGGCACGTGAGTCAAGACTAGAACCTGTATTGGTGACAATGAGAGCGGATGCTACACATGCTAGGGAGATACTAAGATAAATAATAGTTTTTACAAGAGAAGAAGTGGTACATGGGAAGTATCCAAACCCTACTCATCAAAAAGAGGTGTATCAAGAGACTATGGATGTGATTCAGAGTTTGCAAGGAGAGATCCAGTGTCTGAAGGAGCAGTCAAGGAAGTCAAAGCAAATGAAGCATGTTGAGGCTCCACATAAGGATCTGTATGAGGTTATGGAAGTATGAAAGATGTTAAGGAAAGAGAATATAATTCCCTTGCTAGGAGAATGGCTATGGGATAATATACAATGTGCTAGAAGAGAGCACGAGAGGAAGGTTCTCGCATGTTCAGCTTCCTCCCCACATCCTTGACTATGACAAAGAGATCACCTTAAATATTGTTTTATATGGATGGCTTCTGAGAAAATATTCATATTGACAAGGACATGGAATTAAATGTTATCACTTTGGATGCATGTAAAAATATGGGAAGGCCCACATTACATCCATCTTTGAATGTGTTGTAAAAGCCTTCTAGGACTTCATTCATAAATTTCTTCAAGTCTACCTGGGATAGTAGACTATGTATGGGCTAGTAAAATACCATTGTGACAATTTGAGGTTGATGTTTAAGGTATGTCGATAGTTGAGGATATCCCTCAACATTAATAAATGTGTCTTCTACTCCATTTGGAACCCTATTGGGGCATATTATATATAAGGAAGGCTAACTGGTGGATCCCGCCAAGGTTGCAGTTATTGTGAGATTGGGGGATCCTACCAGTCAGAGAATTGTGTGTGGATTCCTTGGGCATATGGGGTACTACATGAAATTTTTCAAGGGATATGACAAGATTGCTGCCCCCTTAGAGGAATTTCTTAAACACAAGAGTGCCTTTCACTAGGGAGAGGCATAGTAAAAGGTATTTGAAACATTGAAAGATAGGATTGTCATTACATGAATATTATGCTTTCCTTCTTGGGATAAGCCCTTTCATGTGCATGTTAATTCCTCAGTAAAAACCATTAGAGCAAGACTAGCACAACCTGGCGAGGGATTGATGATCATCCCTTTTTTCTAGTAGGAAGTTGACACCAATAGAACATAATTACTGAGAACTATTGATCGCGAGGCACTATCAATGATCTACATCCTACATAAATTCAAGAAGTATCTATTGGCAACACCATTCATATTCAACATGGACAACATGGCACTGAAGTACTTGGTGAACAATCTTGTTCTGTAAGGGAACATATGTCGTTGGGTCCTATTATTTCAAGAATTTGAGTTTTCAATTATTGTAAAACTAGGAAGAGTAGTTCAGGACCTGATCATCTATCAAGAATTGAATCAGGGGAGGATGTGTAGAGCATTAAGGATACCATGCTAGACACACAACTATTTAGGTTACGGCACCCACCCTATGACTTAGAGGATATTACAGTGTTTCTTAAAATAGGTGTGGTATCGAAAGGAATGAAGGCTTTGGAGAGAAAGTAGTTGGCTATACACGTCGTGCCTTATAATTTTATTAGTGGATATTTTTACAAGTTAGGTTGTGATGAGGTTATACGTCGATGCGTATTAGAACAAGAGTGCATTGTAATCATAGAGGAAGCACATGGTGGGATTAAGGGGAGGACACTATGCGGGAAATACAATTGCCTAGAAGATTATACTTGTAGGGATTTGGTGGGAGAGTATCTACCGGGATTGTATTGAGTTTTGCAAGGCATGTGACCATTTCCAATGCATTAACAAACCTATAAGGAGGGATGAAATTCCCTTATGAACAATAGCCATCTCTGAACCATTTGAAAAATGGGAAATTAAATTTGTAGGACCAATTTCACCTACCATGTGAAGGACAGGCTCACGTTACATCTTCACTTGCATTGATTACTTGACAATATGGGTAGAGGTAGCGCCTACAAAGGATTGCACATCAACAATATTCTTATGGAAAAACATAATCATCAGGTATGGATGTATGTTGAGTTTAATAAGTGATAGGGGTACATATTTTCTAAATGAAACAATCAATATTTTGTTGGTAGAGTTTATGGTATCCCATCACAAGACCACCCCTATCACCCATAAGTGAATGGGACTACTGAAGTATTTAACAAGATACTAAGTCACACATTAACTAAGATTTGTGACGTTGACAGAAAATATTGGGATGACAAGGTATTAGTCATTCTATGGGTATACAGAACAACCTACATGATATTAAACAAGGCCACACCATTTCAATTGGTGTTTTGTGAGGAGGATGTTTTCCTGATTGAATTTATGCTACCATTGTTGTGTATAACACGTGCAAGAGGATTGGTTGATGAACAAGAACTTGAAGAAAGAATTGATAAGTTAATATAGCTAGACAAAAGGCGATCACTTTTTAGATGGAGTCAAAATACTTAGAAGGCAAGACAAAAAGCATGGCATGATTTCCATATTAAAAGAAAATAATTAAAGGTTGGGCAGATGGTTTTTTTATATGACTCTAAATTTTTATGTCATCCTGGGAAGTTGAAAGTCCATTGGTTGGGACCATACATCATCTCGCACATCCTTGATTTAGGAACTTACAAGTTACATGCACGTTGGATGGGATGAGACTACTAGGTCATTTCAATGGGAGTAGGTTAAATCCCTACTATAAATAAGTCTTCCTTGTGTTTGTAAATAAGGTAGTTTTTCTAGTTAGCCTAGGATTTCCCTTAATGCATTTTCTTTTCTTGTGTTTCCCCTTCTCATTTATTGTTCCTTTTTGTTGTGTTGTTTTATGCACCTTGTGTGACAATAATCACATTACTTTCTAATGTTATGTATGTGCAGAGGACTGTGCATCTATTTTAGTGTGGGGTGGAGTAGAATGAAGAGAGAAAGAAGCTGGTAGTAGTTGTGATGGCCCAGATTGAAAGATCAAAAGCACGTAAGGTAGGAGAGTGCATGGGGAAACGATGGAAAAAAAAATTGGTGTCAAGAAGGCTTTAACAAAGACCACATACAAAGGATAAGAAGCACAAGAACAACATGAGGTAGGAAAGGGCAAAAATCAGGTTGATAGAAGAAGTGCCTTCGATGTTGCAGATGCATGTGTAAGACTCTTTTGTCGGTAAGGATTTTTTTTGTGCCACAAGGTTTAAGAGGTTTTTTCACGTAGGGCTTGGTGCATGGGTAAAGGTGCCTAAGATCAGATTTATTAGAAAAATCCACATTTAATATTGATTACATTAGTAGGTGGCATAAAATTTATTGTGGGAGATAGGCAAAAACCTATAAGTAAAGGGTCAGGAACATTATTATTTACCTTACTATTACAATATTAAAGAGATTTACAAACTAGGGCACCCGTAAAGAAATATTTGTGTGAAGAAATAAGAGATTTTCACTCTTATTTCTTCACACAAGTACCACAGAGAAGGAAATGGCACTAGAATTGCTTTGACCAAAAAATAAAAGGACATTAGAAGGGATGCTAATTTACAAAAATGAAGTGAAAGTAAAATTGGAGAAGGCCAGGTTGTTGCAACTATTCAAGTTTCCCTATTTTGGCAAGCCCAAGTAGTTATACCAATGGTTGATGTCACATGTGCATGAGGACCATTTCTACTTTGTGGGCTGCATAATGCACATAACTCCCCAACTCATCTCCAAGTTTATTAGCCTTATACATGAAGGTGATTCATTGGATGATGACCTGGAGGATAAAGAGGCCATTAAGAAGATTATAGAGGAGTATGACTATAAAAATGGGTTCGCGTTACTTTAATATCTTAGATATCCCTGACCTTGTGATGAGAATGGTCACGTGCCTCGTAATGAAGTTAAATGGTCAAGAGAGGTGGACACAAATAAACAAGGCATGGTTGAATGTATTCCAAAAATTTTAGAAGGGACCATCTATAACTTGTCCGCCTACATTACAGAAGAGATCATCAACACCATGCAAGAAGGAGAGAAGATAATGTTAGGAAATGTTATTATCACCATTGTCTTGTTGGAAATTGGAGTGCTTGATGGTTCAAAGAATTTTGTATGGGAGTATCCAGATGAAGATCCCTCCCCCACAAAGATGTTTTAGAAATACACATGAGATAATATGATGATTGCCCACAAAGCATGCCTAGAGAAATGGTATAAGTGAATGTGTGACACATTCGGGGCTGAGTGGAGGATACTAGAAAAATTTCCAATGCTAGTAAATGGAGAAGCTGAGTTCATTATATACCAGCATTTCTCCATTGGTAGGTTTACCTGTTAGATGGGACCAAGATCCCATGGTGTAAATTACCCTTCTCCTTCACCATGCAATATTTCCAAGTAGGGGTAAATCACTTCAAGGAAGCTAAAATACTAAGGTTTAACCTTAGTGAGGTGGACTAGGACCACCACAATTTTTGAAGGAAGATGGTATATCCAAATAAGTGCACTTATGTGGAGAAGTATGTCTCCCATGAATTGTGCATGAAAAAACCCTTAACGCTGCCAATTTCTGGAAGGGCCACAACAAGAATATACTTATGCATTAGGCCCAAGTATGAAAAGGGTACTTACTTAGAGAATGATGTCTCCATCCCTAAGGATCCCATTGGTAGGAATAAGGTCGCACCAAAGAAGAGATAAATGGAAGATACCCTAAAAAAATAAGCGCTGGAAAAGAAAGCACAAAGTGTACAGAAAACAAAATCTATGGGCGTGCCGGAGTCAGAAGCCAATCTAAGCACATACATATGCATGAAGAAGTCTCCCATCAAGGATAAGGAAAAGACACCTGAGGAAGAGGTTCCAGAATAAGAAGATTCACCTAGAAGGGAATAACTTGATGAGGAAGATGAAGAATCCCTAGCTAGGAAGAAACTGAAGGTAGTGGGAAATGCAGACTTAGAGGAGATAGAGAGATTAGAGGCCTACATGGGTGAGAGAGACAACGATGAGGATGAAAAATTTCAAAATCATCTTGTGTATGATGTACATGATTCAGAGGAAGAAATAAGTGAGGGGAAGGGTGGAGAAGAAAAAGGTGCCCAATGAAAAGGGGAGAGTGAAGAAGTAAATAAGAAGGATCAGAGGACCTCTAGCCTCACTAAGGAGTAGATAAAAGAGGCTGCAGAGAGAGAAGTAGCAGGAATAATCAAGAAGTTAGTGGAGAAAGAATTAGAGTAAAGCATGGATGGGATACTCAAGGAGATAGAAGAAGAGAGCGTAGGGAAGGATTATGGAAGCATGGGTGGAGATCCCATCTTAGCGGTAAGATTTCCAAAGGTTGTGCACACAGAAGGGAAGAACATAGTAGTATCACAAGGGAAGGGAATGGGATATATCCATGATCTAAACAAAGCACTATACACATGCTTCCAGAGCACCATGTTGACAGACCAATTCCTAAAAATGTCTTCATTTGAGGAAGAAGGAGCATACTCGTGGACTAGGAAGATGTTATCTTGGTATTTTGAGTCCCATGTTGATGAACCTGAGTTCAAAGTTAACCAAGGAGCATTGATGAAGGTGCCAAAGACCAAAGCTATAAACCCACTGGTGAATGCTCAAGCAGCTTGTCCGATGAGTAATTATTTAATGAGATCAACAAGGTTTCAATTGAATTTGAGGCAATAATTCTAGAAGGAATGACTGGGTGAGATTTCTAGAAGGAGAATTAGAGAAGAAAAAGGAGGAGCTCACTGAAAAAAAGAAAAGATCTAAAGCAAGAGGAACTAATCAGCACACAGTTAAGGCACGAGCTAGAGGAGCAAAAGGCTAGGGTGCGTGAGGTATATAAAAAAGTAGAAATGATTACAGATGATATTACCTTAAAGCATCCATACCTAGCATAGGCCAAGTAGAAGTATGAGTCAACCTTGCAATTCTTGAAAGAGCTAAATCACATCCTCACCATGGAGAGGTAGAATCTTGCTTTGGAATTAGCAGAAGAATTGTTAGCACACCAAGTGAAAGAGGAGAATTTTAATGTGGTGGAGATAGTCACTTGGTACACTAAGATCCTAACCAATGAAAATTCCACCGTATAAATATTCGAAGCTGCTTATGACAATTTCACGAGATAGATAGAGTGGAAAACATTCTAGTTGTCACCCATGAGGTAGACCTCAAGGAGTTTTAGGAGAATAATAAAGGGAATAGGGAAGAGAAAGATAAGATCCTAGCTGAGGTAGAAAAGCGATCAATCCATCAAGACCATGAGAGGCTATATAAACAATTAGTTGAAAGAATTATACCCTCAGATCACCCACATGATGGATGCGCTAGACGACCTCAACAAGCAGTTGGAAAACATTGTTGATACGCTAAATGCTAAGGGTGATGAACTAGGATTTGAAGAGGTGAGCACCTTAGTAGGTGACCTCTGTCAATAGGTGTAGGGCAAGGTGGATGCCTGGGAGAAGATTGAGGTAGATATAAGGAAGGATTTCCCACTCATTCTTCAGCAATAAATAAATTCTTCTTCATTCCTTTGTTACTTAAGTTTTCCATTTCTCTTTCTTCATTCTTCATTCTTAAGTCCCTACATTGTTTATTTGGAGAGGATGTCTCCAAGGATGGAGACAAGATTAGTGTGGGGTGATGTTGGGCCTCAGAATATTGACCAAGTCCCAAATGACACGTGCACATGTGGGACTAGTGAAGAGGATGGGCACAGGGAAAAGTGTGCAGGACATGGGTTTTAGAAGGGTTTGATAAAACCATGACGTGCATGTAAGGAAGATTAAATTATTTTAGGACTTATTCATATTTCTCTCTCTAAGATGCACTTGAGGAAAAACATGACCCGATTAGGCGTTTTGAGTGGAAAAGGTGACAACCTGGTAAATTGGTGGTCAAGAAAAGAATATTCCACACATGGAACATTATTGAAGACATCATTGCAGAAAGTGGGGATCTCGGATAAGAAGAAGAATGCTCCATTAGAGGACCACCTTTACACTTCGCAACCAATTTGTTACTTCAAGAAGGCATGACAATGGGTGTTAAGCCTATTTATAGAGATGCTTGGGTAGAATAAAAGGGGGTGATAGATAGAGGAAGAGAATAAGAGGTCCATGGTGCGATGAACCATACCAGAGTAGGTAAATCCCTGTAGAAATGAGAAAAATATTCTAGGGGTTGGGATTATCATTAGAGGACTATAGGAAAGTTAGCATATCTAGGGAATGGATCTGTTAAATTTTTGTAATAGGGAAGAATAGCTAGAGCTTCTGATGTGCGAGTCATGATATATCAGTCTTATATGACCCTTTTGGATGTAATATGGTTACTAAACTATGATCAATATAAATATATGGTTATGTTATAAATATATTGTTCATGGGTATAAACCTTAGTGCCTTTTTCTTTATGTTATGGATCAGATCTACTATCTATATGATATTTTTTTATGGGTATGTTAGTGTAATTATTCTTCATATTCTTTGAGAATATATTCATGATCATTTAATTTTATACAATTAATCCATCATCAATGACAACATATTCTCACAATTCTCACATAAAGGAGGGGCTCAACACCTGTGCGTGCAGATTGGGTGAGCACTCAACACCCCCTGAGTGATAGGTTGGTACGTATTGGGTTAGAAGGTTATTTAATGGGCATAAAAATGATTGCATATATGTTATCACATTTGTGGAAACATATAAATGAACACATAGGTATAACATAATAAATTTTACAAAACACTAACATACAATCCTATAAGACATGTACACATTAGGTAAAAATATTGTCATATACATCTATATACCCATTATTTCAAAAATGGGAACATCATATAATCATAAATACAATCCCATATTTGCACATACATCCTTCACACCTTATAGAAATAGGTTTTATGCCCTGAGTAGACAAGGTATGTCTATCTTCTCACAAAGAATTATGCAAGGAATTTTTCTAGATCTGGTACTTGAGGATTCACCCTCTACCTACACAACCCTAATCTCTAATATACCTATAATATTTTCAATAATTAAGGTGTTAAATTTTCATCTAAACTACTTCATAATTAAGGCCATTTTAGTCTACCCTAGAACATGAGTAAGTGTCCCCATGTCTCCTACTCTATATTTATGAGTTCCTCTATTTTGTTCTCTAGCTTTGGGGATGCCTCTCTTACCAACTGAAAATATCTTGTGTTCTCTTGTATTAAGGGTGTCACTGGATCTAGCATCAATGTTATGTATACCTTTGGGAGAATCAGGTCTGAAATATCTTGATTCAAGCCTTCTATCAAGGCCCTCTAATTAACCATAGGATTCTCTACAAAACATAAAACATAACATGCATTAACACACTATACCATCTATATACATCATCCTATTTCGAGCATATATATGCTTTAGGAAATGAAGTAACTCAACTTCATAAAAAACTCATAACTCTACAACTACGTTAGTCCTCTATGTTTTCCCCTTTAGCTCATCAAATGTTCAATATTTTATCATCATAATCATAATGCATCCTAACAAAAACTAAGTAATATCATCTCTCTACATACCAACATCATTGACACCTATATTTATGATTAGGTTCCTCTCTCTAAATTCCTAAAAACAATATCATGGATCTCTACATTTCAATGTAAAAACATCTTCCTCATGACCACTACAATATCCAATCTCAATCCCATCACAGGGCCATTGTAATTCCTCATCTTTATATGAGGCATCCATATCAAAGTTTTCCCCACCTCTATAATTTGTATCTACTCTACAAGCCCCTATATTTTCATTTATTTTTGTCTCTTTAGGAATTCCCTATGCTAATGTGGCCAATGGTAGGATGGTGACCTTTGGTCCCTTACCTACTCTACCTCATGGCTCTCTAGCATGCCATGATTGGTATAGTGGGGGTGGAAATGATACAATGGGATGTGGTCTCTCAAATTTCTTGGGAACTATGTCCTTAAGATGTGATTCTATCCACTAATGGAAATGACATGTGATATTCACAATCTCTTATACTACTTCTACCATGGTCTGTAAAGGTCATTCATCTATATATCCAACATACAATATCCATATCACCTCTACTCAGGAGATTGTATATAGAACTAGATACTTGACTCTAGACCTCACATTTTATCCTCTCTCTAACTATTACATTCTAGATCCACCTATATCTATCTATAATGGCATACCTATGGGCATATATATAGTAAAATGTCTATATATTAAATATGATAACATAATTATGGGATTAGTTGTCTATTATTGTCTCATTTACAACCTATACAAATAATGTGCTATATGTACCCATATGATTTTGTACTAGCTAAAATTTCTATGCTCCTATAGAGCCTACCTACAAGCCACCAAAGAAAAAACAACACTCCATATAATTTATGAAAAATAATATGCCATACCCAACCCAATAACTACTAAATAATGCTAAGATATATAATAAGAAACATATGCCAATAATTATCAGATATTTTCACCCACCAGTCTATATCCCTTGTCATAGCTACACTCTTACAAACATCATAAAACTTGTGTGACCCCTATATCAACATTACCAATATATCATGGATGTACTATGAAGTAAAATTCATCTCAATAATATCTCCACCAACACACCATATAAAGGTATTGTGATACTCCCATGCACTAATAAATTTTTTAACCAAATCAAGATCCAAAGGAATTTGTACCATATATATAATCACTCCAAAACATAAAAATTATAATATGGACCTATCCACGTCAACAATATCTCTTATGAGGGCTAGAACCATGCCACATAAACTAACCTCCAATGTCAAATCATTCATGAAATTTATAGAATATCAAACAACAAGCACCCATTAGTCTCTGTAAGATAAAAACATCATAACTAATTAATCAAGACTACAAAATTAATTAATAGTAACTTTACAATATCGATCATAATAGCCTAATGAGATTGGCCCGTGATATTTTTATTTCCGACCTTATTGTGTACAATAGATAGTTCGGGTGCCCCAAAATATCTTATTGTATCAATCATCATATGACACGTTAGTAGTTATGTTTAACTCATAAAATTCTATCATCCACCCTCTGAAATCATTTTCTAACCATGGTTCATTTGGTATGATGAAAATTCATGTGCCTGTTATTATTTACATTCAAAATTCAACCCTAATGGCACTCGAAAATAGAAATTCACTCAAACCCACCTACATTTAATCCCAACCTACATTTTGATTGTCTTGGGGGTAAATTTTACTAGCTAAAAATTGATTGGAGACTTACTTGTACACTACTAACTATTATTTCCTCACATTCTGAATATCATTTCCCATTTTGTCAAAATCAGATAAACTAGAGGTCTAGAATTCTAAAATAAATTAGCACAAAGTGACAAATGAGTAGATTGAATTTCTATTTATAAATTTTAATTAAATTTTTTAATCCTTCTCTCATGATATATAAATTTATTCAAACAATGATATCTTTACAACTCTAACTCCAATTTCTATTTTAGAATAAAATTAATGATCACATTCTTGAAATTAATCCAACAATACATTACACATATTTTTCAAAAATAAAAACAACTATTTTCTAGGCTCATGATCCTTATAGAAGGAATCATTTAAATGATTCAAATGCCTCATGAAACTCATCTGTCTAGATGTTGCATCAATAATTATTTAACAAATTATTTATCAGATGAATGGAAAAGGTTAAATCAGGAATAAACCTTTTGATTACACCAATATTTCCATGAAAGGATCTAATTCCTGACTCTTCTAATGGTGGTATTTTTTTTAGAACTACTCATATTTTTGTTGGATCTACATTTATCCCCCATGAAGGGATGATGTATCCCAATAATTTCCCTCCCATCACACCAAACACTCATTTTTCTGGATTTAATATAACAACATATTCAATTAGATGAGAGAGGATGATGTGAAGAACTGCAAGGTGATTGCAATGGTTTTTGTCCTTAGCTAGAATGTCATCAACATATGATTCCATTATCTTGTGAATGAGATCATACAATATGTAAATCATTTCCCATTGGTAAGTGGCACCAGTGTTCTTGAGACCGAATGACATGACTGCATAGAAATAAGTTCCCCAAGGACTAGTAAAGGTCATATTTATTTGATCTTCCTCAGAGATCCTAATTTGATTATACCCCAAAAAAACATCCATAAGTGACCAAATCTCATAACCATCTATTGCGTCAATGATAACATCGATGGATGGTAGTGGGAAATAATCGTTGGTACATGCTATGTTTATATCCTAAAATTCAATGTAGATTCAAAATTTTCCATTATTTTTAAGAACGGGGATGATGTTAGATACCAAAATTGAATAATCAATAGGTTGTATGAACCCCAATTATAGGAGTTTCATAACTTTCTCTTTAACCATCATTACCACCTTTTGTTTCTTAGGGATGGATTTTTGTTTGATGGGCTTGGCGTTAGATTTGGTTACAAGATTGTGGATTGCAACATGAGGAGAAATTCATGTCATCTCCTTGTAACTAAACATGATGGCTTTTGAATGTTATTTAAGAATATTCATGTTTATTTCCACCTCTTCAGGAGTCAACGAAGAACCTAACTTCAAAAATTTTGGGTCTTCCTCCATCCCGATATTGATATTGATTGTCCCTTTGATCAAAGAGGAATTCCCTATTCAAAATTAGGAGGTGTTGAGGTAAGTTCTAATTCCCCTTCCCCTTTTATCTTACAAATATCAAGGCCTTCCAAGGAGGAATGGTCCATCATGTGATCTTAAAAATAGAAGGAAGAGTGAGGAGTGAGAGAAAATCCTCTCTTATGATGTGCACGATGTAAATTCATATAAGAGTTAAGTTATCCTAAGATAGCCTCATTGTTTTCTATATAATCTAGGGTAGCAAGCTCATTCTAATCCTCAACATATTCCAAGATTGCATTCATTAGAATTTTGTGACCTTATGATTCATTGTGAACCAAAACTATGAATTTAGTGTCTTCTAATTCTTTTCTCAGAAAAAAGTGGGAAGTAGAGGTAGTTATCAAATCCGTAAGAATGTTTTGTTCATATGGGATGGATTCGATTAAAATGAATTCAAAAAATTTACTCAAGTTGAGTAAAATAGTTTTATATAGTTTCAAGTATTCTTCCTTAGTCTCATATACCTCTAAAACATGATTAGCAACTAGCTGCGAATCACCCAACACTCTAATGTTACAAGTTCCCATTCTTTTAGATATTATGAAACCAAGCAGGAGAGCCTCATATTTTTCACCATTTTTTGTACATTCTAAATCTATCTTGAAGGAAAAAGGCATGACATTCCCCTCAATAAAAGTGAGGATCACACCTGACCCAGTGTTAAAGCGGCATTTTTCTTTGTCCAAATTTAAGGATCTAATAGTTATTTGGGAATATTGATGTTGGATTGATCTTTGTATCTTCTTACCTTGCTTCTGAGACTTCAACCATGTAAATCCCATCAAAAAGAAGAGAGATGAGTCCTAGATCATGTCCTATTCCCATGGAATAAAATGGAAGGAGAATGGGAAAATCATTATCCAACAACTCGACAATATTTTTTGTTGTTTCTATTGATATTGTATATACAACAATAATTTCATCTTTGACTACAAAAATTTCTTCAATCAAACTGGTAGTTTCTAATTCCATTATGGGAATTATTTTTGTCTCTGGTGTTGAACTTTTGGGTTTGTTCAATTGGTTTGCGGGGAGATCAAACTCAGCATGCACCCCAAGTTTCTTCTTTAGGCTATCCAGGTGAATGTCAAAGGGATTTGGGCCACCCTGCACAATGAAGAATATCCGTAAATGTAGGAATATAAATTCTTGAAACAATGTGGAAGAGATCACCTTCATGCGATGTATCCAAGGATGACCGATAATAATATTATAGTTAGTTTCTTGATCTATAATATAAAAATTTGTAAGAATAATATTGGGCCCAGGGTAACTTGTAGCACTATAGTTTCAATCAATGTCACCTTGAGGATATCATACCCTCTCAGTATATTTCTTGTCAAAGAGCAATTGGTTTCTCCATAGCCTAACTTCTGGAGAAAAGAAAAGGGAACAATGTTGATTGATGGCCCATCATTAATCATTTCCCATTTTACGTAGTTTTTGTAAATATAAACATGTAGATACACAGCCAAATCGCCTCTATATGCCAACTAAACATCTGTGGGAATCTTACTGATGTCAAATACAAATCCAACATATATTTCTAGTTGTTCAGGAGGATAGACATCAAAGTTTATGTGATTTATTTGTGCCTCCACAGGAGGGGTGACATTGATCAAATGTCCAACACCCAATGCTTCCAATAAAGCAACTCTATGAATAGGGAGTTCTTCAAAAATCCAAGAAGGAGATGTGAGAAAAGGTATTTGTTAAATAATTGATCAATTCATAAGCCCCCACTAGTTTTGAAAGTATTGGAACATCATGTAACACAGATGGATAAATAGGAATGGGCTATGAAGAGTAGTCTCAAGTTCTTATAGTGGAATTTATTTAGGGTTTGGTTTCTATCTCTACCAGACCCACAATTTTAGTTTGTTGGATACCATCTAATGGAGGTGTCACCAAAGGATTTGATCAAGTCAAAGCTTCATGATCACTATTTCCCACCAGGTTACCCTTGTTTTTATTATTGGATTCCAAATTACCATTCTTAGAATTGACGCGTTGGAAGGGGTTTGTTGAAGATCATAAGTAATGTGTTTTTAGGGTATGCAGGCCCCATGTAAGTATTCTGAGTTGGTGTTGTACGATTCACCAAAAACATCTCTACAAAGAGCTACCTTTGGTCCTCTGGTAAGCATTGTGAGAACTTGTTAAAGTCTTGAAAAGTTCTAGCATCATGTCCTCGGACCCTATGGAATCTGCAATATAAGTCAGGATCATAATCCCGAGGTATTTGGTTTTTATTTTTGTGGTCCAAAGTTTTGATTGTTATTCAATTGTTGGTTATTATAATTAAAGTTCGGAAGTCGCTTCCCTTGATTTTGATATAGGTTTGGGTACCCACTTGGGTACCGGCTAGGACCTTGAGCCTAAACTTGTCTTTTTTCGGTGGAGGATTATTTAAATCCACTTCATTGATCATATGAGTGAATTTATTACTCCTATGATTATTACCGTTTGTGTTATTACTGAAATTATTTGTGCTTGAGGTGTTAAAAACATTTGGTTTGTTTTCTTGGTATGTAACACTATCAGTTGTCACACTGTAGTTTTTATTGAGGAAATTATGTACTTTATTATTTTCATTGTTGGGGTATCTTGAATTACCCAGATTGGGAGTGATCAATCTCTCCTTTGAACCACATTTCTTTTGACCACTATGTATTATTGCTTGATCAATGCAGAGAGCACCCTCTAACACCTTTTTTGTAAATTCTTAGAGGGAAATTCTAGACTTCTTCCTTTATTTCCTAGTTAATAGAGTGAAGAAATAGGTTGCAAATCTCTTTCTGATCCATGTTGGGAGTGTTTACTGAAGAGTAGATAACCTACTAGAATATTTGGATGAAATGAGAAGAAAACTCATTGCGCTCTTACTTTATATGTAGGAATTCCCTTATTCTTGTCCTTAGCAACTTGTTCATGTCGAAAGCTTTAATGAATTCATACATGAGTTATTTAAAGGAATGTATTGAATCCTCGGGTATCCTATAATACCAGTCGAAAGTGATTCCTTCAAGATTATTAGGGAAGATTTTTTCCATGACTGCATCCCATGGGAGTATATATTGAATGACATGTCATATGCTTTGATATGCTCATTTGGATCTCCCCAATTTAAATTTAGGAATATCTGGTAGTGGCCATGGGAGCATAAAAATTTATATGGTGAAGTCGAGGGGCTCTTTAAGATATTCAGAGAAGGTCCCCACTGTGTAATACTTGACCATCGATGAAAACTGGTGGGGAGGTGGAGATGAAATAGGTGTTTGATATGGTGTAGCGTAGATTATTGTAGAGGCATAAGAAATCCCCTGTGGCTGACCATATGAACCAAGAAAAGAGTACCTATCCCCTTGCAGAAATTTAGAATACATGTGTAGGTATGAGGAAACATTACACTAGTATAAAGTTAGAGGTACAAAACCATGGAACATTGCATTACCAGTTGGGATGAAGTTCAAGAATTCACCTTCAATTGGTGCCTGTTGATGGTATTTGTACGTGGTGTGAGGGGGCATAACAAAGGTTCCTAATCTTGTGAGGATATTTTCAAGGCTAGGAATTCTCGTGTGAATCATAGAAGGATTTGGTGCAGTAGGAACTTGGCCAAAGTTCTGCAGATGATGGATAATCCTCCCTTTCTAAGTAGAAGATGAGACATGAGTTATTTGGGAAAGTTCCAATTCTCTAACCCTATTCACTAATGTCGAGATGACCTCACCTCGATGATGACATGGTGTTTTTTTAACACACATTGTTGAACATTTTTAGACCTGCAAAAGAGTGTGATATCCTCGCTATGAACTGTTCATTGTTGTTTGGCCACCCCTCATTAGAAATATTTTAATTTTTTTGAGGGGTAGAGGTGTTATTTTGAAGTAAGAGATAAAAATATCCTTACATCCTATCTTAAGATTTGTCCACATTTCTAAAGCATTTTTCACTTCAAGCATAACATGCTAAGTACTCTAATCAAGTAATGGGAGTTGATCATATTGCATACTAATTTCTGGTCTAAACAAAAATAGAGAAGAGGATCCTGGCTCTTTGGTAAATGTCATATTATTAAATTTTGAGAGTTTAGGTTGTTGTCTATGTGTAGGTTGATCAATCTCCTTAATCTTGACTGAGGAGCCATTATTTTTCTCTTGAGGAGGAGGATTTTGAGATGAAGGAAGATTAGTCTAGTAGTTATCCACCCACACAGATAGTGAGGGAGACTATTTTTTCCTACCCATTTGGTACTAATATGCCTCGAGACCCAAAATGGGAAAGACGTGTTCATGTCCTGACATATTTAGGGGGTATATGAATACCCACAGAATAATGGGAGAGGGAAAATATATATGAAATAAATGGAAATGAAAAGAGACTATCTCTTCATGTTGGGTTCACCAATTTGTACAGATGAAAATTGACATGTGACCCTCAACCACAATCAACCTCCTGAGGGCATGCCAAGATAGCCTATGTGGAGGATGTGGATGGATATGGATAGTGAAATATAGCGAATAGGTGGTAAATAGACAAAAAATGTGGGAATGGGACAAATAAGATATCAAGGAAAAAAAATTTCCTTGACATGTAATATCGGGATCTTCTCATTAAGGGGAAATAAGGCCCTTCTAACCTAAGTGGGTCTAATGGATGGATGAGAAAAGATGGCCACATGAGGACTCTAATTGATATCAAGATCTACAGAAACTCCTAATGTTTATAAGATACATGGAAAACTAATGGGTGCCTCGTAATGATTTCCAGAAAAGGTCATGGAATGAATGAGAGAGAGGTATGGTTCCACTGGATCTATGGTCGGTTAGCTAGAGTGGTCCAAAACGTGAGGGCTCGGTGAAATTCTTCATTCAAAATATTTAGATGTCTAATGATGTTTGGTGGAAGTGGGGATGACCTAAATACTAATGAGCATAATCCTTTGTTAAGGTGTAACTGGTCTTTGGGCCTTTACGGTTGAGAAACAGAGGATTACAACCATAAAATCTTTGTGGTTGTGGTCCTTGTATGGTCATGCATGTTTAAACTCTATTTCTAGGGGTAGTCTAGTATTCGTAGGATTTATCAGCCGTGATGTTCAAAATGTTTAATTATTCAATTTTCTCATTGTATCGTGTTGGTGTTCTAAGGACAAGCATACGAGTTCGTATCTATGCCATTAATTAGTTCAGCCCATTCGGTTGTGGGACTAATGGATCACTAACGTATGTTTTCTCTTATTGTCATTTGTTTAAGGTCATGTATGCATTCAAAGCATTTTAATATAATCAAGTTAAATAACAATTTAATATAAATAACTAAATTTTGTACTATGTTTTTGTGTTTTTGTAATATAATGGAAATAAAAAATACAAAGCAACTAATCTAACAAAAGGAAATATTTTTGTGTTTTTCTAGAATTTAGAAGAAATGAAGAAATGAAAATATTCTAATCTAAAAAATAAATCCTATACAGATAAATAACCAGATGTAGTTATTTACCTATGCAATGGTGTAATTAAATCTATACTAATCAATTAAAGACTTCCTAATTAAATCCTTTGCTTTTCCTCGAGACATGGGAAAATTGAGCTTCTCATAGAAGCTTTTCTTCCCCTGCAACTTCCCCAAAAAAAGTAAAGAATTATTTTATGGAGGATCTTATAAATTAAATAGTTCTTCGATTTATTTCTAAATTAATCAAAGAATCTTTCTTCTAGAATCACCTCTTTACGAATCTAAAGAGATGGGAAAGAAAGGCTATCTATCATAAGAAAATGTTTGTTGAAAGAAGTGATCTCAGAACTACACAATGATTATAACAATGAAAATGAAATGTTTTTTCTACTATAATGAATGATATGAATAATATTATGAAATAAAGAATTAAATAAACACAATTACAACCCCAACCTAGTAATTGTAGTACTATGGCAATCCACTTGCGGTGTGCTTTTGTGTCCCCTAAGTTTCTCCTTTTAATCTCTTGTGTTCACATGAGTCCAAGACGCTGGGAATGCAATAGAAGAAGTAAGGAGAAATCACTAGAGAAATGACAACTTGATGACGGTCTGGTAGCAATGTGGGAAAAATAAAGATAACACAAGAGAACATAGCTTGGTTATGCAGTTTCTAGAAATATTGTTTAATTCTAAACAAGATACATAAACAATCTTCAGCCATTTTATTCAGAAGAAGTGATGGTTTTATATAAGGTTGGATGGGGTGTGCACTATCAAACTTGATAGGCATGGGGTGCCACATCAACACATAAAGGGGTAGTTTGAACAATTAATTACAAATTACAAGTGGAAGAGGATATTTCCACAAGTCATACAAGCTTGAAATTAGCTAAAATGATTATGAAGCGTGCTCTAAAATTGAACTAAAGTGAATTAATCACATGTTATTTCTTGAGTAAATAATTTTTGAAAAAGTGCACATGACCGATGCCATATGCAAGGTGTCGGTTACATGATCACCACTCGATTACCAAACCACCTCCCTTCCCGGATGACGGTTACAAGACCGCCACCAAGCCGTGGCGGTGATTTTGCAACCAAAGGTAAAAAATAAGGCAGAATGGTGCAAGAATCTTCCAAAAGAAGGGAATGGATAAGTAGGGTAAAATAGGCTACAAATTTAAGTTGTAAAGAGGTTTAGGGAGCTCAAACACTTTAGAAAATACGTAAATCATCATTTGGGACCTTTTGTAACCATTTTCCGACAATGTAGCATGTTCAAATTTGGGTGTGTACAAACACAATACGGGATGCATGACTTTTTAGATTGAACCGTGCACCCTCTAACTTAGAATATATTATGGTATTTTGCATACTGGTGTGATGCCTGATGGAATGAAGAGTTTAGAGAAGAAATAAATTTCCATACACGTCGCACCCTATATGTTGATTAGTAGAGATTTATACAAGCTAGGTTGGTATGAGGTTTTTCACCAATGTGTACTTGAGTATGAGTGTTAGCCTATAATGGGGGAAGCTGATGGTGGAATTTCTGGTGGACATTATACAGGTAATGTTACCACACATAAGATTTTTCTAGCTAGTATTTGGTGGAAACACTATACAAGGATTGTAAAGAGTATGTCACGATGTGTGATCATTACCAAGACCTTAGAAATCTTGGGCATAGGAATGAGATTCCCTTGAGGCCTATTACAAGTGTAAAACCTTTTGATAAATGGGTGATTGACTTTTTAGGGCCTATTTCCCCACCAATGCATAGGATTGGGTCATGTTATATAATTATATGTATAGATTATCTGACAAGGTGGGCGGAAGTAGTGCCTACAAAGGATTGCAATGCAACTATAACAATGAGATTCTTATGGGAGAATATAATTAGCAAGTATGGATTCCCATTAATTTTGAAAAGTGATAGGGGTATTCATTTCCTTAATGAGACTATCAGGATATTATTGGCAGAATTTATGGTGGCACACCATAAGAAAACACCCTATCACCCACAGGCTAATGGAACTATTGAGGCTTTCAACAAGATATTGGGACATACATTGACAAATATTTATGATGTTGGAAGAAAGTATTAAGATGATAAATTATTTGTTGTACTTTTGGCATATAGGATAACCTATAAAATATTGAACAAATCCACACCCTTTTAGTTGGTATTTGGTACAGAGGTTGTTTTACTAGTGGAATTCATATTACCCTCCCTACATATTGCATGCGTAGGTGGATTAGATGATGAAAAAGAACTTGAAGAGTACATTTATAAACTAATATAGTTGGATGAGTGGCATGTTATTGCTTGTTGCTGCCAAAAGCCAAAACTGCTAGGAAGAAGGCATGACATGATAATCACATTTAAGAATAATTTGTTTGAATTTGGACAAATGGTTCTTCTTTATGATTCCAAGTTTTTGCGCCACCATGGAGAGTTTCAAGTGCATTTTTTTGGTCCATATGTTGTGACTTATATACTTGATTCAGGCACTTTCCAGTTATAAGTGCTCGATGGCACTTGGTTTCCCAGTTACTTTAATGGGATTAGGTTAAATCCCTATTATAAATAATTCTTCTTGGTGTTTATAATAAGGAAATATTACTAGTTATATTAGATTTCCCATTAATGCATTTTCTTTATATTTATTTCATTTCATCTTTTCTACGCTTTTTCAATTCATTTGAGTGTTTTGTTGTAATAAGTGCATTTGTATGTCAGTAGCTGATTACTATCTATTGAATGCATGCATAGAGGACCACACATAATTTTAGTGTGGGGTGGATCAGAAAGTGATTGGTGCCTTAATTAATATTGGTGTGCATTATGAAATTATAGGTGCTCGGAGTAAATATGGTTATAAATATAATTCCAATAAATTTGATCATATGGAATACCATGCATAAATGAATAGACACTCAAAGTGTAACATGAGGTAGGATGCAGAATTGGAAACTACTTGGTGTGAGGCACACTGGATAGGTACTTTGGTGCATGAATACATGCGTAATGGAATTTTTGGTCGAGAAGTAGTGGGTGTGCTAGAAGTTTATGACTAAGGTGTAAAAGAATAAGGAGCAATGCATGGAAGAGGAAAGGAGTGGAATTAATGTCATAAGCGGTGGTACTTGAGGATTAATTAATGTGGGTAATTTTAAAAACCTATAAGATTTAATGTTTGCAATGTTATTATTACCTTGATACCTTTCTTATTTTGAGGTGAGAATTACGTAGTGTGATGAGCGATCTTTTGAACAGAAAAATAGGTGAAATTATGGCACAACATTCATAGTGCTCCATGGTAGAAGTGTGTTTGAGCTAGTGGTTGTGTATGGAAGGTGGGTTCACATATTTGGGGTTTCAAGAGGGCATATTTAAAAGCTAGGGCATGAGAAACCTAAGGAACCAAAGGATATTGGGAGAGTAAAGGGTCAAGGTAGTGAAATATTACAATTTCAAATAACATTCTTTTTTATCAGAGTAAATGGCACCAAGGAGAGCTTCGATCATTAAGAAGGATGTCGAGGAAGCATTGCAGGAGTGGTTTGTCAAGATGTGTATCTAGAGGAAGTGATTGAAGGAAGGTCATGGATGTCGCAGTTAACCAAATGTAAGATTATTAAATTCAATCATAGAATGGAAAAAACCCTAAAGGATCATAGCGTGAAGAATAGTAGATTTGGATAATGTGCTATAAACCTTTTAGAGTGAATTGAAGAGGGAGGACTTAGACCGATAATGTGTGAGGATCTGGAGCCATTTATTAAAACAAGGACATTTGTTAAAGAATAATTTCTATTCATGAATAAGAATGAGACACTCATGCATGAGGAGAGGCTTACATTATATGTAGAGAAGTGCAATGCACTTACAGCCATCCGAGACCCTCATTAGGAAAGGATAAAAGAAATTGGGAATTTGATAGTGAATAGGATGGACATAATGGAAGGTATGATTTCCTCCCTAGGCAATGTTATTAGAGTGTTGAAGAATGAAGGGGATAATATGATGATAGATGAGATGAATGGGTTTCTTGGAAACATCCTTGATAAGGAAAGGAAGGGAATCAATGGGTGGAATGAGTTAGAATCATATATAAAGAATGAGTACCCAAAGTTGTTTCCTGTGAAAGAAGAGAAACCAGGTTGTTGAATTATGTTTACATTCATTCATTTATATTATTTGATTCTTTATTCCATGGAGAGATAAGGCATGATTACCCATTTCTAGGGCATAAATAAACCTAGTGTGGGATAATGTGTGGTTGGTAAGATATTTCCTAAGTATTTAATGCACAAAATTAGGGGACATGTACGTAGGTGTGGAAGTTGGATGGATTTTTGCCATGTAGCTTCACACCTAGGAAAGTCAGAGATCAATACTTAGCCATTTTGTATATATTGACTAAGAATGTATTGAGTGTTGAACACATTTTTATGGAAGACTTGGAAGACATGCCAAGCTATTTTGGAACCAAGAAGGAGATCAAGAGACATGTAGAGTTAGAGATAATAATAGGATTATATCTAGAGTTATTTATAGGAAGTCTATTATTAGCAAAGCTTGCATGCTTCTATAGTTTCTTATGTACCGGAGTATGCCTATTATTAACATGTAGCCTATTTTTGAGAGTACATGAGTATTGAAGGTAAAGTCCCCACTACCTATCTATATATGTATTGATTTGTACGGCTTAGTGGTGTGTGAGTGATTTTGTAAGGTTATGTTGCTGGTGTATAAACGTGCCTTTGTTACTAAAGTCGTATGTATGTATTCATCTATTGTGGATTAATATGATGGATAATTATGGTTGAATATTGATTTTGTATTTATTTATTTATTGGTAATTATGTGGTTAATATGATATTATTGGTTATATGAAATTTATGTTTACTTATTCATGTGTGTTTCTAAATTGAGTTCATAGATCTAATTGTTATGATTATGGAATATATTTTTATGCATGTTAAATCCTTTAAAAAATGACATAAAAGAGGGTCCTGGTACCTATGTGCACTTCAAGTGAGTGCTCGAACTATCTAAGTGATGTGTCGGCGTGTATAGGGTTTTGGGTAAGAAAATAGAATACAAAGCACATCCCCATGTAGGGCACAATTTTAGTTACAACGGCTGATCCTATTTTAGGGATGCATCCTCCTACAATGATGTAACATGTGACCCCAAAGAGGGGGGCATAATTTGGGTTTACACACACTACAAAAAAAAATTCCATTACAGTTTAGTTTTTAGTTTTTATCTATGACACAGTGGGTTATACAACGAGTGGGTTCAACATAGTCTACAGAACTCCATACACAACGAATTTTATAGGGAAGGTTTTCCTTATCACATGCATGGGTACACACCAACTACATTGGTATTTTATAGACTGAGAATAAATTAAAGGTTGGAGGAAAAAACTAGGCATTTTCTTCCTACACTTCTTCCATTACATTAGAATCGAATCACCCAAAAAACTAAAATTACATATATCTCTCTAGTTTCGAGAAGTAGATATAGGTTGGAGGATAAATTAGACTTTCCTTACAATAATTTTTTTGCTAATGGCATGAGATCACTAAACAAACTCACACTTTATCAATAGCATCCTTTATATACCATTTTTCTCATCATAGTTAAGGTGCAAATGTTCCTTTTTCATTTTTTGTACATTCATTACATGATTTCTACATACACACATGCGTATCTACATATATTTTTACACATATACATGCATATTTGAATACTTGATCATATTCTCTTTTGTAGGTCTGTCTGTATAGGAAGAAAGAAGTTAAAATCAACAACAAAGTCACACTAACATGTAGGTACATCACACACACTGGAATTCACACACGCACTTACACCCTAGGTTCACTCTCATCACCTTCTTTACAGTTTTTTCATCTTTAGTCTCCATGCTCCATATTTTTATGAATCCACTACTTTTAGTCCCTCAAAGCATGCTTTCTACACCAATCTACATGGATATCAGGTATGCATATCCTTCTACTTTATGTTATTAAGAATTTTTCTCACCAACATAAGTGGGGGAAAATGTAGACACAAAATCACACACTTGGAGTCATTATTTAGTCTCGATCGATACTACTATTTGCATAGTTCCTAAATAAGAAGATTACTAATCAACCCATGTCTTTAGTCATCTTTTTTTACTTTCTATTTGATTTTTTCAGTTTTGCACCTTTATTGTCCTAGTCTATCATTTCATACTTTAGTTTAGCCTTTTCGGACTAGAGCGCCCATCCCAACACCCTCCTCCCCTCTAAGTACCCCTGTCCTCTTTACACTTTAATCTTACTTTTAGGTCCTTTCTAGTTGTTTGAGCATCTTATCTTTTTGGTAGTTAGAATTTTTGGGGTTAATTAAGAAGTTCAAATGAGGGAATCATATAAATATAAAGTTATGTGATCATAATAAGGGACCAAGCACTAAGCACTAGTTATCACCACCTAATTTTACATCCATCAAATGAATCTATAGCTAAATTTTCATCCATCTAGCTCCATCACAACACACAAAGGTTGGTTCATCTACATCACACTTCATAGGACGGGAGTTTATTATTTCCATGCACACAATTATTACATTATACATCTAGTTACTCGCTTTCTACTTTATAAAGTGTGACTGGCATAAAAGCAACCTAGGTCATAATTACACACACACACACACACACACACACCTAGAACTACATTGCATCTGAGATGTAGTGTAGTACTTAGTGATAAGTCCATCAATTTGGTAGCTGACGACAGTTTGAAACCATCATATGCATTTTTTTAGGTTTTTGATATTTGGTTTTGGGGTTTTATAGGTGATTCTTCCATTGTAGGTTTATAGTGACATCTGGTGAAGTGCAATGACATACATGCGACAAGAAGTGAAGGAGTGCATATATCTTACAACCCTAAAAATTTAGGTTTTTGACCATCTATATAGACCAAGGAACCCATGGGGCGCCCTATCCTTCCCTGTGCACCCTAAAGAAATAAAATCCTCTAGATCTACATTTTCCTAGGATCCTGTGTGATAGTTTCATCCTCTTATTCAGCTGGTCTCCATTGTGGCACAGTCCCATGACATATTCAAATTAGCTAAGGCTCTACTAACCTTCTTTTCAAATTAGTGTTTCATATTTCATTGATTAGCTTTCTTGGGTATTATTTCAGTATTTCATTATTCATTTTATTCACTGCTCCTATAACATTAGATTAGGCTAGGATATTACATTTTAGCATAATCACTTCTTTTCTTCCCTTTTATTCTATATATTCATGGACAATTCTCATTGAAATAGGTTGGACCCTCTTAGTTTGCTAAAGTCATCATTCGAGTGATGATCCTTTACATTTAAAGTTGTAGGCCTCATATCTAGATCTTTGCATATGGATACCTGCCTCTTTCACCATTGTAATCAATTTTGCATTATTTAGAAGTAATAAAATCTTATTTTGCATCTACTCTCTACCCTAGTTCAAATTTTATTGCATCTCCTTTCCTTTCCCTTGCATTGTTTGTTTTTTGTACATTGTTTCACATCCCTTGTAGGTTTTTTTTCTATTGCTCTCCCTGAAAACATATGTGTGAATGTTAATTTAGATTGTGGCATGTTTTCTTTCCCTCCATATGTGCATTTTACATTATTTTTACTCTTCTAAAAGTGTTCATCCCCATCTTTCTAGTGCTATCACCTCCCCTTAGATTATGTTTCCCTTTCATGCATATCCTTCTCACCCTGGTCGATTGGAATCTTAGAGTATGTTACCAAAATAATATGTAACATTATTAAATAAAATGTAATATTATTAATAATGAGTTTATAGAAATCATATTAATAATAGATTTGTAATAGTTTTATTATTGGTGAGTTGTGAGAACAACTCATGTAACTATTTTAGTGTGAGAGATATCTTAGGGATAAGTTTGAGAGATTATAGGGATTGGAGAGAGATATGTGGGTTGTTGAGGATTGATGTTGACTCCTTGTATTAAGGAGAACATCCTCCTATATAATGTAAACTCCATCTATGTAAATATATCCCAAATAATTCAGTTTCTAAATTATAATTATATTTAGTGTTTTTATAATTGTGCAGTATTTAACAGTGGTATCAGAGCGACATAAAATCTTGTGAAGAAATAATATATTATCATCATGGAATATTTATGATTTATTGAGGGGTGGATGCATAGATAGTCTCTCCCTTGTTCATGGGATATTGTTAAAGCATCCAAAACATCTTCCATCTGAGATCTGGACGTGGTGCATTCATTTCTCATAGCACCTTATTGTGGTGAATCGACCTTATTATTTAGACAGTTGTCCACTTTTCAACTCACCATATCTACATTAAGTTTGCATGCAGATAGTCTTGGGTTTAATTGCACACTGATTTATGAGATCATATAATTACATGAGATCAGAATTATGACATTATTGGATAGCTCATCGTTTCAAATATTCAAATCATGTGGATGTGAATTCATGTTTGATGGAGCTTCACGGTGTTTGTAGATCCACCAAATCTTTTTTTGAGAATATTGATAGCTCAACATTGATCCTCCAATTTTTTTGATAAAGTGGTGAGTTTCCTTGTAAGACATCAATGTGTCAATGTGATTGGTGATATGTGTTTAGAACCTCCATATACCTGTCAAATGTATTCATCGGCCATAATATCTACGTTATATACTTGTCTAATTTATTGATCATGCTCAGCTAAGTGATGTGGAATTTTTTGACATGTCTAATCTATCTTTACAATTTTGAGCCTTTGTTAACATGCTTGGGTCCATTAAATTGAAACAACATCATACAAATCTCTGGCCATTATAAGTATGTGATCTGCTTCTTTTCATTGTGTTTTGCATTAATGAAAGTGAAAAAATCTAAGGCAATCTAAATGAATTAGCATGACCTGATCCCATTTGAAGTTGACATCTACAAAATTAATACAGAACCCGTGTTTCCAAGTTGGCTCCACACTCAACTATTTCACCTTTCTACAATCGGAATACGTGGCTTCAATGCAAAATAGAGATATACTTAGTTCGTGCCAAGACCTGATCCTTCCACGGCTTGTGGAAACATTGTGAGTTGTATTGTTATCAAGTCATTTAGATTAGGGATTAGTAATTTCATTTTAATTGTTTAGGTGTTATGAAAATGTATAGAGTCACTTAAATTTATGTTCGTGAGTCTATGTGGTCATCATTTATTTTAATGACATTTCTATATGTCATTCTCTAAGTCTTAAAAAAGAGTAAGAGTCATATTTTAAGTCACGGTCATTAGTCCAGTGTTATTGTTCATTCAAATAAAATCATTCGTAGTCAGATGTGTTATGACTATTACAATTATTTAAGTCAATAAATTTTATATAGTGTCATTATATTGTTTATACGTGTTTTATGGTCACTATATATTTTTAAAAAGGGTAATTAGTTATTACTGATAGATTTGTTATCTCCTGTCATTATTATCAAAATTTGTGTGTCTCATTTTATAGTGAGTAACTCAAAAGTGTTATCAGAAGAGTATATATATATATATAGAAAAACTAAGTCATTGTAAAATTCAAAGAGTCAAATATTATAAAATAAACAAAAACTTACCTTACAGATGCATTTTTAGTGTTACCCGACGTCCAAAAAATAAAATGTTTCACATTATAGGAGGGAAGAAAAGAATAATGTCAATGTGGAAAAAATGTACTTCATGTTTTCATTCCACTAAGGTAGCAACATATATTTATGGAAGATGGAGGAAAAATAGGTTAGATGTCAATCAATGACCTCTCGTTAGTCACCAATGAATGAATAGTGTATGAAGTGATGGTGGCAGTGTGTGTATATGTGTGTTTTCCTTTATTTAAGATTTGCACTATGATTTCAGAGTTCCTATTTGAATAAGTGAAATGTTCACATTAAGGGGGAATTGGAACATGGTCTCAATGTTCAATTTTCCCTCTATTCAGTTTGTATTCAGTAAGTAGTGGTTCCTACATGATTCCTGAAGGAAAGACATAGTGGACAGATAAAATCACAAAGGAAAAACAACAACGTGATATTTGGGTTGTTGGTTGTCCTGTAAAACCATCCTTTGTTTTAGGTTGTTGGTTGTCCTGTAAAACCATCCTTTGTTGAGGTTGTTGGTTTTCTTGTAAAACCATCCTTGTTGAGGTTGTTGGCTTTCCTACAAAACCATCTAGATCATGAGCACGCATGGGCGACAAGCTACAGAAGGAAGTGTGATTGTTGTTTCTATAATGTCAACATTAGGGGAGTGTATATTGGGAATTAATAATGTTAACAATAGGGGAGTGAATGTTACCAAAATATTGTGTAACATTTGTTACAAATATATTTTGTAACATTATTAATATATTTTAATATTATTAATAATGATTTTATTTAACTCATATTAATAATACGGTTAGTGTATCTTGTTATAGTTCAATTATATTGGTGAGTTGTGAGAAAAACTCACGTAGCTAAAGTTTGTGTGAGAGAATAAAGGATTGTTAGAGTGATTCTAGAGATAAGAGAGAGATATGAGGAAGACTAAGTGATAAGACTCGATTCCTAGAGTATAGGATCAAACATTTGTATAAGAAGCTATCTCTAGATGAATAACTCATCCCGATGAACTTTATGTAGTATCTTATATTTTGTTTTTTTGTGATATTATTGTGTTAGATTATTTTTAATAATAAAGACCAAATAAATTATTTGGTATCGAGAGAAGGAGAACCAAAATGAGAGTCTTAAACATTTATTGTGTGATTTTGTGGTAGAAAATTCATGCCATTCAAGGTTTTCTTCAATTATTTGTATTTTGACATTTAATCTTCTACAAACATGTGATGTTATTTCATCTTATGCTTAGGAAAATTGCACATGCATCTGATTTAGAGAATCAAACCAATTTACATATGTTATTATTTGAAGCACCTCGGATCGAAGATAACAAAGTCGAAGCATAGTGTTGGCATCTCAAGTCTTTACTACTGTGTGAGATATATGGTATGTGTCATATTTGTATTATTGTACACATGTGGCACATAAAATGATTGAATATTCTTATGGAAAAATACACATGTAATATTTATGCACCATCCATAGGAGCTCATTGAAAAATTCAAATATTTGATCGTTGTAGCATTTCCTGGCTTTGAATCAACACGTCCACCATAAAATGCGGGCTTTGTTATGTATTTTATTTGTATTGATAGTGTGTTACGATTTCAACCCTTGCATTAAAAGAAACGCCATTGCATTCTCCTACACATGATCGATCTGTGCATTGATCTACAGTAATAAATCTTTCTACATTCCAGTGAAGACCACTTCTACTTTCCACCCTTCTAGATTTTGACCAATGTGTATACTCACCTTCATTCCATGAATACACGTGGACTATACATTTTGGAGAAATTCCCTTTCCGTCACATCAAAATATTATAACCCAACTAATTGGTATGGTTAGTTATATAATGAGTTGTTATAGTGTTTATTAGTCGTTTGTTTTAGATTGGCTTCAGATTGTTAATTTTATTAGTATTTTAATTTTTGTCTATGAAATATAGTTAGTCAAGATAATTTGGTGTTGGGATTTAGTCCATATTGTTTTTGGAGTTAGGTCAATTTGTTAATAAATTATCCTTTTAGATATATTTCATTTTTTCCCTCATTAATAATTTTATGGGATTTCTTATGTGTCCATAAGTTAAATGAATGTCATTGGTCCAATGTAGAGTTCATTTTATATGTTGTTATCAAAACCCTTTTTAAGAAGTCTTGTGTTATGTTTTGTTATTGTCAATTTTGTAGTCATCGTTAAAGTTACAAGTTGAAAAAATATTTTCAAGAGTCATTATGTGTCAAGTATAAAATTTAAAAGTTGTGAAAATAAAAAAAATTGCCTTACGAACACATCTTCGGTGGAATCCGACATCCGATTGAGTTATGTAAAATTGAGCACCTTGATCAAATCTAGCTGATTTAGTAGCACGTCACATGGATCATGGAGGTAAAATAGGAAGGAGTTCAATCAATGACCTCTCATTTTTCACCAATGACGGGGCCGCACGAAGTTGTGGTGGCAGTGTGTGTGTGTGTGTACGTGTGTTTTCTTTTATTTGAGATTTGTAGTATGATTTCAGAGTTCTTTTCTGAATAAATGAAATGTTCACATTGAGGGGGGGAACTGAAACATGGTCTCAATGTTTAATTTTCCCTTTATTTAGTTTGTATTTAGTAAGCAATGGTTTTTACATGATTCCCTGAAGGAAAGACATAGTGAACAGACAAAAGCACAAAGGAAAAGAAATAGCATGATATTTGGGTTGTTGTTTGTCCTATAAAACCATCCTTTGTTTTAGGTTGTTCGTTGTCCTGTAAAACCATCCTTTATTTCAGGTTGTTGGTTGACCTACAAAACCATCTAGATCATGAGCACGCATGGGTGAAAAGCTGCAGAAGGAAGTGTGATTGTTGTTTCTATAATGTCAAAATTAGGGGAGTGTATATTGGGAATTAATAATGTTAACAATAAGGGAGTGAATGTTACAAATATATTTTGTAACATTATTAATATATTGTAATATTATTAATAATGAGTTTATAGAACTCATATTAATAATACGCTTAGTGTGAGTATGTTGTTATAGTGCAATTATATTGGTGATTTGTGAGAACAACTCAAGTAGATAGAGTTATGTGAGAGAATAAAGGATTGTTAGAGTGATTCTAGACATAAGAGAGAGATATGAGGAAGAATAAGTGATAAGACTTGAATCCTAGAGTATAGGATCAAACATTTGTATAAGAATCTATCTCTATATGAATACAACATCCCGGATGAATTTTATATAGTATTTTATATTCTGTGTTTTTATGATATTATTGTGTTAGATTATTTTTTAATAATATGCACCAAATTTATTTACATTATTAAATAAATGTAATATTATTAATAATGAGTTTATAAAACTCATATTCATAATATATTTGTAATAGTTTTATTATTAATGAGTTGTGAGAACAAATCATGTAACTATTTTAGTGTGAGATATGTCTTAGGGATAAGTTTGAGAGCTTGTAGGGATTGGAGAGGGATATGTGGGTTGTTGAGGATTGATGTTGAATCATTATATTAAGGAGAACATCCTCTTATATAATGGAAACTCCATCTTTGTAAATATATCCCTAATAATTCAGTTTCTAAATTATAATTGTATTTAGTGTTTTTATAATTGTGCAAAGTATTTAACAAAGTGGTATTAGAGTGAAATCAAATCTTGTGAAAAAAAAATATTATAATCATGGAATATTTATGATTTATTGAGGGTTAGATGCATAGATATTCTTTCCCTTGTTCATGGGATATTATTAAAGAATCAAAACATATTCCATCTAAGATCTAGACATGGTACATTCATAAATCGTAGCACATTATTGTGGTGAATCCACCTTATTATTTAGACAGCTTTTTCACTTTTCAACTCACCATATGTACATTATGTTTTCATGCAGATAGTCTTGGGTTCAATTTCATACTAATTCATGAGATCATATCATTGCACATGATTAGAATTTTGACATTATTAGATAGCTCATCATTTTAAATATTCAACTCACACGACTATGAATTCATCTTTGTCGGAGCTTCTCGGTGTTTGCAGATCCACCACATTTGTTGTTAATAATATTGATAGCTCAACATTGATCCTCCAAGTTTTTGATCAAGTAGTGAGTTTCCTTGCAATACATCAACGTGTCAATGTGATTGGTGATTTGTGTTCAGACCCTCCATGTACCTATCAAATGTATTCATCAACCATCAAATTTGTGTTATATACCTAATTGATTTCCTGAGCACACTCATCTAAGTGATGTGGAATGTTGTGACATGTCTAATTTATCTACAACTTTGAGTCTCTGTTGACTCACTTGGGTCTATACAGTTGTAACGACATCATGAAAATCTCTAGACATTGCAAGTCTGTTATCTATTTCTTTTCATTTTGTTTTGTATTAATGAAAGTGAAAGACTCCAAGACAATATAAATGGATTGGCATGGCTTGATCCCATTTAAAGAAGGAATATGCAAAATTAATACACAACCCACATTTCCAATTTGGCTGCACACTCCATTATTTCACCTTTCTACAATCAAAATATGTGGCTTCAATGCAAAGTGTAGATATACTTATTTCGTGTCAAGACCTGATCCTTCTATGGCTTGCGGAAACATTGTGAGTTGTATTGTTATCAAGTAATATAGATCAGGGATTAGTAATTTCATTTTAATTTTTTAGTTGTTATGAAAATGTATAAATTTACTTAAATTTATGTTCTTGAATCTATGTGGTCATCATTTATTTTAATGACAATCCTATATGTCATTCTCTAAGTGTTAAAAAGAGAGAGTAAGATTCATATTTTAAGTCATGGTAATTAGTCCAGTGTTATTTTTCATCCAATTGAAATCATTCATAATCAAATGTGTTATGACTATTCAAATTATTTGAGTCAAGAAATTTTATATACTATTGTTATATTGTTTATTCATGTTCTATGGTCAATGTATTTTTTTAAAAATGTCATTAGTTATTACCGATAGAGTTATCTCTTATCGTTATTATCAAAATTTGTGTGTCTATTTTTATAGTGAGTAATCAAAAGTGTTATCAAAAGAGCCGAAAAATATATATATAGAAAAATTAAGTCATTGTAAAATTCAAAGAGTCAAATATTGTAAAATAATACAAAAATTTCCTTACGGATGCATTTTTGGTGTTACCCAAAGTCTGAAAAATAAAATGCTTCACATTACGGGAGGTAAGAAAAGAATAATGTAATTTTGGAAATAAATGTGCTTCGTGTTTGCATTCTGCTGAGTTAGCATCAGATATTTATGTAGGATGGAGGAAACAGAGGCTAGAGGTTAATCAACTACCTCTCGTTAGTCACCAATGAAGGGGACACATGAAGTTGTTTTGGCAGTGTGTGTGTATGTGTGTTTTCTTTTATTTTAGATTCACAGTATGATTTTAGAATTCCTATTTGAATAAGTGAAATGTTCACATTAAGGGGGGGAACTGGAACATGGTCTCAATGTTCAATTTTCCCTCTATTCATTTTGTATTCAGTAATAAGTGTTTCCTACATGATTCCCTAAAGGAACTACATAGTTGGTAGACGAAAGCAAAAAGGAAAAGAAACAACGTGATATTTGGGTTGTTGGTTATCCTATAAAACAATCCTTTGTTTTAGGTTGTTGGTTATCCTGTAAAACCATCCTTTGTTGAGTTTTTTGGTTGTCCTATAAAACTAACCTTGTTGAGGTTGTTATCTTTCCTACAAAACCATCTAGATCATGAGAAGGCATGGGAGACAAGCTACAGAAGGAAGTTCGATTGTTGTTTCTATAATGTGAGCATTAGGGGAGTGTATATTGGGAATTAATATCCTTTAGAATGTTTTATGTGTTCTTGTTGATTTTTATCCTTTAGAAGATTGTTCCAACACATCTGGTGACTCCCAACATTAAAATCTACTAATTTCAGTAGTTAGCACCTATTTCATGAGAATAATACATACTAGATAGAGTGCATCAACTGAAGAAGCCTTCAAATATATTTATTTGTATCTAAGAAGAATAATTAGAAAAAATAGCACACACACATCTCCATCTTCTACGCACAGGGTGCAGTCTATCCCTCCTCTTGGCATACCTTATACGTGCTCTACCAGGATACTCATCCTTAATGGAAGAATTCCTATCCATTCATTTTAATGTCATGAGTTGCAGTAAAAGACCTACAATGTATGAGGAATTTGTAGTGATGGATTATTGGAATAGGATATATGTGGATTGAAACTTCTGTTGCTTCGGCACGTCACAAATTTCCAAGGTAATGGTTTATCGAGAGACTTCGTATGGCTTCGCATGAAGAACTTTAGCTGCTTATGAGATTCCAAGTCAAATTTCACTAAGAGATTTAAGAGTGTTGGAACTTAATGATGTCAAGTGTGAAATTTTTCATAGATTAACTTGTAGTGAGGCAAATGCATTCTTTCTTATAGCCAAGTTTTTACGCATATACATTTATTCATATTCATCACCATTAATAGATTATTTGTATCAAAATCTCCTTCGTAGCTATGTGAATTTTCAATTTCTCTTACGAAAGAGTATCCAACTGAAAACTACGGTCAAATTACTTAAATAAATTCAAGCAAAGTGGGTTTGACAAAAGATAGAGTAAATACTTTTAATCTATTTTATCATCTAGGAAGATAGATGCGGTAAACAGTTTGTAGGCATGGTTAGGAAAGATGAATGTGAATTTTTTTGTTAAGATGATTTAAAAAAATATCCAAGGCATTTCGTCACTTCCAACTATATTTTAGGAATCAAGAAATCTTAGACATGTAGATCTATCTAGTTGCCATGATTTGAAATAATTACCGCACTCTTTTACTGAATTATCAAAACTTCAATATTTAGCATTGAGGGATTGTAAGAAGCTTCTTCTCCGGGATTTGGGCGAAATATCGACGTTGGAGTACCTTGATTTTGGAGGTTACTATGAGTTACAACAGTTTCCCATTTTCTAGCCATGGCACAGATAAATCTACCCTTTTTCATCTTCAATGGAAGAATTCCTATGGCTCTTTCAATGAAACATGATATACTAGTGGCTACACTCAAAAGTATTCCATTCTTTAGTGGTGAGAATTAGGTTACCCCTACTAAGCACATTCAAGACATTGCAAATGTATGATCTATTCACCTATTTATAGAAGATGATGTATATGTAAGGTTGCTTACTTATTCACTTAAGGTTAAAGCACTTTAGTGGTACAAAATATTTAGACCTACCTCTTTCACTAACTGGGATGGGCTTTACACTTCACGTTGCAATCAGTTTGAGGAGAAAGTTGACAACATATCATGGTTGTTTTCAAATTCAAATTTCAAAAGACATGAAAAATAATTCCAAACCTCTTAAGACAAACCCTCAATTTTCTTTCCTTCACTTTTTAAGAGCCTTGAATTCTGATATTGCAGTGATGATACAATATATGGGTGCTACGTAGCTTCCTAATGCCTATGTTATGGCCATTATGGTAGAAAATTTTCTAATTAAAGATGGAAATATAGCCACTAGACCACATATGCCCTTGTTTCCTAAATTTCCTTGGGAGATTAAACCTTTTATTACTCCCATTCTTGATAAAAGAACTTGATTTGTTGCCTCAACATCCTACTCTCTCCAACAACAAAAGGAGGATGATGAAATGAAGGCCTTGATTATAAATTTTGTCTAATAAATTCATATCCTTAGAATAGTAGTAGGTACAAGCCTTGTAAATAACTCTAATCAAGGATTTAACCAAAGCCATAAGGAATTTATAAATAAAAAATCAAAGATATGTGTAGAATCAAAAAAGTGATAGATGACATATTAATGCACACCTCCCACTTTAGAAAATTTCTCTTGATCATATTCTTTATGCACCCAGTATAAGTAAATCACTAGTTTCAAAGTGATAAACAACATGTTCTAGGAGATATAATGGTTCTTTCCTTACAACATGCCACACAATCATTATAATTTTGTAAATTCCTTACGCATGTAGGCCTACATGATCTAGAATGCTTCACGTTATGAGCCTTTCATTGGTGTGCATGAACGAGAAAATGAAGAGGTGTTAGAAGTTGTTCCTGAGACCAGCCTTATATTATTTGGGGTTGAGTACTTATATGCAATCAATCAAGATATGTATAGCTCAAATAGGATACACACACAAGTTTCGACAATAGAAGGTACACGAAGAGAAAGCTAGATTCAGGCACGTAACCTTCTATTCTTTTCAACCAAACCACTCCTCAAACATCAAAGGTAGCTAATGCATCCAAAAATTATGGCGCATGAGGCTATGCATAACATTCTAACTGAAGTGGTGCATTTTCCTCCTCTGGTAGGTCAAATATCTATACAAGTGAGGGCCCCTACCTTTACACTTGAAAATTTAAGAAATGATGTTGTTTTACCTCGAATGCACAAGTGCTTGGGCCTTTCATTCAACATTATGGACCAGACGAAGAATAAAAATGTAAATGTCACCATTTTTAATGCTTTGGCCATTCCATCTTAGCACGACATGTTGCATGAAGCTCTGACACACTCCTACGTACTGATCTAGTTACCCAAATACCTGAAGTTGTTAATCTATCTCAAACAGAGGAGAAACAAGTAAGAAAATTTGTTAAATTCTCACACTTCTATATTCTTTGATAGTAGGTACACATTGTATTCACTACTACATGATTGATTCAGGGGCTAGTACTTCTATTATGCCTAAGAAAATTTCTAATGTCCTAGGTCTTATGTACAGTCCTATGTCAAAAGGATTCTTACAACTTGATGGCTCAAATGTAATTAATCTAGGAGTCATCAAGGATATTAAGTTAACCCTTCATGCATGTCCAATCCTAACGATAACTCAAGATGTGTCAATAATTGATTTACCTCCTTTGTTTTCCATTTTCCTACCAAGAGATTTTATAGCCAAGGTAGGTGATTAATTTTCTTTTCATTATTCTCATATGTTACTTAGAACAAGGTACAATACCCGATTTAACATACAAGATGAACATATATTTTCCTATCATGTTGAGTCATATGACACATCCCCTGTTCAAGATTATTACCTAATTGAAGAAGACCAAGAACAAGATTTAGTTTTTAGAAGAGAATCCCTTTTCTCCATCCATACTTGATCTATTATTAGATGAATGGTAACAATAAAACTATGAATTCGATCCATATGATACATCTATTGAAATTGGTCTTTGTACATATTGCATCCTTGAAGAAGAATTTATGTTTCCTACCGCACTCGAGTAAGAAAATGATGATAATTATAGATTGTGGAAGATGTATTCGATGGATCTAGAAGTAGGAATGATGCAGAATAGGTGTTGTTCTCATTTCTTCCAAGGATGAGAAATTATTCTTTATGCATAGGTTACATTTTGTATTCTCTAACAATGTAGTAGAATAAGAAGCATTTGTACATGGTATTCTCATTGTTGAGAAAATATAGTTCAAGGCATTACAGATCTTTAAGGAAACCGAGTTGGTCATCCACCGTGTCACAAAAAGTGTGTAGAAAATAATAATATTTTGAAGGCTTATAAGGATATAATTTGGGACGTCTTGGAGAGCTTTGAGTCTTTAAATATGCAAGTGGTGCCAAGAAATTTAAACATATAAGCAGATTAGATGGAAGCCCTTGGTTCACAATTCTCACCATATGATTATTTTTTTAAAGACAATGCACAACAAATCAAGATGGTGGTCAAGACATCTATTACATATAATTACATCAAATGGAAAGTATTTGATAGTAATGAAAATATTGTCCAATTCATTCATAATGAAGGTGATTTTTCTCAAACATGTAAGATGGTGACATAAAAAATATGATGACCAAGTGATTTAATTAAATACAAACAAGTTTCATAAAGGGATAGTCACCTTAGAGCACATATTCAGCCTTGATGATGAGTTCAAAGGTGAGTAAAATAACATGAACACAGAGCAAGAAGGTTGTATTTCAATAACTATTGCGTAGGGAAAAGAGTTGCTTCATGGAAAATATTGCATGCAAGATGAAAATCAGGACTTCGTTTCTCTATGTTAGGAGTATGTGGACATATTTTCATAGGATTATGAAGGCCTCAAAGGATTTGATCCAAGTGTTTCTCAATACTCCATTGACCTTGATCCTAGCATCAATCCCATCAGACAATAAAAAATCCAATCAATCCTAAGATAGATCCCCTCACGAGGAAGGATTTATCCAAACTCATTGAGGTGAAGATTATTTTTCCCATCAAACAATCTACTTGGGTGGTGAATCTTGTTCTAGTGTGTAAGAAGAATGGGGAAATCATACTTTGCGTTGATTTTAGATAATTGAATAAGCAATCTTTGAAGGATCATTATCTTTTACCTTTCGTGGATAATATTTTGCGCAGACTTGAGATGGTGCACAAATATTTTCCATGCTAGATGGGTACTTTGGATTCAATTAGATTAAGGTCAAGGAAGAGGATCAATTAAAAATAACATTTACAACCAAATATGGTACTTATTCTTATAAAAAAATTCCTTTCAGTTTGTCAAATGTAGGTACAAAATTTGAGAGAGCCATAGTCATTCCCTTCAAAGGATATATCAATGCGTTCATCTTATTTTACTTAGATGATATAGTTATCTTTTCAAATCAAAGTGTAGATCATATCATGCATTTAGAGAAAGTCTTTGAGAGATGCAAAGAGTTTTGGGTGTCTCTTAACCCCAATAAGTGTAAATTTTTTATTATGTAAGACAAGATTTTGGGACATGTGGTCTCTAAGGATAGTATTACTATTGAACTGGAGTGCATCTCAGCCATTCTATCTCTCTTTACAAGCACAAAATAAGGACTTTCAATCATTCCTAGGAAAAATCAACTTTATTAGGAGATTCATTCCTAACTTTTCAGGATTGGTGAGGCACATCAACCTCATGCTCAAGAAAGAGACAATATTTAAATAGATAGCAAAAGGAAAATAAATATTCAAAAAAATAAAGAAGTAAATTTCTTACACACCAACACTCATCAATCTAGATTGCTCTAAGGATTTTTTCCTTTATGCTTATAGAGTTGATGCTAGTGTTGTTTCTGTATTGACATAAGAAAATGAACAAGGACAAGAGAAACTAGTGGATTTATTCATTCAAACACCAAAGGATTACAAATTTATATATAGTCACATGGAAAAATATTTCTTTTCTATCATGCATGCACTGAAGAAATTCAAGATTATTCTCACCAAAATTCATGTCAAGGTGTTAGTTTCACACTCTAGTGTAAGAGAATTCATCATGGGATTATAAATCGGTGAGAGAAGATCAAGATTGGTTACTAAAATCATGGAATTTTATGTGACTATCAAATCCACTAATATTGTTAATGGAAATGCGCTCTATAAAACAAAATTTGAGGATGCACAAAGTGATCAAGAAATTTTATTATTTCTGGAAGAAGAGCTCTAGTGAGCTAAACCTAAGAAGAATGAAAATCCTAGCACTCATGATTGGATGGAGGACATGGTTACATTTATATCTTCGTGGAGATACCCTCCTAGGCTAAAAAAGTAAAAATATGATATATGGGGTTGAAATATATTCCATATGTAATTATTTATTGTGTTCTCTTTAAAAGAAACATTGATGGCGTGCTGCCGAGAAGCATTGATGGTGTGTAAGTCAAAAAAAAATTAGTATAATTTCACAATAGATTATCTAGTGGAAACTTCTCTGCTAAAGAAAAAATGAAAAATATCAAGGTAGGATACTTGTGGTGTGCCCTCTTTACAGATGTGCACAATTAGGTCAAAAATGCAAATGATGCACTTTCTTTGCTGGGAAGAAAAAATTGGTTACACTTCCCCTCCACCCAATCCAAACAAATTATCCTTTTACGCAATGGGCTCGAGACTTTATTAGCATGATCAACCCTTATTTGAGAACTAGTCATAAGTGGGTGTTGAAAACTATGGATTACTTCACTAGATGGATAGAAGTTGACACACTCAAGGATTCAACCAATTTTGTCATTCTTGACTTTCTCTAAGGTATTGTAACAAGGTTTGGTGTTCCTCAAACAATTATCTTTGATAGTGTAAAATCCATACTTGGTACAAAAATTTCTAACTGGGTTCTTTGCCTTGAAATTTATTTCAAGACTTCTTCCAACTACTACCCCAAGGTAATGGCTTGGTAGAATCTACTAACAAAACTGATCAAAATCATGAAACAAACAATGAATATCAAAAAGAGGAAGTACCAGACAAAGCTATTACGTGTGATATAGGAAGAAATAATTATGGTGAAGAATGAAATAGGCAATTTACCTTATAATATGGTTTATGGTAAGGAGGTTAGGCTTATTTTATCACTTGAGTTACCTTCACTAGAGCTAGCCCAACAGCTAGAGTTTAAGGGTGTAGAATAAATAGAAATCAGAATGGAAGAGCTGGTTGAATTTGAAGAATTAATAATATATGTCATGATCAAGTTAGAAAAACCTCATTGATAAACCAAGAAATGGTTTGACAAAAAGGCTAGGCCTCAATCATTAAAAGTAAGTGATATAGTCCTAAAATGGGATGTTGATAGAGCTAAACCAAGGCACCGTTCAAATTTTATGCACTTTGGAGTGGCCCATATAGTATTAGTTCTTGTAAGGAGGCTAAATCGTATGAATTATCTCACATAAATGGAGATGCATTATCAATCCCAGTCAATGGGATTTATCTCAAGAATTTTCATTAAGTTTTTTTTTCCACATCATGTACACATTAGAGTAGTTTCAATTTCTCCAAGTGTGTTATGCACACATTATCTTGTTTGTATATAGTTATTTCCTCTCACACACACCCATGTGAACACTATTTTGTTTCTTCTAAGATGGAATTTTGGTTAAATATGTTCCAATAGATGAGGTAGTGTGCAGTAGTTTTGTGCATAGTTCTTCAAAATCCAGATAGTGTTTTCAAGTGACTTCATGGGTGTTTTTCTAATTGTAGATCAAAACATATTTTTAGGATGACTCCGTGCCCAATGGATGCTTTTAAGGCTACTATTATCTTTCATATAGCAGGAAGATGGCCCCAAAATTCACCAAAATTTGTTCCAAAATAACCACCTTGGTTATTTAGATAACTTACACTTTCATTCTAGCTCTAACATCAAGCTTTTAGGTTATACACACTCTTGTATATATACCTTGGCACATTTGCATGGCTACAATTATTTCCAAACACCCTTACATGCCTTTCCTAATTCTTCCTTGGTATTTCTCTTTACTTTTCTTCATTATGTGAAGATTCTACATGTTCTCACCTCCTCCTTTATTCCTCTATCTCCTTCCATTTTCCTCACATGAAATCCTCGTACATCCAATTTCATTACAATAGCTCCACACATTATTTTATGCACCATCAGAATTGGTTTGCATTTTTCTAAGTTCCTATCATGATTTCCTTGTGTATTAATTTCTTTCTTGAGCTTTGTTCATTCCCTTACATGCACTCATTACCCTTCCACTTTATTTTTCTTTATAAATCATACCTTTGCACTTGCATTCCCACATGCTCATGTTTTATTCATGTGCCTCCTCCTTCTTGTGCACACATTTGATTGAATTCCCACACCCACTTACATACTTTCATACCTTTGTAGATATGCACCTTTTCTTCTCACTCCTTGTGTACCCTCTTACACGTGCTCACAGACAATATTTGCATTCTTCCCTCTCACGCCTCTTGCTCTTGTGCACCCATAAAGTGCTAAGTACCACATGTCAAATTTTCAGTTGAGTGAACAACATGCAACCTATCTTAACATGTAAGATGTATGCCAAATATTCACATCAAATTAGTACATGACATGTGGAAGAGAAAGACAAAACAAGCAGATAGTTAGCTGAATCCTTCAGCCGACCAAGTCGTGACACATGTATTGTGTGTTCATCTTATATTGTGAGATTCAAATCATCATAAATTATGCTATAGAGATCAGATTCCCATGTTCCAAAATTGATGGAAATATGTTGATATGGGCTACACAATGGGATTTTCAAAATAATATTTTGAGTGGGATTTGGTAGGTGAAATAGGGAAATGTAACATAGGCCATTAAGACACACATAAAATTGAATCAACCACCTATATTTGATTAGATATTTCCTCCTTCCTTCTTCCACAAGTTAACCTAACATGGGGAGGTAGATCTGACAGTATTGTAGCAATATTTACAAGAATTCATTACTCACTATTAGTGATTGAATGTTTAAATCTGTTTTTCCCTCTCTTTCCCTCTTCTTCTCTTCCCTTTTCTTCTATATACTCATGAAAAGTTTTGATTGTAAAAGGTTGGAACCTCTTAGTTTGATAAGGGAATCATTTAAAGTTTTTACCCTTTGCATTTTGAGTTGTAAGCCTCAGATCTAACTTTTTTCCTTTGGATACCTTCCTCTTTCACCATTGTAATCAACTATGTAACATTTTGAAGAAATAAAATATTATTGTGTGGTTACTCTCTCCCTAGTCCATATTTTATTGCATCTTCTTTCTTTTCCCTTGCATTTTATTATTGTTGTGCATTGTTTCATGTCCTTGTAAGTTTCTTTTCTATTATTCTCTATGAAAATGGATATGTGAATGTTGATTTAGACTATGGCATGTTTTTACACCCTCCCCTGTGTGCATTTTACCCTATTTTAATTTAGTTGGGAAGTGTTCATCCCCCTCTTTCTAGTGCTATCACCCACCCTTATCTTAGGTTTCCCTTTCATGAATCTCCTTCTCACCCTGGTCCCTTGGAATATTAGAGTAGTGATATGTAGCTGAATTTTCCTTCATAGGAGTATTTTTATTAGTAGAAAAAGGTAGAGTAATCCTTCCTTCTCCATAGGTCTATCTCAAGCACAATTCCCACAACTTGGAAATAGTTGAATGTTTTCTCAAATCCCCAATTCATCCTAATCTAAGAAACATGTAATTTTGAGGCCCAACAGGATCTTCTTAAATCATCTCATGTCACTTGCATCAATTATGATTCTTATGAAATATTGCTTACTAAGTTATTCCCTAGTATTATTAAGGAATTTGCATTATAATGGTTCTATGATTTCTCCACCCATTACGTGTGTTCTGTTACTACATTAGAAAATTAATTTTTATGCCACTTTGTTATAAACATTGGATATAAAGTTTCTTATACATAAATTTCTAAGTTAAGCCAGCGATATGATCAACATATCAATTATTATGTCTTATGTTATCGAACCATGATTACCAAGATGAATAATATTCTCACCGATAGTGACTTACAATATAATTTAGCACAAATCATAATTCCTCCTTTGTAATAATTAGTCATTATTGATGAATTTAGATCACTTTACCATATATGTCATACATTAAAATAAAATGAATCCAAGTTATTATATATGAATAAGCTCAAGTATGTTGCTAGAACTCCTAATCCATCTCATGATAATGATAAAAGTAAATTTACATTTAAGGATAAGATGAATGATGCTAGGGATCCTCCCAAATATATTTGTAATGCCACTAATAACCTAACTAAGATATAGGTATAACCCACTCGATGAAATTTTACACCTTTATCATGTTCTCCTATTTTTTTCCTAAAATAATTACTTTAGTGAAATAGTGTATCTCTCCTTACACCATTTGAGGTTAATATGAGAAATCCTCAAAGTAAGAGTTTTGATGAAAAATAATTTTGTGATTATCACAGATGTGTTGGTCATTCCATGGATAGATACATCAAGCTTCGTCATGTTATCTAGGATCTTATTAAATCTAATGTCATTAAATGGGATGAGCTAAATAAATATTCCAATCCAAACAAAAATAATTCTAAATTTAAAATATTCAATGATCCACTCACTAAGCATACAAATGACACATCTACTTTTGAAGTGCATAATTTTCATCATGTAGTCCCACCACCACCCTCTTATGATCATCCCTTATATTCTTTTATTTGTACTATCACTCGTATATGTCCTTTAATACCATGCATTACCTTCAATGGTTTTGATATAGATGACATGTTCATTTCTAGTAGATTGTAAATCCCTATCTCTATTGATCAAGTACCTATATATGGTGTATTGGTTGATTCACAAAACAAATATAATATCTATTATTTTTCATTACTTCAATCTCTTGATATTTACACTCGGAATCTTAAACTCAACTCTAATCCTCTCTACCATAATATCACACTACCTATAATTTTTGGTCACTAGTTCTCTTAGCTCAGGTAAATTATGCCTTAGTCTTCCTTTGTTGCATTCTCTTAAGGATATCATATAAATCATTCACAAATGTATCAATTTCATTCATAATTAATATGTTATTAATATTCAAGGTATCCATTTTAAGTATCATTCCCCTAACATTCATATTCATTATCATGTAGTCTTCATCCCTACTCCTAGTGCACTTGTAGATAGGTACTTAGATTCATACATTGATCCTCCTATGTCATTTGAGAGATCCTTTTATTTCCATACTGATTCACATAACTCTAATATTCATAGATCTTCTAATAGGTTATTAGATTCACACATCGATTCACATATCTCTACTCCTCTTAAGTCTCATGATGGTCCTTTGGTTCCACATGTTGATTCAAATAGCTCTAGTATTTCTCAACATTTGGACACCACAACATCCAGACATATTGTCTCTAGTGGATTACATTATCATAGGATGCCCCAACAATTATTTAGTTCCCCACATCACTTTACAAATCCTCATCACTCTCCAAGTCCCACTCATTATTTTAGTCAAACATATAGATATAATACACCACATATTAATCATTTTAATAATATACCTTGTTATTATTATAGGACCTCTTTAGATCATATTACTACCACTATTCCATTATCCCTTGAGTGGAGTTCCTTGAGGCTAGGGCCTCCATCATTTATAATGGTTGGCTCACCTCCTCTATAGGTTATCATTGGGTAGATTTTATGTTATTCATTTATTATATACATAGTTATACACTAGAAAATTCCAAAACATTGATATAATCACAAAAACTAAAAAACATTCAAGTCTTTCAAAAACACAAACATTGTGACCAATTTCTCTAGAATACATGGTTTGCACTATACAATATACATGGTTTTTATCCTTTTAGTTTGATAGATAGAATTTATTTCTTTACACACATGTATTCATGGGGTATATTGAGCATGATGTAGGACATACAGATTGATACATACATATGGGATCTATCATTGTTCCTTTCATACTTATTTTAGGGGAATCCCTCCACATAAACAAAGTGTTATTAGAGGTTAAAGAACCTCAATCTTGAATAAACTCAACCATGCACCATAAGATTAGAGCTAAACAAGAAACTATCTATGCATATTAAAATTTGAAACTAACATTCAAACCCTAGTATATATACTACTCTCTACTCCATGAAAGCTTAATGAAAGTGAACCTAGTTAGATTCTAAGCAATCAAATTATGTATTGTTTACTCTCAAACATAGTGAAGAGATCTCTCCAAGTTGGCTACATGGCCAAGCTTTAGATCTTCCTTACTAACTATATTTGGAATGGATGGATGCAAGATGGGGGAGCTCTTAACAATGGAGTATGCCAAGATCCAAATTTTGTATAGATTAAAGCTATCACAAATGATTTCTAATGCCAAAATCTCCAAATATGAGAGATTTTGTTATGTAAACAAGGTGTAAGGTTGAGAGGGAGGGGTGACCCTTCTATTTATAGTTTTTCACTTGGGAGAGTTTGGAATTTGGGTGCATGTGGGACTAAAGCTCAAAAATCACTTTTAGATTAGATTAGGATAAACATGCTTTATGCTTAGATAAGCTTGGTTTATGATAGTTAACTATGATTTAGGCTAGTTAAACTTGATTAGTAAGTGATTAGAGACTCATTGAGAGTTGGGAGGGGTCTGGATAACCAATTGTGACTGATAGATAGCCTACAAAGCCAATAGAAGTGGTATAGAGAGAACTAGGGAGGTTCTGAATGGTTGAAAGGAGGAATGTTTAGCTAATAAGAGAGATATTAGCCAAATAAGTTGAATATGGGAAGAATATGACCGAGAAGGTGTCGTAAATGGGCATCCGAGAGTGGGGTGAAGAAGGGGATTAACGAAGTTTCATCAATTGGTTGAATTGGATGAAATGCTAAGTGTAAGCATATTTTAGGTGTCTACATTTTCCCTCTTTGAGGTGGTGTAAGTGATGTCACTTCAAAGAAAGTAGACAAGCATAAACAAGTAGAAATTTTGAAGGGATAGAAGAAAAATGAGTAGAATGAAGGATGCCCCCTCGATTGTCGATGGGGTGATGAGAAGAACTCGATCGATGATCGAAAAGATGAAGAAAGAGAGATAGAAGAAGAATAGTGTGAAGAAGAAGAAAGGGAATATATAAGAAAAGGAGTATGAGGAAGAGGGAATGAGCTAACATCCATCCAGTGCCTTTTAAACAACTTTATTTTTCATCATATTGCTAAGATCTTCATCATGGTCCTTATTAAAAAGAATGAACAAAAGTGTAGTATGACATGAAAATCCATATACAAACAAATGTCCATTACTAAAAACACTAACTCCATGCAACATAAAAAATGCAATGCAATACAAGAAAGTAAAAGATGCCTAACTCCATGCAACATACATAATGCAATGCAATACTAGAAAGTAAACAAGCTAACCTAACAGAGAAACAAGTACAATTTTTTTGTTATCGAGCTTCAATTTCAACCTTTTGAATTAATGACAAGGGTTAAAGATGGTGCCCCAAGAAAGGATACATGCAAGGGGAATAACGGAGGACACTTTGGTCCAATGATAAAGAAATGTGCACTACGAAACAGTACCAGACAACTCATTGATCCCCAAAGTATAGACGAAGTAAGAAACATAGATTTTGTTGATGGAGGTAGATCAAGATGATCCACGAGTCACACACATGAACAAGTGAGAACCAAAAAACAATGTTTTGTAGAATGATTTATATTGTTTATAAGTTTTCTGAAACATATTTGAATGTTTTTTTGTGATTTTTCTAACATATTTGAATGTTTTGATGATTTTTCTAACATATTTGAATGTTTTTGATGATTTTGAAAGTTTTGTTAAACTATGTACAGGAAGACAAGGAAGCGTGGATGCCCCTAGCGATATATGGGATGTAAAAGGACATAAGGCCATGTGTGTATGAGAAAGGTGAAGATGAAAAAATGCCCCAGTGATTAGGTGGGAGTATTCAAAGGCAAACTCTTCATGTGTAGAAGTGGGACCCAAGGCCATTATGGATAGGTTCAACATGATGATGAACATAAACCAATGAAGTGTTGGGAAGGAGCAAGGATGCCCCCAACGTAAGTTGGCCTAAAAACACATGATAGAAAGGAAGGAGAAGATTATTTTTGTGAAAGGGGAAAAGGTGTCTACAAACATGGAAAAATAGTAATCTTATACAAATGGATGTTATGAAAAAAGTAGAAGAATGATGTGAATGATATGAATGTATCTTAGAAGCTTTATGATGAAGAAATGATTATCCAAAGGAAAAAATCATGAGACAAGATAAGGACTAAAGTAAGAGTCTGAACAAGGTCCAAAAAAAGACACTTGGTAACATACTAATCCTTCCTACTCATAGATATTTAGTGTGTGCACGTGGAATTTATTACCTCTTGAAGGGAAGATTTAATAGACAACAAGTGAGGACACCCTAGCCAATGTGTAGGAATGATACAGTTTGATAGGTGATTTTGTGAATGGATGGTGGAAGGATAGTCGTACATTTCTCTACCGCCGCCAGGCATCCATAGCCCCAATGGAGATGTATTTGATTCTAATCACAACATTTCTCTCTATTGCTAGTGAAGCATCCATAGCCTCGATAGAGTTTATATGAAATACCCAAGAGAGAGTAATATATCAATTTTTTTTTTCTTTTAGCTTTTAGCTTTTGATTTTTGATTGATTTTGATTCTTTTTCTTTCTGAAAACTTATTTCAGCTCTCTTGTTTGACAAGGGGTTAAGAACCACTGATGGCTTGATGAAAGGAGGTGGAAGTGATTATGATGATGACATTGGCTAGTGTCAACAAATATGTCAAAAATTTCTTCGCAACAAGTTTATTAGATGTTGAATGTGATAGGATCTCTAAGAGGTCAGTCGTTCTTTAATTTACCAAGGTGATAAAAGACCAAGGTCAAATAGATACCATAGAGATAAATGTCACAAAATGCATGTGAATAGGCTAACCAAAATATCACCGAAGGGATGAAAATGGTAGGAAGACTTGCAGAAAATATAAGGAAGGGAAGAAAGAAACATCCATGTGTACGTAATACTTGATTGCAATGTTTGATCTTTGTACCTTTGATTTGTGTTGGTGTTTTCTCAATTTTTTTGTATATTTGTATTTTTTTTTGATTTTTATATTTTGATAGTTTTTGGAAAGGTGGGACCAAAAAATTCACTTTTACATGATAAGATCCAACAACAATGTTTGTGACTTCCTTGATAAGGGAGACTAGGTGTTTGTTTATCAAGAGTCATGTTATCTTGATCTCGATGATCGAGGTGAGCTCATACTCAACAAATGACTGTGATTTATCCTAAAACATGGATTTTGTATGTGGGAGATTTAATTCCCCATCCAGAGGTTTATGCACTTTGCACCATACTTGATGGTTACGTTGATGTGTGTTCTTGAATTGCGTTTGATTTTTAACCTTAAGATCATTTGATTTTTTGGGAGCTATAGAGCTCTTGGAAGTTTTGATCTGAGCTTGATTAAGAAACTGTTTGGGTTTCTTATAAGCTGATGTGTGACTTGTCTGATCCCAAGAAGTGGGAGAGGAAAGTGAACATTTATGATTGATGATAGGAATGAGAGAAATGATGGTGGGATTTCCCAGTCATTGGTAGAAGGATTATGTGATGGATGAATAGGATATGGTCCAAGAATTGAAGAGGATGGGCTACCAGGAGGTGAGCCACTAATAGAAGATGATGAAGGGCCACCAGAATATGGCCCTAAGATGGAAGAAATTAGGCTACTCAGAGGTGAGCCATGGCTAGAAGATGAGGAAGGGCTACTAGGATGTGGCCCCAAGAGGGAATAAATTGGGCTATGAGGACATGGCCCAAGAATAGAAGATGATATCGAGGGAATACTAGGGGTGACCCAAGTATAGATGAGGAGGGACTACTTGGAGGTGTCCCATAGATAGAAGAGGATGAAGGGCTACTAGGACATGGCCCAAGAATAGAAGGTAATGGGATACCAAGAGGTGACCCACAAGTAGAAAATGGAGGAATACCTGGGGGTGGCTCCATGATAGAAGAAGATGATGGGCTACTCATATGTGTGACCCAAGGTGAGATTTTAATTGAGGAATGATTATAGATAAGGAATGATTTGGCAATGAGAAGATAGGCCATGGATCAATGCTAGATCCCAACATCTCATCATGATCAAAGGAAGGTGAAGATGGAATAATAGAAGAAGAATCAAGTTCCATGACCTTAGGCTCTTCCTTTACATTCTGATAAAAGGAATCAACTTATTTTCCCCAATATGTGAGTGTATCGAGTTCAAGAAAGAACCCTTGTTTGCAATCCTCTAAAGGGATATCTTCATGTGTAGTCTGATTGTTCCTTCATCCTGAGAGAAATCAATCAGTAGAGGTTGTTGTTCTTTGACCATAGGAGGTTGACTAGAAGAAGAAGGTTTGAAATGAGGGGAAGATTGATTGATAGAAGAAGATGAAGATGTCGATGATGTAGATGAGGGGAAGGCTTGACCTTATCACTCTCGTGAAGAGTTTTGATAGTGCTTCAAAAAGATATCTTAGCACATGGATTCTTTTTAATGGTTTGACATGGTCGTAGACATTGATCTTTAGAAGATGGATGAGGAAATGGTACGATATGGTTGAAAGGGATCAAGGCCAAAGAGGGATTGAAGTTGGTTTGATAGCAGAAGATGAATCAAGAGATGACATATATTTGGTGGCAAGTCTCATCAATGGATGATTTGGATTTAGACCTAGGTCATTTTTCTAGAAGATGACGTAATGTAGGTTGGAAAGTAGGATTCACATAGCCATCTGTTAAGTTGCAACGTAGGAGTTGAATTGGATGATTGACTAGAGGGAATCAAGTTGTGGAACTCTTCAATGGATGAAGGGGTCATCGAGATGACTAATGAAGGAGGTCCTGTGAAGAAAGGGAGGACCGTGACTCAAAAACCAAATTAGATGTTCGATCGATGGAACTTGGAGTCACATGAGTCTTCAAAGGAGGAAGACATCATTGAGGTGATTGGGAATGAAGGTCCTGTAAAGGAAGGGAGGACTATGATTCAAGATGTGATCTAGGGGTATCGAATAATAGTTGGGATCCAAATCTTAGAAGAAGAGTGGGAATATGAATGGTAGTTTGGATCTGAATCGGAAGAAGAGTGGGGGAACCTAAATAATAATTTGGATCAGAGGCATCCAAACCATACCACCAACTATGAGCTGAAGGTGGGGGATAGGGTACCCGAATGGGCTCTCTAGTATGAAGAACCAAATGAGGCTTAGTTGTAATGGGTATCTTTTGATTTGAATTCCTAAACCTAGGTTCCGTATTTTTGTAAGTGTGAGAAACCATGTGATAGTCAGTCATTTTTGGCATTGTTTAAGCACAAATGTCTAGACCTAGATAGTGTGATGGAAATCCTTCAAAGGGAAGGAAGTGACATGTCGATTGAGTAGAATAGCATAAAAAATCAACTAGACATTTCATAAGTATGGAGATGCGTGCGTGATTTTTCGAAAGAGGGTCTAAGGAAAAATAGACATTGTGATGACACAATATCGATGATATCAAAAGGATTTTCCTAGAAAACAAGTTTTCTAGGTGAATGATCACAAGGAACAATCATGCAAGTGTGAAACACAAAGCCAATCAATAAGGAAATACTCCCTATGTAAAATGTGTGTGCAAAATGATAGTTGATGCAAAGATGATCAACACAATGTCAATATTTATGTCAAGCTCAAAATGAACAAGGTGTAAATATTAACAAAGGGTAGATGTGACTCCCAATCAAAGGATACCATGACAAGTTCAACAACCAATAAGGAATAAATGTTAAAGGGAGAGGTTTACAAATGTAAGCCATGTAACCACACCAATTGGACATATCTATCAAGCTTTGTGGAGAAGCGAGATATTAGTGTCAAAGTGGTATCGAAATGACAAAAAAAAAGTAAGTGACACTCTTTAAGATTTTGGAAAATGTTTGAAGTCAAAATAAGTCAAAGTATACTAAGGATGTGCTAAAATGTGGGCAGCGTAATGCCACAATGTGGATACTTAGATCACATTTATGAAAAACATGACATAAGTATCTTAATTGTGTCGAGACAATGTGAACAAGGTAACACGTAAAAGGGATATCAAATGATGAATCAATCCTAACTATGATGATGATCTTGAAATCAAGATCAAGTGGCCATCAAAGATATGAGGACGCATCCACGCACTTTAGATGTTTAACAACTCATCCACAAACATGGATGAGTGTAAATGGACAAAAAAGTGGTGAACACTATCTATGACAACACTCTCGAAAGATGCCTTCTCTTGTCCCAAATGGGAAACAAGAATGCAAAGGTGTAGATCAAAATATGAAAATAAACTAAGTGTTACTTGGGTAGAGTTTCACCTTGTCCTAAAGGTGAGAAAGAAACCAAGATAAGTAACACGTTGTAAACTTCGTGATGAGATACACTTAGATCTAACTTAAATGGATTCGTTACCATGTTGAAAAACAAGGTTCTAAATCCAAACAAGTTATCACTTTGTGATGGCCAAGATGTGATAATGGACTAGTAAAGTGGGCTCCAAGATAGAATGGCTTCCTAATAAGATCTCTCAACTAGGTGTCTACAAAGTTGTCTTAAGCGAGCTCGATTTACCCAAAAAGTCACAATGACTAATTTGGGAGTATCTCGGCTTTACTTTACCCCCTTCAAGCATAGTGGGAAATAAATGTGTCCATGTGTACTCTCACTAGGGTCACCATACAGACAACCGGTAATGCTAACTCACAAGGAAAAACTAGTCAAGTGGGTAAGTGGAGCACTTCCTGTTTCATCCACATGAGGTTACACAGTGGTGGATTACTTTAGGGTTCCTGGAACCACCCCCATTGTTGTATCTTAAGGCATTATGCCAAAGGGGTTATGTTCCAGTTAAGCGGATAAGGACATACCCTTTTCCAAAACTTGCAATATAATGTGATGAAAGTGGTGTGTTTTTTATCTTGCTTATCTTAAATGTGGTTTTAAGTAGCACACCATTTGGAAACCTATATGAAAACACGTATTAGAAGGTTTTGTTTTGTCTTAGTTCCTCCTTTCTTTGACATGTGATTTTGGTCCTACATACCAAGATTAGTAATTTTCCACAAAATATCATGATATCAAAAGAGAGTTTTAGGTGTTTCTTTTGATTCCTAAGATCACCAAAAGGTGTAAAGGAAGAGCATACACAATGTGAAAACTCAACTAAAACAAGTTTATGGAAAATACATTAAGTGTTTTTATAAAGTTTGAGTTCATTTTAACCATTTTGAAATTTTCATCCATTAGGAAGCATAAAGTAAGTGTTTTTGAAAGCAATAAGAGGGTTTTGAAAGTGTTTTTGGTTCCCAAGATCACCTAGAAGGTGTGAGGGAAGAGCATACACACTTCAAAAAACCTCTATCAATTAAGAAATGAAACACTTAACTAAGTTATTCAAAAACAAGACCAAAATAACCCTGTAAACAACTGATTAGTGTCACAAAACCTTTCAAAGTGTTAGAATAGCCAAGAAAACATTTTTTCAAATTTTAAGATACATTAGAAAATGACTAGTTACCTAATAATGTAAACCATAAATTTTATATAACTCAAAATCCTAATTTTATGATTTATTGTTCTCTTCAATACCTTTCCAACGCAACAAAAATGGAGTCATTTTGAGCTTGAGAGCAAAAGTTATGGCCTCTAAAAGATTGTTAATGATGCCTGTGCTAGGATTTGTGTTCCTGCACTAGAGAATGTGTGCCTACATGCCTCTACTAAAAAAATGATAGTTTTGAAGGTGTGTGCACCATGGTTTGGGCATGTGCACTTGGTTTAAGGTGCCTACATGTGGTTTTGGGTGCCTATGCATGGTTTTGTGGTACATGCACACCTATGCATGGTTTGTAAAAAATGATAGTTTTTAAGGTGTGTGCACCATGGTTTGGGTGTGTGCACCTGGTTTAAGGTGCTTGCACATGGTTTTGGGTGCCTACGCATGGTTTTGGGTACCTATGAACCTCTATTAAAAAATGATATAGTAGTAGTGCTTCTTTTGCAAAAAGGTGTATGCGGCCTTCCTTGTAGGTGGCTAAAAAACATGAGATTTTTCAAAAAAAAAAACTCAAAAAAACATCAAAATTTCATCAATTTGGTTCAATTTCAGCAGCACTTTACCTCCTTTGATCCTGCAAAGAGCACAAAAGCAAGACAATCCTAGCTAAACTAGTTAAGAAACCTGATATTTAGCCATTAATACAAAAATATTAGTGAAATAAAAAACTTGAACTAATCTAAAAAACTTTGAAAAACTAATCTAGAAAGCTTGAAACTAATCTAGAAAGATTGAAACTAAAAAAATTAGAAACTAAAATAAAAGCTTCAAAATGACTCCATTAATGGAGGATGGACTAAGTGTCCCACCGGGCATGCCAAATGTATGCAATGGAAAGGTTTGCAAAGCTATGGGATGAGGTTAAAGAACCTCAAGCTTGACTAAACTCAACCATGCACCATAAGATTAGAGCTAAACAAGAAACTATCTATGCATGTATAAATTTGAAACTAACATTCAAACCCTAGCATATATACTACTCTCTACTCCATGAAAGCTTAATGAAAGTGAACCTAGTTAGATTCTAAGAAATCAAATTATGTATTGTTTACTCTCAAACATAGTGAAGAGATCTCTCCAAGTTGGCTACATGGCCAAGCTTTAGATCTTCCCTTACTAACTATATTTGGAATGGATGGATGCAAGATGGGGAGCTCTTAATAATGGAGTATGGCCAAGATCCAAATGTTTTATAGCTTAAAGCTATCACAAATGATTTCTAATGCCAAGATCTCCAAATATGAGAGATTTTGTTATGTAAACAAGGTGTAAGGTTGAGAGGGAGGGGTGACCCTTCTATTTATATTTTTCACTTGGGAGAGTTTGGAATTTGGGTGCATGTGGGACTAAATCTCAAAAAACACTTTTAGATTATATTGGGATAAACATGCTTTAGGCTTAGATAAGCTTGGTTTAGGCAATTCAACTAATATTTAGGCTAGTTAAACTTGATTAGCAATGATTAGAGACTCATTGAGAGTTGGGAGGGGTATGGATAACCAATTGTGACTAATATATAGCCTACGAAGCCAATAGAAGTGGTCAAGAGAGAACTAGGGAGGTTATAAATGTTTGAAAGGAGAAATGTTTAGCTAATAAAAGATATATTAGCCAAATAATTTGAATATGGGAAGAAAACGACCGAGAAGGTGTCATAAATGGGCATCCGAGAGGGGGTGAAGAATGGGGAATTAACAAAGTGTTATCAATTGGTTGAAGTGGATGAAATTCTAAGTGTAAGAATATTATAGGTGTCCACACATTTCATCACATTATGATCCTCTAGTTTTCTATATATTCTTGTTAGTTATGTGTATAGTTTATCATTTTCTATTCTAATTATGGCCTAAGGATTTTGTTTTCTTGCAAAACCATAGGTGTCCCATGTTTGTGGCATCATTCCTTGCTTATGTGGCATTGTATCTCTTTTTACAAGCTTAAGGTCCTTGATTGTCTTCCTACACTATGGTTATCCCATTTTTGAATATTTTAAGCCTTTTACATGACATTCCTTCCACTTGTATCTTTTCACTTACATATGCATTACTCTTTCTTATTACTACTAGTTCTCTTGTTGACATTGTTAATATTAGTATTCTTGTTGATATTATTTCTCTTGGTTGTGTGGCATGGTCTAGACCACATGCATCCTCTTTATAGATACATTTTCTCCCTATTTTCCACCACTTTATCCCTTCATGTGATTTCTACGTAGATTATTAGACTTACCAGACATGGTTACACATATTTTATTTTGATCGATGTGTTAAAACTCTTTATCACAAATGCCTGAAAAGATGGAGCATTCATCTAAGTATATTCCATACCTACAATAGGCACATACGCATAAAATAATAGGAAAAATCACTCAGAAACAGCATCAGACATAAAAAAATCCAAAAAGAGAACATAAGGTCAAAAATGTATAGTATGGTCATTATCATACAAATGTTCCTAACCCATTTCTATAGTTTTTCCCTGGGGAATTTATAATAATTTTCTTTAAAAAATCATATTTTCACCTAAGGTATAGGTTTTGGAATAATTTCATACTTAGATCACTCAATTTAAATCATATTCAAGGGGCATGAATGGTTTTATTCCTTTTTATTCACTGCACTTAGTTTTAATTTTACGGGATATTATGGGCATGGGTCTCCTTTCTCCAGCTATATTTCAACACATTTTAGTTCTATGCAATTTCTAATAAATTGGGTGTCACACAGGAGATTATGGGATTAATTCTTTCAGTTTTTGTATGGTGTCTCCTATTATGAAAAATTGGGCCTAGATCCATTTGCAGCGGTGTGGTCCATGGGGTTATGGAAGGTAGTGAAATGGAAAAGTTATTCGTAGGTAGTCCTTCCTCTTCTCTTACACCTAAATGGGAAGAAATCATATTTTATAAATGAATTTGATACATGGTCTTCTTCTTTCAAGGGGTACTTCGACTCCTCATTCATATTATCTTTTTGTAATTCATGTGTTGGGTTCTATACACCCAATATTCTAGCATCTCCTTGGCATTATTATGGATTGATCATCCCAAATCCTGTGGAAAAGTGAAAAAACCCAAATGTCGAAGTGCAAGAAAGGAAAAAGGAAGTTTTTTCCCTTTATGAAATAAATAGATGTATTCCTTCCACATTTTGCATCTCTTTATTTCACTATTTACAATTTCATATTTCATTTACATTATTTTTTAACACTTGTGCTAAAGTTCAATTATTTATCATGGACATTGACTACAACGTGTTATAGGTTTCGTCATGGAGTGTGCCAACACCAATACAATGAGATATTACAAGGAAAAAATCGTTTAAAGGAAAAGTGTGTCTACACACTCACATATATTTTCCTTTAACAATGGAATTTAATTTCATACTTAAGGGGGAATGTAGACACGCAAATTTGGAAATTATATTCTTTGACACTATTGTTCTTGACTTTTTTCTCTTTGTCAAACAAGTGCAATTTACCCATTCTCATATGGTACATCCCTAAGTATCTTGTCTATCTTTCTTCCTCTTAAACAATCATCTATCAATAATCTCTAACAATCTAATACTTGAAACATAGTAAGGAACTCCACTTGTTATGTTTCAAACTTCAAATTTTAGATTTTCACTCTTATTTAAAAAATGTACTATAGGGGTATGAATGTCTGTATGGTCTTGACCTTAGTGTGTTGTATTGACCTTACACAATTTGGTCCTAAACTTCCCATTGCAAATTATTATTTATGTTACTTACTCATCCTCAGTCAACCTTTGTAACTTGAAACAACTTCTAAATAATATATAAATAACTGAAACTCACCTCATTTACAACTTATCACTTATATTGACTCCTATTACATAAATTAGCACAAAATGCACCCAAAACTCCATACATTCCAAAAATACCTATGCGTATTCATTAATTCAACACTACCTACAGGTATGTAGCTTCCCATTAGGTATAGGGAAGTTATTCGTACATTTTCAAGCACACAAATTCACTCGCTCAATTATATGTATAAGAGACAAACTCAAGTCATGCATTTTCAAAGGAAGGATGTAAAATCTAATTACACTAAAACTAGATATCAAATGTTATGTGGATAATGGCTTGTGGTTTGAGGCCTCTTCAAATTAGTGATGATGTTGGTGGTAAATGGGCGTTCCCACCACATAACTAATATTTTTTGTAGGTATTATCATATATGGTTAGGTTTTTGAAATATTGAGTAGAGTATTTGGAGACCTTTGGAATGTGATTATTAATGAAAGACATATAGTAACAAAGAGAATTAGACAAGTGACAAACCCATAAATTCACAAACCACAATTTTGAATAGGTGCAAAAAAATATAAAGATGTGAAGAGTATATACAAGTTCCTTCCCCTACCATATGGTCATATCCTAGTAATTTATCAATTCACTTTCTTAGTTCGAAGCATTATTAGGTCCAGTTACCCTTGTTTCATCATCAAGATCACCCATTTTTTTTTCAAAATCACCTGAAATTAGCTAAGTGCACTCAATCCCATGTATTTGTGAGTTTGTATTACATTGTGCACATTTTTTTAAAGCATTATTATGTTACTCTGATATTAAATGGTTAATGTTGGAAGTTAATTAGTCAGAATAACCCCCTATAGCTCATATTTCATTACTTTTTTATTATAGTGTAAAGGCCCCATAAAACCTAAAAAGGGTGGTGAAAAAAAGAAGGTATTTTATCTTTTTGAATGAAGGATGTGGGAATGGACCTAAACTATCACTATGAATTAAGTCCAAAATTTGTGTAGCTCTCCATAATTTGTTTTTTTCAAACTTGTCTTTGGGATGTTTACCAAGTATATATCCCTAGATAACATTTTTATTAAAGTATACAAGAGGAAATTCTATAATCATATCATGTTGATTGAGTTGTTCAAAGTAGAGGTAGTTAAGATGTGTAATCCACTTCTGTCATAGCTTGCTAACCTCATCTGCATGAGTGATAAGTGTAGTAGGATTATTAGGAGAAAATTTTGAGAAGGTGTACAAATATAATTGGTGATATACATTTCCTAGTGCCACTATAGAATTATTGAGAAACTCCCAGATGATCACCAAATCAAGTATAAATTCAACTCTCTTACCTAAACTAATGTGAGTGATTTGATAAATATATAGGATATTAGTTAAAAGTGATGGAACATAGAGAACATCCTAAAATGATCCATCATTAACTTCAACATACTCTCTCCCATGAACTTCTACAAAATAATTATCACCCAAAAAAGTAAGAGCCATAACACATGGATCCAAATAAGTGATTCCAACATGTAATGCAACCATGTGGTGTGATGGACCTAAATCAATTATTCATGATTAATTCTGATGTGTAACTACTATAAGGTCCTTTCCATTTACTTTGTCCTTAACACTATCTTTTCCTCAGAATACTCTTGAATTTATTAAATAAGTGTGACTAAACTATAAACCTTGATATTTTTCTTCTATATAATATGTGTTAGGTGATTGTACACACCCAATTTTTCATGGTGCAATATTGTCGAGAATAATTCAAATCCCCAATGATGAAAAACTATCAATTCCAATGAGTTCTAAGTCCAATTTCTCACTTGTAGCACATATTTATATATTACTTGTTCATTTTCCATCTTTTCTTGCTTTCTTTAGATAGTTTGCAGACCTTTTTAAAGTTTTATTTCCTTAATTTATGTAACTACAACGACATTTATGCAACTTCCCAAGTGGTTGCGTAACCATTGGTCTTCCTTGAGTGGCGGTTACACAACTGCCTCAATGGTTTCTTAACTGCTAGTTTGCAAAGACTTGTGGTTCCGTGTGCTTCTACTTGATACTTTTTAGTGTTTTTTGAACGTGTGTCATCTTCTTCAAAATTAATTTTTGCACATATTTCTTGAATAGATCAACTATTCTTGAGCTTGTTAGATAGGTATAAGATTCTCCTTCCCTATTTAATATTATTAGTAAGTTAACTTCCCCTTCTTTGAGTGATGTGGTACTTCTTGGCTGCTAAGTGGGATGGGCCACTTCCTGGAAATTTTCTATAAAAACCAAGATTCTTCCTGAAGCATTTTTAGAGTCTCTGTATTTAGAATCACACTGTTATGCTGTCAGAATCCTACCAATAAGTACACAAGTAAACCAGTTCATTTTCCTTGTTTCTCTCTTTCTCGTATTGCTACAAGACTACCTGTGAACTAACTATCTCCATCACTCTCCCATACTTTTTGCACACTTTCCAAACTTTGGTGCTTGGACACATTTGGATAATCATTAGAAAAGTAGTTGAGGGGATATCAAAAAGTATCTCCATATTTTTTATTTGTCTCTGTACAACATTTCCTGGTTGGGGGTGTCATTAAATTCTTGGAGGATTCTTTTATTTATTATGATATATTTAAATTTATAATCTATTAGATTACTTGTTTAGAAAGGTGCAATTACCGTAGTAGTTATAGTAGGTTTCATTTTCAAATCTTCTATGCGGATTTACTCTCATCTCATCCCTATGTTTGAAGGGGGTTCTTACCATAGTGTGTTGTCATTTATTCATTGTTAATTTTTTTAGAAAGTTTACTGCATTCTATATTCCAATTTATTTTACACATGAGATAATATTCTGTTGAAATTTTCTTCCTTTCCTATCCCTGTGGATTTGGATGGGAAGTTAACTTTAGAATATTTTGTGTCTATGTTAATTTTATATTTCTTCATTTAGAAAGATTATGTTTTACTGAGGAAGCTTCAGGGGAAGAATTTCTTCTGAGAAACTTTTCATTCTTCCCGCGATTCTTAGGTAGAGCTAGAAGAAGCAATATCCATAACTAAAAATTAGGAAAAACCTTTATTTTATTATATTAGATTAAATCCTCTACAATAGGGAAATAACCACATCTGGCTATTTCACTATTTATTTTATTTTGTGTTAGAGTAGAAGTGATTTCATTTAATTAGAGGAATTTGTATTATCTTTGCACATTTTAAATATTTAATAGTAAATAAAAAATTAAAAACATTAGATATGATTTGTTTTTTTATTATTCCCTTTAGTTTAAAATCATCGAAAAAGCATAAAAACAAATAGATTATATTTAGTTTCTAGGTTTAACTAATTATCTTTCATTTTTAATATTTACTAGTTGCACGTAGATTTAATTAAATTTAGGGAGAGTAATAAAATTTATATAATTTAAATCTTCTTTCTTTTAGTTGTTATTTTAGGCACATAGAGTTAATTAGATAGAAATTAACACAACTCCCTATGTTTCCTTAGTTGGTTTAGGTTACCTGAAATTTGACCTTGCCTCTTTGATTCTTTGTGTGTTTGTTTATTTCTTTAGATTATTTGTTTGTACATCCACATGAACATCTGAGGACCTAGGAAATGCATATAACTATTGTGTGACCTAAGAGTGCCACAACCAAACGTAACTACATAGTTGATAGACATTGATTGGGGCCTCAGACACCTCATTTTTCAAACCACCCCAGTTCTGCCCATTGATATCTCACAGTTGATGGATTTGAATGTCTAATTGGATAACACTTATGTGTTTTGTTACAGTTATCCTAGTTGAGATTAGATTCCATGATCCATAGATTCATCCCTCCCATATGTATCTTATCACACCTTCATGACCTTGTCAATAGATTTTTACACAATAGGTGCATGACGATTCCCACGTATCCCACAATCTATTCAAGGAATATTTGGTGGTTTTGATATTGATTGAAACATTCGTGCAACCATTCTCCTTGACCACTCCATCTAATCTACACAAGTTAAAAAGGCTTTCATTTCCTTGGACGAGAAAATTCCTATGGTGCCCATAGTAGACATTTGTCTACCTTGATCTACCCTTTATACAATTCTACCTATTTTTGCATATTCTTCCTATTCGACCTATTTATCCATTCCATATCCATATTTCTATATCATATCGACTATCTCAGCACAACCTCAGGACGTCGAGTGTGTTCTAGGTTCACATGTTGATTCTTAGATGTATAAAATTGGCAACCATGATGTGAAAGAGTAGTTCCTTTTTATTTCCTCTATTTTTTCCTTTCTTTCATCAATCCTTCTCCTCTCCCATTATTATGTAGGTGTTTTTACACCCCCCAAATATGTCAGTTTAATGTTACAATAGGCCCATTCTTTGTCTTGAGGCTTACTATGCTTAGATGAGTATGAAACATTCACCTTCTCTATCAAGGTGGGGTGATAATTACTCATAAAAATTCTTACCTCCACACAATCATCTTCTCTGTTAGGGTATAATACTGGTTCATTAGTTATAATTGAGGAGATTGACCAACCCAACTACAACATGTAACTCGAGTTCTCTAGCTCAAATAACATGAAATTTATGGGAGAAATAAGGTTTGATCCTTGGGTCTTGTCTAGGCCTCAAATTAGTATGAAAATTGATTTGCTTCATTTCTATGTGTTACCAAATGACAAGTTCCTAGCATGGCTCGACCGAAGTGATGAACTTCGCAATTTCATAGATCAATCCTTGGATAGGATGTAAGGGTATACTAATTTTTTTCTTTAGAACAATGTTGTTACCCCTCCTACAATAGAAAATCAACCTAAAGAGGGGTGACCTACTAAGGATCAATTCATAGCAGGACATCATGTTCCTTTTCCCCCTAATAAAGCTCAACACATGCCTAAACAAAACACAACACATTCATCGGGTGATGTTATTCCAATATTGGTGGATAAAATAAGGAATTAGAGATTTCCCAACCTTCACATTCTATACCATTTGTAGAGCAAGGAAAATTTCCCCACCACGCTAAGAACTATAGTTATGTTCCCTTTGCACCATCACCCTCTCAAGTCCACATGAGTGTTCCTATCCTTTAAGACCTTCTCACTAGATCGGGAATACTAGGTATGCCCCCTTATTCTCCATATTGATACCCACAATAGGGACCAACTATAAGTACATTCTCAAATTCCATTCCAACCGATAATGCAACGTTCCCTAGTTTTTCCTCTACCAATCCATATCGAAACAATGTTCCCCCATATCTTCTAATGTACTCAAAATCACCACAAGGGGATATGTTTTTTTATCATGGTCCATACACTCAACAACAAGGGTTTCCTTATGCCCTACCCAATGCCTATGTTGCTCCTTACTAAGCTCATGTCCAACCTTCACCTCCCCATATAGGATTGTCAATGGTCAAGTCCTATGCAATGGCCACATACTCTAAGTATCTAAAGGAGCCCCTTGAATTTACCATACAGAGTGTAATGTTCCCACGATCATTGTTGTACCTTCAAAAATTCAAAGGGGAGGGGAATCTGAATGCACACATAAAATCATGTGTTACCACCATTAGTGAGCTACTCCCATAGGATGGGGTAATACCGAAAATATTCCCCAAGACCCTTGAGGGTATTTCTCTTGACTGGTACTATAGGATCTGAAAGTCTTGATTCACTCTTTTAAGAAACTCGTATTTGATTTCATAAAGGATTTCAACATGAACAAGCTCTTAAGAATATGAATCATAGAATTCCTTCATATTAAATAAGAGCATAATGAATCCATTGCCCACTTCATCCAGAGATGGTAGAAAGTCCTCTAATCCTCTATCAATGCTCCCAGCATGGATCAAATAGATCTTTTTGATCTATTCCTCCACTCCCTCAATTGAGAAACCAAGGAGAAGGTAAAAAATTTTATTCTTAGGAGTTATGAGGAGGTTCTATAGGGTACTATTTGCATTTACCAAGTGGTGATCAATAGTGTACAAAAGACTTAAGTTCGAATGGAAATTTGGTCACTCCCTCTTTCGGTAATTCAAATTACCCCAATGTTAAAATAATAAAAACCAATGTCCTCAATAAGAACCATAGTGCTATGATGGATTGTGTAACCAATCAATCTAAGAATTCAAACATTGTTACCATAAATAATTGAAATAATGGAAATAACAACACAAATGCAAACAACCAAAGGAGTAATAATTTCACTCCTATCAACACAATTGATTTTAGTCACTTCCCATTCCTCTTCGGTGGGTTCAAGCCCAAGGACCCATTCAATACCCAAACCAATATCTAAATAATTATCTAAAAAAGGCGAGAGGCCTCCAAACGTTAACTAAAATAACCAATAGTAGAACAATAATAGGAACTATGGGCTACAACACAACCAAAATCAAAGATCTCGTTACTACAATCCCAACTTATATTATGGTTTCCATAGGGTTATAGGACATAATACTTGGACATGTTGTGATTACAATAATTTCATAAAAAGGATTCCAAAAGACCGAAGACATCTCTTCATTGAGAAGTTCTTAGCTAAGCCTAAGAAACCTACGCAAAACACTCACATGGGGCCTGTTTCTCCAGAAAATTCTACTCTCAAGATCTATAAAGGCCCCTTTCCAACGCATCTGAAAAATGGGAAACATAACCGTCATGGTACAAATAAAAGGGTGCCTACAGGAAATAATGATCACAAAGCTTCTATGTCTATAGATCATCGAGTATCTCCTCTTTTGGATAACTAAAATCAGACCAAGATTGAAGCCCTCATTTAGTTAAAATTTGATTCCGAAGTTCTAACGGTGAATCAAAGGCATGATTATTCTTCACAAACTCTTCCTGTTTATCCCTCAATGTTAGATAATAAACCTATAACTCCTAATCCGGTAGGATCCTATGAATTGATCATTGACTGACTAAGACCTTCTCCCACATTTCTTTTTTAGATATGTTAACCAATTTCCCGTGCATTGATCTCGCTTTATTAGAAGCGATAGGTATTGGTAATCTAATCCATGTCACTCCTCCTCTAGAGGTTGCAGATAAATCATATAGACTTTGAGGTCTATCCGTTAGGGTAGCCTCTCAGAGAGATGTTGGATTTTTTTGATATCAGCAAGATGCGTAATGATGCTAAGCTCGAGCAAAGAGGTGATCCTACCTTATATCTACAATTATGGATTTATAATAATTACGTCAAGTGAGATATGATAGATGATGGGGGTGTTGTTAATATAGTCTCATTCTTGTTTATACAAAATTTAGGAAATGGAGAGATGAATTGGTCCTCCACTCAAAACATGTTGAGAGGCTATGATAGTCTCAAAGTAACCTCTATTGGAACCATAGTGCTTCAATTCACTCTTGGACTAGAGACCGTGTTGTCTAAATTTTATATTATAGATCGGGAAACTAACTATAATATGATTCTTGGTCAAACCTAGATTCATAGGATGAAGGAAATCCCTTCTACATTATTCCCAAAATTCAGATTCTTACATCTAGGGAAGGTATTTGTGGCTCAATGTGACCTAAAGCCATTATATATATATATATATATTGATTTGACCAACTCAAAGAAGAAATCAAGGGTTCATATCGAATTTGATCTCTCAACTAATCAGTTGAACAAGCCATAGGGGTTAATACCTTCATCTAAGCTTGTTCCTATGATTGAGTTAAAATCCTCTAAGGTAATCAAAGGGGTCAATGTTAATGAAAATAAAAAATGATGTGGTAGAAACTGTGTCAATGAAAACCACAGCTGAAATTGTTAAGCTTTTGGAGAATGATCATCCTATTATTCTCCCATTTTATTCCTTGGACATAGGTCATTCTCTTGGAATCACCTCTCTTCTGACCAAGGTATTTGAAGATATTTTTATGATTGAGGTATTGGAAGTTAAGGAATAATAATCCAAGAATAATCAAGATTATATCTTCCCTGATGACTATTGGACTCTCAATTATGATGATGTAAAATGTCTCTTTTGTGTTGGGGTGGGGGTGATCCTCACTTCCTGTAAGGAGAGGGTCATTCCTTTTTCCTTCAAAATTAAGTTTGAATGCACCAACAACATAGCTAAATACGAATCTCTACTTCTTGGTCTTATCGTGGCCAATAGGATGGGTGTAAGAAATGCCATAGTCTTGGGTGACTCTCAACTTATTTCTAATCAAGTCTCAAAAGTATAAGAGACCAGATAAGTGCACCTATAACTCTTTAATTTTTTCATCCTAGATCTTTCCAATGGTTTTGAGTTTATTTCCATATAATATATTCTGTGAGAGAAAAATTGTAACACCCGCTAAAACAACCCACTTGAGACCCAAGAAACAAACTAGGATTAGTTAGGAAAAATTATGGAATAATTTTTTTTTGTTTAAGAGAGTCTACCACCAGGTTACAAGGCAACAAATGTCACTAACAAGTTCTAGAACCATTATAATCTTCTAGAACATAATTTTATTTTATTAACAATTATTAGAGGTCACAAGCTCAAAAATATAAGGTTAGAAGGTTCAATTTGGTTCGAGAGGGTAAAACTTCACCATACCCACCCTCTAATAGGATTAAAGTTTTAAATTGTTTTTCTCACACTTAACTCATTCAAAAATTCTCTAAATAATTACCATTGGATAGGAAATTTCCTCACCTTTCCATTGATATAAACAAGTTCTCCTAACTCTTCATATTTCTCAAGTTATGGGCCGGCAGACCTTGGGGTTAAAATTTTCCCCAAGAGAGGGCCTGCAGGCCTAGGGGTGAAAATTTGCCTAAAGGGTGGGTTGGCGGGCCACGGGAGACTTTTAGAAAATTTCCCACATGAGAAAAAAAAACATTTGTGCTCACGCTCCCGCAAGTCCGCAAGTCCACCAGGGACATGTGGCACTCCCTAAGTCAGCGCGGGGAAAAACGGGGCGACAGGAAACATTTTGAAAATTCTCCCGCACGGGGCGAGGAGCCAATTTTGTGCCCGCACTCTTGCGAGTCCATAGAAAAAATGCAGCATCACTAAATCCAACGTGGGGAAAGTGGGGTGGCGGGGAGAAAATTTTCTTAACGCCCCAAAGGGCTAAGAGGATAACAAGGACCCGTGCCTCGCCGACACCTCACGATGCCACGTGGCAGCTCCGGAATTGGCTGCGGGCTAGTGGGATGGTGGGGAAAACTTGGAAAATATTCCCCAAATTTTTTGAAATGCAAAAAGGAAAAAGGGACTCACTCCATCGCCGACTCCTCGTGACACTACGGTATCACCCGATTGGTTGAGGGTGGCGAGGATAATTTGGAATTTTTTCCCAAAATTTTCTAGAAACGCTAAGTAAAAGGAGATCTGTCCACCGCTAACACCCCATGGTGCAACATGGTAGCTTCTGATTGGTTGTGGGTGGCGGGGTGGTGGGGAAAATTAGGAAAATTTTCCCAAAAATTTTCCTAAGTGCTTAAGGGAAAATTCGGGCCGTGGGCCTACCAAGGAAATTTTTCCCATTTTTGACGCCAAGGAAGAAAAAATTTAGAAGGCCATAAATTTTTATAGAGAGCTCATTTTTGGGAAAACGAGGACTTTCTAGAAATATCTCGATGTCCTATTTGTACATAGATCCTTAATTTTTATTTTGAAAAAGTTGAAGGGGTCAATTTTAAGAAAACGGCCTGTAGGCTTTTACATTCATGAACTGGTAAATTTTAACTTGTGAGATTTATTCAATTTGATCTTATTCCTCTCTCAACATGTCAAATAGACATGGAGAGTTATTATTAGGAGGAATTAGGATAATTTTGTGAGGTAGATCTATTTGATTGAATTCCAATTCAAAATTTACAAATTTGACAACAAAATGACTGTGGAAACTTTGAACTCGGTTTTCCAGGTTTTGAAGTATTTCCATTAAGTGTTTTTGTCTAATTGGATTCATTTAGGGCCTAATACTTCAATTTAATCATTTAATTTGTTATTTTATTGTTTCAGGTTCGAATTGTGCATTTTTTTGTTTTGATAATTGCCAGTTTGAAATTACAAAAAACAGGGATCAAATTTTAATGGTTCTATTTGCCACTTTCTTCTTCCAAGTATTTAGAATACATTCCAATTCCAATCTAACACATTAGTTGATTTAATCAAACCATTCAAAATCCAAAATACAATTCTGATTTCCAGTCTTAACATTTTTCAAGGAGAACAAAGCATTATATTTTTCCTCACACGCATTTCTTCTTTTCAACAGAGATTTCAAACACAATAGATGATCAATTTCAATACAACAATACAGATTGAAAAAGGTAATGCAATCCTTTATTGATTCCAAAATGCAACATTACAACCTTTCTTCTTTTATTCCTTCCAAAACATATATTATATACGAAAAAAATAATACATTTTCTTCTCACGTGTTTCACTTTACCACTTTTCAAACAGGGATTTCATAGTGAATGTTAAACACATATTTCCAATGGAATAACAACATATGGACAAGACAAAACCACTTCCATTAATTTAAATTAACTCTTACAACTTCCTTTCCATTTGGTTTCAAAATGCAACATACAAAAACATGTATCTTTCTTTCACATTCTTTCCAAAATAGAATACAAAGTATAACTCTTTTACATTTCAATATACAACTTGCAATCAGTATAACATCTTTCCAATACAAACATTTACAAGTTCATCCACTTCAAGTGGGAAAGGTTATAATGAGATTTAATTTCACAATGGACTGTCAAACTATCTTTTCTCATCTCCAAAACAACAACATTCATACTCCTCCTTCCAATTTGATCACAATAGGAGTAGGGGAAAGGCAACGTTCTCCACCCAACCAAGACATCTAATGAAGAGGAGAATCCATCTTTCTTCATTGGCCCCAAAGACCCAAACACAAAACAATGAAAGATGTGATCCAACTCATGGCAACAATAGGCTTCCAAAAACATACAAACAACATTTTCACAAAGAAACACAGTCCCAAACATAATGTAGTTTACAACTACATTTAAAAATGATAAACAATACAAAGGCTTCATCAAGCAAGCCAAAGGAGCAAGAAGCTATGGGGGATGCTACTTATGCCTCGCAAAGGGGAAAATTAGGTATCACCACCTGAGAAAAACCCACCAATATATATATATATATATGAATAATATTTCAAAACCCTGTCATTCCTTTATGCCTACCCCAAGTACCCCTTATTCCACACATTTTCTTATTTCTACCCAACCTCTTATAGCACCCCATAACGAGTAAATAAATTCAAGTAATTTATTTGTAAGGTGAATCCCAAATCCCAACTCCCTCCACCCTTATACCTCCCTAAAACACACTTGTGCCTCCCAAAAAATAACCCCATAGTCTTCTCCTACACCATTCCTAGGCCATCTACCAAACAACCCACAATATATACCAAAACATTTACACAAGAACATTTACATAAATACAAGAAGAGCATTTCAAGATCCCAGCTCCTACCTCTCCATGACATAGTCATTCCAAGTTCCAAAACAACAAGCTTTATCCCAATGCAAGCAATCCAAAACAACCAAGCACAAGTATGCAACAATCTTCCAAAACTTCTCCAAGCAAGAGCTCCCAAAACAGTAAGAAATTTTTTCCCAAAATGAAGTCTCCAAAGTGAAGCAACCCAAAACAAGGCAATAAATTCAAATTTTATAGAAGAGGGAAGGGAAGAGGATGAGGTGAATCCATGTAGTATGCCACATCACACGTCCTCAACCCCAACCCCCAAAGCCAACTTCATTCTCCAAATCATAATAAATAAGTGGGTGAATAATATGACAAATTTACTTACACACTCAAACAAGCCCATACCCCATAAAGACTAAAATTAAATTATGTAAGAAAAGTGCAATTACAACATTCAAATTGACTTGCAAAAATTCATAAAAGGGTCTAAATTTAACCCTCCAACCATAGGAAAGGTTGGTATGTAAATTTAAGAGGTATGGGACAAATTTAACTTGTCCCACAAGCCTCCAAAATCAGCCTCCAAGGAGAAATTCGAATTTTCTAAGAAGGTGGAGTGTTTCACACTCAAAATTTAACTTACACATCACTTACAAGGTCACTTACACATTCTTACACATTCTTACAACACTTTAAAACATGGCCAATAACTCTATTAATTACATTCTTATGACATCTTTTAATTAATTAACTACACAATATGATTACTCACAATATTTACACACCATTAAATAAATAATGAAAGGGTAAGTGCACCACAAAATAAACACATGCAAAGTTTAAACAAAATGGAAAAAAAAAAAGAAAAACATAAAATCCCTTGGTCACATTTAAAGGCAATCCCCTCCCATGGGAATCCCTAACACAAACAACACACACAAACAAATACTAGTTTCCATGGTGACCTTGTTGAATTCATCTAGAATTCCAATGTGGTTGGTCTCCAATCCCCCGATGTTTGTTGTGATATTTTAACCTGCAAAACAAAAATACCTCCTTGGCCTTGTGGCCACATCGAACATCCAAACGAATATAATTATAATTTCAAGATCATCAATATATATGTGAATCATAACAATTATCATGACAATCAACAATATCACTCACAATTTCATTAACAACTATATCATCATCAATTTTAATCCAATTTTCATTTTCTAGGTCTACTCACAATATCCACATATCACAAGTCCGAACAACATCCATCATATAACCATGTCCAATAGTATAACATCATCAACATATAAAATGTCTCTAATAATCATCATGCATCATAACTAAATCAAGTCAACAATAATCCATGATCTAACATTTAACATCATACTATAATAAAGTCCATAATCATGTCCATAATATAATTAGTAGTATCATGATTAGTATAAAAAAGGTGTCAAAGGGAAGTGGTAACTACAAAAACCTATTGCCCAATTCTATGACTCCTTCCTTCCTCTTCGTGTTTTTGTCCAAGTGAGGACTTGAAGGAAACTGATTTCACCATTTCATTTCGAGCCAAACCATTGGTTCAAAGGATTCCAACCAATGAAATTTGGCATACATCAAGACTAAGAACAAGCCCACCACATTATATTTCATATAAAATTATAAGGCTATCGTAAGATACCTCAACACTTAAAATGACCTCCATCCTATGCACCACAAGAAGTTTTTTTCCCTCATACCTCATCCTTTCTCCTACTTCAAGTATCGCACAATGAACTCTTCCTCATCAAAGGATTTTGAGATTTATGAAGTAGAGGAAAAAGAGCTGGAATTACTCCCATCCCCTCCTAATTTTGAAGAGGTTAGTTCCTCTTTAATCAAGGGAACAATAGAAATAAACATAAGGATGGAAGAGGAACCCAAAATCCTAAAAATTAGTTCTTCATTGTCTCTAACAGAGGTATAAGTACACACAAAAGTTCTTAAAGAGAATTCAAAAGAATTCACCTTCATCTATAAGGAAATGATAGGTATTTCTCCTAATGTTGTAGAGAACAATCTAGCTATGAAGCCTAACACCAAACCCATAAGTAAAAACTGAGACCCATGAAGCCAAAAGTGGCTTTAATGGGTAAAGAGGAGGTAATGAAACTCCTAGAAGTGAGGATTATTAAGCCTATGGATTAATCCATATGGGATTCAAATTTCATTTAGTCCTTAAAAATAATGGGAAGATATGCATCTATATTGATTTAAGGGAAATTAACAAGGCTTGTCCCAAAGACGATTTTCCATTTCCCTCAATTGATGTTATCATAGATGCAATGGGTGGGTATGAGGTATTGTCTCTTATTAACAATTTTTCTAGTTACAACCAGATTATGATTTCTAAGGAGGACCAAATAAAAACCACTTTCACAAATCCTTAGTGAACCTTCTACTATGCATTCATTCTTTTAAGCTTGAAGAATGTCAGAACCACTTACCAATGGGAAATGATGTACATTTTTCATGATCTTATTCATAATATCATTGAGTCTTATGTTGATGACCTACTAGCGAAATAAAATAAATGTGGTGATCACCCTAAGGTGTTTGAGTCATTCTCTCACACCTAATTGAATATGGAGTAACACTAAATCTTGATAAATGCGTGTTTGGAGAAATATGAGGTAAGCAGCTAGGATACATCATTTCATCCTGAGGCATTGATGTTGATATGAAAAAATATCTAGGTAATTTTGGAGATGTTATCACCCACAGATGAATCAAGCATCGGGTCCTTCGTAGGTAAACTTGGGGTGATTCATAGGTATATCCCTAACTGAACATATTTTATTCACCTTATCAATGGTTTTCTTTAAAAGGATTATTATAAAATTTATACGACTGAGCATTACAAAGCATTTGAGTATGTGAAGTACTTCCTTGTGTCACTGCCTATCCTCATGCCACTAAAAGTTTACCTTTCTTTTATTTTATATTCTTGAGCCACTGATGTCTCGATTGTGTGCATGTTAGCATAAGAGGATGATAGTGGTCATGATCGAGCCATTTAATTCATTAGTTTTACCCTTCTTGATTATGATACATGATACATACAAGTAGAGGAGTGCTTGGATATTGTTTTCATAATGAAGAGGTTAAGGCATTACATGCATAACCTAGAGATGCAAGTAATAGTTAAATATGACCAGTTGTAAACATTCTTGACCTAGGATAACTTATCTAAGAATTTTGGTTGTTTAATTACATTCATGGGTGAGTTTGAACTCACCTTTGTTAACAAAAATTCCATAAAGGGAAAAATTATTGCTAATAGGTTAGCAGAAAATCCTATAGAATGTGGGGAACTAGTAGACTTAAATTTCAATGATGATGCATGTTTTATATAGAGGTAAATCCCTTGGTCACTTCAATTATATGGTAAATTGATATTGTTAATCATATTGTGGACCGAACATATCCCGTGGGAGCTACCTCACGTAAAAGAAAATGGCTACGTGACATAAATGCCAAGTACATAATTATGGAAGAAGTGTTCTATCGTAGAGCCTTCAATGATATGTTGTTAAGATGCATCGATGAAGAAGAGTTGGAGAAAATCATCTTCCAATAACACAATGGAGTATGTGGTGGTCACTTTGGAGGAAACACAACCACTCGTAAAATCCATTGCATGAGATATTTCTAGCCTACACTAGAACATGATGTTATAGAGTATGTTCGTAGGTGTCAAAAATTCCAAGATTTCTCACATGAGATACATATTCTTACTCACACTCTGTAACCCATAGTTACACCTTGGCCCTTCTCTACCTGGGGCCTTGATTTGATAGATTACTTCTCTCCCTCATCATCAAATTTCCATAACTACATCATCATGGCCATTGAGTACTTTACAAAGTGGGTTAAGGCCATGCCTCTTAATACTATACTTGGGTCTGTAATCGTAAAGTTTATTTTAACCTAGATAATTTGTAAGTACATATTCCTATAAGCCATTATCTCAGATAATGACACACCTTTCAAGAATGAAAACGTACAAGAATTATGTGTGCAATTTAAGATATCCCATCACACAACATTTTTTTACTATCCCTAGGCTAATCGATAGACTGAGGCTATAAACAAAACATAAATTCCATTCTCCTTAAGATGGTTAAGAAGAACAAAAGAGATTGGCACCTAAAGTTATTTCCAGCCTTGTGGGCATATAGGACTTTAGTTAGAACTCCCACGAGGGAAAACCCTTATTCTATAGTCTTTGGATCTGAAGTGATTTTACCATTAGAAATCTTGTTTCCTATTCTTCACATATCTTTGCAAGGCATTTTGGATGGAGACATGTACCAAGAAGCACATTTGGTTGAATTAGAAACATTCACCATCTTTTTCCAATAAAATAAAATTGTTAAATATTGCTTGAAAACCGAAGTATCGTATTATAATGTGTCCTCATATGCATCATCATATATATAAAAGAGAGAAATCATTATTTTTACACATTTGCATCATCATCATTCACATAATACATCCATAAAATCATATAAAAACATTAGAGATTCTAACCATCTAAGAGTACTTAAGTGAATAAAACCATCATTGGGTCAACTCTTACATAGAATATCGAACAAAAAAAATATATATATATATATATATATATATATATATAAGGTTGAGTTTGTATACAATTTCATCACAATCTTGTGAGTGTGGTCAAAACACTCATCTATGAGATGAAAATCCAAATGATTCAATCTATAATTGATAATAGTCTCAAATCAATAAGTTCCTATGGCATATCCCTCTATGTAGGATCCCACTAAAGGTGTAGGAACAAGGTTCCTATTGTGACTCCTATGGTGGGAGTGAGAGCCTCCACGTGTCAATTGGTGAGAGTTTCCATGAGATGGGGTAGGTGCTTTTCCATTCGTAGTAGCCTCGCTGTGATAATGGTCTCACCATTATCTCCTCTCAGCTAGCTAGTATCGAGTAAGCTTGGCTCTCATCTAGTTCAAGGTTTATATAGCATGCCATGCCGATGCAAACACATCTATCTAGGGACAAGCCATCCTTGGTTTCCCAACATCTATAGGCAACTACTAATATGTCTTCCCCTTAGGAAGAGAAAAAGTTTCCACCGAGGATCTTCGAATAAAGTCTCACACCATCCACAGTAGTTGTAAAACATAAGTAAAATAATGGCGAGTTAGAACTATTTTGAAAAATAATATATATACATATACATATATATATATATATATATATAATAGTGCATAGTATGATAATAATCTACTCTAGCAGTAAGGTCGAAAGAAGATTATTCTACTTACTCAGATCTCTTATAATCCATGATGGATCAACTAGTGCTAGTGGTGGTGTAGGAGCTGCAATAGGTATATCCTCTTCTATAACCTCTTCCACCATTTCCTCTCCTTCACCTCTCTCCCATCCATAGATCGAATCATCATCTCCTCCTCCTATAGGGGAGAGAGTATCCTCTAAATGAAAATTCTTGGCCTTAGCCTCTTCCTCGTCCTTATCTGCCATAGGGGCCTCTCTAGTGGTCATCCACTATGTGTCAGTCTCCTCATGTCCTCCCTCGTCATCCTCCATCTCTTCCTACTTCTCTGTCTCAACCTCTTCCTCATCCTCCTCCCCACTATGAGTGGGTGTGGCCTTGATTTGTAGGATCGGCCTAAGTCTATTTGGATCTAGTATAATCTATGGAGTGTCAATCGAAACTCCTAGTGTAATAATAGTCCACTTGATATTTCCCCTCAAGCCATCTCTAGCCCTCAATGATCCATTAGTATATTGTGGGCATTTTTGGGAGGACATCAATGTAAGGTAACCCAAATTTCTAGGGCACCCTCCAAACTACATGGACCTCCACTCTATTGGTTTGATCTACTAATTGTATGGTAGACCTACATGTCTTTAGAATAACAGTATCCTCACATCATATGTCATCCATGTCCTGATATGGCTATGTAATCATTTCACCAGTAGTGAGAGTAGAAAATAACCGATTTCTCAGTCTAAGTGGGGCCATATCTATCCATTTCACTACTCTAATAACCCTAGGATCAGAAATCCCTATGACCCTATAGTAGGGGATCATGTGCTCATAAACCCATCTCATAACCAAGGTCGGATGACTAAGGGCCATGCCCTTGAGTTGAAAAAATCTATATAAATCTTGGTAAGTGGTTCTCAAAATGTCAATGACCCACACATATGTGTAGTCATATTTTTGAATAATTTGAATAATAGGGGCCAAAAATAGAGTAAATTATCTCCACCCTTATCCCAAAAGAAGCCTGAAGCCAAAATTCTAATAATTTCCTTCCACAAGGCAGGGATAGGATCATAGGTAACAGACAAAAATCTCATACCATGCTTGGAACCCATGTCAGGTGCCTATGTATCTCCCATTTATGTAGCCCAACTTTGGGACTGTACTACTGTTGGTCCGAAAATCTGTCAGGTGGACAGATCTATGGATAGATGAGCCAACAGTGTGCAGGGCGTAGCCCCTCTTTGAGTCAGCAAAGTGAAACTGGTTTATTGTTATTCTACCAGTAGGAATCTATGCAAGTCTCACAATATTCTACCTTTGGGGGTTTGGATCTCATCCCAGTAGAGGTACTTCCAACTGTAAGAAGAAGGGGAAGAAGCGAGGCGGGGAGATAGGAAAGATCTGAAGGGAGAAAAGAAATGAATTCCAAAGCAGAAAGGTCGGAGGGTCTATGTTTTAGGCTAGTAGTAAACAGAGCTGAACTTACTCACATAGACGAACAAAGCAATACTGATGAATAAATGACAATAAAGCAGAAGTAGATTCAACAGAACAAACATACAGATCTAACATAAGAAAGCTCTGATGTATAACACAGGTATTCAACACAAAGTCTAAATATTGTATTAATATTTCCTTCTGTTACAAAAAGCTCAAAGTCTTTTCTTTTTACTTCTATTTTTAGTCTGAAAAGTATCCATCTTGAATACAACAAGTATTCCAGTATTTATAGAAGAAAAGAAGGAAAGAAGGAAAAAGCAAACCAACCACTAATTACAAAATATCTAAAAGTCAATTTTGACTTTGGAAAACTTGGTGGATGACATCATCCCATGGTGCAACATGGATGATGTCATCATTTGTACCAACATACTCTTAGATATTTACAAAAAGAAGATCGAGAGGAAGGAGACTATTCGTCGTCCTCTCACAGCTGAAAGGGAGTGTCTTGCTTCTGCTATTGCTCGGGAGAAGTGATGTTAAACTGGGCCCGATATTCCCTGAACTTACTGATCATGGGCTGAAGTTGATCTTGAGCAGGATCCTTGTGGCGATCACTGATAACTTTGCAAGTTTCACGTTCATCCACAAGCCTTTCTAGGAGCTTGGAATATTCATTTCCTACCTCTATCAGGTACCCTATGAAGACACGATAGGCTAGAAGGTTGTTGATGCATTCAGTGTTGAAAGTGGCTTATGGCCCTAACCCTTGCAAGAGGATCTCTTTAAAGATCCGAATAGTTTGGTCTGCCTTCCTCAGGGTGAAAGAAGGAGTGAGCAAGCCTAGGGACATTCTCAGGACGATTTTCTCCATCTGGTGCATAGCCTCCAAGGCTTCCTCTTTGAATTTATCTATCTTTTCGAGGAAAAAATCCAACTAATTAACCTGGTAGTCCAAAGTAGAAAGGATTTTGTTGGGCGCTCTGGGGTGATCGAAGACGCCCAACTTGACCAGATCTTTGACTGAACAATCAAGAATTTTATGGAAGGTCTCATGCTGCAGCCTAGCATGGTCCAACTCTTTAGAGATGGATCCCGCAATCACCTGGAGTGCCTTGTTCACCTGATTGATGTTCTGATACAACTCGGTGAACTTGATGATTACTCCCTCACTTTCCTTGAGGATTTGGTCTCACCAGGAAGATATTTCCATACCTTTCTCACCAATTTTGGCGTATTCATTTATCTTATCCTGGCTCAGGGGCTCAGGAGTTTCGGTGGCAATTGTAGGAGGTGCACTGCCCATTTTCTGCAAGGTGTGGAGAAGATGTTTATTTGGCTTCTTTAATAGCCTCTTTTCTTCCTTTGCTTCTTGGAGCTTCTTGCAAAGGGCATCGACTGCAGATAGGGCCTCTCCCTAAAGGCTTTTAGAAGACGTTCCCATTGTGACTTGGGTCACTGTATAATCTGTCAAAGATAGATCCTTTTTATCCTTTAAAGGATTGAAATATGCAATCTCCATTACTCTCTCCCCTGATGCACTCTGAGAGAAATGGGTTATAGGATTTTACTTCTTAGCCCGCTTTTCTGGGATGATGGAGAAGTCCATCGGTGTGATAGGAACTTTCCTCTTTTTCTAGCTCAGATGCTGGGAGATCCACGCTGGACTTATAGTAGTATGACCAGAAGTGGAAGAGGGGCCAGCTGCAGTAGTGGAGGGAAAGTGCGTAGAGACACTTGGTGGCGGCATCGAGAGGGAGGCAAGAAAGTGCTCATAGGGGGAAGGGACACTGCAGGGGAGGAAGACATGGGAAAGGAAGGGAGCTGAGAGATGAGAGAAGAAATGGTGGGGGAAAGCTCTACGAGAGAAGACAAGATGGATGACAAGGAGGGGGGAATAGTAGAAGATGGGGGAGAGGATATGACCAAAGGAATGGTCACTTGGGTCACATGAGGAGGAGAAGGAGGAGAAGGAGAAGGGATAGAAGGGACCTCAGTAGTTATAGCAACGGTGACACCCTGAGTGGATGTACTCGTCAAAACACCTTCCACCGCTTCTTTCTCTGGGGAAGCAAGAGTTACAACTTATTCTTGTGCAGTGGAAGGAGGACTTTCAGAAGCTCCTTCTTAAGCGGTGCTCGATTCACCTTCCTTATCCTTTCCTTTGACCTTAGGCAGATGCTTTGGCCTGACAGGTGCATTGCCCAATGGGGATGTAGTGAAATCTACCCCAAGGTAGATGAGGCCATTCATCTTGCACCAGTGTTCTGTCCGCCATAGAGTTTCTTTGACCCTATCTTCAATGGTCTAGGATGCTTTGGTTCTATCGATTGCAGTAAACACCAATTGTCCCCATCCGTGTCAAGATACACCTGATCAACTTCTTGATCGGTAGTTTGATAACCTTTTGGGACAATGGCCACGCCGCATACTGAATGATCTCTACCAGGGCCAGGTGAGAGTGGTCTTTTCTTCTGAGCTCGACCTCATGATACAGGTCGATATAAATGTCCTCGATCTACGGAATGTGGATTGGATCAAGTTTTTGTTGGGAAGGAAATTCCTTGGATCAAAAGTGGGCCTGGCTGGGAAGTTGTGCTTTAGATTTACCATTTCTAGCTCCACAAACATCTCCTGGGCTTTGTGGTGAGAAAGACAAGTGTACCTGCCCACTGTAAGGGGGAAAGGAGTTCTACCCTTCTTTCTCTTCAAACACTTCTCATGGTAGGTTATGAGCTGTCTGGATAGCTCGAACAGGATCAGCTTGGGGCCAGCATACCTTGGTAATTTAGTGGGCTCCCCTAAGAAGTTAACTACCCTGAGATAGTTGAAGGTCGGAAACTATGTAAAAAGGGCCCCCCACTTCTCTGTTGATGCAACAATGCTCTTGTTCATTCGACTGTGAGTCATGTTGCGCCTCAAAAGGTAGATGATGCCATAAAAGAAAGCATCGTTAATTTTAGTGAAATGCGGGATGCTTTCCTCCAGTTTCAGCTCTAGGTAGTACTCATATATTCTCACCTGGGGCCAAACCCTCATCAGCTCAATGCTGGATAATCCCTTTCCGAGGCTGCAGCATAAACTACGTAGGAGTTCATGTAGAACCTCCCCATTGTGGTGAGTTGTTGGAGCTACTCGGATATGGTGCTGCTTATGATCTCTACCCACTCGAAGTGTTGATCTAGCACATTCTTGTTCATAGTTTCAAAGTACCTGAGCATCCATTTGTGAAATTAATGGGCGTTATAAATCCCAAAAAATCTGCTTAGGAATGTGATAGTATCACTTAATTCCTCAGAGAAATTTCTACAGTGAATAACTTGTGGCCATCTAGTTACCACCTTCTTGTTCTTTAAATACACTTCATTCATTAGCTACATGCACTGGTCTTCATTGTCCTCCCAAGCCTTGGTGCAGTCTTCTTGGCTTATGGCCACGAAATGCCGGTGGTGAGGAATGCCAAGCATGATTTCAAAGTGTCGGGTAGTGAGGTTGATCATGACCTCTCCCTTTTCATTTTGGACACACCTTGTGTCTTTGTTGTAGCAGCGGGCCACTACCATCATGAATTCATTGTTCACTGCATTGACTGGGATCCCCCCAGCAAAATACAGGCCACTACCTACTAATTTGTCCATCCAAGGACTTCCTGTGACCCTCCTGGTTCTGGCCTAGAAATATTCCATGTCGATGTGACCGAGCTCAGAGTCTCTTATATCCAGGTCACATTCCGCCTAGGATCCGGGCATCCTGACCCTCTGATACTTTTACTTTATCTCTTCCTCTGTAAGCTTGGATTTACCCTTAGACTTGGTTGGTCTCTTGCTTGATGTAGACATATGAGGATCTAAACTCAATTGCTGATCTGCAAGAAGAAGAAGTGAAACCCAATGCAAAAAAGCCATGTCAATTGTTAGATCTCCCATTAGAGCATTGACAGAAGGAAGAGTTAGCAATTTTAAGGCCTCTGGGTGCAGGGCGCAAGGACACTACAGGATGCAGGGTTAATAATATGGCACACAGAAGAAGGGTGTTACAAAGAACAACCTAGTGCTAAAGGGCGCAGGGCGCAAGGATGCTGCACATGAAATTTTTGTTATTGTAAGTAGAAGTGTGCCTGCGTGCCATTCATATGTGTTTTATACTGGGCGTAGATAATTTTCATGTTGCACGGGGACAGGATGCACCAATGGTGCATATATTTTTCATGTTACATGGAAATTTGGTGCACCGAAGGGCGCAGGTTTAATGTGTGTAACATAGGCTTTATGTGCACAAAAGGGGAACTTGGCACAGTCATGGGGAAGGCTTGCATGACATTTGTGTTGCTGTAAGAGGGGATGCGCCTACGCTGTTTACTTAGTTTTATACTTAGTGCAAGTAATGCTGGTGTTGCATGGGAGCAGGGTGTGCCAATGGCACAAATTATTTTCATGCAACACAAAATTTTGGTGCGCCAAAGGACGCAAGGTTATTGGGTGTTGCAAGCAAGAAAAGTGTGCCTTCTGGGTGCAACTGTATTTTATGCAGCAGGAATGGTGAATGCGCCAAGAGGAAAATGCAGTCTAATACGAACTTCCAAGTTTTCTTTCTTTCCCTGATGGGTTTGCATGTGTTGTAAGACTTTTTCTTCAGGGATTCAGAGGGTGAAGGGGGGTCAGAGAAGAGATCCAAGTTGGTTTTTTTGAGGCAGAGCCCTATTTTACAGCAGATCTAGAAAGAGGGGGAAGAGCTTGGGAGGAAAAAACAATAGGAGGGGTTTATGGGTTGCTTATATTCATTCATCCCTCCTTCAACAACCAACAAAACTAAAATACAAGAGTAACAAGGACCACTTACCTGAAATATATAGAATGTGAGAGACAAAGTGGGGTCCACGAATGTGACACGAGGACGACAGGAGTGCTGACAGGTGCAGAGGAATAAAGCTATCACATGTTTTCATTTGGTGAAAGTGACACGGTGGATGTGCCTATATATAGGCAAAGGTGCAATAAATGCGCCAACCACTTTTTCAAGAGGCGCACCAAAACATGTGTTGACACGTAAAATAGTGCGCCCTTTGGCGCAGATAAATGCGTGTCAACACAGAGATACTTGCGCCTTTGGCGCAAGTTTACGACTGTCAACATCCTATTCCTTGCGCCCTTTGGCACACCAAAATACGGCACAAAAATTGATGTGTCAACATGAAGGCGCATGCGCCTTGGCACACGCAAGAATGGCACATCACGGGAAGGTGCACCAAAACATGTGTCGACACTTTAAAGGGTGTGCCAAAGGAAATGAAGGGGGCATATATTTACTCTGTGTAACATAGATAAAAGGTGCACCCAACCAAAAAGGGATCAAAATGGCTAAGTTCGGAGAACTAGATTTCCCGGAATAGGGATTTTGCAACGTTCTGAATGCAGAGGGGTCCCTGATGAGGGATCAGGACAAGAATTTGGTATGGTTACCTATAAAATTTCCCTCGTCAATTTTACAGGATACAGCTGACTCTTTTTGGGGACTATCTTTGAGTGAAAATCAAGGGTAGAGAACCCCAGATCAACATGTGCCTATCCATTGGGTAACACGGTCAAAAACAAGGGTGAGGATGAAAGTAAACACACGATGAAAGCAAACACACAACAAAATCAAACTGTACAAAGAAGAGGGCAAGCTCTACTTCATAAATATTTTGAGGTGCTTCCCGCTATAGGGAAGCAGGAGTTCAGTTCCATCCAAATACGAGAGATAGAAGCTATTTTCTCCATTGAGTTGTCTAATCTTGAAAGGCCCTCTCCATAGAGAATCAAATTTCCCATGCATGCCCTTTGGCTCTCTTCGTTTGTCCCACAGAAGGACGAGATCTCCCACTTGGAAATCTCTTTGCTTAGCCCTTCTATTGAATAGTCTCTTGACCTAATTCTGATGTTCATTGATCCTGTCGACCACTCTTACTCTCTTTTCTTCAAGTTCTGCTAGATACATGATCCTCTTTTCAAGGGAATTTTGGAAAGTCTCATCTTCGATTACTCGTGCCAAGCATAGAGCAGGAAGTTCTGCAGAAATGGGAAGCTCAGAGATCAGTCCCATATAACACTTGAAAAGGTGACATGTCGAGAGACCTCTTGGGAGTAATGCGGTCCACCCACAAAGCATCATATAATGACTTGTGCCACATTCACTGATTCTCATCAACTAGCTTCCGTATGATGGTCACTAATTTTTTATTACTGGATTCTTTCTGACCATTTCCCTAGGGGTAATAATCGAGGCGTGAGCCAAGGTTATCCCGTATTCATAGCAAAAACTAATAACTTCCCATGAAGAGAAGTTGGAAGCATTATCAGCAACAATCTTGTTTGGAACGCCAAACCTGACAATGATATTTTCTTTGATGAAACTACAAACAACCTCGGAAGTGGCATGCTTGATGGTATGGCCTCTACCCATTTGGTGAAGTAATCTATTGTTGTCAGGACATAACTATGTCCTAGCACTCGATTGGGGATTGAGTGCACCAATAAAATCGATTCCCCACTGCTTGAATGGTTCATCAATGATGACCGGCCTGAGGGGAAAAGCAGCCAATTTTGGCTTACCAACAAATTGCTGGCAAGGCTCACACTTTGCTACCCAAGCGGCTATATCCTGAAATAGCATTGGCCAGTAGTACCTGGCCCGGATGATCTTGTGTGCTATAATAGAAGAGGAGAAGTGACCACCATAGGCCGAATCATGAAAAATCTCAAGTAACTTTATCTGTTGTGGTTTGTCAACACATCGCAAGAAGATGCCATCAATCCCACATTTGTACAAACCGTCATCCCAGATGACATATCTGGCTGCTCTGAGATTTATAGCACATTTCTCCTTTGAAGTTAGATGAGATAGACACTCACCATAAGTGAGAAAGAAAGCGATATCAGAATACCATTCGTCATTGGTCGCGACAAATAGAACCATGGGTAGTGAATCGGCTTTCTCCAGCTGGCTTTGTGCTCCATCGGCGCAATCATCTTTTCCGTCAGGGTCTTCTGAACCTTGGTTTTCAGCCATGAGCTGACATAGGCCCTTACCCCTTACTAGCTTGGTTGGTTTTATATCTAGATCATACTCTTGGAATTTTGCGATCTAATTCCCTCGCAAACTCCCTAAATCCTGTTGAGTTAGGATTGACTTGACTGCTGTGTTAGGGACCAGTACCATTGTGTGAGAATTTAGAATGTAATACCTGAAGTTCTTGACTGCTTTGACAATGGTGAAGGCATGCTTTTCCAACTGAGTCATCTTTAATTCATGAGGCTTGAGGGGAGAGCTCATGAACGCAATTGGGGATTCAACATCTTCAGAATTCTTTTGCATTAAGATGGTTGACACTATATGCTCAGATGCATAACTATACATGATAAAATCCCTGGAGAAATTAGGACATACCAGGACTGGTGCATGGGTGATGGAGGCTTTTATCTCTTTGAATGACTTCTTCCCCTCTTCACTCCATCGGAAAGCTGGTGATCCTTTCATCATATTCGATATGTGGCGAGTCTTTTCAGCAAAGTCGGGAATAAAATGCCTAAGAAAATTCACTTTTCTGAAGGAGTGAACGCCAGTTTTTCTTGTAGGTAAAGTAAGGCTTTGAATAGCCTGAACTCTTTCGGAATCTATTTTCATCCCTTCCTTGCTTACAACATGTCCTAGTAACTTTCCTTCTGTGACTCTGAAAATAGGCTTTTTCAGATTCAGGGAGATCCTGTGCTCTCGGCATCTAGTCAATACTTGCTCCAAATGATCATAATGATCATTTTACTACTTGGAGAACATAGTTAAGTCATCCAAGTAAACTACGATGACCTTCCCCATCATACCTTTGAACGCAAAGTCCATGGCCCCCATTGAAAAGTGGCACCAGCATTGGTCAGACCAAAAGGCATCCTGCTATAAGCGAATGTACCCCAAGGGGTAGTGAATGTTGTTTTGAATTGGTCTTGGTGAGACTTCAATCTGATTGTAGCCTGAAAAACCATCAAGCATGGACAACATTTCTGATCTAGTTACTACTTGTAGAACCTGATCCATTATGGGAAGTGGGTAGTTGTCCTTCAAGGATGCTTGATTCAGGTTGTGAAAATCTACACAGATGCGTATCTCACCATTCTTCTTACGTACTGGCACAATGTTTTCCACCCAGGTACTGTGATGGATAGGAAAAATGATCCGTGCGTCCAACATTTTCTAAATTTCATCTTGGATAGTACCTGAGATCTTAGGATTGTAGTGTCTCTACTTCTGGCGAAAGGGTTTGACATCCTCTTTCAACGGGATGTCATGTTGGACGTCCTTTGGCTTGAAAGACTTTAGATCGGCATAGGACCATGCCAATACATCCATGTATTTCTTCAGCAACTTGACGAATTTCCGCTTCTCTTCGGGTGTGCAACATTTTCCAATGTTTACAAACTATGGATGTTCAACCGAACCTAAATTGACCGGTTCAGTTTCTAGGGAGGAGCTAGGATCATCTTGCCTTTTCTTTTTACAAAATGATCATGTCTGTCGAACAACCATTCTATGGAAACTAGGCCTTTCGGGATTTTATTTCCTTTGAGTTGACATATGTTGTCATTTCCTTCAGATTCCCCATTCTGATCAGTAACAGACTCATGGCATGTGGAAGTAGATCCTTCAAAATGAAGCTCACTAAAATTCTCTACCTTTTCCAGAAAGGCAATAAGTTGATTGTCATCGTTGAATACCTACCAGTGCTGAGAATTATCCGGCACGCTTGGGCTGGAAAACCACCTCAATGGTGTATTTGTCTGTTTTCAAACCCGGGTGAGGGAGCATGAGGGACGCTGAAATGGCCAATGAATCGGCCATGTCATTCTGAGCTCTCGGGATGGCTTTTATTGAAAAAGTGTCAAACTCTTCAATACTATCCCATACCGCATTGCGGTAATGTCTGAGCCTTTCATTCTTCACTTGGTATATCCTTTTAACTTGATTTATGACCAGCTCTGCATCACCCTGTACTTTTAGATTTTTGATTCCTCTTTCCTTTCGGCTTGCATGCTAAGTAGCAAAGATTCATACTCAGTAGTATTATTCATGTTGAAAAATTGCAACTTGAAAGAGAGAGGAATAATCTCCTCTTTGGGAGATATTAGTACAGCTCCAGTGCCACACCCACTAGTCACGCACTGCCATCAAACTGTAAAGTACAGATCTTGTTAAGATCTTCTACTTGGACAAGGACATCCACCTTGTCAGACTCAGTGGACAAGAAATAGTTTCCCATCCCTAATGATTCGAAGAGAATTTGGGCTTTGGGGTCATCGGAGTTAGTAACCAGGTACTTCTTTTGTGATTCTGGCTCCAACATTTACATTATGCCTTTGACTGGGATTCTGGCCTTAGACAAATCCATATGAATCTCCCCACCAACCTTGCTACAAAAGCTCCTTCCTAGCAGAATTCCATAGGCTGTTGGAATATCGGCAACGAGAACGGTCATCTTTACTCTTTTTTCTGGGAACACTGCAAATGCAAATTTCACATCTTTGATCTGACCAATCAATGAAACCTGTTTGGTTTCCAAAGAATAACATCTGCCAAAAGGCTTGGTAACAGTGAGGCCCAGGGCATGGGCTACTTTTGCTGGGATGACATTATCGGAAGCTCCAGAATCAATTATATAGTTGCTCAACTTGTGACCATTGATTAGGAGGGAGAGATAGAAAGGTTCTATTTTACATAATGCAGAAGTCGAGGCAACATTTATGTCAGATGGAGGAGGAGTAGAAAGGATTCCTTTTGGGAAAACCTAAGTAGTTATGACAGCTTGGCTTTAGATGTATTCGATCAACCTTACAAGTTGCTTAGGATTTGACTGAAGCTATTCAGCTTCAGACATCTGGATTTTGGTCTTTTTAACATGATCAATTATGTCAAATGCGGCCAAGGGCTACGCGGATGAAGGAATGAGTCCCTCACTTTGCGATGATAGGGTAGGATTGCTGGTCTTGATAGGAATATGAGAGGGCTGACTCGGAGGGGAGATAGGAGAAAAAGATTTCTTCAAAAAAGACTTAATAACAGGTTGAGCAAGAAGGGGACTACCTCTTTTAGCGATGGTTGGAGGCGTGTTTGACACGGCCTTTTCTTTCTGCGTCTTGGTAGCAACTTCTACTTCCTTTCCTTGCGAATGGGTGAAAAAAACATATGGCTGTCTGCTTCCATATCCTTGGGTACCCTCTTCCTCATCATATTCCTCTTCATCAAATTCCATGTAATTGATAGTAGAGTCACCAATTGGTTCACTGACATCTTGATCATCTTCACCTAGTGATGAAGGTTCTCCATAATTTTTCTCCTCTTCTTCGATTTCAGCTAAAGTATTGATCGGAGGGGCCTCAAGCACCAACCGTGGAGCAGTTGTGGATAGGTGGGGCCTTTGTGAGGAATTCTTAGAAGTGAAGTTCCTCTCGTGGGATATCCCGGTACTGAGTACTAGGAGAAGCTTGAGCTAGCTACTTTTTTAATGTGAGCAAGTCATTCGCCATCTTCTGGAATGCCGGGTTGGATGAAGTGGCGGGAGAAGGGATCAAAGCTTTAAGCTTGGATGGTTCTCTTTTTAACTCACCAGATATTAGCAAGTTGTCTTCAATCTGTATGGCAGCAGCTTGGGTGAGAACCAAAGTAGTGAATTGTTCTTGCAAGAGTAAGAAACTTACTTTTGAGCTCATGGTGTTTATGAAGAAGCACTTCTGATTTTTTGGAGTTGGAAGCATGGTAGGCGGAACCCGATTGATTAGTGAATTGAAACGGGTGATAAAATCTCGCATGGTTTCATTGACCTCTTTCTTTAAATGAGTGATCTTGGTTAGCAACGTGAACGCGCCCTCTGAAGGCTTATATCTTTCTTCAAATGCAGTTCGCAAGGTGGCCCAACTGGTAATAGATCCGGCCGGAAATTGCTGAAACCATTCCGCAGCGGGTCCTTACAAGGTCTCCAGGAAAAGGTGAACTAAAACATCTTCATGAGTCACATCCAGGATACTGCATGACATGATGAATGTAGATATATGTGAATCTATGCTTTGGTTTCCGCTCCCATCAAATCTTGGGAAATTCTTTCGGTTTCCATGTGGGAGCGTGTGAACGGGATGTGGCAAAGCTAGAGGGCCCATAGCATTTCCCCATGGTACTGCCATCTGAACAACTGGAAAAAGGACGCATGCTGGGAGGATGGTCCCACTGAGTAGCAAAGCATTACAAAGTGATGTGGATGCTCCTTGTGAGAGATGCTTCCTTCGTGGAGGTGAGACACTCTGGATGACTGGTCAGCTGATCTCAGGAACGAGAAGCGTGTTGGTGTAACATTGAAGTTGTGCTTCTGAAGTAGATCAAAAGTAGGATCAATTTCTCCATGAGCTCTCTTGCTACGATTAAATGGTTCATCCGCCAGTGTACCTTCCAGATCTGCAATATTTTGGGGCAAATCTTGAAAACTCTTTTTGGTTGTACTTGCTGATTTTCTGATCTTTCTGACAAAAATCAGCAGCATGTACCTTTTCTAAATATTTAATTTTATCCTTCTTTTGAAAACCGATTGCAGTTTAATGTCTAATTAACAAGGATAAAATGATGGTAAAACTTAGTAAGCTGATTTTCAGGTCTAGAGTTGACTTTTCAAAGAGTTTGAAAATTTTGGTAAACTGTTAGAAACTTAGATCTATGGAAAAATACGGACTTTTGTAAAAACTCAGTGAACTAAAGATCTCTGTCTAGTCCAGATCTATGGATCTCCAAAGAAAATTTTCAGTTTGGAGCATTTTTGCAAAAAAATTGGATTTTAGACAAAAAGTTAAAATTTGTAAACGGGTAATGATTTTTGACTTTTTCTTGATTTTCAAACACACCACTACCGTAGAATTGTTAGATCTACTTTATCCCCAGTGGAGTCACCAAAAATTGTTGGTCCAAAAATATGTCGAGTGGACAAATATATGGATAGACGAGCCAATAGTGTGCGGGGCATAGCCCCTCTTTGACTCAGCAAAGTGAAACTGGTTTATTGCTATTCTACCAGCAGGAATCTATGCAAGTGTCACAATATTTTGCCTTTGGGGATTGGGATCTCATCCCAGTAGAGGTACTTCCAACTGTAAGAAGAAGGGGAAGAAGAGGGGTGAGGTGATAGGAAAGATCTGAAGGGAGAAAAGAAATGAATTCCAAAGCAGAAAGGTCAGAGGGTCTATGTTTTAGGCTGGTAGTAAACAGAGCCGAACTTACTCACATAGATGAACAAAGTAATACTGATGAATAAATGAAAATAAGTAGATTCAATAGAACAAACATACAGATCTAATCTAAGAAAGCTCTTATGTATAACACAGGTATTCAATACAAGTCTAAATATTGTATTAATATTTCCTTTTGTTACAAAAAGCTCAAAGTCTTTTCTTTTTACTTCTATTTTTCATCTGAAAAGTATCCATCCCGAATACAACAAGTATTCAAGTATTTATAGAAGAAGAGAAGGAAAGAAGGCAAAAGAAAACCAACCACTAATTACAAAATATCTACAAAATATCTAAAAGTCAACTGTTGACTTTTGGCAACTTGGTGGATGACATCATCCCATGGTGCAACATGGATGATGTCATCATTTGTGCCAACATACTCTTAGATATTTACAAAAAGAAGATCGAGAGGAAGGAGACTATTCGTCATCGTCATCTCACGGCTGAAAGGGAGTGTCTTGCTTCTACTGTTGCTCGGGAGAAGTGATGTTAAACTGGGCCCGATATTCCATGAACTTGCTGATCATGGGCTGAAGTTGATCTTGAGCAGGATCCTTGTGGTGATCACTGATAACTTTGCAAGTTTCACGTTCATCCACGAGCCTTTCTAGGAGCTTGGAATATTCATTTCCCACCTCTATCAGGTACCCTATAAAGTCACGATAGGCCAGAAGGTTGTTGATGCATTCGGTGTCGAAAGTGGCTTCTGGCCCTAACCCTTGCGAGACGATCTCCTTAAAGATCCGAATAGTTTGGTCTACCTTCCTCAGGGTGAAAGAAGGAGTGAGCAAGCCTAGGGACATTCTCAGGATGATTTGCTCCATCTGGTGCATAGCCTCCAAGGCTTCCTCTTTGACTTTATCTATCTTTTCGAGGACAAACTCCAACTGATCGACCTGGTAGTCCAAAGTAGAAAGGATTTTGTTGGGCGCTCTGGGGTGATTGAAGATGCCGAACTTGACCAGATCTTCGACTGAACAGTCAAGCATTTTCTGGAAGGTCTCATGCTGTAGCCTAGCATGGTCCAACTCTTGAGATGGGTCCCGCAATCACCTGGAGTGCCTTGTTCACCTGATTGATGTTCTGATACAACTCGGTGAACTTGATGATTACTCCCTCACTTTCCTTGAGGATTTGGTCTCTCCAGGTGGATACTGCCATACCTTGCTCGCTGATTTTGGCGTATTCATTTATCTTATCCTGGCTCAGGGGCTCAGGAGTTTCGGTGGTAGTTGTAGGAGGTGCACTACCCATTTTCTGCAAGGCATGGAGAAGATGTTTATTTTGCTCCTTTAATAGCCTCTTTTCTTCCTTTTCTTCTTGGAGCTTCTTGCAAAGGGCATTGACTGCAGATAGGGCCTCTCCTGAAGGATTTTAGAAGATGTTCCCATTATGACTTGGGTCACTATATAATCTGTCGGAGATAGATCCTTTTTATCCTTTAAAGGATTGGGATATGTAATCTCCATTACTCTCTCTCCTAATGCACTCTGAGAGAAGCGGGTTATAGGATTTTTCTTCTTAGCCCCCTTTGTTGGGATGACGGAGAAGTCCATCGGTGTGATAGGAACTTTCCTCTTTTGCTGGCTCAGATGCTGGGAGATCCACGCTGGACTTATGGGAGTGGGACCAGAAGTGGAAGAGGGGGCAGCTGCAGTAGTGGAGGGAAAGTGCGTAGAGACACTTGGTGGCAGCATCGAGAGGGAGGCCGAGAAAGTGCTCATAGGGGGAGGGATACTACAGGGGAGGAAGACACGGGAAAGGAAGGGAGTTGAGAGATGAGAGAAGAAATGGTGGGGGACAGCTCTGTGAGAGAAGAGAAGATGGATGATGAGGAGGGGGAATAGTAGAAGATGGGGGAGAGGATATGACCAAAGGAATGGTTGTTTGGGTCACATGAGGAGGAGGAGGAGAAGGAGAAGGGACAAAAGGGACCTCAATGAGTTATAAAAGTGGTGACACCACGAGTGGATGTACCCGTCGAAACACCTTCCACCGCTTCTTTCTCTGGGAAGCCAAAGTTACAACTTGTTCTTGTGCAATGGAAGGAGGACTTTCAGGAGCTCCTTCTTGAGTGGTGCTTGATTCACCTTCCCTATCCTTGCCTTCGACCTTAAGAAGATGCTTTGGCACTGGCGGTGCGTTGCCCAATGGGGATGTAGTGAAATCTACCCCAAGGTAAATGAGGCCATTCATCCTACACCAGTGTTCTCATGCGCCACAGATTTTATTTGACCCTATCTTCAATGGTCTGGGGTGCTTTGGTTCTGTCGATTGCAATAAACAACCAATTTTCCCCATCCATGTCAAGATACACCTGATTAACTTCTTGATCGGTAGTTTGATAACCTTTTGGGACAATGGCTACATAGTACTGAATGATCTCTGCTAGGGCCAGGCGAGAGTGGTATTTTCTTCTAAGCTCGACCTCATGATACAGGTCGATATAAATGTCCTTGATTTGTAGAATGTGGATTGGATCGATTTTTTTCTTGGGAAAGTAATTCCTTGTATTGAAAGTGGGCCTGGCTAGGAATTTGTGCTTTAGATTTAGTAGTTCTAGCTCCGCAAACATCTCCCAGGCTTTGTGGTGAGAAAGACAAGTGTATTTTCCCACTGTAAGGGGGAAAGGAGTTCCACCCTTCTTTCTCTTCAAACACTTCTCGTGGTAGGTTATGAGCTATCTGGATAGCTCCAACAGGATCAGCTTTGGGCCAGCATACCTTGGCAATTTAGTGGGCTCCCCTAAGAAGTTAACTACCTTGAGCTAGGTGAAGGTGGGAAACTATGTAAACAAGGCCCCCCACTTCTCTGTTGCTGTGACAATGCTCTTCGTCATTCGACTGTGAGTCATGTTAGGCCTCAAAACGCAGACAATGCCATAAAAGAAAGACTCATTAATTTTAGTGAAATGTGGGATGTTGTAGTCAGTTACATTTATGGGTAGTACTCATATATTCTCACCTGGGGCCAAACCCGCATCGGCTCAATGCTGGATAATCCCTTTCCGAGTCTGCAGCATAAACTACGTAGGAGTTCATGTAGAACCTCCCCGTTATGGTGAGTTGTTGGAGCTGCTCGGATATGGTGTTGCTTATGATCTCTACCCACTCAAAGCATTGATCTAGCACATTCTTGTTCATAGTTTCAAAGTACCTAAGCATCCATTTGTGAAAGTAATGGGCATTAGAAATCCCAAACACTCTGCTTAGGAATGTGATGGTATCACTTAATTCCTCAGAGAAATTGCTACGGTGAATAACCTGTGGCCATCTGGTTACCACCTTCTTGTTCTTTAAATACACTTCATTCATTAGCTGCATGCACTAGTCTTCATTGTCCTCCCAAGCCTTGGTGCAGTCTTCTTGGCTTATGGCCACGAAATGCCGGTGGTGAGGAATGCCAAGCATGATTTTGAAGTGCCGGGTAGTGAGGTTGATCACGACTTTGCCCTTTTCATTTTGGACACACCTTGTGTCTTTGTTGTAGCAGCGGGCCACTACCATCATGAATTCATTGTTCATTGCACTGATGGGGATCCCCCCAGCAAAATGCAGGCCACTACCTACTAGTTTGTCCATCCAAGGACTTCCTGTGACCCTCCTGGTTCTAGCCCAGAAATCTTCCATGTCGATGTGACCGAGCTCAGAGTCTCTTATATCCAGGTCACATTGCCCTGGGATTCGGGCATCCTGACCCTTTGATACTTGTACTTCATCTCTTCCTCTGTAAGCTTGGCTTTACCCTTAGACTTGGTTGGTCTCTTGCTTGATGTAGACATATGTGGATCTGAACTCAATTGCTGATCTGCAAGAAGAAGAAGCAAAACCCAACGCAAGAAAATCCATGTCAGCTGTTAGATCTCCCATTAAAGCATTGATAGAAGGAAGAGTTAGCAATTTTAAGGCCTCTGGGAACAGGGCGCAAGGACACTACAGGCTGTGGGGTTAATAATATGGCACATAGAAGAAGGGTGTTACAAAGAACAACGTAGCACCAAAGGGCGCAGGGTGCAAGGATGCTGCACATGACATTTTTTTATTGTAAGCAGAAGTGCACTTGCGCCATTCATATGTGTTTTATATTGGGCACAGATAATTTTCATGTTACACGGGGATAGGATGTGCCAATGGCGCATATATTTTTCATGTTACATGGAACTTTGGTGTGCTGAAGGGCACAGGGTTGATGTGTGTAACATAGGCTTTATGTGCGCAAAAGGGGAACTTGGCACGGCGCAGGGAAGGCTTGCATGACATTTGTGCTGTTGTAAGAGGGGATGCGCTGTGTCTTTGTTTACGTGAGCTTTATACTTAGCGCAAGTAATGCTAGTGTTGCATGGGGGCAGGGTGTGCCAATGGTGTAAATATTTTTCATGCAACACAGAAGTTTGGTGTGCCAAAGGGCGCAGGGTTATTGGGTGTCACAAGTAAGAAAAGTGCACCCTGCAAGCGCAATGTATTTTATGTAGCAGAAATGGTGAATGCGCCAAGAGGAAAATGTAGTCTAATACAAACTTCCAAGTTTTCTTTCTTTCCCTAATGGGTTTGCATGTGTTGTAAGACTTTTTCTTCAAGGATTCAGAGGGTGAAGGGGGGTCAGAGAAGAGATCTAGGTTGGTTTTTTTGAGGCAGAGCCCTATTTGACAATAGATCTAGGAAGAGGGGGAAGAGCTTGGGAGGAAAAAACAATAGGAGGGGTTTATGGGCTGCTTATATTCATCTATCCCTCCTTCAACAACCAACAACAAAAACTAAAATATAAGAGTAACAAGGACCACTTACCCGAGAATATATAGAATGTGAGAGATGAAGCGGGGTCCACGAATGTGACACGAGGATGACAGGCGTGCTGATAGGTGCAGAGGAATAAAGCTATCACGTGTTTTCTGACTGGTGAAAGTGACAGGGCGGATGCACCTATATATAGGCAAAGGTGCAATAAATGTGCCAACCACTTTTTCAAGAGGCACACCAAATAATGTGTTGACATGTAAAACGGTGCACCCTTTGGTGCGAGATAAACACGTGTCAACATAGAGATACTTGCGCCTTTGGTGCAAGTTTACGAATGTCAACATCCTATTCCTTGCGCCCTTTGGCGCACCAAAATATGGTGCAACAATTGATGTGTCAACATTAAGGCACATGCACCTTGGCGCATGCAAGAATGGCACATCACGGGAAGGCGCACCAAAACATATTTCGACACTTTAAAGGGTGTGCCAAAGGAAATGAATGGGGCACTGATTTACTCTGTGCAACATAGATAAAAGGTGCGCCCAGCCAAAAAGAGATCAAAATGGATAAGTTCAGAGAACTAGATTTCTGAAAAAGGGATTTTGCAACGTTCCAAACGCAGAGGGGTCCTTGACGAGGGACCAGGACAAGAATTTGGTATGGTTACCTATAAAATTTCCCTCGTCAATTTTACAGGATAACAACTACTAAACTTGTGCTCACTAGATTTAACTTCCTTCCAGTGATAGTAACTCCTAGAATTTGGTATATGTCCTCTAAGTTAATCACCAAATCCCCTAACTCTAGGTAGTTGTAAAGTTTTTTTTTGTCTCGCATCCCAATAGCTTAGTAAGTCACCTAAATAATTCATCTCTCAGTGCGAATAATTGTGTCTTGGATATCCTTCATATCCCGACCCTGTGCAATAGATTCCTCTCATCCCGAGTCGGAGCATAAAAATCAAGGGAAACCAGTTACACTCTCTAGCTCTACTCCATCTAACATACAGTCCCTACATTCTTAAACATCAAAAAGAGCAAGTTATAACCATAACAATGCCTAATAATATCACCAAAAACATCATTAAAATAGTTAAAAACTAATTTTTTTCTATACTTAGTCAATTTTGAGAATTACCTCGTAATTACTTAACCTCCGCTCTATGCAAAGTGGCGGTTAAATAACCACCTCTCTCGCATAGGGTGGTAATTCCAGAATCTTGCCATGGTAATTCCGCATTTGTTCTAGTCTACGTAGTAGTTGTGTAACCTATGTGGAGGTTGCACAACCACCACTCGCACATAGTGGTAGTTGTGAATTCACCATGGTGGGTCTATTTGTGAAAAGTGAGCCATACTCTAGGGCCCCAAAAACTCACAAAAAGACCAATTTTGACCCTTTTGAATAAAACAAAAGCCACATCCCATGTGGCACCCCCTAGTGAACATTTTAACTATAAAATTAGCAAAAATATCCCCCTAAGTTAATTTTTTCACATTTTTCACATATTAGGGTAAAAAGAAACAAATGTAAATAACTCACATGTTCATGATGTACTTATCCTCCAACTATTTAGGTTTCCATCAGTGTCAAAGAACTATTTTTAAATTGTATTATCACTCAAAACCATCAAAGGTAATCCAGAGCTGAAATTTAATCGAGTAGGTAAGTGTAAATAATTTCTAGAAATAGTAATTTTGAGATATATAGAGCATGTTTTAAATATATTTTAAGTGTGTTTTTTTGTGGTGAAGGATCATTGTAATGGCGTAGGTATATCTCTATCCCTGCAGACATGGTAAGTTCTCTTTTCATTTTATTTTCATTTGTTTTGTCGATTATATCTCTATTTGCACTTGATTCCCATTTTCTTCTTACAGGTAGCGGGAAGCTTGGATTGGTGTAGTACGAACACATGGGCGTGTCAAGTATAATCTCTAACCTTCCTGTTTAGGAGCGCCATATGTGGACTCTACGTTTTACATCTCTTTATGGATAAAACACTTCTACGAGGTGGAAATATGTATGCACCCAATTTTTCACAGTGTAACATTTTCAAAACAATTGAAATCCCCAATGATGAAAAACTATCAATTCCAATGATGTCCAAGTCCAATTTCTCACTTGCAGCATGTCCTTGTAGCTTACTTGTTCATTTTCCATCTTTTCCTTCTTTCCTTAGTTGTTCTGCAGAAATTTTTTTAGCTTGTTTGACATAAGTTTCCTAACTGCATCAACGGTTACACAACATCCTCGGTGGTTGTGTAACTTCCAATCTTCCTTAAGTGGTGGTTCCTTGTGCTTCTACCCAAGACTTTTCTAATATGTTTTGAGTGCATGTCACCTTCTTCAAACTCACTTTTTGTACATGTTTCTTTACTATATCAGATAATCTTGAGATGTTTTAGATGCATATAAGCTTATCCTTCCCTACTTACTATTATTAATAAGTTAACTTCCCCTTATTTAAGTGATGAGGCACTTCTTTGTTGTTAATTGAGATGGACCACTTCCCCGCCAATTTTCTTTAAAAACCAAGCTTCATCCCAAAGAATTGGTTAGAGTCTGCTGATTTGGAATTGCATTGTTATGATGCTAGAATCCTACCAAGAATTAAACAAGCAAACCAATTCATTTTCCTTGTTACTCTCTTTCTCGCATTGCTACCACACTACCGTAAACCATCTAGATCTAACACTCGCCCATTCTTTCTGCAAACTTTTTGCACACTCCTCCCTGGACACATATGGATACTCATAAAAAATAATCTAAGGGGATATCAAAAATCATTTCCATCATTAGATTTTTCTCAATACAACATTGAAGGTGTCATTAAATTTCTAGAGGTTTCTTGTGTTTATTCAGATATATTTATAGTTATAATCTATTAGAGTATATTTGTTTATAAAGGTATAATTATTGTAGTAGTTATAGTAGATTTCATTTGCAAAGATGTTGTTGTGGATTTCCTCTCATCTCATCTATGGGAATTTTACTAGGAAGAATTTGGAGGTTTTTGCCATGGTGTGTTGTCTTTTCTTCATTGTTAAATTATTTATAAAGTTCACTACATTCAATATTGAGCTTTATTTTGCACATGAGAAAAGCTTATATTGAAAGCTGATTCCTTTCCTATCCCTGTGGATTTTCACGGGAAGTTAGTTTTAGAAGCTTTTGTGTCTGTGTGTTAATTTTATATTTCTTCATTTAGAAAGCTTAGGTTTTACCAGGGAATCTTTAGGGAATATTTTCTTCTGAAAAGCTTTTCATTCTTCCCATGAATTTAAGTTAGAGTTGGAAGAAGCAATATCAAGAAAATAAAAATTAGGGAAAACCTTTATTTTATTATATTAGATTAAATCCTCTGCAACAGGGAAATAACCACATCGACTATTTCATTATTTAGTTTAAATTTTTTTAGAGTAGAAACAATTTCATTTAATTAGAGGAAGTTGTATTGTCTATGCACATTTTATTTATTTTCCAATAAACACAAAATTCTAAAAACATTAGATTATATTTGTTAGTTATTTTATTTGTTTTATTCCCTTTTGTTTAAAATCATTGAAAAAACACAAAAAAAAAGATTAGATTTACTTTCTTTATTTAATTAATTAGATTTCATTTGTTAGATTAACTAGTTGCACGTAGATTTAATTAGATTCAAGGAGAGTAATCAAATTGATTTAATTTAAATTTTCTTGCTTTTATTTGTTAATTTAGGCACATAGAGTTAATTAGATGAAAATTAACACAACTCCCTACATTTCTTTAGTTGGCCTAAGTTACCGAAATTTGAGCTTTCCTCTTTTAGATTCTTTGTGTGTTTGTTTATTTCTTTAGATTGTTTGTTTGTACATCCACATGACCATCTAAGGCCCTAAGAAACCCATAGAACTAGTGTGCAACCCAAGAGTACCACAACCAAACATAACTGCACAATTGAAAGACATTATTCAGGGCCTTAGACACCTCGTGTTTCAAACCACCCCAGTTCCACCCATTATTATTTCATAGTTAATGTCTTTGAATGTCAAAGCGAGATAGTGTTTACTTGTTTCGGCATTGTCATCCTATTTGTGATTAGATTTTATGATTCATAGATTTGTCCCTCCCGTATGTCTCTTTTCACACCTCCATGACCTTGTCTGGATATTTTTACACAACAGATGTAGGACAATTGACATGTATCCCACAACCCATTCAAGGAATATTTGGAAATTATAATATTGACCTAAACCTTTACGTAACCATTCTCCTTGACCATTCTGTCTCTCCCACACAAGTTAGATAGGCTTTTATTTCCTTGGATGAGCACATTCCTGTGTTGCCCGTAGTAGATATTTGTCTACCTTGATCTACCCTTTATACACTTTCACCTATTTTTAAATATTCCACCTATTTTCCCTATTTATCCATTCCATGTCCATATTTACATATCATATCAACTATCTTAGCATTACCTCGGGAGGTCAATTGTGTTCTAGAGTCACATGTTGATTCTTAGACGTACAATGATCAATTTGTTTATTTATATAGTTATGTTCATCATGTCTAAATTTTCTAAAATAGGCCCATTTGACCCTCTCTTTCTTTGGTTTAGTTTTAAAAGAGGAGGTCTTAGTGGCAGGTTTTGGATCCTTCTTTTTATCATTTTCCTAATTTTTATGTTTCTTATCATTTTATGTTTGAAGCCATCTATTTTTCCTATTTAATAATGAGTGAATGTGACTTAGAAGACTTCATAGTACCCATCTCTATGAGATAATCTTACTCCCTAGTCAAAGAGGTAGCATTATCATATACGAAGTAGTTTTCTATGTAGCTCTAAGTGAACTCCTAGTAGCATGAAAATTAAAAACAAAAACTAAGTAGTCAAGACCCAACTTGGTAAGAATAGAAATAATCAATTGTTCATCCTTTGTGTTTATCTCATATAGTTTTAATTGCGATATAAGTGATTTAAATTTAGTGAAAAAATCTTGTATAATTTCAAAGTTTCCTAGACTTAGAATATTGAACTCAGTCTCATGACTGTAGACACCTAAACTTGGTATTTATACCTTAATCACTTGTGTGTGCATACTTTTATTCATCCCCTTCATCTAGTTAAATGCCCATATAATCCCCATTAATTAATTAAGCCACATTAAGTAATTAATCATTTTAATATCTTATATGCCCAATTATATCATTCACATTAATCCTTATTATTAGTAATTAATTAATTCCTATTAATTAATTGATACCCTTCATCTTTTCATTTAGGATGCTTTTATCCTAAATTCATCCCTTTTTTTCTAAGCTTTTCTCCCATCTATTTTTATGCCCTAACTACCTTAAATTCATCCCCAAGTAACCCAATCCCACCTATATGCTTTAAATCATTCGCCCAATCCTTGAAAACATGAAAATCACACCAAAAGTATAAAAATCCTCCTATTGGGTAAAATTTCCCCAATCGGTGGCAACCCAACCTGGTCATCGTCGACCCTATAAAACTAGCTTCTTTCTTTCTATTCATCATCAGATGCATACAACTTCTTGAGGATTTCTTGCGAACTAAGCATCCTTCCCCATGCGTGAACATTCTTGAAACATTTACAGACCCTCCAAACATCATCTTAGTGTGTTTGTATCACTCATGATTATATTTTGTGAGACTTATCGGTATCTATGTGTAGCTTTATTGTGTTTTTATTGGATTATATTTGTATCGCTCGTATATAATATTTTGCAGGATCGTATCAAGTTCTAACAACACTCATAGCTTCTCTAGCAACCTTCTCCCTTAGCCTTTTTCTTGTAGGTTTTCTTTCTTATCCTTTTATCCTTGGATTTATCTAATTATGTTACATTCACAGCAAACCCTATTAGATCACCATCAACCTAGGCCTGGTTTTCCAAAAAAACTTCTTCTACTTCTATTTCAACCATTTCCTAGAGTTTTTCAGCCTTTGGTCCCTTATTGCAAACTACCCACAACACATACAGACCCTTAATATCCTTCAGTTGGCATTCAAACTTTCTAGGTCTACACATTCATCCTACAGTCCCGATCTATTTTCCCAAGTCATCATCGACCTACCTCTGTATAGTCCAAGTCATTATTGATTCGAACTAGGTAACAATCAATTCATAGTTATTGTCATCTAATTAGCTTTTAGATCAATTTATATCATCTTTCAGATTGATAATATCACTATTTTTACACACTTCTACAATTTCATTCCTTACATGACTCTTCCTAAACAAATGGGGGTTGATAATCATGAAAGGAAGCTAATCACTTCTTGAAACCACGTTGTCAGGAAATCCCTGCATATATCTATCTAATCCATCTTCGTTCTAGATTTTCGGGAATATCAAGTTGCAGTGATAATTAGCCATTTTGCACTGTATCCATCATATCATACATCTGAGGTAACATAAACCCTCCAGCATTTTTGATATTTATAGTTTCATTAGTAGCTATATCATTAACCCCTCATTAAGAATGACAAACTTTATAAAAATTCCTGACACACCCAGTGGGACCACCCTTTTGGTGATCTCCTTCTTTTCTATCTATGTTTTTCTTTCCTTTCTACTAACAATGCTACGTGATCATTCATTCTATTTCTTTCTCGTGTATGGTTTGTGGCTTGGATTACTTATCGTTGAAAAGTATAGATAAATAGGAAAAGCGTTATCCAATTATTCCCTAATTTTTCCTTATTTTATCCTTTTTGCATCATATTTTCTCATTCTTTTTGTGTCCTCATTGAATATCACACTTCATTTTGGAATTAAAAAGAACATTCTTTTTGCATCTTGTTTGCTCACATAGTCTAAATAGGGGTCCAATATTTTACATCACACATCTTATCACACACAACCTAAACTACACAAATCAAATTAACACATCAAAAAACTTCCTCTCCCGAGTAGACTGATTGGGATTTGATCACCCAACAAGAAGCTACCTTAGACACCTCCTAGCCATAACTTACCCGAAACTAGACATAGTTCACCTTCTTCTAGGTCCTTTGTTATCTATCCCCCATTTATTTTTTTCACATTCTTAATCAAAACATAAAAGGAATTTTTTTTTACTTGACTTATCTTCTTAACAAATGGAATCAAACTTCTCCTCGAGTAGTTCTCAACAATCCACCATGACCCCATCCAAACCCTTGGTTTCTTCTATACCTTCTTCCAGTCCCATCTATGACTACCTTCATTGTATACCCTCTACTTCCCGACCACACTGAGTGGTGGATTCCACTCCTTCCTCTTCATATCCCATCATCCCTGCTTCATCTGATATCACCATGCCTAGTTGGTCTATTGACCTTTCTATCTCTCCCACATTAGATCTCCTTGTTAACCCCTACCATCTTCTAATAATATTATTTCTCATCATCATATCTCCTTAATCAATCCAATCTTCACCACCGATATCTTCAGACAATCATTCCCAATCCACCACCAACAAACTCATCCTCACCTCCTACATCATATCAATTCAACCCATTTTCAATCAACACCATACATCAGACATCTTCCCCCACATCTATTTTACCATCTTCATCATCTACCCCTACCTTAGATATTTTTCCTACCGCCCATTCAAGGCATATCCTCACATCCACTATACCCACAATCCCATTACCTACCACATTAATCTCCAGTTCTTCTCTTTCATCTACAACTAGTCCTACTCTTACCACATCCGTACTAGCCTTGACTATACCTGTCTATTTATCCACACCTATCATGCCTGAGACGATTGTTTATATCTCTCCCACACACACCGCCATTAAAACTATCTCTTCATATCCAAAAATCCATCCAAATATACCATAACATCACTATCACATATTTATTTACCCATTCCCACGTCATCCAGTCCTTCAACATTTACCATTCCTACATCTACATCAACAATGAGTCTTGGGACATCTAATATGAACACAAAAGGCATTCACACTTCTCCCACACAACCCCTCATTTTTATACTAATTTATCCACCATCTATATCATCCCCCTCTCATATTGAAATTATTAACCACATAATCTAAACATCCCTTTCTATCTCCATATCCACATATATTCTTTACAATGATTCCACACCGAAATCTACTCAATCCACTACATCAAAACTTGTTCCCCCATCCATATATCTTCCACCTTTTCCCATCGTTCCATCCTTATATTCCATACCGGTTCCCCTTTTTGTGCTTCTTCCCACACCTACTACGTCAACTATTGTGACCAATTCCCCATTATCTCATTCTTCTTCTACACCATGTACATCATTTAAACAATATTGGAGAACACTTCAACTTGAAACTATAATAGGTGATCCTCCCATCTCATCCACATGACCAAAAATTCCCACATTAAACCAATCCCCATCCTCCTTGGAACAAATCATACAAAAATTACTTCCTCCATCAGCCACAACCCTTTCTTCGGATCCGCCAATTGAAATCATTATCATCCCTGCCAAGGGCACTCTTCAATAATGCAAATCCAAAAACCTTAGAATCCTTCCACAATGATTTCTTGAGCATCCTTGTAAGAGGATTTAAATTCATCCTATCAAGACTAGATCTACATCCTCCATCCTAGGCCTGCATCCCTCTTAAGTATAAATCAATCCTCGATCGTGACTAATCAACCAATCCAAATCTTAATAGTTTGATTCCCTCCTAAGACTAGCACCCTCATCAAAAACATCTCCACTTGCCCAAACATCTAGGCCTAAATCATCCACCACTATGTCTTCTTCTAGATCACCTATACCTTGACCCAATCCACCTTAACCTTCACCATCTTACAAAACATTCTTTGGTGCCTACAATGAATCATATGCAGAGGTCCTCCAAGATCTACTTTATAATTCTATGATCACACTCCCACCGATCAGGGCCTTCAACCTGAACCTTCCAAATCCCTCTTGGTTTGATCCCTATTGCATTTTTTCCTATCATCACACTTTGGGCCATGAAAATGAACATTTTAAGGCCCTTAGACTATCTTCCATGATATTATTGAGTGAGAGGACCTCCTTGATGAGTCCCCTTCTCCATCTACTACTTCATCCATATCCCATCCAATCCCTTTTACCACATCTCCATCCACCCACCTTTTGGGTATCTTCACCCATCTACATCATCTTTTAACACTCTTCTTGACGAGGGTCCTCCCTATTTCATCAATACTATTCATCTTGATACACCATCCTCATGAAATCAATATCATTTGACATTCACTATTTTATCCACATAGCTTTCACTGAGGGAGCATCTCCCCCTATTATTTATCTTTTAGCATCCTTTTTCTCATCTCCATCAATTCATCCTCCCGTGCTAGGGGGACTTATTTCTAGGAATTTTTTGTTCAAAGATTAGTTCATGTCCATATTTGACATTGTCTTATCTTATCCATCATGGTTCATCTAATCATACTTTAACCTTCTCTTCATACGACCACTTTTGTGGCCATATCTGTGATTCCCTTTAGAAGAACAATGGATTTTTCTAGAATCTCCCATATAAGGTACATGTTTCATAATTTTCTCTCATCTCATCTGGTTCTTTTTTATCTTGTCTCTCTAGGGGGACCATTTATTCATCTTAAATGCATACCTTTTGTTCCATTAATAGACAACACTTGCTCTTATTTTTTTCTTGTTCATCTCACCATGTCTCTCCAACAAGATGTTAATGTTAGTAGTCTCGTAACTTTATCAAAGTGTCTTGACTCTAGAAAGGATACAATACAGAAAATTTTCCCCTAACTTGATTGGACCATACATTATTACACAAAAGTATGGGTCTAGTGCCTATCATCTGGCTTCCCTTGATGATAAACCAGAAGTGGAACCACTTAACACATTGCACTTGTGAACATTCTATTGTTAGAACATTTACCAATATTCCCTTAGTCATGTCTTAGATCATTCCTCCATCTGAGCCTCTTCCATGTCTCATTGTGATGATTTATAATTATGTGGTCTTCCATCACTTTCTCGATGTGACCTTAAATATGGGTACCACAGCTCTTCCCATAACATATTTCTTATGGATAGGTTCTCTCCTTTGGTAAGAATTCCATGATCATCACATCCATAACCTTCTTATTCACCTATTAGAACCATGTAAAAGTTCCAGGGGTGTCTCTTGTACATTATTTATCCCCTACTAAGTGGCCTACTTATATATTCCTAGATCTCCCCCATATAAATTCAAAATTCATAGATTTTTTTTATCAAAAATAAAAGTTATGAAAAACATAATGATCCCTCGAAGGACAGTTGCTCATGAAAAAAAATCATGTAAATCAAATTCAAATTCAGAAGCAAATTAAAGGAAATAGAATGATCCCTCCAAGGACAACTATCATGTATTATTCTTGCCATCCACATATTTTGTATAAATTAGACCATACCCTCAAAGGATGGATACTCCTTACGGAATTTGAAGGCTTCCTGCATTGATCAACCTTCCATTTTAGCATCCTGAGAAAGCTTCCCACATTGATAATATTTCTTCTAGTAGAATTCACACATTGATTAGTTTTCTCTTTCCCCTTCCTAGACACTGGGGCATAGTTTAGCAAATACCACTTTTAAAGAACTCTCTTCCCTTGTACAAGTACATCTCAAATTCCTTTTTCATGTTGACATTAGGGTCTTCTCATCCATTTTTTCTTATGATCCTTGAAATGACTAACTATAATTTTTAATCTACTAGCATTAACTTTGGTCGCATGTGCCTTGCGTCACCTGGATGCCCATTTTGTTTACCCCCAATTTATTTGGAGGCATCTTTTCCTCATATTTTCCTTGTTACATCATGGTGTTTTTCACACCTATAGGTCACCACTATTCCAAGTCTTTTTTATCCTAATCCTATCAAATTTGTATTTTAGCACATCTTTCCTCACCTTAATCACCTATATACTATCTATCTATCATGCAACATATTTGTTCTTACATCCTTCATTAATCACATTCATTCTTAATTTGTTTTCATCACATCTTACCCATATACATTCTAATCATCATGATAAAATTTAAACAATAAAATGTATCCCTAATCCTCATCACACATTTATATCACCATTTTATCCATACACATGCACATACAAGATAACAATCTAATCATACATCTATTTCACCATCATCATCAAATATAAAACAAACATATAATCTAAAATCACCATCACCTATAATCTAAAATCCATCATCGTCACATTTAATTAAATCCATCACATCACATAATGAACACACAATAATCCATGATAAAAGCATATATCATATATCAAAAATATATCAATACATCATGGCCCTCTAAGGGGATCCCTCAAAGCAAAGATGCTATCAAAATCGATGAAGTGAATGTCTAAGGCTCTCAAGTCCTCTCCCTCTGGGGAAAGTAAAACATATGATCCCTGCGCATATCTACCACCCTTGTGGCCTCCCTATACTTATTGTGGTTATGCCACACTCGTTGTGATCCTAGATTACACAGATCCTCTTTTTTGTAATCCTCTATAGGTTCTCCCAATATCGCAGTGTCTTCGGTAGCTTCTGGAACAAGATCCCCTTATAATATATAGCCTCTTTGGCTAGTACCCTGTATCTATCCATAGAAATCATGTTGGGAGGTGCTACCTATCCTGACCCTTTTGGAGCTTCTTAGGAACTACTCGCTTTGACTCTATCACCCAAATTATTAGTCAAATCACTAAAATGGGCCATGTAGGCCTCCCTTATCCATTGGTAGCAGTCTTTCTCTTGAGTATATTGGTTCCCATCCTAAATGAATACATCCCATTTTTATAGAGAAGTGTCTCTCTCTACCCTCATCTTCTCTAAATCGACATGCAACCGTGCCACCTCTATAGACTCTCTTGATCCACCATCTCCACCTACTCCAAGAGCCCCCTCAACATCAATCTACATCTCCTCTATCTCCTCCTCATCATCTCCTCTTTCCACAACCACCCTAGCTACTCGGATGGTATTCATCCAATTGATAAAGCTGACCTTGACTCCTACATCGTTATCCTCATCCCATGGTGCAACCTCATCCTCCAAAGGATCCTTCATGACAGGTCTCGAAAACTCCCTATCTATATCCTCTCATCTATATAAAGTAAGATCCTAGGGCACTATGTAGATGACTCCAAAGTGTCACATCACCCTATCAAACTGAACAAAATCTATCATCACAGGCCATCTCCCTTACATCCGCCTTGTCCTCCTCATCCATGTCAACTCTATGTCTACACTAGGAAGTGTAGGAAAATCCCTATATGGATGTCAACTAATAATCTCACCATATAACTCTGCAAGCCAATCTACATAACAGTGCACCCTCCTTTCACTCTTTTCATAAAAGGTATGATAATCCCTCCATCTTAGAAATCCTACCTCTAATTGAAAGTAGTCTCCTGTAACCCATGGAAGCCCTAGTGTCTGGATCATTTCTATATTCTCATATGCTCAGTATTGCAATAAGAAACCCACATCAAATCCTAACCTCATGCCTACTCTATACATGGAAATATCATGATAAACCTAAGCCAATAGAGTAGTCCTTAATGAAAACACTTTCTGGTGGTCCACAATTTCTTCCACCACACTAGCTAATGCCCATGAAAATTTATCCCCACCAGAATCTGGTAAAGCATAACATGACATGGCCATATTCATCATGTAGATCAAAGGGTTGTACACGGTACCCCAACCTCATATCTCAACTCAAATGAAAAATCCCCTGAAGAAAATATAATGTGGGGCATATTGGTTCCAAATAGTTGTGTCAACACTGCCAATCTCTCCTCGCTAGTAATGGGAATTACCTTCCCCCATGCATCGTAAATCTCAGAATCTGATACACATCCTCCAGGGTGAATTTCATTTCCCTATCCTAAACCAAAATGTCCACGTCTCATCGATGCCATCTCTCCACTAAATAAATTGTGAGCTCCACATCACATGAGATCCTCTCGATAATATATAAACCGCCAAACCCTGCTACTACCAAGTGATATGAATCATTATCTATTACATCTCCTTTAACCTACTCGTATAGAATATGTACTCTATCTCTCATATATAAGGTCTCTCTATCCTGTAATCAAAAACAAAACATGCACACAACAGGTTGACCATACAAAATCTGATCATAATCAATTAAATTTCTTTAAGAGTAAAAAATTCATCCTAATCCATTATGTTTCATCAAAAATCCAATCTAAACCCCAATTTATCCAATATAACCCTACTCGATGCCAACCCTAGTTGGATCGACATGTTTTTGGGTTGATCAATGTGCCTTAGGGATGGGTCTCCACCAACTACCCCTAACGTCATCCTTTTTTAATAAAAAATGAAAAAAAAATAAAACATTAAACTTAATTAAAAATTAGTGTGGGTTTTGTTACTCACCATCCTCTGCACCCTTTGGTGCTTCTTCGCAACTTTGGTGGCTTCAATATCTCGGTTTTCTCTTTAATCACTCTTATCTTCCTCATCAACTTTTTGTGTACAAATGACCATTTTTCAAGCCGACCACAGGCTTATATATCCACCGAATTCTAGTCACCTTCGAATCCTTTGGGTCGAGTCAATTGTACATGGTTGTCGTTGATTCCCTTTAGTAATAATCATTTTGGAAATTTTTTTCCTTTCCTTATATCCTTTCCTAGGAAACCATCTATTGTTTACCTTTAAGTCCACATTTATGGCCATAATCATTTTCCCCATGGGAATTTTTTTGATCAAACATTCAAATTATTTCTTCCCTCGAGCATACATACTCTCTAAGTCCACACTCGTGGCCATATATTTTGTTCCTTTAGAAATTTTAATCTTATTGTACTCTCAAAGTCCACCTTTCGTGGCCATAATCACTCCTCTTTTGGGAATTTATAATCCAAAACCAATCTAATCCACGCATGAAGTCCTCTTTTGAGGCCATAATCCTCATCCCCATTTTGGGCATTGCATTCATAATATCAAATCCAATCTTGTGGCCATATCTGTGCCCTTATTAGGGGTATATTTTTTATCAACTCCACCTTTGTGGTGATACCTCTCCCCACTTGGGGCATGTTTTATTTCCTTTTTTCCTTTGTTTTTCCTTCATGACCATACCTTTAGCCACTTAGGGAATATTTTATTTTTCCTTTTTTACCTTTGTGGCTATAGTTTCCCTTTGGGACATATTATTTCATCATTCATCTATTTCATTTCTCCTTCTTGAAATTTTTTCTCATGTCCTACTGGGCACCATATCATTCATACTCGTACCTTGTAGATGCATACCAATTCACTCTATTCATCCTATAAGAAGGATTTCAAGTAACCTTTCACATATAGTTGTGCATATGTTGATGAATTTCCTATGACATGTTGGTCATCTTGGATTGCATCCATACTGCAATGATCTTCACCCACTCACTGGTTTGTAGAATATTCTATCCCATCTCCATTGAGACCGTAATTTTCCTCTACCAATGTGATATTAGAGTCACCACCATTTTTTTAATTCATATTGTGATCCTTTTTTCCTAGGGCATATTGCCTTAGTAATCATTTTACCCATTTTTCTAGTTACCCACCCACCTTTTTCCTCTAACTTTTTAAATGCATCATCGATCCACCATTTGAGGGGGATCTTATCATAAATAATTTTTTCCTCATCTGAATCTCATCATTTTTGTCTCATGGTTTGTTAGCTCAAACTAATCAACAAAAAAAGGGAAAATGTAAACACCTAAATTCGGTATCTATACCTTAATCGCTTGTGTGTGCATGCATTTGATTCATCCCCTTAATCTAGTTAAATGCCCATATAATCCTAATTAATTAATTAAGACACATTAATTAATTAATCATTTTAATATCTTACATACTTAATTATCTCATCCACATTAATCTTTATTATTATTAATTAATTAATACCCTTCATCTTGTCATTTAGGATGCTTTTATCCTAAATTCATCCTTTTATTTTCTAATCTTTACTCCCTTATATTTTTATGCCCTAACTACCTTAAATTCATCCCGAATCAACCCAATCCCACCTATATGCTTTGAAGCATTCGACCAATCCTTAAAAACATGAAAATCACACCAAAAGTAGAAAAATCCTCCCATTGGGGAAAATTTCTCTGCAATCGGTGGTGACCCAACACAGTCCATCAACCCTATAAAAATAGATTCTTTTTTTCTATTGACCATCATATGCATACAAATTTAATATTTCTTACAAATTGAGCATCCTTCTCCACACATGAGAATTATTGAAACATTTACAAACCTTCCAGACATCATCTCAGTGTGCTTTCATCACTCACTATCATCTTTCACGGGACTTATCAGTATCTCTGTGCAACTTTATTGTAATTTTTATTGGATTATCTTTGTATAGATCGTATCTATTCTTTTGTAGGATCATATCAGTGCCAACAACACTCACAACTTCTTGAGAAACCTTATCCCTTATCTTTTTGATTACAGGTTGTCTTTCACATCCATTCATCCTCGAATTTATCTAATTCTATTACATTCATAGTGGACCATGTCGGATCGTCGTCGACCTAGGCCTTTTTCCAAACAGACTTCTTTTAATGCTATTTCATCCATTTCCTAGGGTGTTCTACCTTTAGTCCCTTATTGAAGACTACCCATAACACATACATACCCTTAACATCCTCTAATTGGCATTCATACTTTCTAGGTTTGCACATTCATCCTACATACCAATTCTATCTTTCAAGGTCACTATCAACCTGCCTCTGTATAGTCCAGGTCACCATCGATTCAGACTAGGTAATAGTTAATTCATAGTTATTGAAATCTAATTAGATTTTAGATCAATTTCTATCATATTTATATATTTATTAATATCATTGTTTTTACATCCTTCTTTAATTTCATTCCTTACCTCACTCTTTCTAAACAAACGGGGGTTGACATCAGTGAAAGGAATCTAATCAATTCTTGGAACCGCATTGTTGGGAAACCCTCGCATATATCTATCTAATCCATCTTCATTCCAGTTTTACAAGACTATCAAGTTGTAGTGAGAATCAATAATTTTGTGCCTATATCCATCACATCATACATCCGAGGTAACATAAACCCTCCAACATTTCTGAGTTTTCTAGTTTCTTTAGTAGCTAGTGAATTAACCCCTCATTAACAACAAGAAACTTGGTAAACATGACCCCCGATTGCATCCTTCTTCCAAAATATTCCTTCCAATATGGTCCAGAAATCATTAGGTGTGCTATTATATTATATATGAAAGATTAAATAAAGATAAATATACATATATAATAGAATGTAGGCCTCATCACATTGGTTAAACCACTTAACCTTATTTTCATATGATGTTAGTTCATTTTCAATACCCATTTGGATTCAGTGTAACTACTTACTTCTTATTAATATTTACATTTGGATTTTTCACTTATGATAGTTATATGAAGTGAGAAGTGGAACCAAGTATTTATCCATGATGCAGAAGAAGATGTGAACTTTTAAAAGAGAACACATGAAAACCCCCTAAAATTATCAGCAATAACCCCCCAATGTTGGTACTTTATAAAGTAGTATGTCTTCAATTATTGAAGGAAAAAAAATTCTGATATGGTGTGAAAACTAAAATGAAAATAACACTAATATGACGAGCTAAAAAAATAAAATACTTTAAAAAACGGTGCCTCAAATGGAGTTTCCAACAAAAATTTATGCTTCTTATAAGTTTCTTCTACTTCCAAATTTTAATTCTTGTTCATGTTCCATCACAAAAATACATCCTTTCACCTCTTACAAAGTTCAACATTGTCTTAAGCACCTTACAAAAAAATCACCTCTTTATGGGTTAATTCCTCTTTGGTAGGAAGTGACTAAGGGATAAAGCTAAGAAACATGGAGGGGTACCCGTCACCAAATTTGAAAACTTGTACAAAAATGATGTCTTATTTGGTGGGGATATTTGGACTCACTTATCATGATATTACCTCCCACTTATCAAAGGTCACTTATCAAAAGGAAATTAAAAGGTGCCTATGTTAGGTTTCCTCATAGATTTTTATGCCATGGTCATGAGTCATTGCGCTACCTCAAATTACATGCCAAACAATGTTGCCACCTCCATGAACACTCCTTTAACTTTGTAAAACATTCCATGAACATATAAATAATTCCATTTCCATGCCCAATGGTTGTTTGAATGCCTCTAATTTCATAAAATCATTATGACCACATGGTAACAATCCCCTAAATGTAGGCACAACATTTAGTACAACATGAACACAAGTACAACACCAAAAAAATGTAGGTATATTTTTTTCTTCCATAGGTAAAATAACATGTTCAAACACCTACAAAAATCTTATAAAACCTATAAAATCCCAAAAATAAGTTTTTCAAGAAAATTTCTATGGTATATAATACCACCAAATGGCCTACTGTTTTCACCATTTTTAAGGTTTGATTAGGGTTTTACAACTATAATTAAAAGAATATTGAAAGAGGAGCTACATGGGGTTGATATGACTAATTAACTTCCAACATTAACCATTTAATATGATAGTAACATATTAATACGTGCAACAAATGTATATGATACAATGGAAACTATAAAATGCATGGGATTGAGCACACTTAGTTGATTAAAATTTATTATGGGATAATTTGAATGCTAAAGTAGGGATTTTTGGCCCTAATAGTGTTTTGGAAATGAGATTGTGGGATAAATATCTCTTAGGAAAGGATTATACAATAGGTGCATGAACTTTTTTATGGTCTTCACCTTTTTGTATGGTTTTGCACGTATTCAAAACTGTGGTCTATGATTTTCTAGGTTTGTCACTATCTTAATATACTTATTTGTTTTATATCAGTCACTCTCAATGACACTAGTAGGGAATTTGAATCCTTCAAACCATAACCATGGATTCCATCATTCATAAAATAACATTAGTTGGGTTGTGGGAACCCCTATGTACCGCTAATGTAAGCACTACTCTAGAGAGGCCTCAAACCACACATCATTCTCCACCTAGCATATAATATCTATAGACATGAAATTATGCACTTAGTACTATTACACCATGCCTCTAGTATGCCATTATATGAATAATTCCTAAGAAATAAAACTAGACATTGACTACAATTGTTTTGCTTTACTTTGACATTGTTTTATCTTCCCATGCTTTCATCCTCTTCTTTTCTAGAATTATTCTTTTTATTTTGGAAATCACATAATGTATTACCCAACTCAATATTTATTTTTATATATTTATATCTATCCAAACAATAGTGCTCATTAGGGACATGAGAACCTATGCACTACTATCCCCTTTGGGTGATTTTGTATCTTTACCTTTTATTCTTATTTTTAAAATTCCACGTCAATTTTTTTAATCTTTTTTAACTTCTAGTTGTCACTTTGGGTCAGATTTTAGAGTTTTTAATGATGAAATTCAACCAAAGAAATAATATATCTAAATGAATTACTATCTATTATGAGGGGAAATGGGGACAACTAGGAATTTTGGATATTAATTTATATCTACTACTAGGGAAAATAACAACACTTGAGGACTGCATTTGGTATGCATTATTCACATAAGAATGGAAAATTTTGAAGTTCATCACATGCATTCATCTTAGGGGAAAAGTAGTTGTAGGATGTTATCTTGGTGTGACTAGAACAAGGGAAACCCAGCTTCAAGGGACTCAATTATATCACACACACACCAAAACTACATTGAGTTTGAAATGTAGTACAATACTTGATGAAAATCACACTTGGTTGACTGCTAAGGTCATTCTAACTCAAGAATATGCATATTTTATTCCATTTAATGTGTGTTTGAGCCTTTTCCATGTAGCCAGGTATTTTTTTTGGTACATGTGTGACAGGAAAATACTATTAAAAAGTAGGAGTGACATAAAGTGAAGTGAATGTGACATGATCAAACCCTAAAAAGACTAGATATAGACTCACTACCATGACACTAGCACCCAATATAAATAATAACACTTAGGGTGGTCCTAATCCCTTTTGGGTTATTCTCTGTCTATAATAATTGCATATCTCTATTCTCCAAATGAAGAAAATTCATCCTAGATCCATCCCATTCCATCTTTATTCTAGCCTAGATCCAATACATATATTCAGGAATCAACTAAGTCACTCTCATCCTCTTATTGTTTACATCACACGTATCTTTTATATTTATGATGTTTATTTGATTGATCTCAGTCCTTTGATTAAGATTATTATTTCTAAATAATTTAGTGAACTAAATGTTTGATGAAATTCTATTTTTATAAGATCCCTATAGTGTCTACATTTTGTATGTGTATGTTATAGTTCTCCTTATTCTTGCCTATTAGAATGGATATATCTATGAATGGTTTCTATAAATCACCTGAATGCATACATGCTTTAAAGAACACTATGGATAGTACTCTCATCCAATTAGATACCTCCGCTATTTATTTTAACCATTAGGTATCAAATGCCCTTACAATAAACAATGAACATATTACTTTTAAAACAACTGATATCCATTCCTAAAAATTTGTTGACAACACCGCACCTCCATTGCACATTAAGGTTCATTTTCATAATGTTATTGTTAAGTGTGTATTGGTTGATAATGGATCTAGTATTAATATATGCAACATCTCTTTTCTCCATCAAACAAGATTTTATGATGCTAATTTAACTCCATCCACTCTATGTATTCATGGATTTGATAACTCTCCTATGAGAGTATTGGGATAAATATCTCTACCCATTACTATAATAGCATGCACTCTTAATGTTTTATTTCATGTTATACTTAATAATATCAATTAAAATATTTTCTCGGTCATCACTTTGGTTATATTCTATGCATGCATTCCCTTCTACCCTTCATGTGTGATTCAAATTATTACATTGAGGATGTTTTATATGATGTTGTGGATTATGCATCACCCATTACTTTTAATTACACTATTTAACATAAGCACAAACATACTCTTGAGGAAAACTCCAGTCCTATTACCAATTATAACTCTTATAGTATTGGTAATAAATATTTTCTATGACATGGTTAATCTGGATCAATACTTAGAAAAAATGGCCAAGGTATTACTAATCATATTTATTTTCCTAATAAATTTTATAAATTTGGCATAAGGTTTTATCCTCGGTCATATACGACCCTTTCTTTGGGAACACACTTTGTTCCTGCCAAATTTCTCTCTAAGGTCTACACTAATTCACATACACATTCACTTCAATTATTTCATCCACACTTCATTAAATATACTAACTCTCTTGACATACCCCTCTTACATGAATTTCATAACAATGATTCCCTCAAAGATTACATTTAATCCTATGAAATATCCCTACACATCATCATAATAAGATGTTTCCCCACTCCTTGTATGTTACTGCATATTGTCGTGAGAGTGATCTTGCTAGTGCAAATACCAATACTCTTGATACTATACCCACATAACCATATATTTAGGACTATTCCATGATACTAAAGGATTAAAATACACCATACAACTTGGGTAGTGATGAGGATCAATGATTAGTTTTTAAGGATCCTCTCTTAGTGATCCTGAGTGAGTGATATTCAACAATTTTTGCAAGAATTCTATGATTTATTTTTTTGGCATTATTATGATATGCTTGGTATCAACCCTTCTATTTCCATGAGTAAAAATTTCTTTATGAGGTTTTTAAACGTGTGTAACCTAAAATTTGTAATATACACCCTTGAGTGGCCCTGTTAGTCAAAGAAGAGATACATTGATTATTAGACATTGAATTTATTCACATCATTGACTATCCACAATAGGTCTATAATATTATCCTTTTAATGAAATCTAATGGGAATGTTTGTTGTTTCCTAACTTTCATAATGTTAAAAAATCCTCCCCAAAGATAGCTTTCCCCTATCACTTATTACTACTATTGTGGACTTCATTAATGGTCATGACATGCTTTACTTTATGGATGGGTTTGTTAGCTATAATCAAATAAAAATCAACCCACCTGACCAAGAGAAGATTTCCTTCACCATACCATAGGGAAATGTTTTATACAATTTCATGCCCTTTGGACTTAAAAATGATTTATCTAGATACCAATGTGTTATGGCTCACATATTCCTTGAATATATTCATAAGATCATTGATGATTATGTTGATGAAATAATTGTCAAGTCAAAGAATAGTGATCATCATGTTCAAAATATTTGTACAATATTTACACATTTATGGAAATATAATGTATGAATTTATCCTAAAATGTGTGTTTTAAGTGTTAATATTGGGAATTTATTAGGCAATATCATCTCCTTACGATTTATTGAGATTGATCCACAAAAATATGATCCATTCTAGATATGCCTCATAAATTTCATCAATTAATCTAATTAAAAGATAAAATTCAATTTATTTGATGATTTATAGTACAGTTAGGTGATAAAACCCAACCCTTCACATTATTTATGAAGAAGGATACTATTTTCGTTTGTTTTTTCAAGAGAAAACTCAATGGTAAAACATTACAACTTAACCATAGTGTTAAAAATTCTCTTGGAAATCCTCTCTCCGGATCAGTGTGCCCTCTGTTCCATGTGTATCCCGATCCTTGTAATTCCTCACATGTGTTTTACATAATTTTATTTTGTGTTGTAAATTTCAAAACAATATGAATAATTTCATTTAGTATAGTGCTTCTAAAGGATAATTCTTTGATAAGCCTAGAAAGGTTATTTTAATCCTTTCCAGTAAATTTTTGCATACTATGGGACAAATTTGAAGGCCTAAAGTCATTGAAAAATGTTACTGAAGAGATAACAACATATTTCAACTAGTTTATGAATATTTGGTAAGGTTGTGGAGGTTTAGGAACAAGTTGTGCAACTACAGGTTTCTAAGGTGTAAAGAGTAAGTAGTATTAATATTTGTCTCGAGCTTCAGAATATGATTCATGGAGATCTGTAAGGATTTAGAGGTGAAAAAATATATAATTGGAAATATACTTAAATTCTATAAATTATGGAATATTCACATTCTTCACAATACCCAAGCGCTTCTCAAGGCATCTCAATTTCAGGAGACTCACCTTGTGCTCCCGAATGAAAAATAAAATAAAATATATAAGGAGAAATAATAAGGTATTTAAAACCATCTAATTGATCTTGAAATGATCTTGGGATTCAAAATGATATAAAAATATTCCTAAAAAGAGTTCTTGGAGCTCTGGGAAAAGTAATTTTAAGATTCTGAGACTTAGTCATTTTCACAGTTAGATGAGTGGTGTACTTTCAAGATTCTGGGATTTAGTCATTTTCACAATTGGATGGGTGGCACATTTTTTGTCCCTAATATCCTAATGGTCCTAAATATCCCAACTAGATTAGGTCCACATTCAATTATAGGAACACAACAATGATAATAATGATAATACTAACAAATCATGGACACATAATTTGATTGATTCATTTATCAAAGGTACAAACACCTTTCTTGGATTTGAAAGATTAATATGTTTAAATCATTGGAAATTATAGATAGAGAGAGTATATAGGAACATAAGTAGATAAAATATAAAAAAGGAAACTTTTATTGCTTGATGTAGTAGTGGTAAATCTCAACAACATACAATCATTTAACAATTTATAATCCTTTGGAATGAAGAATCCATTCCAATTTATAACATTAAAAATTGTTCCTTCATCTACCCTCTAAATTAATTTTCACCTATCCCCAATAACTTGTGACCTTTCATATTCCTAGGATACAAAATTGAGTCTTTTCCTTATTAGTGACAAATTACTCTTACAATGTTAATGTTGGAGGTCACTTAAGTGAATATGGTGCAATAGAAAAAAGTACATTCTTAATGGAAAATTACGATATGAAGATAGAAGAGGGAGAGAGATAAAAGGGGTTGAATAATCTAATGAAAGTGAATATTTTTCTAATGAATAACCATCCATTCATGATCCTGGAGGGAGATTTCTTAGAATGAGATCATATCCTTTGAATTATCTAATGAACCAGACTACCACATGTGTTACTTGTTATTATTCTAGAATATAGATGTAGCGTAACACTTTGATCCATCTCTTGGGAGCATAGTTAATATATTTGTACTAATTGAACCATTTCTTATGGTATCTTTCGATGTTATATATAGATCCTCTCATATTGGCAAGGGAATCCAAAGTATTCTCGTTGAAGGAGAGAGGATCACTTGCATCCTTCTTGACTAATTCTTGGAAATAATTGATGAGTTCCTTAGATGATGAATTATCGGTGAGAGCGAGGATCCAAGCTTTTAAATATAATTACTGACCTCATAAAAATATCAAAGTCATGTTGTTCACTAGACTCAATTTTGGATATGGAATCTTCTATCGTGTTGTATGTGGAATTTAGACTGTGGATCTGAATTAGGGACAAGTTCTTGGCAATATATGCAAACACATTCTTAATTACGAGAGTATGTGAGTCAAGGAAACTCATCTAAAACATAATTGGGAACACCTAATCCCAATGGATATTTTATTTTTCAATTTATTCCCTCATTTTATTCACTTATGAAATGGTGGTAAGAACATATTTGAATAGAGAGAGAACCTCTAGGAGAAACTCCTTTCCTTTCTCGAGGATCTTCTCAATCCATTTTTCACTAGATTTCCCTTGTATTATATGCCCTTATGCCTTCTTGATCATCTTAGGGTCAAAAATAATAATTGAGAAATATCTTCCACAGGAGGAGGAGGCACTATATTGAGCTCTAAGAAAGGTTGAATGTAGGTAGTGAGAGTTCTCACATGCTCCTCTAATTGCTCAATTGTTCATTTGTATTCTTGGTTTTGAGTGAGCATGTAGGTAGAAGATTCCTTAAATAAATGAGAATCACCTTCATGTGTAGCTTGACCCAAAGAGATGTGGGTCAACTCATAGTCCTCCTGAATCATTTCCTATGTAGGTTTTGTAACTTTTGGTTGGGAAAATTCTACACAATTATTATTAGAAATTCCACTAAAAATTTTATAAGTTACATGTGCATTCTTACCTCATTTAGTCTTTAATATCTTTGTGATGGCCCCAAAGTTAGGAATTGTAGCTTGTTATTTCATTATCGGTTAAATCACGAGTAACTCTTCAATCAATGGGAATGGGTATTTTGGAGTAGATATGATGTTAGTCATGGGAAAACTTATAGGATTCTGATGAGAGATCATATTTTTATCATTATGGGAATTTTATGCTAACAAGGAAGACATACTTGAATGTCGATGAAGGACGGGGATTCATGATCAATCAATCTCACATGGCTCAAGAGTCTCTACAGGGTCTTTGATAATTCTGAACTTCTAATGATGTTTCCTAGATTAGGTAACCTTTGTGTTCCCTTTTTCATCATTTATTTTTTAAGGTTATTGTCTAATAGCCATCAATTGAACTGAAATGAGGTTTGGTTGATTTTTTTTTTCTTTAAGGTGATATCACATTACCAAGTGTTGAATGTTTTTTTAATAAAACTACTAATTGAGTGGCATTGAATGGAATTGAGATGATTTATTTTCCTTACATACTTAGTGCTTCACATGAAGATCACCCATTTACCCTTCTTGATTCTAGAGTAATTCTTGAATGAAATCAGATTTGGGATGATCACATACCTTCATGCTCATATTCCTCCCATAGGAAAATATGATTTCATTATCCTTCACATATGATGGATTTGAGTACCTCGATAGCCTAATTAGATCACTTTGACTTACTTCTATGAGAGATGATGATAGATTCAGGAAATGATGACCCTCAACTTGCTCCATGAAATTACCATTTCAATTTTGAACATGATGACACCATTTTTCACTTCAAAATTTACTTCCTTGGCTAAGATGTCAACTAAGTGGAAACATGCCTTCAACATCTAAACACCTTTTTGATCAATTTTCTCCTTGTGGAAATAGACCTTAAATATGAATCACATGTTTTTGACCTCCAAATTACATTGATCTCATCACCAAGCACTGATTAAGTTTTTAGAAACACTCTCGAGAGGTATTCATTGTTTGGCATCCTAAGATGATTGCTATAATTGCTCACGGTGGTATTTTCTTGTTATTCCAGTTATTTGCATCAAGTTGTACCTTACAGATATCCCTTTAGAACTGATCCTTTGAGAGGTTGTGGAGGGTTTCCTTTGAGTTTTGGGATACAAAACAACATCTTGACCTTGAAATAATAGAAAAAATCAAAAAGATAAGTTGAATGGGGCTACCACAACTTTCTAAGATCAATTCTAAGACTTACTATTTTTTTGCATGTCCTATAAAGCACTACTATTTTTTAAACAAGTTTTCATTGTTCTTTTTTTCTTATGTCTCTGGTGCATTTGGATTATTGCAATTAATGAATTTTTATTAATTTAAGAAACCTTCTAATTTTAGATGCCTCTTTTCCTTAATACTGCTATTTTTAGAAAGTTTATCGAATTACCCTTTTTTATGTTTCTTACATTTCAGGATATTTTGAATGTTGAGAGTTCATCACTCTGAGAAAAATTATATTTTTAGTAACCTAATATTTAGAGCACCCATTATTTTTATAAACTAGACTTACCAATGTATGGTTACAACAAAACCATTGTCAGAAAAACAACTTGCACCTTGGTCTTCTGCTATGAATTTCAAAGTTTTTTGTTCTGGATCTATGGGAAATTGAAAAATTAGGTTTTAGAGTTTTAAATTTTAGTTTTTTAAAAAAAACTAGGGAGTTACTGAGTTTGTTTTTATAACCTTCTTAAATTTGTTTTAGAGAGGAAGGTTTTTGGAAAAGTTTCACGGTGATCAGATTCCTTTTTGGAAATGTTAGCATGTAGGCCTAATAGGTGTTTTCATTGATTCCAAACCAAATTAATGACAAATTGAATGTTGAATGATGATGTATGTGGTGCAGACATATTGGTTAAAATGTTTATAAGCTGCTATAGTGGGATTTAGTGATGCATGGTTTCTTTAGCAAGCCCATAAAAGTGCCTAGGAGGTGTTGCTTGATAGTATGAGATTATTGGAGGTTGAGGAATAATTTTGAAATTATTTATAACATATGTGTACGGTTCTTGAACCCTCATAGTAGTGGAATGGTACAAATACAAGTATATCTCTATGTTACAGGTACTCATTGAGGGTGGGAATTCTTGATTGGAGGTATGCCAAGTATGGTTTGGAGCTATATGAGCTCATGGAAGAATGAAAATAGGTATATCATTGAATATGAGGTATTTTTGATTCATTTTAGTGTTTTCTTGTTCATTTATTACATTATTTAAGTTGGTCCTAGTTGTTACAGTGAGAATATAGCATGCAAGCATAGGTAAGTCTTAGTGACTAGAGATATTGGTAATAGAATTTACATTTTGATGATTAGAGATGTTATAGAGATGATTGATGATGCTCTAAGAAAATATTTAGGTGCCCATGATGTGGATTTTGCAAGTTATGTCAGTTTATGTGAGACAGGGTCAAGAACAAATGAAAATAAAGTTTGAATTTGGACATCTGATGGTCATTGTGAATAGTGTACTTTGAATGGGAAATTTTGGATTTTAGGGAAGATTCTAAGGTGAGTAGAGAAGGTTTCAAAAAAATAACAAGGTCAGTTCAGTATCACATTTTTATGAACAAATGTTAAGAAGGTAAAGAGGTCAAAGACCCTAGTTAAACCCTAGCTAGGAGCAGTTTGCAAAAGATGAAGTATACTGACCCATTTTTTATTATAAGTGAAAATATAATGATTTCATGTTATAGAGGACTCTTCCATATTTCCAAAAAGGTATGATTGATCTTGTTACCATATGTGAGCCCCACCTAGAAATGTTAGTTTCTTAAGAGTTTCCATTTAAGGAAAAGTTCTCCAAAGAAGGTAATGGATAAATTTGCATTGTATGAAAAATGTGAATTTTTTTTAATGTCCATGGGGGTTTTAGGATAATTTCATAAGGTTTTTATGTCAAAATAGGGTGATTGGTCAAAGGATAGTTTTGGAATCTCAAATAGCAGGGTTTAGTGTTTTGTCTATAACTTGAGATACAAGTAGATTCCTAAGATGATTAAATTTATGTTGGTAAGAGGATTAAAATATATCTCTAGCGGTATATTTATTGACTCATGATGAGTTCATATAATAAGATATCCAGGGAATTATTTGAGCAAGAATGTTTTTGGCAGTTCTGGATAGGATCTATTTTGTGCACGTTTGATGTTGGTTGAAGCATGAGATGGATTGGATGATGCTTAATATCACATGGAATGTGAAATGGATAAATTTTGTATCAATGAATCAATTTTAAGGTCTTTAATTTTTTTTATAAATTGTTTTATGAACTAACCTTTGGAAATAGATTTTTTGGCAAGTTAATTTGGTGAAGGAAAAAGCGGTTTTGGTTTGAAGAGAAGGATGTTTCATGACTTATAACTTTCTTGTAAGTATTATAAAAGTTTGTAAATTTATTTTTAGTGGTCACATGGAATTTTTTGGTTGATTAAAAGTGATTTTGTGATTCTAAAGGGTGAAGGAAATAACTTTTTTAGAATTGTAAAGGGAACTGGGCCCAGTAAATGAAATAATTTGATTCACTGATATTAATTGTGACCATGTATGAATTTTGTATGATATTTTAATCATGTTTAATCATTATTGGGTCATGGAAAATTATGGTACTCATGCTAGGGAAATTTTAAGATGGGGTTTTGAGCCATTTTTGGCAAATGTAATGAGGCATTTCGATAGACAGACCTAATTGGGTCACTTGCAGTTGTGGTATTTAAAATTTTAAATGTGTTCTTGATGTATTGGTCGAACCAAATGGAGGTAAAATTTTAGGCCTAAGTTTGAAAGATGAGAAACATATAAAAATCATGTTTTGGGGGTTTTTATGTACTAGTGAAGTGAGTGCAAGGTGGAGCGACCTAGGTGGAAGTTGTTTGTAGGTATTGGAGGAATAATTTAGGCAAATTAAAGTGTGCTGTAATTTGAGAAAAATTAGACAACATGAGAGTAAGGGTTTCATGATTTTTAGAGTGATTGAAAAGATTATTTTGTGAAGATTGATCACCTAGGTTTTGAGTGAATAAGTGCGAGCTGAATTTTTGGATCTCCATCAGTTGTGGTCGAAAAAAATCAGATATCTACACATTATAAGTTGGTTGATTTGATGTTTGATCATCTTGTGGGGTTGTAACCTCTTTTTTCACTTGCAAAATCAAGGGTTGGTGCTCCTTATAGGGTTATTGCTCTACTAAACTAGGGGTTGGTGATCCTTGTGGGATTGGTGTGTCACTAAATTTTGAAACATATCAATATAAGATTGTGTTTTGGTGGATTTTCTTCCTCTTGAGTGTTTCTCACTTATATATTGTGTCTTGTGTTGATTATCTTGCTTATTGTTCTCGCACATATGATTATTTGATCTATGCACACATTAATGGATGATTGAATGTTTATGAGTATTTGTATATGAAATTTCAAAATTTGAATTTAAAGTTTTATAAGGATTGATTTACCCCAATCTCATTCCATTGTGATTCTAACAATTGGTATCAGAGCATGCCTTTTAATAGAATCTTGAAAGCTTATGAGAGATCTTCTAAAGCACAAAATGGGTAGTAATATGATATCCAAGGAATTATTTGAGCAAGAATGTTTTTGGCGATTAGGATAGGATCTATTTTGTGCACGTTTGATGTTGGTTGAAGCATGAGATGGATTGGATGATGCTTAATATCACATGGAATGTGAAATGGATACATTTTGTATCCAATGAATCAATTTTAAGGTCTTTAATTTTTTTATAAATTGTTTTATAAACTAACCTTTGGAAATAGATTTTTTGGCAGGTTAATCTGGTGAAGGAAAAAGTGGTTGTGGTTTGAAGTGAAGGATGTTTGATGACTTATAACTTTCTTGTAAGTGTTATAATTGTTTGTAAATTTATTTTTAGTGGTCACATGGAATTTTTTGGTTGATTAAAAGTGATTTTGTGATTCTAAAGAGTGAAGGAAATAACTTTTTTGAGAATTATAAAGGGAACTGGGCCCAGTAAATGAAATAATTTGATTCATTGATATTAATTATGACCACGTATGAATTTTTTATGATATTTAAATCATGTATAATCATTAATGGGTCATGAAAAATTATGGTACTCATGCTAGGGAAATTTTAAGATTGTGCCCATGGGGTTTTGAGCCATTTTTGGCAAATGTAATGAGGCATTTGGATAGATGAGACCTAATTGGGTAACTTGAAGTTGTGGTATTTAAAATTTTTAATGTTTTCTTGATGTATTGGTCGAACCAAATGGAGGGAAAATTTTAGGCCTAAGTTTGAAAGATGAGAAACATATAAAAATCATGTTTTGGGTGTTTTTATGTACTAGTGAAGTCAGGGCAAGGTGGAGCGACCTAGGTGGAAGTTGTTTGCAGGTATTGGAGGAAGAATTTAGGAAAATTAAAGTGTGTTGCAATTTGAGAAAAATTAGACAACATGAGAGTAAGGGTTTCAAGATTTTTAGAGTGATTGAAAAGCTTATTTTGTGATGATTGATCACCTAGGGTTTGAGTGAAGAAGTGGGAGCTAAAGTTTTGGATCTCCATCAGTTGTGGTAGAAAAAAATTAGAGATCTACACATTATAAGTTGGTTGATTTGATGTTTGATCATCTTGTGTGGTTGTAGCCTCTTTTACAGTTGGTGCCGCACAAAATCAAGGGTTGGTGCTCCTTATAGGGTTATTGCTCTACTAAACTAGGGGTTGGTGATCGTTGTGGGGTTGGTGTGTCACTAAATTTTGAAACGTATCAATATAAGATTATGTTTTGGTGGATTTTCTTCCTATTAAGTGTTTCTCACTTATATCTTGTGTCTTGTGTTGATTATCTTGCTTATGGTTCTCGTACATATGATTATTTGATGTATGCACACATTAATGGATGATTGAATGTTTATGAGTATTTGTATATGAAATTTCAAAATCTGAATTTAAAGTTTTATAAGGATTGATTTACCCCCAATCTCATTCCATTGTGATTCTAACAATTGGTATCGAGCATGCCTTTTTATAGAATCTTGAAAGCTTATGAGAGATCTTCTAAAGCACAAAATGGGTAGTAATATGATATCCAAGGATTTATTTGAGCAAGAATGTTTTTGGCAGTTCCAGATAGGATCTATTTTTTGCACGTTTGATGTTGGTTGAAGCATGAGATGGATTGGATGATGATTAATATCACATGGAATGTGAAATGGATACATTTTGTATCCAATGAATCAATTTTAAGGTCTTTAATTTTTTTATAAATTGTTTTATGAACTAAACTTTGGAAATAGATTTTTGGCGATTAATCTAGTGAAGGAAAAAGTGGTTGTGGTTTGAAGAGAAGGATGTTTCATGACTTATAAATTTCTTGTAAGTGTTATTAAAGTTTGTAAATTTATTTTTAGTGGTCACATGGAATTTTTGGTTGATTAAAAGTGATTTTGTGATTCTAAAGGGTGTAGGAAATAACTGTTTTGAGAATTGTAAAGGAAGGAAGCTGGGCCTAGTAAATGAAATAATTTGATTCGTTGATATTAATTGTGACCATGTATGAATTTTTATGATATTTTATTCACGTATAATCATTAATGGGTCATGAAAAATTATGGTACTCATGCTAGGAAATTTTAAGATTGTGCCCATGGGGTTTTAAGCCATTTTGGAAAATGTAATGAGGCATTTGGATAGACAGAGACCTAATTGGGTCCTTGAAGTTGTGGTATTTAAAATTTTAAATGTTTTCTTGATGTATTGGTCAAACCAAATGGAGGTAAAATTTTAGGACTAAGTTTGAAAGATGAGAAACATATAAAAATCATGTTTTGGGTGATTTTATGTACTAGTGAAGTGAGTGCAAGGTGGAGCGACCTAGGTGGAAGTTTTTGTAGGTATTGGAGGAAGAATTTAGGAAAATTAAAGTGTGTTACAAGTTGAGAAACATTATACAACACGAGAGTAATGGTTTCATGATTTTTAGAGTGATTGAAAAGCTTATTTTGTGAAGATTGATCACCTAGGGTTTGAGTGAAGAAGTGCGAGCTGAAGTTTTGGATCTCCATCAATTGTGGTAGAAAAAAATTAGAGATCTACACATTATAAGTTGGTTGATTTGATGTTTGATCATCTTGTGGGGTTGTAGCCTCTTTTTGCAGTTGGTGTTGCAAAAAATCAAGGGTTGGTGCTCCTTATAGGGTTATTGCTCTACTAAACTAGGGATTGGTGATCGTTGTGGGGTTGGTGTGTCACTAAATTTTGAAACATATCAATATAAGATTTTTTTTTTGTTGATTTTATTCCTCTTGAGTGTTTCTCACTTATATCTTGTATCTTGTGTTGATTATCTTGCTTATGGTTCTCGCACATATGATTATTTGATATATGCACACATTAATGGATGATTGAATGTTTGTGTATTTTAATATGAAATTTCAAAATATGAATTTAAAGTTTTATAAGGATTGATTTACCCCCAATCTTATTCCATTGTGATTCTAACAATTGGTATCAGAGCGTGCCTTTTTATAGAATCTTGAAAGCTTATGAGAGATCTTCTAAAGCAAAAATGGGTAGTAATATGATATCCAGGGAATTATTTTAGCAAGAATGTTTTTGGCGATTCGGATAGGATCTATTTTGTGCACGTTTGATGTTGGTTGAAGCATGAGATGGATTGGATGATGCTTAATATCACATGGAATGTGAAATGGATACATTTGTATCCAATGCATCAATTTTAAGGTCTTTAATTTTTTTATAAATTATTTTATAAACTAACCTTTGGAAATAGATTTTTGGCGGGTTAATCTGGTGAAGGAAAAAGTGGTTGTGGTCTGAAGAGAAGGATGTTTCATGACTTACAAATTTCTTGTAAGTGTTATAAAATTTTGTAAATTTATTTTTAGTGGTCACATGGAATTTTTTGGTTGATTAAAAGTTATTTTGTGATTCTAAAGGGTGAAGGAAATAATCATTTTGAGAATTATAAAGGAATCGGGTCTAGTAAATGAAATAATTTGATTCATTGATATTAATTGTGACCATGTATGAATTTTGTATGATATTTTAATCATGTATAATCATTAATGGGTCATGAAAAATTATGGTACTCATGCTAGGGAAATCTTAAGATTGTGCCCATGGGGTTTTAAGCCATTTTTGGCAAATGTAATGAGGCATTTGGATAGACAGACCTAATTGGGTCACTTGAAGTTGTGGTATTTAAAATTTTAAATGTGTTCTTGATGTATTGGTTGAACCAAATGAAGGTAAAATTTTAGGCCAATGTTTGAAAGATGAGAAACATATAAAAATCATGTTTTGGGTGTTTTTATGTACTAGTGAGGTGAGTGTAAGGTGGAGCGACCTAGGTGGAAGTTGTTTGTAGGTATTAGAGGAATAATTTAGGAAAATTAAAGTGTGTTGCAATTTGAGAAAAATTAGACAACATGAGAGTAAGGGTTTCATGATTTCTAGAGTGATTGAAAAGATTATTTTGTGAAGATTGATCACCTAGGGTTTGAGTGAAGAAGTGCGAGCTGAAGTTTTGGATCTCCATCAGTTGTGGTAGAAAAAAATCAGAGATCTACACATTATAAGCTGGTTGATTTGATGTTTGATCATCTTGTGGGGTTGTAGCCTCTTTTTGCAGTTGCTGCTACAAAAAATCAAGGGTTGGTGCTCCTTATAGGGTTATTGCTCTACCAAACTAGGGGTTGGTGATCCTTGTGGGGTTGGTGTGTTATTAAATTCTGAAACATATCAATATAAGATTTTGTTTTGGTGGATTTTATTCCTCTTGAGTGTTTCTCACTTATATCTTGTGTCTTGTGTTGATTATCTTGCTTATGGTTCTCATACATATGATTATTTGATGTGTGCACACATTAATGGATGATTGAATGTTTATGAGTATTTGTATATGAAATTTCAAAATCTGAATTTAAAGTTTTATAAGGATTGATTCACCCCCAATCTCATTCCATTGTGATTCTAACAATTGGTATCAGAGCGTGCCTTTTTATAGAATCTTGAAAGCTTATGAGAGATCTTCTAAAGCACAAAATGGGTAGTAATATGATATCCAACGAATTATTTGAGCAAGAATGTTTTTAGCAGTTTCGGATAGGATCTATTTTGTGCACGGTTGATGTTGGTTGAAGCATGAGATGGATTGGATGATGCTTAATATCACATGGAATGTGAAATGGATACATTTTGTATCCAATGAATCAATTTTAAGATCTTTAAATTTTTTTATAAATTGTTTTATGAACTAACCTTTGGAAATAGATTTTTGGTAGGTTAATCTAGTGAAGGAAAAAGTGGTTGTGGTTTGAAGAGAAGGATGTTTCATGACTTATAACTTTCTTGTAAGTGTTATAAAAGTTTGTAAATTTATTTTTAGTGGTCACATGGAATTTTTTGGTTGATTAAAAGTGATTTTGTGATTCTAAAGGGTGAAGGAAATAACTTTTTGAGAATTGTAAAGGGAAATGGGCCTAGTAAATGAAATAATTTGATTCGTTGATATTAATTGTGACCATGTATGAATTTTTTATGATATTTTAATCACGTATAATGATTAATGGGTCATGAAAAAATTATGGTACTCATGCTAGGGAAATTTTAAGATTGTGCCCATGGGGTTTTGAGCCATTTTTGGCAAATGTAATGAGGCATTTCTATAGACAGACCTAATTGGGTCACTGGAAGTTATGGTATTTAAAATTTTTAATGTTTTCTTGATGTATTGGTCAAACCAAATGGAGGTAAAATTTTAGGCCTAAGTTTGAAAGATGAGAAACATATAAAAATCATGTTTTGGGTGTTTTTATGTACTATTGAAGTGAGTGCAAGGTGGAGTGACCTAGGTGGATGTTTTTGTAGGTATTGGAGGAATAATTTAGGCAAATTAAAGTGTGTTGCAAGTTTAGAAACATTAGACAACACGAGAGTAAGGGTTTCATGATTTTTAGAGTGATTGAAAAGCTTATTTTATGAAGATTGATCACCTAGGGTTTGAGTGAAGAAGTGCGAGCTGAAGTTTTGGATCTCCATTAGTTGTGGTAGAAAAAAATTAGAGATCTACACATTATAAGTTGGTTGATTTTATGTTTGATCATCTTGTGGGGTTGTAGCCTCTTTTAACAGTTGGTGTTGTACAAAATCAAGGGTTGGTTCTCCTTATAGGGTTATTGCTCTACTAAAATAGGGGTTGGTGATCCTTGTGGGGTTGGTGTGTCACTAAATTCTGAAACATATCAATATAAGATTGTGTTTTGGTGGATTTTATTCCTCTTGAGTTTTTCTCACTTATATCTTGTATCTTGTGTTGATGATCTTGCTTATGGTTCTTGCACATATGATTATTTGATGTATGCACACATTAATGGATGATTGAATGTTTATGAGTATTTGTATATGAAATTTCAAAATCTGAATTTAAAGTTTTATAAGAATTGATTTACCCCTAATCTCATTCCATTGTGATTCTAACAATTGGTATCGAGTGTGTCTTTTTATAGAATCTTGAAAGCTTATGAGAGATCTTCTAAAGCACAAAATGGGTAGTAAGAAGAAGAATTCTTAGAAAGGAAAGAACTCCAAAGATGATTGTTGTTCTACCTTAAGTGAAGGTAAGAATTGTTTAGAAAATATTCCTAAAATTTAATCTCCCTTAGGATTGGTAACTTATGAATTTGGAGAAGGTTTTTTGAGAAGATAAAACATAGTTCAAGTATGAAAGCACATAAGGATTCAGCACGTAGACACATGGTGCATAGAAGGATGTAGAAATATAGCAGAATAGTTTGTTCCTATGACAAGTGTATACACGACTTGGAAATTTTTGTTGATCTGGGCTATTTTTGGAGATAGAGTACTAAGCACGTGATGACGTGGAAACTTGTAGTTCACATAAGGCTATTTTTGGTTTTACATCAGTTCAACCGCCATGTAGAGTCTTCATCTAATAATAGGATATATTCTTAGAGTTAACTATAGAAGATCCATTATAAGTAGTTGCATGCTTTTGTATTCCCTTGTAAAGGTGCATGGATATTATTAGCATATAGCCTATTTTTGGATAGACCGATTAATAAATAACCTAGTTAATATTACCCATTATTGGGGGTGGAAATACATTTAGTGTAGGGTAATGTTGAGCCGATAAAAGATAGTTCAAGTATGAAATCACATAATTATTGGGTGCATGAACACATGACATGTAGATGGACATTGAACTATAGCAGAAAAACACGTGCCTAGGACAAGTGTATACAAAACTTAGCCACTTTTATAGATTTGGGCTATTTTTAGAGATAGAGTGTTGAGCACACAATGATGTGGAAACTTTTAGTTCACACAAGGCTATTTTTGGTTTTGCATCACTTCAAGAGCCATGCAAAGTCTTAGTCGAATAATAGGATCTATTCTTAGAGTTAACTATAAAAATATCCATTATATGCAGTTATGTGCTTTTGTATTCCCTTTTAAAGGTGCATAGGATATTATTAGCATATAACATGTCCCAATCCATATATATATATATATATATATATATATATATATGTATGTATTTATTTGCACGAATTAGAGAGACCTGATTATTATAGAGTTATGATGCAGATTTGTCGGTGCACATGACTATGGAAATTGGATCTTGATGTATGAAGCTTCTGTGTTTTATAGTATTTAATATAATGGATCATATTGGCTGGATATTGGTGTTAGATGTGACTGAATATGGTTCTTGCATGGTAAATATTATTATGATCATTGTTTAGTCAATATTTCATATGGTTTAGATCTAGATATAGTTCATGCACTGTGGTTTACTTGATTAATTTTTATAAATATAGATATATACATATGCAATCATGCTAACATTATAGACAAGCAACTCTAAAGAGGGACCTAGTGCCCTTACATGCTTTGGTGAATGCTTAGTTCTAGCTAAGTGATGTGTTAGTATGTCTTGGGTTATTTGTAGTGAATTATACACTACATCATTGGTTCCATTATCAGGACCTCTTTCTCAGTTGTTTTTTAGGATATTACGTGATGAAGACATATCAATTGACCTTGGATAGTATTAAGGAGTACTTAGTAGATCTGGAAGAAGAGTATGCTCGTATATTTAGCACTAGACCTGATTTTAATGCATGTGCATGGGTTGAGAAAAATCTGTCCCATGCACCATATGAGACATTCTTTTCTATCTTTCCCATAGAGTTGTATAAGTGGATGGTTACTTATGCATCTAAGATGAATTATAGGTTTCACATGCTTGTTTGGATGTAGGAAGAATTACAGGCCTTGTATGATGCAGATCTAATTTGGACGCGCTATGTGGATGTTTGGTTCCATGGTGTTTTGAACAACTATATTCTTGAGTACATAGTTTTGACTTATTCTTTCCCGAGAGTTTTTGAGTTTATTTTTTTACACAAACCCATAGGATCATATTTGTGTGGTACCCCACTAGTGTTCAAGATCCTGATTGTAACCATGGATTTGGAAAAGAATATGATGGCTAACTAAACCCCACCATGATCTAGGGAAGGAGTAGGTTTGGTAAGGATGGCATACCTAACAATAGAAAGAAAGAGGGAAGAAAGGAGGATTAATTTCAATGAGGCACGCAAGAGGGTTTTAGAGAAGTAACAAGAAGTTACATAATTGATGGCATTGTGGAGAGAGATGGCTCATGAGCGATTCAAAGCTCACGAAAAGACATGGAGCCAAAGCATATGGATCTACCCCAATTGGGAAAGCATGGGAGGAAAACCTCTTCAAACTCATATGAGAGTGCGTTAGTAGAGATGACATGGGACATGAGCGTGCATCTGAATTCACTTGGCGACCTAGCCCTTGCGCTTAGTTTTCCAGTTTCTACAAAATTCAATAATCAACAACATAATGTGAGTAGTAGAGTTGCAGTAGATAGAGTTAATTTTCAGTCAAGTTTAGGAGTTAATCAGGGAGATTATTCATCTATGGTACAATCTTCATCTACTTTATTTGGAGGACTGTTGGAGGTATCTTTTCTGGCACATTTTCGGCATAGAATATAGGTGTGCAGATCCTTAACATCACATCTAGAATTAGTGTAACTTCACATATTGTGCGCGTTCAGTTTAGCAAAACCGTCAGAACATATGGAAGTGCATCTTCCGGTCCTTTACCTACTGGAGGGGATGGATTAGGAGGATCTAGTGGCTCACACTGGAGGATCTAGTGGATCTTGAGATGGTGGAAATAAATAGGAAAATGCATGTTTTGGGTTTAGTGGGAAAGGTCCATACCAACCTTATAAAATTCATATGAAGATGTCTCTCTATATTCTAGAGTATAGAGGCATAGAATAATCAGCCGAGCACATGTAAATGTGTGAGATATTGTGGTGCACAAAGAGGATTACAGCTCTAGAGAACAAGGTGAGTTGATTTGTAACTATGTTACAAGGACACGTGCACATCTGGTATAGAAAGTTTGATCCTGATCAGACTTATGTGGACTATATGGCATTGTGAGATGCTTTCTTAAAGGAATTTCATATCCTTGAGTTCAAGTAGAAAATAATAAGCATGCTTAAAAAAATTAAGTAGATCTATACTAAAAGTGTTATGAAATATGATGCTCTGATCAAGACTCTCTTGTCTAAGGTATCTTATGACATTTGCACAAGCCAACATGAAAAGTGGTTCGATGGAGAACTTATCATGCCTTTTAGGAGGGTGATTTCACACAAGACTCATACAGATCCACGTGAGGTACTTGAAGCATCCTTGCATGCCTTTGAGGCAATAGGAAGTGTGGACATAGAAGTGAGCCCATTCTTGGAATATCAAATTATAGCAATGGAAAAGTAGTTGGAGAAATTATCTATTAATTCATCACATGAGACACGTCGTAGAATTGGGTGTACAGGCTATGAAGTAGAGGGTCATACTAAGGATAGTTCCCCTCATAAATCAATGTGATCCTTATTTTTGGATTGCAAGATATGTCACTTGGTCCACAGTTTAAGCCAATGCCCATTATTGCATTGTGTGATAAGAAATAATGTGTCCAGTTACTATAATTTTTGTAGGTCCTTGACTCATGATATTAAAGATTGTAGATTGATTGATATGATCCACGATGTCATTAATATCGAGTGTATGATAGATTGGTATTACAAATAATTCCAAGGAAAAGGGTGAGCATCATGACTATGATCACAGTGAGGGACGTTCTGATGGTGGCCGTGGTAGAGGTCAAGGTTATAGAGGTGGATTTAGAGGTTGAGGTCATGGGGGCAGAAGGAGTGATTTCCCTCATGGGACTTGTTATACATGTGGATCTCTTTATCACTACAGGCGTGAATGTCCATAGAATATTATGTGTTCTTTTTGTAGAAAGAATCATAGTTATGAATAATTCCCATATTTTTATGAACACTTAAGAAAGAAACATAAACAAGAAAATAAGGGCGTAGGAATGGTTAGAGTACAACATGTTGTGGAAGACCAATGGATGCCAAAGTTAGCATTGATACTTGAGTTATTACTTGTAAATATTACTACATGCATTGAGGCTTCGTGTGCCAGGGAAGCTCTATAACAATATCCTACCCTTACTAAGGAGTAAGTACTGCATGCCAAGTATCGAGACCCTATGCATCAAAAGGAGATTTATCAAGAAACTAAAGAGGTAATTCAGAATTTATAGGGTGAGATACAATGTCTAAAGGAATAGTTGTGGAATTGAAACAAAAGAAACAAATTGAACTCAATCAGACAGATGTTGATGATTTGAAATAATATTGTAAGATGTTGAACCAATAGAATATTATTCCTTTTTTGGGGAGCTAGATGAAGGGAAAAACTCCACGCAGTGGGATTGAGCATGAGAGACAACTTCTACATGCTAATCTTGTTCTGGAAAATTTGGATTATGACAAGGATATTACTATAAATTTTGTTGTTGATGGTTGGCTTTTGAGTAACATCTTGATTGACACATGCACAAAAGTAAATGTACTCACTTTGGATGCATGGGTTCAGATGGGAAGACCTCCATTACAACCATCTTCCAATGTTTTGTTCATGGAAAACCAAACTAAGGAAATTCCCATTGGAGTTTTAAAATATGCATCCATTACTATATAGGGGCCAAGTTCACTGGGGACTTTGAGGTCTTAGCACTTGCAGAAGTAGAAAATTTTCCTGCATTATTTGGGTTCCCCTTGGTGTTATGCAAACAACATTGACCTATGCTTTAATAAGGGGTACATCAACTTTGAGAAAAAGAAGAACATGTCATCATACCTCTGATAGATGGGAAATATACACCTTATGTAGATCATTTAAGTGAATAAGACTTGCACAAAATTTACGTGCGTACCATTCAAGATCCAGAAGTTCTTGAGCCATCAAAAGGATTTCTCAAGTGGGTTGATGCATAGTTAATGATTGATACTACAAGTGTTGCATTTGATAATTGGGTGTACAACACTTATGAAATGGTTGGTCGCAAAAAGTATGAAATCTTGAGTACGTGTATCGATGAAGCAACGCAAAGATATCACACGTTTGGGAAAAAACTAGGTACCAAAGTACATAGGTGAGGAGAATCCAAAAGTATGCCTACTTACTATGGAAGTATAATGGGAATGTCAAGTGTAAATAAGGAACATGTTAGTATATACCCCACATGGGATGGCAACACACTTCTAGATGGTTCACAGAGATAATATTTTGGAGTGGAGAGAAGTAAGGATTTCTTTATTTGCTTGGTTTCTAAGAAGCAATGCGCCTACTCATATATGTGAATTTAATGGTAATGATCATGTTCAACACCATGTTCAGCAGTGTGAGATACTCTTGATGGCGGGGAAGGAAGCTTTACCACCTTCTTTATGGGTACACAATTTTTATTTCACCTTGCGAGGCTATATGTGCACATGGTATGTATACGTAAAATTGAATAGGGCGACTGGAAATTGACAGGAACTCATTAAAAGTATGACTCAAAACTTTGATTACTTTTCTTCTAAACCTCCGATGAATGAGGAATTGTAGGTTATGAAGCTCTTAACTATGGAAGATAGTGAAAAATTTGAAGAGTTACTTTATAAGGTGTTAGGGGAATCAAACCTAGTGGCATGCTTTGAAGAGGAAGTAACAGATGAAGATCAGATTGGGAGTGCCTACCTAGAAAGAGAAAAGGGTAAGATGGTCTACATGGTTGATGATGAAGAGGTAGAGAACTTGGACATTGAGCACATAGATGGTACACGTGAAGTATTGGATAGTGCAGATGAGAAGGCACGTTCCTATCATGAGCCTATGAAGACTAAGAAAGTGAATATTGGAACAGATGATGAATCTAAGGAGGCCATTATCATATATTACTGGTCTGACTTTGAAGTTTCAAAAATCAATGAGTTATTTCATGAATTTCATAAATTATTCCCTTGAGGTTATCATGAACTGAAAGGCATACATGATTCATTGGGAAAGATGAAGATAAAGCTAAAATAATATGTTCCCCCAGTTAGAAGAGGCATTATAGGATGAATCTGAACTTGCGCATCAAAGTAAAAGAAGAAATTGAAAAAATGTTAATTTCTCGAATCATTGTGTTAATTGAGGAGTCATAATGGGTGAGATCTATGTGATCAAAATCAAGAAATATGGTCTAATCAGTATTTGTGTGGATTACAGGGAGTTAAAGGCTACTTGTGTGATTGATCCCTTTCCGACACCATTTAGTGAGGAAATATTGAAATGTGTTGCAGGGCATGAAATATAATCCTTCACTGATGGATTCTCTAGATATCATTAGGTAAGGGTAGCTGAAGAATATCAAGAGAAGAAAAATTTCACCACCAAGTGGGGAAGTTTTGCATACATGATTATGCCCTTTGGATTAAAGAATGTGCATGTAATATTTTCACGCATAGTGGTACAAGCATTCCAGATTTTATTCACAAGTTCTTACAGGTGTATCTGGATAATTAGACAATATATGGGCTCATGAAAGATCATTGTGATAATCTAAGGATAATATTCGAGAGGTTACCATAGTTGAGCATCTCTTTGAACATTAAGAAGTGTATATTTACCACACCCTTTGGAATTTTGTTGGGACATATCATCTGTAAAGAAGGCTTACTAGTGGATCCTGCTAAGGTAGCTGTTATTTTGGGCTTAGAAGAGCCTACTAGCTAGAGAGAGGTGTGTGGATTATTAGGGCACATAGGTTATTACAAAAAAATTATAAAGGGAAATGCCAAGTTTTTCATGCCCTTAGAATAATTATTAAGGGGAAAAGGAAAGTTATGTTGGGGTGAGTCACAATAGCGCTTGTTTGACACACTAAAGGAAAGGCTTACTACAGTGCCTATTTTTTCTCTTTCCTTCATGGTCTTAGCCTTTTAATGTTCATGTAGATTCCTCTAGCATGGCCATTGGTGCCATATTAGCTCATTCTTAGGAAGGAATTGTTGATCATCTTATTTTCTTTGCTTGCAAAAAGTTAACTCAGTGAACATAATTATACAACAATAGAGTGTGAGGCCTTGTCTATGATCTACACACTCCATAAGTTTCAATAGTATTTGTTGGCTATACCTTTCATCTTTTATACAGACCACATGACATTGAAGTAATTAGTGAACAATCTTGTTTTACAACGGTACATATGCCGATGGGTATTGTTGTTTCAAGAATTCAATTTTAAAGTGGTAGTTAAGCGAGGTAAGAGAAATTATGGGCCAGACCATTTATCAAGGATTCAATCAAGAGAGGGTGCACCGAACATTGAGGACACAACGCCGAGATGCACAAATTTTCAAGTTAAACCATGCACCCTTGGAATTAAAGGATATTGATGTCTTTTTATACACAGGTGTGGCACCCAAAGGAATGAAGGTTGTAGAAAATAAACAACTTGTTATTTGTTTCACACACTACATGTTTATCAGTGGAGACTTATACAAGTTAGTCCGTGAAGATGTTTTTGCGCTAATGTGTACTTGAGCATGAGTGAGAACCAATCATAGAAGAGGCTAATGTCATTATTACAGGTGGAAACTATGCAGGGGATGCCACCACGTGCAAGATTCTACTAGCTAGTCTATGGTGGGAAACATTGTACAAGGATTGTAAAGCATATTGTAAGGCATGTGACCATTTCAGTGCCATGGAAATCTTGGGAAACGAGATGAAATGCCTTTGATACCTATTAATAGTGTAGAACCATTTGAGAAATGGGAAATTGAATTTTTCGGCCTGATTTCCTCAGCACGTGTAGGAAAATATCGCACTATATTATAGCTTATATAGATTGTCTTACAAGGTGAGAAGTAGCGGTGCCTACAAAGGATTTCATAGAGCTACAACAACAAGGTTTTTATAGGAAAATATTATTAGCAGGTATGGTTTCCCTTTAAATTTGACAAGTGATAGGAGTACTCATTTCCTTAATGAGACTATTAGAATATTATTAGATGAATTCATGGTTGCACACCATAAGACAAACCATTATCACCCCGGGAAAATGGAATTGCTGAGGCCTTCAATAAGATATTGAGCCATACCTTGACCAAAATTTATGATATTAGAAGGTGAGATTGGGATGAAAAGGTTTTTACTGATTACCTTAGGCATACATGAACACCTACAATAGGTTGAATGAGGAAACACCCTTTCAAAGAAACGTTTGGCATAGAGGTAGTTCTCCCCATAGAATTCATGGTACCTTATTTGTGTATTTCATGCGCAAGAGTTCTATCCAATGGGTAAGCATTAGAAGAATGAATTGAAAAATTGATACAAATTTGGATGAACGATGCACCATAGCAAGATGGATTCGAAGCAAGAAAAATATAGGTAGGAGGCATGACATGACAAGAACATCAAGGAAAATAAGCTTGAGATTAGACAAATGGTACTTGTATGATTCAAAGTTTTTGTACCATCTAGGAAAGCTAAAAATGCATTGATTGGGACCATATGTAATCACTCATATACTTGATTTAGTCACTTTCTAGTTAAAGGCACTTGATGGAACACGGTTACCCAGTTACTTCAACAAGAGTAGGTCGAATACCTACTATAAATAAGTATTCTTGGTGTTTTAATAAGTTATTATTTCCACTTAGATTAGGTTTCTCTTAATGCATTTCCATCATAGTTGTTATGATTTTTCAATTTAGTTTAGTATTGTGTGTAATAAGCGCGCTTGCGTGCCAGAAGTTGACTATAATTTAAGTATTGTTCATGTGCAAAGGACCATTCATACCCTCAATATGGGGTGGTTTACATATATGGTTCATTACCAAGTTGAATATAGTTGATTTTCATATGAAGATGGGTATGCATAAGGAAAATTTTTTTGCAAGTGCTTTTCGGAAGGGTGCAAATAGAAAAAATTGCTCCTAAATAAAGACCATAGATGGAAAAAATGGATGCACATTATAATGCAAGATATGTTGTAGTAGAGGAAACTACTTGGAAAAAGGCATAGTGGTGAATTAATTCGGTGCATATGGGCACACGGAAGAAGGTCTGTGGCCAATAAGTAGAAGGAACACCAGAAGGTTATGATTGTGGCATGGAAATAAGCAGTGTGGAAATATTGACAAATGATGCATTAATGTTGGGATTGGTGGTAGGTGAAGGAGAAATAAATGTTGTAGATTTTAAAAATATATATAAGGAAGGGCTGTGATGCCATTGTTACCTTTTTATTATGAATTATCCAAAAAGTTTTTTCCGAGTGAGCTAGCTAAGACAGTTGTGAAGAGTGGGGAGTTGTGAACTAGATGGGTTTGTTAGATCTGTGCATGAGGAACTATTATGCTCCATTATTTGAAGTTTTTGAGCAAGGTGAAGGTATGTGGGAAAGGATATTGATGGTTAGGGTTTAATTTTGAGATAGGGCAAAAGGAACTGAGTTGTAGAGCTTGAAGGAGGTAAGAGAACACATATTTTTGATTGAAATGGAACCTAAGAGAGCACTAAGAGTGGCCATGAAGGAGAAGAAGAAAAAGGAGGTCAAAATTGAGATAGAGGATGCTCCATAAAATCATTTATCAAAAATTCAATACCAAGAGGAAGTGATCATGGGTTGTGATTAGGATTCCCATGTCCGTTGAAGTAAATTCAACAATTACAACCATAGGAAAACTGATAACAAGGAGGAGTTAGATGATTTTTTGAATAAAAATACAAACAAATGGACATCGATGACATGTCTATATATGTTGATGCAAGGGAGAAAATCCTAAGAAAGGGATTTACACGGTTATGTACGAATGTACTTATTTCAAAAATCCAAAACAAATTATACCAAAGTGGATAATGAGTAGAGTTGATGAGTAATTTTTCTATTTTGTTGGGCAACAAATGAGATTCACCATGCCCTTGATCAACACTTTGATGGGTTTGAAAATCATAGGCACATATATGAGTAGTAACCTAATAGATAAAGCAAAAATTGTAGCAACTAGCAAGGAGTTGGGTTATAAAAAAGGTGGGCACGGTGTGGATATTTACAATATAAGAAAGTATCTAGTCATACAAGCAGCCTCATACTTGTTGACAAAATTGAACGACCAGGAGAGATGGTCACAAGTGAAAAATTTATGGCTTCATGTTGCAAATAAAATATCACAAGGGGAGACCTACACCTTGATTGGATACATTACTAATATTATCATTGAAGAGGAGCGTACATGTGAGAAAATTATCTTTGACATTATTCTATTTTCCCTTGTATTTTTGGAGATTGGAGAGCCCGATGGGCCAAAGAACAAAATATGGGAGTACCCTGCAGAAAATAAATCTCTCACAGAGAGATTTAAAAAGTATCCTTGTGAGGGGACCATGAGTGGCCTGTTCAAATCAAGGGTAGAAATTTTGTATGCACGACTCTGTACAATGTTTAAGAAAGAGTGGAGGATACCTAAGGAGTTTCCCACGGTGGTAGGAAAGTTTGTACAGTTTGCATTCTATCAACAATTTTGTATCGTATGTTTTGTAATGAAGAATGAGACATGGATTCCTTGGTGAAAATGACCCTATGCTTTCACCATGTGGTTCTTTCAAGAAGTTGTCTACATACTCTTAGATGTGCGTAGGTTAATATAAAATGTTGATAAGGTGGACTATGACTACCACACTCTATGGAAGAGTTATGTCTATCCTAGTAAGTCTACTTATATTTAAAGATACATTTTAGATAACATAGGTATGAAGTTTGTGATTTTGGCAATATGCGACAGTGGAGAAGCATTGGTATACCTTCAACTTAAGCCTAGGTTGGAGAATGGAAAATAGGTAGAGAATGAGTTAAAAGCGCCAAGCTTTCCTAAAGGGAAGCACACAGTTGGCATGTTGGCAGCTTAAATGCCTACTTCACCCATTCAGATAAATAAGAAGAAGAACTTCATGAAGATAGTGGTGGGTTGGACCATGGGGGCGGAAGATAGCCTACGAATCCAGAGAAAAGAACGAGTGTGAGGTGATACCCCAATCACAAGAGAAAGAGGCTGAAGTGTTTGAGACAAACACAATAGAAGTTGATGTGGAGTATAAATCCAAAGATCCGTAATTCAAGAGAGTGTTCATGAGGACAAGGGTTCAGGGTGTAGGTTCATCACAATCATTTAGGAGGTCACTAAGGATTTCACCCCGTAAAGAAGTTCCCGAGAAGAATAAAAGGCGTAAGATAAGGATCAAGGATGGAGAGGAGAATGATTACGGAGAAAGCACGCTAGGTAATCCAAGACAACCTGAGAATACAGAGGATCCTTGTGATGAGGAGATGAAGAATGATGAGGAGGGTATGAAAGAAATTGAATCATAAAATGGAAAAGGCCCAATTCTACATTCAGGCACCCGAGTTCTTAAGGGAAAAAGAACAAGGGAGGAAAAAGAAGTTGAAGACTATGTGACTCCCATAATTAGATATGTGGATGATACCAAAGTAAGATCATACGCATGTGCTTCCAGAGTACTGTGGAAGCTAAGGAATTATATGGTTGGTAGTTAATGGATGCATATATGGTGAACGTGTGCACATGGAATTAGTTGTCATGGTCAATACAGACTCATATGGATGAGCTTGATTTTGATGTGTGTGAAGAATCACGTGTCTCACGTAGAATGAAGAAAGAACCTTAAATATGGAATGTAAATGTTAATCCATCTATTATGTTAGACGGGCAAGTGAGAAATGCCCATGTAAAGGTATCTGCAGAGGTTTCTTGCAAGAACATAGACAAAGCATAAATAATTAGGGAACTAATGGATGAAAACAAGGATAGGGATGCAGAAATAAAGTGCCTAACAGAAGAGAATAAAAAGGCTAAGAAAATGATAGAAGAATTTATCAGTATGGCCGAGGAGATTAGCGATTATATTCTTAAGGTAAGGACACATCTAGAATCTCAATTTCTAGAAAAGAATTCCATATGTAATGCACTATATACACACACTTGTAAAATTGGTCATAGAGGAAGGGCCCATGCATATGCCCACACCAAAATACCTTGTCAAAGAAGCATAAATGGTAAAATCCACCATTTCTAGAAAAATGACAAGTTATGAGTCATTGATATAATCCTTGAGAGATGAATTGAAGAAGGAAAATGAAGACTTGAGCATGTGCATGACATCGTATGTAATTATTAGGAAGAAAACAATTGTAGAAGATAATGAAGTCCTCAAAGCCATGAAGAATGAGACACTTGGGCATGTGGAGAGACTTGCTTTGGTGGAAGAGAAGCGCAAAGTGCTTACAAGTTCCCAAGAACCACATGAAAATAGGCTGAAGGAGATAGGCAACCATATTGTTGGGAAGATGGACTATATGGAGGGCATGATTTCTAGTATGGAAAATATTTGTAGAATCTTATAGAAAAAAATAGAACATGACTCAAGATGAGCTATATGCCATAGTCACAGATATCCTAGACAAAATAGGTGAGGCCTTAAGTGATTAACAAGAATTGGAAGTAGAAGTTAAGAATGAGTATTGAAAGTTAATACTACCTCTTGCGGAGGATAGCACTTAATGATATCTCGTTCTTTTGTTTGAACAAATATTCATTCTTTCAATAATTATTCTTTACTTTAGAGAGATAAGTTAATGTTACCCATTTTTAGGGTGGTAATGCATTTAGTGTGAGGTAATGTTAAACAAATAAAATATAGTTCAAGTATGAAATTGCATAAGGATTGGGTGCGTGAACAAATGACATGTAGATGGATGTGGAACTATAGCAGAACAACATGTACCTAGGACAAGTGTACAAAATACTTAGCCACTTTTATAGATCTAGGCTATTTTTGGAGGTAGAGTACTGAGCATGTGATGATGTGGAAAATTTCAGTTCATGTAAGGCTATTTTGGGTTTTGCATCAGTTCAAGAGTCATGCAAAGTCTTAATCAAATAATAGGATCTATTCTTAGAGTTAACTATATAAGATCTATTATTATCAGTTGTGTGCTTTTGTATTCCCTTGTAAATGTGCATATCTATTATTAGCATGTATCTTATTTTTGAAGGTACATAGGTGGTGAAGGGAAAGTCACCTTCCTATATATATGCATTTATTTACTCAGATTAAAGAGACTGATTATTGTAAATTTATGTTACAAATATATTAGTGCACATGACTATAGAAACTAGATCTTGATATATGAAGCTTTTGTGTTTTACAATATTTAATATAATGGATCATATTGGCTAGATATTGGTGTTATATGTGACTAAATATGGTTCTTACATAGTAAATATTATTATGATCATTGTTTAGTCAATCTTTCATATGGTTTGGATCTAGATCTGGATCATGCATTATGGTTTACTTGATTAACTATTATAAATCTGCATATATACATATGAAATCATGCTAACATTGTAGACAAGTAACTCTAAAGAGGGACCTGGTACCCTTGCACACATTGGGTGATCACTCAATTTTTGCTAAGTGATGTGTCAATGTGCCTTGGGTTATTTGAAGTGAATTCTAGGCTACATTAAGGGTTTAGTGATTCAAAATTAGATTGTGAAGAGTCATCTTGGACAATATTGAAAAGTTAACTTAATCTTGCAAGAGATGAGAATGAAAAGATCACACAATAGATTGTTGAAATGAAAAGGAATCATGAAGATCAAATTAATCTCCTTGAATCCAAATTGAAGAATGAGAGTAAAGAACATGATGAGATCACTAGGAATCTTGAGGAACAATTAGAGAGGGTTGCAGCCAGTCTTGAATCCAAGGAAGATGCTCATAAACATAGTCATATTATTCATATTTTGGAGTCACAAATGGAGGATTTGTTAGAAAATCTAAAGGTAAAAGATGAAGAGTGTACTTAGCTAAAATCACAAGTTTCTTTTCTCAATGATAAACTCAAGTCAAAGGAGGAGGAGTGCATCAAGTATGAAGATGGTATGAAATCTCTACATTCAAGACTTGATCTAGTTTCAAGAAAACTAAAGATGTTTAAGAAAAGTACTAGTGACCTAGATAATATTCTTAGCCAATAAATATTAGCTGGTGATAGGGCTGGTTTGGGATTCAATGAGGATCTCAAGGACAATGAATTAAATCAAGAAGACAAGGTTCCAAGTAAGGAAGATGGTGAACCAAGTACCAAGGAAGAAATGAAGGTAACACACTCCAAGGACAATGAGAAGACCAAGCCTATTAGACAACCTAATGCATTAAGGTATGAAATATCATTCAATGGCTATTGTTTCTTATGTCATGTTTTTGTTCATAGAGCTAAATATTTCAAGACAAGGTCTCCTAGGAATGATGTAGGATCCCTTCATGGTGAATGTCACTCATTTTATGAATATGGTCATAAGCCAAGGATTGTGGATGGAGTTTAAGAGTTTTTTTAGCTAAGAAAAAGCAAGAGGATGTTTTTCAATACATTTGATCCTAGAGATGCTCAACCATGGAAAGAAAATTGAAATGATCTTGATAAATTTTTTATATGCTTCAAATGCAATAAGGTAGGCCACGTAGCTAGTGCTTCCTTGAGTGGAAGATCTAGTCGTGTTGATGTTTTCAAAAGGAGAAACATAGTGGTATGTTACAACTATAACAAGGTTGGGCATGTGGCTAAGAACTATTTTCAAGCCTTTCAAGGTCAAATGAGAAGTTATTCAGATCCTAGAGTGCAAGGCTATGGTGTTCAAAGAACTAGAATGCATGAAATTCCCCTAGAAGGACTTGGGAACCTAGGAGATATATTATTGGGTCCTCAAGTGAAAATGTTGGTGGAATAAGGAGTGTATCTTAGTGTTCAGAGTAGAAGAAAGAAGATGATAGTGTATTACAGGTGCCCAAGAAGGCTTGGGACCTCTTCAAGACCTTCTTTTAGGTCTTCTTGGTGACCATATGACTTCAGTATGCTTCTTGAAGGTGTATTAGTGCATAAGAAGCATCTACAAGAGGGGGAGATTTCTAATTCATTTTTTGACTCCTCCACAAGGTCAAAAGTATCTGTGCTCTAGGTATATTTAACTTTTTTGGTTCATGGTAATGATTCTTGTAGTTTTGATGATAGTCTTGAATCTTTGTGTTATATAAATGTGTTCGACCTGATTTAGAGACTTGTCCGAGCTGTTGTAAATGTCTCATGCACTTTCAAGAGTTATCATGGATTATGGAAAGTATGTAAGGACATTTTTTGAGTAGTCAAAGTATTCATGTCATGACTAAATAATTCAATGTTGTCTATGATGTCATTCAAGTCATTGTCATGAAATTTCAAATATAAGGTCTCTATCTGTGCATGATTTCTCAAGGTATGTAGTATATCTATGATGTGTTTTAAATAGCTTAGTATCATGTTGGAACATCTCCATATGTGTCTATATGGTTCATGGTTCTTTGACATCATGATCATGACTTATATGTTCCAATATGGTCTGTATAGCATCTTTGAGTCTATGATGGTTTTCTATGACATGTCTATGCCTCAAGGTGGATCTTTGAAGTTGTCATGGAGTATGTTTCATACCAAGAGTTGTGTCTTGGTTTCCTTCATAACTATAGATTCATAATCTTTGTCTTACCATTGAAAATGTGTCTTATTGTCATAATTAGTCATGGTGTCTTTCCCTAGGTGTATGTGCATGGTCCTATGGTTGGTAAGATCTCATAAGATTATGTGATGGATCTCCTTAGGAATATACAACATGATTTTATGCTCCAAAGATTATTGTGAAGATGATCAAGTATCAACTTGATAAATGATTATGAAGAAAAGGTTCATTATGACTCAACATTGCTTAAAATGGGGGTTATATTAGCAAAAATGAAGAGCTACAGGTATGTGATATGGTTTTTTATGGTCAATTATCATTTGAAAAGGTTATTTATGTGGTTGAATATTTTTTTAAAAGGTTTTAATACTAGTTTGAAGATCTTATGAGCTAAATACAAGAAAAAATGCTAGTTCATTGCCTTAACGGGTATGCATAGGCCTCCAAGAGTGGTATGCATGGAAACTCAATTTTGAGTAGTCATATAATGAATTTTTGATCTGAAAGTTTTTACTTATCATGTATACTCATAGGACTAGAGGATGTATGAGTTTTAAGCCCAAATAATGTAAAATATTTCAGATATGTGTGACAATATGGAAGGTTTGTTCCTATTGCATAGAGAGGAGGGTTTAGTTAGAAAATTCCTAACACTTGGATGACTCAAAATTTGATAAGGTATTTCAGTTGTTTGACATATTCTATGGAATGATATAATGACACTTTAAGTGTTTCACAATTCCAAGACTTGTTATGAAGGAATTTTAATTGTATATCCACTATGTGTCACGCTAAAATATCTTGTTCCATTACAGTGGCAATGGTATTGTGTTCTCATGTCAGTTTTTGTATGGTACCTCATCTTTTGTAAATTATAATAGATATAAGATATTCTTGAGACACTTAAAAATGGTTTGGGGTGCACTAACCATACTCACCTAGTTGATATGAGCTTGCAAGGGGTATCTTGTTACTTATGAAGAAGAATGGAGACCTATAGGTCAAGAAGGTAGAGTGGGATGGTTTCAAAGGTGAATAATTTTCATCAAAGGCTTATAATCATCTTGAAAAAGTTATGATATATATTAGATTCATGATTTGTATTATGGAATTGTAAGGACAAGGTTCTTTCTTCCTGACAAGGTGTGAAAACTGAGATTTTTTCTCTAAATTAGTTACCTACTGACCTGTAGGTGCATACTCTTAGTGTGGTGAAAATTGTAATGAAATATAATGATGAATTATTAGTTCTTGGTTGGAGTGTACTAAAACTACTTCAAATTATATTTGGTAATGAAATTAGATGGTGTGTTCTTGAGAGAGCCTAGTGTAACTTCATGAAGGAAAAAGAAGAACTACAGGTCTAGGGATGGAAGAGTAATAGGTCTTAGAGGTGAGTTTCATGATTCTAAGGCCTATTCTCATTTTAAAAGGTATGTAGACTCACATATTCATGATTTTCAAATGGTGATAGTATATGGATACTTTTATTTCTTATCAAAACCCCAAATGTGCATTTGTGATCCATAATAGCATCCTACAAGCTTGCAGTGATCAAAGTTTGTATGGTGACCATAGTATTAATTGCTTAAGATGATTTCTAAATATTTTTGCATTGGTATTTCATGATAAATTCATATCGGGTAGTTGATTCATTGGTAAATTGATCTAGTATGAGTCAAAAATATGATCTTGAATTTAATGGGTAATCTGATTCATATCCATAGTACTATGTGTCAGTGAATTGGCTGGTTAAGAAGGGGTCACTTTGCTCCTAAATGATAGGGGGAGCTAGAAATGAGCTTTATAGATGGTGAAAACAATGTTCTTAAGGAATTGGAGGTACGTGTTGGAGGTATACTCTATGAATTGACAACTTTTGTTCATTATTTGAATGTTCTCAATCACATATGACTGTTAGGATTGAGGAAGGTGCTTAGGACCTTGATGTTCAAGGTGATTGCATGCCAATAACTCAAGGTGAGATTCTCAGTTTTGTGTTAATGATCTAGAAATAAGTGCATTAATTCTAGAGGGAGTGAAATTTGCATGGGTATAAGCATAGTGTTCATGTAGGAGGATGATAAAATTGGCCTAAAATGCACTAAAAGGACTGTTAAGGGTTATTGGTGACTTATATGGTGTGAAGGTAAAAATATGCCTTGATATGCATGTTTTAGGACTAGAAGTGATGCATTATTTCCTAGAATGATGAATTAATGAATAATCATGGTTAGTTTTTCATTGTTGCATGTTTTACTGATTGTATGGCTTAGATATTAGTCACATAAAGAGCTTCATGGAGGCCAAAACATGGTACAAGGTGTAAATTGGTGTTTTTGCTTTCCTATGAGTATGAAATTGATGTTTTTGGCCCCTTGAAAGGTGAGATTGTGATTTTTCATGGTATACTAATGATTTTTAGTTGATGGAAGTGATCTTTTTAGGGGGAGCATGTTGCTTAAATGCTTCAAATGTGGCCAAGAATCAAAGTTTTGTGCAAAATCAAGAAAATTGAGCTTGTTTAAGACCTTTAGTGGATCTTTCTAACCATAGAATGTAGGTATGAAGCTGAAGAAAGTGAACAAGGTGAGTTATAGGTATGCATTTTTCATTAATGTAAAAAGGGGGAGAATTCATGGTGTTTTCCATCAATGACAAAGGGGGAGACCGTTGGCATGTAGGCCTAATAGGTGTTATCATTGATGAAAAACCACATTAATGAAAAATTTAATGTTGAAGGATGATGTCATGATGATGTGTGTGGTGGTAACATATTGGTTAAGATGTTTATAAGCCACTACAATGGGATTCAATGATGCATGTTTGCTTTAGTAAGCCCATATAGGTGCCTAGGATGTGTTTCTTGAAAGTATGAGATTATTAGATGTTGAGGAAGAATTTTGACATGATTTATAAAATTATTTCAGGGTGCTTGATCCCTCACATAGTGGTATGGTACAGATACAAGTATATCTCTATGTTACATGTACTCATTGGAGGTAGATATTCTTAATTGGAGGTGTGACAATATGGTTTAGAGCTAGAAGATATCATGAAAGCATGTAAACTAGTCTAGCATGGCATATGCGGTATATTTGGGTCATTTTTAGAGGTTTCTTGTTTATTTCTTGCATTTTTCAGTTGGTCGTAGTTGTTACAGTGAGAATCTAACATGCAAGCATAGGTAAGTCTTAGTGATAGGAGAGATTGGGCCATAGAATTAACATTATTATGATTGGAGATGTTGGAAGGATGATTGATGATTCTTTAAGAAAAAAAATTTGTTCCCATGATGTGAATATTTCAATTTATGATAGTTTATGTGAGACAGGGTCAAGAATAGGTGAAAATCAAGCTCGAATTTGAACTTATGATGCTCATTGTGAATAGTGTTCTTTACATGGGAAGTTTTAGCTTTCAGGGAAGCTTATAAGGTGAGTATAGAAGGTTTCAAAAAAATAATTAGGTTAGTTCATTGTCACATTTTTATGAACAAATGTTAAGAAGGTAAAGAGGTCAAAAATCCTTGTTAAACCCTAGCTAGGAGCAATTTACAAAAGACGAAGTATACTGACCCAATTTTGATTTCAAATGAAAATGTGATGATTGGATTTTTTAGAGGACTCTTCTAAATTTCCCAAAAGGTATGTTTGAGCTTATGACCATATGTGAGCCCCACCTAGAAATACCAGTTTCTTAAGAGTTTCAATTTAAGACAAAGTTATCCAAAGAAGGCAATGAATAAATTTGCATTTAATGATGAATGTGAATTTTTTTATTTCCATGGTGGTTTCAAGAAATTTTCATGCAGTTTAATGAGGTTTTGAGGTCCAAATAGGTTGACTAGTCAAAGGGCAGTTTTGGGATCTCAAATAGCATGATTTAGTGTTTTGGCTATAACTTGAGATAAAGGTGGATTCCTAAGATGATTCAAGTTATTTTTGAAATGGAATTAAGATATAATTATAGTGGTATATGTATTTCCTCATGATGAGGTCATATGATAGGTTTTTGATGAGGTCATATGATAGGTTTCTAAGGAATTCTTTGAGCAAGAATGTTTTTGGAAGTTCAGGATAAGATCTATTTTTGTGAAAGTTTGAGGTTGGTTAAAGAATGAGATGGATTTGGTGATGCTTCATATCACCTGTAATGTGAAGAGAGGTTAATTTTTCATCCAATTAATAAATTTCAAGGTCTTTAGTGTTTTTATAAATGGTTTTATGAGCTAATATTTGGAAACATCATTTTTGGCAGGTTGATCTAGTTAAGGAAAAGTGGTTGTATTTTGAAGGGAAGGATGTTTCATGACTTATAAATTGTTTATAATTATTCTATAGATTCTAAATTTTATTATTACTAGTCACATGGAATGTTTTGGCTGAGTAATAATGATTTGGTGATCAGATGAAGTTTCTAGGATTCTGAAGGGTGAAGGAAATAACTGTTTTGAGAATTGTAAAGGGAACTGGGCCTAGTAAATGAGATAATTTGATTTTTTGATATTAATTTTGAACATGAATTAATTTTTTATGATATTTTAATCATGTATAAGCATTAATGAGTCATGAAAAATTATGGTACTCATGTTAGGGAAATTTTAAGATTGTGCCCATGGGGTTTTGAGCCATTTTTGGCACATGTAATGAGGTTTTTGTTAGGCCAACTCAATTGGGTCACTTTTAGTTATTGTGTTTAAAACTATAAATTTTTCCTTGATGTATTGGTTGAACCAAATGGAGGGAAAATTTTGGGCCTAAGTTTGAAAGATGAAAAGCATATAAAAAGCATGTTTTGGGTGCTTTTATGAACTAGTGGAGTGTGTGCAAGGTGGAGTGACCAGGTGGAATTTTTTTATAGTTATTATAGTTTAATTGAGGAATATTCAAGTGTGTTTCAGATTAATAAAAATTAAATAACATGAGAGAAAGGGTTTGGTGATTTTTAGAGTGATTGAAGAGTGTGTTTTGTGAAGATTGATCACCTAGGGTTTGAGTGAAGTACGAGATAAATTTTTGGATCTCCGTTAGTTTTGGAAGTAATAAATCAGATATATACAAATTATAAGTTGGTTTAGTGGGTGTTTGATCATATTGGGGGTTATATCCTCCTTGTTGAGTTGGTGCTTCTTAAAATTAGGGGTTGGTGTTTCTTGTAGGGTTGGTGCTCTACTAAACTAGGGGTTGGTGCTCCTTTTGGGGTTGGTACCTCACTAAATTCTGAAAAATATCAATATAAGATTGTGTTTCGGTAGGTTTTCTTCCCCTATAGGGTTTCCCACTTATATCTTGTGTCTTGTGTTAATGATCTTACTTATGGTTCTTGCATATATGATTTTTTTATGTATGCTAACATTAATGGATTATTGAATGTTTATGAGTATTTGTATATGGAAGTTTTAAATATGAATTTAAAGTTTTATAAGTATTGATTCACCCACCCTTATCTCAATCCATTGTGCTTCTAACAGGAAATATATGTGCAAATATTCATTTTTGGTGGCTATTGATGTTTAAGAAAATTTTGGCAGCACCTCTAGTGAAAAATGGAATTTTGGAGGGTGACTCAATGGCAACCTATGTGAAAATTTTGGATTTTTTAGTGAGATGAGTTTCAAATGAGTGTTTGTGAGGCTTTAACTCATTTTACTAACTATACCATCAACCTGGGTTATAATGGATTTTACGTGGGGTTTGGATCTGGTGTAATTGGTAAAATTGGTATAATATGGGAAATTAAGTGCAACTTGGAGAAATATTATAACAAGTGGAAGTATGGGGTGATAGGTAGGTGAGATGAAGGGGTTGGGAAAATCACCTGTGGAGCTAAGTGGGGTTTCATGGGGGTCTAACAGCTCCAACTTTTCATGGGTGATAATTTCTCATCCCCCTTGTCCCCTTGGGGGAAGAGAGGGAAATCGGGACAATTGGGTCATAAAATTATGACTAGGGTAAGGGAGTGAGGTCACACTTTTGTGCCCCTCTTATCCCCTTTGCAATATAGGGATGATTGTGATAATGGGGTTAATTGGGATAGTAAATACATAAAAGTGTGACTTGGGGAGGAGGATGAGGTCAAAATTTTATGTCACTCATATCATCTTGTTCCCAAGGGTAAAATTGGGACACAAGGGAGTTAAAAGTGGGACTGAGCCAAAAATATAAAGCTAAATTTGTACTGATATCCAAAAATAGCTAGGAAACTTTATTTTTTCACTTTGGAGGCTTAGGATAATGTTATGGGATAAAATATTATATTATTGTGACTCAAAAATAAATTATAAGATCAATGGAACAACTTTATAAACTTTAATATTCTTGAAATTAAAAATTTAGGCCCATTTTTGTCTAGAACTTAGAGGGGAAGCTAAATGCTTTGAAATGTTTCAAGAAACCTTTGAATCTTAGAAAAAAATTACATTCCCACTTTGTATATAATTCTCATATATTTACATATCCTACTTTTTTACATTTTAAATGCTTACAAAGCTTTCGTAATCATCCAGAGAAGTCAGTTTCACTTTTAGGGTGTTTATTCCTTGAACCTAGAAAACCTATTATTGAGCAGATTATCCATGAATGACAAATTATTAACTAAATATTTATAAATTTATTCCAACACTTTCAAGACTCCCTAACATCACATTCATATGTTTTATTTATTTCTTGAACTCTTTAGGAGGGTTCATACTAGCTTTAGAATTACCAAATTTGGCCTTTTTAAGCCTCCAGGAAGACTTGTCTTTCACTAAATCTTGTTGAAATCATCCATCAACATCATCATATTTATTTTCACACTAATAAATGTTTGAAAAAATCATTAGGAAATTCCTTTGGTCCAATATTATAGTACCACTTGAGATAGGTTGGAAAGGATGAGATTTTAATGTGATTGGGAGGTAAAATTTTGCAATGTAGGCTTAGTTGTCATGCTTGAAAATTTAAATTCTTAGGCTAGTCAATTCGCATGAAAAAAATGAGACATAAATAATAGAAATAAAATAATGATATGTATATAGAAGAGAAGTAAGATAATACTTGTACTTTCTAATAGGAAGTCATATATCATATCTTAACCACACCATTATTAATTTAAAATAGTGACAATTTACCAATAAGTAATTTCTAAAAATTCAAGACCTAATCATGTATTTTACACAGGAATAAATAACATTCATAAGACTAATTTTAAGCACAATTTTAAAATATCTCTATTTATTCTCTTATTGGAATGTTGAATATAAATCTTCTACAATCTCCTTTCTCCATAATTTATGTACTAACAAAAGTCCCTTTATAATGAATTGCTAAAACATATTTATAGTTAAAATCTCCCTCTTTTATAGCTAAATATTGATTTAAATTTTTAATTGATTAATCACAACCTTTTTAAGATTTTAGAATGTTCCTAAATAACATGTAAAAAAGGATGAATTATTGTTATAGGAGGATATTCTGATTTAATTAACTTCCAACATTAGTTATAAAAATTATAATAACACTTTTATAAAATGACTATTGATCTAGCAAATATCAAAATACAAAGGAGGAATTTAAATTAGATGATTTAGTATGGATTGGATAATTCTAAGTGATCTGAATGCTAGAACATATTGATCTTAGGTTGGAAATGCTTTGTTACATGAACTAACACCTAAAACTGGACCTAGAAAAAACCATATAAATTGGTCAAGATTGTTCGTACGGTTCGAACATACCATATGGTATTAGTCCTACTTAGAATATTTTTTGGTAACTTCCTAATGGCTTCACCTACGTAGAAATGATTTTCCTTGTATGTCATCTTCTTTTCTCACCTTTGGAATAGATCTGTAAACTTTTCTCAAACCATAAACCCTTGATGTAAGATGGATTTCCTAAAAAATAAAGTTATATGGCTTGTGGGAACTCATGTGAACCATGAAGCCACAAATACTATGAAGAGTGTTCAACTTACACATCATTTTCCTAACATGTGATATCTACCATAGTGCAATCATAATTTGACAAATGTTCTTTGACATTTCCTTTCTTGAGTTTCACACTTGCTTAAATATTTGGGAAGGGTCATGTTTATTACTTGTGGAAAGAATATGGATACTCCTAGGCCTGAGAAGAGACTTCATACCTATAGAGTTTGTTTCCCTAATGGATTTATGTAATAATTACTTTATCATTTAGGGATTAATAAGTGTTTTTTGTGCTTAAAGAGAACATAAAGTGACAGGACTCCTAATGAGGTATGATTGACATGATTATATAGGATTTCAGTGGTTATTTTTTCATGAAAGGATGAATGAGAAGGAATATTAGTCCATATGGAGATGATTAAATTAATATTTTTATCCCAAAACATGTCGATCCAAAACCATACAGTACAATCAAGATTGACATGTGTCAATTCTGATTAAACCGGTGATTTTGAGCAAGAGGGGAAAAACATAGTTTAGCTTTTTGGGTTAGAGTATGGATGTATTTGGATGCATTTTATGTTATAAAATGTTAAGAACTGATGACAAAGAGGTATGTAAAGATAATAAATCAATCAAATATATATCATGGTATGTTCAAATGGAGTGAAGAGAGTGTATTTGTGAATGTAAGCATGTAATGTGAAGATTAGAAGTTTTAAAGGATAGATTTCCAATTTTTAGTGTCTACATTTTCCACCCTTTAAGTATGAAATGAAATTGCATGCTTAAAAGGAAAGATACATGAGTGTGTAGACACACTTTTTCTTTTCTCATACTAGATTTGTTTATTGTATCTTGTTGTGTTGGTGTTGACACACTCCAAAATGAAACATGTAACATAGAGTGTAGTCAATGCCAAAAATAAGAAACTGAACTTTAATTCAAAATGTAACGAAATTTTTGTAAATAATATTGCAAAAAGAAATTATAAAATACATGCAAAACATGGAAGGAATACATCTATTAGTTTTGCAGAGGGAATTTTCTCTCATTCTTGTTCCTTAGGGATTATAGATTTTGAAATCTTATGAATAATTGGGTGTTTTTAGTCCCCAATTATGCTAAGGAGAGGTTGATATACTAGGTGTTCCAACCCAACACCTAAATTCCAAAGAGAATAACCAAAAATAGGATTTTAAGCACCCCTACCGATGAGGAATACTGTGTATCAAATACATTCAACAACTCTGATATATTCCCCTTAAGTGCAAAGAGCATAGGAAAGCCTACCCATGAATAAATTAGTTACTTCGTTACCTTTCATAACCCCATAGACTATACCATTGCATATAGATATAAGCCCAAATTTTTAACTTGAGACACATGGTAGAAAAGAGAAATATGTTCCCTCATACTCTTCCAATGAGTCATGCAACTTAATAGGAACTAAGTAGAAATTATTTCATATTGAAATATGAGTGGAGAAATAAAACCCATGCTCCCAATGTTTCTAAAATTGGAAGTGAAGTTGAGTAACGTGGAGAAAGATATAATGAAATAATTTTTGGCCCCTGAATTTTTGCAAATTGAGTATTAAACCATATAATAATGTTGTAATAATTATTATAAACCTAAAAATTCTTTAAATTTTGGAGAAATTTTTCCCTGGGAAAAAATGTATGACAAGGTCAGAAGCATTTTTATGGTTATAACCAAACTATACATTCCTGGACATACATGATTTTTACAATGTTTTGTTCTTGAATCTAATGCTTTGAGTAATGTTTTCTTGTCTTTGCATATTTTTGTGTGCAAAAATATACTGTATTTAGTGGAAATGTATGATAAACCCCAAATGATTTCCCTCACCTTGAGAGTTTCGTGTGATAAAAAAATTGAGCATAGCTCAAATGGAAATATGTATAATCATGTATGATATGTTGATAACATGTATATAACATCTACAAAGCTAATATGGTGGTCAAAAAGAAGAAATTATACTTTTAAGGGAAATTGTGCATGGTAAAAACCATGGTGAAAAATGAGAATAAAAACAACAAGAATCATGATAATCCTAACAATATTAGTGTAGTAGAATAGTGACAACAACAATATATAATGATGTGTTAGTAGAAAAAATTTCATACAATGTAGAAGTAAGTGTAAAATACGTCAAGTAATGGCACACAAAAGATAAAAATGCATGCAAACAAGGGACACCCATGGTGTCACAAGACAATCAAGGCCCTTAGGCTGGAAAATAAGATACGCACAGTCATACACAAGGCATTAGAATTCAAACATGGTACACCCATGGTGTCATAAGACAATTAAGGCATGTAGGCCACAATCGAGTAGAAGACAAGCATACACAACTAGAAAACATGGATGAAAAATAATCGTAGCAAGATGTGATAAAAAACACATGATATATGATATATGAGAGTGCTATAAATAACTATATATGATACACAAGACACATGTGTTAGTCATATTAGTTTAAAATATAGAAAATACACAAGATATATATGTAACCAAGCGTAATGAGGAAAGAAAGGAACTATAATGGAAATATAACACTTAGATGTAGTATGCAAAAAGAAGATACCCATATAGGTTAGCAATGTGTGTAAAAGTTCGACAAGACTGTCATCATGTACCACCTTGTGTATGTCCTACATCATACTAAATATACCACATGAAAAAATGTGTGTAAAGAAGAAAAATTATCTCTGAAACTAAAGGAATACACATCATGCATAATATAGAGTACAAATAGTATATGTTATAAAAACATGTCCTTATTTTGTATTTTTACAAATATGTGAATGTGTTTGAATTTTTATAAGTATTACAATATTAAAAAGAACATGCAAATAAAGAATGGAGATAATATTTCCCCAAGGATGTGTGTGCAAGGTGAGGTTCAATTTTAGAACCTCTCCCTCAATAGTCAAATTGAACCTATTATCAGAGTGTGTCATCAAGAAGTGAGGGGGGAATAACATGGAAATCATCGCATAAGAAACCTACAAGGAGGTGAAGAAACTATCAAAGATTATTAAGGGTCAATCCTCGAATGTGTCATAGAATGTGAATCAAGTGGAAGTAGAACCATGGAGGTGATATGCATTACAAGAGGGTTACAAGGAGAAAAATAAATGGCCTACCACTTATTAGAATACAATATGTCTTAAATATAGGATAGAATAGAAGAATGGGAGTTCCTAGAAGTCCAATGAAGTTGTAGTGTGAGTCATTAAGATAAAATATCTATACAAGATAGTATGAGGATATGATTTTATAGAAATAAGGTACACATAATAAGGCCTAGGGGAGACCTAGATGCCCTAAAACTATGTGATGTAACATGTGCAACTAAAGGCCCATTAAGATACCTAGAATTATGTGAATCTATGTGCAACCAATGGTTACCATGAGATATACGATGATTATTACTATGTGAGGAAGTGTGTGAAATAATAGGCATATGTGTATATTCACTAGGAATCATGGTGGAAATTGCATAAGAGTGGGGCCTATGAGGAGAGAAATCCCTAAAAGGAAAACCTTAGATACTAACAACCTACTGATGACTAATGAAATTGATCCACTGATGAATAATGGATGGGACATCCCTAAGAGCATATAGTAAATGGAAACCTAAATGCAATACCCAATAGTAATAGATTTAGTAACTAAGAATGATTTTTGTTTAGTGATAGATCAAATGGTGATTAGTAGTGTAATGCGTCAAAAATGTGGATCAAAATCAAGAAAAAGACTCTCAAAATAAATACGAAGAGATTGATCTAATGGCCATGCAAAAATTTTATATATGATTTTTAGTAACCAAGAAACCCTAAATAGGAACATGATGAATATTGACCACAATATATAATGTATCAAAGATAATTGTGTCATCTATATCATAATCAATTAAAACTATTGATTGGTGTAATATATGATGTATGAGATATAGTATCAATCATAACATCTAATGGGTGATCATAAGAAGGTGGTGGTCATACCGCATGATGTGTTACAAAATTTTGAAGTACATGGATCATTAGTATGCTTAGGAAGTGGGTCATTGAATATTTTTAAGTTAACATTGTTATTGAGAGGCTTGAAATATTTAGTGGGATCATACCATTCAATTTTTTAGAGTCAATAAGATATTGAATGGTGTATCACAACTTAATACCAAGATCTGTAGAGTGACCAATGCACCTATGATAATCACAATAATCATTAGCATACAATCTCTTACTTTGGAGATTTCCTATATCAACCTCCAATGGTCAAGGAAGAGACACAAGATTTCATTCAAGTAATTTTTGTAGAACCATTCGCATAAGATAAGGTAATCTTTTAAATTTTTATCTTAGAGGACTCAATTGGATCTTAGTAGGTTGATTAAAAATGTTTATAGTGTCTTTAGGAGAAACCTTAGGGTCATGATTTTTACCTTTGAAAATAGTTTTTCTTTGAAACTAGGCATTAGAAGTATTATAGGTGCTAAAACATACTTAATTTTATTCATATGTAATATCTTATATTCACAGTCTTTTAGTTTATGGCATATATGGTTGAAAGATTGAAATTTATCGAATATGACTGATTCGTGTAATGAAGGAATAAAACTTTGAATAAAAAAAGTTGTGTAACTCACTATAAACTAATATGTTTCTCATCTTAGTAAGCATTGTTCTATAACATAAGATATTGTCATTTATATGTTCTTCAAACCCTTGTTTAAAATCGGATATTTATGCGTAAGATAATTTATCCCTAATGTTAATTGAAAAATGTTACATGAATTGATTTTCCAATGTAGTAAAAGAGCACACAGAATGTGTGGGGAGATTATAAAACCATTACAAAGAAAATTCCTTAAGACTTAGAGGGAATATCTTAATAATCAAGATATCATTAGATAAGAAAAGTTTGAATATGTTCTTTGGGATCACCCTTTTCATCATATATAGGAGCTTAGGGAAGTAAAAAAAAAAAAAAGAGGCAAAGGGTATGAAATAACATCAGGTGCAAGTGGATTATATAGTAATTGAGGAGAGTCTATAGAATTATAAGTATGAGAGACACCTTGTTACAATTTTAAAATTTGTGCTTGGAGAGAATGAACAAGGGACTTGAGAGTCTATGTGCTAGATGAAGATGTATGTGATCCATTATGATAAGGGATCAGAGATATAGTAGCAATAATGGCTATAGGAATAGGCATAAATACATTTTGTATAGTAATTCTATGTTCCCACAAATACTAAGGCAAAAAACATGTGGGCGTAATAGATGTTTCTATAAAAACATGCTTAACTTGATCTCTGGCTATATATAAGAAGATAAATGTTAGTGGGATGGGCATGCAAGCATTTTTGTAGATTTAAAATCTCATCTTTAGGAAGGTATTTTGGAGTATTGGAAATAATAGTACTAGATCCATGAACGTGAAAAAAATCTCTATGAAGAGTGAGGATAGCATTAGAAAATAGATTAGTGACAAAATATTTGTTTCACATAAACATCATCCTCATATGTTCTTGTATGTGTAGACATCCTAAAAATGCATACCTATTTCAAGTTTATTCTTAGTTATTTGTATCATTCATAGTATTCACCCCTCTAAAATTTAATTCAATTAAATCTATCACATCCCTCTTATAATTAATTAAATTAATTCTAATTATACTTAAACTATACTCTTATGTCCTTCAGATAAATTAATTAACTATTTATTTAATTACATAGTTAATTACCTACTCATCCACCACTTAGAATCCACTTTACTATCCTTATCACCCCACTCAACTCCACTTCTATAATCCTACAAATGTGGAAGCAGTAAAGTTGCATGTATAACCACATTCCTGGATACAAATTTATTGCCAACTGAAAATTTACTACCCCTCAATGGATATTCAATCCATTCAAATTGTTATAACTTCCTCAAATGCTATTTTAAGAATATGCATTCATAATCTCATTAAAAACATCCAACCACTTTATGGCCTCTCATTTAATTATAATTAACAGACCATATCCTTTACAAACCATCCTAGAAGCTTTGTGTAATTACAGATAACCTCTACTCATTTTCCATTCAAATGCATCCTCATTTCTAATTTTTCTCGTAACATTATTCCTTCATTTGGAGATCAATTTAGAGCATCCATAATCCAAAAATAATAATAAATTCAACAATTACATGTGCACTTTATTAATTTCATCATTGAGGTTGTAAGAGAAGCTTAGAGAAAGGTTTGTTGTTTATTTTCTTGTCTTCCACTTTGTTGATTTGTTCATGTATAAATTTATGACATGCTCGGTGCAACTTTCCAAACATTTTCTTTCATTTTTATTTTTAATTAAACTAAATTCATTTATGTTATCTTATTTCAAACTAGCCATCCAAATTTGAGAGTTTTTGGTGGAGAAAATTAAGAATAGTCATAAAAAAGTCAAAACCTCGTATTGCCAACCCACTTTTCGCCACCTACATGAAGCCTACATGTTGGTGAGAACATTTCTCAATATGGAAAATTAGATGTTTCCACCAATTTTCACAAGGCTATGCCCCTCACATTGAATAGTGTAACTCCCATTATTGAATGTAAACTAATATATTCATATCTAAATGTTGTGGTTTGGCCAAATAGACCAAGGATCACATACAAACACTATCTTGAACTTTTGGAACACAATGATTAATTGGCCTAGCCAACCCTTAATGTATATGGTTCCATCACTAATATATAGGTTAATATTTAATAATATGAAATATTTATATTTCTATTATTAAATATGTTAACCTAGGCATATACTTTAGGTTAAATATTTAATATCATGAAATGATTATATTTCTAATAATAAATATTATAAATCTAGGTGTATGTGTCAAACATTTTAGGTTAAAATGGTGGGTCGGGAAACATACCCAATCACCTTATGTAAAAAGGAATTTAGGTCCTCATTTGATATATTCAAGAAATATATCAAAGGTGTGCAAATCAAGTGATTTTGTTTTACCCTTGGTAAATAGGGCTTCAAAGGAGGAGGTGATTTTACTAGATGTAAAATAATTTCTCGAAGTAAAAGGTTATTTTCAGAGTGGTTTTTACCCTATTAGGATTTTCCACCACAAATACTGTGTCACCATTGTTATTTATTTCATAAAAGTATTTCTTTATTTACTTATGTTATGATGTAATATTTATTTAAATATTTATTATAACATTATGTAATATGTAAGTTGATTAAATCTATATTTATTAGAATCCTCAAATTATAACATGGTAACAGAGTGACATAAATTAAATAAATTAAGATGAATTTTTTTGTATTTTGTTTATTTAATTTGTATATGTTTTTTCAACCAACCCGAAAGGGTATTTAAAAGTATCTGGTCCCCTTCTTTTTTTCCCCAATTTATTTTGGCATTACATTTTTGCAATTAAACTTTAGATAAAATTTTTACGATTTTTCAATTTTAAATCCCTATTTTTGGGGGAGATGTAATATGATATGATTCTTACTTTCATTTAGATTTTTTAAATTATATGGAATAAATGTTTGTTTGAAGATTGATGTGTGCACAGGTGAATGGGTTTTCAAATATTTACTTGCATGAAAATCACATACAGAAAACGAAAGGATTTATTACTATATGAAATAATTTTCATGTTTTCTATAATTTCAAATGTTTGCAGATTAAATATTTTGGAAAGTAAATTCATATCCGTGTTCTTTAGTCCCCTCTAAAAGAAATCAATTTAAAAATTGTAGTTTATAGTTAATCTATAACTATATCGTATCTAATTTGAAAACTATATTATTATTTTTAAATAAATATAGAATAAGGTTTATATAATAATTTATATAAACATCATATTAAAATTTATATAGTTTTAGAAAAAAATTATATATTAAAAGTCCTAAACCATATTAAAATTACATGCGATTGAGGGAAAGAGTAATGAGACCATATTTTAAGCCTAAGTTTAAATCATATTTAAACTTAACTTATAAATCTAGGCATATATAGTTTTTTAAAAAAATAAATAAACCTAATTTTGAATCATATTTTATATATATGGTTAGTTTAAACTGCTTAAAATATAAATTTTATTAGATTTGGTTTATATATGTTTTTAAAAAAAAACCTAAGTGCTTACTTTTTTTTAGTAAGGGGGCCCGTGTTTATTTCTTGGCCATGAAGGGATTACTTTTTAAATCTTAATACTTATTAAATAAAACCTAACATGTGTCCCTAACCATTTATATTATCCATGTAAGGGGTGGCCCCATTCATTTATATCTTATAGTTTATAAAAACTATATAAATAAACCTATTTAAAGGTTTTCTTTTATATAAGAGTGGGAGTGGAGAATAAAATGAGATAATATCTCAGGTATAAATGTGGAACTCTCAAGTATAAATGGAGAATTAAAAAAATGGCTAGTTTATTGGTGGCCCATGTGAAGTGTGGTAAATATTTATTAAAATATTGGTAGTTATAGCCACATAAAATTTTTAAAATTTTTAGCTTGCAGGAATTATATAAAATATTTTGCAATATTTCCATAGTTTTAAATATGTGCGAAGTAAAATGAAGAGTCAATGAAGGGAGGAGACAAGGTTCATGAAAATAGGGATTTCAATTTATTTCATTGGTCAGGTGAAATTACCTGTCCCCTCGTAAAATATGCGAGTTAATTTATACTCTCATAAGTCTACTTGCACTGTTAAATATTATTTTAACTTTGGTTTATGTCCTTTAAACCCCTTTAATAAGGGTTATGTGTTTTTATATATATAAAAACAATATACTATAGTTTATAATTTTTATGAACTATATGTTGTTTTTTATTTACATTCTATAAACTATATACCTTTTTTTTAAAGTGTATATATTTTTACATTATAAATTATAATAGGTTATTATAATGTATTAAAATATAACCTCCCTAATATTTTTTTTTATTAAGGGCAAATAGTTTTGAAGGGACTATACCCTGTATACAGAAGGGCTCAAAAGCCAGATAGTAAAGATGAGAGAAGCAGCCCAGAGAAGGGCAAAAAAGCCAACCAAGGAAGGCTCAATAGCCAGATATTACAATATAGGAGAAAAAAAGATCTAAATGTACAAAGATCCAGAGAAAATAAGGAAAGATCGAAAAGGAACCAAAAGAGAAACAACATAAGGAGCCTCGCCACAAAACAGCTCTAGAACCACCCGATGACAGCCACATCGCAGCCAAAAAACAACATCACAACAGCCCTTTACTTGATGGCTCTGTCAATTTTGGTCTTGATAGCCTGCAGTGACATGAAGAAGGCAATGACAATGGCCTGAGAGGGGTCTTGTAAATCAACTTGGGCAATTGCAATGTCCCTTTTCTCTTTAGGGCCCCATATGTCCTCATTGATCCCACTTAAACTGCAAACACTGTGGACATGTTGCTCAATGAAATTGTAAATGCTTTTGAGGGCAGACAAAATGCAGTCATTTCAGCTTTTAGCATTCCCCAATCTGCCATCTAGGGACTGTAGCTTCTTGAAGACTTCACCAATAACCCCCTCTTCCTCCTCACTTTGAAGGATCCTTTTACCCTTAGCTTTTTCCATGTTTTTTATAGCCCCTTTGAGCTCTTGAAGCTCCTTTTCTAATCTGTCCACCCTTTCTAGCAATTCCTCCTCTTTGGGCTCCTCCACCGGCTTGCTGATATGCAGGAGGTTTTCAGCTAGTTCTAAGTCCTTGTGGCTCCTTAGGACTCATTGGGAAGCAGGGATTTTGGCTTTGAGGCTCTTTCTTTTCTTGCTGGAGGTCACATCTTCATTCTTTCTTTTTAGCAGGGGGGAGTGGGAGCAGTGTGGGCAGGTGTAGGTATGGAGGAGGGAGGTGGGATAGGATTCACGGGAGGGCAGTTGGAGAAATGGTGGTGAATCAAGAGGATAAGGCCCTGGTGCAAAGGGACAGCCCTAGAGTGGCTTTGAACTTCCCTTATAGATTTCTCCAGAGAGTTAATCAGATAATGAGGAAAGCTGATAATGTTATTTCTACGAAAATGATTCAGAAAAATCAGATGTTTTTGAGGTATAGTCACATATCTTCCTTCAAGGGTAACATACCTTACCACCATTTTGGCTAGTTCAGCAAACGGTTCAGGGATCGACTCCACCTTGAGGCCAGCAGTCACGAACTCAAGATTCTCTCCCTCTTCCAAAAATTTCTTGGTTTCAACCTCCCTGTCGACCTTCTTATTGAAAAATTTTGTGCCTTCCAGGCTGAGGCCCGTGATCTGAGCTATGAGCTCTTCTGTGATTTCCATTTTCATGTTACTATATTTGACTATTCTGTTCTTCCAACCCGGTGAATTTGATAGAGATGTCTTGGTCGAAGCCTTGGATCCTTTCAATGAAATTAGACAGGCCCCGATTTGCAGGTATTCCCAAAGCTCTGTGTTCTCTTTCCACTCAGGATTGTGGGTCGGTTCGGTTTTGCATGGTGGCCCCCCCATGTTTCCTCTGCACCTTTTCCTATTCTCAATGGTAAAATAGCTATCAATGTGCGAGAATAGGCCAAACTTTGAACTTGGAATTTGAATCTTTCCTTCCCGTGAAAGCCGATTTAATTATTATGCTACACTTGTTATTATTGCCCCGCACCTCGGCTTTCCTCCTATACCAAGAAATGATGACAGCCCAGCCCGTACACAGATCACAACAATCATCCAAATATTTTGTGATGTCATCCACATGTACTTGGGGATCCACACATTAGCATCTAAAAAACAGCCGTTAGTTATGATTTTCACTGCCATGAAGATCAATGATTATGGCTTTATTGACATGAGCGGGTAGAACTTCCCCTCCAATCCAAGTTTGAAAGGGATTATTAACACCGAAGTTAGCCAAACTGTCAGCTACCCTATTTCCTTCCCGGTAGGTGTGGGTGATTTGGACATTTACAAAGATTTTACATATATCAATAGCTTCTTCTATATAATCCCTAATAGACCAGCTGGGGTGTTGCTTTTTATTTAGAAGATTGATAATATTTAGAGAATCACCTTCAATTATGATATTTGGAATATTACAATCTCTGGCAAGTCTAATGCCCCAAAGAGCCACCATGGCTTCGGAATAATGATTAGTCTGTCTGCCCATTCTCCCCATAAAAAGCAGCAACATAACAACCTCTTTGATCCTTGATGATTCCTCCTCCTCCAGAGTCACCCGGATTGCCCTTAGAGGCCCCATCAAAATTTAACTTATGCCAATCAGTGGGGGGTTTAATCCATCAGACTGTGTTTCTGTCAGTACCATTGTTATTTCTATTGACAGTGGAAATATTCCATTCAGTCAGAATGCACTCTTCATTCTCCGGTAGGGTCTATTTTTAGGGGTTTAAATCTAGCAATATTATCTTGCACAAAGAATGATAATTTCCTTATATATTTTATTACAAGCATGTCTATTGTTTCTGAAAATATTATCATTATGAGCCTTCCAAATTCTCCACATAGTGTAGGGCAGAACAAGTTGCCATAGCCTTTTCACCATGCAATGTTTGAACGGAGAGCTCCATTGCTCCCAAGCCTGAGGGTAGGTAAGGGGAAAAATCTATCTCAGATTAAATTTTTGCAAAAACAAGCTGCCAGATTTTGGAAGCAATCTCACAATGTAGGAATAAATGCTTTATATCTTCAGCCTCTTGCTGGCACATGCAACATCTATTCGGCATGATGAATCCCTTCTTGATGAGGTTGTCATTATTTAGGATCTTGCCATTAATAATTAGCCACCAAAAGAAGTTCACCCTAGGGGTTCGCTCCGGCATCCACAATTTGTGCCACTTAATTTCACTTGCCATGGATGTAAAGAAAGAATTATATCTCGCTTTAACAGTGTAATCCCCATCAAAAGAATATTTCCAGATGGGCTCATCCTTAAGATTTTGATTACTTATATGGATTAGGAAAAGTTGATTATGGAGAGATGTAATATCAGCCTGATTATTAACATTCTCCACTTTTAGCTACTTCCATTTTCTTTTGTTTCCATTCCTCTCAATGTACCCCTGGATTTTGTGTCCATACTTTGCAATTAAGTTGTCTTTAATATGATCATAATCAGAAATCCAGTTAGATTATGTCCACTTATCAGTCCAGAAGTTTATGTTTTTCCCATCTCCAAGCTTCCATTGCACCCCGAGAAAAAGAATGTGTTTGCTGCGAAGAATGTTGTTCCAAAAAATAGAACCACTCGGGAGGGACTGATCATAAATGAAGGAAAAATTTCTTTGATTTGAAAGATATTTGACCTTAATCAGCTCTATCTAAGGCCTGTGCTCTTTTATAAGCCTCCATCCTTATTTTGCGGTAAGGGCAGTACTCATATGTCTGATATCTTGGATGTCTAACCCCCTAGTCTCTTAGGTTTACAAACCTGTTCCCAAGCCACAAGATGATATCTGAATCTGTCCTCAGTACCGTGCCATAAAAAGTGTTTTTGAATCTTCTCAATACTATTCATCACAGTTGTATGCATGCTGAACATTGACAGAATGTAGATAGGCAAGTTTTGAAGCATGCTTTTAACCAAAAGACACTTACCTGCACTTGAAAGAACTTCTCTTTTCCAGCCAGCCAACTTTCTTTGAAATCTCTTAATAAGATCATTCCATACCTCCACTGAAATTTTGCCAGTACTTAAAGGTAGCCCTAAGTAAGTAGTTGGTAGAGAATTAATTGTGCATCCTAGAATATTAGCGATCTTTCTTTGCCTCTCCTCAGGAGTATTGAAGAAATAAATAGAGCTTTTGTCAAAATTAATTTTTTGGCCCGAGGCTTCCTCATAAAATCTGAGGACAGTTTTAATGGCCTTTTCCTCAATGATAGAAGCCATTAGTAGCAACAAAGTGTCATCAGCAAACTGCTGATGAGAGGAGATCTGATTACCAGTAGTTGGAGGGAAGCCTTTTAGCATGCCAATGTCAATAGCTTTGGAAATAGATCTGCTTAAACTGTCAGCCATAATAATGAATAAAAGAGGGGAGATTGGGTCACCTTGCCGTATACCTCTATTACTAGCAAAAAAACCAACAGGTTCCCCATTAACAACCACAGAGAATATAGAGGTAGAGATGCAAGAGTGATGATTTTTCTAAATTTTCTTTGAAACCCAAATTTGGACAAGACCTCATCCATGAATCTCCAGGAGACTCTGTCGAAAGCTTTATGCATGTCAAGTTTGATGGCCATCCCTACCTTTTTACTTTTATCCATAGAATGTATAGTTTCATGTACCATGATAATTCCATCTTGGATAATTCTTCCCTGAATGAATCCACTCTGCTGTTGAGAAATGATCTCCATGAGAATAGGTTGTATTCTAGTGGTGAGAATCTTTGTGAAGATCCTATAAATGACATTAACCAAACTGATAGGCTTGAAATCTTTGAAGTATTTTGCATCCATATTTTTAGGGGCAAGCACAATGTGTGTATTATTTAGTTCTTTAATAAGATTTCCCGTTCTATAAAATTCATTGTGACAGTTTTTAAGAGATCTTTAGAGCATATTTCCCAACATCTTTGGAAAAATTTAGCTAAGAAGCCATCTGGACCTGGTCCCCTTCTAAAGCAAAGACAACCTTTTTTAATTCCTAAATGGTGACAGTTTTTGAAAGACTTTTAAATCTCTCAACAGGTATTAAATTCCAAAATTTCTTCTTCTGTATAACCTCCCTAATATTATACAGAAGAAGAAATTTTGGAATTTCACATTCTGGAAATACATAGAAAAATTTAGCCTCATTAAATTTGGATCAAAATGACATTCTTGTTCAAATACACAAGTTTTGGCTTCATTAAAATCCAAAAGAGTAGCCCAAACATAACACAATATGGCAGTCATTTGGACGTCAAATTTAAGCTCGTAGGTTCCAGGAAACTTTCATTGTGTTAAAATTGACGGTCAAAATATCTTCACAAAAAAACAAAAAATAAGTCATTATGACGGTGATTTAGACATCAAATTTAAGTTGGTCGAATCTTTGTCTACATTAATATTTTTCAGAAATTTAAAGTTGTTATGCATTCTTAGGGGTCTCTTCTTCACTTCCATATGGTCGAAAATATTTTTTATATAAATCTAGGGTAGAAGACAAAGCCGTTTATATTGCGGGTTATTATTTTCATCATGGGAGGTTAATTAGTATGCATTATAATGACATAATTAGTTATGATCAAATAGTTTCTTTAGATCCATAAAATTTAGATTTGATTCTATTAAAAGTGTTATTTTGGTTATCGATAAATATGTATCTAACTCTGTGGTACATTGTATATTATAATATGGTGTATTTTACAAGTTTAAGAAAATAATGACATCCAACTATTTCTGTCTTGACAAAACTCAGATCTTGGATGAAACCAACAATAAAATTTGGGTAAAAATAGAATTTATGGCGAGGAAACTCTAGATGATTATTTCTGGATCTAAGGTTTCTCCTACTAGTCATCAAGCAACTGTAGATAACATGAATACATGCTTGCAACGAATGTAAGATTCTCTTTCTATGATTTTATGCAATGTGAACAAAGAGTAGCTTCTACACATTGGTAATTTTGAACATCTAAAAGAGGTATGGACACAACTAGAATCCATGCATGAAGGATACTTGGTATATCAAGGATAGTAATGAGAGTATAATACCTGAAGGAATTCAAAGAAATATTATGTATATTTTTTTGATGATTTCTCTTCAGCATCTTGTTTTATATCTCAGAGTTTGAATAATTCTAAACTATGACATGAAAGGTTATGACATGTTAATTATCGAAGCTTATATGAAATGTATAGATATAATCTAGTGAAAGGTTTACATGTGTTGTCTTCTTCTCTTTAAGTTACTTCATTAAATGCTTCTAAATGATGGTTTTGATTCTTATTTAGTAAATTTTCATGATGATATTTTTATGTTATAGATGTTTATGAAACTCTTATCTTCCTAGATAAGAAATTAAATTGGACTTAATATATGTTAAAAATTTCAAATCCTATTAACCTTAGGAAAATGACCAGAAGCCATCATATGTACCATGAATTAATTATCTTATATGAACCTGAGCCATGAAGTATTATAGGGTCTAGGTGGATATACAAAGTAAAATATAATGTTGATGGTAGTATTAACAAACGTAAAGCTAGACTTGTTGCTTTAGAGGTTTCACTCGAAACACGGTATTGATTACATTGAGACACATCCTGCAGACTAAAATGAGTCTTGTTTGGGGCTTATTTGTAATTTTCATTCAATTTGGGTGGGAAATCCACAAAATGGATAAGAAAAATACTTTTTTAATTGCGATTTAAAATAATAAATTTACATGTTTCAACCTAAAGGATTTGAAGAAACTGGTAAAGAAAAATATGTTTGTAATTTGACAAATCCTTATATGGTTTAAAACAAGCTCTTAGAGCAGTACGCGAAAAATTGTTTCCTTATTTAAACTGTTAGGTTTTGTTAATTGTTCTTTAGCAATGATATATTCACTAAGCAAGTAAGGCTCGAATATTATCATTATATGTATATATGTTAATGATTTTCTTATGTCTAGTGACAATTTTGATTTAATTCATAGGATTAAAGAGAAATTGAAGCAGTACTTTGAAATGAATGAGTTAGGTCTCTCACATCATTTTATTTGTATGATTGTATTTCATTCTATTATTATTTTTCAAAACACAATATGTAACCATTGTATTGAAAAAGTTTCTTATGATTTATTGTAAACCATTTTCTACTTCAATAAAATTTGGAATAAATATTGATCCTAAATATGCATATGAAAAAGGTTGATCCTATTTTATATACGCTTTTAGTTGATAGTTTGATTTATCTAACTATAACTAGATAAGATATTTCCTATATAGTAGGAATTACTTCAAGGTTTATGTAGGAAACTTTTTTAGAGATCATTGAAATCTTGTAAAAATGATTTTTAGATATTTGAAAGGAAAAATCAATTATGGGTTGCATTATAATAAGAATGAAAATACTATCTTATATGGATTTTTTTATTCTAACCATACCGATGTTGTGTTATAAAATATATTGGATATGTGTTCAATTTTTTTGGTGTAGGAACCATTACTTAGAACAAAAAATATAATCAACAGTCTCCATTTCTTCTACTGATATAAAAAAGTACAATGGAAGAAGTAAAGAAGTCGGTGGCTACAACAACCATTGGTATAGATACACATGGAAGCTAAAGAAAGTATTTCTTTTCTATGTGGTGGTTAGAGTTATATTACTCTTGATTAAGAATACAATTCAACATCAGAGGATGAAGAACATTGAGATACATATACGCTTCACCCGTGAGAAGGTGCAAAGTGATGAGATAAATCTCAAGTTCATGTTGACTGAAGAAGCAGTTGTTGACATCTTCACAAAGTCCCTGAGTGCTACAAAGTTTTGTCACTTTCATGAAAATATTAGATTTTGGAGTTTCCATTGAGGGGAGTGTGCATGACAATGTCACCTCCTAATGGAACTTGGTTTTGTAAAAAAACCTTTGGGCATTTGTAAAATACCTTCAGATAAGGGTAAAAAGGACCTTCGGGCATGTATAGCTCCTCAAATTATTTTTTAGAAAGAAGTATAGAAAGATCTTAAAGGTGGTATTTAGTAAACTCTTTAGTGATATTGAGTTTACTGGTAAACATCCAGTACAAGCATATTGTTAAGGAGGTCCTTAGTTTTAAAAGGCTCCTATATGCTTAGGTTCAATAACCTTTTATGAGAACCTGTGAGAACATGTAAAACTCACAAATCATACTTAGCGACTGATCATGGGATGATCTTTGGGATTCCAAATCATTTTGTATCAAAAGGTAAATTGAGTATGATGAAGGTGTTATAATTTTTTCAACCGATATGTTAGCCTAAAACCTTTTTGGTTTAAGGATTGTAAATCATGTAGTGTACTATGGGTAGGTAATCTATTGGCATATGTTATGTTATCCCACTTAACATTAAGGGAGAGTGTTGGAACATAATGATTAAGTGGTCTGGCCAACCCTTAATGTATATGGTTTCATCACTAATATATAGGTTAATATTTAATAATATGAAATATTTCTATTTCTATTATTAAATATGATAACCTAGGTATATACTTTAGGTTAAATATTTAATATCATGAAATGATTATATTTCTAATATTGAATATTATAAACCTAGGTGTATGTGTCAAACATTTTATTTTAAAAAGATGGGTTGAGAGACATACCCGATCAACTTATATAAAAAGGAATTTAGGTCCTCATTCGATATATTCGGGAAATATATCAAAGGTGTACAAATCAAGTGATTTGGTTTTACCCTTGGTAAATAGGATTTCAAAGGAGGAGGTGATCTTACTGGATGTAAAATAAGTTATCTAAAGTAAAATTTTATTTTCAAAGTGGTTTTTACCCTATTGGGGTTTTCCACTATAAATATTATGTCACTGTGTTATTTATTTCATGTAAGTATTTCTTTATTTACTTATGTTATAATGTAATCTTTATCTAAATATTTATTGTAACATTATGTAATATGTAAGTTGATTAGATATGTATTTATTAGAATCCTCAAATTCTAACAAGAACCTATGGAAAAGTTCTTACATATGGTATAAGGGATGAAATTATAGTGATGAGGTGTGAAGGAGAAAAATTAGAAAAGGAAGGTTATTTTTATGAGTAAGCCACTTGCAGAGTTTAAACCCAATAACCAAAGTAGTTCTACATTTAATATAGAGGAAAGAAACAGTGAAGCCATTAATGAGAAAAAGAAAACCCACATAGCAGACGGTTCTCTGACATCCATTCATTGAAGATACAATTATATTTCCATTCATCAAAGATACAATTATATTTTTAATCACTATGATTAAAAGTGCATATAAGATATAAAATAGAGGAATATGAGGAAAAGGGAAATGGAAGATAAGTATCTTTATTTCATGTGTTGGTGATATAAAGTTCAACACACAAATCACAATCCACTATTTTTGAAACATAGATGTTATCAAAATCTAGCTTTTTAGGATCCTTTGGAATGGAGAAGCCATCCCAATTTATAGCAATGTGAATTGACCTCTCATCTTCCCCACATGAATCTTCATGTTCCTATTCCACTTGTGACCTTTCATTTTCCATTAGAAGAGAAAAATTAAGTATTTCTCTTATAATTTTGAGAAAATACTTTTACAATTAAAAATATGTCACTTAAGTGAATAGGAAAAATATAATGATTACACTTAAAAAATAATTATAAAGGGGAGAGAAGTAAGAGGGAGGAGAAAGAGAAGGAAGGAGGAGATGAGAATCACCAAGCATGAAAAAAATTCACTTACTGTGATGATCCAATATAATTCTTTGATGCAGTCATCAAATTTGAATGAAGAACTTTGGCCCTCTATACTGAAAGAATCCTCCTCCTAAATGATGAACACTTGTAGCCCTGAACTCTTTTCCACCATGGGAAACCTCCTTCTAAATAAGCAACAATTGTATCCCATCTGATACACTGAGTGAAGAAATGAGAATAACTTGATCACTAGGCCATTGTAGACAATGAAAGATGTCATCACATAATTGAAAAAACCATGAAAAGTTCCTACTCCTTGAAAAAGCATGCATATGAATGATAACTTGAAATAATTTCTTGTACAATGCAACCATGGTGGTTCTTCCACCTCGAAGACATTGCTAACTAAAATTAGAATCCAATCTAAATGAATCATAATTCATCTTTCATTCCTCTGAAAGCATGAATTTTTCATTACCATTACCATGAGGAAATATCTGAAGATATGGTCACCACTTAATGATAGATGATGAGTTATAGGAACTTCCAAAATTGGCATTTCCTCTTTGAGATACATTATGCTCACCACATCTGAATTCACCTTGAATAGCATGTCAAGTTCACCCATACATCTAAATGAGGAGATTTGGATAGCTCTAACCTAATTTAAAAGTTACAATGATCACCTTGCATTGGATTTTCAACTAAAATCTTGGATCTTTTTAATTATCCTTTGACTACACAATTCCACTTGATTACATATGATGTGCCTATGATGTTATATTTTGTAAATGTTCCAAAAATGATGCCTCAAGTCCTTTGTAAATACCAAGATCTTTTGAGAATTTATGAAGTAATGAAATGTGACCATTTTAAGCTCATTTCGCCTTGATTACTATTTTTAGCATGTTTAACATGGGTTCCCATTTAGCCAATTTTTCCATTTTTTTCCAAATTTGCCACTTTTGAATGTTTCGCAATTGAAGGGGTATCTTAAAGAAATCAGAAACCAAATTTTCCTCAAGCTTACTATTTATAGTAATGTATGTGGTAGGGAATTAATAAAGATATAAATTTTCCTTTCGATGTTTGATTTTAATGAAACGAATTGCATAAGTTTACATAATTCATTTTTAAGATTTGCTCCAATTTTTAGAGGATTTCATTTGCTAGAGTTGAGTAAATCTAAAAAAACATGATTTTTTATGGGAAATTTCATGTGGCTATGAAAAATAAATGAGGGAATGAATGAGTTCATGAAAATACTATTATTAAAGGCGTTCACACAATCAATTCATTGGTTCAAGTATCATGGAAATTAAAGTTCAAGAACATGAGATATGAGTAAAACTTAATTTGGGAGCTAGGGCACAACATAGGGTTTTTACATGATTGAATATCATAAAAAATCTTTAAAAAATTATTTGGTGGTTACCAAGGAGGTTTCTTTATGTTTTAAATTTTATCTTTCAAGTTGTGAGTGATGGTGAGCATGAGCGAATGCATTTGTGGAGTGAGAAATGGAAAAGGAAGCAGATCAAACTAAATGACTTAACCATTTTTTATCCTCTTGTGGAGGGGCACACTTTTTTTGTCCCCATTTTTATCTTAGAATGGTATTAAATGGTTATAAAAATGAACCTTAGCCCTATCATGACAAGTGGAGAGTGGTGATTCATTATTGGGTGAGGGAAAAGAACTAGTTTTCAACACTCAAGGCATAAGTTTGGGTCGTGTGAGAGACCATGTGTGAGAAATGGGGGAGGGTGCCTTTTTTTTATAAATTTTCCCCTTGAAAAGGGATGAGATGGAAAAAAATGGTGCCTCATTCTCATGATGACAAGTGGCAAGTTGACGTTGTATGAGGGGGCTAGAAAACTTGGGAAAAGGGCTTACTGAGGCTTCCCACGGTCATGTGATGGGTCTAGGAGCTCAACTAGGGGTGGTTAAATTTTTTTTTCCACCATTTCCCATTTGGATGAGATGGAAGGGAAAAAAAAAGTGTTCCTTAGGACCGTCTTGACATGTTTCCACCGAAAATAATTCTAACTGTGATAGTGTATCTTGAGACAAAGTTTGAAGATGAAGTTGTTAGATCTCCACGAGGTATTTTTGAGAACTTAATTATATAATTTTTAATCCAAATATCTTGTTTAGAAGAATTGGATTCATCCCATGATTTAATTATTCCTAAAACTCCCTAAAAATATCATTTTCTTTTGGGATTGCAAGGTGTGCATGCCAAAAATGGGTTGTGGAAAGAAGCACCTTTGTCTTGTGAAAAATATAAAAGATCCATAATTTAGATAATTTAATTATATTTCCAATGGTGTATTTTATAGTGTTTAAATATTTTTGGAGCTCCTGGAATCATCTTCTGAATCTCAGGTGCCTTTTTGAATTACAAGCTCCTTCACCTTCAAAAAACCACTTTTACTGAACTTGTCCCTAAACCTTCAAATCTTCCCTAAACTTTCTTTAATCAATTTAAATATTATATTATTTCCTCAATACCATTTTTTGATGAATTTTTTCCTTCAAATATGCTCTGGAGGATGCACACCTATCTCAGAAAGGATAGAAATAGCCTCTTGGGTTTATTAAAGCGCCTTGAGAAGTATTGTCTCAGAAGAACTTCATGAACTTGTTTTCATCCTTATAACACATGGGAAATGTCATGTAAACACATAGGATCACTCATATTATTGGGATAGGATTTTCAAAAAGATAAAATTGATCAAGGGATGTGTTTAGGAGGGTTTTCAAGAAAACATTTTAACACTAGGGTATAATTGTCATGTTTTCATCATTAAACCTTTCCCTTGAAAATACACATGTCAATAGTTGGCTCTATCTTGGGGAATGTTTTGTAACTATCTCATTAAGGAAAGAGTATTTAGGAACCCTAGATTCTCAATTTATAGCTTAGACCCAAGTGCCTTATCCATTAGGCTTGTGGAGTTCTTCCAAACACACAAAAACAAACACGTGGAAAGGAAACACATTAAAATTGGAAAACAAAAAACAATGGAAATGGAAATTATATTACAGGGGAGGGATATTTATAGAGGTAAGGAAACAATGTAAATATACCCAAAAATGGGCTAGGAAAATTACATAACATCATGGAACGATAGACTAAAATTTGTTCTCTATAGCACAAAAGTCACTATTTGATCATACCATTCTCATGTGATGGATTTGCATGGCTTGATAAAAATAAGGCACTCCAAGATTCCATATTCATACTCATATTGCACTAAAAAAATTCTTGCATCCAATGAACACTTTATTACCTTTTTGAAAATCTTGCATCTTGTGGCTTCCACTTGATGTCTTGTGATCATGAGACACCATTCCTCCATGTTCTCAAAAGTGGAAACATTGACCTTGTCATGGAAACATACTTCATCCTTGAATTACAACATGGAAACATCCCTTGGATTAGTGAGGCACTCAAAAGGAGTGAGAACAAACTAATTTTCTTCCCATTCAATAGCTTCTTTGAACATCTCACTTTTTCGTTTTGAGAAATTGTTTTCAAAAATATATTCCATGTCATTGGGATGGTCTTCATCATCCTCAATAATTTTTTTCAAAATGGAAACATTTTCAAGACAAATTGGAGCTTGGGAATTGGTGAATGTAGTATGACTTTGAATCCTTTCACAAGAATCATACACATTCTCACTTTTTTTTCCAGAAAATTATTTTTCAGTACCTATCTGCTCAAATTCCATCTTGGTATCATTTTCAAAACTACAATCCTTGATGTTGTCATAGAATTATTCTTCACCCTTGAGTGATATTTCAGGATAGATTCTTGTTACGAATTTGTAGCGCATCTAATGGTGATGAGAACAAGTTGATATTGAATACACTCACAAGACGCTTGCAACTTTTCACCTTGTTTTAAACCATTATCTTCAATACCAATCAACTCAACATTTTTCTTATTATCATAATTCATGGAAAAGGTGTTTTCTTCAAGATTGAGAATATTCATAGGATATTCAAGAATCTCCTTTCCTTTGCATTTATGATCTTCTTCACAAAACAAGAAATAGAAAGACTCACCTTCACATTTTCTCTCATTCATCCATGTATCGAGGAAGATATTAAGCTCATCCATTTGGTTGGCATCATCATCCAACATTGGTGCATGGGAAGGATAAAAAACATTCCTCATACCTATCTTGAACTTCCATGGCCTAAGTCGAGATCTCAAGATTGAGATGAGGGTATTCATTTTTTTCTGCAGCCTTCAAGATGTCTTGCATAAATAACTCTTATGAGTTTTCCATATACTCATTCTCACCTTTAATAGAAATGTCATCATATTGAGATTGAAGGAGATGACTGAAAATATGATCCACACATGTCCATGATTCATTTGAAACATCCTCATTTACCTCCTCTAATCTTTTTGTTACCCGAGACTCACATTCTTGCAAAAATGGGAATACTTGATTTTCAAAATTCTCAGACAAGGAGAAAAGATCCAAGCTATGCAGGAAAGAAACTCCTTTGATCTTGAGATCCATTTCATTGTCCTCGTGATGAGAAGTAGAGAACCATGTTGGGGCAGAAATATGGGAATAATTTTTAACTCTATCTTGATCATTCATTATTTAATCTTCTTGCTCATATGGAAAATGAAAGATTTCATACTTGACCGAGATTATCAACATTATGTTCCTTGGGTGAGAATGGTGGAGTTAACTCCTCAAATAGGTTATGATCAAATTTATCATTCTCCTTGGCTTTTAGAAATAAATTAGCTAGTTTCATTTGTTCATCCATGGTTGTATCAAGAAGGGAACTTTATTATTCAAATAACACCATTTCATCATTAATTGAAAAATAAAAATTTGATAGGAGATTATCCATGATTACCTCAAATTCATCATTTTTGATCCAGGATGTAGGATTTATTTCTGACACATATTCATGGTTGATGTATTCTTTAGAAATCATTGGGTCTTCTATTTTACAATAAGAATCCTCCTCACTTATTCATTATTTATTCAACGAGTTGTGTATCAATCCAGAATGAGTTGATGAATGGAGGTTCAACCATCATGTCTTCTTCATCATCCTCCATAGTGTCGATTTGATTCTGATTAGAAGGTTCAAGGATATGGCATTAATCATAATTTCCCAAGAATCTTCCAGGGATGAACACCTCATAGTGTGGAAAATCATCAGGGTCTTCCTCCATAGGGAAAATCTCCTCTTCTTCCTCTTTTCCATAAAGTGCTTCAAGTTGTTCGTATATTTCTAACATGGATTTGGCATAGTTCAGAAGTTTGAGGTAGATTTGGGGATCATAATTTCCTTGTGAAATGCTCAAAACTCCTTGCACATAACCAATTTTCAAGGATGTCATTTCTTCATTTCTATAGGAAAATAAATCATCCCAAGGAAGAAAAATAAAATACATGATTCCAAGTTTCTCATTCATTTGTGTGAGGTTGAAAATGTTATCTTCATAATTTTCTTTGTCTTCATTGACTTCATACAAAATATTGTACCTTCTTTACATATTTTTCATCAAGTTCTTACCTTCTTCCTCATCAAAAAGTCTCATTTTCTTTCCTTTAGCAGTAGTCCACTTGAACTGAAGCCACCAGGATTTGATGATAGGTTCTTTACAGACAACAATTTTATTCATTCTACACAGTCTTTCCTTGATTTTTGGAGACATGCCACTAGCATTCTTTCCCTTGTCTAATTGCATATTTTTCTTGAAGAAAGAGACCTTTTTGTTGTTCTCAAATTCTCTTCTTCGTAAGAACTAGTCCAAAATGATGGCTGATCAAAAATTCACACTTCTTTGCAACCATATTCTTCTTCTTCTTCACTTTCACTCATTGGTACCTCACTCCAATCTAGAAATTTATTCATTGTGTTGTGGGAAAAAAACATGACATGATTTGTTCCTTGACAGAGTCACCTTCAAAAATAGATTTTCCTTTGAAATCTAATTTTTTAATTTTTGTAATATATATTTTTTTGTGTTTTCCATAGATATTTTTGGGTACACAAGGTTAGATCTCTCCCCAGTGGATCTGTAAAATCCTGTTGGTAGTAAAATTTTGTTTATATGGAAAATTAGGTATTTCCACTAACATTTGTGTGGTTATGCCCCTCTACATTGAATGGTGTAGCTCCCATTGTTGAATGTAAACTAGTCTATTCCTATATAAATGTTTTTGGTTAGCCAAATAGACTAGGGATCACACACGGTAACACTCCATTAAACCTATGAAAAATTTCTTATACATGGTATAAGGGAGGAAATTACAATGATGAAGGGTGAAGGAAATAAATTAGAAAAGGAAGGTTATTGTTGTGAGTAGGCCAATTGCAGAGTTCACACCCAATAACTAGAGTAGTATGAAATTTAATATAGACGAAATAAATAGTGAAGCCATTAGTGATACAACAAAAGAAAAACAGACACATATTTCTCTCGAGGTCCATTCATCAAAGATAAAATACTATTTCTAATGAAATATAAAAGGCTATTTCATATGAGAGAGAAAATAGAGGAATACAAGGGAAAAGGGAAATGAAATAAATTTAGCTTTATTTAATGTGTTGGTGATAAAAAGTTCAACATGTAAATCACAATCCACTATTTCTATAATATAGATGCTATCAAAATCTAGAATTTTTCAAGATCCCTTTGAATAGAGAATCCATCCTAATTTATATAAATTTTAATTGGCCTCTCATCTCCCCCCACGTGACTCTTCATGTTCATATTCAACTTGTGACCTTTCATTTACCGTTATAAGAATTATTAATTATTTCTCTTATAACTTTGAGAAATAACTTTTACAATTTAAAAATATGTCACTTGAGTGAATATGACAAAATACAATGATTATGCTCAATGAATAATTAGAAAGGGGGGGGAGGAAGTGGGAGAGAGATAAGGAAGGATGAGATGAGAATCTCCAAACATGAATAAAATTCACTCCTATGATGATCCAATAGAATTATTTGATGCAGTCATGAACTCTAAATAAAGAAATCTAGCCCTCTATAGTGAAATAATCCTCCTCCTAAATGATGAAAACTTGCAGATTTAAACTCTTTTGCACCATGAGAAACTTCCTTCTGAATAATCAACAATTGTAGCCCATCTAATACATTGAGTGAATAAGTGAGAAGAACTTTATCACTAGGCCACTATAGAAAATGAAAGATGTCTTCAAATACTTGAAAAAACCATGAAAATCTGCCACTCCTTGACCAATCATGGATATGAATGAGAACTTGAAACAATTTCTTATACAATGCAACCACGATGGTTCTGCCACCTTGAGGATGTTACTGACTAAAATTAAGAATCAATCCAAATTAATCATAATTCATCTATCATTCCTTTGTAAGCATGAATATTTCATTACGATTACCATGAGGAACTCTCTAGAGATATGGTCACCACTTAATGACAGATGAAGAGTTATAGGAACTTTTGACATTTTCTTTTTGAGATACATTATGCTCACCGCATCCAATTCACCTTGAATAGCACACTGAGTTCACCTAGACATCTCAATGAGGAGATGTGAATGGCACTAACCTAATTAAAAATTTACGTGACCACCTTGGCTTGTATTTTCAACTAACATCTTGTCTCTTTTTCAATTCTCCTTTAGCTACACAATGTCTCTCGTTTAAAGTTGTTGTGCCCTACAACATTCTATTCTTTCAATGTGACCAAAATGATGCCACGAGACCTCTGTGAATACCAGGATATTTTGAGAATGTGTGGAGGACTAAAATATGACCATTTTTAGCTCATTTCACCCACTTACTATTTTTAACATGTTTCATATGGGTGCCCATTTAGCCAATTCTGTGAATTTTTTCCAAATTTGCCACTTTTAAATGTTTCACACTTTATGGGGTATCTTTTAGAAACCAGAAACCAAATTTTCCTTGGAATTAATATTTTTAGTAAGATATGTGGTAGGTAATTAGGAAAAAAAACAAATTTTCTTCCCAATTTTGGATTCAAATGAAACAACTTGTATAAGTTTACATAATTCATTTTGAAGCTCTGCTCCAATTTTCAGGGGATTATGTTCGCTAGAGTTGAGTAAATCTAAGAAAATGTTATTTTTGTTGGAAAATTCATGTGGATATGAAAAATACATGATTTCACGAATGAGTTCATTCAAATACTCTTATTAAATCCATTAACACAAAGAATACATTGGTTCAAGTCTCATGGTAATCGAAGTTTGGGAACATGACATATGAGAAAAAAATTAATTTGGGTGCTAGGACAAAACAAAGGATTTTTTGGTTCTTGAATTTCATAACCAGATTTAAAATGTGCTTAAATTTCTACCAAGGAGGCTTATTTATGTTTTAAATTTTATCTTTCAAGTTTTGATTGATGGTGAGCATGATTGAATGCATTTGTGGAGTGCAAAATGGAAAAGGAAACACATGAGAGAAAAGAACTTAGCCATTTTTTTGGATTTTTATCCTCTTAGGGAGGGGGAAAACTTTTTCCACCATTTTCCCATTGTAATTAGATAAAAGGGAAACAAAAATTCACCTTATTCCTATGATGAAAACTAGTGAGCGGTGATTTGTTGGAGGGTGATGGAAAAGAGTTAGTTTTTCAGCACCCGAGGGCCAAGTTTGGATCATGTGAGAGACCATGTGGGAGCAAGGGGGAATGAATTTTTTTTTTTCCCATTATCCCATTAGATATTTAATAATGTTACAAATAATTACACCTCATCCTCATGATGATAAGTGGCAAGTTGAGGTTGTGAGGCGGGGGCTAGAAAATTTGGAAAAAGGGCTTACTAAGGCTTCCCATGGTCATGTAATGGGTCTAGTACCTCAACTAGGGGTGGGAACAATTTTAATGTCCTCATTTTACCCTTATGATGGGACAAAAGGGACAAAAAATTATGCCTCAACATCGTGCTGACATATTTCCACCTTAAAAAAATTCTAATTGTAAGAGCATACCTTGAGAGAGAGCTTGAAGATGAAGTTGCTAGAGCTCCAAGAGGTAGTTTTGGAACTTATTTATATGATTTTTCTAAAAAAACATATTGAGAATAATGGGATGGGTCCCACGATTTAATTCTTCCTAAAAATCCCTAAAAAATACCATTTTCTCTCAAGACCGTAAGGTTTTACTCCTAAAATGCATTGTGGAAAGAATTTCCTTAGTCTTATGAAAAAAATGATAGCACCTTAATTTAAATAATTTAATTATATTTACAATTATATCTTGGTTGGCATCTAACTCTTTCTGAAGCTCCCATAATCATCTTCTAAAGCTCAAGTTCCTTTTCGAATTACAAGCTCCTTCACCTTCAAAAACTGAATTTTACTGAACTTGTCCCTAAACCTTCAAATATTCCATAAAATTTCCTAAATCACTTGAAATATGATATTATCTCCTCCATATAATTTCCTAATTAATTTTTACCTTAAACTCAGCTCTAGAGGATGCACACCTATCTTAGAAAGGCTAGAATAACCTTTCTAGGTTCACTGAAGAAACTACCTTGAGAAGCATTGTCTCGGAAGAACTTCATGAAATTGTATTCATTTTTCAAACACATGGGAAAGGTCATTTCAACATGTAGGAGAAATTTTAGGATGGGTATAGGCACGAAAAAAAGGGGAAAGTAATCTAGGGGAGTGCCTAGGAAAGTTTCAAGGAAAAATTTTGACACTAGGGTATAGTTATCATGTTTTCATTATTGAATTTTTCCCTTACAAAAACACATGACAACAGTACACTATCATACTATTATGTGCTCTAGAATCACTCTACAGTGCAAAAATGTAGCACTTTATGCACTAGCATATCTTGTTATGCTCTAGTGTATCTCTCTATAGGCTAACGTAGTTCTCTAGTTTTTCCTTTTGTGCCTTACATGTGCTAGTGTATCTATACATGCGTTAGCCTAAGACTATATGCACTAGGATTAAGAGAATTTATTTCTTATGTATTTACGCATTCATTTTTACACATATGCATTCACATTAATGTGCTAACATCCTCTATTATGATAGTGCACCCTATTTCACGTACTAGCATCCCTACCATGCTAGCGTACCCTATTTCATGCGCTAGCATCTTATTGTATGCGCTATCATTTTGTCCTTTGTGTATTTATGACTTTTGTATTTTTATAGTAAGTTAATGGTTTTCTAACCACTATTTTAGATCTATTTTAATCCTTTTCTTATAGGTGTGTTATAATTAATTCATTTAAGTCCTTATTTTTCTCTTAGCTTTCATTTAATCTAATCATGAAAAACTCTTGTGTATGCTCTTTTCTCACACTTTTCTAAGTGGTCTTGAAAATTAGAAACATGAGTTTTCCCTTTTTCTTTTCTATTGTGATTTTCACCTTAGGAAAACTACTAACTTGTTTTTTTCAATATTGTCTCTAGAAATATTTTCTTTGAATTGAATCTACTATCTACGAGTTGTCTCTCTCATGGAAATCAAGCAAAATTTATCATCCTTTTATTATATTTATAAAACTCTTTTAATTAAATTGTTTAGAGAAGGGTTTATTACCCCTCGAGTGTAATTATGGGAAGTGTATGGCCGGGGCTAGAAACTCATTATAAGGATTACCACGGGAACCTAAAATTAGTTAGCACCTTGAGTGAACTGGTTAATGAAATTAGATCCCCTCCGAATTGACTAGTATACCTTTTGTGAGGATAATATCCAATGTTATCCATTGTGACAACCCCATTTTTTTATTTGATTGGATTAAAATCCCTCTTATCTAATCAAGGGGGTAAAGTAAAGTAAAAAAATAGAAATAGTATATTACACTTGTTTAGACAAGTATTTGGAATTTATGGAGAGGACCATATCTATAATTTTTTTCCAACCAATAAAATTCACTTGAAAAACCCCGTTACCACCATCATTATCATCCACATTATCAAATTGGTTTAATTTGTACTTCACATTTTCTTGTGAATCACATTTTATTCCATTTTCATTTAAATCCAATCTCTTTTTAAACTTTACACATTTTTTTTCGGATACCCTATTCCAAATTTTATTTCTTGCACCTAATTCTTTCACTTTGGGTTTTATTCCAAAATTTTAACCACACCACCCAATTTCTATTATGTTTAAGTATTAGACTTAGGATACCCATACCCTTATTTAAGCAAACCTATTTTAAATCCAAGTCTTGATATTCGATATTCAATTTATCAGGGATTAATCACAATCATAATTAATCAATCAATTCATAATTTAAGTCTCAACCTATAGTATTCACTTTATCAAGGTCAAGAAAAAATCACTATTTCCATCTATAATTATTTTATTCTAAAATTCACTTTGTTAGACTCTAAGAAATAATTCTATCATTTTCCTAAGTCTTCTAGAGTTTAACATTCACATTGTTAGACTCTAAGAGTTTTCATATTTTACATCTAATAGTTTAACATGCACTTTGTTAAACTTTAGGAACTCTCATTTCCATGATCTTCTATCTTAGCATTCAATTTGTTAAGGGTTGAGTAATTGATATTCATTTTTAAATCTCTTCCATCTTAGCATTCACTTTGTTAAGGTTTGAGTGATCAATCTCACATTTCTAAGCTCTTTCATCTTAGAATTAACTATCTTAAGGGTTGATTCATCAATAGAATTTTAAAATCTTCCATCTTAGCATTCACTTTGTTAAGGGTTGATTAAATCAATCTCATTTCAATGCTTGTTTATCTTGATATTCACTTTTTTAAGAGTTGTGTAATTGATCTTTATTGTTAATATCTTCTATCTTAGCATTCAATTTGTTATGAGTTGAGTAAATAATTTTTTATTTTCTAAGCCTCTCACTTTAACATGCATGTTTTTGAAGTTTGAGCATGTACTTTCATCTCAAATTCTTTAATTTTTGAAATTCACTTTGTCACAAATTTAAGAACATTTTTGGCATGGCTATAACATGATCCATCAATTCAACTTTGATGGTCTTGTATTTTTGCATTAACTTTGACTAATGTTAAGAACATATATTTGATCACTACCCTGATATATTGACATTCACTTTTTCAATGTATAAACACATCAAACAATTTTCCAGTTCATGAACCACATCTTTACTCTAGGTATTTCTCTTTACTACAATGTTTGGTTCACAAAAGACATCAAATAATGAGTTACTCGAAAAAATTCATGGGATGTTGAAAAATATATCTCATATAGCTTCCTAACTTAATAAGTGATCAACCAAAAATCTAATCATACAACTTATTGAAGACACTACTCCATGTAAATTCACAGGTTAGTTTACACCCCTTAGAGAAAGTCTCTCTAGTTTCTTTCATCAATTCAAAAAGGTTAAAATGATAAAATATCCATTCACAAGACCTTTCTATAAAGGGGAACTCAATCCTAAATGGTACAAAGAATCATAATATTGTGAATACCATTACATCAAATGCCAATCTTTGGATCATTTTTTGAGTCTCTGCTATAATGTTCAAGGCTTAATTGATAATGGAGTTATCAAAATAGAAATAGAAACTGAATCTATTAAAAATGAAGACATGTTAACTATTACAACTTATAGAGAAGATTTCAATGTTTTCCAAAATTCTTTACATGGTAAAACTTAATGAGGTAAAGGTGACGAGGGTTAAAGATCTATAAACCAATACTAATTAATATCTCATTTGGATGTTATTCCATTAGTTTAATAAAAAATTGAAAGTGTTTTAAATAATTGTAGTTGAATGTTGAATGGGAACTTGAACATGATCCAAGACTCCTTTCTAACCCATGACATAAATGAATACTCTAAAGAAGAGCTTTAATCATCAAGCACTATCGAGCTTAATTCTATCATGTCAATGTTAGATCCTACTATTTGGCAAGTTTTTCACTCTTGTTCCAAATTAATGAAATAACATGTTTTAAAACAAGAAAATAAAAATATGTGAGGTTTTAAGGCTACCTTCATTTTTTTATAGTGATGGTGATGGAATATGGGTGCACAAATCCTTTCCGTAGCAATATTTATGACACTGTACAACACAAAAGAGAGCTACACAAGAAAATATTAGTAGATTTGGATGGTGAGTTGCCTAACCAAAGTTAGTCCCAAGAAGCGATGAAATTCATATGAAGGAATTCAACCCACTTGTTTTGAAAATTGATTAAAAAGAGAGAATAGATAACATGCAGAAGATAAGAAGAACAAAAATGCTCAAAAATATGTTAAAAATGAGATCTAATAATAATAAATTGAAGTAGAGAATATTAACCAGTCAAAGGTTGAAAGTGACCAGAGGAAATAAATGGAGAAAAAAGAACAAAGAAACCCAAAAGGTTGGGAACAACAAATTCGGAACATGAACATGGATTCTGAAGATGTCCTCGGTCAAGTCTAGGGAAACAAAAAGTAGAGAAAATATAGATTACAGGTAGATGTTATTAGGGTAGAGGATTTTGACGGTGATCAAAAGTAGTCGACGGTGAATGTGATAGAAAAATGAGGTTTTGGGATGTCTATTAGGAAGAACATATAGATTTGAAAGATCTTGGTGTTGTATAGAAAGAGAAAATGATAGAAAAAAGGACAAGATGTAGGAAAATAGTTGAGATAGATTAGGTCAACGGACCAAGGAACAATCAACGATAATTGAGGCTAAATTAGGGCTTAATGAAGGTTTATGGGTGTAAAATGAGCTGTGTGAAGAAAATAAGGTCAGTTAAAGTGATTACAAAACTCGAAATGAAGAATCGACCTGCATATGGTTGATGAAGAAGTGATGAAAACTACAGAGATCTTCTAACAATATACAAGCTCCAAATCTTCCAAAATGATACAAAAACACTTGGAATTGGTTTCAAGAGGTTGGTGGAAGATCACAAGAAGGAAAGAAACCTATAAAAAAGTTATTAGAGGTCATATAGAAAAACTTTCATCCTCATGGGAGGGGGTGATGGTGTATATATAGTATTGTTAGCGGACAGATAAGGTCTCTATCAATTATGGGGAAACATTAATATAGTTTAGGTGGATCATGAAAAACTTTATAGATGAGGGTTAATTAGGGTTAGAAGTTAATATGGCGAGTTGGGTTGCATAGGGATAAGAAATAGTGGTTTGATGGGGTGGAAGTGTATTTGATAAAGGCAAGGGTGGTTGGAAATATTAAACGAGGGTTAGTGGTGAGTATAGGAATGATAAATGGGGGATTTTGGGATGTAATTAAATTAATAAATATGTTTAGGGATGCCTAATATGATTATGGGTAATAAGTGATAAGATATAATTAAGATAGAAAAATAAAATCTAAGAGAGATAAGTTTGAATTAGGAGGAAAATGGGATTTTGAATAGGGACATGGGTGTGAGTGTGCACAATGATGAGAATAGGGTGAGTGAACTTGAAATGTGGGAGATAGAGAACTAAATTTTGGTTTCTATATTTTCCCCTTTTTGTCAAGTGGTTTGTATTACGAAATCTGCAAGACAAAAAATAAAAGTGATCGAAGATGGTTGAGGTACTCCCCATCAAACTAAGGATCAAAGACATAAAGGAAATCAAGTGCTAGGTTGTCAGAGATAAATGGAGGAAGGGGGTAAGATGCAAAAATATTCCCCAATTGTAGAGTGATATAACCATTACAAGAAGGATGGGATATACTAAAAATAAATATGGTAATAATCCAGGAAACGCATCGGTAGGGAACATAGAACGGTCTCAATAGAGGCGACGTTAATATCCTATGGACCTATGAGTTGGTAAAGATCCTTGAAGTATTGGATAAAATCCAATGGGAATGTTCTTGTATTGATGTGTAAGCCTTGTTTAAAATGGGTTAAATGCAGACATAAAAACTATGTGTAAGAAATGTATGGTCAAGACAATGGTTTGACCAAATACATAGAAACAAAGTGCAATAAAATAGTGTGTGATGTCCTACATATATGAGAAACCAATAAATTATGCATCTTGGTGGGGTAAAAAAGGAAAAATGTCCATGAAGTTGGACTTAAGGTGGGACATGGTGCCACAAGAGGGAACACAGAGATGGTCACCAAGTAGGCTTCTAAATATATGGAACATATGTGCTACAAGACAGGTAGATAAACAAAAAATAGTGAGACAAGTTTTGTAAGGAGAGGAATGATGTGTTATGGGTGAAACCTAATTCCAAAGTAGAAGAAAAGATAATTTGGATAAGTATATTTTATGAGACAAGAGGAAGGGTGAAGAAAAAAATGGTGTGGGTTGATGACGACTGGGTTGTGACTGGTCTTGGGTCGACGGCAACTAGGCGGTTGTCAAAAACTGGGTCAGCATGCCTATAAAAGCAGGGGATATTGTTAATAAGGATAATTTGAGTGACATGATTTAGAATATTAGAAAGCTATGATTGATATAAAATTGTGTGATTTAATAAAAATGTATGCCATCGGAGGTGGAAGGAAGTGCTAGAGGTCACAAAGAGTGGTAAGTGCCAAAAACTTAGCTATGTTTTAATTTTATTTGATTTTTTTAATTTGGTAGGTGGCCAAGGCTAATCAATGGTGATTAGGCATGGTATCTGTCAACCAAAGACAAGTTGGCATTGACTATATAGATGGTAGAAAATTATTGATAATTTTAGATGACTAATGATGATTTATGAGTTGATGGTTACTTTTTGGTTGGTTTTTGCAAGTCGGTGACACCCTATATATGTGGGATAGAGTCATGGCCATGTTGGGATGATAAAATATGATGTCACGAGATATAAATTGGGATCATTTCAAAACTATTGGATTAGGTGGGTTCTACCATTATTAGAGGGTGCTTTGAGATACATGGCTAGTCATAGATTTGATAGAGAGATTGGACCTTAGGTCCAGTACCTTCTAGTTCTATAGAGGGGAGATGAAAATCACATTAAAGGATGTGTATCATATATTAGGTTTTCAATTCGTGGGGCACCTATAGTGCCCATCACATAGGAGGATACATGGATATGTGCTAAGATGGTTGTTCGGAGCAGAGGCCCCAAACATCACCTTTTTATTATGGGATCTTCATATCAAGACACATTATCATTTTATTTATGTCGCATAATTGGATGATATACTTAGTGATTATGGAAATATCATGTTATGCACTTATAGATTCATGCACATTGAGATTCTCATGGGCCTTATAAATTGTGGTGGTTGATATACTAGAGCATAGGACAATATTTGCATTCGGGGAAGCTCTCCTTGCATAGTTTTACCATGAGTTGTGGATTTATATCATAGAAATGTGATTTTGTTTAGATATGATATTTCTATTGCATTGTTGGGCATATGATCACATAGCAGTGGTGAGGCCACCAGGGCTTCTATGGGTCACACGTAATCATATAGTGTTGATGGTTGGATTCATATAGTGGAGAATAGATTAAGATCATGGAGATAGGGAAGGAGTGATATGTAGAGAGACTAGGGGTCCTCATGATTGATGATATTAGATGGAGGTCATATATAGGGTTCCCCATATGGGTAGGTGCAAATATCTAACTTTTAAGTTTGAGGAGGGTGAGATGGGTATAGGGGAGGATACTAGACATGGTAGAGGTGATACAGTTCCCATGAGTGATAGGATAGTTTGGATTGGTGCAGACACCTCCTAGGGATCCTATCTAATATAGGTGTGAAGATGTAGAGAGGTAATTACCCGGTCAAGTGATGGTAGATCCATTAAATAAGGTAGCAATGCCAATGGATATGGATGAGGATGATGTGGGGGCTAGAGTGGATGGACCAATAGTGGGAATCCCATTGAGAAAAGGAGGAATCATAGTGAGGAGATGAGGTAGTACCGGAAGGATTAGAGGAGGGTTATGTAGGTGGAGTGGTGGAGATAGAACATTTGTAGGAAGATCTTGATGCAACTCACTAGGAGCATGATGTAATGTACTAGGAGCATGATACGATGTGCTAAGAGAGAGAATCGGCTATCCAGCAGAGAGATAGATATCGGAGGCAGGGATAGGCGTTATGAGTGAGTTATGGATATCCATCCACTCTATCATAAAAGACAAGGGGAGTGACCCAGGGAGCTATGTTAGGGGTGAGACAGAAGTGACTACATGGGGAGGTCAGATATCTCCTCCTAGTTTTGTGACAATGGAGAAGTACCAGACCCTAGTTAAGGATACGTGGTATTATGAGCATATAGTGACTATGAGACTTCCCAACATACCATGCTATGTGGCACATGCAGCTAGTGAGAAGAGATTAGCATGGCGAGTAGCCTCAGGCTTTACAACTAGTGTGTGGCATCCTAGGAGAAATATTGGTCTAGATGGTGGGCAAGGAGGAGGAAAGGTAGATGGACATGGTCTTGCCTTGGGAGATAGAGTCTTGGATTTTGTGTTCACCGATTAGTGGGTGAACATCGTATATGTATATATTTTTATGGAGATAGAGGCTAGTTGAGGCCTATCATTGATGTAAAAACATTTGGATGATATATTTGTGTGTGTATGATTTTATTGTGTTGCATATGTGTTATGATATATGGATGAGTATATTAGATGCATGTGTTAATTTTATGTTTTATATGAAATGGATTATGATTATGTTATGTTGAGCAATGTATGTATGTAAAAATGATTTTATGGACATATATGATGATTTAGGTATTAATGTGATATATTGATTAGTTTATACAAAGATGATGTGTTGATTGGATAGGATGTGGAATTGATGTGATGGATTAATATGGTTTACTAGATAGGAAAAATGATGTGATAGATTTAGATTAGATATTGTGTTGATTTTATCTCGATGTAGATGTGTTAATTGGATTTGATGTGAGATTAAATGTTGTTATGAACTATGTTTATATGGATGAAATAGATATGATTTGTTTTGCAATTTGGAATTTATAAATTAGATGTGATGTGGAATCATTGGTAGAGCGGGTACATGGATCATGATTATATTATGGATGTGTAAAAAGAGATGGTGTGATAAACATAGGTATAGATTTAAGATACAATTTCATTTAGATTTAGATATTGGATGCATTATGTGAGCATAGATGTGATAAATTAGAACATAGAACAAAATGACCTACGTTGTGTTCAATTTTTAAAAGTATGATACAATGGGATAACAAAATGGTTAGATAGAAGGGTATGAATAGAGTGCGGCCTTATTAGGGTGATCCAAATAAAGGAAGTACACTTTCATCCTAGTAAGGAGTGCATGTAGGATAGATGCTTTGGGACTGGATAGAAGGTAAAATGTGACAAGGAACACAAATTAAGTAAAGCACTTGTGGCCATATGGAAGGTGTTAAGACACAAATAATGATAGTTAGTCACGTGTAAGATCATGAGGGGGAGATGGAAGGTGTGTTTATATACCTGTTGTAGAAATAAAACTAGGTTTATGTATAGCTTGTGTGGGGGGAATAGTTTCTCCTTAGGTGGTTGTCCTAGGTGTACACCCTAAGTCTTAGATTTATTGTGAAAACTAATCAATGTGGGAAGTTTTCTTTGGATGGGAAATATGATTGATGTGGGAAGATTTCCTAGGATGTATGATTTTGGATTGATGCATTTTTGTTTTGATATTTGAAGGTTGATAAATGCGGGAATCTTTTAATGCCATGACATACTAAAATATCCATCCTTCAAGGTAGTGGTCTACAATTATGGACTTTTTATTTGGATTTTTGGATTTTGATTTTAGATGGCAGGATAAAATATGTGATAGTTTTTCTTTGAGGGATTAGTTTATACTTTTGACAATATTTTCTTTATTTGAGTAGTTGTCCTTCAAGGAGCATTTTGTATTTTAGATAATATAGCATTATATGAGCATCTATGTTTTTCTTTTGATTTTATGGTTAAGTTGAGGATGATATCCTTGTAGACCACTTAAAGAGGGGAAGTAGTTTTTATAACCTACAATTGTGGAGCCTTACCATGGTTCTAGTAGGTAGATAAGAAGGATATAAATGCAATGCATACGGGGTTCTTACCTAGAAGGAGTAAATTTTCCATAAGGAATATGTTATGAGTAGATCCTTGGTGCTCATATTCAAGGTCATGGATAGGATAGTGATGGAAGAACACATAATTCTAAATCATTACGATAGGAAATGGAGAAGGTTAATGATGAAAATGACACATTGGTAGGTGTGTTAACTATATAAAGGTTGCAAGTGTAAGGTGTTGATAGGTTTCATTTTAGGTTTACCATCAAGGGAGGATAAGCGGTAAGCCCTGGACCCATACTTATGAGTGATAATGTATGGTCCAATCCAGTTCAGAGAAAACTTCCCACGTTGGCTCCTTTCCAGAGTAGTGACATTCTGATTCTCTTTTAAGACAAGGTCACTAATGTTAAAGTCACATTATTTGATATGTTTATTGTAAGCATGTTTGATACGTTCTTGATAGATGTGATGATGTTGGAGCGAGATTAAGAGACATTCGTATAATAGTTAAAATTATGTTAGATGCTCTTGGTGATAGTCCTCGTCAGAGACCAAGTTGTATTTAGAGAAATGTGTAAAGATGGAACTTTAATTTCAAGAGGGGGTAGGAATTCAGAGCCATAGAAAAAATATAACCGATTAGCGCATGTAGGATTGCGGATGCTATTCCGATAATCCAAAAGAGTGAAGGGGATATGAAAGTGCCAATCCCAAACTTCCTTATGAGATAGTTTTGGCAAGAATTTTATGGAGATTTTTCTTAGTGGCTTCAACTTGGCCATTAGCTTGTGGATAGTATGGTGAAGAGAAGATAATCTTAATATTGAATTTTTCATAAATATTCTTAAGTTATTTAATTTTTAAGGACTTTATTTTTTCCTTGATGTTTTTGTGAGGAATGTCAAAGTGACAGACAATGTGTTGATATACAAATTCAATGATTTTGTTATCTTTAGTTAACAAGAGTAGAATTTCTTCTACCCAATTTAGTGAAATATTTGATAGCAATAAGGATGGAATGATGATGTTGATAAGAATGTGGTATAATGAGACCAATGAGGTTGAGTCCCAATTGCGAGAAAGGCCATAGATCTTGAGCTGGTTGTAAATCCTTGCTAGGGATATGTGTGAGATTGGAGTAGTGCTATAATTTGATGTAATTCTTAACATATTCAAAGTACTCTTGGTTGAGGGTGGGCCAATAGTATTCCATCTAAAGAACACACTTGACAAAAGAAAAACCACTAAATTTTCTACCACATATGTTGTCATGGACTTCTTTATTGGCTCACATAAATTCATGGGTTTTAAGACATTGTAGTAAAATCTCATCGAATCCACATTTATAGAGGATGTTGTTCATGATGAAATAGTGGTTATCACATTTAAGGAATGACCTCCTACAATTTTTGGATAGGTTAGAGGGAATTTTAGATTAAGAGAGACTAGGTGTACCATAGATCAAATTGGTTAGTTTTAATGAGATTGATAGAAGGAAGCTCATTGGTATGGGATGGTTAATCTATGAGATGTATAACAATGAAGATTTAGGACTCTTCTATTATCAAAGGGATGATTTATGCAAGGGATGCCATGGTTTCTGTGAAGTAATTAGATGAATGAGGAATGATTTGGATAGTGTATTAATCGAAGGATTTGAGGAGAAAATTGATGATGTCCTTGTATTTTTGGAGGACTTCATTTTTACATTGATAAACTAGCTTGACTTGATTGATGATAAGTTAGGAATCACCATAGATGTCAAGGATTTGGATGCCTAGAATAACAGTGGTTTGGAGGCCTAATATAAAATCCTCATACACGGCCATGTTATTGGTATATTTGAAGTTGATATTGTAAGCGGCGGATTAGGAATCCCCAAGGAGGAATAATTATGATGTCGGTAACGCCCCATTTTCGACACTTAGAATTGTCAAAGAATGATGTCATTTTAAGGGGAGAATACTCATGATCGATTGTGGTGATGGATTCATTAGGAAATTTCTCGTGGGGGATTTGATTATCAAGAAGATGGGCTCTAATGATTTGATCGGTGATAGTTTGGCCCTTGATTGATTTTTAGGATAAAACTCTAGGCAAAATTTATTCATGAGCATGATTCATTGAGTGATGTGATCATTGTGATAGGGTTTAGAATGCATGGTTTTAATGGGGTTAAATCTAGTGACGATGTATGTCTTGTGATTGAGAAGGTAATGGTGAAGCTTTGTAAGTCACGAAGTAGAGATTGTAATATAAATTTTTGGCTTGAGTGTAGAGCTTCATAGTCATTAAGAGTGTGACTGGTATAATAGAAAGATTTTTCCCTACCCTAGTCATCACAAAGTGTGCTAAATTGACACCTTGATCATGGTTAGTGGAAGATATGTAGGGATATAATGGCTCCTCCTCACAAGGAGGGGTGAGTGTAGACATCTAAAATTAGCATTGCTAATCCCCATGTCAACCTCATTATCACATCACTATTATCAAAATAGGATAAAGATTTAATAGATCTTGAGCACCCCTTCATTATCACATCATTATTATCTATTAAATCCTTCTCCTAAGTCTTATCTCTCCCCATTATATTTACTCCCCATAAATATCATTATATAGCTATAAAATCCTATTTCACCCCTTCTTAAACAACCCAAACCACTTACAAACCAAAATAAAATAAACCAAAATAAAATAAACATTTCCTCAACCATTTAACAACCCCCCTGACCTGTATAACCTCTCTACAACACACACCCTTCATAAAAAAAACATCAATTTAGGAATTGGTTTCAACCACTTCCCCATAGAACCCAGATATCCAGTGATTCTACCAAATAATTGGTGATTCTCCTAAGTCAACAAAAACTCTATATAAACAAGTTTCAGGTATTCATTTGGGGTTATCTAGGACATTACTTCATGTTTATTTCTCTTAGATACTTTTTGTTGTATATTGTCTATATCATATCCCTCTCTCAAAATAAAAATCATCATAACAACACTCAAAAGAATCACTCTCTTTTTCAACCTTTTGAGGCCACTTAAATGTCTAGGATTCAATTCAACAACCTTTTTACATCTATGACCTCTTAGTCTTAGGTAAAATCACCCCCTTGTCTTCATTTATCAACTCACACAAGGTAAGTACCCTCCCATTTATATTTTTTCTCCATTTACTTATCATTTACAAGCTTCAATCAAAATTATTTCATCTTTTCTTATCATGTACCATTCCACTGTAATCATCGATGATTCTCCCAATCACTAGCGATTGGTCTCATTCTAGTGATTCACCTTAATCTTGGGGATTCCTATCTATTATAGAATTAAATACATTCAAATCCTATCATCTATTACTACTTTTCCTTTGCAAGTGCCTATAAACCCTATCAAGCTCCTTGAGCCATCTATAACACTCTATCGATTATCTAAATGAAACATATCATCTTGCTCATGTTTGTGAGTACATATCCATCTACATACTTGTTCCTTTGAGCCATTTTGTGATCCTTAGAATCCCTTTGGATCAGGTATCACCATCAGAACATCATATAACTATGGAATTTGTGTTAGTCCCGTTACCTTTGAATTGTTGGTTATTGTTGGTTGCCTAAACATGCACCCACATCTCAGATCTCAGAAGGGCCGAGGTTTTTGAGACCATAATGGAACCATCCCCAAGATGTGGGAACTTGCTAGCTTAGGACGAATCTCTGGAGAAGGTTGGTTCCTCTACCTAACTCTAACGCCATCTGCTACTCCCTACCGCTGAATGCAAATATTAGACTAAACATGCCAAGGGACCAGGGATAGAAGGATATGCAGAAAGGGGAAATCCTAAGATAGGGAAGGTGATAGTGCCAGAAGGAAAGGGTCAATCTCTCTCCAAAATTGGTGACAGAAATAGAGTGGGCATGGTAGAAGAGGGAAGATGGTACGCACCATAGATCAACACTCCCTGCTTGGCCTTCCAAAGTGCATGCAACACATGAACGTGGGGAATGCAAGCATAGGAGTACACAAATCATGCCAGAAAACACAAATAGAGAGGTGAGATGCAATAAAAATGAGAGAGGGAAGAAAAATGTTCCACTAAACATTATTTTATTGCTTAAGGGACGTACAATCATTTACATTCATGAAAGGAGGTGAGAATACATTACAGAGACCATGCTCAAGGTCTAAGACCCATGGGAAGTTGGTCACCATTTTGGCATGGTGCCATTACAACAAGGAGGGATCCTTTTTACAAAGTAGAACTCTACTATTTATAGAATAATAAGGAGAGAAGAGAAGGAGAAAGGGAGGGAAACTCAGATTAAAATCTTTAACCACCAACAACCAGTGATAAATGCCTAAAAATTTATCTATAAGGTTGTCAGATGTGTTTCCCCATGTCTATTTAGCGTGTAGAAGAAGGAAGAAGGCAAGATCTGATGAAATCTGGTGATTGAGGTTGATCGGATGTGTGCATTGATGAGATAAGAGATGTTTCCCTATTTTTCTCATAAAAAATATATCCTATGTTTGAATTTAAAAATTCTAACGTGTATCATGTGTCAGTAGTTCTCTGACAAGTCCAGGCGCGTGCTAATCTGATCTCTGTAGAAAAAGATATGGATGTCATAATATGTCAGAGTTGTCAGCTCACGCAAAACACGTGGATCACATGGATTGACCATAGGAGTTGGCCAACTATTTATATGTTGTCTTTTCTCGCCATGATTCATGGACTGGTTAGTTGTCTAGATTTAGCACCCTATTGGTGTTCTTTGATAGGTTTCATGTAGCACACTTAAGTCTGACAGATAACATGACACATAAGAAGGCACAAAGAAGTGCAAGGCATGGAAGAAAAAGGATGGTACATGAAAGGGAAACAAAGGGAGGTCATGCATGGATGCACACGCGTATGAAGAATAGGAAAATGCTTGTAAAGGAAAAGTATGGGGAAAGGGAGTGAGTGCTCAACTGAGGAAGGGCACATGGGGTAGAAATAAAAAGGGTGCGTGAGAGAGCTGATTGTATGCAAGCATGTAAGAGGAATGCCAAGGTAGCCATTTTGGAAGGCAAGCCTATAGATGAGTGCGCCAGGACTAATGCACAAAGGGGAAATGGAAGGAGTTAATAGAATGTAAAGGGAGAAGTAGGAAGGCGTGCAAGGGCACGTAGAGGAACTGTAACTTTTCCAAGGTGTCAAAAGGACAATCTTGAGTGTGTGCAACCTGAAATGTGAAACATCAAAGTCAGAATGAAAGTATAAGTTATCCAGATAACTAGGAGAGTTATTTGGATAACAATTTTGGTGACTTACGGGGCCATCTGCCTACTAGATGAAGAGACCAAGTAGCCTTAGAAGTCCATTGGGCATGGATTCGAGCACTTATTATTTGAATATCTTATCTGTAACTTGAAGAACACCCTGGAGTCACTTGAAGCTCTATTTGAGCTCTAAATTTAACTTCCGCTCTTATATGAAGATATTATGAATTGAATTGATGAGAGTGAAATCTATGCACTAACCATTGGAACTTCCTCTACCAAAATTGAACTGATATCCTAGGAAGCAACACAAGGGGTGCATGGGCACAATAGCAAAGGAAAAGGCATCAGAGGGAGCGCGTCGAAACAGAAGCACAACACTATGTACAAAATTTGAAAATCATACATGTCCCAAATGGAACATGTACAGTGTGCATGAGCACTTTTGTTACTGAAAGTAAACCTAAACTAACCTAAACTAACCAAAGGCAAAGGGCGCTTAAGTAAAACCTGCAATAGGCATGGAAAAGTATCTTCCCTTCCTCACGAATTGCAACCATGTAATTAATTTTTCCCTGAACATGGTCAGAAATAAGAGTGAAAAACTACCTTGCAGATGGTGTTTCACCCTCCTCAAAGTATCAACAAACATAACATACACCTCCTGGAGTTGTTCTATAATTGGATCTAGGATGCGTTTTCCGACCCGAGGTGCATTGAAGATCTATCTCATGCTCTGAAGTGAGCATGACTAGTGGAAACTCTTTTTGTGGCTCTAGGCTAACCAGATATCTGATTGGGCATGGTCTGATTCTTGTGATATGCCCATTACTTTGAAGCTTAACCCCACATATGGGATTTTCTTATAGACTTTCCTCCTAAAGGAGAGTGCTTACAGGATGGGGCACACAAAGCTAGGGGGTGCATGGTTCTACCTCTACAAGAAACTCGGTCTCCTTTAGAACTGCGCCGTCTAGGGCTAACTGATTTTCCTCATGAATAGGTACCCATATTATTTCCTCTTCCTAGTCAAATTCACATGAGTCACATCATTCTTCAATTATTCTACAATGATCGAACATGATGACATTGGTTAGGAGAGGTGCATTGGTAGGGGCTATTTAATTTTGGTACAATTAGGCAGAGGAGACTCGGAAGAAGATTGAAGGATGGGCACAAACGGGATGGAAATATTGTGTATCTGAAGGAACAGAGGCCTGCATAGGAAGGGGAATGGAAGAGAAATGAAGGTGAGATGAAAGTGAGGAGGGAGAAGGGATGGAGTTCTCAGTGGGGAAAATGTGCAGGAAGCTAGGAACATGCGCAGCAAGTTGAGATGCTGTAATTTGGCATGGAGAAGTGGGAGGACTGTAAGATGGTAGTGCAGGGTTACCCTATTGATAGGGTTGCAACACGCTAGATTTTTTAGCCTCCATTTTTTCCACCCACTCTATAATCTGAGGGAGCATCTTAGTGATAAAGTGTAGCTTCTATTAGGTGATAAACCAGACTGGAACATGGCTAAGCCATGGATAAGGGACCTTGTAGCCAACTTTAGCTACCTTTATGGAGCACTTGACTCTGAGCTGCATCATTTCCATCTCAATATTTTACACCTGCCTCTCAAAATCAGCTTCATCCATAGAGTTTCCACCATCATCTATATAAACCTATTCTTTATAAACATTTTAGTTAGAAAAAAGTGGGTTGTATGCATTTTTGAGATAATAGGGTTTATAAAACTTATTTGGAGGGGGTTTTGAAACTACGGGGATGGAAGGAAATAGTTATGCTATTGCAAACAAAAATTCCATGGTGGGAAAGAAGTCATGATTACACAACTTCAAAAGAGGAAGCATGGAGATAGGTTAGCACATGAGATAATGGGTGTGTTGAATCAGGAGAGTCACTAGATGTGTTTAAAAATGCCTCCAAAGGATGGATCTCAACAATAACACATCAAACTTGTTGAGATGAAGATGTAAATATCTTCACTCGATCCCACCGAGTGTGCCGAAACTATTTTTTCTTAAACATGTACCCACATATCAGATCTCGAGAAGGGCCGAGGTGTTTGAGACCATAATGGAACCATCCCTAGGTTATGGGACCTTGCAAGCTTTGGAAGGATCTCCAGCGAAGGCCGGTTTCTCTACCTAACTCTAACGCTACTATTACTCTTAATGATAAATGAAAATCCTAGACTAAACATGTCAAGGGACCAGGGATATAAGGATGTGTAGAAAGGGGAAATCCTAAGGTAGGGAAGGTGATAGCGCTAGAATGAAAGGGTCCATCTCTCTCCATGAGCATAAAAAAAATAGAGTGGGCACGGTAGAAGAGGGTGGATGGTGTGTACCAAATATCAACACAAGATCTCAGCCTTCCGGTGTGCATAACACATGAACATGGGGAACACAAGCACAGGATTACACACAACATGCCAGAAAATGCAAATAGAGAGGCAAGATGCAATGAAAACAAGAGAGGGAAGACAAGAGTTCCACAAAACACAATTTTATTGCTTAAGGGATGCATAGTCATTTACATTCACGAAAGGAGGTGAGAATAAATTACAGAGACCACACTAAGGTCTGAGACCCATGGGAAGTCAGACACCATTTTGGCATGGTGTTGTTATAACAAAAAGGGATCCTTTTTTCAAATTAGAACTTTGATATTTAGAGAAGGAGAGAAGACAAGGAGAAAGGGAGGGAAACTCAAATTCAAAACTTCAACCACCTATAAAAAAAAATAAATTCCTACATATCCACCTGTAAGGCTATCAAATACACTTCCCCATGTCTGTTTGGTGTGTAGAAGAAGGAAGAAGGCAAGATATGATGAAATTTGGTGGTTGAGGTCGATTGGATGTGTGCATTAATGAGCTGAGAGATGTTTCCCTATTTTTGCCTAACAAATCCCACCTATATTTGAATTTGAAAATTCCAACGTGTAGCTTGTGTCAACAATTATTTGACAAGTCCAGGTGTGTGCCGATCTGAGATCTGTAGCAAAAGATACCATTGTTAGAAGATGTCAAAGTCGTCGGCTCACACAAAACACATGGCACGCATGGATTGACCAAAGGAGTTGGCCAACTATTTATTTTTTATCTTTTCTACCACACTTTATGCACTAGTTGGTTGTCCAGATTCAGCACCCTGTTGGTGTGCTTTGATAGGTTACATGTAGCACACTCAAGTCTAACATATGATAGGGCACGAGAAGAAGGTGCAAAGAGGTGTAAGGTATGGAAGCAAAAGGATGGCATGCGAAAGGGAAATGGAGGGGAGGTCGTGCATGGATACATGCACATAGGAAGAATAGGAAAATGCTTGTAAAGGAAAAGTATGCGGAAAGGTCATGAGTGCTCAACTGAGGAAAGGCACATGGGGTAGAAAGAAAAGAAGGCACGGGAGAGAGGTGAGTGTATGCAAGCACGTAGGAGGATTGCCAGGGTATCCATTTTGGAAGGTAAGCCTACAGAGGAGTGCGCCAGGAGTAAGGCACAAAGGGGAAATGGAAGGAGATAATAAAATGCAAAGGGAGAATTAGGAAGGTGTGTAAGGGTGCGCAGAGGAACTGCAACTATGCCAAGGTGTCAAAAGAACAATATCAAGTGCGTGTAACCTGAAATGTGAAACACGAGTCGAGAATGAAAGTATAATTTATCCTAATAACTAGGAGATTTATTTGGATAACAGTTATATCATCTATTTTATCATTCAATCTTATCATTATAATATTATTTTCTTGAACATGGATTGACATCCTTGCAAGGAATTCCATTAGCTTCTAAGGACTGGCCTTTTAAGGAAATATGTCAAATATCTATCTAATCCTATCTTTTTCTAAGTGTGTGAATTACTAGTAACTTATCCCATTAGAAAGAAGGATTTGTGTGCATGCTTGAATCTATTGACATCATTCATCCATCAAGTATCAATATCAGCTATCTCACGGGTATCAATAATTTCGACCGTCTTTTGAGGTTAGTTTTATTTTTGTTATTTCACTTCATTAATTTAAATTTGGAAAGAAAAAACATCTATGAATATTATGGCATGCCCAAAGTGGGACCATTAGTCCCTTTTTATTTCATTTAGTTTAATTTTTCATTCATTCTTAGGCCTTCTTCTCTGTAACCACCAACGATCTAGTCAAATCTCCATTGATTGGGGTGAATCGCCGTAATTCTGTTAATTGTTGACGATCTCTATCACTTATTCTTATTACTTAGTTAACCAACTTCTAACATCATTTTATTTTGTTGTTTTCTATCTTTTGCTAACCCCTTTTGTAGGCTTCTACTCTAGAGGATTTTTCTTGTTGTGTTATTGCATTGCTAAAATATCATATTTTTATAAAGGAAGCATTTTATGAGTGAGTCATAATATTTTATTTTCATTTTCCAAGCATTGCATTTTTTTTTGTCCTCGTCGAAATCACTTGTTATTTTGGGTTTAAAATGAACCTTTTCATCTTGGTTGATCACATAGCTTAATTAGGAGGTTAATAGATTGCATCCCCTTAATCTCCCTCACACATAGCTTAATCATGTCAAACACAACTCACATAAAAAAAATCCTACCTAGGTGGACCTACTTGGATTTGATCACCAAGAGGAGAAGCCGAATAAGTTTTTTTGCTATGTATAAATAATTATCTATCGATATATTGGCTAAGTACCCGACTCCCTTATCACTACAAGACTATGAAGTAAGGGTGTAGGCCCCGTCTCGATACCAAAGCATAGATTTGGGTCTCATGTACCTTTGGGTATATTGAGAACTTCAACCTTAAAGAAACCTGAAACTAGCCTTAAAATGACCTTATCATTAGGTTCTCTTTGAACCTCTTCCTCCACATCTAAATTTTAATCAAGATAATTAAAATTATTCTGCTTGACTTTTCTATTACATTTGTAGCTCTCTTAGGGATTTTTGTATCATTATCAGTTAAATATCATTTAATATGGATCAACCCTCTACATCAGCATATTATTTTACCCCTTATGCTTCATTTTTACAATCATCTTCAACTACTTCATCTACAACTTTTTATCCCAATCAATTTCAAAATATCCCCTATATAGGATCTAATCCTTCTCAATCTCATCAACCTATCATGTCTCACTAAAATTTACGTATCCCTAGCATGTTCCTAGAGTCATCTGGTTCACCTTTTGTTCCCTATGGAACCTCTACCTTTCATCCAATCATACAACCCTACAATAGTTCCATCAAAAAACCCTATAATATTCCTTCACATCTACATTACTTCTAAATTATTTCTCTTCATCCCATGTCAAGTGTATCCCATCAATCAATCCTCACCACATCCCCTCCTTCATTTAAATCTCATCAGAGTCTTAATATCCTCCCTCTTTTATCCAATCAAGCTATCTAAACTTCAATACCTCTCTCGCTACCTCGAAATCCAAAACCCGTACACACACCCATATTCAAGGACAATCAACCCCTCTCATCTAATAATACCAATATATTCAACATCCCTTCATGTCTCCCCACATCCCTTTATCACAACATACTTTACAATCACTACCTTTTCAATCTACCCCTTATCAACCCCCACATCAAGCCCATCATCAATAGAACCCCCATGCTCTCCACTATCATCAATCAACATAACTAACTTCTCAACCACGTTACATGTTAATTCCCTCATTCCTAATCCTACAAACAATCCAATGTAATATTTATTGAATAGATTAGATAATTTATAAATTGCTACCATGGGACCCAAACACATCCTCACTTATGACCAGGTTTGTAATGAACCCATCCATCCATCAATACCATATAATCCTTATCCTCTGTATTGGGAATTACATGAGCTCACCAAGTTTCATGGCTAGGAGGATCCTCAAGCAACACATACTAGCCTTTAGACACTTGTGTTATCTCATCATCTGCGATCAAGATCTCATGCTTGGAATCTTTCCTATGTCACTAGATGAACTTTCCTTATATTGGTATAACTCCATCCCTAAACACTCTTTATTCTCTTTCACGTAACTATCCTTGTTATTTCTCAAATACTTCGCTATCAATGTTACTCACAAAATCACCATATTTGACCTCTCTACCATTAAACAATCTAAAAATGAACCCATTGTTGACTTCGTCACTAGGTGGTAAAGCATTATCAATCAATTGACCTTCTCACTACCTCAATAATGAACTGATTGATTTGTTTTTTCTCGATCATTTTCCCATCACATTTCATCTACCCTCCAGATCCACACATTCCAAAAATTTATGAATCCTTCACCATGGCTATAAAATTAGAAATCTAAGCCCTTGAAGAAGACCATCTCGATCCTCAATCTACACATATCCCATCTGATTCCCCTAAGAATTCCTATGAATTATATGAGACTACCACACATGTTTTCATTACTTATATTCTGACCCAACACCCTTAATAGATTCGGTCCATATAGATACTATGCATCCTTTAAGTCACATCATCAACACTATTACATATGATCTTCCCCATGAGGATACCCTTTCATCACTAACACTTACCCTTGAAGGCTCAGACCCTCTAGATCCTCTTTTTGATAATCCTCATGCATCAACATCACTTTCTCTTGCTATCCAATCACCTACTACCTCCTTACACCCTTTGGATTCTACCTTAGAGACCATAACAAAGGTATGCCTTATAATTAAATATATTGACATCCAAGTTCCATCCTTCAAACAAATCGAATAGTTGGGTATCTCACATGAATTTAACCCGCCTCAATCATTTACGAAAACAACATCTCCCTCATCTAAATCAAACTCAATCATATTTGTTGATCCTCACTTTTCATCCTGTATGGAACCTTGTCTTGGATCAAATAATCTACAATTAAATCCCATCACATACATGGCCTCACCTTCCTCATCTTACATGATACCCTCTGCTCTATCTAAATAAAACATTACAAAATAAAAAACCATCACATCCATGACCTCATCCTCATAATTTTTTGAAAGACCGTATTATTTACCTAAGGCCAACATTATAAAATCAATATGAACATAATCTAGGTCTCACCCTTTCAATCCAATTTAGGACCCCATCCTTCATCACAATCCAAATCCGTCACATTTACAACTCCCTCTTCATCATCCATTTTGGGACCCCTTTATCTCAATATCATATTACACATTCATACCCTATCTCATCCCTAGCTTGTCCCTCTGCGTTTATTTTGGGACTTCATCCAATTTTATCAATCCCACATCCTATCCAATCCTTGGATCATATACTCTCTCTTATCAAACTAAAAACACCCCTATAATTCTCCAACACCATATGACATCTGTTCATCCACCCACATCCAAAAATAAGGAATGTCATACCAATAATTCTTGTACATCAAAATCAAAATCCATTAATCCAAATCCCCCAAAAGGGACTTACATTAATATCCTCGAGAGGACCATCAAGGATTATATCATTACATTACCACCAAGAAAACCACCTAACTCACATACTCAAAAACCTCCATGGTACGATCAAGAAAAAATCTATGCCTACCATAGAATCCCAAGTCATAACACAAAGAGTTTTAAAGCACTTAAATCCATAATCCAATGAATATTCCTCATCAATGATCTTATCCCAAAAGAATACCATCCTAATCCATCATTGTTATCATCTACATCTCCACCCTCATCAATATTTGTAGGACAAGGGGGGCATCTTCAATCTTGAATTAGCAAACCTTTGTCAAACATGTCTTTAGCACCTTCTATTAAAGGTCTCTCAATATCATCAATTTCAGTACCTTCTATTGAAGGTCCCTCAATCTCATTAACATATACACCCAAGTCAATGAAATATTCCTCACCTACATCTATAGGGAAAGGGGGTCATCCTCAATCAAATATCAACAATTTTTTCATACGTCAATCTCAACACCTTCCATTGAATTTCCTTTTTCTCAAATCAATGCGGTTCACCCACTTATGCAAATAAGAAATCAACATATATGAAGAAAAGGTAAATCCAAAGTTTTATCATCTACCCCTCTTCATCAATCATCCTCTCATATCCCATAAAAATTTTTAGCAGCTCCTTTGTGTCGAGGTTTCACATCATCCTTTATTTACTATATACTCAATCAATCAACATTGAAAATTTCATCATACTAAGCTAAAAGACATCATTCCTTTCAACTCCTGTTATTTCCAACCATATCATCATGTTAGGGGGTCTCCTCTATACCAATAATTTGAAATTATTACTTTGAACACTTCCCCTAGCACATCTTCACCAAACCTATCCTCTTAATGCAAAACATGTTATCTTAACTCTAGAAAGGAGTAAACCTTATTTCCCTAACTTGATCATTCCATATAGTATCGGTCGGCCATGATTATCATCTAGTCTCCCTTGATGGTACACCTAAAAAGGAACCTTTGAATTCCTTGTGTTTTTAGCTCGTAGACTGTTAACACATCAACCATCATGAAATTAGTCACATAGAAACATCTTATCTCTCCATCAACCAACCATTTTATCATCACAATAATTTAAAAGAATGTAGTTTTTCATCACTAACCTCAAATCCTTAAAGATGAGTACCAAGGCTCTGTTCATTACATCTTTCACATAGACAAGTTCCTCCTTAGCTGGAACCACACATTCATTACATCCATCTACCTTGTTTACCAACCAAATACATGTCATAGGGAACATATGTGTATGTCATCTACACATTTCTTCTCCCCTCCTTGAAATGGTCTATTAGGGTGCTACCCTCATCTCAAAATAAAGTCAAAAATATATATGGATGCATCTTATAAAAATAATAGACTGATCCCTCAAAGGATAGCTATCAAAAATGCAAAATCATATTATCAAAAATTAAATTAGATGGATCCCTTAAAAGACAACTACATGTATAAAATCGTAGACCGATCCCTCAAAATACGGCTATCTCTCAAAAATCCAGTTCATAGATCTGGTATAATAAAATCATTTACCATTTAATGTTTTAATTAATTGATTTATCTTTTATTTTATAGCTAGCGATGGGGAGTGGGGAGCTTGAGAAGAGAGACATGGATTCAAATGGTGAGGGGAGGGAAACTGATGAAAGGAATATTCCACCTACGGAAGGAGCAGAGATAGGGAGGTAACCTTCACCAGAGGCAAGTAAGAATAATCTAGCGATAGAACCTTTATCAGGTACAACAGGTGTGGATTCCCCCCTCCAACGTTTGCAAAAATATTGAGATCTAGAAGTGAACAGAGTCTAGGTATTATACCTCAGTTCAAAAAGGATGAATCGGATATGTATCTTGGCATTCCTTATTGCATCATTTATAGAACTTTGGGTAAATTTGAACATTCATTGATTGGAAATATTTTAGGAGGAATATCAAATATTGAAACAATAACATCATGGTGCATTCACAAATGGAGTCAAGAGGACATTTGGAAGTCTTAGTACTTCCCAATGGCTTCTTCTTATTTAATTTTAACAACCCAGAGGATCCTCAAAGGGTTTTGAATGATGGCCCCTAGTTCTTGGGAAAGTTGGGTCTTTTTACATAAATGGACACCGATGTTTAACCCTGACAAGGAAAACATCAACCAGTTCCCTGTATGGGTAAGACTACCAGGATTTCCCATGGAGCTATGGGATATAAACATTTTTAAAAGGATTAAAAACACCCTTGGGAAATTCGTAGTTGTGGACAATGATAATCTTACAAAAATTAGGGTTGTTTATGCTAGTTCTATATTTACTCACTCATGGGCACCTCATTACCTAAGTCTATAGCGTTGAAATCCCGTTTTGGTACATGGGAGCAGAAAATTGAATTTGAAAATTTCCCTCAGAAATGTGAAAAATTCGTGGTTGGGGACATGTGAAACAACAATGCAAAATGGTAATCTATAAGGTGTAGAAAGAAGGCCCTGAATTAGAAAAGAATTCGAGATAAGGGAAAAGGTCCCGAGACCACTATGCAGACTAATACTATCAGGAATCTGTTTCCAAATAAAGGAATTGTCATTAATGAAAATAAAGGAGAGGAACCTCATAAGGAAAATGATTTGGAGAAATCCTGAATTAACAACTCCTTACAGATGGATGATGAAGGTTTCATAGAAGTAAGGAATAGAAAGAAAAATAGAAAGGATTTCTCAGAACCACATTTTTAGGAAACAAAGATACATGTACATGTTGATAAAATGATGACTGCAAAGAATATTGAGCCTCTTTTAAAGAAATTCTAGTTAAGGAAAAAAATCATAATACTTCAAAGGGGTAAATAACATGAAGAAAGTGTTGAAGTATCTTTAGGTCCTTTTCTCCAATGCTTTTGACAATCTGATGGGTGTAGGGGAGGATGGAACTTTACCCAAAATGGGATCTGAAGAATACATAGATGCTAACAAAATCAAAAGTATCTTAAATGAAGTGAAAAAATGAACCAAGCCAATAAAATTGAACAAGATAGGGCTAAAGAAAAGGAAATAGAAGGAGGAGAGGATAAAACTAAGATAAATATTTGGAAAACACCTATGAAAACTGGGGAAAATTTAGAAGGAAAAATTTCCCTGCAAGGAAACGAAAACTAAATCTCGTAGACCAAACAAACAAATAGTAAGGAAGAATATTATCCATAGAGATATTGATGATGGAACAAAATCTAAACTCGATTTGAGGAGATTTAGAAGAGTTAAGAACCAAGTATCCAAATTAATGTAATAACTTGGAATGCAAGGGGTTTGAACAACCCAACAAAATGGAGGATCATAAAGGAACTTAAATCTAAATATAAAGTTGATATCATTGTCATTCAAGAAACTAAAATGGAGGAAGGGCAGTTTGTGGTAGCTAAAAACAAATACTAGAGAAAGGCATAAGTTGTAGCAGTTAGTTCTAGAGGTGCTAAGCGAGGTATAGCTATTTTATGGGATCCTGAAATATTCCAAAGTATAAATATTCTCATAAGAAGAAATCGTTTATCCTTGTGCTTCACATGGATAAGAAAACTAAGGAAAAGTGGGTCATATCAAATATCTATGCACCTAATCACAAAGGTGAAAGAAAGAGTTTTTAGGATCAACTATCTAAATTCCATGAAATAATATCTGACACAAAATGGATTGTGATGGGATATTTCAATACTCCATTGATGTCTGGTGAGAAGAAAGGGGGAAACATTGACCTAACTGACAACATGGAAGATCTACAGGACTTCATATTGCAAAATAGACTCATGGATACTGAGTTGAAGTTGAAGGGGGGAAAATATACATGGTCTAATAGGAGAAGGGGGGATCAATTAATTCAAGTAAATTTGGACAGATCTCGACCTCTTGGGGATGGTTGAATAAGGAATCTTGTCTTTTCTCCCTCCCTAGGATCAGCTCGAATCACAACCCTTTACTTTTCCAAGTGAAAGACAAGGAAAGAATAATAAATCCTTTCATATTTGAAAAAATGTGGTTACAACATGAGGATATCACAAGGCTTGTGAAATAATTTTGGGACGTGAAGATTCAAACAATGTAATGTTTAGAGTTTTGAAAAATATCATCCAAGTTAAGAACAAGTTGAAGGGATGGAACAAAACAAGCTTTGGTAACATTTTTGAGAAGAATAATTCTTTGGAGAGTGAAATAACAACATTACAAGCATATTTAGAAGATCTCGGTTGTGAAATCTTGAATACAAGCCAACAAAAAGAGAAAGAGTTGTTGGCTGATTATCACAACATCCTCTTAAAAGAAGAAACTTTCTAGAGGAATAAATCTAGGGTACAATGGCTAAAATAAGGGGATAAGAATATGATTTTTTTCCACATTACTACCCTAAAAATAAGAGGGTATAATAGGATTTTGAGCATTTCTAGGGAATATGGGGAAACCTTAACCCATTAAGAAAAAATCCAAAGGGCAGTAGTCTCTTTCTATGAAAAAATTCTTTCATCAGTATCAGCATCTAACAGCACCAAGGAAGCTAAATTTCTAGATTGCATTCCTCATATGGTTTCAAATACTGATAATGATATGATTTTTAAGGCTCCATCTATAGAGGAAATTGAATTTATGTTGAAGACTTTGAGTCTGATAAATCCCTAGGGCCCAGATAACTTCCCGACCCTCTTCTTTAAATTCTTCTGGGATATCATTAAGAATGATGTTTTTCTTGTTATCCAAAAGTTATTTGGAAATAAGAAGATGCTGAAGGATATGAACTACACCTTTCTAGCTCTCATTCCCAAGAATCATAATGCTACTGATTTTTAAAATTTTAGACCAATCAGTCTATGTAACTGTATATACAAGATGTGCTTTAAAATTTTGGATTTACGTGTTAAAAGCCTTCTCCCATCCATTATCTTGGATCAGCGAGGTGGTTTTGTGGTGGGAAGGCAAATCCAATACAATATAGTCACAATCCAAGAGACTCTTCACTCTGTGAAACTCAATAAGAAAGAAATGATGGTGATTAAGCTTGATATGGAAAAATATTATGACAGAGTTTCATGGGAGTTTCTACACAAGGTCCTAATAAAGTTTGGTTTCAATCAAGAGTTTAGGAGCTTAATCCAAACAAGAATTTCTAATGCAATTCTTAGTGTTGTTTAATGGCATCCCTTGTGGATTTTTTTATAGCATGAGAGGATTAAGACAAGGTGACCCCATATCTCCTTTTCTATTTATCATAATGGCATAAATACTTAGCAGAGCACTAAACTAGACTAACATGGAAGGAAGAATCAAAGGAATATCCATTGTTTTTAATAGTGCAAATGTGGTGTACCAAAACTTTTTGATGATACCATCCTGGTTGGAGAGGAAATGGTATCGAAGCTAGAAAAATTTTAAAATTGTTAGATGATTATGAAGAAGTCTTTGATCAACTCATTAACTTCAAAAAAGCTTAGTTTTATTTTTCAATACCCCTAAAAAGTGGTGCTCGAAGATATCTAACATATTGGGTTAGAACATAAAAACATTTCCCATAAGGTATCTTGGGATGCTCATTGGGACTGAAAGACCAAAAATGGCTGATTGGAACTTCCTTATCGATAGATTTATCAAGAAATTGGAAGGGTGGAAAGGATCACTGCTTTCTCAAGCAGGTAAGGCCATACTTCTTAAGTGTTCCATTCAAAATCTTCCTATTTATACTATGTCCATTTTCAAAATACCTACTATAATTTCTAATAAGTTGGAAAGTATCTAGAAGTGTTTCTTATGGAGTGGGTCTAAACACAAAGCTAGAATACCCCTCATAGCTTGGGAAAATATTTGCAAACCAAATAAGATGGGGGGTCTTGGTATAAGAGACTGGGAAAAGATGAATAAATCACTTTTTTCCAAAATGACATGGAGACTTGTCAAGGAAGAGAGTGTGTGGACCTCAATTGTTAGGAACAAATATTGGAGAAACCGTAGTGCTATTGAATGGTGCTTTAGCACAACAAATTTTGAAGAATCTACTTTTTGGAAATTAATAAATTGGGCTAAACACATTGTTTAAGAAGGAAGCAAATGGAAGATTGGTAATGGGTGCATGGTAAATTTTTACGAAGACAAATGGTTAGGAGAAATAAATCTCAAATACATCTACCCCAACCTACAAAAATATTCTATAGAGAATTATGGGATCAAGGTGAGAAATTATTTTAATATGGAGGATCCTTATAGAGTGTGGAAAAACATAGAGCTAGAAGGCCAAAACAATAGTGAGATGGACTCTCTTAACAACTAGCTCTGTGGGGTTATTGTGACTAGAAAGAATGAGACAAATAGCATATATTGGTCAAAGGAGGTTAATGACATATTCTCGGTGAGGAGTTCTTATAACAACTTATTTAAAGATGAGGCAGAACCAAGAAGCTTCAAATGAGAAAGTGTATGGATTAAGGAAGTAACTCCAAAGGTAAACATGTTCTAGTGGTTGGTCCTTCACGAAAAAATTATTATGGTGGCCAACCTCAATAAAAGAAACTTTCATATGGTCAACATGTGTGTTCTATGTGAAAAGGAAGTTGAAAATGCAACACATTTTTTCCTTGAATACTACTTCTTGGAAAAGGTCATAAATACTTTATTAAATCTTTTTAAGATAAATTGTACTTTTTAATCCTCTTTAAAACTACTATGGAACTAGTGGTATTGTCCCTTTAGAATTCAAGGTCTTAATAATTTGTGGATTCTCACCCTTATGCACCTATGTTGGGAAATCTAGAAGGAGAGGAATAGATGAATCTTCAAGGGTAAGAAGGAAAAAAAGAGAGTTATGGCTCATTGCTACAATTCAATCAATGCTAACTTTTCCATAATCTAGACCAATAAGAAGACTATCATATAGGTTGAAAGTAAAATATCTAGTAACTGGGGAATGAAATCCAATTGCAAGGAGTCTCCTAAATTGAATCCTAGATTGCAAGGATGGAAAAACCTAGTGAGGGGTGGGTCAAATTGAATTTTGATGGGGCATCAAAAGGAAACCCAGGTAAATCCGGTTGTGGAGGGGTTTTTAGAGACCATAATGGTAATTTCATCCTTGGGTATCACTACAACTTGGGAGTTGAATTGAGCCACATACCAGAGGTTGATTTTTTTTTTGGGCAATGTAATCATGGACCAAAGGAAATTTTAGGGGCTGGAAGTAAAATGTGACTCTCTAAATATTATAAATAGTATTTTAAATAAGGGGGCTACTTATATTTCTATTAAATACTCTATAGACAACATAAAGGAGATGGGAGCTAATTTTGAAGACATTAAATTCAAACATATATACCATGAAGCAAATGGCATAGATGATTATTTTTCTAACAAAGGGGTCTCAAATGATGGTATGAATTTTATTTCTAACATAATGGAAATTGAACCCAAGGTGAGATCACAATTAAAAAAGGAATAGGATGATGACAGACACATCATTACTTGAAACTTGTGACATGACTTGGAAGATGGATCTGAATAATCATTTATCTATGACTAAGAGATACGAGATATTTGGTGAAATGTGCAGAACCTATGCTAATAATGACAATTATAGGCCTCACTCGTGCCAATGAGATAATAACTTTGATGTTCCTATTAGGTGTACTAGTATTTTTGATGCGTGATCAGTTCTATTTAACATTGATCGAGAGGTTTTCTTTGTGATAGAATGATTGTTATTAGAAATATTTGGGGATATTTGGTTCACATTAAACCCTATGACATTAATGATGTTAAACTTGAGGGTATGGAGGTGTTCATTTGTATGAGACTAAATCCCTTCCTAAAAAAATTTGGCAGGCATAATGAACAACTCAATAAGGAATTCAGGTCATCTTTGGTACCTACAAATAAATAGGTTGGAGGTAGTGTAGTCTTACAAGGAGTATAGATCAATTTATCAATCAACATGGTAGCTTATGTGATGGGTGTCATGTCCACAAACATTCATAAGGTTTAGAAACCAAAAAGGATTTTGTAGATTAAATGAAGTTATTTCTGTGAGGTAAGAAAAAATCACCCCTCATTTTTGCTAGTTTTCTTAGGAGTTCCCTTCCTCCCCCTTTCAATGAAGTGGCCCTTAACCTAATATATTTTATCACTCTTGAGGGTCACCACAAATGTATCTTTTTACCATATGCCAATTCTCAATTTTCTCAGACATGGTCATAGTTTTAGCTTTCCTTACTTTATGTTGTGTTCTCTATGTGCTACCCTAGATCAATATAAAAATGAAAATCAGTATCCCACTACATCAAGGTTTTATTATGGCCATTGTGAAGAGATATGCCATGGATATGGATAAAAATATAAATGGGGTTAGTATCCTATCAAAATTCCTTGAAGAGTATGCGGTGGAAGATGAAACTAATTCTGAGAAGGAAGAGACTAGTGAATCCCTTGAGGAGAGTGGAGGGGATGATCAAGATGTAGTTGAATTTGAAGCATTTTAGGGCCTAAAATACCTAAAACAAGACAAGGAGAAGGTGATGACTATTAAGGATAATGAAAAGGGTGAATTGATTCAATAGGGAGGTAGGTTTCTATTGTTACCAAGGAGAAAACCCACATGGAAGTGCTTGGAAAAGGGGGTGTGGAACAAGGAGTTGATCTTACAAAAATGGTGGCACAGGAGTTGATCTTGATAAAATGGTGGCATACCTTGAAGAGGTTAAAAGTGATACTAGGATTACTAAAAGCACTATCTATTTTATCCTCAATGACTGGAACGTAATGAAGATGAAAGTGGAGGATGTGGCTAAAGTCATAAATGGTGGAAACATAGAGATTCTACAAGAAAAGTGTAAGAATATAAATAGTGATGTGGATCAGCTCAAGGATATACTTCAGAATATCACCAAGTGGATTATTCTCACTGTCAGATCTACCTTACAGTTTATTCAAACTCTTGTATAGTTGGTTAATGCCTAAAGGAAATATGATGAGAATGGGGCCTTGAAGAAGAGGAAAATGGAAATATCTAAAACTAACCTACCCACCATTGGTACAAACATTAAAGCATTGGCTAAGGAATGGGTCAATCTGTTGGCCAATATGGAGAATATGAAAAATTAATGATTGTTGTTAGGTTGTTGTTTAGTGTTGTTAGTTATATGTTTTTATTGTTGTTAGTTTACTATATTAGTTATCTTTTATGATACTTTTTATATCACTCTTTATATAATTTTGTTTGGGATGGTATTGAAAATATGCTCTATTTAGGAGCTTTGTTATGTAAGGGGTAGGGTCCCCTTAACCCTCTATTACCTAATATCAAAAGAAGTGGATCAAAAATTCAAAATTATAGACCACCCCCTCGAAGGATGACTACCCATGTAAAAATGCTTCCCGCATCGATCAACCTTTCAAAAATCAAATATAAAAGCATCCCAGAAATCTTCTTGCATTGATCAACTTTCTTGTCAAAATAAAACTTCCCAAATTGATCAGTTTGCACCAAAAATTAAAAATATGTAGAGTTGGGGAACTTCTCTAAGAAACTGTTGAAAATGAGAACCTACTTCCCCTACACAACCTACATATATTATCCCTTCTCATGTCAAATGAAGGTATACATTTCATTCCCATTTTTTATCCAAGATCCTATGTGTGACAACCCATTGTTAGTCATGTGTTAACATCTGTCATAAGGCCAAGAGTGAACAAATTTTCACTCTATTTTTATTACCATCACATATGTATCAAATCCAGCATAAACCAATCATTCTATGTTTTATTCTTATCCATCATTAAGACACATTTTAATAAACATTAAATCACTTTAAAATAAATATATAATAACTCATCATATCAAAAACATAACTTTAACAGGTGTCATCCTTGTTGTATCGGCATCTATCAATATATATATCATCATATCAACATTTTTCAATATCCACACAATCTTGAGAACATCTCAGCATTGCGTTGTCTTGTTGCTTCCTTGATCCTTATAAGCCCACCCTTGAAGAAACATAAAATTATGGTTCTTTGACCTCCTTAAATCTTCATTTCATCATTGTTAATTCATATATCTATAGGACACAAACCCTTTACATCTGTTATCCAAAATTCACCCCCCTAGGGTAAATTTTGATAACATGCATCAGAAGATTCAAATCCCAAGCAAATTGATTGATTCAGAGCAAAATCAGGTTTCTAGGGTCCCTTCAGGTATTTTTCTAACTCCCCTGGCTGAAGAAACAGGGAGCAAGCTCTGAGAAAATGCAAAAAAGTTGCAGAAAGGCAAGTAGGTTGACCCAGGAAAAAGTGTGAAAATTGGCTAAGTCCTACTCAAGGGAGCAATTGGGACATTTGGGACGTCAAGGCGCGGATCGGCCGAAAAGCCTCCAGGCAGCCCAAATTGCATTTGGGACAATCGGGCCAGAAGTACGTGGAGGACGCGAAAAGCCGATCCGGCTGAAGGAGGAAGAAAAATTGGCTTAGGTGTTGCTCGGGACGCTTGGGACAAAAAGACCCGAACCGGCCGAATCGGCCGAAATGAGTCCAAAGGGCCCAAAATCAAATGGGACATCTGGGACAAATGGACGCGAAATGTCCGAATCGGCCGAAATGAGTCCAAAGGGGCCAAAATCAAATAGGACATCTGGGACAAATGGAGGCGAAGTACGCGAAGGAGCCGAAGGAGCCGAGGACCAATCAGAAGCTGCCACGTGTCCTCACAGGAGAAAAAGTCAAAAGGTCAAAGGGGCGAGTTATCGAGCGCTGAACCGAACCAATGAAATGGCACCACGTGTCCAAGTTTAAGGGGCCCACAAGCAATTTCAAAAGGAAGGCCCGCGAAAGACGGAGGACAGAGAATTGCTCGTCCAATCAGCACGTGCCACGTGTCGTCCAGACGGTGAAGAGCGGGAAAACATTTTAAAATCTGTCTTGGTCTGCTCCGTGCCCTAAATCTTCAGATCGCCATATCTTTTGATCCAGAGCTCAGATTTCCACGTTCTTTATATCAACGGAAAGCTCATGAAATTCTCTACATGATTCTAGGGTTAATCTCGAGTTTTGGTGCAGTTTGGAGAGAGAAAATCAAGAAACGGCTCTGACGCGTGATACAACAGAAGTGACGCTTCAACAACCAGCTTTAATGCAGCAGACAGCCCGCCGTTTTGCCAGGATCCGCCGCTTATACCATAATGAGATGATTTAAAATACAACCTGGGGGTGGTTGGAGTAGATCTGACTTTCCTCTTTCTTCCTTCTCTCATTCTTCCTATATATTGTAAGGAGTGGCAAAATAAAAAGGTTGTTCATTCTTTCTGCTCTGCCCTCCCTTCTTTTCTTCTCTAGGGTTGAAAATGGAGTTCGAGCCTCCTCCCTGCTCTGTAATGGCGTTTTTTGCCTTTTACTAATGGAATGATGTTCTGTGCAAACTTCTGAAGCAACAAAACGTGTTTTGTGATGCATCTGTCCATCCTTTCTCGTTTTTGCTTGTTTTCTTCTTGCCTCTCTTCATTGCAGGTATCTGTGCATGTTTGAATGTTCATTGCAGGTTTGGAGCTGTGTTCATGGAGTTTTGGGACATTTTCTGTGTGAAATCTATCCTTGGGCCTGTGATGCATGTGTCCATCCTTCCCATTGCTCACCTCTCTTTGTCCCATGGCAGTTTTGATAGATGTTCAACATTCTCCTTCTCTGGTGTATCACTGTTTTAGTGTAGGCTTTTGCTGTTTTTTCCTTCTCTCTCTCTCTCTCTGTCTCCTTGGCATGGTTAGATTAGGATTAGATTAGCTTGCCTGCACTGGAATAGCTTGTGGCAGGTAGTTTAGGAGCAGGAACCAACCTTCTCTGGAGATTCCTCTCTCGGTTTCACAAGTCCCACGCTTGGAGAGAGGTTTCCATGTTGTGCAATCACACTGGATGCCTGAACATCAACCTAGAAGCCTGATGTGCGTCCGAGGGTCTTTGTGATTTTGCACTAACACAACCCCTATCACTTGAATTCTTGGTCTCATAATCCCACATTTTTGGAAACATCAATTTTGGTCCTTCGACCTCGTTAAACCATTATCTTTCTTCCGTTAAAGCCATATGTCTCTAGGAAATGAACCCTTTGGCTCCCCTATCGGTTGGATTCTCGGCTTCACAAGCCCACCTTGGTGGAAACATCAATTTTTAGTCCTTTGACCTCTTCAAAACATCCTTTTTATTTCTCCTTTCTATCATTAACTCATAGGTATATAGGACACAATCCCTTTACTTCCCCTATCACTTGATTTTTTGATGGCACCCATCTTATTTCTATACCTCGTTCTAGGGAATCATCTCTCATGTTTCAATCCTTGCATCTTTCCATCTATCTCTTTCAAAATCATGATCGATTCATTTTTAGGTCATTAATCCCTATTTTGAGGGGGAGCACCTCATCATATAATTCTACATCATTCATCTATCACATCATTTTTGTCTCATGGCTTTTCTAAAACCACTCAACAAAAAGGGGAAAATGTAGAAACCTAAAAGTATCATCATTAATCCCCATGTCCACGTCTACTAGTACCCCTTCATTATCACATCACTATTATTTATTAAATAATTATCATAAGCCTTATTCTTCCCCATTATATTTACTTCCCATAATTATCATTCTACGGTTGTAAAATCCTTTTTACCCCTTCTTAAACAACCCAAACCACTTGGAAACCAAAATTAAATAGAAATAACAAAATCAACATCTCCTCAACCATTTAACAACCCCCTTGACCTGTATAACCTATCTCCAATACACACCCTTCTTAAAAACAAACAAAAACCTCGATTTGGGAAGCGGTTTCAACCATTTCCCCACATAACCGAGATTGTTGGTGATTCTCCTAAGTCAATACCAACTATATATACACAAGTTTTAGATCTTCATTCGGGGTTATCTATGACATTGCTTTGTTTTGATTTCTCTTGGATACTTTTTATTATATATTATTTGTATCATAACCCTCTCTCAAAATCACAAATCATCATGACAACACTCAAATGCATCATCATATCTTCTTTAGCTTTTGGAGGCCACTCATACATCTAGAAGTCAATTCAACAACCTTTGTGCATCTATAACCTCTTAATCTATAGTAACATCAACCCCTTGTCTTCATTTATCAACTCACACAAGGTAAGTACCTTCCCATTTATATTATCTCTCCATTTATTTATCATTTATAAGCTTCAATCAAAAATATTTTGTCTTTTATTATAATATACATTTCCACAAAAATCACTGATGATTCTCCCATTCTCCAGCGATCGGTCCCAATCACCAAAAATTCACCTTAATCACCAACGATTAGTGTATGTTAGATCAATGAAACCCAAATATCATTCTTCATACATTTAATTCCCATCATCTATTACTACTTTTCTTTTTAGGTGCTTATAAAACCCTATCAAGCTCTTTGTTCCATCTATAACACTTTATTGGTTATCTAAATGAAAAATATCATCTTTCTCACATTTTTGACTACACAACCATCTACATCCTTACGCTTTTGAGCCATTTTTGATCCTTATACGCATTTTGGATCAGGTATCACCATCGACCATCATATAACCATGGATCAATTTAATCCCTTTGCCTTTGCATTTTTGGTTATATCGTTTGTTTTATTATTTTATCTTATCATTATCAAATTAATTTTTTGAATGTGGATTGAAATCCTTGCAATGAATTCCATTAGCTTTCGGGGACTAGCATTTTATAGGATATCCTCTATATATCTATCTAATTCTATATTTTCCTGAGTATCTGTGTATTTCAGGTATCGTATCTCGTTCAAAATAATGATTTGTGTGCAAGATTAGATCTATTGACATCATTCATCCATCAAGTATCAACATCATCTATCTCATGGGTATCGGTAAAACCTATCATATTCTAAGGTAGGTTTTTTTGTTATTTAAATTCATTAATTTAATGTTGAAAATAAAAAACTTCTCTAAATAGTGATCACAAGTGGTAATAAAAGATATTAATTAAGTTCATAAAAATCTTTTAGAAAATTTCTATCCCACTTAAAGTGGGTATCTTTTTAGAAGATATGATGGAAAGGTTGGAAATTATCAAAAAATTATGAGATGAAGCAGTGGAATAATTGAATTAAGCCTTGGAGACTACGAAGTTTATTTAGATTAATAGTAGGAGTCATATCAATGATGGATTTGATCTTGGCGAGGTCAACTTCAATACCCCTAATGGAAATGATGAAGCCAAGGAGTTGTTAGTTAGAACTCTCAACACACACTTGGCGGGATTGAGGAAAAGGAAGTATTAGATAAGGTGTATGAAGAGGATTTCAAGGACTATAAGATGGTCCTATTGGTTCTTAGATTTACCTAAGAGGTCATCGACATAATCCTCTATGGTTTTTGGATGAGATCATATAAGATATAAGTCATGACACATTGATAGGTGGCCCTTGCATTTTTCAAACCAAAGAGCATAACGTAGTAATAGAAGGTTCTCAAGGGGTGATGAAGGATTTCTTATGTTGGTCTTCTAGTGCAATAAGGATTTGATTGTGACTATAGAAACCATCCATTAGAGAAATCATTTTTTGGTCGTCTGTTAGGTTGATGAGTTGATCGATGTTAGGAAGGGGAAGTAATCTTTGGGACAAGTGATATTTAAGTCTCAAAAATCTATGTAGATGTGAAGCTTCCTAAATGCATTAGCAATGGGCATGATGTTATAAACCCATTACAGATATCGATGGGTTGGATGAAGTTGGAAGAAATAAGATGTTGTAATTCTTCTTTAACAAGGAGGGATACATGAGGATGCAAACAACGTAGCTTCTAATTAATTTGCTTAGCATTAGGGATGTTGATTATATTATTAATAATGATACTAGGATTGAGTCCTGACATATTAGTATATGACCATGCAAAAAAATTCTATTCTTTTAGAGGAAATCAATGAAGGCTTCTAGCTCTCGTGAATCAAGATACTAGAAGACTTTGAGAATATGAGGCTCTTTTGAAGTCCCTATGTTGATATAAATGGTGTCTTCATTAATAAGGGTGGATTTTTCAAGAGGTAGGGCCTTATGAAGATGAGAATTTTCTGCCCCCATAAAAGAAAGTATAGAAATTACGTAGTGGAAATTAATAATGTTGATGCTAGAGGAATCCTCCTCTACCATCTCAAGAAATTTGAGAGGAGGGAACCTAGTTTCACCTTTAGCTTGATATGTGACCAGTACTAGAGTGATTGTAAAGATTTAAAAAATAGGGGGAAGGGACATGGTTTCATCTTTATCCATGGGGTCATTGGATAATAAAGGGAGTGATTGTTATATGTTCATGAGAGATTCAGAACAAGTGTATGTAAGAGAGTCAGTGAGGTTCTCTTTGAATCCCAATCCATACTTCTTGTGGGGTTTGTGGGATTTATCAAGGGAAAGATCATGCATACCTTATCTTTAGGGTCCCAAACCAAATCCCTTCCACACACAATGGTGGAGATATGTGTAAGATAAATACTTTTTGTAAAGGAAATCAAAACCATTGCTGTATGGATTGATATGGGATTGATTATCACTGTGGGAAGAATTGCAATCAATGCCACCATAAACAATAGTGGTCCTCAAGTAAGATGAGCCAAAGGAAATAATATCCCCGACGTTAGATTGGTATATGGGATTTTTTTCGGGTCTACCAAATTGATTGAGTGTGGGGAGAGTATTAAGAAAGAGGATTTGATGCTCCCCTATAAATAGATGTTGCATCATGGTGTCAAAGGATTCATCGTTAGGAAACTTAGATGTAGGTATAAAAAAACCAGTGGAAGCTTTAAAATATTAGTATTGGTCAAGTATGAGAAAATCATTTGTCATGTAGGTCATATGACACATTGTGAAAGAAGGAATATTGGCAGGAAGTGTGTAGATTTCCCCTTGTATTCATACTAAAGACAACCATGAATAGTGGATGGAACACAACACATAAATTATATCCATGCGCGTCCAAGCAAGATGTTTTATTAGAATTCCTCTTATATGATGTAAAATATTTCATGAAGGATTTTCTCACCAACTCAAATAGGAAGGATGCCCATTCCCAATGTAGAGGAAATATTGTTGTTAAAGGCTTGAAAGAGTGTGGGTGATTGGTGACAATAGTGTTGGGGAGCTTGATTGGTTTGAATGTGTGTGATGAATCATGGTAATTCTAGCACCGTTATCAATCATGGATTTTCTTATGAAGGTGTCATTCATATGAATGGTGATAAAGAGGGGAAGGTCATGATCTTAGGGTAAAATCTTAGGGATCTCATAATAATCGAATAAAATAGTGACATAAGCTGCAAGATCTCCAATGAGGGCCATAAAAGGTTGGGGTTCATCATTTGTGATTGGGATGCATTATAAATCTTTGATAAGAACATGTTGATGGTGAGGAGAGCTATGGATAAGATCATAAAGGGACATTTGATGGGATTTGGATGCAGTTGTTTCATGATGTTTTGTTATATCACAACATGCCTTTGGTTTTTTGGAGAGGATAGAATAGATACCTTAGCCTTGTATGGAGGAGGAGATGGAATAGGTTCATTAGGAGGAGAAAATATGATAACTCTTAGTTTTTGTTGGGTGGATGGTTGAGAGTCTTGGGGGAAAATTTGGGTGGTAACATGAATGACATTTATGTAAAAGGGGACCTTCTTTAGAAGGGATAGAATTTAGCGGTGGGGTTTTGGCTAGGGATGTGGAGGGAGGGTCATATTGAAAGGATTTGGAATTTGTATATTTGGTTTGGGGATTGTTCTTATGTGTAGATGAGCTAGTGGATGGAAAGGGTGATCTTCTTAGATGAGAAGATCATGCTATTATTTGAGGTTGTTGATAAATGTTTTGAGGGCCTTGTAGTACTAGTACATGTTAAGTCATAACCTCTACAAGTAAGAGCTTCCAAAATTCTCTAAATTCAATAGTAAGGAAGATCACCAACAACATATCCATGCCTTTAGGCACTCGTACTACCTTATCACACATGATCAATATCTTATGCTTCATACCTTTCCCATTTCATTGGTTAGACCCTCTCTAGATTGATGCAATGAAATCCCAATACATTTATGATCACCTCCATCAATACATTTTTACATGAATTAAGGAATTTATTTTAATCTTTCAAACATTTTAAATCATTGTCATCGGATATGAAGATTTGGGTGCCCTAGCTGTGAGAATTTGTGAAAAGAAAGAAGAAAAACTAATTATAAGGTGGTGGCATTAAGCTAGAGAACACAAAATTAATGAAGTAGAGGAGAATTATGTTAGGAAATAAGAGATAAAATATGCGGAATAATCCCTTTCAAAATTGCAATAGTAGAAACTAATATGTATAAAATATTATAGATCTCAAATAAAAGTGTAGAATAAATAACACAACATAGAGAGATAATATTTAACGTGGTTCACCCAATTTGGGATATGTCCACCAAGAATCACTTGCTCAGATTTTATTACAAGCCTCCACTCTCTCAATACAATACCCAGATCCATCAACAAACTCTACATAATTCAAACCCGAATTCAAAGAACATTTGCAATACATTTGCATGTCCCTCTATCATATGCATAAGACCATATAAATAGACAACTGCTTAAGCAGTTTTACAAAACCATGGGTATCAAACAATGGGCAAAAAAAAAAACTGTCCCATAAACCTATGGGTAGCCAAAGAGGCGGTTTTACAAAACAATGGGTACCAAAAAACCATGGGCCCAAAAACAGCCCATAATGGTTACCCATTACCCATGGGTCAATAAACCACCCACGAAAATTTGCTTCAGGGGGTTTGCCCCCGAATCCCCTTGACCCACTCACCGGTGATCAGGACCACCATAAAAATACTCGAGTGTAACACATAGAAGGTGTACCACACTATAACATGAAAATAGGCTCCACAAACACAACAATCTCCCACTTGGAGATTGATTTTCACTGAGCAAGCTTCTCAACCCTTCACTATCATCTGCGAAGGCCAACCAAAGCTGAAAATAGCTTTATTTTATCCCTTGTGCCCACCTTGGTCATCATGTCTGTAGGATTCTGACTGGTATGAATCTTCTCCAACTTATACTTATCTTCCTCCAAAGTTGTCCTGATGAAGTGATATCTCAACTGTATATGCTTTGTCCTAGAGTGGAAAGTAGATTTCTTAGCTAGGTGTATAGCACTCTAACTATCACTATGTAGCTTACATTCCTCCTACTTATGCCCCAACTCCTCAAGTAATTGTTGTAACCAAATCATCTCTTTGCTTTCCTCTGTGGTAGCAACATACTTAGCCTCCGTGGTTGACAAAGCCACTAGCTTCTGTGGTCGTGAAATCCAGCTCACTGTTGTCCCACCTATAGTGTAAATATAACCTATTGTGCTCCTCCTGTTGTCTACATCTCCAGCCATGTTTGAATCTACATAACCATGTAAAGTGGTGTCTGATCCACTATAGCACAAAACTGTCCCCATGGTCCCTCTCAAATACCGAAGGATCCACTTTACTACTTGTCAATGCTCTTTACCTGGATCACTCATAAATCTACTCACAGCTCCCACTACATGGGCAATATCAGGCCTAGTGCACACCATAGCATACATCAAACTACCAACTGCTGATGAGTAAGGTACCTTGGACATCTGGTTTCTTTCCTACTTTGTCTTGGGACACTGCTCCTTTGATAACTTAAAATGGCCTGCCAAAGGAGTCCCAACCGGTTTAGCATCCTGCATGTTAAACCTATCCAATACCTTCTTAATGTACTCTTCCTGAGATAAAGTCATCTTTCATTCCTTCCTATCCCAAGTTATCCTCGTACCAAGAATTTTTCTGCGCCCCAAATCCTTCGTATCAAATGATTCACTTAGTTGTTTCTTGAGTAATTTTATTTCTGCATGTTATTACTCGCAACCAACATGTCATCAACATACAAACATAGGATTATATAACTTCCATCCTCAAATTTTTTTTGTATACATGTAATGGTTAGAATTACATCTAATATAGCCTTGCTCCATCATGAAGCTATCAAAATGCTTATACCATTGACATGGAGTTTGTTTCAAGCCATACAAGTTCTTCAATTTACACACCATCTCCTATTTACCTTTGACCTCATAGCCCTCTGGTTGCTACATATATAGTTCCTCCTCCAAATCACCATGGAGAAATGTAGTCTTTACATCTAACTATTCTAAGTACAAGTCTTTTTCTGCCACTATTCCAAGAATAATTCTAATAGAAATCATTTTTACTATAGGAGAAAATATCTCATCAAAATCTATACCTTGTTTCTGTGTAAACCCCTTGACCACCAACCGGGCCTTATATCTTTTCTTTTCTCCTTCTTCATCTTTAACTCGTATACCCACTTGTTCTCTGCAATGTTCTTTTGCCTTCCAGTAGCTTCACCAAATCCCAAGTCTAATTCTCCATGAGAGACTTATTCTCCTCATCCATGGCTTGATCCCACTTCTACTGGCATCTACCTGCATTGCTTCATCAAATCTCTCTGGCTCTCCACTATCAGTGCGTAATAAATAATAAAGAGAAGGAGAAAAACATTCAGGTTCTTTTCTTACCCTAGAAGACCTCCTCACTGTAGGAGTTTGGGGTTCCTATTGAGTCGGTTCCTGAACTGATTCATGGGTCACTGTCCCATCTGGAAGATCCTCTACCACTTCATATTCTTTCTTGGATTCTTCCCTGTTTTCTTGCAACTGTTGCTTATACATGACTTTCTCATTAAAGACCACATCCCTAGACCGAATAATTTTCTTATCCTTAATACTCCAACATTTAAATCCAAAGTCATCACCACCATAACCAATGAAAGTACATTTTTTTGATTTAGCCTCTAGCTTGGTCCTATCATCCTTGTCTATATGAACAAACACCTCACATCCAAAGACTCTAAGAAATGAATAATCAACTTTCTTACCATACCAAGCCTCCTCAGGTATGCCTCCATCCAAGGCACTTGAGGGTCCTCTGTTTATCAAGTACATAGCTATGCTCACCACTTCTACCCAAAAAGAAAGAGGCAGTCCTGCATGTAACCTCATGCTCCTAACACATTCCATTATTGTTCTGTTCATCCTTTCTGATACCCCATTCTACTGCAGAGTTCCTGGAACCATCTTTTTCCTGTGGATTCCATTCTTAGAACAGTAATCATTAAATTCATTGCTACAATACTCCCCTCTATTATCTGACCTGAGACATTTTAGCTTAAGACCTGTTTCATTCTCTACTAAGGCTTTCCATTTAATAAAAGTGTCAAATACATCAAATTTTTTTCTAATACAATAAACCCAAACTTTCCTTGTTTAAAGCATCAATAAAAGTAACATAATGACTTGAACCCCAAGAGATGATATACCCGAGTGGCCCCCACACATCAGAATGCACCAGCTCTAACTTACTCTCTTTCTTTGTAGGTCCAACCTTGAGAAACCTTACTCGCTTCTATTTCCCATATATGTAGTCCTCATAGAACTCCAAACCTGTTTATGTATATCCAGGAAAATTCTTATTTATGATTTCCATGCCCTTATGGCTCATATGACCGAGCCTATAGTGCCATAATGTTGTATCTGCATCTGAAGCCACAAGATTACAATCATTAGTACTATCAGTGGATAAATACAAGGTTCCAACCTTCTTACCTCTTGCCACCACAAGAGCACCCTTGGTAACCTTCCAAGAGTCAGTTGTAAATATCACAGTACAACCATCACTTCCCAATTGCCCCGCCGATATCAAATTTCTCCTTAATGTAGGCACATGTCTGACATCCTTCAATAGCCATGTATTCCCATTCTGCATCTTAACCTGAACAGAACCTTTTCCAACTATACTGCAAGGCTCATCATCACCAAGAAAAACATGCCCAAAATCCCCTTGAACATAATCAACAAAATAATGCCTATGTGGAGTAGCATGAAAAGAAGCCCCTGAATCTAAAACCCAAGATTCAGTAATATTATGTAAAGAAAGAATCAAAGCATCCTGGCATACATTACCCGATGCCACATTTTCCTCCTTGTTTTCTTCCTGTTGTTTCTTCTTGTCCTAAAGCTCCCAACAATCCTTCTTTGCATGCCCAGACTTTCCACAGTTCCAACATACAATCTTGCTCTTGGATTTTGACCTTTCCCGATCTTTCGATTTTCCATGGTTTCCTCTATTCTTCTATCTCCCTCTAGTTTCCACTGTCAAAGAATTCCCTGAAGTAGAAGATTCTCCAGAGCTTTTCTTCACATTTCCTCACTTAGAATCACCCCTACAACATCCTCAAACTTCAACTTTGATTTCCCTGGAACCGAGTTGCTTACCGCCATTACCAGGCTATTCCAACTTTTAGGTAAAGAGCACAGAATTAATAAATCCCTAACTTCTTCATCAAATTCTATTGTAACCAAAGCTAGCATATTCACAACCATATTGAAATAATTTAAATGATCTGCTACTGAACTATTCTTAGACATCTTCATATTAAACAACTTTTTCGTTAAAAATATCTTTTTAGAGGTAGAGGGTTTTTCATACAACTTCCCTAATGCATCCATCAGTTCTTTTGTAGTCTTTTCCTTTGAAACATTAAATAATACCGAAGATGCAAGACACGAATAGATCATTCCAAGTGCCTTCTGATCCAACAAATCCCATTCCACATCTTTCATACTCAAGGGTTTGTTCACCTTCTCATAAAACGGAGTATAAAGATCCTTCTAATAAAGGTAATCTTCCATCTACATCTTCCAAAGACTGAAATTCTACCCATTGAATTTATCAATCCTAGATCTTCCATCATCTACCATAGCTCCCACTCAAGATAAAATTTTCCCTGTGATTCAAAACTTCAACAAACCAAACCAAGCTCTGATACCAATTGTTAGGAAATAAGAGATAAAATATGGAGAATAATCCCTTTCAAAATCACAACAGTAGAAACTAATATGCAAAAAATATTACAGATCTCAAATAAAAGTGCAGAATAAATAACACAACACAGAGAGACAAGATTTAACATTGTTCACCCAATTTGGGCTACGTCCACCAAGAATCACTTTCTCAGATTTTATTACAAGCCTCCACTCTCTCAATACAATACCCGGATCCATCAACAAACTCTACAGAATTCAAACCCGAATTCAAAGAACATTTGCAATACATTTGCATGTCCCTTTATCATATGCATAAGACCATATAAATAGACAACTACTTAAGTAGTTTTACAAAACCGTGGGTATCAAACAATGGGTAAAAAACAAAACCGTCCCATAAACCTATGGGTAGCCGAAGAGGCAGTTTTACAAAACAATGGGTACCAAAAAACCATAGGCCCAAAAACAGCCCATAACAGTTGCCCATTACCCATGGGTTGATAAACCACCCATGAAAATTTACTTCATGGGCTTCACCTCGAACCCCCTAACCTCTTTGTTCACCGATGAGCGGGACCGCCGTAAAAATACCCTAGTTTAACACATAGAAGGTGTACCACACTATAACATGAAAATAGGCTCCACAAACATAACAAATTACACAATGCTCGCATGAAAAATGGGTAAGTAATGTATTGTTTTCATTTTCTTATTGTTTGATTTATGTTTTGCAAGAGATTAAGGGTGGAAATTAAATCATATAGAATGTATCACATGGCGTCAAGATTTTACATCACTTCTAGTATTACCAACATTTTGGATAAAATCATGGCCACAAATGTGCTAAATTCCAACTTGGATTATTTTCTACAAAGGCTCCATGATCTCATTAAGAGTGAATTTATAACATCTATTGAGGCTAGCCATATTTCCCTAGCCACTAATTTTCCTCCTTCTATGCATTGTACTAAGATGGTAAGACTTTGTGCTCAAAATTATGATCCATAAAAAAGGGAAGTTTTAGATGGAAGTGGTAAAGCAGTGTTGGCCCTAACACCCAAATAATTTAAATTGATGTTAGGGCTACCAAAAATTATTAAACTAGTAACCATGCATTTCAAATCAACCCTTGAGGGTTATGAGACTAGAAAGAAAGATTATGCCAAAGTCATGAATACAAAATGGTTGTTGACAGATAGGAAGAGTACAAAAAGAATTCCTAAGAAGTTGGTCAGGTCGCAATTTGTGGAGGAAGTGGAAGACATAATTATGTTATTGAGTATAATTTTTGTCATGGATGAGGCTTATGAATTCAAGGAGTGGATGTGCCCATTCATATGGGTCATTTTGGAGAATAAAGGAAGAATTTTTTGGGCTACACTTATAGCTACATCAATCCATACACAACTCTTTGAATTAGCTGTAAAAATTAACATGGATGTCACTACTAATCTTTAATTCTATATGATTTCATACTTCATCTAAAATATTGTAGGTCAAATATTTTCCCTGGCCTCCTACAAAAGACACACTTCAAATATAGTAAATTGTATGAGGTTTATCCCTAGTTATGTTTATACAAATGGAAAGAAAATATGAGGTAAATAAATGATGCATTTTTTTCACCCATCATATGTCTTTTCAATCCTTAATGGCAGCAGTATAGAATATTTGAAGGGGCTAAAAAATCAATATTATAGTATGGTTGCTTCTTTATTCAGCATAAGTTTTTCACTTATATTAGAGCCATTGGATTTAGTGGTAATCCATATAAACTTCCTAGTTATGTAAATGACAAGTGGTACATATGTGAACTCGCAAGACAGTTAACACCAGTACACAAATTAATTTTAGGAAGGCATAAGACCAATCTTAAATTTCCTATCAAGATTGGGAGGTATTCTTGCCACTCCATTGTAAAAGATAGATTACTATAAAAAGAGAAGGAAATATTTGAAATGGACAAATTTGAACCAATGTCCCAATATGACATTAGATGGGTTGTTAGTGTAGCTTTGGGAGTTCATATTATCATGAACCTCATTTTGAGGATTACTAGATGAACTGCAGAGATGAAGAAGAAGTCGACTTAGATATTTCTCAAGGATTACTCTTAGGTATATTATTGATTTCAAGATTATTGTGGTACCTCAAGGAGTAAAATATGATCAATAGATAGTGAGTCAATATTATATTGACCATAGGATTGAGGCACATCTAATTTCTCCCATAGCTTCAGATGAAAAATAATCAAACAATCCATATGAGAGAATTTCTAATGTGATGAGAAGGACCTTGAGTTGGTTACAAAGTAAGGGTATGGATCTTTCCAACTAAAATACAAATGTATTAAATGATTTCAGATATTTTGGATTCTTGAAGGAAGATATTCCTTCTTTAAATGAAGGAGGAGATAAGATTGACCCATTAGGAGTAAGAGGTCCTCAATTACCTACTAAGAAAAACACATCGGGAACTATTGATAAATGGACTACTGCTACAAGTAGCCCTAGGAATTCTATGTTTAATTTGAAACAGAAGACAAAAGAAATGCTTTTGAAATCTATGTCGGTGTCCTTATTAATCAAGCGGTGCATATACAATCTAGAGGGGTAGGTCTAAGCAAACTCAAAATTCCCACAAAAATATTTCCAGGATCATCTAGCTCTAGAAAGATGATGAGAGGAGCCTTAATAGGTGTCAATCTTCAATCCATATCACAGAGAGTTCCAAAGAAAGAGAGGCACTAAATCTCAAACACTTTGAGAGAGATAAGAGGAAAATTAAGATAATGCAACCTTTAGTAAGGGAAACTAGTATTTCAATAAAGGGAAGTGGTCATATATCTAAAAGGCATAAACATAGAGATCCTGGAGTTACCGATCTAACCCCACTCACCAAGGATTAAGAGGAATCGGTTGCCTCATTTGCAAAGTAGACAATGCCATCACCAAATCAAGGAGTAATTCGTGTTGATCCACTTGTACAACCAAAAGTTGAATTTATTTTTACTCCAAAGGAGATAGTGACAAAATTAGTAAAAGAATTGGTAACTCATAGTATTCCCATGCCCAATCAGCCTATGACATAAAAAGGAGCTAGAGGTATATAGTGCAGTGCAATCTAAGGGTCAAGATTTACTTCATCACACTCAATCACATGAGAAAGTGAAGAGCCCAATTGAGATAATAGGCACATATGTACTTGGGGAAAATCCCTTATTTTAACATTTTGATGTAAAAATTGAAAAATTTGTAGTAAAAGATGATAACTTATCTCAATTAGATGAAAAAATGAAGGAATTTTCCCAACCATTAACATATAAAGGAGAGGTTCAAGTGCAAAAGGACCATACTAAAATTTCAACAACTACAGGAATAGATGAATCAATGATTCAAGGACTCACAGGTGGAACATCTATAGAAAACATTCTCTTTGGTAAGATTTACTCTCTAAAGGAAGTAGAGAATATAAAGTGTGATGTGTCACTTCGGGATACATATCCTGTTAAGAAATCTATGGTGGGGACTATAGAAGAATCCACTAAAACAATGGATATTGATGATAAAAAAATGTGCAAATTGATGACAAAGGTAAAAAATCATCTGATGATTCTAAGTCTACTAAACAACATGAGGAATAATTGTTGAAACAATGACTCACCAATGTGCTAATTCATGAAGATATCTCTATTGAACATCAGCTTTTAAAGTAAGTAGATAGTATAAAGAAAGATGAACTACCCAAGGTAATAATTCTAACTAGGGAAATCCCAAGAGAAACTACATAAATGATTGTTAGTCCAGTAGAGGGTAAAGATAAGGGGAAAACACCGGTGATAGTGTAACTCGGAAGTAACTATCCAAAGTATTCAACACAAGGGTAGGAAAAGAAGTAATTGGAAGCGGTAACATTACATGATGAATCTGAAAAGCCAACCTCAAAAGTGAATAAGATGTAAGAAGAATAAAAATTATTGCAAGATCCTCAGGAAGCATCTAAAAGTTGGTAGTTCTCTCTGAAAAGTTCCATCCTGTATCACAAGAAGAAAATATGGGAAATATTCTCACAACTGGTTGGTTGGAAGGATTGTTGTTATATGGGTAAAAATAATTTTCTCCGGAAGAAGTTATAGATGTCACAAGTATAGATTTTCCAAATCCCAAGAAACCCTTAAAAAGGAAAATATACTTACTAAGACTTATGTAGACCGATAAAGGTTTAGAACTCTAGAAATTGTAACCCCTCACCAAGGTAAATAAAAGCATGAAATTACAATGAATGATTATGATGTTCAACACATTCATTTGGGGAAACCTACCAGAGAATCATTAAAACAATATGTTACTTTAGCGGTCGAGGGTTTGTTGCACAAAGTTGATGATGATTGAGTGTCTAAACTAATATTAAAGAAATAAATTAGAACATTATCCTCATATATATAGAAATTGGTATAGCACTGTAGAAGAAGGGAAAGAAGATGTTACCAGTATAACACCTTAGATCCTGGAAGAGGTGACATGACCAGAGCAATAGCCAATGTAGTAGATAAATATAAAGAGGAGTTGGTTGAAAGAGGAAGTAAGATTATTGAAGATGCAGTAGAATGCTATGAACAAGCGACTAAATTTTCTAAAATGCCAAGGATCAACTTAATGAATGTGGAGATGAATTGTACTTCTAGGAAGAAATCCTTCCTAAAATGGAAGCAATAGATCAATTAGATGATCGAGTTAGTGGAAGATGAAGCAGATTGTTCCCCCTGAATAAAGGGGAATAAAATACACTTATGAAGGAGCTATCAAGTTAAGGGTTAAAACTCTCAAGTAGATTGAGGAAATCATTCTTTCGAAAGGGAAAAAATAGTAGATAACATAGATACACTATATGTATGGTTAGGAAATCTTGTTATGGAGAAAAAAATCATTTATGGTAATTGGGGCATTGAGAATCTGGTATAATCCTTTTAACACAATTTTAATGGAAAACATGATGCAGTGAATCCAAATTTTAGTTATGATACTATCCAAAAGTGTTTTATTTTGGAGAAACACACGACCAAGTTATCAAAGAAAATAAGAAAAGGTAATGTTGTAAGGCCAAATTTTAAGGGAGTACTCGAGAAAAACGTTGATGTTCATGTTCTAGACCATAATTGATGTAGAATCCCTCATCCCAATATTTTAGAGGTTTGATGCATATAATGAAAAATTACCAGAAACAAAGAAGAGTAGTGTCAAGGAACTTGAAGTTGGCCCCAGTAAACCATGAGAAAGTTTATGCTTATCTTTTCTATAAGACTTTATTTCTTTCAGTTGATAATTTAATAATGAAAAAGTTGAATATTTTTTTTTAAATTGTGATTTTCAAATAAGCATGAAGTATGCAACTATACAATAGGATTTCATTTTGTTTTAATATAATTCTATGTCCATTATTAACATGAAATTAATTGTAACATTTTTAATCTTTTATACTTGAAAATGAAAAAAAAAATTGGGTTCTATAGGGGCCCCATCCCATGGAGAATTTACACACATTTTGGGAATTACATCAAAAGGAAAATAGAAAAAGAAATAGTTAATGATCTTCCACCACCAAAAAATACTCACTGAATGGAGGAATTTTTTCCAAAATCATCTTCTTCCTTAGAAAAAATTCCTCTGTCCCAACAACCATTTGTACAAATAGAACCTCACCTGCTAAGGTGCAAGAAATTTCCATAGCCATGAGCTCCTCAATTTTCATCCTAGGGCCATCCATGATACTCTTCAATTCCATCTTCTTCTGCTAAGAAGAGACGTAATATAGGAGACCCAAGCCACTTTTGGGAAATTCTTTCTTCCTTGTTTCTTTGTAGATAGAGGGATGAGTAAGAACAATTGATGTGGATGGAATTGAAATTACAGTGGCCTTTGAAGTTGTGTAGGAAGGAGCTTTGGAGTTGGATTCACCCTTGCACTTCTGCACAATAAATGGTGACATTTTAGGAGGTTGAGAAGGTGGAGATTCTATGGGCCTCTTCTCCAAAAAGGAAACACATTGTTCTAGTTCATTTACCCTATGAAAAAGAGTTGGAATTGTGTCTACAAAAATCCCTTCCCAGGATCATAAGATTATAGGAATCTCCTTCATGGTGAAGTCCTCATTGCACGTGAAAGGGCATATGTTGTCATTTGCACCTTTCACAAATGGCCTGCTCTTGAGCTATAATTGTTTTAATACCTTTGGATTATTTTTATGCTCCTACCTAATGAGATGAAAGTACATCATCTAGAAGGTGGAAAAAATAGGATATATTCTTATGAGCCTTCAAATCAATGCTACACGCATATCTTTAGAGGTCAATGACCCATTATAATCTTTTGGTTCTGTAATATCAACTAACATCCTCAAAAATTCCTCATCAGGGTTTGACAAGTCAAAGATTTGATTTAAATCTTTAGAAGATACCTCCTTTAAGATGGGTGTTGACACCATTCCCACCATTTTGCAAATAGATAAATCCACCAAGATTTTTCACTTTCAAAATAAGGGATGTAAATTTTCAAAGCAAATGCATAGAATTTATAGAAGAGATGGAGCAGGTGAGTTAAACTGAGCAAAATTATTGTGAATTGATTCTTGATATTATCTATGATTTATGCACAAGGAAGATAAGTTTGGATTAGAATGATATCATTCAAAAAGGTGATAATTATCCTGATGTGACACAAAACATGTGGAAGTATTCATCTCAGAAATATACAACAATAAATATGTGTTTCCAAAGGCAGATTCCCAAAAGGTGGGAATGCTTAGCAATCAAATCAAACCATTTAGAGGTGCTCAAAAGTCATTAAAAAAGGTTTTCTAACTTACCCAAAAAAAGAAATGATAAAATTAATGATGTCAAGATAAATGACATAGGCATCTCCTACATCATGAGGGAATGAAATATACACCTGGAAACATTTGTAAAAGACTTCTCCACATGGCATGAAGAGAATAAGATATTTCCAAAACAAAAGAATCTGATATTGTTCCTTAGGAATATCCTATGAAAATATTCTAATCTTTTTAGGGGAAAAATTCAAGCAAGAGAACCAAAATATTGTATAGATATGAGATACATGTTCTCATATTGAAGGGGGTTAAATTTTTCTAAATTCTTAGAGAAAATAGATAAAAACTGAATGTACTTGTCCTAAGAAACCTAAATAAAACCGAGAGACCAGTGAGTTATTTTACTTTGTCCAAACCTTCTCATGTTAAGATGATTGTGAGTGTATAGTCATTGGAAATAATTAAGGTCATAGGCTTTGTGGTCTCTTGTTGAGAAATTTGAATTTCTTGAAATTAACTATGTGTTGTCTTTTGAATAATGTTATCTTTGTTTTTAAGGTAAAATACTTTGAATCAACTACTTGCCTCCTGTTGCAATCTTATGTTTATGGTTCCTTTGAATTACACTAGATCTTGTCTTAATTAGTGGCATTTTGGCAACTGCAATTGTACTATAAATAGAGCTTTCTTTCTGTGGTGTGATAAACAATTTTAAATTCATGTTGCCTCTATTTAGTTGAGAATATTTTAGTAAGCTTTTGAGTGTATCTTAAGTGTAGTTGAACAAGATTTGTTAATGTTTTGTTGAGAGTTTAACATGATATTTTGTGTTTAAGTTCTCAAATGTTGTGTGAAATATTGTACTCTTGGGCTTCCATGAGTGCATTTCATTTGGTTAAATGGATGTTATTAGTTTTATGATGTGTTCTTATTTCCTTGGGTAAATTTCCAAACATTTGTAAGGTTTTCTTGTGAGACTTGCATAATCAAATTTATCTTGCTTTAATATCCCATTCATATATAAAAATTATGATCTACAACTGTTAAATCCTTCTAAATTTCCCATATTTTCCTTGTTTATAACCATTTGCAAATGGAATTCACCATTTCTACCCTCCCTTTCCATAAATATGTAGAAATAAGATAAAATCCATACTATCTAGAGTAACATGAGTCCTATTTTGAAAGACATCTACATTATTTAGTGTGACAACTTGTGAGAATTAAATAATGCTTGCATTGATAATGTCTATTTAGGAATATCCTTCATATTTCTAAGAAAGAGCTTAGAGACTTTGATTTCATCCACTTTTCTCACAATAGCAGGTTACAAAATGGGTCCTCTCACCCTAGTTAAAGGAAGAACCTAAAGTAGTAGGTAAGGTCATCCACTTTGTGAGTGTAATAAAATTTATCCCAAGTCAAGTCTCAAAGAGTATGTCAAATATATCCCCGGATACAAATAACTAAATCTTTGGTCTGACTTTCTCTAAGCATCCAACTCACATTGTAAATGTTGCTTGGCTCACAAGGTGGTGTAAATTTGGGTACCAACAAGATGTATGAGGATGGGTACCAGATTAGTGTTGTTGTGGATTGTAGGAAGTAGATGGATTAGGCTATGAGTATGATTGATAATGTTGGGTGTAATTGGGAGTTTTTGGGGTGGTTGATAGGAAGGAACATAATTGAAGGTTTTTTATTAGATGGGTTGCAAAGTAGGATGTTGTGAAGGAATGTAGTTAGATGGGTAATATTGTGAAGGTTGTGAATAAGGAAAATCATAGATAAATGAAGAAAAATAAATACACAAACAATTATACCTTCATTGTAATAATATTTCAAACCTCAAGTAAGACCTTGGAAGTTCTTAGACTTATGTTGATCTTGTAGAGTTGTATTTTTGGATGCTCTTGATTCAATCTCCAAATGGGGATGAAAATGCTACAAAAAAATTCACAAGGGTGTGGGAAAAAAATTAGCAACAATTGGATGTAATTTTCTCAAATCTCTAGGGATGATTTTAAAAAGGAAAAAAATTGTTTTTATAGCTGATGGTAGAGCCATGGAAGGTGGATGAAAGATTTAATAAGCTCCAAGTTACTTATTGTAGTCACCCGGGAATAAGAAGTAGACTTGGTCTAGGAGTTATAGATTTCAAGGGGAAATAGACATTTGGAAGCAAAAGCTACATCCGAGAATAAAATTTTACGCATAATCCAATTTCCCCCACATTTCTATGAATCTATAGGTGGATTTTAAGTTGAGTTGGGAAGTTCGAGTTCAAGTGCGGTTGATGGGATGAGGAAGGTGAGTTCAAGTTAAGTTAACTGGGATGAGGAAGTGGAGCTCAAATGGGATTTAACTACGAATGAGGAAGTGGTTTTTAACTAGGAAAATAAGTGTATTTTCCTAATTAGATAACTAATTTAATTATCTAGGATGTGCACACTAACTAATTAATCATTTATTTAATAACTGAAAATTAAACTAGTTAAATGGTATTGTGGACTAATTTAAGTAATCCAAGGGGTATGTACACATGATGAATTAATTTTATTAATCTATCAAAAAGGGGGTATGAACTAGGAAGTGAATTGGAATAGTATTGAGAATTAGTGTGTAATTTTTGGGTGTCTACATTTTCCCCTATTTAAAGTGTTATTGTGAAGTAATAGTGTTGTAATGATAGGAGACACATGTGGATTAGTGAGATAAAAGCGATGAAGAATTTGGATGTCTCATCCGGTGGGATAGTATAAAAATTCCCCCTCAAGAGGATGGATGATGCAGCAAGGTGGAGGACATCCACTTGACAAGAAGAAAGGAAGGGATGAATAAGGATGGGAGTAATTGTTCTTGTAGCATGAATGTCATTTAGAGAGTTTAAATATATAAGAACAACCTTTATTTTGTTGTTTCACAATAGATTTGTCCCCAAGATTATGAAATAATCAAGATGTGTAACCGATATTCGCATAAACAAACACACATATAAAAAAGAAAATAGAAAAAGAAAAAAAAAACCAATATGAATAAAGTAGGTACATGCGTCATGGTTAGAAAGGAACCAAGATGTTATCACACTACTTGCAATTGGTCCAAGAAGTAAACATCAACAATGCAACACAACTTCGAAAAATAATACAATGATTTATGCCCTTAATGCATGCCATAATGAATGATTATGAAGATACAAATGCTCCCAAGGTGGGAATATGATCATATTGAAGAGTTGAGTAAATTTAATCCTCATGAAACTCTTGTTGGATCCATTGTACAAATGATCGAGTCCCAAGTGAAGTTATATCACAAAGGAAAACATTTTTTTGTGATCGTCATAAGATTGGAATGATCACGAGGATAATAAATAAAGGTATGAATTTATCAATATTATGTTGAAATTTTGAAAGATTCACTACAAAATTTTCCAGTTGTAGGATTTCTAAGATAACTAAATGTTTATTTAGATTTTGAAAAAAATTCTGATTGTTTTTTTGAATTTTTGAAATATGTGACTTTTTGGATTTTTGTAAGTTGTTGAAAATTTTGAAATACAAATGCAAATAAATGTAAAAAACTTGAAAACAAATCAACAAGAAATATATACACCTTGGTTTATTTGATAAACTAGGAGAAAAACATTAAAAAAATGCAAAATAAAGCAAGTCATATAAACAAACCCAATATGAAAATGAATTAACTCAAATTAAATTTATATGTGAAAAAAGATGCCAAGTAATTCAGGTGAAATTGGTCTATACTCGCAACAACATTCCAGATACATAGAACATTGACTAATCTAATTAATTTAAAAAAATTAATCTAGGAGCATGCAAGACAACATGTTATATGTACATGAAATAAACAATATTATGTACAAACAAGAAATGAAATAAGAAGTACTAGTGTTAAATATAAGTATATAACACTATTCACAATAGCAATGTCCAAAGATACCCCTAATGAGTTCCATAGTGAAGATATATATAGATTTCAATTTCCCTCGAGTGATATCTTAGAACATGTTAAGATTGAATTAGGTCGAAGAGTGGAGTGATGCTTGGATACTCCAAAAGATACTCTTGTCAGATCACATTAAAGCGTGATTTGTTGTATGAGGCCAAATCTAATTGTTCCCCCTAGCAAAGTTACATTTTTTTATTAATGAAAAATAGTTTTGAAGGTACTATACCCGATACAAAAAGGATAAACAACCAAGTATATAAGAGTAAGCATCAAAAAAGGATCAGAATCAAGATATTACAAAAATCCAAATAGTAGACGAAAAAGAACTAATAAAAATGAGCATAATAAGAACAAAACTGCTAAAAAAATAGTTAAACAACAAACTAACAAAGAACAAAAAAACATCTTTCTCGAAACTAGATTGATCTCAAGAAGATCATTTCTTCAAAGCCCTATCGATTCTTGATTTAACAATCTGAAGTGAGGTAAATAATGCCAAAGTAGTGACATGCATAGGGTAATTAGCATCTAGTTGTGAGATGATCCAGTTCCTTTCATCTCCAATGCCCCAAATGTCTTCTGAGATGCCACCAAGCATAGTGATGCTTCGACTGTTGTTCAAGAAAATCAAATATATCCCTGAAAATGGCAATGTTGTGATCATGTCGTTCCTTAGAGTTCCCAAGTCTATTATCCAAGGAATATCCTTCAACAATAATGTTAAGAATGTTCCATTCTTTAGCAAGTATTAAAACCCATAAATATGATAAGGCTTAAGCAAAATGATTGGTCAGATGCCCCATTATGTCTTCATAAGCAGAAATTAAACAATCTTTTTGATCATGTATAATTCCTCAACCATCAACTACACCTGGGTTACCCTTAGAGGCTCCATCAAAATTGAGTTTATACCAAGAATTAGGAGGGGGGATCCAGTGTATTGAAGACCTGTCAATGGTTGGATTTCTTTGTTTCGAATATTTTTAATATCAATCTTCCAATTTGAAATGATAACCTCTTCATCTTTAAGATATTTCTTGTGCTTGGGAGGTTTAAATCTTTCAATATTATATTTAACTGCATTACCAATCTTATTGAAGTTTTTTTACTGAGATATGCCTATTATTTCTTAATATTATATCATTCTTGAATTTCTAAATTCTCCATATTATATGAGGAAAATTTAGTTTCCATAATCTCCTAACTATGCAATGATTTTATGGGGGGTCCTATTGTTCCCAAGTTTGTGAAAATTCCTTTGGAAATGTCCAAAAAATATTAAACCTTGAAAAAGAAAAACTCCAGATCTTTTAAGCAATCTCAAAATGTAATGAGAAGGTTTTGATGTCCTCACCTCCTTTTTACATATGAAATGCATGTTTGGCATGATAAAATCACTCTTGATTAAATTATAATTTGTGAGAATTATTTCCCTGAGTACAAGTCAAAAGAAGAAATTGACTTTGGGAGTTAGTTCAGGAAACCAAATTCTACTCCATTTAAAATCACAATGAATATTTTCAAAAAAGGAAATGTATCCTGATTTGACAATGTATTCTCCATCAAATGAGTTATTCCAAACAAGCTCATCCTTGACATTAATTTGATTTAGTGGGATGATATCTAATTGCTCTTGGAGTGAGGAAATCATGGAATTTGGCTCATTCATCTCCACACTTAGTTACTTCCATCATTTTCTATTTCCCTCCATTTAAATGTAGTCTTTGACTTTAGTTCCATACTTTTGAACTAAAATATATTTGATAGAGCCAAAATCATCATTTAAATTGAAACTAGTCCATTTATCACTCCAAAACTGAATATCACTTGTCATTTCCCACTTTCCATTTACACCCTTGTTTAATAAAATTCCTCATTTGGATCAAGTTATTCCAGAAAATAGAACCCTAAGTTATCTAATCATCATAAAGGAAAGAATTAAATTTTTGTTGAGCTAGGTATTTGGCTTTAATTAATTCAATCCAAGGTTTCTCCTCTGTTAGCATTCTCCATCCCATTTTTGCAATTAAATCCATATTCATTTTTCTTGATATCCTTAATGCCTATCCCACCTATTCTTTTAGGTGTACATACTTGATCCCATGCCACCAAGTGATACTTTAATCTTTCTTTTGTTCCCTGTCACAAAATTATTATTTGAATCCTTTAAATTTTGTCCATAAATGCAACAGGAATGTTGTAAAGAGACATAATGTAAATAGGTAAATTCTACAATGTTCTTTTAATTAGGAGACATTTTCCAACATTGGAGAGAATAGCCCCTTTCCATCCAGCCATTTTCTTCTGAAACCTGTCAAGTAAACCATTCCAGAATGTTGTGAAAACTTTATTAGTTCCAAGAGGAAGACCCAGATAGGTTGTGGGAAGAGAACTAATTTTACAACCCAAAATATGAGCAATTTTTTTCCTTTCTAGTGGAGTATTAAAAAATAAGATGGAACTCTTATCAAAATAATCCTCTTGTCCTAAGGAAACCTCATATAATTTCATAATAGACTTAATAGCCTAAGCTTCAAGGATATAGGCCATTAAAAGTAAAATTGTATCATCAACAAATTGCTGATGTGAAGCAATTTGATTTGTAGAAGTAGGTTTGATTCCTTTTAAAATCCCGTCATTGACAACTTTGGTAATGGATTATCAACCATTAGAATGAAAAGGAGAGGGGATATAGGATCTCCCTATTTATCCCCTACTTTTGGGAAAGAATCCCATCGGCTCACCATTGACCACTACTAAGAATCTATCCGTAGAAATGAAATCCTAAATAATCCTTTTGAATTAATTTTGAAAGAAAAATTTAGCCAGAACCTTATCCAGAAAGTGCCAAGAAATTCTATCAAAATCCTTGTTCATGTCAAGTTTCATTACCATACCAACTTTTTTATTTATATCCATTGAATGAATAATCTTATGCACTATGATCACCCTGTCTTGAATTATCCTCCCTTTTATAAAGCCTCTTTGTTGCTTTGAAATTATATCAGCAAGAATAGATGGGATTCTTGTGGCAATAATATTTGTAAAGATTCTATAAATTACATTTACCAGACTTATAGGGTGGAAGTCCTTAAATTATTTAGCATCCATTTGTTTTGGAGCAAGCACAATGTGAGTGTTATTTAGATCCTTGAGGAGGTCTCTTGTTCTATATAACTCATTTACTACCTTGAGTAGATCTTCTGAACATATTTCCCAAAAAAATTGAAAGAAATTAGTAGAAAACCCATCAGGACCTGATGCCTTATCATCTTCAAGAGAAAAAATAACTTGTTGAAGCTCCTCCAAAGTGACTGATTTGGTGAGGTTTTTGAATATTTGTTCATCTATACTATTTTCCAGAATGGCCTATAAAAAAAAAGAGGTTGACTCTCCATTATCCAAACTATTTTCTTTGAGAAAATTTTCATAGAATTAGAGAGCTTCATCCTTTATGTCCTTAGGGTCTTTGATAACAATACCATTTCCTTTTGAATCTTATATTATCCTATTGCATGCTCTATGTTTCATATTAGTCATATGAAAAAAAAATTAGTGTTTTTATCTCCATCTTTCAGCCAAATGGCCCTGGATTTTACTCTCCAAAAATTTCTTCCCTACTACAAACCGTATGCAACTCAGATAAAAGTTTTTTTTTCTATAAACTAGTCCTCAAATGTCATACCATTTGTAGTTATTTGAGATTCAAGCTCCTGAATTTTTTTCTTTAAATCCTATTTCCTTTAAAAATATTTCCAAAAACTTTTTTATTCCAAGTTCTCACCTATTTTTAACATTTTTTAATTTCTTAATTAGCCTATATTAAGCGGTTCCCCCTCCATCCCATTTCCACCCTTCTTTAATCCAATCTGAAATGTCTTCATGATCCATCCACATATTTTCAAATGTGAATGATTTGTGCTTGGGTTTGACCCAGTTGAAAATATTTAACACTATCGGATTATGATCAGAGCCAATTCTGGGTAAAGAGGATAAATGAAAATCCTAATGTAGAATCCATTTGGCTGATATAGGTGCTCTATCTAATATAACCTTGATCATATCACTTCCAACTCTCTCTTTTTTCTAGGTGAATTGATTACCATGAAGTTCCATATCCATAAGATTATAATCAAAGACAAATTCAATAAATTTATCCATGCCATTGGGGTATTCAGAATTACCACCTTGCTTTTCTCTAGGATTGAGAGGGGAGTTGAAATCTGCCATAACAAGCCAATTATTATTTTTTCATTGATTTCTAAAGAGCTTTAAATATTCCCAAAGCTTCCTTCTTCCATTTACAGTATTAGGTGCATAAATGTTTGAGAGGATCCATGAAAAATTATTATCAATATCATGAAACTTAACAACAAGATGAGTATTAGTGTCAGAGATCACCATACCAGTAAGAAGTTTTTTATCCCAGAAAATAACCAAACCACCTGAAGCTCCCAGATAATCAATAGTAGAAAATTCTAAATTATCCCAATAAAATTTTTTTACAATTCTCTAGGACATGTATTTTTATTTTAGTTTCCTGCAGTATCACAATATTAGGTCTACCTAAAATTCTTAACTCTTTGAGTAATGTTTGCTTAGAGATTCCATTTAGACCTCTAATATTCAAGCAGATTATCTTCATCTAAATATGATGGGGGAGGCATTTTCTAGATGTTTCAATTAACTTTGAGTTATTTTGGTGCTCGAATTAATCTCGCCCCTATTTGGTTAGGATTTTCCATCATTGTTTATTATATTTTTCTATTTTCCCATGGGTGTGCAAGTTGGCCTTTTGGTTTTTCTGTGTATGGATTAGTCATTCCTCTTTTTCATTCGAGGATCATGTTTGGATGTGCATTATTTTGAAGTTTCTTGTGGGGAATGAATTATGTTTTAAGTTTTGAAGTTGGAGGGATCACTGTTGTAAAATGTTCTTGGTTCTTGTCTTTTATTTTTGTTTTCTCTCCCATTGCCCACTGATACGTGGCAGCTCCCAATCGATTTCGGTATGGTGGGTCAAACTTACAAAATTTTAAATTTTCTATCACATTCAAAAAATGCAAAATCATCCCCATGACCCAATAAATATTCTTCAAATATTCACAATCATAAAGTAGTGCAAGAAATTTATCAATTAGTATCCAGGAGTGTACATTTTTCACAATTTAAGTGGATTCCAGAAGCGGTGCATATTTGTAGCTTTGCACATTTAAGAGGAAAAGAATAAAGGTGTAAAAAGGTTCCCAAAACCTACAAGGGACACATGGCTTCTTTTATGTTAAAGGCGGGGATGCGGTTTGTCGAGGCACTCAAAAATTCTTGGTTTTGAATTGGAAATGAAATAAAAATGTAGAAAAGGGATGCAGCCCCACTATCACTGAAGTGTGACCACATGTCAAGCCCATGTTGAAAGCCAAAAATGGATGGGTGGGTCAAGTTAGCAAAAATTGTGTAAGTTCTAAATGCTGAAAAATTACAAAAAGTGCCCTCGAGCCCATGTTAGTGAAAAGTCTTATTCCACATGGATGAATCATTTTCAAAGTTGAGAATGGTAGATTGAATAGTCATGATGCATTGCATTTATTTTTACCATCATTAATGTTGCTACATAAGTCAAGGACATTTTAAAGTCTGAGAATGCTTTTGTCTTTTATTACCAATTTTTGGATTTTTGTTACTACCTTTTGTGATTTTCGTGGAGAATTATCATGTTTTTAACCATGAAGATTGGATTGCAAACCGAGGACCTGAAAAGAATGTTGATTTGGATTTTAATTTCTTAGGAACTCGCATGGATTGATCTGGAACAAAATAGGGTTCTATAGGGGCCCCTTCCTTGACAAAGAAATATATACATATGTCAGAAATAGAGACAATGATAGGAAGGCAACATCTAGACATTTTTCAGCCCTAGTTCATAGTTTCCTCCCAGCAGGGGGAGCTTGTTCAAAATCTTGTTTTTCCTCAGCAAAAACTCACTTGATCCTGGTGATGTCTCGAACAAAATGACCGACCTTGCAGTCCCGAGACATTCTTGTGTCCATTAACACTTCCAGAGCCATTCTATGATGACTCATGATTTTCTGAAGCTTGACCTTTTTCGTTGTGATGACACCCAATCCAAAAGATCCATACCTCCTGTGAAGAATGTCATATTTCCTTTCCCTTTTTGAAGTTTCGACGTGCTAGGACCGGTTTGAGACGGGATGCCCAAGGTGATTAGAAGGGAAATTACTGCATGTTGTTGATGGGATGATTGTGAGGCCTTAAACTTGACCCAGCCTCCCATTTCCTTGTGAAAGGTGGATTATCTTTCAGAGAAGGAATTGGTTGAAGCCCCAAAAAATCATGCTCTGACTAAGGAGCACGATGCATTAAGTGGGTGGATGATTGAATTGTAAATCTCCCCCTGTTTTCCTAAGAGGAAGAGATTGTTGCCCTTGAACAGAGAACAGATAATGATAGGTCCTCTTCTCCAGTAGAGATAATGATTGGAGGTTGAGGTTCTGGTTCACACTTACTCTTACCTGAGGATGACCCTGGTGTTGAAACTAGTTGCAAAGGCACAATATCTACTTTTTTTTTCTCCAGGGAATTGATTCTCTTCTCCAACTCATATACTTTATGGGAAATAACAGGCATACTGTCGATGGAGGATTTATCATGCAAAGCACAAATGATTCCTTGGTAATATATTTTTATTCAAATCCCTCATCACATAAAAACGGACATTGAAAATTGGTTTTCCCAGATACCTGAGGTATTCTCTCGACCTATAATCTCCTTAAATATTTAGGAGATTGCAAGTGTTCCCATCTAAAAATATGGAAATACTTAACCTGAAAGGCTGAAAACACAAGATTAATCCTAATTAGCATTGTAAGAATTCATAACCAAACTTGGTGATATGTTAAGGGTCCTCTGGTGTCATCTGCACACTCTATATCAAACAAATCCCTAACAAAGGATTCATCAAGACTGCTCAAATAGAAAATATGATTTAAGTTCTCTAAGGAAATTTCCTTCAGGTTGTGTGCTTTGAGTACCTTTGCCATTTTTCTAATGAAATTCTTTATATTCAGAACAATAAGGGAAATGCATGATGACAATGAAATTGAGCCAGGTTTTATAATGAAAAGGAGACATATGTTTTTGATTTGGTAAAATCTTTCCCATGAGATGAAGGATATTTTTTTAGTTCACATAGAAAGGAATTTAAGAGTTGGGAAAGGTTAGGAATGAGAAGAGATGATAAATCAAGTTGATTAGACAGGAACTATGTGTGGAAATTAAGCCATTGAGACATAAAATATAGTGTGTGGCACCCAAGGTGGATTCTTGAAAAGTGAATATGGATATATGTCATATCAGATTCATCGGGAAGTGTTCAGAGATTATTTGAAATGATTATCTAATCAATATCAATAAATAATGATTAAATTAATTCACCAAAAATGATGACCTGATATACCATTTGAGCACAAGTGGATATGATTGAAAAGACTTGCACTTTGTACATCTGGAAATTAAAAAAACATTTTAAATGTCATGTTCTAGAACAAGTTTTGTAAAGGGAAATATTCCTTGGAATATTCGTGCTTTTAGGGTGAAAAAACTTTGAATGTTAACAAGTGAAGATGGCAAAATAAAAGGCAAAAGTATAATCATGCCAAAGAGGGGGCTCATTTTCTGAGAGTTATTCAAAGAAAAGAGAAGGAGAGAAATCCAAGAGAAGCCATTTTTGAGGAAATTGTCTAAGAAACTAATTATTTTCTGTATATATTTGAAATTGATCATGTCAATATGGTTGCAAGTTTCTAGCCATTGATAAGATTTGATATTGTAAATAAACTTTCCCTTGTTGATCAATTTGAAAAACCTTGAGTAAATCATGTTAATCATGAACCTAGTTGTGTCTTCTTTCATTTTGAGATATCTTCAAATAGTTATCGTGTTCTTGTTGCAATATTATGTTAGGAGTTCCTCTGAATCACACAATATCTTGTCCTCATGATAGTATTATGGCATTTACAATTACATTATGAAGAGAGTTTTCATTTCATAATGCAATAAATGATTTAAATTCACTTTACTTTTATTTTGATGATACAAATTGTTTTTCAGTCTATGAGTGTATCATAGGTTGTATGAATCAAGGACTTATGATGTTTAATTAAGTCTTTAACATGAGATTTTTTGTTGAATCCTTGAATAATGTGTGAAACCATATGTATTTGAGATTTCATAGATGCACATCCTCTAGTTGAAGGTTCATTCTGACTATTTGAAGCCTTTTGTCATTTTGCTTTGTAGATTTTCCAACATTTGTTAAAAGTTCTCAAGAATTTGGTATAATCAACTTTATCCTGCTTAACTTCCCAACCAAAAATTATACATTCAATAATAAATCATACATGAACCATCCCTTCTTGCATTGTATATCCACAAATGCTAAAGAAGTTCATTGAATTTGCCTATCCTTTACCAAAATATGCAGATGCAATCAATTTTTATCATTGTTTTTAGTAACTGGACCTTTTCTAGAAAAAATCTTCATTCTCTTAGGTGACAGCTCGTGAGAGTTAGGTTATGTTGTATTGACCATTTTTTCTCAATGTCTCCTTCAAATATTGCAAAAGGGAGATTCAAACACTATTAATCCGTTGATAATTCTCACCAACACAGGTTACAAAATGGGTCCTCTCACCCTAGTTGAAGGCACAACCTAAAGTAGTGAGGGTAGGTCAAACCCTTAGCATGGTGCTATCCAATCCTTTCTAAACTAGAGTAATAAAGAGTCATCTAAAATCCATCCCCTGGATACAAAATGACTCCTATTATGATTTGTTTGTCTCTAAGCATCTTGATCAACTTGTGATGCTACTTGGTTTCAAAGGAAGGATCAATTTGGATACCAAAACCAATTTAGCGTCATTTCTAAGGACTATTTATATAAGCACATATGCACATTGACCTCTGGTAATGATTTTTATGCAAATAAATTGTTTAAATGAAATCCTTTGTTAAAATTTGTGATAATTTCATGAGATTAGGAGTTTTTGTGTAATATTTTCTAGTATTAGTAAATGTTGCACTAGATCATATGGATATTGATAAATATTGACAAAGGATGATCAAATCCATCAAGATTTGTAGAAATTGAGTGTTGATAGATAGTTGACAAATTACTTACAAGTGCTTTAGCATATCTAAGGTGAAAATACTTGGTGGTGAATCTGTGTTAGTTTACAATTCTTGGTAATTACCAGTGTCTTAATCTTTGTCAAGTAATTTTTGTCATTAATATTCACAAATCTGGAAGGAAGAATATATTTATTTACTAGGGATCCTACTAGAAAGTTATTTCTAGAGCTTGGGAAGGAAAATTCAGAAGGAAGATGAGTCTGGAGAGTATTGGGGAATCAAGATTCAAGAGAGAAGGTAGTACCAGTTCTGGAAGGTGATCAACCTATAGTTGAGGATTACCCTACATCTTCAAATAACTTTGAATCAAATATTCCTCGTGTAAAATTAAATTCTCCAACCGGTGAAGGGCCATCATTTGTGTATGAAAAACATATCCCTCATTTTTCCCTTTATCATCTAGGACTGATAGGGTGTTTCATGAAACTGAATCATTAGAGGATATTTACTTGGAAAGTTATACTCTTATGTTCCAAAGGCCCCTAGTCCCCTATCATTTTGATTCTCCTATAGGATCACCTCCTCAAGATAATATGGCTCAGCCTCCACCTAGACCTCCTTTTGTTGTCAATACTTTTGGACCAATAAATTTTAGAGGCATGGTTGGGTATCCTAATTTTGTACCCCAAGATGTGATAAATAGGTTGCCTAAGTTTCAAGGGAAATAATGCCATTATTAGGGATCAGAATTTGAGACTCTTCATTAATATGATGGAATATTTTGAAATTGAGTATGAGGACGTGTATATAAAATTATTCATTCATACTCTTGAAGAGGATGCACGTGATTGGTATAAATATTTACCATAAAATTCAATAGACTCATGGACTGAGATGAAAAATGCTTTCATATTACAATATGGGGATAAGACTGACCCAAGGTTATTTCTATATGAGTTTGAGAATATAAAAAATAATCCCAATGAGTCTATCTAAGATTTCAATACCAGATTCAATAATACTTTGAATAGATTACCCATAATCCGAGGCCAAGTGATGAGTCTTTCTTAATCAAATATTTTGATGCTTTTGACAAAAAGGCTACCTACTACTTAAGAGATAAGAACCCTGGAACATTAAGGAAGGATTTCACCATGGCCTTTCAAATTGAAAAATAATATCAAGGCAGTTGGGAAAACCCCCTAAGAGAGAGGGTGTCAAATTGATTAATCTTGATAGACCTCAGTCGAAAAAAGTAGTCGATCTAGAGGAGGTTGTGAAGACTTTGGCTGGGGTAGTTAAAGAAATATCTTACAAGTTGGCTAGAGAAAAAAAAGGAATAGGAAAAATCTCTTAGGGTCAGCATAAACCACAAAACTAGGATAGATTTGGAAATCATCCTAGGAATGATCACAGATCAGATGACAAAGGAAAGGGCCCATGGGATCAAGTAATAAGAAACCACAACTTAGAGAGAATAGATTGGTCCCTGATCCTTTGAATGCTAAGGTTTCTACAGTAGAAGAGGCCCACATTATTGATTAGTGTGATAAGTGTTTCCTACCACACTCCCCATGTGATTTAAGTAAGGATGTTGAAGAGGTAAATGATGATGAAGCTTATGGTGATGTGTGTATGATGGAATGCCCTGAAAATTCACAATAGAGGGCTACTTCAACTGAGTTAATAAGTGTCAAAAATGTTCAAGGTTTCGGGATTGCATTCACCGAGTATTACCTCTCCCTCATGATGATGGTGTTGAGATTGATATGGTGTAAGCGTTTGATTTACCTAATCATGATTTTGAATATTTAAGGGATTTAATGATTAAGAAATATGATGGGGGAATACCTTCTGAGGAAGATAGGAAACTATTGATGAATGCAGTAGTTTCTCAAGAAAAGGAATATAATACCAGAAGTAGAGTTATCAAAGGGGAGGTCCTCAAGCTAAACCAAAAACTCCACTTCTCACTAATATCCCCAAGGAACCCCCTAAGAAGGATACACTTAACAAAGGCCATGTTGTTCCAAATAAAACTTGTACCCCAGCTCATGCCCAAATTACAAAGACTCTTATACCACCAGAAGGAATCATAAATCTCCCATCCAACACTGCCTTACCCAAATATGTTCCATGTGATATAGCCCAGATTTTGAGTCAAATCAAAGTCACTGTGCCTATTGTTGAATTGCTCAGAATCCCTGAGCATAGAAAATGGGCATTTGAGTATTTAGGATTTAAAGAAGAGTTAACAACCAAAAACAATAATGTGAATGGTTTAGATCTTCCTCCTATCATTGTAGAGATAGAAATACCACAGGCCCTGGAAGAATAGGTTGGTGCACAATTATGTATTTTATTCGGGAGCTTCATGCAATGTGATGCCTCTTGAGGTGATGAATGAATTGAACATCAAAGTAACATCAACCTTTGGAAAGTGCACAACTATGGATTCAAGGGAAGTGCCTGTGATTGGATATGTTAAAGGGTTAATAGTGTAATTGGCAGCTTACCTAGGCAAATCCTTAACTATGAATGTGGTTATTGTGGACTTCTTGGCCAAATGGGGAATGTTATTATCAAGGAAATGGGCTGCTAGTGTGGGGGAAGTGTGTAAATGGATATGTCATATGCAACCATACCAGTGGAAGGAAACCTTGTAAAATTATATGGTGAAAAGAAGATGTTACATTTGATTGAAGATCCTAACAATGCTTCTTATGAAGTATTATATACAGATGTAGATGTTGATAATTTTGTTGGTTATGCAGATTTTAAGGAGCATGAAATTGACAAATGCAAATTTCCTGAGAAACTTGGTTCCCCTTGGACTTTGATGTTTGATGGAGCTTGTTCTAATTTTTGAAATGGTGCTGGTGTTGTCTTGATATCCCCAAATAAGAAAGAATTCAATTTTTCTTTTAAACTCAAGTTCGAATGCACAAACAATATTGCAGAATATGAAGCACTACTTTTGGGTTTAAGGATTTCTTGGAGGTATGGTATTAGGGACATTATTGTTAAAGGGGATTTAGAATTGGTAGTCAAGCAAGTTCAAAAGTTGTATGCAATAAAAAATCAAAGAATGAAACAATATAAGCATGTAGTTTGGGATTTCATTGAAATGTTTGATTCCTTCAACATAGTATACCATGAAAGAAAGTAGAATATTGTAGCAGACAAATTGGTAGTATTGGGGTCTAGGTTTGAAAATTGCACAGTGTCTCCTTATTGTGAATATGACATTGAAGTACTAACAAGACCGTATGTCCCTGATAATGTCAAACATTGGCAATTTTTTGAAGATGATGCCCAAATTCAGAGATTTTTACAAAACAAAGGAGAATTCAAAAATCATAATGTGGATTGGGAGCCAATGTTTTGTGTTAATGAGGGTAGAGAGACCTTATTTGGTAAGGATATTATTTAGTTGAAGACAAATACTATTCCAAGAGGTTTGGTTGCACTAGAGTCAAAATTTGACAATGTTGATTGCATTGTTAGTAGGCATATGTCAGCTTCGAGAGATGTGGAGGAACACAACCTGGGGACAGATAGTAAACCTAGGAAAATATGGCTAGGTAGTAACCTGAATAAAGAAGAAAATAAATCATATGTCCAACTATTGAAAAAATACTTGAATTACTTGGCATGGTCATATTCATAATTAAAGGCATATAGGGAGGACCTTTTCCAGCATGAGATACCACTAGAAGCTAATGCTAAGCCATTCAGGAAAAAGAAAAGACCAATCAATCCACTTCTTTCCCTCAAAATGCAAGAAGAATTAAAAAATCTAAGGGCTAGAGGCATCATAAAACCCATAAGGTATTCTTCATGGGTGGTAAATTTAGTGTCAATTCAAAAAAGGAATGGGGATATAAGGTTGTGTGTGGATTTTAGGAACTTGAATAAGGCATCAATAAAATATAATTATCCCCTTCCCACTATGGATAACATGTTGTAGTTAGTTACTAGCTTAGAATTATTGTCTACTCTAGATGGATTCTTAGGATATAATCAAGTGGTGGTGAAATAGTCGAAATAATCAAAACCACTTTCACCACTCCATGGGGTACTTATGTGTATGTGAGAATTCCATTTGGTTTGATGAATGTTGTAGAAACATTTCAAAGAGCTATGGATGTAGCATTCTCAGGATACATAAATGATTTCATTACTATGTACAGGATGATGTGACAATATTCTCAAGGAAAAGGAGTGATCACTTGCAACATCTAGAGAAAATGTTGTTAAGGTGCAAAGAATATGGCATTTCATTGAATCCTAAAAAGTGCCACTTTGGGGTTCAAAAACAAAGTTGTTGGGACACATTGTATCTAAAGAGGGGGTCATGATTGATCCTGGAAGCTATTGGAAAATTCCCTATACCTAAAACCAAAAAGGGAATTCAATCCTTTTTGGACAAATAAATTTCATCAAGAGATTTATTTCTAACTTTGCTGAAATGACTATCCCCATTACGAGTATGCTAAAAAATGATCAGGTTATCAAATGGGAGGAAGAAGCTATCCAAGATTTTTTTGGGATTAAAGAAGCATTAAAGAATGCCCCTGTTTTGGCAGCTCTTAATTACAAGAAATATTTTCAAATGTTTTCTTTTTCTTCTGAAAATACTATTGCTTCTGTACTATTGCAAAAGGATGATGAAGGAAATGAAAGGCCAATTTCTTTCTTTAGTAAATCACTTCAAGGAGTAGAATTAAAATATACTATCATGGAAAAGTAGGCCTTCTATTTGGTAAGAGCAAAAAAATTTTCAGACCCTATATATTGAGCTCCAAGATCACATCTTATGTTCCTCATACTATGGTCAAGGACATTTTATCAAAAATGGAAATCTCAAGAAAAAGGTGTCAGTGGGTAAAAAAATTACAAGAGTATGACATGGATATTCAAACCACCAAGTTAGTTAGGGGTTTAGGGTTGGCAAAGCTAATAGCAAGGATCAACTTCCAGGTAATGGAAATAAATGAAATTGATGGAGGAGATATGAATGTCCATGAAAAACTAATCAATTTGGCATGGTACAAGGACATAATGTTTTATCTTAAAATTTTGGAATGCCCTAGAAATTTGAGTAAAAATTAGAAGAGGGTGCTCAGGTTAGCTGCCCGAAATATATTATCACTGATTATGGATTGGCATGGAAGAATCCTGAAGGGATTCTCTTAAGGTGCATTATTGAAGATGAAGCCCCTAAACTAGTTATTGATTTTCATGGAGGAGTTTGTGGGGGAATTTTTCTAGAAAGAGTAACTTCTCTCAAGATTTTAAATGTTGCTTATTGATGTCCCACAATTTTTAAAGATAAAACTCGTTAGTAAGAAAATGTGAGAGTCATCAATGTTTCTTAGGAAGATTGAAAGCTTCAGGAGCTCACCCTTTATAACCAGTATCAATTGAAGCCCCTTTTAAGCAGTGACATATGGACTTGTTAGTGTGGAATCACAGCACCCCTGGATGTTGATCATATTTCTAGTTTGATCATAATAGCATCCAGTGTGATTGCACAACATGGAATCTTTTCTCCATGTGTGGGACTTGTAAAAATGAGAAAGGAATCTCCAGAGAAGGCTGGTTCCTATTCCTAAACTACCTGCCACAAGCTATTCCAGTGCAGGAAAGCTAATCTAATCCTAATCTAACCATGCCAAGGAGACAGAGAGAGAGAGAGAAAAGGGAAAAACAGAGCCTACACTAAAACGGTGATACACCAGAGAAGGAAAATGTTGAACATCTATCAAAACTGCCATGAAACAAGGAGAGGTGAGCAATGGGAAGGATGGACAGATGCATCACAGGCCCAAGGATAGATTTCACACAGAAAATGTCCCAAAACTCCATGAACACAACTCCAAACCTGTAATGAGTATTAAAACATGCACAAATACTTTCAATGAAGAGAGGCAAGAAGAAAGACAAGAAAAGAACGAGCAAGGATGGACAGATGCATCACGAAACATGTTTTTGTTGCTTCAGAAGTTTGCACAGAACATCATTTTAATGGTAAAAGGAAAAAATTCCATTACAGAGAAGGGGAGGAGGTTCGAACTCCATTTTCAACCCTGGAGAAGAAAAGAAGGGAGGGCCGAGCTGAAAAATGAGCCAAATCTAGCTCTTTACAATGCATGGGTCGAGCCCAGGAGAGAGAAAATGTCGAAAAATGTGGGAGCCATTCCTCATTGAATGTAGATGCATTAAAACAGCATGGGTGTCCTTACAGACCCATGCCCTGACATTTTTGGCCATGCTGGAGAAGAATGCGACCCATTTCGCATTAAAACTGGTTGTTGAAACGTCAGTTCTGGCCATTACCACGCGCCAGAGATGTTTCTTGATTTTCTCTCTCCAAACTAAACCAAAATGTAATATTGACCTTGGAATCATGTAGATAATTTCACCAGCTTTCCATTGATATAAAGAACATGAAAATCTAAGCTCTGGATCAAAAGTTATGGCGATATGAAGATTTAGGGCAAAAACAGGCCAAAACGGATCGGCGGGAAAATATTTGAATTTTTTCCGCGCTCTGCCACTTGGATGACACGTGTCGGGCTCTAATTCATCCATGGGCTCATCCTTTGAAAATTTCTTTCGGGCCCTTCCTTAATTTCTTGCCACTTGGACACGTGGCACTATTTTATTGGCTCGGGCCTGAAGGGGCATACTTTGTCCTTTGAAAATTTGGTATTTTTCACTTTGGGAAAATTTTCCCATTTCTCCCCTCGCTCTGCCACTCAAGTGCCACATAGTACAATTTCATTGGACGCGGGCCCTTCCTGACCATTTCCCTTTTGTTTTTTCCTTTGGAAAAATTTTCAAAATTTTCCCGCCGGGCCGATGAGGTGAAGACACGTGGCGAGATTTGATTCGTTGGTGGCTCTTTCAGCTTTTCGCGTCCCTCGCGTACCTTTGGCCCAGTTGTCCCAAACTTCCTGGGACAAATATCTCTGAACCACCCGATTCGGGCTTCCTTGTTCCTGTTTGAGGTGAAGACACATGACAAGATTCCATTCGTTGGCAACTCCTTCGGCTTTTCATGTCCCTTGCGTACTTTTGCCCCGGATGTCCCAAACTGTCTCAGACGAAAGTCTCCTGCTTCAGCCGAATCGGCCGGTTCGCGTCCTCTGCGTACTTTTGGCCCGGATGTCCCAAACCGTCTGGGACAAATATCTCCGAACCACCCGAAATGGACCGACTTGCGCCAAACCGGTCGATTCGTGCCCCGACGTCCCAATTGTCCCGCAGACCGCCTGGACTAGGACTTAGCCAATTTTCTTCATTTTTCCGGCCCCCAAGCTTGGTACAACGAACCTCAGTACGACCCAAACCCTTCAGACCTGAAATGCCTTAACACAGTCTTGCAACCTTATTTTTTGCATTTCTTCCATTTTATCAACCTGTTGGGATTCCTTCTTGGATGGGAGAGTTAGAAAAAGGCCGAGGGGGACCCCGAAAAACATGATTTTGGGCCTTGAATCAATCTACTTGCTCGGGACTGAATAATCTGATGCATGTTATCAAAATTACCCTGGGGGTGAATTTTGGATAACAAGACTTTGTTGGATAAATCTCAGATCCTTCAAGTGCAGGCCACAGATGAATATTGGTGGCTACTGATTACTTCACCAAATGGGTTGAGGCAATCCCTACTAATAAATCAAATCACTAGATTGTTATGGATTTTATCTTAAATTACATAATCTACAGGTTTGGAGTACCTGCCAAAATAATTTATGGTAATGTTATGAGCTTTCGAGATAAAACCTTGGTGCCCATGTATCAAGAGCATGGAATAAATTTCACATATGCATCTAACTACAATCCCAAAGGTAATGGACAAGTTGAGTCAAGAAATAATTTTTTTAAATAATCAGGAGGACATTGGAGATAAATAAACAAAGATGGGGTGAACAATTGAAGTTTGTTGTCTAGGCTGATATAATTACTATTAAGAGAGCTACTAGAAAAATCCCTTTTAATTGGTATGTGCAACTCAAGCCCTCCTTCCATTGCACATGCATACTTTATTCTTAAAGGATTTAGATGGAAAACTAATTGAGTTTCCTATTATTGAAAAGAACTTGAAACGCTTTCTTGATTGATCTCTCAAAATTGAGGTATGCACGATTGTACAGTGTACAATTTTTTTGTTTTTTGTTTTTAGTTTTTCAAATTTTTTTCCTTGTTTGTCTTGGTCCTTAGTGACTATTTGTTTTTGGTTTCTTGGTGTGTTTTATGAGGATTTCATTGTCATCACTTATTTATGTACGCTAGTTTTTGACTCTGTGGCCCAATGGATTTTGGCATGTGGTATGTTTTTCTTTGCACTGTGGTTTTTTCTTGAGGCACTCGCAGGGAGTGCTCATCCCCGAGTCGGATCCGGTGTTGGTGCTTGAATTAATCTCGTCCCTATTTGGATAGGATTTTCCATCGTTTTCTATTATATTTTTTGTTTTCCTATGGGTGTGCAAGTTCACCTTTTGGTTCTTCTGTGTAAGGTTAGTCATTCCTCTTTTTTGGTTAAGGGTCATGTCTGCATGTGCATTATTTTGAAGTTTCTTATGGGGAACCCGTTGTGTTTTAAGTTTTGAAGTTAGAGGGATTTCTGTTGTAAAATGTTCCTGGGTTTTTTATTTTTATTTATGTTTTCTCTCCCATTGCTTGCTGATACGTGGTAGCTCCCAATTGATTTTGGTATGGTGGGTCAAATTTGCAAACTTGTAATTTTCTATTGCATTCACAAAATGAAAAATCAGCCCCGTGACCCAATAAATATTCTTGAATATTTGCAATCATAAATTAGTGCAAGTAATTTCTCAATTAGTATCCAGGAGTGTACATTTTTCACAATTTGAGTGGATATAGGGAAGCGGTGCATATTTGTAGCTTTGCACATTTAAGAGGAAAAGAATAAAGGTGTAAAAAGGTTCCCAAAACCCGCAAGGGACACGTGGCTCCTTTTATGCAAAAGGTGGGATGCGGGTTGTCGAAGCACTCAAACACTCTTAGTTTTGAATTTGAAATGAAATAAAACTATAGAAAAGGGCCACATCCTGCTATCACCCAAGTGTGACCATGTGTCAATCCCATGTTGAAAGCCAAAAAGTGGATGGGTGGGTCAAGTTAGCCAAAATGCGTAAGTTCTAAAATGTTGTAAAATTATTAAAAGTTCCCTCGATCCCGTGTTAGCAAAAAGTCTTATTCCACGCGGAAAAATCATTTTCAAAGTTGAGAATGGTGGATTGAATGGTCACGATGCAATGCATTTATTTCTTCCACCATTAATGTTACTACACATATCAATGACGTTTTAAAGTATGAGAATGATTTCATCTTTTATTACCAATTTGTTGGATTTTTGTTACTACCTTTTTTGATTTTCGTGGAGAATTATCTTGTTTTTAACTGTGAAGCTTGAATTTCTAACCTGAGGACTGAAACGTCTATTAATTTGGATTTGAATTTCCCAAGCACTCGTGGATTGAATAGAACAAAATGGGGTTCTATAGGGGCCCCTTCCCATGACAAAGAAAGATATACATATGCCAGAAATAGAGACAATGAAAGGAAGGCAACATCTAGACATTTTTCAGCCCTACTTCATAGTTTCCTCCCAGTAGGGGAAGCTTGTTCAAAAGCTTGTTTTTCCTCAAAGACAAACTCTCTTGAGCCTTGTGCTATTTGAACAAAAATTACTGACCCTGCCAGGTCTCGGGACATTCCCATGTCCATCAATACTTCCAGAGTCATTCTAGGATGACTCATGATTTTCTCAAGCTCAACCTTTTTCTGTTGTGATGACACCCAATCCAAAATATCTAAACCTCTTGTGAAGAACGTTGTCTTTCCTTTCCCTTTATGAAGGGTTGATGTGCTAGGAGTGGTTTGAGAGGGGATGCCCAAGGTGATTGGAAGGGAAAGTACTACATGTTTTTTTCTTGGGCTAATTACGAGGCCTTGAACTTGACCCAACCTCCCATTTCCTTGTGAAAGGTGGATTGTCTTTTGGAGAAGGAATTGGTTGAGGCCCCAAAAATCATGCTTTGACTAAGGAGCATGATGCATTAAGTGGGTGGATGAGTGAATTGAAAATCTCCCGCTATTGTCCCAAGTGAAGGAGATGATGCCCTTGAATAGAGAGAAGATAATGATTGGTCCTCTTCACCATCAGAGATAACAAATGGAGGTTTAGGTTATAGTTCACACTTGCTATTACCTGAAGTCGACCGTGGTGCTGAAAGTGGTTGCAAACGCACAGTCTCTACTTGCTTTTTCTCCAGGGAATTGATTATCTTCTCCAACTCATTTATTTTATGGGAAATAATAGGCACAATGTCGATGGAGGATTTATCATACATCACATATGATTCCTTGGGAATATCTTTTGATACAAATACCTCATCACATAAAAAGGGACATTGAAAATTGGTTTTCCCAGATACCTGAGTTATTCTCTTGACCCATTATTTGTTTAAATCTTTGGGATATTTCAAGTGTTCCCATCTAAAAAGATGGAAATACATAACCTGAAAGGATGAAAACACACGATTAGTCTTGATTAGCCTTCTAATAAGTGCTAACCGGACTTACCGATATGTTAAGGTCCCTCTAGTGTCACCCACACACTCTATATCAAACAAATCCTTGACAAAGGCTTCATCAGGACCGCTCAAATCGAAAATCTGATTTAAGTCCTCTAAGGAAATTTCCTTCAGGTTGTGTGCTACAAGTACCTTCACCATTTTTCTAATGAAATTCCTTATATTCATAACAAGAAGGGAAATGCATGATGACAATGAAATTGAGCTAGGTTTTATAATGAAAAGGAGACATATGTTTTGATTTGGTAAAATCTTTCCCATGAGATGAAGGAGATTTTTTTTAGTTCACATAGAAAGGAATTTAAGAGTTGGAAAAGGTTAGGAATGAGCAGAGATGGTAAATCAAGGTGATTCGACAAGAACTATGTGTGGCAATTAATCCAGTGAGACATAAAATAGAGTGTGTGGCACCGAAGGTGGATTCTTGAAAAGTGAATATGGATATATGTCATATCAGAGTCATCTGGAAGTGTTCAGATATTATTTGAAATGATTATCTAATCAATATCATGAAATAATGATTAAATTAATTCTCTAGAAATGATGACCTAATATCCCATTTGAGCACAAGTGGATCTGATTGAAAAGACTTGTGCTTTGTACATCTGGCATTTTTAAAAGAAAACTTTTTAAATGTCATGTTCTAGAACAAGTTTTGTAAAGGGAAATATTCCTTGGAATATTCGTGCTTTTAGGGGGAAAACTTTGAAGGTTAACAAGTGAAGAGGGTGATATAAAAATCAAAATAATAATAACGCTAGAGAGGGGGTTACTTTTCTGAGAGTTATTCAAAGAAAAGAGAAGGAGAGAAATCCGAGAGAAACCATTTTTCGAGGAACTTATCTGAGAAACTAGTTATTTCTTGTGTATCTTTAAAATTGATCATGTCAAGATGGTTGCAAGTTTCCAGCCATTAATAAGCTTTGAGATTGTAAATAAACTTTCCCTTGTTGATCAATTTGAAAAACCTTGAGTAAATCGTGTTAATCATGAACCTAGTTGTGTCTTCTTTCATTTTGAGATATCTTCAAATAGTTATATGTGTTCTTGTTGCAGTCTTATGTTAGTATTTCCTCTGAATCACACAAGATCTTTTCCTCATGATAGTATTATGGAATTTGCAATTACATTATGAAGATATTTTTCATTTCATAATGCAATAAACAATTTAAATTCACTTTACTTTCATTTTGATGATACAGATTGTTTGTCAGTCTATGAGTGTATCATAGGTGTGATGAATTAGGGACTTCTGATGTTTAATTAAGTCTTTAACATGAGATTTTGTGTTGAATCCTTGAAGGATGTGTGAAACCACGTGTCTTTGAGCTTTCATAGATGCACATCCTCTAGTTGAAGGTTCATTCTGACTATTTGAAGCCTTTTTTCATTTTGTTTTCTACATTTTCCAACATTTTTAGAAGTTCTCAAGAATTTGGTATAATCAACTTTATCCTGCTTAACTTCCCAACCAAAAATTATACATTCAGTAATAAATCATACATGAACCATCCTTGCTTGCACATTATATCCATAAAAGCTAAAGAAGTTCATTACATTTACCTATCCTTTATCAAAATATGAAGATGCAATTAGTTTATATTGTTGTCTTTAGTAATCTAAACCTTGTCTAGAAAATATATAAATTATCTAAGGTGAAATCTCATGAGAGTTAGCTTATGTTGTATTGACCATGTTATCTCAAGGTCTCCTTCAAATATTGCAAAGGGAGAGTCAAACATTGTTAATCTATTGATAATTCTCACCAACACAGGTTACAAAATGGGTCCTCTCACCCTAGTTGAAGGCACAACCTAAAGTAGTGAGGGTAGGTCAAACCCTTAGCATGGTACTATCCAGTACTTTTCAAAACAAAGTAATAAAGAGTCATCTAAAATCTATCCCGGCTACAAAATGACTCCTATTATGATTTTTGTCTCTAAGCATCCTCATCTACTTATGATGCTGCTCGGTTTTAAACAAAGGATAAATTTGGATACCAACAAGTTCCATCTATAATATTTTTTTTATTTCCTTCTTTCGAGTTTCTTCTTTAAAGGTATTCCTTTTTTGAGTTGCTTCAAAAATTTGTTATCTTCTAGCAGAAAATCTAGTTATTCTATAAGTTGAGGCTCCCGCCTTCCTATTTTCTTTTTTATCATTTTATAGAGCATCTCGGGATCTCCTCGAATCCTTTCATTCTTCCTTTTTTTTAATTTGACCTCTATAAACCCTTTTTTGATTCATTATCACAAGTCAAAAAGTATATTTTCCAAGTATGATGTAAATTCACCCTCCTTTTCACTTTGTTCTTGAGCCTCGTTTGAATGTGGATTTTCTACTTTTTTGCTAAAGTGAATTTGATCACCTATGGGTGAGAGAGGCTCTGTCATAGAGAATTTTTCCTCCTTGAAGATAATTGGTTCCATGTTCTCTTTTTCTTTAGACAACTCTTCCTCTATGATAAATAAAGAGTTATTCTGAACCTTATCCTCCACCATTATCTCTTATATTTCAGATTCAGAGTTGCTCTCATTTAATTGATCCATCAATCTAGTTTGATCTTTCATATCTAGCATGCATCTTGCATCCTTGTAAATGAGATTGATTCTCACTATAGCATTCTTTTCATCTACATCCATTATTAGCTGCACTGGTGCTTCAACTTCTAGATCTCATTTTCTCTTGAAATTTCTCCTACTAGTTTTTTCACAGGAGTTTTAGGGTGCCATAGTTTCCTACATATCAATGGTTTCTTTATTAGAGTTTAGAACCCCTTTTTGACCTTCTTGTATTTCATATCTGGATGATTCAGAACAATTGCTTCCATTCTTTTTTATTTTTCTCTTTTTCTTATCTATCAATACCATATGTTGGAACCCGAGGCTCATTCTCTTTCCTTATTTTAGGTGCCTCTACAGATCCAACATTATTAATCTTATTTTTTCCAAGTATATTAGCTTGAGGTAACCCTTCTTCCTTGTTTTTGGCCAAATCGGAACATTTTCTAGTGAAATTCCCTATTCTATGGAATTTTTTGCACCTCAAGTGAAAAGTTTCATATTCAATCTTTTGTTGTCATGTGCCAAATTTAGAATACAAAATGATATGCTCTAGGAGTTCCTATTCCATTTCTGATGAAATAAAAATATTTCATAAGAAATTCTGGATCTATTTCTTGTTGGTCCATCAAGCCCAATCGGAGATCCAATAGATTTAGTTATATTCAACAAAATATCATCATCCTAGAATTGAAGGGGGCATGTAGTCTACACCATACACAAATGGTGTGTATATTTTTAGTATTTTGATCAAACTATGGATACCATATTTTCAATAAAATTTCCATATTTCCCACGCACCGTGCCCCTCCCGAAGCATCGATTTTAGATCTATCTGTTGGTTAAATTTAGCTAGGAAAAAACCTCGGGGCATGGTTGTAATAACAAGATCTCCTTTTAGTTACCACCTTCTCAAGGCCCATTTCCTAATAGCATCAATATTGGGCCTAGAGCCAAGAAACTTACCAACAATTGTAAGATCCGCTTTTCCCATTACCCGAAACAAACACCCATCTAGAACATAGAGGTGGGTCACTCCTTGCTTGTCCTTTATGATTTTGAATTACACTTTTGAAGGTGATTGAGGCCCCACATTCTTGTCCAGAGGTTCTTTGAGAATATCAGTCCATGTAATAGATGAGGATGTCTTTCTTGTCGTAGACTATGTGACTGACTTTTCAACTGTCTGATTTGATGTAGTTAATGAGCCTTGCAGAACCAGTTTTGTTTGAAAAAGTAGACATTCTGTGGCCGAACTACTGACATAACACTCATTGAACCCTCACAACCCTCGAATTTTTTTCCTCTACTTGTCATTAACCACATATATTTTGAACAATTTTCTCTTTTACTCACATTATGAATGGTGACATGATTGATTTGGAATAATCGAGATGATGAAATTGACAAAATGAGGTATACATTTTCAAATGTTTTTGGAACTTTTTCGAAATGTTTTTTTTTTGTAATTTTGTGAGACATATTTATATTTTTTTTAGATTTTGTGAGACATATTTGAATGTTTTTGGATTTTGTGAGACATATTTGAATTTTTTTAGTATTTTTGAATCGTATTTGAATGTTTATTGGGTTTTTAGTTTTTTGAGTTCTTGGACCACACACCAAAGAAGAGGGAAAAAAGGGATTCCTAGAATACAACCAACACATCATAGACAAATAAGGTGAATGGAAGCATGGAAGAAGGAAAACATAAGTGGTAGACTATGGGAATGAAGACTTGAAAAGGAGAACATGCGACATAAGGTGAGGTGGAATGACAAAAGTAGGAGACAAGGTGAAAATGTGAAGCAAGCAAGTGCACTAATATACCCCTAGCACAAGGGTTACTATTTAGAGGCTCAGGAGTAGAAATTTTTCAGATGAATGACATTCATATGATATTTTAATTATTTTCCATCCTAAGTGGATAATTTTTATGCTCCATATCCAAATTTTGCAGTAATGACATAAGAACCCAACCAATTAAGCTCAAATTTTCCTTATTTTTCACGTGGCTTGGTTGTGTTCTTCTGATTTTCTTTCAGGACCAAGTCACCAATCTCAATATTTTGTGGTTTTATTTTGTGATTATAGTTATGATGTAGTCTATTCTATTAAACTTACAGATGATCCAATACATGGATACGTCTTTCATCTAAAATTTCAATCTTTGTAAGGCGTTCGCGATAGTAATCCTCTTCATGCATGAGGTATTGGAGGAAGACAGAAAGTGAAGGAAGTTCAATTTTGATGTTTAATATGGATTCAAATCCATATACTAAGGAAAATGGGGTTGGTCTGGTTGGAGTGTAGAAAGAAGTTCAGTAAGCGCAAAGGGTGGGATATAATTGTGTATGTCGATTACGTCCGTGTTTATAAAATATCTTCTCCATAATGGATTTTATGGTCTTGTTGGAAGCTTTGGAATGGTTGTTGCATTGTGGGTAGTATGGTGTAGCCCATTTGAGGAAAATATGGTAGTTTTTGGATAATGTTTTGACATTTTCATTCTTGAAGGATCCACCATTGTCAGTGAAAATGGCAGTAGAGATGCCAAAACAAAATATGATATGGTTGAAAATGAACTTAGAAATATTACTCCTAGAAACTTAGGTAAGTGGTATAGCCTAAACCCACTTGGTGAAATAATTTTTGGCAGTTATAATGAAGGTATGGCCATTGGAAGATGTGGGATTTATTTTTTTGATTATATCGATCCCCCATTTATAAAAATCTATAGTGAGGTGATAGGATACAAATATTGGGAAGGTGCATGAATGAGGTTACCATGCTTCTAACATGGTTCACATTTATTTACATAATTGAATGTATTTGTGTCCATTATAAGCCAGTAGTATCCAACATGTGAGATATTATTTGAAAATACCATGTCACTAGTGTGTGTACCACAAATACTTGAGTGTACTTTAGCTAGTGTTTAATTAGCTTCATCCTCATTAAGACACCTGAAGAGAGTCCTGTCATAGCCTCTTTGGTATAACATATCTACGACGATAGTGTAGTGTGAGGTACGTTGTGCCAAGGATTTTTTTGGTAGAGGTCAGGTTTAGAGGGTAAGATTTAGTTTTAATGAAAGTTTATATATCATGATACCATGGGTGATCAAGACGAAAAATCTCATAGACCATGGTGGGCTCCGGAAATTTGTATGCAGAAACCAAAATATGGTCAACGAGGAACTCATTATTTTGATTAGTGTCAAATTCAAGAAGGGATGCAATAGTTGTCATGGCATCCCCTGTTTTATTTTACACATGAGGAACTTGTTCAAAAGTTATAATATGGAAATACCCTTTGAGGATATAAACCATGCATTTTTAGGTAAAATATTCTCATTCTTGACTTAATATGCACCACTGAATTGGTTTATAATGAGAAGAGAGTCTACAAATACTTTCAATTCCTGTAACCACTAGAAAATAGTAAAACCTAATCTTTCTATGAGTGCTTCATACTCAGATATGTTGTTAGTACAAGGGAAGCCGATGTGGTAAGATTTAGGAATTATATCCCCATCATGTGTATGCAATACAATTTCATCTCTGAACCATGGATGTTGTAAGATCCATCAAAGAATAAAGTCCATGAGAGGATTAATTCTATGTACGAGAAAGTCTTCATCTAGAAATTCAAAATTTAATTCCTATGAACCTAACGGTGGTGTTCCAACTAGTTGATTTACCATTGCTTGACCTTTTATAGTGTTCTAATTGATGATTTTAATGTCAAATTCACTTAGGAGTGAAATCCATTTGGGCATCTCGTCTCCATTATTGTTGGTCTCAAAATTAGATACTTAAGAGGGTTGACCCATGCAATTAAATTTCTAGTATGATTCAAAAAGTAGTGTTGTAACTTGCCAAAAGTGTAAGCGACTGCTAAGAAATATTTTTCAACCTACAAGTACTTAGTCTCATGCTCAAGGAGAGTTTTGCTCAAATAATAAATAGCTTGTTCTTGACCCTTGTCATTGTGTTGCGCCAATAATTCACTAATGGCATGTTCTGTTGCAGAAGTGTACAACAACATAGGCTTGTCCTATATAGGTAGCATGAACATTGTTAGAGAGGATATATATTATTTCAATTTAGCAAAGGAGTCTTGGCATTCCTGTGTCCATTTGAAATGGACATCCTTCTTAAGCATTCATTGAAGTGATGGTACTTTTCTTTCAATTGAGAGATGAATTGACGAATATACTGTATTTTTGCTTATAGGCCTCTTATCTAATGTAGATTCTAAGGATTTTGGGTATCAATTATAGCTTTGACCTTGGTAGGGTCCACTCCAATTTCTCTTCGTGAGATAATGACTCCCAAAAATTTTCCTGAAGTGACACCAAAGAAACATTTTTTTGGATTAAGGTGAACCTTGTATTCTCTTAATCAATCAAAGATATGCCTAAGAACTGTTGGTTAATCCAATATGGTATTTTATTTTGAAATAATATCATCAACATAGTCCTCCATTGTGTCATGAATAATGTCATGGAAAATAACAATCATGATATGTTGATAAGTTTATCCAACATTATTAAAGCCAAAAGGAATGACCTTGTAATAAAATGTCACCCATGGGGCTATGAAAGTTTTCTTTTTTTGGTCTTCTTCATCAATTTGAATTTGGTTATATCCTAAAAATATGTCCATAAGATATAAAATCTCGTGGACTGCAGTAGAATCGCGATCATGTCGATGTTGGGAAAATGGAAGTTTCAAGTCATCCTTTCGACATGCCTTGTTGATGTCACATAAATATGTACAAATATAGATTCTAGGGGTATTATTTGTAACCAACACCATATTATATATCCACTCTAAGTATTCAATAGACCATATGAATCATGCATCTAGTCATTTTTTTAGTTCAGCCTTTGACAAGCAATGCAAGTTTAGGGTGCATTTCAAAGTAGATTTCTCTTTACATGTTTGGCATCCTGGGCACAACGCAAGTTGATTAACTAAAAGAGAAGGATCAAGGCATGATATATCTTTGTAGGACCAAGATAATTCATCTTGAAACTCTATTATAAGTTTTGTGAAGGTCTTGAATTCAGTTTTTGATAAGATGGAACCTAGTTGTAACAAATTTGGTTGGTCTTGATCACGATATTGATAGTTGTTATTTCTTCCACTAACATCTTAGAATTTTCATTATCTTTAAATGACATTGTAGGGGTATGTAGGTTTTCTCGATATTCCAAGATCCTAATCTCCTCTCTCTAGCACATCTGAAAGGTTTTCACTAGGTAATGTGTCCTTTTCTTTCTTTTCCTTTTTCATTTTTACTTCTCACATAGCTCCTCATAAAGGTTTTCACTATGCCAGATATAATTTTTTATTTATTCTATGTTTTATTTATTTTTCCTTATGACTAGATATTTCAATTGTTTCGCGAAGTAGGAAGTAACATCAAGTTTTATATCGAAATCCTTCTTTTGATCCAACTAGGGGAAAGGGTCTCAAGCCTTGAGGAACTCTTGAATGGACTCATCATTTTGAAAGAGTTCTATGTAAATATGACACTATTGGTCTTGATGAATGAGGTAAGGGTAAACAACATCAAGGGTTCTAATGGATAGGTCTTCGAGGAAAATTATAGTGTCAACGAGGTCTTCTAAGAGGCTATGTGTGGAACCGGTCTCAATTTTAGAGTCTGAGTCATCGTCACTAGTTAATACATCAAATATGATTGGTATCTTCTAAAAGATCTCATATCATAGACCATGTGTGTAGAGTTCATATTTGATTTCCTAGGTTCAATAATGTCATGTCCTTGTGGTTCAAGCCCTCTTCCTTTCCAATTAATATTTTTCATCATTCTATGAGCCTTAGGGTAGTCAATGGATTCATAGCATTCTGTCATCTTATCTTAATACAGCCAAGAGCCATCAGAGCCTTGAATATGTTCATATTCTATATATCCATATCATCTCCAATGAGTATTTCCTAGATATTAAATTGGAGGTTCTCATAGATGGGGATCATTTGGGCATCCATAGTCTGTGAGGTGATAATGGGAGCTTGCCAACAAGAAATGCATTTTCAAGTGTGTACTTGCGTAGACCTTTATGGAATAACTTAATCTCAAATGATGCCTTAGATGTAGATGCTTCAAAAGAAGACACAAAAGCATGAAGGCACAATATCATTTCAGGATCAACATGGTTGGTAGTAAAAGGTATGAAATAAGGTTCGATTAGGTGATCAGTAAATGGATAATAATTTACATTGTGGTACTTTTCTTCAAAAAAGTTACATTACTCAAAGGGGTCAGCATCACCAAGCAAGGTGAAATATTTTTCATTATGTGGGAACTTTATGCACTGATAGAAGGTGGAAGGCACGACTTGCATCACATGTATCCAAGGTCTACCCAGAAGAAGGTTATATGACGTTTCCACATCAATGACATGACATATGGTTTTGAGGAGTTATGGGCCCACTTGTATGTGTAGAGTAATAGTACTAGAGGACTGGCGCTTAGTGTTGTCAAGACCACGAATGGTAATAACATTATCATCTAAGTTGTCTATTATATGACTAAGGCATCAGAGTAGTTTCTTAGAGAATATGTTAAGAGATGCTCTGTTTTCTATAAGAACTCTTTTAACTTTGTGGTTTTTTATGTATGCTTCGATGTGTAAATATTTATTATTAATCAGATAAGGGTTCAACATATCCTGAGGGCCAAAAGATAAAATCAGAATTTCAGGCATAAGGTTTATGATCATAGCTTCAAACTGATGAATATTAAATATTGGATGAACACGTTCTTCATTAAGAGAATGTGTGAGGATGTCCTAAAGGTTAGGTGACTCTTTCAGATATTTCATCAAAGAGATATGTGTCGGCGTGGTTGCTAGCTGTTTGATGAGGTCATACTAACCAGGGGTGGAATAATTGGCATTAGAGTCTGACTTCTGATTTGAGGGAGTTGTCGTTTTGGACATTTGAGGATCTGCAGAAGATGTAGATCGTTGGTTTTCGATGGGAACCCAAATTTTCTTTTGATGTGTGGTTACAGAATTAGTCAGAGGTGTAAATTAGATGGTGGCAATTGTAGGTAGCACCTCCTCTACAAATGAAATAATTGATTCAAAATCAACATTATTAGAGGATTTTCATTTGCCAGCGTTATTTTTATCACCACCATGTGTAGGGAATGGGTTTTAAAACACTTTAATATTGTCATTTGGTGTTTTTTCAATGAAGGATCGTCAATAGTAATGTCGTCACTATCAAGGAGATCTTGTATGAAGTGACGAAGATGAACACAATGATCTATTTCATGACCATCAATGCAATGAAATTCATAATAAGTTTTGGCTTTGTACCAAGCGGGTTTAGGTTCTCCTTCAACCCAAGGAATTTGTAATGGGATACGTCATCATGTTGGCATTAACAATTTGTTATAGGACACTTGAGAGAGGCTCTCCCAAAGAAGTGAATCTACATCGTTTAGTATCATGGGAAAATGAATCCTCTATGCTTGAAATAATGAGAGGATTTTTAGCTTTGTTGGGTTTGGATTAATTATTTTGAACATTATGTAAATTTTGATTCTATGTGACATCTTCATTGACCACATTGCGATTTCAATTTAAGCTCTTAGATTTTTCATGATGAGAGCTATTGTTGTTGTTGTTGTTATTGTGGTGCCCAGTATCTTTTGAGTGAGGTTTGATCAAACCTTTTGTGATAAGGGATTTTTCAATTTGTGATCCTTTCTCGATAACTTCCTCAAAGGTGTTGAGGTAGTGCATTTGCATGTGAAAGGATAGTTTGCCAGTGAGATTTGGGACAAAAATACTCACTAGTTGTTTTTCAGAATTGAGCATGGGAACCGACTTGCGATTCCACACCATCTTTATAAGAATTATGCAAAGGTTTCATTGGAACATTATTTATTGTCATGCCCTAAAATTTTTGGTAAAAAACAAGGTTTTTTTTTGCACGTCGATCTGCGTTGCTACAATACTTAGGTAAATCGTTCCAATTTTATAAGATGTCTCTGAAGAGACTACTATGTTAGAAATCCTATTACAAGACTTATACATGTTTGTACAAATGTACCATTATAGCGCTAATAGTTGTGTGATAAGTATTACAACATATAGACCATATGATCATTATTACAAATAGTACCACATCATGAGTCTAATAGACAATATACATTATACACATCATAATGCTATTATATTCTAGGTATTAATGACATTAAATACATTATAGTATTATAATGCAACACGTTAAACTTAATAATAATATTATAATATAACTAATAGTAGTATTATAGACAATATGAATGTTGCAATCATAAATTTTATAACCATAATATAACTAATAATAATATTACGTTATATATTTAATAATATTATACACATTATAAAGTTCGAGCACAGTAAATAGTACAAGGGCATCAAAGAATGTTTTAATACCAGAACATTACGACTAAATTGTTCCACTTAATAACATGGTATAATTCTTAAAACAACCTTACTTGATATATGATAAAGATATTATTTATGACATTCTTATAAACCCTATATTAAATACACTATAGTAATACTTTATTATAAACATTGTATTTGTTATAATTATAGTGATGTTATAACTCTAAGTTACGATAATATTTGTAATCAGTTAAATCGTCATAAAAGTATCATAGGATACTAATGTTATAACATTTTGTAACAACTCTTTTAATATTTATTTTCACATCCCTTATAACTTCCGTAAAGTCATTCTATTATAGAAATACTAATATTATTATATTTATAAGGTAACATTATAATGATATTATATATATTATCCGCTATAACATTACTAATATTATAATTTTAAGCTATTACATGTATATATACCCTTTCATATTTGAAACATTATATAATATATATCATATAATAAATATTATATCCAATAATGATTTTATATACACTAATTAATCTAATAATACATATATTATTATTGTATTATACTATATTATATATTATATCTATTATTCTAAATATTTTAAGATTGTCTCCTAAGATTATTTCTTTACCCGTAATTATATTTAATAAATTTATAAAAAGACATTACTTATTTATATAAAATTCTAAAATCCTAACATGATTCTATAATCAATGTTATAAACTTAATAACATTTTTTTATGTTACATATAATATATAATATTATAACACCTTATATAAAATTATATATTCTAACCTAAATAAAAATAAAAATCCAAAATCCTTACCCTAAAAGTTTTTAGGGTTAAGGCCTATTTTTAATTGTTTTTATTTGCTTTGTTGTTTCCTTCTCCATGCATTTAACAGCAAATAAAAGTTGAGTGGGAAAAATAGAGCCGTTTTAAACAAACCCACCAATCGGGTTAAATTCTCTTCAAAACCCCGAGGCAAAACGTATGGCCCTCGCATAATAATACAAGAACTTTATTGAGATCCTAAACCCAGTGCTATTATGGGTTAAATCAACGCTGCACAGGGAGATAAATCTGTAATATCCACATTTATTATACGCAAATTGATTGTTTTTAATCTCGGGCTTCATTTTCTTTGAGAGGAGACCATTTAATTCGTTGTATGCAGAGAAGAAGATTGAGGAATATGAGGCGCTTCATTCGGAGGTATATTGAATTTTGCTTGCTAGACGAGGCTGCCACTTTGAGTAGTTATGGTATGGATCAAAACATTGAAAGTGCCCTTCCATGTCTTCACAGGATTTCTCTCTTTCACTCTTCCTCTGCGTGAGACTAGTGGCTTTCCCTTTTTTATTAAAATGTGGTGGCGGCTCGGCCTCCCAAATATATATATAAACTATCGTATTTAATATTATAGGTTTATAAACTTATTGTTATATGTATATGTGTTACTTATATATATTAGGTATATATTTATATGTATATGCCAACTTATTGCATACCTCATTATATTTATATTTATTGTACTTCCTATTTATACAATAATTTATATATATATAGATATTTATCTACCTTCCCACTTATAAAATGCACATTGTACTATAAAATAAGGGTTATATCTCATGCTTCCAATATTTAAATCTATATAAAGTTAAAACAATATTATTTTGAGATGGGTAACTTACTTTGAAAAGAACAATAAAAATATTGTTCCAAGCCGTGATCTCATATGATAATAGCACACCACATTAGATTTGCAAAAAAAAAAGCAGCTAAACTACCATATATGGAAATCCATCATAATTCATAATACATTACAATCCAATGACTTTAATTACTCAATAAGAAAGATGTACATATAGGAGGAGGAAGTGCAACTACTACCTAAATCGGTGGTCAAATCAAGACTAGTAAGCTAACTCCACATAACTGAGAAGCTAACTCAACACAACTAGTAAGCTAACTCCACACAACTAGTATACCTAAGCAAACTAACCCAACAAGAGTAGGGCTAACACAAGTGTAAGAATTATCATAATAAATAAATAAAAGGAAAAATAATAACCTACACTAACACCTGTCATAAACATAGCTTAGGTGGGTGAAAAAGAAGGTGGGTCCCGAAAACAATTACTTATGAGGTACCCACATACAATAACTGGGAAACTTGGACACCGCAAGGTACCCAAAACTAGCAATAACAAAGTAGAGAGAAAAATCCCGCCGCAAGAGATCCTAAAAAGCCCGGCTCCAAAAACTCATAGAATGCTGAAGAAGTTTGGTGCACATTGTGGTCTGAATCTATTGTTCGATCATAGAACTTAAAAAACAACTGACACTTGACTTCACTAGACTAGCTCCATACAAGGAGACTGTCAATGGAGTGATGTCAAAAATGTAAAAAACCACCAAACATAATTTGATCAACTGCTACAAATAGGTGTGCCACGATCCAAGAACAACCAAGGCAACAAGGAAAAGACATGAGATCCAAATAAATAGGAGTGTCACAATCCAAGAAAAGCCAAAGTAATAAGGTAAGGACACAAAATTTGAAGAAGCAAGATCAACTTTTACAAATAGGTGTGTCACAATCCAAGAACAATAACCAAGGCAATAAGGCAAGGACATGAGATCCAAATAAATAAAAGTGTTACGATCCAAGAAAAGCCAAGGTAACAAGGTAAGGACATGAAACCTGAAGAAGCAGTATCAACATGTAACAAGGGAATGACACAAAACCCAAAGAATTAGTATTAACACCACACCCTCCCATGCTGCTGAATGGGTAGAGTGACACCATAGATCTGTATGAGTTGTCAAAATCAACTACTCGAACACTGACAGACTAACATTGGGCTTCACCATAATAGCTCCCCCATAAGAGAGACTGTCAATATGCCAAAAAAGTGTCGAAAATATAGATCCAAAATATCTCAACAAACAAGAGAGATATAAATGTATACACCCATAGATACAAGAATGTAACACCCAAAATTTTAGGACATCAGGCTCAACCGAAATTACGTCCACAAGTGATTACGACACCTTCCTAAATTTGACACTTTATAATTGAGTGCATATAAATATTACAATGAGTAAAAGTACCTTTTACATTTGAAATATGTGTATAAAAATTTCACCAATGCGTAGATCTCGAAAAAATACACAATTTCAAAAACAGATCACCTTAATCTGAGCTACGGATCAAAATTTATGAGCTCTAGAAGGTTTTTCTATTAAAATAATATTTTAATGCTGATGTTTTTTTAAAAGGTACACATGACACCCAAATGTCCAAAGGGTAAAAGAGTGCATCCACATGATACAAGCTTGTGACCAAAGGATAAAAGTCTGCGCCCAAAACCTAAATGTCTAGAGGGTAAATCATTGTATCCAGGAGGGTACACTTCTATATCCAATGGATAAAAGAATGCACCGAGAGGGTACAAATTTGCATCTAATGGATAAAAGATTGCATCAAAAATAGAAATATCCAGAGGGTAAAAGAATGCATCTGGAAGGTACACACTTATATCCAATAGATAAAATAATGCACCCAGAGGGTACAAATCTACGTCCAGATTTGACTGTCTCAAAACATGGTCAAGTTTACAGTCAATTCTAGGGTTTGACACCTTCTAACTCCAATGACGCACTCCGTTTTGCATAAAAATACATATTGTAGAAAAGTGCTAACAAATTTTGAATACATGGAGATAATAAACCCTTGCTTGTAAAGAAAAACTTACAAATGGATGTCTACATCATCTATCTCTCTAATACCATGAAAGGAATGATAAGAAGATTGTTCCAAACTGCGATCTCAGATGATAATAGCACACCACATTATATTTCCAAAAAAAATGAGCTAAAATACCATATATGGAAATCCATCATAATTCATAATACTTAATACATTACAATACAATGACTTTAATTACTCAATAAGAAATGTGTACAAACAGGAGGAGGGAAGTGTAAATACTACCTAAATCAGAGGTAAAGAACTCTCACTAACTCGATACTAGTAGTTAAGTTAACTCCAGAAGACTAGTAAGCTAACTCCACATAACTGAGAAGCTAACTCAACACAACTAGTAAGCTAACTCCACACAACTATTACACCTAAGAAAACTAACCCAACAAGTTTAGGGCTAACACAAATGTAATAATTATCCTAATAAATAAATAAAAAGATAAATAATAACCTACACTAACACTTTCAATCTTCTAGGTTATCATATTTATAAGGACCCATAACTTGTCACCTATCTAGTTTAGCACAACATGTAAAAATGCACTTCAAGTTTAACTATAGTTCAAAAGAGTATTATAATTATTCTATTCACATGTTCTAAAATGACATACATTTGTACAAATAACCCTTTCAAGGGAGTAAAAGAGATATAGCCATGAAACATTTCCGACAACTCTTTAGCATTGTTTATTACCAATCGGATAGGAATGAAAGCAGACAACCATCTATAACTCATATTAACTTTTCTCTTTTCCTTTAAACCAAGTATACATTTCCACACAAAAATCAACTTATCAATTTTACTTTCTTTTCATAACAAGATACAAAAATAACACACTTTCATTTATAACTTTGTTTTTATCTTACAAATCAACTTTTCTTCAACATTCAAGTAGAATAAACCTTTTATTGGTTCGCAATGAGGATAACAATTGGATTATTTCTTACAATAAGAGGGAAAGTGATACACAATGTGTTACATGAATAAAAAGTCTTTTGGACAATACAAAAGATGCTCAAGGCAATAATAACTATCTTCAATAAGGGGATTAGAACCATAATCTTCTTCACTTGATCTCCAACAAGGTCAACATGGCACAACCAAAAAGAGGAGGGAGAAACAATCCCTACCCATCCTTATCAATGGAAGATATTAAATCTACCATTGACCCCAAGCCCCAATAAAATTGGAATGTCCACATGTTATCCCAAATGAGCACAACAACAAGCAACACATTCAAAACAAGGACAATCATTTCAAGAAGCAAACAACACAAAGGATTCTCAATAGAATCCCAAAAGAGAAAAAGTAGTCATACTCTCTTTATGCCTCCCAAGTGAGATGGTAAGAATCCATCTCACACTCCCTCCAATAAAATAATTTCACTCCAACCCTTTTGCCTCCACTCTTCCGAAAGACATTGATTTTTGCCAAATAAAAACATACAATACATCCCTCCATAAATCCCACACACATAAATAAAACATTATCCCTCCATTTTATCAATAAGATTTGATTATTGCTTTGTTTACCAAGTAAACCCCTTTTTCCTCCACTCTTCTGAAAGGCATTGATTTTCACCAAGTTTGGCTACTTTTCTCCCACACCATTCCTATGGTCATTCACTACCCAAACCCAATTTCATGAAACAAAACAAAAATAAACACATGTAAGAACAATCAAGTAAAAGAAATAACTAAGGTAAAATAGGCCTACCTTTGGGCCATCTTGTCCACTTGAGCAATCCAAAATCCAAGCAAACTTTCACAAGTTCCCCTTCCAAAAAGGATCTCCAATTGAACTAATATTAAAATAAAATTTCCAAAAAAATGGCATGCCCCCTCCTCCAAAATCAAACACAAATATAGAAATTTAAGAGGAAAAGGGGGTGATGTGAAGGAGTACACATGTCAAAAAATCAATAAAAAAGTGTAATAAAATGTGTAATAGAGGTATGGGGTGGCCAAATTAGAATACACATGGGTGTAAGGAAATTTCCTTCCACACTCCAAAAATGTTCATCGCATGGAAAACATCAACATCAAAACAAATAAAGGAAATAAAATCAAATCTACCAAAGAGTGAAAAAGGGAGAAAAGTCCCTCATAAATGAGAAAAAGTACCTCTTTTTAATAAAAATATCACCTACCCCATGGGTATGGGATTGGGGTCATTTGTATGAGTATGGAGCAAGGTATCCCTTTTCCACACTCTTTGAAAAGTGGGCCTAAAGGAAAAATTCGGGTTTACACTTTGAGTGCAAAATAATAAACACATAAGAAAAGAAAAGAAAAATTAATTTGTCATAAACATAATTAACTAACCCAAATAAAACTTACTTAACCAAAATATAATAAAATTCACTTTTTAAAAGTTGTACATAAGGAAAATGTGACAAAATTCATTCAAAAATTGAACACAAAATAAATCACAATTCACAAGGTCACTTGACATGATTTTACACACACAAGTTCTCATCAAGAGACCCTAGAATAACACGTGGCATTCCTAGGTTTTTGGCCTTCTCTCTTCCTTAATTTAGTATTTTATATTTTTATTAGAATTTACATGTTCATCACCTACACACCTCAAACAAGCATCATACTGCACAACAAAATATACGTCCATATATAACCATGTAAAAATGAACTAAATCCCAATGCAGACATCCAAACAACTCATCATACAATTCACAATCAAAATCAATAATTAAAATGACATTTCAATTTCATTATGAACATCTACATATATGATTCAATTAGCCAAATTTTTAATTGCATCTCATAAATAAATTTAACTCATACATCTATAGATATCATGATAAGTCTATCCATAATCAAACATGTAACATACACATAGAATTTGGTCATACACATATAATCCCTGTAAGGTTAGTTCAATAAATCAAATAATCATATAAATGTGACAAAATTATCCCTGCATGGTTAGTGAAGTAAAACAAGTAAGCCATACTGGTATAAAGTGCTTATGGAACTATGTGCCTCAAATCATATAATTCATAATGTCTATCGTCTAAGTCATGTAGCATATTAAAAGTCAAAATCATATACATATACAATGAAACCAAATTAAAGGGCTATCATCTAGGCAATAAACAATGTGTAAAGGGAGTGGGCACTACATTTAGCTTTCCATAAGTCCATCATAGTTATTTCCTAGTCTATATTGAATGAGAAATGTTTAACAAAATTATACGAGAGGTCCACAAAAGTATGAATAGAGCCTTAGGAAGGTTTAGAAACCATTCCAAGGATTTTCCCTATAGACTACATGGAAAGAAACAAATTAGGAAGATATCACTATAAGACACTTATTGAAAGCCATGAAAAATTCCTTGACGTGTTCTCTAGGATCATTCTTTCTAATGTATTTATCAAACTTAGGAATCTCAAATGATTTAGAAAATGGTATGTGTAAGATGTCCTTATCAAAGGGGTAAGGACACAATTCATCAAAACTGAATTGTTTACACTAGTGTTTCAGACCTGAGATGGTTTCTTTTTTTTTATTTTTATTCGTGAGTAAATGACAAGTCATTTTGTAAGATATATGATGAACCATCACTCTTAGAGTTTTTATTCTCTTTGTTGGGCGTGGTATGGCTCTTTTATGAGTCGTCACAAGTTTTATTAGATTTTTGTCTTTTTTTCACTAGTGACTTTTGAAGATAGAAGGGAAAGTTTTTGGCCATCTCATTGATTTGATCCATGATGGATTTAGTGGGGTTGTGGCGAATCAAGTATATTTTCCTTTGTTCCCATATTTTGAGTTACTTGGGCCCAATCCATCATCATTATCATTGTTTGAGGTGGATTTTCCTTTATCCTCATTGTTTGTGTGGCTAGGACCAGATTCATCATCATTGTTAGTTGACATGAATGTATTATCCTTTTTGGTCTTGGGTTTTCCAAGTAATGTTTGTAAAACATCCTTATCAAAATCGAAAGGTAATTTTTATCCCATCGCAAGAGACAGTAAAAATGTTCTTTGTTTAGGTGCAAAATGTTTTCAATGTGGGATTGTTCCTCAGGAGAAATATCATTTTGAGGATCCTTTTTTTTGTTCATCTTCACTATTAGAGTTTTCGAATGGATTTCATAATTTTTTATTTCTTCCAAAAGGACTGTAGTCTCTATTTCTTAATCCACCATTTTTAAAAGAGGGGGAAGCAAAGATAGATGTGAAAGGTAACTCAACCCTTAACAATGTGAATGCTAAGATGGGAGAGGGTTTTATGATTAGGATCATGGATAACTTGTCCCTTAACAAAGTGAATGGTAAGATGGACAAGGTGTTTAGAATATTTGGATTACATGTCCCTTAACAAAGTGAATGTCAAGGTAGAAGTGTGTGAAAATGATGATAATCTCAACCCTTGGAAACGTGAATTCCAAGATGGAAGAGAGGTCTAATGTGATTGAAAGATCATGTCCTCTAGAAAATTTAATGCTAGATAAGAGGAGGAAGTTTCAATCAAATTTGATCATACTCAACCTCTAACAATGTGAATAATATAATGTAAGAGATGAGGAAAAATATTTGAATGTACTCTACCGCTAGCAACATGAATTGCAAATGGGAAGAGGATTTAGAAATTGAAAGATCAATCATGCTCAACCTCTAATAATGTGAATGTTATAATGAAGGAGCAAGGATAAGTTGATGTCAAATTTACTCTACCGCTAGTAAAGTGAATGCTATATGGGAAGAGGGTTTTACTATTAAGGTTCAAACGTGCTCAACCTCTAACAATGTGAATGCTAGAATGGATGAGTGAGGATAAATATTTAAATATACTCTACATATAGCAAATTGAATGTTATACGGGAATATGATTTTAGCGATGATAGGATTAAGACCCGAGTTTCAATCAATGTGAATGATGATAAAAGGGATAATGACGATGTCTAAAAATTTAACAAAGGAATTTGTAAATAAAATACACGAAGTGAACGAATGTGTATAGTTCAACAAGGATGGTGTTGAATTAGAGGTCATAAGAAGATGATGAAAATATTAAATCTTGATGAAAGAAGAGATGGAAAGGACCTTAATCAAGATAAAGTAGATACAATAATGTCGAGAAGTAAGTCGTGAAATGAGGATGCTTGAGCGAGGACGTGGGTATCCAGAACTCAAAAATGTGATGAAAATGGGAGGATAAAATCTTAAACTTTGAAAAAAGTGTGATCCAAAGGTTTAAGAAAAGAATGGAATGGGGATGAACTCAATATGAGAGAAGATACAAAATTGAAGACCCAAATGGGAAAATGATAATTCCAAAGGGATGGAATGAAATCAAATGAAAGATAGTGAGAGAAAGGTCCAAATGAGAAGGATTTGGAATGAAATTGAAGATGATGGGAAATCCAAATAATGGGATATAAGGATTTGTGAAAAGAAGTGGTGAAAGAAAGAAACCAAATAAGGATTATTTGGAGACTAAAATGGAGAATAATGGAAAACCAAAATAAGAAAATTTTGGGAAACGTGATGAAAATGAAATGGAGATTCCAAATGAAGGGAATGATTGAAATATGGATTAAGAGATGAATGGTCCAAAAGAAAGTTTGGAAAGATGAAAAAGAGGTGATGAGTGACTTCAAATGAAGACAAAGAAAATGATCCCAAATAAGGAGTATTTGGGATGGTGAAAAAGAAGGTGAAAGAAGGATGAAAAGGAATCCAAACAACGATTGTTTGGAAAGATTATAATGATATGAAAGATGAAACCAAACAATGAATGTTTAGAATATGGGAAGAAAGTATGAAATTGAAAACATAGGTATGAGTTTGGAACACTACTGTGAAAAGAAAGAAAAAAAAAAAAAATTAAAAAAAGAAGTTTTGTTTTGATGTTTTGTTTCAAGGCGTCTACCTTAGTCTGGTTTAGACAATGTGTGGCTTGTTAGGTGACTCTCTTAACTAGGTGCCAACGGTATACCCAAGAGAGAGTGGTGTTATTGTTATCTTTTGACTTTACTTTAACCCTTTAAAATCCTGAGAAAATATCTTTCTCAAAATGAATCGCACTGGGGTCACCACTAAAGATATCTGTGACTCTAAACTCACAGGTTTTACTAGTCATGTAGGATGAAAGGTACCTGTTTCTTCATCCATTTCCCTTAATGTGCTGGCTAATTTGGGGTTCTTATGGTAATCCTCACAATGATTTTTATGGCTTATTCCAAGATACTTCCCACAGTTATGGAAGTTGGGAAATATTCTTGTCAACCACACCTGCAAATATATTATGTAGAAATGTTCATTTTATCTCATTTAAAGAGGTTCCCTACACACAAAGAATTCATAGTTTTTTTATCTCATGATCAAAGGAAACATGCAGTTTGTAGTTTTGAGTGTTTTATCAACATTCTTGAGAGTGGGTCTTACAAGAAAATATGAGAATGTTCTCCGAGGTAGGTAAAGGATGAGATAATAGAAGCAATTTCATGCTTTTGATTTCCAAGGTCACTTAAAAAACACTAGAAAAGAGCATACACATATAACAAGCTTTAATTAAAAAATAAAATAAATGTTAATTCCCCAAAAATAAATAGAAACGACCATGTTTCTAATTTCCAAGATTGCTTAAAAGTGTGAGGAAAAAGCATACATGTGGTCATTTCATTATTAGTCTCACAAATACAAAAACGACAATAAAATCTATCCAAAAGGAACCACAAAACATGAGTTAAGAAGAGAAAAATATTATACCTTTTAAAGAATTCCATAAACGTGAAAAAATGGACCAGAATTCCTAATAACCTATAAAAATGAAATGCAAAATTAGTCTATTTGGTGAAAAGATGAAAAAGAATGAAAAATGGCCTAATTTTGTTTAAAATACCTAAGCTAGATGATTAAACTAAGTGACTCGTTAAAAATCTAAATGAATTTAAATTTAATAAGAAAACTATTTAAACTAGACAAAATTTTAAATGGGATTAATATAAAATTAATCTAAAGGTAATAAAATAAGCACTTAAACTAAAGTAAAGGTGAAACCCTAAAATAAATTAATCGTAAGTTTAAAAAGAAAGTGCAAAAAGACCTAAGGTGAAGGAAGCCTTTGTAAAAAAAGGGAACTCTAAAAAAATAATGTTGAAACTCATGGGCATCAGGCTTGTTGGTTTTTTTTTGCAGGGTTATGGTGTGGCTTAGCTCAGATGGCATAAAGCATGCAGGAGAAGCAGGGGAATGGACTATAGAATTGGGGCGCAGCTGGGTGCGAAGGGAATGTTCATTGGTATTATGTGGACAGGGAAGCCTGGTGGGTTCGAGGGGATATGGGATGGGCTTGGAGAGATAGGGGTGGGGTAATAGGGATTAGGGGGTTTCTATGGCTCGACGGTGAGCCGAGGAGGGTGCACTATGTGTGAGGTGGGAAGATCCAAGGTCGGGGTCATGTGTCGCAAGGTGTGATGGGTGCGGGGTGAACGAGAGGATTTGGGGGATTCGGGGTGACTTGGGGGTGGGGGGACACGCCATAGGGTTTGGGATAGGTCGGTGGAGGTCAGGGGGGTGGGCGAACCGGCAGAGAGTGGGGTGTGTAGGTTGAGTCACCGAGGGCAAGGGGTGGTGGGGGAGTTGGCTCGCCAAGCCAACTTGTTAGGTTAGGGTGGGTAAGGTTTATGGGGTGCAGGATGGGTAACCAAATTGGCCAAAATATGGGCCAAGATGGGGAGGGGGTAGGGGTAGCTATGGTTTTAGCTAGGACATTTTTGTTGGTTTTTGTTTTTGTTTTTGTTTTTTTAAGGTCTGATTTTTGTGAAATAAAATTTGCTGATTTTTTGTTTTTCAAGGTTTTGTAGGATAAAAAGAGAAATCTACAAGAAGACAAACTCTAAATTTGCAAATAAACAAACTAGAAACCTCCAAAGAAACAGATTAGAAATATACAAACAAACAAACACCTAAAAGATAAATGAATTTATTTATAGAAACCAGATTAACTTCTAATTATAACTACTCCCAAAATTCCCCTACAAACACAACACAAAAAAATATGAAACACACTAAAAAAAATTCAAATATAAAAAAAACCAGACACACAATGGTTATTGGAATGTAAAACAATCTACAATACATTACAAACAATGAAATGAGAATGAATGAAGAGGGGGTGTGACTCCACCGGGCGTGCTAAAATGTGAACAAGGAAAATCATAGATAAATGAATATAAATGAATACACAAATAATTATACCTTCACTACAATAATCTTACAAACCTCAAGTATGACTGTGGAAGTGCTTACACTTGTGTTGATCTTGTAGAGTTTTATTTGTGGATTCTCTTGATTCAATCTCCAAATGGGGATGCAAATGCTATAAACATTTTTCACAAGGATGCATGAAAAACATTAGCAGTAATTAGATGCAATTTTTGCAAAGCTCCAAGGATGATTTAACAAAGGTAATGGCTAGCTTTCATAGCTAAGTGCAATTGACATGGATGAGGAAGGTGAGTTTGAGTTAAGTTTAAATGGTGAGGAAGTGGAGCTCAATTGGGAGTTAACTAGGAATGAGGAAGTGGTTATTGACTAGGAAAATAGGTGTATTTTCCTAATTAGATAACTAATTTAATTAGCTAGGATGTGCAAACTAATTAATTAATCATTTATTTAATAAATTATAATTAACTTAGATAAAGGGGTATTGTTGACTAATTTAATTAATCCAAGGGGTGTATACACATGATTAATTAATTTGATTAATCAATCATGAGGGGGGTACTAAGTAGGAAGTTAATTGGAATGGTACTGGGAATTAGTGTGTAATTTTTAAGTGTCTACAAAGGTTGTTGTTAAGTGATTGGGGATTGGATTGAATGTGTGTTGGATGAGTTTGGGTATGTGCATGATGTGGTTTGGATGTTTGAAAGTGTTGATTGGAAAAAGTATGCTAGAATATGCTTTGGAGTGGAGGTTGGTTAGTTTGATTCAACTCCAAAAGGGGAGTCGTGAGATAATAACTTTTGGATAAACATGGGATGTTAAAAGAGGCACCAAGATTTGAAAGTGTTGCTCGGGTGGTGGAGGAGGTATGTTGGAGTCTTGAAGAGTTTGGGAGGGAGAATTTATGATAACGGTAGATGAGGAGGGAATAGGAATGGAGGGTATAGGGATGGTCACAATGGTATTGATACGTGGTAGATTAGGTGGGATAGGCACCACTAATTGTGTGGACTGATGGGTCTGAGGAACCATGATAGAGGATTCATGAGGGACATGTTCATTTTGGGCTAATGCTAGCTCATTCATGGCCCTAGGGAAAAATACAATAAGTTGGGAGGTGAGGACTTCAGTAGATTTAGATTGTGGGGGATAACTATAAATTTGTTGAAGAGGGGGTCCATCAATAGGGATGTTGGTGGATTTTTGAACTAGATAGTCATGGAGGGCGACGGGGTTAGCATGAGGAGTTCTTGAAATTATAAGCATTTGCGAGGGATAGTGGGGGTCCAAGTGCTCCTAAGGAAGTAATAGAAGGAGCTATAAATGGTCTAGAAGGGATGGAATGATGGTAGAAAAAGGGATTGGTATTTATATGGGGATTACCTTGAACCACATGGGGCTCATGAGGAGGAACCATAGGGATGGTGGTTAGGGAGGCCAAGGCTGATATCATCAAAGGTGTAGAAGAAACAAAAGTGAGTGTGGATGTGTTTTGAAATGGGTTTGTTGAGATGGGGATGTCATTAGAAATGGTTAATTTCTCCATTATCTTACCTTGGGAGTTAGTAGTAACAACGGGAATGAAATAAAAAGGAATAATCCTATGTAAAATATTAATGCAATATGTAAGTTAAGTAAACTTTTTTATTTATATTTTTATTTATAAAATGTGAAGAGGGAAGAGGCTCAAAGGGAACCTAGAGAAATGACCACTCTATGGATGGTTTCAAGTGTGTTTAAGGATGGAGTCCTTGATATACCCAAAGGTACATGAGGTCAAAATCTATGATGACTATTTGTACATGGCCTGATATAGGGGCCTACCCCACACTTCACACACCACAACGATAATGGTGTCGGGCACTTAGTCGATACACTAGTAGTGAAAAAACTTATTACATGACCAAAACACTGTGGGGACTTCCTTATTGGGTGATAAAATCCTAATTACTCCATCAGTGTAGAAATATATTAGATGTGTAGATTTTGAGTGTGGTTTGGTTGTGTGTGAAGAAAATGTGAATGCAAAGTGTTACCGCCTAATTAAGCTATGTGATCAAGAAAATATGAAATTTTTTATTTTAGATCCAAACCCAAATATGAGGTTTGATGAATACAAGAAAGAAAAGGAAGGGAAAAATGATGCAAAAAACAAAATAATCAAAAAGAAAAAGAGGAATCCCTGGATATGCTTTTCCTTTTTCTAAATTATATATGAATTGTTGAGCAACAAAGAAAACTCACAAGCACACAAATGAAGAACTCTGACCTCTGACCTCCAGAGTTAGTCGAAAGAGAAAAAGAGAATATAGAATAAGAATTGAAAATGAATTAGGAATGTACCAAAGGAGTAGGTAGGTCCCACCATGCATGCCATAATTTTTTTCAATTTTTCCACTCATGTTCCAAGTTAATGAAATAACATGCTAGTAAACAAGAAACTCCAAATATGGGAGGGTTGTAGTCTTTGTGTTCACTAGAGTGCTATGCATGTTGGCACCTCATTTAGTAGCCTGAATGATCACCCAAAGTGTACACAAATACCAGGTCCCTCCTTTTTGTTTTCTTGTCAAGATGTTAGCATGCACATTCATGATGATATTTAACCAAGTACTCATTTAAACCTTCTAAACCATTGCATACATTCACTTTGAAAACACATGTAATAAGAAAATATAACAAATAAGACAATTACCAATATAAATTTCACCTTGAAATATCCATACTCAGACATCTTAATGATCATAATCCATCCAAAACATTCCATTATATCAAAATTATCACATAAATGAAGCTGAATACATAGAAAACATTAGACCGAATGTTGCACCATGCACGTGACTATCAAACCATAGATCATAACTATGCTACAGAATATAGACTCTCAGAACTCGGACATGGTCCCAAAATAATGGTATACATTACATATATATATATATATATATATATATATATATATATATATATATATATATATATATATATATATATATAGGGGTGGGGACTTTCCTTTCATTGTCCGTGTACTCTCCTAATAATAGGTGTGCCCAAAAATAGACTACATGCATGCTTTAAAATAACTAATAATAGATTATCCTATAAATAAAACTTTCTTTAATCCTATTAATAGCCTCCATGCATGTGCTCGATATGCATGTTCATTCTCCAAAATATCCTTTACTTGGCCTCCAAGTCATCATGCTTTATCTCTTTTCTTGGTCAACACTCCATCTTACATTTATATTTTTATCCTATATTCTAAAAATCAGCTAAGTCCTAAATAGTTTCTTGTATATCTTTAGTCCCACACGCCACCTTTCTCTAAATATATGTACATCCTCCCACATGCTACCTCTTCTTCCTTGCATCCACACATTCCTAGCTATTTGGGTACTTCATCATTTTTTCATCTCAACATTACCCTACATTAGATATGTTGTACGTCCTCAGCAACACTTGGCCTTGGAATATCCATGAAATAATAAAGAATGAGAACACAAAGAATAAGGCAGAAATAATAAAATAATATCTAACATGCACTGATCTCCTACTCCTCAATCAGCTAAATTTTTTTGGGGAAATCCTTATCAAGGGTTCTCTCCATCTCACCCCACTCTACCAAACATTTTTTCATTGTATCTAGGATTAAACTTGCTTCCTCCACCATATCCTTGAGGGTCATGTTAGACCTGAGATCAAACCCTCCATGTTATACATATTATGCGTGACGAGGGATCCTAACTCCTTAATCATGTTTTCATAAGTGTCCCTTTTTATCTTCAAGGAATCTCTCTTTTATGTGATCTCATCCAAGAGCTCATTTCACCCAAGCTTCCCCTCCTTCTTTGTAGCCTGCACACTTGCCAAATCCACCTCCTCATGAGTAGTGTATGCTTTGAGGATGGGATCAAGGTCTTGACTATGGCCAAAGGCCCATCCCACCTTATTGAAAGCATCCTTTATGGTTTGAAAAATTGCCTCATATTTTCTAATCTTGCACACTATGATCTTATTATTCTTCTCTTTCTGAGTTGGTAAATCTCCTTCACTTGTCCCATGTACACTTGGATTTTCCTGTAATAACATATGCACCAAATCCTACAAGTAGTGCAATCTTTGAGGGATGAGTTTCTTTGGTTTTTTCTTCAAACAGGCACATTTCTAAAATATTTTCTCCAATCTATTTGTCCATGTCCAAGGCCTTTGTGTGCCTTTGTGCCTTCTCATTCTCCTTCGTGAGCCATTGGACTTCTTGCACCCTTTCCATTTTTATCTACCAATGTTCAAATGGTGGCTTCCATTTCCAGATTTATATCCGCCATTTTATTTAGAGTATTGTTGGATTTCTCATCTATCATCTCTGTTGACCTCACCGTCAACATTTTGTTTCATGTCTTCTTTAGTTTGCATGTGGTAAATGCATCACATATAATTTCAAATTTAGGTTCATCCGTGTGTGTTTGAATTCTCCAAGACAACATTTTTCTTGTATGTATGGATGCACTCACTTTGGGTCAATTACTTCCCTGACCATAAAGCTCCTCTATAGCAATAATGTTCGAAACCATGCACACAACAGATAGATTGATCATCATTATAACCCATCTTTTTCATGCACATAATATCATCTTTCTTCCTTTGTCCTCTATTACATCTCTCGGTTGGTATATGTTGTTCATTCCTTGTTTTGCATTGGTTACGCTTGACGCTTCAACCCTAGTTGACGTCCTATCTCTTTTTTATCCTCTTCAAGATCTCGTATTTTTGTATGCACTTCATGGACCTCATGCACCTTATGTACCTTTGTATGAATTTCTCGATTATGTGCAATGCTCTCTTCTCTGTGAACTTCTTCCTTTATTTATTGAACAAGGTGTTCTTGCTTTCTGACCTCATTCTCTTGATGAAGATCCTCTACCACATCCTCCTTATCAGTGTCACCCCTTTGCACCAACATTCATCTTATTTTCTTATTATTTTTCAGGGTCAACTTATGTGGTGAGGCTATTGGTGAGTTCACAAGATTAGAGGGTCCCACACCAATGTCTTTCTCTTCACACATCCTTTTAAATTTTCTTCTAGCACCATGATCAAGCGCGACACTTTCTTGTAGCTCTTTTTATTATTCCTCCTCAACCTTAGTAATTTCTTCCCTCGCAGACCTCGGAGGAGTGACCTCACACATTTTATTAGAGCCAAGCATTCTTTTCCTTTTTTTGGGTCCGGAACCTTCAGCTCATCCTTAACATATTTTCTGCTAACCAATTTCAGCTTCAAGTATATGTACACCTTAGAATCTTCTTCAATTCCAATTGCTAAATTCATGGAGTTTATGTTGATATAATTTGATATCAATGTCTCGATGTAAGCTACCTTCCCTAGATATACATAGGTTTTTTGTAGCGTGTGGTAGTTGTAATCCACTTTATCAGCATCAAACCTCAATTTGTGCACATATGAGAAGCAGTTCACTGATGCTTAGAAAATAGTGTGATTTGATGGCATATGGAAAATTACATCACATAATATTCTTGAAATCCTTCATGTAGAACCTACATTTATATTAGTGTAGGTGAACTACAAAAACTACCTTTCCATCCAGTAACAATAGTAAGTTACTCGGGATATGCCATTCGTGCTCAAATGCCTCATGCATTATCTCATACCACATTTCCACCCTTCATTTATATGTGCATATAACCTCATCATAGGTATAATTTGTGAATCATTTTGTAAGGGACTCGTTCTCCTATGGGTACCTCCATATTTTTTCCTTGAGACCATTGGGGATTCAAATCTCCATGATCACAATAGATAGGAGGATCATGTCGCATGAAATATTATCACATGCATATGCTTCCTTAATAATTCCTTCGTAATAAAGGAAACAAGGTTATACAAGTATCCCCTTTGTCATCTTCTTCGTGATGTGAAGCCACTTCTTGTTCACCTAGACTCATCTCTCATGCGCGCTAAAATTAGTCAATATATATGACAATATTAAAAACAGGTCGGTGACCTTAGATATATCCATTGTGCACCATATTTTTGGCATGGCATCTCCACCGCAATGTCCTCCACACCTACTTCATCATCTAAGTCAAGTAGAAATATCTATACCCGAGCTTCCTAACCTTGTAATCCTTATAATCATTAGCACCGTAATGCACTATTGTCTCCCCATGAAGTAGAAAAAACCTTCATGAACCCTAAACATGAGCCACGAGCGCTTGTTTGTAAAAATATGGAAAATCATAGATCTCTACAAAGACACCCCGCACCTTCCAAAGTCTTGTACCCTTTATCATCATAAATGGGTTTGTCATCCTCAGTCATTTGGTTGGTCTTCTACACCAAATCTCTCTCTATTTGGTATTTGTTTGAACTAGTGTGATGATTATAATTAATTAGTTTGCATTTTTGAACATGGGACTCACAAACATGTACCATAATAATACCCTCCAAATATTGCATAACAAAAATCTTTCCTCTAGCACTTCTTCTACCTCCACCTCGGCTCTTTCTTATTTTTTCCCCTTGTGGCTACTACAGGTACTCTTCTCGGTTCCATATTATTTCCTTTTTCAAGGTGTTTACTTTATGAACTTACGTGCCCTAACTGTGAATGTTATTCTACTAAACCATAGCTCAACCCTTCAAACTTCGAACCTTGAACTCTTCCCTTCACACACCTCTTCCTTTTTCACACACTTCCTTCGAAGGAGATTCTATTCAGGCCATGCCAAATTTCCTTCAGGTTTTTCAAATATCTCTTTTGCTCAAGATTTTCAAACTAGTTCACACTTCAATCACTCTTTAAGGATCAAATACTCTATCATGCAAGGTAATAATGAAGTCATTCGTCTCCATTTTATATATTTTCATGCTTTTTCTGCATTTATTACTTGCGAAATACCACTATATCACAACTTTAATTATTATTTTTCAGATTTTTTAACTACTTTATTCCATGCACTATAGTCGTAACCTTCGACACTCCTACTAATTCCAAGCCACATGCCTCATCACACACGCTTCCTTGCACTGCTACACATATTTCCGCTTACTTTGCACCAAGTAGTCTATCCTTCCATTCCCTACCCTGCATTACACTTTGTGGATTATTCCATGCATGGTCTTCATCCTAAGAAATTTCCTTATTATCACCATCCTTATCATTTCTAATGACACCCTTTTCCACTTTTCTACATGCATACCATGCAACCATCACACCATCCTTTTACCAATGTTCACACATCTTTATCCACTTCAACTCTCCTTCAGACACCAATAAGCTCTCCTTTTGGACCATTGTACCTAGTTCACCCCACACTAAATGTATACATGGTCCTCTACACATGAACTCAATATATAGTAAGTAGCTTCATGTGTGCAAGTGTGCTTATTACAACAAAAAAGGAAACAAAATAACAACACAATAGAAACAACTGAAAATAAAAACATGAAAGGGAAACCTAATCTAAGTGGAAATACTTCTTTATTACAAAAATGAAGAATCTTATTTATAGTAGGGCTTCAGCTACTCCCATTGAAGTAATTGGGAAACATGGTGCCATCCAGTGCTTGTAATTTCCATGCACCCGATTCAAGTAGTTAGGTTAGTACAAATGTTCATAACTAATGCACCTTCAACTTCCTTCGATGGCACAAAAACTTGGATTCATATAGAAGGAATATCTTTCCAACTTCAAATGTCTTACTCTTAATGTGCCTATCATGTTAGGCCCACTATCATGCCTTCTTAGTATTCTGTATCCAACATGCAATAGTGTGTCGTTCATCTAATTTCATTAGTTTATCAATGCAATATTGAGTGTCTTTTTCATCATCTAATTCTCCTGCACACGCAATACACAAGGATGGTAGCATGAATTCCACTGGTAATATTACCTCTATACTAAAAACCAAGTGAAAGGGTGTGGACCTTGTCAACCTTTTATACATGGTCCTACAAGCCCATAGTACAACTGACACTTTATCATACCAATCCTTCCTTCCAACATTAGAAATATTTGTCAATGTTTGTTCTAAGATCCTGGTGAAAGCCTCTTTAGTACTATTATCTTGAGGGTGATAAGGGGTAGTTTTATGGTGTGCCACCATAAACTCTGCTAGAAAATTTTTGATTGTCTCATTCAAAAAATGAGTTCCTTTATTACTTATCAAGCTTAATGGAAAACCATACATGATAATAATGTTTTCCCATAAGAACCTTTTTGTTGTAGCTATCACATAATCCTCTATAGGTGTAACCTATACCCACCTTGTAAGATAATATGTCTAAGTAATAATGTATTTTGCTCTAGTTCCATAAGTGGGTGGTAAAATAGGACCTAAAAATTCAATAGCCCACTTCTCAAAAGGTTATACACTTTCTTTAGGTCATAAGGAAATCACATCTATTTTTCTAGGATTCCCAATGCATGACAATGATTGTAAGCTTTCAAAAAATCCTTAACATCTTTGTATAGTGTCTCCTACCAAATACTAGCCATAAAGATCTTGCACATAGTAACATCTACTACATAATTTCCTCCTGCTATACCTCCATGATCCTTTTCCATAATAGCTTTGTACTCGTGCTATATAAAACACTAGCACAAGACCTCATCTCTTCCCATTTTTTATAAATCTCCACCAATCAATTGATAAGGCGCCACGCAGATAACAAGTTGTTTTTTCTCCATTGTCTTCATACCTTGGTGCCTATCCAAAGTGTGCAAAAAGATAGCTATATCTTCCAAATATATGGGTGTGTGGTTTAACTGAAACAAATATGCATCAGGTATAATATATTTGATGCTTTGTGAGTCCTCACCTGAATTGATCCTTGATAAATGATCAGGCCCTGAATTACTCTTTCTTGGCTTTACAAAAACTATGAAATCAAACTCCTTAAAGATAAGTATCCAATGATAGATGTACCCTTGTTAAATAGGTGTTTTGACTAAGTATTTCAATTTCATATGATTTTTATAAAATATAAATAGAGTAGCCAACAAATACTATCTAAACTTGTGAAGCGCATAGATCATGTATAAGGCTTCACACTCTGTTTTATAATTCTACTCTGTGGATGTCCACTTCCTACTTACAAAGAAAATAGGATGATATACAATCCCTTCTCCTGATTTTGTAAATACTACTCCAATTTCCATGTCGCAGGAATCAACATGTACATGAAATGGTTTTTCCCATGAATTAAAGTGCAAACTTTGTGTAGTGGTAAGCCTCTCCTTCAATGTATCAAATGCATGATGTTGCACATCACCCCAATAAAATTTCCCTTAGCTTTGAGTAACTCTTCCAGGGTCATGGAAATATTTGCATATCCTTTGATAAAATTTATATAGTAGCATGTCCCAAAAATATGTGCACTTCACTCTGATTGGTAGGCTCCTCTAAACCCAAAATCATAACTATCTTGGTTGGGTCTACCAATAATCCTTCTTTGCAAATGATGTGCCCAAGAAAAGTGCCAAAAGGTGTAGCAAAGATACACTTCTTAATGTTAAGAGAGATAATTAACTGTCTACACCTCTCAAACATGAGCCTAAGATTATCACAATGATATTCAACAAGCCCATAGACATTCAAGTCATCTAAGTACACATGAAAGAACTTATCAATGAAATTATGAAATAATTGCACAATAATGCATGAGAATACTGTTGACACATTTTTAAATCCAAATGGCATAACTATTTATGCAAAGATGCTGCACTCAATAGTAAAAGTGGTATTTTATTGGTCCTTGCATGATATGCGCACTGATGATAGCCGAGAATCCATCTCAGTAAAATAATATATCTTGTGCCAAACAAATCCTTCCAAAATATCCTTTGTAAAAGGCAAGAAAAAGGATCTATAACACATGAAGCATTCAACTCTCTATAGTCCACATAGATCTTGATCCTCCCATCCTTCTTTATACTAATAACCATAGGACTAACCCACTCTGAATCTTCAATTGGCTCAATAATTCTAGACTTGAGAATCTTATCAATTTCTTCTTTCACTTTAACGCATAAATTCATGTTCATCATGTAAGGCCTCTTCCCAACATGACGTGCTCCTTCTTTCAACGTTATCTTCATCTCACCTAAAGAAGTATGCACACCCTTCAATTTATGATAACCTATTGGAAAGAGATCCTAAAATTTGTGCAAGATATCGATGATATTTTTCACCTCTTGTTCAATTGTAATCCCCAATGATTTCTTTCTTAGGCTCATCCTCCATGACCATATTCACATTCTTCATTTTCATGGGAGCATGGTATGTACAATCCCTCTCATCTGCAAAATCCATGACCTCACGTAAAACCCTCTATGTAGTTAACATCCTAGTTTTCCACTTCTTCATCGCCATTAATGTATACTATATTTACGTTGTCTTTCTATTTTTAGGTGCGACCCATCGTACCTCTTCTCATTTGTCACAATCCATGTGCACCTCAGGATCAGGATCACAACAAATCTAGCATGATATCTTCCACCTTCACACTATCCCTAATGTGATGTATTTAATGATCTACAATGCTTCATGGACTAGAGGAATTGTAGAAAAATAATCAAAATTTTGAACCATACCTGCAGTTATATCTTGCCATTTCACATACTCTCTATTCATATCGGAATGGACATACCATGTGTGCGTGTGCATCCGTGCAATATGGATTAGAACTTATGTACCCATAGGTATGGTAGTAAATCCTCTTGGCCTTGTGCCCATAGTCTCTCATAATTATGGACGTGTACCGAAGTTGAAGTATTCCCATGAAATTCACAGATGTGCATTGGTACATTGATCTAAGTAAACCTGGTGGAAAAGGTGATTCTCACTTCTTTTTATTCCAAAAGGCTATCTCTATATGTATCCCACCATTGTTCTCTTATCTCGTACAAGTTATATACCAAAATATTTATTCTCTCCTTCATTCAACCACTCAATCTCCATGGTGCATAAGAATGTATTAGGATTTCCATCGTGAGTATACCTTGGTACATGAGTTGATCCCAACCACCTAACCATGCGTGACCAAATCATCCCGGTGACTCTTCGTTTGAATTCCCACCCAACCATCTCGTATGCTCCATGATCCCAGTTATCACAAGCAATATTGTGGTGTCATTTATAGAATGTGCACCCTCCCACTGAAGTACCTCTTCCTTTAATGGTTCTACAATTTTTAGATCACACACCATCTGTGCATGAATTTGATTAAGATATTCATCACTCAAATGCTCAGCATAAGGATATGACTTCTTATCATTCAGAGGTATGATCAAGTACTCGTATTTTTCTCAAACTGATGTATCTCTTATTATAGAGCATATCAACATTGTTTGCGTAACACCAGGGTCATCCAAGTAATGGTGGAAAATTGTCTACTTCAGCAAGTTTCATACCTCAAAGTCTCTAGTAAACTTGGATCCTTGAATAGTGTTAGAAAATGGAACATGAAGAGGGGGTTGAATAAGTATTCAATTCAACTTTAAATCAAACAAAACAAATTGATCACTTAATCATAACTAAAAATCAAGAGAGAAATAACAATCACACACACACACACATAGGAGACAAGAATTTTTAATTGGGAAACCCAATTTGGGAGAAAATCCACTGAACAAAAACACTATAGGCCAAGAGGTTACACAATATGTTGAGCTACAACTCAACTGCAAAAGCTACTACTTCAATTCAAGAAACAACTTGACAATATGCAGGCTATAACTTGCTAGAAAACCCAATTCCTAATTTGAATGAGCTTCAACTTAGTAGATATATAAAGATCTGACCACACTTCAAATTTGATGCTGATAACACTGATAATGATCCTAGATTAGAAAATTATCCTGTAATAATTCACTATTATTTTCACCTATTGTCTTTCCAAGTAATGACTTCTCTTATTCACCTTGAATTGTTTGTTTGAGAGAAAATTTGATCCTCAAGTTTCAACAAAACACATCCTTAAATAGGTAATTATTTCACCTTGATATTACTAATCTCTTTCATTTTTCACAATTTCATTGTTTCAATTATCCTTCAATGCCTTTATCTTACTTGTTTCTCTCGATTCAAGTATGATTACTAGCTTCAATTTCACTGTCTTATATTGACTACATTATTTGAGAACTAATCTTGTCATGCAATTAATTCAATATTTAGGGAATTTTATAAGCTTCTACTCATTGTCTTACTCTAACTTGTATTTTTGGGACTATTTCTATCCTTATTTTACACACCTTTTACCACACCTTCTTGTTTCAAAACTATATACTTATTAAATGTGTCTCTATCTTAGTTTTTCATTTCTCTATATAACCTTCTTCTCATCAGCTAAACTCACTTTCAATCTCCCGTATTGGATTCTATATCTTTATTTCTTCACAATGATGATCTTCTTGAATATTCCAGTGTTATGTTCTTTTTCCCTATTTAGAACTTCATTTCAATATCAAGGTTATATTATCCTTAGATGTTATATTCTATCTGAACTTTTTAAAAAATATCCCACTTCATAATTTTTTACCTTCTTTCTTTTTAAAATTTTCATTCACTTACACCTCATTCAAAAACACAAGATATCCTCTCAATGGTTCAATTTTGCAAGCTTTGTCTTATTGTCTTTAAATTCATATACCTTGGTTGTTCTCCTTCTTCATGTTTTACTAGCAAGAGTGGTTCTTCATGTTCTCCATTCAAGTTTTTGCAATATTTAAATGATGGTTGAGCTTATTATAGGCTCAAAAAACTTCATGAGTTTTATCATATTCATGAGAAGAGAGTTTAATGCACTTTGAACAATATATTCACTAAACTGTCTCTTGAGGTTCAACACTACCCTGTCTTTGAAACTTAAACAAAACTTATCTTTATCCTTTAATTGGAGCTAATTGGTCTTATAAAACATTCTCATAAGGATATTAGTCTTTCACAGGGTTCAATACATTCAACTCCTTTGAATGATATGATTTGAGCAACATTTTTGAACAAGATCACAAGACCGTTTTAAACTGTGTCATCTTCCTTGAAGGCTAACAGTCCACCCTGAGAAAATACATATTATATCATGCATAGAGGATGATAAAATAAGCTTAAGAAATTTTTATAACATGATAAATGCATGATAGTAGGTTTCAAAACCTACACAAGAAGAGAATTTAGCAAATTCAAATTCAAAACCCTGTCAAACTTTGAAAACACGAGTTTTACAACACAGTCCCCTTAATCTCTTTGTACACTCCATTAAATCAATTGAAACCTTTTGCAAACCCATTTTAATAGTAAGAAAAATATATCATCTATTTTTTTGAATTTTGATTTCTTATTTTTGATAATAGAGAAAAACATTCTTCGCAACCCTAGGGATAGGGTTGAAGAGCCCAAGAGTACAAAAATAATGAATTATCTTTATTATTTTAATGAAATTCAAAAATTATTTCTTTTAGAGGTTAAGGGAAGATTCTTTCCTATTTACCAGATGTTTTTCAAGCTTGAAAAACTCTTAAAAACTTCTATACCAGCAAAAATAGTGTACAGACTAGTAAAGTGTAAGATATCTTGCTTTGAGGAACATTTCAACTTGGGTTTTCAACTTATGAGGCTTGTGGAGGAATTTAAAGTACATCACCACCTTCCATAGCTGTTCTAGACCACTTAAGATCACTCATACAACATCGAAACAAAACCTTTCACCGATTTAACATGCTTATGTAATGAACTTAGATCCAAGAACCCTCTCAAGAAGAAAAAAATCAACTTCATCATTTTCCCCAAAATTTCCATACCTGTGATTTGAAATTTTTTTCTAGCCTCTTTATATGAGGTCAATGATGATTAATAAAAATAAATTGAAGAAAAAATCCTCAAGGCGGTGACTCTATGAAGGATTGAGACAAGGTTGCTTGACTCATTCTCTAGGACAACATAGAGAAGACGAGTTCACACCTTGAATTTCACCTGAAAACCATCTCAAGTGATTAAGAACCTTTAAAATAAATTTTGATGAGGGTTTGGGCCCTTGTTGAAAATATTTCACCACTTCTGGAGTCTTGTACAAGAGTGTACTAGTCAAACTTGAGAAAGAAAAGTTGACATTCCAAGACCATTAAAGGATTTTCCTGAGAAAATCACCTTGACACCTTTTTTGTCATCATCAGAGCATGAAGGGATGCTCAGAGCTTCCTAATCACTGTTATCACTCAAAATATTGATTAAAGATAAAAACTCAACTTAGTCTCAATATCTCAAGGCACATGCCAGGAAAGAGAAGAAGTATGTCAAAGAAATGCTCATAACTTTTTCAAAACTTAACCAAATTTCTTCAAACCTTTTGTAGAATATCGGGACTAGAGTTATATTTAAAAATTTCTCCTATGATTTATCTGAATAATTTCTCTTATTTTTTTATTGAGTTCTAAGAATCTAGGAAGCTCAAAAATAACTTCTCAACGATTCAATTTTGGAAGAATTAGCTCAAATTTTACATAGCTCTTCAAAACTTGATGAAATTTAGCACGAAGCATCACAAATCATCCCTCCACATGGTAAATGAGCTATTTATCCATAAAAACACTAGTAAAATTTCAAAATATCTCACTTTCCTTAGCTTACACTATCAGTTCTTAATGCCAAGTTTTGAGTAATTTTGAATTTTGTCTCCAGGAGATAAACAAATCCTTTCTAAAGTACAAAAATTCCCTAGAAAGCATTTCTAGGCATCTCCCACACTACCATAGCCTTGTTATGATATGTAACAACTTTTTACACCTCATTAGGCTCTTGAAATAAGTCAGTTTCAACTGAAACTTCCACTAGCTGACCTGAACTCACTGAAAAACCTCTTGACTATGATGATGACACCAAAACATACCTATAGGATCTCCTTCTCTATCATTAATTCCATGTGACATCAATGAGAATCACCACAAATGTAACATGGTTCAACAATCTCCCCCTTTGTCATTGATGGCAACTGATAACTCTAGATAAGAAAGACCATGATGTTTCTCACACTATTTCTCCCCCTTTGACATCTATGAAAAAGGTATATGACCACATAAAATTTATTATTCTAAAAATGAAATGAAAAAAAAAATGCTCATACCTTAGTGGTTTCCCCCTAGAAAAGTGATGTCCTTTGTGCCATAAAAATAAAGTAAAATCCCTATGTTAACACTCAACTTGAGCCTTCTTGGAGAAAATTTAGTACCTGAGCTACTCCCTCTTTCAATCTGATATATTCAATAAGCTGTTGGGGTTGATATTACCCCCAATTTTTGTCTTAACAACTCAAAACTAGTTATAGGTAAATGTTTTTTCATGATATCAACTACCTGCTCTTTTATGGACACATGTTCAAGCATGATTTTTTGCTCATTAACTTTTTCTCTCATAAAATGATATTTTATATGTATGTGATTTGTGATAATGAGGGGGTGACCCACATACAAGTGCCTGACGGTTGTCTGCATAGAGCTCTAGAGAAAACTAATCTCGCCCTCATTGGAAATTTTTTGGGATCAAGACCCAATGTCGATATTATAAGAAAATGGGCCATACACCGATGGAAACCAAAAGGATATTTGATTATCACCACCATGGAAAAGGGATTTTTTCTAGCCCACTTCAATCTACAAGTTGATGTGGATTCAGTCTTATTGGGTGGTCCCTAGTGTATTGGCAATATGGGGCTTTTTCGAAAAAATGGTATCCCGGGTTTAACCCTAATACTGAGAACATACATGCCATACCCATCTGGTGTAGACTCCTAGGGCTGCCCTTACATCTCTGGGATGATGAGATCCTTCTTCATATTGCTAGATTGATTGGTTCACCAATTGGGCTAGATGGGCCTACAAAAAATAGATCCAGACTTGCCTTTGCAAGGTTCTTGTGTCTCATCTGAAATGGAAAAGGAGCTTCCTAAACACATCATTCTATAATCCAAATTTGGGGCATGGAAATAGCCAATAGAATATGAGGATTTCTAGCTAAGATGCAACAAATGCCATAAATTAGGGCATTTTTCCAGCAAATGTTCCGAGAGAATGAAGCAACAGTTGGAAAAACCCTTTGATCATACTAAAGAACAAGGACAAAAATAGACAGATGAGGCTGATAAAGCCTCTCTGGATCGACAGTTAGGATCAGAATACAAGGGATCGCTGCATGCAGATGAATCTAAGAATCAAGGATTGGAAAAAGGATTTACCATAATAAAGAGGCCACCGGTTTATAGGAAACTGTGGAGACCCAAGATCCACCAGTCGGAAAAGCATGTTGAAGCCCAAAAGGAAAAAGATATTGAACCGAAAAAGGGTGAAGAAGCTAAGAAGGAAATTGAAAAAGATCAAACAATGATACTTGAGAAAACAAATCCTATAAGGCTGAGCATGGAAGTGGATGAAGAAAATGAAAAAGTATACATTCATCTAACCACTTCCAATGAAGAGGAGATGGAAAAAATCACTCCTCTACCTCATCAAGAACCGATAACTAAGAACAGCTCTCTGGAGCTACACAAGATGAGACAAGGAAAAGCCAAAGAACTTCTGGAATCCATAGCAAGAGATCTAAATCAGGATAAAGAGTTTGCAGATATGGAGGAGCTCACACCTCTAATAGCTCAACAGCTTGATTTTGACAAAGGAAAAGAAGAAGGAGAAATTACTCCTACTTTAAAGAAAAACCTATCTGAATGTGATAAAGATGGATTCATCACAGTGCGAAGTAAGAAACGAAGACTAAAAGGGTTTGAAGAAATTCCTGAATCGCTCTATAGTGATAAAAAGAAACAAATAGGAAGTTGGGAAGCTTCCACCTCAAGAATCACAAGGGCTACTGCCAAGAGAACTGCAAATATTGGAGTCACTTATAGAAAAGGTAGACTCTCCAAGAGAGAAGTAAGGGAAAAAGAGACTGAGAAAGAAATTGTAGATGGTACTCAAAGGATTTTGAACCATCCGGCAACTACATCCCCAAAACTTTTTAATGAATATTTTATCTTGGAATGTTAGAGGACTCAATGGGGGACCTAAACAAAGAATGCTTAAGGAAATAAAAAGATCAAGCAGGCTCAACATCCTTCTAATTCAAGAAACGAAAATGAAAACTAAAGCTGTTGAAGATTGCAAAAGGTCTTTCTGGGAGAATGTTACCTTTGTTGCTACTAATTCCCAAGGAGCTTCTGGAGGATTAGCGGTCTTTTGGGACACTAAAATTGTTCATGGTAAAGTTCTTTCATCCTCCCATAGTCATTTATCTATTATTTTTAAAATCCTTGAGAATAATTCTAGCTGGATTCTTTCTAATATTTATGCCCCTAATACTCCTGCTGGTAGAAGAAATATGTGTAAAAGTTAGTCTTGTTTTGAAATAATGTTGAGGATATGAACTAGTTGATAATGGGGGACTTTAACACTCCTTTAAATCTGGGGGAAAAATTTGGAGGGAACTCTGATTTCTCTACCAGCATGGAAGATTTTGTAGGATTCATATCAGCTCTTAACCTCATGGACATTGAACTTCATGGTAATCAATACACCTGGTCTAACCGAATAATTGGGGAAACTCTGATTCAGGTTAGATTGGATAGAGCTCTCATTTCTACTAACTGGATATTAGATCAGAATTTTTATCTCTCTTCTCTTCCTAGAATGGGTTCAGACCATAATCCTATTGCCCTTAATTTCTTCAATTGGTCAAAACCTTTTCACTGCAATTTTAAATTTGAAAAGATGTGGCTTGAACATGAGGACATTCTGGACAGAATTAAAGAGTGGTGGACTTGGGAAGGGACTAGAACTGCCCAATTCAGACTTCTTCAGAAGTTAAAAAATGTGAAACAAAAGGTTAGAATCTAGAATAAAGAGGTTTTTGGTAATATTTTTGAAAAAAAGAAAGAGCTTAAACAACAACTGGAAGAGTTTGAGCTTAAAGTCTCAATGAAAGGTATGACCTTTGAGGATCATCAAAAGGAAAAAAGCTTCTCTCGACCGACATAATATCAAAATCACGTGAGGAAACCTTTCAAAGAATAAAATCTAGAGCTCTCTGGCCAAAGGTAGGAGACAGAAATACAAAATACTTTCATATGACAACCCTCAAGCATAGGGCTTGAATGAATCTCATCAAGTCTCCAATGGAAATGATACCATTACTATGGATTATAAGGACATCAAAGTTGAAGCCCTCAAATTCTACAAGAATATGCTCACACAAAACAATTCCTACAAAGAGCAAGTGGTCTCGCTTTCTTTTAGACTCCATTCCTAATAATTTGCTACTGAAGAGAGATTTAAGAGCCTTTCCAAAATAGTCACCATTGAGGAGTTGAAAAAAGTTGTTTTCTCTATGGAAGGGGATAAGGCTCCAGGCCTTGATGGTTTCTCTACAAACTTCTTCCAAAGATGTTGGTAAATTTGGTTCGAAGATCTGCTGAAAGCTGTAAATGAGTTCTACAGAACTGGAAATATTATAAAAGAGTTAAATAATACACATATTGTGCTTGCACCTAAGAAGCTGGATGCAAAGGATTTCAAGGATTTTAGGCCAATCAGTTTGGTTAATGTAGTCTATAGGATCTTCACAAAGATTTTAACCACTAGACTACAACCTCTTCTAATGGAAATTATTTCCCAACAGCAGAGTGGATTCATACAAGGTATAATTATCCAGGATGGAGTTATTATGGTTCATGAAACAATTCATTCAATGTATAAAAGTAAAAAAGATGGGATGACTATCAAGTTAGATATGCATAAGGCATTTGATAGAGTCTCCTAGAAATTCATGGATGAGGTTTTGTCCAAGTTTTGGTTTCAAAATAAATTCAGGAAAATTATCCAATCTTACATATCCTCTTCTAGATTCTCAGTGGTTGTCAATGGTGAACTAGTTGGATTTTTTTCCAGCACTAGAGGAATTTTCCAAGGGGACCCCATTTCCCCTTTGTTGTTCATCATAATGGCTAATAGTTTAAGCCACTCTATTTCAAAAGCTATTCATATTGGTATGATAAAGGGTTTTCAACCTACTTCTGGAAATCAAGTTTCCTCTCACCAATAGTTTGTTGATGACACTATCCTACTTCTGATGGCCTCAATCATTGAAGCTAAGGCTATCAAAACTATTCTAAGATTTTATGAGGAAGCCTCGGGACAGAAAGTAAACTTTGACAAAAGCTCAGTCTATTTTTTCAATACTCCTATTGAAAGGAAAAGAAAGATTGCTCTCATTCTTGGCTATACAATTAACTCCCTTTCAGTTACTTATCTAGGGCTCCCTATGAGTACTAGAAAGGTTTATAATGAGGTTTGGATTGATCTTCTTAAGATATTTCAGAAAAAAACTTGCTGGTTGGAAAGGTGCTTTACTTTCAAGTGCTGGAAAATGTTTATTGATAAAAATCACTCTTCGACCTATTTATATCATGTCAATGTTCAAAGCATTCCAAAGACTAGTGGTGAATAGCATTGAAAAAATCCAAAATAAATTTTTATGGCATGGAACATAAGACAAATTTAGGTACCATTTAGTAGCTTAGGAGCAGTCGTAAACCAAAGAGGATTGGGGGTCTAGGCATCAAATATATCCAACATATGAATGTTGCTCTTATTACAAAGTTGGGTTGGAGGCTTATAAAAGAGAATAAGCCATGGAACGAGCTAATCAAAATCAAATACCTTTCCAATCAGAACATGAATTCCTTTCTTTTTGATCAGTTACTTCCGAATGGTTCAATTTTTTGGAATAATCTGCTCCACATCAGGCATATTCTATCCCAGGGATGCAGTTGGAAGCTCTGAGATGGACAAGACATTGATTTATGGAATGAAAAATGGTTGGAAATTAACTGGATTTCCTCTTATGGACACATTAAATAAAACCTAATTAGAAATTATGGAAAGAAAGTCCAGGACTATACTGAGGTGGTTGATAACAAAAGGAATTGGAAGTAGATCAAAGTAGTTGAGGATAATATGTAGTCTATTATTTCATCCATGCAGAGTCATCTCTCTCTAATACATATCAGTCCTCAAAATCATAAGGATGAAAATATTTGGAACTATTCCTTTGATGGAGAGTACTCGGTTAAATTTGGCTACAACTCTTTCTTTGCCTCTATTGAAAGTGAAATTGAATGGCATAAGTTGTGGATGCCCGAGCTAACCCCTAAAGCAAATTTTTTCTGGTGGCTTATCATTAAAGGAAAGATCCTCACTAATTAAAATATCATTAGGAAAGGATTTATCATGCTTAACAGATGTTACATGTGTCAGGAGGAAGTAGAAGACATCAAACACCTCTTTCTTCATTGTAGGTATACTTCCAAAATCTAGCATCTTATATTTGAAAATTTCAATCAGGAATGGATCTTTCCCCATACTTGTCTATAGGCCTAGGAATAATGGAACTCTCCTTACAAGCACTGTGTGGTGAGGATATAATGGCAACTGGTTCTCCCTCACACCATGTGGCGAGTCTGGAAAGCTAGAAATGATGTCATTTTTAGGAATACCAGAAAGATATGGAAAAAATTTACAAATAAATTATCATTGCAGTAAAATACAACATTGAAAGATTTAAACCCCCTAAAAATAGACTTTATCTTGTGGAAGAAGAGCCCATTCTAGCTTCTTGGAACATTGGCACTGTTAGGAACAAGAATAACAGTAGCATTGATAGATCCACTGTCCGATGGATTCAACCTCCCAGTGCATGGCACAAGTTGAATTTTGATGGGGCCTCAAAAGGAAATCCTAGGGATTCAGGAGGAGGTGGAGTCATTAGAGATCACAGAGGCTATTTTTTTGCTACTTTTTCTGGCAAAATGGGTAGGCAAACCAATCACTACTCGGAAGCTCTAGCAAAGCACTTTGGGGAATAAGGTTAGCTAGAGATTGTAATATTTCCAATATTATAATTGAGGGTGATTCATTGAACATTATCAATTTGTTAAACCAAAAACAACCTCCAAGCTGGTCAATCAGGGACTTTATAGCTGAAGCTATTGATATTTGCAAGAGTTTTGATAATTTTAAAATCAAACATACCTACCGGGAAGGCAATAGTGTAGTAGATGGTCTGACAAATATTGGGGTAAACAATACATTACAAACTTGGCTAAGGGGTGACACTCTTCCTACTAAAGTAAATGATGACATCATAAAATATTTGCATGACTTGGAGCGTAATCATTAATAGATATAGGGCAAGCTAAAGGAGCGGTTTATTAATTGCAAAGTGAGGATTAATGATTACAATTTTCCACACGTTTGGGAGGTCTTCAAAAGCAGAGCAGAGGATGAATCATATAGATTTAAAATTTTTACCGTTGTGAGAAGTAGAAGCATCATAGGAAAAATGGGGGGACCACCTTGCAAGACTGAGCCCACCCATAATCCAACTTGGAAAAACGATACAGTTCTCTGGAACTATTTACAAAAAGGGGGTCTTACAAATTTTATTGAAAAAATTCAAGGTTTTGATTAGGATATTTCAATAAAATTCATGAATGGATGGAGGAATCATCGTTGTTGAGTAAAATAATATCAAGGTTGAGATTTTCGAGGAGCTAATTGCCCAGGTCACCGAACTCAATCTAGATAGAACCAAATTCTTCAACAAGCACGTGGATAGAGAGGTGGAGGCTAAGAAGTTTCTCGATGAGGGGGAGAATCTGGAGTTTGTGACGGCTGGCATCAAAATTGCATTTTTGCCATAGTCCTTCACTGAGATTGTAAGGATGGTAGTAAGGTACGTTACTCTAGAGGGGAGATTTGTCACTATCCCCCAGAAGCACTTAATTTTCCTTAATCACTTTCACAGAAACCTTACCATAAATTTTCCTCATTACTTACTAAATTCATTGGAGAAATCTATTCTAGAGGTGTAAAATCACACAAGGGTTGTTCCCCTTCACCAAGGGTTGATCCTTCTCATTCACCGCCATTGCTCAACCTACTCCCACCCCCAACCTACCCCCCGCCTCCATTCCTCCCCTTGCCGATAGTAAACTTGACATTGCTACCACCAGCAGGAAAAGGAAAGAAATGAAAGCTAAGGTCCCTCTGCCTTCTTCACAGAGGGTTTTAAGAAGCCATAAAGATATGGAACTGGAGAGAATTTACTTCACATAAGTAAACTGATGAAGGAATCTAAAGAAATGGACCTGTTGGTAAGGGTTGAAAAGATGGAAAAGGAGATTCATGACCTAAAGAGTGATATTAGGGATATGGATAAAACAAAGGGAAAACGGAAGCTGATAAACTCTGAAGAAGACGATACCACTGCTGAAATATTCAAGAAGCTTCTCTCTCTAGATTCCAGGCTTGACAATACAAAAGGACATAATGACTGTATCCTCTTAGCTCTTAAAAGTATTTATAATTTTATAGAGCAACATGTACAAAGTATTTGCAGTCTCAAGCAAAATTATCGAGGATATTTGGGGTTCAAAGGAAAACAGAGATCTTGCAATTACCCAGGCATATTTGAAAGATCCATCACAAGCCATGGCAATTATGTTCTTCGTCTCACTCCAAACGATTAAGGCCAAGATTGACCGAGCTGTCAAGTGATGCGGTGCCCTATTGCTGTTTACTGGCGGTGAAGTTGTTGTTTTTTGGTGATTTTGATGTGGTTTTTGATTGGGATGACCAGTGGTGGTTCCCTCTTGTTCATTTTTTGTCTCTTTTTCTCTTATTCGGATCACTGTCTGTCTTGATCCTGTTTTGTTACCTTTATTGTATTATCTGGTTGTTGAGCCTCCTAGTTTATGGTGTTTGGCATATCTAGGTTTGGTTTCTCTACTTTGGATATCTGGATTTTGAACCTTTTTGTACACAGGGTATAGTCCCTTTACAACTATTTACCCATGGTAAAAAAAAATACCTTTCTTTCTTTATTTAATTCTTGTTACTCCACCTTTTTCATTCAATTTGTTCATGAAGACCGACTTGGTTCTAATAACATTCTTGTATTATTGGCCTATGTACCAGCTCCCATGTTTCATTTTTCTCAATTTGGTCTAAATTTTCATTCATTTATTTTATCCAATGTCAATCCTTACTTGCCTCCATTACATTCTTTGGTTCTATCTTGGATATAAAAGCCATATCTTCTTGATTTCGAATTTTTTTTAGTCTCCTTGTCTGAACAATTGCTTCTTTATTTCCAATGATTTGTCTTGAAGGATGATCTCTTTTGAATTTCCTGGAAGATTCTTTGGTGTGAGGTCTTTCATCTTCTTAACTCTCTTCTTCATGTTCAACTTCTGATATTTCTTCATCATCTTGGTTTGCAACAACTTATGGAGTTTCTTTATGCTAACTTTTCACCTTCTTTTAGCATGATTCACTAAGTATAATGTTTATGATTTCAATTATTTTTTTGAATCTTATTATAACAACTTTAGGCTAAACTAACAACTGAGTATCCTAAAAAGATACCTTCATCACATCTTGAGTCAAACTTACCTTTATTTTTATCATCCCTCTTGATATAAAACTTGCTTCCAAAGACTTTGATGTTTTTTATACTTTCAAGCCTACCTTGCCATAGCTCATATGGTGTCTTCTTGTTGTTTATTCTGATTTGAGATCTATTTAATATGTATATCATTGTACCTACTACTTCTGTCTAGTATCCATTAAGTAATTTTTCCTCGTTTAGCATTGTTCTAGCTATTTCTTGCACCATTCTATTTTTTTTTTTCAAACACCCCATTTTGTTGAGGTTTTCTTACAGCTAAAAATTGTCTTCTTATTCCATGAGTCTCAAAAAAATCATCAGACTTAGCTAACCAAAATCCTCCACTTATGTTAGACCTTAACCTCTTTATTTTTCTATTTTTTTCATTTTCAACTAGAGCTTTAAAATCCTTAAACCTTTCCAGTGCCTCTTTCTTTTCCTTAAGAAAAGAAACCCATGTCATCCTACTAAAATCATCAATAAACAACATAAAATAGTTATCCCCCAATATACTTTCAGTTTTGGTATGTCCCACAAGGTCTATATGAATCAATTCTAAAGGTTGTGTGGTGGAATACTCCTTGCTTTTGAAGTTTATCTTTTTATGTTTCCCATGGAGGCATGCTTTACAAAGTTTATCAACTGGTTTTCTGATCTTAGGCATGTTTCTAACACACCCCATAGAACTGATTTTGACAAGATTTTCAAAATTTAGATGTCCCAATCTCTGTGCTAAAGCCAACTCTCATCTACTTTACTTGTGAAACATTTTTCTTTGTTAACTTATTTGAGAACATACATATTATTTTTAGTTATCTTTGTTTTCCTACAGCCTTTCCTATTTTCTCTTTTCTTATGTCATAATATTTATCATGAAATATAACAATATATCCTTGTTTACACATTTGAATAACACTCAGGAGATTTTTCTTTAATCTTTAAACATACAATACATTTTCAGCTATAGTTTTGTTATTATCAAGGCTTAACTTACCTTTCCCAAAAATATTTGCTAATGTATTGTCCCCAAATCTCACTGTTCCAGATGCATTTTCTTCTAAGGATATAAATTTGTTCTTATTTCCTATCATATGGCTAGAACACCCACTATCAATATACCACTCCATATCTTCACTCTGGGAATGGAAGAGTGTTTGATCTATCAATCCTTTCTCTTTGATTCCTGTAGAGTATGATTTAACTATGTAGACATTCTTTTTTTGTTGTAGAAGTCTTTGATAAAAAAACTTGTCAATATGCCCATACTTTTGAAAGTTATAACAAACAAGTTCATCCTTATTCCTTGCATGATAAAATTTCATATGCCTACTCGAACTTTGGAATACATCCTAAATTTTGCAGCTTTGTGACAAAATTCATTACATGCAAAATAATATCCATAAAATGAGTGTGCATACCTCATGGCATAGTGTCTTCCTAGATAATGTTTCCTCTTGAAATCAGATTTCTTGACTTTAGGGGGATCTTGGATTGTCTTGGTCACCTTCTTTCTTGCTGATTTGTTATCTTACTTCTTTTCTTCAAATCCCAAACTAGTTTTGTCATTTGCATATTTTTTCTTGCTTAAGAGATCATTCAAATCAGCTATGCTCTTTTCAAAATTATGGTAGACCTTCAATTTTATAGAGGACTGATCCAACTAAGTTTGAAGCAACTCCATTTCAGTTTTGAGCTTCAAATGTTCTTTTTCCTTAATCTTAAAGGCCTCTTCAATTTTCTTGACTTGTGCTTCAAATTACTTAACCATTTCTTCATGCTCTTGAGCTTCCTTTTCTGATTTTCTTCAAGAAGGCTGATCTTTCCTTCATAATCTTTTACCATGAGTTTCAGTTTTTGATTTCCCTTTCTTTGATGATTTATATCTTCTAGAGAACTTATTAATTCAACCTTAATATTGATTTCTTCTTATTCATCTGAAATTTTATATTGGGTCTAAATTTTACCTTTATAATTGCTTACAACAAAAATTTTATAGCCTTAAAAAAATTTCATCTTGCATACCTTCATCATAAATTTCAGAGGTGCTAGAATCACTTGACTGTGAGGATCTTAAACCTTCTTATGTGTAGAATTTTTTCTTATTTTTGAAGAAATTACTTTTCCCACCCTTCTTCTTGAATTTTTTCTTCTATTTTTGAGAAGATTCGTCATCATATTGATTTCCCTTTTGTTTGTTAGGAAATTTATAATAAAAATAGCCAACTTAGCCACAACTAAAACACTTAAGTAGGAGCGTGCCTATGTACTTTCTTGATCCTCTCTTCAAATTCCTCACAAAAATGGCCTCTAATTTTTCATCATCTATCTCTATATCAGAATCATTTGTGTTCTTCTTCACTTGTGAATATTTATTTGATTTGAAAGATGCCTCATTCTTTACTGATTTTGAGTCACTGATTCTCATTTCATATGTAATCAATATTCCATGAAGCTCATCCATTTTCAAGGTAGATAAATCTTAGATTCCTCTACTATTGATGCTTTGGAATCAAATTAGGAAAAAATTTAGTAGAGAATTTTTGTAAAATCGTGAATATTAGGGATTTTGGAAATTGGAAATGGAAAATTTTTAGTAGTTGGCTACCGCCGAGTTTGCCAAAAATTTCAGCCAAGTCATTTGTAGGGGTCAATTCACCTACTATTTATATGTAAACAATAAATCATACATGTATTCGCTGAGGTATAATACATAGCTTGGGGGGTTCTAGGGGGTACCTCTTTAATAATGACTTCCAATAAAGAGTGACTATCTGTCTAACTTAGGTTGGACAAAAAACCATTGTTTGTCGTCCAACCTAGCCGTCCAACCTAGGTTAGACAGCTGAGATGGATAATAGATAATGTACAGCTTGTCCAACCCAAGTTGGAGGGTTGGGTTAGACAGATGGGTTGGATGACTGGGTTAGACGGATGGATTAGATGGCTAGGTTGGATGACTAGGATAGATGGTTGGGTTAGATAGATGGATTGGATGGATGGGTTGGATGGTTGGGTTTGACGGTTCAATGGATGGATGGGTTGGATGGATAGGTTGGACGGGTGGGTTAGATGGATGGGTTGGATGACTAGGTTGGATGGTGGGTTGGATGGATGGGTTTGATGGTTGGGTTAGAAATATGGGTAGGATGGATGGGTTGGATGGTCAAGTTAGACAGATGAGTTGGAAAGATGGGTTGGATAGATGGGTTAGACAGATGGGTTGGATGGATGGGTTGGACGACTAGGTTGGATGGATGGGTTGGACGGATGTGTTGGATGAATGGGTTGGATGGCTAGGTTGGATGACAGACCATGGAAGACCATCTAACCTAGGTGGGAAGGTTTTCCATCATCTGTCATATAACTTGGAGTAGATGGCGTCCAACCTAGGTTGTATAAAATATGTTGTACGGTCGTCCCACCTAGTTGGCTTTTCCATAAAATGGTTTTTCAAAAATTTTCCATTGATGCAAAAGTCAATTTTAGAGATTCGCCACCAATTCTAATCTAATTTTTGGAGGGGGATATTTAAATGAACCCTACACCAAATTTTGAGGAAAATGATCTTATCACTTTCAAAGACAACCAAAATCTCTTCTATCTTCTCTCCTAAGCCTCTGATAAGATTTATGATTTCATCCATTCTCTATAAATATGAAGAAACATTCTCACCTTCCTTAATATTTATGCTTTCAAATTGTGCTCTATAATTCTAGAGTTTGGCTAACTTTACCTTGTTATCTCCTTCATAGATTGTATTTTGATTGTCCCACATTTATTTAGTTGTAGTGCATTGTATAAACTTTATGAATTCAGCCTCAGTCAACCCATAAAGAGTTGCATTCATGGATTTAGATTTGTTTTCACTTTCTCTCTTCTCAACTACATCTATAGGGGGTGTTGTTGGACTAGTGTAGCCACCATCAAATGACTACCATATGTCAAATCCCAGTGACATTAGATAGGTTTTCATTCTGACACTCTAGAAGGCATAGTTTGATCCATTGAAAAAGGGTTCTTTGGAATTATAAAAACCACTAATTGATTGATTGCTTGCCATGGTTGAATTATCCAAATCTCCCTTGAGATGTTAAACTCACTACAATAGGGCCTGATATGATACCAATTATTATAAATTGGAACATTGAGACGGGGGTGAATAAGTGTTCAATTCAACCTTAAATCAAACCAAACAAATTGATCACTTAATTATAATTGTATATCAAAAGAGTAATAGAAAAAAAAAACACACACACACACACATAGGAGACAAGTATTTTAAAGTGGGAAACCTAATTTGGGAGAAAATCCACTGAACCACAACACTATAGGCCAAGAGGTTATAAAATATGTTGAGCTATAACTCAAATACAAAAGCTACAAATTCAAGTCAAGCAAAAACTTGACAATATGTGAGCTACAACTTGCTAGAAAAAACCCACTTCCTAATTTGAATGAGATTCAACTTACTAGATACATAAATATCTAACCACACTTGAAATTTGATGCTTTGAGAACACCGATTGTGATCCTATATTAGCAAACTATTATGCGAGAATTCACCTTTTTTTTCACCTGTTGTCTTTCCAATTAATGACTTCTCGTATTCACCTTGAATTGTTTGTTTGAGAGAAATTTGATCCTCAAGTTTTAAAAAAACACATCCTCAAATCGGTCACTCTTTCACCCTTATATTACTGATTTGTTTTAGTTTTCACAATTTCATTATTTCAATTATCCTTTAATGTCTTTATCTTTCTTGTTTCTTTGATTCTAGTATGGTTAGTAGCTTCAAGTTCATTGTCTTATATTGAATGCATTATTTCAGAAATGATATTGTCATGCACCGATAACAATGTTTAGGGAATTTTAAAATCTTCTACTCACTATCTTACTTTGACTTGTATTATTTTGGGACTATTTCTGTCTTCCTTTTACCACACCTTTTTTCAAAAGCGTATACTTCTTGAATGTGTCTCTATCTTAGTTTTACATTTCTCTATTTACTCTTCTTCTCATCAACTGAAATAACTTTCAATCTCCTTGTTTTGGATTCTATATCTCTATTTATTCACAAGTGATGATCTTCTTGAATATTCCACTATTATGTTCTTTTTCCTTGTTTAGAACGTCTTTCCAAAATCACATGCTATATTTTATCTCATATTTTAAAAAATATCCCACTTCACAATTTTGTTACCTTCTTTTCTTTGTTTCAACTTTTCATTCACTTACAACTCATTCAAAAACACGAGACATCCTCTCAATGTTTTGAGTTTGAAATCTTTGTCTTATTGTCTTTAGTTTTCATATACCTTGGCTCTTCACCTTCTTCATGTTTTATTAATAAGAGTGGATCTTCATGTTCTCCATTCAATTTTTTGCAATGTTCAAAGGATGGTTGAGCTTATTGTAAGCTCAAAAAATTTCATGAGTTTCATCATATTCAGGAGAAGAGAGTTTAATGCACTTTGAACAACATATTCACTAAACTGTCTCTTGAGATTCAACACTTCCCTGTCTTTAAAACTTATCCCTTAATTGGAGCTAATTGGGCTTCCAAAACATTCTCATAAGGTTATTAATGTTTCACAGGGGTCGATACATTCAAATCCTTCGAATGACATGATTTGAGAAACATTTTTGAGAAAGATCACAAGAATGTGTCAAATTGTGACATCTTCCTCAAGGCTAAATGCCCACCCACGGGAAACTAAATATTATATCATGCATAAAGGATGATAAAATGAGATTTATAAAACCTTTATAGCATGATAAATGCATTTTATTAGGTTTAAAAACTTACACATGAAGAGAATTTAGCAAATTCAAATTCAAAACCCTCACAAACCGTGAAAACATGAGTTTTTACAATACATTCCCCTCAATATCTTTACACACTCCATTAAATCACTTGAAACATTTTTAAAACCTATCGTAATAGTCGAGCAAGATCTCATCTAAATTTTATGAATTTTGATAGGTTATTTTTTAAGAATCGAACAAAACACTCTTGAAACCCTATGGACAAAGTTGGAGAGCTTGAGAGTACAAAAATAATGAATTCTCTTTCAATTTTTAATGAAATTCAAAAATTATTTCTTTTGGAGGTTAAGGTAAGAGTCCTTCATGTTTACCAAATTTTTGGAAGATTGAAAAATTCTTAAACACTTCTATACCAACTAAAAACAGTGTACAACTGGTAAAGTACAAGACATCTTATTTTGAGGAACATTTCAAATTAGTTTTTCAACTTTTAAGACTTATAGATGACTTTTAAGTACGAAACACCTTCTATGGGTGTTTTAGACCACATGAGATCACTCATGCAACACTGAAACAACACCTATCACTGATTTTACATGCTTGTGCAATGAATTTACCTCCAAGAACCTTGTCAACAAGAAAGAAGATCAACAAATTCATCATTTTCCCCAAAATATCCATACCTGTGATGTGAAAGGTTTCTCTAGCCTCTGTATATGAGGTCGGTGATGATTAAGAACAATAATTTGAAGAAAAATTCCTTAGGGTAGTGACTCTATGAAGGATTGAGACAAGGTTTCTTGACTCATTCTCCATGAAAACATAAAGAGATGATTCCACAAATTGAATTTCACCTAGTAACCATCTCAACTAATCAAACACCTTGAAAATGAATTGTGAAGAGGGTTTTGGCCCTTGTTGAAAATATTTAACCAATGTTATGGTCTTGTACAAGACTATACAATTCAAACTTGACAAAGTAAAGTTGACATTCGAGGACCATTGAAGGATTTACCTAAGAAACTCACCTCGACACCTTCTGTTTTTCCTCATCAAGGAATGAAGGGATTCTTAGAGTTTTCTAATAACTATAAGCACTCAAAATATTTATTAAAGATCAAAACAACTCAACTTAGTCTTGATATATCAAGACACATGCCAGGAAAGAGAAGAATCCTATTAGAGAAATTCTCATAACCTTTTAAAATCTTAACCAAATTGCTTCAAAAAATTTACATCATCTCAGGCTTGGAGTTATCTTTAAAACTTTATTCTTTTATTTATCCTAAGAAGCCCTCATATTTTTCCGGAGTGTTAAGAAGCCAAACAACTCAAACATAATTTCTCAAGGAACCGGTTTTGGAAGAATTAGCATAACTTTCACATACCTCTTTGAACTTAATGAAATTTTTAGCATGAAGGATCATAACTCATCCATATACATGTTACATGAGATAATAATCCTTAAAAAAACATGAACACTTCCATACTATCTCACATTCCTTAGCTTATACTACCACTCCTCAAGGAAACTTTTGAGTAATATTTAATTTTGTCTCTAGGAGATAAACTAAGCCTCTCTCGAAGTAAAAACATGCCCTAAAAAAATTAATATCCATCTCCCATGATCCTATAGCATTTTTATGATAGGTACTAACTTTTTACACCTTATTAGGCTCTTGAAACAAGTCACCTTCAATTGAAACTTCCACCAACTGACATGAAGTCACTGTAGAATCTCTTGACTATGTTGATGACACCAAAACAGACCTATATGACCTCCTTATCTGTCATTAATGCCATGTGAAAGTGATGAAAATGACCACAATGTGACAAGGTTCAACAAATAATAATGGATGCATCCTTCAAAACACCAATAGGTGTAGTCCTTGTTTTTTTTGCCATATACAGTACATTTGGGGATGTCTGGAATGTAGGTCTACCCATATGATTCCATGCATCCAGAGTTATCAAATGCACTTCACCGCTTGTATCAATTAAATTTTTTCTTACTAACCACCCATCAATTCCTACATCTAGTGTGATATCCTTGTCAAAGTCATGATTTTGAGGTGGTAGATTAACATGAAGTATCTACCTCTTGTGTTTAGCTAAACCGTGTGGCACCTTATTATGTAGCCAATCCTCTAGTAGTTGGATGATATTTTACTAGTGTAACAAATTACATACTTCCTTCAAATCATCCACATCCTTCGTGGGAGAAAAATATTCTTCACACATTCTCTTTCTTGCTCTTATTATTTTAAACACTATATTTCACCCTACAGATCTCTGATGAATCCCTTAGTATCTTAGTATAATTCCTTCCGATGTGAAGCATCTGGATACTTAGCATGTATTACTTCCTTCCTTGTGATGAGTGTTATGGCATTTAGAGGCTCTTACATGCGTGTTTCCTTGGCACATGTTGTAACTAGAATGGGTTGTAATTTTGGATTAGGCATCTTCTTAGGCATCCATTAATCAACATTCACACATTACACCTTGATCATCCATGTGCCCTTTTCCTTCTTCTTATTTTTAATCATGTGATTGTTATCTACATCTTTCCCCTGAAAAAATCGATCAAACATGACCCTGTGAAAGAATAAATTCAAAGGATGGCTCTGTCGTATGAGCCCACATTTCAAATATGAAAAACAGATTACAGGAAGGCTCTATAATGTAGTAGAAGGGTCGGGGAAGAGAAAATAGTGTCAGGGAAACCAGAGGATCAAAGGAGAAGAATGGAGAAAGGCTCAAAGTCTTTTGGGCTTTACAAATGATTCATAAAGAGCTAAAATTGATTAAGCATGGAAGAATCAACGGAAACTTCCACATGCCTCATCGGCACTTCTCCAAAGGTTAAACCCAAAAATTAGTTACCAAACATGCAAACATTTTCAATGTGTCCCAATCCCGAAAAGGGATAGAGTCAGCCATTGAAAATTCCAAATAAGCACAAGGCTTCCATGTGTTAGCTCGGTGAAATTTCAAAATGGGAGCCCAAGGCTGAGACTCAAATTAGCGTCAACCCTCCATGTGGCCAGGGTTCAATAGAAGTAAAAATGAAAGTAGGCCCAAATCAACTAAGTATAAAAGTATCAGCAGAAGGTGCCAAGTGTCTCAACGACGCAAATTCAAAGGGTGCATCCCAAAGTGGAGACTCAAATGAGCACAAGGCTTCCATGTGTCATCCCGATGTATCTTCAAAGGTGAATCTAAAAGTGGGTCTCTCATATAAGTGCCAAGCCTCCACATGTCCTAGGTCATATATATAGCCCTACCAAACAAAGGACTTAGTCAAATAGATAAAGGGAAAGAGAAAAGTTGTGGAAGGAGCCACGTGTCAACCCAACGCAACTTCAAAAGAAAAATCCAAAAGTAGTTCCCAAACGAGTGCTAGCCCTCCATGTGGCCATATTCCAAGTCAAAGTGGGATGACAGTCGCCGGAGCTAAATTTAACTTTTGGCTTCATTTCCAAAAGGCATAAAGTATAAAAATGAGCCGCACCTCTGCTGATGCCCAAGGAACCACGTGTTAGGCCTAAATTACATGCAGGTGGTGGGCCTTGGGGTGATTTTTTTCCTAAATAGAAAATGTAGACCGGTGGGCCCAATGATGGTTTTTTGACAAAATTGAATTGTGGGGGTGCGGGGTAATTTTTGCATTTTTTTATTTTTTTGTCCAAAAGGCACAAAGTGAATTTCAAGCCCACGGACCCATTTTGCTAACTGTTTTTCACCATTTTTGTATGGACCCGACCGAAACATTGAAATGGACATATCTTTTGACCCAGTTCTGAAATTCAAAAAGTTTGGCACCATTGGAAAGGTCTCGACCTCCTCTACACCATGGAAACCTAAAATTTTAATGTTGGTGAGGTTAGGTGGGTGAAAAAGGGAAACATATTCATTCCATTAATATGCAATCTGATTTCTCTAACAACTAGATCAAATTGGATTTGATCCATCATTCTTCCTTCTTCAACACGCCGAGCAGACATGGAGTGGCAGAATCGATAGATTATGGGTGGATTTGTAGGAGCATTAATGGCTGGTAGTTAAGTCCCAAATCAAGTTTCCCACCTATTTTCTTCCTCTCTCTTTGGTGTATCTATAAAAGAAGAAGTTTAGCTCTTTGTAAAGGGTTGGAAATTTTATGTTTTGCACTCTCCCTTCTTCCCTTGTCTATAAGAAAATTTGTGGAGTTTCCAAACCTCCCATTCAAGTTGTAATGTAATATTTTTCCTCTTGGCCACTGTAATGCATTGTATCAACTTTTGGAGCAATAATATATGTCTGTGGATGATTCTCAACCCTCTCATGTGTTTATTGTTACCTTCTAATATCTCATTGTAGTTTGGTTATCTATGCATGGCATTTGCATTGCATTTCTATGGTCTGTGTTAGCTTACAAAATGAGTGTTTAACATTCCTTTGGTGCATCACCTCGTTAGATTAGATTTATTTTCTCGTATCTTCTCAAATTTGTCTCCTTGGTAAGATAGATTAGGATTTAGAGTAGATCCTCTACAATTTACTTGTGTGCACCTAAACACAAGAATAGGAGCTTGCCTTAATCTAGAGAGCACTCTCAACTCACAAGGTCTCATACTTTGAGAGATGCTCCATGTTGTGCAATCACACTGAGAATCTCAACTCATCTAGTTGTAGGCACTTAGTGGTGCTATGATTATGCACTAACTATTTTGGCACACCCGATGGGAGAAAGAGGTCTCCATCTTTATTGCAGCAAGATTTATGTGTACTTGCTATGAGTTTTTAGCTTTTAGGAAGATCTTAAATTACATATCTAGCGACTCCAAAGAGACAGTATCCACTGGTTTCAGTAGTCCAAGTTTTTCAAGTTCATGAGAAGGATACAAACAAGGTTAAGAACTAGAGAGGAGGGATTTTTTGTCTACCTACACTTGTCCCTAGATAGAGGGAGAAGGGGGAGAAGATACCCAGAGGTCTCCATCTCCACCAAATAGAACCTTGTCAAAACCTCCTCCTGGTAGTCCATTCATTCAATCAACAAGGTTTCTTAGGCCAATCAGAATGGCATAACCACCCAACCCCTATGTCGACTTCACTGGTAGCAGCCCACTCACTCTCAATGCACAAAATCCATTCCCAGTGGAAGCATTAAAGAGTATTCCCTATTTCACTAGATAGAACTAGACTTCTCCTAGTGACCACATTCAAGACATTGCAAATGTTTGCGCAATCCATGAGATCACTGATATGGACATTGCAGTCAAATTTATAGCTTCTTCACTCAAGGGTAAAGCTTCAAAATGGTTCAGGAGTCTAGCAGCAAGCTCTATTCAGAGTTGGGACCATATGTGCAGAGCTCTTTACAATTAATTTGGAGATAAGGAAGATAATCTATCCTTGTTGGAATAATTAACAACCATCAAGAGAGCTCCTAATGAGTAGTTGAACAATTTCAACCTTAGATTTTAAGGGAAATAGAATAGGATTCCATAGGCCATGAGGCCCACTGATGAAGGTGCTTTCTTATACTTTATTAGAGCTTTAAATTATGATATTTCCCTAATGATTCAATCCATTGGAGGTGAAACCTTACCTGCAGCCTATAACATTTCCATTAGAGCTGAAAAATTTCTAATTCAGGCTAGTAAACTTGCGCCTAGGCCACCCATGCCTCTATATCTAGAACTAGGATCTCCAAGCACTAGTCAAACACCCACATTAGCTCCCATCCCTACTCCAAGGAATCAAAGTTCAGATGAAGCCTCCACCTCATCCTCTAGCACTTCAAAATAGCTAAAAGAAGTTATGAAATAGTTGTAGAACCTAGGGAATGAGTTAGTGACTATCAAAAGGTATCAAGCTCATATTTCTAGGCCATATTAGCCTCAAACTCAATATCAGGCTAGACCCCATATTAGCAAAATAGACAACCAGCTCAGTGTAAATCAAAACCAAAACCAAGGACAACCTCAAGCTGCTAGGCCTTTCGACCATATGATCCAAACACAACTTCAACATCTAGGGCCTTGGTTCCAACACAAAACAACATGGCACAAGAATATGATTGGTGTTTCCCATGCAATCAGTCCCATAACCAATGGTGTGTCCTCAACCTGGCCTTGATGGTGCACTCAACTTGGCCTTGATGGTACAAAACATTAGTGTGTCCTAAGAGCCCAATCAAGAGTAAAATCAGTAGTAAGGAGCTCAACAGAGGCACCTCCAAGTGAGACTATACTTTTCAATTGGCAGGTTGAAGACTTCTATGGAATTAACCAAGTCCCTTCTCAAATTGTAGCTGCCAATATATGATCCAAGAAGAGGAATATTGGAGGGGGAAAATCATCAAACTCAGGTAATCCTCAACCCTATATTATTCCACAAGGTATTGGCACTCAAAGTGCAACTCCTAATATGCAAAATCAGCCCAAGCCACCTTCCAGACCCATTCAGGCACTGATTGTAACAACCCATGTACAAGAGAAGAATGTGCCAAGAAAGGGGAAAAAAATTATAGCTCATCCCCATTTGACGTCATTGAATAAATGAAGAAAAAAAATGTGAATATTTCAATGTGGGAGTAATTAGCTATCCTAGGATAGAGAGACTGTTGAGGGTCGCTATAGCCAATTCGTCAACCTTAATTCAATCCCCCAATCAATAAGAGAAAGTGCTTACCAATGCGGCTTGGCTTGAGGGAAACCATGGAGGAAAAAAAGCTAATAATTTGAAGGATCCTCCATTCTATGTTTCATTGATCATTGGAGACAAGATAGTACATAATTACATGATTGACTCGGGAGCTAGTAGCTCTGTAATGCCAAAACAAATAGCCAATTAGTTGGGTCTTCAATACAAAGTCATCTCCAAGGGTGTAGTGCAGTTGGATGGGACAGAGGTAACAACGGTTGGAGTCATCAAGGATTCAACCCTCACATTGCACTCATCCCCCAATGTGAATATATTGCAAAACGTATCAGTCATAGACTTGCCGCCACATTTTGCATTGTGTTTGTCAAAAGACTTCACTACTAAGATTGGAGGATATTTATCTGCTGATTGGTCTCACATGCTTTTTAGAACAAGGTATGGAGATAAGGCCATGATCAAATCTGAGCCCATTGTGGATTACCATATTGAGCCTTATGTACCTAACCTAATCAATGCCAACTATACAACCTTTGATCATGATGACTTCCTAAGCACTTGTGAGGAAGATACCAAGGTTGGTTGTATTCTAGACTTGAATCTCGATGAGTGGGAAAATAAGAGGCATGCTTTTGACCCCTATAAAGAGATGGAGGAATCTGAGCTAGGAGTCTACTGTCTACATGAGGAGGATCATCCTCTTCCCGACATCATTAAGCCGGACCACAAGGATGATAATGAGGTATAACAGGTTATTATTTGATGGCTCAAGAAGTATAAAAGGATCCAGAGGTGGATCTATGCTTATTTCGCCTCAAGGTATGAAATTTTACTCAGCCTTTCATTTCTGATTTTCTTTCTCAAACAACACAATAGAGTATGAATCTTTTATCCATGGATTACATTGGGAAAGAAAGAGAGGGATTAGAAACTTGCAAGTGTTTGGCGATAGTGAGGTAGTTACAAATCAAGTCCAAGGACATACATCTGCCAAGAATGAGTTATTAAAGAACTAAAAGAACCAGGTATGTGACCTGTATGTACCCAAAATTATAGATTATTGTGCCATCGAAATGATGTTACACATGCCCCAATGATGATACAGGTCTCCTTGTAAGGTGTCTGAAATCTAGAAAGGCTCGCCAAGTATATGCTTGTATCTCGCATGCCCCGCTTACCCTCCACATGATTTGTTTTTCCCTTTGCCCCTATTTTCTTGCATTTTAGGCTTCAGTGATGAAACTACCACCCTACCTAGGTGGTGGTCCCGTGACCGCCACCTAGGATAGGGCGGCGGTCGTGTAACCGCCACCCTGCACAGGGAAGTGATTTTGTTCGCATTTTCCAGATTCTTCCGACGATTGTGTCAAACGTAAATCTTCAAATTTACACGCTTTCTTCAACCACTTTGGCTTGCATTAATGTTTTTGGTTCCTTGGTAATAGTGTTTTTCCTTTGTTTATAGTAAAAGAGTTCAAATAGGAGTTACCCTCTGGTAAATGCATTGGTTATAAATAGCCAGCTTGTTTTCAAGCAAATGGCCCTTCATCTTCTCAATTCTATTGTTCAGTATTTGATTTTCTAGCCTATATTTCTACTAGATTCATGTTTTACATCAATTATTAGTTTTCCTTTGTTGCTTAGAAGTCATTCAATCTTCCCATTTCGGTCTTGTTCCATTTCTACTCCACACAATTAGTTTGGCATAGAATAGCTTCATTTCTAGACTAGAATCCATTAAAGTTCTGAGTTTTGTTTTTTCAAAAGGATAGATTATAAAACTCTTAGTACACTTGTGTTGTGTTCCCACAATAAATCCTGATAGGAATTACATAGTCAAACTCTGTTCACTTGCGCTATCCCTCTCCTACTCGCACTGTATTCGGTCTATATCCAAAGCTGTCATTATTCGAATACCATCTTTTGTTGATACTATCATATACACACTTTTCTGGATTCACAAGGACACAAAGGAATGATGAGATCACACTGAGGGGATGACATCACACACAACTAGATTTACCACTATTCTATAAACACCAAGTTTGAGCTATCAGAGCTCTAGTTACAACATATCAAATAGAGTAGTGAATTATTTTATTTCAGTCAAAAGTTTGCTCTTGATATCACTAGGGAAGCTGTGGGGATTGATAGTTTCTAAGAAACTATGATTCATTCCTCACTTTTGAGGTAGGATCGAGAGTCTTTCAAATTCAAAATAAATAGTTGCTTAGATACTTAGGATAAAATCACAACTGCACAAGAAAATAGCCATACCAAGCTACTTTGCTTATTTTTATTCTGTTACTAGATTAGTTATCCATTTTATAAATATACTAGAGTAGCTGCTCTTTAATTTTGTTGAAATACGTCATTAAAAATACAAAAATAGAAGGATGATTACATAGTGTAAATACATCTTTAGTAATCAATTTATTAATTTCAGTTAAAAGTTGAATCATTTTGTATGACAATCACAGGACCTAGAGAGCCTAGAGAATATATATTTGAACCAATAGTACCTCAGTCGAATCTACCCATGACATTAGCCGATATAGATCAAGACCTTAGGATACAGGTCTTGTGAGTAACATCAAACCTACAAGCAATTAGTGAATAATTGAGAGGATTAAATATCAAAGATGACAAAACTTATAACTTTTGGTCAAATCATCCTAACTATAGACTACCTTGATAAAATATCAGAATGACTGCACAAGGATTCGAAAGAGAGGAAGTATTTGGTTGCGATCCTTTAGTTCCACATGCTGATACAGGAGACCTCCTCATTGACATAGATACTAGCTTATGGATTCAAGTTGCCAGAACACCTGTAAGGTATTCCCAGAAAATCATACAACTTCTAGTTCTAAACATAGAGGCTGAAAAGGCATATGATTACTGGATATTTGGAAGAAGTGATTGATTCTTCACATGACCATAATAGGTCCAAAATAACCACGCACTCACGGTTATGATCCCTAAGTCCCACAACCCAACGTGCCTACAAATCAATTAAGTTTTGACACCAGCTTGTGAATTTTGGTATTTAGATCCTCACCACTCCTGCCAGATATCATCACACAATTTTCCGTATTAAATATAGAAGCCAATAAATCTAATATTTTTTGGGCTAGACTAGAAAACCACCCATAGTTCACTACAAAACCACTAAACCTCCTATCACCATTTTCATGACCTTGTCTGGAGATATATACGAAGCTCCCACAGGTCACTTCCCACGTATCCAACAACCAAGAAAAAAGATCTTGGCAGAGCTTGACATTGATTAGACCCTCTAAACAACCATTATATCCAAACGAACCATTACATCAATTTAGGTTAGAAGGGCCTTCTTCGCCTTAGATTTGCATATTCCCTTGTTGCGTATTGAGGATATAAGATTACCCGATTAGCTTATCTGTATCCATTCACAATCAAACATTCACCGGCTGTCTCAACATGAACTCGGGAGGTCAGGTATGAGGAAGAGGTACTTGTAGATTCCCATGCTCACCTGTCATTTTTCCATTGTATAAAATTGGTGAACCTGACGTGAACAAACTAATATTCCTCTTTCTATTATTTTTTCTTCCATCCACCTTCGCTCTTTCCCATTATTCTACGGGTATTCATATACCCCCCAAATATGTTGGGATACGATGTATATGGAAGACCTCTCTTAGGTCTTGAAGCAAGTTATAGCCAAACAAATAGGCAACCATCTCCCTCACTTTCTACATGGGCTAATAACTATTCAAGTAATTACTTGTCGTCACAAACTCCCCCTCAAAGACCTAGCTCAAGTTCTTCATTCTGAATTAAGGAGTTTGATCAACTTGCACAAACAATGCAGCCCAGAGCCCTCAGGCTCTAACAATATGAAGTTTACTAGAGAATCCACTTCATCTCCTCGGGTCTTATTCAAACCACATATCAGTAGACAATTAGACCCACTCCCCTTTTTGGATGAGGAGTACTTAGCATGCTTTAGTAAAAGTGAACAATGCTTCCAGAATATGTATCCACCTATAGGGAATTTACAAATATAGTCTGATACCCTATTCCAGGAAAACACCCCCATTCCTCCACCTATGGGAAATACCCTTAGTGAAGCTTGGTAGGGTAATAATCAATTCATAGTAGGGTATCATACCCCTTTACAACCTCAATCTATACAAAAAACAACCTTAAGGCAAAGCAATGCATCTTTTCCAATAGAGGTCAATTCAGCCTTAGTTGAAAAGGTTTGAGGGCTGGAACTTTCTCAAGAAAACCAAAACTCATACTTTGGGAAAGCAGGAATCCCCAACCCTCCACATCAACCCAGTCAGGTGGACCTCCTTACAGGAACATGCATGTTAGGCATGCCTCCTCAAAATCCTTATAGTTACCCATAGTAAACACCAACTAGGACCGCATTCTCAAACACTACTCTAGTTGAAAACATGACACCTCCCAGATTGGCACCAAACAACCCGTACTAGAACAATGTTCCTCCTTACTTAAACATTTATTCAAATTCACCACAAGGATACATGTTCTCTTCTCCCAGGATGTTCGTTCAACCACAGGGATTCCCTTATGTCCCTATAAATGCATATGCTATGCCATATCAACAACCCATTCCACCTCAACCCCCTCAGGAAGCCCCATCGATGGTCGAGGCCTACGCAGTAGGGAATTATTCCAAATATTTAAAATATTCTCTAGACTTCACCATATGAATTGTTATGCTTCCAAGACCTCTCCCTGATTTACCCAAATACAAAGGGGAAGGGGACCCAAATGCACACATTAAGGCCCATGCCACAACCATACGGGAATTACTCCTTTGGGACGAGGTTGTTGATAAAATATTCCCTAAGAACTTAGAAGGTATTGCCCTTGATTGGTGTTATAGAATTCCTGAAGCCTCGATACACTCATTTAAACAACTTGTGTCAGAATTCATCAAAGATTTTGTCATGAACAAATTGTTAAGAACAGAATCGGGAATTCTTGCATATTAAATAAGAACATAATGAATCCACTGTTCATTTTATTCAAAGGTGGCGTACGGTCCTCTATTCATCAGCAAGTGATCCAAACATGGATCAAATGGAACTATGTAATTTATTGCTTAATTCTCTCAATAGAGAGATAAAGGAAGAAGTTCAGAAGTTCCCACTAAGAACTTACGATGAAGTACTTGAGAGTGCTCTCCGAATCGACCAAGCAGTGATAGATAGTGGTCGTAAGACATATGGGACAAATGGGAAATTAACCAATCCCAATCAAAACACCACGGCCTATCCTAATACTGGGAACGATAATCAAGGACCTAAGATCCTTAACAAGAACCATGGAGTTACAACTGATGGAGTAACTGATCAAGTTAAAAGGGAAAACATTGTAAAAATTTTGCCACTGCTAATAATCGGTGAAATAACAATTTTACTCCAACAATCAATACAACAATCACATAAACAACAACAAAAACGATGCCGAAAAATCCAAACACAAAGTCTAAATCGAAACCTAGCTAGATATCAGAGTCAAAAACAAAGGCAAAAGCCTCAAAATTTTAACTCTAACAACCAGCAACCTTATCAAAATTTTGGGCCACAACAGGTTTTAAATCAATAACCTCAAAATTATAATCCCAATTTATATTGTGGCTTCCACAATATTCAAGGCCACGATACTAGGACTTGTCGTGAATACAATAAATTCATGCAGCATTTTCTAGAAGATCAAAAGAAACTCTTTATAGATATGTTTTTAGCAAATTCTGTAGTACCCACACCAAACACTTATGTAGGGGCAGTTTCCCCTCAAAATGCACCCCTCAAGATCTTTAATGATCCACTCCCAAACCATTCTAACAATAACAGGATAGATCCTAATGGAACAAACAAGGGTGTCATAATAGGAAACAATGATCATGAAGCTTCAACTTCATTAAATCCACTAGTCACACCCCAACTAGGAACTCAACCCCAAACCAAGATAGTTGGTTTGGTAGAGTTAGACACCGAGCTACCCATAGAAACCATAACAAGAACATGGGATTATTCTTCTCAACCTACTCCAAGTTATCCATTGGGACCAGACAATAGTCAAAAAATGTTGGTAAAACCCATAGGCACCTATGATTTAATTAACGATTTAACTAAAACCTTCTCTCACATCTCCTTTTTGGATTTGTTAAAGAACTCTCTCGCCCACAGATCTGCCCTCTTAGAAGCGTTAGGCCTTGGTCATTTAATCAACATCACTCCTCCTCCGAAACACATGTAAACCATGTATACTTTGACATTTATCCTTCGGGGCAGCCAGATAGGGATACAAAATTTATATTCGATATAAGAAAAATGCCAACAGATGCTGAAATTACACGAAGAGGCGACCCAACTTTACATTTACAAGTTTGGGTCTATAATAATTATGTTAAATGTGCAATGGTTGACGATGGGGAAGCAATTAATATATTCCCCTTCACTTTTCTTCAAAAGTTAGGATATGGAGAGACAAACTGTTCTACGATGTGAAATACACTAAGAGGTTATGATAGCCTCAAAGCCAATTCGATTGGAACCATAGTTTTACCAGTCACGTTAGGAACTAAGACAGTCCTCACCGAGTTTTATATTATAGATCAGGAAACCAATTATAATATGATCCTTGGTCAGCCATGGATACACCACATGAAGGCAATCCCTTCCACGCTATTCCAAGAAATAATATTTCTACACTTAGGGAAAATATTTGTGGCACAAGGTGACCCAAAACCCTTCAATATACACCTAGCTGATTTGAAGAAAAGACAAAACATTCACTCCTAGTTTGAACTCCCAAAAAATCAACTCATCAAACCAATTAATTTGAAACCAAAAGAAAATTTGATACTCACCACAGAGGTAGAAGTTACAAATCTAGCCGAGGACATTCCAGCACTCAAAAATGAGACCAATGTTATAAAAATGGTGTCACTAGGGACTACCGCAAAAATTGTCAAGTTGCTGGAGAAAGACTTACCTATTCTCCTACCATTTGATTCCATGGGTATGGGACACACCCTAGGAAGTATTTCACTTCCATCAGATGAAGTTTTTATGGTAAAGGTAACCGAAGCAAAAGAAATAGATACGACAGATATCCCAACATCCATTTTTCCAAACAAGTATTGGACTCTCCACTTCAATGGAGCTAGATGTCACTTTGGAGCTGGGGCGAGAGTGATATTTACTTCACCTGAGGGAAAGATCCTACTTTTCACCTTTAAATTAAACTTTGAATGTACAAATAACAGGGTTGAGTACGAAGCTCTCCTCTTTGGCCTCATTCTAGCTAAAATAATGGGTGTCGACAACATTAGAGTGCTAGGAGACTCGCAATTGGTTACAAACCAAGTCTCTGAGGTATATGAAACTAGAGTTGAGCACTTACAACTCTATAAAATAGTAGTATTAGATCTAAGTAAGGGATTTAACTTCATATCAATTGAAGCAATCCCACAAAAGTAGAACCTTCTCGCAAACTTGATAGCAACCTTAGCTTCTTGTTTCACTCCAAACAATGAGTTAGAGGATAAAAATTTCATAGTATCACTTCGTACCGAACCATTAGTGCATAAAATACCAACAAACTCACTCCTGACTCATGGAGAAGCTGAGGATGATTTTTCTATCATGGATCACTTTGACGATGATAGAGTCACTCTCGAATATCTAAATACCTATGCAGAGATACACCTTGCTTACCGTATAGTTGATCTTTCCTTAATACCACATTCCTCTTCCTATTTTGGAAATCCCATGGTAGAGTCTCCTCCATAAAAGGATCTCGATATATATGAGATAGAAAATAGAGAAAGCTTGGAACTACCTCCAGCCTTACCTGAATTCGAAGAAGGTAACACTTCTTCAATAGAAGAAACCATTGAAATAAACATTGGAATGGAGGAAGAACCAAATATTTTGAAGTTAGGATCCTTGTTAACTCTGGAGGAGATAAAAATACACACCCAAATCCTCAAAGAACATCCAAAGGATTTTGCATTTAACTATAAAGAAATGACGGGAACTGCACCACAAGTCATAGTGCATAATCTTGTCACTAAACCAAATGCAAAGCCAATTAAATAGAAGTCAAGACCAATGAAGCCAAAAGTGGCTCTCATGGTAAAAGAAGAAGTAATAAAACTTTTCCAAGTGGGATTCATCAAGCCTATTGACTATTCAAAATGGGTATCTAATATCATCCCCATCCTCAAAAAGAATGGGAAGATACACATTTGCATGGATTTTCAGGATATTAACAAAGCTTGTCCCAAGGATGACTTCCCATTTCCATCCATCGACGTTATCGTTGATGCAACAACTAGATTTGAACTGTTGTCCCTCATGAATGGGTTCTCAAGGTATAATCAAATTAAACTATCTAAACAAGATCAAGCCAAAACTACATTCATAACTCCCTAGGGAAATTATTGCTACGCTGTCATGCCATTTGGTCTTAAGAATGCTGGCACTCATATTAGCGGGAAATTCCATATATATTCCATGATCTTATCCATAAAATTTTGAAATCATATGTGGATGACTTGTTGGCCAAGGCCAAGAAATGCTGTGATCATCCAGAAGTGCTCTGCATCATCCTCTCACGATTAATTAAATATGGTGTCACATTAAATCTAGAGAAGTGTATGTTTGGTGTGATAGGAGGCAAAATTCTGGGCTACATTATATCTTCACGAGGGATTGATGTTGATCCAGCCAAAATATGGGCTGTTATCAAAATGACCCCACCTTCGAATGAGTCTCGGAATCAGGTCATTTCTTAGGAAACTCGGTGTAATCCGAAGGTTCATCCCAGATTTAAGTTTTTCCATTCATCCAATCAACAATCTATTGAAGAAAGATTATAGCATTAATTGGACTAAAGAATGCAACGAGGCCTTCGAAGCAGTTAAACACTTCTTGTTTTCTCCACCCATGCTAATGCCTCCCAAACCAGACTTCCCTTTGATCCTATACTCACGAGCCACTCATGTCTCAGTAGCCTACATGTTGGCTCAAGAAGACAATGATAAATGAGAACGCACAGTCTTTTTCATTAGCTGAATGTTTCTTGATTATAAAACACGTTACACACAGGTAGAGAGAGAATGCCTTGCCATAGTCTTTACAAAAAAATGTTTAAGAAATTACATGTTAAATGAAGAAATGAGGGTCATTGTAAAAACAGATCATTTATGAACATTCCTTACATAAGGGTCTTTATCTAAAAATGCTGGATGTTTCATAACCTTAATGGGAAATTTTGAGTTGATATTCATAACCAAAAATCCGTTAAGGGACAAATCATTACAGATTAGCTAGCTGACAATCCACTAGATGGAGGTGATCTAGTAAATCTGGACTTTCCTGACGAGTGTATATACTTCATCGAAACCAGGCCTCCCATCTCTACATGTCCTTGGTATACTGATATCATCAATTTCATCATAGAGCACACATACCCAGAAGGTGCCATATCACAAAAAGAAGGCGGTTACGCATTATTACCGCTAAATATGTTGTATTAGAACATGTACTCTATTGTAAATCCTTCAACAACATGCTTCTAAGATGCATCAACACAGAAGAATCCAAGAAGATTCTTCATGAATCCCACAGTGGGATATGTGGAGGCCACTTCGGTGGTCACGCCATCGCTTGAAAAATACATCGGATGGGATATTTTTGGCCCACTCTCGAGCATGATGTAGTGGAATTTGTATGTAAGTGCTACAAATGTCAAGAATTCTCTCACGAGATTCACATGCCAGACAATCCCTGCAACCAATAGCGACCCCGTGGCCCTTCCCCATGTGGGATATGGACTTAATAGGGAAATTCTCTCCCTTATCAACCAATGTCCATAACTTTATAATTAAAGCCATGGAATATATTACCAAATGGGTAGAGGCCATACCTATCACCACTGTACCAGGTTTGGTAATTGCCAAATTCATTCTGAACCAAATTATCTGCAGGTATGGTGTCCCACAAGTCATTATCTCAGATAATGGCATGTCCTTTAAAAATGAAGAAGTCTGTGAGTTATGTAGCAAGTTCAAGATAAACCATCACATGGCCTCTCTTTACTACCCTCAAGCCAATGGGCAAGCCAAAGTGAAGAACAAAACGTTAAAATCTATTCTCCTAAAAATGGTCAAGGAGAACAAGCAAGATTGGCATTTAAAATTATATCTGGCCTTGTGGGCCCATCAAACCTCAATAAGAACACCAATAGGAGAAACCCCTTTCTCGCTGGTGTTCGGGGCAGAAGCAATTCTCCCACTTGAGGTTGAAATACATAGTCTCCACATCTCATTACAAGGGATTCTGGATGAACAATTATAGGGAGGCACGCCTCTCTCAACTAGAAATCCTTGACAAGGTCAGGCTAAATTCCAAACAAAGGCACAAAGCCTATGCCGACTGGATGTGCCAACAATACAACAAAAAAGTCTATGAGTGAGAAATATATAAAGGAGATCTAGTTCTAAGACTAGAAAACCGGATCGATAAGAAAACCGGCGAAGGAAGAAATTTCCAACCCAAATGGTTGGTCCCATACCGAGTCATGAAAGACTATGGAAATGGTGCATATCTCTTGTGCACACTAGAAGGTGAGGAATTCGGTGAAACTATCAATTCCTTACATCTTAAACAGGTTTTACGCATAAAACATTAGAATCACCACTTGTACATTATAGCTACCTACATTGCATTAGTCATTTACATGTTTCATTCTGTCCACTCATTTCATAAAAATGGTAGTCCATGAGCTTACTCTTAAGCAACCTGTTACAAATTTCAGAAAATATTGGCAAAAGCATTCAAATCACATCTCTCCAAACATCATCAACTATTTTCAAATCTTCTCATCAAGTTCGACAGACAAGCATTGATGAAAACCATACCAAGGCCTGCATACTTGGCTTTTCTCTTTCTTTCTACTAGGTGAAGTTTTCCTTGCCTATAGTCTGTTCTAAAAGCTTCTTCATGTCACATCTATCCCTCTTAAATATCTTTGAACCAAAGGATATCCCAAATTCATAGACCAGAAATGTCAAAATCAAATGAAACCAAAAGCACCAAGTGAACAAAATATTTTATTTTACACACTTCTTTGCCCCACCAACCTTCGGTGATAATCCAGCATCTCTTACTAGTGGTGCGAGGTTGGGAAAGGAAGGAAGTGCCCTTACTCGCTTATATCCTACCTTTGGTGACAAACCCGTGCTTCTTACTAATGGCATGAGGCAGGGTGTGGGGAGTCCAATCACACAAATTAACAAATCTTGGTATGCTAAAAACATAAATCAAATTCTATTAAGAGAAAAAAATATCCAAATTCCAAAGAGATCAAATCCTCAAAACCAGATTTTGTCAACCAGGTTGCCATTTATGAATCTAAGTTTAGATAAACTAGAAAGTAAGTGGCCTTCTAAGCCTGGTGGTAGTTCTGAGTAGGGTAGGTGTGTAGGTCTAAATTTGGTTTACATTCTTGGTTTATCTATCTCTCATTGTACCATTCGGTCAAACTCATACAACTTGTGCCCTTCCTAACTCTTGGTGTTGAGCTCTCACATCTTACTAGTTGCGTGGATTTGGGATTGGGACAAGTTCATCTCGTTATCACTATGCATTCATCACGTTTTGCCAATATAAGAAGAAATCGCAAACATTTCCCAAAGATTTCAAAATTTTAGTATTGCCATATGTTAGTATCATCTCATATCAAGATTACAAAAAAACATACAAAGTAAAACATTCTACTCAAATATTTGTTATCATTTGTCATCCATTGCATACATACTGAAAACATGAAAACAAGTATTCTAAAAACATCTAAGTACACATGTGGAAACGAGTCACAAAATTCTAGGCACCAAGAGTTTTGATCCAAAAAGATATAATATATATATATATATATATATATATATATATATATATATATATATCAAGTTTATATACAATGCCATCATGCACTAGGCATGGTCAAAATGCTCAAAATACCCAAAAACAAACAAATACACCATTTTAACTAAAAAATAAACCTACCCTATGGGTGATTCCCCTAGAGACATGTTTAAAACTAATATTTTCAAAAATGACCCCCCAAGACAAAGATTTAATCATTTCCACATTTTAGGTTTAAAAATAATAAATCGAGAAGAACTAACCTTAGACTTTGTGGGTTGATGTCCTACTCTCGAAGCATGATCGCTATCTCACCATGAACATTTTGACTATACTCTCATCAAAAACCATCATCGTGGGTCCCAGAGCTCAAAAACTATCAAATCAATCCACGCAAATGAATAGTAAAATGACTTCATTTTATATAAATAGCCCTCTTAATTTGATTTTGAATGTCTTTCACAGGGTCGGAGTGCCGACGGAGGTAATTTCTAAACCTCGCGTAGATGGTATGTCCTCTTTTCATATCAATTCATCCTTATTTCTCAATTTATTTTATCTATCTGCACTTGAGTCCCCTTTTTTCATTTTTGTCGGTAGCGGGATCTTGGATGGCAACTTTCCAGCACATGGGCGTGTCAGGTATAACTCCTAACTCCCCATTTCGAGACCGCCATACTCAGATCCACTGTTTTATGCATCTTCATGGCTAAGACACTTCTCCAAGGGGGAATATGTATGTACCCAAAATTTTAGGGTACTGCACCACCGAAATGATGTTACACATGCCCCAATGATGATACAGGTCTCCTTGCAAGGTGTTCAGAATCCAGAAAGGCTCACCAAGTATACGCTTGTATCCCGCATGCCTCGCTCAGCCTCCACGTGCTTTGTTTTTCCCTTTTCCCACCTTTTTTCTTGCATTTTAGGCTTCAGTGATGAAACCGCTGCCCTACCTGGGCATCGGTCCCATGACCGCCACCCAGACTGGTCCCATAACCGCCGCCCTGCATAGGGTGGCAGTTTTGTTTGCATTTTCAAGATTCTTCTAACGATCGCGTCAAACATAAATCTTCAAATTTACATTCTTTCTTCAACACTTTGGCTTGCATTAATGTTTTTGGTTCCCTGGTAATAGTGTTTTTCCTTTGTTATAGTAAAAGAGTTCAAATGGGAGTTACCCTCTGGTAAATGCATTGGTTATAAATAGCCTTGACTTGTTTTTAAGCAAATGGCCCCTCATCTTCTCAATTCTATTGTTCAGTCTTTCAGTTTCTTGCCTAGAGTTCTACTAGCTTCATGTTTTGCATTACTTATTAGTTTTCCTTTGTTACTTAAAAGTCATTCAATCTTCTCATTTCAGTCTTGTTCCATTGCTGCTCCACACAATCAGTTTAGCATTGAATAGCTTCATTTCTAGACTAGAATCCATTAAAGATGCAGGTTTGTTTTTGTCACAAGGATAGCTTATAAAACTCTCAGTATAATTGTGTTGTATTCCCACAATAAATCCTACTAGGAATTGCATAGTCAAGCTCTATTCACTTGCGCTATCCCTCTCCTACTCGCATTATATTCGGTCTATATCCAAAGCTGCCATTGTTCGAATACCATCTTCTGTTGATGCTATCATATACATGCTTTTCTGGATTCACAAGGACATGAAGGAATGATGAGATCACACTGAGGGGATGAAATCACACACAACTGGATTTACCACTATTTTGTAAACGCTAGGTTTGAGCTATCAAAATTCTAGTTACGACATATCAAATAGAGTAGTGAATTATTTTATTTCAGTCAAAATTTTGCTCTTGATATCACCAGAGAAGCTGTGGGGATTGATAGTTTATGAGAAACTATGATTCATTCTCACTTCGAGGTAGGATCCATAGTCTTTCAAATTCAAAATAAATAACTCGCTTAGATACTTAGGATAAATTCACAACTACACTTTGGCAAATAGCCATACCAGCTACTTTTCTTGTTTTTATTTTGTCACTAGATTAGTTGTCCATTTTATAAATATACTAGAGTAGCTACTCTTTAATTTCATTGAAATACGTCATTAAAAATACAAAAAATATAAGGATGCTTGCATAGTGTAAATACTTCTTTAGTAAGCAGTTTATTAATTTTAGTTAAAAGTTGAATCATTTTGTATGACAATCACAAGACCTAGAGAGCCTAGAGAATATATATTTGAACCAATAATGCCTCAACTAAATCTACCCATGACATTAGCTGATATAGATCAAGACCTTCAGATATAAGTCTTTCGAGAAACAAAAACCTACAAGTAATTAGTGAACAACTGAGAGCATTAAATATCGAAGACAATAAAGCTTACAATTTTTGGTCAAATCATCCTAACTATAGACTGCCTTGATAAAATATCTGAGTGACTGTACAAGGATTCAAAAGAGAGAAAGTATTTGGTTGCGATCCTTTAGTTCCATAGGCTGATGTAGGAGACTTCCTCATTGACATAGATACTAGCTTACACATTCAAGTTGCCAGAACACCTGTAAGGTATTCCTAGAAAATCATACAACTTCCGGTTCTAAACATAGAGGCTGAAAAAGAAAATGATTACTAGATAGTTAGAAGAAGGGATTGATTCTTCACATGACCATAACAGTCCATAATAACCATGCACTCACGGTTGTGATCCCCAAGTCCCACAACCCAACGGGCTTGCAAATCAATTAAGTAATGACACGGCTTACGAACACCGGTATTTAGATCCTCACCACTCCTACCAGATATCATCACACAATTTTCTATATTAAATGTAGAAGCCAATCAATCTAATATTTTTGGGCTAGACCAAAAAACCACCCATAGTTCACTACAAAACCACTAAATCTCCTATCACCATTTTCATGACCTTTTCGGAGATATATACGAAGCTCCCACGGTCACTTCCCACGTATCCAACAACCAAGAAAAAAGATCTTGGTAGAGCTAAAAATTGATTGGATCCTCTTAACAACCATTATATCCAAACAAACCATTACACCAATTTAGGTTAGAAGGGCCTTCTTGGCCTTAGATTCATATATTCCATTGTTACGTATTGAGGATATAAGATTACTCGATTAGCTTTTCGTATCCATTCACATTCGAATATTCATTTGTCTTGACACGACCTCGGGAGGTCGGGTATGAGGAAGAGGTACTTGTAGATTCCCATGCTCACTGTCACTTTTCCATTGTATAGGACCTCATCAAATATTTCAAGGAATTTGGCATCAATTCCATCCCAAGGAAGAAGAATGAAGTAATAGATGCATTAGAAGTGATTAGGGCAGCATTTGATGTTATAGAGAGTATCAAGAGTGATAAGTCTCAGCCCCTTATCAAAGTTGTTGTAAGACCAGTTGTCCTTGATAATAACACAAGCTAAAAGGTATTCGGGAATATCAAAAATTGTCAACTTTCTACAAGAAGAAGTGAGTTCTACCGAGAAACCAAGATAGATTGGAACAACGGTATGGTGACCAAGTGGTGCAACTAAAAACCAACAAACTACCAAAAGGTCTCGTAACTTTGGTGTTGATATTCAACCCAAACTATCAATTTCGAAAAGAGAAAGTAAATATTCAGGTAAAGGGTGAAGATTCTGAGCCCATTTCCATAGAAGAAGGCAAGATGTTGTAAATTGGCAAGATGAGTACCCAACAAGAAAAATATGAGCTCGTTCAACTTTTCCAAGAGTTCCCGGATGTATTTTCTGGATTTATAAAGATTTAAGAGTCTTCAACCTGAAGTTGGCACAACACACAATTGAGTTGGATCCATGATCAAAGCCTTTCACAAAGAAACAAAGGCCGGTAAAACATCACATAGAGCCTATCATGAGAAAAGAGTTGAATAATCTTATTGAGGCTAGCATCATCTTCCCTATCAAGAACTCAAGTTGGGTTGCAAAATTGGTGCCTGTAAGGAAAAGAAGTGGAGAGATCAGGCTATGTGTGGAATTCCATGATCTAAACAAAGAATCACTCAAAGATCGCTATCCACTTCCATCAATGGAACAAATCTTACAGGTTGTAGCTAGCTCTGAGAGGTTTTCACTACTAGATGGATACTTAGGCTATAACTAGATAATGGTGAAAGAGGAAGATCAATTCAAGACAACCTTCACCACCAAATGGGGTACATATGCTTATAAGAAGATACAATTTGGACCATCAAATGCCAGAGCAACATTTCAGCGAGCTATGGACATGGCATTCAAGGGTTTGATCAACAATATAGTTCTATTGTATTTGGATGATATCACCATTTTGTCGAAAAATGTTGTAGACCGTATTTTTCACCTCAGGAAGGTGTTTCAGAGGTATAGAAGGTTCGGGGTGTCTTTGAATCCAAAGAAATATCTATTTTTGGCACATGAGGGAAAATTGTTGGGCCACATTGTCTCAAGAGAAGGGTTAATAATTGATCCTGAAAGGTTTGAAGAAATCCAGACACTTCCATTGCCATAACACAAAAATTATCTCCAAAGTTTCTTGGGGAGAATAAAATTTGTTCGCAGGTTTGTGCCTAATTTTGCCACTCTTGTGAAGCCTTTAAAAATGATGTTAAAGAAGATTCTTGCATTTAAATGGAAAACAGATGGAAAATAAATTTTTGAGGCCATCAAGATCACAATATCATAGGCCCCAACTCTTATTAACCCGGAATTTTCAAAGGACTTCATGCTATATGCTTTTGGAGGGTTAGACACAATCTCAGCCATCTTGGTTCAACCTAACAAAGAATGTTCAGAACAGACCATAGCCTTCTTCAGTCAGAGTTTGGAATATTACGAGGTAAAGTATTCTTTCATTGAGAAGCATGTCCTTGTTGTCATTAGGAGCTTGAAGAATTTTAGACACTTAGTCTTTAACAATAAGATTGAATTTCTAGTGTCTCATGTTGGTGTCAAGGATTTTATTTTGAACAAGGACTTGATTGAGAAGAGATCCGATTGTATCACTTGTGTAATGGATTATGATATTGAGATCAAAGTGACCAAAGTGGTTCATGGCAAGGGTCTCTGTGAGAAGCTAGCTTCCAAGCAACAAGCTGGGTCAGTGGATGAAGAAGAGGTTATCCTATTACTACAGAATGATCAAGAACAACCAGCTAATGATGCACCTATTCCATGTTGGACCCAAGCCTTGGTGCATTATCTCTAAATAGGTTTTTTCCCTCCAAAATGGAACAAAGAAAAAGGAGATACTTCAGACTACAAGCCATCCCATATGTGCTTGTTGGTGCTATCTTGTTTAATAAATATATCAATAATGTTCTATTGAGGTGCATGGGGACAAGCAAAATTGAGAGGGTGTTGTATGAGTTCCATGATAGAGAAGTAGGAGGCCACTTTTCTCCTCTAGTAACAACTCTCAAGATTATGAAATCTAGTTATTATTGGCCTACGGTTTTCAGGGACTGCTACTCATGGATCAAGAATTGCAATAAGTGTGCATTCTTCATAGGGAAAGAGAAGCTAACAATTTTGCCCCTTCATCCAATTTCAGTGGATCAATCATTCATGCAATGGGGACTATACTTCATTGGAGTGATGGACCCAAACTCAAGCCAGGGCCACAAGTGGATACTTACGGCAACAGACTATTTCACCAAGTAGACTGAAGTAATGGCTCTTAAGGAAGAAAATGAATCCAACATCTTAGATTTCTATGAAGGAATAGTCACCAGGTTTGGAGTCCCTACCACCATTATATTAGATAATGCATTAGCATTCCTTAGTACAAGGATCACCAAATGGGCTATCAGGAATGGTGTATACCTTAGCACTTCATCAAACTATTACCCTCAAGGTAATGACCAAGAAGATTCCACAAATAAGAACCTATTAAGGATTATCAGAAGGACTCTTGATGAAAATAAGAGAACTTAGCATACAAAGCTCAAATCAGCTCTATTATCACATCCAAAATATCCACAAGCAGCTCCCCATATAAGCTTGTATATGGAAAAGAGGTAGTATTGCCCATATCATTGGAGTTGCCCACTCTAGAGCTCATGAAAAATTTGGAGCTGGATGAGTTTGAACCTATGGTAGTTAGGTACATAGAGCTGATAGAAGTAGGAGAGACAAGAGAGCATGCAATGTAGATCCTAGAGAAAGATCAAGCATTGATCAAGAAAAGTTTAAACAAGAGAGAAAAAACAAGGACCTTTCAAGAAGGGGACTTTGTTTTAAAGTGGGATGTGGATCAGGAAAAACCAGGAAATCATTCCAAATTTGGAGTGGCCCTTACATGATCACAAGGTTCAAAAGTAGTAATGCCTTCTAGCTGGCTAAATTGGATGGTGAAGAACTACAGATTCTAGTCAACGGGATCCATCTCAAACACTGCTACTGAAAAGGAAGGTTCCACCCTTGTAAATATTAGCATAAGATTTTAATTTCCCTAAGCGCATATGCACATTGTCTTGTTGTAGCTTAGGTTTTTCTTCCTTAAGTGCTCTGGCACAATTTTATTTTGTCGCTCTAGATTTTCTTTGTTATACAGTTTGATGTACCTCCAAGTGAATGCACTAGGCCCTCAACATTTGTAACAGGGAGACCCATAGTTTCCATAACATTTTATCACTTTAAAATAGAACAAATATAGAGATATTGAAATCGAGTCTCAAAGGGTCCATTTGCACAGAGCAGGATCAACATCATGCTAAAGCACCCTCGATTCCATGCCCAATGGATACAACAAGGAAATTTTTCTCTTCATCTAGCAGGAAGATGTCCCCGCAAGTCACCTAATTGTTATCTCAATTTTCCCCTGAAAAAATTGATAAAACATGACCATGTGCAAGAAGAAATTCAAGGGACAACTTTTTTGCATGAGCCCACATTTCAAATCTGACAAACAGGTTACAAACAGGCTCTATAATGGAGTAGCAGGGTCAGGGAAGAGAAAATAGTGTTAGGGAAACTAGAGGATCAAAGGAGAAGAACGGAGAAAGGCTCAAAGTCTTTTGGGCTTTATAAATGATTTAGAAAGAGCTAAAATTGACTAAGAATGGAAGAATTTGCGGAAGCTTCCACGTGCCTCATCAGCGCATCTCTAAAGGTTAAACCCAAAAAGTAATTCCCAAACAAGTGTGGAGTTTCCATGTGTCCTAATCCCAAAAAGGGATAGAGTCAGCCATTGAAAAGTCCAAATAAGTGCAAAGCTTCCATGTGTCACTTGATGCGGTTTCAAAATGGGAGCCCAAGGTAGAGACTCAAATTAGCATCATCCCTCCACATGGCTAGGGTTCAATAGAAGTAAAAATAAAGTGATCCCAAATCAACTAACTATAAAAGTATCAGCAGAAGATGCCAAGTGTCTCAATGACACAAATTCAAAGGGTGCATCCTAAAGTGGAGACTCAAATGAGCGCAAGGCTTCCACGTGTCATCCCGATGCATATTCAAAGGTAAATCTAAAAGTGGGTCTCTCAGATAAGTGTCGAGTCTCCACGTGTCCCGGGTTGGATATATAGCCCCACCAAACAAAGGACTTAGTCAAATAGATAAAGGAAAAGAGAAAAGCCGCGGAAGAAGCCACATGTCAGCCCAACACAACTTCAAAAGAAAAATCCAAAAGTAGTCCCCAAACGAGTCCTAGCCCTCCATGTGGCCATATTCAAAGTGAAAGCAGGATGGAGGGTTTTCGGAGGTAAATTTATTTTTTTGGCTTTGTTTCTAAAAGGCATAAAGTATAAAAATGAGCCGCACCTCCGTTGGTGCCCAAGGAGCCATGTGTCAAGCCTAAATTGCATGCGGGCTGGCGAGACTTAGAGTGATTTTTTGCCCAAATAGAAAATGTAGACTAGTGGGCTTAATGATGGTTTTTTGAAAAAATTGAATTGTGGGGTTGCGGGGTAATTTTTGCATTTTTGTATTTTTTTGTCCAAAAGGAAAAAAGTGAATTTCGGGCCCGCAGACCCATTCTGCTAACTAGTTTCTGCCATTTTTTATGGACCCGACCCAAACATTCAAATGAACATATATTTCGACCCAGTGCCCGAAATTCAACAAGTTTGTCACCATTGGAAAGGTCTCGACCTCGTCTACGCCATGGAAACCTGAAAAATTTAATGTTGGTGAGGTTAGGTGGGTGAAAAATTGGAAAATGTTTTCATACCATTAATATGTGATCCGATTGCTCCAACAACCAGATAAAATTGGATTTGATCTTGTTCTTCTTTCTTCAACACGCCGAGCGGACTGCGCAGTGGTAGACTCGAAAGATTGTGGGGGGATTTGTAGGAGCATTAATGGCAGGTAGCTAAGTCCCAAATCAAGTTTCCCACCTCTTTTCTTCCTCTCTCTTCATTGTATCTATAAAAGAAGAATTTTATCTCTTTGTAAAGGGTTGGATATTTTCTGTTTTGCACTCTCCCTTCTTCCCTTGTCTACGAGAAAAATTGTGTACTTTCCAAACCTCCCATTCAAGTTGTAATGCAAGATTTTTCCTTTTTTCCAATATAATGAATTGTATCGAATTTTGGAGAAATAATATATGTATGTGGATGATTCTTGACCCTCTCATGTGTTTATTGTTGCCTTCTGATCTCTCATTGCAGTTTGGTTATCTATGCATGGCGTTTGCATTGCATTTCTATGGTTTGTGTTAGCTTGCAAAATGATTGTTTAACATTCCTTTGGTCCACCACCTTGTTAGCTTAGATTTATTTTCTCACATCTTCTCAACGTTGTCTCCTTAGTAAGATAGAGTAGGATTTAGAGTAGATCCTCTCAAATTTACTTTTGTGCACTTAAACAGAGGAATAGGAACTAACCTTAATCGGAGAGCTCTCTCAACTCCCAAGGTCCCACACTTTGAGATATGCTCCATGTTGTGCAATCACACTGAGATTCTCAACTCATCTAGTTGTAGGCACTCAGGGGTGCTATGATTCTTCAGTAATAGTGCTCATATAGGTCTGGTAAATCATCTAACTTATGTTGCTTCCCACACCATGAGAAAACTATATTTTGGGGAAAATCATGATGGTAATGATCAGGGGACCCATAAGTGTAACATGTTCCTCGATCGAACCTACCTCTAACACCACCCCAACCTTGACCTCAATATCCTCCTCGGAAGCCTCCATTTCTATTATCTCCATTTTACACCCTTTGCTATGTTTTCCTTCGTACTCCTTTGATTCACTTTCCACACTAGTCTCACACACTCCTTTTTTAATGGATTCATGGATATGACCACTCATTCTATAAGCAATTGTGTGCTAGATATGGGAATGGAAAATCATACAATACATGGACACATTCTTCTGAATTACATGATGTGAGAGAAGAAATTTCGGAAAACCATGGTCCTTATGAAAAATTTCACAATATAGTAATAATGTGCTTATTGACTTACACGGGAAACTATCCTTGGTATGTCTCTCAACCTCTAAATCAATGCACCATATACCATTGCACATGTGCTAAGTTGGTAGAGAGATTCTCTAACTAATTTACCATGGGTGTAATTTTTTCCTCTAAGAATGGGCTCACTCCAATATCAACACTCCAAACTTCCTCATCACATAAATCTACTTCCAAGTCCTTGCATGGATCCATATATGTCTTATGAGAGAGTTTCCTTTAGAAGGGAGTTAGTAATCCTCCAAAAAAACATTGTGCATGATGAAAAGGATGAATATCATAAGACATTTTTGACAAAAAAGTATTAAACCATTTGTCATACTCTCTAACGCTTTCAGAAAAACCTTGCTTGATATCCTTGAGCATGTTGATGCTCTACTGCTCAAACTATGGAATGTGAAACTCAAAAAAATTTAGTGTGTAAAACATTGTATTCCACCACAGTTTGATGCAGATCATATTTTTGATACCAACTATGTGCGCGACCTTGAAGAATAGTGGAAAATGATCTCTCCTTCATATCTAAAGTTGTAATTTTTTTAGCATGCCATATCAATTCACACTTGTACACATAATTTACTGCATCTTCAATACCTCTATACCCTCGTAAGTGGAGTGAAATCATAAAATACACTTTAGGTTTTGTGTTTTGAGGATGATTTGGTGGTTGTTGTCTCTATCCACCGATCAAGAACCAAAACATCTTCCTTCGTGTGGTGGATGACCCGATCCTTCTAACCCTCCCACACCCCCCTCACAGGATGAGGTCAATTTTATGAAATGTCTTATGTCCTATTTGTAGTGATAAACTAGAGACCTAATGTTTGTGTGGTTTCATCTCCTATTTAATTACTCCCAATAGTCTATGCACCAACACTCTATCCCGATGTGAATGGAAATAACCTTGCAATAGAACTCCCAAACATTAGCATCTACTAAGTTTCCATGAGCACACAAATAACCTAATTCCCTTCGAATTTAAGACAAAATGATATCTATCCATATTTGCATGCTTACTTGTACTAGCCTACTTCTCAATAACTTCTTATAGATCTGGAACACCATGCATAAGGGCTAGGTGGCTAGGTGGGATCAGATGGGTACCCATAGTGATCATTCTTTCCTCTGACACACTCTCATCTAAAGCAGAAGTGGCTTCTCTAGTGCACTTTCCCAATGTTGGGAGGACCTAATGTTTCTGATCCTCATCTTCCATGAGAGCTTAAAAACCTTCACGAGAAATCATCCCCCTCAACTCCAATGAAACTACAATATCCTGCACACACACACATCATTTCCCTATCTTGCACTTCAATAAACTTGAGCCGCATTTCCTCTTTCTTTATTTTTCCACAAATTTTTCCATCCTTCTTCACACCTATTCTTTCCTCTGTGTGTGGTGGGGTTTTAGAAAGCCATTGGTAATATCTCCAAGTTCTGTTCTACCTTCAAGATCTTGATATTCAAAAGGATACTGTGCAAAAAAATCCTCCAAGATCATGTAAAACCTAAATTCATATTCCTATGGGAGTTAAAGGGATTGGTCTCGATATGGCAATTACCTTGAGCCAAATAGGTCTCATGAGGAGGAACCATAGGGATTATTTATAGGGAGGCCAAGGGTGAGGTCAACAAAGGTGTAGTAGAAACAAGAGTGAGTGTGGATGTTTGTTGTATGGGTTGCTTGAGATGGGGATATCATTAGAAGCAGTTGATTTCTCCATCCTCTTAGCTTAAGAGAGAGTAATAATGGACATGAAATAAAAATTAATAATCCTATGCAAACTATTAATGTAGCATGCAGGTCAAGCAAATTTTTTTTAGTTTATCTTGATTATTTATAGAATGTGAACAGGGAAGAGGATCAAAGGGAACCTATAGAAATGTCTGCTCTATGGATGGTTTCAGGTGTGTTTAAAGATGGAGTCCTCAATATACCTAAAGGTACGTGAGGTATGAATCTATGTTGAATATTGTTATGTGGCATAATATAGGGGCCTATCCTTGCACTTCATGCATCACAATGATAAGGGTGTTAGGCATTTAGCCAATATACCAATAGTCAAAAAATTTACTACATGACCAAAACACTGTGGCAACTTCCTTATTCGGTGATGAAATCCCAATTTATCCATCCAGGTAGAAATTTCTTAGATGTGTATATTGTGAGTGTGTTTTGGTTATGTGTACGAGAAAATGTGAACGCCAAGTGTTAATGCATAGTTGAGTTATGTGATCAAGTAAACATGATTTTTTTGTTTTAGATTCAAAACCAAATATGACGTTTGATGAAGATAAAACAAGAAAATGAAAGGGAAAATGTGGAAAGAAAAAAAAAAAAGAAAAAGAGGAATACCTGGAAATGATTTTCCTTTTTCTAAATTATATATGCATTGTTGAGAAAGCAAGCAAAATCACAAGCACACAAAGGAAGAACTCGACCTTCAGAGTTAGTTGAAATAGGAAAATAGAATATAGAATAAGAATTAAAAATGATTAAAGAATGTACCAAAGGAGTAGTTAGGTCCCACTTTGGATGCTAGAATGTTTGACAAGTTTTCCACTCATGTTCCAAGTTAATGAAATAACATGCTATAAAAAAATAAACTCCAAATATGGGAGGGTTGTAGTCTTTGTTTAACTAGAGGACTATGCGTTTGACACCTCATTCAACATGAATGAGTACTCACCCAAATAACGTGCAATGAATAGGTCCCTCATTTTTTTTTACTTGTCAAGATGTTATCATGCACATTCATGATGATATTTAACCCAGTACTCATTCAAAAATTCTAAAACATTACATACATTCACTTTGAAAACACATGTAATAAGGAAACATAATAGATTAGAAAATTACCAATATCAATTACACCATGAAATATCCATAATCAGAAATATCAATGATCATAATCCATCCACATTATTCCATTATATAAAAACTATTACATAAATGAATCTTAATACATAGCAAAATTTATACTAGAACGTTGAACCATGTGCACTGAGATAGTAAACCCTAGATCATAACTCTTCTGCAGAGCATATACTTTCGAGAACTCGACGTGGTCCCAAAACAATGGTATATATATATAGGAGTTGAGAATTTCCCTTCACCTCCCATGCACTCTCCTAATAATATGTGTGCCCATAAATAGACTACATGAATGCTTTAAAATAACTGATAATAGATTATCATATAAATAGAACTTGTTTTAAACCTATTAATAACATTGATGTGTGTGCTTGATTATATGTTTAGTCTCTAAAAATAGCCTTTACTTGGCTTCCAAGTCACCATGTTTTATCTCTTTGCTTGGTCGACACTTCATCTTGATTTTCTATTTTTAGCATGTATTCTGAAAATCAGCTAAGTCCTAAATAGTTTCATGTATATGTGTAGTCCCACATGCCACATTTCTCAACATTTACATGTGTACTCTAGGAAGATACCCATTCTTTCTCACATGCACAATTTTTTTCCTATTTGGTTACTTGTTCACTTTCTCATCTCAACAAGTGTTTAAGGACACCTCCAATGTTTGATAGTGATAGTGATGGAAGAGGAGCACACAAATTATTTCGCCATTGATATTAATTATCAACACAACACAACAAAGAGCTACAAAATATTAATAGATTTAGATAGTGGGTTTCTTGACTAGATCCAATTCGAGAAGTGATGAAATTCCTAGGAAGGATGTTATCCCACTTGTTTAGAATTTTTTTAAAATAAAATATATATAGCATACGTAAGATAAGTAGGATACAAATGCTCAGAAATATTATAAAACATAGATATGATAATTATAAATTGAAGTAGAGAATACAAATGAGACAGAGGTTGATGATGTCCAGAGGTAATTGACGGTGACCATAAAATAGAGAAAGCTAAAAGACCAAGAATAACAAATCTAGAATAGGCATTTAGATTCTCGAAGATGTCTGGGCTAGGTCTATGGACATAAGAAGCATAGAAAACATATATTATAGGTAGATGTGATTAGGTCAAGGGAGGTCAATAGCTATCGGAGAGGTATTCGATTTGTGACTATGATAGAAAAATGAGGTTTTGGTATGTCTATCAATAAGAACACAAAGATTCAAAGGATCTGGGTGTTGCGGGGACATAGAAATTGATAGCAGAAGGGACATGATGCAAGAAAATACTTGAGATAGATTAGGTCGATGGTGACTAGGGAAAAATCAATAGTGACCTGAGGCTAACTTGGGGCTTGGTGAAGGTTGATGGGTGGAAAACAAGTTGTGTGAAGAAAATAAGTTCGACTTAAGTGATTTCAAAAATATCAAAATGAGGAATGGACTTGAAAATGGATGATGAAGAAGTGCTAAAACCAAGATAGGTATTCCAAAAAAATCCAAGCTCCAAATATTCAAAAATGATATAAAAAGGCTCCAAAGTGGCTTCAAGAGGTTTATGGTAGCTCACAAGAAGGAAAGAAACATACAAAAATTTGCTAGAGGTTGGATCTCAAAAGTTTCATCATCCTAGGAAGGGGTGATGGTGTATATATATGATCACCGATGAGTGATAGGGTCTTTATCAATTGTAGGGAACCATTGATTTAGATTAGGTGGATGATGAAAAACTTAATAGATGAGGTTAAATTAGGGTTTGAAGTTAAATTTTCAAGTTGGGTTACATAGGGCTAGGAAATGGTGGTTGGATGGGGTGGAAGTGTATTTGATAAAGGTAAGGGTGGTTGGAAATATTAAATGAGGGTAGGTGGTGAGTCTAGGAAGGATAAGTGGGGGATTTTGGGATGTAACTAAAGTGATAAATATGCTTAGGGATGACTAATATGATTATGGGTAATGAGTGATAAGATATAATTAAGATAGGAAAATAGAAACTAAGGGAATAAATTTGATTTAGGAGGAAAATGGGATTTTAAATAGGGACATGGGTGTGAGTGTGCACAATGATGATGATGGGGTGAGTGAACATGAAATGGGGGGGCTATGAACTAATTTTTAGTGTCTACAATTACACCTGAAATCCCTAGTCTTATTGTTTAGACACAAAAACAATAAGTTTGACACTTGCAAAAACGTAGCCTTCCGCATCTAGAATACCTCAAATGATCAATCTTGAATTAAATAATGTTTCACAATAGTTATCTAATGTAGAGTCTTCTTGTTATTTGCATAAAATTATTAACAGTCAATGATGATACCTATGTGTCAATACGTCCATATGCGTGCACTCTATGATGTGCATATTCCTAGGGGTATTATCACACAACCATTTTGAGATTTAATTGCAAATATATCATCAAAAAAATTAATCCAATGCATGAAAGGAGGAACATTAAACATTTAATCTCTAAAGCCTACAAGATGCCTTGTATTATCCTCTATGGATAAATCCTTTTCTCCTTTCATCATTCCATTCATGGATGTAGGTCGTATTTATGTAGAGAACCTTTTCAAATGTAAATAATATAAATATTCTATTTCACATACATTGAAAATAATTCACAAAGGTATTTGGGAATATGAATTCCAACATATTATCCACATCAAAAATTATCTCTAACATCACATAAGTTTTTGATCTCATAAAAAACTTATCTAATCACATACCCATCAACTTATACCTAGTCTTTCCAAGTCTCATGTGTTAGGACCAGTAAAATTATCTTCCCCTCAAATTAGACCTCATCCGCTCAAGTCTCGTAAATTAGGACTGATCAAATCATAAATTTATTTAAAATATTTTGATCTAATTTGTTGACTTGGACCTTGTGCACTCAAGTCTTGTAAACCAAGACCATTCAAATTTCCTAAACATGTACTTCTTACATGATGATAAGTCCATTACACACCCTTGTCTACAAAACCTCAAAAAAATTAAAAAAAACGTAAAAAAGAGAATAAAATCCATATCAAACCAATCATTAATTTATTTTATGAAAATTACAAATTTAGAATCAAAACCTATTATTCACAGCTACTCTCCACACTATGGGAGGCCACTTGCACAGATCAAATCCTTTAGAAAACAATTTTACTTACTTCATACATTGACAAATATCTTAATTATGACATCATCATCTCTCTACATTCATCACCTATGCTATAAAGGTTAATATTGTTCATCTTAGGAATTATATGTGTCATCCCTATTATGGTTTCTACCATTCCAAATCTTTCTAACTATGGTTTTATCTAGAAATTTACTGATGATAAAATCCTCCTTCTAAACAAGATTTCTCTCTCTCTTTTTCTCTTTAGTAGAAAGCACTAAACTTCTTCACATGTAGTCTTATTTTCCCACTCAATTTCCTAGGCAGGTTGACACTTCATCTAGAGATATTTGTATGCTCACTTGAATCATGCAAAGCTAATAGGTACCTCTCTTATACTATCTTGTCAAGATGTTAGAATGCATAACCATATCAACCATAACCAAAGTGTATATTCCATCTTAATAATCAAATCCATGAGCTCAAATTAGAAACACACATAATAAGAAAGCATATTGTATGTTAGATTAGATTTACCATACAAGTACCATGAATAGAGACATCAACAACCAATATCCATCCACAATGATCCATTATATTAACTCATCACAAAATAGTAGTTGAATACATCACAATACTCTCATAGAATCATGCACGCAAATTCATACCAACAACATATCTCTATTATAACTCAGAACTCACATGGTGGTATCTCAAAACAGTTGAATACTACATACTTATAGGGGTGAGGAATTTCCCTTCACTTCCCATGCATTCTCAAAATAGGTTGCATGCTCAAAATAGCCATGTGCAAACAATCGCATGCCTATACAGTGGCTAATAATAGATTAATCTATTATTAGACACTATTTTAATCCTATTATTATCACAAACTATGCATGTCTCTTGGTCTTCCACTTGTTCCCAAAATAGCTCTTCCTTTGCTAAAAGTTTTCTTATTCTCATATTTTTCTTGATCCACACTCTATCCTATTTTTAGCCTGTGCCCTACAAAAACAGCTAAGTCCCAAATTTGTCTTTCTTAGCATGCCCTTATTAACTTCCACTTACATGTGCATACACACCCTTTTTACACACTCTCCAAGACTCGGGAAATTTCTCTAGCCCAAAAGCACCCATATATTTTTACCGTCTATCTCATTCTATGGTGTTTAACCCTTGTGTCCTACTAGTCACATGCAACTGAGACTTGTGGGTAAATGTTCCTGCCCAACAAGCACCATATCAACAAACAAGGAAAATTCAATCAAAAATTTAAAAAATCATGTATTATACATTTCATCCTTCATAGTATTTTATGATGGTTCCACTCTTCTTACTAGTAGCGTGAGGCTGGGAACAGAGGAAGGTATCCTTACTCACCTAAATGTTTTCTTCAATGTTGATCCCTTGCCTCTTACTGGTGACATGGGGCAAGATGTTGGGGTTAATTCAAAAAAATCACACAAAGAAAATCCTTCAGAAACTTTGAATCAAAAGTGTATGATCATATACTTCCTAAGAATTTTCTCATGCTAACAGAGATAACAAGTCCTTCAAGAGTAGCTTACCAATCAATAGGCTATCAATGGATCTAAGTCCATTCAAGATATATAAAGTGAATCATCTTGGAATTTGTTAGGTAATATTGACTGGAGATGAATCACATAATACCAAATGGACCATTGTTACACCTTATGTCTTGGAATCCATTGTCTTCATTATAATATCATTAGCTACTTTGTCTCACATCCTTCTTGGATCTAGGAGTTAAGCCCTCGCATCTTACTAGTTGTGTGGAGTTAAGAATGGAGTAAGATCATCAATTTATCATCTATAATCCATTCTACTAATGGATTTAAATATTTAACTTTGTTTTAATATGAATGTGAACAACCGTCCTTACCGAGGAAAAAATCCAAAAAAAATCTAAAAAATCCAAAAATCCCAAAACAATATCAAACGTTTAAAATCAAAACATGTCAAAAACAAAAAAACATTCAGATAATGTTTCACAAAAATCAAAATTGACTATCAAAATAATAAAACAATATCGTCATTTGATTTAAATCCTAATTATTATTCCAAATAAACCTATGATTACTACTTCTCTTACCCTTGGTATGTATCATTGCTTGTGGGGAAGACCATTAATCAACCCTTTGTGTATATCTTCACTTAGGGAAAATTCATTTTTCAAGTTTTTCGTCGCATATATCCTTGTTTTGAAAACTAACCCAATCCATTTTAATATTACACTTCAATGGGATCTAATAAGAGTTTCATGAGGAGTAGTTACTCCACTCTTTGGTCTGATCCAATCTCCTTGCATATATCATTGTCTGGGGGAAATCACATCTGCTCATTCTTCACTGTGGAACACATTAGGGTGATAGTTAGATATCGTTATTAATAGTTGTGTTGCATTGTTGTTGTTATGTGTTAATTTAGTGTCAGTAGTTTTGTTAGCATCTTGGTTTGTATATAATCTTGGTGTGTTTGTATTGTTGTATGCATAAGGGTTTGTTTGCAATATTTTCATTATTTTACAGTCTCTTTTGTGTGCGTTTTTAATCATGGTGTTGATTCTAAGATTGTAATAATAAAATAGAATTAACAAAATCATCATACATCATGAATAAAAGTTAATTTATTAACATAAAAGTAAATCTATGAACATGTAATCATCACACATTCATGATAAATCGTCATACATCCATGATAAATCATAATACATCCATAATTGTGTCAAATCCTTTATACAGTGAACATTCACTTTGTTCACGTGTTAAATCAACCTTACATCCAATCCTTGATACATTGAACATTCACTTTATTTATGTATTCATCAAATACAACTTTCATACATTGAACATTCACCTTGTTCATGTATCGATCAATCCAAACTTGTATATATTGAACATTCACTTTTTTCACATATTAATCAAATCCAAAGTACATCAAGAGTCTTAGCATTTGGGTATTCACTTTATCTAATTTAAGAAAATATTTCATCAAATCAGTCGTCAAAGACTTTAAAATCACTCCCAAATCGAATCAAACATCATAATATTCATTGATTCAATAAAATAACAAAAAAATCAAAAAATTAAAAACTGAAAAAAATTCATATATATTGAAAAAATCATCAAAAAAATTCGGTTAATAAAAAATAATATAAACTTACAAACACATCAACAATTTCAACAAACCAATACAACTTGATAAAAAAAGACAATTAAATCCTTCCCTATTGATAGTTCCAATCATCTTACAACTATCAAAACAAGTCATATTATCCCTTACATGTCGGTATCCTTGTTTGGGGTGTGTCAACTCAATAATTTCCCTTGTACATATCCTCACTTGGGGAACTCACAGTTCTTATTTTCTCCCTTTTATTTCAGCATTATTGTTTGGGTTTAATGACCCTTCTTATTATCAGACCATTATTCAATGTGGATCCAACAAGAGTGGCATGAGGATCAATTACTCCATTATTCAAGATGATCTTAATCCCTTTGCATTTTAGTGTCCTTACTTGGGGGATTTTCAATCTGCTTATTTATCACTATGACACACATTAGAAGTGTTGGTACCCAAATCTACACCACTTTGAGAGACAAACACCATTTGCAATATTAATTGGATGCTCAAAGTAAATTAGATCAAAGATATAGTTGTTTTGTAGCTGGGGACATGTCTGATTAACTCTTTTGAACTTGACTTTGGGAAATATTAGGTTGCACTCACAAAAGGGGATGACCTTCCCTACTACTTTAGGTTTTTCCTTTAACTAGGGTGAGAGGACCCAATTTGTGACATGTAATTATGAGAATAATGGATGAAATTGTAGTTTCTAAATGTTCTCTTTGAGATATGAAAGGTAATCCTAGAAAGACATGGTCAATGCAGAACTATTTAACTCTCATGAGTTGTCACTTTAAATAATGCAAATATCTTTCAAAATAGGACTTCAAGTCACTCTAGACAGTGTGGATCTTAGCTTACTTCTGCATATTTATGAAAGGGAGGGTAGAAATGGTAAAATCCCTTAGAAAATGGTTATAAGTAGGGAAAACATGGATAATTTAGAAGGATTTGACAATTGTAGGTTGTAATTTGTGTGTATTTGAATGGGATATTAAAGAAGGATAAAGTTGATTATACATATTTCACAAGAAAACCTTACAAATGCTTGAAAATTACCTCAAGGCAATAAAAACACATCACACAACTAATATCAACCCTTTAACTAGAAGGTATGCATAAGTGGAGGCCTAGGAGTGCAAGATTTCACACAATCTTTGAGAATTTTCAAACACAAAGGCTCATGCTAAATCCTATCCAAAAAAGTTATAGATCTTGTTAAATTATGCTCAAGATATACTCAAAAGCTTATAAAACTCTTCTCAAATGAATGATAAAAACATGTCTTTAAAATTGTTTATCATATTATAGAAAGAAATTTCTATTTATAATGCAATTGTAGTTGCTCAAATGCCACAGGCCAAGGCAAGATCTATTGTAAATGAAAGGAAATATCAATATAAGATTACAACAAGGAAGATAAATAATTGATTCAAAGTGTTCTACCTTAAGAATAAAGACAACATTGCTCAAAAGACAACATGCAATTAATTTTAAGAAATTCATATTTCTCAACAAGGGACCATAAATCCTATGGCCTCAATGCTTTCCAATGACTATACACTTGCAATCATCTTGTCATGAGAAAATTTAGATAAAGTAAAACAACTCAATGGTTTCTCGGTTCGATTCAGGTTTCTTAGGAAAGGTACAGTCGGTTTTGATCTATTTTATCTAAAAAATCTTAGAAAAATTTATCCCCCTCCATACGAGAACATTCCTCCTATATGTATACAATTTCTTTCCTCTCATCTTTCTCTTTACCCCCAACATTCTAAATCTTCAAATAATATTCCCTTTATGACATACATTTTGATCTATTATTATTCTTTTGAAAATATTCTACTTTCATGTTTCCAGGTGGAGGAACTTACAAATGATTTATATTTTTCATTATCTTAGAATGACTGGGATGCCACATCATCCTTATAATATTACTTGTTTAATCATTTCCTTTTCAGGTGAGTAGGGAGACTTTTCAATGATTTTCGAGTGCCTCCAGATAGTTTGATTTGATGTGTAATCCCTTTTACTTTTTGAGAATCCATCTCAAAGAACACACACTCATTTTTATGTCTTTCTAGGTTGAGTGTTCTTGCATGGATTATGTCATATCAAGCCAACCATTTTATTTTGCATAATATCATTTACCTCTAAACTTATTTCCTTCATGTGGGTTGAGCAGGAGATCTTTATTCATTTAATGGCGGTGATTCCATCTAATTCAGCTCGTTTGTACCATTTTCACTATAAATCTAGCTCTATTTCTTCATTAGTATGCATCCCCTTTCCATTCTTAAATGTGAAAAATATTTCAAAGTTATTTGTTGGCGTAATGACAAAGATAGTTGTATCAATTTTTCTGCAAGAGATATCATCATAAGATTTGAATCAAATATTCAATTTAAGGGGCCCAAATGAGGCATTTTCGAGGATTTATTCGAGATTGCAGACCTAGGGGATGGTAAAGGGCCCTTGACATACCAAGAGGTTATGATTTAGCTCCTTTTAAGATTGATCCAAATCGATCCTATTTTATTGGCCTTTCAAACAATGTATTATCATCTCTTCCGGTGGGAGCATCTAGAAAAATCTAGAAGAAGTGAAGAAATTATTGATTGAGTGGAGGCCTACTGTGATGGGGATGACTGAGTACTAGTTTCCCTTACAATGTAATGAATAATTTATTCTGAAAGAGATTCCCCAAGAGTCCTATGTAATTTATGGGAGGAATTCAATTGATATTTTTCCTTTCATTGCTCGCAAAGTAGATGAATTGGAGCAAAAAATCTTCTCTCTGATAAAAGGTCAAACAGAACATGTGTCATCTCAACAACCTACAATAACAACATCATTAGTAAGAAGGAATAAGGGGGAATCAAGATATTTACCCCTAATTATCATTTTAGATGAGGAAGATACAAGGCCTTCATATCCCCAATTTCCTAAGGCATCATTCTCTACCATCAAGGAAAGTTTTGTCATATTTTCTTTCCAAACTTCCATTCATTCAAAGTAGCATATTCCTTTCATGGATAAAAATATTAGGACCCTTTCATGTTCCTCTTCTAAGAGAACATCCACCTTTCACAAGGAAATACAAGGGTGAGTCCAATTCTAAGCCTCTTGTTCCGCTAGGTCTAAGGACCATAGTACTTTATCTTCCAATTGCTCCAAATGCTCCTTTTTAGTCTATTCCTTACGAAGCAAAAGGGAGGAAGGAATTTCCTACATGTGGTTTGGACATTTTTGACTAGGTATCTTCTTATCAGATTAAGATAGAGTTAAGGAATATCATGGATAGTCTTAGAATTATTGTTGACACATTGATGAATATGGGGATGTATCATACTTTAAATGGGGTAGTTTTGTTTTCTCAAACAGCTCATGGCTTAGAATAATTTGTACTAAGGAAAAACAAGTTGCAACAAAATTACCCCATTTGGAGAGGATCTCAAAGTAGTAATAGAAGATGTCTAGATGTCCCACTTCTCCTAATTTTCCCTTATGTAATATTGAAAAGGTATGTATCTTTTCATGGGTAGGCCCCCTAGAGAATCCTTATTTTGATTTTTTCCATAATACAAAAAACTCAAATTGTTGCATCAATACACATGCTTCCTAATAGATTTAGAATTCTATTAAAGAAATATAAAATTCTAATGTATTGTATCAAGTTACATTCATGTTGAAAACAAAAATTCAAAATAATGTTCAACTTTTATGAAACAAGAGTACCAATTATAATGAGATGAAAATTTGTTAAAAGAAAACAAGCCTAAGCTTGCTCACTGGTCTTCATGGTTGTATCCTCATCTTCATCATCTTCCTCCTCCTTTGGTTGCCTTTCCATGTATGCATCATAAGTTTTAAATAATTGGCTTACATTCTCTTGATTGGACATGTGTGATTTTGGAATATCAAGGTCTGCATGTTCAATTCATCCCCACATTGATCCATTTTTTCTTATGTTCCCATGAATTTACTTTAAATTCTAAAATTTTGTTCTCTATAGCCATTAACCTCTTGATAACCTGATAATCAAAGTTTTCATCTCAGATGTATTTCTCAAAAAAATTGATTAAGAAGTCACTTTCAAGTCACCATAACTCTTCTTTTTTTATCAAACACCATGCCTTCCAATTTCATATCTATGGCATCAATTCCTTTTTCAACCCATTTCTTTTCTATCTCCATATTTTCTCTAACTTGATTCAAAACTTCAATATTAATTTTAGACAAATATTCAATTACATATTGGGTTCTCATTTTATCTAATGGCACAATTCCTCATTTTTCAAATAGATCTTCATCAAGTTGATTGATACGGTTTAGCTTGGGAAGGATTCCTTCATAATAGAAAATCTCATTGTCACATTGTTTAATCAAATCATTTACTTCACTGAGCTTGGTCTTGAGTTCTTCATACCTCTTTCTTGCTTTCTCAAAGATCTTCTTCCCTTTTAAATTAATTTCTCAACCCAGTTATAAACAACCTTGACCTTCTTAAAAAACTTTTCAATTCTTCCAATAACTTCAGGAGTGATGGAAGAAACATCTTCTTGATCTTCAATTGATGGACCTACTAACTACTATAAACATGATTTCAAAGATTTGACCTGTTCTTTTAATTTCCTTTTTGATACTTTTTCCTCATCAACTTTATGTAAAAACCTTGGACTACCTCTAAAACTTCCTACTTTAATGTTTCCTAGAAGGTTTTCCCAATGGGATGTGTTGGATGTCATAAACACATGGTTTTATGTCATCCCTTGACTTTCCTAGGTGTGGGGTTTCAACCTACATGTTTCTAGATCCATATGGATCTACATGAGTCTTAGTAATAACTCTAGCCTTTTATGAAGTCTTCTTTGGCTTTAGGAAGGCTAAAGTTTTAATATATATGACCTTTTAAGGTATAAATTCCTCTTCTTCTTCTGAAACCAACCTTCCCAGCTAACTACTTGTGAGAGTAGTCCCCACTTTTTCCTCTTGTGATGTCTATTGGGACTCTTTAGAGAAAACCACCAATTGTTGAGATGTTTCTTAAACAGTTTTTACCAATGACATTTCTTGTTATGAATTTTCTACTCCCATTACCAACTCTTTGGATTCATCCTATATTAATATTACCTCTAGGTTCTTCTTTCTCTAATCCTGATCTTGGGATTGATTGATTACTTCCTTATTCACACTATCAATTAGAGCATTCTCCTTATTTGTATCTTCAGTTGGGGTAGTAATCACTTCCATGGTTTTCTTTGGAGTCTCTTGGAGTGTTGTTACTTTGGAAATTCCTCTCCTTTTGCACTATCTATCTCCTATAAAGGTTGATGTTTAGTGGAAACATTTTCATGAACTGGTATGTTAATAACCATTTTTCTCTATCATCTCTTTTTTTTTTTTCTCTATGTGTTGAGATCTAATAAATAGTCCTTCACTCTTATCAATGGTTTGCACATTTTGATTTTCATTGGTTTCTACTTTTGTGATGGCTTATTTTGTGGTTTCCACCACCATTTCTTCAGCAAAGTCTACATTATGAGGTGGCTCATTACTTTTTTGACTTTTGTTTCTTTTTTAGGACCTTCTTTGGTTAGTGCAGTAGTATCCATAGGTGTTTCACTTGCAATCTTCTGAATATTTGATCTATCTACACTTGAAACTATTGGGTTTTCAATAGAAATATTTTGTACTGAAATTCTTGTTTCAATAGTTGGAAAAGCTGGGTATATTCCTTCATTTTTTCATCCGACTGAAAAACATCTACACCTTTTACCACATGTGTCTCAACTGATATGTCAAAGGGTTCAAGTAACTACATCCTTGTCCACTATCTCGATTGGACTCTTTATTTGTTTGTGTGGTTGATTCAAGTGAGGTAAATATATGCTTTCAAATGGTGTTGGATTAGATTTTTCTAGTCCCTTTCTTGTCACAAAACTTCTTGGATGGTTAGATGGGGAGTACCTTGAGTTACCTTCTCTTGGATTAATTTAGTCACTATTCCTCTTGGAAATAGAACTAAAGTTGAAGACATTGGTTGTACAATTGGATCAACCTAGGGTATCCTTTGATCTTGAGGTGATGTTACTTAATGAGATAAGGAGGTAACTACTCTCTTTTGTTCCTCAATCAGAGTAGAGGATTAATCACCTCAGGATCCCTTTTCTTGTGATTCCTTTCATGATGGGTACACATATCTCTCTCCAAAGGCATTACTAATCTAGTTCTCTTAACATATATCTTAAAGAATTTGACCTTAGGGCCTTCCCTTCCTTTTAGAACCTTGTTCTAGAGATGTTGGGTCCACACATGATATAGATATTCTCATTTTCTTGGTTAAATTGGATTCCCCTTTCAATATTGTTGTGGGGGTTCTTGTTTTAGTTACACTAGTTCCTTTAGTCTGTATTGGTACTACAAAAGTAATGGGAGCATTTAACATGGAAATTAAAAGAATTTATTCTCTCTTCTACTTTAAAGAAGACATGGAAGTCCCAGTTTCACTGAAGTACTATTCATTCATCAACGATACGTATGGTAGGTCTTTTTATGGGAAAATGAGGAGCCTTTTGTCCCAAAGGATCTATCTTATCATATCCTTCTCTCAAAAGGGAAATATTCTTCAAAACTCCCAAATCCTTGAATTCATTAAGTAACTTTTTGTTTTTATGGATAAATCCATACCTTTTCCTTTTATCCAAGTCAAATTCCTTCTCATTACATTAGTAATTATGTTATATTGATTATCTGACTCTCCCTCATCCCATTTTATAGGATCCATTGGATGTCCTTCAAATTTTTGGTCAATATAGTATTAACTCACTATCTTTTGGTCATCCATAATCCCCGAGGTACTACAACAATTTTAAAATCAATAATTTTCCTGAGAGTCATTCTTGAGAAATATCTTTGAGCCTAACCTCCTCTTCATCTCTACAATTCATCCAATAATCCTCAAAGTGAGGTTCATGTTCAAAATAACTTCCCAAGGTAGTGTTGACTACCCATATGATATCATAGTTAGATCTTGACTCAAATTTATCCATGTCAAACCTTTCCATCTCCTCCTCCATCAATCTAGCCTTTATAATGGAGGGGCATGAGTATCTTCCAATTTTAATAGGGAATTTGATATTTGTTTTGTGCTTTCTAGCAATCAACTTGTGAACTAGTGTTAGTTGTCTTGAAAGTTCACACAAGGCCATCTTATCATCTAAATATCTAGGAAATTTACATGGCTTCCCATCAAACCCACTGGCTCTAATGTAAGTAAATAACCTATACTAGATAAAGAAACAACCATAATCCATTATTGCATTCCTGGATTCTTCGATATTTTTTATTGTTCCCACTCAGGTTTGAATAGGCATATCACAGGTGCAAAGAATGCATCATTTACTAGTCTCACATTTCCTTTCCAATTGCTCAATTATAATTGGGGATAAATCTCATGAACTTTATTTTCTTTGAAACATGCCTATGGTGAAAGGAAAGGAAAATGCTTATGGCTTGCAATATTGTATATCAGGTATGTCATCATATAAAATTCAAGCTCCCTAGTACCACCATTTTGATTTTTGTGGCTAGTGCTAAAATATGTGCATGAATTGAATAAAATATGAGTGTTTCCCACAAAAAATAATTCCCTTATTTTTAAAATAACCAAAATGTATGGGAACATCCACTCCTTGAATTCACTAGCCATTTCTAGGTGGCCATTCTTCTTAGCAACACAATTAGGTCTTCTACCTCCTCTACAAACTATGCCCTAACCAATATTTTAGGGAGTCTAGTAGTGAAATTTTTATCTATTAACAACCATTCAATTTTTATGACCCTGGAATAATCCTTCTATTTGGTTTCAAATTTCTTAATAGCTGATTCATTGTCAATCAAGGTTACTAGTGTTGTGATTATTGGTAACCTCAGCATTACCCTGAAAGCTTTAGGTGTAAGAGTCAGAACTACCTCACCACTTCCATCCAAAACTCCCTTTTCTATGGATCATAATTTATAGCACAAAGCTTACTAGCTTGGGATAATTTACTAAGGGAGGTATAATAGCAGCTAGGGCAATATTACTAGCCTCAATTTCTCTCATGAATTCACTTTTATTTGGATTACTGTGTCTTTGAAAAAATCATTCAAATAAGAATTTACCAAGTTTGTGTTCGTGATTTTATCCAAGTCACTGGTGATATTGGATGTGACATGAAAACCCAACTGTAATGGCTTCATTTTTCTATACCCTAACTTTCTCCCTTTAATCTTTTGCAAATTGTGAATCAAACAATGAAAAATATGAACACAAGTACAAGTATTACCCATTTTTGTGAAAATTATGTGCAATTCTCCCTATGTTTATTTTATTCCAAACTCTCAAGCTCAATATCAACACTTCTCAGTCAATTTTCCTTTACTCCTTCATGAATTATCATAACTAGGGCACCTAGATCTTTGTATGCAATAGTAAAGACTTGAATGTGTTTGAATGTTTCAAATAATTTTGCTTTAATTCATGTAAAAAACTATTAATGGAAGAAGTCATAAATGCATTACATCCTAAGTATCTATCTTTATTTTTCCATTTGAATATAGACCATCCACATGGATAAATTTAATGCTTCGTGGGCAGGGAGTATTTTTGCACTTTTTCACTATCTTTCAAATACATACAATTTCACACATTTGACCCGAGCACCCACTTTTTTAATTTCACTGAGAGCATGAAACGTGTCCAAATATTAGGGATAGCGGAGTAGCGAGACCTTTTGCATATTTTTCTATTTTCCCGACTAGGTACAAAAGTACTAAGTTAACCCAAAATCCCATCTCTTTGAATTTTGTTGAGAAGACAACATGTGTCCTTGGTGAGCCTTAGATATTTTATTACACTTTGCACTCCATCAACTCATTTTCATAAAAATACATTATTGGCTTGATTCCCCTCCAATATTATTCTAACATGTGTTCCTTTTTGGAAGCGGGTCAATTTCTCCTTTTTGCATCCTTTGACTCGAATATTCATGGGAATATTCATCGAGCCTCGGGGTTAGGTTTGCACTTTGTATTTATTATGTGAATAGTGTAACTTTACAAACCGAGCCCATCTGCAACACAACCAATGGAAACATGCCACGTATCTTTGGGTGGCGGAATGAAATATGAAATTTGTAATGAAGGTCCAAAGGATGATATACATGGAATATTTTCAAGGTTAAACCTGATTAATAATCAATTTTTTCACAAGGATTTCAAGGATGACATGATTATCACACTCCTCAACCTGAGAAAAAGGATTTCATGACCTAAACATGGGATTTTGTTCACATTAACATGATTGTATATTTCAAGCACGTGTTATTTAAAATTAACAAACCAATCAAAGGAACTTTTTGAAGACACACATTGGATAAAAGGGTGAGATCAAATGAGCACTAACACCGGCTCTGACTTGGGGATGGGAACCCCCTGTGGGTGCCAAAAAAACCAAATAAAATGAACATTTTAAAAACCAAGTGCCTTAGATCTTTCAAGAAGAAGGTGTGCTCACCAATTCTTATATAAATAGAATAAGGACCCATCCACAAGGCATTGAATTTTTTATGTTTTCCTTTGTCCTCATGCCTGTTGTCCCACAACAAAAAACAAGGTCCCCAACATTAAAAGTTTTAGGAGTCACCTTTTTATCAAATATTTTCTTAAGCTTCTCCCTGAACTTGAGGTGTCTTTGGTGAGATTCCCTTCTTTCTTCATCCAATTCCACTATCTAATTAATCCTATCTTCGTAGGGATTTACTTATTCATCTTCAAGTTGTTGCATGAACTGATAGGAAGACAATTACATATGTAAGGGTAAAAGAGCCTGAAATCCATAAACTAATTCAAAGGGAATTTTTCCAATAGCTTTTTTAGTATTGATCCTATTTTCCCACAAAGAACTATTTAGCTACTCACCCCACTTTCTTTTATTCACTTCTAATGTCTCCTACTTATCTTTAGAAAAATCATATTACTTGATTGAGTTTGACCATTCCCATGATGATTGTAATTAGATGCATATATGTCAAGGTTGATTCCATACTATTGACACATAGTTACTAATGGTTTATCCCTAAATCTCATAGCATTATCAGCAACTATTTTTGTAGGTACTCCAAACCTACAAATTATATTATTCAGAATGAAATCCATGACTACTTGGTGAGTTTCCTTCTTGGTAGGGATAACTTCAACCCACTTGGTGAAGTATTTAGTGGTAACCAAGATCCATCTATGTCCAACACTAGAGGAATATGATATTTCTCCAATGAAATACATCCCCCATTGTTTGAAAGGAGCTTCTACTGATACTGGTTACAAGGGTAAAACACTTGAATATTTCATTCTCCCATAGAACCTTTGAAAACTTTCACACTTTCTAACTAACAAAGCTACATCTTTAAAAAGTGTTGGCCACCAATAACCTACTCTCAAAATCTTATGAGCAGTCACTCTTCTTGTAAAATGACCTCCACATACTCCCCATGTAGTTCTGCAATAATCTTGGGGCTTATTCTTCTGTGATGCATCTCAAGAGGACCCCCTCAGGATTTTTCCAAGCCAACCCATATTCAATTATAACATATTTTTAGGAGGCCAATTTTAAGGTTGTTATCGATTTTTGTCTAAATGACCTAGACACTCCAAATTTCTGAGGTAAAATATTATATCTTTGTACCATGTGGAATTGATTAGCTTCTCTTGAACATCCATATGTCCTTCAACTTCATTTATCTCCATTACTTGCAAGTTTCTTTCTGCCATCAAATTTACAAGACCCAAACCCCTAACCAATTTGGTGGTCTATATATCCATATCATATTCTTGTAGCTTGTTCACCCAATGACATATTTTGCTAGAAATTTCCATCTCGATAAAATATCCTTAACCATTGTATGGGAACATAGGCTACAATCTTGGAACTCAAGATGTAAGGCCTAAAAATTTTGGTATCTCTCACCAAATAAAAAGCTTATTTTTCCATGATAGTGTACTTCAACTCAGTAGCTTGCAAGGCTTTACTTGAAAAAAGCAATAGGTCTTTCATTTCCTTCATCATCCTTTTGTAATAACATTGATGCAATGGTATTCTCAGATGCAAAAGAGAATATTTGAAAAACCTTTTTATAATCAGGACTTTCCAGTATTGGGGAATTCTTCAATGCTTCTTTTATTCCATTGAAATCTTGGATGGCTCCTTCTTCCCATTTGATGATTTGGTCCTTTTTCAGCATGCTTGTTATAGGAATGGTTATCTCAAAAAAATTAGAAATAAACCTCCTGATAAAATTGATTTGACCAAAAAGGATTGAATCCCTTTTTAGTTTTAGGGATAGGAACTTTACCAATTTCTTCCACTCTCTTAGGATCTATCATGACCCCTTCCTTTGACACAATGTGCCCTAATAATTTTTCCTTTTGAACTCCAAAATGACATTTTTTAGGATTTAATGAAATTCCATACTCCTTGCATCTTATTAGCATCTTTTCCACATGGCTAAGGTGGTCATTTATCTTCCTAGAGAATACAAGTTACATCATCCTAATATACTACAATAAAGTCATTAATGTAACTGCAAAGGCAACATCCATAGCTCTTTGGAAGGTATCCCCAACATTCATTAAGCCAAATGGAATTATCACATATACATACGTACCCCATGGAGTGGTGAAAGTAGTTTTAATTCTTTCTGATTGCTTCATAACCACTTGATTGTATCCGAGAATCCATCTAATGTAGAGAAATTCAGATCTAGTGACTAGTGTAACATATTATCCATGTTAGGCAATGGATAGTTATCCTTGATGGAAGCCTTATTTATATTCCTGAAATCCACACACAACCTTATATCTCCATTTTTCTTTCTAACAGAACAATATTTTCCACCCATGAAGAATACCTTATGGGTTGTATTATCCCCCATCCCTCAACTTTGTTAATTCTTATTGCATCTTAAGTGAGAGAAGTGGGTTAATAGGCCTCTATTTTTTCCTAAATGGTTTAACATTTGTTTCCAAGGGTATTTCATGTTGAAATAAATCTTCCCTATAAGCTTTTAATTTTGAGTAAGACCATGCTAAGCAGTCTTGATATTTTTTCAACAATTCAACATAAGACTTCTTTTCTTCCTTACTTAAATTTCTACCTATTAAAACTTTCCTAGGCCTTTCCTTAGTTCCCAAATTATATTCTTCAACATCCCTTGAAGTACGAGATGTGTCTATGAACCACCCTATCTAGCATTATCAAAGTTGGATTCTAAAGAAACCAACCCCCTGAGAATGGTGTTAGTTTTTAACTGAATGACATCCTTTCCAAACAAAGTTTCTTTACCATAAAAGATAGAGACCATCGATTCCTAGTCCATACATTGATTCATGAATTATAATTCATTTATTAAATACCTCTATACAAAGGCATCATCATCAAATACTTGCCAATGTTTCACATTATCTGGCATAGATGGTCTAGACAATATTTCAACATCATAATTACAAGTAGGGAGAAATTATACAATTACCAAACCTAGATGCAAGGACATCCAACTTGTTAGCTGCAACATTCTTATCTCTTTCATGATATAAGATGTTGAAAGAATCAAATAAATCAAAAAAATCCCATATTGCATGCTTGTATTGCTTCATTCTTTGATTTTTCGTAGCATATAATTTCCTCACTTGTTTCACCACAAGCTCTGAATCTCCCTTAATAATTATATCTTTTATACCATATCTCCAAGCAATCCTCAAACCCAAGAGTAATGCCTCATATTCTACAATATTGTTTGTGCACTCAAATTTTAGTTTGAAAGAAAAATTAAAAGTCTCTTGGCTTGGAGATATAAGTACAACTCAACTCCATTTCCCATATTGGAGCAAGCCCCATCAAACATCAAGGTCCAAGGGGAACCAAATTTTTCAAATCACTTACTCTCATTGATACTATGCTCCTCAAAATTTGCATAACCAACAAAATTGTTAACATCCACATCTACATATAGTACTTCATAAGAAGCATTGTTGGGATCTTCAATCAGATGCAACATATTCTTTTCCCCATACAACTTGACAATATTTCCTTCCACTGGTATAGTGGCATATGACATGTCCATTTGCACACTTCCCCCCACACTAGCATCCCACTTCCTTGACAACAACATACCCCATTTTATAGGGAAGTCAATAATGACCACATTCATAGTTAAATACTTACAGGGTAAGATGCTAATTGCACCACCAAACCTTTGAAATAATCAATTATTGGTACTTCTCTTAAATCCATAGCAAGTGCACTTTCTAAAGGAGGTTTCTACCTTAATATATAATTCATTCATCACTTAAAGAGGCATCACATTACATGAAGCTCTTGAATCAAACATGCAGTTATGAATAAGTTTGTCTTTAATAATCAAAGTAGTGTAAAAGGGATCAACATCAAGTTGGGAATCAACAAGGGAAGTTCCTAAATATACTTGGGGATTCCCCTAAATTTTCCAATGCTTGTGGAACTTCCAATTATGCAATGATAGGGGAAGATCAACACTATTAACATCCTTTCCCAGGGCCACTACCTCCTCCTTGAACCCTAAGTACTCGAATTCTCTTCTTTTGTTCTTAGGGATAATAAGCAACTTAACAATGGGTACAATAACCTTGATCTGACTCAAAATTTGAGCCATATCACAGGGGGTATACTTGGGTAATGTTGTATTGAGAGGTAGGGTAATTTCCTTTTCTTATGGTATGAGGTTCTTCATGGCTTGGGTAGGGGGGGTCTTGGATTTACTAGAAAGAATCGGGAATTTATTTGGAACATATTTCTTAGGGGGATACTTTGGGATATTGGTGAGGATAGGAGTCTTTTGTTTGGGTTGTGGTCCTGCCCCTTTAACAATTATATTTCTTAAATTATACTCATTTTCTTGGGAAACCATTGTACATTCATTAAGAGTTACATGTCCTCCTCATAAGGAATTCCTCCATCATATTTCTGAATCATTAATTCCCTCAAGTATTCAAAATCATGATTGGGAAACTCAAAATCTGAACCATGTCAACATCAAGGTTGGTAGTGGAAGGGACAAAAATTACCCATTATATACAGTCCCAAAATCCTTCCACATTACTTTTACTAAGAAAATCAGTGGAAGTATCTCCTTGTTGTGAATATATTAGTACATTCCATCATACAAACATCACCATAAGTAGCACTATCATCAAACTCTTCACTTTCACTAGTAGGGTTGCATGCAGAATGTGCAAGGAAACACTTATCACACCATTCAATCACATGATATTCTTCAACCAAGGACACCCTAGCAGTTAATGGATCAGTGACTAATTTATTTTATCTTTGTGGTTGTTTCTTATTTCTTGAGCCTATGGGCCCATTTCCTCCAACATTACATTTTATAGAATGAGAAAAAGAGAAGAGTGGAAACTCAAAATTCCTTTTCTAACCACTTACAAGTGGTAATACATGAGGTGAAATGATGGAAATAGATTTTCAAAATCCCCCTCATGTTGTCCCATACCCTGTAGTTGGAGAAAATGATGGTTATATTCATTTAATGCATTCCCAACCACTTTCCAGTAGCCACATAAAACTAGGATCATTTTATGAAAATTTTTCCATTAAATATTCATCATTCCCTAAATTTTTAGTTTTCTATGCATCATCCTTGGAATAATGATTCTAATGAAACAAATTTTGTGCAATTTCATTTATAAATGCTTAATTTATGAGCCTTTGAGTGTAGGTAGGTAATTTGAGTCTTCCAGGCATTCCTTAACTGTTACGGGACCAGAAATTAATTCTTGGTTGAGAAAAGACAAATTTAATAATTTTTCCTCTTTATTCAATTTTTTCTCATCATTAAAATTGATTCTACATTAATTTTTTAGGGCCTACCCTTGCTGATCTTATCTCTGTTTTTCATTGAAAAGGGGTGGTTTATATTTTTATTATTTGGCATGAACATAGCCGGCTCACATTAAGCTAGATCATGAAGCCACTTTATATAGAACTAGGAAGAGATTCCCCTTGGGACACCATATCTAGATAGGGGCCCTCAATCTTTATACACCTCGTCATACCTTCCTATGTGAATCAGTGGGTTTGTTTTACTTACTGTTGGTGAGCTATTCTTTTCCAAGTTGGCTCCCCATTGGGTCTCGAGTCATTATTTCTTGAATCCCTAATTTTCCACCAAGTCATCTCACCAGACTTACTCCACGTGGAAAGACCTTAAGATTCCTAGATCATCTCATTTATTTTCCACATTGCATGACCTATCCCATTAATCTCTCTCTCTCTCTCTCTCTCTCTGTTCATGGTTGGGTGGTTCCTACCTAAATTCTAAGCTCCACGTGGAGGCCCCGCATAACCTTGGGCTCTCCACTTCACCTTATCCTTTGTGATTTTGTGTCTTTCTACCACATGACAACCCCACACTCCTCCCACATGTCATCTCAGCAACTCAACTCATACCTTGAGCTTGAATCCATCCACTCAGGGTAAAAAAATAGCTCAGCCTCAAATGTTGTAGAGTTCCCCCTTCGAAGGAACACAACAACTAGGAGCTCGTTCTCTTACAAGGAGATCGGTTTGCAGAGGGTTTAGCTCAGACTTGTTTTGGAAATGTAGCTCACTTCTTTGTGACCTTGCATTGGCATGACACACCCTTATTAGTGACTTGGTCCACCATCAAGAGATCGACCCTACGTAACAATTGGCCCTTTGAAACTAGCTCGAGGATCTTGGAGACGGTTTGGCTATAATTTGATCCTATACCTTGCATTGACATGACTTGGCCTTTGGCAAGAAATTGAATTTTTCCTTGCTGATACACTTGATTTGTATATCTTTGTGACATATAGCCTGACTTCTTTGTATGAGCTCAACATCTTTACAGGGATGGGCTTGGTCTTACTTATATCATCTCATCATTAAAATAAATGTGTAGCTTGGCCTTGTAGAGGTTTTATCCTAAATGAATATAAAGCTTAAGAATCTTGGTTCACACCTAAAATAGCTCATCCATGAAAGAGTCATCTCATCCATGAAAGGAATAACCCGGTGTATGTGACACTAGCTCATCTCCAATTGTGCACAAGCATATCGGTCTTAGATATCTCAATTTCTATTATTTATAATGCAAGATGATTCTACATAACTCAGTGCTAAAGGCTTGGTTCCTTTAGAACAACTTGGTTGAATAGAAAATGGCTTGACAAGAACTAAGAGATCTCATTCCCAAATTTTGTACCCCTTTCCATATCCATGCAACCTTGGATCCTTAAACATCGATATGTGTGTGAAGATGCTTGAGGGTTATTTCGGGGAATTTTTTGATATTTCCATTCTTTTACATATGTTCCCTTTGGTTAATTATCACAATAAGCTTGTTAGTTATCAAATTTCACCAATGTAGTGAAATTAGATAAAAGTTTGGTGACTCATATGGGTCATTAACCTACTAAATGAAACATGACTAGCTTCCTGTTTCTTTTTGTTAGGCATGGAGTCTTTGTGATCAACATAAATTAGTATGAACCTTTGAAAAACTTGACCCTAGAATGCTTAGAGTGTCATTGTTTACCATCTGTAGTTATTTCCCGCTATTTGTATTTTCCAAGTTCAATAAGGAAATCTTTGAAAAAAATTTATGAGAGTAGAAAATTCCTTTAAACCTGAATTTCACTCATTCCTGTAACTATGATCTCAAGGCTGAATGATGGAGATGATTTTTAATTAGGATTCTAGTTGGTATTTGATTTTTTACACGGGCATAAGAGTCTTCTGAAATTTGTTTGGGAGCGATTCATTAAGATTTCCTCCTTAACCGATTTTAGTTGCTCTGTATTTATTTGATTTTAAATTTACAACTATTACATGAAATTGTAGATCTTCCTTCTACAACCACTGAAATTCCTAGTGCACTATACCATTTGGAGAAACATGAATGAAATCTATATACAAAAGAGAAAAATCATACATTCCTCAAGTAAGACATGAAGAGTGTGCACAAAAATTCTTCTTCGCTAAAATCAAATCTACCCCTACTCCTATAATAATCTGAAACAAGAAACATCTAAACAAAGCATGCAATAGGCAAGGAGAAATAACTTCCCTTCTTTACAAAGTGTGGCCATGTAATTAATTTAACAATGGACATGGCCTATAATAAGAGTGGAAAATTTTCTTCTAGCCAACCACCCAAAGTATGAACAAACAAAATCAATACCTCCTCAAGATGCTCATCATTTGGTTGGATGTGTTGTAGCTGATCCTTTGTGTATTGAAGATCATTCTTATGCTCTGAAGTGAGCATGACCAGTGTTGGCTCCTCTCTTGGCTTGAATGAAGCTAAATACTTGATTAGGAATGGGGCCTTAATAACCAATGGGCTGGTCCTTATCATTTTCCCATCTCTTTGAATCTCAACTCCATGAATGGAGTCATTTTGTAGACTTTCTAGAAGAAGGTGGTTTTTCGTTGGCTGATTCGAATGCTGCTCTGCCTCTCCTAAAACTTCCCTTTCTATGATGACTGGTTTTTCCTCACTTTCATCATCTTCCTCTTCCTCCTAAAACATAAATTATGAGATATCAAACTCCTCCACAAAATCATAATCATGCAAAGATTTAATGGATGAAGAATCTAAAATTTCACTATTAAAAGAAACCAAGAACCTTCCTATAATCTCTTCTTCATCCAAGGGTTTAGAATCTGATTTTCCCATATCCATGGCACTAATATTTACATGATTGGTTGCAGTTGTTGATGATGGTCATGGTGGCTCAATACAACCTTCCAATCATGCAAAAATCTCTAGGCATGTAGGACAATGAGGATCACTACATCCCGTCGAAACATCTTGCACATTAGGGAGATTTTCCTCTTTTATTTGCACATGATCCTCTTATTACCCTAAATTTGTAAGATGAGATGAACCAAAATCCTCTGAGAATATGGTGCATATATACACACTACATTTAGAACAAAGATATCATTGATCATATGCTTCTTGTTCTTTCTCCTTTGCAAAATCAGCCTCCATCTATGGCGGGACCTCAACCCCATTCATAGGTTTAACTAGCAAGGGGATCCTATCAATCTCAAACCTAAGAGCCAATTCTTTAAATTCCTTAGTTATTTGTTTTTTAATTGAATCTCCTTCTTGTTTCTCTTGGCTAGATTTTATACGGTTTCCTTCCCAAGAAAAACTTGACCCAACAAGAGGAGGGTTAGATTGGAGTTACAACTTGCTTTTTTAACCGTTTTTGGTGGAGAAGGAAGTGGAACTTCTATGATTGGAGGGGATGAATGATTGGAAGGGAAAAGTGTAGAAGAATCAAAATGGGAAGAAAGGCTAGGAGAAAGAGAAGGAAATCATCATTTGGGGCAGCATACAATGGGATTGAATCATGATAATGTGGAAATGATAAAGCTTGGGGAGGAGAGAAAGAAGAAAAAGGAGTTGGTGATTGACTTACCCATTGAAAAGGTTTTATCACACTTTGCATATATATTTCAATACCCTCAGCCCATTGTACGAGTTTGGGCAATATTTTAACCATGAAATCAAGCTTTTCCTATGGGATATAATGTCTTGGAAAAGGGCCTTCCCATGGATAAGGTGCCCTGCAACCAATCCTGAGTACCCTCATTTGTGTTGTAGCCTAAGATTGAACCATGTCAGCCTCCATCCTTTGGATATTCAACTGTAACTCAAGATTCTCAAGCATAGGATAACCTCCATGATCTGCATACCCTTGTTCTTAGAAATGTACATAGTTTGTTGGGTAACCAAACTGATCTGCATCTTTCTCGTATGGGTATGCATACTGCTAATTTTCATCATAGTATGGATCTAAAGGTGGTTGATAGTACCCTAAGAATATATGTTGCAAATGTGGAGGTATGTCTGAATGGTATTACGGTTGTTGCAATATAGAGTTCCACTATGGGAATGAAGCCATGATTGCATAACTTCATAGAATGAAAGAAAATGAGAGATATGGAAAGAAAGATGAATGGAAATGGATGGAAGAAAGGTCTGGAATTTTTGAGAATGGGTCATTCAAACCAAATGAAGTAGGAAGATGTGCTTTGCATGTACCTCCAAAGGTTGAATCTCACCAATAACACACCAACTTGATGAAATGAAGTGGTAAGGTTCTATAAACATGTCCCACCGGATGTGCTGAATCACCTGTTATCACCAAAAATTAGCACCCTGGAATTTTTGGTTATGTATCCCTACTTCAAGGTAACATGGGGTTAAATATCAAGTTGTGGGACTTGCAGGATTGAGTTAACCCTCCATATAAAGTTGGATCTCTCTTCTAAACTTCCTGCAACAAGCTACTCTTAATGCAGGAAAAATTATGTAATACTAACCTAACATTCCAAGAGGTCAAGGAGAGAGAGTGTATGAAAAATAAAGCCTAAACTAACAATGGTGATACACCAGAAAAGGAGGGTTGTTAGCCCAGGATTCAACTTCCAAAATGGAGAGAGGTGAGCAATGAAAAGGGTGGACAAAATGTACCACATGCCAAAGATACATTAGCACAAAGAACCATTTATTACCCATCAAACATACCTCCCAAAACCTGTAATAGACATCAAGAATATGCACAGAAGAGATAATAAAACATGCAATGAATGGAAAAAATGCATCACGGGACATATTATATTGCTCTAATAAATATGTACAGTACAACATCAATGGGAAAAAGGAAAGAAAATTCCATTACAAATATTTGGAAGGAGGCTTGAGCTCCACATTAAACCCTAGCAGAGAAGAAAGAGAGAGGGGACAGGAGAAAATGACTAACTCCCTTAAGAATGAGCCCCATATTACATTTTATAGAATGAGAAAAGAGAAGAGTGAAAACTCAAAATTCCTTTTCCAACCACTTACAAGTGGAAATAAATGAGGTAAAATGATGGAAATAGATTTACAAAATCCACCTCATGTTGTCCCATACCCTGTAGTTGGAGAAAATGATGGCTATATTCATTTAATGGATTCCTAACCACTTTTCAAGTAACCACACAAAACTAGGCTCATTTTTTTGAATTTCTCCATCAAATATTCATAAATCCCTGAATTTATTGGCTGCGGTGTGTCGGAATTAGAATCACAATTCCAACGACACCAATTTTGTACAATTTTTTTTATAAATGCTCAAGTTATGAGCCTATGAGTGTAGGTAGGTAATTTGATTCTTCCAGGCATTCCTTGACTATTACAGGGCTGGAAATTAATTCTTGGTTGAGAAAAAGAAAAATTTAATAATTTCTCCTATTTCTTCAATGTTTTCTCATCATTAAAATTGATTATGTATCAAATTTTTGGGGCGCATCCTTGCTGACCCTATCTCTATTTTTCATTGAAAAGGGGGGTGGTTGATAGTTTTATTATTTGGCATGAACATAGCCACTTTGGTGAAAGTGGCTATTCTCTTATAAACCTTGTTGGGACTTCTTTTGTGAATTAGATAGTTATTTTTTCTTAGTGTTTTCTAGCTATCCTTTTCCAACCTGGCTCCCCATTGGGTCTCAATTCCTTATGTCTCCCACTCCCCTAGATTTCCACCGAGTCCTCTCACCAAACCGTCACCGCACGACAAATACTTATGAATCCCAACTCAACTCTCCGAGCTTCCACATAGTATGACCTCTCCCATCGAGATCTCTCTCTTTTTCATGTCGAATGGTCCTACCTAAACGTCAAATTCCATGTGGAGGCCCCACAAAACCTTACGGTGTCCACTTTTCCTTGACCTTTGTGATGTTGTGTCATACTAGCAAGTGGAAACCCCGCACTCCTCCCACATGTTGTCTCAGCAACTTGACTCATCCCTTGATCTTGAATCCATCTTCTCAACATAAAAAAATATCTCAGATTTGAATGTTGTAGAGTTATCCCCTTCAAATAAATGAAACAACCAAGATCTCATTCTCTTGCACTGAGCTCGGTTTGCGAAGTTTTAGCTAAGACTGGTTTTGGAAATGTAGCTTGCTTCTTTGTTTCCCTACATTAGCATGGCACACCCTTAGCATTGAATCGATTCACCATCAAAATTTCAACCATGTGCAATGACTGGACCTTTAAAACTAGCTCGGGGTTCTTGGAGACAATTTGGTTTTAATTCAATCCTATGCCCTACATTGGCATGGATCGACCTCTTGCGATAAAATGACTCGTTCCTCACTGCTATGCTTGAGTTTTAGAGCTTGGTTGAATACATCCCAACTTATTTGTATGAGCTCAACATATTTTTGGGGTTGGGACTGGTCTTACTTATATCAGCTTGGCATTCAAAGAAATGAGTAGCTTGACCTTGTAAATGTTTTAGCCTGGATCAATATAAGGCTTAGGCAGCTTGGTTCACACCTAAAATAGCTTAGCCACGAAAGATTCAACTTGTTTATGAAAGGATACCCAGTACATGTTGCAGTAGCTTGGCTCTAACTTGACCTGAGCATCTCTATCTGAGATAGCTCGATTTCTTTTTTTTGTAATTCATGATGATTATGCATAGCTTAGTGCATGTTTTAAAGATCTCGGTTCCTTTAGAACAACTCAGTTGAATAGAAAATGGCTTGGCCAAGAACTAAGAGACCTCAATCCCAACTTTTTCACCCCTTTCCATATCCATGCAACCTTGGATCCTTAAACTTTAGAGATGTGTGTGAAGATGCTTAAGGGTGCTTTCAAGGGAATTGTTAATCTTTCCTTTATTTTACATGTTGGCCCTTTAGTTAATTATCACAATAAGCTTGCTAGTTATCAAATTTCACTGAGGTAGTGATATTAGTGTAGACAGTAAAATTGGATCACATGCTCCTTGACCCCTCATTAAATGATCAACTTGAACACACTCATCTAACCATGGCCCCTCACACCCTACACTAATATGAATTTAATTAAATTAATCCATGTCCTCACAATATTTATTATCTAATTATTCTAATATCCATCTCACCTAGACATCTCATCTAACCACCTCACCCTAGACCTATTCTTGACATGTTTCCATAACTAACTAAGACCTAATCCTACTTGCCTTAATGAGATAAGATTTGGCCTAACCCTAAAAATCAATCCCTATAACCTCTCTAACCACATTCCTGCCCATTAGAAAAGAAGCTTCCATTCTAATCTGCAAAAAGAAACTAACTGGATCCAAGAAATCAAGAAGATCTTCCCATTTTAGTAAACCTAGGGAATCCTACCTTAACCGATGCCGGTCACCCCTAAACTAATGCCAGTTAACCGAAACCATTGTCGGTCACCTTTTATTCCCTTTTGGTAGTCTTATTTTGGGGTTGGCACATTTGAAGAGAAGAGAGAGTAATCACATCTACATGCAACCAGAGAAAGAATCCATTCACACTCAAACATCCACAGTCATCCAAGCCAAGATTTGATTAGGATAAGGAGGAAAGCCAAGGCGGCTCAAGAAATAGTTTCCTATCAATTGGTGACCCTCTACAGAAGAAACCTACAACCACCATCTCCTATCTTCACCCGTACTCGAGTGGTAGTAGATTCCAAGTAAGTACACTTCTGTACTGAATCCATTTTCTCTAGATACTCTCAGTATTTACATCTTTTTGTGTGCTATTTATTTTTCAACCACTCACTTCTTTTCTTTGATAACTATCCCTATATACCTCTTCCAAAACCCCTTAAAACCCTGTCCTAGTAATCCAACACCCCAATCCAACCTACCCAATCCTTTGTGCAGGCAAAAAAGAAGATCCAAAATCCATTCTGCAACATCTTCCATTTTCCCACAGTCACTGGCATCGGTCTCCCTAAACCACCGTCGGTCGAGCCTATACTATCGTCGGTCTACCTACCCGATACTAGCCTTTGTTACTATTCAACAACTTAACCCATAACTCCTCCCCACTTCACAAAAACCCCACCAGACCAGCCCACTTACTTGCATCCCTACCCACATCTCATAGAAACCTCACTAGCTCCCCATCAACCTAGAAAATAGACCCAGACCCTTTTCTTTACCCCTTGTCATTTCTCTAGTGATCAACATCGGTCACCATTAACCGGCATCGGTCAGGACTAGATCGACATCGGTCTCTGTGTCTGTCAATCTAGTACAGACTGGAAACCTACGTACTTACTCCCAAGTTACCTATAATCACCTGTGATCTTCATTAGATCTCTGTCAGACCTGCAAAAATTGAGAACCATTTACCTCATCTCCATATATGATCCTAACCTAGCTTGTTAGATTAGATTTTTCTTATTGTGTTTATATGAGATGCCTAAATCATATTGACTATAGTAGGACAATATTTACCTTATTTCTCACATTAATTTGTTTAAAATAGTGGATTGACATCCTTCTAGGGAGTATCACACTTCTTGGATCTAGCATACACTAGGTAGTCCACTGCATATGTTGTTTAACTTCTATTTTGTGGTCTTGTTGTTTATTTTAGGTAGTTCCTCCTAGCCAAAAGGAAGATCTCACGATCAGCTATGGATCAAAAAGTTAACTCGCACGCAACAACCTTCAACTAGCTTCAAAAGGTATTCCCCCTAGCCTTTTACTCTTATCTATTTCGTCACATTATAAGAAATTTTCTAAGAATCATGTGAAACATTTTGGTACCCATTCATGGTCCCTTGCATTTCTTCATTCCTAGGTAAAAGTTGTATGTTTTTTTCCTTTCTCAAAGGTTCTGACAATAAATTTCTCCCTTGGAATCTTCTCTTGTTGCTATTGTCTCAAACCAATCATGTTTTGATGCTATACAAATAACTCTTCTTCTCTTTCATTTGTACTTTATTAGTGAAAGATCATATTATCTCTTGTTCATCATTTGTGTCATCGAATTTAATATTTTGATTTGGGCTTAAAATTAACAACATTTCATTATTGTATGCTGCATTAGTGCAAATTAAATGAGGGAAACCTATACGCTGGAATTCATACCCAGCTGATGGTTGATAAAAGAATTGTAGAAAGTACATTCTCTCTCTCTCTCGAGTCTTACCAAACTACACAAATTCAAATTAACACATCTTTCTTAAACAACATCTTACCCGGGAACATCTGTCAGTGATCACACAATCCGATTGGTAGGTACTACCCAGCTCATTTCCTCTGTCGGGTCATTATCTCAGAGGATGGCCTGCCCCCACCATAACATACCTACTGAAACCTCTCCTTTTAGATATCCTTCTTCATAGGATGCCTTCCCAACAAAAAAATTATGTTCTAAATACACACAGTCAGTCCTTAATAGCGTAAGCTGAACAAACATAATAGAAAGAGCACTTTTAGGATCGTATTTTTCTTAGTGTTTCTGCTTGGCTTGCATTTTGAGGTGAGAGGACATGTTCTTCATCTTTTTATTTCTCCTTACATGCTCCTCATCATAGTTGGTGTAGTCCAACTTTGTCTGAGTGTGCCTGGACCCCATTTTTATCATTCTCAGAGTTCGGGTTTGATTCCACACTTGATTTTAAATCACAACCACATTTTTCTTCATCTCTATTTCAATTTCACAGTAACTGGTGTCGGTCCAATGACCATCATTGGTTACCCTCTGACCATCACTAGTTTTATCTAACCGGTGTTGGTTTACTATTCTTTTGGTTAACCTTCCCAAAAGGACACCTACTTCATCTTCTTTGTTGTTTAGAGTCTCTGTAACTCTCAATATCTTCTCTGTTATGATAAAATCCATCCTACAGACTTATCTACCTGGTAGATTATCAGTCTTTTTCCTTGTTTGGAAAACTATTCTTTTTCTAGTGACCAACCATGGTTACCTCTGACCGACATCAGTTTACTCTAACCAACATCGGTTAGCCTGTGTTGTTTTCCTATTGACATATTAACCCAATCCACCTACCACTACCTATTTTTCCTATTTCTATTGTGTCTCTGTGTCATTTACAGAAAGAATTCCTACCAAGTCAAGACTTGTTCACATGATATTAGCTTGTAGCCAAGCTATCACCCTCATATTCCTACTAGTCGTCAACCACTCCCACCTAGTCCTTCACCACCTTCCATTCTATCGCCCATGGATCCTACCCAAGCTATCACCATTGCCAAAGGTGATGAGGATTTCACATGAATCCTTGAACAGAACCCTACCGCCTTACAGTTCTATCTTTCCCACTCATCCACTTGATATGCCTCAGGTCAGTTGATATACAACATGCTTGTATCTAACCCCCTACACTCATTCCTACTTCTACGTTAACCACTTCTAGCTCCGCGCTACCCACACCCGCCTTGCCCCCAGTCATTTTGGAGCTAGCCCTTATAACTTCTATGACTGCCACATCTACCACATCTATTGCACCCAAAACATCCACTATACCTTCTTAAACCACCCAGAACATAACCTCATCCACGACTATTATCTCACATATACGCATAACATCACAACCACCCCTAGTGTCATTGATCCCTACCCTATTTCAAAACATTATAATTTCTATTCCATATTCCTTAGCCCCCATCACTACTAGAGTCACCTCGACCCTTCCACCTTCATATACGTACTATCAGTAGCCTCCCGTTTCATCTATCATTCATTCTAGGTACGTTCCCCTATCTCACTCCCTCATTCTCAACCTACCTATTCGGCATCACCATATATTGGAATTCCACCTCCATCATATGTCCAACACCAACCCTCTTACGCTATAAGAGGTACCCATCCATCACCACCTACCAATGACCTCATCAAGTTAATGATGGACAAGATGCAGACATTGGAGGCATCGGTTTTTGGCTTACACAATTCTCTCACCTATGATGAAATTTGTAATGAGCCCATACACCCATCCATTCCTATTCGTCCATATCCCATACATTAGGAGATGCCTAAATTTAACCACTTTAACAGCAAAAAGGACCCACAATAGCATTTGTGGTCTTTTAAACATGGGTGTTCTTTGATCGCCCATGATGATGCTTTGCTTCGAGGACCTTTCCCATGTCTCTGACTGGGCCTACATTAGACTGGTATAGTGGATTACCTAGACATTCTATCTACTCATTTAATCAGGTAGCCCAAGCCTTCTTGGATCACTTCTCCATCAACATTGTTAAGAAGGTTACCATGACTGACCTCTACTCTACGCGTCAATATGACGACGAGTCTATCACAGATTTTGTCACTCGTTGGCATAGCCTGATCAATCAACTCACATTCCAATTACCACAAACTAAACTCATAGAGATCTTCACTCGGGCTTGTGCTAGACATATTTTTCCGACCCTACAGGTGCAAAATTTCCAAACCTTTGATGAGGCATTCACCATGGCATGAAAACTAGAGATTTGGGCCATCGAAGAAAAGAAAATCCAACTACGAAATAAGAACATGAAATTTAAGTCAAATGATACCTCTTCTTCTTCAAAACCACATAATAATTATTATAAAGCCAAGGGAACCACTAACGCGGTGGTAATCAAGGTTGACCTAGCTCATCCATCAAATCAGGCTAAGCCCTCATCTAATATTTTCCTTGTCCATACTTTTCAATTCAAAAAGAATAACAGAAATACACCCCAATTGGGGAGCATTATTGTTCTATTTTAGAAAATCTCATTAAAGTTGGGGCCATCACCCTTCCTCCTATAAAACCACACACTGGTTTTGATCCTACTCATGCCACACCTACATGGTACAAAGAGCACAAATTCTGCAACTATCATCGGGTAAAAGGTCATAATGATAGAAATTGCATCACTTTCAAGAACATTATCTAGGAAATGCTCGAGAATGGTGAGTTAGTCTTGGATAATCTGAACACACCTGCCAACCAAAACTTGCACATTTTCAAGAAACCATTTCCTAATCATGCCCCTTCTTCTGACCAAACTAGGGAGACCTCAACTAATGATAGCAATACCCGCGAGGTCCATGCTATTTTCAGTGACGCACCAGTTGCTTCCCAATTGCCTCATATTCCTTCCATAGAGGAAATCCTAGCCCAAAGTCCACCTACACATGAACCTACTTCACCTATTCCTCCACCCATAGAGGAACACCCTTCATCTCCTCCCTCACATGTGAAGGATCCTTCTGTTAACATTGAGACCACTTCACCTTTGGCTTCTCCACCTAGAGAGCCATCACCAAGTAGTACCTCTCCGACCCATGGGAGACACTTGTTCATATCCTTGACCCACAAAAAGAGTGACCATCATCTACTCCACCTATCAAAGATCCAGTAGAAATTTTGTTACCTCTAGGTGACCATTCTCCATTAACCACCCAAGATCCTACTAAATTACTTTTGGTTCTCTTACCCACAAAAGTTGAAGCTAGCGATTTCCCTATTTCTAAAACACATTTTATGGGAATTACCATTAGATCCACATTGACCTCACCTACAACAGTGCCATTCTCACATTTAGCTGATCACCTGGATTATGTTGATAGAGCCTTAATTTGTGGGTGTCTTCTACTTCCTGTCTCAACACAAATGTAGATTTCACTTGCTGACACCTCCACTATCTATCCAAAATTGTTTCGTCCGACTAGACAAAAAACAACCACAACTATCACAAATTCTCCCACGACACCACTCATGGCTCAACTCACATATCTACCCATAACCCAACATACATTTGCATCCAAACCCACACCTACATCATCTTCCTTGCCTAAACCTATTACTACTTTAGGGGTTATACCAGTAGTTAGCCTTACTCATCCACCCATCAAATTATATTTAGATATGTATTCCAAAACTAACACCAAATTTAACCCGACCCCTAAAAAAAAGAACCAATCTCCTAGATCTCATACCCCAACCTCACCAACAATGCCCTTATCACCTTCACCCCTTCTTTCCATCCTAGGACCTCACCCCTCAACCCTAGCTAAGAAACCCCCATCCAATGGTAAACCAAGAACGCAGAAACCCATTTCCCCATCGTAGACCTCTAATATACCAAAGCACCCCACATAACCTCTTCCCTCACCTGTAACCTTTTTACCTCCCATACCTCTAATACCATCAATAACCTCTGCACTACCCATGACACTTCCTTTCCTTTCCCTCAAACCTCCTACCCAACCTATGCCACCTACCTCCACATCACCTCGTTACCCCCATGGGTAACCCACCCTCTTCCACCATCCACTTTCCCTCTATATCTCGTGCTTTGTATCACCTTTACCCAAGAAGGTGTAACCTAAAACCAAAAATCTGTTACCCTCTAATAAGGTAGTTAAACCAACCCCAGACTCTATTTCTAGTTCATATACCATGCCCCTACCCAAGTAGATACGAACAACACCTAAGACCACACCACACACCAAGTTAGTAACCCAACCCACTCCCCCTCTTGCAAAGACTCTTCCTATACAGATCAGCCACACTGTACCCAAACCCACATTCACCTCCCATTATGATCCACTAGTGGGATCCTATGCCAAAATCTTAACCAATCTCCTTAAAACTTATGTCATCACATTACCACCTCTTAGACCTTACGACCCACTCAAACCCAAACCAAAAGGGTTTGATGAAACAAAAATTTATACCTACCATTGTGTGCCAGGACATGATGTAGAGAATTGTAAGGCTTTGAAAGCTGCTCTTGTCTAGTTGTGTCCTCCTGAAGAAAAACTGGATGATGATGATGTTCTTGATGAGGACCCCATTTTACCAGCACCAATTTTCACAGTTCTTCCTCATTTCCTACTCAATGACCAAAATCTCCACCCCCACAACTCTTAGATCCATCCCCGAGATTCAAAATTAACATGGTTTGTATTAGAGAACTCACCAAACCTCCACCCAAATGTTGGTGTGCCCAGCTCATTTCACAAGGTTCCTTCCCACCTCTTGGATTCTTGCCTTCTTATCGTTACACCTTTCATGGTTCACCTACTTCATCTACCTCCCCACCTCAAATCAACATGATCCATGTTGTTACCTACACTTAGAAGGAAAAAGGAAACCAAACCACCGACCAACCCTATACCTAAAATAACATATTTACCCACACCTAAAGTCACTATCCACGGCCCCGCATATCCTATTTCTAATGGGGTTACACATCGCGCTATACTTAATCAATTACACCAATCCTCCCTCAAAATGTCCCTATATGACCTCATCCAAACCTCTAAGTCCCATCACCAATCTCTCATGGAGGTTCTTTATTCCATTGAGGTTTTACCCAATGACCCTACACCCGTAGCCTCCATTATTACACCTCATCATGTAGCCTCTCTCACCAAATTACCACCTTCTTCTACATCTCCACCTACTCACCAAGTAGCCACCTCAACTTCTCAGATGAGGAGATCACACCACACCAAACCAATGACCCTAATCTAGCCCTTTTCATCCGGGTCGATATCGACAATATACGTGTATGACGTGTTATGATCGATGGGGGCGCTAGCATTAACATCATCTCCTCCCAATGCATTCAACCAAATTTGCATACCTGAAAGTTACATGCATAAACATCACATCATGTTGCCTTCATTTAATGATGATATCACTTCTACACTTGGCACTGTCATCCTCCATGTTCACGTGGGCCCCCTTACTATTCCAGAGTTATTTTATGTCTTGGAGGGGGATTTTCAAGATAACATGTTGCTTGGTAAACCTTGGATTCATGTCATGGGTTGTGTTCCTTCCACTTTGCATCGTTGTGTAAATTTTGAGCATGAAGGAGACACATATACCATTCTAGTTGACCCATCACCTTTTAAAACCTACAACATGCTTTACCGACCCAATGATGTGCTTGTACCCATTAAGGTGTCTACCTCCATGACCACTTCCTCTTCACCCACACCTCCACTCACCAGTGTCGCCGCTACCTCAACCGCACCTAAATCCTCCATTCCTACTGCTGCCACAACCTCCATGGCTGACACGTCTAGCCTCCTAATTAGCTGGCTCCACCTCCGATCCAACCTCTAACACATCGTCTATCCCAGCTACCCACATATCAACCACCGATCCCTTGGAAGGAATTTTTCAACACCTCACTCTGGGGAGTATCGCCTATATAATTTCAACACATTCCTCACTCCACAAGAGTATGGAAGCCTTGACCAACACCCTCACTATGATCACCGCATAGGAGAGCATCTCCTTTATGGTCCTCCCCACCTTTGAACCAATCTCACCTATGGGGGACTTTATACTTCCACTTATACACTTGAACCACCATCACAAACTTGCCCCTTTTCTGTTGACCTCCATTCACTCACCAATCACCACTTCGTCCACACATTCCTACACCGATTCATGTGGAAAGGTTTTGGTTTTGGCTTTTATGAAAAAGGCCATCACACTGTTATTCCATGTACTACCCGCAAACATAATGACCGTAGTGGTATCGGCTTTATTGAACTACCTACCAAGAAGGCCCACATTGAAATCATTGAGGATATCAAGCCTTCTCCACCTTCTTCACCTACTCTACCTTCTTCACCACCTTCACCACCCTCACCGATAGAGTCGATGGATCCAAAATCCATTCGTCATAACTTTTTTTTCATAAACACCATTTCCTTGGGGCCTTTGAATTTTCAACACAAGGGCGAGGATCCCTCTTCTCTTCCCATCCTGTATCTTGAAATGATCAATGATGATACACCTTCTATTAACGTCATTCAATGTTAGGATGATGAATCTATACTCACCTACCTTGGTGCAGAAGACTCTTATATTCACTGGTCATTACCCTCCGAGACACAAAACATGCTAAATGAATCAACCATCAAAATAAAAATTAATACCCAAGATGACCCACACATTCTAAAGATCAGCCAATCTTTAGATGCTACTGAACAAGATGCCTTCACTTATTTCCTTTAGGACTATAGCGATGCATTCACTTGGTCCTATGAAAATATGCCTGGTATCAATCCTAAAATCGTGGTTCACAATATCATGATCATTCCTGATGCCAAACCTACAATACAAAAGCTGCGGAAAATGCATCCTCACATTTCTCTTCTGGTCAAAGAAGAGCTTCAGTGCCTTCTCTTGGTTTCCTTCATTATACCCATCGATTATCCCCAATGGATTGTTAACATTGTTTTTGTAATGAAAGTGACAAGGGGACTCTACATTTGCATATATTTCTGTGACATCAATCTCGTCTATCCCAAAGATGATTTCCCACTACCAGGAATTGACCAACTAGTTGATCTCATTACTGGCCATGAAATTTTATCACTCATGGATGGTTTCTCAAGCTATAATGAAATATTACTAGCTCCCGAGGATCAACACATGATTTCCCTCATCACCCCTTAGGGGAATTTTTGCTATAGAGTCATGTCTTTGGCCTCAAAAATGTTGGCGCTACATATCAATGGGCCATGAATTACATATTCTATGACAACATGCATCACATATTAGAGGATTACGTAGATGATCTACTTTCTAAATCCAAACATCGAACCGAACACCTACCCATTCTTAAAGTCATCTTTGACCACCTCATCAAATATTGTGTTCATATTCAACAAAAAAATGCTTCTTTGTAGTACTTTCAGGGAAAATCTTAGGCTTCATTATTTCTTTGTGTGGCATAGAAGTCAATCTTGCTAAAGTCAAGGCTATCCTTGAAATTCCACCACCCACTAATATCCATCAACTTTGCAACCTACAAGGAAAGTTGCAATCCATTCATCATTTTATCTCACAGCTTTCCAACCACTGTCAACCATTTCATCATCTTCTCAAGAAAGATGTTTCATTCAAATGGGATGATGAATGTCATAAAGCTTTTGAGGCCTTAAAACAATACCTCCTTCAACCACCAATTTTCATTCCTCCTAAGGATGATGAGCCCTTCTTGTTAGTGTAAAATCACAATACCCTGGATGTTGATCAGATTTCTAGGTTGATCACTCTAGCATCCAGTGTGATTTCACAGCATTGAAATCTTTCTCCAAGTGTGGGACTTGCAGAAATGAGAAAGGAATCTCCAGAGAAGGCTGGTTCCTGCTCCTAAACTACTTGCCACAAGCTATTCCAGGCAGGAAAGCTAATTTAAACCTAATCTAACCATGCCAAGGAGAGACAGAGAGAGAGAGAGAGAGAGAAAAGGGAAAAACAATAAAATCCTACATTAAAATGGTGATACACCAGAGAAGGAGAATGTTGAACATCTATCAAAACTTCCATGAAACAAGGAGAGGTGAGAAATGGGAAGGATGGACAGATGCATCACAGGCCCAAGGATAGATTTCACACAGAAAATGTCCTAAAACTCCATGAACACAACTCCAGACCTGCAATGAACATTCAAACTTGCAAAAATACCTGCAATGAAGAGAGGCAAGAAGAAAACAAGCAAAAAACGAGCAAGGATGGACAGATGCATTACAAAACATGTTTTTGTTGCTTCAGAAGTTTGCATAGAACATCATTTCAATAGTAAAAGGCAAAAATGCCATTATAGAGCAAGGGAGGAGGTTCAAACTCCATTTTCAACCCTGGAGAAGAAAATAAGGGAGGGCAGAGCTGAAAAGATGAACCACTTGTAATGATCCCCCCAAAATGAGCCAAATCTAGCTTTTACACTGCATGGGTCGAGCCCATGAGAGCGAAAACGCACAAAACGTGGGAGCCCATTCCTCATCAACTGCAAATGCATTAAATCAGCATGGAGGACCTTACAAACCCATACCCTATCATTTTGACCAAATGGGAGGAGAGTGCGACCCATTCTGTATTAAATTTGGTCACTGAAATGTCACTTCTAGCCATGAACATGCGTCAGATCTGTTTCTTAACTTTCTCTCTCCAAACTATACCAAAATTCAATATTTACCATGGAATCATGTAGAGAATTTTTCCAGCTTTCCATTGATATAAAGAACGTGCAAAAATGAGCTCTTGGTCAAAAGTTATGGCGATTCGAAGATTTAAGGCACAAAGCAGGCCAAAACGGATATTTGAATTTTTTCCGCGCTCGCCACTGGATGATATGTGTGCACTGATTGGCCACACAATTATCTCTCCTCTACCTTTCCATGGGTTTTCCTTGAAGATTTTGACTTTTCATAACTTTTGGGAAATTTTCCATTTTTTTCCCAGCGCCCCGCCACTTGGGACACGTGGCGTGATCTAGTTGGAGGATGAGACGCGGGTTCATCCTTTGTCTTTTAATTTTTGGCCAAAACTTTGTTAAGTTTTCCAAAACTCTCCCTAGCTCTGCACTTCCCGCCTTAGGACATGTCTCTGTGTCTATTGGCCCGCAGCCGACCCTTTAAACCTTGCCCCTTTGAAATTTTGGACGTTTTTCCCTTGTGACACGTGGCATGTTCTCGATTCGTCTGCATGGGCTGCCGGCTTTTTGCGTCCCTCATGTCCCTCGGCCCGGATGTCCCAAACTACACGGGACAAATTCCTCCGATCCGCTTTGATTCAAAGCTTCCCTATCCCTCTTTGAGACGAAGACACGTGGTACATTTCCATTCGCTCTCGGCTCATTCGGCTTCCGCGTCTCATGTGTCCCTTTGTCCCAATTGTCCCAGATTATCTGGGACAAATTCTTCTAATTCGCCTGATTCGGCTAGTTCACATTCACCACGTACTCTTGTCCCAGATGTCCCTTATCGAGCGAAGCGAGACTTAGACATTTTTCCTTGCTCTCGGCCATTCCGGGTTTTTGTGTCCCGCGCGTCCCGACATCCCCTTTGTCCCAAATGCTATGCAGACCACCTGGAGGCTTTTCGGCCGATTTGCGCCCCGACGTCCCAACTGTCCCAAGGACCACCTGGACTAGGATTTAGCTGATTTTCATGATTTTTTCTACCCCAAGCTTGTTTTCTGCATTTCTTCCATTTTCTCGACCTGTTGGGATTCCTCCTTGATGGGAGAGTTAGAAAAAGGGCGAGGGAGCCCTAGAAACATGATTTTTTGCCTTGAATCAATATACTTGCCTAGGACTTGAATATTTTGATGCATGTTATCAAAATTACCCTGGGGGGTGAATTTTGGATAACAATTTTGGCAACTCAGCGGGGTCATCTGCCTGTTAGATGAATGATCAGTAGCCTGAAGCAATCCATTGGGCATGGAGTCATGAGTTGTAACCTACAACTGATCTGAACTTTGAAAACCTCCTCTCTAAGCCACTTGAAAACCCACTAATATGGAGTCGTTCTCACCGAAATGCCACTGAAAAGGACTGTGCAAGAGCAAAACCAGCACCACAAAAACTATGTACAGAACTGAAAATCATACATGCCCCAAATGGAACATGAAGAGTGTGCACAAGCACTTCTTCTACTGAAAGCAAACCTACCTACTCTACTCTAACTGGAAGCAAAGGCAAGCTAAACAAACCCTATAATTGGTTGTGCAAAATAGCTTCCTTTCTTCAAAATTGGCAACCATGCAACTGATTTGTCATTGAACATGGCTGATTGGATGGATGGAAAATCAACAAGAAGCTGGTCTTCCACCCAAATCATCAAGGTATCAGCTGAAGGAAAATTCAATACCTCTTTTAGTTTCTCTACATTTGGATTGAAGAGGTATGACAGCTGATCTTTGGTACTTTTACTCACCCTCATGCTCAGAAGCCAGCATGATTGGTTGTGACTTCTCCCTTGGCTCTAATGAAGCCAAATACCTGATTGGGAAAGGTCTGATCCGTTTGATATGCCCATAGCTCTGATTTTCAACTCCAAAAATGGAGTCTTCTTGTAGATCCTCCTGAATGGGTGGTGTGGAAGAAATGGTGAAATTCCTTTGTCCTTTCTCTTCCTCCAATGAAGAACATGAAAGATCAAAATCTTCCAATCTTAATTCCAAAGAGCTGTTATAAGATGCAGGCTGTTGCAAATGAATGTTCTCCTTCATGATAGCAGACTCAAGTGTTTGGAAGGTGGATGATGAAAGAGAGAATGGTGGAAACTCAACCGACTCTTCTTTATCAAAACAGTCCTCCAAATCTGACAGATAAATTGCCTCATGGCTGTCCTACTGCAAATGCTCAACCTTTCCCATGGCGTTCCCTTGATCTGCAACTTGATCACCATGGTTTCTTTCACCCTCCAACATTGAGTTTGAGAGATCAAACTCCTCTTCAGTATTAGAACTTGAGAGAGGTGAAGTAGAAAGAAGAACTGAAGGTTTTCTTGTAGCCTGCTTTGTGCTCAAAGCCCTTGGATATGCACTTTTCTCCTCCACAACTAGAATGTGCTCCTCTTCTTTTGGATCTGGAGTAGCTTCTCCTTCCTCCAATGTTTGAAGACAATCTTTCTCTTGATAGAACTCTTCCTCTAGCATGAAGTTTGTCAAGTTAAACTCTTCAATCTGCTGCTCTAGAGGACAAGTTGGGACTGCAAGATCTTCTTCTTCTGCTGCAACAAAATCAGTCCTGACCACCATTTGTTCTCCAACTCCCATCTCTTCTGAAGGCTTAACCATCAAGGGGATCTTTGTCATCCCAAATTTGGCAGCCCAAACCCTCAAGTTGTCTGTCATTTCTTTTCTTCTTGGCTCTTCCTCTTGCTGTCCTTGATGACTGATTTTTGCAATTTCTTCTTCCCCACATGGAATTGGGAATGCAAGAGGAGGGATGGGTTGTAACTCAATTGATTTGGCATTTTTTTGTGGTGGTGGAGGTAGAAACTCTTGTTTCTTTGGAGGAGAGCATATTTCTTTTAGCTCTTGTGGAGGGGATGACTGTTTGGAAGGAAAAAGGAAAGAAGAATTGAGGTGTGGTGGAAGACTGAGAGGTGGAGACATGGAATCAACATTTGGGACAACAGATGGGGAGTTTAGGATTTGCAATTCCAAATGAGATGGTGCTGCTTGATTAATGGGAAGAGAAAAACCAGATGATGGTGTAGAACTTACCCATTGACAAGGTTATTCAACAACAAGTGTGTAGGCCTCTATTTCTGCTGTCCATTGTGCAAGTTGGGGCAGCATCTTCATCATGAAGTCCAACTTCTCCTGAGGGCTGAAGTGTCTTGGAAAAGGGCCTCCCCATGGACAAGGAGTCCTGCAACCAATTCTGAAAGCTCTCATTTGGGCTGTTGCTCTGGACTGCACCATCTTTTCCTCCATCATTTGGATTTTCTCCAACAGACCAACATCTTGCATCTGATTGTCTTCATTGCATTTGTACCCTTGCTCTTGGAAAGCTCCATAGCCAAACTGATTTTGGCATTGCTGCTCATATGGGTATGCATGCTGATTTTGAATTTGTTCAAAATGCTGATTTGGAGGATTTAAAAAACATGTTGGAGGTGGGAAACATTGCTGCTGTTGTTGAAAATGTGAATTCCATGATGGAAATGAAGTCATGATTGCACAACTTCATGGAATGGAAAAGAATGAAAGGGATGGAAAGAAGGATGGATGGGAATGGATGAAAAATAGGTCTGTAACTTTAGAAATGGGTTGCTGATCAGATGGAGTCGCAGATGTGTTTGCAAGTGCCTCCAAAGGCTGAAATCTTCACAGGAACACACCAACCTACAAAAGATGAAGTGGAAGACCTCTAAGCTCCCACCGGGCGTGCCAAAATTGTTAGTGCAAAATCACAGCACCCCTGGATGTTGATTAGATTTCTAGGTTGATCACTCTAGCATCCAGTGTGATTGCACAACATTGAAACCTTTCTCCAAGTGTGGGACTTGCAGAAATGAGAAAGGAATCTCCAGAGAAGGCTGGTTCCTGCTCCTAAACTACCTGCCACAAGCTATTCCAGTGCAGGAAAACTAATCTAAACCTAATCTAACCATGCCAAGGAGACAAATAGAGAGAAAAAGGGAAAAAAGCCCCATTCAAATGGTGATACACCGAGAGAAGGAGAATGTTGAACATCTATCAAAAGCGCCATGGAACAAGGAGAGGTGAGCAATGGGAAGGATGGAAAGATGCATCACAGCCCAAGGATAGATTTCACACGAGAAAATGTCCCAAAACTCCATGAACATAGCTCCGGACTCTACAATGAACATTCAAACTTACACAAATACCTACAATGAAGAGAGGCAAGAAGAAAACAAGCAAAAAATGAGCAAGGATGGACAGATGCATCACAAAACACGTTTTTTATTGCTTCAGAAGTTTGCACAGAACATCTTTTCAATAGTAAAAGGAAAAAATGCCATTACAGAGCAAGGGAGGAGGTTCGAACTCCATTTTCAACCCTAGAGAAGAAAAGAAGGGAGGGCAGAGCTGAAAAGATGAACCACTTGTAATGATCCCCCCAAAATGAGCCAAATCTGGGTTTTACACTGCATGGGTCGAGCCCATGAGAGAGAAAATGTACAAAATGTGGAAGCCCATTCCTCATCAACTACAAATGCATTAAATCAGCATGGAGGACCTTACAAACCCATACCCTATCATTTTGAACAAATGGGAGGAGAGTGCGACCCATTCTGTATTAAATTTGGTCGCTAAAATGTCACTTCTGGCCATGAACACGCGTCAGAGCCGTTTCTTAAATTTCTCTCTCCAGACTGAACCAAAATTCAAGATTGACCCTGGAATCATGTAGATAATTTTTCCATCTTTCCATTGATATAAATAACATTCAAATCCGAGCTCTAGATCGAAAGTTATGGTGATATGAAGATTTAGGGCACAAAACAGGCCAAAACAGATATTTGAATTTTTTCCCGCGCTCTGCCACCTGGATGACATGTGTCAGGCACTGATTGTCTGCATAATTCTCTCTCCTCTACCTTTCCATGGGTTTTCCTTGAAGATTTTGACTTTTCATAACTTTTGGGAAATTTTCCATTTTTTTCCCGCGCCCCCGCCACTTGGGACACGTGGCGTGATCTGGTTGGAGGACGAGGCGCGGGGTCATCCTTGTCTTTTAATTTTTGGCCAAAACTTTGTTAAGTTTTCCAAAACTCTCCCTGGCTCCACACTTCCCCACCTTAGGACACGTGTCCTGTGTCAATTGGCCCGTGGGCCGACCCTTCAAACCTTGCCCCTTTGAAATTTTGGACGTTTTCCCTTGTGACACGTGGCGTGTCCTGATTCATCCACGGGCCTGCCGGCTTTTCACGTTCCTCACATCCCTCTAGCCCAAATGTCCCAAACTACCTAGGACAAATTCCTCTGATCCATCTGATTCAGGCTTCCCTGTCCCTCTTTGAGGCGAAGACACGTGGCACATTTCCATTCACTCTCGGCTCATTCGGCTTTCCGCGTCCCACGCGTCCCTTTGTCCAAACTATCCCGGACTGTCTGGGACAAATTCTTCCTATTCACCTAATTCAGCCGGTTCGCGTCTACCGCATACTCTTGTCCCAGATGTCCCTGACCGAGCTAAGCGAGACTTAGAAATTTTTCCTTGCTCTCAACCATTCCGGGTTTTCACGTCCCGCGCGTCCCGACGTCCCCTTTGTCCCAAATGCTGTGCAGACCACCTGGAGGCTTTTTGCCGGTTTGCACCCCGACGTCCCAACTGTCCCAAGGACCGCCTGGACTAGGACTTAGCTGATTTTCATGATTTTTTCTACCCCAAGCTTGTTTTCTACATTTCTTCCATTTTCTCGACCTGTTGGGATTCCTCCTTGGATGGGAGAGTTAGAAAAAGGGCGAGGGAGCCCCAGAAACATGATTTTTTGCCTTGAATCAATATAATTTCCTGGGACTTGAATATTCTGATGCATGTTATCAAAATTACCCTAGGGGGTGAATTTTGGATAACACTTCTACCTATATATTTCGCCATCGATAATTCTATAGGGCCATGCTTTCTCATCACGATGACCAACACTGGGAGCAAGTGGTTTATTATATAAGCCATACCCTTATTGACTATGAAACTAGATATACCCACACCGAAAATTTTTGTCTAGCCTTAGTTTTTGTCACCACCAAACTCCACCATTACCTACTCAACCACAAAACTTTTGTCATTACTAATACAGACTCATTACACTACATGTATGCCAAAACTTATCAAAATCAACATGCCGCACGCTAGCTTATGCTTCTAGTTGACCTCGACCTCAAATTCATCCATAAAAATTCCATCAAGGGCCAAGCTATCACTGACCAATTGGCTGACACACCTATTTCTGTGGAGTAACCCTCTAACTTTGACTTTCTAGATTAGTCTATTTCTACCCTTTCCCTGGACGAACCCCCTTACCAAATGACACTCTTCTTCGATGGTTCCAAGTGTTAGTGTAGGGGTGGGGCTAGTGTTATCCTCATTCCACTTGATGGTAAACCCATGCCTTTATCTTTTAAACTTGATTTTGATTTTACAAAAAATATTATTGAATATGAAGCACTCATATTGGGTCTTTATTCTCTATTGGTCATAAACCAAGTCAATGGTATATACAGTTGTCGTAATGAGATACTTCAAAAGTATAAGCATCATGTGGACATACTTTTGACCACCTTCGACCATTACACCCTTCAAACCACCCCACGTTCTATAAAAAATTTGCAGATACCATGGCTCGCTTGGCTTCTCGATACCCACTTCGCCCTTTGAATCTAAAATCTTTGTCACCATAAAAAGACTACAATCACCCTCTTATTTACCTCACAAATTTTACTCTATCGGAACCATCACTCCCGACCCAAGTGACCTTTGGTATAATCAGTACACATATTATCTGTCCCTCTCCATCTTACCTCCTAACCTCACTCGTAATGGATAACGCACCTTTCTCAAAAGGGCCTCTCGTTACGTCGTCATGGGTGGCCTCCTCTATCAATGTGAATTTGACGGTATTCTCTTACAGTGCCTTATGAGTTCTAAAATTCCCTATACCATTAAGGAAGTTCATGATGGCATATGTGGAGGTCACTTAAGTGGTCTCACAGTTACTAAGCATATCCTTTACCTAGGCTATTATTGGCTGACCCTTAACCATGATTGTTGTGACTGCGTTAAGCATTGTGTAAAATTCTAACAACATGCCAATATTCATCATACACCTAGTCATGTCTTATAGGTATCCCGTGACCTTTGGCCCTTCTCTCAATGGGGTTTGGATCTTGTTGGAGAGATCAATCCCCATTCTTCCCAAAGACATCAATGGATCATCACCGCTGCCGAATACTACACCAAATGGGTTGAAGGCATACCTCTCATCTCCACAAAAGCTGAGAAAATATGTGAGTTCATCAATCATCACATTATCTGTCACTTTGTCATTCTACATTGCCTCATCAATGATCTCGCTAACTCAAATCTCCATGTCACTTGGTCATTTGCCACCACTTTCTCTCTCTTTATGTTTTCTCCTTTGTGGCAACTGACAAATGATTTTCAAAAATGTAGAAATTTTTCTTTTTATAACCTTCCCGACTTGACCAGTGATGGTTTCACCTAGACCGACATCGGTCCTATGCCCTAGCATACCATGGTCGGTTCATGGTGACTGACATCAATTAATTTTGATCATTGTCACTTATGCTGCTTAGTCTCATTGCTACCCATTACCCCTAATTTGAATCCTGAATCCTTTCCACCTCACCCACACCTAACTTGGACACTCCACTTTATCCTCCTAACCTCATCCTTTATCACCTAACCTCATCATCATTTGGGGACTCATTATTTTCCCCTACCCCGGCCTTACCTATATACCTAGACCCAAAACATTATTCATGACCTTTGACCCTGTGTTCTTGTTATACCTTGCAACACTATTACCCATGTTGTTTGACCTAATGACCTTACTTTGCCTATTGTCATGATGTTTATCTTGATCCACCCTTAGTGTACCAGAACATACCTAAACATTCCTACACCTGACCTATGTCATGTTTCCTAACTATGTCTTATACCTTGGATACCATAATCACTTCAACCTTGTTTGGATAGCCCTATCAACCTTATACAATGTAGATTTTTTCTCGCTCTTCAACCCTGGTACCATGCTGCAATTTATACGTGTGTGTGGATTTGATCACGTTACTACCTTTGACCCTAACCCATTACCTAGATTACCCGATTGGACCTTTACCCCTTTACCCCCATTGTCTAATTTCCTCTTCATCACATTCACCTTTTATCAAACCACTCACCGATTTTGCCTTATTCCTCATCAGTTCCTTGTTTGAGGGGGATCACCTTCACCCACACATGGCGTAACCACATCTTATTTTTGTCGGTGTTGCTTACCAATACAAGATACGCAGCAAAAAAGGGAAAAATGTAAACACCAAAATTGGATCACACGCTCCTTGAACCCTCGTTAAATAATCAACTTGAACACACTCACCCAACCATTGCCCCACACACCCTACACTAATATTAATTAAATTAAATTAATCCATGTCCTCATAATATTTAGTATCTAATTATTCTAATTTCCACCTCACCTAGACATCTCATCCATCCACCTCACCCTAGAACTATTCTTGAAATGTTTCCATAGCTAACTTAGACCTAATCCTACTTGCCTTAATGACCTAAGATTTGGCCTAACCCTAAAAATTGATCCCTACAACATCTCTAACCACATTCTTGCCCATTAGAAAATAAGCTTCCATTCTAATCCATGAAAAGAAACTAACTGGATCCAAGAGATGAAGAAGATCTACCCATTTTAGTAAACTTATGGAATCCCACCCTAACCAATGCCGATGACCACTAAACTAATGCTGATCAACTTGGAACTGTCATCGGTCACCTTTTATTCCCTTTTGGTAGTCTTATTTCGGGGTTGGAACATTCGGAGAGAAGAGAGAGTAATCACATCTACATGCAAACAAAGCAAGAATTTGTTCACACCTAGACATCCACAGCCATCCAAGCCAATATCTGATTCAACCAAGTAAGGAGGAAAGCCTATGTGGCTCAAGAAATAGTTTCCTATCAATTGGTGACCCTCTATAGAAGAAGAAGATTAGAAGTAAGTACACTTTTGTATTCAATCCATTTTGTTTAGATAATCTCATTATTTACATATTTTTGTGTGCTATTGCTTTTCCATCCACTCACTACTTTTCTCTGATAACTACACCCCTATTCCTCTTCCAAAACCCTGTCCTAGCAATCCAACACCCCATTTTGACCTACCCAATCCTTAGTGTAATCAAAAAGATCTAAAATACGTTCTACAACATCTTCCATTTTCCCACAGACATTGACATTGGTCTCCCTAAACCACCGCTTCATTCGAACCTATACTAGTGTTAGTCTACCTACCCGATACTGGCCTTTGTTACTGTTCAACAACTTAACTCATAACTCCTCCCTGCTTAACCAAAACCCCACCAGACCTACCCACTGACCTGCATCCCTACTCACACCTCCTAGACACCTCACTTAGCTCCCCATCAACCTGGAAAATAGACCCAAAACCCTGTTCTTCACCCCCTATTATTTCTTCAGTGCCTGACATTGGTCATAATTAATCAGCATTGGTTAGGACTAGACCAACATCAATCTCTATGTTTGTCAACATAGTACAGACCAACAACCTACCTACTTACTCCCAAGTTACCTATAATCACCTGTGACCTTCATCAAATCTTTGTTAGACCTGCAAAACCCATAACCATTTACCCGATCTTTAGATTTGATCCTAACCTAGCCTATTAGATTAGATTTTTCTTATCATGTTTATATGAGATGATTAAATAATATTGACTACAGTAGGATAATATTTACCTTATTTCTCACATTAATTTGTTTAAAATAGTGGATTGACAACGTTCTAGGGAGTATCACACTTCCCGGATCTAGCATATGCTAGGAATTCCACTACATATGTTGTTTAAATTCCATTTGGTGGTATTGTTGTTTATTTCAGGTAGTTCCTCCTAGCCAAAAGGAATCTCTCATGATCAGTTGTGGATTGAGAAGTCAACTCACGTGTAACAACCTTCAACCAGCTTCAACAAGTATTCCCCCTATCCTTTTACCCTTATCCATTCCGTCACGTCCCAAGAAACATTCTAGGAATGAGGTGAAATAATTAGATAACATTTTCCAAATCTTTTTGACCTTGAGGTTGGTGTTAGGCTTGAGAATTTGTACCTATCCCTTTTTCTTCTCTAGCAATTTTATAAGAAATTTCCTTCACTACTCCTGATAGAGTCTTAAATACTTCTTCTAGATCTACTCCCTTTCTTTCATGAGGCTTTCCAAGATTGACCAACTTGACACTGTCCCTTTTAGGAGGCTTTCTTACTACCTTAATATTATTCTCAATTTGTACTTCCATAGAGAAATATTGTCTCAAAGTCCTAGGGTTTTTGTCCCTCAAATAATATGTAACTTTCTTATCAAAGGAATCAGAATATTTTATTAGACAAGATTCATCACTTGGCCTTAAAATTATAGGCAATCTAGTCAAGGTATTTTTGAATATGGTATTAAAATCTTAGATATGTTTATTAGGATTCTTCTTTTATTTTCAAATTCAGAGAGGAGAAACCTAGGATCATTCTTGTCCCCATATTGTGATCTAAATACATTTTTCATGGAACTAGATATGGGCCCACCAGATCGCCCCCCATATCATATAGAGCCGCCATCGGGTCCAGACTCTCAGATCTTAGATCTCCCCCGCCCAGATCTCTATTCTCTATGCGGATCTCAGCCCTACCCTAACCCTGAACGTTCCATCCCGCCAGTCTAGATCTAGATGGATAGCAGACTCCCATCCCATCCCATATAGATAGATATAGAGATCGATCTGAACTCAGATATATATAGATATTTCCAGTCCAGATCACCTTGGTCTAGACTCTCAAATCTAATGATCCAGTCCATGAATTAATAGAATTGTCTGGTAAGTATTTATACTAATCACGGGAATCCTCTTCTAAGGTATGAATAAAAATTTCACATACACGTCCTCATGCTCAATCTCAAAATATTCCATAATATTAACAAAGATCTTGAGGTGCTAGTCACCACTTGATAGCATTATTTCCTTAAAACTTAGGCAATCTATTTCTCACCTCTTATGTAATTGTATTAGGATAACCCACCATACACCTGGATATCTATTAGTACAAAAACATATTCAACAAAGGGGGTCTAGGTGGAGGCTGATCCATATTATTTTGAGGAGGTGTCCCAACAAGAGGATTAAAATGGTATGAGATAGGAAGTCTTTGCAGAAATGGGGTATGATCTTAAAAACCTTGATCCTTCAATGATTCAGTTTCACAAAACACTCTATTATTTCTAAATAACAGAGGAGGGAAATGAATAATACCCTAATTTGTGAATGAAGGACCCTCTCGAGTTGGAGTGTACAAATTTGTGTAAGGATTACTTGATCCAGAACCATCTCAAGAGATAGAATAATATTCTATCAAAGTTTGATCACCCTTAATAATAGTCACCACTTCTTTTTCCAACCTTTGATCACCCAGGGCTCTACAAACTTGTTTTATTATTGGATTTATCTTTCCTATCTCTGGAAACAACTTTCTAGTAGGATATGTCTTGAAGAAGGACCTTCTTCCTTCCAACTTTGTAAATTTTATTGATCAGATCACAATATTTGAAACTCAAGGTATTGGTATTTACAGATTTTTTGAATAACGTGGAGTTACCACTAAGGTCTTACACCTTATATGTGTAAATCAATATAAACAACTTTCAAAATGAAAATTGATTAAATTTTTTATAAAAAATTGGTAGATCTTGCTATCATTTATCAATATTTACCCCTAGCCAAGTCAAATTTAATGGAAAGCTAGCTTAAATAGGAAAATATAAAGCAAATGACTTCTGATTAAGCTCATTTTTGTAATTCTTGATAAGGATCAAGTATAGATCATGTATTTATATCTAAACCTATTTGATATGTTACCATAGGTCGATATATCTTTGTATTTGTAAAAACAACCATGACAATGGCACCAAGAGAGTGTTCATACCCAAATCTACACCACCTTGAGAGCCAAGAAGCATTTGCAGTCTAAATTAGATGCTTAAAGTCAATCAAATCAAATATATAGGCGTTATGTAGTTGGGGACATGTTTGATTAACTCTTTTGAACTTGAATTTTGGAAATATTAGGCTACACTCACAAAAGGGGATGACCTTCCCTATTACTTTAGGTTCTTCCTTTAACTAGGGTTAGAGGACCCAATTTGTGACCTATAATTATGAGAATAATGGATGAAATTGTAGTTTCTAAACGTTCTCTTTGAGATATGAAAGGTTATTGATGAAAAAATCGTTAATCCAAGAACTATTTAAATCTCAAGAGTTTTTACTTTAAATAATGTAGATATATTTCAAAACAAGACTTCAGGTCACTTTAGACAGTGTGGATCTTAGCTTACTTCTGCATATTTATGAAAGGTAGGGTAGAAATGGTAAAATCCCTTAGAAAATGGTTATAAGAAAGGAAAACATGGATAATTTAGAAGGATTTGATAGTTATAGGTTGTAGTTTATGTGTATTGAAATGGGAGATTAAAGCAAGATAAATTTGATTATATAGATTTCACAAGAAAACCTTACAAATGCTTGAAAATTACCTCAATGAAAGAAAAACATATCACACAGCTAATATTAGCCCTTTAACCAAAAGGAATGCACAAGTGGAAGCCTAGGAGTGCAAGATTTTACAAAATATTTGAGAATTTTAAAACACAAAGGCTCATGCTAAATCCTAAACAAAAAATTTATAGATCATGTTCAATTACGCTCAAGATATACTCAAAATCTTACAAAAATCTTCTCAAATGAATGATAAAAACATGGATTTAATTTTTTTTTCATATTACAAAAAGAAATTTATATTTATAATGAAATTTTAGTTTCCAAAATTCCACAAGCCAAAGACAAGATCTACTATAAATGAAAGGACCTATCAATCTAATATTGCAACAAGGAAGATAAACAACTAATTCAAAGTGTTCTACCTTAAGAACAAAGACAACATTTCTCAAAAGACAACATAGAGTTAATTTTAAGAAATTCAAATTTCTCAGCAAGGGACCATAAATCCTATGGCCTCAATGCTTTCCAATGACTGTACACTCGAAACATCTCGACATGAGAAAATTTAGGCAAATTAAAATAACTTAATGGTTTCTTGGTTCGATTCAGTTTCTCAGAAAGGTATAGTCGGTTTTGTTTTGTTTTCTCTAAAAATCTTAGAAAAATTTAACCCCCTCCATATGAGAACACTCTTCCCATATGTGTATAATTTCTTTCCTCTCATCTTTCTCTTTTTCCCCACAAAAGTATTAATCTTCAAAAGAATATTCCCCTTTATGGCATACAATATGATCTAATATAATTCTTTTGAAAATATTCTACTTTTGTGTTTCCAAGAGGAGGAACATACAAATGATTTAAATTTTTCATTATCTTAGAATGAGTGGGATGCCTCATCGTCCTTCTAATATTATTTATTTAATCATTTCATTTTTAGGTGAGTAGAGAGTTTTTTCAATGATTTTCGGGTGCCTCTAGATAGTTTGATATTATGTGTAATCCCTTTTGCTTTTTGACCAAGTCAAAGAAAACACACTCATTTTTATGTCTTTCTGGGGTGAGTATTATCGCATGGATTATGTCACATCAAGCCAACCATTTTATTTTGCATAATATTATTTACCTCTAAACTTATTTCCTTCGTGTGGGCTAGGTAGGAGGTATTTATTCATTTAATGGAGTGATTCATCCAATTCAACTCGTCTACACCATTGTCACTATAAATATAGCTCTATTTCCTCCTTTGTAAGCATCCCCTTTCCATTTTAAAAGAGGAAAAACTATTTCAAAGTTATTTTTTGGTGCAATGGCAAAGAAAGATGTAACAACTAGCCTAAGAGAGATATCATTAGAAGATTTGAATCAAATCTTCAATTTAACGGGCCTAGATGAGGCATTTGTCAGGGATTTATTCAAGATTACATACCCAGGGGATGAAAAAGGGCCTTTGGCATACCGAGAGGTTTGTCTTTCCCTCCTTTTAATATTGATCAAAATCAATCCTATTTTCTCTTCCTTTCAAACAATGTATTATCATCTCTTCCGGTGGGAGCATCAGAAAACTCCAAGAGAATTAAAGAAAATATAGATTAAAAGGAGGCCTACTGTGATAGGGATGACTAAGTACGAGTGTTCCTTTCTGTGAAATGAATAAGAAGGAAGAAGGGGGAATCAATTTTTTTACCCCCAATTATAATTTTAGATGAGGAAGATACAAGGCCTTCATCTCCTCGATTTCTTAAGGCATCATTCTCTACCATCAAAGACAGTGTTGTCATATCTTCTTTCCAACCATCCATTCATTTAGAGTAACATATTCCTTTGATGGAGCAAAAATATTAGGACCCTTACCTGTTCCCCTTCCAAGAGAACATCCACCATTCACAAGGAAATAAAATGGTGAGTCCAGTTCTAAGTATCTTGTTCCACTAGGTCCAAGGACCACAATAATTGCTCTTCTAGCCACTTCAAATTCTCTTGTTCAGTCTATTCCTTAAAAATAAAAAGGAAGCAAGGCATTTCCTACAAATGGTTTGAACCTTTTCGACCTGGTATCTTCTTATCAGAAGAAGATAGAATTGATGAATATCATGGATGGTCCTAGAATGATTGTTGATACATTGATGAATATAGGGATGTCTCGTACTTTGGCTAAGGAATTAGTGTTTTATCAAATAGCTCATAGCTCAGAAGAATTTATACCAAGGAAAAACAAGATGCTAAAAAAAGTTCCCTCATTTGGAGAGGATCTCAAAGTAGTAATAAAAGATGATTGAATGTCCCAATTCTCCTAATTTCCCCTTATGTAATATTTGAAAATGTATGTATATTTTCATGGGCAATGCCCATATAGAATCCCTATTTTGATTTTTTCCACGATATAAAAACTCAAATTGTTCCATAAATACACATAATTCCTAATATATTTAGAATTCTATTAAAGAAATATAAAAGTCTAATCTATTGGATCAAGTTACATTCATGTTAGAAAACAACAATTCAAAATAATGTTCATTTTTTATGAAACAAGAGTACCAACTATAATGAGATGAAAAGTTTTTAAAATAAAACAAGCCTAATCTTGCTCACTGGTATTCATGGTTATATCCTCATCTTCATCATCTTCCTCCTCCTTTAGCTTCCTTTCCATTTATGCATCATACCTTTGAAAGAACTACCTTACATCCTCTTTAGTTGGACCTATGTGGTGTTAGAATATCAATCTCTTCCTGTTCAATACATCCCCACATTGATCCATATTTTGCTTATGTTCCCATGACTTTCCTTTCAATTCTAAAATTATTTTCTCTATAGCCATTAGCCTTTTGATAACCTCATAAGAAAATTTTTCATCTCAGATGTATTTCTCAAAATAATTGATTAAGAAGTCACTTTTCAAGTCACCATAACTCTTATTATGTTTATCAAACAACATGCCTTCCAATTTCATATCTATGGTTTCAAATCCTTTTACAACCCATTTCTTTTCCATCTCCATCTTTTCTCTAACTTGATTCCAAAATTCAATCCTAATTTTACACAAGTCTTCAATTGCATCTTTGTGTTCCCATTTTATCTAATGACACAATTCCATGTTTTTTAACTAGATCTTCATCAAGTTGATTGATATAATTTAGCTTGGGAAGGATTCCCTCGTAGTATAAAAGCTCATCATCACATTGTTCAATCAAATCATTTACTTCACTGAGCTTGGTCTTGAGGTATTCATACCTCTTTATTGTTTTCTCAAATATCTTCTGCCCATTTTCAATTAATTTCTCAACCCACTCATCAACAACCTTGACCTTCTAAATAACCTTTTCAATGCTTCCAATAAATTTAGGATTGATGGTAGAAACATCTTCTTGATCTTCACTTGATGGGCCTACTAACAGTTGTAAACATGATATCAAATATTTGACTTGGTCTTTTAATTGCCTTTTTGATACTTTTTCCTCATCAAATTTATGTAACAAACTTTAGACTACCTCTAAAACTTACTCATCAAAGTATAGAAGGATGAAAGGACTGAAATTAGTCACAAAACACATACTTTTAGTGCTTCAATAATGTGTGCAATGCATCATACATTCAAAAGAGGAAATGGTTGCCATTACAATCTTGGAAAAAGGATTGAAAGTTCCCTCAACATACAAGAACAAATTACAGAAGAGAGAGGACTCTTGAACAATTGCACTTGCCTAAGATGTCTAATTGTCAAACCTATCTAACCTGTTGGAATCCTTTAGAATGAGCTTCCAACTTACATTTATAGAAGAATTTGAGAGAGAGTAGAGAAAGAGTCATAAATTCCCTTCCTAAATTGAAGGCACATGATGTATTTATTACAGTTGGTTAAGCCACTAAGAATCTTCCATCATGTGCCATTAATGCCTAGTTGACCTAGTTCTCTTTAATTAATTAAAAGAATATTTAAATAAAATATTTAAATAATAATAATAAATATTATTTTTTAAATATTTAAATAAAAATATTAATTTAATTAAAATTAAATGGTGGGACCCCTATTGACAAGTTTTTGGTGAAGTGGGAATCATAAGGAAAAGGCCAAAATGATCCCAACTCGATGGTTGGCTCCCCAAGACAACTCACCAAGTTGGTCACAATCTCCTTCTACATTGTCCGAGCTTGGCATGAGCTCGCTACAACCAATATTCTAGCTCCCTTTTCCATCACATCGACTAAGATCCTTCTTACACCTTACTCACATACTAACTCACCACCAATGCATCGAGCTCCAAAATGATATTTTTCTTTTACTCCATGATCGAGCCAAGCTCCTCCTTCACCTCATGCATCTGTCGACTTGACAAGCCGAGGTTTCCTCCGTTATGCATTGACCAAGCATCAAGCTCAACATTGAGTTCTATGAAATTGTTCCTATGAACTTACCATCCTGTTAAACATAACTTGGTCTTGCCTCTGAATGACTCATTAGTGTGTATGAAAGTATCTCCAACATGATACAAAGCGAATCACTCACCATGACTTGGTTTACTTTCTATTTAGTTACTCTGAGCTAGTCACCTACTCAGCTCATCTCGGTCTTAGCCGATGCCAACTCTTAGTTCTCTCTTCATGTGGGCTCGAATGCCATTGTAACTCCGGCCCCCTCTCTGCTAAACTTTGAGCTCAAATGAAGTGTCAAGTTAATGTGTCCAATATTGAGTCGAGCTCCTAGCTTGAGCATCCAAGCCACCACCAAAAATCTTCAAACTCCATGCCTTAGGGAGGTATTAGACTATCACGAGCTCTACCTTCTATGTGAGCATTAGTTCGGTTTCATCAAACTATTTCATCATCTCCATGATCAAGCTCTCAACTGAGCATGTTGGTGCTAAGCCCGAGCTGAGTTGGTTCTTCCTTGTGATCTCCCCAAATGTAAGCTCATTGAGCTATTAATATAACTCGTATCATGAATTCTGAGCTTTGGATTCTTCTCTATTGAGATCTACACCGAGCCCATCACCGAGCTCTCTCTTGTGTACTCAACACCCCCGCCAAGTGGAGCTCCTATTTTTTTCACCTTGGTAATGTTTTCCTATTCATTTGAACTAGCTACTGATTTTCCATACCGAGTGGGTCTGGCAAGTTGACTTCAATGATATGGATAATGCATGTTAACTCTTTGAGTCCCCGAACAACTTGGGTTTCACCTCACCATTTTGTGAGAGAGCTCCAAAGAATCCTCGGTGAATTAATCGATTCCTGCCATGCTCCATGAGCTTTCCATCTAAAATTCCATTCATCAAGTTGGAAAAAAGGTCTTCCTTTTCTTCCAGCTTGTCATTTATAATCCTTTTTTGGTGAGCACATCCTCGAGTCTCAAAGCATCGAAATTATATAAAAATTGACACTGAGCTAAATGTCTCGCAACACCACCATTTTTGAGCTCAATTTCTTCTTTTGTTCAAGAGAGCTCATACCAGTGAACCCAAATCCATGTGATTGAGCTATTTTCCTGCCATCTTGATCTTGTGGGCTATCCTAGCACATGGAGCCATGAACTTGGCCTACCCATCCCATTTCGTGCTCGGCACTACACCGAGATTCTCTCCACATTAACCAATCTCGGTCATGAGTGCATTACAACCAATATATGATACGCCAAATCAAGCTCCTCTTACATGTGTGTATATCGTGACTTGGCTCTGCAAGCCTGAAGTTCTTCTTCTAATGAACGTCTCTCCACCAAGACTTGTTATATTCTCCCTGGGTTCTATTCCCTTGGACTTGGTGAGCTTGTTTACGTCGTCATGTTAACCGTGATTTTGAGCTCAAAGTGGATGAGGTATTACCACTATTGAGTTCACATACTGAGTTCTGAGTCAAATTTACTGCTCGGCACTGCCATTGAGCTCCTCACATCCATTCTTCCCCTTTGAGATCCTGTGGATATCACCTCTAAGCACACATTTGAGATCACACCCAGTTGGTATAGAGATATCCTCTAATCTTGTGTCAAGATCACCTTCAAGATTGCAATGATCTCACCACCACACTCATGTTGGGCTCACCTCCCAAATCATGGCGAGCATGAACCAAGCTCACTGGAAGTTTGGTTTTTCATGACTCACTCAAAATGAGATTTTTTCCTGACCCAACTACCCTTAATCACCATAATTACCGAGTCGATCTCCTCCATCTATAAATCATCATGCTAAAGACTATTTCCTATGACTCTCCTTTCATGAAAATATTACCACACCAATGCACCACTTTCTCTAACCATATTCTGAGCTATGTCTCCCCTGCATTCATTAGATGACCGGGTCTTATGTAGAGTTTCCAAGTTTCTACCAACTTCCCACTTAACTCGGCTTGGATGGTGCTAGAAGGAGGGCTCGGCACACCTTGGCTACACTCATATGAATCTCTACATGTGGGGAATGCACCTTGGCCCACCATCGTTAGAACCCCACCTGGTGAATTACCCATGGATCTTCGTGTTTGGCACAATAAAACTTGGGACCCGAGAACCATCTAGCCATCCATCAATGTGGTTGTATGGATTATATTTCCCGAAGTCCCCATTTTCTTGGAAAATTGTGTATTAAAACCTGACGTGGAATCTCGACTTGGCCTGTCAAAGTATTGGCATAAATAACAAAACTCTCCCTATTTGATTGATCCGAGCTGAGTTCAATGTGGCAAATCGGTCTTCCCATTCCTATATGACTTGATAATTAAAACAACCAAGCTGGCCAAAACATCTCACAACCAACACCTACGTAGAGTCACTTGAGTTGCATACCCCTAATGACCGAGCTACTCGAGTTAATAATTATTCGAACCATGTGTATGAGTTACCAGATCCCTTTCCCATCTAGATTCGAGCCCACCGATTTATCTCTTAGAGATCAAGATATGTCCCAACAATCCACTGAGTTCTTCCTTAACTTGGAACTCTAAGATGAGTTTTCCATCGATATTTGTTTGCATTTGATCTCATTCTTTTTCATTGATCCTTGACCGACTCACTCAAGCTCGTTTATGGTTAATTCACCAACATGGCCAAAAATTGTCAAGCTTGTTATTTTCTTGACTAAGTTATGTTTAAAGACCCTTCTTCCCATGTGTTTGAAGATCCTTCTAAGGCATCATGAAGGTATATAAGAACTCTATAAAATTTTATACACCAATTTTGACAATTTTAGCTTGTAGACCCTCATTGTTCATTTTTACTCAAAGGGAAAAATTGGATAACAACTCCCAAATCCATGAATTCATTAAGTACCTTTGTGTTCTACATGGATAAATCCATAGCTTTTCCTTTCAACCAAGTCAAATTCCTTCTCATTACATTAGCAATTATGTTATATTGATTATATGACTCTCCCTCATACCATTTTATAGGATCTATTTGTTGTCCTTCAAAATTTTGGTCAATATAGTATTGACTCATTATCTAGTTATCAAACATTATCCCATGAGGTACTACAGTAATTTTAAAATAAATATTTTCTTGAGATTCATTCTTGAGAAATATCTGAGCCTAACCTCCTCTTTATCTCTACAATTCATCCAATAATCCTCAAAGTGAGGTTCATGTTCAAAAGAACTTCCCAAGGCAGTGCTGACTACCCATCTGATATCATAGTCAGATCTTAACTCAAATTTCTCTATGTCAAACCTTCCTTCTCCTCCTCCATCAATCTATCCTTTATAATGTAGAGACATGAGTATCTTCCAATTTTAATAGGAAATTTGATATTTGTTTTTTGATTTCCTGCAATCAACTTATGAATTGGTGTTAGTTGTATTGAGAGTTCAGACAAGTCCATCTAATCATCTAAATATCTAGGCAACTTACATGAATTCCCATCAAACCCACTAGATCTAATGTAAGTTAATAACCTATACTAGATAAAGAAATAACCATAATCCATTATTACATTCCTAGATTCTTCTGATATTTTTATTTTTCCCACTTAGGTTTGAATAGGAATATCACAGGTGCAAAGAATGCATCATTTACTAGTCTCACATTTCCTTTCCAATTTCTCAATTGCAATAGGGATAAATCTCATGAACTTTATTTTATTTGAAACTTGCATGTGGTGAAAGGCCATGAAAATTCCTATGGCCTATAATATTGTCTATTAGGTATGTCATCATATAAAATTCAAGCTCCCTAGTACCACCCATGTTGATTTTTATGTCCAGTGCTAAAATATGTGTATGAATTGAATTGGATATGAGTGTTTCCTAGAAAATACTTCCCTTATTTTCTAAAATAACCCAGATGTATGGGCACATCCACTCCTTGAATTCACTAGCCATTTCTAGGCCGACCATTCTACTTAGAAACATAATTAGGTCTTCTACCTCCTCTATAAATTGTTCCCTGACCAATATTTTAGGGAGTCTAGTAGTGAAATTTTTATTTGTTAACAACCATTTAGTATTTATGACCCTAACATAATGCCTCTTTTTGGTTTCAAATTCCTTAAGATCTGATTAAATGGTCAAGGTTATTAGTTTTTTTATTCTTGGTAACCTCAAAATTACCCTAAAAGCTTTCGGTGTTAGAGTTAGAACTACCTCACCACTTCCATCCTCACCACTTCCATCCAAAACTTCCCTTTTCTATAGATCATAATTTACATCACAGAGGCTTACTAGCTCGAGATAATGTACTAAGGGAGGTATAACAATGGCTACGGAAATATTACTAACCTCAATTGCTCTCATGAATTTGCTTTTATCTAGATTATTGAGTCTTTGCAAAAAATCATTCAAATCAACATTTACCAAGTTCATGTTCATGATTTTATCTAAGTGACTGGTGATACCGGATGTGACGTGAAAAACCAAATATAATGGCTTCATTTTTCTATATGCTAACTTTCCCCCTTTAATATTTTGAAAATTGTGAATAAAACAGTGAAAAATATGAATGCAGTACAAGTTTTACCCCTTTTTTGTGTAAATGTCGTGTAATTCTCCCATGCTTCTTTGATTCCAAAATCTCAAGCCCAATATCAACACTTCTCAGTCAATTTTCCTTTACTCCTATATGAATTCTCGTAACTAGGGCACCTAGATCTTCATATGAAATAGTAAATAATTGAAGTGTTTAAATGTTTCAAATAATTTTTCTTTGATTCATGTAAAAATGCATTAATGGCGGAAACCATAAATGTGTTACATTCTAAGCTGTCTATTATGATTTTTTCCATTTGAATATGGACCATCTACGTGGATAAATTTAATGCTTTGTGTGATCATGGAGACTTTTTGCATGTTTGCACTATCTTTCAAATGCATACAAGTTCACTCATTTGACCTGAGCGAACACTTTTTGACTTTCCTTTGGGAGCATGACATGTGTCTAGATATTAGGGGTAGTGGTGTTGTGGGACCTAATTGCATATTTGTTTGTTTTCCGATTGGGTATGAAACTACTAAGTTGACCTGAAACCCCATCTCTTTGAACTTTGTTGAGAACAAGACACATGTCCTAGGCATGCCTTGGAGATTTTATTGCACTTTTCACTCCATCGTCCCATTTTCATAAAAATACATTATTGTCCCGATTTTCCACTCCAATATTATTTTGAAACGTATTCCTTTTTGGGATCGGGGTCAATTTCTCCTTTTTCATACTTTTACTCAAATATTTATGGGAATATTTTTCGGGCCTCAGGGTTAGGTTTGCACTTTGTATTTATTATGTGAATAGTGTAACTTTAAAATCGAGCTCATTGCAAGGCAATGAATGGAAACATTCCATGTATCTTCGGGTGGTGGAATGAATTATGAAATTTGAAATGAAGTTCTAAAGGATGATATACAAGGAAGATTTTTAAGGTTAAACTTGATTAATAATCTATTTTTTTGCAAGGATTTTTAGGGACAACATGACTATCACACTCCTCAACCAAAAAAGAGGATTTCATGACCTAAACATGGGATTTTATTTACATTAATATGATTGTATCTTTTAGGCATATGTTCTTTAAACATTGAAAAAGTAGTCAAAGAAATTTTTTGAAGACACACATTGGATAAAAGGGAGAGATAAAATTGAGCACTAATAAGGGGCATAGGTAATTATCTTCCTTTTAAGTTGTGTTGTATTTTTTATATTGTTTTTTGATAAATTACATTTATTTCATTACCATTTTGGTTTCTTCATATCCATGGTGAATACTTTTACGGTGTATATTGGGTTTTTTTTTACGTTTTTATCTTTTCTTTGTTGTGTGTGTTTTTTTACGCGCATAATGGGTTACACATCATGATTCCTTCATAATCATGGCGAAAAATTTATTGTGAAATGGAAAAATAAGGTTTCTCTAACTTTCACTATCTAAATGAAAGCTCTTGCTATGAGAAAACTCCCCCCCTTCTTCCTTCTACTCCTTGCCTTCTTATAAAATGGTTGTCCACCACTTTTATGCATTACCCATCCGCTTAAGGAGACATCCCCTTAGCATCCACAATCATTGGGGAATCTAAATACTTCATTAGACTTAATGTCTTATGTTCACTAATCTACATGTGTATACTATCTTTAAATTGGTATTAATTCATAATAACACTATTAAGAGGGAAAAATTAGACACCCTAAAATACATACTTATTTCTATCCTATTCTTAGTTATTTGTATCATTCTTAGTATTTAGATCCATCCAAGATTTAATTAAATTAAATCTATCACATCCCCTTTAGAATGAATTAAATTAATTCTAATTATACTTAAACTATACTCCTATGTCCCTTATGTAAGTTAATTAACCATTTATTTAATTAAATAGTTAATTACCTACTCATCCTCTACTTAGACTCCACTTCACTATCCTAGTCACCCCACTCAACTCCACTTCTAGAATCCTACAAAGGTGGAAGCAGCAAAGTTACAAGTACAAATAAATTCTCCAAAAAAATTATTTCCAACTTAAAATTTACCTACCCTCAGTGGATATTCAATCCATTTGAATTTCTATAGCCTTCTCCAATGTTATTTTAAGAATATGTATTCATAATATCATTAAACACCTTCAACTAATCTATGTCATATCCTTCAATTATAAATAACTAACCATATCCTTCACACATAATCCTTGGAATCTTTATGTAATTTCATCCAACCTCTACTCATTTTCCATTCGAATGCATCCTCATGTATAATTTTGGTTTTATCATCATTACTTGATTTAGAGCATCCACAATCCAACAACCATAAGAAATTCAACAAGTGTGTGTGCACTTCAACAATTTCATCATTGAGGTTGCAAGAGAAGCTTGGAGAAAGGTTTGATGTTGTTTATTTTATTTTCTTTCATTTTTCTTATTTTCTCATGTATACATTTCTTCCACTTAGCATCCACATTCATTGGGGAATCTAAATGCTTCATCAACTTCACTATATTCTCTTCACTAATCTACATGCATATGATATCTTAAAATTTTTATTACTTTATAATAGCACTATAAAGTTGGGGTGTAGTGCCCACTTCCCTTTGACATCTTTTGATACTCGATCATGACTTTGTAGACTATACGATGAACATTTTTATAATTTTGATTTAGTATGATGTTAGATGTGAGACCATGTATTATTGCTGACTTTGATTATATATGATGCATGATGATTATTAGAGACACTTTATACATTGACGTTGGTATACTATTTGACATGGTTATATTATAGATGTTGTTTGGACATGTGATATTTGATATTTTGAGTAAACCTAGAAAATGAAAATTATTTGATGATGATATAGTTGTTGATTAAATTACAAATGATATAGTTGTTACTTTGATGTTGTTATAATTAATTTATATAGATGATTTTGGAATTATATTTATATTCATTTTGGGTGTTCTGATATGGCCACGAGGCCAAAAGAGGTATTTGTGTTTTGTAGGTTAAAATATCACAACAAACATTGAGGGATTGGAGACCAACCACATTGGAATTCTAGATGAATTCAACAAGGTCACCATGGCAAATATATTTGTTTGTGTATGTTTTTTTGTGTTAGGGATTCCCATGGGGGGATCACCTTTGATTGTGACCAAGGGAATTTGTGTATTTTATCATCGTGGTTCCTTTTGTTTGCATGTGTTTATTTTGTGATGCATTTACCCCTTTTATTATTATTTTGATTGGGGAGCATTAATGTGAATAATCATATTGTTAAAATAAATAAATTAATCCAATTTGGGATATAAGAAAGTAATTATAGAATTTGTTGGCTCTTGTATATAATGTGATAAGTGATGTGTAGGATTGTGTAAGAGTTTTGTAAGTCATATTTTGGAGTATGAAACACTCCACCTCCTTGGAAATTCGAATTTGTCCTTTAAGGCTGATTTTGGAGGCTTGTGGGACAAGTAAAACTTGTCCCATACCTCTTAATTTTAATTACCAACCATACCTATGGTTGGAGGGTTGATTTTAGACCTTTTAATGCATCTTGGGAAGACAAATTATAAGTTTTAATTGCACTCTTCTTACATTTTATTAAATTCAGTCCTTTGGGGTGTGGACTTTTTGGAGTGTGTAATTTATTGTCATATTATTCACATACCCCTTTATTGTGCCTTAAAGAATGAATTTGAATTTTGTGTTGGAGTTGAGGATGTGTGATGTGGCATCCTACATAGATCCACCTCATCCTCTTCTCTTCACTCTTCTATAAAATTGGAACTCCTGTCTTTGTTTTGGGTTGTTGAAATTTTTGCATACTTCACTGGGGGTGAATTTTTATTGGCTGTTTGGAGCTCTTCTTGATTTTGGAGGAGATTAAAGAGCATTTTATTACTTGGAAATTTCTGATTTTGGGACTGTAATTTGACATTGAAAGCTTGATGCATTGGACCACAATCTACCATGGAGAGATAGGAGCTTAGCTCTTCATATATGATTTTATTTATTTTTATGTTTGTGTGATTGGTGAATGTTTTGTGGGTTTGTTGGCTGTTTGGGTAGACTACCATAGGAATGGTGTAGGAGAAGGCTATGGGGAATCCATGTGGGGGCATAAGGGAATGTAAGTGGCATCAAATTTATTGTCGAGGAGTTTGGGATTGGGATCCACCATGGAAATAAAATACCTTGCATTTCTTACTTTTTTGGGGGCATAAGGAGGGATTGTGGGGGGCATAAGGATATGTGAGATGATTTATATTGGTGGTTGTTATAAGTGGATACCCATTTCCCATTAGGAGGAATAAGTAGCTTCCCCCATAGTTCTTGCTCCTTTGGCTTGTAATGAAGAAGCTGAGTTTTGTTTGTTGTCTTTCATGTGGTTGCAAAATTGTTGTTTTGTTTTGGACTGTGTTTTTAATTTGAAATGTCCATGTGAAATATTTATTTGTGGTGTGGAATCCTATTGTTGTCATGAGTTGAAATACATTTCTTATTGAATTGTGGTTGGGGCTCAAGGGCTAATGAGGAAGGATGGATTGTCCTCTTCATTGGATGTCTTGGTTGGGTGGAGAGCGTTGCCTTTCCCCCACTCCTATTGTGATCAAATTGGAATAAAGAAAAGAATTTATGTTGTTGTTTCGGAGTAGAGGAGAAAGACAATTTGACAGTACCTTGTGTCACATTGTAACCTTTCCCACTTTGAAGTGGATGAATTTGTAAATGTTTTGAAATGGAAAGATGTTGTATGGATTATGAAATTTTTAGGGTGAAATGAAATAGAGATAGACTCTATTTTTTTTTCTTTGAAAGAATGTGAAGGAAATGAAATCTGTATGATGAATTTTGAAGTTTGAAAGAAAGAAATTGAAATCTATCATTGCATTCTAGAAATTGAAAGATGTAAAGTTGTATATTTGAATTCAATAAAGGATTGCAATACTTTTCTTCATTTGCATTGTTGTTTTGAATTGGAACATCAAATTGTGATTGGAATCCCTGTTTGGAAGGTGGAAAAGGAAGAAACACGTGAGAAGAAATTTGTATTATTCTGCCTTGTTTAAAATATATGATTTTGGAAAGGATAGAAAATAAATTTCTTGTTTTAATATTTAATTGAAGAAGAAAAAACATTTAAGGCTATCATGGAATGAATTCAATGTTTCATTGCATGGCAAAAGAGATAGTTTAATCTTTGTTTTTAGAAATGTATAAGCTCTTTTACTTCACTGTATACCTTGTAAAATTCCTTAATCAAATGTTCAAATAACCTTAAAAATAGATAAGAGGAAAGTGAAATAATTAATTGGAATTAATGAGGTAAAAATTATCCCAAAACCAAACCTAAACACTTAAGGAAATGTCTTGAAAACCTTCCAATCAAGCCAAGGAAAATCTGCAGCCTTTTGTTGTTAAGAGAAACTTGTAATTTGAAATGCAAACCAATCCAAAAAAATTACACTTGCAATCTATCCTAAAAATTTCCTAAGAAGGAGAAATAATGAAAAATTTGAACAAAATTTATAAGTTAAAATTTACCAATTTGCTTTTAAAAAGCCTGCAGGCCGTTTTCTTAAAATTGACCCCTTAAAATTTATCAAAATCTAAAATTAATAATCCATGTGCAAAGAGGACGTTGAGATATTTCTAGAAAGTCCTCATTTTCCCAAAAATAATCTCTCTATCAAAATTTATGGCCCTCTGTTGTTTTCCTTCCTTGGCAGGCCCGCGGCCCAAATTTTTTCCTTAAAATCCTTAGGAATTTTTTTGGGAAAATTTTCAAAATTTTCTCCACCGGTCCGCAACCAATTAGAAGCTTCCACATGGCCTCACGAGGTAATGACACAAGAGGTACGGCACCTTTTTTCATGGAATTTTATTAAAATGTTTGCATAATTTTATTAGGTTCCTCTGCTGGCCTGCAAACTCGCAGCCAATAGGATGCTACGACGTGGCCTGGCAGAAGCACGGGAGGATTTAATACTTTGAATTTTCTACCCTTAAAAATCTTAAGGTCGAAAAGCACTCCAATGTCCCATCAACCCATGGCCAATAAGGTGATGACACATGGCATCATTTGGGATCAGCGGAGGTGTGCGGTAATTTTTTCCTTTGCACTTTCTAACCCAAAAGTAAAAAAATTGCATGTTACCCCGCAAGTCTGGTTTTCCCCGCGCCAACCTATGCTTGACACGTGTCCTCTTCAGACCCATAGAAGTGTGAGCAAAAAGGTTGTTTTTACCCCACATAAGAAAATTTTTCAAAATCCTTCTTGCGGTCCGCGAACCCACCTTTTTGGCCGAATTTTCACCCTTGGGCCCGCAGGCCCTCTCTTGGGGGAAACTTTTCACCCCAAGTCCTGCCGGCCCATAACTTGAGTTTTATGAGGAGTTAGGAGGACTTCTTTATATCATTAGAAAGGTGAGGAAATTTTCTATCCAATGGAAATGATTTAATAAAATTTTGAATGTGTCAAGTGTAAGAAAAATAAATTTAAAACTTTAATCCTGTTAAAGAGTGGGTATGGTGAAGTTTTACCCTTAGAACCTAATTGAATCTTTAACCAAGTTCTGGGAGTGGGAAGTAAGAACTTACTCGATGATTTTTAAATATTTATTACTTACCCCACCTTTGTGATTAAACCCTGCTCTTGTCTTAGTTCTTATGGAATTAAATACCTTAGGTATTTAATTGTTTTGGTCTCTTAACCCTAAATTTTAATTGATTGTTTTAGCTAAAATGACAATATAATCAGTGATTAAATTAATCCTTAAGGAGATTTGAGCTAGGTGTGGAATTAGTAATTTTTATAATGGGAAAATTTATCAGTTGAATTTAATTGTCCTTGAAACTTTGGTCGTTAACACAAAAAAAAATTATTCCATAATTTTCTAACTAAACCTAGGTTGTTCATGGGTCTCTAGTGGGTTGCTTTAGCGGGTGTAACACTTGGAATTGGAGTATTGGATCAAAATATTAGACCCTTGGGCACACTAGAAAACTTGAGACATGAACTGTAAACCTAGCACACTTTTAAAACTAGAAAACAACCTTGTTTGAAAATTGAAAAAAGAAATAAGTATGAAGAAATATTACATTACTCTGTTCATTTGAACTGCCAGAATTAAAATCATAATAAAATAACAAGTTGTTTGAGTTGTTTTTCTTGCTTAGTGGAATTTTGTCTAAACCCAGGTAACTAAGAATGTCATTAAATTGATTTTTGGTGAACTTCTAGTATAGTAGAAACTTGGTTCCCCTTTGAAAATGTGTTGTTTTACAAGTCCTAAAACTTGATTTAATTGTATGATGTGTTAAGCCCTTTGTTGAGACTCTTCCTTATTGGAGTTGTTGGAATGATAAATTATATGGTGTGAATTTTTGTGGTTGGAAAATAGTGGTTGTGTTTTGGGTGGGGAAGAGTTAATTAGAGACTGTTTAGAGCTTCCTTCCTTCTATGGTTAGGAAAGAGGGTATCGTTATCAATTTTCCATTTTGTTACCCGTATGAGATAGTGGACACACTAAGTCTCGGTGTCATTTAGGACCCAATCCTATGTATGTGTTCTTGGAACTAACCTCGAGGTAGAGTACCCCTATTGGCAGCCATGAAGGGTTGCAGAGTGAATGTGGTGTTAACTTTTGTGTTTTACATTCATAATCTTGTGTTATTTTATCAAGGACCAGCATCTTATTTTATGATTGGATTGAGAAGCTCTGAGAATCTTTTATTTATTTATAATTTTTTGAGGAATTTTCAATCTTTACAATGCAGCTACTTAGCCACTTTTCTTGATTGCCAATATTTATTGGACTTTATTTTGATTAGTTACTTGGAGCTCATTATGTTGTCACTTACTAGCCAAATGTTACGTAATTCTCACTTGCATGTTGTTGAGTTGGTTCTATAAATTTTGTATAATGACATTTTGTCATATGGGGGTACACCTTGGGTGTCTTGAATGTCCTCTTAGGTGCTTAAAGTTATGCCTTGGTTATGGATGCATGGAACCTTGAGTGTGTCTAAGATCTTAGAGTGACCCTTTCGTTACTTGACCTTGCTCGAAAGAAAGTTTGTTGTGTAGTGCAATCTAGATGGCAGTCTGACAACGGTAGTGGTGATTCTATTACAATCTGGTAAGAGCTTGACCCTCATCGGAGTAGAAGTGTTTAATTATGGGATTTTAGATTTTGTTAGGATTGGATTGCCTTTTTGGTTGACTATAAATGTTACTGGAAAATTGTTTGTTTTGATAGTGACTTTTCATCGATGGCATGTTAAATTATATCATGGGTTCCTAGTTGCATCATAGAAAGTTTTGACTCATGGAATGTATGCATCTTGGTAATTATGGATAGATTTAAGCCCTTTCAGGTAGTGTGTTTAACTAAGTATACTTGTTTTCTCTCTTGACTTATAAATCAGTCTACCCTTGCCTTAAATTTCCTTTACTAGGAATAACATTCTATGACCTATTAATCTTTGGGTTACTTGGAAACACTTATGGATGCTTTGGGTCTTTTGGACCTTTCTCTTAGAAATGATAGTTTGGTAGATCTTAATAGTTAATCTCAGTCATGCTTATATTGTAATTCCTCTTTTTTTTTAAAAAAAAAATTGTAACTCTTGGCTGTAAAGTCCATGATTTGGTAAATTATTTGGTTTCCCTATTGCATTTGATGCTTTCTAGTGTGGATGTGGAGTCCTTGGAGTAAAGTTTCATTGTCATCTGGTTGCTTGGCTAGTGGTACCTTTTGGGGACATGAGAATTGATATGAAAACCTTCTTTGGTTATTAAGGGAGTAAAATGTTACCATCCTAAAAACAAAAGTTGTTAAACCTTAATAGATTCGTAAAAGTAAGATTAAACCTCTTTAATGAGCCTTCCTTGAAAATTTCTTGTGAGACTTGTGGAGACCCACTAAGAATGTTTAATGATGCTTGAAATTATTTGGTAAATCTTTGAAATCTTGGTGTGATTCATGTCCGTTCATTGTTTCTAGTTCTTACCAAAAAAATAATGATGTGATTTCTATGATGAATGTCTCTTGTTCCTTTAGAATTAAAAATGTGGTGTGTTGATTTATATCTCATTCCATAAAAGTAATTAGGTGATATATTTGAACCTTCCTTCTCATTAAAATTTGATTGATAAGATGACTTAACCAAAACACCATAAAACTATAATTAAGGAGATTTGACCTTGGAACTTAAATAAATAAACTGGAGCATAGAAAAAGGAAGTGATCCTTGTTATACCCTTGGTAGATTAATAGAATAAATAAAAACCATGTAGAAGAATAGAAAGGAAAACTTGTCCATCCACCTTCCTTACGAGTAAAATAAATTCTCTCTACCTATACAGAATGGTGAGACATCATACCCACCTTAGTGGTGCTCTTTATAACGTAAACTCGTGATGTCATAATAGGAGGAAGTTTAATTAAGAAAACTCGGGAAGGAATTCTCTTAGCAAAAGAAACTAAAAATTTTGAATTAATGAGTTGAGTTATAAAATAAATAATATTTATGTGTATTGAGTGTAATGTATAGTTAAACCTGTAGTTCTGTCGCCTACTTGAAATTGTGAAACACCTGATGGATAGTAATGTGTTCAGTTGCTTAGTACTTCTTGTTCATAGATGTATGTGCCTTTCTTGTGGGAGTTTTTGGGTCATCATACCCTTATCATCCCATAGCTCGATGAATGTGAGTTGTGGTCCTTTTGGATTGAGACTTATCTATTGTTTGAGAAGTAACCTCCTTGCATGTTGTCTTGTCCTCAGAGACCTAAGTTATTGTAATTTTAAGGCAACATATGTTAAGGATATAAAATAGCTTTGGGAAGTCTTATTTTCTTCATATTTTCTTGGGCCACCTTGTTGTTGTTTCCCCTTTTCCACTAGGATGGAAAGTGCAAGATGATGTTATTCACTTTTGATATGATGCACCCTTGGATTGTAATTGGACCCCGTGTTACTTGTTCTTCTCCCTAGTGACCTTGAGTGGTCCTTGGTGTTTCTTGTGCTCTCTTTATGGTTATTCCGAGCTTGAGTAGGAGATAAGATAAATAAATCCCATTGTGTTATAAGGTATGGTACTTGTATTGATATGTTAGTTGCTAGGGGATATATATATATATATATATATATATATATATATATATATATATATTCTTTTGCTAAATGGTTGACTTCTTTAGATTTGGTTGGTATGGTGTGTTTGATTCTTAAAAAAAAGTGTAAAAATAAGACTATAGGAAAACTTGTGGTCTTGAATTCACTTTCATTACCATGAAAAGTTAATTCTACCCTCTGAGATTATAGAAGTGCTTTCTGGAATATTTACTTGATTTTAAATGTTTGATGATTTAGATGCACTTGTCGATCCACCTCATCTGTGTGATCCTCAAATTGTGGGACCTTGATTAGACTTGTTCCGTGTGCAAATTTGGTCATAGTTGATTTTTCTAGCCTTGTCTAGACAAAAACCTTGAAATCATTGCTTAAACATGTAGAAAACTTAACTTTTATTAATGTAGTATGTTTTATTCCTTGGGAAACTATGTGGTCATTCTCAAAACTCATGGAATTCTCCCTATTATTCCTCTACTTGGTGTTTACTCTTGAGAATCGTTTGAACTATTTATGTTATATTGCTATATGTTGTATCTTGGTTGACAATGTAAAGTTACTCTCAATATTTGAATGTTGTAGCCTTACATGTAGAAAGTTTAGAAATCATCCCTTGCAATATCCCTCTTCTTGCTGAATTTCATTAGACCAAACTTGGGTTCTTTGGACCCACACTTGCTTGAAGCAAGAAATCCCATAATGGGAGTGATCCTTTTTCTGTTGCATTTGTTCCTATCTCTCCTTCTTGTGAATTCTAAGAGGAAGTTGATTCTAAGGGGAGGGGGATGTAGTGCTCACTTCCCTTTGACATATTTTGATACTGATCATGACACTGTAGACTATATGATGGACATTTTTATAGTTTTGATTTAGTATGATGTTAGATGTGAGACCATGGATTATTTCTGACTTTGATTATATATGATGCATGATGATTATTAGAGACACTTTATACATTGATGTTGGTATACTATTTGACATGGTTATATTATAGATGTTGTTCGGACATGTGATATTTGATATTTTGAGTAAACCTAGAAAATGAAAATTATTTGATGATGATATAGTTGTTGATTAAATTACAAATGATATAGTTGTTACTTTGATGTTGTTATGATTCATTTATATAGATGATTTTGGAATTATATTTATATTCATTTTGGATGTTCTGATATGGCCATAAGGCCAAAAGAGGTATTTGTGTTTTGTAGGTTAAAATATCACAACAAACATTGGGGGATTGGAGACCAACCACATTGGAATTCTAGATGAATTCAATAAGGTCACCATGGAAACTGTATTTGTTTGTGTTAGGGATTCCCATGGGTGGGATCACCTTTGATTGTGACCAAGGGGATTTGTGTATTTTATCAATGTGGTTACTTTTTATTATTGTTTTCAAGTGTTTATTTTGTGATGCATTTACCCATTTCATTATTTTTTATTGGGAGAATTAATGTGAGTAATCATATTATTAAAATAAATAAATTAATCAAATTTTGGATATAAGAAAGTAATTATAGAAGTTGTTGGCTTTTGTATTTAATGTGATAAGTGATGTGTAGGAATGTGTAAGAGTTGTGTAAGTCAGATTTTGGAGTATGAAACACTCCACCTCCTTGGAAATTCGAATTTTTCCTTTGAGGCTGATTTTGGAGGCTTGTGGGACAAGTAAAACTTTTCCCATACCTCTTAATTTTAATTACCAACCATACCTATGGTTGGAGGGTTGATTTTAGACCTTTTTAATGCATTTTGGGAAGACAAATTGTAAGTTTTAATTACACTCTTATTACATTTTATAAAATTCAGCCCTTTGGGGTGTGGACTTTTTGGAGTGTGTAAGTTATTATCATATTATTCACCCACCTCTTTATTGTGCCTTGGAGAATGAATTTGAATTTTGTGTTGGAGTTGAGGATGTGTGATGTGGAATTCTACATGGATCCACCTCATCCTCTTCTCTTCCCTCTTCTATAAAATTGGAACTCCTTGCTTTGTTTTGGGTTGTTGACTTTTTGCATACTTCATTGGGGAAAATTTTCCTTGGTTGTTTGGAGCTCTTGTTGATTTTGGAGGAGATTGGAGAGCATTTTCTTACATGGGAATTGCTGATTTTGGGACTATAATTTGACATTGACAGCTTGTTGTATTGGAACAAAATCAACCACGGAGAGGTAGGAGCTTAACTCTTCATACATGCTTTTATTTATTTTTATGTTTGTGTGATTGGTGAATATTTTGTGGGTTTGTTGGTTGTTTAGGTAGATTGCTATAGGAATGGTGTAGGAGAATGCTATGGGGAATCCATGTGGGGGCATAAGGGAATGCCGATTGCATAAGATTTATTGTGGAGGGAGTTTGGGATTGGGATCCACCATGGAAAAGAAATACCTTACATTTCTTACTTTGTGGGGGTATAAGGAAATATGTGGGGGCATAAGGATGGATTTTGGGGGCATAAGGATATGTGAGATGATTTATATTGGTTTTTTTTTTGTTACAGGTGGATACCCATTTCCCATTAGGAGGCATAAGAAGCTTCCCCGTAGTTCTTTCTCCTTTGGCTTGTAATCAAGAAACCTAAGTTTTGTTTGCTATCTTTCATGTGGTTGCAAAACTGCTATTTTGTTTTGGACTATGTTTTTAATTTTAAATGTGCATGTGAAATATTACTTTGTGATGTGGAAGTCTGTTGTTGCAATGAGTTAAATTATGTTTCTTATTCCATCGTGGTTGGGGCTCGGGGGCCAATGAAGAAGGATGGATTCTCCTCTTCATTGGATGTCTTGGTTGGGTGGAGAGTGTTGCCTTTCCCCCAATCCTATTGTAATCAAATTGGAAGAAAGAAAAGAATTTATGTTGTTGTTTTGGAGCATAGGAGAAAGACAGTTTGACAGTACCTTGTGTAATAAAATACCATTGTAGCCTTTCCCACTATGAAGTGGATGAATTTGTAAATGTTTTGAAATGGAAAGATGTTGTATGGATTATGAAATTTTTAGGGTGAAATGAAAAATAGATAGACTCTGTGTTTTCTTTGAAAGAATGTGAAGGAAATGAAGTTTGCATGATGAATTTTGATGTTTCAAAGAAAGAAATAGAAATCTATCATTGCAGTCCAAAAATTGAAAGATGTAAAGTTGTATATTTGAAGTCAATAAAGGATTGCAATAATTTTCTTCTTTTACATTTTTGTTTTGAATTATAACATAAAATTGTGATTGGAATCCCTGTTTGGAAGGTGTAAAAAGGAAGAAACATGTGAGAAGAAATTTGTATTATTCTGCCTTGTTAAAATATATGATTTTAGAAAGGATAGAAACTAAATTTCTTGCTTTAATGTTTAATTGAAGAAGAAAAAACATTTAAGGCTAGCATGGAATGAATTCAATGTTTCATTTCATGGCAAAAGATATAGTTTAATCTCTATTCCTGGTAATGTATAATCTCTTTTACTTCACTGTATACCTTGCAAAATTCCTTAATCAAATGTTCAAATAACCCTGCAAATAGATAAGAGGCAAGTGAAATAATCAATTGGACTTAATGAGGTAAAAATGATCCCAAAACCAAACCTAAACACTTAAGGAAATGTCTTGAAACCTTCCAAACAAGCCATGGAAAATCTGTAGGCCTTTTGTTGTTAAGAGAAACTTGTAATTTGAAATACAAACCAATCCAAAAAAATTACACTTGCAATCTATCCTAACACTTTCCTAATGGAAACCTCCATGTCTGTTTGACATGTTGAAGGAGAAAGAATGACAAATTTGAACAAAATTTATAAGTTAAAATTTACCAGTTCACTTTTAAAAATCCTACAGACTATTTTCTTAAAATTGACCCCTTAAACTTTATCAAAATATAAAATTAATAATCCATGTGCAAAGAAGACATCGAGAGATTTCCAGAAAGTCCTTGTTTTCCCAAACCTGAGCTCTCTATCAAAATTTATGGCCCTATGAAGTTTTCCTTCCTTGGCTGGAAATTTTGGGAAAAAATTCCTTGGCTAGCCCATGGCCCAAATTTTCCCCTTAAAATCCTTATAAATTTTGGGAAAATTTTCAATTTTTTCTCCACCACGCTGTCGGCCTGCAGCCAATCAGAAGCTTCCATGTGGCCTGACAAGGAAATGGCGGAGGCATGACACCTTTTTCTTCCTTGGACTTTAAAAAAAAAATCTAGAAAATTTTCTTAGGTTTCTTCGCCGTCCCGTAAACCCACAGCCAATAGGGTGCTGCCACGTGGCTCGGTGGAGGTGCAGGAGGATTTAATACTTTGAATTTTCTACCCTTAAAAATATTAAGTTCAAAAAGTGTCTCTGACACTGTTTGTCAACTGCGGCCAATAAGGTGATGACACATGGCATCATCTAGCATCGGCGGAAGTGCGTGGTAAGTTTTGCCTTTGCACTTTCTAACCCAAAATTCAAAAAATTACATGTTACCCCGTAAGTCTGGTTTTCCCCGCGTCGACTTGAGATTGACATGTGTCCTCTTCAGACCCACAGAAGTGTGGGAAAAGATGGTTTTTACCCCAGACAGAAAAATTTCAAAATCCTCCCACGGTCCGTGAACCCACCTAATTGGGTGAATTTTCACCCCTGGGCCCGTTGGGCCGCCTTTGGGGGAAATTTTTCACCACAAGGCCCGTCGGCCCATAGCTTGAGTTTTTTGAGGAGTTAGGAGGACTTCTTTATATAATTGGAAAGGTGAGGAAATTTCCTATCCAATGGAATGATTTAGGAAAATTTTGAATGGGTTAAGTGTGAAAATAATCAACTTGAAACTTTAAGCCTGTTAGAGATTGGGTATGGTGAAGTTTTTCGCTCTGAACCTAATTGAATCTTTAACCAAGTTCTGGGAGTGGGAAGTAAGAATTTACTCTGATCATTTTTAAATATGTATTCTTTTCCCCACCGTGATTAAACCCTACTCTTGTCTTAGTTCTTGTGGAATTAAATACCTTGGGTATTTAATTGTTTTGGTCCCTTAACCCTAAATTCTAATCAGGGCTTTTTTAGCTAAAATTACAATGTAATCAGTGATTAAATTAATCCCTAAGGAGATTTGAGCTAGGTGTGGAATTATTACACTTGTTGCTTTTTAATGTGGAATTAGTAATTTTCATAGTGGGAAAAGTTATCGGTTGAATTTAATTGTCCTCGAGACTTTGGTCATTAACAAAAAAAAAAAATCATGCCATAATTTTCTAACTAAACCTAGGTTGTTCATGGATCTCTAGTGGGTTGTTTTAGCGGGCATCACATGGGGTGGATGTAGACACCCTAAAAATATATACCTATTTCTATTTGATTCTTTGTTATTTGTATCATTCATAGTAGATTCATCCGTTTGATATTTAATTCAATTAAATCTATCACATCCCCTTTAGAGTTAACTAAATTAATTCTAATTATACGTAAACTATACTCATATGGCCCTTGGCTAATTTAATTAACTATTTATTTAATTAAATAGTTATTTACCTACTCATCCTCCACTTAGACTCCAATTCACTATATTTTTCACCCCACTCAACTCCACTTCTATAATCCTACAAAGGTGGAACCAAAAAAGTTGCACGTACAACCACCTTCTTGGATAAAAAAATATTTCCAACTGAAAATTTACTATCCCTCAATGGATATTCAATCCATTCAAACTAATATAACCTCATCCAATAATAGTTTAAGAAAATGCATTCATGATCTCATTAAAAAAATTCAACCACTCCATGGCCTCTCCTTCAATTATAAATAACATTCCACATCCTTTATAAGAAATCCTTGAAAGATTTGTGCAATTGCATCCAGCCTCTGCTTATTTTCCATTAAAATGCATCCTCAATTCTAATTTTTCTCGTACCATCATTCCTTCATTTGGAGATACATTTAAAGCATCCACAATATAACAAACATAATAAATTCAATAAGTGTGTGTGCACTTCAGCAATTTCATTATTGAGGTTGCAATAGATGCTTGGAGAAAGGTTTGTTGTTGTTTATTTTGTTGTCTTTCACTTTGTTGAGTTTTTTCGTATATAGTATGTCTAAATTGAGAGACCATAGTGGAATCATGTAAATCATCATATAATCTCAGGATAAAGCTAGGGTTGGGGTGCTTAATGGATGCATATGTGAAACTAATAGCATGATAAGCCATTAATTCCAATAAATTAGACCTAAATGTCATATAAAACCCTAAGACCACTAGTTTTAGGGCTATAATGCTCAATTAGGGGTTGGGTTCACCAAATGATATCACTTTTAAGTGATTAATATCAACCTTTTTAAGCTTTAGAATTTTCCCAAATAACATGCATAAAAAGGATGAATTACTATTATTACCAGGAGGATATTCTTATTTAATTAACTTCACATTAATTGCAAAAATTAAAATAATGATTTACAAAGTGACTATTGATCTAAAAACTATCAAAACAAAAATTAGAATTTCACTTAGCTCATTTTTATGGATTTGGAGGAATCTGGGTGATATGAATACTGTAGCAAGTTAATATGATGTTGGAAATGCTTCGTTACGGGAACCAAGTACCTAGAACTAGACCTGGGAAAAACTATATAAATAGGTCAAGACTGTCCATACGATTTTGACCCTACTATACATTTTTGGCCCTACTTGGAATTTGGGATGTAAATTATTAGTTTTTTTCCTTTTTGAAAAATGATAGTCATTAAATGTTAGTCTTCTTTTCTCACCTTCATAATGGCTCTATAAACTCTTCTCAAACCCTCAAACCTTTTGATACAATATGGAGTTCCTATGAAACAAATTTAGGTGAGTTATGGGCACCCTGTGCACCACTTACATCACAAGTCATTCTCCTAGCATGTGATATCTACCATAGTCCAATCATAATTTGACAAATGTGCTTTGACAAACCCTTGATTGGGTTTCACATGCACAAATATTTGGGAAGGGTCACTTTTCTTGTTTGTGGAAATAATATAGAGACTCGTAGACTTAGGAGGAGACTTTAGACCTCTAGAGGGTGCTTCCTAATGTATTTTCACCAAGTACTTCACTGTCTAGGGATTACTAAGTGCATTTTATGCTTATTTTAACATTAGGATAACATAAAGTGTCAAGACCCCAAATGAGGTATGATTGACTTGCTTATATAAGCTTCCGATGGTTATTTTTTCATGAAAGGTTTACCAAGAGGAAATATTATTCCATATGAAGTCAATGAAATTTAGATTTTGGGCCCAAAACATGTTTGTCCAAAACTGTACAAAGAGGGTTAAGATTGACATGTGTTAATTCCGACCACAAACCTGGTGGTTTTAACTAAGTGGAAAAAACACATATTAGATTTGGGTCGGAGGATGGATGTCTTTAGATGCATTTTATGCTATAAAACCTCAATAAATAACAAGGGAGAGGTATATAAAAATAAGAGAGAAATCTAAGAGTTATCACGATCTGCTAAGTAAAGGTGAATAAAGTGCATTTGTGTATGCAAGTGTGCAATGTCAATATCAACATTTTCAAAGGATAGATTTCCAAACTTGAGTGTCTACACATACATAGAATAAAAATAAAAATTTATAATAATATAAACCTGTAAATTGACAATTTTGATTCACACCAACTCAAATATTACACATAAAATTTACAATTACATATTGATGAAAATATAGGACATGGAAACTATGAATTTGAATTTTTAAAACTATGAATCATGGGAATTTATTTTGTAATTTTTTATTGTAAACATCATTTACCTCAATAACCTTCTCTTTAGCCACTTCAATTTATTCTCAATACTCATTAAAACTCAAGAATATTTTTTGATTTGATCCTTGTCTAGGTCATTGGAATACATATCACTTCAAATTTCATCTCAATATTAATCAAGTGTTTCGATAACCTATGTATTGTCTTCAATTATTTATCTAGTTTATCAAAATTATTATAATATTTGATTAAAATTTTGATTAAATAAAAATTGAATGCAATCCCTATAGTTGATTCCTTTTTACCAACTACTTAAATTGATCAATAATTAATTGATTTATATGGGAAAATCCTTGATCATCAAAGAATGGATAGGTATTATTTTCTACTACATCTCAAATTTCATGGGTAACTTCGATTTCTTCATCTCTTACTTAAATTTTACAACATTTTCCTCCAAAATAATAATTTTGAAATTTTTGTGCCTAGAATTTATTTTTGGTCTCCTTATTTTTCTTCACTCAAAACACCTTCCTCTACAATAGTATGTATGTTGGACCACTATAATTCCTCAAATTTAGGTATGTATTGAATTAACATGATAAATTTTGTTTGAAATATTTATATCATTTTGTCTATTACTCATATTTCAACAAATATCTCTTTATTTATTTTCATAACATCTATGATCACTCTTTGTGTTTTCAAAACCATATTTATAGACCACTCTTTGTAACATGACCCATCAAACGAATCTATTTGGTGACATTAATATTTTTAAAATCAGTCATTAAAGGCTCAAGATCATATGAACTATAAGGATATATAGGTTTAAGCATGCTTTGGATCACAATTAAGAGTTGATCAACTCTATCTTTAAATTGGTCTTTCATTATATAGTATTTATCCATATTCTTAAAGAGTGCGATAATAGGAGAGTGAAAATATTGCTTTTACCCTTATCACATGGTTTTCCCTAAATGATTCTTTATCCATATTATTAAAGAGTGTGTTAATAGGAGAGTGAAAATCTTGCTTTTCCCCTTATCACATGGTTTTCCCTAAATGAAACCTAAATATTTTATAATCTTGGGATAATATTTATCCTTTTCTTTTTTATAGTGGTGCCACTATAACTTTGACATATCATTCTCCCTTATCATCTATGATGATTCTAGAAACTAGATTTAGCTCAATTGTTTCCAAGGATTAGGATTGCCTTACATAAAAATCACTAAAATAAATCTCAATTTTTACTATTTATTTTCACTTTTTCTATACAACTTTACATGGTCATTGATGTACCTATAATTTTTCCTATGATGCAACCAATCATTATTATAAATTTATCTGATTTTTGAATCCAAAATTATAGTTTGGGTGACTTGAAGAGGAGTCATTATGATGAGAGGAAATAGGATGGATATATAAGTAGAGGGTGAAGAAGATGAGATATGGATAGGGCTCAATGAAGGAGAGGGAGGTGGTGTGGAATATTTAGGAGGAGAAGATGTATGGGATGGGGAATGGAAACCTTAGAAGGATATGAATGTGTTAGAGAAGAGTTATCCTTATGAAGAGAATTTATTATGTGGTTTTTTTAGAAGTGGGAATGGTTAAAATAGAGGGATGAGTGGAAAAACTATATTGGGAATGTTAGTAATAAATGATGGTGAATGGGGGTCTATAATTATAGTCTTTTCAAATCCTTTTAGAGGTTAATTTGTACCTTGGGCTCTACCACTTGATCTCTTGCAAATGAAATTATAGGTTTTTACATTTTCCTAGTGGATTCTTCCATGCATTTTTCTTTATATTTTCCATAAATGGGGTCCTCAGGTTTCTTTTCCTCAATGAACACCTTCTACTTTTTCAAGCCTACATGAAATGAACTAACAGAGCTTGAAAATATGCTTGTCATTTTTAACATTATTTTCTTTAGATTAATACCCTTTTCCTAAAACCATTGGAGTTTCCATGACACAACAATGATTATTTGATCCCATAAATAATATGATTCATGTTTGGACCAAGTAACACAACAAAATGGTTGAAGTTTCATTTATTTTTGATTATAGGTTGGATCCAAAACATTTCCATTTTTAATCATCCCTTCTAGAATAAATTCTAAATATATTTTCAAATTTGATCTAGATGTAGACACCCAAAGTTGGGTCGTAACCCTCTAAACCCCATTTAATTAATTAATTCAATATTATTCCCCCACCATGCCCACTTGCACGCATTTTAATTAATTTAATTACCAAAATTAAGTTAATTATCTATGTCATCCTAGACCTATTTCAACCCTATTCATTACCTAATACTAAGTCCCCACTTCCCTTCACCAACTAGGATTTATTCTAACCCTAATATTGATGAACTATTATCCCTCTAACTAGTCTCCCACTCAATTTAGAATGATTCCACACTTCTGACCTAGAACCAAAATATCAATCACACCAAATTTAGGAAGAATCAGACTATATTTTTAGCAAGTATGACCATTTCTCCCTAAGCGACACAACTTATTTCTTGGCCAGGGCTAGTCACCTAACCATCGTTGGTTTCCTTAAATAAGTTTTCCTAACTCTTTTCTCATGGTCTGAATATTTTTTTCTAGATCTTGCGACATTCCATACTAACTCTCAAGCTTTTCAAAAATCTTGAGACATACCAAAGGCCCCTTACAACGTTCGAGACACCACCCCACATATCAACAGATTGATACTGAGCTCGAGTGCACTCACATGGAAGCACCATGCCTTCCTACCACTTCTAAATTTGTTTGGGATCACGTTATCCTAAAACCATCACCACCACCTTCTTTTTACCTACATTCTATAAGTAAGTACATTTATTCTTTGTCATTGGTTTCAATAGATTAGCTATTTACTAGTTATCTATTTCATTCTATCACCTCTCATACTTGGATCTCTCCTACAACACCTCCATCTAGCCATTTTCAGATAGAACCTCCATATCTTTCCCAAATACCATTCTTATGATCTCTTAGTCTTTCTAGTGATCCTAAAACCTCACCCAAACCTTCTCAACTCTCTACACAATCACAAAGAGCTCCCATTAACTCATTTTTAAAATTTCTACCCAACTTCCCCCACTGACATTGCCACCTAACTGGCTTCGGATCTTTACCAGTAACCAGCATCATTTTCCTAACCTATATTGGTCTCTGTGACTGGTAAATTTCCCTAAACCAGCAAGCTTACAACTCTACCAAAACTTCTCAAAACCCCATTAAATCTCACCTAGAACATTTTAATACCCTCTACTATACCTGCAAGCCTAAACCAACCTACCGACCCTTCAAATTTAATTCTAACTTTCTTGTTAGATTATATTTTCTTATTGTATTTTGTATGAGATGCCTAAATTATCCTAACTATAGTAGGGTCCCTTTATTTATGATCTTTCCTTGCATTGAGGTTTTATAAACAGTGGATTGATAGCCATCTAAGGAAGTACCACACTTCCCGGATCTAGTCTTCGCTAGGCAGTCCACTACCATTTGTTATTTAATACTATTTTGTGGTCTTGTGTTCTATTTCAGGTCCTTCCTCCTAGCCAAAGGGAATCTCTTCACAATCAGTTTGGTCAAAATTCAATCTATGCACAACCCCTCTTTGAATATCTACAAGTATTCCTCCTCTCCTTGACCTATTATCTATTTTATCTCTACTTTTTGGTGAAACACTAGAATTGATACCAATATCACCTCTTGATGAGATATGGAAATTGGATATGAGTTTATTCTAATGTTGGTTCATCGCCCATCAAATAAAAAAGGAATGCCTACTTTGAAAAGATCATATGATGAACCTCATCATGTCTACCTCTAAGTTCCTGGCCTTGAAAAAATAGTAACAAGAATACTTGCAAATTATAATTGGGAAATGAGTACCCAACTTGTTTTTTCCAGTAAAGTAATTTATGTACTGCAGCGAGCTTCTGACTAATTCCATCAATGCCCATTTGTTACTCAAGTTTCTTGGTAGCATATATGGTGAAACTTCAAACCCACTCACTCATCTAAAGGATAAAGTAGGGATTTGAACAAACAAAAAAACCCACAACATGGATATATTTTTGTAGTTAAAATAAAGAAATATGTGTTATGAAACATCTCATTTTGTATATTATTCATAGAAATGCTAGATTTAGATTTATTATGCAATAAATAAAGTTATGACATGGAAGCTAGTTGGAAATTATATACTTGAAGTGAAGTCATTTATTGTCAAATATATTAAATATTTTGGATGAAATAGACTAACTACCCTTTTTATGGTTAAATGAGGTGAATTCAAGAACATATAACCCCTCATTAAAACATGAGAGATAAAAAGGAGTTCATCATTAGGGATAAGGTCACAAATTGAGAAAATTGAAATTGATACGGTGAAAGTAAAACTAAAACCACTCACACATGTATGGGATATGGGTTGTGTAATTTAAATTCCAGGTTTGTGTGATGAGTTAATTTAATAATTATGGAGTGTAAATTGATTCTTATGATGCTTAGCTGGATTTTTTTATTTTTTTTTCTTCCTTGGAGTGCATGCAATAAATTATGTTACTCCTAGTATTCCAAGGTTACGTACTGCCACCAACATAATCGACAAGCGTATATTGTCATAATAGTGTGTTACAATTGATTTTTTTAATACCATGGACAATATCAACTTTCCTTGGTAGTAAAACTTTTAAATTTAATAATCTCGTTATGAGTGTTATTAAACCACCTTGTTTGGTTTTAGGCATCTTGTGTTTTAATTAAAATGGTTTTCGATAAAAATATTCGTGCCCATTTTCAGGTCTTCACCTTATATTATTTATTTTTATACATAATATTATCCTTGGCAGAAAACTATGGGCTGATCTTAAAATCTTTAGAAACCAACATAGCTCTGCCAACTGGCTCATTATGGGAGATTTCAACTCCCCTCTAAACCCAGGCGAGAAGTTTGGTGGAACCCCCACCTTCTCTAATGGTATGGAGGACTTTGCTGACTTTATTGCTGAACAAAACCTCATTGATGTGGATCTGCATGGTAATAAGTATACTTGGAACAATAGAAGGCTGGGAAAGGAGTTCATTCAGGTGAGACTGGATAGGGCATTAATCTCAGCAAACTGGATTCTAAGCCAAGACTTTTACCTATCTTCCCTTCCAAGAATTGGATCGGATCATAATCCGATTGCTTTAAGCTTTCTCAATTGGACTAAACCAGCAAAAAGCTCATTCAAATTTGAAAAAATGTGGATGGAGCATGATGATATCTATGATAGGATAAAAGAATGGTGGGAATGGAATGGGGAAGGCACTGCTCAGTTCAGATTGGTTCAAAAACTCAAAAATGTCAAAAAGCAAGTCAAAATCTGGAACAAAAGGTTTTTGGAAATATTTTCGAAAAAAAGAAAGAGTTAAAACAGAAGCTTCAGGATCTAGAGTTAAAAATGGATACTTTGGGAAGATCGGTTGAAGATGAAGTAAATGAAAAGAATATTCTTTCTGAGTTGCATACGATCTGCAGTAGGGAAGAGTCTTTTTGGCGCCTTAAATCTAGAGCTATCTGGCTTAAAGAGGGAGACAGGAACACAAAGTACTTTCACATGACTACTCTAAAACATAGAGCCAGTAACAGAATCCTTGAGGTTTCTAAAAACAATGGGAACAACACTAAAGATCCAAACAGCATCAAGAAACAAGCGCTTGAATTTTACAAGAATCTTCTTAAAGAGAACAACGTCAGCAACCCTGAAGCTATTTCCTTCATGCTGGAGGCCATCCCTCAGAATAACATTGAGGACCAGAAATTCAGAGACATCACTAAAGCTGTCACGCTTGAAGAACTGCAAAAGGCTGTTTTTTCTCTTGAGGGGGATAAGGCTCCTGGACCGGATGGGTTCTCTATTAATTTTTTTCAAAAGTTCTGGGAAATATGCTCGGAGGATCTTCTCAAAGCGGTAAATGAATTCTATAGAACAGGAAATCTTCTAAAAGAGCTTAATAACACGCACATTGTGCTGGCACCTAAAAAAATGGATGCAAAAGACTTCAAGGACTTCAGACCTATCAGTCTTGTTAATGCTATCTTTAGAATCTTCACCAAAATCATCACTACTAGACTGCAGCTCATAATGAATGACCTCATCTCAAGGCAGCAGAGTGGCTTTATTAAAGGCAGGATAATACAAGACGGAGTGATTATGGTGCACGAAACTATACATTCCATGGAAAATAATAAAAAGGCTAATATGATCCTCAAGCTTGATATGAATAAAGCTTTTGACAAGGTTTCTTGGGTCTTCCTTGACAGGATTTTATCTAAATTTGGGTTCACGGAAAAATTTAGAAAAATTGTTAAGTCTTGTATAACTACAGCCAGGTTCTCTGTGGTTGTTAATGGGGAGCCTGTGGGTTTTTTCACCAGCAGCAGAGGTCTAAGACAAGGAGACCCCATCTCCCCCTTACTCTTCATTCTCTTAGCTGACAGCCTTAGTAGAACAATTGGCAGAGCGGTTGAGAACGGCCTTTTAAATGGATCTAAACCCGCTTCATTCAGCCAAGCTGTCTCTCATCAACAGTTTGCGGACGACACAATCCTTCTTCTTCTGGCCTCAGTTGTGGAAGCTAAAGCTATTAAGGCTTTATTACAACTCTATGAATCTGCTTCTGGGCAAGAGATTAATTATGACAAAAGCACCATTTTTTTCTTTAACACCCCTGAGGAAAGACAACTCAAGATTGCTAAAATTCTGGGGTCAAGAATTGGTGCTCTTCCAGCAACGTACTTAGGCCTCCCTCTTGGCACTAAGAAAGTCTCTCACATGGTGTGGGATGATTTGTTGATGAGATTTCAGAAAAAGATGGCAGGTTGGAAAGGGGCCACTCTCTCTAGTGCTGGTAAGTGCCTTCTCATTAAAAGTACACTCCAAAGTCTACCCATCTATATCATGTCACTTTTCAAAATTCCTTCTTCCTTCAGAGAGAAAATTGAAAGGATTCAGAAAAAAATTTTATGGCAAGGCATGGAAGAGAAGTTCAAATTTCACCTAGTGGCCTGGGATAAGGTCTGCACCCCAAAATCTATGGGAGGGCTGGGCATAAAAAATATTGAGAAAATGAATGAGGCACTCATCGCTAAGATGGGCTGGCGATTGCTATCTGAGAAACAACCCTGGATTGATGTTATTAAAGCAAAATACTTGAATCAACAAGCTGTCTACTCCTATCTGCATGAAGAACAACTACCCAATGGTTCCATTTTTTGGAATAATCTGGTCAAGAGTAGAAACTTCATCAAGCAGGGCAGCAAATGGAAAGTGGGGGATGGCAGTGAGATAAACTTCTGGGAGGATAACTGGTTCAGTGACAACCTCTTGGAGAGATTTGGGACAGCTAAGGACAGCCTTATAAGCAAGTATGGAACTAAAGTCAAGGACTACATTGAAGGTAATGGCACCAACAAGACTTGGAAAAGACTTTCTATGGAACGAATTGAGCTGAAACAAACTACTTCCTCCCTTCAGGATCTTTTAGACCTCTTCCCTTTAAGTCAGCTGAATTCCAAGGATGAGCTGGTTTGGAGCAATTCACAAGATGGGAAATACTCAGTCAAATCTGGTTATACCAATCTTTCTCACAGTAACCAATCTGACTTTAACTGGAACAAGATCTGGATGCCTGAGTTAACCCCCAAAATAAATTTTTTTCTTTGGCTGGCCATCAGAGGTAGAATTCTCACCACTGACAATTTGATGAGAAGAGGATTTATAATTCCTAATTGGTGCCACCTTTGTAGGAATGACTATGAAGACATTAGTCATCTGTTCATACATTGTGCTTATGCCAATAGAATTTGGAGCTTTGTTCTTTCTAAATTTGATGCTCTTTGGGTGTTGCCGAAGAACCTTAATCAGCTATGGAATCAATGGAACCCACCATTCAGACATTGTGCTATCAAAAGAATCTGGAAATTAGCAATCCCACACTTAATCTGGAGGATTTGGAAGGACAGAAATAATATCATTTTCAGAAATAAGAAGCAGAATTATAAAATCAGTATTGGCAAAATTTCTCAAGGTATCAAAGAGGACATGGCCAGATTTAAACCTCCCAAGAACAAGTGTTATCCTGAGAATGAAGAACACATTTTATCTAATTGGCACATTGGAAATTGGAGCAACCCTGGGAATAGTGTTGATAGATCTTTGATTAAATGGCATCCTCCTGACTCTAATTGGTACAAGCTGAACTTTGATGGCGCCTCTAAGGGAAACCCTGGGACAGCAGCTGGAGGAGGAGCAATACGAGACCACAAAGGTAATTTGATTGCTGCTTATGCTGGAAAAATGGGAATTCAAACCAATCATTTTGCCGAAGCATTATCTGCTCTCTGGGGCTTGAGAGTTGCACGGGCTCAAAATATTCAGAACCTTATTGTTGAAGGGGACTCTCTTAATATCATTAAGCTTCTTAATCAGTCCTCATCTCCCAGTTGGAGTATTAAAGACTTTATCTCTGAATCCATAAGCATTTGCCACACCTTCAATAGTATCAGAATCATACATACTTACAGGGAGGGCAACAATCTGGCGGATGCACTGGCCAATTATGGCATTAATATAAATTTTACTATCTGGGATAATGATAGTATCCCTAATCAGCTTCACAACAGCATCCATGCGGATCTTCACAAGTAAGCAATCTCTAGAGATAAGCCTTAATCTTTGGAGGAAAATCAAAATCATCAATTCTTTCACAAGTGCTGCTTTATTCTATATGGCGAGGAAAATAATATCTTTTTCAAATAATAGCAAGATCTATTTAAGAAACTTCAAGTGGAGTCATCCTGATTTGAAAATCACGCACGTGGGAGGTACAATAGCCGTTGATATCTGGATGCCAAACTCCACGAAAACCGATGATAAATACAAAGTGATTGTTGACAGGGAAAGGGTTTTCACACGCGACTTCCCGCAGGCTCAGTTCAGCAATTACGCAGCCGTTCGTGAGAAGACCAACGGCTACAGTTCCCAGTCTTATGCGATCTTCAACAGTAAGAAACGAACTGTTCTTCATGCTCAGCGGCATTCTGGAATTTGTTGTAACCTGCACACCACTGAGAAGATGGGAGGACCTCCCTGTCAAATTGAGCCGTGCGCGGACCCTGATTGGAAGGATAACACCGAGCTTTGGAACATTCTCAGCATAGGCGGCTTCACCAGCTTTGTTGAAAGGGTGCAGGGACATGATCAAAGTATTTCAGTATGCTTTGCTAAGGAATGGAAAGAGAGGACTGTCGACTATGGGGGACAGAAAATTCTTGTCAATGAAGAGCTCATTGCTGAAGCGACCGGTCTCAGCCTGGATGGGTACCGCTTCTTCAACAAAAGGGTTATCAAAGAAACTGAAGAAAGAAGATTTGTGGAGGAAGATGAGAAGCTTATATTTAGCACAGCGGGTCTGCTTGTAAGCTCAATTCCTTCACCGTTTGATGAGGTCACTCGCATGATGATTCGTTTCATCTCCTTGGAAGGTAGGTTTGTTACTGTCCCAGCTAAGCATCTCATCTTTTTAAACCACTTCCATAGGAATAGATTGGTTTGCTTCCCTCATTATCTTTTAAACTCTCTTGAGCGCTCCATTTTGGAGTTCCAGAAGCATACCCGGGCGGTTCCCTTGCATCAAGGGCTTATTTTGCTAATTCACAAATACTGCCTTCTCAAGTACCCCGGTCTTCCTTCCTCTCCTAGCCCGGCTCCCCCTTTGATGGGCTCTGCTGCTGCCAGTCCTGCTTCCCCTGCTGCCCTTGCTGCTGCCCCTGCCACCGGTGCTGCTACCCCCATGCCGGCTGCACATGATTCTCCTTCTATTCCTCCTGCTGCTCCTCCTGCCACCCACCTCGCCTCTTCCTCTAAACGTCCATTCACCAGGGCTTCTAGGAGACTCAACCTTGAGACTCTTGCAGCAGGGAAAGAGCCTCTTGATCTTGACATTGCACGTGACCTGCTGAACATAAGTAGTGCCAGTCCCCGGGAAGCACAGATGGATAACCCTTCTAAGAGGCTAAGATAAAAATGCTGAAGGATGAGCTCAAAAACCTAGCTAAGCAAAAAGGTAAGAAAAGCATGGAGGGGGAAGGGAGCATTGACAATAGTCAGATTGAAGACATATACAAAAAGCTGACCTCCTTGGACTCCCGCCTTGGGAAGGCTAAGACTAGGCATGATTACAACATTGCTGCCTTTAGGGCCATTGAGGAGTTCATCGTGGGACATGCCAAAAGTGTTTCCAACCTCAGCGGTGTCCCGACTGCACTTTGGGGCAATGAAAAAGAGAGCAAAAGGACCATCGAGGAGCTCGATAAGACGGATGCTGCCCACATGACCGCTTTGGGTATGTTTCATGCTTGGAAAAAAGTCAAGATCAGTGTTGATCAAGCAGCCAAGAAGTAGTCCTGCATGCTTCTACTGCTCTCTTTTGTTATTCTTACTATTTCTTGGCTGTCGGGTTACTGTTTTTTTGCTGTTGTTTTGTTGTTAAGTCTCGCTTGTGTAGCTGTTTCTGGGCTACGTTGAATTTCATTGTACTACTTGGACTTGGTTAGTCCTGTTATGCTTCTCACTCTTATTCCGGCTTAAAGGCCTTATTTTGTATTCAAGGGTATAGTCCCTTTCAAAAAACTATTTGCCAATATTAAAAAAAAATATTATCCTTGGCATTTTAAATGTCTTAAGACCAAATTATTATTACCATGCCTTACATTATAAAGGCAATTTATAACATTTGAGTCTCTCCTTTATACTCTATGTCAAATGTATTATGACTGTAGAAAATTTTTAAATACTTGTGTTAATCATATGACCACGCATATGCACACCTTGTGGAGGTTGGAGTTGTAATTGATTTAATCACGATTTCATATAAATATTATTGTTTTACCCTTTCATTTCATACTCATATGTCATTCAATTTATATTAATTTGGAATTTAAACATTTTTCCATGTGGGATTTTGAGAACTATGAGTGAGCTTTGGAAGCCATATTCCTTATGGTAGTTTTGTGAGAAGTTAATGTTTTGTATGGGTTGTCAGTTTTTACTTCACCATGGAGAGGGGATTTTATAGAGAAATATGTGGACCATGTTTTTTGGGGAGCTTTTTTGGAATCTAAGTTAAGTTTCTATCCCATCATGGGAAAAAGGGAGGAAAAAATTGAAAGAGGTGGAAATGTTTAGAAAGAAAGGGAAGGAAATAATATAGAGGGAAACATCTTTGCTATTTTTAGAAGCTATTTAAAGTCATGTTGTGTGGTTTCTCTCCCTTGTATTTTTGAAATTAAATTTTAACCTATTATTTGGTTCACGACATTGTGTTTTTATTGTGTTAACCTTTTCGATAAACCCATTTTAGGGCTGACAAGAAAATGGTAGAAAGGAATTCTTAATAGTGATCAAAATAACCATAGGGGATGCATATAAATATGGGTTTTTTCTATTATTATTGGATATGGAAGTTTCTATTATTTTATTGTTTACTATTTATTTTACCCATTATGGTTTACTTGTTTGAAAAATATTTGGACGGGTTGAAAACTTGTAACAAAACTTGTGTATTAGTTTTGGGATCTCATGTGGATCTATTTTTTAACAACCCAAATGGTAACAAGATAGATTTTTGGGTGATCAAATATATGTTAAAATCCATCCATTTATGGATGGTGTCTTCGAATTGGAGAAAAACCAATTCCTCCGGTCATTTTGTGAAAGTAAATCTATGACTATTTTCGGGGATAAATTGCATGAGTCTCTAAGCATTGGAAATTTGTGTTTATTTTCTACCTCTCGGTATGAAAAATATTAAAAACCTTGTTGATGGACTTGGTCCATCAAGATAAATTATACTTTGATATTCTATTATTTTCTTTAAAGGTTTCCTTTATTTATTTTAAGGGTTAAAATATGCAAAGGGAATATTTTGTTGAATGTTATTAGTTTCTCATCATAGGACTGTAATATGTTACAGGTGTGTTCTTTATTCCAATTAACTTAATGCATTATAAATGAATGTAATTTTTATTATAATTGTGAGATAACTCCGTATATCAAGGTAGTATTAAAAATTTGAAACTTTTGGAAACATGCATTTGTGCATAATGTCATAAGTTATGCATATTTCTATGATGATTAAACCTTATTTAAAACCTATGTGATGGGAAGGAAAATCATTTGTAACTATGATGTAATTGTCTCTTGGCTTTGGACCATTTTTCCTTATTTTATAAAATTATTAAATTGAATATGTTGACGAGATAAACACCTTACTTATTTTAAAAACTAGTTATAAATTGAATATTTGTGCACCTTGGTGTCTCAAATCTTTTTTGCATTACTTGTGTAGATCACATCCAAGGTTTCATAGTTTATAAGTGTTAGGGACTTAGATTTTTTTAGTTTAAAAATACACACCTTAGAAAAAATCAATCTTACATGGAATTTAAATCTTTAGTCATCTGCGGGTTTCAAACATTACTCTTCGCAAAAGTTAAATCTGTAGTGTTTCACATAAGTTTCAAGAGTTAGTATTTAATGGGTTTCAAGATTTATTTGTTTGCGGGTTTCAAACATTAGTATTCCATGGGTTTGAGTGAAGGTAGTGTTCCACAGACTTTCAAAATATTTGTGTTTCATAGAGTTTGCAAAATCTACAAAAGTAAAAGTAATGAAACATGAAAAAGGGGTCATGCGGCACCGTGAAGTAGGAAAAGGGAAGTTAAAGTGTAACAAAGGTTTAAATTCACAAAAAAAATGATGTCAAAATTGTAGTATTCTACGGTTTCACAAAACTTAGTGTTCTACAAAATTCAAAAACTCATTGTTTTGTAGAATGAAGAAAGTGTAGTGTTCCGTGGGTTAATAAATAATCTCGCATAACAAAGGAAAGTCTAAAAAATAAATAAATTTCATGCAACAAAATAAAATACTATGTTGCACTTTGTAAGAGGTGAATTAAATCACATAAGTGATAAATAATTTGGTTAAAATCTAGTCGTACAACAAATCTAGCCACGAAACAAAGGGAAAGTCATTAAACATGAGAAATATCCACAAAATAAAGTTATACTCCATGAAATACAATGTTTTCTATAGGACAAGAAAATAAGGCCATAGGTAGTCAAAGGAATTTTTGACTTAGATCGGTTGTTATTCGTGGATCGGGGAAAAGTCAATTTGAAACCCACCGGATGAAGGGTGAAGCTACAAAACAAGTAAATTCAAAATATTGTGGTACAAAGAAGTGTTGCTCTACAAAAGAAAGGATTTTCATTATTTTTATAAGAATATTAAAAAAAACCATATATTTCAATCCAAATATCCTTTTGACATGACATCAGTCCCATTGGAAGCATTTTTCAAAGGGATTCACTAAAAGATAAATTTTGAGGATAATGATGAAAATACTTGGGATATTTTAATGATAGAGTTTTGGGTCACTTTTGTAATCAAATTATGTTCATTTCAGTTACATATGTATTCATTTGATTCCTTATGTCTCATGATGCTTCTTGGATGGTATATTCTCCTCATGACCCCAAAAATGAAGAGAATGGTTTGAATGGTCTGTGCAACAAGAAATGAGCTATTATTAGTGGTCTAAATCATGATTATGACCAGAAATAAACATTTGGAAACTCACTCTTCATCTATCTCCCCATATTTTGTGTAATTCCATTTATCTAAATTTGAGATTATCCACAAAAAAATATCTAAGGGTTTTCTTATAAACTAATAATGTAGCCAAATTAAGAACAACTAGATAAACTGCAATAAAATGAACTCCAAAAGAAAATAGATCTCCTTCTTCGTTATCAAATAATGAATTACAATGTTTCCTAAATAGGAAAATAACTCTCAACTCGAGTTGCCAAGTAAACTCTAGCTAACTCTGACTAAATCTACTCTAGGTGGCGGAAATTACTATTTTTAGCAGTTTACTAGAACCTGCTATTCTTAGTAAGTTCGCATGCTTATTCCTACGGGCACAGAAATTTCCACGCATCTTCTACATCCCTAAATTAGAGGAATTGCCAACTTTCTAACTCAAAATGCAATTAATAGACTAAAATTAACTAATGCTCAAAAATAGGAAAAAACCAAACTATAACTTAAATCCTAATTTTCGGCCTCAAGATGGCGGATTTAGGGCCCGAAAATGTGTCGAAAACTTGCCCCAACTGGTAGGGCGGGTTGCCACTGCGTTCGTCTCATCAAAACACGTGGTTTCAAAAAAAAAACGGACTCAAACGGACACCCGGAGCTCAAGTTATGACCTTGTCAAGTTCCTGCTAATTCGGGCGCATCAACTAAGGCACCCCCATAAGCGTGGATCATCATGAAATAGGGATATTTCATCCTAATTCAATTCTAGGGCATCTTGGAAGGATCAAGTAGGTTAAATTTCTCTAATGGAATTTTCATATCCCTTCTCCTATCTTCTCCTTATATAAATGTAATGACTTTCATAACTAAAACTATCCTCTCTTGAATACAAGGAAAATATTCCCAATTAGTTTCTGAGTGTTCTAAATCTGAGTAGACCTTTGTATTTTAATTGTGTAATCCATTCACTACCTTCTCAATTACTATGAGATATTTTGTATTCCTCAAGTAATAATATATAGTTGATTGTGATTATTATATATCCCTTGTTTTATGTTATTGTATATTACCTTTCTCTTTTTTATTATATGATGTGTATGAGTTATATTTGCATGATTCCAATTCATCATGTCATTTATACAGAGGGTTAAAGGCTGATATAATGTAGTGTAAATTATGGATCATATTTTACCATTTGTCACTATGATCATATCTTTTTTAATTGATCTCAAGGATAGTAGTCCCGTCATACTTTGGTGTATCACCATTCTTTTCCAATTTCACAACTATTTCTCCCTCAACTTTGTAGATTATTTTAGTTATCTTAGATTAATGGTTAATCTATAGTTTATAAGGAAATGAGTCAACCTTATTTTGGAGGATTATCTCAAAGGTTAAGGTCCCACACCTTAGAGATAATCCCATTGTTTTTACATAGATCTTTATAAACTTGAATAGCTAACTAAATCAGAAGGGTGCACACAAATATCTCACAATGATTTTTGGCATTCTCAGTGGGACTATTTTCCATTTTTTATACATATTGTGAGTTTATTTACTATTCTCTTGGATGTTCTTGTATATTGTAGCTAATTTTTAGTGTTTTCATATCTCTTCTCGGTTTCTAAACCTATTTTATTAAGTACCAAATGACTCGATGTCTTTGTTTTGAAACTCTAGTTCCTCAAAGATTATGAGAAGAATTAACACAATAAGTAGTGTTGATAAACATATTTTGAACCATTTCATTTGTCTCCTAAAAAGCATAGGAGTAGGTATCTATAATATTTTTAAAAATACTATGTCTAAGAGATTCCTCTTCACTCCCCCACCTTGCATTCATTTATAAATCCTATAAATCATCCTTCAGCCCATGAATTCCATGGATTTTAAAAGAAACAATTATTTTCCATCCTTTAATGTTAGTATTATAATATATTTAAATGTGTGCAATGAACTCCCAAGCACTGACCTCAAAAGACTTCCTTATTTCACTACTGAGAAACATGTTAATCTTATTGACTACTTAGGGATATTATTCGCTTGTGTTTAGTTCACCACATAACTCAAGTAGATGTTACATTGAGGATTTTTGTAATTTATTTGAAAGGAAAAGACTTGGAATGGTATAGGATCCATCCTCCCAAATATATTCATGCATGGGATTAATTTGCAGAATGTTTGGTGAGACAATTTATAGACAAGAGGGATCATCTATCACTTATGGTGAAGTTAACAATGATCAAGAGGGAATATACTAAGGATATTTTTAATTTTAACTACATATTTTAGAATTCTTTCGATAGAACCCCACTTTTGGTAAGGATTTATTTACATTTAGATTTATTATATTTCCTAAGGGCTCTTAATTCTAATATTGTTATTATGATCCAATCTATGGAAGGTGTAGACATTCTTGCTACATTTGATGTTATAATATTAATTGAAAATAGTTTGATCCAAGATGGTAAGATAGATCTGAGCCCCCATGCTTTTATTCGACAACCCAACTCGAACTGTTGTTGCACAACTATTAGAAACCACTCCCAATACCTAATTTAATGATTTAAATGAGTTTAAGGTCATGTTAAGGAATACGGAAAATGAAGTAACCAATTTGAAAAGGCAACAAGCCCCACCCACTAAAATACCTTGGTACCCATATAATCAATCCTACCAACCCACTAGAGCACAACCTCAAAATCATATCAACCCTGCAAGGCCTATGAACCAGACATGCCCAAATCCTACAAATCCTAATAGAGAAATTGTTCCTATGTAAAATAATTGTTGGACTAGTTTCTTGGTTCCTAATCAAATGAATAAACTAGTAATGAAAATAACTAGAAACTTAGAACATGGATGGTTTATGGTACCTCTAAAAGTATGTGATGGATGAACGGGTGTAAATTGATGATGGATCCTCACTAATGTTGATGACCTAAAAATAAGAATCACTAAATAGAAAATGGATTAGATAGGATATGTGGGGGTTTCCCGAAAAATGTCGGCTCTAAGAAGGGTGACCTTCCTTTTGCAGATGTCAACACCCATTTTTTTTAAAAAAGGAAATTAAAATATAGATAGTAAAATAGCATGCAGAAAAATAATTATTAATGGATTTGAAAAATGACTAAGATTGATCTAAGAGATGATTTGATTGAAATAAATATAAATTAAATGCTACCTAGTCTAGGTCGACGATAACCCAGACTACGCAGAAGTAGGTCGACGACAACTTGGGAGAGAATATCTAAACATAAAAAGGAATATGCAAGCCTATAAGGTTCGGGTGAAAATTAGAAGGTAGGAGAGGCCTATGGGTGTTGGAGTCAACCTGCAGAAGGGATATGAGGGAGAAGAAACAAGAAAAAATGGCAAAAAATAGAGATTGGGAAGGGAATATTGGGAACAATGAACCTAGTTAATAGTAAATAGGTTGAGTCAAGGGTGACTGTAGAAGAGTTGGGTAAGGCCGAGGTAAAAATGATGAAATGGGAGACCTATAAGAAAATAGGCTAGAAGAGAGTGTTGTTGAGGGAGTTCTAGGTATTACAGAAGCTGATCTAAACCTAAAAAATGTTAGATGCAAACAATACAAAGATAATTTGATAAATATCACATAAATAACATAAAGATGATGATAAATCTCATGAAGGATGATCATGAGTGATGCAAGCATGTTGAAATGATGTCCAGGATATCTTTAACTATTATAGGAATGCTCAAGCACAAGGGAGAGTTCACATGTCACAAGGAAGCTCCAAAATTCACATGCATCTAATGATTATGGAAAGAAAAGACTTAGTTTTATAGGGTTGATGGCGAATGGGATGGTTTTATCCATTTTTACCCCTAGTAAAAATGGACAAATTGAAAAATGGACTTGGGGGAAGCTATCTTGTAATCTTTCTAAGTCCCTTTGATTCAAAGTGTTTCTTCCATTTTTCTCTCATTTAACACAATAAAAACTATATTGTCATGATTTCAACGTGAAGAGGAGGTTGAGAGATTTGTAGAAATTCTAATATCTCAAAAATTGGAAGATCTAATCAAAAGTTATGGCCCATTACTGCTTTCCTTAGTAAAGTGGTGAATTAGAACTGCTTTACTTAAAAGCAGTAGTAAGGGGTCAAATCAACACAGGTATGGAAAAAGTAGTAGTAAGGGGTAGAATCAATGCAGGTTTGGAAAAATTAGGAGTAAGGGTTAAAATCAATACAGGTCTGGTAAAAGTAGTAGTAAGGGGTCAAATCAATGCAAGTCTGGAAAAAGTAATAGTAAGGGGTCAAATCGATGCAATGAATGGAAAACATTTGCATAAATTCAAATGGATATAACTTCCCATTCGAAGCTCCATTTTGTGCATTCTTGGACATTTTGAAAAGTTCTCGGAGTCTTCTACCCATAGAATCTTAAAAATTCACATTTGATGAGTGCATGGTGGTAAAATATTACATTTATTCTCCTACACTCTAGGGCACTGTGCAACTAGCTAACACCATTAATGGGGCATGGGAGTCAATTTATTGTCCCATAAGCTATAGTACTATTATGATGGGATATATCAGTTTACCATGATGTTTTAAATTGAATTTTACATTTGGTAGGTGGATAATGCATGCATGTGGGTGTTTTCATCTTCTCTCTCCTCTCTTCGAAATTGTTATAAATTATAAAGGGGATGCATTGTAAAGGTTATTGGTCATTTTTCTCCACGTGCTCCCCTCTTCTGGGGATTCAAGCCTCTCTCCATAGTATGTAATGGAATTTTATTACCTCCTTATACTAAATCAATGTATTGTGTATACTCAAAGTAATAAAATGGTGTTTTTGATTCATCTGTCAATCCTCCCATCATTTGTATTACTTTTATTGCCTCTCATTGTGCTTGCAAGATATTTGCATATCCTTTGTTTCATTACAGGATTTGGTGTTTTGTGCTTTCTCAGGAATGGAAAATGTTTACATTGTGGTATGTGATACATCTGTATATCCTCTCTAGTTCATTCCTTCACTGTTTGCAGGATGGGAAAGTGATTAACACTCATTTTGTTAGTGTATCACCACTTCTAGTGTAGATTTCATTTCATGCAACCTCTCTCCTTGTCTCCTTGGAATGTTAGAATAGGTGTAGTTATTTTCTTTTGATATCATTAGGATTAGTTATGCTAGGTAGGATTAGAAAAGGAGTTGGCCTTCTCCGGAGAGTTATCTCAATCCTATAAGCCCCACAACTTGATGGATAGCTCCATGTTACCAAATTACACCGAATTCCTCAATTCACACCTTGGACATTTGGGGGTGCTGTAATTTTTGATAATAGTTGGGTCACCACCAACTATAGGGAAATTTTCCCCAATGGGGTTTCTTTTTCATTTTGGTCGGGATTGGAAAAATTCTTTAAATCATGTAGGCGGGGAAGGGATTTTTAGGGATGTTAAGGGATAAAGATAGAAAATATAAAAAGCTAGAAAAAATAGGGAGATGTATGTGTTAGGATAAAAGCATCCTAGATAGAAATTAATTGGTTAGGGAATGTGAGATATTAATTTATTAATTAATTAATTAATTAATAGGAATGAATTAATTAATAGGAATTGGATGGGAATTAAAGGTGATAAGATAATTAAGTGGGCATTTTAATTAAATAAAGGGGTGTGGGATTAATTTAAGGTGGACCTAGATATTACCATAGCCAAATATGTGTAAGTGGGAAGAAATGGGTAGAGATAAAGAATTTAGGTGTCTACATTTGCCCCTTTTTGTTGAGTGGTTTGTGCTAGTAAGCCATGATATAAAAATAGTAAGAAAAGGATTATGATAAAGATTTATGAAAGGAAGGTTGATGATGAGCCCCCTCAAACGGGGATTGATGAAAATTTTGAAAAAGTAAGATGATGAAGGGTGAGTGGGTGAAGGAATATGGGTAAAATGATAGCGTAAGGAAAAATGCCCTTAGCAAAAAGGATCGTAATAAAAATGAAAACCATGGTGGTGAATCCAATATCACATCAGTAGAGGGAAAATTATGGTCTCAATGAAGATGGGTGAAAATGCTCTATAGACCGGTGAGTGGGCAAAGATCACTACAAAAAGAGAGAATCTAACGAGAAATATCTCAAATGGATGCAAGTTAGAAGGATCATGGGGTCATGGGAAATCATAAATGTTTGTGAAATCCTTTGTACACGAGGAATCTAAAAAAACTATGCATCTACAAAGGACGAGGATGAAAATAATGGTTCCCTTGCACAATACATGAGTAAAGGCCAAAAATGTGAGCAATGAAATAATATGACCGAAGGGGAAGATGTGTATGACCATGAGGGTTGAATTGTGTGAAAATTGGATATGATTGAAAAATAAAATTCCTGAAGAGGGAGTAAATATGGCTACGAAAGTGGACTTCAAGATCACGAAAGGATATGATTAGATTATTAAAATAGAATTCCCTAAAGGGAAAATAAAGATGACCACAAATGGGGACTTTGAATAATTCCCAAGGAGAGGTCATAAACAAACATAAAAGAAGCTATAACGAAGGCTACCAAGCTAATTAATGGTGACCAAGAGCTAATCGACGATGACCTAGAGGGGTCGACAATGACCAGTGTCGATGGATATATAAGCTTGGTGGTTGAATGATGATGCTCATTTTCACATGAAAAATTGACAAGAAATATTAGAGTGATTAAAGAGAATATTAAGAAATAGAGGCCACAAAATCTACAAAGAAATGCCAAAGGGTGCGAAGGATGGTGAGTAACAAAACTCAATATTTTTAGTTTAATGTTGTATTTATTTTTTTGTATTTTTTTAAAAATGTGGATGACACCACGGGTGGTTGGTGGTGACCCAGGAAGTTCAACATTGAATACGGTCCTAAGGCACGTTGATTGGCCCAAAAATGCGTCGACTGGCCCGGGTCGGCGTTGACTAGGCTGGATTAGATATGTTTAGGATTAAACTGGATTTTAGATTAAATTTAATGCATTTTGATTGTATTTTGGATTTTGATCTTATATTTACATGTATTGTTTGTAATTGTAGGCCAGAGAGACCCTATATTTGAGAGACATAGTGCATATTCTATAGATTATACCAAATGAGATGTCACACATTTTGAGTGGGATCACTTGGCTGCAGTGAGGTTAGGTGGGTTCATACACTATCAGAGGATCCCACAAGATATGTGATTGATGATTGCTTTGGTAGAGAGATGGGACCAGAAGACTGGTACCTTCTAGTTTAGGATAGGGGAGATGACTATCACCCTAGAGGATATGTATATGATCCTAAGATTTCCTATACATGGGGGGTAGATAGTTACCCTCGTGGCTAACAACATAATTATAGTTTTGATATGGCTATTTGGATCGATGCACCCCACATCAGGTTTTCTTCAAGGGAATTTTATTATGAGATGAGGTACAAGGTAGGTGTACCTTGCATCCAATTGATCTACTTGGTGATGATGGTAGTATATTGTTATGATTGGTTAGACTTAGGTGGATCTCAATTTTCATGGGAATTAGCTGGGAGAGTGGTGGATATAATCGAGTACCAGATAATTTTCTCTTTTGGAACTACCTTGTTAGCTCAGGTATACCATGAGTTATTGATCTAGAGGTTAGAAAGGAGGTCAATAGTAGATGTAGGTTTCTTGCTTCATTATTGGGCCTATGAGCACATTGTTTTCATTCAGCCACCAATGCTTCCATGGGTAACTAGGAATCACATAGAGCCAGTGGTTGGATTTTTGAGATGGAGGACTGACCAGGCCTTCAAAGATAGGGGAAAAAGGATTGGATTCATATGTTTATTAGTTTGAAGAGTTAGAGACTAATCATATTAGATGGCAGTCATATAGGTAATTTCTTGCATGGTCAGGGGTAGATGTAGAGTTTTCTAGGATGAGGCAGACACGGTTGGTTTAGGGAGATGACCAAAGATGATCGAGTGCATATTTTTTTGGGTCATCCAGACTATCTTGCATGCTCCTATTTTGTATAGGTAAGAGGATATTGATAGGGAGTTAAACTGAGCCCTATTATGATAGATTCATTGGAGGAGGATACACCTTAGGATGATGATGAAAAAGTGTGAGTCAGAGCCGAATTTGGTGACTGAATGAAAAATATTTAGGTAACTAGGGTGGATGTGGAGGGAGGAGAGGAGGAGGTAGAGGTGATGGAGATGGAGGTTTAGGTGGAGGAAGATATATGGGGAGATGGAGAAATAGGAGGTGGAGAGACTCCATATTTAGAATGGATCTGTGTCAAGTTAGATCAGATGAGGGTAGAGAGGAACACTGTGATCTAGGAAAAAGATCAATACCACTAGAAGAGGGAGACCTATAGGGTCTGTTATAGATATCTTTCTACCATATTGACTGTTGAGGCTATGGGTGAAGGATAGGTAGAACTAAAGGGAGGATGAGGAGATATGGCACCCCCTGGTATGATTTCAATTGATAAATACAAAGCATTAGCTGTAGAGGCTAAGTATTATGAGAGGATTGTGATCGAGAAGCTTCTAAAGACACTCACGATACTTGGAGCATCCACCAAGAAGAGAAACATGTGGGGTTGGGCCATCTTAGAGTATAGCGAGTGTGGCTTAGCCACATCAAGGAGAGGGCCAGGGTAGAGGCAATGAGGTTGATAGACAAATGAATTGACCCATCATGCAGGGGTAGGATATTAGGCTCTCTGACATTTAATTTTCTAGTTTTAGTGATATCTTTTCTTTGAGATATCTTCGTTAGAGGGTAATGATCTATTGATATACTTGATTTTGATATATATATATAATATACCTGTTGTCTTGATTTAATATAAGTGTATGGTGTAGTGTTGATTATTTGATTTATGTTGGTGTTGATATTGATATTCTTTATGATGATGATGAGGATTGGTTGCATGTTTTAATCATATTTGAGGATGATGGTAAAAGTATAAGATTAAATGATTTACCTTTACTTGGATTGTTAGATTATAATGTTGGATGTGATGGTGTGATACTTGGGATTTGTATATGCATGAATGATTGATGATGTGAATGTAAAAATTAATGTGGATGTGATTATCGATTAATGTAAATAAATATTGATGCATTTAGGATAGATAGATAGATTAATAGGATATTGAGATAAAGAAAGGTGCATTTAAACATGGATGAGATATAGAAGTGGAAAGGATTGAGGATAGAATAGGATCAAATGATGGATACCTATAGGTACAAACAACATTACATCATATCAAGGAATGCATGAAGAAAATATGCCTCTAATTTTATTAGAGATAAACAAGAGGGGATCCAAATAACGCAAGGCACATATCACCAAAACATGTGTTAGAATGTAACCAAAAATAGTTAGTCATATCAAAGATCATAAAGAGATAACCTATAGAGTGAAATCATAGACCTAATGTCGACACGAAAAAGGGGTTTGAGATGTAACTTGTACGTGGGAAGAGGATTCTCCATGAGTGGTGTTCCCTAATTCTATACCCTAACTCTGGGAATTAGAAAGAACAATGCTAGAAGAAATTTGATCGATGCGGGAATATTTCGAGGATGCAAATAAACTAGAAGGATGATCAATGTGGGAAGCCTTTAATGCCATGATAACAAGATTATCCATCCTTCTAATGGTATGGTCTACTTTATACATATGTAATATGGATGGAAATAGATAATATATATGATAGTCATCCTTCGAGGGATCAGTCTATTTTTTTGATTTGATTTTTTTCTTTCTTATTTATTTTTACTAAATAACTATCCTTCGAGGGAGAAGTCTATTTTTGATAGATTTTGAATTTTGATTGGAACATCCTTTAATTTTGATTTTGACATGGGGAAGATTTGGGAATAGCTAAGTAGACCACTTAGGAGGGGATAATGAATGTACAAGAGCCACCCCTGGAACCTTTGCATGGTTCCAATAGGAAAAAAAGAGGGTAATGGATGTAATGATCATGAAGTTCTCACCAAAAGGGTGAACCTATCCATAAAGAATATGTTACGGGTTGTAGCCTAGTTTTTACCACCAAAAACCCAAAACACACTGGAACATCACTCAGCTTGAACTGAGCACTCACCCAAAGCATGGAAGGGTACTAGGTCCATCTTTTATGTCATCTTGTTCTAAGGGTTAGCGTGATTAAATATATATTCCAGATCCATCAAAGATAATTAAGTATAACAAGGTGCATAAACCATATCTAGATCTTAACGATATGTGAGAAAAATTAAACAAGAACCAAGATAAACTTTACCATGCAAGGTTCATTCAAATATGTGTCTAAAATCAATATCTAGCCACAAAGATCCATTATATTAATTTTTGTAAAACACAGAAGATTTTTACATACATAGCCAAGTCATCAAAGTCATGTGTACCAATAAACTCGTAGCATAACTCTACAAAACCTAGAATTGTCCAAACTGTGCAAATCAATAAATATTTATAGGGGTGGGGAGAAGGCATTCACCACACATGAGCCTTTCAAAAATAGGCCACATGTTAATAATAGCCATGTGCATTTACATAATAAATACAAGAGTATGCAAGCTCAGTAATAATAGATCATCTAATAATTGTAATCATATTTACCCTTAACACAAAAGAAAGGAACCCCATGCACACCGACCTATCACCCAGCGAAAGTTGGGTGCTCACCCGAGGCACGCGAAGGTGCAAAGTCTCTCTTTTATGTGAGTTTAGTGGGAAACATCATATATGACTTGTGTTTAAAATAATTTCAAATTGGTTTAGGACATACAAGAACCATTGGGATTAGAACGACCTCTACATCCTTGAAGTCATTTCGGATAGAGTACTTAACATAATATATAACATGTATCATATAAAAAAGAAGCATAAAAGAATCCATACTTAGCATAAAAGGAAAGAGAAATTATGAGGGAGAAGTATGCATCAGAAACATTGATATTCATGTATATATATAACAAGTAACCTCATTACATCCCTGGAGCCATTATAGAGTGTCATAGAGAAGCAGACTGTAGTCATGCATTGCAACTGGACTTATGTAACTAAGCTACCAAAAATAAAACTACAATCCCCATGCCTAATACATCCTCTCCGAATGCAATTATCCATTAACAGAGTTCTTGTAGTATTTCTGCAGAGCTCTGCCCACACTCACCGTCTCCATTTACTCTATAGGCACTTGTATTTATAGCTTTTTTGAACTTCCAACTCATCCTCCAGTGTCCTTAGATCTGATTCTAAGTGTCTGAATGTGGTCCTCCATGTGAGCATGCTCCTCCAGGCCTGAGCTTCCCACTTTATCCCATGATGTGCTTCTAGAAGATTCTACCACAGGCATGCTCCTTCCTAGGCCAACCTATCGCCAGGATGGCATCTTATCCACATGCAGTCGGGTCATGCTTTTCACATGTTCTGCCCTGAACATCCAATTTTTCTAAGTCTTGAACCCTTGGTTCTATCCATGTGTGTCGCGTGCACCACATGCTTCCTTAAACCCTTTTCTAAAACCCTACCTTGTGTGCTTTAGCTGCGTGCCTTTCTTTAACTGGGACCTTGCATGCCTATGTGCCTTTTATACTTATTCAATATTATAAGGGCCCAACATCACCCCACACCATACCTTTTCTCCATGTATGGGAACACTTCCCTTAGTGAGAGAAAGAATACAAATAGGCTTACACCTAGGAAAAAGAATAAGAGGATGAAAGAATGGGAAAGAAGAAAGAATGGGAGAGTGAAAGAATCACTACAATAGACTAGGAAAATCCTTTTGCAAGTCGGCCTCTAATTTATTCCGGGCATCGAATTTGTCCTGCACTCTTTGGTAGAGGTCACCGACTAGGGTGCTTACCTCCTCAAAATTTATTCCATCTCCTTATGCACTCAGAGTATCTATGATTTTCTCAGCCTCTTTGCATATATCCTCCAACACATCCATTCTTCATGTGATACGTGGATATAGCTTCTTTAACTAGTTTTTGATTGAAACCCTTAAGGTTTCAATGGCTTCTGATTTCCTCTCAACCTCAGAAAGGATTATGTCTCTTTCTGCCCTATTCCCCTTGATTTTATCCTGGAACTCCTTGAGTTATGTCTCATAAGTGGCAACCAGGGTGCCTGCCACTTTGTCTCTATCCGCAAATTTGTCATACGCGGCCTTAGCAGTCTAGGAAGTGGCTCTTACATCAGCAAGCACTTTTCTATACTCTACAATGAGTGCTATGATTTTCAACTTATCTTCCCTCTCTAGGTGCGCAACCACTTCCTCTATAGATTCCAAGGCTGGTAGTTATCTTTCCATGGTGAGCACTCTTGTCAAATCCTCCAGGCATCCCAAAGTAGATCCATACTTTTGTGTGGGTGATGCTAGGTCCGGATGCTTTAATAGTATGGCCCCGTTGATGGATTCTACTTTCTTGTACACAACGCTTACCTTGGCCTTTTCATCCTTCAATTCTTGTTGCCACTGGGCTGATTAACTTTTCCTAGCTTAGCTCCTTGGTTAATGTAGCTAGATCTTTTCCTTCTCCTTCAGTTCCCCTTCCAGATCCCTGATCCTATCATTTCACCCGAAGAGTCTAGCTTCTATCTCAATGGAGACTTTGTTAAGTGCATTTCTTAGTTGTTCATCCGAGAGCTGTTGGGTATCCACCACTAGGTTATCTTCTTCTGGTCCGGAAATGTTACTATTTCCCCTTGGCTTACCTCAAACTCGGTTCATCAAGGTGGGACTCAATTTCCCAAGAGATCATCTTCCTTCTCCATGGGTAGGCAGCCTCCTTTTCCAAAGATGACATGCATACAAGCTCTTCCTCTAGAAGTATACTCTTGAATCGCATGCAAAACACCTTCTTAGATGTTAGGAAATAAGAGATAAAATATGTGGAATAATCCCTTATAGAATCGCAATAGTAGAAACTAATATGCAGAAAAATATTACAAATCTCAAATAAAAGTGCAGAATAAATAACACAACACAGAGAGACAAGATTTAACGTGGTTCACCCAATTTGGGCTACGTCCACCAAGAATCACTTGCTTATATTTTATTACAAGCCTCCACTCTCTCAATACAATACCTAGATCTATTTGGAGCTATGCTCAACAAACTCTACAAAATTCACACCTAAATTCAAAGCACATCTGCAATACATTTTCTTGTCTATATGTCATATGCATAAGACCATATAAATAGACAATTACTTAAGCAGTTTGATATAAAACCATGGGTATCAAAACCATGGGAAAAAACTGTGGGTATCAAAACCATGGGCAAAAAACCATGGGTATCAAAAAACCATGGGCCCAAAAATAGCCCATAACGGTTACCCATTACCCATGGGTTAATAAACCAACAATGAAAATTTGCTTCAGGGGCTTCACCCCCGAACCCCCTTCGATTGGGGTGGGGGCTTCATCCCCCAACCCCCCTAACTCACTCACCGGTGAGCGGGACCACCGTAAAAATACCCGAGTGTAACACATAGAAGGTGTACCACACTCTAACATGAAAATAGGCTCCACAAACATAAAAATCTCCCACTTGGAGACTGATTTCCATTGAGCAAGCTTCTTAACCCTTCACTGTCATCCATGAAGGCCAACCAAAGCTGAACATAGCTTTAGTTTATCCCTTGTGACCACCTTGGTCATGATGTCTGTAGGATTCTGACTGGTATGAATCTTCTCCAAATTCAACTTATCTTCTTCAAAAGCTATCCTGATGAAGTGATATCTCAACTATATATGCTTCAACCTGGAGTGGAAAGTAGAGTTCTTAGCTAGGTGTATAGCACTCTGACTATCACTATGAAACCTACATTCCTCCTGCTTATGCCCCAAATCCTCAAGCAATTGTTGTAACCAAATATTCTCTTTGCTTGCCTCTGTGGCAGCAACATACTCAGCCTCCATGGTTGACAAAGCCACTAGCTTCTGTAGTCATAAAATCTAGCTCATTGCTGTCCCACCTACAGTGTAAATATAACCTGTCGTGCTCCTCTTGCTATCTACATCTCCAGCCATGTCTGAATCTACATAACCACATAAAGTGGTGTCTAATCCATTGTAGCACAAAACTATCCCCATGGTCCCTCTCAAATACCAAAGGATCCACTTTACTTCTTGCCAATGCTCTTTACCTGGATCACTCATAAATCTACTCACAACTCCCATTGCATGGGCAATATCAGGCCTAGTGCACACCATAACATACATCAAATTGCCAACTACTGATGAGTAAGGTACCTTAGACATCTAGTTTCTTTCCTGCTTTGCCTAGGGACACTACTCCTTTGATAACTTAAAATGGCCTGCCAAAGGAGTCCCAACTAGTTTAACATCCTGCATGTTAAACCTATCTAATACCTTCTTAATGTACTCTTCCTGAGATAAAGTCAGCTTCCGTTCCTTCCTATCCCGAGTTATCCTCATACCAAGGATTTGTCAGCTACCACCAAATCCTTCATATCAAAGGATTCACTTAGTTGTTTCTTAAGTACTTTTATTTCCTGCATGTTTTTACCTATAACCAACATGTCATCAACATACAAACACAGGATAATATAACTTCCATCCTCAAATTTCTTTGTATATACGCAATGGTCAGAATGACATCTAATATAACCTTGCTCCATTATGAAGCTATCAAACTTCTTATACCATTGACATGGAGCTTGTTTCAAGCCATACAAGCTCTTCTTCAGTTTGCACACCATCTCCTCTTTACCTTTGAATTCATATCCTTCTGGCTGCTACATATATAGCTCCTCCTCCAAATCACCATGGAGAAATGCAATCTTTACATATAACTATTCTAAGTGCAAGTCTTCTGCTGCCACTATTCCAATAACAATTCTGATAGAAGTTATTTTTACTACAGGAGAAAAAATCTCATCAAATTATATACCTTATTTCGTGCAAACCCTGACAACCAATCGGGCCTTATATATTTTATTTCCTCCTTCTTTGTCTTTAACTCTATACACCCACTTGTTACGAAATTCTCTTTTGCCTTCCGATAGCTTCACCAAATCCCAAGTCTGGTTCTCCATGAGAGACTTATGATCCTCATCCATGGCTTGCTCCCACTTCTTACTGGCATCTACCTATATTGCTTCATCAAAGATATCCGGCTCTCTACTATCGGTGAGTAATAAATAATAAAGACCTCCTCACTTTGTAGGAGTTTGGGGTTCTTGTTGAGTCGGTTCTGAACTAATTCATGGGTCACCGTCCCATCCGAGAAGATCCTCTACCACTGCATATTCTTTCTTGGATGCTTCCATGTTTTCCTGCAACTATTGCTTATACATGACTTTCTCATTAAATACCACATCCCTAGATCGAATTATTTTCTTTTCCTTAATACTCTAACATTTATATCCAAAGTCATCACCACCATAACTAATGAAAGTACATTTTTCGATTTAGCCTCTAGCTTGGTCCTATCATCCTTATCTATATGAACAAGCACATCACATCCAAAGACTCTAAGAAATGAATAATCAGCTTTCTTACCATACCAAGCCTCCTTAGGTATGCCTCCATCTAAGGTACTTGAGGGTCTTTTGTTTATCAAGTACAGATGTGCTCACCTTCGCCCAAAAAGAAAGAGGCGAGTCCCTGCATGTAACCTCATGCTCCTAACATGTTCCATTATTGTTTTGTTCATCCTTTCTGATACCCCATTCTATTGTGAAGTTCTTAGAACCGTATTTTTCCTGCGGATTCCATTCTTAGAATAGTAATAATTAAATTCATTGCTGCAATACTCCCCTCCATTATTTGACCTAATAAATTTTAGCTTAAGACCTGTTTCATTCTCTACCAAGGCTTTCCATTTAACAAAAGTGTCAAATACATCATATTTGTTTCTAATACAATAAACCTAAACTTTCCTTGTTGCATCATCAATAAAAGTAACATAATAACTTGAACCCCCAAGAGATTATACCTGAGCTGGCCCCCACACATTACAATGCACTAGCTCTAACTTACTCTCTTTCTTTATAGGTCCAACCTTGAGAAACCTTACTCACTTCTGTTTCCCATATATGCAGTCCTCACAGAACTCCAAACCTATTTTTGTATATCTAGGAAAATTCTTCTTTATGATGTCCATGCCCTTATGGCTCATATGACTGAGCCTATAATGTCATAATGTTGTATCTACATCTGAAGCCACAAGATTACAATCATTAGTACTATTAGTGGATAAATACAAGGTTCCAACATTCTTACCTCTTTCCACCACAAGATCACCTTTGGTAATCTTCCAAGAGTCACTATGAATATCATAACACAACCATCACTTCCCAATTTCCCCACCGATATCAAATTTCTCCTTAATGTAGACACATGTCTAACATCATTCAATAGCCATGTATTCCCATTCTACATCTTAACCTGAACAGAACCTTTTCCAACTATACTGCAAGGCTCATCATCACCAAGAAAAACAGGCCCAAAATCCCCTTAAACATAATCAACAAAATAATGCCTATGTGGAGTAGCATGAAAAGAAGCTCCTAAATCTAAAACCTAAGAGTCAGTAATATTATGTAAAGAAAGAATCAAAGCATCCTGGCATACATTAACAGATGCCACATTTTCCTCCTTATTTTCTTCCTATTGTTTCTTCTTGTGTCGAAGCTCCCAATAGTCCTTCTTTGCATGCCCAGACTTTCCACAGTTCCAACATACAATCTTTCTCTTGGATTTTGACCTTGCCTGATCTTTCGATTTTCCACGGTTTCCTCTATTCTTTTGTCTCCCTCTAGTTTCCACTGTCAAAGCATTTCTTGAAGTAGAAGATTCCTCGGAGATTTTTCCTCGCATTTCCTCACTTAGAATCACCCCTACAACATCCTCAAACTTCAACTTTGAGCTAGCTGGAACCAAGTTGCTTACCGCCATTACGAGGCCATTCCAACTTTCGGGTAAAGAGCACATGAGAATTAATAAAGCCCTGACTTCTTCATCAAATTCTATTGTAACTAAAGCTAGCATATTCACAACCATATTGAAATCATTTAAATGATATGCTACTAAAATATTCTCAGACATCTTCATATTAAACAAATTTTTCATTAAAAATATCTTATTAGAGGCAGAGGGTTTTTCATACAACTTCCCTAATGCATCCATCAGTTCTTTTGTAGTCTTTTCCTTTGAAACATTAAATAATACTGAAGATGCAAGACACAGCCAGATCGTTCCAAGTGCCTTCCGATCCAACAAATCCCATTCCACATTTTTCATACTCGAGGGTTTGCTCACCTTCTCATATAGTGGAGTCTAAATATCCTTCTGATAAAGGTAATCTTCCATCTGCATCTTCTAATGATTGAAACTCTTCCCGTTGAATTTATCAACCCTAGATATTCCATCATCTACCATAGCTCCCACTCAAGCTAAAAAATTTCTCGTGATTCAAAACTTCAAAAAACCAAACCAGGATTTGATACCAATTGTTAGGAAATAAGCGATAAAATATGTGGAATAATCCCTTATAGAATCGCAACAATAGAAAATAATATGCAGAAAAACATTACAGATCTCAAATAAAAGTGCAGAATAAATAACAAAACATAGAGAGACAAGATTTAATGTGGTTCACCTAATTTGGGCTATGTCCACCAAGAATCACTTGCTCAAATTTTATTACAAGCCTCCACTCTCTCAATACAATACCTATATCCGTTTAGAGCTATGCTCAACAAACTCTAAAGAAATGACACCCAAATTCAAAGCACATATGTAATACATTTGCTTGTCTATGTATCATATGCATAAGACCATATAAATAGATAATTTCTTAAGCAGTTTGGGGCAAAAATTGTGGGTATCTAAACCATGGGCAAAAAACCTTGGGTATTAAAACAATGGGTACAAAAACCATGGGCCCAAAAACAGCCCATAATGGTTACCCATTACCCATGGGTTAATAAACCACCCATGAAAATTTTCCCACCATAAAAATACCCGAGTGTAACACATAGAAGGTGTACCACACTCTAACATGAAAACAAGCTCCACAAACATAACATTAGGGTCATCAATATAACCCATCTCTAGCCTCCCCCCTCTGCATGCCTTTCTCCCATGCACGTACCCTTGGGTATACTTATAGTCAAAACCGGGCCTATAGTGCTGTTGCATTCCTCTTCCACACTCTCCTTCCCTAGATCTTGAACTTGTGAAGAAAATTACGTAAACCCATGCCCTAGTTCTTTAAACCCTAACTGGGATACTCCCTTCACAAGATGACGTCTTCTCACACTTTCTCCCACACCCGTCAAATACCTTCCTCCTGGTTTACAAATCTAAACTAGATACTCACGCTTCAATTTATCTAAATTTTTCTTCACATGGATCAGTTTTTTGGAAGCCCTAGTTTGCAAAGGTGCAAAAAGCACTTCGTTCTCTTATATGCAAAGTGAAAAATGAAGTGTCCCGACCACCTTATTTATAGTTTTTCCCTTTTTGAGCATTAAGTGCTAGTTCACCTACCACTGTATTTTCTTCATTTAATGTGGATTTTTAAAACAAAGCCTGACTTAAGCTCTTTCCCTCACGCACCCAACCTACGTGAAAAATCCTTCAACCTTTTGGTGCGTAACTAATCCAACCTGACAAGAGACTCTTACACGTGAAAAACCAGCACTATAGGCACTTCTTCTGTCCTTATTTTTTCTCTTTCCTATCTTGTGTTTCTTAATGCACTTTCTCCTCCTTGTATGTGGGATCTAAAAGTAGCTTTATCTTGGCACCAACCATCCTTTTTCTATCTTTTCTCTCCATACACCTCTTTCAACCGGCCATTCAATTGGGATTTTTAACACAAACTTCCTTGGCACTTTAACCATGCACTCCTTCACATTACTCCACCCCACACTTAAAACGATGCATGGTCCTCTGCACACTCACAAATTCTCAAAAATTAGCAATAAGGTTACGGCGCCCAAGGCACAAAACAAAACAACAACGCGAAAGGGAAACACAAGAAAATAAATGCATAAAGGAAATTTCTAAACTAACTAGAAAAACTACCTTATTTACAAACACCAAGAAGACTTATTTATAGTAGGGCTTCAGCCTACTCCCATTGAAGTGTTAAGGTAACTTCATTCCATCCAATGCTTATGGCGACGCACACCTTTGAATCAAGGATGTATGAGATTGTGTAAGGACCCAACCAATGGACTTTCAACTTCCCAGGATGGTGTAAAAAATTGTTATCATATAGTAAAACCATATGCCCAACCTCAAACTTCTTGTTTCTAATGTGTCAATCATGCCAAGCTTTCTTCTTTACTTTCTCTATTATTTGGCTCCACTTGGTGAGTGATCGTCTTTCATCCAATTTAATTAACTCCTTGATTCTTTCTTCTAGTGCTTGCTCATCAACCAACCCTCCTGCATGCACTATTCATAGAGAAGGTAACCTGAATTCAACCGATAGAACAACTTCCGTGCCAAACACCAACTGAAACAGCGTGGCTTTGTTCATCCTTTTATATGTTGTCCTGTAAGCCCACAATACTACTGATACTTTGTCATCCCAATCTTGTCTTCTGACATCACAAATTTTGGTCAGGGTATGACTCAATATTTTTTTGAATGCTTCCACAGTTCCATTTGCTTGTGGGTGATAGGGCATAGTATTATGATGAGCCACAATGAACTCTGCTAACAATATCCTCACATTCTCATTCAAGAACTACATACCCCTATCACTGGTCAAACTCAATGGGCATCCATACCTCATGATAATGTTCTCCCATAATAACCTTGCTACTGTGGCTATTGTGTTAATCTTTATTTGGGGCTGCCTCTACCCACCTAGTCAAATAATCCATGCAAGTGATGACATAGCGTGACCCAGTCTTACGCGTCGTTGGTGCAATAGGGCCTACAAAGTCTATTGCCCACTTTTCAAAAGGCTCCACACTAGGGATAGGGTGTAAAGGCATTTCATCTCTCCTTCCTAGTTTTCCAATGCGCTAAAAATGGTCACACACTTTACAATAGTCTTTACAATCCTTGTATAGGGTTTCCCACCACAAACCTGCCATTAATATTTTACGTGCGGTGGCATCACCTACATAATGCCCACCCACACTTCCTCCGTGTGCTTCCTCCATGACTTCCAGGTGCTCATGCTCTAATACACACCTGCGTAATACTTCATCACGTCCCAAATTGTATAAGTCTCCACTGATTAACATGTAGGGTGTGACGTGTATGGCTAACTAATTTTTCTCTAATGTCTTCATTCCTTTTGGTGCCACACCTTCCTTTAAAAATACTACAATTTCTTCCAAATCAAAGGGTGTGTGCCATAACCTAAATAGTTGTGCATCTGGCATTGTCTCCTCAATACTCTATGCATCCTCCCCTGAATCAATTCTTGATAGATAATAAGGCCAACAACTATTTTTCGCAGCTTCCTTAAAACAGTGAATTCAAACTCTTGAAATAACAACACCCACCAACATATGCACCCTTGTAGAACATGCTTGTTCACCAAATACTTTAATTTCATGTGGTCGGTGTAAAATACAAAAGGTTTTGTCAGTAGATACTTTTTAAACTTGAAAAGCACGTAGATCATTGGCAATGCCTCGCGCTCAGTCATGGTGTAGTTTTTCTCTTCTAGTGTTAACTTCTTGCTTACAAAACATAGAGGATGATCAACAATTCCTTCACATTGTTGTGTAAGAACTACTCGAATAGTGGTCCCTGAGGCATCTACATGGACATGAAAGGGCTTGTCCCAAGAGGGAAAACATAATATAGGCACGGTGACAAGAATATATTTTAATGTATCAAATTCCCTCATTGCGCCTCTCCCCGATGGAAGGAAATTTTATGTCTGAGTAGTTCTTATAAAGGTGCAGTGATCTTGGCATACCCGTTGATGAATTTCCTATAATAACCCATATGCCCAAGGAATCCACGCATTGCGCTCTAGCTAATAGGCTCCCCTAACCCCACAATAACTGCAACTTTAGTGGGATCTAACATCAATCCCTCCTTACATATGACAATCCCCAATAAATTCCCAAAGGGTGTAGCAAACACACACTTCTTAATGTCGAGGGATATCCTCAACTACCCACATCTCTCAAACATTAATCTTAAATTGTCATAATGGTGTTTAACTAGACCATATACTATCCAATCATCCAAATAGACCTGAAGAAACTTATGGATGAAGTCCTAGAATGCTTGCACCACTATGCACGAAAAAATAGTAGGCACATTCTTCAACCCAAAGGGCATGACCATGTATGCAAAACTTCCCCACTCAGTGGAAAAATTTGTCTTCTTCTGGTCCTCCTTTGCAATCTGGACTTGGTGTTACCCTTAAAATCCATCCATAAAGGAATAGATTTCACACGCAACGACTCCTAAAATTTCTTCAGTGAAGGGGGTCAGAAAGGGATCAATGACACAAACTACATTCAGCTCCCTATAATCCATGTAGATCCTAATCCACCCATCCTTCTTGATGTTGATTACCATCAGACTTATCCACTCTGATTCCTCCACTGCTTCAATGATCCTAGAAGCTATCATTTTGTATATCTCCTCCTTAACCTTCACGTGTAAATTGGGATTCATCCGATAGGGTGTCTTCCTGAATGGGCATGCATCGTACTTTAGTATTATCTTCATCTCCTGCAAGGAATGGTGAACACCTTTGAGCTCATGGTACCTGCATGGGAATAAATCCTCAAATTCACACAACAGATAAATGATCTTAGAGACTTCTTTAAATGCCTAGTAATCTATAATAAAATCTTCCTTAGGTTCTTCTCCTGAACCGATGTTAACCTTCTTTGTCTTTAAGGGCTCATGGTAGGCACACACACGAGTATCAACATTGTCCACTACCTCATGTGTCCCTATAGAATGGCTAACATTCAAGATTTTGGACTCCTCTCTATCAATCACATACACCAACTTTCCTTTCTCCTTTTCCAAACATGCGTGCTCAAGTTGTAACTCTTCTGTTTCCTCTACTTCTTCTTCAAATCACGCCTCCAATCTAGGTTCACCTAGTAATTCCAATATCCTATCCTCCATTGTGGAACTATCCCCCATGGTAAGGTGATTGATACTCTACAAGGCCTTATTAACTGATGGCTTGGTACTCCAATACTCAAAGGTTTCGATAAGGTCAGCCGTGATCTCTTGCCAATTCCCTATTTGGCGGTGTGTCTCCGAATGAATGTACCATGTGCACACATAAACCTATAGTGTAGAATACAACTTGTGCACCTAGAGGGATGGTGAAAAATCTTCTGCACCTTCTCTCTAGACCTGTTCACAATCCTGGATATGGAAAGAGGTGGGATCCTTCCCATGGTATTCCTTGATGGTGGTGGGCATGATGCTCCTAGAGAATTGACAAAGAGAGAAATTCTTACCTCACGCCACTCCAAAAGGCTCTCCTAATGTATAGCCCACCACCGTGTTGCTATACCGAGTAGAACATAACTTAACATCCCTCTCCGCTCCTTCTCACCCTTCCACTGAGCTTCCACCTCCTACAGAAAGATATTAGGGAAGGCTCCTCCTGAATACTTGGGTAGCTCTTTTCCTCCTAGGTGCCAGAATATGTGGGCCTTTGTTACCTTGGTCACCGACCCTCTCAACTATTGTCCCATCAATTCATAATTCCCATGCACCCAATTGTCACATGCTAGACTAGTGGTATCACTTACTGATTGAGCATCCTCAAACTGGATAACTCCGTTAGTAGGATGTATTATCTCTAGGTCCCTGATTGAGTGCACGTATATCCTGTCCAGAACTTCTTCCCCCAAAGGTTCAATATAGGGTGTTGAATTCCCATCAGCCAAGGGTATAATGACCCGCTCCTCCTTATTTTCAAAGTTGATGTACCCTTTGTTGAATCAAGGTCCACATTGTTCTTGTAACACCATGGGCACCCAAGTAGCGCTGGGAAATTGTCTACCTCGGTGAGTGCCAAGACTTCGAAGTCCCCAGTAAACTTAGCTCCCTAGATAGTAATAGCTACATCCTTTAAGATGCCGATGGGCATCACCTTAGTCTTTTTTTCCATATACAACACATTCAAAGATGGTTGTAATACAGGTCTTCCCATTTGATGCCACGCATCCAAAGTTAGAACATTAACCTCTGCGTCAGTGTCAATGAGGATATTACTAAGGAGCCATCCATCTACAACTACATTCAACATGATTTCCTTGTCATAGTCAACATTGTGAGGGGGAAGGTTTACATGTAATACTTTCCTCTCATGCTCTCCTATGGTGTGTGGTACCTTCTCTCTCAACGATCATCCTATCAAAGGAATGATATTCTCTTGCCTTAGCATTCTACACACCTCCTTGACCTCATTCAAGTCATCCTTTGGTGCCTCAACTCTCCTTCCTTGTTCCTCCCTCTTGGATTTCTCCTTTAGAAATTGGATTTCCCTTTGTAAGCTCTGAATGACATCCATAGTGTCTTGATATACCTCCTTTTGATGTGCAGGGTTCTAATACTTTTCATGAACTAATTCCTCCCTTGAAATCAGGTTCTTTTACCTTGGTATCTCTCTCGCACACGTAGCTTCTACCCTTGTTGTTACCAAGATAGGATCCAAACCTGCATCCCGTGTTACCTGAGGCATCCACGGGGTGTCTACCTTCTTAATACTGACCATTACAGTGCCCTTGTCTTTTTGGTCCTACTGATTCATGTGCTCAAACAATTCTCGGTATTCCTCATACTTATGCTTTTTTCTGCACCACGAGCACTACAACAGATCTAGGCATTCATGTTTGTAATGATCTATAGATCCACAGTTGAAAAAATTTCCACATGGGAACTCAGTCCTTCCTCAAAAACCTCTTCCACATGCACCTTCATATACGTGCTCTTCATAACAACGATCATCACCCTTGGAACTAATGGCAATGCTAGTCGGGAACACCCCATGATCAATGGCCTCATAGTTTTTATCAATGATCCTACAGTCCTTACTATCATGGGTTATAGAGGTCCAAATCTTGCAATAAAAAGATACATTCTTCCATATTACGCGTTGTAGTAAGGGGCACCTACTCGCATCATGGTTCCCATGAAAATTTTCATAATCTACTGCCATGATGTGTACTATCCTTTGGGGGAAATTATCCTTAACGTGCCCCTCTACTTCACAATCTATGCACCTCAAACCACTGCAATTCTCATGGGTTGAGTTCGCAGACAAATTTTCCAACTACTTGGCCATAACAATAATATGAGCCTCTATGAATGAGCTAACACTAGTATCAACACTATAAAAAACATTGGTGTGCAGAGCAACCTCCAATGCCTCACGTGGTTCTTTAAAAGTTTTATGAGATAAGGCCCTTCTAAAAGAAGTGATCAACCCCCCAAAAAACCACTGCACATGTTGTAAAGGGTGAATATCATATGATAACTTAGAAAATAGAGTTTTAAAGCATGCATCATAGCCCTGCACAATCTCTTCCATTACTTGTCTAATCTCCTCCAAAGTATTGATGCTCTTCTACTCAAACTTAGGAATGTGGAATTATTTCAAGAATGTATTCTTTAAACTAATATAGTCCACTACTATCTCGATGAGGGTCATACTTCCTATACTAGCTCTGTGCGTGCCCTTGCAACATGGTTGAAAACCGACTATCCTTTTTTTTCGGGGTTGTGATACCATTTATGTGTCATAGCAGTTCACATTTGCGAACATGTTCCATAAAATCCTCAATACCTTTGTAATCGGGCAAATGTAGAGACATTTCAAAGAAAAATTGTGGGGGTGGTTGGGGCCCAAATCCTCTTGAGCCAGAGCCTTGGTTTTCACTTATGTTTCCTCCACCACCTGATCCACTAAGTCCACTGGTCCTAAACCACTAGATCCACCAAGCCCACCAGGTCCTAAACCACCAGATCCACTAGACCCACCAAATCCTATTCCTCCTAAACCACTAAACCCACCAAGTCCACTAGGTCCTGAACCACCAGATTCACTAGACCCACCAGGTCCTAAAGTGGTCATGCCAAGGGTCCCCATACCACTTAGCTATGCACCTACGGTCTACGACAATTCCTGACTACCGATAGTATACCCCGTGTCACTCCCAAATGTGAGACCAAAAGCTTTTGTGTCTATACCTTTCCCGAAAGGTCCTAACATTGGGTTGGTGTTTGCAACCATAGAAGGCCTAAACGAGAAATTATACCTCCTGGGTGTAGACCAATCACTTCCAATGTAACCAACTAGACCAAAAATATTTTCCCCTAACCGGAAGACCAAGCGCCGTGGTCCATTGACTAGGTGGGCTCAGATGTCCAACGGTTCTTCTTTCTCCGCATGACAAACTCTCATCAGAAGCCAAAGGGGTCTCTCTTACGCAATTGTGAAGATGGGGTCACACAAACTACTCAGGTTCCATGTCCTCTGCGTGAATCTCAAATCATTCTTGCAAGGTCTACCACCATACATCCATCACACTTACAACCTCACATTGTCTAGTAATCTACCTTTCACATGCTACACCATACTTGAGTCATATTTCCTCCCTATCCTTCTCTGTCGCAACATATGCCATCTTCCTCCACCCTAGCTTCCTCTCCTAGTGCTCAGAATGGTTTAGCTGGCCATTGGGAATGCCTCTAAACTCATGGTAATCATCAAGATCTTCATATCCAGAGGGATAACACGTAGAAACAATCCTCTGGGCTCCCACATGAACTCAAACTCAACAACCTCTAGGAAGGAATATGTGGAAATGGTGTACTATAGAGTGTAGCTAGCCAATAATCCTTTCCACCAATGATCCAAAGCATGGGTCCACATCAGATCTGCATCCTACAGCCTTTGGTATTCTTCTTGGGTCCACATATGTGATCAATAATGCCAATTTGATCTAGATGCATAAGTTGTGAGCCATTCATACAGTTCCACTAGGAAGCAACAAAAAAAAATCTCATACAGATCATGGTAGAGATTCTCTTCTACCCATTTACATGCATTAAAATTAGGTCCAGTGTTGAATCTCTGAGGGAATTCATCCTCTGCACTCTTAAACCATGATTCAAAACTTTCCAAAGTTAATCGCTATGTCATTACTCACTACACATATCATGATGCATTTTATTTCCCACTATAAATTTGAAAATAATCCAGGAAATAGAACTAATATAGTCATTTTTACCCTTAACACAAAATAAAGGAACCCCATGCACACCGGTCTATCACCCAGCAAAATCTGGGCACTCACCCGAGGCACGCACGGGTGCCGAATCTCTCTTTTATTTGAGTTTAGTGGGAAACATCATCTATGACTTGTGTTTAAAATACTTTCAAATGGGTTTAGGACATACAAGAACCATAAGGCTCAAAATGGCCTCTAGATCCTTACACTCATTTCAGATAGAGTACTTAATAGAATCTATAACATGTATCATATCAAAAAGAAACATACAAGCATCCATACTTAGCATAAAAGGAAAGAGAACTTATGAGGGAGAAGTATGCATTAGAAACATTGATATTCATGTATATATATAATAAGTAACCTCATTACATCCATGGAGCCATTACAGAGTGTCACAGAGAAGCAGACCACAGTCATGCATTGCAACTAGACTTATGTAACTAAGCTACCAAAAAGAAAACTACAATCCCCGTGGCTAATACATCCTCTCTCAAATGTAATTATCCATTAACAAAGTTCTTACAGTATTTCTACAGAGCTCCGCCCACACTCACTGTCTCTATTTACTCTACAGGTGCTTGTTTTTATAGCTTTTCTAGACTACCAACTCATCCTACAGTGTCCTCAGATCTGATGCCAAGTGTCTGAATGTGGTCCTCTATGCGAGCATGCTCCTCTAGGACCGAGATTCCCACTTTATCCCATGATGTGCTTCTAGAAGATTTTACCACAGGCATGCTCCTTCCTGGGCCAACTTGTCACCAGGTTGGCATCTTATCCATGTGCATTCACGTCATGATTTTCACATGTTCTTTCCTGAATGTCCAATTTTTGTATGTCCCAAACCCTTGGTTCTATCCACACGCATTGTGCATGCCACGTGATTCCTTACACCCTTTTCTAAAACCATGCCTTCCGCACTTTTTCTTGTGTTCCTTTCTTTAACTTGGACCTTGTGCATTTACACACCTTTTGTACTTAGTCAATATTCTAAGGGCCCAACAATAATACAACCGTAGTATAATCCTCTTATTATCCCCAAAACCCTACATGACACTTGATAGTCTACTCATCTAAAATAGCTTTTTTGTGCTTCGTAAATATTCTTCAAAACCTGCATTGCACTCCATGTCTATATTTTTCCTTAATCTAGAAACTGGATGTCCTAATTCCAAACATCCCTTGGCACACCTTTTTTCCCAATAGTTCTACACATATCTACGTGCCCTATATGTCTGTGCGCCCAATCCTTTTGTGCTTTCATAATTAAGTTATATTTCATCAACTCAACATTACCCCACACTAATGTCATTTTCACCCCAGTAATGGGTAATCACAACTTATCTCTCCATGAATCAAAGAATAAGGAATAATGAATGAAATAATAAAGCAATTACTACACCCAAATAATGAGAAACTATTTAGCACTCTACTCTTCTCTTTGGCGGGATAAACTCTAGATATTCAATCTTAATCTCTACCATTCCAATCACTTAGCACTTTATTTTTTTTATTTGGAATGTCTACAACTATGGCTTCCATTTCATGAAGAGTCATATTTTAAACTTTTTTCTATAAAACCACGAGAACATTATCCATGCTCAAGACCATTCCCGCTATTATATCCATCCTTTGTGTGACGAGTTTCCTAATCTCTTTGATTCTTTCCTTATGTGGGACTTGGGAAGCTTCAAGTGCATAGCACTTTTCTTATACCAACATAAGTCTCTCTATGTGCCCAAGTGTTTAATTCTTTTCTTCCTAAAGGAATTCATCTTCTTCTACCACAGTCCTTGTTTTTATTATCACATCCAGTGTCGCACACATAGCCAATGCCAGGTCTACTTAAAATTGTGGCCTTGGCCCTTTTTGCCTCCTCTGTAGCATCCTTTTGTTTTGGCATACGTAGGGTTCTCTCCTCTAGTAGTAAGTGAAATTTCATGCTCAAAAATTGTAAGGAAGATGGAAACTCTTTTGTAATCTTATCCTGCAGATATGGCCTCTTTTCAATAATCTCATCCCCAATTTGTTTTTCCATTTTAAGAAATTTCTGTACCTCTTCCTCATCCTTATCTCTTTCCTCTGTGAGGTGATTTATTTCATTTTCATTATCCTTTTTATCTTCTACCATCACTTTAATGGTTGCCACTTATCAATGTTCTAGTGTGCAACTTCAAAAATACTCTAATCAAGGTGTTTCTTACCTACTCATCTAACATGATAGTGAGCTTAACAATTACATGGCATGAATGGGGCACCTTATTCAATTTTCTTAACACACATGATTCCTTACATACGTCAAAGTTAGGCTCATCCATATGATTCTGCATCATCCATGATAATTGTTTCCTTGTGCGGGTTGTCTCCATCTCTACATCAATGAGCTCCCATCCATATAAGTTGTTGGGATCCAAGGTACATTGGAACTGTGCATGTATTATCTTTTTTGGTTCATCAACATACCCAACATATGGATTCTCATATGTCTCATCCTCATTCCCCTTTCTAGAATGATTTCCCTTAGGAGTGCGTACTCTCGACTCTAACACTAGTCCTTTACCTATTTGCATAGTATGAGGCATGCCTAAAGGCTTTCCCTTATATGTTTCCAGCTTTGTTTCCTTAAAATCATCTTCATCATTTTTCATCTCCTCTTCCCAAGGCTCCTCTATATCCTCAATATAGACTGGAGTATTCAACACACTTTCCTCAAACTTCTCATCTTCATCATATTTGCGGGGGACATACCTACAACTTTTATTCTTTTCGGTGCTAACTTAACAGGTGAACTCCTTGGTGACCTTTGAAGGGGTTGTTAATTTCCTGCACTTTGATTCCTCGTTCTTCTTAGTACTATCTTGAACTATGGCTCCTCAGTATTCTGATCCACATTTATCTCCATAATGCTTGTCTCCAACACTTCATCAACTAGCTCCTGTAATGGAGGGGTTACCTCGTGCTCTCTTTTCTCACCTACAGTTGGGTGTTTTTTTCCCCTATGCTCCAAACCACCACTTTCTTCCTACATTTTTTCTCTCCTTCTTCTTCAACAAGGGGCAAGACTAGTTCCTCATCTTCCAAAGTTCCAATTGTATGTTTCCCCTTAGGTGGTCCAGGAAGCTTGAACTCATTCTCCACATATCTTCCATTTTCCAATTTGGGCTTGAGTTGGATATATACAAGGGCTGCTCCACTTTTCCCAATGGCCAAACTCATTTCCTTCATATTAATATCATCAAAAATTAATCTTTCAATGTACGTAGACTTACTTAGATAAATGTAAGTCTTCCTCAATGTGTGGTAGTCATAGTCTACCTTGTCTGTATTGAAAATCAATTGACACATGTCTAAAAACCTATATACAGATGCCTAGAAATAATGTGAGGTGAAAGCATAAGGGAGATTACACAAAGGGCTCCACTTACCATCCTTCATCCCAAAGCACGTAATATCAAAGTGTTGATACACTGCAAATTGTACATGTTTATCTAATACCAAAGGTAGCCATTAACCAAAATAAGCTCCCTCTTATTTTGGGTTAACTTAATCCCCTTTTGTGCCTCAGTTCAAATTTCACAAATTTATGGAACTCAAGGATTTCAAGAAAATACTCCATCAGATAGAGAATTTCTTCCCCTTTCTAGAAAGGTAAAGAGCTCTTTCTAACTCCTTGTATTTTTTGAGTTATGGCTCGACGGAGTTAGAAGGGAAAATTTGCCCAAGGCGGACCTATGGGGCTTGGGAGATATTTTTTCCAAGGAATCTCGACTGGCGGGAATCGGAGGAAAAATTGAAAATTTTCACTTTTGTCAAAAAGGTGAAAATTAAGTGCTAAGCTAGAACATCAAAAAGTTAATGTGGGCCGGTGGACCTTTGGAGGCAAATGAGTTTTTTTGAATTTTTTTCAAAAAGTGTAAAATGGAAAAAAGGAGCCCCTACATCCACCAACCCCAATGGCTACCATGTCATCAACTAATTTGTGGGAGAAAAGTTCAAAATTTGCCCGAGCTGTTTTTTGCTGACAATGTTAAGGAAAAACTCATAAGGCCATATCTTTTGATCCAAAGCTCCATTTTTGAAGTTATTAGTAAAAATGGAAACATCTGCATATTCTCTTCATCATGGAGTCTTCAATTTTGGAATTTGGTGAAGATTTGGGGGAGAAATTTGCAAAACGCATTTTGGCGTGGAAAGACAAAAAACTAGTTCCAACCACTAGATTTAATGAAGTATGGGTCATTTTCTTTGGCCTACAAAGTAGATACATGGAATTATGAGCTTTTGCATCAAACCCATAAATAGAGGAATAATTAAAACATATTTTGAAAAGTGGTTGGAGAAGATCCTACATTTTTTCTATAAAATGTAAATAGAGTCACATATTTCAAAGGTTGTTCATTCTTCTTCTCTGCCTCCCCCTTCTTTTTCTTTCCTAGGGTTGGAAATGGAGTTTGAACACCCTCCCCTACTCTGTAAATGACTTTTTTTTCCTCTTGTCCATAAATTATACTCTTTGCAAACTCTAAAGCAATAAAAAATGAGTTTTGTGATGCATTTGTCCATCCTTTTCTCATTTTTGGTTGTCTCTTCTTGCCTCTCTTCATTGCAGGGTATTTGTGCATGTTTTGAATGTTCATTTGTAGATTTGGGAGTTGTGTTCATGTTGTTTTGAAACATTTTCTATGTGAATCTGATCTATGGTCTATGATGTTATTGTCCATCCTTTCCATTTCTCACCTCTCTTTGTTCCAAGGCAATTTGGTAGATGATCAACATTTTCCTTCTCTGGTGTATCACCATTTTAGTGTAGGCTCTATTTTTCCTTGTTTTCTTTCTCTCCTTATCTCCTTGGAAGTTAGATTATGATTAGATTAGCTTTCTTGCACTAGAATAGCTTGTGGCAGGTAGTTTAGGAAGAGGAACCAACCTTCTCTGGAGGATCATTCCCATTTATAAGTCCCACAACTTGGGGAATGATCCAATGTTATGCAAATCACACCAAATGACCCTGCCTTAGAAAAGCATATCCTAACTCATTTGGAGGTGCTGTGATTTTGCACTAATTGTTTTGGCACACTTGGTGGGACCTCAAAAGTCTTCACTTCAGTACATCAAGATCGATGTGCACTTGTTGCAATTTCTAGCTTTTGAGAAGCAAAAATTTGCACATCTAGCAACTCCATTTGGTAAATAACTCATTCTCTAAGTTGCAGACCTATTTTACATACATTTCCATTCACTCTTCTTTCCATATATTTCATTCTTTTCCATCATTCCATGAAGTTTTGTAATCATGACTTCATTTCCATCATGGAATTCACATTCACAACAATAGTAGTACATTCCACCTCTAATGTGCTTTACAACTCCTTCAAATCAGCATTTTGAGCAGATTCAAGATCAAAATGTTTGCTCCTATGAGCAATAGTGTCAAAATCAGTTTGACTATGGAGATTTCCAAGAGCAAGGGTATGTAAATAATGAAGACAATCAAATGCAAGATGCTGGTATGTTGGAGAAGATCCAAAAAATGGAGATTGGCATGGTGCAATCAAGAGCAACAACTCAAATGAAGGTGTTCAGAATTGGTTACAAGACTCCTTGTCCATGGGAAGGTCCTTTTCCAAGGCACTACAACCCTCAACGAAGTTGGACTTCATAATTGAGATGCTGCCCCAACTTACACAATGGACTGAGGAGATAGAAGCATATGAGCAGAGTTTGAATCAACCTTGTCAATGGGTAAGTCATTCAGTAGTTCCTTGTATTTCTTCTTCTTCATCTCAAGCTTTACCATTTCAACAATGTCAAGTTGTAAACCCAACCAATGTTGCTCCAGTTGTGAAAACCATCCCTCCATCCCTTAGTCTTCCATCTCATCTCATCTTTTCTTCTCTCTTCTCTTCCAAATCCAAATCCTCTCCACAAGATAGAAAATAAACACCTTTCCCTCTATAGAAATAAGAAGTTCCATCCCTCCCACCACCACCAACAAATGCACAAATGATTGAAACCTAATCTGTTTCTCCTCTTGCCTTCCCAATTCCATGTAGGGAAGAAGAAATTGTAAAAATCAATCATGAAGGACAATAAGAAGAAGAAATGATTAAGAGTTTAGTAAACTTGGCTCTCAGATTCAGGATTACAAAAATTCCTTTGTTGGTTAAGCCTACAGAGGAGGTAAATGTTGAAGAACAAGAGGTGGCCAAGGATGAGTTTGTAGCAACAACAGTGGAGCAAGAAGATCAGCCTGTTTTCTCAAAATGTAGTTTCCATGTTGGCACTCTACTTGAAGAAAATGTTGGTCCAATTCAAGTTGCAAAATCAGCCATGGAAGAGGAAGGAAAATCAGCTCAAAGTCCCATTAGAAAGGAGCAAATAGATGAGATCAAATCAGAGTTTATAGCAAAAGAAGAAGAAGGCATCATTGATAATTTCTTTCTTTCATTTGAAGGCCTTGTTTTGGTTGATGAATCCACCATGGAAAGGAGCTCTGAAGAAGATCTTGCAGTCCCAACTTGTCCTCTAGAGCAGCAAATTGAAGAGTTTGATTTGGAAAAATTCATGATAGAGAAAGAGGTCATTCAAGAGCAAGATGGTCTTCAAGCAGTAGAGGAAGGAGAAGCTGCTCCAAATCTAAAAGAAGAGGAGCACATTCCAACTGTGGAGGAGAAAAATACAGGTCCAAGATCTTTGAACACAAAATAGGATATAGAAGAACCTTCAGTTCTTCCTTCCACTTCATCTCTCTTGATCTCTAATGTTGGATAAGATTTTGATCTTTCAAACTTCATGTTGGAGGATGAAAGAAACCATGGTAAACAAGTTGATGATCAAGAGAAAACCATGGTGGAAGTTGAACATTTGCAGCAGGACAACAATGAGGCAGTTTATCTGTCTGATTTGGAGGATTGTTTTGATGGAGAAGAACCAGTTGAAATCACATTATTTTCTCCTCCTTCATCCACCTTCCAAACATGCATACCTATTGTCATGGATGATATCATTAATTTTTTAGTAGTCTGTACCTTATAACAACCTTTTGGAATCAAGTTTGGAAGATTTAAATCTTCCATGTTCTTCACAAGAGGAAGAAGAGAAAGAATAGAAGGGTTTCACAACTTCTTCCACGTCATTCATCTAAGAAGGTCTACAAGAGGACTCCATTTTTGGAGTTAAAAATAAAAGCAATAGGCACATCAATCGGACTAGACCTTTCCCAATCAGGTATTTGGCTTCATTGAAAGATAAAGGAGAAGCCACAACCAGTCATTCTTGCTCTAGGGCATGAGGATGAGCTACAAAGTACCAAGGATCAGCCACCATACCTCTTCAATCCAAATGTAGAGAAACTAAAAGAGGTATTGGATTTGTATTTAGTTGATACTTTGGTCATTTAGGTGGAATATCGGCTTGTATTTAGTTTTTCACTCATCCAACCAGCCATGTTCAGTGCCAAAACAGTTGTATGGCTGCCATTTTTGAGGAAGGGAAGCTATTTCTCCCTATCAGTTGTAGTTTTTGTTTGAGTTAATTTTTCTCTTGGTTAGAGTAGTGTAGGAAGGTTTGTTTTCAGTAGAAGAAGTTCTTTTACACACTCTGCATGTTCCATTTGGAGCATGTATGATTTTTAGTTTGTATATAGTTTTTGGTGTTGTTGTATTTCTCTTGCATAGTCCATTTCAGTTGGCTTTTGGTGAAGATCAACTCCAATTTTCAATGGGTTCCCAAGTGATTCAGAGGTCATATTTTCAGAGTTAGATCAGAAAAATTGGTTATCAGGCTTGTCTCTATGCCCAATGGATGAAAAAAAGGCCAGTAATCATTCATCTAGCAGGCAGATGACCCCTATGAGTCACCAAAGTTGTTAACCAAAATAAGCTCCCTCTTGTTTTGGGTTAACTTACTCCCTTTTTGTGCCTCAGTCCAAATTTCACAAAGTTCAGGCACTTAAAGATTTCTTGAAAATACTCCATCAGATAGAGAATTTTTTCCCTTTCTAGAAAGGTAAAGAGCTATTTCTAACTCCTTGTATTTTTTGAGTTATGGCTCAGTGGAGTTATAAGGGAAATTTTTCCCAAGGTAGACCTATAAGGCTTGGGAGATATTTTTGCCAAGGAATCTCAGATCGGTACGGAATCGGAGGAAAAAGTGAAAAATTTCACTTTTGTCAAAAAGGTAAAAATTAAGTCTTTGAGATGGAACATCAAAAAGTTAATGCGGGCTGGTGGACCTTTGGAGGCAAATGTGTTTTTTTTTAATTTTTTGTCAAAAGTGTAAAATGAAAAAAAGAGCCCCTACCTCCGCCAACCCCAATGGATGCCACATCATCTCGCTGATTTTTGGGAGAAAAGTTCAAAAATTTCCCAAGCTATTTTTTGCTGACAATGTTAAGGAAAAACTCAGAAGGACATATCTTTTGATCCAGAGCTCCATTTTTTACATTCTTGGTAACAATGGAAAGATCTGAAGATTATTCATATTTCTCAAGTTCTTAACCTAAACCTGCATCAACAAGTCCTTCATACCTGAAAATATTAACAAAAGCTTAGATATAAAAACTAAAGATTATATGTCTGCATGAGTTTTACTTTCCTTAGCACCTTCTCCTCATTCTCCTCAAGTGATTGTTATGGTACTTTTTCTTCTTTCTTGTTCTCTACAATGAGAACTTTCTTCACCTCTTCTTTTTGCTCACGTAGCAACTCTTCTCTCTTCCTCAACGCATCCTCTCTGTGCCTTCTATCTCTTCTCACCAATGACCTCACAGGACATTTTATCTTCCTCTTCAATATTAGGCCACTCTTCTTCTGATGGCTCTCTTCCTCCTATAACTATAGCCACATGGTGGTCACTCTATCCAAATCTCTCTTCACTTCCTCTATTTCTTTTTGAAGTGATACTCTTCCTCTCCTCTTCTCCTCTTTCCTCTTTTTCTCTTTCTTTTCTTGTTCCTATTGATAGCTAGGAACTTATCCAATTCATACACTACTCCTACCTCCATGTTTGATTCAATCACACACCACTTTGATACCAAATGATGCAGAGGTCAATATCAAAATTTTCTTTACTAGATAATCAAGAACAAGAACCTACTCTAGTACTCCAACCAGCCCCTGCTTGAGGATCACCATTTACATGCTTATAACCCCTTGGTGTCTATGGATACCTAATTCATGTGTTATATGAAGTAAAATCCATTAAAGATATTCCTCTATCAGATATGATCAAATTTGATCACTGAAACAATATATAATAGGTGTATCGATTTCTATATTAACATGCATGACTGTCCCAAGCTACAAAAATCCACTAATAGAGTCTCTGACATGCATACATTTTGATATCACTTAGCATACACTTTAATCCACATTGGAATCCTTCTCTAATAGAGTCACAAGACCCTCTCCACTTATTTTAACATAATCCAGAAAATAAATCAAAGTTTCAAGCTCCCTTATGAATGCTCAAGCATCTCTCTTCAAGTGTGCAATCTCAACACTCTGCCCCAAGGATTCTCAAGATCCTTATTTGTCTAATTCAAGGCCATATATGCAAAGACAAGGTTTCAAATCCTGAGTAATTACTATCAAGACTCAATTCACCTTAACCAAGGTGTCTAAGACCCTTATTTAACTATATCTTGCATCATATGCTAGTTTTCTCTTTTTAGACGTTATTGACTATTAGCCTTTTAAACATGCAAATGCTCTCTTATCTAAATTTCCCATGAATAAACTATACATACTGATTAATGACCCAAATATCCTTTACAAGGTTCTCCAATATCAATAAATTTCATACTTTGTTTCTTTGTTAGAAAATACAACTCTTTTATGGTTGTAGCATACAAAAATCAGGCCTATTCTAACCCTAGCTATGATAGTAGGAACTTAGGGCTTTGATTTCACCTGGAGCTTGATGGATCCACTTAATAAATTTTATCAAGATGACTACTAAAAATTTGGTGGCTTAATTCCACATTATGACCATTCATGCAATTCAATTCCTCTCTCCACATGTCACTTTGTGTATTCCTTGTCATAACTCAAAAAAACAATCATGTATATATCGAGCTGTACAAACCCATTCTCCTTGAAATTTTAAAATTAGTTATATCATGTAAATATAAAGGTATCCTAAAATTTTCAAGAAATTTTATCTATGCAGTCAAAATATATGTGATACCCTAGATCGGCCTTAGAGCCTTCAATTTGATGAAAAATCCAAATTATGCATTTTCAAAATATATAAAAATTACTGTTGTGATCTACATCACCTGTAGAATATTTCCATGCTAGCAGTCAATAACTTTACATCATTTAAAAATTATGGAGGGTTTTTATCTTATTGTCCTGTCAGGGTTCTTGTGCATAGTCCATTGAAAACAAACTAATTTTCTTCAACAGGGTCGATTTTCATCTTTCAAAACATATTATATGCACCATTATACATTATAAAACTTCTAGAATCCTTGTCTCCCTTCATTTCCATGAATCACCTATGAAATAAGTATTCATTAGCTAAGAATGGACTCTAACAAACACCTAAATTGACTCCTAAGCCAACTCACACTCCTAAGAAGACCCAACAACCTTCTCAACATAGAATCACATGTAGATCACCTTAGTAATCTCATGTAATCCATACAAGACAACTATTACATGATGACATGGCTTTATTTTGCCAATATTACTCTTTTAATATGTCAAATTCACTCCTATAACTCTCTTACAAGCACTCATTCACTTTTTACAACATATTTAACTTTAACATTCATTCACTCACACCTATAAACATGTATTATGGTCTTATATGACCTTATTATATATTGGTCCTTGATGCTCTTACATCAGCAAGTCCCATAGCTTGGGGAATGATCTAATGTTATGCAAATCACACCAAATGACCCCGCCTTAGAAAATTAGATCCATAACTCATTTGGGGTGCTTTGTGATTTCTCACTAACAGTAACTCCTTGGGTATTCTCCATTCTTCCTCAAATGTAGCATAGAGTCACTCATACCATAATTTCACCCTCTATTTAAAGGGGACACTCATGGTCCCATCACAAGTATACTTCTCAAATCTCTCCAAGAAAAGATTTATTTTCCTCAATTTATTGCCAAAATTTATCCTTAGGCCCATAAGGTACTCCAATTTCTAAAAAAACAAGGGCTAATAGGATTGCGTCAAAACTTATCTTATCACCTTCATGCACTTCTCAATTGCGGTTTCAAAAATGAAACCCATTAGGTTTAAAAATAAACCTTCAACCATTTTCTTTGTTATGTGTAGCCACAAGGTATTTACCTATGACCACCACTCCTAGTTATTTAACTTTGTGAGGAGGTGCACTACTACTGGACCACTGGGTACTTCTGTAATTTGTCAATATCCATTCCATGACCTCCTTGAGGTAACCCAATGCCTTCCTTATCACCATTATTTCCTCCTTATCTATGAGGTCACTTCTCACTTCATTTCGAACTCCTAAGTCTTATCAAGCTCCCAATCAAGGGCGTGGTGATCCTCATCCATCACCCAACAAAATAGAAGAAGTCCTCATGGAATCTACTCATTAACCACTAGTATAATTTTTCTAGTTTCCCAAAATAAGGAAGTTCATACAACTATAAAACCCCCACCTTTTCCAACAATTTTTTCCAGCATCATCGTACACGACCATGTCATCTGTTGTTCTCTTATTTTTCTTCACAACCAGCAACTTATCTAGTTCATCCTTGTTATCCTTCTTTATATGATTGTAATCACTCACCTTACACTGGTGAATGTGTGAGTCCCAATCGCGACCCATGTAAACCCCTTATGGGTATTGCATTTCAGAAAACCTACTCTCAGGAACATCTTCGACTTTGATTTCAACCTCCTTTTTCCTATTCCCCTTTGTCATCATTCTAGGTTCTCTTTTTGGTGTCATTTCCACTATAAAGGTGTGTTATTTCAGTTGATTTGAGCTTTACAACTCAACTCCATGTACCATATCTCAAAGCTGTGTGCTCTACCTCAAATCCGAACCCTAATTAATGTTTTTTCTCACATGCCTCTACTTTTCTCAAACACTTCTCCAGTTGGAGCTATAATAAATCCGGTGTGTAAATCCAAAAATGTAAGCTGTTTCATAGCTCTATGCACTTAACAGATCATTCTCTAGCTCATTCATCAACCACTCACTCAAATTATCCTTATCATAAAGGTGAGAATGATTTCACAACACCATCTTATATAGATTTCCAAAAAATATCCACATTTATTTCTCGCTACCTACCATCGTACATCATATTAACTTGACATTTCTTCAATTTTCCATGCTAATGTTTCCACACCACAATCATAACCTTTTGGTGCACCTACTACTCTTTGGCCACATACCACATTTCACATCCGTCCATGTACCAAAGTACTTCACCACTATGCCTTTCACTAAGTAGTTTCCATAGCTGCAATGTACCTCACATTACATTGTGCGTCCATTTATCCATAAGTGGTCTTCATTCATGAGAAAAATTTCTCTATCTTCACCTTTTACTTCAAGCACTTGCACAAAATCTCTTTAGGCCTATCCATATTCGGATAACATTCACACTTATTGTATATACTCTACCCCACACTAAAGGTATGCAAAATCCTCTACGCATGAAAACACTTAGATAGTAATCAACTTCTAGCGTACAAGCGCACTTACTACACAAACCATGAAGATCATTTGAAAAATGATAACAACGATGAAGGAAACACATATAAAGAAATTGTATTAAGGAAATCTAATATAAGTGGAAATAATGCCTTATTACAAACACCAAGAAGACTTATTTATAGTAGGGCTTTAATCTACTCCTATTGAAGTAATCGGGAAACTATGTTCTATCCAAAGTGCCTCTAACTAGAAAGTTATTGAATCAAGTATATAAGTTATAACATACAATCCTAACCAATGCAACTTAAGCTTTCAGGGTGGCGTAAAAACTTGGATTCATAAAAATAACCATCTACCCAACTTCAAGCTTATCCTTAATATGTCTATCATGCCATGCCTTTTGTCTGGCCTTTTCTTTCTTTTGACTCCATCTGGCTATACCACACATTTCATCCAATTGCATTATTTTTTCAATATTCTATTCAAGTGCTTGTTCATCATCGAAACCTCCTATACGTGCAATACACATAGTAGGTAACATGAATTTCACTTGTAGAATATCCTCCATGCCAAACACTAACTAAATTATGTGGCCTTATTTAACCTCTTGTAGGTTATCCTATATGACCAAAGACTTTATCATCCCAATATTATCTCCCAACATCACAAATTTTAGTCAAGGTATGGCTCAATATCTTGTTGAAAAACTCAATAGTTTAATTTTTCTGAGGGTGATATGGTGTTTTTTTATGTTGTGCAACCATAAATTATGTGAGCAATATCCTTATGGTCTCATTAAGAAAATGAGTACCCCTATAAATTTTCAAAATCAATGGGCATCCATATTTACTGATAATGTTTTCCCATAGAAACCTTACTATTGTAGCTATCATGCAATCCTTTGTAGGTGCCGCTTCTTCCCACCTTGTAAGATAATTTCTACAAGTTATAATATAAAGAGATCTATTCCTTCACGTAAGTGGGGAAACAGGACCCACAAAGTAAATTTCCCACTTCTCAAAAGGTTATTCTCTAACAATATGCCTCAAATGAATGTCATGTCTATGCTCAGGATTTCCAAGGCATTGACAATAGTCACATGCCTTATAATATTATTTGCAATCCTTATACAATGTTTCCCACCATAAACCAACCAATAAAATCTTGCGCATGGTAAAATCTTCGGCATAATGTCCACCTATAATAATGTCATGGGCCTCCTCCATAATATCTTCACACTCAATGTCAATTACACATCAACGCAAAACTTCATCCCGACCTAGCTTGTATAAGTCTTCACTGATCAACATATAAGGCATGACGTGAATGTAAAGTTGTTTCTTCTCCAAAGCCTTCATCCCTTATCGCCATACCAGTTCTTAAAAAGACAAAAATTTCTTCTAAGTCAGAGGGCACATGGTTTAATCTAAATAGTTGTGCATATGACATTATGTCTCCAATTCTCTGCATGTCCTCACCTATATTAATCCTTGATAAAATATCTGGTCCATAATTACTCTTGCCTAGATTTACCATAACTATAAAGTCAAATTCCTGAAATAACACAATCCAATGACATATGCATCCCTGCAAGATGTGCTTATTTACCAAGTAATTTAATGCCATGTGATCTATATAGAAGATAAAAGGTGTTTCCAGCAAGTATTATCAAAACTTAAGGAAGGCGTAGATCATGGGCAATGCCTTGTTCTCTATAGTAGTGTAATTTTGTTCTTCTGGAGTTAAATTCCTACTTACAAAGAAAATAGGATGATCGAAATCCCTTCTCCAGGCTAGGCTAATGTCATGCTAATGGCCATGTGAGAGGTGTCTTCATGCACATGAAAAGGCTTAATTTATAAATGAAAGTGTGAAATAGGTTTTGTAGTAAGACTTTCCTTTAATGTCTCAAATGCACTTTGTTGCACCTCACCCCAATAGAACTTACATTCACCCTTTAATAATTCCTCTAAGGGCATGGTGATCTTGGCATAACCCTTGATAAAATTCTTGTAATATCCTGTGTGCCCGAAGAATCTGTGCACCTCACTTTGGTTAGTAGGCTCCTCTAAACCCAAGATAACAACCTTAGCAGGATCTACTAACAAGCCTTCCTTACAGATGATGTTTCCCAGCAAAGTCCTAAAGGGTGTAGAAAACACACACTTCTTAATGTTTAAAGATATGTTCAACTTCCAACATATTTCAAACATAAGCCTCAAATTATCATAGTGATCCTTTATGAGCCCATAGACTGTCCAATCATCCAAATAAACCTACAAGAACTTATGTATAAAGTCCTGGAATGCCTATACAACAATGCACGAAAATACTATAGGCACATTATTTAATCCAAAGGTCATAACCGTGTATGCAAAACTTCCCCACTTAGTGGTGAAAATTTTCTCTTCTTGATCCTCTTTGGCTATCCTTATCTGATGATATCCAAAAAATCCATTAGTGAAGGAGTAGATATCATGCCCTACAATGCATTCCAAGATTTCTTTAGTAAATGGTGTGGGAAAGGGATCAATTACACATGCAACATTTAATTCCCTATAATCCACAAAAATTCTAATTCTTCCATATTTCTTTATACTGATCACTATAGGGCTAACCCACAATAACTCGTTGATGGGATCAATGATTCCAGAATTCAACATCTTATCAATTTATTTCTTCACCTTGACGTGAAGGTTAGAATTCATCCTATAAGGCCTCTTCCTAACTGGGCACACACCTTATTTTAGCTTGATTCTCATTTCACCCAATGATTCATGTGCCCATTTCAACTCATGATAGCCCCTAGGAAAAAAATCCTGGAATTCACGCAATAACTCAATTATCTTAGCAACCTCAAAGTCATACCAATAATCTCTAATAACGGACTCCTTAGGTTCAACATCCATTCCAATGTTGACCTTCTTATTTTTCATCGGCTCATGGTAGGCACATGCCTTATCATTTGCACTTTTAAGACTTCATGTGTACCCTCTATATGCTCAACATCCAGATTCTCCATGTCTTCATCATCAATGACATAAACCATCTTTCTCTTTTATTTTTATAAAAAGGAATGCCCAAATTGTTCTACATCTATCTCTTATTCTTCATAGCATGTCTTCAGGTCTAACTCACCTAGTGATTCCTAAATAAGTTCCCCACCTTTGCACTATCACCCATTGTTAAGCACTTCATAACTGTAATGCCTCATTCATCGGAGGTTTAGTGGAAAAATATTCAAAGGTCTGAATCATACCTTCAATCAGTTCTTGCCAATTTCCAATCTCTCTATTCAACTCTGCATAGACATACCATGCACGCACATAACCTCACAAGGTGTAGTAGAGCTTGTGCACCCACAACGAAGGTGGTAAAGCTTCTTAACCCTTTGTCCTAATTATCTCAAATCTGTTGAATGTGGTGTTGAACAAGATCCTTACCATGAAATTCATAGATTTGAGTAGGCACATTAATCCTAAGAAATCTAGCTTATCCCTATGAACTATCCACTAGCGCATTGTTGTGCCACACAATATAAACTAGCATATTATTTTTTCCACCTGATCTATCCACTCTACTTCCATAGTTTTCATAAATACCCCAGGATTTCCTTCACCAATGTACCTTGATACTTGGTTACTGCCCAAGTGCCTAACACAATGTGGCCTGCTCACACACACAACTACACTTCTCATTTCACGTGTAACCATTTTGTAAGTTCCATGTGCCCAGTTGTCACATGAAACACTAGTATTATTGCTTATGGAATATGTATTATCCCACTAGAGAACTCCTTCCTTTAATGGCTCAAGAACTTCTGAATCTCTAATGGTGCACACATATAATTCTATTTAAATCTTCTTCACTTAAGGGCTCTACATAAGGTGCATATTTTCCATCTGCCAAAGGAATGATGACACACTCCTCCTTGTTCTCAAAATTGATATAACCCTTATTGAAGCACAGATCAACGTTATTTGCATAACACCAAGGGAACCCAAGTAGTGTTGGAAAATTGTCTTCTTCTGTAAGTTCCAAGACCTCAATATCCCAGTAAAATTGGCCCCATGTATAGTAATAGACGTATCCTTCAAAACCCCGATAAGCATGGCTTTAGTCCTATTTTCCATAAACAAAACATTTGAATGTGGCTGCAATGGTGGTCTTCCCATTTGAATCCATGAATCCAAAGTGAGTACATTCACTTATGCACATGTGTCAATCAGAATGTTACTTAAAATCCAGCCATCAACAATAGCATTCAGAGTGATTTCCTTGTCATAATCCAGACTATGAGGAGGAAGGTTAGAATGCAAAATATGTCTTTCACACTCAATTCCAGCACACAGGATGTTTCCTTTTAAACAGTTCCACAACAAAGTAATGATGTTATCTTGTCGCAACATCTTGTAAACTTCCCTTAAATCATCAACATCCATCTGATAGAGCTTAGTTTCCTTATTCTATTCTAAATTTCGTGACTTATCTTTCAAACACTATATCTCACCCTACAAATTCCTAATCACCTCTATGGTTTCTTGATAAACCTCCTTATGATGCATAGGTTCTCAATACTTCGTATAAAGTACCTCCTCCTTTTTAATGGAAGGTGCTACTTTGGAAATTCTCGACGTGTGCAACCTCGGTGTGTGTAGTGATATATACATGTACCAACTCATGATCATGTTCTAACTTTGGCATCCACTAGTATTCCACAACATGTTGTAATCTAACCATTATCACGCCCTTATCTTACTTTTTCTTCTTACTCAAGTGTTCATCCAATTCCATGAATTCTTCATAGTTATGGTTCTTTATGCAAGAAGAGAAAATAATATTATGAGAGAATTTGTTCCTGTAGTGATCATGGGATCCGTATGTATAACATATTCCATGTGGTAAATCAATCCTTCCACCACATGACCTTAGGTACTAAATCGGCCATATTATCCTTGACCTCTACCACAGTCTCCATCAGAGCACCCTTCATTGTGATCATGATCATGATGCTCACATTTTCCTTTGAATTATTTGCAACACTATTCTGACGTACACCGGTATCTATTCCATCATGAATTTGATAAATTTTCCTACAATTATCACTATCATGAGTGGTAGACCTACAAATCTTGCAATAACAAGACACATTCTTCCTTATCGCACATTGCATAAATGGGTACCTACTTGAATCATGATCCAAGTTAAAAATCTCATAGTATAGCAACATGGTGTGCACCAATTTACGAGGACAACTATCCTTAGCATTCCCTTCTGCTTCATAATTTGTGCACCAAATTCCACTGCGTGTCTCATGTGCTAAGTTAGATGATAATTTATCTAACTATTTAGCCATGGCTATAATCTGGGCCTCCAAAAACAGGCTCAATACTATGTCTACAATTCCCACTTCCTCAACGCGTAATGCTACTTCAAGTGCCTCACGCGGATCTCGTATACGTCTTATATGAAAGCACTCTTCTAAAAGGAATGATAAGTCCTCCAACAAATAATTAAGCATGCTGACTCGGATGTATATCATAAGATAAATTAAAAAGAATGGTTTTGAAATATGCATCATACTTTCGAACACTCTCAGTTGTACCCTGATTGATATCCTTCAGTGCGTTGATGCTCTTCTACTCAAATTTAGGAATATAAAAATCTTTCAAAAAAATACCACAACATGGTATAATCCACACAATTCTGGTCTGAATAAAATTTCCTATAATGTAGTTTTTAATTGGATTTCCTTACACTCTGGAGCTGTAATCCCTTTTCCATGCCATAATATTTCACACATATCCACATTCTTAACTACATCTTCTATCCCTATGTAATATGGAAGATGAAGAGACATCTCCATATAAATATTCTAGGGTTGATGTGGACTCTGCTCACTAGACCCAAAACCTATATTTCCTCTTATGTTTCCTCCACTCCCAAACCACTAGATCTACTAGATCACGAGCCACATGATCCTCCTCCGATAATAGGTATCAAACCAGAGGATGTATGGCCTTGTTTCCCAATAGTTGTGCTAAACTAAACTCCTATATTCTGTGAAGTTGTGCCACTTTTAGACGTGACGCCAATGTTATGCACACCCAAGTTTTATGCTGATGACACACCAGAAAAAATACCTCTAAATAACATAGAAGATGATTGCATCATAATAGATGAAATAAATACTTGATTAACTCCTAAAATTGATTGTAAATAGACTCTATCTGTCGTTACTCTAGTACCCACACTAGCTTTCTTATTGATAATTGTCGTAGAAATTGGAAAACATAGTGCAAGGGATAGGTCACCATAGGGATCAAATGCATTCCTATGGTGCATGTAGCTTCCACCAGTGTGCTCTCATATGAGGTTGTATAGGGTTCTTTACCATGCTTTCCCAAATGGGTGAGTTCCAGATGCTCTGGCTCCATGTCCTATGTGTGAGATCCAAATCCTTCATGAGTCATCTCTCTCCACAATGCCATTCATTGCACAACTTCGCGATGCTTCTCTAAATCCCTCTCAAGCATCTCATTAAACTTAATACACATTTATTCTCTTTTGTCTCTCTCTTGATAGATGCACCATATTTCACCACACCTATTCATACCCCCATGTGTGGTGGGATTTAGCTTGCCATAGGTTTATCTTCCAAAGCTAGGGTCACAATCAAGATCTTAATTGTCAAAGGAATTTCACACAAATAAGATCCCCTGGGCTCACATAAAAACTAGAACTCAACAACCTCAAGAGAAGAGTAAGTAGAAATTACGTAATCCAAAATATAGCTATTCAAAGCACCATGGAACCAATGATCCATAGTGCGTGTCCATGTCATATCTTCATCACACAAGGCCTAAAATTCTTATTGCATCCAAATAAGTGTGCGAAACCTTCAATTTCTCTTTGATGCATAAGCAACCTGTTGGTACCTAGATTTACTCTTCTTCATAAACTGAGTAGCAAAATGGATTTGACAGGACACTCGAAGTAGATAAATGATTATGTATGTCATTTTATAGTCAAGGAAGCAATTTATCTGACTTTTTAGCACTCAGGCCTTGAAGAAGTGGGTAGCACCTTAAAGGATTTGATCTTATCCTAACTATTTTAGGTTGTGCCTTTCAACCAAGGTAAGAGAACCTATTTTGTAACCTTTTTAGTGAAGGAGATGCGAGATACCTTTCTTTTGCAAAAAAATTATAAAGAAAACCTTGGGAAAATATGATCAACACACCAAATCTGACTCTCACGAGTTGTCACTTCCAGATTATGGAGATATTTTCAACACAAGGCAAAGGTTACTAAAGACATTTGGAATCCTAATTGCTTCTACATATTTTTGATAGTGGGATTTTGCATTTGTTTATACACAAGAACAAAACAGGGGTAGTTCAGGGTAGGATTAATTGTTTTTGAATGATTTTGGTGGGAGATGAAGTAGGACAAAGTTGATTATACCGGATCTTTGGAGGGACTTCACAATAATGAACAACTTTACAACAAAAAGCTCAACAACAATCAAGACGTTCCTTCAACCAGAAGGTGTGCTTCAATGGAGGACCAGATCATCAAATTTTCACATAATCTTTGAAACTCCAACACGAAGGCTTGAATTAGAAGACTCAATTAAACACTAAATTTTATGATTAATCATGTCCAAGGTACACCTAAAAACTTACAAATAATCTTTATCAACAAATGACAAGTAATTATAATTTAAATTTGTTTATCTCATCCAAGATGAAGGATCTTCTTAAAATGAAATTGAAAATACCATAAGACTATCACGGGGATGAGATCTGTGTGATTTCACAAAAATTTCAGTATAAGATTGCAATAGGAACAAAAGAAACTAATTGTAGACATTCGAAAATAAAGTAGACACAAAATTGCTATATATTAGACACAAATTAATTCCAAAATTGTTTATATTCATTAGCAGGGAAAGCTTTGAGTGATATCGGTGCTTTGTCTTGTCAATCAGTGTATAGCTGCAACCAAGTCGACACGATAGAAAATATAACACAGAAGAAAATAATAGGTAATCTCGGCTTTGGTCTCTCGGAAGACAACTTTCTCAAAAAAATCTCATGAATTCATACTCCAACCATTTGCAAAATTAATCTCATTGCATTTATAATACACCCTTTACATACAATTTCCCCACAAAAGATGAATATTTGAAGCACCCTTTTTGCACATATTGGATCATGATTTGCAAAAAGTGACATTCAACAGATTCACAAAAAATTTTCCAAGTGTTTTCAAAAAAGGTGAATCATTACAAATATTTGCATCATTGTTCTAACTGGAGGCATATTCTTCACCCTTAGCACCTACAACACATTTTCCCCTCAAAAGAGAATAATATTCGAGGGACATTTGCTTATTACCAATTTGTTTCAAATAGAGACATTTAAAAAATTCAGATCTGAAATCTACCGGGGGGACCAACCGTGAACAAATCACGTTTCTTGGGCACTTGACTACTGACTAGGGTGTAATGCCACAACTTTTTGGGATTCCCTTTAATCATTGTGATTATGTCATGTGATAAATCTCCCTTTTAATCATTTTTCAGAGCCTCTGCATATCTAGACTTTGACAGGTCATCCCTTTTTCTCTCGAGGAAACGTCCTTTTACCTTTTGTGCCTACACTTTCATCATTTCATCCTTTTTCCCTATGTAATTTATGTATCTAGAATTTTCCATTCTCGCACGATCCCGAGAAAAATCCACTTCAAAAGTACTTCATATTAACAAATTTAGATCCCAAATTGATTCAATTTAACTGAGACTAGAATGACACAAATTTGCCAAAAAATTGATGAAGAATGATGCAAAAATGCATCTCCAAACATCCTGGAGCTTCAATGGAGGTAAAATCAAATGAAATGCATAGCTACCATTGATCCTACCTTTCAAATTTTAATCAGATCCCTCCATATGGCAAAATGTGATTAGAAACGGGCCTGGGAAAACCTTTTTCACACTTTATAACTTTTAAAAAAAAGGAAAATTGTCCAAATTTTCCCCTGTGGGCCCGCACCTCTATTTTTGACAATTCAACATTGGCATTTACTTTCCTATCATATCCATTCTCTAACTTACAATTTATCCCTTTTTATAAAAGGAAAAAACCTTTAATGACCCCAAAGCTCTGTTTCTCCATTTCCCTGCCTGCTACATGTCTCAATGGTGCCTTTTGAGATGGTCCTAAAAAGTAGAGACCCCAAACAAGCATAGGCCCAACACATGTCTCAGTCCACAAAGTATCCAAGTGTCCTCTTGGTTCTTATTCAAAATAAAACTCAAGGGTCGATCCCCAAACATGCGCGGTACCTCCACGTGTCCTAGGCCCTTTAAGAAGTTGCTTGAAAATTCTAAGTATAGGAAGGCCTGGCGGAAGCCTCCACATGGACATGTTTTGGGTTAAAGTGAGCCTTAGAATTTTTAAAGTGCCCCACAGAGCTGCATCCAACCATAAAGGGCCACATTTCAACTAATTATGAGAAGTAATTTTGACCGGGCTACACTTGCCAAAGCTGTAAAATGCGGGAGAAGCGCCATTTGATCTCTACGGGAGACAAAAACATAATAGAGGCCACAAACTAAATAATTTTAATGAAAAATGGGGCGTGACAAAGTTGAGCACAAACACAGGCTCTGACTCAGGGATGGGGACTCCCTATGAGTACCACAAGAACAAATAGTAAACCAAGTGCTAAAAACATACCATTAGGTAATGGAGTCAAAGAATAAGCCTATAGAGCAGAACAACCACAACCATCCTCCAAAAAACGAACCGAGAAACCAGCAAAACTAGGTCACCAAGGACCAAAATGAACAAAAACACAAAAGCGGATGAGAACAAAGAACTATACACTATACAAATGGAGAGCATCCTGATTCAAAGAAATCAATCAAGGAAATGCTTCAAATTCCTACCATTCTGGATATGACCATGCTAAGTAGTTCTGATATGTTTTTAACAGTTGGTCATATGATTGCCTCTCTTTTCCATCCATGTCGCTATCTGACCACATTTCTTCAGGCTTATCCTTTGTTCTTGGGTCAAGTTTTCTAACATCTTTCAAGGCTGCATCAAACATCAAAGTCTCAGGAAAATCATCCTGCTCATGATACCTGCATTGATCAATTTCATATTCCTTGAAAGAAACATAACTCACAGAGTTATCAATATCAACATCTACATGCAATACTTCATAAGAAGCATTTTTGGGGTCCTTAATAAGATATAACATCTTCTTTTCACCAGGTAACTTCACAAGGTTTCCCTCAATTGGTATGGTGGTATAAGAGATGTCCATCTGAACATTTCCACCAACACTTGTATCCCATTTTCTTGATAACAGCATGCCCCATTTGGTAGGGCAATCAAAAATGACAACATCAAGTTTTAGCTTCTTACCTAGATAAGCTGCAAGTTATACCACTAAATGGTTCACACATCTAACAAAGAGCACCTCTCTAGAGTCCCTGGCAGTGCATCTCCATATGCTACTGTCACTTTGATATCCATCTCGTTCATGACATTAAGGGGCATGGCATTACATGATGCTCCGGAATCAAACATATAATTGTGCAACAATCTGTCCTTAATGATCAAAGTTGTAAAAAATGGATCAATATTTAATTTGGATTCAACCAAAGATGTCCCCAAGTAAACCTTAGGTGCTTCTCCAAGCTCTTCTAATGCTGGTGGTGTTTCAAGGTCTGTAATGGTTAGAGGAGGAGTTTCTACAATGTTTACATTTCTTCCTAGGGTACTCTTTTATTCTTTCAATCCCAAGTACTCAAATGCTCTCTTCTTGTGCTCAGGAATCCTAAGAAACTCAAAAATTGGAACAGAAATCTTGATCTGACTCAAGATTTAGGCTATGTTACAAGGAATATATTTGGGTAATAAAGTGTTAGGAGGGAGGTTTACAAATTCATCTGATGGCACAAGATTTTTTACAATCTGAGCATAGGGAGGGACACAAGTTCTACTTAAGACAACAAGGCCTTTTCCAGATGTATCTTTCTTTGGAGTCTCTTTTAGGATACTGGTAAGCACTAGAATTTTTGGTTTGGCCTAAGGCCTTTCCCCTTTAGCAACCCTACTTCTGGTATTATATTATTTTTCATGGTCAACCACAACATTCATTAACAACTACATATCCTCCTTAGAAGGTATCCCCCCATCATACTTCCCAATCATTAGAGCTCTTAGGTACTCAAAAAAATTATTAGGAAGTTCAAAATATTTCACCATATCAATTTCAGAAGTATGAGTGGGAGGAAGATGTAATACTCGGTGAATGCAATTTGAGAAATATTTAGTAGTTCTCGCACTCATCAGCTCAGTTGAGGTTGATCCCTTATGTGAACTTGTAGAGGAATCCACCATGCATGCATCATCATCAGTACCATCATCATTATCAACTTCTTCTTCTTACTGATTTACTTGACATGGAGGATGGGGCAGAAAGCATCTATCACACCAATCAATCTCATTGGCTTCATCAATAGTAGCAACCTGGGTAGCCAGAGGATCAGGCACAATTCTACTTTCACATGCTTAGGTATGTCTATTTTAAGATCCTATGGGTCCTTTACCTTTTGCATCTGACTTTTGATCACCCCTAGGATGATTACCAAATCTTTCTTGATTTTGTGCCTTTTTTTGACCTTGTGAACTTTTCCCAATTCCTTTCTCTTCCCGAGCTAGTTTGTAAGAAATTTCTTTGATAGCCCCTGCCAAAGTTTTAACATCCTCCTCAAGATCTATACTCTTGTTTGCTTAAAGTTTTTCTGGGTTTATCATTTTAACACCATACCTCTTAGGAGGTTTTCCAATGGCCTTAATGTTGTTCTCAATTTATAGAGCCATAGTAAAGGCCTACCTCAAAGTGCTAGGGTTTTTATCCCTCAAATAGTATGCAGACCTTCTTGTCAAATGCATCAACATACTTTATAAGACAAGATTCATCACATGGCCTCAAATTCATAGGAAATATTCTCAATGTCTTATTGAATCTCATATTAAAATCATGCAATGATTCATTAGGATTCTTTTTAATATTATCAAATTATGAAAAAAGAAACCTAGGGTCTATTTTTTCACCATATTGCAATCTAAATGCATTCTTCATTTCAGTCCAAGAATCAATAGAGTTATCAGGAAGAGCTTTATACCAGTCCCTTACATCCTCTTCTAGAGTATGAATAAATAATTTAATGTATACATCTTCAAACTCTATTTCAAAATCCTCCATCATATTGAAAAAGAGTTTCAAGTGCTGATCACCAATTATTGCATTATTTCCTTGAAACTTAGGCAATATGTTTCTTACACCCTCTGACACAACATTCAGATAGCCATCCATACTTATAAAATTGATGGGACCAAAAGTATTAATGATTAATGGAGGTCTGGGTGGAGGCTAAGCCATGTTATTCTGAGGAGGTGATCTTAGAGGAGAAATAGAGTTATGAGGAGTGAGGGGTCAGTGCAGTACATGGATATAATTTTCAGAATGACTATCCCCTAATGGCTCTTTTTCATGGTAGACACTATCAAATTTGGAAAATATAAAGGTAGAATGAGATGAAAATCTTTCAAATACAGGGGTAGAATGAGAAGGGCCCTATCCAGATGGAGAATTCAGATTTACAAAGAGACTACCCGATTTAAAATTAGTCGAGGACACATTGCGATCCTTAATCACGTGCTTTGATCAATTTCACCAATGGAGATATCTTTTCTTGATGATTGATCTCCAAAACCTTCCAAACTCTTCCTCCTGAATTAGACTTTCCAAACTCTGGAAAAAACCTTCTTCTAGGGTCCGTGGCAAATAAAGATCTTCTTCCTTCCATCTTTGCTAAGATTGGTAACAAAATTATATTGATAGAGGTTAAGACACTAACATTTACCAAAAAAAATCAACACGGAGTCGCCACTAAGGATTTTCACCCTAGTTGTGCAAATGTACTAAAATAATCTGTCAAATGTCTGTCTAGCACTAAAAGTCATGCAAAGATTTACAAATCAGACCTTTCTTCACCCAAATTTATCAATGGTGAGGCAAACCTAGTACAATAACTACTAGGAAAATTGGACAGACAGCACACAGAACTTATAAATTTAGTCAATTTTTACAGATCTGATCATAGAATGGTGTTTACAAAACGTATTTGCACACGTAGGCTGCAAGAAACATTACCAAGGTCTATACACATACACCTTTTTCAAATACTTCAAAGAGTCCCTGGAAACAACACCATTTTGGTGTTGTTGATGGGCCAAATGGATAAAAACTGGTAACAAATCAACAAATCTGTCTCAGGAACATAAATAAGTTCCTAGTAACGTAAATTAGATCCCCTGGTATCACTTCCATTTTGGTGTTATTGATGGGCCAAATGGATACAAACTAGAAACAAATCAACAAATCTATCTTGGCAATGCAAATCATTCCCAAAGAATGTAAATCGATCCCTAAAGAACGACGCCATTTTGGTGTTGGTACCTAGATTTACTCTTCTTCACAAACCGAGTAGCATCATGGATTTGACAGGACACTCAAAAGTAGATAAATGATTATGTATGTCATTTTGTAGCCGGGAAGCAATTTATTTGACTTTTTAGCACTTAGGCCTTGAAGAAGTGGGTAACACCTTAAAAGGATTTGATCTTATCCTAACTATTTTAGGTTGTTCCTTTTAACCAAGGTAAGAGAACCTATTTTGTAACCTTTTTATTGAAGGAGATGTAGATACCTTTCTTTTACATAAATTTTATAAAGAAAACCTTGGGAAAATATGATCAACACACCAAATCTAACTCTCACAAGTTGTCACTTCCAGATTATGGAGATATTTTCAACATAAGGAAAATGTTACTAAAGACATTTGGAATCCTGATTGCTTCTGCATATTTTTGACAGTGGTATTTTGCATTTGTTTATACGGGAAAAAATAGGGGTAGTTCAGGGGTAGGTTTAATTGTTTCTAAATGATTTTTGTGGGAGATGAAGCAGAAAAAAGTTGATTATACCGGATCTTTGGAGGGACTTCACAATAGAAAGCTCTAGAACAGTCAAGACGTTCCTTCAACCAGAAGGTGTGCTTTAATGGAGGCCCAAATCAACATGTTTTGACATAATATTTGAAACTCCAATACGAAGGCTCAAATTAGAAAACTAAATTAAACACTAAAGTTTCTGATTAATCATGCCTAAGGTACACCCGAAGAATTACAAATAATGTTTATCAACAAATGACAGTAAATTTATTTTAAATGTGTTTATCTCATCCAAGATGAAGGCTCTTCTTGAAATAAAATTGCAAATACCATTGGACTATCACAGGGATGAGATCCTATGTGAATTCACAAAAATTTCAGTATAAGATTGCAATAAAAACAAAAGAAACTATTTACAGACATTCTAAAAATAAAGCAGACACAAAATTGCTAGAGATTAGACACAAATTAATTCCAAAATTGCTTAGATTCATCAATGTGGGGAAATATTTTAGAGCAATCTCGGTGTTTGTCAATGGTTTGTACAACTATAACTAACTTGACATGATAGAAAATATAACACAAGAAGAAAATAACAAGTAATCTCGATTCGGTCTCTCGGGAAGATGGATTTCTCAAAAACATTTCTCAAGAATTCATACTTCGACCTTTTGCAAGAGTAATCTCATTGCATTTATAATACACCCTTTACATAAGATTCCCCCAAAGAGGAATATTCAAAGCACCTTTGTTGCACATATCAGATCATGATTTGCATAAAGTGACATTCAACAGATTCGTAAAAAAGTTGTCAGGTGTTTTCAAAAAAGGTGAATCATTACAAATATTTACTTCATTGTTCTAATTGGAGGTGTATTCTTCACCCTTGGTTCTGTAGAACCTTTTCCCCTCAAAAGAGAATAATATTCAAGGTACCTTTTCTTGTTACCAATTTTTCCGAGAAAGAGACATTTAAAAATTCATATCGAAATATGTTAGGTTGACCAAGCTGTGAACAAATCACATTTCTTGGGCACTCGACTCGACAAGGGTGTCATGCCACAAATTTTTAGGAGTCCTTTAATCATTCTAATTTTGTCATGCAAGAAATCCCCTTTTTAATCATTTTTGAGCCTCTGCATATCCGAACTTTGACAGGTCATCCCTTTCTCTCTCGAGGCAACGTCCTTTTCACCTTTTGTGCCTACACTTTCATCATTTCATCCTTTTTCCCTCTGAATTTTTACTCTTCAATTTTTTGATCTAGTATTTTCCATTTTTACATGAGCCCGAGAAAAAATCCACTTTAAAAGTACTTCATATTTACAAATTGACCTCCCAAATTGATTCAATTGAACATTGCAGACCAAAATGACACAAATTTTCCAAAAAATTGATGAAGAATGATGCAAAAATGCATCTCCAAACATCATGGAGCTTCAATCGAGGTAAAATCAAATGAAATACATAGCTACCATTGATCCTACCTTTCAACTTTCAATCTGATCCCTCCACATGGAAAAATGTCATTAGAAATAGGACTTGGAGTAGCTTTTTGACATTTTATAACTTTTGGAAAACAGGAAAATTGTCTAAATTTTCCTCGCAGCCTACACCTTTGTTTTTGAAAATTCAACATTGGCATTAACTTTCCTATCAGGACATGCTCTAACTTACAATTTTATCCCTTTTTTACAAACGGCAAAAAACTTGTAATGACCCCGAAGCTCCGTTTCTCCATTTCCCCACATGCTACGTGTCTCAATGGCACATTTTGAGATGGTCCCAACAATTAAATACCCCAAACAAGCACAAGCTCAACATGTGTCTCGGTCTGAAAGAGTATCCAAGTTTCCTCCTAGTGCTTCTTCAAAATAAAACTCAAGGGTCGATCCCCAAACATGTGCGGTCCCTCCAAGTGTCCCAGGTCCTTTAGGAAGTTGCTTGAAAAGTATAAGTAGGGGAAGGCCCTGCAGAATCCTCCACATGGACATGTTTTGGGTTGAATTTCCCCCAGATCCACATCGAATTAGAAAGGGCCACGTTTCAACTAATGCTAAGAAGTAATTTTGACCGGGAAACTACACCCATCAAACCGTAAAATGCAGGAGAACCACCATTTGAGCCCGGGGAGACAAAAACATAATAGAGGCCGCAAATCGAAGAATTTTAATGACAAATGGGGTAATACAAATTTGATCACCAACACAACCAACCACTCATAAATATCTATAGGAAATATTGTGAAGAATGTCTCATATAATTCATTGTATAGATTCTATTTAACCCACACGTGCATATTAAATTTAAGTCTAGTGCTAAATCTACGAGCGTACTCTTCTTCCAAATTGTCTAACCACTCCTCAATACTATCCAAGATCAACTAGTATGTCTTTATCATGAAACATCCTATAAAAACTAAAAATAGGTTCCAACAATGGAACCAAAATGTATCAATTCTTTACCACCAAAATCCCAAGGCATCGACACATCATGAGCACTGAATTGAGTGCTCACCCAAAGCACGCAAGGGTACAGTACCTATTTATGTCATCTTATTCTAGGGGTTAGTATGATTAAATAGATATTCTAAATCCATCAAAGATAATTAAGTATAACAAGGTGCATAAACTAGATCTAGATCTGAACATTATACAAGAACAATTAAACAAGAACCAAGATAAACTTTACCATGCAAGATTCATTCATATATTTGTTTAAAATCAATATCCATCCATAAATACCCATTCTCTAATTTTTTTTAAAACATATAATATTCTTACATACATAGCCAAGTCATTGTAGTCATGCGCACCCATAAAATTGTAACATAACTCTATAAAACATAGAAATGTATAAACCATGTAAATCAATACATATTTATAGGGGTGGGGAATTTCCCTTCACCACACATGCCCCTTTCAAAAATAGGCCATATGTTAATAATATACATGCACCTTTACATAATAAATATGAGAGCATGCAAGCTGGCTAATAATAGATCATATAATAATACAACTACAATATAATCCTATTATTAGCTCAAAAACCATGTATGGCGCTTGATCTTCTACTCGTCCAAAATAGCCTTTGTGTGCTCCCTAATTCTTCATCAAAATGTGCATTTTACTCCATGTCTATAATAAACCTTAATTTGGAAAATGGATAAGTCCTGATTCCAAACCTCCATGGGCGCGCCCTATTTCCCAATAGTTCCATACATATCTATGCGCCTTGTTTCCATGCACCCAATCCTCCCACACTTTCATACTTAATATGTATTTCATTAGCTCAACACGAGTAGAGAATTGGTGCTCATATTTAAGGTCACATCTAGGAAAGTGATGGATGACCACATAATTCCAAATCACTATGATGAAAGATGGAAGAGGTTAATGATGGAGGGATGATCTGAGGATGTGATTAAGAGATCACTGGAAGACATGATAATAGTAGAATGGTCAAAAGTTTAATACGTTAAGAGGTTCCATTTCCAATTTAACATCAAGGGAGGCCAATCGAAAGGTTCCCAAACCATACTTAAGTGGGATAATGTATGGTCCAATCTAATTAGCCACAAAATTTCCACGTTGTCTCATTTCTAAAGTAGTGATGTTATGATTTTATTTGAGAACGAGGTCACTAAATTTAAAGTCACGTTCTTTGATGTGTTTTTTGTAAGCATGTTTGATGTGCTCTTGATAAACATGATAGTGTTCAAGAGCAAGAAGGGGACACCCATATAATAACTCAAGTTGTGTTAGACGTGCTTGGCAATAGTCTTCATCAGAGATGAAGTCGCGAAGGGACATGCGTAAAGATGTAATCTAAACTTTGAGAGGGATAATGGCTTTGGAACCATACATGAGAAAAAAGGGTGTATCCTCTGTGGAAATACAGATGATAGTACGATAAGCCCAAAGAGTGAAGGGAAGATGAAGGTGTCAATCACGATCGAACTGGTCAACATATTTTGTAAGAATGTTTGAATACTTTTGTTATTGGCTTCTACTTGGTTGGTATCTTGATGATAGTATGGAGAAGAGGAGATGATTTGGATGTTAAATGAATCGCAAAGATTCTTAATATATTTACTTTTAAATGACTTTATTTTATTTGTGATGAGCTTGTGAAGAACTCCTAAGTGGAAAATGATATGTTGGTACATAAATTTAATAATTGGAATAGATTTTTTTGAGGTGAGGGGAATTTCTTCCACCCACTTAGTGAAATATTCGATTCAAAGGTGTTGATAGAGTGATTCTTGTTGGTACCCAAATTTACACCTCCTTTGGGGCCATAAGCATCAACACTTGAAGTGGGATGCTCTAAGTATGACAAAATTGTTGTTTTGCAGCCGGGGAAGATGTCTAAAAACTTATTTAGAACTAGGAATTGGAGGGACTGGGTAGCACGTACAAAGGGGATGACCTTCCCTACTACTTTAGGTCCTTCCTTTAACCAGTGTGAGAGAACCCATTTTGTAACTTGAATTTGTAAGAAACATAGGTGGAATCATATTTTTTTGGCCTTATTTTTTATATTTGTAGGTCAGTTCTGGATGAACATGGTCAATGTATGCACTACTTAACTCTCATGATTTATCACACTAAATAATGAAAATTTCACCCAAATATGACTTAGATTACTCTAGACATTGGAAAGTTTGGTCTAGTTCTGCATATTCATCAAGAATGGAAAGTAAAAATTGTAAAGTCACTTAGAAAATGTTCATAGACAGATAAAATAGATGTGGTTCAGGAAGTATTTAATAATTGTAGGATTATATTTGTGTAGGGGTGGGAGATTAAATTAGGATAAAGTTGATTATAAAAAATTCTCAACAAACTTAAACATTTTTAGAAAATTGCTCAAGGTAAAAAGAACACATCAAACAACTAGTAACAACCCTTTAACCAGAAGATATGCACTCATGGAAGCTTGAGAATACATGATTTCACACAATATTTAAGAAATAAAACAAAAAATATCATATTAACCTCTCAATAAAATATTGATAATTCCTACACCATTACTCCCAAGATTCACTCAAAGACTTATAAAAATCCTCTCAAAAAAATGGATGAATTATGAATTTAGTATTGTTTATCATAATATGAAAGGAAATATCTTCTCATAGAACAATTTTAGTTACCAAAAAACCACCACAAGGACAAGATCTATTGTGATTCATAGGAATTATCAACATAATATTGCAACAGGACATACAAATGGTTCATTTAAATTATATTACCAAGAAACAAAGATAACAATGCTCATGAACATACTCATAGTTTATTTCAATATTTTCAGATTTCTCAGCAAGGGAAAATAAAACCTATGATCTCAATGTTTTTCAATGGTTGTACACTTGTAACCATCTTGACATAAGAATATTTGATAGGAAAAACATACACATGTATCTCAATTTGATTCAGGTTTTGAAGAATGATTATCAGTTTACTCTGTTTCTTCTAAAATTTTAGAAAATTTAAACCCCCTCTTATATGAGAACATGTCTCTCATATCTATACAATATTTGATTCCTTATTTTCTCCCCCAAAAAACTTTGAATCCTTTCAAGGAATATTCCTAAGGACAGTATCTAATTCTATCACTTTGAAAATATCTTATTCCCTTTGTGCCATGTGGAGAAATCTTTACAAATGTTGCCAGGTGTATGTTTCATTCCCTTATGATGAATGGGATGCTTATGTCATTTATTTGACATCACCAACTTGGTTGTTTCTATTTTAGGTAAGTTGGGAAACATTTTTAAATGATTTTTGAGTGCCCCCAAATAGTTTGATTTGATGGTAATCATTCCCTCCTTTTGGGAATCTACCTCAAACACACACAATTATTGTCATATCTTTCTAAGCTAAGTATTTTTGCATGTGTTGTGTTACATCAGGCCAATTACCTCCTTTTATATGATATTAGTATGATTCACATTTATCTTCCTTGTGCAAATATCATAGACAATCTCAACAATCAACTCACCATGATTTTTCTTAGCTCAACTCTCCAGCTTCTTTCTTACTATAAATTCTTACCATTTCTTCTAAAAATTCACATCCCTTCTTGTAAGTGCAAGAAGCTTAGTAAAATTATTTTTCTGTAATATGGAAGGAACAACATTAGCATCCATTTTGAAATAACTTTCTTCTAAATATCTAAACTCATTTTTTGATTTATTGAGCCAGATAAAGCATTCGTAAGAGTGCTATTTGGAATTCGGAGACACGAAGACTATGATGGGCCATGGGCATCTCAAGTTGTTCGAGTGGAACTTATTTGAAGACTAATTAGGATTAGTCCCATATTTTCTGATTTCTAAATGATGTATTTTCATCTTTTCAGGAGGGATTATCAAGAGAATCCCAAGGTGTTGAAGTAGTTTTGGCTTATGAGAAAGTCGAATGTCAAAGGTGCGATTAATGACACATGGCCTTTCATTTACAATGAAGAATACACTGTGAAGGATATTCCTTCATAATATTTTGTACTCAATGAAGGGGTTTCTATAGGTAAAATTCCTACTCATTTTCACAAGGTGACTGAGTTAGAGCAACTGTTTATACTTTGGAGAAGAAACCAATAGAATTTATGCCTTCACAACCTCCAAGGGCATCATCACTCTTTATGAAGAAATGTAGGAATGAGTACAACTCCAAACCTCCTACTCAATCTGCTCCAGAAACCACCATGATTTCACTCCTAGCCATAGAAAACACTTCCATTTCACCCTATACCTTCAAAGCATCAGGGAAAAAGGCACTTTCCAGGGGTTGTTTGGATCTCCACGGGTGGGTTTATTCTTATGAGAAGAAGCTAGGACAAATGTTAATGATCTCATAGCCATAGGAATGTATCGTGGTTTGGGAGGGGAAATTTTATTTATGTAGAATGCAATTGGGATAGAATAATTTATACGTAGGAAAAATAGTTTTTTAAATAAAGTTCCTTCTTTCAAGAAGGATTTCTTAATAGTATAAGATTAGGTATATTTTCCCTAGTTCCCTTTTTTGTTATAATGTAAAGAATGTATATAAACCTTTTCCTAGGTTAGGGCCCCTATAGAACCCAATTTTTATTTCATTTTCAAATGCGAAAGATTCAAGATGTTACAATGAATTTCATGTTAATAATATATATAGAATTCTATTAAAACAAAATGAAATCCTAGTGTATTGTTCCACATTGCATACATAATATAAATCCATAGCTTAAATCAATAATCAACTATCATGAGTGAAAGTAATAACTAAAAAAGGAAAGTTTTTTAGAAAATACGAGCATTAATCTTTCGCATGGTATATTGGGGCCGAATACAAGTTGTTTGACACTATTCTATTGTGTTTATAAAAATATTCCATTATATATGTCAAACCTTTGAAATATTTGGATAATTTCATCTTCATCAATCCTAACCTAGAACATGAATATAAACTCTTTCTCTTTGTGTATTCCTTCAAATTTTGGCTTTGCAACATTAATTTTTCTTATTTTTTTATAGCTTGGTCATGTGTTGCTCCAAACTAACAAACTTCTGGACAATATCATAATTAAACATTGGATTCACTACATCAAGTTTTCCATTAACATTTTGATCAAAGGATTGTACTAGATTCTCAATGCCCCAATCACCATAGGTGAATTTGTTTTCTATCACAAAATTTCCTAGCCACTCATCAAGTCTATCTATGTGATCTACTATCTTTTCTCTTTCTGAACAAATAATTCATCAATCTGTTTGAGAGTTTTCACCTTTAATTTGATAGATCCTTCATTATTATGTTGTATTCCCCTTTCTTCAAGGGAATAATATATTCATCTTCAAATAATTGATCATCTAGTTGAATAAGTGTTTCCATTTTAGGAAGAATACCTTCCCTATACTATAATTCATCTCCACATTTGTTAAGCTGGTCACTTTCATCATTGAACAATTTGTTCTATTGTTTATAACATTCTAGTACCTCTTCAATAATCTTATTTCCTCTTTGAATCAACTCCTCTTTCCATTCATCCACATCAATGGCCATTACTATAGCCTTGTCATCCTCTTCTATAATCTGATGTGTTATACTGGTAATAACTTCTTTCCCTTCATCTACAGGTTGTACCCATTTCTATATGTATGAGGATAATGTTCTAACTTGTTCTTTTAATATCCTTTTAGACACCTTATCATCATCAAATTTATGCAACAAACCCTCAACAACTACTGTGATATCTTTTTTTAATGTTTCTCTGGTAGGTTTTCCCAAATGAATGTGTTGAACATCATAATTACTCATTATGATTTCATCTTTTTATTTACCTTGGTGGGGGGCTGCAATCTCCAGAGTTATGAACCCTTGTCAGTCTACATGGGTCTTAGTAAGGATTTTCACCTTTTTTAGGGCCTTATGGGATTTGGGAAATCTATACTTGTGATGTCTATAAAATATTCTAGAACAACTTCCTTTTTCCAAATCTAAAAGTAATCCTCCCAGCCAACCAGTTGTGAGAGTGTTTCCCATTTTTTCTCCTTATGATGCAAAGTGGGACTTCTCAAAGAAAACTACCAATTTTTTGGATGATTCTTGAATATTTTGTAATAATGGTATTTATTCTTGCATATTTTCCTCTTATAATGTTGTCTCTTTAGATTCATCATGAATTGTTACTATTTCTAATTCTTCCTTTTCATGCCCTTGAGTTTGGAATTGGATGGTTATTTATTCGATAATACTATCAGCTAGTGTTTTTCCCTTTTCTTTACCTTCTAATAGACTAACAATCATTTCGTAGTTTCTATAATTGGAATTTCTACTTTGGATAATTCCTCTTTCTTTGTATTACCTTCCTCCTTTAAAGACTAATGTTCAGTAAGGATACCTTCCTGAGCTGGTACATTGGTGAATTATTGCTTCATCAATTCTTCTTCTTCTTGTTCTATAGACTGAGACCCATCAATTCATTTTTGACCCATTTTCATCAATTTACACATTTTTTTGCCATTGGTCTCCATTGTTTTAGTGGCTTCTTCGTGGTCTCCACCATAACTTCCTTGGCAAGATCTATACTCTAAAGTGACTCATCACCCTTTATAATCTCTGGTTCTTTTTTAGAGTGACCCTTAGTAGAGACAATGTTTTTTATATATGCTTGACTTGCAAGTACTTGAATATTTGATTCATCTGCTCCTGTAATTTTTGAACTTTTAGTATGGACCTTTTGCACTAAAACCTTTACTTCTAGAGTTGATGGCTAGGAAGATTCCTTCATTTTTCATTTACTTGAGAAAAACTCTCACCTTTTACTTTATATTTTTTAAGTGTCACAATGAAAGTTTTGATTAGGGGCACATCCTCAAGTACATATGTGTAAATGTTGTAAATCTAATATTATGTAAATGTTGTAAAAATTAAAATGGTGGATAAACTTTAATTTTTCCTTGATTTTGTGATGACAATGACTATTCTGTAAATGTTGTAATCAATTTCTCTTGATCCTTGGTGAGTGGGATTGGAGTAAGGATTTTAGACTCTATAATTTTATATTTCTATGGTTCGTGGCCACTTTCCTTACCTCACTACCAACATCCCCTACCACCGGTTATATTACCTTTGATTTCTTTGTAATTCTCTCAAAAAAATTGAGGCAAGGTGCCTCCCTTTCTTTGGCACTTTGTATTTTATGTATTAGGTCAGTACTTTCCACATATCCTCTCATATTTTGTTCTGTACTAGATGACCCTAGAAATATTATTTTGGGAGTTCTCATTTTGGTTATACAGGTCCCCTTAGCTTGTATGTGCACTACCTAAGTGATAGGGGAACTCTACATGGATTTCAAAAGCATTTCTTTTGTCTTTTGTTTTAAAGTAGACATATAAATTCCAATCCCACTGGTAGCGGTTGTTTCACACAAAAGGATGTTTCCATTTTTGGAATAGAGTTACTTCTATCCTTTCATTCTCTTAAGAAATAGATAAGGGTTAGGGCTAGGAGGAATACCTGTTGAATGTTTGGAGGGTGTGCGCTTACCATAAAGAGAGATCAGATCGATTGCGAAGAACTCCTTTTTGTCTGGGAAGGATTACCTACAAGTAAGAATACAAGACCACTAGATTCTAATTAGACAATAAATGAGGGAAGTGCCTTAGGCCCAGGAAATATTGGACTTCCTTTCAAATCTGGTCAGTTCCCCTGCTAATACGAATTAACACAAAATCTAACAAAGAAGTTATTGCAAGATTACAATTTAATTACCTTGTTAAAACAATAGAGAAAAGGCTAGTCTTGGTTTTGAATCACAGTGACCAATACCGGTCACTGTCACCGGTACCAGTTCCTAATAACCGATATCGGTAGGGGCAGTGATTTAGGGGCTTTTAGTGAAGGTTGGCTATAAGGTGGCTATGGTGTTTATTAGGCTGGTAAATGATTGGGGATAGGTAATGGGGTGATGGAGAAGACTCAGAGAGTATGGGGGCTATTCTTGGGGGCAATGTAAGGGTAGAGGAGTGACAGTTAGATGTAGGGTGTTACCAGGTAGTGGATCTAGGAGTAGACTTATAATTACTGTGATTCAGAAGTCCAAGAAATGTTATTAAAAGAATGTACAAGACAATACTTACTAGTTCCTGATGAAGACACAGGTCCAAAGACTATGATAACGAAGGCAGGGCTCAGGTAGGATGATCGGACAATCAAAGATGAGCTATCTTCTCTCCCAATGCTTGGATGAGTATCACTGGGCTCTGGTTACTCAGTTGCAGTCTTGGGCTTGATGTCCTTCTCTGCAAACTCCTTTCTTTCCTTCACTTGTCTCTGCTCGGCCAAGTGAATTCTTGATCTTTTCAATGAATTCCCGATCCTTTGTTTTTGGTTGGGGGAGGTCATTTATAGAGAACCGATGGCGGTTACGTAACCGACGGTGGTCGAGTAGGAACCGATGTCGGTTAAGTCAAAGTGGGCTATTTTTAGTAAAATAGCCAGCCTTCCCTCCTTTTCTTCTGAGGGATTAGTTGTGGGCTTGGTCAAGTCATTATTAGGTTGGTTTTGGTGCGGGTGAGGAGTAATTAGTCATGGGTGTGAATGTAGACCAAGTTATAGGTCTTAATTAGGTTAGTTTAAGATTAGGGCTAGGTCATGATGAGGTGGTGAAATGAGGTGGCAGGTTTGGAGATGTGGATTTATTAATTATAAGGTAATTAATAAATAATTGTGTAAGGTTTAGGTGATGAGGTTAGGTTGCGAAATGAGATGCGGGGTACGGGGGTCGTAAGACACAAATTTGGTGTCTACATATCCCCTTGTTGTCATGTAGCTTATCTTGTAAAGCTGCACCGACAATAAAAAGAAGTGGTTACTCCCGTTAAGGGTATAGGTAATCCCCCTCAAATCTATCACAGATTGAGGTGACGTGAAATCAGGGATAGGGTTGATAAAGGGTCAATGGTGTTGAGATGATGGTAAGATGGTGGGGTAAGTTCAAGGAAGAAGACGCACGTTGAAATGCAGTAGTGCGACCAAGGTACATGATTTGAAGAGAAAACAAGCAATTCATAGGCAAAGGTCGATAGTTTATCCAAACAAGGGTGATATAATCCTAGTATCCAAGGCATAGGAAGTAGCTCCAGGGGATATAACGGGTAAGGTACAGGAATGTTTAGGTATGTTCGGCAGTAGCAAATGGTTGGTTTGGTTGAGATAAACGTCATGGTCTCGGTCTTGGCAAAGTTAGTCAACTGATCAAGTAAAGTACCCTAATCATGCTAAAACATGAACAGGTGAGCTTGATTGAACAAAAAGCTACACGATGGGTGGATAAAATTGTAATTGGCTGGTTTTGGGCAAGGTATTTAATTGGTGCGGCCGTAGGTCAGGCCGATTGATTAGTGAGAGCCATGGGTCGGGCCTGATTGGTTGGTTGCGGCCTTGGGTCGGGCCTGATTAGTTGGTTGCGGCCTTGGGTTGGGCCTGATTGGTTGGTTGCAGCCTTGGGTCGGGCTGATTAGTTGGTTGCGGCCTTGGGTCGGCTGATTGGTTGGTTGCGGCCTTGGGTCGGGCCAAATGGTTGGTTGCGGCCTTGGGTCGGGCCTGAGTGGTTGGGTGCGGCCTTGGGTCGGGCCTGATTGGTTGGTTGCGGCCTTGGGTCGGGCTGGTTAGTTGGTTGCGGCCTTGGGTTGGGCCAAATGGTTGGTTGTGGCCTTGGGTTAGGCCTGATTGGTTGGTTGCGGCCTTGGGTCGGGCCTGATTGGTTGGTTACGGCCTTGGGTTGGGCCAAATGGTTGGTTGCGGCCTTGGGTCGGGCCAAATGGTTGATTGCGGCCGTGAATTGGGCCAATGAAGTCAAAAAAGGATATTTAGCAAAGGAGAGTATAGACGATGTGGTGAGAAAGGGAGATTGGTGAATAAGGGTAGAAATTGTGGTGAAATAGGTATAAAACTGATATCGGTTAGATATGACCGGTATCGGTTAGAGGACCGATACCGGTGTTTTAGGGCACAATATAACCGATATCGGTTATGGGTTAAAAACCTATTAAAAAAAAATACGGCCTGTCATTGTCACATTGTCAATTTGATAACCAATACGGCTTGTCTGGGTTTAAAATTGATTTTGTTGAGTTTGTACTCTGAGTTGGCAGTAGTTGAGTGGAGGAGTGAGTGATTGGTAGACCCCAGCGAGTAGGAGGCAGAATTTGATTGGTGGAGGACCCAGCTGAGGAGATTTGGAGCCATGGCACAGCCAGGAGGAGTAGGAGGTGCTGGACCAGCTGGACCACCGCCACCTATCCCACCACGACGACGTGTAGTCGTACCGGTAGGCTCTAAACCTCTAATTATGTGAATTTAATGATTGTAAGCGAGATGTGGGTTTTGGGTAGGAATCCAAATTTTGAATAAAATAATGAATAAATTGAAGTAATTTGTAAAATGGAGTGGGTAGGTAGGTTAGTTAGGTTAAAACGGTAGGGTGGGTAGGGTTGTAGGGTTTTCCAGTGGGTAAAAGGGTAGAAATAGGCAAAAAGATGTTTTTGGGGGCGCATCGGGTTCGGCTCTGGACCTGGACAGTGACCGATGTCGGTCACTAGGCGACCGACATCGGTCACCAAATATTTGGCACAACTTAGATTTTTGGTAGACCGGCGTCGGTCGTATGTCGACCGGCGCCGGTGCATAGGATATGCTGGGGAGGGGACCGGTGGCGGTCAAGGGTGACCGGTACCGGTCATTAGTTAGGTTTGTTTTGTTTTGTTTTGTTGTTGTTTGTGTTTTGTTTGTTGTTTGGTTGTTTGTTGTTTTTGTTGTGTGTTTTTGTTTGTTGTTTTGTTGTTTTGGTTTTGTTTGTTGTTTGTTTGTTGTTTGGGGGTGAAGAGGGAGGGGGTAGAGTTGATAGGAAAGGTGATTGGGGTGGGGGGGGAAATGGGGTGGTTGTGTGGTTGGTTCGGTTAGGATAGATTAGGTGTTGGGTATGAAGTAGGAGGTGTTAAAGTGGCGGGGTATAGGTAGATGGCTAGAGTATATCGGGGTGGTTGGTTGGTTGGTTGGTGGTAAAGGGGATGTGTAGGGTAAGTGTAGATGTGTGTTATAGAGTCGGGGTGTGGTTGGGGGGTAAAAGGGGGTATAGAGGGTTAAGGTAGTTGTTTTTGTAAAGGGTAGGTCTAATGAAGTGGGTTGTTTTTGCAGGCACGTCAGCAGCTTACGATGTGGGATCGGATGCCCCCGCTATTGAGATGGATGTGGCCACATGTGTCCGCAGTGGAGTGGGCCATTATGCATGAGGTGGGACTCGGCGGAGTCCAGCGGTATAGGGCTGTGGATAGGGACCACAGCCTTATGGTTGCCCTCATCGAGAGATGGGATCCGGCAACCAATGTTTTCCATCTCCCTACTGGAGAGATGACGATTACCCTGGAGGATGTGTATCACATCCTGAGACTGCCGATCGTAGGGGAGGCAGTGTTCCAGGTAGATGCGGAGACGGTGATGGACAACATTCTTTAGGTATTTGGGGATGTAGCCACCTTATTGACCTATCATAGCGTGATAATTTCCTATGGTGACATGTATCGCGCACACAGACATGAGACACGGCTTGCCGTGTTGATGATGATAGGTATCACATGCTTCACCCTCCCGAGACTCAGAGGAAGGCCACTTCCCACAGGCTTTGATGGGAGTGCTGCATGAGATGGTAGAGGAGCATACGTGCTATGCCTGGGCACCAATATATCTGGTGCAACTATACAGAGAGCTGTGGGGTTATCGTCGGATGAGGTGATTTGGGATTTGCTCGACATTTTTGTTACATTGTTGGGCATATGAGCACATCATATCTATACAACCAGTAGGGCTGCCCCAGCATCCAGGGCCATAGATTGTCTATAGATATGGATTTTAGAGGTGGTTGGGGGTCATGGGCCAGCCACGAGCGGTGCTCGCAGGACGGGATGTAGCCTACTACCGTCATATGTTAGAGGGCTTGACCGCACTAGACATTGTATGGAGGCCCTACAGAGGCCATCAACCCCGAGGAGGAGCGAGCACAGATGTGCTGGATCCAGTATACTTTCTGGATAGCTAGACGGAGGCCCGAGAGAGTATGAGCGGATACCCCTAGAGAGGGTATGACGGCAGTTGGGGCTGCGACAGGATGAGCCACCTCCCTTCCCACAGTACCGGAGGGATGATGTAGAAGCCCCACACGCACCACGGCCGTTGATCAGTTGGGTAGCGAGAGAGGTGGTGGATGATACTGATGGATGACGCCGGGTGCACAGGTTCAGTTTTGGTGTGGTGGGTAGGGCAGAGAGAAACCAGGAGAGCACAACCCGCACAGCTAGATTTGGTGGCGGTTATAGCGGAGAGGGACCGGCTCGTAGGACAGTGCAAAGATTATTAAGGAGGGCGGCTTGCTGCTGCATAGGCATAGATCGGGGTACTACAGGGGCAGTTAGCCCTGGGAAAAGGTGCGAGCACAAGTACAACCATAGGCATCAACACAGTACCACCACAAGCACCGGCCCCACCGCGAGCACGAGCACCGCCATAGAGTACAGCATTGTGGTGCACCGGGAGACAAGGGCCACTATTATTAGGAGTCGGGGACTAACCCCAGCACCCATGGTGGCACGGGCCTGCTATATGGAGGCGAGAGCAGAGGCCCGGTATTATCAGGATGTCCTTGATGGTACTGGGGCTGACTATCAGCCATATGCGGCACACAGAGCCGAGACCTCTCGGAGCCAGAGATCCCAGGGGGGCGCAGCCACAGCTGGTGGGTCGGTGACAGGGAGGAGGCGAGAGCTAGCACAAGGACCAACAGGGAGAGGGGCTGAGGGTGGTGGGGAGAGCTGAGACACCCCTGGAGCAAATATGGTTTTTTGGATATTGGATATAGACACTGGTCTGTGAACCGGTTATGTATATAGAGGCCTGCGTGCCTACATATGATTGATTTATTTATTCATTCTTGTTGTATATACTGGCCTACGAGCCGAGTATAGGTTGTATAGTTTATACCACCACTGCGAGCCGAGTCAATATTTTGACATGATTGCGTCTGCGTGCCGGCTTTGTATTATTTTGGTGTGAGAGCCCCCATGCAAGGAAAGTTGTATTTTTAAACATTGATATATATATATAGATGATGATTTTGATACACATGGTGTGTATAAAAAATGTTTTATGTGTTTTGGTGATGGTTTTTGAAATTAAATGTATGTAGATGATGATTTTGATCCAAATGGTGTGTATACTGATGTGTTTGATGTATCTATTAAAATGTCATATGTATTTTGTCGATGGTTGTTTTAATGTAGATAGATGATGTTGATGAAATTGTGATGATATATATATATATATATATATATATATATATATATATATGTGTGTGTGTGTGTGTGTGTGTGTGTGTGTGTGTTGATGTGATTCTGATGACAAATAGTGATAATGGTGTAGTTATGCAGGAAAAAGAGGCGGGTGCCACAAAAATTTGTAAAAAATAAAGAAAAGGCCCAGGTTTAAGAAAAAGGAGGCATGTGACCGATATTGGTTAGCTAATCGACGTCGATAGATTATTGACCAATATCGGTTAGGTAACCGATACCGGTTATGCCAAAATGAGCTTTTCTAAAAATAGAAAAGCTTGGGCGGCAACTTAAGTTCTTATTTTTAGAGTCATGCAACAAGTTAAATACGCGAATGCGACGTTGTTTGACGACTGATACAGGTAATTGCATGAAAGAATTGAGTGATAAGGAGGAAAGAGACAGGTAAAGCAATTGTGAGCTGGGATTAAGAAGGTAGAAAGGCAAGTTATATTTGAAGAGGGTGGTGAACATGGCTGAATGAGGAGAAGCATCCAGCAGGCAGGGATGAGAGGGAAGACAAGTTCCACCCCAAGCTGCTGCATCCCAAGAGGTAAACTGTTTGGTTGTATTTTAATTCTTGCATGTTTTGATGAATAGGATGAGAGAAGGTAAGAGGGTAGAGATGAGAAAGAAAAGGTGATAGGCAAGGGTTTGGGATAGAGTGAGTGTTATGAGGTAGGTAAGCAGGGTGTTCACGTGAGAGGGCCGATCATCCTGACATAGCTATGATTACAGCGGAGAGAGATCGTCTGCAGGGTTTAGTTCATCAGCTCCAAACGCGGGTGAATGAGACAACAAGATTGTTAGCGGTTGCAGAGTCACGAGTGGAGAGACTAGAGGTGAGATTCCGCCATGCAAGAGGACGTATTCGTATGTTACAGGAGATGTTGGTGGATCAGTGGGAGGAACCAATAGCAGTGGCACCTTTGAGGATGGAGAGGCCAAGTGAGTGGCGTCGACGATCACGATCACCACCTGATTCGGGAGGAGGCACAAGGGTCTAAGTGAATTTCATAGGAGTATAAGAATAAATAAGGATATCGACCTGTGCGTCGATAACCGAGAAGATGTATTTGTTTAACATCTAAATAAAACTAAATATGTATGTTGATTTGAGTGATGATAATAATAAGAATGGTTGTGTTTTGAATGTTTTGTTTTGAAAAAAGGATAAAGATGAATGTGATCAAATAGAAATACAAAAAGATTTATATTTACCACACATGATAGGTTATGGTAGGGGATGGTCGAGCTAACCTTGGGAGACCCCATGTCTCCTAAGTGCTACCTACATAGCCCATTGCACAAAGCAAGGAGGGGCCTCAGACCGATGTAGTTCTCCCTTAGGACCAGGGAGAGGTGAATTTAGGCAACTTGGTTATAGTTAGGCAATTTGTTGACTGGTAAAAATATTGATATTGGTAGGGTAACGTTGTTGGTGTTGGTAAGGGACTGGCGATGTTGGTGTAGGTATAGGTGAAACGAAAGTTAGCTTACCCAAGTAGTAGGGAATCGTGTCCTGATTAAGGTCAACACACAATCCTAGATTCGAGTAAAAGAGGCAAAAGTGTCCCATAGTTGAGAAGAGCTAAACAAACCACTTATTAACGTAGGATGAGCTTGAATCCCTAGGTGCCTTGCATAGGCGAGAAGTCGATAGGTGAAAAGAGTCGTATAATCACAATATATCGGATATACGTCACGTCCCTTGAGTTTTGTTGTTTTGACAAATGGTGAAGTGAGGTGGCTGGTAGAGCTAGGGCACAAAGAACTTGTTATAAGGTGATTATGCTGACTAAAGTGAACCAAACCTAAATAGACAAGTGCATGACTCAAAAGTTCTGTGGAATACAGTTTTTTTTTACTTTTTTGGATATAGACTGATCGATGTGGGAAGTCCATAGGGGATATGCATTTTATTGTTCTTGAGCTCTTCATGAAGCTGATCAATACGAGAAGCTTCGATAAAGGCCTACTTTGTATAGTTTGTCCTTGAGGGAGCGATCTATTTATAGTAGCAGATGTGGTTTTTGTGTATAGCTGTCCTTCGGAGGAGCAGTCTATTTATAATAGTAGAAGTGGCTTTGCACATAGTTGTCCTTCGAGGGAGTAGTCTATGTATAACTTTAGAGGTCTAGATGTATTTTTGGCATGAAGCATCTAGTTTTGTAGGAAGTTTGACTCAAGAATATCCCGAGCGTATAATTGAGAACGTGTTATTTTGATACTTTTAAGTCATGGACTAGACTAAAAAGGGGAAGGCATCTTTAAGGGGAGGTTATGACCAAACCATGTGAGCTTGATTTTATTTTGAGATGTATGAAACAAAGTGTATGAGGTGGTAAATGAGCTCAAGGGATGAGCGCAAGGTAGATAAGAAGTGATGTAACACTAAATTCAACAGTAGAATGGTTGGAGATGTAAGGCATTAAAGGGTTTAGGCTCAGGTTTACCATTAAACGAAGCTAAATGATAAGTGCCTGATCCATAGATGTGAGTGATAATGTAAGGCCCAATCCAATTTGGAGCAAATTTTCGCGTTTTCTCTTTTCTAGTTTGGTTACATGTTGATTCTCTTTGAGGAAAAGATCACCAACCTTAAAGGTATGCTCATGAAGTCATTTATCATAAGCACGCTTGATGCGCTTTTGATAGATTTAAAGGTGGTCAAGAGCTGTAAGACGATGCTCATCAAGAAGCTCCAATTAGGCTAACCGCTCTTGGCAGAAATCATCATTGGTAATACATGTGTATACCTAGTCTCGTAATCCATGAGAGTACGACTTATGTAATAAATGGCTTGTTCTCGATGCTCAGAGTCATGATGTGTGAGCATGGCTCCTACAACATGGTCGGTGACAAAAAGGTAAAGGTAGAAAGGGTGATCATCTTGAGGTGGGATAAGCACAGGTGGCTGTAAGAGATAGGCTTTAAGGGCCTCAAAGGCTTGGTGGCACTCTTTGCTCCATTGAAAGGCAATGTCCTTTTTAAGGAGATGATGGAAAGGTTGACATCGATCCGAGAGTTGAGAGATGAAATTCCGAGATAGATTGGAGTTTACCTTGCAAACTACGCAATTGTTTGAGGTTAGTAGGTGGGGGAATTTCTAGGATAGCTTTGACTTTAGCTGGATCGACCTCAATGCCATGCAAAGAGACAATAAAACCAAGGATTTTTCTCGAAAGGACACCAAAGACACATTTCTTTGGTTGAAGACGAACACAATATTGTAACAGGCGATTGAAAATAATGGTTAAAACATCGAGATGTGCACTGCAATGTTTAGATTTTCCAAGAAGATCATCGACATAATCCTCAAGGATAGTGTGCATGATGTCATGAAAAATGTAAGTCATAGCCCGCTGATAGGTTGCACCAGCATTCTTAAGGCCAAATGACATGACACGATAATAGAAGGTTCCCCAAGGAGTTATGAAGGTAGTTTTATGTTGATCGGCCGGGGCTACCAAAATTTGATTGTATCCCGAGAAGCCATCCATGAGAGAAAGCATCTCATGGCCCGCAGTGAGATCAACAAGTTGATCAATACTTGGGAGGGGGAAGTCATCCTTTGGGCAAGTGAGGTTAAGGTCCCAGGAAATCCGTACATATCCAAAGTCCCCCCATTTCTTTAGTAACAGGTACGATGTTAGAGATCCATTGAGGATAGTCAATAGGTAAGATGAAGGAAATAGAAAGGAGTCGTTGAAGCTCTTCTTTGACCAAGAGGGCAATGCGTGGATGCATTTTTCTCAGTTTCTATTTAACTGGTTTGGCATCGGGTTTTAAGGTAATGTTATGGACAACAATGTCAGGATCAATTCCTGGCATGTCAGCGTAGGACCAAGCAAAAGCTTGGTCACGGGCACAGAGGAAGGTAATGAAGGCAATTTGTTCTGATGCGGTAAGATATTGTCTGATCTTCACAATGTGAGGATCGTCCTTGGTGTGGATGTTGATTTCTATAGTCGACTCATTCAACATGGTTTGAGTATCAAATGGCAAGGCGTGTTGAATATAAGAGTCGTCTGCACCAAGGTAAGTGAGGATGGAGTCGTCATCCTGGCACTCAACAACATTAATTGAAGGTGAGTCCTCTTCGATCATGTCTGGATACAAAAGGGAAGATAAGATGGGTCTTCATTATCACATTGATAAGTGAGAGGACCCAAGAAGATAGAATTTATGAAAAAAAAAGTTAGGAGGGATAGATTCAGGGTCTATCGACTCTATGGGTTACGATGGCAAAATGGGTGATGATGGTCCGGAAGGGGTGACTTCGTCGCCTTCTTGGATACAGCGGATATGCGATGTTTTCAGTGTAGGTTGTTCAGAGAATCCAAGACCATGACGATCTTTGTGTTTGCGTGTAGTAATGGGAAAGATCATATGTCGGCCTTGTTCATAAAGACCGAAACCAAAGCCCTTCCAAGCACAGCGTGTCAGGAAGGTGAGAGTGAAAACGGTGATTATTTAGATATTGAAAATCAGATTGGAAGGGGACCACACCAAGGGGAGGTTCAGGGGTGACAGAGGATGTATCGACACCCCCATACGTTAGGTTGGTGCGGTAATTAGGTGGTCCGTAGGAGATTACTTCCCCCACACGATGGTCATAGGTAGGATGCGCATGTAACTGTCCGTACTCCTGTGGGGTATGGAACGTGCTAACGTTATATAGGTGATACTCCCCCAGCGTAAGGCATTGAAAGACATCTACTAAGGGATCTGAGGTTGGGATATTGTCTGCGGGAAAGGAAGTGGTATTTGCGACGGTGGTTTCATTGGTTGAAGGTGTAGGTGCGGTTGAGGTGGATGGTTGAGGTGTGGTTGAAGTGGATGGTTGGGTTGGATGAATGGGTGTCTTGACTGGTACAAGCACATCATTAGTGCGATATAACATATTGTAGGTTTTGAAGGGGGGAGGTCAGCTTTTACGGCATAGGATATCCCCTCATACTCAAATTTTATGCATCTATGTAAGGTGGAGGGAACGCATCCCATAGCCCGGATCCAAGGGTGGCCTAACAACATGTTGTATTAGAATTCACCTTCAAGGACATATAAGAGTTCAAGTAAGGTACGTGGCCCTACACGAATGTTAAGGATCACAGTGCCTAAGGTAGAAGTAATAGCATCGTTGAATGAACGCAGCATGGTGGGGTTGGCACACATGCAGCTAGAGGGGATATTCATTTGTTGGAAGGCTTTGGAAGAGATGATGTTTAGGCTAGTGCCCCGTCAATCATAACACGACACACCCAGATGTCCCGGACGTAAGCTGAGATGAAAAGAGTGGGGTCAGGATCTTCTGCACCAAAGTCAACAATTTCGTCTTCGGAGAAACTGACAGCAGTGGTTTGTTGTACAGGGACGGAAGTGATAGATTGTTTGGTGAGAGAAGCAACATGGTTGGGTGTTAAGATGGAGGTAATGGGAAAGGTTTCATTAGGTAAGACCTCTATCCCTTGAAGGATTTCAACGAGAGCTTGTCGATGAGATTCAGAGGTCTGAATGAGATCATATAGTGTCATTTTTACATGTGATTGGTGAAGCTGTTTGATCATGGTTCGGTGGGCAACTCTATCAGAGACAGGGTAGGCAGGTCCACGAATAACCACTTTAGGTGGTGGTGCGATCGGGATGGTGGACGGATAAAGAGAGGCCGTAGGTGTGCTTTCTTTATCTTTCCCATTGTTTTTCTGCCCTCGAGTAGCAACACTAATCATGTTGATCTCGTGAACATGAGAGGAGGAAGATGGTAGGGATAAGTCATGGTCTTCGAGAGGTGGGGTTGTAATAATGATAGATCTTGGTGAGGCGGGGACAGGTGGTATAGGAGAGGGAATTGAAGCTAAAGGTCTCTCCCTTCATAAGTTGTCTTTCTTAACCTTTCTATCTGAGAGAGGTGACTGATGAAGGATGGATTTCAAAGCTTTGCATCCCTCTACATCATGTCCTGGTGTGCGGTGGTAAGCGCATATTTTAGACTCATCATAACCTATAGGTCGAGGTTTAGATGGATCATAAGGTCTAAGTGGGGGTAGGGAAATGGTTGCATTCTCCACCAACATATCAAGGATCTTAGCGTAAGATCCTTTAAGCGGGTCAAAGTCAGAGGAAGATGAAGCTATTGATTGGGTGGGTTTTGGTAATGTTTGGGTATGGTTGGTTCGTACGGGTGGTGGTTTAGACAAGGGGTTTTGATAATTAGATTTAACTAAATGTGGCTTCTTCGGCGCAGAAGTTATGTTTAGCTGGTTAGATGATGAGGCCACAGATGATGTGGTAGTAGGAAACAACCACGGAGAAAGAGGAGTGACAGCAAACAAATCCTTTGATGATGGAGTTTGTTTAGGGTTGATAGGTGGATAGGATATGGATGTAGAAGGTGTAGGTCGTTTTAAAGAAAACACAGGAGGTACGATGTATTGAGGCAAGGTGGAGGGGTGAGGTCCCAATATAGAAGGTAGGTGTGATGGTGAGGGTTTTAGTTGTGACAGAGGTATAGATTAGACTTGAGGAGATTGGGTCTGTCTCCTAGGTGGATGGACGGCTTTATTTTTGGATAAATCTAACCGTTTAGCAGGTGTGTTAGGCTAGGCATTGGTGAAGTCCAAAGTGTAGGGGGAGGTTTGGTTAGGTTAATAGAGGTGGATGAGGTATTCGGTAGAGATGAGGGGGGTGAAGGTGAGGACATAGGCATTTTGAGTTTTTGTAAACACCATGGGTATATGGTAGAGGTGTCCGGATTGGTCATCTCGCATCCGAGTGGAGCATGGTGTACTCAAACGTTCCCATAAGACTCGTCTATCTTCGAGGGATGACAATATTCACGTGTGAATAGGAACTTTTGTATGGAAGAAAGGTGGGTTGTAATTCCGGTCCACTGTGGGTGTGATACAAGGGGTAAATGAGGCACTGTATCAATGGGCGTTAAGAGGTCAACCGGTTGCTAAAAATATTTAGGTGATGAAGAACTAATAGGTAGGAGGGCATGTCTGAGAGGATCCATCATGATTAAAGAATTTGGTGATGTCGGTTAAAGGGGTTTCTCATCTAAGGATGACGAAAAAAGTGGCGAGCCTTCCTCTTGTACAGCAAGAGTGGTAGAAGGAGATGTTTGGGAAATAGATAAGTTAGATAACATCCGCTCACAGTATTGCAAAGATGTGGTGTAAGAAGGCTCATCTGTGAGAAGGGAACTCTGGATGGTAAATTCCTTTATGGGTAAAGGAATGGCAAGGTTGTCATCTTGTCTTGATGGTGGTGAAGCGGGTGAGGATTCCTGTGTTGGTGAAGAGGCTTGATTTAGAATTTTCTCAATAGAGGCTTTTGGTTGGGAATCAAAAACTACATGGATTTCATGAACACTCTCCTCGGCTAAGATATCTTGGTTTATGTTACTGTTAGAAGAGTGGTTTGGGAATGGTTTATTTAAGATTTTCAAATTTCGGTTAGCAGGGGCATTAGGATTATCGAGGGTTATATCCCCTGCATCAACCATTTCCTGCACTATGTTTTTCAACATCTTACAATTTTCGTGACTGTGTCCCTGTTGATGGCGAATTGCAGCACCCCTGAATGTATGCAACACAATGGGTTGAGACTCTCAGTACGATTGCATAACATGGAGCTTTTCCCAAGTGTGGGACATTGTAAAAATGGAAAAGCTCTTCGGATGAAGGCCGGTTCCTATTCCTCTATTCAGATGCACACGAAAAAATGCAGAGGGTTTACTCAAAACCTAAACTAACTTGCCAAGGAGACAGGGTAAGAAGATGCATAAAATAAACCTAAGCTAACAGAGGTGATGCACCGAGGAATGAAGAACATCTGTCTTGCCAATAAACACAGACCATTAAAATGCAATGCAAGATCATGCATAGATAGCTAGATTCATAGTGAAAGATTAGGAGGATGTAAATGAACATAGAGAGGGCTGAGAATCATCCACAAACATGCATTAATTTGCTCCAAATATTGATATAACACACTACAAAATGCCAAGAGGCAAAGTTGCATTACAATTTTAAATGGGAGGTTTGAACTCCACAAATTCACCTGCCAAAGAGAAGAAGGGAGGGGAAAAACAAAAATGTCCAACCTTTAGAAAGAAGCCCCTCCTTACAATTTATAGGAGGAAAAGAGAGGTATAAGAGAGGAATTTGAAATCTACCCCAACCACCTCTAGAATGCACTTAACTCATCTCATAATGATGGTAGGTGAGAACCCCAGCGAACCCAAAAGTGGTAAACTGTATTTTGCATTTTTAAGCATTTTTAAGCTTTCCAAAAAGTCCAACCTTGCATGAATCTGAGCTCCCAGTCAAAAGTTATGGCCATCTGAATATCTGCGCCAGGGTCTGCTTTCTGTCAGCGCTCAAAATGTTGTGCCTCCTGAAGGTGCGCCTTGGCGCATTCATGTGTGTGTCAATAGCCCTTTACATGTGCCTTGGCACATCTATCTTCATGTTGACATCCATTTTCATGTGCCCTTTACCTGTGCCTTGGCACATCTATCTTCATGTCGACATCCATTTTCATGCGCCCTTTACCTGCGCCTTGGTGCATCTATCTTCATGTCGACATCCATTTTCATGCACCCTTTACCTGTGCCTTGGCGCGTCTATCTTCATGTCGACATCCATTTTCATGTGCCCTTTACTTGCGCCTTGGCGCATCTATCTTCATGTCAACATCCATTTTCATGCGCCCTTTACCTGCGCCTTGGCGCATCTATCTTCATGTTGACATCCATTTTCATGTGCCCTTTACCTGCACCTTGGCGCATCTATCTTCATGTCAACATCCATTTTCATGCACCCTGGAGCAATAAACATCGGGCTTTGAGCTTCTTTGATTTCCACCTTCATTTGTTTGTCTATATCTACTGGGGGGAAGATATATACAATAGTCCCTTCACGCAGTGGAAGTTACAGAAGTCATTTTCTTTGTACCAAGAAGGTATAGCGTGGGTGGAATCAAACCCGGAGTGAGGTTTAATAGGAGGCAAGGTGATAGCTCCTGCTTTGAGTAATTTTTCCAATATGACACCATAAGTTTCTCCCAAGGAGTGTAATTGATGGGCTCGACTTTATACTTATAGGTGGTTTTGGCGGGGTATTAGATGGTGCTTGGGATTTGACCATCACCGCGTGGACAGCTCCTTTTTATTTGAAGCGATCGATGTGTGAGAATTGGTGGTGTTGGGTTTTTTGGTGGAGTCTTGGGTTTGTAAATTAGGGTTTTTGTTGCGCAACCACAATTTCTCTTCCTCTAAGGCTCGAATTTCTAGTTTCTGAGCCATAGTAAAGGCCTCATCAAAGGTGCGAGAAAGTTTGAATTTGGAGGGTAGGAGAAATGTGCTTAGCACAGGCCCACGTAAAGAGTTCGATGAGTTCGGCCTGAGGCAAGGCATAAGTAAGTTGGTTGATGAGACCCCGCCATTGTCCAATGAAATCTGCGATAGATTCGTCTTCAAATTGTCGGATGGCATAGAGGTCGGTGATAGATACTTTCTTAGCAATATTAATGGAGAAATGATCCAAGAAAGATTGGGCTAATTGGTTAAAAGAGAAGATTGAGTGCTGGGTTAAAGCACTGTACCACTCCAAGGCGGGTCCTGATAAGGACATGGGAAAGGTGCAGAGTAGTAAAGCATCGTCATGAGCAATCAGATAGCAGGCATGTCTAAATGATCGCAAGTGTTGTTGAGGATCCTCCTTACTATTAAAACAAGTGAATTTTGGTAATTCCCATTGAGGAGGATATGAATAAAGGGGGACAGAAGGATGAATAGGCTCTTAACAAACTTGCTCATATGTCAGGGTGCTACAGCTTCCTAAAACAGAAGCCTCCAGATTTTGCATCTTGTCCATCATGTGTTTGATGAAATCACTGGTTGGATGAGAAGATGGTGTGGTTGTTGTAAAAGGTGGAGGATTGGGCCAAGGGCCACCGAGATAGGAGTGGGGCTAAATGTTGATAAGGTATTGAGGACGAATATGTTGAGGTGACCGAATAGGGATGTCCTATATAAGGTGTTGAAGCCACCGGATAAGTGTGTGGAAATGAAAAGGTGGGTGGAGCTTGAGAAGGAAAGCTCGTGTGGATAGATGGCAGAGAGCAAGTTGTGAAAGGAGCAGTCTGCGAGAGAGATGAGGTAGGAGCAGTTGGCAGTAATGATACGTGGGGCCCCAGATCAACAAAAGGAAAGCCAATCTGTGCCGTAAGAACCTCTGAAACCACTAAGTTGGGAGACAAGGCTAAGGATGAAGAAGGAAAGGTGGAGTTATCAGGTGGGGAAGGAGCTAAGTGAGTGGCTATACTAATAGGCATGCCAACAAGGAGTTGACCGTCGGGTGTACGGTCAAGGGCATGAGACAAATAGTACTGTACAGTGCTAGGATTGGTGTCCAAAAATTTCACAAATTCCTTATCTCCTACAGGGATTTTGGGAACCTCACTGGTGTCCGTAGGATTCCCTATAGAATGTGAAGGGGGTGATTCAGGCAAAGGCATGGAATAGGCATGTGAAACCATGGTTGCGGCTTGTTTCTAAGTGATAACAACCATGGACAAGAGTACACAGTAGGGATGTAATCTATCAGGAACAGAAGCAGCAACAAAATGTTGGAATTGGTAGGTTGCTGGTTTTGGGAACTATGAAAGAAAGTAACCGATATCGGTCAGGTAACCGATGTCGGTCAGACTGTAGCCGGCGTCGGTAAGTTAACCGATGTCGGTATAATAGGACCGGTGTAAGAAGCTGTAAGAAGTTGCTGATTTGGGGTTAACAATGCTTAGAATACCTACCAAATTGTTCTGAAGTGATCACTGAAATAGTGTAGGACAGAGAAACAAAACTAAAAATAAGCAAGATGCACAAGCAAATCAAGAGACTAACCCTAGGATTAGTTTTAATTATTGTGGGCTTATGCCTTAAACGCAAGATGATGTCAATCCTAAATAGAAGACTTAGGGGAAATGTCAAGTTTGTTTTGGCTTATAAGGTTATCTCAATTGGGCGGAGGAATACCATGGAAAAGGGGGATGTTTGAGCTGTTGTGTTAATTTATGACGTGATTTGGTATGTGTTGTGAATTGAAAGTAAGATTAATTTCTTGTCAATACCGTGGATATCACCCCCACGTGTATGACCTGTTACTTAATCTATGTTCACTAGAATTGAAAACAGCAAGCAAGAATGTGATGCACGTGTTTTAAACCCAAATCGAAAATTATATTCGATGAAGCAAGGAGATGATTTTCACTAATGCAAAGATGTGAAAGAAAGACAAATTATTTTACCAAAATGACAAAATATTTTGTGAATATTTAGCGAAAAAAGCTGTAAGTATGCTCCCTATATGAAAGCAAGCAAGAAAGAAAGAAACCCAAAATGGGTCCCACCGGGTGTGCCAAAATGTTTCACACAGAAGGATGTTTCCGTTCTTGGAATAGAGTTGCTTCTATCCTTTCATTCTCTTGAGAAATAGATAAGAGTTAGGGCTAAGAGGAATACCTGTTGAATGTTTGGAGGGTGTGCGCGTACCTTAGAGAGAGATCAGATCGATTGTGAAGAACTCCTTTTTGTCTGGGAAGGACTACCTGCAAGTAAGAATACAAGACCACCAGATTCTAATTCGAAAATAAATGAGGGAACTGCCTTAGGCCCGGGAAATATTGGACTTCCTTTCGAAGGTGGTCAGTTCCCCTACTAATATGAATTAACACAAATTCTAACAAAGAAGTTATTGCAAGATTACAATTTAATTACCCTGTTAAAACAATAGAGAAAAGGCTGGTCGTTTTGAATCACAGTGACCAATGCCGGTCACTATCACCGGTACTGGTTCCTAATAACCGATATCGGTAGGGGTAGTGATTTAGGGGCTTTTAGTGAAGGTTGGCTATAAGGTGGCTATGGTGTTTATTAGGTTGGTAAATGATTGGGGATAGGTAATGGGGTGATGGAGAAGACTCAGACAGTATGGGGGCTGTTCTTGGGGGCAATGTAAGGGTAGAGGAGTACGAGTTAGATGTAGGGTGTTATCAGTCTTGGATCCGGGAGTAGACTTATAATTACTGTGATTCAGAAGTCCAAGAAATGTTATTAAAAGAACGTACAAGATAGTACTTACTAGTTCCTGATGAAGACACAGGTCCAAAGACTGTGATAATGAAGGCAGGGCTCAGGTAGGATGATCAGACAATCAAAGATGAGCTATCTTCTCTCCCAATGCTTGGATGAGTATCACTGGGCTCTGGTTACTCAGTTGCAGTCTTGGGCTTGATGTCCTTCTCTGCAAACTCCTTTCTTTCCTTCACTTGTCTCTGCTCGGCCAAGTGAATTCCTGATCTTTTCAATGAATTCCAGATCCTTTGTTTTTGGTTGGGGGAGGTCATTTACAGAGAACCGATGGCGGTTACGTAATCGACAGTGGTCGAGTAAGAACTGATGTCGGTTAAGTCAAAGCGGGCTATTTTTAGTAAAATAGCCAGCCTTCCCTCTTTTTCTTCTGAGGGATTAGTTGTGGGCTTGGTCAAGTCATTATTAGGTTGGTTTTGGTGCGGGTGAGGAGTAATTAGTCATGGGTGTGGATGTAGACCAAGTTATAGGTCTTAATTAGGTTAGTTTAGGATTAGGGCTAGATCATGATGAGGTGGCGAAATGAGGTGGTAGGTTTGGAGATGTGGATTTATTAATTATAAGGTAATTAATAAATAATTGTGTAAGGTTTAGGTGATGAGGTTAGGTTGCGAAATGAGATGCGGGGCACGGGGTTGTAAGACACAAATTTGTGTGTACAAAGCAGTGAGTAGTCCACTCATCAATGATACTGAAGTGGGTTTCTTGGTGGGAAATTGAGGAGATCTTCCTCCTAATGGATCAATATTATTAGATCCTTCCTTTAAAAGGGGAAGATCCTGCTTCAAAACTACCAAATCTTTGAACTCATTTAATACCTTTGTATTTTGTATGGAAAAATCCATACCTTTTCCTTGCAACCAAGTCAAGGTCTGTCTCATCACATTGGATATTATTTCATATGAATTATCTGATTCTTCCTCATCCCATAGCATGGGAGAATTTTTTTGTGCCTCAATATTACAGTCAATATAATATTGACTTAGTATCTATTGATCATGTTCTACTCCTTGAGTTACTACAACAATCTTTAAGTCAATAATCTATTTAAGATTAATCCTTGAGAAATCTCTAAGTCTTACCTCTTCATCATCTTTACAATTCATCTAGTAATCTTCAAAATGAGGTTCATGTTCATATGAACTCCCCAAAGCTTAGTTAACAACCCATATGATGTCATATTGGGACCTTGATTCAAATTTTTCCATTTTAAATCTTTCCATCTCTTCTTCTAGTAATCTAGATTTTGCAATGGAGAGACAAGAATACCTCCCAATCCTGATAGAAAAATTAATATTGGTCTTATGCTTTCCTTCAATTAATTTGTGCACTGGTGCTAATTACCTTAAAAGCTCACATAGGGCCCACTTGTCATCTACATATCTAGGAAATTTACATGGCTTCCCATTAAATCCACTAGCTCTAATATAAGTGAAAAATTGTGTTGAGTAAAGAAGCAACCATAATATAGTATTGTATTCCTAGCCTCTTCAAATATTTTTGTCTTTGCTCCCATGTAGGTTTGAAAAGAGATATTATAGGTACAAAAATACATCATTTACTTGTCTCACATTTCCTTTCCAGATTATTTATACATAGTTGGGGGTAGACATCATATAATTTTCTATCTTTGAAGCATGCCTTTTGTGGGAGGCTAGCAAAAATATTATGACCTACAATATTGTAGATTAAGTATGACATCATATAGAAATCAAGATTAACATTAGAATCCATGTTGATTTTTGTAGCTAATTCAAAAATCTATGTGTGGATTGATGTAGCTATGATTGTTTCCTAGCAAATACTTCCTTTATCCTCCAAGATAACCCATATATATGGACATATCCATTATTTCAATTCGTAAGCCTCATCCATGCCATTCATTCTACTCAATAACACAATTATGTCTTCCACTTCTTCCACAAATTTTGATCTGACCAATTTCTTAAGAATTCTTGTGGTATCCTTTCTATCTATCAACAACCATTTAGTATTCATGATTATGGCATAGTCTTTCTTTTTGGCCTCATAATATTTAAGGGATGATTCTATGTTTATGGTTATTGGTCTCACAATTTTTGGTATCCCTAACATTAATCTAAATTATTTGGGTGTTAGGGTCAACACTCCTTCACCACTTCCATCCAAGACTTCCCTTTTTTTCGGATCATATTTTTCAACACAAATTCTTACTAGCTCAGGACAATGGAGAGAGGGAGGAAATCATGTAACATCCTCATTTTACACATTAGAACAAGTCAATTTTTTTTTTTTTTGATAAATGCTTCCTGGTTCTAAATACATAATTTAGAACTCACACATCAAATAACCATTCATATAACAGATAACCATATGCAGCTGTAATGACTCGGAGTACCTCCGATCTATTCATTCCATGACTTGGTAATCTACCGATCTATTCATGAGTAATAAGAGTTGGAATTTTTATTTAACACATCACTCTTTCGGTTCTCTTCCCTATTATGGGATTCAGAATGCTCTATCCAAGGAACCTAACTGAATAACTATTACCATTATTCATCGACATCTCATCCCTTAGACCAGGTGACTCAGGACAACGCAATCAACAGCTTGCGATACTTTGGCCAAAGATTTGAAACATACTACTTATGTCTCGTATTCCTTAACGGCATACTCGTCAATCTGGAATACATCCTTCACCCCATTCTTATGTTATGTAGAATGTCTTATACCGACTTCTGTCAGTCCCTCCTATCCCAAGGTTAATCACTCGGGAACGGATTAGTAAGGTGACAACGTTATATGGATGCACTCGAGGACTAGGGATAAGATGACATACTGGGTCAACCCTAGTTAAACCAGTGTGTCAAGATACCCCGAGTCTCCTAGGCAGCCTTATAATGTAACCACATTCCTAATCGGCCCCAGAGTAACTTGTTCGAGTTAAAGGTGTAAATCTTCACGATCAATGCAAAGGGTGTCGTCATAAGTCACCTGCATTGTTGTATCTTCGAGAAGATCCTAATCTTCTCGAAGGTACAGCCCTGCAGTTGACTTGTGCCATCAACCTTTAAATCCGCCTCGAAAGGATCTACTTGCTATTAAGCGTTATGAACATTGAGTTAAATTATATTAAAAGACGTTCCCCTAAGGTTAGTCTTTCCCGATCCCTGGATTCCTCATCTTAGAATGACCTTTCTCAATAAAGCTCACAACATAGAGAAGTTATTAAGACCAAGGTCTCATCAAGGAGTTCATAGAATATACATAATTCTAAATCAACGAAATTGGACAATATCTCATAAACTTCACATGAGATTGCCAACAGAACCCCTTTAGGTTTATTTCAGTTCTCATTACTGAATTTATATCATACTTACTAGTATCAAGATATAACGATTAAGAATCCAATTAAATGTTGTCCTGGCATAATCAAGACTAGGGATTAATAATTTAATTCAGCTTGTTTAGCGTTTTGCTTAGGTTTATTTTATCCCTATCTTTCAAAAAGACAGTGATCTAAATTTCAAATTTTAGCTTCAGATAACACATACTAGAACTGCTAAACAATCATAAGAATTCAGTCTCATATTCTTGCAAACTTACATTGACAATCACAAAAGTCTCCAAATATACAATGATAACAATGCCCCTCCGGTATATAAACCAAAGAAAGTCAAACTATCAAAATAAGAATACAAAGCATATAAGTAGCAAATACTTATTTCCATTCCTTTCTTTAACTATACAAATACATTTTATGCATTCACATACTTCATACATTACTCAACGGCAAAAGGAACATCTTTCCACATATAGTACATTTAGAAAATCAAGCTGTAATTCTACATTAAATCAAATCTAAACAATCTGATCATCCTATCAGATCTTTGTGCCTTTACCACTTACGGCATCCATTTGCAAAAATTGTCAACATGGGTCAGTTCGATGAACTGAGCATGATAAGCACTAACTCTTACAACAATTGCAATCCATCAATTGTTTTCATTAAACACCCTGTTTAAATGAGATCATATTACTAAACAAGTAAACATATTTCGGACTACGCTTTTGTAAAACAACATGACTATAAACGCATAGCTCAAATTATAGTCACTAAATAGTCTCAGATACTTTTCAATTACTTCATCAAAACGTTAGTGACCAAGAAGACAAATGCATCAACCCAACTACCCATCTGAATCCCAAGGACAACAACATCAGATGGATTATATATATTCAACACAATAAATAAATAACCTTTCATGATTCCATCAGCATGATAGAACAATTCCAAAAGTTAGATAAACAATTATATCAACATATACTTAATAACAGAAGAGAAATAAACGAATTATACATATTTCCTTCAGAACTAGCTCATGACTGTACCATCTTTCCAAGAGCAAGGCATTCACCTTAAACACATGCAAATAAATCAGACGAGACCATCAAAAGCACTACAGATTTGTAAAGATCAAATATAACAAACTACTGTAGTTATCCAGCAGTACAGTAGCTCTCACGCTAAACAGTGATGACCCTCTACCAGACAAACTCCACAAGACCTTCCACAAGACCCTCCACATGAAGTGGCAAACAAGAAGGGATTCACCACATTGCCTGTCGAGGTGCAGTCGATGGCTTTTAGTTCAGTCTAGCTCAAGGCAGGATAGTCATGCAACAGAAGACGTAACACGCCAACAATCCCATACATCAACCTACAGCCCATTCTAGTCCTTACTAAACACCGTAAGGCTTTTAGATCCAAAGTTGAAATCAAAAGATCTTCTCTTTTATCGCAGTTAACAAGAGACTCAATAATCATTAAAGCAATGACGTTTCCCTATGACTATGCGAGAGAGATTTTTAAACGAAATCCCCGCAACATGCATACCATATCTAACTAGAATTTAATCGTAAAGGAAACATAGCATATCGTAGTCACTCGGAGGCATCCAAGGTTGAAAGTATGGTATCCACGACCCACTAAATAAAAATCCAAATTACATGATGTCAAGCTATTTAAAGAAGTCCAACAAAGCCAAAAACATTACATGTTCATAATCAGGCTTATACAGAAGCAGTGACACTGATTACTTATCAAAGATTTAAAACTAAATCCGTATAACAGTATTCACGATAAAGCTTCTACAGAAAATGATATACAAGATAAATACAAGTTAAAGATTCCGACCATGCCAACAATGGTCGAAATTCACAATCAGGTATAAGCAAATCTAAATACTGATTTCAAAACAAGGAATCCGACTGAACCCTTATAACAATATTCGCTCCAAGCTTATATAGAGTGGAAACATAATAAGTACCCAACTGAGTCTGAACCACAAATTCCTTGTAAAACGAAGGTATTCGTTATATAAAATAATGAAGTCGCATTACTGTTACTCCTTCAAGACTCAGACAAATCAAATTACCAAAATTCAAATATATATAGCTTCCACAGTGGTCCCAAAATATACGAATCATTCAATGGACTCTACAGAGTCGTTTCAAATACAATAAATACATATATCCATATTGCATACTATCAACAATGGGTTGAATCCCATAACCACAACGCAAAGGAAAAACAACTTCAACCGGATCGCAATGAGATACAGTTACACAGCAAGTTATTTATTCACAAATAACTTTAAATGACAAAATGAAACCCAACAAGAATCAATAACCACCACCAATAATAACCACGACAGAGCTTACAAAAAGTTCAATAAAACCGAACAATCAAAAAATGTCCATCAAGATCCCCTCCGACAAGTATCAACAACAAGCACCACAAAGAGCTCTGCACCCATCACGAGAACAATTCATGGGTTCTCACAGAGCATGCCTAGCATACATTCTTGCATATATTACATAAATTAAAGCCGGAATATAAAACACAAAGAAATATAGCAATAGTTCGAAAAACAATAAACACCCATCAAGGGTTAAATTGAAAACCGAACCAAAGCATGAAGGTACAAGTGCCAAAAATCACACAAGACTACCATAGAAACCAACCAATTCCAAAATCATCTAAACAGAGTTGTTCTAATGAAATCATTTGAAAGAGAGCAAGATTTTTAAAGGTTAGGGCCTAACATGCCGGATATTTGCTCAAAATTTGAAAGAGACCACGAAAGAGCTCAAACCTTCTCCTTCTTTTCCAAGTTAGAGCCACCAACAAAAATTTTCTATTTTCATGACTTATAAATTTTCCTTGCCAGAGGAAAAGCTAGTTACGCTCATACTTGCCATGCAACACCAAGAAGATGGTGTAATAACCAAGTGAATGCATGTAAGGAAAACCAGAGCGCATGCAAAACTAAACAAACCATTAACTTTCCATTTTGCATGCTTCCCCATGAAATCCGAGCTCGAAAACCAAGTCCATAAATGGAATTTACTCCCATTTTCCCGCTCAATCTCCACTGCCACCGACCGCCATAGTTGGCGATAGACAAAAGCACATTAAAGACCATTTCCAACTTTGGCGACCTGCCACATCGGCTCATGTTAGCCATTTTAAAACCTCCACCAAATTACCTATCCCTCATGCTTATCCACACATTTAATAACATAGAAACTGCCGCCCATGGTTCGCACCCCTCCATAGGTCCCCTTAATCCTTTCTCAATAGTTAGGTTAGTAACTTAGGTTAGGATTTAGGATAACACCTAGGCTAACCTCTTAGAACATAGATACTAACTTAGAGCATTAGCTCTTAGCCTAGGTCTAGGTTAGATTAACACTAATCTAACCCCTAGGTTAAGTTTAGTTTTAGGTTACTAACATTAATAATTCTAGTTAGGTCTAACATTTCATATGCTCAGAAAAAGAACCTACAACATACATTCTCGAACAGGGTTCACTCCTGTACTGCCATTAGGCTACAGAATTATATGTAACAGAATTATTACCTGGTCCGCGATCAAGACCTTCCAGATATATTCGATATCGGGAACCAATCCATTTAAACGATCAACCTGAGTTATACTCCGGACTAGCTTATTAATGCATCCGCACTGCAACCGCTTAAGGTCCGTAATTTTAATTCATCACGAATAAACTTAAAGCACCACTTGGATCAATTCCACTGATCCAAGGCTAGGTCTTATAGATGGATAACTCCATAATTCATTCCGAGATCAGATTAAACTCAGGTGTAAAATGAAAGAAATAAAAGAGTCCAATCATATTCGACTACCAAAGATCTCGCAATCTGCAAAGAGATACAGGACATATCAAGCATGACTTCTCAATCAAAGGAACACATCCTTTTTACAAAGAAATCACATATCAACACTTGTATGCTCAGGAGGAAGTAACAACAGTTCAGGGTGTTACATGCTTCCCTCCTAAAAAGATTCATCGTCCCGATGATTACATATTCAATTAACCTTCAGGTCAACCAATTTATTAGTTCACAAATCAATGCGACTATTTTCCAACTTGAATAGTTCCAGAAATCAATGTCACAACACATTTTATTCAACCTGAATAATGTTTGCCTTCATCTGGCTTTCATAAATACTTAAAAAAAATAAGTTCATAAAAGAATGTTTTGTCAACAGATTTCATTCTGTTGAAAAAGAGAAGGAAAAGCAATTTTCATCTCTTCCAGATTTTCCCAAGTTGCACTTTCTTTGTTAAACTGGTCCCACTGGACCTTACATTGCTGTATTTCATGATTTCTTAAATGCAATTGGTGAGTTTCCAGCACTCGTGTGGGTTTAACCACGATTATTCCTGGGTCTTGGACCTACAAGGAATTCCAATTTAAAACATGTGATAGATCTGAAACGTATTTCTTAAGCAAAGAAATATGGAAAACATCATGCATGCGAGATAAAGTAGGTGGTAATGCTAAACGATAAGCTACAGGATTGATTATTTCGACAATTTCGAAAGGTCCCACGAATCGAGGTGACAACTTGGTAGCCTTGCCAAAAGTTATAGAACTCTTTCTGGGTTTAACACGAAGAAAAACCTTCTCACCAAGCTCAAACCTTCTATCAACCCACTTAAGGTCAGCATAGCTCTTCTGCCTATCTGCTGCCTCCTTTAATCGTTCACGAATCAGCTTAACTTGCTGTTCCATTTCTGTGAGAATCTCTGGTCCAATTACCACTCTATCCTCAACACTATCCCAGCTAACAGGAGTTCTGCACTTTCTTCCATAAAGTGCTTCAAATGGTGCCATTTTGAGAGATGAATGATAAGTGTTGTTGTATGCGAACTCAACTAATGGAAGATACTCTTCCCATTTATACTGTTGATCCATGCAATACATTCGCAACATGTCCTCCAACACTTGATTTACCCTCTCGCTTTTTCCATCCGTTTCGGATGATAGGCGTAATCGAAGTTTAGTTTCGTTCCGAGAGCTGTATTAAGCGTTTGCCAAAACCTTGACGTCATTCTTGGATCCCTGTCAGATATAATCAATTCTGGTACTCCATGCAATCTGAAAATTTCGTGTACGAATCTTTTGGCCAGCACTGGTGAATCATCCTTTAGATTTCCAGCGATGAAATGAGCTACCTTAGTCAGTTTATCTACAACTACCAGGATAACATCATGTTTATTCTTGGACATGGGTAATCCTTGTACAAAATCCATGGTTATTACTTGCCATTTGTACTGCGGTATGCTATGAGGATATAATAGTCCAGCAGGGTGCATATGTTCTGCCTTAACCCACTGACACTCCAAACAATGGGTCACAAAATTTATGACATCCTTTTTCATACCTTTCCAAAAGTATTGTTGTTTCAGATCAGCAAGCATCTTTGTGATACCCGGGTGTCCAGAGAAAGGTGAATTATGAAATTCAACTAACAAATTGTTTCTCAAGTCGTTCAATATAGGTACATATACCCTATTTTCATAATGCAAGATTCCTTCATTATCAATATGAAAACCTTTATACCTTTCATCATTAGGTTCTACAGCGAGCACTGCTTTTACTTGCTGAAAGTAATTATCAGATTCTGAGGCACTCTTCACCTCATCCTTAAACTGAGTTCTTAATGTTATAAGAGCAGAAATGTGCCTCCTATGACTTAGAGCATCAGCTACTCTATTCTCCTTCCCTTTGATATAGCTAATATCAAAATCATATTGTGATAAAAATTCTAACCACCTTCTCTGTCTGGCATTAAGATTAGGCTGAGTGAAAATATATTTCAGCCCTAAGTGATCAGTTTTCAACTCAAAAGGTTTCCCAAGTAAGTAGTGTCTCCAGACTTGAAGTGCATGAACAATGGCAGCAAGTTCCAAATCATGAGGGGCATAATTCAGCTCATGTAACTTGAGTTTTCTACTTTCATATGCAATGACTTGATCATTTTGTAGCAAAACACCTCCAAGGCCTTCCCCAGAAGCATCCGTTACAACAGTAAAACTCCCATTAGGGTCTGGTATAGCTAATATAGGTGCAGAAGTCAACTGGTCTTTCAGACTTTTGAAAGCCACTTCGCACTTGTCGTTCCATATGAATTTCTTATCCTTCTTTTGCAATGAAGTTATTGGTGCAGCTACCTTAGAAAAATCCTTTACAAATTTTCTATAGTAACCAGCAAGACCCATGAAGCTTCTTACTTCATGCACATTCTTTGGTGCAGGCCACTCAGTTATTGCCACTATTTTTGAAGGATCTACAGCAATTCCTTCTTTACTTATGACATGACCCAAATAGTGAACTTCTGAATCAAAGAAAGAACATTTGGATAACTTACCATACAACTTTCTTTTTCTCAAAATTCCCAAAACTATCTTCAAATGCTCATTGTGCTCCTCAACGCTTTTAGAATAAATGAGAATATCGTCCAAGAATACAAGTACAAACTTGTCCAGATATTCTTGAAAAATATTGTTCATTAAGTTCATAAAGGCTGTGGGTGCATTGGTTAATCCAAAGGGTAGAACCATGAATTCATAATGTCCGTACCTTGTTCGGAAAGTTGTTTTATGAATATCTTCTTCTCTAATCCTTAACTGATGATAGCCAGATCGAAGATCTATCTTAGAATAAACCGCTGCTCCACGCATCTGATCAAATAGATCGTCGATCCTAGGAAGTGGATATCTGTTCTTGATTGTTGCTTTGTTCAACATCCGATAATCAATACACAGCCTAAGTGTTCCATCCTTCTTTTTCACAAATATCACAGGCGCACCCCAAGGTGAAACACTTGGTCTAATCAAACCTTTAGTCAAAAGTTCTTGCAACTGTGCCTTAAGCTCGACTAACTCTGTAGTAGTCATCCTGTAAGGCGCTTTGGAAATAGGTTCTGTTCCCAGTTTGATTTCGATGGTGAAGTCAAATTCTCTCTTGGGTGGTAACCCTGGTAATTCTTCAGGAAAAACATCCCTGAAACTTTGTAACAGAGGAAATTGCTTCATGTTATCACCATCTTCTTCTGAAAATTCAGATATCTTTACTGCATAAAGGGTACATCCTTTATTCTTAGCCTTTTTAAGCTGCATAGCTGACAGTTTTCTAACTGAAATTTCCCTGTTTCACACCTTGAATCTCTCATTGTCTCCAGCTAATCATCTAAACATTTTATGTTCTTTTCATAGCAATCTACCTTTTCTTTATGGTCAGCTAACCAATTGACACCGATGACAATGTCATATGATCCCAAAGGTGTAACATAGAGGTCAACTTCCGTGGAGAAATTAGGTAAGTCAAGGACTACCCCAAAAAGACACATACTCACTGTATGAACAGAGTTATTACCATACTGTACAGTCCAAGATTTATCCATTTTTCCAGCTTTTCTTTTAAGTTTAGAAGCAAGTTTATTAGAAATAAAACATTCAGTAGCTCCTGTATCAAAAAGAATAGTGACAGGTATGCCAAATAACTTACCCGGAACTTCTATAGGTGTTACTTGCTTTTCAGCTTGCTTGTCTGCTACTGCAGCATGTATCTTATGCTACTGATTACGATCATCCTTCTTCAAAGGGCATTGATTTGCGTAGTGGTCTTTGCCACAATTGTAGCAGCCTCCTACAGGTCCCTTTTTAGGCTCAAAATTACCTCCAACCTTGTAATTGTCACGTTGTCCTCCATAGGGCTTCTGCCCATTGTTATAATTTTTAGCAAAATTATCCCTTACATTTCCAGCAGGCTTATTTACTGCTGCTTTCTTACTGTTATCTCCTAGAAACTTACTCTTGTTTCCAAACTTTTTCCATGGTCCTTTTTTGGGTGCAAGAGAGGTTGAAGAAGGATTTGCAGTCTTCTTCCGCACTTCCTCTTTATGAGCAGAAATAGCCTTTAATTTCTGTTCTTGCCTTATGGCCTTTTCAACAACTCCTTCCATAGTGGTTGGACTGTGAACATCGACCTCTCCCCCTATCACGGGATTTAATCCCATGATGAATTTCCATATTCTGAACTTCTCGTCAGTTTGATACTGCGGTACATACTTGAGGAGTTTTGTAAACCGCTCCTGTAATTCGCCATTACCGTTAGCTTCCTTGAGCTAAGTTCTGAAATTCTGTCATTTTCTGATCATAGAAAAGTTGTGGCAGCCATCGTTGCCTAAAATAGCCTTTAAATTGATCCCAAGTAATATTGGTCTCATCAATGTTTAGTTCAGCTTTATGGCTATCCCACCACGAAGATGCTTCGTGGGAAAGCTGATAGGCTCCCCAAATAGCTTTGGTTTCCTCTAAGAAGTTCCTTATTGCAAAGTACTTCTCCATTTCATTGATCCAGTTCTCAGCTCCATCTTCTAATGTGGTGCCATCATACTTAGGTGGACTTATCCTTTTTATATCATTAGTGAGTTTCTCACGCAATCTCGCCTTTTTGTTTTCTGGTTGGACAGGTGCATTCCCAGCATTAACATTAACACCCATATTGGGGTTGTCCTCAAGAGGTGGCTGATTATCATTACCAGCTTCTTCATCCTCCTCATTTCCCATCACCTGCTGTTCAAGTACAACTAAACGATCTCTTGTGTCCAACAGGGCAGCAAGGATCTCATCAAGTTTCTGGGTTGTTGCCACTCCTCCTTCAGGTGGAGAATTATTCGCAACATTCCCCCTTGTTCTAACCATTTTCTGTTACAAGAAAATTTAGGTTTTTATCAGATTATGGACACAATAGGCCCAAGAGCTGCAACCTTCAGCTCTGATACCAAGATGTAACATCCTCATTTTACACATTAGAACAAGTCAATTTTTTTTTGATAAATGCTTCCTAGTTCTAAATACATAATTTAGAACTCACACATCAAATAACCATTCATATAACAGATAACCATATGCAGCTGTAATGACTCGGAGTACCTCCGATCTATTCATTCCATGACTCGGTAATCTACCGATCTATTCATGAGTAATAAGAGTTGGCATTTTTATTTAACACATCACTCTTTCGGTTCTCTTCCCTATTCTGGGATTCAGAATGCTCTGTCCAAGGAACCTAACTGAATAACTATTACCATTATTCATCGGCATCTCATCCCTTAGACCAGGTGACTCAGGACAACGCAATCAAGCAGCTTGCGATACTTTGGCCAAAGATTTGAAACATACTGCTTATGTCTCGTATTCCTTAATAACATACTCGTCAATCTGGAATACGTCCTTCACCCCATTCTTATGTTATGTAGAATGTCTTATACCGACTTCACGTCAGGTCCCTCCTATCCCAAGGTTAATCACTCGGGATTGGATTAGTAAGTCACAACATTATATGGATGCACTGAGGACTAGGGATAAGATGACATACTGGGTCAACCCTAGTTAAACCAGTGTGTCAAGATACCCCGAGTCTCCTAGGCAGCCTTATAATGTAACCACATTCCTAATCAGCCCCAGAGTAACTTGTTCGAGTTAAAGGTGTAAATCTTCACGATCAATGCAAAGGGTGTCGTCATAAGTCACCTGCATTGTTGTATCTTCGAGAAGATCCTAATCTTCTCGAAGGTACAACCCTGCAGTTGACTTGTGCCGTCAACCTTTAAATCCGCCTCGAAAGGATCTACTTGCTATTAAGCATTACACACATTGAGTTAAATTATATTAAAAGACGTTCCCCTAAGGTTAGTCTTTCCCGATCCCTGGATTCCTCATCTTAGAATGACCTTTCTCAATAAAGCTCACAACATAGAGAAGTTATTAAGACCAAGGTATCATCAAGGAGTTCATAGAATATACATAATTCTAAATCAACGAAATTGGACAATATCTCATAAACTTCACATGAGATTGCCAATGTAACCCCTTTAGGTTTATTTCAGTTCTCATTACTGAATTTATATTGTACTTACTAGTATCAAGATATAACGATTAAGAATCCAATTAAATGTTGTCCTGGAATAATCAAGACTAGGGATTAATAATTTAATTCAGCTTGTTTAGCGTTCTGCTTAGGTTTATTTTATCCCTATCTTTCAAAAAGACAGTGATCTAAATTTCAAATTTTAGCTTCAGATAACACATACTAGAACTGCTAAACAATCATAAGAATTCAGTCTCATATTCTTGCAAACTTACATTGAAAATCACAAAAGTCTCCAAATATACAATGATAACAATGCCCCTCCGGTATATAAACCGAAGAAAGTCAAACTATCAAAATAAGAATACAACATATAAGTAGCAAATACTTATTTCCATTCCTTTCAGAACTATACAAATACATTTTATGCATTCAGCATACTTCATACATTACTCAACGGCAAAAGGAACATCTTTCCACATATAGTACATTTAGAAAATCAAGCTGTAATTCTACATTAAATCAAATCTAAACAATCTGATCATCCTATCGATCTGCATGCCTTTACCACTTACGGCATCCATTTGCAAAAATTGTCAACATGGGTCAGTTCGATGAACTGAGCATGATAAGCACTAACTCTTAAAATAATTGCAATCCATCAATTGTTTTCATTAAACACCCTATTTAAATGAGATCATATTAATAAACAAGTAAATATATTTCGGACTACGCTTTTGTAAAACAACATGACTATAAACGCATAGCTCAAATTATAGTCACTAAATAGTCTCGTATACTTTTCAATTACTTCATCAAAGCGTTAGTGACCAAGAAGACAAATGCATCAGCCCAACTACCATCGAATCCCAAGGACAAAGCAACATCGACGGATTTTATATATATTCAACACAATAAATAAATAACCTTTCATGATTCCATCAAGCATGATAGAACAATTTCAAAAGTTAGATAAACAATTATATCAACATATACTTAATAATGTAAGAGAAATAAACTAAATATACATATTTCCTTCGTAACTAGCTCATGACTGCAGTACTGCCATCTTTCCAAGAGCAAGGCATTCACCTTAAACACATGCAAATAAATCAGACGAGACCATCAAAAGCACTACAGATTTGTAAAGATCAAATATAACAAACTACTGTAGTTATCCAGTAGTACAATAGCTCTCACGCTAAATAGTGATGACCCTCTACCAGACAAACTCCACAAGACCTTCCACAAGACCCTCCACATGAAGTGGCAAACAAGAAGGGATTCACCACATTGCCTGTCGAGGTGCAGTCGATGGCTTTTAGTTCAGTCTAGCTCAAGGCAGGATAGTCATGCAACAGAAGACGTAACACGCCAACAATCCCATACATCAACCTACAGCCCATTCTAGTCCTTACTAAACACTGTAAGGCTTTTAGATCCAAAGTTGAAATCAAAAGATCTTCTCTTTTATCGCAGTTAACAAGAGACTCAATAATCATTAAAGCAATGACGTTTCCCTATGACTATGCAGAGAGATTTTTAAACGAAATCCCCGCAACATGCACAGCCATATCTAACTGGAATTTAATCAGAAAGGAAACATAGCATATCGTAGTCACTTCTGGACGCATCCAGGGTTGAAAGTATGGTATCCATGACCCACTAAATAAAAATCCAAATTACATGATGTCAAGCTATTTAAAGAAGTCCAACAAAGCCAAAAACATTACATGTTCATAATCAGGCTTATACAGAAGCAGTGACACTGATTACTTATCAAAGATTTAAAACTAAATTCGTATAACAGTATTCACGATAAAGCTTCTACAGAAAATGATATACAATATAAATACAAGTTAAAGATTCCGACCATGCCAACAATGGTCGAAATTCACAATCAGGTATAAGCAAATCTAAATACTGATTTCAAAACAAGAAATCCGACTGAACCCTTATAACAATATTCACTCCAAGCTTATATAGAGTGGAAACATAATAAGTACCCAACTGAGTCTGAACCACAAATTCCTTATAAAACGAAGGTATTCGTTACAAAATAACAGAAGTCGCATTACCTGTTACTCCTTCAAGACTCAGACAAATCAAATTACCAAAATTCAAATATATATAGCTTCCACAGTGGTCCCAAAATATACGAATCATTCAATGGACTCTACAGAGTCGTTTCAAATACAATAAATACATATATCCATATTGCATACTGTCAACGGGCTGAATCCCATAACCACAACGCAAAGGAAAAACAACTTCAACCTGGATCGCAATGAGATACAATTACACAACAAGTTATTTATTCACAAATAACTTTAAATGACAAAATGAAACCCAACAAGAATCAATAACCACCACCAATAATAACCACGACAGAGCTTACAAAAAGTTCAATAAAACTGAACAATCAAACAAATGTCCATCAGTATCCCCTCCGACAAGTATCAACAACAAGCACCACAGTAGCCTGTACCCATCACGAGAACAATTCATGGGTTCTCACAGAGCATGCCTAGCATACATTCTTGCATATATTACGTAAATTAAAGCCGGAATATAAAACACAAAGAAATATAGCAACAGTTCGAAATACAATAAACACCCATCAAGGGTTAAATTGAAAAACCAAACCAGCATGAAGGTACAGTGCCAAAAATCACACAAGACTACCATAGAAACCAACAAATTCCAAAAACCATCTGAACAGAGTTGTTCTAATGAAATCATTTGAAAGAGAGCAAGATTTTTAAAGGTTAGGGCCTAACATGCCTGGATATTTGCTCAAAATTCCAAAGCAGACCACTGAAAGAGCTCAAACCTTCTCCTTCTTTTCCAAGTTAGAGCCACCAACAAAAATTTTCTATTTTCATGACTTATAAATTTTCCTTGCCAGAGGAAAGAGCTAGTTACGCTCATACTTGCCATGCAACACCAAGAAGACTGGTGCGAATAACCAGTGAACAGACAGAAGGAAAACTGGAGCGCATGCAAAACTAAACAAACCATTAAATTTCCATTTTGCATGCTTCCCCATGAAATCCGAGCTCGAAGACCGAGTCCATAAATGGCATTTACTCCCATTTTCCCGCTCAATCTCCACTGCCACCGATCGCCATAATTGGCGATAGACAAAAGCACACCAAAGACCATTTCCAACTTTGGCGACCTGCCACATCGGCTCATGTTAGCCATTTTAAAACCTCCACCAAATTACCTGTCCCTCATGCTTATCCCCACATTTAACAACATAGAAACTGCCGCCCATGGTTCGCACCCCTCCATAGGTCCCCTTAATCCTTGCTTAATAGTTAGGTTAGTAACTTAGGTTAGGATTTAGGATAATACCTAGGCTAACCTCTTAGAACATAGATACTAACTTAGAGCATTAGTTCTTAGCCTAGGTCTAGGTTAGATTAACACTAATCTAACCCCTAGGTTAAGTTTAGTTTTAGGTTACTAACATTAATAATTCCGAGTTAGGTCTAACATTTCATATGCTCGAAAAAGAACCTACAACATACATTCTCAACAGGTTCACTCCGCATCGCCATTAGGCTGAGAATTATATGTAACATAATTATTACCTGGTCCGCGATCAAGACCTTCCAGATATATTTCGATATCGGGAACCAATCCATTTAACACGATCAACCTGAGTTATACTCCGGACTAGCTTACTTAATGCATCCAGACCTTGCAACCTGCTTAAGGTCTGTAATTTTAATTCATCATGAATAAACTTAAAGCACCACTTGGATCAATTCCACTGATCCAAGGCTAGGTCTTATAGATGGATAACTCCATAATTCATTCCGAGATCAGATTAAACTCAGGCGTAAAATGAAAGAAATAAAAGAGTCCAATCATATTCCGACTCAGTCAAAGATCTGCAATCTGCAAAGAGGATACAGTACATATCAAGCACGACTTCTCAATCAAAGGAACACATCCTTTTTACAAAGAAATCACATATCAACACTTGTATGCTCAGGAGGAAGTAACAACAGTTCAGGGTGTTACAAATCAGAGGCTAGGGAAATGTGGCCAGCATCAATGGATTCCATGAATTTAATTTTATTGGGATCAGGGAGCCTTCTTAGAATTTCATCCAAACCAACATTTAACAAATTTGTGTTTGTATTTTTTTCCAATTACTGGTAATACTGGAGGAAACTTGAAATCCCAAATCCATGGGCTTCATTCTATATGCCTTAATTTCCCCTCTTAATTCCTTGAAAATTATCAATCAAGAAATAAGAGCACGAATGCAATGCAAGACTTACCCATTCCTTGTGTAAAATTTGTGAAATTCTCCCCACTTGTTAGGTTGTGGAGCCTATGTTCATGTGAGAAAGTGTTGAAGAATGTACACTTAGAGTATTGTACACTTTCCACAGTTGTCTCACAAAGGTTTGGGGCCAGTCTGAGCCCCGAGCAGGGGTCTAGAGGTGGCAGCCCCCAGGAGCAATGGTTTGGGGGTGCAACCCCCAAGAAAAACATTTTGGCCTTAAAAAGTGCCCGATATACTAGGAAATGTGCTTTTCTCATATGGGCAAGATTTTGACCCATAGATTTATGGGACGGTTTTGGCCCATAGTTTTGATACCCATAGTTTTGTAAAATTGCTTATGTAGTTTGTCTATTTATATGGTTTTTTGCATATGGTAGGTAATATAAAACATTGTAGATGTGTTTTGAATTCGGGTGTGAATTTTGTAGAGTTTGTCGAAAAAAAATTCCAAATAGATCTGGGTATTGTATTGAGAGAGTGGTGGCTTGTAATAAAATCTAAGCAAGTGATTCTTGGTGGACGTAGCCCAAATTGGGTGAACCATGTTAAATACTATCTCTTTGTGTTGTGTTATTTTATTTTATAATTTTATTTGAGATCTGTAATATTTTCTACATATTAGTTTCTATTGTTGCGATTCTATGAGGGATTATTCCACATATTTTATCCCTTATATCCTAACAATTGGTATCAGATCCTGGTTTTGTTTTCTGAAGTGTTGAATCACAGGGAAATTTTTATCTTGAGTTGGTGCTATGACAAATGATGGAAGATCTAGGGTTGATAAATTCAACGAGAAGAATTTCATTCTTTAGAAGATGCAGATGGAAGATTACCTTTATCGAAGGATCTTTATATTTTGTTTTTCGAGAAGGTGAACAAACCCTCAAGCATGAGATGCGAGAATGGGATTTGTTGGATAGGAAGGCACTTGGGAAAATCCAGATGTGTTTTACATCTAAGGTATTATTTAATGTTTCAAGGAAAATACTAAAATGGAACCGATGGATGCATTAGGGAAGTTGTATGAAAAACCCTCTTCCTCTAATAATATATTTTTAATGAAAAAGTTTTATAATATGAAGATGTCTAAGAATGGTTCAGGAGTGAGATCATCTAAATGATTTCAATACGCTTTTAAATATGCTAGCTTTTATTACAATAGAATTTGATGAAGAATTTCGGGATTTATTAGTTCTGTGCTCTTTACCTAAGAGTTTGAATATCCTGGTAATGGCGGTAAGCAACTCAGTTCCAGCTAACTCAAAGTTGAAGTTTGAGGATGTTGTAGGGGTGATTCTAAGCGAGGAAATGTGAATAAAAATATCTGGTGAATCTTCTACTTCAAGGAATGATTTGACAATGGAAATTAGAGGGAGACAAAAGAATAGAGGAAGCCATGGAAAATCAAAGGATCGGGAAAGGTCAAAATCCAAAAGTAAGATAGTATGCTATCACTGTGGAAAGTCTAGGCATACAAAGGACTTTAGGGAGCTTCAGGATAAGAAGAAACAACAGGAAGAAAACAAGGAGGATATTGTAGAAACAGGTAATTTATGTCAGGATGCTTTGATTCTTTCTTTACACAATATTATTGAATCTAGCATTTTAGATTCGGGGGCTTCTTTCCATGCTACTCCACATAGGAATTATTTTTTTGATTACGTTCAAGGAGATTTCAGGAATGTTTTTCTTGGTGATGATGAGCCTTCCAACATAGTTGTAAAAGGTTCTATTCAGGTTAAGATGTATAAGGGAATACTTGGCTATTGAAGGACGTCGGACATGTGCCTAGACTAAGATGAAATTTGATATCGATGGGGTAGTTGGGAAGTGATGGTTGTACTGTGATATTTACAGCGGACTCTTGGAAGGTTACCTATGGTGTTCTTGTGGTGAAAAGAGGTAAGAAGGTTGGAACCTTGTATTTAACCACTTATAGAACTAATGTTTGTAATATTGTGGCTTGAGTAGTAGATACAACATTATGGCACTATAGGCTCGGTCATATGAGCCATAAGGGCATGGAGATCATAAATAAGGATTTACATGGGTGTACAAAAACATGTATGAATTTTTTGTGAGGAATGCATAAATGTGAAACCAAAGTGAGTAAGGTTTCTCAAGGTTGGACCTACAAAGAAAGAGAGTAAGTTAGAGCTGGTGCATACCGATGTATGGGGACCGGCTCTGTATCATCTCTTGGGGTTCAATTTATTATGTTCCTTTAATTGATGATGCAACAAGGAAATTTTGGGTTTATTGTATTAGAAACAAATATGATGTATTTTACACTTTTGTTAAATGGAAAGCCTTGGTAGAGAATGAAACAGGTCTTAAGCTAAAATGTCTCAGGTCAGATAATGGAGGAGAGTATTGAAGAAATGAATTTGATGATTATTGTTCTAAGAATGGAATCCACAGGAATAAGATGTTTCTAAGAACTCCTCAGTAGAATGAGGTGTTAGAAAGGATGAACAAAACAATAATGGAACATGCTAGGAGCATGAGGTTACATGCAGGACTACCTCTTTCTTTTTAGGTAGAAGCGGTGAGCACAGTTGTGTACTTGATAAAAAGAGGACCCTCAAGTGCCTTGGATGGAGGCATACCTAAGGAGGCTTGGTATGGTAGGAAATTTCATTATTGATTTCTTAGGGTCTTTAGATGTGAGGTGTTTGTCCATATAGACAAGGATGATAGGACCAATCTAGAGGCTAAATCAGAAAAATGTACTTTCATTCATTATGGTGGTGATGACTTTGGATATAAATATTGGAGTATTAAGTACAAGAAAATCATTATATCTAGGGATGTGGTCTTTAATGAGAAAGTAATGTATAAGCAGTAATTACACGAAAACAGGGAAGAATCCAAGAAAGAATATGCAAAGTGGTAGAGGATCTTTCGGATGGAAAAGTGACACATGAATCATTTCAAGAACCTCCTCAACATGAACCCTAAACACCTATATTAAAGAGGTATTTAGGGTAAGAATAGAACATGAATGTTTTTCTCCTTCTCTTTATTATTTATTACTCATTGATCATGGAGAGCTAGAGAGATTTGATGAATCAATGCGAGGTAGATGCCAAGAAGAAGTAGGAGCAAGCCATGGATGAGGAGCATCGAGGCTCTCATGGAGAACTAGACATAGGATTTAGTGAAGCTACCGGAAGGAAAAATAGAATTACAGAACAAGTGGGTGTTCAGAGTCAAAGAGGAAGGAGGCAAGAAAAGATACAAGGCCCGGTTGGTGGTCAAGGGGTTTACATAGAAAAAGGTATAGATTTTGATGATATTTTTTCTTTTGTAGTAAAAATGATCGCTATTAGAACTATTCTAGGAATAGTTGAAGCAGAAGACTTGCACTTAGAAAATCTTGATGTAAAGACTACATTTCTCCATGGTGATTTGGAGAAGGAAATATATATGCAACAACCAGAGGGCTATGATGTCAAAGGTAAAGAGGAGATGGTGTGCAAACTGAAGAAGAGCTTATATGGCTTGAAACAAGCTCCATGTCAATGGTATAATAAATTTGATAGCTTCATGATGGAGTAAGGTTATATTAGATGTCATTATGACCATTGCATGTATACAAAGAAATTTGAGGATGGCAGTTATATTATCCTTTTTCTGTATGTGGATGACATGTTGGTTGTAGGTAAAAACATGCAGGAAATAAAAGTACTCAAGAAGAAGCTAAGTGAATCCTTTTCTATGAAAGATTTGGGGGTAGCCAAAAAATCCTTGGTATGAGGATATCTCAGGATAGGAAGTAACGGAAGCTGACTTTATCTTTGGATGAGTACATTAAGAAGGTCTTGGAGAGGTTTAACATGTAGGATGCTAAACCGGTTGGGACTCCTTTGGCAAGCCATTTCAAGTTATCAAAGGAGTAGTTTCCCAAGACAGAGTAGGAGAGAAACCAGATGTCCAAGGTACCTTACTCATCAGTGGTTCACAGTTTGATGTATGTCATGGTGTGCACCAAGCCTAATATTTCCCATGCAGTGGGAGCAATGAGTAGATTCATGAGTGATCCATGTACGAGATCACTTTGGGCAGGAAGTAAAGTGGATCCTTCTGTATTTGAGAGGGACCATGGGGACAGTTTTGTGGTACATTGGATCAGACACCACTTTTTGTGGTTATGTGGATTTAGATATGGCTGGAGATGTAGACAGTAGGAGAAGCATGATAGGTTATGTTTACACTATAGGTGGGACAAACGGTGAGCTAGATTTCACGACTACGAGAAGGTGGTGGCTTTGTCAACCACATAGGCTCGTATGTACCATAGAGGAAAGAAAAGAAATTATTTGGTTGTAGAAATTACTTGAGGAGTTGGGGCATAAGCGGGGAGGAAGGAAAGTTACATAGTTATAGTCGAGTGTTATACACCTAGCTAAGAACTCGCTTTCCACTCTAGGGAAGCATATATAGTTAAGGTACCATTTCATCGGGACAGCTCTGGAGAAAGAGAATTTCAATATGGAGAAGATTCATACTAGTCAAAATCCTGCAGACATGATGACTAAGGTGGTCACAAGGGAAAAACTGAAGCTGTGTTTAGCTTTGGTTGCTTTTCATGGAAACTAGTGAAGGGTTGAGAAGCTTGCTCAAAGGAAAACTAGTCTTCAAGTGGGAGATTGTTAGGTTGTGGAGCCTATTTTCATGTGAGAAAGTTTTGAAGACTATACACTAAGATTATAGTACACTTTCAGCACTTGTCTCATTGGGGTTTAGAGGTGGCAGCCCATGGTAGCAGGGGTTTAGGGACGTAGCCCCTGAGAAAAACAATTGGCCTTAAAACGTGCCCGATATACCGAGAAACATGATTTTCTCATATGGGCGGGATTTTGACCCATAGGTTTATGGGACGGTTTTGGCCCATGGTTTTGATACCCATAGTTTTGTAAAACTACTTAAGTAGTTGTCTATTTATATGGTTTTGTGCATATGGTAGGTAATATAAAAACATTGCAGATGTGTTTTGAATTTGGGTGTGAATTATGTAGAGTTTTTTGAGCATAGCTCCAAACAGATCTAGGTATTGTATTGAGAGAGTGGTGGCTTGTAATAAAATCTGAGCAAGTCATTCTTGGTGGACATAGCCCAAATTGGGTGAACCATGTTAAATACTGTCTCTTTGTGTTGGGTTATTTTATTCTACAACATTATTTGAGATCTTTAATATTTTCTACATATTATTTTCTATCATTGTGATTCTCGTGAGGGATTATTCCACATATTTTATCCCTTATATCCTAACACCACTTTTATAACTCGAGTTCTCTCGAATCAATGTCACCACCTCACTGTCAATTTTTCTTCACTCTTTCGTGAATTATAACTTCTAGGAAACCAAATCTCTTACGTGGAAGGTGGAAAGTGGAAATGATCAAAAGAGCCTTTAAAATTCATACTTTGATCTATGTGCATGCATTTATAGTGGCATCCATTAATGCTTCAAATCATGACCCATTGATCTATTCATTCTTTTTAATTTCAACCAGCCACATGGCTTGGTCCAAGACATTGCAGAGCCACGGGTTTTATTTCAACTTTTGTATGTTTTCTCAAATGGGTGTGGAACTACAATTTTGACCCAAACACCCATCCATTGACCTTGATTGAAATACTAACACGTTTCCTCTTTCTGGATTTGGGGATACATTTGCATTTTGCATTATATTGGCCTTTGATGTAAAATTGCACCGAAACTTCATTTCTCCACACTAATTATATTTGAACATGTGTTCCTTTCACCGAGAGGGGTTTTATTTGCACTTTACATCATATGAATCTAATATTCCTTATAATATTCCATCGGGTTTCAAATTTTGGCATGCACTTTGTAGTCATTAGGCAACTTGTGTAATTATGCAAATATAACCTAACATAGTGCCACTAATTAGATCATGCCACGTATCTTCGGGCATCCAGAAACAAGTGAAATTTACACTAAATATAATAGGAATGACACACAAGATGAATTTACAAGGATTAACACAATCATTTGACAATGCTTTCTTGGATATTTCTTTGAAACTGTATGGTTATAATTTCCTTGACTGAAAAAGAGGATTTACACTAGATTTACAATCAAACATGGGAGGTTTTCTTGGTTCAACATGGGTTCATCATCTGGACACATGTGTTTTGTAGTTCTAATAAAGGACATGAAATTTTTTTAAGGAATATTTTAAATCAAAGGAGCGAGCTCAAAACCAACACCAACATTGGCTCCGACTCGGGGATGGGAACCCAATGTGGGTGCCAAAAGAACTAAACAAAAATTAACATATAGACCAAGTTCCTTAATCCATTGGGAAATTGAGTCATTCATAAAACACACTTGGCCTCATGAGAAGATACACATAACAAATTACTGAAATACCAGAACAACTGGTCACTGTAGACTAGAACAACAAAAGGGAAACAAAAACAAATGAACAATAAAAATTATACACTGTACAAAAATCATACACGACTGTTTGGGCTTATTCCGGGAAGTTCTTGAGATGCTTTCCATTGATAGGAAATTCCAATAAATATCCTTCCATATCTTTCAAGAAAAAAATTTCTCACCAATTATGATATCAATTGAGTATGGTCCCATCAACAAGGCATACAACTTTCCATGTTTTCCCTTTTCCTCATGCCTACTATTCCACAATAAAACCAAAAACTCCAACATTGAATTCTCTTGGAGTCACCTTTTTATCAAATATCTTTTTAAGTATTTCTCTAAATTTTAGGTGCTTCTGGTGGGATTCCCTTATTTCTTCATCTAACTCCAATATTTGATTAATCCTTACCTCATAAGGGTTTATTTCTCCCTCATCCTCAAGTTGTTACATAAACTGATAGGATGATAATTACATATGCAGGGGTAAAATATATTGGACTCCATAAACCAATTCAAAAGGACTCTTTCTAGTGGCTCGTTTGGTAATAACCCTATCTACCCATATAACAAACTTGATTTATTTACCACATTTTCTCTTGTTAATTTCAATGTCCTTATGATTACTTTGAGAAAAAAATTATTTCTAGATTTAGCTTGACCATTCCCTTGAGGGTTGTAATTAGAGGCATAAGTCAACTTAATACCATATTCTTGGCACATGGCCACTAAATTTATTTCTCTAAAGGTGATGGCATTATCAGAAACTATCCTTACAGGCACCCTAAATCTATAGATGATATTATTCAAAATGAATTCCATAAATACCCGATGAGTTGCTTTATTGGTAGGAATTGCTTCAACCCAATTAGTAAAATAATTTGTAGCTACTAATATCCATCTGTTTCCTACACTTGATGAATCTGAAATTTCTCTAATAAATTCCATCCCCATTTCTTAAAAGACATTTCAATTGATACTGGTTGTAAATGTAAGGCCTCTAATGCTTTCAACATCTCATAGAATCTTTGGAAACTTTCACATATTCTGACTAACATTATTGTATCTTTGAATAATGTGGGCCACTAATATCATTCTCTTAAAATATTATGAGTAGGTAGTCTTCCATAAAAGTAGCCCCCACACACTCCTCCATGAGACTTTGTAATAATCTTGGGGGACCTCTTCCTCTGTGATGCACCTCAACAAAATTCCCTCTGGTTTTTTTCCAATCCAATCCATGATCAGTAATGACATATTTCTAGGAATTCAACTTAAGTGTCCTTATTTGACTCTTATCTAGATGCCCTAGACACCCCAAATTTAGAGAAAATTTTAGTGGCGAATTTTTGTAAAATTGTGAATATTAGGGATTTTTGAAATCAGAAATGGCTAATTTTCAGCAGTCGGCTCCTACGCAGTTCACCTAAAATTTCCATCGATAATTCATTTATATGGGTGAATTTTCCAACTATTTATATGTTAAATTAACTTATGCATGTATTTCACCAACGTTTCTTATCATTATACCTAATACAAGAAAATTGTGCCTTGTCAAATCACCTTTACCACGAAACATTTTTTCAAAAATTTGCCATCAATTCGAAAGTTGATTTTGGAGATTCGCCACCCATTCTAAACTTATTTTCTGGAGGGGGGATCTTAAAATGAATGCTTCCCAAATTCCTCAAGTAATATATTACATCTTTATACCAAATGGAATTAGTAATTTTTTCTGGTAAGTCCAAACTGTCCTCCTCAATTTCATTGATTCCCATTACTTGCATATTACTTTATGACATCAGTTTTTCTAAGCCCAAGCATCTAACCATCTTAGTAGTTTGAATATCCATATCATACTCCTAGACCTTGTTTACCCAACAACATCTCTTACTAGATATTTCCATCTCAGATAGTATATCCTTTACCATTGTGTGGGGAACATAGGCTATAGTATTCAAACTCAAGATATAAGGCCTAAAAAAATTTAGTAGCTATTAATAAATAAAAATCCTGATTTTCCATGATAGTATATTTCAACTCAAGCACCTTGCAGGATTTATTGAAAAAATAAATGGGCCTTTCATTTCCTTCTTCATATTTCTGCAATAATACTTATGTAATGGTATTCTCGGATGCAAAAGAAAATATTTGAAAATATTTCTTATAGTCAAGACTCACCAATACTGGGGAATTTTTCAATTCTTCCTTTATTCTAGTGAAAGATTAAACAACTCCATCTTCCCATTTAATGACTTGGTCCTTTTTCAACATATTTTTTATAGGGATGGTTATCTCAGCAAATTTGGAAATAAACCTCTTAATTAAGTTTATATGATCAAAAAATATTGAATTCCCTTCTTGGATTTAGGGATAGGAACCTTACCAATTACTTCCACTCTCTCAAGATCTATCATGAACCCTTCTTTGGATACTATATTTCCCAATAATTTTTCTTTTGAACACCAAAGTGACATTTCTTGGGATTTAATGAAATCCCATATTCCTAGCATCTGATTAACATTTTCTCTACATGCCCCAAGTGGTCACCTCTTTTTCTAGAAAATACAGTCACATCATCTTGGTACACAACTATGAAATCATTGATAAAACCTAAAAATGCCACATCCATGGACCTTTGAAAAGTAGCTCCAACATTCATTAGCCTAAATTGCATCCTAACATAAACATATGTTCCCCAAGGGGTGGTAAAGGTAGTTTTAAATATTTCAGATTGCTTCACAATCACCTGATTGTATCTTGAAAATCCATCCAAAGTTGGGAACAATTCAGATCTAGTAGCCAATTGCAGATTATTTTCCATATTGGGAAATGGATAATTATATTTAATTGAATCCTTGTTTAGATTCCTAAAATCTACACAAATTCTTATGTCTCCATTTTTATTTCTCACTGGTACTAGATTAGCCACCCATGAAGAATATCTAGTGGGCTATATTATTCCTCCCTCTCTTAACTTTGTCAACTCTTCTTGCATCTTGAGTGAGAGAAGAGGGTTAATGGGCCTTTTCTTTTGTCTAAATGTCTTAGTATGAGGCTCTAAAGTTATTTCATGTTGGAACAAGTCCTCTCTATAAGCCTTTAGCTTTGAATAGGACCATGCCAAAAATCTTGGTATTTTGTCAACAACTTTACATAAGCTTGCTTCTCTTATTTTCTCAGATTACATCCCAACTAGACCTTCCTGGGTTTCTATGGGGTCCCTAAGTTGTGTTCTTCAAATTATATTGAAGAAAAGATAGGCCTTTTTATTACCCTGTTGGCATTGTCAAAATTAGACTCAAGGACAACTAACCCTCTAGGAATTATATTGGTCTTCAATTGAATTATGTCTTTCCCAAACAAAGTCTCCTTTCCATCACAAATTGAAACCATTGGCTCAAGATCCATGTATTGATTTGTAAATTCACCTTCATTTTTCATGAACCTTCATATTTGAGCATCATCCTCAAATACTTTCCAGTGTTTGACATTATCAGGCACAAATGGTCTACATACTATTTCAACATCATAGCTATAATAAGGAGAACCTGTGTAATTATAAAATTTGGATACAAGAACAATAAGCTTGTCAGCTTGAGTATTCGAGATCTTTCATGGTATAAAATGTTGAAGGAGTCAAACATTTCAATAAATTCTCATACTGCATGCTTGTATGATTTCATTCTTTAATTATTCATTGCATGTAGTCTCTTGACTTTCTTCACAACCAGTTCATAATCTCTTTTGACAAAAATATATTTTATCCCATATTTCCATGCAATTATTAGACCCAGGAGCAATGCTTCATATTTTGCAATGTTGTTGGTGCACTCAAATTTTAATTTGAATGAAAAATTAAATATTTCTTTGTCTAGGGAAATGAGCACCACTCCAGCCCCATTTCCTATTTTAGAACATGCTCCATCAAACATCATAATCAAAGGGTCACCAATACTTCACAATTTTATATTGTCTTTTATATTATGGTCCTCAAATTCTGCATACCCCACAAATTTATATACATCCGCATCAACAAACAACACTTCATAGGAAGCATTATTTGGATCTTCAATCAAATGTAGCATCTTCTTCTCACCATGTAATTTCAATAAGTTTCCTGTTAGTGCAAATCTACAGCACCCCCTAAATGACCTTCAGATCTGCAGTTCAGAATTTGGTCATTTAGTGTGATTACACAACATTGAGTTTTCTCCAAGGTGTGGGACCTTGCAAGGTGAGAAAACTCTCCAAAGAAAGATGGTTCTTACCCCTCTGTTTAGGTGTATGCATGAATTTTTAGAGGTTCTAATTCAAAACTCTTACTCTAAAATTTCCAAGGAGACAGGGTTGAAAGAAGCATGGAAAAAGAAAACAAAACTAAGCTAAAACAGTGATACACCAAAGGAGTGATGAAATTTTGTCTTAAAAATAAACATAGATCATGGAGATGTAACACCAAATCATGTAAATATATCCAGGATATAATGAAATATCAGAAGACAATGATAAACACATGAGACGAATGAAGGATCATTCACAAAACATGCATTTCCATTTTTAAGTTTAATATGATGCATTATAATGGTAGAAAGGAAAAAAACATGTTATAATCTCCATAGAAGGTCTGAGAATCCTTGAATTAAGGTGTCAAGGGGAAGAGGGGAGCCTGCAAGAACACAAATGTCTAACCCTTTATAAATGAGACAAAGCGGCTTTTAATGGCGAAGGTAACGAAAGAAAATAAAAACGTGGGAAAAATGATTTATGAGCTCAACCACCAATAAAATCCCTTCAATTTCACCTGAAAAGTGATGGGATTCATGGAAAAACCCATACGCCAAAGTACATTGCTTTGTAGATCCAAAAAATAACCCATACTTCATTAATTTTTGTAGTTGAATGTTAGTTCTATATTTATTACGTGTCAGGGATGTTTTCTCATTCTCCTCCCACCAAAATCCAACAAAAAAAATTTGAATAGTCCATCATGTGGATAATTCCAACATATTTCCAACGATATAAAGGATGTGAAAATGTGAGCTCGTTATCGAAAGTTATGCCCCTCTGAAGATCTAGGGCAAAAATGGCAATTTTAGGGCAAAATTCGAGTTGGCGGGCCGAAACTTGAAAATTTTCCTCTTTTTTGAATTTCAGAAAATTTCCCAAAAATTATCCATGCCCTACCATTCTGCTTCCATGTGTCACCCTCTGTCTGATCTGTAGGCCTCATAATCCCTTCCTGCCCTTTTGCACAATTGGGAAAATTTTCCCAAAATTCTCCGCTGGCTTGACCTCCACTACCGACGTGGACACATGGCACCATTTGATTGGTCTATGATGTCATAGGTTCAATGCACACCTTTACACCTTTTGCAAGTTTGGAAAAATTATCCATATCCTCCCGCTAGCCCGACTCCCACCACTGACAAGACACATGGCGGCTTCAAAATGATCCGTGGGCCTTCGAGCCAAAATTTTCCTTTACACCCTTTGACCGAAGCGCTAAAAAATCCAAAATCCCCCCGATGCCCGATGCTCCACCCTGCCACGTGGCATATTTTCACTGTTTGCAGGCCTATCTAGGGAAAAATTCCCCAAAAAACTCTGCCAAGCCATAACTTGAAAATTACAAGGAGTTAGGGGGGAAATTTTACCTTTTTGGAAAGGTGAGAAAATTCTCTATGTGATGAAGCTAGTTTCATAAACCTTTGAGTTCCTGAAATGTGTAAAATTTTATATTGAAGCACAAGAAAGGAAATAAATAAGGCAAGTTATCCAAAATAAGCAAGGGGCTTATTTTGGCGACTCAGAGGGGTCAGCTGCCTACTGGATGAAGTGACTAGCTTCCTAAAGCAATCCATTGGGCAATGGAGTCATCAACTTAACTGCTTGTTACTCTCAACTCATTAGAAAATATCTAGAATGAATAGTGTGAGAGTAAAACATTACTTTGATCTAGAACATGTCCTGTAAAAGATGCATCCTTGAGCAACAAAACTTGTGCTAAGCACTTAGGGAAATGTAAAACTAAGCTACAACAAAACAGTGTACATAAGCACTTGGAGGAATGAAAAATCTAAGCTAATATGTACAAGGTGAGAAGTTTCCCTTCTAGTAGCAATGTTTTAGATGGATTCCATTAACTAGAATCTACAGTTCCTCATTATCCAATGTAGACAATTAGAAGGCATTGTTTTATTTACTTTTTGTGACTATGTAGGGACCACTCCAAATGGCATCAAATTCTGAATGCCTTCCTAGTTTTTCTCAGTTTGCATCCCATTTCAACACTAAATCTCCAACTTGGAAAGTTCTAGACTTAGCTTTCCTATCAAATCTTCTTTTGATCAAATCTTGGTCCTTCTCCATTGTTTGGGCTGCATGCTCTCTGATTTCTCGGAGTTCCATCGATTTTGAATATCTAACCTCCATGGGCTCAAACTCTAACAATTCCAATTACTTCATGAGTTCTAACATTGGCAACTCAAGTGACATAGGCAAGATTGACTCTCTCCCATACCATAGGATAATGTAATTAATTGTAAAATCATACCAAATATATTTTCATATTTAAATTTAGATATAAAATCACCTATAAGAGACATGGCATTAAATTTTCATAATTAAATATGGATATGAACTTATTTAAAATTAAGCGTAAAACTATCCCATATATATTTTAGTATTTAAATATAGCTATGAAATAAAATGAAATTCATTTACTAAAGGTGGGTAGAATTATAGTAAAACATTTGATGAATAATTTGAATTTATAATGTAACACTATTCCTGAAGATAGGCTTCCAAATCAATAATACAAATCATAGTAAATATCTAATAAAAAATATCATTATAATTGTTTTTGTGATCTACTATAATCCCAAACATCTTTGACATCCTTCAATGGTTGCAACAAAGACCACAACACATCTAACAAGTATGTTTCTTCTTATTTAGAATCTATGTTAAATGTTTCAGCAATTATGTTGTTCGTAGTATCATTGAACTTATTTTTCTCTAAATATTCATCTGCATGCATTGTATTTTTACAATTGTACGATGCATTAAACCATGACCAAATGGAGTTAAGATTATTGAGATATAATTTGGGATTCTCAAAACCTTCATAATCAGAGTGTTTGGTCTCGACGCAATCTTCTTGTGTAAATATGAACTCAAAGCTTGCAACCTCCAAGCCAATGTTTTGAAGGAATGAAGGCATCATGTCATCAAAATTTGACTTTCTCGCCAATGTCCATATTGCTATGTTGAAATGTTTTTGCATTTTTGCAAGAACTCTTTCACATTAGGTCTGAGAATTTTTTTTTGGAGCTCTATGCTGCCAAATGTTTTTAACTATTTAAATTCCAAAGATGCCTTGTGGAGGGTGTGTTCCAAAACACTGTTTATATCAAATATGATCAGTTTTATGTTACATGTGTTCATATCTACAAATTAAAAAAAAAAAAGCAAAATCAAATGGTTGAGGGTGTCGAATCAATTAATAAATAGAAAACAAGTCCCTTTCTATATTTTTATATCAAAAATCAAATGGTTGTAGGTGGTGAAAAATGTAAAATATAAGGGTGTTCCTCATTTCTTATTGCTATACTAGAAATATTTTTTGTGAATAATTTATTTGAATGAGTCTTTACATAACATATTGTAGTTATTTCATTTCATTAGAAAGTGGTATACATTTTGTAATATTGAAGAAAAAAATAATATTTAAGCATGCTCACAATTAATTTAGGAATAAATATTTCATTAATAAAAATTGCTCAAATATTTGTAACATTAATTTTTTTTTGTTAATTTACCTTTGCAACTTATACACTCACACTCTGAACTTATAATCAAGGAAGATTTACATTTTCCCAACTTATAATCATACAATGGTAATTTAAATAGTTACGTAGAACCATCACTAAAACATATGAATGTGTTTTATTTACAATGTTAAGCTATATCATCACAATAACATTTTGAAATGCTAACTTTTTATTTATCATTTACTCGCTCCAAATATTTGATGCCCTCAACCACATTAAATCCCTTTGACACTATTAGTGATAAGTCTTTGTGCAAATCAATCATTAACCACATATCTTTTGAGCAATTTTCTCCTCTACTTTTGATCCCAACCATAAATTTTTTTGGAGGGTTTCCATTTGCACCTAGTTTAATACACGTTGTATTTTCAAAATTGTAGGGGACATTGTTTCTACTCCATAACTTTTCTAGATATTTTATTGTAATTCCATCGACCATTTTGCAATGTTATTTTCCCCAGGTGATTAATGGATTCAAGTCGTCGATAATTTTTATTAAAGGCCTTTGTCAGCTTTTCAACATCAGCTGAAGTGATTTTGTCTAACTAGAATCCCATTTGAAAGTTTGTTAATAAAGACTTTATAAACTCTTTCAAGCCACCTCACACATTGATTCTCTCCTACATAAATTTAATGTGATGTCCGTAAAGGGTGATTGTTTTTTCTCATACAGCAAGCCCTCCATATCTAAAATAAGAAAGTAATTCTTATGGATAACTACAAGGAAGTAATTTTTTTCTAATTTTATCTCATATCAATTCTAACCAATGGAAAAAATCAACATTTTAGATTGCGGCTACCACTTACTAGTGGGCCTTGTGTGTAGGATTGCATCTTCTTTATCCACAGCTAGATCCTTTGATGAAATATCAGTTTCAAACAATATTAATATTATTAATATAGCTATTGTTATGGAAAATAAAAGTGTATTTGAAAAAACATACTGAAATACATGGTAAAATGGTAAATTCAATATTATCACTTTAGGTAGCTACCACTTACCAACTAATCTTCTAGCTTCACTTGCATAGAACTTACTAGCTGCTGGTTTTTTTAATGCAATATGTATTACAAACAACAATAATCAATTCAAAATCAATTTCAAGCTATCACAAATGAAATCATAATTGGAAAGCATATTAGTTTTCATGGTAATATGGTAAGTACAAATCAAAATGTTCTATGTCTTCTAAATGAATTGTAGCGCCCACTAGGGTTCGTTTATATCCATTGAACCACCCATTGGTGGAAAACACTTTTGAGATATTAATGTGGATTAGCAACCGCTAGGCTATGCCATCATTGGCTAGAATAAGCATAGATTCTAATTTCTATATCATTATGTTGATATTAATGGTTTATGCAGACAACCAATAACTTGGAAACTACAAACTATGTAGCGTTGGATGCCACCATGAACTTTTGAAATAGGTTATTTGGTAATTCCTTATTTGAAAATGGTTCTACTTCTATAATTAGCTGATATCTTTTTCTATAACTATGTGAGCCTTTGAAATGGTTATGTTTAAAAATATGCATGACTAACATACCTAGTTTTGTTTGCATATTCATGTTGGCTACCACCGCGCACTCCAATTTTACTTTCTCCAAGTGTTGGTGGTCTACATAAACCATTAATTTTTTTATAACTTTGTGGGGCTTAGTAAGTTCTTATTTATAAATTCACATGACTAACATACCAAGATTTGTTTACATATCTGTGGATGATGTAGCTGATTTCTCCTCATCCATGGTTAGAGCTGGTGAGCATAGATTCTTTTCAAAAAATGAGAACAATGGAAATTGAAAATAGATCTCATTAAACATATTTATAAAATTATTGAAGGTCAATCACCATGATGACTTGGTTGTGTAGCGTCAAGTTGAGAGGTTTGTACATCAATTCATATTCTTCTTGGGTTGTCTACGTAAATACAAAATGTGTAAGTACCTTTTTATGATTGAAATAATTTTAACATAATCACATGTTCGAGTTGTATTTTGGTACCAAACTTTCTTCATATGAGAATAGTAATGTTTTACAAACATTTCCTAACTATGTGTCTCAACAATAAAAATGGTAGATTGATTGCATTCAACTAATGCACGAAGTGTGACACTGCCACCGTATAACACTAATATTATAGAATCTTGGGAACAACATTGAGTGAACATCTCAGACCAGAACTCATATGAGCACTCATAAGGAAAAGGATTTTTGTTTCCCTTTAGGCTAATTTTTTTCTTGCGAGTTACCAATTGTTGTGGTAGTTGTTCCATCCAATCCCTAGTGAGTTCTTATCTTTCATCATTATTTTGCCATAGTTGTACACCCCAATTATTGTGTACATAAGATAAACTTTTAAATTTCCCATTGCTATCATAAAGTTTGTAGCATCCATCTAGAATTGATTCTTCACTGTCTTTAACCTTTTCCATGTATTTTTTATTGTTTCTCTCAACATTTTTGAATATACAATTGGTATGAGAACAATAGTAATACATTCCAGTGAACTTGTTCTAATAATTGTTAGCAACTCCATTATTTATTTAGAAGAAATATCGATAGACAAATTGCAAAAATCAGTGATAACAAATTCTACATTGAAAGTATTTATGGCAGGAATAGCTGATAGATTTGATGAAAGATGGAATGGGTATGCACATTGATAAGTAAATTCTTTGTTTCATCCATCCTTTACGGTATATTGTCTCCAATTAACACCGCATAGTTGTCTAATATTTTTCGAGCCTTGATGGGAAGATCTTCTTACGCCACCTAGTCCTTTTTTGTTTAGCTTTTTTCCCCTCTATGGGAATCATATTTTCTCTTTCCTTTCTTCTCTTCACCCAATAGTACAGACAACTGGTGGTAGTGTGATTCATGAAATTTAAATTTTTCAATTACATTAGATTCGCTATATGATGTTAATAGATCAATATCTAGATGTTTGTCTTTAAAATATTATAGAACTTTTGGTCTCATTTTTTGGTCTCCTTTTATTCTCTAAGTAATAATAAAATGTTTCTATTATGCCTACCTGAACAGGGCCAATTAACCATAAATCCCCTTATTGTACTTTATCTATTATTACTGATAGTTCTTCATCGTTCATTCCTCTAGCAGCCATGAATGAATTGGCTGTGAATCTTTCCAATGAATTAGGCTGAAAGTTATCCTGACTATCTTTAATAGGTGAACAAATAAGGCCACCATATCCAAACAACTCAAATTTTGTAGTCCATTTTGTCCATATATCATCCAGAAATAATAGAAATGTATATAGATTGATGGTTGTGTCCATTTTGAAAATCAAAAGGCATTGACTCTCAAATTTCTACATTTAAAGGACAATTATATGTTTTATATTTTTATATAAATAAGAAAAAATTTAATAACAAATGCAATAAAATTAAAATACATTACCTTCCATTCCACTATTTTTTGTTTTCTAATCTGAGACATTGAGGGCATCCAAGTGATTTGGAAACTAATCTAGATTTGTAAAGAAAATTAATAAACTTAGTTTCTATCCAAGTTTTGTTCACTTCATTCTATTTTTTACAAATATAAGTAATGGTTTTGTTAGTTGTATTTGCAGAAAGAATGCAATCGCTTCAAAACTATAGCCTCAGATGTAAATAATTGTAAGTATCTTATCCCTAAATATATTTTTTCAACATATTATATGTTGTTCGTCAAGTATATAAAACTTAACGTCATCCCTTTCCAAGTATTTTGGATCTTGGAGCACCACAAACTTATACGTAGACTCTAAGAAGGGAAGAAGAATTACATCCCTTTGTGTAGGAATAACATTTATAAATATGGAGTGCACAAGAAGGTAAACATCCTCATCATCAAAAGAATGATACTGATACTATGGAGGTGCTACATGGCACCTAGAAACATCAATTGAAAATAATTCACCATTGAACAAAAACTAATCAACCTACTACTTAGTTGAAGGTTTTGTTTTCATGAATATAGTGGTTTCTTTCTTCATAAACACAACTGATTTAGTATTCTTTTTCAACCCATGGAACTTTGATCTGGATAGATCGAGCTCCAATTTATCCAAATATGTTATCCTCAACATAGTAAACAACTTGGCATGTTCAGGCAGTGAAAGTGAACCTTTTCTATTCAAAAAATGATAAACAGAAAAGGTTGTATCACCTCTATATAATTTTATAAGTACTGTGAGCATGTCATTGTGAATTTATTCTATATTTGAACAACCATTTTATTGTTATCTACTAAAAACCTCAAATCCCATCCATGTATTGAACATGAAAATTTTGTTTTATCTTCTAAGTATTGCATTTCCCATTTCCTGAATAAAGAAACATCCAACTCCATATCCACAATAAGACACTTATTATTTTCATAGTCAATGTGTTCGACCTAAACACGTAGTGTTCTCAAATCAACTCTCAGAGGATATAACCATTCTGAATTCCTCATGTTTGTCATCTATAACAAAAAACAACCACATGTCATTGTAGTAGTTGTCAAGGCCATGGACTTCAACAAACCAATCATCATCTCTTTTCTTCCATCTCTCGAGTCTTCAATGAATGGAATTTCCAAGAATGGATTGTGACCAATGGAAGACATTGTATCTGCAATTGGAGTAGAATATATTAAAAATTACTTCACATATGGATTAATTTTTGTTCTCACCATATATTAATGAATGCAAGTATTAGCCTTTGTGATCACCAATATCTATAATACATTACTTTTTATCATTGGTGAGAAATCAATGTAAACATTATCTACTCTTAGGATTCAATCGAACATGACATATAACCTTCACAGTTACTATAAATCATATTTTTGGATCACATCATTAATACTAGAAACTATGCAAAATTGTTCTTGAAAATTAACACGCAACATATTTTGGAAGGATTATCCATTTTCTGACAACCATCCACTTTGCATAGATTGCATGAAAGGAAAATTTGAAAACATATATTTTAGCGAGAGAGAGGATTTAAGTTGACATATGAATGGACAGTTTTTAATATTACTTGTTGGTAATTTACACCAATTGAATGGACTAGCTTAAAGGCCATTAAGATTTAATCTCCATAACTAGTAGAAAAGAATAACGTAGCAGCCGCTAGGCTCAAGAATGTATTTATTTGAAAATAGTTATATAATAACAAATAATGGTCAAGATTAGCGACCACTAAGCTCCTCTGATTACCGATTGTCATTGTAAGCACTATATGTTCAACTATGGACTGATATTATTTTTCAATGATAGTAATTATATCGTATTGGCTAGAATTCGCATGTCAAACCCAATTACAACACTACATTTCAACAAGATAGATAAAGACTTATGTATTTTACCTAAAATATATCTTTGTAAATTATAATCCATATTCATTCGTATCAAAGAAAAATCCTAGTGACCGCTACAATTTCTTAATTTCAAAATAACTATTGAATAAAAATCATGGTCTAGCTTAGCGACTGCTATGATAATTTCATTACCTCTAGTTGTAGCAATCACTAGAAGTACAACTTTAGAATGATTGTTATTGTCAATGACTATAATTGTATCAAATTAGCCGCACGTTACCAGGTGGAGCCAATTTTTGCACTACTTTCCATCGAGAGGGATCAAGACTTTATCTTCGTATCAAGGAATAACATTATGGCTAATAGGCGTAATAATTTCTAAATTTGAGAATAGATATATAATAACAAATAATGGTCAAGCTTAGCGGATTCGGGCTCCTATCATTACCATTTTCCATTGTAATCACTATCTATTCAACTTTGGATGGTTAGTGTTTTTCATTGATTATAAGTGTCACATATTGGGTAGAATTCACATGGCGGACCTAATTACTACACTACATTCCATCGAGAGGCATCTAGTCTTATTTATTTCTCCTAAGATATATCTTTGAAAATTGTAATCCATATTCGTTAGTATCATAGAAAAATGGTATCAACCGCTACGCTCAAGAATTTCTTAATTTCAAAATATTCATTGAATAACATATCATGGAATAGCTTAGTGGCCGCTATGACCATATCATTACCTCTTATCATAGAAATCACTATTTGTACAACTTTAAATTGATTATAATTATAAATGATTAAAATTTTAACAAATTATCCACTCGTTACCTTGTGAATCCAATTCCTGTAATGCTTTTTATCAAGAGGGATCAAGACTTTCTATTCTTATCGAAGAAAAATTCTTAGTGACTGCTAGCCTTCATTACTCATTGAAAGGAATAACGTAGCAGCCGCTAGGCTCAACATTTTAATTTTGAGAGGATTCAAGACTTATTTATTTCTCCTAAGATATATCTTTGTAAATTATAATCCATATTCATTCGTATCAAAGAAAAATCCTAGTGGCCGCTAGGCTTAACAATTTCTCAATTTCCAAGTAGCTATTGATTAACAACTCGTGATATAGCTTAGAGGCTGCCAGGATCCTTTCATTACCTCTTGTTGTAGTAATCACTATCTTTACATATTTAGATCAATTGTAATTTTCAATGATTATAATTGTTTCAAATCGGCTGCACGTTACTTGGTGGAGACAATTTCTATAATACATTCCATCGAGAGGATCAAGACTTTTGGTTCGTATCAAATAAAGGTTTAACAATCGCTAAGATCGATTACTAGTTGAAAGGAATAATGTAGCAGACGCTAGGCTCAATAGTTTCTAATTTGTGAATAGCTATATTATAACAAATAATGGTCTAGCTTAGCGGCTACTAGGCTCCTATCATTATCACTTGTCATTATAATTGTATCATTTTGGGTGGACTTTACATGGCAGCCCTAATTGTTGCACTACATATTTATCTCGTACAAGATATATCTTTTTAAATTGGAATCCATATATACCCCTGAGAGTAAGTGATATTTTTGTAGTTTTGATAAGATAAATCATTGCACAACAATTACTTAATTTGGAAATAACAATAGAATAACAAATCATGATATAGCCTAGTGGATGCTAGCTATATACTAATACCTCTTTTCACTGTAAACAATATCTTTACAGCTTTGAGGCGCTAGTGCTTTTCATTTTTTTAATGAAAAAAAAACCTTCTGGGATTTCAAAATTTTCATGCCATGTGTCATTATAATAATGGTAGCTATTTATATTATAGTATCACGATTTCATATAGTTTCAAAATATGTTATTATTTTTTTTTAACATTTAAATTTTGTAATAAATGTGTCAATTATAATGTTTTCTAACTATTCGATTCAAAACATGCCACATTGCGCAGTATAATGGGATAATTATTTTTCATTTGCGCACTACATATAACATTATATAGGTCATTTTGATACAAATAAATAAATGTGCCTATACATTCGTACACTTTATTTCATTTTTTATTACAATATTATAATTTTATTGTGTTTCAACTATTTTAAGCTATAGCCACATGTCACTATTTTACTGGTTGCTATTTATATTATAATATCGTGCTTTCATATTATATTAGTTTCTTTACATTATAATTTCATAATAAATGTGTAAATTATAATGTTTTATAACTATTAATTTCAAACTTAACACATGTCATAGAGTAATTGGAGAATTATATTTCATTAGCTCACTACATCTAACATTATCTAGGCGATTGATTAAAAATAAAAATAAATGTTTCTATAAATTGATATAATTTATTTCTACTGTTTCATTATGATATTATAAGTTTTACTATGTTTCAACTATTTTAAGCTATATCCAATAACAAAAGGAATTTTTTTCAATATTGTTTATTTTTTTGATATCTCACACCTTTTCTTAATGAGTGGAAAATTCAGAATTCAATTTGTTAATTCCCCGCTTTTTTAGAATTTGAAATTTAAATATTAACACAATTTACACCACTCTAATTTTCAAATTTTCATATCCCGCACTTTTTATATTTTCAAAATTTCTAACGTGGATTGTGCAAAAAAATATTAAATACCCCAAAGAATCCATTTTTAGGGTTGTTTATTTTTCGATTCTTCCGAATAGCAACTTGTGAAATCATAGAACAATACAAGCAATTCAAAGATTATAGGACCAAATGCAAGAATCCCGGTCATTTTCACCAGGGAACAATCATGCAGTAATTATAATCTTGTTCGTGGATTAACAAAAATGGAATAATCAAGCAATAATAAAAAGGGTGCTCACACACTGGGGAAGCAAAAGGGGTTGTGGAAAAATAGCGCAGATAGTTAGCTCGATGCAATAGTCGGTGGTTTGAATGGCATCACCAAACACGAAAAATATCAGATCTAAATAAGGTATTTATCAAAAACATATACTATACTAAATGTGCACCTTTTTTATTGCAGGATTATACAGTCATTTTGTCTTCAACTAGATCCTATCTTTTAAACTCAGTCCATCCCTACTATTCCCTAGAGAAACGTGCTTCATGGACTAGCTCTTCTTACCGATTCATTCTCGGTAATTTGTTCAAATATCCTTGTGAATACAAGTTCCTGTCTTTTTCACATCGTTTCAGCCCTACTTTTCCCTACGAAAAATGTGATCCATGACCCACTCTACTTACCGGTTCCTTCTAATCATTTTTCACACCACCTTATTCTTAAAGAAAATAAGGAATTTGTTGGGCCCTAACCAAAGAAAATTTAATCCCTTTTCAGCTCTGGTTTTTATTTCATTTGAACACTTTCAAGTTTCCCGATCTATGTACCCCTCTAGATTTTTTTCTTGATAATGATGGTCAGTCACGTAAACACTAGTTTTTAAAATTTTTAATGTTTAATGAGACTCAAAATATTATTTTGCTATTCCTTAAATCTTCCTTTTTTTCTTTTAATATGATGATAGAAACAACCCAAGGTAAATATTTCATTATACATTGTTTATATGGTTTCCATGTTGACTTTGTGAGAAGATATTCGAGGTTAACAAAATGGTCTAAAACTGTAAAATCATATTAGGTTTTCAATTGTGAGATAATGTTTTGTGCAATGGAAGGTTAAACATATTATATATACGCCTAAATTATATATATATAATATTATAATCACTATGTATTTAAATTTATATATTAAATATTTCAATCACTATGTATCTATGTATGTTAGTCATGATGATATAATTATTTTAAAACAATATTATCAGTAGGCCATGTATTATTGGTGGAAGATAGAGTGTTGGCATATATATTAATTCATTAGGGTTGTTGTGGAAGGCCACAATATTATTAGTATGTCTAAAAGGCCAAATAATAATATTATTTGGATATTAGTTTTCCCTAGGATTTTAAAAAATAAGAAATATATTACAAGCTTAGCGGTTGCTAGGGTATAACACAATACCATATTTGTAGCTTAGCAATCAGTACTCTATAATGCATATTATGAATTCATACATCGCTAATAAATTGCCACATCGTAATATTTGGAACATAGTGGTCGATAGGATTTTAAAAAATAAAGAAATATATTGCAAGTCTAGCATCTACTAGGTATTGCTACAACATATTATTTGGAGCTTAGCGGTCGCTAGGGTTTCAAAAAATAAAGAAATGTATTGTAATTATAGTGTCCAATAGGTATTACCATAAAATAAAGAAAGATATTGTAAGTCTAGCATCCACTAGGTATTGTCAATAGGTTATGACTCAAAAATATTTTTTGAGCTTAGGGATTGGTACTCAACAATGGATATCATGAAGTTATACACCACTAAGACCCTTCTGAAACATATTATTTGGAACGTAACGGTCACTAGGGTTTACCAAAATAAAGAAAGGTATTGTACATCTAGTATCCACTAGGTACTGTCGCAACATATTATTTGTACCTTAATGGTCGCTATTATTTCACAAATTAAATTAAGATAGTATGAAATTAGCGGCCTCTACATACTAGAACATCATAATATTTAAAAAAATATTTCTACAGGATTTACCATTTTAAATGAAATTGATTTGAGCTTAGTGGTTGGTAGCCTTTACAACGATGTAAAAATTTAGGCTTAGCGTTTGTTAGAATTCAACACATAATATTTGGGGCATAAAGTTCGCAAGAATTTAACACATTAAATTAAGATTCTAGGAGGCTAACATCTGCTAGAATTTGTGTACTTGTAATTTTTTCAAGTTGTCGGCGGTATGCTTTAACAAATCAAATTAACAAATTTTGAGCTACATGGCATATAGTTGCTTCCACAATAGAATATTTTGAGCTTGGATGTCTCGAGCATTTAACAAGATGAAGTATGTAATTTTTATCTTGATGTCTATTATCTTATGATGCAACATATTATTTGAAGATATGTTGTTGTTAGGATTCAACTAAAAACATGTCAGATATTACAAGCTTAGTGGCCGCTAGGTTATGCCTCGAAAACATTTTCTAAGCTTAGAGATCGGTACTCAAGAATGGATATCATGAATCTATATGCTGCTAAGACACTTCTATAACATATTATTTAGAGCTTAGCGTCTGCTAGGATTTCACAAAATAAATAAATATATTGGAATTCTATCGTCTGCTAGGTATTACCGTAACATATTATTTTTACCTTAGTAGTCGCTAGGATTTCACAAATTAAATTAAAGTAGTATGAAATTAGGGGCCTCTATGTACTGTAATAACATAATATTTAAAAACACTTTCTTCAGATTTACCATTTTAAATGAAATTGAATTGAGCTTATCACCACTAGCCTTTACAATGATGTAATAATTTAGGCTTACCGTTCGTTAGGATTTAACACATAATATTTGGGGAATAGAGGTCACAAGAATTTAACACGTTAAATTAAGATTCCAAGAGGTTAGCATCTACTAGAATAAGCGTACTCTTAATGTTTGCAAGTTATCGGTGGTATGCTTTAACAAATCAAATTAACAAGTTTTGAGCTACATGGCATCTAGTTGCTTCTAGAATAGAATATTTTAAGCTTGCATGTCTCAAGCATTTAACAAAAAAAGTATGAAATTTTATATCTTTCCGTCTCGATATATTATGTTGCAACATATAATTTGAAGATACTTTGTCACTATGATTCAACCAAAAACATGTCAGATATTGCAAGCTTAGCGACCACTGGGTTATGCCTCAAAAACATTTTTGATCTTAGAGATCGGTAATCAAGAACATATATCATGAAGTTATACACTACTAAGACACTACAACATATTATTTTGAGCTTAGCAGCCGCTAGGATTTCTCAAAATAAATAAAGATATTGGAATTCTAGCATCTGCTAGGTATTACCACAACATATTATTTATACCTTATCGGTCACTACGATTTCACAAATTAAATTAAAATAGTATGAAATTATCCACCTCTACATACTTCAACAACATAATATTTTTAAAAAATCTATAGGATTTACCATTTTAAATGAAATCTATTTAATCTTAGTGATCGCTAGCCTTTACAATGATGTAACAATTTAAGCTTTGTATTCATTATAATTTAACACATAAGATTTGGGTCATATAGGTCACAAGAATTTAACACATTAATATAAGATTCCATTTGGATAACGTCCACTAGAATATGTGTACTCATAATGTTTGCAAGTTGTTGGAGGTATGCTTTATCAAATAAAATTAAAAAAATTGAGCTACATGGCATCTAGTTTCTTCCACAATAGAATATTTTGAGCTTGGATGTCTCGAGCATTTAACAAGATGAAGTATGGAATTTTTAGCTTGACGTTTGCTATCTTATGATGCAATATATTATTTGAAGATATCTTTGTTGTTAGGATTCAAGCTAAAACTTTTCGGATAAATTGTAAGCTTAGCAGTCGCTAGGTAATGCCTCGAATTTTTTTTTCTGAGCTTAGAGATCAGTACTCAAGAACATATATCATGAAGCTATACGCCGCTAAGACACTTCCATGACATATTATTTAGAGCTTAGTGGCTTCTAGGATTTTAAAAAATAAAGAAATATATTTGAAGTATAACATCCGATAGGTATTTTCGCAACATATTATTTGTACCTTAGTAGTCGCTAGGATTTCACAAATTAAATTAAAAAGTACCATGAAATTATCAGCCTCTACATAATGCAATAACATAATATTAAAAAAATAATTTCTATAGGATTAAACATTTTAAATGAAATTGATTTGAGCTTACCATAAGATAACCTTTACAATGATGTAATAATTTAGGCTTAGTGTTTGTTAGGATTTAACACATAATATTCTAGGAGGCTAGCGTCCACTAGAATATGTGTACTCATAATGTTTGCAAGTTTTCGGTGGTATGCTTTAAAAAATTAAATTAACAAATTTTGAGCTACATGTTTTTATCTTAGCATCCACTATCTTATGTTGCAACATATTATTTGAAGATATGTTGTCGCTAGGATTCAACTAAAAATAGGTAGGATATTACGAGGTTAGTGATCGATAGGTTATGGCTTGAAAACATTTTCTAAGCTTAACGTCTAGTTCCCAAAAATGGATATCATGAATTTATACACTGCTAAGACACTGCCACATCATAATATTTGTAACATAATGACCACTAGGATTTAACAAAATATAGTATTATATTTAAAAATTAGAGTGCGCTAAGCATTGTCGCAAAATATTATTTAGATCTTAACGGTTTCTAGGATTTAAATCATTTAATTAAGGTAGTATTAAATTAGTGGCCTCTACATACTGACTTAACGTAAAAATTTATGCTTAACATTTGTTAGTATTTAACACATAATTTGGAGCATAACAGTCGAAAGTATTAAACAAATTACATTAAGATTCTAGGTGGCTAGAGTTTATAGATACACACCATCTAGGTGATTCCACAATATAATATTTCATTCTTAGATGTCTCAAACATTTAACAATACAAAGAGCAAAATTTTAATCTTGGCATTCGCAAGCTTATTTTTCACCACATTATTTGAAGATATGTTATCGCTAGGATATTATGAACTCTTAGGCTGTTAAGATATTGCCACATCATAATATTTGGAACATAACAAGCATCAAGATTTAACAAAATAGAGAAAGATATTTCAATTCTACTATGCGCTATATATTTCAGCAACATATTATTTGTATTTTATGCCATAATCACAAATTTGGAGCTTAGCATATCAAAACAAAAAATGCATGTTTAGATAAGTATAGCATTTGGAATATATACATGATCATTGTATCAATTATAAATATTCATCTATTAACATGTCATACATATCACAAAGTGCTTTCTCACCTATCTCACATACTACAATTTATGATTCATTGTGGTTCTTCCTTAACTACAGGGTGTTGTTGATCCGAGACCGTGGGCACGATTACTTCCTAGGTTTGTTGCTCTCTTTCGGGACCTGATTTATCATCTTGTTGTTGTGCCTCCTCAAAAGATTTTTTACAAACCGAGAATATTTGGATATCTTGTTCATATCCAAAATCATGCTTCTATACAATACAACTGACTTGTCAACGAAATCCTTTTGACTACCACATGTTTTTTAGTAGTTTCCTTCAGATTCTCTATTTTTTTAATTTTCCCCTTGTTTTGGAAACAATCTCACTGACATGTGATTTTTATCCTTCGTTTGCCTCAGTTATTCTACTTTGAAAATTAACCATGAATTGTTGAAGGGATTTTGTGAACTCTTCATTAGAAACCAATGCATGGTTTCCTTTAAATATTTCCATGACCAAAGCTTCTATGAAAACATGATTTCCTCTAGAAATAATGTCATCAAACTGCAAAGAAATTTTTCTTACCTATTCATTCCATTCCCTTAGTCTTTGCTTTGTATAATTATCATATATCTAGCATATACCAATATCATCCATGGTCATAATTGTAGGGTATTTACAAATGCCTTTTTCAATGACCTGCCCCATTTGTATTAATGTTTTCTACAACGATGTCATCTGTGTAATGATTTTTTCATTTTTTCCAAGAACTCTTCTGCCTGCTTCTTTGCACGGATGTAATTATTTATATTATTGTACAAGCCATGCAATGCCTCTTCTACATCAGAAACTATGCCGGGAGGAATTTTTGCCTTTAATTGAGTTTCCTAGAGCATAATCCCCTCACTACTTTTACGATTTCTTCTGTTGTGGCCCTTATAAAGGATTCCATATCTTCCTCATATTGCACCACTTGGGATCCTTTGGATTTCCTTTTCTTTGTAAGAGTGAAGAGGTCTTCTGAATTTTCATGCCAAACAATGGCTTGTTGTGTTGACATATTCTTTTTGGTTACCCTTTTCAAGGTTCTCATCCTTGGATTGAATTCAATGTTCACTAAGGGATCTTCTTGTGCCTCCCAATCTGGATGTTATTTGTAGGCAATTACAAATTGCTCTACCCAATTATTTCTCACTTGTTGTGAAGTGGAGGGAGAATATTGAGAGGGTTGCATTGGGGCTTCACTGGCTAGAGCTTTATTTGGTTTGGACAAGACTTCTCAAAACTCAAATCTAGATTTATTTGGTGGAGATAAGGGAGAAGAAGGTTATTTTGAATGTTTTGAATACAAATCTTGCCTTCTCTTCATAGCCTCCTTTTTAGTAATTTCTCTCAGAGGTGGAACCACCCCTATCTCCTTCATATTCTACTGAAAAAGGATATTTTCTGTTTGGGTAATCCATACAAAGGCAATATCATCATGCATGAGAGAATACAATATATTTAACTATCCTTTAAGGGAATTAAGGTGTTGGGCAACCCTATTCCTTTTTCATATTTCCTTAAAGGGTGTTTGGGGAGATGAAATTAATTTATATGGGTTGAGGAAGCCTTCAAATCAGGCCACCTTTTAAACATTTGTGTCCCATAAATACTGGGAAGGAGGGATGTGTTTTAATCTTATTCTCCTTACACTTTAAAGCAATACCATTGCAAATCTGATATGCAACCTCTTGTACTACCAATTTTTCTGGAACATAATATGGCAACTAAAAAGGAGGTGTAAGGAGCCCCTTAATCATGATAAATGTATATTATGGATAGAAGAATATGGATCCCATATTCCTTATGGAAGTGAGGATGGCATCAGATATTCTTGGTAGTGTCGTTTCATGTAATTTTTGGTAGAGAGAAGGATACAAATAAGTGCATATATCTTGAATATGTGATCTAAAACAATGGGCATATAAGTTTGAATATTGCTCATTTACCCTCAAAGGGCTCAAAGGATACCAGATTTGATAGAAATATGGACATTTGAGAACACCAATGACAACATTGAGAAGATAGGAAGCCATGTAAAATTGTTTCCCATGGTCAAAGAAATTATTTCTTTATGTCAATAAATCTAAATAGAGCACCTGAGCTAAGGAGGGAATCTTGTATTCATCAATAATAAAAGAAAGTAGCAAGATCTAGGAAACATCCACCTTGGAGATTGACAAATTTCCATATAGACTATTCATGAGTGTCTTGCCAATGCATAAAAAACTTTTAATAAGGATTTCAGACAACTTAGAATCATACATATTATCTAATGGGTCAAGTTACCAACTATGCAAAGCATCTCTTACTCTCCTTTTGGCCATCCAGAATTTACTGTGTTTGAGTTATACAAGCAAAGTGTGGATCTCGGAAGTTTATAATAAATTTTGTATGCATTAATAACAAACAAACCTATTCTTTTTTTCCTTGATTTAGAAAATAATGACAAATCCTTGGACTTGGCATGAAATAGATAGGAAGTGAAAAAATCCAGAAATGGAAGCACCTATGGTTTAGCAAAGAATTAAATGGAGGCCAACTCTTTTATCACCCTTACCTCTCTGGAACCATAACACTTGCTCTTCTAGTATACTCATTATGTCTATGACATCAACATCAACACTTTCATTCTGAACTACAAAATATAGAGCTGAGTAATGCTGAAATTTGTCATCTAAGGCTGCTAGATCGAACACGGTATCTCTTATTACTCTGTTGTCATCATTGGAATATAAATAAGTATCTACCATCACCATTTCCCACTCTCTTGCCATGTTGAAAAATTTAAGGGCCACGAACATTACATACATCATTAACATGAAATTTTTTTGAGACAAATGATGTAATTGATTTTACAACAACATTCATATGTCCCTTATAATGAATATTAGGTAATCTTAGAAAATAATTTCTAAATAAATGAAAGAAGTGTTGATCCTAGTAGTCACTAGAGTCGAAATTACTAAATATTTAGATCTTAGTGGTCGTTAGGAATTATTCATCAGACTTATTATTAATGTAATGAGAAAAGCATGGTTGTACATGCACCAGTGAGGGTTCAAGATATACGTAGTTTTATCTGTAGTGTTCACTAGGCATCACGATGGTAAAACTATTAATGAAATGATCTAAGTCTGTCAATACAAACACTCTTGAGGCTTCAAGACTTACGTAGTTCAGATCCTAGTGATCACTAAGTTTAGAAACTATGTAAAATTGTTCATGACAATTAACACGTAACATATTTTGGAAGGATTATCCGTTGTCGAAACCATCCACATTGCGTAGATAGCATGAAAGGAAAGTTTGAAAACATAGATGTTAGTGAGAGAGAGGATTTAAGTCAACATATGAATGGACATTTTTAACATTACTTGTTGGTAATTAACACCAATTGAATGGACTAGTGTAAAGGCCATTAATATTTAATTTTTCAAATTTTGAAAAGAGTGTGCAAGAAACAAAACACAATAATGGGTCCAGTGGGCTGCTAAGCAGAATTTGTTAAACAAAAAATGATTAATTGTCTCATAACATGTTTTACAAATAATAACATAGGCCCCCCAAATACCTAACTATTTTTATTTGAAATCGATCATTAGATTATGTCGTAATTCACATCCGTTTGTATCAAATAAAATGCTTCACAACCATGAAACTCCATTACTAATTGAAAGGAATGACTTAAAGACCGCTAGGATTTTTCGGTTCTTAATTTAAAAAGAGAGATACTTTCATTACCTCTTGTCATAGCAATCACTGGCTATACAAATTTAGAATGATTGTAATTGTCAATGACTATAATTATATCAAGTTAGCCACACATTACCTAGTGGAGCCAATTGTTGCACTACTTTCCATCGAGAGGGATCAATACTTTCTCTTCATATCAAATAAAATGCTTAACAACCACTAAGCTCCATTACTAGTCTAGCTTAGTAGCCGTTGGGCTCCTATCATTAACATTTTCCATTATAATCACTATTTATTCAACTATGGATCGCTAAGTTTAGAAACTATGCAAAATTGTTCTTGACAATTCACACGCAACATATTTTGGAAGGATTATCCATTGTATGAAAACCATCCACATTGCATAGATCTAAGTTTGATCTAAGTTTGTCAATATAATCAATTTTGAGGCTTCAGGACTTACGTAGTTCAGATCCTAGCAATGGCTACATTCAGCCACAACAAAATATTTAGAGATTGGTCGTATCTATGTATTATCCACTGGACAACTATTATTAGAATGAGAAAAATTCTCCAATCTTTGAACTAGTGGGGTGTCAAGATATACGTAGTATTAATATTAGTGGTCATTATGTTTAGCCACAATGAATTATTTAGAGATTCATTGTATCTAGGCTTATTTCAAAGCCCAACTATTATTGCAATGAGCAATGAATGCCAACACTTGCACTACTGAGGGGTACAAACACAAGTATTTATTATCCTAGCAATTTCTAGGGTCAAACGCAACATGTGTTTTAGATCTTAATGATTTATAAGAATCATTAACAAATAAATATGTACTTCTTATCCTACTTATTACTACAATCAGCCACAACAATATACATATAGCTTAACAATCACTAGGCATCATTAACAGGAAAAGTACTAATTCATTAACAAGAAAATATATAAAGCTTAACGGTCAATAACATCCACCTCAATTTTTTTTTAGATATTATGGTTCACAAAACACCATTCAATGGACATCTATCATTGACTTAGGAAAATTGTTGTAATACATGTATTCGTAAGGGATCAACATTTACTTATGTCTAATTAGTTTGTTGTAGGATCATGAATACATCTTGTTGATAGATATCATTCACAGACTTACAATTAATGTAATGACCAAATAATTGTTGTACAAGCGCTTGAGGGGTATGATATATATATATATATATATATATATATATATATATATATATAACCATGGCGTTCAAAGAGGCATCACTCCAGTAAAAATATTAATGCAATGAGAAATTTTTTTCAATACAAGCACTCTTGAGGCTTCAAGTCTTACGTAGTTCAGATCCTAGCGGTCACTAAGTTGATCAACAATGAAATATTTAGAGATTGGTTGTATCTAGGATTTTATTCATAGGACAACTATTATTAGAATGAGAAAATTTCTACATTCTTTGAACTGGTGGGGGTCAAGATATACGTAGTGTTGATCTTAGCGGTCGCTAATTTTAGCCACAACGACCTATTAAAACCTTCTTCATATCTAGGCTTATTTTAAAGCACAATAATTATTGCAATGACCAAAAGAACACCAATCCGATCACTACTGAGGGGTACAAACATAAGTATTTCTTATCCAAGCGGTCACTAGGGTTAGCCACAACATATTTTTGGAGCTTAATGGTGTATAGGAATCATTAACAAATAACTACTTGCTTCTTATCCTTCCTATTACTATGATCATCCCCAAGGATATACCTATAGCTTAGAGGTTTTTAGGTATCATTAACAAGAAAAATACTAAATCTTTAACAAGAAACTATATAAATCTTAGTGGTCAATAACATCCGCCTGGATAAATATTTTGAACTTAGTGCTCGCTAAACACCATTCAATAGATATCTCTTTAATTAATTAGAATTGCATAATCTCTCATGTCATTAAATATCACAATAATTAGTCAACACATATGAAATTTTGTTCCTAGTGGTCTCTAAGGTCATCCACAACAAAATATTTACAAGCTTAGTAGTCATTATGATCAACATTGACAAAATATTTTGAACTTAGTGTTCACAAGGCATCATTCACTGGACATCTATTATTGAACTGAGAAAAAAGTTATATTACATGTTTTATTTAGGGGTCACATATATTGCTTAGCTGTCATATTTTGTTCCACAAATTTATTTAAGCCAAGTGTTGCACTAGATACCCTCATGAGGGATCAAGCCTTAACTAGTTCTCATACTATTTACTATAAGTTATTGAAAGGAAGATAAAAATTCCACATTTTAATTATAAATGAAATCTCAAAAGATATGGTGATCTATAATTATTTAGTAAATGAAGTCTCAAAGGCCATGGTATAATTCTAATAAATATAATGAACACACTCTTTATAGTGTTAGTATGAAAATATAGACTCCAACCCTATGTATAATCTCCCTTGTTATTAAACCTCATAATTTTTCATGATATCACATCTCCCTATTTCCATATTATTATTGTCGCATTAAGAAAGAAAAGCCATCACATCTTATAATTTTTAGTGTTGATATATCATTAGATAATTTAACTAAAACAACCAAAGCTCTGTAATTTTAATCTCTAAATGTTGTTTATTTATTTTCAGAACTATCAATTAAGTGAAACATTTTTCAGAATCTTGTTTAGCATAACTTTTCAAATAGTAGTTTTTAGAATTCCCTGATTCACTCATTTTAAAAGAGGAACCTACATGAGATGGAACTCTTTGCATTTTCACTTTGGCAAAGTCACATATATGTTTTTCTTTTAAAGTATTTCCAACAATTTCCTTATGCAATCAAATAATTATTGTAAACAAGCAAAAATTATTTGTATTACTATTATTATTTCATCTAATTGAAGTTAATATCATGATTTCATTACTAAAATTTAATTCGAAATGAAATTTCTATAAAAATGGCCACTAATGGTCCAAAATCCCTAAACAATTAACAACCCTAATTGAGAAAAATCTATTTTCCTCAGCCTTTTCAACAACACCCATTTTGTTCACTTCTAGTGATCATTGATGTCCATCTCAAGTATTTTACAAATCATTTCTCAATCCTCTTGCGAAAAAAATGCCCATAACATGTTTTACATTACTCAAAAGTGAGGTACACACATATTTAGAAAATCATTTAGGGATCATAAAAATAATGACAAAATGATGTCAAACCCTATTAGTTGAGAAGTGTTTGTCAAAGAGCGTTAAAGAATAGACATATTTGACTACTAGAAGTAGAGAAAATAGGGTTTCATTGAAAAGGATACATAATATTCTACATACATAGAATTTTAAAATTTTGGAAGGAGCAAAGGTGAGAATGCATACCAATTTTTGACACCTTCACGAAAAAAAACCGTGCTTATAATTTTGGCAATCAAACCATGATCTAATTTTCTAACGAATTATTACACTTACGTATTTTTCCCCTTACTCCAATTTTCTCACATGAAGTTTAATGAAACGAAAATCTATAATTATATGGAATGGACACTTCCAACCACCACTTTCTTTGGCACACGAATTATAAAAGACACATGACTGCCATTAATTTTCTTTATATTTAATGGCTATCAAATGGTACACATATTTCAAATATCGTGTGAACTTTACTTTATTGATTAATGGCCAATTAATTTTAGGGGAACCACTATATTAACCATATATGCCACACACAAAAATTATCAATATTAACAACAATATCATCAAAAGAACAACATGCTCAATGTCAATTTTATCATCTTTAAATTACATAGTGAGTATATAAGTATTCCATACTTTGACTATACTACAAATGATATGTGGTTCAATTGATGTCTCACATATTGAATTATCATATTTTGAATATCACACGAACTTTACATTGTTTGGTTTAATGGCACTCGACAAATATTAACCATATATGCCACACACAAATAATATCAAAATTATCAACATTATCAACAAAATAACACCATGCTCATTGGCAATATTATCGTCTATAAATTACATAGAGAGTATATAAGTATTCCATACTTTGACTATACTACCAGTGATATGTGGTTCAATTGATGTCTCACATATTGAATTATCATATTGTCCTAAAAAAATATACATGTTTACAAACATCATTTTAAAATTATTTTGTTACACAAATAGTATCTTCGGATGTGTGTGTCAATGATCTTGGTGGCACCCATGATGCTAATCGTTGGCATTGTTCTGAAATAAAAAGAAGAATGCAAAATAGAGAAGTATTAGCTAACTCCAATGCATGATCATTTTTTCTTTTAAGATGGAATGAATGATGCAATACTATATTACTTAGGTTAAAAAAACTATAATTTACCTGGGTAAAAATACTTGCAACTTGAATTTGTACATCTAATATTTTATCCATTAGATTTCTCTCTTGTTCCATTATTTCATGCTCTATTTGAATCCTTCCCTGCTCAATTTATTTCAATGTCTGACTGAATATATGCATGTTATTTTTATTACCTCTTTTAAATATCCATAAGAGTTTCTTTTTCTCTTCACATCTTTTCTCTTAATTCCATTTTTATTCAAAGGGGTTTCTATCTTTTCTCCTTCAAAATTTTCAATGTTGATAGAAGGGATTTCTGATTTCCCTCTCATTTTTTTCGAAGTAGAAGTGGTTGTATTAACCCTCTCTTTTCCATTAAAACCAATAACCTTGTGTGTTTTCTATGTAATGTGATCTATATCTTCATAGAAAGTCCATGTTGACTGTGTTTCCAATGTTGTGTTTTCCAATTATTTCTCCTTCTTGAGGGTTTTCTTCAACATGTTCATCTTGTATTTGCATTGCTTCCTAGTGAATGTTTTTCCACAAACTTCATTCAAAGCATCTGCTATATTATCCCAATGTTTCTTGCCAATATATCCATGGTTTAAATGTTCATACACCTCTTTGTATTTTGAAATAAATGTTTTCACATCATATTTTTACCACAACTCTTCTTTGTATTCTTTCATCAGCTCCTCTTTATTTCTATCTCTTTCATATATATGGGTTATTGAAAATGTTTCTTCTAATTTTGAATCATCAACAATATATGGAGAATTTAGATCAATTTGTGAATGTGGAATGTAAGGACCCAATTTTTGTGTGCCACTTGTATTCTCTTACAAATTTGAGACACTATTTCCATCTAAGTTTTACACACATAAGTCCTTTACACAACAGTTGCTTAGTTGTGTTGAAAAAACCATATTGTCTGTATAGTTTCTTGGATTTGATTTGAAAACTTGTGATTTGAAATGTGAAAACAAGGAAAATGGTGATATTTTCATGTCCTTAAAAGGTATTAGCTACTCTAAACAATCATAAATGAAACAATTTACATACTCCATCTTTTATCTAAACTTAATTTCATTTTCCATTTTCTAAAAATAAATATACAAGGGGTCCTGCGCTCTGTAAAATCATAAAATCAAAACATGTGGAGAACCATTGAAAATTGGTTAATTACCTACTAAAAATGTAATATTTATAATCACTGTGAAATGGGTGTATAAACTGAAATTCTTCAAAATAAAATAACAATGCTTTACCTCTTTTAATTTTTTGTAACTCTATTCTTCCCCCATTTGTGTATGTGCTCCTTGTTTTGGTGTGGTCACCTTCAAAATGAGTATACAGTTTTCCATTTTATTGCATTAAATACAGATGTTAGCAGAGTTTGTGTGGATTAAAATTTAATATTGTACCACTTAATATTAAATGCAGTACAAAAAAATAAAAACATACTCTCAAGTGGTGGATTTTACATTACATGGTTTAATGGCCATTTAATGTTTAGGGAAGCGCAATATTAATTATGTAACATTTGACCTTACAAAAAAGTGTAATTATTATTTTATTATAAAAATATTAATCTTTCCCCTACAATATGAGGTTTATGGATAAAATTATACACACGGCAGCGTGATCTAAAATAAAGGTAAATTTTTTATAACATAATTTTTAATGTATGAAAACTATATAATTCAACATTATTTGAGACTTAAATTTAATTAAAATTAAGTCTTTAATATTGAGAATTATTAATAAAAAAATACTTATCATGTGTTACTTCTACTCATTATTATATAAAATTATTAAAAACAAAGATACAAAAATATAAGAAATAATTAATACACATAATTGAATCAAAGCATATACCACCATCATTAATCAAATAATGTCTAAATTATTAAAAGTAAACTTATATTGTTAAAATATTACGTAGGATATAAAAATCTTAGAAACAATTAATACACATAATTGAATCAAAGCATATACCACCATCGTTAATCAAATAAATACTAAAACTTGAACTCTATACCATAAAATAAACATAGATATACAATTAGAGAATTAAATACATGAACGATTTACTTTGACAGAATATTAATGGCCCTAAATTTAAGTACAAGAGTTTGTTAGGCTATAGACAATTTTTGACTAGAATGGCAGGTGAAAATATGCCCTTTGATATGCAAGTGATTGTTATTCCAAGTGTGAATTCACACTTTGTCTTAAAAATGCATTTACTTTTTCATGCGAGGGATATCACTTCGACGTGTGAGGGAGATTTCACTTCTATTTGTGAGGGATATTTCAATTCATCGTGTGAGGAATCACACTTGGTAGATGTACGAGGCCATGAATCTCTCACTCTATGATCAACTATCATTGTCACGTCCAAGTGTGAGTTTTCGAACTTGGAATTGCGCTCACTTGCACATTGAAGTGTGATCACCAAATTCTGGCCTCCCATTCTAGTCAATATTTGAATTTTAGCGTGTAAAAAAATAATTATATCACAACACCGCTAGGCTATACAACTATTGAAAGCCATAGGGGAAAGAATCCAATGAATGTGCATAAGCCAATGACTATGAGTGGTAATGTGTAGTATAGTACCACTAGTTGTAAAAATTGAAGTCAACATTTATAACTTGTATACTAAGAATTTAGAAAAAAGGTAGCCAATAAGATGAGTAAAATCAAGTCATATGTACAAAACAACCAATAAAAAGGTGACACGTCAATTTTCCCGAAAACGTGATTTCATCCACATGCAAGGGCCAATATTAATTTTCTTTGTACTAAAAAGTATGTAATTTTTAATCCCTTAGAAATAAATTTTCAACAAAATTTAAATGTACAAAAGAAAATGTATGCATTATAAAATATTAATCTTTCCCCTATACTATGTGGTTTATGGATAAAATTATACACATAGCAGCAAGATCTAAGGGTGTAATACAATTTTTTATATGTTTAAAGATTTGGATTAAATGAGATTTTAAAGATGTTCATATAAGATGTATATTTTTATTTTCTCATTGTGATTTTGATTCTCCATACTAATGTTAAAGATTTAAGTGTTCTTTGTACTAAATTTTTCTTTTTATTTGTGGATACAGTTGAAAATGAACTCTATTTTTGAAGGAGCACATGTGGATTTACTATCCAAAGGTGTGAATGTTCATGAGGGAATACTTTATCCATCCAAAGATACACTCCATTGTAGAGACATGGGGTCTAGCTTATTCATTGTCACAATAAGTATTGTATTTAATAGAAGAGTAAGACTGCTATACACAATTTATGATTGTGAAACCTCGATAGAAATTGGAAACAAGGTATACTTTATCCCATGCGAAAGGAATAAAATGATTAAGCATGTGATTTAAAATGTTTCACATGTTGGGGGTGATGGCATTCAAAACATCATGAACAGTGACTCATATGATACATTTAATGAGGACAAGGGTTTTAATTCTACTAGTGATAGCCATTGTTTCACAACTCCTAAAGACATGGATGAATTTGATACAACCTACATGGTGCTAAAACATAAGTGTCCTCAGAAATAAGGTGACATAGATGAAGGGTTTATATCCCTGGTACAAGAACAACATGTGATTTTGGGAGTGTTGTTTGGACCCAAACACTTTGGTGTTTTTGTGGAGAATATTATAACTACATGCAATGATTACTATCCAAGACTACAACATAACATGGAAGTTACCTAGCCAATCAAAAACTTACTTTAATCTAGAAACAAGAACTGCATTTTGTGTGAATGGAAATTATGAACTCCAAGAAACAACTTCCACATCAAACAATGACTTCAATTTGAAGTTCAAGGGGTTTATTGCCAACTTCATACATTTTTTTCCAAAAGAACACAATTTTTTTGTAGAAGCAACAATTTCAAATGTTTGTGAAGGATACATGGTGTACTTTACAAAATTAGATGGAAATACATTTGAGGTGCATGCTGATAAATTAATTATTCCTTTTTGTAAGGATTGCTCCATATCAGAAGGATCTCTCATCCAATGGCATGTTAACTAGTTCACCCATCAATATGGTTCTGTTATAGAAGTAATGATAAATGAAATTCTAGAAGAGTTTTTGGTAAAAATGTGGAGTTCATTTGAAGATCCATTTCCTCATTTGGTATACCTAATTTCATATGAATCCTCCATATGTAGTAGTAATGAAAACTTGATAAAAATACCTTACAATTCCTGCAAATGCAAAAAGGTAAATTCTACTCCATCTAGTACATAAAATGCAATATAAAATGATGAAAAATCAAGAAAACAATTTTTGTCTGAAGTTGAGAAAAAACCTTGCTACAAGGAAGGATGTCTCTCCAATCTATCTTTAAGTGCTTTCAATCACAGTTGGAATTTAACTCTAGGTATGAATGAACCTACCATCAAAAACTTTTTACTTAATACATTCACCACAAATGCTATTAGTTATGATCAAGGTCAAACTTTAGAACATATGATAGATAAATTGAAGTTATGTCAAATGAATGTATGTCATAATGTATGGTACATATATCATGGAATCCTGAAAAGCACCTATTATAGATACAAACAATCTTAGATTAATGGAGAGAGGAGGACAATAAATGGAAATACATGAAAACAAAAACTAATTTCAAACACTATCGCAACTATTGCATAGATATCCAAAATTATGGATAAGAATTCTAATATATCGTCAGACATGTCTCGTTCAGTGGGACAAGATGGTACTAAAGTAACAATGAGACTGTTGCCTGCATGTTATACATTTTCTTACATACTACAAAAGTGTAACATGGCCCTTTCACTTTTGGACCTTCCTCCAACATCAAAGTAAAATCTCATTAAAATATGGAAAGAAACTTTCTCCCATGATTCAATCACAAGAAAAAATTCTTCTCTAAATGTGACAAGTGCACATAGATTAAGAAGAAACCTATAATGACCTCATGTCCAAAAACACTGGCACAAATCGATCAACACCAGAAATGCCACAATGATTACATTCAAATTTTTCATGCAATTTACTATGCATGTAGAGTGTAATCACAACAAAATCCTAATAGCTATTTAAGAATTGTGCATGACAAAATGGACAGGATGAAAACCACAATACCAAGGATGGGAAAAATATCAAAATCAATAAGCAATTCTATTAATCTCACCACCACTTTTCTTGGTATGCTTTGACACATGGGAACAAAATGGGGGTTTCAAGAACTTTTGTATCCCTTTTGTTGAGCGAGGATAAAACTTCACAATAAAATCATTGGCACTATGTATTCGGAATCTAGAAGAACCACTTACAAATCAATATGGTGATTTGTTATATAGTAGTGGGACGTCAAAACACCCATTACATGATGTACTATTGAAAAATTATGCATATGACAAGTGCAAGGAATACAAATAGAAAAATGAGGGTGCTCATATAGCTATACTATAAGAATTTGATCAATTTCATTTAGAAAACAACCACAAAATCTATAATTGTAACTAGATAATACCGCAAGTGACAAAAAAATTACACATTGTTTGCGTTTACATCCATGCTAACAACTAGAATGGTTTTCAACACATTGTATGTGATTTTCCTTCCAGTGGGTCATATGCATGAAGACATAGATGGGACATTTAGAAGATTATCAACAACATTGTTCAAATTGGATACATTCTTTTGGCCACAAATTATGGACACTTACAAAACATGCCAAAAGGATTCCACCACATTCACTCTATACCTTATCTAGGAAGTCTAGAACTTTAAGGCATTTTTGGAACCATACCTGCTAGATGGTAACCATAAGATCATGGGTATCAACAAACCAAAGATTTTTAAATTCTATGTCAAAGACAAAAAACCTGTCATAGAGTTAAAAACATCAATCTTGGAGTCTTTCTGGTCACACTCAATTGAGATCTAGAAAATAATGGATGGGATAACTTTATTTCCTGAAGGGGATCCTCTAGTGGCACCCTTGAAAGAACCCAAAGTGATGGCATACATGCAAACAGGAATTCCGGCATACATCACACACTAGGAAAAGAGTTCAATAGATGGTGGAGAAGCATATTATGTTCTAAAGATTGCATATTGGAAAAAATTTCTATGTTCCCTAGATAACCCCTTTTTCAATTTTAACATGATGAGAAGAGATTTGTTTTGGCCAAAAATAATTCAAGATAACAAAATGTATGATCAGAGAGTGGGTGCACCACATCTTGACATGTATAACTACTTGTCAAAATTTCCTTTCAAATAAGGATATATATGTTGGACCTATTTTTGATAGACCTTGAGAAGAATTCAACCCAGTAGCGGATGTGAATGTTGGGCAGATGATACTAGTAGGACCGTATGATGATAATGTACTTATATGGATGGGAAAGGAAGAACTAAAACTAATACATGATGTTCACATAAACAATTAAAATATAAGGGTACCTCGTGGGATCCCATAGGAAAAGGAAATATAGAAAAAGAAAGGTACGAGGAATGCTTGTTGAAAAAGAAAAGGTGGAAAATATCAAGGGACACATCAGATATTGATATAGGCAGTGTGTTGTTCAGGTATGAATTCCAAGTAAAACATGGAAAGGAATTCAAATTAAAATACCAAATTGGGGTCATGAAGCTATCTAGAAACACCTTGTACAAATTCAAAAAAATAATTAATACCCTTGTGAGGGATCAATGCTTATGTAATTTTCTTGAAGGATTGATTGCCTATGGGAATACATTTTCAAATCCATTTCCTCAAAATAACTTGTTTAATGCAATTCTTAACACTTTGTTGTTCTTTATGATTTCTGAGAATGGAAAAGCATAAAAGTAATTGAATTTATCACAAGCAACTTGCATATTTACAATATCACGATCTTTATATATATATATATATATATATATATATATATATATATATATATATATCAATATATAATATACATAAAATATTAAATAAATATAAATTTGAAGTATTTTAATAACTATTGTTTTGTATTTTTAAAGGGAAATATTGTAAAATTACTGTCATCTAAAAATTGTTTGATAGGCATAAGTGGTCGTCAAATTAAACCCCTAGGCCGATGTAACTTTGTGGCACCTAGGATTATGTAACTTAGTGGTAGCTAGGCTTATGTATCTTAGCGATAGTGGGTAGGATTATGAAACTTGCTACCGGTAGGCTAGTGTAACTTTCTAGACACTAGTATTATTTCACCTAGACGATTCTACTCTTGTTTAAATTAGCGGCCACTAGGCTTATGTAAGTTAACAACCTATACACTTATGTAAGATAGAGGCTACTAGGATTATGTAATTTAACAACCTATACACTTATGTAAGATAACGGTTGCTAGGATTATCATCCTTTTATGTAAGTTAGAGGCCGCAAGGTTTCGTAACTTTGACCCCATTAGGATGATTTCACCTAGCATATTATTTCATCATGTAAGTTAGCAATCACTAGGCTTATTGAAGATAACAGCCATGAGGCTTATGTAATATAGCAGTCGTTTGGCTTATGTGGGAGATTCAAATAATAACAAAATAGAAATCCTAAAATAGTGAAACTAAAATCTGAAAATCAGGATTTATAAATTGGATTATAATAGTGGTGAAATTTGAATCCAATATTAGCCAAATTAGAATAAAATAATAATGATATTGGAATCCAATACTAGCGAGATTGGAATCCAATAATAGTGAAATTGGAACTAGAATAAATCCAATAATGACAATATTAGAATCCAATATTGTTAATAATGGAATCCAATAATAGTAATAATGGAATCCAATATAGCCAAAAATGGAATCGGATATACACAAAAACGGAGATGGATTTCTTCCAATACTTTAAATCTTGGAGTTTATATTTCTTGGAATATGTCCCACTTTAGTGAAATAAGAATTCTATCCTCTTCAAAGGGTACACCACCATCATATTTTTTTGTCATTAAATCTCTCAAATACTCAAATTCATGGTTAGGTAATTCAAATTCTTGAACCATATCTATATCAACACAACTAGTAGAGGGGAAAGAAGATACCCAGCTTACACAGTCCCAAAAATAATCCACAGTCTTGGCACTTAGAAACTCATTGGAAGTATCTCCTTGTGGTGGATAGTCAGCACATTCAAACATACATACATCACCAAAGGTAGCCTCATCATCAACCTCTTCTTCTTCTACATTGGGGTCACATGGGGAATGTGGTAGAAAACACTTGTCACACCATTCAATGACATGATCCTCTTCTACTAATGACACTCTAGTAGTCAATGAATCAAGGACTAACTTATTTCTCTCTAGGGGTTTACTTTTTGTTTCTTGACCCCACAGTTTCTTTCCCTCTGTCATCAGCTATGTGATAACCCCTGGGATGATTCCCAAATATATTTTTTCCTTGGGGTCAGTGCTGAGATTAGGAATTTAAAGTTAAACCCTTATCTGATCTGGAAATATTGTATGATATTTCTCTCATTACTCCTACCAAATTCTTGACCACCTCTTCCAGATCTACCCCCTTACTTTCGTGAGGCTTCTCAGGATTGATCGATTTGACACCCTCCCTCTTTGTAGGTTTCTCCATTGCCTTAATATTATTCTCAATTTGTATTTCCATAGAGAAATCTTACCTCAAAGTTTTGGGGTTTTTGTCCCTCAAATAATATGTTACTTTCTTGTCAAAGGCATCAAAATATTTAATTAGGCAGGATTCATCACTTGGCCTCAAATTTACAGGAAGCCTGGTCAAGGTCTTATTAAATCTGGTGTTAAAATCCTAGACATGCTCATTAGGTTTTTCTTTATATTCTCAAATTCAGTGAGAAGGAACTTGGGGTCAATTTTATCACCATATTGAGATTTAAATGCATTCTTCATTTCTAACCAAGAGTCAATAGAGTTATCAGGAAATGATTTGTACCAATCCTTGACATCTTCTTCTAGAGTATGTATAAATAACTTCACATATACATCCTCATGCTCAATCTCAAAATCTTCCATAGTATTATGAAAAATCCTGAGATGTTGGTCTCCACTAATGGCATTATTGCCTTGAAATTTGGACAACCTATTTCTGACTTCAGGTGGGACTACATTTGGATAACCCATCATTCCATGGAATTTTATAGGGTTATATACATTCACAACAAAAGGAGGTCTAGGTGGAGGTTGGGCCATATTATTTTGAGGAGGTGTTCAATAGGAGGATTAAAATGATGGGGAACTAGAGGTATTTGAGGAAATGGAGTGTGATCTTCAAATTAATGATCCTTTAATGATTTTGTCTCACAAAATAATCTATTACTTCTAATCAATAAAGGAGGGAAATGAGGAATACCCAAATCACTTGAAAATGAAGGACCCTCACGAGCCATGTACAATTTTTGTAGGGACTACTCAATCCAGAACCTTTTGAAGTAATAGAATAATACTCTACCAAAGGTTGATCACTTTCAATAATAGGTACAACTTTTCTTCTAACCTTTGATCACCCAAGGATTTCTAGACTTGTTTTCTCCCTGGATTAGTATTTCCCAACTCTAGGAACAATCTTCTGGTAGGATCTGATTTAAAGAAGGATCTTCTTCCTTCTAGATTTGTGAAATTTTCAAGTAAATCAACCAATATTTATATATTTTGCACTGATTCTTACCAAAATTCTCACAGAAGATGGAGCCACCACTAAGGTTTTGCACCTTATATGTGTTGATTACTTGAAATCACTTACTAGATGATAGATTTACATGTAAATGAACAAATATTTACAAAATTTCACATCCTTGTTAGGATTCTCCTAGCAAAGTCAAATTTAATGGAAATCTTGCTTATACTAGGAAAATATAGAGTAAATAAGTTCAAGTCAAGCTATATCTTAGAAAAGATCAATAAAGGATTGGGTTTCAGACATATATTCAAATCAAACAAATAGTAAACATCATAGGAGACACATATTTTACTCAATTCCAATAAATAATCCTAGGAAATAGTGCCAGATGTGTGTTGGTACCCATATTTACATCTCCTTTGGGGCCATGCAACATCAACACTTGAAGTGGGATCCTCTAAGTATGATAAACTTGTCTTTTTGTAGTCAGGGAAGATGTCTAAAAAAATTATATACAACCAGGTGTTGGAGGGGTTGGGTTACATGTAAAAATGGGATGACCTTCCATGCTACTTTAGGTTCTACCTTTAACTAGGGTGAGAGAACCCATTTTGTAACCTGAATTTGTAAGAAAGATAGGTGGAATCACAGTTTCTTGGCCTTCTTTTTGAGATTTGGAGGTCAATCTTGGATGAACATGGTAAATTTATGTACCACTTAACTCTCACAAGTTGTCACACTAAATAATGAAAATGTCACCCAAATAGGACTTAAGTTACTCTAGACAGTGGAAAGTTAAGTTTGCTTCTGCATATTCATGAAGAAGGGACAAAAAAATGGTAAAGTCCCTTAGCAAATTTTCATAGACAGAGAAAACAAAAGTGGTTCAGGAAGGATTTAACAATTTTAGGATTGTATTTATGTAGGAGTGGGAGATTAAAGCAGGATAAATTTGATTATACAAAATTCTCAACAAACTTTAACATTTTTAGAAAATTTCTCAATGAAAAAGAACACAATAAAAACCAGTAGCAACCCTTTAACCAGAAGATATGCACTCATGGAAGCCCAAGAATATATGATTTCACAAAATATTTATGAAATCAAACACAAAAGGTCATGTTAACCTATTAATAAAATATTAATAATTCTTGATCCATTATGCCCAAGATTCACTCAAAGACTTACAAAAATTCTCTCAACAAAATGGATGAATTACGAATTTAAAATTGTTTATCATACTATGAAAGGAAATATCTTCTCCCGAACAATTATAGTTTCCACAACACCACCAGAAGGACAATATCTAGTATAACTCATATGAATTATCAACACAAGACTACAATATGACATACAAATGGTTCATTTAAAGTATATTACCAAGAAAGAAATATAAGAGTGCTCATGAATATACTTTTACTTTATTTCTAGATTTTCAGATTTCTCAGCAAGGGAAAATAAAACCTATGATCTCAATGCTTTTCAATGGTTGTACACTTGCAACCATCTTGACATAAGAAGATTTGAAAGGTGAAACAAAACACATGTATCTCAATTTGATTTAGGTTTTCAAGAATGATTTATAATGAATGGGATACTTATGTCATTTATTTGACACCACCTACTTGGTCGTTTCTATTTTAGGTAAGTTGAGAAACCTTTTTAAATGATTTTTGGTGCCCCCAAATAGTTTGATTTGATGTTAATCATTCCCACCTTTTGGGAATATGCCTCAAAACACACAAAATCATTATCATATCTTTCTAAGATGAGTGTTTTCACATGTGTTGTGTTACATTAGGCCAATTACCTCATTTTTGTATGATATCAGTCTACTTCACACTTATCTCCCTCGTGTGGATATCATAGACAATCTCAACAATCAACTCACCATGATTTTTCTCAGCTCAACTCACCATCTTCTTTCTTACTATAAATTCCCACCATTTCTTCTACAAATTCATGTCCCTTATTTTAAGTGCAAGAAGCTTAGTGAAATTATTTGTCTACAATATGGTGGGAGTAACATTAACATCTAGTTTGAAAGAACTTTCCTTTGAGGATCTAAACTCATTTTTGATTTATCGGGCCCAGATGAAGCATTCATAAGAATGCTATTTTTAATTGCAGACCCTAAAGACTATGATGGGCCATTGAAAACTCAAGTTGTTCAAATGGCACTAATTTCTAAATTGTGTATTTTCATATTTTCAGGTGGGAGAATTAGAAGAATACCTAGGTGTTGAATTATTTTTGGCTTAGGAGTAGGCCAGTTGTCAAAGGTGCAATTGATAACACATGCCCTTTCATTTGAAATGAATAATTCACTATGAAGGATATTTCTTCATAATCTTATGTACTCAATGAAGGGGTTTCTATAGACATCGTTCTTACTCATTTTTACAAGGTTTTTGAGTTAGAGTAACATGTTTCTACTTTGGAGAAGAAACCAACAAAATCTATTCCTTAACAACCTCCGAGGGCATAATCACTCTTAATGAAGAAATGCAAGGATGATTCCATCTCCAAACCTCCTGCTCAATCTGCTCCAACAACCACCATGATTGCACTCCCATCCATATAAAATACTTCCATTTCACCCTATACCTTCAAAGCAGCAAGGAAAATGGTACTTTCTAGGGGTGGTTTTCGATCTCGAGGGGTGGGTTTCTTCTTATGAGAAGAAGATGGAGCTAATCAGCCTATTAGATGGTCCTATGAAAAATGTTGATGATCTTATGGCCCCGAGAATGCATCTTGGTTTGGGAGGGGACATTTTATTTTGTGTAGAATGTAATTGGGACAAAATAATTTGTACCTAAGAAAAATAATTTTTAAAGAAAGTTCCTTCTTTCAAGGAGGATTTGTTAATAGTTTAAGATTAGGTATCTTTTCCATAGTTCCCTTTTCGGTATAATGTCAAGAATGTATGTAAACCTTTTCTTGGGCTAGGGCCCCTATAAAACCCCATTTTTCTTTCATTTTCAAATGCAAAAGATTCAATATGTTATAATGAATTTCATGTTAATAATAGATATAGAATTCTATTAAAACAAAATGAAATCCTACTACATTGTTCCACATTACATACATAATTGAAATCTATATCTTAAAACAATAATCAACTGTGGTGAGTGAAAGTAATATTTGAAAAAGGAATTTTTTTGGAAAAGACAAGCATTAAGCTTTCTCATGGTATATTGGGGCCGGCTTCATGTTCCTTGACATTGTTCTGCTATGTTTCTGATAATCTTCCATTGTATGCGTCAAACCTTTGAAATATTTGGATAATTTCATCTTCATCAATCCTAACATGGAACATGAATATCAACGCTTTCTCTCTGTGTATTCGTTCAAAAAATTTCCTTGCAACATTAATTTTTCTTATTTTCTTTAACAACTTGGTCATTTGTTGCTCCAAACAAACAAACTTTTGGACAATATCATAACTAAACATTGGATTCATTGCATTAGGTTTTCCATTAACATTTTGATCAAAGGATTGTACCATATTATCAATTCCCCAATCACTATAGGTTAATGTTTTTTTATGAAAATCTTTCCTAAACACTAATCAAGTCTATCTATGTGCTCTGCTATATTTTCTCTTTCTGAACAAACAATTTCATCAAGCTGCTTGATATTTTTCACCCTTAATTTGATAGATCCTTTATAAGTGTGTTGTATTCCCCTTTCTTAAGGGGTAATTATTGGTTCATATTCCACTAATTTATCTTCTAGTTGAACTAGTGCTTTGATTTTAGGAATATTTTCTTCCCATTAGTACAATTCATCTCCACATTTTTTAAGCTAGTCACTTTCATCATTGGAAAATGTGGTCAGTTGTTTATAACATTAAACTTCCTCTTCAAAAATATTATTTCCCCTTTCAATCAAATCCTCTTTCCATTTATCCACAACACTAGCCATTACTCTTGTCCTGTTAGCCTCTTCTAGAATATGAGCTTTTATACTGGTAATAAATTCTTACCCTTTATCTATAAGTTGTACCCATTTTTGTATGTATGAGGATAATGTTCTAACTTGTTCTTTTAATATCCTTTTAGAGACCTTATCATCATCAAATTTATGTAACAAACCCTCAAAAGCTACTATGATATCTTGTTTTAATTTTTCTTTGGTAGGTTTCCCAAAATGAATTTGTTGAACATAATAATCAATCATTGTGATTTCATATTTTGATTTATCTTGGTGTGGGGTTGCAATCTCTAGAGTTCTGAACCCTTTTCGGTATACATGGGTCTTGGTAAGATTTTTTTACTTTTTTGAGGGAATTTTGGGATTTGGGAAATCTATACCTGTGATGTCTATAACCTCTTTCGAAACAAATTATTTTTCCACATCTAAAATAAGTCCTTCCAGCTAACCAGTTGTGAGAGTGTTTCCCACGTTTTCTCCTTGTGATGCAGGTTGGGAATTCTAAGAGAAAACTACCAACTATTTAGATGCTTCTTGAAGATTTTGCAATAATGGTATTTCTTCTTGCATCTTGTCCACTTCTAATGTTGTCTCTTTAGACTCATCATGCATTGTTACTATTTAAAAATTTTCCTTTTTCTACCCTTGAGTTTGGGATTGGCAAGTTATTTCTTCGGTCATACTATCAGCTAGTGATTTTCCCTTGTCTTTACCTTCTACTGGAGTAACAGTCATTTCTATAGTTTCTCTAATTGGAATTTCCACCTTGGATAATTCCTCTTTCTTTGTATTATCTGCCTCCTTTAGAGACTGATGTTTAGTAAATATATATTCCTAAGTTGGCACATTGGTGAGTTGTTGCTTCAACAATTCTTCTTCTTCTTATTCTATAGACTAGGACCCATTAATTAATTTTTAACCCTTGTCATGAGTTTGCACATTTTGTTTTTCAATGGTCTCCATTGTTTTAGTGTCTTCTTATGTTGTCTCCGCCTTAACTTCCTTAGCAGGATTTGTACACTGAAGTGACTCATCACCCTTTATAATCTTTGCTTCTTTTTTAGAGTGACCCTTAGTAGAGACAATGTTTTTGTAGATGCTCCACTTGCAATTCCTTAAATCATTGATTCATCTGGTCTTGTAATTGTTGAATTTTTTGTATGGAACTTTTACACTTGAACCTCTATTTCAATAGTTGATGGTTGGGAAGATTCCTTAAATATTCATCTACGATAAATAGTCTCACCTTTTACTATATATTTTTCAATTGTCATATCGAAAGGTTCACACTTGTTCTTGTGATTGACTATACTGAGGTAAATCTTGAACCTCAAATTGCATTGTAATTGATTCCTTTGGCTTCCTTTATTTCATAATATTTCTAGGTTGATTAGGCATGGGAATTCTATGAGTCATTTTTTCCTAAGCTAATTCTATCACTGTTCCATTTGGAATCAAAACTACGGTTGTAATATTTGGTTGTCTTGGTGGATCAAATTTAATTTATCCTTGATTTTGTGATGGCACTTTTTGTTCTACAAATGTGGAAACCAATTTCTCTTGATCCTTGGTGAGTGGGATTGGAGTAATGATTTCAGGATCTTTACTTTTATGTTTCTCTGTTTCATGACCAATTTCCTTTACCTGACTACTAACATACCCTACCAATGGTGATATTACCTTTGATTTCTTTTTAACTATCTCAAAACATATTAGGCTAGGTGCATCCCTTTATTTGGAACTTTGTACTTTAAGTATTGGGTTAATACTTTCCACATACCCTCTCATATTCATTTTTGCACTATATGACCCTGAAAATATTATTGTGGGAGTTCTCATTTTGGTTATACCTTTCTCGTTAGCTTGTATAGGAACTTCTTGAGTGATAGGGTCACTATACATGGATTTTAAAAGAATTTCTTATGTCTTATATTTCAAAGTAGACATAAAATTTCAAGTACCACTGGTAGTATCATTCCACTCATCAATGATACCTGAAGTGGGTTTCTTGGTGGGTAGTTGAGGAGCTCTTCCTCCTAATGGATCGGTCTTATCAACTCCTTCCTTTAAAGGGTGAATATCCTTCTCAAAAATTCCAAACTATTTGAACTCATTTAATACCTTGTTATTTTGTATGGAAATATCCATACCTTTTCCTTGTAACCAAGTCAAGGTCTTTCTCATCACACTAGCTATTATTTCATATGGATTGTCTTATTCTTCCTCATCCCAGACTATGGAAGAAATTAGTTATGCCTCAATCTTATAGTCATTATAATATTGAATTACTTTTTGTTAATCATCTTCTACTCCTTGAGGTACTATAGCAATCTTGAAGTCAAAAATCTACCTAAGAGACATCCTTGAGAAATCTCTAATTCTAACCTCTTCTTCATCTTTGCAGTTCATCCAATAATCTTTAAAATGAGGTTTATGTTCATATGAACTCCCCAAATCTGAGCTAACAACCCATCTGATGTCATATTGGGATCTTGGTTCAAATTTTTCCATTTCAAATATTTACATATATTCTTCTAGTAATCTAGCTTTTGCAATGGAGGGACAAGAATACCTCCCAATCCTGATAGGAAATTTAATATTTATCTTATGATTTCCTGAAATTAATTCGTGCACTGGTGCTCATTGCCTTGAAATCTCACATAGGGTCCGCTTGTCATCTACATATCTAGGAAATTTACATGGTTGCCCATCAAATCCACTAACTCTAATATAAGTGAAAAAACTGTGTTGAATAAAGAAGCAACCATACTCTAGTATTGCACTCCTAACCTCTTCATATATTATGTATTGCTCCCATTTAGGTTTGAAAAGACATATTATAGGTGCAAAAAATACATCATTTACTTGCCTCACATTTCCTTTCAATTTTTTACACACATCTGGGGGTAGACATCGTTTACTCTACTATGTTTGAAGCGTGCCTTTTTGGGAGGCCATGGAAAAGCTTATGACTTGCAATATTATAGATGAAGTATGACATCATATAGAACTCAAGATCAGCGGTGGTATCCATGTTGATTTTTGTAGATAATTCAAAATGTTATGTGTGGGTTGATGTAGCTACGAGTATTGCCCATCAAATACTTCCTTTATTCTCCAAGATAACCCATATATATGGACACATACATTATTTGTATTTTTAAGACTCATCCATGCCAACCATTCTACTCAATAACATAATTATGCCTTCCACTTCCTCCAAGAATTGTGATTTGGCCAACTTTTTAGGAATTCTCGTGGTATGCTTTCTATCTATCAACAACCATTTAGTATTCATGATTTTGGCATAGTCTTTATTTTTGGCCTAGTAATCTTTAAGGGTTGATTCTATGCTTATGGTTACTCGTCTCACAATCATCAATAGCCCTAACATTAATCTAAATGCTTTGGGCACAAGGGTAAACATGTCCTTCACCACTTCCATCTAATACTTCCTTTTTTTCCGGATGATAGTTTTCAACATGATTAAATGCACCGTCTCAGGAAAATGTATAGAGGGAGGGAAAGAGAAGCTAGGGAAATGTGGCTAGCCTCAATGGCTGCCATGAATTCGCTTTTATTGGGATCACAGAGCCTTTGAAGAAAGTCATCCAAATTGGCATTTAACAAATTTGTGTATGTAATTTTTTCTAAATTATTGGTAACATTGGTAGAAACGTGAAATACAAACGTCATCGGCTTCATTCTATATGCTTTAATTTCCCATCTTAATTCCTTTCAGATCATAAATCAAGTAATAGAACACAAACACAATGTAATACTTACTCATTCCTCATGCAAACTTTATGAAATTATCCCTCTCTACCGTAACTCCAAGTTCTTTGACTCAATTTCACCACCTCATAGTCAATGTTTCTTCACTCTTTCATGAATTAGTGCTACTAGGGCATCCAAATATCTCACATGTAAGGTGGAACTTGAAATCATCAAAAGAGACTTTAAAATTCGCACTTTGATCCATGTGCATTTATTTATGGCAGCAACCATTAATACTTCAAATCACGACCATTCAATTTTTCATCCTTTTGAATTTGAACCATCCACGTGGCTTTGTCCAAGACATGGCAAAGCTGTAGGGTTTATTTTCACTTTTTTATGTTTTCTCGAATGGGTGTTGAACTGTAATTTTGACCCAAAAACCCTCCCATTGACCTTGATTGAAATATTGATGTGTGTCTTGTTTTAGGCTACGGGGATACATTTGCATTGTGCATTATATTGGCTTTTGTTGTAAAAGTGCACCGACACTCTATTTCCCCACTCCAATTATATTTTAACATGTTTTCCTTTCACTTAGTAGGGATTTATTTTCACTTTACATCATGTGACTCAAATATTCATTATAATATTCCATCAGGTTTATGATTTTATCCTGCACTTTGAATTCATTAGGAAACTTGTGTAATTATGAAAATATAACCTGACATAGCACCACCAATTAGATCATACCATGTATCTTCAGGAATCGAGAGAAAAATTACAATTTACATTGAAGATCACACGAACGACACACATGATGAATTTACAAGGATTACCATGATCATTCGACAATTCTTTCTTAGATACTTTTATGAAATATTACGATTATAATTTCTCGAAGTGAAAAAGAGGATTTATACTGGATTTACAATCAAACATTGGGTTTTTTCTTAGTTTAACATGGGTTCATCATTTGGACATACGTGTTTCAGAGTTCTAATAGAGGATATGAAAATTTCTAAAGGCATATTTTAAATCAAAGGAGCGAGCTAAAAAAAAACACCAACAATGTTTTTATGAAGATCGAGGATTAATGATATCGATGAGATCAAGACCCCATTTTGAGAAGGGCCAAAGGTCCTAAGCCGGATGCAAAGCTTGACTAGGAATGCAAATAAGATTGAAAGGTTGCTGAAATTTTTCACATCTCTTAACATATTCACAACAATCATGGCTGAGATAAGGCCAGTAATAGCCAAGATGAAAAACACGCTTAGTGATGACTAAACCACTAAAGTTTCCACCGCAAATTCCATCATGGACTTCTTGAATAGCAAAAGGATATTCATGTGATTTAATTCATCAAAGGAGAACACCATTAAATCCACATTTGTAAAGAATTCCACGTAGGATAACGTAGTGGTTAGCGCGCTAGAGAATTGATCTCCTAGTTTTCTTAGATAGATCAGGGCAAATGATGGATTTGGATAAATAATCAAAGATTTGGGAATACCAAAGATCCAAAAAACTAGGTTAAACAAGATTAAATTTGAGTAACTCATGAAATAGTTGATCACTACGATGAAAAACAACAGAAAGCTTGGATTCCTCCATTTTCCAAGGAATGAGAGTTGCAAGAGATGCCATCATATTAGCGAAACAATTGGTCAATCGAGGAATAACATGGATAGTGTAAGAATAAAAGGATTAAAGGAGAAGATGAACAATGTCGTGATACTTTTAAAGAGTATAATTTTTACAGTGATACTCACATGTGACCTATTTGATGATAAGTTTGTAGTCTTCATATGTGTCAAGGACTTGAACTCCTAGAAAGAGAGTGTTCTCAAGGCCTAAGATAAGGGCTTCATTATCCACCATATTATTCGTACACTTAAAATTGAGTTGTGCATGAAAACTAATTATACACACTCACATATTATTTAAATATTAAATAATACTAATATTTAAACCATATGTTCACACTATGAAAATTAATTTCCTAACACCCCTCCCCTTGCGACACTTTGAACCATCGAAGAAGAGGTTCATCTTAAGGATGTCATACTCATGATGAAAGTGATTGATTTGTTCATCTAGTAATTTCTCATGAGGAAGATGTGAACTAGGAAGAGGGGCTTCAGCTAATTTATTTGTGATAGCTTGGCCCTTAATGAATTTTCAAGGAATAAAATCAAGTTCAAACTCATTCATGAGCATGAACCATCGAGTAATGTGATCACTATGATAAGGTTTAGAATGTATTTTTTAAGATGATGGAAAGTAGTAACAACATAAGTATTTTGATTAAGAAGATAGTGTCAAAGTTTAGAGGTGGAAAAGAAGAGATTGTAACATATATTTTCAGCTTTAGTGTAGTGAGTTTCATAATCATGAAGGGTATGACTGATGTAATAAACCACCTACTCCCAACTCTGGTCACCATGATGTACTAACATAGCCCCTAGAGCATGACCAGTAGAAGAGATGTATAGATAAAATGGCTCCACCTTGCGAAGATGTGTAAGCACTGGTGAAGACAAAATATATTGTTTAAGGTCATCGAAGGCCTTCTAGAAATCATGATCCTAACTAAGTTATATGTCTTTATGAAGAAGATGATGAAAGGGTTGCCAGTGATCTGAAAGTTGCAAGATAAAATGGAGGACTGATTTGAGTCATCTCTAAAGACTACATATTTTCTTAATGCTAGAAGAAGGTGGCATTTCGATGATTTCTTTAATATTCACAGGGTCAAATTCAATTCCCCTAATGTATACGATAAAGCCAAGGATTTTTCTAGTTAGCACTCCAAACACGCAGTTGGATGGATTGATACAAAGAAAAAAATGGATAAGACGCTCGAAAAGGACCTCAAGAATAGAAAGATGGTTGTGTTGATGTTTAGATTTACCAAAAATATCATTGACATGGTATTCTATTGTTTTATGGATGAGATCATGAAAGATATAATTCATGGCCCGTTGATAGGTGGTTCTAGCATTCTTTAGACAAAAAGGCATGACACGATAGCAGAAGGTCCCCATTGGAGTCTTTGAAGGAAGTCTTATGCTGGTCTTTTGGTGCTATCAGGATTTTATTGTAACTATAAAACCTATCCATAATGGAAAACATATCATGTCATGCGGTGAGATCTATAAGTTGATCGATATTGGGGAGAGGGAAGTTTCGTTTAGGACAAGTGAGATTAAGTTATCAAAATTCAATAAATATGTGAAGTTTACCTGATGTTTTAGAGACGGGAAAGATGTTAGAAACACATTGGGGATAGTGAATGGGGATGAGAAAGCTAGCAAAAAGAATATGTTGTAACTCTTCTTTAACAAGGAGGGAAACTCGGGGATATATTCAACAAAGTTTTTGCTTTGCTAGTTTAGCATTAAGGTAAATGACGATATTATGGATGACGATAAAAGGGTCAAGACCATGCATGTCTGAAAAATACCATGTGAAATCCTAGCTATGATGAGAGAGAAATGTGGTAAAACAATCAAGATCATGTGGATTAAGAGACTTACCCATCTTGAGGATGTGAGGCTCCTGAGGGGTCCCGATATTGACATTGATGGTGGCTTTGTTGAGTAGAGTGGATGTTTCGGATAACAAGGTATTATGAAGATAAGAATCATATTCCCCCATATGGGAAAGAAAGGTGTTGTCTTTATCACAGTGAATAACATTAATGGTAGAAGAGTCTTATTCTAGCATCTCTAAATTTTGAAGGGGAAGGGACCTAGTATGGTTCTCACACTGATAGGGGACAAATCCCAAAGTGATGGTGAAGACTAAAACAAATTTTGAAGAAATAGACATGGTGTCATCTGTATCCATGGACTCATGGGATGGAGAATATTGAGAAGGAATATCCATGCACATCTCAGATGGTGGGAAGGGATTAGTAGATTTCTCCTAATAATCGAGTCTAAATTTTTCATGTGGTTTGTGGAATTGATTAATAAATAGGCCATGTGGCCCCTACTCATAACATCCCATGTATAATACTTTTCATGCACAATGATAAAGGTAGGTGTGGGTAAAGGATGGTTTTTAAGGAAGCCAAAACCACTGGTATAAGGTTTGGCATATGGAATATCAACGATATGAGAAGGGGTATGGAAAACACCATGTTGGACCCCTGAAATAACTAAGTACCTAAGGTACACATCCTTATGGCACATGGAAGAAGGGTGTGAAGGAACAAAAAGAAGTAGTTCTTGGAGAGATGAAAAGGCTCGTGCCCATAAAGGATGGATTCGGGACTTAGTGAGTTTTGGACAACATGAAAATACGTGCATAGGGAGCGAATGGAAAAGTGACTAGATACAGATGTGGATAAGATATGGAGACTTTCAGCTCAAGGAAAGGATATTCCAGGGCATCAATATGGTTATCATGAAAGGATAAGGAGTCGAGGTTGTTAAGGATTAGTTGGCACATGCATGCTAAAGGCACTCAATTGAGGGAAACACATGATGACATTTGGCATATTCTTGGGTAGTGGTAGATCAATCATGAGATGATTCCTTCAAGCTTCACAAGTAATGATGAGTGGTTAAGAGAATATTCCTTCTTATTCTTCATATGGATGGTTTTATAGTAAGGTAAAGGGAAGAGATCAGTTAGTATGTGTGTGTAGATGTAGGTGAGGAAAATAGCAAGAAAAATATAGAGGTATTGGGTAATGTGTAATGGTGAGCTCTGTAATGTATAAAAGCTCATTCTTATGAATGTTCCCAGAGATGGAACCCTTCTTGATGTAATCTTGGCTATTGTATTTGATTAATGAATATAATGAAGAGTTTCAAAACCACTCATGTGATGGATCTTGATATGTACCTTTCCCTTATTCTCATGTGTGTGCTACAATTTTTTATTGATATTACTCATGTTTTGATTCTACTTTCAATTATTTGATCACGTTATACCATGCTCTGATTCATTAGACTAGGACTAGTTCTTTATCCCAATTGCCAGAATGGTTATGTTCATTCCATATTTATGTAAGCGCTCCCTTACTAGGGGTGATCATTCTAAAAAATATCACATAAAGGAGGATATTCGCTCCTCTGTGCATCTCAGGTGAGCTTCCAGACCCTTCTAGATTTGGGGTTGGGTGTTAAAGCAAGTGGTGAAAAAAGACTACACACCATAAATTAGGTCGGTCCAAAGATGTGTGTATTGAAATGGATAATATCCCCAACATTGGGTTAGTACGTCAAATATTTATTGGGTATATCAATTTGATGAGGTGTGGGTAAGGTATTACGTGTAATAATTTTATACTCCCCCAACATAAGCTTATCCATTACCTTATCTAGGGAATATTCATTGGGAAGTTTAGAAGAAATGACATATGAACTAGGGGATGGTCCAAATGGATTGTCCTTGGGAAGAAGGACATCATTGGGTCGATAATTCATGTTGTACATCTGAAATGGAGGAGTGTCCTAAGGAAGTGTCAAAATATTTTCTTCATGCTCATATTTAAGGGAACAGTGAAGTGTAGAAGGGACGCAATGTATAGTGTGGATCAAAGGTCGCCCAAGGAGAAATTTGTATTATAATTCCCATTGTATGATGTAGAAGACCTCATGGAGGATCTTTCAATCAATGTGGATAGGAATAATGACTGTTCCTAAGGCAGGAGTGACAACATCATTTAAAGTGTGAAGGACCGTGGGTGTTTAGGAAACAAAGGCCTTTAGTATCTTAAGTTCATAAAAAGTATGTGATGGGAGGATATTGATGGTAACTCCATTATCAATCATGGACCATTGGATAAACATGTAACTAATATTGATCTGTGATAAAGAGGGGAAGATCATGATCTTTCAACAGGATATATGGAATCCCAGTATCATCAAATGATATGGTAGTAGAAGCCATAAGTGCTCCTAAAAGGGATGTGAAGGGCTGAGCCTCATCACTAGATGTCAGAATGATCTTTAAGGCTTTAGTGAGATCATGTCTATGGTCTAGAAAGCTTTGGATGAGCTTGTAAAGAGACATATTGACTAGGGCCTAGTGGATTTATTTGACTATACTTTGTTTAATAGGCCTTGGTGTTGCTAATATGTAAAAATTAGGTGTTAATGACGTCGAAAACTCTTTAGGAGGAGAAACGATGGTGAAGGTTTCAGATTTTGGTTGGGTTGTTGAATTACGCTCACATTGGCCAGACTGAGAGCTCACCTGAATAACTTTGATGACCAAAGGGGTGTTATCCTTGGAAGAATATTCATCTGGAGGTGGGATAGCTATGAAAGGTTTTGAAGAACCAGAGGAATTTTTCATTTTAATGGATGAGGTCAAAGGTGCAGATGTTGGATTGGAAGGAAGAGGTTGATTTAATTTGGGTAGATAGTATTCTTCCTTAATGAATCTATATATGATGTATTTAGAGCGCTCTGTAATGCTCGGTGTCATGTTCAAGAGCACGAGTGATTTACACATACGAGGTTGGGATTAAACCACAATGGATTCTTGTTATTTGGTTCAAATTTCATAATAGGAAGAAGCATGTGTTGGTACCCAAATCAGCCCCACCTTGTAAGTCGAGAAACATCAACAAGCTAAGCATGATGATTAGAGAAAGGAAAACTAGGATTTGAGTCATTATGTAGATGGGGATGGATCTAGAAGTCTATTTTTACTTGGACTTGAGGAATTTTGGATAGCACCTCACTAAGGGTATGACCTACCCTACTACTTTAGGTTCTTCCTGAAACTAAGGTGAGAGGACCCATTTTATAACATGTATTTGTGAAAAGTGGTGGATATAACAACAATATTTAGACTCCTTTTCTCAAGGAAGTGAAAAATAGCCTCAAGAAGACATGGTCAATACAAACATTATCTAACTCTCATGAGTTTTCACACTATAAAATGTAGATATCTTCTAAAGAAGGCTCAAGTTACTCAAGACAGTCATAATTCTAACTTTCTTCTGCATATTTTTGACAAAGGGTGGACAAATTTAACAAATCTCCATAGTATTTATATATAAATAGTGTAAATAGGGGTAATTCAAGTGGATCTGATGGTTATTGGTTGTAATTTTGATGTATTGTTGGGAAGTTAAGCAGGATAAATTTTATTATATGAAAATTCTCAAATGAACCTTACAAATACTACGAGATAATTGTTCTTGATGTAAAATATGGATCACATAGTCCAAAGCATTCCTTCAACTAGAAGGTTTGTATTCATGGAAGCCCAAGAACACATGATTTCACAAAAACTTTGAGAATTCAAAAACAAAAGATCATGAAAAAATCTCAAAAAAATAATAATCTCTAATCAAATACCTTCTAGATACACTCAAGAACTGACAAAGATGTTAGATCAAACACGTACAAATTGATTTCAAAATTGTTTACCACATTATGAAGGAAAGGTCCATCAATCATGTAATTAAAATTACCAAACTGTCACTTTTTAACTAAGGATTTATGTAACTGAGAGAGATTATTTAGCATAATATTGCAACAAAAATAAATACAATCGATTAAAAAAATTCATCTTCAACAAAGTAACAGTGCTCGTGAGACTACACATGAATTAATTCAAGAAACACCAATTCTTCAATAAGGGGACACAAAAATATGACCTCAATATTTGAAAATGACTATACAAAGTGAAATCATCTTGGTGAGAAGGCTTGGGAACAAATGAATAGCAATTCAGATATCTCAAATTGGTTCATTTTTCAGCTAGTACAAATAGGTTCTCTCCTTCTTCTCTAAAGCTTAGAAAATTTTAACCCCTATGTGAGATTATTCTCATTGCATTTATACATTTTCAATCACTCACTCACCCTTCATTTCCCCCAAAATCATGAATATCCAAAGAATATTCTTCTTCACAACATATAGTTTAATATGTTATCTTATGTTGTCAGGTGGAGGAATTATGAGTTACTCCTATTTTTCAAATCATTTACATATGACTGGGATACTATGTCATTCCTTTTTACATTTTTTTAATCATTTATCCCTTTTGGTGGGAAAGGAAACCCCCTTTTGATAGTTTTTAGGCACCTCCATATGGCTTGATGTGATATGAAAATCCCTTTCACCTTTTGAGGATCAATCTCGAACAACACACACTCATGTTTGTGTCTTTCTGGGATGAATACTTTTCCATAAATTGTGTCACATCAATCTAGATATCTTTTGTTGCATAATGTCAATCTCTCTCAAATTTATTTCCTTCATGTCATCTAACTAAAAAAAATTATTCATTTGATGCCAATGATTTCATTCAGTTCAAATCGTATGTACCATTTCCATTATAAATTAAACTTCATTTCTTCATTGGTATGCATCCTCCTTCCATTTTTAGACTTGAAAAGATCTTGTGAGGATTTTTATTGATGTAATGGAAAGATTAGTTGTGGCAACTAGTTTGAAATAAATATCCTTAGAAGATTTAAATCAAATATTTGATTTAACTAGCCCAGATGAGGCCTTTGTCAAGGCTCTATTTGAAATTGCATATCAAGGAGATAGAAAAGGCCCCCGACATATCGGGAGCTTTGGATTTCCATTCTTATAAGATTGATCAAGATCAATCATGTCTTCTTATCCTTATAATCCATGTATAATCATCTTTTACATAGGGAAAATCATTAAATTCTAGAAGAATTGAAGAAATTCTAGATTCAAAGGAGGCCTATTCTTACAGTGGTGACTGAGTATGATTCTCCTTTTCTATGTGATGAAAAAATTATGTTGAAGGATATTCCCAAGGATTCCTACATACTTTATGATAAGAATTGAATTTATACATTTCCCTTCATTTCTCACAAAGCGGAAGAATCGGAGAAATGATTTGTTCTTTTGGAAAAAGTTCAAGCAAGATCTGTGCCACCTCAACCATCCACAATACCAGCACCATCATCAAGAAGAAAGAGGACATAATCAATCTCTCAACCCCCAATTATTATTTTGTATGAGGAAGAAGTACAACCCTCATCCCCACAAATTTTTAATGCATCACTTTTCACCACTATGGAGACAAGAGGAAAATCTACTCTCCAACCTTTCATTCATCTAATGCAATGGGGTCCTTTGATGGAACAAATATTATCAAGACCTTTTGCTTTTCCTTTTCCAAGAGAGCATCCTACTTTCAAGAGGAGGCACAAGGGTGAGCCTAGTTCTAAATCTCTACTCCACCTAATCCAAGGGTCATAATGTTTGCTCGTCCAGCCACTCCAAAATTTCCCCTTGATCTACTCGTATTTATTCCACTTTTTACAAGGAAAAAGGAAAGAAAATTTTTCCCACAGGTGGTTTAGACCTTTTGGACTAGGTATCTTCTTATCATAAGAATATTGGGCTAAGGGATATTATAGACAGTCCCAGAATTATTGTTGAATCTTTCATGGAGATGGGGATGTCTCAGAATTTAGTAGGGTCAGTCATATTTTCTCAGACATCTCAGGGTTCAAATGAATTTATACCAAGGAAAAATAGGTTGTTGAACAAAATTCCCCCATTTGGAGGATATTTCAAGGTAGAAGTGGAAGATGACTGAATATTTTTCTCTTCTTGTTTCCTTTTGATATAGTTTCTAAATATGTATGAAACTTTATTCATCATGAGATGGGGCCCCTATAGAACCCCAATTTTGCATCTGAAACTTTATTTCCATCATCTTCTTTCTCCTTTGGTTACTTTTCCACATATGCATCATATTTTTAGAATATATTTTGCACATCATCCTCATCTAGACTTGTGTGGTGTTGAAATATCAGGGTCTTCCTCTTGAATTGTATTCCCATGGTCTTGCTCCACTTTAGAATTTAACTATGAAAATAAATCATGTCATGTGTCAGGATTCGAGGCCATATTTGCATTTGTAAAATAAACTCACCATAGCACATCTGATGGTGTCATTCCACGTGTTTTTTCCATCCTTTAGTGTATCACATATTTTCAAAACTTTCCACGGCTCACCCAGATGATTTTATTTCCTTCATTGTGATCCGCGACCCACATTGTCTTTGTTAACCTAGTCTGCTACACCACTTAGAATAGTGCGACTTTGTATATCCATCTGTGGGACCTTTTCTTTGTTCCACAAAACTTTCCTCCCTTCTATGGACTTGTTATTTTTTGAAGTTGCACACCAGGTGACACATGGAGATGTGTGCGTTCCTTTCCTTTATTTTAAATTTTCAGCCCACTTGGTATGCCCTACCACACTTAAGCCACGTAGTCAACTTTTGCTACTTGAAGACTCTCGGTTCCATGCACTTTATCCAAATTTCACTAGAGTGACACGTGGATAACCTTCCTTCCTTCCACGGTGATGTTCATTGCTTCCATAGATTTTTAATTTTTTTCTTTGATTATCCACCAAGTCAAACACTTATACAAGTTGATTGAATTTTGCAAGGGGTGCAAAATTGGGAAACACCATGTATCATTGAAATTTTGAGAATTTTCTTTTACTTTGTAACAACAAGGACAACATTCGAAAGGGATAAAACACGGTTTTACATAATTTTATTGACCTATTTCATAGGGATTATTTAGTAATGACACATTTTCACAATCCTTGACCGAAAAAGAGGATCAATACCCTAAACAAAAGGTTTTAATTTGCATTCAACGTGATTATTTATTCAAGTTTACTGTTTTCACATGAGCAAACCAGTCAGAGAGGAATTTTTGAAGGCATACACTGGATAAAATGGGGAGATCAAATCAAGCACTAACACCAGCTCTCACTCCGGGATGGGCACCTCATGTGGGTGCCACAAGAACCACATAAATTGAACACATAACGGACCAAGTTCCCAAATCAATTGGGTTATGAATTCATTTAAAGCATACACAGGGTTAAATCAAACCAACGTACTTCACAAAAAGATATCGAAATACCAAGGCAATTGGTCACTATAGACTAAGAAAACAAAAAACAAAAAACAAAAAAAAACAAGAAAGAAAACCAATAAGACTATACATTGTATAGAAGTTTGTACCTTGAGTATGATCAATCTAGGAAGTTTTTAGATGCCTACCATTAACATGAAGCTCTAGAAAATCTCCATCTAGGTCTTTTAGGAAAAAGTGTGCTCACCAATTATTATGTCAATAGAGTAAGGACCCATCCATAAGGCATCAAATTTACCATGTTTTCCTTTATCCTTGTGCTGTTATCCCATAAAAAAATAAGATATCCAACATTGAAAGTTCTAGGAGTCACCTTTTTATCAAATAATTTTTTGAGTTTCTCTCTGAACTTAAGGTGTCTTTGGTGAGACTCTCTTCTCTCTTCATCCAACTCCACAATCTGATTAATCCTTGCTTCATAGGGATTCACCTCTTCATCCTCAAGTTATTGTATGAACTGATAAGAGGACAACTGCATATGTAGGGGAAAGAGATCTTGGACTCCATAAACCAATTCAAATGGAATCTTTCCAGTAGCCCTTTTGGTAGTAATTCTATCTTCCCATAAATAAAATTTCAACTGCTCACCCCATTTTCTTTTGTTAATCTCCAATGTCCTCCTAATTATCTTAAGAAAATTCTTATTGCTTGATTTAGCTTGGCCATTCCCCTAAGGATTATAATTGGATGCATATGTCAAATTTATCCCATACTCTTGGCACATAGCTACCAATGGTTTATCTCTAAATCTCATAGCATTGTCAACAACTATTTTTGCAGTACCCCAAACCTACAAATTATGTGATTTAGGATGAAATCCATGACAATTTGATGAGTTTATTTTTTGGTGGGAATAGCTTCAACCCACTTGGTAAAATAATTTGTGGCCACCAGTATCCATTTATGCCCTACACTTGAGGGATCTAATATTTCTCTAATAAAATACATGCCCCATTTTAAAAAAGGATCTTCTATTGACACTAGTTTCAAAGGAATGGAACCTGAAGTTTTCATTCTTCCTAAAAATCTTTGACTGATTTCACATTTTCTAACCAAAAAGGGTGTGTCCTTGAAAAGTGTGGGCCACCTGTAACCTACCCTTAATATTTTTTGGGTCATCACTTTTCTAGCAAAGTGGCCTCCACATACTCCCCCATGAAATTTTACAATAAGTTTAGTATCTTCTTCCTCTCTAATACATCTCAAAAAAACCCCCTCAAGATTCTTTGAAGACAACCCTTAATCAGTTATGATATATTTCTTGGAAGCCAATTTGAGTGTCCTATGATTTTTTTCTAAGTGGCCAAGGAACTCTAAATTCCGAGGTAAAATATTATGTCCTTATACCATGTGGAATTGATTAATTTTTCTAGGAAATCCATAGTTCCTTCCTCAATCTCGTTAATTTGCATTACCTGTAGGTTACTCTCTACCATCAATCTTACAAGGCCTAGACCTCTAACCATCTTGGTGGTCTGTATATCCATATCATACTCTTGTAACTTGTTCACCCAGTGACACCTTTTGCTAGAAATTTCCATCTCGATAAGATGTCCTTGACCATAGTGTGGGGAACATATGCTACAATCTTGGAGCTCAAGATGTAGGGCCTGAAAATTTTAATTGCTCTCACCAAAGAAAAATCATACTTCTCCATGATGGTATATTTTATTTCAGCTCCTATAAGGCTTTACTGAAAATGTTGATAGGAATTTCATTTTCTTCCTCATCCTTTTGTAATAACCTAGATGCAATGGTGTTTTCAGATGCAAAGGAGAATATCTGAAAAGCCTTCTTATAATCTAGGATGCCAATACTAGGGAATTTTTCAACGCTTCTTTTATTCCAGTGAAAGCTTCGAGGGCTCCTTCTTCCCATTAAATAATCTGGTCCTTTTTTAAAAAAATTATGATGGGAATAGTTATTTCAAAAAAAATTAAAATGAACCTCCTAATGAAATTTATTTGACCAAAGAAAAATGGAATCCCCTTTTTACTTTTTAGGATAGGGACCTTACCAATTGCTTCCACCCTTTCAGGATCAATCATAACCCCTTCTTTTGACATAATGTGCCCCAACAAATTTTCCTTTTGAACCCCAAAATGGCACTTTTAGGATTCAATGAGATGCCATATTATCCACACCTGATCAACATATTTTCAACATGGCTCAAATGATCACTTCTTTATTTAGATAACACTATCACATCATCTTGATAAACTAGAATAAAATCATTTATGTAGCCTAAGAATGCAACATCCATTTCTCTTTGGAACGTAGCCCCAACATTCATCAAACCAAAAGGAATTCTCACATACACATAAGTACCCCATGGGGTGGTAAAGGTAGTTTTAATTCTCTCTGATTGTTTCACAACCACCTGGTTATACCCTACAAATCCATCTAATATAGAAATTAATTCAGGTCGAGTGGCCAATTGTAGCATGTTATCCATATTAGGCAGTGGATAGTTTTCTTTAATCAAGGCTTTATTTAAATTCTTGAAATCCACGCATAGCCTTATATCTCCATTTTTCTCTTACTCTCACTAAATTTTCCACCCATGAAGAATATCTTGTGGCTTGCATTATCCCTCCATCCCTTAAATTTTTTAATTCTTCATGCATATTGAGGGAGAGAAGTTGATTGATAAGCCTATGTTTCTTCCTAAATGGTTTCGCATTAGGTTATTAGGGTATTTCATGTTGAAATAAATCTTCCCTATATGATTTTAATTCTAAATGACACCATGCTAAGAAGTCTGATATTTCTTCAATAATTCAACATAAGAGTTACTTTTCCTCCTTACTTAAATTACTTCCTATCCAAACTTTTCTTGGGTTTCTCTTGTTCCCAAATTGAATTCTTCAACATCCCTTGAAGTAGAGATGTGTCTATGAACCACCATGTCAACATTATCAAAATTAGACTCTAAAGCCACTAACCCTCTAGGAATTGTGTTGGTTTTCAACTGAATTATATCCTTTCCAAACATGGTTTCCTTTCCATCACATATTACAACCATTGGCTCCTAATCCATGCATTGATTGGTGAATTCTCCTTCATTCTGCAAAAACCTTTGAACCTAGGCATCATCATCAAATACTTTCCAATTTTTCACATTATCAAGAACATATGGTCTTATCAACACTTCAATATCATAATCATAATAAGGAGAAACAATGCAATTTTCAAACCTAGATCCAAGCACTGCCAATCTATCTCGTTGTAATATTTTGAGTTTTTTCATAATACAAAATGTTAAAGGAATCAAACATATCAATAAAATCTCATTCTACATGTTTATTATTTTTCATTCTTTGATTTTTCATGGCATACAATTTCGTTACTTTTTTCACTACAATCTTTAAATCTCCTTTAACAATTATATCTTGTATACCATACTTTCAAGAAATCCTCAAACCCAAGAGTAATGCCTCATACTCGAAATGTTGTTTGTGCATTCAAATTTCAATTTGAAGGAGAAATTAAAATTTTCTTGGCTTGGAGATATAAGTACAACTCCAGCCCCATTTCCCATATTAGAGAAATCTCCATCAAACATCAAGGTCCAAGGGACACCAACTTGTTCCAGGAATTTACTCTTATCAATACTATGTTCTTCAAAATCTACATACCCAACAAAATTATTAACATCGACATTTATATACAAGAACTTCATAAGTAGAATTATTAGTGTGTTCAAAGAAAGGTTGTAAAAGCTATGGAATGGAGTAAGAAAACTCAAGAGACCCAAAATATTTGTGCAAAACCAATCAGTGGACCATTAAATAAGAAGTAAACAAGGATTCCAATTTTACATACATTAACTTTGAATCAAACAAGAAAAATTAACAAATATGATTACCCTCTATTCTTGAAATCTTAAATAAATGAGCCTAATAATGATCTAAGCAATCAATTTGTTATTAAGAGAATGGGAGATCACCATTAATGGCTTTAAGGCCAATGGTTCTTCCCATTTACTCTATGGTATGTGATGTGTTGCAAAGGATAAAGCAAATAGCTCAATAAGATGAAATAAAAATCCTAATCCTAGCAATAATACTATAGTTTATGTTAGAGGGAAGAAGTGTGCTTGTAAATGAGAGGGGGGGTGTGGGCTATTAATAGTTTTCCATTTGGGAAAGTGGGAGATTTGGTTGTATGTGGGACTAAAGCTCAAATATCACTTTTAGATTAGATTAGGATAAACATGCTTTAGGCTTGGTTAAGCTTGGTTTAAGCTAGTTAGCTAGGGTTTAGGATAGTTAAACTTGATTAGAAAGTGATTAGAGACTCACCGAGAGTTGGGAGGTGTCTAGATAACCATTTGTGAGTGATAGATAGCCTACGAAGCTCACGAAGTGGTTCAAAGAGAACTAGGGAGGTCCTAAATGGTCGAAAGGAGGAATGTTTAGCTAATAAGAGAGATTTTGGTCAAATAAGCTAATTATAGGAGGAATACGACCGAGAAGGGTTCCGTTAGTAGGAAATTAGATAGGCCTAACTAACGATTGTGTCACCAATTTTGAGGACGATGATAATTAGTGTAATATTAAGAGTAATAGTGCTTTGATAAAACTACATGTGTCTACATTTTCCCCTCTTTGAGGTGACGTAAGCTACGTCACTTCAAAGAAATTAGACAAACATAAACAAATGAAAAAAATTTAAGGGGTAGAAGAAAAATTAGTTAGCTAAAGGGATTCCCCCTTGACGTTCGATGGGGTGATAGAAGAGCTCAATCGATGATCGAAAAGATAAAAAAAGAAAGAAAAGTGTGAAGAGAAGTTTAGAGAACAACAATAAAATGAGTTATTGAGCTATCCACCAACCAAAGTGCAAATAATTTTTAATCATCATTTTTCTTAGAATCCTCATCATCGGCCCTTATTAAAGTGTAAGCATATGATGAAGTGTAAAATGACATGAAAATCCAAGATAAAAACAACCGTCCCTTGCTAAAACAACAACTCCATGTAATATACAAACATGGAATGCAATATGAGAATTAAACAAACTCACCTAATATGGAAATAAGTACAATCACACATACTTAAACCAACAATGTTCAAGATAGTTGCAAAAACAATTTGTTATCGAGATGTACTCCCAATTTTTTTGATAAACAATAAGGGTTTAAAATGATGCCCCAAGTAATTTGCATATGCAAGGGAAAGGATGGAGGACACTTGGTTTTAATGGAAAATGATGTGCACGACAAAAATAGTACTAGGAAACTTATAGTACCCCAGTGTACAGATGAAGTAGGAAGCTATAGATTTTGTAAAATGATTGTAGACTTAAGTGATCTGCGAGTCATTGTTTCAAAACATGTGAAAATGCTAGCAAGATATGAGATGAGTGTCATGTAAGAGACACATATTTCAGCTGCAAATGAATCTTTTACCAATTTTAGGCCATTTTTAAAGTTTAATTTTTTTTTGGTTTTTTGGATGGTTTTATAATTTTAAATTTTTTGATCAGTCGGAATAATTTTCATAAGAGATCAAAGATATCCTAAAAGAATGCACAACTTCCTGAAGGTGAAGGAAAAGGTGTCAGATAGCAAAAAAATGCTCTGGTGAGAAGAATTACCAACAACAATAATTATTTTATAGAAATAATCATCGAGTGCAAAAGGAAGGAAACATAGATGAGAAATGATAGGAAAAAGGCTCATGGAATATTCCTAAATCATTCTGGGTTGAAGAAGTGACCGTAGGGTGGTAGTGAATGCTCTTGCATGTAAAAAACAAGTAGAAATAATCACCTTAGATATGAGAAAAACCATCACGATGAGCAAATGAAGTACCAGAGTGATCGCGACATAGAAAAAATATCCCAGGGGCATCGCAGAAGCCTAATATACCCACTCGGCAGGGGGTAAGAAAATCATGACCAGTTCAATTGTAGTAGAGCTCTTACAAAATTTCACTACGAGTGAGAGCGATAGCCCTAGAGTGACATGGTGAGAATACCAAGTAGATGGATACAAGTAGATCACATTTGAGAGTTACTTTGGGACCCAATGGACATACCTTACATGAGTTCCCTATCCCTCCCTTGTCAATTTTTCATTTAATGCATTTTTTTGCCTTTTTAGGGTAGTTTTTAATGTTTTTCGACATATGCGTGTGCACACATACATTGATTTGTGGATTCATGCATGGGCATGCATCAAAAAAATGGGTATGCGTACGCACATGTGTTGAAAAAAATTTATGTGCATGTGTATCCATAGAAAAGGGGGCATTCATGCCGAGGACAGAAAAACAAGGATGCACACACGTGTGTGCTAGAGGGTGAGTGTATACATCGTGCTAGGATTGCATGCATTCTGGGTAGGATAGGAAGAAAAGGAAGAATGGAGGGGGATTGTATGCATCGGGTATGGTGCATATACATCAAAGAAGAGGCATATGTGTGCTAGGCGTGTATGTGCCGAGACAGGCACACAGGCATCAAAGTGGAGGTGCACACGCCTGAGAGAGAATGGATTTTGTCCCTACAACAAAAATAGCTAAGTATAGATGAAAAATAGACTAGATGGTTTGTAGAAGAAGGTAAAAATTAGTATATTAGATGAATGAAAGAAGAATTGTGCCATAAAATTAGCTAGGAATAGATAGAAAATTAGATAGAAGTGGATAGAAAATTAGATCCTAACATGTGCCCTTTTGTTTTATGGAGGATACTTCCCATTCTACATACCCATAAGAGGTATGATGCTGGTGGTGATAGAGGTGAAATGTGACAAGGGTGATAGGAGGATATTGTATATCCTTTTATACATCACAGGATTGGCCTATATGGCTGATATGCCACAGATTACTTTGGATCATGGCCTGCTGACAGCTGTAGCTGAGAGGTGACACAACAAGAGTCGGGGATTTTAGCTACCGACTAATGAGATCATTCTTATACTAGAGGACGTATGGAGTATCATGTGGGTCCTCATCCATGGTCAACTTATTCAGTAAACTCATCACCAACCCAACATTGATCAGCGTATCCTTGAGCTATTTGACATCCCGACAATCTTGCATCGTAGGATGACTATTAGATTGTCATGCTACATTGAGGAACCAACTCTTGATCACATGGTAGTCTATATAATGGCCTTTGGTAGTGGATTTTTACTCCCTAACAAGACCAATGCTTCATTTCCACTTGGTCTCCTTAGAGTGATACGGGGTTTGATTGATTGGGAGACATACTGCTGGGGGAATTCCATATTAGAACACTTATATTGGGACCTCCACTTGATCACATAATACCATTAGAAGATGGTAGGGTCAGCCAAATTGTTACTGATTTAGGCGTGGTACCACATTGTTATTAATCACCATGTAGGAGCATTGAGAGCTCGAGTTCTAGAGGATCCTTCTACTCTGGGCAGAATTTGGGTTCCGATTGGAGACAATGTGTGACCACACATAGGAGATTCCTACCATTACCAATGTGATTTGGATGAGTTATAACAAATTTCCATGGTATGGAGGCCTTACAAACATTTTCAGTAGCCAGAGGATGGCCTAGAGCTCAACACTGCGAATGTTGAGAAGTTTAGGATGGGCAGCCGCATCAAAATGTGGGTGATTTACAGGGTGGATAGGTGTCAGAGGCAACTTGATATTACCCAGGATGTACCTGGGCCAAATATATGGTATGTTCATAGGGCCAAAAATTATTTTGATATGGGGCCAGTGATAGCCAGGGGCAGAGCCTTGACTAGTTTTTTATAGGTGGTACTAGTTATACGGGTACCCCTGAGACAGATCAGAGATCCTGGTTGAATGCCAGAGTATGTCCCCAGGTACCATGAGTGATCCCATGCCACTTGACTATTCCCAAAGTGACATATGAGGCAAGAGTGAGGGAACCCCATGTGGGGCCTCGTACGAGGGTAAAGCTGGTGGTGGCAATGATAATGATGATGATGATCCATTTGACAATCAACACCATGTTTGGGGAGGGGGACAGGGTCCTCCATTACAACAGCCTCAGAGATAGGGACACTAACTCCGGAAGAGATAGGCACCCAAGGATCTAGACATATAGTTTCCTCCAAAGTAGGCATTCTTGTAAGGATATATGCCCATTTACAATCAGATATTTCAATAGTAGGGTCTGCCACCTCATGTTCCGGGGGTGGTGGTGATGATGGGAAGTTGGCTGCTCTTCAAAGCAATAGTTACATGTGGTGATAGCCATATAGTTATAGGTGGTCAGTGAGAGAGATGATACGAGGCATAGGTATAGACCCTTACAACAAGGCGATATCAGGCCCACACTTAGGTATAGGTTTTAAAAGTTGAGAGAGATCGGGCAGAGCACATGCCACTTAGGGTGGGGATGGTGCAGCCTTGTAGTACTAGATTAGTTAGTTGGAAGGATGGGGGGCTTGGATATTGAGTCTTTTACATCACTCACATACTCGAGTGTAGATTTTTTTCACACAGAGGGACCACACCCAAGCACAGGCATATGGATTAATTATTGAGAGGGATCAGGCTTGAGCCTAAGTATAGACCATTACTATGGATAGAGACTGAGAGGTTTCCACCATGAAATAGGCCCATGCTGATAGAGGCCAAATGGTAGGAGAGAGATATGCTACCATTTAGGTAGCCACCACTTTTGGTAACACCTATATGATTCAGGATGTTATGAGGTCTAGCGGCGAGGCCTTATATTATAGGACCACCTATTTTAGAGAATTCCTAAAAGAGTAGCGGGTGACACCTTTTGAGCCATTAGGTGTGATTATGATAGGTTCTAGATCACGGTGATATATCGTTCAATTAGATCAGTTTGATAGCCAGTCGTAGAGCAGCCAGCCAGATAATAGCCAACTGGATAGTAGGGTGGTACCCCCGGTGGTGGCCCATCACAACCATTACCCTTCTGGTCCCTAGGACATGGACCCGAGAGCCCAATAGAGGGTGCAAGATGTGGTTGATTTCTTCACTTTACCTTTTGTACAGATGTATTGTATGTATACATGCCTCTTATGAAGGCTGATTTTGATCGATCTATATATTGATGTACCATTATTTTGATGCCTCTTGATGAAGGTTGAGTTTTGATGCATGCCCTTTTTAGATGGCATATTGTATCAATGATGTATACCTGATTTTGAGCCAGAAATTTATACATGTATTTATACGAGACATTCGATGATTCATCGTTATGTCATGCTTTGATTATGCTCTCATGATGATGGTTTATGTTCTCTGAGATGATTGTATCATGATGTACACTATTTATTTTATGTATGTGACATACTTTATCCTTAGAGATGTTTATATTTCATGTTTTATTGTATTAATGATATATCCATAGATAGTATCATATTTTTGGATTTTATGGGATGTTTCTAATTTCTATTTTAGCACTTGGGATAATACTAGATGATATTGGTGTGGGGGATAGATTTGTGATTATTCATAACCCCTCTTGCCCCCATTGATGATACAATATGTGATGATTAGCTTAGCATACATGCATGATGTAAAACTTAATTTTTTTGTATATATGATGTATCAGATGATGTTTATATGTGATGAAATGGTAGATGATAGATGTGATAACAAATGGATGTGCTAGAAAACACAAAGAAAGTTAACAAGACTAAACAAATATACACAAAACAACACAAACAAGATAAAATGCAACCAGAAATGAACCCAAGCAAACCTTAATAACACACTAAATTGACATTCAAAAATGAATCCCAAAAGGTACACACAAGATACAAATGAACCTAATTCCATATACAATTAAATAAAACAAGACCCAATCTATGATAAGAAAATGAATCACCATACCACATGAAAAATTATTCTCAATCAAAACTATACAAACCAACAACTAAAAGTAATTAAATTATTACCTTGTTTTTGCGGGACAAAATTGATATATTTTCTAATGTTTTTGGGTTATCTAGAAAGATAATTTTTCAAGGCTATTGTTCATATTGTTTTCGGGGTTTTCCTAAGACAATATGCTATAACGTTGGTGTATTTTTGTCCCTATAAGGGGGATTTTTTCGAACGTTTTAGATTTTTGTGTGTCCTTTTCTCGATTTCTTTTTGTATTTTCTAAGGTCATATTCAAAAAAAGTGTACAAGGACAAAGAAGCGTGGATGACCCCAACTTGATGTGGTAATATACAAAAGGTAGAATTCCATGAGTATATTTACGAGAACGTTGAATTTTAAGGTTGCCTTAACGCTAGATGGGCACATACAAAGACACACCCTTCATGTAGATACATGAGAAAATAAGCCAAATCATGACTTGGTAGAGATGGATTTGGTAGGGTTCCTAGACCTAGCAAAGGAAGGTATCCCTAGAAAATGGTGAGGATTACCCATCCTGATGCAAGAGTAGCTTGTCACTAGAAAATCCTCTTTGAGCGCTGGAAACTGATTTTCACCCAAATACTTGCCAACTACACCACAATTGTGTGGTTTTCACACGTGGATGACCTATTTTTTTCTTTACTATTTTCTCAATTTTCTCATGTTTTGTTTATTTTTTCTTTGTTTTTCCATTTTCTTAGTTCTTATTTGATATTATCGCCATGCTTAAGCATTAAACCACTTGATATACATGGCATTCATTGGTTCTAGAAGCTCTTCACCATATAAATATGCTAGTTTATAAGCTCTTGATCCATACTTGACAACCACCACATAAGGCCCTAGGCATTTGGCCTCAAAACTTACCTTTCTTTTCTCTGTCTTTGATGGTATTCTTCTGATTTTATTTCAATACTAGATCACCTACATAAAAATCATGATGAATGATCCTCTTATTATATCCTGTTGATACTATTTTCTATCTCTGCTAGCCAAGCTACTCTATAGTCTTCGTCTTTATCAAGATAATCCCAGAGAGATATTCTCAGGGTGGGAAGCTCCACTTCCAAGGGTATGGTGGCTTTAGTGCTATGAATTAAGGAATATGGGGTTGCACCAGTAGGAGTGCTGATAACAAAACTCTAGATTTGATGATAAAATTTAGCAACAATAATTTGAGATTAGCACATGAAAATAGGAAAAATCTAGAGACAAATAAAATATAGAAAATAATTGAGTAATTTCTATTGAATAGGAAGGGAATTTTATACAATTTCTTGCTCCTATAATCATGGAGACAAGTCTTATCTTTTTATCCCCAAATCTCTCCTCTATTCCCTAGTCTTACTCCCACACCCCTATCTATGAGTTGTACATGACAACTATTTGTGCACACTTATGATTTATTTAAATATTAAATAATACAATTATTTGAACCATATGTTCACACTATGAACACTTATTTCCTAACATTCACCCCCTTAGTGTGAACATGGGTGAGTTTTATCTAATACCTTCTCATGTTCTAAAATTGATGTTTTTCAAAGAGTAACATCAACTCCAACAGGTTTTCTAGTGGAACCATTAACCATTATGTATATGATTTCCTAAGAGATTCACAAACTCTCAAATTGGTTTTCTAGTGGACCACCAACCACTCCATAGTAGCGTACACATTTCCCCATCCACATTTTACAAAAGAGAACAAAATATAGGAAAATATGTTCCTAACTATGAACAAGAATTATCCATTTATTCTTATTTACTCTCACACATGCTGAAAGCAAACACACAAAAAAGTAGAAAATAAATGATCACCAATACAATGAAGCAATCTCTTTGTTGGTGACTAACAAGAGATGCTTATTTTTCCTCCATCCTCCTTTGCCTCCAGCCTCCATGAGTCACTACTCAGTATAAGTAGTCATCTTCATCCTCCTTCTACATTCGATTCATCTTCGTGTTCGGTGTGTTTCTCTTTAGCTAGTAATGCGAAATCATACCTTCAAGTGAATGAGAAGGAATTTGTATTTTCACCTTCCATGTGTGAAAATTTAATCCATTAAATTTATCTAGAGGTATTTCCATGATGGGTGTCAAAACAGTTGAAAATTCACCCTTACAATAATAATCAACTTTATATTTAACCAAAATAATAAAGCTTATCAGAGTTTAATTGCTAGAAATCATTGACTATTTTTTTACAGAATAATTAGAAACGTCAAAATTGTTTCCATAATTTATCTTAAAATACAAAATGGGTTTCTGTAATGTTTAAAAAAAAATCCATAATACAAATAAAAAAACCAAAAAATTTCAAAAAATTTGAATCTAGGTTTTTGAGAAAAACACAAATTACTAGTCATTTTTTGGAAGATCATAATCCAAAAATGGCGACGGAAGATTTAAAACTCTCAAATCTGCATCCTTGAGGCTATGGTTTTGTCTTGTAATCACTTTCATAAATATTTCTAACCTTCTCTGATAACAAATGATAACAAAACTCCATATTTGATGATAAAATTTAGCAACAACAATTTGAGATTAGCACATGAAAATAGGAAAAATCTAGAGACAAATAAAATATAGAAAATAATTGAGTAATTTCTATTGAATAGGAAGGGCATTTTATAGAATTTATTTCTCCTATAATCATGGAGACAAGTCTTATTTTTTTATCCTCAAATCTTTCCTCTATTCCCTAGTCTTACTCCCACACCCCTATCTATGAGTTTTGCATGACAACTATTTGTGCACACTTATGATTTATTTAAATATTAAATAATACAATTATTTGAACCATATGTTCACACTATGAACACTTCTTTCCTAACATTTACCCCCTTAGTGTGAACATGGGTGAGTTCTATCTAGTGCCTACTCATGTTCTAAAATATGATGGTTTTCAAAGAGTAACATCAGCTCCAACAAGTTTTCTAGTGGGACCATTAACCACTATGTATGTGATTTTCTAAGAGATTCAAAAACTCTCAAATTAGTTTTCTAGTGGACCACTAGCCAGTCCATAGAAGAGTACATGTTTCCCCATCCACATTTTACAAAAGAGAACAAAATAAAGTAAAATATGTTCCTAACTATGAACAAAAATTATCCATATGTTCTTATTTACTCTCACACATGCTGAAAGAAAACACACAAAAAAGCAAAAAATAAATGATCACCAATATAATGAAGCAATCTCTTTTTTGGTGACTAATAAGAGATTCTTATTTTTCCTCCATCCTCCTTTTCCTCCAACCTCCATGAGTCACTACTTGGTATAAGTAGTCATCTTCATCCTCCTTCTGTTCAGGTTCATCTTCTTGTTCAATGCTTTTCTCTTTAGCTAGTAATGCAGAAATCATACCTTCAAGTGAATGAGAAGGCATTTGTATTTTCACCTTCCATGCGTGAAAATTTAATCCATTAAATTTATCTAGAGGTATTTCCATGATGGGTGTCGAACACAGTCAAAAATTCACCCTTACAATAATAATCAGCTTTATATTTAACCAAAATAATAAAGCTTATCAGAGTTTAATTGCTGGAAATCATTGACTATTTTTTTACAGAATAATTAGAAACATCATAATTGTTTCCATAATTTATCTTAAAATATGAAATGGGTTTCTGTAATATTTTAACAATAAATTTCCATAATACAAATAAACAAACCAAAACAATTTCAAAAAAATTCAAATCTAGGTTTTTGAGAAAAACACAACTTGTCATTTTTTGGAAGATCAAAATCCAGAAAATGGCAACGTAAGCTTAAAAACTCTCAGATATGCATCCTTGAGGCTTCGGTTTTGTCCTAAAATCACTTTCATAAATATTTTTAACCTTCTCTGATAACAAATGATAACAAAACTCCATATTTGATGATAAAATTTAGAAACAACAATTTGATATTAGCACATGAAAATAGGAAAAATCTAGAGACAAACATATAGAAAATAATTGAGTAATTTCTATTGAATAGGAAGGGCATTTTATATAATTTCTTGCTCCTATAATCATGGAGACAAGTCTTATCTTTTTATCCTCAAATCTCTCCTCTATTCCCTAGTCTTACTCCGACACCCCTATCTATGAGTTCTGCATGAAAACTATTTGTGCACACTTATGATTTATTTAAATATTAAATAATACAATTATTCAAACCATATGTTCACACTATGAACACTTATTTCCTAACAAGTGTGGATGGAATTTTGATAGGCCCATATGGTGGGATGTATCTGTAAGCGCCAATTATGACCAATCTTACTTACCATTTTCTCCATGATTCGTACAAGTGTTTTATTGGTGGCTTCGACTTATTCATTACCTTAGGGGTAATAGGGGGTAGACCACTTGAGTTGAATATGGAAACGTTGACACAATGTCTTAACCATTTTTTTTTTGAAGGATTTACCATTATCAGTGACAATTCCAGAAGGGATACCATAACGGAATATGAGATGGTTCATGATGAATTTAGAAATTTGTGCACCAATAACATAAGTAAGAGGCACAACCTCTACCCATTTGGTAAAATAATCAGTGGTAGTGATAATATGAGTGTGGCCATCTAAAGAAAAAGGATGGAGCTTCCCTATGAGATCTAGGCCCCATTTAGAAAATGGTCAAGGGGTTGTGATAGGCTATAAATCCTGTGCTGGTGCATGTATCAAGTTCCCATAATTTTGGCATAGCTCACATTTCTTGACAAAATTACAACAATTTTCTTCCATGGTGGGCCAATAATAACCCACCCTTAAGAGCTTCTTTTCCAATGCCATACCACTAGTGTGTGCTCCAAAAATACCACCGTGTACTTCCTTAATAGTGTGGATTGAATCAGTAACATCCAAACAACGAAGCATATTCTGTCGTAGCCACGACGATAGAGGGTTCCTCCTAGGAGGGTATAATGGGCTATATGGCGAATAAGGGATTTCTTTTAGAATGGGTAATGTCTAGGGAAATGTGCCATCTTGTAGGTATTGGAAGATAGGGTCATACCAGGGGGATAAGGGACCAACAATTTCACATGTCAAACAAGATTCTAACATGTCATATGTGGGTATTTGTAAATGCTCTACAAAGAAAGGCATCTTGCTCTCCGAGGTGCAATATGTAAGATAGATCTAATTGTAGCCATAACATCTACTAATTTATTATGTGACCTTGGGTTTTGTTTAAATATGATATGTGTAAAGTATTTCTTCAAGGTTTTGACCATTTTCTTATATGGAATAAGTTTCTCATGCTTAACCTTGTACTCATAATTAACATGTTTAATGATAAGTTGGGAGTCTCCAATAACTCGTAGTTGTCTGATATTCCAAGTAATAGCTAGCTTGAGGCCAGCAATGAGTTCCTCATATTCCAAAAAAAATTAGTGTAGGGGAATCCCAAATGGAATGCTCTTGGGATAATCTCACCTGTGGGAGTGATGAGCACTACTCCTGCCCCCGATCTATGGAAATTGAATGATCTGTCAAAATGGACTTTCCATTATAAATATTCTTCAATATACATCATGGATGCATCTGGCAGGTCCAAACACAAAGGTTCCATTCCTGGTAGTGGATCTTCTTCCAACTGATCAGCCAATACCTATCCCTTCAAGCACTTCTAATTCACAAACTCAATATTAAATTCACTTAAGAGAATGATACAATTAGACATTTGTACTGTAAGGGTGGGTTTGCATAAAATGTACTTAAGAGGGTCAACTTTGGATATTAGTTTGTTTTTATTGTTGAGGAGATAGTGGAAAATTTTTTGAAAGGAAAAGACAAATGTCAGGAAGGCTTTTTCAAACTTAGGGTAATTTAGTTCGTAGGCAATCAAAGTGTGAATGAGGTAGTAAACCGGTCTTTCTCTATGGTCTAGATCATATTGGGCAAGCAATGCACCAATAGCAAACTAGGTAGCAGAGATGTATAAGAGGAGAGGTTCACCTGGGGTAGGCGGCATGAGTACATGTGGGTTAATAAGGTATTGTTTTAGTAATGCAAATTCTTTTTGACAATCTAGTCCCTAGTTGAATGCAACATCCTTCTTTAGTAGATGCGTAAATGGGTGGCACTTATCCGCAAGTTGTGAAATAAAGTGGCGGATTGCTTGAATTTTCCCTTGTAGACTCCTTAGTTGTTTGAGAGTGGTAGGTGGTGGCATTTATGTGATAGTCGTAACCTTTGCATGGTCCACTTCTATCCCTCTTTGTGAAATAATGAAACCTAGGAGTCTTCCTGATAAGACACTAGAGACATGCTTCTTAGGATTCAAGCAAACCTTATAGTCTTGGAGACGTTGAAAAATATGCCTCAGTACTTCAGGGTGCTCTCCTCTTCTTTTGGATTTTGCTAGGATGTCATCAACATAATCTTCCATGATGTCATTCATCATGTCATGGAAGATGATAGTAATTTCCCACTGATAGGTAGCCCCGATGTTCTTGAGTCCAAAAGGCATGACCTTGTAATAGAATGTTCCCCAAGGAGTGATGAAGGCTGTCTTATGTTGGTCCTCTTCTACAATCTGTATCTGGTTATAACCCAAAAAGTCATCCATTAAGGACAACATTTCATAACTAGTGGTGGAATCCACAATCATATCAATGTTAGGTAAGGGAAATTCATCCTTAGATAGGGACTTTATTAGATATCCACTTTGAGTAATTGATGGGCTTAATGAAATAAATAACTAATAGTTTCTCCAGTTCTTCTTTGATAAGGAGTGAAATTGTAGGGTGTATCTTTCTCAACTTCTTCTTGATGCATTTAGCATATGTGTGCACCACTAGGTTATGCACGACTAAATCTAGATCTAAACTAGGCATATCTACATATGACCATGAAAATATATCTCCATATTCTCTT